>OU343051.1:2500-9807556 GCA_910593695.2 Ocypus olens | reverse complement strand
GTAGCGGCCAAACGAAAACTCCAAATTGAACGCGGTTTGCAAATCTGAGCTCCACGTACGTCAATTAGTCGGATTAGACATTTTTATTTTTTGATGAAATCGTGAAAAAAAACATGACTAACCCCCTTGGAAATTTTGTTAAAAAATGCAACTTTCTTAAAAATCATCGTAGACTATTGAATTTAACTTTATTTTCATCAGAAAGACGAGAGAAATCGATTGCCGTTAAAAAATTTCAGCTAACTTCAATAGCAAAAAAATTAGTCAGTCACCATGAGGATTTTGGAAAATTTACGAAAATAATTGATTTTTCAGACTTTGATCGGCCGTAGCGGCCAAACGAAAACTCCAAATTGAACGCGGTTTGCAAATCTGAGCTCCACGTACGTCAATTAGTCGGATTAGACATTTTTATTTTTTGATGAAATCGTGAAAAAAAACATGACTAACCCCCTTGGAAATTTTGTTAAAAAATGCAACTTTCTTAAAAATCATCGTAGACTATTGAATTTAACTTTATTTTCATCAGAAAGACGAGAGAAATCGATTGCCGTTAAAAAATTTCAGCTAACTTCAATAGCAAAAAAATTAGTCAGTCACCATGAGGATTTTGGAAAATTTACGAAAATAATTGATTTTTCAGACTTTGATCGGCCGTAGCGGCCAAACGAAAACTCCAAATTGAACGCGGTTTGCAAATCTGAGCTCCTCGTACGTCAATTAGTCGGATTAGACATTTTTATTTTTTGATGAAAACTCGAAAAAAAGACATGAGTAAACCCCTAGCAAATTTGTTAAAAAATGCAACTTTCTTAAAAATCATCGTAGACTATTGAATTTAACTTTATTTTCATCAGAAAGACGAGAGAAATCGATTGCCGTTAAAAAATTTCAGCTAACTTCAATAGCAAAAAAATTAGTCAGTCACCATGAGGATTTTGGAAAATTTACGAAAATAATTGATTTTTCAGACTTTGATCGGCCGTAGCGGCCAAATGAAAACTCCAAATTGAACGCGGTTTGCAAATCTGAGCTCCTCGTACGTCAATTGGTCGGATTAGACATTTTTATTTTTTGATGAAATCGTGAAAAAAAACATGACTAACCCCCTTGGAAATTTTGTTAAAAAATGCAACTTTCTTAAAAATCATCGTAGACTATTGAATTTAACTTTATTTTCATCAGAAAGACGAGAGAAATTGATTGCCGTTAAAAAATTTCAGCTAACTTCAAAAACAAAAAAATTAGTCAGTCACCATGAGGATTTTGGAAAATTTACGAAAATAATTGATTTTTCAGACTTTGATCGGCCGTAGCGGCCAAACGAAAACTCAAAATTGAACGCGGTTTGCAAATCTGAGCTCCTCGTACGTCAATTAGTCGGATTAGACATTTTTATTTTTTGATGAAATCGTGAAAAAAAACATGACTAACCCCCTTGGAAATTTTGTTAAAAAATGCAACTTTCTTAAAAATCATCGTAGACTATTGAATTTAACTTTATTTTCATCAGAAAGACGAGAGAAATTTATTGCCGTTAAAAAATTTCAGCTAACTTCAAAAACAAAAAAAATAGTCAGTCACCATGAGGATTTTGGAAAATTTACGAAAATGATTGATTTTTCAGACTTTGATCGGCCGTAGCGGCCAAATGAAAACTCCAAATTGAACGCGGTTTGCAAATCTGAGCTCCTTGTACGTCAATTAGTCGGATTAGACATTTTTATTTTTTGATGAAATCGTAAAAAAAAACATGACTAACCCCCTTGGAAATTTTGTTAAAAAATGCAACTTTCTTAAAAATCATCGTAGACTATTGAATTTAACTTTATTTTCATCAGAAAGACGAGAGAAATCGATTGCCGTTAAAAAATTTCAGCTAACTTCAATAGCAAAAAAATTAGTCAGTCACCATGAGGATTTTGGAAAATTTACGAAAATAATTGATTTTTCAGACTTTGATCGGCCGTAGCGGCCAAACGAAAACTCCAAATTGAACGCGGTTTGCAAATCTGAGCTCCTCGTACGTCAATTGGTCGGATTAGACATTTTTATTTTTTGATGAAATCGTGAAAAAAACATGACTAACCCCCTTGGAAATTTTGTTAAAAAATGCAACTTTCTTAAAAATCATCGTAGACTATTGAATTTAACTTTATTTTCATCAGAAAGACGAGAGAAATTGATTGCCGTTAAAAAATTTCAGCTAACTTCAAAAACAAAAAAATTAGTCAGTCACCATGAGGATTTTGGAAAATTTACGAAAATAATTGATTTTTCAGACTTTGATCGGCCGTAGCGGCCAAACGAAAACTCAAAATTGAACGCGGTTTGCAAATCTGAGCTCCTCGTACGTCAATTAGTCGGATTAGACATTTTTATTTTTTGATGAAATCGTGAAAAAAAACATGACTAACCCCCTTGGAAATTTTGTTAAAAAATGCAACTTTCTTAAAAATCATCGTAGACTATTGAATTTAACTTTATTTTCATCAGAAAGACGAGAGAAATTGATTGCCGTTAAAAAATTTCAGCTAACTTCAAAAACAAAAAAAATAGTCAGTCACCATGAGGATTTTGGAAAATTTACGAAAATGATTGATTTTTCAGACTTTGATCGGCCGTAGCAGCCAAACGAAAACTCCAAATTGAACGCGGTTTGCAAATCTGAGCTCCTTGTACGTCAATTAGTCGGATTAGACATTTTTATTTTTTGATGAAATCGTAAAAAAAAACATGACTAACCCCCTTGGAAATTTTGTTAAAAAATGCAACTTTCTTAAAAATCATCGTAGACTATTGAATTTAACTTTATTTTCATCAGAAAGACGAGAGAAATCGATTGCCGTTAAAAAATTTCAGCTAACTTCAATAGCAAAAAAATTAGTCAGTCACCATGAGGATTTTGGAAAATTTACGAAAATAATTGATTTTTCAGACTTTGATCGGCCGTAGCGGCCAAACGAAAACTCCAAATTGAACGCGGTTTGCAAATCTGAGCTCCTCGTACGTCAATTAGTCAGATTAGACATTTTTATTTTTTGATGAAATCGTGAAAAAAAACATGACTAACCCCCTTGGAAATTTTGTTAAAAAATGCAACTTTCTTAAAAATCATCGTAGACTATTGAATTTAACTTTATTTTCATCAGAAAGACGAGAGAAATCGATTGCCGTTAAAAAATTTCAGCTAACTTCAATAGCAAAAAAATTAGTCAGTCACCATGAGGATTTTGGAAAATTTACGAAAATAATTGATTTTTCAGACTTTGATCGGCCGTAGCGGCCAAACGAAAACTCCAAATTGAACGCGGTTTGCAAATCTAAGCTCCTCGTACGTCAATTAGTCGGATTAGACATTTTTATTTTTTGATGAAATCGTGAAAAAAAACATAACTAACCCCCTTGGAAATTTTGTTAAAAAATGCAACTTTCTTAAAAATCATCGTAGACTATTGAATTTAACTTTATTTTCATCAGAAAGACGAGAGAAATTGATTGCCGTTAAAAAATTTCAGCTAACTTCAATAGCAAAAAAATTAGTCAGTCACCATGAGGATTTTGGAAAATTTACGAAAATAATTGATTTTTCAGACTTTGATCGGCCGTAGCGGCCAAACGAAAACTCCAAATTGAACGCGGTTTGCAAATCTGAGCTCCTCGTACGTCAATTAGTCAGATTAGACATTTTTATTTTTTGATGAAATCGTGAAAAAAAACATGACTAACCCCCTTGGAAATTTTGTTAAAAAATGCAACTTTCTTAAAAATCATCGTAGACTATTGAATTTAACTTTATTTTCATCAGAAAGACGAGAGAAATCGATTGCCGTTAAAAAATTTCAGCTAACTTCAAAAACAAAAAAATTAGTCAGTCACCATGAGGATTTTGGAAAATTTACGAAAATAATTGATTTTTCAGACTTTGATCGGCCGTAGCGGCCAAACGAAAACTCCAAATTGAACGCGGTTTGCAAATCTGAGCTCCTCGTACGTCAATTAGTCGGATTAGACATTTTTATTTTTTGATGAAAACTCGAAAAAAAGACATGAGTAAACCCCTAGGAAATTTGTTAAAAAATGCAACTTTCTTAAAAATCATCGTAGACTATTGAATTTAACTTTATTTTCATCAGAAAGACGAGAGAAATCGATTGCCGTTAAAAAATTTCGGCTAACTTCAAAAACAAAAAAATTAGTCAGTCACCATGAGGATTTTGGAAAATTTACGAAAATAATTGATTTTTCAGAATTTGATCGGCCGTAGCGGCCAAACGAAAACTCCAAATTGAACGCGGTTTGCAAATCTGAGCTCCTCGTACGTCAATTAGTCGGATTAGACATTTTTATTTTTTGATGAAATCGTGAAAAAAAACATGACTAACCCCCTTGGAAATTTTGTTAAAAAATGCAACTTTCTTAAAAATCATCGTAGAGTATTGAATTTAACTTTATTTTCATCAGAAAGACGAGAGAAATCGATTGCCGTTAAAAAATTTCAGCTAACTTCAAAAACAAAAAAATTAGTCAGTCACCATGAGGATTTTGGAAAATTTACGAAAATAATTGATTTTTCAGACTTTGATCGGCCGTAGCGGCCAAACTAAAACTCCAAATTGAACGCGGTTTGCAAATCTGAGCTCCTCGTACGTCAATTAGTCGGATTAGACATTTTTATTTTTTGATGAAATCGTGAAAAAAAACATGACTAACCCCCTAGGAAATTTGTTAAAAAATGCAACTTTCTTAAAAATCATCGTAGACTATTGAATTTAACTTTATTTTCATCAGAAAGACGAGAGAAATCGATTGCCGTTAAAAAATTTCAGCTAACTTCAATAGCAAAAAAATTAGTCAGTCACCATGAGGATTTTGGAAAATTTACGAAAATAATTGATTTTTCAGACTTTGATCGGCCGTAGCGGCCAAACGAAAACTCCAAATTGAACGCGGTTTGCAAATCTGAGCTCCTCGTACGTCAATTAGTCGGATTAGACATTTTTATTTTTTGATGAAAACTCGAAAAAAAGACATGAGTAAACCCCTAGGAAATTTGTTAAAAAATGCAACTTTCTTAAAAATCATCGTAGACTATTGAATTTAACTTTATTTTCATCAGAAAGACGAGAGAAATCGATTGCCGTTAAAAAATTTCAGCTAACTTCAATAGCAAAAAAATTAGTCAGTCACCATGAGGATTTTGGAAAATTTACGAAAATAATTGATTTTTCAGACTTTGAGCGGCCGTAGCGGCCAAACGAAAACTCCAAATTGAACGCGGTTTGCAAATCTGAGCTCCTCGTACGTCAATTAGTCGGATTAGACATTTTTATTTTTTGATGAAATCGTGAAAAAAAACATGACTAACCCCCTTGGAAATTTTGTTAAAAAATGCAACTTTCTTAAAAATCATCGTAGACTATTGAATTTAACTTTATTTTCATCAGAAAGACGAGAGAAATTGATTGCCGTTAAAAAATTTCAGCTAACTTCAATAGCAAAAAAATTAGTCAGTCACCATTAGGATTTTGGAAAATTTACGAAAATAATTGATTTTTCAGACTTTGATCGGCCGTTGCGGCCAAACGAAAACTCCAAATTGAACGCGGTTTGCAAATCTGAGCTCCACGTACGTCAATTAGTCGGATTAGACATTTTTATTTTTTGATGAAATCGTGAAAAAAAACATGACTAACCCCCTTGGAAATTTTGTTAAAAAATGCAACTTTCTTAAAAATCATCGTAGACTATTGAATTTAACTTTATTTTCATCAGAAAGACGAGAGAAATCGATTGCCGTTAAAAAATTTCAGCTAACTTCAATAGCAAAAAAATTAGTCAGTCACCATGAGGATTTTGGAAAATTTACGAAAATAATTGATTTTTCAGACTTTGATCGGCCGTAGCGGCCAAACGAAAACTCCAAATTGAACGCGGTTTGCAAATCTGAGCTCCTCGTACGTCAATTAGTCGGATTAGACATTTTTATTTTTTGATGAAAACTCGAAAAAAAGACATGAGTAAACCCCTAGCAAATTTGTTAAAAAATGCAACTTTCTTAAAAATCATCGTAGACTATTGAATTTAACTTTATTTTCATCAGAAAGACGAGAGAAATCGATTGCCGTTAAAAATTTCAGCTAACTTCAATAGCAAAAAAATTAGTCAGTCACCATGAGGATTTTGGAAAATTTACGAAAATAATTGATTTTTCAGACTTTGATCGGCCGTAGCGGCCAAACGAAAACTCCAAATTGAACGCGGTTTGCAAATCTGAGCTCCTCGTACGTCAATTAGTCGGATTAGACATTTTTATTTTTTGATGAAAACTCGAAAAAAAGACATGAGTAAACCCCTAGCAAATTTGTTAAAAAATGCAACTTTCTTAAAAATCATCGTAGACTATTGAATTTAACTTTATTTTCATCAGAAAGACGAGAGAAATCGATTGCCGTTAAAAAATTTCAGCTAACTTCAATACCAAAAAAATTAGTCAGTCACCATGAGGATTTTGGAAAATTTACGAAAATAATTGATTTTTCAGACTTTGATCGGCCGTAGCGGCCAAACGAAAACTCCAAATTGAACGCGGTTTGCAAATCTGAGCTCCTCGTACGTCAATTGGTCGGATTAGACATTTTTATTTTTTGATGAAATCGTGAAAAAAAACATGACTAACCCCCTTGGAAATTTTGTTAAAAAATGCAACTTTCTTAAAAATCATCGTAGACTATTGAATTTAACTTTATTTTCATCAGAAAGACGAGAGAAATTGATTGCCGTTAAAAAATTTCAGCTAACTTCAAAAACAAAAAAATTAGTCAGTCACCATGAGGATTTTGGAAAATTTACGAAAATGATTGATTTTTCAGACTTTGATCGGCCGTAGCGGCCAAACGAAAACTCCAAATTGAACGCGGTTTGCAAATCTGAGCTCCTTGTACGTCAATTAGTCGGATTAGACATTTTTATTTTTTGATGAAATCGTAAAAAAAAACATGACTAACCCCCTTGGAAATTTTGTTAAAAAATGCAACTTTCTTAAAAATCATCGTAGACTATTGAATTTAACTTTATTTTCATCAGAAAGACGAGAGAAATTGATTGCCGTTAAAAAATTTCAGCTAACTTCAAAAACAAAAAAATTAGTCAGTCACCATGAGGATTTTGGAAAATTTACGAAAATGATTGATTTTTCAGACTTTGATCGGCCGTAGCGGCCAAACGAAAACTCCAAATTGAACGCGGTTTGCAAATCTGAGCTCCTTGTACGTCAATTAGTCGGATTAGACATTTTTATTTTTTGATGAAATCGTGAAAAAAAACATGACTAACCCCCTTGGAAATTTTGTTAAAAAATGCAACTTTCTTAAAAATCATCGTAGACTATTGAATTTAACTTTATTGTCATCAGAAAGACGAGAGAAATTGATTGCCGTTAAAAAATTTCAGCTAACTTCAAAAACAAAAAAATTAGTCAGTCACCTTGAGGATTTTGGAAAATTTACGAAAATAATTGATTTTTCAGAGTTTGATCGGCCGTAGCGGCCAAACGAAAACTCCAAATTGAACGCGGTTTGCAAATCTGAGCTCCTCGTACGTCAATTAGTCAGATTAGACATTTTTATTTTTTGATGAAATCGTGAAAAAAAACATGACTAACCCCCTTGGAAATTTTGTTAAAAAATGCAACTTTCTTAAAAATCATCGTAGACTATTGAATTTAACTTTATTTTCATCAGAAAGACGAGAGAAATCGATTGCCGTTAAAAAATTTCAGCTAACTTCAATAGCAAAAAAATTAGTCAGTCACCATGAGGATTTTGGAAAATTTACGAAAATAATTGATTTTTCAGACTTTGATCGGCCGTAGCGGCCAAACGAAAACTCCAAATTGAACGCGGTTTGCAAATCTGAGCTCCTCGTACGTCAATTAGTCAGATTAGACATTTTTATTTTTTGATGAAATCGTGAAAAAAAACATGACTAACCCCCTTGGAAATTTTGTTAAAAAATGCAACTTTCTTAAAAATCATCGTAGACTATTGAATTTAACTTTATTTTCATCAGAAAGACGAGAGAAATCGATTGCCGTTAAAAAAATTCAGCTAACTTCAATAGCAAAAAAATTAGTCAGTCACCATGAGGATTTTGGAAAATTTACGAAAATAATTGATTTTTCAGACTTTGATCGGCCGTAGCGGCCAAACGAAAATTCCAAATTGAACGCGGTTTGCAAATCTGAGCTCCACGTACGTCAATTAGTCGGATTAGACATTTTTATTTTTTGATGAAATCGTGAAAAAAAACATGACTAACCCCCTTGGAAATTTTGTTAAAAAATGCAACTTTCTTAAAAATCATCGTAGACTATTGAATTTAACTTTATTTTCATCAGAAAGACGAGAGAAATCGATTGCCGTTAAAAAATTTCAGCTAACTTCAATAGCAAAAAAATTAGTCAGTCACCATGAGGATTTTGGAAAATTTACGAAAATAATTGATTTTTCAGACTTTGATCGGCCGTAGCGGCCAAACGAAAACTCCAAATTGAACGCGGTTTGCAAATCTGAGCTCCTCGTACGTCAATTAGTCGGATTAGACATTTTTATTTTTTGATGAAAACTCGAAAAAAAGACATGAGTAAACCCCTAGCAAATTTGTTAAAAAATGCAACTTTCTTAAAAATCATCGTAGACTATTGAATTTAACTTTATTTTCATCAGAAAGACGAGAGAAATCGATTGCCGTTAAAAAATTTCAGCTAACTTCAATAGCAAAAAAATTAGTCAGTCACCATGAGGATTTTGGAAAATTTACGAAAATAATTGATTTTTCAGACTTTGATCGGCCGTAGCGGCCAAACGAAAACTCCAAATTGAACGCGGTTTGCAAATCTGAGCTCCTCGTACGTCAATTAGTCGGATTAGACATTTTTATTTTTTGATGAAAACTCGAAAAAAAGACATGAGTAAACCCCTAGCAAATTTGTTAAAAAATGCAACTTTCTTAAAAATCATCGTAGACTATTGAATTTAACTTTATTTTCATCAGAAAGACGAGAGAAATCGATTGCCGTTAAAAAATTTCAGCTAACTTCAATAGCAAAAAAATTAGTCAGTCACCATGAGGATTTTGGAAAATTTACGAAAATAATTGATTTTTCAGACTTTGATCGGCCGTAGCGGCCAAACGAAAACTCCAAATTGAACGCGGTTTGCAAATCTGAGCTCCTCGTACGTCAATTGGTCGGATTAGACATTTTTATTTTTTGATGAAATCGTGAAAAAAAACATGACTAACCCCCTTGGAAATTTTGTTAAAAAATGCAACTTTCTTAAAAATCATCGTAGACTATTGAATTTAACTTTATTTTCATCAGAAAGACGAGAGAAATTGATTGCCGTTAAAAAATTTCAGCTAACTTCAAAAACAAAAAAATTAGTCAGTCACCATGAGGATTTTGGAAAATTTACGAAAATAATTGATTTTTCAGACTTTGATCGGCCGTAGCGGCCAAACGAAAACTCAAAATTGAACGCGGTTTGCAAATCTGAGCTCCTCGTACGTCAATTAGTCGGATTAGACATTTTTATTTTTTGATGAAATCGTGAAAAAAAACATGACTAACCCCCTTGGAAATTTTGTTAAAAAATGCAACTTTCTTAAAAATCATCGTAGACTATTGAATTTAACTTTATTTTCATCAGAAAGACGAGAGAAATCGATTGCCGTTAAAAAATTTCAGCTAACTTCAATAGCAAAAAAATTAGTCAGTCACCATGAGGATTTTGGAAAATTTACGAAAATAATTGATTTTTCAGACTTTGATCGGCCGTAGCGGCCAAACGAAAACTCCAAATTGAACGCGGTTTGCAAATCTGAGCTCCACGTACGTCAATTAGTCGGATTAGACATTTTTATTTTTTGATGAAATCGTGAAAAAAAACATGACTAACCCCCTTGGAAATTTTGTTAAAAAATGCAACTTTCTTAAAAATCATCGTAGACTATTGAATTTAACTTTATTTTCATCAGAAAGACGAGAGAAATCGATTGCCGTTAAAAAAATTCAGCTAACTTCAATAGCAATAAAATTAGTCAGTCACCATGAGGATTTTGGAAAATTTACGAAAATAATTGATTTTTCAGACTTTGATCGGCCGTAGCGGCCAAACGAAAACTCAAAATTGAACGCGGTTTGCAAATCTGAGCTCCTCGTACGTCAATTAGTCGGATTAGACATTTTTATTTTTTGATGAAATCGTGAAAAAAAACATGACTAACCCCCTTGGAAATTTTGTTAAAAAATGCAACTTTCTTAAAAATCATCGTAGACTATTGAATTTAACTTTATTTTCATCAGAAAGACGAGAGAAATCGATTGCCGTTAAAAAAATTCAGCTAACTTCAATAGCAAAAAAATTAGTCAGTCACCATGAGGATTTTGGAAAATTTACGAAAATAATTGATTTTTCAGACTTTGATCGGCCGTAGCGGCCAAACGAAAACTCCAAATTGAACGCGGTTTGCAAATCTGAGCTCCTCGTACGTCAATTAGTCGGATTAGACATTTTTATTTTTTGATGAAAACTCGAAAAAAAGACATGAGTAAACCCCTAGCAAATTTGTTAAAAAATGCAACTTTCTTAAAAATCATCGTAGACTATTGAATTTAACTTTATTTTCATCAGAAAGACGAGAGAAATCGATTGCCGTTAAAAAATTTCAGCTAACTTCAATAGCAAAAAAATTAGTCAGTCACCATGAGGATTTTGGAAAATTTACGAAAATAATTGATTTTTCAGACTTTGATCGGCCGTAGCGGCCAAACGAAAACTCCAAATTGAACGCGGTTTGCAAATCTGAGCTCCTCGTACGTCAATTAGTCGGATTAGACATTTTTATTTTTTGATGAAAACTCGAAAAAAAGACATGAGTAAACCCCTAGCAAATTTGTTAAAAAATGCAACTTTCTTAAAAATCATCGTAGACTATTGAATTTAACTTTATTTTCATCAGAAAGACGAGAGAAATCGATTGCCGTTAAAAAATTTCAGCTAACTTCAATAGCAAAAAAATTAGTCAGTCACCATGAGGATTTTGGAAAATTTACGAAAATAATTGATTTTTCAGACTTTGATCGGCCGTAGCGGCCAAACGAAAACTCCAAATTGAACGCGGTTTGCAAATCTGAGCTCCTCGTACGTCAATTAGTCGGATTAGACATTTTTATTTTTTGATGAAAACTCGAAAAAAAGACATGAGTAAACCCCTAGCAAATTTGTTAAAAAATGCAACTTTCTTAAAAATCATCGTAGACTATTGAATTTAACTTTATTTTCATCAGAAAGACGAGAGAAATCGATTGCCGTTAAAAAATTTCAGCTAACTTCAATAGCAAAAAAATTAGTCAGTCACCATGAGGATTTTGGAAAATTTACGAAAATAATTGATTTTTCAGACTTTGATCGGCCGTAGCGGCCAAACGAAAACTCCAAATTGAACGCGGTTTGCAAATCTGAGCTCCTCGTACGTCAATTGGTCGGATTAGACATTTTTATTTTTTGATGAAATCGTGAAAAAAAACATGACTAACCCCCTTGGAAATTTTGTTAAAAAATGCAACTTTCTTAAAAATCATCGTAGACTATTGAATTTAACTTTATTTTCATCAGAAAGACGAGAGAAATTGATTGCCGTTAAAAAATTTCAGCTAACTTCAAAAACAAAAAAATTAGTCAGTCACCATGAGGATTTTGGAAAATTTACGAAAATAATTGATTTTTCAGACTTTGATCGGCCGTAGCGGCCAAACGAAAACTCAAAATTGAACGCGGTTTGCAAATCTGAGCTCCTCGTACGTCAATTAGTCGGATTAGACATTTTTATTTTTTGATGAAATCGTGAAAAAAAAACATGACTAACCCCCTTGGAAATTTTGTTAAAAAATGCAACTTTCTTAAAAATCATCGTAGACTATTGAATTTAACTTTATTTTCATCAGAAAGACGAGAGAAATCGATTGCCGTTAAAAAATTTCAGCTAACTTCAATAGCAAAAAAATTAGTCAGTCACCATGAGGATTTTGGAAAATTTACGAAAATAATTGATTTTTCAGACTTTGATCGGCCGTAGCGGCCAAACGAAAACTCCAAATTGAACGCGGTTTGCAAATCTGAGCTCCACGTACGTCAATTAGTCGGATTAGACATTTTTATTACTTTCTCCGTTACGAAGTGCGAGAAAGTATTGTGATCGTGATTTTTTTTTCAAAATTTTTTTTTACGGAAATATCCGTTTTGGGGTCCCTAGATGCCATTTCAACAATTTCTGGAAAAAAAAAATTTGTGTCTGTGTGTGTGTGTGTGTGTGTGTGTGTGTGTGTGTCTGTGTGTGTGTGTGTGTGTGTGTCTGTCTGTGCGCGCTGTATCTCAAAAACTAATAAAGCAATTGATATGAAACTTTGAACATCCGTCTTATTTGATAATCTGAAGAACTGAAAAGCTTTTGGTAAAATTTCGTCCACCGGAAGTGGGCGTTTACCTTAACTGTTTTTTGTTTTTTGTCAATATTTTCTTAAATATGGAAAATATCACAAAAACATTTAAACAAACTTTGAAGACAACAAAGAAATGAAAATCTTTTGCTTGAAAAAATTTTTCATAAAATCATTTTTATTCGAGAAAAAAATTTATTATTTTTTTTTAATTTTTGGTTTATAATTATACAACGATAATAGTTACAGCAAATTTATATTAATAACAATTGTAGAGAATACTAAAATGAACAACTTATAAAGAATAAGTTTTTTTCGAAATCCCTTTAGTTTTTGAGTAAACTGAGTTTTTGGATTTGAAGTATAATTTATCCCTTTCATGATTTTGACGTTTTAAACGTCAGTTTCATCCGAGTTTACACAACGCTCGATGTACATTTAAAATATGATTTCAATTGAAAAAAGACCACGAAAGGGTAATTAAAAATGATACCATCAAGTCGGAGAAAGTAACATGATGGCCACATCACCATTTTTTTTTGATGAAATCGTGAAAAAAAACATGACTAACCCCCTTGGAAATTTTGTTAAAAAATGCAACTTTCTTAAAAATCATCGTAGACTATTGAATTTAACTTTATTTTCATCAGAAAGACGAGAGAAATCGATTGCCGTTAAAAAAATTCAGCTAACTTCAATAGCAAAAAAATTAGTCAGTCACCATGAGGATTTTGGAAAATTTACGAAAATAATTGATTTTTCAGACTTTGATCGGCCGTAGCGGCCAAACGAAAACTCCAAATTGAACGCGGTTTGCAAATCTGAGCTCCACGTACGTCAATTAGTCGGATTAGACATTTTTATTTTTTGATGAAATCGTGAAAAAAAACATGACTAACCCCCTTGGAAATTTTGTTAAAAAATGCAACTTTCTTAAAAATCATCGTAGACTATTGAATTTAACTTTATTTTCATCAGAAAGACGAGAGAAATCGATTGCCGTTAAAAAATTTCAGCTAACTTCAATAGCAAAAAAATTAGTCAGTCACCATGAGGATTTTGGAAAATTTACGAAAATAATTGATTTTTCAGACTTTGATCGGCCGTAGCGGCCAAACGAAAACTCCAAATTGAACGCGGTTTGCAAATCTGAGCTCCTCGTACGTCAATTAGTCGGATTAGACATTTTTATTTTTTGATGAAAACTCGAAAAAAAGACATGAGTAAACCCCTAGCAAATTTGTTAAAAAATGCAACTTTCTTAAAAATCATCGTAGACTATTGAATTTAACTTTATTTTCATCAGAAAGACGAGAGAAATCGATTGCCGTTAAAAAATTTCAGCTAACTTCAATAGCAAAAAAATTAGTCAGTCACCATGAGGATTTTGGAAAATTTACGAAAATAATTGATTTTTCAGACTTTGATCGGCCGTAGCGGCCAAACGAAAACTCAAAATTGAACGCGGTTTGCAAATCTGAGCTCCTCGTACGTCAATTAGTCGGATTAGACATTTTTATTTTTTGATGAAATCGTGAAAAAAAACATGACTAACCCCCTTGGAAATTTTGTTAAAAAATGCAACTTTCTTAAAAATCATCGTAGACTATTGAATTTAACTTTATTTTCATCAGAAAGACGAGAGAAATCGATTGCCGTTAAAAAATTTCAGCTAACTTCAATAGCAAAAAAATTAGTCAGTCACCATGAGGATTTTGGAAAATTTACGAAAATAATTGATTTTTCAGACTTTGATCGGCCGTAGCGGCCAAACGAAAACTCCAAATTGAACGCGGTTTGCAAATCTGAGCTCCTCGTACGTCAATTAGTCGGATTAGACATTTTTATTTTTTGATGAAAACTCGAAAAAAAGACATGAGTAAACCCCTAGCAAATTTGTTAAAAAATGCAACTTTCTTAAAAATCATCGTAGACTATTGAATTTAACTTTATTTTCATCAGAAAGACGAGAGAAATCGATTGCCGTTAAAAAATTTCAGCTAACTTCAATAGCAAAAAAATTAGTCAGTCACCATGAGGATTTTGGAAAATTTACGAAAATAATTGATTTTTCAGACTTTGATCGGCCGTAGCGGCCAAACGAAAACTCCAAATTGAACGCGGTTTGCAAATCTGAGCTCCTCGTACGTCAATTAGTCGGATTAGACATTTTTATTTTTTGATGAAAACTCGAAAAAAAGACATGAGTAAACCCCTAGCAAATTTGTTAAAAAATGCAACTTTCTTAAAAATCATCGTAGACTATTGAATTTAACTTTATTTTCATCAGAAAGACGAGAGAAATCGATTGCCGTTAAAAAATTTCAGCTAACTTCAATAGCAAAAAAATTAGTCAGTCACCATGAGGATTTTGGAAAATTTACGAAAATAATTGATTTTTCAGACTTTGATCGGCCGTAGCGGCCAAACGAAAACTCCAAATTGAACGCGGTTTGCAAATCTGAGCTCCTCGTACGTCAATTGGTCGGATTAGACATTTTTATTTTTTGATGAAATCGTGAAAAAAAACATGACTAACCCCCTTGGAAATTTTGTTAAAAAATGCAACTTTCTTAAAAATCATCGTAGACTATTGAATTTAACTTTATTTTCATCAGAAAGACGAGAGAAATTGATTGCCGTTAAAAAATTTCAGCTAACTTCAAAAACAAAAAAATTAGTCAGTCACCATGAGGATTTTGGAAAATTTACGAAAATGATTGATTTTTCAGACTTTGATCGGCCGTAGCGGCCAAACGAAAACTCCAAATTGAACGCGGTTTGCAAATCTGAGCTCCTTGTACGTCAATTAGTCGGATTAGACATTTTTATTTTTTGATGAAATCGTAAAAAAAACATGACTAACCCCCTTGGAAATTTTGTTAAAAAATGCAACTTTCTTAAAAATCATCGTAGACTATTGAATTTAACTTTATTTTCATCAGAAAGACGAGAGAAATTGATTGCCGTTAAAAAATTTCAGCTAACTTCAAAAACAAAAAAATTAGTCAGTCACCATGAGGATTTTGGAAAATTTACGAAAATGATTGATTTTTCAGACTTTGATCGGCCGTAGCGGCCAAACGAAAACTCCAAATTGAACGCGGTTTGCAAATCTGAGCTCCTTGTACGTCAATTAGTCGGATTAGACATTTTTATTTTTTGATGAAATCGTGAAAAAAAACATGACTAACCCCCTTGGAAATTTTGTTAAAAAATGCAACTTTCTTAAAAATCATCGTAGACTATTGAATTTAACTTTATTGTCATCAGAAAGACGAGAGAAATTGATTGCCGTTAAAAAATTTCAGCTAACTTCAAAAACAAAAAAATTAGTCAGTCACCTTGAGGATTTTGGAAAATTTACGAAAATAATTGATTTTTCAGAGTTTGATCGGCCGTAGCGGCCAAACGAAAACTCCAAATTGAACGCGGTTTGCAAATCTGAGCTCCTCGTACGTCAATTAGTCAGATTAGACATTTTTATTTTTTGATGAAATCGTGAAAAAAAACATGACTAACCCCCTTGGAAATTTTGTTAAAAAATGCAACTTTCTTAAAAATCATCGTAGACTATTGAATTTAACTTTATTTTCATCAGAAAGACGAGAGAAATCGATTGCCGTTAAAAAAATTCAGCTAACTTCAATAGCAAAAAAATTAGTCAGTCACCATGAGGATTTTGGAAAATTTACGAAAATAATTGATTTTTCAGACTTTGATCGGCCGTAGCGGCCAAACGAAAACTCCAAATTGAACGCGGTTTGCAAATCTGAGCTCCACGTACGTCAATTAGTCGGATTAGACATTTTTATTTTTTGATGAAATCGTGAAAAAAAACATGACTAACCCCCTTGGAAATTTTGTTAAAAAATGCAACTTTCTTAAAAATCATCGTAGACTATTGAATTTAACTTTATTTTCATCAGAAAGACGAGAGAAATCGATTGCCGTTAAAAAATTTCAGCTAACTTCAATAGCAAAAAAATTAGTCAGTCACCATGAGGATTTTGGAAAATTTACGAAAATAATTGATTTTTCAGACTTTGATCGGCCGTAGCGGCCAAACGAAAACTCCAAATTGAACGCGGTTTGCAAATCTGAGCTCCTCGTACGTCAATTAGTCGGATTAGACATTTTTATTTTTTGATGAAAACTCGAAAAAAAGACATGAGTAAACCCCTAGCAAATTTGTTAAAAAATGCAACTTTCTTAAAAATCATCGTAGACTATTGAATTTAACTTTATTTTCATCAGAAAGACGAGAGAAATCGATTGCCGTTAAAAAATTTCAGCTAACTTCAATAGCAAAAAAATTAGTCAGTCACCATGAGGATTTTGGAAAATTTACGAAAATAATTGATTTTTCAGACTTTGATCGGCCGTAGCGGCCAAACGAAAACTCCAAATTGAACGCGGTTTGCAAATCTGAGCTCCTCGTACGTCAATTAGTCGGATTAGACATTTTTATTTTTTGATGAAAACTCGAAAAAAAGACATGAGTAAACCCCTAGCAAATTTGTTAAAAAATGCAACTTTCTTAAAAATCATCGTAGACTATTGAATTTAACTTTATTTTCATCAGAAAGACGAGAGAAATCGATTGCCGTTAAAAAATTTCAGCTAACTTCAATAGCAAAAAAATTAGTCAGTCACCATGAGGATTTTGGAAAATTTACGAAAATAATTGATTTTTCAGACTTTGATCGGCCGTAGCGGCCAAACGAAAACTCCAAATTGAACGCGGTTAGCAAATCTGAGCTCCTCGTACGTCAATTGGTCGGATTAGACATTTTTATTTTTTGATGAAATCGTGAAAAAAAACATGACTAACCCCCTTGGAAATTTTGTTAAAAAATGCAACTTTCTTAAAAATCATCGTAGACTATTGAATTTAACTTTATTTTCATCAGAAAGACGAGAGAAATTGATTGCCGTTAAAAAATTTCAGCTAACTTCAAAAACAAAAAAATTAGTCAGTCACCATGAGGATTTTGGAAAATTTACGAAAATAATTGATTTTTCAGACTTTGATCGGCCGTAGCGGCCAAACGAAAACTCAAAATTGAACGCGGTTTGCAAATCTGAGCTCCTCGTACGTCAATTAGTCGGATTAGACATTTTTATTTTTTGATGAAATCGTGAAAAAAAACATGACTAACCCCCTTGGAAATTTTGTTAAAAAATGCAACTTTCTTAAAAATCATCGTAGACTATTGAATTTAACTTTATTTTCATCAGAAAGACGAGAGAAATTGATTACCGTTAAAAAATTTCAGCTAACTTCAAAAACAAAAAAATTAGTCAGTCACCATGAGGATTTTGGAAAATTTACGAAAATGATTGATTTTTCAGACTTTGATCGGCCGTAGCGGCCAAACGAAAACTCCAAATTGAACGCGGTTTGCAAATCTGAGCTCCTTGTACGTCAATTAGTCGGATTAGACATTTTTATTTTTTGATGAAATCGTAAAAAAAACATGACTAACCCCCTTGGAAATTTTGTTAAAAAATGCAACTTTCTTAAAAATCATCGTAGACTATTGAATTTAACTTTATTTTCATCAGAAAGACGAGAGAAATTGATTGCCGTTAAAAAATTTCAGCTAACTTCAAAAACAAAAAAATTAGTCAGTCACCATGAGGATTTTGGAAAATTTACGAAAATGATTGATTTTTCAGACTTTGATCGGCCGTAGCGGCCAAACGAAAACTCCAAATTGAACGCGGTTTGCAAATCTGAGCTCCTTGTACGTCAATTAGTCGGATTAGACATTTTTATTTTTTGATGAAATCGTGAAAAAAAACATGACTAACCCCCTTGGAAATTTTGTTAAAAAATGCAACTTTCTTAAAAATCATCGTAGACTATTGAATTTAACTTTATTGTCATCAGAAAGACGAGAGAAATTGATTGCCGTTAAAAAATTTCAGCTAACTTCAAAAACAAAAAAATTAGTCAGTCACCTTGAGGATTTTGGAAAATTTACGAAAATAATTGATTTTTCAGAGTTTGATCGGCCGTAGCGGCCAAACGAAAACTCCAAATTGAACGCGGTTTGCAAATCTGAGCTCCTCGTACGTCAATTAGTCAGATTAGACATTTTTATTTTTTGATGAAATCGTGAAAAAAAACATGACTAACCCCCTTGGAAATTTTGTTAAAAAATGCAACTTTCTTAAAAATCATCGTAGACTATTGAATTTAACTTTATTTTCATCAGAAAGACGAGAGAAATCGATTGCCGTTAAAAAATTTCAGCTAACTTCAATAGCAAAAAAATTAGTCAGTCACCATGAGGATTTTGGAAAATTTACGAAAATAATTGATATTTCAGACTTTGATCGGCCGTAGCGGCCAAACGAAAACTCCAAATTGAACGCGGTTTGCAAATCTAAGCTCCTCGTACGTCAATTAGTCGGATTAGACATTTTTATTTTTTGATGAAATCGTGAAAAAAAACATGACTAACCCCCTTGGAAATTTTGTTAAAAAATGCAACTTTCTTAAAAATCATCGTAGACTATTGAATTTAACTTTATTTTCATCAGAAAGACGAGAGAAATTGATTGCCGTTAAAAAAATTCAGCTAACTTCAATAGCAAAAAAATTAGTCAGTCACCATGAGGATTTTGGAAAATTTACGAAAATAATTGATTTTTCAGACTTTGATCGGCCGTAGCGGCCAAACGAAAACTCCAAATTGAACGCGGTTTGCAAATCTGAGCTCCTCGTACGTCAATTAGTCAGATTAGACATTTTTATTTTTTGATGAAATCGTGAAAAAAAACATGACTAACCCCCTTGGAAATTTTGTTAAAAAATGCAACTTTCTTAAAAATCATCGTAGACTATTGAATTTAACTTTATTTTCATCAGAAAGACGAGAGAAATCGATTGCCGTTAAAAAATTTCAGCTAACTTCAAAAACAAAAAAATTAGTCAGTCACCATGAGGATTTTGGAAAATTTACGAAAATAATTGATTTTTCAGACTTTGATCGGCCGTAGCGGCCAAACGAAAACTCCAAATTGAACGCGGTTTGCAAATCTGAGCTCCTCGTACGTCAATTGGTCGGATTAGACATTTTTATTTTTTGATGAAATCGTGAAAAAAAACATGACTAACCCCCTTGGAAATTTTGTTAAAAAATGCAACTTTCTTAAAAATCATCGTAGACTATTGAATTTAACTTTATTTTCATCAGAAAGACGAGAGAAATTGATTGCCGTTAAAAAATTTCAGCTAACTTCAAAAACAAAAAAATTAGTCAGTCACCATGAGGATTTTGGAAAATTTACGAAAATAATTGATTTTTCAGACTTTGATCGGCCGTAGCGGCCAAACGAAAACTCAAAATTGAACGCGGTTTGCAAATCTGAGCTCCTCGTACGTAAATTAGTCGATTAGGCATTTTTATTTTTTGATGAAATCGTGAAAAAAACATGACTAACCCCCTTGGAAATTTTGTTAAAAAATGCAACTTTCTTAAAAATCATCGTAGACTATTGAATTTAACTTTATTTTCATCAGAAAGACGAGAGAAATTGATTGCCGTTAAAAAATTTCAGCTAACTTCAAAAACAAAAAAATTAGTCAGTCACCATGAGGATTTTGGAAAATTTACGAAAATGATTGATTTTTCAGACTTTGATCGGCCGTAGCGGCCAAACGAAAACTCCAAATTGAACGCGGTTTGCAAATCTGAGCTCCTTGTACGTCAATTAGTCGGATTAGACATTTTTATTTTTGATGAAATCGTAAAAAAAACATGACTAACCCCCTTGGAAATTTTGTTAAAAAATGCAACTTTCTTAAAAATCATCGTAGACTATTGAATTTAACTTTATTTTCATCAGAAAGACGAGAGAAATTGATTGCCGTTAAAAAATTTCAGCTAACTTCAAAAACAAAAAAAATTAGTCAGTCACCATGAGGATTTTGGAAAAATTTACGAAAATGATTGATTTTTCAGACTTTGATCGGCCGTAGCGGCCAAACGAAAAACTCCAAATTGAACGCGGTTTGCAAATCTGAGCTCCTTGTACGTCAATTAGTCGGATTAGACATTTTTATTTTTTGATGAAATCGTGAAAAAAAACATGACTAACCCCCTTGGAAATTTTGTTAAAAAATGCAACTTTCTTAAAAATCATCGTAGACTATTGAATTTAACTTTATTGTCATCAGAAAGACGAGAGAAATTGATTGCCGTTAAAAAATTTCAGCTAACTTCAAAAACAAAAAAATTAGTCAGTCACCTTGAGGATTTTGGAAAATTTACGAAAATAATTGATTTTTCAGAGTTTGATCGGCCGTAGCGGCCAAACCAAAACTCCAAATTGAACGCGGTTTGCAAATCTGAGCTCCTCGTACGTCAATTAGTCGGATTAGACATTTTTATTTTTTGATGAAATCGTGAAAAAAAACATGACTAACCCCCTTGGAAATTTTGTTAAAAATGCAACTTTCTTAAAAATCATCGTAGACTATTGAATTTAACTTTATTTTCATCAGAAAGACGAGAGAAATCGATTGCCGTTAAAAAATTTCAGCTAACTTCAATAGCAAAAAAATTAGTCAGTCACCATGAGGATTTTGGAAAATTTACGAAAATAATTGATTTTTCAGACTTTGATCGGCCGTAGCGGCCAAACGAAAACTCCAAATTGAACGCGGTTTGCAAATCTGAGCTCCTCGTACGTCAATTAGTCGGATTAGACATTTTTATTTTTTGATGAAATCGTGAAAAAAACATGACTAACCCCCTTGGAAATTTTGTTAAAAAATGCAACTTTCTTAAAAATCATCGTAGACTATTGAATTTAACTTTATTTTCATCAGAAAGACGAGAGAAATCGATTGCCGTTAAAAAATTTCAGCTAACTTCAATAGCAAAAAAATTAGTCAGTCACCATGAGGATTTTGGAAAATTTACGAAAATAATTGATTTTTCAGACTTTGATCGGCCGTAGCGGCCAAACGAAAACTCCAAATTGAACGCGGTTTGCAAATCTGAGCTCCTCGTACGTCAATTAGTCGGATTAGACATTTTTATTTTTTGATGAAAACTCGAAAAAAAGACATGAGTAAACCCCTAGGAAATTTGTTAAAAAATGCAACTTTCTTAAAAAATCATCGTAGACTATTGAATTTAACCTTTATTTTCATCAGAAAGACGAGAGAAATCGATTGCCGTTAAAAAATTTCAGCTAACTTCAATAGCAAAAAAATTAGTCAGTCACCATGAGGATTTTGGAAAATTTACGAAAATAATTGATTTTTCAGACTTTGATCGGCCGTAGCGGCCAAACGAAAACTCCAAATTGAACGCGGTTTGCAAATCTGAGCTCCTCGTACGTCAATTAGTCGGATTAGACATTTTTATTTTTTGATGAAATCGTGAAAAAAAACATGACTAACCCCCTTGGAAATTTTTTAACAAATGCAACTTTCTTAAAATCATCGTAGACTATTGAATTTAACTTTATTTTCATCAGAAAGACGAGAGAAATTGATTGCCGTTAAAAAATTTCAGCTAACTTCAAAAACAAAAAAAATTAGTCAGTCACCATGAGGATTTTGGAAAATTTACGAAAAATAATTGATTTTTCAGACTTTGATCGGCCGTAGCGGCCAAACGAAAACTCCAAATTGAACGCGGTTTACAAATCTGAGCTCCTCGTACGTCAATTAGTCGGATTAGACATTTTTATTTTTTGATGAAATCGTGAAAAAAAACATGACTAACCCCCTTGGAATTTTGTTAAAAAATGCACACTTTCTTAAAAAATCATCGTAGACTATTGAATTTAACTTTATTTTCATCAGAAAGACGAGAGAAATTGATTGCCGTTAAAAAAATTCAGCTAACTTCAATAGCAAAAAAATTAGTCAGTCACCATGAGGATTTTGGAAAATTTACGAAAATAATTGATTTTTCAGACTTTGATCGGCCGTAGCGGCCAAACGAAAACTCCAAATTGAACGCGGTTTGCAAATCTGAGCTCCTCGTACGTCAATTAGTCGGATTAGACATTTTTATTTTTTGATGAAATCGTGAAAAAAAACATGACTAACCCCCTTGGAAATTTTGTTAAAAAATGCAACTTTCTTAAAAATCATCGTAGACTATTGAATTTAACTTTATTTTCATCAGAAAGACGAGAGAAATCAATTGCCGTTAAAAAATTTCAGCTAACTTCAAAAACAAAAAAATTAGTCAGTCACCATGAGGATTTTGGAAAATTTACGAAAATAATTGATTTTTCAGACTTTGATCGGCCGTAGCGGCCAAACGAAAACTCCAAATTGAACGCGGTTTGCAAATCTGAGCTCCTCGTACGTCAATTAGTCGGATTAGACATTTTTATTTTTTGATGAAATCGTGAAAAAAAACATGACTACCCCCTAGGAAATTTGTTAAAAAATGCAACTTTCTTAAAAATCATCGTAGACTATTGAATTTAACTTTATTTTCATCAGAAAGACGAGAGAAATCGATTGCCGTTAAAAAATTTCAGCTAACTTCAATAGCAAAAAAAATTAGTCAGTCACCATGAGGATTTTGGAAAATTTACGAAAATAATTGATTTTTCAGACTTTGATCGGCGTAGCGGCCAAACGAAAACTCCAAATTGAACGCGGTTTGCAAATCTGAGCTCCTCGTACGTCAATTAGTCGGATTAGACATTTTTATTTTTTGATGAAAACTCGAAAAAAAGACATGAGTAAACCCCTAGGAAATTTGTTAAAAAATGCAACTTTCTTAAAAATCATCGTAGACTATTGAATTTAACTTTATTTTCATCAGAAAGACGAGAGAAATCGATTGCCGTTAAAAAATTTCAGCTAACTTCAATAGCAAAAAAATTAGTCAGTCACCATGAGGATTTTGGAAAATTTACGAAATAATTGATTTTTCAGACTTTGATCGGCCGTAGCGGCCAAACGAAAACTCCAAATTGAACGCGGTTTGCAAATCTGAGCTCCTCGTACGTCAATTAGTCGGATTAGACATTTTTATTTTTTGATGAAATCGTGAAAAAAAACATGACCTTGGAAATTTTGTTAAAAAATGCAACTTTCTTAAAAATCATCGTAGACTATTGAATTTAACTTTATTTTCATCAGAAAGACGAGAGAAATTGATTGCCGTTAAAAAATTTCAGCTAACTTCAATAGCAAAAAAATTAGTCAGTCACCATGAGGATTTTGGAAAATTTACGAAAATAATTGATTTTTCAGACTTTGATCGGCCGTAGCGGCCAAACGAAAACTCCAAATTGAACGCGGTTTGCAAATCTGAGCTCCTCGTACGTCAATTAGTCGGATTAGACATTTTTATTTTTTGATGAAAACTCGAAAAAAAAGACATGAGTAAACCCCTAGGAAATTTGTTAAAAAATGCAACTTTCTTAAAAATCATCGTAGACTATTGAATTTTACTTTATTTTCATCAGAAAGACGAGAGAAATCGATTGCCGTTAAAAAATTTCAGCTAACTTCAATAGCAAAAAAATTAGTCAGTCACCATGAGGATTTTGGAAAATTTACGAAAATAATTGATTTTTCAGAGTTTGATCGGCCGTAGCGGCCAAACGAAAACTCCAAATTGAACGCGGTTTGTAAATCTGAGCTCCTCGTACGTCAATTAGTCGGATTAGACATTTTTATTTTTTGATGAAATCGTGAAAAAAAACATGACTAACCCCCTTGGAAATTTTGTTAAAAAATGCAACTTTCTTAAAAATCATCGTAGACTATTGAATTTAACTTTATTTTCATCAGAAAGACGAGAGAAATTGATTGCCGTTAAAAAATTTCAGCTAACTTCAAAAACAAAAAAATTAGTCAGTCACCATGAGGATTTTGGAAAATTTACGAAAATGATTGATTTTTCAGACTTTGATCGGCCGTAGCGGCCAAACGAAAACTCCAAATTGAACGCGGTTTGCAAATCTGAGCTCCTTGTACGTCAATTAGTCGGATTAGACATTTTTATTTTTTGATGAAATCGTGAAAAAAAACATGACTAACCCCCTTGGAAATTTTGTTAAAAAATGCAACTTTCTTAAAAATCATCGTAGACTATTGAATTTAACTTTATTGTCATCAGAAAGACGAGAGAAATTGATTGCCGTTAAAAAATTTCAGCTAACTTCAAAAACAAAAAAATTAGTCAGTCACCTTGAGGATTTTGGAAAATTTACGAAAATAATTGATTTTTCAGAGTTTGATCGGCCGTAGCGGCCAAACGAAAACTCCAAATTGAACGCGGTTTGCAAATCTGAGCTCCTCGTACGTCAATTAGTCAGATTAGACATTTTTATTTTTTGATGAAATCGTGAAAAAAAACATGACTAACCCCCTTGGAAATTTTGTTAAAAAATGCAACTTTCTTAAAAATCATCGTAGACTATTGAATTTAACTTTATTTTCATCAGAAAGACGAGAGAAATCGATTGCCGTTAAAAAATTTCAGCTAACTTCAATAGCAAAAAAATTAGTCAGTCACCATGAGGATTTTGGAAAATTTACGAAAATAATTGATTTTTCAGACTTTGATCGGCCGTAGCGGCCAAACGAAAACTCCAAATTGAACGCGGTTTGCAAATCTAAGCTCCTCGTACGTCAATTAGTCGGATTAGACATTTTTATTTTTTTGATGAAATCGTGAAAAAAAACATGACTAACCCCCTTGGAAATTTTGTTAAAAAATGCAACTTTCTTAAAAATCATCGTAGACTATTGAATTTAACTTTATTTTCATCAGAAAGACGAGAGAAATTGATTGCCGTTAAAAAAATTCAGCTAACTTCAATAGCAAAAAAATTAGTCAGTCACCATGAGGATTTTGGAAAATTTACGAAAATAATTGATTTTTCAGACTTTGATCGGCCGTAGCGGCCAAACGAAAACTCCAAATTGAACGCGGTTTGCAAATCTGAGCTCCTCGTACGTCAATTAGTCAGATTAGACATTTTTATTTTTTGATGAAATCGTGAAAAAAAACATGACTAACCCCCTTGGAAATTTTGTTAAAAAATGCAACTTTCTTAAAAATCATCGTAGACTATTGAATTTAACTTTATTTTCATCAGAAAGACGAGAGAAATCGATTGCCGTTAAAAAATTTCAGCTAACTTCAAAAACAAAAAAATTAGTCAGTCACCATGAGGATTTTGGAAAATTTACGAAAATAATTGATTTTTCAGACTTTGATCGGCCGTAGCGGCCAAACGAAAACTCCAAATTGAACGCGGTTTGCAAATCTGAGCTCCTCGTACGTCAATTGGTCGGATTAGACATTTTTATTTTTTGATGAAATCGTGAAAAAAAACATGACTAACCCCCTTGGAAATTTTGTTAAAAAATGCAACTTTCTTAAAAATCATCGTAGACTATTGAATTTAACTTTATTTTCATCAGAAAGACGAGAGAAATTGATTGCCGTTAAAAAATTTCAGCTAACTTCAAAAACAAAAAAATTAGTCAGTCACCATGAGGATTTTGGAAAATTTACGAAAATAATTGATTTTTCAGACTTTGATCGGCCGTAGCGGCCAAACGAAAACTCAAAATTGAACGCGGTTTGCAAATCTGAGCTCCTCGTACGTAAATTAGTCGGATTAGGCATTTTTATTTTTTGATGAAATCGTGAAAAAAAACATGACTAACCCCCTTGGAAATTTTGTTAAAAAATGCAACTTTCTTAAAAATCATCGTAGACTATTGAATTTAACTTTATTTTCATCAGAAAGACGAGAGAAATTGATTGCCGTTAAAAAATTTCAGCTAACTTCAAAAACAAAAAAATTAGTCAGTCACCATGAGGATTTTGGAAAATTTACGAAAATGATTGATTTTTCAGACTTTGATCGGCCGTAGCGGCCAAACGAAAACTCCAAATTGAACGCGGTTTGCAAATCTGAGCTCCTCGTACGTCAATTAGTCGGATTAGACATTTTTATTTTTTGATGAAATCGTAAAAAAAACATGACTAACCCCCTTGGAAATTTTGTTAAAAAATGCAACTTTCTTAAAAATCATCGTAGACTATTGAATTTAACTTTATTTTCATCAGAAAGACGAGAGAAATTGATTGCCGTTAAAAAATTTCAGCTAACTTCAATAACAAAAAAATTAGTCAGTCACCATGAGGATTTTGGAAAATTTACGAAAATGATTGATTTTTCAGACTTTGATCGGCCGTAGCGGCCAAACGAAAACTCCAAATTGAACGCGGTTTGCAAATCTGAGCTCCTTGTACGTCAATTAGTCGGATTAGACATTTTTATTTTTTGATGAAATCGTGAAAAAAAACATGACTAACCCCCTTGGAAATTTTGTTAAAAAATGCAACTTTCTTAAAAATCATCGTAGACTATTGAATTTAACTTTATTGTCATCAGAAAGACGAGAGAAATTGATTGCCTTTAAAAAATTTCAGCTAACTTCAAAAACAAAAAAATTAGTCAGTCACCTTGAGGATTTTGGAAAATTTACGAAAATAATTGATTTTTCAGAGTTTGATCGGCCGTAGCGGCCAAACGAAAACTCCAAATTGAACGCGGTTTGCAAATCTGAGCTCCTCGTACGTCAATTAGTCAGATTAGACATTTTTATTTTTTGATGAAATCGTGAAAAAAAACATGACTAACCCCCTTGGAAATTTTGTTAAAAAATGCAACTTTCTTAAAAATCATCGTAGACTATTGAATTTAACTTTATTTTCATCAGAAAGACGAGAGAAATCGATTGCCGTTAAAAAATTTCAGCTAACTTCAATAGCAAAAAAATTAGTCAGTCACCATGAGGATTTTGGAAAATTTACGAAAATAATTGATTTTTCAGACTTTGATCGGCCGTAGCGGCCAAACGAAAACTCCAAATTGAACGCGGTTTGCAAATCTAAGCTCCTCGTACGTCAATTAGTCGGATTAGACATTTTTATTTTTTGATGAAATCGTGAAAAAAAACATGACTAACCCCCTTGGAAATTTTGTTAAAAAATGCAACTTTCTTAAAAATCATCGTAGACTATTGAATTTAACTTTATTTTCATCAGAAAGACGAGAGAAATTGATTGCCGTTAAAAAATTTCAGCTAACTTCAATAGCAAAAAAATTAGTCAGTCACCATGAGGATTTTGGAAAATTTACGAAAATAATTGATTTTTCAGACTTTGATCGGCCGTAGCGGCCAAACGAAAACTCCAAATTGAACGCGGTTTGCAAATCTGAGCTCCTCGTACGTCAATTAGTCAGATTAGACATTTTTATTTTTTGATGAAATCGTGAAAAAAAACATGACTAACCCCCTTGGAAATTTTGTTAAAAAATGCAACTTTCTTAAAAATCATCGTAGACTATTGAATTTAACTTTATTTTCATCAGAAAGACGAGAGAAATCGATTGCCGTTAAAAAATTTCAGCTAACTTCAAAAACAAAAAAATTAGTCAGTCACCATGAGGATTTTGGAAAATTTACGAAAATAATTGATTTTTCAGACTTTGATCGGCCGTAGCGGCCAAACTAAAACTCCAAATTGAACGCGGTTTGCAAATCTGAGCTCCTCGTACGTCAATTAGTCGGATTAGACATTTTTATTTTTTGATGAAATCGTGAAAAAAAACATGACTAACCCCCTAGGAAATTTGTTAAAAAATGCAACTTTCTTAAAAATCATCGTAGAGTATTGAATTTAACTTTATTTTCATCAGAAAGACGAGAGAAATCGATTGCCGTTAAAAAATTTCAGCTAACTTCAATAGCAAAAAAATTAGTCAGTCACCATGAGGATTTTGGAAAATTTACGAAAATAATTGATTTTTCAGACTTTGATCGGCCGTAGCGGCCAAACGAAAACTCCAAATTGAACGCGGTTTGCAAATCTGAGCTCCTCGTACGTCAATTAGTCGGATTAGACATTTTTATTTTTTGATGAAAACTCGAAAAAAAGACATGAGTAAACCCCTAGGAAATTTGTTAAAAAATGCAACTTTCTTAAAAATCATCGTAGACTATTGAATTTAACTTTATTTTCATCAGAAAGACGAGAGAAATCGATTGCCGTTAAAAAATTTCAGCTAACTTCAATAGCAAAAAAATTAGTCAGTCACCATGAGGATTTTGGAAAATTTACGAAAATAATTGATTTTTCAGACTTTGATCGGCCGTAGCGGCCAAACGAAAACTCCAAATTGAACGCGGTTTGCAAATCTGAGCTCCTCGTACGTCAATTAGTCGGATTAGACATTTTTATTTTTTGATGAAATCGTGAAAAAAAACATGACTAACCCCCTTGGAAATTTTGTTAAAAAATGCAACTTTCTTAAAAATCATCGTAGACTATTGAATTTAACTTTATTTTCATCAGAAAGACGAGAGAAATTGATTGCCGTTAAAAAATTTCAGCTAACTTCAAAAACAAAAAAATTAGTCAGTCACCATGAGGATTTTGGAAAATTTACGAAAATAATTGATTTTTCAGACTTTGATCGGCCGTAGCGGCCAAACGAAAACTCCAAATTGAACGCGGTTTACAAATCTGAGCTCCTCGTACGTCAATTAGTCGGATTAGACATTTTTATTTTTTGATGAAATCGTGAAAAAAAACATGACTAACCCCCTTGGAAATTTTGTTAAAAAATGCAACTTTCTTAAAAATCATCGTAGACTATTGAATTTAACTTTATTTTCATCAGAAAGACGAGAGAAATTGATTGCCGTTAAAAAAATTCAGCTAACTTCAATAGCAAAAAAATTAGTCAGTCACCATGAGGATTTTGGAAAATTTACGAAAATAATTGATTTTTCAGACTTTGATCGGCCGTAGCGGCCAAACGAAAACTCCAAATTGAACGCGGTTTGCAAATCTGAGCTCCTCGTACGTCAATTAGTCGGATTAGACATTTTTATTTTTTGATGAAATCGTGAAAAAAAACATGACTAACCCCCTTGGAAATTTTGTTAAAAAATGCAACTTTCTTAAAAATCATCGTAGACTATTGAATTTAACTTTATTTTCATCAGAAAGACGAGAGAAATCGATTGCCGTTAAAAAATTTCAGCTAACTTCAAAAACAAAAAAATTAGTCAGTCACCATGAGGATTTTGGAAAATTTACGAAAATAATTGATTTTTCAGACTTTGATCGGCCGTAGCGGCCAAACTAAAACTCCAAATTGAACGCGGTTTGCAAATCTGAGCTCCTCGTACGTCAATTAGTCGGATTAGACATTTTTATTTTTTGATGAAATCGTGAAAAAAAACATGACTACCCCCTAGGAAATTTGTTAAAAAATGCAACTTTCTTAAAAATCATCGTAGACTATTGAATTTAACTTTATTTTCATCAGAAAGACGAGAGAAATCGATTGCCGTTAAAAAATTTCAGCTAACTTCAATAGCAAAAAAATTAGTCAGTCACCATGAGGATTTTGGAAAATTTACGAAAATAATTGATTTTTCAGACTTTGATCGGCCGTAGCGGCCAAACGAAAACTCCAAATTGAACGCGGTTTGCAAATCTGAGCTCCTCGTGCGTCAATTAGTCGGATTAGACATTTTTATTTTTTGATGAAAACTCGAAAAAAAAGACATGAGTAAACCCCTAGGAAATTTGTTAAAAAATGCAACTTTCTTAAAAATCATCGTAGACTATTGAATTTAACTTTATTTTCATCAGAAAGACGAGAGAAATCGATTGCCGTTAAAAAATTTCAGCTAACTTCAATAGCAAAAAAATTAGTCAGTCACCATGAGGATTTTGGAAAATTTACGAAAATAATTGATTTTTCAGACTTTGATCGGCCGTAGCGGCCAAACGAAAACTCCAAATTGAACGCGGTTTGCAAATCTGAGCTCCTCGTGCGTCAATTAGTCGGATTAGACATTTTTATTTTTTGATGAAAACTCGAAAAAAAAGACATGAGTAAACCCCTAGGAAATTTGTTAAAAAATGCAACTTTCTTAAAAATCATCGTAGACTATTGAATTTTACTTTATTTTCATCAGAAAGACGAGAGAAATCGATTGCCGTTAAAAAATTTCAGCTAACTTCAAAAACAAAAAAATTAGTCAGTCACCATGAGGATTTTGGAAAATTTACGAAAATAATTGATTTTTCAGACTTTGATCGGCCGTAGCGGCCAAACGAAAACTCAAAATTGAACGCGGTTTGCAAATCTGAGCTCCTCGTACGTAAATTAGTCGGATTAGACATTTTTATTTTTTGATGAAATCGTGAAAAAAAACATGACTAACCCCCTTGGAAATTTTGTTAAAAAATGCAACTTTCTTAAAAATCATCGTAGACTATTGAATTTAACTTTATTTTCATCAGAAAGACGAGAGAAATTGATTGCCGTTAAAAAATTTCAGCTAACTTCAAAAACAAAAAAATTAGTCAGTCACCATGAGGATTTTGGAAAATTTACGAAAATAATTGATTTTTCAGACTTTGATCGGCCGTAGCGGCCAAACGAAAACTCAAAATTGAACGCGGTTTGCAAATCTGAGCTCCTCGTACGTAAATTAGTCGGATTAGACATTTTTATTTTTTGATGAAATCGTGAAAAAAAACATGACTAACCCCCTTGGAAATTTTGTTAAAAAATGCAACTTTCTTAAAAATCATCGTAGACTATTGAATTTAACTTTATTTTCATCAGAAAGACGAGAGAAATTGATTGCCGTTAAAAAATTTCAGCTAACTTCAAAAACAAAAAAATTAGTCAGTCACCATGAGGATTTTGGAAAATTTACGAAAATGATTGATTTTTCAGACTTTGATCGGCCGTAGCGGCCAAACGAAAACTCCAAATTGAACGCGGTTTGCAAATCTGAGCTCCTTGTACGTCAATTAGTCGGATTAGACATTTTTATTTTTTGATGAAATCGTAAAAAAAACATGACTAACCCCCTTGGAAATTTTGTTAAAAAATGCAACTTTCTTAAAAATCATCGTAGACTATTGAATTTAACTTTATTGTCATCAGAAAGACGAGAGAAATTGATTGCCGTTAAAAAATTTCAGCTAACTTCAAAAACAAAAAAATTAGTCAGTCACCTTGAGCATTTTGGAAAATTTACGAAAATAATTGATTTTTCAGAGTTTGATCGGCCGTAGCGGCCAAACGAAAACTCCAAATTGAACGCGGTTTGCAAATCTGAGCTCCTCGTACGTCAATTAGTCAGATTAGACATTTTTATTTTTTGATGAAATCGTGAAAAAAAACATGACTAACCCCCTTGGAAATTTTGTTAAAAAATGCAACTTTCTTAAAAATCATCGTAGACTATTGAATTTAACTTTATTTTCATCAGAAAGACGAGAGAAATCGATTGCCGTTAAAAAATTTCAGCTAACTTCAAAAACAAAAAAATTAGTCAGTCACCATGAGGATTTTGGAAAATTTACGAAAATAATTGATTTTTCAGACTTTGATCGGCCGTAGCGGCCAAACTAAAACTCCAAATTGAACGCGGTTTGCAAATCTGAGCTCCTCGTACGTCAATTAGTCGGATTAGACATTTTTATTTTTTGATGAAATCGTGAAAAAAAACATGACTAACCCCCTAGGAAATTTGTTAAAAAATGCAACTTTCTTAAAAATCATCGTAGACTATTGAATTTAACTTTATTTTCATCAGAAAGACGAGAGAAATCGATTGCCGTTAAAAAATTTCAGCTAACTTCAATAGCAAAAAAATTAGTCAGTCACCATGAGGATTTTGGAAAATTTACGAAAATAATTGATTTTTCAGACTTTGATCGGCCGTAGCGGCCAAACGAAAACTCCAAATTGAACGCGGTTTGCAAATCTGAGCTCCTCGTACGTCAATTAGTCGGATTAGACATTTTTATTTTTTGATGAAAACTCGAAAAAAAGACATGAGTAAACCCCTAGGAAATTTGTTAAAAAATGCAACTTTCTTAAAAATCATCGTAGACTATTGAATTTAACTTTATTTTCATCAGAAAGACGAGAGAAATCGATTGCCGTTAAAAAATTTCAGCTAACTTCAATAGCAAAAAAATTAGTCAGTCACCATGAGGATTTTGGAAAATTTACGAAAATAATTGATTTTTCAGACTTTGATCGGCCGTAGCGGCCAAACGAAAACTCCAAATTGAACGCGGTTTGCAAATCTGAGCTCCTCGTACGTCAATTAGTCGGATTAGACATTTTTATTTTTTGATGAAATCGTGAAAAAAAACATGACTAACCCCCTTGGAAATTTTGTTAAAAAATGCAACTTTCTTAAAAATCATCGTAGACTATTGAATTTAACTTTATTTTCATCAGAAAGACGAGAGAAATTGATTGCCGTTAAAAATTTCAGCTAACTTCAAAAACAAAAAAATTAGTCAGTCACCATGAGGATTTTGGAAAATTTACGAAAATAATTGATTTTTCAGACTTTGATCGGCCGTAGCGGCCAAACGAAAACTCCAAATTGAACGCGGTTTACAAATCTGAGCTCCTCGTACGTCAATTAGTCGGATTAGACATTTTTATTTTTTGATGAAATCGTGAAAAAAAACATGACTAACCCCCTTGGAAATTTTGTTAAAAAATGCAACTTTCTTAAAAATCATCGTAGACTATTGAATTTAACTTTATTTTCATCAGAAAGACGAGAGAAATTGATTGCCGTTAAAAAAATTCAGCTAACTTCAATAGCAAAAAAATTAGTCAGTCACCATGAGGATTTTGGAAAATTTACGAAAATAATTGATTTTTCAGACTTTGATCGGCCGTAGCGGCCAAACGAAAACTCCAAATTGAACGCGGTTTGCAAATCTGAGCTCCTCGTACGTCAATTAGTCGGATTAGACATTTTTATTTTTTGATGAAATCGTGAAAAAAAACATGACTAACCCCCTTGGAAATTTTGTTAAAAAATGCAACTTTCTTAGAAATCATCGTAGACTATTGAATTTAACTTTATTTTCATCAGAAAGACGAGAGAAATCGATTGCCGTTAAAAAATTTCAGCTAACTTCAAAAACAAAAAAATTAGTCAGTCACCATGAGGATTTTGGAAAATTTACGAAAATAATTGATTTTTCAGACTTTGATCGGCCGTAGCGGCCAAACTAAAACTCCAAATTGAACGCGGTTTGCAAATCTGAGCTCCTCGTACGTCAATTAGTCGGATTAGACATTTTTATTTTTTGATGAAATCGTGAAAAAAAACATGACTACCCCCTAGGAAATTTGTTAAAAAATGCAACTTTCTTAAAAATCATCGTAGACTATTGAATTTAACTTTATTTTCATCAGAAAGACGAGAGAAATCGATTGCCGTTAAAAAATTTCAGCTAACTTCAATAGCAAAAAAATTAGTCAGTCACCATGAGGATTTTGGAAAATTTACGAAAATAATTGATTTTTCAGACTTTGATCGGCCGTAGCGGCCAAACGAAAACTCCAAATTGAACGCGGTTTGCAAATCTGAGCTCCTCGTACGTCAATTAGTCGGATTAGACATTTTTATTTTTTGATGAAAACTCGAAAAAAAGACATGAGTAAACCCCTAGGAAATTTGTTAAAAAATGCAACTTTCTTAAAAATCATCGTAGACTATTGAATTTAACTTTATTTTCATCAGAAAGACGAGAGAAATCGATTGCCGTTAAAAAATTTCAGCTAACTTCAATAGCAAAAAAATTAGTCAGTCACCATGAGGATTTTGGAAAATTTACGAAAATAATTGATTTTTCAGACTTTGATCGGCCGTAGCGGCCAAACGAAAACTCCAAATTGAACGCGGTTTGCAAATCTGAGCTCCTCGTACGTCAATTAGTCGGATTAGATATTTTTATTTTTTGATGAAATCGTGAAAAAAAACATGACCTTGGAAATTTTGTTAAAAAATGCAACTTTCTTAAAAATCATCGTAGACTATTGAATTTAACTTTATTTTCATCAGAAAGACGAGAGAAATTGATTGCCGTTAAAAAATTTCAGCTAACTTCAATAGCAAAAAAATTAGTCAGTCACCATGAGGATTTTGGAAAATTTACGAAAATAATTGATTTTTCAGACTTTGATCGGCCGTAGCGGCCAAACGAAAACTCCAAATTGAACGCGGTTTGCAAATCTGAGCTCCTCGTACGTCAATTAGTCGGATTAGACATTTTTATTTTTTGATGAAAACTCGAAAAAAAAGACATGAGTAAACCCCTAGGAAATTTGTTAAAAAATGCAACTTTCTTAAAAATCATCGTAGACTATTGAATTTAACTTTATTTTCATCAGAAAGACGAGAGAAATCGATTGCCGTTAAAAAATTTCAGCTAACTTCAATAGCAAAAAAATTAGTCAGTCACCATGAGGATTTTGGAAAATTTACGAAAATAATTGATTTTTCAGAGTTTGATCGGCCGTAGCGGCCAAACGAAAACTCCAAATTGAACGCGGTTTGTAAATCTGAGCTCCTCGTACGTCAATTAGTCGGATTAGACATTTTTATTTTTTGATGAAATCGTGAAAAAAAACATGACTAACCCCCTTGGAAATTTTGTTAAAAAATGCAACTTTCTTAAAAATCATCGTAGACTATTGAATTTAACTTTATTTTCATCAGAAAGACGAGAGAAATTGATTGCCGTTAAAAAATTTCAGCTAACTTCAAAAACAAAAAAATTAGTCAGTCACCATGAGGATTTTGGAAAATTTACGAAAATAATTGATTTTTCAGACTTTGATCGGCCGTAGCGGCCAAACGAAAACTCCAAATTGAACGCGGTTTACAAATCTGAGCTCCTCGTACGTCAATTAGTCGGATTAGACATTTTTATTTTTTGATGAAATCGTGAAAAAAAACATGACTAACCCCCTTGGAAATTTTGTTAAAAAATGCAACTTTCTTAAAAATCATCGTAGACTATTGAATTTAACTTTATTTTCATCAGAAAGACGAGAGAAATTGATTGCCGTTAAAAAAATTCAGCTAACTTCAATAGCAAAAAAATTAGTCAGTCACCATGAGGATTTTGGAAAATTTACGAAAATAATTGATTTTTCAGACTTTGATCGGCCGTAGCGGCCAAACGAAAACTCCAAATTGAACGCGGTTTGCAAATCTGAGCTCCTCGTACGTCAATTAGTCGGATTAGACATTTTTATTTTTTGATGAAATCGTGAAAAAAAACATGACTAACCCCCTTGGAAATTTTGTTAAAAAATGCAACTTTCTTAAAAATCATCGTAGACTATTGAATTTAACTTTATTTTCATCAGAAAGACGAGAGAAATCGATTGCCGTTAAAAAATTTCAGCTAACTTCAAAAACAAAAAAATTAGTCAGTCACCATGAGGATTTTGGAAAATTTACGAAAATAATTGATTTTTCAGACTTTGATCGGCCGTAGCGGCCAAACTAAAACTCCAAATTGAACGCGGTTTGCAAATCTGAGCTCCTCGTACGTCAATTAGTCGGATTAGACATTTTTATTTTTTGATGAAATCGTGAAAAAAAACATGACTACCCCCTAGGAAATTTGTTAAAAAATGCAACTTTCTTAAAAATCATCGTAGACTATTGAATTTAACTTTATTTTCATCAGAAAGACGAGAGAAATCGATTGCCGTTAAAAAATTTCAGCTAACTTCAATAGCAAAAAAATTAGTCAGTCACCATGAGGATTTTGGAAAATTTACGAAAATAATTGATTTTTCAGACTTTGATCGGCCGTAGCGGCCAAACGAAAACTCCAAATTGAACGCGGTTTGCAAATCTGAGCTCCTCGTACGTCAATTAGTCGGATTAGACATTTTTATTTTTTGATGAAAACTCGAAAAAAAGACATGAGTAAACCCCTAGGAAATTTGTTAAAAAATGCAACTTTCTTAAAAATCATCGTAGACTATTGAATTTAACTTTATTTTCATCAGAAAGACGAGAGAAATCGATTGCCGTTAAAAAATTTCAGCTAACTTCAATAGCAAAAAAATTAGTCAGTCACCATGAGGATTTTGGAAAATTTACGAAAATAATTGATTTTTCAGACTTTGATCGGCCGTAGCGGCCAAACGAAAACTCCAAATTGAACGCGGTTTGCAAATCTGAGCTCCTCGTGCGTCAATTAGTCGGATTAGACATTTTTATTTTTTGATGAAAACTCGAAAAAAAAGACATGAGTAAACCCCTAGGAAATTTGTTAAAAAATGCAACTTTCTTAAAAATCATCGTAGACTATTGAATTTTACTTTATTTTCATCAGAAAGACGAGAGAAATCGATTGCCGTTAAAAAATTTCAGCTAACTTCAAAAACAAAAAAATTAGTCAGTCACCATGAGGATTTTGGAAAATTTACGAAAATAATTGATTTTTCAGACTTTGATCGGCCGTAGCGGCCAAACGAAAACTCCAAATTGAACGCGGTTTACAAATCTGAGCTCCTCGTACGTCAATTAGTCGGATTAGACATTTTTATTTTTTGATGAAATCGTGAAAAAAAACATGACTAACCCCCTTGGAAATTTTGTTAAAAAATGCAACTTTCTTAAAAATCATCGTAGACTATTGAATTTAACTTTATTTTCATCAGAAAGACGAGAGAAATTGATTGCCGTTAAAAAATTTCAGCTAACTTCAATAGCAAAAAAATTAGTCAGTCACCATGAGGATTTTGGAAAATTTACGAAAATAATTGATTTTTCAGACTTTGATCGGCCGTAGCGGCCAAACGAAAACTCCAAATTGAACGCGGTTTGCAAATCTGAGCTCCTCGTACGTCAATTAGTCGGATTAGACATTTTTATTTTTTGAGTAAATCGTGAAAAAAAACATGACCAACCCCCTTGGTAATTTTGTTAAAAAATGCAACTTTCTTAAAAATCATCGTAGACTATTGAATTTAACTTTATTTTCATCAGAAAGACGAGAGAAATCGATTGCCGTTAAAAAATTTCAGCTAACTTCAATAGCAAAAAAATTAGTCAGTCACCATGAGGATTTTGGAAAATTTACGAAAATAATTGATTTTTCAGACTTTGATCGGCCGTAGCGGCCAAACGAAAACTCCAAATTGAACGCGGTTTGCAAATCTGAGCTCCTCGTACGTCAATTAGTCGGATTAGACATTTTTATTTTTTGATGAAATCGTGAAAAAAACATGACTAACCCCCTTGGAAATTTTGTTAAAAAATGCAACTTTCTTAAAAATCATCGTAGACTATTGAATTTGACTTTATTTTCATCAGAAAGACGAGAGAAATTGATTGCCGTTAAAAAATTTCAGCTAACTTCAAAAACAAAAAAATTAGTCAGTCACCATGAGGATTTTGGAAAATTTACGAAAATAATTGATTTTTCAGACTTTGATCGGCCGTAGCGGCCAAACGAAAACTCCAAATTGAACGCGGTTTGCAAATCTGAGCTCCTCGTGCGTCAATTAGTCGGATTAGACATTTTTATTTTTTGATGAAAACTCGAAAAAAAAGACATGAGTAAACCCCTAGGAAATTTGTTAAAAAATGCAACTTTCTTAAAAATCATCGTAGACTATTGAATTTTACTTTATTTTCATCAGAAAGACGAGAGAAATCGATTGCCGTTAAACAATTTCAGCTAACTTCAATAGCAAAAAAATTAGTCATTCACCATGAGGATTTCGGAAAATTTACGAAAATAATTGATTTTTCAGACTTTGATTGGCCGTAGCGGCCAAACGAAAACTCCAAATTGAACGCGGTTTGCAAATCTAAGCTCCTCGTACGTCAATTAGTCGGATTAGACATTTTTATTTTTTGATGAAAACTCGAAAAAAAGACATGAGTAAACCCCTAGGAAATTTGTTAAAAAATGCAACTTTCTTAAAAATCATCGTAGACTATTGAATTTAACTTTATTTTCATCAGAAAGACGAGAGAAATCGATTGCCGTTAAAAAATTTCAGCTAACTTCAAAAACAAAAAAATTAGTCAGTCACCATGAGGATTTTGGAAAATTTACGAAAATAATTGATTTTTCAGACTTTGATCGGCCGTAGCGGCCAAACGAAAACTCTAAATTGAACGCGGTTTGCAAATCTGAGCTCCTCGTACGTCAATTAGTCAGATTAGACATTTTTATTTTTTGATGAAATCGTGAAAAAAAACATGACTAACCCCCTTGGAAATTTTGTTAAAAAATGCAACTTTCTTAAAAATCATCGTAGACTATTAAATTTAACTTTATTTTCATCAGAAAGACGAGAGAAATCGATTGCCGTTAAAAAATTTCAGCTAACTTCAAAAACAAAAAAATTAGTCAGTCACCATGAGGATTTTGGAAAATTTACGAAAATAATTGATTTTTCAGACTTTGATCGGCCGTAGCGGCCAAACGAAAACTCCAAATTGAACGCGGTTTGCAAATCTGAGCTCCTCGTACGTCAATTAGTCGGATTAGACATTTTTATTTTTTGATGAAATCGTGAAAAAAAACATGACTAACCCCCTAGGAAATTTGTTAAAAAATGCAACTTTCTTAAAAATCATCGTAGACTATTGAATTTAACTTTATTTTCATCAGAAAGACGAGAGAAATCGATTGCCGTTAAAAAATTTCAGCTAACTTCAATAGCAAACAAATTAGTCAGTCACCATGAGGATTTTGGAAAATTTACGAAAATAATTGATTTTTCAGACTTTGATCGGCCGTAGCGGCCAAACGAAAACTCCAAATTGAACGCGGTTTGCAAATCTGAGCTCCTCGTGCGTCAATTAGTCGGATTAGACATTTTTATTTTTTGATGAAAACTCGAAAAAAAAGACATGAGTAAACCCCTAGGAAATTTGTTAAAAAATGCAACTTTCTTAAAAATCATCGTAGACTATTGAATTTAACTTTATTTTCATCAGAAAGACGAGAGAAATCGATTGCCGTTAAAAAATTTCAGCTAACTTCAATAGCAAAAAAATTAGTCAGTCACCATGAGGATTTTGGAAAATTTACGAAAATAATTGATTTTTCAGACTTTGATCGGCCGTAGCGGCCAAACGAAAACTCCAAATTGAACGCGGTTTGCAAATCTGAGCTCCTCGTACGTCAATTAGTCGGATTAGATATTTTTATTTTTTGATGAAATCGTGAAAAAAAACATGACTAACCCCCTTGGAAATTTTGTTAAAAAATGCAACTTTCTTAAAAATCATCGTAGACTATTGAATTTAACTTTATTTTCATCAGAAAGACGAGAGAAATTGATTGCCGTTAAAAAATTTCAGCTAACTTCAAAAACAAAAAAATTAGTCAGTCACCATGAGGATTTTGGAAAATTTACGAAAATAATTGATTTTTCAGACTTTGATCGGCCGTAGCGGCCAAACGAAAACTCCAAATTGAACGCGGTTTACAAATCTGAGCTCCTCGTACGTCAATTAGTCGGATTAGACATTTTTATTTTTTGATGAAATCGTGAAAAAAAACATGACTAACCCCCTTGGAAATTTTGTTAAAAAATGCAACTTTCTTAAAAATCATCGTAGACTATTGAATTTAACTTTATTTTCATCAGAAAGACGAGAGAAATTGATTGCCGTTAAAAAATTTCAGCTAACTTCAATAGCAAAAAAATTAGTCAGTCACCATGAGGATTTTGGAAAATTTACGAAAATAATTGATTTTTCAGACTTTGATCGGCCGTAGCGGCCAAACGAAAACTCCAAATTGAACGCGGTTTGCAAATCTGAGCTCCTCGTACGTCAATTAGTCGGATTAGACATTTTTATTTTTTGATGAAATCGTGAAAAAAAACATGACTAACCCCCTTGGAAATTTTGTTGAAAAATGCAACTTTCTTAAAAATCATCGTAGACTATTGAATTTAACTTTATTTTCATCAGAAAGACGAGAGAAATTGATTGCCGTTAAAAAATTTCAGCTAACTTCAAAAACAAAAAAATTAGTCAGTCACCATGAGGATTTTGGAAAATTTACGAAAATAATTGATTTTTCAGACTTTGATCGGCCGTAGCGGCCAAACGAAAACTCCAAATTGAACGCGGTTTGCAAATCTGAGCTCCTCGTGCGTCAATTAGTCGGATTAGACATTTTTATTTTTTGATGAAAACTCGAAAAAAAAGACATGAGTAAACCCCTAGGAAATTTGTTAAAAAATGCAACTTTCTTAAAAATCATCGTAGACTATTGAATTTTACTTTATTTTCATCAGAAAGACGAGAGAAATCGATTGCCGTTAAAAAATTTCAGCTAACTTCAATAGCAAAAAAATTAGTCAGTCACCATGAGGATTTTGGAAAATTTACGAAAATAATTGATTTTTCAGAGTTTGATCGGCCGTAGCGGCCAAACGAAAACTCCAAATTGAACGCGGTTTGCAAATCTGAGCTCCTCGTACGTCAATTAGTCAGATTAGACATTTTTATTTTTTGATGAAATCGTGAAAAAAAACATGACTAACCCCCTTGGAAATTTTGTTAAAAAATGCAACTTTCTTAAAAATCATCGTAGACTATTGAATTTAACTTTATTTTCATCAGAAAGACGAGAGAAATCGATTGCCGTTAAAAAATTTCAGCTAACTTCAAAAACAAAAAAATTAGTCAGTCACCATGAGGATTTTGGAAAATTTACGAAAATAATTGATTTTTCAGACTTTGATCGGCCGTAGCGGCCAAACGAAAACTCCAAATTGAACGCGGGTTGCAAATCTGAGCTCCTCGTACGTCAATTAGTCGGATTAGACATTTTTATTTTTTGATGAAATCGTGAAAAAAAACATGACTAACCCCCTAGGAAATTTGTTAAAAAATGCAACTTTCTTAAAAATCATCGTAGACTATTGAATTTAACTTTATTTTCATCAGAAAGACGAGAGAAATCGATTGCCGTTAAAAAATTTCAGCTAACTTCAATAGCAAAAAAATTAGTCAGTCACCATGAGGATTTTGGAAAATTTACGAAAATAATTGATTTTTCAGACTTTGATCGGCCGTAGCGGCCAAACGAAAACTCCAAATTGAACGCGGTTTGCAAATCTGAGCTCCTCGTACGTCAATTAGTCGGATTAGACATTTTTATTTTTTGATGAAATCGTGAAAAAAAACATGACTAACCCCCTAGGAAATTTGTTAAAAAATGCAACTTTCTTAAAAATCATCGTAGACTATTGAATTTAACTTTATTTTCATCAGAAAGACGAGAGAAATCGATTGCCGTTAAAAAATTTCAGCTAACTTCAATAGCAAAAAAATTAGTCAGTCACCATGAGGATTTTGGAAAATTTACGAAAATAATTGATTTTTCAGACTTTGATCGGCCGTAGCGGCCAAACGAAAACTCCAAATTGAACGCGGTTTGCAAATCTGAGCTCCTCGTACGTCAATTAGTCGGATTAGACATTTTTATTTTTTGAGTAAATCGTGAAAAAAAACATGACCAACCCCCTTGGAAATTTTGTTAAAAAATGCAACTTTCTTAAAAATCATCGTAGACTATTGAATTTAACTTTATTTTCATCAGAAAGACGAGAGAAATCGATTGCCGTTAAAAAATTTCAGCTAACTTCAATAGCAAAAAAATTAGTCAGTCACCATGAGGATTTTGGAAAATTTACGAAAATAATTGATTTTTCAGACTTTGATCGGCCGTAGCGGCCAAACGAAAACTCCAAATTGAACGCGGTTTGCAAATCTGAGCTCCTCGTACGTCAATTAGTCGGATTAGACATTTTTATTTTTTGAGTAAATCGTGAAAAAAAACATGACCAACCCCCTTGGTAATTTTGTTAAAAAATGCAACTTTCTTAAAAATCATCGTAGACTATTGAATTTAACTTTATTTTCATCAGAAAGACGAGAGAAATCGATTGCCGTTAAAAAATTTCAGCTAACTTCAATAGCAAAAAAATTAGTCAGTCACCATGAGGATTTTGGAAAATTTACGAAAATAATTGATTTTTCAGACTTTGATCGGCCGTAGCGGCCAAACGAAAACTCCAAATTGAACGCGGTTTGCAAATCTGAGCTCCTCGTACGTCAATTAGTCGGATTAGACATTTTTATTTTTTGATGAAATCGTGAAAAAAAACATGACTAACCCCCTTGGAAATTTTGTTAAAAAATGCAACTTTCTTAAAAATCATCGTAGACTATTGAATTTGACTTTATTTTCATCAGAAAGACGAGAGAAATTGATTGCCGTTAAAAAATTTCAGCTAACTTCAAAAACAAAAAAATTAGTCAGTCACCATGAGGATTTTGGAAAATTTACGAAAATAATTGATTTTTCAGACTTTGATCGGCCGTAGCGGCCAAACGAAAACTCCAAATTGAACGCGGTTTGCAAATCTGAGCTCCTCGTACGTCAATTAGTCGGATTAGACATTTTTATTTTTTGAGTAAATCGTGAAAAAAAACATGACCAACCCCCTTGGTAATTTTGTTAAAAAATGCAACTTTCTTAAAAATCATCGTAGACTATTGAATTTAACTTTATTTTCATCAGAAAGACGAGAGAAATCGATTGCCGTTAAAAAATTTCAGCTAACTTCAATAGCAAAAAAATTAGTCAGTCACCATGAGGATTTTGGAAAATTTACGAAAATAATTGATTTTTCAGACTTTGATCGGCCGTAGCGGCCAAACGAAAACTCCAAATTGAACGCGGTTTGCAAATCTGAGCTCCTCGTACGTCAATTAGTCGGATTAGACATTTTTATTTTTTGATGAAATCGTGAAAAAAAACATGACTAACCCCCTTGGAAATTTTGTTAAAAAATGCAACTTTCTTAAAAATCATCGTAGACTATTGAATTTGACTTTATTTTCATCAGAAAGACGAGAGAAATTGATTGCCGTTAAAAAATTTCAGCTAACTTCAAAAACAAAAAAATTAGTCAGTCACCATGAGGATTTTGGAAAATTTACGAAAATAATTGATTTTTCAGACTTTGATCGGCCGTAGCGGCCAAACGAAAACTCCAAATTGAACGCGGTTTGCAAATCTGAGCTCCTCGTGCGTCAATTAGTCGGATTAGACATTTTTATTTTTTGATGAAAACTCGAAAAAAAAGACATGAGTAAACCCCTAGGAAATTTGTTAAAAAATGCAACTTTCTTAAAAATCATCGTAGACTATTGAATTTTACTTTATTTTCATCAGAAAGACGAGAGAAATCGATTGCCGTTAAAAAATTTCAGCTAACTTCAATAGCAAAAAAATTAGTCATTCACCATGAGGATTTCGGAAAATTTACGAAAATAATTGATTTTTCAGACTTTGATTGGCCGTAGCGGCCAAACGAAAACTCCAAATTGAACGCGGTTTGCAAATCTAAGCTCCTCGTACGTCAATTAGTCGGATTAGACATTTTTATTTTTTGATGAAAACTCGAAAAAAAGACATGAGTAAACCCCTAGGAAATTTGTTAAAAAATGCAACTTTCTTAAAAATCATCGTAGACTATTGAATTTAACTTTATTTTCATCAGAAAGACGAGAGAAATCGATTGCCGTTAAAAAATTTCAGCTAACTTCAAAAACAAAAAAAAAATTAGTCAGTCACCATGAGGATTTTGGAAAATTTACGAAAATAATTGATTTTTCAGACTTTGATCGGCCGTAGCGGCCAAACGAAAACTCCAAATTGAACGCGGTTTGCAAATCTGAGCTCCTCGTACGTCAATTAGTCAGATTAGACATTTTTATTTTTTGATGAAATCGTGAAAAAAAACATGACTAACCTCCTTGGAAATTTTGTTAAAAAATGCAACTTTCTTAAAAATCATCGTAGACTATTAAATTTAACTTTATTTTCATCAGAAAGACGAGAGAAATCGATTGCCGTTAAAAAATTTCAGCTAACTTCAAAAACAAAAAAATTAGTCAGTCACCATGAGGATTTTGGAAAATTTACGAAAATAATTGATTTTTCAGACTTTGATCGGCCGTAGCGGCCAAACGAAAACTCCAAATTGAACGCGGTTTGCAAATCTGAGCTCCTCGGACGTCAATTAGTCGGATTAGACATTTTTATTTTTTGATGAAATCGTGAAAAAAAACATGACTAACCCCCTAGGAAATTTGTTAAAAAATGCAACTTTCTTAAAAATCATCGTAGACGTTAAAAAATTTCAGCTAACTTCAATAGCAAACAAATTAGTCAGTCACCATGAGGATTTTGGAAAATTTACGAAAATAATTGATTTTTCAGACTTTGATCGGCCGTAGCGGCCAAACGAAAACTCCAAATTGAACGCGGTTTGCAAATCTGAGCTCCTCGTGCGTCAATTAGTCGGATTAGACATTTTTATTTTTTGATGAAAACTCGAAAAAAAAGACATGAGTAAACCCCTAGGAAATTTGTTAAAAAATGCAACTTTCTTAAAAATCATCGTAGACTATTGAATTTTACTTTATTTTCATCAGAAAGACGAGAGAAATCGATTGCCGTTAAAAAATTTCAGCTAACTTCAATAGCAAAAAAATTAGTCATTCACCATGAGGATTTCGGAAAATTTACGAAAATAATTGATTTTTCAGACTTTGATTGGCCGTAGCGGCCAAACGAAAACTCCAAATTGAACGCGGTTTGCAAATCTAAGCTCCTCGTACGTCAATTAGTCGGATTAGACATTTTTATTTTTTGATGAAAACTCGAAAAAAAGACATGAGTAAACCCCTAGGAAATTTGTTAAAAAATGCAACTTTCTTAAAAATCATCGTAGACTATTGAATTTAACTTTATTTTCATCAGAAAGACGAGAGAAATCGATTGCCGTTAAAAAATTTCAGCTAACTTCAAAAACAAAAAAATTAGTCAGTCACCATGAGGATTTTGGAAAATTTACGAAAATAATTGATTTTTCAGACTTTGATCGGCCGTAGCGGCCAAACGAAAACTCCAAATTGAACGCGGTTTACAAATCTGAGCTCCTCGGACGTCAATTAGTCGGATTAGACATTTTTATTTTTTGATGAAATCGTGAAAAAAAACATGACTAACCCCCTAGGAAATTTGTTAAAAAATGCAACTTTCTTAAAAATCATCGTAGACTATTGAATTTAACTTTATTTTCATCAGAAAGACGAGAGAAATCGATTGCCGTTAAAAAATTTCAGCTAACTTCAATAGCAAACAAATTAGTCAGTCACCATGAGGATTTTGGAAAATTTACGAAAATAATTGATTTTTCAGACTTTGATCGGCCGTAGCGGCCAAACGAAAACTCCAAATTGAACGCGGTTTGCAAATCTGAGCTCCTCGTACGTCAATTAGTCGGATTAGACATTTTTATTTTTTGATGAAATCGTGAAAAAAAACATGACTAACCCCCTTGGAAATTTTGTTAAAAAATGCAACTTTCTTAAAAATCATCGTAGACTATTGAATTTAACTTTATTTTCATCAGAAAGACGAGAGAAATTGATTGCCGTTAAAAAATTTCAGCTAACTTCAATAGCAAAAAAATTAGTCAGTCACCATGAGGATTTTGGAAAATTTACGAAAATAATTGATTTTTCAGACTTTGATCGGCCGTAGCGGCCAAACGAAAACTCCAAATTGAACGCGGTTTGCAAATCTGAGCTCCTCGTACGTCAATTAGTCAGATTAGACATTTTTATTTTTTGATGAAATCGTGAAAAAAAACATGACTAACCCCCTTGGAAATTTTGTTAAAAAATGCAACTTTCTTAAAAATCATCGTAGACTATTAAATTTAACTTTATTTTCATCAGAAAGACGAGAGAAATCGATTGCCGTTAAAAAATTTCAGCTAACTTCAAAAACAAAAAAATTAGTCAGTCACCATGAGGATTTTGGAAAATTTACGAAAATAATTGATTTTTCAGACTTTGATCGGCCGTAGCGGCCAAACGAAAACTCCAAATTGAACGCGGTTTGCAAATCTGAGCTCCTCGGACGTCAATTAGTCGGATTAGACATTTTTATTTTTTGATGAAATCGTGAAAAAAAACATGACTAACCCCCTAGGAAATTTGTTAAAAAATGCAACTTTCTTAAAAATCATCGTAGACTATTGAATTTAACTTTATTTTCATCAGAAAGACGAGAGAAATCGATTGCCGTTAAAAAATTTCAGCTAACTTCAATAGCAAACAAATTAGTCAGTCACCATGAGGATTTTGGAAAATTTACGAAAATAATTGATTTTTCAGACTTTGATCGGCCGTAGCGGCCAAACGAAAACTCCAAATTGAACGCGGTTTGCAAATCTGAGCTCCTCGTACGTCAATTAGTCGGATTAGACATTTTTATTTTTTGATGAAATCGTGAAAAAAAACATGACTAACCCCCTTGGAAATTTTGTTAAAAAATGCAACTTTCTTAAAAATCATCGTAGACTATTGAATTTAACTTTATTTTCATCAGAAAGACGAGAGAAATTGATTGCCGTTAAAAAATTTCAGCTAACTTCAATAGCAAAAAAATTAGTCAGTCACCATGAGGATTTTGGAAAATTTACGAAAATAATTGATTTTTCAGACTTTGATCGGCCGTAGCGGCCAAACGAAAACTCCAAATTGAACGCGGTTTGCAAATCTGAGCTCCTCGTACGTCAATTAGTCGGATTAGACATTTTTATTTTTTGATGAAATCGTGAAAAAAAACATGACTAACCCCCTTGGAAATTTTGTTAAAAAATGCAACTTTCTTAAAAATCATCGTAGACTATTGAATTTAACTTTATTTTCATCAGAAAGACGAGAGAAATCGATTGCCGTTAAAAAAATTCAGCTAACTTCAAAAACAAAAAAATTAGTCAGTCACCATGAGGATTTTGGAAAATTTACGAAAATAATTGATTTTTCAGACTTTGATCGGCCGTAGCGGCCAAACGAAAACTCCAAATTGAACGCGGTTTGCAAATCTGAGCTCCTCGTACGTCAATTAGTCGGATTAGACATTTTTATTTTTTGATGAAATCGTGAAAAAAAACCTGACTAACCCCCTTGGAAATTTTGTTAAAAAATGCAACTTTCTTAAAAATCATCGTAGACTATTGAATTTAACTTTATTTTCATCAGAAAGACGAGAGAAATCGATTGCCGTTAAAAAATTTCAGCTAACTTCAATAGCAAAAAAATTAGTCAGTCACCATGAGGATTTTGGAAAATTTACGAAAATAATTGATTTTTCAGACTTTGATCGGCCGTAGCGGCCAAACGAAAACTCCAAATTGAACGCGGTTTGCAAATCTGAGCTCCTCGTACGTCAATTAGTCGGATTTGACATTTTTATTTTTTGAGTAAATCGTGAAAAAAAACATGACTAACCCCCTAGGAAATTTGTTAAAAAATGCAACTTTCTTAAAAATCATCGTAGACTATTGAATTTAACTTTATTTCCATCAGAAAGACGAGAGAAATCGATTGCCGTTAAAAAATTTCAGCTAACTTCAATAGCAAAAAAATTAGTCAGTCACCATGAGGATTTTGGAAAATTTACGAAAATAATTGATTTTTCAGACTTTGATCGGCCGTAGCGGCCAAACGAAAACTCCAAATTGAACCCGGTTTGCAAATCTGAGCTCCTCGTACGTCAATTAGTCGGATTAGACATTTTTATTTTTTGATGAAATCGTGAAAAAAAACATGACTAACCCCCTAGGAAATTTGTTAAAAAATGCAACTTTCTTAAAAATCATCGTAGACTATTGAATTTAACTTTATTTTCATCAGAAAGACGAGAGAAATCGATTGCCGTTAAAAAATTTCAGCTAACTTCAAAAACAAAAAAATTAGTCAGGATTTTGGAAAATTTACGAAAATAATTGATTTTTCAGACTTTGATCGGCCGTAGCGGCCAAACGAAAACTCCAAATTGAACGCGGTTTGCAAATCTGAGCTCCTCGTACGTCAATTAGTCGGATTAGACATTTTTATTTTTTGATGAAATCGTGAAAAAAAACATGACTAACCCCCTAGGAAATTTGTTAAAAAATGCAACTTTCTTAAAAATCATCGTAGACTATTGAATTTAACTTTATTTTCATCAGAAAGACGAGAGAAATCGATTGCCGTTAAAAAATTTCAGCTAACTTCAAAAACAAAAAAATGAGTCAGTCACCATGAGGATTTTGGAAAATTTACGAAAATAATTGATTTTTCAGACTTTGATCGGCCGTAGCGGCCAAACGAAAACTCCAAATTGAACGCGGTTTGCAAATCTGAGCTCCTCGTACGTCAATTAGTCGGATTTGACATTTTTATTTTTTGAGTAAATCGTGAAAAAAAACATGACTAACCCCCTAGGAAATTTGTTAAAAAATGCAACTTTCTTAAAAATCATCGTAGACTATTGAATTTAACTTTATTTCCATCAGAAAGACGAGAGAAATCGATTGCCGTTAAAAAATTTCAGCTAACTTCAATAGCAAAAAAATTAGTCAGTCACCATGAGGATTTTGGAAAATTTACGAAAATAATTGATTTTTCAGACTTTGATCGGCCGTAGCGGCCAAACGAAAACTACAAATTGAACCCGGTTTGCAAATCTGAGCTCCTCGTACGTCAATTAGTCGGATTAGACATTTTTATTTTTTGATGAAATCGTGAAAAAAAACATGACTAACCCCCTAGGAAATTTGTTAAAAAATGCAACTTTCTTAAAAATCATCGTAGACTATTGAATTTAACTTTATTTTCATCAGAAAGACGAGAGAAATCGATTGCCGTTAAAAAATTTCAGCTAACTTCAATAGCAAAAAAATTAGTCAGTCACCATGAGGATTTTGGAAAATTTACGAAAATAATTGATTTTTCAGACTTTAATCGGCCGTAGCGGCCAAACGAAAACTCCAAATTGAACGCGGTTTGCAAATCTGAGCTCCTCGTACGTCAATTAGTCGGATTAGACATTTTAATTTTTTGATGAAATCGTGAAAAAAAACATGACTAACCCCCTTGGAAATTTTGTTAAAAAATGCAACTTTCTTAAAAATCATCGTAGACTATTGAATTTAACTTTATTTTCATCAGAAAGACGAGAGAAATTGATTGCCGTTAAAAAATTTCAGCTAACTTCAAAAACAAAAAAATTAGTCAGTCACCATGAGGATTTTGGAAAATTTACGAAAATAATTGATTTTTCAGACTTTGATCGGCCGTAGCGGCCAAACGAAAACTCCAAATTGAACGCGGTTTGCAAATCTGAGCTCCTCGTACGTCAATTAGTCGGATTAGACATTTTTATTTTTTGATGAAATCGTGAAAAAAAACATGACTAACCCCCTTGGAAATTTTGTTAAAAAATGCAACTTTCTTAAAAATCATCGTAGACTATTGAATCTAACTTTATTTTCATCAGAAAGACGAGAGAAATTGATTGCCGTTAAAAAATTTCAGCTAACTTCAATAGCAAAAAAATTAGTCAGTCACCATGAGGATTTTGGAAAATTTACGAAAATAATTGATTTTTCAGACTTTGATCGGCCGTAGCGGCCAAACGAAAACTCCAAATTGAACGCGGTTTGCAAATCTGAGCTCCTCGTACGTCAATTAGTCGGATTAGACATTTTTATTTTTTGATGAAAACTCGAAAAAAAGACATGAGTAAACCCCTAGGAAATTTGTTAAAAAATGCAACTTTCTTAAAAATCATCGTAGACTATTGAATTTAACTTTATTTTCATCAGAAAGACGAGAGAAATCGATTGCCGTTAAAAAATTTCAGCTAACTTCAAAAACAAAAAAATTAGTCAGTCACCATGAGGATTTTGGAAAATTTGCGAAAATAATTGATTTTTCAGACTTTGATCGGCCGTAGCGGCCAAACGAAAACTCCAAATTGAACGCGGTTTGCAAATCTGAGCTCCTCGTACGTCAATTAGTCGGATTAGACATTTTTATTTTTTGATGAAATCGTGAAAAAAAACATGACTAACCCCCTAGGAAATTTGTTAAAAAATGCAACTTTCTTAAAAATCATCGTAGACTATTGAATTTAACTTTATTTTCATCAGAAAGACGAGAGAAATCGATTGCCGTTAAAAAAAATTCAGCTAACTTCAATAGCAAAAAAATTAGTCAGTCACCATGAGGATTTTGGAAAATTTACGAAAATAATTGATTTTTCAGACTTTGATCGGCCGTAGCGGCCAAACGAAAACTCCAAATTGAACGCGGTTTGCAAATCTGAGCTCCTCGTACGCCAATTAGTCGGATTAGACATTTTTATTTTTTGAGTAAATCGTGAAAAAAAACATGACCAACCCCCTTGGTAATTTTGTTAAAAAATGCAACTTTCTTAAAAATCATCATAGACTATTGAATTTAACTTTATTTTCATCAGAAAGACGAGAGAAATCGATTGCCGTTAAAAAATTTCAGCTAACTTCAATAGCAAAAAAATTAGTCAGTCACCATGAGGATTTTGGAAAATTTACGAAAATAATTGATTTTTCAGACTTTGATCGGCCGTAGCGGCCAAACGAAAACTCCAAATTGAACGCGGTTTGCAAATCTGAGCTCCTCGTACGTCAATTAGTCGGATTAGACATTTTTATTTTTTGAGTAAATCGTGAAAAAAAACATGACCAACCCCCTTGGTAATTTTGTTAAAAAATGCAACTTTCTTAAAAATCATCGTAGACTATTGAATTTAACTTTATTTTCATCAGAAAGACGAGAGAAATCGATTGCCGTTAAAAAATTTCAGCTAACTTCAATAGCAAAAAAATTAGTCAGTCACCATGAGGATTTTGGAAAATTTACGAAAATAATTGATTTTTCAGACTTTGATCGGCCGTAGCGGCCAAACGAAAACTCCAAATTATACGCGGTTTGCAAATCTGAGCTCCTCGTACGTCAATTAGTCGGATCAGACATTTTTATTTTTTGAGTAAATCGTGAAAAAAAACATGACCAACCCCCTTGGTAATTTTGTTAAAAAATGCAACTTTCTTAAAAATCATCGTAGACTATTGAATTTAACTTTATTTTCATCAGAAAGACGAGAGAAATCGATTGCCGTTAATAAATTTCAGCTAACTTCAATAGCAAAAAAATTAGTCAGTCACCATGAGGATTTTGGAAAATTTACGAAAATAATTGATTTTTCAGACTTTGATCGGCCGTAGCGGCCAAACGAAAACTCCAAATTGAACGCGGTTTGCAAATCTGAGCTCCTCGTACGTCAATTAGTCGGATTAGACATTTTTATTTTTTGATGAAATCGTGAAAAAAAACATGACTAACCCCCTAGGAAATTTGTTAAAAAATGCAACTTTCTTAAAAATCATCGTAGACTATTGAATTTAACTTTATTTTCATCAGAAAGACGAGAGAAATCGATTGCCGTTAAAAAATTTCAGCTAACTTCAATAGCAAAAAAATTAGTCAGTCACCATGAGGATTTTGGAAAATTTACGAAAATAATTGATTTTTCAGACTTTGATCGGCCGTAGCGGCCAAACGAAAACTCCAAATTGAACGCGGTTTGCAAATCTGAGCTCCTCGTACGTCAATTAGTCGGATTAGACATTTTTATTTTTTGAGTAAATCGTGAAAAAAAACATGACCAACCCCCTTGGTAATTTTGTTAAAAAATGCAACTTTCTTAAAAATCATCGTAGACTATTGAATTTAACTTTATTTTCATCAGAAAGACGAGAGAAATCGATTGCCGTTAAAAAATTTCAGCTAACTTCAATAGCAAAAAAATTAGTCAGTCACCATGAGGATTTTGGAAAATTTACGAAAATAATTGATTTTTCAGACTTTGATCGGCCGTAGCGGCCAAACGAAAACTCCAAATTATACGCGGTTTGCAAATCTGAGCTCCTCGTACGTCAATTAGTCGGATCAGACATTTTTATTTTTTGAGTAAATCGTGAAAAAAAACATGACCAACCCCCTTGGTAATTTTGTTAAAAAATGCAACTTTCTTAAAAATCATCGTAGACTATTGAATTTAACTTTATTTTCATCAGAAAGACGAGAGAAATCGATTGCCGTTAAAAAATTTCAGCTAACTTCAATAGCAAAAAAATTAGTCAGTCACCATGAGGATTTTGGAAAATTTACGAAAATAATTGATTTTTCAGACTTTGATCGGCCGTAGCGGCCAAACGAAAACTCCAAATTGAACGCGGTTTGCAAATCTGAGCTCCTCGTACGTCAATTAGTCGGATTAGACATTTTTATTTTTTGATGAAATCGTGAAAAAAAACATGACTAACCCCCTAGGAAATTTGTTAAAAAATGCAACTTTCTTAAAAATCATCGTAGACTATTGAATTTAACTTTATTTTCATCAGAAAGACGAGAGAAATCGATTGCCGTTAAAAAATTTCAGCTAACTTCAATAGCAAAAAAATTAGTCAGTCACCATGAGGATTTTGGAAAATTTACGAAAATAATTGATTTTTCAGACTTTGATCGGCCGTAGCGGCCAAACGAAAACTCCAAATTGAACGCGGTTTGCAAATCTGAGCTCCTCGTACGTCAATTAGTCGGATTAGACATTTTTATTTTTTGAGTAAATCGTGAAAAAAAACATGACCAACCCCCTTGGTAATTTTGTTAAAAAATGCAACTTTCTTAAAAATCATCGTAGACTATTGAATTTAACTTTATTTTCATCAGAAAGACGAGAGAAATCGATTGCCGTTAAAAAATTTCAGCTAACTTTAAAAACAAAAAAATTAGTCAGTCACCATGAGGATTTTGGAAAATTTACGAAAATAATTGATTTTTCAGACTTTGATCGGCCGTAGCGGCCAAACGAAAACTCCAAATTGAACGCGGTTTGCAAATCTGAGCTCCTCGTACGTCAATTAGTCAGATTAGACATTTTTATTTTTTGATGAAATCGTGAAAAAAAACATGACTAACCCCCTTGGAAATTTTGTTAAAAAATGCAACTTTCTTAAAAATCATCGTAGACTATTGAATTTAACTTTATTTTCATCAGAAAGACGAGAGAAATCGATTGCCGTTAAAAAATTTCAGCTAACTTCAAAAACAAAAAAATTAGTCAGTCACCATGAGGATTTTGGAAAATTTACGAAAATAATTGATTTTTCAGACTTTGATCGGCCGTAGCGGCCAAACGAAAACTCCAAATTGAACGCGGGTTGCAAATCTGAGCTCCTCGTACGTCAATTAGTCGGATTAGACATTTTTATTTTTTGATGAAATCGTGAAAAAAAACATGACTAACCCCCTAGGAAATTTGTTAAAAAATGCAACTTTCTTAAAAATCATCGTAGACTATTGAATTTAACTTTATTTTCATCAGAAAGACGAGAGAAATCGATTGCCGTTAAAAAATTTCAGCTAACTTCAATAGCAAAAAAATTAGTCAGTCACCATGAGGATTTTGGAAAATTTACGAAAATAATTGATTTTTCAGACTTTGATCGGCCGTAGCGGCCAAACGAAAACTCCAAATTGAACGCGGTTTGCAAATCTGAGCTCCTCGTACGTCAATTAGTCGGATTAGACATTTTTATTTTTTGAGTAAATCGTGAAAAAAAACATGACCAACCCCCTTGGTAATTTTGTTAAAAAATGCAACTTTCTTAAAAATCATCGTAGACTATTGAATTTAACTTTATTTTCATCAGAAAGACGAGAGAAATCGATTGCCGTTAAAAAATTTCAGCTAACTTCAATAGCAAAAAAATTAGTCAGTCACCATGAGGATTTTGGAAAATTTACGAAAATAATTGATTTTTCAGACTTTGATCGGCCGTAGCGGCCAAACGAAAACTCCAAATTGAACGCGGTTTGCAAATCTGAGCTCCTCGTACGTCAATTAGTCGGATTAGACATTTTTATTTTTTGATGAAATCGTGAAAAAAAACATGACTAACCCCCTTGGAAATTTTGTTAAAAAATGCAACTTTCTTAAAAATCATCGTAGACTATTGAATTTGACTTTATTTTCATCAGAAAGACGAGAGAAATTGATTGCCGTTAAAAAATTTCAGCTAACTTCAAAAACAAAAAAATTAGTCAGTCACCATGAGGATTTTGGAAAATTTACGAAAATAATTGATTTTTCAGACTTTGATCGGCCGTAGCGGCCAAACGAAAACTCCAAATTGAACGCGGTTTGCAAATCTGAGCTCCTCGTGCGTCAATTAGTCGGATTAGACATTTTTATTTTTTGATGAAAACTCGAAAAAAAAGACATGAGTAAACCCCTAGGAAATTTGTTAAAAAATGCAACTTTCTTAAAAATCATCGTAGACTATTGAATTTTACTTTATTTTCATCAGAAAGACGAGAGAAATCGATTGCCGTTAAAAAATTTCAGCTAACTTCAATAGCAAAAAAATTAGTCATTCACCATGAGGATTTCGGAAAATTTACGAAAATAATTGATTTTTCAGACTTTGATTGGCCGTAGCGGCCAAACGAAAACTCCAAATTGAACGCGGTTTGCAAATCTAAGCTCCTCGTACGTCAATTAGTCGGATTAGACATTTTTATTTTTTGATGAAAACTCGAAAAAAAGACATGAGTAAACCCCTAGGAAATTTGTTAAAAAATGCAACTTTCTTAAAAATCATCGTAGACTATTGAATTTAACTTTATTTTCATCAGAAAGACGAGAGAAATCGATTGCCGTTAAAAAATTTCAGCTAACTTCAAAAACAAAAAAATTAGTCAGTCACCATGAGGATTTTGGAAAATTTACGAAAATAATTGATTTTTCAGACTTTGATCGGCCGTAGCGGCCAAACGAAAACTCCAAATTGAACGCGGTTTGCAAATCTGAGCTCCTCGTACGTCAATTAGTCAGATTAGACATTTTTATTTTTTGATGAAATCGTGAAAAAAAACATGACTAACCCCCTTGGAAATTTTGTTAAAAAATGCAACTTTCTTAAAAATCATCGTAGACTATTGAATTTGACTTTATTTTCATCAGAAAGACGAGAGAAATTGATTGCCGTTAAAAAATTTCAGCTAACTTCAAAAACAAAAAAATTAGTCAGTCACCATGAGGATTTTGGAAAATTTACGAAAATAATTGATTTTTCAGACTTTGATCGGCCGTAGCGGCCAAACGAAAACTCCAAATTGAACGCGGTTTGCAAATCTGAGCTCCTCGTGCGTCAATTAGTCGGATTAGACATTTTTATTTTTTGATGAAAACTCGAAAAAAAAGACATGAGTAAACCCCTAGGAAATTAAATTCGAGTGAACTCACCGTGAACAGGTCATAAACAATCTAAAGTGTTGGATCTCGGTGAATAATTGCATCATTGCTTAATAACCTCTGCTATAGTAACTGTAGTGACTACTTCGTATATCAGTACATATAAATAGTAAGTAATTATACTCTATTTAAAATAATTCACTATTAACCTCAAATAGATTACCCGCACCTATTTGATTTAGAGGTTAATCGCCTTTAATCACCTTTGTTTACATTTCTTGTCACCTTTCCGTGGTCTATTCTTCCCTGTTCGTCTCTTTATTAGTCACCACGAAAGACCGCGTGGGTGTGAAGAGTGTATCCCTGTGCAATCATTTCCCCATTGTTATTATAATTACATATATTTAGTAAAATTTTTTTTTAATATACTAAATTAAATAACCAAAATGGTTAATTTGTGCGGAATTTGTGATAAAGCGGTCACTCCTAACACACCATACATTAAATGTAATGGTGTATGTTGCAAACATATTCATAGTAAATGCACCGAGTTGAGCGCATCGGAATTCTCCAATATTATTTTTTCCAAATCTAAATGGTGTTGCAAAAAATGTACTCCGGGCTCAACGGCCGAGCCGTCCGTATCGATTGATTCTTTGTATAAGTTAATAACTGATCAATTTAATATATTTAGAGCTGAATTAAATGAATTAAAAATATCCATCACAAGCAGATTTGATAACATCGAATCGCGTCTAATAGTCCTCGAAAGCAGGCATACTGATTATGAATCGCAGTTATCTGCAATAAAAAGTGGGCCCGTGGAGAATCACGAAGACATTTTGGCGGAATTAGAAGATAGGCGTATCAGATTGTTTAATACTATCCTCTTTGATCTTGTTGAATCTTTGTCTTCAGATAAACACGAATGCATTAATCACGATTTTAAGGCAGTCAGCAACATACTTGTGTCGCGCAATATAGACACTAAACCGATTAAAATGATCAGATTAGGGAAAAAGTTAAATGTTAAGAGTCCTAGGCCATTAAAAATCATCTTTAATTCGCAAGAGGAAGCGAAGGAAGTTCTTAGAAGCAACTCTACTAAAGGACCCGAGGACCGTTACTTATTTCAATCTGATCGCACTAAAAAACAGGTGGAATACTACAAAAATCTCAAAAGTGAACTGGATAGAAGGAAGAGCGAAGGAGAAACTAATTTGCGAATTGCATATCGCAACGGAGCACCTTATATAACTGTAACCAGCAACTCTAATCAACTCCAAAAAAACTGAGCATTTACTTTCAGAACTGCAGCGGTATTAGAACTAAACTAAAAGAATTTGTAAATAATGTTAATACTTCAGACTACGATTTAATTATTATTATTGAAACATGGCTGTACGAAAATATCTTAAATAGTCAACTTCAACTTTCTAATTATAACATTTATAGATGCGAACGTTCCATATGCGGCGATATCAGAGGTGGTGGAATCTTGATTGCAATTAAAAAATGCTTTACATCTTCTCTTATTTCATCTGATAATACTATTGAAAACTTGTTTGTTTCGTTAAAACTTAATAATATTTTATACATTGTGGGCGGTGTTTATATTCCTCCAGCTTCGTCATTTGATAAATACCAACGTCATTGTAATCAGTTAGAAGATCTATGCGAGCATTATAATTGTAGCAATCTCTTAATTTGTGGTGATTATAATTTACCTCACATAAAATGGGACAATATGACTAATGTAACCCCATGCGCTATCACCAATGTTCTGCTTAACTGTTATAATTTTTTAAATGCTCATCAGATTAACACTATTCCTAATTCACGCGGCGTTTTTTTGGATTTATGTTTTACCACTATAACTAATGCATCTATTTCTATTAATGATGATCCGCTTTTGTCAACTAGCGTGCATCACTGTTCATATGTTATTATGTTTTCGCTTACTTGCTTAAAAACCATTTCTACTTTTGAAAAAAAATATATGTTTCATTTAGCTAATTATGATATTATCAACTCATACCTGAACGCTGTTAACTGGGATCTTGTTTTATCAAATGATGATATTAATCACGATGTGGACTCATTTTATTCGATCATCCACACTGTTATGGAAGAGTTTATTCCTTTTAAATTTGTATGTACCAATAATAATAACACGTATCCCCGTTGGATGACGAATGAACTGAAATCTTTGATAAAGGAGAAGAAATTAGCTCACGCGAATTTTAAATCTAGTGGTTTGCAGACTGATTATTATCATTTTTCTAATATTCGTAAACAATGCAAAAGCTTATCTAGTTTGAATTATAGTAATTACGTATCACAGGTTAATTGTTCCCTTAAATTGAATCCGAAGTTTTTCTGGAGATATATAAAAGATCTTAAAAAAGAAGACGGTTATCCTGCCGAAATGTTGTATAATAATATTAGTGCGAATACAGGTGCCGATATTGTTGACTTATTTTCGGATTATTTTTCGTCAGTTTACACCAACTTAGATTACAATTCCTACTCGAATGAGGCATGCACTTTTGAATATCCAGTTGAAGACGATATATTAACAGTTAGCATCGAGGAAGTTTTCAACTCTATTTTAAAACTTAAGCCATCACACAGCCATGGTCCTGACGGTATATCTAGCTATTTCCTTCAAAATTGCATATATTCATTATGTCGCCCTATTCACTCATTATTCGTTAAATCACTTAAGTCTGGCATTATACCACTAAACTGGAAATCTAGCTATGTTGTACCTATCCACAAAAAAGGTCCAAAGAATGTCATTGATAATTACAGAGGGGTGGCCATCCAGTCCGTAATACCTAAACTTCTTGACGAATTGGTGGCGTGTCAATTACAATGGCATTCCCGTCAAATCATAATTAATAAACAACATGGGTTTATGGCTAACCGTTCCATTACTTCAAATCTTCTTGAATACAAACAGTTTATATCGAGTGCCTTGGAATTACAATCGCAAGTGGATACAATTTACACTGATTTTTCCAAGGCCTTTGATCGAGTTGACTGTAATCTTCTGTTGGACAAATTGAAGGTTATTGGCTTTAATCATGGCACTATAAAATGGCTGTCTTCTTTTTTGTCAGACAGGGTGCAATATGTTCGAATAAATAATTTCAAATCAAAAGCAATAAATGTTACTTCTGGTGTTCCACAAGGGTCCCACTGTGGACCCATACTATTCATTCTGTTTATTAATGATATACATGACACTCTCAAGCATTGTAATTTTCTAATGTACGCTGATGATTTGAAATTATTTAAAATTGTTAATAGTGCCAGTGACTGCCAATTGATTCAGGAAGATTTGAACCGGCTCAATGAATGGTGTTCAAAAAACAATTTATATCTAAATGTTCAAAAATGTTATTCGATGTCCACCACTACACGTCGATCGAAAGTAGATTTCGACTACAGAATTGGTAACTCTTCAATCAATCGTGTTGACACAATGAAAGATTTAGGGATCACTTTTGATACCAAACTATCTTTTACCTCTCATATTACTACAATAACTAATAAGGCGTTAAAAATGTGGGGTTTTGTATGGCGTAGTGGCAAAGATTTGGACATTGAATGCTTGAAAACATTGTACTGTTCGTTAGTGCGTTGCCACCTTGAATTTGGTTCTTGTATTTGGACACCATCAACAGCAACTAATATAAATTCAATTGAATCAGTTCAGAAAAAATTTCTTCGATGCATGGAATTTAAACAAGGTGTGCGACACGATAAGGGAAATTATGACACAATTATGCAGGATCTTAATATAATATCTCTGGAGAATCGTCGAAAAATAGCTGATTTATGCACTCTCCATGGAATTATAAATGCGTCCTTGAATTCACCCTTACTACTTGGAGATTTATCATTTTCCGTACCTAGTAGAAGAACTCGCCAAAATCAGCTATTTTACTTAGATACACATAAAACGTCCCTTTGTTTCCAAAACTCGTTGTCACGTCTAATGTCCCTCTGGAACGAATATTGCTCTAACGGAAAAATAGATATGTTTAATGTTAACCTAAACCAGCTAAGGCGCAAACTAACCGGCATATTCGCTACTCAAATGTAAATATTTCAATAATTATACATATTTTCGCAGTTACTTTAGTTAGTTATTAAGACATGGTTTTATATATGAATTTAATGTTACTTGAATTATTACAACAATTGATTATTTTGTAAAAAGGTGTTGTACCGTTTATTTAATAAATAAATAAATAAATAAATAAATTTGTTAAAAAATGCAACTTTCTTAAAAATCATCGTAGACTATTGAATTTTACTTTATTTTCATCAGAAAGACGAGAGAAATTGATTGCCGTTAAAAAATTTCAGCTAACTTCAAAAACAAAAAAATTAGTCAGTCACCATGAGGATTTTGGAAAATTTACGAAAATAATTGATTTTTCAGACTTTGATCGGCCGTAGCGGCCAAACGAAAACTCCAAATTGAACGCGGTTTGCAAATCTGAGCTCCTCGTACGTCAATTAGTCGGATTAGACATTTTTATTTTTTGATGAAATCGTGAAAAAAAACATGACTAACCCCCTAGGAAATTTGTTAAAAAATGCAACTTTCTTAAAAATCATCGTAGACTATTGAATTTAACTTTATTTTCATCAGAAAGACGAGAGAAATCGATTGCCGTTAAAAAATTTCAGCTAACTTCAATAGCAAAAAAATTAGTCAGTCACCATGAGGATTTTGGAAAATTTACGAAAATAATTGATTTTTCAGACTTTGATCGGCCGTAGCGGCCAAACGAAAACTCCAAATTGAACGCGGTTTGCAAATCTGAGCTCCTCGTACGTCAATTAGTCGGATTAAACATTTTTATTTTTTGATGAAATCGTGAAAAAAAACATGACTAACCCCCTTGGAAATTTTGTTAAAAAATGCAACTTTCTTAAAAATCATCGTAGACTATTGAATTTAACTTTATTTTCATCAGAAAGACGAGAGAAATTGATTGCCGTTAAAAAATTTCAGCTAACTTCAATAGCAAAAAAATTAGTCAGTCACCATGAGGATTTTGGAAAATTTACGAAAATAATTGATTTTTCAGACTTTGATCGGCCGTAGCGGCCAAACGAAAACTCCAAATTGAACGCGGTTTGCAAATCTGAGCTCCTCGTACGTCAATTAGTCGGATTAGACATTTTTATTTTTTGATGAAATCGTGAAAAAAAACATGACTAACCCCCTTGGAAATTTTGTTAAAAAATGCAACTTTCTTAAAAATCATCGTAGACTATTGAATTTAACTTTATTTTCATCAGAAAGACGAGAGAAATCGATTGCCGTTAAAAAATTTCAGCTAACTTCAAAAACAAAAAAATTAGTCAGTCACCATGAGGATTTTGGAAAATTTACGAAAATAATTGATTTTTCAGACTTTGATCGGCCGTAGCGGCCAAACGAAAACTCCAAATTGAACGCGGTTTGCAAATCTGAGCTCCTCGTACGTCAATTAGTCGGATTAGACATTTTTATTTTTTGATGAAATCGTGAAAAAAAACATGACTAACCCCCTAGGAAATTTGTTAAAAAATGCAACTTTCTTAAAAATCATCGTAGACTATTGAATTTAACTTTATTTTCATCAGAAAGACGAGAGAAATCGATTGCCGTTAAAAAATTTCAGCTAACTTCAATAGCAAAAAAATTAGTCAGTCACCATGAGGATTTTGGAAAATTTACGAAAATAATTGATTTTTCAGACTTTGATCGGCCGTAGCGGCCAAACGAAAACTCCAAATTGAACGCGGTTTGCAAATCTGAGCTCCTCGTACGTCAATTAGTCGGATTAGACATTTTTATTTTTTGATGAAATCGTGAAAAAAAACATGACTAACCCCCTAGGAAATTTGTTAAAAAATGCAACTTTCTTAAAAATCATCGTAGACTATTGAATTTAACTTTATTTCCATCAGAAAGACGAGAGAAATCGATTGCCGTTAAAAAATTTCAGCTAACTTCAATAGCAAAAAAATTAGTCAGTCACCATGAGGATTTTGGAAAATTTACGAAAATAATTGATTTTTCAGACTTTGATCGGCCGTAGCGGCCAAACGAAAACTCCAAATTGAACGCGGTTTGCAAATCTGAGCTCCTCGTACGTCAATTAGTCGGATTAGACATTTTTATTTTTTGATGAAAACTCGAAAAAAAGACATGAGTAAACCCCTAGGAAATTTGTTAAAAAATGCAACTTTCTTAAAAATCATCGTAGACTATTGAATTTAACTTTATTTTCATCAGAAAGACGAGAGAAATCGACTGCCGTTAAAAAATTTCAGCTAACTTCAAAAACAAAAAAATTAGTCAGTCACCATGAGGATTTTGGAAAATTTGCGAAAATAATTGATTTTTCAGACTTTGATCGGCCGTAGGGGCCAAACGAAAACTCCAAATTGAACGCGGTTTGCAAATCTGAGCTCCTCGTACGTCAATTAGTCGGATTAGACATTTTTATTTTTTGATGAAATCGTGAAAAAAAACATGACTAACCCCCTTGGAAATTTTGTTAAAAAATGCAACTTTCTTAAAAATCATCGTAGACTATTGAATTTAACTTTATTTTCATCAGAAAGACGAGAGAAATCGATTGCCGTTAAAAAATTTCAGCTAACTTCAAAAACAAAAAAATTAGTCAGTCACCATGAGGATTTTGGAAAATTTACGAAAATAATTGATTTTTCAGACTTTGATCGGCCGTAGCGGCCAAACGAAAACTCCAAATTGAACGCGGTTTGCAAATCTGAGCTCCTCGTACGTCAATTAGTCGGATTAGACATTTTTATTTTTTGATGAAATCGTGAAAAAAAACATGACTAACCCCCTAGGAAATTTGTTAAAAAATGCAACTTTCTTAAAAATCATCGTAGACTATTGAATTTAACTTTATTTTCATCAGAAAGACGAGAGAAATCGATTGCCGTTAAAAAATTTCAGCTAACTTCAATAGCAAAAAAATTAGTCAGTCACCATGAGGATTTTGGAAAATTTACGAAAATAATTGATTTTTCAGACTTTGATCGGCCGTAGCGGCCAAACGAAAACTCCAAATTGAACGCGGTTTGCAAATCTGAGCTCCTCGTACGTCAATTAGTCGGATTAGACATTTTTATTTTTTGATGAAATCGTGAAAAAAAACATGACTAACCCCCTAGGAAATTTGTTAAAAAATGCAACTTTCTTAAAAATCATCGTAGACTATTGAATTTAACTTTATTTCCATCAGAAAGACGAGAGAAATCGATTGCCGTTAAAAAATTTCAGCTAACTTCAATAGCAAAAAAATTAGTCAGTCACCATGAGGATTTTGGAAAATTTACGAAAATAATTGATTTTTCAGACTTTGATCGGCCGTAGCGGCCAAACGAAAACTCCAAATTGAACGCGGTTTGCAAATCTGAGCTCCTCGTACGTCAATTAGTCGGATTAGACATTTTTATTTTTTGATGAAATCGTGAAAAAAAACATGACTAACCCCCTAGGAAATTTGTTAAAAAATGCAACTTTCTTAAAAATCATCGTAGACTATTGAATTTAACTTTATTTTCATCAGAAAGACGAGAGAAATCGATTGCCGTTAAAAAATTTCAGCTAACTTCAATAGCAAAAAAATTAGTCAGTCACCGTGAGGATTTTGGAAAATTTACGAAAATAATTGATTTTTCAGACTTTAATCGGCCGTAGCGGCCAAACGAAAACTCCAAATTGAACGCGGTTTGCAAATCTGAGCTCCTCGTACGTCAATTAGTCGGATTAGACATTTTAATTTTTTGATGAAATCGTGAAAAAAAACATGACTAACCCCCTTGGAAATTTTGTTAAAAAATGCAACTTTCTTAAAAATCATCGTAGACTATTGAATTTAACTTTATTTTCATCAGAAAGACGAGAGAAATTGATTGCCGTTAAAAAATTTCAGCTAACTTCAAAAACAAAAAAATTAGTCAGTCACCATGAGGATTTTGGAAAATTTACGAAAATAATTGATTTTTCAGACTTTGATCGGCCGTAGCGGCCAAACGAAAACTCCAAATTGAACGCGGTTTGCAAATCTGAGCTCCTCGTACGTCAATTAGTCGGATTAGACATTTTTATTTTTTGATGAAATCGTGAAAAAAAACATGACTAACCCCCTTGGAAATTTTGTTAAAAAATGCAACTTTCTTAAAAATCATCGTAGACTATTGAATTTAACTTTATTTTCATCAGAAAGACGAGAGAAATTGATTGCCGTTAAAAAATTTCAGCTAACTTCAATAGCAAAAAAATTAGTCAGTCACCATGAGGATTTTGGAAAATTTACGAAAATAATTGGTTTTTCAGACTTTGATCGGCCGTAGCGGCCAAACGAAAACTCCAAATTGAACGCGGTTTGCAAATCTGAGCTCCTCGTACGTCAATTAGTCGGATTAGACATTTTTATTTTTTGATGAAAACTCGAAAAAAAGACATGAGTAAACCCCTAGGAAATTTGTTAAAAAATGCAACTTTCTTAAAAATCATCGTAGACTATTGAATTTAACTTTATTTTCATCAGAAAGACGAGAGAAATCGACTGCCGTTAAAAAATTTCAGCTAACTTCAAAAACAAAAAAATTAGTCAGTCACCATGAGGATTTTGGAAAATTTGCGAAAATAATTGATTTTTCAGACTTTGATCGGCCGTAGGGGCCAAACGAAAACTCCAAATTGAACGCGGTTTGCAAATCTGAGCTCCTCGTACGTCAATTAGTCGGATTAGACATTTTTATTTTTTGATGAAATCGTGAAAAAAAACATGACTAACCCCCTAGGAAATTTGTTAAAAAATGCAACTTTCTTAAAAATCATCGTAGACTATTGAATTTAACTTTATTTTCATCAGAAAGACGAGAGAAATCGATTGCCGTTAAAAAATTTCAGCTAACTTCAATAGCAAAAAAATTAGTCAGTCACCATGAGGATTTTGGAAAATTTACGAAAATAATTGATTTTTCAGACTTTGATCGGCCGTAGCGGCCAAACGAAAACTCCAAATTGAACGCGGTTTGCAAATCTGAGCTCCTCGTACGCCAATTAGTCGGATTAGACATTTTTATTTTTTGAGTAAATCGTGAAAAAAAACATGACCAACCCCCTTGGTAATTTTGTTAAAAAATGCAACTTTCTTAAAAATCATCGTAGACTATTGAATTTAACTTTATTTTCATCAGAAAGACGAGAGAAATCGATTGCCGTTAAAAAATTTCAGCTAACTTCAATAGCAAAAAAATTAGTCAGTCACCATGAGGATTTTGGAAAATTTACGAAAATAATTGATTTTTCAGACTTTGATCGGCCGTAGCGGCCAAACGAAAACTCCAAATTGAACGCGGTTTGCAAATCTGAGCTCCTCGTACGTCAATTAGTCGGATTAGACATTTTTATTTTTTGAGTAAATCGTGAAAAAAAACATGACCAACCCCCTTGGTAATTTTGTTAAAAAATGCAACTTTCTTAAAAATCATCGTAGACTATTGAATTTAACTTTATTTTCATCAGAAAGACGAGAGAAATCGATTGCCGTTAAAAAATTTCAGCTAACTTCAATAGCAAAAAAATTAGTCAGTCACCATGAGGATTTTGGAAAATTTACGAAAATAATTGATTTTTCAGACTTTGATCGGCCGTAGCGGCCAAACGAAAACTCCAAATTATACGCGGTTTGCAAATCTGAGCTCCTCGTACGTCAATTAGTCGGATCAGACATTTTTATTTTTTGAGTAAATCGTGAAAAAAAACATGACCAACCCCCTTGGTAATTTTGTTAAAAAATGCAACTTTCTTAAAAATCATCGTAGACTATTGAATTTAACTTTATTTTCATCAGAAAGACGAGAGAAATCGATTGCCGTTAAAAAATTTCAGCTAACTTCAATAGCAAAAAAATTAGTCAGTCACCATGAGGATTTTGGAAAATTTACGAAAATAATTGATTTTTCAGACTTTGATCGGCCGTAGCGGCCAAACGAAAACTCCAAATTGAACGCGGTTTGCAAATCTGAGCTCCTCGTACGTCAATTAGTCGGATTAGACATTTTTATTTTTTGATGAAATCGTGAAAAAAAACATGACTAACCCCCTAGGAAATTTGTTAAAAAATGCAACTTTCTTAAAAATCATCGTAGACTATTGAATTTAACTTTATTTTCATCAGAAAGACGAGAGAAATCGATTGCCGTTAAAAAATTTCAGCTAACTTCAATAGCAAAAAAATTAGTCAGTCACCATGAGGATTTTGGAAAATTTACGAAAATAATTGATTTTTCAGACTTTGATCGGCCGTAGCGGCCAAACGAAAACTCCAAATTGAACGCGGTTTGCAAATCTGAGCTCCACGTACGTCAATTAGTCGGATTAGACATTTTTATTTTTTGAGTAAATCGTGAAAAAAAACATGACCAACCCCCTTGGTAATTTTGTTAAAAAATGCAACTTTCTTAAAAATCATCGTAGACTATTGAATTTAACTTTATTTTCATCAGAAAGACGAGAGAAATTGATTGCCGTTAAAAAATTTCAGCTAACTTCAATAGCAAAAAAATTAGTCAGTCACCATGAGGATTTTGGAAAATTTACGAAAATAATTGATTTTTCAGACTTTGATCGGCCGTAGCGGCCAAACGAAAACTCCAAATTATACGCGGTTTGCAAATCTGAGCTCCTCGTACGTCAATTAGTCGGATCAGACATTTTAATTTTTTGAGTAAATCGTGAAAAAAAACATGACCAACCCCCTTGGTAATTTTGTTAAAAAATGCAACTTTCTTAAAAATCATCGTAGACTATTGAATTTAACTTTATTTTCATCAGAAAGACGAGAGAAATCGATTGCCGTTAAAAAATTTCAGCTAACTTCAATAGCAAAAAAATTAGTCAGTCACCATGAGGATTTTGGAAAATTTACGAAAATAATTGATTTTTCAGACTTTGATCGGCCGTAGCGGCCAAACGAAAACTCCAAATTGAACGCGGTTTGCAAATCTGAGCTCCTCGTACGTCAATTAGTCGGATTAGACATTTTTATTTTTTGAGTAAATCGTGAAAAAAAACATGACCAACCTTAACTTTCTTTAACTTTCTTAAAAATCATCGTAGACTATTGAATTTAACTTTATTTTCATCAGAAAGACGAGAGAAATCGATTGCCGTTAAAAAATTTCAGCTAACTTCAATAGCAAAAAAATTAGTCAGTCACCATGAGGATTTTGGAAAATTTACGAAAATAATTGATTTTTCAGACTTTGATCGGCCGTAGCGGCCAAACGAAAACTCCAAATTATACGCGGTTTGCAAATCTGAGCTCCTCGTACGTCAATTAGTCGGATCAGACATTTTTATTTTTTGAGTAAATCGTGAAAAAAAACATGACCAACCCCCTTGGTAATTTTGTTAAAAAATGCAACTTTCTTAAAAATCATCGTAGACTATTGAATTTAACTTTATTTTCATCAGAAAGACGAGAGAAATCGATTGCCGTTAAAAAATTTCAGCTAACTTCAATAGCAAAAAAATTAGTCAGTCACCATGAGGATTTTGGAAAATTTACGAAAATAATTGATTTTTCAGACTTTGATCGGCCGTAGCGGCCAAACGAAAACTCCAAATTGAACGCGGTTTGCAAATCTGAGCTCCTCGTACGCCAATTAGTCGGATTAGACATTTTTATTTTTTGAGTAAATCGTGAAAAAAAACATGACCAACCCCCTTGGTAATTTTGTTAAAAAATGCAACTTTCTTAAAAATCATCGTAGACTATTGAATTTAACTTTATTTTCATCAGAAAGACGAGAGAAATCGATTGCCGTTAAAAAATTTCAGCTAACTTCAATAGCAAAAAAAATAGTCAGTCACCATGAGGATTTTGGAAAATTTACGAAAATAATTGATTTTTCAGACTTTGATCGGCCGTAGCGGCCAAACGAAAACTCCAAATTGAACGCGGTTTGCAAATCTGAGCTCCTCGTACGTCAATTAGTCGGATTAGACATTTTTATTTTTTGATGAAATTGTGAAAAAAAAACATGACTAACCCCCTTGGAAATTTTGTTAAAAAATGCAACTTTCTTAAAAGTCATCGTAGACTATTGAATTTAACTTTATTTTCATCAGAAAGACGAGAGAAATCGATTGCCGTTAAAAAATTTCAGCTAACTTCAATAGCAAAAAAATTAGTCAGTCGCCATGAGGATTTTGGAAAATTTACGAAAATAATTGATTTATCAGACTTTGATCGGCCGTAGCGGACAAACGAAAACTCCAAATTGAACGCGGTTTGCAAATCTGAGCTCCTCGTACGTCAATTAGTCGGATTAGACATTTTTATTTTTTGATGAAATCGTGAAAAAAAACATGACTAACCCCCTTGGAAATTTTGTTAAAAAATGCAACTTTCTTAAAAATCATCGTAGACTATTGAATTTAACTTTATTTTCATCAGAAAGACGAGAGAAATTGATTGCCGTTAAAAAAATTCAGCTAACTTCAATAGCAAAAAAATTAGTCAGTCACCATGAGGATTTTGGAAAATTTACGAAAATAATTGATTTTTCAGACTTTGATCGGCCGTAGCGGCCAAACGAAAACTCCAAATTGAACGCGGTTTGCAAATCTGAGCTCCTCGTACGTCAATTAGTCGGATTAGACATTTTTATTTTTTGATGAAATCGTGAAAAAAAACATGACTAACCCCCTTGGAAATTTTGTTAAAAAATGCAACTTTCTTAAAAATCATCGTAGACTATTGAATTTAACTTTATTTTCATCAGAAAGACGAGAGAAATTGATTGCCGTTAAAAAAATTCAGCTAACTTCAATAGCAAAAAAATTAGTCAGTCACCATGAGGATTTTGGAAAATTTACGAAAATAATTGATTTTTCAGACTTTGATCGGCCGTAGCGGCCAAACGAAAACTCCAAATTGAACGCGGTTTGCAAATCTGAGCTCCTCGTACGTCAATTAGTCGGATTAGACATTTTTATTTTTTAATGAAAACTCGAAAAAAAGACATGAGTAAACCCCTTGGAAATTTGTTAAAAAATGCAACTTTCTTAAAAATCATCGTAGACTATTGAATTTAACTTTATTTTCATCAGAGAGACGAGAGAAATTGATTGCCGTTAAAAAATTTCAGCTAACTTTAAAAACAAAAAAATTAGTCAGTCACCATGAGGATTTTGGAAAATTTACGAAAATAATTGATTTTTCAGACTTTGATCGGCCGTAGCGGCCAAACGAAAACTCCAAATTGAACGCGGTTTGCAAATCTGAGCTCCTCGTACGTCAATTAGTCGGATCAGAGATTTTTAATTTTTGATGAAAACACGAAAAAAAGACATGAGTAAACCCCTTGGAAATTTGTTAAAAAATGCAACTTTCTTAAAAATCATCGTAGACTATTGAATTTAACTTTATTTTCATCAGAAAGACGAGAGAAATTGATTGCCGTTAAACAATTTCAATCCAGGGTTCATTGAAAAATGTGTTGTTGTTACGGTTTTCTACGAAATATTATTCCACTGTCATAAACTCATTTTTGCAAAAAAAATATGAAAAAAATTTCCATAGTTGCGCTAAAGCGGTATTTTTTTTTTTAATTTGTAAAACATATTTGTTTTGCTTGTCGCCACATGTGGCGAACCTGGGCGTGAAGAGGTAACTTTTTTGGGATCACCTTATTGTTTCACCTTTTGTGCCAAAACAACAACTTTTTCGAGATCCCTTTAGTTAAAAAAAAAACGATATAAAATTATTTTAAAACCATGAAATCGGAGAAAGTAACGTGGACATTTTTTCCATTAAAACCATTTCGCAGTTCTTTTTGAGAAAATATCAGCCGGTTTGGTTATTAAGGTTAGCCCAGGGCCCCCAAACTTCACGGTCCGCCCCTGCATGCTTATTTGTATATCCGTGCCCCGCATATAAGATGCGTAATACATCCAGTTCGGGCAACAAAAGGGTTAATTTTTCAATTTTTTTAATAGAATTTACAACAGTAATATGTATAAGGAGAAATTAACGAAACAACCTAGTTTTTGTATTTGAAGTATAATTTTTCCATCTTTCATAATTTTGACGTTTTAAACGCTGTTTGTACATTTAAAATATGATTTAAATTGAAAATAAACCATGAAAGTATAGACATAAATAACTACACCATCAAATTGGAGAAAGTAACATGATGGCTACATCCCCATTTTTTATTGCGGGATCGTATTCTACGGGAAAAAATACAAACTTTTTTTGGAAACGTTTTTTTAATGCTGTGTCGTAAGAAAGTGCCTCTGTTTTTTTTATAGCCAGTAATAAAGCCGTAAAAAATAAAAACCAAAATTGATTTTTTTCGGTTTTTTTTTTTCGAATATCTCCGTAAGTAGTCGGGATATTTTATTTTACCTTCACAATTACGACTACCTTAATCGACTACACAACATGAACAGGAATATTTTAAATTTCTTTATAAATTATTAAAATGCGCCTCTTGTTAACCAACTCTCTATCTCTTACAGTTACTCAGATAGCAATACTAATGCATCGAATTTGTAACACCCTGTAGAAACCACCATTGCAATCATTGAAGCTCAATTTTAATTGAGAACACATCCGTAACGAACGTTATATAATTAAGGGCTGCTATAATACAACACACAAATAATATACATTATAAATTTATACAACACCAGTGTTCGAGTATTTTGTTTCTGTATATTTTTACACAAATCATTACTGAGTATAATTGCACGAAATAGCTACATTTATTGTTGTTTCAAAACGTTTCGTTTGTTCACACTTTTGCAAAGATCCTCACTGTGTTTATTGTTACTTGGAATAATGTGTATAATTAATTTTGCGATTAATTTATTACCCTTGTTGTCTGTGTGTGCGTATGTGTTCGTGTGTTTGTACACATCACTTCTTATGATTATAAACACGATTACTAACCAATTATTATTACACATTGTATTGTATCAAAAGTACTAACCTTTTGCACATGTCCGCCGCATTTCGTTTCCTATTTGCCCGTTTTCGCTCCCGGTCGACGAACATCCGACGCCACAACTATTATTTACGATTTCTTCACTTTGCAATGTATAACCAGCGGCAATTTTTACACAGTACTCTTCTTCCGTATTTACACTACACGTTCACCTAATACACTCACGATTATATCCAAAAAATACTCGAAATTCATTGAAAATAGCGAGAGGACGCCGCGTATCAAAATGACGATGATTACGATCGAGTGGCGGAGGGCCAGCGATACGTTTTTGTTTTTTTCGCTCTCGCCAAACAGCAGCGCCCGTGCATCTAGTCGGCGGTGGCCTGCGAGTCTTCAAAGCATTTGTTTATTTATCGATTAAATTGTAACGGTGGAGTAATAATTACGGATGTTTATTATTGTAAATATATCGAGTGATTAACAGTGCAAGTGATTCTGAACGTGGAACCGTGCTGATACTATGGACACAGAATTCGCTGCTGGAAGCTGCATTTGGAAGTTGTAAGGTTAGTGGTGTTTTTTTAATAATTCTCTTATTATTGCAAATTGTTCTGGACGTGTTTCCATGTTTGTGCCGTACCAGTTGACTGTGTTATTGTATGATTAATGGTTACATTGGAAATAAATGGTATTATTGTTACGATGGCGCCGCTATATCTTGAATGAATTTATGTGATTAATTATTCGAAAACTAACGAGATTTAGAAAAAAACTTATTCTTTAGAAGTTATTCATTTTCGCATTCTCTACAATTTAATTAATTAATTAACATAAATTTGCTGTAACTATTATCGTTTTATAATTATACACCAAAAATAAAAAAAAATTATAAATGTTTTTCTCGAATAAAAATGATTTTATGAAAAATGTTTTCAAGCAAAAGATGTTCATTTCTTTGTTGTCTTCAAAGTTTGTTTATATGTTTTTGTGATATTTTTCATATTTAAGAAAATATTGGCAAAAAACAAAAAACAGTTAAGGTAAACGCCCACTTCCGGTGTACGAAATTCTACCAAAAGCTTTTCAGTTCTTCAGATTATCAAATAAGACGGATGTTCAAAGATTCATATCAATTGCTCTATTAGTTTTTGAGATACAGCGCACACAACAGACACACACACACAGACACAATTTTTTTTTTCCAGTAATTGTTGAAATGGCATCTAGGGACCCCAAAACGGATATTTCCGTAAAAAAAAAATTTGAAAAAAAAATCACGATCACAATACCTTCTCGTACTCTCGTAACGGAGAAAGTAATAAAAAGGGCTATAAATTTAGTGAAATAAAAAAATGGTTTCCATTAAAAAAAAGTGTCTATGACGTCATACGTGAAAGACTGTGACGTCACACTATTTTTAGAGTCTAAAAAGTGCGCAATAAAAAACAAAAATCGACGTGTCCGAGGATTTTTTTCTGGAACTTCTCATTTCATTATTACCGAATTTGTTCCAGTTGAAGTTTCCACCCTGTACAATAAAATTCAATATGAACTGTTTTTTTAGAGCCAAGCAAAGTAAAACAAAAATCGTACTCAAAGTACAAGTATGCCCCCTAACGTCAAATTTAAAGTTATTCCACTTTGCTCAGGTATAAGGTCCCAAAAATTGAATATAGTTTTCGATGGTGTAATCAATTTTTGATTTCAGATCGGTTTTTGGGATGCATGCGGTGTGACTATATTCTTAGAACATGCCTAATACCCGTAAGCAACGGGCACCATTTCGTTTTTTGTTTTAACAAAAAGAAGTTGAAAACATCGGCAACCGTAATCCCCAAACCGTTCCTTCATATGTCTTTTTGTCTCAAAATAAAAATCAAAATTTGCCTTTTTTTGTCATTTACATGAGAACCTCCCATTAATTTTATTTAGGCTTAAAGAAATTTCGTTGTTCACTCAATATTAAATATGGATTAACAAGAACCTCCAAAGATAATGTTTACAATTAAAGTTGAATTGAACTTAGTTGCTAGGTTCTGGTTTCTCTGGTGAACATCTTGAAGTTCAAGACAATGTTACATATTCTTCAAAAATTGTACAATTTCTAGCTCCTGTTTTGATGATTAACTGATTGGAGGGCAGAAGCGGTGGCTCGTGGATTTCCGTAGGTGAGGCAAAGTCAAAGAGGCTGCTCGTGCTGCACTATTTACTCTAAGAGAGGAAGCAAATATTCCGTTGCTTTTTCGGTCAAATTTTCTTCCGTTGCCTCACTGCCGAACATCCACGAGCCGCCGCTGTTGGAGGGTGAGATAGGGTACAGCCACAACCCTTCATATCAACTTAAGCCGAACTCCGATTTACATTGCTTATTTGTTTGAAAACATGTATTAATAAGAATCGCTAAAAAATCACAATCTAGCACAACGGTGAGTGGCTGCTATCATATAATTTATAACAAGGCGAACCGAAAATAAATCTAGTTCCTAGATGTAAAGAAAGAAGAAGCAACTGTTGATTTTGTTTTGAATCGGACAAATCTCTGCTATATATTCAATTTATTATTTTTACTACTTATTCATTTGAAAACAAGAATCATTACAAAACAGTGTTTCTGGTACTTACTGTCATGTTGGACGTCTATCCCACGAAGTTGGATGGAAATCAGTGGCGGTTTCAAAGGGGGGGTAATCGGGTAATTACCCCCCTAAGAATTTTTAGCTTAACAATTTTTATTGTTAAAAATTACCGATATTCCATATTCCAAACAAATAATGTAACCGCTAAATTTTTCCAACGGAACAGGTGTATGAGAGCGGAAGCACCAGTTTATTTATCTTTTTTTATTTACCCCCTAGTCTAGCTGGTTGGAAACGCCCTTGATGGAAATACCCATCTGTGGTCCGCACTCTTGGAATTAAGCGCAAGGTCAAGTCTGTGCTGGCCATTCGCAAGCAGAGCAAGTTGTTTAATTGAATTTGAAAATGGTGGGTGGGCGCTATCATATAATTCTAACTCTAATAACTAGATGAACGAAAAATAAATATAGTTTCTAGATGCAAAGAAAAAGAGAGCAACTATTGACTTTGTTTTGAATCGGACAATTTGTAAAACTTCTGCTTTATTATTCAATATATTATAGGGTAGGATAAGGCCGACCCACCGTTCTTTACATCGAGTTTTAATTACGCTTTAACACCCTGTTTAGATCGAATGAAAATATCTTGTTAATTTATTTAAAAACTTGAGTTGATAATAATCATAAATAATAATTAAATCTTCTTATTGACAAGTTATACACATTAATAAATATTATTATTTGTAACTGGTATCCCACATGTAACCAGAATTGTTGCTTTTGTAATATAATTTCTGTTATCAACAACAGTAATTGCACAAGTGCATTGTAAAGTGCGATTTCGACAAACGAAGTCGTATTGTTTGGCAACCGTTCGCGTTTCGCCTGTTTTCCAATATTGTAGAAATGACTTCCCGAGTACAGGTCATGTTAGCGACTCCGCTCAAACTTTTTGGTTGGGCCTCTTTTCCTTTTTCTTGAATTACTTCAAGAGAAACACTTCCAATGCGGAGTTTTCACTAATTTTAATAGCGTTCTACCCGCAAACAGACGTTTGACATTTAACATTGTTTTTCTTTAAACCAATCATGTGCTGAAACATAATGCGAATAGAGAACCAATCACAAAGTCGCATTCAAACTCTACATGATACGTTTCCTGAAAACAGAAGTTATATAGAATCTGATTGGTACTAATTCATTCGAATTTCGGCATGCTACGTTTGGCGGGATATAGTCATGTTTATTAATTTTTGCGAAAACTTAAAACTGCGTATTTAATTTTACTGTAAAAGGCTGTATTTCCTGGTATTCCACATGCTCAAATGTTTTTTTTTTCTTCGAAAAATTGTCTTACTCCATCTACTCATAGATTAGACGACACAGATACGCACGCATGCACTATCAATAATAAAAACATTACACCAAATTGCAAAATAGCACTTTTTTTTTAAACTTACCCTATGCATTGATGATGGTTTGTGGAGGGCGATCAAATGGTCGCAGCAGACTATTCGTTGGTCCTTTGTGCCACATCCTGAGCCCTACTCCTCAAGCCAACGTAAACGTCTTGTGAAGTCAAGTAGTTGGCCTTGTGGAGTGTTGCCCAGTTGTGATCAATCTGGCCACTCCTCTCCGAATACGGACTACCTGAGTTGTTTGAGTGACTCACATTATCACCTTATGCATTACCGTCATCACTTATTAAATTATACAGGGAATATTAAACAACCACATTGCATTTATTTGCCTCTTTTAATACAAAAACAAAATAGGAAACATAATACTTCTTAATCCTTAAAGTAATCAGTCAACACTTAGCTTAAACGTCTTAAAAACCTTCCTAACTATGGTAATCAATCATCTGTGTCGGGTTTATTTCGACGGGTTCGTCTTTGATTTTAACCCGATTAGGTGCATCTTCAGCGGCGGGTCTCGGAAGGGAATGCGTTATCAATTCGAAAATTTCGGACTGCAATTTCAGGGAAACCTCTTCCGGAAGCTGTTCCAGTTGTAAGGCGATGTGTTCCGCAAAGACAGTGCACTCCGTTCGCTTGTGTTTGGTCGTCGACGAGTTGGAATTTTGTTTTTTGGTGCCAGGATCGTCGGATTTGAATCGTTTCGCTTGGGTCGGTTCTGTATCTCGAGGCCTTTTTTCCGCACGATTTTGTACTGGGTTATCACTGGGTGGATTTGTCTGCGTTTCGGATTTAGGTACTACAGTTGGTTCGTCTTCTTCCGCCGGTGCCTGATTGGATTTAAATTATGGTTAATGAAATAATTGAGACTGAAAAACACTAACGTTGATTAACATGTTGGCATTTTATCTGCAGAGTCCTTGAAATTATTTTCTACAGTGTGTCTTCAATAATCGAATACTTCGGAGAATCCGAAGAAACGGAGAGAACTATACAGGGTGCAACATGGGCAACTTCTGTTAGATTACTAAAAATTTGCACGGATAACATTGGTTTTATGAAGTGCCAAATAAAGTATTTAAATTGTCATAGAAATTGGTTCAAGCCTCATCTCGGTATCTTGGGTAGCAGAGAAGTTACAGCAAATGAAAGAAACGAGGAGATTTTGTTTTTATTTTAATTTCGAACATGTGGGCCATGACAAGATTCTTAATGAGCTCTCGAACCTGCACCTTTTTGCTAATTTGACCATCTCTCTATCTCTTCAAATGCAGATGTTGCCCCTACGAAATCCGGGCAGCCTGTATATTTGAAGAATCGGAGTATTGAAGTTTCAAAGTTTTTTTTTACATTGATTGTAAAAGGGACATGCGAGATCAGCATTTACAAACTATTTAAGGTTACATATCTTTTCAGTGAATTTTAATAACATTAACGACTGCAGAAAATATTCTAAGTGAGTTCCTTGATTTTCCATAAACAGCATTTTGCAACCCCTTTGAAGGCAGTTTTCCAGAAGGAAAACTTCCTGTTCAGTGTTAAACATTCCACAAAACTAATTCTATCAAAACTGACAATATTTCATGGTCTCCTAGAGCAGGTGTCTCCGCGACAAGCATTTACATTTTGCGTAAACCTCACATTTTAAAATTTTATAACGATTTTTTGTTATAGGTTTTCAAATTAGTTATAAAACTGATTATATATCTTGGCCCACTAGATTACGAAGAATTGTATATTTGGCCCGTGGTGGAAAAAAATTGGAGAACCCTGTCCTAGAGGATAGAAGAATTCGATCATACGGTATAAAATGATTAATATTGCCGTAATATCTTTAGAATTATTATTACCCATCACCTGCCTAAAGAACATAAAATTACAACAACTCACCTCTTGTTTAACCATTGGTGGTGCTTCGGACGGATGCTGCCGAACGTACTCCAAGCGAGTCTGCATCACCAAAGCTTGTATTCCCGACTGCAATTTAAAAGCGGCATCCAAGGGAAGTTGCTGCAGATGTTTGGCGATGTACTCCCCGAATAAATCGCATTCCTTCGGCGTGGGATACTGGGAATTCACCTCGACCCTCAGCGGGTCCACTTCGTTCAGTAAGATCTGTGTATCTTCTATATCTAATAAATCGACTTTCGTATCCAAAACTTCACCATCGCCATCATCAAAATCAGCATCATCTTGATACACATTTTCTGTCGTGTGATCTTCGATTTTTACCGAGGATATCTCCGATTTGATTTCAATTTTTGGTTGTGGTAGACTACTGGTGGAAGGACCCTGAAAAAAGATTAATTGATTTTATAAAAAACTGCCGACCGCATACTATTTGCGTGGTATTGGTTTTAACGCGGGGGCCGACCACGCACCAGGTGCGTTATTTGAAATTAAACCTTAGGCCGTATTCTCACCAAAAGCAACTGACAACGGCAACGCAACTGCATGCGACCGCAACTTCAGTTGAGTTGCTGTTGTGTTCTTACTGAAATCAACTGTTTTGAAGTCTCTTGTTTCGGTAGTCGTGAACAAAATGTCGTCCTCGTCTGACGAAGATATACGCGCTGTTGAAAAGGCGAAAAAATAAATACCGAAAATTTTGGGTTAACCCTTCTTATACAATAAATTTGGGACATAGTTCTTAAATATTAGCAAAGGAATTGAATAATGATCCTGTTTAATTCCATGGATTATATCGTATGAGCAAAGACACCTTTAAAATTATCCCCAGGCTTTTTCTTTCAGGTTGACTCGTGTATATGATGGCTTTGTCATATCGTTTAAACATGTGTGTGCTTCTACAAGAGCTACAAAATTGAAAGATTTTGCTGTCTCATCTGACATGATACATCAGTTCTTGACAGTCGCCGGTTGCTTTTGGTGTGAACAAGCCCTTACAGGCAAGCGTCATCGACTGGATTGGCAATCAGTTGGTCCAAAATAGTTCTATTTCGTAAGCAGAACGTTAAATTTAATGGCTGGGCATTATGTTAAAAGATAGTACACAGTTTGAAGACTGGCCTTTTAGTGCGAAATTCGGCCGAACGGGGCGCCTTGGTCATATTCTACACTTGGTCCAAAATGCAAAACGTTAAATTTAATGGCTGGACGTTATGTTAAGAGATAATAAAAGTTTGAAGACTACTGGCCTTATAGTTCGAAATTTGGACGCAAGGGGTCATATTTTAAACTTGGTCCAAAATAGTCTTATTTCGTAAGCAAAACGTTAATTTTAATGGCTGGACGTTATGTTAAGGGACGACGAATTTTAACATGCCGTTACATGATAGGGCTGAATGGCATATAGAAAAAGCAGTTCATACCTCTGCACTTTGTAACTGTGACAAGGTGTCATTCATTGGTTGATCGGCTATCGCTTTGATTTCGACGTAACCATCAGGCTTTGGTAGAATGAATTTCCTGAAAATAAAAAAAAAATATTAGTAATTATCAACAAACAGTAAGCCTCGGTAATAATGAGCACATCCAGACTGCCAACGGGTTTCCGCTTTAGCCTGAAAACAGATAAAGCGGACGACGACCAATGTCAAGGTGGGCAGGCAATTTCTTTTCTTTTGTCATTTTGCCTTTCTACCATTTCTGGTGTACGGCTTACATATTTATTGTTTGATAGTGTATAGGGTAGACAATACAAGATCTAAAAAGCTAGGGGTTCAAATTTTGAGAGAAAGTAAAAAAAGGAATGAATGGTAGAAGATAGCAGTAAAGCCAAAAACAATTAAAAAAAGTTTTAAACTAATGAAGGCGAAATTTTTAAGCACAGTTTGGGTACACTGTACTATCTCAGGATCGAGTGTGTACGAGGGCCAGGGAATTTAAGGGTGGGCTAGAACGTGTCGAAAACGAAAAGCCCACGGAAGAAGTCTTACAGATGGCAACATCATTGCCGTTGGAGAGCTGATTGAACGTGATCGCCGGTTAACTGTTGAAGAGATCTCGTCAAAAGTGAGTGGGTATCAGCTATGGGAGTGTTCAATCCGTTATCACCGATCATCTTAGCTTAAGAAAAAATAGTGCTCCATGAATTCCGAGGTTGTTGACCGTAAATCTAAAACAGGTCAAGTCGGACATCACTGAAACACTTCTGAATCGATTTCCACAAGAAGGCGCATCGTCACATGTGATGAGATTCACAATTACACTCCCGAGTCGAAATGGAGTGGCGAAGGATGAAGGCTGTCCTGTTAAGGCCAAAACTCGTCTCTCGGCCGAAAAAGTTCTTGCGACGGTTTCTTTTTGACTCGAGTGGAGTTTTACTATCAACGAATAGCTTGTTGTTACAGTCGGCAAAAACCGTTTACCAAAACTTAAACATTTTTCAAAATGTTGACAAATAAGCACGTGATTGACCGTTCCCAGAGTTCTGAAACACCCTGTATACCAAAAATTAATAGAAATACCGAAATTTCGGTAGGGTGTCGGCAGCACTGCGCCGGCGTTAAAATACCGACCGGCAACATGTCGCCGGTGACAAACGCCCACTCGAGGCAAGTTATCGATGGCCTCAAATCAATAAAAAAGAAAACTTTCATCCCTTAACACCGTTATCCCGAGATGGAATCAACACCGGCATATCCCAAGGTGAGGACAAAGGAAAGAATTATAAGAAGGACCAACACATGCACGAAAATGAGATATTAAATATTTATGTAAATACTGATTACAACCAGAGTATCCAATCAAACATCTAACATTATAAAAAAAAATCACCAGATCTAGAAGGTCAAAAAAAAAACAGTATACATGTGAAACGCAAGAAAGGTAGATTACACAGTTTTGTCTATTGTAACTGGTACTTTTGTACTAGAAAGACCAACGTTATCGGACGAATCGGCGTGAGACGGTTCCAAAAATGTTCAATATTAAGGTCGCACTCCGCATGTAATAAATGGTAAAAGGGCGCAAGAATGTTTTTAATTAATTCTGTCTTCGTCAGTCCATGGAGAATTCTATCCTCTTTAATTGGATAAAAAAATTATTGCAATCGGTCAAGCCATTCCTGGGCTATCGTGCACGCAATTTCGAAAAACGTGTTTTGTGAAAAAAAAAAAGTTTTTACGCCTGGAAGGCACAGTTTTTTGTAACTTACGTACTTTGACATGAGATATATGTCGTTACTGCTGAAGGTTAGCAAGTTTCTTTGGGACGCACTCGTGCCAGCCTGTACGAGTTTCTTGGGTAAACGTTTCTTCCGCGGCCGCGAAGGACGGTAAGAACTCGCACGTCCAAGTTTTCGAGGCATTTTTTTTGTAAGCGAGCGCCTCCGAACTGGCCAGAATATAACGGCGAACTAAAGCCGAAGTTCACACAAACAAAGGATCGGCTGTGGCGGCGCGCCGATTGCTGGCTGCGCGACGCGATAAAGAAAGTTTATGAATGCAAAAACTTTTCACAGATATTTCCAAATATATACAGGGTGTATTTGAAATAACGAACAGGCTCGTAACCACAAAGAGATTATATTATTTTTAAACAATATTCGCAATTATTTTGTTTATAACTGTAACAAAAAGCCCGCAATTAATTATTAAAGTTAATGAGTGAAAATACGCAACATGTTTGGGGGCAGTGGTAATGTGACCTAATTTTTAAACGGCATCGGCTTTAGATATCGAATTACAACAAGCGCTTAGGAAATATCTGAGTGCTCTTTAACTCTTTGCTGCACGAGATTTCACACATTTTAAAGGGCCCAAGTGCTTTTCTCTCAGTTGCCACTAGAAGTGTTAAAATGAGGTGAGGATATGTGGTTCATAATTCGCGTATCTGATCAGCTTCGTACATACAGATCTGTAAGTGTTGTTTTGTGGACGATTTGCTTAAATTTGGTGGTTCAAATTGTAGTCCCATATGCAGCAAAGAGTTAAGCGTCAATAAACTTGAGGACTGTTATCTTTTACAAAAAAAAAAGTTGCGATAACACTTCAAATTTCGGAGACAAGAAATCGTCTCTCGAGTTTTAAATAAACAAACACATATTCCATGCAGACCTAATTAAATAAGAAAAGCATCGGTTCTCAAAATGTTTAAAAAACCTCGAAAAATTAGGAAAATTCAAAATTTTTTTTTCGAATAAATTTTGACGGAAATGGGTTCACAAATATTTTGTGTACGTGCCCTTAAATGCCTGTTCGTTATTTCAAATACACCCTGTATACAACTGATTCACGATAGAGAAAAAAAAATCGATTTTTTAACCATCTATACGGAAAGGCCCCGTTGATGCAGCTCAGTTACGAGTCGACTCTTTCATTCCGGAGGTTTGCTTTTTTGCTCATTTTTTTTCCGAATGAACATCCAACTGATTTATGATGAAAGAAAAAAAAATGTATTAACAATTTGTAGGGAAAGGTCTCGTTAATACGGCTGTGATCACGACTCAGTTATGGGTCGATTTTTTCATTTTGGAGGTTTGCTATTTTTTGCTCATCAACATTTTTTGGGGAAATATATTCCCAGTCACGCCGACTCTTCTTACTGAGGTAGCTCACAAAAAAGTAGTTTCGTTTTTTTGCTCATTTTTTTTCCAAATGGACATACAACTGATTTATGATGAAAGAAAAAAAAATTATTAACCATTTGTAGGGAAAGGTCCCGTTAATACAGCTGAGATCACGACTCAGTTATGAGTCGACTCTTTCGTTCTGGAGGTTTGCTATTTTTTTTTGCTCAACAACATTTTTTGGGGAAATATATTCCCAGTCACGCCGACTGCTCACTGAGGCAGCTCACAAAAAAGAGTCATTTCGCCCACCTCACCTGAGAACGCTTTCGCTTTATTTTATTCAAAATCATGATAATACTGTAGTTCAACTTGCGTTATTTTATTAGAAAGCACCTCAGCCATCTCGAAAATCACGTGATGTAAAAATTTACTCGCCGTCGAAACAATGTGAAAAAGGAACTCACCTTTTAACACGTTTATCATAAAGACTATGCGTTAATTTCTTCTTTTTTTTTAATTAAAAGGAAGGATGGTTGACGGGAATTCGGGTTGAGGAAGTGCGAATGATTTGGAATTGGCTTAAGCATCTAGCTATTCGGCCACTAACGATAATTACGTTGAGATTTCATTTTAATAATGAATGGGACATACACTAGACATCCATGGACCCGCACGGCCACTTCTTCGTTCCGAAAAAGTGACCGCACGGATGGGATTCGAACCCACGACCACGAGGCCCGTGAGCAGGAGCTCTACTCACTAGGCCACCGCGCCACCTGGCACATTTGTAACCAGTGCATTATAAGGTGTGAGCCACACAATTTTGTTTCAGAGTTGGCCATGCCTGAGAGAAAGAGAGAGAGAAACATAGCAGTCATTTCTGAGATTAATTCATTTTTTTTTAAATCTAATTCAATTGAACTTATAAAAATATGTGACATACCTCATTTATCTCATAGCCAACTCTGAAACAAAATTTCGTGGGTCACACGATATCACTTAAAAATACTTATTTTCTGTATGCCACATTTGTAACCGGTGTATTATACTACTTAAAAGTACTTACGCCCTCAGCATAGTTTTAATTCGTCTATAACAAGATCTACGATTCATGTAGCACTGTTTCCTTCGGTTTCCCATTGTTAACTCAAAATAAATACACGTTTCAATATCACTACGAATGGTTTTTCTCGCGTACCCTACGCCAGACCTCGCTGCACTGCGTGTAATGTAATGGCGGCTGAATAGACTCCGCCCAAACACGTCCGCGCGAGTTGTTTTGAGCTAAACCGGTTGGTGGCGCCGTATGTTGGTTCCAAATTTAGAAGTTACGTTTTTTCACGATATATCAGTTAATACCCAAAACTAAGCAAAACGTTACGAATACAATTAAATCAAAATAATAAACACCAGAACATACCGTCTGGATTTTCTCAATTTTATTAATTTTTCTAAATTTGACTAATGCATTGGACAAGGTTCAGAATAAATTCCTGCGAATTATTGCGTATAAATTAAATATTAGGATTGCTACTGTCAATTATAGTCTTATGTTAGTAAACTTAGACATGGTGACATTATTTTTTCGGAGGAATTTGTTTGACATGTGCTTCCTATATAAACTTTTAAATGGCAATATTATTTGTCCCTCTTTGTTAAGATTGATAGATTTTTGGCATCAATCTGGAGGATCCTCAACAAGATTGAAGAAAACCAGTCGGGTTAACTATGGTCTTAATAAACCTCCATCTAGACCAGTGATTCCCAAAGTGGGCGCCACCGCCCCCTAGTGGGTGCTGCAGCGATTCAGGGGGGCGCTGATGGCCACAGGTGCATTTGGGGGGCGATGAATAACTGTAGGGAGGCAGTGATAATATAAAAGAAAGAGGAGAAGATTTAGTGAAACGTGGGTTCAGTGCGGTAAGCAATTTATAAACAAACAAAAAAACCAATTGCAAATAGTCAATCTTGGTGATCCTATTAATTGCTTTTAAAATAAAAAATATATATATTCCAGGGGGCGCTAAGTAATATTTTTTCTGGAAAGGTAGGACAAAAAAGTTTGGTAACCACTGATCAAGACTATCGCACACTGCTAATTGCCTCTTGCCTTCACCGAATTTCGATTTATTCTTAAAAAATTATAGCTTCTTCCGTAAATCATTATGTGTTATTAATTTGAGTATGACTTTTTCATAATTCATATTTTTTTCTTTTTATAATTTTTAGTTTTAGTTTCTAGCTATTATGTTTCAATTTGGTTTCTTTTATTATGTATGTTTGTATGTACGCTAAATTTAATTTAATTTAATTTCATGTAATTTCTTTGTATTATTTTATATAGAGATTTCGTTAAATAAATAAATAAATAATCTTTTTTAATAATAATTAAAATTGTTTATTGCCCTCCTTAGAGGAATATAATGGGCCAGCGACCCTAGTCTTTCAGCCATATCTTTTTTATTATTGTGAATTTGTTAAAAATCTTTACGGTAAGCCTTAGATAATTTATTTATTGAGATATTAATACAGACATTTTTTTTAAATACCATACAGTTTAGGAGATATCGTAAAATTTAAAGCTCAATATTTAAAATTTAAGACCTTAAAATTTGATTTCCAAAATACAATATTTTACAACTTAAACTAAAAATCCACAACGTACAGAAGTCAATATTTAAGACGCACGATATGATATATTTAAAAAAAATGCACAAGCACGTACATTTATTGAAATACTATTTAGGTTTTTGAAAACTTTTATTACGCTTATACACTCGGCGTCAAAAAAAAAGCACCACTCGAAAAATCGCGAAAAAACTCGATTTTTCAAACCGTCGTAACTTTGTTCAATTTGGTCGAAAATCGATTAATCTTTCAGTTTGGGAAAGATTCAAGTTTTATCTTTAAGAATGTGTAGTTGATTTTGATTCCAGGTCCAACCCACCCCCCGTAACAACACGATGGAAAAAAAATGTTTTTTTATGTAAAAAATTGTCAATGTAAAAACTTTGACAAGCTGTACCGTGCGCAAAAAAATCGGCGGGAAATTTCACGACAATGGCAGAAAAATGTAATCAATTTCCTTCAAATGCCTTAAAAATTCGAGTCGTTTCGATGATTTGGAGCAAAGTTATGAATTTTTGAAAAAAAAAGACATTTTTCACTTTTTTGGCCATAACTTGAGTAATTTTGCACCAAAATCGATGAACTTTTACAGTCTGAACAGTTTCAAATTTTCTCTTCAACGTCATGTGAATTGTTTTATTGCTAAAACGATTCCACCCCCTGCCACCCCCTAAAGCAAAAAAAAATGTTTTTGAAGTTTAAATGTGCAAATTTGGTTTCTTGTACCGTGTGCAAAAAAAAATCGTGGACTCAATTGCATGGCAATAAAGTTCAATCATTTTCCTTCAAAATTCAAGTCGATGCGATGATTTGGCGCGAAGTTATGTAGTTTTGAAAAAAAAAATACATTTTGCACCTTTTTGGCCATAACTAGGCGAATTTCGCACGAAACTCGATGGAATATGGAATTTTGCGATCCAAGAAGTTTTCGACTTTCGCAACCCCCTGAAAACACCTACAAAAAGTGTTTTGGATTGAAAAAATGTTAAATTTTTTTTCAGAAATTCATAACTTTGCTCCAAATCATCGAAACTACACGAATTTTTAAGGCATTTGAAAGAGATTGATTAAATTTTTCTGGCATTGTGGTGAAATTTCCCGCCGATTTCTATTGTGCACGGTACAGCTTGTCAAAGACTATTTTTTTACATAAAAAACATTTTTTTCCATCGCGTTGTTACGGCGGGTGGGTTGGACTTGGGGTCAAAATCAACTACACATTCTTAAAGATAAGACTTGAATCTTTCCCAAACTGAAAGATTCATCGATTTTCGACCAAATTGAACCAAGTTAGGACGGTTTGAAAAATCGAGTTTTTTCGCGATTTTTCGAGTGGCGCTTATTTTTTGACGCCGAGTAGATTATTGTTTATTATCTTTTGCTAACATAATTGGGCCAAACAAAAAAAAACATCTTTCGTATTTCTTTATAACTTTGATGAGCAAATCGTCAAAATTTATAATAACTTCCTAAAACGGAACAGCTATCAAGAGACACTTTTTTTAAATTAATTGTAAATAAAAAAAAAATTTAAAATAGTACAGAACAGTTTTCAAGAGAAACTTATTTTTAACCATTTGTAAATTAAAAATAGTACACGAAACAATATTAACACAATTTACCTTGGCACAGCGTTCCAATTTAATAATTTCCTTCTCGCCGATGAATCCCTAAAGCTGGAGCTCGAAAAATGTTTCTCACAAATTACTTTACGATCGAGCACTTCAATTGGGAACGCCAACAACCTTTTATTTCCACTATTTGATACCCACTCGCGACATATTTGTTCGTGTTTCACGGGAAAGCGAAAATAACTTATTTCATTCGTGGTCCTTTTTCTGGTGTTAGGGCACGAGTTATACACGCACGTATTATTTGATATCGAACTCATTTTGACCGGAAACTGGGAACTAGAGGCGGGCACTCAAGAGTTAGTCAACTCTAAGAAATGAGTCGCGGAGTCGGGTGACTCCCGTTGAAAATTTGCAGCTCAATCTTAGTCATGAGATTATGAAATTTTTGTCCCCAATGAATGGAAACATTTTCGATTTTCACTTACATACTTTTCACTTTTTCTACAGTTATGAGCCGATTCCGGAGTCGACTCTTTGAGGCAGCAGGGGTCGGCTCTTGACTGTAGAAAAAGTGAAAAGTATGTAAGTAAGGAAGTCCACACTTCGTGAATTATATCAATGTTTCATACATGAAAATACATGGATTTTTAACATTGACTTGAGTCGTAGAAGCACTGAGTGAAACAATAAAAAAATTATGCAAAAAAATAAAAATTACTAAAAATATTTCAGAGCTTCAAAATCAGTTTGGGTTTTGAAGATACAACAAATTTGAATTGAGTTTGGAATTCGAGTGAGAATAGATTATGAGTTTTGAATTATTTTTTTGGAATATTCATAACGCAATCCAAATTTGTAGTATCTTCTGGTTTAAAAAACTGATTTTGAAATATTCTTAATAATTTTTATATAATCTTCATAAACTTCGCAAATCCAAATGTATAAATATACCCTAATAAAGAAATTAACCAATTCACCTACCACTTTCTCATATAGCGACAACGACTCCTCCGAGAGGGTTTTCTATAGCCATTTTTTTTATTTCCCATTCCAACAAACTAAAAATCACCACCCTTACAATACCAGGACGAGAATGGCCACAAGGATGTACTACGCAGACCTATCCAACCGGTCGAATATTTCATGAACAATACATTTTAGAAAAAAGTGTTTCAGACTAAAGTTTTAAAGTTGAGAAGGTGCATTCAGTGTCGGTATTTGAGTTATGATGGTTAGCATTAGCAAGGTCAGACCAAGGTCATCTTTTCTTTTATAGAATCCGAAATATTTTATTACACTATCTTCTTTTTTTTTCTTCTTTTTATTGTCCCATGTTTTTTGAGATAGCCAAGTTTCGTTTCTTCAAAAATTGTCTGAACGGAAAATTTTCGTTTCTTTAAAAATTATCTGAATGGAAAATTTTCGTTCCTTCAAAAATTATCTGAATGGAAAATTTACGTTTCTTGAAAAATTATCTGGTTTTTCCCTTATTTTTGGAGGTGTATAAGTAATATTCTCGATTGAATATGTTTAAAAATTAACTATTGAAATCAAACATTAGATTCGTTCGAAAGGATCAAATGTTTTTAGTGCTGCCACATGGAAGTGTCACAAGTGAGCTTATAAGGATTGCCGCTAGAGAGCAGTCGTGACACTCTTCTAGGTAAAAGACCATGTTCTTTAGAGTCATTTTTAAAAAATACCTCAAAATCGATTAATTATTGCAAGGTGACGCCATTCCACGAAACCATATTGCCGGTTATTGTACGCTCTTCCATCCACTGGATTTTATTCTTTAAATTAATGTAATAAATTTGCACGAAAATATGTTATGCCCCATCAAAATTAAATTCATCAAGTACGCCACTGGATCTGTAGAATATTTTAATGGACGCCCTAACATTGCAGGCTTTAAAAGAAACAGGTTTGCGTACGTCTTTCCGGGTCGACGTCGCATGAAAATCGATGGAGTCGAAACTCCGCTTTGTTAAAATGTTTGGACTGCAACAGGCCACCGCACAAATCACACAAAATGAACGAACACCGAACACACGCACAACAAACGGTGAATTCGTTCTCCGCATGGCGTCACCCCCGCCTGATTTGCTGGCAGTTGCGCACACCGCCGCTGTTTATCTATGGGCGCGTTCGTAGAAATTTTTCAAGAAAGGCGATTAGATTTCTAATTTACAGATGTAAATACAACCTTCGGATGCATAGATTAAAAAGTAAACTTACTGAATTTGCTCGTTTGGTTCGCATACACTTTCCAACAAACTATCATCGCGTGCTATACCTCATTTAATAACCAGGCGGACTAAACGCGAAAGTCATATTTACACTATAAAAAGTCACCAGAAAAGTAACCAGACATGTTAAATATAAAAAATAAAATTATTACAAATTCGTTTATCCATAACATTCATTCAACAATTATATCAACACATAAATTAATTCTAGGAAAACTTGCTTGATTATGTAGTCAGTGTGAATTCTGTGAAACTCCGTACTTCTAGCCAATCCTAAATATAATGTATGTTTATGATTTGATGGATATATCCATAGTTAAAAATAAAATAACTATTTCCAAGAAAATCGCGGGATGGGAGGAATCCATTCTTACACGATCAACGGAAGAAATAACTGGCTAAAAACACAAAAACTGAGGCGAAACGCGTGTAACCGGTGGGACAAAAGGAACGGCGACAGATCAGCTGATCATAAGAACGACCATTACTGTTTTAAGCATTTTGGGCTTGTGTAAAAACGGCGCCCGTTTGGCCAATCACAACAACGAATTTTCGCGGCAATAATTTGATTTAGTCCGCCTGGTTATTAAATGAGGTATAGTATGGTTATGTGCCCGTACAACACCTCCACAGCAGTGAAATAAAGCAACTGTCTAGCCCCTATTTTTAATCATCTACTTTATTATGAATATCTTATAATAATAATAATACATACAGGGTGGTCCACCTCAGAGGGTACAAGCGACTGTTGAGTTGCGCGGCATTTTTGAAAAAATCGCCGGGACACATCGATGTTTGTTTCGAAGGGGGGACAACTTTTGATGAAAGTTCCTCAACCCCCTAGCCACCCCTCACTTCACCCTCCGATTTTAAATAGGGGAAGTGGGTCGAGTGATATATCGTTACCTCAAATGTCATTTCGAAGTGTTGCCGTTTCCTCAACGAAAACAAAAACAAACGACACCGTTGTATTCAGAATCAAAAGAGCTTTTTAAGGGTACATCACCCGACCCACTTTCCCTATTTAAAATCGGGGGATGAAGTTAGGCGTGGCTAGGGGATTAGGTTATGAAGTTGAAAATGTCATCAAAAGTTGTCCCCCTCGAAACAAATATCGGGGTGGGCGATTTTTATAAAAATGCCGCGTAATTCGGCAAAGTCGCTTGTTACCTCTGAGTTGGACCACCCTGTATGTAACGTTCGAATAATAATATGTCATAAACTTACTTTTCAACGTGGCTATCCTCGGGCACAGAACTCGAAGAATTGTTTATGATATTCAGCACTTTACGTCTTTCATGATACATTTTTGTCGCTAAGGCACGTTTGTTGCGTTTTCTTGAAATACACGAACTACGCGGCATTTTTGCACAAAGAAAAACCGAACTATTCACAAATCAAATTAAAATCCACCCTATCCTTCACTAAATCACATGTTTCACTAAAATTGGTTGTAGAGGCAACCCAAATAACATTTGCATCACTCGATTTATAAAAATTTGAAACGATTATTTTTATTATACAACGATATAAAATCATATATTGTCCAGCGGTTTAAAAAAATATCAGCATAAACCAAGTACCTAGGCAGTGAGTACATTCGTATTTTCTAGAATGCTATACAAAGTCCGCTTGAAAAATGTATACACACTGTAAGGAACGAAAACTATTTACTGTGTGTTTGTTTCACATATAAATACTGATTACAAATGCAGTACTGTCTTCAGTTAAGCACATGGTGACTGTAGATGTTCAAAATGTCCGCCGTTGGTGGCCAGACATCTAAAAGAACGATGAGCGGTCAATTTTTCAATAGAGATCGCTGCAAACTTTCCACTTTACAACTTTCAGATTTTGGTGTACTTCACGTGGCAGATTTCTGTGATGAAGTAATAAACCTTACCTTCTAGAAAGTCGATGGAGCAGGACTTGTAGCTGTACGCGCTCTTCCCGATATTCCTTTATGAGAATAACAAATCGTTACATGCGCCTTAAACTTGCCAATAATACTTTTAATTGTGAGGCGGATTGGGGTTTCTGTTTCAAACTTCCGCTTCCACCTTCAACGGCATTATCAAACCAGGTAAACCACGTCAAAATGCCTTTTTGCTGCCTGAACATTAAGCGTGCTCCGGGCATTTTGTTTTCTCTCTCGTCTGTTAGGCGAAAGATCGTACCACAACATACTCGAAATTCAAATCAATTGACAATATCAATGCCCCGATGCAGTCGGACAAAAAGTGTATACATTTTTCTGGCGGACTCTGTATATTTCTAGAAATTGTCAAAATTTGTCCATAAAATTTAAGAAATAATTCAATAACTAATTAAATATTAATCGTATTTTAAATAAAAATAGTTTACATCCTAGGTATTATAGTAACGTACATTTATGACAAAATAGAACATTCTAACTTTTTCAGAAATTTAAAATAGCACGAAAATGCTATGTTGTTTATTACTAATTTGTTTACTGTTGTTGAGTGAATAGTCATAAACAATATATCTTAAATCAGTGTGTTCATTCATATCTTATAATTAACGAGCTACACCCAATTTACCGCATCAGCGCGACCTTTTCAGATGTTATATACAGGGTGTTTCAGCGCTCTGGGAACGGTCAATCACGTGCTTATTTGTTAAAATTTCGAAAAATGTTGTACACAAAAGTTGTGTATAATAGTGAGCTGCACGCCCTAAAAATATTTAAATTTATACAGGGTGTCTCATAACAAAGTTACAGACCAAACTTATGTTTTTTTTTTAATATAACACCCTGTATTTTTTGTCATTTTTGAATTATATGGAGCAAATAAAGGTGAGTTACTTCAATACTCCCTATACCTATTGTTTGCCGTTTTCGAAATATTTGAAGATTTGTTGAAATGCATGGTCTGGGTGAAATTTTATTTTTGCCCCAGTGATTGACGTTGAACGATTAAAATCATTTCTATTATTTGGTTGAATGTTCGAACTATAGAGCCAACCATGATTTTATACAAAAAATTATACAGGGTGATAAAAAAAATGCGGTAGAAAAACCGAACTTATAAAGTTAAATAACTTCGTTTTTTCAAATGGCACACCCTGTATTTAGTAACGTATTTTTAAGTAGAATCCAATTATCTTTCAGATTGTATAAGGGTTCCCTGGTCCTAATCTCAATAGTTTTCTTGTATTCGGCGATTATCATATCAGGAATAATTATTATAATCTGAAAGATTATTGGATTCTACTTGAGAATGTGTTACTAAATACAGGGTGTGCCATTTGAGAAAACGAAGTTATTCAACTTTATAATTTGGGGTTTTCTACCGCATTTTATTTATCACCCTGTATAATTTTTTGTATGAAATCATGGTTGACTCTATAGTTCGAACCTTCAACCAAATAATTAAAATGATTTTAATCGTTCAACGTCAACCACTGGGGCAAAAATAAAATTTCACCCAGACCATGTATTTCAACAAATCTTCAAATATTTCGAAAACGGCAAACAATAGGTAGAGGGAGTATTGAAGTAACTCACCTTTATTTGCTCCATATAATTCAAAAATGACAAAAAATACAGGGTGTTCCATTTAAAAAAACATAAGTTTGGTCTGTAACTTTGTTATGAGACACCCTGTATAAATTTAAATATTTTTAGGGCGTGCAGCTCACTATTATACACAACTTTTGTCTAAAATATTTTTCGAAATTTTGAAAAATAAGCACGTGATTGACCGTTCCCAGAGCTCTGCAACACCCTGTATATTTCTAGAAATTGTCAAAATTTAAGAAACAATCACGTATTCCCCGATCTTCTGTGAACATTTTAAGTCATTTACCTAGTTTATGATTTTCGCCCATTTTCCATACCATTAGCCGGGAAAAATTTGTTTGGTCATTTCAAAATTTTTGTCATTTTTTCCGTAGTATTACTACACATGCAAAAAATGTTGGGTCTCAGAAAAAATTGAAAAAAATCATGACGGTTCTTAATGACGGGGAAAAGCGCGTAAAGAAATTATTTCCCCGAAAAAAAATTTTTGGTCATTTCAAGATTTTTGCCATTTTTTCCGTAGGCAAAAAATGCATGCAAAAAATGTTGGGTCTCAGAAAAATTTGAAAAAAATCATGACTGTTCTTAATGACGGGGAAAAGCGTGTAGAGTAAGTTTTACAGTTTTTTTAAATCACAGCATGCAATTTTCGTTTTGTTTAGTTTTAAGTTTCAAGGGTTGCTCATTTGTTTTTAAGTTCGATGGGTCTAATAATTTTACACGATGTCAAAAACAGGTTCCTTCAGTATTGATTTTGAAATTTGGAACATAATTCCAGCAGAGATGAATTTTTTACAATTTTTTTAAATCACAACATGCTTCAGTTTTAAGTTTCAAGGGTTGTTCATTTGTTTCTAAGTTCGATACGTCTAATAATTTTACACGATATCAAAAACAGGTTCCTTCTGCATTGATTTTGAAATTTGGAACATAATTCCAGCAGAGATTAATTTTTTACAATTTTTTAAATCACAGCATGCAATTTTCATTTTGTTTAGTTTTAAGTTTCAAGGGTTGTTCATTTGTTTCTAAGTTCGATACGTCTAATAATTTTACACGATATCAAAAACAGGTTCCTTCTGTATTGATTTTGAAATTTGGAACATAATTCCAGCAGAGATTAATTTTTTACAATTTTTTAAATAACAGCATGCAATTTTCGTTTTGTTTAGTTTTAAGTTTCAAGGGTTGTTCATTTGTTTTTAAGCTCAATACTCCTAATAACTTTACACGACATCAAAAACAGGTTCATTCAGGATTGATTTTGAAATTTGGAACATAATTCCAGCAGAGATTAATTTTTTACAATTTTTTAAATAACAGCATGCAATTTTCGTTTTGTTTAGTTTGAAGTTTCAAGGGTTACGCATTTGTTTCCAAGTTCGATACGTCTGATAATTTTTCACGATGTCAAAAACAGGTTCCTTCGGGATTGATTTTGAAATTTGGAACGTAATTCCAGCAGAGATGAATTTTTTACAATTTTTTAAATCACAGCGTGCAATTTTCGTTTTGGTTAGTTTTATGTTTCAAGAGTTGCTCATTTGTTTCCAAGTTGGATACGTCTAATAATTTTACAAGATGCCAAAAACAGGTTTCTTCTGTACTGATTTTGAAATTTTGAACATAATTCCAGAAGAGATTAATTTTTTTACAATTTTTTAAATCACAGCATGCAATTTTCGTTTTGTTTAGTTTTAAGTTTCAAGGGTTGCTCATTTGTTTCTAAGTTCGATAGGTCTAATAATTTTACACAATGTCAAAAACAGGTTCCTTCTGTATTGATTTTGAAATTTGGAACATAATTCCAGCAGAGATTAATTTTGTACAATTTTTTAAATCACAGCATGCAATTTTAGTTTTGATTAGTTTTAAGTTTTAAGGGTTGTTCATTTGTTTCCAAGTTCGATACGTTTAATAATTTTACACGATGCCAAAAACAGGTTCCTTCTGTATTGATTTTGAAATTTGGAACATAATTCCAGCAGAGGTGAATTTTTTACAATTTTTTAAATCACAGCTTGCAATTTTCGTTTTGTTTAGTTTTGTTGCAAGTTGCAAGGGTTGCTTATTTGTATGATTTTTTTTTTCAGTACCATAAACTACAAGATTGCCCGAAAGTACAATACTTTTTATAATAAAGTAAATTAAATTACTTACTCCTCATATTCAAGATGAAAGTCTTCAGGAACGTAATCACTTTCACTACTTATTTGTTCCATTGCTTTTTTTCGTAATAGATAGCGGTTTCTTGCTTTAGCTCTCTTATTCCGTTTTCTAGGTCTACAACTCATTTGGAACGGAAATAGTACACATGAATATTTGAACTTGAAATATTACATCTTAAATAAAATAATTTTCGTAAACGGAATTAAACTGGAATACAAATCAAAGTGATTTAAAAATACTAACTGTAAACTCTAAAAAAGTTTCGTAAAATAAAAGAAATTAAGTCCAAACAATGCTCATTCTCAACTTAAAATTACAATAAAAATATAACAGGTCTAGAACTCGAAGTGTAGTTGGCAGAAGTAACGGTACTAGTGAATCAATACTTGCAAAGTGGAACCTTCGCGAAGCGGCCGTGAAAATATCAAAACTACTTTCCATCCACCACCTGGCCTCCAGATGAACACGTGACACCCGCATGGATGGTTCGTTGTGCTATCCGTACACTCCTCAGTGTAAAATATAAACAAGTGATAACATTGTATTTACGTACTCTGGTGGTGCAACACTTGATGGAAAAAAACGAGGCAACTTTTATAAGCCAAATTCGACCCTGCTTTGGAAGCCTCTGCAAGAGGCGCTATTGCTGTGTTGTAATAATTGATTTTAGTGTATCCTTGAAAATAATTTGCATATCGAGTTGCCTGAATTTAATATGAATTCTTACCGTTATACATTTTCGGTCGAGATTCACTGTTTGCTCGATTAAAGCTCTCGGGCCGTTTTATTTTCAATACCCAATCGGCGTTTTTCGATACTTCATTGAAATATTTGGTGTACCAAATTTTAAATTGTAATTTTAATTTTTGTATTTTTATATTTTATATTTATATTTTATTTTATATTTTGTTTTATATTTTATATTCGATTTAATACTTGAATGTACAGGGAGAATCCCGTAAATATATATATATTATTATATTATTATTATATACCATACTTGGAGATGACTCCGGAATTAATTAACCCTTTCAGCCCTGGATTTTTAAATTTGAAAAAAAAAATTGTTTGTTAATTATTATTGATGGGGAGCTTTTTAGGACCATAAATACCAAATTTGAACTTATTTGATTAATTAGTATAGGAATTAATTAGTGAGGCTTTGTTGAAGTGACATCTAGTGATAAACAGCAAAAATATGGATTGTCATGGTAAGTAGAGACATGTAAATGTTGCGGTGGCAACTGCCACCACCAGGGCCGAAAGGGTTAAGAGTTATTCCGATTTCCGAATATTACGATTATTAAACTCGTATATTCTTCGGTAAAATTCGTTTGCAACAAAAGTTAAATCTTTGCATGGATTCTCAAACACTTCATTATTAACCCGCGATCGCGCTGTTATCGGGCCTGTAGACGCGCTGTTTGACGTTTTTTCGACAATGTGCTTCCAACGCCCCCTGGGACCCGAAGGATTAAGTCATCCTAGGCGCCTGAATAAAACGATTTAAATTATTTACCTTTCGCGATACAATCTTCTTGCAAGAAGCTTTCTACTTTTATGGCGCCTGCAAAGTCTATCTCTTTTGTTGCCCATTTTATAAGATTTGACGATTTCCGGTTACACTTGACATAATTAAATAAATCAATTTATTATAAGTACCACTTTGCACAGTATCCAACGCGCCGGGAAACGTTCGACGAGAACAACGGTGGCACAACAACTATCGTTCCATATTATTTCAATGTCTCTCGTGTACGGAAAGAACGCCACTGAGATGCGCGGAGGCGATGCGATAGCGGGGCGACCGTGTGCGACGAAGGGACAACAATGGCGGCGGCCTTGGGATTACTACCGAGAGACGCAGCCGCACAATTTACAAGAAATACGATTGATTAACGAAAGTTAGCAAAATTAGTGTTAAGATCACGGTATTCAGATGTGAGGAGCGACTATGAGGACCATGAGGAAAGTGCTAATGCTGCTGTCGCTTGTGTTAGCAGAGGCCAAGCAACCACCTCGCCTGCTGCATACATATACTTTTTCGACTCCGTAAATAACATACTTTTGGTTGTCTTACCTTGCAGCAATTATAGATTTATTTGCATGTCTCAGTTTGGTCGCCCTTGCACGTTTATTTCGCTTGTTTGATCGAGACAACGGTTTTCTAGATTTTGCCATTATATTTGGTATCACAAACAGAACTATTACCGACAATGTCACTGCACTAAACACTAATAACAAATCTACTTGTATCTACGGTATTCAGATGTGACGAGCGACTATGGGAAGTCGTATTAAAGAGAGAACAAAACTGGGGGCGCCCTCGGAAACATCACGTATCTACCCTTTCCATTTTTTTGCTATATATGATGCGTGGCTCACACAAAGGCGAGAACTGCAATCACGCCCCCTTGAATATATTATCGTTATCAGCATCCAACTGATTGGAGAGAAGGGGATGAGCGCTACTCGTGAGGAATGCGTTGAACTAAATTTCGTCGCGCGCATACAACTTTTAAGCAATTTTAAGAAATCCAACTTCTTATTGAAGTTGAGTAATTGGCAATCAATAATGATGAGTTTTAGTATGGTCACTTTAAATTGAATTATCTATGCATCAAACTCAAAATAAGTTACTATAAAAACAATTTTACGCTAATTAATGACAAAAAAAATAAGAATTTGTTCATAGTTCAAGACATAAACAATTTAATTTTATCTATAATTTTTGGTTTCTTAACCCCTTTCTGCATACCATGCCATATATGGCACAACGCTGTTTGCATATATTTTTAGCTTTATTTAGCGGCTAGTGGTAAAAATTTATATTTAGATATATTTTAGAGACTAATAGGTTTGCCTTGAAGAAAATATCTAGTTTTCATAGGCATCTGGAAACAAGAGATTTTTGCCAGAATTAGAATTTGAGTTATATGTACTGACAGTCGCTAAACCGCAAATTTTGTGATCAATTTTGTAGGCCGATGTGTAACAGCTTGCCTAAATTTGGTGGTTCAAATTGTAGTCCCGTATGCAGCAAAGGGTTAAATAAAGACAGATATTGTTTTCTATTATGTCATACGAAATAAGGTTCCATTACTGCATTGCGTGCCAGATATGTAACGCCCTGTATTTTTGTAAAAAATAAATATTAAATTTTTTAAATATTTTTCCCAATTACTGGATCACCATTCAAAATTATTTTTGTTTCATAAAAATAAAAAATCATGCAGTAAGGGGTTAACTGTTTACAAGAACAATATGAAGTTTCAAGAAGCGTACGAATTCCCTGCTCTTAACGCGTTCATACCAATTAATGCTCAGTGTTCAAGAGTTCGCTACTTTCTACTTTTCCTTAAAATCCGTAAACATAAATGGACGTCCGCGACCTCTGCTGTAATATAAACAGCTGATCGGCACAGTGATGCCAGATTTACACATGACTCCTGAATCATCTGTTAAAACATGATATTTAAATAATTTGCACGTCGATATTTCACAACATTGCGGATTACAGTCTCGGGGGTCATTGGAGGGTTAAACCTTTAACTGGTATGGCGGGGTCAAATTTGACCCTACAGATTTATAAATTGAGATTTACCTGCTAAAATATAGGTGGCGAATGCTATGTTTCATGTACCAGGTGTAGAAGTATGAAACCGGAATTTCCCCATAGATGGTGCTAGCCATTAGTTTAAGGACCGTATGACCGTTTCTACAGCGACATAATCTCCGTCCAACAGCTGACAACATTTTTCAACACAGAACAACGAAAGTTTCATACACCGATACATTTTTCTATAACCTTAAACATGTCGAGTTGTGTGCCTACGAACTACGTTTTACGAACGGCATCGGGCGCGTTCGTCAGACTAAACAGTTGGGCGTTTACTGCCAACCGTTGGGGTATTTTCTGATGAACGCACTGTTGATCGTGAACAAATTCCTCGAAGCGGTTGCCAATCGTACAAATTAGACTGATTGGTATTGGAATGAAGTGTTGAAGTTGCCGCCGAAATGAAGGTTACAAAAGTAGCGTTCATCAAATACCAGTATTCAGCGTAAATCAAAATAAACATGTTGACAGTTGAAAATTCTGACGAACGCGCCCATTGGTATTCTGTTATCATTTAACCCTTTCGGCCCTGGTGGTGGCAGTTGCCACCGCAACATTTACATGTCTGTACTTACTATGACAATCCATATTTTTGCATCACTAGATGTCACTTCAACAAAGCCTCACTAATTAATTCCTATACTATGAGTTCAAATTTGGTATTTATGGTCTTAAGAAGCTCCCCATCAATAATAATTAACAATTTTTTTTTTCAAATTTAAAAATCCAGGGCTGAAAGGGTTAAGGAAAACTGCTACAAAATCGCATCGAATGCTTGTCAAAGCTTACGGTAAACATGCTCTTGGTAAAATACAGTGTTTCGAATGGTTCAAAAAAATTCAAAAGTGGTGATTTTGACGCGAGAAACGAAGACCGTGCGAAACCACCGAAAAAATTCGCAAGCCTTACTAGATGAAGATGATACTCAAACTCAACAAGAACTCGCGGAACAATTGAATGTGACGTTTGAAAGCCATGGAAAAGGTTCAGAAAGTGGGAAAATGGGTTCCGCATGAACTCAACGAAAGGCAGCAGAAAAATCGAAAAAGTCATTTCTCCATCAAATCGTGACCGGTGATGAAAAATGGATACATTTTGAGAAACTAACAATTGTTTCTCAATTTTTTTTTAGTCAACTTTAAGAACGACAAATTTCAGAAATTGACTGTTCGGTTCGTGACCAGCCGAAACTATAAATCGGAGTTAAAATTTTGACACCGTATAGAGGGCGCTAAATGAAGTAAACTATTAAATTTTCAAACTCAAGCCCCGCCCCCAAAGGGTAGGCCACACCCCCTGCAAGTGCGTTTTAACCATGTGCAAAGATTACATGGTGTACCTATAACTCTCGTACCACGCCCCTTTTGAATATTTTTGAAGCTGCATTTACCAATTATGAAAAATGAAACTATAAAAATCTACACTAACGAATATAAATTGCAAAACACGTTAAAATTCGATTTCGACATAAAAACACGATAAAACATTTAGTTTATTCCACAATGATATATTAAAATATCACGAGCATTAAAATATTTTTTTTATTTAGAGAAATTAGGTTGGTAAGAAAATTAATAAATGTGGTCTTAGATGTTGAATTTGCCGTGCACACTACAGTACGAAACAATATGATTAAATGTAATTAAAGTACGCGCAACAGTAATTTAAATTAGTTATATCGACTTTTTTATTTAGCTAAGCAAGTAATTTTACAAGGTTGCATCACTGAGCATCGGCCAAATGAGAGAGGGGAAGATTTTAGAGAGAGAACGCGGCCGTCTAGGCACACCATGTAATCTTTGCACCATGGTTTTAACGTACGCTCGAATTTTTTCTTCTTCTCATATTGTGTAAAATTGTCGATCGAGTCGATCCCGACGACTCCCGCCCCTCTAAAACCAGCAGGGCCTTCTCTGCGAATTTTTGAAAATCGAACAAAAAAAACATCCAAACGCGCCGGAGGAGAAGTCGGTTAGCGGCAGAGGGGGAGGGTGGCGGTCGCGATTTTTAGAAATTAAAATCCATTTCAAAGAAACTCTCGGTGCCCGATTTTTGAATTTTTGCCCCAATCAGGCCACGCCCCCTTTTTTATTTTCCGGCGTACTTTCGGGGACGTAATTTTTTCTATGGAAATCGAAGAGATGAAACTTGCAGGGTAGGCAGGGGGTGAGACGGGCCGTGAGCCCTAATTTTTTCAGAACCTTCCGAACACCCTCCGCCCCCCCCCCCCCCCCCCCGGAGCGCGTTATTCGGCCCATCCCGGACATTTTCTTTTTTCCTATTTATTTCTTTCGAGGACGTATTTTTTTCTATTTATATCGGAGAGTTGAAACTTTTAGGAGGGGTTCGGGGTAAGACGAGCCTTCATCTGTATTTTTTCAAAATTTAGACATGGGGTATTTCGAGATTTTCCGCCATCTTGAAGATTGATCTATTTAAAGTAAATTTGGAAACTTTTAAAGTCGCAAAAATAGCTTTTTTAGTTAATTTTAAGAACGCAAAATTTCAGCAATTGACTCTGTTCAGTTTAAATGGAATTATTTCAAAATGTTGAGATGGGGCATATCGAGATTTTGACGCTATCTTGAAGATTGATATATTCTAAGTAAATTTGGAAAGTTTTAAAGTCGCAACAATTGTTTTTCAATTTTTTTAGTCTACTTAAGAAACGCGAAATTTTATAAATTGACTCTGTTCGGTTCAAATAGAATTATTTCAAAATCTAGAGGTGGGGTGTTTCGAGATTTTTACGCCATCTTGAAGATTGATCTAAATTCACTAAATTTTGAAAGTTTTAAAATCGCAACAATAGTTTCTCAATTTTTTTTATTTAACTTTAAGAACGCAAAATTTCAGCAATTGACTCTGTTGAGTTGAAATAGAATTATTTCAAACTTTTGAGGTGCGGCATATCGAGATTTTTACGCTATCTTGAAGATTGATATATTTTAAGTAAATTTTGAAAGTTTTAAAGTCGCAACCATTGTTTTTCAATGTTTTTATAGTCTGCTTAAAAAACGCGAAATTTAATAAATTTACTTTGTTCGGTTCAAATGGAATTATCTCAAAATCTAGAGATGGGGTGTTTTGAGATTTTTACGCCATCTTGCAGATTGATCTAAATTCACTAAATTTTGAAAGTTTTAAAGTAGCAACAATTGTTTTTCAATTTTTTTCGTAAACTTTAAGAACGCAAAATTTCAACAATTGACTTTGTTCAGTTTAAATGGAATTATTTCAAAATTTTGAGATGGGGCATATCGAGATTTGTACGCTATCTTGAAGATTGGTCTATTTAAAATAAATTTGGAAATTTTTAAAGTCGCAACAATTGTTTTTCAATTTATTTATTCAACTTTAAGAACGCAAAATTTCAACAATTGACTTTGTTCGGTTCAAATGGAATTATTTCAAAATCTAGAGATGGGTGTTTCGAGATTTTTCCGCCATCTTGGAGAATGGTCCATTTTAAGTAAATTTGGAAAGTTTTAAAGTTGCAACAATTGTTTTCCAATTTTTTTAGTCAACTTTAAAAACGCGAAATTTCATAAATTTACTCTTTTCGGTTCAAATGGAATTATTTGGTAATCTTGAGACGGGGTATTTCGATATTTTTACGCTATCTTGAAGATTGATCGATTTTAAGTAAATTTATTAAAGTCCTAACAATTGTTTTTACATATTTTTTTAGTCAACTTTAAGAACGCGAAATTTCCGAAATTGGCTCTGTTCGGTTCAAATGGAATTATCTCAAAATCTTGAGATGGTTCATTTCTTGAAGATTAATCTATTTTAAGTATATATTTAAGTCGTAACAATTGTTTTTCAATTTCAAACTGAAAATAAAATCATGGAACATAACAAGTGTTTTACTTCACCAAATTTATATTCAAGAAAGTAGCGCCACGAGCATCAATTGTAATAATAAAAATCTCTAAATGTTGAGAAAACACTAACAAATATCACAATTATAACGTAACGTAACATAACAAGAACGTTGCAAATAGGGTCAAAGGCGGCCGCCTTTGTCGCGTTTTCTTATCACCGCGGCCGCCTTTCTCGAATAATAAATAAAGGGTGTCACCCTGTTATCAAAATCATTTTTCTGTATACAATTTAAAATAAAAACTAATAATATAATATGTAAAAACTTACTTTTGTGAATTTTCTGAACAAAATTTTTTGTAATTCTCAATATCCTCCAGTATCTTCTTCTTTCTTGCGTGCGCCGCTTTTACACTCTTTGCCCGTTTATTGCGTTTCAATTTATTACTATATTCTCTACCCATATTGCTTCTTCAAATGCACAATTCACAAATAACAACCAGTAATGTATATTCACGAATTGCTGGTACTTCGCGTATTATGAAATGACCTGAACAGCTATCCCGCCCGCCCTTCCTACGAGAACTGCATCTACCTCGCTCTGTACAGGACGGCAAATGTAAGTTGGCCAGACGCGCAGAGAGCAAGCGAAAGCTCTCTCTCTCTCTACAGCCGGCCGAGTACAGTCTCTGTAATAAGCAAGCACATATTCTTCGCGTGCGCTAATTATTTACAACTCTATCGGGCGCTCTCCTCCACATAATTGAATGTACCAGGCGCTCGAACTCTTCACGAAATCTATCGAGAGCGCCCTTCGAAGGTTCCGCCCACAATTTTGCCACTGCGCAACGGCAAGTTACGTTTGCCGTCCTGTACTTCGGGGTACACGGGGTGGAAAAGGGCTTCAGTGTCTATCTCGTTCTCACAAATTTCAAAAAAATTGAACATTTTTAATAGTGGTTAACTCAATTATTTAACAATAGAATATTGTTATCTTGACATCATTTGAAAACTACTATTATAATGTTCGGAGTGACATATTACAAACATTTATTTTTCGTTCAATTAGTTAGAGAAAATCATTAAAATATCATTAATTGGGTAGACAATTTCTAAATTATTTAATTTCTCAGTTATTTGTCGATGAAAATTTATGAAAATTCCTGACACCGTACATGATACTATTATCAACAATTATGGTAAAAATCAACTTCGTATTTACATTACTTTTCGAAAATAACACTATAAACCTACCTTTGTTGTTAAAAGAAAATTTCAGTTTTTTCAAAGATACATTAATTTATTGTACATACAGTGGTGAATGGAAGAATTTTGAGTAATTATAAATCACTCAATTTTTTTTTGTGCTACCAATTATACTATACGCCTACCGTTAAGCACAGTAAATTTGCTAAAAGCACTGAGCCTATGAAATTGACAAGATCTACTTCCGAAACTTTTGTTTCCTTTGCGGAGAAGAGATAACCAATGAGTTCCTTGAAGTCCAGAAAAGGGAGAAGGTGTCGAAAAGGAATAATGTGATAACAGTGGATAAAATATTGAAGGCCGCTGATAAACAAGGTGATGAATATCAAACAACGAATTGGAAAAAAAAGAAATTGATTTAGTGGCACTTGATGCAAGATATCACTTTTTTGCCAAAGAAAGGTGCACGTGGTACCATCGAGTGGGCATAAAACTTCTATTGTAGAACAGGCAATGGGTTATTCACGCCAATTTTTTTTTTGCCTGTGATGCAAGTCCATATGGCCAGCTCAGGGCGATTAGGAAAAGACTGGGTCACTTTTCTTCTCGTTAACCTCTTCACGCCCAGGTCGCCATATGTGGCGACAAACAAAAAAATGAAAACAAAAATATTTTACAAAAAAAATTACACCTTTGGCGCCATCTGTGGAAATATTTTTTCATATTTCTTTGCATAAATGAGTAAATTTGTGACAGTGTAATAATATGTCGTAGAGAAAGGTAACAATAAGAAAAAAGTGATTTTTCAGGATTATCCCATAGCCCAATCAAAGCTACATGGGCGCGAAGTGGTTAAGGGGTCTATCATAACGCTTTTCAATTCACAATACAGAGACGACCACGGACACACGCCAATATTGTGGCCAAAATACGTGACTTTCGAAAAGTTTCACTTTTGGGATATATGGGGGTCCATTATGGTTACTTTTAAAAATTAATTTCATGATATACAGGGGTTCCAAAAGCCCTAAAAGTATCAGTTTTTTTTGTTAATGTATTTTATTGCATTTTTGGATTCTCCGATCAAAATAAGTTTTAATAAAGTTTTTTATGCCTGAACCTTAAGGACTTTGTGACTAGTGAAATATGCAATTTTTAAATAGTAAAATAAAGGCAATTTTTGACTTGAATCCTCTGATATTTTAGATTGGTAAAATATGCCTTTTTAACATGTAAAATATGCCATTTTTGACTATTAAAGTATATTTTTAACAAGTAAAATATGGCTCATTCCACGTGAAATCACCCAATGGGTGTTGCCCTCATGTCACAGATTTTTGTAATTTTTTCTTGTTAGCAAGTACACTCGGCGTCAAAAAAAGGTGCCATTCGAAAAATCGCGAAAAAACTCGATTTTTCAAACCGTCGTAAGTTTGTTCAATTTGGTCGAAAATCGATGAATCTTTCAGTTTGGGAAAGATTCAAGTTTTATCTTGAAGGATGTGTAGTTGATTTTGACCCCAAGTCCAACCCACCCCCCGCAACAACGCGATGGAAAAAAATGTTTTCTATGTAAAAAATTGTCCAACTTTGACAAGCTGTACCGTGCTCAAAAAAAATCGGCGGGAAATTTCACTACAATGGCAGAAAAATTTAATTAACACCCTTAGAATGCCTTAAAAATTCGAGTGGTTTCGATGATAAAGTTATGAATTTTTGAAAAAAATGACATTGAAAATGAAAACAAGTTTTGTCAATCCAAAACACTTTTTGTAGGGGTTTTCAGGGGGTCACGAAAGTCGAAAACTTCTTAGATCGCAAAATTCCATCGAGTTTCGTGCGAAATTCGCCAAGTTATGGCCAAAAAGGCGCAAAATGTATTTTTTTCAAAACTGCATAACTTCGCGCCAAATCATCGCATCGACTTGAATTTTGGAGGAAATTGGAGGAAAATGATCGAACTTTATTGCCATGCTGACCGATTGAGTCCACGATTTTTTTTACACGCGGTATAAGAAACCAAATTTGCACATTTAAACTTCAAAAATTTTTTTTTTCCTTTAGGGGGTGGAATCGTTTTAGCAACAAAACAATTCACATGACGTTGAAGAGAAAATTTGAAACTGTTCAGACTGCAAAAATTCATAGATTTTGGTGCAAAATTAATGGCCAAAAAAGTGAAAAATATCATTTTTTTTCAAAAATTCATAACTTTGCTCCAAATCATCGAAACGACTCGAATTTTTAAGGCATTTGAAGGAAATTGATTAAATTTTTCTGCAATTGTGGTGAAATTTCCCGCCGATTTTTTTTGCGCACTGTACAACTTGTACGACATAAAAAACATTTTTTTCCATCGCGTTGTTACGGGGGGTGGGTTGGACTTGGGGTCAAAATCAACTCCACATTCTTAAAGATAAAACTTGAATCTTTCCCAAACTGAAAGATTCATCGATTTTCGACCAAATTGAACAAACTTACGACGGTTTGAAAAATCGAGTTTTTTTGCGCTTTTTTTTGACGCCGAGTGTATATTATGAAAAAAACGATTATTTTTATAAATTAAATTACTTACTCCTCATATTTAAGATGAAAATCTTCAGGAACGTGATCACTTGCACTACTTATTTGTTCCATTAACTTTTTTCGTAATAGATAGAGGTTTCTCGCTTTAGCCTTCTTATTCCGTTTTCTAGATCTAACTGCTTTACTACCCATTTAGAACGGAAAAGGTACACATAAATCATTGAATGCAATATTTGAACTTAAAATATTACACTTATAATAATTTTCGTAAACGAAAGTAAACTGTACTATAAATCAAAGTAATTTAAAAGTATTAAATGTAAAGTTTTGTAAAATAGCAAATAGTTAGTAAGAGGAGGTAATTAAAATTCTCAACACTTAAAAATATATCAGGTCTAGAACTCGAAGTGCAGTTGGCAGAAGCAACGGTAGTAGTGAATCAATACTTGCAAAATGCAACCTTCGCTGAGCGGCCGAGGAAAATATCAAAACTACTTTCCAGTCCCAGCTGGCGATGGCGTCTAGATAGTCACCTGACTACACGCACGCTTGGTTTGTTGTGTTATCCGTAGACGTGCGCGAACTGTAATAACAGCTGATCAGCACAGTGATGCCAGATTTACATATGAATCCTGAATAATCTGTTAAAATTGATATTCAACATATTTATAAGTCTCCGGCAGTTTAACAACAGTACAGAAAAAACATATTTATATGTCTCCCGACATTAATGTGTTAAGATAATTTATGTGTTACAAATAGTTCTTAATATCAAAGTAGGTAATACAAGACTTTCCAAGATTCAAAATTAAAATATCTAATATTCATTCTGGTCATTAGACATCTGCTGCGACTTTACCTGGTTCGTCACAACCCTGATCCTCCGCATTTACATATTATTGTCAGGGTCCCTTCCAAGTAACGGCCCTTAATGTATTTTTATAGCATGCACTATTTATTTCTTATGTTCGTTCCAAGTAATTACCCTTAATTTAGTTTTTATTGCATATTGTAGACTAAGAACGGCTTACTGGGCAATTGTTCAAAAATGTGCGCAAATTGGACCAGGGGCCATAAACAGCTTAGCGGGTAATTCCAACATCTGCGTGACAGACCCGCAAAGCTGAAAGACGCTTTAGAGAAAATTGGCAACAACGCAAGGTGGTGGTAATTTTCGGTTTATGAATAACCAATCAAACCGATTTATATTACCACCAGTCAGGCTTCGACTCCACCTCCAGCCCCTTAGAAGAACATCTAGAAATTAATCCAAGACACCTTCACTCAAGTCTTTGAGTAGAGAAGACCTTACCTTTTTGTAAATTCATGTTATTCATGTCATATTGTTTGTTTTAATATATTAATTTGTTATAACAAACACTGTTAATTATTTGTAACTTGACATCCAAGTTGCAAATTGGTCCTTCGAATAAGTTGAATAAAACGGATACAAATCCGCAACAACATCTATGGAAAGAGAATTGTAAATTGACTTACTCGTGTCGGGTATTGACTGCAACCATCGTTTGAACTGGTAACACTGCTTGATCACGACATTGTCTGCAATTAATAGAAAAAAAAAAACATAAACTAAATTATGGTAGTAATCAGCTCCGAGTTGGCAATGTAAAAAAAAATACGCAAAATAGCCAAAACTGCTGTTTGTAAGAAAACTAAATGTGATGGAATTTTTTCATCATTTTCCCCACAATCAGCGCTAAAAATTCCATATAGATCGCCGATTATATTTAAGACAATTTTTACCTCGCAGGCCTGTTGTTGATGGATCTGAAATATTTGTCAAGTTATAACTTGGAGCGTGCGGTACCATTTACGATAATTGATTCAAGGTTCTGGTTGGTTATTGTTTGCAGTAGATGTTTTACTCTGTATTGAATGGTCTACATACCCCTCGGCTACATTATATGGTCGCCACCAACCATCTCTCTTGTGCGTAAATAAGTCCCCGCCGGCACCAACAATTTTGGCTGATGAGCGCCTAAAGCAGTGTCCGGAATATTGCTTAAAGTCTGCGCATCCCACGTATTTGGCGATTACAGATGGTATACTACCGATGTTATTCACGCCGATAACTTGTCTTACGCACTTCCCATTTTGATATCGCATAAAAAGGGGCAAGGACGAATTTCCTTCAGGCAACAGGTTCATGTATTTTTTGCAGATAGCATAAAATCCATCTGACACAACGAACGAACGTCGACTTGACTTCGTAATATTAATGATTAATTTGTGCCCCATATCTTCAACATCTTTTCTTTTCATATCTTTTAATTCTTGCTTGCTACAAGCACCGCAAACGCCAATCACAAGAATTACCTAAATGTGCAATAAAAATTAATAATCATGGATGTTTGTTATAGTGTACGATGTCTCACCTTCATAAGCAAGTATTTATGATCGGGGGCCCTTCCGATGAAATCGTTTATTTGAGCGGGGGTTAAAATTTTCGACTTCTTGCTTTTATAGCCGTCACTCTGTCGCCTTAGGAATGACATTAATTTAGGGTATGCTTTGATGTTTATATTATGCTTTATACTTATTGTTGATTTCAGCATACTGTAAAGTGCCCAAAGTGTTGAAGGTGCCAATTTATGCGAGAGCTCCTCGAAATAAAACAGCATGACTTTCTCGGAAAATGAATTCATTTCATTCTTCAATCGCCAATCCATAAATTTATTATATGAGTTGTTATATCTGTTACTAGATTTGTCGGGTAAAATGTTTTCGGATGCAGTATTAGATCCATCTAATATATAAATATTTTCCGACAAGTCCTTATCGTGCGACATTATATTGCTATTACTGAAATCAATCGATTAAATTGAATTGTTTTCGCGTTTGTACTTAATATTCACCTGGTTCCAGCGGTGTGCACACTTTTCGCGACTCGAAACACAATGTTGTCAAAAGTGACAGTTAAATTTTCAAGCATATACTTATTGGAATATGTGTAGTACAACGCTGTATTAGGGGACGGATAACTGCGTCGATTCTAAGGTTAAAGAACAGCTGTTCGTTTAACGGTGACATAGGGTGCGCCACATTCGACTGCATTTGGACCTACAGAGCTATAGACTCGGTGTTACGGTGACGCGAGCGCCTCGCGGTGTTTGTGAGCTTTATTAATCCAAGGTCAACTAGTAACGGATGTTCCGGTGATTCCAGAGGAGACTTCTCCGTTTTCTATGTTTCTCGGTAACGTCGCGTAAGCAACGTGCCCCGGCATTCGAAAGTTTACATTAGGGTGTTGTTATGTACACAAACAACTATGCGCCCAGTGTTGATTGAATTTCTAAATTTCAACACCGGGTCAATGCCCATTCGTTGATATTTCTGAGTGAGAGAGAGAGAACATCCAATCTATTGAATTCAAATTACATAAATTCAATAGGTAATTGACCGAGGTCTTTTAGACAGTTTTTCAAATACTTTCCAATATATTATAAGATATCCCCCTCGTCCATGCTGTGTGCCGATGAAGGTATTTTAGGCGATAACGTCTGGTGCGGTGAAGTGACGAAAAGGGAGGGGCAGTCGACTACAGGGGAATGATAAGAGATATGGGAAACAGGGCACAAGAAATCGAGCTTTACGCCGCTAATATTGGATGGCGCCACCAGCAAAAATTCGATGGATTTCTGTAAATTATGTTTGTTGCTAACACTAGACGGCGCTTTTCCGGTAAAATGTATCTACATGCCGTGAAATTCCCCGTGTTACTTGAAAGAAACGTAGAATGTCAAACAGTGCGGAAATCGAGGACGAATAAAACAATCATGTGTCATAGCACAATATGCACAAAATATATGTATACAATATATATGTGTTCATCACCCGATGAAACGTTATTAACAAGGTAAATATTGGCAAACAAAATCACTATGTTGTACTATTTATATTAAGTAGAATAAATATTATACAACTTGCCCAAGTAGTTTTGTTCACACGAACATTCTCGAAAGGAGAATGCACAAAACTTGTGGAAGCACAATGTTTAATTAATATAAATTGTAAAACAAGTGAAACCTGTTGTTTTTGATTACCAATATTTAACTTATTTTAGTGTGGTACGAAAGAATATATACACACACACACACATATCGGTTGTGTGTATGTGTTGGTGTTAGTGTCAACAATAAAAATTTCGACTGCCAAGATTGACAATTTTCAAGTGCCACAAACAACAATTTCCAACTGCCTAAAACGATTAGAATTGATCATTTTCAACTGCCAAAAAACGACGATTTTGACTGCCGAAACTGACAATTTATTCTGCCAAAAATGAACATTTTCAACCGCCAAAACGACAATTTTCAAGGTACTGAAAAAGATGATTTTCAACTATTTCAACAGACAAAAATAACAATTTTCAACTATGAAAAATAATAATTTTCAACTGTCAATAATGGCAATTATCAACTGCCAAAATTGAAAATTTTCCAAATTCCAAAAATGGCTGTATACAATTCCCAATAACCACAATGTTTACTACCAAAAAGGACACTTTCAACTGTGCAAAATGACCATTTTTGACCAAAAAAGAAACAATTTTCAACTCCCAAAGTTGACTTTTTGGACAGTTGAAAATTGTCTTTTTTGACAATTTTGGTCATTTGAAAATTGTCATTTTAGGCAGTAAATATTATCATTTTTGGTAGTTTAAAAGTATTATTTTTGACAGTTGAAAATACCTTCGATTTGCCAAAAATGACAACTTTGACAATCGGCAATTGACAATTTTGGACAGTTGCTATTTTAGGCAGTAAAATTTGTTATCTTTGGCAGTTGAATATTCTCATTTTTGGCAGCTGGAAATTGCCATTTTGCGGAATATGAAATTTTTTTTTTTGACCGCTGGAAATTATCATAATTGGAAGTTGAGGATTGTCATTTATCGCAGTTAAAAATAAGTTTCAACTGAGAAAAGTGACCATTTTCATGCGTCATAAGACCATTCACCAAAAATTCCATTTTTTCCAACTGCAAAAAATGACGATTTTAAACAATCAAAATTGACTTGTCTAATGCTGAAAATGAAGAATGAAAAATTTTATTCTATTCTATTCAAGTGCCAAAAATTTCAAGTCTCGAGAATGGCCATTCCCAACTGCCAAAAATTGTGATTTTTAGGTGTCAAAAAACGACAATTTTTAGCTTAAAAATGATAATAATCACTGCCAAAGATGACAATTTTCAACTGTCCTAAATGACCAAAAAAGAAACAATTTTCAACTCCCAAAGTCGATAATTTTCAACTGAGAAAGTGTCCATTTTCATGCGTCATAAAACCATTCTACCTGCCAAAATTGACAATTTCCAAGTGCCAAAAATGACATTTTTCCAACAGTCAAAAATTACATTTTTTCCAACTGTCAAAAATGACGATTTTAAACAATCAAAATTGACTTGTCTAGTGCTGAAAATGACGAGTAGACAAATTTTATTCTATGCTATTCAAGTGCCAAAAATGACAATTTCAAGTCTCGAGAATGGCCATTCTCAACTGCCAAAAATGATGATTTTTAAGTGTCAAAAAACGACCATTTTTAGCTTCAAAATGATAATATTCATCTGCCAATAACAGGCATTTTCAAAATGACAATTTTTAACTGGCGAAAAAGAAAATTTTCAAGTGCCGAGTGACCGTTTTACCTGACAAAAATGAAAATTTCTAACTGCGATAAATGACAATTTTCAACTTCTAATTATGATAATTTTCAGCGGCCAAGAATAAAAAATTTCATATTCCGCAAAATGGCAATTTTCATCTGCCAAAAATGAGAATATTCAACTGCCAGAAATAACAATTTTTACTGCCTAAAATGGTAACTGTCCAAAATTGTCAATTGCCGATTGTCAAAGTTGTCATTTTTGGCAATAAATATTGTCATTTTTGGCAAATCGAAGGTATTTTCAACTGTCAAAAATAATACTTTTGAACTACCAAAAATGACAATATTTACTGCCAAAAATGACAATTTTCAAATGACCAAAATTGCCAAAAAAAGACAATTTTCAACTGTCAAAACGTAAAATAAACGTATTACTGATAACTAGGGCTATGCAAAATAATCGTTTAAGCGATAAATAATCGATTAATCGATAAAAAAATCTATTAATCGTTTAATCGCTAAATAATCGATTAATCGTTTGTTTCATTATTACTCGAAAAAATAATGAATTGATAATTTGATTAATCGATCATTTTATTATTTTCGGGAAATTTAAGAAAATACATTCAAAAGAACTTATGGTGGCAACTTCTCGGATTTTTCTTTTGTTTCAAAGCCACATAAGTCCAGAATGTGTTTTTGAAATTTAATTAAAATTCATTAATCGATTTTTGGGAAATTTAACGAAAACGCTTCAAAGGTGCACATTTTGCACTGCTGCGATTTTCAGGTTAAATTCCTGAAGAACTTATGGTGGCAACTTCTTGGATTTTTCTTTTGTTTCACAGCCACACAAGTCTAGAATGTGTTTTTGAAATTTAATTAAAATTCATTAAGTGATTTTTGGGAAATTTAATGAAATCGCTTCAAAAGTGCACATTTTGCACTGCTGCGATTTTCAGGTTAAATTCCTGAAGAACTTATGGTGGCAACTTCTTGGATTTTTCTTTTGTTTCACAGCCACACAAGTCTAGAATGTGTTTTTGAAATTTAATTAAAATTCATTAAGTGATTTTTGGGAAATTTAACAAAATCGCTTCAAAAGTGCACATTTTGCACTGCTGCGATTTTCAGGTTAAATTCCTGAAGAACTTATGGTGGCAACTTCTTGGATTTTTCTTTTGTTTCACAGCCACACAAGTCTAGAATGTGTTTTTGAAATTTAATTAAAATTCATTAAGTGATTTTTGGGAAATTTAACGAAATCGCTTCAAAAGTGCACATTTTGCACTGCTGCGATTTTCAGGTTAAATTCCTGAAGAATTTATGGTGGAAACTTCTTGGATTTTTCTTTTGTTTCACAGCCACATAAGTCTAGAATGTGTTTTTGAAATTTAATTAAAATTCATTAAGTGATTTTTGGGAAATTTAACGAAATCGCTTCAAAAGTGCACATTTTGCACTGCTGCGATTTTCAGGTTAAATTCCTGAAGAATTTATGGTGGAAACTTCTTGGATTTTTCTTTTGTTTCACAGCCACATAAGTCTAGAATGTGTTTTTGAAATTTAATTAAAATTCATTAAGTGATTTTTGGGAAATTTAACGAAATCGCTTCAAAAGTGCACATTTTGCACTGCTGCGATTTTCAGGTTAAATTGCTGAAGAACTTATGGTGGCAACTTCTTGGATTTTTTTTTTGTTTCACAGCCACACAAGTCTGGAATGTGTTTTTGAAATTTAATTAAAATTCATTAAATGATTTTCAGGAAATTTAACGAAATCCATTCAAAACTGCACTGCAATTTTCAAGTTAAATTTCTGAAGAACTTAAACCACGGACATAATTACAGATAATATCCCTCGGGAATTTAAAAGAGGCCTTTTAAATCCTTCGGGCTTTAATATATCGATTATGCCCTTAATCCATAAAATACTTTACTATTATTATGGGGATTTTTAAAAAATGTGCTGCAAACTATTTTCTACTTTTTGATATCATGGTACGACTATAAAAGTCTTGATGAGCATTGCATCACACTTAAGAGTACTTATGTATTACAGATAGTTCTCAACATCAATGACTTTTTTAAAAATTTAAATATCTAATATTAGTCATTAGAAATCAATAGAAAGAGAATTGTAAATTTACTTACTCATTTAGGGTATTGTCTGCAACCATCGTTTGAACTGGTAATGCCGCTTGATCGCGACATCGTCTGCAATTAATAGAAAAAAAAACGTAAATTAAATAATCAGCTTCGAGTTGGCAAAGTAAAACAAAATCGTATTGGTGTAATCAAAATTTTTTGGAAACCTTCAGCTGTGGAATAAATTGCAATTGAAGATGAAAACATTATCTAATTAATAATGTTGCAGCTTGTTAGGTTGGTACCTGTATACTTCCAATATATTCATACGCGAAGTTGCCAACAAACACATTATTGACAGTTTGAGTTATTGAACCATAGAGAACGTTCTAAACGATGTGAGAGCAATTTTCGTAATAAATCACAATTAATAATCTTTATATTTCCCGCAAAGTTTCGTAAGTACTACTTTTTCTGGTAAACTTAGTGAGATTTCTGCCACTAAAGTTGCCAAAAAAGTCTATGGGAAGATGTACTATACTATTTGTGATAGTTACCTTTTCGGTTGAGATCTTCCGGGTATTGCCGTTGTTATGTTTACAGTAGATGCTTTATGTATTGAATTGTCTACGTACCCCTCGGGTAGCGTAAATAAGTCACCACCAGCACCAACAAGAATCGTGGCTGAGGAACGTCTAAAGCAGTACCCGGAATACTTCTGAAAGTCTTTGCATCCCAGGTACTTAGCAATCTCAGATGGGACACCGCGGATGGTGTTTATGCCGATAATTTGTCTGACGCATTTCCCATTTTGATATCGCATAAAAAAGGGCAAGGACGAATTTCCTTCGGGCAATAGGTTCAAATATTTTTTGCAAATGCTATAAAATAATGCATTCGACACGACAAACGAACGTCGACTTTTCGTCTTTGGATCGGGAATATTAATAATCAATTTATCGCCTGTATCTTCTACATCTTTTCTTTTCATGTCTCTTAATTCTTGCTTGCGACAAGCACCGCTTAGGCCAATCACTAGAATTACCTAAATGTGCAATCAAAATTAATCATCATTGATATGTCTTGTACTGTATGTCTTACCTTCATGAGTAAGTATCTATCATCGGGGGCCTTACCAATGAAATCATTTATTTGATCGGGGCTTAAAATGTTTGACTTCTTGCTTTGATAGCCGTCGCTCTTTTGCTTCAGGAATGATAGTAATTTAGGGTATGCCTTGATGTTTATGTTCTGCTTTATACTTATTGTTGATTTTAGCATACTGTAAAATGCCCAAAGTGATGAAGGCGCAAACTTTTGCGAGATCTCCTCAAAATAATCTAATATGACATTTTCGGAAAATGAATTAAATTTATTCTTCAGCCGCCAATCCATAAATTTATTATATACATCGTTATATCTGTTACTGGACTTGTCGGGTAAAAAGTTTTCGGATGCAGTATTAACTCTCCCTGACATTTCTGGCGTCATGCCTGACCAGTCCTTATCGTGTGACATATTGTTATTATTCAATTGAATTGAATTAGTTCACCTTCACTTTTCACGACTCGAAGAAACACAATCTTATCAAAAGTGACAGTTAAATTTTCAAGAAATATACCGCGTATAATGTACACAATGGTTACACATTCGTGAAAGAGGACGAATAACTGCGTGCTTGGCGTTGGCATCGATTCCCAGGTTATAGAACTGTTGATCGTTCAACGGTGGGGGCCGCTAAGAACGGCCACACGGGTGCGCCACTTTCGACTGCATTAGAGGCGTCACCATAGACATAGACACCATAGAGGCGTCATCCAACTATTGACTCGGTGTTACGGTGATTCGAGCGCCGCCCGTGCCTGCGAGCTTTATTAATCCAAGGCCAACTAGTAATAGATTTACCGATAATTCCGAACGAGGATACCAGAGGGCACTTCTCCGTTTTCAATGCTACTCTGACATTCACCGTCGTGCAAGTAGGACGGACATCGACGTACATGCACGTCGTACATTAACGAATAGTGGATGGGTATGTTTGGGCAAAAAAACACGTGCAATGTAAAAACGTGTATAAAAACGCATCTGTTTATCCGGGAAGATGGAACGACGCACCAAAATTCAAGCGTTCTCTCGCCACCTGAATTTGTTTTTATACAGCTTTTTGCATTGCACGTTCTCTTCTGCACGAACGTACCAAGCCACTATTCGTTCATGTATGTCCATGTCACACGACAGTGGAAACACTTTTAAAAACTCTCAAGAACGGTAAAACCCCCAAAAAAAAAAGATTTATTTCGTTTTCAATCTTAAACAAAAAATTTAAATTTTTAAAGACTCTCAAGAACGGTAAAACCCCCAAAAAACAAAGATTTATTTCGTTTTCAATCTTAAACGAAAAATTTAAATTCTGTTTTCGTTCTTGTAAATATTTCGTTATCGCTTAAGAAAGAAATGGATAGACGAAGTAATGGAGGACCCACAAACCATGAACATAACGGAATAGAGAAGACTAAAAGTACTTTTAGTACCGCTTACAATGACAGTAAAAGTTTTTCAGCCAATAAGATGCAAAGAAAGCACCAGAACCATGTGTATCAAGCTGTTAAAAAAAAACAATCTAGTGGTGATAAGTTGCTGTTTGTCCTGTCAGAATTCAAAACGTCAAAATCGATGCAAATCGTTATGCATACAGTTTCAAACAGCGATATTAGTGAAGCGGTGAAAAGTACGACGCCAAGAAACACCATTAGTCCAGTAAATAAAGGGCGGAAAGTACGCCAACCTTGACAAAATCGCTCACCAAAGTAATTTTTATATTGATTTGTCGGGATTGACAAGTACTATAAAATGAGAAAACGTTCTTAAAAAAGGGGGGGGGGCGGAGAAAAATGGCCCATGAGGTTCCAAAAATCGGTTTCCCGCAAATATCTGCTAAAATGTGGCATTTACAGAATTTTTGTTTAGATAAAAACTGACGATCACTTCATTATCTATAAAAATGGTCGCCATGATTTTTTTCGCAAAAACCAGGGTTGAAAAATCAACGTAAATTGCCATAATCGCAAATTTTTAAGTCAAAACAAAAAATTGTATTTTTTCTAAATTGCACAACTGCTGAACGCTTTGTTAGATTTTGATGATTTAAATGTGAAAATGTAGCGAATGTAACACATTTTGAAAAATCATTGGAAAGTTTCTATTAAGAATCAACGCAAATTACCAAAATCGCAAATTTTTAAGCCAAAACATAAAATCGCACTTTTTTTTAATTACGTAACTGTTAGATTTTGATGATTTAAATGTGAAAATGTAGCGAATTTAACACATTTTGAAAAATCATTGGCAAATTGCCAAAATCGAAAATTTTTAAGTCAAAACAAAAATAGTATTTTTTTCTAAATTGCACAACTGTCGTACGCGTTGTTAGATTTTGATTATTTGAGCATGAAAATGTAGCGAATGTAACACATTTTGAAAAATCATTGGAAAATGTTCTTAAATCTGCGCAAATTGCCAAAATCGCAATTTTTTTTAGTCAACACAAAAAACGTATTTTTTCTAAATTACATAACTGATGAACGCGTTGTTATATGTTGATGATTTAAACGTGAAAATGTAGCGAATTTAACAAATTATGAAAATGCATTGGAAAGTTTCCATCTTGAATCAACGCAAATTGCCAAAATCGCAAATTTTTGAGTCAAAACAAAAAATCGTATTTTTTCTAAATTGCACAACTGTTGTACGCGTTGTTATATTTAGATGATTTGAGCACAAAAATGTAGCGAATGTAACACATTTTGAAAAATCATTGGAAAATTTCTATTAAGAATCAACGCAAATTACCAAAATCGCAAATTTTTAAGTCAAAACAAAAAATCGCATTTTTTTTAATTACGTAACTGTTACATTTTGACGATTTAAATGTGAAAATTTAGCGAATGTAACATATTTTGAAAAATCATTGGAAAATGTTCATCTTGAATCAACGCAAATTGCCAAAATCGCAAATTTTTAAGTCAAAACAAAAAATAGTACTTTTTCTAAATTGCACAACTGCTGAACGCTTTGTTAGATTTTGATGATTTAAACGTGACAATGTAGCGAATTTGACACATTTTAAAAAATCATTGGAAAATGTTCATCTTGAATCAACGCAAAATGCCAAAATCGCAAATTTTTAAGTCAAAACAAAAAATAGTACTTTTTCTAAATTGCACAACTGCTGAACGCTTTGTTAGATTTTGATGATTTAAACGTGAAAATGTAGCGAATGTAACACATTTTGAAAAATCATTGGAAATGTTCATCTTGAATCAACGCAAATTACCAAAATCGCAAATTTTTAAGCCAAAACAAAAAATCGCACTTTTTTTTAATTACGTAACTGTAATTATTTAAATGTGAAAATGTAGCGAATTTAACACATTTTGGAATATCATTGACAAAATCGCAAATTTTTGAGTCAAAACAAAATATCGTATTTTTTCTAAATTACACAACTGTTGTACGCGTTGTAAGATTTTGATGATTTGAGCATGAAAATGTAGCGAATGTAACACATTTTGAAAAATAATTGGAAAATGTTCTTAAATCTACGCAAATTGCCAGAATCGCAAATTTTTAAGTCAAAACAAAAAATAGTACTTTTTTCTAAATTGCATAACTGCTGAACGCTTTGTTAGATGATGATTTAAACGAGAAAATGTAGCGAATTTAACACATTTTAAAAAATCATTGGAAAATGTTCATCTTGAATCAACGCAAATTGCCAAAATCGCATATTTTTAAGCCAAAACAAAAAAATAGTATTTTTTCTAAATTGCACAACTGCTGAACGCTTTGTTAGATTTTGATGATTTAAACGTGAAAATTTAGCGAATTTACCACATTTTGAAAAATCATTGGAAAATGCCCATCTTGAATCAACACAAATTACCAAAATCGCAAATTTTTAAGTCAAAACAAAAAATCGCATTTTTTTTTATTACGTAACTGTTAGATGTTGATGATTTAAATGTGAAAATGTAGCGAATTTAACATATTTTGAAAAATCATTGGAAAATTTTCATCTTGAATCAACGCAAATTGCTAAAATCGCAAATTTTTAAGTTAAAACAAAAAATAGTATTTTTTCTAAATTGCACAACTGCTGAACGCTTTGTTAGATTTTGATGATTTAAACGTGAAAATTTAGCGAATTTACCACATTTTGAAAAATCATTGGAAAATGCCCATCTTGAATCAACACAAATTACCAAAATCGCAAATTTTTAAGTCAAAACAAAAAATCGCATTATTTTTTAATTACGTAACTGTTAGATGTTGATGATTTAAATGTGAAAATGTAGCGAATTTAACATATTTTGAAAAATCATTGGAAAATTTTCATCTTGAATCAACGCAAATTGCTAAAATCGCAAATTTTTAAGTTAAAACAAAAAATTGTATTTTTTCTAAATTGCACAACTGCTGAACGCTTTGTTAGATTTTGATGATTTAAACGTGAAAATGTAGCGAATTTAACACATTTTGAAAAATCATTGGAAAATATTCATCTTGAATCAACGCAAATTGTCAAAATCGCAAATTTTTAAGTCAAAACAAAAAATCGTATTTTTTCTAAATTACGTAACTGTTATATTTTGACGATTTAAATGTGAAAATATAGCGATTAACACATTTTGAAAAATTATTGGAGAATTTTCATCTTCAATTGTATTAAAATTGCTTTAAAAACTTATTTATAATACCAAAATAAGTGGAAATGAATATTTGTATCCTTTCCTTCCTTCGAATGACATCCGAAGAAACAACAATTTGTATTAAATTTGTTCATTGTTACACAGGAGAAACACTCAAAATTACAAACGGCAGCAATGCTAAACCGTGTAAAATGTAAACAGGAGTACTCGTTTACTTAAGTACTGACTTTCTCCACCAGGGTGCGTCAAACTCTCTTTCGAGAAATGAATATTTCCGTTGAAATTACAATTTCGTACTTACAGAGAAAATAAAAATAAAGCAATAACATACCCGTCACTTGCAGACCAATCTCCAAAGAATCCAGAACCATGTGGATTATGATTTTCGTGTACATTCGTATCATACGCAGGTACAGATTCTTGGGTGCATCTGTAACAAATAACAATTGATATTTTTTTGTTTGTAATTTTTGACAGAACAATAACCTCAAAGCACGTTTTTGGAGATACAGCGCCTAGAGACCAACAAAAATTGTCGAAATCGTCTCAAAACGGATATTCGCGAAACTAGTATTTCCGTTAAAATTTCAAATTAGTACTTACGAAGGAAGTAAAGATAAAGTAATAGCATACCCGTAACTTGCAGACCAATCGCCAAAGAATCCGGAACCATGCGGATATTGATTTTCTTGTATATTCGTGTCATACGCAGGCGCAGCTTCTTCGGTGCATCTGTAACAAATAACAATTGATATTTTTTTGTTTGTAATTTTTGACAGAACAATAACCTCAAAGCACGTTTTCGTGCCAACACAGATCTCCGCGATCTTTTTCTTCTATTACTCCACGCTTTGTTAACTATCTTTCCACTCGCTAACTTCACCCTTACCATTTTGTATTAAATAATGAATGGAGTTAATTAAACGTGAACCAACAACATAATGAAAACAACCTAATTCAGCGTCCTCTACATAGCTTTTATATTTTTCAGTCCAGTATGATGCCATTGAGTCGCCATCTATTTGTGCAAGGCTGTACTAAAAATTCATGGCTTCACAAACAACGATTAATTACGTTAATTCTTATATTAAAATATTTGACTTTAGAGGGAACGAAAGGGTAATCGTTATATTTAAAATATATAATACATGGTGGGCCAAAAAAAAAAACGGTACAAGTAGTTTTGTACTCTCATACATCTATAAGCTTTGCTCTTTGATGTCTGCACGAAATGTTTTTTTTTTCCAAACCTACCTAAAGTGAGCAACTTCAGGATGACAACCACAAATTGTGTTCTCGAAATACCAGATGGACGAATGGGTTTAGAATTTGTTTGAATTATGAGGCAGAATCTATTTTAAACAAATTTGAAAGTTACCAAAAGCACTCAAAATCGATTCTACTTTGCAAATCAGGAAAAATCTAGAAACATCCCTTAATTATATTCCGAGATAATCACCCCTAAACAGCGCAAATTGTAATTCAAATGTCACGAATTTCCGCAGATGATAAAGAAAATATAAAAACAATTGCCACAAATTTGAAACTTACCGAAAGTACTCAAAATCGATTCTACTTTGCAAATCAGGAAAAATCTAGGAACACCCCTTGATTATATTTCGAGATAATCACCCCTAAACAGCGCAAATTGTAATTCAAATGTCACGAATTTCCGCAAATGATAAAAAAAATATAAAAACAATTGCCACAGACTTGAAAGTTACCAAAAGTACTCAAAATCGATTCTACTTTGCAAATCAGGAAAAATCTAGAAACACCCCTTGATTATATTTCGAGATAATCACCCCTAAACAGCGCAAATTGTAATTCAAATGTGTTTTATTATTATAAAATGCATTGCATCGAAATTTTTATATTTATAAAGTTCTGTTGACCGAAAATTTCATAGTATAAAGCTTATAAGTATAAAATTCAATGCACTAAATACTTTACCTTTACAAAGTTCGGTGCTTAGATTATTTTATTATCTTTTTTTTTCTTTCTTTTGACTTGGGCTTAAGCTATTCAGTCAAGACATGGTTTTTATCTTTCATGAGATCTACATTAGGATTTTTTATAGCTATTATTAAATAAAAACAGTAATTATATTTTGGTTTTTGAATTAGTAATTCATTTTTCATTCATTACCATAATTTTATGATAAAAAAATTTGCACTGAAAGGAAATTTTTATATTAAAAAGTTCTGCACGTCGAAGATTTTATAATAATTTCATTAATCGTATCGGCAATTTGACCTTGAATATTTCATATTTATAAAGTTTCCTGCATAAAAAAAAATCATATGTATAAAGTTTTTTTCACTAAAAATTGAATAAATATATAATTTAATGCTCAGAAAATGTTCTATTTATACAGTTTAGTGCATCGATACCTTTGAATATCTCCTTTTTTTCAAAAACTTCAAAATGCACTTTTTCAGAAAAATTTTATTCAAATGTTTGAAACAGGAAAAAAACAATAGTTGTTTGAAAATTCTTGTATTAAAAAAAATAATATTGAAATTATGAAAGAATGATGCTGCCTGAATTACAATTTATTCTCCTGTTATTTTTTTTTATTTTCCGAGATAAAACCAATTGAATGTTTTCTTGTAATTTTGCTAAAAATTAGCGAATTGTTGAAATATTTTGAAGGAATTAATGGAATTTTAACTTTGCCTTTCATTTCTTTTCGCACATTTGTTTAAAAACTTTAAAGTCCACTTCCTCAGTAAACGATACATTTTTTAATTGACATATTCTGGGCATTTGGCGTAATGTTTGTGGAATTTTGAACTTTCTTGAATTTTGGAAATCGTTGCATTTTTGAAAGCAGCAATGAATGCTCGCATTTTTTTTTTATTTATACAGTTTAGTGGATCGATAACTTTGCCTATCTCCTTTTTTTCGCACGATTGCTCAAAATCTTCAAAATGCACTTTTTCAGAAAAATTTGACTCAAATGTTTGAAACCTGAAAAAAACAATAGTTGTTTGAAAATTCGTCTATTAAAAAAAATGACATTGAAATTAAGAGAGAATGGTGGTGTTTGAATTAAAATTTATTTTCCTGTTTATTTTTTTTTTATTTTCCGAGAAAAAAATCAACTGAATGTTTTCTTGTAATTTTACTGAAAATTAGTGAATTGTCGAAATATGTTGGAGGAATTAATCGAATTTTAACGTTGCCTTTCACTTCTTTTTGCACTTTAAAGTCCACTTCCTCAGAAAACGATACATTTTTACTTTTTCCGTTACGAAGTACGAGAAAGTATTGTGGTTGTGATTTTTTTTTCAAAATTTATTTTTACGGAAATATCCTTTTTGGGGTCCCTAGATGCCATTTCAACAATTTCTGGAAAAAAAAATTGTGTCTGTGTGTGTGTCTGTGTGTATGCGCGCTGTATCTTACAAACTAATAGAGCAATTGATATGAAACTTTCAACATACGTCTTATTTGATAATCTGAAGAACTGAAAAGCTTTTGGTAAAATTTCGTACACCGGAAGTGGGTGTTTACCTTAACTGTTTTTTGTTTTTTGCCAATATTTTCTTAAATATGAAAAATATCACAAAAACATTTAAACAAACATTGAAGAAAACAAAGAAATGAACATCTTTTGCTTGAAAGCATTTTTCATAAAATCGTTTTTATTCGAGAAAAAAATTTATTATTATTTTTTTAATTTTTGGTTTATAATTATATAACGATAATAGTTACAACAAATTTATGTTAATAATAATTGTAGAGAATGCTAAAATGAACAATTTATAAAGAATAAGTTTTTTTCGAAATCCCTTTAGTTTTTGAGTAAATTGAGTTTTTAAATTTGAAGTATAATTTTTCCATCTTTCATAATTTTGACGTTTTAAACGTCAGTTTCGCCCGAGTTTACGCAACGCTCGATGTACATTTAAAATATGATTTCAATTGAAAATAAACCATGAACATATTCTGGGCATTTGTCGTAATGTTTGTACAATTTTGAACTTTCTTGAAAATCGTTGCATTTTTGAAAGCTCGATTCTTCAAAATCTTCAAATGCACTTTTTCAGAAAAATTTGACTCGAATGTTTAAAACCTGAAAAAAACAATAGTTATTTGAAAATTCGTCTATTAACAAAAATAACATTAAAATTAAGAAAGATAAATGAATTATTCTCCTGTTTTATTTCGATTTTCCGAGAAAAAAAACAACTGAATGTTTTCTTGTACTTTTACTGAAAATTAGCGAATTGTCGAAATATGTTGGAGGGATTAATCGAATTTTAACGTTGCACGTTGCCTTTCGTTTCTTTTTGCACTTTAAAGTCCACTTCCTCAGAAAACGATACATTTTTTTTTTAAATTAACAGTTTCTGCACATTTGACATAATGTTTGTTGAATTTTGAACTTTCTTGAAAATCGTTGCAGTTTTGAATGCAAAAATTTCACGTTAGGCAACGAAAAATAAATAATTGGTTCGGGTTCATAAAGCTTAACCCTATCACAATTGATTTACATTTTTGTAAAATTTTAATCTGTACTTCATATTGTCTTCCAAAACTTGAAAACAAAAATATTTAGGTGGACAATTCCCACATATTCATATTTTTAAGGAACTTTTATATTTTTGAAAAAATTAAATGTAATATTTGCAAAATTTTACATTTGGGTTTAAATTTTTCAATATTTTGATAGATTAAAAAACAAATATTTTATCCCTTTGCACTTGTATTTATATTTGAGACCACAATGGTAAAACGAATTGTGGCGACTAGAATTCGATATACGAGTGCAAAGGGTTTAAAATAACAAAGATTCTGGAAGAGAAAAACAACACATTCAATTACGCATTAAAATCTCTTAACCCTTTCAGCCCTGGATTTTTAGATTTGAAAAAAAAAGTTTTTGTTAATTATTATTGATGGGGAGCTTCTTAAGACCATAAATACCAAATTTGAACTGATTTGATTAATTAGTATAGGAATTAATTTTTTGATTAATTAAAACACTTGGTTTTGTTTCACTGATTTTATTTTTCTCTCGACCTAAGGTCGAAACTAGTCGGAGAGAAAAATAAAATCAGTGAAACAAAACCAAGTGTTTTAATTAATCAAATATATAATTATGTTTCACCACGGGTTAAGTGAGAAATTAATTAATCATAGGAATTAATTAGTGAGGCTTTGTTGAAGTGACATCTAGTGATAAACAGCAAAAATATGGATTGTCATAATAAGTAGAGACATGTAAATGTTGCGGTGGCAATCGCCACCACCAGGGCCGAAAGGGTTAATATGACATAAAGGTAAGTAGAGGGATGTTTCACTCTGAGGTATTCATCTATACCGAAACTCGGTAAGTTAATATTAGAAGATTAAAATAAAACTACATAAACTTACTGAAGCTGTTGATTTGATACGCTTTCCCGGTCCAGCAAATTAGGATCACGACGTTTCAGTTCGAGCCGACGTTTATACATCATATCCACAGCACCCCGATAAGATACCCGTTTCGCACCTATTTTTTAAATTCATCAATGATATATGTATCATAACCAGCGGTGGCTGGTGGCGTGACTTATGGTACGGCCACGGCAGTAGAGGTGACAATAAAGATGGGTCGAGCGAATCCAATGATGATGCGTCGTCCTGATCAATCTCTACTTCTGCTGGCCGTACCATGAGCCACGCCACCAGCCGCCACTGATCGTAAAGATATTGATAATTATTTATACCTCCAGGATAAAAAAAAAATATTGATAATTATTTATACCTCCAGGATAAGCGAGTTGCGCGGCCGCGATTATTTCCTTATAACGGCCAAGACAGTTCACACTTTGGTCTCGAATGCTTTTGCAGAATTTAATTTTATCGATTTCATCCGTGTCCACGGGATGATTGTGCACACTTCGAATGATGACCTCATCGTTTTTGAAATGCGCCCTTCCCCGGCATCCCCTATTGATACATCTTAAATACGTTTTTTCGTTTCTGCTGAATTTTTTCTGGTATATGAACTGATTGTATATGTAAACGCATTTGCTCAAATCGCGAATAATTTCCATGGCAACACTGCGAAGGTTAACGGAGCACTGTTTGGCCGGGTGGGTACCGCGCAAAGAAACCCCCGTTTTTGTCCAAGCAGGTAGTCAGCGCCAGCGTTTTACGACCCAAGTTTTTGGGTCTGGAAATTTCCGACAATATCGGCTTAAAATCGGATTTCGTGTAGCAGGTAAACTCAGCGTTTACCAGAAACGCAAGATGCAATGCAGACACTTAAAACTTCTCATTGTTCCCGATCCAATTAGCAGTTTTGCTACAAAATTTGAACAAAATTGAAAACAATGACAATGGGAACGATTAGATCCAGGGCTTTTCTGTGCAGGTGTGAAGATTGTGCCCTGCAGAAAGTTCCCTTAAACGGATAAATAATTATAATAAGACACTTTTACTTGTATGTATAAAGAAGTAGAAGCCTCCTCCATAAACAATAGGATAAATAATTATTATAATTTGATTTTAAAAGAATACTCCAACGGAGCTTCATATCCCTATAGCAAATATCGAAACTTAATTAATTGTATGCTAAAATAACTTACTTAAGCTGTTGCGTTGATTCGCATACCCGATCCAGCAAATTAGGACTTTGACGTTTTAGTTCCGTCCGGCGGCGTTGTCTATACATTATCCTCACAGCACTATTATGAGATACCAGTTTTCCACCTATTTTTAAATTCATTTATTACAATTGTCTCATAATAATAATTTCAAAATATACCTCTAGGATAAACGTGTTGTGCAGCCGCGATTATTTCCTTATAATGGCTAAAACGGTAGTTTACACTTTGTTCTCGAATGGTTTTGAGGAATTTAATTTTATCAATTTCATCCGTGTCTGCGGGATGATTGTGGACACATTGAGTAATGAAATCATTATTTTCGATTTTCGCACTTCCCCGGCAACCCGTCTTGATACATTTTAAATATGTGTTTCCGTTTCTGTTTAATCTTATTTGGTATATGAACAGATTGTATATATAAAAACATTTGCCGCCGTCGCGAATAATTTCCATGGTAACACTATGAGCTGCAGAAAAGAACTGCTTGCCAAGGATCAGTACCGTGCGAAGGTCCACACAGGTAGTCTGGGTTAGCAAGTTTTATGACCCTTTTATCCAAAAATTTGGACACAGCAACATGCATCGGTATAAATGTTTTCAATAATGTTGCACATCCAAACAAAACACAGTTTTATGGTGTTATTCTGAACAAAAATGTTAGCGTTAACAGCGATGTTATTTGCTAACATCGACGGATGTTATGAATGTATCGTGTGAGCCACAAAATTTGGTTGGGAAATAAATGAGGTATGTCGCATATTATTACGTCATGAGACTTAAAAAAATTAACTAATCTCAGACATGACTGCTATGTTTCTCTCTCTCAGGCGTGGCCAACTCAGAAACAAAATTAAGTGGCTCACACCTTACGATTCTGTACACAATATCTGTCAACTAACATCGATGTATATTAACATTTTCGATGTTAAGCAACACTTGTCAAAACGGTCGGCGTTACGAGATTGTTAATGTTGTTATATATATATTTTGTGGTTATTTCGGGGTTTGTGTTTTTCGTCAATAAAAACTCAAATGGATAGTAATATTCGAAAATTTATATACATGCTTTATTAAACACTTATTTTATTTCTAAAAATATCCTCAAAAATGATGATGTGGCCATCATGTTACTTTCTCCGACTTGATGGTATCATAGCCACTTATATTTACGTTTTCATGGTTTATTTTTAATTGAAATCATATTTTAAATGTACATCGAGCGTTGCGTAAACTCTGATGAAACTGACGTTTAAAACGTCAAAATTATGAAAGACGGAAAAATTATACTTCAAATTCAAAAACTAACGAGATTTCGAAAAAAACTTATTCTTTAGAAGTTGTTCATTTTGGCATTCTCTACAATTATTATTAATATAAATTTGCTGTAACTATTATCGTTTCATAATTATAAACCAAAAATAAAATCAAAAAATCATATTTAAGAAAATATTGGCAAAAAACAAGAAAACGGTTAAGGTAAACACCCAGCTACGGTATACGAAATTTTACCAAAACCTTTTCAGTTCTTCGGATTATCAAATAAGACGTATGTTCAAAGTTTCATATCAATTGCTCTATTAGTTTTTGAGATACAGCGGACACAGAACGACACAGACACACACACACACACAGCACAAACAATTTTTTTCCAGAAATTGTTGAATGGTATCTAGGGACCCCAAAACGGATATTTCCGTAAAAAAAAATGGTGATGTGGCCATCATGTTACTTTCTCCGACTTTATGGCATCATTTATATTTACGCTTTCATGGTTTATTTTTAATTTAAATCATATTTTAAATGTACATCGAGCGTTTTGTAGACTCCTATGAAACTGACGTTTAAAACGTCAAAATTATGGAAGATGGAAAAATTATATTTGAAATTCAAAAACTCAGTTTACTCAAAAACTAAAGGGATTTATAAAAAAACTTATTCTTTGTAAGTTGTTCATTTTAGCATTCTCTACAATTGTTATTAACATAAATTTGCTATAACTATTATCGTTTTATAATTATAAACCAAAAATTTAAAAAATAATACATTTTTTTCTCGAATAAAAATGATTTTATGAAAAATGTTTTCAAGCAAAAGATGTTCATTTCTTTGTTGTCTTCAAAGTTTGTTTAAATGTTTTTGTAATTTTTTTCATATTTAAGAAAATATTGGCAAAAAACAAAAAACAGTTAAGGTAAACGTCCACTTCCGGTGTACGAAATTTTACCAAAAGCTTTTCAGTTCTTCAGATTATCAAATAAGACGGATGTTCAAAATTTCATATTAATTGCTTTATTAGTTTTTGAGATACAGCGCGCACAGACAGACACACACACAGACACAATTTTTTTTTTCTAGAAATTGTTGAAATGGCATCTAGGGTCCCCAAAACGGATATTTCCGTAAAAAAAAAATTGAAAAAAAATCACAATCACAATACTTTCTCGTACTTCGTAACGGAGAAAGTAAAAAAATATTTGTAGTATTTGAATGGAAATAGGTGGTAGTGGGTGGTTCCTATCTTAAAATCCAAACAGTTAAACACAAACCAAGGTTTCTACAGAAATATTTTTCTATAAAAAGATGCAAAATCTTACTTCAAAATCTAAACAGTATATACAGGGTGTTTCTAAATTGATGCGAAAGATTTTAAAGGGTAATTTTTCAGCAAAAATTAATAGAGGTCTTTCATGCAACTTTTTGTTCAAAGCCCCTTCCTCTCCAAGTTACAGCCCTCTAAAGTTATAGGAAAAGAATGGTTTTTATTTTAAATATCCACTATGGAAGAATTTAGAAGAATGAAATTTGGCAGATAACTGCTCTTAATAAAATGGCACTTTTTGATTATTACAAGGGAGTGAAAATATCAACCCCTATTATAGTTTGCATCTCAACTTTTTAATGCGTCTACATTTTTCTATTAAAAAACTTCATTTAAATGAGCAAAATGTCCTTTGACATTTTCTCCTAAAATTGTTAGTTTGATCACAAATAAATAATGTTTGGACCCATTTGCCATAAATTCACAGATTGGTTATTATTTGTTAAAAAAAACAAGGAGGCTGGTGTCAAAATGTAAAAACAAATTTTTAATTTATTTTTTTTTAATTTCATTCTTCTAAATTCTTGCTTAGTGGATATATGAAATAAAAACATTTTTTTTCCTTAACTTTAGAGGGATGTAACTTGGAGGGGAAGAAAAATTTTTGTTTATTTTTTTTAAATTTCATTCTTCCAAATTCTTCCTTAGTGGATATATGAAATAAGAACAATTTTTTATCTTAACTTTAGAGGGCTGTAACTTGGAGAGGAAGGGGTTTTGAACAAAAAAATTATATGAAAGACCTCCCTTAATTTTTGCTCAAAAATAACCCTTTCAAATCTATCGCATCAATTTAGAAACACTCAAGGTTTTATAAAAAAATGGTGATGTGGCCATCATGTTACTTTCTCCGACTTGATGGTATCATTTTTATTTACGCTTTCGTGGTTTATTTTCAATTGAAATCATATTTTAAATGTACATCGAGCGTTGTGTAAACTCGGATGAAACTGACGTTTAAAACGTCAAAATCATGAAAGATGGATAAATTATACTTCAAATTCAAAAACTCAGTTTACTCAAAAACTAAAGGGATTTCGAAAAAAACTTATTCTTTATAAGTTGTTCATTTTAGTATTCTCTACAATTGTTATTAATATAAATTTGCTGTAACTATTATCGTTGTATAATTATAAACCAAAAATTAAAAAAAAATAATTAATTTTTTTCTCGAATAAAAATGATTTTATGAAAAAAATTTTCAAGCAAAAGATTTTTCATTTCTTTGTTGTCTTCAAAGTTTGTTTACATGTTTTTGTGATATTTTTCATATTTAAGAAAATATTGACAAAAAACAAAAAACAGTTAAGGTAAACTCCCACTTCCGGTGTACGAAATTTTACCAAAAGCTTTTCAGTTCTTCAGATTATCAAATAAGACGGATGTTCACAGTTTCATATCAATTGCTCTGTTAGTTTTTGAGATACAGCGCGCACAGACAGACAGACAGACACATACACACACACACAAACACACACACACACACACACACACACACACACACACACACACACACACACAGACACAAAAAAAAATTCCAGAAATTGTTGAAATGGCATCTAGGGACCCCAAAACGGATATTTCCGTAAAAAAAATTTTTGAAAAAAAAATCACGATCACAATACTTTCTCGTACTTCGTAACGGAGAAAGTAAAAATTGAAAAAAAAATCACGATTACAATACTTTCTCGTCCTTTGTAACGGAGAAAGTAAAAACGTATTATTAATCATCTATTATAATATACATGAAGTTGGTCGCGCTGTAAACGTTGCACTGTTGCCAATCTGTGTACATCGTGTTGTTCAGAATACAGTTTTTAACAGCGCTGTTAAATTTCATATAACATTGCTGTTAATAACAGTTGTTCAGAATAACACTAATAAACGAGAATCAGCTTTGAGTATTTATATAAAATTTCCATTTATTTATTTCGTTTTCAGTACCTGATTCGAAATGGAATTCTCAATTCATTTTGATGTATTTAGAAGTAAAAAAAGTTCTGTCAAATTACCGCTATATCCCGAGGTAAGGACAAAGGGAACAATTACAAGAAGGACCTACACATACACGAAAATGAGTTTGTTTATATAAATAATGTAACAACAAATGTGTGTAAATAAAAAAATTGAGCCAAAAAAAATAAGCCATAAACAGGGTGCACTCCTACATTGTAATCGAATAGTTCTCTAGTTTTAGGTTATAATTGGATTAGTACTATGGTTCCTGATACTTAAATTAGAAAGTTAGAAATTCGAAATTTTCAAATGCATCGTTTAATATAGGTTTAAACAAAATATTTCATAACCAGTATGCTCACTAAGAACTGCAGGAAATCCAACCAGAACAATTTTTTTTTTAAATGACAAAAAAAAGAATACATTTTCTGGATCTAATTAATAAGTTATATTGAAAAACACATATTTCGGTGATATTGATTATGACCCATTTTTATATATTTCAGCAATATTTGTATAAAATGTTAAGGAAATATTACTATATATACAGGGTGCCCGGATTTCGTAGGGACAACATGGGAAACTTTTGCATTTGAAGAGATAGAGGGAGGGTCAAATTAGCAAAAAGGTGCAGGTTCGAGAACTCATTAAGAATCCATCCCAAAATCCCACTTGTCATGGCCCACTTGTTAAAAAATAAATAAAAACAAAATCTCCCAATTTCTTTCATTTGCCGTAACTTCCCTGCTACCCAAGATACTGAGATGCGGCTTGAACCAATTTGCATGGCAATTTAAACACTTTCATTGGCACTTTATAAAACCAATTTTATCTGTGCAAATTTTTAGTAATCTAACAGAAGTTTCCCACGTTGACCCTACGAAATCTGGGAACCCTGTATATATATTTTTTTTTTGCAATATTAGTAAAAAAATATTATTATTAATTTGTTTCTGTAAATTAATTTTATTTGCAGCAAACTGTGATTGGATTGTAGCATAGAGCCCGCCCACCACCCTTCATATAAACTTTATTTCGACAAAGAAAACTGTCCAATGAATATTTTTTTAGCAATTCGTTGGAGAAGTTTAGAAATAATACGAAACACGATTTTCTAGCAATAAGGGTTCATCCAATTCATGGAGTTTACAAGTAGAAATCAATACTTAAGTGTAATAAAAACACTAAAGGACTTGAGTTTTCGTAATAAACTTATTTATTGGAAGAAACTTTGGCGAGGGAGCAACTGATTGGATTGTAGAATAGGGCACACCCACCACCCTCCGGATTAACTTTTACTTCAATTAAAAACCCTGTTTCGGCTGTTGTTAAACCTCCAACATCACCAATGAATTTACAAAGAAATTTGATGACAAGAACATGGTTTTGTAGCTTGAGTTAAGGTTTACATAAAGGGTGGTGGGTGGTCACTATCATACAATCCAATCAGATGTACACCAACCAGAATTGCACAGGTGTAGAACAATAACGATAACGTAGCAACGTTATTTTTTTATTTGTTTCTGTAAATTATTTCATTTGCAGCAACACTGTGCTATGTTCAACTGATTGGATTGTAAGATAGGGCCCACCCACCATACTTCGCAACAAATATTTCCTCAGACTTATTATATAAATATTTACTTTGCCCTTTTAATATTTCCGAAACGTAAAAATCTAAAATCAATATTTAGAAAATATTTCAAAGACATATTGTGCTACTAAGGTAGTACATTTTTATGTTTCGGAAATATTTTCTAAATATTGATTTTACATTTTTATGTTTCGGAAATATGAAAAGGCCAAAGTAAATATTTATATAATAAGTCTGAGGAAATATTTATTGCAAAGTATGGTGGGTGGGCCCACTGTTTGGATTGTAGGATGGTATAAACATATTTTATAAACATGTTCTATATATTTAGTATCTATATAATTAGTATAATAGTATAATGACAGATAAAAAGGCAACACCGCACTACAACCTCATGCTTTGTGATAATGCAAAACCACAAAATATGTATTGTAATAATTCCTTTATATTCTGTATAAATATTACCGAAATGTATATCATAATATTTCCTCAACATTTTGTACAAATATTGCAAAAATATATAACGGGTGGGGCAAAGTCCCGCTACCATTTTGATTGCGCGCCATCTGGGTTCTGTGACGTTTAGCTCAGTTTGGCTTTAACCATTGTGTAGTGTAGACGTCAAAATTTTATTATGGCGAAATATACGCCACTAGAACGAGCAGAAATAGTGACAATATTTGTTGAAAATAATCGTTCCATTATTACCACTCAGCGGAAATTACGTCAAAAATATCCTAATCGTCCAGTGCCTCACAAAATTGATAATGAGCGATGAAGCCCATTTTTTTCTCGTTTTGGTGAACACAGAATCCTCAATTGATTCATGAAACATCATTGCATCCACTAAAAACAATGGTGTGGTATTCATGCTGGAAACACCATTGGTCCCTATTTTTTTGAAAATGACCAAGGTGTTGGAGTTACTGTTAATGCTGAACGGTACCAAGACATGATTCGAAATTTTCTTGTGCCTAAAATGTAAGAGCAAGGACTAGAGGACATGTGGTTTCAGCAAGATGGGGCCACAGCACACACAGCTCGTTCAACAATTTAATTATTGAATGACGTTTTTCCACGAAGACTAATTTCGCGAAGTGACGATTTAGCATGGCCAGCCAGATCTCCGGATTTAACAGCACCAGACTTTTTCTTATGGGGTTTTTAAAAATCAAAAGTTTATGTGAATAAGCCCCAAACGATTCAACATCTTAAAGACAATATTCGTCACGAAATTGAAGAAATTCAGCCTGAGATGTTGCAGGATGTCATGAAAAATGCCTTAAAAAGCCGAAAGTTGCATAGCAAATCGCGGTCACCATTTAGCCGATATAATTTTCCAATCGTAACGAAAAAAATGGTGATGTGGCCATCATGTTACTTTCTCCGATTTGACGATTAGACCAAAACCTTGAAAATACTGGCAAAACATTAAAAAATCGCTGCTTTAAGTTAAAAATCTAAAATATTCGCCAATCAAAAATTCGCTGATAGCAATCAATAATTAAACAATAAAACTAAAACATAGGCCCAAAAAGATCCAAATATCGAAAACTATGGCCTAAACATAAAAATACGCAAACTAAAACATCCAAAATTTCAACAAACACATCGAAAATGTTGTCCAAAATAAAGATTATTTAGGCAAAACAATTAAAAAATTGGAATAAATTGAGGCGAAAACAAGTAAAGGCAAAGATCTAAAATATGGACCAAAAAAATTCAGACCAAAATATTGTAAATTCAAGTAAAAGAAAACATATTTAGCTAGCCCCTAAAATAATTCTTTGGCTCAAAATAAGTTTCCGACCAGAAACTCGAAAATAATGCAAAAAAAATAAAATAAAAAACAATAATTCAGGTTAAAAAGTAAAGGGCAAAAAATCAAAAACCGACCAAAAAACTCGAAAATACCGGCAAAAAAATCGCGCATAAAAATCAATAATTCAGATTAGAAATTTTAAAATACGAGTATAACACAAAAAATCTGAAACTTAAACCAACAATTAGGACCTAAATATCCAAAATCGAAACTTTTAACACGCAACATAAGTTTTCACGCCAAAATAAAGAATATTTAGGTCAAAAATCAAAAATTTGGAATAGAAAACGAAGTAACAGGGCAGAGATCCAAAAATGCAGATAAAAAAATTCAAGTAAAGGAAAAATAGTTTGCCGTTTTCACCTTCAAAATAACCCTGTAGCTCAGAGTAAGTTTCTGAACAGAAACTCAAATTGAAAATAAAAAAATCTAAAATATGGGCCAAGAAAACAAAAAATTAGACCAAATACTGAAAATTTGGGACAAAAAAAAAATAAAAAAGGAGGCCAAATAAAGAATATTTAGGCCAAAAATCAAAACTTTGAAAAAAAAAGAAATTACAGGCCAGATATCTAAAAATGCAGATAAAAAAAATTCAAGCAAAGAAAAATGGTTTGCCATTTTCACTCTCAAAATAACCCTCTAGCTTAAAGTAAGTTTCCGAACAGAAAATAAAATTGAAAATTGAAAAATTTAAAATATAGGACGAAAAAAACAAAATTTGGACCAAATACCGAAAATTTGGGGCTAAAAATAAAAAATACAGATTATTAATATCTTAATAAACAAAAGGAAAATTTCAGCCAAATAAAGAACTGTTAGGACAGAAGATCAAAAATTTGGAGCAAAAAATCGAAAATACAGGTCAAAATTTAACAAATGTGGCCAAAAGATTGAAAACATGGGCCTAAAAATAAAAAATGCAGACCAAAAAGTTAAAAAATCGAAAATCTTAATAAAGAAATCGAAAATTTTGGGCAAATAAAGAAATATTTGGACATAAAATCAAAAATTTAGACCAAAAAAATCCAAAATACAAATAAAAATTCAACAATTGTGGCAAAAAATCGAAAATTTAGACCAAAAATCGAAAGCACGAGCTTAAAAATCAAAATACTGACCAAAAAAGTCGAAAATTTCAACAGATCATTTTAAAATTGGGACCAACATAAAGAATATTTATTTAAAAAAATCAAGAATTTAAAGGAAAAAAATCGAAGAAACAGGCAAAAAATATAAAATACAAGCACGAAAATTCTGGTCTAAAAATAATTTGCCCCAAAAATAACACAAGCTCAAATTAAGATACGATCCGAAACTCTAAAATAATGTCAAAAAAAAAATGGTGTTACTTTTTCCGATTTGATGGTACAGTACTTTATGTTTACACTTTCATGGTTTATTTTCAATTGAAATCACATTTTAAATGTGCATAGAGCGTTTAGTAAAATCAGATGAGACTGACGTTTAAAACGTGAAAATTATGAAAGATGAAAATGACAAATTATACTTTAAATTCTAATAGTCAATTTACTCAAAAACCAAAGAGATTTCGAAAAATACTTATTCCATATAAGTTGTTCATTTTGACATTCTCTACAATTATTATTAAAATACATTTGCTGTAACTATTATCGTTTTATAATTATAAACCAAAAAGTACAAAAACAATTAATTGCTGTTATTTTTCAAAAACCATACTTTTCACGAAAAATATTTTCAAGTAAAAAATATTTATTTCTTTGCTTTCTTCAAGATTTTTTTGAGTGCTTTTATAGTGCTTTTCATATTAAAAAAATTATCGGAGAAAAACAAAAAATGGTTAAGGTAAACACCTACTTCCGGTGTACGAAATTTTACCAAAAATTATACTTCAAATTCAAAAACTCGGTTTACTCAAAAACTAACGAGATTTCGAAAAAAAACTTATTCTTTAGAAGTTGTTCATTTTGGCATTCTCTACAATTATTATTCATATAAATTTGCTGTAACTACTATCGTTTCATAACTATAAACCAAAAATTAAAACAATATTAATACTTTTTTTTTTCGAATAGCAATGATTTTATGAAAAATATTTTCAAGCAAAAGATGTTCATTTCTTCATCGTCTTCAAAGTTTGTTTAAATGTTTTTGTGATATCTTTCATATTTAAGAAAATATTGGCAAAAAACAAAAAACAGTTAAGGTAAACACCCACTTCCGGTGTACGACATTTTACCAAAAGCTTTTCAGTTCTTCAGATTATCAAATAAGACGTATGTTCAAAGTTTCATATCAATTGCTCTATTAGTTTTTGAGATACAGCGCACACAGACAGACACACACACAGATAGACAGACACACACACACACACACACACACACACACACACACACACACACACACACAGACACAAAAAAAAATTTTCCAGAAATTGTTGAAATGGCATCTAGGGACCCCAAAACGGATATTTCCGTAAAAAAAATTTTTGGAAAAAAAATCACGATCACAATACTTTCTCGTACTTCGTAACGGAGAAAGTAAAAAAAATGTGAAGACCAAATAAAGTTTTTATGAAAACCAAACTTACTTATCTTTTCTTTGAGCAAAGTTATAGGCAATCAAAATGGTAGCGGGACTTTTGCCCCACCTGTTACAGTGCGCGCCCAAAGTATGGAATATAATCAGTAAAATCAAAATAAAATATTTTTGGAAAAAATATTTTATAAAAATGCATGAAAGTCGATTTTCATTTGTTTTTGAGTTATGACGTCCGCCATTTTGTTTTTAAATGGCAACCCCCTATTTTTGTTCATGATTTTGAGAGATCTTCTCATTGTCGAACTGGCAGTATAAAAATATTGCCATCTTACATAAGAAATTTTTCGAGTAAATGACAATTGAAGGTGAAAACTAGATATTTAGAGTTTTTGTAAAATGACCTTGTTCCAGCGCTTTTTTTCCAAACAAAAATAATGTACGAACACCGATACTGTCAAATAATTATGGGAGCCAATATTAATACATTTAAAATTTTACATGTAAATCCTTATGGCCTGCTTTGTAATTCAACACCCTGTATATAGGTGCCACCAGTCGACTCAGCAACCGACCCTACCTATCTGCTACCTTGGCCGTACCATGAGCCGTCACTGATCTAATATGAAAATTTAATAAATCGACTGATAATTTGACTAGATTCAAATAAAACCGGACAAACTTACGTAAGATGTTGCTTTGATTCTGATACTCGATCCAGCAAATTAGGATCACCACGTGCTTGTTCTGTACGGTGTCGGTGTCTATGCATGATCTGCATAGCACTACGATCAGACACCCGTCTTGCACCTATTTTTTAAATTTATTTATTATAATTGACTCATAAAAAAGTAAAATAATATTACCAGGATAAACGTGTCGTGCAGCCCCGATTATTTCCTTAAAATGGCCAAGACTGTAGTTTGCACTTTGTTCTCGAATGCTCTTGCAGAATTTAATTTTATCAATTTCGTCCGTGTCTGCGAGATGATTATGGCCAGTTTGAATGAAGATTTCATCATTTTTGATATGCGCACTTCCCCGGCATCCCCTATTGATGCATCTTAAATACACTCTGTCCTTTGCGTTGATTTTTTTGTGGTATATGAACAGATTGTATACGTAAAAACATTTGGAAGAGTCGCGAATAATTTCCATGGTAACAGCAAGAGCGTTGGCACAGTACTGTTCGGCAAGGCAAGGGCGACCTGCTCTTTCGGGCCAAGTTGGGTGCAATTTTACTACAGACGATTATTAGGGATTCTATTCGCGGCATAATGGCATAGAAATTGAAATTTATGACCACGCCCGAACCTTTTTCTACCTGCTAGAAGCGAGGCTTAGATGAGCTTTACAAATAATTGAGGTTATAGAAAATAGGAAAATATAATAAATGTAATAAAGACGAAAAATAGCCTGAATATGTGAATATTGAATCTATTCGTGACTCTGTAAAATTAATTCTTACCATTCGTGGGTTCGAGTACCACACTCGGGCGGTAGCTTTTATTAACGAAAAGTTATACTTTTTTTTCATCAGAAAGACGAGAGAAATTGATTGCCGTTAAAAAATTTCAGCTAACTTCAATGGCAAAAAAATTAGTCAGTCACCATGAGCATTTTAGAAAATTAAAAAAAAAAGATTTTTCAGACTTTGATCGGCCGTAGCGGCTAAACGAAAACTCAAAATTGAATGCGGTTTTCAAATCTGTGCTCCTCGTACGATTTTTAATTTTTGACGAAAACTAAGATTACCATAAAATAAGTTTTTTTTTTATAATACACTGACTTTTTCAATTTGTGCCAAAAATATTTTCATAAATTTACTTACTCAGGCTGCTGGATTGAATCACATGCATCTTGCATCGAATTGGCTGTCGGTTGCTTTAGCTTCCTACGTTGCCGATATATGCGCTTCATGGCATTTTTAAATGACAGATAGCCCGCTCCTAGTATCATTAATAATGATTAAATCGTTACAATAATGATAATATTTAATACACACCTTCAGGATGTGCGAGTTCTTCCTCATTTATTATTTGCCTGTAAGGGAGACCGCTCGAGCACTTTTTTTTCAATCTTTGGCAATACTTGATTTTCTCGATGACCTCCTCACTTGGCCGGTGGTTATGGGCATTTTTTAAATTGCAAACGTTGTTTTTAAAAATCGCCTTCCCCGGACATTGCGAGTCACGGCAGTTTAAATAAAGGGTGTTTTTATAAGTTCTCGATTTTACGTAGACGAACAAGTCGTAGGTGTAGAAGGATTTGCCACAATCGCGGATTACTTCCATCTTTGCACAATAAGAACTAAAGAGGAATCAATTTTTTTTTTAGAAGTTTTTATCTTTTATGATTTGAATTCTGGGTTGTAATCAAAGGGTTCTAAAGAAAAATCGAATGATAAATTGAAATTAAATAATATGTATAAATTGAAGTTATTGTATGTATTTAACTGTATGTAACAATCCTTTAATAAAGATCTTTGTATATACAGGGTGTTTCAGAGCTCTGGGAACGGTCAATTACGTGCTTATTTTTCAAAATTTCGAAAAATGTTTTATATAAAAGTTGTGTATAATAGTAAGCTGTACGCCCTAAATTTTTTTAAATTTATACAGGGTGTCTCATAACAAAGTTACAGACCAAACTTATGTTTTTTTAAATGGAACACCCTATATTTTTTGTCATTTTTGAATTATATGGAGCAAATAAAGGTGAGTTACTTCAATACTCCCTATACCTATTGTTTGCCGTTTTCGAAATATTTGAAGATTTGTTGAAATGCATGGTCTGGGTGAAATTTTATTTTTGCCCCAGTGATTGACGTTGAACGATTAAAATCATTTCAATTATTTGCTTGAAGGTTCGAACTATACAGCCAACCATGATTTCATACAAAAAATTATACAGGGTGATAAAAAATGCGGTAGAAAAACCCAACTTATAAAGTTGAATAACTTCGTTTTTTCAAATGGCACACCCTGTATTTAGTAACGTATTCTCAAGTAGAATCCAATTATCTTTCAGATTATAATAATTATTCTTGATATGATAATCGCCGAATACAAGAAAACTATTGAGATTAGGAACAGGGAACCCTTATACAATCTGAAAGATAATTGGATTCTACTTAAGAATACGTTACTAAATACAGGGTGTGCCATTTGAAAAAACGAAGTTATTTAACTTTATAAAGTTCGGTTTTTCTACCGCATTTTTTATCACCCCGTATAATTTTTTGTATGAAATCATGGTTGGCTCTATAGTTCGAACCTTCAACCAAATAATAGAAATGATTTGAATCGTTCAACGTCAATCACTGGGGCAAAAATAAAATTTCACCCAGACCATGCATTTCAACAAATCTTCAAATATTTCGAAAACGGCAAACAATAGGTATAGGGAGTATTAAAGTAACTCACCTTTATCTGCTCCATATAATTCAAAAATGACAAAAAATACAGGGTGTTCCATTTAAAAAAAACATAAGTTTGGTCTGTAAGTTTGTTATGAGACACCCTGTATAAATTTAAATATTTTTAGGGCGTGCAGCTCACTATTATACACAACTTTTGTATAAAACATTTTTCGAAATTTTGAAAAATAAGCACGTGATTGACCGTTCCCAGAGCTCAGAAACATCCTGTATAAGAATATTTGAAATTGAATTTTCTATTTTGAACTTTATTGAAAAATGCTTTAAATCAAAGTTTTATCAAATTTGTTTCTGTAGAAGAATTACTGAATTCAATTAGATCGGAACTTTTTTTGTCTGTGAATATTTTTGATAGTTCTTTGCGAGTTATATCCATAATTGTTATGAAATATTTTGACTACTAAACAATCATTATTTACAAAAATGGGTTTTACAAATTTCAATACAACATATTAACGACTACATGGAAAACATTTCTGTGAATACGTATTTTGATCAAACCAATATTAAATGAGCAATTTCGAATTTTCAACTTCAAACATTTTTATCCTGCAAATTCCACAGAACTCTTTCTCAAAAGTCTACTATGGTATTAATCTTCTTCAGAACTATTCGATTGCCATGCTGGGGTGCGGTGTAAAGTTAGAACCCTATTTATCAAAAAAACTCCGACGGTTAAATTTTGCAGAAATCTGTTTTAAAAGTTGACAGCACTTCCAGACAGAACTCTTTCTCAAAAGCCTACTATGGTATTAATCTTAACACTAGTTCAGAACTATTTGATTGGGGTGCGGTGTCAAATTAGAACCCCATTTAACAAAAAAAATCGACGGTGAAATTTTGCAGAAATCTTTTTTAATTAAAAGTTGAAAGTACTTCTAGATACATCAAAATGAGTTGAGAACTCCACTCAGAACTAACCTAAAAGTTCGGAATTTACTTTTTTAAAGTTTTATTTGAAGCAGTACAATCAATGATTATTAGCAAACTGAATTATTTTAAGACTGATTTTAAGACAGATAATGCAGATGCAGCGTTGAGGTCAACGCGTGTGTGACCATAACTAGTCTTCAACTTCTGCTACGATTCGACTTAAAAAAACCTATCTCTAAATAGCACCACAAGCACCAATGGTTCCAAAAATACACACTAACTATCCAATTTATAAAATATATCACACTAGAACAACACTTTATAAACAAGCAATATTGTAACAACCGCAACTGAATTATTTAGTAAGAAAACTGTTTGCAATATCAACTCGTCGTGACAAGTGACCGTTTGTCCGTTTCGCAGGTAGAAATGGGCACTGTCGTTCGTCAAACAAACGGGCGATTTATGGCGTCGGCGGTTATAATATAAAGTCACGTCGGCTACAAATAATTACATTACAAACGAAGTAATCTATCCGAATCCTACTGTAAGCGGGACGCGAAATAACAGACTGATCGGATCGTAATATCGTGTGTACGAGAGGAACGCTACTGACATGGGCGTGGCTTTGGGTGCGACGAGAATAGAAAATAATAATGGCGACCTACCCGTATCCACGAAAAGCCGGTACAGAGGAAACCGCAGTTGCCCATAAAACCGTAAATTTACGACGCTGCGCGCTGTCCCATAAATCTCCTGTGTGTGTGTGTGTGTGTGTGTGTCAGGTACACGACCCTGGGAGCGTCATTCCTGGCCGAAAAATGTTTTTACCCCTCTGCAGGGCAAGGAAAGTGAGTTTCGAGGGAACATACCCGACGAGTAAGGACTTCTTCTCGCACCATTTATAGATGTCTCGAGGTTTAGATCATGTACGAACATCGTGGCGAGTACGTCAGTGATCATGGAATAACAGGAAGCGACAAGGCATGTTGATAAATTGGAATCGTTAAGCGCCATCTGTGAATAGCGGAATGAACTAACACCAACACATGCACACAACCGATACGTGTGCGTGTGTATATATTCTTTCGTACTACACTAAAATAAGTTAAATATTGGTAATCAAAAACACTTGGTTTTACTTGTTTTACAATTTATATTACTTAAACGTTATACTTCCACAAGTTCTGTGCATTCTCCTTTCGAGAATGTTCGTGTGAACAAAACTACTTGGGCAAGTAAAGCAAGTTGTATAATATTTATTCTACTTAATATAAATAGTAAAACATAGTGATTTTGTTTACCAATATTTACCTTGTTAATAACGTTTCATCGGGTGATGTACACATATATTTTGTACATATTGTGCTATGAGGCTAACACAAGAAATTATTTAAATACAAGTAAAGTTGTTTCTAATTTGTCAAGAAATTATTGTTTTATTCGTCCTCGATTTCCGCACCATTTGACATTCTACGTTTCTTTCAAGTAACACGGGGAATTACACGGCATGTAGATAAATTTTACCGGTAAAAGCAACAAACATAATTTACAGAAATCCATCTAATTTCTATTGTGGCGCCATCCAATAATAGCGGCGTAAAGCCTGACGACACGACGGCGACTCCGGTTATCTTCTGACAATCACTGACGCAGGGGTATGACAAGAGATATGTGAAACAGGGCATAAGAAATCGAGCTTTACGGCGCTAATATCAAACATATTTACTTCAAAGTATTTGATTATGACGCATTATTGTTTAACATGTTAATATCATCAAATCACGCGGTGCTTATCGTTTCAGTAACCAACGTAATTGAAGTGGTGCGACGGTTCCGATGCGTCGCATGGTTATTTTCCTCTGGAGGCCAGAAGAATTACCGTTCTTAGAAAGTGATTCGTTATTGAATCGGTTATATGGCTACTGTTACTAAGAACTGGTGTTATTGAATCGCTCTCTTTTTATAAGGTCAAATCACTCTTCAATATAGGTTGCTGTTATTATTCCATGGTAACGGTTACAAAGTACCAGATAGTGAAAATAACGCTCATAACTAATAACAAAATGAATTTTCTCAGTCTACAGCAAGTTGCTGTATGCGTTAAGTACATACGTACAACACTTTTTATAAAACACCAAAATAAAATTATTTTGATTATATTGTTATTGTTTGATTGATCATCAACCTTTCAGAATTTTGATTTTAACTTCTTTTAACTTTCATTCAGATATTTCGAATAAATAACCATCAAAAATAACAATTTCGAATTGTCAAAAATTCTGCATTTTTGCCACCGCAAACGCCACATAAAGAAATTTGCAGCAAAAATTGTGGATTTTAATAATCAAAAACGGCATTTTTTGATATTAAAAAAGAAAATTGCCATTTTTGTATCGTAAAAAATTCTGAATTTTTGCCACCACAAACGGCACATACAGAAATTTGCAATGGTCAAAAATTGTGGATTTTTACTATCAAAAACGGCATTTTCTAATATAAAAAAAAGGAAATTTTAACTGCAAAAAGTGGCAATTTCGAATTATCAAAAATTCTGCATTTATGCCACCATAGACGGCACGATTTAACGGAAAATAAAGAAATTAGCAGCTGCCAAAAATTGTGGATTTTAACAATCAAAAACGGCATTTTTTGATATTAAAAAAGAAAATTGCCATTTTTGAATCATTAAAAATTCTGCATTTTTGCCACCACAAACGGCACATAAAGAAATTTGCAGTGGTCAAAAATTGTGGATTTTTACTATCAAAAACGGCATTTTCTAATATAAAAAAAAGAAAATTTTAACTGCAAAAAGTGGCAATTTCGAATTATCAAAAATTCTGCATTTATGCCACCATAGACAGCACGATTTAACGGAAAATAAAGAAATTAGCAGCAGCCAAAAATTGTGGATTTTAACAATCAAAAACAGCATTTTTTGATATTAAAAAAGAAAATTGCCATTTTTGAATCATTAAAAATTCTGCATTTTTGCCACCACAAACGGCACATAAAGAAATTTGCAGTGGTCAAAAATTGTGGATTTTTACTATCAAAAACGGCATTTTCTAATATAAAAAAAAGAAAATTTTAACTGTTAAAAATGGCAATTTCGAATTATCAAAAATTCTGCATTTTTGCCACCACAAACGGTACGATTCAATGGTAAATAAAGAAATTTGCAGCTACCAAAAATTGTAGTTTTTTACTATCAAAGACGGCATTTTTTTATATTAAAAAAAAAGAAAATGACAATTTCGAATTATCAAAAATTCTGCATTTCTGCCACCATAGACGGCACGCTTCAACGGTAAATAAAGAAATTAGCAGCTGCCAAAAATTGTGGATTCTAACAATCAAAAACGGCATTTTTTTGATATTAAAAAAGAAAATTGTCATTTTTGTATAGTTAAAAATTCTGATTTTTTTCCACCACAAACGGCACATAAAGAAATTTGCAATGGTCAAAAATTGTGGATTTTTACTATCAAAAACGGCATTTTTTATATTAAAAAAAAAAAGAAAATTTCAACTGCTGAAAATGGCAATTTTGAATTGTCAAAAATTCTGCATTTTTGCCACCACAAACGGCACATAAAGAAATTTGCAATGGTCAAAAGTTGTGGATTTTTACTATCAAAAACGGCATTTTTTTAATATTAAAAAAAAAGAAAATTTTAACTGCTAAAAATGACAATTTTGAATTGTCAAAAATTCTGCATTTTTGCCATCACAAACAGTACGATTCAATGGTAAATAAATAAATTTGCAGCTGCCAGAAATTATGTTTTTTTTACTATCAAAGACGGCATTTTTGATATTAAAAAAAGAAAATGACAATTTCGAATTATCAAAAATTCTGCATTTCTGCCAATTCAACGGTAAATAAAGAAATTAGCAGCTGCCAAAAATTGTGGATTTTAACAATCAAAAACGGCATTTTTTGATATTAAAAAAGAAAATTACCATTTTTGCCACCACAAACGGCACCTAAAGAAATTTGCAGTAGTCAAAAATTGTGGATTTTTACTATCAAAAATTTTTTTTAATATAAAAAAAAATTACTGCTAAAAATGGCAATTTCGAATTATTAAAAATTCTGCATTTTTGCCACCACAAACGGTACGGTTCAATGGTAAATAAAGAAATTTGCAGCTGCCAGAAATTGTGGATTTTTACTATCAAAAACGGCATTTTTTGATATATATATATATAAAAAGAAAATTTCAACAGCTAAAAATGACAATTTCGAACTGTCAAAAATCGCACTAATATCACAAATGGCACGTTAGCAGTAAAAACGAAATTTTCAGTTGCTGAAAATAACTGTTCAGTACTGTCCAAAATTGCTCATTACTGAAACCGAAAGTTTCAATAACAAAAAGAAAGTTTCCAAATGCCAAAAATGTTAGACTGTCAAAATTTGAGCATTTTTACTATCACTATCGGCATTTTTAATATTAAAAAAGAGAAAATTCCAACGGCCAAATGTAAAAATTATAAATTGTCAAAAATTGTGCAATTCTACTGTCAGAAACGGCATTTTTTCAATAGTAAAAAGATACATTTTTAACCGTCAAAAATGAAAATTTCGAATTGTCAAAACTTCTGCATTTCTGCCACCACAAACGGCACATAAAGAAATTTGCAGTGGTCAAAAATTGTGGATTTTTACTATTAAAAACGGCATTTTTTAATATTTAAAAAAAAGGAAATTTTAACTGCTAGAAATGGCAATTTCGAATTATCAAAAATTCTGCATTTCTATCACCACAAACGGCACGATTCAACGGTAAATAAAGAAATTTTCAGCTGCCAAAAATTATTGTTTTTTACCATCAAAGACGGCATTTTTTGATATTAAAAAAGAAGTAAATTTAAACTGCTAAAAATGACAATTTCGAACTGTCAAAAATAGCACTACTATCACAAATGGCACTTATCAGTAAAAAGGAAATTTTCAATTGCTGAAAATAACTATTCAATACTGTCAAAAATTGCTCATTTCTGAAAACGGATTCATTTCAACAATAAAAAGGAAATTTCCAAATGTCAAAAATGTTAGACTGTCAAAATTTGAGCATTTCCACTATCACTATCAGCATTTTTCAATATTAAAAAAGGGAAATTTCCAACGGCCAAAAGTAACAATTACAAATTGTCAAAAATTGTGCAATTCTACTGTCAGAAACGACATGTTTCAATAGTAAATAGATCAATTTTTAACCGTCAAAAATGACAATTTCGAATTGTCAAAAATCCTGAATTTCAGCGCCAAATAAGCAAATTAGCAGCTACCGGAAAATGTGTAATTTTACTATTAAAAACGGCATTTTTTGATATAAAAAAAAGAAAATTTCAACTACTAAAAATGACAATTTCGAACTGTAAAAAATCGCACAGATTTACCATCACAAATGGCACGTTGGCAGTGAAAAGGAAATTTCAATTGCCAAAAATAACCATTCAGGACTGTCAAAAATTGCTCATCATTGAAAACGTTTAATTTCAACAATAAAAAGAAAAATTCCACCTATTTGGGTTGGGCCCTTCGTTACGCCACTGAAGTAGAGTCGTTATTCCCGTAAAACCCATATTTATTTAAAAATACTGTATATTATTAAATTAAGCACATTAATGCTCGAACAAGCATAACAAAACCAGCTAATAAATAATTTAATGCAATTTAAATTACAAAGCACGTAAAATCGAGTTTTGAGAAAAATTATAATAATTACCCGGCGGACATAATTTAATTATTAACTTATTATTTGGACCGCTTTTCGAAATAAATTTTAATCACATTAATAATTTATTATTACGAACTGAAGTTAATTAGCGTTTTGTGTGATTTAATTAGCGTAAATTAAATGCACTTTTGCATCGCGTCAAAAGAAACGAGAGTAAATAATAATTTTCTACGTCATTTATTCTAGAATGTAATTAGTTTATGCATCGTTAAATTATCATTAATATCCAATGAATTTATTTATAATAAATTTAATAATTATGAAATACATATAATCCGCTTATTGTGCGGGTATCATTAAATCAGTTTTTTTTTTATATAAAAATCATGAAGCTAACAAAGAACTGCACATCTTTTGTTAATAAATGTTTTTCATACAGTATTACCGGGCACTCGAGACGTGTAAAGTTTGCGCGGAGTGAGAACGTATGCGGAGAACGGGACAACAAATTTCCGGAGCCAATCGAATTTAAGAATTTAAGATAGTCACTACGTAACACGCCTCGAGTGCTTGGTACAACTATAACATCCTTTTGAGAAAAAAATTAAAATAGAAAAATGTTCATTTTTTGAAATTTTGAAATTGTAGAAAATATCAAAAAAAGCAATTTATAAAAAAAAATAGACAATTTTTCACTTTTTTGGTCTACAATTATGAAATGATTACAGATTGTAGCAATTGCAAAATGAACAACTTTTATAAGGAATAAGTTTTTTCGAAATTGCACCAGTTTAAAAAAATATATATAAATACGCAAAATATCATAAAAATTCATTTTATACCATCAAATCCTGGAAAGTTACTTGATGACCACATTAACATTTTTTTAAATGCAATATTAAAATCAGCATTGACAACACAATCTATTTTATAGTAAAAAATTAAAACTTAAACAATACACCAACACCGCTTGCATTAATAATCCGAAAATAAATAATGCAAAATATATTGTTTTAATATATGCATGTAATAAAAGTAAATTTATATTCATTGATAAATAATATATTGAATTAATTCAATCGCCAATGTATATTTGCTTTCATTTAAATATTTAATTGTAAAACTACATACTGTGTACATATGCGAGGAAAATAAATTATTGCGTATCTAATTTTTTTTTGGTCGAATAAATATTAAATAATAATTCATTTTTGGGTCTGTAATGTAAAACACTGCGTGTAAATAGCGGGTTTTATTGGTTGGAAATTGAATTGGAATTAATGTAAATACAATGCATTATTTGGATTCGGATAATGTGAATCAAGTTGATATAATTTAATTTTAATTTTAACAATTGGGCCGAAAAACTACTCACTTATACAGGGTGTCCTATTTTAAATTGCCACCGAAACCTGAGCAACATGGCAAAAAATGTTTCATATGAAATTTGTAGGGTTCGAAGGGGTTTTCTACAAAAGTTTGTATTTTTACCGTAGAATACGATTCCGCAATAAAGAATGAAGGGTTCCATTTGAAAAATTAAAGTTGACCTTCGTTTGACCTTGAAAATTACCGCCAAGGTCATTTTCAAGGTAACCAGCATATGCCCCCCTCTGAACTCTAAAACTTTTATCTGAAACATTTTTTGATATGTTACTCAGGTTTCGGATATTTGGGGTGGCAATTTAAAATGGGACACCCTGTATAAGAATATAACTGTAGAATAAATAATAAACTAAATATGTTTTTTGTATTTTATATTAATTAGAGCGCTATTTTTTATGACTTTCGGTTTCTTTCACCAGTAATTAAGCCAAAATCTAGCGCCTGTTTAGAATTAAAGATTCTTGATCTCGTTGGCTATTTTTTTTTAATTGGCAGAGGTATTAGAAAATTCGAAAATATTAAAAATCTTAAAAATCAATTTAGACCATCAACAGACTTCATCTTTTAATTGGTCAAATTTGAAGTACATTTACTAGCGCCAAAAATATAATTGTTCTACTATTTTCAAAAATATGCAGTTTTTCTACTGTCGAAAACGATCAAAAATGTAATTTCTCTACCATCAAAAAGCCATATTTTCATAAATCAAAGTTTATGTATATTTTATACTGACAACAATGTAATTTTTCTGATACTGTCAAATACTGTGAAATATTTAAAAAAATGTAGTTTTTATTTAATCTTTAATTTTTAAATTTTTAAATTTTTAATTTTTGATTTTTAATTTTTAATTTTTAATTTTTAATTTTTAATTTTTAATTTTTAATTTTTAATTTTTAATTTTTAATTTTTAATTTTTAATTTCAAATTTTAAATTTTAAATTTTAAATTTTAAATTTTAAATTTTAAATTTTAAATTTTAAATTTTTGATTTTTAATTTTTATTTTTTAATGTCTATTTTACGTCACTTTTCTGCTACTTTAATTTTTATCGTAACTAGGACAATGTCTCAATATCAGATACTACATTTTTATAATATCAAAAATGTGGTTTTTCGACTGTCCAAAATGTCATTATTTTACGATCAAAATTTCGTTTTTCGACTGTCCAACATGTCATTATTTTATGATAAAAATGTCATTTTTCTATGTATCAAATTTTATGTACTTTTTCTTCTACTAAAAACGTCTATTTCTACCGTCAAAATTCCATTTGTGCTGTCGAATATGACATATTTTTACGGTGAAAGATGTCATCAATTAAAAAATTAAATTGATTAATTATTGATTAAAAAATAAATATAAATTATTATTATTAATGTTACTTTTTCATTACCAAAAATTATATTTTCTGCTGTTTAAAATTGCATACACCAAGTGCTAAATCAAACTTTCTTTTCCGATTTTCCAAAACGCCAATTATAAACTATCAAAAAATCTTTCAATCCATCAAATTTTAGGTAAATTTTCTTCTGCCAAAAATGTCCATTTCAATTCTCAAAAATGCCATTTTTCTGCCGTCAAATATGCCATTTCTCTGTTGGGCCAAAATTTCCCTTTTCTGCTGTCAAAACTGTGAAAAATGTTACTACTGTTTAGACTTTCAAATTTTCCCGTTCGATTCAATTTTCTACTGCCAAATGAAACATTTTTTTTTATAGTTTCACAAACTTTTTTTCGACTTACCTAAATGTCATTTTTAAACTTTCTATCAAATTCCAGGTAAATTTTCTTCTGCCAAAAATGTAATTTCTATTCTCAAAAACGTCATTTGTCTGCCGTGAAATATATCATTTTTCTGTCTGGGTTATCGACCATAGGTCTTTCTGCCCAAGAAAATACATTTTTATAATATCAGAAATGAAGTTTTTAGATTTTCCAAAATGTCATTATTCTACAATAAAAACGTCATTTTTCTATGTATCAAATTTTATATACATTTTCTTGTACCAGAAACGTCTATTTCTACTGTCAAAATTGCATTTTCTGTGGTCAAAACTGCTGTCAGTAATTTCATTTTTAGACTTTCAACAATTTTTGCGTTCAACTCAAATTTCTACTGCCAAAAATATGATTTTTCTACTGTTAAAAGTGTTAATTTACTAATGTCAAAAATGTAGTTTTTTTACTTTTATTTTCTTTTCATTTTGCATTACCAACAATTATATTTTCTGCTGTTTTAAATTGTATACACCAACTGCCAAATCAAACATTTTTTCACAAACTTATTTTTCGACTTGGCAAAATGTCATTTTTAAACTATGAAAAAAATCTTTCAATCCGTCAAATTCCAGGTAAATTTTCTTCTGTCAAAAATGTCTGTTTCTATTCTCAAAAATGTCATTTTTCTATCGTCAAATATGTCATTTTTCTGCTGTGTCTGAAATTCCTTTTTCTACTAAAAATGTTACTAGTATCAGTAATTTCATTTTTAGACTTTCAACAATTTTCCCGTTGAACTAAATTCTCAACTGCCAAAAATATTATTTTTCTACTGTTAAAAGTGTTAATTTACTAGTCAAAAAATGTATTTTTTTACAGGTAAATTTTCTTCTGTCAAAAATGTCTGTTTCTATTCTCAAAAATGTCATTTTTCTGTTGTCAAATATACTAATTTTCTGCTGTGTCAAAAATTCCTTTTTCTAGTGTCAAAACTGCTAAAAATGCTACTACTATCAGTAATTTCATATTTAGACTTTCAACAATTTTTCCGTTCGACTCAATTTTCTACTGCCAAAAATATAATTTTTCTACTGTTAACTGTTAATTTACTAATGTCAAAAAATGTAGTTTTTTTACTCTATTTCCTCTAAAATATTTTCATACATCAAAGTTTTGTATTGTAAAAAAAAAATTTTTCTGCAATCAAATATGTCATATTTCTACTGTAAAATATGATTTTTTACTGCCAAAAATTATATTTTCTAATGGAGAAAATGGGCTACATAAATTGTCGAACGTACAGTTTCTTTATAAAAATTTTCTACTGTCCGTAATTTCAGAATTCAGTGGCGTGCTTATTTTTTTTTAATTTTGACTTTTAATTTAAGAGTTATGCCACAAAATTTCTAATATAATCGTTTTTTCTCGTTAATTTACGTTGATTTGATTAGCCATGTTATATCAATGTAAATCTGATTTTAAGTTCTATTCAATGACATAGTAATATACAGTGTTTCACTCTATATCATAACTCTTAAATTAAAAGTCAAAATAAAAAAATAAGCAAGCCACTGACTTCTGCGAAGAAAACCACATAACTATTTGACTGTTTTTTGCGTATCTTGTAGTTATTGAGGAAATGACGTATCTCAAAATAATTGTGTTTATTTTATAATTCCAAACTTCATTAATTCAATTTATTATTATCATTATCTCCGTTAATAGAAAACTTTAACTGAATTTTTTTTTCATTAATTAATAATATCAATTGCGAACTATCATTCCTCAAGATTATGCGAGTGGGTTAAAGAACACCCTGTATATATAAACATATATATTTCTGTGTTCTAATTTATGTTATAGAGAAATACCTCTTGGTTTATTTCGCAAAACGTTTGTACACCGTGAAGGTTCTAGCAATCAATAAACATTATTATTAATAAACTTTTTTCGTTTCACAATTTTAGTACATGTTCACATTGTCAATAATTTATCGATCTTTTTCAACAATCCTGAAGATTATCAGTTTCTTGTAAAACGTATTTAATGTTCTTTCATTTTGTACGGCGTAATCTAAAAAAACGTAGTGGAAATATTAAATTAGATTGCACGTGAAAACTTTCCTTGTTTTTATTAAACAAGTAAATTGCTAATAGCAGTCTTAAAGCTTTTAAAAAAATGGTTGATTTATTACATCCACAACAGGTAAAATCAATACTACAGTTTACTTCCATCTGTTTCTGAACTCCTGGTAGCATTACCTGAGGAAATTTCCCCGTGTGGAAAAACAATAGCCAGTGTTTTCTTCGTATTCACATAAAATTCCACTCATACCTGCAATTTTATCTTTTCGGTGATGATTCCACTTCAATATTCAACTTTTATAACAACATCTCTTGACTTATTTTTTAAGTGTTATTGTCCCCATATAAAACATACAGGGTGTTGAATTGCAAAGCGGGCCATAGGGATTTACATGTAAAATTTGAAATGTATTAATATTGGCTCGCCTAATTATTTGACAGTATCGGTCTTCTTACATTATTTTTAAAGCTTTTTAAACTGAATGATTTGGTACCTTACTCAATAGTTTCTGCTGAGTATTTACCGAGATATTTGCAAAAAACTTTACTATTATTTTGAATTAAAAACAAAGGTTTGCCATGAAATCATAATGGCGGATATTTCATTTTGTTCTAAAAAGTGACGTTTGCTGTCGCATTACGATTTACACTTTCTACGCAAGAAAGCAGTACTTATAATTAAATGGTTCTATTTAGATATTATTTAACAACTGTACGTGAATTTCCGGAAGAGGCAATAACTAACAAAAGTACTATTCAATGAATAATTACTAATTATTTTATAATATCGATCTACTTACATTATTTTTATATTCATTGAATAGTACTTTTGCTGGGTATTGCCTATCACAATTTATTATTTATTATTTACCATAAATTATGGTAAAAAAACATGGTAAGTGTTTTATTCAGTGATTATATTATGAATTACCATGTAGTAACAGTCACAATGATTATCATGTTTATCATTATTATGCATACTGTTATATTTATGCAGATACCTGCGTTATTTAGTTATATTTTTAAAACATATAATAATCATCACTTACTTAGTCAATGCACTGGTAGATGCCGCGTTTAGGTCAGGTAACCAAAACGTAGTGATGGGACTGAAATTTAAAAAAAAAAACGAAATAACCACCAATTGATAATTAAGCGGCTGCACTTACGCTAATTCATCCACGTGGCCATCAAACGCCAATTCCGTTTTTACTTGTGGATTCTTGTGCTTCCTACACAAATTTTAGTAATATGCAATGTAATCTGTATTTAATTTAAACTTACCTCCATCTCGCATTAGATGCTCTTCTTGCACGTAAACGTGCACTTTTGGGCACATATGTATACCTTGTTCTTCCCATCTTAAAATTGGAAATATCTATAAGATAAAATATGCGAATAAATATGATATTACAGATAAATCCAATTACAGGGTAACACAATTTAAAAATAAGCATGGAATCACATTCTACGTTGCATGTAAGATAAATTATTAAAATGATATAAAATACAAAATACAATAAAATAATAGGTAGAAACGCCAAAGTGGCGGAATCTATTGCCTGAATGCTGTACTGAACCAAATCCGAGTGGCTTTAACACCGACAAGACATGGACATTGCCAGCGGCGGCAAATATAACAATATTAATGTGAACATTAAATATTGTTCCATCAGTACACCTACAGACCAGTTTCGATCTTTCAGGTATCATCAGTGTAGTTAGTTGCTGATGGGGAAACGGAGTATTCCAAACACCGTTAAAGGTAGAATACTTATATTCCAATAGTAATTTCCGTTTCCCCATCAGCAACTAACTACACTGATGAGACCTGAAAGGTCGAAACCGGTCTGTAGGTGTTCTGATGGGGAAACAATATTTAATGTTCACAATAAAATAATAGTTATTTAAGGTACAAGTGTGATTCTTTATTACATGAACTGGCGTTTTAAAGCCAGGCTTTAGATACAAAACCAAGAGAGACTCGCACTTTTGGACTCGCCCTCGTATAATGCTGAAAAATCTGCATAAACAAATATTCCCCATGCAGCAGATGCAATAAACATGCATTATTTATACAAACGTATCGGAAAAACGTTATTATTAATAAATTCAAAGGCAAACAACGAATATTTCCGCCATATTTTTGCACTAAACAAATAATTATTTATGTTTAAATTAAATAACCAATTATATTTATTCAATATTTTCCCTCGTATCGGCGCGTGTGTTTAATTTCTTTTACGTCGCTGTTGCGAATAAAATTATTTACATATTTAGTATAAATAAATTCTCGACGCTGTTTTATTTGAATTAAATTTTTGATTAATTATTATTTAACATAAATATATGTTTTAATCAAAACATAACACGTGTGATTTCATGAAAATTTCGGCAGTGGATATTTGTGGAAATATGTATGCGTGTGTGTCATGTGTGTCGTATTTGTGACGCGTTTGTGTCGTTTGTGTGTCTTGTGTGAGTCATGTGTGTGTCGGGTTTGTGTTGTGTGTGTGTGTCTTGTGTTTAACTTGTGTGTGTCATGCGAGTGTCGTGAATGTGTGTTTAATGTGTGTGTCGTGTTTGTGTCGTGGGTGTGTCGTGTGTGTGCTTGTGTGTGTGCTTGTGTGTGTCTTGTGTGTGTCTTGTGTGTGTCATGTGTGTGGTGAATGTGTCGTGTTTGTGTATGTGTGTGTGTCATGTGTGTGGTGAATGTGTCGTGTTTGTGTATGTGTGTGTGTATGTGTGTGTGTGTCTTGTGTGTGTATGTGTGTGTGTCTTGTGTGTGTATGTGTGTGTGTCTTGTGTGTGTCATGTGTGTGGTGAATGTGTCGTGTTTGTGTATGTGTGTGTGTATGTGTGTGTGTCTTGTGTGTGTCATATGTGTGTGGTGATTGTGTGTGTCTTGTGTGTGTCATGTGTGTGTGGTGAATGTGTGTGTGGTGAATGGGTGTGTCATGTGTGTGTGTGTGTGTGGTGAATGGGTGTGTCGTGTTTGTGTATGTGTGTGTGTCTTGTATTGTATTGTATTGTATTTATTGTTTATTCCTCGTGTTTACATAACATTTCAAATTATTGTACAAAAAAAAAATCAACTAAAATTTTGATCACACGTGGAAATGGCAGAGTTCATTCCATTGATGATCTTCCACTCGTACCTGTAGTTACCTTCATGGTATTTCTTCTTGCCTTATTTGGAGGCATTTTTGTCCCGAGGGGAATTTATTTGACTTTAAACGTCAGCTTGACGAGTATATTTTAGGTGCGTGAGTGTCTATTCATGTGTGCATCGTGTTTGTGTCGCATGCGTGTGTGTGTGAGATCTTGTTAGATGTACCCTGAGGAAAAACTGTAAACCATAGAAAAGAGTTGATTTCTAATATTTTAGATACAGAGGAAAACTTTGCCGTTCGTTCTAAACAACCGAATAGTTTGTAGAGTCGCTTTCACGACAGCAGGATTCTGTTAGCGTTGCCATGGCAATCGAGCACAAGAGATTAGGGTGGTCAAGGGATTCAAGTACCTAATAGTATTCTAAACTAAACGATATGCGGGGTATTTTTGTTTTGTTTTTCTTCTGATTACTAATTACTTGTGTTGTTAAATTTAAATAAATTTAGTAACGTTTTAGCGGGTGCAATATTCGCCTTTAGATAGGTGATCTGAAGTCTGATAAATAGAGCCTCTAATTATATTTGCGGATGGGCAATTTACCGAATGAAAGTTGACTTTTTAGATCCTTTCTCTACGGAATTGAAGTTTAACAGCGCTCACATTATTTGTTTGTTGTAGTTTCTTTTGATGTATAACTATTAACAACTATTGTTTGATTGTGATTGGAGCCCTTCACTATTATGAATATTAATCATAAAAGGGTGATCGTCTAAATACTCTAAATTGACAAGCGCTGTTACACAGGGTCCTGCGTCTTCTATAGCTCAGTTACTAATTAAGTTAGGATTTCGATATTTTCCAGAACATATTTGTATCCTAGGATGCATTTCAGGAAAATATTTTTGATCATACAGGGTGTCCCAAAAAAGTGTGACGTCATGATCATATATTTTTTTAAATTACATGCTAGGTATTTTATTGCTTATTTGGGTACCTTTTATGGTTGGCTACATACTCCTATAATTTTATTAAAATCCATTTAGTGAAATCAACAAAAAATTAAAAACTAAAAAAATCAGTTTTTGGTCTAAAAAATAAATAAAAAATAAAAATAGTGCCTCGTTGATAAAATCATACAAGGTATTTATTAAATAAGGTCTGTTAGTCCCATTAAACAAGTTTGATTGATATAAATTATACAGGGTGTCAAATATTTAGTCTCAAACATTCCACACTTTAAAGAACTTTATTTTTCTTATTTTAAATTGGAGCCCCTGTATATTTTTATGTCATTCCATGCCGTTTTAAAAAACAAACATTTTACCTAATTACAACCCTATCGAATGATGATTTTATTAACAAGGTACTATTTTTTTTTAAAGGAAGGATGATTGACGGAAATTTGTCTGGGGAATTATGGATGATATGGGATCATTGGCTTAGACAGCGTAGGTCATTCAGCCACAACCGATTATTTGTAATATATTATTCATATTAAATGAACATCCACAAACACCCATGCCCTCGCCGGGATTTGAACCCAGGACCCTCGGCATTAGGCACTATTTTTATTTTTTATTAATTTTTTAAACGGTGCAGAACTGATTTTTTTTTTAGTTTTTATTTTTAAACTTACATAAACATAAAAGTTTTCTTTGCTGTATTACAAATATTATTTTCCAAGTTTCAGCATGAATTAGTAAATATGATGTTGCATTATAATTATTATTTTTCAGGTCTCAGCACGGATTAATTAATAAATCAAAGGATTTATATTAAAATTGTTGATGTATGCCATAGGCAACTTTACATACAAAGCATCAAAATCTTTACATGAAGCGATAAGCGTGGCGTATCTATGTCAATGTTAAATATTATAAATTCTAGTTAGAAGAGGGTGATCCTCTGGAGACAAGGTCTGTTATATAATGCAAACACTTGGAGAACTGACGCTGTAATCGATTTAGGGACAGCCTGAATAATACAATTGCTGCACGAAATATACATTAACATAAAAGTTTTCTCTGTGATATTACACTTATTACTTTTCAGGTTTAAGTACGAATTAATAAATCCAAGGACTGATGATAAAATCTAGGATTTATATTAAAATTGTTGATGTGTGCCATAGGCAACTTTATACACAAAGCATCAAAATCTTAAAGCGATAAGATATGTTTAATATTATAAATTCTAGTTAGAAGAGGGTGATCCTCTGGAGACAAGGTATGTTATATAATGCAAACACTTGGGGAACTGACGCTGTAATCGATTTAGGGACGGCCCGAATAATACAATTGCTGCACGAAATATACGTAAACATAAAAGTTTTCTCTGTGCTATTACAATTATTACTTTTCAGGTTTAAGCACGAATTAATAAATCCAAGGGCTGCTGATAAAATCTAGGATTTATATTGAAATTGTTGATGTGCGGCGTAGGCAACATTATAGACAAAACATCAAAGTGTATGTAAAACTACAAACTATTTACCCCAAATAGAGTCAATATTAATTACTACACCTAATTACGTGCGTGAATATTCTTACCCGCAATACTTCAAAGATACCACATTGTACGGCAGCGATTGGATTGCTCGGTCGTTGTGTGTCTTACGCCCGCCATAACATCAAGAGATGTATACGTGAACTATGCAACCAAATTTACATTTCTGACAAGACGGCAAACGTAACTTGCCGTTGCGCAGTGGCAAAATTGTGGGCGGAACCTTCGAAGGGCGCTCTCGATAGATTTCGTGAAGAGTTCGCGCGCCTGATACATTCAATTATGTGGAGGAGAACGCCCGATAGAGTTTGTAAATAAATAGCGCTCGCGAAGAATATGTGCTTGCTTATTACAGAGACTGTACTCGGCCGGCTGTAAAGAGAGAGAGCTTTCGCTTGCTCTCTGCGCGTCAGGCCAACTTACATTTGCCGTCCTGTAACACGTTTGCCCACCGACGCGCTAGTGCGTCCAAGTTTATACTTGCGTATATGCAATCCCAATTGTAGTGGCAGCGAAAGTGTTAAGCTAAATTTGGAAATTTGAACAGAATTTTCTTGAGGATGTACGTATCAGATACTTAAACACTCTAAGAAGTGATGCTGCTATTAGAGTAATTCCATCTGATAGGATATAAATTTTCCTTAATGATGTGTTGTGTAAATCAATGTTAAAACACTACAGATATTCTGTTCTTCTAATCTGAGAAACGAGTATTTCCTTCAAAAAGACCGTCTGATTCGGCAATTAAATCTGCATAAATTATAGATTAGACATAAATAAATAAATATTGGATGAATATATTACAATTTATATATAGAAAGATATAGAAAAATAGCGGAAGGGTGGGGTAAACCCGAATACCTGTATGGAAGTGAAGGATGGGAGGAGAAAATTCTGATGGCGAGGTACAGATGTGGTAGTGGAGAGCGGGGGAACCGGTATTGGATGAATGAGGAAGAAAGATTGTGTACACTGTGTGGAAGGGCAGAAGAAAGGTGGCAACATTGGAGGGCGGATTGCGTGGCAACGAGAGAAACATGGAGAAAACAATACGGACAAGGGGAGTGGATAAAACTACTGAAGGGTGGTTGGGAGTCGCTGGATATAATCAGAAAGATTGAGGAAATGAAAAAGTCGGGCAATAGTATTTGAATTATTAATGTGTACACAATGTACGGTAGGAACATATGTTAAATGTAATAATGCCAATAAAGGATTAATTAATTAATTATATTACAATTTCTTTGTATCCGTTGCCTTCCTTGATTTCTTCTGAAAGGGCTAACTTTCTGCTGAGAAAGTACTAGATTTTCCTTTATAATACAATTATCTTGATTAATCTAAGATATTCGAAATTAGAAAAAAAAATCAACATTCCAATTTATTCCAATACATATTAGATAAATTAAAACACTTGTTTGGTTTAATTTCTTGTAGATTGAGGTATTTGTCGTACCTGTGAACAAGCTTTCCGATACCCTCTTCATAAAATGTTGCCGCCAATGAATTTAAATGCGCTTGGTGTTGTCTTGAAGCTCCTCGTTATTTTGGAAGCGCTGCCTTCTTAGCAACACCATTCTAAATTATATCATTATTAAATATGTAATAAACTCATAATAAAGCTCTTCGCTTATCCAAGAATTTTTCAAGTTTTCACAATTGTGATTGTAGGTAGAATTGAGGTAAGGTTCAGAATACGGACATTTGAAATAAAAAAATTATTCACTAAATACAGGTGGACTTACTGTTTCCGGTCCCGCCACATCTGCCTAATTATTTCAGCTCGATTTGTTCTGCTGCGGTAACCAGTGTACTTATAGCGTTGCTTTCCTTTTGCCATAATGTCCACAAGAAAGTAAAACACTGATGGGTTTAACACTTTTAACGTTTAAGCAAAGTAGAACTAGTGTATCAGTATTAACGCGTTCACACGATGTTTAAGGATATTAAGAATTAACGTTTATGTTTAAGAGTTCGCCACTTTCCACTTTTCCCCGAAAAATCCTTAAACATATAATTGTAACTGCGCGCACGTTTTAGCGCTGGAAAACAGCTGATTTCATGAACACATGTCCTGCGCACTCAATACAAACAAAATTGTTCGCGTTGAAGCTACTACAGTATATTCAACGGATGGCGCAAGTATCGCAAAAATAGATCGCTGTAATCGCTTTAGCTTTGCCAAATTTATTATTATAGTATCGAAATAATTAGATTGGTTATAGATAAAGTAAAATAGATCGGCGACTCTCTGTATAAAATATTTACCGCATTTTTAATTCGTCACTGTAGTCATGGGATGGCGCTGGTGAAGCAAAAGCGGGTGCGGGTAAAACGGGTTACCAAATTTCACAGCACATAGTCATATTTATTGCAAATTGCACAAATGGTTACTTACAGTATAATAATAATATATTTCAATATCCAACCAGCATGAAGAAAATGTTGTTCCCGTCCACTTGAATGTGGCATGGTATTTCATCAGTGACGGTTCGCGGGTTTTTTTCTGGTACGGCCGAGGAACAAGAGGTGGTAATACAGATAGGTAGGGTCAGTTGCAGAGACGGCTGGCTGCGTGACCGCACCTATCTGTATTACCACCTCTTGTTGCTCGGCCGTACCAGAAAAAACCCCGCGAACCGTCACTATATTTCATTAAATTATTTCTCACACACTTTAGAAAATGAGGAGAATCAAACAATGGAATTATTTCCTCGTCACCTATGAGAAATAAACGATAACAATATTTTGTCCCAAAAAATAACAATATGACATTCAAAATTTCATAGACAATAAAGAAATGTACTCGTAATAAATATCACTTACCGGTTCCTTTCTAGTAAAGGAATGCATATAAGTGTTTCTGTTGTGATTTTTGTGGGATTTTATGGCACAATAACGACTCATTATTTATAATATTTTTATAACGCGAAGGGTATGGACGACTTTCTCCTCGTTTTAACAGACGAAAAACTGAAAGGAATCGAATATTCACATACTTATGGTTTTGTTTGTTTACATATACTCGGCCTCGCTGATTATCGCTTGGTGTTGAATGATTTACGGACGAAATTTAAAATTGTATTAGCAGGTTGCGCCATCTATCGTCATTTGCTATAACAAATTTTTGCCTGTTTGGCGATACTTACGCCATCCCATGTTTCCAGTGCGAAGCTCCAATGCGAACAATCTATTTCGTATGGAGTGCGCAGGGCTTGAGATTGGTATTGGATGCAATTCCAGAAAAAAGACATAATGGCCAACGAAGTTTCACTTCCACCGTCTGGTCCGACGCAGACCCAGTTGTTTTTTTTTTGTAAACTAAAAATCTACAATCGGCTTATGGTATAATGATGTAAACTTAGACAAAAATGCGAATTCTATGTTCTTTTCTTCACGACAGCATCAAACAGTGGTGTAGCTACAGATTTTGCCCTGGAACAAGTAAAATGAGGGCGCCACCTTGCTTCCCGAAAGACATTACATTCCCATCTGAGTATTCAAAATAGTCCGAAACCGGTCTCAAGTTTGGCTTGATTGTTCAATTACGGTAATTGTGTTGAGTAATAATTAAATTCCTGGTGAGCCCAACATTTATACCTTTAAAAATTTTGAAATTGTGTCAATTGTAATCAATGAGATTATCACAATGAATACTCTCGATACAAACAGATTGAATTTTGATAATTTCAATAAATGCATGTGTTTTTATTAAAATTCTTTCTCAGAAGATACTGCCAGAACTCAATAAGTGTATTAATTCATTAACCAATTTATTTATTTTTATACATCTTATATACCTATACTGTAAACATGGTCATATGTAAATAATACCGTCTCAATTTTAACAAACTAATATGGGGAGTGCTAATGGTCTGGATATAAAAAGCATGAATAAAAGCCGCTAGCCCCCCGAGACATAAATGCTTATTCGGGGGGCAGCATAAGTTTTCCGGATTACCGTCGTACTGTTCCTGCGCTTGGCGTTCAATTTCCGTGAAGAATAAGTCATTCGACGATTGGTACTCCCGCAGCGCGATCTTCTCCAGTTCGTCCGAAGCGCTGAAGCTGACCGGTATGGGTATGTTCGGATCGTTTTCCATGGGAGTTCGTATCAAGGGTATGGGCCGGGCATCGTCCAATCTCGTCATCAGCTTGTAATCCGAGCCCGATTTCGATAGGATTTTCGGGGGATGCACCGACGGCGGCGTAATCGAAGTGGACGATTTTTTCGAGTACGAGGGCTTGATCTTCGGAATGGCGCCGTGGTCGGGCGTTTTGCTCCTTGTGAACTTACCGGCCGCAGGGTTGCTGCTTGATTTCTTAGGTTTAGATTTCTGGTCGTAGCTGGGATAAGCCGGCATTTGCAGATTCGAATTGCTCCGGTAGACATTTTGAGCTCCCCAGTTTTGATTCACGGGTTGGTATATATTTTGCTGCGTTGGTGGTCTGCTGTACTGAGGATTACCCCACCTGCTCTTAGTCGTAGGTACCTGCGGAAGCAACAGTTGCCCCAAAAAATTGCCGTAACTGCATAAGTTCGGAGGTCGGTACGTGGGAAAAAACCACTGGTGCTGTTGACAACTATTGACGTTTGGTCGATTCGCAGGCATCTGCTGGTTTGTTAACGTGCCCGCAAACGTATTCGAGTAACTCCCTAATCTATAATTCCCACCGTATACGGTATTCGGAACGTATTGCAATGGGCTGAAAAAGTTCTGAAAGTTGGTACTTGAACTATTCCTATAATTACCACCGTCATACGTCAGGTAATCGTTTAAGAACACATTTTGGTTCGCTGGGTACCCAGGAATGTTATTTACAGCATCCGAGTACGAGTACTTAACGGAAGATTCTGGAAACTTCAAGTGCACATTTTCTGGCACACCGCTGCCGAGCTTAAAGTCCGGAAGGCGACGGGCCTCGTCCAGTTCGTACTTGGTGGTGATCTCTGGTGCGCTTCCGCATTTATCCGGCGACAGTCCGGAAATCGGGGAGTTATTTAACGAAATGTGACTTGAATTTATATGCTGCGCTAATAAAAAATCGTCGGTGCTGTTTCTCGGCAATGTCGGCGACGGTGTGTCGGTCTGGTTCTTCGTAGGAGACTTGTTTCCTTGCACCACGTCCGAGTACAGTCGCCTCACCGGCGGCGTGATCGGTTCTTGGACGACCGACACCTCCGTTGTTATAGGCAGTTTCGGTATGCCCTCGCTGAGTTCCAAAATGGAATTGACTAGATTCTGAAGATAAGAAAAAAGATCAGGAATTGAATCTCGCCGTTGATATTGGAATACGTTGTACCGGGCGACGGCGGCTCGTGAATCATCGAGAGGGAAAACTGTTGAAAACTATTGAAACGTTGGGCGAGCTTAGGGAACGCAACTGTCGAGAAAGTTGACCGACAGCGGTTTGCTGAACTTGCGCTAATTGTCAGATGCTGTTAAATTGACTAAGCGCAATTTTTGTAACCTCACATAACATAAACATGACCTGCAGATAGGGTTGCCATCCGTCCCGATATATCGGGACCGTCACCGTTATGGACCTTCTTGTCGCCGACATCCCGACAAGACCCAATTTTGTCCCGATTTTGCAACATACTGTTCTACGAGCTTGTCTCAAGTATTGTAATAACGCCATCTATACGCGCAACATGTGAATGCAGCCTCAGTTAGTTTTATTTATGTCAACAAGTTGATGTTGACAAGGTTGTCTTACAGATGGCGTTGCATGTTGCGTAACCTGTATCGACGATACAAGCGCCTTCTAGATCTAACGCCAACATTCGAGAAAGTACCAGACTTCTACTACTACTGGAACTATTTAAGCAGTGTCCCGACGAGGTCCCAGCTAAATATAGCAACCCTACCTGCTGAGGTAGTGCAAGTGACACATTTAGCAGTTTTGATTCTGGATTGTTCAGCGAACTTACAACAGTTGACTGTTATCACAAAGTGATCAGGTTAAGTGCTGATTCTCAACAGTTGCGCCCATTCTTTTCCCACAGAGCTTCACCCTCGAATTATCACGAGCGTTCTATGGCTATTTTGTGTTTTTGGAATTTGTGATTTTAAAATTTGATTACTCAGAGTTAATATCCGCCACTTCACTCTATACTACTATAAACAATAAATTTTTGGAAAAAAAAACAACAACGATCAAGGTGGTTTTTTTAATACATATATGACGGAAATGAAGTTTCGGAGGTTCTTGTAAACTTTTTCCATCTTTTGGTCTATTAAATAACTATTATTAAATCCCTAAAGTTTGGTCGTACCTCATAGATACATCCTGTATATATTTATATATCAGATGATTCAGACTACCCAATACCTGCCATTTTTCTTAGATATACAGGGTGTTTCAGAGCTCTGGGAACGGTCAATCACGTACTTATTTTTCAAAATTTCGAAAAATGTTTTATACAAAAGTTGTGTATAATAGTGAGCTGCACGCCCTAAAAATATTTAAATTTATATAGGGTGTCTCATAACAAAGTTACAGACCAAACTTATGTTTTTTTTAAATAGAACATCCTGTATTTTTTGTCATTTTTGAATTATATGGAGCAATAAAGGTGAGTTACTTCAATACTCCCTATACCTATTGTTGACCGTTTTCAAAATATTTGAAGATTTGTTGAAATGCATGGTCTGTGTGAATTTTTTTTTTGCCCCAGTGATTGACGTTGAACGATTAAAATCATTTTAATTATTTGCTTGAAGGTTCGAACTATAGAGCCAACCATGATTTCACATAAAACATTATACAGGGTTATAAAAAAAATGCGGTAGAAAAACCCAACTTATAAAGTTGAATAACTTCGTTTTTTCAAATGGCACACCCTGTATTTAGTAACGTATTCTCAAGTAGAATCCAATTATCTTTCATCACACGGTGTAACCTGACCTCGTCAAAAAGTTGTGATACAACGTATTGGACTATCAACAGTTATTTTCTCAAAAGAAAAAAAGCAAAATACCTGTAAGGTCCGTTCGGATTGCACAGATTTGGCTCGATCTACGTCTTTAAAATGATCCTCTTCAATGAAAATGTTATCCAACGTCGACTTGTAAACCCTGAACACATTTTGGCGCGTTTCGGCTTTCGGCGAATTCCACAGCTCTCTAACAACATCTAAAATGAAGCTTTTACTACGCGATAAGTTTTGCACTTGCAGTCTCCCACTAAATTAAACATCTATTTTCAGACTTTTACCAAATACAAAGGTATGCACATTTTGGTTTAGTGTTAATGCTAATCAGTGGCGTTCAATACTTAACCCAAAGATTAACCATTAAACAAGTACAACAATCATGGGTGACAGTGGCAAAAAATTATCACCCTAAATCACCTTGAAAAAATCCACCCAATTTGGTATTTGGGTCAAAAATATTTTTTGTAATTTTTAAAACAATTCTTTAGTTATATGAAATATACGGAGAATTTCTTCCATTATTTGTTTACAAATAATATCCATTTCATTGAATTTCTCAGTTGTTGAACAATTTTTGTTCACGAAAATGTTATAATGTGCGCATTATTTAATTGTATGGGCAACATTAACCCGTTTTTGCTCAACGATTTTTTTTTCAAATTTTCTGTGTAGTTTAACACAAAAAAATCAAACGATAATCCTGCGTTTTCCTTTAGTGGTCTTACCAATCATAAATTCATCATAAACAAACGACGCAGTACGCTGGTGCACGTGCAATTCTTCGAAAATATAGATGTTCCACTAATGGAACAGTAAGAAAAAATGGGTTAATGGGGTACATTTAACACTCAATTTCATTAAACACGCATTGGCGTGTTTAATATGCTTATTAAACACGCACACGCATTTGCTTGTTTAATATGGTCATTAGACACGCTAATTCGCGCTTTGATTCACATAACGCGATTTATGATAACATTTTCTTTACCCTATTTAATATTGAATTTAACATTGATTTTAAATTTTTTTCAATTGTAATTGTAATTACAACTTTAATTTTGATTTTGATTTTAATTTCGATTCTAATTGTAATTTTAAATTAAATTTTGATCTTGATTTTAATTTTCGTGAACAAAGTATAGTGTACAACTCTCATATAATGGCTATTAATCACGAGAGCGAGGTTTGCGGAACGAGCCGTAGGCGAGTAGAGCAAATCGTTTGATCATTATATGATCGTTGTACAATATACTATTATTGTTTATTAGTAAACCATTAATACCTCTGTACATTACAATTTGAATCATTAAAATCAATTTAACCATTAAAAAATTGCTGCGGCAATATTTATTATTGCAGGATTTTTACAGCACTTTTATTCCAAAAGATTAAAGGATTATATGTTTGGCGGTCATTTAATGCTTACATTATCAAAATCATCCCTTAGAATTGCTATTTAAAAGCTTTTAAACATTTTTCGTTCGGATTTCCGCGCCTTGTCGCCATCTATTGGACGGTGGCTGAACTGCTAAGTGATGTTTTTGAACAGCGCCAAAATGCTCGAACTTTATACCTATTGTCAAAGTGTTAATATTTAACAATGGGCTGTACATAAAACGGTAGACAATTTAATTCTGAATCGAATGGTGTATAAAATAGCTGCGGAAATTTAGCGGTTTTTCTGTAATTTGCGAATGAAAATTAAGCACGACACCCTTACCGACATTTACAGTTCACTGTAACATAAAAAATTCAATAAAGGAGAATTTGCTATATTCTTCAATCAAATACGGGTTACAATACTTATTCCTGATTAATCATTCAACTATTTATATTGTTAATGCATTACAATAAGAGAAATATACGTGAAATCATAAACTAAGTAGAGGGCTCCACCTGGTATCGAGGGGATAAACTACTTAATAATTTGTGGAAGTAATAATTGTTGTAATAATAAAAGAATATTTAAAAACTTAAAAAGAATGTTGTCTCATGATTAAATAAATTCACTTGTGGATATTTACGTACTTAAATTGCAGAAACAATATATTATAATATACACGCCTAATTCCAAGCAACCCGATATACGCATAACTCGAATTAATTTATTATTAAAAACTTCAAATTTTATACGTGACAGGGACAAAACCATAAGTGTAATCCTGAGTAAAGCTTCAAAAATAGTGGGAATATTTAAGTATTTAAATTGCGGAAACAATAGTATTATATAAACGCCTACTTGTAGGCAACCCAATATACTATAGCTAATATTATTTTTTATTAAAAACTTCTAATTTTAAATATAATAGGGACACAAGCATGAGTGTAATCCTTAGCAACGCTTTTAAAAATATTGCACTTATGGTTTTGTCCCTGTAACGATTAAAATTTGAAGTTTTAAATAATAAATCATTATTAGTTATACGTATATTGGGTTGCTTGTAAGCAGGCGTTTACATAATATAATTATTTCTGCAATTTAAATACTTTAATATTCACATTATTTTTTAAGCTTTACGGAGGATTACACTTATGGTTTTGTCCCTGTCACGTTTAAAATTGGAAGTTTTTAGTAATAAATTAATATTATGTATGCGTGTATTGCATTGTCTGTAAGTAGGCGTTTATGTAATATAATTATTTCTGCAATTTAAATACTTAAATATTCGCACTATTTTTGAAGCTTTATGATTGCACTTATGGTTTTGTCACTGTCACCTTTAAAATTGGAAGTTTTTTATAGTAGTTATGCGTTTATCGGGTTGCCTGTGATTAGGCGGATATATTATAATGTATTGTTTCTGCAATTTAAATACGAAAATATCTACAAGTAAATTTATTTTATTATAAGATAACAGTCTTCTTAAGTTTTTAAATATTCTTTCAATATTAAAACAATTATTAAATTCACAAATGAAAACTTAGTTTATCCCCACGATAACAGAGGGTACCCTCTATGAAGATTAGGGTTCCTTATATATTTCTCTTATTGTAATGCATTAATAATATAAAAAGTTAATTGAATAATAAGTAATAAGTATTGGGACCCGTATTTAATTGAAGAATATAGCAAATTGTTGTGCATTTAATTTTTAAGTTACAGTGAACTGTAAATGTCGGTACGTGTGTCGTGCTTTATTTTCATTCGCAAATTACAAGAAAACCGCTAAATTACCTCAGCTATTTTATACACCATTCGATTCGGAATTAAATCGTCTATTGTTTCGTGTACAGCGCATTGCTGAATATTAACACTTTGATTATAAGGATAAAGTTCGAGCATTTTGGCGCTGTTCAAAAACATCACTTAGTAGTTCGGCCATCGTCGAATAGATGGCGACGAGGCGTGGAAATGCGAAAGTAAAATGTTTAAAATCTTTTCAAAACCCTATTCTGGGTTCCCTTACACGACCCATAATTGACGTTTTGCAATAAAGCCACTAAAGAATTGTTTTAAAAAGCTAAAAAAATTGACATGAGACTTGTAACTGCCTTCGTTTAAAGCAGTGGTTCCCAAACTTTTTTGTCCTACCGCCCCCTTTCCAGAAAAATATTACTCAGCGCCCCCCTGAAAATTATTTTTTTTAATTTTAATAGCAATTAATAGGAAATATATATGTATTAATGTTTCTATTTTTTTCGTAAAATATAGTAAAGACAGGTGTAAATTAGAAACATTTATCTTTGAAATTATGAAACTATTTATTGAAGCCAGAATAGGATATTATACAAAAAAAAGTTAAATATTCGAATGAGAAGGATGAACCTGTGCTGCTATCAATTTAGTAATTCGTCAGCAGTAATCTTACATCACAAAGATAAGATTGACACTTTTTGCAATTAGTTTCTTTTTTTGTTAATAAATTGATTACCGTACTGAATCCACGTTCCACTAAATCTTCTCTTCTTTCTTTTATACTATTTTTAAGTGTGTATTTAGATAGCTTATTGCTAAATAAAGATTATTATTATTATTATCACTACCCCCTTACAGTTATTCTTACATTTATTCATCTGGCCCCAAATGCACCTGTGGCCACCAGCGCCCCCCTGAATCGCTGCAGCGCCCACCAGGGGGCGGTGGCGCCCACTTTGGGAATCACTGGTTTAAAGGCACAAGTAATGATACTTTCATATTTATCTGAAAATCCATGTTGGGTGGCGTTTTCGCCATCTTAACCCGGGATACCCTTTGGGAAGGGTTCTTTGGCTATCCCAAATTTAAAAACCACTGATTTGTATTAACTTTAATTTTGATATCACTTTCAAATGCTTACTTTACTACAAAATGTACTTAGCTGAATTTTGGCTAGCAGCGATTTTGAGACAAACATGGTTAGCCCAAATTGAATTCTTATATATTTTTAAAGATTTTATTAAACGACTTATTAAATCAAAAAATCTAACTTTATTTATCTAAAATATTATAATCATTAGTGGCTTATAAGCCATTTCCAAGATAAAAACAAACTTTATTGAACTGGGTTATAATCCACAGTTTCATCCAAAACTATTTCTGATATAAAGATGAAATTTTTAAAAACTATAAAAAAATTCACTCACCCGATAAAATCCGTTTTTTAAGTATCGCTTCCCCATAACTATTAGAAGTAAAATATAAAGGAACGGGAAGCCGTATTTCCTCCTCCTGAGCCTCGTCAGGAAAGAACGTCTTCCCGGGCGTCCGTTCAAACAGAGGAAACACGTTGGGATACACTTGATGCAAGTCATCGGAACAGCACTGGGGCGCGAATCCCGGGTCGGTCGACTCCAACAGATCGATCTTCTCCAACTGCTCCAGGTCGGCCTCGTACAGTTTAAAATTGCAAGAAGAATTATATAGCGTGTGCATGAAGAGCTGCTCGACCTCGGGCAGCATCCACGGCTCGCTGATAACGTCGGATTTGTAGATGCACGGGTAGTGTACGGTGACACAGCCGATACTGGACGTGTACGACATTTCCCTGCCCTCGTCATACTGATACATACCATATTTGGTTAGATGGCTGTTTGGTATGACATCTCTTACGCTCCTAGGTCGGTCAATGTCCAGGTAATCTTCCAGCTTCTTTAGTCTAGCATATAGGACCTGTCAGAATGACACAATGTGTTTGAATTACGTTCGCCGATGCGAGTTTTTCCGGTGCGTACCTGATTTGCTTTCTTGTAAACTTGGTCCTGGGCAAAATCATGGTCCGAGATGAATATTATTTTTTTGAACGCTTCTTGAAGCCTATATCTAATCATAAGACGTTCATTTAAAACGCCACTGCTCATACTCGCGCCATTGTTTTACATATCAAGACCCACTTTGTACTGTCAGTCATAATTTGAATCATTTGATTTACGTCAAAGTTTTGTCATCAAAATGACTCGTTCAAAGTACTCCTGAATTTTTAAAAGTGACCTTGATAAAACGCGAGCAGGCTGCAGGGATAATTTCAAGAAATGTCAGTGGTGATCAAACGTAGGATTTTGAAACCCGCAACTATCGATAATGGTGAGCCCGCAAAACTACTTATACATTCCGTAGTGGCTGAACTTTTTGTTACTCCAGATCTGTATCGTAGTGACCTCATAACTTAAAAATAGCTTAATGCAGACGTATTCATTAGGCCCCCTAGGTAGAAAATCATTTATGTTAATAGTGCTGCTGACTCCTTAATTCAGCTGCTGCTTGATGCAACTAACATCAGCATAGCAAAAACGTCCATCTTTCTCTCTCTCTCTTTTTCTCAAATCCCTGCTTGTGAGAGAAAGAAAGCTCTGCATAGCTTCAAACGTGATGTATCCACACGCAATTTAAGCGTTAACGGTCAGTAGCACCAAAGTAATTGTGTCGACATCCCTGGAGATATTTGAGAAACTTCGAAGAATATCCGCGAGAAATAGTTTCATCTTCTAACTGTGTTTTTATAAAAAAGAAACCTCGTTTCATACTCGAACACCTGGTACAGTATCAACCACATCAAAAATCTTCGAAAGAGTTGAACATGAACAAATGTTAGCACGTATCATTGAAGAAAATATATTAATAGAAAATCAGTCAGGTTTCAGAAAAGAGTATAATTGTAAAACGACAATGCAACACCTCGTGAGTGAATGGAAAAGTAGTATGAACGTAGGACAATACACAAGTATCGTCTTCTTGGACTTCAAAAGAGTGTTTGAAACCGTAGATCAGTGACGGTTCGCGGGATTTTTTCTGGTACGGCCGAGGAACAATAGATAGGTGCGGTCACGTCTCTGCAACTGACCCTACCTATCTGTATTACCACCTCTTGTTCCTTGGCCGTACCAGAAAAAAACCCGCGAACCGTCACTGATTCTATGCAACATCAATGGACCTAACAGAAGCAACGAATCAAATAAATAATAATCTGATTAACATAAACGATTCGAAGAACGGCGATCGCTTCACAAAATGGCGAGTTAGTGCAGTTGCCACGTTTACGTTTAATTAATTTTATCTACGCTTAGAATATGACTTCGCGTACAAACAATTTATGGATTGGTGTGCAAGTAAGAATGTAAAAACATTATGATTACAAACATAGAAAACTGTTTCAAAACCAAAAAACCTTGTGGACCACATATTACAGGAACTTTTTTGTAATGGAGGCATGGCCGTGCCGATGCGTAAACTTCAGATAAATTAATTTAGACGTTATTAAACTTAATAATTCTTCAATAGCAGGCAAACCCTACCGAGTAGTAGATTAGCTGTTCTTAACCGGTGGTAGAGTACGTTTGAATAGAGAAGAACCTTGCGCACGAACGAAAACTGGTTTTTAGCCGTAAGTCGAGTCTATTATGCAGAATAGGGTGTGGCAGTGTTTCATTGGCGTAGTTGCTTCCGAGTTCCAAGTGTCATTCTGCTTTTTATTGTTCGTTGTTTTGCTATGATTCGTTTTTCCTGTGTTTTTAAAATCAGTTCTTTCTAGAACTCATTAGTTACTGAACTGTACGATAGTGGTTTATATTAGTTGTTTCATTTTTGATTAAATCATTTATCGCTGCATTCCGAAGGCCACCAAAAGGAAGTGTTTGTTGGAGAAACGTGGACAAGTAATTCACTATCAATCTCGTGAAATGATCTGTACAGAGTTTATGGACTACGAAGCAATATAGATGCTTTTGAAGGCGGCACCTATATTGGGATTTTCACGTATTATTTTCTGCCCTCCCAAATATATTTACTTGAATTGCGCACGCCACTGACACAAGCGACCGTTGAAATCTCGCGCAACCTTGGGCTCTTCTCTATTCAAACGTACTCTACGCTGAAGGTAAACTATTTTTGTTAATGTACATTTTTTCCCTGTAATTGGACTTTTTTTTCTGTGGGCAAATAAATCTATAATTATTTTATTAGGGGGAACCTTAACCTCCCCTAGCCTAACCATAAGCAACAAATAATTACAACCACTAACAAAAATGTACAGTACATTTCTCGTGCTCTACACCCTTGATAAATTATTTCTTCAATTTCTTCGTCCTGATTTACATATTTATAATTCCCAATACATATTCAAATTTTAAAATTACTTTTGGTTTGTTTCTCATTGATCACTTGATGAAACCTAATTATATATTTGTTTTATTAAAAAGTAATAAAAGATAATCACTTGGTTTGTTTCACTTTAATTATTGATTTATTTAATTTCGACTAGTTTCGACCACAGAACACATACCTTTCGACATTTTTAAGGAATGTACATTTATACATATTATTTTTTAATATTACAAATAATCTAAAATTACGTCATAGTGCAGTGGTTCCCAAACTTTTTTGTCCTACAAAATTACTTAGCGCCCCCTATTTTCGTCAGCAGTAATCTTAAATCACCAAGATTGACTATTTGCAATTCGTTTCTTTTTTTGCTAATAAATTGATTACCGCACTGAACCCACGTTCCACTAAATCTTCTCTTCTTTCTTTTATACTATCACCACCCCCCTGCATCGCCCCCAAATGCATCTGTGGCCATCAGCGCCCCCCTGAATCGCTGCAGCGCCCACTAGGGGGCGGTGGCGCCCGCTTTGGGAATCACTGTTATAGTGCGACAAGAAATCCGGCAACGTCGCAAATATTGGTCTGAAGTTTATCATAAAATTACCATAAGTAAACTATAATACAGGAAAATAAAATTAAAATCAAAAATAAATTATTAACCGAGAAATAACCAACAAGCCGTTATTAGAAAAAAATAAAATAATCTGGCAACCCTAGACAAACATCCGTCAAATATTTACACACAGGAATCATATGATGACAGTTAACCTTGCGGTATGTGAGGCGCAAAGGAAAATTCCGATGCGGCGATGGACGTGTTTAATAACCTAAAAGGGCTCCTGCACGGCACGAGCCTGCTGGGCTCGGCGGGCGAGAAGACGGCGGAGGACCCCCTCGTCAATTTTGACGCAGGCGCCGACATTTTGACGCATTTTCAAAAACAGTGGCAGGACCTCCACCAGATCAACGAGGACAACGCCGGGGCCGCCGCGAAGCTGGCCGTTCTCATTGAGCAGGTGCACTCGCACATTACGGCCCAGAACGGCGCCATCGTGAAGATCCACCAGCTCCTCGGCGGGAACATACAGGAGTACATTGAGAACTGCGTCAAGCAGATCGACGAGCTGCACAGCGGCTTCGAGAGCGTCGAGGAGTCGCTGGTGGGGTTCGAGGACCTCATCGAGAAGTGCGAGATCGAGCAGAAGAAGAAGGATCACAGGCAGCAGTTGTTGTTGTATAAAGAGAAAAAAATCGGTTAGTACAACACTTATGTAATAATTAATTCATTAATAATAATAATAATAATAATAGATTTATTAACGGAAAATCTCCTTTTACAAAATTACAAAAATAAAAACATATTGTAAATGTAGCGAGAAATTTTTTTTACAGAAATAAGGTAATTTACATGTAAAAATAAATCACACTAAAAATCACATAAATAGCAATGACGAACAGAACATGTTAAAATAAATATAAACAAAATAAAATAAAACTGGTAAAAATTGCACAGCTAAAATAATATACAAATAAATAATATTATTGATGGAATTTTAAAAACAAGTCCAGATCCATGCGTTTGGTGCGGTTCTTAAATTCTAAGAATGACTCCGAAAATAAATCACAGTTTGAATGACCGCATAAAATATTTATAAATGCCATCATGCAAGTTTTTCGCAAAATTAGAGGTGCAGCGTTGAATACAGAAGAGCTTCCTTGATCTTGTCCGAGTGGTTAGAGGTAATGAAAAATTGAACATCGCCAATAATTCGCGGGAATTTATGAAACCATTAACAATTTTAAATACAAAATAAATATCGTGCAAAATACGCCTCAGGTGTAATTGGCTTAAGTTAAGTCTCCCACAATTTTGTCAGCCTGTACATTTAGAATTATGCATATTGTGTACTGAAACATGACTGAACGACTTGATAACCAATTAGGTGGAGATAATGCTATAATCTGGCCGCGCTACGATGGCATCTGAGGCCACCCTCGTTTACATGTTGTGCGGGATGTCGAATGCCCGAGGTTCTCAATAAGCGAATATGTTGGGTTGTATGCATATTTTTATTTCCAAAGTTATCTGTAACCTTTCAAGAACCCCTGATTTATAAATAAAAGCCGATACTGCACCATCACCTCAGACGCCATCGTAGCACGGCCAGACTATATACACAAATATCACGACTAGTGTTTCCACATTTAAAAGGTTCAGCGCACACATTTTATGGCTCTCACCACTTGATCAACACCCTGGTTATAGCATCATGTTCTGCAGAGCCAAAACGTATATACAGGGAGTCCCGGGAAGAATCTGACAAACTTTGAGGTGTATTACTTGGGTCATTTTAAGTTTTTTTTTCGTGTTTTTCGTGAATTTTTTTAACAGGGAAGGAATAATCAAAATTTATTTAAACTTGGAGGATATTGTACTAATGTTTCAAAGTACACGTTGTCATTTTTTCAAGTCATTTCCTCCAGAAATAGTGGAGTTAGAAGCTGCTGTCCATGGACGGTCGCCATGGAGTTTGCTGCTCGTGGGAAATCCTGTTTGCAATTTCGACAAATAAGAACCTGTGAATACGGTGAAAAATTCGAAGAGCCTATAACAGTGCAGAGGATTTATAGTCACATTTTCGCTGGTAGCTTTCGAAAGTTTTTTTTTGCTGGCACTTTCACCTTCACCAACACTTGATTGACTCCTGGTGTATTCATTTCCTTGAAAGGATCTCCTACGTCGTTTGTTGATCAAATAATTGCTAAGCAATGCTTTCCAAAGCTTGCTCCTTCAACAAGCCATAATTCACTAACCTTTCCGAATCGGACTTTTTTTTAATAATTGTAATTAAATATTTATTGACCAACCAAAAAATCCACGGCGAAAAAAATTAACGGTAGGACTTTTGGTAGCGAGCACGTGCACCCGGACCTCCTTATGTTGATATAACTTTTTTGCTTAAAATGACCTAAGTAATGCATTTCTAAAGTTTTGGCAGATTCCTTCTGGGACACCCTGTATAATATTACACGCTTGGCGTAGAGAAACCGGTAACTTTTGATTCGCTGGATTCTTCAATTTTCATGAGAAGAGATGTAGAAAAAAATTATTGTTATCGACCTGAAGGGTCTTTCATGCCTGCTTATGAATTATAAATAAATTGAGATTATTTTATTATGTATTGTTGCCCAATGTCATTTTCTTTCAGCTAATTTGGAGGTTTTACGTTCGGAATTAGCCAGCAAGCATGCCCAAAATTTGGTTGATTACGAGTTAAAGCAGAAGAAGACTTTACAGGAAAGACAGAATGTCTTCCAGGAAGCTTTCAAAAGTGATATGGAAACTTACAAATCTTTAGGAACTTTACCAAGTATGTATTACCGTTGCATTAATTAATAAATATAGGGTGATCAAAAGGCAGCAGGGTATGAACTTTTGTTTGTAAAATATATCTACAATATGTTTATTGACAGCTGTTACACACATGAATATTGCATTGTGATTGCATAGCAAATATCTGGACCGTTATGTGGGCTGCCGACCCATTGAAAAATATTTTATCAATTTCGTTGATCACCACGTGGCATTCTCTTGTGCCGCAGTGAATTTGTGTTTAGGGCCCCACGGCATATAAGTTGTGTCGCACACAGGAACACTATTTAAAGTACCGCGGAGTAGTATCTGGAGTATCTAGACTCATAAAGTAGATGGCCTAAACGATTATAAACATTTAGAGTCACAAGAACTTTCAACATCAGCCGGTATATATTCACATCGTCAATTTTCTTAATTTTTCTTTGCTTTTTCTCGAAACTCATATTTTACTTTGTAATTTGTTGGATTAGTTTATAAAATTTACCACGTTGTAAATTGTGTACTGCACGTTTGACCTTAGAGATTGCGCAGTGTAGCAGTACACGTGCATGCCACGTGGTTTGAATGCGGAAAATCTTATGTTTAGACATAATGCCGCATTATGAATGAACTAAAAGTAATATATGTAGAATTGCCCAATAAATGAATTTATAGTCATTTAAAGAAAAATACATATTTTAGGACAAAAATCAACTGGTGGCCTGAAGTACTTGTTTTTTTCTTTATTAAGGTGGCGATCAACGTATTAATCGCACTTGATCAATAATGTAGTTTATTATTGCGAACATTTTTCTAATTTGAGTTATTGCCACTATTCTTCTCTATTGGAATCAATTGTTAGTAAACGTGCATTTCATGTGACCGAAAAATGTGCATGCGTGAAAATAAAGGTCCATACTGGGTCACATGAAATGCACTTTTACCCAATTGTTTTTTAAAAAGTAGTTGATGATTTCAGGCATCCCGAATACTTAGCTCTGCAATTAATAGCACAAATTTTCTAACCAATATATATTTTTTTATTACTTGGGAATTTGCTCTCGTCGGTCATGACGAGTTTTTAATAAACCTATGATGAAATGAACTGCAAATTGTATTTCCAGAAATTGAAGTTAAAAAACAATCAAGTGCCCTTCTGGAAGAAATTCAACTGGACGTTGACGATGAGGAATTAAATAAATTTTTAGAGGATAAGTAATACTTTTTATCTACGTGTAAATATTATTAATTGTTAATATTGTATAAAGATTATATTTTGTTATTCTTAATAAAGGTATCATATTTGTATGTTTTTTTTATTTATTTATTTCAAATAAGCAACCATAAATCAAGCTTTGTGGCAGGCACAAAATCATGTGATTAAGAAACCATTAATACCTCTGTAAATTACAATTTGAATCGCTGCGGCAATATTTATTATTGCAGAATTTTTAAAGCACTTTTTCAAAAGATTAAAGGATTATATGCTTGGCGGTCATTTAATGCTTACATTATCAAAATCATCCCTTAGAATTTCTATTTAGAAGCTTTTAAACATTTTTCGCTCGGATTTCCGCGCCTCGTCACCATCTATTGGACGGTGGCTGAACTGCTAAGTGATGTTTTTGAACAGCGCCAAAATGCTCGAACTTTATACTTATTGTCAAAGTGTTAATATTTAGCAATGGGCTGTACATAAAACGGTAGACGATTTAATTCTAAATCGAATGATATATAAAATAGCTAAGGAAATTTAGCGGTTTTTCTGTAATTTGCGAATGAAAATTAAGGACGACACCCTTACCGACATTTACAGCTCACTGTAACATAAAAATTATATAAAGAAGGATTTGCTGTATTCTTCAATCAAATACGGGTTACAATACTTATTCCTGATTAATCATTCAACTATTTATATTTTTAATGCATTACAATAAGAGAAATATACGAGAAATCATAATCTAAGTAGAGGGCTCCACCTGTTATCGTGGGGATAAACTACTTTATAATTTGTGGTTGTAATAATTGTTGTAATAATAAAAGAATATTTAAAAACTTAAAAAGAATGTTGTCTCATGATTAAATAAATTCACTTGTGGATATTTACGTACTTAAATTGCAGAAACAATATTTTATAATATACACGCCTAATTCTAAGCAACCCGATATACGCATAACTCGAATTAATTTATAATTAAAAACTTCTAATTTTATACGTAACAGGGACAAAACCATAAGTATAATCCTGAGTAAAGCTTCAAAAATAGTGGGAATATTTAAGTATTTAAATTGCGGAAACAATGGTATTATATAAACGCCTACTTGTAGGCAACCCAATATACTATAGCTAATATTATTTTTTATTAAAAACTTCTAATTTTAAATATAATAGGGACACAAGCATAAGTGTAATCCTTAGCAACGCTTTAAAAATATAACACTTATGGTTCTGTCCCTGTTACGATTAAAATTTGAAGTTCACATTATTTTTTAAGCTTTACGGAGGATTACACTTATGGTTTTGTCCCTGTCACGTTTAAAATTGGAAGTTTTTAGTAATAAATTAATATTATGTATGCGTGTATTGCATAGTCTGTAAGTAGGCGTTTATGTAATATAATTATTTCTGCAATTTAAATACTTAAATATTCGCACTATTTTTGAAGCTTTACTGAGGATTACACTTATGGTTTTGTCACTGTCGCCTTTAAAATTTGAAGTTTTTTATAGTAGTTATGCGTTTATTGGGTTGCCTGTAATTAGGCGGATATATTATAATGTATTGTTTCTGCAATTTAAATACGAAAATATCTACAAGTAAATTTATTTTATTATAAGATAACAATCTTCTTAAGTTTTCAAATATTCTTTCATTATTAAAACAATTATTAAATCCACAAATGAAAACGTAGTTTATCCCCACGATAACAGAGGGTACCCTCTATGAAGATTAGGATTCCTCATATATTTCTCTTATTGTAATGCACTAATAATATAAAAAGTTGAATGAATAATCGGTAATAAGTATTGGAACCCGTATTTCATTGAAGAATATAGCAAATTGTTGTGCATTTAGGTTTTAGGTTACAGTGAACTGTAAATGTCGGTAAGTGTGTCGTGCTTAATTTTCATTCGCAAATTACAAGAAAACGGCTAAATAGCCTCAGCTATTTTATACACCATTCGATTCGGAATTAAATTGTCTATCGTTTAGTGTACAGCGCATCAGAGCCCTGCAGAAGCGGGTTTTTGAAAGCCCGGCCCGGCCCGGCCCGACAGTGAAAATTTAAAACCCGGCCCGGCCCGGCCCGTTGCAACGAAAATGTGTTGCGGGCCCGACCCGGCCCTGCCCGGAGCTGAATATTCAAAGCCCGGCCCGGCCCGGCCTGTCTCCGAAAAATGTTGAATTAAATAAATAAAATTACTGGACCTATGTACTCCTTAAAATTCCAAAAATACATTGAATTCATGTTAATAACATTTTTTTTCAATTCACTTAGTTGTTGCTTTCCAAATTATAATAAAATTAAATTCATCCAAGCCCGGCCCGGCCCGGCCCGGGTTAAATTATCCATCGGAAAGCCCGGCCCGGCCCGGCCCGGAGTTTGAAAAATACAGTACGGCCCGGCCCGGCCCGATGTCGGGCCGGGCCGGGCTTTCCGGGCCGGGCCAAAGCCCGGCCCATGCAGGCCTCTGCAGCGCATTGCTGAATATTAACACTTTGATTATAAGGATAAAGTTCGAGCATTTTGGCGCTGTTCAAAAACATCACTTAGTAGTTCGGCCATCGTCGAATAGACGGCGACACTTCGTGGGAATGCGAACATAAAATGTTTAAAAACTTTTAAATAGTAATTCTGAGGGATGATTTTGATCATTTGAACGTTAAATCATTGCTAAACTTGCAATCCTTAATCTTTTCAAATAAACGTACGCGTTTATATTGCCAGTCCTTTGACGCCCAAAAACCGATAAAACAGGGAGCAGTGGGCATGACGAGGAGCCCCCCTCACTCCAAACCCACACCTAGCCCTCGCCATTATCACCCTTTGCTCCCTGCTCCACCCATTCTCACTCAGATATCTCGGTAACCTCCCATACACTTGCCAGCTCCTAAACATATCATTATATTTGCTCTTCGCTAGTTATAGTATATTGGGTTGTCTACAAGTAGGCGTTTATATAATACCATTGTTTCCGCAATTTAAATACTTAAATATTCACACTATTTTTGAAGCTTTACTCAGAAATACACTTATGGTTTTGTCCCTGTTACGTATAAAATTAGAAGTTTTTAATAATAAATTAATTCGAGTTATGCGTATATCGGGTTGCTTGGGATTAGGCGTGTGTATTATAAAATATTGTTTCTGCAATTTAAGTACGTAAATATCCACAAGTAAATTTATTTAATCATGAGACAACATTCTTTTCAAGTTTTTAAATATTCTTTTATTATTACAACAATTATTACATCCACAAATTATTAAGTAAATTCAAAAAAACGAAATATAGCCTGAATATATAAATATTCAACCTGTTCGTAACTCTGCAAGCAAAATTAAGTCTTACTAAGACTATAAACAAATAACTTATTGAAACAACTACTTCCCTGGCTGATGCCACGCCGGATATTGAATGATACAAAAGAAATTTGCATGTTATTACTAGTACTACTAGTTAAATAACATTGGTTTAAGATCCCTTATTTCTACCCACAGGACTAACTTGAAAAATGAAACTAAATTGAATTTGAAAACTTTAAATTATAAAACTGAACCCAAAACTATGTAAAAATTAAGTAAATAGCCATCTGCAGACGCGTTTCGAGATTTATCTCTCATCAGTGCAGCTTCGCATTTAAATTGAATGTTAAAGAATAAAATACACTTACGTGAAGGTGACCGTGACCGTGAAGGAGTCGTAAACAAATGAGGAGATTATAGAAGGGTTGGACTGATTTTATACCTGAATTTAGGTATATTCAGGCTATATTTCGTTTTTTTTTGAATTTATTTAATACTCTCTGCAATAAGTAAGGTTGTTTCTATTTTATTAATTATTAAGTAGTTTATCCCCACGATAACAGGTAGAGCCCTCTACTTAGATTATGATTTCTCGTATATTTCTCTTATTGTAATGCATTAACAATATAAATAGTTGAATGATTAGTCAGGAATAAGTATTGTAACCCGTATTTGATTGGAGAATATAGCAAATTCTTCTTTATTGAATTTTTATGTTACAGTGAACTGTAAATGTCGGTAAGTGTGTCGTCCTTAATTTTCATTCGCAAATTACAGAAAAACCGCTAAATTTCCTCAGCTATTTTATACACCATTCGATTCAGAATTAAATCGTCTACCGTTTCATGCACAGCCCATTGCTAAACATTAACACTTTGACAATAAGTATAAAGTTCGAGCATTTTGGCGCTGTTCAAAAACATCACTTAGCAGTTCAGCCACCGTCCAATAGATGGCGACGAGGCGCGGAAATCCGAACGAAAAATGTTTAAAAGCTTCTAAATAGCAATTCTAAGGGATGATTTTGATAATGTAAGCATTAAATGACCAAACATATAATCCTTTAATCTTTCGAAATAAAAGTGCTGTAAAAATCCTGCAATAATAAACATTGCCGCAGCAATTTTTTAATGGTTAAATTGATTTTAATGATTCAAATTGTAATTTACAGAGTTATTAATGGTTTAATAATAAACAATAATAGTACATTGTACAACGAGCATATAATGATGGCTATTAATCACGACAACAAGGTTTGCGGAGCGAGCCGTAGGCGAGTAATTAATATGCTCATTAAACACGCACACGCATTTGCGTGTTTAATATGGTCATTAAACACGCTAATTCGCGCTTTGATTCACAGAACGCGATTTATGATAATATTTTGTTTACCCAATTTACTATTGAATTTAACTTTGATTTTAAATTTTTTGTAATAATAAATTGTAATTATAATCACAACTTTAATTTTGATTTTGATTTTAATTTTGATTCTAATTGTAATTTTAAATGAAATTTTGGTCTTGATTTTAATTTTCGTGAACAAAGTATAGTGTACAACTCGCATATAATGGCTATTAATCACTCAAAAGATTTGCTCCACTCGCCTACGGCTCGTTCTCGTGATTAATAGCCATCATTATATGCTCGTTGTACAATATACTATTTTAATAGAATGAAACATGTTTAAGTTATTTTAATGTCGCGCATTATGTAGAAAAATAATTGATTTATTACTAACTAAAATTTCTTTCAAAATTTTATGATAAAATATACGTTAACACAAGGTATAATTTTTAGCATCATAAATGAGAAGAGAATAAAAAAATGGATATATCCGTATTTTTTTTTTATTTTACCTTTACCATCACAATATTTTCCCGTACTTCGTACGGACAAAGTAAGTTGTCACAGTGATTTTTGTGGCGGTACTACATAATGTTTTGATTAAATACACCTGTGTCATGTAAACGTAAATTTTGTAAACAAGACCGTACTATTTGGGTAGTTCTATTTCAGTCCTGGCACAGTAAACAAATATTACAAAACCAGTGTTGGTAAAGAACTTGAAATAATATGTGAATAACGCATTCCAATTGAATATTCATCGCGGGAGTCATGGTTTCGCGTAGCGAACAATATTGTTTGATTAAAAAAAAAATGCGCCTGAAAATTAATTAATTTCAGGGTCGCGCGCTGGAAAAATTCAAATTTCGCCCGAACTTTCGTAAATCTGCCGCATTATTGCGAAACAATTCGAGAAACGTCAGACGACAAACAACAAGCGAAATGAATTATTTATTATTTATATTCCTTTGTTTTGATTGCGCCGTCTGCGCGTTGAACGCTGACCCTTGGGCGCAGTTGCGATACGGTCGAATTTCGCGCGCAGCCCCTCGCAGGATCAGCTGTTTCCGAATGACAGTTGAATGGCAAGATGGCGTCAGTCTGAATGTAGACAAAGAAGTGTTTGTTGAATATAAGTGTTTCCGTGGAAGAATTGTGGCGATTTTTGGATATTCCTGCGATTACGACTGGCGCTTTTCGTATCCCGTGCGATGCTCGACTTGGAAATCGTCCCGGAACGTTCTTTAGGCTGTGAACAATGGGAGTTTGTTCTAGGTGGGTAAAATCGCTTATTTTTATTTAATGCGTTTTATTTATTTTTTTTTTTTTTTGAGCGCACTACAAGTCCGCGGAATTTATGTTTATATTTTTGTTTACGCGCGGACGTCAGTAACTACGCGTTCGTTTCGTTTCCGAATTTTGAAACGCGATAAAAACGGAATGGTTACATCAATAACAAAGATAGAATAAAAATTGTACGTTTGTTAATTAATTTGAAAGTTATGAAAAAGTCGACCTCCAAATCGCATTAATTGTATTTACACCCCTCTTAATGATGATAATTGTATGCATTTAGTTGTTGCTGTATCATTTTATAATGGAGCTCTGTACTTGAACTTGCCTTTACATTTGTATTTTCTCATAAATTAATTCTCAATGTCACCCACTATCATCTTGCCTTGTTAAATCAATGCTTGGTTTTGGTAATAGCCGGTGAATGTAAATAAAATTTGAATGTTTAATTTTTTTGCTTGGATCGAGTTTTTGCAAACGGCGTTGAATCATGGGATTATTGACCTTCTGGATTTTCATTCTTTTATAAACCTAAACAATTATGTGTTGACTTACTTTAAGTATCAAATGGTTTTTATTGATAAGGATAATAATATGGACAATGTAATTCATTGTATCCCACTGAAAACAGCTTGACCGATATGCTTGAAATTTGAGTTACGTGAGGAGAATTAAATTAAAATAAATCACTTATGTTGGATTTCACAGATATTTATTTAAGCCGGGTTTTTCGTAAGCCGGTATTATATTTTCAGCTGTGTAAACGTTCTTTCTGTCACTGAAACATTTTTGAATTGTTATTAAAATGGAGCCTCGAGAAGAGGATTTAAGGTAAAAATACATCAAAATAGAAAAGAATTTGTTGATAAACATTGTGAAAGAGTAAATATCAATTAAAATGTATGTAATGTAATTGCAGTACCTAACCTCATCCCGTTTACCATTTGAAAGATCGTTTACACAGCCGAAAATCAGTGACGGTTCGCGGGATTTTTTCTGGAATGGCCGTGGTAATACAGATAGGTGTGGTCACGCAGCCAGCCGTCTCTGCAACTGACCCTACCTATCTGTATTACCACCTCTTGTTCCTCGGCCGTACCAGAAAAAACCCTGCGAACCGTCACTGCCGAAAATATAATACCAACTGAGACAGAGTTGTATTTATTAAATTTATTTAAAGCTTCTGCAACAAGTGACGTTGTCTCTAAATTATTTAGAGTTACATTTATTACCACATTTGTGAAACCCACTCTTCAAGGGTGAATGTTACTAGGAGGTGCAAAATAAGAACATTTATTAAAGATTAACATCTTCATATAAAAATGATGGCGATGTGGCCATTATGTTACTTTCACCGATCAAATTCTAATAGTCGGTCTACTCAAAAACTAAAGAGATTTAAAAAAAAATTATTGTTTATAAGTTGTTCATTTTGGCTGCAATTTTGATTTATCTAGAAAATATAATAAACAAGATGGTTTAATTTTTTTTAGAATAGAAAAGCTCAATTATGTACCAAAAATGTTGAAATAGTTCCAAGTCTGCATTTAAGTCGGTTTTTGAAAAATCAATTCTTTTTCAACATTCGAGCGTTGAAAATGGAAATGATTGGGTTTGATAGTGATTATCTACAAAACTAAATAAATAATGTGCTTTGATTTTTTTATAATATCAAAGCCCAATGATTCCCCAATAATGTTATTAAAATTGTAAGTCTGCATTTAAGTCTGATTTTGAAAAATTAATACTTTTTCAATTTTTGAGCACTAAAATTTAATTTTGATTATCTAGAAAAGTAAACAATTAACATGCTTTAATTTTTTTATAATATCAAAGCCCAATGATTCCCCAATAATGTTGTTAAAGTTGTAAGTCTGCGTTTAAGTCGGATTTTGAAAAATTATTACTTTTTCAATTTTTGAGCACTAAAATTTAATTTTGATTATCTAGAAAACTAAATAATTATTATGCTTTGATTTTTTTATAATATCAAAGCCCAATGATTCCCCAATAATGTTGTTAAAGTTGTAAGTCTGCGTTTAAGTCGGATTTTGAAAAATTATTACTTTTTCAATTTTTGAGCACTAAAATTTAATTTTGATTATCTAGAAAACTAAACAATTAACATGCTTTGATTTTTTTGTAATATTAAAGCCCAATGATTCCCCAGTAATATTGTTAAAGTTGTAAGTCTGCGTTTAAGTCAGATTTTGAAAGATTCATACTTTTTCAATTTTTGAGCACCAAGGTTTAATTTTGATTATCTATAAAACTAAATAATTAACATGCTTTGATTTTTTTGTAATATGAAAGCCCAATGATTCCCCAATAATGTTGTTAAAGTTGTAAGTCTGCGTTTAAGTCGGATTTTGAAAAATGAATACTTTTTCGATTTTTGAGCTCTAAAATTTAATTTTGATTATCTAGAAAACTAAATAATTAACATGCTTTGATTTTTTTATAATATCAAAGCCCAATGATTCTCCAATAATGTTGTTAAAGTTGTAAGTCTGCATTTAACTCAGATTTTGAAAAATTAATACTTTTTCGATTTTTGAGCACTAAAATTTAATTTGGATTATCTAGAAAACTAAATAATTAACATGCTTTGATTTTTTTATAATATCAAAGCCCAATGATTCCCCAGTAATGTTGTTAAAGTTGAAAGTCTGTATTTATCCCTTTAACTCAAAAAAAAAATGTTCTATCAGTCGCAATCCGTACCTCACGATATAAATTATTTATTTCTGGGTTGAAGGGGTGCCCGTAACGTTTTTTTGGCTTCTGGTTATTAAAGTACTTGTATTAGTGATAAGAATAAGAATTTGTATTTAGTTATGGCCGATTGCTAACTTTGTCAAAAATCGAGGTTTATATCGCGAGGTATGGATTTCTGCGACTTCTGAGAAATAATTTTTTTCTGGATTGAAGGAGTTCCTGTAACGTTTTTTTGACTCTTCATTATTAAAGTACTTGTATTAGTAATAAGAATAAGAATTTTTATTTAGTTATGGCTGATTGTAAACTTACAAAAAAAAAACTTTTTTGGAAGCGGTGAAAAAATGATTCCGGTTGATTCCTTTTGTGCTAATAATTTAGACCTTTCATAAAGCTAACATGGCTTACTTTGTTTTATTCGCTTTTCTTCTCTCGGAGATATGAATTTTTAAAATTCACTGCCGGATCTATTGCTAACTTCACACCCGTGTATAAATAGGTGGGGGAATGGACTATTATTAAATATCAAACATTGATTGCCAAATTTCATTTTGTGACGTAAAACGCTAAATTAAATTAAATTTCTAATGACCCACTCCGATACCTGAAATTTATTACATCATGATACGAATATCTTATAAATATTTCCTTCATCCTCTCTATTAATTGGATCAGAGCCAAGTCCGGGCGATCTCTTTTATAAGCTTTACGGGCCTTTATGATGGCTTCTTTAGATTCTCGTTTAAATTAATTTTGGCATGTTGCCACAATGTTAGGCTACGTTTTGTTGAAATTATAGGTTAACAACATACTTCAATCATTACTATCAGCCGTAATACAACGAGTGGTATGATTATTACCGATGATATTTTGGAGTTGAAACCGAGCTGCAGATTCAACAAGCGCCAGCGCGAGTTGAATGTGCTGACTAAATATCATCGGTTATTAATCGTACCACGAGTTATATTTAGTGAGAAAATATAACGAATAACCTTTTATAATCTTAATGACAACTCACATATTGCAATGTTTTAATTCGTCTTGTAGTTTCTTGCAGCACGAAGACTCCGTAAACTGTCGGCACTGCGACTCTTTATTCCTCGCGGTGTTTCTGGGCGTCGTATTTTTCACCATTTCACTGATTTCACTGTTAGAAACTGCATCCCAATAATTTAGTATGTATATTTTGAGGTTTAAAATTCTGACAGGACCACAATAAAATATCACCGCTACTTTTGTTTTTTATCATCGCGGTGATACACATGTTGCTATGCATTTCCTTGCATCTGATTGGCTCAAAATACATTCTAGTAGGCCAAAAATATAATTGCCAATATAAAGACAAAAAACCCTTGTGTTTCATTTTGGATTTGTTCATCAGAGTTGATTATTTTAGGTGTTTAGGTATTCTATGTTTTAAGAGAGAGAGACAATTCACTTATTGAGACACTTTTACAAATGACCTCAACAAGCAATCAGCCTTCTATGTTTTAATTTTATTACTTTCCTAATTTATGTATATTTATGTTTATATTCAATTATGTATGCTGACATGTCCAAACTTCCGTATTCTTCATATTTTGGTGTGATAATTCAATAATTCTTACAGGAATGCATTTTTCACAAGCAGTGGCGATAATCCAGTCGCAAGTGGGAACCATTAAAGGTGTCCAAGTACTATATAATGATACGGTAAGTAGTCCGTCCGCACAAAATAAATACGCAAACATTCGAATAATTTTAATTGTAGAATCCTTTAGAAGTAGACCTTATTATAAATTTACCGCAAGATGGCATCAGACTGTTCTTTGATCCCATCGTCCAAAGGCTGAAAATCATAGAAATATGTAATATGAAATTGGTGAAGTTAAAGTACTGGTGAGTCATCCGGTTATGTTTGCTGCGTGAGTCATGACAGACATTGCATCAATTGTTCGCGGAAAATTTTATTCGTTTATTTATTCATTCAAAGATTTGACTTTTAATGTGTGGCTGTTAAAATTGGAAAATGAAACGTCGTTTTGTTTTTATATCGGGTGTGTATAAATTGGCGGATAATCTACATGTGACGATGTTCTTCCTAAAATTCTGAATAAAAAACGTCGATGAAAAAATGTTCTACCATGCCTCATAGGCCATCAGGAGGCATTTAAAAGAAATGTACATTTGTCAACATAGCATTCACGAGCTGCCCTTTTTATCAATAATCTCATGGTTCAGAGTAGAAGGTAATTGATAGATAGAGCGGGGTTTATTTACAGATGCAACGGAAAATAGATTGAGTAAATAGTAAAATTCATTGTAATTGAACAAAACAAAACGAAAATAACACAAAAAACGCGGGCACTAATACAAACTGATAATAATGAGAAAAGCAAAATTGGTACGAACATGGAACTAGCAAGTTTGAATGAATTATTTGTGTCAAAGTGACATAAGCGGGTATCACGTTACCGAATGTATTTTTTATGAAAATAAGGTAGTTAAGAAGTGTTAAAAATACAAGTTTGAGATAGAAAGACAGCACACACTGATAAATAATTTTCAAACCAGTCATACTGTCGAAATTGCAGGGTTTTCTGTAAATTAATAACGAATAATAACGACTGGATGGTCAAACTTAGAGGACCTCGTGAAGGATTAGGAAGCATGGTACAACATTTTAGAATTAAGATAAGCTGCTTAGAATTTTTGAAAGAATATCGTCACGTGTAGATTATCCGCCAATTTATACACACCCGATATAAAATGTAAAAAGCTTCTGTGCAGCTTCAGGTTTAGCCCCTGGCGCTCTACCCACCGATTGAGCTAATGCTGATGCCGATTCATCTCATCAAATTCAAACAAGATGGGAGATGAATCGACACGCCATCTACAGGTGTGTGCATTAGCTCAATTGGTGAAAAATTTTGTGTTTATAAATAATTAAACTCTCTCTGTAATCTTATTAGCGGTTCTGCATCAATGGAATAATATTTGATTAAAAGTCTTGCTGCATGCCACCGCTTTGTAATTAATCTTTCTCATGATAGGATAATAAAATGCGAGTGATTAAACGGAATTTTATATTCCTTTTAAATAATATGTTATTTTTTAAAATGATTATGTATATTTATTTTTTGGCCACCTGGGTGCATTAATAACAACCTCCTTTGACTACTATTATGATTGGTGTATTTTCGAGTGTGCAAACCTAAAGTGTATATTTAAAATTTCAGCGGTATGGCCTTTAATTCGCCAGAAGTGTTGCCTTCTATCGAACAAATCGAACATTCATTTGGAGCCACACATCCAGGTGTCTACGATTCTGAAAAGCAACTTTTCGTGCTTAATTTCAGAGGGTTGTCCTTTTATTTCCCGGTAGAATCTAAGTGTCAGACTAGTAGTACTCATAATTTAGGTAAAACCGACGGTGCTGCCGGTGAGCGCGGACATTCTCAAGCTGGCCTGTTTCAGGATCTCTGCACTTTCCCCCGGGATCGTCGCCCCTGGTCTCGCGCATGGCCATCTACTGCGGGGCCAGCGTGGAGCAGGCGACGGCCCCCGAGCTTCCGCTCACCTGTTACCACGGCCAGATGTATCTGAGGAAGGCCGAAGTTATAAGGGGCGACAGTTACACGAAGGGAATCCGGCTGTGTCTGTTGGCCAGTGCCAACACGAGGAGGATAGACGCCTCCAAGCTGCAGATGGAGAGGGAGGTGCTGCTGGGTCACTCCGCGCAGGACGTGGCCTCGTCCCTGGGGGCGCCCTCCAAGGTGTTCTTCAAGAGCGAGGACAAGATGAGGATTCACAGTCCGAATGCGCACCGCAGGGTCACTGCCAGCCGTAGTGATTACTTTTTTAATTATTTCACTCTTGGATTGGTAAGTATTTACCGATTACAGAAATATTGTTAATTAATAATAAGCTGAGCTGAACCTTAATTGCGGACAATTTATAATTGGTTCAATATGAAAATCATTCTAGAATATTTTAATTTTTACATAAACAGAATTTAGTTTTTGTTTTGTTATCCGTTATTGCTTTAAAGCGTTTGTTGTCAGCCCTACTTATCTGTGGTAGGGAAGGACGCAATTAAAAGAAGTATCTGCCACTATTCACTAAGTCTGAAACACCGAAATATTGATTAAAAAAAGTATTTGTGTATACTAAAGTATGTGTTTGCCCTTCGTATCCGCAACGCCTCAATACGTTACAAAACTTGACCTTATACGTGATTTTCTATATGATATAAAAATGAATTTATCTTTGTTTGTCCCGTATGCATTCCTATACCATTTATACGATTGCGAAATTTTTTCTCAGATGTTTCTGAAGTAGTACAACCATTTTACAACAGGTGGCGCTCGAGTCGTTTCAACAAATGAGTTCAGCTGCAGTTGTTGTGTTAAAAGCACTTCTATAATTAATTAAAACACAAACACTCCCTTTCTTTGAGTAATGCATGCCGGGCACTCGAATTAAATAAATTATTGTATTATTACTTAAATAAAATATTCTTGTCACATTGTCAAATAGGTTAATTAATTTTTTTTAATTGTATTTATATTTAATGTTACTTATACAGGATGTGCTATTCGACGCCCGAACGAATCTGGTCAAAAAACTGGTACTACACACAAACTACCCGGGACATTATAACTTTAATATGTATCAAAGGTGCGAGTTCAGTGTCGTGCTGAACGGCATGACGGTGACGGCGTACTGCAGGTGGGACGAGCTCTGCAAGCAGCTCACCCCGAGCGAGAGGCCCGTCGTGCTGAACAGGGCCAGTTCCACCAACACGACCAACCCGTTCGGTAGCACGTTCTGTTACGGCTACCAGGATATCATATTCGAGGTAAGATAAAAGTTTTACGTCCTCGTCCTTAGTTTCTCCAATTTTCATACAAATTATTGTGGAAAAAATTTTAATGAAAAAATCAAAACATGATTAAGGGCAGTGATGACTCATGAAAGTTAAATAGTAAAGATGAGATGAATTCCTGTCGGAGGCATGTTCATACTTTTGATACAGTTTAATACGTAGAATTTGCTTGCAAATAAAAATAATTTCATTATAAATAGTAAGTTTGGAAATAATAGTGTCCTCTCACACATGCATATACACCTACCTCCCTCTCACTCTGTGTTTCACCAAAGAATATTCATTTACAAACGAAATATGTCGGTATGTCGGAAACGAGCGGAGATAGAGAGGCGATTAAATGGGGAAAGAATTGCAGTTTTATGAGTCGAATACAATGACACTCATAAAATCAACGGTTAGAAAATGTAAAAATCGATTTCACTCGATTGTTATAAGAGATAGAAAAATACTATAAAGGGCAAAGTTTTAGATAATTTCAGACTTAATAATAAAATTTTATCAGAATGTTTCCAACAAAATTAGTTTCCGAGAATTACATTTTTTTTAATGGAAACCATAGTTGGCTATGACCATTATTTTTTTAAGTAGAATATAAAATTCCTAATAACTCAGTTATTTTTATAAATAAGTATGTCTAGAGCCAGGGGCGGCTCGTTATGTAAAGCCAAGGAGCCATGGCACTACCTCTAATTTCAAGGTCGGCAAGAAATTTTTCCGTTCTGGAACTGCATTAGGAACCAAACAGTTTCTGGCTCCGCTCATGCGCACGACGACGACGTGCACTTGTCAGTCGTATTTCCGGGCCATCCACGATGAATGAAATTAGTTCATTACCGAATACGCCTTTTTGCTGATGCAGTATAGGCACTTGAAGATTGTCAATTTTAGCACTTGAAAATGTCTTTTTCGGCACTTTGCATAGTAGAAAATCGTCATTTTTGGCACTTGAAAGTTGTCTTTTATGACAGTTGAAAATTGAGAATTTTTGAACATTGAGAATTGTCATTTATGGCACTCAAAAATGATAATTTTTAATAGTTAAAAACTCGTTTTTGATACTTTTCTGCACATGAAAATGGTTATTTTGCACAGTTGTAAATGGTAATTTTTGACATTTGAAAACTGTTTTTTTTTGACACTAGAAAATAGGCATTTTTGATAGATGGTAATTGTATTTGTTGGCAGCTGAAAATTGCCATTTTTTGGCAGTTAAAATTGTCAATTTTGGCACTTGAAAATTGTCGTTTTTGACAGTTGAGAATGATCATTTTTCAAACTTGGAAATTTTGATTTATGGCACTCGAAAATGATAATTTTGGACAGTTAAAATGATCGTTTTTGACAGTTGGAAAATAATATTTTTTGCACTTAAAATTGTCAATTTTGGTACTCGAAAATGTCTTTTTCGGCACTTGAAAATTGGCAATTAAATTTTTCATTTTTGGCACTTGATAAATTTTGACAGTTGTAAAATGTCATTTTTGGGCACTTGAAGATTGTCAATTTTGGCACTTGAAAATGTATTTTTTTGCACTTGATGAATGTCAAGTTTGGCACTTGAAAATGTCTTTTTTGGCACTTTGTGCAGTTGAAAATTGTCATTCTTGACACTTGAAAGTTGTCTTTTATGACAGTTGAAAATGGTCAATTTTGAACCTTGAAAATTGTCATTTATGGCACTCGTAAATGATAATTTTTGACAGTTTAAAACTATCGTTCTTGACGCTTGGAAAATGTAATTTTTGGCCCTTGAAAATTGTGAATTTTGCCTTTTTTTGCACATGAAAATTGTTATTTTGCACAGTTAAAAATGGTCGTTTTTGAAACTTAAAAATTTGAATTTCTAGCACCCGAAAATGATCATTTTTGAAAGTTGAAATGATGGTTTTTGACAGTTGGAAAATGTCATTATTTGCACTTGAAAATTGTCAATTTTGGTACTTGAAAAAATATTTTTTGGTACTTGAAAATGGTCGGTTTGTACAGTTAAAAATTGCCTTTTTGACACCTAAAAACCTTCATTTAAACTGTCGGTAATTGCCCTTTTTAACAGTTAAAAATTGTGACATTTCGTATTTAAAATTTTCATTTTTGGCACCTGAAAATTGTTGTGTTTAGCAGTTGACAATGGTAATATTTGAACCATTTATGGCATTCGAAAATGTCGTCAATTTTGGCACTTTAAAATGTCTTTTGTGGCACTTAATGATTGTCAAGTTTGGTCTTTTGAAAATGTCTTTTTCGGCACTTTGCACGGATGAAAATTGTCATTTTTGACACTTCAAAATTGTCTCTTTTAACAGCTGAAAAATGGTCATTTTTGAACCTTGAAAATTGTCATTTATAGCACTCAAAAATGAGAATTTTTGACAGTTGACAACTATCGTTTTTGACACTTGGAAAATGCCATTTTTGGGGCTTGAAAATTGTAAATTTTAACTTTTTTTGCACATGAAAATGGTTATTTTGCACAGTTAAAAATAGTAATTTTTGACAATTAAAAACTTGAAAATGGGTATTTTTGGCAGTTAAAAATTGTCATTTTTGGCACTTGAAAATTGTCGTTTTTGGCAGTTGAGAATGGTCATTTTTAAAACTTGAAAATTGTCATTTATGACACTCAAAAATGATCATTTTTGACAGTTGGAATGATCGTTTTTGGCAGTTAGAAAATGTCATTTTTTGCATTTGAAAATTGTCAATTTTGGTACTTGAAAATGCCTTTTTTGGCACTTGAAAATAGTCAGTTTGTAGTTGTTTTTTTAGCACTTAAAATTTTGTATTTTAGACTGTTGGTAATTACCTTTTTTAACAGGTGAAAATTGCGAAATTTGGCAATTAAATGTTTTCATTTTTGACACCTGAAAATTGTCGTTCTTCGCAGTTGACAATGGTAATATTTTGAACCATTCGAAAATGGTCATTTTTGGCAGTTGTCAATTTTGGCACTTGAAAATGTCTTGTTTGACACCTAAAAAGGAGGTAATGTTACAAAATACAATACGTCGTTTGATTGATTACAGATGTTACAGATTAAATGCGGGCTATTTTTCGTCTTTATTTAATTCTTTTAGTGCTTTTGCAACAAGTAAACGTTTTGAATGGTCGATTTTTCTTTCCTCAAAAAGGAGGCGGTGAGATATATTGTGTATGCTAAGTGGCTCCACCATCAAAATTTTCCACGAGCCGCCACTGTCTAGAGCTACATTAGTTTAAAGAAGAAAAAACGTCACAGCGAACTATGGTTTCCATTTAAAAAACTGTAAGTTTGTGTTATATCTTGGAAACTAATATTGATAGAAAAGTTTTGATAAAATTTTATTATTTAGTGTAACATTATCTAAAACTTTGCCCTTTACAGTTTTTTTCTATTACTCATAGCAATTAAGTAAAATCGTTATTTTAAAAAATCTGCACTTTTTACGTTTTTTTAAATATCTAGTTATCATTGACTTTTATCTTGTCATTTTATTCGTCTCGTAAAACTGCACTTCTTTACCCGTTTAACCGTTTCTCTATCTCTTATGGTTTCTGAGATCCCCGTACTAAACATCGAAAAAAAAATTCCAAGTACAATCCGTCAAAAAACATACGGTCTCGGTCATAAAAAATACCTGTCTACAACTTTCCTTCCTTCTTTTTTTTTTTAGTAAATGGACGTTGATACTTATGCAATATAATTATGTTTAGGTGATGCCAAACAATTACATAGCCTCACTAAGTATTTATGGAGATGGCAAACCTGTGGAGGGAGAAAGTGAGCTCGCGTGACAGAGGCTCTCTGCCACATACCTTATTCTTGCTAACAGGTACTGGCAACCGTAATTCACTTACACGCGCATACACACACACACACATAAAAAAGAAAATGTGAAAAAAATTTGAAAAAGTAAAACCTCAGATACTACTACTATTACTAACTAGCGGATTTAATTTCTCGCCGGCGGTGACTTTAGATAAATGCTACCCTCGTGAAATAAAATACAGTAAAAACCCAGGCGGTGGCAGGTATTTGGGGGAACAGGGTAAAACTTGTTATTACACAACCGGAATAGCATTTTCTCATTGCGGATTGTAAATAATAGTCGTATATATATATTTCCACGCGTTATTTTTACCTGCCATTCTTTTTTTTTTTAGTTTATTTATTTTTATTTAATAATTCCTCATCGGCGACCGCTCGTGCTGGTGTGAAAATGGTTATTTCATATTGCTCGGAGTTTATTGTATAGATTGAAATGCAATCATTCTCTAATGAAATGCACAAATAATTCATGTTTAAAAATTAAATATTGTTTCCCCATCAGAACACCTACAGACTGGTTTCGACCTTTCAGGTCTCATCAGTGCAGTTAGTTGCTGATGGGGATGCAAGTTAGTGTGAAGAAACAACGAATAATAAATTCGTAAACCACACACAGCTGTGTGAAAAGGATGGTTGCGTCTACGTGGTAATCCATAATGAAAAATTCATGTTTTAACCTCAACTAATTATTGTAAATTCCACGAGAAGACATTTATGTTGTGTAACTGTCTTCTCAGGTTATGTAATAATTTTCACAACCGTATTTTTATTATCGATTGAATGTTTAACCCTTTCGGTACGGGTATATCAGGCAATATCACACCCGACGGACGTAAAAAATTACCATTTTTCAAACATCGATTTCTAGTGTTGGATTTTGCTCCGAAACTAAAAACATATCTGCAGCGTCAATGATGAGCGTTATTCGGATATAAAAACAAGTAAATTCATCAGAACGCTTATTGATGCTACCCGGCTGTCGCAGAAGTTACTTTAAAACGCTTATTGATGTGACCCGTCCTGAAAGGGTTAAATTCCAGTACGAGCGGTTAATCAAGGCATTAATTTATTCCGCTTTAATTTTAATTAAACGATAAACCGTAATTTATGGGCATTTGCTGTATTTCATAGGTAAAGGTATGTGATACGTTTAAAAGAAAAATCAAATAAGTATTTTTAGCAAATAATTTCTATCTGTTGTATATTTTTACGTGTATATGTTTATAGTCTTAACGAAGATGGAGTGTTATTTTTGTATAACGTGCACGATTTTAATCGGATACAAACGTAGATGTCCGTCGGACGATCAAAATCATTAATAGTCTAGTTATTAAAGTAGCAAATAAGTTCCTCACGTAGGATACAAAAAAAACATTTGTCTAAGGTATTTTAAGGATATTTCAGTATATATATATTCACGAAATACCGTCTCAGAGCTGTGAAAAAAAAAAATATTCAAAACATAGTCGGAAAGTGCTGCATTACCAAAAGTGCTTTTAATATGTTTTTCGTTGACTGATTGCCGAGAAATTAGTTGACCGTCGTCTCAAGCGCAAACATGTTGGTTAGAGATGCTAATAAATAAGACAGGGGTAGCATTTACCTAATATGAAAGATTCAAGAACATTTCTTTATACTCTTAGTCAAAACCATATGAATATGTACCAAAAAAAAAAAACACATGTATTAATATGTAGCTCATACTATTTTTACTAATATGATGATTTATTCGGGAATTTTATATTTAAAAAGTAAATAAACAATTTTCGTTCGATGCATATGTCGTGATAAATGTTTTATGTACGAGTGCTTAATTTTTAGCACTAATGTAATCATCATAGGACGCAAAATATTTAATCACGGTTAATTACTCTTATTTTATTAGCAATGTTTTCTCTGAAACTCCTACGGAACCTTAGGTCGTCGAGTATTCTCTAAAACTCCTCCTATGGAACCTTAGGGCATCGAGTATTCTCTAAAACTCCTCCTACGGAACCTTAGGGCATCGAGCATTCTCGAAAACAGTCATTGAATTTATTCCAGACAGATAAATAGAGTTGTACTAAGCACTCGAGACATGTTGCAAGTATTTGAACATAAAATAGACTTTCTAAATAATAAGAAACTGTAAACAGCTGTTTATTTGTCATCTTAAGCATCAATTTCAGGGGCACCAACCTCAGAAAATAGAAAATAAAATAACCCCACAAATAGCCAACCGTTTTTTCGCTCACAATCATTAAATCATCGGATACTAACCGATGAGCGGTTAAATTCTGCTAAATTTCTGCAACAAGTAAGATTGTTCCTAATTTGTTAAATTCAATTGGCTCTAGAGATATGTAGTCGCGTGCCTTCACGTCCTCCGAATACTCTGTCTCGAGTGCTCGGTAATACTGTACATTGTTTCAGAGTAATTAACCTGTGATTATTTCTTTTTAATGAGTATTCGATAAGTTAACCCAACTCGAATTTTATGCAATTCCTCGATTTATCAAATACCTTACATGAATTATAAATGAAAAAAAAAATCTTTATAACTTACAAAAAAACTGCCATATTTTCTGTAAATTTCGAAATTTAGTGTCCAATTAGGTTTCTTTGGGCGAAGAAAAGTATGTTAGTTGATTTGTATTAAATTGAAGAAAAAAAATACAAAACCAAGTAAAATGTATAAAAAAAATATATATTTTTCGGGTGCTTATTTAACACGCCCAAGACACATTTTGCTTGGGTTTTTTAAATTTCATGAATACCTTCTAGGTTTTATAGATTATTTTTATATGATGTATTAATTATGTATCTTTTATTTATTTTAATTATTGAATCTTAGTATAATTATACATTCTGTTTTACTGACGTGTTTCAGTTTTATGTATTTTCGTTGATAAAGGAGAATGTTAAAAAAACCCGTAATGGGAAAAACCTATTAAATATGTATTCGTAACGCCCATGGATGATGAAAACATAAGTTAGACCGCGGAAAACTTTCGAGATTCTATCAAAGATAAAAAATTCAGGATGGATTATATCAATTTTCTCTGAAACTATCAAAATGTTTCAGATAACAGTTGAACAGTTTGGAAGGGACATAATGTACAGGTCGGCAAACATAACTTGCCGTTGCGCAGTGGCAAAATTGTGGGCGGTACCTTCGAAGGGCGCTCTCGACAGATTTCGTGAACAGGTACATTAATTTTCAATGTGGAGGAGAGCGCCCGATTGAGTTTTAAATGAATAGCGCACGCGAAGATATGTGACCGCTTATTACAGAGACTGTACTCGGCCGGCAGTAGAGAGAGAGCTTTCACTTCCTCTCTGCACGTCTGGCCAACTTACAGTTTCCATCCTGTAGTGTCATAGTGACCTTGGGTTGACCTTGTGACATCTACGTAAGTTCGATGAAATTCAAAGTGCGCGCTGTATCTCAAAAACTAATCCAGGAATTAACCACTTCGCACCCATGCTGCTTTGATTTAATCCCAGGTTTGATGAAAAATTACTTCTTTGTTGTTGTTAACTTTTTCTACGAAATATGATTTCACTGTCACAAACTTTCCCATTTATGCAAAAAAATATGAAAAAATATTCCATAGATTGCACTAAAAAGTAATTTTTTTTGTACAATGTTTTTGTATTCATTTTTTGCTTGTTGCCACATGTGGCGAACCTGGGCGTGAAGAGGTTAACATGAAACTTTGAACATAAGTCTTATTTGATAATCCCAAGAAAAGAACAGTTTTTGGTAAACCGGAAGTGGGTGTTTACTTTAACCGTTTTTGGTTTCTTCTCGATAATTTTTTAAATATGAAACATATTACAAAAATATTTTAACAAATATTAAAGATGACAAAAAAATGAACATCTTTTGTTTGAAAAATTATTTTTTTCGAAATTTTATTTTATTTTTCTGAAAAGGTAATTTTATGAAAAATATTTTCAGACAAAAGATGTTCATTTCTTTATTGTCTTTAAAATTTGTTAATATATTTTTGTAATATTTTTTATATTTAAGAAATTATCGTGAAGAAACAAAAAACGGTTAAGGTAAACACCCACTTCCGGTGTACGAAATTTTACCAAAAGCTTTTCTTTTCTTGGGATTATCAAATAAGAAGTATGTTCAAAGATTCATGTTAATTCCTGGATTAGTTTTTTAGATACAGCGCGCACTTTGAATTTCACCTGACCTTACGTAGATGTCACTATGTCAATACATTATGTTCCCCTCCAAACCGTTCAAATTTTATCTATAACATTTTTTTGTATCATTGAAAGTTTCAAAGAAAATCGATATAATCCATCCTGAATTTTTGATCTTTGATATAACCTTAAAAATTTTCCCCAGACTTTTCCGCCGTCTAACCTATGTTTTCATCATCCATGGGTATTACGGATACATATTAAATAGGTTTTTCCCGTTGCGGCGTTAGGTAAAAAAACTGTATTTTTTTTTACATTCTCCTTTGCAAAACTGGCCCCCTTATTGGATATGTATATATTTATAAGCACTAGGTCAGATCTGTTAGATCTCATGTGAAATCATTTTGTTGTATATATCATGATAGAATATGAAATTCAAATATTTTATTATTTAACATTGTGATCCAACCTCAATAATAAAGTATTGAAGTACGCATTTCCTTGTTTTATTTTTATTATTAGATTACAACATGTAAAACCACAATAATAATAATAAGTCTTTTTCCGCTACCGACAACGTAAATAAGCGTTGCATAGTTACAGGTACCGTAAGTGGCTGATAACATTCGTGGTGTTTGTTGTCCTTGGCGACGGAACTTAATGTTTACTTACGGACCTAGGAAAATAATAAACAGAAACGTAACGCTCCAGCATATAGGCGAGCAACACATTTTAGCATCGGCATTTTTTTACATAACCACTCCTTAACCCTTTCGGCCCTGGTGGTGGCAATTGCCACCGCAACATTTACATGTCTCTACTTACTATGACAATCCATATTTTTGCTGTTTATCACTAGATGTCACTTCAACAAAGCCTCACTAATTAATTACTATACTAATTAATCAAATCAGTGCAAATTTGGTATTTATGGTCTTAAGAAGCTCCCCATCAATAATAATTAACAAAAAAATTTGTTTTCAAATTTAAAAATCCAGGGCTGAAAGGGTTAAAGGAGTCGTAACAGGGCACATACCTTTTTCGATTTTGTCGGTAACAGGTTCTAACACGCAATATTCGCAGCTTCGTTTGCATCCATGCCCGCAAAAACTGTCACTGGATTGACACAAACAAACAAAATTCGACATTGTTTTCTCGGTTGCTGGGTTGCCATAGAACGCATAGGTGACTATAAAAATTTTAATCCCAAATGTTACAAGCCGTTTTTTAGAATATTTTCATTTTCTGATCTTTTTTAAGTATTATATTTCCGGAAAATTAGCGGAAAAAATTAATAAGCAACAAGGAACGTAAGGACGTATTAACATTTGAGGTAGGCGAATAAGAGCCGAGGCTCGTCGCCTGCTGAAAATGTTAATTGTTAAACGTTAACTATTATTTGCATGTCATTATAACAAAATACAATAAAACATAATATAACAAGACTACTTTCGTGATTCCTGTGATATTATACCGATAATTTAAATAAATTTACTGTTTTAAACTTGTGAATTCTGTTTAATATGACTATATCCCACCAAACACAAATTAATTAAAACCAATCGACTTCTAGGTAACTTTGTTGTTGCAATAACAAATCCGTGTGTTGCAACTTTCCCTGCGACAACCCTGACCCTCCGCATTTGCATATTTCCTGGATACATTCCAAGCAACGGCCCTTAATGTATTTTTTATTGTATTTACATTATTTGCCCAAAAATGCGTAAACCGGACCATAAACGGCTTTGCGGTAATTTCATGCAAAACGTTCAGAAGAGAACACCAAGTACAGTCGTGACATTTTGTAAACATTTTTGCATCAAACTACTGTCCAATAAAAACAACAAATGTCAGTTTGCGGCAAGAATGCTATAAAAAATTAATGAAAGAACATTCTTTGCAAGTAATCCAAGAAAAAGTGAAAGACGGGTATTATAACCTACACGTTTTGTGATATACATAGTAGTAAATTTCTCTCATGCATTGTAAATTATCGCAAGTTTGCACTCTTTCGACTAACCCTTAAGTCGGCCATACACGCTACGGTCTACCGAAGAGGTCTGCCTGCGCAGGTGGACCGGAGCGTGTGTGGGAATAGACCTGTGCAGTTTTTATAACCTGCGCAGGCGACCGGCGCAAGATCGAAAATCATTTCTTTCGAGTGACACCGTACGGTGTACCTGTGCGTGTATGCATGTACTCCAGTCACCTGCGCAGGTCGCATCAGTAGTTTTCTAGTGTCTCTCTCAGACGGTCGTCGTGTCGCTCGCATCATATATCACTTGATGGCTTATTATAAATATTTTTCATATCTCTTTAGTCGTAAGTCACTACCCTTATTATTATGTACCTGTACGCCAAATAACGTTGTAAAATCTTGATTATATATTTTATTTATTTATGTATTTTATGTATTTAAACTAATTCTATATTACAAGTTGTAAATTTCCCCTGTAATAAGATTATTTTTAATCTGCTGGGCAATAAAAGTTTATTATTACTATATATATATATATATATATATATATAGTAATTCAACACGCGAAAATGGCGCCACCAAATTCAACTAAAAAAGTGCTTGAAGATTTTATCGAAATATACAGAACTCATCTGTGTCTTTGGCAAATTAAAAGCAAAGAGTACCTTGATCGAGCCAAAAAAGAAGCTGCCTATAAATTGCTCATGGAAAAATTGAAAGAAATTGAAATCTTTTTTGTTCAAGATGTAAGACCTATCATCGTCCTTAATCGATGCCATTGCAAAAAGAACTGAAGACCGCTCCGGTGCACCGGACATCCCCACACACACTACCGACGTACGGTTGGCCTGTGCGGGCAAACCTGCACAGGTAACCTCTCCGGTAGAACGTAGCGTGTATGGCTGACTTTAAGGGTAATCGTAAAGTATTGTATTTCTCATTTTAACCCTTAAGGGCTTGAGCCTGTTGATAGTGTGAAACCATCACTGAAAACAAATAAAAAGAAATAAAAGTCGTCAATATGTGTACAAATATATTAAATCATGATTCATAATGAAGAATTTTATAACAAATTCTTATGTACAAGCTGAAATATACTATCATAATACAAGTCATGTATTAATAATTATATGTAAGAAAATAGTACATAAAGTGAGATCAAAAAATCATATATGTCGTGTCATCACATACAAACCTTAAAAATTAAGATGCATTAAATTAACACCCCAAAGATATGATTACAGTACACCATCATTTCCGTTACATTTAAAACCTTATCCGTTATTTCGCTAAGATAAAATTTGTACATTCATAATATTTACGAATGTCTTTTGTAGTGAACTTTAATCCTTAGTTGTAATATAATTGTAATAATATTTAATATCACATTCTAAAAACTGCTTAACACGCTCAATCTGGCAATGTGGATATTTTGACAATCACGGGTTAAAATTAGAAATGTCACTTAACACGTTTAATCTGGCAATGTGTTGATATTTTGACAATCATTTAACACGTTCGCTGCCACCGCAATTGGGATTGCATTTACGTAAATATAAAGTCGGGCGCACTAGCACGTCGGTGGCAGCGAACGTGTTAACCCGTTAAAATTAGAAATGTCAAGTTAAATCGCCCTTAAAATTGTTAAAGGGAGAAATTTCGTCAATTAACGCTAACAAGCATTTATTGGCTAAATGACATTTAAACTGGTTAGTAATATTGCATATTCACTCTCAAATCTTGTTCAGGCTTAATTGTCCTTTAAAACGTGTTGATAATACCAGGCGTTAGTCTTCTATGAGGTGAATTGTCAAATTAAAATCGAGACAATTTGTGTTATTAAATAATGGCTTTCATGAACATGGTTGGCATTACAGTTTTTTATTTTCTCCAACTAACCCCTTTTTCATAAATATTAGCTCAAAGCCTGTAGGGTAAATGTCCTAATTTTTAATACAGTGAGATCAGAAAGTCGAAAATAGTTGGCAACACATTTTCTAAAAATCCCTATAATAATTTAAGTCAAATTATATTGGCTGTCTGAAAATTTTCGAGGCAGTGCAGTGTCCATTTTGTTAATTTTGACGTCTTGTGATTTTTTAAGGTTACTTGTTTTAAAAATAGTATTGTGTGCCGATTTTGTCTATTTTAAACATTAGCAGTTATTCATCACTATTAATATAGCTATTATTACAACTAGGGAAATATGTTGCTGCCAACTATTTTCGACTTTTTGATCTTACGGTATGCGACATTCCTAATTTATTTCACAGCCAACTTGTGGCTCACACATTAGAATAAATTAATCTCCCATCAATTGTGCAATAAAGATTGTCATCCACATCCGATTAAACGTGTTAATAAAACCTACACAAGCCATCATTCTAAAACGACATGCCGATCGAATTAATGAGAGGACTCGGGCGGCGGCGCCATGCAATTCCCGTCCGGATACCTTTTCTTGAAACTCTCGATGAGCTCCGGATCCACCAACCGGATCCCGTCCACCTGATTACCCAATGTAATCCAATTCGGCTGAATGTTATGCGGCCTTCCGAACAGCTCGATCTTCCTAGTTCCCGGCGACAACCTCTCGATCATCCCGTAAATTTCATCCGGCTTATGACTGGTCGCCCTCACCTCGGCCACTATCACGTCCGAATCCAGCCCCCTGTTGAGATTTTGCGGACTACCCTTCATACCCACCAAACAGTGTTCTTTACCGTGGTTCAACCAGTGCCCGGTCCGACCTGTCCTTATAATCCTCTGCAACTGGTTAGTCTTCACCCAAATTATTTCGTCGACGCGTTCGTAACCCCACAACTTCAAACACTCCCTACCCAACTCCATAGCTCTACCGGTCACCCACAAGAAGATCAAACCTTCATCTTGTAACTGGGGAATACCCAGCTGCCTCATCTCATCGTCGGACATCGTCCCGTAAGGCAGCTCCATGTGGATGTCCCACGGCGGGTCCGCCATTATCACAGCAAATTTCCCCAGCGCGGTCATGTCCAAATACCTCAAGTCGCACTGCACCCACTGCGGGGGGTATAAAGTCGTACTTTCGGCACACGCCACCGGCCTATTGGGGGCCGTGGGCGTGGCGTCCTTCGACTGTCCCGACCTGTCGACCTCGTAGTGCACGTACTTGCAAGTGTCCATGTGGAAGCATGTATTTAAAAAGGAGCAATCGCCCAGAGCTTCGTCGGTGTGCTTCTGTATGATTTTCTTGAAGTGCAGCTTTTTGCACTGCGCCGTCCCGGCGTTCCGCTGGCACTCGGCTTTCGTTCCGTGCGGGCAGAATTCCATCACCTGTGCCCCACCCTGGGAGCGGAATCTTTCGGCCAGGGATCTTTCTTTCGCCGTGGGTTTGCTTAGCAGATCCAGGATTTCTTCTCCCAATTTTTTGCTCTCTTTTTCCTTCGTTGAAGGCATGGATAATAATGACTGTAAAAAATTGGAGATTGGTAATAATGTAGGTATAATTATTATGTATTTGTGAGTTATGTGAAGTTGTGTAATTAAATAGTTAAACACAGTTATATTCCTTACTTCACTCGTTTATTTATAACACTGAATGTACATTTCGAACACGATCTGTTCATTTTCAATAGTTAACAGATGGGTTTACAAATTGGTCGGTACAAAAAAAAAAAAATGAAAAAAATTAACACATCGTGTTCGAAATGTACATTTAGTGTTATAAATAAACGAGTGAAGTAAGGAATATAACTGTGTTTAATTATTTAATGTAGGTATAATCCATTCACGATCAACTTTTAGTAAGGTAGGCCATTTTTGATGGCACGATTTAGTTATGCACCAAGTCTTGAGGTTATAATTTATGAAGGTTGTCATGCGCTGTTGCCAGCAATATTTTCTTCCATTCAAATATTTTTGCCCACAAATTAGATTGTAATATTTTTGCAAAGAATTTGGTTTGTTTGTTTTTACTTAAGTAATGTTGGCAACGTTGGTTCATGTTTTAGAAATGTGTGTGTCACACAGTCGGTGGATTTTACAAAATTTATTTATTTTATTTTTCGTAAGCCGGTATTATATTTTCAGCTGTGTAAACGTTCTTTTGACTATCACTGTCAGTCACCGAATACATTTTTTAATTGTTACTGCTTAAATTAGAAATGGAGCCTCGGAAGAGCATTTAAGGTAAAAAATACATCGAAATAGAAAAGAATTTGTTAATAAACATTGTGAAAGTAAATATCGATCGAAATATGTGTAATGTAATCGCTGAATATAACCCCAAATTATGTATTCCGTTTACTATTTGAAAGATCGCTTACACAGCCAAAAATATAAAACCAGTGTTACGTCAATTTAAGGAAGAGATATACCGTGTGTCTCACGAAAAAGGCCCCAAGCTCTTTTTCGTAAGCCGGTATTATATTTTCAGCTGTGTAAACGTTCTTTTGACTGTCACTGTCAGTCACCGAATACGTTTTTTAATTGTTACTGCTTAAATTAGAAATGGAGCCTCAGAAGAGCATTTAAGGTAAAAAAATACATCGAAATAGAAAATAATTTGTTAATAAACATTGTGAGTAAACATCGATCAAAATATGTGTAATGTAATCGCTGAACATAACCTCAAATTATGTATTCCGTTTACTACTTGAAAGATCGCTTACGCAGCCAAAAATATAATACCGTCAATTTAAGAAAGAGATATATGATGTGATTCACGAAAAAGGCCCCAAGCTCTAGCGACTTTATTTTTGTCTTAAATTGAAAAAAAACAAATATAATATTACATCGCATCTTGATTGTTATAATCTGCTTGTATTTTTTTAGAGAGAGGCCATCTTGCCGTCATCGAACATTTTTTTTAAATGGCACAAAAAAAATTGTATTAAAACTTTTTTGCTATTCAATGAAGTAATAATTTCATATCCTTGCATTACATTTTCTTTGAGAAAAACCAAAACAAAAAAAAAGTTGGCAATGGATTTTTTTTATTATTAAAAAGAAAGTAAAAGTTTATCAAGCTATTAACCTGGGCAGATTTTGTTTTATTAAATTTCATGGCACACTATTTCTTGCCATTTACTTTCTTTGTAATAATAAAAAAATCCATGGTCAACTATTTATTTGTTTTGGTTTTGCGTTTTTCTCAAAGAAAATGTAATGCAAGCCTATGAAATGATTACATCGTTGAATAGCACAGAAAATTCTCTATAAAACAGTTTTAATAAAAAAAATTTGGCGCCATTTAAGAAAATGGCGGATGACGGAAAGATGGCCGCTCTCTAAAAAAATCTGTTACAAGCAGATTATAGCAATTGAGATGCGATTTAAAATTATTTGTTTTTTCAATTTAAGTAAAAAATAAAGTCACTAGAGCTTAGGCACTTTTTCGTGAGACACAGTATTTATTACCACCTTTGTGAAATCTACTGTGTCTGTGTCAAAAATTCCTGCTTCAAACAATAAACAAACATTATGGCTTGGTTCACTAAAAGTTGATTGTGGATATGTTATATGTTTATGAATAATTAAGTTAGAGCTCGGGTAAATTTATCGTGCCCACACTTTTTGAAATCATATTTTGGTAGGTATTTGTTTATAATATCGTATGTTCATTAAAAAAAACTATGCTATGATTTTTATTTTTTATTTTTAAAAATTTAAGTTGGCACACATGTTAGGAATTGACATACAAAACGTCAGATCTTTCTAAAAGTGACAATTATTCCGTGGTCACAATAGTTTACAGCAACCAGCAAAAATTGTTTCTAGTTGAAAGTTATTTTATTTCTTTATTTCCTACGACTTCTCTGCGCCATTTGTCACATCAAATGAATTTATCGGTAGGAACATGCCACAAATAACGTAACCTCAATATGTGTTACCAACTTAATTTTTTTTAAATAAAAAATCATGGCACACTTGAGATTTTTTTTTAATGAACATACTTTATTATGATGGAGTACAATATGACAATCAAAACCTTGTTACCATATTTCGATATTTATCATCCATAAATTGTTATTGACATTGTGGACAATTATTTTACGAAAAAGTAGTTTATTTTATATTCTTAAAAAGACTTATTTGTGGACGTGTAACGGAAAGTTTTCGTAGCTTAAAATTTAAACAAATCTGGGGTAACGTACAGAAATAAAAACATGTACTATTTGAGTGATCACGGAAATCATTCAAAGCTGATTAGATAACCTACATAAATAAACATGTATTCCCCTCATGCTTTCTTTTATAACTTTAGTGTAACTGATAAATTTAATTTTGTTTTGACTCGGTTATTTTAGATTCGGAAGGTTAAATGTTATCCATCTACTATAAACGGTTATCGGTAAGGTATGTAAAATAAACAAATGAATAAACGGTTATACTTGTCAATCAATTCATTGTCATGTGTCAAAATTGTGTCTTTTCTTAGCAATCGCTAAAAAATTAACTGCTGCGCCATTTTGAATTTGGCGCAAATCTAACTTCAGATTAGTGTTCGGTGATCATGACAATCCATTTATCAAAATTTTAGTTAAATTTTTTTTTTTTTAGGTCCGCCATATTGTATCTGTTTTTTTTGAGTTTTTCAAATCTAACCTCAGATTCATGTTCAGCGATCCCAAAAACACAGTTTGAGTGCACAATTTGAGCAGTAACAATTATTCATATAAATGTGTTACCAAAACTTTAAATGCATTTTTCTTGAAACATGATTTTTCCAAACTGCGTGCACGATAAAATGAAAACACTCCACCCATTAACTTGTAACTTTGATCCTCTTAAAGGAAACACATTTCCTGTGACCTTATACCTATAATATTTAAAAAAAATCAATATGAACTATTTTTTTAGAGCAAAGTGAAAAAATAATCAAAAATCGAACTCAAAAGTTCAAGTGTGCACCGTATCGTCAAATTTAAAGTTATTTCACTTTGCTTAGGTATAAGGTCCCACAAATTTAATATAGTTTTCGATGATGTAGTCGATTTTTGATTTCAGATCGAATTTTGGGCGTTAGGATGCACGCAGTGGGACCATTTTTATAGAACATGCCATCAAATTTCCGTAAATAACAGGCACCATTTTGTTTTTTTTTTTGTAACAAAAAAAATTAAAGACAAAGTTGAAAACAATGGCAACCGTAATCCCCAAACTGTTCCTTCGTATGTCTTTTTATTGTCTCAAATATAAATTCCAAAATTTGCCAATTTTTTTGTTATTTACATGAGAACCTCCCCTTAATAATTTTAATAAGACATTTTTTCACCAATATTGTGAGGTAAATAACGCAAATGTAAAGCTTGAATTACATTATACTTTTTCCGTCTAGATTCTCATTCAAGTTTTGCTTTCGATTTATAGTTCATTGCATTCGATATAGAGAGCGCCCACTAAATAAAAAGTATTTGTGTTCGTGTGTCCAAGTCCAACTGAGGTTAAGAGTTAAGATTGTAAAAATGAATAAAATTGAAAACATCAACCGGTCACCAGGTTATATAGGTTATGTTGCTTGCACAAACAACTCATGCTTGTTTTTTTGCCGTCATTGGCAGTACCGAACTTGGACCAATATCAAACGGAAAATAGGATCGGCTGCATATTTCTATTCAAGAAACTTGAACGGAAATTGGATGGAATTTTCTGAATTACAGATTGTCTCGAAGCAAAATCTAACGAGAATCTAGACGGAAAAAGTATAATGTAATTCAAGCTCAATACTTACTAAAATATCAGAGGCTTTCTTATCCTTCTTCCTCTTATCCTCCTCCTCGATAACCTTCTTCTCCGGACTCTCATCCCTCTTCCTCTTCAACGTTTCCACCTTCAGCCCCAGCACCTTATTATCCTCCACCATGGCGTTCAGCTTGGAGTGCTCGATAAACGTAACATCAAAAACATTCTTGCCGTCCTTAACATTCTCCTTGATGTGAATAATCTTTTGCGTGGCGAATTTCTGCAGGAGGTTGCAGATCGACTTGTGCGACACGTTCTGCTCGTCCTGCAGCAGGACGAACAGCTCCGGCGAGGAGATGGGCACCTGCAGGGTGACTTCGTTGAGTTTCCTCAGCAGTCCCCGCTCGAGCTCAGGATCAACCTTGATGAGGTCGTCCTCGTCGGTGAGGTCGTGCTTCACTTTGACGTCCTCCTTGTTCGTCGAGGAGGCGGAGGTGCTCTCGAAACTGTTTATGGGGGAAGAGTTCGTGCCGAGGCTGCTGCCCAAAATGTCCTGCCTTTCCTTCTTGCGTTTCTCCAGTCTCTCGCGCAGGCTGTTGCGTTTGCTCTTGATGGCTTGAATTTCCTCCCAGGCGTCAGACATTTCCTTCGCATTTATTTAAAATGTTCATTTACAAACAAACGTTGAGGTTAGGAAGATGTTTTTTTTTGGGTCGTAAGACAACGTAGGCAAACCGGTAATCACCGTTTGGGATTAGGGTTACCATCTTTGTATTTTACCAATCAGTCGTTAAATACATAGCAACGATGAACTAATAAGTAGTATACGTAAAAAATTACATTAAAGAGAAACGGATGGCTTCTTTAACTACCAAAATGTTAATTTAATTTGTACTTGATAAAAATGCTGATTACACAATAAATTTGTGTGTATTGATACGTTTGTTTTTTGCAGTGACGGTTCGCGGGGTTTTTTCTGGTACGGCCGAGGAACAATAGGTAGGGTCAGTTGCAGAGACGGCTGGCTGCGTGACCGCACCTATCTGTATTACCACCTCTTGTTCCTCGGCCGTACCAGAAAAAACCCCGCGAACCGTCACTGGTTTTTTGACTTATAAATGGATATCTTGTGAACGGTTGGAGATAGTTGATCATTAGACTAACTAACTAAACTAAAATTTGTATCATTTGTTTTTTATATTCTACTAAAACTACTCCCAAACAAAGAAAATATACAGGGTGAGTTTTTTTCGATGTTCTCCATGGGGATCTCGGAAACTATAAGAGATAGAGAAACGGTTAAATGAGCAAAAAATGCAGTTTTACTAGCTCAATAAAATAACACTTTCAAAGTTTTCAAAAAAGTGAAGGGGAACTAGATATTTTGAAAAATGTAAACAGCGTCAATTTTTTCAAATAAATATATCTCGCTTATTATGATAGATAGAAAAAAACTGTAAAGGACAAAGTTGTAGACAATTTTACGCAGCTTAATAAAATAAATTCAGAAATTTTTTAATGCCATTATTTTCCGAGATATGACGCAAACTTACATTGATTTTAAATGGAAACCATAGTTGGCTATGAGCCAGTGACGGTTCACGGGGTTTTTTCTGGTACGGCCGAGGAACAAGAGGTGGTAATACAGATAGGTAGGGTCAGTTGCAGAGACGGCTGGCTGCGTGACCGCACCTATCTGTATTACCACCTCTTGTTCCTCGGCCGTACCAGAAAAAAACCCGCGAATCGTCACTGCTATGAGCTCATTCGAAAGACTATTTTTTTTCTCTACCACTACATGTGCATACGGCTGCATACTTTTAAAATAAATATTGTAAAATTTTCACCTACAAATTAAGATTTTAAAAGTAAAATTTCACTGCTTCAGTTCTCGCATCTCGTGGCACGCGGGGCACGCCCATGATAATTCGTTTCAGCCCGAACTCGTCATGGTCATGGTTTTTCTGACCGATATAATGCGTTTTCGGCCGAGTACCGTATTCTATTCGGTCATGACTTGCCGAAACGTGCCATTTTGATGAAAAAAAAAACCACCGGGAGTAGAATCAGGGCCCAGACCATCACTTTGCGTAATGCAAATCGAATTAAAACCGCAAATTATCCCGAAGCGCTCTGTGTGTGACAAGCTGTAAACCCTAACATCATCAGTTCCCATTTTCGAAATAACAACCAATAGCGTCGTAGAAAGGCGACCTCGGAGCGTCCACCGTTTCGCTGCGTGATCCACCGGTGTTTCCCAGTTGGCAGCTCCGTGCGGCTTTGTGCATTGTCAGTTTGACAATTTCACTGTCGGCTGATTTGTGCCAGTGTCGAAATTCACGCGAAACCGAAACGCCGAAATTATGTCCGCCACGCAGAGGCATGTGTTGCGATTGTATAAATCCTTGCTCAGGGAGGCCAAGAAGTTCCCCTCGTACAACTTTAGGTGAGCCACCGTACACTATAATTATAATCGGCCAGTCCCATTTATTTATAAAAAAAAAGCACATGTTCGCAACTCGTTAAATTAAACATTGAATGGTAAGAGGTTATTCGGGGCTATTTTACGTCTTGCTGCGCGTTAATAACCTGCATTTGTGCTTGCACTACTTTTTTATTGATCCTACTCAAGAGTTTGTGATTGTACTTCTTTCAACCTTTCATTTATGAAATAATGGGGTTGAATCACTACACATACTGCAAAAAAGAAAGTTTTCATTGTGTAGTTAGTTTCTGCAGATAATTTTATAGCTACGATTTGTTTTACATGGAATTAGATCTGTGACTCGAGTTGGTTTTTCTGACCACACTTCTTGATATTCTTTTAAAACAAGTTCCACATCTTCAACCTTACATAACGTCAAGTGTAACTATTAATACAAATTGTACAGTTAAACTTTACCGTTCGTTTGCTAATATTTATCTTTTAAACTGATGTTACTGTGGATTCTATTTTCTATTGTGCGGTTTAGCTTGATATATATAATTAATAACGTTAAACTTTACCTTTTGTTTGCTAATATTTATCTATCTAAGCTGATTTTAGTGTGAATTCTATTTTCTATTGTGTTATATTTGTTTGATAAATTATTAATCAATTTCTCACTTAACCCACGGTGAAACATTTATTTATTATTCTGTGAAACAGTGAAACAAAACCAATCAGAATTGCTTGATAAATTCCTGTTTATTAACTCTTTTATATAACAGTGTAAAAGTTACAATTAATATTACATCTACGACAGACAAGATCAGAATATCGAGTGCAAATCAAAAATATAATAAAAGTGCAATTTTAATTTAAGTGGAATTATAATGTATTTGCATTAGGTGAATCATTAGTTTGACGAACTGTTTGCAATTCTCGCATAATCTTGATGGGCAAAAGGGCAATTTTAGCTTGTTTGCAGTTTTACTTATTGAAGAAATTGAAAATAACGTGTTTTCACATTTTGTTCATACATGAAAAGTGGCTGAAATATATACCCAAAGTTTCAATATTTTCTTATTTTAACAGTTGTAGAAAAAATATTGTTTGCATCAACAAAATTATATTATTTCACATGTGACAAAATTGTATTATTAATGTGTGAAAAAAATGGTTGTCATGGCGATTTGGTGATTCTTTGAAGTGTTAAAAAATGGCAAACTTCACATTCTGATAGCGATGCATCAATGTCATCCTTTTCTGATGGTTGTGGACAAAATTGTTTTTCTTAGAATTTGTTCTATTTGTTTAGGCAACGGAAATTTTGTTTTTAATATCATTCAGGGAATTTCCCACAAATAGAAATTGCAAATTCAAAGAAACTCCATCAGGAAAAGCCCGACCAATTGCGAAGTAGTAAGAAGTGTAATGCAAAACGAGATCCTGGAATTTGGGTCGATCGCGTTCAATCGAAACAATGGCTATAGTCTGTCCACGGTACACATAGAGTTGTAAAAACGCCCACAATCGCCACTTGTTCTGAGCAAAAGTCTGATTTACACTATGTAAATTTATTTAAACAGTGCTAGTAGCGCCACCTGTTAGGAACAGTCCAAACTGTAAAAGTTCAGTTTTTGTCTTGGTCGTGCTCTGCATGTTGCTTAGTATTTCGTAGAACGTTTTCAGGAGGCTGAAATTTATTTGCCGATTGATGTTCCCTGAGTATGTTATAAACGCTGGCCACACAAACACCTACAAATATATTAATATAGCCTATGGAACCAGTACATTTAGAAATTAAGAACGTACCTCCTGCATTTGCGGTGAGTACCACATTTTCAACTTTGGTGCGTTCAGGATAATTTTCCTGACACACCTTAAAAATATTAAGTATAGATTCCTTGGTGGACACTGAAAAATGCTGCACACGGTCTCGTTTTGATGGAGATAGAGCCATTATAATGAAACAAGCAGAAAGGTACTCGATCGCAAACAGACAATACAATGAGGCAATCAGCTGACGATCGCGTCAACCATTTGCATTCGTACTGCGTGATTTGGATGTGCGAATTTCCCGCAATTTTTCGAATCGGCCAGTAAGAATGATGTGTTGGCGATTGTGGGCGTTTTTACAACTCTATGTGTACCATGGACAGACTATAGACTTGAGAATACGGTCTTGTGACCAAGGCACCCATTAATATTATCAACTATTGCTTTTTTTTGTATATCTCCGGAAATAGTTGGAATATTTTAAATTTCTTTTTAACAAATTTTTCAGCCTTAAAATGAGCAACTTTGCCTCCCTCTATCTCTTATAATTACCGATATAACAATACTGATGAATTTGTAACACTGTATACTAAGTATCTCAGTCTGAATTTTGCTGCTTAATTTTTTTTTTGTTAAGTCATGTTGAATCAAAATTAAGAAAAACATAATTGGGTGTATATCCATCTGTTTTATGTTAACTAGGAGAGGGGAATTCGATGAATGTATTATATATCTGATTGTGATAAAATGCCATTACAATGCCATTACAGCAAAAAAAAAAGTGAGTAACTGATTATTCCAATCCATTTCAATGAGTAATTTCTATATTGCGTTTCAGAACATTAAATTGTGAAAATGATTTCAACACTGAAATATTCCATATAAGTGATAATTGTTTGAAAATTAAGAATATTAAAAATTGGAGGTGGTACATTATCATAATTATTTGGTTTAAAAAACTTTTTCATACCAAATTTTCTTTATTTGTAGTGGCTATACATTTTTGAACTAAATACATTTTCGGTTTGAATAAGACTAGTTTATAATTAACTATAGTCACTAATAAAATAATGTAAAGTTCACTTACTTACAACACTAGTCTTTGTAAGACTGATTATTTAATATTACTACTAATATTAATAATAAGAACCACCAATAATTTTAAAACAATTTATTAAAATTTTGATGTTATAAAATGGTATAAATGGGATTTTTCTATTTTGAAAAACTTTTTTTTGCAGTTTTTATTTATACAGGGTGTAGTGAAACAAAATGGAACATAGGATGTTCAATGTTAATACCTTAATACTGGAATATTATCTTCCCTGATCATTTTAGAAGAAACATGTAAATAAATGTTTTGTAGAGTAAAAATTCCTGCATGCAGTCATGCTATTATTTATTTTTTAGCATTCATAAAAACCCTAAAAAGTGATAAAATAAATATGATCATTTTCACGAAAGTAATGGTTGCCATGAAATTAAACAAAAACGGTGCACTGTTGATTTGTTGGCTTCTGTCAAATTTATTGAATATTTCATAAGTTTTTTCATTAAAAATGTATTCTATTCAAGAAAAAGTTCAAATTGTGAAGTGGTGCTATGCTGGTAGCAGTTTTCGTGAAGTGGGGGATATGTTTGCGTTCAACTATCCCGACCCTCCAATGCAACGATCCAAAGGTTGACTCATAAATTTGAAACGACTGGCTCAATATTACAGAATTCTAAGAGGACATCAAATGCAGAGCAGAATAGTTTCCCAATAAATGAGAAGGATGGCGAGCTTATGGTCTTAGGTTCTGTAGTAGAAGATCCAAACATAAGCTTAAGACAAATTGCTGACAAGTGTGCGATTCACTGTACGACTGCCCAGAGGTATTTAAAGAAGCATCATTTTCACTCGTACAAATACCAGTGCTACCAAGAAATATTATGTGATGACCCGCACTTCACTAAAACTGCTACTAGCATAGCACCACTTCACAATTTGAACTGTTTCTTGAATAGAATACATTTTTAATGAAAAAACTTATGAAATATTCAATAAATTTGACAGAAGCCAACAAATCAACAGCGCACTGTTTTTGTTTAATTTCATGGCAACCATTACTTTCGTGAAAATGATCATTTTTATTTTATCATTTTTTAGGGTTTTTATAAACGCTAAAAAATAAATAATAGCATGACTGCATGCAGGAATTTTTACTCTACAAAACATTTATTTATATGTTTCTTCTAAAATGATCAGGGAAGATAATATTCCAGTATAAAGAAATTAACATTGAAAATCCTTTGTTCCGTTTTGTTCCACTACATCCTGTATAACCTGGGTGCAACTTTTATTATTATTTTTAACTGTTGATAAAGTTTAAAAGTCAAACATAATTTATTTTCAATTTTTTCTCGATAAATCAACGTATTTGTATGTATTTCTATCATTATTGAAACAGCAGCGCTCCGCCTCGTCAGATAAAGTATAACCTTCTTGACTTTTCAGTAAATAACTATGTTAACAATTGCTTTTTAGTTCTTTGTTATCTTCAACATTTATATAAAAAAATTGTAATATTTTTCATCTTTTTGGAAAAAACACAAATTTCAAATTAAAAAAAAAAACACTAAAACAATAATACTTTCTCGTACTTCGTATGGATAAAGTAAAAACTGTTGTTTTGAGTATCGCATAATTATCGTTGTCCTCTGCGAATTAAATAAATTTAATACAACTGTGCAAGCAATAAAAATAGGTTGCATATTGTATGAAGGCTTGCAAAACAAAACACAAAATTCTATTTCCAGCTTCAATAACTTAAAAAGAATTGGTTTTTTTATCATCATATTAAATGAGCCAAATATCAAAAAAGTGAGGAAAGGCAATTACATAATATTAAAAATCATGATACACATAAAGATTAAGCTGATGTGAAATGCCATTGACCCCGGTTTCCGTGCAGCCTTCAAGTATGTTAATCGGAGCACAAGCGTGAAATAATTGGAAGTCAAAAACCGGGAAGTAGTTTAGGAATGCCGTAATGTTTTAAGTGCGTCGAAAATTTGGATGATGTCCAACTCAACTCCTGTACCAAACGTTTTATTTACTCATTTTTTTTTTTAAGACAACATTTATATAATACATATATAGATAAAGGCCTGCGTACATTTTTACCAAACAGGAAAAAGCGTGATCCGACTTCTATTCTTCAATAACTGCAGTAGAGTATTCTTTCTTGAATACGGGTCGGCCTTCATGCCGAGACCAACATTTTTTTTTCTTGGTACAATTATATTTTCTTAGAAATAATTATATCGAGAATTATTATTTCCAATAATAAGTGACAACTGTAATAAGTTTAATTAAAGCGTAATTATATGCACTTATCACTAGAGTACAGATAAACCGAAGATTCACACGACTTCCTCATGTTCAAGGCGTCTGTGACCTTTCAATCTTGAGATTTCTAAAATTAACTTTCATCCATATGGCATACATAATGAAATCAGTTTGGTGTTTAATTTAGCAACTTGTTTACAATCGATACCATTTTTTTTAAATACTAAATAATCTTTATTTATCAGGTATTTCCAAGTTCATTACAATTCATTTAGGAACATTTCTTGATTAAGGGCTATCGGCCATAGGTCTTTCTGCCCTTTTGTTTTTTTACAAATGCCAAATATTTTTAGCAACTAATGTATTCAATTGTACTTTCATTATTTATTCATACATTACAAGTCAGATTAGTATGCTGCATTGAGGATGTCCAGTGGGTTGCCAAAACGTGCAGTGCGACAGTTTACATCAAACAAAATTGTCATTGATGAAAATTGAATTTTGTAAATCAATGAAAAGTTTTTACTTTATATATTTATGTAACTTTATAAATTTGCATTATTTTCTTCAAAACAATGTCGTAGCATGTCCAGAAATTACAACTTTTAAAATTGTAATTATAAGTGGATTATCTATGGCCTTGCGTGAAACAAGAAACGGCGTAAAAATGAGCGCAATTTATTTTGCATTACATAAGCCCAGAACGTAATTGAAATTATTAAAATGCTCTGACGCCGTTATGTAACTTTCGTGGAAAATAATTTTGAAAAGCATAAGATGTTTAATAATATAATTTAAGGCAAAATATATTTGTAAATCTATAATTTGAGACCAAATAAAAAAGTCTAAAGAATAGGTGGATATTTAGGCCTTTAAAACACATGCGAGTTTGAAAGCTTGACGGTGCCAGCCGCAAGTGCATTGAAGAAGAGATATAGACTAGTGCCGGCTGAAGGTTACTAATGCATTTTTGTACCTTGTTTTATCCACCTTGTTCTATCATAATCTAACAGTATGAAATCAAAGATAAAATGAGAATGATTCATGCGATTTTAAGTGATGAGTCACCTTCAAGCCTTTTCTGATCTATAATAAATTACATTGAATCTATAAGAAAATGCCAACTTATAAAAAATAATGTTTTATCAAAATGTCACTAGTTTTTAAAAAAGAAATTATAAATACCCAAATGGCTTATTCATTAGTACCAACTGGAAGTAGCGAATTTGATTTCATTATGTATTGTTCCCCCTTTTAGAGATGTATGTGGGTTGTATAACTGTTTGTACATTTAATATAATAAAACACTTTTTTCCGCTACCGACAACGTAAATAAGCATTGCATGCATAGTTACAGGTACCGTAAGTGGCTGATAACATTCGTGGTGTTTGTTGTCCTTGATGACGGAACTTAATTTTTTACTTACGGACCTAGGAAAATAATAAACAGAAATGTAACGCTCCAACATATAGGCGAGCAACACATTTTCGTCTATACCTATAGTGTCGGCACCCTTTTTACATAACCACTGCTTAAAAAAGTCTTAACAGGACACATACCTTTTTCGATTTTCCTGGTAACAGGTTCTAACACGCAATATTCGCAGCTTCGTTTGCATCCATGCCCTCAAAAACTTGTCACTGGATTGACATAAACAAACAAAATTCGACATTGTTTTCTCGGTTGCTGGGTTGCCATAGGACTCATAGGTGACTAGAAAAATTTTAATCTCGAATGTTTATAGCCGTATTTTAGAATATTTTCTGATCTTTTTTAAGTATTATATTTCTGGTAGAGGAAAAAATTAATAAGTAACACGGAACGTAATGACAATTAACATTTTCGGCAGGCGACGAGCCTACTAATCATTGAGGGAATACATCAAATGAGGCTTTTAATATTATTGAAGAACTGTACGAAAATTTAAAATTAGTTCCCTAATTTTTGTGAAATTTCCATTGTTCTGGAAGTCTTCTGATAAGACATTAAACATTCAGAAACTAAAAGTTGTTATTTGGTAGAATTAACAACTATTTTATATCACTATACTTAAAAATATGAAGTACCAACACGTAATTTTTTTAAACAATTAATTATAATTTGTTTTATATTTTAGTTACTCTTATTAATGCTACAAACAATTTAGAGTTTCAATAATCTGTACAAACTAATGTTATGAATCTGATAATGGTTATCAAAACCACGCAGTATTATGTGGCTATGTTTTTTTTATTTATTTATAATCTCCGCTAATTTAGAGATTAAGAATTCTAAATATAGAATTTCTGTTTGAGATGTTTGATAGTTTGTGTAAGATAATTTGGGAAATATAACTGCAGATAGCAAACAAAAATGCTTTCTAAATTTTCCATTGCAAAACTCCAGCTTAGTCGTTATGGAACATTGATTTAAAAAAAAAAATACCGCAATGGGTTTTTTTTTTGCTTCGACTCCGACTGCATCTCTGATTTCTCAATTTTTCCTTCCGACTCTGACTCATTGAAGTGAGCGGGGCGCCCTAAATCCTGACACCGTAGCGGGTGCTGGGTCTCGGAGACCCAAACAAAAAAACAATCTACATAAAATTTAACTAAATTTTATTTTTTAATTTCAAATAACTAAAATATCATACAAACTCTTCGCTTTCCAAACGTGAACTAAAGAAGAAATTATTAAGGTACTCGGCTAGACAACTCGAAAAAACAGTTTGCTGAAAATTGACGAACATTTATTCGCGCACCGGGTCTCTCAGACTTGGCACCCGGAAGGTTAATAAAACTTTATATTATATTATTTATATAAATTAATATTATGTATTTTTTTGTATACCATTTCTTAATTTGTGTGTTTTGAAAAGTCGGAGTCGGATTAATTTCAGATGGCACCGACTCCGACCCCTCAAATTCGCCGACTCCGACCCTTCAAATTCGCCGACTCCGACCCTTCAAATTCGCCGACTCCAGCTCCGACTCTCACCCTCAAATATTCGCCGACTCCGACTCCACACCCCTGGATATAAATCTAAAGTATGTTCATTAAAAAAAAACCTCTAGTGTGCCATGATTTTTTAATTTTAAAAATTTAAGTTGGTAACACATATTGAGGTTATGTTACTTGTGGCATGTTCCTACCGATAAATTCATTTGCTGTGACAAACGAGGCAGAGAAGTCGTAGGTTTATCTTCCAAAATTTCTTGGGCTGTGTTAATAACATCTTGAGTTCGTTTGACTGGTCTCCCACTTCCTGGTTTACGGAGACAACAGATCATGATAAGGTATTTTTAAATTCATCATAAATAATGGGAACGTTGGGGAATTCTTCCTGAAACTCTGCCAGTTTGGTGCGTCGAATGAATACAATCCAATTTCCGTCCACTTTAGTCTTATTTCGAAAATAACTTTCAACTGGAAACGTTTTTTGCTGGTTGCTGTAAACCGGAATAATTGTCAACTTCAGATGTGTGCCAATTTAAATTTTTAAAAATAAAAAATCATGGCACACTTGAGATTTTTTTTAATGAACATATGATACTTTTATTAAAGAAAGTTGCTTGCAAAAATACTTTTTCTAATTTAAAAAAAATGACCATAACATGCTCTACTAAATGTGTGCCTTTGCTAAAATTGTGAAAGTAAGCCGTGATAAATTGCAGTACATTATAATTAAGGTGAAATTATAAATTTGCAATTACATATTATATAAATAAGTAATACATGCTGAAGGTTAACTACAATGAAAATAATAACTATCAATGAAAATAATAAGGCAATTAGCAATAGTACCAACATAATTTTCTTGTTGTGCATTATACAATTCATTCAATTGGGAGTTCTAATACAATTGTTCTGATCCAGTTTTATTGTTTATCTAGGTTACACATTGTCATGCAAATATTAATCAAAACGGAAAATAGTGAATACAAGAGTCCAATTTTGCAAAAATTGAAATACAACAAAATGTAAAATTTAATTTAAAGGATAACACCACTCTAGTGTGCGTAGGGTTTTCTTTTCTAAATGAAATTTTGTAGAAATGGTGCACGTTTGAAAAAATGAATCAATTTTTGGCCAAAAAATAAGTTTATAAAAAAAAAAGTTCACATCTGTCCGTCTGTTTTAAGAAAAACACTTTTAAAGTTTAAAAACGATTAAATTTAAGAATAATCACTTAAATGTAATCGTTTTAAAATATTAAATCATGTTTTATCAAGTGATCAATGAGAATCAAGTTAAAAATACACTTTTAAAGTTTTACAAGCACTTAAATCCTTCCAGCATTTGCGCACCCTGGTGGACACCTGATAAACTCTAAGGAATTTTTTCACTATATGACCAACTGGAAATTGTTTATTACACCCTAAAATATTGTGTATGCCAAAAAAAAAACGAGTTTTCCAAAATCCTAGTATTTTGGTTGAAGTCATTAAAAATTACAATTTCTTTTTTAATTGTAGGAATAAAGTTAGAAATGTAAGCGATGCTTTTAAAAAATAAATCTTTTGATGATTAAATAATATTATCTAAAAATAAACCAACAACGCTATTTATAAACATAACGGTTGCAGGACAAGGTAATAAAAGCCTGCTTGCATAAATTTACTCGCATTCCATTCCCACTTTCACCATAACCTTCGCGGCTTGCACAACTTAACCATGAATTTCCTGTGTGTTGCAGGCACTTTGCTGTTAGGAAAGTGAAAGACAGTTTTCGAGAAAACAAATCGTTATCAGACCCCCACCAAATTTCAAATAAAATCACAGAAGGGAATAGGAACCTGGAAATCATCAGACGACAGGTGAGTTTTTGTATACCGGGTAATCTGGTTATTATTTAATATTAGGCAATAATCAGAACTTTAATTTTAAGCAGCATAGAAAAATATGTATACTCTGTTCACATTTTATTCTCGCCGCACTAGGCTTTGTTAGGGTGACATTTTTGTTGGTAGTAACAATTTGGTTATGTCATTGCATTATTTTGATTACAGGTATGTAAAATGTTGCATTTTATAATAATAATGTTTTGACAATGTTTTATTGAGATAATAGGTTAAATAAATTAGAGGCAACCTCACTTGTTGCAGGAGCATTAAATAAATTTAATAAAACGAAATATAGCCTGAATATGTGAATATTTATTAAAGTTACGAACGCGTTTACTATATTTCGTTTTATTAAAATTATAGGTTAACTTCAATCATTACTATGAAAAAATCAATATGCCAATATAAGGACAAAAAAACACCCTAACTGCGGTGAGAATAAAATGTGAACAGAGTATATGTAAAAAAATGCATAATTTTAAAACACGTCATATTTGTAATGCCAGTTAGGATGATTACCGTGGTAATATGTAAATGAGGAGATAAAATTATCATCTCGCTGATAAATAGCAATTGTTTTTTTTATGAGTGTAATATAAAGTCATTTCGTATGTAAATTATATTGTTATTGTATTTAAGAATGAAATTTTAGCACTGCAAGTAAAATGAATTAAAAAATTCACTGCAATTAAAACAGTTTTATGGAAAATCGTACGACACTCATAATGATCAATAGAAAAATTAGTTCACGAGCTATAACCAAAACAAAAAAATCTCTTGGAAATTTTTTTGTAGGCAGACCAACCTAACTTTTGAAATTAAAATTTTTTGCTGTCAAAGATGTCAAATTTGATTAAATTACGGTTAAAAAAAACTAAACCAAATCACGGCTAAGTATGTTACATAATAATCAAAATTTAAAACAGAAATGGATTACTTCTTTTTAGCGTTTGTGTCATTACAATTTTCTTACCGAATCTGCACTCGAGCATCAATTAATCAATCTCCGGAAATTTTTTGTTGTGAATTTCAAGAATGTAATCGTTCGATTAATACGTTCTTGAAATGCACTCCATAAAAATTACGGAAATAATTGATGCTCTTGTAATATTATTATTATTCATTTAACCTTTTATACCACAATATGGTGGATACCACGTGGTAACAATCGCAATCATCCTCTTCAGTGTTACAAATATTACATCTGGGGATATGAATAATAATAATTTAATTTATTCATTTTAGTAAATGTACAACAATAATAATGTACAGTATTCTAAAATGATTACATCAAAACAAAACAAAATAAATGGAATCTTGTTCTGTGTTGTGATAAGTTAGTTAGTTATTATAACATTATCGTAGATAAATTTTTTATTTTTTTTTTCAGGTCGTTATTGGCCAGATGTATTCCACAGACAAATTAGTCATCGAAAACGTTAGTAGGATACGCGTAAACGGTTAATCCCGGATAAAGCCCCGTTTTTATAGAATGTTATGTGCTTACATTTTAAGAAGATATCTGTAATTTAATACGTATAAGGAGTGTTTGTAATATATATTTATAAGGAGGAAGAAAAAGAAACCAGCCAGATCGACTTATTTATTTTGCACCACTATCGTATCGACAACTCCGCTGCCTAGTGTGTAAAAATCTTCGATTAGCGCGTCCGTGTTTAGGGATAAATGGTCCGATGAGCACTTTCTCGCACCCACTGTTGATACCTATTGTAAATAAAGAGAATTGTTAATGTGCATGCTTTTATACTGTACACGTTAGTAGTATGATGATAATAAATTTTACCTTAAAGTCTACCTGCTCCAGGGCTTTTTCTTTCCACAGCACGCCTATAACGTTACCTCCGTAGGAATCGTGGAAGAATAATGCGTAATTACCGTAGTTGTTCTGAAATATAGTAATTATTAAGTCTCGGCGCATTTATTTAAAAGTAATATTTACCCGTAATTCGTTGAGGTATAATTCAACGGGATTAAAATTAACTATTGGAATTAGTGTATTTGTGGTCTTTTCGTATTTACCAAATTTAATGGTATTTTTATTTTCGGGTGCTATCTGTTGATACCTCAAGGGATTGAATTTTGGTTGTATGTGAATTAATAAGTTGTATCCATCTAAATTTGGTATGAAACATGGCTGAAATTAAAATGTATTTATTATTTTGGTTTGTTTCTGTATAAGTGCATTCATTTATAATCCTTAAACAGTAATTTTAATTCCCCAACAAATTACTTTAATAATAATTCAATTTATTTAAAAAAATAGTGCATTGTATTGAAGAAGACTAATTAACAGTTTGTCAGTGATTGGGAATAATGATGTTACGCATTATTACCTTTTAAGATGTTAAATGACAACAAACAGAAAATGTGAAAAAAAATTTTAGGCACAAAGGCATAAAATGGTCCCTGGAACGGTTGCGTACCATATGCCATATATGTAGCTTTAGAAAGTGTGTCCAGGCAATACGCCATCCAAATATACTAAACTAGTGTGACACTGCGTTGATCACGCCGTCTGAAGGGCCGGTGAAGGCGAGACCAACTGAGATACTGCGTCACGCTAATTGTGTTAAATGAGAAGTTCTAAAATACACATTGAAAAAGTGTTGCTGTCTTATTAAGCTCCACTGAATTGTATATTTATAATTTGAAATTTTTTAAATGCCATTGTACTGATTTTAATATTTATAAATTAGAAACAACCTTACTTGTCGCAGAAAGCATTAAATAAATTCAATACAACGAAATGTAGCCTGAATATATGAATATTCAACCTGTTCGTAACTCTGCAAGCAAAATTAAGTCTTACTAAGACTAAACAAATAACTTATTGAAACAACTACTTCCCTGGCTAGCGCCAGTTAATATTTATTGTCAACAAAAATATGTTTTATTTTTGCTTTGACGAGGCTTTGAATTTAGTGTGAATGTATAAATAGATGGTAATGATGCCAGTTATGTTTTGAAGTGTTTCGCTATTTTTAACTCTACCGACTGCTACTGCTTTTATTTTTAAGGTGGGTGCATATTTTCATAAAATGTATTATTAAGGTACGCCATCAACTCTATTATTAAAGTAGTTATTCTATTTATATGCTAAGCGAAATTTTGAGAAAATAATGCCTTCTATGCATGTTAACCATGTCCACAATTTATCAAACTCCAGGAGTCTGTAAAAACTCCATAATTTTGTTGCTAGTTGATCTATCGTCTTTTGTTTTTCATTAGCCGGTGGCTGCATCCATTTTGCATAATTTAAAAATATATATACAGGGTGTCTACAGATTAATTCTCGACATGGGGATCTCCGTTATTATAAGAGATAGCGATTTGTGATTAACAGGGATGAAATACTCCTTACCCAAAATTGTATTAATCCCCTTAAAAAAAACTTTTGATATATTATCTATACCTCATTTAATAACCAGGCGGACTAAATCAAATTTTAGCCGCGAAAATACGTTGTTGTGATTGGCCAAACGGGCGCCGTTTTTACACAGGCCCAAATTGCTTAAAGCAGTAATGGCCGTTGTTACGATTAGCTGATCTGTCACCGTTACTTGTGTCCCACTGGTTCTGCATGTTTGGCATGTTTTTAGCCAGTTATTTCTTCCGGTGATTGTGTAAGAATCGATTGCTCTCATCCCGCGATTTCCTTGGAAATAGTTATTTTATTTTTAACTATGGATATGTACCCAGCACAAGTTTGGTGTCATTAAATTCTTAAGAGGGTCTCATACTTATTTAAATTATTATTTTAATATTATATACTAAATCATTGACTATATAATCAAGAAAGTTTGCCTAGAATTAATTTATGGGTTGATATAATTGTTGAATAAATGTTATGGATAAACATATTTAAAATAATTTTATTTTTTATATTTAACATGTCTGGTTACTTTTCTAGTGACTTTTCATAGTGTAAATGTGACTTTTGCGTTTAGTCCGCCTGGTTATTAAATGAGGTATAGTTCAGGCGCTATCGCAAAAATGATTTTTTTTTATTTTCTGTTATAGTTAATTTATTTTTAGAGTGTCAAATTTAAGTTGCACTTTTTTTAATAGAAATGTTGTAGTATACTCAGATTTTCCAAAATTGTTATTACATTTGAGTTACAAGGGTCAACTTTGATTTTTCATATGGAGGGTCATAGTTGGCTATAGTACCCTGTATAAACACACATATTTTTAAAATATGTAGAATTGCTGTGGGTACCAGTTTATGAACAATAGAAGTCGTTATCTCAAATAGCAAATAAGTTATGGGGCCTTTATAGATTCCTGGATCACCCGGCAAATGTAAGTTGGCCAGACACGCAGAGAGGAAGTGAAAGCTCTCTCTCTCTCTACTGCCGGCCGAGTACAGTCTCTGTAATAAACAAGCACATATTCTTCGCATGCGCTATTAATTTAAAACTCAATGGGGCGCTCTCCTCCGCATAATTAAATAATTATGAATTATGTACGAGAATCATCTCACGAGATTGACTGGCAAGAGCACGGCCACGAGTTAATTTACTTTGGAAAACCATTGAACTGTCACTTTTGAAAATGAATGTACCAGGCGCGTGAACTCTTCACGAAATCTACTGAGAGCGCCCTTCGAAGGTACCGCCCACAATTTTGCCACTGCGCAACGGCAAGTTATGTTTGCCGACCTGTAATCTTTATTGCTAGGAGGTTTAAGTAATCATATTCTTCGCACATTAGAATTTTTAGCCTTTCTTTGTTTCTCTTCCAGACCAACTCAACTGGGGGGTTTTTCTGCCAAATGTGTATTTACTTTACAGAGTATAAATGGATGGTGTTCTGCAGTAAACTGGTTGAAACCAGGAAAAGACAAGTTAAAGTTATTGTTACTGCAAAATGACGAGCGGCAATTTGGAGGGTGTGGGTTACCAAATTTATCACCAGATGGCGACACAATGCAGACGTGGTATACACTATTTCTGCTAAATGTTAGGGATTACTTCGAGCATTATACACAATGGTGAATCAGTTCGCGCCCATGCTGCTTTGATTGGGCTATAGCATAATCCCAGGTTTACAGAAAATAGCTATTTATGTAAGTCCACAATATAGCACTTTCTTGGATGATACGTTTTATGGCCGAGCGAGCGAAGCGAGAGAGGCTGATAATGCAGGCGACTCCATGAAGTGCTATTGTCGACGAGTTACACACAAAGCTTTATGTTCGACTGCTTTTAGCATTTTTGGAATACTTTTTAAATACAAACTGAAGCAATGTATTTATATATATTTTAATCATAGTGTGCATTTGCTGCCACACTAATGTCATTCATTGTAAATTTCATAGAGAATGGATGATTAGGTTAACAATCTAACTCGCACAATAAACGTCCAAACCTTGCAAACTTCTTCAGGAGTAAGTGTAATGAATAATAGTAAGTACTATCGCTATAAATCATAGTTGATCTCTCTTTTGCATGAGTAATTTGCATTGTATTTATTAGGTGTCCTAACCAAAATTAAAATCTGTCAGGTCTGACACTGACATAAGAGTCCAATTTACTTTATCAATTATGGGACTATATAGTACGAAATGGCGTATATTTTGGCCTAAAAATAAACCCACAAAGTTACTATTTTCGTACAGTCGAACATACATTACTTTTTTGCTGTTATGAAATATTATTCCACTGTCACAGACTTACTCATTTATGCAAAAAAAATATGTAAAAATATATTCAATAGATGGCGCTAAAGGAGTAATTTCTTTTTTTGTAAAATATTTTTGTTTTCTTTAGGGTATGAAGAGGTTACGCGGAATTTTTACGATTTGTGGGTTACATGATTACTGCATCCAAATATAGTGCTAATATGTTTTCATCTTAGCAATTAATAAGGTGTGGTTTATAAAACTTACCTTAAACTTAAAAGTATTTCCATTGTCCACTGCATTCGATAAGTATTTATAAGTTTCCCCAGCTAAACACGTAATCCTCCTTAAAATATTTTCCGTCGGTGAATTTCTTGTGTAAACAGATAAACCATTATCGTATGGCGTAATTATACATACGTCGCCATAGTTCTGCCTGGTTTGCAAAAATTTGGTTTCAATTTCATTCAATTCATCACCTAAAACAATAATAATAATTCTTTATCATTGTCTATACCTAGAGGTTTACATACATCACAAAAAAGAAAAAAATACCATGTTTAAAAATTATTTAGATAAAGGGTAGCTTTGTATTTCAGAACGTGTTGCGGATTTGATAAGTCGCGTCGCATCACGTCTTCGCCACCAGCTGTTAAAAGTAAGGTTAAGCTAGTCTAATTGTCAAATAAAATTTGTGTCAACGTCGCAATGATGTAGGTGCTTCACTAACAATCTTCCAGACATTTTGAATATTTTCCTCCGTACGAACTGTTGGCCTGCCACCGCCGCTCTTGTGTGTTACGCTCCCTGTTTCTCTGAATAATCGCACACAATTCCAGACCACATTGAAAAAATCTGCTTCCATAAACACAAAATCAGGAAACTGTTGTCGAAATTCAACCAGGCATGGACGAGTATTATAAATCCATTGTCCATTTTCAAGATGTCCATTACGGAAATAATATTCAATGATGAAACGCTTGTGAAGTTGTGAGAATACCATGTTTAAATCAAAACTGACTTTTAATTGACATAAAGTCAACAACGTGCTGAACCAATCTAAGACCGTGATTTTGTTTATCATGGCCCTGCCTTATCTAAATATTTTTTATAAATACGGTAGTACATGTACTCCTAAAATTTAAAATAAAAATATTCTTCCGAAGAGTAGAATGCATTTTTAATAAAAATATTTTTAAACTCTTTGACAGACAACTGTCTTATGTTTTCTGGTAATTTATTATAGATATGTATATACTCCGTCTACTCATAGATTAGACTTTTTTGACATCTTTAGTGACGAACACTAGGAAATGAAAAGTACCTATACAGCAATGAGAAAAATGTAATTTTGGAGCAGGTTAGGTTGGTACCGGTATACTTCTAATATATTCATACACGATGTCGCCAATAGACACATTATTGACACTTTGTTATTGTTATTGTTCTTGATTTCCGCCATGGAAAATGTTCTAAATGATGTGACGAACCAACTACACACTTACACGCTATGATTCTTGAGTGCGATTTTCGTAATAAATTAAGTTTCGTAAGTACTCTTTTTCGTGGCGAGAGTTGTTCGGCAACCTAGTGGGATTTCTGTCACTCAAGCTGTCAAGAAAGTCTAATCTATGAGTAGATGGAGTATACCATATTCATAATGTTATTAATGTTCTTATTTTGCTTACTGAAAATCAATAACCGTTTATTTAAAAGCAGTCAGAATAATTGATTATTAAAGGGAAGACGAAATTATACTCTCCAGTATTGTAAAATTTTATTTCTCCAAACTAGTTTCGAAGACTTTATGTCTTCATCATCAGTGGAAGAACTACAAAAGGGGTATTGTTTGTAGATGATGAAGACATAAAGTCTTCGAAACTAGTTTGGAGAAATAAAATTTTACAATACTGGAGAGTATAATTTCGTCTTCCCTTTATTAAACTACACCCAGTAAAGATGGATTCAAATTTCAATTAATTATTGCCTTACTTGATAATTCACTGTTGAAGTTGACTACAACTGGATGGAAACTGAAATCGTATTCTGCCATGAATTTTAAGAACCTTAAGAAAGCGATTTGCGGAAGCGCGGCGGGTGTAAATGGCTCCGGAGATAAGAACAACGCAGCGTTTAGGAGATTGACGACGACGTCGGGTATGTGATAATCGTCCAGCATCTGTGATCTTAACCACCTTTTAATTAAGCACGTGCTCGGACCGAATGATGGATGTTCTTGTTGGATACTAAAACAAAGAAAGGTTTCGAATATTTAAAGATTGGCCAAAAATGGGAATCTTTAATTAGTTGTAGATGAAATTTGAAGTTCGAGTTCGAAATCATGAGAGAAATAACATATCTCTCTCTCTCTCTTAGGTTGCATTAATTATTTTTTCCATTTTCTTGAATAAATCTTGCTATTATTCAATTCAAATAAGTGACTAAAGTACAGTAGAACGTTGATTATCCGAACGTCGAACGACCTACGCCCGCACGTGTCTTGCACATGCCTACCACCTCCCGCGCTACAATCCTCTCGCACTTGTCTCAACCTGTCACTTCCAAGTTGCCACTACTCGGTAAACTAAGTTTTGCCAATTGAAAGTAAACTCTCTGTTGTTATTAAAGATGTATTATAAATAAATATATTTTTTATTCACCTGTACATAAATATGTATTTGCGAATTAGTACAGTTCGATTATGCGAAAAAACCGGTTCTTCGAACACCCATGTTAGTTCGGATAATCGACGCTCTACTGTACTGCATTTAATCACTAGACGTTAAATGTTAAATATATACTATGTTCACATTTTATTCTCGCCGCAGACATTTTTGTTGGAAGTAAAAAAGTTAATAACAAGTCGAAAATTGAAAAAACCAGGTTTAGCACACGTGAGCAAAGTGTCTTAAGCACTCATCTAATTGAGGCCCTCGCAGCTGCGCGACTCGGGCGCCCAACTTTCAGACTCATGATTAAATGATGCACTTTGCTCACTTGTACTAAAAATAGCTATTAACTGTCACAGCTGACAGTATTTTTTTATAGGTTAGGTTTTAGAAACGAACATTATACTCTTAAAATATCTCGTTTGTGAAAAAAAATAGTATATATTCTCTCCCTTGATAAATAATCCACTAATTAACACTCTGTTTTGGATACATATTCAACTTGACACATAATACTCTTATCCATTTAACTGTAATTAATTAGTTTAAAGTGAAATAAAATTAAATGCAATAACAACGTACCCATTTAATGCGCCGTGTATTTTCGGCAATACATCGAGTCGCCGTTCCACTCTTAAACTTTCCTCGGTGTCCTTATAAGAAGTTTCGCCATCACCAGATACGTCTTTCTTTAGAAGGGCGACCTCTTTTGGGTGATACAGCCTCATCCTGAACACCAAACCTTCATAAAAGACGTCCATGTATTCATCGCCCACAGTCGTCTTTATCGACTGCTCTTTCAGCAATTTACTCATTTCAGAATTGAACACGAGCTTCATCGCTCTTAACGCTGCCAGGTCCTTCGGCCACTTCGAGTGTAAAGCTAAAAAAATAGCAATATATGTGTACGAGTTTTTTTTTTATTATTTCTTGAATAACTTTTTCACTTATCACTTGGTGAAACATCTTGAAAATAATAAAAGATAAATAAAAAATAAACACGATCTCAGCCGTCAGATTATATATAAAATTTTGTCTAGAATATCGACAGCGCCATCTATCGTTTTTTTATTTGAATAAGTACGTTCAGTGACATTTGACAGGAAGCGAAAAATAACCTCTCGTGTGATTTTAAATCTTTAATTAATCCATTTACAGCAACATATCATTTACTTTTCTTTAATTTAAATCTCCAGTAAATGTTCGTTAACAAAAACCTTACAAAAAGAGATTAACCACAAACCTTACCTAATTGTATAACACACTCTACAGGTGGCACGAAATTAGGAAACATTTTAATTTCCTTATCTGCCTTAAAGTATACATTATCTTCATTGATTGCGAATGTATCGGAAACGGAAACGTTCTTATAAAAAGTTGGTATTGGTGGAAAAATGTCCGTGTAACTAAAAAAGAATAGTTAGAATATAAAAAGTGACCATTTTTTTAACACGTTAACTAGTGAAAAAAATTACAATCCTGAGGACACATGACTTTTTAATATCCCAGTAACGTATCTAAATTAACGTGTTAAATATATCATTATACAGTGAGATCAGAGAGTCGAAAATAGTTGGCAGCAAATTTTCTGAAAATAGGGATCATAATTCACGGAATATTATGTTGGCTGCTTGGTTCAGTGCAGTACACAAGAATTTTGTCTATTTTGACATCTTGTGGTTTTTTGAGGTTACTTATTTTAAAGATTGTTTTTAAAACAAGTAACGTCGAAATAAATAAAATGCACATGCACTGCACTGAAATAATTCAGGCAGCCATCAGATTACTTAAATTATAGGGATTTTCAAAAAACGTGCTGCCAACTATTTTCGACTTTCTGATCTTCCTGTACTCTGTTCACATTTTATTCTCGCCGCAGCCGGGGTGTTTTTTGTCCTTATATTGGTATTTTTGATAGTAATTACAATTTCATGTGATATTTTTACATGTGAATGAGGGATATAAAATGCAACATTGGGGCGCGTTCAGATAGAATACCCTGATAAAAAGTCATTTGTGCCAAGAGAGTTTATCCTATGTTCTGAGAGTGCGCTCTCATTTAATAAGTTTGTGTTCAGATGCGTAGAGTAAAAATCTGATAAAATATATAATTTCTCATTGCCGTTGCCAGAAAAATCCGACAACCATAACCTCAAACTAATAATAGACCACTTGTACCCAGTGCAGAGTGGGTAAAAGAGAGTGCGCTCCAGTCGTTTACTCTACCTATTTCTGAATGTAACCTTGCACTACACATAACTAAAAAAATGCAGTGACATAACCAAATTCTTAGTAACTTTTTTTACTACCAACAAAATGTCACTACACATAACCAAAAATACAATGGCATAACCAAATTGTTTTTTTTTTTTTAAAGGAAGGATGTTTGATGGAATTGCGAGTTAAGGAGAGTGAATGACTATAAGGGAATTGGCGTAAGCAATTTGCTGTTCGGCCACTAACGTTCATTTTAATATTTGAAAATTCATTTTCATAATGAATGGGACAAACACTAAACACAACCACGGACCCGAACGATAACTTTTCGTTAATAAAAGCTACCGCCCGAGCGTGGGATTCGAATCCACGACGCCTCGCACCGAAAGCGGGAGTGTAACCGCTCCGCCACGGAGCGCCCAACCAAATTGTTGGTAACTTTTTTACTACTGACAAAAATGACACTACACATAACAAAAAAAATGCAATGACATAATCAAATTGTTAGTAACCTTTTTACTACCAACAAAAATGTCACTACGCATAACCAAAAAAAATGCAATGACAACCAAATTCTTAGTAACTTTATTACTACCAACAAAAATGTCACCCTACTGCGGCGAGAATAAAATGTGAACACAGCCCACCTGTAAGAATCCGAATTTCCTTGAATTGCCGTAATGGCCAGGGGAAGTTTGAGGTCCCTCATAATTTTACTCAAGTCGTACAGTATCGATTTAATTTTAAGCGTTGCCTCCTCATTCGAACCGACGGGAAAGGCGGCTTGTATCCTATCGAGCTTGATTACCTCTTCCATTTCGTGACCGTACAGGTCGTAAGAAAGATTCAGTTTCGTCGTCATGATGAAGTCAATTATGTGTTTGTATATCAGACGTTTATCCTGTATCGTTTTCGCGTGCTCGAAGTAAACTGCTTCGTATATGGAGGAATCTTTAAACCTGAAAATAAACAAAAAGTCAAGGCGGCTTAAACAAGAAACAAAAAATAAAAAAAAACACACTCCTGTTCAATTCTAAGGTCGAACATAGCCCCCAAAAAAAATATCAAAAAAAAAATCAAGATTCTATTAAAATCTATCAACGCTCTTAGTCTCACTTTTGAAATATTTACCCTTAACCACAGCATTCAATTTTGAGGTTTGACATTTTCCAAGTACCTCGAAAATAGTTGGTAGCACATTTTCTGAAAATAGGGATAATAATTCACGGAATATTATGTTGGCTGCCTGGATCAGTGCAGTACACAAAAATTTGTCTATTTTGACGTCTTGTGGTTTTTTGAGGTTACCTGTTTTAAAGATAGTCAAAATAAAATAAAAAAGATTCTATTAAAATCTATCAACGCTCTTAGTCTCAATTTTGAAATATTTACCCTTAACCACGGCATTCAATTTTGAGGTTGGACATTTGCCAAGTTGCCTTGATAATAAAAACCAATTGCAAAAAATTCCAGACTTTTCAAATCTACTGAAAACGGATTAATTTTCGTTTCTATAATAAAATAGGCAAACACCCAGGGCCCAAATTTTGAAATAATCACACGTGCAATAAAAAAGCTTTTTGGTTTCAAGTTTTTCCGAAATTTCAACTCCAACATTTTTGAAAATACAAAATCATGCATTCGCCTGGATTTTCTTAATTTCCTAGAAAACAACTTAGTGGATTGTCTTCAAATTATACAAGCACATTCTATAGGTTCGTAGTAATAAAACAAGTAAATAATAAAAAAATTATGTGAGCAAGTTTTTCCGAAATTTCAACTCAAACATTTTTGAAAGTGCAAAATTATGCATTCACCTAGATTTTTCTTAATTTTCTAGAAAATCTCTTAGTGGATTATCTTCAAATTGTAATAGCACACTATGTAGACTTCTAGTAACAAAGCAAGTAAATAATCCTGAAATAGTTTAAGCTAATTTTTCCGAAATTTCAACTCAAACATTTTTGAAAGTGAAAAATATGCATTTGGCTAGGTTTTATTAATTCCCAAGAGAGTCCCTTAGTGGATTATCTTTAAACTTTAAAAGCACACTCTGTATACTTCTAGAAATAAAACAAGCAAATAATAAAAAAAATAATTTGGGCTAGTTTTTCCGAACATTTTTGAAAATGTAAAATCATGCATTCGCGTAGTATTCTAGTTTTTAACACTTACCTTCTTAATTCTGCTAACGAACCCCAAAACTTCTTAAAATCCTCAGCACCGGCTTCAAACTGCTTGGGACCTTTTTCGATAACATTCGAGCAAAACTCCGGATCCAAATTAATCCCAAAATTAACCGTATTCAAACCACCCGTCGCGTTAGTAGGATAAATGGGTATAATTTGTTTGGCCCTTTGGTTTAATCCGACCTTTAAATACCCGAGCAAGTGCTTATAAATGAGCGCATCGTAAAATCCGAAAAATTTAAACTTATCCTCTTCGGTGCATTTCTTGTAAATGGATTTAAATCCGTTATTGGACTTGATCCTAAAAAGAAAACATTTTAAACACAATAAAACCAGCATCTTTTCCATATTCTACTTACTTTAAAATTGCATCATATTGCACAGTGACCGGCATCTTAGTCACAAACAGCGTGGCAAACGAATCGAACCTACAATTATCGAGAACCTTCAAAGCCACCTCGGCCTCTCGCTTGACCCTCCCGAAAATTTCACAATCCAAAAACGCGGCGACGTTGTAGCACCCGCTGGCGTCCAACAAAACGAAACTCGAAGCACCTCTGAACACGTCCAAATCTCCGGCCTTGTTGTCCTCGCAAATACTTAAAACCTCGCCGCCCAGAGACGTCAGAAAAGTCCAGAAAATCCGCACCACCTGATAAGAACTCATGTGCTTCGTAATCTTACGTTTTAATGCCAAGTACACGACGACCTGCATCAGCAAATCGGTTGTAAATCCCTTAAAATTGGAGTTGAGGTTGCGTTGTTTCAACCACACTATCAACAACTTGATTCCGTCCAAAATGTTATTGAAATCCTTCAGAGTTTCCTCGATGCATTTCTGATTGCGCTCTAGATTAATGTCGTGCAGTAAAATTGAATTGTACAGGAAGGTTCCGTCGGTGGAGAATTTCTCAATGTCGAAATTGCCGAATACATTTTTTAAAACGTTTTGCTTCACGTTATTTTTATCAGGGAGGAATCTGTTGGGCTTAAACGTATCATTTTCTGGGAGGGCAAATAAATTCACCCTGACTTTATCAGAGTAACTGGGTGTAATCAACAAAACGGGTATCCAAGAATTCCCCAAATAATAATCTAGACAAACATCTTTCACGGTATCAGATTTTCTCAAATGCTTCATGAGATACAACACGTAGTAAAACTTTTTAACGCAGTATTTGTTATTCAAAAAATCCTTCTCATAAAAACACGTTTTCGGAATGACAACACCAACATTCGGATAATTTCCAGCTACGCATTGAAAGGCACCGAAGCGGAATGTAGAGGCCGGCTTTTCGAACTTCACTGTAACATTATCGACGTTCGCAAACAACGCGTTGCCGTCCCCGATCAACTTCAGTTTTTTCAGTCTCTTCTGATCGTCTAGCCTAACCTCGCCCGAATCTTTGATGGTGTTTAAATGGTTTTCGAAACTTTTAAACCAGCCATCGAATTGGTCGGCGTGTTTCACTTTGACCTCGGCCAACAGTTCGTCGATTTGCAGCCTGAATATGTTCGAGTTGAAAAGGTTTTGCGTTTCCCGTAGCTGATTGAGTTCTTCGGCCGTCGGTTGCTTGTAGAGGTCGTTTCTGTTTTTGTTCGATTTCGCCTCCGGTCTTGGTAAAACGTCGTCGTCCGTTCTGTTCCTCTTATTGTTGCCTCCTTGTTTTTTATTTTTGCGTTTTAACGTGGACTCGTTTGGCGATGTTTCGGAGTCTGATTCGGAGTGGTGATCCTAGAAATGAAATGTTTTCAATGAATAAATGGCAAAAAACGGAACACGGAAACAGTGGAATAATCAAGTAAGCGATAAGAGAAGAAGCAGAGACATAGAAGGAAGAAATGAAGGAAGCAAGGAAAATATGGCATGAAGAGATTAACCCTTTCGGTACGGGTATATCTGGCAATATCACACCCGACGGACGTAAAAAATGTCCATTTTTCAAACATCTATTTCTAGTGTTGGATTTTGCTCCGAAACTAAAAACATATCTGCAGCGTCAATGATGAGCGTTATTTGGATATAAAAATAAGTAAATTCATCAGAACGCTTGTTGATGCTTATCGATGTCGCAGAAGTTACGTTAAAACGCTTATTGATGTGACCCGTCCTGAAAGGGTTAAAGAGATGATATAAATATGGGGGCAGGAGAGGGAACATATCAAAAAAAAATAGTAGAAGTGGAGATTGAAATAACCGCCTAATCTCTTCACGCCCACATATTTTTACCTCATTCATTGAGCAATCGTCCTAGAAGTTAATTTTTGATGTAAAATCAGCCTCTTACAATTTAGATGAAATAACTCAAAAACTATGGAATGCGCCTTTTTTGTTTTTTTATCGAGTTCAGAGAACATTCAATTCTAAATCGACGTGCCAAATTTAGAGATGAGGGAATTTCGAGCAATCGCCCTCGAAATTAATATTTGATGTAAAATCATTACACTTTCATGATTAAGTCACAAAACTTTAAAACTAGGAATTTCAAGCAGTCATCCTTAAAGTTATTGTTTGTTAACACTTTCACGATTAAGTCAAAATTATTCGACTCCTAGTAAAGGTGAATTTCTGGATTTTGATTCATATTAAATTATTAAATTAAATTTTTAATCTTCGTACTACATTTGATGGTATTCCACTTGGGAAATTTTAAGCAATTGCCCTCAAAGTTACTTTTTGATGCAAAATCATCACTTTATGATTTCGTTAAAATAACTCAAAATCTAGGCAACACTTATTTTTTAATTTTGATTGATTATGTGTATATTGCATCCTCAACACCCAATAAGGCTATAGCATCCGATTAAAAGTGAAAAAAAAGCATTGGTATAGCTATTATTATAACTAGGGAAATATGAATAGTATATTTCCCGAGGTTGGCTAGTTACATCCCGAGGGCGGAGCCCGAGGGATGTATAGACAACCAAGGGAAATGTATTCATATTTCCCGTGTTGTAATGAATAGTTTTTTTCTGATTGAAACAATATTGTTCTGTAAATGGGAAAATATTGGACTGTAAATTTTTGAATTTATCGGATTGGTAACGTTGCTAAGGGCCTTGTTTGTAAATATCATGGTTGACTTGTTTTGGTATTTGCGTTGTTTTATAAATTGGTGAAATGTCAAACTATGTGTCAACTCAAGCGATGAAAGACCGTGAATGTTTGGTTCCCTTAGAATCCAAAGCTGTAATATCCATACAGGATACCTTCCTAAGAAATCGTAGGTGTTGTCGCGAGAGCAATTAAAACAATTCTTGCGAGAAGATCCTAATGACAATTGTTTGATGTCTATATTTCCCTAGGGAAATATGAGCACTTCATATTTCCCTAGGGAAATATATGTGTGTTCTGACATATCGTAACTAAGGCAATATCACTCAATATTGTTTCAATCAGAAAAAAAATAAATTTGAGACAACCTCACTTGTTGCAGTTGCATTAAATGAATGTAATAAAGATAGCCTGAATATGTAAATATTTTAAATTGACCATATACCTCGTTTTCATCCATAATTACCATCTTTTAGTAAAAGGAAACTAATTTAAACTTCAGCAAACCACGTTTTCTAACCTAGAAGCCACAAATAAAAACAAAAAATGTAAGATGGTCAAGTGGGTATGTGTTCTGTATTGGGATCCACAGAACACATACCTCTAAATCTAAATATTAAATGGTGGAGTTGGCAGCATTTTTGGGCTCACACGAAAAAACGCCAGCGGGAAATTTAAAATTCAATTTTTAAGTTGCCGGTGCAGCTCAAAAAATAACTGCATCAGCATATAGTAGTGAAATGTGCACCAACTGAGTGCACTCTGAACTCGAATTTGAGTGAATGAAGTGTGTACCACCTTATTAAAAAAAATTCTAAAAAAATGATCGCCCGCGGAATTTGCTTCAAAATTTCCAAATCTTCTTACAAATAACATATTTTTGACATACCAAAAGATAACTGACGCACCTTGCTTATAAAAAAATGGCAGCACTCTGAACTCAAATTTGAGTGGGTGAAATGTGCACCAATTGATTAAAAAAATTCTAAAAAAAATGATCGCCCGCCCATTTTGAAAAATGTCTGTGGCATAAATTCACTCAAGAATGAGTTCTTCATCTTTTAGATTAGATGCCTAAGTTCAAATGTAAAGGAACAATCCTAATCACCTTTCAAAATTGATTAAGTTTGACGTTTACGCGACGAAAATCCAATTAATCTAGTTTGCTCAATTGAAAATGTTTTGTTTGATTCAACCTCATTTTACTTGCCAAACGATATTTTTTTCTGTCAGTTGGGAGAATATTTTTAAAACATCATGGAGCAGAAACCTGCTCTGGCAAAGCAGTATTACTTCAGTGCCATCGGTAAAACAACTAACTCTAAAAAAATTTCAAACCATTGATCGTTACATAATTCCAGTATCGCTTGGAGGATTTTTACTTGGAACAATAATAGGCTGGTCATCGCAGGCACACATTGTAGTCGTGAGACAACTATCCATATCGGATGAAGAATTCTCATGGATAGCGAGTATTATGCCGTTAGGCGGGGCCTTCTCGCAAGTCTTAACATTCGTCCTCTTGTCCTTTATGGGAAGGAAAACGGTTATTTACACTTTAGCTGTGCTGAATCTCTTTGGATGGTCTTTATTATCGCTATCCAAATCTTACGCACTCTACGTTACGAGCAGGTTTCTGCTGGGATTGTTCTCGGCAGGGTTTTGCGTTTCAGTGCCCTTGTTTATCGGAGAAATCTCGCATAAATCCATAAGAGGGTTTCTCGGCGTGTGGTTCCAGTTATTCATAGTGATTGGAATATGTTATTCGTACGCTTTTGCCTACGTGAGGAACTTATATATCTTTAACTTGACTTGCATCGTAATTACGGTTATAATGGGCACGCTTGTAAGCTTTGCCAAAGAAAGTCCTGTTTATCTATACAAGAAGAACAAAATCCCAGAAGCAACAAAATCGCTTCAGTATTACCGTGGAAAGGAGTATAATATCGATTTTGAACTATCAGAAATTGCAACTTTTGCCAAACCCGAGGACACGACGTTCTGGCAGAGCTTCAAGCAGAAATCTTCAATTAAAGCCACGATTATGCTGTTCGTCTTATGCACTATTCAACAGTTATCAGGAATTAATACCATCATGTTTTATGCACACCCAATCTTCGAAATGTCGAAAACAAACATTGATCAGAAAGTAAGTGCTATTATTTTAGGGGGTGTGCAAATAGTCATGACGGGAGTCGCAGCTGGTACCATTGATAGAGTCGGTAGGAAGATACTGTGGTACATTTCGTTAGCAGTCATGACGGTCTGCCTGTTAACTCTGGGATTTTACTTTACTTGTCGCAGTAAAGATGAAGAGTTTGCCGCCAAGTTGGGTTTGCTGCCAACTTTGAGCATTTGCTTATATATAGCCGGGTTTTCCATTGGTTGCGGTCCCCTGCCGTGGGTGATGGTCGGCGAAGTATTGCCTATGAGAGTAAAGCCCATCGTTGGTACTGTTGCCGCGTTTATTAACTGGATGTTGGCGTTTGTTGTAACGGTTAGCTTTCCCGTGTTGGTGAAAGCAATCGGACCGGACTGGGTGTTTTATATATACGGAATCATAACCGGCCTCAGCATAATCTTTATCGTGTTTTGCGTGTACGAAACGAAGAATAAGTCGTTAAAAGAAATTCAGGCTATGCTTGAAGGGAATTGATTTTTTTATATGAATTCTTAAATTAAATAAATGTAAATACTGATAATTGACTTATTTTTATATCAAAAACAGTAAAACAATGTGATTTTTTATTTTACAGTTTTTGCTCATAATTAACTATAGTGGTGAAGCTGGTGAGAGACGGTTCGCGGGAATTTTTCTGGTACGGCCGAGGTAACAAGGGTGGCAAAGAGGTAGGTAGGGTCAGTTGCAAAGACGGCAGGCTGCGTGACCGCACCTATCTGTATTACCACCTCTTGTTCCTTGGCCGTACCAGAAAAAACCCCGCGAACCGTCACTGAAATTAGTTGTCGCGATTGGCAGTACCAATTTTTTTAAAATTTTTCTAATTGTTCGCGATGAGCCAAAGCACTCTATTTCTACTTTCTCCGTTACGAAGTACGAGAGTAAACTCAGTTTTTAAATTTGCGGTATAATTTTTTCCATATTTCCATTTGACGTTTTAAACGTCAGCATCATCCGATCCTGCAAAACTCTCCATAAACATTTAAAATATGATTTAAACTGAAAATAAACCACGAAAGTGTAAATATAAATAATATCATCAAATCGGAGAAAGTAACATGATGGCCACATCACCATTTTTTTCACGCGTATACAATAAAATGTTACACAAAGAAATAAATATTTATCACGTAGTTTGTATGTTAATCCTTGTACTTGCAAATGTGAAATACCTTAGATAACATTTTTGAAGAATATTCATACGCAACGCAAACGGTTTAACAAATAACAGTCGTTACTTCAACATGATATTCAAAGCAGCGTGCATTGTTTTGCTCTTGGTAATTTCAACTTTCGGTGGAATTACAGAACCCGAACAAGAACCTACATGTGTACCAGATTGTACTTTGGTGTACGTTAACTGTATTGCTTTTGAAAGCCTGAATTGTACAGGCTGCCAGAAACCCCAGCAAGCTGATTATTCAAAATGCCGCTGCTGCCCGTACTGCGAATGGTAATTTTTTGACAATCATAATTTTGTTGTTTGTTGGTGGTGTACAACAGTACAGATATTCTAGAATCACTTGTATATGATTTAATTACTCTTTGTAATGGTAGTAGGTAGGTTTCCTTAAGGAGAGGGTACCCATGAAATTGGCATAGAAATAAATTGAATATATCTTTGTTCACGAAAATGTTATAATGTGCGCATTATTTAATTAATGGGGTACATTTAACACTCAACTTCATTAAACACGCATTTGCGTGTTTAATATGCCTATTAAACACGCTAATTCGCGCTTTGATTCACAGAACGCGATTTATGATAATATTTTGTTTACCCTATTTAATATTGAATTTAACTTTGATTTTATTTTTTTTTCAATTGTAATTGTAATTCCAACTTTAATTTTGATTTTGATTTTTTAATTTTGATTCTAATTGTAATTTTAAATTAAATTTTGATCTTGATTTTAATTTTCGTGAACAAAGTATAGTGTACAACTCGCATATAATGGCTATTAATCACTCAAACGATTTGCTCCACTCGCCTACGGCTCGTTCCGCAAAACCTCATTCTCGTGATTAATAGCCATCATTATATGCTCATTGTACAATATACTATTATCGTTTATTATTAAGCCATTAATACCTCTGTAAATTACAATTTGAATCATTAAAATCAATTTAACCATTAAAAAAATGCTGCGGCAATATTTATTATTGCAGGATTTTTACAGCACTTTTATTTCAAAAGATTAAAGGATTATATGTTTGGCGGTCATTTAATGCTTACATTCTCAAAATCATCCCTTAGAATTGCTATTTAGAAGCTTTTAAATATTTTTCGTTCGGATTTCCGCGCCTCGTCGCCATCTATTGGACGATGGCTGAACTGCTAAGTGATGTTTTTGAACAGCGCCAAAATGCTCGAACTTTATACTTATTGTCAAAGTGTTAATATTTATCAATGGGCTGTGCATGAAACGGTAGACGATTTAATTCTGAATCGAATGGTGTATAAAATAGCTGAGGAAATTTAATGGTTTTCCTGTAATTTGCGAATGAAAATTATGTACGACACACTTACCGACATTTACAGTTCACTGTAACATAAAAATTCAATAAAGAAGAATTTGCTATATTCTTCAATCAAATACGGGTTACAATACTTATTCCTGATTAATCATTCAACTATTTATATTGTTAATGCATTACAATAAGAGAAATATACTAGAAATCATAATCTAAGTAGAGGGCTCTACCTGTTATCGCGGGGATAAACTACTTAATAATTTGTGGATGTAATAATTGTTGTAATAATAAAATAATATTTATAAACTTAAAAAGAATGTTGTCTCATGATTAAATAAATTCACTTACTTACGTACTTAAATTGCAGAAACAATATTTTATAATATACACGCCTAATCCGAAGCAACCCGATATACGCATAACTCGAATTAATTTATTATTAAAAACTTCTAGTTTTATACGTAACAGGGACAAAACCATAAGTGTAATCCTGAGTAAAGCTTCAAAAATAGTGGGAATATTTAAGTATTTAAATTGCGGAAACAATGGTATTATATAAACGCCTACTTGTAGGCAACCCAATATACTATAACTAATATTATTTTTTATTAAAAACTTCTAATTTTAAATATAAGAGGGACACAAGCATAAGTGTAATCCTTAGCAACGTTTTAAAAATATTACACTTATGGTTTTGTCCCTGCTACAATTAAAATTTGAAGTTTTAAATAATAAATCATTAATAGTTATACGTGTATTGGGTTGCCTGTAAGCAGGCGTTTATATAATATAATTATTTCTGCAATTTAAATACTTTCATATTCACATTATTTTTTAAGCTTTACGGAGGATTACACTTATGGTTTTGTCCCTGTCTCGTTTAAAATTGGAAGTGTTTAGTAATAAATTAATATTATGTATGCTTGTATTGCATTGTCTGTAAGTAGGCGTTTATGTAATATAATTATTTCTGCAATTTAAATACTTAAATATTCGCACTATTTTTGAAGCTTTACGAAGGATTACACTTATGGTTTTGTCACTGTCACCTTTAAAATTGGAAGTTTTTTATAGTAGTTATGCGTTTATCGGGTTGCCTGTGATTAGGCGGATATATTATAATGTATTGTTTCTGAAATTTAAATACGAAAATATCTACAAGTAAATTTATTTTATTATAAGATAACAGTCTTCTTAAGTTTTTAAATATTCTTTCATTATTAAAACAATTATTAAATCCACAAATGAAATCGTAGTTTATCCCCACGATAACAGAGGGTACCCTCTATGAAGATTAGGATTCCTCATATATTTCTCTTAATGTAATGCATTAATAATATAAAAAGTTAATTGAATAATCAGTAATAAGTTTCGGGACTCGTATTTCATTGAAGAATATAGCAAATTGTTGTGCATTTAGGTTTTAAGTTACAGTGAACTGTAAATGTCGGTAAGTGTGTCGTGCTTAATTTTCATTCGCAAATTACAAGAAAACCGCTAAATTGCCTAAGCTATTTTATACATCATTCGATTCGGAATTAAATAGTTTATCGTTTTGGCTATAGCGCATTGCTGAATATTAACACTTTGATTATAAGGATAAAGTTCGAGCATTTTGGCGCTGTTTAAAAACATCACTTAGTAGTTCCGCCATCGTCGAATAGATGGCGACGAGGCGTTAAAATGTTTAAAAGCTTTTGTTCACGAAAAAGTTATAATGTGCGCGTTATTTAATTGTATGGGCAACATTAATGGGGTACATTTAACACTCAATTTCATTAAACACGCATTTGCTTGTTTAATATGCTTATTAAACACGCACACGCATTTGCGTGTTTAATATGGTCACTAAACACGCTAATTCGCGCTTTGACTCACAGAACGCGATTTATGATAATATTTTGTTTACCCTATTTAATATTGAATTTAACTTCGATTTTAAATTTTTTTCAATTGTAATTGTAATTACAACTTTAATTTTGATTTTGATTTTAATTTTGATTCTAATTGTAATTTTAAATTAAATTTTGATCTTGATTTTAATTTTCGTGAACAAAGTATAGTGTACAACTAGCATATAATGGCTATTAATCACGAGAACGAGGTTTGCGGAACGAGCCGTAGGCGAGTGGAGCAAATCGTTTGAGTGATCATTATATGCTCATTGTACAATATACTATTGTAAATAACAAATGTATTTAATAGTTTTTTAACATTGTTGTTGTTAAATTATTTTGTTTTGTTATTAACAAAGATTGCAACATTTCACTGTTCACTGATAGATTAAAGAACCGATTAAGTTAGTTACTTTAAATTTGGTATATATCCGACCAATACATATACCTTTCTATTGAAGCAGTTTGATGGTGATCAAAGAAACTGTGGTTAAATAAAGTGACGATTGAATAAGAAAATTGTGTTTTATGTGTCTGTTGTCGTTATTATTGCTCAGAAAATGATACAAATTCTTTAATGGATAGACAGAAATATAATAAATGTTTGTGCAAAATTTAAAAGAAGTTTGTTGGCAAATTTTTGAGCGAATTGGTGACAGAATTACGAAAATTTCAAATCGGACGCTTGGACACATTCGGCAATAATGATGTCAAAGGATTTTCGTTAAATTTTAACCCCACCAGCCCTTGGGATCACACCAGTGACGGTTCGCGGGGTTTTTTCTGGTACGGCCGAGGAACAAGAGGTGGTAATACAGATAGGTAGGGTCAGTTGCAGAGACGGCTGGCTGCGTGACTGCACCTATCTGTATTACCACCTCTTGTTCCTCGGCCGTACCAGAAAAAAACCCCGCGAACCGTCACTAGATCACACCATTCCTTGATCACACCATGGTGTAAAGATTACTCTTTGCACCATGCACATTTGAATTTTGTCGTAGGAAAACATATTGTCAGAAAAAATGAATTGTTTCAAGCCGCAAAATTATACAAATCTAAATCGACATCAATCCAGTTGAACCACTTTTTTTTATAATTAATTATGTAATGAATTCACAACTCGGTTTCATGGTCGAGATTCGCACGGTGATGACTAATAGGAATAATGTGTTTATTACAAAAAGCGCCTGGGTTTCCCATTCGAATTGTTTATATTGGCGTGTAAAGGCCGAATTTGGATCAGTTGTCTGTCAAAGTTTAACCGAGATGTGCCTAATTAAACTACCCCGTATCATCCTGTTTTTGGCAGCGGTGGCACTGTTGGTGAATAGTGGCGTTGCTGCTGAAGATTCTGACGAACAACCATTGAATTGTACGCCTGATTGCAGACTGATCAAAGTAAAATGTAGAGCGATCGAGGGATGCCCGGAGGGACAAAATTTGATAAGGAACAATATTAGGCGGTGTAAATGTTGTCCTTTTTGTGAATGGTGAGTATATTCTAAGATGGGCTATTCTGCCCTAGGTTGCACGGACTTGTACCAAGCCAGATATATCTTTTCTATCATACCAAGCATTAGTAACTTGCCACTCATATATATCGTCACGTGATCAGTATTAAGCATTAGTAAAATTGTAAGTGAAAATCATATTTATAATAATAATATTATTCTTATTAATCCACAGCTATACATACCATGATTTACTATGGAACATATCAAGTTAACATTAGGGCGGTTATCAAATTTCATTGGAAACAATTAACTAAAATAACTCTTCATTATAATTTATACAGTTTTTTTAGGGTGAAAGGGGGAAGAATTATTGATTAGTGAAATAGGAATAAGGCTAATGATGTAGAATATGCCAATAAAGGTTGTTTTTTTATATAAGAAATTTAATTAAATTAAAAATTTGGTAACGGAATAATAACCAGGGCCGGATTATACATAAGGCAATATAGGCAGTCGCCGGTGCACAATGGTCGATTCCCAATCCAACTGGACAAGAGTCGATTTTGAAAAATTTTCTAACATTTTGCAGATCCTAGCAAACCAGACTTCGCATGGGATCGGTACCATTCGTTTCAGTGACCCCCTTTGCTAACAAATGCCCTTCAAAGTCTACCTACGAGAATGTCGTTTTTGTTGTTATGAGTATAGTTTTATATGGGTTCTATTCACTCAGGTATTTAGATAATTTTTACATTAATTTAGCATTATTTTGCTATTACAATGTTTAAGCAATAAGTTAATGTTGCATATTTTCATTGCTCCGCTTTATTAAAATTCAAATTCATCATGAGTTATTGAATAAATTGGCATCCTCGACAAATTTTATTAACTAATGCAGATTTTGTGGTTTAATGAATTTATTTATAGAAACTCTATGGTGTGTTAAACAAGCTAGAGGGTGGGATAGGGACCACCCACCACCCTTCGTTTTCACTTAAACTTAACCAAGAAAACACTGTTCGATTAAAGAAATTTCTACGTCAAATCACTGGAGTTTTAAAAGATGCAAAACCAACAATAAAGAGGGTTTCTAGGTTGAGTTAAAGTGGAAACGAAGGGTGGTGGATGGGCCCTATCATACTTTCCAACCAGTTAAACACGCCCCAAAGTTTCTACAAATAAAATGTCTTTATTGGTGGTTTTGCAACTTTTGAAACTTCAGTGATTTGTCTGCGAGGTTTCTCAAATAATTTTCTTGTTTGGGTGTAAGTGGAAACTCAGGGCGGCAAGTGAGCCCTATCCTAACACCCAATTCTTGAAACGCAAACGAGGGTTTTGCAATTGTTAATTAATTGTTTAAACAAGTACCGAACAATTTTTGTACATTTTATTTCCTCGGCAAATGAATTTGTTAATGGAAACTCTGGGGCGAGTTTAACGAATTGGAGAGTGGGATAGGGACCACCCACCACCCTTAATTACCACTTTAACTTAACCCAGTGACCCTCTTTATTGGTAGTCTTGCAACTTTTAAAACTCCAGTGATTTGACAAAGATATTTCTTTAACTAAACTGTGTCCTTAGTTAGGTAAAAATGGAAACTCAGGGCGGTGGGTGGGCCTCTATCCTATCATCCAATTCTTGGAACACAAACGAAGGTTTTGCAATTGTTAATTAATTGTTTAAAGAAGTACCGAACAATTTTTGTATATTTTATTCCCTCGACAAATGAATTTGTTAATGGAAATTCTGGGGCGTCTTTAACGAATTGGAGAGTGGGATAGGGTCCACCCACCACCCTTCATTTTCACTTTAACTTAACCCAGCAACCCTCTTTATTGGCAGTATTGCAACTTTTCAAACTCCAATGATTTGACGAAGAAATTTCTTTAATCAAACAGTGTTTCCTTGGTTAGGTTAAAGTGGAAACTCAGGGCGGTGGGTGGTCCCTATCCCATCATCCAATTCTTGGAGCACAAACGAGGGTTTTACAATTGTTAATTAATTGTTTAAAGAAGTACAGAACAATTTTTTATATTTTGTTTCCTCGACAAATTAATTTGTTAATGGAAATTCTGGGGCGTCTTTCACGAATTGGAGAGTGGGTTAGGGACCACCCGCCACCCTTCATTTCCACTTTAACTTAACTCAGCGACTCTCTTTATTATAGGCTTTGCAGCTTTTTAAACTCCAATGATTTGACGAAGAAATTTCTTTAATCAAACAGTGTTTCCTTGGTTAGGTTAAAGTGGAAACTCAGGGCGGTGGATGGTCCCTATCCCATCATCTAATTCTTGGAACACAAACGAGGGTTTTACAATTGTTAATTAATTGTTTAAAGAAGTACCGAACAATTTTTTATATTTTGTTTCCTCGACAAATTAATTTGTTAATGGAAACTCTGGGGCGTGTTTAACGAATTGGAGAATGGGATAGGGACCACCCACCACCCTTAGGGCCCATCCACCCCCATTCATTTCCGCTTTAACTTAACCCAGCGATCCTCTTTATTACTGGTTTTGCAGCTTTTAAAACTCCAGTGATTGGACGAAGAAATTTCTTTAATCAAACAGTGTTTTCTGGGTCCGTTTAAGTGGACACGAAAGGCGGTGGGTCCCACCCTCCAATCCCTGGAACATAAACAAGGGCTTTATAATTGTCAATTAACTGATAAGAGAAGTATCAAACGGTTTATTGTTGCTTTGACAAAAGAATTTGTTTGCAAAAACTTTGGGGCGTACCTATTAAAAATGTTGATATAATTTTGCTCCTTTTGATGTGCCTTGGATGGTTGGCCCTAACCACGACTAAACTTGGAATATGTAAACCCTCACCACAAGTGTGCAAGCAATTTCAGTGACTTGATGCAGGAGGTTCTATAGAGTGTTTTAATTTATAAAATAGAACGCCAGAAAAGTGCCACAATAATATTATTCAAGAATTTAGAGACCATATTATGATTATCTTTGGATTATGAAATCTCTTAGTGGGAAACAGCAAGCTAAAAAATTGTGAAAACAATGTACACGCAAGGTTTTGCGATAGCTAAAGATGAAATCAAACTGCGACATCTTCTATCAACGATGAAGTAATTATGCTTGAATAATGTTTAGAGGCATGCTCGAGGGGGTAATGTATTGTAAATCGATGATATAATATATCATTACTTTGTCAACTTTTGTATGAACTTAAATGACAGGTGCTAACAAATTACTAATGCTTAACACTAAGCACGTGTAAATTAGGCGGACACAGGTATTCAAACTAGAGGTGGATAACTTATGAGTGAGTCAACAGTTAGAAGTGAGTCACGGAGTTATGTGCCTCTCCCCACTTACAATAGAGTCGACTCAATACTTTAAAAGTCGACTCGCAAAAAAGAGTCATTTCGCCTACCTCTCTAATTCAAACACAATTTTCCCAAATTATCATGATACGTCACTTATAAGTTAAGATAAGATAAGATAAGAGTTTATTGATCTTGTGCATTCTATTAACAATACGAGACACATCAAAATAAAAAGTAACTTAGGTCAACCAACAATTAGATAAAATAACTTGAAAATAGCTTGCCACAACTCAACGTTTTAAATAAGTTATAAGTACATTAATTGAGGTGTTGCTAATAACCACAGAGCATTAAGGATAAAGAGGGACAGTTCAATGTTAACTTTTGGAAACGCCATCAGCGCCGTCTGCGAGTCATCTGGCCAAACACATCGAGCCAGCGGGAAATTTAAAATTGCGACTTTACAATTCATTTTTGCAAGTGTTTCGAACTTTTTGGTTCTCATCAGTGCGACGCATCCAAATAAAAGTGGAAATCGCAGACACTTGCTTTATAAAGAGCTTAGATTTAATAAAACGCAAAAAGTAAAGCTCTAAATGATGTTGAAGGGGATTCGCTTGAAATTTTTTCCAAACGAATTCTTTTTAGGGCAGATGTTAAATCATGTAGTGAGCTACATTCTTGAAGGGGCCGTTTTAAAAAAGATTTTGCAGGAACTGTACTGGAAGAAGTACTACAAGAAGGTATATTAAAAATTGTCGGAATTGCATTCCAATTTAAATATTTTCTACAGGAATTAATAAATACTTAAAAAGTGGTCCTCACAAATGTGCATAACTTTTGAAAGTGGAATTTTTTTAGAGTAATACATTCAATGGAATTAACCCATTCATCTCTGCGATTAGGACATTTCGGAAATGTAAAGAAAGCTTTTTTTTAATATTTGAATCGCGGGTATAAACGTTACTGCAATAAGGTGCGTTAAGAGTACTTAATTTACCCATTGCACACTCTTTTAGGTTTAAGAATATTAGCTTAAATTTGAATTATAAATACCTGGCCGAATACCAATTCAACTCGTTAATGAGGTTATGTATAAAAAGGCCGGAAATTTGATGGGAAATAGATGTTGTCATATCTCATTTGTGAAATTATTCAAAAGTCTATTTTGCTTTAAAATTTATTAAATAGACTTAAACAAACAATTAACACTAGTGGACTTTGAATATTACCAGATATTTGGATGTTCTTAAATACCTAAAATAAATTTAACCAACAAAAATATGACCATATTGCTTGGTTACAAAGATTTGTACATAGATTTGGCAGCGTTGCATTGCGTTAGTTGGGCCAGATGACTGTGAGATGGCGTGGAAGTCGCGTTTCCAATTTTCCCTATTCAATTAACCCCCCCTGCTAATAACTAATAAAATTTTATATTTTGCAGATGCTGAGTTTTTCTGTACGACCAGGGTTTTTTTAACAATCCGATGAATTTGTTTATTCATAATAAATTACTCTTTTTAAATGTATCTAATTTATGTTTAATTCATGCTAATAAAGAAGTATTTTGAATTCCCATTTTTTATTATTTATTTGCTTAGTGTCGATAAGTTTTGTACAATATCTCCTCGGAAAGTGACTTTGATCCATAGCTACCAGAGTGTAGTTCACTTCACTTTCACGCATACTCTGAATACAGAATACTTCCATGCATTCCAGAACCAAAATCTCAAGGAATAATAATTGTTGATCACCCAGTATTTTATTATAATGAAATAAAATGAAGTTCTTTATTAAAATCCATTGCAATGACCTAAATTTAAACAATATTGCTTGTACATGCCACCAAATATACTTCCATGCATTCCGGAGTATCTGAACAAAATCTCAAGAGCTTCCTTTATCTGAATAATTGTTAATCGCACAGTATTTTATTATAATAAAATGAAATGAAATTCTTTATTACAATCGGTTGCAATGACCTAAATTTAAACAATATTATATATAACATCGTGTCTGCATGTTATGAATTTATTTCTAGTCTCGAAGCACATACCAATAATTTTAATAAGAAAAACTGTTTTTGTTCACGAAAATGTTATAATGTGCGCATTATTTAATTCTATGGGCAGCTTGTTGAATGTTAAATTGACGATGAAATAAAAGTGCTCCAATTTGAATATCGAATCGCAATTTCCAATTTCCCGCAGCGCCGTTCGACCAATCGGATCGTTCCACGCAAGGTGCTTCGCCGCCGGGCCAGCAGATAGCGCTGCTTCTAAATTTGACGTTTCCAGTTTTGACACTTATCAAAAACATATGAGCAATAATAGCAGAAAATCTCGCCGTTTTCCAAAGAAAGTGCGACGTGTTATTATGTATCCGTAAAGGAAAAGGGCCGTGCAAGATGAGGTCACTCGGGATATCGGTTATAAGCTTAGCTTTAACCACGGTGGTTATAGCTAACGCTTATTACCAGAAGAAACAATTCTACCCTTCGGTTGTGTACATTACAAAATCTAATCCTAGTATGGCTGTAAGTTCACGAAGCACACGTGAAAACAAAACAATTAACACACCCTCCCTGATTTCAGGTTATTTATATTCAAGCTTTCATATGTGTTTTTCTGACTGGCAAATTGATGCGGAAGGTGTTCTTCGGCGAGCTGCGGACGTCTGAATTCGAGGTAAATTGTATGAGCGCTTTAATTACATTGTTTTTTTTTCTGGTCAGTGTTATCTTGATTGAGTATCATCTTATCACGACTTGTCAGTTGTTGTTTGTTTCTAAATGATTTTAGTCGTTATTAGAGAGAATTTAATTTTTTATCATGGAAATGGTTGTAAGTGTTATGATGCCGAACATGACATGACATGTTGAATTCTGTCGCAAACTTGTTTTTGAATTTCCATTAATTGAAACCTAAGTTCAGACTTCGATCGAATGTAAATGTGCGTCGATGCATTATTATGATTATCTTTTGCTAGGTTACCGCGTAATAACTTATTCATTTTTATTAAGGTAAAGGTTTCCAATTTCAATTACATTTTAAGGTGATGATTGTACGCGTTGCTCATTATCAATTATCTAGAACTGACTATCACAATATTACTCATTTAAATATGATTGGCTGCATATACATTCCTGGAATAGTGTGGGTATAGTTCAGCTTTACTAATCACTTTATTTATACTATCAAATTATTAATGTTTTAATTATGATGACCTAAACATTTTTGTGTTGTATACACAAACATAATAAAACATTCTTAAATACTTATTAATCCAGAAATAACTTATTACTTATCAAATCTACCTTTTGGAATGAGCATTTGGTTCTATTTTTCAAATTTTACTTTTGATAAAAGAAACAATGTTTACTAATTATATGCTATCAGTCAATAGGTATGGCAATGTTACTATCTTCTGTATATTTCCAAGTTTAAGAATGTACGTTTATTTGTTAACCATCAATCTTGTATTTATTTATGCATATTTGTATGTTAATATCTTTTGTATGCATATAAGACATATTCCGACTTGCGTAATGTGAAATGCGTGTTACAATAGATTCGCTTGTTGTACCATATCTACCAATAAATTAGACTTTTTTGATATCTTTTGTGACAAACGGTGGAAAGTGAAAAGTACCAACACGGCTATGAAAAAATTTAATTTTGCAGCACGTTAGGTTGGTAAGAGACACATTATTGACGGTTTGTTATTGTTCTTCAGTTTTAACTATTTTTCGAATTTATAATCGATGTGAGTGCGATTTTTGTAATAATTACAGTTTTTACATTTCCCGCAAAGTTTCGTAAGTACTAGTTTTTGTGGCGAGAGTTGTTCGGCAACCTAGTGGGATTTCTGTCACTCAAGTTGTCAAAAAAGTCTATGGGTAGGTGTAGTATATCGTCGGTGAAGCGGCTATACCGTCTATCTCACATTTACCAAATTTGACAGAAGAGGCAAAAAACTGATTTATAGCTTTCTGGGAAAAGATTATGCACTAAAATCTCAATTTTGGTAAAAATGACGGTTTGGCGGTATTGCTGCTTCGTCAACGATGTTACATCTGATACTCTTTAGAGAATGACATGACTTGTGTCTGGAAACTGAAGATTCCATAATTAATATGTGGATCAGTGATGGCGAACCTTTTGAGCTCAGTGTGTCAAAATTTTGATAAATCGAAAAACAATTTTCGTGGCGTGTCACACATCACAGAAGTAATGACTAAAAAAAATAGAAATATTTATAATTTTTGTATTAATTTATTATGATTTTGTTAATTATTGATTATTATTAACGTAAGTAATAATATTATTATTAGTAACCAACTCTGTCTTATGAAAGACAAATATTTGAATTATGAAAACATGTAGAAACCGCATGTCATTACAGTGTTCAAATATCGAGCACACCGTGGCTATAAGTAAAATTTGAGCTGGTGCACCATTATAGATAGAAAAAAATGGAGATTTTGATGTTTTTACGTGTTAAACGAAGCAAGTGTTTAATTCCAAAATAATCAAGTGAATTATGCTTTCTTTTAACATGTTACCATACAATAGATTAAGTTTATACTTTGCATCTGTAATAAAGCTAATCATTCTAATAGCTCTATAGTAGTTTCGGTGAAATTTATTTTTAAAAGTTGGTACCATTCAAATTTCAAATGTCAAATACAAAAATCATAGACAGTATAAACATAACTTAAGGTTTATGAAAATTTTCTATGGCATCATTTTTTTTTCCAAAATGCTTTTAAAAGTTTCTGTTAACATTTTCAGCACTTAATGGAAAGGTCCTGGTACGCAATTACCGAGACGTGTCTGGCCTTCACCGTCTTTAGAGATGATTTCAATCCGAAATTCGTCGCTTTATTCACACTCCTACTGTTCCTCAAATCTTTCCATTGGCTCGCAGAGGATAGAGTGGACTTTGTAAGTTGTATTACGCTCTAGAAAATTTAATTTTAAAATTACTTGTACCCAAACTATACCTTTAGTATAAACAATTTTTATTACAGATGGAGAGGAGTCCCGTAATAAGCTACTTATTCCACATACGAGTCCTAGCCTTGCTCCTAGTCCTAGGCCTCCTCGACATATATTTCGTCGAGCACGCGTACGAATCGACGATGTCAAAGGGCGCGTCGGTGCAACTAGTCTTCGGTTTCGAGTACGCAATACTAACAACGATGGTTTTCAACATCGCAATTAAATACACCCTGTATTCAGTGGACTTAAACAGTGAGACTCCGTGGGACAACAAAGCGGTATTTCTGCTGTACACAGAACTAATAATGGGATTAATCAAAGTGATACTGTACATTGCGTTCGTGGTGATCATGGTGAGGATCTACACCTTGCCGCTGTTCGCTCTGAGGCCGATGTATTATACTATTCGTAACTTTAAGAAAGCCTTTAATGATGTTATACTATCAAGGCGGGCTATTCACAACATGAACACACTGTATCCGGACGCGACCTTTGAGGAACTACAAGCCGGTGATAATGTTTGTATAATATGCAGGGAGGAGATGACGACGGCCGCGAAAAAATTGCCCTGCAATCACATTTTCCACGCCTCCTGTTTGAGGTCGTGGTTCCAGAGGCAGCAAACGTGCCCCACCTGCAGGCTGAATATACTGAGAACGCCCGCGCAGCCGAGCGCCGAACCGAGACAAGAAGCCCGGCCCAGACCGGCTCCGGTTCCCAACAACGTTCCGAATCAGTTCAATTTCAATATGCCAAATCCTTTCGTTTTGCTTAATAACAACATCAGAAATGCGCAGCAGCAGCAACAGCAACAACCGCCCGCTCAAAATCAGCCCCCGAGAATGCCAAATCCTCCCTTCGCTATACCGCCCGGTATGCCCCAGCCGGGGAACGCGGACGGCAACAACGCTCAAACTTTTCCGCCGTTTTTCCCGTTTCCGCCTATGCCTTTCATGACGCCTCCACCTATGCCCCCACCGAATTTATCTAACTTGTCTACGGAACAGCTTCGCAGGATGGAAGGGAACGAGAGGGATAATGTGGAGGCGAGAATTCAGTGGCTGAGGAATATTCAGGTATATTTTTTCAGCTTCCATAAATGATGTCACAGGTTGTTTCATCAACAGATGTCGCACAATTCACCTTATTTATTTAAATTTTAGGAAAATAGATTATCTCAATTCTGCTGACCTCACTTCCCTAAACCTGTGATATCATTTATGGGCCGTTAACACGTTCGCTGCCACCGACGCACTAGCGCGTCCGACTTTACACTTGCGTAAATGCAATCCCAATTGCGGTGGCAGCGAACGTGTTAATCGTCATTTGTTGCTAGTTAATGAAACCCCTGCCCTCTGCAGTTAAAAATATCGAAGAAAGCATCTGCTGTTGCAATTCTGAATTTGTTTATTTTACATATGCGATAAAAACAATGGCCGGGAATTTGAAACTTTTTAAATTTACTCATTTAGCATTCTACTTTAAGACCACATAAAGTTCTAAAGGATTCCATGTTCAAACTTAGAGATAATTGCAGGAGAACGGAGCTTATTACAATTCTGAAGATGCTCATTTTACCGATGCGATAAAAACATATAAAAAAACAATTGCCGAGAATTTCAAACTTTTTAAATTTACTCATTTAGCAATCTACTTTAAAACCACGAAAAGTTCATACTTTTGAAACTTGAAATTTTACCACATATTTAACCTTCTGCTGGCTTTACAGTGGGCATTACCATTACAGTTGGTCTGGACTGTAGATGTAGGATCGATGACAGACTAAATTAACGGCGGATTAACAATAAATGAACTAAGCTGTGTCTCTTGTGTTAGAAACAAATATTTTTGTAATATTCATAATCTCTTATGTTTATAGCTAATGTTAGATGCTGCCGTTTTAATGTTACAACAATACAACACGGCGGCAGCAATATCGATGTCGATGCCGTCGACGGCCCAGCAAAATCCCCCCCCTGCCGCAGAAGCCGCCGGCCCGAGTACGCAGAGTACCGCCACCGAGGAGGAGGCGCCAAATCCAGATTCTTCTAAAAGCAGCAGTTCGAGTGCAGCACCCCCCGAAAAGACTTCGACTCCGACGGTCTCCGGTGATACGGAGACGGCGGAGCCAACGGCCGGACCGTCGAGCGCCGGTTCGACTTCCACGATACCAAGTATGACTGGTGATAACGATAATACTCCAGAGGCGGAGGTGCGGAGACGGCGGCTGCAGAGGTTCCTCCAGGCCGAACAGTAGCGCTAAGTTTATATGGTTTGATTTCGTTTTAGTTTTAAATTGTGATTTCAATATTTTCCTTATAAACGGTTACATTTTATTTCCCTGAATTATCGGTTGTTTTCTAGATGCACAAGTATATTTATTGTAAAATTTAAAAACGAATTGTTGAATAGAATGGTGTAATTTTATTGTGTTATGAATGTTTACGTATAATTACTTAATGCTGTATGTAACGATTTAATAAATATATACTTCTATTCCTTTATTATATAAATGAACATTTTATTTCAATTACCCATTACAAATTATTTAAAAAAAGATTGGTGCTTCTAATCCAAGCAACTGGATCCGGGACGCCAAAGCCAATAAGGACTTCGCAACACTTAACAAAACAACAGCAGGAAGTGATAAACGAAGAACATTTGAAAGAAAAATCCCACGGTAGTGAAATATGGTCAACCGTAGAAAATAGAAAGAAAAGAAGAACAACACGTGTATATAGAACAGTAGAAGATAGTTCACTCAAGGGTTCTATTAAATATTTCCATTATCATGTATACCACTTAGAGGCAAATACAACTAGCGAACAACTAATGCTATACTTAAATATGACTATGGGAATAAACGGAGCAAAGTTCACCCGAGTGAATATGCTTTATTATAAAGTTTCGGTACCAAGCAATTATGCCGTAAAAATAATGCGTGGCCGAAAAATGTTGGAATAAGCCGTTTTTTATTCCATCTAAAAAAACGGGATCAGCTCAAAAATTAGAGGAGCACAATCTAAAACACGAAAATTGCATGAGCATAATCCATAACGTCAGATCAATTAACAAAAAAACTATACTCATAGATAAAATGCTGGAAAATCATCCTGAATGTAACATCCTGGCACTAACCGAACACTGGCAGACAGCGGAAAATCTGGAAACAAATATGATTCAAGGCTTTAAACTCGTCACTAGTTTTTCCAGGAAAAAACGAGGAAAGAAACAAACAGCATATGGAGGATCTGCGCTTTATGTTAAACTTTCATTTCAGTGCAACGTAAGAAATGACATAAATGAACTCTCACAAGAAGGAGCAGCCATTGACTGGTCATTAAAACTTGATAATTATATTTGTGTAGTAATATATAGGCCACCGGACGCTGATATAAACGCATTTAGTGAAAAACTGGATAAACTCATGACATTACTTTTTAACTCAACAGCAACATTCTTTGTAGTGGGTGATTTTAACATAGATTTAAGTAGGGATAATCCTTTTAAAACAATGTTTATTAACTTATTTGCAAGCTACAATGTGAAGATAACTATTGAAAAATCTACAAGATATTCAAAGCATTCTAGCACAATTATTGACAATATTTTAACAAACTTGAGTAATGAATATGTGTCCATTGTTTTCGATTCATACTTATCTGACCATTGCGCGCAAAAAATATCCTTTGCTTACAACAGAGAAAATGTAAATAATAAATATAAGCGCATTCGTATATACAGCCTGGAAAATATGCAAAACTTCAAAATATCTTTAAGTCAGATAGATTGGACGAATATATATATTCATTAAGTAATGTTGATGATGGTTGGGAATTGTTTATTTCTATTATATCGGAATTATTTAACAGATGTTTTCCTCATAAAAAAGTAAATACTACTTCTAAGAGACCCATCTCTGTACATTCTACAGAATTAGATCAATGTAAGGAGGCATTAGATATCCTATCTGTAATTGATTACAGAGATATGTTCAATATTCAAAATAATATTTACAATAATCTTTTGCACAAGCAAAGAAAAACCCAAATTGAAAATAAAATCGTGAATAGTGATAATGTAAGTAAAACATCATGGAATATAATAAACAGTTTAATAGTAAACAAAAATAGTAAAAATGAAACCCTGCCTCTGGGAAATGAACAAAAAATTGTAAATGAATGAAATTCTTATTTTATAAAATCTACACAAAATAAAGTGGAGAATGTAAATAATTATGAATATGATGATAGAAAAATCAGGCCAAATTCAGAAAGTATTTATATTCGTCCTACATCAACAACAGAAATTTATAACTTTGTCACTAAACTCAACAGCAAAAACAGTAGTGGGGCCTGATGAAATCAGCACTAAAATGTTAAAATTTGTTATAGAGGAACTAATTAAGCCGTTAACTCATTTAATAAATCTAAGCTTATCTTCCGGCATATTCCCAAATATTTTAAAAACTGCTATTATCGTTCCTGTCTTCAAAAAAGGTCATCCGCAAGATTTCGGAAATTATCGGCCTTCTAAGTACGTTCTCAAAAGTTCTTGAAAAGATTATAGCAAATAGAATAACATGTTTCTTCGATAAATGCAAACTTTTCCATCCTATGCAGCACGGTTTTATGTCGGGTAAAGGTATAAACACAGCAATATTTAATTTTGTAACCAAAGTAACACATTGTTTGGAGAATAAAGAGATACCCCTGGCAGCGTACCTAAAGCTTTTGACAGTATCGATCATTGTATACTGCTCAAAAAGCTATTTAGATATGGACTAAGAGGAAATGCTCACGATCTTATAAAATCATATCTCACCAATCGCTTCCAATTAGTTAAAATTGGGACCACAAAACCACAACCCTTACAAATAAAGGCAGGAATTCCACAAGGAAGTATTCTAGGACCACTACTGTTTATTATCTGTATGAATGACTTATTCAGTACTGTAAACCAAGCTGAATGTCTTCTAGAAAGTTATGCGGATGATACGACAAGTCTAGTTAGCGGTAGAAACATAAATGATGTTATTTTCAAGGAACAACAAATATACAGTCTTTTGCAAGCATGGTTTACAGAAAATAAATTCTTTTTAAATAATAACAAAACTAATGTAATGATGTTTAAAACCAAAAATGCAACTTTTGATACTCCAAGTAAAATAGAATTGGGGGGTGTCGAAATCATAGTAACAGAGAATTAAATTGGAAACAACACATACAATATATTGAATCTAAACTAAATACAACTTGCTATATTATCAGATCCATGAAAAAAATTGTCAAAATATACTTCAGTTAATATACTACTCCCTCTTTGAGAGTAAAATGAGGTTTGGTATTATATTTTATGGAAACAGTGCAAATTGTGATAAAGTATTTTTATGCCAAAAACAAGCAATCCGACTAATCGCAAATTTAAATTATAGGGAATCATGTCGGGGTGTATTTAAAAGTATGAACATATTAACATTTACTGCACTGTATATATATATGAAACGCTTATATTTAATTATAATAATAAAGGTAACTTCATAGAATTTAAAAATGCTCACAGTTATAATACTAGAAACTATGAAAACTACGCATTGCCCATCTACAGATTAGCAATTAGTGAAAAAAATACATCATATAGTGCTATGAAATTATGGAATTATTTGCCTTTAGATATCAAACTTCAGAGTAATTCTAAATCCTTTAAAAAACAACTTTATATGTACTTATGTGAAATGGAACCGTACAACTTATTAGAATACACACATATTCAGTAACAAGTTACACGCTTGTTGTTAAGAACATTTACCCTCTTTTTTTTGACGCATTTCATTTTTGTAGCTGTATGATATGTATATAATTATATATGTGTATGTCATGGTAGCTTAAATTATGTAAATAAAGAAATTATTATTATTATTATTAATAACAAAGGGGTAATGGCTTACCCTTATAACTGTGCAAAGCTCAGTTAAAAGTTAAGTGCTGAAGCGAAGGAAATTACTGTTCGTTATAAATTGAATAAGTGAGAAGTGATGTGTTCAACAGTAATCTAACGTATGCCTATGATTTTGCCAACAATTATTAGCGATTGAATCATTTATGTTCTAAAGTAAAAATAATCTTTGTGTTAAAATTTTATTTGACGTTTATTAGCTGCAGTTATCGACGATACAAAAAATCAAACACCGACACAGTCATAGCCCCCCTTATTTAAGTAATTGTTGATCGCACAGTGTATATCTTTATAATCCACTCACAATCAACTTTTACGAAGGCAGGCGCTATGTTAGGGTGACATCTATTTTGGCACGATGTACAGGACAGCAAACGTAACTTGCCGTTGCGCAGTAACCTTCGAAGGGCGCTCTCGGTAGATTTCGTGAAGAGTTCGCGCGCTTGGTACATTCATTTTCAATGTGGAGGAGAGCGCTTGATTGAGTTTTAAATGAATAGCTCACGCGAAGAATATGTGCTTGCTTATTACAGAGACTGTACTCGGCCGGCTGTAGAGAGAGAGCTTTCGCTTGCTCTCTGCATGTATGGCCAACTTACATTTATCGTCCTGTAGTTACACCTTGGTCATTTTATTTTCAGGTTATATTTATTGATTTTTTCATTTATTTTGTACCAAATATGATTACAATTATAATTTCTTTTGCTATTGTTTCACATTTTCCAAATATTACTTTAGCCCAATTACTTTAAAATATATTGCTATTTATAATAGAATACGAATTCACCCAATAAATAATAGCACACGAACACAAAAACCATTCTGTAAGAAAAAAAACACATTTAAAATAAATCTTTATTTGCATATATCAGTTTCACAAGTCATTCAATAAAAAAACTTGACTTTAGTACTAAAAATAAAATATAACTTACATTACAAATAACATACATTTTCTAAAACACTTTGTACATGGTATGTACACGACAATAAAGCAACAATTTATGGCAGCATAATCAAGGCACATCATTTCCTATTCGAATTGATAAAGTAACAGTATCCACTAATAATTTTGTTTATTATTACTCGCGAGCACTTTTAAAGGCGTCTGCTTGGATTCGGCGTTCACCGGTGCACGGCATACTCTCCTCGGGGATTTCGTATTCAAACACCTTTTTATATGCGGGACGGACTTCGGCGTCGATATCAGGCTCGGATCTATTCTTCTAATCCTGTCCGAATTTCCTATGGAGCAATAATGAAATCAGTATTCTACTAATAATAAATAATAATAATTTATTATATATATAATAATATATGCAGTATGTTTTTTTTATCGTGGGCCATAGGATTTTACATGCTGAAAATTATACCTTGTGTTAATAAATATTTTATCATAACATTTTGAAGGAAATTTCAGTTAGTTTTAAATCAATTATTTTTCTACATAATGCGCTGCATTAGAATAACTTAAACATATTTTATTTCATTAAAAAATGAAATTATTTAATATAAATAACTGAGCAAAAATAATCAAAGTACCTTGAATTTACGAAATGTCAGATTGATTAATGAGGCAAGTAATCAATTTATACTAGAAAATGTCTGTTTATACTCTTGAAGAACGGGTGGAATTTGTAACGGCAATTGTAAGAGGTTTGTCCAGCAGGGAAATAGTTGTATTTTTCTATAAGAAGTCAGGGAATTTTTATTTTAGGGAAATAGTTGATAACTTTTCTGCGGCGTATCCCCATCGTGAGATTCCGATCAAAAGCACTTTTTAATGGGATAAAACATGTTTAAATTATTCTAAAGAAGTGCATCATGTAGAAAAATAATTGATTTCTATGACTAACTAAAATTTGCTTCAAAATTATATGATAAAATATACATTAACATAAGGTGTAATTTTCAGCATGTAAAATCCTATGGCCCACGATAAAAAAAAAAATACTGTATGTATATTTATTACTCGAGAATTTAAAACCACTTGCTCCTACGTCGCTCGTGCTTTCAAACTTTTCTCTCGTGATGTAAAAACCTTCATAACGTTACGTGTGTCGTAACATAGTTTATTTGATCCTATTTCTATTTTTTTTAATTTAAAAAATGTTTAATGACAAACGTCAAAAAATGATAATGTTTGTTGCCAATATCTCCATAGCAACGAGTTGCGTCAAAATAAATATAACAACACTAGTGCTGTTAAAGGTACCTTAACGTTACTCGTTGCTAAGGAGTTATTGGCATAACATTATAGGATAAAATAAAATAAATATTACCATCGCATCTTGCCAACTGCAGTTTTTGCACCCGATTCCCCGGACTCCTCCCCGCCCTCTTCCGCGGCGACATGCTCTTCTTTCCCATCCGTTTGTCCTCCATCCTCAAGGCGCGAACTCTGTAAGACTGCCGGTTGTCCAAATTCCTGGGCGCACCAATTTTAACCGGCTTGACACTGGGCGCGGCGACGTTATCATCACCGCCGTTCCCAGAATCCACCAAGTTATCGAACAACCTGGCCTTGGCAAGAACCATCCCGGCATTTTGACTCCTCAACTTGGCCAGGGAAGCCCTACAGTTTTCAAAGCTCGGACTCGCAGTTTCGGGCGTGTTGAAGAAACCTTGAGCGCTTTTCCAGCTGGTGGAGGAACTGCTGGAAACGTGCAAGCTGGAAATACTTGAACTTGGGATGTTTTCATTGTTATTTGGTACAACAGGTCTTGCGAATATATTTTGCAATCCTGATAAAGCGGTGTTTGTTTTCCTAATCTTCATAGCAGTTCTTGGCGTGAGGCTGGCTACGCACCAGGTTTGATTCCTGCTTAGCCTAACGTTACCTTCTTTAGATTTCCTCCGTATACTACCAATTTTTCTGGCGCTGGGCGAGCGGATGACCTTATTTTCCGAGGATTTTCGAATCTTCAGCTCCCTGCTCAGCCTCTTCGCTAATTGATCGGTGGTCGGGCTTAAAGGCTCGGCTTGCACCAGAGTTTGTTCGTACGCCTCCTCCACGTTATGGAAAACGGAATCCGTCGCGACGTCAGGACTGTCCATTATCATAGCGTTGTCGAGTTCCACACTTATTCTCCTCTCGATGGCCGACACTCGATTTTTAATATCCTCGTATTCCACCTTCGATATTCTCACGAATTCGGGATCCTTCCCGGCGGGTTCTTTCTGTTTGGTGAGCTCCTCGGATAAGTTGTTTATTTTGTTATCGATCTGAGGGTCTTTGCTGGCGTCGTTTGGTAAGGAACCGGCGCAGGAGTTTCTCGTCTTTTTTCTGCGGAATCCTGCCGCCGTGCTGACGGCGGACCACCGGCGTTGGATCGAGTTCGTTCCCAGGCTTAGGAGCGAGGTGGTTTCTTCGTTTTGTTTTTTTACTTTGCTCTTGTGGGACCACAACATTTTCTTTTCCTTACCGCTGAAATTTAATTTGTGTTGAAGGTGTGCTGCAATTGTTACGGGAATTACTTACTTTTCTTGTTTGTTGGGGATTTTGTTAATGGACTCGGGTGCACTAAAAATACATACAAGTTTCAGGCAAATAAAATGACGGTTTAGAGTCTAATTTTGCCGGTAGCCAAAAAAATATTTTTTTATTTAGAGTAGAAACCATCTTTAGATTTGGTGCTATTTTATAATACAATTCTTAAAAATTTTAACAACCCATATGTAAATACAGAGCCGGCCTTAGAGCAGTTAGCACCAGCGGCGGCTCGTGGATATCCGTAGGGAGGGCTAAGACAAAGATGTCCCTCATGCTGCACTACTTACTCTTATAGGGGAAGCAAATATTTCGTTGCTGTTTCGATCAAATTTTCTTCCAGCTGCCAAACATGCACGAGCCGTCGCCGGTTAGCACCCAGTGCAGAGAGAGTTGCCACTTTGCATATTTTCTCCCAGTGTTCTTTTACACATCTGTGAAAACATGGCACCAACCTCACCATGCCACCCCTAAGGCCGTCACTGCGTAAATATCAAAACTACCAATTTCTAATTGCCTAGTAATTCTTAGTTTGATAATGGCAAACAAGTTTTATCAAAATTGTAGAATATTAAATAATCTGAAGGGTTAAGGTTTAGCAGACGGTCTCGTTTAGTGAAAATTTTTAATTGCAGAGGGCAGCATTTGACAACATCAAGAAAGATCAATGGCATTCAAACATAGGATTTAAATAGGTCAACCATCTGCTAAACTTTCACCAAAACGTGCGGTACCAATAAAAATTATGAGTCGAAATGAAAATACCCCTACTAGAGTTGTACCAAGCACTCGAGGCGTGTTGCGCGACCATCCTAAATTTAATTAGCTCTGGAGATTTGTTGTCGCGTTCTCGGAATACTTTCTTACTCTGTGCAAATTTTATCTCCACACGTCTCGAGTGCTCGGTAATACTTTATATGTTTTTCTTCATATAATGATTTTGTAGGTTAAAGCCAAGCGCACACTTGTCGGAAGCGGATGGATGGCACGCATCGGATAAAATTGCTTAACACAGTTGTAAACGAGTCAACGCACATTTATCGGTACGGCATGGAACGGATAAATGTGCGTTGACTCGTTTACAACTGTGTTAAGCAATTTTATCCGATGCGTGCCGTCCGTCTGCTTCCGACAAGTGTGCGCTTAGCTTAACTGGGAAACTCACTGTGCAACATATGTACTATTGCGGCCAAAAAAAATAGGACAAATTCTTTTGTCTAGTGTTAATCAATCTTTATTTGAAATTACATAGTAGACAGCTATATCTACAAGGTGTATCAATTTTATTTATAATAAGAAAGCATGCTGACTGTTGTAAAACACATTGTTTTTTACTCCAATCAGATATTGACATTTAATAATAATGAAGCCCAATTTACACGAATAAACTTTAGAAAAAAGACACGCACTAGATTACAAAGGTGTCCTATTTTTTTGGCCGCAATTGTACACGTCTAAACTTACTTCGGGTGAGTATTAACAGGTGTCCTTGCAGGTGTATAGGGAGTATTAAGTATTGCATTTTGTGGTAAGTGATTTAGTATTTCCCTTCTAAAACATGCAGAAATATTTATGATCATACCCTTTACAGTCCACCAAGTGAAAATCTGTTATAGCATCAATAATTTTACGCCGCGACAAATCATTTAATACCATTAGAAATAGTGAAGTACTGGCTGATTTCAAAATTGAAGAAAAAACATAAAAACTGTTTTCTATATCATTGCAGGATGTAAGAGAACCTCAAGGTCATAGTTAAATAAAGTCCTTCTCAAACCGAGTTGAAAATCTAAATACATTTTTTTGGACCGACCCCTATCTTTTGAGTTAAAAATTAATTAACCATGTATTTACCGAAAAAAATATGAATCCATATTATAATTTATTTTTAATTAACAATCACAAATTATTATAGTGTGAGAAATCATTTTAACCCTTTCACTGCTACAGATGCATATTTACGATCCGCTTCTACGTACCTGTACTGCTATTGCCGCGTATATACGTACGCATTTTGCCAAATTTGAGATTTAAGATTTAATTAGCTCAGAAAAGTCGTAAAACCGTTTTGTGAAACAAACTGGGGACCGTGGCTCCCTCTCTCTTGTTTATACAAAATCACTGAGTATAACATATTCTCAAATGGTGGACTACACTACACACCCCATATTTCCGGTACGTACCGCTTTTTGTTAGAAATTCCCACGCTATCCACTTTCCTTTTCTTAGCAGATCTCGTCAGGCACGGCGTCAACAGGAGATCGGGAGTCTGGGCGCTCTCATCGCTCTTACTGGAGACGATTTTTTTCAGGCCGCTCAGCATCCTGGTCAACGATCCGCTCCTTCGCTTCTTCTTCTTTTTCGTGTCATCATCGCCGTTTATTGAGCTCGAAGAGGTCGTCGCGATTCTTTCAATGATGCTCTCTGATATTACGCCTATGTTTTCAGCATTTTCAATCAACATCTAAATAATACACATAAATTTTTTTCTAAATTCTGAATCTCTCTGTTAGGGTGACATTTTTGTTGGTGGTAAAAAAGTTACTAACAATTTGGTTATGTCATTGCATTTTCTTGGTTATGTGCAGTGCAATGTTGCATTTTATAATATCCATCATTCACATGTAAAAATATTGGAATGGGCTATTAAATATCAAACATTGATTGCCAAAATTCATTTTGAGATGTAAAACGCTCTTCTGATGAAATTATAGGTTAACAACATACTTCAATCATTACTATCAAAAATACAACATGCCAATATAAGGACAAAAAAACACCCCGACTGTAGCGAGAATAAAATGTGAACAGAGTATATAACCCAACGATACAGTCAGTGAAATAAATTACATGTAGCGCCATCACACAAACTTTTGAAACAGACTGTATCATCACATCAAAAGACGTGTATCTAAAATGAGGTCCACTTCACTTAGTTTAGTTTTTAGGATTGTCTAGACATATGCTTTAATTAACATGTTTTTTTTTTGTAAAAAGAAAAATTCCGTTAATAAATTTATTATTATTATTACTATTTCTTACTTAACAAATGCGCCGACCTTCAAAGTTCGCGAGAGATTTGGTGTGTTACATAAACTCTGTATTTTAATTAAACCAACAAACCTTAAACAATTCACAAGTCTTTGCTAATCGATGCGTAGCATTATGTGGGATCTTCTCCTCCGCCGGCAAAAGCGTCGGTCCGATAACCACCGCCAGATTATACGAGTCCATCCGGTTAAAATGCTGGTATTCGGACACACGGTGTAAAAACTGAAAGCGCAAAGACTGTACAAAATTGCGCGCCCTGACCCGGAACACTCACCTGCATGAAATAGGCTAGGGTGTTCAAGTGTTCGGTTGGCAACAGCAGACACGCTAACAACACGGCTTCTCTTTGATGTCGCTCTAAAATCATACACCGTAAGAAGAGTTCGTGGTGGGAATAAGGAATTAGCGGTTCCGGAAGTTCTCTAAAGAATGTTTTAAGTACGTTGGCCACGTCAACTTCGTGATGTTCTTCACCTAAATAACACCTGGCATCTAGAGATAACTGAAATGTATGTAAAATAATTAATATGTAACGGCTAACGTGTTAATTATAATAATTAAAATTAATTTATACTTGAAGAAATGTTGGTGTGATGAAAATTATGCTTCAAGAAATGTTAGGGTGAAGAAATTTAAACTTGAAAAAACTTTTGTAACTTAATGTAATTTTTATTTATGTTAAGAACTTATACAAAGTTGTACACAAGTCAATGTTGGTAAAATAATAAATATAGTTATAATATAAAATGTAAAATATTTACGTACGCATACAATATAAAATTTTTATACGTGGATTTCAAATGTCTGTTAAAAATTCACACGTTAAGTTGTGTGAAGAATTTATACTTGCAGAAATTTTACTTTTAATTCAACCAAAAAAAACTTGTTTTTTCTTTGCAAACGCCCGAAAGAAATTGAAAATAGCAAAACGAGGAATAACAATTTTGAATGTAAATAAAAAATGGAAAAAAACAGGTTTAGCACACGTGAGGAAGTGATCACTCGTCGTCACTGTGCAGCTCGGGCGCACAATTTAGGGGAATGGGCTATTAAATAACAAACATCGATTGCCAAAATTAATTTTGAGATATAAAATGCTCTTCTAGTGTGGGTGCAACATTACCATACAAATTCAAATCAGCTGCAAGTCCGGGAGATCTCTTTTCTAACCTTTATGACGGCTTCTTTTATTTCTCGTGAAATTAGTTCTGGCATTACTATCAAAAATACAACATGCCAATATAAGGACAAAAAACACCTCGGCTGCGGCGAGAATAAAATGTGAACAGAGTATAAATCATAGCCATTATAAAATTAACATAATTACTGCACTAACCCTTATTTCATTCTGACGGGATTTCGATCCTCCTTTCCTGAACAATCCCTCCGTATCTATTTTACTAATAATAAAGGAACACAGCTCGTGGACAATTTTAGGGACGACCAATTGCTGACCGCTGGGCAATGTCACAGTTTCCATCGAAAGTGAATGCAGCGGACATTTAAAAATCTTCCTACTCTTCGTCTCCTGAAATAAAACGTTTACAATGGCAAACAAAGAAATCCAAACTCAAGCAACCCGTTTAAACAAAGTACGCTCTTATCGTTCATTCATGATTTTTCTTCACAATAGAAAAACTAACCTGTACATGGTGGCGGGGTTTCTTGTGCCGGTACTTGACGCCGAGTTGTTTCAGATCATGCACGACGATGTTCTTGATTTCCTCTATTTTGTTGGCATCGTTTATGAACATTTTGTACCGTATTTTGACGATTAAATGCACCTTGGATGTGACATTTTATGGCAGCGAGATAAACTTGTTTGAAAACATAACGTGATCACGGTTGGCCGAGCACGCGTGCGCTTGCGCCGGCGTCGGGTATTGGTGGGAGTTTAGCGGGAAATTTTAAATTGCAACCGTTATTTGGCGATAAAAACATTTCCTCGTTTTATTATCGCGGTTGTGAAGTTTGTACCGTGATAAGGAATCAATTCGGGATTGGCTCTAAATGTTGCAGTCATTTAGTGCGGGATACATTTTATATGAGTATTGGATTAGGGCAGTGACGGTTCGCGGGGCTTTTTCTGGTACGGCCGAGGAACAAGAGGTGGTAATTCAGATAGGTAGGGTCAGTGGCAGAGACGGCTGGCTGAGTGACCGCACCTATCTGTATTACTACCTCTTGTTCCTCGGCCGTACCAGAAAAAACCTTGCGAACCGTCACTGGATTAGGGGTTAATTACAGTGCGTTTTTTATAAATGGGAAATGCCTGGATTAGTGTTCGTTTTTACTGGAAGCTCTAGAAATACACAAAGCGAATACTAATCCAGGTATTTCCCTCCTTAACAACCAGACCGATTTAGGGCCACTTGCACCGCAGGTACTTAATCGTGGTTAAAAAGTTAATCACGATTAAACCTCTGATTAAGTCAAAATTCGGGAATATAAAAGTGTTATAAATTTGTAGGATAATACGTCTCTTTGATCAATATGTTATTGTCTAGACAATTATCGGCTGTGGTGCAAGTGGGCATTAATGTATTCTCCTCTGTTTGAAGCAGCAACATAAGTAACACCTGTCTGTAATTTGCGGTACACCAGTACATAGTCGAAACTACAGTCACTTACATTTTACGTTCGCAATCCCACCTCTTTTCGCCATCTATTCGACGAAGGCCGAACTACTAAGTGATGTTTTTGAACAGCGCCAAAATGCTCGAACTTTATCCTTATAATCAAAGTGTTAATATTCAGCAATGCGCTGTACACGAAACGATAGACAATTTAATTCCGAATCGAATGGTGTATAAAATAGCTGAGGCTATTTAGCCGTTTTCTTGTAATTTGCGAATGAAAATTAAGCACGACACACTTACCGACATTTGCAGTTCACTGTAACTTAAAACCTAAATGCACAACAATTTGCTATATTCTTCAATGAAATACGGGTCCCAATACTTATTACCGATTATTTATTCAACTTTTTATATTATCAGTGCATTACAATAAGAGAAATATATGAGGAATCCTAATCTTTATAGAGGGTACCCTCTGTTATCGTGGGGATAAACTACGTTTTCATTTGTGGATTTAATAATTGTTTTAATAATGAAAGAATATTTAAAAACTTAAGAAGACTGTTATCTTATAATAAATCAAATTTACTTGTAGATATTTTCGTATGTAAATTGCAGAAACAATACATTATAATATATCCGCCTAATCACAGGCAACCCGATAAACGCATAACTATTATAAAAAACTTCAAATTTTAAAGGTGACAGTGACAAAACCATAAGTGTAATCCTCAATAAAGCTTCAAAAATAGTGCGAATATTTAAGTATTTAAATTGCAGAAATAATTATATTACATAAACGCCTACTTATAGACAATGCAATACACACATACATAATATTCATTTATTACTAAAAACTTCCAATTTTAAACGTGACAGGGACAAAACCATAAATGTAATCATCCACAAGGCTTAAAAAATAATGTGAATATTAAAGTATTGAAATTGCAGAAATAATTTTATTATATAAATGCCTGCTTACAGGCAACCCAATACACGTATAACTAATAATGATGAATTTATTTAATAATGATTAATTATTTAAAACTTTAAATTTTAATCGTAACAGGGACAAAACCATAAGTGTTTTTAAGGATTACACTCATGCTTGTGTCCCTATTATATTTAAAATTAGAAGTTTTTAATAAAAAATAATATTAGTTATAGTATATTGGGTTGACTACCAGTAGGCGTTTATATAATATCATTGTTTCCGCAATTTAAATACTTAAATATTCCCACTATTTTTGAAGCTTCACTCAGGATTACACTTATGGTTTTATCCCTGTTTCGTATAAAATTAGAAGTTTTTAATAATAAATTAATTCGAGTTATGCGTATATTGGGTTGCTTGGGATTAGGCGTGTATATTATAAAATATTGTTTCTGCAATTTAAGTACGTAAATATCCACAACTGAATTTGTTTAATCATGAGACAACATTCTTTTTAAGTTTTTAAATATTCTTTTATTATTACAACAATTATTACATACACAAATGATTAAGTAGTTTATCCCCACGATAACAGGTAGAGCCCTCTACTTAGATTATGATTTCTAGTATATTTCTCTTATTGTAATACATTAACAATATAAATAGTTGAATGATTAATCAGGAATAAGTATTGTAACCCGTATTTGATTGAAGAATATAGCAAATTCTTCTTTATTGAATTTTTATGTTACAGTGACCTGTAAATGTCGGTAAGTGTGTCGTCCTTAATTTTCATTCGCAAATTACAGAAAAACCGCTAAATTTCCTCAGCTATTTTATACACCATTCGATTTAGAAATAAATCGTCTACCGTTTCATGTAGAGCCCATTGGTAAATATTAACACTTTGACAATAAGTATAAAGTTCGAGCATTTTGGCGCTGTTCAAAAACATCACTTAGCAGTTCAGCCACCGTCCAATAGATGGCGACAAGGCGCGGAAATCCGAACGAAAAATGTTTAAAAGCTTCTAAATAGCAATTCTAAAGGATGATTTTGATAATGTAAGCATTAAATGACCGCCAAACATATAATCCTTTAATCTTTCGAAATGAAAGTGCTGTAAAAATCTTGCAATAATAAATATTGCCGCAGCAATTTTTAAATGGTTAAATTGATTTTAATGATTCAAATTGTAATTTAGAGAGGTATTAATGGTTTAATAATAAACAATAATAGTATATTGTACAACGAGCTAATAATGATTACAATTAGAATCAAAATTAAAATCAAAATCAAAATTAAAGTTGTAATTACAATTGAAAAAAAATTAAAATCAAAGTTAAATTCAATATTAAATAGGGTAAACAAAATATTATCATAAATCGCGTTCTGTGAATCAAAGCGCGAATCAGCGTGTTTAATGACCATATTAAACACGCAAATGCGTGTGCGTGTTTAATAAGCATATAATGAAATTGATTGTTAAATTTACCCCATTAATGTTGCCCATACAATTAAATAATGCGCACATTATAACATTTTCGTGAACAAATAAAGTTTTCAGTGTTTTATTTCGAAATGAATTATGTGTGTATGTATGGTTGCCTAAACATCTCGCGCAAACAATGATCGTCTCGGGCCATTGTGTGAGAGTTTATTGTGACTTTCCCTGGCCCACACTCTTATATTCCGTATATTTGTTCAGTATAAACGTTTTTTCGTCAATAAACAGTTGGAGCATAAAGTTCCCAACATTAGTACTTGGTAATAATTTCTCTCTAGTAGAACTTGTAAATTATGTAACTTTTTTTCCCTGGTAGCACTAGCTTGAAACTGAGTGTGGACTTGAGAAAATTCATAAATTTTCTACCACACTCACCCACAATGGCCTGAAAAATCGAATTTCTATGCGATAATTGTAGGCAACCGTATATGCATACACAATTGATTTCGTTAATTTCTTGAATATCTTCGACTATTTTTTTGTTATAAACTATTCAAAGTTGATCAGGGAGGTGCAAACTTAAAGCCTGATAAAAATTATCTTGAAATTCTCAAGAGAAAAACCATTAACGGGCATTGAAATTTTAATAAAAAAAACCTACTGTATAAATATTCAGTATACCGAATATTGAAATGTTTACAATAAATGAATAATCAATTAATAACCAAACTCTTGACAGTATTATTTCTGACTGACATTCTTTAAACACCCATGGAGCAGTAATAATTCTTGCTGAAAGAAAGTGAATTACAATTTTCTAAATATATACAATAAAATACTTAAATGATTGTATAATCCATCCAAATTTTCGTACGAGAATATCCAACGTGATTGCGCAAACGCAGTAACGATCAAAAACTCTACCACAGCCCGGCCTTCAGTCCCCTCGCCATCTTGTATTACATCAGTGAGTATTTTCCTCAACTTATTGCTTACAAGTTCCAGCCCCAGTTTTAACTATAACAACCCCAATTTTACACTAAAGGTATTAACTAAATTCCTGGCAAACTGTTATTATCCTAAGGTTCCCACGATTTGTGGAATTGGTGACATTGATTAGGTAATCATTTGTCAGTTTTAAGGAAACTTTACTGCATATTTATATACTTTATTTAATCGTATTGTGAGGAATTTAATAGTGGTATGTATTTATACTGATCAGCTTTCGTTATTGTCTAGAATAATACTCTTTCTTTACCGAGACACAATTGTGACTCATTCACACAGATTTTGTAAAGAATTGATGTACAGGTTGGTATATTTTTAACAATGGATCTTTTATCGAAGACTGAGTTTTCTCGCCTTGGACGACATACGTACACACAGGATTGCATCTAATTTAAGTTATCTTGGACAGAATAAACGCGTGAAGATGTTGTCGGAGCTCTGACGTGCACCTAAAGATCCATTGATAAAAGTATACAACCATCAAATCACTAGTTTTTGGGAAATCCGAACAATATACGTACAAAAAGCACAGGTTTGCCAACCGTGCTCGATTTGTAGTCTTCATTTATCCGCAAAGTTTGAAAAATCAATTTTCGTCATGGGTAAGAAGAGGGGAGCCTTGGGACAACTAAGATCATTCACATGACGGTATTATACTGTTACGAAGTAAATATTTTTTAGAACTGGGTCGTTTCATTGGTAGAGTTGTACCAAACACTCGAGGTGTGTTGCGCAGTGACCACCTTAAATTCAATTTGTTGTTGTGTTCTCTGAATATTTTCTCACTCTTCGCAAACTTTACCCCTACACGTCTCGAGTTCTCAGTAATACTGTAACTAAGCAAATATATTCTTACATTTAAAACACTTACGGTCCCATTGTGCATAGTGTTAAATTTAACGTTATTTAGTTGATGTTGTTTAGACGTAATTGTGAAGGTCAAAATAAGTACTTTATGTAATTTGCTTAGTGTATATATAAACTCAAGCTCGAAAACGGTAGCAATATTAAGGAAGTACTTATTTTGACCTTCAGGTTGGTACAGATGTGTGATGTAATTTTGTGGTTAGATAGAAAAAACCACTTTTGTTATTATTTAACATTTGTTTCTCTTGTAAGATCATGGCTGGAAGGCTTCTAGCTTTAAGCGCTAGGAATATTAAGGTGAGACCAGCCCCGACCGGAGCTGCTGGCGCTCACTCCGAGGCTCACCATGACCCTGTCGCCACTGCAGTTGGCAACCGCGAACATGTCTGCTATGGTCTCAACGGCCAGCCCAACTACGTTGACAGGGCCGACTTCCCGATGCCAGCTCTCCGATGGAAGGAAGTCACATCCGACCTTCAGGTAATTGTTTTAGCGATGCCGCAACAATCATGATACCCGGTAACCACTGCCTTGTCATAGACGGTGAAGGGTTTGCATGTTTTTCCATCCAAAAATAGAAAGCGAATTACGGAACGATGTTGCCTTTTTTCCATTTTATTAAGAAACACAAAATATGTGTGCGTAATAAAAACTAACCTATAAATCAGCCTGAGATTTAGTATGGTGTCGTTTGACAGATGGCAGCACACGACGGTAATGCCAACTTCCCTCAGCAACGCCACCTGTCTTCAAACACGGGTACTTATTGATTGACCGTCATACGTGTGGAGAAATCTACTTTGGTCCAGTCAAATTAGAAGAAAAAAAAGAAACATTAATCGGCAAAGATCTGAATTTTGGTATAAATGCTTATTTCGGCTTCCCATTGCACATACTAAATGTTGCTCTCGAGCTGCCATCTTGGGAAATAGGTACACTTTTTCAGTTTTTTGCCTATATCTCGGCAACCACTACTGATACAAAAATATACTTCAAATAAAAAATATAGTTTATTAAATTGTCTACAGAAAAGCTTATTACAATTTTTTTGTATCTCCAATACTTCAGCTGTAATCCGACATCAAAAAGAAAACAAAGTCTCCTGAGCTCTTGAAACTCTTTCATGACCTATAAAGATTATGAATAAATGACAAATCATTAAATGCATTGATGAGGTGTCACACCCAATTAAGGCATGTGATTTACGCTCTGTTTGAGTAAATTAATTTCAAAATTTAGGCAAAGGGTGTTTATTGTTTTTCAAAAACCATAATTTAGGGTGTATTTTGAGTAACTTTGGCAAGTTTTAAGTCGATAGCAATTGTTTTTATATTTTTCTCGAGTCACGGAAGTTTTGGACATTTTTCTCAAATTTACGTTCCGTTTGCATAAATTTATTTCAAAATTTAGGGAAAGGGTGTTTATGGTTTTCAAAGAATCATAATTTAGGCTGTATTTTGAGTAACTTTGGCAAGTTTTAAGTCGATAGCAATTGTCTATATATTTTTTTCGAGTCACGAAAGTTATTGATATTTTTCATAAATTTACGCTCCGTTTGCATAAATTTATTTCAAAATTTAGGAAAAGGGTGTTTATGGTTTTTAAGAATCATAATTTGGGGTGCATTTTGAGTAACTTGGGTAAGTTTTAAGTCGATAGCAATTGCTTTTATACTTTTTTCGAGTCACGAAAGTTATTGATATTTTTCGCAAATTTACTCTCTGTTTGCATAAATTTATTTCAAAATTTAGGGAAAGGGTGTTTATGGTTTTTAAAGAACCATAATTTAGGGTGTATTTTGAGTAACTTTGGCAAGTTTTAAGTCGATGGCAATTGTTTTTATATTTTTTTCGAGTCACGAAAGTTATTGATATTTTTCTCAAATTTACGCTCCGTTTGCATAAATTTATTTCAAAATTTAGGGAAAGGGTGTTTATGGTTTTCAAAGAATCATAATTTAGGATGTATTTTGAGTAACTTTGGCAAGTTTTAAGTCGATGGCAATTGTTTTTATATTTTTTTCGAGTCACGAAACTTATTGATTTTTTTCGCAAGTTAACGCTTCGTTTGCATAAATTTATTTCAAAATTTAGAGAAAGGGTGTTTATGGTTTTTAAAGAACCATAATTAAGGTTGTATTTTGAGTAACTTTGGCAAGTTTTAAGTCGATAGCAATTGTCTATATATTTTTTTCGAGTCACGAAAGTTATTGATATTTTTCATAAATTTACGCTCCGTTTGCATAAATTTATTTCAAAATTTAGGAAAAGGGTGTTTATGGTTTTTAAGAATCATAATTTGGGGTGCATTTTGAGTAACTTGGGTAAGTTTTAAGTCGATAGCAATTGCTTTTATACTTTTTTCGAGTCACGAAAGTTATTGATATTTTTCGCAAATTTACTCTCTGTTTGCATAAATTTATTTCAAAATTTAGGGAAAGGGTGTTTATGGTTTTTAAAGAACCATAATTTAGGGTGTATTTTGAGTAACTTTGGCAAGTTTTAAGTCGATGGCAATTGTTTTTATATTTTTTTCGAGTCACGAAAGTTATTGATATTTTTCTCAAATTTACGCTCCGTTTGCATAAATTTATTTCAAAATTTAGGGAAAGGGTGTTTATGGTTTTTAAAGAACCATAATTTAGGGTGCATTTTGAGTAACTTTGGCAAGTTTTAAGTCGATAGCAATTGTCTATATATTTTTTTCGAGACACGAAAGTTATTGATATTTTTCTCAAATTTATGCTCCGTTTGCATAAATTTATTTCAAAATTTAGAGAAAGGGTGTTTATGGTTTTTAAAGAACCATAATTAAGGTTGTATTTTGAGTAACTTTGGCAAGTTTTAAGATGATAGCAATTGTTTTTATATTTTTTTCGAGTCTCGAAAGTTATTGATTTTTTCGTAAGTTTATTAAATAAATAAATTTATTTCAAAATTTAGAGAAAGGGTGTTTATGGTTTTTAAAGAACCATAATTTAGGGTGTATTTTGAGTAACTTTGGCAAGTTTTAAGTCGATGGCAATTGTTTTTATATTTTTTTCGAGTCACGACTGTTATTGATATTTTTCGCAAATTTACTCTCCGTTTGCATAAATTTATTTCAAATTTTAGAGAAAGGGTGTTTATGGTTTTTAAAGAACCATAATTAAGGTTGTATTTTGAGTAACTTTGGCAAGTTTTAAGTCGATGGCAATTGTTTTTATATTTTTTTCGAGACACGAAACTTATTGATTTTTTTCGCAAGTTAACGCTTCGTTTGCATAAATTTATTTCAAAATTTAGAGAAAGGGTGTTTATGGTTTTTAAAGAACCATAATTAAGGTTGTATTTTGAGTAACTTTGGCAAGTTTTAAGTCGATAGCAATTGTCTATATATTTTTTTCGAGTCACGAAAGTTATTGATATTTTTCTCAAATTTACTCTCCGTTTGCATAAATTTATTTCAAAATTTAGGGAAAGGGTGTTTATGGTTTTTAAAGAACCATAATTTAGGGTGTATTTTGAGTAACTTTGGCAAGTTTTAAGTCGATGGCAATTGTTTTTATATTTTTTTCGAGTCACGAAAGTTATTGATATTTTTCTCAAATTTATGCTCCGTTTGCATAAATTTATTTCAAAATTTAGGGAAAAGGTGTTTATGGTTTTTAAAGAATCATAATTTAGGGTGTATTTTGAGTAACTTTGGCAATTTTTAAGTCGATGGCAATTGTTTTTATATTTTTTTCGAGTCACGACAGTTATTGATATTTTTCGCAAATTTATGCTCCGTTTGCATAAATTTATTTCAAAATTTAGGTAAAGGGTGTTTATGGTTTTTAAAGAACCATAATTAAGGTTGTATTTTGAGTAACTTTGGCAAGTTTTAAGTCGATAGCAATTGTCTATATATTTTTTTCGAGTCACGAAAGGTATTGATATTTTTCGCAAATTTACGCTCCGTTTGCATAAATTTATTTCAAAATTTAGGGAAAGGGTGTTTATGGTTTTTAAAGAACCATAGTTTAGGTTGTATTTTGAGTAACTTTGGCAAGTTTTAAGTCGATAGCAATTGTCTATATATTTTTTTCGAGTCACGAAAGTTATTGATATTTTTCTCAAATTTACTCTCCGTTTGCATAAATTGATTTCAAAATTTAGAGAAAGGGTGTTTATGGTTTTTAAAGAATCATAATTTTGGGTGTATTTTGAGTAATTGTTTTCATATTTTTTTCGAGTCACGAAAGTTATTGATACTTTTCGCAAATTTACGCTCCGTTTGCATAAATTTATTTTAAAATTTAGGGAAAGGGTGTTTATGGTTTTCAAAGAATCATAATTTAGGGTGTATTTCGAGTAACTTTGGCAAGTTTTAAGTCGATGGCAATTGTTTTATATTTTTTTCGAGTCACGAAAGTTATTGATATTTTTCCCAAATTTACGCTACGTTTGCATAAATTTATTTTAAAAGTTAGGAAAAGGGTGTTTACGGTTTTTAAAGAATCATAATTTAGGGTGTATTTTGAGTAACTTTGGCAAGTTTTAAGTTAATGACAGTTGTTATTTTAAGCCAAAAAAATTATAACAATTTTTCACAATTTCGCAAATTCCCAAACGGTTTAAAACTGTCGTTTGGTTATGTTTGGCTGCTTGTGTGCCGGTTTTGTTCAACCTTTGCCATAATTTCATAAACTTTCAGTGAAAGTAATTCAAAATTTATTGGAGATTGTTTTTTTCGGCGTTACGTCTGGCCTTGGTTGACCATTAGCCATCATCATAGATATAAATGTATAAGTTATAAATTAAATGAACAATGAAAGAAATATACAGCAACCACGGACCCGAACGAATACTTCTCGAAACCGAAAAATCTTTCGCACGGGCTGGGAATTGAACCCATACGGCCTCGGTGCAGCCGGCACAAGGCGCTCGCCTTTATCCAATACACCGACCGCCCATTGGAGATTATGTTTTCCTGAAATCGCCAGTGATATCGTGATAAATACATGCGATCTCATGAAATTGCAAATATTTCAAAGCAACTACAATATTTTTATTGGTCAATGATATAACCTTGAGATCAAAATATGTTCTTGCAAATGATATTTTAATTTTTTGTAGGCACTCCGTGAAAAGGAAAAGGGAAATTGGCGCCAGCTGTCCATCGAAGAGAAGAAAGTCTTGTACAGGTCATCTTTCAGACAGACATTCGCCGAATTCAAAGCCCCCACCGGAGAATGGAAGTCGGTCATTGGAATGACTCTAGTCTTTTGCACCCTTGGAATTTGGATGTTTATCGGGATGAAGGCATTCGGTAAGTTCCTTCAATGTGTATGTATTTTCCTTGATGCCATTCTAGTAATTTACTTGGAATAGATAATACTTTTTCAATTACTTCAAAATTTGTATTATTAACCAGTTAACTGTGTGACGAGTAAACTCGTCATGTACAATTGGCAATATTCCGTGTTATGTCGAGTAGGTACTTGTCATATTGCCATTTTTTCATGATGACTACACTCGTCAAAAAGGAAGAAATAGCAATTTTTTGTGTTTATGTTGACTAGGTATTCGTTATAACAAAAAATATTGCCACTTTTCATGATGAGTACACTCGTCAAACACAGCTAACTGGTTAAGGTACGGTGAAGCTGAGGTAAAGTAGTTTGTGTGGCGATTTAAATGATCTGCAGTTGCGGGCAATGAGATGTCGTAGTTGTAGGGTTTAGTTGACATATCCTTTAAGGGCCAGTTGTTCAATGACAGCTTAAGCCGAGCTTACCTTAAACTCAGTTTAAATTATTTTAAGGTTATAAACTGTCATTTTACGTGCTTATATTACCTTTAAACTGTGATTGAACAATGCCAACAGTAATCTATGTGGAATTTAAGGTCAAACTTAGTCTAAGCTGCTATTGAACAACCGGCCCTAAATATAGTAATCAAACAATCTTTTTCAAATTATCTGTTGGCAAGTTCTGTGTTGATTACACTGAACTCAAGACAAGTTCATGGCTTGCATCTTACAATGAAATCAAATCAAAGCAGAAATTCATACAAAGTTGAGCTCGAACGAGTAGGTATAGCTCTGCAGGACAATTACACGCTCAAGCACAAATCCATCATCAGTTAATTTTAAAGCTATTTTAACTGAATCTGCATTTTGTTAACACACTATCGGTGGGAAAGGTATTAATACCTTTGTGTGTTAAGGAATTGATACCTTTCCCGACAATAGTGTGTTAATATGGAGTTAGTTCAAACTTGAACAAAAAATTTTTTTACAATAGAATACCGGAAATATCTACTGCAAAAAGGCAGTATGCTCTTGCTATTAATATTTAAGAATCTATAATACAATACATTTCAAATGCCGTTTCTAATTTTTAGTTTACGCACCGCTTCCTGAGACCTTCTCAGAGCAGGCCCAGAAGGCGCAGCTGAGACGTATGATCGACATGCACGTCAATCCCATCGAGGGTCTCGCCTCCAAATGGGACTACGAGAACAACAAATGGAAGTAAACGCCTAGTTTCCGCTAATTTAATAATAGCCCACTTGATTGTCCAATTCTGACAGCGATTGGACAATTTCGTTGTAACTAGTAAAATTAGACACTACATACACAGGAAGAATAAATGTGTAATGAATAATAAATATTTTTCTTATTTTATTTAAGTTGTGATACCAGGAGCTAATTGTTAACACAATTGTTGTACAGTGATGCGATGTGTCCTCATTAAAGATTTTTAATGTTTATTCAGACTGGTGTTTTTTTTTTGGATAAAAATTTGTTTTTGAATTATTTTCTTTAGTGATTATGGTCCTGAGCAGTTTAATTAAGAAACCACTGGTATTCCATTTTAGTGGCAATTGTGATGAAGCCTTAATATGTTCGTCTAGAAATAAAAATTGCCACCCCAAATATTCCGGAACCTGAGCAACATGGCAAAAAATGTTTCAGATGAAAGTTGTAAGGTTCGGAGGGGAAAAATAAATTCCTAGAAAGTGCATTTTAAGACAAGTCACCTCTTTTCGTTCCTAGTCTCCTAATACAAATTGTGAAAAATTACATATGCATTACATTGACTCTTAACAAATTCTTAAATAAGTATATGAATATGTATTGCCTTTGGGTGAACGAACATGTTCAGGAGTTATTTAGTTAAAAAAAATCCCCATAAGAAATTTAAAAACAAACAATAATTTTCGAACATCAACAAACCTTACTTGATTGTTTATTATTAAACGAATAATTCCCCATAAATTAACGTTTGAATCATTAAAGTGAATTCAACCATTAAATAATTGCGACGGCAGTATTTATTATTTCAAGATTTTCACAGCATGTTTATTTAAAAATAATTATAAGTTTAGTGATGATTTAACGTTCCAATTATCAAAATTGTCCCTCAGAATTACGATCTAAACGCTTAGAAAGCCAAACATTAAATTCGCATTTTTGCGCGTTTTTGCCATCTACCGGACGATAGATGAACTACTAAATGCGTTTTTACGGCAGCGCCAAAATGCTCGAACTTTATACCTATAATTTAAGTGTTAAAATTCAGCAATGCGCCACACATGAAAGGATAGACGATTTAATTCTAAATCGAATGATGTATAAAATAGCTAAGGAAATTTAGCGGTTTTCTTGTAATTTGCGAATGAAAAGTAAGCACGACCCCTTTACCGACAATTACAGTTCCCTGTAACTTAAAAATTTAACCAAGAACAATTTTCAATATTGTTCAATCAAATACGGGTCCCAATACTTATTACTTATTAATTATTTAACTTTTGATTTTGTTAATGCCTTACTTCATGAGAAATCCTTATCTTCAAATAGGTTGCCCTCTGTTATTGTATGGATGAAATAGTGAATCATTTGTAGATTTAATATTTGTTTTAATGTTTTAAGAATATTTAAAAACTTAAAAAGAATCTTATCTTAGAATGGTAGAATGAGTTTACTTGTAAATATTCAAATATTTAAATTAAAAAACAATGGTATATAGACGTCTATTTTCAGGCAACCCAATATACGCGGAAGCTTTACAGTGAACTGAATTACCGGGTAAATTTTCGTTTGCAAATAACTGAAAAACCGCAACGTTTCCTGAGCCATTTTACACATAATTCGATTCAGAATGATATGCTTTATTATTTGATGTATAGCTCATTGCTGGATTTTTACATTTTGACTATAGTTCGAGGCTTTTGGCTTAATAGTTTACACTTTGTCCGACAGATGGCACAGTAATGACCAGAATTATATAAATGTTTTACATTTTTAAATGATTTGTTGATTTCAATCATCAGTAAAACGTTTAATTATAGCTTAAATTTATTTAGTTGAAGGTGTCATTAAAATTGAAAAATAATAGATGTTGGTGTGTCAATTATGCCAGTATTGGGTTAAATAAATTATTAATAATTCCCTTACCTAAGATTTGATTTTTGAGTTTAGTTTAATCCTTTAAAATTGTTAATTTTTAATATTAATAAATTAATTGCAGTTACCTGTATATTGGGTTGCCTGTTTTTAGGCGTTTATTTTAAACTATTGTTTCTGCAGTTTAATTATTTAAATATGTATTCTTTACAAGTAAATTCATTCTAAGATAACATTCTTCTGAAGTTTTTAAACAGGCTTTTATTATTAAACCAAATAATTAAACCAATAATGGTTTAGTAGTTTATCCCCACGATAACAGAGGATGCACCGGTATGGAGATTAGTATTTCTCATATTGTAATGCATTAACAAAATAAAAAGTTGAGCGATTAATTAGTAATAAGAATAGGGACCCGTATTTGATTGTAGAATATTCCCAATTGTTCTTTATTTAGTATTTAAGTTACAGTGAACTGTAAATGTCGGTAAGTGTGTCGTGCTTAATTTTTATTCGCAAATTACGGGTAAACCGCTTAATTTCCTCAGCTATTTTATACATCATTCGATTTAGAATTAAATCGTCTATCGTTTTAAGTGTGGCGCATTGCTGAATTTTAACACTTTGATTATAAGTATAAAGTTCGAGCATTTTGGCGCTGCCGTAAAAACGCACTTAGCAATTCATCTATCGTCCGTTAGATGGCGAAAAGGCGCAGAAATACGAATTTAATTAATGAATTAATTCAATTTTTAAATAAATTTGAGACCTCACTTGTTGCAGAAGTATAAAATAAATTAGATAAAGATGAAACTAGCCTGAATATATGTATGAATATTCAATCTGTTTGCAACTCTGCAAAATTAAGTCTTATTAGGACTACTATACTTAACATGCAAATTACTTTTGTATCATTCAATATCGGTGCCGAGTGGCACTAGCAAGGGAAGTAGTTGTTTCAATAAGTTATTTGTTTGTAGTCTAAGTAAGACTTAATTTTGCAAAGTCATGAACAGGTTGAATATTCATATGTTCTGGATCTTTGACTTTATACTAATAGACTGCTATTCCCCCTCCATTTTCCACATGATCACTTCTCCAAAAGTTATCCACGAGCTGGAGCCCGATATAAGTCCCGCCCCGGAGCCGAAAATGGAGCGTAATTTAAAAACCGGAAAGCAAAAAACATATTTCTCGTTGTATTCATCAGCAACGTGGTGAATGCAAATGCGAGCAAATTTCGGCAACTCGGGTCCACTTTCCTGCCTGTTCTTTACAAGCAAATCATCAACCCATAATTTGCAAAAGTTCCGGATTTGATGGAAATCTAATACAGAATTTTAGGTTATATGTCAAAAGTCAACTGACGAGTATTATAACCGCGTTGGCATATATACGTGGACGTATTGCAGCCTTTCGCATAACAATATTTTGACATAGTGTGAATATTTAACAATATAAATGTTTATATATTCAAAGGTGTGAATAAATTGTAGGGTATCACAAAATGCAATGCGAGCTCATAGAGTCATATGTCATAGACACAAAATAGCTACCAATTTAGTAATATATCGCAACCATTTCTGCCGTGTTTACGAAGAAAGCAGTAACTGCAAAAACTTGAAAATTGAGATATGAGTATTCATCCAAGTTTCCTTTATTAGTTTGAAAAAAAAACAATATAAAGGCGTCCTGTCCAAGTTATAAGTCTAAAACAGTTACTGCTTTTTCGACTTTTAGCTTTACCACGTGGGAATAAAAAAGTTTTACTCAGATTAATTGTTTTGTAGTTACTGCGTTCTTTCTAAAGACGGCAGATTTAGGGTCCCGCCGCGCCACCGTTGCTTGGAGACACACATGAAGTGGCGCTAGCAGTCCAAAAGTATATAGTCAAAGGATTTCATCGTCTGAAATGATCGGACATAACCGGACTCAAGGTATTTATTTCAAAATTCTCGTTACATCCTTTACAAATTTTCCAGAATGATAGAATTAAACGTGCAGCGATTTTCACAAATCACTTGAAAATTTCTTTCTGAAACAAATTTTTATTTATTTTTTTTTCATTCGTCTAAGTCGCCAGGTTGGTCACCCTGACAGTGAGACCAGTTTGGCGCCAGAGAAGTGTTGAAAAAGTTAAAATTGCAATCGGAATTTTTAAGTTAAATAAAACTGAAGTGTGTGTATTTGTGTTTTTAAAGCGAAGATGGTATGGAACGATTATACCAAAAAATGAGCGGTACAAGAAGTAATCCGGACGATTTAGTCGGAACTGGACAAATATGATCAGACGTAACCTCACTTAAGGTAATTATTTTAAAATTCTCGTTACATATTTTACAAATTTTCCGGAATAATGGAATTAAACGTACAGATTTTCTTAATACGCTTGAAAACTTCTTTCAACAATGAATTTTTTTCATTCGTTTAACCAAGCATTTTAAAATCGCCAAGTTTTGGCGCCGGAGTAGTTTTGAAAAAATTTAAATTCTAGTTGGGGGTTTTTAAGTTAAATTAAACTTAATTGTATGTATTCGTGTTTTTCTGAAGTTGCATATCGCGATGAAATGTTTCACCAAAAATAAGCGGCGCAAGAAGCAATTGATTTTTTTTAGTTTTGACTTCGTTATTTTTTTAGTGTTGTCAGGGGACCTAAGAACATAGTCCAGATACTGGGGCTAAATACAGTGCTTATTTTTGGTGACATGTAAAAATTTCATAATTCAAATATTTGTCTTTCATAACGGCTAGAGTTGGTTATTAAAAATAAAATTTTGACACACGGAGCTCAAAAGGTTCGCCATCACTGTTCTAAGATTTTCAAAGCTTTGCTGGAAATGGCTATACATTTTGCATTTACCTAAAAATCAAATCAAAGCAATAAAGTGTCTGTTGGCATCGATGTGTTCTGCCTGAAATCAAGCCCTGTATATACAGGGTGTATTCGAAATAATGAACAGGCATTTAAGGGCACATACACAAAATATTTGTGAACCCATTTCCGTCAAAATTTATTCGAAAAAAAAATTTTGAATTTTCCTAATTTTTCGAGGTTTTTAAAACATTTTGAGAACCGAAGGTTTTCTCATTTAATTAGGTCTGCATGAAATGTGTGTTTGTTTATTTAAAACGCGAGATACGATTTCTTGCCTCCGAAATTTGAAGTGTTATCGCAACGTTTTTTTTTGTAAAAGATAAACAGTCCTCAAGTTCATTGACGCTTAAAGAGCACTCAGATATTTCCTACGCGCTTGTTGTAATTCGATATCTAAAGCCGATGCCGTTTAAAAATTAGGTCACATTACCACTGCCCCCAAACATGTTGAGTATTTTCACTCATTAACTTTAATAATTAATTGCGGGCTTTTTGTTACAGTTATAAACAAAATAATTGCGAATATTGTTTAAAAATAATATAATCTCTTTGTGGTTACGAGCTTGTTCGTTATTTCAAATACACCCTGTAGACGTATTTTTTCTTTTCTCTAGCAGAAATCGAAATAACTTGACCATGTAAACTCTGTATTAGCAAGAAATAAATAGACACTGGTGCTCTGCAGAAGATACTTTAGAAGGGGTAATGAACCTAAATAAAGTACAGAAGAAACGAAACAATGAATTGCATAAATATTTACAATTTATTTTGTAATTTATAATTTTTATACATTTACATAAACCTAATCTATACTACAAGATTGCATTTGAAAAATAATAAGGTTTACATTCCGACCGGGGTCTCCTCAATGGTAAATTGCGTCTTCATATATAAAACATTTATATATAAACATAACGTATGTGCATATCAACATAAATATATAACTACAGTATGTATTATATGCTTGTGCTTAAAAAATATTATTGGCACATATTCACAACGTAACCTCAATGTACACATTCAACGAAAATAAGTACGATTAGTATAATAATAAAGTCATAAAAAATAGTGAATATATATTTATGTAAAAAAAAAAGAAGAAAACGGAGCGGTGTACTAATCATACGAAATTTTCTCTCTCTCGGAGCTTTAAACTAAATACATTTATTACAATATTTACGAAAATATGTACAGTTTTAATATATACACGGTGTAATGCGCGGTAAGTAACTTTTGAACACTTTTAATGAGAATGATGATTCGGAGGAAGGCGGTGGAACTCAATCATAAGAAGTCCATGTCGAGGGCGTTGTATAAGGCGGCTATTTCGCTGTGGCTCGTTATCCTCCAGAAGGGGAATGTCAGTGCTTTCGCCGCCGCTTCTTCGTCTTGTCCGTCGCCGATTACCACGTACGTGCACTTCCTTCCGAATCTCGTCACTATTCTCTCGAAACAACTTTCTTTGCCTGAAATTAAAAATACTGTCAATCAATTGTCACTCGTTGGGTTTATAAATGCTTACCTATTTTTGTAGCTGAATATATGTTGTCGATGGGAAACACGCCTCCTAATCCGAACAATAAAACTTTAGCTAAAGCAGGTACCAATTGTGTAGTAGTGACAAGGACGTTCACGCAATTGCTGCGGGAATTGATGAGGGTTAAACATTTCGTGGCTAGTGTCAGCCAATTGTCAGTCTCGGCCTCGATTTCTGCCCTCAATTGCAGCCACTGTTCCCTCTTCGTTGCTCCTAATAATCCTCCAACACTGCAGTTTGAAACAAAAATTAATTTTACATTATAAGAGATTGGAAGGAATTATTACCTATTTCTGTAGTTGTTGTAAGTATCCTTAATTTTCCTGTACCGAAATGCCAGCTTCCTCATCCAATCAACACCCCCCCGCACCCCCGTCGCTAAACATAGGTTGCCCGTGCCCGCAGCAGCCGAGTGAAAGCCGTCGGTTCCAAAATTGTAATTCGAGAGATCTTGCCCATTATCATCTGAAGAGACATCGTCTATGTGCACTTGATCACAGTCCTGAAAAATTAAAATTTATAATTCGGATACATTTACATGTACAATTGTTATGATATGCGTAACTGGATGAAAATTATAAGTTCAAGAAAATTATTTCCAATATTACTTACTTCGATGTCATTAAAGAAAAAATGCGTATCTGCCAGGTTGAACACCATTTCCTCCATTCTAAATCCAAGTTGTACTATACTTTGAGCATCCTGAAAAATAATCATCTTGTAAAACTGCATTTCTTTGCTCATTTAACCGTTCCTCTATCTCTTATAGTTTCCGAGATCCCCATAGAGAACATCGAAAAAACTCACCCTGTATATATAACTTTATTAACAGTTTAACAATTTTACAATAGTGTGTAACAAATGTTATTGTTAGCCTGTTAAATGACAATCGACCAAAAGTCTTTCTGCTAATTATCTTATATTAATATAAAATGTTATATTTTATACTTGTCCTGAAAATGGTCATAACATTCGACAATAAAGTTTATTATTGTTAGACAATTATTAGAAAAAGGAAGGAATAATCCACATGTCTTTACTGGAAAATGTATGAGTAATAATAATAGCAGTATTCATTTATCAAATACTGAATAAAAAATTCCCTGCTTTGAGAACAAATTTTTGTAACGAACAGTTAATTATTATAACATACGTCTTCAGGCACGTGAATTGAGAAGGGCAACAAGAACCCAGACCCGGACCTTTTCATCATCACCAATGCCTTCCTGCATTGATACAACATTTGTTAAGGGGCAATGAATACTGACCTTTTGGTATTTTGTAGCATAACTCCCCGTCAGCAAACTGTGAAAAATAATGATGGTCTCGTCCAGGTCCCAGATGAACACCCTGTCCGTGCTGGACTCGGGCGCGCTCGGCGAGACCGTGTTCGTCCTCCTGCCTCGCCCCCGCGTCCCCCGGCTCTCCGAGCCCAGGCTGCTGGTCGACTCCCTGGACCTCCTCGAGCCGTCCCCCTTCAGGGGCGATATCGGGCCCTCACCTAAAGATAAGCCATTCGATGGACTCTCTAAAAACACTCCCCATTAGCAAATACAGTACCGCAACCTGCTGCGGCTTCTTTTACAATGCTCGGTTAGAAAAATTGCTCATCGGCTTTTACGAAACAACTCAGATCTGACTTTTGAATTTTTTTATGAATTTGCGTGTTTTTAAATATAGCAAGAAAGATAAAACCTTCATCTTCACTCCCACTGGTATCGCTGTAGGGGCACAACATTTTGCTTGGGTTAAGGGAGGTGACATTTGAATTTTTAGGTTAGTGTTTTAAATAGATTGGGGAAGTAAAGGGTATAATAGTAATTTTCATTAAATACTATTTTTTTTATTAAATCGATTAATAATAAATATGAAAGTGTCGTATATTTTAAATTATAATCGAGTTTTACTTGGAATTGATGGTTTGGAATTTATAATAATTAGGAGAAATAAGAATTATCCGCCTATCTAACCATTAACGGCTACCGAATTACAAGAAATGCCTGCCGGAAACGTGGAGCAAAAAAAAAAACAGTGGCGTAACTAGATTATTTTCCAAGTAATAAACTAATGTAAAATTTTAAATTTGTATTTCGAATACAAATCCTACATGAATGATATTTGTTATGTAGGAAGCTTTTACTTCGTTATATAAGCTTTTACATAGAATAAAACACTTTTTACTTTGTTTGTATAACACTTTGATTTATTTGTTTGACTGCAGTTTCGGCAACTCAGCTTGTTATTATCAAAACTAAAGACTTTTAGTGAATAAATCAAAGTGTTATACAAACAAAGCAAAAAGTGTTTTATTCTATCTACATGAGTGAGACTTTTAATTAATTGTATTAATATTTGTAGAATATGTTAGTTTATTGGAGCAGGTATATGTAAACTTTTTCAGTGATCAGCCGAATTAAAATAATGAAAATTTGTGCGTCAATACATTTTTGGGTGAATTGAACTTTATGGTGATAACACAAAAAGACGTTTGAGAATAGTTTTTTTTGGAAGCTAAAATTTATCTCTCATCATGACTGCAGCTTTGTTTTTTGAATTGAATATAAAAATATAAGTTAATTTTCCAGTTACTGATACTAAACAATACGCATGCGTGAAAATCATGCGGACGGTATAGTATGTTGTCAGGTCTCCTTATTTTAATCTGGGTATTTTCATTTACAATAATTTGCAACTATTGGTGCATATACTATATGCAAGTTAATGGTTGCAAATGGTAGGTGCTTACGCTTAGCTTAGGGTTAGTTTAAGTTCCCCCCTTTAGACCGACTGGTAGTTTAACCCCCAGTAGTTTAATTATTTTTTATTTTATTTTACGTCAGTTTAGTGAGACAAGAAATCCGACAATGTCGCAAATATTGGTCTGAAGTTGTTGCGTTTACTTCAGTCCATTCAATAGTATCAGTAACTGGAAGATTACCAAATATAATGTTAAAGAATAAAATACACTTGCATGAACTCGAATAACTGGTGCACATAAATTACTCAAATCGTAACTTTACATCGTCATAAGATGAAACGTTAGTATTTATTTAAAGAAAATATTGTATAAAAGTTCGAATAAAGAAAGCATAAAAAGAACACTTCTATCTCGGCAAGCGAATCCATTTTCAAACGATTGTCACTAGAGGGTGCATCGGTAGCCGCGGCTGTCAATTTTTCAATTGTTACGCGAAGAAAAATGTTGTTCGCGAACTTGCACCTCGTGTACACTTTTCACAGTTTTCATGGTATGTGTTTCACGTCCTAAACTATCCATAATATGAAATACTTTCGTAGTGCAACGTGAGTGTTCCCGTGTCGTGTGTAAACTTAAATTCGTGGTGGACATTGAAGTGGAAGGTGACGTACATGGGCTGTGGAAGAAATTCAAATTGGATTTTTCGGGTTGAAACACGTTCCCGCACAAAAATGTTTGTAAGTACTTACTTCAATAATAACATGTCTAGAGACCATAAAAAAACCGAATTCGCGAATGTGACCGCAAAGTGCAATCACTCCAAATTTTTTTAAATATCACTCATTTTTCTAATTCTTTACATCAGATGCTCCATGTTATGCTTTGTCGATATATTCTGTCCATGCTTATCTGTTTTCATCAAATATTAAGCGTATTGTTAGGTTGTAGCTTGTAATTGTAAAATAATTACTTTTACGTGTATCTAAATTTTATTGTTCCCTGTAGGGGTGTTCGATTATAGAAATTTATAATCTAATATTGATTATTTTATATCGATTAATCAAATAATAAAATGGCAATTAATTATCGATTAATCAAATTACCGCTTAAATGATTATTTTTCGAGTAATAATCAAACAACCGATTAATAGATTATTTATCGATTATTCGATTATTTTGCACAGCTCTTATAATGGCATATTTAAAAAATAAAATGGTATGTTTTACCAGTCAAAACTGGCATATTTGACAGTCAAATATGTTAACAGTCAAAAATATCATATTTTACCAGTCAAAACTGGCATATTTTAACAGTCAAAAATGGCATACTTTACTAGTCAAAAATAGATAGCATATTTTAATAGTCAAAATGGTATATTTTACCAGTTAAAACTGGCATATCTTAACTGTTAAAGCTGTCATATTTCAACTGGCATATTTACTGGTCAAATATGGTATATGTTAACAGTAAAAATGTCATATTTAATCAGTCAAATACGGCATATTTTATAAGTTAAAAAGGGGTATTTTAAAAGTGACATTTTGTATAGTTATAATGGCTTGTTTAAAAAATGAAAAAAACATATTTAAACTGTCAAAAATGACATATTTTACCAGCCAAAAATAGCATGTTTTGAAAGTTAAAAAAGAAACATTTTACCTGATAAAAATGTAATATTTTACCAATCGAATTTGGCAACTTTTTAAAGTTAAAAACAGCACCAGTCAAATAAGGCATACTTTATAGGTTAAAAAGGGATATTTTAAAAGTCAAAAGTGACATATTGCTATAGCTAAAATAGTATATTTTAACAGTCGAAATAGTCAAAACTGGTATAGTTCAATAGTCAAAAGTAAAAAATGGCATGTTTTACCAAAGGGAATTGGTATATTTTTTTGCCTGTTAAAAATGGCATACCAGTAAAAAATGTCATTTTATCAGTCTAAAATATGACTGTTCAAGTCAAAAATTGCATATTTTACCATTTAAAAATGGCACATGAATATTTTTCCTATTTAAAAAGTAAAAAATTCTTCGAATAATCAAATAATTAAATAGTCGATTAATCATATAATCCATTAATCGATTATTAAATAATCAAATTAAAATAATAATTAAATGATCGATTCATTGGTAATTTTTGAGTAATAATCTAACAACAGATTAATCGATTTATCGATTATTTTGCGCAGCCCTAGTTCCCTGTAATTGGATATTTTTCTGCTGGGAAATTATCCACTAATAATCGAACTGATTAATCGATTATTTTGCACAGCCCTAGTTCACTGTAAATGGATATTTTTCTGTTGGGAAATGTACAAATTAATAAATCACACGCCCACTGCGGGGATGCGCCGTTTTGCTGAAACCATATTGTATTATATAGAAGGTCAAGACCATTGTTTGAAAAAATTGCTACAAGCGCTGGAACAAGGCCATCTTGCAAAATCTCTATATATCGGGTTCTCACCTTCATGTCATTTACTCGAAAAATTTCTTATTTAAGATGGCTACATTTTTATACTTCCAGTTCGACAATGAAAAGATCTCTCAAAATCAAGAACAAAAATAGGGAGTTGCCATTTAAAAATAAAATGGATGGCGTTGTTACTCAAAAACAAATGACGACTGAAAATCGACTTTCATGCAAAAATGTGAAAATCGACCTGTTCGAGGATTTTTTCCAAAAATATTTTATTTCGGTTTTACTGAATATATTCCATACGTTAGGCGCGCACTGTATAAATATATTTTGTAAAATTGAATGCCTTTACTGCAAACGATTAAATATTGTTTCCCCGCGCGACAACCAAGGACCGGTTTTGATCTTATTATTCTCATCAGCTCAGTTTAGACGCTGACAGGGAAACGGTTGCTTACTTTGGAGTTATAAGTATCCATTAAGATAGATCTATCTTGGTCTTTACTAGGGGTGTTCGATTATGGAAATCAATAATCGATTATTGATTATTAAAAATAATCAATCATATCGATTATTTTTAATAATTGATCATATCGATTATTACGATTAATCAAAATAATTTAATGAAATAATCAACTGATTGATTAATCGATTAATCAAATAATCAAATGATCGATTAATAAAAAAATTGATTGATGAAATTATCGGTTAATTGATAATTTTTTGAGTAAAAATCAAACAACCGATTAATCGATTAATCATTATTTTGCGCAGCTCTTGTTATAATGGCATATTTAAAAAAAATGTCAAAGTCAAAATGGCATATTTTACCAGTAAAAACTGGCATATTTTAATAGTCAAAATTTGCATAATTTACCTACGAAAACTAGAATATTTTAATTGTCATAACTGTCATATTTTAATAGTCTATTTTCACTGGTAATATTTTACCAGTGAAAACTGGCATATTTTAGTAGTCAAAATAGGCATATTTTGCCAGTAAAAACTGGCATATTTTAATTGTCAAAACTGTCAAAACTGGCATATTTTAATAGTCAAAATTGGCATATTTTTCCAGTGAAAACTGGCATACTTTAACTGCCAAAATTGGCATATTTTACCAGTCAAAACTGGCATATTTTAAATGTCAAAACTGGCATATTTTAATAGTCAAAAATGGCATATTTTAATAGTCAAAATAGGCATATTTTATCAATCAAAACTGACATACTTTAACTGTCAAAATTGGCATATTTTAATAGTAAAAAATGGCATATTTTAACTGCCAAAACTGGCACATTTTACCAGTCAAAACTGGCATATTTTAACTGTAAAAACTGGCATATTTGAATAGTCAAAATTGGCAAAGTTAAACTGTCAAAACTGGCATATTTTAATAGTCAAAATTGGCTTAGTTAAACTGTCAAAACTGGCATACTTTAATAGTCAAAATTGGCATATTTAAACTGTCAAAACTGGCATATTTTACTAGTCGAAAATTGCATATTTTAATAGCCAAAAATGGCATATTTTTATAGTCAAAAATGACATATTTTAATAGTCAAAAATGGCATATTTTACCTGTGAAAACTGGCATATTTTAACAGTCAAAAATGGCATATTTTACCAGTCAAAAATGACATATTTTAACTGCTAAAACAGGCATAATTTAACTGTCAAAAATGGCATATTTTAATAGTAAAAATTGGCATATTTTAACTGTCAAAACTGGCATATTTTAATAGTAAAAATTGGCATATTTTAACTGTCAAAACTGGCATATTTTAATAGTCAAAAATGGCATATTTTACGAGTCAAAACTTACATGTTTTAACAGTCTAAACTGTCATATTTTAATAGACTAAATTGGCATATTTGAACTGTCAAAACTGGCATATTTGAACTATTAAAACTGGTATATTTGAACTGTCAAAACTGGTATATTTTAATAGTCAAAATTGGCATAGTTAAACTGTCAAAACTGGCATATTTTAATAGTAAAAATTGGCATATTTTAACTGTCAAAAGTGACAAATTTGAATAGTCAAAAATAGAATATTTTAATCGAAAATTACATATTTTAGTAGTAAAAATGACATATTTTAATAGTCAAAAAACCTCATATTTTACCAGTGAAAAATTGCATATTTTACCAGTAAAAACTGGCATATTTTAACTGTCAAAACTGGCAAATTTTAATAGTCAAAAATAGCATATTTTACGTCAAAACTGGCATATTTTAACTGTTAAAATTGGCATATTTTAATAGTCAAAATTGTGATATTTTACCAGACAAAACTGATTATTAAACTATTACCTGATTATCCCCCCCCCCATATTTACCAGTCAAATATGGCATATGTTAACAGTCAAAAATGGCATATTTAACCAGTTAAAACTGGCGTAGTTTAACTGTCAACAATAGCATATTTAAGTAGTCAAAATTGGCGTAGTTTAACTGTCAAAATTAGAATATTTCACCAGTCAAATATGGCATATTTTAAAAGTTAAAAGGGGTTATTTTACAAATCAAAAGTGACATATTTGTATAGCTAAACTGGCATATTTTAAGAGTCCAAAATAGCATATTTAACAGTCAAAACTGCCATAGTTTAATAGTCATGGCATGTTAAAAATGTATATTTTACCAGTCTAAAACGTCAGTGTTTAAGTAAAAATTGCATATTTTACCATTTAATAAGAATGGCATATTTACCCAGTCACAATAAGAAAAAAATCATGAATAGAACATTTAGTCATAAACAGGAAATATATGCATAAAAACATTATTCTTATTTAAAAGTAAAATATTGTGCAATTAAAATAATGAAACAATCGATTAATCGATTAATAAATGATCAAATGATTGAATAATCGATTAATCAAATAATTAAATAAACGATTAGTCATATAATCGATTAAATAAATTGTCGAATTGATTATTTTTCGAAAGGCCGAAAGACCGCGGGTCGCTAGCCAAATTGGCTTCCACTTTCAGATAATGTATTGTTTTATAAAATTAATGTACATCAATGTAAATTTTTGCCAAATAAATGTAATAATCAAATAACAATCAATCGATTAATCGATTATTTATCGATGAATCAATTATTTCGCATAGCCCTAGTCTTTACTACATCTACTTTCGTCAGAAATTAGTCAAAGCAGGTCATGAAGAAAAAGCAGTCTTTTGTTAGTTCCTAAAAACTTCAAACTTTAAGTTTGATTTTGGCAGTGTCAATAATGATTTTCAATTTTAATAATATAATAACTTTATTTAGCACTTTGCTATATAAATTATATAATATGCATAGAATGCAAAAACAGTATACATATATTTTTATCTTATGGTATAAGATAGTAATTATTAAGCAAAGTCACTCAAAATGTATCTTCACGTACACGCTTTAAGTGTTCAGCATTGTTAAAACTTGTCTTGTTGTCATGTTATAGGTGTCGAGAAATATAAATGATTATTACACACATCGAAAATTACAAATTGTTATTTGTGAAAAGCGAAGTGTTGCCACAATTCATTTGGAAATAATTTATACGATCCGTGCGATAAACACGTAATAATTCAAAATTGACATATTTACGTGTTTGCGTTCGAATTCAACCGGACGCGGAAAGGCGTGCGAATGGAACAAAACAATACGAATCAGTGCCTACGCATCAAACGTGGATTTTAATTAATGCAGTCGCATAAATCACCGCAATAATTTCGAATTATCTGTTTCATATAATAATTGCGTTGGTGGCTGCATCTCTTTGAAGTGCACATGCAAAAATATTGAAATTACCAGCACGTCACTGTTTGTAATAAATAATGAATTCAATACGTACGTGGAATAATCATTAAATTATTTTCCTGGATCAATTTTGAAATATTTTAGGAAGTTGAAAGATTGAAAAATTAAAGGTTTGAAGGAAATTACAAAACGTGTGCACTCTAAAACTAAATTAGTCGCGGTTTTATCTACTTTCTCAAAAAAAGCCATAAATCGTGGTTGTATCGAATTTGTTTATAAGAAAGAATTATTGTACTCAATGAGTAGTTATAGAAAATGAACTCAGAACTCCTAGAACTCATTTTTTTTTACTTTGCGCCTTTTTCCAAAAAAATATTTTTGATAGTTCCGGATAGTTCTGATTGGTGTTTCCTGTAGTTCTGTGTGAGTTCTATCCACAGTTGTTATGAAATATTTAGATTCGACCAATATTAAGTGAGTAATATGAATTTGAATATTTTGTATTTTCAACTTTGAAAATTTTTATCTCTGGAAATTCAACAGAACTCAGGAACTATAGTACTAACCCAAACACATCTTAAAACTAGTTCAGAACTATTCGATAACAATGTTGGGGTGCGGTGTCAAGTTGGCACCCCATTTTTCAAAAAATTCCTGACAGCCCAATTTTACAAAACTCTTTTTTTAAAGTTGATAGTACTTCTTGGTACATCAAAAGGAATTGAGAACTCTATTCAGAACTATCAGAACTCTTTATTGGGGTACCAACTTGACACACTCAGTATATGCCTGGTTACAGTGGCGGTTCGTGAACTTTCGAAGATTTAGCCACAGTTTTCTTCTCTGAACTTTCACGAGCCGCCGTTGTCTGTTTTTTTTTTTGACAATAAATCGAAACTTACCTGGTAATGTTGTAGCGGCTAATTGATAAGTAGATGCGGTTCCTATACTTCCACTTGAACTTGGAGAACTGACGTATGGAGAATAACTTTGTGAAGCGTAGTAACTTGAAGCGTATTGTGAAGCTTGAGCGTCTGACGAATACGCTCCGTAAGTGCTGTATTCCTGGAACAACAGAAAAACATTACCATTCGAAGATTTTTACATTCACTCGTACTTGAAATGTAGCTAACAAAAAGTCGCGGCCTTGTAGGGAATCAAAATTAAAAAATGAACAATAAAAACTTTTTAATGATGTAATTTTATCCGATTTAAAGATACAAAGATTTTCTTGAATGTCAAGATCCGTAAAAATTGCGAGAGAGATACAAGCAACGCCCGGTTTGGTTTTCGTTATGGCCTTGGAACTAGAGGCAGTGTTGCCAGATTGGGGGTAAATGATTGTTTTGGGGTGTATTTTGGGGAACTTCAATCAATGGAGTATTTTTTGGGGTGGGTATTTTATACGAGGGGTATTTTTGGGGAAATTAATAAACGTGTTATTACATTTGCTAAAAATCATCATTACATTGCACAATCATAAAGAAGTCGGTAATTTTCATTTATGGAAGTCCTAAGGATTCTATTTTTCCCGTTTTCGTAATTTTGTGACCCTCAATGAGATGCTGCACTTTCATTTAAAAAATATGTATGTGTGCCCAAAAGAAGATGAAAATATTGAGGATGAAGATGAATAACAAATTTTAATAAATCTTATATTTATACCACTTTAATTTTGTATATAAGTTTCAAATAAATCCACTGTATTTACGTTTTATTTTCAAATTTTATTATTTTGGAGAGGGACAGGGGCGTAATTTTGGGGGATTTTTATTAAATATTTGGGGAAAATTAAAAATTACCACTGGCAACACTCGTTGCCCGTAAATAAATTATTATTATATAAAAAAATTAAGTTTGAATTTTTTATCTTAGGCCTGGATTTTTATTTTTTTGACCTATGTTTTAGATTTTTGATGTGCAGTTTGGTTTTTTTTGGTATAAATTTCTGATCTTTTGAACTAGTTTTTCTTCATTTTGGTCTAAATTTGTTTGTTAAAATTTTTGATTTTTTGGCCGGAATTTTTTATTTTTAGGCCCGAATTTTTGATTTCTTGCTCTATATTTCAACCTAAATTATTCATTTTTATGCGCAATTTGTTTGCCCGTATTTTCGAGTTTTTGATTTTTTGTCCTATCCTTTTTTTAAACATTTTCGCGTTTCTGGTTGGCAATTTATTTTGAGCTAGAGTTTTTTTTGGGACTGAAAATGGCAAATTATTTTTCTTTTGCTTGATTTTTCAATTTTTTTGGTCTGCATATTTTTATTTTTTAGACTAGGAATTTTATTTCTATTTTATAGTTTAGATGTTTGGTCTGCATTTGTTATTTCTTTGTTCTAATTTTTAGAGTTTTTGTTGTGTTTTTTAGTATTTTTAATCTTAATTATTAATTTTAACGAGTAAATTTTAGATTAGTCTACATTTTAAATTCTTAACATGAACTGTTGATATATATACATCATCTTTATTACAGACACATACATTGAATTACAAGCAGGTTTACTTTGTTTACAATTATATAATATGTTAGTACGTCTCTGTCAGGGCTATCGACCATGGGTCTTTCTGCCCTGAACTGTTGATTATGGGCGTTTTTTTGTTTTGAGGGTATTTTCGAGTTTTTTTATACTGTTATGTTTTTGATTTTAGCCCTTCATTTTAGATTTTTTTAGCCTGAATTATTGTTTTTTTTTTGTTTTTGGTCAAGTTTTATAGGCGAATTTTTAAAATTAATTTAGAGTTTAGAGTTTCAGCAATTTATTTTCCGATAAAGTTATTTTTGGGGCTGAAAACGGCAAATTATTTTTCTTTTGCTTGAATTTTCAATTTTTCAGTCTGCATTTTTTATTTCTTTACATCAGGATATTTGATTGTTTGCCTATATTTTAGATGTTTGGTCTGTGTTTTTCATTTCTTTGTTCCAAAGTTTAGAGTTTTTGGCCTATAAACCAACATTTTAGTTGAAATTTTCGTTTTTTTTCTGGTCTGCATTTTTTATTTTTGCCTAGAGTTTACGATTTATGGTCTAAATTTTCGATATATTGCCTAAATTCTTAGTTTTTTTTTTCTTACCTTGATTATTAATTTTAACGAGAGAATTTTTTATTGGTCTATGTGAATTATTGATTTTTGTGTGCGAATTTTTGACTGGTATTTTCAGAGTTTAAAAAAAAAAAATTGATTTTTTGCCCTTCATTTTAGATTTTTTGTAACCTGAATTATTATTTTTATGGGCAAATTTTGTAATTTATTTTTGAGTTTAGAGTTTTGGCAATTTACTTTGAGGTAAAGAGTTATTTTTGGGGCTGAAAATGGCAAATTATTTTTCTTTTGCTTGAATCTGCATTTTTATTTTTTAGACCACGGTTTTTAATTTTTTGGCCTATATTTTAATGTTTTTGGCATCTAAAGCAAAATTTTTGAATATTTCGTTGAATTTTTTTTACTGCTTTTTTACTTTCTCTGTTATGAAGTACGAGAAAGTATTGTGATCGTGATTTTTTTTTCAAAAATTTTTTTACGGAAATATCCGTTTTGGGATCCCTAGATGCCATTTCAACAATTTCTAGAAAAAAAAAATTGTGTCTGTGTGTGTGTGTCTGTGCGCGCTGTATCTCAAAAACTAACAAAACTATTACCATAACACTTTGAACATAAGCTTTATTTGACAATTCGAAGAACTGACAAGCTTTTGGTAAAATTCTGTACACCGGAAGTGGGTGTTTACCTTAACCGTTTTTTGTTTTTTTCCAATATCTTTTTAAATATGGAAAATTTTACAAAAACATTCAAATAAATTTTGAAGACAACGAAAAAATGAACATGTTTTGTTTTAAAATATTTTTCATAAAATCATTTTTATTGGAGAAAAAAATTTATTAATTTTTTTTTTATTTTTGGTTTATAATTATGAAACAATAATAGATACAGCAAATTTACATGCTTAATAATTGTAAAGAATGCCAAATTGAACAACTTATAAAGAATAAGTTTTTTCGAAATCTCTTTGATTTCTGAGTAAACTGACCATTAAACTCAACTTACGTGCCACAATTTTAGGTTATGTCGCAGACGAGCGATATAAATTAAAATGCGCAAAAACCACTACATCAATTAACATCAAACTTTGAACATAAGCCTTATTTGATAATCCAAAGAACTAAAAAGCTTTTGGTAAAATTTCGTACACCGGAAGTGGGTGTTTACCTTAACCGTTTTTTGTTTTTCTCCGATATTTTTTTAAATATGAAAAATACTATAAAAGCACTTAACAAAACTTGAAGACAACAAAGAAATTAACATCTTTTGTTTGAAAATATTTTTCGTAAAATGTTTGGTTTTTGAAAAATAATAGTTAAATAGTTTTTTTTGTCATTTTTGGTTTATAATTATGAAACAATAATAGTTACAGCAAATTTATTTTAATAATAATTGCAGAGAATGCCAAAATGAACAACTTATAAAGAATAAGTAATTTTCGAAATCTCTTTGGTTTTTAAGTAAACTGACTATTAGAATTTAAAGTATAATTTGTCATTTTCATCTTTCATAAAATTTCAATCCGATTGTACAAAACGCTGTAAGTGAATTTAAAACATGATTTGAATTGAAAATAAACCATGAAAGTGTAAATATAAATGATGATATCATCGGAGAAAGTAACATGATGGCCACATCACCATTTTTATTTTTGCCAAGAGTTTTCAATTTTTTACCAATGTTTTTAGTTCTGTTACCTTCATTATTAATTTTAATGAGCAAATTTTTTAGTGGTCTTTACTTTAGATTTAAATGAATTGTTGATTTTTATGAGCGATATTTTCGAGTTTTTTTGGTTTTTTTGCTCTATAGTTTAGATTTACAGACTGAATTGAATGTTTCGACTGTTTTTGTATTAATTTTAGGTTATTTATTTAATTTGTAATTTTTTGTTTTTGTGTTTTTAATTTAATTATAGTGGTCGTTTTAAGATAAAACTAATACTTTGATATTTAGCTAGAAAATACAGCCTGCGTGATATGTGTTTAAGGAATTATTTAATTTTCAAAAATTTCGATTCGATTTTTTTTTGGAAAATTCGTAATTTTTAAATTTGCAGCCAATTTAGTTGTTTTAGTAATTGTTAAATATAATACTTTTGCCCGGAATGAAACTGACCATTCAGTATAACTGGAACTGTTTGGAAATTATGAAAAAAAATGCGAACAATTTAAAGTAGTTAATTAGCAAGGCTTTCCGAATTAAAGAATTATTTTAATTATTTGGAGGATACCACAGCACGATTCAATATTTTTCTAATTTTTTAGATGGCCTTTTTGTACCATCTACATATTTTCGGAAAAACGGAGTTATAAAACTTCAACTTCTTTTTGTGCAAATTCCGAAATCTTATCAGCACGCCTTCTCTAATCTCAGTGTTGCCAGATGTTTTTTCTTCAAGATGGGGATAAATTAAGGTTTTGGCGTGTATTTTGGGGAACTTCAATCGTTGGCTATTTTTAAGGTGGGTATTTTATGCGAGGGGTAAATTTGGGGAAAATTAAAAATTACTCCTGGCAACACTGACTAGAGGAGCCTTATGTAGTCTAAAAGAGGTATTGAGGCAAAAGTGGACCAACATATAAAAAAACGAACAATACGCAATTGAAAATAATGGATTTCAATAGTATTTAATTTTTTTTTTGAAAAACTAGCACTAAAATTTCAGTGATGCCCTTTTTCTCATCGCTTGTTTCTCTAAAAAATATTATTTTCATGAGTATTTCATTCAGAAACTTTAAAAGAAACTACGTTTTGTTGACATCACACACAGGATTGTTACCTGCGTGTAGTATCTTTTATGTCATACTTGTTTATTATTGAAATCACAATGGCGTGGAAACAAGTAACGCTCTAGGGCGTTATTTCTATAACGCCCGATTATAGTAATTATCAACAGATCGACTGTCAACAATTCTCCAAACGCAAATCAAGCGTGCGAACGCCGTAGAAATCGCACGCGATAATCTGTCAGAAAATAGTATAAGAAAATCTTCGATAAATTTAAACTACAAGTATGACATAAAATGTTAAAGGCACCACGGGCGTTATGTGCAAAACGCCCACGGTCGACGTTCATCCCTGAGGCTGTACACCGTCGACCTGGGGCGTTATTGTACTCATAACGCCCTAGATACCTTAATTACTATTAAAGTTCCCGATTCAAGATGTATCACAAACTAATGACCTCAAGCATTAAATGGTATTTAATTCACTTATCGTGTACCGGTTGCACAACATTCACGTACCACAGATTGGGAACGTCTGTTGTAGACGAAAAAAAAAAGTTAAAATACCTGTGGTGTGAATCCTTGTGCAAAAGAAGATGAGGGCGGTGAAGTGTAGCTGGTGTAAGGTGAGTATTGTCCACATTGTCCCGTTGTTTGGAAAGGAGACGCAGGTGAAGAGTAAGGTGAAGATAGGTACCCCGAGCTCGCTTTGCACGCCGGATTCAAAGCCCTCGAAGACCCCAGCGAAGAATACGGATAGGAAGGCGTGTTGTAAAACGAGGAAGCCGCTGAATTCATGTAGGAAGCCGCAGCTGCCGGACTCGTCGTTCCATATGCTTGCTGCATGCTGCAAAAAAAAACACGAAACTTCACCGTCGCACAAGAGCGCACCTTTTCACGACCAACCTGTTGTAATACTGATGGGCCGTCGAGTACGACTGAGGGTAATCCTTGTCGTACACTGAACCTAAATCGACGGCCGCCGTTGCGGCCGTGTAAAAATTGGAAGGGTCCTGCGAAAGGGCCGCCACCTCGGAATCGGCCAACCCGGGGCTGCGGAGTTCGCTCTTCACGCCCTCTGTCAGAATCGACCACGACGTTGGTAAGTGCGAGGAGCTGATGCACGACGTTGCCGTTGGGGTGGATAGTTCGTTTGGTATTTGATTGCCGGCCGAGGAGCTGGCCGGTGGGCTGCCGCATGTCGAGGAGGAGTGCGTGCTCTGGGGGCTGCACGTGGTGTCCGCTGCTAATCTGAAAAGAGATAATTTGATAAATTCATCTGCCAACCTTTATGGGATAGAATGAGAGATACTATACTTTTCGTCTTCTACAATTAACAAATCCTCTACCGAAACAACTGAAGGGTACAGGGAATAAACCGGCTTAGTCACATTTTCAAAATTTATGGATAATGCGTTTTTAAAGTTTGACTTAGCTGTTTCTTTCCCTGTACGGTGAATTATTAAGTTGTTATTGTAGCGGACTTAGACGGTTCTGTTATTTGGCACCTACACCACCTGGTAGAGTATATTTTGCACTACAAGATGGGGCAAAATTGCAAAAACTGGATATTATGGACTAAACCGGTTTATTACTGTTAATTGTAGTCTCTCAGAGACTCTTAAATTGTAGAAGACGAAAAGTGTAGTATTTCTCATATTGTATTTGTCTAGGCAGGAAATTTTTATTTTATTGAACCTTTATGTGAACGGATTGCAACATGCCGTTGTAGGTTGCGACCGTTTCTACTTCATAGGCAATCCATAAATAAACTAAATTAATATCGTGTGAGCCACAAAATTTTGTTTCAGAGTTGGCTGTGAGATAAATGAGGTATGTCGCATATTATTACGTCATGAGACTATTGAATTAGATTAAAAAAAAAAAAATCTCAGACATGACTGCTATGTTTCTCTCTCTCGGGCATGGCCAACTCTGAAACAAAATTCTGTGGCTCACACATTTGCTTGAACACTTGATGAAACATTATGATAATTAAAACACTTTATTAATTGAATTTCGTTCTTATTTAACACGTTGTGACAATTTTTGTAAACTTAATTTTGTGTCACAATTTTTAGTTTCTTTACATAATTTTTTAGGAATAGTTGAATAAAATCTAAAAATTGTGATAATAATTTTCTAATTTTCTAGAAAATGATGTACGGTTGACAAATCTGTGTCTTTGCATACATTAGTCGGATCAGGCAAGCCCCCTTTTTTTCTTGTTGTTACAGTTTTTTACGAAATATTATTCCACTATCATAAACTCATTTATGCAAAAAAATATTTAAAAAAATATTCCATAGATGGCGCTAAAGTGGTATTTTTTTTTAATTTGTAAAATTTTTTTTGCTTGTCGCCACATGTAGCGACCTGGGCGTGAAGAGGTTCATTGCAATGTCATTGCCATGTTACTCTTTTAACGGATTTTCAATTTATGCAAAAATATATTTCAAAAAATATTCCATAGATGGCGCTAAAGTGGTATTTTTTTTAATTTGTAAAATTTTTTTGCTTGTCGCCACATGTGGCGACCTGGGCGTGAAGAGGTTAATTCCAATGTCATTGCCATGTCTTTTATTGAACGGATTTTCGATTTATGCAAAAAAATATTTAAAAAAATATTCCATAGATGGCGCTAAAGTGGTATTTTTTTTAAATTTGTAAATTTTGTTTTGCTTGTCGCCACATGTGGCGACCTGGGCGTGAAGAGGTTAATTGCAATGTCATTGCCATGTCTTTTATTGAACGGATTTTCAATTTATGCAAAAAATATTTAAAAAAATATTCCATAGATAGCGCTAAAGTGTTATTTTTTTAAATTTGTAAAATTTTTTTTGCTTGTCGCCACATGTGGCGACCCGGGCGTGAAGAGGTTAATTGCAATGTCATTGCCATGTTACTCTTTTATTAAACGGATTTTCAATTTACACATATTTTATGTGAATTATTATATGCTTGAGCATAGCGCGCCCCTGCCTCAATAGCGCCGGTGTTAGGGTTTACGCCGCTACAGGCGGAAAAAATAATTTGCCGCCCTAAACTAAAAAAAGTTTTGCGAAATTATTTTAAACATGCTATTTTCGTTTCTCAAATTTCTTAAGAAATGTGGCCATCATGTAATTTTCTTCGATTTGATGGAATAAATGGGATTTTTATAATTTTTTTTTGAGAATTTAGTGGGATTTCGAAAAATATTTAAATAAGCGACGAAATGTCATCTCTCTGAACTTGAATTTGAGTGCGTGAAATGTGTACCTCGTGATTAAAAAATTTCTAAAAATATTATGGCACTTGGAATTATTTTAAAATTTTACAAATCTGCTCAGAAATGACATATTTTTGACATATAGAAAAATAATTGACGCACCTTGCTTGTAAACAAAATGGCGGCACTATTAACTTGACTTTGAGTGAGTGAAATGTGCACCTCGCGATTAAAAAATTTCTAAAAATATTATCGCATGTGGAATTACCTTCAATTTTTTCAAATATTCTAAAAAATGACATATTTTTGACATATCTAAAATGAATGGTCGCACCTGGCTTTTAAACAAAATTGCGGCACTCTGATCTTGAATTTGAGTGACGGAAATGTGCGCCTCGTGATTAAAAAATTTCTAAAAATATTATCGCACGTGGAATTACCTTCAGATTTTTCTAATGCGCTCAGAAATGACATATTTTTGACATATCAAAAAATAATTGACGCATCTTGCTTGTAAACAAAATGGCAGCACTCTAAACTCGAATTTGAGTGAGTGAAATGTGCACCACCTGATTAAAAAAATTCTAAGAAAATTATCGCTCGCGGAATTTGCTTCCAAATTTCCAAATTTGCTTAGAAATAACATATTTTTAACATACCAAAAGAAAATTGACGCACCTTGCTTGTAAACAAAATGGCGGCACTCTGAACTTAAATTTGAGTGACTGAAGTGTGCATCTCATGATTAAAAAAAATTCTAAAAATATTATCTCATGCGGAATTACCTTCAAATTGTTCAAATTTGCTTAGAAATAACATATTTTTGACATACCAAAAAATAATTGACGCACCTTGCTTATAAACAAAATGACAGCACTATGAACTCGAATTTGAGTGAGTGAAATGTGCACCGCCTGATTAAAAAAAATTCTAAAAATTATCGCTCGCGGAATATGCTTCACAATTTCCAGATTTGCTTAGAAATAACATATTTTTGACATACCAAAAGATAATTGACGCACCTTGCTTGTAAACAAAATGACAGCACTCTGAACTCGAATTTGAGTGAGTGAAATGTGCACCACCTGATTAAAAAATTCTAAAAAATTATCGGCCGCGGAATTGAACCTAATGGTTAAAAAGAAATATATTATTAATTAATCATTCAATAGAAAATCATATTTTTCAAATTTTAATTCTTCCCTTGTGAAATCGCCTCAGAGTTTTTGTGAAATTTCGAATTCTTATCAAAGCGCATTCCACACGACCACACCCGACCGACTGATAACGTTACTGGACCAGTTTGCACGTCGCCGCCGCGAAGAACGTACGGTTCGCGTTGAATTATTTTTTCGAAAACATTTCGAATGTGGAAAATTCAAAAGCGTTCAGTCACGAGTTTGCGTTGCTTTTATCAAACAAAGTCAGGGTATGAACTGTGTTTGTGACGGGTTTATCAGGATTTAATACACCGAATTCGTTATTTTTTTTAATAGTTCAAGCAGTAACGACTGCTACAGATTTAATTGTGTTTTTAATCTTATCAGAAATGATTTTAAATCCAGGAAATTTCTTCTAGTGTTACTGGGATGATCAGTTCCGTTCCGTTCCAACCCTCCCGAAGGAAGAAAGTTGGGTTTCTTCACGAGATCTTCAAAGCACATTTTTAGCAAGTCTCAAGAGGGATGAAGTAAAGACGCCGTGACGCTTCGGTGAGTGACTTTTCTTTATTTAATGTTTATTTGTGTTGGTACCAGTAAGTTTACACATGTCAGCATACATAATTAAAAATAAACATTGATATAAAAAGAGACAGTAATAAAATAAAAAAATAGAGAAAAAAAAAACATTTAGTACAGATAAAAATTTAAAAATAGTATTCTAAAATAATAAGTTAGTTAAAATTATGTTAAAGATAATAAACAACAATAGACAACAATTAGTTATTTCGGTAGAGCAAATGGTCAACTTTCTTAGTAATCATTCTAGACTTCACTTTTAACTTACAAACACTTGAAAGTCGCCGTAAAGCACATCAAGTGACAGTACTTTTTAAGATATCAAATAACTTAATTGATTGTTCAGACATTATCACCCAATTAAAATTTCAAGTTCCTAATCGCCTTACGCAAAAACGTTTCTTCCATTTACCGATTCCAAAAACAAATTTATTAATTAAGTATCCTCTCTTTCCATGTGTTCTATTTATAATTAATTAGTCGAATTGGATTTTTCTATTGATATATTGAATTTTAGGTGCGCTAAACTATGTTTTAATGTTGTAATAAATATCCGGGTTTACGTATTTTTATTTTAGTTATTTTTTTTTCTTAAGCATTTCTGTTTAGATTTTTACAGTTATTGGAAGTTTATTCCGTTGGCTGTATTTATAAATACATAAGTGATATAGACCTTTATAAATGCATTCTCTTTTAACAAAAGAATGAGAGAAATCGATTGCAGTTTACAAATTTCGTCTAGCTATATTAATAAATCGGTTTGAAAATTTTGAATCGAGGGCCGTTTGTAAATTTGTACATTTTGCATGCAAATTAGTGGAAATGAATTGCAACTGGCGATTTGAACATTTCGACTAAGACCAGGAATATCGAGAGAAGAGCCGCCCTTTTTACTCTTTGTTGAATTTTTTTTTCTATGTGCGACAGATGGCGCTATATTCGGCAAAAACATTTATTAAATTAAATGTATTTCTCACATTAAAAGACAGATTATGATATTTTTCGTAGTCATCTTTTAAATAAGGCGTTGATTGAAGTCATTCGTAACTTTATGTCATCAATAAGTTTTTGTGTGCAATATCTGGGATAAAGGTAAGTGTTCTTGGTAAAAAAAAATCGTAGAAACGAATAAAAATAAATTTGATTATCAAATTCCATCCCATTGGTGATGTATGAATGTTTGTAACAACAAACTGGTTTTTGTTTAATAAAAAAAAAATTATTTCAAAACATATTTTTTGTTAATCGAAATTTTTTTTTGCTGATAAAAACCAAATATATTTTAGCGTAGAATCCAAATCTGCAATAAAAAATAGGTGTTCCTATTTACGATTTTAAAGTTAACCCCCTCCCCGCTCCAGAGGGGGGGGGGGGCTGGTTCACATTTCACATCACAGGATAGAGCCAAAAAAAAATAGATTTTTTTATGTCAATCTGATTGGTACTTCTCAAGATATATGGGGTGTACGGGTGGTCTGAAACACCCAGTATATCAACTTCTTGATATTTATTCTTGGTCATTAATATTAACATTTATTTTACTTATTAATTATATAACAAACATATTTTATATATATTATATTTATGTATTACAAAAAATACAGTTGTTTACAAAATAATAAAAAAGAACAACAACAATATGTTTAGAAGAATCCTTGATGTTTGACTGAGAAATTTTCGAAGTGAGGATTTTTTTTTTGCTTATGACCCGACTCGAATTATGAGTCAACTCTTTTTTTTAGTCATTAAAATGTTTAGAAGAATCCTTGATGTTTCACTGAGAAATTTTCGAAGTGAGGATTTCTTTTTTTTTTGCTTATGACCCGACTCGAATTTTGGGTCAACTCTTTTTTTTTAGTCATTAAAATGTTTAGAAGAATCCTTGATGTTTCACTGAGAAATTTTCAAAGTGAGGATCTCTTTTTTTTTGCTTATGACCCGACTCGAATTTTGAGTCAACTCTTTTTTTTTAGTCATTAAAATGTTTAGAAGAATCCTTGATGTTTCACTGAGAAATTTTCAAAGTGAGGATCTCTTTTTTTTTGCTTATGACCCGACTCGAATTTTGAGTCAACTCTTTTTTTTAGTCATTAAAATGTTTAGAAGAATCCTTGATGTTTGAATGAGAAATTTTCGAAGTGAGGATTTCTTTTTTTTTGCTTATGACCCGACTCGAATTTTGGGTCAACTCTTTTTTTTTAGTCATTAAAATGTTTAGAAGAATCCTTGATGTTTCACTGAGAAATTTTCGAAGTGAGGATTTCTTTTTTTTTGCTTATGACCCGACTCGAATTTTGAGTCAACTCTTTTTTTTAGTCATTAAAATGTTTAGAAGAATCCTTGATGTTTGAATGAGAAATTTTCGAAGTGAGGATTTCTTTTTTGCTTATGACCCGACTCGAATTATGAGTCAACTCTTTTTTTTTTAGTCGTCTCTTTGAATTCGGAGATCTTTTTTATGTTTTTTCTACACATCAAAATTTTTTTAGGGAAATTTTGTCAGTTTTCCAACAACTTACAAAATGGTTCAGATATTACTGTTTTGATACTCCAAAAAACTCCAAGCAAGTCAATAACGATAATAATAATAATATAAATAATTACCTAGTTTTCCCAATAATCCTCATAAAATCTAAGAATATAAATTTTCAACAGCTAAAAATAAAAACCTAAAAAGAATGGATTTCAAAAAATTCTAAACAAGTGCAGATTTCCAAATTTTTTAAAACTGTTAAAAATTTCGGGTTTTTATATGCCTGAAAAATCTTTGACAAGTTAATTACCTAGTTTTTCCAATTATTATCATCAAACACAAGAAAAACCATTTTTCAAACGCCGAAGTTGAAAAAACTTTAATTTTACAAAATTCGAGACATGTGCGGACTTCCAATTTTTTGAAATGATTCATAAAAGATTGAGCTTTGATATTCCAAAAAAATCCAAGTAAGTCAATTACCTAGTTTTGGCAATAATCAGCAACAAATCCAAGAATATCTATTTTGAGCAACCAAAATTAAAAAAAAATGTTTTTTAAAAATCCCAAACAAATGAGACTTTTCACTTCTTTAAATTGTTCAAAAACGATTGGGTTCTTGTATGCCGGAAAAATGTTGACAAGTTAATTACCCAGTTTTTCATTCATCATCAAACACAAGAAAATCCATTTTCGAAATGTAAAAGTTGAAAAAATATGGATTTTCCAAAATTCTTAACAAGTGCGGTCTTCAAAATTTTACGAAATGATTCATAACAGATTGAGTTTCGATATTACAAAACAAATCGAAGTAAGCACATTACTTGGTTTTCCCAATAATCACCATTAAAACTAAGAATATCTATTTTTGGCAGCCAAAATAAAAATGTTTTTTTTTTTAATCCGAAACCTGTGTAGACTTCTAACTTTTTTTAATTGTTCAAAAATGATTGGAGTGTTTATATGCCAGAAAATTTTTTAACAACTTAATTTCCTAGTTTTTCCAATAATTATCATCAAACATAGAAAATCCATTTTCAAAAGGCAAATATTGAAAAAACGTTGATTTTTCAAAATTCGATACAAGTGCAGGCTTCAATCTTTTACAAAATGATTAATGAATGATTGAGTTTTGATATTCCAAAAAATCCAAGTAAGCCAATTACCTAGTTCCCGATTTTTCAAACCGAATGATTCTTTAATTTTTATTTTTTTGGACTAACCTTGATTTTAGATTATTGTTTCTTTATGGGTGCATTTTTTATTGTAGTTTTTTGCCACTGTTTTTGAGTTTTTGGCCTATAACTAATTTTGAGCCAGAGTTGTTTTTGGTGCAAACTTTTTTATTTTTCTTGAATTTTCAATTTTTTGGTTTGCGAACATTAAATATTGTTCCCCCATTAGAACACCTACAGACCGGTTTCGACCTTTCAGGTCTCATCAGTGTATGGGGAAACAGAGATTACTATTGGAATATAAGTATTCCAAACACCGTTAAAAGTAGAAACGCCAAAGTAGATTCCGCCACTTTGGCGTTTCTACCTTTTTGGTTTGCATTTTTTTGAGTTTGGCAGGTGCCCTTCAGTCACATCAGTTGTTGTATTTTTACTTGGCTAATAGTGAGATTTTTTATTTCTAGACCAGGATTTTTGATTTTTTGGCCTTTATTTTAGATCTTTGGCCTGTATTTTCGATATCTTTGTTCCAAATTTATAAGTTTTTGGCTCAAATATTCTTTACTTTGGCCAAATCGTTTTTTTTTTGTTCAAATTTTCGTCTGCATTGCCTCGAAGTTTCGATTTTTAGTCTAAATTTTGTCTCTATTTTAAATTTTCGACCTGTATTTTAGACTTTTTTGGTCTAAATTTTTGATCTGTTGGCCTAAATAAATTTTCGATTTGTTTGTTAAAATTTTCGATTTTTTGGTCTGTATTTTTGTTTTGAAGACCCCAATGTTTTGTCCTTGATTTTAGATTTTTAATCCGAATTATTGATTTCTATGCGCGATTTTTTAATTCTTTGCTGGTATTTTTGAGTTTTTTGGGCTAAATTTTTTACCCTTCATTTTAGATTTTATCGTTTTTTTTATGAGCGAATTTTTTATTGTACTTTTTGGCCACTATTTTCGAGTTTCTGATGGGTAACTTATGTATATTGAGGTAAAGAGTTATTTTTGGGACTAAAAATGGCAATTTTTTTTCTTTCGCGTCCATTTTCAATTTTTTGGTCTGCACTTTTTTAATTTTAGACCAGTATTTTTGATTTTTTAGATTCAGTCTAAATTTTAGACCTTTGGCATGTATTTTCGATTTCTATGTTACATTTTTTTTAGCCTATAATTTAGGTTTGTGACCTGTATTTTCGATTTTTTTGTTGAAATTTTTAATAAAGAAATTGGTTCAGTTTTATAGTTTAAAGTTCTCAAATTTAATTTGGTTTAATTTTCAAGTTAATCCTATGGGTAGAAATAAACGATCAAACCAATGTCAGTTTTCTAGTAGTGCTAGTAATAACATGCAAATTTCTTTTGTATCATTATTAATAATAATAATAATAATAATTGTTTATTGGTGTTTCTCACAAATGTGTTACACAAGTCATCACAATAAGATATAAATACTAAACATCATTCAAGATCCGTGCCGAGTGGCACTAGCCAGGGAAGTAGTTGTTTCAATAAGTTATTTGTTTGTAGTCTTAATTAGTTCCCGATAATCATCATTAAATCTGAGAATGTCCATTTTCAGAAGCCAAAAATCGAAAAAGAATTGTTTTTCAAAACTCCGAAACAAGTGCTGACTTCAAACCTGTGTTAAAATCATTCAAAAATGATTGGGTTTTATACATCAGGAAAATTATTTACCCAGTTTTCCTAATAATCATCATAAAATCTAAGAATATCCATTTTTAACTGCCAAAAATCAAAAAATAAAAATAAACTTAAAAAAAATTTTTTTTCCAGGTTAATTGTAGATCTCGAAAAGAAACGATGGTTGTAGCCTTAGATTGCTTAATCGGTCGTAAAAAAAACATATTTTGCTGCTCAGATAAATCCAAACTTGGGTTCCTGAAGTTTCTTTTTCTCTTTTCATTGTTTAGTAGACAAATATCTTGATAAACAAGTAGCGTGTTAAAATGACGTCAGAAGTCTAATTAAGTAAATATATCATTTCTTCCCTTCTTTCCCCCACGCGAAAGTTCTGAAGTTTTAAATGTGGCCCATACATAAAAAAATGTTTACACAACACTAATTGACTGGATAATCTGCTGACTTCCAAAATGATGAAAACATGCGATGATGATATTTGAAATTACTTTAGACTGCAAAAACAATGTATTCCCATTGTGAAAATGTGGAAATATAAGTTTACCACTTAGTAAATACAAAGATAAATAGATCTCCGAATGTGAAATTTTAGAAAGTGTCGAAGTAACACCCGACAAAGCTTAATAAAGCTAATGATACAATTTATAACCATCTGAAAAATCCGATGTATTTACCGGTGTCCGACAAAAAAAACAGACATGTTTCCAATTCCTCACCAAATATTTCCAAACAAAATTAATGAACCTTCCACAAGTATAAGATCCTTAATAGTCCTGAGCGGAATGTAACGTTCGACAAAGTCTACAAGCGAATGCAGGAGTGAATTATTAACAACGAACAATACGTGATGAATGAAAAAGCGGACGATGGCGAACATTAAAATCGAAGAAGTAATCAACATGGGATTGTTCGATTTACTAGTTACAGATTTCCTGGAAATATTACGGTGAGAGAGAAGCAGGTGCAATTACTGCTGGTTTAATGAGTAAGTAGTGGAAGTTATTACAATGCAAACACGTGCAATTGATTGCAGTTTATTTACAATCTACCCAAAAATTGCGTCATCACCAATAGCCCTCAAATGTTGCTGATTTTAAGTTAGATGTAATAAGATTAAAGTATAAAGCTATACATTTGTATAAATCCTTTAAAGTTCACGAGCGAGCACATTTTTCAGAAATTGAATGTTCAACATTTAATGCACTAAAAACCAAACATGTTAGTTGTATTTTTCTTCATTACTATACTATACTTTGCAAAACCATTAATTACATTCTTTCCAGACTTAGATTATCAATAGTTTCCCCACTCTTAGAATAAAATGTATAACACGCTCACAGAAAATTTTGTTACAAAACCAATTAACAACGTGACGTGACAAGCGCCCCTTCTATCGCGTCGAAATTCTAACAAGAAGACAAGGCAAAAATTAGTTTCTTGGCGCGTTATCGCGTTAATTAAAAAGGCCGACGGTGTTTATTTATAGTCTTCCAGGGCGTACATTTAAACTCGTGAAACAATAAGTAGAGTAAAACATTTGATGAAACATGTTGGGCTGCCACAGGTTTTAACTGTGAAAACAACAAGTGTCAACTGTAAAGTTAATGGTGCTGTAACGACGAAAAGAGGAGACAAGGAGAGAAAAAAGCCCGGCTCCCCCTCGATCCGACAAAGAGGGCTTCTCTCACCATTTGGTCCGCACATGTTCCGAGACGCGAAGAATACTCATTATGCTTTATTTCGTTGGGCCAGTTTTTAGATTAGGAAGTTCATTTAGTTAAACAAACAGAAATCATCATTCGTTGCCCCGACTGACAGATTTACGCTCATTTCAATTACGCAAATTTCAACACTAGTGAATTTATTCTAGTAGCAAAAATAACTTATGATACTCAAGTTAACTTCAAGTAGATTAAGAGGTTTATCATAATTTACTTTGAAATGACATTTACTTACCTTTACTTAAAATTTAAATCCAAACAAAATATCGTTAAATAAGTAATTGTGGAGGCTTTCACTTCGTGATACACTTTGAATAATTCAAATAAAACGAGTAACTTTGTTGGTATCACTTTATTATAATATAGTGATACCAACAAAGTTTTTTTTTTAAAGGAAGGATGTTTGATGGAATTGCGGGTTAAGGAGAGTGAATGACTATAAGGGAATTGGCGTAAGCGATTTGCTGTTCGCCCACTAACGTATATAAGTTTTTGAAGATTTCATTTTAATAATGAATAGAACATACACTACACATCCATGGACCCGCACGGCGACTTCTTCGTTCTGTAAAAGTGACCGCACGGATGGGATTCGAACCCACGACCACGAGGTCCAGAAGCAGGAATACTACTCACTAGGCCACCGCGGCCCCCACCAACAAAGTTATTCGTTTTATTTGAAAATATCGTTACTTTACGTAGATGAATGATATGTCAGTTGTGAGGGACGAATCGAAATTTTCAAATAACGGGAAAAATATTTCTTAATTTATACCCAAAAAGTACTTCAAAACTAATCTACCAATGTTCATAATTTATATGTCTAATTGAAAATTTCGTTAACATAACATTTTTCAATATTGATGTTGAAACTTTAAAATTAGAATAGTCAGACCGTGCAGAATTCAACTCCAATGCGCCAAAAGGATAAACTTATTTTTTTTATAATCAATCGTAAGGTGTGAGCCACAGAATTTTGTTTTTGAGAGAGAGAAACATAGCAGTCATGTCTGAGATTAATTCATTTTTTTTAAATCTAATCTAGTCTCATGACGGAATAATATGCGACATACCTCATTTTTCTCACAGCCAACTATGAAACAAAATTTTGTGGCTCACACGATAGAATAATTTTCCACGCATGAAAACTCGGAAAATTGATCTAAAAACTACCAAAAAAGTTCAATTCTAATTCGAATTTGGATTTTCTGTTTTAACCATAAAAATATTAGCGCTACTTACTTACTGTAAATTTTGCTCCAAAAAACTCCGCAAAGGGCAAAATTATTATTCAAATTTGGATTTTCCGTTAAACTATATAAATATTAGCGCTACTTCCGTAAATTGTAAACTTTTCTCCAAAAAAACTCCGCCAAGAGCATTATTTTAGATTTTTATAGCTGTTTAAAATACGTTGCCGGATTTAACGCATAGCTATTTTGATTGGTATATATGTTATGAAAGTTTTTTTTTTTCGTGAAATCAAATATGTTTGTTCATTAAATAAAAGCGGTACATAAAAATTAATGGAAATGGAATTTCGGTTATTTTTTTTTTTACAATTTCTATCTCCATGTTTTATATTGAAATTACCCAATTTACATTGATTTCGACTTGTTTTTATCGAAAATTAATATAGTATTATATACAGGGTGTCCCAAATTTAGTAGACCAGTATGGATAACTTTCTTATTACTAATGATGGAGATTTGGTTAAATGGACAAAGTTATATAATTTTTGTGCTTACGTTGGAACAACTAAGGAGGATTATACATTTTAAAAGGTTTGAAAAGTTATGCCGAAAAAACCGAAAATCGCATTTTTTAAATGCCACCAGCTAGGCAGGATATACAAAAAAAGTTTTATATGAAAATCGTTTGGTTCGAGGAGCCAAACTAAAAAAAAATATATAAAAAATATTTAAAAAAAATATATAAAAATATAAGATTGCGTCTCCATATACAAGTACCAACTTTTATTTTATCAGAAATTTACATTTACATGGTTAAATAAGATATTTCATTTTCGTTTCAGAGATTATTACATTATATTTATTATTTATAGTGAACAGATGGCAAATTTAACAGAGAAAAAAATATAAAAACAATTGCCATCGTCTTAAAACTTTTCAAATTTGCTCAAAACACATTCAGAATTATGATTCTGCAAAAATCAGCAAACACCTCATCCCTAGATTTCGAAATAATCCCGCACTAACGTAGCGTGGGGTTTTGTAAAAGTGGAAATAATTCGAAAAATTGAGAAAAAATATAAAAACAATTGCCACCGACTTAAAACTTTCCAAATTTGCTGAAAACACATTAAGAATTATGATTCTGCAAAAATCAGTAAACACCCCATCCCTAGATTACGAAATAATCCCACACGAACGTAGGGTGGGGTTTTGTAAAAGTGGAAATAATTTGAAAAATTGTGAAAAAATATAAAAACAATTGCCACCGACTTAAAACTTTCCAAATTTGCTCAAAACACATTCAGAATTACGATTCTGCAGAAATCAGCAAACCCCCCATCCCTAGATTATGAAATAATCATACACGAACGTAGCGTGAGGTTTTGTAAATGTGGAAATAATTCGAAAAATTGAGAAAAAATATAAAAACAATTGCCACCGACTTAAAACTTTCCAAATTTGCTCAAAACTCATTCAGATTTATGATTCTGCAAAAATCAGCAAATACCCCATTCCTAGATTACGAAATAATCCCTCAAGAACATAGCGTGTGGTTTTGTAAAGGTGGTAATAATTCGAAAAATTGAGAAAAAAAATATAAAAACAATTACCATCGATTTAAAACTTTCCAAATTTGCTCAAAACACATTCAGAATTATGATTCTGCAAAAATTAGAAAATAACCCATCCCTAGATTACGAAATAATCCCTCAAGAACGTAGCGTGAGATTTTGTAAATGTGGAAGAAATAATTCGAAAAATTAAGAAAAAATATAAAAACAATTGCCATCGACTCAAAACTTTTCAAATTTGCTCAAAACACATTCAGAATTATGATTATGCAAAAATCAGTAAACACCTCATCCCTAGATTACGAAATAATCCCACACGAATGTAGCGTGGTGTTTTGTAAATGTGGAAATAATTCGAAAAATTAAGAAAAAATATAAAAACAGTTGCCATCGACTTAAAACTTTCCAAATTTGTTCAAAACACATTCAGATTTATGATTCTGTAAAAATCAGCAAATATCCCATCCCTAGATTACGAAATAATCCCACACTAACGTAGCGTGGGGTTTTGTAAATGTGGAAATAATTCGAAAAATTAAGAAAAAATATAAAAACAGTTGCCATCGACTTAAAACTTTCCAAATTTGTTCAAAACACATTCAGATTTATGATTCTGTAAAAATCAGCAAATATCCCATCCCTAGATTACGAAATAATCCCACACTAACGTAGCGTGGTGTTTTGTAAATGTGGAAATAATTCGAAAAATTAAGAAAAAATATAAAAACAGTTGCCATCGACTTAAAACTTTCCAAATTTGTTCAAAACACATTCAGATTTATGATTCTGTAAAAATCAGCAAATATCCCATCCCTAGATTACGAAATAATCCCACACTAACGTAGCGTGGGGTTTTGTAAATGTGGAAATAATTCGAAAAATTGAGAAAAAATATAAAAACAATTGCCATCGACTTAAAACTTTTCAAATTTGCTCAAAACACATTCAGAATTATGATTATGCAAAAATCAGTAAACACCTCATCCCTAGATTACGAAATAATCCCACACGAATGTAGCGTGGGGTTTTGTAGAAATGGAAATAATTTGAAAAATTGAGAAAAAATATAAAAACGATTGCCACCGACCTAAAACTTTCCAAATTTGCTCAAAACACATTCAGATTTATGATTATGCAAAAATCAGCAAACACCCCATCCCTAGATTACGAAATAATCCCACATGAAGGTAGCGTGGTGTTTTGTAAAGGTGGAAATAATTCGAAAAATTGAAAAAAATATAAAAACAATTGCCATCGACTTAAAACTTTCCAAATTTGCTCAAAACACATTCAGATTTATGATTATGCAAAAATCAGCAAACACCCCATCCCTAGATTACGAAATAATCCCACATGAAGGTAGCGTGGTGTTTTGTAAAGGTGGAAATAATTCGAAAAATTGAGGAAAAATATAAAAACGATTGCCACCGACCTAAAACTTTCCAAATTTGCTCAAAACACATTCAGATTTATGATTCTGCAAAAATCAGCAAATACCCCATCCCTAGATTATGAAATAATCCCACACTAATGTAGCGTGGGGTTTTGTAAAGGTGGAAATAATTCGAAAAATTGAAAAAAATATAAAAACAATTGCCATCGACTTAAAACTTTTCAAATTTGCTCAAAACACATTCAGATTTATGATTCTGCAAAAATCTCTAGATTACGAAATAATCTCACACTAACGTAGCGTGGTGTTTTGTAAAGGTGGAAATAATTCGAAAAATTGAGAAAAAATATAAAAACAATTGCCACCGACTTAAAACTTTCCAAATTTACTCAAAACACATTCAGAATTATGATTGTGATGAATATTGCCAAAACCTTATTAAACTATTTAATAAGAGTAGAGGGCGACCGCTACAGGAAGTGACCTTGAATTTAGTGGCGGGAAATTCAAGCATTGTTCATTCAATATTCGACCGGTTCCAGGTCTGGGTAGGACATCCTAAGTCGTGCGGTTATCATATCGGCATTTTTTTTTATTGCAAAGGTAGGGGCTATAACTTTCAGAATGTCTTATTGGCATCATTGTAACATTTATGCACAGAGCTTGAATCGAAAAGGGTGAATCACCTGGGGACCTTCCCTTGTCAGCGGAATCTGAGTAAGTTCGTAAAATTGCACAACGCCACAACTACATTTTTGTCATGAACAATAACAAAGTATCCCATACTGTCCTAATTAATTTGGGACACGCTATATATACATCGGTTCCCCTCCGTCGGGCCTCCTCCTGTGTTTGTATTTTCCTCAACATGATGGCCACCATGATTTCGTACAAAATCCCAAGTTATGTACGAAATTATCTTCATCCAAATTTTTTGAGGCTGTTCGAAGTAGTTCACGAACGTGAACCAGAACATTAATGTTTAATATAAAAAAAATGTATATATATATACATCGGTTGTGGCCAGCGGCGAGTAGTGGATGTTCGGCGGTGAGGCAACGGAAGAAAATTTGACTAAAACAGCAGCGGAATATTTGCTTCCTCCATAAGAGTAATTAGTGCAGCACGTCCGGCATCTCTGTCTCTGACTACGAAGATCCTCGAGCCGCCGCTGATTGTGGCTATGTTGTCTAAGCCAATGTCCTAAGCAATGTCATCATTATTTCTCTAACCCGACATCCCATCAACCACCTTTCCTTAAAAAAAAAATAAAGGGAGAATTTTAATCAATACTTCAAAACTAAACAGATAAACCGTATTCATGGTTTTTTCAACTATCAATTTTTTAGAGGTTTGTCCTTGTTTTAGCTGGAAAATATATCCCATATCCCATTACGTTTTAAATCCAGCACATTATGAATTATTTTAATAAGGATGCTTCCATAAATGATGTTACAGGTTTTTAGTTATTTTTATTTATTGAAATTTTTCTAAGTTTTTGGAAATTCCGCTCTTACTAGGGCAAAACAATACGATATAACGAGTCATGTTGCTGTCATGCACTTCTTCATCTTGTCACGATTTTTTTTTTGCCACGAAAAACTGCTGCATTGATGTATGAGACATTAGTTTTAGTCAATAAAATGACAACCTTACAAAAATCCGGCGCGGTTCGTAGAAACAAAGCTGCTGGTAATAAATTGGACGGAGGACGAAACGCATAAATTTCCTGGAAAACGTAGCCTCCGCGCGGGTGTTAGAAACTGCAAAACCGGGCTCGTGGTTATACCGCCATCCTTCTCCGCCGATGTCAAAGACAGAAACGGAATTACCCTCCGTGGCCGACTCACCTCGAGCGTGCAGGGTGTGACACGAGCACTGACATACATCTTGTCAACTTGACGTCTCGCCCTGACATAACTTATAAGTTACAACTGGTGCGGCGGAACAAGATGGACATCCTCGAATGGCGCCGAATGATTTTTCCTACTTAGCTCCGATCAAAAAGAATAATTGTTATTAATGAGAGCTTGGAGCGTCTTTAAAATTGGCTTCAAAGCATATGTTAAGGAAATTTATATTTCGGTCACGTCATTATATCTCGCCAGATAAAATCTTTCAACAATAATTTTGCCCAACCTAGTCGTTAACAACAATCTGAGTGTTCGAGCCACGCAAAATTGCTACTATAAATAGATACACTTTTTCTAATTTGATCAAATGCAACTTGCTGCATTTATATATTACCTATTTATGAATACTACAAATAGTAGTATTTTAGACAGACATTTTGTAGTTAAATCCGTGGTTTATTTAAAAAAAATCACTGCGTTTTAACAACAAATAATTATTATATTAAGTGATACGAAAAAAATTAAGACGTGTTACCATCATTTTCAATTATCACTCACCAATGTTTGGTACTTATAACTTATTATCAATATAATTTCGATTAATAAAATTTTACAAATGATATAAAAATGGAAATCCTAGATGCAATTTGTTATCATTATTTTGTCAGCATCCCAAAATCTGTATTGAATTGTGCATGTCGGTCAAATGCACTTTCGAGGAAGATTTCTCTCGAGCACGGTGGAATATAAATAAATGTGGATTTTTATGTCTTGAGCAAATTGGTGTAAACGAAAGAGCCATAAAATTTGTAAGTTTGTGTCGTATATTATTTTTTATGTACGCACACGTTGTAGTCTTGAAGTGTCGCATCGATTTTTGGGCAAAATCGCTTGAATATTTACGCTTGTGTGAATGTACTGACCTTTATTCTTTTAAAAGAAAAATCAGATGTGTGTAAATTATATAAAATTGTGATTTTGCCTAAGGAAAATCTGTTTTAAGTTTTAAGAAAGTAAAAATTGACATAATAGCAATTGGTTAAGGGTTTCCTTTTATTTTTTATTATTTATAATTGATGGTGATAGCCATTACTTTGATTCAGGAACTTTTCAATAAAATACACTTTATTGTTGTTGAAGCGTGGATGTACGGAACAGAAGATATAATCGAAAGATTGAGTGAGATAATAAGTGAAGTGTGAAGTTTACTACCCAATGGCAAGAGGGTCCGATATTTAAAATAGAAAGAATGAACCGTGCAGAAAATTATAGCGGCATAATAAGGTTATTAAGAGATCGAAGAATGCAATTTTGCAGGTCAGCTTTAGAAAAGGAAGGGCTACAACAGACGTCAGTGGCGGCTCGTGAACGTTTTGAGTGGTAGAGCCATTTATACAATATATATTTATAAATTCAAAGTATAATTGAAAAAGAGTGTGTTCTACATTTGTTAAGAAAACTAAACTATTTATAGTTACATTTGAATTGTTAGTAAAATAGTCATTTTCAAAATTAAAAAAATGGTGATGTGGCCATCATATTATATCATTACTTTCTCCGATTTGAAGGTTTAATAGTTTATATTTATATTTTTACTTCCTGTGTAAATCATATTTTAAATATACAATTGCGGACAAAAAAGCTGACATCTCTTTTTGTCTAGTGTGAATCAGTCATTGGCGTTTAATGAATGGGCATTAAAGCCCAATTTTCACGAATACATTTTAGAGAAAAGTCGCGCACAAGATTACAATGGTGTCTTACTTTATTTTGTCCGCAATTGTATAGCAAATGTTTTGCAGGATCAGATGATACCGACACACAAAATGGAAAAATTGCATTTTTTTTTACATATTTTAAAATCGCGATTTTGATTTTCGAAATTGCATAACTACCGAATGCATTTTCCGATTCTGATGATTCAAACGTCAAAATATGACGCGTATAGTGTAAATTTAAAACGTTTTTCAAAACTTTCTCGTAAAATTAAATCAATATGCAAAAATTGCACTTTGTTAAAGTTTGAATATTTTAAAATCGCGATTTTGATTTTTGAAACTGCATAACTGCTGAACGCACTGTCCGATTTTTATTCCTCCAACGTCAAAATGTGTCAAATTTAGTGTAATTAAAAAGTTAGTTAAGAAATATTTTAGTAAAATCAATGCAAAACGTCAAAGTTTCAAGTTTTCTAAATTCGAAGATTTTAAATTGCGATTTTGATTTTTTTTTAAATTGCATTACAGCCAAACGCGCCTGACTGATAATTCAAACGTAAAAATATGGCGAATTTAGAATAATTTTAAAACGGATTATAAAATGTTCTCGTAAAATTAACACAAAAAGCAAAAATTGCACTTTTTTAAAATTTGAATATTTTAAAATCACGATTTTGATTTTTTTTTAAATTGCATAACTGCAGAACGCGTTGTCAGATTTTGATGACTCCAACGTCAAAATGTGCCAAATTTGGTGCATTTTAAAAGTTCGTTAAGTAATATTTTCTTCAAATCAACTCAAAATGTCTAAATTTCACGTTTTCAAAGTTTGAAGATTTTAAAATTAGATTTTGATTTTTTTAATTTGCAGACCAGCCAAACCCGTCTGATTTTGATGATTTAAAAGTCTAAATATGGCATGTTTAGTGTAATTTTAAAACGGATTATAAAACATTCCCTTAAAATTAAATCAAAATGCAAAATTCGTACTTTTTTAAAGTTTGAATATTTTAAAATCGCGATTTTGTTTTTTGAAATTGTATAACTGCCGAACGCGGTGTCCGATTTTGATGACTCCAACGTCAAAATGTGCCAAATTTGGTGCATTTTAAAAGTTGATTAAGAAATATTTTCGTAAAATCAATAAAATTTCACGTTTTCGAAGTTCGAAGATGTTAAATATTTATTTTAATTTTTTTTAATTGCAGAACAGTGAATTGCGTCTGATTTAGATAATTGAAATGTCGAATTTAGCGTAATTTGAAAACAAATTATAGAATGTTCTCGTAAAATTGCATTTTTTTAAAGTTTTGATATTTATCGCGATTTTGTTTTTTTTTTAACTGCCGAACACGTTGTTTGATTTTAATAATTCGAACGACAAAATGTATAAAAATTAGTGCAATGTAAAAGTTGTCTCGGAGATATTTTTGTAAAATCAACGCAAAACGTAAAAATTTCAAGTTCGAAGATTTTAAATTATGATTTTGATTTTTTTTATTGCGGACCGGGCAAACGTGATCCATGATTTGATAATTCCACTATCAAAATGTGGTAAATTGAGTGCAATTTAAAAACTTATTAAAAATATTTTCGTTAAATGAACGCAAAATTTCAAAATTTTATGTTTTCAATGTTCGTAGATTTTAAATTGTTATTTTGATTTTTTAATTTCCAAAAAGCGTTCTCTAATTTTGATGATTCAATTGACAACATATGGCAAATTTAGTGTGATTTTGAAAAAGATTACGAATTTGCCTCGTTAGATTGACACAAAACGCAAAAATTGCACTTCTTTGTACTTTCAATATTCTAAAATCGCGATTTTGACAAAATGTACCAAATTTAGTGCAATTCAAAAGTTGTCAAAGAAATATTTTTGTAAAATCAAATTTGACATTTTGGGAGCTATATATTTTGATTTTTTTTTTAATTACAGAACAGGCCTCCGATTTCATAACTCAAAAGTCCAAATGTGGAAAATTTACTGTAATTCTAGAACGGATTATAATTTTTTTTCGTTAAATTAACACATGCAAAAATTGCACTTTTTTAAATCGCGAAATTATTTTTTTCAATTTATATTTACACTTTCATGGTTTATTTTCAATTTAAATCGTATTTTAAATGTACATCGAGCGTTTTGTAGAATCGGTTGAAATTGACGTTTATAACGTCAAAATTATGAAAGATGAAAATGACAAATTATACTCAAATCCTAACAGTCAGTTTACTCAAAAACCAAAGAGATTTCGAAAGAAAACTTATTTTTTATAAGTTGTTCATTTCGGCATTCTCTACAATTATTATTAACATAAATTTGCTGTAACTATTATCGTTTCATGATTATAAACCAAAAATGAAAAAACAATTTTTTTTTCTCGAACAAAAATGATTTTATGATATATTTTATAAATATTTTCAAACAAAAGATGTTCATTTCATTGTTGTCTTCAATATTTGTTTAAATGTTGGAAAAATATTGGAAAAAAACAAAAAACAGTTAAGGAAGAAATGCAATGCGATTTTTCACATTTATTAAAGTTATACAGGTGTTGTTTAACATTTAAACTGTCGAAAAAGTGTTTTAAAAAATAGTTAAAAATTCTTGCTGGACTTGAGTCTACATGTAGTGCCATGGCTCCTTGGCTCTACATAACGAGCCGCCCCTGAACAACGTAGAGATAAAAAACAAAATTCAGCATGCAATTGTTAATTTATACTTTAACAGTCCATTATTTTTGAATAAAATCGATTTATTATTATTTTCTGGATACTGATTAATTCCATATCTGCAAAGTTGAAAATATGGTTCATTAAGTACTTTGGGTAGATATAATCAAGTTATTTCACGCACGTAAAACTAAACTCAGAATAATATCAATTATATTAATTGCACGAAAAAGATCACAATCAAAATGCCTAACTAATTTGGTACTCGAGTTTGGAATAACAAATTGATAGTAGCGCGAAATAATTAGTGGCGATAAAAAGGTGGAAAGAATCTCTCTCTCTCTCTCTCTCTTCGGGCACCCAAAAAACACGTGAATTTATGTACCGTGATCATTGATGGCTACTATCTTGTATCTACAACAGTTTTCGAAGTATTATCAAATTTTAATCTCGGAAACGAACAATTTATATCTCGGGCCCGACATCCATTAACTTAACTAATGGATGCGTGTCAAATAAAAAGGTACGACACTCACGCAGGTATCTCGGATATGCAATATTCACACTCTTATTTAATTTATTTTTTATGCATCCGAATTCTCAGCCCGTCTCTGTCTGGTACGTGCCAGATGGGCTTGTCTCGGATATGTCTTGATTGTAGAGTCGAGATAAAGCATTAATTAAACACCTACCAGTTGAATTTTGCACACGAAAGACACACACACACACACACACACAAGTGTCGAGATTTATGCTGGTCTTTGTTTTAATTTACTGCAAACGTAATGTTATTTCGTTAGTTTATAACTAATGTCGGTTGTGACGATTTACAATTCAAATTTTATTTTACAAACATAAGCGAGACGTGTCGCTTCAGAGATTTTGTGTCTGACTTGGTCGTGAGACCAAAATTTTGTCGAGCGCGCTTGTGTGTTTATTTGACAACGCGGACGTGATTAGTTTTGGGTTCGTGTAAGCAAATCAATAGTATCATTCCTGTAGTTTCAAGCTTAGAAAATAAATCGTGCATGTGATAAAAATTCGTGTCAATGAAAAGACATATTTTCCATGGTTTGAAATATAAAAGCAATTAAATTTATTTATGGGTAGAAACGCCAAAGTGGCGGGTTTTATTGCCTGAATGCTGTACTGAACCAAATCCGTTTCCCCATCAGCAACTAACTACACTGATGAGACCTGAAAGGTCGAAACCGGTCTGTAGGTGTTCTGATGGGGGAACAATATTTAATGTTTAAATTTATTTAATACATCTGCAACAAGTGAAGGTTTTCATTGAACTTTGAAAGACTTATCGATTTACTCAAAAAATTTTGAAACCCGATCTTCATAAATGAATATTTAGATTTTAAAAGTCTCTATATCTCTCGCAGATTTCCTGAAAATAATATTTTTTGAACGTGAATGCATTTACCAACTGTGTCCTTTATTGGAACATTAACTTTCTTTCCAAGCATTTGCCTGCTAACTTCATCACTCCAGTAAAACATTTAAATAAGAAGTTTTTCTTTGTTTGGGATCGGATGAAATCAAAATTCCTTTCTCTTCTACTGGTTTTTTGCTTTCCAAGCAAACTCACACCAAACTCTTTTTCAGTTCTTCCAGCTTTTTGGCAAAAAGAAGAACTGCCTTTTGCGCGAGTTCTTGAGATCTTCGACTTTTGATCGGCATGACTTGGAGAATATTTTTTTAGTTGGTTTCAAGGAGATTGACTGAAAGCTATTTCCCTATCAAAAACTGCGGGGTCCTTTCACAAACGAAGAAAAATTTGATATGTTGACGTGTTATATCTTGTGCCACAGAAATTGTGCAGCTGCTGAGCAGATGTATTCTGATGATTATCCTGAACAAAGATAACCTGAGAAATCCATGTTTAAACGTTTGGTATGTAATTTAAAATAATTTGGTTTATTCAAAAAATCGTAAAAAACAATCCAACGAAGAAAAAGCGAATACTGTTGTACTAGTCGTTGTTGAAAATCCTGAAATATCGACAAGACTAATTGAACGTACAAAAGAATAAATTTCATCCATAAAAATTTAGATTGTCAGGGTTTCAGCAAGATGGTGCCCCAGCGCATAACTCAAGAAATGTACGGGAATACTTGTCGCACAGGTTTCCTGAAAAATGGATTGGAACTCACAGTGAAGTAGCTTGGCCAGCCCGATCACCAGATTTTAGCCCGTTTGACATTTTCCTGTGGGGTTATGTAAACAAATCAAGTGTATGACTCAACTTTTGAAAATGAAGAATAATTATTGGCATCGATTATAGCAGCAGTTAACACAATCTCCTCATAAATGTTAGACAAAGTTTTAAATTCAACAGTACAAAGAGAAAATAATGGGAACTTATTTGAACACTTGCAATAATTATTTTTCCAACGCCTACTAGATTAAGAACCTACAAAATATTAAAAAAAAGGTTTCTCTGTTTTTTTGGCTTTAGAAGCAGAATGTGTGATACATCGTTAAATTTTTAATAAAAAATGTTACCGTATACTTTTGTGGCCATATAAAAAAATTAAGTTGATGATGATTTCTCGGAGATGAAACATCGGATAAAACATTTCAAGACGCCATTTTGTAGAGCTTAAAAAGTGACAACAACAAAGTGCCATTCGTTTCTTTAATATCTTCTAAAATAAATACAAAAATTGGAAAAATCAAAAATCCGAAAAATTGCATTTTTTTTTTGAAAATTTCGAAAATGATAAATAATGATGAATTTCTGCGATCGACATGTAAACATACTCTGAATAGTGCAACTTTTTCCTAATTTAAGCCACCCTGTATCTTTTACCGTTTTCAAGATACCCATGCTGTGCATTCTTATCGTGGACACGGTGTATATATTATTAAATCACACTCTAAAAACAATTATTTATTAGATTTGGAGAAAATCACTCATAAATACAGCTTTTAGTTATGTTAAAGTTGTTTAAATTTCCGTTTAAAAAAAACATAAAAACAATTAAGATTGAAAACCTTAAAAGAAGCATTAAAAAATAATTGTCGCAGATTTAGTTCAATTCTTCCAAATATACCAAAATAGAATTTGCTTCACAATTTAATCAAAACCTAAAAACATCCATTTACTAAATTTGACAAAATCAAAAATTTTTGTTAAAAAATGCAACTTTTTTAATAATCATCGTAGACCATTCATCAGAAAAACGAGAGAAATTGATTGCCGTTAAAAAAATTCAACCATCTTCAATAGCAAAAAAATTTGCCAGTCGCCATGAGCATTTTAGAAAATTAAAAAAAAATAATTGATTTTTCAGACTTTGATCGGCCGTAGCGGCCAAACGAAAACTCCAAATTGAACGCGGTTTGCAAATCCGTGCTCCTCGTACGTCAGTTAGTCGGTTTCAATTAAAATTAGAGATTTTCAATTTTTGACGAAAACATGAAAAAATACCTTGGAAATGTTGTTAAATGCAACTTTTTTAATAATCATCGTAGAGCATTGAAGTATACCTTCTTTTTCACCAGGTAAAAGAATTCGATAGCTAATTAAAATAAGCTTAACCAAGACAATAATCGCACCGAAAGTGTAGGTGTAGTGATTAAATATTATTAGTTTAAAAAAAATAAAGGTGAACTATATAAACATTTTTTACCTTTTTACTCATTCATATTTTTAAGTGGAATAACCTTTACTGGAGGCATTGTACCACAAACAAATAAATTCTCGATATTATTGCCATATTAATTGAAATGTTAATGTGGCTGCGGCGAGTAAGTGGTAAAGAATGGTTGAATATTTCGCAGTGTGCAAAAACAACAACGTGCAATTACTTGTGTAAATGAGCAATAAACATAATTAGTTAAGTTATTCAATCAGAACGTGGATTTGTGGATTTGTATAAGGCGCATTGCAATCAATTCGTATGTTCGCGTACATTAAGTAAATCACAGAATTGATGCTTTGCTATTTAACGTTTTTTTTTTTGGCTTCAGATCATTGCACATCAATTCATAAGAAAATGTGCATAAAATGAGAGAGAGAGAATACATTTATTGAGACACTGCTACAAATTACCTCAACAGGCAATTGACCAGAGGTCTTTCAGCCTTATAAAATGATTATCATAAAAATTATGGATACAAATATTTTTACTCTCATCGTTACGAAGTACTGAAAAGATTACGATCTTGAAAATTTGGTGAATTTTTTTTACGGAAATATTCGTTTTGAGGTCACTAGAGGCGATTTGAACGATTTCTAAAAAAAGTGTCTGTGCGCGCGCGCCTGTGTGTGTCTGTTTGTCGTGTGTGTGTCTGGAAGCCCGCGCGTGTGTGTATGTGTCTATGTGCGCGGGTCTGTGTGTCTGTGTGCTGCGCACGTGTGTGCCTGCGTCTGTGCGCGCTTTATCAGCAATTATTGTCCTATTTGACAATACAAGGAACTGAAAAGCCTATTTGACAATACTAGGAACTGAAAAGCTTTTGGTAAAATTTTGTACACCGGAAGTGGGGCCATTTTTTGTTCTTATCCAATATTTTTTTAAATATAAAAACTACAAAAATATTTTTTTTTAATGGCTATATCCTTGTCTAGTGGGATATGATTTAGCGTCTACAGCTTTGCAAACGAATTATTTGCCGTTTGTTGGTTTCTGCACGTGGCGTACATATTGATTGAAAATTTCGTGTACGAGAGGGCTACCAGATTAACGTAATCCGATAGCCCTTAATTAAGGGCGAGCGAAGGTAAGGTCGACCACCCAAAGGAGACGGCGATCGCCACCACACGATCTTTAATCAAGTAGAAAAATCCATATTCCCGAAAAGAAGCGCAATATTTCATGAAAAATTTTGGTCGAGTGAACAATTAAAAACACGGAACCTAATCTTGATCAATTCGTTATGGTTGTTTTGTCACATAACACGTCAGACCTCCGGGTCGTAAGGTGCCCCGTCCGGCCCACCTACCATCGCTTGTTTTATTATCTTTTACTCCTTTTTCTTTTTATTTCACACAATCTCGTCAGACGGTGGATTAATTCCATTACAACTAAATAAAGCTTGCTTATCGTGTGACCATTTGTATACACACATACACACACACACACACGTGTGCTCTCCAAACCAGTACGGGAGATTATCTCCGTCTATAAATTGACCAATTTGTTGTATCTACTATTCGGTTTTATGAGTCGCAATATCCTGATGGTAAATTAGACAAGATTGCTTCGGATAAGTACTAATTTCATGTTGCTTCAACCAATTAGTAAAGAAGAGTATGATTTTCTTCAAATGAATAATAAATTTTAGCAATTTGATGTGATATTTGCGATTGGTTTGACTGGAATGCCGATCAAAACTAGGAACATGACTTTCTATCTCTGATGCTTCTCGGGAAGGTTTTCTAAACCCTCATGTGTCCACCACATTTTGCAGATCTTTAAGAACTTTACGGGTGTGAAATTAGCAATAGATCCAGCAATAGATTTTAAAAAACCATATCTCGGAAAAAAGGAAAGCAATTCGAAAAAAAGTTAACCATACCATTAGGGAAGGTCTAAATTAATAACACAAAAAGAATCAACCCTTAATTTTAACCCTTTATATTTTTTCACCCCTTTCAAAAAAGTTTGCAATTTGCCATAAATAAATACAAATTCTTATTCTTATCACTAATACAAGTACTTTCATAATCAAAAGTCAAAAAAACGTTACGGGCACTCCTTCAACCCAGAAAAAAATAATTTCACCGTAAGTCGCTGAAATCCACACCTCGCGATATTAATCTCGATTTTTGACAAATTTTGCAATTAGCCATAACTAAATAAAAATTCTTATTCTCATCACTGATAAAGGTACTTTCATAATCAAAAGTCAAAAAAAACGTTACGGGCACTCCTTCAACCAAAAAAAAAAATAATTTCTCCGTAAGTCGCAGAAATCCATACCTCGCGATATTAATCTCGATTTTTGATAAAGTTTGCAATCAGCCACAACTAAATAAAAATTCTTATTTTTATCACTAATAAAGGTACTTTCATAATCAAAAGTCAAAAAAACGTTACGGGCACTCCTTCAGCCCAGAAAAAAATAATTTCTCCGTAAGTCGCTGAAATCCACATTTCGCGATATAAATCACGATTTTTGACAAATTTTGCAACTAGCCATAACTAAATAAAAATTCTTATTCTCATCACTAATAAAGGTACTTTCATAATAAAAAGTCAAAAAAACGTTACGGGCACTCCTTCAACCCAAAAAAATAATAATTTCTCCGTAAGTCGCTGAAATCCATACTTCGCGATATTAATCTCGATTTTTGACAAATTTTGCAATTAGCCATAACTAAATAAAAATTCTTATTCTAATCACTAATAAAGGTAGTTTCATAATCAAAAGTCAAATAAACGTTACGGGCACTCCTTCAACCCAAAAAAAAAAAATTTCTCCGTAAGTCGCTGAAATCCATACCTCGCGATATTAATCTCGATTTTTGATAAAGTTTGCAATCAGCCACAACTAAATAAAAATTCTTATTTTTATCACTAATAAAGGTACTTTCATAATCAAAAGTCAAAAAAACGTTACGGGCACTCCTTCAACCCAGAAAAAAATAATTTCTCCGTAAGTCGCTGAAATCCACATTTCGCGATATAAATCACGATTTTTGACAAATTTTGCAATTAGCCATAACTAAATAAAAATTCTTATTCTCATCACTGATAAAGGTATTTTCATAATCAAAAGTTAAAAAAACGTTACGGGCACTCCTTCAACCCAAAAAATAATAATTTCTCCGTAAGTCGCAGAAATACACATTTCGCGATATAAATTTCGATTTTTGACAAATTTTGCAATTAGCCATAACTAAATAAAAATTCTTATTCTTATCACTAATGAAGGTACTTTCATAATCAAAAGTCAAAAAAACGTTACGGGCACTCCTTCAACCCAAAAAAAAATATTTCTCCGTAAGTCGCTGAAATCCATACTTCGCGATATTAATCTCGATTTTTGACAAATTTTGCAATTAGCCATAACTAAATAAAAAATCTTATTCTTATCACTAATAAAGGTAGTTTCATAATCAAAAGTCAAATAAACGTTACGGGCACTCCTTCAACCCAAAAAAAAAATAATTTCTCCGTAAATCGCCGAAATCCACACCTCGGGATATTAATCTCGATTTTTGATAAAGTTTGCAATCAGCCACAACTAAATAAAAATTCTTATTCTTATCACTAATAAACGTACTTTCATAATCAAAAGTCAAAAAAACGTTACGGGCACTCCTTCAACCCAGAAAAAAATAATTTCTCTGTAAATATCTGAAATCCACACCTCGCGATATTAATCTCGATTTTTGACAAATTTTGCAATTAGCCATAACTAAATAAAAATTCTTATTCTTATCACTAATAAAGGTACTTTCATAATCAAAAGTCAAAAAAACGTTACGGGCACTCCTTCAACCCAGAAAAAAATAATTTCTCCGTAAATCGCAGAAATCCACACCTCTCGATATTAATCTCGATTTTTGACAAATTTTGCAATTAGCCATAACTAAATAAAAATTCTTATTCTCATCACTAATAAAGGTAGTTTCATAATCAAAAGTCAAAGAAACGTTACGGGCACTTCTTCAACCCAGAAAAAAATAATTTCTCCGTAAATCGCAGAAATCCATACCTCGCGATATTAATCTCGATTTTTGATAAAGTTTGCAATCAGCCACAACTAAATAAATTTTTTTATTCTTATCACTAATAAAGGTGCTTTCATAAATAAATTTTTATTTAGTTATGGCTGATTGCAAACTTAAAAAAAAAAAAAAAACTTTTTTGAAAGGGGTGAAAAACATAAAGGGTTAAAATTAAGGGTTGATTCTTTTTGTGTTATTAATTTAGACCTTCCCTAATGGTATGGTTACTTTTTTTTCGAATAGCTTTTGTTTTTTCCGAGATACGAATTTTTAAAATCTATTCCTGGATCTATTGCTAACTTCACATCCGTAAAAACATTTCATATATTAGGAAGGTATACATAATCACGTACTCGAATTAATAAAGATTATGGTTCCTACACCTTGGTTGTGTCTTTTGGTATGTAACATGTATGTACTTAAATTAAATTGACAAATTCACCATGACTTTTTTTTTATTTTCGAATTAATTTTTAAAATTTATAGCACTTCGACAGCTTAGGGTCGTACGTGCACATGAATGCACTTCTCCGAAGCGTACCGTATAATTAAATTAATTTTAAATACCCCATCTACACCTGTGCTCCGGAAAGCCATAAAGCTCCTGTTTACTATTTCGATTTTGCGTACCTCAATTGCAATTATAGTTACCATCGAGCACGAAAGCTGGAACGACATTACTGACCTACGATTCCTGTTTATTTTTTTTTTGCTGCTGAAATCCGAGCACCCTCCGGCCTTCGAGGAACAACAATAAAATTTTACACTCACAATGGTGAAACATAAACAATTATACCTTTTACATGTTATTTATTAATGCAATTTATATTATACGCCGGTCATGCGTGAAACGAAATGTGGGGGGCGCAACGACCGTAAAAAAGTGAGGAAATTAAAAATTTAATTACTTTCAAATTAAAGCACACTAATATACCGAGTGGTACATATGCAATTTGCATTTCATAGAAATATGAGTGAATTTGTTTACATGTACAAACACGTGGTGTTAAATATAAACCACAAACTAATTCAACGATAACATAATCACAAGTAGTCAAATTGTATGGAAAGTTTCCGTAAACTGTGGCCCTTTTTTTCTTTCGAATAAACCAAATTTATTTAGAAGTATGATTACCTAATTTTCAAATATAACAACAGTTATGTTATGAATATATACTGAAGTAAAAAAAAAGAAACATTCGTGAAATTTCGACCATTTTCAAACCCCCATAACTCGGTGGATTTTCAATCGATTTTGATGAATCTTTGAGGGCAAAAAACTTTGAAGTGTCTTCTGTAAAGTCATGCATGCGAAACTAACCGTAACCCCTTCCGCCCCCTCTAGCGCCCTTGTGAAAAAAAAAAGTTTTTTCTGGAAACCATGTCCAACTTTGACGATGTCTACGGAGTTGGAAAAATTTTGTCCACTCGATCCACCATAAAGGCATTAAAATGTGATCAATTCCCTATGCAGGACTCAAAGAACGAAGTTCCTACGACGATTTGGCACCAAGTTATGCGTGTTTGAAAAAAAAGTGCATTTTGAGGTTTTTCGGACATAACTCAGCGACTTTTCAACAAAATTTGATGATTCTTTCGGGAAAAATCCCATTTTGGCTCTACTTTAAAGGAGTACACTCAAATTGGAATGATCCCTTTTTAAACCCTTTAACCCCCGAACAAGAAAAAACACGTTTTTGGGCAAAAAAAAACGACTAACTTTGGCAACGTGTACCGAGTTGGAAAAAATGTGTCGTCTCGATCCACCAAAAGGGCATTGAAATGTGTTCAACTTGGTGCCAAATCGTCGTAGAAACTTCGTTCTTCGAGTCCTGCATAGGGAATTTTTCAAATTTTAATGCCTTTATGGTGGATCGAGTCGAAATTTTTTTTTCAACTCCGTATACATTGTCAAAGTTGGACATGGTTTCCTGAAAAAAGATTTTTTTTTCACAGGGGTGCTAGAGGGAGGTGGAAGGGGTTACGATTAAGTTCGCATGGATGACTTTGAAGAAGACCTTCAAAGTTTTTTTCCCTCAAAGATTCATCAAAATCGATTGAAAATACGCCGAGTTTGGTGGTTTGAAAATGGTCGACATTTCACGAATTTCAAGTGTTTCATTTTTTTTTCCTCCAACGTATATTTACTATAAACTAAAGATAAGAAATAATTTTAAACTTGAACATCTTGTAAAATGAATAATCAAGGCTGAAAGACCTCTGGTCAATTAAAAAAAATTGCCTGTTGAGGTCATTTGTACAAATGTCTCAATAAATGTATTTCTCTCTCTCCCAACAAAACTACAAAACAACTAAAAAATACGTATATTTAGTACGAAATAAAAATAAACTTGAACATGTTCAAAATCAATAATAACAACCTGAAAAATACGAATTGTAAACAGATTATAAAATGAATACTGTTATAGGTGATAATAACGTAACCGCTATAAAATCATCATCTTTTTCTATAAGGTAAATATCCTTTGTACTAAATAAACGCTTAAGCGACGGGTGTGAATCTTGGAATAATAAATAACGCGAAGCATTTAAAATTTCTTAGTAGGTTTATATTTACTCATCCATTTCAGTTAAATACTGTTTTATGGCCAGCTTGCGAACAGCTTGTCGGAACGAAATTCTCAACACTTTTTCTCATATCGCAGCTTTAATTATAACTGCCGACCGTGGGTAAACTGTTGCGGATTTTGTACTAATGGCATTCGGGAAGTTTTACTGCCAGTAAAAACTGGATTGAACGGAAATGTGCGGTAAGCAATACGTCGAAATGAAAAATGGATAAAGTTGAATTAGGTGTACAATTTAAAGCTACGAGAGCTTTCTGTAAAAACTACAAAAATACGATCGCTTAAACCTACATGGTGTTCGGAGTTGAACGGATCGCGAGGATGATGGGGACTTGGCTTAGCCAGCTAGGGCATTCAGCCACAACCAATTTATAGTAGTAATATTCATATTTAAATGAAATGGGGACAAATACTAGACATCCAGGGACCCGTACGGCTATTTTTGAAGTTGAAAAAGTGACCGTCCGGACGGGACTCGAACCCGCACCAACGAGGTCCAGAGGCCGGACCTATCCCCACTAGACCACCGCGGCCCCCTTCGGAGTTGAAATCTAAGGTTTGGGCATGTGTGTGATTGTCTATCGATATATGAATTACCGGACGCATTTACAATTGTCAACACTTGCTGTACCTAGTGTTAAGCTCGCCCGGAAGAGATTGTCTAAAAACTTGTCTCTTCCTTGCTATTCAATACGTCTTACAAAGTAACAACCTCCAAAGTTTGCAAAATACATCAGATGTCCTTGATCTGTATTCAAAGGCAATATTTTTAGAACATCTAGTTAGAACATCTAGATTTAAACTGTATTTTTAGGTTAATAAAAAAATGGCTGAAAGACTTTCGGTCGATAGCCCATGAAGTTGCGACAAAAAAATAGAAGTTTTTTTTTTGGTTTCGGCATTATGCCTGGCCTTGGTGCTACGACCATTAGCCATCATCAATTTTATTTATATTTTAAGTTAAATGAATAATTAAAGACGTATACAAACAACCACGGACCCGAACGAATACTTCTCGAAACCGAAAAATCTTTCGTCCAGGCTGGGAATCGTTAGTTAGACTTTATTATATGTATATTTAATTGTAACAATTTTTTAATAAAAATGTTTGTATATATAAAAAAATATTGCACAAATTTGGGCTTTTCGAATGTGCAGAAATCATGTAACCATTCTATTGTTAATATCTTGGCTAAAGATACTTTCACCATAATTTTTTTGGAAATCATTTTTATAAATTACGCCAATGTGCAAAAACATGTGCAAGTACCATCATCAAAATTCTTCATGATCAAAGCCTTATCGTTTCACGATTTCCCTGACCTCTACGACACATGTTACGATTGTCGTAAATTGTCACATCTTTCATTCATTAGCTCGAAAACATCAAATCCACTCGATAATCTAACGACTAATATGAATTACGATAGTAATTATTTTACAAATGTGCCCTGCCAGATGTGGGCCGCTAGTTAATTAAACGAAGAAAAAAATATTTCCTTGTGTTGCTTATCTAAACGAAAAAAACGCGTAAGTCCTCCACATCCGTTCACAAGTGTGCTTTCGTGCTGTTTGTGTTGACAACGCCATGTGACACGTAATGTGGATATAAATAAAATAAATATAAAGCTGTCTCCACTTTACTCCAATAAACGTGCGGTTTCCAAATAAAACAATTAGTACGATTGTCCGTGTAAATGTTTTTTTTTTATTTAGTGTATTATATATTGCATACTGTTTTTGTTAACATTTCTTTGAAATAAAGTTCCGTTATTATTATTATACAATTGTTTCTTCGTCCCTTCACTTCAAAACAATTAGCACGATTGTTCGTTTTTGTTTAGTGTATTGCACAACTTTTTTTTTCATCCCTTCTCCTCCACACCTTCGAACGTCTTTTCTAGTTCCAAATAAAAGCGGCCTAGGAAAGTAGGAACAGACAACCAATCTATCAATCTATTGTCAAAATTACCCCAGGGCGCCATCCGTGGTGATTGTGTGCAGGTATAATTATGTCAACACCCCGCGTTAATCGGCTTATTTTGGGCCTTTCAGGCCCATCCTCATCCCCCGGCTACTGAACACTCCAAAATCACATAATGCTGACGCTTTCACGCTGCATCCGATTACCAGATATCTTTTGATAAGCACCTAAAAGGGAGAGTGCTATAATTGCAGACTTACAACATGTTACTCCTCTAAAGTTGAAAGGTGGGAATATTTTATCTTTGAAGATTATGTTTTTTAAATACTTGCAAAAGCTTTGTATGCGTTAATGCATTATTCCACTCAAAGCTCTCATACGAAATTTTTTTTGGGTATAGGATGCTGGTCCATTCCGCCAGAGGTACCATTTAAGTATGTGTATTGATTTATATATATTTATTTTACATATAATCATTATTTATTATATAACGAATGGGTGTGGGGGGGTCAGACACTGGACATCCATGGACCCGAACGGCCACTTCTTCATTCCGAAAAAGTGACTGCCCGGATGAGATTCGAACCACGACCACAAGGCCCGTGAGAAGGAGCTCTAATCACTAGGCTACCGCGGCCCCAACATAAGAATTACCAGAAGAATTCCACGGATGCTTTCTTGTGCTCTTTATCAGTATTATTTTTACTTTCTCCGTTACGAAGTACGAGAAAGTATTGTGATCGTGATTTTTTTTCAAATTTTTTTTTACGGAAATATCCATTTTGGGGTCCCTAGGTGCATTTCAACAATTTCTGGAAAAAAAAAATTGTGTCTGTGTGTGATAATCCGAAGAACTAAAAAACTTGAAAATGTGAAGATTTCTTTTGATTTTCACCACTACAAACTTAATAGGACTACACATTTAAAAAAAAACGCATTAATCCAAGCAGCCTTAAAAAATTCGAAAACAGAAAGGGTAGCGGGTAACATGTAAACGCTTTTTCAAAATTACGCAATAAATATAAAAAAATTGGAAAACCAAATTTTATAATTCAACCTGTTCGTAAATTTCCAAAATAAGTCTTATAAAGACAAGACTAAGTTTTCTCTTTCTAAATCTACAAACTGAAGTCTTACAAAGAATAATTTGTTTCGTTTTCGTAGAAATAGAAAGACAATTTTTTGTTTATTTTTAAATCTACAATGTTAATTCTTACAAACATTAAGTGTTTTATTTTTAAATTTTTATAATTAAATCTTGCAAAGGTTAATCTAAGTTTTTGTTGTTAAATTTACAAAATTAAATCTTACAAAGACAGGACGAAGCTTTTTGTTTCTAAACCTACAAAATGAAGTCTTACAAATACTTTTTTTTTTCATTTTAAATTTACAATATTTATTCTTTTTGTTTTTAAATCTTTAAAATTAAATCTTACAAAGACAAGACTACGTTTTTTGTTTCTATACCTATAAAATGAAGTCTTAGAAATATATTTTTGTTTAATTTTAAAATTACAACATTAATTCTTTTGTGTTGAGTTTTTAGTTGAAACACTAAGTCTTTTGTTTTGAAATCTTTAAAATTAAATCTTACAAAGACAAGACTACGGTTTTTTGTTTCTAAACCTATAAAATGACGTCTTAGAAATATTTTTTTTTTATTTTAAAATTACAACATTAATTCTTTGAAACACTAAGTTTTTTGTTTTGAAATCTTTAAAACCAAATCTTACAAACACAAAACAAGGTTTTTAGTTTTCATACCTACAAAATGAAGTCTTCCAAATACTATTTTTTTTTTAATTTTAAAATTACAACATTAATTCTTTTGTGTTGAGTTTTTAGTTGAAACACTAAGTTTTTTGTTTTGAAATCTTTAAAATTAAATCTTAAAAAGACAAGACTACGTTTTTTTTGTTTCTAAACCTATAAAATGAAGTCTTACAATTTTTTTTTTAATTTTAAAATTACAACATTAATTCTTTTGTGTTGAGTTTTTAGTTGAAACACTAAGTTTTTTGTTTTGAAATCTTTAAAATGAAATCTTAAAAAGACAAGACTACGTTTTTTTGTTTCTAAACCTATAAAATGAAGTCTTACAAATATGTTTTTTTTAATTTTAAAATTACAACATTAATTCTTTTGAGTTGAGTTTTTTGTTGAAACACTATGTTTTTTGTTTTGAAATCTTTAAAATTAAATCTTAAAAAGACAAGACTACGTTTTTTTGTTTCTAAACCTATAAAATGAAGTCTTGCAAATATTTTTTTTTAATTTTAAAATTACAACATTAATTCTTTTGAGTTGAGTTTTTAGTTGAAACACTAAGTTTTTTGTTTTGAAATCATTGAAATTAAATCTCAAAAAGACAAGACTACGTTTTTTTTTGTTTCTAAACCTATAAAATGAAGTCTTACAAATATATTTTTTTTAATTTTAAAATTACAACATTAATTCTTTTGTGTTGAGTTTTTAGTTAAAACAATAAGTTTTTTGTTTTGAAATCTTTAAAATTAAATCTTAAAAAGACAAGACTACGTTTTTTTGTTTCTAAACCTATAAAATGAAGTCTTGCTAAGAATACTTTGTTTCGTTTCTATGTATAGAAAGTGTTTTGTTTTTAAATCTTTATAATTAAATCTTGCAAAGTTTAGGCTAATTTTTGTTGTCAAATTTACAAATTTCTATCTTCCAAAGACAGGTCGAAGTTTTTTGTTTCTAAACCTACAAAATGAAGTCTTCCAAATACTATTTATTTTTAAATTTTAAAATTATAACATTAATTTTTTTGAGTTGAGTTTTTAGTTGAAACACTAAGTTTCTTGTTTTGAAATCTTTAAAATTAAATCTTAAAAAGACAAGACGACGTTTTTTGTTTCTAAACCTATAAAATGAAGTCTTACAAATATATTTTTTTTTAATTTTAAAATTACAACATTAATTCTTTTGAGTTGAGTTTTTTGCTGAAACACTAAGTTTTTTGTTTTGAAATCTTTAAAATTAAATCTTAAAAAGACAAGACGACGTTTTTTTTGTTTCTAAACCTATAAAATGAAGTCTTACAATTTTTTTTTTAATTTTAAAATTACAACATTAATTTTTTTGAGTTGAGTTTTTAGTTGAAATACTAAGTTTTTTGTTTTGAAATCTTTAAAATTAAATCTTAAAAAGACAAGACTACGTTTTTTTGTTTCTAAACCTATAAAATGACGTCTGAGAAATATATTTTTTTAAATTTTAAAATTACGACATTAATTCTTTTGAGTTGAGTTTTTAGTTGAAACACAAAGTTTTTTGTTTTGAAATCTTTAAAATTGAATCTTAAAAAGACAAGACGACGTTTTTTGTTTCTAAACCTATAAAATGAAGTCTTACAAATATATTTTTTTTAAATTTAAAATTACAACATTAATTCTTTTGAGTTGAGTTTTTTGTTGAAACACTATGTTTTTTGTTTTGAAATCTTTAAAATTAAATCTTAAAAAGACAAGCTTACGTTTTTTGTTTTTAAACCTATAAAATGACGTCTTAGAAATATTTTTTTTTTAATTTTAAAATTACGACATTAATTCTTTTGAGTTGAGATTTTAGTTGAAACATTAAGTTTCTTGTTTTGAAATCTTTAAAATTAAATCTTTCAAAGACAAGACTAAGTTTTTTGTTTCTAAACCTACAAAATTAAGTTTACCAATACCATATTTGTATTTTAAGTTTACAATATAGATTCTTTCAAACACTAAGTTTTTTGTTTTTAAATCTTTCAAGCTAAATCTTGCAAAGACAAGACCAAGTTTTTAGTTTATAAACCCACAAAATAAACTTATTTAAATTCTAAAATTACAATATTAGTTCTTACTAACACTAAGTTATTTGTTTTTAAATCCTTAAATTAAATCTTACAAAGACAAGACTAAGTTATTTGTTTCAAACCTATAAAATTAAGTCTTCTAAATACTATTTTTTTTTAATTTTAAGTTTACAATATTAATTCTTACAAACACTACGTTTTTTGTTTTTAAATTCACAAAATTAAATCTTACGACAGACGAGACTAAGTTTTTTGTTTTTAAATCTACAAAATTAAGTCTTCACAACACGAAATTTTTTTTTTGTAGTCTTTGCAATGCCTATTTATACATGAAGAGTTACGAACAGTTTAAATATTCATAAATTCAGGGTATACATATTTCGTTTTAATTAAATTTATACAAACATTAAATTTTATTTTATTTTCATAAACGCCATTCTTGTTGTTTGTGTTTAATAATAAATAAATTGCACGTTAATTTGTTTATAAATAATTTCCAGCGCCGGAACAATAATTATTTTTCCAAGTCAATTAGCGTCATAAAGCATGTAATCGTGAATTAAACGGTGGCAGAATGAATTATGCAATTGTAATGAAGATTAATCATCAGTCATCAGATGCTTACTGTCCGTAAGCGTCTATCCATAAACTTAATAATAGTCATTGTAATTAAATTTTAAAGACTAAGGATTTATTGATATTATTATTATTATTATTATTATTGATAATTTGATAAGCTAATTATAAGAAATATTTTATATTTCATTTGTGTCCGTCTTACTTCAGATGTGTTATGGTATCTCATCTTCTGACTCCAATTTTGTGTTATGATCGCGCACCTGGCTCTAATTTATTGTCGCGTCATTTATAACAACACAGAGTTAGGTGAAACTCTAAAACTTTTAAATTTTCACCATGCACCCAAAAACTCTAAATACCGTTAAAAACACATGTTCGACCATTTCGATGGTACACCTCTTCATAAGGAATGAGGCGTGAAATCGACATCCCTAATATCCACACGTGTTGAATCTATTCCGCAACAATAACACATTTCAACAGCGTGAATTTTTAACCGTAATGACCCTAAAATAAATCAATGCCCGTTGGGTCCGGCCCCGAGAAATCTCTATTATGTCAAAGGCATATTTCCTTTAAGAGCCCACCACCACTTTCGAACGACGTTGTCTTCGCAGTAGCCACGGTTGTTTAGTGTCTCCATAAGTTTGTGACCCATTGTGTTTCCTGGTAGGCAGGACAGGCCCTCACAATGTCACAGTGCCGCGTCTCCGACCCCTCGCGGCCCGACGATCATTGTGTGCACTTCCTACATCCTGAACACCATTTGTTACGTACAAGAAAAAAAAGGAGTTTTAGATTTTTATAGCAAACAGATGTCTTAGTATTGACAAGCGACGAGGGTTATTGATTAATATTTTCTAGAACGTAATTATTTGTATGATGAATCTGAAACGTACTTTGTGGTCGAAATAATAAAAAAAAGAGTATTTTAAATTGATGTTAAACCCTCTCCAGTGAGATCTAATAAGCAGTGGTAGCTCGCGAAGCAGTAAGGTTTGATGTATGTGGCTCATTTTATCAACTTTGGCATTGATAATGATAATGTTTATTTGTGTTATTACATAATATTTACACACTTCAGAGATTTGTTATGTCTTAATAATAATAATAATGTTTGTTCACGAAAATGTTATAACGTGCGCATTATTTAATTCTACGGGCAGCATTAATGGGGTACATTTAACACTCAATTTCTTAAACACGCATTTGCGTGTTTAATATGCTTATTAAGCACGCTAATTCGCGCTTTAATTCACAGAACGCACTTTATGATAATGTTTACCCTGTTTAATACTGATTTTAATTTTTTCAATTGTAATTAAAACTTAAATTTCGATTTTAATTTTGATTTTGTTTTCGTTTTTTTTTTATTTTGATTTTGTTTTTAATTTTGATTTTAAGTTTCGTGAACAAAGTATAGTGTTCAACTCGCATATAATGGCTATTAATCACGAGAACGATGTTTGCGGAATGAGCCGTAGGCGAGTGGAGCAAATCATTATATGCTCGTTGTACAATATACTATTATTAAACGGAACCTCCTTTTAACAGATAAATTAACAAAACTATAATTACATATTGACAAACCAGCATACGCATTTACAAAATGACAAATAAAAATGGTGATGTGATCATGTTACTTTCTCCGATTTGGCGACTAAAATCTTGAAATTACTGACAAAAAAGAAAAAAAAAGCTCATAACTATCACTACTTCAGGTTAAAAAATCTAAAATATACGCCAATCAAAAATTCGCTAATAGAAATCAATAATTAAGGTGTAAAACTAAAATATAAGTCCAAAAAACCAAATATCGAAGACTCTGGCCTGAACATAAGAAACGCAGCTAAAAGAATATCGTAAATTTCAACAAACAAATCGAAAAATGTATCCAAAATAAAGAATATTTAAGCTAAAAAATCAAAAATTTTGAACAGAAAAAGGTGAAAATAAAAGTAAAGATCTAAAATAAGGCCCAAAATATTGAAAATTTAAATAAAAGAGAAATAATTAGCTATTTTGAGCCCCAAAAATAACTCCAGCTCAAAATAAGTTTCCGACTAGAAACTCGAAAACAATTGCAAAATAAATTTACACATAAAAAACAATAATTCAGGTTGTTAAGGGCAAAAAATCCAAAAAAGAAACATGAAAATACCGCGCTTAAAAATCATTCATTCCGGTTAAAAAATTAAAATAGAGGACAAAAACCATCAAATTATCAAAATGCGGACCAAAATATCTAAAATTTGGAAAAAACGTATAAACCTAAAATATGGGCCAAAAAAAGCGAAAATAATCTATTCAAATATTGAAAATTCAATTAAAAGAGAAATAATTATCTATTTTGAGTCCCAAAAATAACTCTAGCTCATAATAAGTTTTTCTGACTAAAAACTCGAAAATAATTGCCAAAGTGAAGGGCAAAAATTAACAATAAAAATGGAAAATATCGGCAAATGGATTAATAATTCAGGTTAAAAAATCTAAAATAAAGGACAAAAAACCAAACATTTAGATTCATTGTAGGTCTAAATATAAAAAATGCAGACCAAAAAAAAATCTCAAAATTTTAACAAACAATTCGAAAATTTAGGCCTAAATGGAGAATATTTAGACCGAAAATCAAAAACAGAAATTACATGCCAAAGATCTAATAAGTCGGCCTGAAAATCTTGGGTCAAAAAATCAAGAATTAAAAGAAGAAAAAAATTGAAAAAAAACAGGCCAAAAATCTAAAATATAGGCACAAAAATAAAAAATGGTGATGTGGCCATCATGTTACTTTCTCCGACTTGATGGTATCATAGCCATTTATATTTACATTTTCATGGTTTATTGAAGTCAAAAAATCAAGAATTAAAAGAAGAAAAAAATTGAAAAAAAACAGGCCAAAAATCTAAAATGTAGGCACAAAAATAAAAAATGCAGACGAAAGTATTGAAAATTCAAGTAAAAGAAAATAACTCTTTGACACCAAAATAACTTACGACTCGAATCTCAAAGTAATGGCAAAAAAATAAAAAATTTAGAACAAAATAAAAAATAAAAATTGCAGATCAAGAATCCAAAATACAGGCCGAAAATCAGAAATTCACAATCGTGGCCAAAAAAAGAATATTTAGACCAAAAATCCAAAACACGGGCCTGGAAATACAAAATGAAAACCAAAAAATAAAAAATTTCAGTCAAAATAAAGATAGGATTAGGACAGAAGATGAAAATTGTTGAAAAAAAAAATCTAAAATGAAGGCCAGAAATTGAAAATAAAGGCTAAAAAATTAAAAATGTACAATTTTTTCAAAAAAAAAACAAAATTTAGACCAAAAATCGAAAACACGGGCCCAAAAATAAAAATTGCAGACTTGCAGACCAAAAAATCGAAAATTTAGTCTAAAATAAGGAATATTTAGGCAAAAATAATCTAAATTTACAATTTTTTTCAAAAAAAAAACGAAAATTTAGACCAAAAATCGAAAACACGGGCCCAAAAATAAAAATTGCAGACTTGCAGACCAAAAAATCGAAAATTTTGTCTAAAATAAGGAATATTTAGGCAAAAATAATCGAAATTTACAATTTTTTTCCAAAAAAAAAAACAAAATTTAGATCAAAAATTGGAAACACGGGCATAAAAATAAAAATTGCAGACCATAAATCGAAAATTTTGTCTGAAATAAAGAATATTTAGGCAAAAAAATCAAGAAAAGAACAGGCCATAAATCTAAAACACAGACACCAAAATCAAAAATCAAAAATGCAGACTTGCAGTTTATAACTCTTAATTGTAGTCTTATTTTAATTATTTGATTAGTTGATAATTGTATAACGGACGCTCACATCCACTACTTTGGATCAATTTTACATTATTTTTGACTATTTGTATATGGTGGCAACGTGATTTGAATAAATAAAAAAAAAATAAAAAAAGACCAAAGCAAAATTCGAGTAAACCAAATTAATTAACTCCAAAAATAACTAAAACCAAAATAACTGTTGTTTTTTTCCAATATTTTTTTAAATATGAAAAATATCACAAAACAATGTAAGCAAATATTGAAGGCAATAAAGAAATGCGGACCAAAAAAAATCGAAAATTTTTAACAAACAATTCGAAAATTTAGGCCTAAATGGAGAATATTTAGGCCGAAAATCAAAAACAGAAATTACATGCCAAAGATCTAAAAAGTCGTCCTGAAAATCTTGGCTCCAAAAATCAAGAATTTAAAGAAAAAAAAAAAATTGAAAAGAAATCTAAAATATAGGCACAAAAATAAAAAATGCAGACTAAAGTTAATTAATTAATTAATTATACTTCAAATTCAAAAACTCGGTTTACTCAAAAACTAACAAGATTTAGAAAAAAAAACTTATTCTTTAGAAGTTTTTCATTTTGGCATTCTCTACAATTATTATTGTCATAAATTTGCTGTAACTATTATCATTTTATAATTATAAACCAAAAATAAAAAAATTATTGATACATTTTTTTCTCGAATAACAATGATTTTATGAAAAATATTTCTTTGTTGACTTCAATGTTTGTGATATTTTTCATATTTAAGAAAATATTGGCACAAAACAAAAAACAGTTAAGGTAAACCCACTTCCGGTATACGAAATTTTACCAAAAACTTTTCAGTTCTTCGGATTATCAAATAAGACTTATGTTCAAAGTTTTATATCAATTGCTCTAATAGTTTTTGAGATACAGCGCACAGACACAATTTTTTTTTTCAGAAATTGTTGTAATGGTATCTAAGGACCCCAAAACGGATATTTCCGTAAAAAAAAAAAATTTGAAAAAAAAATTTTGTAAAAAAAATTTTTGGAAAAAAAATCACGATTATAATATTTTCTCGTACTTCGTAACGGAGAAAGTAAAAATACTGTCTATGAATTGAAATAAATACAAATTGAACTAAAGTAAATTAAAAAAATTCAATGCCACAGTTGCTCAGACATGTAAAAAAAAGAAAAATTTTAATTTGGACGATTATTTGTAAAAAAAGTTTTGATGACGAGATTACCGAAATTATACAACCCTTCGTTAAGAAAAAGTCAAATTAATATCAATAAATTTAATTATGACAAATTTCGATCGTATCTTCAGCAACAAAACAATTTGTGTCACCGTCTCACTTGTAATATGAATTCGATCAATTATAATTTTCTCGCCGAGAATTCTCCCATAATCAGATTAATTCACGATTATCAGGATATCCAACATAATGTCGATTAGGGAGATTGGAATAAATTATGAATCGTCTCGCCCGTCCTCCGCTCGTTGTGTGGTATTTTTTATGTTTGTCCCTTTCGAAAATCTGTCCGGGTCACGTATAAAATTAATTATCCTTTTAATGGGATGATACGTTTTCTATGACAGTTTTGGCCTGGTAGAAAAAAAAATGGTTCGCGCTTGTAGTTTATCGCCGAACGATTTTGGCGACGACCTTTTCCGAAGGTGAATTAATTTTCGTATGTGTGGGCGAGGAATACAGAAAGAGAAAAGGCTAACAGTTCTTACGTTTGGAGTCATTTATTAGCGTACGATCTTCAATCGTTTTTGAGTTAAATCTTCAAGGATGTAAGGGGTGGGCAGTTTTAGGTAACGGCAAGAAAAATTGAAAATAAATGTATGAGTATATTTGATTTTGATGGATCTCGAAAGTTACGAGAAATCAGTAAAACGTACATCTGAAGAAAGACACACACACAGACATAAGTTTTTTTTTTCAGAAATTGTTGAAATGGCATCTAGGAACCCCAAAACGGATATTTCCGTAAAAAAATATTTTGAAAAAAAAATCACGATCGCAATACTTTCTCGTACTTCGTAATGGAGAAAGTAAAAAATGGTGATGTGCCCATCATGTTACTTTCTCCGATCTTGATTGCATAACAGTTATTTATATTTATACTACCATGGTTTATTTTCATTTTAGATCAGATGATACTGACGTTTAAAACGTCAAAGTTATGAAAGATAAAAATAACAAATTATACTTCCAATTCAAATAATCTTAATTTAGTTTATTAGAAAACTCAAAAAATCCTAATAAATTCTTGAAAAAAGTCCTAAAAACCAATCTTGATAAATCCTGAAAAAGATTTCTGAAAAAGCCCTGAAAGAGTCCTGGTTATAAAGTTCCAAAGAGAATACCCGAATAAAGTCTTGAATAAAACAGTCCTGAAAAAATCTGATTAAAAAGTCCTGATAAAAAGTCCAAAAAAAGAGTCTGACAAAGAAATGTTTTGAAAAACAGGTTCTTGAAAAAGACCTAAAAAAGTCCGGAAAACTGAGTCGTCACAAAAAATTCTAAAAAAAGGTCCTAAAAAGACCTGATAAAAAGACTATAGAAAAGTACTGGAAATAGGCTTCAAAAAAGTTCTTATAAAGAGTTCTTACAAAGGTCCTAAAAAGACCCGAAAAAAGTCGACAAAATAGTCCTAACAGAAGTCATGAAAAAAGCCTTAGAAAAGAACTGATAAGGCATTAAAAAAGTCTTGATAAAATATTCCTGATAAAAAATCCTGGAAAACGTCTTGAAAAAATAATCGTGATAAAAAAATCCTGAAAATAGGGTCCTAGAAAAAGTTCTGATAAAACGGCCAGAAGAAAAGTACTGAAAAAGCATACAAAAAAAGTCAGAATAAAGACCTTAAAAAGTCCTGAATAAAGCCTGTGAAATAGTCCCAAAAAAAAAAAATCTGTAAAAATTCCTGTTAAGAATCCTTAAGAAGGTCCTAAAAAGACCCCAGAAAATTCCAGAAAATAGTCCTGACAAAAGCCTTAGAAGAGATCTGATAAAAGGCATTAAAAACTCCCAAAAAAGGTCCTGAACATAATAGTTTTTAAATAATCTTAAAAAAATGCCCTGAAAAAAAAATTCAAAAAAGATGGATTCTGAAACAAAAGTCTTGAAAAACTTCTGAAAAAAGTCGTAACAAAAGATTTGAAAACATTGTCCTGTAAAAAAAAATCCCAAAAAGAGTCTTGCACTGAAAAAAGAAAATACCTGAAAAAGTTCCAGAAAAATAATTCGGATTAAAAATCCTAAAAAAAAGGCCCCAAACAAAAACTTTTTAGTCTGGAAAAAAGTTATAAAAAAAAACAAAAGTTTTGAAAAAATCGTCCTGCAAAAAATCCAAAAAGTCTTGCTTGAAGAGATTTAGAAAAGATCTGAAGAAGGCATTAAAAAGTCGTGAAAAAATAATAATCCTGATAAAAAAGTCGCAAAAACAAAAAGTTTTGAAAATAAAGTCTTGAAAAAGAGTCTCGAATAAAATTCAGAAAAGAAAAGTCCTAAAAAAACATCGTTAAAGATGATTCCTGAAAATATGATCTTGAAGAAAAGTCCTGCAAAATAAGTTCTAGACGAAGGTTCTTAAAAAATACCTGAAAAAATCCTAAAAATAAAGTCTTACAAAAAAGACGAGTACTAAAAAAGTCATGAAAAAAGGCCTGAAAAAGTCCTGAAATTTTGATTTATACTTTCATGATTATTTTTTTCAATTTCAATGTACATCGAACGTGTTGTAGTATTGGATGATTCTGACGTTTGAAACGTCAAAATTATGAAAGATAAAAATGAAAAATGCTAATAATCTTTACCGATGATTTACTCAAAAAGTAATGAGGTTTCCAAAAAAACTTATCCTTTATAGGTTATTAATTTTATCATTACCTACCAATATTATTATTATAAATTTGATTAACTCTTATATAGTTTCTTAATTATAAACCAAAAATGACAAAAAATTATAATTTTATTTTTTCATAAAATGTTTGTTTTTTTGAAAAATATTTTCAAACAAAGGATGCCTATTTCTTTGTTGCCTTCAAGATTTGTTTAGATGTTTTTGTAATATTTTTCATATTTAAAAAATTATTGGAGAAAAACAAAAAAACGGCCAAGGTTAACGAATACTTAAAGAATATGAAATTTTACCAAAAGCTTTTCAGTTCTTCGGATTTTCAAATAAGGCTTATGTTCAAAGTTCCATGTTAATTCATGTCATGGTGTTTGAGATACGGCGCGCACAGACTGACATACATCTCAATAGGAATGCATATTGAAAAAATGGTGATGTGGCCATCATGTTACTTTCTCCGACTTTCGTAGACTCGGATAAAACTGACGTTTAAAACGTCAAATTTATGAAAGATGGAAAAATTGACTTCAAATTCAAAAGTTTTTTTTTGCCTTCGAGTGTTCGTCATTAAAAAAGAAACATTTTCAAAAATTCATAACTCGACGGAAAATTGCTACACATTCAAAAACCAAAGTTATTTTGGAAGATTGACGTCTTGTGAAGCAAACAATTTTTTTTTTTGGGAGGGGGATTTTAATATTAATTTTTAATTTTTTGCACTCGAGTGTGCGTAATTGAAAAAACACATTTTCAAAAATTTATAACTCTACTGAAAATTGTTGCACGTTCAAAAATTAAAAAATCTAAATTATTTTGAAAGATCGACGTCTTGTAAAGTGAACTGAATTTTTGTAGGATTTCATCCCTGCGTTTCATTTTAATTTTTTATTTTTTTTCATTCGAGTGTGCGTCATTGAAAAAAATACATTTTCAAAAATTTGTACCTCTACTGAAAATTGCTGCGGATTCAAAAGCCAAAATTAATTTGAAAGACCAACGTCTTGTCAAGTAAACTGAATTTTTGTAGGATTTTATCCCTGCGGTTCATATTAATTTTTATTTTTGTGCGCTCGAGAGTTCGACATTGAAGAAAATACATTTTCAAAAATTCATAACTAGACTAAAAATTGCTGCACATTCAAAAACCAAAATTATTTTGGAAGATCGACGTCTTGTGAAGTGAACTAATTTTTTGTAAGATTTTATCGCTACGTTTCATATTGATTTTTATTGTTTTGCTTTCGAGAGTGCGTCATTGAAAAAAAATACATTTTCAAAAATTCATAACTAGACTGAAAATTGCAGCATATTCAAAACCCACAACAATTTTGAAAGATCGACGTCTTGTGAAGTGATTTGAGTTTTTGTAGAACTGTTTTCCCGCGTTTCATATTATTTTTTAAATTTTTTGCTCCCGAGAGTTCGACTTAAAAAAAAATTCAAAAATTCATAACTAGACTGAAAATTGCAGCACATTCAAAAACCACAATTATTTTAAATGATAGACATCTTGTGAAGTGATTTGAATTTTTGTAGAACTTTTTTTCCTCGTTTTTTATTTTATTTTTAAATTTTTTGCTCCCGAAAGTTAGATATTGAAAAAAAATCATTTTTTAAAATTTCGTAATTCGACTCAAAATTGTTACATATTCAAAAACCAAAACAATTTTGCTAATGAATTTTTGTAGAATTTTATCCCTGCGTTTCATATTCACTTTTAATGTTTTGCTCTCAAGTGTGCGTCATTGAGAAAATACATTTTCAAAAATTCATAACTCAACTGAAAATTGCTGCAAATTCAAAAGCCTAAATTATTTTATTTAAGAGATCGACGTCTTGTGGAGTAAACTGAATTTCTGTAGGATTTTATCCCTGCGTTTCATATTCATTTTTATTTTTTTGCACTCGAGTGTGCCTTATTGAAAAAATTCATTTTCAAAAATTCATAACTCGACTGAAAATTGCTACACATTCAAAAACCAAAATTATTTTGAAAAATCGACGTGTTGTAAAGTGCGCTGAATGTTTGTTGGATTTTATCCCTGCGTTTCATATTAATTTTTAATATTTTGCATTCGAGTGTGCGTCTCTGAAAAAAATATATTTTCAAAAATTCATAACTCGACTGAAAATTGCTGCACATTCAAAAATCCAAATGATTTCAAAAGATCGACGTCTTGTGAAGGGATTTGAATTTTTGTAGAATTGTTTTCCCGCGTTTTATATTGATTTTTAAGTTTTTGCGCTAGATAAATGATAAATTCTGCGCATTCAAAAGCCAAAATGATTTTGAATGATCGACGTCTTTTGAAGTGATTTTAATTTTTGTAGAATCTTTTTCCCGCGTTTTATATTATTTTTATTTTTTTGGCGCTAGAGAATTCGTCATTGCAAAAAATACATTTTCGAAAATTCTTAACTCGACTGAAAATTGCTGCAAATTCAAAAAACAAAATTATTTTGAAAGATCGACGTCTTCTGAAGTAAACTGAATTTTTGTGCGATGTTATCCCTGCATTTCGTATAAATTTTTATTTTTTTGCACTAGAGTGTAGTCGGGAAAATATATATAGTCGGGAAAAAATCGGTAGAATTATTCAAAATTAAGATTTCAGTTTAAAATTGTGGCATCGTGGGTAAGTTGCCACAATTTGAGAATTTGCCACAGTTCAGGGTGATTCACACACAAGTCGCCACAAGTATACGAAAACCTACACACACACACAGACACAATTTTTTTTTCCAGAAATTGTTGAAATGGCATCTAGGGACCCCAAAACGGATATTTCCGTAAAAAAATTTTTTGAAAAAAATATCACGATCACAATACTTTTTCGTACTTCGTAACGGAGGAAGTAAAAAAGATCGGAAAATATTCTAAAATACGGCTTGTAATATTTGGGGATTAAAATTTTTAAAGTCACCTATGTGTCATATGGTAACCCAGCAACCGAGAAAACAATGTCGAATTTTGTTTGTTTGTGTCAATCCAGTGACAGTTTTTGCCATTTTTTATCAAAATTGAGATTTTAGTACATAATCCCTTTTAAAGCTGTAAATCAGTTTTTTTTTCTCTCCTGTCAAATATGAGATAGGCAGTATTGCCGTTTCACCAAAGTTATGTTAAAAGGCATTTTTGGCCCACTTTCGGCCAATCATTGTAAACTTTCTCGAGATGTACGTTTTACTGATTTCTCGTTGCACACTTGGCAAAACATTTTAAGTAATGCTGAAAATTCATTATTTAATTTAAATAAATAAACTGGAAAAAATCATCATCTATCCACCAGATCCGGGAAAATTGAAGCTGACTTTTACAACACTGCTCCAGCTACCTTAATCCACATAAACTGTGCAATTAAGAAAACGCACATTTAGAAAAAAATATAAACGAAACGAGTCCTGTTCGCGTATAATTGAATTCCTAAAAATAGTCCATTCTTGGAACACACCTCGAAATCGAAGCAGTTAAAATTTTGACGACTTCCTACTTCACAGAAACGCCACGTACACACACACAATACACCCCCATCATCGCGTGCTTGCAATGATTGGCCTGTAAAACAATACGAAATTGCATCGGTGCAGACTCGATGGTGGTCGTGTGTTATTGTTAATGAAGATAAAGGATACCACGTGCACCTCTCCAGAGAATACAACCACGGGTAATTCATTTAATGAAACGAATCACGTCCGTATCTCTGTTCATCTTCAAAGTTCGACAGAGAGCGCTGGATTGCTAAAGAATAGGTAAACGTCCCAAAAGCAGCGTGTCGTCGCCGGGCCCCGAAAAGAGATAAATATTAATTTTGTTAATGCGCCGGTTTCGGAATTTATTTTACGGCGCTTATAGATTTTTGATTGTATTTTTATCGCCGCGCTGTCATTCGATTTTATGTACTTTATTCGGCTTATTAATTTTCCGATGGTCCGCGCATAAATTTCGATCGGAATTACACGAAAATTTATACAAACGGACGTTTGTGCACCTTTTATGGTGACAATGTACGTTCGATAATAATAACTTAAATAAAATAATCATCGCGAATTCGCGCGATTAAATTTTATGGACGCTGTTTGTAATTGATGTTGTTGGGTGTACTGTTACGTGCGGAGTTTTCAAGGAATCAAGTATTTGCACAAATCATTGGAAATTGACGAACAGAATTATTCGTCGAAAATAGTACATGATAAATGTCATCTGCTGAGCAATGAATCTGAGGTTACACTGGTCGTACTATACATTTGCTAAGACGCTGTGAATAACTTAAAAATGCGGAAGCAGAAGTAAGCTCCTCGAATTAGATAAATCTGTAACAGACAAGACCAGGAAGGTTTTAAAGATTTAAGGCGTCTTGAGCGAAAATTTCATCAGTACTTGTACAAGAGAGCTTAGAGAGTAAAAATGCTGTAATTTTCCTAGCATAAGCTTTTTCCACGTTTAAAAAATTCGTTGATATTATAACCCACATTTTGGTAAATGGCGATTTCGCATGGATTAACCCAGCGCTGTCCAACTGGCGGCCCGCGGGCCGCATCCGGCCCGCGAAGCTTTTTTTTACGGCCCGCGAGTTATAGTGTACTGTACATCAAATTTTGACTGACCCATTCATTGCATCTAGTGGAGCAACTGGAATACAAGTGTTCAAACATTTGGATAAAGAAGAATATCCAAAAATGAGAGATTTTGGACTTCAAATCATTTCTATGTTCGGAAGTACATATATCTGCGAGCGTGCATTCTCTGACATGAAATATATAAAATCAAAATTTAGAAACAGCTTGAAAGACTCCACTCTTGTAAATATAATTAGAGTTGCCACAACAAATATTTATATGGACAATGTTTACCTATCCTTTTCGGCCCGCGAAATATTTGCTAAAGAAAAAATGGCCCGCAGGCTAAGAGAAGTTGGACAGCGCTGGATTAACCCATTGCACTCGTATTCAGTGGCGGCTCGTGGAACATGTTGATGGTAGAGCCACTTACACAACACCCCCCCCCCCCCCTTGAAGAAACAAAGAACCATTTATCTTCCTAGACCAATCGAATATTTTGGCCAAAAAAACAAAAATTTTGAACAAAACAACCTAAGATCTACAATATCAAAAAATCAAAAATCCTGGTTTAAAAATTAAAATGCAGACGAAAAAAATTGAAAATATAAGCAAAAGAAAAATAATTTGCCATTTTCAGCCCCAAAAATAACTCTTTTTAGCTCAAAATATGTTCTGACGAGAAATTCTAAAATAATAGCAAAAATAAAAAAATAAAAAAATCGCACAATAAAATCAATAATTCAAGTTAAGAAAATCTAAAATATGGGACAAAAAATATAAGATCAAGACCAAAAATCTAAAATTCGTACCCAAAAAATCAAAATTTTTAAATTTTCTAACGAGAAATTCTAAAATAATAGCAAAAATAAAAAAAAAAAAAAAAAATCGCACAATGAAATCAATAATTCAAGTTAAGAAAATCTAAAATATGGGACAAAAAATAAAAAATCAAGACCAAAAATCTAAAATTCAAAAAGTCGAAATAAAGAAAAAAAAAGACCTAAAATTGAAACCAAAACAATCACAAATACAAAATATAGGGCCAAAAAATGGTGATGCGGCCATCATGTTACTTTCTCCGACTTGATGGTATCATAGCCATTTATATTTACGTTTTCATTGTTTATTTTCAATTGAAATCATATTTTAAATGTACATCGGATTAAACTGACGTTTATAACGTCAAAATTATGAAAGATGGAAAAATTATACTTCAAATACAAAAACTCCGTTTACTCAAAAACCAAAGAGATTTCGGAAAAAACTTATTCTTTATAAGTTGTTCATTTTGGCATTCTCTACAATTATTATTCATATAAATTTGCTATAACTATTATCGTTTCATAATTATAAACCAAAAATTTAAAAAAAAATAATAAATTTTGTTCTCGAATAGCAATGATTTTATGAAAAATATTTTCAAGCAAAAGATGTTGATTTCTTTGTTGTCTTTAATGTTTGTTTAAATATTTTTGTGATATTTTTCATATTTAAGAAAATATTGGCAAAAAACAAAAAACAGTTAAGGTAAACACCCACTTCCGGTGTACGAAATTTTACCAAAAGCTTTTTAGTTCTTCGGATTATCAAATAAGACGTATGTTAAAAGTTTCATATCAATTGCTCTATTAGTTTTTGAGATACAGCGCACACAGACAGACACACACACACACACAGACAGCAGCAGACACACACACACACACACACACAGACACAATTTTTTTTTCCAGAAATTGTTGAAATGACCCCAAAACGGATATTTCCGTAAAAAAATTTTTGGAAAAAAAATCACGATCACAATACTTTCTCGTACTTCGTAACGGAGAAAGTAAAAAGTAGGGCTTGAAAAGGTGAAAATTTAGACAAAACATCGAAAACTCGGGCGTAAAGATAGAAAATGCACACAAAAAATCGAAAATTTCCACAAACCAATCGAATATTTTGGTTAAAATAAAGAAAAATAAAAAGAATTGGAACAAAAAAAATCGAAAATATGGGCCAAAAGGATCAAGAATCCTGAACTAAAAATAAAAAACTTAGGTAGACGCAAGATAATTTGTCAAAAATTAGTTTCTGAGCAGAAATTCGAAAATAATAGCCAAAAAATAAAAACATTCACGAAATGAAATCAATAACCCAAGTTAATAAAAAACTAAAATATAGGATAAAAACATAGACTGAAAATCTAAAATATGCGATACAAAATTTAGACCAAATATCTAAAATTCTGGCATAAGGAAAGAAAAATTTTAACAGACAAATAAAGAATTTTTTAGGGCAAACGATAAAATAAAAATCTACAATGTTGGCCAAAAAGTCGAAAATTTATACAAAACATCGAAAACTCGAGCCTAAAGATAATAAATGTAGACTAAACGAAAAATCAAAAATGCGGACCAAAAAATCGAAAATTTTGACAGGAAAATCGAAAAGTTAGGTCAAAATAAAGAAGAATTTAGCTCAAGACTAAAAAAAAAATCGTAATATTGGCCAGAAAGTCGAAAATTTAGACATTACATAGAAAATTCGTTCCTGTAGATAATAAATGCAGGCTAAAAAATCGAAAATTTCAACAAACAAATCTCGAAAATACCGGAAAAAATTTAAAAAATCTCGTATATAAATCAATAATTCAGGTTATAGATATTTTCATCAAAATCAAATCAAAAATTTAGAACTAGAATTAAAATTTCGGCCCGAAAAATCAAAAATGCGGACCAAAGAATCAAAAATTTAAACAATTAAATCGAAAATTTAGGTCAAAATAAAGAATATTTAGAGATCAAAAATTTGGACCAAAAAAAATTGAAAATACAAAGATAAAATTTTTGACCTGAAATACAGGTCAAAAATTTAAAAATTCGCCGGGAAAAAATAAAAATGCGGACAAGTCGAAAATTTTACCAATTAAATCGAAAATTTAGTTCAAAATAAATAATGTTTGCGCCAAATAATCAAAAATTAAGACAAAAAATCGAATATACAGGTCAAAAATCTAAAAATTAAAAATTCGTCTTGCAAAATCTGAAATACGGACCAAAATAATCGAAAATTTTAACAATTAAAACTAAAATTTATGTCAAAATAAAGAATATTTAGGTCAAACGATCAAAAATTTAGACCCAAAAGAATAGAAAATATAGGAAATACAGGTCAAAAATTTAAAAATTCGCCGGGAAAAATAAAATAATGCGTACCAGTCGAAAATTTTACCAATTAAATCGAAAATTTAGTTCAAAATAAGTAATGTTTGGGCCAAATAATTAAAAATTTAGACAAAAAAATCGAATATATAGGTCAAAAATCTAAAAATTAAAAATTCGTCTCGCAAAATCTAAAATACGGACCAAAAAATTTTAACAATTAAACAATTAAAACTAAAATTTATGTCAAAATAAAGAATATTTAGGTCAAATTATCAAAAATTTAGACCCAATAGAATAGAAAATATAGGTCAAAAATCTAAAACATACAAATTCGACGGGAAAATCAAAAATTCGGGCCAAAAAGTCGAAAATTTAAACAATTAAATCGCAAATTTAGGTCAAAATGAAGGATATTTAGGACAAAAGATAAAATATTGTGATCAAATATTTTCGCTTTAATTGTTCAAAAATGAGAAACTAATTTGAAAAAGAATTCAAGTAAAACAATTAACTTTGTCGGGATCACCTTATTGTTTCACCTTTTGTGCTGGCAGTTTCAACAACTAGATTTAGTAGATACATTTTGAATAATTTAAATAAAACAATTCATTTGGTTAGTATGACTCTCAGTAGAGGCTCGTGGAACATGTTGGTGGTACTTATACAATATGAGTAGGCCCCCGCCTCCTTTTTTGAAGAAAGAAAGAACGATTAATCTTCATGGTCCAAGAAAGAATTCATAATTTCAAACGGCAGAATTCAGACAAGCTGAAAATATGATTTTGTACTTTCGATTTTTGTGCGTCTACATTTTGTCCCAGATATGCACTAAATCTGCACCATTCTTCATCCACGTAACCTCACTATCGAACAATAATAATAATAGGCCTTTATTTTCATAATCTGTACATAAAATACAAATAAACCAAAATTCAAAAATTATTCATAAATAAGACAGGAACTTATGTTATGAAAATCACAAGGTGCCAGTTCAGGATTCGAAATAAGAAATTTCCCTGTTCTTCCATTGGGACCCTGATCAATGCTTATAAATAAAATGAGAGAGGGTGTTGGATATATGTACGTCCAGTATTTAATAAATTTTATTTTCTGGAAAAATAAAATTTATTAAATACTGGACGTACATATATCCAACACCCTCTCTCAACATATCCACCCAGTAACATGGATCAAACTCACTACTCTATAAATAAAATCGTTTTATAATCTAATTTAATAATGGAAATATTTAAAATAAAATGAATACACACGGAAAACAAAAAAAAGTTTCATTAAAGTTATGCAGACGTTGTTTAACGTTTAAAGTGGCGAAAAAGTGTTTTAAGAGTTGATTCAAAATTCTTGCTGAGCTTGAAACTACAGGTAGTGCCATGGCTCCTTGGCTCTATATAACGAGCCGCCCCTGCTCGTATTTATATTTGAGAGTACAGTGACAAAACGTACCTATTATGGCGACAATAAGACGACATATGAGTGCAAAGAGTTAAAATGAGGTAACATCACATCTAAAGAGATAAATTGCTTCGAAAAGAGTATAAATATTTAAACAAATTAGAAACAACTTAGTCTTAGTAAGACTTAATTTTTTGCTTGCAGATTAACGAACAGGTTGAATATTCATATATTCAGGCTACATTTCGTTTTCTTGTATTTGTATAAATATTTCTTTCCATGTTAAATTGCGCAGATTATTTAAACTGGTAGTGCGTGAAGGTTTGTTATTCGGCACTGATAAGATCACTTTTTTGTGCCGATTTCGATTTCTTATCGGCGCAGCATTCCCGCTGATAACATTCTCGAGCCAGTCTGCACGTCGCCGTTCGAACGTGCGAATCGCGTTTAATTATTTTTTCGAAAACATTTTAACCGCGGAAAAAATGGCAGTTTCCGCAGCTTTCTCCAAATTAAGTGAGTGAATGAGTGTGTCAACTATTAGTGAATTTCATTTTCGCTACAGTTTCAATTTTTTTGTCGAGAAAGGTGTTCCTCGGTGTGCTGTGCTAGTGTTAGCGGGATTTTCCGTTCCGTACCGTTCCTTTCATCCCCAAGGAAGGAGGTAGGGTGTCTTCAGAATCTTTAGCAAGTCTCAAAGGGAGTAAAGATACGTCCTGATTAAAGGATCATGACGTCTCGGTGAGTTTCTTTTTTCCTTTTTTCCTTTAGGCCAGAGGTCGCCAAAGTGGTCTATATAGACCCCCAGGGGTCTATTTAACAAAACTGGGGGTCGAACTGAGCCAGGGGGTCGAATGGGGATGGATCCGAATCAGGGGGGTCGGTTGGGGGGTCGAAGAAAAAATTGAAAAAAAATTAAGGAGTTATAAACCTCAATTTTCGTATTTTCTGCTAGTGAACATGAAATTTTTTTTAATGGAAAAGTTTTATTAGACTAAAAAAAACTATTTTTAGTCATCGTCATTTATGTCTTTATGTATGATTTTTTTTAACGAATATCATTATTGCTGGAATTTCTAGCCATAAATATCAATATTTTTCTACAATCCCGAAGTAGTCAATACACACATTTTTACACCAGTGGATAGGCTTTGAAATTTTGTATATACTGATTTGTTCAGAAGTTGTAGCCAAAAAATAAAAATATGGCTGATTTTCGAGGGGCGGGTTCACCTCCTAAACTTATTTTCTAGCCGAAACAAAAATATACGTATCGATTATTTTGACCCCCGCTCTACAAATCCACCGAATTCCATTAAAATTGGAGAGGAACACTTGGGTTAGTTGCTTTGTAAGTACAGAAATAAATTAAATGTGGAGTTTCTAGGGGAATTAAAATTAAAATTGACCAATTTCACACGCAGTACCTAAACTAATTGATAGTTTTATTTTAATTAACTGAAAATGACTTTTATGGGGGTCGATGGAGATTTCAAAAAAGTATATAGGGGTCGATCATCAAAAAAGTTTGGCAACCCCTGCTTTAGACTATTGAAGTGTGCATTCGTTTTCATCAGAAGAACAAAAACAATCGTTTTAAAATTACAGCTAGCTAAAACAGCAAAAATTTCAGTTTAAAAATTTTAGAAAAAGAAACGATTTTTCGTTTTTTGAACGGCCGTAGTGGCTAAACGAAGACTCCAAAATGAACGTAGTTTGCAAATCTGTGGTCCTCGTGTGCAAATTAGTCGGATTCAATTAAAATTGGCGATTTGAAATTTTTGACGAAAACATGAAAAATTACACAAGGGTTATTTTTGCTCAAAAATTGTATTTGAAATTATTTCCTGAAAAAAACCACTGCTTGGATGCGGGGTTTCTACTCGTCACTGCAAAGGTTTCAGTAAGACCCTCCAGAAAACGTACTTACGCAAAAACAAATGTCAATTTGAAGCCCGTGACGCGTTCGCAAAGAAAACTCTAAAATGTAAAAAATAACCAAAAAGCAACCTAATTCCGCCAGAAAATAAGTGAATATAAATAAAGTACGAAATGTATAGAAATACATTATGATCCTTAAATAACTGGCTGTATTAGCAATAAAACAAATATACAGAGTGAGCAACAATGATTGCAGATTGATAGGTAGGTGATCATATGAAAAGAAAATCCCTTAGATTGCTTTTCCATTGGCGTAGCAAACATTTTTTTCCCAAAATAAATTATTTAATCATAACTATATACAGGGTGAGTTTTTTTCGATGTTCTCTATGGAGATCTCGGAAACTATAAGAGATAGAGAAACGGTTAAATGGGCAAAGAAGTGCAGTTTTACGAGCCCAATGAGATAACACTTTCAAAGTTTTCAAAAAAGTGAAGGGTAACTAGATATTTTGAAAAATGTAAAAAATCAATTTCTTCAAATAAATACAGAGTGTTTCAGAGCTCTGGGAACGGTCACTCACGTGCTTATTTTTCAAAATTTCGAAAAATGTTTTATACAAAAGTTGTGTATAATAGTGTAAATTTATACAGGGTGTCTCATAACAAAGTTACAGACCAAACTTATGTATTTTTTAATGGAACACCTTGTATTTTTTGTCATTTTTAAATTATATAGAGCAAATAAAGGTGAGTTACTTCAATACTCCCTATACCTATTGTTTGCCGTTTTCGAAATATTTGAAGATTTGTTGAAATGCATGGTCTGGGTGAAATTTTATTTTTGCCCCAGTGATTGACGTTGAACGATTAAAATCATTTCTATTATTTGGTTGAAGGTTCGAACTATAGAGCCAACCATGATTTCATACAAAAAATTATACAGGGTGATAAAAAATGCGGTAGAAAAACCGTACTTATAAAGTTAAATAACTTCGTTTTTTCAAATGGCACACCCTGTATTTAGTAACGTATTCTTAAGTAGAATCCAATTATCTTTAAGATTGTATAAGGGTTCCCTGTTCCTAATCTCAATAGTTTTCTTGTATTCGGCGATTATCATATCAGGAATAATTATTATAATCTGAAAGATAATTAACTATTAATATTCGAGAAACAGGGGAATACCCGGCGAAGCGCGATTTTTAGAGTTTACCGAAAATTGTTTCAAATAAAATTTGTTAGGTTGGTAACAATAATACGTCAGCATAATACGTCATTACGTATACGTACATTTCTGTGCAATAAAATTAAACACAAGTCTTATGAGTATTTTTTACGATATTCTAGTTGTATAATTTGGGTCTGCAACACCATAACTTGAAAATAACATCTTTATTAAAAAGCCAAAACTAAGACTAAAAACAATCTTCTATTTTAGTTATAATTCGAATTTTTGAATTGTTGTCGAAATCCCGCGGCATTTTGACATTAGGGAAATTGACAAATTTACATATTTTCGTAACCAGCAGTGATGGTTCGCGGGTTTTTTTTCTGGTACGGCCGAGGTAACAAGGGTGGTAATACAGATAGGTAGGGTCAGTTGCAGAGACGGCACCTATCTGTATTACCACCTCTTGTTCCTCGGCCGTACCAGAAAAAAACCCCGCGAACAGTCACTGGTAACCGGGATGTCCGTTTTAAACTATAACATATTTTGTTGCACAGAAGTGTACAACTTCAGTTTTTTTAACGGTAACCTATCCTTTTCCCCATTTTTGAAATCAACAGGCTTTTTCGAACAACTTATATGCTTAACCATAGCGTTCATACAAATTATAAATATTAGCAGGCCCAAATTTGATCCCTGAGGGATACCACTAATATCGACATATTGATATAACTTTTTTATTCTAAAGTTTACCGAAAAATGTTTCAAACAAAATTTATTTAGTTAGCAGTGCTTTATACAAATATCACATTGAGGTTCTCCCACGTCCAAGCGCAATGATGTACAACTTTAGATTTTTAACGGTGACCTATATTTTTTTCGTCATTTTTGAAATCGGCGGATATTTTTAATCAACTTATAAAGAATAAGCTTTTTTCGAAATCCCATTAATTGAGAAAAAATCGATAAATTTGCAAAATCTCCATCATAGCGAAGAAAGTTACATGATGGCCAACATTATTTAAAATAGAAAAAAAATATTTTCTCGAAACTTTGTTTTTCGAAACGGTGTACACGATATCTCTGGTTGTGATTGATGAATCGACTTGAAATGTGGTACACATGTTCAGATGATTACTAGTTTTGACGTGACGGACGATTTTGTTAGTACGTTTTGTTTTGCGATATATATTAATAATAATAACATGTATTATTGCTCCGACAACTGCGAAAAAGTTTAAGAATTTTTTTCTCGTAACCTAAGATGACAAGAAAGAAAAAGCTCCGTCACGTCATAGTTAATGCCATGTAGTTTATGAGGATATTTTTGTTTTTTGTTTCTGACTAACCATATTAGCGTAATCATGTACACCGATCGATCGAGCATAGTAAACATCGGCCGACTCGAAAAAGAATAACGTGTGACAATTTCAATATTTCGTAATGACTAGTTTTACACACACTAATTGTACGAATACAAACAAAAATATAACATTTATAGCTTTACCGAAATAAAGTCCAAAAACTGTCCTGTTTGGACGATGGTTACAGTAGGACAACCACTTAATTTGTCTATTCGACGAGTACAGTGCCTCGTTACGATGATAACCGAACCATTGAAGAAAATAGAAAAACAATCGGGAGACGATTTCATCTTTTGGTCGTATTTACATTTACTGCACCATAAACAATTGCGTCGTTTTTTGGTCTTATTTACATTTCCTCCAATTTTTTTATAGAATCTTGAAAATAAGAACCAAAAAAGGGGTCAATTGTCAAGTTTTCCTGTTAACAAACTTTCTATGTTTCAAAATTATTGGTACTCTTTTTATCACCCCTTTCCAAGTGCCACTGACCAGTGGCCTACGGGATAGTATTAAAGAAAATAATGAACAAAATTTTACCCACTTCTAATATACTACAATACTACAAATCGAACGCGGTTTGCAAATCTGTGCTCCTCGTATGTCAATTAGTAGGTTTTAATTAAAATTGGTGATTTGAAATTTTTGATGTAAACATGAAAAACTTGCTGCTTCTCTCAAAAATTGCATTTAAAATGACTTCCTGAAAAAAACACTGGTTGGAATCGGTGTTTCTACTTGTCACTGTCACGATCTAATTAACACCATTAGAAAACTTACGCAAGATGTCGATTTGAAGCCCGTGGCGCTTTCGGAAAGAAAACTCGAAAATCTAAAAAATCGGAAAAATCAACTTTTTTAATAATCATTCTAGACTATTAAAGTGTACAATTTTTTAAATAAACCAAACATTAGAAAATATCCAATTTAGTGTAATTCAAGAACATTTGCAAAAACTTACGTTTTATAATTCTAAAACCAACAAAATAATTTTTACACTTTTTCCCTAAAATAATTTGGGGAGCCAATATTTAAACATTAAGAATTTAACCTGGAAATCCCTATGGTGCATGTACCAATTCTCCACCCTGTATATAAATAAACAGATGTTATGTTTATGCGTGTCGTGAATTTTAATTGAAAGCTCTTATATTTATAAATTGGCACACCACGTAGTGCTGCCATTCATAATTAGGATATTTCCACGTGCCGAACGAAATAAAGACCAAAATTAATCAAACTGGTATTTTTCAAGTTGAAATTATTTGCGTCCTACTACGCGATGTGTGAGTTGCACACAGCAACGGTATCCCAATAAATGGTGCGACCACAGACTAATTAATTATGTTAAATTTTTCATATATATATAAGCCCAGACAGCTTAAAAAATTAAATATTAATCATTTATTAGTGTTAGTAATACATATTTTTTCACAGGTAAACTTAAAACAAATACTAAAAAAAAAAATATTGGCATCGACAACGCGATCATCTGCCTCTGCAATTTTTTGTAATAAATGAATTATGTGTTATATACTCACAGTACTAAACTCTTATATACAGGGTCCTGCATCTCACCTCCCGTCTTCTATAACTCAGTTACTAATTAAGTTAGGATTTCGATATTTTGTATCCTATGATGCATTTCACGAAAATATTTTTGATTATACAGGGTGTCCCAAAAAAGCGTAACGTCATGATGATATATTTTTTTAAATTACATGCCATGTATTTTATTGCTTATTTGGGTACCTTTTATGGTTGCCTACATACTCCTAGCATTTTATTGGAATCGATTCAGTACAAACAATTAAAACTAAAAAAAAACAGTTTTATTATTCATTTAATTTCCATCCACATCGGTTGTGACTGAATGTCCAATTCCCAATCATCCGCGTTCCTTATCAATCAACCTTCCATTTTTAATTAAAAAAAAAGAATTGATAGAATGTTACTTAATTCAACTAATTAACTTATTATTATTCTAAGTTAAGTTGAATTTAAACCCTTAATTAATCTAATTTAAACTAATGAACATTTAGTTACTAACGCAATATTTCAACAAAATGTTGCATACAATGTAAACATTTCTTGTGTTATAGACGACGATGCGTGAATTGAGCATTTATTAAGTGGTGATGATTTATGGGACAATAAAGGAGATATTACATACATCAAAACCTCGCTTAGTCATTCCTTGTTGAAAGGTTTGCAGATGAGATATGTTTATGGCTGCTGATAGAAGAAAATATTCGGTGAAAGGATTACAATGCATGTAATTTATTCATAATTTGCGTAGAAAGAGTCTGACAAGTCCATCAATCATGATTGTGTGGGTGTGTACGATGCTTCTTTATTAGAGAAATTTGGTTCATAACAAATACAGAAGAATATCTTTCCACTTGAAACTTTCCAAAACAACTGACAACCCTTGTGAATCTACATTTCCGTAAAAATTAGAAATGCATTGTTTCTAAATTTTAGAATATTTTAAGGTGAACATAATGAAATTAAAAAAAAATGCAGTAAATTTGTCGGCGTGAAAAAAATATAAAAACAATTGCAATCGACTTGAAACTTTCCAAAACAACTGTCAACACATGTGATTCTACATTTCCGTAAAAATTAGAAATGCATTGTTTCTAAATTTTAGAATATTTCAATGTGAACGAAGATGAAATTTAAAAAAAATTGCAACAAATACGTCGACGCGAAAAAAATATAAAAACAATTGCCATCGACTTAAAACTTTCCAAAACAACTGACAACACATGTGACTCTACATTTCCGTAAAAAATAAAAATGCATTATTTCTAAATTTTAGAATATTTTAAGGTGAACGGAGATGAAATAAAAAAAAATGCAATAAATTCGTCAACGCGAAAAAAATATAAAAACAACTGCCATCGACTTGAAACTCTCCAAAACAACTGACAATACATGTGATTCTACATTTCTGTAAAAATTAGAAATGCATTGTTTCTAAATTTTAGAATATTTTAAGGTGAACGGAGATGAAATTAAAAAAAATTGCAATAAATTCGTCAACGCGAAAAAAATATAAAAACAATTGCTATCGACTTGAAATTTTCCAAAACGACTGATAACACATGTGATTCTACATTTCCGTAAAAATTAGAAATACATTGTTTCTAAATTTTAGAATATTTTAAGGTGAACGGAGATGAAATTAAAAAAAAGCAGTAAATTCGTCGACGCGAAAAAAATATAAAAACAATTGCCATCGACGTAAAACTTTAGAAAACGACTGGCAACACATGTGATTCTACATTTCCGTAAATATTAGAAATGCATTTTTCTAAATTTTAGAATATTTTAAGGTGAACGGAGATGAAATTAAAAAAAAATGCAGTAAATTCGTCGACGCGAAAAAAAAAATAAAAACAATTGCCATCCACTTCAAACTTTCCAAAACAACTGTCAACACATGTGATTCTACATTTCCGTAAAAATTAGAAATGCATTGTTTCTAAATTTTAGAATATTTCAATGTGAACGGAGATGAAATTAAAAAAAAATTCAACAAATTCGTCGACGCGAAAAAAATATAAAAACAATTGCCATCTACTTGAAACTTTCCAAAACAACTGTCAACACATGTGATTCTACATTTCCGTAAAAATTAGAATATTTCAATGTGAATGGAGATAAATAAAAAAAAATTGCAACAAATTCGTCGACGCGAAAAAAATATAAAAACAATTGCCATCGACTTAAAACTTTCCAAAACAACTGACAACACATTTGATTCTACATTTCCGTAAAAATTAGACATTCGTTGTTTCTAAATTTTAGAATATTTCAATGTGAACGCAGATAAAATTTAGAAAAAAAATGCAATAAATTCGTCGACGCGAAAAAAACATAAAAACAATTGCCATCCAATTGAAACTTTACAAAATCACTCAATATTAATTCTAGAGTGATCTCGTAGAAAATTCAATTCAAATACATGCCGTCGATTGCTTTTGCGATTTTTCGTGTAAATTTATGAAAAATTATAATCATTTTCTGTTGACACGAAAAAAAATATAAAAACAGCTGTAAAATACTTGAAACTTTCTAAATTTACTTAAAATACAATAATCTTAATAATCTTCCAAAAACTCAAAAAACTCCATCACAAGTTTTCAAGATAACCGACCGAGAACAGCGCTTCAGATTTTTTTAATTTGCACGAGTGAAAAAAATTATAAAAACAACTGCAACACACTTGAAAGTTTCTACATTTACTCAAAATACACTAATCTTAAGAATCCTCTAAAAATCTCAAAAATCCCCATCACTGGTTTTCAAAATTTTAAGTTTCACTTCTTCCGAATGAAAAAAAATATAATATAAAAACAAGTACAACACTCTTGAAACTCTCCAAATTTACTCAAAATACATTAATCATAATAACCCTCTAAAAAAACCCATAATACCCCATCACAAGTTTTCAAGATAACCGACCGAGAATAGCCCTTAAGATTTTTTTAAGTTTCATTTAAAACGAAAAAAACAATACAAAAACAACTGTAACACTCAAAATGCATTGATCTTAATAAACCTCCAAAAAACTCAAAATATCCCATCACCGGTTTTCAAGATAAGCCATATTTGGCTTTTCAGTGTTATTATTTTAAAATATTACTCACGAAGATATGTGAGTTCAAAAATACGTGTACCGTTTTTTGGCCCACGGTGTATTTCGAAATCTGTTGAACATTGACCAACCTGAAGATGAGACTTGATGTTCTGCTGCCGAAAAAAGTAATGCAATATCACACACGCACTAAACCACAAAATATCTACACTTTGATGCCCTGTTTTAAAATTTCACCTGTTTTCAAATTTTTGTGTCAGCTCCAGTTAACCAAAAAAGGGTCTCAATTCCTCCACCTAGCCCTTTTTAATTGGTATTAAGAAATTATTAAAATGCTATCAATATATCAATTATGTAACCATTTTTCTTTTTGAGTACTAAGTATCCATTTTGACTGGGCGAATGTTAATAATTGTAGACAAAGAGTACTGCTCTAAAAATTAATTTTATTTTCTGGACCAGTTTCGGGTTTATACAAAACCCATCTTCACCAGAAAAAATGTTTCTTTTGTTCTCCTTTCACACAGATTAGTTCAGGCGTCTTGCCCATTTCAAAAATCTAATCTTCATCTAATTATATAATTTACGACATTCTGCGTTTGTTCTAGGTGTCGAGGAATTTTCAGGTGATACAAGCAATTGTGGTTTTACCCAATATTTCATTGATAGTCATCTAGAATCGGTGTGCTGGGGCAATCCGGGCGATGGGTGGTCCCGTCCGTTCCAGCATTCAGATCGGGCCTTAAAAATCCAAAAAATAACGCCGTAATAATAAATATTAATTTATGTTGACGTTCTAACGGATTCCGAAATAGTTGACACTCGAGATATTTGCATTCGTCAGATTCCTCGAAGGTGTTATATTTTTTATCAAGATTTTACAAATTCCACGGTCGTGTTACGTTTTTTACGTGTAACATAAGTAAATATTGACCAATGGTGATTTTAACGAAATCTTTTGCACCTCTGAAGTATAAATGAGTAAATAAAACATAATCATGGTTATGGTTGCGATCGTTACTACGTGGTAATTTATTATAGAAACACTGAATAAAACACTTACTAAGTTTTTTTACCACAATTTATAAATTGTGGTAAAAAAAAAAACTTATTCAGTGTTTAAATAAAACATAGTTTATTGAAACTCTAATACATAAGAGCTATAAATGGCCATCTAAAGTTTTTTTTTAATTCCATTTTATCATAGAAGAAACACTGTATACTGTATTATTTGTAATAATGTAATTGGGAATGATGGATTTCATTAAAACGCAAACACGCTTTTTATATGTTTATAAAACATATAGATCTCTTGACAATGAGTTTATGTGCACGTGAATCGCACCAATCTTCAGCGGACAAGACTGTACATTCTTGGCCCGATACCATCTCGGTTTCTGAATATGTTGGGCTTCACCAGCGGGTCTTTCCTTCTTCCTATTCTTTCTCCGCCGCAAACATGCTTTTCACGCGAAGATAACTTATGTCGCACACCAGCAAGAAGCCCAACACGCGCTAATAATCCGTGAAATCGTAAGAATTTACATATTTGATTAACATTAACAGCGCTTCGGTGATCAAGTAATTTCTGCTTCCTGCATTCGAACGTAACGATTGCCACCATCTAATTCATTACAATTTAAAGAATTATTCTCGATGATGAAGGGTTATGATAAAATGCTAAGTGATTGAATTATAAAAGAGGAGTTTAAATTGGTCGTTTTAGGTCAGATAATTCCATAGATTGGTTTTTGATTCATTGACCCATTAAAGCCGTTTATGAATAATTCATCGGTGAAATTTGAATTTCCTTAATTTGCACTTTTATTTACGTCCACGGACGGTGGAGACGAATTATTCGATTTTAATTCGAATCAATTTCCAATCCGTGATCAGATTAGAGCGGACGCTTCTAACCTCGTTAAAATTTCGAGCGTGCTCAACATACTCGAAAAAAGTTTGTGCAGTTATTAATTATCTGGAATTTGTAAAGTTAGATTTTTTAAATCAGATTTCCTGTCTGATCTATGCTTGGGGTCAATTAGGCAGCAGCGGAGAATTAATAATAAAAACGCTTGTACACATGTTAATTACTTGCTATTAATCCAATGCTTGAGTGTATGTTAATTTTAGTTTTAGTGTTGCTAATTATTTATTCCTTGAAGACGCTTGTGTGGGGATTATAAATGCAGAAAGCTTCCTTATTATAGTATTAATTTTCATTTTATATATATATATATATATATATATATATATATATATATATATATATATATACAGGGTGTCGTATCGATACCGTGCATTAAAAGTATATGGACGTGTGAAATATTGTGAAATGCCCTTAGTAAATCTTCAGGAAAACGGCAAATTTTTCCTATTTTGGTTTTACCTCTGAAAAAACGCATCTTTTGAAAGATTATTTGCTCGAAGGATTATTTTGAAATAAAAGCATTAAACAATAGAGATATGGATTTTTGAAAATTTTTTGAGCACTTGGCCAAAAACATCGCAGAAAAAAAAATATAAAACGTGCAGGCAAAATTCTATAAAAAAATATCTTCAATGGCGGAAGTATCGCTTATTCAAAATCAATTTGGTTTTTGTAAATGCAATAATTTTCAAGAGAGATATGGATTTTTGAAAATTTTCGTTTTAATTTTTTGAGCACTTGGCCAAAAACATCGAAGAATAAAATATAAAACGTACAGGCAAAATTCCATAAAAAAGTATCCTCAATGGCTGAATACCGCTTCTTCGAAATCAATTTGGTTTTTGTAAATTCAACAATTTTCAATACAGAAAATCCTCAAAAATATTTTTGAATTACTTGAAAAAATGAACGGTTACATTTTTCATATTTATGGATTTAAAAAAAATCCGCCAAAATCAAATTAATTGCATAATCAAAATGGACAAAAAAAAATCTAATTTTTCCCACATTGTTATTATTAGCCAAAGTAATGTTATCTGCACAATGGTTTTTCGGTGTACATTTAAATTAATATCACGAGAAAATTTCTTAATCCATTTTAAAATTACGTTAAGTTCGACATGAATAATCAAAATCGGAGAACGCGTTTGGCAGTTGTACAATTTCAAAAATCAAAATCACGATTTTAAAATTTGCGAGTTGAAATTTTTTCATTTTGTATTTGACGAGAAAATTTTGTAATCTGCTTTAAAATTACACTAAATCCACCATTCTTTGACGTTTGAATCATCAAAACCGGAGAACACGTTTAGAAGTTATGCAACGTCAAGAACAAAATCACGATTTTAAAATTTGCGAGTTAAATTTTTTTTTCATTTAAATTAATTTCACGAGAAAAAGTTGTAATGCGTTTTAAAATTACACTAAATTCACCATACTTTGACGTTTGAATCATCAAAACCCTGAGAATGCGTTTGGCAGTTGTGCAATTTAAAAAATCACGATTTTACAATTTGCGAACTTTAAGAGTGGAATTTTGTTAAAATTTTGTATTAATTTTAGGAGAAAATTTAATAACCCGTTTTAAAATTACACTAAATCCGCCATACTTTGATGTTTGACACATCTGAATCGCAGAACGTGCTTGGCAGTTGCGCAGTTTCAAAAATCAAACTCGCGATTTTAAAATGTTCAAACTTTAAAAAGTGCAATTTTTGCATTTTGTGTTAATAAATTTGGCACATTTTGACGTTGGAGTCATCAAAATCTGACGATAAGTTCGGCTATTATGCAATTTTAAATATCAAAATCGCGTTTTAAAAATATTCAAACTTTATTAAAAGTGCGTTTTTTGCATTTTGTGTCAATTTTATGGAAACATTTTACAATCCTTTTTAAAATTACACTAAATTCGCGGTATTTTGACGTTCGAATCTTCAAAATAAGACGTGTTTGGTTATTCTGCAATTTAACAAAAATCGAAATCGCAATTTAAAATCTTTGGACGTGGAAAATGTGAGATTTTGACGTTTTGCGTTGATTTTACGAAAATGTTTTTAACCAACTTTTAAATAACACTAAATTTGGCATATTTTGACGTTGGAGTCATCAAAATCAGACGACGAGTTCGGTGGTTATGCAATTTTAAATATCAAAATCGCGTTTTAAAAATATTCAAACTTTATTAAAAGTGTTTTTTTGCATTTTGTGTTAATTTTATGGAAACATTTTACAATCCTTTTTAAAATTACACTGAATTCGCGGTTTTTTGATGTTCGAATCTTCAAAATCAGACGTGTTTGGTTGTTCTGCAATTTAACAAAAATCAAAATCGCAATTTAAAATCTTTGAACGTGGAAAATGTGAGATTTTGACGTTTTGCGTTGATTTTACGAAAATGTTTTTAACCAACTTTTAAATTACACTAAATTTGGCATATTTTGACGTTGGAGTCATCAAAATCAGACGACGAGTTCGGTGGTTATGCAATTATAAATATCAAAATCGCGTTTTAAAAATATTCAAACTTTATTAAAAGTGTTTTTTTTTGCATTTTGTGTTAATTTTATAAGAACATTTTAGAATCAGTTTTAAAATTACACCAAATTTGACATGTTTTGAAGTTCGAATCATCAAAATTAGACGCATTTGGCTCTTTAAAAAAAGTCAAAATCGCAATCTGAAAACTTTGAAAACGTGAAATTTTGAGGTTTTGCATTGATTTTACGAAAACATTACTTAACCAACTCTTAAAATGCACTAAATTTGGCACATTCTGACGTTGGAGTCACCAAATCGGACGACGACTTCGGCACCAAATTTTGACGTTTTGCGTTGATTTTACGAAAATGTTTTTAACCAACTTTTAAGTTACACTAAATTTGGCACATTTTGACGTTGGAGTCACCAAATCGGACAACGAGTTCGGCAGTTAAGTTATTTGAATTATCAAAATCGCGATTTAAAAATATTCAAATTTTATTAAAATTGCTTTTTTTGTACGAGAACATTTTACAATCCGTTTTAAAATTACACTAAATTTGCCATATTTTGAAGTTCGTATCACCAAAATTAGACGCGTTTGGCTTTTCTGTAATTAAAAAAAAACCAAAACCGCAATTTAAAATCTTAACCAACTTTTGAATTGCACTAAATTTGGCACATTTTGCGCTGGAGTCATCAAAATCGGACGACGACTTCGGCAGCTATGCAATTTTAAATACCAAAATCGCGATTTCAAAATATTCAAAGTTTATTAAAACTGCTTTTTTTGTATTGGGTGTTAATTTTATGAGAACATTAAAAAATTAACATTAAAATCACACTAAATTCGCCGTATTCTGACGTTCGTTTGATGTTCATATCATCAAAATCAGACACGTTCAGCTGTTCTGCAATTTAGAAAAATCAAAATACTATTAATTTTTTAACCATTGGCTGCACTTTTTTTCGCGAGCGTTTTGGTGACCTTTAAATATCGAAAATCGCACAGGTATCGTTATACGGTGTTAGTAAAACTATCGAACTATACGACTAGAACGATTAGAACATACGGCGTACGTCAGTCGCCTTTTGGCGATCACCCAGTTAGACCTCCTATTTTTACAGGTGCAGCCAAAGGTTAATACTACTATATTAAGTTTTTACTTTCTCCGTTACGAAGTACGAGAAAGTATTGTGATCGTGATTTTTTTTTCAAAATTTTTTTTACGGAAATATCCGTTTTGGGGTCCCTAGATACCATTTCAACAATTTCTGGAAAAAAAAAATTTGTGTCTGTGTGTGTGTCTGTGTCTGTGCCTGTGTGTGTGTGTGTGTGTCTGTCTGTGTGCGCTGTATCTCAAAAACTAACAGAGCAATTGATATGAAACTTTGAACATACGTCTTATTTGATAATACGAAGAACTGAAAAGCTTTTGGTAAAATTTCGTACACCGGAAGTGGGCGTTTACCTTAACTGTTTTTTGTTTTTTGCCAATATTTTCTTAAATATGAAAAATATCACAAAAACATTTAAACAAACATCGAAGACAACAAAGAAATGAACATCTTTTGCTTGAAAATATTTTTCATAAAATCATTGCTATTCGAGAAAAAAATTTATTAATTTTTTTTAATTTTTGGTTTATAATCATGAAACGATAATAGTTACAGCAAATTTAAGTGAATAATAATTGTAGAGAATACCAAAATGAACAACTTCTAAAGAATAAGTTTTTTTCGAAATGTCGTTAGTTTTTGAGCAAACCGAGTTTTTTAATTTGAAGTATAATTTTTCCATCTTTCATAATTTTGACGTTTTAAACGTCAGTTTCATCCGAGTTTACACAACGCTCGATGTACATTTAAAATATGATTTCAATTGAAAATAAACCCATGAAAACGTAAATATAAAGTCGGAGAAAGTAACATGATGGCCACATCACCATTTTTTTTCTTTCTAGCAAAAATTACATTTTGGTACTTTTGGACTGTTGTTAAATTTTCTTGAAAATCAAGGAATTCATGATTTTGATTTCCTAAAATGCGTACCGCCGAACATTGTCTTAGGTCAAGCTTAATGAATGAACCGAGTGTGCCCTGGAATCTACTCACCAACCAGCAACAATTACCAGACCTCGTTTATTCTTTTTGCTCGACTTTAGCAGCAGTGCCTGCTCTGAGTTATAGTCTATGAAACGCCAACAAATGGCATGTTTACTACAATGCGTGTTGAGTCTACGTCCCGCCGGTACAAACTCGCCGCTGATGCAATTAAGCCCAAGACCTGACCCTCCCCCTCCCGTGCATACTTAACATGCCCCATTGACACCGAGAGAAGGCCTTAAATATTTCTTGACGGATGTCAGGTCCGAAACACCCACTGCAACCGGCTAAAATCCGGCAGCGGCCGAGAATTATGCGGTGAGACAATTCTCGGAATGCTGCTGATGATGAATGGCCACATGTGCCGAAATTCAAGTTGCGTCCGGTGCCATTGTTTGTTTATTTAATTGTTCAGTGACCAGTTCCAATATTTTTAAATGCTGTACCCACGTGTGTGTGACAACAGGAAGGCGAATGTACAACAAGCAGTTAATTCATTGACATGTCTCGTATGGCGATTGGGATTTGTTTTGTAAATAGTATTTCCAAGAAATTTAATTAGTAACGCGTTTTAAAACATACAATTAGCGAATACTGTTATTGTTATTAGGTAAATCGGTTCGTATTTGTAGTACTTTTTATCTTGTGTATCAGTTTTCTATGGAGAGAATTTTTGGTATAAGAATGATCACTTCATGACAGTTAGTCTATGATGTTAACAAAGACGTAACTTTCTCCGATTTGATGGTATAACCACTTGTATCATAAAATCACAGGAAGTTACATCACCATTTTTTTATCATAAAATCACAGGAAGTTACATCACCATTTTTTTATATGTAGAAATAGACAAAATTGCAAACAATGATTAATCCCATCAACCTCTTACAATTACCAAAAGTTACACGCTTACAAGAGTATCGCCAATTAAGGCAGCATTTGATTGATGAGTAGGCGTCGATTCATGAATTATACAATCAGCGGCCTTTCTGGGAATTAGGAAAACGATCGATCAATCCGAATTTAATGTACATTTTTACGTGCCCCGTGGCGTTTTTACAAACGTTAATGCGTCAAATTAATTAACCGGCCATGTTTTACACGAGGACCACCAAGCAGAAGACTTTATACATTTTAATCACGTCTTCGCGTTCGCTACTTTTGTCTACGGACGTGTCCGGCCACCAATGGGAGAAGACGGGACACAAAGATGTAAATTGATGTCCTCTTCTTTACCGAATCGATGATATTTTATACGAAGGTGGCTCGTTAGTGTGGCTGAAGTAATTAACATTCTCCGAGGAGGTTTTATGGCGAGTTACAAGCCATTGACGAATTTGATGGGGGTCCTTGCGACAGTAATTCACTGACCAGATTTTCTAGACATACCAGTCTCCAAATATCTCCGAAACTAATTTCTATATTAAACAATCCTTAAAGTACAATGTTAAAATACCTCGTTTTTTTTTTACCCAACGCCGCAATGGGAAAAACGTATTTAATATGTTTCCGTAACGCCCATGGATGATTAGAACTTAGGTTAGACCGAGGAAAAGTCTGGGGAAAACTTTTGAGGTTCTAAGATTTTTTGTAGCTGAAAATATTATTTTTGACAGTCAAAAATTATCATCGTTGGCAGTTAAAAATGTTCATTTTTTACAGTTGAAAATAGTCATTTTTGGCAGTTACAAATGATCATCTTTAGCAGTTGAAAATTATCATTTTTGACAGTTAAAAATTATCATCGTTGGCAGTTAAAAATGTTCATTTTTTACAGTTGAAAATAGTCATTTTTGGCAGTTACAAATGGTCATCTTTAGGAGTTGAAAATTATCATTTTTGGCAGTTAGAAATTGTAGTTTTTTGCAGTTTAAAATTGTTATTTTTGACAATAAAAAATCGTCATTTTTGGTGGTTGAAAATTTACTTTTTTAGAGCTTTTGAACATTGTCAATTTGGCAGCATAAAACTGTAGGTTTTGACAGTTAAAAATTCTCAATTTGGTAGCTGTGGTAGCTAAAAATCATTATTTCTGGTCATCGGTGGCAATTAAAAAAAAACAATTTTCAGCTACCAAAATTGATTATTTTCAACTGCCAAAAACTACTGTTTTAAATTGCCATAAATTGAGAAAAACTTTCAGAAGCCAAAAAAGTAAATTTTCAAGTACCAAAAATGACAATTTTCAACTGTCAAAAGTGAGATTTTTTAATATTATTTTCATAGTTTTTGACGGTTGAAAATTGAAGTTTTTGCATGTTGAAAATTTTGGCATTTTAAAATTGTCATTTTCGGCAGTTGCAAATGATCATCGTTAGTGGTGAAAATTGCATTTTTGCCAGTTAAAATGGTCATCATTAGTAGTTGAATTTTTTTATTTTTGACAGTTGGAAATTGTAGTTTTTGGCAGTTTAAAATTGTCACTTTTGGCAGTTCAAAATTGAAGCTTTTGGTTGCTGAAAGTGATCAAAATTGTAGTTTTTGCCGGTTGAAAATTGTCATTATTGGTAGCTAAAAATTATTATTTTGACAGTTGAAAAAGGTCACCGTTGGCAGTAAAAAAAAATCATTTTTGTAGTTTTTGGCAATTGAAGATTGTCATTTCTGCCAGTTAGAAATTGTAGTTTTTTGCAGTGTAAAATTGTTATTTTTGACAGTAGAAAATCGTCATTTTTGGTAGTTGAAAATTTACTTTTTTGGCTTCTAAACGTTGTCAATTTGGCAGTTTAAAACTGTAGTTTTTGACAGTTAAACATTCTCAATTTGGTAGCTGAAAATCATTATTTCTGGTCATCGTTGGCAATTAAAAAGAACAATTTTCAGCTATCAAAATGGATCATTTTCAACTGCCAAAAACTACAGTTTTAAACTGCCAAAAATTGAGAAACATTTTCAGAACCCAAAAAATTTTATAAGTTGTAATTCAAGGTGACTGTCTTTTTCAAGAGTCCGAAAAAAGGTGATGAGCAAAAAAAAGGTCCTCACTTTCAAAAATGTTGAAGAGCTAAATAAAGTCCTCGAGTACAAAATTTTATATTTCACGGGCAAAGACTACTCATTCTTAAAAGAATAAAAAAAAGGTCCTCACGTAAAAAATTCTACCCTAACAAAAAATTTCACGAACATTCGTGACTTATTTTAAGTCAGTCACTTGACTACTCGTTTTGTACTCATCGAGTAGATGTAAATAAAAGCAAAAAATTCAATTCAATTCCATTATTTATTTTCACGTAAGCCATCATAAAAAATACATCGGTAACACAGCAAGACAGGCTGATTAAATTAACTATTAATTGTTTTTCATAGCCATTCTTTAATAATAGTCCAATTTGGGAAATTTATTTGGCAACGCGTTGTACCCATCGAATAGATTAGGCAAGAAAAAGGACTTTTCTGAGATTTTCCATATTTAACAATTTTTTTTTGAAAAACTATAGGGATTTTGAAAGAAAAAAAAAACAACATAAAGAATACATTTTCTTCGAAATCCTACGTCCAAATTGAAACTTTAAAATATCATCAAAATGATCTTACAAAAGCAATGTTAAGATAATACATGTGCCAACAAATGCTGGTTTTAACAAAATGGAGCACCAACGCTACTATTATGTGTGCAGTGCATGTGTAGAGGAAAAGCTCGTGGAGCAAAAAAATTAGGCGGCACCCCCGACGCCATGGTAAAATGAATAGTCAATACTATTAGGTTAGCCTAAATCCTAATATAGGTCCCACTCTCAGCGCGCGGGCGCGTGTTTTCGCGATTTCAGTGGCTCTCAACCAGTTTTGAAATGTTCTTAGGTTAGAATCGATTGTACTACTAACGTGTAACGTGTTTAGGTCAGGGTTAACAGGCATTTTTTTAGAAACCATTAGGATATTGATTGTGATAATACGAGAGAGAGAGAAAATATAGATAGAGAAACTGGTTGAGAGCTATCAGAATCGCGATCGACAGAGTCGCGCCTGCACGTTGAAGATGGGACGAATATTAGTATTTTCCCATTTGAATTTATTTTACGCAGAATTTTCCTACATTTAATACCCTTTTTATTTTTGTAAAGACAACGTAACCGCGAATGCAGATAGAGATTACAAAAAAGAAAGAGTATTTTTGGGCGGCTTCTCGGAATCACCGTGTAAATTCGTCCATCAGATAAGAACGCCAGCATGTTTACAGCCATTTTGACTGAGTAATGCACATGTAAACACAAGTTTGGACGAATATTAAATCCCCGGCGTCGTGTGAATAAAAAGGGTCGGGGGATTGGACGAGATTTATGGAGCTGTGAGCAGATAAAATCCCAGCGATCCGTACGGGCGTCGACTCATTACTTATTTTTCCTCAGGCTTCTCACTTTATTATGTAATTAATTACTCGGGACGAGCAATGCGCGGCCGAGAGGGCACCTGATGGATGACACCTAGATTATCTCGAGAGTCCTTTCCAGAATTCTAGATGGAGATGGATTCGGAATCCGTATAACCGATAAATCCGAAATCAAAACCAATATTTGTAATAAGTTATTAATTGTATAGAATATATTGTGTGGAGGTAGTTTGGACTTTTCACAAATTGGTAATGAAGAATTTTTATTTCTACTACTACTTTCTATACTAAGTTAACAAAGATGACATGTTGTCTAGTTATTCTTTTGACGTTTTGTATAGTTATTCTTTGGACATTGGGCCTCATCTTAGGTTATCCGGATGGGTGGTACGAATTGTTTATGTGTAAAACATAAGTTTTTGTTGTTAAGTCCACTATTCGCTCGAGGTGGTGTATCCTATGCAACCATATATACTCAACTAAGTGTATTTGGTTGCATACGATAATAATAATACCTGTTTGTATAACTAGCATTTACATTAGGTATGAATCAATTTAAAATCCATCAGAAAATTACGGATTTGTAATGTACCTGATAACAATAATAATCACCATTATTATTGTTATCGGGTACAGTTTTTTTTGAAAAATCCAAGCTTTTTTGGTTCCGGTTTATTTTAAATATTTTTAGATTGATTCCTCTGGAAATGATTAATAATTTATTTTGAAGAAATATACTGGTTCTATTGGCTGGATTGAGGGATAAGGCTCACCCACCTACAACCAGTGGCGGCTCGTGGAACATGTTGATAGCAGAGCCACTTATACAATATACCCCCTCATTTTTTTTTAAGAAAAAAAGACCAAAGTAAAGTAACTGGCGAAAAAGTGTTTTAAGAATGAATTAAAAATTCTTGTTGACCTTGAAACTACAGGTAGTGCCATGGCTCATTGGCTCTATATAACGAGCCACCCCTGCCCACAACCCTTCTTTTCACTTTTATTTTAAACTGTAAACACAGTTTTCTGGTGTAATACTCAATTTAAACCGTGTCTCACCTTTCTTCGAATTTTAAAAGTTTGTTTATTATTTGGCACCAGTTTTGGCTATCAATTTTGGAATCTTTCACTTTCGATTACGAGCATAACGTGACGAGAATCTGCGAAAATTTGCAAAAACATTCCGACATGCATTTTATACAGTATTATCTTGTTATTTTATCGGGGCACAGTTTTCGTGTTTGTACTGTATAATGTAGTTTGTGTAATGGATACTTTTATCCAGCATTATCTCTCATCCAGTATTTAAAACAATATTCATTAATCCAATTTTCAGTTGAATGGGCGGTGTGTAATTAATTACTGTTAAATGAAATTCAACAAAATTATTGAACTATCTTTAGTTGTTTCACTTTTAAGACAAGAAATAGATTCCGAAAATCTTGTGAATGATTGTGACTATTGTTATAATGGTTCAATCTCAAATTGGCCAGTTGCGCCGTGGCAAATGGGTGGGCGTAGGGTGGGAAAAGGCCAACGGTATAATACGGAGTGCGTTCGTTTCGGACATTCAATGACATAAATTACCATAAACTGTTGAAAACGGTAAGACAAGCGTACGAACCGAACGTCGACTTTCTCTACACTGGTAATAAACCACCCGATTTTTGTCTCCGATTGTATGTTCCTCTCGCTTGGATTCTCGGTGCGCGGCCCGCCTCTCCATTAGCCAGTTTGACTTTGAAGGTCTGTACGTAGTATAGTCGAGTTTATTGATAAATGACTTGCCCAGTAATAAAAGACTGAGATCAAAGACAGATAAAACTTGACTTTACATTGAACCAGTGTCGGCTTGTGGAACATGTTGATGGTAGAGCCATTTATACAATATAATGTATCTTCCCAGACCAAAGTAACAAGCAAAAAAATTTTTTTAAGAATTGATTAAAAAATCTTGCTGAGCTTGAAACTACAGGTAGTGCCATGGCTCCTTGGCTCCATATAACGAGCCACCCCGGCATTGAACTGAAGTATGCAAACGTATCCGAACGCATTTCTTCAAAATCAGTAAGTTTTGCCGTGGAGAAACAGTAAAATTATCAAAGAATGTTTTCGTTGTGAATTTTACATAACATTTTCTATCAACACTTTTAGCTGTCACAACGCATCGGGGAGTCATTGGCTGTGATGTGTCAGATAAGTTTATTTTTTGATCTGTTTATAATATTTCAATCACAACTAATTATTAGTTGCGTTTAAAACATCGTGAATTTTTCAATTCAGTTCAATTATTAATTATCATGCAGTAACGGTCGCAACCATCATCTTCGTGATCTATTACTAGGCAATATAATTTACAGGGCAAGATCCAATGATTAATTGGTTGAATCATCGATAATTGGCTAAACCGCCTTAAACTTAAATAAATGACTATAATTGGTGATTATAAATATTTATCTGAAATGCAGGAAATGTGAAACCAAACTCAGCACCAACAACCACGCAAGAGAATATGAAATAATATATTGTCTTTCGCCACCATAAATAAATATCTTCAATTGGACACGAGTTTCCGCGACGTTTTAATTTCTAAAGCAATCAATCTTTAATACAAATCGAACGAAGAAATCTAAACTTATGGTTTCTCCATTACAAACCAAAAACGGCTGCGGACGATAAATTTTACTTTGGTGAAATGTCTGTGTTTTTCACTAATTATTTCCAAAATTTTGGATTTAATCATTCAGTGACGAGTCTAAAACATGTTCACACAATAAATAATCCTAATGAACGAATAATTCGGATTTCGTATTTACCAATGTTTTTACTTTTTAGTATTTTGATCGTGAAAATTTTTAAAATCTGGTGATACGTTCAAGAGTTATTCTTAAAAATATAATTACAATTAAAATTTTTGCAGCAAATTGTTATTTGTTCGATTAGTACATAATTTTGCTTCAGGAATTAAAAAAAAAATGGCGATACGTTCAAGAGAGAAAACATTTCTTAAAGGATATATTCATTTTAAGGTCCCAAAAAGACGATTCCGACAATTTTTGAAAAACCAAATGTTAATGTTCCCATCACGTTACATCTCCGATTTGATGGTATAAACTGGATTTTGAAAATTCTTGGTGCAAAATGTTCTTCTAATCAAGTAAATACCGATACGCCAACAAAAAACAAAATGTATTATTTTTTGTGTTTTATTGTGTGTTTTACTCCTAAACCCATCACCAAATTTTGAAAATTCTTGATGCAAAATGATGTACTAATCGAATCGATATATCGATGCGCTCATAACATAAAACTTGGTTTTCATTTGTTTTCCAGTTTTTTTGAGAATTACTTCTAAATGCATCTTCAGATTTTGAAAATTCTTGGCACAAAATAGAGGTCAGAGAAATGACTCTTTTTTGTGCGCTGCCTCAGCGAAAAGAGTCTAATAAAAGGAGTCGACTCTGGGAATTGACTCATCAAAAAAATTCCCCAAATAATGTTGATGGGAAAAAAAGTTCTCACCTCCAGAATGAATGAGTCGACTCATAATTTTAAAGAGTCGAGCAATAATTTCCAAGAGCCGACTCGTTAATTAAAGAGTCGGGTTCTAAGCAAAAAAGAAAAAAACATTGTGGACAAAAATGTCATGACTCAAATTGAGCTGCAAATTTGCAACGAGAGTCACTTGACTCCGGGACTCATTTCAAAGAGTTGATTAACTCCACCTCTAGTGCATATTGTAGGGTCATAAGCAAAAAAAAAACATTGCGGACAAAAATTTCATGACTCAAATTGAGCTGCAAAACAACGGGAGTCACTTGACTCCGCGACTCATTTCTAAGAGTTGACTAACTCCACCTCTAGTGCATAATGTTGGACAAATCGATTGGATAACTTACGATCAAACAATCTTTGACTTTTAAGTGATTTTCAGTCGTTTAGAAATAACTCTTGAGACATCACTAAATTTAGAAAATTCTTGGTGCAAAATGTTGTACTAATCGGATCAATAACGTTATGCTCAAAAAATAAACTATTTTTTTGTTTTTTTTTTTAGAATAACTCTTAAACGCTTTACTAGATTTGAAAATTCTTAGTGCAAAATGATCTACTAATGTACAACACCATTGATGTGGGTGAAATTGATCTTAAGTTTAATATCTTCAAACCAAAGTATGTAAAGTTTCATCGTTTTAATAGATAAAATAATACAGGATTGTGTTCTTAAAATAATCAAATTTTAATTGCTAATAAACACAGTTAAGTGTGATGTATTATTAAATTGAGCTGCAAACCTATTTACTGTCACATACCATCTTACAACTCATTAAATTTAAGTACCGTGACACATAATTAAATTTTACTACACTGATTATAATAATAAGATTTGCATTAATATTATATAGCCAGTTTCACACGTAAATATAATAGCTTGGCCAATCACTACAAAAAAAAAATGCATACACTATTAATTTATTTTTCCGGTTACGTTTTCAAATTCGAACATGAAATCTTATCTATATAATATTTGAAATCAACTTTGTCCATCCACAAGCAGACAGCAATAAATTTGGCATTTGTTTTCAAGTTCGAATATGAAATTAGATAATTTTATTAGTGATGAATCTAAATAAGTAATTGAAATTTAGCAAGATAGCAATAAATTTGGCATAAACAGTTACCGTGTTTCTTACATACAGGTTCAAGGGGACAAAAATCGTATCCCGTTAACGAATGTACAATTTGCATAAACATGCATAAACAAGGAATAGCCATGTTCGATTCATCGTATAATTCCAATTTTCTGTCTGGGCGACTTTTTACTTTTTAAATTTACTCAAAATTCATTCGGGATTATAATTTAATGAGAAAGCGTAAATAAATTTCGAGATAAATTCAGTTGAATTCCTTAAAAATCCGGAATTTATTCTTAAATAAATTCCGGATTTTTACTCACAAAATACAAAAACAAATGCCATCAACTTTTTCAAATTTACTCAAAATATATTCAGGATTATAATTCCGTGAAAAAACGTAAACTTACCATCCATAGATTTTGAGATAAATTCCTATGAATTTACAGAACATAATTTCTTAAACATCCGGAATTTATTTTGGTGGCTCTTAAAAAATATAAAAACAAATGCCATCAACTTGAAACTTTTCAAATTTACTAAAAATCCATTTAGATTTTTAAATAAATTCATGTAAACAGAGCATAATTTTATAAAAATCTGGAATTTATATTGATGACTCAAAAAAATATAAAAACAATTGGCATCGACTTGAAACTTTCCAAATTTTCTCAAAACCCATTTCGGATTATAATTCTGCAAAAAAAAACGTTAATACCCCATCCATAAATTCATATGAACAGAGCGTAATTTCTTAAAAATCTGGAATTTATTTTTGTGGCTCAAAAAATATAGAAACAATTGCCTTCGACTTGAAACTTTCTAAATTTACTCAAAATCTACCCAGGATTATAATTTAATGAGAAACCGCAAACATCCCATCCATAGATTTTAAGATAAATTCATGTAAACACAGTATAATTCTTAAAAATCTGAAATTTATTTTTGTGGCTCAAAAAATATAAAAACAATTGCCATCAAACCCATTCAGGATTATAATTCTATAAAAAAAGTGAATACCCCATCCATAGATTATGAGATAAATTCATATAAACAGAGCGCAATTTCTTAAAAATCTGGATTTTATTTTAGTGGCTCAAAAAAATATGAAAACAATTGGCATCGACTTGAAACTTTCAAAATTAACTTACAATCCACTCAGGATTATAATTTAATGAAAAAATGCAAACACCCCACCCATATAAATTTATTTGACCATAGTTTAATTTTTATAAAAATCCGAAATTTCTTTTGTTGGCTCAAACAAATATAAAAACAATTGTCATCAACTTGAAACTTTCCAAATTTACTCAAAACCCATTCAGGATTATAATTCTATAAAAAAAAGTTAATACCCCATCCATAGATTTTGAGATAAATTCATATAAACAGAGCGCAATTTCTTAAAAATCTGGAGTTTATTTTTGTGGCTCAAAAAATATAAAAATAATTGGCATCGACTTTAAACTTTCAAAATTTACTTAAAACCCACTCAGGATTATAATTTAATGAAAAAACGCAAACACCCCACCCATAGATTTTGAAATAAATTTATGTGAACATAGTTTATTTTTTATAAAAATCCGGAATTTCTTTTGTTGGCTCAAACAAATACAAAAACAATTGCCATCGACTTGAAACTTTCCAAATTTGCTCAAAACCCATTCAGGATTATAATTCTATAAAAAAAGTTAATACCCCATCCATAGATTTTGAGATAAATTCATATAAACAGAGCGCAATTTCTTAAAAATCTGGAATTTATTTTGGTGGCTCAAAAAATATAAAAACAATTGCCATCGACTTGAATCTTTCTAAATTTACTCAAAACCCATTCAGGATTATAATTCTATAAAAAAAAGTTAATACCCCATCCATAGATTTTGAGATAAATTCATATAAACAGAGCGCAATTTCTTAAAAATCTGGAGTTTATTTTTGTGGCTCAAAAAAATATAAAAACAATTGGCATCGACTTGAAACTTTCAAAATGTATTTAAAACCCACTCAGGATTATAATATAATGAAAAAATGCAAACACCCCACCCATAGATTTTGAAATAAATTTATGTGAACATAGTTTAATTTTTATAAAAATCCGGAATTTCTTTTGTTGGCTCAAACAAATATAAAACAATTGCCATCGATTTGAAACTTTCCAAATTTACTCAAAACTTATTCAGGGTTATAATTCTATAAAAAAAGTTAATACCCCATCCATAGATTTTGAGATAAATTCATATAAACAGAACGCTATTTCTTAAAAATCTGGAGTTTATTTTTGTGGCTCAAAAAAATATAAAAACAACTAGCATCGACTTGAAACTTTCAAAATTTACTTAAAACCCACTCAGGATTATAATTTAATGAAAAAACGCAAACACCCGACCCATAGATATTGAAATAAATTTATGTGAACATAGTTTAATTTTTATAAAAATCCGAAATTTCTTTTGTTGGCTCAAACAAATATAAAAACAATTGTCATCAACTTGAAACTTTCCAAATTTACTCAAAACCCATTCAGGATTATAATTCTATAAAAAAAAGTTAATACCCCATCCATAGATTTTGAGATAAATTCATATAAACAGAGCGCAATTTCTTAAAAATCTGGAGTTTATTTTTGTGGCTCAAAAAAATATAAAAACAATTGGCATCGACTTGAAACTTTCAAAATGTATTTAAAACCCACTCAGGATTATAATATAATGAAAAAATGCAAACACCCCACCCATAGATTTTGAAATAAATTTATGTGAACATAGTTTAATTTTTATAAAAATCCGGAATTTCTTTTGTTGGCTCAAACAAATATAAAACAATTGCCATCGATTTGAAACTTTCCAAATTTACTCAAAACTTATTCAGGGTTATAATTCTATAAAAAAAGTTAATACCCCATCCATAGATTTTGAGATAAATTCATATAAACAGAACGCTATTTCTTAAAAATCTGGAGTTTATTTTTGTGGCTCAAAAAAATATAAAAACAACTAGCATCGACTTGAAACTTTCAAAATTTACTTAAAACCCACTCAGGATTATAATTTAATGAAAAAACGCAAACACCCGACCCATAGATATTGAAATAAATTTATTTGACCATAGTTTAATTTTTATAAAAATCCGAAATTTCTTTTGTTGGCTCAAACAAATATAAAAACAATTGTCATCAACTTGAAACTTTCCAAATTTACTCAAAACCCATTCAGGATTATAATTCTATAAAAAAAAGTTAATACCCCATCCATAGATTTTGAGATAAATTCATATAAACAGAGCGCAATTTCTTAAAAATCTGGAGTTTATTTTTGTGGCTCAAAAAAATATAAAAACAATTGGCATCGACTTGAAACTTTCAAAATGTATTTAAAACCCACTCAGGATTATAATATAATGAAAAAATGCAAACACCCCACCCATAGATTTTGAAATAAATTTATGTGAACATAGTTTAATTTTTATAAAAATCCGGAATTTCTTTTGTTGGCTCAAACAAATATAAAACAATTGCCATCGATTTGAAACTTTCCAAATTTACTCAAAACTTATTCAGGGTTATAATTCTATAAAAAAAGTTAATACCCCATCCATAGATTTTGAGATAAATTCATATAAACAGAACGCTATTTCTTAAAAATCTGGAGTTTATTTTTGTGGCTCAAAAAAATATAAAAACAACTAGCATCGACTTGAAACTTTCAAAATTTACTTAAAACCCACTCAGGATTATAATTTAATGAAAAAACGCAAACACCCGACCCATAGATATTGAAATAAATTTATGTGAACATAGTTTAATTTTTATAAAAATCCGGAATTTCTTTTGTTGGCTCAAACAAATATAAAAACAATTGCCATCGACTTGAAACTTTCCAAATTTACTCAAAACTTATTCAGGATTATAATTCTATAAAAAAACGTTAATACTCCATCCATAGATTTTGAGATAAATTCATATAAACAGAGCCCAATTTCTTAAAAATCTGGAATTTATTTTAGTGGCTTAAAAAAATATAAAAACAATTGGCATCGACTTTAAACTTTCAAAATTTACTTAAAATCCACTCAGGATTATAATTTAATGAAAAAATGCAAACACCCCACCCATAAACTTTGAAATAAATTTATTTGACCATAGTTTAATTTTTATAAAAATCCGGAATTTCTTTTTTGGCCCAAACAAATATAAAAACAATTGCCATCGACTTGAAACTTTCCAAATTTACTCAAAACTCATTCAGGATTATAATTCTATAAAAAAAAGTTAATACCCCATCGATAGATTTTGAGATAAATTCATATAAACAGAGCGCAATTTCTTAAAAAACTGGAAAGTATTTTTGTGGCTCAAAAAAATATAAAAACAATTGGCATCGACTTGAAACTTTCAAAATTTACTTACAATCCACTCAAGGTTATAATTTAATGAAAAAACGCAAACACCCCATCTATAGATTTTGAAATAAATTTATGTGAACATAGTTTAATTTTTATAAAAATCCGGAATTTCTTTTGTTGGCTCAGACAAATATAAAAACAATTGCCATCGACTTGAAACTTTCCAAATTTACTCAAAACTCATTCAGGATTATAATTCTATAAAAAAAAATTAATACCCCATCAGTAGATTTTGAGATAAGTACATATAAACAGAGCGCAATTTCTTAAAAATCTGGAATTTATTTTAGTGGCTCAAAAAAATATAAAAACAATTGACATCGACTTGAAACTTTCAAAATTTACTTACAATCGACTCAGGATTATAATTTAATGAATAAAACGCAAACCCCACCCATAGATTTTCAAATAAATTTATGTGAACAGAGCATAATTTCTTAAAAATCTGGAATTTATTTTGGTGGCTCAAACATTTTTTAAAACAATTGCCATTGACTTGCAACTTTCCAAATTTACTCAAAACCCATTTAGGATGATAATTCTATAAAAAAAAAACCGTTAATACCCCATCCATAGATTTTGAGATAAATTCATATGAACAAACTTTATTTTGGTGGCTCAAAAAATATAAAACACAATTGATATCGACTAAAAACTTTTAAAATTACTCAAAATCCATTCATTTCCTTTGATTTCGTACTTTTAACACAGAAACTCTCTAATAATCATTGAACACAGGATTATATAAAGGATGAATGTTGGTTTCTACAGAATTATATCTTTTATAATTTATTTCTAATTAGTGTTAAAAAACAGGCATTTTCAACATGAAATAAAATTTAAATAAACTCAGAAAATCTAAGATGTTTTACTATAGAGACACAGATTGGTTCTTTAGTAATAAAATCCATTAAGACAAATTAGTTTTACTTGAAAAATAAGGACGCAATTACGTATGAGCTCGACCCTTCCGCGAGTTATTTTTGTTAGCGTTAGCGAAAATAGTTATTTTTCCGCGATAGGAGTTTTAGGTTAGATCCGTTATACCGTTTCCGCGATGAAGAGGCTTAATACAAAAATACCATTAACAGTACAATTTCTGAATTTTAAAATTATTTATATAGCACAAACGAAGAAGTTAATTGCCAAAAATAAAAATATTACACGATAAATTAGGGCAATCATAAAGTGCATCAGCGCGGCAATAAATCTTAATAAAAACGACACAGTAGTTATGTTTGAACAATTTTTTATGCAAACAATCCATCAGCGCAATTGTGCCCCAGATGCAATAACTCGCGCACAGCATAAACCTATTCCATTCTACTTTAACTTTTACGACCGGAGAAAGAAGAAAACCTTCAGCTGCGCTTGTGACATTTAAGGGTGTGGACCACCTAGAACGCTCTTTACTTACGCCCAAATGAACAATAAAACGATGAACGAAAAAACTTTAAATAGCCGCCATCACTCATCAACGTTATTCCGATATTCTTAATCGATAAACAGAATCAATTTGTAGTGGATTAATAATTGGTATTTCATTTGTACAAACGCTGTCAGATTTATAACGCAAAAAAAGCCATCGAGTTGAAACTTCTCAAATTTGCTTACAATGAATGCCAAATTACGTTTCCGTGAAAATTATTAACACTTCATCCCTAAATTTTGGAATAATTTAATGAGAACAGAGCGTGATTTTTTGAAAAAATGTAATAATTTTAGTGACTTGAAAAAAATATAAAAACAATTGCCGTCTACTTGAAACTTCTCAAATTTGCTTACGATGTATGCCAAATTACGTTTCCGTGAAAACTGTTAACCCTCTATCCCTAAATTTTGGAATAATTTAATGAGAACAGAGTGTGAAGTTTTGAAAAAATGTAATAATTTTAGTGACTTGAAAAAAATATTAAAACAATTGCCATCGACTTAAAACTTCGTAAATTTGCTTATAATGAATGCCAAATTACGTTTTTGTGAAAATTGTTAACACTTCATCCCTAAATTTTGTAATAATTTAAGTAGAACAGAGCGTGAAGTTTTGAAAAAATGTAATAATTTTAGTGACTTGAAAAAAATATTAAAACAATTGCCATCGACTTGAAACTTCATAAATTTGCTTATAATGAATGCCAAATTACGTTTCTGTCAAAATTATTAACTCTTCATCCCTAAATTTTGGAATAATTTAATGAGAACAGAGCGTGAAGTTTTGAAAAATGTAATAATTTTAGTGACTTGAAAAAAATATTAAAACAATTGCCATCGACTTGAAACTTCTCAAATTTGTTTAGAATGAATGCCAAATTACATTTCTATGAAAATTGTTAACACTTCATCCCTAAATTTTGAAATAATTTAATGAGAATGGAGAGTGAAGTTTTGAAAAATGTAATAATTTTAGTGACTTGAAAAAAATATTAAAACTATTGCCATCGACTTGAAACTTCTTAAATTTGCTTATAATGAATGCCAAATTACGTTTCTGTGAAAACTGTTAACACTTCATCCCTAAATTTTGAAATAATTTAATGAGAATGGAGAGTGAAGTTTTGAAAAAATGTAATAATTTTAGTGACTTGAAAAAAATATAAAAACAGTTGCCATCGACTTGAAACTTCTCAAATTTGCTTATAATGAATGTCAAATTACGTTTCTGTGAAAACTATTAACACTTCATCCCTAAATTTTGTAATAATTTAAGTAGAACAGAGCGTGAAGTTTTGAAAAAATGTTATAATTTTAGTGACTTGAAAAAAATATTAAAACAATTGCCATCGACTTGAAACTTGTCAAATTTGTTTAGAATTAATGCCAAATTACATTTCTATGAAAATTGTTAACACTTCATCCCTAAATTTTAGAATAATTTAATAAGAACGGAGAGTGAAGTTTTGAAAAATGTAATAATTTTAGTGACTTGAAAAAAATATTAAAACAATTGCCATCGACTTGAAACTTCATAAATTTGCTTATAATGAATGCCAAATTACGTTTCTGTCAAAATTATTATATATTGTCAAAATTATTAACTCTTCATCCCTAAATTTTGGAATAATTTAATGAGAACAGAGCGTGAAGTTTTGAAAAATGTAATAATTTTAGTGACTTGAAAAAAATATTAAAACAATTGCCATCGACTTGAAACTTCTCAAATTTGTTTAGAATGAATGCCAAATTACATTTCTATGAAAATTGTTAACACTTCATCCCTAAATTTTGAAATAATTTAATGAGAATGGAGAGTAAAGTTTTGAAAAAATGTAATAATTTTAGTGACTTGAAAAAAATATTAAAACAATTGCCATCGACTTGAAACTTCTTAAATTTGCTTATAATGAATGCCAAATTACGTTTTTGTGAAAATTGTTAACACTTCATCCCTAAATTTTGTAATAATTTAAGTAGAACAGAGCGTGAAGTTTTGAAAAAATGTTATAATTTTAGTGACTTGAAAAAAATATTAAAACAATTGCCATCGACTTGAAACTTGTCAAATTTGTTTAGAATTAATGCCAAATTACATTTCTATGAAAATTGTTAACACTTCATCCCTAAATTTTAGAATAATTTAATAAGAACGGAGAGTGAAGTTTTGAAAAATGTAATAATTTTAGTGACTTGAAAAAAATATTAAAACAATTGCCATCGACTTGAAACTTCATAAATTTGCTTATAATGAATGCCAAATTACGTTTCTGTCAAAATTATTAACTCTTCATCCCTAAATTTTGGAATAATTTAATGAGAACAGAGCGTGAAGTTTTGAAAAATGTAATAATTTTAGTGACTTGAAAAAAATATTAAAACAATTGCCATCGACTTGAAACTTCTCAAATTTGTTTAGAATGAATGCCAAATTACATTTCTATGAAAATTGTTAACACTTCATCCCTAAATTTTGAAATAATTTAATGAGAATGGAGAGTAAAGTTTTGAAAAAATGTAATAATTTTAGTGACTTGAAAAAAATATTAAAACAATTGCCATCGACTTGAAACTTCTTAAATTTGCTTATAATAAATGCCAAATTACGTTTCTGTGAAAACTGTTAACACTTCATCCCTAAATTTTGAAATAATTTAATGAGAATGGAGAGTGAAGTTTTGAAAAAATGTAATAATTTTAGTGACTTGAAAAAAATATTAAAACAATTGCCATCGACTTGAAACTTCTCAAATTTGTTTAGAATGAATGCCAAATTACATTTCTATGAAAATTATCAACACTTCATCCCTAAATTTTGGAATAATTTAAGTAGAACAGAGCGTGAAGTTTTGAAAAAATGTTATAATTTTAGTGACTTGAAAAAAATATAAAAACAGTTGCCATCGACTTGAAACTTCTCAAATTTGCTTATAATGAATGTCAAATTACGTTTCTGTGAAAACTATTAACACTTCATCCCTAAATTTTGGAATAATTTAATGAGAACAGAGTGTGAAGTTTTGAAAAAGTTAATAATTTTAGTGACGATAATCCATTTTACAGAAATCACAAATTAAAATTAACACTACAACGATTAAAAAAAACGTAAACATAACATAAAGAACAACATAGAAAAGTATGACTCCTTTAAAGAAAAATTCTTTACTAGTTTTTCTTGGCAAAATCTCAAGCAAAAAAAAAATAATTTCAAGTTTTTCAAAAAGCTTTTCAAATGAATTTTTTTAATACTTGAATTGATTTTATTTTTAGTTTTTTTGTTTGTTTAAAGGATCAATGCAGCCTAATGAATACCATTGATCCAAGTTCTATTGTTAAATTATCGCGAGCTTAACCCTTCAAATACTAGAAAAAAAAGTATTTATGGTTTTGCCGTTACTATTTATTTTGTCAACTAAATAGTTACCAAATTGTAACAGCACAATTCATACAGATCAAACTTTACGACTAAGTGTTTTCCGAATGTCAATTATCAACGTACCAAAGTGACAAAACCTAACGATCATTTCTCAAACATAATGATGTAATTTCTGATTAATCCCCTCGAAAATCCAGTGTAAAACACTTGTTACAATTAAATCACATCAATTTATCATCAGACGAGCATTGCACGCCGGTCCTGCTTCGTCTCTCCTCGCCAGACAAGCGGAGAAGAAAGGCGAAGACCGAAGAAAACGAAACAAAAAGAACTACACCACCCGGCCAGGCTCCTCTCTTTCCTTCTCTCTCTCCGGTTTGATTTTATCGGTTAGAATTTTATGTTTATTTTGTTTTCGGGGAGATATAAAAGATTTTTAACTACGTCACACGGAGCGTGCCTTTTCTTGCTTGAGGGAATGTGACAAGTTGAATAAAAATTTGGTGGAGAGGAAAAAAGAATTAACTCACCGATCCCTATCGGACGTATCGGGGGTCGATTCGGTCCTCGCCCTCTTCACCTGAAATCAAAAGAAGACGCGACTATTAGTTTTCGGAAAGTGTGTCTGTTGTATAAATAATGATGGACGGGGTGCAAAAGGTGATGATGATCTTTCAACAGGAGGGTGCGCCCGTGATCGATTACCGCGCTCTCATTTTTCATTCGCGGGGAAGGAAAAAGACACCCTTAACGTTCATTAACCTTTTCGGTAATGCACTGTCTGTGCGTCATTTTTATCTGCGAATTAATATTTGTAAGAATGTATTTTTTGATAGGACTAAAATTATATGAAATACATATTGAGAGAATTCAACTCGTTTCAAGCATCATTACATAACATAACATGGAGCACCTAAAGGGTTAATTAACATCAAAGGAAAGGTTGGCAAGGAATTCCAAGGAGAATAATTAAAGTCAACACGCTGACCGCTTTGTCAGTCACCGGTGACTGACACCGAAGTATTCCAACGGGACCGCGTTAGTCACCGATGACTGACAGTAAGTGCCTACTTGAAACTTACTATTTAGCGCTGTCAGTCACGAGTTAAATTAAATAAGCATATTCTTACTCATTTCATAAAATTTATTTGCGATAAAGATAATCAAGGTGTTCTTACAAGATCATAATAAAACTAGATTATTGAAGAAATACAGTGAGCTGGAAAACAGGCAGATAAAAAAATGTAGAAATTCAGTTTTTTCATCAAAATCTTGACTCAAAACCAACACAATCTTGTTTACGGTAAAGCTAATTAAAATTTTATTTTAAGATCATGAAAATAGAAGGTTGTTGAAGAAATACAGAAGTCTATAAATAGCTGAAAAGACAGATACAATTTTTAGCGACACTTTTTTGTAGAAATGCACCTTTTTCATCAAAATATTGACTTAAAATCAACGCCATCTTGTTAAGTGAAGCTAATAAAGATTTTCTTTAGAAATCACGAAAATAGAAGGCTGTCGAAGAAGCACAGAAATTCGGCAGATAAAATTTTGACGATACTGTTTTCTGGAAATGCACTTTTGCTTCAAAGTCTTGACTTTAAACCAATGCTAAGTGGTTTCTGATAAAGATAATTGAGATCCTTTATCGAAAAATCTCAATTTTTTTTCGCGAAACACAACATTATTTTATATGTAGAATGCGTCTGCAAAATTAAAAAAAAATCGGAATCATCGATTAAAATTCAGTGTCCGGTTTGACGTGGTATGAGCGATATACATGAAACTTTCTAAAATTACTTAATTACTTACACAGGTGTTATTACGCGGTTTCATAAAAAAAACCCGAAAGTACATCTTCACTTAATTAAAAGATAATCCTACTGGAACACCCATGTGTTAATTTGAAAATTGCATTTTTGAAATTCCGCTGAAGAAATTGAAAAACATTTGCTACAAACACAAGACTTTCTGAAGTTACTTCTAATAATAATAATAATTTAATAATAATATTTTTTATTGGTGCCAGAAAACTCACAGTTTTTTACATAGGTCAAGAAAAAAATTGAAAATACAAAAATGAGACTACTTAAAATTAAAAATACAGGTGAAACATATAGCATATAGGTATAGGCGCATATACAATCATATACTTAAATGAGCATCATTCAGAAATTCCTCAAAACTGTAATGTGCTTTTTCAATTAGGTATTTCTTAATGCGAACTTTGAATAAATTAAAAGACAGAGATTGAACATCATTTGGTAGGGGGTTGAAAAAATGTATACAATAGTATCGCGAGCCAGTTTTGGATTTCGTTGGTCGAAATGCGTTAAGACGTAGAAGAGGACCTAAAATGGACCCCTGAGGTACACCGTGAAAGATATTTTGCATACTTGATATATCGTCCCCTATTTGAACTACTTGTTTTCTGGAGCTCAAGTACGAGACAATCATTTTGACAGCAGTAGGGTGAAAGTTATAATATAAAGTTATAATAGATGCTACTACTTGATTCTATGAAGATTCTAAAATATATCCTTCCTCAATTACTAGAAAATCCTACTTAAACGGCATAGTGTTCATTTCGAAGTTACTTTTTTTTTAATTCGGCTAAACACAATTGAAAAACAATGGGAACAAGCAAAAAACATTCTAAAATTACTTAAAACAGATGTTACTACGTGGTTTCATAAAATTCTCAAAATGACATTTCCGTTAACTACAAGATAATCCCAATGCAACACCCTTGTGCTCAGTTCTAAGTTACATTTCTTGAATTAAAAAAAAAAGAAAAATATTTGCTACAAGGATCAAGCTTTTTAAAATGATTCAAATAGACGCTACTACACGATTTCATGAAAATCTTAAAACATCCCATTCCTAAATTACAAGATAATCCCACTTGAACGTCATTTTGTACATTCTAAATACTTTTTTTTTCGTCTAATAAAATTGAAAAACATTTGCCACAAGAATAAAACTTTTTGAAGTTACCTTAAGTGAATGCTATTACGTGATTCCATGAAAATCCCAAAACATCCCATCGCAAATTTCAAGAACGTCCTTGTATTCATTCTACAGTTATGTATATTTTTTTAAATTCGATGAAATAGCTTCAAGAACAACAGCTATAATGGCAAACCATTCCAAAATTAGTCAAAATAGATGCTACCACGTGATTACATATAAACTCCAAAGTATTCATTCTCTTAATTAAAAAATAATCCCACTGTATTAATTTCAAAGTTAAGTTTTTTTGAAATTCGGTTAAAACTTAAAAAGAAAACGCTACAGTAAATACAACTTTCTGAAGTTACTTCAAATAGATGCTCCATAAAAATCCCCAAATACTCCGTCAATTACAAGATAATCCCACTTAAACAAGAAAAAATTGTTTTATATTTTATTTTAGTTTTAAGTTTAAATGTAAGTTACTTTTATATTTTATAATGTGTTCATTTGTAAAATGGGGATTCCCGTATATAAATAAATAAATAATAATAATAAATAAATAGTGTTCATTCCAAAACTACATTATTCAAATTCGGCTAAAAAAAATCATAAACAACGGCTACAAGCTTGAAACTTTCTAACATTACTTAAAATAGATGCTACTACATGATTTCATAGACACATCAAAATATCCCTTCCCTTAATTACAAGATAATCCTACTGGAACGTACTTGTGTTAATTTCAAAGTTACATTATTTGGAACTCGGCAAAAAAATTGAACAATACTTGCTACAAGAATTAAACTTTCCAAAGTTAGTTAAAATAGATGCTACTACGCGATTCCATAAATATTCCAAAATACCCCCTCTCTCAATTACAAAATAATCACACTTAAACGCCATAGTGTTCATTCCGAAGGAACGTGTTTTCTAATTTCCGTTAAAAAAAATGGAAAACAATGGCGACAAGCTTAAAACTTTTTGTAATGACTTAAAATAAATACTACTACGCGATTTTATAAAAATTCCAAAATGTCCCTTTCCTTAATTACAAGATAATTCTACTGGAACATCCTTATGTTAATTTCAAAATTATATTTTTTGAAAATTGAAAAATGTTTGCTACAAGAATGAAACTTTCTGAAGTTGCTTCTAATAGATGCAACTACGTGATTCCATCATAATCCCAAAATACACCCTCCGTCAATTACAAGATAATCCCACTTAAACATCATAGTGTTCATTCTGAAGTAATTGGTTTTAATTTTCGCTAAAAAATTAAAAAAACAATGGCAACAAGCTTAAAACTTTTTATAATGACTTAGAATATATGCTACTATGCGATTTTATAAAAATCCCAAAATATCCCTCTCCTTAATTATAAGATAATCCTACTGGAACATCTTTATGTTTATTTGAAAATTATATTTTTTGGCATGTGTCTAAAAAAATTGAAAAATATTTGCTACAAGAATACAATTTTCTGAAGTTACTTCTAATAGATACTACTACGTGATTCCATTATAATCCCAAAATACACCCTCCGTAAATTACAAGATAATCCCACTTAAACGCCATAGTGTTCATTCAGAAGTAACATGTTCTAATTTCCGTTAAAAAAATTGAAAAACAATGGCGACAAGCTTAAAACTATTTATAATGACTTATAATAGATGCTACAAGATTTAATAAAAATCCCAAAATATCTCTTGCCTTAATTACAAGATAATCCTACTGGAACATCCTTATGTTTATTTTAAAGATATATTTTTTGATATTTGTCTAAAAAAATTGAAAAATGTTTGCTACAAGAATAAAACTTTCTGAAGTTACTTCTAATAAATGCTTCTACGTGATTCCATAATAATCCCAAAATACACACTCCGTCAATTACAAGATAATCCCACTTAAACGCCATAGTGTTCATTCCGAAATTAAATGTTGCAAATTCGACTAAAAAAAAATTAAAAACAATGGCTATAAGCCTGAAACTTTCTAACATTAATTAGAATAGATGATACTTCGTTATTTCATAAATACTTCAAAATATCCCTACCTTCGATTACAAGAAAATCTTACTGAAACGTAGGTGTGTCAATTTCAAAGTTACATTTTTTGGAACTCGGCCAAAAAATTGAAAAACATCTGCTACAAGAATAAAACTTTCTGAAGTTACTTCCAATACATGCTACTACGTGATTCCATAATAATCTCAAAGTACCCTCTCCCTCAATTACAAGAAAATCCCTCTTAAACGTCAGAGTAACATTTTTTAAATTCCGGTAAAAAAAAGTTATATAACGAAATGTCGAACTAAAATTATTTTCTAAAAGAGCTTACAAAAGTGCTCTTGGTTTTTCAAAATAACCAAAAATAAAGTCTTAAAAAAATAAAACCCAAAATTGATTTTTTCGGTTTTTATCGAATTATTTGTTTTAATAAAATATTCAGCATTAAAATATGCAAGTTTGCCTCGATTTAACCAACGCTATATCTCTTTTAGTTATCGAAACAGCAATGCTAATGCATGGAATTTATAACACCCTGTAAAAAATAAAAACCCAATTTGCTTTTTCGGTTTTTATGGAATTATTTGTTTTAACAAAATATTCAGCATTAAAATACGCAACTTTGCCTTGATTTAACCAACGCTATATCTCTTTTAGTTATCGAAACAGTAAAAAATAAAAACCAAATTTTTTTTTTTCGGTTTTTATCGAATTATTTGTTTTAACAAAATATTGAGCGTTAAAATACGCAACTATGCCTTGATTTAACCAACGCTCTATCTCTTATAGTTATCGAGACAGCAATGCTAATGCATGGAATTTGTAACAGTAACACCCTGTAAAAAAATAAAAACCAAAATTAATTTTTTTCGGTTTTTATCGAATTATTTGTTTTAACAAAATAATCAGCATTAAAATATGCAACTTTGCCTTCGCTCTATCTCTTATAGTTATCGAAACAGCAATGCTAATGCATGGAATTTGTAACACCGTGTAAAAAATAAAACCCAAAATTGATTTTTTCGGTTTTTATCGAATTATTTGTTTTAAAAAAATATTCAGCATTAAAATACGCAACTATGCCTTGATTTAACCAACGCTCTATCTCTTATAGTTATCGAAGCAGCAATGCTAATGCATGGAATTTGTAACAGTAACACCCTGTAAAAAATAAAAACCAAAATTGATTTTTTCGGTTTTTATCAAATTATTTGTTTTAACAAAATATTCAGCATTAAAATACGCATCTTTGCCTTGATTTAACCAACGTTCTATCTCTTATAGTTATCGAAACAGCAATGCTAATGCATGGAATTTGTAACACCGTGTAAAAAATAAAACCCAAAATTGATTTTTTCGGTTTTTATCGAATTATTTGTTTTGACAAAATATTCAGCATTAAAATATGCAACTTTGCCTTGATTTAACCAACGCTGTATTTCTTATAGTTATCGAAACAGCAATGCTAATGCATGGAATTTGTAACACCCTGTATATCAATGGACCTTAGTTACTCATAATTCCATAGTTGCAAATCAAGAAACATTAATAAGAACGTGTGAAAAATTTTTGGGGTTATTATTTTTATGTCAAGACATACTTTATTGATTTGATTTAGTATTGGCATTGTCGATGATACGATAACGCTTAAAAAAAATTAAATTAATTGAAAAGATAACGAATTTATTTAGATCTTTTGACCCAACTCGAATATTTCCGATTTATAATAATCTCGGATGTTTTTTAGGCACCTTGTCACCTAAAAACGTCCCCGATTATTATGAATCGCATAATATTCTCGTTATATTAATTGATTTTGTATAACTTTAACCAGCCATTGGTGATGCAAATTTAATGGTGACGCCGGTCTCACGCACCGGGGTTTTTAACTGAAGATTTTTCGAAACGTGTTACTAATAGTTCATGTTTTTTTTTTTAATTTGTGCTCTTTGACAATAAAACAAAGATATTTAATCAATTTAAGCTCTGCAATGCGGCAGCTACTCGAAATTGCAACAAAAAACAATAACGGAAAATAAAGTTATTCGACACACCCGGTCTCACAGACCAGTAGGTCACCATTTGCGGGTTAACAATGCTGACCGTTTTTGTCATGAACAAAATTTTATATTTTTGTCATAATTATATTGTTAGCTCAAATTATTAACAAAAGCTATATACACAGTGGGCAAAAAAAACGGTACAAAGTGGAAATATTCATATTTGCAATAACAATTAATGCATTAAATATTGCTTTGAAAAACAAAATGCTTACACTCTGTAGTTTACAAAAATAATTAATTGCATTTTTGAAAAGCTTTTTTATCGATGATTTTTCACATCCCGCTCTGCAAAGCCGGGAGTTTAAAATGCACCGTCTGGTTGCATTTGTAGATACTAAAATTAGTGGGCCATTATTTGTTTTGATTGTCTAATGAATTTCAGACAATAGCTGTCACTTCTATCAGCCTTTTTAGTTTTTGGGACAAATTTTTTTGAAAGGATAGAAGTTCATGCACGAGGTTAAGTACTATCAACTGAATGCCAAATTTAAGGCCAAAACGAACGAATCCATTCGCTGGAAGGAAGTTCCTGTGCATCAGGTATAGCCACAGAAGTCTTTGGGTATGTGTGGAAGATCATCTAAGATGAATGCTACCCAATTCAAGTGCGATATAAATTAATTGTGAATAGTTTGTATGTATTTAGATTTTTATTTTTTTAGCACTTTGAATGAAACCAATAAATACAAATACAAATACTATTTCTTTAGAGTAAAAGTACTTCATCTTATCTATAAAAATCGGGCATTTCACTGTTTTTTTGGTCCACTGTGTATTATAGATACTAATACCATCTGATCAAAAGACATTTTAATTTACTTGATTAAAATTCTCGACTAATTTTGCCTTATTACGGCATTTTCATTGGAAGGTACAATTTAAAAAAAAACGTTGGAAGCGATTTTCGAAAGAGTAGGGAATTTTTTAACTTTTGATTTTACAGTTAAAATGATAATCCATTTAATAATATGTCAAATTGACAAGCAAGATAGGCCGAAACTAGTCTAGAAATTTGAACATTAGTATCTATTTCATATTGGTATTCTAAATAAATGATATTGAATAGCAAAGCTTTGTGCGTTCGAGGATACGGCGTTAAAATCACCACCGCCGCCGCCGCAGTTCGTAAAATTATCAATCAAGTGCATTTTTCAAAACTATTCTTGTGAATTAAACTTAATGCTCAATTCATGAATTAAAAACTACAATTATAACAATCGATGAATTAACAATTTATTCCAGCCACCCGCGATTTCCACCGCCGGCGGCGGATTTTGCAAAAAAGCTCCACCACCATTACAATTTTTTTAACACAATTATAGAATTATTGAAAACAATGAATTACCTTCGATTCGCACATTTTGTCGATCATCGTGCATCGTGAATTGTTGTTGGAATTAATATAGTTATACGGCATTAAAGTCACCATCTTCGGCACCCGACGGTACCCACAGTTTTTCCGACGGGACAAAAACCGGAAAAATTAACACAATCCTCCGACCATCCAAAGAGTTCCTATTATTCCACACAAATCCAGCGCGGAAGTCCCGAGTCTTGTTTATCACAAAGCGGGAAACGTTATTTTCGTCCCCTCGCGCGCACACAACCATCAATCATATGGAAAACCAGTGTTAAGTTACGCAAAGTCAAAAATAAAAAAAAAATAGTCAAAAATTATGGCGCGCACTAATTTTAAGCGTGTGGCGGGACATGTGTTTCACACCGGCAATAAAATAAAAAGGAGTACCATTTGAGAAAAAAAATAATCCGCGTTTTCGGTTTGCGATCGTTTGGTGATTTGAATAAGCACTTGGCTCAGTGCTTGTTGGCGTGTGACTGAGGAGCTTTTTCGTTTCGGATTCGTTCCTGAAGGGGCGCTGGCAGAGTATCCCCTCTGTCGGCAGGCGTCGTAACTATGCGGTGTGTATGGCTTTCCAGGACCAATGATACAGTTTGTCTTAAAAGGTAGGATGTTCCATGTCCAATGCAATTCACGTTTTATTTCGTTTTCGTTTTATTGTCTTTCCGTTACCTTCCTCTCGCGCTTTAAATTTATCTCCTTAACGCGGATCCATTTGCGTTAACAAAGGACTTTGTTAATGTCTTGTTTTGTATGGGGGACAATGGTACTACTGTTATTTCGCAAAACAGTAGGATGTAGAAATGTGATTATTAAATTAATCCCGATAACTTTCATAATTTATTCGGCTGGTAATGAACTTTACAGGGTATCAAATTCAAAATTCTAAATGTATAGATAATACAAAAATAGAACGACGGTGCAGGAGAAAAAAAATATTTAGGGAAGAGGAAATCCAATACTCCACCAAAGCGAAAACAAATCGTAAACTGCATTCTACCTGTCGTAAATTTCTACAATTCATATATAAATATCCAAACAGGAATTAAAATAGAAAACAGGAAATTAGAAAAAAAGAACGAGTACCAGCTGCGACTCATTTTCCAGCCTCTGGAGAATACGCCTGGGTGTTTGTGCGAACTGGTCCGATTGGAGTTTGATCGAAATCTCGTTTCTCGCGATAAAGATCGGTGTGAGCGTAATTCCAGTTTATGACCCTTTTAAAATCGTATGTACCACCGGAAATGCCGATTCACGTGCACACCCTATTCATGCACGGGTCGTCCCTCTAAAGAAAGAAGAAAAATGTGTCCTAGAGAAAACATATTTTGTAGCTGAGAGTACAAATTAATTTTAAATTGCGCGCTATATTCAGCCCCACGACTTAAATAAAGCTCCATCCGCAGATTTAAAAAGTCTTGGGTTGAAGAAATTAAAGAAAAAGGAACCACTCTGAAGCCTGAATACAAAATAAACGATTGTCTTCAGGTTTAGATTCAAAATCCAGTCAACCTGAAAATATACATAAACATTTTTACTTTCTCCGTTACGAAGTACGAGAAAGTATTGTGATCGTGATTTTTTTTCAAATTTTTTTTTTTTACGGAAATATCCGTTTTGGGGTCCCTAGATGCCATTTCAACAATTTCTGGAAAAAAACATTTTTGTGTGTGTGTGTGTGTCTGTCTGTGTGCGCTGTATCTGAAAAACTAATAGACCAATTGATATGAAACTTTGAACGTCCGTCTTATTTGATAATCTGAGGAACTGAAAAGCTTTTGGTAAAATTTCGTACACCGGAAGTTGGCGTTTACCTTAACTGTTTTTTGTTTTTTGCCAATATTTTCCTAAATATGAAAAATATCACAAAAACATTTAAACAAACTTTGAAGACAACATAGAAATGAATATCTCTTGCTTGAAAACATTTTTCATAAAATCATTATTATTCGAGAAAAAAATGTATTTATTTTTTTTAATTTTTGGTTTTTAATTATAAAACGATAATAGTTACAAAAAATTTATATTAGTAATAATTGTAGAAAATGCTAAAATGAACAACTTATAAAGAATAAGTTTTCTTCGAAATAGCTTTAGTTTTTGAGAAAACTGAGTTTTTGAATTTGAAGTATAATTTTTCCATCTTTCATAATTTTGACGTTTTAAACGTCAGTTTCATCCGAGTTTATGCAACGCTCGATGTACATTTAAAATATGATTTCAATTGAAAATAAACAATGAAAACGTAAATATAAATGATACCATCAAGTCGGAGAAAGTAATATGATGGCCACATCACCATTTTTTCTCTATAAAAAAGTCTGTCTGTGAGTAATTTGCGCGCTGTATCTCAAAAACTAATACAGAAATGACCACAAAACTTTGAACATGAGTTTTATTTGATAATCCGAAGAACTGAAAAGCTTTTGGTAAAAGTACGTATTTACCTTAACAGTGTTTTCTTCTTTTAGCCTTTTTGGGACGTCAGGACAATGTTTTCAGAACTTTTATCATTTTATTTTATCCTTTATTAAGGATATTTTTAAAAGACGTTTCTTCGACGATTCTTTTTTAGGACTTTTTAAGACTTATTTTTAGGACTTTCACTTTCAGGATCTTTATTTTTAGGACTTTTTCTTTCAGGATCTTTATTTTTAGGACTTTTTCTTTCAGGATCTTTATTTTTAGGATTTCGTTTCAAAATTTTATCAACACGATTTTTTTCGGGATTTTTTTCTCGGGACATTTTCGGGACTTTCTCAAGAATCCTTTATTGAGGACTTATTTTCGGGATTTTTTTTAGAACAAATTTATCCGAATTTTCCACATGACAATGACTTATTTTCGGGATTTTTTTCAGAACAAATTTTCCACATTTTTTTTAATGACCTTTTTGGGACATTTTTAAGATATATTTAATATTTTTTTCAAGACTATTTTCAAAATTTATTATTCAGGAATTTTGTTAAGGACTTATTTTTAGACTTTTTTCGGGAGACTCTTTTTGGGATTTCTTTTTCAGGACAATTTCTTCAGATCTTTTTAAGGACTTTTTACAATGATTTTTTTTTTTTAATCTTTTTTGTTTATTTTTTAAAGATGTTATTTTCGGGGCAATTTTTCAAGACTTTTTTCACGGTTTTTATCAGGACTCAAGATTTTATCTCCAGAATTGTTCCTTTAGGTATTTTTTCGAGACTTTTTTAAGTACATCTTGTTCAAGATTATTTTCAGAATTTTCTTCGTTACATTTTTCAGAATTATTTTTTCGGAAATTTTTTTTCAAGCCCTCTTTACAGGACTTTTTTCAGTATTATATTTCAGGACTTTTTTTATAGGATAAATTTTCAGGACTTTCTGTCCGGGACTTTTTTTCAAGACTCTTTTTGGGATTTTTTCAGGACAATTTCGTCAGGACTATTTTAATGATCTTTTTAAGGATATTTTCATTTATTATTTTCATAACTCTTTTTCAAGACTGTTATTACAGGACAATTTTTAAGGATATTTTATCAGAACTCTTCTTCAGGACTTATTTTTGGACTTTCCTTGGGGACTTTTTTAGGACTCTTTTTATTTCGGGATTTTTTAAAGACGTTTATTTCTGATGTTTTATATAAAGACTTAATTTTTCAGGACTCTTTTTGCAGTACTTTATTTAGGATTTTTTTCACTACACTTTTGCACAACTTTTTAACAGGACTCTTTTTTCAAGACTTTATTTCCAAAACTGTTCATTCAAAACTTTTTTTATCAGGACTTTATTTCTGGTCTTTTTGAAGGACCTGTTTTTCAAGAGATTTTTTTGTCAGAACTCTTCTTTCGGGACTTTTTATTAGGACTTTTTTATCGGGACTTTCCTCAAGACTTTCTTGTTCAGGACTTTAATTAGGTTTTTAGGACTTTTTAATTAATCAGGACTATTTTCAGAAACCTTTTTCAAGGCTTTTTTGATCAGGGCTTTTATTAGGTTTTTTAGGACTTTAATATGAAACATAATTTGTCATTTATAACTTTCATAATTTTGACGTTGCAATCATTCGATCATGTGAAACGCTCGATTTAAAATAGGATTTAAATTGAAAATAAATCATGAATCTATAAATATAAATAACTATTATACCATCAAATCGGAGAAAGTAATATGATGGCCACATCACAATTTTTTTTAAATCCCTTTAGTTTTTGAGTAAACTGAGATAATTTTTCCATCTTTCATAATTTTGACGTTTTAAACGTCCGTTTCATCCGAGTTTACACAACGCTCGATGTACATTTAAAATATGATTTCAATTGAAAATAAACCATGAAAACGTAAATATAAATGCCTATGATACCATCAAGTCGGAGAAAGTACCATGGTGGCCACATCACCATTTTTTTGGGAAATGACAAGTAACTAGAAAATTGTGTTGGTCGATGTATCCGCAGTTACTTAAACGCCAATAAAGCAATTTTACAAGAAGCTTACCAGCCACGGCATCTTGTATTTTTAATGATGATTAGTTTTTTGCCAAATGGTCGTCGGCGCTTGAAACAAGAAAAAAAAAAAGAATCCTGACGGAACAGTTTCGATGTAGCGATTTAGCGATTCGGCACGGTCACGGTAACGGCCGTCATTCGTCATTTCAACCATAAAAGTAAACAAACATCGAAGGCAAAAATGTTGTTCGCATTTTATAGCGCCCCCTTGCTCTAATATAAACATTCTTTAATTTATGCCACCGGCAGCTCGACACGCCTCCGGTAATTGGTTGTGGGACGAATAATTTAACTTATTGCGGAACGAAACAAATGAATTTGATAATACAATCTCGAATGGATTCGATGAGTTATTGAAATTTAATTTATTTAAGAAGTTTCGTTGTAAAATTGAGAATTTGACGGTTCGACGTGCGATACATCAAATGTTGGATAATGTAATTTATGAAGAATCGATATCGCAAGCGCGCTGGCAATTTCAGTCGGCATGTTAATAACGATAACAAGTCATTAGTTAGAGAGTCGGTTGGTGATAATTGGACGGTTTGAAAATGTGATGAATGATTATGAGGTCGCTAATGATTGATCCACCCCTTCCCTGGGGACCTTCCTCGACGTAAGTAAAACACATTTACTCGACAGAATTAACCCAATTTAAAACATGATTACGCTCCATATGCCTTTCGATTGCCACGAAATTTGTTTGTACGAAAAATAAAAATTCTTCGTTATCCCTGTAATAAATAGAAGATTAAGTCAAATGCGTATATTGAACGAATGTACCCTTTAGGAAGTGGATATACGATATACTAGGGATGGACGAAATTTCACGTACCTGTGATTTTTCACTAGTATTGAAAAATCACAGGTAGTTACTGTTACTAATAGCCGAATTTCACTGCTACTTAAAGTCACTGCTACTTAAACAACCGCTACTTAAAATCACTGCTACTTAAAATCACCGCTACTTAAAATCACTGCTACTTAAAATCACTGTTACTTAAAATCACCGGTAATTTAAATCACTCCTACTTAAAATCACTGCTATTTAAACTGTGACTTAAACTGTGATTGCTCCTTAAAATCACAACTGTTACCTATACAGTGATTACTACTTAAACTGCGACTGTTTGATTGAATTTTCAAAAACCAAATTGGATTTGAATAAGCGATACTTCGGCCATTGAGGATGATTTTTAATGGAATTTTTCCGCCATGTTTTACATTTTTTCTACGATGTTTCTGTTCAGGTGCTCAAAAAATTAAAGCAACAATTTTCAAAAATCCATATCTCTATTGAAAATTGTCGAATTTACAAAATCAAATAGATTTTGAATAAACGATACTTCGGCCATTAAGGATGATTTTTTATGGAATTTTGCCTGCATGTTTTATATTTTCTTCTGCGATGTTTTTGTTAAAAAGCTCAAAAAAATGAAAACAAAAATCTTCAAAAATCCTTATCTCTATTGAAAATTGTTGAAAAACCAAATTGATTTTAAATAAGCTGTACTTCGGTTATTAAACGTGGTTTTTTATAGAATTTTTCCTGTATGTTTTATGTTTTTTCGGCGATGTTTTTGTTCAGGTGCTCAAAAAATTAAAACAAAAATATTCAAAAATCCATATCTCTATTGAAAATTGTTGAATTTACAAAAACCAAATTGATTTCCAATAAGCGATACTTCGGTTATTGAAGATAATTTTTTATAGAATTTTGCCTGCATGTTTTATATTTTCTTCTGAGATGTTTTTGTTAAAGTGCTCAAAAAATTTAAACGAAAATTTTCAAAAATCCGTATCTCTATTGAAAATTGATGAATTTACAAAAACCAATCTAATTTTGAATAAGCGGTACTTCGGCCACTGAGGATAATTTTTTATAGAATTTTGCTTGCATGTTTTATATTTTCTTCTGCGATGTTTTTGTTAAAGTGCTCAAAAAATTAAAACAAAAATTTTCAAAAATCCATATCTCCATAGAAAATTTTTGAATTTACAAAAACCAAATAGATTTTGAATAACCGATACTTCCTTTATTGAGGATAATTTTTTATAGAATTTTGCCTGCATGTTTTATATTTTCTTCTGCGATGTTTTTGTTAAAGTGCTCAAAAAATTTAAACGAAAATTTTCAAAAATCCATATCTTTATTGAAAATTGATTAATTTACAAAAACCAATCTAATTTTGAATAAGTGGTACTTCGGCCACTAAGGATAATTTTTTATAGAATTTTGCCTGCATGTTTTATATTTTCTTCCGCGATGTTTTAGTTAAAGTGCTCAAATTTTTTTTTTCGTTTTCCGTGTGAATTGTTTGATGGTGAGGTTACGTGGACAGCTTGTTTGAATTCGGTTGTTTGAAATTATGAACTTTTACTTTACAACTAAAAATAACTTTGGACTCTGAAGATTAAACGTTCTTTCTTTCTTCAAAAAAGGAGGCGGGGGCGGGGAGTATATTGTATTCTATACCATCAACAAGTTCCACGAGCCGCTACTGAGAATGATACTAACCAAGTGAATTGTTTTATTTATTTATTTATTTATTACAAAAACCCAACAGACATTATGTCCAATTAAAGGGTCTACAAATATATACAATGTAATGTATAATTTAAAACTAAATATATTATTACTAATAATTATTTGAATTCTTTTTAAAATTAGTTTCACATTTTTGATCAATTAAAATTAAAATTAAAAGAAAATGTTTTGGTATTAAAAAAAAATTGAGCAATAGAGTGATTTTTGATTTTCTTATTAGAATATTCTGCATTTTTTATTATTACGCCCATTTTTTCGATTTTTTTGAATTTAAACATTCTTTATATCGACCTAAATTTTCGATTTCATTGTTAAAATTTTCGACTTTTTGGTCCGCATTTTTAATTTTCGGATTTTTTGGTCTAATTTTTTTTCTTTGGCATAAATATCCTTATTTTGACATACATTTTTAATTTAATTGTTTAAATTTTCGATTTTTGGTTTTTCAGGGCGAATTTTTAATTTCTAACTTTTTAGCCCGCATTTTTGATTTTTCAGACCGATTTTTAATTTTAGTTCCAAATTTTTGATTTCTTAGATATTTTAACCTGAATTATTGATGCGAGTTTTGTTTGCTGAAATTTTCGTTTTTTTAGTTCGTATTTATTATTATCATTTTGTTTTGTTTGTTAAAATTTTTATCCTCTTGGACCACAATTTTCATTTTTAGGCCCGACTTTTAGATTTTTGGTCTAAATTTTTTGATCGAAACTGCAGTCACTAATAAATAAACAGTGTGATATTAACTAAGTAAAAGTGTGTTTTATTTAATTAAAAATGTATTACGAAATAAGTGCCGCCAACCTCAATCACTAAATTTTTTATTTTTTGTCCCATACTTTTTTTCTTTAACTTGAATGATTGATCGAATGTGCGGTTTTTTGTATTTTTTGGCTATTATTTTGAAATTTCTGTTCAGAAACTTATTTTAGGGGGCTGAAAGTGGTAAATTATTTTGCTTCTATGGAAATTTTCGATTTTTTTGTCTGCGATTTTTATTCTTAGAACAGGATTCTTGATCTTCGGCCCATATTTTAGACTTCTGTATTTTCCATTTTTTTGTCCCATATTTTAGATTTTCTTAACTTGAATTAATAATTTTATTGTGAGGTTTTTAATTTTTTTTTTGCTATTATTTTCAAATTTCTCGTTGGAACTTATTTTAAGTTAAAAAGAGTTATTTTTAGACCAGGATTTTTGATTTTTGGCTGATATTTTAAATCTTCGGTTATTTTGTTCCAAATTTTTGATTTCTTTGGCCAAAATATTCGATTCGTGTATTGAAATGTTGGATTTCTTGGTTTGCATTTTTTGTTTTTGGGTCTGAGTTTTCGACCTTTTGGCCTAAATTTAGACAAAACATCGAAAGCCGGGGCCTGAAGATGGAAAACGGATTTAAAAAATCCAAAATTTCAACAAACAAATCGAATATTTTGGCCAAAACATTAAAAAAGTGGAACAAAATAACCGAAGATTTAAAATATCGGCCAAAAAATCAAAAATCCTGGTTTAAAAATAAAAATGCAGACCAAAACAACTTGAAAATACAGCAAAAAAAAAATAATTTGCATAATTTTCAACAAACAAAACTGGAAAATTCTCGCATATAAATCAATAAATCTTTATTTTGGCCTACATTTTTGATTAGTTCGTTACAATTTTCAATATTTTCAGGCCCGACGTTTTGGTCAATTTTTTTAATTTTTTTGTCCTACATTTTAGATTTTTTAACCTGAATTATTGATTTTTACGCGGAATTTTTTTTTGGCGGTGTTTCTTTTAATTTTTGTCCTTTGTTTTAGATTTTGCAACTTAAAGTTTTGATTTTTTTGACGTGTATTTTCAAGGGTTTTTGTTTTAATTTCAGGTTATTTATTTAATTTTATATTGTTTGATTTTAAGGGTTTTAATTTAAATATGGGGTTTATTTTTGGATAAAATTAATTTTCTTTGATATTTAAATAGAAAATATAGTCTGAAACGTTGGATTTCTTGGTTTGCATTTTTTATTTTTGGGCCTGAGTTTTCGACCTTTTGGCCTAAATTTAGACAAAACATCGAAAGCCGGGGCCCGAAGATGAAAAACGGATTAAAAAATCCAAAATTTCAACAAACAAATCGAATATTTTGGCCAAAACATCAAAAAAGTGGAACAAAATAGCCTAGGATCTAAAATATCGGCCAAAAAATCAAAAATCCTGATTTAAAAATAAAAATGCAGACCAAAATAACTTGAAAATACAGCCAGAAGAAAAATAATTTTCATAATTTTCAACAAACAAAACTGGAAAATTCTCGCATATAAATCAATAATTCTTTATTTTGGCCTACATTTTTGATTAGTTCGTTACAATTTTCAATATTTTCAGGCCCGACGTTTTGGTCAAATTTTTTATTTTTTTGTCCTACATTTTAGATTTTTTAAACCTGAATTATTGATTTTTACGCGGAATTTTTTTGGCGGTATTTTTTTAAATTTTTGTTTTTTGTTTTAGATGTTTTGTTTTCTTTTGAAACCCCCTCAAAAATAACTTCCGCTTTTATAATAAGAAGACAAATTCCAATATGAAAATAAAAAACAGTTGTATTCTGTGGACACCCTAGAATCATAATCATAAAAAACCGTTTTATTCCAAAAAAAACATAATTTGCTTAACGCTGCACGACATTCACATATTTTCTCAAAAAAACAAGGAAGTCATACTCGCATAAAAAAAATGTGGGGGTGGTTTCAAAAGAGGACAATTGGGGATTTTTTTTTTTTTGGGTTTACATTGTTCATGTGTTTCATAATAATCATTGAAACATTCGGTTATGTAGGAATATGTTAATGAAAAACGTAATTTAAAATCTATTGCTAACTTCACATCCGTTAATAAAACTTTTTTTTTCGAAAAATCGATGTAACTGATTTTATATCTAAAAATATTGAAATGCATTTTACACCATTAATTTTTCGAAAAAAGTAAATACCAATAAGGCTAGCAACATTTTTTGACATTATTTGACTAAAATTTCAGCAATGTTGTAAAAATGTCCCAATATTTAAATTTCACTTCTTTTTCAGCCAGATCAGCCTATTCGCCACTAATTATTCTCATTTAAAATTTTACACCTGCAAACAAGAAAATGGCAACGGCATAACCATTAATGCAAATTTATGCGGAGTTTTATGTAATTAATGGTAAATCACAAAATGTATTATTTAATGTGGGGCATGTAGCAGGTTCGCGTATATCATCTTTCACTGAAAATATCATATAAATTCGGGTATCGTGTTTCGCCATTCATACATACATGCGCGATTTAGAAACTCAAAGTTGTGACTCACACACTCACTCGTAACACGTATTTACATTTATAGATCCATTCACCAAATTCACGCTCCCAACACACGACCACTCAACACTGAATATATTTTGGCGAATAATTAATGCAAACTACCGAAAACGGCTATTGTTCGAATAACATTTATATATTCCTACGTTACAATTTGTGTTTATAGCAGGCAGCGCCTTCATATATGGTGAAGGCTTACGATACTAAACGCGTTGGCGTTTATTGCAATTGTCAAGTTGAGGCGATGCTGTTAAATCGAGCACACAAGCAGATATCTCTGAATTGGAAAGTGATTAATTAACTTATAACAAATAGTAAAAAATAACTGTTACACTGTTACGGTTTTTCTTCTTCGGAACACCAATTGAATGTGTCGATTATCACAGCAAAAAATGTTCTGCAACACCTAATTACTAATTGTAACAACAACGAACGGAGAGAAAGCGCATGATCAGTCACTGTACTCAACAATTTTTTCCTTTCGAAACTTGAAACAGTTGTTGTTGATTATAGTATTATCGAGCGCTCGAGGTGGGAGTAAAATCACTACGCAACACGTCTCGGGTGCTTGGTACAACTCTACACAGAATCCAAACTAACTCGTTTTTTTATAACATTATTAGCTGCTAGTTTAGAGTAAATAGGCGGAGCATATAATTTAGGATGACATATTATTCAACTAATCATATTTAGATGCAGGCAAAACGATGAACAACTGGCTGCACAATTTCCAACTTCAACCATGTATAACGCTAAGTTTAAAAATGCTTTTTACACTTTTCGATTTAATGCAGAGTTCTAAACAGACCGCGAAGCTCGTACGTGTCTGCCTATTTCCCTCACCCTCTAATTGATAAATTCAAGTGAGCAATCTGATTCGTAAACCCAAATGATATTTATTCAGTGGCAGAAATGGGGGACGCCGCGAGGCGAAGTGGCCGCCGATAGCGGAGGACCCCTGATGGGTCAGTTTTAACATATGCCTCAAACACTGCTGAGCTAATACAAAACACTTGAGTGATTGGGGTGCGGGTCCCGTGGGTAGGGGGTCGATTTATTATATCCCGCAAACGGCACGTTCTAAGGTTACATGGGGTAATCGCCAAGAAATCGCCAGTGTTGTAATTATACGAAATGGCATTATTTTATTATTCACGGTGTAATGATGCGTAAATAGGTCACAACATTATTGTGGATTATGAACTTTATAATAAAACGCGAATGCGTATGATTGTTCAAATTGCCAATGCGGGGTGAAACAATGGTTGAAGTCACGGCCGGATAAAGAAAGTGTTAAATTGGGGATGGGAGGGCGTTGGCACAAGTGGCGACTCGCGGGGTGACTCATGGTACGGCCGAGGTAGCAGAGGTGGCAATACAGATATACAGTTTTGTTTTGGCTACAAATTAGTTAATGGTTTAATAAACTGTCCATCATTACTTTCATGTATTAACTTTAATATTGGGCAAATTTCTTTAAATTTGCGGTCTTGTCCATTGTTCCGTCTTAATTATTGTAGATCTAATTATTGTTATCATGCGCCTCTTAACAGAATTATGCGAAATATTAATAATTTAAATTCAGGTCAAAAATTGATATATTTTCCACTACATATACAAAATTTAAATCTGATGTAAAATCACTCGTTCATCATTATAATTGAACTATATTGTTTGTAAATATTTAATTTATCTTTATTTAGAACATTTAATTTATGTTAAATCATTGTAAAAGGTGTTGTTAACCGTCAATAAATGTATTATTATTATTATTATCTGTATTGCCACCTCTGCTACCTCGGCCGTACCATGAGTCAGCTCGCGAACCATCACTGGTTTTCACCCGAAAAGAATATTCAAAAGAATTTAATGAGAAATTGAATAAAACAAAATAAACATTTAGTTTCGAAATTGACACAGTTCACGACAGATTCAAAAATACTCAAGGTGGAAGGGCGTGTTATTATACACCCCTTAGATCCGTCAGTTGCAGTGTTTTAACAAATATACGAGATATACAGGGTCCTGCATTTCACCTCCCGTCTTCTATAGCTCATTTAGTAATTAAGTTGGAATTTTGATATTTTGCAGAATAAATTTGCATCCTAGAATGCATTTCAGGAAAATATTTTTGATTATACACGGTGTCCCAAAAAAGCGTGACGTCATGATGATATATTTTTTTAAATTACGTGCTATGTATTTTATTGCTTATTTGGGTACCTTCTATGGTTGCCTACATACTCCTATAATTTTATTTGAATCGATTCAGGGATATCAGCAAAATAAAATTAAAACTAAAAAAAATCAGTTTTGCTCTATTGGTTTCAAAAATGAATAAAAAATTAAAATAGTGCCTTGTTAATAAAATCATACAAGGTACTTATTAAATAAGGTCTGATAGTCCCGTTAACCAAGTTTGATCGATATGAATTATACAGGGTGTCCAAAATTTAGTGTCAAACATTTCAAACTTTAAAGCACTTTATTTTTCTTATTTTAACTTGGGGCCCCTGTATATTTTTATGTCATTCCATGCAGAATTGAAAAACAAACTTTTTTCCTTATAACAACTCTGTCCCAATTCCTAACGCATTAAAAGTTATTTGCAAAAAAACTCGTTTTATCAACCATTTTAATAAATAAAAATCGAAGGTGGCTTTGAAAAACAATTTATTGACATTAAAATTTAACAAGGTGACAAGAGACTGTTTTGACTTTAGCAATGTAAAAGTTTAAAGCATTGTTAACTTAAGCTCTTTATTATATACAGTGCGCGCCTAAAGTATGGAATATAGTCAGTAAAATCGAAATAAAATATTTTTGGAAAAAATCCTCGAACACGTCGATTTTCTTTTATAAAAATACACATTTTAGCATGAAAGTCGATTTTCAGTTGTCATTTGTTTTTGAGTTATGATGTCCACAATCCCATACATACATTATGGCTTCAACAAGACGGCGCAACCCCGCACTTTGGACAATTGCATTAAGAATGGGTGGATTGGCAAGCGAGAACCGATAGAATAGCGCGCGAGAGAGATGAATGCGCAAAATTAGCTATACTTTAGGCGCGCACTGTATACGTTTTTTACATTTTCAAAACTTTTTTTCCACGACTTTTTTCCACTACTCTTTTTCATGACTTTTTAAAGACTTTTTTCACTTGTTTTCACATGTGTGTGTGTTTACGTACGTTCAAAGTCTGGAAAATCTATTTTTTTCTAAAATTTTCAGTGACTAACTTTTTTGCTATACAGTGCGCGCCTAAAGTATGGAATATAGTCAGTAAAATCGAAATAAAATATTTTTGGAAAAAATCCTCGAACACATCCATTTTCTTTTATAAAAATACACATTTTTGATGAAAGTCGATTTTCAGTCGTCATTTGTTTTTGAGTAATGACGTCATCTATTTTGTTTTTAAATGGCAACTCCCTAGTTTTGTTCTTGATTTTGAGAGATCTTTTCATTGTCGAATTGGCAACATAAAAATATTGCCATCTTACATAAGAAATTTTTCGAGTAAATGACAATTGAAGGTGAAAATTGATATTTAGAGTTTTTGAAAAATGACCTTGTTCCAGCGCTTTTTTTCCAAACAAAAATAATCTTGACCTTTCATATACTCATATAATACAATATAGTTTCAGCAAGACGGCGCACCCCCGCACTAAGCGCGTTTATTGACAATTGCTTTAAGAATAGGATCGATAGAATAGCGAGAGAGATTAATGCGCAGAATTAGCCTGGAAAATATTCAAAATGTTCAAGAAAAATTTCTACTTTTCGAAAAAAAACGCCTATTGCGGGGATGCGCCGTCTTGCTGAAACCATGTTGTATTATATGGAAGGTCAAGATCATTGTTGTTTGGAAAAATTGCTACAAGCGCTGGAACAAGGTGATTTTGCAAAAACTCTAAATAACAAGTTCTCATCTTCAATTGTCATTTAATCGAAAAATTTCTTATGTAACATGGCAATATTTTTATACTGCCAGTTCGACGATGAAAAGATCTCTCAAAATCAAAAACAAAAATAGGGGGTTGGCATTTAAAAACAAAATGGCGGACGTCATAACTCAAAAACAAATGACTACTGAAAATCGACAAGAAAATCGGCCTGTTCGAGGATTTTTCCAAAAATATTTTATTTCGGTTTTACTGAATATATTCCACACTTTAAGAAGAATTTCTACATGTTCGATTAAAAAAAAAATAATAATTTAAAACATTTTTAAAAAACGCGCCTAGTGCGGGAATGCGCCGTTTTGCTGAAACCATATTGTATTATATAAAAGGTCAAGATCATTGTTCTTTGGAAAAATTGCTACTAGCGCTGGAACAAGGTCATTTTGAAAAAATTCTAAATATCGGGTTCTCACCTTCAATTATTATTTACTCCAAAAATTTCTTATGTAAGATGGCAATATTTTTATACTTACAGTTCGACAATGAAAAGATCTCTCAAAATCAAAAATATAAATAGGGAGTTGCCATTTAAAAACAAAATGGCTGACGTTAGTACTCAAAAACAAATGACGACTGAAAATCGACTTTCATCAAAAAATGTGTATTTTTATAAAAGAAAATCGACGTATTGGGGGATTTTTTCCAAAAATATTTTATTTCGATTTTACTGATTATTCCATACTATTTTTACATTTTCAAAACTTTGTCACTTCTTTTCATGACGATTTTTTTTCCACGAATTTTTAAAGACTTTTTCACTTGTTTTCACATGTGTGTTGTGTGTTTACGTACGTTCAAAATCTGGAAAATTTATTTTTAAGTGAATGCTAACTTTTTGCTACATAAGCTAAATCCAATTTTAAGTCGGCAATTTACACTTTAATGGGACAGCATTTTTTTTACGACTTTGTTTACATTATTCATGACTTTTATTCTGGATTTTTTTTCGCAACTTTTTATCATGACTTATACACGGCGTTTTCACGACATTTTTATAGACGTGAGACTGTACTTACGTTCAAAGTCTGGAAAATCTATTTTTTTTTCTAAAATTTTCAGTGACACGCTAACTTTTTTGCTATATAATCTAGCTGAAATTTTAAGTCGGCAATTTACACTTTAATGGTATAGGACAGCGTTCTTTTTTCACGACTTTTTTTACGACATTATTCACGACTTTTTTCACGACTTTTATCACAACTTTTATCACAACTTTTTCCACGGTTCTTTTTTACGAGTTTTTTTACTTTTATTCACGACTTTTTTCAAGACTTTTTTACGATTTTGTTTGACGTCTTTTTTCACGATTTTTATTCACGACTTTTATCACAACTTATTTCCACGGTTCTTTTTAGGAGTTTTTTTCACTTTTATTCACCACTTTTTTCAAGACTTTTTCACGACTTTCTTCACGACTTTTATCACAACTTTTTCCACGGTTCTTTTTTACGAGTTTTTTCACTTTTATTCACGACTTTTTTCAAGACTTTTACGATTTTGTTTGACGTTTTTTTTCACGACTTTTATTCACGACTTTTTTCACGACTTTTATCACAACTTTTTTCCACGGTTCTTTTTTACGAGTTTTTCACTTTTATTCACCACTTTTTTCAAGACTTTTTTTACGACATTATTCACGACTTTTTTCACGACTTTTATCACAACTTTTTCCACGGTTCTTTTTTACGAGTTTTTTTACTTTTATTCACGACTTTTTTCAAGACTTTTTTACGATTTTGTTTGACGTCTTTTTTCACGATTTTTATTCACGACTTTTTTCACGACTTTTATCACAACTTTTTTCCACGGTTCTTTTTAGGAGTTTTTCACTTTTATTCACTACTTTTTTCAAGACTTTTTTCACGACTTTCTTCACGACTTTTATCACAACTTTTTCTACGGTTCTTTTTTACGAGTTTTTTTCACTTTTATTCACGACTTTTTTCAAGACTTTTACGATTTTGTTTGACGTTTTTTTTCACGACTTTTATTCACGACTTTTATCACAACTTTTTTCCACGGTTCTTTTTTACGAGTTTTTCACTTTTATTCACCACTTTTTTCAAGACTTTTTTTACGACATTATTCACGACTTTTTTCACGACTTTTATCACAACTTTTTCCACGGTTCTTTTTTACGAGTTTTTTTACTTTTATTCACGACTTTTTTCAAGACTTTTTTACGATTTTGTTTGACGTCTTTTTTCACGATTTTTATTCACGACTTTTTTCACGACTTTTATCACAACTTTTTTCCACGGTTCTTTTTAGGAGTTTTTCACTTTTATTCACTACTTTTTTCAAGACTTTTTTCACGACTTTCTTCACGACTTTTATCACAACTTTTTCTACGGTTCTTTTTTACGAGTTTTTTTCACTTTTATTCGCGAATTTTTTCAAGACTTTTTTACGACTTTTTTTGACGTCTTTTCTTCACAACTTTTTTCACGAGTTTTCTCGCGATCAAGTTTAAAATTTTTAGTGACATGCTACGGCAATATTTCTCGTTTTCCTGATGTAAAAGAATGTCCATCGGTCGGCGCGATTTTTAAATAATTTTCGTATTGTTTCCCGTGCGAAATAACTGTCATGTGTATGTGGCCCGAGAAAAAAAAAGCTGAGTATGGCTGATGTAGACTCTCATAATACTATGATAGATGTACCGAACACGAATTTAGTCAGCGACTAAAATAAGTTATGCCGCATTCTAAAATAAGATCATAACAAGACTTCGCTGGAATGATTTTGTCAGTTAGCAGTGTTTGTGATCACGCAGAGATATATCTTTTTGTGTTCTATAAATGTACTAAAGCTGTCATTTCATAATTCAAAATGTCTTTTAAATAACGTACTCATACGTTTTTTTTATTTATATCGTGAGAAAATTATACAATGCAGGAGGATTGGAAATCTGTACATTGTTAAAAATAAATAAATTCCACACGCTTGTAAATATCATTATTCCCAAGAAATGCTAAATAGTTAACCACAAGAAAAGGACGTTTTAAAGGTTTAAGGCTGAAATCAGTATATTTAACAAAATTGTAGAGAATGCCGAAGTAAACAGCTTGTAGAGAATCATAAAAAAAAACGACGACGACAAAAACGTAACTGCCAAATCGGAGAAAGTTATACTGGGTGCTGTAAAAATGGTGGATTAACTCAATGGTACATTGTCAAGGATTACTTCGAGAGTATGGAAAAAATAATGAAAAAAATCGGTATTGTATTTTTTCGAAGATATGAAGACTTTAGTGCAAATTATTTTATTGCTTAAAGTCTGCCTAACATTAATTATTTACACTCCAGCTCATCAAATAATTTTTTCAGAGATACATACTTTTATGCTTGTCAATATTATGTACAATTGGTATTTTTAAATGCAATAATTTGAATGTTAAATAATTTATTTTCCCATTGAAAAAAAACATAGCATCAGTAGATTTATTTAAATGCGAAAATCAATTATTTAACATTTAAATTATCGCATTTGAAAATACTAATTGTATATAATATTGACAAGCATGAAAGTATGTATCTTTCACAAATTTAATTGATGAGCTGGAGTGGAAATAATTAATGTTATGCAGATTTTAAGCAATGAAATAATTTACACTAAAGTCTTCACATCTACGAAAAAATACAATACCGATTTTTTAAATTATTTTTTTCACACTCACGAAATAATCTTCGACAACGTACTATTGAGTTAATCCGCCATTTTTACAGCACCTTGTATAATGGCCACAACAACATTTTTTGAATTTGTAAAATGTAAATGCCACAATATTTAAATTTGGAAACATAAACACCAACGTTAGGAATTTTGTAATTTTTGGCATGCTCGAAATATGCGACTGGACAGTTCTTTTGATCAATTAATTGCACTTCCGGTAGTATAAAAGCAATTTACTTAAGGCTGTTCGTCCTGACAAAACATAAACGCAGATGGTGTCACTTTACGCCAACTAAAATATTTCGCGGAAGGGTCTAGCTCACACGTAATTGCGCGCTTATTTTTGAGGTAAAACTAATTTGGCTGATTGGATTTTATTACTAAAGAATCAATCTGTGCCTCTATAGTAAAACATTTTCGATTTTCAGCGTTTATTTAAGTTTTATTTAATATTGAAAATACCCATTTTTAATAGTAAATAATAAACATGATAAAAAATACTTATAAAAAATATAATTCTTTAGAAGCCAACATTCATGTTTTATGTAACCCTGTGTAAAATATTATTACATTCTTTTTATCGATCACGTCACAATCAGCTACGAGCCTTAATAATTAAAATTTATTGCGAAATTAAAATCTTCATCAACCACTGTTTCTCACGCCCTTCAAACTTAACTAAGTCAACGAGTCGTTCTGCATATGGCCCAATTAATTCGCCACTTCCTTGACACACATTAAATGTAAAACGTCGCGAGCATAAACAAGACGATAATTACCCTAATCATAATTACAGCAGAATTTTTTAATCAACTTTTTCACATCGCGCCGCGACGGCGACAGTCTCATAACTCCTAATCTCTAATTGAAATACAAATAATAACAATAAAATAATAAGTGTTATCGCCGATTCTCGGTACTCGCGGTACTTCATGTGTGCGAGTGTGTGCAGATGGCGTAATAATAATTATCTTCGTGCGAGTGCATAAAGAACTGATAGGAGTTTAATAAACTTAAAGTCTTATTTTATTTACGCGCCTCTCCCTGCAGATGACACGTGCTCCGTGTAAAAAGTATCGTGTGTCCGGATAATTACAATAACTTAAAAATGGATAAAATTACTTAGGACACTTTGCTGGAATTGGTTTCGCTGCATTATTTATACAGCCGGTTATTTTTAAGTGGAAACGTATTTTTGGGATGTTTTACCCTTCCAGTGGGAAATGCCATTTGATCTGTAATAAAATTTTAGATTAGTTTTCTAAATACAGTGTATATATTTATACCGGAAATGTATCAAAACGAAACAAAAATACTGTAATAGTGCACTAAAGCCAGGACCCACGAGTTGCTGAAAGGCAATTTAAAAGTGTTCATTGTGGTTATAATATACATCAATATCATTATTATAAAAATTTGGAGGTTTGAGGCTGTTGAAAAGTATTGCCGAGGGTACTAAAACCAGGGCCGTCTGTAGAAAGACGCACAAGGCCCATGGGCTGTTGAACCACCTCCAAACACCATTCAATATTATTCATTGTAATCACATCAATACCATTATTACAATAAAAGATAAATAAAAAATTCACACCTTTGTGAAACAATTAACAATATTTACCTAGCTGGCGCAAGGACAATCGTGAAAAAGGTTTTATGCGGAAGCATAAATTATATTTCACCGCAGAGATATTCAGAACTGATACGAACGGCCACTGTTCAACTGAAGTTAAAAGTACTAAAATCGTTAATATAAAATCGTTATCATGGTGGAGGTAAATAATTTTTTATCCACTTGCAAATTTTTTGTCCGCCTTTTCAAATGCACCTTTTTATACAGGCAAATTATCTATGAAAAATTGGAAAAAAGTTTTTCAATTACAAGATTCTTCTAATTGACTATTTTTATCATAACTTCAAGCGGATCGATTTTTTAAATATAATTTTTGCATAGACAATTTGCGATTGAAAAAAAAATTCTTCTTACAAAATCGACGAAAGATTGAATTATACATAAAATAGTGCTATTGATACAATTTCAGTCATTATCTAGTTATTCAATAGTTTTTATCGTTACTGTAAGCAGTGGCAGCTCGTGGAACATGTTGATGGTAGAGCCACTTATACAATATATCCCCCCTCCCCTTTTGCAATTGTTTGTTTTTCTCGGTTAACCCTTAAACCAGCGGCGGCTCGTGGATGTTCGGCGAGGAGGTTGCGGAAGAAAATTTGACCAAAACACCAGCGAAATATTTGCTTCCTTTTGAAGAAAAGTAGTGCAGCGCGAGCGGTAACGCCTCTATGAAGATTCACGAGCCGCCGCTGCCTTGAACGAGTGATGAATGAAGTCTAGTATTGTACTTGGCAAATAAATTTCGATCAGACGAAAAACCTAAATTAGACATTTAATTGTTCCTAAATTCCTGCAAATATTTAAATGTTAAATAATTCCTTAAACATCCCGCAGACTATATTTTCCAGATAAATATCAAAGTAAATTAATTTTATCTAAAAATAAACCCCATATTTAAATTAAAACCCACGAAACCAAACAACATAAAATTAAATAAATAACCTGAAATTAAAAACGAAAACCCTTGAAAATACAGGTAAAAAATTCAAAAATTTAGGTTGCAAAATCTAAAACAAAGGACAGAAATAAAAAAAAAATCCGAAAAAATAAAAAAACTCCGCGTAAAAATCAATCATTCAAGTTAAAAAATCTAAAATGTAGGACAAAGAAAATAAAAAAAATTAACCAAAACATCGGGTCTGAAAATGCGGAAATATTGAAAATTGTAACAAACTAATCAAAAATTTAGGCCAAAATAAACAATTATTGATTTATATGCGAGAAGTTGGTTGATAATGATTTTTCTTTTGCCTGTATTTTCAATTTTTTTCGTATGCATTTTTATTTTTAGACCAGGATTTTTGATATTTTTGGCCGACATTTTAGATCTTCGGCTATTTTGTTCCAATTTTTTCATTTTTTTTTTTGTCAAAATATTCGATTTGTTTGTTGAAATTTTGAATATTTTAGTCTGCATTTTTTACCTGCTGGCCCGAGTTTTCGACGTTTTGTCTAAATTTAAAAATCTGGACCTGGTGGACCAAAAAATTAAAATTTTCAACAAACAAATAAAAAAAAGTCAAAATAAAGAAAATTTCGGCCAAAAGACCAAAAGGCGTAAAGATAAAAATTTAAACGAAAAATCTAAAATTCGGGCCTAAAAGTAAAAATGGTGCTCCAAGAGTACAAAAAAATTAACAAACAAAACAAAATGATAATAATAATAAATAATAATAATAAATGGTGACCTAAAAATCCAAAATTTCAGCAAACAAAACTAGAAAAAATTCTCGCATCAATAATTCAGGTTACAATGTTAAGAAATCAAAAATATGTAACTAAAATAAAAAATTCGGTCCGAAAAATCAAAAATGCGCACTGAAAAGTCGAAAATTTTTACAATTAAATTGAAAATTTAGATCAAAATAAAGAAAATTTAGGCCAAAAGATCAAAAATTTAGACCAAAAAAAAAATGAAAATATAGGCAAAACATCTAAAAATTAAACATTCGGCCCGAAAAATCAAAAATGCGGACAAAAAAATAGAAAATTTAAAACAATTAAATCAAAAATTAGGAAATTTCGGCCGAAAGACCAAAAAAAGGCGCAAAGATAAAAAATGCAGACAACAAAAATCGAAAATTTTGGTGAAAATAAAGAGCTAATAATTTTAGAAAATGGAAAATACGGTAATCTAAAATATGGGCCAAAGAATCAAGAATGCGGATCTGAGGATAACAACGCAGACAAAAAATCAAAAATTTAGGTAGAAGCAAAATAATTTACCACTTTCAGCCCCCAAAAATGAGTTTCTAACCAGAAATTTGAAAATAATAGCCAAAAAATCGAATAATAAAATCAATCATTCAAGTTAAAAAATCTAAAACATAGGAGAAAAAAAAATTGTAACTAAAAATTCGGTCCGAAAAATCAAAAATGCGAACTGAAAAGTCGAAAATTTTAACAATTAAATTAAAAATTTAGGTCAAAATAAAAAATATTTAGGATTAAAAATTTAGACCAAAAAAAAAATTGAAAATATAGGCAAAACATCTAAAAATTAAACATTCGGCCCGAAAAATCAAAAATGCGGACAAAAACTCGAAAATTTAAAACAATTAAATCAAAAATTTAGGTCAAAATAAAGGATATTTAGGCCAAATGATACAAAATTTAGACCCAAAAATCGAAAAAAAAGCAGGTCAAAAATCTAAAAATTAATAATGAGTGAAAAGTCGAAAATTTTAACAATGAAGTCAAAATAAAAAATATTTAGATCCAAAAGAATCGAATATACAGTCTTAATAATAAAATATGCAGAATATTCTTGTAAGAAAATTGTTTAAATTGTTTTTTTAATAGCAAAACTTTTTTTTTAATTTGCAGGCGTTTAACATTTAAACTGGCGAAATGCGTTTTAGGAATTGATTAATTTTTTTTTGCTGAGCTTGAAACTACAGGTAGTGCCATGGCTCCTTGGCTCTATATAACGAACCGCCCCTGACTGTAAGCAAATCGGCTTTTTTTCGTATTTAATTTTTTTTATAGAAAATTTCAAACAAAATCGACGGAGAATTGAATAATATATAAAATGGTTGTACTGATAAATTTCAGATATTACAGTTATCTAGATATTCAATTGTTTTTATTGCTACTCTTAGCAAATCGGCGTTTTTTAATATTTATTTTTTTTAATAGAAAATTTGTTAAACGTTGGTTCCGGTTTGACTCTGATCTTGTTGTTTTTGATATTGTCTATTTGTGAAATATGTAGAGATTTAATTTTGAAATGAAAGGTAACCCAAATTCAATGCAGGATAAAATCTGTACATATTTTTTTTGCCAATTGATGTTGCCAAATATTAATTATTTATTGTTCATTTTCAAAGATGATTATTTTTTAATTATTATTAAATCATCTGTGGGGGGTGATGCCCGTTATACTAGGAATCCATTTCCGTCCCATTAAATTTTAATTGCATTAATTCCACCCTCCCTTAACGAAGTTTCTTGCAACCGCTGCGTCAGAATTTAATTTTCGCCGGATTTTCTAGCAAGGGAGAGAGATATCAATATTCCTATAAAATATTTGACTTTCTTTACCCAAAGTACTGGAAAGTATAATTTTCGTGATTTTTTTCGATTTCTCAACGGAAATATCCATCGGGTCTCTGAGAAGAGTTCGAACATTTTTGAAAAATGTCTGTCTGTGTGTCTATCTGTGTCTGCCTGTGTGTCTGTCTGTATATCTGCCTGAGCATCCGACTGTGTGTTTATATGTGTGTCTGGCTTGTCTCTCTGTGTACTTGCCCGTGTGTTTGAGTGTGTGTGTGTCTGTGTGTCTATCTGTAAGTTCTGTGTCTGCTGTGTGCCTGTCTGTGGTCTGTCTGTATGTCTGCCTGTGTGTCTGTCTGTGTATCTGCCTGAGTATCCGACTGTGTGTTTATATGTGTGTCTGGCTGTGTGTCTCTCTGTGTACTTCCCCGTGTGTCTGAGTGTGTGTGTCTGTGTGGCTTGCTGTGTGTCTATATGTAAGTGCTGTGTCTGCTGTATGACTGCCTGTGTACCTGTCTGTGGTCTGTCTGTATGTCTGCCTGTGTGTCTGCCTGTGTGTGTGCCTGTGTGTCCTGCATGTGTCTGTCTGTCTGTATGTCGTCTGGCTGTCTGTCTGTCTGTATCAGTGACGGTTCGTGGGTTTTTTTCTGGTACGGCCGAGGAACAAGAGGTGGTAATACAGATAGGTAGGGTCAGTTGCAGAGACGGCTGGCTGCGTGACTGCACCTATCTGTATTACCACCTCTTCGTCCTCGGCCGTACCAGAAAAAACCCCGCGAACCGTCACTGGTCTGTATGTATGTCTGTCTGTCTCACTGTCTGACTGTCTGTCTGTCTGGCTGTCTGTCTGTCTGTCTGTCTGTCTGTCTGTCTGTCTGTCTGTCTGTCTGACTGTCTGTCTGTCTGTCTGTCTGTCTGTCTGTCTGTCTGTCTGTCTGTCTGTCTGTGTGTTTGTCTATATCTCAAAAACTAATTTTCAAATAAAACTTTAAACTTAACATCCTGAACGAATAAAAAAAATTTTTAACGGAAATATCCGCTTTGAGGTTGCTCGAAACTATTGGCAAAAAAAATTGTATCTATCCGTGCTCGTTATATTTGACAAGAACAAATAAAAAAAAATGTTTTAACGGGAATATGAGGTTGCTAGAAACGATTAAAAAAAAGAAATCTAACCGTGTCCGTTATATTTAATAAAAACAAATATTTTGTGGCTAAAAAAGAACACTATTCTTACGTAATTAAGGAATATGATTCCCTTTCCCTTTCACTGAAACCATTTTTTTTTATGATTCATAATTCGATTACGTTCTAATTAAATGAACAAAATTAAACCAACTTCGCCGTACAAAGGCAAACGAAAGTTTAGTGAAATATAAGTATTCTGCGGCAACCCTCCTTTAAAAGCGAGTTGGGGTCGTCGGGCGTTGTTTGGCTTCGGGTAAAAAGGGTTGGGAATTTAATAAGCCGCCTGCATCACCGAGACTTTTCGTAAATTGCGGTATGGAAAATTTTAAATATTACACGTTTTTTTGTATAATATTTAACATACTGCAGGGGCGGAACCTGCGGGTTTCCAAGGAGAAACAAATATTTATTCAAAAGAAGATTTAAAAATGGTCATGCATGATTATTTCGTAATTATATATCAAAAATGCCAAAAAATTACAATTATTTTTTTTTAAATTCATTTTATGAAAAATATTTTAAAACAAAAAACAATTATTTTTTTGTTGCCTTTAAAATTCGTTTGAAAGTTTTTGTAAACATTTTCATATCTAAAAAATTATCGGAAAACCCCAAGGTTTTTTACCAAAAGCTTTTCAGTTCTTCCGATTGTCATATAAAACTTATGTTTATGGTTTAATGTTCATTCCCGTCAGGGGCGGCTCGTTATCTAGAGCCAAGGAGCCATGGCACTACCTGAAGTATCAAGCTCAGCAAGAATTTTTAATTCATTCCTAAAACACTTTTTCTCCAGTTACTTTGGTCTAGGAAGATAAATTGTTCTTTCTTCAAAAAAAGGAGAGGGGGGGGGGGTGAATATTGTATAAATGGCTTTACCATCTACATGTTCCACGAGCCGCCACTGATATTAAGTACAGTTTTTGAAAATCCACGAGTTGTGAGTTTTTGAAAATTTTAATTTTCGAATTGTGAAATACTGGAGCAAAAAAATAAAAAAATATATAAAACGTGTCTACTAAAATCTAAAAAATTGCAAATCATCGTTTTATCAAATTAAGTGCAGTTTTTTAAAATCCGCCGATTATTTCGCGAGTTGTGAATTTTTGAAAATTTTAGTTTTCGAATTGTGTCAAGCAAAAAAATTTAAAAAAATATAAAACGTGTCTATTAAATTCTACAAAAATTAAATTAGAAGAGCCAAGAAGCCATGTAGTTTCAAGCTCAGCAAGAACTTTGAATTAATTGCCGTCCTGTATTGTAAATGTATACGTAAGTAGGGTTGCAAATAGGTAATTAAAATATTTATATAAGATCATCTGCATTATTTGGATTTTTTAAATCTTTTAATGCAAAAAGATTTGTTGACGTAAAATTGCAAATCATCATTTTATCAAATTAAGTGCAGTTTTTGAAAATCCGCCGATTATTTCGCGAGTTGTGAATTTTTGAAAATTTTAGTTTTCGAATTGTGTCGAGCAAAAAAATTAAAAAAAATATAAAACGTGTCTACTAAATTCTACAAAAATTAAATTAGATTTGCAAATCATCGTTTTATCAAATTAAGCAGGGGCGGCTCGTTATATAGGGCCAGAAAGCCATGTAGTTTCAAGCTCAGCAAGAATTTTTAATTTATTCTTAAAACACTTTTTCGCCAGTTACTTCGGTCTAGGAAGATAAATCGTTCTTTCTTTTTCTAAAAAATGAGGGGCCGTGGAGGGGTATATTGTATAAGTGGCTCTACCACCAACTTGTTCCACGAGCCGCCACTGATTCCCGTATTCGTTTTTGAGAAACACAGACAGCATTTTTTTGTGCAGAAATCATTGAGTATTTCTATGGCGCAAATTAAAGTTTACCAAAAGCTTTTCAGTTCTTCAGATTGTCATATAAAACTTATGTTTATAGTTTAATGTTCATTCCCGTCAGGGGCGGCTCGTTATCTAGAACCAACAGCCATGGCACTACCTGAAGTATCAAGCTCGGCAAGAATTTTTAATTCATTCTTAAAACACTTTTTCTCCAGTTACTTTGTTCTTTCTTCAAAAAAGGAGGGGGGGGGGTGAATATTGTATAAATGGCTTTACCATCTACATGTTCCACGAGCCGCCACTGATATTAAGTGCAGTTTTTGAAAATCCACGAGTTGTGAATTTTTGAAAATTTTAATTTTCAAATTGTGAAATACTGGAGCAAAAATATAAAAAAAAATATAAAACGTGTCGACTAAAATCTAAAAAAAAAAAAAAATTAGATTTGCAAATCATAGTTTTATCAAATTAAGTGCAGTTTTTGGAAATCCGCCGATTATTTCGCGAGTTGTGAATTTTTGAAAATTTTAGTTTTCGAATTGTGTTGAGCAAAAAAATTAAAAAAAAATATAAAACGTGTCTACTAAATTCTATAAAAATGAAATTAGATTTGCAAATCATCGTTTTATCAAATTAAGCAGGGGCGGCTCGTTATATAGAGCCAAGAAGCTATGTAGTTTCAAGCTCAGCAAGAATTTTTTAGTAATTCTTAAAACACTTTTTCGCCAGTTACTTCGGTTTAGGAAGATAAATCGTTCTTTCTTTTTCTGAAAAATGAGGGGCGGGGAGGGGTATATTGTATAAGTGGCTCTACCATCAACTTGTTCCACGAGCCGCCACTGATTCCCGTATTCGTTTTTGAGAAACACAGGCAGCATTTTTTTTGCAGAAATCATTGAGTATTTCTATGTCGCAAATTACAGTTTACCAAAAGCTTTTCAGTTCTTCAGATTGTCAAATAAAACTTATGTTTATAGTTTAATGTTTATTCCCGTATTCGTTTTTGAAACACACAGACAGCATTTTTTTTGCAGAAATCATTGAGTATTTCTATGGCGCAAATTACAGTGCACCAACTTGCAGTCTGGAGGTTGCAGGTTCGTTAGATGTCGGAAGCATGTTATTTTTTTAATCCAATTTATACGATTTAGTTCGAAATATTTGCATTTGCAAATTAAATTATTTAAAATTATTGATGGGCAAGATCGAGTATCTCAAAGATCGATCAATCGGTGATCGATCAGTTGATGTATCGAGACGCTCGATCTTTAGCTCGATCAGCTCGAGCGGCTTGTGAAGATCGAGCCGCGTTGATCGATCAAAAAATCGAGCGGCGTTGATCGATCAAAAGATCGAGCGGCGTTGATCGATCAAAAGATCGAGCAGCGTTGATCGATCAAAAGATCGAGCGGCTTGAAAAGATCGAGCGGCGTTGATTGATCAAAAGATCGAGCGGCGTTGATCGATCAGAAGATCGAGCGGCTTGAAAATATCGAGCGGCTCGATCATTTGCAAAGATCGAGTACTCGATCTTTTTTGATCGATCTTACCCATCACTTTTTAAAATTATAATATACATTATATACAATTTGAAGTTATAGTCTGAGCCATGGACCTGATGTCCTGAAAAAAATTGTCTTGAAAAATAAAATTCTCAAAAAATAAAACTTGGAAAAGTTCTCAAAAAATATTGAAAAAAGGTCTTAGAGTAGAAAAGTTCTGGAAAAAAGGATCCTGAAAGAATTCCTATAAAGGACTTGTAAAAATGTCCTGAAAAATACCCTGACAAATGGTTTTGAAAAAAATTGTTTTGAAAAATAAGATTCGGGATAAAGTTTTCAAAAACGCCCCAAAAAAATATTGAGAAAAGGCATTAGAATAGAAATTTCTGTTAAATGTCTTGAAAATGAAGTCAAGAATTTCATCTAGAAAAAATTGCAAAAAAGTTGGCAAGTCACCATGAGCAGTGGCGGTTCGTGGAACATGTTGATGGTACCACTAATACAATATACCCCCCCTAAAATTATATTTGTCTGCATATTTGTACGTGTAACCCAAATAATTTAATTAAATGAAGGGTGAACACGAACGGGATTTGCCGAAATTTAGAATAACAGGAAAGTTGATTTACCTTCGTTTTATCAAACATGTGAAATAGACCAAATGCCTAATTTCAACAACCTTTAGTGTGAAATAGAACTACACTTACTTCCTGTACACATGATTTACCTGATAATCTGGAATTGCTCAAAAGAAAAGGTCAAGGGGTCACCCCTTTGATACATTTCCCGAAACTTTTAATAACACTGCTGCAGATTTTCTACGTTCAGGTAAATTTTACACGAAGGGTGTTATTTGTCCCGGTTAAATACAAAGGGCTACAAATATTAACGCTTTACCTGAAAGTCTTGAATTGATATAATGCTATTTACTTGCGTAAACATGTGTAGTTGACCTCATCAAAAGGGTCCCGAAAGAAGTTCAAGGGGTAAACCCTTTCCCGTATATTTAGTGCTTTATAGCAAGATTTTCTGATGTAAAGGGTGAAATGTGTGGGATACAGAGGATTCAAATAAATTTTATCTGACTTTTCACACCCTTTTACTCTCACATATACGACGAATTAATAATATAAAATTATTTGATTGATTGTACATTTTATTAAATCGGTGTTCTGCATTTCAGTAGTTAAATGGTAAAAGGTGATAAAGTAATGCCAACGAGAGCTGGGAGTGACTCATTGCCTATAAGCGCACGAGTTAATATTTGGAAGACTTGTATGTACAGGACGGCAAATGTAAGTTGGCCAGACGCGCAGAGAGCAAACGAAAGCTCTCTCTCTATAGCCGGACGAGTACAGTCTCTGTAATAAGCAAGCACATATTCTTCGCGTGCGCTATTCATTTACAACTCGATCGGGCGCTCTCCTCCACATAATTGAATGTACCAGGCGTGCGAACTCTTCACGAAATTTATCGAGAGCGCCCTTCGAAGGTTCCGCCCACAATTTTGCCACTGCGCAACGGCAAGTTACGTTTGCCGTCCTGTATTGTAAATGTATACGTAAGTAGGGTTGCATATAGGCAATTTAAATATTTATATAAGATCATCTGCATTATCTGGAATTTTCCATTAAAAGATTTGTTGACGTACTGCAGAATAATAAACCAAAACATGTTATATTTTACATGATAGATGGCGCCTGCGTTGCTGTACTACAAATAAGTTCTACTTTATTTAGTTTCAGTTTAAAACGTCTCCTCGTCCCCAGATTTCCTGTACTTTTTCAAACTACGCAGCAATATTTTCTATTTTACAAGTTTTTAAATGTTTTTTTACCTGACTTTTTACACGTATTGACTGTTACCCAAATAACAAATTAAAGGGGTCACTCACTCCATTCTCAAAAGCTCTACCCTTTTCAACGATTGTTTATAAAAATTTCCGTGTTACAGGTAATGGTTTTAACACAGCTTTTCTTGCAGGCAATTACACCAACCCCGTTCCTTATTCACCTCCGAGAAAAGGTCACCCCTTTCCTAAATTCTTGCAGTTTAAATAGGTCACCCCTTTCTCCTAAATTCTTAGTAGTTTTTAACACTTTTAACACTCAGGTAAATAGGTCACCCCTTTTCCGAATTCGTGTACTTTATAACACAGAATTCACCCCGTTCCCGAATTATTTTTACGTGTGAATACATTTTTTAAAGGGTTGAAATTATTCAAGTTTTACCTGAAAGTTATAATGGTTATTACTTCCGCGAGAGTCTACATTGGGTAGGTGAGTGTGTTACCCCTTTGCGCATACAAACTGGACTTGATTAACCCCTTCAGAATTTATACGAAAACGGGTAAATGTAATAAAAATTCTCAGGGTATGAAAGGATTAGTTTTTATCCCACGATTAGTGATGAATTCGGGCATTTCTTTCCACGGGGGCATTTCAGTTTTTCTGGATCAAGAGCGGTGGTTACAAGAAAACATAAAATAAATTTGGGTCAATAATTTATTTCCAGTGACTGGTACTTCTTGATATATTTTATTTTATTTGTCGGTACTAGTTTCGGTTTTAACACATAATCCTCAGTAGAATAACGTCATAAAACTTATTTTAAGAAGCGGAAGAACATGGAATATTTGAGGTTATGTCCAGGCGCGTAGATAGAAATTATTTTCGGGAGAGTTATAACCTTTCTAACCAGCTAATAATTTAAAATAAAATACAATTTTTGGAAACACGTTAAATATTATTCTTTAAAATTTAGAGGAGTATAACCCCGTAACCTCCGCTCTATGTATTTGATTTATTATTTTTCCAATTAACTGCAAAATATCTATAAGTATCTAAAGCTGATGCACCATCTACCATGGCGCAGTGAAAAAGAGGAGTAATGGATGTGGAAGATCACTACAAAAGTGAACATGGCTCGTGTGCGATCCAAATTTAAAAAATGTTTTTTTTTAAATTTAATTATACAGGGTGTTTCAAATTCGAGGCTCACCGTGGGGATCTCGCTTATTAGAAGAGATAGAGGGTATGTTTAAATTTGGCACTTTTGCAGAATTTTATGCTGATTAATATTCCATTGGAAAAAATCACCTTAGTTCTTTTGTTTTCGAGTAAAGTCAAAAAAACCGAAAAAAAACGAATTTCGTTTTTTCTTTATATCTTCGTTATTTGAAGAGATATTTAAAAATGGTAAAGACATTCTTATAGCACTTTTTTTATTATCTAATAGATGGCATAAGATTTTTAGTTGTAACATGTTTCGTTTCTTTTAAATAAACCATCATCAACTTTCTTATTCCTTATGGACGCCATATTTATTTTTTGTCACATCTGAATGCTTAATTTTTTTTGATGACAACAATATAACACAACATACATTTACTTTCATAAATGAACATATAATCTTCTAAATCACTTTTATTGGCAATCTCTGTAGTGCTTACTAAAATTCATCGGTGCCATGGCATTAAAAACAATGAAACATCTGAATAGCTCTTTGTTTGTCAAACATTATTATTTTTTATTAATAAAAATGTCGTTCGATAATTTAGTAAATACAAAAACGGTATTAACCAGTAAAAAATATTTACAAATTTATCCAGAAAGAAGGTAACCTCATCGAACATTTTTTCTACGGATGGACAGACATTTAGGAGAGTTTGGATCATTGATTCAACATCACAAAGCATACGGTAGTAAAATTACCCAAGAAGATAGCAATTATATTTTGGAAATTGTAATACTAAATGTATGTTAATTCTTTAAAAAACTCTTAAGTTTAAAAAAAATGTTTTTTTGGGATTTTTGCAAATGGAAACATTTTAGAGCTATTCTGGGGGCGGGAATGGATTCCTTGGAGAATTTTACATCGATTATAGGTACTCTCAAATTTTTCCAGCCTACGATGTGTTTCTGGTAACGTTTTGGAGAAAATTTGCCATCGAAAACAGAAAACGCGAAAAAAAAACGAAAATTGGCCGTAAAAAACGCTAGGAGTAATATTTTTGGCTGAAAATTTGGGATAATACTTGTAATCGAACCTACAATAGAATGAAATAGTTTTGTTTGTGAAAAAATTATGACTCACCAACCTCACGACAGTTGACATGGAATCGCCCTTATGATTAATAATCTCCATATTTGTCTTATAGTTATTAGTATTGTATATTATTTTATTTATTAAGTACTTTTAATTTTGTATCGTCTGTATCGACCAAAATAATTGTTTACATAAAAAATTGTTCGATGCAGTTGCCTTCTTTCTGTATACATTTGTAAATATTTTTGACTAGCAAATTCTGTATTTCTGTTTACTGAATAAAAAACACGTAACATCTCGCTTTTCTGAATTAGCGAACGACATTTTTATTCATACAAAATAATAATGTTTGACAAACAAAGAGGTATTCAGATTTTGATTCGTTTTTAATTCCATGGCACGGATGATTTTTAGTAAACGCTGCAGAGATTTCCAATAAAAGTGGTTTAAACGATTATATGTCGATTTATGAAATTAAATGTATGTTGTGTTATATTTTTGTCATCACAAGAAAGTGAGCATTCAGATGTGACAAAAAATAAATATGGCGTCCATAAGAAATAAGAAAGTTGATGATGGTTGAAAAGAAACGAAACATGTTACAAAGAAAATTCTTACGCCATCTATTAGATAGTAAAAAGTGCTATAAGAAGGTCTTTACCGTTTTTAAATATCGCCTCAAATAACAAAGATATAAAGAAAAAACGAAAATCAGTTTTTTCACTTTTTTGGACTTTACTCGAAAACAAAAGAATTTAAGTAATTTTTTTCAGTGGATTATTAATCAGCATAAAATTCTGCAAAAGTGCCAAATTTAAACATACCGTCTATCTCTTCTAATAAGCAAGATCCCCATGGTGAGCCTCGAATTTGAAACACCCTGTATAGTAGATATTTTGTTTGGAAAGTCTGGCAAAGAATAAATCTATCTATCTATCTATATTGTATTAGTTTATATATCTTAATTGTAGTCTTATTTTAATTATTTTATTAGTTGATAATTGTATAACGGACCCACATCCACTACTTTGGGTCAATTTTACATTATTATTGACAATTTGTATATGGTGTATATGGTGGCAACGTGATTTTAAGTGCTAGCGGTTGGATTATAGTATGAGCCCACCCACCATCATTCGTTCACTTTTTACTTTAGCTAAGGAACACTATTTTTGATATTTTTTGTGTTTTTTTTGTGTCTTTTATTATAGATGTGAATACAAATCAGAAAACAGTGTTTACATTTTAAGTTAAAGTGGAAACGAAGGATGGTGGGTGGGGCCTTTGCAATAATACAACAAGTAGAACTTTGAGCAAGAGTGTTTTCAAATTAAAACAAAGGGTGGTGGATGGGGCCTATCCTACAATACAGCAAGCAGAACTAAGAGTACGGGTTTTACTTGTATTCAAATTAAATCGAAGGGTGGCGGGTGGTCCCTATCCCACAATACAACAAGTAAAACTTAGAGCAAGGGTTTCACGTGTTTTCAAATTTAAACGATGGGTGGTGGGTGGTGGGTGGGCCCTATCTTTCAATCCAGAAAGAGCAAGAGTTTAACGTGTTTAACTAATTAAATAAAAAAAATATGCACATGCCAAGTTGCTCTAATAGTTTTAGATACCTGAACTTCTTTATTCGAGCACTTTTTTTTTCTTCTGATGTGTTGAAGGTTAATTCACGTCCTGACATCGCATTTCTGCAGTTTCGAATGTGGGTCATTGCTATGTCGGTCCTGATGCATGTACGTGACGAAAACGAGAAAATGCAACTTTTGATAGTCTCCACGTGGGGTGGTTTTATCTTGGCAATTAAACAAAAATGCAATGCACGCCATGTTGGTGTGTGTGTACGAATGTACATACGTTGCTAATTATGAAAATGCACTGCTGCGCGGCGTTCAGATAAGACCTGGCCGAGAGTGACCACGAGAGGCTAGAGAATGACGGAACCAGATCTGGTGGTAATGGTGGTGGTGGTGTTCGCCCATCGAGGAAATATCCCCGGGTTTTTAGAATGGCGCTTTGTGAGAGACACACGTCCAGCAATTCCCACGTTTGTGCAAAGTCGCAGTTTTACCGCAAAACCGCACACCGAGAAATTTTTCCGCTGAAAAAATGGCCTAGTTACGCTTTTTGCGTTTCTATGTGCTGCGACTACTTTCCTCAAGGATGGTTTCCAATTACACAATCGCTATTCTTAATTTAAATACTGTGATGGTTTAAAATTTCAGATTTTAAACAAGAAATAAACAAATTTTCTGGTTATTTTGAAAGCAATTATTATTCTGATCATTTATTTATATCTTGTATATAGTTCCAGCAAGTTTACAGTCTCTTGAAAGTTCCCATAATGTTATTAATCAAAGAAAGAATTTCTCAAACTCAAGCTAATGTCAAATATTGTTTTTTTTTAAATTATGAAATGAACAGATAGCACCCCAATAATACAGAAGATGACAAACCTGTAATTTTAATTAAATTAAGAAAACAATTTTAAGCGAACTGCAATTATCTCCAATGTAATACCTGCAGCGTTTAATTACCTCCGCAGGATCGGCGGTGTCCTGTTATTTCGACATTCGTGCATTCGTGTGTCTGTACTGCGACACTGGTGGTTGGTTAGAACGTATTACAATAACCTCTTTATGCAAATGACCACTTGTAGAAGTGTTGGAGAGCTTCTCCAGGGGAAACATGACACCTTGGCGCTCTGGGAGCAGGCAACATGACTGCTTTACAAACACCGCATGCTATATGTATCTTCTCACTTCTTGTGAAACACCCCAACGCCAAACAAAATGTAATACTCGTCACAGTCATAACGCACCTCTCTCGGCCGCCCTTTATGCGATTATGCTAATCAAAAAACACCAACGCCCGCCCTAATTGTTATTAATGGAAATTTCTTAATCGAATTTTTCGATTAGACAATTCTATTAACAAATCGACCCCGCTCTACGAATTGTAGATTTCTACTAATACGACTCGCCATTTTTTTGTATCTTTTGCTCTACGCAATAAAGACAGATTTCTTCTATTTATAATACAAATTTAGATGTTGTTAAGGACATTGTACGTTTGATTCCTTGCATTTATTTATGTCAGAAAAACCTAAATCCAAGCGTCTGTACATCATAATTTATAATTTTCTATTTATAACATAATTGCGTTGCGACACAATTACCGTGTTAAATATTAAAGGGTGTCATGGAGTAATTATTAACAAACGTCTAATGTCTCTAATTACCCCAATTCTGACTCATTAACGCTGAACTATAACTTTGGCATAGCTTCTGACCCCTTCCAACAATCCGTCTTTGTTAGCAACCCTAAACACCGTGTTGCCGTCTTTCTTCAGCCAAGGCTGTTGATGCCACCCCTCCTTGTCTATCGGGCCCATAATCATGCATCATCTTGCCTCAATTATAAATACCATGCTGACATTTCTATATATGCTGCGCCCCCAAAATGTGTCATTCTTTATCATATCTTCAAAGAAATAAAAAAAAAATAGATGTAGCATGGAAGCGTCTTTCTTTTTTAATAACCGGAAATGTGCGAAATGTTAACTTGAGACGAAACATATTTCATTTCCCTACTTGTATCGAATGGTTAAAATAACAATCTGGGTTCTATCGGGATTGGGAGGAGTTATTTCTGTAATTATTTGCCAAAGATATATTTATACTTTTATTGGTATATTTTTAGATGTCTTGGACGGAGACACAATACCATTTTAAGTAAAATGTTTTGTATTCTTTGCATATCACCCTATCCCTTAATTTTGAAACAATTCCATTCGAACCGTGAGTGGAATTGTAAAAAAATGCAATAATTTCGACGACTCGGAAAAAATATAAAATCAGTTAGTACTGACTTGAAATTACACAAAGTTGTTTAAAATTCATCTGGGATTACGATTCTATAAAAATCTGCAAACACCCCATCCCTAAATTTCGAGATAATTCCATTTGAACAGAGCGTGGAATTGTGAAAAAATGCAATAATTTCGACGACTCGGAAAAAATATAAAATCAATTGGTACTGACTTGAAATTACACAAAGTTGTTTAAAATCCATCTACGATTACGATTCTATAAAAATTTTCAAACACACCATCCGTAAATTTCGAGATAATTCTATTTGAACAGAGCGCGAATTTGAGAAAAATACAATAATTTCGACGCCTTGAAAAAAATATAAAAACGATTTCCACTGACTTGAAATTGCACAAATCTATTCAAAATTCATCTGGGATTACGATTTTATAAGAATCGGCAAACATCCCATCCCTAAATTTTGAGATAATTCCATTTGAACAGAGCGTGAAATTGTGAAAAAAATGCAATAAATTCGACGCCTTGAAAAAAATATAAAAACAATTGCCACTGACTTGAAATTACACAAATCTATTCAAAATTCATCCGGGATTACGATTCTATAAAAATCTGCAAACACCTCATCCCTAAATTTCGAGATAATTCCATTCGGACAGAGCGTGAATTTGTGAAAAAATACAATAATTTCGACGACTTGAAAAAAATATAAAAACAATTGCCACCGACTTGAAATTACACAAATCTATTCAAAATCCTCTGGGATTACGATTCTATAAAAATCTGCTAACACCCCATCCCTAAATTTAGAGATAATTACATTTGAACAGAGCGTGGAATTGTGAAAAAATGCAATAATTTCGACGCCTTGAAAAAAATATAAAAAGAATTGCCACTGACTAGAAATTACACAAATCTATTCAAAATTCATCTGGAATTACGATTCTATAAAAATCTGCAAACACCGCATCCCTAAATTTAGAGATAATTCCATTTGAACAGAGCGTGAATTTGTGAAAAAATACAATAATTTCGACGCCTTGAAAAAAATATAAAAACAATTGCCACTGACTTGTAATTACACAAATCTATTCAAAATTCATCTGGGATTACGATTCTATAAAAATCTGCAAACACCCCATCCCTAAATTTCGAGATAATTGCATTTGAACAGAGCGTGGAATTATGAAAAAATGCAATAATTTCGACGACTCGGAAAAAATATAAAATCAATTGGTACTGACTTAAAATTACACAAATCTATTCAAAATTCATTTGAGATTACGATTCTATAAAAAACACCCCAGCCGTAAATTTTGAGATCCATCCATTTGAACAGTGCGTGAAATTGTGAAAAAAAAAACAATAATTTCGACGACTTGAAAAAATATAAAAATAATTGCCATCGACAAAATTAATGACACTATAAATTATATTGTATATTAGGTACTGTATAAAGATATCAATAACGATATTATATTTTAATTATTTGTATTACCCGAAAATTAGTCACTACTGTCTTCAAAGAAAGGGGAGGGTGCGGTGGGGGGCGCTAAAAAAGAACTTCGCTGACTATTCTAAAGCCGACCCTGAACAGGATTACCCATTTACCAGACAAAATATAATAAATATAAAAATAAACACATATTAAGATAAAATTGTAAAATAAATCATGAACACTATAAATCATCGTAGGTTTACATAATATTCTCAAAAAGCAATTGACTTGCGGTCTTTCGGCCTTGTGAATGTAAATTATTTCTTTCTCCGTTACGAAGTATGGATTGTGATGATGATTTATTAATTCGATTAATTTCAGTTTGAAAGGCGCCGTATTTCATTTTAAATTTACAATTATTTTAATATGTGCACTTGTCTGCCGTATTTTATTTATACAATTTTCAGTGTTTTTTTTACTTATGTTAAAGTTTCTGGCATTTTTTTTGCATGAATGTTCAATGATTTTATTTATTTATTTGTTAATTTATTCATATTACTACTGTTATAATGATACTGTACGTGAGTACGTCAATTCATTTATTATCATCTTCAAAATTTTTATTTGCATATCTGGAGAAGGAAAAACATCTTTATTCAGACACTCACAATTTTTTACATTATATGCAATTTAAAAGTTATAGGTGTTAGTCTGTCCGAGCGATCAACCTCAGGTCTTTCTGCCCTTGTATAACTATTTATCTCAATTTCCAATGTTCTTGATGACCCGTGTAAAATTTCGCTTACCAAGACTAAATAAACGTTATTATTATTATTATTATTATTATCTGCTCGTGCCAAATTTTACCAGACGTAAATTATTTAAATACCACAAAATATTATCCAGTTATATCAGGTGAATTCCCGGAAAATTAGATTATTCCTTTGTCTTGCAAAACGTGTCTAATCTTTATGACAGGAAATGTGATACTCTAGTCGCATTTAAATGAATATTCAGGATAAAATGTTCTTTTATCATTTTGTTGTAACTCGCATAAAAAAATATGCTAAGAAATATAATAATAAATTGTTTTAATATTTACGTATTGTTAGCTGATAGATTTATGATATTTATTATTATTATTTATTCAAATCACGTTGCCACCATATACAAATAGGCTTCAGTAATAAAATAAGGATAAAACATGATACATTATTATTATTTTTTTTTTAATCAGTTGCTTATGTTTAACTGGTTGGATTGTAGGATAGGGCCTATCCACAACCCTTTGTTTGAATTTGAACTTAAAACGTAAGCACTTTTTCTGATAATTTGTATTCACATCTATAACAGAAGACAAAAAAAAATAACAAAAACAGTGTTTCTTAGCTAAAATAAAAAGTGAACGAATGATGGTGGGTGGGCTCATAATACAATCCAACCGGTAGAACTTAAAGCGACGGTTTTAGGTTTAAACACATTATAAATTGTTTTCTTTATTAGTTTATTTTTAAAATCAGTTGTTTATGTTCAACTGATTGGATTGCAGGATAGGGCCCACCCACCATCCTTCGTTTTAATTTGATTTTAAAACGTTAGCACTTTTTTCTGGTGATTTGTATTTATATCTATAACAAAAGACAAAAAAAAAATAACAATAATAGTGTCCCTTAGCTAAAGTAAAATGTGAACGAATGATGGTGGGTGGGCTCGTACTTCAATGCAACCAGTAGAACTTAAAGCGTTTAAATTTGAACTTAAAACATCAACACTGGTTTCTAGTGATTTGTACTCACATCTATAAAAAAGACCAAACATTTTTTTTTTTACAAAAACTGTGTCCCTTAGCTAAAGTAAAATGTGCATGAATGATGGTGGGTGGGCTCATACTTCAATCCAACCGGTAGAACTTAAAGCGTTTAAATTTGAACTTAAAACATCAACACTGGTTTCTAGTGATTTGTACTCACATCTATAAAAAAAGACCAAAAATTTTTTTTTAACAAAAACAGTATTCCTTAGCTAAAGTAAAATGTGAACGAATGATGGTGGGTGGGCTCATACTACAATCCAACCGGTAGAACTTAAAGCAGAGGTTTCAGGTTTAAATATTAAAAAAAGGATAAAAAATTATAAATTGTTAGTTTATTTTTAAAATCAGGTAGAAGTGAATACAAATCACCAGAAAACAGTGTTTTAGTGGTTTGTGTACAAATTGAAACGAAGGGTATTGGGTGGGCTCTATCTTACAATCAAGAGCGGTTAAAACAAGAGTTGTTGCTTTTTTTTGACGCCGAGTGTAGAAGTACTCGGCGTCAAAAAAAGCGCCACTCGAAAAATCGCGAAAAAACTCGATTTTTCAAACCGTCGTAACTTAGTTCAATTTGGTTGAAAATTGACGAATCTTTCAGTTTGGGAACGATTCAAGTTTTATCTTTAAGAATGTGTAGTTGATTTTGAGTCCAAGTCCAACCCACCCCCCGTAACAACGCGATGGGAAAAAAATGTTTTTATGTAAAAAATTGTGAAACTTTAACAAGCTGTACCGTGCGCAAAAAAAAATTGGTGGGAAGTTTCCCACAATGGCAGAAAAATTTAATCAATTTCCTTCAAATGCCTTGAAAATTCAAGTGGTTTCGATGATTTGGAGCAAAGTTAGGAATTTTTGAAAAAAAATGTTTTTTATGTAAAAAATTGTCCAACTTTGACAAGCTGTACCGTGCGCAAAAAAAATCGGCGGAAAATTTCACCACAATGCCAAAAAAGTTTAATCAATTTCCTTCAAATGCCTTAAAAATTCGAGTGGTTTCGATGATTTGGAGCGAAGTTATGAATTTTTGAAAAAAAAAGACATTAAAAATGAAAACAAGTTGTAAAAATTTAACATTTTTTGTCAATTCAAAACACTTTCTGTAGAGGTTTTCAGGGGATCGCGAAAGTCGAAAACTTCTTAGATCGCAAAATTCCATCGAGTTTCTTGCGAAATTCGCCTAGTTATGGCCAAAAAGGCGCAAAATGTATTTTTTTTTCAAAACTGCATAACTTTGCGCCAAATCATCGCATCGACTTGAATTTTGGAGGAAATTGGAGGAAAATGATTGAACTTTATTGCCATGCTGACCGATTGAGTCCACGATTTTTTTTTTGCACACGGTACAAGAAACCAAATTTGCACATTTAAACTTCAAAAACATTTTTTTTTCCTTTAGGGGGTGGAATCGTTTTAGCAACAAAACAATTCACATGACGTTGAAGAGAAAATTTGAAACTGTTCAGACTGCAAAAGTTCATCGATTTTGGTGCAAAATTACTCAAGTTATGGCCAAAAAAGTGTAAAATGTCTTTTTTTTCAAAAATTCGTAACTTTGCTCCAAATCATCGAAACGGCTCGAATTATTAAGGCGTTTGAAGGAAATTGATTAAATTTTTCTGCAGTTGTGGTGAAATTTCCCGCCGATTTTTTTTTGCGCACGGTACAGCTTGTCAAAGTTGGGCAAGTTTTTACATAAAATACATTTTTTTCCATCGCGTTGTTACGTCATTTTTTTTTTCAAAAATTCATAACATTGCTCCAAATCATCGAAACGGTTCGAATTATTAAGGCGTTTGAAGGAAATTGATTAAATTTTTCTGCCATTGTGGTGAAATTTCCCACCGATTTTTTTTGCGCACGGTACAGCTTGTCAAAGTTGGACAATTTTTTACATAAAAAACATTTTTTTCCATCGCGTTGTTACGGGGGTTGGGTTGGACTTGGGGGTCAAAATCAACTACACATTCTTAGAAGATAACACTTAAATCTTTCCCAAACTGAAAGATTCATCGATTTTCGACCAAATTTTTTTCGTTTATTTTTTATGGTTCCGAATGTTATTACTTATTTATTTTTTACTTTTATAATCATACTAGGTTGCTGTTTACATAATTAATTTATACTTAGTTAATGTACAAATGGGAAAACCCGTGAATAAATTATTATTATTATTATTATTATTATTAAATTGAAGTTACGACGGTTTGAAAAATCGAGTTTTTTTCGCAATTTTTCGAGTGGCGCTTTTTTTTGACGAGTGTCGAGTGTATAATACATTTTTTCTACGTCCGTTATAAAATGTATAGTTTTTTTCATTAATTTGTGTTCATAAAATATGTGATTTCTGAAAAAAGTGCTATAACGGTTTATTTTTTCACTCTTTTGCGTGAAAAAAAGTGCCGTAGCGGTTCATTTTTTAACGCTACTATAAAATTGTTTGCACAAAATGTGTCATGAACGCTTCGCAACACGGCGCGAGTTCCGCCGATGATCGTCAAACATTCGTTTCTGATCAAGAAAACGTAAAAAATGATTTTCTTCATTTAAAAAAATGATTATTAGTTATAAGAATTGATTAAAGTTTTGTGGAATTTATTTAAAGTTACGGACGTAGAAAAAATGTTGTATGAAACTCGAGAGTAAAGCAACTTTTTTTCACTTGTAGGAATTGCCGCACTCGCCTTCGGCTCGTGTGGCAATCTTTCCTACTCGTGAAAAAAATATTACTTTTCTCACTTGTTGCATAAATAACTATTATTTCACAAAAACAGTGTTCAGTAAATTATTAACGAATGAACGAAGGGCGGTGGGTGGACTCTATTCTACAACCCGTACCCGCCGTACGCGGCCGTATCCAACAATCCGGCTTTTCACGAGGGCACACTTTTGAAAGTATTTTAAGTCATCTTGGAAAGTTTCAAATTGATGACAATTGTTTTTTGGTGGGTGGTTCGCATCTTAAAATCCAGGTGGTGTGCGGGCCGTATCCTACAATTCAGCTTTTCACGAGGGCACATTCTTGAATGAATTGTAAGTCATTTTGGAAAGTTTTAAAAATTCCATTTCCGGTTTAAATTTTCTATTTAAAATTAAACATCCTGTATATTTTTACATAATTTAATTCGTCTCTAAATTCTATATTTAGAGATGTATAAGTGACCTTTTGGTTGTTAGTTTTTTGTTTAAATTTGAATTAAATTTAAACTAAAAACAAATTTAAATTTAATGAATTAAGGCCTATTTTTGTAGATTTTATAGGCACGGTCCATCTCAGAGGTAACAAGCGACGTTGTCGAGTTTTGCGGTATTTTTGAAAAAATTGCCATGACATGTCGTTCAGCCAAAGCGAAATGTGGAGGTGCACCGTCCTGTTGAAAAATTAGCAGGTTTTCCTCATTCAAGTTCAATTCTCTTTCTCTCCCGCGTGAAGACCAATACATAAAATATAAGGCGTACATTTACTTCACACGTTATTATTTGTTAAATAAAACACTACAAAATGTTATAGGTTTAATTTGCCGTATGTAATATCAGTAAGAAATTCATCATGTAAAACAGTAAATACTTTACACGGCTCAAATATTTGTCATTATCACAAAATCAACAGAATTCATTGTCCAGAAATGTATTCAAACATTTACTTTCGCCTGGTCTACTAAAAAAATTCACACATGTATTTGAATAGTTTATGTAAAGAATGGGAAATTTAAATATTAATACACGTAAGCTAATATTTACTCACGTAGATTGGAAAAACATTAGTGAATAGCTCGAGTGGTTGGTTACCTTTTACAATCATCATTGTTGCTGAAGATATTTTAAAATACAGATTTTAGGAATAATTATGTATTACGAAATTTTCTTTATTTTAACACACCTTTTGCGCGTAATTATAGAATAGTTATCAGGGTGTATATTGAGAAAAACGTAACATTGTTTTGCGAAACTGTTTAAAGTCGCAATCGATATTTTTTTACCAAGCGCGGAAAGTAGAATTTTTATGTTTTGCGAGGCGCTGGGAAACTGTTTGAAGTCGCAGTCTTTATTTGCTTACCAAGCGCGGAAAGTAGACTTTTTATGTCTTTTTGTGTTTTGCGATGCGCTAACAAACTGTTTAAAGTCGCAATCATTATTTTCTTACCAAGCGCGAAAAGTAGACTTTTTATGTTTTTTTTTTATGTTTTACGAGGCGCTAACAAGCTGTTTAAAGTCGCAATCATTGTTTGCTTACCAAGCGCGGAAAGTAGACTTTTGATGTCTTTTTATGTTTTGCGAGGCGCTAACAAATTGTTTAAAGTCGCATTCATTATTTCCTTAACAAGCGCGAAAAGTAGACTTTTTATGTTTTTTTATGTTTTACGAGGCGCTAACAAGCTGTTTAAAGTCGCAATCATTGTTTGCCTACCAAGCGCGGAAAGTAGTCTTTTTATGTCTTTTTATGTTTTGCGAGGCACTAACAAACTGTTTAAAGTCGCAATCATTATTTTCTTAACAAGCGCGAAAAGTAGACTTTTTATGTATTCTTATGTTTTGCGAGGCTCTAGCAAAATGTTTTAAGTCGCATTCATTATTTCCTTACCAAGCGCGGAAAGTAGACTTTGTATGTCTTTTTATGTTTTGTGAGGCGCTGACAAACTGTTTAATAATCGCAATAATTATTTTCTTACCAAGCGTGGACTTGTTATGTTTTGCGAGGCGCTAGCAAATTTTTTAAAGTGACAATCATTATTTCCCTACCAAGCGCGGAAAGTAGACTTTTTATATCGAGGTGGAAGTTGGATACAGTCACCGCCTGCTCTAAGTGTGTTTTTATTTCATCTCCCTTTACCGAATTTATAAAATATGCGGTGCCGTTAAATAGAATATTTGCGAGAAATCGAACCGAGATTTCAGGAAGGCACGCAATCCAAGAGAAGGATATCTGAATCGGCTGAAACCCGAAACCCCAACCACTATTTCAGCAATGACATTACATTACCGCCACCACACCGACACTGTCTGGCCGCTTCACATGACAGCACATTAACAAATCAACTCTTTACATCATTCCCACTCTATAATGCACGATAAATAAAGCAGGACAACGCGCCATTCCTTACACAAACAACAAATAATGGCAACGACATCGGAAATGTATTATCGGGAAAATGGGCTGTATAAATATCTTCCAAGGAAAAAAAAAAGATATACCGTTTCATTCCAAATAATGTGATGATTGGTACTTTTTTCTAATGTAGGTTCGGTAGTCCAACTTCAACGAAATTATGTTAAAAAGTGTATAACCGTGTCTATTAGTACAGGTATACCAAAAAAAAATTAGCTGCATCTCTGTCGGATCCTCCTCTACTTGTACTACGTACCTGCTTAAATGTTTATAGAAGCTTAAGGTTATGTCTGCGAGGGTACAATGTATGTTTTATTCGCGGCGGAAAATAGCCGCTTCTGTCGGCGTTTTATTCGGTGTGGATTTTTTTCTCCTTTCTCGCATCGATCGACGCCAATAAAAAATCCGCACCGAATAAAACTCCCACAGAAGCGATTCTTTTCCGCCGCGAATAAAACATACATTGTACCCTCTCTGGTTCTTCTGTGTTATTCGTTTGATAATATAATAAATTACAAAGTTTTCTCCAGCGCAGTGAAACGTCGTCGCCAAGCGCTTGCCGAATTCATGCGCCCGCCCGTTCGATTGTCACCGATTTCCTCCGTTTCCGCGCCGGTAAAAATTGAACAGTATTACGCCTCCATTTTTTTAACCTTGGTGTTACTGGTGGCGAACTCCCCAATACGCGAACAATCGATTTTCAGTATGTAACCCATTGGAGGGTTTTAAATATCCTACGAACTATCGTTTACTTTTTGATGTCGACACCTGTCACATTTAAGTACTGCCCATCGCGACAACTAAAATTTCCCCAAAGATTGTTAAATAATGAGTTGTTTAACTGTTTTTGATATAACAATAAGTCCATTATCATTCAAGGTAGAAAACATGGTTTTAAATCACGAACAAATCAATACCAACATAAATAAAAACAAGAAGGTTGAGACCAATTATCGCGCCACGTAATCCCGCGCAGAACCTAATTATAAACTTAACCGTTGCAGATTATTTTGTTTGATATAATCTTGCGAGACGTTAAACTATTTTAATTAAAGTACTTTAAGCCGTCGTTAAATAGAGAGAAGCCGGAGGCGCTTGATTTAGCGCCGGGCGAGGAAAGAAGACTAGAAAACTTCATTATACACTCCAGCACTCGCTAATATCGATCGGTCACGAAAACTTTACGAGTTTTCAAAAGCTTACAAACAAAGCTAATATTTGTTGAGAGGGTGAACAATAAAAGCATTTCATTCATGTGCGGTGCCATCGCTCGTCGGCCGCCGCCACTGTCTATCGCCGTCTCGCTCGCGCTCGCGGTGTCCGCGTGCAACCGAGGGAGACGGCGCGATGCGGCGGTGAATGAAAATTATAAGATAGAATAAGATAGGTGGTGTAGTGACAGTTCGAACAGCTGCCACCCATCCTGCTCGGGGCCACGCCCCATCGCCCCCCTCCACTGAATAGGGGCTACGGGCGTGGAGGGGATAATCCTTGTGACATGAGGCTGCGTGCAGAGTCGGACCTATTGGTTTATCTCGCGTCGCCATGGTAACGGACGGAGGGGCTGGAGGGGACGATGTAATGTTATTAAAATATTTACATTTCATCTTGCGGGAGAGTGTGTTATGATAAATCCCTTTGCCGCCGAAAGAGAGAGAGAAAAAAAAACGATTTTGCCGATGGAAGAAGTCCCGCTTTATTTTCGTATTGTCGAAAAATTACCGCTCGAACGCGAATCGAACCCGCGACCTTGGGGCAGCAACGCTACTCTTTAGACCGCGTATAACGGTAACGTGTTCAATATTCACCAGGAAAAAGATTTACCTTGTATAAAGGAAACTCAATTTTGTCTAAATCAATATTCACCAGGAAAAATAATTGTTTTAATAAAACTGAATTGAAAAATTCGGTGTTTTCACCACAATTATTGTAAAAAAATTTAACATAATGTGTGCGGACCAAAGACACATAAATCGAAACATAAATTTACGATTAGTTTCACATGTTACCGTCATTATCAAGTGAGTATTTGATTTGTGAGTTACGTTAAAATAAAACACTGGTTAGAATTCCCTACCTTCACATTTTTTTTTGTAAGTGTGCTCATTATCAATAAAAAAATTCAATTTAAAAAAAAATATCATTCGACTGAAGATCCATGCATTAAAAAAAAAATAAAAAGGAATAAAACTGTGTATAAAAGGATAAAATAAATCTAACACTTTAAAACTGTTTGTTCTTGCAATAACTATTATTTAAAAACTAGCTGTTTGTCATGCTTACTTTTTTCACGTTAAACGTGAGAGAAAATATCTTTTTTCAGACACTTACATATCTTTCCAACTTTTCAAATTCTGTTTTTCTGCAAAAATCTCCAAATACTTCTGAAATTTTGAACTGAATCAAGGATAGTCGTATATTTTTTGGTATAGCAGATAATATAGCCGAAATATGGCCTTCAGTCACAGGTATAATATCAAAAGGAACAACAGGTGGACAAATATTAGCAGAATCATATCAAAAACATTTTTGAGAAACCATTAACAATTTCAGAAGGTGTTACGACGTTTACTAACCGTGATCGCAGTCACTGTTTAAAATCACTGATATTAGAGAGTAGCAATCACAGGTAGCAACGTGATTCAAAAGTAGCAGTTTTGCAAATCTCTACAAAATATGAAATAAAAGCAATATTTTGATCGATTATAAGTGCGTTTTATTCTACTTCTGTATAATTTCAGCCCATGAACATTTCTACTTTCTCCGTTACGAAGTACGAGAAAGTATTGTGATCGTGATTTTTTTTTCAAAAATTTTTTTTACGGAAATATCCGTTTTGGGGTCCCTAGATGCCATTTCAACAATTTGTGGAATTTTTTTTTGTGTCTGTGTGTGTGTGTCTGCATGTGTGGCTGTGCGCGCTGTATCTCAAAAACTAATACAGCAATTGATATGAAACTTTCAACATACGTCTTATTTGATAATCCGAAGAACTGAAAAGCTTTTGGTAAAGTTTCGTACACCGGAAGTGGGTGTTTACCTTAACCGTTTTTTGTTTTTTGCCAATATCTTCTTAAATATGAAAAATATCTCAAAAACATTTAGACAAATATTGAAGACAACAAATAAATGAATATCTTTTGTTTGAAAATATTTTTCATAAAATCATTGTTATTTGAGAAATTTTTTTATTTTTTTTCATTTCTGGTTCATAATTTTGAAACGATAATAGTTACAGCAAATTTATGCGAATAATAATTGTAGAGAATGCCAAAATGAACAACTTATTAAGAACAAGTTTTTTCGAAATCCCTTTAGTTTTTGAGTAAACTGAGTTTTTGAATTTGAAGTATAATTTTTCCATCTTTTATAATTTTGACGTTTTAAACGTCAGTTTCATCCGAGTCTACAAAACGCTTGATGTTAAAATAGGATTTCAATTAAAAATAAACCATGAAAACGTAAATATAAATGATACCATAAGGTCGGAGAAAGTAACATGATGGCCACATCACCATTTTTTTTAAATTTATCTCCGCACCAATTACAAGGAAGTATTTGTTTCCGAATTTTTAACTCCAATGGGAATATCAATGTTGAGGTTCCACGAAATTTTCAAAATCAATAAACAAGTACAAAATCGGTCGATTAAGCGTTTCACCTGCCCGTCTGTAGCGCCAAGAATCAAAGTACAATATTATACAGGGTGTTTCAAAATTCATGCACCAAAAGTTTTCTGCGTACTCCTCGTAGATAAAAAGAATACAAATCTTGATTTTCCACAAAATAACATGGATTGAACCCCTTCGCAGAAATATTAAAGAGGCGCCACTGTTCCCTATCAATGAATACGTTCGTTCGCGTTTAGAAAGAGGACCATTTAAATGCCGCTCTTTCGTTAAATTTACACGTATTTAAAAAAAGTATAATTAGAATAATTTTAATAATATTTTTGCATGATTGTCATGTAGAAATAGATACATTTCTAGATGTATTTTTTTTAATATACAGTGCGCGCCTAAAGTATGAAATCAATTCAGTAAAACCGAAATAAAATATTTCGGGATAAAATCCTTTCTTTGATAAAAATACACATTTTTGAAATAAAGTCGATTTTCATTCATCATTTATTCTTGATTTTGAGAGATCTTTTCATTGTCAAACTGGCAGTATAAAAATGTTGCCATCTTACATAAGACATTTTTCGAGTAAATGACAATTTTAGGTGAACCGGATATTTAGAATTTTTGCAAAATGACCTTGTTTCAGCGCTTGCAACAATTTTTCCAAACAACTTCCATATAATACAATATGGTTTCAACATGATGGTACAACCCCGCACTATGCGCGTTTTTTGACTATTTTTTACGAATAAATTCAAAATGAAAAAAAGAATTTCTACATGGGCTTGCGTTTTGTCAAGAAGTCGATGGATGGCAGTTCGAACACTTAATTTAATAATTGCATTTGCATGGCAAAGAAGTTTTGTTTATTTTGTGTTGACAATAAAATTTATGGTTTCTCACTTTCAATTAAATTAATTTAAACTCAAAATAACTATCCAACTCTTTTGTAATTACTTTTCATTCTTTTGCGCAATATTTAAATACGTATAGTTTTATATTTTCCACTGTACCTTATTCATAATTATATGTTTAGTTTATAACTTAGTTAGTTTTAGTTTTAGTATTAGAATAGTTTTCGGAAATTATTTTGTAAAAATGGCGCTGCCGTGTATATTAAGTAAATAAATAAATAAATAAATAAATAAATAAATAAATTGTCATTTACTCGAAAAATTTCTTATGTAAGGTGGCAACATTTTTATGCTATCGGTTCGAGAATGAAAAGATCTTTCAAAATCAAGAACCAAAATAAGGGATTGTCATTAAAAAATACGACATTGCTCAAAAATAAATTATGGTTTAAAATCGACTTTCACACAAAAACGTGTATTTTGGTTTAAAAAAAAATAATCGACTTTCACACAAAAATGTGTATTTTGAAATTTATAAAATAGACCTGTTCGAGGATTTTTTCCCAAAATATTTTATTTCGATTTTACTGAATTTATTCCGTACTTTAGGCGCTCATTATATAAAAATATATTTAGTTTTCTCTATTTATCAATGTTCCTTAAAAAAAAAAGTTGTCAAAATAATTGAAACAATAATCGATAATTACAATTTACATTTTATCTAGCACCAGGTAGAGGCTTAATTCGGCACTGTATCCAGAAGTATTCTTTAATATTTATACTCGCTGAGTGTGTTATGTAAACATGGCGATCTTTCTTTATATCCTTGTGTGTACCTAAAAAAAACAAAACCTATCGACGTGTTTTTTTTTTTTTCAGGTGAATATTTATTACATACTTCTACTTACTACATATTTTTCATTCATTTTTGAGAAGTTTAGAAATACGTATGAAGCTTTTGAAATCTATTTGCATATGCACTATAGGGTTTGTCAATAAGGGCGGGTCGATGTTGGCAGCCTGTGGCGGCCATGTTGTTTTGACGGCGTCTGTCTAACCTGTTGTTTATTATTCAGTCACTGATTCCAAATCACCATGACAAGGTACACGATTGAGCAGCACGTCCAAATGATAAAACTTTATCATCAAAATGGGTGTTCGTTTGTGCAAACGTTACGCGCGTTGCGCTCATTTTACGGCCCTTCAAGGTCGACTCTCCAACGTTTGGTGGCCACATTCGAGACTACCGGTTCGGTAAACTGTAAATGAAAGTGTGCAGGAGGATCCGAGGCAGTCAATTCCTCGGCCTTTCGCAGCTTTCAACTTGGCGAATTTTGCGTCAGGACTTGGGCCTGCACCCGTACAAGCTTCAACTGACCCAGGAGCTCAAAGTTGATGACCATAGACAACGCCGTTTGTTCGCTGACTGGGCTTCGGAGCAATTGGAAGAGGACCCCAATTTTGGCCGAAAAATCATCTTTAGCGACGAGGCGCATTTTTTGATGAATGACTATGTTAACAAGCATAATTGCCGCACATGGCACGACGTCAACCCACAAGAGATTCACCAGGTAGCAATGCATCCACAAAAAGTTACTGTTTGGTGCAGATTTTGGATCGGCGGCATCATTGGTCCGTACTTTTTCGAAAACGACCGTTAATGGCGAGCGCTACAGAACGATGATAACCAATTTCTTTTGGCCCAAATTGAACGATATGGACGTGGATGACATGTGGTTCCAGCAGGACGACGCTACGTGCCACACAACGGGCGCTACGATGAACATTCTGCGTGAACGATTTGAGGGTATGGTTATCCCTCGCAGAGGTGACGTGAATTGGCCACCAAGATCGTGCGATTTGACCCCGCTAGACTTTTTTTTTGTGGGGTTTTCTAAAGTCGCAGGTCTATGCCAATAAGCCGCAATCGACTGATGCCCTTAAAGTCAACATAGTCCAGGCCGTCGCTCAAACTCAGCCGGATCTATGCGACAGAGTTATTAAAAATTGGAAAATCTATTAAAAAAAAGAAAAACTGTACTTCTGCACACGCCCAGTGCGTGTTCCGCGAAAGATATTTTGTAAAGGGATACGTTTCACATTTAACAATTTCTCACGATACGGTCAACAAAGAACCAGGAAAAATAGAGGACGACGAAAACGAGCCTCTCCGGAATAATGACAGAAAAAAAGATCACCTTGTAAACCGCGGACCGCAAATGAAATAAAATCATCCAGTCGGTAATCGGATACCGCAGCAACTGTGCAACGAGACCATTAGACCATTACAAATACTCACTTAGAGGCGTAAAAGGGTGCAAAAAGCAGAGCCGTTCACTCAACTGGTCGAGTGCATTTCAGCTGTAATCCTAGCGGACGTAACGCGACACCTAAAACTGCAACCCTTTTCGATTTTACCCGAAATGCACAAATTTTCAACGCCGACTAAAATAAAACGGGACGTTTTCCAACAAACGACCCTTAATTGCGACACCATATATCCCAATTGTCGCATTTCCATTTATCCTGTAAAGTTCGCCAAATTGACTTTTTCTAGTATAGGGTGAAATACTATCCGGCAATAAAACATCTGCACTGTTTTTTGTTTTTTTTTTTGTTTAGTTTTAATCAGATTTAAATAGCATTTGCTGCTTAGTTGAACATCGTTTCAAAACATTTTGGTATTATGTTTTGAAAGCACAAGCCCCTTGGAATATCGGTAGCATCATGGACTCATTTCGGTTATCTGATTGCGAGATAAAATCATCTTAAAATCCTACCTACAATGGGTAATGACTTATTTCGCAGATCGGATCGATCGATAGAAAAACAGAGTATAATAATAAGGGACACGTTTACTGGCACAAAAGAGCAGCGACGAGGGTTTCCCTTTAGTGCAGAAAAATAGGTAGCAGGTGTGACAGGTAATTCGTTTTCGAGTTTTACGGAATAAATTAATTTCCGCAAAGGAAAATGAGATAAGACGGCGAGAAACATTCCCCAAGTGGGTAATAACATTCACACTTATCTTTGGTAATGTAATTTGCCAAGAGATCGGATACACAATTATAAATTCCATTGCAATTGAATTTCCTTGTAATACGATATCCTACGGAACGAAGCCTCGACGCCATTTTCGTCCCCCTCTGACGCCTGGCGACGTCGGAGCGTCCTCTTTGCACAATTGTACACAACCATTTAAAATATCAGGGCTGTGCATGGTGACCTGCAATAGGATGAATATTTTTATTGCCAAATGAATATATTACAATATTTTACAAAAATGTACATTTTCGAAATTTCTAACTTTTTTTTTCTAACTTTTGCAAAAAATTCTGTGGACACCCATTGACCTATCCCATAATCCAATCAGTGGAATGAAACTCATTTTTTTTTACAAATTCATTAATTAACGTAAGAAATAACAAAAAGGTAATATTTCAATGTTTCATTCATGGTTTTTCAGTTGTGTGGGTTCTGCTGCTTAGTGGATAGGATTAGGAATACCTACCACCCTTTATATAGCAAGCACCTTTTTCTTTTTTTTTAGATGTCCACTTTGTGTACGGGACATATTGGACATTTTTTTAGCTCTCCCTTTCATGCCACAGATACTTTTCCAACTCAAGAATCAAAAAGAAAATTTTAAAGCGAGGACCGTTGTTTAGCTCTTCACTTTATTCTACACATACTTTTTTAAATAACAATTATGCTCTTCAAGTTGTTTTACTTTTTTTTAATTAAAAATTATATTGTGATGACATTTATTTATGTGGCAAATGTTTTCCTATTTTGGTTTTACCTGTGAAAAAACGCATCATTTGAAAGATTATTTGCTCTGTTCTCGAAGGATTATTTTAAAATAAAATCATTAACCAAAAGAGATATGGATTTTTAAAAATTTTCATTTTAAATTTTTTGAGCACTTGGCCAAAAACACCGCAAAAAAATATAAAAATGCAGACGAACTTCCATATTAAATCATCCTCAATGGCCGAAGTATCGCTAATTCAAAATCAATTCGGTTTTTGTAAATCCAACAATTTTCAATAGAGATATGGATTTTTGAAGATTTTTGTTTTAATTTTTTTAACACTTGAATGAAAACATCGCAGAAAAAAATATAAAACGCGCAGAAAAAATTCCATAAAAAAGTATCCTCAATGGTCGAAGTATCGCTTATTCAAAATCAATTTGGTTTTTGTAGAATCCACAGTTTTTAATGGAGATATGGATTTTTGAATATTTTAGTTTTAATTTTTAGAGCACTTGAATGAAAACATCGCAGAAAAAATATAAAACGCGCAGACAAAATTCTATAAAAAATCATCCTGAATGGCCGAAGTATAGCTAATTCAAAATCTCTTTGGTTTTTGTAAATTCAACAATTTCCAATAGAGAAATGGATTTTTGAGTATTTTCGTTTTAATTTTTTGAGCACTTGAATAAAAACATCGCAGAAAAAAATATAAAACGCGTAGAAAAAATTCCTTAAAACAATATCATCAATGATCGAAGTGTCGCTTATTCAAAATCAATTTGGATTTTGTAAATTCAACAATTTTTAATGGAGATATGATTTTTTAAAATTTTAATTTTACTTTTTAGAGCACTTGAATGAAAACATCTCACAAGGAGAGGATCAGATGTGTGACTCACCGATTTCATCCATCTTTGGCACACGTGTAGGTCATAACTAGGAGTATAACGGGTGCAAGTAATAGGGGGCACTATTCAGCCGTTTTCGAGAAAAAAATTGTTATTCATTGGTATGTTTACATACCTTTTGCGTTAACAAACATATACCGACCTTTTGGCGCATTGATAAAACCTCCGATTCGTAGTCGGAAGGTCGAAGGATCGAACCCCATTATTGAAGTTGGGTTCATTCATTTTCTTTTTATGGTTTTTATAAATCCATGTGTATTTAAATATCTTAATTTTAGAATCAATCAATTTTTTTCTCGAAAAGGGCTGAATAGTGCGCCCTATTACTTGCACCTGTTACACTCCTAATCATGGCCTACACGTGTGCCAAAGATGGATCAAATCGGTGAGTCACACATCTGATCCTCTCCTTGTCAGAGAAAATATAAAACGCGCAGACAAAATTCTATAAAAAATCATCCTCAATGGCCGAAGTATAGCTAATTCAAAATCTCTTTGGTTTTTGTAAATTAAACAATTTTCAATAGAGGTATGGATTTTTGAAGATTTTCGTTTTAATTTTTTGTGCACTTGAATGAAAACATCGCAGAAAAAATATAAAACGCGCAGACAAAATTCTATAAAAAATCATTCTCAATGGCCGAAGTATAGCTAATTCAAAATCTCTTTGGTTTTTGTAAATTCAACAATTTTCAATAGAGAAATGGATTTTTGAATATTTTAGTTTTAATTTTTTGAGCACTGGAATGTAAATATCGCAGAAAAAAATATAAAACGTGTAGAAAAAATTCCTTAAAACAATATCCTCAATGGTCGAAGAATCGCTTATTCAAAATTAATTTGGATTTTGTAAATTCAACAATTTTTAATGGAGATATGGATTTTTGAAAATTTTAGTTTTATTTTTTAGAGCACTTAAATGAAAACATCGCAGAAAAAATATAAAACGCGCAGACAAAATTCTATAAAAAATCATAGCCAATGGCCGAAGTATAGCTAATTCTAAATCTCTTTGGTTTTTGTAAATTCAACAATTTTCAATAGAGAAATGGATTTTTGAGTATTTTCGTTTTAATTTTTTGAGCACTTGAATAAAAACATCGCAGAAAAAAATATAAAACGCGTAGAAAAAATTCCTTAAAAAGATATCCTCAATGATCGAAGTATCGCTTATTCAAAATTAATTTGGTTTTTGTAAATTCAACAATTTTTAATGGAGACATGGATTTTTGAAAATTTTAGTTTTATTTTTTTGAGCACTTGAATGAAAACATCGCAGAAACAATATAAAACGCGCAGACAAAATTCCATAAAAAAGTATCCTCAATGGTCGAAGTATCGCTCATTCAAAATCAATTTGGTTTTTGTAAAATCCACAGTTTTTAATAGAGATATGGATTTTTGAAAATTTTAGTTTTAATTTTTTGAGCACCTGAAAAAAAATAAAACGCACAGACAAAATTTCATAAAAAATTATCCTCAGCGGCCGAAGTATCTCTTATTCAAAATCAATTTGGGGCTTGAAAATTCAACTTTTTTGTCCTTTGGCATTTTCTCCTAAAATTGCTAGTTTGATGACAAAAAATAACTTTAGAGGGCTGTAACTTGGAGAGGAAGGGGTTTTGAACAAAAAATATAATGATAATGATAATGTCTATTTGTGTTCTTACAAAGATGTTTACACACGTCAGATTTGTTATATGAAAGGTCTCCCTTGATTTTTGCTGAAAAATCACCCTTTAAAAACTTTCGCATCAATTTAGAAACACCCTATATACACCCATTTTAACTTATGGATGCGAATTATGGGCATTAACTGGGGAACAAAAAGCAAACTACAAGCTTCGGAGATTTTTTACCTCCAATCGATTTCTCTTGTTTTTCTGATGAAAAAAGGTACATTTTAATGGTCTACGATGATTAGTAAAAAAAAATGATTTTTCGTTTTTTCGAGTTTTCATTGCGAACGTGCCATGGGCTTAAAATTGGCATTCATTCTTGCGCAAGTACATTTTCTGATGAGTCTTGATGAGATCTTCTTCACAGTGACATATAGAAACTCCGAATCGAACCAGTGATTTCTTCAGGAAATCATTTCAACTGCAATTTTTGAGCTAAAGTAGATCCTTGGCTAGTTTTTCAGGTTTTTGCCAAAAATTAAAAATGGCCAATTTTAATTTATTCCTACTAATTCGCACACAAGGAGCACAGATTTGCAAACCATGTTCGATTTAGAGTTTTCGCTACGGACGTTCAAAGTGTAAAAAAATCGACTTTTTTCAAAATTTTCCAAAATTTTTTGCTATTTAAGATAGCTGAAATTTTTTAACGCCAATTAATTTCTCTCGTACTTCTGATAAAAAAGGTACCTACACTTTGGTCTACGATGATTGTTTTTTTTTCGATTTTTTCATTTTCGAGTTTTCTTTGCGAACGCGCCACGGGAGATAACTGAATTTTTTTAACGCCAATCGATTTCCCTCGTTCTTCTGATAAAAAAGGTACACTTTAATGGTCTACGATGATTGATTTTTTTCGATTTTTCCCATTTTCGAGTTTTTTTGCGAACGCGCCATGGGCTTCAAACATCTTGCATACTAATATTAATGTAAAAATGACAACAGTTTTTAACTATTGTTATTTCGAATGAGATTATTCCCTTAAATATTAATTATACGTCACTAATCTGCCATTTTATTGCCTAATTAAACAAATAACAATTTTATTGTTTGTAAAAAAAATATCTGAATTAAGTGAATGTGTGCAAGTTGTTATTAATTATTTACTCCTTGCCTTTATAAGTAGATTTCTTGAGTACATTTTCTTGGTATTAAATTATGAGGTTTCTTTGTTGACACAAACTCACAGCCTTACAAGATCTATACATCCACCACGTCGGAATGAATCAATCAACCTGCTCGGATTTACTCGGAATTATGAGGGTGGTGTTTTTTTTTAATGCGGTTGCATGTAAGCCGAACTGGAACCACCCTCGAAGGAATAGCAATTTATCCAATAAGTAAAATACGATACCTTCCAACGGTGCACACTTTGTAGGCCTTCCGAAACGGCCTTTTTTCTCTCTTCGAAAACGAAACAAGTCCGTGAGCTGTCGATGCTCGTTAACCAGACATCTTCGAAAGACAAAAGGCCATCTGCGAGATCCGCTGCTGGTTTATTAAAGAAATTTAAAAAAAAATGCCTTGCAGGAGGATGCGGGTGGTTTCATAAAGGAAATTCATTCGAGGTTCGGTCAATGTGATTATGTATTGTTCGAAGAAACCCAAAACGCACCCATTTACAGAAGGCGGAGGACGCAGCGTTGAAATTGTTAAATCGGTGCATGAAAATCACAAAAAAAATGGTGATGTGGCCATCATGTTACTTTCTCCGACTTTATATTTACGTTTTCATGGGTTTATTTTCAATTGAAATCATATTTTAAATGTACATCGAGCGTTGCGTAAACTCGGATGAAACTGACGTTTAAAACGTCAAAATTATGAATGATGGAAAAATTATACTTCAAATTCAAAAACTAGGTTTACTCGAAAACTAACGAGATTTCGAAAAAAACTTATTCTTTAGAAGTTGTTCATTTTAGCATTCTCTACAATTATTATTCACATAAAATTGCTGTAACTATTATCGTTTCATAATTATAAACCAAAAATTTAAAAAAATCAATAATTTTTTTTCTCGAATAGCAATGATTTTATGAAAAATATTTTCAAGCAAAAGCTATTCATTTCTTAGTTGTCTTCGATGTTTGTTTAAATGTTTTTGTGATATTTTCTATATTTAAGAAAATATTGGCAAAAAACAAAAAATAGTTAAGGTAAACACCCACTTCCGGTGTACGAAATTTTACCAAAAGCTTTTCAGTTCTTCGGATTATCAAATAAGACATATGTTCAAAGTTTCATATCAATTGCTCTATTGGTTTTTGAGATACAGCGCACACAGACAGACACACACACAGACACAAATTTTTTTTTTCCAGAAATTGTTGAAATGGCATCTAGGGACCCCAAAACGGATATTTCCGTAAAAAAAAATTAAAAAAAAAAAATCACGATCACAATACTTTCTCGTACTTCGTAACGGAGAAAGTAAAAATATTTTGCGAAATAATAGAATTGGTTAGGCAATTTTTTTTTTATTTAACACGTTGACCGCTTTGTCAGTCACCGGTGACTGACACTTAAGTATTCCAATGAGTCACCAATGACTGACAGTGAGTACATAAAAAACCCGTAATTTCGTCTAATAAATGCATCAAAATGAATTAAATAAGCATATTCTTACTTATTTTATAAAATAAAAACTAAGAAAACTTTTTTGACATTTTACAAAAAAAACTTGTTGGCAGCCAATGTGTTAAGAAATTGAAACAAATGTTTTCTTTTAATGGACTTATTTAATGTATCAAATGTTCAAAATGAGCACCATTCCTCTCTTGACAAAAGGCCAATCGGTGATTATTTTAAAACATTTCTGGTGGAATTTGAACATTTGATACATTAATAAGTTTAAAAAAAATCAATTTCTGAAATAAAAAAAAAGAAAATATTTTTACACAGTCGTAAAGAGAATAAAAAGGGCTACAAAGGGTATAGCCGAATAAGACGGTCAAAAGTGCCCCCAAAGCAAAGCAATAATCGCGATGACTGGATGAAAGATAATTAAAAATGCTGTCGATTGCTCGAAATTTCAGCCTCCTGAAGCAATTGGTTATCGAGATATGACCGAAAACGTGAATTTTACGTTTTATTTTTTTTCTCGTTTTCTATGGCACGAATCAAGCTGAAACCAACTCTACCCCAAACAAAAAAAATCTCATCTCGCAGTAATTTTTTCAATTTTTTTGGCGCCAAATTCAAATAGAAAAACGAAGTTAAAGTTTTCAAAATCTATTTTTGCAGTGAAGGTATTCGAGGACTGTCTCAGTTTTTTTTCTGTAAATGTGTTTTACCAAATTCTATAACATACATTTTTTTCAGAATTTTAAACCGTGTGGAAGATAGTTAAAATAATTAAAACCACTTTTACCACCTTAAAAATTTGAATTTCGTGCCAAAATTGTGATAAAAAAAAGTTATTTTTGTGAAGTGTATCTCTCTAATTTAAAGAAAAAGATAATGATTTCACAAAAATAAGTTTTTTATCACAATTTTGGCGCGAAATTCAAATTTTTAAGGTGGTAAAAGTGGTTTTAATTACCTTAACTATCTTCCACACTGTTTCAAATCCTGAAAAAAATTTATGTTATAGAATTGGGTAAAACACATTTACTGAAAAAAAACTGAGACAGTCCTCGAATGCCTTCACTGCAAAAATGAATTTTGAAAACTTTTACATCATTTTTCTATTTGAATTTGGCGCCAAAAAAAATTGAAAAATATACTGCGAGATGTAATTTTTGTTTTGTTTTGGGTAGACGTGGTTTCAGCTTGATTCGTGCCGTAGAAAACGAGAAAAAAAAATAAAACGTAAAATTCACGTTTTCAGTCATATCTTGACAACGAATTGCTTCAGGAGGTTGAAATTTCGAGCAATCAACGGCATTTTTAATAATCTTTCATCCAGTCATCGCGATTATTGATTTGCTTTGGGGGCACTATTGACCATCTTATTCGGCTATACCCTTTAGGGTGGATATACACTAGAGCATTTTCTCGAGAATTTCTATGTAATGTAACGTTCTAACAAATGGTACAATACAGGAAAATGCTCAGTTTCAAATGCTGTCGTCAAAAGACGTCTGGTTCATGAGGGTGATACACTAGAACATATCATAGAGCGGCTCGTTGTTCTGTTACTAGTAAATGCTTTAGTCTATACTCATCTTTAGTGAAATAAAAAAAAATGTCTATGACGTCATACGTGAAAGACTAGTGATTCTATCGGTCATACTATTTTTAAAGACACTAAAAAGTGCTCAATAAAAAAACAAAAATCGACGTGTCCGAGGATTTTTTCTGGAACTTCTCATTTCATAAATACCGAATTTGTTCCAGTTAAAGTTTCCACCCTGTATATAGAATTGGTTCGAGTAAATGAAAATATGGACAGAACATTTCTGAAGCTTTATGTTCTTGAGCTTGTTACATTTAAAATTGCATTTTTGTATCTTATTACACAAATCGTATTTATTTAAAGGATTAAGACCTACGAAATGTCAATGAAGGCATTTCTCAAAATCCCGACATTTGCCTTGTTTACGCAATCCTTTAGTATTTGAAACAATCTGGTTTTTAAACGAAGCCCGTAAATGAAGTGTTTATTTAACTGCGAAAACAACCTGAAAGATACAGGGTATACTTTTACACAGTTCCTCGTCTCTGGCGAACCGCAATAAAAATATTTTTAAAGCGCGCCAGGGGTGGCAATAACCAAAGTGGCGAACGTTAACAATAACCGCGAGACATCTTCGGAATTTTACGATGGAATTTATCATCAGCACCCACGCACACTCTCCCATATCTGAAGAATGATTACGTTTCCCAAATGTTACTCAATCGGAATAATGTGCGCTCGCGCATGGACTTGTTAAAAATATAAAATAGGGAACTCGATGTTGAATATTTTATATTTTTAAAGTAATATATTGCCATAACTGTCAGTTTGTCACCCGATATCCACATATACATTTAGACATCATGCCAACACTATTTCAAAGTTGCGCGCAGGAAGAGACAGCTCGCCTCGGTCTCGGATAAAAAAGAGCGTTCCCCCAAAAAAAAATCTCAGGAATTCCTACAAATCTGGGGTTAATGCCACATAAAATATCAACGCTCTATTAGGGGTGGTTTTTAATGGTTATCCGTGGAGGCTGGGGAAATGTTATGGCTTTCGTTAAAGAATTCGCAAATAAGTTATTTTTACTCGTACTCGGAAGTTTGAAAAAAAAGGTAAAATTCAAAATATAGAGATCTCGCGTACCACAACCCAGAAACAGAATTATAATTTTGGCGGAGGAAACGAGAATTAAACAGAAAATTTACTTATTTGAGTGGCTTGGATTAGTGCAACAATCAATAGCTCGAATGACTAAAAAAATTCGTTCAACAGTTCCAGAATTTGTAACGCGAGGCTAAAATTTTTTTAAGTAGACGACAAAAATACTGCAATTTAATGTCCGTATACAGTACATCCGTAATCGACTGAAATAATTTTATAAGTAGACGACAAAAATACTTTAATTTAATGCCCGTATACATCCGCAGACTTCATTACACACAGGTAGAAAATAAAATAAACCAAGATCTATTTAAAGGTGTCGGTTGGGGACGAGCGATATTGAAGTTTACTAGCAGTTAATATGTCTCTAAAATTAAAGAAAGTATCGGGTGTCGGTCTCATTGACAAAAATTTACTACAGACGGCGATCCGGTTGACACATTTTGAAGACACGCGCGACAGGTTCTTCTTCGGATTGTATCATCATTTCGTTCCACTCGAAATAATTAAATTTTAACAAAACACCCTTAATTAATAACGCATAATTTATTGTAATCGCGATGGCTCTCCGTGATGTGTAAACCTGTTTGTTTGTTTTGTTTTTTCTTTGTACTGATGGAGCGTTTTAGATAAAGATATAAATTATACGCACGCAGCATTTTTGACCACACACGGCGGCGGCGGAGGAGAGTTGCTTCATAAAAATTTTCAATCTTAAAGTGTTAACAAAATCACGTATAAATTAGATATGTTTATACGTTATTATACGGAGTTTCATTATTTTGTGCATTCTCGCGCGCATGGGGAGGCTGATAAATTACGCTTTCGTTTGGGTGGTATGCTGGTATCAGGTGCTTGATTCTTCTTCGTCGTGTGATATTTGATTCTAATTAGAAACACGGTTATGATTAATAAAGCTGCGTTCTAACGTTTTGTTTCGTGTAATAAAATTTAATTAAAACGTCTGTGTTACGTTGATTTTTTCCTGAACTTTTCGGCAATCGATTTGATAAAGATTCAGAAAACATACACTCGCTGGAATTGTTTTCCTCCTATACACATTTGTCCTTTGGGTCTATAAAATGGTTGGATTTAATTTGGGAAACAAATAAAAGAAATTAAATAAAGCCGAAAAGTAGCCAGAATTCTCTCGTTGATGGTTTTTCGGCATAAACTACTTCTTTGATCTGGTCTCAAAAAAAACATCTGGTACGCCCTTTATGATTTGTTGAAATTCTTGACATTTCTACATGGTTAAGATTATATATCATCGATAATTCAACTCATGTATAAAAAGGTGCATTTAAAACGGCGGACAAAAAAATTTGCAAATGGTTAAAAATTTATTTACCTTCACCATGACAACGATCTCTATATTAATAATTTTAGTAAACAGCCATCTACATCTACATCATCAACTTTCATCTTCATAAGTTCATCGCGACGGCATGCCCCTGAAATGCCCATAATCAACAAAACCTTTTAAAAAATATCAAATGGAACACAAAAAAATGTAATCTAAAAATAATCGCAAAAATTACCTTCATAAATAAGTAGTGTTCATTATCTACTTCTTTTTCAAACTGATTTCCGCCGTTAAAACTTTTCATTTCAGAAACTTTTCAATAAAATGCACGTTGCTGACGTCACACAAGTTATAAGAGTCGAAACTAACAACAAAGTGCATTTTATTGAAAAGTTCCTGATTCTAAAATGTATCACAAAGTAATGGCTTCCACCATCAACCATACTTTTGACTTCTTTGTATGATGTTCTACAGATTTGTTTGCTTTAAATGAGGCACTAACTTCGTAAATTTCGCCACATCGATGTTTACTTTAATGTTCGACTGCCGGCTGCCGGCAGTACAAAAGATTTAACAGATTTGGATTTATCCTCAAAATAAGCGAGAGGGACGTCTTCACTTACTTTAGATAAGTTTTTCTGAGAACACCAATCCTTAAACTGTTTGTACGCATTTTATAATGTATCTGATTTGAATAGGTTAGCGTAATTAGCCATTTCCGTTATATCTTCTCTCTTTTCCAAATTTTAATCATTTAAAAATCCCGTTTTCGAGAAAAAAAATGATTTATTCTAAAATTAAGATATTTTATAAAACTATAAAAAAGAAAATGAATGAACCCAACTTCAATAATGGGGTTCGATCCTTCGACCTTCCGACTACGAATCGGAGGTTTTATCGATGCGCCAAAAAGTCGGTATATGTTTGTTAACGCAAAAGGTATATAAACATACGAATGAATAATAAATTTAAAAACCATTTTTTCTCGAAAAGGGCTGAATAGTGCGCCCTATTACTTGCACCTGTTACACTCCTGGTTATGACCTACACGTGTGCCAAAGATGGATGAAGTCGGTGAGTCACACATTTGATCCTTCTCTTGTTAGCCTCCTCTACGGGAATCCACGAGCCGCCGCTGCCGTAAATAGTTTCTTTCCCCAAAGATGCATCAAAATTTTTTATAGACACATAGTATTCAGAATGAGCTTAGACTTAATAAAAAAAAACAAAAAAATGTTTTGAAGAAAAAGGTAATCGTTTTTGTGCGATTTAAGCACTATTTACGATAAAAGTCATGTTGCATATCCCGTTTCCTGTAAGTCCCAGAAGAAATTTTAATAGACAAATATTGTTCAGAATGAGCTCTTCTTTGATTTAAAAACAAACAAAAAAAAAATTTTAAGAAAAATTTAATTTCATCGATTTTTAGGCATTTCCCGTCGATTTAAGCACTATTTTTGACAATGACACAGAAATGTCATAATAATACGTCCTTTAAAGGACTAAATAATTGCTTGAAAATAGCATCAAATATACAAATGGACATCGCTGAAGAAATTGAAGTACCATCAATTGTCCACGTGAATTGGGTTTGAGTGGAAGATCATTCTGTGAAGTGAACTCCGCCCGTGCTCCTTTCGTTTGAAATTTTGAGTATGTTCTTTTATCTTTAGTCATACTGTGAATTTTATTTTGTAAGAAAGGAGAACAAAGATATAGTAAATAAATAAATAAATAAATAAATATTTATGAAAAAAAGTCATTTTGCGTATCTCGGTTTCTGGAAGTCCCACAAAAAATTTAATAGACAAATATTGTTCAGAATGAGCTCTTTGTTTGAAAAAAGCAAAAAAAAAATTTTGAAGAAAAATTTAATTTAATCGATTTTTAGGCATTTTCCGTCGATTTAAGCACAATTTACGAAAAAAGTCATTTTGCGTATCTCGGTTCCTGGAAGTCCCACAAAAAATTTTAACAGACAAATATTGTTCAGATGAGCTCTTAGACTTAAAAAAAAAACAAACAACATTTTTTGAAGAAAAATTTAATTCAATCGTTTTTTTAGGCGTTTCGAGTCGAGTTAAAACTTAAAATTGCCAAACAGCTCATCTTGAAGGAAAAAAGTTCGCCATTGCTTTTTGAACATACAGAAGGCGTTTGACTTAGTTTGGCATCAAGGTCTGTTTTACAAATGCTATCTCCATCAGTGGCGGCTCGTGGAACATTTGGATGGTAGAGCCACTTAGCATACAATATATAAGAAGGAAAAATGATAATTGAAAACCTTAACTTGTTGCAGAAGTATTAAAAAAATTAAATCAAGACGCAACGTAGCCTGTATTAAATTATTCGACGAGTACTTTTTACTTTGATGGAAGTTTGTGCTCTTGAAGCAAATCCCTGGAGAGAATACATTTTTAGAATTTTTTAAATTGTTGAATGCATTTTTTTTTTGTTTTCCTAGTTCAAGTTTGGATTGTGTCCCCTTTTGTTTCCACCTAGAATGTACCAATTGTTTTTAGATAAAATCTAAAATGCACTGCTGTTTTATGTATTTTGAGCTTTTAAACGAAATTCGTCAAGCGATAAGTTTTCTTAGATCCTTTTAAATCTATGAAAATATTTTTCGTTTTGCCAATTCAAGTTTGGATTGTTGCCGTTTTGTTTCCACCTAGGATGTGGCAATTGTTTTGAATAAAGATCAAACATGTATGGTAGTTTTATTGATTTTGAACTTTTAACACAAATTCCTTGGTTGTTAATTAATTTAGAACTATTCAAATCGTTGAATGCATTTTTCATCCCAGTTTAAATTTAAATTGTTTTACGTTTAGTCTCCTCTTAGGATATGGCAATTGTTTTGATCACAAATCATAGACGCATTGTTGTTTTGTGGATTTTAAGCTTTTTTAAAAAAAGAATAAATCATAATATAGGTTTAAAAATTAAAATTCACTTGGTTTGTTTCACGATTAATCGTGAAAGATAATGTTAAGATAATATTAAGATAACGTTTTACCAAGTGATCAATGAGAAACAAGTATATGAAAAAATCATCAGTTGATTAAATTTTTTTAGAATTTTTTAAAACGTTGAGTACATTTTTAGTTTTCCTAGTTCAAGTTTGGATTTTTGACGCTTTTCTTTCCACCTAGGATGTGGCAATTGTTTGGATGGAAAATCAGTAATGTATTATAGTTTCATTAATTTTGAGTGTTTGACGCAATTTCCTTAATTTAGGAATTTTTCAAAAATACATTTTTTTTATTTTCCTTGTTCAAGTTTGAATTGTTGCCGCTTTGTTGCCACCTAGGATGTGCCAATCACGTTTAACTAAAATTTGAAATGCATTGTTGTTTTATGCATTTTGAGCTTTTAAAAGAAATTCGTCAAACGATTATTGTTTTAGATTATTTTCAATCGCTTTGGGCTTTTGGCGTAAATTCCTTGGTTGATAACTTATTTAAAATTATTCAAATCGCTAAATGCATTTTTCGTTTTCCCGGTTCGAGTTTGGATTGTTGCGGTTTTGTTTTCACCCGGGATGTGGCAATTGTTTTAATAGAAAATTATAAATACATTATTATTTTATCGATTTTGAGTTTTAGAAGTAAATTTCTTGATTCATTTTTTTTTGAGACTTGTTCACAAATCGTTGATTGTATTTTTCGTTTTCCCAGTTCAAGTTAAGATGGTTGTCATTTTGTTTTGATGTAGGATACTGTTGTTATTTTAAATTATATTAATTAAATTATAAATCATGATTTACATTTTCTAGAAACTTTCTATTTGCAACATAATAAAATGTTTATACTGCAATACTAAAAAAAGTGCGCTCTTTCACTTTATCGAACAAGAAACATTTAATCGTTTCGTGTTCTTGTTTTTTTCTCAAAAACTACTATTCCCTAATTAGTATCAGCGTTTTTCCTGCATATTCGATATGTACGACTTAAATCCACACCTAACCAATGTTGTACTACCACAGTAAAACGAGTTTTCTAATAACTATATTATTTACATTTATTTTAATAGAACAAAACCCAATCTACATGACTTTTCTCACGAGTATTTATTTATCATGTTATTCTGCATCAGTGGTCAATTTGCCAGCGGGCATATCATGTAAGAGCCTGTCATGAGACACAATGATGCAACTGCTACCGATTCCGAAAGCAACTCAATCAATGATTTACGTTTCACTCCCACAAAATTAATGCGCATTTAAATGAGCACGAGGGCAAAAATCCATATCGAGTTATGGATATATTTTTCTAAATATTTGTCGCAGTATCTATTGCTTTTTTAAATTTTAGCACAATATTACAAAGATAGAGTGAAGAGGGCGACCTTCTGAAGTAACGAGCTTAGGTACACAAACATAAAAATAATCTTTCTGTGCTTTTTTTTTAGATCGTAACCACTTGATTTAGACTGTTGTTTTATTTATATGGGTTAAATGTTTCATATAGGTTTAAAAATTAAAATTCACTTGGTTTGTTTCACCTTTAATATTTTATATTAACATAATGTTTCACAAAGTGATCAATGAGAAACAAGTATATGACATATTAAATGTTTCAGTTTCTTTTTATTTGAACTTAACAATATTCTTCGATCAATATTCTAGTAAATAATTTCCAGTCGCTAGAGATACATTTCCCACTCTAATTATGCGAACCGTCTTTAACAAGTAAACAATTGTTCGGTGTTTACCTTCAGGAGCGCAAATTTGTACGATCCGTCCATCAGCGGCAGCGCTGGATGGTCTGCAAACAAAAGGCGGACGGACCGCAGGACAATGGGATAATTACAAGCATAATAATAATAAGCTTTAATTCCTCTATTATTACCAGTCCTGCCCCTAATAAGTAACCGACCGAACTGGGCAGGCTACCATGGCGATGCTCATCTAGAATTGAGGGGGTTGAATCAGGTAGGGGTGGGTCAAATCGCGTGTGGATCACGGGGCAATCACGTGTCTTTCATTAACGTCCTTTTGGATAATTAATGTTTAGACCCGCAAAAAAAGCATCCCGCATCTCCCACGTGTGGAAAAAAAATATGTCAAAGGTTTCATTAATTATAACTGATTGATATTATTTTGGAATGCACTCGTAAAGGATTCATGGTGGAAGTAATTACTCAATTTTAAAGATTTTGGTTGGTTAGCTTATTATTAAAAAAAAAACGAAAAACTACGTAGTATATTTTTTATCCGCTTTTAAGTGAAAATGTCTAAGCACAGTTTAAGTGCGATTAATTTAAAGATTAGTAAAGGGGTATTTTGAATTTTTTTATGGGAATTAATCAACATTAAATTCTGAGTGAATATGAAAATTTTACAGCTTGTAGCAATTGTTTTTATTTTTTTTTATTCGCTTGGGGAAAAAGCGCGAAATTAGAATGTTTAAGTGCAATGAATTCTAAGATTAATTAAGGGGTATTTTTAAATTTTGTATGGGAATGAATCAACATTAAATTCTGAGTAAATATCAAAGTTTTACAGCTTGTAGCAATTGTTTTTATTATTTTTTATTCGCTCGGGGAAAAAGCGCGAAATTAGAATGTTTAAGTGCAATGAATTCTAAGATTAATTAAGGGGTATTTTTAAATTTTGTATGGGAATGAATCAACATTAAATTCTGAGTAAATATCAAAATTTTACAGCTTGTAGCAATTGTTTTTATATTTTTTTATCCCTTTGGAGAAAAGCGCAAAGGGTATAGCCGAAGAAGATGGTCAAAAGTGCCCCCAAAGGAAATCAATAATCGCGATGACTGGATGAAAGATAATTAAAAATGCCGTTAATTGCTCGAAATTTCAGCCTCCTGAAGCAATTCGTTGTCGAGATATGACTGAAAACGTGAATTTTACGTTTTATTTTTTTCTCCTTTTCTATGGCACGAAGAGAGCTGAAACCACGTCTACCCAAAACAAAAGAAAAATACTTCTCGCAGTGTTTTTTTAAAGTTTTTTTGGCGCCAAATTCAAATAGAAAAATTAAGTAAAAGTTTTCAAAATTCATTTTTGCAGTGATGGCATTCGAGAACTGTCTCAGTTTTTTTTTTTGTAAATATGTTTTACCAAATTCTATAACATACATTTTTTTCAGAATTTTAAACAGTGTGGAAGATAGTTAAAATAATTAAAAAACACTTTTACCACCTTCAAAATTAGAATTTCGCGCCAAAATTGTCACAAAAAAGCTATTTTTGTGAAATGATTATCTTTTTTTTTAATTAGAGAGATACACTTCACAAAAATAACTTTTTTTATCGCAATTTTGCCGCGAAATTCAAATTTTTAAGGTGGTGAAAGTGGTTTTTGATTATTTTAACCATATCCCACACTGTTTAAAATTCTGAAAAAAATGTATGTTAAAGAATTTGGTAAAACACATTTACAGAAAAAAAAACTGAGACAGTCCTCGAATACCTTCACTGCAAAAATGAATTTTGAAAACTTTAACTTCATTTTTCTATTTGAATTTGGCGCCAAAAAAATTGAAAAAAATACTGCGAGATGTAATTTTTTTTTGTTGTAGATAGACGTGGTTTCAGCTTGATTCGTGTCATAGAAAAGGAGAAAAAAAAATAAAACGTAAAATTCACGTTTTCGGTCATATCTCGACAACAAATTGCTTCAGGAGGCTGAAATTTCGAGCAATCAACGGCATTTTTAATTATCTTTCATCCAGTTATCGCGATTATTGATTTCCTTTGGGGGCACTTTTGACCATCTTATTCGGCTATACCCTTTAGAATGTCTAAGCGCAGTTTAAGTGTGATTAATTCATAATTTAGTAAAGGCGTGTTTTGAATTTTTTTATTGAAAATGCTGGACAATCCATTTTGAGTTAATTTCGAAATTTTCCAGCTTGTGACAATTATTTTCATATTTTTTAAATTTCTCGAGGAAATTTGCGAATTGAGAATGTCTAAGCGCAGTTTAAATGTAATGAATTCATAAATTAGTAAAGAGGTGTTTTAAGACTTTTTGTGCGAAATAATCGACAATTGATTCTAAGTAAATTTCGAAATTTCCAGCTTGTGACAATTATTTTCATATTTTTTTAAATTGCTCCACGAAATTTACGAATTGAGCATGTCTAAGCGCAATTTAAGTGTGATTAATTCATAAATTGGTAAAGTGGTGTTTTGAAATTTTTGTGGAAAATACTCGACAATCAATTTTGAGTAAATTTCGAAATTTTTCAGCTTGTAGCAATTGTTTTTATATTTTTTTAAATTGCTCGACGAAATTTACGAATTGAGAAGATCTAAGCGTAGTTTAAGTGTGATTAATTCATTAATTGGTAAAGTGGTGTTTTGAAATTTTTATGGAAAATACTCGACAATCAATTTTGAGTGAATTTCGAAATTTTTCAGCTAGTAGGAATTATTTTTATATTTTTTTAAATTTCTCGACGAAATTTACGAATTGAGAATGTCTAAGCGCAGTTTAAGTGTGATTAATTCATTAATTGGTAAAGTGGTGTTTTGAAATTTTTGTGGAAAATACTCGACAATTAATTTTGACTAAATTTCGAAATTTTTCAGCTTGTAGCAATTGTTTTTATATTTTTTTTAAATTGTTCGACGAAATTTACGAATTGAGAATGTCTAAGCGCAGTTTAAGTGTGATTAATTCATTAATTGGTAAAGTGGTGTTTTGAATTTTTTGTGGAAAATACTCGACAATCAATCTTGAGTAAATTTCGAAATTTTTCAGCTTGTAGCAATCGTTTTTATATTTTTTAAATTGTTCGATGAAATTTACGAATTGAGAATGTTTAAGCGCAGTTTAAGTGTGATTAATTCATAAATTGGTAAAGTGGTGTTTTGAAATTTTTGTGGAAAATACTCGACAATCAATTTTGAGTAAATTTCGAAATTTTTCAGATTCTAGCAATTGTTTTTATATTTTTTTATTCGCTCGGGGAAATGCGCGAATCGAAAATATCAAAGCGCTGAGCTGGTGTGATAAATTCGGAAATGGGTGAAGGGGTGTTTTCAGATTTTTGCTGAGAAATAATCGACAGTCAATTCTGAGTTAATTTCGAAAAATTCCCGCTTGTGACAATTATTTTCATATTTTTTTAAACTGCACGAGGAATTTTGCGAATTGAGTTTAAGTATGATAAATTAGTAAAAGGGTATTTTGAAATTTTTTGTGGAAAATACTCGACAATCAATTTTGAGTAAATTTCAAAATTTTACAGTCTAAGACAATTTTTTTTAATTTTTTTTTATCCGCTCGGGGAAATTTGCGACTTGAGAATACCAAAGCGCAGTTTAAGTGCGATTTATTCAACAATGAGTGTAGAGGTCTTTTGAGATATTTTGTGGGAAATAATCGACAATTAATTCTAAATTATAAAATTTTGCAGTAGGTGGTAATCATTTTTATATTTTTTAAATTGCTCGAGGAAATTTGCGAATTGAGAATGTCTAAACGCAGTTTAAGTGTGATTCATTAATAAATTATTAAAGATTTTTTGTGAAAAATACTTGACAATCAATTTTGAGTAAATTTCGAATTTTTTCAGCTTGTAGCAATTATTTTTATATTTTTTTAAATTTTTTTATCCGCTCGGGGAAATGCGCGAATCGAAAATATCAAAGCGCTGAGCTGGTGTGATAAATTCGGAAATGGGTGAAGGGGTGTTTTCAGATTTTTGCTGAGAAATAATCGACAATCAATTCTGAGTTAATTTCAAATTTTCCGGCTCGTGACAATTATTTTAAATTTTTTTTTAAATTGCACGAGGAATTTTGCGAATTGAGAATGCCTAAGGGCAGTTTAAGTGTGTTAAATTAGTAAAGGGATGTTTTGAAATTTTTTTTGTGGAAAATACTCGACAATCAATTTTGAGTAAATTTCGAAATTTTACAGTTTCTGACAATTATTTTTTTTTTATCGGCTCGGGGAAATTTGCGATATGAGAATACCAAAGCGCAGTTTAAGGCGGATTTATTTAACAATTAGTGTAGGGGTGTTTTGAGATGTTTTTTTGGGAAATAATCGACAATTAATTCTAAATTTTAAAATTTTGCAGTAGGTGGTAATCATTTTTATATTTTTTAAATTGCTCGAGGAAATTTGCGAATTGAGAATGTCTAAACGCAGTTTAAGTGTGATTCATTCATAAATTGGTAAAGAATTTTTTGTGGAAAATACTCGGCAATCAATTTTGAGTAAATTTCGAAATTTTCTAGCTTGTCGCAATTGTTGTTTTTAAATTTTTTTATTCGCTCGGGAAATGCACGAATCGAAAATATCAAAGCGCCGAGCTGGTGCGATTAATTCGGAAATGGGTGAAGGGGTGTTTTCAGATTTTTGCTGAGAAATAATTGGCAATCAATTCTGAGTTTTTTTCGAAATTTTCCGGCTTGTGACAGTTATTTTCATATATTTTTTTTAATTGCACGAGGAATTTTGCAAATTGAGAATGCCTAAGCGCAGTTTAAGTGTGATAAATTAGTAAAGGGGTGTTTTGAATTTTTTTTGTGAAAAATACTCGACAATCAATTTTGAATAAATTTCACAATTTAACAGTTTATGACAATTATTTTTTTATTTTTTTTTATCCGCTCGGGGAAATTTGCGAATTAGGAATAAATTAGTAAAGGGGTGTTTTGAATTTTTTTGTGGAAAATACTCGACAATCAATTTTGAGTAAATTTCGAAATTTATCAGCTTGTGGCAATTGTTTTTATATTTGTTGTCGGAATCGGACGGACGGCACGCATCGGAAAAAATTGCTTAACACAGTTGTAAACGACTCAACGCACATTAATCGGTACGGCATGGAACGGCATGCTCCTCTCCCTTCGCGAGCTGCAACCCTTTCTCTGCAGAGGTCGCTTTTTTCGTGCTTCATCGATCGGGGCCGCACCCCTTTACAGTAGCGACTTTAATTTTTATAGAATTTTATAGAACGAAGGCTCCTCTATATTTCATGTCTCAAACGAATTTTTGATATCTCCAACCCTTGAAGAATTATTCAAAGAAAACCACCCCCAACTTCTATAAAAAAATTCTAGAGCGGCCATTTTTAATCCCACGTGAAAAATTTAAACGGCATGTCATTCAGAATTTTATTTTGCGTTGAAAAGGTTGGAACCATATTTTTCGTGGGGCGCACCGTTTACGATCTACGGCTAATTGTCGATTGTTTTCCGGGAATTTTTCCAAGAATTTTGCGTTTTTCTGTTTTTCGAAAATTAAAAATCTGACGATTTAATCCGTATCAAAGATCCCAATAAAGTGTTTCGATCCGATTTTTAGTTTGATGACGATGTATACGGAAGGGAGAAGCGAAATTGAGCAGCGGGGCACAACATTTTTTTTCTCCGATCGGAAAACTGATTACACCACCGGAAAGCCCTTCTCAAAGCCTTTCCTGTACATCCTGGACAATTTAAAACTATTCTATCCTCTCCGCAAAAGACCCCTCTACAACAGTTATTCTCATTATTTTTTTATTTTTCTAATCGTTCGCAGTTATTAATTTTTTTATGTGTCAAGGCACCATATTTTTCATTTTTCATGAATAAACCATGAAAATCGCATGACACGGATTCGGCTGAAATGTTCACCAAAGATACCTTTCGCCTGAAGGGGCATCACGTGACAAGTATTTCATCTCTGGGGGCCCCCGTTCCGGGGCCCCTACCTTATAAGTGAGCGATTCAAGATTATTTTTCGGGAGTCTTTTTATGCCTTTAGTTTTGACTCTAAAGAGTCAGTCAAAGCTCAGGTGTATTCATAACGTGTTCCCCTACAATATTTATGTTGGAACATTTTTTGATTTGTTGCTCCCTTAACGGGACTTGATTGTCCTCATTGTTTCCACCTGTTTTCAAGTTTCTGTCAGATTGAAAATTTTCAGATTTAATGACATTGACATGACATGCTTAAAGTCGCGGGTTTAGGTTAGGAACCTACCAGCTGTGCGTCAGACATGACATTCACTGACATATCTGAAACAAGGTTATGATTGCACAACATTTTCAGATTTAATGACATTGACATGACATGCCAAAGTCGCGGGCTTAGGTTAGGAACCTATCAGCTGTGCGTCAGACATGACATTCACTGACATATCTGAAACAAGGTTACGATTGCACAACATTTTCAGATTTAATGACATTGATATGACATGCCAAAGTCGCGGGCTTAGGTTAGGAACCTATCAGCTGTGCGTCAAACATGACATTCACTGACATATCTGGAACAACGTTATGATTGCGCACAATTTTCAGATTTAATGACATTGACATGACATGTTTAAAGTCGCGGGTTTAGGTTAGGAGTCGGGAGTCTTCATGCCTTCAGTTTTACCTTTTTTTTGTCGTTCGTCACCAGTTACTTTGCTCAATTTTAAAGAGATACGCAAAGACGACGGCGCAGCGCAGCGGAGCCGTCGTTCGTCACCGATAACTTTGCTCAAATTTAATAGGCCATGCACGGACGACGGCGCAGCGCAGCGGAGCCGTCGTTCGTCACTAGTTAATTTTCTTAATTTTATATTTCACATAAAGAACACAATTTCACATACCGCAACTTAAGCTTGAAAAACTAGTTTCGGATTCTAAACGATTCCTTTTGTATATATTTTTAAGTTTAATAAAAATATTTAGTTATGAAAAAATCGGTTTTGGCGGTAATAATCGTTACTGAAAAATAACCATTTATCTCATCACTAGTGCCCGATGGTGATGGGCCTTGTGCCCGCATTCAAATATTTTTGCTGCTGATGACAATGGCTCAAAAATTAAAAATTTTGACAAATATCAAATCAGATTTTTGAGTATGAACCGTGTTTTTTTCTATTACGTCTTATTGATTACTAACAAAACGACTGAACGGGGCAAGTACATAATTCTAATGGTAAATTTTTGGATTTAGCATTCACAGATTTCAATGAATTTGATGTATGCTTATCTGATGACCCTCTTAGCAAATTATCAATTCATCACAATTCAAACGATATCAATATTTGCATTTCTGATACATTGCCTACTTATACATAATGATATTCCTGGCTACAATAAAGCCATTAACAATTTCTTGGCACAAATTCAGTGGGAGAACATATTTCTAGGAAAAAACATTAATAAGATGGTCGTCATATTTTATAGTTTTATTGATGAAGCTGCATCCGAGGCAAATTTAAATATTGATATTCGGGACAAATCTAAAAACACCACAAGATATTCTTTAAAAAAATATGACAATTCATCAAAGTCTAGACAAGACCCTAGTGTCACTCAAAATAAATAAATGTCTAAGACAAGGAATAATGCATACGGAAGAAAAAACATTTGCATTGGCATTGGTGAATGAAAAACACACACGTCTTCTCTCCCTCTCAGTGGAAGTAAGACATCGACGACGACGACGGTCTACGTATGAAATAGACGAGACGTTTTGAAATATCTCAGCGCTCCTTTGACACCCGTGATTGACAGGTTCAAACGGCCGGCGGTCTTCTGACAACTGTTTCCGTTTTAAAATACACACACACACACACACACACACCACAATCGCGCAGTTGTCCTGTACATTTCACATTCGTTTTTGGTCGGTGTATATCTGCATTCGACGGGATTTGGGGCGTGAGGGAAATTCCACACAGGAGGACATTGTCCACGGCGGATTGACCGCGGTTCAATGGAGGTACTGTTTTGCTGCACGGGTCCGATCAAATAATAGAAACTAATAAGTTTGATGCGATAGGACAGTGGTCTACTTTCTTGTATGCGTGTGTATTGATTTCTTGTGGGAAAGTTCTGCTTTTGTTATACTTGAGTAGATAGATGTTCTTGCTTATTGAAAAATTTGTTTTTTTTTTAACGTTGAAGCAGTAGCTGGTAGGAATATTAATTACAATTTTGACCGCAGTTAGATATTGGATGTATGGGACGCACCAAAATTTCTCTTGTATTATCAAATTTCTTCACGGGTAGAAATAATTGTAAAAAAAAATCAATTCAATTTTTATTTGTGGTAAGTAGAAAACGTGTGTTGAGAATTTTCATTGATGTGATGAAGCCACTGTGCGGTGAAACATATGTCGCAGTGTTTCGACATTACAAATTTGTGAAAATTCTCAACTCACGTGTTTTATTTACCACATATATTATGGAATTTCACCAAGTAACAGCCTCATCAATCCAATATTAAATTTTTATTTCCTGATTATTAATAGTTATTTAACCAACAAGTGTGTTAATGATGGCGATTAATGACCGAGACATTTTCGTTAATTGTTGAGATCATTAATCGCCAATTAACACACGAATTGGTTACAAGATTTTTTCGTTGATCGTAACTTAGAAATTAGAATAGAGAAAATCCAAACAAAACAAACAAACAAACTTGCATTAAGCCCTTTGCAGCAATATCGGCAAAACATGCGAATAGCGCAGATTCCGAATGACGTCTTACCTGTTACTCCTCGCACCAGGAAATAAATTCTACGTAACTTTTTTCGTAAAAATGTGTGCTCTTTTCCGGAAGCAAATTTAATGTTGCATTATTTGCAATGGCTAGTACTTTTGGCGGCGTTAATTTAAACTCGACATTGTCCGTAGTAGCAGACATTTTGACGTTTCACACTTTGACATTATTGTATAACAAAATCGAAGGCGGTTCCCCGCTAATTTGTTTCTACCGCAGAGAATTGATATACTTTTGCATTTACATGTGAAACAAATTATAAATCGTTTTCTCGCTATCATCAGTTACCTTTCCAGTAATTATGCGTAATTAGCCACTCATAAATTAGCTATTTAATGCTTAACTAGAAATCGTTCTTTTTTTTAGGAAATATGATTGATAGAATTTCGAGTTAGGGAATCGGGGATGATAGGGAATTGGCTTAGCCAGCCAGGGCATTCAGCTACAACCGATGTATAGTATTTAATAATCCATTTAAGTGAAATGAGGACAGACTAAATATATCCAGGGACCCGCACGGCCATATTTCGTGTTAAAAAAGTAAAAAAAGTGACCGCCCGGACGGGACTCGAACCCGCACCAGCGGGGTCTAGAGGCCGGATCTCCACCCACTAGACCACCGCGGCCCTAGAAATCGTTCATTAATGAAAAATCGTTTATTAATGAAAAATCGTTCATTAATAGGGGTCATTAATGGACGATTTTTGATACATTTAGGTACATTAAAGTTAGCTGTTAACCAACGAGCAACGGAAAATTAAATTAGTGAAATATTTTGAATCCGCCATTGTGTAAAGTTGAATAAATTGATGTTTTAGAAACGATTAATGTACAATTTGCCGCAACTACTGCGGCTCGCCCGTACACAAATCTAATTCGATTCTCATGATGTGTAAATGGAAACTTAGTTGGTATACGAAGTGATTTGTTTCGCTTAACCCAAATCATATATGTTACTCGACCGTTTCTGGTTAGCTTTGGTAAATATCCCCGGCCCTCTACGCATATTGAATTATTATCGAGAAATTTAGTGCAATATCTTCTTAACAAACAATACATGTTGTGGTTAAATCGGGGCAATTACTGCATTAAATTTAATCATTAGCACGATATCTCTACTGGGTGTACAAACAGGTTTAACCGTATGAATCATTTTGATTTTATACAGAGTTTTGGATTGTTAAAATGCTCAGAAATGGATAAAATGATTTCTTTTAAAATCATCCGTAACGTTCGACATAAGAAAAGTTCTATTTTATAAGACTCAGTACATTTTTTCATGTAGCTTTCAGCTTTATAAAGCGCTGATTTCGTTAAGATTGAAAAAAATAGTTATTAATTACACTGCTCAACATTTGAACTGGTACACTTACAAGAACATATTTAAAAAACAATTAACTACTTTTTGAGCAACACCTTCTTGCTTAATTGATAGTATATAGTTCTGGAAACACTTTTAGGGCAATGGATTAAAAGAATAAAACTTAAATTACGAATTTCAAATGTTTTAATAGAAAAATAACAAAATCTTCAGTTTAGTATTACAGAAAAGTTTGCTCTGGAAAGAAATGATAATAAACACTTCAAGATGTATAATGCGTGGAACCTCCTCTAGCTCTTATGACCTCTTGGAGAGTGTGTCAAGTTGGCACCCCAATAAAGAGTTCTGATAGTTCTGAATAAATAATAATAATAATAAATAATAAATGTGTTTATTTGCTAACTCAAAGATATACATAAAAAGAGATATAACTAATCAACGATATATGATACATGAAAATAATAAAGTTTAATAAAGTTTAAATAACTGAGCAGCAAACACAATCTAGATCAGCTTATATATCAGACACATGTACTAAGTACATAGTATCTGATACTGCTGTTACTTCCTCTAGATCGCTAAATCGAAGTTAGTTAATATATTAAGTTTATAAACAATGAATAGATCCGATGATTCTAAGATTATCTAAAACAAATATTATATACAAAAGATGAAAAATAGAATAAAAAAAAGATGACTTACAAAAAGAAAATAATAAAAAAAATAAAATAAAAAAAAAAAGTCTGGACTAAATAATATGCTCCTAGTAATCAAGTGAATAGAGTTCTCAAATCCTTTTGATGTATCTGGAAGTACTATCAACTTTAAAAAAATAGTTCTGTAAAATTGGGCTGTCAGGAATTTTTAGAAAAATGGGGTGCCAACTTGACACCGCACCCCAACATTGTTATCGAATTGTTCTGAACTAGTTTTAAGATGTGTTTGGGTTACTACTATAGTTCCTGATACTTTTAAAAAGAGTTCTGTTGAATTTCCAGAGATAAAAATTTTCAAAGTTGGAAATTCGAAATATTCAAATTCATATTACTGACTTAATATTGGTCGAATCTAAATATTTCATAACAACTTTGGATAGAACTCACAAAGAACTACAGGAAACATCAATCAGAACTATCTGGAACTATCAAAAATATTTTTTTTGAAAAAAGTCGCGAAGCAAAAAAAAAAATTGAGAGTTCCATTAGTTCTGAGTTAATTTTCTATTTCTACTCATTGAGTACAATAATTCTTTCTTATAAACAAATTCGATACAATCACGATTTATGGCATTTTTAAATAAATTTCAAAATCGATAATAGAAAAATTGAAAATACCCATTTCCTGTCATTTAGTCGCAATTTACGATAAGAGTTTTCATTAGAACTCCTTGAGTGCAACCAAAATTTCAAATCAGAACCGCAAGAACTATCAAAAGAAAGTCCGAAAAGAATTTATTTAAAAATGCTGTAAATCGTGATTGTATTGAATTTGTTTATAAAAAAGAATTATTGTACTCAATGAGTAGAAATAGAAAATTAACTCAGAACCCATAGAACTCTCATTTTTTTTTCTTTTCGGGCTTAGAATTTTTTTCAAAATATTGTTTTTTTTTTACTAGTTCTTGGAGTTCTGATTTGTATAATCTGCTGTACTCAAGGAGTTCTAACGAAAACTCGAATGGTAAATTGCGATTAAATGACAGGAAATAGGTATTTTCAAAATTAAATTTTCTATTATCGAATTTTAAATTTATTTAAAAATGCCATAAATCGCGGTTGTACCCAATTTGTTTATAAGAAAGAATTATTGTACTCAATCAGTAGAAATAGAAAATTAACTCGGAACTCGCGGAACTCTCATTTTTTTTCTTTTCGGACTTTAATTTTTTTTCAAAATGTTAATTTTTTTTAATAGTTCTAGGAGTTCTGATTTGACCTATGGGTTGTACTCAAGGAGTTCTAATGAAAACTCTAATGGAAAATTGCGATTAAATGACAGGAAATAGGTATTTTCCAAATTAAATTTTCTATTTTCGAATTTTAAATTTATTTAAAAATGCCATAAATCGTGATTGTATCAAATTTGTTTATAAGAAAAAATTATTGTACTCAATGTGTAGAAATAGAAAATTAACTCAGAACTCCTGGAACTCTCAATTTTTTTTTCTTTTCTGACTTAGAATTATTTTCAAAATGTTGATTTTTTTAAATAGTTCTAGGAGTTCTGATTTTACTTATGGGTTGTACTCAAGGAGTTCTAACGAAAACTCCAATTACAAATTGCGATTAAATGACAGGAAATGGGTATTTTCAAAATTTAATTTTCTATTATCGAATTTTAAATTTATTTGAAATTGCCATAAATCGCGTTTGTATCGAATTTGTTTATAAGAAAGAATTATTGTAATCAATGAGTAGAAATAGAAAATTAACTCAGAACTCCTGGAACTCTCAATTTTTTTTTGCTTTGCGACTTTTTTCAAAAAAATATTTTTGATAGTTCCGGATAGTTCTGATAGGTATTTCCTGTAGTTCTTTGTGAGTTCTACCCGAAGTTCTTATGAAATATTTAGATTCAACTAATATTAAGTGAGTAATATGAATTTGAATATTTCGAATTTCCAACTTTGAAAATTTTTATCTCTGGAAATTCAACAGAACTCTTTTTTAAAAGTATCAGGAACTATAGTAGTAACCCAAACACATCTTAAAACTAGTTCAGAACTATTCGATAACAATGTTGGGGTGCGGTGTCAAGTTGACACCCCATTTTTCAAAAAATTCCTGACAGCCCAATTTTACAAAACTCTTTTTTTAAAAGTTGATAGTACTTCTAGATACATCAAAAGGAATTGAGAACTCTATTCAGAACTGTCAGAACTCTTCATTGGGGTGCCAACTTGACACACTCCCTCTTGGAAACGTCTTGGCATCAAATTGGAAATCTTGGAAATCAAATCCCGAATGTAATGTTGAGGAATATTTAGCCATTCGAGAAATTCGCAAAAATTCTCTTAAAACTTGATTAAGTATAAGCATTAGGCATTTGTTCGCATTCCGAAACAGAGCCCTGATCATTTAGGAAGTCATCCCAAATGCCTAAAAATGGTTGTTTGCTTTTACTGCATTTTATATAAGTGTACCAGTTCAACTGTTGAGCAGTGTGGAATGTACGTAATTAGTCCCGCAAGAAAAAGTTTAATTATTCCGCGAGTCCAAGTTATTGTCTCACTAGTGGGTAATGAACAATATTACTTCCCTCAAATGATCACAGTAATTCTCTTATTACACACGATGTTGGATAAATAAAATTCTTTCTCGACTTTTCACTCTACTTAATTGTAAGATTTTTGAAAATGATCAACAGACGTACATTGATGTAAGTAAAGCAAATATCGCTTAATTCTATTTATATAATTACGCATGCTCTATTTCAACATTCGAAATGTGGACCAGATTCGATTTTACCAGCGGCATTTGAAAACGTGCACACACACACACATACACGCGTCCTCGTAACGATGAAACTGTCGGTTCACTTATATCGAACGAATTCGCAGAGTTTCCCCATCATCATCATCATCTCTTTGAATGTGTGTACGTACTCGTATATGTATAAATAGGGAGCCGCCAGTACATATCAAATTACCCCATTATTCTGCAACAACCACCCTTACCTTACCTGCTCTTGTTTGCTGCCTCCTGCCTCCTCTCTCTTTGTACATAACGTCTACCTAACCAGAATAATAAATCTCACGCAGTTCTGTGGACTGAATTCCCGTTGCTCATTTAAACGCAGGCTGTGCTGCCTCGAAATATTTACAGATTAGGTGAAATATATTTATTACATGTACTTGCACCAATAATTTATCAAAAATTGATCCAATTAAAAAAACTGTATCATTTCCACAACTGTAGCTTAATCACCTGGACTAATTTATTCACCACCCTGAACCCTTTAGTTATAATCAGGGGCGGCTCGTTATATAAAGCCAAGGAGCCATGTAGTTTCAAGCTCATCAAGAATTTTTAATTAATTCTTAAAACACTTTTTCGCCAGTTACTCTGGTTGGAAGATAAATCGTTCTTTTTTTCTTCAAAATTTTCGAATTGTGTAATACTCGAGCAAAAATAAAAAAAAAATATAAAACGTGTTAACAAAATTCTGCAAAAATTAAAATACATTTGCAAATCACTGTTTTATCAAATTAAGTGCAGTTTTTGAAAATCCACCAATTATTTCGCGAGTTGTCAATTTTTGAAAATTTTAGATTTCCAATTGTGCAATAATCGAAAAAAAAAAAATATAGAACGTGTCGACTAAATTCTACAAAAATTAAACTAGATTTGCAAATCATTGTTTTATCAAATTAAGTGCAGTTTTTGAAAATCCACCAATTATTTCGCGAGTTGTGAATTTTTGAAAATTTTAATATTTGAATTGTGTAATACTCGAGCAAAAAATTTTAAAAAATATATAAAACGTATCGACTAAATTCCACAAAAATTAAATTGGATTTGCAAATCATAGTTTTATCAAACTAAATGGAGTATTTGAAAATCAACCGATTATTTCGCGAGTTGTGAATTTTTGAAAATTTTAGTCTTCGAATTGTGCAATACTCGAGTAAAAAATAAAAAAAAAATAAAACGCGTCAACTAAATTCTACAAAAATATAACTAGATTTGCAAATCATTATTTTATTAAACTAAATAGAGTATTTGAAAATCCACTGATTATTTCGCGAGTTGTGAATTTTTGAAAATTTTAGTTTTCGAATAATGTAATAGTTGCGCAAAAAAATATAAAAAAAATATAAAACGCGTCAACTAAATTCTACAAAAATTTAACTAGATTTGCAAATCATTATTTTATCAAACTAAATAGAGTATTTGAAAATCCACCAATTATTTTGCTAGTTGTGAATTTTTGAAAATGTTAGTCTTCGAATTGTGTACTATCGAGCAAAAAAATATAAAACGTGTCGAGTAAATTCTACAAAAATTACATTAGGGTTGCAAATCATCGTTCAAATCGTCGTTTTATCAAATTAAGCAGGGACAGTTCGTTATATAGAGCCAAGGAGGCATGGCACTACCTGTAGACTTAAGCTTAGCAAAAAATTTTAACTGTTTCCTAAAAAATTTTTTAAATGTTAAACCACACCTATAACACCGCATGGAAATTCCACATTAATTTCAACAGATGGTTAAAATTTTGACAGACTATTTCTGAATAATGTATTTTTACAAATTTCCAAAGAAAGCAATCGCAAGTTCACCACAACAACAATGGTTGCATTAAAAGGAAAATTTTGATGACTAAAAAAACGCATTTTTCAGAAATTAACATGCAAATTCCACATTTATTGCACCAGATGGTTGAAATTTTGACAGACTAATTTTGAATAATGTGTCTTTACAAATTTCCTAAGAAAATACCACAACAAAAATGGTTGCACTAAAAAGCAAATTTTGATGACCAAAAAAGCGCATTTTTCAGAAATTTGTATGGGAATCCCACATTTATTGCAACAGGTGGTTGAAATTTTGACAGACTAATCTTGAATAATGTGTCTACGAATTTAAAAAAAAATAATTGCAAGTTTACCACAACAAAAATGGTTGCACTAGAAAGCAAATTTTGATGACCAAAGAAGCCCATTTTTTTAGAAATTCACATGGGAATTCCACATTTATTGCAAGAGATGGTTGAAATTTTGACAGACTAATTTTGAATAATGCGTCTTTATAAATTTCCAAAGACAATAATTTTCTTCTAAATTTTCGATTTTTTTTTGTTAAAATTTTCGTTTTTTTGGTCCGCAATTTTGATTTTTAGGATCGAATTTTTCGGCGAAGTTTTTCATTTTTTATCCTATAGTTTAGATTTGTTTAACCTAAATTATTGATTTTTATACGCAACTTTTTTTATTTTTTTGCCGATATGTTTTTGATTTTTTGCCCTTCATTTTAGATTGTTAACTTGAATGATTATTTTTTATGGGCGAATTTTTTTGCTTTTTGGTTACTTTTTGACTAAAATCGATTAAATTCATTTTACCATTGTGAACACTATTTGCCAATAAAAAAAATTTGTGGGACTTCTAGAAACCGAGGTTTTCGAGTTTCTAGTCAGCAACTTATTTTGAGCCAAAGAGTTATTTTGGGGGCTGAAAATGGCAAATTATTTTTGTTTTCCTTGATTTCACAATTTTTGGTTTGCATTTTTTATTTTTAGACCTGCATTTTTGTTTTTTTTGCCTATATTTTAGATCTTTGACTTGTATTTTTCATTTCTTCGTTCCAAATTTTAGAGTTTTTTGCCTTATATATTTTTTATTTGGGTTAAACTTTTTTTTTTTGGTGAAATTTTCGGAATTTTGGTCTTCATTTTTTTTAACCGCGAATTTTCGATATTTGTCTAAATTTTCGTACTGTTTAGGTTTTTACCTTAATTAAGAGCGTATTTTTTATTGGTCTACCATATACTTTAGATTGTTAAGGTGATTGATTTTTATGTGCAAATTTTTGATTTTTTGGCATTTCCATCTTTCATCCAATAAATTGTAAAAGTGGCTCTACCATCAACATATTCCACGAGCCACCACTGTCTAACACTACTGTTTGCTTGCATAGTATATTGAATTTGTATTATTAATTTTGTATACGTTGTTTAGTATTGTTTGCGTAAAACAGTGATTTTTTCAACTCAATTTAAAATAAAATCTGGGTAAGAGAGTACATTAATTAAGTTTGAATATCTGTTCGGATCATAATTTACATTCTGTAATGAAATATCGCGAAAATATAATACACTGAATGTATGTTAATTGAACATAATAACAATATAGGATACCCGATTCCAACATACGAAATTAAAAATTCCATATGCTCGGTACGATGATCCTTAATGAAATATTATATATTGCAAACAAACAATTCTCATGTGAAACCATCAAGGCAATTATCAGTTAGTATTACACATTTGGTAATAATTATTATAGTCGATTTATCATGGACCAGAAGCGATCATATGTAAAATAAATGTTTATCAACAGAAGGAAACGAAGATCCTCGTGTTACCAAGAGTTATTTAAGGGACAAGGAACGTAAGGACGTATTAACATTTGAGGTAGGCGAATACGAATACTATTAGCACCAATTCTCTTAATAAGTTTTATCGGGGGCAATACCACAAGAGGTTAGAATTTGGCCGGATAAATTTTATTTGTTTGCACGAGCCATTGTATCGTCATAAATTTCGAGAATTAATTGAGGTGGAAAAATTTTGCCTAATCTCGATTCATTCAAGAAATTTGCGATGAAATGACGAGTGCTTAAAATAAAATTTATCCTGCCGAAATTATAACCGCGAGTGGTATTTGTTAAGATAATTTAATGAATAAGAACTACATTTATATTAGCAATTTATGAGCGAAAGAGCATTTATTTGTAATGACAAAACAGGATGGATATTGAATGCAATTCAATTCTACAATTTACTCATAGTAGCAGCTCTACCGTACGATTGCGACATCTCACGACACTAGGCCGAAGTACAAAATGCTGAGTCCGGCTTTAATTGCAAATGTAGGTAACTAAATGTGTACGGACAATACTTACTCAACTAATACATGGATCGGAATGAAAATCGTGAAATAATTTTCACGCGGAAGCGTGTCCGAAACAGATTTCAATTATATTCCACCGCAGAGGTATTCAGAACTGACACGAACTGTCAGAGTTCAACTGAAGTTAGCTGTTCACTGAAATTATCAATATAGAGATCGTTATCATGGTGAAGGTAAATAATTTTTTTAACCATTTGCAAATTGTTTTGTCCGCCGTTTTAAATGCACAAGAATAATTCACTCTGTTTTAACCGCTATTAATATTGTGTGGTTAAAACATAGTGAATGCAGTTTAATTATTATTTAATTATTTACCATGTAGTAACGGTGGCAACAATCGTCTTCATCATCAATAATAATTTAATAAAGATTTTATTTCTAGTGAAAATGATTTACAACGTAAGTAACTATTAAATTTCCATTACGACAAAAGACAAAGGAGTAGCGGCAGTCCTTCCGCATGGTCTCATACCGAAGATGAAGGTAAAATATTTATAAACCATCGAGAATCGAATTGGCCTTTTGCGGTAACAGTCAAGCCCCATCGAGAGGGAGTCCACGGTCCTTTTGTAAATAATAAGCCAGGCCTATTGTGTGCACACCGGCTACTTGAAGATCTCTGCACCTTTTTACCTATACCTGAATACGTTTACAACTGTACACATACTGGCGCCCCACCAGTCAAGAGACTATTAAATACACTGCCATAATGGGAATATTTTGACTGCCCTCCTAAATACTGGAACTAAGTGGGAAACGTTCTTTTTTTTCCCTTTTCCCGAAAATTTCGAGAACGGTTGCGGTTGATTTCTGGCGGACCCGTGCCGGTCACGATTTCACGGTTTATGGGATTAAATGGGCATGCACTAATTTTGGTAGCGTTTCCATTGTGGTTGCGCAATTGAATTAGTTTCGGAAATGGTTTTTAATTTGCCTTTGCGATGTTTTTTTTTCTCATTTTTCAAACTCGGTTCACCGTTTAAAGATTACAATGGATGTTACACCCTAAATTTATGTGTGCCTCCAGGTATGAAAATCTCGTATACCGAGTGTCCTGATAAGGTTGACCACCTGTGATATCTCGAAAACTACAACGCATACAGTTTCTGGAAAAAAAATTGTCCACAAGAGGCTGTAGCCCGCACCATCAATTAGAAAACTTAGATTTACTCTAGAATTAGCTTATTATAGCACGTGATTTTCCAACGGTTTCGCGAAAAAAATGGTGCAATTGACTTGCTATAATTATTCAAAACTGACTTTGCTTCATGATTAAGTTAAAATTTTGAAAATGCCGTCACTAGATTTCGACCCAATTGCACTGAAGACAAGTTTGATTTAATTTTGAAATTGCGTATTTTCTCAAGCCATTAAAAAATATCAAAACAGTTGCCATAAACTTCAAACTTGCAGTACTTATTCAAAATTAAGTTAGCTTCATGATTTAGTTAAAACTTTGGAAATTCCGTCACTAGATTTCGACCCAATTGCACTGAAGACAAGTTTGATTTAATTTTGAAATTGCGCATTTTCTCAAGCCATTAAAAAAATATCAAAACATTAGCTATAAACTTGAAACTTGCTGTTTTTATTCAAAATTGAGTTAGCTTCATGAATTAGTTAAAATTTTGAAAATTTCGTCACTAGATTTCGACCCAATTGCACTGAAGATGAGTTTGATTTAATTATGAAGTTGCGCATTTTCTCAAGCTGTTAAAAAATATTAAAATAATTTCCACAAACTTGAAACTTGCTGTGATGGAGTGGCCAAAAAATATCGCTTCAAATAATTTTCAACTTCCTAGATTGGCCACAAGAGGGTGTTAGAAAATTTAGATTTTCTCTAGAATTATCTTATTATAGGTGTCTCTAAAATATGCTTTTGCATAATTTTTGTTTCACACTATTTTTTCTGCCTTCTAAATTAAAGTAGACAACTTTGATGTGGATTAGCGGAATTATACAGACTTGATCTCATTGAAAAGCGCATTTTCTAGGACAGTTTTATCATAAGTATGCTGTAGGTTTTACAGTTTCCGAGATATTGCAGGTGGCCAACCTTCATCAGGACACCTGGTGTAACTAGTCTTATTGATTTGAAAGTAATGGGTGCTGATTTGTAAAGTTGATTTAGTTAACTTTAATTTTTTGATTAAGTCAAAATAAGTACAATAAATAAGGTTTTATTGTCTGCTTCTGTTTATTCAATAACAAGATTGAAATTAAGAAAAAAAATTGGCATCTAGGAATTTCTTAGTAGACTAATGGATTTTCACAAATAAAAATCTAATATTACACATACTTTTCGTACGTGATGACTTCAGCAGAACCATCAACATTTGCTCATTATTTTCTCCACGAAAAGCTTTCAACGTGGCAATCAATTGAGGCGTTCGGTCCATCCATCCATCCGTCTTAGGAGCGAACATAATAGCCGCGGAGAGCTTTCGCAAAAGACCAAAAAAGACTTTATCGAACGCCTTTCCTATTAATAGTGAGGATCGGATGGAGTGGGATGAGTGGGAAGAGAGCGTCGCGACGCCCTCCGTCCCGCTCCGGTTGCCATGAGAATGACGTTGATCCAAGTAGACAGTAATGCTAGTTTATTCAGCGGCGAACACAACGGAACACGTGTATCCATGTAGGAGTTATTTCATTATGTCTCCTCACTTTATACACACCCCACGTATTAGGGGATAAACCGACAAATTAAATCCCCCGGGATAATATAATTAATTGGGGTGTAAAAAACGCGGGGCGTCCGATCGTTACCTTTGGAAATTACCCACTTTGAAACGTCTTGTTACGGCCGAATTTTCAAGAATATTATTCAATACAAAATAGACAATGCATTCGTTCAAACGTTTATATTGATTACTGAAAAAAAAACCAACATGTTTTCGATTTTGTATTTCGGCTCATTGGTGATCGTGTGTTGTCTTATGTTATGCAACCCTTATTTTTTAAATAATTTTGGAAACATCTAAAATATCATAATTTTATTTTTTTGTCTCACACTGATTACTACCTCAAGTCGTATAACTTTTGGAATTTCTTTAACATCCGGATTTCTAAAATTGCCGCAAGCCAAAAATTTAAAATTCAGTGGCGGCTCGTGAAACATTTTGATGGTAGAGCCACTTAGCATAAAATATATCCCACCGCCTCCTTTTCGAGAAAATAAAAAAAAACGATAATTGTTGCAAAAGCAAGTAAATTAAACAAAAAAAAAGTAGCCTTTATATATAAATATTCAAGCGGTAATTCTGCAAAATTAAGCTAAAAACAAATAACTTATTGAAACAAGTCACGCCGGTTCTTGAATGATACGAAAGATATTTGCGTGTTATTAACAGTACTACTACTGATATAACAGAGGTCTAAGACCTTTGTTGTTCCCATCTGTTTCATCACCACAAATCCACTTTCGTCTATAAATCGAATTAAATTACGATAGTATATTTTTGGTCCTATCTAAATTTGTTCGACTTTTCAGCAACAATTTTTAAAATCGGCTATTTTGTTCAAGAGTTATCTTCTCAAAACCACAGATTTATTTTTTATCTTATCTACATCTATTCGGTGAATACTGTACTACTCGAAGAATGATCAAAATCAATGGTTCAAGAATTATACGTAAAAACCACGAAACAATTTAATTTGTTGGCCTTATCTGCATCTACTCGATGAATACTACATTTTGCCACATTTGGTCATCCGTTCAAGAGTTATCCTCAAAAAAAAAATTCAATATCTATTTATCCATTCCTCAAAAACTATAAAACAAAAGTTTGGTCTTATCTGCATCTATTCGATGAGTACATCACTTTTCTTGAAGAATTTGACTTTGATCACCCGTTCTTCTGTAAACCAAAAAAAACAATTGAACAAAGAGTTCAATTTTTTTTTGGTCCACTCTACATCTTTCGGATGACAGAAAGACTTTGCTGAAAGAGTTTTAGAAATCTGATCATCAGTTCAAAATTTAACAATTTTATTTTTTTAACTTACGTCTAACACTTTGCTAACACTTTTCGTTTAAGAGTTATCCTCAATAATAATAAAATATTTGTCCAATGAGCACAACACTTCCTTCTATAAACTATAAATTACACGTTTTGGGTCTTATCTGCGTCTATTCGATGGAAAAATTTGCCAAATTAGGTCATCCGTTCAAGAGTTATCCTCAAACAACAAAAAAGCAATTCAAGACGAATTATTATTAATTTTTTGTTCCTATTTACATTTATCCGATGAGTACTTTATTGACTCTAAAAAATAGAAAAACAATTGCTATCCACTTGAAACTTCTCAAAATCACTCAATATTAATTCAAGAATGATTTGGTGAAAATTTACAATAAATTCCGTTAATAGTGTTTGGGATTTTTTATGCAAACATCATGTAAATTATTTTGTTGACGCGAAAAAAATACTAAAACAATTGCCTTCTACTTGAAACTTCACAAAATCACTCAATATTAATTCAAGACTGATTTCATAGAAAATTTCAATACATTCTGTCGATTGCTTTTGCGATTTTTCATGTAAATTTATGAAAAATTATAATATTTTTTGTTGATGCGAAAAAAATATAAAAACAGCTGTAAAATACTTGAACCTTTCTAAATTTACTTAAAATACAATAATTTTAACAATCCTCCAAAAACTCAAAATACCCCTTCACAGGTTTTCAAGATAACCGACCGAGAACAGCGCTTCAGATTTGTTTAATTTGCACTTCTTCCGAGTGAAAAAAAAATTATTAAAACAACTACAACATACTTGAAATTTTCCAAATTTACTCAAAATACAATAATCGTAATAATCCTCCAAATAACTCAAAATACCCCATCACTGGTTTTCAAGATAACCGACCGAAAACAGAGCTTAAGATTTTTTTTAAGTTGCATTTCTTCCGAGTGAAAATAAAAATATAAAGACAACTGCAAAATACTTAAAAGTTTCCAAATTTACTCAAAATACAATAATCTTAATAATCCACTATAAAACTCAAAATACCCCATCACAGGTTTCCAAGATAGCCGACCTAGAACAGCGCGTAAGATTTTTTAATTTGCACTTCTTTCGAGTGAAAAAAATTATAAAAACAACACACTTGAAACTTTTCAAATTTACTCAAAATATATTTATCTTAATAATTCTCTAAAAATCACAGGTTTTCAAGATAGTCGATCGAGAACAGCGCTTAAGATTTTTTTAAGTTACACATTTTTCAAACGAAAAAAATATATAAAAACAACTGTAACACACTTGAAACTTTCCAAACTTACTCAAAATACATGAATCTTAATTATTCTGCAAAAAAACTCAAAATACCCCATCACAGGTTTTCAAGATAACCGACCGAAAACAGCGCTTCAGATTTTTTTTTAAGTTGCAAAAAATTTAACGACTACTCCAAAACACTTACAATTTTCAAAATTTACTCAAAATACATTAATCTTAATAATCCTCTAAACAATTCAAAATACCCCATCACAGGTTTTCAAAATTTGGCCGATAACAGCGCTTAAGATTTTTTTAATTTGCACTTCTTCCGAGTGAAAAAAATATTATAAAAACAACTGCAACACACTTAGAATTTTCCAAATTACTCAAAATACATTAATCTTAATAACCCTCTAAAAACCCAAAATAGCCAATCACAGGTTTTCAAGATAACCGACCGAGAACAACGCTTCAGATTTGTTTAATTTGCACTTCTTCCGAGTGAAAATAAAAATATAAAGACAACTGCAAAACACTTAAAACTTTCCAAATTTACTCAAAATACAATAATCTTAATAATCCACTATAAAACTCAAAATACCCCATCACAGGTTTTCAAGATAACCGACCTAGAACAGCGCGTAAAATTTTTTAATTTGCACTTCTTTCGAGTGAAAAAAATTATAAAAACAACACACTTGAAACTTTTCAAATTTACTCAAAATATATTTATCTTAATAATTCTCTAAAAAACTCAAAATAGCCAATCACAGGTTTTCAAGATTATCGATCGAGAACAGCGCTTAAGATTTTTTTAAAGTTACACATTTTTTGAGCGAAAAAAAATATATAAAAACAACTGTAACACACTTGAAACTTTCCAAACTTACTTAAAATACATGAATCTTAATTATTCTGCAAGAAAACTCAAAATATCCCAACACTGGTTTTCAAGATAACCGACCGAAAACAGCGTTTCAGATTTTTTTTTAAGTTGCACTTCTTCGGAGCGAAGAAAAAAATATAAAAACAACTGCAACATACTTAAAAATTTTCAAATTTACTCAAAATACATTAATCTCAATAATCCTTTAAGAAACCCAAAATACCCCATCACAGGTTTTCAAGATAACCGACCGAGAACAGCGCTTAAGATTTTTTTAAGTTGCACTTCTTCGGAGTGAAAAAAAATATAAAAAAAACTGTAACACACTTGAAACTTTCAAGCTTTACTCAAAATATATTAATCTTAATAATCCTCCGAAAAATTCAAAATACCCCATCACTGGTTGTCAAGATAACCGACCGAGAACAGCGCTTGAGATTTTTTAATTTGCTCTTCTTCCGAGTGAAAAAGATATTATAAAAACAACTGCAACATACTTGAAACTTCTCAAGTTTACTCAAAATACATTAATCTTAATAATCCTCAAAAAAACTCAAAATACCCCATCACTGGTTTTCAAAATAATCGACCGACAACAGCGCTTCAGATTTTTTTAAGTTGCACTCCTTCCGTGTGAAAAGAAAAATATAAAAACAACTGCAACACATTTGAAACTTTTCAAATTTACTCAAAATACATTAATCTTAATAATCCTCTAAAAAACTCAAAATACCTCATCACAGGTTTTCAAGATAATCGGTCGATAGCAGCGCTTAAGATTTTTTTTAATTTGCACTTCTTCTGAGTGAAAAAAAAATATTATAAAAACAACTGCAACACACTCGAAACTTTCCAAATTTACTCAAAATACATTAATCATAATAATCCTCTAAGAAACCCAAAATACCCCATCACAGGTTTTCAAGATAACCGACCGAGAACAGCGCTTAAGATTTTCATAAGTTGCACTTTCTCGGAGTGAAAAAAAAATATAAAAAAAACCGTAACACACTTGAAACTTTCAAGCTTTACTCAAAATACATTAATCTTAATAATCCTATCAAAATTCAAAATACCCCATCACTGGTTTTCAAGATAACCGACCGAGAACAGCGCTTAAGATTTTTAATTTGCTCTTCTTCCGAGTGAAAAAGATATTATAAAAACAACTGCAACATACTTGAAATTTTCTAAATTTACTCAAAATACATTAATCTTAATAGTCAAAAAACCTCAAAATACCCCATCACTGGTTTTCAAAATAACCGACCGATAACAACGCTTCAGATTTTTTTAAGTTGCACTCCTTCCGAGCGAAAAGAAAAATATAAAAACAACTGCAACACACTTGAAACTTCTCCAGTTTACTCAAAATACATTAATATTAATAATCCTCTAAAAAACTCAAAATACCTCATCACAGGTTTTCCAGATAACCCACCGAGAACGCCGCTTGAAATTTTTTTAAATTGCTTTTCTTCCGAGTGAAAAAGATATAAAAACAACTGCAACACTGTTGAAACTTTCCAAATTTACTCAAAATACATCCTCCAAAAAATACCCCATCACTGGTTTTCAAAATAACCGACCGATAACAGCGCTTGATTTTTTTTTAGGTTTCACTTCTTCCGAGTGAAAAAAAAATTAAAAACAACTGCAACACATTTAAAATTTTCCAAATTTACTCAAAATACATTAATCTTAATAAACCTCAAAAAAAACTCAAAATACCCTATCACTGGTTTTCAAAATAACAACACAACACACAATGCTGGAAGAATTTTTCAAATCTAAAATACCAGATTTGAAAAAGTTATCTTCTCAAATAAATGCATTACGATTTTTATCTTCTCATGAAACTTTCACAGACATCGTTTTAACGTTTAAAATGACGAATCAGTGTTTTTGGAATTAATAAAAAAAAATCTTGTTTCCTTTGAAATTAGAGGTAGTGCCATGGCTCCTTGGCCGCCCCTGCTAAAATTAATAACAGAGAAAGTAAAAAGATAATATAAATCGGTGCGGTTTTAAAATTTTTAGAAATCGTGCGAATCTCACTAATTGCATTGCATTGTTCAAACAGGCGCCAGAAGAGGTCTCCAGCGTAATGGTTTCAGCACGAGGCTGTTGTGCAGGGCAAATCACGCGGAAAACTGCGTCTGCACAAAGGGCATTAGTTCTGTTTACGAGCAATGTTCGTTGACTACGTCTGCAACTGCAGAATCCCTTCCTAATCCCTTAATGCACTATAAAGAGAAACAACAGCTTTCGTCAACATGCAGGATGAAGAGGGTACGTTTCCAGTTTTGACCCGAAAACGGTCAATCGATTGTATTTGTGCGGGGCACATGAATAGACGATAAATATTTTTGCTTATCTAAATGTAAATGTCTGGTATAGATTAGGCCCTTACATTCTTTTGCAAATATGTTAATGTTGTTTTTTATGTCTGCTATTATCGATGTCGAGCAAAAAGACGAAATAACGTAATTATTTATATTTATAAATTAGATCTGACATTAACGCTGTTTGACCCGTTCGAAAAATGAAGCGTTTTTAACACTCGGCTCGTAACCGATTCTGGCGAGATCGATGAAAATTATGTAATAATATTTTACACAAGGTTACATAAGGAATTAATGTTGGTTTCTAAAGAATTATATTTTTTATAAGTATTTCTAGTAGTAGTAACATCTTTATTTAACTATTTTCTTTTTACATTTATAGATAACATATAAACAGAAATGATAAACTAAACAATATAAGCTAAATTGGTTATCGACCAGTGGTCTTTCAGCCTTAAGTATTTCTAATAATGTGTAATTCAGTGTTAAAAAATGGGTAAAGTCTGGCCGCGCTATGAAGGCATCTGAGGTGCTATCTGTAATCTTTTAAAAACCACTGATGTATGAAGAGAATCGGATAGTGGCACCAATAGCTAGCAAGTACACTGTAAACTTCTGTGCGTAACAAAATATCCAATCACTTCTGATGAGGGCGACCCTTCCGACTCGTTAATCACCTCAGACGCCTTCATAGCGCGGCCAGAGTATATTTTCAACATTGAATAAAATTGAAATAAACGCTGAAAATCTAAAATGTTTAACTACACAGACACAGATTGATTCTTTAGTAATAAAATCCATTAAGCCAAATTAGTTTTACCCGTTAGACCATTCCGCGAGATCGCAAAAATTTATTTATTTATTTACGGAAGGCCATTACAAATTAAAATACAAAAATATATATATGTAAAGTTGAAATTATAAAAATGAAATAAAAAATTTCAAAACATTTTAAATTTTAAAAGCACGTGTACAACTATAACTATCACTATTTAAAACTAATATTAGTCAAAGCAGGCCATGAACAAAGAACTTCTCGTCTTTTCTTAGAATTAGAAACATGCGCACTTCAATTCACATGCAACTGCGATTAATTTCTATTTGAAACACAATGTTGAACGAAATTTTACATTTGCTGTTGTTTTCAGACGTAAGTTCAGAATGAAAACAGAGGTATTTTCAAAGCCACATTAGAGCCGGGATTTCGCAATTGAATATCAAATTGCAGGATACGTAATACGGAAGGGATACGTTATTTTCAAAACAAGAACGCTTGTAAAAACATATTTTCTGCAAAATGTGAAAGAAATGCGTGTGGAAAAGTTGTATAAAAACAAATGGCCGTTAAGGGTGGATGTTATAACCTACACGTTGCGTATAAACGTTAATTTTATGCACCGCAAAGTTTCAAATGGCAATTTAATTTTATGTTTTTGTGGTTTTTGTGGGGGCCTACTCAAAGTGCCGAATGTCCAAAGTGCCGAATCGGTATTTTGCCCAAAGTGTCGAATTTCATGATCATGGCCAAAGTGCCGAACGATGCCAAGCGAAGTCGCATCGTTCGTAAACAAGGCGTCGGAGCCGAATGCGAATCGGCAGTTTGGTCATTCGACAGAACATCTTCGCACGCACCTATGAGTAAAGCCCAAAATACGAATGCAGACCTTCATGTATTGTGTGAAAATAATTTTTGATAATACAAGTTTATCAAAGTAGGGCTTAAAATTTTTTTTTTTTATTTGAAATAAAACACGTTATATTTTTGTTTTAAACGTTTTTAAACGTATTATAACATAAATATTCGGCATTCTGGGCCTTACTCGTAGGTGCGTGCGAGGACTAAAGTGCCGAATCGACGTGCATTTGGCAGCTTGGGCCTTACTGAGAGGTCGGCGCATGGACAAAGTGTCGAATGTCTAAACTGCCGATTCGCATTCGGCTCTGACGCCTTGTCTACGAACGATGCGACGTCACTTGGCGTCGTTCGGCACTTTGGGCATGGTCGGTAGTACGAAATTCGGCACTTTGGGCAAAATACCGCATCGCACACGATTAATAAATTTAATTCAAGCCTTTTTGCTCATGTACTATTGACAAAATTTACAGGCAAGTCACGTACTATGAACACATTTTTATCAAGCCCGATGGCTTTAAGGCTAACTTGTGAACGGATGACCAAATTTGGCAAATTCTTTCAGCAAAGTGTTGTACTCACCGAATAGATGCAGATAAGACACAAAAAACTAAATTTGCAGTTTAATTGTTTTCTGTTTTTTTTTAGGATAACTTGAACGAAGAACAGATCTTGTAAATTTCATTCGGTACTCATCAGTGATGAGATATAACGGTTATTTTCCAGAAACGGTAATAACAGTTACTGTTACTGCTAATAACTAGTTATTTAAACGGTTATTTAAAGTAAGTTACTGTTACCACAAAATAAGTAGTTATTTAGTAACCGTTATTTAAAATAACTTTACTCAGTAACCGTTTGTAACAAAGTCATCTTAGGGGTCAATTAACACAATATGTAAAAATTGTACTTTTCAAGTTCGAATATTTTAAAATCGTGATTTTGATTTTGGAAATTGATTTTGATGATTCTAGCGTAACCATCTCGAGAATTTCATGCATTTTAAAAACAGTTTAATAACCTTTTTTTGTGAAACACGCAAACCGTAAAAATTCCACGAATTAAAAGTCCGAAGATTCAAATTACGATTTTGATTTTTGAAATTGCACAAACACGTTGTCCGATTTTGGTGATCAAATTGTGGCAAATTTCATGCAATTTACAATCCGGATTAGTTTTGCTTTTTCATGAATACAACGCACCAAAATCGCACGTTTCCAAACTTCGAAAATAGAAAAGTTAGATTTTGACGATTCAAACGTCAAAATACGGAAAATTTAGTGTACTTCTACAACGGATTACGAAATGCTTCCGCGAAATTAACACAAAATGCAAAAATCTCACTGTTTTAGTTCTGATATTGTAAAATATCAGAACTAAATATGTATATTAAAAAAATTGTTTGATTTTGATGATTCAAACGTTAAAATATGGAAAATTTTGTACAATTTTAAAACGAACATTTTCTCTTGAAATTAACACAAAATGCAAAAATTGCAATCCAAAATTTTAAAAATTTTGAAATTGTACAACTTCCGAATACGATTTGTCCGATTTTGATGATTTAAATGTCAATGTTTGGCGAATTTAGTATTATTCAAATAATCTCTTTCTTGAGTCTAGGTTTCTTGTCGATCGTCGCGAACTTTTCGAAAATATCAAAAATTAATCATTTTAAAACGGATTTCCAAATTTTCTCTTGAAATGAATGCAAAAATAGCAGTTTTTAAATTTCCAAGATTTTTGCGACTTTGATTTTTGAAATTGTACATGTGCCGACCGCGTTGTTCGATTTTGATGATTTATAATAATAATAATAATAGGTTATTCGTGGCAATACCAGGAGTTTACACAAGTCAGAAAATGGCTTTTATAGATTTAAATGTCAAAATTTGAAGAATTTCTTGTAATTTTAAAATGGATTACATTTTCTCGTGAAATCACTGGCCTATTTTATGTTTGTCAATTTTACATTTACAAATTCTTTTCAATATTTGTTCGAGTTTTTTTTAGACGTGATTCGTTATTGAATCGATTCCTGTTACTAAGAACTGATTCGTTATTGAATCGGTTATAAGAGTTACTGTTACTAAGAAGTGATTCGTTATTTAATCGAGTTCCTTTTATAAAATAACTTTTGAGAAAATCACCGTTAGTGGGATTTTTCAATAACGGTTACCGTTATTATTTTTTAGTAACGGTTACCGTTATTATTTCTTAGTAACGGTTGCAAAGTAGCAGTTGGTGAAAATAGCGCTCATCACTAATTAAAGAGATGTAGATAAGATCAACGAATAATTTTCCGTTTTTTAACCAAAAATAAGTTTCGAATTTCAAGTATTGCACTTATTAAGGAGATGTAGATAAGGATATAAAATACAATTCGTCGTTTAATTGATTTCCGCGTGCGAAGAACGGTATTACAGATTTAATGCAGGCTATTTTTCGTGTTTATTTAATTCTTTAATGCTTCTGCAACAGGTAAACGTTTTTAATTGCAGATTTTTCTTTCTTCAAAAAGGAGGCGGTGGGATATATTGTGTATGCTAAGTGGCTCTACATCAAAAATTTTCACGAGCCGCCACTGAATAATATACCCTAATTTAAATAGAAAATTCTTATTTAACCTAAAAGCAAGAAATGAACTGTTGACATTATTTGATTTTACTTTAGTTTAATAATGAACTTATGTTACATCAAAGAAACTGTTTAACAATGAGCGTTATTGTTAAACATTTTTTGCTCATTTTTAAACTGTTTTGGTGAAACTTTTACTTGTCACGATCGGCAGTATTTAGAACATGACAGGTGACGAAATCAAAATGTAACGATAATTCATCGGCACCTAAATCAGTATAGCATCAGCTCATTGTTATTACGATACGAGTGCTGTAATAGCTTTGGCGCAATTTATTCCTAAAAATTGGTAGCATTGAACGTTACGTACATTGGACTGCTATAATTCTGAAAGGCTATTTTAAACTCTTGAAAAATGTAATCTTTTGGCCACTTTTAGTTTTTATACTTTGCATCTATAATCGAGAGTTTACAACACTGAAATCAGTGTAGTTATAGTTCATTACTATTACGATACAAGTGCTGTAATAACTTTTTTCGCATCTTATTAAATAATATAAACGTTGTTAAATCGTTTTTGATTGAGAAAGTTGTCCATTATTCGGCCGAATCATTTTCTTCACAGGTGACGTCCAATCAAATGATAGCAATTTCATTACCCAACAGGTGACGTCCAATCAAATGATAGCGGTTTCATTGCTCAACAGTTTAGTTGTTACTATGGTTACAATTTGTTTTTTGTCAGTGAACTGCCGCAATTTCCAAATAGAAAAATTATTCGTTATAATTTAATATAAACAGAAAAATCTTTAGGTCATTATTGAATATGATGCGAAAAGTATAAAATTTTCATAAAAAGTGCCAAATTACTCTTTTCGTTTCTGCTATCCTGATACGAAACCCGAAAAATTTTGAGTTAAAATTTTCATCAAAAATGCGAAACTATTTACGTGCCCAATTACTCTTTTCGTTTCTGCTATCCTGATACGAAATCCAAAAAATTTTGAGTTAAAATTCTCATAAAAAATGCGAAATTATTTATGTGCCAAATTACTCTTTTCGTTTCTGCTATCCTAATACGAAATCCGAAAAATTTTGAGTTAAAATTCTCATAAAAAATGCGAAATTATTTATGTGCCAAATTACTCTTTTCGTTTCTGCTATCCTGATACGAAATCCGAAAAATGTTGATTGAAAATTTTCTTGAAAAATGCAAAATTATTTACGTGCCAAATTACTCTTTTCGTTTCTGCTATCCTGATACGAAATCCGAAAAATTTTGATTGAAAATTTTCATAAAAAATGCGAAATTATTTACGTGCCAAATTACTCTTTTCATTTCTGCTATCCTGATACGAAATCCGAAAAATGTTGATTGAAAATTTTCTTCAAAAATGCAAAATTATTTACGTGCCAAATTACTCTTTTCGTTTCTGCTATCCTGATACGAAATCCGAAAAATTTTGAGTTAAAATTTTCACCAAAAATGCAAAACTATTTACGTGCCAAATTACTCTTTTCGTTTCTGCTTTCCTGATACGAAATCCGAAAAATTTTGAGTTAAAATTTTCACCAAAAATGCAAAACTATTTACGTGCCAAATTACTCTTTTCGTTTCTGCTATCCTGATACGAAATCCGAAAAATTTTGAGTTAAAATTTTCATCAAAAATGCGAAATATTTATGTGCCAAATTACTCTTTTCGTTTCTGCTATCCTGATACGAAATCCGAAAAATGTTGATTGAAAATTTTCTTCAAAAATGCAAAATTATTTACGTGCCAAATTACTCTTTTCGTTTCTGCTATCCTGATACGAAATACGAAAAATTTTGAGTTAAAATTTTCACCAAAAATGCAAAACTATTTACGTGCCAAATTACTCTTTTCGTTTCTGCTTTCCTGATACGAAATCCGAAAAATTTTGAGTTAAAATTTTCACCAAAAATGCAAAACTATTTACGTGCCAAATTACTCTTTTCGTTTCTGCTATCCTGATATGAAATCCGAAAAATTTTGAGTTAAAATTTTCATCAAAAATGCGAAATATTTATGTGCCAAATTACTCTTTTCGTTTCTGCTATCCTGATACGAAATCCGAAAAATGTTGATTGAAAATTTTCTTCAAAAATGCAAAATTATTTACGTGCCAAATTACTCTTTTCGTTTCTGCTATCCTGATACGAAATCCGAAAAATTTTGAGTTAAAATTTTCACCAAAAATGCAAAACTATTTACGTGCCAAATTACTCTTTTCGTTTCTGCTTTCCTGATACGAAATCCGAAAAATTTTGAGTTAAAATTTTCACCAAAAATGCAAAACTATTTACGTGCCAAATTACTCTTTTCGTTTCTGCTATCCTGATACGAAATCCGAAAGATTTTGATTGAAAACAAAATCGCCTACGGCTCGTGTCGCAAACTTCACCCTCGTGGCAATAGCCAACTTTCTCACTCGTTTAATAATATGCTATGGTGCAGTTTATTATGGTAGCATTGAAATCAAACGATCATAAAAATAATATACAATGCAACATTGGCCTGCTATTTAATTCTTGAAGGTCTATTTTAGAGAGCACGCATGCCACCGCAGCCCCCTAAAAAAGGCAACCTTTTGACCACTTCCAGTTTAGGGCACGTCGTATCGCGTAGTTTACAAATCAATTAACATCGTACGATGGCGAAGCCCTACCAATGAATGCCCTCTGAGTTGTCCAAGCGTGATGATGGAATATGGGAAGCCTGTGAACTTACTTACCATAGGGTGTAATGGTAAAACTAGAGGATGTTCCGTACGCATCCGAAGACCTACATTGTTTCCTTAAAAAAAAATACAAGGGGAAAAGATTACCAATAACAATGGGATAATGCACAAATCCAACAAGCCAATAAACACCGACTTCCTTCTTGGATGCGTTTTAGTAATCGCACAAGGGCTTCTGGACTCAAAAGTAATAACCCAGTAAATACAAGATGTGTAAATAGGAACAACTCAATTTTGGAAGTATTAGTTCGATATTTGATTGGATCCGACATTAAACTTTAAGATTCTGTAGTTTTCTAACACTGAATAGATAACCGTTAGTGGCTGAATGGTTAACGAAAAAGCCAAAAAAAGTGTAAAAAAATAGTCAGCAGGTCATGTACAAAAAGTCACCTGTCTTTTCTTAGTTCCTAAATATGAAAGTATTTTCTTAGTTCCTAAATTTGAAAATAATTATTGACACTGACGAAGGTCAAACTTGATGTTTGATTTTTTTAGAAAAAGTAAGAAAAGACATGCGGATGCCCGATCAAGCCCTTTATCGAAAAAACAAGGACATATTGCGGCAAAGCACTTAATCGACCAATTCTAAAGTGTTTCCAGAAATTGCCACTTGCTTGAAATTCGGGATATTTTTTGTGGTTTTCGAAAATATCTAATATAAAATAACTGATAAAGGATTTTTTTTTCAAAAACGTACGTATTGTACGGAGCTCCATTCATCGATGGCATTTCTCGTATAGATAACGGATTTAGATGAAAAATGTGCAGATACACATTGTCAATTGGCCGTGTAACACGATCCATTTTAAGGCATCCTTTGCATGATAAAAACGCGCCATTGTGCGCACGAGAGTGTTCACAATGGGTGCTGTCGATGGTGCCTTCATCAAAACTATTAGTCTAAATAGTGAGCTTTATATAATGTACCTACCCGGACAATAATGAGGGAAGTTTGTCGAGACAGTGGGCCGTGTAATGGGCCGCGATTGTTCCTTTATACAATGTCGGTAATCCGAGAGGGGCCCTCGACTGGAAGGCAGGTGTAGGTCAAGAGTTTTCGTATAATTTTAAGCACATTAGCGGATCGGTTCTTTGTGTTATTTTTTGTTTGTTATTGCTAATAGAGTGGATTAATCAAACTGGGTAATTTATAAAGCCCTCTCGATTTTTTAGCGTAAAACACAAACACCCATTCTTGTTCTTGATATAGCTGATCTGTTGTCTTTTGTTTTCTTATGATCATCGTCGTCTTGTAAAACAATTTCTGGTCTCCTTTGCCATCCTGCTCCATTTTTTCTCCGATTCTTTCCATTGTTTTTTTTTATCGCCAATATAACTAGTTTTTTTTGTGGAGCCATTGATATTTAAATTATTATTATTTTTCTAATTTGGTTCTCATATAACACGTGGTGAAGAATTCCACACCCTCTCGTCGGCATTACTGTGAAGAGATTTTACATTTTTAAGTTTTACATACACTTAATTTTATCGCACATTTTTATCAATCAATAAATTCGTCACAACTTTCGGGAAATATAAAACCTGATACCGTTTTATTAGCCACAATATTTACGTTACGCAACACATCGCCAATTGAGTTTATCATAAGCACATCATTTCTACGAAAGTACAACAATGCTTCATTGAGCTTTAAGAATTTAATCTAGTTAGCGGAAGGTGGCAAAAATAAACAATGCCCGTATCAGAGCCGGATCGAGGATGAGGCGAGTGAGGCGTCCGCCATTGAAGTAATCTGAAATTTTTTAACGGCAATCAATTTCTCTCGTCTTTCTGATGAAAAAAAAGTTAAATTCAATAGTCTACGATGATTATTAAGAAAGTTGCATTTTTTAACAAATTTCCAAGGGGTTTTGATTGCCGTTAAAAAATTTCAGCTAACTTCAATGGCAAAAAAAATAGTCAGTCACAGTGAACATTTTTGAAAATTTACGAAAATAATTGATTTTTCAGACTTTGATCGGCCGTAGCGGCCAAACGAAAACTCCAAATTGAACGCGGTTTGCAAATCTGAGCTCCTCGTACGTCAATTAGTCGTAGACTATTGAATTTAACTTTTTTTATCACAATCGATTGAAAATACGCCGAGTTATGGCGGAAATTTCACGAATTTCAAGTGTTTCATTTTTTTTCCACCAATACAGAATACAACACATTTACAAGTGGTAAAGTAAGGTCGACATAATGTCTGAATGTAGATTGTATTAAAATGTATTGTCATTTTAATACAATCTACATTCAGAGGTGACATTGATAAGAACTTAATTGTCGCAAATGATATTTTGTCTGACTTGCTGACGCCAAGACGCCAAAACGTGTATAACTGCCAACGAACTGATTAGACAAAAGTTAAAAGACATTTGTATCACTTAATTAACTGCACGCGTGTCTCGTTAATGCAAATTTGCACATTCGGTAACGACGAAAGTTACATCCATACACTCACGTTCGAGTAACAATTATTTTGAATGTGCAGACATGGCGTAGCACTTGATAAGAACTGGTAAAACAAGAACGCATAATTTATAACGATATGAGCTTCTGATAAGATTAAAATATGTCCACATTGTAAAGGGTTGAATTAATTTGAATTAAAAGACGACCGTGAAAAATTATTGTAAATTTTTTATTATTCATCGTTAGAAATATCTACAATAAGGCAAATAATGTGTTTCCGTGTCTAATTTTTTGCATGTTTTAATCACAAAATCATCCTTATGTATGCCACTGGCTTTAAGCAAGAAAAGAAAATGTGTCAGAATTCTAGAAATAACCATTAAAATCTTAATAATAATAATAATAATAATAATAATAATAATTTATTCATGCCAGAACTAAAGTTTTACATAAGTCAGAAAAAAAGAACACTGAGAATTGTATCAATACAAATAAGTGTACATATTAAATAATGGTAAATATAAAATAAACATTACATAAAAACATGTTAAAATTAATTAAATAAATAAAATAAAATTGCAAACAAACAGATTAACATATTAAAATACTTGTAGTACAAAATTAAAAGAGATTGCAGCGTGAGTTGTCTTTAATACAATATAAGAATTATATGTTAAAAAATAAATATGAGATATATGCTCTGATTGGGGATAATATACACGAAATTAATATGAATAAAATTACTTAAAACAGAGAAAATAACAAAAAAAACAACGTGATAGATACATTAGATAAAATTGGTAATATAACACCTTAAAAACAGTAATTCATGGCACAGACATAAAAAATAATAATAAAATGAACAATAAAAAGTATAATATATGCTAGTATTCAGACCAAATAAAAGTTGTGAAAATGAGTAAAAATGAATAAATTAGTTAAATAGAATAAAAATGTAATAAATATCATGTAATAAATATCACAGTTATATGTAAGTTAAATAAACTAAGTACTGGGAGTTTATCACTTATTAAGGAATTCATCCAAAGAGTAAAAAGCCTAAGGTGATAAAATTAATATTGCTTTTAAACGACGGTGAAAATTAAACACAGAAGTAGAACACTTGCCATGGAAAATGGAACTCACAATCACTCCAAAAACTGGTATATTTCAAATAAATTTCTATATTTTTCTATATTTTTCTATATTTTTCTATATTTTTCTATATTTTTCTGTTTTTCTATATTTTTCTATATTTTTCTATATTTTTCTATGTTCTTTCTATATTTTTCTATATTTTTCTATATTTTTCTATATTTTTCTATATTTTTCTAAATTTTTCTATATTTTCTAGATTTGCTATATTTTTTATATTTTTTATATTTTCTATATTTTCTATATTTTCTATATTTTCTATATTTTCTATATTTTCTATATTTTCTATATTTTCTATATTTTCTATATTTTCTATATTTTCTATATTTTCTATATTTTCTATATTTTCTATATTTTCTATATTTTCTATATTTTCTATATTTTCTATATTTTCTATATTTTCTATATTTTCTATATTTTCTATATTTTCTATATTTTCTATATTTTCTATATTTTCTATTTTTTCTATATTTTCTATATTTTCTATATTTTCTATATTTTCTATATTTTCTATATTTTCTATATTTTCTATATTTTCTATATTTTCTATATTTTCTATATTTTCTATATTTTCTATATTTTCTTTTCTATATACTAAACGCAAGAGCCCCAAAGTGCGAGATCTCAAAAACTATAATAGGTAGAGGGTTGAAATATTCACGAAAAATCACAAATAATTCAAGAACAAGACTATTAAAATTTAAACACCCGCAGACCACCCCTTCAAAAAGGGTTGCCAACCCCTCCAATATTTATTTTTTCCCGATAGGCCCCGGTCTCCTCTTTGCGACCGTGAAATCCGTGATTTTCCAAGTCACCCCTAGATTCCGGGGTGGATTTTTGAAAATCGATTTTTCGCGATGCAGACGTTCGCGCCAAACCTATCTCCTCCCAGGATTTTTGAGTTGGAGGATTCACATGTGGCTCAAAAAATCCCAAATGCATTGGTACACAACAGTTGCTTCTGTGTTGGAAGTGCTCTTCTCCATTCGCGAGCTACAACTCTTTCTCTGCGGAGGTCGCTTTTTTCGTGCTTCATCGAGCGGGGTCGCACCCCCTTTACAGTCACGACTTTTTTTTATAGAGTTTTGTAGAACTACCTTTCCTCTACATTTTATGTTTCTTACGAATTTTCGATATCTCTAACCCTCGAGGAGTTATTCAAAGAAAACCACCCCCGATTTCAACAAAAAAATTCTAGAGCGGCCATTTTTAATCCGACGCGAGAAATTTAAACGGCACGATATTAAGCATTGCATTTTGCGTCGAAAAGGTAAGGGCTATATTTTTTATAGGGCGCACCGTTTACGATCTACGACCGATTTTTGATTGATTACCAGGAGTTTGAAGAATTTTTCGATTTTTTTTTTCGAAAATTGAAAATCCGTCGACGGCATATCAGACATCTATTTAATTCGTATCAAAGATCTTCATAACGTTTTTCGATCCGATTTGTAGTTTTCGAGATATGACGTTGTAAACGGAAGGGAAATGTAAAATTCAGCAGCGGGGCACGACGTACTGTCAAAAAATGACGTTCGCCGTTTTAGGGTTGTAATTTTTTCAAAAATTTTAAAACACCCCCTTGCCTTCCAGAGTGCGTCATTTGACCGGGCCCCAGGGTTCGATTCTCTTCATTTCGACGTATTTTTACTTTCTCCGTTATGAAATACGAGAAAGTATTGTGATCGTGATTTTTTTTTTAAATTTTTTTTACGGAAATATCCGTTTTGGGGTCTCTAGATGCCATTTCAACAATTTCTGGAAAAAAAAATTTTGAAAAAAAAATCACGATCTCAATACTTTCTCGTTTTGTTTTCAAGTCGAAAAGCTGAAACTCTCAGGGATCGCAGAAGATTTTTTTTTTAATGTTTACGCTCCATTTGCACCCCTTGGCTTCAGTTTTATCCTTTTAAGGACGTATTTTTTTCTCTTAAAGTCGAAAAGTTTAATCTTTCAGGGATGGCTGAAGATACTTTTTCAAAATTTGTGGAACCATCCGCACGCTCCATTTGCACCCCTAGGGTTCGTGTTTTTTTTAAAGACGTTTTTTTTTCTTTTTCACTTCACTTTTAGGGATCGCATAGGATACAACTGGCTTAAAAAAAAAAATAAAATAAAAAATGAAAAATGAAAAATTAAAAATTAAAAATTAAAAATCAAAAATTAAAAATTAAAAATTAAAAATTAAAAATTAAAAATTAAAAATTCAAAATTCAAAATTCAAAATTCAAAATTAAAAATTCAAAATTCAAAATTCAAAATTCAAAATTCAAAATTCAAAATTCAAAATTCAAAATTCAAAATTCAAAATTCAAAATTCAAAATGTAAAATGTAAAATGTAAAATGAAAAATTCAAAATGTAAAATGAAAACTTTCATATGCAGGACAGCCTTCTCTACGATTTACGGTGATCCGTTATTTTTTAACTCGACTTTCCCAAAATTCCTCAGCGGGGAAAAATTGAATTCAACTCAAATATCAGATTTTGTAATAGCTATTGAAACCAAATCGAAAACATATACAAAATTTTTACATAAAGTGCATACTTTTCAAAATACTGATTTTTCCCAATATTTCAAACTGCCTAAAACGATTTAAAACCGTGTTTTATTTTTTTTACCCTCTTCTGCCCTGCCGATGGATATGTCCTGTTTAGGCAATGTGGCTGCTATGACGGGGTATGGATTGAGCAAATTTGATCGACCCAATGATCCTCCCTGTGGTCTTGAGGACCTTCTTAAAAATTAGAGGAAAAAAAATCGCACAGCCTTCCCAGTATATCCTGGATGATTTAAACCTTTTTTATCCTCTTCATGAGAGACAGCTCTATAACATTTATTCTTAAAAAAAAATTGATTTTTCCAATCGTTCGCGAGTTATGAATTTTTTTATGTGTCGGGGCACCATATTTTTTATTTTTCGGAAATTTGAGTGAAAATCGCATGAAATGGATTCGGCTGAAATTTTCACCAAAGATACCTTTCGCTAGAAGGGGCACCACGTGACAAGTATTTCATCTCCGGGGGGCCTTAAAAGTGAGCGATTCAAGATTATTTTTCGGGAGTCTTCATGCCTGCAGTTTTAACTTTGAAGAGTCTGTCAAAGCTCCAGTATATTCACAAAGCTTTCCCCTACAATATTTATGTTGGAACATTTTTTGATTTGTTGCTCCCTTAACGAGATACGACTTTTCAAATATTGACCAAATTGTTTTTGACAATTATTTTATTGTCGAATGCAATTTTATTTTCTTCTGTTCAGGTTTTGAGCATTGTTATTCTGTTTCAACTGTGTTTTCGGCATTTTCAAAGGGATATAAAAAATTGGTTCATTCTGGAGGGGTTTTGAAATTTTGAAGCTAATTCAGTTAGAAATGATTTTTTTACAATTTTTGGAATCGCTGAATGTAATTTCTTTTCCGTAATGTAATTTTTGAGTGTTGCCAATTTATTTCCAGCTGTAATATGCCACTTATTTTAACAGTAGGTCAAAAATCAGTTCATTTGGGTTGGATTTTAAAATTAATAGGCTAATTCCACAGATATTATTTTTTTGCAATTTTCATTTCCTTTGTTCAAGTTTTGAGCGATGCTATTTTGTTACCAGCTGTCATTTTTTAAGGGGATATCAAAAAATGGTTAATTCTGTGTAGATTTAAAAATTTTGATGCTAATTCCAGCAGAGATAAATATTTTTTAAATTTTTCTAATCGCCTTTTTTACTTTCTCCGTTACGAAGTACGAGAAAGTATTGTGATCGTGATTTTTTTTTCAAAAATTTTTTTTACGGAAATATCTGTTTTGGAGTCCCTAGATGCCATTTCAACAATTTCTGGAAAAAAAAAATTTGTGTCTGTGTGTGTGTGTGTGTGTCTGTGTGTGTGTCTGTGTGTGTGTGTGTGTGTGTGTGTGTCTGTCTGTGTGCGCTGTATCTCAAAAACTAATAGAGCGATTAATATGAAACTTTGCACATACGTCTTATTTGATAATCTGAAGAACTGAAAAGCTTTTGGTAAAATTTCGTACACCGGAAGTGGGTGTTTACCTTAACTGTTTTTTGTTTTTTGCCAATATTTTCTTAAATATAAAAAATATCACAAAAACATTTTAACAAACATCGAAGACAACAAAGAAATGAACATCTTTTGTTTGAAAATATTTTTCATAAAATCATTGCTATTCGAGAAAAAAATTTATTATTTTTTTTTAATTTTTGGTTTATAATTATGAAACGATAATAGTTACAGCAAATTTATATGACTAATAATTGTAGACATTGCCAAAATTAACAACTTTAAAAGAATAAGTTTTTTTCGAAATCTCGTTATTTTTTGAGTAAACCGAGTTTTTGAATTTGATGTATATTTTTTCCATCTTTCATGATTTTGACGTTTTAAACGTCAGTTTCATCCGAGTTTACGCAACGCTCGATGTACATTTAAAATATGATTTCAATTGAAAATAAACCCATGAAAACGTAAATATAAAGTCGGAGAAAGTAACATGATGGCCACATCACCATTTTTTCTTTTTGTAATGTAAGTTTTGAGTGTATATCCAGCTGTAATTAGTCAACTGTTTTAGCAGTTAGGATAGATTTTAAAAATTTTAAGCTAATTCCAGTGGAGATGATTTTTTTATAGTTTTTCTAATCGCTGAATGCAATTCTCATTTCCTTCGTTCAAGTTTTGAGTTTTGTCATTTTGTTTCCAACTGTGGCATGTTAATTGTTTTAGCGATATATCAAAAATATGTTCATTATGGATGGTTTTTGAAATTTTGAAGCTTGAATTCCGGGAGAGATAAATTTTGGACATTTTTTTTTGTTATCGAGTGCACCTTTCTTCCGATCAAGTTTTGAGTTGTTATTTTATTTCTAGCTATGATAAGGCAATTTTTTAAAAGGATGTCAAAAATTGGTTCATTCTGGATGGATTTAAAAATTTTAAAGCTAATCCTGCAGAGATGATTTTTTTACAATTTTTTTAACCGCCAAATGTAATTTTCTTGTTTCTAGTGTACGTGTTTAAGTATTATAAATTTATATCCAGCTGAAATTGGTTAATTTTTTTAGCAGTATGCCAGAATTAGGGATTTTGAAATTTTGAAGTTAATTCCAGCGGAGATGAATTTTTTTACAATTTTTCTAATCGGCGAATGCAATTTTCCTTTCCTTCGTTCTTATTTTGAGTTTCGCTATTTTGTTTCCAACTGTGTTAATTGCTTTATCGGTATATCAAAAATATGTTCATTTTGGATGGATTTTGAAATTTTGAAAGATAAATCTTGGATAATTTTTTTATTGCCGAATGCAATCTTTCTTTCTTTCCTTCTTTCCTTCCATTCAAGTTTTCGGTGTTGCTATTCTACTTTCAGCTGTGATATATCGTAACTTGTTATAAACAAACATTTAATCTGCTTCCGAGGTCATAAAAAAACCGGCAGTAAAACTGATTTACTCCGCGATATTATTAACACGTATTCATCCAACTCTCGTAGATCCGAGTGCAGATAATGTTATTCGTTTCGGTTATGGAAATGATTAATAATTTGGGACGTGAATGCGCGTGTAGAGAGAGGGTTGAAAGAAGTGTGTTGAATCAAAAGAGCAAAATTGATTCGTTTAAACAGCTGTCTGAGGGGGTAGTTTATAACTGAGTATATTGGTCGCTTGGGGGCTCGTTACGCACTCCTGCTTCCTAGTAGGGGAAGGAAGTTTTTTATCTGATTTTCCAAATTGTCACCGCCATAAATAACGCCCCGCCGGGCCATACGGAAGATTTAAACTTCCCTTATTAATTATAATGAATTGATAATTCCGTGGAAATCCGTTGTTTATTACGCGATAATTTACGCCGCGCCGGCTCGTGCAATTAAGATAAAAGCTGATACTGGTATTTTTTTTTACAATATAGTTTGGGTAAAAATAGTATTTTAGGATAGAAATACTATTAAGGGTGCGTTACTGTCGGTGGATTACTTAGTGCAACGTGCAGGCCAGTAGATGTCGCTTCAATGGTGTTTCTATCCTAACGGTTACTTGGTTAGTTTATAAGTCCATAGCAAAATTACGATTCCCGTCGTCCTTCCCCTGCGGTTGACCATGGTCAAGGTTCGGTCTCCTTCCGCTCTACTCTGATGAGAGTTTTTAGTTGGTATACTCCCGCCCTTCAGGGGGAGGACACCAACACTGACCCACTATAGCGGCGTCTATAAAAGATCTTCTCTCCTCTCTTCAAAAAAAAAAACGATTCCCGTCGTCGTTCTTCCATACTTTTTTTACCACACTGTATACAGAGTGTTTCAAATTCGAGGCTCACAATGGGAATCTTGCTTATTAGAAGAGATAGATGGTATTTTTAAATTCGGCAATGATTCGGCTGATTAATAATACATTGAAAAAAATTAATTAAACTATTTTGATTTTTGAAAAACTGAATTTATTTTTTCTTTATATCTGCGTTATTGCGATATTATCAGGGCTGTTCTAAGGGTTTGAAGTTGTTCGGTAAAAGGGATTGTGGCGTATACATAAAGCCTATTTTTGCAAATGTTTTTAGAAGTCGTGACAGGGCTTTTCATCGCAGGATCCTCTCGATTAATTCAAATAAAATTTTCAGAAAACATTCCAGATATATGTAGCTATAAAATAAGAGAAAATCCCAAATTAGTTTTTTCGGAATTTTCCATCAAAATCTCTGCGAACCTTCGTCTAACCTTATTTTTTTCCGAAAATCCGTCGATGAATTTGAATAAATTTTGCAAAAAACAATTTGGATAATGTGGCTTTAACACAAATGAAAAATTCCAAAATACGTTATCAAACTTTCCGATACTTTCTAAAAAAAGAATCAATGTTTTACAAAAAAAAAATTTCGACTAAATTTCCTCAATTTTCCTGGAATTCCGTCGTTGAATTAGAATAAAATTTTGAGAAAAGTTCTCCATATATTTACCATAAAACAAAAGAAAAATTCCATCAGTTTTTCTAGAATTCTACAACAAAATCGCTGTTTTGCAAAATGAGAACTTTCGACTAAATTTCCTCAATTTTCCTGGAATTCCGTCGATGAATTAGAATAAAATTTTGAGAAAAGTTCTCGACATATTTACCATAAAACAAAAGAATTTTCATCAATTTTTCTAGAATTTTACAACAAAATCGATGTTTTGCAAAATGAGAACTTTCGACTAAATTTCCTCAATTTTCCTGGAATTCCGTCGATAAATTAGAATAAAATTGTGAGAAAAGTTCTCGACATATTTACCATAAAACAAAAGAAAAATTCCAACAGTTTTTTTTCTCGAATTTTACAACAAAATCAATGTTTTGCAAAATGAAAACTTTCGACTAAATTTCCTCAATTTTCCTGGAATTCCGTCGATGAATTAAAATAAAATTTTGAGAAAAGTTCTCGACATATTTACCATAAAATAAAAGAAAAATTCCATCAGTTTTTCTAGAATTTTACAACAAACTCTCAGTTTTGCAAAATGAGAACTTTCGACTAAATTTCCTCAATTTTCATGGAATTCCGTCGATGAATTATAATAAAATTTTGAGAAAAGTTCTCGACATATTTACCATAAAACAAAAGAAAAATTCCATCAGTTTTTCTAGAATTTTACAACAAAATCGCTGTTTTGCAAAATGAGAACTTTCGACTAAATTTCCTCAATTTTCCTGGAATTCTGTCGATGAATTAGAATAAAATTTTAAGAAAAGTTCTCGACATATTTACCATAAAATAAAAGAAAAATTCCATCAGTTTTTCTAGAATTTTACAACAAAATCGCTGTTTTGCAAAATGGGAACTTTCGACTAAATTTCCTCAATTTTCCTGGAATTCCGTCGATGAATTAGAATAAAATTTTGAGAAAAGTTCTCGACATATTTACCATAAAACAAAAGAAAAATTCCATTCGTTTTTCTAGAATTTTACAACGAAATTGCTGTTTTGCAAAATGAGAACTTTCGACCGAATTTCCTCAATTCTCCTGGAATTCCGTCGATGAATTAGAATAAAATTTTGAGAAAAGTTCTCAACATATTTACCATAAAACAAAAGAAAAACTCCGTTAGTTTTTCTAGAATTTTACAACAAAATCGCTGTTTTGCAAAATGAGAACTTTCGACTAAATTTCCTCAATTTTCCTGGAATTCCGTCGATGAATTAGAATAAAATTTTGAGAAAAGTTCTCGACATATTTACCATAAAACAAAAAAAAATTCCATCAGTTTTTCTAGAATTTAAGAAAATCGATATTTTGCAAAATGAGAACTTTCGACTAAATTTCCTCAATTTTCCTGGAATTCCGTCGAAGAATTAGAATGAAATTTTGAGAAAAGTTCTCGAAATATTTACCATAAAACAAAAAAAAAACAGTTTTTCAGTTTTTCTAGAATTTTACAACAAAATCACTGTTTTGCAAAATGAGAACTTTCGACTAAATTTCCTCAATTTCCTGGAATTCCGTCGATTAATTAGAATAAAATTTTGAGAAAAGTTCTCGACATATTTACCATAAAACAAAAGAAAAATTCCATCAGCTTTTCTAGAATTTTACAACAAAATCGCTGTTTTGCAAAATGAGAACTTTCGACTAAATTTCCTCAATTGTCCTGGAATACCGTACTTGATGAATTTAAGTAATATTCTAAACATATGTAACTACAAAAAACCGTTATCATTATTTTTTCCGGAATTAAAAAAAAATCGCTGTATTGCAGAATGCAATTTCTTCTGAATTTCCTCAATTTCTTGAAATCCTTTCGACGAGTTTGAATAAAACTTTAAGGAAACATTCTGGACTAATGCAGCTATAAAACGGAATGGTAATTCCAAAATAAGGTGCATCAGCTTTTTCGAAATTTTCCACCAAAATCGCCGAATTGCAAAATGTGAACTTAAATTTTCTTGAAATTTCGGTGATGAATTTTAATGAAATTTTCGGAGAATATTCCAGACGTACCGGTATAAAACTTTCGTTTGTGTTCTTAGTATTTGAGGGTGAGATCACAAATTCTAAAAGTCAGTTTACTCAAAAATCAGAGATTTCGAAAAAAAATTTTTTTTATAAGTTGTTCATTTTGGCATTCTCTACAATTATTATTAACATAAATTAGCTGTAACTATTATCGTTTCATAATTATAAACAAAAAATTTAAAAAATATATTTTTTTTTCGAATAACAATCATTTTATGAAAAATATTTTCAAACAAAAGATGTTCATTTATTTGTAATCTTCAATATTTGGTTTAAAAGTTTTTGAGATATTTTTCATAAATTATTGGAAAAAACAAAAAAAAAAGGTGAGGACACACATTTAGACACATACAAACATACAGCCATACAGACACACAGACACACAGACACAAAGGCACACAGACACACAGACACACAGACACACAGACACACGGACACACAGCCAAACAGACACAGACACACAGACACACAGACACACACAGAGACATATACACACAGACACATTTTTTCCAGAAATATTTGAAATCACCTCTAGAGACCTCAAAACGGATATTTCCGTAAAATAATTTTTTTTTCAATTTTCATGATCACAATACTTTCTCGTACTTCGTAACGGAGAAAGTAAAAATGTAACCCACATTCATTGTTTTTTTTTTATTGCACCGTAAATATTACGAGGCATGATTCAATTACAGCTGAATTCCTCTATTAATCACTTTATCCCGGAGACGTAGCGTAAGGAAAAAATCGCACATTCGGGCAAAATATTTGCAAACCTTGAAAATCACACAACAGCAAGTCTGTAACGTAGCGAAAACATCACCTACTGCACTTATTACGAATAATAACAACGTAGTTACAGTAATAATAAATAACAAAGCGTGCAACACGCGCTCAAGCTTAAGTATTCAATATTGTTAATATCGAACTCTTTTAATTCACGCTCCAAATCAATACTATTTTATCGAGTGAGTAAAGTAATTCTTTTTTCACGAGTAGAAAAAATATTTTTTTTTTGTCATAAATTTGCGTTCTTAAAATATGTGATTCCTGAAGCATTCAAAAAGCGCGAAAAAAGTGCCTAAGCGGGTAATTTGTTCACGCTTTCGCGTTAAAAAAATGCCGTAGCGGTTCATTTTTAAGACAACTTTAAAATTGTTTGCGCAGTGTGCCATGAACGCTTCGCTCATGTCAATTCGTTCCAACGATAAGCTGTCAAAGTTTTACTTAAATTCATTAAAATTAATTAAAACTACGGACGTAAAAAAAACATTTTGTATGAAACTTGTGAACAACGTAACTTTTTTCCACTCGCAGGAATTGTCACTTGTGAAAAAAGTATTACTTTATTCACTTGTTGCATAAATTACTATACAAGCTTTAGACATGTTTATAGAAGTGACAAAAGTTTCGTTCCACCGATAAGCTGTCAAAGTTTTATTTAAATTCATTTAGTTAAATCTACGGACGTAAAAAACATTTTGTATGAAAATTGTGAACAAAGTAACTTTTACACTCGTAGGAATTGTCTATTATTACTTTACTCACTTGTTGCATAAATAACTATAGAAGCTTCAGAGAGGTTTATAGAAGTGACAAAAGTTTTACTTTAAGCACTTGTTGCATAAATAACTATAAAAGCTCTGAAATGTTTGTACAAGTGAAACATTTATTACATTACTCTCTTGTTGCATAAATAACTATGAAAGCTCCAGAAATTTTATAGAAGTGAAAAAATAATCAACAAAACTACGTGGTAGAGAAATATTTTTTTTTACTACAGTACTCGGTGGTTTTGCAACCAATCACGACAGTGCATTTCAGTAGAAAAATTTTAGAGCAGAATCGAATTTTATCATGACAACGTAAATAAGACATTTAGATATTGTTTTCTTCCTGGACTTCAAGAAATGTCGAGCAAATGTCAAAATGGGGGGCGATAGAAATATGTATTTTCGTCGTATAATCTTAGCAAATAATTTTTGTCTGCGAAATTTTTCTTTATTTGTGAAATATGCCACGATAGTAAAAACATTGAACAACACCGGTATAGATAATTATTATGATTACAAGTAATAAAACGAAATATCATTAAATTAAAAGACAGTTTGTCTGTGAATCCAATAAAATATTTTGCTTGCAGAGTTACGAACAGGTTGAATATTTATATATTCAGGCTATATTTCGTTTTTTGAATTTATTTAATACTTTCTGCAATAAGTAAGGTTGTTTCTATTTTATTTATCAATAAAATATTCTTCAGAAATATTTAGACTGGATACTGGATACTCTTCAGAAACTAGTTAGACTAGATCCTCCGTTTATAATTGGTAATAACATATTGCAATTCTATATTACGCGATCAAATTAGTCACCTCACTTGAATCTAAATATAAATCATAACTACACGTGACGTTAAAAAAATAATAATAAGCGAGACGTCATCGCAGTCGCATCTCCGCCGACACTTACCTCATCGTAGGACGGAAGGGGAGTGTAGTCAGAGTAAGTCGAAATGTTGTACAGCATGTTGTAAACAGGGACAAACACAAAATTATTTCAGGCACGGCAGTCTTCGAAATCACCCCCAGGAAACCGCAGCATCACCACTAATTCCAGCAGTCATCACCGCCGCCGCCGCCGGAGGGATACAAGTACAAAATTCAAATTCGGAAAATGCAACGTGTGAACATATCTGCACTAATAATAACGGCATTAAGTACACAATTAAATTACAAGTTTGAGTAATATAAGTTGTAATTTGCAGGGCACCGCCAACGCCACACGGCGCCGCGCTTCCGAACTAGGGGTTCCCCTCCGGTGTTCTCGTCGGAGGTGGCGTTGGTGGTGGTGGGGTTGTGCGCCCCGATGGGTATCCTCAATATTGAACCTGTTTGTAAAGGTGGAGCGAATTATTGACAAACACTCCTTTTTTGAACGCGAGAAACGCCTATAAAGGGCGTGGCCACGAATGCCCTGAAACGCTTCGGATGTCTGAAATTACGTGAGCTTTTAAGAGCTTTTGTGTCCGGAATGCTCAAACTTTTTTCGGGGAGACTGAGATGTTTGTTGCCTGAAATTCGGTTTACCTTCAAGACGCCCGACAAATTTTTCTATCGCCTTCGAAGGAAATATTTATTTTATTATGTTATGGATAATGGGTGTCTGGCTTGGTGCTTTGTTATTTGTTTTGTAAAGGGTATGGCAGATACACTCCAGACCGATTTTATTGACTTTTATTTTTTTGTAGTAGAAATTGGTTCGTAAGTTTTTATGAATTTGTTAAAACTGTTAAAGGCATGAAGATGATGCCATGGCGCAATAGTCATGGATTATTGAGGGGTGGGGCGGGGGCCGAGGCTGCGTTTTGCGGATTTGCGGTATCACGAAGTGTGGGGTTGGTGCGGATACCAAACGCATGTACGCAGTATTTAGTCCGCAGACCGGAAACATGACTGGCCCACCGGGCGAATGCCCGGTTGCGCGGTGGCCGTATCCGCCACTGTGCAGAGGGTCGCTCCGCGGAGGTCTGGTTGTGCAATAGCAGTTTAAACCAAGATTAATCTTAAACTGAGTGTAGAGTATTCTCCTTGTTTAAATAAGCTCTAAAACTCTACAACAAACTCCCAAATCGAATGAAACAAGAAACATCTTTTAAGTTATTTAAAAAAAAACGTTTCTGAAATGTTGCTAACTATAATCTAATTTAAATGAATATAAAGCATGTTCATTCAAAAACAAGCCCAAGTGTGCCATGTTTTTTATTTAAAAAAATTTAAGTTGAGGTTATGTTACTTGCGGTATGTTCCTACCGATAAATTAATTTGCGATGCAGAGAAGACGTAGATTCACCTTCCAAAATTCCTTGGGCTGTGTTAATAGCATCCTAAGTACGTTTGACTAGTCTACCACTTCCTGGTTTACGGAGAATATTACCCTATTCTTCCTGAAACTCTGCAATAGTTGCGTGGAATGAATACACTCAATTTCCGTCCACTTTAGTCCCATTTCGGAAATAACTTTCAACTAGAAACGCTTCTGCTGGTTGCTGTAAACCATTATGACTTTTAGATCGATCTGACGTTTTGTATGTCAATTCCTAACATGTGTGCCAACTTACATTTTTTTTAAATAAAAAATCAAACTTGAGGTTTTTTTTTAAAGAACATACGATATTACTTATTTCACCGAGTTTTGAATTAATTTTGTAAATTAATTTTTTTTTATTTTCTATGTAATCAATTTTAGGGGAATTATATGAACAAAAATACCTCTAAATACGCTTGTAAATAATTCCTTTAACCCTTAAACATGACCTTAAAGTTTTTGTTTTTTCTATGTAACCAGCTTCGAGAGAATTGAGTTAGCAAGCATTCCTCTAAACACGCTTGTAAATGAAAATAAAAAAAATATTCGGATTATTTCGCTAGTTTTTATTTTGGGGGAGAGGATTCTGGAGTCGACTATTGTGACCAACACTTTCGTACTTTTTCAACAAAGGTAAATCCCTAAAAAAAAACGTTTTAAACGGACTTATAAAAAGTACAACCTGTTCGCTTTCATTTGACTCTAAAACATAACCTTAAAGTTAATAATTTGATGAACCAAAATGTCCTTATTCCAGAAATTGCTTTGTATATTCTACACATCTTTTAATAAATACTTAAAATTTTACAAAATTATTCTTCATAAACGTTTCTTTAAAAAGACTTTAATGACCAAAATACAATATATCGTAGAATTGTTTTTTTACATAGTTACCTGATAGATTAAATACCATGTCTTCATAATTGCCTGAAAAATGCATCTCAACCTCGGCGCCAGAATCCAAATTTTGATGACGACGCAAATCACACTTAATGGAATAAAATTTTGTAGATGGAAGGTTCGTCATATTTTCGCAAAGTTGACCTTGGATCCGGTTAATAATTAAAATTCACCCTTTATTTAATTAAAAAAGGGTACACTCACTGGTTTACATTGTAAATGTGTCTTCTATATCTGTCTCTGTCACTGTCAACGGTACAACTAATTGTGTTATTTTATTCATTAGCAATGCTCGTCCAAGCATCTGAAGTGACAAAAGCTCATATTGTGACGAAACTAGAAGATGATTGATCAATCAGAGCAGCAGCAGCGGCTCGTGGATTTCCGTAGGGTTGGCAAAGACGAAGATGACGTGCCGCACTACTTACTCTAATAGAGGAAGCAAATACTTCGTTGCTGTTTCGGTAAAATTTTCTTCCGTAGCCCCGCCGCCGAACATCCACGAGCCACCACTGCAGAGCAGTTAGTCGTATGATTGCAAAATTGATTTTAAAAAAATTACAGTTAGAAAAAGCCCGAATCACATTAGCGAAATATTGTCGAAATCGGATTCAGTTTTTTAATGAATAGAACTGTACATTTTCTAATGCTGCATTGACTGCAATCAGTGACGGTTCGCGGAGTTTTTTCTGGTACGGCCGAGGAACAAGAGGTGGTAATACAGTTAGCCGTCTCCACAACTGACCCTACCTATCTGTATTACCACCTCTTGTTCCTCAGCCGTACCAGAAAAAAACCCGGGAATCGTCCCTGACTGCAATATTGTTATTTCTTTCTAACAAATACAATATGTAAAAAGATGTAATTAAAGGGCATTTCTCAAACAAGATGAGTCATACCCAGCTCTTGTTTGCTTTACTATAATTTATAATTTTATAGAAACAGGCGAAGTACCGTTGGCTGAAATCAGCCACTAGCGTTATGCCACTCAATAAAATTGTGCAAAGTTTGCGAACCTCTTCAAGAATATTTTGCACCTGTAGGAAATCAAAATATATTTTCAAAATTTGCGCCTCACGATCCGCCAGTAGCTCCACCTATTGACCACGTCGTCATTCGCATAAATGATCGGTTATTAAAAGAAACATATATTTAACAAATATTTAAATAGCTTTAATGTTTTTAGCTACATATACTTTAAAACTCACCTTCACGCGGATTTTTTTCTGGTACGGCCGAGGAACAAGAGGTGGTAATACAGATAGGTAGGGTCAGTTGAAGCGACGGCTGGCTGCGTGACCGCACCTATCTGTATGTATGTATGATTTCAGGTTACCTTTTGGTATCAGATGGCGCTTATAAAAAAAAGAAACCTGCAACCATACATACATAGTTCAACGTTTTGGCACCAGATGGTGCCCGTGAAAATAATCTGCAACCGCAGATCAGCATCCTCGCAGATCTCACCGTAGCGCACTCCAGCGCCAACTGTTGGCCAAAAGTTTTATGGTTGCTTATTAATTTCTTGGTATCGTTTAATGCTTGTGAAAAGAAAAAACCAGCAACCATAAATATATGGTTAAACATTTACGCATCAGATGGCGCCTATGAAAAAAAAATCTGTAGTCGCACAGACATAGTTGAACATTCTAATACCTGTGAAGGTTGCTAATCTGCGAAAGATAAGATCTGTGGGGATGAGATTTTCGGGGGGATAAGATCTACGGGGGGTAAAATCTGCGGGAATGCTGAATGCTGCGCTTGCCTCTGGACCGGTGATGTATGTGGAATCGCTCAAAACACACTATTGTGAAGTTGGCTTTTTTTGTGAGCAGCCTTAGAGAAGAGTCGAATGAAAAGAGTCGACTCCGGGAGTCAGTGGCGGCGATAAGGCCCCCCCCCCCCCCAGCGGCGCGGGGGGGCCCGAGCATCTAGGGGCCCCGGGCCATGCAATTATATATTAAAAATCGATCACGTATTAATGAATTTATTTTTGTGATGATTGCAAACAACGAAGCGCAATGGGAAACATTAACTAAGATGGTAAGTTCAAAAAAAAAATATATTTTTTGACGAAGGGGAGCCCCAAGATTTTTTTTTGCGGTGGGGCCCCCAAATCCTTACCGCCACTGCCGGGAGTTGAAAAAGTGAGAAAATATTTCCCAAATAAATGCTGAACGAAAAAAATGGTGATGTGGCTATCATGTTATTACTTTCTCCGATTTGATGGATAGTTATTTATGTTGATACTTTCATGTTTATTTTCAATTTAAATCATATTTTAAATGTACATACAGCGTTTTGTAGAATCGGATAAAACTGACGTTTAAAACGTCAAAATTATGAAAAATGAAAATGACAAATTATACTTTAAATCCTAATGGTCAGTTTACTCAAAAACCAAAGAGATTTTGAAAAAAACTTATTCTTCATAAGTTGTTCATTTTGGCATTCTCCACAATTATTATGCACATAAATTTGCTGTAACTATTATCGTTTCATAATTATAAACCAAAAATGAAAAAATTTTTTTTCAAGCAAAAAATTTTCATTTCATCGATGACTTCAATATTTGTTTAAATATTTTTGTGACATTTTTCATATTTAAAAAATTATTGGAAAAAACAATCAAATTAATTTATTAAAGCACTCGGCGAGCCATTATCAAACCCATATGAGTGCGTTAATGACTTCGTTTTAGACGCAAAACAGAAACAAATACTTATTCGTCTTAGGTACATCCAAAACATAATAAAAACTAAGAAAATATCGCTCCATTTATGGAAGAATGTTCGAAATTTGGCCGGATAAATTTTATTTGTTTGCACGAGCCATTGAATCGACACAAATTTCGAGAATGAATTGGATGGATTTTGCCTAATCTCAATTAATTCAAGAAATTCCACACATTTCTTATATTATATTATAGGTTATAACCTCTCTCTCTCTCACACACATACACACACACACACTACAAGCAACATGATGTTAGGAGACCAATAACGGCTGATCGTTTAATCGCCGGTACACTTATTTCCGACACACATAAAAAAGAAGACGCCAAATAGACTAATATATAAATACTCTTAGAACATGATAGAACTACGTAGATATTAAATGCAATCCAATTCTATAATTCACGAATCGGTGGCAGCCTTTGACTATATACTATTGGACTGCTAGCGCCGCTTTATGTGTGTCTCCAAGCAACGGTGGCGCGGCGGGACCCTAAATGGTTGCGGTATGTTACTAAATTGGTAGCTATTTTATGTCTATGACATATAACTCTATGAGCTCGCATTTCATATTGTGATACCTTGCAATTTATTCACACCTTTGAATATATAAACATTTATATTGTCAAATATTCAAACTATGTCAAAATATTGCTATGCGAAAGGCTGCAATACGTCCACGTATATCTGCCAACGCGGTTATAATACTCGTCAGCTGATGTACACGTCAGTTGACTTTTGACTTATAACCTAAAATTCTATATTAGATTTCCATCAAATCCGGAACTTCGCAAATGATGGGTTGATGCTTTGCTTGTAAAGAACAGGTAGGAAAGTGGACCCGAGTTGCCGAAATATGCTCGCATTTGCATTCTCCACGTTGCTGATGAATACATGGAGAAATATTTTTTTTTGCTTTTCGGTTTTTAAATTACGCTCCATTTTTCGGCTCCGGGGCGGGACTTATATCGGGCTCAGCTTGTGGACAACTTTTGGAGCAGTGATCATATGGGAAATGGAGGGGGACTAGCAGTCCATTAGTATATAGTCAAAGGTGGCAGCGCTACCGTACGCTTGCGACATCTCGCGGCCGAAGTACGAAACGCAGTTCTGTCAGTGTCACCGGCTTTAATATCAAATGTACAAAACTAAATCTATAATTGGTAAAAAGACAATATCTACCTCCCTGGCGCGTGAACCGGAATGACAATCTTGAACAATTTTTCACGCAGAAGCGTGTCCGAAACGAATTTCAATTATATTTCACCGCAGAGGTATTCTGAACTGACACAAACGGCCACTGTTCAACTGAAGTTACCCGTTTCCTAAAATTGTTAATATAAAGATCGTTGTCATGGTGAAGGTAAATAATTTTTTAACCATTTGCAAATTTTGTTTGACCGCCGTTTGAAATGCACCTTTTTATACATGAGTTGAATTATCATAAAAATTCACTTTTTCTAAGCTATCCAATTTTGCAGTGACGGTTCGCGGGGTTTTTTCTAGTACGGCCGAGGAACAAGAGGTGGTAATACAGATAGGTAGGGTCAGTTGCAGAGACGGCTGGCTGCGTGACCGCACCTATCTGTATTACATTGATGCGTCCACATTATACTGAGAACACGTCAAAAAAATCGCCAATATTTTTCAAGAATTTTTCATAGGTGAAAAAATAACGTTCTAGTACATCTGTAGTTGCAGAAATAACTGTATATACTTTTCAGGAATTTGATTGAATACATTTTTCTAAATGGCTATCAACCAGAGGTCCATATGTCCAGTGGCGTAGCTTTTAGAGGGCCAAGGGGCGATCTCCCTCCTGCGCCTCGTCTTTAGTTCGGGACGCCCCCTCGACCAATATAATTTGATCAGGAGTTTTATTGGAAATATAACAACACTTATCTAGAAACGCATTTTTCGCTACGCCACTTTTTTTGTTTACTTTTCTTAATAAATTGCGAATTCGCAAATAAGTACATGTAACGTATACAACCCAACATGCAATACGATTTAATGAAACTTCCATCAATAAAATGAAAACTAGTAAGTCGTGGCTTCTGGTTGCTAGATGACACCACAAGGACGATTATTTATAATGATTTGATTAACTTTTAGCCACGCACAATTTTGTTTTGTTTAATTTTTTGTCATAAAAATGTATAACTATTTATGCATTTGTCAAGAGAATTGAATAATAATAATAATAATAATAATAAACTTTATTCTTCCTTTATGGTACAATTAAGAAAATTAATGAACATAACTATGAATATAAAGGCACAAATAATTTAAGATAAATCAGTAAACATGTATTTTATTGAAGACATAGTAGAATTACTTTAATGTAATGCATTGTTTTAATTTTTACGTATTGATAAGGATATGAATTAGATATTAATATAATAAAACACTTTTACTTTGTTGGTATAACACAAATTTTATTTTATTGTTGACTATAGTTTCGGCAACTCAACTTGCCATTATCAAAACATAAAGTGTTTTATTATATTTACAACATGTATAACGAAGTAGAAGCCTCCACCATAAACAATAGATATTAATAATTCTGAATAATAACTCAGTTTAAATTCGGAATGTTTAAAATTCTTAACTAGTTTCTACTTATTATGGAATTTTTAAGAGAATTTGAAATATTCAGAATTTAAACTGAATTTTTATTTGGTAGAATTAATATCTATTTCATATTACTATTCTTAATAATATAAACTATCAATACGTAAAAAATGAAAACAATTTATCACTGTCTTTAGCCCGAAATTCAAACATGAATCCTTAAAAGAAACACCATTTTAAAGTTGATTTTTAATATTTGTTGAATTTGGTTCTCGTTTATCACGCGGTGAAACATTTTTAATATTAAGGGTTGTTAAAACGAGGCACTGGAAATTCTTAGATAATGATGTAAAAATCGAAACTAGTGAAACCAGCCAAGTGCCCCATCTTAACAACCCTTAATATTGATTTTTAATTTAATTTAAGACATACATCTTAATACTAAAACTTTGGGCGATGTTGGTGATTTAATTTACAATTTACTTATGAAAGGTTTTGGTAAAGGCAACGTATAAAATTGACAACAATTAACAAATGGTTGATCGTTCGTAACCACTTTTTGTAAATGAGAATTTATTTTTGGGTTATTGAACGTCAAAGTCATAATTTTTGAAATTTCCAATTTGCATGTAAAATACTCACATATCTTGTCGAAAACAAACACGAAACGCACAGATGTAATTTTTGCTTTATTTAAGAAAATATCTTAAATTTTGCAGAAAAGCAAAAAAAATCAAATTTATAAAAATATAAGATCTTGGCCCAGCGGAAAATTCGGAACTTCTATGTCGACCCTGGTCAAAAAAATGGAAAAACGGTTTCAAACTCCTCCAGTATTTAGTTTTCAGTTTTCAGTAAGTTTAATTATTTTGGCTAGTTCTATTGTAATTATATTACGCTTTTTTTTGTTTTTTTGTTTTTTTTTTTGTTTTTTGACATAGGTTTGACCATTCAGCCACTAACGATGATATAATTTAGCAGCACCTTATTATGCTTTTATCAAATGATTTAATTTTACACGACTGGTCCAGAGTGCGCAGATTAAATGATTGCGGTATGTTGCAACTATTATGCATGTGCACTTGATCTAAGTGCATTTTCCTACATTGACCATGACTTTAATTGTTGGTCAAGGAATTTATTCGTTACACGATTTGCGTCAAAGGTCACGTGATGGCTTAATACGAATTGCATTATTTCATAATCGAGCTGAAATTGATAATTCCGTATTTGATGCGAAAACAATGTTAATGCTGTAATAATAATTTTTAGACCGAATTGAGAAAGACCTACTGGTCTGTGAGACCGGGTGTGTCGAATAACTTTTTTTCTGATTGAAACAATATTGAGTGATATTGCCTTAGTTACGATATGTCATAACACCTAGGGAAATATGAAGTGCTCAATAGACAATTAAAAAAATGTCATTAGGAGCTTCTCGCAAGAATTGTTTTAATTGCTCTTGGGACAACACCTCCGATTTCTTAGGAAGGTATCCTTTATGGATTTTACAGCTTTGGATTTTACGGGAACCAAACATTCACGGTCTTTCGTCGCTTGAGTTAACACATAGTTTGACATTTCACCAATTTGTGAAACAATGCAAATACCAAAACAAGTCAACCATGATATTTACAAACAAGGCCCTTAGCAACGTTACCAAATCGATAAATTCACAAATTTACAATCCAATATTTTCCCATTTACAGAACAATATTAGTAACACGTTTCGAAAAATCTTCAGTTGAAAACCCCGGTGCGTGAGACCGGCGTGACCATTAAATTTGCGTCATCAATGGCGGGTTAAATTGGTATGAGTTTGGAGTACATTTGAAAACTTTTACTTCAATCAAATCATAGGAAATTATTCCAAAATCTATCGATGGAATATTTATTTTTAAAGAATCGTAATTTGGCATTCATTTGGATTTGTAAAATTATCACAGTTGCTAACATGAAATCATCCCAAAATAGTTTTTACTTAATACTTAAGTAGATAAAAGTATCAAGTCGATGGAAATTAATTTTATAATTTTTTCGAATTGCCAAAACTATAAATCTCATATCGTTTGTATTTGTATTTATAATTTTATCACCAAATTTATTACAGTTTTACACAAATGTAATGTTATTACGAAATTATCCCAAAATAGTTTTCGCGGAATTTTTAGACTTATATTAAGAAAGTGAAATTTGTTTTTTTTTATATAATTTTTTCGAATCACCAAAACTATTAAAATTTTCATAAATATACCTTCCGTTAACAAGACATTACAACTAATGTTGTTTATATTGGAGGTTTCTACTTCGTTATACATTTTATATAATAAATAAAACACTGTTGCTTTGTTTGTATAACTTTTAAAAGTTATACAAACAAGGCAACAGTGTTTTATTTATTAATTACAATTAATTTATGGGAACCATAATAATATTTTTTTGCAAAAAACCCTTTGGCAACTTAACTATCATTTTCTGCGTGACAGATTACCATAATCCGGGACTAAAAGTTAATTGGTTAAAAAATAACGCCTTCTGGAAATTCAAATTTCGCAATAGTCCAGCGTAAAACCTTTCGATCCTTTCAACAGCGCCACTGCATCGGATCAACAAATTAGCTCGATATCCCCATATTCAATGTCAGTGACGATCGCAACTGCATCTACATCCAGCATTAGTTATAAATAAATTTAGACAAACGACACGGCCTTGCATTTTCTCACCGCCGAGAAAATTGCAGTTTCCTAGTATAAAATGCACACGCGGTCCGCTCTTATCAGTTGCTGCACCAAAATCCTCCAGCATCAACGGGCGTCAAAATTATAACTTGAGGCAGTATCGGTGCAGAAGAATAACGGCAAACGAGAAGATGAGACGTGAACTGACCAAAGACTTTTTGGAAGATATTCTTCGGAAATATGAACAGGACGAATCCATTGTTGTTAGGAATTTTGACGTTGCCAACGCCGTGGACGTTGGCGAAAATTTTATTTCGGATGTCAAGAAGGTTGCAATTCGCGGATCTCGAGTTCTTGGTCGGAGTGAAACAGGTATGTTTTTCTATAAGAAAATAGATAATAACTTCGGCTTGAACAGTTAAAAAAAAACAGCGTATCACATGATTGAAATGAAACGAGAGAGAAGAGCGCATGGAAAATTGAATTCTACGCTTGCAAAATGGTGATTTTGCTTTTTGGAAATTTCACGGCTTGTTCGATTTTGATAATTCTAATGTCAACTTGTAGCTAATTCCATCGGACGCAAAAAGTGTTATGTCAGGTTTTTATACAATTCATAAGATGGTGACATTTTTAGTAAACGAAGGTAATTAACCAATTTTCGCCATTAACACCCAAATGCGAGAACATGTATTTTTGGCTAAACAAATACAAACCCAGATTTTGATCATAAATGTAACCACTTTCTTCACCATTACTTTTTATTAAATTTCTATTACAAAAAATATGAAAACGAATGAATTCATCATTTTAGAATTATCTTTGCGAGACCGTCATGGGTTATTGTTGAATAACAGATTAAGAAATTTTTGCTGGAGATTAATTTAGAACGTAAAAATTGTACATTTTCCAAGTTCTAAGCCAGTGTTCCTCAACCATTTTGGATCAAACGCTCACTCTGTTAGATCCATTTTCTAATTAAAATTAACTAAGAAAGAAAGAAAGAAAGACTAATTTAAAAATCAAAATTGCACATTTTTCAAGTTTTTTTTGTTAACTTAAGCCTTAGATTAGGTAAGCCATAAACAAACCTGGGTCTTTATTTATGACTTACCTAATCTAAGCCAAACCTTCACCATCATGTGATTTTAAGATAATTAAAAATTAAGTGCGGTATCGGCCACGTCGAGAAACAGTGTTTTAAGACTTCAAAATCACGATTTTGAATTGTACAACCGTCAAACGCTTCGTTTAATTTGAATGATTCTAATTTTGTATTACATATTTAGAAACATATTTAGCAATTTTCATCAGGAATCATCATGAAACGTATTTCAACGCCTTCAAAATTGTATTTTTGGATTTTAGAAATTGAACAGCAGGGGAACGCTTTGTTCAATTTTGATAATTCAAACGTCAACTTGCAGCTAATTTCATGTGGCGCTTTTTCTGAGTCTAGTCAACAGCTGGTAAAACCTTATTTGAACATAATATACAGTGCGCGCCTAAAGTATGGAATAAATTCAGTAAAACCGAAATAAAATATTTTTGGAAAAAATCCTGGAGCAGGTCGATTTTCTTTGATAAAAATATCCATTTTTGCTTAAAAGTTGTTTTTCAGTCGTCATCTGTTTTTGAGCAATGACGTCATCTATTTTGTTTTTAAATTACAACCCCCTATTTTTGTTCTTAATTTTAAGAGATCTTTTTATTGCCGGACCGGCAGCATTAAAATGTTGCCATCTTACATAAGACATTTTTCGGGTAAATGACAATTGAAAGTGAGAAACTGTAAATTTTATTGTTAACCCTTAAATGCATGATTTTTTGTTTTTGTATGAAAAAAATAATATTTGATAGAAAATTATGCGGACAAAAACGAAAAAATTATATTTTTTTTCCCTCAAAAATAAAATTTTATTTATTAAAAATCTGTTGTTGCAACACTGAATCTAAAATAATTCTTTTAATTGAAAAACGATTGTTTTTTCTGTTTAAACATAAAACAACCCCACATTTTTTGCACATTATATCGTGTACCATTTATCCCTCTTTTCTGCAAATATACGTTGCCAGTGTGCACATCTTTTGGCAGAACATGTTGAGCGATAGTTCTAAGTAGATTTGAAAATTTTGAAGAAACCTCCAAGATCAATTTTTTTTTAAATTTATTTTAATTATAAGATGCAAATTGTACCTTTGCAATTCAAGTTTTGAGTTTCGCCAATTCGTTTACAGTTGTCAATTGTTTTCAGTATGTCAAAATACCTGATTACTAAGAAGATTTGGGAATTTTGAAAGATGCAAATTTCAGTTTTTGTGTGTCGCCATTTTGTTTCCAGCAAGTGGATGCCAATTGTTTTTCAGTGATTTAAAAGTACATGTTTTAAGAATTTAGAAGAAAATTTCAAGATTAATTTTTTTTTTAAATTTATTTTAGTAGTGAGATGTAAATTTCAGTTTTTGTAATTCAAGTTTTGGTTTCATCATTTCGTTTACAGTTATCAAATATTTTTAGTATGTCAAAAATACAGGACTTGAGAATTTTGAAGACAATTCCAAAAGGTATTTTTTTAAAGGGAGAAAGATGCAAATTTTTGCAATTCAAGTTTAGAGTTTCGCCATTTTGTTTTTAGCGAGGGGATGCCAATTGTTTTTTAGTATGTTAAAAGTGCGTGATTTCTAAGTAGATTTGAAAATTTTGAAGACAATTCCAAGATCCATTTTTTTAAATTTCCTTTTAACTGTGAGATGCAAATTTCACTTTTTGCAATTTAAGTTTAGAGTGTCGCCATTTTGTTTCCAGCGAGGGGATGCCAATTGTTTTTTAGTATGTCAAAAGTGCGTGATTTATAAGTAGATTTGAAAATTTTGAAGACAATTCCAAGATCTTTTTTTTTTTAATTTCCTTTGAACTGTGAGTTGCAAATTTTACTTTTTGCGATTCAAGTTTAGAGTGTCGCCATTTTTTTTCCAGCGAGGGGATGCCCATTGATTTTTTAGTATGTCAAAAGTGCGTGATTTCTAAGTAGCTTTGAAAATTTTGAAGATAATTCCATGATCAGTTTTTTTTTTAATTTTATTTTAATTGTGAGATGCAAATTTTACTTTTTGCAATTTAAGTTTAGAGTGTCGCCATTTTGTTTCCAGCGAGGGGATGCCCATTGTTTTTTTAGTATGTCAAAAGTGCGTGATTTCTAAGTAGATTTGAAAATTTTGAAGACAATTCCATGATCAGTTTTTTTTTAATTTTCTTTTAATTGTGAGATGCTAATTTTACTTTTTGCAATTCAAGTTTAGAGTGTCGCCATTTTTTTTCCAGTGAGGGGATGCCCATTGTTTTTTTAGTATGTCAAAAGTGCGTGATTTCTAAGTAGCTTTGAAAATTTTGAAGATAATTCCATGATCAGTTTTTTTTTTAAATTTTATTTTAATTGTGAGATGCAAATTTTACTTTTTGCAATTTAAGTTTAGAGTGTCGCCATTTTGTTTCCAGCGAGGGGATGCCCATTGTTTTTTTAGTATGTCAAAAGTGCGTGATTTCTAAGTAGATTTGAAAATTTTGAAGACAATTCCATGATCAGTTATTTTTTAATTTTCTTTTAATTGTGAGATGCAAATTTTACTTTTTGCAATTCAAGTTTAGAGTGTCGCCATTTTGTTTCCAGCGAGGGGATGCCCATTGTTTTTTTAGTATGTCAAAAGTGCGTGATTTTTAAGTAGATTTGAAAATTTTGAAGACAATTCCATGATCAGTTTTTTTTAAATTTTCTTTTAATTGTGAGTTGCTAATTTTACTTTTTGCAATTTAAGTTTAGAGTGTCGCCATCTTGTTTCCAGCGAGGGGATGCCAATTGTTTTTTAGTATGTCAAAAGTGCGTGATTTCTAAGTGGATTTGAAAATTTTGAAGACAATTCCAAGATCAATTTTTTAAATTTTCTTTTAATCGTGAGATGCAAATTTTACTTTTTGCAATTCAAAAGTGTCGCCATTTTGTTTCCAGCGAGAGGATGCCAATTGTTTTTTAGTATAACAAAAGTGAGTGATTTCTAAGTAGATTTGAAAACTTTCAAGACAATTCCAAGGTCAATATTTTTTTTTAAATTTCCTTTTAATTGTGAGGTGCAAATTTTACTTTTTGCAATTCAAGTTTAGAGTGTCGCCATTTTGTTTCCAGCGAGGGGATGCCAATTGTTTTTTAGTATGTCGACACACACAGACACACACACAGACACAAATTGTTTCAATTGTTTCCAGAAATTGTTGAAATGGCATCTAGGAACCCCAAAATGGATATTTCCGCAAAAAAAAAAATTTGAAAAAATTTTCACGATCACAATACTTTCTCGTACTTCGTAACGGAGAGAGAAAGTAAAAATTAACAGTTCTAATCAACAGTATTATAAACATTTTCTTTCCAACTTTTACTTAATTTACTTTTATATTCTCACAAATTGCATGTACTGCAGTAGTATTTGTATGAAAAACAGAAATAGATTGTTTGCGGAAACTGCTCGAATACCCTTGAAATGCAACGTGTGCTAACATATTATGTCATGCGTTGATTTTTTTTTAATGATAATTAGTGTCAGGAAAGTTATCTCCACGCGAACTTAACATTTTTTTCTTAAACCCTTCAAGTCCGAAATGTTTTAATAAAAAAAACCTTATGTTTGGATAAATTATGTTATTGCTTTCGGTAGATTGTGGCTTAAATATTGATTTTTGGGAGTTCTGTATTTTATTTTAGAAAAGTTTGGTAACGTTAGTACTTTACTGTGTAACTATTAACAAATACAGAAACCTGTTACAATTACGTTACTGTACGGTAACGCTAGTGCTTGAAGGGTTAAAGTAAATTTAATTGAAAAGTGTTAAAATTAAGGATTTAAAGTGAAAAATATTTCGAAACGTAAAAATTTTTTTTTTCATATTTTTCACCACCACATGATAGAGCACAAAAACATTTTTGGGCGTATTTTTTTTTGTCTCAATCCGATTTGTTTTTTCACGAGATATTTGGGGTGTACGGGTGGTCTGAAACACCCTATACAGGGTGTCCCATTTTAAATTGCCACCCCAAATATCTCGAAATCTGAGCAACATAGCAAAAAATGTTTCAGATGAAAGTTGTAGGATTCAGAGGGGGACATATGCTGGTGACCTTGAAAATGGTCTTGGCGTTAATTTTCAAGGTCAAACGAAGGTCAACTTTGATTTTTCAAATGGAACTCCCTATTTTTTATTGCGTGATCGTATTCTACGGGAAAAAATACAAATTTTTTGTAAGAAATGTTTTCTTTGAAAATGCCTTTTTTAAGAGTTTTTTCACCAATTTTATCCGTCATGTTGTTTGAAATCTCGGGCAGCGATTCATGCATTACCCTCGGTCACCATGCTGTAATTATTAAAATAAATTTGAAATTTTGAAAATGGTATTTATTGTCATTGAATGATTACAGTGTTTGTAATTACATTTTAGACACGTCAAAGAAAATTAATATTAATTATTTAACTAAAACTAATTACATAGATAATCGCCTAAACTATAGTATGGTGATATAACCATTACGTCACTCCTCTAATCTGGCAGTACCGCCGCATTTAATTGTGATAGTTTTATTATATTTACCCGACCGTGATTTTCCATATAAGTTTTTGATATATTTTTTTTCTTGCAGATTACGAAATCCATCTAATCGCCAAACTATTCCTCACCAACACCGAAATTATAAAATTATTTCCAATGAAGGAATTATTTAAAAATGAAATGATTGCTTACAATATACTCATACCCGAACTGAAGACACATACGTCGGATGGATCTTTACCAGTTCCTGAATGCGTATACGTGGACGAAGATATTGCAGTATTGAAGAATTTAAGCGTCGAGGGATATGGAATCATTGATAAACGTAAAAGATTCAGCATAGATCAAATAGAATCGATTTTGAAGGTAACTATAGTAGCGTCTTCGGGAGTATCTGTCAGATTATAATCACTTTAGAGTGAAAACACTTTTAAATTAATTTTTTTGTTATCATTTCAGGTTTTAGCTAAACTGCATTCCGCATCCATGGTGATGTTCTCTAAAGAACCAAACAAATTCAACCAACTATCAAAACTGGTCAAAGAAGCCATATGCTCCTCGTTAGGCGAAGGTATCCAGTCTTCCCAGGAAATGGGCATCGAGATAGCAATTCGCGTATTCGAAGAACTACCGCCGACTCCGGAAAATCTCGACATTGTAAAAACGTTGGAAAACTTGAGAAAAACGGCGGTACCTAAAATTCTGTCGTTGTTTAAAGAAATACGACCGCGCAGGGTGTTCAACCACGGCGACACTTGGAGCAACAACATTTTGGTTAAGGGCGAGCAGGTGGTGCTCATCGATCTGCAGGTGATGCGCTGCACGTCAGTGGCAGCCGATTTGTGTTATTTTCTTTACGTGAACCTCACACCGAAAGTGAGACGTGAGAACTACACGAGATTACTGAACGTTTACTTGGGCGAGTTGAATTCGCATTTGAGAGAGAGCGAGCGTGAGATTGAAGAGCTGACGATGGATTGGTTGCTGGAGGAGATGCGCGAATTTTCCGTTTTTGGTTTTGTATGCGAATTGATGTTCTTGCCGGTGTTTCACTACAAAAAGGACGATTTAGATTTTAAAGATAAGGATTTTGAAGAATTACAGTCGTTTGATAATAAGTGGAAATTGATAACACCGGAGTATAAGGAAAATTTGCGCGAGATTGTGTTGGATTATTTACAAACAATTCAATCTTAAATTTTTAATTAAATAAATTTGACACATCACGTAACAGTAGTGATGGATAATTTGTAATCTTTATATATGTTGTAATGGTGGTAATTTTAAATTCTTTTCGTAGTGTGTAACAGTACATTTTAACAATTTTTCGTTATCTGTGACAGTAAATAATTTTTATTTTTAAGGATAGTAGTGTATAAAATAAGTCACTGCCATAGTTTTTATATTATTGCGACCGGACATACAATTTTATATCAGTCCGTAAAATAGGTTATTTAGAATTCGCTTAGTGTTATCATCCAGGTGACGTATTTAATTTTAATAAAAGACTTTTCTTATGTCACATTATTTTATAGTATTACTACATAGTCATTAAAAAATACTATTTTACTTATGCTTTTGATTTATTTTAATGATGTTTCTTGTTTAAGTGACTACCTCTGAAAAAAAGTGCTACCTCTCATACAATTTTACTTTCTCCGTTACGAAGTACGAGAAAGTATTGTGATCGTGAAATTTTTTTTTTTCGGAAATATCCGTTTTGGGGTCCCTAGATGCCATTTTAACAATTTCTGAAAAAAACATTGTGTCTGTGTGTGTGTCTGTGCGCGGTGTTTTTCAAAAACTTATAGTATAAGTTAAAATTATTTTATCTTAACGACTGAAACTCCGGTCAACGTTTATTAACCATTTTCAGGTGGATATTTTTGGAAACCTTGGTGAATTATATAAATAAAACGTAATACCCAAATCATTTCCTACCTAAATATTTGTGACCCAATAAAATAATTGAAAACGCATCCAAGAATTGCACAAAGATTGACAAGATAAGAAGAAGCAAGAGGTATTTGTGACCGTCACGAGAAACCCGCTCCCTAGAGAAGGCAGTCGACCCCACCATCTTCTAGAGATATGACAACGGAAACATTTTGGGTGCCCCAACCCCGAAAACAACGGCCCTTTTAAGGGCCTTAAAAACTAACTAATTCTAAGATTGTTCATTGTCAATGAATGAATGCATGTATGAAAGAAATGAAAGTGCTCTCATAATAAAATATTGAAAAATTTTAGCCAATTAATTTAGGGTACACATTCTGAACCGTAAATTTTCGATCGATTTTTGAAGTACAAAATTACTCTTTTCGTTTCTGCTCTCCTGTTACAAATCCAGAAAATTTTTCGAAATTAATTAGGGTACACATTCTGAACCGTAAATTTTCGATCGATTTTTGAAGAGCAAAATTACTCTTTTCGTTTCTGCTCTCCTGTTACAAATCCTGGAAATTTTTCGAAATTAAATTATGGTACACATTCCGAACCGTAAATTTTCGATCTATTTTTGAAGAGCAAAATTACTCTTTTCGTTTCTGCTCTCCTGTTACAAATCCAGAAAATTTTTCGAAATTAATTTAGGGTACACATTCTGAACCGTAAATTTTCGATCGATTTTTGTACAAAATTACTCTTTTCGTTTCTGCTCTCCTGTTACAAATCCAGAAAATTTTTCGAAATTAATTTTGGGTACACATTCTGAACCGTAAATTTTCGATCGATTTTTGAAGAGCAAAATTACTCTTTTCGTTTCTGCTCTCCTGTTACAAATCCAGAAAATTTTTCGAAATTAATTTTGGGTACACATTCTGAACCGTTAATTTTCGATCGATTTTTGAAGAGCAAAATTACTCTTTTCGTTTCTGCTCTCCTGTTACAAATCCAGAAAATTTTTCGAAATTAATTTTGGGTACACATTCTGAACCGTAAATTTTCGATCGATTATTGAAGAGCAAAATTACTCTTATCGTTTCTGCTCTCCTGTTTCAAATCCAGGAAATTTTTCGAAATTAATTTAGGGTACACATTCTGAACCGTAAATTTTCGATCGATTTTTCAAGTACAAAATTACTCTTTTCGTTTCTGCTCTCCTGTTACAAATCCAGAAAATTTTTCGAAATTAATTTTGGGTACACATTCTGAACCGTAAATTTTCGATCGATTTTTGTACAAAATTACTCTTTTCGTTTCTACTCTCCTGTTACAAATCCTGAAAATTTTTCTAAATTCATTTATGGTACACTTTCTGAACCGTAAATTTTCGATCGATTTTTGAAGAGCAAAATTACTCTTTTCGTTTCTGCTCTCCTGTTACAAATCCAGAAAATTTTTCGAAATTAATTTAGGGTACACATTCTGAACCGTAAATTTTCGATCGATTTTTGAAGAGCAAAATTACTCTTTTCGTTTCTGCTCTCCTGTTACAAATCCAGAAAATTTTTCGAAATTAATTTTGGGTACACATTCTGAACCGTAAATTTTCGATCGATTTTTGAAGAGCAAAATTACTCTTTTCGTTTCTGCTCTCCTGTTACAAATCCAGAAAATTTTTCGAAATTAATTTTGGGTACACATTCTGAACCGTTAATTTTCGATCGATTTTTGTACAAAATTACTCTTTTCGTTTCTACTCTCCTGTTACAAATCCAGAAAATTTTTCGAAATTAATTTTGGGTACACATTCTGAACCGTTAATTTTCGATCGATTTTTGAAGAGCAAAATTACTCTTTTCGTTTCTGCTCTCCTGTTACAAATCCAGAAAATTTTTCGAAATTAATTTTGGGTACACATTCTGAACCGTAATATTTCGATCGATTTTTGAAGAACAAAATTACTCTTTTTGTTTCTGCTCTCCTGTTACAAATCCAGAAAATTTTTCGAAATTAATTTAGGGTACACATTCTGAACCGTAAATTTTCGATCGATTTTTGAAGAGCAAAATTACTCTTTTCGTTTCTGCTCTCCTGTTACAAATCCAGAAAATTTTTCGAAATTAATTTAGGGTACACATTCTGAACCGTAATATTTCGATCGATTTTTCAAGTACAAAATTACTCTTTTCGTTTCTGCTCTCCTGTTACAAATCCAGAAAATTTTTCGAAATTAATTTAGGGTACACATTCTGAACCGTAAATTTTCGATCGATTTTTGAAGAGCAAAATTACTCTTTTCGTTTCTGCTCTCCTGTTACAAATCCAGAAAATTTTTCGAAATTAATTTTGGGTACACATTCTGAACCGTAAATTTTCGATCGATTTTTGAAGAGCAAAATTACTCTTTTCGTTTCTGCTCTCCTGTTACAAATCCAGAAAATTTTTCGAAATTAATTTAGGGTACACATTCTGAACCGTAATATTTCGATCGATTTTTCAAGTACAAAATTACTCTTTTCGTTTCTGCTCTCCTGTTACAAATCCAGAAAATTTTTCGAAATTAATTTAGGGTACACATTCTGAACCGTAAATTTTCGATCGATTTTTCAAGTACAAAATTACTCTTTTCGTTTCTGCTCTCCTGTTACAAATCCAGAAAATTTTTCGAAATTAATTTAGGGTACACATTCTGAACCGTAATATTTCGATCGATTTTTCAAGTACAAAATTACTCTTTTCGTTTCTGCTCTCCTGTTACAAATCCAGAAAATTTTTCGAAATTAATTTAGGGTACACATTCTGAACCGTAATATTTCGATCGATTTTTCAAGTACAAAATTACTCTTTTCGTTTCTGCTCTCCTGTTACAAATCCAGAAAATTTTTCGAAATTAATTTAGGGTACACATTCTGAACCGTAAATTTTCGATCGATTTTTGAAGAGCAAAATTACTCTTTTCGTTTCTGCTCTCCTGTTACAAATCCAGAAAATTTTTCGAAATTAATTTAGGGTACACATTCTGAACCGTAAATTTTCGATCGATTTTTGAAGAGCAAAATTACTCTTTTCGTTTCTGCTCTCCTGTTACAAATCCAGAAAATTTTTCGAAATTAATTTAGGGTACACATTCTGAACCGTAAATTTTCGATCGATTTTTCAAGTACAAAATTACTCTTTTCGTTTCTGCTCTCCTGTTACAAATCCAGAAAATTTTTCGAAATTAATTTAGGGTACACATTCTGAACCGTAATATTTCGATCGATTTTTCAAGTACAAAATTACTCTTTTCGTTTCTGCTCTCCTGTTACAAATCCAGAAAATTTTTCGAAATTAATTTAGGGTACACATTCTGAACCGTAATATTTCGATCGATTTTTCAAGTACAAAATTACTCTTTTCGTTTCTGCTCTCCTGTTACAAATCCAGAAAATTTTTCGAAATTAATTTAGGGTACACATTCTGAACCGTAAATTTTCGATCGATTTTTGAAGAGCAAAATTACTCTTTTCGTTTCTGCTCTCCTGTTACAAATCCAGAAAATTTTTCGAAATTAATTTAGGGTACACATTCTGAACCGTAATATTTCGATCGATTTTTCAAGTACAAAATTACTCTTTTCGTTTCTGCTCTCCTGTTACAAATCCAGAAAATTTTTCGAAATTAATTTAGGGTACACATTCTGAACCGTAAATTTTCGATCGATTTTTGAAGAGCAAAATTACTCTTTTCGTTTCTGCTCTCCTGTTACAAATCCAGAAAATTTTTCGAAATTAATTTAGGGTACACATTCTGAACCGTAATATTTCGATCGATTTTTCAAGTACAAAATTACTCTTTTCGTTTCTGCTCTCCTGTTACAAATCCAGAAAATTTTTCGAAATTAATTTAGGGTACACATTCTGAACCGTAATATTTCGATCGATTTTTCAAGTACAAAATTACTCTTTTCGTTTCTGCTCTCCTGTTACAAATCCAGAAAATTTTTCGAAATTAATTTAGGGTACACATTCTGAACCGTAATATTTCGATCGATTTTTCAAGTACAAAATTACTCTTTTCGTTTCTGCTCTCCTGTTACAAATCCAGAAAATTTTTCGAAATTAATTTAGGGTACACATTCTGAACCGTAAATTTTCGATCGATTTTTGAAGAGCAAAATTACTCTTTTCGTTTCTGCTCTCCTGTTACAAATCCAGAAAATTTTTCGATATTAATTTAGGGTACACATTCTGAACCGTAAATTTTCGATCGATTTTTGAAGAGCAAAATTACTCTTTTCGTTTCTGCTCTCCTGTTACAAATCCAGAAAATTTTTCGAAATTAATTTTGGGTACACATTCTGAACCGTAATATTTCGATCGATTTTTGAAGAACAAAATTACTCTTTTTGTTTCTGCTCTCCTGTTACAAATCCAGAAAATTTTTCGAAATTAATTTAGGGTACACATTCTGAACCGTAAATTTTCGATCGATTTTTGAAGAGCAAAATTACTCTTTTCGTTTCTGCTCTCCTGTTACAAATCCAGAAAATTTTTCGAAATTAATTTTGGGTACACATTCTGAACCGTTAATTTTCGATCGATTTTTGAAGAGCAAAATTACTCTTTTCGTTTCTGCTCTCCTGTTACAAATCCAGAAAATTTTTCGAAATTAATTTTGGGTACACATTCTGAACCGTAAATTTTCGATCGATTTTTGTACAAAATTACTCTTTTCGTTTCTACTCTCCTGTTACAAATCCAGAAAATTTTTCGAAATTAATTTTGGGTACACATTCTGAACCGTAAATTTTCGATCGATTTTTGAAGTACAAAATTACTCTTTTCGTTTCTGCTCTCCTGTTACAAATCCAGAAAATTTTTCGAAATTAATTTAGGGTACACATGCTGAACCGTAAATTTTCGATCGATTTTTGAAGAGCAAAATTACTCTTTTCGTTTCTGCTCTCCTGTTACAAATCCAGAAAATTTTTCGAAATTAATTTGGGGTACACATTCTGAACCGTAAATTTTCGATCGATTTTTGTACAAAATTACTCTTTTCGTTTCTGCTCTCCTGTTACAAATCCAGAAAATTTTTCGAAATTAATTTTGGGTACACATTCTGAACCGTAAATTTTCGATCGATTTTTGTACAAAATTACTCTTTTCGTTTCTGCTCTCCTGTTACAAATCCAGAAAATTTTTCGAAATTAATTTTGGGTACACATTCTGAACCGTAAATTTTCGATCGATTTTTGTACAAAATTACTCTTTTCGTTTCTACTCTCCTGTTACAAATCCAGAAAATTTTTCGAAATTAATTTAGGGTACACATTCTGAACCGTAAATTTTCGATCGATTTTTGAAGAGCAAAATTACTCTTTTCGTTTCTGCTCTCCTGTTACAAATCCAGAAAATTTTTCGAAATTAATTTTGGGTACACATTCTGAACCGTTAATTTTCGATCGATTTTTGAAGAGCAAAATTACTCTTTTCGTTTCTGCTCTCCTGTTACAAATCCAGAAAATTTTTCGAAATTAATTTTGGGTACACATTCTGAACCGTTAATTTTCGATCGATTTTTGTACAAAATTACTCTTTTCGTTTCTACTCTCCTGTTACAAATCCAGAAAATTTTTCGAAATTAATTTTGGGTACACATTCTGAACCGTTAATTTTCGATCGATTTTTGAAGAGCAAAATTACTCTTTTCGTTTCTGCTCTCCTGTTACAAATCCAGAAAATTTTTCGAAATTAATTTAGGGTACACATTCTGAACCGTAAATTTTCGATCGATTTTTGAAGAGCAAAATTACTCTTTTCGTTTCTGCTCTCCTGTTACAAATCCAGAAAATTTTTCGAAATTAATTTTGGGTACACATTCTGAACCGTTAATTTTCGATCGATTTTTGTACAAAATTACTCTTTTCGTTTCTACTCTCCTGTTACAAATCCAGAAACTTTTTCGAAATTAATTTTGGGTACACATTCTGAACCGTTAATTTTCGATCGATTTTTGAAGAGCAAAATTACTCTTTTCGTTTCTGCTCTCCTGTTACAAATCCAGAAAATTTTTCGAAATTAATTTTGGGTACACATTCTGAACCGTAATATTTCGATCGATTTTTGAAGAACAAAATTACTCTTTTTGTTTCTGTTCTCCTGTTACAAATCCAGAAATTTTTTCGAAATTAATTTTGGGTACACATTCTGAACCGTAAATTTTCGATCGATTTTTGTACAAAATTACTCTTTTCGTTTCTGCTCTCCTGTTACAAATCCAGAAAATGTTTCGAAATTAATTTATGGTACACATACTGAACCGTAAATTTTCGATCGATTTTTGAAAAATTTTCTGGATTTGAAACAGGAGAGCAGAAACGAAAAGAGTAATTTTGTACTTCAAAAATCGATCGAAAATTTACGGTTCAGAATGTGTACCCAAAATTAATTTCGAAAAATTTTCTGGATTTGTAACAGGAGAGCAGAAACGAAAAGAGTAATTTTGGTCTCCAAATTCGATCGAAAATTTACGGTTCAGAATGTGTACCCTAAATCAATTTCGAAAAATTTTCTGGATTTGTAACAGGAGAGCAGAAACGAAAAGAGTAATTTTGGTCTCCAAATTCGATCGAAAATTTACGGTTCAGAATGTGTACCCTAAATTAATTTCGAAAAATTTTCTGGATTTGTAACAGGAGAGCAGAAACGAAAAGAGTAATTTTGTACAAAAATCGATCGAAAATTTACGGTTCAGAATGTGTACCCTAAATTAATTTCGAAAAATTTTCTGGATTTGTAACAGGAGAGCAGAAACGAAAAGAGTAATTTTGTACAAAAATCGATCGAAAATTTACGGTTCAGAATGTGTACCCTAAATTAATTTCGAAAAATTTTCTGGATTTGTAACAGGAGAGCAGAAACGAAAAGAGTAATTTTGGTCTCCAAATTCGATCGAAAATTTACGGTTCAGAATGTGTACCCTAAATTAATTTCGAAAAATTTTCTGGATTTGTAACAGGAGAGCAGAAACGAAAAGAGTAATTTTGCTCTTCAAAAATCGATCGAAAATTTACGGTTCAGAATGTGTACCCTAAATTAATTTCGAAAAATTTTCCGGATTTGTAACAGGAGAGCAGAAACGAAAAGAGTAATTTTGGTCTCCAAATTCGATCGAAAATTTACGGTTCAGAATGTGTACCCTAAATCAATTTCGAAAAATTTTCTGGATTTGTAACAGGAGAGCAGAAACGAAAAGAGTAATTTTGTACAAAAATCGATCGAAAATTTACGGTTCAGAATGTGTACCCTAAATTAATTTCGAAAAATTTTCTGGATTTGTAACAGGAGAGCAGAAACGAAAAGAGTAATTTTGTACAAAAATCGATCGAAAATTTACGGTTCAGAATGTGTACCCTAAATTAATTTCGAAAAATTTTCTGGATTTGTAACAGGAGAGCAGAAACGAAAAGAGTAATTTTGGTCTCCAAATTCGATCGAAAATTTACGGTTCAGAATGTGTACCCTAAATTAATTTCGAAAAATTTTCTGGATTTGTAACAGGAGAGCAGAAACGAAAAGAGTAATTTTGTACAAAAATCGATCGAAAATTTACGGTTCAGAATGTGTACCCTAAATTAATTTCGAAAAATTTTCTGGATTTGTAACAGGAGAGCAGAAACGAAAAGAGTAATTTTGGTCTCCAAATTAGATCGAAAATTTACGGTTCAGAATGTGTACCCTAAATCAATTTCGAAAAATTTTCTGGATTTGTAACAGGAGAGCAGAAACGAAAAGAGTAATTTTGTACAAAAATCGATCGAAAATTTACGGTTCAGAATGTGTACCCTAAATTAATTTCGAAAAATTTTCTGGATTTGTAACAGGAGAGCAGAAACGAAAAGAGTAATTTTGTACAAAAATCGATCGAAAATTTACGGTTCAGAATGTGTACCCTAAATTAATTTCGAAAAATTTTCTGGATTTGTAACAGGAGAGCAGAAACGAAAAGAGTAATTTTGGTCTCCAAATTCGATCGAAAATTTACGGTTCAGAATGTGTACCCTAAATTAATTTCGAAAAATTTTCTGGATTTGTAACAGGAGAGCAGAAACGAAAAGAGTAATTTTGCTCTTCAAAAATCGATCGAAAATTTACGGTTCAGAATGTGTACCCTAAATTAATTTCGAAAAATTTTCCGGATTTGTAACAGGAGAGCAGAAACGAAAAGAGTAATTTTGGTCTCCAAATTCGATCGAAAATTTACGGTTCAGAATGTGTACCCTAAATCAATTTCGAAAAATTTTCTGGATTTGTAACAGGAGAGCAGAAACGAAAAGAGTAATTTTGTACAAAAATCGATCGAAAATTTACGGTTCAGAATGTGTACCCTAAATTAATTTCGAAAAATTTTCTGGATTTGTAACAGGAGAGCAGAAACGAAAAGAGTAATTTTGTACAAAAATCGATCGAAAATTTACGGTTCAGAATGTGTACCCTAAATTAATTTCGAAAAATTTTCTGGATTTGTAACAGGAGAGCAGAAACGAAAAGAGTAATTTTGGTCTCCAAATTCGATCGAAAATTTACGGTTCAGAATGTGTACCCTAAATTAATTTCGAAAAATTTTTTGGATTTGTAACAGGAGAGCAGAAACGAAAAGAGTAATTTTGCTCTTCAAAAATCGATCGAAAATTTACGGTTCAGAATGTGTACCCTAAATTAATTTCGAAAAATTTTCCGGATTTGTAACAGGAGAGCAGAAACGAAAAGAGTAATTTTGGTCTCCAAATTCGATCGAAAATTTACGGTTCAGAATGTGTACCCTAAATTAATTTCGAAAAATTTTCTGGATTTGTAACAGGAGAGCAGAAACGAAAAGAGTAATTTTGCTCTTCAAAAATCGATCGAAAATTTACGGTTCAGAATGTGTACCCTAAATTAATTTCGAAAAATTTTCTGGATTTGTAACAGGAGAGCAGAAACGAAAAGAGTAATTTTGTACAAAAATCGATCGAAAATTTACGGTTCAGAATGTGTACCCTAAATTAATTTCGAAAAATTTTCTGGATTTGTAACAGGAGAGCAGAAACGAAAAGAGTAATTTTGGTCTCCAAATTCGATCGAAAATTTACGGTTCAGAATGTGTACCCTAAATTAATTTCGAAAAATTTTCTGGATTTGTAACAGGAGAGCAGAAACGAAAAGAGTAATTTTGCTCTTCAAAAATCGATCGAAAATTTACGGTTCAGAATGTGTACCCTAAATTAATTTCGAAAAATTTTCCGGATTTGTAACAGGAGAGCAGAAACGAAAAGAGTAATTTTGTACAAAAATCGATCGAAAATTTACGGTTCAGAATGTGTACCCTAAATTAATTTCGAAATATTTTCTGGATTTGTAACAGGAGAGCAGAAACGAAAAGAGTAATTTTGGTCTCCAAATTCGATCGAAAATTTACGGTTCAGAATGTGTACCCTAAATTAATTTCGAAAAATTTTCTGGATTTGTAACAGGAGAGCAGAAACGAAAAGAGTAATTTTGGTCTCCAAATTCGATCGAAAATTTACGGTTCAGAATGTGTACCCTAAATTAATTTCGAAAAATTTTCTGGATTTGTAACAGGAGAGCAGAAACGAAAAGAGTAATTTTGTACAAAAATCGATCGAAAATTTACGGTTCAGAATGTGTACCCTAAATTATTTTCGAAAAATTTTCTGGATTTGTAACAGGAGAGCAGAAACGGAAAGAGTAATTTTGCTCTTTAATAATCGATCGAAAATTTACGGTTCAGAATGTGTACCCTAAATTAATTTCGAAAAAATTTCTGGATTTGTAACAGGAGAGCAGAAACGAAAAGAGTAATTTTGCTCTTCAAAAATCGAAATTAATGTAGGGAACACATTCTGAAAAATTCCGTAAATTTTCGATCGATTTTTGAAGTAAAAATTACTCTTTTCGTTTCTGCTCTCCTGTTACAAATCCTGAAAATTTTTCGAAATCAATTTAGGGTACACAATCAGTTACGGGTCGAACAGCCTTAAGAAGGAATTTTTAAGGAAAATCAAATAAAAACCAACACTAGAAAAAAAAAACATTTATTATCCACCTTCAAGGAATACATTATTTAAATCACAATCATCATCATCATCACTATTAACATCATTGATCCTAGAACTAAAATAACTTCCCTGGGTACCCTCACAGCTCCAAGACTCGACACTTTCAACTTCCTTGGCGTTAAATTTCTCCTTCAAATCCAAATAAGCGCAATCCCTTCCGTTATAACAAACCGGGAAGATTCTGTTACGCAAAAACTCATCGTAACCATATAATTGCGGAGACAAGTGTAATTCATCTTCAAGATATTTTAAAACTTCACTAAACTTCTGTAGATTATTAAAAATGCGTCGTTTCCATTTCGGCAGCAATTTCTCCAACATGAAAACCAAGTGATGGTGGAAACATTGGAACGTCAAGTTTGGCGGTTTTTTGTTAAAAACTGGTTTGTGGCCGTTTTGTTTGGTTGTTTGATACTCGGAGTCGTCGAGTGTGCTGTTGTAGCAAATGTTTAACCATTTTTGCACGCAGTCGAGGGTTGTGTCATGGCTTCCGGAAAATAGTGTGGGGTTGTTTAGGATTCCGTTTGCCACCATAATACCTGAAAATGTAGTGGAGGTTTTAATTTGCCACATTTGAAAAAAATATGTTGTACGTCATCACCAGATAAAGTAATAGCAGGATAGGAAGGAAAGGAAAAAGCTGGAGAGAAGTAGAATTTCAAAATATTTTCCATAGTATTACTCGGGGAAAATGCATGCAAAAAATATTGGGTCTCAGAAAATTTTGAAAAAATTCATGACGGTTGTTAATGACGAAAAAAAGCGTGTAAAGTAATTATTTTTCCGAAAAAATTTTTTTGGTCATTTGATGATTTTCGCCATTTTTCCATAGTATTACACAGGAAAAAAATGCATGCAAAAAAAGTTGGGTCTCAGAAAAATTTGAAAAAATTCATAATGGTTCTTAATGATGGGGAAAAGCGTGTAAAGTAATTATTTTTCCGAAAATTTTTTTTTGGTCATTTGATAATTTTCGCCATTTTTCCATAGTATTTTACATAGGAAAAAAATGCATGCAAAAAAAGTTGGGTCTCAGAAAAATTTAAAAAAATTCATGACGGTTCTTAATGACGGGGAAAAGAGTGTAAAGTAATTATTTTTCCGGAAGAAAAAATTTAGGTCATTTCATGATTTTCGCCATTATTTCCTTTGTATTACTCCGGAAAAAAATGGATGCAAAAAATGTTGGGTCTCAGAAAAAATTGATGATGGTTCTTAATGACGGAGAAAAGCGTGTAAAGTAATTATTTTTCCGAAAAAAATTTTTTTGGTCATTTGATGATTTTAGAAATATTTTCCAAAATGGGTTTCAGAAAAATTTGAAAAAATTCATGACGGTCGTAATGACGGAAAAAGAGCGTGTAGAGTAATTATTTTTCCGAAAAAAAAATGTTTTGGTCTTTTGATGATTTTCGCCATTTTTCTAGAAAAAAATGTATGCAAAAATTTTTGGACCTACTTTTTTTTTTTTTTGCTTACTTCAGTCCGCACTCACAAGATTTCCAAATAATTTAAAAAACGTTTACTTCCTACCTTTACATTTTGTTCTTTGGTACAATTCATCACTTTCTTCTAACGATTTTATCCCCCCATTAGCCACAACAGGACAGTGGACGTTCTCAGCAATTAACTTCAAAGCCTCTTCATTTATAGTGCCCGTCAATTGTGAAGACGTTCGAGCGTGAACACTGATAAAACTAACCCCGGCTTTTTCCAACTGTTGGCACACTTCAACAGTTTTCCTAAAATAATATAAGCGATGTACGTTTCTTCAAAGGCATAGGCGTTAAGCTTCCAGTATACCAATGAGTGCTCAAAATGAAGGAATTCAGAATTACGATTTTCGGAGAATACACGAGGCGCGTTTTTAAAGTAAGTACGTTTTGAAACAAAAAAAATGGTGATGTGGCCATCATGTTACTTTCTCCGACTTGATGGTATCATTTATATTTACGCTTTCATGGTTTATTTTCAATTTAAATCATTTTTTAAATGTACTTCAAGCATTGTATAAACTCGGATGAAACTGACGTTTAAAACGTCAAAATTATCAAAGATGGAAAAAATATACTTCAAATTCAAAAACTCAGTTAACTCAAAAACTAAAGGGATTTGGAAAAAAACTTATTCTTTATAAGTTGTTCATTTTAGCATTCTCTACAATTACTATTAACATAAATTTGCTGTAACTATTATTGTTTTATAATTATAAACCAAAAATTAAAAAAAATAAATAATTTTTTTTCTCGAATAAAAATGATTTTATGAAAAATGTTTTCAAGCAAAAGATGTTCATTTCTTTGTTATCTTCAATGTTTGTTTAAATATTTTTGTGATATTTTTCATATTTAAGAAAATATTGGCAAAAAACAAAAAACAGTTTTGGTAAACGCCTACTTCCGGTGTACGAAATTTTACCAAAAGCTTTTCAATTCTTCAGATTATCAAATAAGACGGATGTTCAAAGTTTCATATCAATTGCTCTATTAGTTTTTGAGATACAGCGAGCACAGCAGCCACACACACCCGCAGACACACACACACATACAAATTTTTTTTTTCCAGAAAATTTTTTCCAGACCACAAAACGGATATTTCCGTAAAAAAAAATTTTTGAAAAAAAAATCACGATCACAATATTTTCTCGTACTTCGTAACGGAGAAAGTAAAAAACGAGGGTACTTTTTTAAACAATTTTGTTTTTACATGAAAGCCTGTACCTTAATCTACTTTTCTACATAATTGCCACTAATATCAAGGCACTTATCGTATCATAGAACCAGCTTTTTAATCCCATCCTCATAGAAACTTTAATAAAATAAAATCTTCTCAATGTTTACCCTTTGATTGATTCAGATTCGTTACCTACAACCCTTAAGAAACTTTTTTTTTCAGGACCATTACTATTTAAGACAAATTCGGTCGACCATTTTGCGTCGGCAATTTTGTTTTTGATCATTTTGACACTGAATTTTGATTCCTCGACGCAAAAAACCGTCAAAATCAAGTGTCATGGAAAAAGTACAAATTTTAACAAAACCGGTCGGCCATTTTGCTTTTGACAATTTTGACGCCGAATTTGGATTCCTTGACCATAAACAACCTGCATGTACTGATTTTTGAACATCGGCTTACAATTAGATTTTTGGTCTACAAAAAATTCCAAAAAATTATAAGTACTTTTTGGCACTGAGTACATTCGAGTTATTGTCATAAATGTATCAAGTACCATGCAGAAAGCAATCTAGAACAATTGCCCTTCGGTCTAAATACAAAACGGTACTTACTTTAAAAACACGCCTCGTATATACAGCGATAGTGGTGGATAAAAATGAGGTTGTTAAATACAAATTCGCTATACCCACAAGTACCTACTTTAAGTCCTTCAAAATCCTCATCTTCACCGACACCGTAAATGGCTTAGGGATTCTATTTCTGCATTCCTTCACAATCGAACATATCAACTCAGGATTTTCCAGCATAATACACCCCAAACCCTGCTGTTTCGCCCACCTCTGCGGACACCCACAATTCAATCCGACTCCATCACAGAAACTGGAATCTGGAGATCATTTCCAAAATACATGTACTTATATAAAATACTTACGGAGATATCAAATGTGCTGCACCTACAAAGTCGTGTACTGTATTCGCAGCAAATTGTGCTATTAATGGGATGTCACCTGAAATAAATATTGGTTTACAGATATTTCCCGGTACAATTAGGGTAGGATTGTTTTCAATTGAGAATGTACAGTAAGATCAGAAAATCGAAAATAGTTGGCAGAACATTTTCTGAAAATCCCTATAATAATTCAAGTAAAATTGTATTATCGGATTGGTAATGTTGCTAAGGGCCTTGTTTGTAAATATCATGGTTGACTTGTTTTGTTATTTGCATTGTTTCATAAATTGGTGAAATGTCAAACTATGTGTTAACACAAGCGACGAAAGACCGTGATTGTTTGGTTCCGGTAAAATCCATAAAGGATACCTTCCTAAGAAATCGGAGGTGTTGTTCGAGAGCAATTAAAACAATTCTTGCGAGAAGCTCCTGATGACATTTTTTGATGTTTATATTTTCCTAGGGAAATATGAGCACTTCATATTTCCCTAGAGAAATATAAGTGTATTGACATATCGTAACTAAGGCAATATAACTCAATATTGTTTCAATCAGAAAAAAAGTAACTAACACATTATGGAATTATAGCACTATTACGATCCTAGTAATTAATAATAAATATTTAGCATAACATGAATATAATTTAAATAAACTTGAAATATCTAATACATGTGTAAACATACTTGCATTTGTTGTGAACTCGTTCAACCTAGCCTTCTCGCTTTGGCAAAACGAATCTGCTAGAATCATCGGGGTGTAACAAATGTCACAGCCGTAGTTTCTAACAAGACTTCTAAACTGGAGCCTGAAACGTACACACGTTATAAAATTTGCAAGATTTATTTCGACAACACCTCACTTGCTGTAACGAACCATCGGTGCACATATTTTTAAGTAGGGCTTTTCTTGGAATAAATCGAGAATGTCAGTGCTTTCTTTTATGTTCGAAATCATGGTTAATAATCGAAGTTAAAAGAACACAATGTTTTGATTAGAATTAGGTTATGAACTTGTGGAAGGAATGTATGCAAACATGTATCTTGAGTTGCATGTATAATGTGTATACTTGGGTGCCTACAATGATTGTCCATTATTATTATAATAAAACACTTTTAACTTTGTTTTGTATAACTTATATATCTATTTTTGTGACTTAAGTTTCGGTAATACAATTACCATTTTCAAACAAAAAGTCACTTCTTAAGTTTCGGTAATACAATTACCATTTTCAAACAAGAGTCGAAATTATAGTCGATTGTGATGTACAAATCAGTAAAATATAGTGGTATATAACATAGAAAATTGTGTTTCTTAATCCCTAATCATGCTATTGTTTACATGTTGGCCAAAAGACATTTAATTTAAGTTTTAAGTATCCTTTTCATATTTTACGGCCCATATTATTATCAATTTTATTCTTAAATATTGATTTAATGAAGCCATAACAATTACTATAGGCAACCAAGTATACACATTCTACATGCAATTCAAGATGATATAAATTTAATAAAACGAAATATAGCCAAAAGACATTTCATTTAAATTTTTAAGTATCCTATTCATATTTTGCGGCCCATATTGCACATCAATTTTATTCTTAACTATTGATTTAATGAAGCCATGAACAATCACTATAGGCAACCAAGTATACACAATCTACATGCAATTCAAGATAATACAAATTTAATAAAATGAAATATAGCCTGAATATATGAATATTCAACCTGTTCGTAACTCTGCAAGCAAAATTAAGTCTTACTAAGACTATAAACAAATAACTTATTGAAACAACTACTTCCCTGGCTAGTGCCACTCGTCACGGATATTGAATGATACAAAAGAAATTTGCATGTTATTACTAATAATTACTAGATAAATAACATTGGTTTAAGATCGTTTATTATTTATTTTACTTCAAGTTAGTCCTGTGTGTAGACTATTGCCGAAATGTTCTTACATGTTTTTAAAATTTTCTTACCTATATACTTAACCCTTTCGGCACTGGTGGTGGCAATTGCCACTGCAACATTTACATGTCACTACTTACTAAAATTATTATTATTTTATTTAATTAGTGGTGGCATTTGCCACCACTAATTAATTCCTATACTAATTAAGCAAATGAGTACAAATTTGGTATTTATGGTCTTAAGAAGCTCCCCATCAATAATAATTAACAAAAAAATGTTTTTTTTTCAAATTTAAAAATTCAGGGCTGAAAGGGTTAATGTTATATCCTTATAGATATAAGAAATAAATGTTATTATTATTATTATTACTATGTAAAAGGTAACCCTCGTATTCGTTTAAAGTAAAACTAAAGATGAGAAAATAAATAAAACAAATACAAGTCATACTTTATTTTTGATGAAAATTTTTATCACACAGTTATTGCAATGTAAATAAAATATAAAATAATATTCGATATTAAATCCTTTTGAATTTATATTTAAAAAAATTTACAATAAAATATCTTAAAAAAACTAGTCGTTTATTTACAATAGTCGTAAAAAATCTAAGCAATAAATATTTACATGTAGATCAAAAACTATCTCAAAGTGTTATAAATAGCTTCGTCAGAGTCTGAAGTGACACTGTCCCCATTAGAACCCAATTTAACATAACAATATTCCGAATGACTCTTATTCCTACACTTACACATTGTATTACTATCACATTTACAGTTCGGGGTCTCGCAGATTTCCGCGTAGATGTTCTCAGTCCGATTCGGCTTCGGACACACTTCGTCGGCCACTTGACTGTAGGGTATATCGTCCTCGATGATTTTCTTCTTGAGCATCGATTTCGTCTTCGAAATCGAGTTTTCGTGGATCTGCACGACGACCGATTTCACGTTGGGCTTTTGCTTGTCCTCGATTTGGATGTCGAAGATGGATAGGTTGGACTCCTGCTGCACCCGCATGCTGCCTCTGGTTTTCTCGAAATTACTGACCAGCATGGAGTGCTTGCTGATGCTGCGCTTTTGTACTTTCGTTTTCACGTGGAATTCGCTACACAGTCGGTCGGTTATGAACGAATTCTCGTCTTTTGGTAATGTTGGGATTAAATCGGGTTTGGTTTTCTTCAGCTTCACTTCCTCGACTGGTTTAATTTCGTCTAAATCTATGTGAGATCGCACTGGTTTTAGTTCTGGTTGCACGTCTATTAGGCTATTGTCGTTATCTAGAATGCACATTTGGAAATCGTAACTTAAACTATCGGACGTGTTGGATTTTGAGGTCCACTGGGAGTGTCTTGATGTTTGCGTTTCTTCGATTGAGAACAGTTGCGTGTCGAGGCTTTGACATTTCAATAGGGCTGGGTTATTTTTGGTATGCGTCGGCGTTTCTTCTAAATCGATTCTCTTCGTGGAAAACATGAAACTGGCGGATTTTTTGACTGGATTGTAGCTCTTTTTACTAAACTTCTCCTCGATTAGTTTCGACATGTCTTTATAGCGTTCTATGCTTTTAACCTTCTCCATGCCATCCATTGGGTCTTTTATGCTTTCAAACTTTTCCGAATCAGCGCCGCCTAATATTTTAAAATGTTTGTACCACTTCTTAGGCTTCGGGAATTTCTCCAAAGCTTCCTTGGTGATAATTTGTTTTCCCGTTTCCTCGCCATCCTCGCTGGTTTCGCGGCAGTTGCCAGTACAAGCTCTATTCATTTTCCTGCATTCGTTACAACACCGCGCCATATCGAAATTGGGCGCGAGCCGCACCTCCCTGTACCAACTCTCAACGTTCTTGTGGCAATAGGCGAGGGCTGCTTGCAACCGTTGCGACTTGAACAGCCGGTTTTCGGAATCGAAGCCCAGCATGCATTTCGAAATTTTGACGTTGGAGTTCAAGTTGATGCAGCTTATCTCGTGCTTGGAACTCTCCGAGGGCGCCGGCAGCGTGCAGGTCACCATGAGCGGCTCTTGGAATTTCCTCTCCAGTACGAAAATGTCTGCAACAACAAAATAGTAAGGCCATTAATTAACGAAACCGAATTATTTCCAATTTAAAGATCGTAAAATGGCGTAATTATTGGAAGCTATGCGGATTTTTAGGTGCGTTTAATTAAATTGATTGCCATATGGTGTGTTTTTGAGCGGGGCCGTAAAAGATAACTTATCCCACACAGTTTCCGATTCGAGTATATCCACACCATTCCGCCGGGGTATAAAAATGTAATTATTATGCAATCCCTGTGCCGCGAGTCGAGTTGGTTTATGGGCAGTAAAGATTTTGCCCGTCTCTGATTACAATTTGATGATCTGGAAATTATAGGAAATCAACTATCATTCGATTCTTGACACCATGAAATTACAATCAATCCCGGATAGTTATTTTACGCTTTCTGCCTCAATTTATTGCGATACTCCGAAGGCAATAATATAATAATCTAATGGTGCAGAATGTGTCAGAAATGTTAATATATTGAGTTGTCTTGTTAAATTGTGCGTTTACAGGATAATGGCAATAATTTATTGCCTCTACATATACTTAAAAGTATCTACAAGACTGACTTTTAATTCAAATATTCTAGAGCTGGACATGGACATGTATCGGAGGCTACAAAAAAAAAACACCAAATGTTTATCAAGTTTTGGTATTCATATGGTAGATGCAGCAATTCTTCTAGCATTCTAGTTCTTGCATGTAGGTCAGAATTTTCGAATGCTCAGTGTCCTTCGCTATTAGCAGCAATGAAAATTACAAATATGACAGTTATCACTCATTATGGAAATGAATAATCGATTATTGATTATTATTAATAATAGATTATTAAATAATCGTTTAATGAAATAATCAACTGATCGATTGATCGATTAATCAATTAATAGATTAATCAAATAATCGATTAATGAAATTATAGGTTAATTGGCTACTTTCGAGTTATAATCAAACAGCCGATTAATCGATTATTTATCGATTAATACTTATTTTGTGCAGCTCTTGTTATAATGGCATATTTAAAAAAATAAAAATAGTATAGTTGGCAGTAAAAACTGGAATATATTAACAGTCAAAAATGGCATAATTTACTAGTCAAAACTGGCACATTTGAACTTTAAAAACTGCCATATTTTAATAGTCAAAATTGCCATATTTTAACTGTTAAAAGTAGCATATTTTAGTAGTCAAAAATAGCAAATTTTACTAGTAAAAACTGGTATATTTTAACTGTTAAAAGTGACTTATTTTAACTGTCAACACTGGTATATTTTGATAGTCAAAGTTGGCATATTTTAATAGTCAAAATTGGCATATTTTAACTGTCAAAACTAGCATATTTTAGTAGTCAAAAATGGCAAATTTTACCAGTGAAAACTGGTATATTTCAACTGTTAAAACTGCAATTTTAAAAGTTGGAAATAGACAAAAACGTTGCTCATTTTAACAGTAAGATATTTTGATAGACAAAAATTCCATATTTTCAAATGTTCAAAATATTTACCAGTCAAATATGGCAAGTGTTGACAGTTAAAAATGGCATATTAAAACTGAAGTAGTTTAACTGTCAACAATGGGCACATTTAACTAGTCAAAATTAGAATATTTTACCAGTCAAATATGGCATATTTTAAAAGTTAAAAAGGGTTATTTACAACACATTTATATTTTGACTAGCGCCATTTTACTTCCAGTGAAATTGGCAAAGTTTTAATTGGTAATTTGTAAAGATGCACTTATTACGAATAATCTGACAAAGTTTCATTTAATTGTTATGATGGATATAAAATCTACAATCATGTTTCTGCATTAAGTCAGTTTTTGATCATCACATTTACATTTTGACGGGCGCCATTTTTCTTCCAGTAAAGTTGGAAAAGTTTTAATTGGTGATTTATGAAGATACATTTATTACGATTAATCTGACAAATTTTCATTCAATTGTAATAATGGATATGAAATCTACAATCATGTTTCTGCATTAAGTCAGTTTTTGATCATCACATTAACATTTTGACGGGCGCCATTTTTCTTCCAGTAAAGTTGGAAAAGTTTTAATTGGTGATTTGTGAAGATACATTTATTACGATTAATCTGACAAAGTTTCATTACATTGTAACAATGGATATGAAATCTACAATCATGTTTCTGCATTAAGTTAGTTTTTGATCATCACATTTACATTTTGACGGGCGCCATTTTTCTTCTAGTGAAGTTGGAAAAGTTTTAATTGGCGATTTGTAAAGATACATTCACTACGATTGATCTGACAAAATTTCATTAAATTGCAATAAAGGATATGAAATCTACAATCATGTTTCTGCATTAAGTTAGTTTTTGATCATCAAATTTACATTTTGAGCGGCGCCACTTTTCTTCCAGTGAAGTTGGAAAAGTTTTAATTGGTAATTTGTAAAGATACATTTATTACGATTAATCTGACAAAGTTTCATTCAATTGTCGTAATGGGTATGAAATCTGCAATCATGTTTCTGCATTAAGTCAGTTTTTGATCATCACATTAACATTTTGACCGGCGCCATTTTTCTTCCAGCGAAGTTGGAAAAGTTTTAATTGGTAATTTGTGAAGATACATTTATTACGATTAATCTGACAAAGTTTCATTAAATTGTAACAATGGATATGAAATCTACAATCATGTTTCTGCATTAAGTTAGTTTTTGATCATCACATTTACATTTTGACCGGCGCCATTTTTCTTCCAGTAAAGTTGGAAAAGTTTTAATTGGTGATTTGTGAAGATACATTTATTACGATTAATCTGACAAAGTTTCATTAAATTGTAACAATGGATATGAAATCTACAATCATGTTTCTGCATTAAGTTAGTTTTTGATCATCACATTTATATTTTGACCGGCGCCATTTTTCTTCCAGCGAAGTTGGGAAAGTTTTAATTGGTGATTTGTGAAGATACATTTATTGCGACTAATCTGACAAAGTTTCATTAAATTGTAACAATGGATATGAAATCTACAATAATGTTTTTGCATTAAGTCAGTTTTTGATCATCACATTTACATTTTGACCGGCGCCATTTTTCTTCTAGCACAGTTACCAACAGATACCTATCAACACACGCAGTATTTAACATCGAAAGCTGTTAAGAAAATAGGGAAGAGGAGTTGGAAAAGATCTGGCTAGGAAAAACTTGCTCAACGAAGAAGAGTTTGCCACATAATTAGGAAAACGGACAAATTCCTTAGGCCATAATTCTTGCATGAAACAATTTTTCAACGTGAGCTAGTAACCTGTTTCCAGCTGAAAAATCCGCCATTAATGAAAGTTACACCTTGTTAATAAGCCCCCTAGTTAAGCAAAAGATTTATAGTAATAGTTGTTCCAGTTCAGCATCTCTCTAAGCGATACCAGCGCATTCCACACCGCACCGTCGACTTTTACGATCCGACGTAGAGCCTAAGTGCAGATACAATACTACTCCTCATTTTTTACGGCGACATAAAAATTTCGCAACGCAACCGAAGAATAAAATCCGCGCACTGCTCGCATACGTTCCGAGAAATAATTGACAGGTTTTTAAATGCCTCCCATATTATTTATAACATACTAGTGTAATAATCCGAGACGGAAAAATGCAAATACGTCCTGCAGTGACATGTGCAGAATAGCATTGCAGCAATGTACCAACGGTCTCAACTGTAACATACGTCCCCTGAACACGCTGCACGCTGCACATGTTCCAATGAAAAGTGAACGACTGCCCACTGTTTAATCATAATAATAATGCTATCTCTGCCTACATGCTCGAATGGTATTAATAACATTTTTTGGACGCGACAGGAAATGGACGTTTAATAAATTGCATGCACCCAGATGATTACCTTCACTGCTACTGTTGCCCTAATTAGACGCCCATTACTTTCCTTGATATAACCATATATATTATAATAATCTCAGCGAAAGCAATGTATCAATAATTTACTTAACATAAAAATTATACAATCTCACCCAAGGCGCCATATTTGATATTAATTTAAGTTGCAACGATTGAGAAATGTCTTCGATTCCATTAAATGAAACATGGTCAGAAATTGGTGCTTTCAAGTCATCCTCATCATAAAATAATTAATAGGACATGCGAAGGATTTATTTAAAAACCCCCCAAAAAAAAACAGACAAAAAACAAAAAAATAAAATAAATAAATTTGGGGGCTTAAATTTTGGATTTTAAGGTCTATATTTTGAGATTGTAACGTTTAAATGTTGGATTGTAGGTTGCCTTTATAATCCGGAGTTTTGAAGTTAGAATCACCTAAAGTCCTCAATTTGCGCCTTAAAATCCGAAATTTGAATCAATTTGGGCGCTAAAATCCAAAATTTGCGACCTACAAACTTAATGTGTGTTGCACAACGTAAATTTTGACAACAAATATGTTGTTATAATCAAAAAATTAGAAAAATTAGATGTACATTCTAAAATTTAGATTTCAACTTTAAAATTTTTTTAAATTTGAAGCTTAAAATCAGGTATTAGAACCTTAAATTTTCCAAAGTCTTCAATTAGGGCCCTAAAATCCAAAATTTGGATCTTCCTTCAGGTTTTAAAATCCGAAAATTTTATCCAATATTATTCTTATCCTAAAATCCAATATATAGACGTTGTAGTTCCAAAATTTAGACCTCGAAATCAGGAATTTAAACCTTAAAATTTCCTTAAAGTTCTTAATTTGGGTCCAGAAATCCAAAATATTATACATGAATCCAATATTTGGTTCATAAAATCGTAAATTTTGACCTTATAATTGTAAAATTTGCTTTTACCTGAAAATCTGAGAACAAATAAGTAATCCAAAATGTCGATTCCACAATTGGAAAATTTGATCTAAATTCTAAAATTTAAGGACCTGACAACCAAAATTTACACCGAATACATTTGCACCTTAAATTTAAGGAAAATGGTACCTTAAGACCCCTAATTCGGGCCCAAACGTACTAAATTTTGACCTTAATTCGGACTTTAAAATCCGAAAATGTTATCTAATATTATTTGTATCACTAAATCCGATATTTAGACATTACAATTCCAAAATATAGATCTTAAAATCTTCAATGCCTCAAAGGCCCAAATCCAAAAATTGTACCATAATCTTGGCTTTTCTAAATTCTATGCAAAATTTGGTTGATAAAATCCAAAATTTTGCCCCTACAATTACAAAATTTTAACTTTATAATTTAGAATTTTGACCTTATAATCCCCGCAAGTCATCAATGTGGATCCTAAAATCCAAAATTTTAAAAACACAAACCGAATTTGTGTTGTATTATATAATTTTGAAAATAAATATGTTGTGATAATTCAAACTACAATTACAAAATTTGATCTAAATTCTAAAACTCATCATCGCAACTTTGGACAATTTAAAAATTTGAATCTTAAAAACAGCTATTAAGACCTTAAAGTTTCCCAAAGTTTTCAATTGAGGCCCTAAAATGTTAAATTTTGATATCAATTCTGGCCCTAAAATCCGATAATTTGATTAAGTATATTTTTATCCTAAAATCCGATATTTATACATTGCAATTCCAGCATTTGGATCTTAAAATATGGAATTTAAACCCTAAAGTCCTTCACTTGGACCCTGAAATTCAAAGTGGACTCCTAATTTATCCAATATTTGGTTCATAAAATCTTAGATTTTGACAATTGCAAAATTTGTTGTTACCTTAAAATCTGAGAGAACAAATATGTTGTGGTAATCCAAAATGTAGATTCTACAATCAGAATATTTGACCCAAATTCTAAAATGTAGGGTCCTGAAATCCAAAATTTTCACCTAATTTATCCAACGTTTGGTCCATAAAATCCTGAATTCTGACCTTAAACTTGTAAAATTTGTTTTTACCTTAAAATCCCCCAAAGTTCCTAAATTGGTCCCTAAAATCTAAAATTTAATTTGAAAATTGTGCTATTTAACGCAAATTTTGAGAACAAACATGTTGTAATCCAAAATGCAGATCCAAGTATCGGAAAACTCGACTTAAATTTTGAAATTTAGGCCTCACAATTTCAAAAATAGAACCGTAAAATGAGAAATTTGGACCTTAAAATTCTCAATTTTGATCCTAAAATTTAAAATTAAGATCTCATCTTTAGATATTTTCAAAACTTGACTTAAATTTTGAAATTTAGGTCTTACAATTTCAAAAATAGAACCTCAAAATGAGAAATTTGGACCTTAAAATTTTCAATTTTGATCCTAAAATGAGAAATTTGGACCTTAAATTTTTTGATTTTGATCCTAAAATTTAAAATTAGGATCTCATCTTTAGATAATTTCAAAACTCGACTTAAATTTTGAAATTTAGGCTTTACAATTTTAAAAATAGAACCTTAAAATGAGAAATTTGGACCTTAAAATTTTCAATTTTGATCCTAAAATTTAAAATCAAGATCTCAACTTTAGATAATTTCAAAACTGAACTTAAATTTTAAAATATAGGCCTCATAATTTCAAAAATAGAACCTTAAAATGGAAAATTTAGATCTTAAAATCCTCAATTTTGATCCTAATATTTAAAATTAAGAACTCAACTTTAGATAATTTCAAAACTTGACTTAATTTTTGAAATTTAGGTCTCACAATTTCAAAAATAGAACCTTAAAATGAGAAATTTGGACCTGAAAATTCCCGATTTTGCTTAAAAAAATAAAATTAAGACCTCAACTTTAAACAATTTCAAAACTTTAGATCTTAACTTTGGACAATTTAAAAATTTAAAACTTAAAATCAGCTATTAAGACCTTTAAGTTTCCAAAAGTTTTTAATTGAGGCCCTAAAATCCTAAATTTGGATATTAATTCTGGCTCTAAAATCCGAAAATTTTATTAAATATTATTTTCATCTTAAAATCCGATATTTAGACATTACAATTCCAAAATTTGGATCTTAAAATTTTGGAATTTAAACCCTTAAGTTCCCTAAAGTTCTTCACTTTTGCCCTGAAATCCAAAATGAACATCTAATTTATCCAATATTTGGTTCATAAAATATAAATTTTCACAGTTTCAAAAATAGAATCTTAAAATGAAACATTTGGACCTTAAAACCCCCAATTTTGTGCAAAAAAATAAAATTAAGACTTCAACTTCAGACAATTTCAAAACTTGACTCAAATTTTGAAATTTATGCTTCAAAATTTTAAAATCAGAATCTTAAAATGAGAAATTTGGGCCTTAAAATTCCTTAAAACCGTCAATTTTGATGCTAAAATTTAAACTTTAGTCTTCAACTTTAGATAATTTAAATTTTTTTAGCTTCAACTCAGGCATTAAGACCTAAACATTTTCCAAAATCTTTAATTGGTGCCCTAAAATCCAAAATTTGGATTCAGGCTTTAAAATCCAAAAATTTTGTACAATATTATTTGTATCTTAAAATCCGATAATTAGACGTTCAAATTTTTAAATTCAGACCGTAAAATCCGGAATTTAAACCTTAAAATTCTTCAAATTTCTCATTTTAAGGTTCTAATTTTAAATTTAGGCTGCACAATTTTAAAAGTAGAATCTTAAAATTAGAAATTTGGGCCTCAAAATTCCTTAAAACCGTCAATTTTGATGCTAAAATTAAAAATTTAGACTTCAACTTTAGATAATTTAAACATTTTTAGCTTCAACTCGGGCATTAAGACCTAAAAGTTTTCCAAAATCTTTAATTGGCGCCCTAAAATCCAAAATTTGGATCTTAATTCAGGCTTTAAAATACAAAAAATGTTGTTCAAAATTTGTATCTTAATAATTAGACGTTGAAATTTTAAAATTCAGACCTTAACATCCGGAATTTGAACCTTAAAATTCTTTAAAGTTCCTAATTTGCGCCATGAAATCCAAAATGTACACCTCATTCAGCCAATATTTGGTTTATGAAATCCGAAATTTTGACCTTAAAATAACTTAAAAAGTCCTCGATCCGAAATTTATGTTATAAAACGGAAATTTTAAAAACAAACATTTTGTAAAGTAATATTGTAAAATTTGACCTAAATCCCAATATTGATTAATAAAATCCGAAATTTTGACCTTAAAATAACTTAAAGTCCTCAATACGAAATTTATGTTATAAAACGGAAATTTTAAGAACAAACATTTTGTAAAGCAATATTGAAAAATTTGACCTAAATCCCAATATTTGATTAATAAAATCCGAAATTTTGACCGTAAAATAACTTAAAGTCCTCAATCCGAAATTTATGTTATAAAACGGAAATTTTAAGAACAAACATTTTGTAAAGCAATTTTGAAAAATTTGACCTAAATCCCAATATTGATTAATAAAATCCGAAATTTTGACCTTAAAATAACTTAAAGTCCTTAATCCGAAATTTATGTTATAAAATGGAAATTTTCGAACAAACATTTTGTAAAGCAATATTGAAAAATTTGACCTAAATCCCAATATTGATTAATAAAATCCGAAATTTTGACCTTAAAATAACTTAAAGTCCGCAATCCGAAATTTGTATAATAAAACGCAACATTTTGAAGAAGAAACATTTTGTAATCTAAAATGCAGGTCCTACAATTCAATTCTCAAATTTAGTCCTTATAATTTCAAAATTAAAATCTTCAAATCAGAAATCTGGACCATAAAACCCTCTAAAATCCTCAATTGTGACCGTAAAAAATTTGGGCCTTAATTCAGGCCGAAAATTTTATTCCTTACAATCTGGAAATTTGAATGTTAGTCAGTCATTTGGACCTTATAATTCTTGAAAGCTTACCTGCACTGCAAAATTTGGATCTTAATTCAGGTTTAAAAATCCGAAAATGTCATCCAATGTTAAGAATCTCATATTCAAAATACAAATCTCAATTTTCTTCAATTTGAACCTTAAAATTCGGAATTTGGACCATAAGATTCCGGAAACTTCTTTAAGACGTGGAACATTTGAATAATATAAAACTTTAAAAAAGTTTCTAGAAAATTACACTTTACTTTATTTCAAATTCATAATTTAGGTCTTAAAATCCCGTGCTCAATTTGGGCTCAAAAATAAAAAATTCTGCGGTTTAAAATTCTAAAATATTAACTAAAACGAAATTTAGGCCGTAAGACGCAAAAATGGATCTAAAATCTAAAAAAAAGTAATTTATTTAAAAAATAAAATTTTAACTAAATACTGGGACGTACGTTATTTTATTACACCAATTACATATTATCCAGTAATCATGGATTACAACACCAACAATCTAAAAAAAATATGTAACATTTTGGCACAAAAACCCGAAAAACAAACATCTCGTGGAGATAAGATTTTATAAAACTTAGAACAATTGAGAAGGAGTTATTCTTTTGAAATCAGTTTTGGTTTTGAAAAGGGACGATTAAAAAAAGAAAAAAAAAACATCAGTAAATGCACTTGCGCATGAATGTCAATTTCAATCCAGTGGCGCATCCGTACAGGAAATTCGAATAATGAAAAAATCGGAAATATCAACTTTGAGTGAGTGAATGTATTTTTCCATCTGTCCCATCAAATTTATATATACAAACATCTTTATTTGAAAACATATTTACAATTTTTAGTTTTGCTTTATGTTAAAATATAATATTTCAAAGGGTTACCTACCAGGAGATGTTTCCGCCTTCTTCTTCTGTTTCTTCGGATATGTTTTTTATTGCGTCATATTTATACAATAATATGAATAATTACAAATCGGTTGTGGCAGAATATACTTGATACCTGCGTGAACCTTCACTTAACTCGAACTCTTATCAATTGTAAAAAAATATTTGTACCATTTTCATTTGTAGTCTAAATCTATCCTAGATATTTATTTTAATGATCAACAGGAACAATAACCATCGCGATGACAAGCTCAATACATTTTCCCAAACGAAGCACCTCGAACAACATCTCAACAACGTAATCATCAGATGCTCCAACTAGTTTTAATTTCATGCCACGTTAATACATCCATACGAAAAGAAAAGTTACGTAACGAAACATAAATTTTCAAAATGCCATTTAAAGAGCAATATGCAACACTTTTTTTTGTTCTGTTTCTAAAATATGCAGATGAGCTTAATTGCCCCTTATATAACCGTGTTCCACTTCTGTCATGCTAATCTATTGTTAATAACTTCTTTTATGCATTGCAATTGTTACGGTTAATTAGAAGACAAGAGCAGTGGGCGGGTAATTTATTAGAAAGCGAAATCTAGCAGGCGCGGTGATGGATTTAAATGTTATTACTTTTAGAGCTTCCTGAGCACTTCCACCTTAGGTCGATTATGGTAATTTCGAGATGGACATTAAGTGCTTCTGATTACAGATTTAAATTGGATTAGATGGTATCGGTGTGGTAATAACGATTTATCTGATGGTGTAGAAATAGTGTCCAAATACAAGTGTGATTGTTTAATTAATATATGGCGTAGAGAGTTATGCTATTAACATGGGTTATATAAAGTAGCATCGCTGTGAAATTTATTGAACTTCGATTCGTTTGCTAATGAATAGAGAATTTAAAATCGAAAGATGAGTATTCTTCAATAAATTGTGGTATAAAAGTTCAAATTATTTAAAAATTGATCATTATAACGACCCGTTCATACTGCACCGAATCGGTCGTTTTACCGATTCGGTTATTTTGCCGTCTTCTATAGGACACATCATTAATTCATAATTAATTTTATTAGATCAATAAATAACTGTATTTTAAGAGTAAATTTATATAATTTTCAACTTTATGTTTTTGTATATATCATGTATTTAAGTTAATTATTATTGTTAATTTCATGTTAAAGGTGTTTACCGTAATAAATATTATTATTATTATAGTAGCGCATATATTTTATGTGACACCATAGAAGATAGCAAAATAACCGAATCGGTAAAATGACCGATTCGGTGCAGTGTGAACGGGCCGTAACAGCAACTCAGACCAGAACCTGCTTTAACACGAAGAAGAAATACAGGACGACTTCGCAGAATATTTGGTTTACTTTCCAATGTCTATGTCACGAAAATAATCTCAAAATATCAACATTAGGACAACAATAACATTAGTCGTGCAAGCTGCCCAATTCCCCTGGCTTTATTGCCGGGATCTCGGGCGGTACCAAAAGTACTACTCAAATGCTCCAATTATCAAGTACTACTCAAATGCTCCAAGTATCAAGTACTACTCAAATGCTCCAAGTATCAGGTATTACTAAAATGCTCCAAGTATCAAGTACTACTCAAATGCTCCAAGTATCAAGTACTACAATACATTCCGAACATTACAAAGATTCATATTTATCGATCATTGTTTCATAACTGGCCTAAGCGTGTCAAATAACGAACCCAATTAAATTATGCAGGCTGCAGCCGAAGTACCATTAAATCGACAACAGATTTATCAGTGTCGCGTTGTGCAACGATGAAAAATTCCTGGAAAAGCTATTGCCGGTGAAACGATATACCCGTTGCCACATAACGCAAAACACCCGGTGAAATATTAATATCATAACAGAACAATTCATTTGGAACTAATAATTTAAACCGACGAGATTTCATGGTGCGCGGACACGACGCGACGGAGTTGCATAAAATCATCAGGGCGGCACACAATAAATATGATGTAAGACAAATTTTCGCTGCACTTAACATTAAATTAATCGAAATGGAGTGTAAACGGGCGTTTAAGTAGAACAACAGTTGGCGCGGTTTTTTTTTTTAACACGCTTGATTTTGTTTGAAGTAGGTTGGCACTCGGGTGAATCGATTATGAAGAGCAGCTTTTTACTCCGATATAATAATAATAATAATAATAGTCTTTATTTTCTACAAGAACAGTACAATGTAAATCACACAATAGAATGAAAAAAAATGGTGATGTGGCCATCATGTTACTTTCTCCGACTTGATGGTATCATTTATATTTACGCTTTCATGGTTTATTTTCAATTTAAATCATATTTTAAATGTGCATCGTAGACTCGGATGAAACTGACGTTTAAAACGTCAAAATTATGAAAGATGGAAAAATTATACTTCAAATCCAAAAACTCAGCTTACTCAAAAACTAAAAAGATTTCGAAAAAAACTTATTCTTTATAAGTTGTTCATTTTAGTATTCTCTACAATTATTATTAACATAAATTTGCTGTAACTATTATCGTTTTATAAGTATAAACCAAAAATTAAAAAAAAATTATAAATTTCTTTCTCGAACAAAAATGATTTTATAAAAAAAATTTCTTTGTTGTCTTCAAAGTTTGTTTAAATATTTTTGTGATATTTTTCATATTTCATATTTAATATTGACGAAAAACAAAAAAACAGTTAAGGTAAACGCCCACTTGCGGTGTACGAAATTTTACCAAAAGCTTTTCAGTTCTTCAGATTATCAAATAAGATGGATGTTCAAAGTTTCATGTCAATTGCTCTATTAGTTCTTGAGATACACACATTGATTTTTAGCCACAAATTTTTGGTTTTTGGTCTAAATTTTTAATTTTTTGTCCTATACGTTAAATTTTTCAACTTAAATTATTGATTTTATTACGTTAATTTTTTCGGCTATTATCTAGTTAGTTTTGGGGCTGAAAACGGTAAATTATTTTTCTTTTACTTCAATTTTTAATTTTTTTGTCTGCCTTTTTATTTCTCGACTAGGATTTTTGATTTTTTGGTCTGTTTTCTCGATTTTTTTTTTTCAAATTCTTGATTTCTTTTGGCCTAAATATTTTTTTATTTTGGCCACAATATTCAATTTGGTCCAAATGTTTAATCACTTGTGCTGATTTTTTTCTATTTTGGCCGATTTTCGATTTGTTTATTAAAAAGTTCGATTTTTGGTCTAAATTTTAATTTTTTTCTCCTGTATTTAAAATTTTTCAACTTCAATTATCAATTTTACTGCGTGAATTGTTTCGGCCATTATTTGGAAACTTACTTTAAGCCAAATAGTTATTTTGTGGGTCAAAACGGTAAATTATTTTTCTATGTATCAAACATCTTTATTGACAGACAAATAATTTTCCTAGAATCAAATTACATAGTACATTTATGATGGACCGTCAAAGGCTATCGACCATAAGTCTTTCTGAACTGCTTTTTTGTTTTTCTTTTACTTCTTTTTCTTTTACGTTAATTTTTTCGGCTATTATCTGTTAGTTAGTTTTGGGGCTGAAAACGGTAAATTATTTTTCTTTCACTTGAATTTTAAATTTTTTTTGTCTGCCTTTTTATTTTTTGACCGAGATATTTAATTTTTGGCCACTTTTCTTTATTTTTTTTTTCTTCAAATTTTTGATTTTTGTGGCCTAAATATTTTTTTATTTTGGCCACAATTTTCAAATTCGTCTAAATCTTTTCTTTTACTTGAATTTTTTATTTTTTGGTCTCCATTTTTATTTCATAACCCGTTACCTGTTTTCTTTTTCAATTTTTTTCTTAAAAATCTTGATTTTTTTTGGCCTAAATATTTTTAATTTTGGAAAAAATTTACAATTTGGCCTAAATCTTCGATCTTCTGCACTACATTTTCTTTATTTTGACCGATTTTCGATGTTTGTTAAAATTTTAGATTTTTTAATATGGATTTTTTGATTTTTAGCCCCAAATTTTCAATTATTGGTCTAAATTTTTGATTAGTTGTCCTATATTTTAAATTTTTCAACTCAATGATTGATTTTATTACGTGATTTTTCTCGGTTATTATTTCCGAGTTTCTATTTGGAAATTAACTTTGAGCCAAAGAGTTATTTTGGGAGTGAAAACACTAAATTATTTTTCTTTTGCTTGGATTTTAAATTGCGTGTCTGTCTTTTTATCTCTTGACGAGGATTTTTGATTTTTGGCCTGTTTTCTCTATTTTCTTTTTCTTCAAATTCTTGATTTTTGCGACCTAAATATTTTTTTTATTTTGGCCACAATTTTCAATTTCGTTTAAATCTTTTCTTTTGTATGGATTTTTTATTTTTTTGTCTCTGTTTTTATTTCTTAACCTGTTACCTGTTTTTTTTTCAATTTTTTTCTTCAAATTCTTGATTATTTTTGGCCTAAATATTTTTAATTTTGGAAAAAATTATTTACAATTTGGTCTAAATCTTTGATCTTCTGCACTACATTTTCTTTATTTTGACCGATTTTTGATGTTTGTTAAAATTTTCTATATTCTAATATGGATTTTTTGATTTTTAGCCCAAAATTTTCAATTATTGGTCTAAATTTTTGATTAGTTATCCTATATTTTAAATTTTTCAACTTCAATGATTGATTTTATTACGTGATTTTTCTCGGTTATTATTTCCGAGTTTCTATTTGGAAATTAACTTTGAGCCAAAGAGTTATTTTGGGAGTGAAAACACTAAATTATTTTTCTTTTAATTGGATTTTAAATTGCGTGTCTGTCTTTTTATCTCTTGACGAGGATTTTTGATTTTTGGCCTGTTTTCTCTATTTTCTTTTTCTTCAAATTCTTGATTTTTGCGACCTAAATATTTTTTTTATTTTGGCCACAATTTTCAATTTCGTTTAAATCTTTTCTTTTGTATGGATTTTTTATTTTTTTGTCTCTGTTTTTATTTCTTAACCTGTTACCTGTTTTTTTTTTCAATTTTTTTCTTCAAATTCTTGATTTTTTTTGGCCTAAATATTTTTAATTTTGGAAAAAATTTACAATTTGGTCTAAATCTTCCATCTTCTGCACTACATTTTCTTTATTTTGACCGATTTTCGATGTTTGTTAAAATTTTCGATTTTTTAATATGAATTTTTTTATTTCTAGCCCCAAATTTTCAATTATTGGTCTAAATTTATGATTAGTTATCCTATATTTTAAATTTTTCAACTTCAATGATTGATTTTATTACGTGATTTTTCTCGGTTATTATTTCCGAGTTTCTATTTGGAAATTAACTTTGAGCCAAAGAGTTATTTTGGGAGCGAAAACACCAAATTATTTTTCTTTTACTTGGATTTTAAATTGCGTGTCTGTCTTTTTATCTCTTGACGAGGATTTTTAATTTTTTGGTCTGTTTTCTGGATTCTTTTTCTTCAAATTTTTGATTTTTTTGGCCTTACCATTTTTTCTATTTTGGTCGCAATTTTTAATTTGGTTTAAATCTTTGGTCTTCTGTACTAAATTTTCTTTATTTTGGCCAATTTTCGAATTGTTTGTTAAAATTTTCGATTTTTTAATCTGAATTTATGATTTTTAGCCTCAAATTTTTGATCTAAATTTTGGATTTTTTGTCGTGTATTTTAAATTTTTCATCTTAAATGATTGATTTTGTTGCGTGTTTTCTTTCGGCCATTATTTCCGAGTTTCTATTCGGAAACTTACTATAATATAATAGTATAATATAATATATTTATTTACTTTGAGCCAAAAAGTTGTTTAGGGGGTGAAAATGGCCAATTATTTTTTTTACTTGAATTTTCAATTTTTTGGTCTACATTTTTATTTTTAGATCAGGATTTTTTATTTTCAGGCCGATAGTTTTGCTCTTTGGACCGTAATTTCGTTTTCTGTTTTTTTTTCGTTTTCGTTTTTTTGATTTTTGGCCTAAATATTCTTTATTTTCCGAATTTTTGGTATTTAGGACCGAATTTTTAGTCTAATTTTTTTGCCCTATATCTATTTTTTTATTTTTTTGTTTGTTTTTCGATTTTTTTCCTTAAAATTCTTGAATTTTTTGGCCTAAAAATGATTTATTTCGGCTACAATTTTAGATTTGGTCTAAATTTTTGATCCTCTATACTAGATTTTTTTATTTTAGCCAATTTTTGTTTTGTTCGTTAAAATATTTGATGTTTTAATATGGATTTTTGATTTTTAGCCCCAAATTTTCGATTTTTGGTCTATATTTTTGTATTTTTGTCCTATATTTTAATAAATTCAAATGAATTTATTTAATACTTTCTGCAATAAGTAAGGTTGTTTCTATTTTATCTGTATTTTAAATTTTTCAACTTGAATTTTTTCGGCTGTAATTTCTGAGTTTTTATTCGGAAATTTACTTGAGCCAGAGACTTATTTTGGGGGTGAAAACGGTAAATTATTTTTCTCTTACTTTAATTTTCAATTTGTTGGTCCGCATTTTTATTTTTAGACCACAATTTTTGAATTTCTGGCCGATTTTTTGCTCTTTGGCCCGTAATTTCGTTTTCTGTTCAAAACTTTTGGTTTTTGGCCTAAATATTCTTTATTTTCCGCATTTTTTGGTATTTAGGACCGAAGTTTTGGTCTAATTTTTTTGCCCAATATCTTTATTTTTGATTTTTTTGCTTGTTTTTCGATTTTTTTTTCTTAAAATTCTTGAATTGTTTGGCCTAAATATTATTTATTTCGGCTACAATTTTAAATTTGGTATAAATTTTTGATCTTCTATACTAGATTTTCTTTATTTTAGCCAATTTTTGTTTTGTTCGTTAAAATTTTCGATTTTTTAGTATGGATTTTTGATTTTTAGCCCCAAATTTTCGATTTTTGGTCTACATTTTTGTATTTTTGTCCTATATTTTAAAATTTTCAACTTGAATTATTGATTTTATTACGTGAATTTTTTCGGCTATTATTTCCGAGTTTTCATTCGGAAATTTACTTGAGCCAGAGACATATTTTGGGGGTGAATACGGTAAATTATTTTTCTCTTACTTGAATTTTCAATTTGTTGGTCCGCATTTTTATTTTTAGACCACGATTTTTAATTTTCTGGTCGATATTTTAGCTCTTTGGCCCGTAATTTCGTTTTCTGTTCCAAATTTTTGATTTTTGGCCTAAATATTCTTTATTTTTGGTATTTAGGACCGAATTTTTGGTCTCATTTTTTTGCCTAATATCTTTATTTTTTGCTTGTTTTTCTATTTTTTTTCTTAAAATTCTTGAATTTTTTGGCCTAAATATTTTTTATTTCGGCCACAATTTTAAATTGGGTCTAAATTTTTGATCTTCTATACTAGATGTTCTTTATTTTAGCCAATTTTTGTTTTGTTCGTTAGAATTTTCGATTTTTTAATATGGATTTTTGATTTTTAGCCCCAAATTTTCGATTTTTGGTCTACATTTTTATATTTTTGTCCTATATTTTAAAATTTTCAATTTGAATTATTGATTTTATTACTTGAATTTTTTTGGCTGTTATTACCGAGTTTTTATTCGGAAATTTACTTTGAGCCAGAGACTTATTTTGGGGGTGAAAATTATGTTTCTCTTACTTGAATTTTCAATTTGTTGGTCTGAATTTTCATTTTTAGATCAGGATTTTTATTTTCAGGCCGATAGTTTAGCTCTTTGGCCCGTAATTTCGTTTTCTGTTCCAAATTTTTAATTTTTGGCCTAAATATTCTTTATTTTCCAGGACCGAATTTTTGATCTAGTTTTTTTGCCTAATATTTTAACACTCTTTATTTTTGGCGAAAATGATTTTTTATTGCTTGAATTTTGAATTTTTTGGTCTGCATTTTTATTTCTAGGCCACGATTTTCGATTTTTTGGTTTATATTTTAGACTTGGCCTGATTTTTCGATTTTTAATTTTTTGGTCTGAATTTTTATTCCTAAACCAGGATTTTTGATTAAAAATAAATACAAAATATAAACCAATATTTTAGACTTTTGGTCTGGTTTTTCGATTATTTTTCTTCAAATTCTTCATTTTTGACCTAAATATTCTTAATTTTGGCCACAATTTTCGATTTGATTGTTTGCGGTGCGTATTTCGTAGTAGATCTTCGTGTGTGTAGTTTGAAATAGAACACCTTTAGCTTTAGAAGAGATTTAGTAATCCACCTCGTCAATAAATATACCATGATTTAATAACCTTGGCGGTAGAATTTTGTAGTTTTTTTTTCACACTTACAAATTGTATTTTCTTTGTAAAAAGGGGTTTACCGTATATATTTTAAATAAATAAATAAACAAATTTAAAAAAAAACAATAATTCATGCTTATCTTTAATTTCAAGAACTTTCATAGAAGAATCTAAAAGAAAATGTTAACGCCCCTCCATAACAACCATCCGGGGTGCGCTACTTACTCTTATAAAGGAAGCAAGTATTCTTCTTCTTCAGCTTCCTCTCCGAACTTTCACGAGTGACCGCTAGGTATACCGCTTTATTTAATAATTTGATATGTGTTGATATATCGATTTAGTATGGTACTTGCTTACCTGTGAAATCTTTGGGAAGTCCTGGTGGTAAAGGGCCAGCTAATAGTTTTACCCGGATGGGAAGGGCAACCCTTCGCAGAAGATGGGTTATCTTGTACAAGCAATCCTTGTCGAGGGCCAAAGGTCCGGTTTTATCGAGCATCCCAGGAAAACACAGTTTCGCTTTAACCGAACTGTGTATCTCGTAAAATTCGCCTTTCGTCGTTAAAGGAACATAGAACTCCTGCAAAAAAGAAAACATGAATTCAATTAATTATCCAAAGATTTTATTAACAGTAACATTACGAGATTTTATATTTTTATTGTTATTTGTTAGATAGATCAGAGACAACCTCACTTATTTATTTGTTTGTAGTCTGAGTAAGACTATTTTTCAGACTCACGAATAAATTGAATATTCATATATTCAGGCTGTTTTTCCATTACATGTTATACACCGCCATCTATACGTCAATTTCTGGGATAACCCTCGTGTATCTATGGCAAACGTAGTTTGCTGAAGTTAAAAACTAAACAGATGCATATGTACTTCTTTGTAAATTAAACCAGAGAAGTATTATCTGAATAACATTTATTTACTTCTTTGCTTGCTGTGATAAGTACGCATTCAACATGATTGGTCACGCCACCTAAACAAATTGGTAGACTGCTGTTTATTCATTCATCATATTTAACAAATTTAAATAGATAACAATTAAAATTAAAAACCCTCACTTGTTGCAGAATGCATTAATTGCATCGCAAAATAATCGCCTTCTGTTTAATAAAACATCTGCGGCCTGTGATAAACCATCGCAGAGAACACAGTATCTCATAATGTGATTACTGGAAGTCACGACAACGGAAAACTGCTAACTGTAATCGCGCAATTTGTTAAGTGACATGCTCATATTATTGTAGTGTCACACTCGCATGCAGCTTGGTCCTGCTGCTGCCGTACACGGTATCCAAAGTGTCGTGTTGAATTCGTGTGCAGATTCTTACCCGTTGCGTTTTATTTCCTATGCATCGAGTTACAATGTTGCGGTTGCCTACGGACTTTGTGGTCTTTCATATTAATTTTGACACAAATCGCCTCCATTTAATCGAAATGTATAATCCTGAAACTCCATACAATAAGGTATCTACGTTTGGCATGCAGATTTTATTCACGTCAAGAATCTAAATATGGTGAGGATCACATTGTAATTTTTACTAAAATTGTTCGAAAAACTTAATAATGATACTGTAAATAATTGCCAATAAATGTAGATATGTATAAACACTTTCAACCAGTTGAATTATTGATAACCACGCTATGGCGCTCGCAACCATTTGTTCCGGTTTTTCCGATATGTAAAAACATCCAGTTTTTGAAATCTGTTTATTTACAAAGAAAAAACGTTAATAGATCTTGGTCATGCACAATAGATAACGAAATAAATATAGAAATTGCACAAGAGAAGACTTTAACGCTCTTGGAGCAATCAGACCAGAACGGACATTAGTGCGAGTCATTGCCAACTGCTGTGACCCGTCACAGAATTACTCAATAAACTACTAAACTGCATTTCTCCCCGATGCGTGTGTGTGTGTATGTGTGCACTGCTTAATTTTCCATAACATTGCCAATCGCCGCAGAACAATAAAAGTGCATTAAATAAAGCGTACCACAATTACATGGTCTACATCTCAGAAATGGCTTTACGACTGCAGATTTCAATTACTGATCCTGCACAGCGAGAAAATCGACTCCGCCATAACCGTAGAAATGGTTCGAAACAAATTCTGCATGGTTAACTTTAGTTTTAGGAATGCGATTCGTACTTAGGATGACAGTGTTGACACATGTAGAGTAGATTTTAATGATTAATGGTTTTAGGTAGAAACGCCAAAGTGGCGGAATCTATTGCCTGAATGCTGTACTGAACCAAATCCGGGTGGCTTTAACACCGACAAGATGGACATTGCCAGCGGCGGCAAATATAACAATAATAATGTTAACATTAAATATTGTTCCCCCGTTTCCCCATCAGCAACTAACTACACTGATGAGACCTGAAAGGTCGAAACCGGTCTGTAGGTGTTCTGATGGGGGAACAATATTTAATGTTTAGATTAATGGTTTCTTTCTATTATTGCCCTATAGCAGCATCCAACCAATTGGAATGTTTCTCTTTACATGATTTTAATATTAGCTAGAACAGTATTTTTTTTAGTTTTTTTGCGTTACTAATTATATGCACAAACTCATGAATTTTTGGCAAAATAAAATACCTTAAAATTTCAGTAGGGTTAAACGTGGCCATATTTACTCGTTATTGGTTACGCCAGATAACACAGCCCCACAAAAAAAAATTCCGGATCTCTAGACCAGACATGTGTATCCTTATGTATTTTTGCCCGCCGAATCCGAATCCGAGGTCAGAAAAAGCCCTACACCCCAGGAATTGGCCCCAGAGGCCGAAAATGGCCGCTGAAAGGTGTGAAACGGGAATTCCGGCATGACGGATGCTCAGGGCAGGTTGAGATTGCATTCTCAAGGCAAAGTCGAATTAGTGGCTAACGGAGGTTAGATCCAACAGTCATCGCGGCCCCTGAGGCCGGAAAATGGGCCCTTGGGGGCCGAAAAATCGAGATTTTCACGTCGTCATCACGGCACTCAAATTTCTATGGACTCTAAAACTCAGGAAACACTGGCAATGTAGCAACATTTTGAGGCCCATTGTAATTCATGCCCCGGCCCAGAAAATGGACCCTTAGGACCAGAAAATGGAAATACCATGCCGGCATCCCGGGGCTCGGGTTTCTACGGACTTTTAAACTTGAGAAACACCCAAGATGGTGGAACGGTTCAAAGCCCATCGGAAGTCATGCCCAGGGCCCGGAAAATTGGAGCTCGGTGGCCGGAAATCGAGATACCTACGTCTGAATCACGGTACTCGAATTTCCATGGAGTTTCAAACACCAGAAACGCAAACGATGGTGCGACAGTCCGAGGCCCGTTGAAATTCATGCCCGGAGTTCAGAGAATGGCCGCTCTGGTGTCGAGGAGGAAAAATTTTTTCCCCCCATATTTTGTTAATATTTTTCTGTTATTTGTCTTGTTGTTATTGTTATGATCGGACCTGTTATTCAACTACTCTAAGTGCTTGTGGGTAACTGGTTATACCTGCAACCAGTACTCTCACATGCTGCTGTGAGCTTGCTCTGCCGATGTAGTTTGAATTGCAGGCTTCCAGAAGCCAACCCTTTCGAGCCCTGATCAGGAAGTGCGCCATGAATGAGACTGTCGGAGGTCTCATCGCTCCGAGTGGGTGCCGGTTCGTCCGTGTATTCCGGAACTGGTTAAATGTAGGTTGGGCCTCAGGGAACTGGGGTAGGATAACCATCCGAGGGTATACCCGTTCCCAACTGTACAGCACGCTCCTTGCCGCACGATGCGTTGGTAAAATAAAAATATGTCATCTTCAGGTACAAAAAATAGCAAAAGTGTTGGTCTTGCACAACCAGGTCCTAGTTCTTCTGGCACCACAATCCCAAAAAAATGTAAAAATAATCCCGAACATTTCTGTTTTATGTGTGGACAGTTGGTCTTCCAGTCAACTCAACGTAAACTCACCCCCAATATGAAAAATATCTATGAAACGCTCTTCAAACTGGAAATCCCTCACAATCCAGAATGGTGGATACCAAGCTTGCTGTGTAACTCTTGCTATCTCTCACTGAATCATTGGAAAAACAAAGAAGGATATGTTATGCAAATGAAAACACCAATGAGATGGAGAAAACCTCGAGCAAACCATGCCAACTGTTATTTCTGTCGTTGTAAGGTATTGGGTATAAATCAGAAAAACAGGGGTAATGCCATCTATGGCACTGTCGACAGTGTGACTTTTCCAACGTTTGCCAATAAGCCACGTGCCAAGTCACAGGTTGGTCAAGTGGAAAGTATGGACCTTGGAAGGAAGTAGAGCCTGAACCGGTTGTCGAAGAAAGTGATGATGAAGCACAACCAACGACAATACAACCTAGGCTGTATACTCAGGACCGTCTAAGCGACTTGGTGAGAGATCTTGGATTGGATAAGGATAGAGCAGAGTTATTAGCATCGAGATTCAAAGAAGATAAACTCCTAGCACCCAAGACAAAAGTGCCAATGTATCGGACCAGAGAAAAAGACTTCCTGAAGTTTTTTAGGGAAGAGAATTCCCTGGTATATTGTTCTAACATCGAGGGATTAATGTCTGAAATGAAAGTGAATTGTTACAAAGATGATGAATGGAGATTGTTTATCGATGCCAGTAAGAGGAGTTTGAAGGCGGTTTTGCTGAACAATAAGAACGTGTATGCCTCAATTCCGGTTGGACATTCCGTGAAACACCGTGAATCCTATGACACCTTCAAATATTTGCTTGACAAGTTAAATTACAATCAACATAATTGGGCTATTTGTGGAGATCTGAAAATGATCACAATACTTCTTGGTCAGCAATCAGGTTACACAAAATTACCGTGTTTCCTGTGTTTATGGGATAGCCGAGCGGATGATCGTCATTATATTGTCAAGGACTGGCCCCAACGGGAAGAATGGGTCCTCGGGAAAAATAACATCCTCTTCAAGGCTTTAGTGGATCGCCACAAGATTTTGCTGCCACCGCTTCATATCAAATTAGGCATGATGAAGCAATGTATCAAAGCCCTGAATAAGGAAGGCAAGTGTTTTCAGTACCTTTGTGAGAAATTCCCTCAAATTTCGACCGAAAAATTGAAGGCAGGAATCTTTGATGGTCCACAGATTCGCACAGCCATGAAAGATGCTGATTTTGTGAAAGTGATGAATCCTCGGGAAAAAAAGGCTTGGTTAGACTTCAAGAGTCTTATCGAAAACTTTTTGGGTAATAAGAAGTCTGAGGATTACGAGCAACTTGTAGAAAATTTTGCGAGTTTCAAAGATTTGGGATGCAGAATGAGTCTGAAGCTCCATTTTTTGCACTCACATCTAGACTATTTCCCGGAAAATTTAGGCGATTGTAGCGATGAGCAAGGGGAAAGATTCCACCAAGATATCTCCGAGATGGAGAAACGATACCAAGGCAGGTGGGATGTCCATATGATGGCTGATTACTGTTGGTCATTAAAAAGGGACACGCAAGACCACCATAATCGCCAGCCAGTGAGAAGATCCTTTGAGGATAAAGCAATAAGGTACCACAAGAAAAGGGAATAGATCTGTTTTATGTTATTTATCAAATTTTTATCATTGAATTTATTTTTCATAAATTCAGTTTTTATTAAATTTATTTTTTTTTGTAAATTTATTTTTTACCAAACTTTTCTTTAGTGAATTTATTTTTATTGAATTCATTTTTGATCACATTTATTTTTAGTGGATTTATTTTTTATAAAATTTGTTTTTTTACAAAAAATTTTTAATTAATTTATTTTTGACATTTTTCTCAGTAATTTTCGATTCTCGATTTCCGGCCCTTCAGGCCCATTTTCTGGGCCCCGGGCATAAATTCAAATGAGCCACGAATTGTTCCAACATCGTCAGTGTTTCCTGAGTTTGAAAGTCCATAGAAACTTGAGTGCCGTGATGACGACGTGGAAATCTTGATTTTCCGGCCCTGAGGGCGCGGTTTCCGGACCCTGGGCGTGAATTCCAATCGTCCTGGAAGAGGTTCCACCCTCTTTACGTTGCTGCAGTTTGAAGCTACAAGAAAATCCGAGTGCTGCGATCCCGACGTGAAAATCTCGATTTTTTGGCCCCAAGGGCCCATTTTCCGGCCTCAGGGGCCGCGATGCCTGTCGGATCCAACCTCCGTTAGTCACTAATTCGACTTTGCCTTGAGAATGCAATCTCAACCTGCCCTGGGCATTCGTCATGCCGGAATTCCCGTTTCACACCTTTCAGCGGCCATTTTCGGCCTCTGGGGCCAATTCCTGGGGTGTAGGGCTTTTTCTGACCTCGGATTCGGATTCGGCGGGCAAAAATACATAAGGATACACATGTCTGGTCTAGAGATCCGGAATTTTTTTTTTGTGGGGCTGTGTGATGTTACGTATCTCTAATTCGTCGTGACATAAAATATTAAACCATAACCACATCATTTGAATAGATTAGCATGCACTTCCTACACGAAAACTGATCGGAATCTAACTAATCCGTCGTGAATTATTGCAGTGAAAGTCTCGCCAAATTAAGAGATCACGCTGAAGATATTAAAGATACTATTGTTCCACATTAATATCGAACCCATTTTTTTTTCTTAGAGTGCAAAGATTTCTAGTTTAATATCCTATTTATGGTTAGCTCGAAACAACGAATGTAAATCATTTAGGTGTCGCAGACGAAGTACTTGCATTTTCCGACGACGGCCATAAAACCGGATTAGAAATTATGGTTGGAAGAGAAGTGGACGAAAGTGAAGTGCAAGTATCCCAGAAACCTTAATAGGAGATGTCCTTTCCGTAATTATCCTCACATTACCGATTGCTATTCGGACGATTCGATTTAACTACAGAAATTTGTGGGGAATGCTGTTAGATGTACTTCTAAATATGCATCGGTCTGTTAATGTAACAATATAAATTTCACGATGCCTACTATTTCTCTATTAAAGCTAACTCAAATAAAAACTAATTTTTCGCATTTTGCTCAATGTTACTTTCTCCAGTTTCATATGAATTTCTCTATTTGTTTTTTGAGATGCATCGCGCACACACAGACACAAAAAAAATCCAGAAATCTTTGAAATCGCCTCTAGGGGACTGATATTTTCGAAAAAAAAAATTGGAAAAATGTTCACGATCACTTCCGTACTTCGTAACCAAGAAAGTACCAAAAGTTGATTATAAATAATATTATAGCTACGAACAACGAACAAATTTTACATTATCTAAAGAATTTATTTCCATTCATATCTATCTTCATCTTCATCCATATCCTGTTTCTACCATATACAACCGAAGAACCTCAAATCGGTCATTAACCGGTTGAAGATGCCAACTGAGAAACAAGTCCCTTGTTAGGACGTACGCTTTATTTTTATTAATAATAATAATTCCCACATGGCATTGCATATTCATATCATTAAAGCGTCGAAAGTAACTTGAAATTCGATCAGATTATAAAATTCCATGTTTGTGTGTGCCGATTTACATAATCTTCCGTTTATAATATTCATCAAAAGATTTCGTACTAATAAACTTATTAATATTCATACAGAAATCGCCTTTATCGTTCGCGTAGAAGAACCAGTTTGGTTTGGACGGACGGGTCGTAAAACGGAAAACCCACCAAATTATAATCCCCCTCGGATGCGTTTAAGTGAAAACACTCGTATTTTCGGTGGACATAATTTAATAAGAAATGTCAACGACAATTCATCCGGATGGTGTTTTGGGTCCTTCGCTTAATTCCTGTTTTATACGCAACGAAAATTAATTTAAATGGCGCCTCTCCCGCCGTATTAACATATAAATGTGCCCGTGTGTGTGGTATTCGGTTTTATGTTAATTTGTTTCATTCATGTTGTTTACTGTTTAATGGATTTTTTTAAATGTTTATCACCATGTACTGTGCTCGGGAATAATGGTACTAACTTGAGGAACACCTACTTAATGGAGAGGAAAGTGTGAACACATTAAAATTAGAAAAAAAAATAAGAAAATGTAATCCGGAAAAATTCGGCTACTGGAAGAAACAGTGCTTCAATCCTTGTTTCCTCTATTAGAATAAGTACGACTCTCATCGTGAGGCGTAATTCAAGAAACACCGCTATCCGAAAGATTTTTAAATACAGTTCTCTGCGTTTGAACTTGCTTGGAGGAGAAATGAGGCAAAAACTTACAAAAGGGAAAAAGAAGCTCCTTATGGGAGCTTATATGGTAGAGGAGTATTTTGCAAGACCACACAACGTGGACTGCAAAGTTTATTCAACATTCGTAATTTGAGCAATGAAGGCCAATCTCTGTTTGATTTTTCAGAAACGAAGTTTAAACGTAAAATTTCCTCGGTTATTTTTGTTAGTGCATGCACAAATTGGAAAAAAAAGGCGCGTGGTTCGCGAACAGTACACTTTAAAATGTATCTCATAAGTTGTAAAAGCAACCAAAGACTAAACATGTTTTTTTAATAAATATTTTTCATAAACTACTTGATTTTCTGAAGGCGTCTGCCTGTCTACCTGTCGGTCTGCCTGTTTGTCTGTTTGTTTGTCTGTTTGCCTGTCTGCCTGTCTGTCAGTCTGACTGTCTGTCTGTCTGTCTGTCTGTCTGTGTGTCTGTCAGTCTGTCTGTCTGCCTGCTTGTGTGTCTGTCAGTCTGTGTGTCTGTGCGTCTGCTTGTCTACCTGTCTGTCTATTTATTTATCTATCTATCTGTTTATCTGTCTATCTGTTTATCTGTCTATCTGTCTATCTGTCTATCTGTCTATCTGTCTATCTGTCTATCTGTCTATCTGTCTATCTGTCTATCTGTCTATCTGTCTATCTGTCTATCTGTCTATCTGTCTATCTGTCTATATGTCTATCTGTCTATCTGTCTATCTGTCTATCTATATATCTGTCTGTCTGTTTTTCTGTCCATCTATCTGTGTCTGCCTATCAGTCTATCAGTATGTCTGTCTATCTGATTGTCTGCCTGTATGTCTATCTGTGTCTGCCTATCTGCCTGTCTGTGGATGCTTCTCAAATGACACTTTATACATAAGCTGTATTTGACTTTATTTGAAAAACTGAGGTGACTGGTAAAATTTTGAGCACCGGAAGTGGGTTGTTTGTTGTTAAGTAGGCAGATAGGCAGATAGACAGATAGACAGACAGGTAGACAAGCAGACGCACAGACATACAGACTGACAGACAGACAGAGTCAGGCAGACAGACAGACAGAGAGACAGACAGGCAGACGCACAGATACACAAACTGACAGACAGACAGACTTTTTCCCGCAGCTGATCGCGTGCTAGAAGTCGTGAGAAATAGACCAACTAAAAAAAAAGCTGAACGTCTATCTTTTTAAATTGCACTTTACCGACATTTGACAATATTAATAATTGGTATGTTATTTATGCATTGTTCCAGAATTTTATTTTATGTTATTTTTATTGAACTATTAGAATAGGTTATTCCTTTTTTTCATCTTTTGAGTTTATTTTAAGAAGACTTTATTTTGGATATAGCTCGCCGATACCGATAGCACTAGAGGTGGGTAACTCATGAGTGAGTCGATTAAAAGAGTCGATTCTTAGAAATTAGTCGTAATTCAAATGACTCGTGTAAATTGTAAATTGAGAAGTAACTGGCGCATTAAAATTTTCGAAGTGAGGACCTATTTTTTTGCTCGGCATGTTTTCAGGGCAAATTGCAAAATTTTCAAGGTGAGACCTTTTTTTCACACGGATATTATTCAAAAATGGTCAAAATCTTCTCAAATTTCGAATTAGAAACAATCCTCTTCTATACTTTGTACGGGGAGAGTAAAAAATATAAAACAATAGAAATATAGTTATATTATTTAAGTGAATATTGGTTTTTTTTCTCCCACATTTCATCAAGAGATTGGTAAATTTAATTTAATCAGAATTTATGTTTACACTAATTTTTAAGAATTCAATTTAAAATTAATTTAAAATTCGCTAAGGTGTTACACGCCAGGATTGTATCAAAAAGGCTGAAAGACTTCGGTCAATGGCCATTTGTAGCTCTTTTGTAAACTGAGATTCAATAAATTATATTACTACTACTACTATGTTATATTATATATTACAAGTTACAATTTTGTTGACATTTTTATTAACATCCTCTACGCAATAATTGATTTGGATAATTTTATATGTTTGTTTCGCATTTTCTTTTCTTTAAAATTGTTAATGGTACGATGATGATCATGCACTAACGATTGTTTACAAGATTTCCGTATTGTGAATTTGCATCACCTTGAATATTGATTAAACTTGAATTACAGACTACTTCTTATGTTTAACAAAAACTCCTTAAAGATTTCTCAGAATTAATGATGTAATTCTAAATCGGTCGGTAATAGGTGCTTGTTTTAACCACGAAAATTATTACATGCGTTGTATATATAGGGTTTTTTTTTAAATATGGAACCAAAGATTACTCGAAAAAATAAAAAAAATACTCTAATTTCTGTTATTTATTTCGCATTTTATGACGCACTTATAAAAAATATGACGACAGTAATTTTTGACGTAAATAAAAACGTCTATATTCATTTTGGTTGAATATGTTTACATATATACAGGGTGATCAGTTTCAATCCCGGAGCTTTGCATTTTCCTATTTCTCCATTTCTCGTCCCGGACAGATATATAACATTGGCCACGATGTCAATCAATCATTATTTATGCAACAAGTGAGTAAAGTAATACTTTTTTTTTCACGAGTAGAAAAGATTGCCGTCCGAGCCGAAGTTGCTTTACTCTAGAGTTTCATACAATTTTTTTTCTATGTTTATACTTTAAATAAATTTGATAAGACCTATCAATATTTATAAGTAGTACTTCTTTTAAATGAACAAGATAATAATAATCAAGTTTTCTTCATCTGAAATGAATGTTTGACGTTTATCGGCGGAACTCGCGGCGTGTTGCGAAGCGTTCATGACACACTTTGCGCAAACAAGTTTTTAGTTGCGTTAAAAAATTAACCGCTACGGCACTTTTTTCACGCTTTTTGAAGGCTTCGAGAATCACATATTTTATGAACGCAAATTAATGAAAAAACTGTACATTTTATAACGGACGTAGAAAAAAGAAAATGTATTACTGCTTTTTTTTGATGAAATATCGAAAGATATTCTTTTCGTGAAAATTTTTGACATTAGATCCAAGAGCATTGCATTTTCCTATTTCTAAATTTCTCGTCACCGTAACGATTTATAAGATTGGCTATGATGCCAGGCTATTAAAATGCATTTTTGATTGCTTTTTTCTTGATGAATATTTTTGACATTGGAATTTTATCTATTTCGAGATTCCCCGAAGCAACTCCAACAATTTTATTGAGTGCGTTTAAACTCAAAAACGAAATAAAAGCATTAGCAAAGTTATTTTCACTTACTTGGTTATTTTGGCTAATCAATTGAGCATATCGGTTCGCTAGATCCTTGTCCCTCGTCGATTTGGAAAGTTTCGCTGATTTGGTTGATAGCCTTCCGCCTTCCGGATCCCTGTGCTGGAAGACCGCCCGCAACTGGAAGAGCTGCCCGCCTTTCACCTGGGTCTTCAAATACTGGAACTTGGCCGGAGGAGTTGTATCTTAAACGAAAATCGGTATCGCCTATATCACATTTTTAATTTCTCAATTGCGTAAATTAACCACGGCGACATAATTACTAAGGCTTAATTGGATCTTTGCAGGATCCGGCATTAATAATAATCCCGTGGGTTTATGTGATGCGTGCGGCGCCGCTGATGCGTACGGATAATGGGACAAGGGTGGGTTCAATGAATTTAATTACGGTTTTATGTACGGGTATGAGCTGCATGAATATAAAATGCCGTTTGCCTATTATGTTCGCCATAAACTTACCAGAGGGGTCAGGGTGATGACCAGCATAGGCGATAAAAGGTTGGATGCTAATAAAAGAGCACACTTGCTCTCTGACCAGTTGAAGAATCGAGGTGTACGCTACTGCAGCTCTTTCTCCTTTTTCATTTACTAGCGAGAACCAACCTGTAACGAAGATTGAAATTATTACTACACATAAATATTTTTAATTTAGATTTGGGACGTCCTAATTGAGATAAAATTATAGCTACGATTTTTTGCCGGTAACAGTAACTTTTTAATGTATTAGGGATCTTTGGCGTATGATTACGTTTTATGATTAATTTTCAACTCGAACGTCGTAAATCTTTAGGATGTGTACTCGCTAAAATTCTCAACAAAATCTTGGATCATTGATTCAAGAATGGCGGCGTGGTGGTGTAGTGGGTATAGCGCGAGCATCTGCCTGCTGCATCCCAAGTAGAGTGAGTTCGATTCACCGCCCGAGCGTAACATTTTTACTTTCTCCGTTACGAAGTACGAGAAAGTATTGTGATCGTGATTTAAAAAAAAAAAATTTTTACGGAAATATCCGTTTTGGGGTCCCTAGATGCCATTTCAACAATTTTTGGAAAAAAAATGGTGTCTGTCTGTGTGGCTGTGTGTGTGTCTGTGTGTTTCTTTTCCTAAGAGTTTTCAATTTTCAATTTTCAATTTTTTACCAATATTTTTAGTTGTGTTACCCTGATTATTAATTTTAATGTTGTTTAATTGTTGATTTTTATGAGCGAATTTTTAGTCGATATTTTCGAGTTTTTTGATCCAAGTTTTTGATTTTTTTGCCCTATAATTTAGATTTTGCAGACTGAATTTTTGATATTTTTGGCTTGTACTTGGTTTTTGTATTAATTTTAGGTTATTTATTTGATTTGAATTTTTTTGTTTTAGTGGTTGTTTTAAGATAAAACTAATGTACTTTGATATTTAGATCATCACAATACTTTCTCGTATTTCGTAACGGAGAAAGTAAAAATATTTAGGGTAAAAATCTCTAAAATTTGAAACAAAGAAATTAAAAACACAAAGATCTAAAATATAGACCAAAAAAGAAAAACAAAAATGCAGGCCTAAAAATAAAAAATGCAAACCAAAAAATTTAAAAATCAAGAAAAACAAAAATAATTTGCCATTTTCAGCCCCCAAAACAACTCTTTAGCTCAAAATAAGTTGCTGACTAGAAACTCGAAAACCTCGGTTCCTGGAGGTCCCACAAATTTTCTTTATTGACAAATAGTGTTCAGAATGGTCTCAGACTTGAAAAAAAAACAAAAAAATGTTTGAAGAAAAATTCAATTTAATCGGTTTTAGTCAAAAAGTAACCAAAAAGTAAAAAAATTCGCCCATAAAAAATAATCATTCAAGTTAAAAATCTAAAATGAAGCGCAAGAAATCAAAAACTTGAAAATATCGGCAAAAAAATAAAAAAAGTTGCGTATAAAAATCAATAATTTAGGTTAAAAAAATCTAAAATATAGGATAAAAAATTAAAAACTTCGACGAAAAATTCGATCCTAAAAATCAAAATTGCGGACCAAAAAATCGAAAATTTTAATAAAAAAATCGAAAATTTTAATTAAAAAATCGAAAATTTAGAAAAAAATATCGGTGAAATTGACCAAATTTTGGATATGTTGTTCCTTTCGGTGTCCAGATCAAAAGTCTCCACGGGCACAAAGCTCAAAAATCTTCCCTGCGAGCAGTACCCAGCTCCGAAGGTTAGAGATATATATATATATATATATATATATATATATATATACCGGGTGTTTCAGACCACCAGTACACCCCAAATATCTCGCGAAATACAAATCGTATTAACAAAAAAATACGTCTAAAATTTTTTTTAGCTCTTTCATGTGGTGTGAAATTTAAACCACCACCCCTCCCCCCTGGGGGAAATCTTAAATAGGTACCCCTATTTTTTATTGCAGATTTAGCTTTTACTCTAAAACATATTAGGTTTTTACTCGAAACATTTTTTTCGATTAGCAAAAATTTTTTTATTTAATTATTATTATTTTTTTAATTAAAAAAATCCTGTTTGTCGTTACAAACATTTGTACATTAGCACAATAGAAAAGAATAGAATGGAATTTGATAATCAAATTGATTTTTATTCATTTCTACGATTTTATTTTAACAAAGAATTTTTTTTTTTGCTTATTTCTGACATAAAATTACGAATGACTTTAATCAACGCCTTATTTAAGAGATGACTACGTAAAAAATGTCGTAATCTATCATTTGATGCGAGAAATAAATATAATTCAATAAATGTTTTTGCCGAATATAACGCCATCTGTCGCTCATCGAAAAATTTTTTTCGGATAAAAACCTAATATTTTTTTAGTATAGAATACAAATCTACAATAAAAAAATAGGGGTTCCCATTTAAGCTTTCAAAGTTAGCGATTACCGGTTTTTTTGGTCATCAAAATTTGCCTTTTAATGCAACCATTGTTGTTGTGGTGAACTTGCGATTGCTTTCTTTGGAAATTTGTAAAAACATATTATTCAGAAATAGCCTGTCAAAATTTTAACCATCTGTTGAAGTTAATGCGGTGTTACAGGTGTTGTTTAACATTTAAAAAGTTTTTTTAGGAATCAGTTAAAAATTCACGCTAAGCTTGCCATGGCTTCGTGGCTCTATATAACGAGCCGCCCCTGGATCTATAACATATTTTTAGTTTGGCTTCATATACCTTACAGATCACCCCGTATAACATTCTTTAATTTCTCCATCTGTATCGCTTTACATATTTCAATTATATCTTATTACGTGCGCATACTTAAACATCTCCATATACAAGTTCTGCACGTCATTACCCGCAAGAATATAACAAGTGTAAATATTTGCAAACATTAAAACGAAAATAGCAGTTGTCGTCCACTTACAAAAAGGCCAATCAAAAGACCACACTACACCTTAATGCGGTGTAATTCATGCAAAATAAAGTTATAATTATCCAATTACCGGCGGACTAACATGATCATCAGAAATATTTAAATCACTTTGTATTGTCCGAGCACCTGTCCGCATCGCAATTACACTTTATCGCAGGAACACAATTATCCGCAATCAGCGCCAAAGACAAAATCCCCTTTTGCCGACTCATTTAATAAATATTATTGCACAAGGTTGCTTAATCCGTCGGGAATTATAATAACAGCAACGAGGTGTGTGTGTGTGGTGAATACAAGATAATAAACGATTGCAGATGCCCGGGTTTTCAGGATTTATTAATCTGGGTCGCATTCGTCATTTATTGATCAGTTATGGCCGATTTTTGACTTGTAAACGGCTGATTTCTTTTATTCCGACATGATGTTTTCGACACACTCGATGGAAATAGTATTTATTGTTGTCGTTTACATAAATATATTGGACTACTAGTAGTGAAATTTTATTTATTGTATCGCCGGGGAATAGAATGGCTTCTAGTGGTTCGTAATGTGATTGTGTATCTAAATAATGGGCACAGAGAATGAATAATATATAAAATTTGTGTTATAATTGCTAATACAATGAACTACTTTCCAGGTCTAGTTTTTAATACATTGAAAATTAATGGTTTTCTCGTCAAAATCTTTATTCGGAATTATTTAAGTTTCTCCGATTTAATAATAATTATTCTGAATTATGAGAATTATTTCATTATTTTAAGTCTATATATTTCCACTTTACATGAATGTTTCCCTCTTTTAGTGATTAAGGTTACCAACTATTTTCTAAATCTTCATTTTTGAAAGTGTGTAGTGAATTTTTCGTTTGGCTTAGGTTTTAATCTTCAAGGTTGCTAATAATCGAACTTCGGGTTGGAATTGCCATTTGTGGTGAATTTTTACTTTCTCCGTTATGAAGTACGAGGAAGTATTGTGATCGGGATTTTTTTTTTCAAAATTTTCTTTTTCGGAAATATCCGTTTTGGGGTCCCTAGATGCCATTTCAACAATTTCTGGAAAAAAAAATTGTGTCTATGTGTGTTTCTGTGTGTGCGTCTGTGTGTGTGTCTGTGTGTGTGTCTGTGTGTGTGTCTGTGTGTGTGTCTGTGTGTGTGTGTCTGTGCGTGCGTGTGTGTGTCTGTCTTTGCGAGCTGTATCTCAAAAACTAATAAAGCAATTGATACGAAACTTTGAACATCCCTAGTAGCACAAAATATTTCTTAAATATTGAAAAACACATACTTCTGTGATATTGATTATGACAGATTTTTATATGTTTTAGCAATATTTGTATGAAATATTAAGGAAATATTACTATGTATATATTTTTGCAATATTTGAAAAAAAATGTTGAGGAAATATCATGATATATGAGGTTGTGGTGTGGATCCCAAACGCATGTACAGTATTACCGAGCACTCGAGATGTGTGGGGGTAAAGTTTGCGCGGAGTGAGAAAGTATTGAGAGAACACGATAACAAATCTCCGGAGCCAATTGACTTTAAGACGGTCACTGCCCGACACGTCTCGAGTGCTTAGTACAACTCTACTTACGGTCAAATATCACCCTTTGAAGTTTGCAAATAAATTATACACTGGCTGAGAGAAGAGACAGGAATATATGACGAAATAGCCACTAGCACAGACGTCTGCGTGTAAAACTGTTCAAACAGTGGCAGAATTGACAGAGACAGTACAGTGTTGCCTTTTTCTGTCATCCATACATCTCTTTGGATATATTTATAAAATGTTACTTACTAAATATATGGATTGAAATATATAGAATATGTTTATATAATAATTTTATTTCAACATTTCCATAGACATATTATATAAATATTTACTTTGGCCTTTTAATATTTCCGAAACATAAAAATGTAAAATCAATATTTGTAAAATATTTCCGACACAAATTGTGCTACTAGGGATAGGTCTTATTTAATAATCCGAAGAACTGAACAGATTTTGGTAAAATTTCATACACCGGAAGTGGGCGTTTACCTAAACCGTTTTTTTGTTTTTTGCCAATATTTTCTTAAATATGAAAAATATCACAAAAACATTAAACAAACATTGAAGACAACAAAGAAATGAACATCTTTTGCTTGGAAACATTTTTAATAAAATCATTATTATTCGAGAAAAAAATTTATTATTATTTTTAAACTTTAAGTTTATAATTATAAAACGATAATAGTTACAGCAAATTTATGTTAATAATAATTGTAGAGAATACCAAAATGAACAACTTCTAATGAATAAGTTTTTTTCTAAATCTTGTTAGTTTTTGTGTAAACCGAGTTTTTGAATTTGAAGTATAATCTTTCATAATTTTGACGTTTTAAACGTCAGTTTCATCCGCTCGATGTACATTTAAAATATGATTTCAATTGAAAATAAACCATGAAAACGTAAATATAAATGGCTACGATACCATCAAGTCGAAGAAAGTAACGTGATGGCCACATCATCATTTTTTTGCCATTATTTTGAGATTCGAGTCGTAAGTTATTTTGGTGTCAAAGAGTTATTTTCTTTTACTTGAATTTCCAATACTTTAGTCTGCATTTTTTATTTTTGTGCCTATATTTTAGATTGTTGGCCTGTTTTTTTTTCCAATTTTTCTTTTCTTTAAATTCTCGATTTTTTGAGCCAAGATTTTCAGGCCGATTTTTTAGATCTTTGGCATGTAATTTCTGTTTTTGATTTTCGGCCTTAATATTCTCCATTTAGGCCTAAATTTTCGAATTGTTTGTTAAAATTTTTCGATTTTTTTATTGTCTTCAATATTTGCTTACATTTTTTTGTGATATTTTTCATATTTAAAAAAATATTGGAAAAAAACAACAACAGTTATTTTGGTTTTAGTTATTTTTGGAGTTAATTAATTTGGTTTACTCGAATTTTGCTTTGGTCTGCATTTTTGATTTTAGTGCCTGTGTTTTAGATTTATGGCCTGTTCTTTTCTTGATTTTTTGGCCTAATTCTTTATTTTAGACAAAATTTTTGATTTATGGTCTGCAATTTTTATTTTTAGGTCCGTGTTTTCAATTTTTAGTCTAAATTTTCGTTTTTTTTGGAAAAAATTGTAAATTTCGATCATTTTTTTCGTGTTTTTTTTTGCCTAAATATTCCTTATTTTAGACAAAATTTTCGATTTTTTGGTCTGCAAGTCTGCAATTTTTTTTTTGGGCCCGTGTTTACAATTTTTGGTCTAAATTTTGTTCTTTTTTTTCAAATTATACATTTTTATTTTTTTAGCCTTTATTTTCAATTCTTGGCCTTCATTTTAGTTTTTTTTTTCTAAAATTTTCATCTTCTGTCCTAATCCTATCTTTATTTTGGCTAAAATTTTTGATTTTTTGGTTTTCATTTTGTATTTCCAGGTCCATGTTTTCGATTTTTGGTCTAAATATTCTTCTTTTGGCCACGATTGTGAATTTCTAATTTTCGGCCTATATTTTGGATTCTTGACCTGCATTTTTTATTTTTTTTGTTCTAAATTTTTGATTTTTTGGCCATTACTTTGAGATTCAAGTCGTAAGTTATTTTGGTGTCGAAGAGTTATTTTATTTATTTATTTATTTTTTAACGGTACATCCATTTTACAAAAAATAACTTGTTTCTAAAACCATAACTTAAAAATAGACAGTCTTTTGGACAAGACAAACTAATTTAATAAAAAAATCTTAATTTTCTTTTACTTGAATTTCCAATACTTTAGTCTGCATTTTTTATTTTTGTGAATACATTTTAGATTTTTGGCCTGTTTTTTTTTCAATTTTTTTCTTCTTTTAATTCTTGATTTTTTGACCCAAGATTTTCAGGCCAACTATTTAGATCTTTGCCATGTAATTTCTGTTTTTGATTTTTGGCCTAAATATTCGAATTGTTTGTTAAAATTTTTCGATTTTTTTTGGTCTGTATTTTTGATATTTAGACCTACAATGGTTTTTTGTCCTTTATTTTAGATTTTTTAACCTGAATTATTGATCCATTTGCCAATGTTTTCCATTTTTATTGTTGATTTTTGTCCTTCACTTTGGCAACTATTTTCGAGTTTTTAGTCAGAAAAACTTATTTTGAGCTAGAGTTATTTTTGGGACTCAAAATAGATAATTATTTCTTTTTTACTTGAATTTTCAATATTTTGGTCGCTTTTTTGACCCATATTTTAGATTTTTACGTTCTTTCCAAATTTTAGATTTTTTGGTCCGCATTTTTGATAATTTGATGGTTTTTGTCCTCTATTTTAATTTTTTGACCAGAATGAATGATTTTTAAGCGTGAACTTTTTCCAGTATTTTCATGTTTCTTTTTTGGAGTTTTTGCCCTTGACATTAGATTTTTTTAACCTGAATTATTGTTTTTTATTTATAAATTTATTTTGCAATTGTTTTCGAGTTTCTGGTCGGAAAATTATTTTGAGCTGGAGTTATTTTTGGAGCTCAAAATAGCCAATTATTTCTCTTTTATTCGAATTTTCAATATTTTCGGCCTTATTTTAGATCTTTACTTTTATTTTCACCTTTTTTTGTTCAAAATTTTTGATTTTTTAGCTTAAATATTCTTTATTTTGGATACACTTTTCGATTTGTTTGTTGAAATTTACGATATTCTTTTAGCTGCGTTTCCTATGTTCAGGCCAGAGTCTTCGATATTTGTTTTTTTGGACTTATATTTTAGTTTTACACCTTAATTATTGATTTCTATTAGCGAATGGTTGATTGGCGTATATTTTAGATTTTTTAACCTGAAGTAGTGATAGTTATGAGCTTTTTTTTTTGCCAGTAATTTCAAGGTTTTAGTTGCCAAATCGGAGAAAGTAACATGATGGCCACATCACCATTTTTTTTACTTTCTCCGTTAAGAAGTACGAGAAAGTATTGTGATCGTGTTTTTTTTTTCAAAATTTTTTTTGAAAAAAAAACATTTAAACAAACTTTGAAGAAACAAAGAAATGGATATCTTTTGCTTGAAAATATTTTTCATAAAATCACTTTTATTCGAGAAAAAAATGTATTATTATTTTTTTAATTTTTGGTTTATAATTATAAAACGATGATAGTTACAGTTACAGTTAAATTTATGTTAATAGTAATTGGAGAGAATGCTAAAATGAACAACTTATAATGAATAAGTTTCTTTCGAAATCCTTTTAGTTTTTGAGTAAATTTAGTTTTTAAATTTGAAGTATAATTTTTCCATCTTTCATAATTTTGACTTTTTAAACGTCAGTTTTATCCGAGTCTATAAAACGCTCGATGTACATTTAAAATATGATTTCAATTGAAAATAAACCATGAAAGCGTAAATATAAATGGCTATGATACCATCAAGTCGGAGAAAGTAACATGATGGCCACATCTGGCGAAAGATTCTAATAATCCAACTCCAGGTTAGAATTAGTCATTTGTATCTTTATAATAACATAAGTTATTTTTTTGTCCTGAACAGTATTAAATACGAATGAGGACATGCATGTAAATTTATTACCATTTCCACTAGCTTATATGTAAATTAATCATGTTCGTGAAAAAGCTGCAATAAACCATTAAATCACTAATATAAACAAGCTTTTATTGGCACACAGTGATTAGATCCATCAGTTGTTGGAAATTCGAGGCATTTAAAAATAACTCTATACGCGTTACTGAAAAACGCATTTATATTCATTATATACACAATCACAATTATGTTTGACGAGGAACCTCGATAGGGAATCAATCAGTCTGTTGCGAAAGAGCTCGCCCAGGCATGCCATCTAATAAATAGTCAGGCAATTTCGTAATTAACGATAGACAAATCAACGGAGATCCGTTATAGGAGCAATAAGTCACAATAATGGTTAATGGAAAATCGGGCCTGCGCTAATAGGAAATTCAATCGTTATTTATTCAGCCGTTAACAGAAAGAAAACCAACACTTTATAGTTTAATGTATATCATATATATACCGGTGGAATATATTATGAATTAATAGATAACCTATATAATAAATATGTGCGTGTATGTGGGCACACGCATTTAGTCCAGTTATGTTAAAATATCGACTAATTGCGAAATGCGTCGTGTATTCCTGTCATGAGTGCTGATACGCCTTACATTACTTTGCATATTATTCTGTTATGCTTTTAAACCAAAGACCTTTGAAAATAAAAACTATAAAATGTTGTTTTCTACAATCTGAAATGTAAAGTTGATTGAAATTTGTGTTGTATATTGCAAATTTTGCCGTTAAAAAATTTCAGCTATCTTCAATAGCAAAAAAATTAGGTAGTCACCATGAACATTTTAGTAAATTTAAAAAAATAATTGATTTTTCAGACTTTGATCGGCCGTAGCGGCCAAACGAAAACTCCAAATTGAACGCGGTTTGCAAATCTGAGCTCCTCGTACGTCAATCAGTCGGATTAGAGATTTTCAAAATCTCGAAATATCCTCAGAATTAATGTATTTTTGCAATAATAACAAAAAAACAACCGTTGCACCCTAGCTGAAAACAAAATGGCAAGACTCCAAACAAAAATTGCAATGGAAAAATTGCATCTCACCATTTTTTTTTTGTAAGTTATCACGCTAGGAATTAGCTTTAAAATCTCCAAATATACTCAGAATTAATGTATTTTTGCAATATTCAAAAAACAACCGTTGCACCCCAGCTGAAAACAAAATGCTAAGAATTACAGTAAAAAAAATTGCATCTTACGATTTAAAAATGGTGATGTAGCCATGATGTTACTTTCTCCGATTTGATAGTATAATAGTTATTTATTTTTATACTTTCATGGTCTATTTTTTAATCTAAAACGTATATTAAATATAAATCGAGCGTTTTGCAGGATCGCATGTTCATGATAATAAACGTCAAAATTATGAAAGACAAATTATGTTTCAAATTCTAATAGTTTTTACCGCCAGTTTACTCAAAAACTAATGAGATTTACAAAATTTCTTACTCTTTATAAGTTATTCATTTTGGCATTCTCTACAATTATTGTTAAAATAAATTTGATGTAACTTTTATCATTTCATAATTATAAACCAAAAATTAATTTTTTTTTAATTTTTTTTAATTTTATAAGTTATTCATTTTGGCATTCTCTACATATATTATTAATATAAATTTGATGTTACTTTTATCGCTTCATAATTATAAACCAAAAATTAAAAAAAATAATTATTTTATTTTTCAAAAAAACAATGATTTTATGATTTTGCTGTCTTTAATGTGTGTTTAAATGATTTTTTAAATATGAATTATAATAATACAATTTATTGTACTTGAGATACATCAAAATACAACAGGCCATCGACCGAGGTTTTTAACATTATTTACAATTAAAAAATATTTTTATTTATTTCAATCAAAATTAAAGGCCTTTTCAAATTCTACAATTTGATCAAAACTAATGCTGAAAACTAGGGCACCATTATTTTTTCGTGTAGAAACAATTTGGTCGGTTGTTAATCAAAATTAAGGGTTGCAAAATTTGACAGAAATTTTATATGGAAAACCAAGGGCGATATTTTTAGCTCCTTGGTAACCTTGAAAAGCAAATTTTTCAGAAAATGAATTTTGATTACCAACGGGCCGAATTGTTTCTAAATGAAGAAAAAATGGTGCCCTAGTTTTTCAGCATTAGTTTCGATAAAAATTAAAGGCTGAAGAATTTGTTCGTTGTTGTTTGTTCTTCATATAAAATTTCTATCAAATTGTGCAACCCTTAATTTTCAATACTAATAGCCCCAATTGTTTCTACATGAAGAAAAAATGGTACCCTAGATTTTGGCATTAGTTTTTTATTTTTTTTATTTTTAAAGGCTGAAGAAATTGAGCGAAACTAATGCTGAAAACTAGGGCACCATTTTTTCTTCATTTAGAAAAAAATGGTCCCGTTGGTAATACAAATTCATATTTTGAAAAATTTGCTTTTTAAGGTTACCAAGGAGCCAAGTAGTTTTTAAATATAAAAAATGCCGCTCTTTATTTATTTCATATAAAATTGCTATCAAATTGTGCAACCCTTAATTTTCATTACTAATGGCCCCAATTGTTTCTACATGAAGAAAAAATGGTACCCTAGATTTTGGCATTCGTTTTTTATTTTTTTTTATTTGTAAAGGCTGAAGAATTTGAGCGAAACTAATGCTGAAAACTAGGGCACCATTGTTTCTTCATTTCGAAAAAATTGGTCCCGTTGGCAATACAAATTCATATTTTGAAAAATTTGCTTTTTAAGGTTACCAAGGAGTTTTTAAATATAAAAAATGCTGCCCTTTATTTATTTCATAAAAAATTGCTATCAAATTGTGCAACCCTTAATTTTCATTACTAATGGCCCCAATTGTTTCTACATGAAGAAAAAATGGTACCCTAGATTTTGGCATTAGTTTTTTATTTTTTTTATTTTTAAAGGCTGAAGAATTTGAGCGAAACTGATGCTGAAAACTAGGGTTTTTTCTTCATTTAGAAAAAATTGGTCCCGTTGGCAATACAAATTCATATTTTGAAAAATTTGCTTTTTAAGGTTACCAAGGAGTTTTTAAATATAAAAAATGCTGCCCTTTATTTATTTCATAAAAAATTGCTATCAAATTGTGCAACCCTTAATTTTCATTACTAATGGCCCCAATTGTTTCTACATGAAGAAAAAATGGTACCCTAGATTTTGGCATTAGTTTTTTATTTTTTTTTATTTTTAAAGGATGAAGAATTTGAGCGAAACTAATGCTGAAAACTAGGGCACCATTTTTTCTTCATTTAGAAAAAATTGGTCCCGTTGGCAATCCAAATTCATATTTTGAAAAATTTGCTTTTTAAGGTTACCAAGGAGTTTTTAAATATAAAAAATGGTGATGTGGCCATCATGTTACTTTCTCCGACTTTATATTTACGTTTTCATGGGTTTATTTTCAATTGAAATCATATTTTAAATGTACATCGAGCGTTGTGTAAACTCGGATGAAACTGACGTTTAAAACGTCAAAATTATGAAAGATAGAAAAATTATACTTCAAATTCAAAAACTCAGTTTACTCAAAAACTAAAGGGATTTCGGAAAAAACTTATTCTTTATAAGTTGTTCATTTTAGCATTCTCTGTAATTATTATTAACATAAATTTGCTGTTACTATTATCGTTTCATAATTATAAACCAAAAATGAAAAAAAATAAATACATTTTTTTCTCGAATAACAATGATTTTATGGAAAATGTTTTCAAACAAAATAATCTCATTTCTTTATTGTCTTCAATATTTGTTCAAATGTTTTTGTGATATTTTTTATATTTAAGAAAATATTGGCAAAAAACAAAAAACAGTTAAGGTAAACGCCCACTTCCGGTGTACAAAATTTTACCAAAAGCTTTTCAGTTCTTCAGATTATGAAATAAGACGGATGTTGAAAGTTTCATATCAATTGCTCTATTAGTTTTTGAGATACAGCGCGCACAGACAGACACACACACACACACACACACACACACACAGACACACACACACACACACACACACACAGACACAAAAAAAAATTTTCCAGAAATTGTTGAAATGGCATCTAGGGACCCCAAAACGGATATTTCCGCAAAAAAAATTTTTGAAAAAAAAATCACGATCACAATACTTTCTCGTACTTCGTAACGGAGAAAGTAAAAATGCCGCCCTTTATTTATTTCATATAAAATTGCTATCAAATTGTGCAACCCTTAATTTTTATTACTAGTGGACCCAATTGTTTCTACATGAAACCAGTTTTCAGCATTAGTTTCGATCAAAATTAAAGGCTGAAGAATTTGAGCGAAACTAATGCTGAAAACTAGGGCACCATTTTTTCTTCATTTAGAAACAATTGGTTTCGTTGGCAATCCAAATTGATTTTTAAAAAAAAAATTATCTTTCCAAGGTTACCAAGGAGCCAAATAGTTTCTAAATGAAAAACCAAACAAAATTTCGATCAAATTTTGCAACCCTTAATTTTGATCACCAACGGGTACAATTTCATAAACAGCATTTGTCCAAAAATTATGTTTTGAAAAAATCGAAAAACTGTTTATCTTGGCAACCCTTACAACTTCTAATTTTACAATTTTTATTTATCATAGATAACTGAGTATTATTTAGTCCATTTACTTGTATTAAGAAAAATAAAACAAAAAGCAATTGGACATAAACAATGTTGCAATAAACAATAAAATAAATAGAATTTAAAGCGTTGTAACTTTGTACACGTGTGGTTTTTAAATTAACTACGTCGGATAGCTTGCAAAATACTTCACCAGATGCCGCAAAAATGTCGATTTCGACAATTTTGGACATACGCTGTTTATGAAATCGTCTGGATTGTTTCTACATGAAGAAAAAATGGTGCCCTTGTTTTCAGCATTAGTTTCGAACAAAATTAAAGGCTTTAGAAGTTGATCAAAACTTATGCTGAAACAATTTGAGCCCGTTGGCAATTAAAATTAATTTACGATCAAATTTTGCAACCCTTAATTTTAATCACCACTTGTTTCTAGATGAAGAAAACATGGTGTCCTAGTTTTTACCTTTAGATTTCAATTAAATTTTACAGCTCTTAATTTTGATTCCCTTCTTCGCTAGTTAGTAGCGATGATAATTCTGGGCAACATTGTTTATTCGAAGAGTACCATTTACTATTGCAATGAGCGACGCGTCGAGCTTAACTCTAGCAAATGATTTTTAAATAACATCTTTTTTATTAGAGGAGGAAATTTGTTTCTCATTTTATATCACGAAAATTGAGCATTCCATTCCCAAATAGATGTTAATAGTATATTTTTAAACGAGTGAGAAAGTTGGCCATTGCCACGAGGGTGAAGTGCAATTCACCCGAGTGGCAATGGCCAACTTGTTCACGAGTTGAATACTATACTTTTTCGCATCATATAACGAATAATTTTTCTATTTGGAAATTGCGGCAGTTCGCTGACAAAAAAACGAATCGTAACCATAGTAACAACTAAACTGTTGGGCAATGAAACCGCCATCATTAGATTGGATGTCACCTGTTGGGTAATGAAACCGCTATTATTTGATTGGACGTCACCTGTTGGGCAATGAAATTGCTATCATTTGATTGGACGTCACCTGTGGAGAAAATGATTCGGCCGAATAATGGACAACTTTCTCAACCAAAAACGATTTAACAACGTTTATATTATTAAATAAGATGCAAAAAATGCATTTTACCCAATAAAGTGCAAGCTCAATCATTATAAATAATTAGAGAATTGACACATCTACATCTATATATGGGTCAGTTAATAACTTTCTACATAACTACCAATCAATTTTTAATTTTTTTTTTTTTTTGAAACTAGTTCATTCCGCCGGACCCAATCAAAATTAGGCCACGAAGAAATCGTATCGTTATTATTGCCGAACGAAACGTTAAAGTATTCATTATTCCAATTTAAGAAACAAAAACTTTACAAAGCCGTGTCATTAGATTATAATGAGCAAAATTGCATTTTTTTTTTCGTCGGAAAATTAAAATTTCAACACGCCTAATTGAATCACACGAGTGCAATATTTGAGTACACGCATTAACAAAAAGCCAACAATTTCATTCCCAGCAAAAATCGCGCAATGCACAGTTGTTGTACGATGGGAACAGTCTTGAGCACAATTAATATCCGCGCGACTGTGTCATAATGAAACGCCTAGTTCTCACCGCCATGAGAGCCTTTTGGGCCGTTGCTGCATCAATAATAACTGTGCCTTTTTTTGCAATGATATTCACTTTGCATATAAACAAACAATGGTTCCGTCTGTCCGACAATGAATTACGCAAACGCCTCGTTGGATAACGGGACGTGATTAAATGATAAAAAAAAAAAATTAAACGCCACTTCCTGGTTTTTTGAGGATTGATTACAACACTTTTAGTACTTCCGAATTGGGTCAACGTGTTAGTTATGGTAAATACAGTGTGTTGAGTTTTTTTTTTGTAAAGTTCTTGTAAAAGACTGCAAACAGTAATTACGTGATATTCACATGTAAACGTGATGATTAAAAGAAAACTAGATTTTCGAGAATTGCTTAGCACTTCCGAGTTGGACCACCATGTTAGGTATCGTAAATACAGTGTGTGGAGTTTTTTTGTTAAATACCTGTAAAAGACTTCACGTTCTGGATTACAAATAGTAATTACGTGATATTCACATGTAAACTTGCGGATTAAAAGAAAACTAGATTTTCGAGAAGTGATTATAACACTTTTAGCACTTCTGAGTTGGACCACCGTGTTAGCTATCGTAAGTACAGTGTGTGGAGTTTTTTTGTTAAATACCTGTAAAAGACTTCACGTTCTAGATTACAAACAGTAATTACGTGATAGTCACAAGAAACTTCGTTACGAGTTCTTGTGTAGGTGAAGTGAATTCAGTAGCTGAAGTGATTATCGCTGTGTAATGTAGGATATTATTTTACTTATGGAGGAAGATATTTCGTTAAGAAATTAAATTTTCTCACCGTTATATCCCTCTGGAAAATGCAGAAGATTCGTATCCGGTTTTTCCTTTCCGCGTTTCGTAAAAATTCCCCTAGCTTGAATTTTGGTGTAACTATCGAAGCACCTGTAGAGCAGCAACGGTTCACTTCCCGCCACCCTGACCACCCTCGGCAAGGAGTATCTCTCGAGGAAATCCCTCGCCTCCAGCTCCTGGTTCTTCCTATCACCAGTTGACTCCGGACTAGTATCGGGCGTTCGTCCATCCGATCGGCTCTTCGTGCTCTCCGGAGTGTTATCGACCGAATGCACCTTGAAGTCGCCGAAGTTCGTGTGCGAGTCGTGCGAGTTGTACCTCCGAAGCACCGCGTTCTTTCGATCCTTCTTGTCCTTCCGTTTCTCCTGGAAGATGAAGTGGGACGCGTCGAAGCTCGTGAGGGCGTCCGAGTGGCGGAACAGGGGATTGTAGGAGGTCTTCGGGGAGAGCGGGCTTCGCATCCTCAAGGAGGGCATCGAGGAGTTCCTGCTGCAGCTGTTGCCGCTCCTGCTGGAGCTGCTCCTCGAGGACACTGTCGCGTTTTGAAACATCCTGCGCTGCTTTACGCTCGAGATCTTTACATTATACAGCTATTGGTTCCAATAACCTGAAATTAAAAAAAGGAAATATTCAGTAAAAAAAATCATACATTTTTATTTTATATTTATAATTTCAATTTAAATTACATATTTTCTAAATGTACTTCGAGCGTTATGCAGGATCGGATGATATTGACGTTTGAAACTACAAAATTATGAAAGGTGAAAATGACAAATTAAACTTAATCATCTTTTTTCGTTAGTCACAATTGTTTTTTTTCAGAAATTTTTGAAATCGCCTTCAAGGATATTTTCGTTAAAAAAAATTTCACAAATGGTCAAAAATTCGCTTACAAATTCAATAATTCAGGTTAAAAAATCTAAAACATAAAAATCGAAAATTTTAACAAATAAATCGAAAATTTAGGCCAAAATAAAGAATATTTAAATATTGTTTCCCCATCAGAACACTTACAGACCGGTTTCGACCTTTCAAGTCTCATCCGTGAAGTTAGTTGCTGATGGGGAACGGAAATTGCTATTGGAATTTAAAAATTTGAAACAATAAAATCGAAAATGCTGATATAAAATATGGGCCAAAAAAACCAAAAATCTTGAAAATGAGAAATTAAAAGCAAAAAAATGAATGTCTCAAGTAAAAGAAAAATAATTTTCCATTTTCAGTCCCAAAAATAACTCAAACTAAGCTCAAAATAAGTTTCCAACTAGAAATTCGAAAATAATGGCAAACAAATAAATAAAAATCATGCATAAAAAAACAATAATTCCGGCTAACTCACCTAAACTAAAGAGCAAAATATCAAAACCTTGGAGCAAAAAACTCTAAAATACCAGAAAAAATTCCCGTATATAAATCAATAATACAGGTTAAATATAAAATGTAGACCTAAAATCAAAAATTCTCGTTTAAAAAATGCGGAACAAATCGCAAATTTTAACAAATAAATAAAAAAATTGGGAAATATAGGAAATTTAGGCCAAAGAAATCGAAATTACAGGTAAAAATGGTAATGTGGCCATCATGTTACTTTCTCCGACTTGATGGTATCATTTATATTTACGCTTTCATGGTTTATTTTCAATTGAAATCATATTTTAAATGTACATCAAGCGTTGTGTGAACTCGGATGAAACTGACGTTTAAAACGTCAAAATTATGAAATGAAAAATTTTACTTCAAATTAAAAAAACTCAGTTTACTCAAAAACTAAAGGGATTTCGAAAAAAACTTATTCTTTATAAGTTGTTCATTTTGGAATTCTCTACAATTATTATTATCAACACGTTTTAGCATTTTCTACAATTATTATTAATATACATTTGCTGTAACTATTATCGTTTTATAATTATAAACCAAAAATTAAAAAATAATAATAAATTTTTTTCTCGAATAAAAATGATTTTATGAAAAATATTTTTAAGCAAAATTTGTTTATTTCTTTGTTATCTTCAATGTTTGATTAAATATTTTTGTGATTTTTTCATATTTAAGAAAATATTGGCAGAAAACAAAAAACAGTTAAGGTAAACACCCACTTCCGGTGTACGAAATTTTACCAAAAGCTTTTAAGTTCTTCAGATTATCAGATAAGACGTATGTTCAAAGTTTCATATCAATTGCTCTATTAGTTTTTGAGGTACAGCGCACACAGACAGACACACACACACACACACAGACACACACAGACACAATTTTTTTTTCCAGAAATTGTTGTAATGGCATCTAGGGACCCCAAAACGGATATTTCCGCAAAAAAAATTTTTTGAAGATCACAATACTTTCTCGTACTTCGTAACGGAGAAAGTAAAAGCAATAATTCCGGCCAACTCACCTAAACTAAAGAGCAAAATATCAAAACCTTGGAGCAAAAAACTTTATATTACCAGAAAAAATTCCCGTATATAAATCAATAATACAGATTAAATAAAAAATATAAAATATAGACCTAAAATCAAAAATTCTCGCTTAGAAAATGCGGTACAAATCGCAAATTTTAACAAATAAATAAAAAAATTGGGTAAAAATATAGGAAATTTAGGCCAAAGAAATCGAAATTACAGGTAAAAATCTAAAGTATAGGCAAAAAAATTAAAAATCAACAATATAGGCCAAAAAGTCAAAACTTCGGGCAAAACGAATTTAATTAATAGACTTTAGTTTATAAGAGCATATTTTTTTCTTTTTTTTCTTTATTTTTTCTTTTATTTTTGTATACAATTTTGTTTACTTAATACTTTATTTTGTTTATTATTTCCAGGACGTATTTGTTGTCTAATTGGTTTTAATGTATACACTTGATTTACATTCTTGTATTATACTTTTCTATTAATATTATATTATTTATGTAAAAAGGCGTTTTCCGTTAATAAACGAATTATTATTATTATTATTATTTATTAAAACATCAAAAACTCGAGCCTAAAGATAAAAAATGCGGACTAAAAACTCGAAAACTTCAACAAACAAATCGGAAAATTTTGGCCAAAATAAATAATGTTTAGGCCAAAAATATCGAAAATGTTGAACAAAAAATAGAAATACAGGCCAAAGATCCAAAATACGGGGCACAACACTTACAAATACTGGTCTAGAAATAAAAAATGCAGATCTAAAAAAAAAAATTATCATTTTTAGCCCAAAAAATAACTCTCTAGTTCAAAATAAGTTTCCGACCAGAAACTCGAAAATATTGACTTAAAAATAAAAAAAATGGTCCGTAAAAAACATAATACGGGTTAAAAAAAGGCAAAAATCAAAAATCAAAAATTCGAAAATACCGGCAATAAACAAAAAATTCGCGCATAAAAACAAATTCTGGTAAAAAATCTAAAATATTGAGCAAAATAAAAACAAATATGAAGAAAAATTTGGGCCGAAAAATTAACAATGCGGACCAAAAAATCGAATATTTTATAAAACAAATCGAAATTTAGGCCAAAATAAATAAAATTAAAATTAAACTACCACAGAAAGACTTCAGGTCAGTAGCCTGGACATAAGAACACCCATATTTAATGTAATGTTATGGTTATTTTTACTGTATACACATAATCAGTCTGAATAAAGATGATTTGTGTGTATAAAAATTAAAATTAAAAAATGGTGATGTGGCCATCATCTTACTTTCTCCGACTGATGGTATCTTTTATATTTACTTTTTCAATTTAAATCATATTTTAAATGTACATCGAGCGTTTTGTAGACTTCGATGAAACTGACGTTTAAAACGTAAAAATTATGAAAGATGGAAAAATTATACTTCTAATTCAAAAATTCAGTTTACTCAAAAACTAAAGAGATTTCGAAAGAAACTTATTCTTTACAAGTTGTTTATTTTAGCATTCTCTACAATTATTGTTTGCTGTAACTATTATCGTTTTATAATTATAAACCAAAAATGTAAAAAAATAAATAATTTTTTTCTCGAATAACAATGATTTTATGAAAAATGTTTTCAAACAGGATAAGCTCATTTCTTTGTTGTCTTCAATATTTGTTTAAATCTTTTTGTGATATTTTTCATATTTAAGAAAATATTGTCAAAAAACAAAATACGGTTAAGGTAAACACCCACTTCCGGTGAACGAAATTTTACCAAAAGCTTTTCAGTTCTTCAGATTATCATATAAGACGTATGTTCAAAGTTTCATATCAATTGCTCTATTAGTTTTTGAGATACAGCGCACACAGACAGACACACACAAACAGACACGCACACACACCATCACACACACACACACATATACAGACACACACATACAAACACACATACAGACACACACACACACACACACACACACACACATACACACTCAAATACAGACACATACAGACACACACACACACACACACACACATACAGACACACACACACACACACACACACACACACAGCACAAATTTTTTTTTTCCAGAAATTGTTGAAATGGCATCTAGGGACCCCAAAACGGATATTTCCGTAAAAAAAAATTTAAAAAAAAATCACGATCACAATAATTTCTTGTACTTCGTAGCGGAGAAAGTAAAAAAAAAGTATTCTATATAATTCACAATGATTTCCATTCCTTAGTACATTTGGCTATTTTTAATTTTAGTGAAATAAAAATCACTTTAAAAAGCTACACTGTAAATTCTGGAACAGAAGAATTATTCTTGAAAACAGTTTTGAAACATCTTCGATTGACAAAGGTTGGTAAACTTAACTTAACCGTAATTTCTCGTCGGAACTTATTCTAAGCTAAGAAGTATTATTTTTAGACCAGGTTTTTTTATTTTTAGCCGATATTTTAGATCCTCGGCTGTTTTGTTCCAATTTTTTTATTTGTTTGGTCAAAAATAATTTCTTGAAATTTTGGATTTCTTGGTTTGCATTTTTTATTTTTGGAATGAGTTTTCGATCATTTGGCCTAAATTTTGACAAAACGTCAAAAACTCGAGCCAGAAGGTGAAAAATGCAGGCTAAAATATTCAAAATTTCAACAAACAAATCGAATATTTTGGCCAAAAAAAAAACAAAAATAGCCGAAGATCTAAAATGTCGGCCAAAAATATCAAAAATCCTGGTATAAAAATAAAAATGCATACCAAAAAAAAAACTTGAAAATACAGGCAAAAGAAAAATAATTTTAAACGAACTTCTCGCATATAAATCAAAAATTCTTTATTTTGGCCTACATTTTTGATTAGTTTGTTACAATTTTCAATATTTCCGCATTTTCAGGACCGACATTTTGGTCAAATTTTTTGATTTCTTTTGTCCTACATTTGAGATTTTTTAATGAATGATTGATTTTTACTTTTTTTGTGTAAGTTTTTAAGAATCAATATTGAAACAACTTCGATTGACAAAGGTTGGTAACCTTTGTGCGTTGAACTGAATTTTTTTAATAGAACTAGAATACTAGGTTTTCTAATGACTTCATTAGAAAACCGTTGATAAGAAATTGTCTCCGAATATAGAACAAAATGTTTTCGAACGCAAAAATAGGCCTGTAACGATATTTCCATAGAAACATTTTTGTTGTTAACAGGTGATGTAGATGGATTGATGCAAAAGCTTCACGAATAAGCAGCGCATTTCAATTATTATTTTTTGTACGAAGTATCGTGAATTTTTCGAATTCAAAATTTTAGCGGAAATATGAATTACAATTATGGAAAACCCTCACTTGTTGCATTATATCCATTCCGAGGTACCCTGAGATGATTCCGATCATTCAACAATTAAGTGTGTTATTATTATTATTTATTATATTTTACTAACCCTATCAAATTATTATTTTTTTTTGGCATGGGAAGCTGGTCCATTCTGCCAGAGGTATTATTTAACTATCTTGTATTGATTTCTGAATATTTATTTATACATAATCATTATTAATTATATAATGAATGAACACTGAACATCCATGGACTCGAACGGCGACTTCTTCATTCCGAAAAAGTGACCGTCCGGATGGGATTCGAACCCATGACCACGAGGCCCGTGAGCAGGAGCTCTACTCACTAGACCACCGCGTGTTTCATTTATTCAAATATTTCTCTTAATATCCATTGTAGGTACTAGTTGGTAACCCTAGATGGTACCACCTGCCGAGCCACCATCCGAAGTACCCTTCTCCGTAAAAAATTGACTAGTTAATTTCTTGCGCAAGTACAATATAATAATTTATGCATTATAGCCCATAATATATTTCTACATTCTAATTGAAAATATCTTTTTATTCGCGAGTGGCGTATACGCGGACTCTATATGAGCCCAAGAATTTATTATGCTACTGTCAAATTGTAATTTATTGTATAACATGATATATAGTGGTTGTAAAATACTAACGTAAAGATATTTGTCGTTTTTTTTTTCTTCTCCGGGGCGGCGTCGGTGCATATTTCACTTTCGAACGGGTAAGTTATGTTAAATTATTATGTGCAAAAATGAACGGAGGAATATGAAATTTATCACTCGAAACGGTACGATATCTTAAGAGGAATGAGTTTGCGTCAAAATTTAATACTTCAACCAGTGCTTCTCAACTGATCTCAAACGTGTATATTTTGCTGCTAGGCAATAAAAAATAATTTATCTGATTTGATGTTATAATGGTATATTAAAAAACGAGTTCAATAAGCGCGATATTTTCGCACGTTTAGAAAACGACGCGTGTAGCGAGGAGTTTTCTAATGGATAAGTGCGAAAAAATATTTCTTCTGCAGCCGTTTTCTATGTTAAAAAAGCAAAAACACACACGAATATAATATGACAAGCGTTGTCATAATTAAAAACGAAGTTGATGTTTTTGTCAAGGCCGCCTACATACGCAAAATCGTCCCGAAAGTAACAAAAAGCGTCCCGGAAGTAAAGAAATCGTTCCGAAAGTGAAACAAAATCTGAAATCTGAAAATAACTACTTTCGGTACGATTTGGGTAAAGTAGTACTTTCGATTTAATAAATCATACCGAAAGTTTTATTTTCAGGACGGCTGCAGAAAAAAGTCACTTCGACCACTTCAAAATGGAATAATGAAACAAAACAAGTGTCTACTCATAAAACTTTAATTTGATTACGGTATTATATGCACAATCACTTGACTACAAAAACATTAAACATCGATATCAATCTTGTCGTGACAGCTCGTATCAGTGCACGATCTGTAGCGAAGTAACACGTGTAATTTACGAATACGTGCGACCTTGCTTATAAATATTTAAGTTATCCTTTCAAAGCCCATTATTTGTTTACTACACGATGCAGAATTTTTTGCGAGCGGTAATGAATGTGCATGTAATTAGCGTTGAAATGAACTCGTCGGAGTCGACGTTGTCGCAGGTGGAAGAGCCGCTCCGGACAAAACGGATATGTTCAGCCATGGCAAGAGCAAAACGCAATCTGCACATGCGGACAGCGAATGATAATGGATGTACGTGTTTAACCGCTCGCGGAGGAAATTAAATTTTATACGTTTTCGACGAAACTTGAGTTAAATTGCCGCCTTTTGATTTCGCCTGAAATATATGTGCATTTCAAGAAAGTTGCCGATAATGGTGTATTTATTAAAATTCTGCAGCGATCGCGTGTTGATTCGTATTAATAGGTATGTGCCGCTCTATGGATAGGTGCGTCTAAGCAGGATATCTGCGTGCGTATTAAGTTGCATATGCCCGGCGCACCGAATCCGTGATATAATGGGTTTGCGTTATCTTCGCGTGATGTTCGCTGATTGGTCAGCGCAAACGCATGTGAAGTGTGTGTCACGCAGCCGAAATTTTTAATCAGTCCCGTTGTATGCCATGTACTCTCGTTTTTCTGTCTTATTTAAATGTAGTGATTACGTTCTCTCCATAAATCAGTCTTTATAATTACAAATAAATAGGAAGTGGTAAATAGTTAGTATTTGCGGTTAAAGTAGTAAGATTTATATTTCCGGCACAAAACTAAAATGTGGCAAGGCAGTGTGAATCAGAATTTTCATAACGTCTTGATGAACTACACGAGGACACGGGGTGAAGGCAACATGATCATACCACGTAGTCGGCGCGCCGAGTATAGTACATATTAAGGTTAATAAATAAGTATTATACAGGGTTGGGCATATGTATCGGAACACCTGATTTATGGCTAAACATCTGTTTATTTTTTATTTTATTACTCTTAGAAGAATGTTTATAGTTTTATTTATTCTATTCAGTGACTTATTTTGATTTTCTACAGCTACCCTATTTTTCGAGATATAACGTCATCGGCAGTTTTTTTAAAAGGAACACCCTGTATGTTTTTGCATTTTCGAATAGACACTTTTCCAATAATTGCAATGATGTAGGGTTTGGTGGGTGTGTTAAATAAAATAATTCTACATCGAGTTGGCTTTTTACAAATTTTTTCACTGTTTTGTGATAAAACAATTTCGTGTTTTTATGTTTTCTGTAACTGACAGATGGTATTCATGTGAAATATTAACATTGCTGTTCAATTATATGTGAACTAATTGAACGTGAAAGAATTACGTTGTTAACGGCGAATAGTTTGGAAGCGATATCTACAAGATGCATGCAATATTTTTAATGCAACATTTCCTGATAGAAATTCGAATATTTCTAAATCAAAATTTTACGAAACTCACAAATTTTATTTTTCATTATTTTATTTAATATTAAAAATAAAAAACCGTCAAACCCTATATCATTGTAATTGTTGAAAATGTGTCTATTTAAAATGTAAAAATATACAGGGTGACCCGTTTAAAAAAACTGTCGAAGGTGTCATATCTCGAAAAATAGGGTAGCTGTGGAAAATAAAAATACGTCACTGAATAAAATAAATAAAACTACAAACATTTCTATTAAAAGTAATAAATGTAGTAACTAAAACACGTGTGTTGAGAATTTTCACAAATTTTTAATGTCGAAACACTGCGACATATGTTGCCACACAGTGGCTTCATCAAAAGTAATAAGAAAAAACAGACGTTTAGCTAGGTGTTCCGGCACATTTGCCCAACCCTGTATACATATTGATATGTATTGTTTTCGTTTTATCATTTATTTGTATTTCATATACACAAAAAGGATATTACCGTTAATAAAGTTATTATTATTATTATAAAGACGACATCTAAACCAAATTTAAAGTTTTAATGAGAACTTTTAGATTTTAGAACTCAAGTTTTCCACGTCCAAAGGCAACAAAATCGCGTTTTCAATTTCTTAAATTTCCCGAGTTGTTGAACGCGCTTTTTGATTTTAATGATTCATGTGTTAAACTGTAATAAATTTTGCGTGTTTTAAGAAATGACTAAGAAATGTTCAAGTACATTTATCAAAATATGAAGTTTCGAAGGCAACAATTTTTTTTTTAATTACTGAGGTGTTGAACGCGTTTTTTGATTATAATGATTTATATGCTTAACTGTAGAGAATATACTGTGTTTTGAAAAATATTAAGAAATATTCATGTCAAGTCAATAAAAATTACCAAAATTCGAAATTTTCCAAATTTAAAGTCAACAGAATCGTGTTCTTGATTTAAAAAATCGCTGAAATATTGAACGTGTTTTTGATTATGATGATTTGCAAATTAATTAGAGAATTTATTTTATTTTATTTTATTATTAAAAAAAGATCCAATGTTGAGTTAACGAAAATTGCCAAAAATCACAAATTCAAAGTCAACAAAATAATTTTTGATTTTGCAAAATTGCCTAATTTCAGAACTCGTTATTCGATATTGATTGTTAGAATTTGGAGTATTTTAAATTGATTAATAATATGATTATGATCATGATGAATTTAGTGTTTAAAAAAAATACAAAAAAGTATACATATCGTGTAAAAAAAAGTTGACTTTGAGTGAAGAAATATTCGTGACAAGTCAATGAGAACTGACAAAATCTGAAATTTTGCAAGTTCATAGTAAAAAATCATGTTTTTGATAAAAAAAAATGCTGAGGTATTGAACGTTTGATTTTGATGATTTATTTGTTAAAATGTTAAGAATTTATTTTGTTTTAAATGATATTAAGAAATAATCATAGCGAGCTAACGAAAACTGCCAAAATCCTCGAATTTAAAATATTTTTTTGAATAAGTTTTTTTTTTGGGCGCAAGTCTCCGTTATCAAATTTTGATAAAAAATTGATAACGGAGACTTATAGAAATATTCTAAACCGCCCCCAGAATTACAATTAATGAGAAATCTTCCCGCACCCGCTCCCACTCCCCATTTTTCGAGAAAAAAAAAAACAGCGAAAGAAAATCTTGCTGCAACCTTAAGAAATGGTTTAATAATTATTAACGCTGTAATTAGTTAAAAATTTCTTGATTATGAAAATTTATGTCCTAAAATGTAAAGAATTTAGTGTGTTTTAAGAATATTCTTGTCATACTACGGAAATTGACAAAATCTGAAATTTTTTAACACCAACATCAACAAAAAATTTTTTTTTACTTTCTCCGTTACAAAGTACGAGAAAGTATTGAGATGGTGAAAAAAAGTTCAATTTTTTCTTTTATGGAAATATCCGTTTTGGGGTCCCTAGAACCCATTTCAACAATTTCTGAAAAAAAATGTATGTGTGTGTCCGTGCGCGCTGTATCTAAAAAACTAATAGAGCAATTGATATGAAACTTCATAGCTTTATTTGATAATCCGAAGGACTAAAAAGCTTTTGGTAAAATTTCAAACACCGGAAGTGGGTGTTTACCTTAACTGTTTTTTGTGTTTCCAATAATTTTCTAAAAATGAAAAATAGCACAAAAATATTTAAACGAATATTTAAGACAACAAAGAAATCAAAATCAAAAATATTTTTCATAAAATCATTTTAATTCGAGAATTTTTTTTTTCATTTTTGGTTTATAATTATAAAACGATAATAGTTACAGCAAATTTATAATATTTATAATAATTTTAGAGAATGCCAAAATGAACAACTTATAAAGAACAATTTTTTTTTCGAAATCTCTGGTTTTTAAGTAAACTATAAGGATCTGAAAAAAAAATTGTCATTTTCATATGTCTAAATTTTGACGTCAGTTTCATACGATTATACAAGAATTTAAAATATGATTTAAATTGAAAATAATCCATAAAAGTGTAAATATATTTTACTATAATTGTATCAAATCGGAGAATGTAACATGATGGCTACATCACCATTTTTTTGATTTTGAAAAATTGAAAAACTTCCGAACGCCTCATTTGATTTTAAAGATTTAAGTGCCAAAATGTAGTGATTTTGGTTGAAAAAAGTATTAGGAAATATTCATGTCCAATTAACAAAAACTGCTAAAATTCGTTTCTTTTTCAAGCAAAAAAAAAAAATTCGCGCTTTGGATTTTAAAAAAATTGCCGAGGTGTTAAACGCATTTTTTTATTACGGTATTATATGTTTATAAATCAGAGTGTTTTCGAAGTATTGAATATATTCATGGACAATGAAAGTTGCTAAAATCCGAAAGGACCCCTCACAAATCAAATGGAAATTGGCTTTCGGTGAAATTGACCAAATTTTGGATATGTTGTTCCTTTAGGTGTCCAGATCAAAAGTCTCCACGGGTACAAAGCTCGAAAATCTTTCGAAAATCTTTCGCCCGTGGAGACTTTTGATCTGGACACCGAAAGGAACAACATATCCAAAATTTGGTCAATTTCACCTAAAGCCAATTTCCGTTTCATTTGTGAGGGGTCCTTTTCTGAGCTCAAAATCAACAAAATCAATTTTTTATTAAAAAAATTGTTTAACTTGCAGATGAGGTATTTGATTTTGATGATTTGAATGCCAAAATATAGCGAATTTAGTGTGTTTGAAAGAGTATAATCATGGCAAAACTTGTCAAAATGCGAAATTTTCAAAGTTCAAAGTCAACAAACCCTCGTTTTCAATTTTTTAAAAATTGCTGAGGTGTTAAACGCATTTTTTGATTATGATATTTTATATGGTAATAAGTAGAGCATTTAGTGTGTTTAAAATGGAACTAAAAATATTCATATCCAGATAATGGAAATTGCCAAAATCCGAAATATTTCAAGTTTAAAATCAACAAAATTGATTTATTTATGAGATTTTAATAATCTTCTTGGGTCGGAAAAAAAGTTGATTAAAAAAAAATTGTTTAACTTGCAAATACGGTATTTGATTTTGATTAATTAAAGGCAAAAATGTAGCGATTTTACTGTGTTTAAAAAAAAGTATTAAATTTTTTTTTTGATTACGATATTATATGTTTAAAAATCAGAGTATTTTCGAAATATTGAATATATTCATGGACAATGAAAGTTGCCAAAATCCGAAATTTTCCCAGCTCAAAATCAACAAAATCAATTTTTGATTAAAAAAAAATTGTTTAACTTGCAAATGAGGTATTTGATTTTGATGATTTGAATGCCAAAATATAGCGAATTTAGTGTGTTTAAAAAGTATAATCATGGCAAAAATTGCCAAAATGCGAAATATTCCAAGTTCAAAGTCAAAAAACCCTTGTTTTCAATTATTAAAAATTGCTGAGGTGTTAAACGCATTTTTTCATTATGATATTTTATATGGTAATAAGTAGAGCATTCAGTGTGTTTTAAATAGAACTAAAAATATTCATATCGAGATAATGGAAATTGCCAAAATCGGAAATATTTCAAGTTCAAAATCAACAAAATCAAGTTTTTGATTTTGATAAATTATTTAACATACGAACGTGTTATTTGATTTTGATGGTTTCATTTCCAAAATGTAGTGTGTTTAAAAAAGTATAATCGTGGCGAGTCAATAAAAATTGCAAAAATGCGAAATTTTCCAAGCTCAAAGTCAACAAACCATCGATTTCAATTATTGAAAATTGCTGAGGTGTAACGCATTTTTTTATTATGATATTTTATATGTTAACAAGTAGAGCATTCAGTGTGTTTTAAATGGGACTAAAAATATTCATATCGAGATAATGAAAATTGCCAAAATCCGAAATTTTTCAAGTTCAAAATCAACAAAATCAAGTCTTTGATTTTGGTAAATTATTTAACATACGAACGCGTTATTTGATTTTGATGGTTTAATTTCCAAAATGTAGAGAATTTTGTGTTTTTTTAAATATTAAAAAAATCAACGCTGGTTGGCAAATTTACAAGTTTGTTTGATCTTAGCAAAGTCTTAATAACATTTGGTTCTAATTTCGAGAGACGTAATATTAAGTCACATTGATCAATTTTTTAATGATTTAATTTCCAAAATGTTGCGAATTTTGTATTTTTTATATATTAAAAAAAAAATCATAGAAAATCAACGCAATTTGGCAAATTTACAAGTTTGTTTGATCTTTGCAAAGTCTTAATAACATTTGGTACTAATTTCGAGAGACGTAATCTTAAGTCACATTAATAAATTTTTTAAATTTTTAATGCTTTAATTTCCAAAATGTTGCGAATTTTGTGTTTTAAATATTTAAAAAAATTATGGAAAATCAACGCAATTTGATTCCAAAATGTTGCGAATTTTGTATTTTTTTATATATTAAAAAAAATCATGGAAAATCAACGCAATTTGGCAAATTTACAAGTTTGTTTGATCTTAGCAAAGTCTTAATAATATTTGGTTCTAATTTCGAGAGACGTAATCTGAAGTCACATTAATCAATTTTTTTTATGCGATTTGAGCCATCTCGGCAGGTTGGTATTCGTATTTCGCATTCTCCCTTCACAAAATGACCATCACTCAGCCCCCCCCCCCCCCCCCCCCCAAATACGAGTTGTCAGATAAATGTCCAATTTACAGATCGATCGCCCAAGTTGAGAAACACTAGTCTAGCTCATACGTAATTGCGTATTTATTTTTCAGGTAAAACTAATTTGACTTAATGGATTTTATTGCTGATAAATCAGTGTCTCTATAGTCAAACATTTTAGATTTTCTGCGTTTATTTCAGTTTTATTTAATGTTGAAAATACCTATTTTTCAACACTAAATTACACATTATGAGAAATACTTATAAAAATATAATTCTTTAGAAAACAACATTCATCCTTTAAGTAGCGCTCTGTGTAAAATGTTATCACATAATTTTTATCGATAATACCACAATCAGTGCCAAAAACGATTCATTTTTCGAACTGGTTGAACAGCCTTAAGTGTATACCAGTGACGGTTCCCGAGGTTTTTTCTGGTACGGTCGAGGAACAACATGACGCGAACCGTCACTGGTGTATACTGTAAAGTAATGTAAAAGATAATTTTATCGTTCACCGCACATTCTTCATTATTAGCTTCAAATTTTATTTATGAAGGATGATCAAAACAAAAATGTACATCCATCCATTTAGATGCAAATATAACGTGTAATTTTTTCCCGACCCAAGAAGATTATTAAAATCTCATAAAATTCCATTCGTTGGCAGTTAAAAAGTAAATAAGCTTTTGTTTCTTTTTTTTTGCAAAACGCACACATGCAAATCAATTATCGGGGCATAGCAATTAAATCCATGTGCCTCTTTTATCTTATTAAACGAACGCAACTCCCACATGTATTTCTTGCGCGGAGATTGAAAAAACGAAGAGTATTGTGTACATGTAATGAGATTACGCACATGGTTTGCTCAAGGTATTAGTGTTTAATTAATATAGTGAAAAATGACTCTCTCCCTCTCTCTCAAAAAACTGGTTGGAAATTTTCAATTGACACCGGCTGCTCCTTTGTGCACAACCCGGGATTTATCGTCGGTGGAGATTACAGGTTGTAGGAATTAATATGTGGGTTATTCGGGAATGTTAAATGATGAAAAATATACGAGTACAGCTCATGGCGTAATTGTAACGTGATTTATTGTCCATCTGAAATTCCCCATCCGAGTTGGGTGTAATAAATAATATTAGGTCTTCCGATTCGAGCTACGAATGATCAAGCTTTGGATTATCTGCTTTACTAAGTAATTTATGAATGTACGTACTATGTTAGACCTTGTTTATAATGGATTTGTAATTCCCACATTATTTTCGAGATGTGGAATATTTTTTTTAAAGGAAGGATGCATGATGGGATTTCGGGTTAAAGAAGTGCCGATGATAGTGGGAATCTCTTTAACCCTTTGCACTCGTATGTCGATTTATTATCGACACAATACGTGTTATCACTAATAAATACGACTGCAAAGGGTTATTAAGATCTGCACTATAATTCCTTTATTAGTAGAAGATCCTCATAAGATCAATAATTTAGAACGGCAGCTTGAAGCTGCAGACGTTAATATTTTAAAACTTAAGGCTGTTCGCTTCAAAAAATGAAGCGTTTCTGGCACTTGGCTGATTATGGCGTGATCGATACAAATGTTGTAATAATATTTTACACAGGGTTACATAAAGGATGCATGTTGGTTTTTAAAGAATAACATTTTTTATAAGTATTTTTTATAATGTGTAATTTAGTGTTAAAAAATAGGTATTTTCAACATTAAATAAAATTAAAATAAACGCTGAAAATTTAAATGTTTTACTATAGAGACACTTATGTATCCTTTAGTAATGAAACACATTAAGTCAAATTAGTTTTACCTGAAAAATAAAGACGCAATTACGTATGAGCTAGACTAGTGTTTCTCAACTTGGGCTAAATTGGGCGTTAAACAAAAATTTAAATAAACGCCGAAAATCTAAAATGTTTTACTATAGAGACACACGTTGATTATTTACTAATAACATCCATCAAACTAAATTAGTTTTACTTGAAAAATAAGGACGCAATTACGTACGGCTAGACCCTTCTTTATTGCATTTTAGTCAGGGTAAAGTGACGCCATCTGTAGAAAAAAAAAAATTTCTGCGAGAACGGTATTTTAACAGATCAGTACATGTTTTGTCAGGTCGGCCCATTACTTTATATAATTAGAGTTTGCAATCAATTTTTGTTCTGATAGAAAACATATTTGGACGTAGTATACTTATCGTAAAGTATTTATAAGGAGGCGTACTTGGAATCAATGGCATTTTCCAGGCGACACGGTGTAATTTGCCAATTAAAATGATGTCGTAAAATATCGCCGTAACTTTTTGATATATGTGTTATATTAATACGAACCGCGTCGTGGAATTCAAAATAAAAACCAAAAAACGAGTAATGGGCTCTCAGGTGGAATGGAGGGTGACGCGCCCGGGGCGCCGTTCAGGGATAAATGTTAACGGCAGGATAATTGATAATTTACTATGTCTTCACTCGTGTAAGTTAATTAATGTTCAGGTTTTATGTTGGCAACGTGCTCGGATTAAGATGGATATAGTTACGTTTAAAAATAGTTTTGCAACTATCCGGTCTTCTCGTATAACGTCTAAAAATATAATTAAACGGTTAATTGGATTTCAAATTGCAGATATTTCTTTAAAACACAACACGGCTCGAATAAGCGAAGACAATGCTAAAAAAATGATAAATAAATGAGCATAATATTTAGTAAATGAAAGAGAGTTAAAGACTCGATGTAACTGTATCATATACTCATTTTTAAATGGTACAATTCAGACAAACATCACAGCAAAATTTAGAAAAGTTAGAAAATGTATTTTTCGCGGATTGATATGAAATGTAAGATTTTTCGGACTGCTTTTAGGCCGTGACTAGGCTTTAAAAATGCTTATTTATGCCTCAGCTGTAAAAGTAATGAGCCAATCAGGTGAGACTACGTCATGGTATTTCACCAATCAGATGATACGCCGCGTCGACGATTTGTTTGACATTCCCCTTCATTTTCAAAACGTTTTAATTAAACCCGCTAATGTTATAATTAATACTAAAGATTTTTAAATGTTTTGAAAACTATTTTAACCGCATTTTTTGACAAATGATGATTGTTTATTTAAAGATCGGCGAAAAAAACGGGTATTGCTTCGAGTACTACATAAACTTTACTTTTACTTTTTAATTTATCGTGGTCGGCGGTTGTTCTTTACAAGCGCCAAAATGATATTTATGGCTTCTGCTACTTTTGGGGATGCCTTGCACAATCCAACGGCGGCATTCTGTAATTCTGATTCTTGTTAAGTGCATATATGGCGTGGTCAATTTTCAGACGCATGTCCATGTGCATGTATGAAAAATTAACCTTTATCGCAATTCACTTTCCCAGTTCACATTATGGGCTACAAGTCCTGGATGTCAGATGATGTCTTAATTTAAAAATGTTGTCATTCGAAGCGGACAGAATGTACAATACATAATTCATTTACTTCGTATTATTATATATCTGTACGAGAGTGAGAGAGAGAAAGAAAGAGAGTGAATACATTTATTTTAAAATTTTAGTACCGGGTGGCTCAAATTCGATGTTTTTATAGCCTATCTCGGTGATATTAAGAGTTAGAAAAAAGGAATTTTTTCATTCTTACATTAACACTTTTTGAGCGGGCGCTATGACCAAGGTGACTTGCCTATGTAGCGGGTTGTATTTGCAACGCAAGCGAAAATATTGCACGCGCCGCCGTGTATGATTAACTGTATGCAACCCATTATGCATGTTTGCGTCTAAAAATAGACGACCCGCCTATGGCAAGCAGTTCGCAAAGTGTCTACAAATAGACGTTCCCGCTAAAACTTATTAATTATTTATTAACTAATTAATAACTAGTCCGAAAATAAAATTATATATAAACATAACGGGCAGTACATCTCCTTATTCTATTTACTTATTATATACCAGTTAAAAAATGGATGAATATATCACTAGTAAAACTTATTGCTTAACTCCTGAAAAATCAAAACAAATTCAACAAAATTTAATCTTAGTCTTAGATGAATGTACTCTATTTCACATAAGCAAAGAAATAATAACAATACCATTGATAGATCATGGCTAACTTGATTAGTTTGGGACATATCGGCCGTTTTTCAATTTTTGGCTATTCTAAAAGTTTTTCTCTCAATAACTGTAAGACATACAAAAAAAAAACAGTTTATAAGTTAGTTGTGTCGTCTTCTTAGCAGAATTTAGTGGCGTACTTATTTTTTTATTTTGAATTTTAATTTAAGAGTTATGACACAAAGTTGTATTTTTTTAATGGACACCCTGTATATTTGTATGTCACTGAATAGAACATTCAATCCGCTTTACGAAAAATATATATAAATTAACGAGAAAAAATTATTATATTAGAAATTTTGTCACAAATCCTCAATTACAAGTCGAGATAAAAATTTTATTTATACCGGGTGGCCAAAACTCGCCGTTTTTATAAGCCGTATACGCGGTTATGTGGTCTTCTTCACAGAATTCAGTGGCGTGCTTATTTTTTAATTTCGAAATTAATTTAATTAAATTTTAAGTTATGACACAAAATTTCTCATAAAATCATTTCTCTCGTTAATTTCATTAACCATGCTACATCAATATAAAGCTAATATAACGATCTATTCGACGACATAAAAATATACAGGGTGTTCCGTTAAAAAAATGCAAATCCGTGTCATAACTCTCAAATTAAGAGTCAAAATTAAAAAAAAAATAAGCACGCCACTTAATTCTGCGAAGAAGACCGCACAAATAACTAATTGATAAAACAAATGAATTGTGTTAAATCACCGATACATCTACAAATTGGTAATTTTTCAAAATTATCTGAGGTTCTTATAAATTTTTTCTATATTTTTAAACTTCACCCCAGTTTTTGTATCCTTGCATCTTTAATTTTGAAAAAAAAACACAACTTTCTTAAAAAGTGATTTTCTGAGCACCCTGTATATTTATTTCACATTTTTAAATCTCACCGATTTTTTTTTGTTGCATCTTTAATTTGGAAAAAAACACAACTTTCTTAAAAAGTGATTCGAATTGAGAAAACAAATGAATTGAGTTAATTCAGAGTTACATCTGTGAATTACCGAGCTCCTAGAATTTTCTGAGCACCCGGTATATTTATTTCACATTTTGGAACCCCACCGAAATTTTTGTATTTTTGCATCTTTAATTTTGAAAAAACAAAACTTTCTTAAAAAGTGGTTGAAATTGAAAAAACAAATGAATTGAGTTAATTCAGTGTTACACCCTGTATATTTATTTCACATTTTTAAACCTCACCGAAATTTTTGTATTCTTGCATCTCTAATTTTGAAAATACAAAACTTTCTTAAAAAGTGATTCGAATTGAGAAAACAAATGAATTGAGTTAATTCACTGGTACATCTGTAAATTACCGAGCTCCTGGGATTTTCTGAGCACCCTGTATATTTATTTTACATTTTTAAACCACACCGAAATTTTTGTATTTTTGTATCTTCAATTTTGAAAAAAACACAACTTTCTTAAAAAGTGATACGAATTGAGAACACAAATGAATTGACTTAATTCAGAGTTACATCTGTGAATTACCGAGCTCCTAGAATTTTCTGAGCACCCGGTATATTTATTTCACATTTTGGAACCCCACCGAAATTTTTGTATTTTTGCATCTTTAATTTTGAAAAAACAAAATTTTCTTAAAAAGTGGTTTGAATTGAGAGAACAAATGAATTGAATTAATTCACTGGTACGTCTGTAAATTAACAAGTTCCTAGAATTTTCTGAGCATCCTGTATATTTATTTCACATTTCTAAACCTCACCGAAATTTTTGTGTTTTTGCATCTTTAATTTTGAAAAACACAACTTTTTTAAAAATAGATTCAAATTGAGAAAACAAATGAATTGAGTTAATTCAGTGTTACATCTGTAAATTACCGAGCTCCTAGAATTTTCTGAGCATCCTGTATATTTATTTCACATTTCTAAACCTCACCGAAATTTTTGTATTTTGCATCTTTAATTAAAAAAAATCACAACATTCTTTAAAAGTGTTTAGAATTGAAAAAACAAATGAATTGTGTTAAATCAATCATACATCCACCAACTGGAAAGTTCTTAGAATTTTTCAAGCACCCTGTATATTTTTGCCACGCTGTTAAACCTCATCTTGCATCTTTAACTTTGAAAAATCACAACTTTCTTAAAAAGTGATTCCAATTGACAAAATAAATGAATTGTGTTAAATCAATGACACTCCTGTAAATTACTAGATATACAGAATTTTCTAAGCATTCTGAATATTTTTTCGACATTTTTAAATTATTGTGTTTTTGCATCATTAATTTAAAAAAATCATAACTTTCTTAAAAAGTGATTCTAATTGACAAAATAAATGAATTGTGTTAAAGCAATGATACTCTTGTAAATTACTCGATATACAGAATTTTCTAAACATTCTGAATATTTTTTCAACATTTTTAAATTTTTGTGTTTTTGCATCATTAATTTAAAAAAAATCACAACTTTCTTAAAAAGTGATTCTAATTGACAAAATAAATGAATTGTGTTAAAGCAATGATACTCCTGTAAATTACTAGAAATACAGAATTTTCTAAACATTCTGAATATTTTTTCGACATTTTTTAAGTTTTTGTGTTTTTGCATCATTAATTTAAAAAAAATCACAACTTTCTTAAAAAGTGATTCTAATTGACAAAATAAATGAGTTGTGTTAAAGCAATGATACTCCTGTAAATTACAAGATATACAGAATTTTCTAAACATTCTGAATATTTTTTCGACATTTTTAAGTTTTTGTGGTTTTAGCATCATTAATTTAAAAAAAATCACAACTTTCTTAAAAAGTTATTCTAATTGACAAAATAAATGAATTGTGTTAAATCAATGACACTTCTGTAAATTACTAGATATACAGAATTTTCTAAACATTCTGAATATTTTTTCGACATTTTTAAGTTTTTGAGTTTTTGCAGCATTAATTTAAAAAAATCACAACTTTCTTAAGAAGTGATTCTAATTGATAAAATAAATGAATTAAATTAAAGCAATGATACTCCTGTAAATCACTAGATATACAGAACTTTCTAAACATTCTGAATAATTTTTCGACATTTTTAAGTTTTTGTGTTTTTGCATCATTAATTTAAAAAAATCACAACTTTCTTAAAAAGTGATTCCAATTGACAAAATAAATGAATTGTGTTAAAGCAATGATACTCCTGTAAATTACTAGATATACAGAATTTTCTAAACATTCTGAATATTTTTTCGACATTTTTAAGTTTTTGTGTTTTTGCATCATTAATTTAAAAAAATCACAACTTTCTTAAAAAGTGATTCTAATTACTAAAATAAATGAATTGTGTTAAAGTAATGATACTCCTGTAAATTACTAGATATACAGAATTTTTTAAACATTCTGAATATTTTTTCGACATTTGTAGGTTTTTGTGTTTTTGCATCGTTAATTTAAAAAAAATCACAACTTTCTTAAAAAGTGATTATAATTGACAAAATAAATGAATGCACATTTTATATAAAATACAATTTAAATCCTCCTCAATTAAGACATCACTTGCTTGAACTCTAACCTTCCACAGCCAATAACAACAAATTCCTCGCATAATCGAAGAAACCACGCTGACGTACCCGGTATTGTCTAGTAATTATAATTATTCGTGTCTAATTAAAACTGCAAAAAAGCTCATCGAGTACCATTTCTAACGGTTACATCGCAAGTATCATATAAATGACACTCGAACGGCGATGGAACAAATATGCTGAACCATTATTGACCTCGACCACAAGTTCAAGTCGCAATATTTTCAAACTGTTAACTAAGATACTATACTTATAGGAAGGTACCGTTGCTGCATGGGATACTAAAATTGGGATTAACGATCACACTCTATACCAATTTTGGTCTATAAAGGCCGAAGGAGAGGCTGAAAAATGTCCAGAGGTCAGCCAATGTTATCTGGTCAGTGCTGATCGTAGCGAGGGTACGAATTAACGTAATTACGTTCGGAGGTGTTGAAAAAGTGGGTTATATACCGTTTCGTTACATCATTTTACAATTTCACTCCCAACAAATTTGTTAATTTGTTATGATGATGGTTGCTACCGTTACTACGAGGTAATCCATAATAACACTGAATGAAACAAAAAATGTTGTTCTTGAATATTGGCTGCGTTTACTTGGTGATGCATCAAGATCAAGATATCATTTAGAAATAAAACACTTAAAATACAGTGGTAAAACAGAGTTTTAAATGTTTTATTTCGAAGTAAAAAATATTGTGGTTTTAAAACATAATGTTTCATTCAGTGTTGTTAATTTCTCTTGTTAAGACGCAAACTGTACATCAAGTTTTAAACGTTTTATTTCAGAAAAACTTTGTGTTTCTTTCAGTGTTGTTAATTTGTCCGAAGTTTAACGATTTTCATTATTATTTTATTTATTGACAATCAAGTAAGGAAATTTAACATTAAAATTACATTGTAATCATCTTTTGTAAGCAAAACAGGTAATGAACGCATTAAGTAAAGTTTAATAAAAGTACAATTTATCACCTTATCAATGTAATTATTTCCACGTACCGGCACAATACAACCGTTGCTATTCATAAACTAGTTAGATAAAAAAGTGATATATGTTTCATAAACAGTCACGTCGTAGATTGCCCATTTTCACGTTTACAACTTAGCTTTTTGATTATTGCAACGGTACACGATCTTTGCACCATAACAATGGGCTGTAAAGTAACGGCGTAAGAGCATTAATTATTAAAACTGTGTTACGATCATTTTCCTGTGGGGCATTTTACGTTTAATGTTGTGAAAAGTGCTTTTAAATTAAAGTAAGTACTAAAAAAACGATTGTATTACATAATTAAGGAAACGTGATTCGTTCTTCGTTAAAATAAACAATTATTGTTTTCCTGTAATTTACAAGTTTTTTTTTTTAAATTTATTCCTTTCATATTATGAGACACTCAGCTCGCTTTGATACATACATGAAGATAGCTTCTTGTTCCCTAATTTATTCCTTCACCTTTATTTTAGAAAATGCTCAATTTTGATCGCAATTAAAAAAATGCATGTTTAACGACGAACAGTTATAATCCATTAAAAAATTATTGGAATTTAAGAAATTGCTTATATTCTTAAAATATAATAATTTGCGAGTTGTATGGAATTATTTCAGCATTTTTAAACAATTTATATTATTTTTTATTTATTTTAGAAAATGCTCAATTTTGAACGCAATTAAAAAATGCTTGTTTAACAAGGAACAGTTATAACCCATTAAAAAATTATTGGAATTTAAGAAATTGATTATATTCTCAAAATATAATAATTTGGTAGTTGTAAGGAATTATTTCAGAATATTTAAACAATTTCCACTATTTTTTATTTATTTTAGAAAATGCTCAATTTTAAACGCAATTGCCACACACTTGAAATTGTCTAAAGCCACTGAAACAATACTTTATTTCACTTTCGGTGAAAGCAAGAAATACAAGAGAATCAAAACTTACGAAAAGGGAAAATCCTTTCGAGACATTTTGGCGGTTAAGATGTAACCTGGATGATGATTCTTTGCTTTCCTCACGGATTGCTGCGACGGAATAGAGCGGAAAACACAAACACCAACACACACACAAATCCTGAAGATGTATCACAACACAGCGGGCACTAAAACTTTCGAAAAATCAAAATTCCGGACCAGAACAAACGTGTTCCGCGGCCGCGATCGATAAACTGAATTGGTATCAACAGGTGAGCCGTGGATTGGTGATAAGAATTTAATGTCGTTTCGAGCGGAGAAAAAAATACGAATATTTTGATAATTTTCAATCGCCCGGGGCAGAATTTTAACACGGAGGTCGAGATAAGATGTAGAACACTAGAAACACTGCTAATTGTATACTTCACGAGGATCTTAAGAAGTTGATTATATTCTTAAAATATAATTATTTTGGAGTTGAATTTTTAATCAAGTTATACTATTTTTTATTTGTTTTAAAAATACTCGATTTTGAAAGCATTTAAAAAATGCATGTTTAACAACGAACAGTTATTACCCATTAAAAAATTGTTGGAATTTAAGAAGTTGATTATATTCTTAAAATATAATAATGTGGGTGTTGAGTAGAATTATTTCAGAATTTTTAAACAATTTCTACTATTTTTTATTTATTTTAGAAAATGCTCAATTTTGAACGCAATTAAAAAATGCATGTTTAACTACGAACAATTATAACCGAGTAAAAAATTATTGGAATTTAAGATGTTGATTATATTCTCAAAATATGATAATTAAGGAGTTGTATAGAATTATTTCCAAATTTTTAAACAATTTTTAATATTTTTTATTTATTTTAGAAAATGCTGAATTTTGAACGCAAGTAAAAATGCCTGTTTAACTACGAACAGTTATAACCCATTAAAAAATTGTTGGAGTTTAAAAAGTTGATTGTATTCTTAAAATATAATATTGTGGGAGCTGTGTAGAATTATTTCAGAATTTTTAAACAATTTTTACTATTTTTTATTTATTTTAGAAAATGCTCAATTTTGAACGCAATTAAAAAATGCGTGTTTAACTACGAACAGTTATAACCGATTAAAAAATTGTTGGAGTTTAAAAAGTTGATTATATTCTTAAAATATAATAATGTGAGAGTTCAGTAGAATTATTTCAGAATTTTTAAACAATTTCTACTATTTTTTATTTATTTTAGAAAATGCTCAATTTTGAACGCAATTAAAAAATGCATGTTTAACTACGAACATTTATAACCGAGTAAAAAATTATTGGAATTTAAGATGTTGATTATATTCTCAAAATATGATAATTAAGGAGTTGTATAGAATTATTTCCAAATTTTTAAACAATTTTTAATATTTTTTATTTATTTTAGAAAATGCTGAATTTTGAACGCAAGTAAAAATGCCTGTTTAACTACGAACAGTTATAACCCATTAAAAAATTGTTGGAGTTTAAAAAGTTGATTGTATTCTTAAAATATAATATTGTGGGAGCTGTGTAGAAATATTTCAGAATTTTTAAACAATTTCTACTATTTTTTATTTATTTTAGAAAATGCTCAATTTTGAACGCAATTAAAAAATGCATGTTTAACTACAAACAGTTATAACCGATTAAAAAATTGTTTGAGTTTAAAAAGTTGATTATATTCTTAAAATATAATAATGTGAGAGTTCAGTAGAATTATTTCAGAATTTTTAAACAATTTCTACTATTTTTTATTTATTTTAGAAAATGCTCAATTTTGAACGCAATTAAAAAATGCATGTTTAACTACGAACATTTATAACCGAGTAAAAAATTATTGGAATTTAAGATGTTGATTATATTCTCAAAATATGATAATTAAGGAGTTGTATAGAATTATTTCCAAATTTTTAAACAATTTTTAATATTTTTTATTTATTTTAGAAAATGCTCAATTTTGAACGCAATTAAAAAATGCATGTTTAACTACGAACAGTTATAACCGATTAAAAAATTGTTGGAGTTTAAAAAGTTGATTATATTCTTAAAATATAATAATGAATAATGTGAGAGTTCAGTAGAATTATTTCAGAATTTTTAAACAATTTCTACTATTTTTTATTGATTTTAGAAATTGCTCAATTTTGAACGCAATTAAAAAATGCATGTTTAACTACGAACAGTTATAACCCATTAAAAAATTATTGGACTTTAAAAAGTTGATTGTATTCTTAAAATATAATAATGTGGGAGCTGTGTAGAATTATTTCAGAATTTTTAAACAATTTTTACTATTTTTTATTTATTTTAGAAAATGCTCAATTTTGAACGCAATTAAAAAATGCGTGTTTAACTACGAACAGTTATAACCCATTAAAAAAGTGTTGGAGTTTAAAAAATTGATTGTATTCTCAAAATATAATGATGTGGGAGCGGTGTAGAATTATTTCAGAATTTTTAAACAATTTTTACTATTTTTTATTTATTTTAGAAAATGCTCAATTTTGATCGCAATTAAAAAATGCATGGTTAGCTACGAAGAGTTATAACCAATTAAAAAAATGTTGGAGTTTAAAAAGTTGATTGTATTCTCGAAATATAATAATGTGGGAGCTGTGTAGAATTATTTGAGAATTTTTAAACAATTTTTACTATTTTTTATTTATTTTAGAAAATGCTCAATTTTGATCGCAATTAAAAAATGCATGGTTAGCTACGAACAGTTATAACCAATTAAAAAAGTGTTGGAGTTTAAAAAGTTGATTGTATTCTTAAAATATAATAATGTGGGAGCTGTGTAGAATTATTTCAGAATTTTTAAACAATTTTTACTATTTTTTCTTTGTTTTAGAAAATGCTCAATTTTGAACGCAATTAAAAAATGCGTGTTTAACTACGAACAGTTATAACCCATTAAAAAAGTGTTGGAGTTTAAAAAATTGATTGTATTCTCAAAATATAATGATGTGGGAGCTGTGTAGAATTATTTCAGAATTTTTAAACAATTTTTACTATTTTTTATTTATTTAAAAAAATGCTCAATTTTGTACGCAATTAAAAAATGCATGTTTAACTACGAACAGTTATAACCCATTAAAAAATTGTTGGAGTTTAAAAAGTTGATTGTATTCTCAAAATACAATAATGTGGGAGCTGTGTAGAATTATTAAAACAATTTCCACTATTTTTATTTATTTTAGAAAATGCTAAATTTTGAACAAAATTAAAAAAATGCATGTTTAACAACGAACAGTTGTAACCAGTGGCGTCTCGTGGAACGTGTTGATGGTAGAGCCATTTATACAATATACCCCACCCCCTCCCTTTTTGAAGAAAGAAAGAACGATTTATCTTCCTAGACCAAATAAACTGGCGATTTTTTTAAAGAATTAATTAAAAATTCTTGCTGCGCTTGAAACTGCAGGTAGTACCATGGCTCCTTGGTTCTATACAACGAGCCGCCCCTGGTTTATTCATTCTTCTGATATGTCCAATCCATCTCATTTGGTCTTCTGTTATTTTTTCTTGTATTGGGTGTCTCATTTCTTATTCTATCTTTTCATGTTTTGTTTTCTATTTTCCTGAGGAATCTCAACTCCATCGCATTTATTCTTTATATTATTTGTTTTCTCGACATCGTCCATGTTTCGCTGTTATATGGTAGTGTTGGCCTGATTTCAGTTTTTGTGCTTTTTATTATTTCCTTTCAGCCAAAGAAAGTGATTTTAAGCATATCGTAAAGTTTCGCTGTTTTTTCTATTTTATCTTCTCTCTTTGTTGAATTTTTGATTACTTTTTATGATATCATACCTAAGTATTTTCATTGTTCTACCTGTTATATACTTTTCGCTTTTATTTTCATTTCGTGTTTCTGTTTTTTTTTTGGCCATCATAGTCTTTGTTTTTCATGGATTATTTTCTGAAATTCTTCCTCTATTTCCATATTATGTTGTAGTTCCTCTTCTATCTCTGTTATAATTGCCATGCCATCTGCAAAGAGTAGCTCTGTTATTTTTGATATTTCCATCTACCACTGTTCTACTTTTAATATCTTCAAAATTTTATTCGCAGATTTCATCGCCTTGTCCAGTACAATAAAAAATATCAAGTCAAAAACACCGCAAAATTAAAATATTAAAATAATGAAAAGGTATTTTCTTCAAAGAAAAAACGGTATTAGTCACTTATTTCCAACATAATTTCCTTTTATTTATTCTAATTATGTCATCTATGTGTTTTGTTATTCATGTTATTCCCTCCTCTCCCATGTATTTCATCATCTCGGGCATTATTACATCTTTAGTTTTTTTTTATTGCTTCTTACTTCTTCTTTTATTTCCTCTATTTTTCTTTCGTTATGTCTTGTATCTCTTCTTCCTCCTTTTCTTTTGTTTCGTCATCCTCTTCTTCTTGTTTGATTAGTTCTTGAGGAGATGGAGGCAATACTAGGTCTTTTTTTCTTAAAACGTCGCGTCGGTCTTGTTATATCCATAATTATTTGGGGTTTCCCATCGATTCTTAGAAACTAGCAATTTCCAAGAGATCAATTTTAAAAATTCCTACCTTGTTTATTGCGTACCATTTTGATTAATTATTCCACGAATAACGGCGAAGAGTTAAAAACAATTAAAACATAAATTACAAGATGATCACCAGAAAATAAACATTGTTCAAATATGAATTAATTATTATTATATTAATTGATAAAGCTGTTATTCGTTGAAAATTCATATCACTTGTTAAGTATTAAAGTGAAAACACTTTTTTAATTTTCAAAAATTTGAAATTGTTGAAATTAGACGAAACAAAAAAAAAAGTTTTTGTAAATTAAAAAAGTGCTTTTACTGTAATACTTAACAAGCTGTAAATAGCAATAATAATAATAATACTAAAAACTTTATTGACAGGAACCCCAATTTGCATAAAATATTTAATAAATCGTAAATAATCACAAATGTAACAAAAATTAATCATTAATTAATAACTTTAAAATACTTATTTTATATATACTCAAAACAATAAAAATTGTGATGTGGCCATCATGTTACTTTTTTTTATTTTTAGTGGCATTTCTCATATTTGTAGATTTTTTTAATGTTTCGAAAAAACATTATTTATTTTGGCATTCCCTACAATTATTGTTAATATACATTTGATGAAACGTTTATTATTGAATCATTAAAAGCAAGAAACTACAAAAATTTCATTTTTACAGTGTTTTTTAAAAACCAAAAATTTTACGAGAAACATTTACAAACAAAAAAATGTTAACTTTTTTCCAAATTTAAAAATTATCGGAAGAAAAAAAAAGGGTAAAGTAAACACCCACTTTTACGCAATTTTACCAACAGCTTTTTAGTTCTTTAGATTGTCAAATTGTTTTTCATTGTTTTTTTTAAGATACTGCAAGCAACACATATAGACATGAAATTTATTTTTTCCAAAAATTGTCGGATCTTCTCCACGGACCTAAAAACGGACATTACCGTTAAAAAAATTATTTTGAAAAATGTTCACGATCACTTCTTTTTCGTACGGAGAAAGTAAAAAAATATTTGTTGGATGTTGGAGGCGTTTACTTTGTGGTACATCTTTAAGATTTTGAAATAAAACACTATTTGTATATATTTACAATTCGTGTAAATACTGCAAGAAATGAACAACTTGTTTTTCGAGAAACCATTGGATTTTGATAAATGGAATCGAATATGATAAAAATTCCTTTATACATTTAAATAGCAAAAAGATGTATTTTCCTCAAAGATGAAGATCCGCGCTTCCTCAACTCGAATTCCTGTCAACCATTAAAAAAAAATGAGTTACAGGATCAACGCACACACAGCTAGACAAAGAACTTCAGTAATTTGGTCACCACGATTTTTCATATTGACGCCATTGAATTTCTTAAAAAAAAAACTATAACCTTTGTGCCGATATCAATATTACAACCCAGGCAATAATTTACAGCAAATATTGAGCAGTTAAATCCTTATCCACATAGCCTAAGCAATGTGCTTGATAGTGTTCAAGGATACACGAAATATAAGCAAGACTGCGATTAACAGGTTTTGGTGTTTTACTTTTTATAAAATGTTTCTAAATTCATTTCGTGTTGAAATACATTTATTTTCGTTCTATGGAAATATTGCTAGATGAGAATGAATCATTTTTATTGAAGTAAAACGTATGTAATCTTCTTGGTTATTGACCCGACTCATGTTATTTACGACTAATGCTGTTTTTGCAAAAACAATTTAAATACTGATATGTCTCAATAGACTTGTTGGTTATTGCCATTTCAAGGTCGAATCGAATTAACGATTTCACGCTTCTTTATTTGATGTGGTTTTCAATTAATTTCGTAATTAATGGGTTGATTACATTTAGAATTTATTTGATGTAATGTGGCCATAATTTTTGGTATTTAGAACGTTCTTTAAACTCAAAAATATAGTTTTAATCAGTACGGAGGTACTCAATACAGGAATAAATTTGTGTTTTACTCGAAACATTTCTCATGTAAGATGGCAACATTTATATACTGCCAGTTCGACAATGAAAGGATCTATCAAAATCAAGATTGTCATTTAAAAACAAAATGGATGACGTCATTACTCAAAAACAAATGACGACTGAAAATTAACTTTTATGCAAAAATGTGTATTTTTATCAAAGAAAATCGACCTGTTCGAGGATTTTTTCCAAAAATATTTTATTTCGGGTTTATCGAATTTATCCGCTACTTAATTTCCACACTGTATATTGGTACCACGATCAACCAGAATATGTAGTTGATCAACGGAAAGAATTTTTTTTTATAAAAATGCATTGCAATTTTAAAGCTCTTTTTGATGTAGAATTAACCTAAGACGCAAAACTAAATCAAAATTCGTCAACGAATTTTATGCAAGATGATCAGAAAATGGTCCTTTGTTTATGAAAAAAAGAGAACGTTTACATGTACACCTTTTATTAATCTTTTCAAAAGGAACAAAATTTTCAGGATGTTTGAATTAGCATTTCTGATATAAAACAAGAAAATTAGAAGCATGAGACTGAAAGACTTCGGTCGATGGACATTTGTAGCTCTTATGAATTAGAGTTTCAATAAACTGTATTTATTATTATTATTATTAGGAACATAGTAAATAATAACCCGCCATTGGTGACGCAAATTTAATGGTGACGCCGGTCTCACGCACCGAGGTTTTCAACTGAAGATTTTTCGAAACTAATAGTTCATGTTTTTTTTATAAATTCATGCTCTTTGACAATAAAACAAAGACATTTAATCAATTTAAGCTCTGCAATGCGGCAGCTACTCGAAATTGCAACAAAAAACAATAACGGAGAATGTTATTCGGCACACTCGGTCTCACAGACCAGTAGGTCACCATTGGCGGGTTAACATAAGACTAACACTAATGATATCGTTAAAATTGCATAAATTTGGCAATATTTTCAAAGGCGGGATCTTACGATGGCAGAGATAGGTGATGAAAGGATGAATGTGAGGAACAAGTAGTATGTCAGGATGGGGTGGTCAGCAGCTGATTTTGAAGAGGCAGTAGCACGGAGGGAGAAGATAGAGAGGGAAGTGGCGGAAAGGCTACGACAGGTTGAGCTGCATGAGAGGCAAACAAAAATAGATAATGGTAGATACAAGTACAACCCCAAATACCCAGAACTCCAGTTGTTCTCAGGACCTCCACGCCATTTTAAAAAGCTGGAATGGATGGGAGAGCAATACGACTTTTGTGGAGAAGGAAAAGATGAGTGGGAATATTGGATGAATGGGTGCGAAGAAATAAGGGAGCAGATGGGTAGGATGGTAAAAGAGAGGTTAAGGAAGATAATGTTCATTAAAAAAAAAACCTCAAGTGTGCCATGATTTTTTATTTTTTTAAATTTAAGTTGGTAACACATATTGAGGTTATGTTACTTATGTTCCTACCGATAAATTCATTTGCTGTAACAAACGTCGAGGAGCAATCGTAGGTTCATCTTCTAAAATTTCTTGGGCTGTGTTAATAGCATCCTGAGTACGTACCACTTCCTGGTTTACGGAGACATAACAGATCATGATAAGGTATTTTTAAATTCATCATAAATAATGGGAACGTTAGGAAATTCTTCCTGAAACTCTGTAAAAGGTGCGTCGAATGAATACACCCAATTTCCGTCCACTTTAGTCCCATTTCGGAAATAACTTTCAACTAGAAACGTTTTTGCTGGTTACTGTAAACCATTGTGACCACGGAATAATTGTGACTTTTAGAACAATCTGACGTTTTGTATGTCAATTCCTAACATGTGTGCCAATTTTTTTAAATAAAAAATCATGGCACACTTAAGGTTTTTTTTAAATGAACATACGATATGTCTCTGTGAAAGTGGTAGTGGAATAGAGGTGTGTAAGTGGTTGGTACGATTGAAGCTAGGTGAAGGTTGGGTGGAAACGGACAATTGAGTTTGTTTTAGCATGCGGATATAAGATAATATATTATGGATTATGGAGGTGTATTATAAATATGTAGAATTATGCCAAGTAAAGGTTTTTTTGTAACAAATCATTTTGAAGTTTGATTATTTCCAATTCCAAATCATCGTAATTTGCTTCAACTATTGTATAGATTTGATTTGTCGGTATCTTGTTGAAACACATTTGGAAAAAATAGTGCAATATTTTTAATCTCACCAAAATCTGCAAATTTTGCCTGGAATTGCTTTTCAACAACTTCAATTACGAGTTGCTTGAGCCGGGCCAGGGTATGTCTGGATATATTTTTCAATGTTTGGCAAGTGCTTGAATTTTTTATCTCTTAAATTCGCTTTCAGCAGTTGCTGAAAAGCTCTTATTGAGCTTATCATATCTAATAAATTCACTCTGTAGTTCAAAATTCATATCGTTGAGTTTTGAACTATTTCAAAAATGACTACATTCACCAAGATATATCTTCCTAATCCTCTCATTGTTTGTTAACTATGGGTAACTATCACCTATTTCAGAGAGGAAACTTTTTACGTCTTCTAATAACTAGAGAAATCGACTTCTACTAAGCCAACGCACATTAGTGTGCAGCAAAAGTTTCTTATCATTATTCTCATTTTCTAATCTAAACAAACGTCTCTGAAGGGCACTTCCACGCATAGAATTGACTGTTTTAAAGATAGTTTCGACAACATTTTCTTTACTTTATACTTATATACTTTATGAAAGCGAAAATTAAAGATCTTAAAATTAAGCCGATCGAGAGATTGGGCAGCCCCGTACTTATACCATGCGCGATTGTAGCTGACCATTTTTTTACCACACGTTAGTGTGACAGTCCACGCTTTTTTGGATTTTAATAATTCTTCGCTAAAAGACCCCTCACAAATTGAGGTAATACAGTATGCTCGTAGTTAATTGGAAGCTTCATAATACTAATAAAATAAATTAGTTGAAAATACTAGCAAAGGTCCCCTCACAAATCAAAGGGAAATTGGCTTTCGGTGAAATTGACCAAATTTTGCATATGTTGTTTCTTTCGGTGACCAGATCAAAATTCTCCACGGGCGCGAAGCTCGAAAATCTTCCCTGCGAGCAATACCCAGCTCCGAAGGTTAGAGACCGGTAATGCCCTGATTATTTAGAAAGTTATGCCAAATGCCTAAAAATGGTTGTTTGCTTTTACTGCATTTTATATAAGTGTACCAGTTCAAATATAGAGCAGTGTATATCCCGAAACTGCAAGGGGAGAGGTAAAATCAGCGAAAATCGGAGATTACCGGTCTCTAACCTTCGGAGCTGGGTACTGCTCGCAGTGAAGATTTTCTAGCTTTGTGCTCGTGGAGACTTTTGATCTGAACACTGAAAGGAACAACATATCCAAAATTTGGTCAATTTCATAGAAAGCCAATTTCCATTTGATTTGTGAGGGGTCCTTTGCTAGTATTTTCAACTAATTTATTTTATTAGTATTACCAAGCTTCCAATTAACTACGAGTATATTGTATTACCTCAATTAAAAATCTTACAGGTTTTCATCAGATATTGATGCATAATTGAGTACCCGCACTTTTACACTGTTTTATGATGCCACTACGGCCATTACTTGTAATTAATTTAGGGGCGGACCGTAGCTGATAGCGCAATTTAAAATTTAGATTGGACTTCAAGGGATAGCGATAGTCGTGAAATTAATATACACCCTGTAGGATGTTGAAGTAATTATATTTTTACGATTAAGTTGATTTTATTTTCAATAATATACGCACCTACAGACGACTTGGTTTCATTAATATCTATGCTGTAAAATATAAAATAAAGTATTTGTTTTAATTAATAAAACTCGAGGGTCGTAATATGAAATAGCAAAATTCTCATTCTCAACATGGTGTCAGGGAAGGTCGATCAACGGAAAGTGCCGGCTATTAATTTGTTAGTTGTATTTATGATGAACTAGATAAAGGAAGGCACATTGCCGACCTTTTTCTAAATTTATCTCAGGCATTTGACTGCTTACATTTTAACTTTGTTTTAGACAAATTACATACATACATACAAGATCTTTATTCAAACAAATAATCATACATAACATTTTAATACATAAATAGCTGAAGGGTGTTAGTCTGTCTGGGCTATCGACCATCGGTTTTTCTGCCCGACAACTTACATTATGCTGGATTTCGTGGAAGTTTCTTAAATTGAATAGTCTTTCCTTAAAAATAGATCATTTTGTGTAAATGTTAATGGATCTAACTGATCGTTTTACAATATTTACGAAGGTGTGCCCTAAGGTTCTGCACTGGGACCTATAATATTTTTCATTTTAATCAATGATCCACCCATGCACATTCATTCCGAAAATATCATACTCTACGCGGAAGACACAGCTATTTAAGTCACTGCAAAAAATCTAGATGATCTTTCTCTTAAAATTAAAGCAATAGTCTCAGACTTCTATAAATGGTGTCATATGAACAGGCTCATGGCAAATCTAACAAAAACAGTATGTATATATTTTCGCAATTCATTCACTAATATAAAATTAGAACTAAAAGATAATTCAGTAACTACCTCGCAAGCACAGACAAAATTCTTGGGATTAGTAGTCGACAATCATTTAAGATGAGATTCTCATATTGATTATGTTCAAGATATTTTGCTATATCCAGACTTAAGCTTTCTGAAGCTAGATGGTCTTTTGAGTATGTATTATGCTCTCATTTACAGCCACCATCCATAGATGCGTTACTTAATTTATACATTCTTGTTTTTTCAACGCCAGAAACACTGTTTTACAGCGACACGTATCTAGTAATCTCGAGTTAATTAAATGCCCTTGTAATTTGAAAACATTATTTCCAAAGATATTTACGAACCTACGAGTGCCGAGTGGTGTGATCTAAATAAGATACGGCCGGTGCATTGTTCTTGGCGTTTCCATACTTTATTGCCTCACCGAATGATGTAATATGTGATCGTAATACATTACTGTAAATATTGATGGTGAGAAAATGCACACAATCTGGATGTAAATATCTAACGCGTGTTAATCCGAACCCGAGGAACGAACGGTGGCCTGCCGTGTTAGAACACGAATCTATTAAACTTATCGTACCGAATCTGGGTGGATTGCTCCGCCGTTTATCAAACTGTACTTAGCGCTTAATGCGACTTTATTATAATGCTTATTAGTCGGTGTGAAATTTGTGAAATGTATGTGAAATATGGGATACGAGTACGAACAGTAAATCGGCTTTATGGAGTGTGCATAATGTGAAACTTATTGTGTTATACAGTTAGTTGTTACCGATTTCAATAATACTGGATTTATACAGGGTGTTGAATTGCTATTAATATTGGCTCTCCTAATTATTTGACAATATCGGTCTTTTATCACTTTTAAAACTTTTTAAGCTAAATGATTTGGTACCTTACTCAATGGTTTCTGCAGAATATTTACCGAGATATTTGCAAAAAACTTTAAGGTTGGCCATGAAATCATAATGGCGGATATTTCATTTTGTTATAAAAAGTGACGTTTGCTGTCGCATTATGATTTACACTTTCTACACAAGAAAGAATTTCCGGAGAAGGCAATAACCAGCAAACGTACTATTCAATGAACAATTACTACTTTACTCTAAATTTGAAATGTGTTAAAATTGGCTCCTTTAATTGTTTTGTAATATCAATCTACTTACATTATTTTTATACTAATTGAATAGTACTTTTGCCGGGTATCGCCTTCTCCGTAATTTCACACTGATCAAATCACGTACACTTCTAAAATAGTTCCCGCGTAAAACCATTAACTTATAAATAATTTTTCTTGTGTATAATATACGGCCGGTTGTAAATCGTAACGTGACAGCGACTGTCACTTTTTACAACAAAATGAAATATCCGCCATTATGATTTCATGGCAAACCTTTGTTTTTAATTCAAAATAATAGTAAAGTTTTTTGCAAATATCTCGTTAAATACTTTGCAGAAACTATTGAGTACGGCACCAAATAATTCAGCTTAAAAAGCTTTAAAAATAATGTAAGAAGACTGATACTGTCAAATAATTAGGGGAGCTAATATTAATACATTTAAAATTTTACATGTAAATCCCTATTCAACACCCTGATTAATAAATAATTGTTAAATTATATTGTAAGTAAGATTGAATTAAAGTAACAGACTAGAGCTAAAACAATCATTAAAAGTGAGCACTTATTGTTTCTTGGAAATGTAAATATTAGCTCTCGTTGCACAACTTTGGTTTCAACACGTTCGAAGTCGTGCGTCTGGATGAATTCTCCGATAAATGCCTCGCAATTAATTAAAGCTTACAGCTTTAATTAATTGTTTCATTGATTAAGATCGTTCGACGTGAGTTGTGAGGGTTCGGCCGAAAGAAAACCTGTAGCCAAGGTGGAGAAGAGTAATTTTTAACGAGGCGCATTAAAAGATAAACGGATCTGCATCATTTTAAAATAAATAAAATTATATAAATTATTTCATTAATTGTTTCAATATTTATGTATTGGCAATAGATATTAATTACAGAATGTTTTAAATTACGAATTGCAAATTTCACTTCCTTCAATTTAAGTTTCGAGTGATGCTATAGTTGGGGGATGTTAATTGTTTTCATCATGTAAAAAAAAACAACATTTTCTAATTGAATTTGAAAGAGAATTCTGCGAGTGGTAAATCTTCTAGAATTTTTCAAATTTTACAAATTGCGAATTTCGCTTCCTCCAATCCAAGTTTCGAGTGTCGCCATTTTGTTTCTAGCTGGATGATCAATTATTATGAAGTGTACCGAAAAGTACATATTTGCAAACAAATCTGGGTGTGATAATTTATCTAAAAAAAATTAATCGCGAGGAGGAAATTTCGCTTCTTCGAATTAAGGTTTCGAGTGGATATCAATTATTTTGTAGTATCAATAACAATTTATAAAGAAGTATTTTTCGATAACTCATGAAAAATATCATAAAATCCAGAATTATACCATCAATTCTGAGAAAGTTACATGACGTCTACAATTTTTTTTTGACAATGATCAAAATTTTTGACGTTTGATGTCTGAATGACAACTACAGATGCTTAATCAGAAACATGCGCATTTGAATTTATAAGCGACTGATTAATATCTTTTTGAAATACACCGCAGAACTTTTAAAGCGAAGTTCCGTTCGATCCAGAGCTAGACGTTTCATGTGTGTTACCTACGAGAACTGCTGTAATTCTTAGAAGAGGCCTTTTAAAAGAAATACAAAGGCACATGCCGCTCACTATTAGAATATATGATTTCGTATGACATGCACACACGTTCCAGCTCTTTACAAAATACCTCTAATCACATGAAATTATTATGAAATCTAGTGACGTGATGTATGCAGTTTTTTACAGAATCAATATTTCGAATGAATTTGGAGTAATATTAGAAAATTTCAAGTCGATGGCAATTGTTTTTGTATTTTTTTTCTAGTCGCCGAAATTATTGAAATTTTTCCCAAATCCACGCTCTATTCACATGGAATTGTTACAAAATCTGGTGATGTGATGTATGGAGTTTTTCACGGAATCAATATTTCGAATTAATTTGGAGTAATTTTGGAAAATTTCAAGTCGATGGCAATTGTTTTTGTATTTTTTTCTAGTCGCCGAAATTATTGAAATTTTTCACAAATCCTCGCTCTAATCACATGCAATTGTTACAAAATCTACTGATGTGATGTATGGAGATTTTTACAGAATCACTATCTTGAATTAATTTGGAGTAATTTTGGAAAATTTCGAGTCGATGGCTATTGTTTTTGTATTTTTTTCAAGTCGCCGAAATTATTGAAATTTTTCACAAATCCTCGCTCTAATCACATGCTATTGTTACAAAATCTAGTGGTGTGATGTATGGAGTTTTTCACAGAATCAATATTTCGAATTAATTTGGAGTAATTTTGGAAAATTTCAAGTCGATGGCAATTGTTTTTGTATTTTTTTCAAGTCGCCGAAATTATTGAAATTTTTCACAAATCCACGCTCTAATCACATGCAATTGTTACAAAATCTAGTGATGTGATGTATGAAGTTTTTCACAGAATCAATATCTAGAGCAAATTTGGAGTCATTTTGGAAAATTTCAAGTCGATGGCAATTGTTTTTGTATTTTTTTCTAGTCGCCGAAATTATTCAAATTTTTCACACATCCACGCTCGAATGACATGCAATTGTTACAAAATCTTGTGATGTGATGTATGGAGTTTCTCACAGAATCAATATCTCGAGTAAATTTGGAGTTATTTTGGAAAATTTCAAGTCGATGGCAATTGTTTTTGTATTTTTTTCTGGTCGCCGAAATTATTATAATTTTTCACAAATCCACGCTCGAATGACATGCAATTGTTACAAAACCTAGTGATGTGATGTATGGAGTTTTTCACAGAATCATTATCTCGAGTAAATTTGGAGTAATTTTGGAATATTTCAAGTCGCCGAAATTATTGTAATTTTTCACAAATCCACGCTCGAATGACATGCAATTGTTACAAAATCTAGTGATGTGATGTATGGAGTTTTTCACAGAATCAATATCTCGAGTAAATTTGGAGTCATTTTGAAAAATTTCAAGTCGATGGCAATTGTTTTTGTATTTTTTTTAAGTCGCCAAAATTATTAAAATTTTTATACAAATCCACGCTCTAATCACATGCAATTGTTACAAAATCTAGTGATGTGATGTATGAAGTTTTTCACACAATTAATATCTCGATTAAATTTAGAGTAATTTTGGAAAATTTCAAGTCGATGGCAATTGTTTTTGTATTTTTTTCAAGTCGTCGAAATTATTGAAATTTTTCACAAATCCTCGCTCTAATCACATGCAATTGTTACAAAATCTAGTGATGTGATGTATGGAGTTTTTCACAGAATCAATATCTTCAATTAATATGAAGTAATTTTGGAAAATTTCAAGTCGATGGCAATTGTTTTTGTATTTTTTTCAAGTCGCCGAAATTATTGAATTTTTTCACAAATCCTCGCTCTAATCACATGCAATTGTTACAAAATCTAGTGATGTGATGTATGGAGTTTTTCACAGAATCAATATCTTCAATTAATTTGAAGTAATTTTGGAAAATTTCAAGTCGATGGCAATTGTTTTTGTATTTTTTTCAAGTCGCCGAAATTATTGAAATTTTTCACAAATCCTCGCTCTAATAACATGCAATTGTTACAAAATCTAGTGATGTGATGTATGAAGTTTTTCACAGAATCAATATCTTGAATTAATTTGGAGTAATTTTGGACAATTTCAAGTCGATGGCAATTGTTTTTGTATTTTTTTCAAGTCGCCGAAATTATTGAAATTTTTCACAAATCCTCGGTCTAATCACATGCAATTGTTACAAAATCTAGTGATGTGATGTATGGAGTTTTTTACAGAATCAATATCTTGAATTAATTTGGAGTAATTTTGGAAAATTTTAAGTCGATAGCAATTGTTTTTGTATTTTTTTTAAGTCGCCGAAATTATTGAAATTTTTCACAAATCCTCGCTCTAATCACATGCAATTGTTACAAAATCTAGTGATGTGATGTATGGAGTTTTTCACAGAATCAATATTTCGAATTAATTTGGAGTAATTTTGGAAAATTTCAAGTCGATGGCAATTGTTTTTGTATTTTTTTCTAGTCGCCGAAATTATTTAAATTTTTCACAAATCCATGCTCTAATCTCATGGAATTGTTACAAAATCTAGTGATGTGATGTATGGAGTTTTTTACAGAATCAATATCTTAAATTAATTTGGAGTAATTTTGGAAAATTTCAAGTCGATGGCAATTGTTTTTGTATTTTTTTCTAGTCGCCGAAATTATTTAATTTTTTTACAAATCCGCGCTCTAATCACATGGAATTGTTACAAAATCTAGTGATGTGATGTATGGAGTTTTTCACAGAATCAATATTTCGAATTAATTTGGAGTAATTTTGGAAAATTTCAAGTCGATGGCAATTGTTTTTGTAATTTTTTCTAGTCGCCGAAATTATTGAAATTTTTCACAAATCCTCGGTCTAATCACATGCAATTGTTACAAAATCTAGTGATGTGATGTATGGAGTTTTTTACAGAATCAATATCTTGAATTAATTTGGAGTAATTTTGGAAAATTTTAAGTCGATAGCAATTGTTTTTGTATTTTTTTTAAGTCGCCGAAATTATTGAAATTTTTCACAAATCCTCGCTCTAATCACATGCAATTGTTACAAAATCTAGTGATGTGATGTATGGAGTTTTTCACAGAATCAATATTTCGAATTAATTTGGAGTAATTTTGGAAAATTTCAAGTCGATGGCAATTGTTTTTGTATTTTTTTCTAGTCGCCGAAATTATTTAAATTTTTCACAAATCCATGCTCTAATCTCATGGAATTGTTACAAAATCTAGTGATGTGATGTATGGAGTTTTTTACAGAATCAATATCTTAAATTAATTTGGAGTAATTTTGGAAAATTTCAAGTCGATGGCAATTGTTTTTGTATTTTTTTCTAGTCGCCGAAATTATTGAAATTTTTTACAAATCCACGCTCTAATCACATGGAATTGTTACAAAATCTAGTGATGTGATGTATGGAGTTTTTCACAGAATCAATATTTCGAATTAATTTGGAGTAATTTTGGAAAATTTCAAGTCGATGGCAATTGTTTTTGTAATTTTTTCTAGTCGCCGAAATTATTGAAATTTTTCACAAATCCACGCTCCAATGACATGCAATTGTTACAAAATCTAGTGATGTGATGTATGGAGTTTTTCACAGAATCAATATCTCGAGTAAATTTGGAGTAATTTTGGAAAACTTCAAGTCGATGGCAATTGTTTTTGTATTTTTTTTAAGTCGCCGAAATTATTGAAATTTTTATACAAATCCACGCTCTAATCACATGCAATTGTTACAAAATCTAGTGATGTGATGTATGGAGTTTTTCACAGAATCAATATCTTGAATTAATTTGGAGTAATTTTGGAAAATTTCAAGTCGATGGCAATTGTTTTTGTATTTTTTTCTAGTCACCAAATATAATCTAATTCATCTAGTCTCATTACGTAATAATATGCGACATACCTCATTTATCTCACACCCAACTCTGAAACAAAATTTTGTGGCTAACACCATATAACAATGTTTAGATAACACAGCAATAAGTTTCCAGTTGTTATCAACTATTGCCTTCTCTATTTATTATAATTTTGCCCCACTTGCACCACATTCAACATGCATCCGACTAATGATGTTATGACGGGGCACTTATCGCTAATTACTTAATTACATTTCAGACACCGATCTTAATCAGATAATTCCATTTGCAAACATCATCAACAAAAAACCAACATTACACGCCGAGGACAAATTACCGTACAATTATCCGCACAATCCCGTACGGGATAATATTATTATGGGAAGTCCAATCTTCGATTTTGCAAAGGCAAACAATGCACCCACCTATGACATGCATCATTGTCAAAGTGTGTTTTGAGATATTGCACAGTTATCTGTGCAATGGCGTGTTCCGATATTGCGCCGTGAGTAATATTCGCGCTGAAATCATGCACATTTCAAATCCGAATTGAATTCGCATTAACTGTTAGTCCTGTTCCACTTTTGCGGCCGTTTTCCTTTGTCGCGCGCTGACGGAACAGTAAAGTTGAAAACGTCATTACGAAACCGATGGGGAAATCGATGGAAAATGCGAATTCTTTCGAGGAACGTGATGCATTATAATCATGCTGGAGTACGAAAGCAGAATTTGCTTTGATTTTGTCGTTATTCACAATCGCTATAATAATGTGCATATTTTTAACTTCCAAAAAGTTGGGAAATTAGGGATTTCCTGTAAAGACATACCTCTTGGTCGGCAAGAACATTTTGTGAACCTCTATTTCGAAGTATAGAAATTGTCAATTGTCAATGTATATAATCGACAAATTGAGATCAATCACACGCCCGGATTCTCCAACGAATCTACTCTGAAGTGATTTTTTTAATTCAGTTAAGTAGTAACGGTCACAACTTATGATCTTAATTATTTGTGTTGTTACACTAAACCTTTGACTATATACTTATGGACTGCTAACGCCAACTTCATGTGTGCCTCCAAGCAACGGTGGCGCGGCGGGACCCTAAATGGTTGCGGTAAAATAATAAAAAGATAAAATAATTCGTTAATTCCGGCGTTCTTGTTGGGACACGCAAAAGCTTAGGATTTTCTCTCGCTGAGTACTAACAGATCTATCAAGAAGCCTAGTAAGTACAAATTTAATTAATTACCTTTCGACAGTCTCGAGCTTATTCCAAAATTATTTTTTGCTGTTTCGCACAACCATTAACACACATTAATTGTAAATATTATCATAAGAACATCACCAACTCCAAAAAATATTGTCACACCAGACAGAACGTCGCCGGGCGTACACTCCAAACTAGTCACTCAAAACACCACGAAGAACTGCCGGCGTCCTTCTCCTCCTCTATTATTCAAATGTATTCATATGTAAACAGTTGTGAGCTCTTCACTCATTTTCGACGCAATTAGCATGCACCTCGGCGACATTCCGAACATTAGTATTCGGAGTCGGTGCATAATTAGGAAGCAATGTTTCTTCGGAAATTTACGACAGACGCGAATTCATTGAAACTGGCGATTATGCGGAAATGGGGGAATTCAACTTCGATGACTGCGTCAATAAATATTTGTGGTGTGTAACATTCTGGTCACGTGCTGGGTATTTATAGGAATTTTTTTAAAAATCATTTTGCTAATAAATATTTGTTGGGTTTAATTTATTAATTAATATTTCTGTAATGGTAAAAGTTCTTTCAATTACGTATTTATATTTATGGCACGGAGAGTAATAGCAACTCAAGGCTTATCAACAAATTAATAAATTATAAGTTATTTGAAAAGCAAGAGAGTCAGTTAAATTTGGGTAAAGTTGCGTATTTTCGGCCCAATAGTAATCCGAATAAGTTTTTTTCGTTTTTGAGATTGTCGAAAAAAGGGAAATTTTGGAATTTCGTTTTTAATTTTTTGCTCAGTAATTGCAATTATTTTTTTTTCATGGAGGAATCAAGTGAAAAAAGGATTTGGATGAAGTCCTCCAAACCCACTCAGTGTTCACAAACGCATCGAAGGTCAAAAAAGGAAGAACTTACATTGAAATTTATTTAGCTTGAAATATTTAAACTTATCAGGTATTGATTGCATTATACGTTTTATAAATTTGATAAGAAAATGGTGCTCTATAAACAAAAACAATACTTTAAAGATTCATTTCTGTATAGAACAACCCAGTGGCGGCTCGTGGAACATGTTGATGGTAGAGCCACTTATACAATATACCCCCTCCCTCCTTTGTTCGAAAGAAGGAAGAACGATTTATCTTCCTGGACCAAAGTAACTGGCGAAAAAGTGTTTTAAGAATTAATAAATAATTCTAGCTGAACTACCACAGGTAGTGCCATGGCTCCTTCGCTCTATATAACGAGCCGCCCCTGCATTCAATACTCCAACCGTACATTTTGAATTTTCGTGACGAACCGAGCGTAGAGTTAAGAACATTTGTAAAAATTTTCCGCCGTTGAAAAAAAATATTAAAACAATTACCATCGACTTGAAACTCTTCAAATTCACTCTAAACACATTCTAGATTATGATTATGTAAAAATCCATTTAATTCTCAAACCGTTCATTTTGAATTTTCGTAACGAACCGAGCGTAGAGATAAAAAAATTTGTAAAAATTTCCCGCTGTTGAAAAAAATAATAAAACAATTGCCATCGACTTGAAACGCTTCAAATTCACTCAAAACACATTCTAGATTATGATTATGTAAAAATCCATTTAATTCTCCAACCGTACATTTTCAATTTTCGTAAGGAACCGAGCGTAGAATAAAAAAAAATGTAAAAATTTCCCGCTGTTGAAAAAAATATAAAAACAATTGCCATCGACTTGAAATTCTCCAAATTCACTCAAAATACAATCTAGATTATGATTATGTAAAAATCCATTTAATACTCCAACCGTACATTGTCAATTTTCGTAACAAACCGAGCGTAGAGTTAAAAAAAATTGTAAAAATTTCCCGCTGTTGAAAAAAATATAAAAACAATTGCCATCGACTTGAAATTTTTCAAATTCACTCAAAACACATTCTAGATTATGATTATGTAAAAATCCATTCATTGCTCCAATCGTACATTTTGAATTTTCGTGACGAACCGAGCGTAGAGTTAAAAAAATTTGTAAAAATTTCCCGCTGTTGAAAAGAAATATAAAAACAATTGCCATCAACTTGGAACTCTTCAAATTCACTCAAAACATATTCCAGATTATGATTATGTAAAAATCCATTCATTGCTCCAACCGTACATTTTGAATTTTCGTAACGAGCTGAGCGTAGAGTTAAAAAAAATTGTAAAAATTTCCCGCTGTTGAAAAAAATATAAAAACAATTGCCATCGACTTGAAATTCTTCAAATTCACTTAAAACACATTCTAGATTATGATTATGTAAAAATCCATTCATTGCTCCAACCGTACATTTTGAATTTTAGTGACGAACCGAGCGTAGAGTTAAGAACATTTGTAAAAATTTTCCGCCGTTGAAAAAAAATATTAAAACAATTACCATCGACTTGAAACTCTTCAAATTCACTCTAAACATATTCTAGATTATGATTATGTAAAAATCCATTTAATTCTCCAACCGTACATTTTGAATTTTCGTAACGAACCGAGCGTAGAGTTAAAAAAATTTGTAAAAATTTCCCGCTGTTGAAAAAAAATATAAGAAACAATTGCCATCGACTTGAAACTCTTCAAATTCACTCAAAACACAATCTAGATTATGATTATGTAAAAATCCATTTAATTCTCCAACCGTACATTTTGAATTTTCGCAACGAACCGAGCGTAGAGTTAAAAAAAATTGTAAAAATTTCCCGCTGTTGAAAAAAATATAAAAACAATTGCCATCGACTTGAAATTTTTCAAATTCACTCAAAACACATTCTAGATTATGATTATGTAAAAATCCATTCATTGCTCCAATCGTACATTTTGAATTTTCGTGACGAACCGAGCGTAGAGTTAAAAAAATTTGTAAAAATTTCCCGCTGTTGAAAAGAAATATAAAAACAATTGCCATCAACTTGGAACTCTTCAAATTCACTCAAAACATATTCCAGATTATGATTATGTAAAAATCCATTCATTGCTCCAACCGTACATTTTGAATTTTCGTAACGAGCTGAGCGTAGAGTTAAAAAAAATTGTAAAAATTTCCCGCTGTTGAAAAAAATATAAAAACAATTGCCATCGACTTGAAATTCTTCAAATTCACTTAAAACACATTCTAGATTATGATTATGTAAAAATCCATTCATTGCTCCAACCGTACATTTTGAATTTTAGTGACGAACCGAGCGTAGAGTTAAGAACATTTGTAAAAATTTTCCGCCGTTGAAAAAAAATATTAAAACAATTACCATCGACTTGAAACTCTTCAAATTCACTCTAAACATATTCTAGATTATGATTATGTAAAAATCCATTTAATTCTCCAACCGTACATTTTGAATTTTCGTAACGAACCGAGCGTAGAGTTAAAAAAAATTGTAAAAATTTCCCACTGTTGGAAAAAATATAAAAACAATTGCCATCGACTTGAAACTCTTCAAATTCACTCAAAACACATTCTAGATTATGATTATGTAAAAATCCATTTAATTCTCCAACCGTACATTTTGAATTTTCGTAACGAACCGAGCGTAGAGTTAAAAAAAATTGTAAAAATTTCCCACTGTTGGAAAAAATATAAAAACAATTGCCATCGACTTGAAACTCTTCAAATTCACTCTAAACACATTCTAGATTATGATTATGTAAAAATCCATTTAATTCTCCAACCGTACATTTTGAATTTTCGTAACGAACCGAGCGTAGAGTTAAAAAAAATTGTAAAAATTTCCCACTGTTGGAAAAAATATAAAAACAATTGCCATCGACTTGAAACTCTTCAAATTCACTCAAAACACATTCTAGATTATGATTATGTAAAAATCCATTTAATTCTCCAACCGTACATTTTCAATTTTCGTAACTTGCCATCGACTTGAAATTCTTCAAATTCACTCAAAACACATTCTAGATTATGATTATGTAAAAATCCATTCATTGCTCCAACCGTACATTTTGAATTTTCGTAACGAACCGAGCGTAGAGTTAAGAACATTTGTAAAAATTTTCCGCCGTTGAAAAAAAAAACAATTGCCATCGACTTGAAATTCTTCAAATTCACTCAAAACACATTCTAGATTATGGTTATGTAAAAATCCATTCATTGCTCCAACAGTACATTTTGAATTTTCGTAACGAACCGAGCGTAGAGTTAAAAAAAATGTAAAAATTTCCCGCTGTTGAAAAAAATATAAAAACAATTGCCATCGACGTGAAACTGTTCAAATGCACTTAAAACACATTCCAGATTATGATTATATAAAAATTTATTCAATCAGTGGCAGCTTGTGGAATATGTTTTTTTTTTTAAGAAAGAAAGAACTATTTATTTTTCTAGACCAAAGTAACTGGCGAAAAAGTGTTTTAAGAATTAGGTAAAAATTCTTGCTGAGCTTGAAACTACAGGTAGTGCCATGGCTCCTTGGCTCTATATAACGAGTCGCCCCTGGAACAACCTGTATATTTCAAATTCATTTTAAAAACTTTTATTTAAAACTTTTTTTTTTCAATTTTTAAATAAGATATCCTCCGATTTCGCAGTGTTAGGAGACCTTGTATAAAGAACATCCCTGCTGTCAAATGCTTATTCTAATAACGTATAATAGCTCGAGCAAAGGCAAAAAAGTAAAAAAATAAATTATAATTTGACTGCGAATTAGTTTTTTTTTCTACATGTAAATGTGTTAAATAAAAGGAATTAATTATGCTTTATTTTATTTCTTCGACATCGGATTTAATATAAAATATATACACTGGTGAAAAAAAAAAAATGAAACACTTGAAATTCGTGAAATTTCGACCATTTTCAAACCGCCATAACTCGGCGTATTTTCAATCGATTTTGATGAATCTTTGAGGGCGAAAAACTTTGAAGTGTCTTCTTTAAAGTCTTGCATGCATAACTTAAGCTTAACCCCTTCTGCTCCCCTCTAGCACCCCTGTGAAAAAAATGTTTTTTTTTTTAAACCATGTCCAACTTTGACGATGTCTATGGAGTTGGAAAAACTTAAAGGCATTAAATTTTGATCAATTTGCTATGCAGGACTCGAAGAACGAAGTTCGTACGGCCATTTGGCACCAAGTTATGGGTGTTTGAAAAAACTGCATTTTGAGGTTTCTCGCACATAACTCACCGACTTTTCAACCAAATTTGATGATTCTTTCTGGAAAAAATCTCATTTTGGCCTTACTTTAAGGGTGTAAATTCAGATTGGAATGATCCCTTTTCGAACCCTTCAACCCCCGAACAAAAAATACGTTTATGGGCAAAAAACGTCCAACTTTGGCAACCTGTACCGAGTTGGATAAAATGTGTCGACTCGATCCACTAAAAGGGCATTCAAATGTATGCATGACTCAAAAACAAAGTTCCTACGGCGATTTGGCACAAAGTTATGGGTCTTTAAAAAAAGTGCATTGAATTCTGCAAGCTGCAGAAATTTTGGGAATGTCAAGAAACCATAAAGCTAATGGATAGTATTACATATTAAAAGAAATCAGGAAGACCAGTATTTTCAGGATGACATGGTAATTGGCCAGAGCTCTGAGGATTAACAAGACTTGGATGAATTGGAGACAACAATCCCGCATGGACCAAAGATTCAATGATCTGCAAAACATCTGGTCATTTAAGAAATTACGTCAATAATGCTGAAAGTTGTAGAAATTTTAAAGAGGCCAGAAAAATCTCAAAGCCAATAATCAGTATCACCAATTCAAACAAATCAGAAAGACCAGTATTTTTGGGACGTCGTGGTGATTGGCTAGAAATTATTTGAGGATGTGCGAAGGAGGTCTGTATGAGCACGGAAACCATAAAACGGATTAATTAGAGGGCTGATGCTCCAATGATCTGCGAAACATTTTGCATTCATCAGTTCGTTTAAGAAATTACGTCGAACATACTGGAAGTTGTAGAAATTTTAAAGAGGCCAGAAAAATCTCAAAGCCAATGTACAGTATCACCGACTTAAAAAAATTATAAAGGTCAGTCATTTCAGATGTCATAGTGATTTGCAAAAACTCCTCTAAGACTGTGCAATGGAGGAAATCATAAAACTTGGATGATTTGGGAGCAACTATCCTCAATGATTCGCGAAACAAGTTGCATTAGGTAGGAAATTTAAAACATTTAAACTTCAAGGAAAGGAGTACATAATAATATGAGCTAGAACAAAATCGGTTATTAAATAAAAATGTTACGACCATTTAAAAATAAAGAGTTACACGATAATTTACAATTTTTTGAGTAATGCATAAATTTCAACTTGCATAAATTAGCATTACGATGAAATGCAATCGAAATGAATTGATTAAAAAGTACTGATTCCGTATAAATTTACATAAACACAATATTAGCGCATGCATTAATCAAGCGCCCGGAACGTTTTCAGCATACATATGACTTATAATTTGTTTGTAAACAAGACATTCTCCGTATGTGGGTCTCGCCGATAAATATTTTCGAGTGGTGGTTCAGTAACAGCGTTTACGCATAAAATATGGGTTATCCTTTTATCCTTTTACCGAGCACGAACGACAGGACGTCCATGGCAGAGATCGCAATCGGCCCCGTGTTAATTGCCGAAGAGCGACATGGAATGGTTAAATTTAAAGCCATAAATTACGCAAAGACGCAAGCATATGGCCGGTGTAATGATGTGTACGCGGGAATACCGTCTGAATGGGCTAACTGTCGATCTAGATTAAAGCATCGTCGTCGGCGCTGTCCTGTCAAGGAGGACTTTGGTGGAGGCAAGGAGAGAGATCTGTGCAAGAACAGATGCTGCAGATGGACCGATAAAACAGATCAGACGGTTCGCCCACGCGAACACCACCTGAGCCTGAATCACGACCGCCAGAGTCATTGCCTTTATGACCTTGCTGTGACCCACGAGCTGTCAATAGGCTTTGTCTAGCACGCCGACGTTACATTCGCTCAACTATTTTTCTGTGCATCAATTAATGTCAACCAATTTTCTGCGCAGGTCAGCAAAACTTAATATTGTATATCGTTGTTTTATCAACTTATTGTTAAAAATACTTGCTAGTAGTGGAACTACTCGAAAAATTCAAATAACAATTGTTAGTCAATATGATGCAAATGAACAGTGGACATTAATTGTTCCACATATCAAGTTTCAAAGGAAATAAATAGTTGATTAGAGTGCTACAATTGCTGATTGAAGAACTTCACGCTTTCTTTCCACGTCGTTGTTACGTGGAGCAAATAAATGTTGTGAAACTGTGATAACTGACACATTACACTGGTGTCAGGTGTGGGATCTTAACATCAAATTCGTGTCGGAAGAAGAAAAAGCATAACAAATATATAGATCTGTACTGGTTTTATCAGTGTATTGTTGATGGACAGTGCAATTTACATCGATGATAGTAGCTGTTACCATATTAGCTTAACCATCACGAATGAAGCAATATACATTTCATCACGTTTTTTCCACTCTTGCAGCATCATTTTGAATTGTTTACAAATTACATCCCCGCTATGAAGACCATGAAGTGAGCATCTCTTCAATATAATCTGCGTTCGTTTGAAGCCTTCAGTTATTCTGTGACAGTTTTCTACAATTTTAAATGTTCGGTGAAAAACTGGCGTCCTCTTAATTGGTAATTTCGTGAACCGGTATGCATTGGGCGACGAAAACCTACGCCCTCAACAAAATGAAATAAGAGATGCTCGAATGCAATTATTTCACCTATTAACTTAACCATTTCTTTGGACTTTATATTTGATGTATCCAATGATTGAACCCTTTTTACAGTTTCTTGCAATGTAATCTGCCTTTTGATATTTGTCCCTTTCCTTTCGCAAACTTTGTTGCTTCTGCTAGTTCTTCCTCAAGGTAACAGAACTCGTTATATTTTCTATATGCATGGATTAAAGGTCCCCTTTCAAGGATGATGTAGTTCGGCCCTTTCTTGAATACTTGATTCCACAAACTTTGTTTTGCGGAAACATTGTCTATTTCCACGAAAGAGTCACTGGTTTTGAATTCTTTACACGATCAAATAAACTTTATGGATAAACTGATGCTGAAAGTGAGAATCGTAAAATCACGCTGCTCAAGTGACGTGTGCTTTGACAGGTATATCGCACTTGCAGGTGTGTAATATTGCTATTATTATGATGTGTCGGACTATCGGGCATAGTAAAACGTAAACAACACATCCGCTATGAAAGATAGTGGAGGCGGATGCGGATGTAGACACGGAGGTGGAGGTATGAGTTCATGCGGAAGTTTCGCACTTGCGGATGCGGAGACAAGACAAGATGCAAAGCATTTTTTTCCCACTTTGTTATAATTAGCCAAAGTAGTTTTATCTGCACGTCCATCAAGTTATAATGGAGCGATTCTTTTTTTCTAAGCTAGTCGTGTACTAGAAGCCAGGGGAAGCAGACTAACTTCTAAGGAAGATGAAAGGCTATTTTTACTTTCTTCGTTAGGAAGTACAAGACAGTATTTGAAATTTATTTACAGTATTACAATGTAATTACTAAGTTTATAGTATAATTACTAAAATTAAAGTTAAAATTAAATTTAGACTATAAGCACCTAAGTGAATGAATACTTGTGATGTGCTGGAGTGTATGATGAGGAAAAAGAAAGTAAAAGTATATGGTGAGAATGACTATAATCATTCAATGCAGTGACAATGTCATATGCATTACATAACGTATATACAAATATCAATTGAAAGCTGCACATTTTGAAATCTATTTGTTGTCTAATATTTTTGAAAATTGATGATGGTGTAGAAATATAAATAATTTTGAGAGAATTGCCTGTTTTTTAACATTTGTAATTAATTTAATAGAATGTGGCAAGAGGTTGAAAGCTTTGGGAAGTGTGTAATCTGTAAACCTATGGCTAATTGTGATCGTGAAAATGATTTCAAATTTTTTTACGGAAATATCCGTTTTGAAGTCCCTAGATGCCATTTCGCTATACAGCGCGCACAGCCAGACACTATTAATTTTTGAGATACCTCAAAAAGTAATAGAGCAATTGATATAAAACTTTAAACATAAGTCTTATTTGATAATCTGAAGAACTGAAAAGCTTTTGGTAAAATTTCGTACACCGGAAGTGGGTGTGTATCTTAACTGTTTTTTGTTTTTTCCTATATTTTCTTAAATATGAAAAATATTCCAAAAATATTTAAGCAAATATTGAAGACAATAAAGAAATGAACATCTTTGGTTTAAAATTTTTTTTCATAAAATCATTGTTATTCGGGAAAAAAATTATTATTTTTTTTTCATTTTTGGTATATAATTATGAAAGCTAATAGTTACAGCAAATTTATGTTAATAATAATTGTAAAGGATGCCAAAATGAACAATTTATGAAGAATAAGTTTTTTCAAAATATCTTTAATTTTTGAGTAAACTGAGTTTTTGAATTTGAAGTATAATTTTGACGTTTTAAACGTCAGTTTCATCCGAGTATACGAAACGTTCGATGCACATTTAAAATATGATTTAAATTGAAAATAAACCATGAAAGCGTAAATGTAAACGATACCATCAAGTCGGAGAAAGTAACATGATGGCCACATCAGCATTTTTTAAATTTTGAGTAACTTAAACTAGACTTCCAATATTATCAAATAAAAATTCACTGACTTCTTGTAGAAAAATATAATAAAATGAGAAATACGATACTACCTCAATTTTCTTCAAAATTGCTTTAGCTTAGGACGTGGTTCCAACACGATGGAGCACCTCCCCCTTTCCTTTAGCGATGTAAACGTTGCACAAGGGGCGCAATTTGTAAATGTTTTACTTTAATGCAGTTTTTTTATTTCTCTTTGAATTACCATTGTTTATTACCTAATAAAAGTAAATTGATTATTGATTATTCAAATCATTAAAAATGTTATTGGTGACTGCTCGGAAAATAGTGAAGATGACAGTAATTTTATTTGGTGAAACTGATAACAACTGACAGATAGCTCTATTATTTTAATTTATAATGTTCAGAATAACACCATCTAATCCTAGAGCTGGCCACATGGACGTGCATCCCAGGTAAAAAAAAAACACCATCTACTTTCTGTTTTCGTTTGGCACACTCGAAACGAGACACCCTGTATTACAAGAATGTTACTAAAAGTAAATAAGTACAGGAGCAATTGCGGTAATTTAGGTAAAATTATGTGCTTAATAAAAACAAAGTGAATGTCGGATGGTTATTGAATTTTATCTGATTTTCCAGTTACGGTTATAAAAGTTAGTGCTATTACAAAATATTTAGTTACTAAAAATAAGTTTTTTTTCCGATTTTCCAGTAACGGTTATTATTACTACAAAATAACTAGTTATTTAAACGGTTACTAAAACTAAAACGGTTACTCAAATTTTGGCTACCGAAAACATCACCTCTTCACTTGGTCTTGGACCCCTCCGGCGGATACCGTTATCCGCCGGTTGACTCCAGTGTTCAGTGCCTCACCTTGTTATGCAATGTCCAAAACTGATTAATCGACCCACTGAGTGTTAATCGACCAGCTGCGGTTGTTAATCGGTGCCTCTTGCCCCCAACCTTCTATCCACTCAGGGGTCCAGAAAGTCCGACATGCGCTCCTTACTTGCTGACGAGGTCACGGGGGCCACCTCACACGTGCTAGTCATTAATATCTGGTTTGTTCACAGAGTCGTACCCTCCCATTTTGCTACCCCGCTGAGCTACGCCGGTAACAAGATGTTTTCCTAACGGCAATGAGAGTTTCAAGAATATATGCGCATGGAAGGGTTAATATTTTATGTTCGATTTATTTCCCCCTAAATACAACATTCGATAGAATCCTGATGTAAATGCAAATATTTAGTATCGAATAGATGAATGGCCTTAAATTAATATTCTATATACCATGTGAGAATGGCAAAGCGAAAACGAAACTGTGCGCAAAGTCTGATATGGCATATTAGAGTTTAAAATTCTCAATAAGAAAATACTTTTATTTATTTGATTTAATCCATATTCGCCTTGCCTATCCCACAGAAGTAGATGGTCATTAAATATTCCCAAGAATATTGGGTCAGATCGGGTCGGTGGCGTGCCTAAATGTAAACATTAGATGTTCTGTTTTCCTATTGTTTTATTTGAGGCCATTATCACGAAACCAATCATTTGATGCTGATATCAGAGTCGTATCATCGGCAAATTGGACTACGTCTGCATGAAGAATGTAATTGGAAAAGTCGTTAACATGTATTAAAAATGACAATAGTCTAAGCGTCGACCCTTGTGGAACACCATGGTCCATTGGTATTCCACAAGGGCGGTGTCCATTTTTAGATGTCTTACTATTAGCTAGAGAAATATTCCCAAGGAATCACAGAGTTTATCGAACACCCTCATAAGGTGGAGTATTTTTGAAAGCGGCAATTTTGATGGCTACATCTGGGAAAAGAAATGATTTGGGTTTTTCGTTTTCAGTTGTTGCAGATGTATTATAGACGAATGATGCAAAATTAAGAGTTACAAAGGCTTTGTAGGACTTAAATATTTACTGTAATATAACACTTGACTTCACGTGCATATAACAGACTTCACCATTAAATTCACTTTCGATAGGAAAATCGTAACTGCTCGTTATGCAAAACGGATATTATTTTATTATTTCACTTTTCGCACAAATGGCTTTAATCCGAGTTTACGAGGTAAAAGTGGTCGTACGCTTTAACACTCTTAATACAAAATGTGAATAGTCAATGGCAATCCGTAAGACATCACCTTCGGCCTTTAAGCGCACACTTGTTTGTGCAACATTGTAACCCAGAACGGCGCAATAAATTAGCCGTATCATTAAATAGTAACATTTTATGGGATTCTACTTTATTTCCATTTGCCAATAAAAAATTTGTCCAGTCGTTTACGACATGAACAACGTCTTCTTATTTCCACTATGCACACTTAAAACGTACAGTCGGTTTAATTCAATTTATTATCATTGGATGAAGACAAGTTTGTTGTATGTTTCATTAAAGTTTTTCCTGATAAATGGGACGGTGATAATATTTAGTAATTATGCATGAAAACAGTTTATTTTGTAATATGTTGTACGTGTAAGTTTTCAGATTTTTTTATCACCTCTACGTGTTTCTATGTAGTTTAAATTTAAAATTGGACATGAAATAAATACTTACTTACTAATAAGTCCGGAAAATATTAAAAATAAGGACACTTTATCGTGGCGCCCCTAAGGTAATGTCTCCTATAGATGAGTATTCGGTGTTTATTATTTTCCTTTGGTAAGTCTTTCTTTAAAAAAATTGTACACTCGCCAAAGTGGTGACATCTATTACCTGAATGTTGTACTAAACCCAATATGAGTATAACAAAAGTACAACATTTAGGCAATAGGTTCCGCCAATCTGGGGTTTCTACTGTTAACGGTGTTTGGAATATTTATATTCCAATAATAATTTCCGTTTCTCTATTACCCCTGCGGTTGCCCTAGGTCAAGGTTGGGTCTCATATCGCTCTACTCGAAGGAAAGTTTTTAGTTGGTATACTTCCGCCTTTCAGGGGAAGGAATCCAACACTGCCCCACTATAAGGGCGTCTATAAAAGATCTTCTCTCCTCTCTTCAAAAAAAAAAAAACGTTTCTCCATCAGCAACTAACTGCACTGAGTCCTGAAAGGTCGAAACCAGTCTGTATGTGTTCTGATGGGGGAACAATATTTAATGATTAATTGTATTATTAACAGGATTATGTGGTTCATTGTATCAAACGTTTTAGAGAGGATTTCTAACGCTCTCCATAGCATCAACTACAGATTGCAAATGTTTTGATGTCAAATTTGCAGAATTTATTGGTGTACTTTTATTTCAAAAGTTTACCTATGAATAAATTCTCGTGGACGTGAAAGTTCCGAGTTTACAAAAATATGGGTAAGTCTATTTTACGTCCCGCATAATCCTCCACGAACTTAATCATGCATAAATATGAAGAGCCCGCTAATTAGGAAACAAAACATCTAGCGGCTGCAAAGCGGTTAATGTGTAATTAGAAACAGGCAATAATAGAGTCCTTACAGCTGTAAAACAGAAACGCTGTACTAACAGTACTCCCTGCATAACCATGCATTTATCATAAATAATAAACAAATGTCTATATACGCGCATCCACAGGCTACACCATTATCTATTTACATCTCTCCTTACGAACACATATTCGCGGAATTAATTATTATAAATTATATACCTAATTACTGCCCGAGTGGACAGGATTTAAATATTTATATAGTGTAAATGAATGTAAAATCTCCCTTAATTGTGGATGAATGAAATGAAAATAAAATATTAACAATACTTAAGGTACCATCACCAGACAATATGTAAATTCTTCGAAGAACAAATTTTTCGAATGATCAACTCTTTGAAAGTTTTTCGATTTTGCAATAAATGATTAAATTTGAGAAAACCTCATTGCGGATGCAATAAATAAATTGAATAAAGATGAAAAATTTGCTTCTCTACTTCTACGTTATTATGATTGCCACATGAAACAGATACACGTGTGTAGCGTCTATTTGCCGCTTCCAGATTACAAAATTGTAATAATGTACGGTAGAGCCATCCCAAAATCTGGTGACACATTGCGCAGTGAACATCTAAAATTTCAAGAGAGGGGATAATTATTTAAGATCATGGAGGATCTTCGTATGAGGCCTCCAGAGGGGAATCGGAGAGGGCCCTAGCCCAGAGGCACCAACCTCTGTTAGAATGAACATAATATAAATATAGATACAGAAACAGTCGCGAAGTGGTGATTCATCTTCAACTCGGTGATGCGACCACGCGTAGATTTGTTATGCGTTTTCTCACTCTGCGCAAACTTTACCCCCAAGTGTCACGACATTTTGGGATGGCTCTACGATGATATATGTCAAAAGTTATGGGGGTGCCATTTTAAAAATTCGGAGAGTCAAAAGTGACCTCATATTGTTGTATAAAATTATTTCAGGAAGCATAAGCAGTATTGATATTGTTAATTTTTTAAGTTTTTTAGTAAATGTAATTTTTTTATTTCGATTGCCAAACGTTAAAACTAATTACAACGTTAATAATTATTAAACTATTTCTTAAGGTTGCAGCAAGATTTTCTTTCAGTGTTTTTTTTTCTCGAAAAATGGGGAGTGGGAGCTGGAGCGGTAAGATTTCTCCTTAATTGTAATTCTGGGGGCGGTTTAGAATATTTCTATAAGTTTTTACAAGAAATTATAAATTTATTATTTAGTCATTGTTTTTAAGTTTTTGAAGCAAATTTCCTAATTATTTTTTTTTTTACAATTTTTCGTTGAATGCAATTTTCGTTTTCCCAGTTCATGTTTAGATCATTCCTTATTTGGGCTATGACAACTGTTTTACTAGAAAACCATAAATGCAATATTTGTTTATGGATTTTAAACTCTAAAAGCAATTTGGCTGGTTTAGTAATTTTGTACAATTTTTCAAATCGTTGAATGTAATTTTCGTTTATGAGGTGTGAGGCACAGAATTTTATTTCCGAGTTGGCCATGCTTGAGAGAGAGAAACATAGCAGTCATGTCTGTGATTAATTCATTTTTTTTTATATCTAATTCAATTGAACTAATAACATGCGACATACCTCATTTATCTCACAGCAAAAATTTTGTGGCTCACGCGATACCTAGTTTCTTTTACAAATTGTTTATTTATTCTAACTAGTTTCGACAGTTATGTCATTATCAAAGAATGTATTTATTCAGTGTTAAGTGTGTTATTTCTATATATTACAACATATTTCACCACGAGTTAGAACCTAAGAAGAAAAACAAGAACTTTTAGTTTTTACAGTTCAAATGTGGATTGTTACCGTTGTGTATAAGTCATTTAAGTCACTCATCGTCCTTATTGTTAGACGGCGGTCTTTTTGAAGTTGAAGTTCTCCCTGAGCGAGGTCCAGTGAAAAACTTGTTCTCTTGATAAGGAATGCTCCCCATAAGCCTGTTTCAACTTTTCAAACGTCACACTCGCAGATTCCCCAAGTTTAACACAAAACTTCCGCTGTTTCGTAACAAACAACAAAAACGCAACGCAACTGATGGCGCTCTCAAAAATCACGTGATGGCTGTACGGAAGGACTGAGTATCTGGAAGGGATGAACACACCTGTTTTGTGAAGTAGAACAGCACAGCGTTGCCAGATCGCTCGCAGTGTTGTCAGTCTCATTATTTTTCTCACACACCTCGTATAACTGCGTTTTTTTTTTCTTGATTATAGTCTGTTTGGCACGACTCCACACCTCTACATTGTACAAACGGTTTTTTGATGCTTCATGCTCCATAATGCTTGAATGTCGACTTAATCTAGCGACTAGTAATTCTTCAGGAATTAGTAGCCACAGGCTGATTAGGATGACAATAAATTCTGATTCATTGCTGGTTTACGTTTGACAAAGTTGCTTTTGAAAAGATTCTGTAAAGCTTTTCTCCATGTTCTTTTGTTATGACACACCTCCCTTTCAATCACGGGTGTGAAGTTAGCAATAGATTTCAGCAATAGATTTTAAAATTAATTTTTTGCCATAAAAATGTACATTTTCCAAAAACCTTCTACAAGCAGGGTGGGGTTACTACTAAAGAGTACACATGAACCTTCCCCACCCCAAAATTTTAACTCCCTACAATTTTTCACACCTTATAAAAAAAAAATCTCTTTTTTCGTCAACTTCGATGACCGATAAGAAAATGCTGAAAACATGTATTTATTCTACATACTTAGACGTACTAATACAAAAAATTTAAAAAACGTTCCGGCCCCTAGATCATTTAAAAAAAAAAACTTGTCCGCCCCATGCACCGTGAAGAGGTGCGCGGGACAACGTTTTTTACGATGTTCGATGTCCGTCTCGAAAAAGTAAAAAATTCAAAAACAATCTAGATATACAGGCCTAATAAATGGAGAAATAAAAAGAACGTGCCGGCCCCTCGATCACTTTGAAAAAAAATAAACAATCCGATACACTCTCCAAAAATATATGCGCCGTCACATTAACTGAAGTTTTTTTCAAAGTTCGATGACCGCCATAAAAAAGCTAAAAAATTATAAACAATCCAGACATACAGGCCTAACAAATGGAGAAATAAAAAGAACGTGCCGGCCCCTTGATCACTTTGAAAAAAAATAAACAATCCGACACACTCTGTGAAATAAATTGCGCCGTCACATTAACTGTATTTTTTTTCAAAGTTCGATGACCGCCATAAAAAAGTTAAAAAATTATAAGCAATCTAGACATACAGGGCTAACAACAGGAGAAATAAAAAGAACGTGCCGGCCCCTTGATCACTTTGAAAAAAAATAAACAATCCGACACACTCTCCGAAAATGCGTTTTCTCTTTATTTTTCAATTAAGCCTTTCACAGTATGAATATTTTAAAGAATAATGTATACAACACGTAAATCAGTTTTGTGTCAAACACAATTCACAGGTATTTTGAAATTTTAAATTAGTGACACATACTTTACGGCAACTCCTGCTACATTGTTGACATAGAAATCCAGAATTTTCTTCAGCACAATATAAACACATTTTCTCCATTTTTTTTCGGAATTCTAGGAGTTGGGCTGGCCAGTTTTCTTTATTTCTCTTCTACGTCTTACCTAACTGAAAGTGGAGTATCCATAATTTGTTTGAACGCACTGTATACAGGGTGCCCGTTTTTCGAGCGGCACCATGGGGATTTCAGTTATCTTAAGAGATACGAGGTTGGTTAAATTAGGGCAAAGTTGTGTATTATAACGTTGATTAATAATCTGTTGAGAAATTTGAGTTACCTTTTTTTGTTTTGTTTTTTTTTAAAAAATCGCGAAAAAATAAAAAAAATTCAATTTTAATTTTTTATTTTTTATTCGAAAACTATTACTATTACGTATTTTGCACAAAGACATTATTAGAGCACTTTTTAATGGAGGATCTAAATATGTTATTAGATTTATCGTAGCTTTCAAGATGGCGGAGAAACAATAGACAACTTTTGTTTTTCTTAAGGGCGCCATATTGGATTTTTACATTTTCTAATGCAAGATTTTTTTCTGTTTACGATGATATATCACACATTATGTTTTAATTTTAAATTTGAGCCAAAATTTGAAATGTATATATTTTTTAATCAGTTATTCGTTGTAGCTTATTCATATTATTTCTACTCAAATGAAATGTTAATTGCATAAGATATGAATTCCAGAAAATAATTCTATAATTAATGCAAGCGACAAGCACTTACACACGAAATAATTACTAGTACAAACAGGCGCCAGTTCCTGATTCACTCCTTAACCACATTAGCAAATAACATTTCACCAGAATGAGTAACGAATCCATACATATTGATGCTTCCAGAAAAGCATCAACTGCAAATTCCAGTAGCCAGAATCTATTAAAACGGCCAGCTTTTTGTTAAACCATAAATCATTTTAACGCGAAACACTTACTACCACCGCGCCCAGAAGAACCAACAAGAAAATCCAATTCCATTAAAGCCCATGCCGCGTATCTAACTAGAAAATGGATTCAATAGAGTACGCTCAGTCACAGGTTTTTTCTTTCCGATTTTATGGGCAATCGGCTAATTTTAATTCCGAAGGTTAATGCCGAGTTAATTTAATGATGTGTTCTCCTGGCAATAAAAATCGAAGATTGCGATCTATTAGGACATAATAATATTTCATCGGGCCATTTTAGGCGAAACGAGCGAAATATTCATGCTAATCGTGTTAAGTTGTTAACGACATAATCGGAATTCGGAAATTAAGATTAGATTTTGTTGCTATGTCGAATGTAAAAACGGTAGTCGTTTATTATAATACATGTTTGTGCATCAGCTTAGATCTGCCTAAATATTGAAGATACCAAAAAAAGTTTGAAAATCAACAATGTTTTTCCATAGCCTACCTTTTCTGGAGAAATATCTACATTAATATTCTTAAATGAAACACTACCTTTTCTTAGAATCAGATTAATAATATTGTTTATTTCAATAGAATGCATTAAGAGAAGGTTCAAGGTTGACTAATGGAAAGTACTGAGTTACAACCTTTGATTGTTTTCAAAATTTTTAGGTAGGACCCCGAACACCATTCCCGCCTAGAACCCCCAAAGGCAAAATTCGCCACAACATAATTTCAAGTACAAATCATCTTCATTACATAAACTTGACCATTCGAAGGATACAATTAGTACTATTGATTTTCAGTCCCACGCCGAAGATAAAAGTACAAATTTTTCCAGCAAGCGCACCAAGAACTCCATGCACAATTAAGCGTCAAGTCATGTTTCATTATGGAGATAAAGTGGCAATAAGAACTCCTCGCTGGAAACCCTAATGATTCCTTTCAAATTTCACCTCGCGCACCATTACCACGGACACTTGAATGGGAGAGAGACATTTAAATGACCTAGACATTCGATTATCTTTTAATTTGACAAGAGCAACGTATAATTGACCCTAGCGCAATGAATATCAATTTGAAATAAAAATCAAGCATCCTTAGGATTGGCGAGTGGATGCATTTTTAAACGCGAAACCATTTCATTGTATAAGTGGCCATTATTAAACTCATCTAAGTCTACGTCTGCCTCAAGTGCCATCTATGATTTAAGATTCATTACTTAATCCAAAAACTTTTGTTCAAAATTTGTCCAAATATTTGGGATTTAAAAAAGTGGCGATTTTCTGTTTTGTCTAATTGAAAAAATGGTATATCTACCTCAATTTTTCCTTACAACCCAATTTGAGAATGCATGATCCACCAGTTTCAATTCTTACGTCCGCTGCATATTATTTGGATTTGATTAACGAGGTCAATTGAGGCAAACACACGAGCAAAATAAGTCGATATACAACTTGACATACCTTTCTATTTGAAACCCAAAAATTTTTCACCCAAAAATGTTCCACCCAAAAATTATAGGATACGCGTTCACCAATTTTTCCATCTACCCAACCGTTTCCGAAAAATGGCATGGGGTCAGATTTTGTGGACGTCCTATATAAATCTTCTAGATGAAATCAAACACGAAAATAATATGCCTTCGTATATTGGAAATATTTCAAATCCTATATTTCACGTATCAAAAAAAAATAAGACAGGATTTGCAAATTCCACGATAACGATCAATCAAAAATGCTACCAGCTCCAACAACCTCGAAAGATTGATTGGCTAAATATTTGCACATTATCGCGCGTACGAAACCGATCGCCGATCGCAGATCCTGGATTTTGTTTACATTAAGAAAACCGATTTGTTGAACCCGGCACGTCCATTGCGCAACATCCATAATTGTCTTTTATGGTGTATAGAATTTCTATTGGGCAATGCAATCCATCGATATTTTCATTGTAATTTGATAATAAAGGACGATCCGAAGACGTTACGAAATTTCAGCAATCGAACATAATTAAGTAACTATTGTGCTCCTTAACGGTTATCATATTCACAAAGCATATTTTCACGTTTAATCGCGGCCCATTATATTCCTCACAGATAGCGTTCAGGAATTTTTGATGGGGGGCTTCGGCTATCGTCTGGAGCAATCACGATTGCAACAGGCTGTGCGCGCATAACTGATCAAAAAATTTCGGAATTTCTCGTTAATTTGAGCGCAGCATTAGTTTTATAGGCGCCGAGTGTACAATTAAAACCAATTAAATTAAAATTACGTATTAAAATTTCTATCCGCTTTTTTTAGTCTCGCGATGCAGGCGCAATTAAACGATCTCTTCCAGATCTTATCGGGAAATGTTTAGTACGCGCTATTACGGCCTTAGCTGTTGTTTTTTTGCATATTTCCATATAAAAATGCCTCGGGTACTAAAACTCTATAAAACGTTAAAAATGCATCAGATATTTTCTTCTAAGTGCAGCTATTTCTTCTGGTTTCATCATATCATGGGCGGATACAAAGTTTTCGTGAGCGGGCGGGGTGGAGGATTTCTTCTTAGTAGAGCCGGTATAAAAATTATGCAGAATAATAATTGTGGATCACATCTGTGTTACACAAGTACAGTACACTGGTGAAAAACCAAAATGCACTTTTTTTCAAACACCCATAAGTTTGTGCTAAATCGTCGTAGAAACTTCATTTTTGAGTCCTGCACAGGTAATTGAACACATTTCAATGCCCTTTTAGTGGATCGAGTCCACACATGTATTTTTTTTTAATGAGGAACTCTTGAGCGCAAAATAATTAAAAATTAATATGAAACGCAGGGATAAAATCCTACAAAAATTCAGTTCACTTTACAAGACGTCGATCTTTCAAAATCATTTTGGATTTTGAGTATGCAATAATTTTTAATCGAGTTACGAATTTTTGAAAATATCCCTTTTTCCATGCCCAACACTCGAGCGCAAAAAATTAAAAATTAATTTGAACAGCAGGAATAAAATTCTAGAAAAATTAAATTCATTCCATAAGACGTCGATCTTTTAAAATAATTTTGGCTTTTGAATGTGCAGCAATTTTTAGTCGAGTTAAGAATTTTTGAAAACGTGTTTTTTTCAATGACGAACACTCGAGCGCAAAACAATTAAAAATTAATATGAAACGCAGGGATAAAACCCTACAAAAATTCAGTTCACTTCACAAGACATCGATCTTTCAAAATAATTTTGGATTTTGAGTATGCAACAATTTTTAATCAAATTGCGAATTTTTGAAAATATCCTTTTTTCTATGTAAAACATTCGAGCGCAAAAAGTTAAAAATGAATTTGAAACGTAAGAATAAAATTCTAGAAAAATTGAATTAACTCCACAAGACGTCGATCTCTTAAAATAATTTTCGATTTTGAATGTACAGCAATTTTTAGTCGAGTTATAAGTTTTTTTAAATATTTTTTTTAAATGACGAACACTCGAGCGCAAAAAGTTAAAAATTAATTTGAAACGCAGGAATAAAATTCTAGAAAAATTCAATTCACTCCACAAGACGTGGATCTTTTAAAATAATTTTGGTTTTTGAATGTGCAACAATTTTTAATCGAATTATGAATTTTTTTAAATAATTTTTTTTCAATGACGAACACTCGAGCGCAAAAAGTTAAAAATAAATTTGAAACGCAAGAATAAAATTCTAGAAAAATTCAATTTACTCCATTAGACGTCTATCTTTTAAAATAATTTTGGCTTTTGAATGTGCAGCAATTTTTAGTAGAGTTATGAATTTTTGAAAATATTTTTTTTTCAATGACGAACACTCGAGCGCAAAAAGTTAAAAATTAATTTAAAACGCAGGAGTAAAATTCTAGAAAAATTTAATTCGCTCCACAAGACGTTGATATTTTAAAATAATTTTGGTTTTTGAATGTGTAGCAATTTTTAGTCGAGTTATGAAGTTTTGAAAATGTGTTTTTTTAATGACGAACACTCGAGCGCAAAAAGTTAAAAATTAATTTGAAACGCAAGAATAAAATTCTAGAAAAATTCAATTCACACAACAAGACGTCGATCTTTTAAAATAATTTTGGCTTTTGAATATGTAGCAATTTTTAGTCGAGTTATGAATTTTTGAAAATATATTTTTTTTCAATGACGAACACTCGAGCGCAAAAAGTTAAAAATTAATTTAAAACGCAAGAATAAAATTCTAGAAAAATTTAATTCACTCCACAAGACGTCGATATTTTAAAATAATTTTGGTTTTTGAATATGCAGCAATTTTTAGTCGAGTTATTAATTTTTGAAAATATTTTTTTTTCAATGATGAACACTTGAGCGCAAAAAGGTAAAAAAATAATTTAAAACGCAAGAATGAAATTCTAGAAAAATAGGATTCACTCCACAAGCCGTCGATCTTTTAAAATAATTTTGGTTTTTAAATGTGCAGCAATTTTCAGTCGAGTTATGAATTTTTGAAAATATACTTTTTTTCAATGACGAACACTCGAGCGCAAAAAGTTAAAAATTAATTTAAATTGCAAAAATAAAATTCTAAAAAAATTTAATTCACTCCACAAGACGTCGATCTTTTAAAATAATGTTGGCTTTTGAATATGCAGCAATTTTTAGTCGAGTTTAAATTTTTGAAAATGTGTTTTTTCAATGACGACCACTCGAGCGCAAAAAGTTAGAAATTAATTTGAAACGCAAGAATAAAATTCTAGAAAAATTTAATTCACTCCACAAGATGTCGATCTTTTAAAATAATTTTGGATTTTAAGTACGCAACAATTTTTAATCAAATTACGAATTTTTGAAAATATACCTTTTTCTATGTCCAACACTCGAGCGCAAAAAGTTAAAAATGATTTTGGAACGCAGGAATAAAATTCTAGAAAAATTCAATTCACTCCACAAGACGTCGATCTTTTAAAATAATTTTGGTTTTTGAATGTGCAGCAATTTTCAGTCGAGTTATGAATTTTTGAAAATATTTTTTTTTGATGACGAACTCTCGAGCGCAAAACAATTAAAATTTAATATGAAACGCAGGGATAAAATCCTACAAAAATTCAGTTCACTTTACAAGACGTTGATATTTCAAAATAATTTTGTATTTTGAGTATGAAACAATTTTCAAAGGAGTTTTTGAAAATATCCCTTTTTCAATGGCAAAAAGTTAAAAATTAATTTGAAACGCAGGAACAAAATTCTATAAAAATTCAGTTCACTTCACATGACGCCGATCTTTCAAAATAATTTTGGTTTTTGAATGTGCAGCAATTTTCAGTTGAGTTAAAATGTATTTTTTTAATGAGGAACACTCGAGAGCAAAAAATTACAAATTAATATCGGTGATTAGAAGATGACCGCCATTGCCGTCTTCAGGAGTATCCTCTTAATTTTTGGGATTGTTATGTTTTCAAGTAATGTGTTTGAGGCATTTTTTTCTACAAGTAAAGCTAGAGATAACTTTATTTTTAGTACGAGGATTTTTTGAAGTGTAAAAAAAATTGCAAACTTCGCATTCTGAACATAATTTTCTGACGATTGCAGAAAAAAAAATCCTTTGTTGCATTCTGTGTGAAAAAAATGTGAAAACGCGTTATTTTTCACGAATGACATTTTTCAAGATTGCCTTAGCGATTTAGTGATTTTTTGACGTGTAACAAAAAATTGCAAACTTTGTAGATAACGATGCCTTAATGTCACCCTTTTCTGACGGTTGTAAAAAAATATTATTTAACCCTTTGCACTCGTATTTATTAGTGATAACACGTATTGTGTCGACAATAAGTTGACATACGAGTGCAAAGGGTTAATACCTTTGTGTAAAAAAATGTGAAAACACATTATTTTCAATGAATAACATTTTTCAAGGTTACTTTGGTGATTTGGTGATTTTTTGACTTATAAAAAAAAGGGCAAACCTGACATTCTGATAGCGATGCCTTAATTGCACCCGTTTCTGACAGTTGCAGAAAAAATATTATTTAATACCTTTGTTGCACCCTGTGCCAAAAAATGTGAAAACATGTTATTTTCAATGAACATTTTTCAAGGTTACCTTGGCGATTTGGTGATTTTTTTGATACGTAGAAAAAAATACTTCGTATTCTGATAGCGATCGTCAATATATCCCTTGTCTGATGTTTGTAAAAAAATATTATTCAATACCTTTGTTGCACCCTGTATACCTGTATACATTATAATTAAACTTATTCTCGCGACAGAATAATTAACTTACGACTTTTTATCCTTTCAGTTGTCAAGTAACGGCACTCACCTGAAACAAAAAAAATAATCATTTGTAGTAAAGAACAATTCTATAGCCGAGTAATACATGCAATAATAATCATGTAAATCATATACAGCGTAGGTGGTCAGTAATTAAAACTGCATTTCTAAGTATGGCGAAGGAATTTAAATAGGAATTAAAATCCTCGCGCTTAGTCATTTATGCAAGTTATTGTGTACAGATTGTATAATTAAGGAATCAATGACGTTGCTCATCATTACAACTACAGCGAAATTAATAAAGAACTCGACGCAACAACTTAAAAAAAAATCTGTATGCGTTTCATTAAAAATTGATTGACAAATTATAATTTACGATTAAAAATAATTTCTTTGTTTCATTAGAAAATTCAAATGTTGCTTTCTCAAAAAGAAAGTTGACAAGTTATAATTTACGATTGAAAAAAAATGTTGACAAAATTAATTTCTAGGTTGCACTCAAAAATTTAAATGTTGTTTTCTTGAGAAGAAAGTTGACAAGTTATAATTTACGACGAAAGATGTTAACAAAATTAATTTTCTTGTTTCGCTAGAAAATGAATACGTTGTTTCCTCAAGAAGAAAGTGGACAAGTTATAATTTACGATTGAAAAATGTTAACAAAACTACTTTCTTGGTTTCGCTACAAAAATCAAATGTTGTTTCCTCAAGAAGAAATTTGTCATAATTTACGATGAAAGATGTCAACAACATTAATTTCCTTGTTTCATAGAATATGAAAATGTTGTTTTCTCAGGAGGAAAGGTCATTGTATACGTCTTTCTATGAAAAAAAAAATATATTGAGAGAGATGACCTCAACAGCAATTGACCAGAGATATTTCAGCCTTGTTATATTGATTTTGAAAATTATTGTATTTGCTCCCTTTTGCCCAATAGATTCAGTTAGTAGAATAGGCAAGGTGTCAATAGAAAAATTTAAATTACAAAGTGCGAAAACCATAATTGTTGGTTTAATTCAATTTATAAATGGCAATATATAGTAGATACAACCCATAAAACCATAAAATAATTTCACACAATTAATATCACATAAATCCACGTTAACTATTCACCTATATAATATCGTAAAGCCGATTTTTATTAAACAAACCAACGATAAATAACATTCATGGTCCGTTGGTTCTTTTTTTTTAAACAAGTGGAAACAGAGTCGTGCAATTAAGTGCTGTGCACATTCTCATAAATTTTACGGAATTGAAGCACGCTTTATTTATATTTATAATTATCACCCGGCGTATAATTTTATTTATCAATCGGGTAATTGCATTATTAATTGTGTACGCAGAATAATTATTATGGTCGGAAATTTTATCTCGGGGAATTGATTGCCTCTGCTTGGAGTCTCAAGGAAACAAACGGAGAAAAATTGGTAAACTTTAATTAGATGGGTGAGTTATGTGAGCGTAAATAATATTTTCGTGTTTTCCTGGAGAAACGTTTGGAATTGGAAGTATGTGCTGGGAAGGTGTGAATGTGAATATCCATCTTGATTACTAAATTATGTAAATTGGTTAATTTTCTGTGTGGATGTTAAAGAGGAGAAATGATTATGGAAGTGTAGAATTTTTAAATAATTAAAAATTATTATTAATTTAAGTATTAAGTGAATGGTCTCACATTAGTCTATATAAATTGGAGTAGTAACTTGTATGAACTAGAAAAACATTAAGTTTGTTGAGCATTCGGTGAAATAAAATGACTATTAAAAGTTGAAAATTAAAACACAAAAAAATTTAATAAAATTAGTATACTCCACAAATGTTTAAAATTTAAGGACAATCAAGAAATTTTACTCTAACTTAATTTTAAAACGAACTATGATTTTTTCAATTTGAAAAAGTAAAATTTCACATGATAAATTTAAAAAATGTGAAAAAAATATTGAATTTCACTCTAAAAAAATTCAATCAATTTAGAATACTTCACAAATGTTTAGAATTTAGGGACAATCAAGAAATTTTACTCTAACTTAATTTTAAAACGAACTATGATTTTTTCCATTTAAAAAAGTAAAATTTCGCATAATAAATTTAAAAAATGTGAAAAAAAGATTAAATTTCACTCTAAAAAAATTTGATAAAATTAGTAGTCTCCACAAATGTTTAGAATTTAAGGACAATCAAGAAATTTTACTCTAACTTAATTTTTAAACGAACTATGATTTTTTCAATTTGAAAAAGTAAAATTTCACATGATAAATTTAAAAAATGTGAAAAAAATATTAAATTTCACTCTAAAAAAATTTGATAAAATTAGTAGTCTCCACAAATGTTTAGAATTTAAGGACAATCAAGAAATTTTACTCTAACTTAATTTTTAAACAAACTATGATTTTTTCAATTTGAAAAAGTAAAATTTCACATGATAAATTTTAAAAATGTGAAAAAAATATTCAATTTCACTCTAAAAAAATTTAATCAATTTAGAATACTCCATAAATGTTTAGAATTTAGGGACAATCAAGAAATTTTACTCTAACAACTTAATTTTAAAACGAATTATGATTTTTTCAATTTGGAAAAGTAAAATTTCACATAATAAATTTTAAAAATGTGAAAAAAATATTCAATTTCACTCTAAAAAAATTCAATAAAATTAGTATACTCCACAAATGTTTAGAATTTAGGGACAATCAAGAAATTTGACTCTAACTTAATTTTAAAACGAACTATGATTTTATTAATTTGAAAAACTAAAATTTCGCATGATAAATTTAAAAAATGTGAAAAAAATATTAAATTTCACTCTAAAAAAATTTGATAAAATTAGAAGTCTCCACAAATGTTTAGAATTTAAGGACAATCAAGAAATTTTACTCTAACTTAATTTTAAAACGAACTATGATTTTTTCAATTTGGAAAAGTAAAATTTCACATGATAAATTTAAAAAAATGTGAAAAAAATATTCAATTTCACTCTAAAAAAATTCAATAAAATTGGTATACTCCACAAATGTTTAGAATTTAAGGACAATCAAGAAATTTTACTCTAACTTAATTTTTAAACGAACTATGATTTTTTCAATTTGGAAAAGTAAAATTTCACATGATACATTTTAAAAATGTGAAAAAAATATTCAATTTCACTCTAAAAAAATTCAATAAAATTAGTATACTCCACAAATGATTGAAATTTAAGGACAATCAAGAAATTTTACTCTAACCTAATTTTTAAACGAACTATGATTTTTTCAATTTGAAAAAGTAAAATTTCACGTGATAAATTTTCAAAATATGAAAAAAATATTCAATTTCACTCTAAAAAAATTCAACAAAATTAGTATTCTCTACAAATGTTTAAAACTTCTTGATTATTGTTGCCAGACCTAAATATGTTGGTTAAGTATTTAAATTTTTCATTTTTAATAGTTTTATAATATTCATTATATCTATGAATTTTTCTATCTTATCAAAGTTCCTTTTGCAGAATTTTGCAAAGATAGGAAATTTGATAAGTAAATAGCAAAAAAAGTCAATTTTCTATCTCCGTCAACTGCCGTATCTTTTGCAGCCAGTTGGTTTCCTTCTTCCTAGTGCTCTCAGTCCATCATTTTTTTCTTGTAGGATAAAACCGTAAAAGAGTTTGCCCAAGATATAATGCGTTTCTTTGTTTATTAATGAGACTATATTTATATAAAAGTATTCGTATAAAATATTAATAAACACACTTTATTTAAACTCTGTGAGTCAGGAATGGACATCGACCGAAATATTTTTTTCTTTTTTGTGTAGAGATCTTGTCAGTTAAAGTACTGTCGCTCCACCTATATGTACACTTTTGACAATACCTGTATATTTAACATGTACTATACTCTGGCCGCGCTATGAAGGCGTCTGAGGTGATTAAGGAAGGGTCGGAAGGACCGCCCTCATCAGAAGTGATTGGATATTTTGTTACTTTACACTCACAGATGTTTACACTTTACTTGCTATCTATTAGTGCACTATCGGTTTCTATGTATAAATGAGGTTTTTAAAAGGTTATAGATAGCACCTCAGATGCCTTCATAGCGCGGCCAGACTTTATCTGTATTTCACTACAAGAATAAAGAATTATTATTATATTATTATTATTATTATTATTTCAGCTTAAAAGTATAAAATTATTGACAAATTTAATAATCCTTTCACATCATGAAATACTTCCAATCCGAGCGATCATCTAATGACTGTTTAAGCCTGCCTTATAAGTAACGTATCAATAATTCGTATCCGTGGTATCGGGTACAGTTCATTTCTTGAGAGGTGCCAAAAACAGAAGTCCTCATTTGCATATCCAAACATACTTATATAACACACGCGTACGGTACTTATCTCCGTTTAATTATTCTTATAAGCTATAAATCATCAACTGGCTATAACTCAATGCTGCGTTCGCTATGAACTCGAATACATTTATTGCTTTTTCCGTAGATTTACAGTTGTGCTGTTTGCATAAAGTATCTTCATCTGTTTTATTAATTTACTCATTAAAAAATACATTAATACACGAATTCGAAAAATAATAATTAATTAAGAATAGAGATGCACCGCTGTATTGGCCACCGAGCCGATAATCGTAATCGCGATATTAAAAAAGTTATATTTCAAGAAAATATGAATGAAATAACCAAAATTGAATTCTGAAAATATATATTACTTTAAAAATCAAAATGGAACTTTTTCTTCCTAAAATAGGAGAAGATTTTATAAAAACGAAAAAATAATATTGCCCGGCATGGAATTGAACCACAAACTCACTGTGATCGAAAGTGATTAGTCGCAATAAAAAAATTAAAACAAAAATCTTCAAAAATCCATATCTCCATTAAAAACTGTGGAATTTACAGAAACCAAATTGATTTTGAATAAGCAATACTTCGACTATTGAGGATATTTTTTTATGAAATTTTGTCGGCGCGTTTTATATTTTTTCTGCGGCGTTTTTATTCAAGTGCTTAACAAATCCATATCTCCATTAAAAATTGTTGAATTTACAAAAACCAAATTAATTTTGAATAAGGGATTCTTCGACCATTAAGGATATTGTCTTAAGGAATTTTTCTACGCTTTTTATATTTTTTCTGCGATGTTTTTCATTCAAGTGCTCAAAAAATTAAAACGTAAATCTTCAAAAATCCATATCTCCATTAAAAATTGTTGAATTCACAAAAACCAAATTAATTTTGAATAAACAATTCTTCGACCATTGAGGATATTGTTTTAAGGAATTTTTTCTACGCATTTTATATTTTTTTCTGCGATGTTTTCATTCAAGTGTTCAAAAAATTAAAACGAAAATCTTCAAAAATCGATATCTCCATTGAAAATTGTTGAATTTACAAAAACCAAATTGATTTTGAATGATCTATACTTCGGTCATTGAGGATGATTTTTTATGGAATTTTGTCTGCACGTTTTATATTTTTTCTACGACGTGTTTATTCACGTGCTCAAAAAAGATAAAATTAAAATTTTCAAATATCCATATCTCCATTAAAAATTGTTGAATTTACAAAAACCAAATTAATTTTGAATCAGCGATTCTTCGAGCATTGAGGATATTGTTCAAAGGAATTTTTTCTACGCGTTTTATATTTTTTTCTGCGATGTTTTCATTCAGGTCAAAAAATTAAAACGAAAATCTTCAAAAATCCATATCTCCATTGAAAATTGTTGAATTTACAAAAACCAAATTGATTTTGAATAAGCTGTACTTCGGCCATTGAGGATGATTTTTTATGGAATTTTGTCTGCGCGTTTTATTTTATATTTTTTCGGCGATGTGTTTATTCAAGTGCTCAAAAAAATAAAATTAAAATTTTCAAAAATCCATATCTCCATTAAAAATTGTTGAATTTACAAAAATCAAATTAATTTTGAATAAACGATTCTTCGACCATTGAGGATATTATCTTAACGAATTTTTTCTACGCGTTTTATATTTTTTCTGCGATGTTTTTCATTCAAGAGCTCAAAAAATTAAAACGAAAATCTTCAAAAATCGATATCTCTATTGAAAATTGTTGAATTTACAAAAACCAAATTGATTTTGATTTAGCTATACTTCGGCCATTGAGAATGATTTTTTATGGAATTTTGTCTGCGCGTTTTATATTTTTTTCTGGGATATGTTTATTCAAGTGCTCAAAAAAATATAATTGAAATTTTCAAAAATCCATATCTCCATTAAAAATTGTTGAATTTACAAAAACCAAATTAATTTTGAATAAGCGATTCTTCGACCATTGAGGATATTGTCTTAAGGAATTTTTTCTACGCGTTTTATATTTTTTCTGCGATGTTTTTCATTCAAGCGCTCAAAACAATTAAAACGAAAATCTTATCTCCATTGAAAATTGTTGAATTTACAAAAACCAAATTGATTTTGAATTAGCTATACCTCGGCCATTGAGTATGATTTTTTATGGAATTTTGTCTGCGCGTTTTATATTTTTTTCTGCGATGTGTTTATTCAAGTGCTCAAAAAAATAAAATTAAAATTTTCAAAAATTCATATCTCCATTAAAAATTGTTGAATTTACAAAAACTAAATTCATTTTGAATAAGCGATTCTTTGACTATTGACGATATTGTTTTAAGGAATTTTTTCTACGCGTTTTATATTTTTTCTGCGATGTTTTTCATTGAAATGCTCAAAAAATTAAAACGAAAATATTCAAAAATCCATATCTCTATTGAAAATTGTTGAATTTACAAAAACCAAATTGATTTTGAATTAGCTATACTTCGGCCATTGAGGATGATTTTTTATGGAATTTTGTCTGCGTGTTTTTAATTTTTTCTGGGATGTGTTTATTCAAGTGCTCAAAAAAATCAAATTAAAATCTTCAAAAATCCATATCTCCATTAAAAATTGTTGAATTTACATAAACCAAATTAATTTTGAATAAGAGATTCTTCGACCATTGATGATATTATCTTAAGGAATTTTTTCTACCCATTTTATATTTTTTCTGCGATGTTTTTCATTGAAATGCTCAAAAAATTAAAACGAAAATATTCAAAAATCGATATCTCCATAATTTTTTTTTTGAATTTTCAGAAAAAAAATTGATTTTGAATAAGCGATTCTTCGACCATTGAGAATATTACAATATTACACCCATATTGCATAACATAACAGTCGGATTAATTTCCCATCACACCTCGTATTCTATATAAGTGTAAAAACTGCAAACATGTACATCATTAATAAATGTGGATTTACACTTCCAAGAGGTCAAATTTAAATAAAAACTCATTTTGCGTTTTATATGGATATCCATATGAATGAAACACAACAAGAGTTTTAATTCAAATATGTTCTTTATATCGTATATGCAGCGTAAATTATTTTTTCTTGTTTATTTTTTGTTGAATGGTAAATTCATTATCGGTATTATCAGGAATCAAATTAAATTACAGTTAATCTACATAATTATCAATTTGAACTGGTGCCTATTAAAGGAAGTAATTATACACATTAAAACCACTTCTGGTAATTTATACTAAACACTAATCCCGTTAATAATTATTTTAACATAAAATTACTAATCGATCCGTAATTTATAATATAATATCAATATACAGTATGGCCCCAATTAAATAGATATTTACAGCAGGGATATGTTTGAATTTACAAAATAAAACGCCATAGACACATCTTTTGCTAAAGCTTATCCCCAAAACGAAGGTTGAAGTTTTTGACCAAACACAGATTTTGGATAGTGTCTGAGATTATTTATGTTTAGAAACACTGAATAAAACACTTTCTATGTTTTTTACCACAATTTATTTGATGTATGTACAAATATTACATATACATAAATGACAGTAAAACGTCGAAACTTAAGTCGTGATATGTATATGTAATATTTGTACATACATCAAATAAATTGTGGTAAAAAGCATAGTAAGTGTTTATATAATGAATTACCACGTAGTAACGGTCGCAACCATCACCATGATTATTTATGTTCAGGCATTGATTAAACGATGCATTATTACATCAAATGGTATGACTAAAATGTACCAATAAACTCAACACTCTTGTAAATCTGTTGATTACCTACATACAAACATCTGGAATTACAAAAATGTTAATGACACAATTCCCCGCAAAAAAAATTCACCTAATTGATTGCTCAATTTGTCAGCGATTTCTGGCCGAATTCGCTTAATTACAAATTTATCTGTCAGTGTAGGTTTTTACAAATTATTAATATTAACATACTTTTAAATCCTACACATTAAAGTGAAGGTAACACGACCAAAGTGGGGAAATTCACGCCGATTATTAATGTTATAAGTGGCGGGTAAATCATCGCAGCAATTAAAATTATGCATTTTATATTTAGTTAATTTATAATTTCCTGTTGGTTGGTAATTGGTGGAAACTGTTGAAAAGGTTAGTTGCGAAATTGATAGTTTGTGTTATGTGGTTCAGTTAAGGCATCCACTTTCTCAATATTATTGTTTAAAAAATTAGAGAAATTATGTTGTCATTTATTCAGTTTAGTCCTTTATATAATTTTGTTTATATTTCCTACAATTATCTATTGTTGATTAACTTTAATTGTAAAATGAACTATGTTTTAAAGGCAATTTATTATTGCATTTATTTGTACGTAATAAATTATTTTAGAATGAATCATAGGACAGCTCTCGTAGTTACGACTATACATATCGTCGGTTTCGTGACATAGTGTCAAAAATTCATTGATTTTGAGTTATTTGTTAAAAAGGATTCATAGTCTTAGATCAAAGACTTTTACCTGGAAGAGCGTCACAAGTGATCTTATAAGGATTGCCGCTAGATGGCAGTTGTGGCACTCTTACAGCTAAAAGACTTTGTTCTAAGACTATGAATCCTTTTTAACAAATAACTCAAAATCAATGAATTTTTGACACTATGTTTTTTAGAGTCCTTTTTAGCAAATAAATATAATTGGTGAACTCAAGTCAAGTATTTTTCTCCAAATATTATCTCTACAAAATACAAGCGTAGGTCAACAAAATATGAAACGGTATCTTCTAAAACGCCGAAAAATATTCGAACATTCTTTCCACAATCACTTAACTGTTACTCTTCCCACTGTTAATGTAAATGTTGTCATATGTAATACGAACAGATGACCAGGTAAACATTATCAAAAGTATGTTTGATTAATTATGCACTTAATTTCGAATTGATGGAAGCATCATGATTTACATATGGGCCATGGAAGAACGGGAAATTTTGTTTATAACACTCGAAGGATATAAAGTCTGTTTTAATAATAATGAAATATTTATTAATTATCCAATTAAAAGAGCGTATTTTAATCTTCCTGGTTATAGAGGGATTTAATTGGAAACTTTATACCCAATTATGCAACCATTTAATATATTCACTCAATTGGTTGGCTGCTGGTTTATCTTCAGCTAGTGCATATATTGTATAGTTTTAATAATACCAAATTTTCCTGGAAAGTTGCTTAAGATTTTTGAGCATGTTAAGCGTTTCATAATTTCTAGATAATTAAATCAACGTCAAAAAGAAAGCGCCACTCGAAAAATCGCGAAAAACTCGATTTTTCAAACCGTCGTAACTTGGTTAAATTTGGTCGAAAATCGATGAATCTTTCAGTTTGGGAAAGATTCAAGTTTTATCTTTAAGAATGTGTAGTTGATTTTGACCCCAAGTCCAACCCATCCCCCGTAACAACGCGATGGGAAAAAATGTTTTTTATGTAAAAAATGTCCAACTTTGACAAGCTTTATCGTGCGCAAAAAAAAACGGCGGGAAATTTCACCACAATGGCAGAAATATTTAATCAATTTCCTTCAAATGCCTTAAAAATTCGAGCCGTTTCGATGATTTGGAGCAAAGTTATGAATTTTTGAAAAAAATGACATTTTTCACTTGTCTTTTGTTTGAAATTTCAATTAAAATGAACAAATTTTATCACCCTTTTTTTGCGCTAGGGGTGACAAAGGGTGAAATGAAACTTATGCTTTTCAGATCCCAGAGAATCATCGGCTTCTGAGCAAAATTGACCGAGTTATGACCGAAATGGAATTTTTACAAGTTGTAAAAATTTAACATTTTTTGTCAATCCAAAACACTTTTTGTAGGGGTTTTCAGGGGGTCACGAAAGTCGCAAAATTCCATCGAGTTTCGTGCGAAATTCGCCTAGTTATGGCCAAAAAGGCGCAAAATGTATTTTTTTTCAAAACTGCATAACTTCGCGCCAAATCATCGCATTGACTTGTATTTTGGAGGAAATTGCAGAAAAATTATTGAACTTTATTGCCGATTGAGTCCACGATTTTTTTTCGCACACGGTACAAGAAACCAAATTTGCACATTTAAACTTCAAAAACATTTTTTCCCTTTAGGGGGTGGCAGGGGGTGGAATCGTTTTAGCAACAAAACAATTCACATGACGTTGAAGAGAAAATTTGAAACTGTTCAGACTGCAAAAGTTCATCGATTTTGGTGCAAAATGAATAATAATAATAATAGTTTATTGATGCTATCAACATTCATGTTTTACATAGGTCATATATAAATATAAATCGAATTATGAATATTACACTGATATAATTAAAAAGTATCACAGTCAGTTTCAGACAATAAAATTAAAAATTTAAAATTTAAAATTAGGTATATAACAAACAGTTATAGGGGACACACTTGAATAAAAAGTGGTAAGGACTGTGTAAGACATAATTATGATTAAAACAGAATAAAATATTTAAAATCTAGGGTCCAAAAATATTTTTTTTTTAAATTACTCAAGTTATGGCCAAAAAAGTGAAAAATGTCATTTTTTTTTTCAAAAATTCATAACTTTGCTCCAAATCATCGAAACGACTCGAATTTTCAAGGCATTTGAAGGAAATTGATTAAATTTTTCTGCCATTGTGGTGAAAAGGAAATGGGTTTCGACAGGCTGATCAAATTTGTTCATTTTAATTGAAATTTCAAACAAAAGACAAGTGAAAAATGTCATTTTTTTTTTCAAAAATTCATAACTTTACTCCAGATCATCGAAACGACTCGAATTTTTAAAGTATTTGAAGGAAATTGATTAGATTTTTCTGCCATTGTGGTGAAATTTCCCGCCGATTTTTTTTGCGCACGGTACAGCTTGTCAAAGTTGGACAATTTTTTACATAAAAAACATTTTTTTTTCATCGCTTTGTTACGGGGGGTGGGTTGGACTTGGGGTCAAAATCAACTACACATTCTTAAAGATAAAACTTGAATCTTTCCCAAACTGAAAGATTAATTGATTTTCGACCAAATTGAACCAAGTTACGATGGTTTGAAAAATCGAGTTTTTTCGCAATTTTTCGAGTGGCGTTTTTTGAATAATGAAATCTTAAACGATTTAATGAAAAAATATTTCTTTTAACTAATTTTTCCATTAAAATTTTCCTTTATTGAAGAACCAAATTTTTATCAAATATCTAATCTAGTTCCTACATATTTATACAAATATTGTTATCATGTAGCACCTCTGCGCGATTTCCGGACACTTTTAATTGCAAAAGTATTCGAAATGACCACTGCCATCGCAATTGCGTACATCATTAAACCGCTACCACTACTGCCGCATTAATTATATAAATTAAATTGAACTTGTAATAATAGAAGAGCGTGCGATTAATAACGTTAATGATGAGTTCCTGGACTGGAGGCCGATACGAATCTAATCAGAGATGCAACAATGGCAATTGTATTGACATCGGATCTCTAAAGGAAATGCATTCGCAAATGAAATGCAACAAAGTAACGAGACCGTGATGAGAGACGGAATACGGAATACAGTTAGAATCTCTCAAACTAAGCGCACCGCCGAGCTTGTTTAAATTTATTGCTCTAACTGTGATTCGAAATTATCGAATCTATATATATTTATATATAGTACGATTAGAATAAAGTAGAGATGGCATTATGGTATAAAATAGTGTATATTACGTAAAATATTAGATTTACACTCTCGTTATGCAGATGGATAAGAATTACTGAATTCCTATCTGTTAGTACACAGTTTATCAATGAGTACTGCAAGGTATCGTGTGAGACAAAATTTTGTTTCAGAGTTGGCTATGAGATAAATGAGGTATGTCGATGTTATACCGTAGCTGGTGTTTTCAAATAAATGATGATGATTATTATTATTATTACGTCATGAGACTAGATTAGTTCAATTGAATTAGATTTAAAAAAAAATGAATTAAACTCAGACTTGACTGCTATGTTTCTCTCCCTCTCAGGCATGGCCAACTCAGAAACAAAATTCTGTGGCTCACACCTTATAATGTAGCCACATTTCGAGAATACGTTTAGATTATAAGCAAAGTTTTAAAACACAAAAACGTATTTTTTATAAATTGTTCATTTCGGCATTCTCTGCAATTAATATTGAAATAAATTTGTTGTGCCTATTATTTCATAATTACAGACTTTTAAAAATTCACATTTGATTTAGCTTAACTTGTCCAGTCCACTACTTTAAATAACATTTGACTATTTTACCAATGTAGATATAATTTTGAACTTTCCAAAAAAATCATAAACTCCAATGAATTGCAATAGCACAAATAATCTAGGTTAATATCATATCTCCTTCATTACGACGCATTGTATTACCTACCAAAGAAAATCCAGTAAACAATTATACTCGATGACTAGTAAGTACAATTTGAATAGTTCACAGGTCACAAACGTAACTCCTCCAATAACTCATTCTTCATATACATATCCAGTTGGAACAGTAAATGGCGCAAACAGATAACGATAATTATGGCGGCAATGGCGAAATATGCCAGTAATTCTTGTATAACGGCAACCCCGGATTAACCTACAGATAGAAGTATATGTAAAGCCATTTTTTCCTCGAGGTCGTGTACTGTTATAGTCTACTTATGGAAGTAATGTGCAATATATGTAGATTCCCTCAGTTCGGAATATTGGATTTTCGCCATATATGAACGTCCGAATGTTTTATCCGCTGACAACCATCCAGTTAATTAACGGCGGGAATGTTTTTTTCGGTTTCTGGATAAGGAAGGTCCGGGACCTCCTCTCTACACATCTTTACTAATGTCGATCGTAAATTTGAAAACAGTTAGATGTGTTACCAGACATATTCAATTTTCAGACACCGCAATATTAAATAAATTCAATAAAACGAAATATAGCCTGAATGTATGAATATTCAACCTGTTGGTAACTCTGTAAGATTGTTTCTAATTAATTTACTTCAATATTATTTCTGAAATATATTTCAGTAATAATTGAATATGATTCTTCTTATTCTTCTTCTTCATCATGTTACCGTCCACTCCTGGACATGGGCCTTTCCTAATTGTTTCTATTCATGTTTGTTTTGCGCTTTATGGTGCCATTTTTTTTGCAATTCGTTATATACCATCTATTCCTTATACTGGGGGTCTCCCTGTGCTTATTTTGGTTTCCCTGGACGATTTTTGATTCATACTTCAATAATATCCAATAGATATTAATATCTGCATATTTAGCGAATAACTAGATTATTCTTTCAGTTTTTAGCCTCGATTTTATAATTTCATCCTAACTTTATTGAATGCAACAAATAATAGTTTTCAATGTTAACCAGTGGCGGCTCGTGGAACATGTTGATGGTAGAGCCACTTATACAATATACCCCCTCCCTCCTTTTTTCGAAAGAAGGAAGAACGATTTATCTTCCTAGACCAAAGTAACTGGCGAAAAAGTGTTTTAAGAATTAATTAATCATTCTTGCTGAACTTGAAACCACAGGTAGTGCCATGGCTCCTTCGCTCTATATAACGAGCCGCCCCTGCATTCAATACTCCAACCGTAGATTTTGAATTTTCGTGACGAACCGAGCGTAGAGTTAAGAACATTTGTGAAAAATTTCCGCCGTTGAAAAAAAATATAAAAACAATTGCCATAGACTTGAAATTCTACAAATTCACTCAAAACACAATCTAGATTATGATTATGTAAAAATCCATTTAATACTCCAACCGTACATTTTGAATTTTCGTGACGAACCGAGCGTAGAGTTAAGAAAATTTGTAAAAATTTCCCGCTGTTGAAAAAAATATAAAAACAATTGCCATCGACTTGAAATTCTATAAATTCACTCAAAACACAATCTAGATTATGATTATGTAAAAATCCATTTAATACTCCAACCGCACATTGTCAATTTTCGTAACAAACCGAGCGTAGAGTTAAAAAAAATTGTAAAAATTTCCCACTGTCGAAAAAAATTTAAAAACAATTGCCATCTACTTGAAACTCTTCAAATTTACTCTAAACACATTCTAGATTATGATTATGTAAAAATCCATTTAATACTCCAACCGTACATTTTCAATTTTCGTAACGAACCGAGCGTAGAGTAAAAAAAAATTGTAAAAATTTCCCACTGTTGAAAAAAATATAAAAACAATTGCCATAGACTTGAAACTCTTCAAATTCATTCAAAACATATTCTAGATTATGATTATGTAAAAATCCATTTAATACTCCAACCGTACATTGTCAATTTTCGTAACAAACCGAGCGTAGAGTTAAAAAAATTTGTAAAAATTTCCCACTGTCGAAAAAAATTTAAAAACAATTGCCATCTACTTGAAACTCTTCAAATTTACTCTAAACACATTCTAGATTATGATTATGTAAAAATCCATTTAATACTCCAACCGTACATTTTCAATTTTCGTAACGAACCGAGCGTAGAGTTAAGAAAATTTGTAAACATTTTCCGCTTTTGAAAAAATATAAAAACAATTGCCATCGACTTGAAATTCTACAAATTCACTCAAAACCCAATCTAGATTATGATTATGTAAAAATCCATTTAATACTTCAACCGTAAAATTTGTAAAAATTTCCCACTGTTGAAAAAAATATAAAAACAATTGCCAACCACTTGAAACTCTTCAAATTCACTCTAAACGCATTCTAGATTATGATTATGTAAAAATCCATTTTAATACTCCAACCGTACATTTTGAATTTTCGTAACGAACCGAGCGTAGAGTTAAAACAAATTGTAAAAATTTCCCACTGTTGAAAAAAATATAAAAACAATTGCCATCGACTTGAAACTCTTCAAATTCACTCTAAATACATTCTAGATTATGATCATGTAAACATCCATTTAATTCTCCAACCGTACATTTTGAATTTTCGTAACGAAACAAGGGTAGAGTTAAGAAAATTTGTAAAAAATTTCCGGTGTTGAAAAAAATATAAAAACAATTGCCATCGACTTGAAATTTTATAAATTCACTCAAAACACAATCTAGATTATGATTATGTAAAAATCCATTTAATACTCCAACCGTACATTGTCAATTTTCGTAACGAACCGAGCGTAGAGTTAAAAAAAATTGTAAAAATTTCCCACTGTTGGAAAAAATATAAAAACAATTGCCATCGACTTGAAACTCTTCAAATTCACTCTAAACACAATCTAGATTATGATTATGTAAAAATCCATTTAATTCTCCAACCGTACATTGTGAATTTTCGTAACGAACCGAGCGCAGAGTTAAAAAAATTTGTAAAAATTTCCCGCTGTTGAAAAAAATATAAAAACAATTACCATCGGCGTGAAACTGTTCAAATGCACTTAAAACACATTCCAGATTATGATTATATAAAAATTTATTGAATCAGTGGCAGCTTGCGGAACATGTTTTCTTTTTGAAGAAAGAAAGAAAGATTTATTTTTCTAGACCAAAGTAACTGGCGAAAAAGTGTTTTAAGAATGAATTAAAAATTCTTGCTGATCTTGAAACTACAGGTAGTGCCATGGCTCCTTGGCTCTATATAACGAGCCGCCCCTGATGTTAACTAACTTTTAGGTTTTTGTCTTCAATTTTAAGGTATTTGGTACGAATTTTTGGTTTTCAGAAATTCAACATTTTTGCTCTACATTTTGCATGTTTAGTGATAAACTGTGGATATTTAGTTCCAATTTTTTTTAAATTTTGGTTTCCAAATTTCGTATTTTTGACCTCAATTTGTTTGTACATTTGACTTTTTGTGTATTTTGGGCTCTACATTTTGCACTTTTGGTTCTAAACATTTAATTTTTGGCTCCGGCTTTGAAATTTTGGGTAAAAAATGGAACCAAAGTTTAGGCCCAATAATGCAAAACGTAGACTTGGGTTAAATGTATAAAAAAAAAAGTTGAGGAAAAAAATACGTAATTTAAACCTTAAAATTTTAAAATTGGAACGAAATATTTTGTTTGATTAATTAGTTTCGTACTTAACCCGTGGTGAAACATTTCTATTTATGTCAAGTGTCTTCAATTTTAGGATGTTTGGTCTGAATTTTATGGGTTGGTTTACAGAAATTCAAGGTTTGACCTACATTTTTGGATTTTTGCTCTACATTTTGCGTGTTTATTGGTAAACAGTGGATATTCAGTTCCAATTGTTAAGTTTTGTGTTCTAAATTTCGTATTTTTGACCTAAAATGTTTGTAAATTTGACCTAAATTTATGAATTTTGGGCTCTACATGTTTCATTTTTGTCCTAAAGTTTGGATTTTTGGCTCCGGTTTTGAAATTTTGGGTTCAAAATGGAACCAAAGTTTAGGACCAAAAATGAAAAATCTAGAGCTCCAAATAAATAAATTTAGGTCAAATGTACAAACAAATTGAGGTTAAAAATACGAAATTTAAAACCCAAAATTCGAAAAATTGAACTAAATATTTTATTTCATTAATTAGTTTCTCATTTAACCGGTGGTGCTATATATTATGTTGAGTGCCTTAATTTTTACGGTATTTGGTCTGAATTCTAGAGCTTGCTTTTTAGAAATTCAACGGTTGACCTACATTTCTGTATTTTTGCTCTGCATTCTGCATATTTATTGATACTGTGGATATTTAGTTCTAATTATTAAATTGTTGCTTCTAAATTTCTTAATTTTGACCTAAAATGTTTATATATTTGACCTAAATTAATGGAGTGCTCTAGATTTTTCATTTTTGGTCCTAATCTGGATTTGTGGCTCCGGTTTCAAAATTTTGGAAAAAAATGGAAGTTCAGGAGCAAAAATGCAAAATGCAAAGCAATCGTTACAGAAATACAAGATAGCTTGTTGAAGAAAAATTATAAACTGAAGTAACGAGAGATTTATTGTGTGGCTAAAGACTAAGATACGTTCAATACACCTGGTGATCAATGCCCTTCATGTAGGACTGTAAAAAACTGGACTGCAGGCTAATTGTCCAGTAAAGATGACCGGAAAGACCAATTTCTGTGTCTGCCTCCGAAAATATCGATGAAATTCAGGAAATAATTTGATCAGCTTTTTTATACTAAAGCGAATATCTTGATATCTCCTTAGTCCTTCAAATTAGACAAAAAATTGACGTTTTAGAGAAATTTTACCTACTGCTTAGCGACCTGTAAATATAAGTATATTTGGACTATCTGAAGACTATTTTCACCAGGCGCACGCATGAAAAAGTGTGGTTTCGGTTTATATCAATTTTCGCGTTTTTTAAATGTTTTTTTGCATTTTCAGTGAAAACTATGCATTTTGAGCAAAAATTGCTTTAGTTAAAAGTTGTAGAGTAAAAAATTTCCAATCAATACGGGTCATTTTAATTTTCCTATAATTTCCCGTTTTTCCGCTAGAGGGAGCGGAAAATGAAGTATACAGATATGATTGAATTTTTTTGCACTTATAGCCGAAACTATTTTTTTTTTTAGTGAAATTTTGGTGAAAAATTATAAGAAAGCAAAAAATTTCCGATTTATATTGGCCATTTGGATTTCCCAATAGTAAGCGCATTTTCCGCTAAAGAGCGTTGAAGAATATCAAAAATTGTGATCTGCTGATTTTTTGGATTTTCAGCCAAAACTATACATTTTCTGGAAAAATTATAAGAAACCAAAGTTGTAGAGCGGAAAATTTCCGATCGATATAGGTCTTTCGACTTTTCCAATAATGTGTGCATTGCCTGCCAGAGTACGCAGTATCGTGACCGTATTTGCATTTTAGCGTTTTTTTTTTAAATTTATTGTTAAAAATTATAAAATTAGAAATATTAATTTTAAATTAAAGGTATAAAGTAACAAATTCTGTAACAAGCTGGATCTCTTGTATTTTCGATTTTCCGCTGGTGGTCGCAAGATAATATATATATATATTTTTTTTTTAATTGTGCGGCGTTCTTTTTATATTTTTTAAAGGAATGTAGGACGTCCTTTAAAAAATTACGAATGGAGGGGTAAATACTACAGCTGTCGCCGGGTCAGCATCCACTTTCTCTATAGAATGATCTTTCTTTGAACGTCCACCGTCATCATCAGCAGTTGAGTAAATTTCCAAATTACTTTTTTTGAAGTGACACAAATTTTTGAATAATATAAAAAGTCAATTGTGAATATATTTTTCACGTAAGTTAATCTATTTTACCGTCCACTATCATTATTAATAGTTTCTATGTATTATATTTGTTTTTATTTATTTTATTTGGAAAATAAGGAGTCGATAATTGTGGATATATTTTTCACGTGTTCACAAGTTCTGAGAATTAGAAAAAAAAATTATTCATAAAATAGAACATTTCCTTCCAAGTGCACGTGAGTTGCAGAATCTGTTACTATAAAAATTTGAGTTAAAATTAATTCCTTATCTAAATTTATAATTGTCAATAAATTTGATAAAAAAAGCAAAAATGCATATATGGTCATTTTGCGCGCTCTGGCGGACAATACATGCATTATTGGAAAAGTCGAAAGACCTATACCGATCGGAAATTTTCCGCTCAACAACTTTGGCCTTTTCCAGAAGATGCATAGTTTTGGCTGAAAATCCAAAAAATCAGCAGAAGGTCACAATTTGCGAAATGTTTCGCTCGTTAGCGGAAAATGCGCTCATCATCGGGAAATCCAAATGGCCAATATCAATCTGAAATTTTTTGGTCTACAACTTTGATTTCTTGTAATTTTTCACCAAAATGCATAGTTTCGGCTATAAGTACTTTATTTTGCGCGCTCTCTAACGGAAAAATGGGAAATTATAGGAACATTCAAATGACCAATAACGATTGAAAATTGTCTGTTCTACAACTTTTAATAAAAGCAATTTTGGCCCAGAATGCATAGTTTTCGTTAAAAATGCAAAACAAATAAAATAGAAAACACGAAAATTGATATATACCAGGCGATTATTCCAAAACCACCCTTTTCATATACGCCAGGTGAAAATAGTCAGTTCAAATACACCTAAGTATACAGGTCGCTAAGCTGTGGGTAAAATTTTCCTAAAAATTGTTCAAATTGAAGGAACTATTGAAAAATTATTTTCCTGTAGAGAAGGAAATGGAAAAAAATCGTTTAAAAATACAGATTACAGGATTGTTGGAGGGTTTACTTCCAATTATGTGTTGTTTTAATTTCTGTACCTATTTCGGTTTAATTAATTAATTAATCCTACTGTCAACTCTTGTATGACACAAAAGGACCAATAAAGAATTTCAATTGTAAACCATCTTCAGCAGAAAAATCCTCTATTCATATACCAATTAAATGGATTCCTTACATACTAGTATAAAGATTACGTTGAATAATCGTGCGTAAAGTAGAGTTATACGAAGCACTCGAGATGTTTAGCGCAGTAACAATTTTAAATTCAATTGGCTCCGTAGATTTGTTGTCGCGTTTTCCGAATACTTTCTCACTCTCCGTAAACTTTACCCCCACACGTCTCGAGTTCCCCGTAATACTGTAATATACTGCAGCACTAGAATTTCCTACTAATTGGGATTATCTATTACTTTACGTACGATTATTTATTATTTCAAATAAATACATCCGAACGAAGAAAAAAAAAACGATTATCAGTACTAACCGATAACTGTAATCGCACTTACAACATTAATTCCTTCTACGTTGACACAAGAATTCCCTATTTATCAGCTGGGTGATTATTAAACGTTTTGCCACGCATGAATGGTCGCTGTTTATTGTAAGTTAGTCTTAATGTCATGTCTGGAAGTGATATGTGAACATTATTTTCGACGTATCATTTTTAGCGTATGCCTTACCATTAATAAATACGTCTCGTGTGTCATTACAGCATTAGCAGATACACCTTTTTATTAGTTACATAATTTGAGGTATGTAGGTCGTTTTGTTTTAACCGCTGCATTTACCATATGCAATGTGTGTGTGTATGCATTTCAATATCATTTATCGTACTTTTGTCACTGCTTTATCACTACCGACGTGCACTCAATAATTATTAATATGGCATGCTGGTATTGGGTTGGTATTTACGGATTGCATTAATATTAATTATCTACTGTAATCGACCGGGCGGTGATTTTAACTAAGAATTAGTTACATGATTTTACATTAAAAGAATCGCAAATAAATGCTATGGAAAATGACCTATCTTAGAAAAATTGAAGTAGAGAGGCTCTGGTCAATTGCCAGTTGATGTAATTTGTAAAACTGTCTCAATAAATGTGTTGCGCATAGACATTTAGACACACAGGACCTACACACACCACACACAGACAAAAAAAAATATAAAAATTGTCGAAATGGCATCTAGGAACCCCAAAACGGAGATTTCCGTAAAAAAAAATTTTCACGATCACAATACTCTCACGAACTTCGTAGCGGAGAAAGTAAAACAGTGTCCTATTTTTGTTTAGCCGCAATGGTACATCTCCATTAGGACATCAATAGGTTGTGTTATAAGAAAACCAAAACGATCGTATAATTATTCCAAATTCACGATCAATAGTCTTATAAAGTAATTACCTACACGAGTTTTCACTATCATGTACTTTAAGATCGACCATAAGAAAATCTTTACGACTTCAATAAACACCTACAAGCATTTTTAGACAAATTTAAATAAAAACCCCGATTCTACTTACATTTATTATTCAAGATACAATGCCGAGGAGATAAAGATAATTTGATATATACTTTACGATATTTCATCAGCTCGAGACGGCATTAAATCTGAGCCTTAATCTAGCCGGATGGGGCCGTTAAATTTTATAGATATTATTAATTATTACACGTTTCGCTCGACCTAGTGGAACAATAAATTTTCATGTTGCCGACGCAAAAAATGGCGAAGCTTTATAAAATGCAAATTTCCGTATTGATAACGATTTCGTTTAATCGGGAAAATGGGATAACTGCTTTATTATTAATAAGGCGGTCTTTCGGTTCTTTGATGGAGTACCAGTGTGCTCTTTGAGTAAAAACTGTAAAATACGGAATTTTACGTTATAATTTATTAAATCTGATAATGAAAACTTGTTTCGGGGTGTTGTAAATATGTTAATTTATTATTTTCGAATTAGGTAACTGGTTTACACTTTCGCCTGCGTAGGATGTCTAAATTTACATGTTCTTGTTAATCCGCGATTTAGACTGTTCAAATATTTTACCATTCATAATTGGATAAATAAAAAATTCTTAATTTTTAAAAAAGAGATAATCTAGTTGTGATCTATAATTACACTAAATTAAACAATTTTCACCACAATTATATTTATTTTCTCCGTTACGAAGTACGAGAAGTATTGTAATCGTGAAAATTTTTTCAATTGTTATTTTTACGGAAATATCCGTTTTGGGTTCCCTAGACGCCATTTCAACAATTTTTGTATTTTTTTTTGTGTCCGTGTTTGGTGTGTGTAGGTCCTCTGTGTCTGAGAATCTATGCGCGCTGTATCTCAAGAACGAAGTTACGAAGTACGAGAATTATGGTGATTGTGAAATTTTTTTCAATTTTTCTTTTTACGGAAATATCCGTTTTGGGGTCCCTAGACGCCATTTCAACAATTTTTGTAATTCTTTTTGTGTCTGTGTGTGTGGTGTGTGTCTGAGTGTTTATGCGCGCTGTATCTCAAAAACTAATACACCAATTAATACGAAACTTTGAACATAAGTCTTATTTGACAATCCGAAAGATTGAAGAAGAACTGACAAGCTTTTGGTAAAATTCCGTACGCCGGAAGTGGGTGTGTACCTTAACCGTTTTTTGTTTTTTTTTAAATTTTGTTATCCATTTTAAAATTGTACTAAGTTTGCCATATTTTGACGTTTAAATCATCAAAATCGGGCAATGCCTCTTTTACGTGTTTAAACACAAAATGTTTCATTTTATTTTTACTCTAAATTTAAGAATATCCATCACTATATATTATGACGTATGTAAAACACATATATGTTAATGCATTAATAAAGAATTGAATTGAATTGAACGCGTTTGGCAATTGAGAAATTGCAAAAATCAAAATCGCAATTTTTAATTTTCGGATTTAAAAACGTGCAATTTTTGAATTTTGTGTTCATTTCACGAGAAAATTTTGCAATTCATTTTAAAATTACACTAAAATTGCCATATTTTGACTTTTGAATCATCAAAAAAAATCGGGCAACGCGTTTGGCAGTTGTGCAATTGGAAAAATCACAATTTTAAATTTTCGGATTTTGAAACTGTGCAATTTTCGAATTTTGTATTAATTTTACGAAAAAAAATTGTTATCCATTTTAAAATTTAACTAAATGTTCCATATTTTGACGTTTGAATCATCAAAATCTGGCAACGCGTTTGGCAGTTGCGCAATTGCAAAAATCGCAATTTTAAATTTTCGGATTTTGAAAATGTGCAATTTTTTTATTTTTTGTTAATTTCGCCAGAAAATTTTGTAATCCATTTTCAAATTACACTAAATTTTCCATATTTTGAGGGTTGAATCATCAAAATCGGGCAACGCGTTTGGCAGTTGTGCAATTGCAAAAATCAAAATTGCAATTTTAAATTTTCGGATTTTAAAAAAGTACAATTTTTTAATTTTGTGTTCATTTCACGAGAAAATTTTGTAATTCATTTTAAAATTACACTAAATTCTCCACATTTTGACGTTTGAATCATCAAAATCGGGCAACGCGTTTGGCAGTTGTGCAATTGGAAAAACCGCAATTTTAAATTTTCGGATTTTGAAACTGCAATTTTCGGATTTTGTATTAATTTTACGAGAAAATTTTGTTATCCATTTTAAAATTTAACTAAATTTTCCATATTTTGACGTTTGAATCATCAAAATCGGGCAACGCGTTTGGCAGTTGTGCAATTGCAAAAATCGCAATTTTAAATTTTCGGATTTTGAATATGTGCAATTTTTGGAGTTTTTGTTAATTTCGCAAGAAAATTTTGTAATCCATTTTCAAATTACACTTAATTTTCCATATTTTGAGGGTTGAATCATCAAAATCGGGCAACGCGTTTGGCAGTTGTGCAATTGCAAAAATCAAAATAGCAATTTAAAATTTTCGGATTATTGTTTATTTTTTGTGACGTGTACATCCGCTAAATGTTATATCTGCGTACAATAATTCCATGTATATATTATATAGGTGTCAACGTAAATAAATGAAAATTAAATTTAAATTAAATTAAGAATTAAATTAAAATATTTGGATTTTGAAAACGTGTAATTTTTGGATTTTGTGTTAATTTCAAGTAATAATTTTATAGTCCATTTTGAAATTACGTCAAATTTGCCATATTTTGACGTTTGAATCATGAGAATCAGGCAACGCGTTTGGCAGTTGTGCAATTGCAAAAATCTAAATAACAATTTAAAATTTTCGGATTTTGAAAACATGCTATTTTTGGATCTTGTGTTAATTTTACGAGATAATTTTGTTATCCATTTTAAAATTACGCCAAATTTGTCATAAATTGACGTTTGAATCATCAGAATCAGGCAACGCGTTTGCCAATTGCAGAAATCAAAATTGCAATTTTAAATATTCGGATTTTGAAAACGTGCTATTTTTGGATCTTGTGTTAATTTTACGAGATAATTTCGTTATCCATTTTAAAATTACGCCAAATTTGCCATATATTGACGTTTTAATAATCAGAATCAGGCAACGCGTTTGGCAGTTGTGCAATTGCAAAAATCAAAATAGAAATTTAAAATTTTCGGATTTTGAAAACGTGCAATTTTTGGATTTTGTGTTAATTTTACGAGAATTTTTTTTTATCTATTTTAAAATTACGCCAAGTTTGCCATATTTAATCGGGCAACACGTTTGCCAATTGCAAAAATCAAAATTGCAATTTTAAATTTTCGAATTTTGAAAACGTGCTATTTTTGGAACTTGTGTTAATTTTACAAGATAATTTTGTTATCCATTTTAAAATTACGGTAAATTTGCTATATTTTGACGTTTGAATCGTCAAAATCGGAGAATGCGTTTAGCAGTTGTACAATTGCAAAAATCAAAATTGCCGTTTCAAATTTTCGGATTTGAAAACGTGCAATTTTTGGATTTACGCCAATTTCACGTGATAATTTTGTAATTTGTTTTAAAATTACACTTAAGTTTCCATATTTTGACGTTTGAATCATCAAAATCGGACATCATGAAATTTTTGCATTTTGTGTTAATTTAACGAGAATTAATTTTTTTGTAATCCGTTTGAAAATGACACAAAGTTTACATATTTTGACGTCGGACAACGCGTTTGAAAAGCTGTGCAACTTTAAAAAAAGTTCAATTTTTGCATTTTGTGTTAATTTAACGAGAATTTTTTTTGTAATCCGTTTTAAAATGACACAAAGTTTACATACTTTGACGTTTGAATCATTAAAATCAGATTTGATGCAATTTAAAAAATCAAAAATCTGTGAAATTTTAACGTTTTGCGTCGATTTTACAAAAAAAAAATTCTTGACCACTAAAATTGCACTAAATTTGGTACATTTCGACGTTGGAGATTTTTCCGAAATCTCATTAGTTTTTGAGCAAACTGAACGGTAACGTTTATAAGAATTTAAAGTATAATTTGTCATTTCCATCTTTCACAATTTTGACGTTCAAACGTCAGTCATCCGATCCTGCGAAATGCTCGATGTTCATGTACATATAAAATATCATTTAATTTAAAAATAAAAATCGGAGAAAGTAACATGATGGCCATATCACCATTTTTACTTTCTTCGTTACGAAATACGAGAAAGTATTGTGATTTGAATTTTTTTTAGGGAAATATCCGTTTTGGGGATTTCAACAATTTCTGGATTTTTTTTGTGTCTGTGTGTCTGTGTGTGTGTGTGTGGGTGTGTGTGTGTGTGTGTGTGTGTGTGTGTGTGGGTGTGTGTGTGTGTGTGTGTGTCTGTGTGTGTGTCTGTGTGTGTGTCTGTGTGTGTGGCTGTGTGTGTGTGTGTCTGTCTGTCTGTGCGCGCTGTATCTTAAAAACTAATAGAGAAATTGATATGAAACTTTGAACATACGTCTTATTTGATAATCTAAAGATCTGAAAAGCTTTTGGTAAAATTTCGTACACCGGAAGTGGGTGTTTACCTTAACAGGTTTTTTGTTTTTGCCAATATTTTCTAAAATATGAAAAATATCATAAAAACATTTTAAGAAACATTGAAGACAACAAAGAAACGGACATCTTTTGCTTGAAAACTTTTTCATAAAATCATTTTGATTCGAGAAAAAAAATTATTATTATTTTTTCAATTTTTGGTTTATAATTATAAAACGATAATAGTTACAGAAAATTTATGTTAATAATAATTGTAAAGAATGAAAGTTTTTTGTTTCGAAATCTCTTTGGTTTTTGGGTAAATTAACTATTAGAATTTAAAGTGTAATTTTTCATCTTTTATAATTTTGACGTTTTAAACGTCAGTATTATTCGATCCTATGAAACGCTCACGTACTTTTAAAATTTGATTTAAATTGAAAATAAACCATGAAAGTGTAAATATAAATGAATATACCATCAAACCGGAGAAAGTAACATGATGGCCACGTCACATTTTTTTCAAATTTGGTATAGTGTTGACAACGTGTTACAGCATGATTCCTAAATATCAACAAAGTTTACCTCTTTGAATTAAACATGTTGAGATTTTCTTTCGAAAAATCCTTGTGTATTTCGATCGGTATGTAACCTAATTAAGTTACGATAGCGCTAGCGCGTTGATTGGCATTTCTCGAATGGTACGGACAAGTGATGATGGTGCCACCTAACCTAACCTGAGTTACGACAAGCGCTAACGCGGCGATTTGCATTTTTTGACACAATAAGACGAACGCTATCGCGCCGCGCGATAAAGACAAGCGCTATTTCGCTGTTTGACGTTTTTAGGCCATGTTTTTGTAATGGCCCTTTGAGGATTAATAAAGATAATACATTTTTGGTTCGGAATGAAGGGAAAGTTGCCATCTTTAAATAATGATCTAGTGGTAGAAAATGAATCCTAAAGAGATTCCCCACGATTTCAGGCATCACAAAAATAAATAACACACCTCGAAGCTACGATTACCCATGAATAAAGTACAAAATTTATGGCCACTCGAAACGGTAGATAAATCACACTCGCCACTATTAAGTTACAATCCTCAAGGATACAATTACGATATTTAACGTTATTGGTTTATTGGCGTGTATCGGGTTTGCATAAAAATCTAATTGAGCGGTGATGGATGTCGTTAAACGGGCGTCCTTGCGTGGGCACGCGCTTGTCGAAATTGCGCCTAGCGCAAAAGATAAATAACATATTGTGTTGCTAATCTGGAACTAAATCGCAAAGAATTGCTTCTGTCAAGTGCTGCCTACTGTCTTATTACTAGAGCTGAAATATGTCAACTAATTATGTTTTGTTAAAAATGCGGTGGATATAAATTATATTGTAGGTTGGAATGGTTATATGACAATGAAGGGTGAATTGTTACATTGAACTTTTTTTTAGTTCATGCAGCCTTATCGTTTTATCCAGTAGGCTGAAAATACTAAAGCTTCAGAGCCACTGTTAAAAATGTACTAAGTCCTATTATTTGTAAGTTTTTTTTTTTTATTAAAAGGAAGGATGTTTGATGGAATTGCGGGTTAAGGAGATTGAATGACTATGAAGGAATTGGCGTAAGCAATTTGCTGTTCGGCCACTAACGTATATAAGTTTTTGAAGATTTCAATTTAATAATGAATGGGAGGACATACACTACACATCCATGGACCCACATGGCCACTTCTTCGTTCTGAAAAAGTGACCGCACGGATGGGATTCGAACCCACGACCACGAGGCCCAGAAGCAGGAACGCTACCCAATAGGCCACCGCGGCCCCCATGATGAGTTTTACTAATGCATTTTATAACCATACGTCGATATAGTTTTGCTGTTATACTGGCGTATCGATGTGCTTATTTTTCTGCACACCTCATTCTTTATAGCCCTGCATACCACATCTTATAATCGCCCATACCAATAAATACCGTATCTTGTCAGCTGTTACGTTATGGCCGGATGCTAAGCGATAAGTCTCGAAGTAATACTGACGGTTGGTAGTAAAAACAGTGTTTCTAAAAGAATAAAACACGTCCGTCGGCTTTCTGCACATAACCCATCACTAAATCAATATTCATGCGAAGCGTACATTACACCTTTGACATCAGCGAGTACATCGAAACGGTTCTTCTGCAGTGGTGAAGCTGATCGCCATAAATACAGATAAGGGGATTTTCCGTATTCCAATACGCACAGTCCACCCACATAACCTTAATGGATTAATGGACAACCACCAACAACATTAGCGTCATCTTAACAATGAAGACCGTACATTTAAATCTGTGTTCGGTTTATCTTCATATATTTTATGCAAATTTGCCCTTACAAGCCGAAGATGTATTTGTCGAGATTACGGCGGAAAAATGGCGAAGTCGGGTTCCAGTGGACAATTTCAATTCATCCATTCATATCACATATACGTTTTGAAGTAATTAACAGTTCCGCGATAGCGTATCTCATCCCATTAATTTCAATTACATTGCAATCAGAAGTGCATAACTTACCGATCCGTTGACTCCCTTATCATCGCTGCTAATTTCTCCGATAAAAACCATGTTGTTACTTGATGGAACAATAAAGCTTCCGGCAGATTTAAGCAGCGACAAGTGTTAAATTCGTTATTTATCGCGGATAATCGGGATTTCCATTTTCCGAGCGATTAATTAGTTCAATTTAATAACGAAATAAAGAAAACACTCCCAGGAGCGCTAGAGGGGGGCGGAGGAGGTTACGCTTAAGTTCGCATGCATGACTTTAAAGAAGATACTTCAAAGTTTTTTTCCCTCAAAGATTCATCAAAATCTGTTGAAAATACGCCGAGTTATGGCGGTTTGAAAATGGTCGAAATTTCACGAATTTCAAGTGTTTAATTTTTTTCCACCACTGTATTATCAAATCGGAAAAAGTAACATGATGGCCACTACACAATTTTTTAATAGTAAATCTTCTTATAAAAATACTAATAACAAAGTCATTGTCACTATCAATACTAGCCTTAGAAGGAAGACAAGAGGGTAAAAAAATATTATTTTATTATTTTCAAAAATACTATGAACCTTTCAGATTGTTTTACTGCAAGCCGCATGTAAAAATTCACAAAATTTCTGAAGTTATGACCAGTTTTATACGAGCGAAAAAAGGCCTGTGTAGAGAGAGACAATATAGCGTTTTCTTTTTAACACATTGGCTGCCTCAAGTTTTTTTATAAAATGTCAGAAAAAGTTTTCTTTGTTTTTAAGTTTTATTTTATAAAATGAGTAAAAATATGCTTATTTAATCAAACTCGTGACTGACAGCGCTAAATAGTAAGTTTAAAGTAGGTACTCACTGTACGGCATCGGTGACTGACGTGGCCCCATAGGGATACTTCAGTGTCAGTCTCCGGTGACTGACAAAGCGGTCAACGTGTTAATAATAAAAAAAATATAACAGAAACTTTAAAGAATATTTGCTGCAAGGCGCAAAATTTCTGAAATTATGCTCGTTTTTGTAAGAGCAGAATGGAGAAGACAAGAGAAGCGAAGAGATTAATAGATATTATGATTTTTTTTTTCTAAACACTGCGCTGACAGCCCACAGCCTAAACTATGAACCAGGGGCGGCTCGTTATATAGAGCCACGGGGCCATGGCACTACCTGTAGACTCAAGCTTAGCGAGAATTTTTAACTGTTTCCTAAAAAACTTTTTAAATGTTAAACAATACATAACACCGCGTTGAAATTCCACATTAATTTCAACAGATGATTAAAATTTTGACAGACTATTTCTGAGTAATGTGTTTTTACAAATTTCTAAAGAAAGCACTCGCAAGTTCACCACAACAACAATGGTTGCATTAAAAGGACTAAAAAAACGCATTTTTCAGAAATTAACATGCAAATTTTACATTTACTGCACCAGATGGTTGAAATTTTGACAGACTAATTTTGAATGATGTGTCTTTACAAATTTCCAAAGAAAATGCCACAACAAAAATGGTTGCACTAAAAAGCAAATTTTGATGACCAAAAAAGCGCATTTTTCAGAAATTTGCATGGGAATTCCACATTTATTGCAACAAGTGGTTGAAATTTAGACAGACAAATCTTGAATAATGTGTCTACGAATTAAAAAAAAATAATTGCGAGTTTACCACAACAAAAATGGTTGCACTAGAAAGCAAATTTTGATGACCAAAAAAGCGCATTTTTCAGAAATTTGCATTGGAATTCCATATTTATTGCAATAAGTGGTTGAAATTTTGACAGACAAATCTTGAATAATGTGTCTACGAATTAAAAAAAAATAATTGCGAGTTTACCACAACAAAAATGGTTGCACTAGAAAGCAAATTTTGATGACCAAAAAAGCGCATTTTTCAGAAATTTGCATTGGAATTCCACATTTATTGCAATAAGTGGTTGAAATTTTGACAGACAAATTTTGAATAATGTGTCTACGAATTAAAAAAATAATAATTGCAAGTTTACCACAACAAAAATAGTTGCACTAGAAAGCAAATTTTGATGACCAAAGAAGCGCATTTTTTAGAAATTCACATGGGAATTCCACATTTATTGCAACAGATGGTTGAAATTTTGACAGACTAATTTTGAATAATGTGTCTTTAGAAATTTCCAAAGAAAATACCACATCAAAAATGGCTGCACTAAAAAACAAATTTTGATGACCAAAAAAGCGCATTTTTCAGAAATTTGCGTGGGAATTCCACATTTATTGTAACAAGTGGTTGAAATTTTGACAGACTAATCTTGAATAATGTGTCTACGAATTAAAACAAAAATAATTGCAAGTTTACCACAACAAAAATGGTTGCACTAGAAAGCAAATTTTGATGACCAAAGAAGCGCATTTTTTAGAAATTCACATGGGAATTCCACATTTATTGCAACAGATGGTTGAAATTTTGACAGACTAATTTTGAATAATGCGTCTTTACAAATTTCCAAAGAAAATAATTTTCTTCTAAATTTTCGATTTTTTTCTTAAAATTTTCGATTTTTTGGTCCGCAATTTTGATTTTTAGGATCGAATTTTTCGGCGAAGTTTTTAATTTTGTATCCTATATTTTAGATTTTTTTAACCTAAATTATTGATTTTTATACGCAACTTTTTTTATTTTTTTGCCGATATGTTTTTGATTTCTTGCCCTTCATTTTAGATTTTTAACTTGAATGATTATTTTTTATGGGCGAATTTTTTTGCGTTTTGGTTACTTTTTGACCAAAATCGATTAAATTAAATTTACATTTTTTTGTTTTTTTTTCAAGTCTGAGACCATTCTGAACACTATTTGCCAATAAAAAAAATTTGTGGGACTTCTAGGAACCGAGGTTTTCGAGTTTCTAGTCAGCAACTTATTTTGAGCCAAAGAGTTATTTTGGGGGCTGAAAATGGCAAATTATTAAGTTTTCCTTGATTTTTCAATTCTTTGGTTTGCATTTTTTATTTTTAGACGAGTATTTTTGATTTTTTTAGCCTATATTTTAGATCTTTGGCTTGTATTTTTTATTTCTCCGCTCCAAATTTTAGAGTTTTTGCCCTTAATATTCTTTATTTTGGTTAAACTATTTTTTGTTGTTGAAATTTTCGGATTTTTGGTCTGCATTTTTTTAACCGCAAATTTTCGATAATTGTGTAAAGTTTCGATTTTTGTGCTTATATTTTAGTTCTTTACCTTAATTAAGAGCTCAATTCTGCAAGTAATTAATTTTTTACAATTTCTCAAAACATGCAATTTTCGTTCCCTCCAGTGCAGTTTTGAATGCATTCATGTTGTTGTGAGTAGCAATATTGCAATTATTTTTACAAGTTATCAAAAATGCACTATTTTCTGCGTAGTTTTAGTCATTTTGGAGCTAATTCTACAAGTGATTAATTTTTTACAATTTTTCAAAACATTGAGTGCAAATTTCCTCCAAATTTTGAGTTTATTCCTTTGTTTTCTGCAGGAAACGGCATGTTTTCGCAGGAAATCAAAAGTACACTATTTTTGAATAATTGAAGTTTATTTGAAGCGAATCCTGGGGCTAATCACCCCGAGTGCTGAAAATGGCAATTTTGGTACTTGAATTTTTTTTTCTTTTTGTTTTTATTTTTTATTGTTAAGGCGGGATTTTGATGTTTTGGTCTAAATTTTTGATCTATTAGCCTAAATTTTCGATTTGTTTGTTAAAATTTTCGATTTTTGGGTCCGCAGTTTTGATTTTTAGGATCGAATTTTTGGTCAATTTTAAGATTTTTTTTACCTAAATGATTGATTTTTATACGCGACCTTTTTTAAACAAATTTGTCGATATTTTGAAGTACAGTTTTTGATTTCTTCCCCTTCATTTTAGATTTTTTACCATGAATTATTATTTTTTATGGGCGTTCTTTTTTACTTTTTGGTTACTTTTTGACTGCCGTTTTCGAGTTTCTGATCGGCAACATATTTTGAGATAATGAGTCATTTTGGGGGATGAAAATGGCAAATTATTTTTGTTTTCCTTGATTTTACAATTTTTGGTTTGCATTTTTTATTTTTAGACCTGCATTTTTGTTTTTTTTTGCATATATTTTAGATCTTTGACTTGTATTTTTAATTTCTTCGTTCCAAATTTTAGAGTTTTTTTTGCCCTAAATATTTTTTATTTTGGTTAAACTTTTTTTTTTGGTGAAATTTTCGGAATTTTAGTCTGCTTTTTTTTAACCGTGAATTTTCGATATTTCTCTAAATGCCAATACCTTGACGTAACAGTAATAAAAAAATATTCAAAAAAAAAATCATTCGGTTTTGGTTCCTCTGAAAATACCGGTTCAATGTCGGTTCGGCTTCGATTCAGTTCAAGGGTGTTTCCTAAATTTTTAAGGGATATCCTTTTGACTAATTTGTTTATTTATTTGTGTATTAATGAAACGTTTTACACAAGTCAACATCACAACATATTTAAATTAGATAAATTGTATAACTTAAAATCTAGAAAAAAAAAGAAAAAAAAAATTACTAATTTGATGTTGCTTATGGAATTTCGTTCCGATTCGCTCCGAGGTAAAGGTGGGCGAAATGTTTTTTTTTGTGAGTCGACTCACCTTGAAGAGTTAGTTTCTTAAAGTTACCCATGACTCTATTGAAGGAGTGAACAAGTCTGTCTGAAAAAAAGTGATGGGCAAAAAAAGGTCCTTACTTCGAAAATTTTACAATGTACCCTGAAAACATAAAAAGGACAGTATTTTCAAATTTTGAATGTACCTGGTACTTCTCAAATCTCATTGCTCAAATTGAGTCAGGATAAATACACAGGAGTCACTTTACTCATGACTCTTTTAATTGATTCACTCGTGACTTACCCATCTCTACTCCGAGGTGCATTTACGTTCCGGTTACGATTGGCTCTACTGAAAATGTAGGTTTGTTTTTTAGTTCCGGTGTGACTTTTTGATTAACTTATGTATAAATATCTTTAAATTCCGGTTTGTTGTTGCGGTTCGGCTTTTTGATTAAATCTAACTTATACGGGGTGTATTTGAAATAACGAACAGGCATTTAAGGGCACATACACAAAATATTTGTAAACCCATGTCCGTCAAAAATTTATCCGAAAGAAAAATTTTTCCTAATTTTTCGAGGTTTTTTAAACATTTTGAGAACCGATGCTTTTCTCATTTAATTAGGTCTGCATGGAATGTGTGTTTGTTTATTTAAAACGCGAGATACGATATCTTGCCTCCGAAATTTGAAGTGTTATCGCAACGTTTTTTTTTTTGTAAAAGATAAACAGTCCTCAAGTTCATTGATGCTTAAAGAGCACTCAGATATTTCCTACGCGCTTGTTGTAATTCGATATCTAAAGCCGATGCCGTTTAAAAATTAGGTCACATTACCACTGCCCCCAAACATGTTGCGTATTTCCACTCATTAACTTTAATAATTAATTGCGGGCTTTTTGTTACAGTTATAAACAAAATAATTGCGAATATTGTTTAAAAATAATATAATCTCTTTCTGGTTACGAGCCTATTCATTATTTCAAATACCCTGTATGTAAATATGTAAATATTTAACTATAACTTTCTGAAAGCACTGCAAAGGAAAGATTCGAGTCGCAATAAAAAAAATTAGTTTTCGAGTTTTGAAGAAAAGAAGAAATATATTTTCACCATCTTTACTCTTCAAATTCTTATAATTTTAGCTGTAAAACTAATTCAAGTCGCAAATTTTTTTCTATTTTTTTCTGCTATAAGTTTAGAATAATTAAAGAATTATAAGCGAAACATGCGAATTTGAGTCTCTATTGTTTTTCAGCTTTACTTAGGTTTCGCAAAATTAAAAATATTTCGAAAATTAATTCAATATCTTATTTAACTAGCGTTTTAAAAGCACTGCAAAGGAAATAATTTCAGTCGCAATTAAAAAAAAACAGTTTTTGAGCTACAAGTTTTGAAAAAAAGAAGAAATTTCAAATATATATTCACCATCTTTACTCTTCAAGTTCTTGTAATTACAGCTAGAAAATTAATTCTAGTCGCAAATATTTTTCAATTTTTCTGGTATAGGTTTCGAATAATTGAAGAAATATAAAAATGCGCTCATATTACTTAACATTAGAAGAACTTTCAATTGCTGCGAAAAACGCAAATTCGTCTGGCAATAGTTTTTCAGTTTTTCAGCTATGAGTACACCATTTTACTAAAGAACTATTCAAGTTTTTTTAATGATTGCAAAGAACAAATTCTTCAGTTTTTCAGCTATAAGTTGGGAACAATTGGAGAAATTTCGAGTATCCACTCGCCATTTTACTCTACTCTTTAACCTATTAACATTCGTTAATAGATGGTTTTTCAGTTTTTTAGCCATAAGTTTCAAGTTTTTTTTTATTGGTGTAATAAAATGACGTACGTCCCAGTATTTAGTTTAATTTTTATTTTTCTGAACTAGTTTCGGATATTATCCATCTTCGGCAGAAAAATCTTATCCGCTACAAGACTATGTATTTACCCCTCTCGCCTCCCTTCGTCTTTATATTTTTTTTTTGTTTTTTATAATTTTTTATATATTTTGTATCTTTGTAGTTTTTTTGCTGAAGATGGATAATATCCGAAACTAGTTCAGAAAAATTAAATTTTAACTAAACACTGGGACGTGGATTACAACACCAACAATTTTTTTTTTAATTCAAGATATTTCTAAAATTCCTTCACTATCTTACACAACTGCTAAGCTTTTTGAAAGCACTGCATGAAAATTAATTCGAGTCGCAATTGTTTTTTAGTTTTTAAGATAAAATTTTTGAAAAATTAAAGATATTAAAAAAATATTTTCACCAACTTTACTTTCAAGGCTCTTGTAATTACAGCTAGAAAACGAACTCCAGTTGCAACTATTTTTCAGTTTTTCTGTTATAAGTTTCGAATAATTGAAGAAATATAAAAATGTGTTCATCATCTTACTCAACTCTTGAAGTTCTTTTAGTTGAAGAACATCAATTTGGGTGGCAATCGTTTTTTCAGCTTTAAGTTTTAAACAATTGAAGAAATTTGGAATATTCGCTCACCATTTTACTGAACTCTTTTGACAACAGCTCTTAAAGTTCTTTTAGTTGAAGAACATCAATTTGAGTGGGACTCGTTTTTTCAGCTTTAAGTTTTGAGTAATTGAAGAAATTTGGAAAATTCGCTCACCATTTTACTAAATTCTTTTGACAACAGCGAATAATAAACTTGTCCTTGCATAGGACAAGGGCTATCACGCCAATCGAATTTTTTTTGACAACATAGGACGAGCGGTGTCGCGCTATTTGGGCATCTTCGCAATCGCTATTGCACTGTTTGGCGTTTTTCGACAATGTTTTTCCAATGACCTTTGATACTCAAACGGTTAAATATTATCGCAGATGTGTTGGCTGGGTTTTAATTAAGATTTGCTTATGGACCATCTTTAAATGATATCCAAAGGTTGACTTAGACATACAATACTTTACATGGAAAACTACTGCATTTTCTTCAAGAACAGCATCTCTACAATCCACTGTATTTTTACTGTCTAGTTAACAACATTCATTCACCATATACGCCGCAATTTTTTTTTAAAATATAAATCAGCCTTTTAAATAATTAGCACTCACCGTTATACAACAAATATATGTAGTTGCGCAAAACCGTCTGCGTTCGTTTAAATTGATTTTCAGATAAGACCGTAATTAATAGGTGTTTCTTTAATTAATCAATTATTTCGAAATGTGCGTGCAGAATTCAAATTTCATTTTCGAGACGTGTGCGCGCTTTATTCATATAAATATATATATATTTTTTTTGGTTGCAAGATGTAATTATATGTTATCATAATTCGCTTGCACTCTCCAAATGATCACGAACAGGATACCGAGAGCCTTGATATTTTGATGGTATCAAATTTTTGCGCAAGTTGTCTGTGACATTATGAAGAGTTATATTAAATAGCGTTTTATGGGAATTTAATTTGTTGTCTTTTGCTGTTTACACAATAAAGATGATTAAATTGTGACTAGTTTATGCAGTGGCGAATTACTCTGGAGACCTGAGATGCACTCTGCAGGCCTGAAGAAGATGATCCCCATACCGTAATGCTACAGGAAATATTTTTCATCGATAATAAATTTTATAAAACCTTAACTTATCATCAGCCAAATCCATACAATACCTTCAAATTTTTTTTTACAAATTACCATACCGAGTTAAATAGCGTACGCGAGAGCTCCGTTAATCTTTGTTTTAAAAACGTCACGATAATGGTAATATATCGCGCACCGAGAGCACATCCAGATAAAGTTCGTTATTTACGACGAATAAAATTTTAATTCTTGTTCGAATCGTGTTATGGTTATGCTCGTTAGCGAACGTACAGCGCCGGAATTGTTACCAACTACCAATCTGCCGGAGTTATTCAAATGGCCGAGGAAAAATGGTAATGTGGATGTGCATATCGTGACAAGTAGTGGATCGGGTATTTGATTTTGCAATATCTATTGATGTAAATCTTGTTGGCATTATTCAGATATAGCGCTGGTGCTTGCAATTTACGGTGATGCATTTAAATAACGAGACGTCTAAAAATAGCACGCGGATTCCATCTGCATAAGCGGTGCTTTTAACAATATATATATATATATATATATATATATATATATATATATATATATATATATACAACGTTTCACGCTTGATCTAGATTAGACGAGATCAGATTAATTATGTATACGGAAATTAAGAAGGCACGCTGAGAAGTGTTTGTTTCAAACTGTTTTAAATGTGCTTACAAATTGCTTTTTTAACCTTCAAAGCCCACGAATGGCAGTTCCTTATTTTGATTAGCTGATGTACTTTTCATGTTAATAACAAATCATAAATCCTAATTAACGATTGATTTGTTGGTAAACAAAACATTGATACCTTAACCGTAAATATATTGAAAATAATTTAAATGCGAAATTGGTTTCCAAGAAGCTGATGCCTGTTGAAAGTTGTTTATATAGCGACGTGCGGGAAACACTTTTCACGCACGCGCGATTCGAACGAAATTAACGACAGAAAAACAGAAAATGGAGGAATACTTTTTCATTGTGAAGTTCGCTGGCTCAGTAAGGGGAAAATGTTAAAGCGATTTTATGAGTTAAGAGTAGAAGTTTGCAAACTTGGCAGACCCGAGCAGGTACTACCTTTGGAAGATGATGCATGGTTATGTGATTTTGCATTTTTGGTTGATGTCTCCAGTTACTTGAACGAGCTGAATTCAAATATGCAGAAACAAGGACCATTCATCCATGAGCTAATCAGCCATATAAAGTCTTTTCAAAGCAAACGACGGTTGTGGAAGAATCTGCTTCTTATAATTTTCTCTAGCATAGGAAATATCTTCATTAAATGGAGACTACATTCAAATTTCAGGATTTCCGTTCACGTGAACTTCAATTCCAAATATATATGACTCGACGTGAACGTGGAGCAAGTGGAAAGCCGCTCTGAAAAGCCAAATCGATGACAATTGTTTTATATTTATTTCAAGTCGCCAAAATGATAACGACTTTTAGCACTGATTACACGAAATTATCACAAAAAATGGTGATGATGTTGATGCAGTTTTTCGCGTAGTAATCTCGAATAATTTTTGAGTAATTTTGGAAAGTTTCAAGTCGACGACAATTGTTTTTTTATTGTTTTGAAACCATTAAAATTATTACAAATTTTCATAATTACGCGCGCTCTTGACATAAAAGTACCACAAAATTTGGTGATTAAGTATATCTAGCTTTCCACGCAATCTTAATCTCGAATGAATTTTGAGTAATTTTGGAAAGTTTCAAATCGATGGCAATTGTTTTTAAATTTATTTCAAGCCAGCAAAATTATAACAATTTTTCACGATTTTTAGCACTGATTACATATCAAATTACGACAAAATCTGGTGATGGTGTAATAAAAAATTAATTTTGAGTAATTTTGGAAAGTTTCAAATCGATGGCAATTGTTTTTAAATTTATTTCAAGCCACCAAAATTATAGCAATTTTTCACGATTTTTAGCATTGATTACATAACAAATTACGACAACATCTGGCGATGGTGTAATAATAATAATAATCTCGAATGAATTTTGAGTAATTTTGGGAAGTTTAAAATCGATGGCAACTGTTTTTATATTTATTTCAAGCCACCAAAATTATAACAATTTTTCACGATTTTTAGCACTGATTACATAACAAATTATGACAAAATCTGGTGATGGTGTAATAATAATAATAATCTCGAATGAATTTTGAGTAATTTTGGAAAGTTTCAAATCGATGGCAATTGTTTTTAAATTTATTTCAAGCCACCAAAATTATAACAATTTTTCACGATTTTTAACACTGATTACATAACAAATTATGACAAAATCTGGTGATGGTGTAATAATAATAATAATCTCGAATGAATTTTGAGTAATTTTGGAAAGTTTCAAATCGATGGCAATTGTTTTTATATTTATTTCAAGCCACCAAAATCATAACAATTTTTCACGATTTTTAGCACCGATTACATAACAAATTACGACAAAATCTGGTGATGGTGTAATAATAATAATAATCTCAAATGAATTTTGAGTAATTTTGGAAAGTTTCAAATCTATGGCAATTGTCTTTAAATTTATTTCAAGCCACCAAAATTATTACAATTTTTCACGATTTTTAGTACTGATTACATATAAAATTACGACAAAATCTGGTGATGGTGTAATAATAATAATAATCTCGAATGAATTTTGAGTAATTTTTGAAAGTTTCAAATCGATGGCAATTGTTTTTATATTTATTTCAAGCCACTAAAATTATAACAACTTTTCACGATTTTTAGCACTGATTACATAACAAATTACGACAAAATCTGGCGATGGTGTAATAATAATAATAATCTCGAATGAATTTTGAGTAATTTTGGAAAGTTTCAAATCGATGGCAATTGTTTTTAAATGTATTTCAAGCCACCAAAATTATAACAATTTTTCACGATTTTTAGCACTGATTACATAACAAATTACGACAAAATCTGGTGATGATGTAATAATAATAATAATCTCGAATGAATTTTGAGTAATTTTGGAAAGTTTCAAATCGATGGCAATTGTTTTTATATTTATTTCAAGCCACTAAAATTATAACAACTTTTCACGATTTTTAGCACTGATTACATAACAAATTACGACAAAATCTGGTGATGGTGTAGTAATAATAATAATCTCGAATGAATTTTGAGTAATTTTGGAAAGTTTCAAACCAGTGAATAATATACTTCTGCAAGACTTTTACGTTAGATATGTTTTCAAAGATAAATAAATATCCAAATTTAATGAATTTTGTAAAATAATGTCTCTCTTCGGCAGTTTTTCGGTTTTCCAAAACGAATAACACAAAATGAAAAAGCAGATTGTCGATACTAATTTGAAAAACACCGTACGTGCAGCAACATCACTTTCATCAGATATTGAATTTCTTGTAAAAAAACCAATCCCAAGTTTTTCATTAGTTCGAGTTAAAGCACATTTGTGGCTATGAGAAATTATTAAGGAGGTCGCTTCCTCAAAAATGATAAAAATAATCGTGTTTTTTTATCGTCGATTCTGATTCAACACTCAATTCTCCGTATAAAAAAAATATTTTACATTTTTTCCAATTAGTCGAAGTGATCGAAATTTGTAAGCAAAGTGAGGGAGGCGAGCTAGTGTATGGACTATTTTTAAGTTTTTTGACTCCCCTGAAAAAAAATCCTTTTTTAAGTTTAGGCACACTTCTTCAAAACTACAAAAGTTATCAACACGATTTTTGTGAAATAAAATCGTTTATTTTTACGTACCGGACTAACTTGAAAATTATTCTAAATTAAATTTGAAAACTTTAAATTGTGAATGTAATTATTCAATTTTCGAAATGCAGTGTGATTCAGAAGGATAAGTTCCATTTAAAAAAAATTATTTACCCCGAAGACATTTTTGTGTACCATGAAAGTTGATCTGATGACAAATAAGAAAATATAAATATAAGTTCTGGATGTGGATAAATATTATAATTTACTATAATTGAAAACCGGCATAATCGTTTGGAAAGTGAGACGATAACATCTTCACTTAAATTCTCCAACCATTTCACAATTAATTCTACCACGCCGTCATGACCATGCACACTGATGAAACGAATGCGAATAAAAGGTCAATAGAAGCAATATACAGGGCAGTGAACAGATTAGCAGAACGTTAAGTTTAAAATATACTACACGTGTCTTGTCTTTGGGTTAATTATTGCTATTATCACTTCATGCAATATTAAACAAATTTTGAAACATTGAAGACATTTATAATATCTGCAGGGATATTTTAAAGTAAAGTGGGAGAATCTTCTCCATTATTATTTGTTTAGAAATAATATCCATATAAATAAATTTATAACATCGTAAATGGGGAAATCATCCCAAATGTTTTAAAGGCTTAAGGAGCCTGAAAGCTTGTTATCTCCGCACAATTCACTAAACGTTTACAAGCCATTTTGAAGTAATATGACATCTTCAAATGATCAAACACCAGAATATTTAGAGTTAGAAAATCCTTTATCGTGTCGGTCCCACGAAAACTCAATTTCTTAATTCCCAAGTAATGTCTTCACTCCCCATTTGATTTTCGGGACTGATCAGAGTTGATCACGCATGTGATCCAGATCATATGTGTTTAAAAAAAAGAGTTAGAAAAGCAGCTTACAGCATCATTAATAAAAAAAATGTTAAATAGCCAAGCTCCTAGGTGGGATCCTTGAGGAACATCAGAACATTTAGCGTTAGAAAAGTAGGTTACAGCATCATTAATTAAAAAAATGTTAAGTGGGATCGTTGAGGAACATCAGAGGTTATATGAATTGAACGCGACACACATTAACATATTCGAACACATTAATTAAAATTTTGGATTCGTTTCCTAGGTGGGATCCTTGAGGAACACCAGAACATTTAGCGTTAGAAAAGTAGCTTACAGCATCATTAATTAAAAAAAAAATGTTAGTTGGGATCCTTGAGGAATATCAGAGGTTATATGAATTGGTCACGACACACATTAACATATTCGAACACATTCATTAAAATTTGGATTTGTTTGATAGAAACTTATAATAAAACAAATTAGTACGTTGAAAATTTTGTGACAAAATTTTTAAACACACTCAAGACAAACATTGCGCAAAATCGCAAGTGTTTCATTTAAGAAAAATTTACATACACAACCTTGCTATATTACGATTTCACAACCGCGAATTGTGTCACCCACTTAAACACGCATACCGCGGAATTACCATAAAAGACAATGAACAACAATGAGACTCTTGCGCAACACGTTCGAAAAATTCTCAAAATGTGTCCCGTAAAGGGTCGACGCAACAAATGGCGCTTTGTTAGAGCCTAACGGGAGATTTTCAAACGAACACATCCTTTTTTGGAGATAACGCGATCTCCTTCTGGAATATATATATAGGACTGAAGATGTAATCACTTACCTTAATGTAAATTCAGGCTGGATACATGGCGGCAATCTGAAAACAAAAATTAAGGGTCAACTACGAGATAAATTATTAAATTAAACTAATATACAGACTATCACGATTAATTGTATGAGAAATACTATACTTTTAGTCTTCTACAATTTAAGAGTCTCTAATTTATATAATACCGAAGTACTATATTTTTGAGTGAATTTGAAAATATAAGGTTTGTTGAAATTGTTTTTTTAGATTTTTTAGTAGACTTGGAAAATCTTAAACCTTTTCAATTAAACAAGCTAGTGTTCAAATATGAATAATTCGAAATTTAGAGCAGATGTGTTGGCAGATTTTTATGGAATAACGATGTACGATATGCTTTGACTGAATTTGAAAATATAAATGTTTTTAAATTTTTTGTGGAGTTTTGTTTTTTTGTGGGCGAGTGTTATATATGAGAAGTCTTATTATTATTAATTATGCAACAACTACAACATTGTCTGGTAGTCTATTGTTACGACAATATTTTTTTCCTCCCTGGGGCGTAAAGTTCATCTTTACGTCCGGCCAAAATGTGAATTACTGAACTGATAGTTGAAGAAATAAATGTTGATATTATTTATATAACCAACATAAAACATTTGAGGTAATTAAATAAAAATATAATTTTAATTAAATAATTCATTTTATAACAGTAATAACAATTTTCGTCTAAATTGCTATACACCCATAAAACCGTTAATTTTTACAGTCGCCCAGTTTTAAGAAATGTCATCGTTAAACATCGCAAATTAGAAACAGTAATTATATAATTATAAATTTACACACCGAATAGATTATTTCGCGATGTATTCATTAAACGAATTAAGAGAAAAAAAAACAAATCAAAACGTTAAACTCTTCCCCGTTAATTAACCAATTTGTAGAGGGCAACGGTCCGAACGTTGTGGGAAATCTGATCTTGTTTATGAATTAATGAAATCCAAAACTGCTCTAGGTCGTGTTGAGATTTTTTTTTCTGTTGCTCGTGTCTACTCAAAATACAGTTTTAACAGTTTAAAATGAGAACCGTTCGGATGACTATGGCCCGCACCGCCTTCTCACTTTTGACGGCAATAACACATCTGCGTGTTTATTAAGTAGATTCTAATGGTGATTGAATTATGAAAGTTATTAATTATTCATGTGTTGCTGGAGTAAATTAATGCTTAGGGTCATAACCGTTCCGGTGCATTTGTTTGTAATTTGAATTTTATTATCAATGCTGTAAATTTAAACTTTTTCGTGTTAATTTGCGGCTTTTTTCGACCAATTTTTCGATTATCTGCGGAATTCGCTTATCCGCGTTTGCCGCGTCACACAATTCCACGAGTTTTTTCCGCAATTTTCGACAAAGTTTTCAATCAACCATAACTGAATAAAAAATTGTATTCTTATTACCTATACCTGTACTTTAATAATCAAATGTCAAAAAGACCTTACGGCCACCCCTTCAAGCCCCAAAAAAATATTTCTTACGCCACTCACAGAAGTCCATATTTGACGATATAAATGTCAATTTTTGACAAAGTTTGCAATCAGTCATAACTGAATAAAAATTTGCATTCTCATCACCAATATGTGTACTTTAATAATCAAAAACCAAAAAGACGCAACGACTACCCCTTCAACCTTCAAAAAATTGATTTCTCGCGGCACTTGCTGAAGTCCATATTTAGCGATATAAATGTCAATTTTTGACAAAGTTTGCAATCAGCCATAACTGAATAAGAATTCGCATTCTCATCACCAATATGTGTACTTTAATAATCAAAAATCAAAATGACGCAACGACTACCCCTTCAACCCTCAAAAAATTGATCTCTCGCGGCACTTGCAGAAGTCCATATTTAGCGATATAAATATCAATTTTTGACAAAGTTTGCAAACAGCCATAACTGAATAAAAATTTGCATTCTCATCGCCAATATGTGTACTTTAATAATCAAAAATCAAAAAGACGCAACGACTATCCCTTCAACCCTCAAAAAATTGATTTCTCGCCGCACTTGCAGAAGTCCATATTTGGCGATATAAATGTCAATTTTTGACAAAGTTTGCAATCAGGCATAACTGAATAAAAATTTGCATTCTTATCACCAATATATGTACTTTAATAATCAAAAATCAAAAAGATGCAACGACTACCCCTTCAACCCTCAAAAAATTGATTTCTCGCCGCACTTGCAGAAGTCCATATTTGGCGATATAAATGTCAATTTTTGACAAAGTTTGCAATCAGGCATAACTGAATAAAAAATTGTATTCTCGATACAAATACGTGTATTTTAATAATCAAAAATCAAAGAGACGCTACGGCCACCCTTTCAACCCTCAAAAAATTATTTCTCCCACCACTCGCAGAAGTCCGTGTTTGGTGATGTAAATGTCAATTTTTGACAAAGTTTGCAATCAACCATAACTGATTAAAGATATGCATTCTAATCACCAATACGTGCACTTTAATAATCAAAAGTCAAAAAGACGCGATGGCTATCCCTTCAACCTTAAAAAAAAAGATTTCTCACGGCACTCGCAGAAGTCCATATTTAGCGATATAAATGTCAATTTTTGACAAAGTTTGCAATTAGACATAACTGAATAAAAAATTGTATTCTCGATACAAATACGTGTATTTTAATAATCAAAAATCAAAGAGACGCTACGGCCACCCTTTCAACCCTCAAAAAATTATTTCTCCCACCACTCGCAGAAGTCCGTGTTTGGTGATATAAATGTCAATTTTTGACAAAGTTTCCAATTAGACATAACTGAATAAAAAATTGTATTCTCGACACAAATACGTGTATTTTAATAATCAAAAATCAAAGAGACGCTACGGCCACCCCTTCAACCCTCAAAAAATTGATTTCTCGCGGCACTTGCAGAAGTCCATATTTGGCGATATAAATGTCAATTTTTGACAAAGTTTGCAATTAGACATAACTTAATAAAAAAATATATTATCAACACAAATACATGTATTCTAATAATCAAAAATCAAAGAGACGCTACGGCCACCCTTTTAACCCTAAGAAAATATTTCTCCCAACACTCGCAGAAGTCCGTCTTTGGTGATATAAATTTTTGACAAAGTTTGTAATCAGTGATAACCAAAAAAAAAATTAATACTCATCACAAATATGTGTGCTTTAATTATCAAAATTCAAATAAATATTTGAGTACTCTTTAACTCTCAAGAAAATAATTCCTCTAGTCACTTGCATTTTTTTCTTCACTTTCTCTCAAAAATAGTTTTTTTATCCCAAAAGAGTTAAATTTAATCACCTTGTCCTATTATTTACAATAATAAATTGTATTATTTTAAATATTGCACCCACATCCTCCGCATAAATATTAAACATATTTAAGCCAGATAGATTTACAACCATCAGTCAAATAAACCATGTAACACACTTTATTATCTTATTTAAATCAGCCGTGCTTTGAAATATAAATGATGCAAATTCAGTGTCCATTTCATGTCTTCTCGATTCGACATAAAATTCCCCATTGTCGCAAAAGACGTGTTTTTTCCTTTTTCATTGTAACCGAATGATTTATTCACATGCAAATACACAACAGTACTTGCTTCGAGGGAATTAACTATAATTCACGTTTTGACGTTCATTTATTTAACCGACAATAAAAGCCAGAGTTTATAGCTTGCGCATAACGAATCCATTTGACTTAAGTCGCGTCGCGTTAGAAAAAAAAAACCGAAACGGCATCCGAACGGAAATTGAACGTGGAAAATTTTTAAGTGCTAGAATCGCAATTTTTCTCTGTTGCAGATTCGGGGGTAAAGATAGAAAAAAGAACTGCAGGAAATTGAAAGTGGAAAACATGAAAGTGGTCGAGCCTCGATTTTCCTCGCTTGCGGATAAAAAAAATACAAGAAATTGGAAAAATTCGAGCCTTAATTGAGGCTATGAGACCAAAAGTGGCCTAACCCACCAGCATACTATTGGGGATAAATAAAATTTTGTTTACCATAATTTTTTATACACATGTTTCTCAGTAATAGGATTTGATAGTCAGAAAATTTATTTTTCTGTCATATTTTTTAAATTAATCTAATGGCAACAGAATACGCTACAGCAACTAGAAATATCGTTTTTCAGTTTTCATTGTTTTGTGGGTTAGGCCACTTTTGCTCACATAGCCTCAATTGACCTCTATATTGTGGATTCAGGGTAAAAAAACTGTCGTATATTAAAAGTGGAAAAAATGAGAGTGCTGGGCCCAATTTTTCTCTAATTACAGATTCAGGGTAAAAAATTAAAGGAAATAAAAAAGGAAAAACTAAAGGAGCTCGAGCTCTATATGTTCCTCCGTTGCGGATTTAGGGTAAAATAATACAGGAAATTGAGCCCCAACTTTCCTCTATTGCGAAATCTGGGTAAAAAAAAACTGCAGGAAATTGAAAGTGGTAAAATTAAAGTGCTCGAACGATAATCTTCATCTATTGCGGATTTTGGGTAAAAAAATTACAGGAAATTGAAAGTGCTCGAGCCCTAATTTTCCTTTATTGTGGATTCAGGGTAAAAAACTGCAGAAAATAGAAAAAGGCAAAAAATTAAAGCAGCTCGAACCTCAATTTTCCTTTGATGTGGATTCATGGTAAAAGAAAATACAGCAATTTTAAAGTGCTCGAGCCCCAATTTTCCTCTATTGTGGATTCAGAGTTTAAAATATGACAGGAAATTGAAAGTGCTCGAGCCCCAATTTTTCTCAATTGCGGATTTAGTGTAAAAATCTGCGGAAAATCGCAAAGGCAAAAAATTAAAGGAGCTCGAACCACAATTTTCCTCTATTGCGGTTTCATGGTGAAAAAACTGCAGGAAACTGATAGTGGAAAAACTGAAAGTTCTCGATTCTCAATTTTCCTCAGGGTAAAAAAAAACTGAAGTAAATCGAAAAAGTCAAAAACCAAAAGTGATAGCGCCTCAATTTTCGCCTTCTGCGGATCCGGGGTGAAGAATAAATACCGCACAACCGCAAATGAAGGTCGCATACTTAATTAGATCAAAGGAAACCGTATAAAAACAAGAATTTGCGATTGATTCGTACCTCTCATGAATTATTCATTCGAATTAAATGCATTTCGGAGTAGCCGCGTAATGTGTTCTTGTCAGGAAGCGTTTAAATTTGTCCTTAATGTTTTTTAAAATTAATTAACCTAACCTAAATACGTTTCTAAAATTGTCAGCTACAATTACCCTATATAAAGGTAAATTGCAAACTTTTAAAACCAAATAGATATTAATACTACCAAATAAAAATTCTGAAGGTTTAAAATACTCGACCTGTTTCAAACTTACAAAATAAACTTAAAACGAATTATTCTTTATCATTCTGTAAAAATCTGTAACGCAATTCATCTTCAGATTTTAAATTAATAATTTTTAAACACTCGGCGATGTTGAACATTTTTCAAGTCGCCAGAAACATAAAAAACAATTCTCAAAAACTCCAAACTGTCTAAGTTTACTTAACGTACTTTATCTTTGCATAAAAATGTGCAAACACTCCTTCCTAGATTTAAAAATATTAACATCAGAACATCCATCCGGCAGTTTAATTCAGCGTTTACAAGAAACTTCAAACTTCTCAAATTTACTCAAAACTGATTGTGTTTCATCGTTCTAAAAAAATTACTAGCTCTTTATACTTAGATTTTGAAATAATGAGGTTGGGCATCCTTCGTTTTAATTATGAGGTTGAACATTTTAAACCAACAAAAAAAATAGTAAAACAATTGAAAGAAACTACAAACTTTAAAAATTTACTCAAAAATGATTGAAATGATTGTGTTTCATCTTTCTACAAAAATTTGTCAACACTTCATGCTTAGATTTTGAAATAGTCAGGTTGGACATTCACAGTCACAAAAAAAAAATAGTAAAACTCCAAACTTTTTAAATTTACTCAATAATTATTGTGTTTCATCATTCTATAAAAAAATTGTAAAAGCTTTATTTTTAGATTTAATAATAATTACACTTGAACATTATTCGTTTCAATTATAATGTTGGACATTTTTTTAAGACGCCAAAAAAATCTACAAACAATTGAAACAAATTCCAAACTTTTCAAATTTATCAAAACTGATTGTTTCATTATTCTAGAAATATTTGCCAATACTTCGCCTTTGGATTTTGAAATGATGAGTTTGGACATTCTTCGAGTCGACAAAAAAAATTGCTCTGCCATCTTCCTAGATGTGTCTCAAGCTTTTGACAAGGTCTGGCACGAAGGGCCCGTCTGGAAACTAAACAAACTATTACCAAGGGCATTCGCGGAAATACTAAATTCTTATATCACTAATAGACTAGAAGGAGAACACTCCGAACGCTGGTGTTCCCCAAGGAACGGTCCTGGGCCCAGTGTTGTTTTTACTATACACAGCTGACCTGCCAGAACCAGAAGACACAACCATTGCCACATTCGCTGATGATACGACTGTCGTAGTAGTGGGCAATGGCATCGAATCGACGACTGCAAAACTTCAGAAAGCATGCGAACAAATCTCCAACCGGGCCGGAGAATGGAAGGTAAAACTAGATGAGGTTTTTTTTATTCAAAGTTATTAAAAAAAAATGTAAGGTGTGCCCAAATTATAGTAATTTAACTGAAATATAGTTACTTGTTATTATTATTATTATTATTATTGTTGCATATATACAATGAAGACTGCACATAAAATTAATACCATATAAAATTTACATACCCACACGAATGTCCAGATATGGTGCTGAAGTATGTAATTTTCTATTTGAAAATGAGCACCTAATTTATTACATAACGGACAACGCATCATGAGTAAAAAAAAAATTTTCTTGGGATCCTTAAACCGTGCAGTAAGTGAAACTGATGCGTGAATATCGGCAGTTTCGGAACACCTACAGAAAGGTCATTCACGACCGGCCATTTCCTACATACACCATGCATTATTGATAGTTATCTCCATTTATCAAACTTTATATACATAAAATATTAACTATGCAGCCTGGTATAAATAACGCCCGTGTAATTTTTCTTCTGTGACAGAACGCACATACACACATGCACACACACAGGTCGAGCACATACCTACGTAATTTGACCCTAACCGTGGGCTTTTGATCTTTTTGATCTTTTAGTGGTTATAAAACGCAGCGAACTGTACTTATAAGTAATAATTACATGCATAAACATAATACTTATATGGGATCTAACATTATAATTGAACCTGAAGATGAAAATGCTCGTGCATGCATTGTTTTGCATAATTGGCAATGCGTTATTTTATATGCAAAATCATTTGAAATTATTGTCTCTGATTTGCATATTGTGGTACATTAATTTAGTTTCTTGTTGCTCTCGCCTTTGCTTCATTCATGAGTTATTCTGGGATGGGGAAAAATTACTTAATTATATACCCTGTCGACGAAATCCTCAAACCGATGGCGTTCAGCATTTTTATGTTGAAAGGCAATTAAATTATATCATTTTTATGTTTGCAAAATTAATCAATCTCGGCTGCATAGAAAGGTAGGCCGCCGTTCCTAATTTATTGCCGCTCAGAGTGTAATATCCCACGTGAACAGTGGTTAGATTTTATCCGAGAATGTTGTTTCCAATATTTTACATGTATATCAATAAATGTGGTATTTCCAATGATTTGAAATGAAACCACGTAATATGAATTCCTTTTCACCGAGAAACATCTCAGAATTACAAGTGAAATTTTTATAACAAGGCAAATCTTGTTGTTAAAATGAAAGTATTTTATATCAGCCATTACAACACACCATTTTAATATTTAATTAATCATGTCTGATTTCAGTCCGGAAATGTAAACAACTTGTGAATAATTTCTGTAGTTCTTCTTATTTGATCTTATCTTGACTTTTAGTTCTGACATCAATAAAATTATTATTATTATTATTATTATTCATTCAGACCCTAGTATATTTATATACCGTGGTATTATTTTAAATATTTGCGAATATTATCGTGTGCTCTTGTATAACAAATTCAATTAACCTCTACCAACTATAGCATTTGCCAGACTCCTAAAATTTCATTTTTTATGGAAGGATGTTTGACGGAATTACGGGTCAGCAATCAATATTATTTCCCCAGACAAACTACAGACTGGCAAAACCAGGGGCGGCTCGTTATATAGGGCCAAGGAGCCATGGCACTACCTGTAGTTTCAAGCTCAACAAGATTTTTTAATTAATTAATTCTTCAAACACTTTTTTGCCAGTTACTTTGGTCTAGGAAGATAAAGTGGCTACACCATCAGCATGATCTTATCTTACGAGCCGCCACTGATGTTAGGTACGGTCTCTAGCAATGCGATTATGATAAAATATTTCAAAAGCATCTGCACTATATGTCCGAAAATTTTTTGAGTGATTTCCTTTGATTTTAACCGAAATTTCACTTTTCCCAATATTTGTTACAAACAACTGATATTTTCGAGCTTTTTATTGAATAACTCAAAATCAATCTGCAGAATGTTTGGATCAAAATATTGAAGCCCTGATAACGATAAGGGATTTTAAGTGACAGATCATTGTGATCTGCTTTGATTTTAACCAAAATTTCACTTTTCCTAAATATGTGTTTTAAAAAACTGATATTTTCAAGTTTTTAGTTGAATAACTCTAAAACCAACTTCGGAATGTTTTGGTTTTTTGTTTGAATATTAGAGTCTTGATAATGATAAATAAATTTGAGTCACGGTTCGTTGTGATTTGCTTCGATTTTAACGGAAATTTTAGCTTTTCTAAACATTTGTTCCAAAAAAATAACTCAAAATAACTCAAAAATATCTGCAGAATGCTTGAATATTTTGCATACATATTGCTTATAAGCCTTGATATTGAGTGACAATTCGTTGTGATTTGCTTTGATTTCAAACAAAATTTATTTTTTCAAAAATTAACTTTTTCTGGTTTCTAGTTGAACTCAAAATAAATCTGCAAAATATTTTGACCTTCTACATAAATACTAAAGCTCTAATATTGATAAGTAGTTTTAGATAACAGTTCATTGTAATTTGCTTTGATTTTAACCGAAATCTCATTTTTTCCCAATATTTGTTACAAAAATTGACATTTTCGAGTTTTCAGTTGAATAACTCAAAAACCGTCTGCAGAATGCTTGAATATTTTGCATAAATATTGCTTATAAGCATTGATAGTGATAAGTGATTTTGAGTGACAGTTCATTGTGATTTGCTTTGATTTCAAACAAAATTTATTTTTTCAAAAATTAACCTTTTCTGGTTTCTAGATGAATAACTCAAAATAAATCTGCAGAATATTTTGACCTTCTACATAAATATTAAAGCCCTAATATTGATAAGTAATGTTAGGTAACAGTTAATTATAATTTGCTTTGATTTTATCCAAAATCTCATTTTTTCTCAATATTTGTTACAAAAATTGACATATACAATATCTTTATTATCAAACTGTTAACCTATACACAAATTTACAATATTTACAACTGATATTACAATGATTAGTCTGATAATTGGCTATCGACCAGAGGTCTTTCAGCCCGGATATGTCTGTCTTGTCGCGTTAGTCAGTCTGAGATGTTGATGGATGAAATGATGAAATGAACTCGAATGTTGTGGACGGAGGATTTTTGAATTTTGGATTGATGTTGGGATCTCTGCGTAAGCAATATAAGGAGAGGATGTGGAGGTTAAAAGGATTTTTAGAAATTTTTTCGGATAGGAATAGAAGGCGTTCTTCGATAGGGATTGACATTTTCGCGTTTTTAGTGAAATAACTAAAAAAAAAATCTCTAGAATGTTTTGATATTTTGCATAAATATTAAAGTTCTGATATTAGTAGGTAATTCTGAGTAACAGTCCGTTGTGATTTGTATTGATTTTAACCGAAATTTCACTTTTTCCCAATATTTGTTCCAAAAAATAAAATATTTGATATTTTCCGTTGAATTACTCAAAAACCATCTGCAGAATGTTTTAATCTTTTTTAATATTGAAGCCCTGATATTGATAAGTGATTTTGAGTGACAGTTCATTGTGATTTGTTTTGATTTTAACCGAAATTTCACTTTTTCCCAATATTTGTTCCAAAACATCAAATATTTGATATTTTCCGTTGAATTACTTAAAAACCATCTGCAGAATGTTTTAATCTTTTTAATATTGAAGCCCCGATATTAATAAGTGATTTTGAGTGACAGTTTATTGTGATTTGTTTTGATTTTAACCGAAATTTCACTTTTTCCCAATATTTGTTCCAAAAATAAAATATTCAATATTTTCAATTGAATTACTCAAAAACCATCTGCAGAATGTTTTAATCTTTTTAATATTGAAGCCCCGATATTAATAAGTGATTTTGAGTGACAGTTCATTGTGATTTGTTTTGATTTTAACCGAAATTTCACTTTTTCCCAATATTTGTTCCAAAAAATAAAATATTTGATATTTTCAGTTGAATTACTCAAAAACCATCTGCAGAATGTTTTAATCTTTTTAATATTGAAGCCCTGATATTAATAAGTGATTTTGAGTGTCAATTCATTGTGATTTGTTTTTATTTTAATCGAATTTTCACGTTTTCTCAAGATTCAATATAAAAAATGAACATTTTCGAGTTTCTAGTTGAAAAAAATCAATCTGCAGAAGGTTTTGATCTTCTGCATGAATATTAAAGCCCTGATATTAATAAGTGATTTTGAGTGACAATTCATTGTGATTTGTTTTCATTTTAATCGAATTTTCACGTTTTTTCAAGATTCAATATAAAAAATGAATATTTTCGAGTTTCTAGTTGAAAAAAAATCAATCTGCAGAAGGTTTTGATCTTTTGCATGAATATTAAAGCCTTGATATTGATAAGTGACTTTGAGTGACAATTCATTGTGATTTGTTTTGATTTTAATCGAATTTTCAAGATTCAATATAAAAAATGAACATTTTCGAGTTTCAAGTTGAAAAAAATCAATCTGCAGAATGTTTTGATCTTCTGCATGAATATTAAAGCCCTGTTGTTTATAAGTGATTTTGAGTGACAGTTCATTGTGATTTGTTTTGATTTTAATCGAATTTTCACGTTTTTTCAAGATTCAATATAAAAAATGAACATTTTCGAGTTTCTAGTTGAAAAAAATCAATCTGCAGAATGTTTTGAACTTCTGCATGAATATTAAAGCCCTGATATTAATATATTAATAAGTGATTTTGAGTTACAGTTCATTGTGATTTGTTTTGATTCTAAACGAAATTTCACTTTTACCCAATATTTGTTACAAAAAACTGATATTTTCGAGTTTTTAGTTGAATAATTCAAAAAGCATCTCCAGAATGTTTTGATATTTTGTTTGAATATTAAAGGCCTGATAATGTGATTTGCTTCCATTTTAACCGAAATTTCAGTTTTCCAAATATTTGATTAAAACAAAAATTGACATTTACGAGTTTTCAGATCAATAACTCAAAAACGGGGCGCTTCGTGGCGGAGCGGTTTTTTTTAACGAACATACGATATATACCATCAGGGATCAAAGAAATTTTTTGAAGTACTGTTTTTTCAGTACCGTTTTTAGGAATTTTTACTGGCCAACATTTTTTATTGGACTTTTTGAGGACCTTTTGTTCAGGACTTGTTTCAAAACTCTTTCAGGGATTTTCTCAGGCCATTTTTTAATAGATCTTTTTTTCGGTTTTTTTTTTAAGTTTTTATTGATTTCAGAACTTTTTTTACAGGAATATTTTTCTCAGGACTTTTTTTCGGAACCATGTTCAAGACCATGTTTTCAGGACTTACCTACAAGAAGTTGAGGAACTTTTACTTTGCATTATTGTACTAACCTATCAAGTACCACTGCACCGGTTACCATGGAAATATAATTTTCCAGGTAACTACAATCATTTTGAGTAAATTTGGAAACTTTCAAGTCTGTGGTAATTGTTTTTATGTTTGTTTAAACTAGCGGAATGTGTAAAACCTCGGCATGAGTACAAGCTATGTTTTCTTGTAATTATCTCCGAAAATTCTGTACGAATAATTTTAGATTTTGATTGAATTATTAGCACTTCTTTTTCATGACTTTTTTCAGCACTTATTAATGACTTTTAAGTCTTTTTCTCAAGAATTTTGTATTATTTTATATTTTTCTCTGTAAGTTGACCTGGTCTGTTGAGAAATAAATTATTATTATTATTTTAATTATTATGACTTTTTTTTAAGAATTCTGTCAGGTCAGTTTTTTCGTGATTTTTTCTCGACTTTTTTTTACAGGACTTTTCTCAGGATTTTTGTTTAGGACCTTTAGGGGCTTTTCATAGAACTTTTTTCAACCATCTTTCCAGATCAGGATTTTAAATTTATTTAGGACACTGTTTTCAATATTTTCAGGACATTTATTTCTAGAGTTTTTCTCAAGACTACTTTTCGACTCCTTTTTCAAGACTTCCTTTCAGGCCTTTCTTCAGGACATTTTTGATTATTCAGGATTTTCTTTTCGGAAATGTCTTTTCAGTACTTTTTGTCAGTATTCCTTTTTCAGGGCATTCTATCAAGGAATTTTTCCAGATCTTTTTAAATGGCCTGTTTTTTTCAGAACTATTTTTTCAAACTTTTTTATCAGGACTTTTTTCAAGTTTATTTTTTAATAAGAGCTTTTTTTAAGTTTTCGAGTAAACTTAGGGTAGAGATTATAAGAATTTAAAATATAATTTGTCATTTTCATCTTTTATCATTTTGACCTATCAAACGTCAGCATCATTCGATCCTGCTAAACGCTCGATATTTCAAATTAATTATGTGTAAATATAACCATCAAATCCGACAAAGTAACAGGATGGCCATCATTTTAATCGGAGAAAGTAATAGGATGGCCACATTACCATTTTCATTATTATTTTAATTAAATAGTAAACAGTAAAATCGCGCCGAATAAATTATTTATATATTCCAATACTTAAGTATCTGTCAAAATGTCGATCATAATCAAAACAATCTAAATATTTATTAAATTTAAAATTGCAAAATTAATTCAGCAATTCGCGCACTTCAATCCCGGACAGACAAAGGAATTTATAAATATTTATATTTGAGACATGACTCCGCAATGTTGTGTTGTTGCTCAATTTGCTTGGTATTTTATTGTAAAATTTATAACTGGCTCTTTATTATCACTTTTGCTTTCTAGAGAATTAATAATTAAACGAGTCGAGCTTGTCACAAAATCGGCATAATATAGATTTTTCAAGGATGGCAGTTTGTTGATTAAAAATAGTGCAGATGCATGAAATTAATAAAATAAAGACGTAAATAATATTTAACTTTTTGTATATAAAGCTGAGAAATGCTAAGAAGTGTGATGCAAATATAACTACGAATAGGATAAATGGATTTAAACAAACATGTTAATTTACAACAGTTGTAATATCGATGCTGAAAACAAAACCGGTGATGATCTCATCTCCCATTGAAAGAGAAATTTGGTCATTGATTTAAGGAGCCAATTTACAAACCTACGTTTAAATTAATTGACTTTTATGTTCTCTAATTGCCGTATTTTGTTTGTCGTAACGAAGGCCACTCGCGCAAATGAGCATTCTCAAAAATGGTTTGAGTGGATTGCGTAACTGCTCTGTAAATATCATATTGTTGGTTTTAGATTGATTGCTAGATAATCTTTTTTTTTCTGATGGAACAATAACATTTGTGCTTTCACAACCCAAGACTAACAAATGGTAGTTAAGAGAAAATACTAACATCTATAACTTAGACAACTAATGAAATATTATATACATTATGATTAGTTAATTAAACAAATTTAAACACACTGTAAAACTTTTCGAAATTCGATTGAAGCGAAAAGTGATGATTCCGTAACATGAAACCGCCGGTGAACATTACCGTCCCAAAAATAAAACACGGGAGTTATTGAGCACCTCCTACTGTATAATTTCAGCATTCCAGATTTTTTACTTTCTGTTACACAAAAGGTATTTTCAACTCGTTTTGCAGTTGAGTTATGTGGGTCGTAAATTTATTTTCGGAGGCAAAATTTCACACCCGAGACGGTTCATAATTTGCGGTACTTTGGGCTCAGGGAAAATACGCTGAACGGTGGTTACTTCATTTAATCAGCATAAAATCCCAGGAGACAGAGAGCGAGAATTTGTTCCTTTCAGGAGTTTACACAGTTATTAACCTTTGTGGTTCAATTAATGCTCTAAGTGAGTCTTAACATGTGTGGAGATTGTTAGATTAGATAGAGATATAATTAAGGATGTGAGGTTTTTAGTGTACATGTATATTTTATACAGGGTGATGGTATTATTTTTTTTTTATTTTAAGACAAATTACAAATTACACGAAGTAATTAACAAGTCAATTAAATTTTCCTTGCAGCAGAGATTCGATACCTTTTTTTTTAGAATTATGAAACACAATGTTTGGAGTAAATTTGGAAAATTTTACCATTTTTTTTTTGGTTACTTGAAAAATGTTCAGAGTCATAATTGAAACGAAGGATGTTTTAAATCTATATTTTATACAAAATTTCCTTAATTTTTTAAAGTTTAGTTCTGTACAAATATTACTCCAGTTGAAATCTCCATGTAAAATCAGGCATAAGCGACGAACCCAAATTTCCGAATTTTTTTTGCTGGTTATACAATATTCCCATCAGTGGCGGCTCGTGGAACATGTTAATGGTAGAGCCGATTATACAATTTAATCCTTTTTTGAAGAAACAAAGAACCATTTATATTCCTAGACCAATCGAATATTTTGGCCAAAAAATCAAAAATTTGGAACAAGACAGCCGAAAATCTGAAATATCGGCCAAAAAATAATAATAATAATAAATAAAAATGCAGACTAAAAAAATTGAAAATACAAGCAAAAAAAAAATAATTTCCCATTTTCATCCATAAAAATAACTCTTTTTAGCTTAAAATGGAATTTGCTTCAAAATTTAAAAATCCATCCAAAAGAAACCTATTTTTGAAGAAACAAAGAACCATTTATCTTCCTAGACAAATAAAATATTTTGGCCAAAAAATCAAAAACAGCCAAAGATCTAAAATATTGGCCAAAAAATCAAAAATCCTGGTTTAAAAATAAAAATGCAGACCAATAAATTTAAAATACAAGCAAAAGAAAAATAATTTACTATTTTCAGCCCCAAAAAATACTCTCTTAAGTTTGAAATAAGTTCCAACGAGAAATTCGAAAATAATAGCAAAAATAAAAATTAATAAAAAATCGCACAATAAAATCAATAATTCAAGTTAAGAAAATCTAAAATATAGAACAAAAATAATAAATTAAGACCAAGAATCTAAAATTCGTACCGAAAAATCCAAGTAATAGACCAAAAAATCAAAATTTTTACCAAACGAATCGAAAATTTAAGTCGAAATAAAGAAAATTTCGGCCAAAAATTGAAACCAAAATATAGGCCAAAAAAGTAAGAATCTATAATATGGCCTAAAAAGATGAAAATTTAGACAAAACATCGAAAGCTCAGGCGCAAAGATAAAAAATGCAGACAAAAAATCCAAAATTTCTACAAACCAATCGAATGTTCTCCTCAAAATAAAGAATATTTAGACCAAAAAATAAAAAATCTACAATATAGCCTAAAACGGGGAAAATTTAGACAAAACGAGCGTAAAGGTAAAATTGCAGACAAAAAAATCGAAAATTTCTACAAACCAATCGAATATTTTGCTCAAAAAAAAAATAGAACAAAAAATCGAAAAACAGAAATCTAAAATATGGGCCAAAGAATCAATAATCTTGATCTGAATATAAAAAACGCAGAGAAAAAATCAAAAACATAGGTAGAAGCAAAATAATTTGCCACTTTCAGCCGCCAAAAATAAGTTTCTGGCCAGAAATTCTAAAATAATAGCAAAAAATAAAAAACTCACGAAATAAAATCAATAGTCCAAGTTAAAAAATCTAAAATATAGGATAAAAAATAGACCAAAAATCTAAAATATACGATAAAAAAATTGAGACCAAAAATCTAAAATTCTGGCCTAAAAATAAAAATGGTGGACCAAGGAAAGAAAAGTTTTAACAGACAAATAATAAAAAACAAAGAAAAATTTAGGGCAGAAGATTTTAAAAAAATCCACAATGTTGGTCAAAAAGTCGAAAATTTGAACAAAACTTCGAAAACTCGGGCCTAAAGATAGTAATAATAATAATAATAATTTTATTAATGCGAGAACTAAAAGTTTTACACAAGTCAAGATAAGATAAATGCAACATAAACGAAAAATCAAAAATGGGGGCAAAAAAATCGAAAATTTTAACAATAAAATCGAAAAGTTAGGTCAAAATAAAGAAAAATTTAGGTCAAGAGATTTTAAGAAATAACAAAAATCTGTAATGTTGGCCCGAAAGTCGAAAATTTAGACAGTACATCGAAAATTTGGGCCCAAAGATAATAAATGCAGATTAAAAAATCGGAAATTTTAAAAGGTCAAAATAAATAATATTTAGAGCAAAAGACAAAAAAAAATAGAAAATACAGGTCAAAAATCTTCAAATCGAAAAATCAAAAATACGGACCAAAAAAGTTTTAACAATTAAATTAAAAATTAATGTCAAAATAAAGAATATTTAGGTCAACAGAGTTGGAGCCTAAAGATAATAAATGTTGATTAAAAAATCGGGAATTTTAAAAGATTAAAATAAAGAATATTTAGAGCAAAAGACCAAAAAAAATCGAAAATACAGGTCAAAAATCTTCGAAAAGTCAAAAATACGGACCAAAAAAATTTACAATTAAATCAAAAATTAATGTCAAAATAAAGAATATTTAGGTCAGCAGAGTTGGGGCCTAAAGATAATAAATGCAGATTAAAAAATCGGGTATTTAAAAACGTCAAAATTAAGAATATTTAGAGCAAAAGACCAAAAAAAAATCGAAAATACAGGTAAAAAATCTTCAAATCGAAAAATCAAAAATACGGGCCAAATTTTTTTTTAACAATTAAATCTAAAATTAATGTCAAAATAAAGAATATTTAGGTCAACAGAATTGGGGCCTAAAGATAATAAATGCAGATTAAAAAATCGAAAATTTTAAATGGTCAAAATAAAGAATATTTAGAGCAAAAGACCAAAAGAAAATCGAAAATACAAGTCAAAAATCTTCAAATTTTTTAGCTAATTTAATTTAGGCTAATTTTTTTTTAACAATTAGATCAAAAATTAGTGACAAAATAAAGAATATTTGGGTCAACAGATCAATAATTTAGACCCAAAAGAGTCGAAAATACAGGTCAAAAATGTAAAAACTAAAAATTCGCCGGGAGAACCAAAAATGCGGGCCAAAAAGTCGAAAATTTAAACGATCAAATCCCAAATTTAGGTCAAAATAAAGGATATTTAGGCCAAAAGTTAAAATATTTTGACCGAAATTATCGAAAATACAGATCAATTTTTTTTTACTTTGGCAGGTGCGCTTCAGGCACATCGGTAATGTATTGTTCATATAAAATGAAATAGACATCCACAAACACCCATGCCCTCGCCGGGATTCGAACCCGGGACCCTCCGCATTAGTACTGGCGCGCTAACGCACGCGGCTAGTGGGCCGGCGGTCAAAAATTTAAAAATCAAAAATTCGTCGAGAAAAATAAAAAATGCGAACCAAATAGTCGAAAATTTTAACAATGAAATCGAAAATTTAGGTCAAAATAAAGAATATTTAGGCCAAATGATCAAAAATTTAGGACAGAAAAAATCGAAAATACAGTCTTAATAATAAAAAATGCAGAATATTCTAGTGAGAAAATTATTTAAATTAGTCTCAAAAATTACTCTATTGTTCAAAATAATTTTCCATTTTTTTTAACAGGAACATATTTTTCTTTAATTTTTGATTAAATTGTCAAAAAAAAAGAAACTAATTTTAAATTTTAAGAATTTAAATAAAACCATTGATTTTATTGGGATCACCTTATTGTTTCATCTTTTGTGCTTGATGTTTCGATTTAGATTTAGTAAATACATTTTGAATAATTCAAATAAAACAATTCACTTGGTTAGTATGACTCTCAGTAGCGACTCGTGGAACATGTTGGTGGTACTTTTACAATATGGGGAGGCCCTGGTCTCCTTTTTTGAAGAAAGAAAGAACGATTAATATTCATAGTCCAGGATTATTTTGAGTTGTAAAGTAAAGGTTCATAAATTCAAACAAGCTGAAAATATGATTTATGCCTACTTTCGATTTATCGTGCGTTTACATTTTGTCCCAGACATGAACTAAATCTGTAACACGTAACCTCACCATCAAACAATACACACGGAAAACAAAAAGAATTTTAAGAAATAATTAAAAATTCTTGCTGAGCTTAAAACTACAGGGAGTGCCTCCTTGGCTCTATATAACGAGCCGCCCCTCCTCCCAATTCTATTTAATTATCATAAAGAAGTACTACCAACTATTGTAAATCTATATTTTGTACAAAGTGCCCTTAATTATTCAGATAAAGTTAAGTCCTGTGCAAATTACTCCAGTTGAAATCTCCATGTAAATTCAGGCATAAGCGACGAACCCAAAATTCCAAAACAGAATCTATTTTTTGCTGGTTATACAGTACGCCCAATTCTATTTAATTCACATAATAAGTACCACCAGTTATTTTAAATCAAGATTTTATACAAAATGTTCATAATTTTTCAGACAAAATTAAGTCCTACGCAAATATACTCCAGTTGAAATCTCCATGTAAATTCAGGCATAAGCGACGAACCCAAAATTCCAAAAAAGAATCTATTTTTGCTGGTTATACAGTACGCTCAATTCTATTTAATTATCTTAAATAAGTACTACCAGTTATTTTAAATCTTGATTTTATACAAAATGTCAGTAATTTTTCAGACAAAATTTATTCCTGCGCAAATACACTCCAGTTGAAATCTCCATGTAAATTCAAGCATAAGCGACGAACCCAAAATTCTTAAACAGAATTTGTTTTTATTGGTTATACAAGAGACCTAATTTTATTTATTTATTATAAAGAAGTATTACAAGCTATATTTAATTTATCTGTATGAGGTTCGGTAAATTCGGTAATAATATTATAACGTATCTTTAAATTTATAACTTAAAAATATAATTTTTCACTGATTTACTCCAGAACCAAGAGCAATAAATATTTAAAGTCCTTGCTCGCGGCCGTTAAACATCGCGCGAAAAAGTTATTATTTTATTATAGTAATATAATATTTTATTGCGGTCAATAAACACTGATTATTTCATGAAAGCACTTTATTACGTCGGCAATTGTGCTCTCTTGGGAAAGGTCAGCAATTGTCTCGTTTTCACAGCTCAAGTCCAACTTTTACGCCTTGTATCTAGATGCAATAAACTTTTTGTAATTGATACCTTCGGCATTCTCGATGATTAGAATATTGCAATTTATAGCAGACATTTATCTAATCAAATTCAATGGATCAATGACGATAAATCTAAAAAATTGAGTTAAAAAAAATAGTTAACAGAATACAAATTATCCGGATGTATAGTCTGTTCGTTATACCGTGATAAATTTACGGTCAATCCTACCCAGTAGGGGCTGTTATATTTAACCGATCGGCTCAGTGGCGTTCGTAATGTATGGTCTAAATTCTGTATTTTTTTTAATACCCAATAATTGGCCCTCCGCCCAATCGCTGTTAAGGGCGTGGATCCTATTTTGCCATAGCGCATCGTACAAATTTATCACGGTATAACGAACAGACTGTACATACGGATAATTAACTATTTCTTTTAACTCAATTTCTTAGATTTATCGTCATAAATCTAAAAAAAAACAATTGCCGCTCCCTTGAAAAAAAAACGATTTTACTTTAAGTTAAAGACAAAATCAAAAACACCCCTACACTAGATTCTCAGATAATTGTGATTTTTAAAGTTGCGCTTTTCTCGATCGTTAAAAAAATATATAAAAACAATTCCCGCAAACGCAAAACTTTCAAAATATACTCAAAATGGATGGTACTTCATGTTGCGAGCAAAAGTAAAAATACCCCTTCACTAGATTCACAGATAATCACACGAGAACGGAGATCATTGTGATTTTCAAGTTGCGCTTTTCTCGATCGTTAAAAATATATAAAAACAATTGCCGAAAACTCAAAACTTTCAAAATATACTCAACATGGATGGTACTTCATGTTGCGAGCAAAAGTTAAAAACACCCCTTCACTAGATTCACAGATAATCACACGAGAATGGAAATAATTGTGATTTTAAAGTTGCGCTTTTCTCGATCGTTAAAAAAATATATAAAAACAATTGCCGTAAACGCAAAACTTTCAAAATATACTCAAAATGGATGGTACTTCATGTTGCGAGCAAAAGTTAAAAACACCCCTACACTAGATTTTCAAATAATCACACGAGAACGAAGATAATTGTGATTTTTAAAGTTGCGCTTTTATCGATCGTTAAAAAAAATATAAAAACAGTTCCCGCAAACTCAAAACTTTCAAAATATACTCAAAATGGATGGTACTTCATGTTGCGAGCAAAAGTTAAAAACACCCCTACACTAGATCCACAGATAATCACACGAGAATGGAAATAATTGTGATTTTAAAGTTGCGCTTTTCTCGATCGTTAAAAATATATAAAAACAATTGCCATAAACGCAAAACTTTCAAAATATACTCAAAATGGATGGTACTTCATGTTGCGAGCAAAAGTTAAAAACACCCCTACACTAGATTCTCAAATAATCACACGAGAACGAAGATAATTGTGATTTTTAAAGTTGCGCTTTTATCGATCGTTAAAAAAAATATAAAACCAGTTCCCTCAAACTCAAAACTTTCAAAATATACTCAAAATGGATGGTACTTCATGTTGCGAGCAAAAGTTAAAAACACCCCTTCACAAGATTCACAGATAATCACACGAGAACGGAGATAATTGTGATTTTCAAGTTGCGCTTTTCTCGATCGTTAAAAAAATATATAAAAACAATTGCCGTAAACGCAAAACTTTCAAAATATACTCAAAATGGATGGTACTTTATGTTGCGAGCAAAAGTTAAAAACACTCCTTCACTAGATTCATAGATAATCACATGAGAACGGAGATAATTGTGATTTTCAAGTTGCGCTTTTCCCGATCGTTAAAAAAATATATAAAAACAATTGCCGTAAACGTAAAACTTTCAAAATATACTCAAAATGGATGGTACTTTATGTTGCGAGCAAAAGTTAAAAACACTCCTTCACTAGATTCATAGATAATCACATGAGAACGGAGATAATTGTGATTTTCAAGTTGCGCTTTTCTCGAACGTTAAAAAAATATATAAAAACAATTGCCGTAAACGCAAAACTTTCAAAATATACTCAAAATGGATGGTACTTCATGTTGCGAGCAAAAGTTAAAAACACTCCTTCACTAGATTCATAGATAATCACATGAGAACGGAGATAATTGTGATTTTCAAGTTGCGCTTTTCTCGAACGTTAAAAAAATATATAAAAACAATTGCCGTAAACGCAAAACTTTCAAAATATACTCAAAATGGATGGTACTTCATGTTGCGAGCAAAAGTTAAAAACACTCCTTCACTAGATTCATAGATAATCACATGAGAACGGAGATAATTGTGATTTTCAAGTTGCGCTTTTCTCGAACGTTAAAAAAATATATAAAAACAATTGCCGTAAACGCAAAACTTTCAAAATATACTCAAAATGGATGGTACTTCATGTTGCGAGCAAAAGTTAAAAACATCCCTTCACTAGATTCACAGATAATCACATGAGAACGGAGATAATTGCGATTTTCAAGTTGCGCTTTTCTCGATCGTTAAAAAATATATAAAAACAATTGCCGTAAACGCAAAACTTTCAAAATATACTCAAAATGGATGGTACTTCATGTTGCGAGGAAAAGTTAAAAAACACCCCTTCACTAGATTCACAGATAATCACACGAGAACGGAGATAATTGTGATTTTAAAGTTGCGCTTTTCTCGATCGTTAAAAAATATATAAAAACAATTGCCGTAAACGCAAAACTTTCAAAATATGCTCAAAATGGATGGTACTTCATGTTGCGAGCAAAAGTTAAAAAAACCCCTTCACTAGAGTCATAGATAATCACATGAGAACGGAGATAATTGTGATTTTAAAGTTGCGCTTTTCTCGATCGTTAAAAAAAATTAAAAACAGTTCCCGCAAACTTAAAACTTTCAAAATATACTCAAAATGGATGGTACTTCATGTTGCGAGCAAAAGTTAAAAACACCCCTTCACTAGATTCACAGATAATCACACGAGAACGAAGATAATCGTGATTTTCAAGTTGCGCTTTTCTCGATCGTTAAAAAAATATATAAAAACAATTGCCGTAAACGCAAAACTTTCAAAATATACTCAAAATGGATGGTACTTCATGTTGCGAGCAAAAGTTAAAAACACCCCTTCACTAGATTCATAGATATTCACATGAGAACGGAGATAATTGTGATTTTCAAGTTGCGCTTTTCCCGATCGTTAAAAAAATATATAAAAACAATTGCCGTAAACGCAAAACTTTCAAAATATACTCAAAATGGATGGTACTTCATGTTGCGAGCAAAAGTTAAAAACACCCCTTCACTAGATTCACAGATAATCACACGAGAACGGAAGTAATTGTGATTTTAAAGTTGCGCTTTTCTCGATCGTTAAAAAAAATTAAAAACAGTTCCCGCAAACTTAAAACTTTCAAAATATACTCAAAATGGATGGTACTTCATGTTGCGAGCAAAAGTTAAAAATATCCCTTCACTAGATTCACAAATAATCACACGAGAACGGAGATAATTGTAATTTTAAAGTTGCGCTTTTCTCGATCGTTAAAAAAAATATAAAAACAATTGCCGCAAACTCAAAACTTTCAAATAATACTCAAAATGGATGGTAGTCCATCGAATTTGATTAGATGAATTTCTGCTATAAATTGCTTATTGTGTTATTCAGTTATCGTTGTTGGTGAACGTATCCATCCGTAATGCTGTAATTTGTAAAATATGTAACATTTAAAAGGTGGTTTCGTTAATATTCAAAATTATTCTTCGCCGATCATGCAGAAGTTTAACAAACGGAAATGAAAAAGTGTTGTAATAGTAAGTCAACATAGTTGTTATAGAAACAGCTGAATGTTATAAAGTCGAGATCATTAAATCATTGACCTTGTTTGCAGTCACATGTGACACTCGACAAATGCTTTGTTCAAGCCGGAGTTTAATTAAGTACGCGAGAGATATACATAATAACTCGAATGGAAATAAATGATTATTGCGTATTGTACGAGCGTAATAAAATTAGGTATAAGTACAGTTGGTAATTGTTTAAGTAATTGATGAATTTAAGGTCAACTCAATTATGAATATATAAATACGACATTTTATTTGCAAGAAAGTTGTCGAAGAGTCTTTCATAAATTTTACTCGTTAAAATGTGCCCTCTCTAGCAGTAAATATGTAACATAATCTAGAGATAAATGATACATAATATCCACACTATACCAATGGTATAAGGCATAGAAAATTGCGTTTTATTTATTCCTAAAAATGTAGTAGCACGTAGTCGCATCATCCTGTTTCTTGTTAAATTATGCATTTTATTTGTCTTCCTGGTATCCCCCAAGTATCTACAATTGTTTGTTTAAAGAATTGTTTCTATTGCCTATTAGATTTATAGATTTTTTCTGTACCATCGAGAGAAACAAAACGTACCACCAGTGGCACATGCACCATAGTTTTGAACATGAACACCAAATTCCACACAGCATCTGTATTATACAGTTGATTAAAGTATTGTATACTGCAATCAACGATTATACTTAAATACTCGATAAGTCTTGCATCTGTATAAATATATAATTTGAGAATACCTAATGCGAAAAATCAAGTACGGATGGACATAAAAAATACCAACTTTTTGATATTGACTGTCGAAAGTAGTCAACAATTCGTGAAACAAATTAAAGCGTGTTATTTTTATATATCTATAATAATTAAATTACTCAAGCTTCTGTATAACTAAACCATTTTAGAACACCCAATAGGAAAAATGCAGTAGCGATTTTACATAAAAAATTAATTCGATATCCCAATAAACTGAAACATTAGGTGGTACCGATAAAAGTGAAAATTCAGTCAGAATATTCAATTTTCAGTCGGTGTAAAATGCGCCGCGCGACTTCCAATTTAAATGCAAATAACGGATTACAAATTTTACACTCTTGGCAGGCCCATAAAATCGAATTCCAGTGGAGCCAATTAATCGCTCGCGGTGAAAATTGGAATCGAAGCCTTAATATATTATTAGTAGTAAAATTATACGATACCAATAAAATGTGTACGCTTATAAATAGAAGGAGGATATATTGAAATCTATACGAAGTTTTGTTCAAAATAAAATGTTATTGCTCGAAGACACACTTTAACATGGAGGCAACTTTTATTATTGTTAATTACCTGGAAACATTTCAAATGAAATTACACTATTTTTTTAATATCTCATACGGGGGCAACTATATAATAATAATAATAAATAAAATTTGTAATGATACAAAATATTTAAACAATGACAAACAAAGTAGTAAGATAACGAGGCGTGCATGTTTGGTAAAAATATCACTCTCAGGGGTGAAAACGAGTAGATTTTTTCGATTTTTTCCATTTTTGAGTTTTCTTTGCAGACGCGTCACGGGCTTCAAATTGACATTTGTTCTTACGAAAGTACATTTTCCAAGGCATCTTGAAGGGTTCTTTCCCGTGATGTACAGAAACCCCGAATCGAACCAGTGGTTTCTTCAGGAAATTATTTCAAAGCCAATTTTTGAGCAAAAGAAGGGTAGTTTTTTAGGTTTTCGTCAAAAATATTAAATCGCCAATTTTAATTGTATCCGATTAATTTACACACAAGGAGCACCGATTTGAAAACCGCGTTCAATTTGGAGTTTTCGTTTAGCCGCCACGACCGATAAAAGTCTAAAAAAATTCCTATATTATAAAAAGTATTGTCAGACATTACCCCACCTGATTTTTTTTTCAAATAAATTTTGGAAAACTTTGACACCCTCTAAAACAGGTTAAAAATTATGGATTTTTTACATAATAAAAAAAACAATTTCCAAGCCAGAAACAAAATGGCAACATTCGTAACTTGAATTCGAATAAGCAAAATTTGCATCATGGGATTAGAAATTTTTTAAAAAGCTTTATTACTCGTGGAAATATCTTCAAAATTTCTAAAACAGCTTAGAAATTATTTTTTCAAATACTGAAAAACAAGCGACATTTCTAAGCTAGAAACAAAATGGCGACATTCGAAAGTTAAATTCGAGTAAGCAAAATTTGCATCTTGGGATGAGAAAAATTCTAAAAGCTTTATTACTCCTGAAATTATCTTCGGGCTTCCTAAAACTGCTTAGAAATAATGCATTTTGCACATACTAAATAGTAATTGATATTTTTAAGCTAGAAACAAAATTGCGACATTCATAACTTGAATTTGAGTAAACTAAATTTGTATCTTGGGATTAGAAAACTTCTAAAAGCTTTAGTACTCGTGGAATTAGCTTCAGAATTTCTAACACAGCTTAGAAATTATGCATTTTTTACATACTAAAAAACAGTTGACATTTCTAAGCTGGAAACAAAATGGCGACATTCGAAACTTAAATTCGAGTAAGCAAAATTTGCATCTTGGCATGAGAAAAATTCTAAAAGCTTTATTACTCGTGAAATTATCTTCGGGCTTCCTACAACTGCTTAGAAATAATGCATTTTGCACATACTAAATAGTAATTGATATTTTTAAGCTAGAAACAAAATTGCGACATTCATAACTTGAATTTGAGTAAACTAAATTTGCATCTTGGGATTAGAAAAATTCTAAAAGCTTAATTACTCGTGGAAATATCTTCAGAATTTCTAAAACTGCTTAGAAATAATGCATTTTTTACACACTAAAAAATAATTGATATTTTCAAACTAGAAACAAAATGGCGTCATTCGAAAATGCAATTCGAGTAAGCGAAATAAACACCTTGAGATTGAGATTGTATAAATTCTAAAAAAATGAATGTCTAATTATTTTCAAAATTTCCCAAACTGCTTAGAAGTAATGCATTTTTAATATATCAGAAAAAAAACTACGAAATGGTGACTTTTAAAACTTGAATTTGAGAAAGCCAAATTAGCATTTTTGGATGAAAGATGTTAAGAAAAATCAATCGTGGAATTGTCTTCAAAATTACTATCTAGAAATTCTGCATTTTTGACATAATAGAAAATTTTGGAAAATGTGCAACTCGTACAGCTTCCCGCGAGGGTTGAGAATTTCTCAAGGTCACCAAAATTTACTAATATCCAATGATACCAAAGTCGAACCCTCACCCGAAAATCAGATTTCTTGCGATAACACCGCCAACTATCACGAGCCAAAAAAATGTTTCAGATAAAAGTTGCTTCATTTTTTATGGGGAAATCGAGAGAAATAAAACCTCAAAAAATTGTCGTTTAGCCATTTCTAAAGGGCAATTTTTCTAGATTGTTTTCTACATGGTACTTGGTATATTTACGTCAATAACTCGAACGTACGTACTGCCAAAAAGTACTTATAATTTTTTGGAATTTTTATACTCGTGTACCCGAGGACATAGATCGATTAAAAAATTAATTACTTCGCCATTTCTAAAGGGCACTATAAACAAATTATTTAAGATTATTTTCTACATGTTACTTTATACATTTATGCCAAAAACTCGAATGTGCGTAGCGCCAAATGGCACTTATAAATTTTTGACATTTTTATACTCGTGTATCCGCGGACATAGATCGATTAAAAAATGAATTACTTTGACACACCATAAGCAAATTATTCTGAATTGCTCTCTACATGATACTTTATACATTTATATCAAAAACTAGAATGTATGTAGCGTCACACAGTACTTGTAAATTTTTGAAATTTGTATACTAGTGTATCCGTGGACATCGATTAAAAAATTAATTACTTCACCATTTCCATAGGGTACTATTAAAAAATTGTTCTCAATTGCTTTCTACATGTTACTTTATACATTTATGTCAAAATTTCGAATGTATGTTGCACCAAACGGCACTTATAATTTTTTTAAATTTTTATACACGTGTATCCGTGGACATTGATCGATTAAAAAATTAATTACTTCGCCATTTCTAAAGGGCACTATAAATAAATGGTTTTAGATTGCTTTATACATGTTACTTTATACATTTATGTCAAAAAATCGAATGCATGTAGCGACTAACAGCACTTATAAATTTTTGAAATTTTTATACTCGTGAATCCGTGGACATTGATGGATTAAAAAAATAATTACTTCACCATTTCTATAGGCAACTTTTAAAAAATTGTTCTCAATTACTTTCTACATGTTACTTTATACATATATGTCAAAATTTCGAATGTATGTTGCACCAAACGGCACTTATAAATTTTTGAAATTTTTATACTCGTGTACCCGTGGACATTGGTCGATTAAAAAAATAATTACTTCGCCATTTCTAAAGGGCACAATAAATAAATGATTCTAGATTGCTCTCTACATGTTACTTTATACATTTACGTCAAAAACTCGAATGTATGTCGCGCTAAACAGCACTTATAAATTTTTGAAATTTTTATACTCGTGTATCCGTGGACATTGAACGATTAAAAAAATAATTACTTCGCCATTTCTAAAGGGCATAAGAAATAAATGATTCTAGATTGCTCTCTACATGTTACTTTATATATTTATGTCATAAACTCGAATGTATGCACTTATAAATTTTTGAAATTTTTATACTCGTGTATCCGTGGACATTGATCGATTAAAAAAATAATTACTTCACCATTTCTATAGGGCTCTATTAAAAAATTGTTCTCAATTGCTTTCTACATATTACTTTATACATTAATGTCAAAATTTCGAATGTTTGTAGCGCCAAACAGCACTTAAAAATTTTTGAAATTTTTATACTCGTGTATCCGTGGTCATTGATCGATCAAAAAATTAATTACTTCACCATTTCTAAAGGGCACTATAAATAAATTATTCTAGATTGCTTTATACATGTTATTTTATACATTTATGTCAAAAAATCGAATGTATGTAGCGCCAAACAGCACTTATAAATTTTTGAAATTTTTATACTCGTGTATCGGTGGACATTGATCGATTAAAAAAATAATTACTTCGCTATTTCTAAAGGGCACAATAAATAAATGGCTCTAGATTGCTTTCTACATGTTACTTTGTACATTTATGTCAAAAAATCGAATGTATGTAGCGCCAAACAGAACTTATAATTTTTTGAAATTTTTTATTCTCGTGTATCTGTGGACATTCATCGATTAAAACATTAATTACTTTACCATTTCTATAGGGCACAGTTAAAAAATTGTTCTCAATTGCTTTATACATGTTACTTTATACATTTATGTCAAAATTTCGAATGTATGTTGCACCAAACGGCACTTATAAATTTTTGAAATTTTTATACTCGTGTATCCGTGGACATTGATCGATTAAAAAAATAATTACTTCACCATTTCTATAGGGCTCTATTAAAAAATTGTTCTCAATTGCTTTCTACATGTTACTTTATACATTTATGTCAAAATTTCGAATGTATGTTGCACCAAACGGCACTTATAAATTTTTGAAATTTTTTTACTCGTGTATCCGTGGACATTGATCGATTAAAAAATTAATTACTTCACCATTTCTACAGGTCACTATAAACAGCACTTATAAATTTTTGAAATTTTTATACTTGTGTATCCGTGGACATTGATCGTTAAAAAAATTAATTACTTCGCTATTTCTAAAAGACACTATAAATAAATAGTTCTAGATTGCTTTATACATGTTATTTTATACATTTATGTCAAAATTTCGAATGTATGTTGCACCGAACGGCACTTATAAATTTTTGAAATTTTTATACTTGTGTATCCGTGGACATTGATCGATGAAAAAATTAATTACTTCGCCATTTTTAAAGGGAACAATAAACAAATTGTTCTAGATTGCTTTACACATGTTACTTTATACATTTTTGACAATAAATCGAATGGAAATAGCGCAAAACGGCACTTATAATTTTTTGAATGTTTTATACTCGTGCATCCGTGGACATTGATCAATTAAAACATTAATTACTTTGCCATTTTTAAAGGGCACTATAAACAAATTGTTTTAGATTGCTGTCTACGTGTTACTTTAAACATTAATGTTAAAAATTAGTGCCAAACAACAATTTTATTTTAAATTAATTTTTTGAGGTTATATTTCCCTCGATTTCTTGGTTGATTCAAGAAACATATGACTTGGCTGTTTTTGAATAAATTAGTTTACATTGATTGATGGTTGTTGCTTGTTATATTTATGTGAAAATTTTTGGTGCAAGTAGCAAGTAGTTATAAATTTTTTACCATGGTTTATAATAGTTGAATATGAAGGTTAATTTTAAAAATTCATTCCATCCCTAGTTTTTACGAAAATTTTAAACAAAATTTTTTTAAATTGTTAGATGAATATCCCTTAATACGTTTGTGTAAAAAAATGGGTTGGGGTTGCACCCAAACGGCTGTAATGATTATTTTATCGAGATTGCTCATAATTCAGGTGATGGAAGCGCCAAAATCCGTGGCTGGAATGTCATGGCTAACTTCTCGTCAATTTACTCAATTAGTATACAGGGTAAGTACAAAGTTACGGAACGGTCGCATAACTATGTTATTTGCGAAGTAATTATTGTAAAATTTCGTAAGAACAACGAATGCATCCATGATATTCTCGTTGTCTTTTGACTTCCTACCTATTTTTTAATGGGACACCTACTATATTTTTATATTCTCGAACGCAGAATAAAAAATGTCAACAATAATATTATTCAGGAGAAAATAATACGCAGAATAAAAAAATCAAAGTTTGGAAACCATATCAAATTTGATCAACAAAATATCTCTGTATCACTTGTGGGGCAATACAGTTGATATCTTCAGTTATTCGTTCCTCTGATCGTTCTAGATTATTTTCTCAGTTTTTATGTACTTGACATTTCAAGTGACCCCCAAAAGAAAGAATCAAGTGGCGTTAGGTCTGCGAGGACGGGCTGGCCATCCAATTGCTCCTCTGCGTCCGATCCAGCGTGCAGGAAATATTTCGTTCAAGTAATCACATTACGCGCAAAATGTGACGGAGCTCCATCCTGTTGGAACCAAACATGATTTCAATTTGTTACTTGATAAATTTAAATAGCCGCCACTATTTAAATTTCCTCTTAAGAAAAATGGTCCTACTATGTTGGTTCTAACTGTACCAGCCCACAAATTCACGTTTGGAGGGGGGACTTCCTCCATCCAATGAGGGTTCTTAGTTGGCCAGTAATGACAATTGAGCGTACCATTGAGAAAAATATTTTACTTTTGAATACATTGGTTAATTTTGAACTGCAGATTTTGGAAGTTCATCAACAGATTCGTTCTTTATTTCAAATCAAAGCACCTAACGGCGATGGTAAATTTGGACTTCCTCCATCCAATGAGGGTTATCAGTTGATCAGTAATGACAATTGAGCGTACTATTGAGAAAAATATCTGACTTTTGAATACATTGGTTAATTTTGAACTGCAGATTTTGGAAGTTCATCAACAGATTCGTTCTTTATTTCAAATCAAAGCACCTAACGGCGATGGTAAATTTGGACTTCCTCCATCCAATGAGGGTTATCAGTTGATCAGTAATGACAATTGAGCGTACCATAGAGAAAAATATCTGACTTTTGAATACATTGGTTAATTTTGAACTGCAGATTTTGGAAGTTCATCTACAGATTCGTTCTTTACTTCAAATCAAAACACCTAAAGGCGATGATAAATTTGGACTTCCTCCATCCAATGACGGTTCTCAGTTGGCGAGTAATGACAACTGAGCGTACCATTGAGAAACATATCTTACTTTTAGATACATTGGTTAATTTTGAACTGCAGTTTTTGGAAGTTCATCTACAGATTCGTTCTTTACTTCAAATCAAAACACCTAAAGGCGATGGTAAATTTGGACTTCCTCCATCCAATGAGGGTTCTCAGTTGACCAGTAATGACCATTGAGAAAAATATCTTACTTTTAAATACATTGGTTAATTTTGAACTGCAGAATTTGGAAGTTCATCAACAGTTCGTCCTTTACTTCAAATCAAAACACCTAAAGGCGATGGTAAATTTTGACTATTTTAAAGCCAAAATATAGTTAAAGTTTAGCCTATAGAAAACAATATTGAGTCTTTGTTGCAGAAATGAGATATTTCGATATAACCCCAAACAGAAATTTCAGAATTTTAATGTTAGATGTATAATATTGATTTACAGGTAGTATGAAGAATATTTGAAGAAAAGTTCGTGGATTCAACTTTAACATTCTACAAACAAAGGTTAGAGAACGCGCCAATTTTGATGATTCAACGTATAATATTGATTTTCAGGAAAGCTTGAAAAATATTCGAAGACATCTTTTACGGTGGAAAAGTTAATCTTTAACATTTAAAGCAAAAACTAAAGTTTTTCTTTCTTGTACCGACATAAACCAAATGTAATTAAATTGTAACAATAACACAATTTAGTCTATCAAAGTAATTACGGTCTACAACTTTTATAATTAGCACGGCATTATTAATCCAGAGCCCATTTAAATCTAGACATAATAATACAACACAATGCGCATTTGTAATCCGTTGGCTCGACGTCCGTCTTTGAAGAACGTGAAGACATCGAATTACAAATGACTGTACACAAATCTTATCTAACATGATTGAAAATCACTCTTGGTTTCGAATATATTACCGCGGGATACCTAACGGGCAGTGAGTTTGTTGCCCCGTCCGATAAAAATGGCCATGTTAATGCTCATGAGGTGTTGTGTTTCGTTGACAGATTTTGTTAGCATCGCCGCTATCTCGTCTCGAATATCAGCAAATCATTTCGCTCTCACGGACGAAAAGCAGTATCGATGTGTAATTATTGGAGATGTATCAGATCTTTGTTGTTGGCATGGTAACAACTACAAGAGTTATAATCGTCAACGGGGATATCGACATCGCTGACCCGCTGAAAGGGATATTACTTAACTGTACTCCTTACGTCGACTAGTCCATATCTGTTTTGTGTCTCCTTTTATTAACAGTTTTTAGTAGCAGGATGTTGATGCTGGTCTTGCAAAAATTCGTCGGATAGTATTCTCGGCAACACGTGTAATTACGCGTGGAAATAAATCACGCTTCTGTTACATAACCTTAATTGGTCATTTCTTTAATGGCGTAAAAATGGTGAACTGGCGATTTGTTTAATTAATGCATTTCTCTCGTTGCACGCCAACATCCGACGGTAATGCGAGGTATTGTTTCATCCACTTGCGTTTCTGAAACTGTATATTGCTTTTAATTTAACACCGTTGCTATTAATTTGCTATGGCACGTTGTACGGTACTAAGGCTATTTGGTATTTCCCTATATGTAAACACCATTCATTAAACACCTTGGGACATTGTCGGAACTAGAAAAAAAGGCAAATTGCGTAGTGACATCAAATATTGCAACGTGTTCTACTCGTATATTCGCGGTCTCCAAACTGAGATTAATTGTTTGCATTAATTGAGTTAAACATCCCATAATAATCTAAGAAGTTATTTCGAGGACAGTAAATTTTAATTGGAGGCCTAACCGAAACCGTGAACATGCTTTATCACGCCGCCTTGGTGACAGGTACATACCTACGTACAAAATCTGGCACCAGAATGTGTGTGGCGCTCATCAGTTGATATATCAAATATTTCACAAGAGCAAGTGTGTTTCGAGTTGCGCAATCCTATTTTTCTCCGGGGTTTCGGATGAGCCTATCTGCTATATTGAATTATATTAAGATATTATTAACATAGCGTGCGAGTGTATATAATTTATGTGAACGTTTCCATTAGATGCACAGCTCGCAGTGCCCATCTCGCATGCATTTTGTTACGGTACATTTTCCACTTGATATTAATAAATAATGGATGAATATATTTTATAATGGCAAAAAAATCATGCACAGAAATGTGGGAAATATACGATGGTTTAAAGTAAGACCGAACATATTTAAAATCTCTAAATTTGGAGCGGACAATTTGGCACATGGAAAATCGACGCAGGATAATATGGCGCAACTTTTCTAAAATAAATGTTTGTATATTCTCTATTAAAATTAGTATAAATCATTTTACGGGCTTACCAAAAGTTGAAATTTGTGTTCTAGTGTAATTGAGTTTTAAAAACTTGAATAGTGAAAAAAGTAAAAGTCGTAGAGAGTTGAAATTTTGCAGACGTATAGAGGGCACCAAAGGGTAAAAAAATATTAGTTTTTGAACATCAACCCCCACTCCCGGGGGATAGACCCCACCCCCAGAGGGCGCGGTTTAAGGCAGACTCGAACTTTTTTATTCTCAGTTTGTGTAAAATTATCGATTGAGTCGACCTAGATCACTCCCACCCCTCTAGAACCAGCACAACCCCCGGGGGGAATTTTTGAAAATCGAAAAAAAAAACATCTAAACGCGCCGGATCAGGAGGGTGGCGGCCGTATTTTTTAGAAATTAAAAACGATTTCAAAGCGATGCTCGGTGCCCGATTTTTGAATTTTTGCCCCTATCGGGCCACGCCCCCTTTTTTACTTTCGGGCGTACTTTCGGGGACGTATTTTTTTCTATGGAAATCGAAGAGATGAAACTTTCAGGGTAGGCGGGGGGTGAGACGAGCCATGATCCGTAATTTTTTCAAAACCCTCCAAACACCCCCCGCCCCTCCAGAACGCGTTATTTGGCCCACCCCGGACATTTTTTTCTTTCCTTTTTATTTCATTCGAGGACGTATTTTTTTCTATTTATATCAAAGAGTTGAAACTTTTAGGGGGGGTTCAGGGTAAGACGAGCCTTAATCTGTATTTTTTTCAAAACTTTTAAAACACCCCCTACCCTTCTGGAGCGCGTCACCCAGTTTCTCGTTTTTCTTCTTTTAGTAATTTATTTTTTCTTTTCAAATTGAAAAGCTGAAACTTTCAGGGATGCCAGAGAATATAACCGGCTTGCATTGGGAATTTTTTCAAAATTTTTAAAACTACCCTTATACTTCATTTGCACCCCCGAGTTCGTTCGTTTCTTCTTTTAGGGACGTATTTTTTTTCAATTCGAAAAGCTGAAACTTTCAGGGATGCCAGAGGATATAACCGGCTTGCAATGGGAATTTTTTCAAAATTTTTGAAACTACCCTTACACTTCATTTGCACTCCCAAATTCGTTCGTTTCTTATTTTAAGAACGTATTTCTTTTTCTTTTCAATTCGAAAAGCTGAAACTTTCAGTGATGCCAGAGGATATAACCGGCTTGCATTGGAAATTTTTTCAAAATTTTTGAAACTACCCTTATACGTCATTTGCACCCCCGAGTTCGATCGTTTCTTCTTTTAAGGACGTATTTTTTTTTTCTTTTCAATTCGAAAAGCTGAAACTTTTAGGGATACCAGAGGATATAACCGGCTTGCATTGGAAATTTTTTCAAAATTTTTGAAACTACCCTTATACGTCATTTGCACCCCCGAGTTCGATCGTTTCTTCTTTTAAGGACGTATTTTTTTTTTCTTTTCAATTCGAAAAGCTGAAACTTTTAGGGATACCAGAGAATATAACCGGCTTGCATTGGGAATTTTTTCAAAATTTTTGAAACTACCCTTACACTTCATTTGCACTCCGAAATTCGTTCGTTTCTTATTTTAAGAACGTATTTCTTTTTCTTTTCAATTCGAAAAGCTGAAACTTTCAGGGATGCCAGAGGATATAACTGGCTTTAATTAGGATTTTTTTCAAAAATTTTCAAACTACCCTTACGCTTCAGTTTCACCCCTCCGAGTTAGTTTTTTTTCTTTTGAGGACGTATTTTTTTCTTTTCAAATTGAAAGCTGAAACTTTCAGGGATGCCAGAGAATATAACCGGCTTGCATTGGGAATTTTTTCAAAATTTTTGAAACTACCCTTACACTTCATTTGCACTCCCAAATTCGTTCGTTTCTTATTTTAAGAACGTATTTCTTTTTCTTTTCAATTCGAAAAGCTGAAACTTTCAGAGATGCCAGAGGATATAACTGGCTTTAATTAGGATTTTTTCCAAAAATTTTCAAACTACCCTTACGCTTCAGTTTCACCCCTCCGAGTTCGTTTTTTTTTCTTTTGAGGACGTATTTTTTTCTTTTCAAATTGAAAAGCTGAAACTTTCAGCGATGTCAGAGGAAATAACCGGCTTTCATTGGGAATTTCTTCAAAATTTTTGAAACTCCCCCCGAGTTCGATTTTCCCTTTTTAAGGACGTATTTTTTTCTATAGAATCTACAAGTTGAAACTTTTAGGGTGGGTAGGGGGTGGGACGAGCCATGATTTTCACCCCTCCGAGTTCGTTTTTTTTTCTTTTCAAATTGAAAAGCTGAAACTTTCAGGGATGCCAGAGAATATAACCGGCTTGCATTGGGAATTTTTTCAAAATTTTTGAAACTACTCTTACACTTCATTTGCACCCCCGAGTTCGTTCGTTTCTTATTTTAAGGACGTATTTCTTTTTCTTTTCAATTCGAAAAGCTGAAACTTACAGAGATGCCAGAGGATATAACTGGCTTTAATTAGGATTTTTTCCAAAAATTTTCAAACTACCCTTACGCTTCAGTTTCACCCCTCCGAGTTCATTTTTTTTCTTTTGAGGACGTATTTTTTTCTTTTCAAGTTGAAAAGCTGAAACTTTCAGGGATGCCAGAGAATATAACCGGCTTGCATTGGGAATTTGTTCAAAATTTTTGAAACTACTCTTACACTTCATTTGCACTCCGAGTTCGTTCGTTTCTTATTTTAAGGACGTATTTCTTTTTCTTTTCAATTCGAAAAGCTGAAACTTTCAGGGATGCCAGAGGATATAACCGGCTTTCATTAGGATTTTTTTCAAAAATTTTCAAATCACCCTTACGCTGCATTTTCACCCCTCCGAGTTCGTTTTTTTTCTTTTGAGGACGTATTTTTTTCTTTTCAAATTGAAAAGCTGAAACTTTCAGCGATGCCAGAGGATATAACCGGCTTTCATTGGGAATTTCTTCAAAAATTTTGAAACTACCCTTACGTTTCATTTGCACCCCCCGAGTTCGTTTTTCCCTTTTTAAGGACGTATTTTTTTCTATGGATATCTAAGAGTTGAAACTTTTAGGGTGGGTAGGGGGTAAGACGAGCCATGATCTGTAATTTTTTCAAAATTTTTCAAACACCCCCACTCCTCCAGAGCGCGTTATTTGGGCCACCCCAGAATTTATTTTATTTCTTTCAACGACGAATTTTTTTCTATTTAAATTGAAGAGTTTAAACTTTTAGGGTATGTTCGGGGTACAACTAGCCTTGCTCCGTAATTTTTTTTTTAATTTTTGAAACACCCGCCACCCTTCCAAAGCGCGTTATTTGGCCTGGCTCCTGGGTTCGTTCTACTTATTTCAAGTACGAATTTTGCTTCTATGGCAGACGTATTTTTTTTTTAAAGCTGAAGAGTTAAAACTTTTAGAGTTGTTAGGGGGAAGGACGAGCCTTAATCTGTAACTTTTTTTAAAAATTTAAAACTCCCCCTATCCTCCCAGACCGTGTTTTTCGAGGTATGATTTTTGATATTTGCAACAAATTATCCACCCCTTTAATTACGAATTACACAAAAAAACATTTCATCGTATTTTGCAAAAAAAAATATGCAGGACCGTTTTCTCTACGATTTACGGTGATGCGTAATTTTTTAATTCGACATTCTCGAAATACCTCAGCAGGGGTGTGGAAGGGAAAAAATTAATTCAACTCACATGTCAGATTTTTCAATAACTAAATCGAAAACATGTATAAAATTTTTACATAAAATGCATACTTTTTAAAATATTGATTTTCTCCAAAACTGCCCAAAACGATTAAAAATCATGTTTTATTTTTTTTACCCTCTTCAGTACTGCTGATGGAGATGACCTGTTTAGACAACATGGCAGATATTTAGAAGTGTGTATTGAGCAAATTTGATCGTCCCAATAATCCTCCCTGAGGACTTCAGGGCTTTGTTTCAAAATTATAGATAAAAATTCGTAAAGCCTTCCCTGCACATCCTGGATAATTTGAAACCACTTTGTGCCCTTAATTGAAGGAAGCTCTATAACATTTATTCTTTGAATTTTTTTGATTTTTTTAATCGTTTGCGAGTTATGAATTTTTTTATGTGTCAAGGCACCATATTTTTCATTTTTCATGAGTTTCATCGGAAATTTGGGTGAAAATCTCATGACATGGATTCGGCTGAAATTTTCACCAAAGATACCTTTTACCGGAAGGGTTGAAAAGTGACAATTATTTTATCTCTGGGGGTCCCCGTTCGTTCGTCACCAATTAAAAAAATTTGAAAAAATTAAAAAATTGAAAAAAAATTAAAAAAATTAAAAATTAATAAAAATTAAAAATTATTTTTTTTTCTTTTTTTTTTTTTAATTAAAAATAAAAAGAACACAATTTTACCTACTTTTACTTTAGCTCGGAAAAACTAGTTATTAATCTAAGCACAATTTATAAATCGCAAACACAATAACAAACCGTTTATTATTCAAAGCTGTATTAGTTTTACTCAGCGGCATTTTTAAGTACGCTCTTAGATAACCATCAATCGTTTTAAAAACGTATTATGTGCTCCTGGTCATTCCACTAATTAACTTCTTACATAACCCATAATGCGACCTTTTCCAAGCTGATTGGACTTATTCAACAATGACCGCCTTTAAAATAATTTATCGCTATCGGTTCCAGTATATTCACATTTACTGTAACGCCGCTGAGAGGTTTATACCGGTTGTAAATTCAGTAGTTGAATGGGCCATTATCCAGTGTAGAAATTAGAAAATTTAGGATCGCCGCGTATTATTAATGGATTCTGTATTTATATAAGGCCGTTTCTTTATCCTCTTTTGTCTGAAATTAAATCAAAGCTTCTATTGCAAACGTTCGGTGCATGTCGGTGAAAGTAAGTGAAAAACATGAAAAACTACTTACCCATCTAAATTGGTTTATATTGTTAGTCTTTCGAAAGTAAAGATTTAATTTCATATATCGATTAGTACTTTCGCAGATTTATTGTTGGGTACTGTAACACTGATTTCGTCGGATATTTTAAGGAGCAGACACAATTGTTTCATCTTCCTGGTAATTTTCTTTCGAGCATAAAACACGAGCTGCGTTTTAATACGATAATTTTCCCTCAGGAATATTGCCGGTTGCCAATGACAACGCAAATAAACACAACTAGAATCTTAGCATTTGGAATCTGATAACCATGGTTAACGATTTTTTTCAATTATTAAAAGCTCATTGTGTAGTTGTTGGGGTACCTACGGTAAATATAGTCAAAATGTGACTATTTTAACCGTAACGTAACAAATATGTTTTGAGGTGTAAAAATAAGGCCCTTAAAGTCAGTGGGCTGAGAACCCCTTCATTAAAAAAAAAACATAATTTTTACTTTCTCCGTTACGAAGTACGAGAAAGTATTGTGATCGTGAAAAATTTTATTTGCGGATATATCCGTTCTGGGGTCCCTAGATGCCATTTCAACAATTTCTGGAATTTTTTTTTTAATTCTGTGCATGTGTGTGTGTGTCTGACTGTGTGCACTTTATCTCAAAAACTAATAGAGCAATTGATATGAAACTTTGAACATAAGTCGTATTTGATAATCCGAAGAACTGAAAAGCTTTTGGTAGAATTTCGTACACCGATAGTGGGTGTTTACCTTAACTGTTTTTTGTTTTTTTTTTCTAATATTCTATTTAAATGTGGAAAATATCACAAAAATATTGGAGGCATCAAAGAAATGAACATCTTTAACCTGAAAATATTTTTCATAAAATCATTGTTATTCGAGAAAAAAAATTATTATTATTTTTTTTTAATTTTTGGTTTATAATTATGAAACGGTAATAGTGTTTAGTGTTTACCTTAACTGTTTTTTGTTTTTTGCCAATATTTTCTTAAATATGAAAACTATCACAAAAACATTTAAACAAACTTTGAAGATTACAAAGAAATGAACATCTTTTGCTTGAAAACATTTTTCATAAAATCATTTTTATTCGAGAAAAAAATGTATTATTATTTTTTTTATTTTTGGTTTATAATTATAAAACGATAATAGCAAAATAAACAACTTATAAAGAATAAGTTTTTTTCGAAATCCCTTTAGTTTTTGAGTAAATTGAGTTTTTAAATTTGAAGTATAATTTTTCCGTCTTTCATCATTTTGACGTTTTAAACGTCAGTTTCATGCGAGTCTACAAAACGCTCGATGTACATTTAAAATATAATTTAAATTTAGAATAAACCATGAATGCGTAAATATAAATGATACTATCAAGTCGGAGAAAGTAACATGATAGCCACATCACCATTTTATCTCTACATAACAGTCTGTCTGTGAGCGCTGTATCTCAAAAAACTAATACAGAAATGACCATGAAACTTTGAACATACGTGTTGTTTCAGAATCCGAAAAACTGGATTTTGCTAAAATTTCGTATTTCCGAATATTTACCTTAACAGTTTTTTGTTCTATCAGCCTTTTTGGGACTTCAGGACTTTTTTCATGTCTTTTTTAATGACTTTTATTTTCTTTGAAGATTATTTTTCAGGACTTTTTAAGAAATTTTTTTCAAAACTTATGTTTAGAACTTTTTTTTCAGGACCTTAATTTTCAGGATTTCTTTTCAAAATTTTATTAACAGGATTTTTTTCAGGAATTTTTTGTCCCGACGTTTTTTAGACTTTCTTAAGAACTCTTTGTTCAGGATTAATTTTAGGATTTTTTTTTTTAGAATATTTTCTTCATAACATATTTTAGAATTTTTCTTCTCATTACCTTTTTTGGACCTTGGATTTCTTTTTCTTCAAATCTTCTTAAGGACCATTTTAAGGACTTTTTACAACGCTTTCTTTTCAGATTTTTTTTTTGTTTATTTTGTTATTTGCAGGGCAATTTTTCAAGACTGTCTTTATCGGACAATTTTTTGTGATATTTTATAGGACTCTTTCTTCAGGACTTTTTAGGACTTTTTATTTCTGGTATTTTGTAAAAAGACTATTTTTCAGGACTTTTTTTCAATACTCTTTCTCACGACTTTATTTCCAGGACTGTTCCTCCAGGACATTTTTTCGAGACTTTCTTAGGAACTCCTTGTTCAGGACTTCTTTTCAGGATTCTTTTCAGAATTTTCTTTATTGCTTTTTTCGGGAATTTTTTTCCTTCTTTACGGGACTTTTTTCAGTACTATATTTCAGGACATTTTTGAATGTATTAATTTTTTTCAAGACAATTTCTTCAGAACTCTTTCAGGTCTTTTTTAATGATCTTTTTACAGGGTTTTTGTTAGAAAGGTTTTTAGTATTATTTTACGATGTTATTTTCATAACTTTTTTTCAAGACTGTTATTACAGGACATTTTTTCAGGATATTTTATCATACCTCTCTTTCGGGGCTTTTTTCAAGACTTTCTTCAGGAGTTTTTTCAAGACTTATTTTAGGAATTTCCTTCGGGACTTTCTTTTTGGGACTCTTTTTCGGACTTCTTTTCTTAAGGACATTTATTTCTGGTGTTTTATATGAAGACTTAATTTTTTAGGACTCCTTTTGCAATACTTTTTTCAGAAATTTTTTTACAACTCTTTTTCACAACTTTTTAACAGTACTCTTTTTCAAGACTTTATTTCCAAAACTGATTCTCCAGGATTTTTTGTCAAAAGTCTTTTAGGACTTTATTTCTGGTCTTTTTTAAGGACCCGCTTTTCAAGACTCTTTTTTCAGGACTTTTTATGAGGACTTTTTTCAAGACTTGTTCAGGACTTTTTATGAGGACTTTTTTCAAGACTTGTGCAGGACTTTTATTAGGTTTTTTATGATTTTTTAATTAGGACTATTTTTAGAAATCGTATTCAGGACTTTCTTGTTCGGGGCTTTTATTAGTTTCTTTAGGACTATTTTTAGAAATTATTTTCAAGACTTTCTTACAATAGATTATTAGAATTTGAAAAAAGAAATGTCATTTTTGCCTTTCATCATTTTGACGTTTCAAACGTCATTACCATTCGTTCATGTGAAACTCGCGATTTAGAATACCCAAAGCTGAATCCCACCTTACGATTCTCTCTAATTTATTTTGTAATTTTTCGCTGTATATATGTGTGTATCACCACCATGTGAGAATAAAGTTTATTATTATTATTATTATTTAAATTGAAAATAATGAATGAATCTATAAATATAAATAACTATTATACCATAAAATAATCGGAGAAAGTAACATGATGGCCACATCACCGTTTTTTTAAAGATATTTCAAGACTTTATTTTCAAAACTTTATTTCGTGATCTTTTTCAAAACTTTTTTCAGGTTTTCTTTCAGGACAAATTTAAACTTTTTCAAAACTTCTTCCAGATTTTTTTCAAGGCTGTTTTTGATCAATTTTTTTCAGATTATTTTCCAGGTATTTTTAAGGATCTTTTTTAAAGAATTTTTTCAAGAGATTTTTTGAAGACTTTTTTGAAGACTTTTTCTCCAACTTTGTCAGAACTTTTTTAGGGTCATTTTTCCGGGCATTTTTTCAAGGCCTCCTTCTATACTTTATCCGAACCTTTTTAACCCGCCATTGGTGGCGCAAATTTGACTTTGATCAATGGTGGCGCTGGTCTCACGCACCAGGGTTTTCAACTGAAGATTTTTCGAAACGTGTTACTCGTAGTTCATGTTTTTTTTTAATTTATGCTCTTTGACAATATATAATCAATTTAAGCTCTTCAATGCGGCAACTACTCGAAATTGCAACAAAAAACAATACCGGAGAATAAAGTTATTCGAATTTTTTAACACACCCGGTCTCACAGACCAATAGGGTTACCATTGGCGGGTTAAAGAAGTACTTATTTTGACCTTCACAATTACGACTACCTTAATCGACTAAACATGAACAGTATATTACATGCCGAGTCGGGAAACACTGCATTACAGCCGAGGTTTGCAATTTGCACTTTCGAATAACTCTAAAAATGGCAAATAATTTATTATTAAGGAATTTTTTGTCGGGAGGTTTTTCAGCACATTTTCTTCGGGACTTTTATGCAGAACTCTTTTTCAGGACTTTATTCCATGACTTCTTGATTATTTTAAGGACTGTTTTTATGACCTTTTTCGGGGACTTTTTCAAATACTTTTTCAGGACTTTTGTTCAGAATTTCTTGTCAGGACTTTATTTTCAAAACTTTTTTCAGGAATTTTTCAATACTGTTTTCCAAACTTTCTTATAGGGCTTTTGTTCAGCAGCATTTATTTGGGATTTTTTTATGATTTTCATGATTTTTTTTATAATAAATAATTTATTCGTGTTAGGAACATTTTCCATCCACCATAAGGTGTGGGCCACAGAATTTTGTTGCAGAGTTGGCCATTCCTGAGAGAGAGAAACATAGCAGTCATGTCGGAGATTAATTTTTTTTTTTAAATCTAATTCAATTGTACTAATCTAGTCTCATACGTAATAATACGTGACATACCTCATTTATGTTACAGCCAACTCCGAAACAAAATTTATTTGTGGCTCACACGATACTTTCTTACAAGACTATTTTTGAGGATTTTTTAATGCCTTTTTTCAGGTCTTTTTAAAGGCCTTTTTCGGGTCTTATCAAAGGCCTTTTTTCAGGACTTTTCTTTTTTTTTCTTTTTGGGTGCCAGGACAATTTTTTATAGAACTTTTTTTATCAGGATTGTTTTAAGGATTTCTTTTTCAAGGGCGTGTTCAACCAACTAGTGTAGGGGGGGGGGGGATTTGAAAAAAAAAACTGGTGCTTCCGCTCTCATACACCTGTTCCGTAAAATCTCCCTATCCTTTTCCAACGTTTTAAAGCGTTGGAAAAATTTATCGGTTATATGATTTGTTTGGAATATGGAATATCGGTAATTTTTAACAATAAAAATTGTTAGGCGAAAAATTCTTAATAATTACACTAAATTGTTCTTAACACAACTAATTGTTGCATTTTTCAATTGAGTTTATATATAAACTCTGTATCAAGACTTGATTAAGTAGGAATGTATTATTTTGAAGGTCAGTAGCCAGGGATGCCGCACCCAATTTACCATATACCTACGAATTAAACTGCCACAAAGTTGTATATAATACCAGTATTTAAATACATAACGACCACAAATTGAAAAACACGTAGGGTAGTAATTGTTCACTTACATCGGAATACTCGCACCAGTTTTCGTTGCAATAATACCAATGAGGCAATATGAGGGAGATTTGCCCACGAGACGCTCTCCAATCGGTATAATTAGACGGATAAAAGAAAATAGGACTGAAAATTATATAATTTCCAGACATGCACCACCGTCCGAGGGATTCACGAGAGAGGAATAGCGTGATCCACAGTATCGGCCATTGCAACGCGATCAAAAGCGAAAGTAATGATTTATGCGAGTCGATGTTTGTTTACGGAATTATAAGTTCCTGTGGCCCAATTATACCGGGTGAATTATATACGAATTTACCGAGTCGTTAAATGCTCCCGTATGTAATTTAAATTCAGTCTGCATCTTGTAATCCCGAGTTAATGCGTGTAACATTATGCTAAGGAATAGTGGTAAATGTGAAAGTTTAACGTGGATTAATTAGATTCGTGATACCGTATTTTAGAATTAAGTCAATTGTTAAAGAAATGTTGAATGCGAATTTTCTATAAATAAAGGATACATTTATTAATCATATTTTCATTCACTTTATGTATTCTATAGCAGAAATTGAAATGATCCTAAATTACGTATGTATAGAGGGCGCTGTACTAAATATATTTACGATATATCAATTGTTGTGAATGTTAGTGATTCACTTTAATGTCTACAGTTGTTCTCCACTGGCTAAATGTAGCCTTATACTTGGTTTTAAAAATTTGCTTATTTGCTAGAAGAAATAATTCTACACCTGAAGAAGCAAAATCACTGTAGGATAGCAAATAAACTTATTTCGAAATGTATAAAAAACCGTAATTTCAAAATAACTTTGGAATTTGAAAATTTACCGAAATTTAAAAAGTTGTGTATTTTTGATTGTTGTTATTTTTGAGTTATATTAAATGATGAGATAAAATTTAACAAAAAACTCAACAAAAATTTACAACAATGTATAAAACATTGTCATTTCAAAATAACTTTGGATTTTGAAAATTTGCCGAAATGTAACTTTCTCAATATATTTTTGACTTGATATTTTTGAGTTGTCGGAAATTTGACCGAAAAATATATTAAATGCGGAAATAAAATTCAACAAAAAATCACTTCAACCCACAAAACGTCGTCCACTTTTGTTTTTGAAAATTTGTCTATTTTCAGCCAAGTTATGAATAATTTTATTTTTTCACATTTTCACAAATTAGAACGAAAAATAAATTAAACGCTGAGATGAAATCCAACAAAAATTTACATCAATGTATAAAATATCGTCATGTCAAAACTACTTTGGATTTTGAAAATTTGAAAAAATTTAGAAAAGTTATGTATTTTTGCCTTTTGATATTTTCGAGTTGTTGGAAATTTGAGCGAAAAAAAATTAAATGCTCACAAAAAATAAACAAAAAATCAAGTGAACTCACAAAATATCGTTATTCAAAAACCACGTTTGTTTAAGAAAATGTTTCGATTTTCAGCTCAGTTATGAATGATTAATTTTTCACATTTTTACAAATTAGAACGAAAAATTAATTAAACGCCGAGATAAAATTCAACAAAAATTTACAACAATGTATAAAACATCGGCATTTCAAAATAACATTGGATTTTGAAAATTTTCCGAAATTTAACTTTGCAATAAATTTTTGACTTTTGATTTTTTTGAGTCGTCGGAAATTTGAGCGAAAAAACATGTTAAATGCCGACATAAAATTCAACAAAAATGCACTTGATCTCACAAAACGGCATCGTTCTAAAATCACTTTTGTTTTTAAAAATTTGCCGATTTTCAGCTCAATGGTTGATTTTCACATTTTCACAAATTGCAACATAAAAAATATTAAACGCTGTGATGAAATTGAACAAAAATTTAAATCAATGTATACAACTTCAAAATGACTTTGGACTATGAAAATTTGCCAAAATTTAACAAAGTTATGTATTTTTGACTTTTGTTATTTTTAAGTTGTTGGCAAATTGAACGAAAAAAATATTAAATGCAACAAAAATTCACTTCTATTCATAAAATGTCTTTGTTCTGAAACGATTTTTCTTCTTGAAATTTTGGTCGATTTTCAGCGCAGTTATGAATGATTAATTTTTCACATTTTTACAAATCAGAACGAAAAATAAATTAAACGCTGGGATAACATTCAACCAAAATTTACAACAATGTATAAAACATCGTCATTTCAAAATAACTTCGGATTTTAAAAATTTGCCGAAATTTAACTTTGTTAATATATTTTTGACTTTTGATATTTTTGAGTTGAAATTTGAGCGAAAAATATGTTAAATGCCGACTTAAAATTCGACAAGAATGCACTTCAGTTCACAAAACGACGTCGTTCCAAAATCACTTTTGTTTTTAAAAATTTGCCGATTTTCAGCTTCATGGTTGATTTGAACATAAAAAATGAGATGAATTTTAACAAAAATTTACATCAATACAACATCGTCATTTCAAAATGAATTTGGATTTTGAAAATTTGCCGAAATTTAACAAAGTTATGTATTTTTGACTTGTCGGAAATTTGAGCGAAAAAAAAAATTAAATGTAACAAAAATTCACTTCAATTCATAAAATGTCTTCGTTCTGAAACAATTTTTGTTCTTGAAATTTTGTCGATTTTCACCACAGTTATGAATGATCAATTTTTCACATTTTTACAAATTAGAACGAAAAATAAATTAAACGCTGGGATAACATTCAACCAAAATTTACAACAATGTATAAAACAACGTCATTTCAAAATGACGTTGGATTTCGAAGATTTGCTGAAATTTTTAACTTTTCTTATTTTCGAGCTGTTGGAAATTTGAGGGAATAAAATTTTAAATGCTCAGAAAAAAATTAAACAAAGAATCAAGTCAACTCACAAATGTTGTTATTGAAAAACAATTTTTGCTTCTGAAAATTTTTCGGTTTTCAAGCTCAGTTTTGAATGATTGATTTTCACATTTTCATGAATACAATGAACACAATGAACAATAGAATAAAAAATAAATCATACGCTGAAATGGAATTCAACAAAAATTAACAACAATGTATAAAACACCGTCATTTCAAACTAACTTTGGGTTTTGAAAATTTGCCGAAATTTAACAAAGTTATATATTTTTGCCTTTTGATATTTTCGGTTGCCGGAAATTTGAGTGAAAAAAATATTAAATGCTGAGATAAAATTGAACAAAAATTCACTTTAACTCACTTAAGCCCCGCGTTCTAAAACCACTTTTATTTTTGAAAATTTGCCGATTTTTAAGCTCGGTTTTGAATGATTGATTTTTACATTTTCACGAATTAGAACGAAAAATAAATTAAACGCTGAAATGAAATTCAACAAACATTTATATCAATGTATAAAAGATTGTCATTACAAAATGACTTTGGATTTTGAAAATTTTCCAAAATTTCAAAATTATGTATTTTTACTTTTGTTATTTTTGAGTTGCCGAAAATTTGAGCGAAAAAAGGATTAAATGCAACAAAAATTCATTTCAACTCGTCGTTCTGATATCACTTATATTTTTGAATTTTTTTCGATTTGCAGCGCAGTTATGAATGATTAATTTTTCACATTTTTACAAATTAAAAAAATAAATTAAACGTAGAGATGAAATTCTACAAAAATTTACTTTAATGTATAAAACATAGTAATTTCAAAATGACTTTGGATTTTAAAAATCTGCCGAAATTTAAGAAAGGTTTATATTTTTAGCTTTTGGAATTTTAGTTTTTGGAAATTTGTGCGAAAAAATATTAAATGTTCAGAAAAAATTAAACAATAAATCAATTCAAGTCACAAAAGTCGGTATTTAGAAACCATTTTTGTTTCTGAAATTATTTCGATTTTCGGCTCAGTTAAGAATGATCGATTTTCTCAATTTCAGAAATTAGAAGTAAAAATAAATTAAACATTAAAATAAAATTCGACAAAAATTTACATCAATGTATAAATATCGTCGTTTCAAAATGACTTTGTATTTTGAAAATTTGTCATAATTTAAGAATATATTCAAGTTATATATTTTTGACTTTTGTTATTTTGGAGTTGCCGGAAATTTGGGCGAAAATATTATTAAATGTTGAGATAAAAATTAAATTAAATTCACTTTACCTCACAGAACGTTGTCGTTCTAAATTCATGTTTATTTTTGAAAATTTGTTGATTTTCAGATTTGAATTATTGATTTTCTAATTTACACTAATTTTAACGAAAAATAAATTAAAGGCTGAGATGATACTCAACAAAAATTTACATCAATGTACAAAACATTAAAATACGTTAAAATAAAATTCGACAAAAATTTACATCAATGTATAAAACATCGTCATTTCAAAATGACTTTGGATTTTAAAAAATTGCCAAAATTAAAAAAAAAGGTTATGTACCTTCTCCTCAAAAAGGGGATATGGTGGAAAACAATAAATGACCGCAATTTTTGTTTTTGACTTTGCAATACTTCATGTAGTGATAAATTAAGGCATTCTAAAATAAAACATTTTCATTGTTTGAGTAATTCCCAATTAATCAAATCTGATGGAACTGTAGAAAATGTAGGAATTTGTGATTTCAGGAAGTACTGTAGAACCATTACAAAAATTGCATTCTTCAATTGTTTACCACCACATTCCCTTTTTACTTTCTCCGTTACGAAGTACGAGAAAGTATTGTGATCGTGATTTTTTTTTCAAACATTTTTTTTACGGAAATATCCGTTTTGGGGTCCCTAGATGCCATTTCAACAATTTCTGGATTTTTTTTTGTGTCTGTGTGTGTGTGGGTGTGTGTGCGTGTGTCTGTGGGTGTGTGTGTCTGTGCGCGCTGTATCTCAAAAACTAATAGAGCAATTGATATGAAACTTTGAACATACGTCTTATTTGATAATCCGAAGAACTGAAAAGCTTTTCGTAAAATTTCGTACACCGGAAGTGGGTGTTTACCTTAACTTTTTTTTGTTTTTTGCCAATATTTTCTTAAATATGAAAAATATCACAAAAACATCTAAACAAACTTTGAAGACAACAAAGAAGTGAACATCTTTTGCTTGAAAACATTTTTCATAAAATCATTTTTATTCGAGAAAAAAATGTATTATTATTTTTTTAATTTTTGGCTTATAATTATAAAACGATAATAGTTACAGCAAATTTATGTTAATAATAATTGTAGAGAATGCTAAAATGAACAACTTATAAAGAATAAGTTTTTTTCGAAATAACTTTAGTTTTTGAGTAAACTGAGTTTTTGAACTGAACTGAGAATTTTGACGTTTAAAACGTCAGTTTCATCCGAGTTTACACAACGCTCGATGGACTTTTAAAATTATGTTTTTAATTGAAAATAAACCATGAAAACGTAAATATAAATGGCTATACCATCAAGTCGGAGAAAGTAACATGATGGCCACATCACCATTTTTGATTTTCAAAATAGTTTTATTTGCTATCCTATAATGATTTAAAATTTAAATTGGAATAACAATTCATCCATCACCATTTTTGCAACGGTCCTTCATTATGCATGGGTGTTAATAATTGAAACTTTTTAAGTCGAATCATAACACCACCTTTTGAACAACACACACCGTTAATGTTGAAGGTAAACGTATCCGAGCACAAACATCTCGAAATTAAAAACCAACTCGGATGGAAGTTACACATGTTCCTCGCCATCCGAACAGAACTTCGGTGTGTGTGTGTGTTGATAATCTCGTGATAAACTCGCATTATTTGCTCGAGCTCCTGCATAATTAGATAACAGTAACCTCGGATATATACAGGTTACTTTTTTACTGGGACGAGAGATCGGCTCGCCGGAACACGTTTCCAGTGACATAAATTACGTCCGAATTGAACATCAAAACCGCGGCCATTGCGTATTTACGGCCTGCATCCGAAAATATGTAGATTAATGTGTTACAGTAACACCCCGGCCCCAGTTTCTCGGGTGTCGACATCTTCTCGAAATGATATTCGTGTTTACGGAGCGGCCGAACACGGAACGGTGTTACTTAATTTAATGAGCACTGGAACATGCCACTTTTACTTTCCAGAAGTGCGCCTCAATGTCAATAATGGGTTCGGTTTTTTGTGTGTGTATGGATGTTAGCTTAATTAGAAGATGGCAGTTAGTACATGCTTATTGAAGTTGTGAAATGTGATGGACAACGGTAGAAAAAAAGAAGTACACTCATTTAATTGATATTGTTAAACAAAAATTTCATCTAGAAACTGAAAGATATCTTTTCCTCTCGTTAGCATTTTTTTTTTCAAACATACCCAACAGGTCAAAATGTATGTCTTCGTTGATACGATACTAAAAATCCCTTCCAATTTACGTCGTCAATTAGTTCTTCCAAGAAGACAGAACCACAATATCCTGAAGAGAGCGAGGAGTGCGCGCATTAAAACACCAGGAAATGATATTGTTAGCATTGAAACGCAAACAACGAATAATGGAAAATGCTAAAGAGGAAACATCCGATGTGTGCGTTTTGCGCAAAACCGGTGAAAATACACATAATGGGACATGAGAAAGTGGACTTGTTCCGTGTAAAAATCGTATCCCAGTTTCGCATAGGTGTATATCTGCCTTGTGTGATTAACACCGCAAACAATGAATATGTGTAATATGTATTCCCCGAGTTGCAAGTTATAGACCAGCCTGCATTTCCTTGAGCCTTTTGCTCAAGTGTGTAATGAGATAATTATGGGAATGTAGATACGCGGCCGCTTGTTTTATCGCTATAAATGGGCTAGTTTTTCACTTGCTGATATTTTTCTCCAATCATAAAAACTGGCTTTTAGAAATAATTATGTCTACTTACATAGGTACACCATGCTATTCAAGATTGTACATTGTAGCTCGATAACTATTTTAAAATAACTATATTTTCTATAAACAGTTATTTATAAAAATTTCAGCTATCTTCAATAGCAAAAAAATTGGTGTGTCACCATGAACATATTAGAAAATTAAAAAAAAAAGATTTTTCAGAATTTGATCGGCCGTAGCGGCTACACGAAAACTCCAAATTGAACGCGGTTTGCAAATCTGAGCTCCTCGTACGTCAATTAATCGGACTAGAGATTTTTAATTTTTGATGAAAACACGAAAAAAAGACATGAGTAAACCCCTTGGAAATTTGTTAAAAAATGCAACTTTCTTAATAATCATCGTAGACTATTGAATTTAACTTTTTTTTCATCAGAAAGACGAGAGAAATTGATTGCCGTTAAAAAATTTCCGCTAACTTCAATGGCAAAAAAATTTGTCAGTCACAGTGAACATTTTTGAAAATTTACGAAAATAATTGATTTTTCAGACTTTGATCAGCCGTAGCGGCCAAACGAAAACTCCAAATTGAACGCGGATTGCAAATCTGAGTTTCTCGTACGTCAATTAGTCGGATTAGAGATTTTTAATTTTTGATGAAAACACGAAAAAAAGACATGAGTAAACCCCTTGTAAATTTGTTAAAAAATGCAACTTTCTTAATAATCATCGTAGACTATTGAATTTAACTTTTTTTTCATCAGAAAGACGAGAGAAATTGATTGCCGTTAAAAAATTTCAGCTAACTTCAATGGCAAAGAAAATAGTCAGTCACAGTGAACATTTTTGAAAATTTACGAAAATAATTGATTTTTCAGACTTTGATCGGCCGTAGCGGCTAAACGAAAACTCCAAATTGAACGCGGTTTGCAAATCTGAGCTCCTCCTACGTCAATTAGTCGGATTAAAGATTTTTAATTTTTGATGAAAACACGAAAAAAAGACCTGAGGAAATTTGTTAAAAAATGCAACTTTCTTAATAATCATCGTAGACTATTGAATTTAACTTTTTTTTCATCAGAAAGACGAGAGAAATTGATTGCCGTTAAAAAAATTAAGCTAACTTCAATGGCAAAAAAATAGTCAGTCACAGTGAACGTTTTTGAAAATTTACGAAAATAATTGATTTTTCAGATTTTGATCGGCCGTAGCGGCCAAACAAAAACTCCAAATTGAACGCGGTTTGCAAATCTGAGCTCCTCGTACGTCAATTAGTCGGATTAGAGATTTTTAATTTTTGATGAAAACACGAAAAAAAGACATGAGTAAACCCCTTGGAAATTTGTTCAAAAATGCAACTTTCTTAATAATCATCGTAGACTATTGAATTTAACTTTTTTTTCATCAGAAAGACGAGAGAAATTGATTGCCGTTAAACAATTTCAGCTAACTTCAATGGCAAAGAAAATAGTCAGTCACAGTGAACATTTTTGAAAATTTGCAAAATTAATTGATTTTTCAGACTTTGATCGGCCGTAGCGGCCAAACGAAAACTCCAAATTGAACGCGGTTTGCAAATCTGAGCTCCTCGTACGCCAATTAGTCGGACTAGAGATTTTAAATTTTTGATGAAAACACGAAAAAAAGACATGAGTAAAAACCCTTGGAAATTTGTTAAAAAATGCAACTTTCTTAATAATCATCGTAGACTATTGAATTTAACTTTTTTTTCATAAGAAAGACGAGAGAAATTGATTGCCGTTAAAAAATTTCAGCCAACTTCAATGGCAAAAAAAATAGTCAGTCACAGTGAACATTTTTGAAAATTTACGAAAATATATTGATTTTTCAGACTTTGATCGGCCGTAGCGGCCAAACAAAAACTCCAAATTGAACGCGGTTTGCAAATCTGAGCTCCTCATACGTCAATTAGTCGGACTTGAGATTTTTAATTTTTGATGAAAACACGAAAAAAAGACATGAGTAAACCCCTTGGAAATTTGTTAAAAAATGCAACTTTCTTAATAATCATCGTAGACTATTGAATTTAACTTTTTTTTCATAAGAAAGACGAGAGAAATTGATTGCCGTTAAAAAATTTCAGCCAACTTCAATGGCAAAAAAAATAGTCAGTCACAGTGAACATTTTTGAAAATTTACGAAAATATATTGATTTTTCAGACTTTGATCGGCCGTAGCGGCCAAACAAAAACTCCAAATTGAACGCGGTTTGCAAATCTGAGCTCCTCGTACGTAAATTAGTCGGATTAGACATTTTTATTTTTTGATGAAAACTCGAAAAAAAGACATGAGTAAACCCCTTGGAAATTTTGTTAAAAAATGCAACTTTCTTAAAAATCATCGTAGACTATTGAATTTAACTTTATTTTCATCAGAAAGACGAGAGAAATTGATTGCCGTTAAAAAATTTCAGCTAACTTCAAAAACAAAAAAATTAGTCAGTCACCATGAGGATTTTGGAAAATTTGGGAAAATAATTGATTTTTCAGACTTTGATCGGCCGTAGCGGCCAAACGAAAACTCCAAATTGAACGCGGTTTGCAAATCTGAGCTCCTCGTACGTCAATTAGTCAGATTGGACATTTTTATTTTTTGATGAAATCGTGAAAAAAAACATGACTAACCCCCTTGGAAATTTTGTTAAAAAATGCAACTTTCTTAAAAATCATCGTAGACTATTGAATTTAACTTTATTTTCATCAGAAAGACGAGAGAAATTGATTGCCGTTAAAAAATTTCAGCCAACTTCAAAAACAAAAAAATTAGTCAGTCACCATGAGCATTTTGGAAAATTTACGAAAATAATTGATTTTTCAGACTTTGATCGGCCGTAGCGGCCAAACGAAAACTCCAAATTGAACGCGGTTTGCAAATCTGAGCTCCTCGTACGTCAATTAGTCGGATTAGACATTTTTATTTTTTGATGAAATCGTGAAAAAAAACATGACTAACCCCCTTGGAAATTTTGTTAAAAAATGCAACTTTCTTAAAAATCATCGTAGACTATTGAATTTAACTTTATTTTCATCAGAAAGACGAGAGAAATTGATTGCCGTTAAAAAATTTCAGCTAACTTCAAAAACAAAAAAAATAGTCAGTCACCATGAGGATTTTGGAAAATTTACGAAAATAATTGATTTTTCAGACTTTGATCGGCCGTAGCGGCCAAACGAAAACTCCAAATTGAACGCGGTTTGCAAATCTGAGCTCCTCGTACGTCAATTAGTCGGATTAGACATTTTTATTTTTTGATGAAATCGTGAAAAAAGACATGACTAACCCCCTTGGAAATTTTGTTAAAAAATGCAACTTTCTTAAAAATCATCGTAGACTATTGAATTTAACTTTATTTTCATCAGAAAGACGAGAGAAATCGATTGCCGTTAAAAAATTTCAGCTAACTTCAAAAACAAGAAAATTATTGATTTTTCAGACTTTGATCGGCCGTAGCGGCCAAACGAAAACTCCAAATTGAACGCGGTTTGCAAATCTGAGCTCCTCGTACGTAAATTAGTCGGATTAGACATTTTTTGATGAAAACTCGAAAAAAAGACATAAGTAAACCCCTTGGAAATTTTGTTAAAATATGCAACTTTCTTAAAAATCATCGTAGACTATTGAATTTAACTTTATTTTCATCAGAAAGACGAGAGAAATTGATTGCCGTTAAAAAATTTCAGCTAACTTCAAAAACAAAAAAAATAGTCAGTCACCATGACGATTTTGGAAAATTTACGAAAATAATTGATTTTTCAGACTTTGATCGGCCGTAGCGGCCAAACGAAAACTCCAAATTGAACGCGGTTTGCAAATCTGAGCTCCTCGTACGTCAATTAGTCGGATTGGACATTTTTATTTTTTGATGAAATCGTGAAAAAAAACATGACTAACCCCCTTGGAAATTTTGTTAAAAAATGCAACTTTCTTAAAAATCATCGTAGACTATTGAATTTAACTTTATTTTCATCAGAAAGACGAGAGAAATTGATTGCCGTTAAAAAATTTCAGCTAACTTCAAAAACAAAAAAATTAGTCAGTCACCATGAGGATTTTGGAAAATTTACGAATATAATTGATTTTTCAGACTTTGATCGGCCGTTGCGGCCAAACGAAAACTCCAAATTGAACGCGGTTTGCAAATCTGAGCTCCTCGTACGTCAATTAGTCGGATTAGACATTTTTATTTTTTGATGAAAACACGAAAAAAAGACATGAGTAAACCCCTTGTAAATTTGTTAAAAAATGCAACTTTCTTAATAATCATCGTAGACTATTGAATTTAACTTTTTTTTCATCAGAAAGACGAGAGAAATTGATTGCCGTTAAAAAATTTCAGCTAACTTCAATGGCAAAGAAAATAGTCAGTCACAGTGAACATTTTTGAAAATTTACGAAAATAATTGATTTTTCAGACTTTGATCGGCCGTAGCGGCTAAACGAAAACTCCAAATTGAACGCGGTTTGCAAATCTGAGCTCCTCCTACGTCAATTAGTCGGATTAAAGATTTTTAATTTTTGATGAAAACACGAAAAAAAGACCTGAGGAAATTTGTTAAAAAATGCAACTTTCTTAATAATCATCGTAGACTATTGAATTTAACTTTTTTTTCATCAGAAAGACGAGAGAAATTGATTGCCGTTAAAAAAATTAAGCTAACTTCAATGGCAAAAAAATAGTCAGTCACAGTGAACGTTTTTGAAAATTTACGAAAATAATTGATTTTTCAGATTTTGATCGGCCGTAGCGGCCAAACAAAAACTCCAAATTGAACGCGGTTTGCAAATCTGAGCTCCTCGTACGTCAATTAGTCGGATTAGAGATTTTTAATTTTTGATGAAAACACGAAAAAAAGACATGAGTCAATCCCCTTGGAAATTTGTTCAAAAATGCAACTTTCTTAATAATCATCGTAGACTATTGAATTTAACTTTTTTTTCATCAGAAAGACGAGAGAAATTGATTGCCGTTAAACAATTTCAGCTAACTTCAATGGCAAAGAAAATAGTCAGTCACAGTGAACATTTTTGAAAATTTGCAAAATTAATTGATTTTTCAGACTTTGATCGGCCGTAGCGGCCAAACGAAAACTCCAAATTGAACGCGGTTTGCAAATCTGAGCTCCTCGTACGCCAATTAGTCGGACTAGAGATTTTAAATTTTTGATGAAAACACGAAAAAAAGACATGAGTAAAAACCCTTGGAAATTTGTTAAAAAATGCAACTTTCTTAATAATCATCGTAGACTATTGAATTTAACTTTTTTTTCATAAGAAAGACGAGAGAAATTGATTGCCGTTAAAAAATTTCAGCCAACTTCAATGGCAAAAAAAATAGTCAGTCACAGTGAACATTTTTGAAAATTTACGAAAATATATTGATTTTTCAGACTTTGATCGGCCGTAGCGGCCAAACAAAAACTCCAAATTGAACGCGGTTTGCAAATCTGAGCTCCTCATACGTCAATTAGTCGGACTGGAGATTTTTAATTTTTGATGAAAACACGAAAAAAAGACATGAGTAAACCCCTTGGAAATTTGTTAAAAAATGCAACTTTCTTAATAATCATCGTAGACTATTGAATTTAACTTTTTTTTCATAAGAAAGACGAGAGAAATTGATTGCCGTTAAAAAATTTCAGCCAACTTCAATGGCAAAAAAAATAGTCAGTCACAGTGAACATTTTTGAAAATTTACGAAAATATATTGATTTTTCAGACTTTGATCGGCCGTAGCGGCCAAACAAAAACTCCAAATTGAACGCGGTTTGCAAATCTGAGCTCCTCGTACGTAAATTAGTCGGATTAGACATTTTTATTTTTTGATGAAAACTCGAAAAAAAGACATGAGTAAACCCCTTGGAAATTTTGTTAAAAAATGCAACTTTCTTAAAAATCATCGTAGACTATTTATTGAATTTAACTTTATTTTCATCAGAAAGACGAGAGAAATTGATTGCCGTTAAAAAATTTCAGCTAACTTCAAAAACAAAAAAATTAGTCAGTCACCATGAGGATTTTGGAAAATTTACGAAAATAATTGATTTTTCAGACTTTGATCGGCCGTAGCGGCCAAACGAAAACTCCAAATTGAACGCGGTTTGCAAATCTGAGCTCCTCGTACGTCAATTAGTCAGATTGGACATTTTTATTTTTTGATGAAATCGTGAAAAAAAACATGACTAACCCCCTTGGAAATTTTGTTAAAAAATGCAACTTTCTTAAAAATCATCGTAGACTATTGAATTTAACTTTATTTTCATCAGAAAGACGAGAGAAATTGATTGCCGTTAAAAAATTTCAGCCAACTTCAAAAACAAAAAAATTAGTCAGTCACCATGAGCATTTTGGAAAATTTACGAAAATAATTGATTTTTCAGACTTTGATCGGCCGTAGCGGCCAAACGAAAACTCCAAATTGAACGCGGTTTTAACGGCAATCAATTTCTCTCGTCTTTCTGATGAAAATAATGTTAAATTCAATAGTCTACGATGATTTTTAAGAAAGTTGCATATTTTAACAAAATTTCCAAGGGGTTTACTTATGTCTTTTTTTCGAGTTTTCATCAAAAAATGTCTAATCCGACTAATTTACGTACGAGGAGCTCAGATTTGCAAACCGCGTTCAATTTGGAGTTTTCGTTTGGCCGCTACGGCCGATCAAAGTCTGAAAAATCAATAATTTTTTTGTTTTTGAAGTTAGCTGAAATTTTTTAACGGCAATCGATTTCTCTCGTCTTTCTGATGAAAATAAAGTTAAATTCAATAGTCTACGATGATTTTTAAGAAAGTTGCATTTTTTAACAAAATTTCCAAGGGGGTTAGTCATGTCATGATTGGACATTTTTATTTTTTGATGAAATCGTGAAAAAAAAACATGACTAACCCCCTTGGAAATTTTGTTAAAAAATGCAACTTTCTTAAAAATCATCGTAGACTATTGAATTTAACTTTATTTTCATCAGAAAGACGAGAGAAATTGATTGCCGTTAAAAAATTTCAGCTAACTTCAAAAACAAAAAAATTAGTCAGTCACCATGAGGATTTTGGAAAATTTACGAAAATAATTGATTTTTCAGACTTTGATCGGCCGTAGCGGCCAAACGAAAACTCCAAATTGAACGCGGTTTGCAAATCTAGCTCCTCGTACGTCAATTAGTCGGATTAGACATTTTTATTTTTTGATGAAATCGTGAAAAAAAACATGACTAACCCCCTTGGAAATTTTGTTAAAAAATGCAACTTTCTTAAAAATCATCGTAGACTATTGAATTTAACTTTATTTTCATCAGAAAGACGAGAGAAATTGATTGCCGTTAAAAAATTTCAGCTAACTTCAAAAACAAAAAAATTAGTCAGTCACCATGAGGATTTTGGAAAATTTACGAAAATAATTGATTTTTCAGACTTTGATCGGCCGTAGCGGCCAAACGAAAACTCCAAATTGAACGCGGTTTGCAAATCTGAGCTCCTCGTACGTCAATTAGTCGGATTGGACATTTTTATTTTTTGATGAAATCGTGAAAAAAAAACATGACTAACCCCCTTGGAAATTTTGTTAAAAAATGCAACTTTCTTAAAAATCATCGTAGACTATTGAATTTAACTTTATTTTCATCAGAAAGACGAGAGAAATTGATTGCCGTTAAAAAATTTCAGCTAACTTCAAAAACAAAAGAAATAGTCAGTCACCATGAGGATTTTGGAAAATTTACGAAAATAATTGATTTTTCAGACTTTGATCGGCCGTAGCGGCCAAACGAAAACTCCAAATTGAACGCGGTTTGCAAATCTGAGCTCCTCGTACGTCAATTAGTCGGATTAGACATTTTTATTTTTTGATGAAATCGTGAAAAAAGACATGACTAACCCCCTTGGAAATTTTGTTAAAAAATGCAACTTTCTTAAAAATCATCGTAGACTATTGAATTTAACTTTATTTTCATCAGAAAGACGAGAGAAATCGATTGCCGTTAAAAAATTTCAGCTAACTTCAAAAACAAAAAAATTATTGATTTTTCAGACTTTGATCGGCCGTAGCGGCCAAACGAAAACTCCAAATTGAACGCGGTTTGCAAATCTGAGCTCCTCGTACGTAAATTAGTCGGATTAGACATTTTTATTTTTTGATGAAAACTCGAAAAAAAGACATGAGTAAACCCCTTGGAAATTTTGTTAAAATATGCAACTTTCTTAAAAATCATCGTAGACTATTGAATTTAACTTTATTTTCATCAGAAAGACGAGAGAAATTGATTGCCGTTAAAAAATTTCAGCTAACTTCAAAAACAAAAAAAATAGTCAGTCACCATGACGATTTTGGAAAATTTACGAAAATAATTGATTTTTCAGACTTTGATCGGCCGTAGCGGCCAAACGAAAACTCCAAATTGAACGCGGTTTGCAAATCTGAGCTCCTCGTATGTAAATTAGTCGGATTAGACATTTTTATTTTTTGATGAAAACTCGAAAAAAAGACATGAGTAAACCCCTTGGAAATTTTGTTAAAAAATGCAACTTTCTTAAAAATCATCGTAGACTATTGAATTTAACTTTATTTTCATCAGAAAGACGAGAGAAATTGATTGCCGTTAAAAAATTTCAGCTAACTTCAAAAACAAAAAAATTAGTCAGTCACCATGAGGATTTTGGAAAATTTACGAAAATAATTGATTTTTCAGACTTTGATCGGCCGTAGCGGCCAAACGAAAACTCCAAATTGAACGCGGTTTGCAAATCTGAGCTCCTCGTACGTCAATTAGTCGGACTAGACATTTTTATTTTTTGATGAAATCGTGAAAAAAACATGACTAACCCCCTTGGAAATTTTGTTAAAAAATGCAACTTTCTTAAAAATCATCGTAGACTATTGAATTTAACTTTATTTTCATCAGAAAGACGAGAGAAATTGATTGCCGTTAAAAAATTTCAGCTAACTTCAAAAACAAAAAAATTAGTCAGTCACCATGAGGATTTTGGAAAATTTACGAAAATAATTGATTTTTCAGAGTTTGATCGGCCGTAGCGGCCAAACGAAAACTCCAAATTGAACGCGGTTTGCAAATCTGAGCTCCTCGTACGTCAATTAGTCGGATTAGACATTTTTATTTTTTGATGAAATCGTGAAAAAAAACATGACTAACCCCCTTGGAAATTTTGTTAAAAAATGCAACTTTCTTAAAAATCATCGTAGACTATTGAATTTAACTTTATTTTCATCAGAAAGACGAGAGAAATTGATTGCCGTTAAAAAATTTCAGCTAACTTCAAAAACAAAAAAATTAGTCAGTCACCATGAGGATTTTGGAAAATTTACGAAAATAATTGATTTTTCAGAGTTTGATCGGCCGTAGCGGCCAAACGAAAACTCCAAATTGAACGCGGTTTGCAAATCTGAGCTCCTCGTACGTCAATTAGTCGGATTAGACATTTTTATTTTTTGATGAAATCGTGAAAAAAAAACATGACTAACCCCCTTGGAAATTTTGTTAAAAAATGCAACTTTCTTAAAAATCATCGTAGACTATTGAATTTAACTTTATTTTCATCAGAAAGACGAGAGAAATTGATTGCCGTTAAAAAATTTCAGCTAACTTCAAAAACAAAAAAATTAGTCAGTCACCATGAGGATTTTGGAAAATTTACGAAAATAATTGATTTTTCAGAGTTTGATCGGCCGTAGCGGCCAAACGAAAACTCCAAATTGAACGCGGTTTGCAAATCTGAGCTCCTCGTACGTCAATTAGTTGGATTAGACATTTTTATTTTTTGATGAAATCGTGAAAAAAAAACATGACTAACCCCCTTGGAAATTTTGTTAAAAAATGCAACTTTCTTAAAAATCATCGTAGACTATTGAATTTAACTTTATTTTCATCAGAAAGACGAGAGAAATTGATTGCCGTTAAAAAATTTCAGCTAACTTCAAAAACAAAAAAATTAGTCAGTCACCATGAGGATTTTGGAAAATTTACAAAAATAATTGATTTTTCAGACTTTGATCGGCCGTAGCGGCCAAACGAAAACTCCAAATTGAACGCGGTTTGCAAATCTGAGCTCCTCGTACGTCAATTAGTCGGATTAGACATTTTTATTTTTTGATGAAAACTCGAAAAAAAGACATGAGTAAACCCCTAGGAAATTTGTTAAAAAATGCAACTTTCTTAAAAATCATCGTAGACTATTGAATTTAACTTAATTTTCATCAGAAAGACGAGAGAAATCGATTGCCGTTAAAAAATTTCAGCTAACTTCAATAGCAAAAAAATTAGTCAGTCACCATGAGGATTTTGGAAAATTTACGAAAATAATTGATTTTTCAGACTTTGATCGGCCGTAGCGGCCAAACGAAAACTCCAAATTGAACGCGGTTTGCAAATCTGAGCTCCTCGTACGTCAATTAGTCGGATTAGACATTTTTATTTTTTGATGAAAACTCGAAAAAAAGACATGAGTAAACCCCTAGGAAATTTGTTAAAAAATGCAACTTTCTTAAAAATCATCGTAGACTATTGAATTTAACTTAATTTTCATCAGAAAGACGAGAGAAATCGATTGCCGTTAAAAAATTTCAGCTAACTTCAATAGCAAAAAAATTAGTCAGTCACCATGAGGATTTTGGAAAATTTACGAAAATAATTGAATTTTCAGACTTTGATCGGCCGTAGCGGCCAAACGAAAACTCCAAATTGAACGCGGTTTGCAAATCTGAGCTCCTCGTACGTCAATTAGTCGGATTAGACATTTTTATTTTTTGATGAAATCGTGAAAAAAAACATGACTGGAAATTTTGTTAAAAAATGCAACTTTCTTAAAAATCATCGTAGACTATTGAATTTAACTTTATTTTCATCAGAAAGACGAGAGAAATTGATTGCCGTTAAAAAATTTCAGCTAACTTCAAAAACAAAAAAATTAGTCAGTCACCATGAGGATTTTGGAAAATTTACGAAAATAATTGATTTTTCAGACTTTGATCGGCCGTAGCGGCCAAACGAAAACTCCAAATTGAACGCGGTTTGCAAATCTGAGCTCCTCGTACGTCAATTAGTCGGATTAGACATTTTTATTTTTTGATGAAATCGTGAAAAAAAACATGACTAACCCCCTTGGAAATTTTGTTAAAAAATGCAACTTTCTTAAAAATCATCGTAGACTATTGAATTTAACTTTATTTTCATCAGAAAGACGAGAGAAATCGATTGCCGTTAAAAAATTTCAGCTAACTTCAATAGCAAAAAAATTAGTCAGTCACCATGAGGATTTTGGAAAATTTACGAAAATAATTGATTTTTCAGACTTTGATCGGCCGTAGCGGCCAAACGAAAACTCCAAATTGAACGCGGTTTGCAAATCTGAGCTCCTCGTACGTCAATTAGTCGGATTAGACATTTTTATTTTTTGATGAAATCGTGAAAAAAAACATGACTAACCCCCTTGGAAATTTTGTTAAAAAATGCAACTTTCTTAAAAATCATCGTAGACTATTGAATTTAACTTTATTTTCATCAGAAAGACGAGAGAAATCGATTGCCGTTAAAAAATTTCAGCTAACTTCAATAGCAAAAAAATTAGTCAGTCACCATGAGGATTTTGGAAAATTTACGAAAATAATTGATTTTTCAGACTTTGATCGGCCGTAGCGGCCAAACGAAAACTCCAAATTGAACGCGGTTTGCAAATCTGAGCTCCTCGTACGTCAATTAGTCGGATTAGACATTTTTATTTTTTGATGAAATCGTGAAAGAAAACATGACTAACCCCCTTGGAAATTTTGTTAAAAAATGCAACTTTCTTAAAAATCATCGTAGACTATTGAATTTAACTTTATTTTCATCAGAAAGACGAGAGAAATTGATTGCCGTTAAAAAATTTCAGCTAAATTCAATAGCAAAAAAATTAGTCAGTCACCATGAGGATTTTGGAAAATTTACGAAAATAATTGATTTTTCAGACTTTGATCGGCCGTAGCGGCCAAACGAAAACTCCAAATTGAACGCGGTTTGCAAATCTGAGCTCCTCGTACGTCAATTAGTCGGATTAGACATTTTTATTTTTTGATGAAATCGTGAAAAAAAAACATGACTAACCCCCTTAGAAATTTTGTTAAAAAATGCAACTTTCTTAAAAATCATCGTAGACTATTGAATTTAACTTTATTTTCATCAGAAAGACGAGAGAAATCGATTGCCGTTAAAAAATTTCAGCTAACTTCAATAGCAAAAAAATTAGTCGGTCACCATGAGGATTTTGGAAAATTTACGAAAATAATTGATTTTTCAGACTTTGATCGGCCGTAGCGGCCAAACGAAAACTCCAAATTGAACGCGGATTGCAAATCTGAGCTCCTCGTACGTCAATTAGTCGGATTAGACATTTTTATTTTTTGATGAAATCGTGAAAAAAAACATGACTAACCCCCTTGGAAATTTTGTTAAAAAATGCAACTTTCTTAAAAATCATCGTAGACTATTGAATTTAACTTTATTTTCATCAGAAAGACGAGAGAAATTGATTGCCGTTAAAAAATTTCAGCTAACTTCAAAAACAAAAAAATTAGTCAGTCACCATGAGGATTTTGGAAAATTTACGAAAATAATTGATTTTTCAGACTTTGATCGGCCGTAGCGGCCAAACGAAAACTCCAAATTGAACGCGGTTTGCAAATCTGAGCTCCTCGTACGTCAATTAGTCGGATTAGACATTTTTATTTTTTGATGAAAACTCGAAAAAAAGACATGAGTAAACCCCTAGGAAATTTGTTAAAAAATGCAACTTTCTTAAAAATCATCGTAGACTATTGAATTTAACTTTATTTTCATCAGAAAGACGAGAGAAACCGATTGCCGTTAAAAAATTTCAGCTAACTTCAATAGCAAAAAAATTAGTCAGTCACCATGAGGATTTTGGAAAATTTACGAAAATAATTGATTTTTCAGACTTTGATCGGCCGTAGCGGCCAAACGAAAACTCCAAATTGAACGCGGTTTGCAAATCTGAGCTCCTCGTACGTCAATTAGTCGGATTAGACATTTTTATTTTTTGATGAAATCGTGAAAAAAAACATGACTAACCCCCTTGGAAATTTTGTTAAAAAATGCAACTTTCTTAAAAATCATCGTAGACTATTGAATTTAACTTTATTTTCATCAGAAAGACGAGAGAAATTGATTGCCGTTAAAAAATTTCAGCTAACTTCAAAAACAAAAAAAATAGTCAGTCACCATGAGGATTTTGGAAAATTTACGAAAATAATTGATTTTTCAGACTTTGATCGGCCGTAGCGGCCAAACGAAAACTCCAAATTGAACGCGGTTTGCAAATCTGAGCTCCTCGTACGTCAATTAGTCGGATTAGACATTTTTATTTTTTGATGAAATCGTGAAAAAAAACATGACTAACCCCCTTGGAAATTTTGTTAAAAAATGCAACTTTCTTAAAAATCATCGTAGACTATTGAATTTAACTTTATTTTCATCAGAAAGACGAGAGAAATTGATTGCCGTTAAAAAATTTCAGCTAACTTCAAAAACAAAAAAATTAGTCAGTCACCATGAGGATTTTGGAAAATTTACGAAAATAATTGATTTTTCAGACTTTGATCGGCCGTAGCGGCCAAACGAAAATTCCAAATTGAACGCGGTTTGCAAATCTGAGCTCCTCGTACGTCAATTAGTCGGATTAGACATTTTTATTTTTTGATGAAATCGTGAAAAAAAACATGACTAACCCCCTTGGAAATTTTGTCAAAAAATGCAACTTTCTTAAAAATCATCGTAGAGTATTGAATTTAACTTTATTTTCATCAGAAAGACGAGAGAAATTGATTGCCGTTAAAAAATTTCAGCTAACCTCAATAGCAAAAAAATTAGTCAGTCACCATGAGGATTTTGGAAAATTTACGAAAATAATTGATTTTTCAGAATTTGATCGGCCGTAGCGGCCAAACGAAAACTCCAAATTGAACGCGGTTTGCAAATCTGAGCTCCTCGTACGTCAATTAGTCGGACTAGAGATTTATAATTTTTGATGAAAACACGAAAAAAAGACATGAGTAAACCCCTTGGACATTTGTTAAAAAATGCAACTTTCTTAATAATCATCGTAGACTATTGAATTTAACTTTTTTTTCATCAGAAAGACGAGAGAAATTGATTGCCGTTAAAAAATTTCAGCTAACTTTAATGGCAAAAAAAATAGTCAGTCACAGTGATCTTTTTTGAAAATTTACGAAAATAATTGATTTTTCAGACTTTGATCGGTCGTAGCGGCCAAACGAAAACTCCAAATTGAACGCGGTTTGCAAATCTGAGCTCCTCGTACGTCAATTAGTCGGATTAGGGGTGATGGAATTTGTATTTCAATACTTTTTTTACAAAGAATAGCCATTAAAATGAATTCTTTTTCAAAAAATAAATCAGGAAATAATTAAAATTGGAAACCCTCACTTGTGAGCATTAAATAATAAATGACGAAATGTAGCATTGTAATATGAATCAACTTATACCACAGCTTGTTTTTTAGCTGAAATTCTAATAAAACCTTCGAAAATTGATTACTACAGTTAAACGATATGCGGATTTTATGAAGCATGCAAACTTAATAATACTTTAGAAAATCAATTTACAATTAATTCCAGGAAGAAACGTTACAAAAACTCAACTGCAATCTTCTGTAACATAGGTGTGCTGCAGCATTAGTTTTAAATCAAATATTTAACGGTATCCATTGTGTCTCACTTCCAGGAGAGGCATTAATAATCAATAAGCTTTCTTGGTTCCACGCCCTAAATATCATTCAAACATTACCATATGGCCGTTGCCGAGAAGAAAAATGACCCACTCACGCGGCCGCTGCACATTTATTATTTATCCCATATAGTTAGTAAATGCATAAAATTACATGTGATTAAACATGATGAGCCGTGGAAATTGATGAAACCATAATTTCGTATTCAAATACATGATTTATGAAGTGCTGAAAAGGCAATTGCATGATCGAAAGTATTTTATAACCCCGCAGCACCACTATCGGACACGAATCCCAAGAAATGCGTCCAATTTGCATTAAATTACACGCCTAAAAATGCTCCCGGTCCGAAATTGTCTCTCTGGAATAAATGGCCGCCTCGCCGGGATCCATTAGTTTATTTTGGTCAGATAAGTGTTAAAGGACATATGCTAATGGTAATTGTTGGGTTGCCGCGGAGGATCGTAGATGAGAGCAAGAAACCATTGCTTTCCCATGTTCCACGCTGACTGTAATTATTGGATTTCAAGACTTCTGTGTTGCGCCGGATCGATACGATCTGGGTAATTGTTGGTTTTGCAACGTTTACGAAAGTTTCTTCATTAAGCTGCAATATATATCATAATTATACTCGACGCCTTACAATTTGTTGGGGTATTTTTTTAATTAATTTTTGAAAAATGTCTCAACGACCAAAGCACTTTGTTCGCCTGAGAACTAAACGAGAAATGGCATATCAACTAAGGGTGCTTGTTTATTTTGCCCTCCTCTCCCCGCAATTCTATTCATGAATTTATTTAGGTAAGTTAATAATCACCACGTGACCATAAACACAACTATAAGTTAAGTTACTCTCCGTTACTTGGTAATACCATTTAATAATGTTACAATTATTTCCCTGATAAGACCATGACGGACAACGTAACACAAGTTTTTCAAAATTAAACATGAACATATCTAATTTAATAATTTCAAAAACACGATTTTATTTCTCAATTTCTGTTAGATCTCAAGAACGGAGCGAGTTGTAATTTTTTTAAAATTTATATTGCGACCGGTTTCGGCTTACGTTATCTTCGGGCAGTGTTGTCTATGTGTGAAGATGGTGTAAGCCGAAACCGGCCGCAATATAAATTAAAAAAAATATATATCTAATTTTTTTTTATAATTGGATATTGGCTATATTGCCAATCTACCAGTCACCTTTGTTAGCATAAGAATAACAGGAGTAAAAATACCTAATTTCTGTACAACGATTTACTATACTTCAATACCACACTACATTATGAATAATAACTTTACTTCTAGATTATTTATAACTTAATAACGCCTCGTCAGTTTATGATCATTCTTAAAGGAGCAATTAAAAACAATAGTGTTTCATACAAAACGTTTCCGCATTCATACTAAACAATGCCGTTTTTCTCATTACAATTATTTTGTCAACAATTTCACGTTATATCTGATAACACGCGTAACTGTTTCACTTAATTAGCGGCGAGTTATTCATTTTTCGTGCAAATAGGTTACTTTTGCCGACCTCAAAGACACCGTATACGGTCGCACCAATTCATATCTAAAGCACATCTGTGTTTTCCGCACATAAATCGTATTTTTGTTGGTGTTTAAAAGGTAATACGGCTTAAAAGTTTACATAATAAAGATTTATAGTTACTGCTAGCTGGAATATGTCAATTATTTTCAAAGAAAATCGATTACGTTCGAAAGTAATGACATTTTGCTTGTTCGCACTAATTGAGCAAATTCATCGAATAATGTCAATATAATGGAGCGAGAGTATTTCTGAGACACGCTGATTTACGTCGAGCCATTAGAATGAGATTTGTTAAACGTTTGCGAATCTGATTTGCAATTAGTTTCGTAAAGCTACGTTAAATAATGATAAGAAATAATTGCTGCATTTTGAATGCAAGTAATAATGAGCTCGTGAATTATTTTATGTGCAATACATATGTTACAACGAATCCGTCAAATTGCTTATTACGTGAAATAAGCAAGCAAAGGGCTTGAACTTTACATGAATTAGACAGAGTATAGAATTCTTAAAGTATCAATTAAAATTTAAATTACGTATTGAGCAGAGTGATTAAAACAATGTAAAAATATTTTGCAACAAGACAGTTTTTCTAAGGATCAGGATTATGTTATTGTCATTGTCATTTTTCCGCACTCCTCGCGTTTGGCATTTGATGCTTTAAGAACTGCGGGGAAGAACAGGCAGCAACACCGCATCTAGATAAATTCAAATAAGCGCCATCTAGTGTTTCCAACATTCATAATTTACAGAAATCCGTAGAATTTCGATAATGGCGCCATGTAAATGAAGCCACCAGAACTAAATTTCTCATGCCATATTTCGCAAATCATCGGCCTAACGTAAAAGGTGCATAATTCAAATTTTGCTGGATTTAGTTTTTTGTTGCGTCATCTTATACTCAATTGCCGAATCTACAGACTAACTTGGCATTTTCTTAGAAAAATACCACCGTACACAAAATAACAAATTTAATTTAAATCTAAACAAAAACTAACAACTAAACGGTCACTTATGATACATCTTATTTATTTCGTTTGTATTTATTTTTATTTTTGTATTTTATGTAATATGTATGTTATTATTTTTTTTATAATAATTTTGTGTTTTACTGTTAATTTAATTATCATCATAATTGATTAATTGTAATGTATTTTTGTAAAATGGTTATTCCGTTAAATAAATAAATAAATATGAAATCTATGAACTCAGAATTCATAGACGAATTAAATTATAAAAAAATATACAGTGTGTTCCATTTGAAATAGAATAGTTAAGGTAATTTCCGGTTAAACCGGAAGTGGAATTTTTATTAAAATTCCACTTGTGGACACACATTATTCTCTAAAAACACCATACTGAATTTCAAAAAGATATATGTGAAAATAAAAATGATATTCGGGGTCTACCAGAATGCAGTTACACCCGGTATTTTAAAAATGTTCACTCCGCATAGACGAATAAAAAAATTAATTAAAGTGAATTTACTTTCGGGGGTCGTTATAATGTTTGTATTTAATTTGCACCTTCTGCGCGTATGCTAAATTTTATACGTAATTATTCTGAGTTTAAAAATTTTTTAGTCGCAAAATAATTTTTAAAATCTATTGCTGAAATCTATTGCTAACTTCACACCCGTCCTTTCGATACGTTAAGTTTCAGCGCCTCCTCCACAATTATACTTTTGTATATTTTTGGTTACTTTTTACTTTTGCTTCGTTTTAAGCTCTAATTAAAAAAAAAATAACAAGGTGAAGTAAGACGGTGATTTTTGATTCATCTTTAATAATGGTTTGGAACTTTCGACTCAAATTAATTTATTATAAGCTTAATAAAATGGTAAGCGAATTTTACAAATTTCTTCAAAATTGTTCAAAACTAATGGCTGAAAAACTGAAAAACAATTGAGACTCGATGTCGTTCTTTCGCAGGCATTAAAAGGACTTAAATAGTTAAGTAAGATAGTGAACGAATTTTCCAAATTTCTTCAATTTTTCTAAACTTGTAGCTGAAAAACTGAAAAACAATCGCGACTCGATTTCGGATTTTTCACTGTAAACAAATGAATTTGAAAAGTAGAGTAAAAGAGCGAGATTTTTTTTAATTTCTTCAATTGTACATTCTTGAAAAATCAAATTTTTTTAACAATTTTTCCTTTTGTTGAACATTTGTGAAAGAAATCGAAAAAAAAATGTACCGTAGAGAATAAATTCTAAAAAAAATATATTCAGTCGTTAAAATATAACTCTTCCAGAGGCATTTTTTTTAATTTACCAATTTTTAAAAAATTCATTTTTCCATTTGTTGGACATTTGAGAAAAAAAAAACCAAAAAATATGTACCTTGGAGAATAAATTCTAAAAAAATTATATTCAATTGTTAAAATATAACTCTTCCAAAGGCACTTTTGTTTTTCAAAATTAACCAATTTTCAAACGAGTTGCGAATTTTTGAAAATTTCATTTTTCCTTTTGTTGAACATTTGAGAAAAAATTTAAAAAAATATGTACCGTAGAGAATAAATTCTAAAAAAATATATTCAATCGTTAAAATATAACTCTTCCAAAGGCACTTTTGTTTTTCAAAGTTTACCAATTTTCAAACGAGTTGCGAATTTTTGAAAATTTTATTCTTCCATTTGTTGAACATTCAAGAAAAAATAAAAAAAATATGTACTGTAGAAATTAAATTATATTCAATCGTTAAAATATAACTCTTCCAAAGGCACTTTTGTTTCTCAAAATTAACCAATTTTCAAACGAGTTGCGAATTTTTGAAAATTTCATTTTTCCATTTGTTGAACATTTAAGAAAAAAATTTAAAAAATATATGTACTGTGGAGAATAAATCCTAAAAAAAATATATTTAATCGTTAAAATTTAACTCTTCCAAGGGGATATTTGTTTTTCAAAATTAACCAATTTACAAATGGGTTGCAAATTTTCTAAAATTTAATTTTTCCTTGTTGAACATTTAAGAAAAAAATCAAAAAAATATGTACCTTGGAGAATAAATTCTAAAAAACTTATATTCAATCGTTAAAATATAACTCTTCCAAAGGCACTTTTGTTTTTCAATATTTACCAATTTTCGAAAATTTCATTTTTCCTTTTGTTGACATTTAAGAAAAAAATCAAAAAAATATGTACCATGGAGAATAAATTATAAAAAAAATATACTCAGCCGTTAAAATATAACTCTTCCAAAGGCACTTTTGTTTTTCAAAATTAACCAATTTTTAAGCAAATTGCAAATTTTTGAAAATTTCATTTTTCCATATACAATATCTTTATTGGCAGACTTTTTACAACATAAAAAAGTAAGAATTATGTTTGTTATTTGAGAAAAAATTTAAAAAAATATGTACCGTGGAGAATAAATTCTAAAAAAAATATATTCAATCGTTAAAATATAACTCTTCCAAAGGCACTTTTGTTTTTCAATATTTACCAATTTTCGAAAATTTCAGTTTGCCTTTTGTTGCACATTTAAGAAAAAACTCAAAAAAATATGTACCTTGGAGAATAAATTCTAAAAAAAATTATATTCAATCGATAAAATGTAACTCTTCCAAAGGCACTTTTGTTTTTAAAAATTAACCAATTTTTAAAGGAGTTGCGAAATTTTGAAAATTTAATTTTTCTTTTTGTTGAACATTTAAGAAAAAAATCCTAAAAATATGTACCGTGGAGAATAAATTCTAAAAAAAATATAGTCAATCGATAAAATGTAACTCTTCCAAAGGCATTTTTGTTTTTCAAAATTAACCAATTTTCAAACGAGTTGCGAATTTTTGAAAATTTCATTTGTCCATTTGTTGAACATTTGAGAAAAAAATTAAAAAATGCACCGTGGAGAATAAATTCTGAAAAAATTATATTCAATCGATAAAATGTAACTCTTCGAAAGGCACTTTTGTTTTTCATATATACATTATCTTTATTGACAGAGTATTACATTTATACATAATCTATATTTACAATTTAGAATTATTCTGTCTCATGGGCTATCGACATATAAAGTCTTTCGGCCCGTCTTTCACAGTCTATATAAAGTGGGTTAATCGCTAGATGATGAAGGATGAAATGAAGAAATGTATTGATGTAATGTTTGGGTAGGGAACTTACGTTTAGCAGGGATATTAAGGTTGCGGGGAGTACAGAATTGGTTGAGGATTCGAATATTGGTTGGGTTGTTCGAAAACTTAACAGCGAGAGATCTTGTGCGTTCTGAAATGTGGATGATATTAGTAGTGGAGTAGAGGACTTCGTTAGAAGGGTTAAATAAGGGATTGTTTGGGTGGCGGAGTTTGGTTAGGGTTCTGAGGGCACTGCGTTCTGCAACTTGAAAATGATGGAGAGTAGAAGGTCGGGACTGGGAAAAGAGGATTGAACCATAGTCAAGCAAGGGCCGGCAGATTGACTTATAAATTTGGACTGCAGTGGTGATTGATATGCCTTGATCTTTATAAGTGAGGCCTCTGAAATGCCTTGCCCTTGCTTTGATTCTAGTTTTAACGGATTTTGAATGAACCTTGAAGGATAGTTTGTTGTCAAATGTGATTCCAAGATATTTGCATGAGTGCGAAGGGTTTATGGGGTTACGGTTGACAATTATTTTGAGGGAATGTGGGGATATTTTGTGGTGGGGGATTAGGAGTTGGGTTTTTCGAGGGTTTATTTGGATGCGCCATTGGGATAGCCAGGAAATTGTGTTGTTGGTTAATTCTTGTAGGGATTGGATTGTTAAAGGGAGTGTTTGGTTGTGGGCGATTAGGGCAGTATCGTCTGCAAATTGCAAAATATATTGGGAAGGATTAAAATAGGAAGGGTCAGGATTGTATATATCGGAACAGAACAGGTTATATAGTAGAGGAGAGAGTGGAGAACCTTGTGGGACACCTTGTTCGGGGTGAAAGGTAGTGGACATGGATTGACGGATTTTAACTTGTAGGAAACGATTTGTCAGGAATTCATGGATTATTAGAATTAGATGGCGTGATAGGTTCAATAGTTGGCATTTGTAAAGCAACCCTCGATGCCATACAGAGTCAAACGCCTTTTGAATGTCTAAAAATAGTATAGCGGACTGTTTACCTTCGAGAGAGGCTGTTTGGCAATTTGAGGTTAAAATGGAGGTTGGAAGAATTGTGGATTTTTTAAGCTGAAAACCAAATTGATATTCTGGGATTTTGTTGGAGAGAGCAGCAAGGATTTTTTGTTTGAGCAGGTTTTGTTTTTCAATATTTACCAATTTTCGAAAATTTCATTCTTCCTTTTGTTGAACATTTAAGAAAAAAAATCAAAAAAATATGTACCTTGGAGAATAAATTCTAAAAAAATATATATTCAATCGGTAAAATATAACTCTTCCAAAGGCACTTTTGTTTTTCAAAATTAACCAATTTTCAAACGAGTTGCGAATTTTTGAAAATTTCATTTTTCCATTTGTTGAACATTAAAAAAAAAAATTAAAAAATGCACCGTGTGCTGTGTTCAATCTGGAAATGGATTCTACAGAATATTTTCTTGTATAATTTATTTACAGCGGTTTTATAGTTGTGGCTCTTATTGGACTTAAAAAAAATTAGATCTAAAAATCTGATACAAATCGCAGAATAGACATTTCCAAAAAATAGTTCTTTAGTAGCGCTGACGACTCACGACCAACAAGTTCGAATAGTTATTATGTGATATTTAATCAGTAATTTTTTTATATAATTTGAAAAAAATTAGAATGACATTATATAGATCAGAGGCCTGCATGGGCCGGGCTTTGGCCCGGCCCGGAAAGCCCGGCCCGGCCCGACATCGGGCCGGGCCGGGCCGTACTGTATTTTTCAAACTCCGGGCCGGGCCGGGCCGGGCTTTCCGATGGATAATTTAACCCGGGCCGGGCCGGGCCGGGCTTGGATGAATTTAATTTTATTATAATTTGGAAAGCAACAACTAAGTGAATTGAAAAAAAATGTTATTAACATGAATTCAATGTATTTTTGGAATTTTAAGGAGTACATAGGTCCAGTAATTTTATTTATTTAATTCAACATTTTTCGGAGACAGGCCGGGCCGGGCCGGGCTTTGAATATTCAGCTCCGGGCAGGGCCGGGTCGGGCCCGCAACACATTTTCGTTGCAACGGGCCGGGCCGGGCCGGGTTTTAAATTTTCACTGTCGGGCCGGGCCGGGCCGGGCTTTCAAAAACCCGCTTCTGCAGGGCTCTGATATAGATTATCCAATCAGAAAAAAAAATAGAGCTGAAAATCAAACTCAAATCAGAGAAAATAAATTTCCAAAAAAATAGTTCTTTAGTAATGCTGACGACTGATGACCTTCAAGTACGAATAGTTATTATGTGATATTGAATCCGTTACTTTTTTATATAATTTAAAAAAATTATTATTTGAATTATTATTATAATTTTTTTTTGGCTTTGGCTTTGGCTCATAAGCCATTCAGTTACTAACGCTTATGGTATTTGCAGGATGAATATTTGAATTATGTAATACTGTGTAAGATGTTTATATATATATTTTCATTACATTTAATAAAATACTACTACTACTGCTAAAGACTGATGACCTACAAATATGAATAATTATTATGGTACTAAATCCGTAATTTTTTTTTACATAATTTTTAAAAATAAGAATGACTAATTATAAACATTAGCATTCACGACAACATGAAAAATGAAAAACAAGATTATCAATTTGCATACCTTTAAAAAAAATCAGCGCCCATTGACTTAATTAATCGCTCCCGACCGTAGAAATCTTGTAGGTTCCGCACAAGTTTTTTTTTTCTAATGTTAACATTACATTTATATAATCGAATCGTGACCGATTAATTCTTTAGCTGAAAGTTGATATAAATCACCACTAGAGAAGAACAATTTCCTTTAGAAACTCAAAGTGGATATCTTTCGGACGCTTAATTGATTAAAGGAATTAAGTTTCCGATTAATTATTGCTTATGCAAGCGGTAAATTATTGGATTTTTAAGATAAAATTATTGCTTATTAAATAACCGCGATGAATGGTCGCTAATGTACACAATTACATGATGAGGTAAATTTGAAGTTACGTCAAAGACAACAGTGGGACACAAAACTATAAATACACATTATTTCATTTTGCAACCATGATCTTGTTTACTCACCCTTATTAGCGGCCATAAAGTGCAGTTTATGGTTATTGGGACTATAATGTGTTGCCAAGCAACAACAATCAACATACAGGGTGGCGATTTCTGGGGTAATATTTTTTGTTAGGTTTTTTTTATCTGGAAATTGATAATTGTATAATTTCTTTTTGTTACGTTAAGAATAAGAATTTAATGGTCTTTTTCATTGTAACAACAATATTAGATATGTCAAAATACAATACAAATTAAAAATATGGTTAATGATATTTGTTAAATCTATACAATAATTTACTAATAGATATAACAATAACAAATTAGCTGACATGGTTAAGCTTGATGCTTCAAAGTTAGAGGTGTCACAAAGCACCTCTTTATCAAATTGGCAGTTTTTTCTATATGATTACTCACAGTGTTACAGTATCAAGTTTTTCTTGCACTGTAAATATATTAAAGATGTCTAAAATAATTACTGGTAACAGTGCAAGCGTTCAAAAATCATTACCACAAATTGACTTTAAAGACAAACTTAGAGATATGACAAAAGTAAAAATCCAGATTATAGATTTACAACAATAAACTTTAGTTGAAAATAGAGCATCTATAAATCTGTATTTTTATTACGCTATCCAACATTCAGCATAGACCGTCACGCCATGTAACCTCGAAAAAAAACCGAAGCGATTAACTCAGAGCACGCTTTATAAAGAGCAATTAATTACCTCCGCATTGTCCCGATTTCAATTTCATCCTGACGTAATGATCGGGGTCAGCTTTGAAACGAAAGTAAAAATTGGTTTGATTTTCAATTTTTATCACGCTAATTAAACTTTCATACGCACTCGTCTGATAAAAGATAACTCAATTATAACTTCATCACCAGACCATGGGAACGTTTTCCGCGATAATCCACAAATGGTCTAAAAAAATAATCGCGCTTTACCGTAATCCGCTAATGGTCCGCAATTTGAAACAACGGAATATTTTTGATGATATATATGGGCAATCGGAGAAACGGGGATTTATAATCCCTGCATCCTCTCTGTGTGAAAATTAATTGCGAATTCTAAAAGAAGACATCCGGAGTTTCGATATTGATAATTATAACGGGTGGATAATAGATGAGTGTGACGTGTTAATTAACTTCCTTTTTTTGGTTGAGAGGGAATCTGTGTACGGGACTCACCTGAAATCTGATGTACGCCTTAATTGGTGGGTAGATGAAGGAAACCTGCAAGCAAACGGCTGTTAATATTTCTGACTTACAACAGTAGCTTTAAATGTAATTACTGACGGTTATAATTGCTTATGGTTGCTTACGGTTATAATTAATGCCGCAGATTGATATTGTAAGACCGAGTGGTCGAAACTATTTTTTTTTTAAATTACCCGCCCGAAATACTTATTTACGAACCAAGAGCGGGAAGAGAATATTCCCGCGTGAGCACTGTTTTAAAGCACGAGCGACGAAGGAGATAATTCTTTACGCATGAGTTTCTACAATGTTGTCTAAAACGAACAAACTATTACAATAAACATCAAATAAAATAGGAGTATCATGTTATGTCGAATTGAATTTTAAAATATGAAATATGAAACAAAGTAGGTCATGGCTCCATAACAAAATAATTAGACAGTTGACAATAAGCTGCAACCAGTACAAGGGCCGCCATCATCTCAAAAATTGCAGCCATTTGCGTTTTCTGCTGATTTCACAAAAACATTTCTTAATACGTTTTTGAAATACAATAGATTGGCGACATTTTGACATAAGAATCAGCAAAATCGCACAAAGCGTTTGCGCGTTGTGCAATTTTTCAACAACAAATCGCGATTTTGGAGACGTTGAGAAACTTTTGATTCTGTGCATTTTGTGCTGATTTCACAAAAAAAATTCTTAATACGTTTTTGAAACACAATAAATTGGCGACATTTTGACATTCGAATCATCAAAATCGCACAAAGCGTTAGCGTGTTGTGCAATTTTCGTACGTTGAGAAACTTTTTATTTTGTGCATTTTGTGTTGATTTCACAAAAATATTTCTTAATACGTTTTTGAAACACAATAAATTGGCGACATTTTGACATTCGAATCATCAAAATCGCACAAAGCGTCTGCGCGTTGTGCAATTTTCAAACAACAAATCGCGATTTTGGAGACGTTGAGAAACTTTTGATTTTGTGCATTTTGTGTTGATTTCACAAAAATATTTCTTAATACGTTTTTGAAATACAATAGATTGGCGACATTTTAACATTTCAATCATCAAAATCACACACAGCGTTTGCGCGTTGTGCAATTTTCAAACATCAAATCGCGATTTTGGAGACGTTGAGAAACTTTTGATTTTGTGCATTTTGTGTTGACTTCACAAAAATATTTCTTAATACGTTTTTGAAACACTATAGATGGGCGACATTTTGACTTTAGAATCAGCAAAATCGCACCAAGCGTTTGCGTGTTGTGTAATTTTCAAACATCAAATCGCGATTTTGCAGACGTTGAGAAACTTTTTATTTTGTGCATTTTGTGTTGATTTCAAAAAAAATTCTTCAAACGTTTTTGAAACACAAGAGATTGGCGACATTTTGACATTCGAATCAGCAAAATCGCACAAAGCGTTTGCGTGTTGTGCAATTTTCAAACAACAAATCGCGATTTTGGAGACGTCGATAAACTTTTGATTTTGTGCATTTTGCGTTGAATTCACAAAAATATTTCTTAATACGTTTTTGAAACACAATAAATTGGCAACATTTTGACATTAGAATCAGCAAAATCGCACAAAGCGTTTGTGTGTTGTGCAATTTCAAACATCAAATCGCGATTTTGGAGACGTTAAGAAACTTTTGATTTTGTGGATTTTCTGTTAATTTCACAAAAATATTTCTTAATACATTTTTGAAACACAACAGATTGGCGACATTTTGACATTCGAATCAGCAAAATCGCACAAAGCGTTTGCGTGTTGTCCTATTTTGAAACAGCAAATCGCGATTTTGTACACGTTGAAAACTTTTGATTTTGTGCATTTTGTGTTGATTTCACAAAAATATTTCTTAATACGTTTTTGAAATACAATAGATTGGCGACATTTTGATATTAGAATCAGCAAAATCGCCCAAAGCGTTTGCGTGTTGTGCAATTTTCCAACATCAAATTGCGTTTTTGGAGACGTTGAGAAACTTTTAACTTTGTGCATTTTGTGTTGATTTCACAAAAATATTTCTGAATGTGTTTTTGAAATACAACAGACTTGCGACATTTTGACATTAGAATCAGCAAAATCGCACAAGGCGTTTGCGCGTTGAGCAATTTTCAAACATCAAATCGCGATTTTGTAGACGTTAAGAAACTTTTGATTTTGTGCATTTTGTGTTGGTTTCACAAAAATATTTCTTAATACGTTTTTGAAACAAAATAAATTGGCGACATTTTGACATTCGAATCATCAAAATCGCACAAAGCGTTTGCGCGTTGTGCTATTTTCAAACAACAAATCGCGATTTTGTAGACGTTAAGAAACTTTTGATTTTGTGCATTTTGTGTTGGTTTCACAAAAATATTTTTAAATACGTTTTTGAAACACAATAAATTGGCGACATTTTGACATTCGAATCATCAAAATCGCACAAAGCGTTTGCGCGTTGTGCAATTTTCAAACAACAAATCGCAATTTTAAAGACGTCGAGAAACTTTTGATTTTGTGCATTTTGTGTTGATTTCACAAAAATATTTTTTAATACGTTTTTGAAACACAATACATTGGCGACATTTTGACATTAGAATCAGCAAAATCGCACAAGGCGTTTGCGTGTTGTGCAATTTTCAAACAACAAATCGCGATTTTGGAAACGTTGAGAAACTTTTGATTTTGTGCATTTTTTGTTAATTTCACAAAAACATTTCTTTATACGTTTTTGAAACACAATAAATTGCCGACATTTTGACATTAAAATCAGCAAAATCGCACAAGCATTTGCGTGTTGGAAAATTTTCAAACATTAAATCGCGATTTTGCAGTGGTTAAGAAACTTTTGATTTTGTGCATTTTGTGTTGATTTCACAAAAATATTTCTTTATACGTTTTTGAAACACAATAAATTGGCGACATTTTGACATTAGAATCAACAAAATCGCACAAAGCGTTTTCGTGTTGTGCAATTTTCAAACAACAAATCGCGATTTTGGAGACGTCGAGAAACTTTTGATTTTGTGCATTTTGTGTTGATTTCACAAAAATATTTCTTAATACGTTTTTAAAATACAATAGATTGTCAACATTTTAACATTCGAATCAGCAAAATCGCACAAAGCGTTTGCGTGTTGTGCAATTTTCAAACAAATCGCGATTTTGTAGACGTTGAGAAACTTTTGATTTTGTGAATTTTGTGTTGATTTCACAAAAATATTTCTTAATACGTTTTTGAAATAAAATAGATTGGCAACATTTTGACTTTCCAATCAGCAAAATCGCACAAAACGTTTGCGTGTTGTGTGTGCAATTTTCAAACAACAAATCGCGATTTTGGAGACGTCGAGAAACTTTTGATTTTGTGCATTTTGTGTTGATTTCACAAAAACATTTCTTTATACGTTTTTGAAACACAATAAATTGCCGACATTTTGACATTAAAATCAGCAAAATCGCACAAGCATTTGCGTGTTGGAAAATTTTCAAACATTAAATCGCGATTTTGCAGTGGTTAAGAAACTTTTGATTTTGTGCATTTTGTGTTGATTTCACAAAAACATTTCTTTATACGTTTTTGAAACACAATAAATTGCCGACATTTTGACATTAAAATCAGCAAAATCGCACAAGCATTTGCGTGTTGGAAAATTTTCAAACATTAAATCGCGATTTTGCAGTGGTTAAGAAACTTTTGATTTTGTGCATTTTGTGTTGATTTCACAAAAATATTTCTTTATACGTTTTTGAAACACAATAAATTGGCGACATTTTGACATTAGAATCAACAAAATCGCACAAAGCGTTTTCGTGTTGTGCAATTTTCAAACAACAAATCGCGATTTTGGAGACGTCGAGAAACTTTTGATTTTGTGCATTTTGTGTTGATTTCACAAAAATATTTCTTAATACGTTTTTAAAATACAATAGATTGTCAACATTTTAACATTCGAATCAGCAAAATCGCACAAAGCGTTTGCGTGTTGTGCAATTTTCAAACAAATCGCGATTTTGTAGACGTTGAGAAACTTTTGATTTTGTGAATTTTGTGTTGATTTCACAAAAATATTTCTTAATACGTTTTTGAAATAAAATAGATTGGCAACATTTTGACTTTCCAATCAGCAAAATCGCACAAAACGTTTGCGTGTTGTGTGTGCAATTTTCAAACAACAAATCGCGATTTTGGAGACGTCGAGAAACTTTTGATTTTGTGCATTTTGTGTTGATTTCACAAAAACATTTCTTTATACGTTTTTGAAACACAATAAATTGCCGACATTTTGACATTAAAATCAGCAAAATCGCACAAGCATTTGCGTGTTGGAAAATTTTCAAACATTAAATCGCGATTTTGCAGTGGTTAAGAAACTTTTGATTTTGTGCATTTTGTGTTGATTTCACAAAAATATTTCTTAATACGTTTTTGAAACACAATAAATTGGCGACATTTTGACATTAGAATCAACAAAATCGCACAAAGCGTTTTCGTGTTGTGCAATTTTCAAACAACAAATCGCGATTTTGGAGACGTCGAGAAACTTTTGATTTTGTGCATTTTGTGTTGATTTCACAAAAATATTTCTTAATACGTTTTTGAAACACAATAAATTGGCGATATTTTGACATTAGAATCAGCAAAATCGCACAAAGCGTTTGCGCGTTGTGCAATTTTCAAACAACAAATCGCGATTTTGGAGACGTTGAGAAACTTTTGATTTTGTGCATTTTGTGTTGGTTTCACAAAAATATTTCTTAATACGTTTTTGAAATACAATAGATTGTTGATATTTTGACATTCGAATCAGCAAAACCGCACAAAGCGTTTGCTGTTGCGCAATTTTTAAACAAATCGCGATTTTGGAGACGTTGAGAAACTTTCGATTTTGTGCATTTTGTGTTGGTTTCACAAAAATATTTCTTAATACGTTTTTGAAATACAATAGCTTGGCGACATTTTGACATTAGAATTAGCAAAATCGCACAAAGCGTTTGCGTGTTGTGCAATTTTCAAACAACAAATCGCGATTTTGGAGACGTCGATAAACTTTTGATTTTGTGCATTTTGCGTTGAATTCACAAAAATATTTCTTTACACGTTTTTGAAATACAATAGATTGGCGACATTTTTACATTCGAATCATCAAAATCGCACAAGGCGTTTGCGTTTTGTGGAATTTTAAAAAATCAAATCGCGATTTTGGAGAAACTTTTAATTTTGTGCATGAATGTATTGATAGAAGATATATTTCCTAAATGTGTCGCGTAAAAAATGCAATGCATTAATTAAATGCGAATTTATAAATTTTAATAATTCGGTCACTACCATTTGTAAGAACCATAATTGATTATGTGTTCAATTAAGCACGCGATTAAGTGAAATGAATATTCATTAAATCGACGCTAATATTATTTTAATTAATTAGGGCAATTTTGAATACTAATCGAAATTCAATTTTTGGATAATGAATATGTCTTGTGTAAATAATAATGGTTTCATTCTGAAATATTACAAAAAAATATTTTAATTTTGGTTATTCAACGTTATATCGTAAACAGAACGTTAAATTCAACGGCTGAACGTTATGTTAAAGTAAGAGATAGCTTATAGTATTTACAATTAGTAAAACAAGGATGACGAATTTTAACATGCCGTTAAATTCAAAGTTTTTAATAATAATAATAATAAATTTTATTGTCCAACAGAAAGAACCTAAAAAGGACATGATCAAATATAATACACGTATCTTATGAAATAGTGATATAAATTAAATAAAGTCGACAAGTAGTCTGTATAAATGAATTTAATGCACATGCTTAATTCTTTCAAATTTAATCTTAAGAATTACGAATTATTAATTTTAAGATTGATTATTTTATTTCAAATTTATTTATATCGAATGGCGACTTGTGTAATTAATGTGATACATGTAATACACCAATAATACACCATTATATTAAATTCAGAAACCATTTTTTTTTTTTATACAAAGATTTTTTAGAGCGATGTGCACTTTTTAAATTTAAAAACATATAAAACGAGACATTTCACAAAAAAAATAGCAAATGCACAAAACTCTGCTATTGTAGTTTGTGCCGTTTTCTTTGGCCCACTGTGTACATCAATAAAATAATTATTGAAATTTCCACATTAAATAAATAAGGGGGACGATCCTAAAATTTCCATACCGAATTTTCCCTGAAGAGTTAAATATAAAAGGCAAATTTTGAAATAAGAGATCGACAATTAGTCAAGCGACGGCCTTATTTCGCTTGTTTTGTCTGTCGCGATTTCTAATGTCCCATTGAAACCAACAGTAATTTGCTTTTAATTTTCCGCATTTCCATGGCAGTAAAAGTGGGCATTTCGTTTTCAGCCAATTAGTTCAGATATTCCGTTGAAGCGCGGTGGGAACTTTCGGTGCCCAGTAATTTTGGAAATAATTAAGCGATCGAGTTTCGCGATATATCCATATCGTGAGAATCCAAAAGGTACAGTTAGCTCTTTCGGCAGCGGACGTTACCGAGATTATGGTTTATTTTTTTTATGGTTTAATTAAAAGTTCATCTGTGAACCGTTCGGTAATTAATTAAGAACTTCTAGCGTTTGCGAGTTAAATCTATTTGTTCATGATTCAATTAAAACTAACCCGCAGGGCGAAATACCTTTTTTGATTAATTAATTTTTTTCTTCATTATCCCAGTGCAGCCTATTAGTATTGAATATTCGAACCACCGCTATGTGCTAATTACCCATGCTAAAACAATTGAAGTAATGAGTGTACATGCGGGATTCAAAATACACGCTTTGCATTAATGGTTTTAATTATTATTAAATTGCCTAATGTTGGAGGTTTCCTAGCCGAGCATTACTAAATGTGTTCGAGGAGCAACGGGTACCGACATTAAGATACCGGGATTTTCAATTAATTGTATCTATGCTAATATGTTTGTGGATTTACCGATTTTACGATTTTGTTCTCTCAGTTTCTTATATAATTTTTATTACATTTGTAAAAATTGTTAGCCGTTTTGCCTAGCTGGCAATTGATCACGAGATACTTCAGTCGCGGTAGTGGTTCACCTCCGAATGCCTTTTGATACCGAGAAAGGTAACAAGATAAAAATTGAACCGATGATTCCTATTGCTTTTGCTATTTGCGTTAAAGGATGCAAAACTCAAAAATGCCTTCTTAGAATTGTAAATATTGTACAATTAATTTGGAAATTTTAGTCAGGTGTGAAAGCGGATGCCAGTTTGTAAGTAATTTAAAAAAATATATACACAATGGGTTTTTACGCTTTGTAGATACTACTTCATCTTATCTATAAAAATTGGGCTTTTCACTGTTATGTTAGTTGTTTAAAAATATTAATAACTCACGGAGGTGAAACTTTTTGCCCGCCATGTATATTTTGCAAATTTCATTAATACTACCTATTAGGATTTCAAAATCAACTCTCACGGTTGTCACTCATTTAAATGATTAATCAAAAACGCTCACCTTCGGATTCTTATTAAATAAATTTAAGTACCACCTTGATTTATCCCAAACTGACGCAAGTACCAATCACAGATTTTACGCTTATCCGCGGAAATCTTCAAACCTCGTAAAATTATCCCCGGCTTCTAAATAAAACTTTATAGCCCAACTTCCGTTTAAGAAATACCGCGATTTTTAACGCCAATAATGGTGCACTATAATTTTTGTAAACGGCCTGGCACTTTACGATCTGCACGATCTACATATTCGAGCCTTCGAGGGGTAATATACACCTATGCTATCGGTAGTGATTTATATGTACGGCTTATTTATTGGCGATTTCGAAAATATGTTGTCAATATTAAAATGACCAACGGTACTCATAAATGTGCATATGGAATTTCAATGCGGTGATTTATGTGGCTTTTTCTCGACATTCATTAACATCAGAGACACTTGAATGCGCTTAGACAAAAAAATGCGTATTCAATTAACGCTGCTGGCATTCCTCGGATGCTCACAATCGTGTATTATATTTTAATGTTAAAGTTAATTGAAGTGGGATCTGCTTACTCTGCCAGTCGTAAAAATTCTTATATTTTTTTTTAAATTTTGCATATTCCTTGAATGATGGGAATGTTGGGAATACAAATTTTTTTATCCTATAACGTTAGCATGTCAATAACTCCTTAGCAACCAGTTCCGTTAAGATACCTATAACAACACTAGTTAGGAAATTCGTAACAACACTAGTGCCCTTAAATGTTTCGCTTTCAAAAAGAAACGAATAATTTCAGAAACAAGTGTTAAACTCACTGCTACTTAAAATCACTGTTCCTTAAAATTACTGTTACTTAAAATCACTGCTACTTAAAATCACTTCTACTTAAAATCACTGCTACTTAATATCACTGTTACTTAAAATCACAGTTACTTAAAATCACTGCTACTTAAACTGTGTCTGTTACTTAAAACATAATTGTAGTACAAGGTGGCATTTTTAAATGTTATATAATATTCATTACTTTATTCTCCCATTTTTGCAGGGCATTGTATTGAAATTAATTTTGAATAAATATTTAATAACAAAGACAAATGTTTACAAAATGCCATAGTATACCATATAAAATGAAATAAATTACAACTTATGACCTAACAATTATTAATTAATTAATTGAAATTTTATAAAAACGAAAAAATTATCTTGCCCGGCATGGAATTGAACCACAAACTCGCTGTGATCGAAAGTGATGAGTCACAGTAAAAAATCAAAACTAAAATTTTCAAAAATCCACATCTCCATTAAAAACTGTGGAATTTACAAAAACCAAATTGATTTTGAATTAGCTATACATCGGCCATTAAAAATGATTTTTTATGGAATTTTGTCCGCGCGTTTTATATTTTTTCTGCGATGTTTTCATTCAAGTGCTCAAAAAATAAGATTACAATTTTCAAAAATTTATATCTCTATTAAAAATAGTTGAATTTACAAAAACCAAATTAATTTTGAATAAGTGATTCTTCGACCATTGAGGATATTGATTAAGGAATTATTTCTTCGCGTTTTATATTTTTTTCTGCGATGTTTTCATTCAAGTCCTCAAAAAAATAAAATTAAAATTTTCAAAAATTCATATTTCCATTAAAAATAGTTGAATTTACAAAAACCAAATTAATTTTGAATAAGCGATTCTTCGACCATTGAGGATATTGTTTTAAGGAATTTTTTCTACGCGTTTCATATTTTTTTCTGCGATGTTTTCATTCAAGTGCTCAAAAAATTAAAACGAAAATCTTAAAAAATCCATTTCTCTATTGAAAATTGTTGAATTTACAAAAACAAAATTAATTTTGAATTAGCTATACTTTGGCCATTGAGGATGATTATTTTATGGAATTTTGTCTGCGCGTTTTGTATTTTTTCTGCGATGTTTTCATTCAAGTGCTCAAAAAATTAAAACGAAAATCTTCAAAAATCCATATCTCTATTGAAAGTTGTTGAATTTACAAAAACCAAATTAATTTTGAATAAGCTATACTTCGGCCATTGAGGATAATTTTTTATGGAATTTTATCTGCGCGTTTTATATCTTTTCTGCGATGTTCAAGTGCTCAAAAAAATAAAATTAAAATTTTCAAAACTTCATATCTCCATTAAAAATAGTTGAATTTACAAAAACCAAATTAATTTTGAATAAGCGATTCTTCGACCATTGAGGATATTGTTTAAGGAATTTTTTCTACGCGTTTTATATTTTTTCTGCGATGTTTTCATTCAAGTGCCCAAAAAATTAAAACGAAAATCTTCAAAAATCCATATCTCTATTGAAAATTGTTCAATTTACAAAACCCAAATTGATTTTAAATAAGCTATACTTCGACCATTGAGGATTATTTTTATGGAATATTTCTGGGCGTTTTATATTTTTTCTGCGATGTGTTTATTCAAGTGTTAAAAAAATAAGATTAAAATTTTAAAAAACTCATATCTTCAATAAACATTGTTAAATTTACAAAAAACAAATTAATTTTGAATAAGCGATTCTTCGACCATTGAGGATATTGTTTAAGGAATTTTTTCTACGCGTTTTATATTTTTTCTGCGATGTTTTCATTCAAGTGCCCAAAAAATTAAAACGAAAATCTTAAAAAATCCATTTCTCTATTGAAAATTGTTGAATTTACAAAAACAAAATTAATTTTGAATTAGCTATACTTTGGCCATTGAGGATGATTATTTTATGGAATTTTGTCTGCGCGTTTTGTATTTTTTCTGCGATGTTTTCATTCAAGTGCTCAAAAAATTAAAACGAAAATCTTCAAAAATCCATATCTCTATTGAAAGTTGTTGAATTTACAAAAACCAAATTAATTTTGAATAAGCTATACTTCGGCCATTGAGGATAATTTTTTATGGAATTTTATCTGCGCGTTTTATATCTTTTCTGCGATGTTCAAGTGCTCAAAAAAATAAAATTAAAATTTTCAAAACTTCATATCTCCATTAAAAATAGTTGAATTTACAAAAACCAAATTAATTTTGAATAAACGATTCTTCAACCATTGAGGATATTGTTTAAGGCATTTTTTCTACGCGTTTTATATTTTTTCTGCGATGTTTTCATTCAAGTGCCCAAAAAATTAAAACGAAAATCTTCAAAAATCCATATCTCTATTCAAAATTGTTCAATTTACAAAACCCAAATTGATTTTAAATAAGCTATACTTCGACCATTGAGGATTATTTTTATGGAATATTTCTGGGCGTTTTATATTTTTTCTGCGATGTGTTTATTCAAGTGTTAAAAAAATAAGATTAAAATTTTAAAAAACTCATATCTTCAATAAACATTGTTAAATTTACAAAAAACAAATTAATTTTGAATAAGCGATTCTTCGACCATTGAGGATATTGTTTAAGGAATTTTTTCTACGCGTTTTATATTTTTTCTGCGATGTTTTCATTCAAGTGCCCAAAAAATTAAAACGAAAATCTTCAAAAATCCATATCTCTATTGAAAATTGTTGAATTTACAAAAACCAAATTAATTTTGAATTAGCTATACTTCGGCCATTGAGGATGATTTTTTATGGAATTTTGTCTGCGCGTTTTATATTTTTTCTGCGATGTTTTTATTCAAGTGCTCAAAAAAATAAAATTAAAATTGTCAAAAATTCATATCTCCATTAAACATTGTTAAATTTACAAAAAACAAATTAATTTTGAATAAGCGATTCTTCAACCATTGAGGATATTATCTTACGGAATTTTTTCTACGCGTTTTATATTTTTTCTGCGATGTTTTCATTCAAGTGCTCAAAAAATCAGTAGAAATTGTTTAAAAATTCTGAAATAATTCTACTCAGCTCCCAAATTATTATATTTTGAGAATACAATCAACTTTTTAAGCTCCAAGAATTTTTTAATGGGTTATATCTGTTGCTAGTTAAACCTGCATTTATTAATTACGTTTAAAATTCAGCATTTTCTAAAATAAATAAAAAATATTAAAAATTGTTTAAAAATTCGGAAATAATTCTATACAACTCCTTAATTATCATATTTTAAGAATATAATCAACATCTTAAATTCCAATAATTTTTTACAGGGTTATAACTGTTCGTAGTTAAACATGCATTTTTTAATTGCGTTCAAAATTGAGCATTTTCTAAAATAAATAAAAAAATATTAAAAATCGTTTAAAAATTCGGAAATAATTCTACTCAACTTCCACATTATTATATTTTAAGAATATAATCAACTTCTTAAATTCCAACCATTTTTTATTGGGTTATAACTGTTCGTAGTTAAACATGCATTTTTTAATTGCGTTCAAAATTCAGCATTTTCTAAAATAAATAAAAATTATTTAAAAATTCTGAAATAATTCTACACAGCTCCCACATTATTATATTTTGAAAATACAATCAACTTTTTAAACTCCAACAATTTTTTAATGGGTTATAACTGTTCGTTGTTAAACATGCATTCTTTAATTGCTTTCAAAATCGAGTATTTTTAAAAGAAATAAAAAATAGTAGAACTTGTTTAAAAATTCTGAAATAATTGTGGGAAAATTCTGGAAATCAGGCAATATATATTACAATATTAATTTCTCACAAAATAACGCTCAAATGCGTCGATTTGGATTCTTCAATTCGTATATATTGGCAGAGTTCTTTGATTTCATTCCATTTATTAACATCTGTCATTGCTTGTTTATTTGTTGTATTTTTTTAAATGGGAAAATGGGTCGTAACATACTTCATTTGTGAATAATCCTTAATTTTGGTTGATTCTATAGATTTATATCGTAAGAGTATGATTTTTTTCTAATTCTGATATAATTTTAAAACAGGGTTTATATACAGGGTATAGATGAACAAAACTAAATAAATTAATAAATAAATAAAAACGAAACATAGGATTTTTAATGTTAATTTCTTTATATTGGAATATTATCTTCCCCGATAATTAAAAAAAAATATGTACAGACATTTTTGTTGAGTAGAATTTTCTGCATGCACAGTCATGCCATTGTTTATTTTTTTGCATTAATTTTTTTTATTGCCCGAAAAAATAATAAAATAAAAATGATAATTTTCACGAAAATAATGGTGGCCATGGAATTAAAGAAAAATGATGCGCTGTTGATCTGTAGGCTCAAATTTATTGAATACTTCATAACTGTTTACAAGTTTCTTCATTAAAAATGTATTGTAATCAAGAAAAAGCGCAAATTGTGAAGTGGTGGCAGTTTTCGTGAAGTGCGGAATATATTTGCCATCAAATGTTATAAATGGATTCATGTTATTATTACTATTTTCATTTATAAAAACCAAACAGATCAACTGCGCACCATTTTTTTTTTAATTTCTTGCCAAACATTATTTTCGTGAAAATTATCGTTTTTATTTAATTATTTTTTCGGGTTCTATGAGTAGAAGAAAATAAATAACATCGTGGCTGCATGCAGAAGTTTTTACTCTACAAAAAATGTATTTACATGTTTCCTCTAAAATGATCAGGGAAGATAATATTCAAATATAAAGAAATTAATATTGAAAATACTAAGTACTGTTTTGTTCATCTACACTCTGTAGAGCATTTTTTAATGCATTTATTAAAAGTTCTGTTATTTTTGAACTGATCAACCAAACTTCACAAAAATTGGGTATCATAGACATCCATCAAATGTGGTGCAGCACGTCCCATATTGCCTCCTTGGATAGGTCTTTAAAGTCGATGGTTACCAATTTTGGTTGATTCGTTTAGAGATGAACAGAATTTAATATTATTTTCTTTCCAATAAAATTTTACGATATTTTTAGGATTCTGATAAAAAACACCTTGAAAAATATATACTATACTGTTGATACTGTTTTGTTATGACATAAAACGAAGCCCATTAAAATATAAAATAAAAAAAAAATAAAAAAAGTACTGTCATCTTTGAGCTAATCGACCAAACCTCACCAGAATTGGTGACCATTGACAGAATAAATAAAGTGTTGCTGTATTAAAAAAATGACGATAAACATAGCAATGACAGAAGGCAATGAAAAAAAAATAAGTACTGCCAAAATGTAGGAATTTAAAAATTAAAATTAACTTGTTTAGACGTTTTTTTCTTTTCTCTAGAAATTAACGTTTTTAAATACATAAAACCTGATTTTCAGACTATTTTTGCATACAGTATATAAAAACTATATATCACTAATATAAGTATTTTAATAATCAAGAGTAAAAAAAACGTTACGGGCACTCCAACAAAAAAAAATTCTCCGTAAGTCGCAGAAATCCACATTGTGAAAATGATTTTTTTCTGGGCTGAAGGAGTGCCCGTAACGTTTTTTTGACTTGTGTTTATGAAAGTACGTTTATTAGTGATAAGAATAAGAATTTTTATTTAGTTATGACTTATTGCAAACTTTTCAAAAATAGCGATTAATATCGCGAAATGTGGATTTCTGGAGAATTTTTTTTTTTGTTGAAGGAGTGCCCGTAACGTTTTTTTGGCTCTTGATTATTAAATTACTTGTATTAGTGATAAGAATAAGCATTTTTATTTATTTATGGCAGATTGCAAACTTAAAAAAAAAAAAAAACTTTTTTCAAAGGGGTGAAAAAATATAAAGGGTTAAAATTAAGGGTTGATTCTTTTTGTGTTATTAATTTAGACCTTCCCTAATGGTTTGGTTAACTTTTTTTTCAATTGCTTTTCTTTTCTCCGAGATATGAATTTTTAAAATCTATTGCTGGATCTATTGCTAACTTCACACCCGTGATTCTGTTTTAACATGTTCATTCAATTTTGGAATAATTTCTTGTTAAACCTTTAAAGAGTGGTAATAATTTTGGTGACTAGATAAAAATATAGATGCAGTTGCAATCGACTTCAAAATCTGAAAATGTACTCACAATACATGCCAAATTACGATTCCATTAAAATGGCAAATATCTCCTCCATAGATTTTGGGATACTTTCATGTAAATGGAGAATAATGTTAATTTTGGTGTCAGGAAAAGATTTCTGTTTTAGAAATATAGAACTTTTTTTAAATAAAATGAAGAATGATTAACGGGTATTCGGGTTAAGAAATTATGGATGATTTTGGGACAGCATTGGCTATTTAGCCGCAATTTAATTTTTTTATCTCGTGTGAGCCACAAAATTTGGTTTCAGAGTTGGCTGTGAGATAAATGAGGTATGTCGCATATTATTATTAGTTCAATTGAATTAGATTTTAAAAAATGAATTAATCTCAGACATGACTGCTATGTTTCTCTCTCGGACATAGTCAACAATATCGGCAACAAAATTCTGTGGCTCACACCTTATAAAAGAACAACCAGAAATATTTATGACATCGCCGGGATTCGAAGCCAGGATCCTCACATTACTTCTAAACTAATATTTAGATTTTGGCTCCGGGTTCAGATTGTAAATTTGAAATTGATTGTCACGTACAATATTGCTCATTGGGCTCCCACACAAGTGTGGAACATTGGGAGGTATTGTAAGACGAAATACGATTAAGTTGCGGCCGTTGCAGAACTTAATAATTTATGAATATGCATATACGTGTACTTTCAGCCCGCCCTAAGTCTCCATGTGGATGACAAGTTTAAAGCCCGCACCTCCAGATTCTGACTCACTTCACATCTCGTACTGCTTGGCCTTGTGCAATTTTGTCCTGGAGTATACCCATAAGACAACGTTGTCTACGTTATTAATTGGGCACCTATTAATTATTTCAATAATAATAATCATGTTATTGGTGCTAACTGGGCGGCCCGCGTGCCGCGTGGGTTCGAATCCCAGCCCGGCCGAAAGATTTTTCGGGGATCGAGAAGTATTCGGTCGGGTCCATGGTTGTTGTGTATACGTCTGACATTATGCATTTATTCATTTATTCATTTGTTCATTTATTCATCCAAAAATTCAAAATACATAATTAAAATAGTCGATGTGACTGAATGGTTCATGCTTAAGACAAAAAAAATTGTGCTAACAGATTCTATTATCTTTAAACAAGATTTAAGTCAATTATCTCAATAATAATAATAGTTTCATTGGGGCTACCAAATTTTATCATTTTTAAACAAGATTTAAGTTAAGCTGGGTGGATATTTTCCAACTTCTGCCCAAAAGATTATCACGAAATCCAAGTAATTATCACATCACGCACAATACACTGTAATTCTACCAAATAAAACTTACATTTTAAATTCTCTTGAAAATGCCGTAACTTTAAATTAAACAATCTGCTAGTTGTATTTAAATTTAGATAAAAACAATTCACATTACAATATTTTAATTCAAATCATAGAAAACAAAACGGCAAATCACGATTATAATAACATTTTTTTTTTCGCCCAGCAAAACTACACAGTTCGATTGCATAACCGTTATTATTAATTTCAACGTTTCGGTCGGATTGGTTTAACCAATCCCGATGTCATTTGCCTCTAATAGAAAGGTAAATCATTTATCATAATGACCATCTCTCGCATCGAGATTCTTGCTAACTGCAAGTAGATCATATTTCGCATACTAATCATCTCCATTTATTTAAAAAAAAGGTTATTGACCCTTTATAAATATACAAAGTAACGAATAATGAGTAAATATGGGAGAGGTGGGAAAGGCGGAATTGAATTGAATTTTGGGTTTAAGACGCTTCGACAGCTAAGGTCATTCGCGCCCCTGACAAAGTAGAAATGCCGCTGATCAACCACTTCGCGCCCCTTTGATTGGACTGTTGGATAATCCTGAAAAATTATTTACCTTTTTCTACGACATATTATTCCACTGTCACAAATTTACTCATTTATGCAAAAAAATATGAAACAATATTCCATAGATGGCGCTAAAGGTGCATTTTTTTTTTGTAAAATATTTTTGTTTTCATTTTTTTGTTTGTCCTGGGCGTGAAGAGGTTAATAGTCGTTTTGCAGGAATTACATAGTTTTAAATAAACTTCTGATTTGCTGATAAACATATTTTAAATTGCAGCTAGCTTAGATAGTGAAAACGTTAGCAGGTGGTTTTTCAATTTCTCGAAAAGAAATTCTTCAGATCAAAACACTTGCCAAATTAGAAACGTTCTACCATTTCAATTAGGGCTGGAACGTTTCTTCGGAGAGGTTCGATGAGCTTCGAAAGATTCGAAGATTCATAGAAAATGTTCTAAGAATGAAGTTTCAAAGATTTCGAATTCTTTAAGTTTTGAATTTTCGAAGGTCGAAAATTCAAATATTCGAAGATTCATAGAAAATCTTCTAAGAATGGAGTTTTAAAGATTTCGAATTCTTTAAGTTTTGAATTTTCGAAGGTCGAAAATTCAAAGATTCGAAGATTCATAGAAAATCTTCTAAGAATGAAGTTTCAAAGATTTCGAATTCTTTAAGTTTTGAAGTTTCGAAGTCCCACCTCGCGAATATTGATAAAATATAAATTTCAACGAAGATAAAATAAAATTTCCTATTTCTGGATCTCGGGATCGTAAATTCCCTAAAAAAGGAAGAAATGATTTCCTGAAAAAAAAAATGTTGCATTATCTTCAATATGCCTTCCTTTAAATTCTCAATTTAGGTTTTCGCACAATTAAATATAAAGTAGACCCGAGCACGCGCTTCTCGTGAGATGATTATTGCGGATAATCTTGATTACACAGTCCAAAATGATTTATTCATACGTTGCTTCTGGGATAATTTTAAATTAGCTCATTACCATTATCGCAAAGTCATTTCAAATTTGTTGTCTCAAATTCTGTTTAATTATCTCCAACATTTTTTCCACTTGGTTTAATTTCAATTAAACATCGAATGATTAATACCAGAAAATAATAATCATTACGGATAATTACATGATGAATTGTTCAAAAACCATAGCAGGTACTTCCTGGTTATAAAATCATAGAATTTATAGCTTATTGGTATATCACATTAATATATTATATGAGCTGACTTATTTATATTGAATAATTGTCGAAGCCTGGAATTTACGACGTAACCATAACCAGTTATGAAGTCATCATGCAGTCCATATTTTTTTGGGAGCTGTCGAAACTGTGCTCGCCACTTGTCACCTGCGAAATGTCAGGACCATAAATTGTTTCGAAAACGAGGAAGTTTTTAAAGTAAACGATATCATTTAAAGCTTGTTACAAATTTATGGTAATCGATGTAAAAATTCGTTACGGTTGTGTTTGTTCGGTTTAACACGTCTTGTTTTTTCTGCTTAATTAAGCACTTAATTATCATGTTATTTTTTTGTAGAATTTTTCATCGGATTTAATTTAGATACTTAGTCATAGCGTGGTCTGCATTTATTTATTTAAACATCAACGGAAATTATTATTTGAAAATAATTTGTTTGAGATTCACGTCTTTTTTTACTTTCTCCGTTATGTACTCCAAATCCTACACAATGAAACTTATTTTTTTTTCTTTGACTTTTGACCAGCTTTTCGAGAATCGGGACCACTGCGTGACGGTTTGCGAGTAATCTGTCGTCCCAGTTTCGGGAAAAACGCGTTATAAGCACATTGCAGCATTCGCGCACTTTGGTGGACTCTGAGGAACCCTAAGAAATTTTCCCACTAAAGTACCAACTGAATATTGTTCATATGATCCTAAAATATCGTTTAAGCAAAAAATACGAGTTTTCCAAAATCCTTGAATTGTTACCCCTTCAACCACAACTTTTTCGCATTAGTCATTTCCAACGTCTAAGTCTAATCAGGATGTAATCGTTAACACAAATTGATAGATCTCCGATTGAGCCTGAGTATTTGATGATACGTTTCCATAATTGCAGATAAGACTTTGATTAGTACCATGACTTTTTCATCAATCCAACTCAAATGGTTTTCCGCCACGACGAAGAAGAAAACGTTTAACAACCCGCGAGTCGAGCCCATAAATATTCAACCAGATTTTTACTTTCGCTCGAAAGTTACAATGAAGACGGCGGTCATTATCGATAATTGTATCGGAATTATGGAAATGGGCAAACTGCATTATTTATTATTTACACAGTCTATAATTCCCGTTTCAAGTGTATCATAAATCAGTTTGATTGAACATAACATGACCCTGTCTAATTAACTATTTTTAATGTAATGCGCCTGTCAGTTAACTAATAAATAACGTATCACTACTTTACTATTACATTGTAATCACGCTAACCGCCGGTTGTACTCTGATTGTGACGTTTCTGTAATTAAAATTTACTTCTGTGTAATTAATTGGATGCGTGTGGTGGTGTGGGTTTTTTAACCGGATTGATTTAACTGGCGTGGAAAAAGTAAGAAGTATTGTAATTATTAAGTTCTCGTATATAGATTGCAGTTATCATGCTTGTAATTTTTAAATATTTGCATGAAAGTAATGATAAAAACATTACAAAGAAATTACATTAGGAATTAAAAAAATATTCTTTCAATTAAATCCAATAATCCTAAATCTGGTATATAGACCTCCAAATATCCGGTGTCACATTGCGCAGTGATCATCTTAAATTTTAAGAGAGCTGGCGCCGATAACTCATAATTATTAACAGCGAGCGTCGCGTGATCAAAATGTAAATATAGAAAGAATCGTGGCGTAGATTTGTTATCGCGTTCTATCCGAAAACTTTGAGCAAACTTTACCCCCATGTGACGCTAGATATTTGGAGGGCTGTACATACGAAACCCTAGTTTTATACAGGCAACTAGAGATGGGCAAAACTGCTACTTTTGAATCACGTGATTTTAAACTGTGACTGCGATCACGATTGGTAAACGTCGTAACACCTTCTGAAATTGTTAATGGTTTCTCAAAAATGTTTTTGATATGAGTTCGTTTTGATATTATACCTGTGACTGAAGGTAATATTTTGGCATATTATCTGCTATACCAAATAAATACACGACTATCTTTGATTCAGTTCAAAATTCGAAAAGTATTTGGAGATACAGAGAAGGCGTAGAAAAAAAACCTTAAAACAAAATCCTCAATGGTCGAAGTATAGCTTATTAAAAATTAATTTGGTTTTGGTTTTGGTTTTTAATGGAGATTTTTAAAATTTTTATAATTTTATTTTTTTGAGCACTTGAATAAAAACATCGCAGAAAAATATAAAACGCGCCGACAAAATTCCATAAAAAATCATCCTCAATGGCCGAAGTATAGCCAATCCAAAATCAATTTGGTTTTTGTAAATTCAACTATTTTCAATAGAAATATGGATTTTTGAAGATTTTCGTTTTAATTTTTTGAGCACTTGAATGAAAACATCCCAGAAAAAAATATAAAACGCGTAGAAAAATTCCACAAAACAATATCCTCAATGGTTGAAGAATCGCTTATTTAAAATTAATTTGGTTTTTGTGAATTCAACAATTTTTAATGGAGATATGAATTTTTGAAAATTTTAATTTTAATTTTTTTGAGTACTTGAATAAAAACATCGCAGAAAAAATATAAAACGCGCAAAAAAAATCCATAAAAAATCATCCTTAATTGCCAAAGTATAGCTAATTCAAAATCAATTTGGTTTTTGTATATTCAACAATTTTTAATAGAGATATGGATTTTTGAAGATTTTCGTTTTAATTTTTTGAGCACTTGAATGAAAACATCTCAGAAAAAAATATAAAACGCGTAGAAAAAATTCCTTAAAACAATACCCTCAATAGTCAAAGTATAGCTTATTCAAAACTAATTTGGTTTTTGTAAATTCAACAATTTTTAATGGAGATATGAATTTTTGAACATTTTAATTTTATTTTTTTGAGCACTTGAATAAAAACATCGCAGAAAAAATATAAAACGCGCAGACAAAATTCCATTAAAAATAATCCTCAATGGTCGAAGTATAACTAATTCAAAATCAATTTGGTTTTTGTAAATTCAACAATTTTCAATAGAGATATGGATTTTTGAAGATTTTCGTTTTAATTTTTTGAGCACTTGAATGAAAACATCGCAGAAAAAATATAAAACGCGTAGAAAAAATTCCGTAAGATAATATCCTCAATGGTTGAAGAATCGCTTATTCAAAATTAATTTGTTTTTTGTAAATTTAACAATGTTTAATGGAGATATGAATTTTTGACAATTTTAATTTTATTTTTTTGAGCACTTGAATAAAAACATCGCAGAAAAAATATAAAACGTGCAGACAAAATTCCATAAAAAATCATCCTCAATGGCCGAAGTATAGCTAATTCAAAATTAATTTGGTTTTTGTAAATTCAACAATTTTCAATAGAGATATGAATTTTTGAAGATTTTCGTTTTAATTTTTTGGGCACTTGAATGAAAACATCGCAGAAAAAATATAAAACGCGTAGAAAAATTCCTTAAACAATATCCTTAATGGTCGAAGAATCGCTTATTCAAAATTAATTTGTTTTTTGTAAATTTAACAATGTTTATTGAAGATATGAGTTTTTTAAAATTTTAATCTTATTTTTTTAACACTTGAATAAACACATCGCAGAAAAAATATAAAACGCCCAGAAATATTCCATAAAAATAATCCTCAATGGTCGAAGTATAGCTTATTTAAAATCAATTTGGGTTTTGTAAATTGAACAATTTTCAATAGAGATATGGATTTTTGAAGATTTTCGTTTTAATTTTTTGAATTAGAAAAAAATCATACTCTTACGATATAAATCTATAGAATCAACCAAAATTAAGGATTATTCACAAATGAAGTATGTTACGACCCATTTTGCCATTTAAAAAAATACAACAAATAAACAAGCAATGACAGATGTTAATAAATGGAATGAAATCAAAGAACTCTGCCAATATATACGAATTGAAGAATCCAAATCGACGCATCTGAGCGTTATTTTGTGAGAAATTAATATTGTAATATATATTGCCTGATTTCCAGAATTTTCCCACAATTATTTCAGAATTTTTAAACAAGTTCTACTATTTTTTAAAAATACTCGATTTTGAAAGCAATTAAATAATGCAAGTTTAACAACGAACAGTTATAACCCATTAAAAAATTGTTGGAGTTTAAAAAGTTGATTGTATTTTCAAAAAAAATAATGTGGGAGCTGTGTAGAATTATTTCAGAATTTTTAAATAATTTTGATTTATTTAAGAAAATGCTGAATTTTGAACGCAATTAAAAAATGCATGTTTAACTACGAACAGTTATAACACAGTAAAAAATTATTGGAATTTAAGATGTTGATTATATTCTCAAAATATGATAATTAAGGAGTTGTATAGAATTATTTCCGATTTTTTAAACAATTTTTAATATTTTTTATTTATTTTAGAAAATGCTCATTGAACGCAATTAAAAAAAATGCATGTTTAACTACGAACAGTTATAACCAGTGGCGTTTCGTGGAACATGTTGATGGTAGAGCCATTTATACAATATACCCCACCCCCCTCCTTTTTTGAAGAAAGAAAGAACGACTTATCAGCCTAGAGACCAAAGTAACTGGCGAAAAAGTGTTTTAAGAATTAATTAAAAATTCTTGCTGAGCTTGAAACTACATGTAGTGCTCCTTGGCTCTATTTAACGAGCCGCCCCTGTCGATATTAGTTACATTTCTTTTTTTAATGGAAACCATAAATGACCATGGGTTTATTAGATAGACATTTTTTTCTCTTTAATCCGATATAGCACTTAACGTACACATTTATAAAAATAACTGAGTGATTATAAATGTTTCATTTTATAAAAAAAAAAATAGGTAGCCATGAAACAGCGGCGGCTCGTGGATGTTCGGCGGTGAGGCAACGGAGGAAAATTTGTCCGAAACAGCAACGGAATATTTACTTCCTCTATAAGAGTAAGTCAGTGATTCCCAAAGTGGGCGCCTCCGCCCCCTGGTGGGTGCTGCAGCAATTCAGGGGGGCGCTGACGGCGTGTAAACACAGAAGAATTTCCGTAGTTATAAGAAGAACTGATGAAAGTAACTGCAAATGATTCAATTTCAATGTTTCTATTTTACACAATTATTTACTATATTTTGCGAAAAAGGTAGAAATGTATACATTTCCTATTAATTGCTATCAAAATTAAAAAAAAAGCGCTTAGTAATCTTTTTTCTGGAAAGGGGGCGGTAGGGCAAAGAAGTTTGGGAACTACTGGAGTAAGTAGTGCAGCACAAGCGGCATCTTGTCTTTGCCTCACCTACGGAAATCCACGAGCCGCCGCTGCCATGAAACAATTATAATAATAAAACAACTGCGATTATTTGCGACAGTTGAATTCACAGTTGTATTTTTTTTTCAATTAATTTGGCATTGGAGTTAGAGAAAAAAAACTAACCCAGTATATTAACTGTACCAAATTCAAATATTCGGAATATAAACTGTTTGTATATTTGGTAGAATTAGTACATCAAGTCTGACCTTTCTGTACTAATTTACGTTGTCTTTGATTTTTGTAGTAATCCTTGATCAGGACCGCGCCAAGGGTGCGAGGCAAAAATTGCCCCCCCCCCCCCCCCCCTTTCAATGTGAAGAGGGGGGTAGAGAAAATGAACACCATTGATCGGCGCCGTCGATGCTTTGATGGTCAGCATATACATAATTCTGAAGTTAATATCAAATATTAAGAAATGATATTTTGTACATTTAGAGAGAAAGGGTTAAACTATTCGTCTATAGAATTTGATTTTTTTTTTAATCATCTGTATAATTTATCCTGAAAATTACCAATATTGGATGGATATCTGAAGCTTTTCTCTGCAAAGAACTAAAAATGTAATACTACAGAAAAATAGTTTACACCTTTGAAAACAATATGTACGTAATAAAATTGTCATTAGTTATCAAATAAAGTCGCAAAAACGTAAGAGCTGAACCTCTACAAACACGAAGTTGCTTTTTTTTTCGTCGTTCCAATGAACGCCCCCTGTATGAAATATTTTGTATCAACCCTGGAGGCGCGTACAAACAAATTTACGTACTCGGTAAAATTTCAGGCCCAAGATTGTGGCGATTATCATTTTCTATTAGGCCAACCCTGGCGCGAGGCACTTACCCCCTCAAAATTATTTAGAAAGAAAGAATTTCGATATAAACAAAGAGATACATTCATGGATTTTGCGCTTGCATCCGCACGAAAAGAATAAAAAAATCATCTCCTATTTCTCGAACGCAGGTGTTACGAAAAAAAAAGTATTTTGGTGGATTGATTTTTTCAACGAGCGCCAATAGTTTGAAAATTGTAAAAACCAATAAGATTTGGTGGGCAGAGCTGTTAGGCCTCCTCTTGCATGCCCATCATTTGACTATGACAACTAAACCATCCCACACAAATCATCAATAATAAGAGTCTTAAATGAGCATCATATAAATGACGTTACCTATGGATCAAGACACATGATCTCTAATTAAAAAGGAAAAAAATCGATTATCATTTGAATTTGATGTATTATTAGTAACAATTTTTTATAAAATACATCAACGAATATTTCTTGGATTAGGTTCACATTTAGCACTTGGAGAAACGTATTGTAAAATGTAATTATGGTAATAAAAAACTCCTATTATTACATAAATAAACGAGATTAGATTTCCGTGTATCCAACCTGGAAAGTAGTTGTTGTGATCGATAGTTTACTTTAAAGTCTCAAAGCGAGAGCCGCCAAATGAACATAATGTAAATATAGACACAGAATCGGTCGCGAAGTGATGATTAATCTTCAATTCGGTGATGCGGCCACGCGTAGATTTGTTAACGCATTCTCACTCTGCGCAAACTTTACCCCCAGGTGTCACAATATTTTTGGATGGCTCTACTTACCTAACAAACTTAAGTGGCCGATGACTGAATAAAAAACCTCTTTGATACTTAAAACTATATACAGGGTGTTCGCTGGGAAGCTTTACTACTTTAAATTTGTATAACTTTATGGAAATGAGAACAAAATTATTTTATTGAATGTTTGGAATTACGTATGAAAGACAATGTCAGCTAAATGCCTCTGGAAGCCTCACAAATTTCAACCTGTATTTCATTAATTTCATCACAAATGTTTTGTTTTCAGAAATACTGGATTTTTATCCAATACTTGGATCTTTAAATTATATTCATTTTTGATTGATTGTTGAAGTCATTACTTTGTGATACATATTGAATTACGAATTCTTCATGATACCAGCAAAGTGTTTTAATTCCACCTCCTTAGTATTATTCATTTTTCATAATTTTGATGTCAAGGTTTCATATTTTATTGTATGTATAAATATAATAACTGTGCTATTAAGGCCTTTTAAGGTCAATTTTTTTTAATAGAAACAATCAACTTACAGAAAATATGAAGAAACCACCACACTCCAATCGCACTCCAGAGTTTTAAGAAGTCGCACCAGCACGGACCACACTTGAAGCACTAACGTCGTGAGTATAATCCAAAGACTGATACAGTAAAATCACATCATCACCAGATAAATCTCATGAATATCAAGAGAAAAAAAAAGATAATAAATCGCCGGCGAAAAACACAGCACACCAATCCTCAGTCACGATAAATCACAAATTGAATGGCCCGTTAGAGTTCATAGTACCTGTCCAAAAAATACATACACACCTCTAACAATAGCATAGGAGCGATGTTATTGCGGGTTATGTAAGTACGGGACCTTCAACTTCCTTCGGCACTGTTTCCGGTCAGACATGCGCAAATGAACACGATGGACGTGAAGAAGTGCACTGCACGGATGGATGTAGGCTAAGTTGGTACGATGCTAACATCCCGCCACGGCGGTTCAGCGCAGACTTGCGAGTTGCCAGAGTTGCAGCAGGAGAAACGCGAAGGATCTCCTTTGGCGGGCGGTGGGGCTATCCGATTGATACACTCGCGGCGGGAGGGGAATTTCCCAATGCTGTACCTCGCTGTCGCACCTTTTCGTTGACACATTGCTGTTCTGGGTAAGCATATTGTTGTTATTAACAAAATTACCACTGTACAACGCAAAAGTTGATTTTAAAAATCATTCGGTGAATAACATATGGAATTCTGTCTGTTGGCGTTTCATGATCACCCATTGCAACGTGCGGTAAAATTCGCCACCGAAGCGTCATTCATGGCCGAAAAATATTTTTACCCCTCTGCGGGGCAAGGAAAGTTAGTTTTGGGCGGATAAACCCGAAGACTTTTAATTTGAAAATAATCACTTAAAAACAGTCGAATTTAAATACGCTATAATGACTTAGACTTATGACTCATTAGATTTAAGGGTTTACAATTGACTTTTTGCCTGATTTTAGTCCCACATGGGAACATTTCACGTGTTTGCCCATACTGCTGTGGTCTATGTGAAACATCGGAGAACATCGCCGTAGTAGGGATGGACGGAATTTGAGGGCATTTTAAATTTTCGGCCAAGGAGGGTCGACCCAATTCGAGACTACATCAGAACAATCAGTTCAAATTTTCGCCAAGTAATGTTAAAAATCTTTAGATTTTGCATTTTGTTATTTTCATTTTCAGCATCACCTCATTCGTGATGATGCCGGAATAAAAAATTAGTCGCTCCACGCACACTAAAATTGCCCTTTGAAACCCTGAGTAGACTTCACTCATATTCGGAGCTCCAATGTGACCTTGATCCCGCCAAGGGTACCTACGGTTAAGATAGTCAAAATGCCCCTATCCCTAGATTTTTGAATTTATCCGATAAGAGGGTGTTTTGGGGTGTAAAAATAAGGTTCTCGTGGTCAGTAGGCCAAAAAACCCCTTCACCCTCTCTAGGAGTTGAAAAAATTTTTAAACATTTTTTTTACTAATGAACGAGTGAATGAAACATTCTGGAAAAACTCATGAAAATAGTCTACCCAAATACCTATATCACCAATTCTTCCCAAGGCCTTTCGATATCATTTAGACCCTAAAAAAATTTCAAAGATTTTTAGGCCATAAAAATCTACCAAAATATTCTAAATAACTATTCAAGATTTTCCTGAAATTTACAACAAAATCTATTAAGTACTTTCAGTTTGCGTCAGGATATTTTAATTTTTGAATTTTGATTCTACGCAAAGTACAAAAATGAAAAACATTGATAAATCCTAAAATAATAACGATATTGATTTCAAATATTCTAAATAACTATTCAAGATATCCCTGAAATTTGCAACAAAATCTATTAAGTAGTTTCAGTTTGCGTCAGAATATTTTAATTTTTTTTAATTTTGATTCTTCGTAAAGTAGAAAAATTAAAAACATTGATAAATCATAAAATAATAAAGATATTGATTTGAAATATTCTAAATAACTATTCAAGATATTCCTGAAATTTACAACAAAATATATTAAGTAGTTTCAGTTTGCGTCTGAATATTTTAATTTTTGAATTTTGATTCTACGCAAAGTACAAAAATGAAAAACATTGATAAATCCTAAAATAATAAAGATATTGATTTAAAATATTCTAAATAACTATTCAAGATATCCCTGATAGTTACAACAAAATGTAATGAGTAGTTTCAGTTTGACTCAGAATATTTAAATTTTTGAATTTTGATTTCTACGTAAAGTCGAAAAATGAAAAACATTGATAAATACTAAAATAATAAAGATATTGATTTGAAATATTCTAAATAACCATTCAAGATATTCCTGAAATTGACAACAAAATATGATGAGTAGTTTCAATTTGCCTCAAAATATTTTATTTTTGATTCTACTTAATGTAGGAAAATAAAGAATCATTGAAATTCCTTTATTTTCGATAAAATCGCCTTATAAAACAGTAATTGGTATTTTCTTAGTGAAAAATAAAAGTTTTTCATTGTTCTTAATGCCTGAAACGAAATGTTCCAAAAATTAAAAAATACGATATCTCAGCGACTATTTAAGTTACAAAGATGAAATAAAAACCAAAATGTTCATTTCTTAAAAAGCTTTCACATGTTACCAGAAAATGTTGACGTATATGGGCAATTCCACGAAAAATGGTAAAAACCCTTAAAAAAGAAAAATCGGTTATCAGACAATATCAAAATAAACTTATAAAAAATAAGATCTAGTTTTTGAAAAAAAATCATTAAACATGCAAAATATTGGTAAAAAACCGTAAAAAAGAAAAATCAATTTTTCAAGAAATAAATATGTCTTGATACATATTTTAGTAGATTTTTTCGGGGTAAAAATGATGTAAATGTTAAAAACCTAAAATCCGGGTATAAGATTTTCCTGTAAGTAAAAATCGATTTAAAAACTTTTAGAATTTTTTTTATGGTCTAAATGACCTTGAATGGCCTTGGAAAAAATTGATCGAATAAGTAATTGGGTAGATTATTTTCATAAATTTTTTAAAAAAATTTCATTCACTCGTTCAGTTAGTAAAAAAATAATGTTAAAAAAACATTTTTTAACCCCCAGCGAGGGCGGAGGAGGTAATCGGCCCACTGACCTCGGGGACCTTATTTTCACACCCCAAAACACCCTCTTATCGGGTAAATTAAAAAATCTAGGGATAGGGGCATTTTGACTATCTATCTTAACCGAAGGTACCCTTTGATAATCCGGTGAAATTTTCAATTATTTGTAAAACTGTTGTATTATCAGTAACCTTAGTTAATTCTTTTATTTAGAACTCGATCGAATTCTCATTTTTACCATTTTACTCTCTCCGTAGTTTTGTTGACGTGGTTTTTTTCGAAATCAAAATTTCAATAGTAATTTCGAGTTTGAGGTCTTTCGAGATGATTCCATCCTTTTTTAAAAAAAAATGTATATCCCTGAAGTTGCGTTTTTTAAATTCACCGAAAGAATAGTAAAAAGAATTGCTACGAGCTTAAGAAAATCTGAAGTTACTTGGAATAGTTGCTACTATATAATAGTATAAACATCTTAAAACATAAATTTCCTAAATTGTAAGATAATCGCAAATTAACGCCCGTTTGTTTTCTGTTTTTAAGTTTTTTTTTTTTATCCGTTAAAAAAATAGAAAAACAATTCCTCCGGGCTTAAAACATTCTAAAGTTACTTATAATAGTTGCTACTAGGTGATACTATAAAAATTCTTAAAGCTCAATTTTCTAAATGCTAAAATAATCTCAATTTAACGCCCGTTTGTTTTTTCTGAAGTTGCATTTTTTAAATTCGGTAAAAAATAGAAAAACAATTCCTACGAACTTAAAACCTTCTAAAGTTACTTGTAATAGTTGCTACTACGTGGTACTATAAAAAATTTCAAAGCTCAATTTTCTAAATACTAAGTTAATCTCAATTTAAGGCCCGTTTGTTTTTTTCTAAAGTTACATTTTTCAAATTCGGTAAAAAATAGAAAAACAATTGCTACAAGTTTAAAACATTCTGAAGTTACTTTACTAATAGTTGCTACTACATTCTGATTTAAAAATTATTTTACAATATTAATTATTACTAATTATTTAATTAATGTTAGGTTTTACTTACACGTCTGTTCAAAGCCAGAGCAATGGAGCAATATTGGTAGTCGCTGTGGATATTTTTTTAATTTAAAAAATATTTCAAAAATATTTATTCAAATGTTAAAGAACTGCACATCTTTTGTAAATAAATGTAATTCGTTTTTTTGCTGTTCCAGAAATTATAACAAATGGAAAAGTCTTGACTTCGTTGGTTTATAGTTATGAAATGAAAGTTTACATCAAGTTTATACGAACAAAAATTGCAGAGAATATCAAAATAAACAACTTATAAAAAATAATACTTCTAGTGTTTGAAACAAAAATCATTAAACATGCAAAATATTACAAAAATCCGATGATTTTTCAGAATTATATTGGGTAACCCATTTTGGGCTATTATTTCTGATTTATGCTCTACATTTTTGGTTTTTAAGTTTTTAGTAACTTTGAAATCTTAAGTAGGAACCCATACTTTTTATTGCAGATTCGAATTCTACACCAAAAATTATAAAGGTTTTACTCGAGATTTTTTTTTTGAATTCGTGATAGATCGCGCTGTAGTCGCAAAAATGAAAACATTCCCTTTTACTTGAAATTTTTCTTAAATCAACTATTTTTATAGATGCAATTCTTATAAAGAGAACTTTTTTAAATGCATCAAAAGGAATACTTAACGCCAAATTTTTGACGAAAACAGTTACTCGTACTTTTAATAGTCATCGCCCCATTTCCACCGGTTAATATTAATAAGGTACGACGCCGAACTAACAGTACCGCGCAAACAGATCTCAATTCGGAAATAAATTAATGAATGTTAGATTCTCGCGTGTCATGACATCATCTCGCATTGTTCAATTCCGGAACATAAGCATTCAAGTGGAGAACCATTAATTAACGGTACCATTTTTCGCGTACACCGTTCGCCTTATATATCGAAAAAGCACATTTCCGTGACTGGATTTTACAATCTGGACCGACACGACCACTCGTAAAAAGAAATGACCTATCGAGGTACCATTCTTATTTAAATTAATATCGTTATAGTACTACTCGTGAAGACGATGAGGAGGAGGAAGTTCGAGGATTTAAATGTTTCTTTGATGATAAGTAGATTTGGATCGTTTCTGTGCATACATTATTGAGATAATAATTAGAGGTATACGACTATTCTTGATTCAGTTTAAAATTCGAAAAGTATTTGGAAATAAAGAGAAAAAATATAAAACGCGTAGAAAAAATTCCTTAAAACAATATCCAAAATGGTTAAAATTTTTTTGTAAATTCAACAATTTTTAATGGAGATATGGATTTTTGAACATTTTAATTTTATTTTTTTGAGCACTCGCATAAAAACATCCCAGAAAAAATATAAAACGCCCAGACAAAATTCCGTACAAAATCATCCGCAATGGTCGAAGTATAGCTAATTCAAAATCAATTTGTTTTTTGCAAATTCAATAATTTTCAATAGAGATATGGATTTTTGAAGAATTTCGTTTTCATTTTTTGAGCACTTGAATGAAAACATCACAGAAAAATATAAAACGCGTAGAAAAACATCCTTAAAACAATATTCTCAATGGTTGAAGAATCGCTTATTCAAAATTAATTTGGTTTTTGTAAATTCAACAATTTTTAATAGAGATATGAATTTTTGAAAATTTTAATTTTATTTTTTTTGAGCACTTGAATGAAAATATTACAGAAAAAAATATAAAACGCGCAGACAAAATTCCATAAAAAATCATGCTCAAAGGCCGAAGTATAGCTAATTAAAAATCAATTTGGTTTTTGTAAATTCAACAATTTTCAATAGAGATATGGATTTTTGAAGATTTTCGATTTAATTTTTTGAGCACTTGAATGAAAAACATCGCAGAAAAAATATAAAACGCATAGAAAAAATTCCTTAAGACAATATCCTCCATGGTCGAAGAATCGCTTATTCAAAATTAATTTGGTTTTTGTAAATTCAACAATTTTTAATGGAGATATGGATTTTTGGAAATTTTAATTTTATTTTTTTGAGCACTTGAATGAAAATATGGCAGAAAAAATATAAAACCTGCAGACAAAATTCCATAAAAATCATCCGCAATGGCCGAAGTATAGCTTATTCAAAATCAATTTGGTTTTTGTAAATTCAATAATTTTCAATAGAGATATGGATTTTTGAAGATTTAGACAATATCCTCAATGGTCGAAGAAAATTTTTCGAATTTGAAATTTCAACCCAAATTAGAGACGATTCCAACCAATTTTGAAAAATATCTGTGCGTGTGTCCCCTCAAACACCATTTCAGAAATTTTATGAAAGAAAAATGCATGATGTATTAAAATAAATGAAAGAAAATTATTTTCATGATTTTACCACAAATCGTCAACATTCATTCACACCTTCATTGTGACGAGCAATTAATAATCCGTTCAACTTTACTTATACTCAGAGAAGACTATTAATTAATCACCACTTAAATGTAAATACAGCAAATAACTTATACCATATTAGCTAAAACCCCTTAGTACCCAATTATCTCGAAATGTGTAATAAATTAGTGACGTAAAGTCATAGATTGTGTGCGGGAAACGTTAGACGTTAAAATAATTACTATAATTTTCTTCCATAATCAAGACGGTAACTGTCAATGACTGCACACATATTACTTAAATGATGGGAGTCATAAACCTCTGACCGGGGTTTAAGGAAAACAAAACGAGTCGAAATGAAAAATAATTAGGTAAAATTACACACACGCCAGATTTCAGATAGTGTTTACATTGAAACTAAGTGCGCGTAAAATTAGAGAAAAAAAAATGTGTCAACGTATGAAGTAACTTTTTTATGGTGTTACTACATAATGTAAATGGCACGCGTTTACTGGTGTTTACTGAATTAATAGGCATTTGCTGTGTTGCTCAGGGCTGTCACAGACGGACAAATAAATAGGACGGCCGCAGAATGCCCAGTTTTATTTTATAATTACAGTGTGTTTCGAAAAGAAATGAATCGCAGTCATCTATGAAGTAGAATGCGCTTGTATCTGATTTACTCATCAATATTTTTGACGTTAACTCTCTGAACGACAAAAGCGATTTTTTTTCCATTTTATTCCAAATTTTTGATTTTTTTTGGCCAAAATATTCGATTTGTTTGTTGAAATTTTGGATATTTTAGTCTGCATTTTTCACCTTCTGGCTCGAGTTTTCGACTCTTTGTCTAAATTTAGGCCAAAAGATCGAAAACTTGGGCCAAAAATAAAAAATGCAAACCAAGAAATCCAAAATTTCTAGAAACGAATCGAAAATTTTGACCAAAACAATAAAAAAATTGGAACAGAACAGCCGAAGATCTAAAATATCGGCAAAAAATCAAAAGTCCTGATCTAAAAATAATACTTTTTAGCTTAAAATAAGTTCCGACGAGTATTGATTGTTGTACGGAAAATAAAGCATTTTATAATTATTATTATGAATTTTGCAGTTACGAAGAGGTTGAATATTCATACATTCAGGCTACTTTCGTCTTTATCGAAATCATTAATTCTAGTTAAATATGTGACAAACAATAAAAAATTAAGACCAAAAATTTAAAATTCGTACCCAAAAATCTAAGTGGTGGACCAAAAAATTAAAATTTTCAACAAACAAATCGAAAATTTCAATAAACAAATCGAAAATTGAAGTCAAAATAAAGAAAATTTCGGCCAAAAGACCAAAAGGCGTAAAGATAAAAAATGCAGACAACAAAAATCGAAAATTTAGGTAGAAGCAAAATAATTAACCACTTTCAGCCCCCAAAAATGAGTTTCTAACCAGAAATTTGAAAATAATAGCCAAAAAATCGAACAATAAAATCAATCATTCATGTTAAAAAATCTAAAACATAGGACAAAAAATAAAAAATTTAGACCAAAAATCTAAAATTCGGACCTAAAGTAAAAATGGTGGTCCAAGAGTACAAAAAAATTAACAAACAAAATGATAATAATAAATAGTAATAATAATAAATCGTGACCAAAAAATTAAAAATTTCAGCAAACAAAACTAGAAAAAATTCTCGCATCAGTAATTCAGGTTAAACTGTTTAAGAAATCAAAAATTTGTAACTAAAATTAAAAATTCGGTCCGAATTTATAACCTTGGCGTAAAGGTTATAAAAAAAGTCCAGAAAAGAAATCCAAGAAGAAGTCCCGAAAAAAGCCCCGAAGAATAATAACGAAAAAAATTCAGAAAACAAATCCAGAGAAAAACTAAAAAAATAAGTCCTGGAAAAAGTCCAGAAAAATATTCTTAAATGAGTCCTGAAGAAATTCCAGAAAAGGAATCCTAAAAAAATCCCGATAAACGTTTTAAAAAATTCATAAAAAATGAATCCTAGAAAAAAAAACTGAGAAAATGTTCAGAAAAAACGTCCTGAAAAAAATTATTCCTTAAAAAAATCCTGGACAGGATTTTGGAAAGAGTCCTGAAAAAAGTACTGAAAAAAATTCTGAGAAAATGATGAAAACCAGTCCTGAATAATTCTTATTGGAAATGTATTAATGTAAATGTAAATGTAAAAAATGTTCAGAAAAAATTCCTGAAAGAAGTCCTAAGAAGACGGTCCAGAAAAACAGATCTGAAAAAAGTCCAGAAAAGAAGTACCAAAAAATCCTGAAAAAGTCCCGAAAAAGCCCCGAAAGAAAAGTCCTCAAAAAATCCCGATAAAATAAGCCTTGGAAAAGGGTACTGCAAAATGTCATGAGAAAAGTCCGGAAACAAGTACTGGAAAAAATCCCGCAAAAGGTCCTGAAATTAAAAATATTTCTGAAAAAAGACATGAAAAAACGTCCAGAAAAAAACTTCGAAAAACAGTCCAAAAAAACTTCTGGAAAAAGAGTACCACAAAAAGTTCTGAAAAAAGCCACGAAAGATGTCCTGAAAGAAGTCCTTAAAAAAGTCCAGAAAAGCAGTCCAGAAAAAGTGATGAAAAAAGTAACGAAAAAAAAATCAGAAAACAAATCCAGCAAAAAAACCCGTAAGAAGTACTGAAAAAATAAGTCCTGAAAAAAGTCCAGAAAGAAATCCTAAAAAGAGATCCCAAAAAAAAATCCCGATAAAACGTCTTTAAAACATATGAAAGATAGTCCAGAAAGAACCTGAAAAAATGTTACAAAAAAACTTCCAGAAAAAAACTCCGAAAAAGAGTCCAAAAAAAACCTGAAAAAATAATTTCTGGAAAAAGAGTTCCCCAAAAAGTTCTGAAAAAAGCCACGAAAGAAGTCCTGAAAAATGTCCAGAAAAGAGAGTCCAGAAAAAAGTGATGAAAAAAGTTACGAAAAAAATTCAGAAAACAAATCCAGTAAAAAAAAATAAGTCCCATAAGAAGTACAGAAAAAAAAATCTGAAATAAGTCCTGAAAAAAGTCTAGAAAGAAATCCTGAAAAGAGGTCCCAAAAAAAATCCCGATTCGTTACTTAAAAAAATATGAAAGGAAGTCTAGAAATAATCTGAAAAAATGTAAGAAAAAAGTCCCGAAAAATAATAATTCCTAAAGAGGGTTTTGGGAGAAGTCCAGAAAATAGTACTGAAAAAATCCTGAAAAATTAGTACCGAAAGACAGTTCTGAAGATAAGTACAGAAAAGGAGTCTCGAAAATAAGTCCTGAGAAAACGGTACAGAAAAACAGTTCTGAAAAAAGCCCAGAAAAGAAGTACCAGAAATCATAAAAAAAATCTGAAAAAAGACCTAGAAAAAAGTCCTGAAAGTTTTGCAAAAAAATAATTCTAAAAAAAATGTTCAGAAAAGAAGTACCAAAAAAATCCTGAAAAACTCCTGAAATAAGTTCCGCAAAAAGTCCTGAAAAAATAATTATTCCTAAAAAAAATCCTAAAGAGGGTTTTTGAAGAAGTCCAGAAAATAGTAATGAAAAAATCCTGAAAAAATAGTACCGAAAAACAGTCCTGAAGCAATGAGTCCCGAAAAAAAGTCTTGAGAAAACGATACAGAAAAACAGTTCTGAAAAAAGCCCAGAAAAAAAGTACCAAACATCCTAAAAAAAATCTGAAAAAAGACCTAGAAAAAAGTCCTGAAAGTTTTGCAAATAAAAATAATTCTAAAAAAAAAGTCCTGAAAAAAAGTACCAAAAAAATCCTGAAAAAGTCCTGAAATAAGTTGCGCAAAAAGTCCTGAAAAAATAATTGTTCCTAAAAAAAAATCCTAAAGAAGGTTTTGGAAGAAGTCCAGAGAATACTAAAAAAATTGTACCAAAACAGTCCTGAAGGAATGTCCAGAAAAAGAGTCCCGAAAAAAAGTCCTGAGAAAACGGTACAAAAAATCAGTTCTGAAAAAAGCACAGAAAAGCAGTACCAAAAATCCTAAAAAAACTAAAAAAAGACCTAGAAAAAAATCCTCAAAGTTTTGCAAAAGAAATAATTCTAAAAAAAATGTCCAGAAAAGAAGTACCAAAAAAATCCTGGAAAAGTCCTGAAATAAGTTCCGAAAAATTCCTGAGGGAAACGACCCGCAAAAAGTCCTGAAAAAAGACCTCAAAAAGGTCCTGATAAAAATAAGCCCCGCAAAAAGTCGGGAAAAAAGTTCCGAGTAAAAGAAATTTAGAAACATTAGAAATCCTATAATCCGTTTTGTTCCTCTACACCCTGTATATGCAAAATGTGTACTTCGCCATCCAGTTTGAAGTTATAAGAGGATGAAATAGGAGAAAGTTATTTGATGGCCATATCAACATTTTTAATGATATTTTTAATAGTTTTTTCTTAAACTATTAAAATTTCGAAAAAAACTTATTCTTTGTAAAAATTTTATTTTGGCATTATCTATAATTATTGTTAATGAAAATTTGATGTAACTTCATTCATTTCATAATTGTAGACAAAAAATTGCAATTTTTTTAATTTTTATATATTTTTTTGAAAATCAGAAAGTTTATGAGAAATATTTATTAACAAAAAATATCCACTTTCTTGCTGCCTTCTATAATTGTAGTAAAATTTCTCTAATATTTTTTATGGTTTATTCATTTAATCCCAAGAATACAATAATATCTGCACATAACTTAAAGAAAAATAGATATACACAACAAAAAATACTTATTCATAATATACATGGTGTTTTAGAGCTCTGGGAATGGTCAATCACGTGCTTATTTCTCAAAATTTCGAAAAATGTTATACACAAAAGTTGTGTATAATAGTGAGCTGCACGCCCTAAAAATATTTAAATTTATACAGGATGTCTCATAATAAAGTTACAGACCAAACTTATGTTTTTTTAAATGGAACACCCCGTATTTTTTGTCATTTTTGAATTATATGGAGCAAATAAAGGTGAGTTACTTCAATGCTCCCTATACCTATTGTTTGCCGTTTTCGAAATATTTGAAGATTTGTTGAAATGCATGGTCTGGGTGAAATTTTATTTTTGCAACAGTGATTGACGTTGAACGATTAAAATCATTTCTATTATATGCTTGAAGGTTCGAACGATAGTTCGTAGTAGTAGCAAATATTAACGATATCAATAAATAAACACACACACACACACACATAATCAACATTTTTTTGCAAACATTTTTGGATTCGTCTTATCTCAACCAAAATATTTCCAGCAAAAACATTTTTAGCACAATTTTCATGATCGTAATACTTTCCGAAGAGCATGATCGCGACTGTTACTACGCGGTAATCCATTATTAAACTGAAGTGAAAAATTCGCCTTATTTCAATCACAACAATATGTATTATATAACGCGAGAAAGTAGCTCCATAAATCTAAACAAATATTGATCGTCATTATCAAGAGAATTACAATACATCCCCTTGCTTGGTTTGGAGAAAGTAAAAAGCTGTGATTTATAAAATGAATGTGAAACATCACTAACCTTAGAACATTCTAATTGCGGCTTTCATCGGTGAATTCTGTGTCCGTAGCACGCACGTTTCACACCGTATATTCCTCCAAATGTTGATATTCACATAATTTTAACAATAATTAACACCACTAACTAAATTTCAAGTCGGCACAGGAATAAACAAGCACAGAAACAAACGCGGGACCCGACGCCGACTTGATGTTCGCGGTGTTGTCAGTGGAGAGGATTTGATTGGTGCGATCTTCGTCCCTCTTTGTTTTACCCCGCGACACCCCGAGGCACGCGCCATTTCACTCGATCATAACAAGAGCGCGGCGGCGTCATTCCGTGTTCTTCGCGTTTTTCAATTAATTTCGGGTATAATTGAACGCAATCAGTGAGTGTATTAGGTGAACGTGTAGTGTACATACGGGCAAGAGATACTAGACAAACATTTTCGCGTTAGTGCATTGTGAAAGGAAGAAATTTCGGGGATGAATTTTCGGCCGTTGAAGTTGTTCCGCAAACGGAATGAGGATGCAACTTACGCACGGACACAAACACAAGTAAGTGCATTTAATAATCAAGTAATGTGTGGTGTACTTAATAATCATCTTTACAATAATATGAAGTGAAATACACACACAAACCAGTGACGATTCGCGGGGTTTTTTCTGGAACGACCGAGGAACAAGAGGTGGCAATCCAGATAGGTAGGGTCAGTTGCAGAGACGGCTGGCTGCGTGACCGCACCTATCTGTATTACCACCTCTTGTTCCTCCTCGGCCGTACCAGGAAAAACCCAGCGAATCACACACACACACACACACACGCCGGGGAGGTTAATTTTCGATACCTACACACAGTGTTCTTCCGTCGTACTTTTCGGATATCGGTGGAACACTTCGGCAAATTTCAGTAAATTTCGGTACACACTTTTTTTCAAATTAAAAATAATTAATTCTTTAAACAAAAAGTTTATTTAGATATAAATTCAACAACTAAATTAATGATAAAAACACCATTCTTCTAATTAAACTTGAGAAAACCTCACCACTTGCAGATGCATTAAATACATTTATACTATTATTATTTTACATTAAATTTACCACACTTTTATATAAATAAAACAACAAAATACATAGTCATGAAATAGGACAATATGTATACTGGGTGTCTGCGCTAAAAAAGTTTGCCGTTGAATTAAAAATTTGAAAAAAATCCTTGTCACACGGTTGAATTAGTTCTCCTAATGTGAAATATTTTCAACTTTCCATCACTTCCGGTTTCACCAGAAGTAGCACCAAATTTGTTATTTTAAATAGAACACCCTGTATATTATTGTATTTTTGGATTCCTCGTTTAAATTGCAACATATTTTATAGGAATGTTTGTACACTTATCTCTTTTAGTTTTCAACAAAATTAATTATTTATAAAATTTTGACCTCTAAAACGCAACTTGAAATCGGTCCGTAATTTCTCCTAAGAATAAGATAAAAATGTGATTTGTATCTCTAATTATACTTAAAGGATGCCTCTTTGAGTAAAATGATTGGAAACTCAATTTTAACAAAAAGTGTTCTTAAAATGTCAATAAACATCTCGTAATTATTACTTTCTCCTTTATACGAGAAAGTATTGTGATCGTGATTTTTTTCCAAAAATTTTTTTTTACGGAAATATCCCTTTTGGGGTCCCTAGATGCCATTTCAACAATTTCTGGGAAAAATTATTTTGTGTCTGTGTGTCTGTGTGTGTGTCTATCTGTCTGTGCGCGTTGTATCTCAAAAACTAATAGAACAATTGTTATGAAACTTTGAACATACGTCTTATTTGATAATCTGAAGAACTGAAAAGCTTTTGGTAAAATTTCGTACACCGGAAGTGGACGTTTACCTTAACTGTTTTTTGTTTTTTGCCAATATTTTCTTAAATATAAAAAATATCACAAAAACATTTAAACAAACTTTGAAGACAACAAAGAAATGAACATCTTTTGCTTGAAAACATTTTTTATAAAATCATTTTTATTTTAATTTTTTTAATTTCTGGTTTATAATTATAAAACGATAATAGTTACAGCAAATTTATGTTTATAATAATTGTAAAGAATGCCTAAATGAACAACTTATAAAGAATAAATTTTTTTCGAAATCCCTTTAGTTTTTGAGTAAACTGAGTTTTTGAATTTGTAGTATAATTTCTCCATCTTTCATAATTTTGACGTTTTAAACGTCAGTTTCATCCGAGTCTACGAAACATTCGAAGTACATTTAAAATATAATTTAAATTGAAAATAAACCATGGAAGCGTAAATATAAATGATACCATCAAGTCGGAGAAAGTAACATTATGGCCACATCACCATTTTTTTGTATTGGGCGAAAAATTTACTACAAAAAAGTGTTATGCAACCATACTCCAAAATCAAGGCAAAATACCAAAATCGTCGTTTTCAAAGTCAAAAACTAAAAAATCACGATATTTTATTTTTGAAATTGCACAACTGCCAAACGTATTGTCCGATTTTGATGATCCTAACGTCAAACCGTGAAAAAATGAGTGCAAGTTAAAATTACACGATATTTATTTTTGAAATTGCACAACTGCCAAACGAGTTGTTCGATTTTGATGATTCTAAAGTCAAACCGTCAAAAATTTAGTGGAAGTTAAAATCTGGTTAAAATGTATTTTTATAAAATTAACGCAAAATGCCAAAATTGTTGTTTTTCAAAGTCCGAAATTTTTTTTGATTTTGATATTTGAGATTGCACTGCTATTGCTGAACGCGTTATTCGATTTTGATGATTCAAATGTCAAAATAAAGAAAACTTAGTGTAACTTTAAATCTGATTGCAATTTTTACCGTGGAATTTACACAAAATGTAAAAATCGCACTTTTTTAAAGTTCGAAGATTTCAAAATCGTGACGTTGATATTTGAAATTGCACAACTGCCAAACGTATTGTCCGATCTTGATGAACCTAACGTCAAACCGTGAAAAATTGAATGCAAGTTATTTTTTTTCATAAAATTAACGCAAAATGCCAAAAAAATCGCAAAACGGAAAATCACAATATTGATTTGTGAAATTGCACAAGTGCCGAACGTTTCGGTTTTGATTATTCAAACGTCAAAATGAGGCGAGTTTGGTGTACTTTTAAAATTGATTACAAATTTTTTTCGTGAAATTTACACAAAATGAAAAAAATCGCATTTTTTTTTTAATTCGAAGATTTAAATATCGTAACTTTGGTTTTTGAAATTGCACAACTGCCAAACGTATTGTTCGATTTTGATGATTCTTACATCAAACCGTGAAAAATTGAGTGCAAGTTAAAATCTGGTTATTTTTTTTTTTCGTAAAATGAACGCAAAATGCCAAAAAAGTCGGAAAACGAAAATCACAATATTGATTTGTGAAATTGCACAAGTGCCGAACGCTTCGGTTTTGATTATTGAAACGTCAAAATGAGGCCAGTTTAGTGTACGTTTAAAACCGATTACAAATTTTTTTCATGAAATTTACACGAAATGGAAAAAATCGCATTTTTTTAAATTCGAAGATTTAAAAATCGTAACTTTGGTTTTTGAAATTGCACAACTGCCAAACGTATTGTCCGATTTTGATGATTCTAATGTCAAACCGTGAAAAATTGAATGCAAGTTAAAATCTGGTTATTTTTTTTTTTATAAAATGAACGCAAAATGCCAAAAAAGTCGGAAAACGGAAAATCACAATATTGATTTGTGAAATTGCACAAGTGCCGAACGCTTCGGTTTTGATTATTCAAACGTCAAAATGAGGCGAGTTTAGTGTACTTTTCAAACTGATTACAAATTTTTTTCGTGAAATTTACACAAAATGGAAAAAATCGCATTTTTTTAAATACGAAGATTTAAAAATCGTAACTTTGGTTTTTAAAATTGCACAACTGCCAAACGTATTGTCCGATTTTGATGATTCTAACGTCAAACCGTAAAAAAATTAGTGGAAGTTAAAATCTGGTTAAAATTTGTTTTCATAAAATTAACACAAAATGCCAAAATAGTTGTTTTTCAAAGTCCGAAAATTGAAAATCACGATATTGATTTTTGATTTTTCTTGAATAACTTTCTCACTTATCACTAGGTGAAACATTTTGAAAATAATTAGTAGTATTATTTTTGAGATTTTACTGCTACTGCCGAACGCGTTGTTCGGTTTTGATGATTCAAATGGTAAAATAAGACACATTTTGTGTACTAAAACTGATTACACTTTTTTTTCGCAGAATTTACACAAAATGTAAAAATCGCACTTTTAAATTTTTTTAAATTAAGATTTCAAAATCGTAATTTTGTTTTTTTTAAATTGTACAACTGCCAAACGCATTGTCCGATTTTGGCAATCCTGACGTAAAAAAGTAGAAAATTTAATGCAACTTAATAATAATTTTATAAAATCAACGCCAAAATTCGAAACTTCATAAAATTGCGGTCTTGATTTCTTTTTAATTGCGCAACTTCTAAGGTTAAAATGTGACAAATTTAGTGGAATTTAAATTTGGTTTAAATTTTCTTTTACATAAAATCAATTGTCAAAATAAGAATTTAGTGTAATTTTATAACTGATTTTACACTTTTACAACTTTAAAATTTGTGTTAATTTCACGAAAAAAAAAAGTAATCAGTTGTAAAATTACACTAAATTCAACCAATTTTGACGTTTTAATTCTGCGTTGATTTTATGTAAATAGAATTAATAGAATTAAAGATTTCAAAAAGGTGATTTGGTTTTTTTTATTGAACAACTCTGATTTTGATGATTCTAACGAAAAAAAAAACGAAAATTTAGTGCAAAATTTAACAATTCTGCGAAATCAACGCAAAATATCAAAATTGCACGTTATCAAAGTTCAAAGATTTAAAAATTGCGATTTTGATTTTTTTTTAATTGTGCTACCGTTAAACGCTTCTTTTGATTTTGATGATTCGAAAGTCAAAATGTGGAAAATTTCTTCGTGAAATCAATAAAAACTGCAAAAATCTCACTTTTTAGAACTAAACAAATAAAATTGTATGTAGACATGAACACATTAAATATAACTTAAAATTAAAAATAATCATAAAATCAGTTAGTGTGTAAAAGTCAGCGGCGGCTCGTAGAGGTAACGGAAGAAAATTTGACCGAAAAAGTAACGGAATATTTGCTTCCACTTTTAGAGCGGCATCTTTGTTTTTGCCTCACCTACGGAAATTATTTTTTTTTCCATAAAATATAATTCTTGAGTATAAAGAGCTTCAGTTAACATGCTTTAAACTTTTACATTGCTAAAGCCAAAATAGCCTCTTGTTACTTTGTTAAATTTTAATGCCAATAAATTGTTTTTCAAAACCACCTTCGATTTTTATTTATTGGAATAATTGATAAAACGAGTTTTATGCAAATAACTTGTTATGCGTTAGGAATTTCGATAGGGTTGTTATAAGGAAACATGTTTGTTTTTTAATTTCGCATAGAATAGCATAAAAATATACAGGGGCTCCAATTTAAAATAAGAAAAGTAAACGTTTGATATTAAATTTTGGACACCCTGTATAATTCATATCAATCAAACTTGGTTAACAGAACCATCAGGCCTTATTTAATAAGTACCGTGTATGATTTTATTAACGAGGCACTATTTTTATTTTTTATTTATTTTTTAAACCAATAGTGCAAAACTGATTTTTTTTAGTTTTTATTTTTATTTGCTAATTTCACTCAATGGATTTCAATAAAATTATAGGAGTATGTAGGCAACCATAAAAGGTACCAAATAAGCAATAAAATATATAGCATGTAATAAAAAAAATATCATGACGTCACACTTTTTTGGGACACCCTGTATAATCAAAAATATTTTCCTGAAATGCATTCTAGGATGCAATTTTATTCTGCAAAATATCGAAATCATAACTTAATTAGTAATTGGGCTATAGAAGACGGGAGGTGAGATGCAATACCCTGTATAAATCGTGCAGAAATTGTAGAATTTACATATGGAAACACAATGTGTTTCATATCTATCGATATCTACAGCGATAATATTCTAAGGGTATTAGAAATTGTGAACTAGTTTATATTTAATCGGACGTATCGTGCGCTACCTTTTCACGTATATTAATTGCTAGTAGATATTGTTTATAGATTGTTGCAAAATATCCCGTTTGCTATTTACGAACGACCAAGGACTTTGCGGAGCAGATTTTTTTTGTGGATAAAGTGCGATCTCGATTCGATTGAAATTTGCCTTGTTTTATCACGACCGTGTTACGTTATGTTCACCTCGTTCTAAAATATTATTGATGGACTTGCAGTCAGCTTGTGAAATTCTATTAATCATTGTTTCAAACTTCCAGCATTACTTACTGTCACTAGATAGATTTGCAACTGTAAAAGAATTAAAAAAAAAACAGATTTTCCATCAATATTTTAGCTTTTTCGTTTTTTTTTAAATTCGGGTACATGATAATGTTTAACTTCGAAAAGTCAAAATACGGATGTAATTTTGAGTAATAATATTGATTGAAACATTAATTTATACATGGTGTCCGAAAAGTATGGAATATCCCGTATAGCTCAGTAAATATCAACTTTAGAGAAAAAAGTTTCAAATAGAAGTTATGTAGCACTTGGTTATCTACCACCTTAAATATATTAATTTTATTTTTTGCTATAAACAAAAGCGCAACGAATAACACTTACATTTTTTTTTAATGACAAGGCACATCTTTATTATACTCATTTGATAGAGTTTTTTTTTTCTCTTTTTAACGGCATAAAACTTGATTACCTTTAAAAATCAATAAAAACAAGAAAATATCTTGGATATTTATTTTTTGTAATATCAAATTGTTTAACAAATGAATAATGTATTGAAACTAAACTCACAGCAAATGTTCAAAGTGTAAACCATTCATGATTTGACAGTGGTAAATTCGGTTTTTAAATACCACATGTACGATTTGATTAATGAAATGAAAATAAATATTGGAGAAATGTTGAGTTGTTTTAATTTCATTAACAAACCTGCTCTGCTTTTTACAGTTTTTAGCATTTACGACGTTTTTTTGCAAAACAAACCGCCTGAGCTTAAAAATTTAGGTTTTTGAAACTTGGATTGTAAAAAATTTTCTTATAAATTCAATGTAAAGCGTAATAATTTCCTAGTCGAAAACCTCCACAATGGGGATTTTGATGTTTGTCGAAGGCAATTGCTTCTCAAAAACTACAAAATATTTTCAAATGAAACTTTGAGCCTTATTTGACAAACCGAAGAACTTTCACGCTTTTGGTAAAATTTCTTACTTCACGTTCATTGTATTTTTCCAATATTTGAAAAATTCTGATTATGCCATACTATGAATTCCAAGAAAGTTACATGATGATATTTACATCATGATATTTTAGGCTGTTAAAAATCAAAGTAGGCCAATTTGGTTAGGGCGTTGGGCCTATAGAAACATCAAAATTTGAAACAGTTTCGATTCACCGCCAAAAATTCATAGATACATATCAAAATGGGCACTCATCATTTATGTGTAACAGACCTTGTTAACAATTAAACGTGTTACTTATACGCGAAAACAATGGATTAAAAACCAAGTGAGAGAGAGGCTGGGAAAAACTGTACCTTGAATTAAAATTCGTTTCTGACGAAAATGAATTAAACGCGTTGCATAAATTCCGCGTGTTTTCAAAATTTTAAGTTCTTTCGTAATTTTCGCAGGTGTAATCCTCCATTATTTAACAATTCATTCTCGAAGCGTGAGCGAAAAATAAAGATCGCGGGATGTGAACCCGAGATCATTATCGAGACGTGCTTAAAAATGTTATTAAGTGCTTGGCATAATTACTCCATTGTGATTCGTTTCGTTCAATTTGGATTAGATTAGTTTCTTGTACGTGCAAAATAAACATTGCAATAAAATTTACGGAATTGCGTTGTAATTGTAATTGCTATTACTTTATAGACAGTTCACAGTTCGCACTTTGTCAGAAACCCATATCTTATTTTCAGCCAATCTGTATTTCCTTAATATCTCAAGCCAATTGTTGCATTATGAACAGCAGCATATCTGCTCAAGTGATCTTTATTGAACTTAGTTCTTAACAAAAACTGGTTTACTCGATAGTAAAAGGTTTTCCAATAAGAGTGATGATTTCTTAAAAAAAAAACCCACTTATTGTTAAGGAAATTCAAATGTTTTTTTTAAATTTAATGTGAAGTACAATTAAGTTCTAAATAAAATTTCATTCAAATGGCCTCCACGACTTCTTCTGCAGGAACGAATTCGATGAACCCAATTTTCGAGCACTTTTTCCACTGAATCAAGTCGTATGTCATGAATAGCACGTTCAATATTGACTTGTAAAGCTTGAAGAGAGTCTGACAATGACTTCAAATAACCCCACAAGAAATAGTCTAATGGTGTTAAATCACAACTTCTTGGAGGCCATTCAATATCACAATTTCTTGAAATAATCGAATCTCCAAACTTTTCTCGCAATAATTCAATTTTTGCATTTACTGTGTGTCACGTAGCCCCGTCTTGTTGGAACCAAATGTTGTCAAGATCAACTTCTTCCAATTTCGGCCATAAAAAGTTGGTTAGCATCGATCTATACCGCTCTCCATTGACAGTAACGGTGTTACCGGCTTCATTTCGAAAGAAGTACGGACCGATGATTCCACCAGACCAAAAACCACATCAAACTGTCAATTTAGGTTTTTCTTGAATAATTTGTGGATTTTCTTTGCACCTGAATCGACAGTTTTGTTTATTTACCGCACCACTCCGATGAAAGTGAGCCTCTTCGGAGAAGATGATTTTCTTAAAAAAATCGTTATCGTTTTCAAGTTGTTCCAAGGCAAAATCAGCAAATTCACGACGTTTACGGTGGTCCAATGGCTTCAGTTCTTGAGTGAGAATAATTTTATACGGATGCAAACCAAAATCCTTTTTCAAAATCCGCCAGGTTGTGGTTTGAGACAGTCCCAATTGTTGAGAATGTCTTGGAATCGACAAATTGCGGTCTTCAGCAACACTTGCCTAAACGGCAGCAATATTTGCATTACTTCGAGCGGTTCTTTGTCTTATTGGCACTTTAAACTTTAACATTATGTAAAGAAAATGTACGCTCAAAATTTTCTACAATTCGCCAGCACACTTGGACGATTATTACGACCATAAAATGGCAAAAACGCACGAAAAGTTGCAATTGGAGAACGATCATTTTGGTAATAAAACTGAATAATTTGCAAACATTGTTCTTGCGTATATCTCTCCATGATGAAATTGTAAACACTACTGAATACAATGAAAAATAAATGACAGATCATGACATATTACAAATGGCCGAAACGTCACTTCAAAATCATATCATCCCTATTGGAAAACCTTTTATATACAGGGTGTTACAAATTACATGCATTAGTATTGCTATCTCGAAAACTATAAGAAATAGAGAATTCGTTAAATGGAGGCAAAGTTGCATATTTTAACGCTAAAAAATGTTTTTAAAGAAATTTTAAATATTCCGACTACTTCCGGAGATATTCGAAAAAAACTGAAAAAATCATTTTTTTACTTCTTCGTTTTTTTGCCGCATTTGACAATCCGAAGAACTAAAAAAAAGTTTGTCGGTATTTTTTGTTTTTTCCGATAATTTTTTAAATACAAAAGATATTACAAAAACATTTAAACGAATATTGAAGATAACAAAGAAATTAACAACTTTTGTTTGAAAATAATTATTTCTGGTTGGATGAGTGTCTGGAGACATACTGAATTTTTTAATTCACTTAATTTATGGATTACCTCGTAGTAACAAAGGTCGCTACCATCTTTCTAATATTACCAAATCATTACATTTCGCTTCTAGCATGAATATTATTAATTTTTTTTTGTCAATCACTATCGATCTGATTCTCAATTTTGAAACGATTGAATCCAATTATGCGCTGCCATTCGAAGCGTGTCCTCTCGTCGTATTCGCAACGAATTTTTCCGTAATGATTGCGCATTTTGTACCGTCGATTCCTGGCCGATCGGTTAAACGAGTTTCGGTTAATTGGATTGTTTAATTAAGTTTTATTTTAATATAACGGGTCCAAAGTATCTAGATGAGCCAGAGAGAGATAGAGACAGAAACACGTGAGAAATTGAAAATGCAGTCGATGATCTCTACCGAAGAACCCTAATAATATACAACCGTGTATATAATACTACCCAACATATGATCAGTTTTCATTCATTTTCCGGTACTTTGCACGCATTTCGTTCAATTGGTATGTTTAAAGTTTCTCCGAAGAACCGTTACGTGTTTGTTGTAATAAGTGAGAACGAAAGTTTGGTATGTAAAAGAAGATACAAATTATGTGTTGGATAATTATTTCATATAATTATCCTAGTATTTCATAATTATACTTTTCTCTAATATATATTAACAAGCTCAGTTACACACACACACAAATTCACAAACGTATGCAAACTTATCTCACGATCGAAGACCAGTTAGACCAGTGGTTCCCAAATTTTTTTGTCCTACCGCCCCCTTTCCAGAAAAAAATATTACTAAGCGCCCCCTGGAATTTTTTACCGCGCTGAACCCACGTTTCACCAAATCTTCTCTTCTTTCTTTTACATTATCACTGCCACCTTACAGTTATTCATCGCCCCCAAATGCACCTGTGGCCATTAGCGCCCCCCTAAATCGCTGCAGTACCCACTAGGGGGCGGTGGCACCCACTTTGGGAATCACTGAGTTAGACGAACAAATACTCTCCAGCACAAAAAAAAATCGGCAAAAAAAGTTTTTCGTCGTTAAAAAAATGTATCTGCGACTAGGACACTTCGTCCACACGTCAAACCACAATGGTACAATTTGCAGCTAGGCGTGCATCACAGGGAAGCTTTTTGGAAACCGGTAATGTTTTTTTGTTTTATTTCCAATTATTATTATTTTTTTTTTAATATGAAAATTATTCCAAAAATCTTTGTATAAATGTTGAAGATAATGTAGATATTTTGTTTATAAATGATTATATCATTTTTTTTTTTGATTTTCGAGAGAAAAATTTAAACATTTTTGGTCGCCAATTATGAATTGATTACAAAAAAAATTAGAAAATGCCGAACTGAGCAAAGTTTTTTTTCAAAATTCAACTATTTTCAACTTGTGTTACGAAGTATGAGAAAGTATCGTGAAACTTTTGCTAGCGAAAATATCCTATTTGAGGTTGCGTTGATCAATGATTTATGAAAATAAAGCGACTGTGTGTAGGTGTCTGTCTACTGTGTGTCTCAAAAATTAATACAGGAACTAATATGAAATTTGAAACATAAGCATTATTTGATAATCCAAAGAAGACAGCTTCTGGTAAAATACAATTTTACCTTTTCTTATTTTTTTCCGATAGTTTTTTAAATATGAAAAATATTACAACATTGTTGTATATTTACTGGTTTTTATCAGTGTTGTCCACGGTAATGTCTGTGCAATCTTGAAAAATTAACTTTTTATTTTTCGATTCCTAAAATTTATTTATTTCTTTAAACAGACGTTATCTACACTGGAGGAAAAAAATGAAACACTTGAAATTCTTGAAATTTTGACCATTTTCAAACCGCCATAACTCGGTGTATTTTCAATCGATTTTGATGAATCTTTAAGGGCGAAAAACTTTGAAGTGTTTTCTTTAAAGTCATGCACACGAACTTAAGCGTAACCCCTTCCGCCCCTCTCTAGCACCCCTGTGAAAAAAAAAGTTTTTTCAGGAAACCATTTTCAACTTTGACGATACCTATGGAGTTGGAAAATTTTTGTTGATTCGATCCACTATAAAGGCATTAAAATTTGATCAATTACCTTTGCAGGACTCAGAGAACGAAGTTCCTACGACGATTTGGCACCAAGTTATGGGTGTTTGAAAAAAGTGCATTTTGAGGTTTTTCGCGCATAACTCAATGACTTTTCAAGCGAATTTGATGATTCTTTCAGGAAAAAATCTCATTTTGACTTTACTTTAAGGGAGAAAACTCGGATTGGAATGATCCTCTTTCGAACCCTTCAACCCCCCAAACAAAAAAAACACGTTTTTGGGAAAAAAACGCCCAACTTTGGCAACTTGTACCGAGTCGACTCGATCCAACAAAAGGGTATTGAAATGTGTTCAATTATCTGCGCAGGAGTCGAATAACAAAGTTCCTACGACGATTTGGCACAAAGTTATGGGTGTTTGAAAAAAGCGAATTTTGTGGTTTTTTTTACTTATAAGTCCAAAGTTTTTTGACGACATTGTTATCGTTTTCACAAATGAAATTATCTTTGCATGTTCTTTGAGGTATGCACGAAAATTAATTGTTTGCGCGGAATCATTTTGTACCTTAGAACTCCATTAACAAAAAAAAATATTTTAGGCCAAAAAAGGCTTACTTCAACGATCTTTTTAGGGTCGGAAAAAATGTGGACCTAACTCACCACCATACGTCGATTTTTCCATTCGTCCAATAAAAACAAACAAATTGCACCGACAGAGAGAAATTACATACTTGAGATTTGTAAAAATTTAGGTAATTTTCAAATGGCCATAACTCAGCTTCTATTCAACCGATTTCGACGATCTTTTGAGAAATAAAAAGCAAAACGTGTCCTCTTTGAAAGGATTTTTCCCCCAATCAAAGAGAGGGCTCTACGCCCCTCCAAACAAAAAAATAAAAAGACTACAAAATGCACTTTTTTGATGAGTGTTTCATAACTTTGTGCCAAATTGCCGTAGGAACCTTGTTTTTGAGTCCTGCACAGGTAATTGAACACATTTCAATGCCCTATTGGTGGATCGAGTCGACACATTTTTTCCAACTCGGTACACGTTGCCAAAGTTGGACGTTTTTTTGCCCAAAAACGTGTTTTTTTGTTCGGGGGTTTAAGGGTTCGAAAAGGGATCATTCCAATCTGAGTTTACCCCCTTTAAGTAGAGCCAAAAAGATATTTTTTTCCGAAAGAATCATCAAATTTTGAGTGCGAAAAACTTCAAAATGCACTTTTTTTCAAACAGCCATAACTTGGTGCCAAATCGTCGTAAGAACCTCGTTCTTCGAGTCCTGCATAGGGAATTGATCAAATATTAATGCCTTTATGGTGGATCGAGTCGACAAAATTTTTCCAACTCCATAGACATTGTCAAAGTTGAAAATGGTTTCCTGAAAAAAAAAATCACAGGGGTGCTAGAGAGGGGCGGAAGGGGTTACGCTAAAGTCCGTATGCACGACTTTAAAGAAAACACTTCAAAGTTTTTCGCCCTGAAAGATTCGTCAAAATCGATTGAAAATACGCGGTTATGGCGGTTTGAAAATCGTTGAAATTTCACGAATTTAAAGTGTTTCATTTTTGTTTCCTTCAGTATATTTTCAACTTTTGTTACGAAGTATGAGAAAGTATCGTGAAAATTTTTCCAGCGAAAATATCCTATTTGAGGTTGGAAGAAGCGATGATCAATGATTTATGAAGAAAAAGTGACTGTGTGTGTGTGTGTGTGTCTGTGCGCGCTGTATCTCAAAAACTAATGGAGCAATTGATATGAAACTTTGAACATAAATCTTATTTGATAATCAACAGAAGACAACTTCTGGTAAAATATAATTTTACCTTTTTTTATTTTTTTATTTTTTAAATATGAAAAATATTACAACATTGTTGCTTTATATTTATTGGTTTTTATCAGTGTTGTTCAAGGTCATGTTTGTGCAATCTTGAAAAAATAACTTTTTATTTTTCGATTCCTAAAATTTATTTATTTCTTTAAACAGACGTTATCTATATATACTGGTGAAAAAAAATGAAACTCTTGAAATTAATTTTGCTTCCACTAGACTTATGTTAAAATGTTCCAAGCAAATGATTTGAGAAATTGTATTATCTCTTAATCGATGATTTTTTTTGCGTCGATGCACGATTTGTCAGCTGTTTCCACTAGGTAAGTAATTGTGGAGGCTTTCACTTCGTGATACATTTCGTGATACCAACAAAGTTATTCGTTTTTAATTGAAGTTTTCATTAGGGGTTTTTTTTTACAAAAAAAAATGGTTTATGTCATGCTTTCTTTACGTTGGTTAGAAAAAATATAAAAACAATCGCCACCGACGTGAAACTAGCCAAATTTACTCAAACTAGATTCTACTTCATAATTTAATCAAAACCTAAATAACTAGATTTCGAGATAATCACTCAAGTTGCTCAATTTCTGATAGTTCGAAAAAATATAAAAACAATTGCGACCGAGGTGAAACTGTGAAAATTCACTCAAATCAGATTCTACTTCATAATTCAATCAAAATCTAAATATACCGCTTCACTCGATTTCGAGATAATCACTCAAGAAAATTGCTTATAGTCCTGCTTAAGTTGCTCTCTTCCTGATGGTTCGAAAAAATATAAAAACAATTGCTACAGACCTGAAACTCGCAAAATTTACTCAAAATAGATTTTACTTCATAATTCAATCCAAACTTAAATACACCCCTTTACTAGATTTCCACATAATCACTTAAGAATATAGCTTGTGGTGATGAAGTTGCTCACGTTCTGATGGCCAGAAAAAATATTAAAAAAAAAAACAATTGCGGCAGACGTGAAACTATTTAAATTTATCCAAAATAGATTCTACTTCAAAATTCAACCAAACCTTAACTCGATTTCGAGATAATCACTCAAAAATATTTCTTATAGTTCTGCTTAAGTTGCTCTTTTTCTGATGGCTCGAAAAAATATTTAAACAAATTGCCACAGACGTGAAACGATCCAAATTTACCCAAAATAGATTCTACTTCAAAATTCAATCGAAACCTAAATACACCCCTTTACTAGATTTTGAGATAATCACTCAGGAATATAGCTTATAGTCATGAACAATTTGTTTTTTTTTGTGGTGGCTCGAAAAAAATATGAAAACAATTGCTACAGATCTGAAGTTATCCAAATTTACTCAAAATGGATTCAGCTTCATAATTCAATCAAAACCTATATACACCCCTTCACTTGATTTCGAGATAATCACTCGAGAATATAAAAGTTTTAAAAAATTATCGAAAAAAAAGAATGGTTACGCAAACAACCACTTTCGGTGAACAAAATTTTACGAAAACCTTTTCAATTCTTTGGATTGTCAAATAAGGCTTGTGTTTAAAGTTTCAAGGTAATTCATGTATCAGTTCTTGAGATACAGCGCGCACAGACACACACAGTTTTTTATCTTCCAGAAATCGACCTCAAAACGGATATTTTCGTTAAAAAAAATTCACGATCACAATACTTTCCCGTACTCAGCAACGGAGAAATAGATAGTCAAATCAGGTCATGAAAATAATTATTGATACCGAACTTGAAGTTTTATTTTTGGGAACTAAGAAAAGCCGTGCGGCATTTTGTTCATGGCCCGCTTTGACCAATTTTTTTTCGATCTCACGGTACAATATCTTCCGCGAGTGTGAAATTAATTAGAAGATTGGATGTAATTAGGTGAAATTTATGGACGTCATATATCAACACACCTTTTAAAAAGCAACGGGTTCGGCCATAAAAGTGCCCGTTTGATTTGAAAAATTTACGTTTTAAATCAATATACCGTAGTTGCGGTTATCACATCAGTTTAAATTTGTTTAATTGGCAACTGCATAAGTGCTGGGAACTCTAGATTAGAGGTGGGTCAAACGACTTTTTTTTGTGAGTCGATTCTTGAACTGACTCATGACTGAAAAATTAAAAACCAACTATCCACATTAGCATGTTTGATCACTTGCAATTTTTGTATTTTTTTTTTCATGACTGAAAAATTAAAAACCAATTGTCCACATTAGCATGTTTGATTACTTGAAGTTATTAAGAAATCTGGCAATTTTTTCTAATTTTTTTTTAAGGAAGGCTAAATAGGTCCTCCTGAATAATCTGATCGCATATTCCTCTTTAAGATCTAAAACAATAATTCGAGTATTGGAGAGTTTATTACACGAGTATAATTAATATTTGAGTCACAACGATACATGCACGCAAGACTAAACCAGAAAAATGTCTTATTAACTTTTGAATGCATACAAATTGCGTAATTTTACATAATGCGAAAACATTTGGTTTAAATTAGAGTTCGTTTAATGACCGGAGAACATCACCAGATGGGCTTATAAAATGTTCCCAGCAATATAAGCCATCAACGCGAAGGTCACGAGTTCGATTCTCACACATATATACCTCGATACAAAATCCGAGCGTAATTAAAGCAACGAGATTAAATTAGCAATAAAATAATTCAATGCGAATGACTGTTTGTATGTTACTGGCAGTTTCAATAAATGCCGTTCACATGATGATGATCGTGGTTAGGTGTGCTATTTAACCTGAATAGATGACAATGTTTATTTTTAATATATAATCAGTATAACTATTATTTATTTACATTATCTTCACGCAACGATCGCTGAATAATTATAAGTTTCTGAAATTTGAGATGGTCACTGTGCAATAAGCCGCGTCTCGGTAGACGCACTGTACACATTTATCGCACAACCTTATCACCCAACCAATTAACCCTTTCAGCCCTGGATTTTTAAATTTGAAAAAAACATTTTTTTTGTTAATTATTATTGATGGGGAGCTTCTTAAAACCATAAATACCAAATTTGAACTCATTTGCATAATTAGTATAGGAATTAATTAGTGGTGGCCACCACTAATTAAATAAAATAATAATAATTTTTAGTAAGTAGAGACATGTAAATGTTGCGGTGGCAATTGCCAGCACCAGGGCCGAAAGGGTTAAATGGATTTCACTAATACTAAATTGAAAAATCTTGAACCATCTTACAATTAGTTAATCCTAAAACGTTAATCCTTAACCTGTGTCGTGTCTTACAATTAGTTAATCATGAAATGGTCATTTTCTAAAATTCATAACAAAACAGCTGTAAAAAAATATTCAAACCCAGGCCAGTGGATGTGTTGTTACGCTTTTGCACGATATTCAATCAAGCACTTTATCATACAAACGAAATGTAAATTAACTGCAGTGCACCTTCATATTTGCTACGCATTCAGTGAACTCTTAATTAATACTCGACTTCTAGTAATCATCAAAACCATCTCAAGCTGACTAACGAACAAGTCGAGAAAAACTAGCTGCAGTACGCAGCATGATCCGATTCCATCTGCACAAGTAGCCATAAAATTAACATCCACATCGGCGGTGCTAATTAATAATTAACCAGCAATATACATATTAATAAACAGCCAAGTCAAATATAATCCCATCACGATACGTATTCTAACTCTCAACGTTCACGGTTTAATAACAACTATATTCAGAAAGTACGGCGGCAATACGCGGAAGCAGCGTTTAATTGACGTAATCTTTCAAATAGTGGAGGAATATTAAAGTTTATCAAATATACACTTCTGAGAGATGGTATCATTTGTACCAATTAACGCTCATTTATTCCTGTAGGATTTTTCCTTCAAGCTTCATCGCAAATCGGAATATCATTAATTCGGTTAAATCAAAAAGATCACAATTGATTAAAAAAAAATGTGCCATGGAGTATCCAATTGCTGTAAAATATTAATTTTCTGCCTAGGTACAAACAACTTGTAAATAATTTCGACAATGTTTACTTTACTCAAATGACAGCCATTTTGATATCCGCAATTGTTGTTTCAATTCCATGGCATGTCATTATTTTTATAAAATCACATTACTTTTTCTTAATTAGTTCAACTTAGAGAAAAGTAAAGTGTTAAGTGCGAACATTAATAAAATCAGAATTTTTCCCTCTACAAAAAAGTTAAAAACATTTTGCCTCTAAAATAAATAGGGCAGCCAATATTTGATCAATTCATAATTAACATGAGATTTCCTATGTTGCGTCCGCCAAGTCAACACCCTGTATAAGATTTTTACTTCAATCTAAACTTCAATCTGAATAAGAAAAAAAAAACTTGAAAATCCAATTGCCAAAAATGCAGACTACATATAAGATTTGAACATTCCTTTAAACAATAATGTTCTTCGCTAATTAACCCAGAGCTAAAAGCTAATGCTTAATATATTCCAGTAAATAAATGCATGAAAAAATAAAACGTCCATCTTTAACGTCGACTTTAATTGGAGACACACCCGAACACAACGGTAAACCCGAATTAAGCCGATTTCGAAAATATGATGATTATTATGGTTACCTCTCCAATTAACCAGAATCAACAACGTTCCTCAAGTTATGGACGCGTAAAAATGATTTAATGATAATGTTAAACATATCCATTATCGAGATCGCGTTATGAAAATGTTCGCTGTGCCCTTTCCAGCCCCGCAAACGTTATGTTAATACATTAATTATTACCTGCCAACATTTACCTACCTAATAATAATAATATAAATATGGATGAAATTATGAATTCTCGTCACGAGCGGATTGCAAGGCTTTGCGATTTGATGAAGTTTGTACAGTGCGTGTAAATAAATTTCGGAGCGAATTTTTTGGTTGACATAAAGTTTTAAAAAATTTGTTATCTCCCTAAAATAACAAATTGGATGGTTATATTCAAAAATTGGTACTTAATACATTATTTTTCTGGAATATGTTAAAGTTATTGTAATAAGTTATCAAAACATTTTTCGACAAAAATATTAATTATTATATTTAACGACTCCTCCGCTGAAGTCTGACAATGTTTTTAGAAATTATTCAATGATGACTAATTACTGAACAGGAAATTCAAGAAAACACGTTAAACAAATATTCTCTAACGACTCATGCGCTGAAGTTTGCAAATGTTCTTAGAAGTTGTTTGATCGAATTAAACCTTTAGCTAACGATATTTTATTTTAGTCGCAACCTTTGCTTTACAAGCAACCAAAATGAGCTCATTCACGCATTGATGTTAGGGTGGCAGCGCCGGGAATTTAAAATTTACATCCTGCACTTTCCATGGTCCCATCTTATCTGTTTTAGAATATAATTTCACATTTATTGCCATTTTAATTTTAATTTTAATAGCAAAAAAATGCGTGTCACCATGAACAATTTTCAAAAAAGTCGATTTTTTCAGAATTTGATCGGCCGTAGTGGCTAAACTAAAACACCAAATTAAACGCGGTTTGCAAACCTGAGCTGCTCGTACGTCAATTAGTCGGATTAGAGATTTTCAAACTTTGACAAAAACACGAAAAAAAAAGTAAAAAATGCATCTTTCTTAATAATCATCGTAGACTATTGAATTTAACATTTTTTTCATCAGAAAGACGAGAGAAATTGATTGCCGTTAAAAAATTTCAGCTAACTTTAATCGCAAAAAAATTAGTCAGTCACCATGAGGATTTTGGAAAATTTAAGAAAATAATTGATTTTTCAGACTTTGATCGGCCGTAGCGGCCAAACGAAAACTCCAAATTGAACGCGGTTTGCAAATCTGAGCTTCTCGTACGTCAATTAGTCGGATTAGAGATTTTGAATTTTTGATGAAATCGTGAAAAAATACATGACTAACCACCTTGGAAATTTTGTTAAAAAATGCAACTTTCTTAAAAATCATCCTAGACTATTGAATTTAACTTTATTTTCATCAGAAAGACGAGAGAAATTGATTGCCGTTAAAAAAATTCAGCTAACTTCAATGGCAAAAAAAATAGTCAGTCACCATGAGGGTTTTGGAAAATTTAAGAAAATAATTGATTTTTTAGACTTTGATCGGCCGTAGCGGCCAAACGGAAACTCCAAATTGAACGCGGTTTGCAAATCTGAGCTCCTCGTACGTCAATTAGTCGGATCAGAGATTTTTAATTTTTGATGAAAATACGAAAAAAAGACATGAGTAAACCCCTTGGAAATTTGTTAAAAAATGCAACTTTCTTAAAAATCATCGTAGACTATTGAATTTAACTTTATTTTCATCAGAAAGACGAGAGAAATCGATTGCTGTTAAAAAATTTCAGCTAACTTCAATAGCAAAAAAAATAGTCAGTCACCATGAGGATTTTGGAAAATTTACGAAAATAATTGATTTTTCAGACTTTGATCGGCCGTAGCGGCCAAACGAAAACTCCAAATTGAACGCGGTTTGCAAATCTGAGCTCCTCGTACGTCAATTAGTCGGATTAGACATTTTTATTTTTTGATGAAAACTCGAAAAAAAGACATGAGTAAACCCCTAGGAAATTTGTTAAAAAATGCAACTTTCTTAAAAATCATCGTAGACTATTAAATTTAACTTTATTTTCATCAGAAAGACGAGAGAAATCGATTGCCGTTAAAAAATTTCAGCTAACTTCAATAGCAAAAAAATTAGTCAGTCACCATGAGGATTTTGGAAAATTTACGAAAATAATTGATTTTTCAGACTTTGATCGGCCGTAGCGGCCAAACGAAAACTCCAAATTGAACGCGGTTTGCAAATCTGAGCTCCTCGTACGTCAATTAGTCGGATTAGACATTTTTATTTTTTGATGAAAACTCGAAAAAAAGACATGAGTAAACCCCTAGGAAATTTGTTAAAAAATGCAACTTTCTTAAAAATCATCGTAGACTATTAAATTTAACTTTATTTTCATCAGAAAGACGAGAGAAATCGATTGCCGTTAAAAAATTTCAGCTAACTTCAATAGCAAAAAAATTAGTCAGTCACCATGAGGATTTTGGAAAATTTACGAAAATAATTGATTTTTCAGACTTTGATCGGCCGTAGCGGCCAAACGAAAACTCCAAATTGAACGCGGTTTGCAAATCTGAGCTCCTCGTACGTCAATTAGTCGGATTAGACATTTTTATTTTTTGATGAAATCGTGAAAAAAAACATGACTAACCCCCTTGGAAATTTTGTTAAAAAATGCAACTTTCTTAAAAATCATCGTAGACTATTGAATTTAACTTTATTTTCATCAGAAAGACGAGAGAAATCTATTGCCGTTAAAAAATTTCAGCTAACTTCAATAGCAAAAAAATTAGTCAGTCACCATGAGGATTTTGGAAAATTTACGAAAATAATTGATTTTTCAGACTTTGATCGGCCGTAGCGGTCAAACGAAAACTCCAAATTGAACGCGGTTTGCAAATCTGAGCTCCTCGTACGTCAATTAGTCGGATTAGACATTTTTATTTTTTGATGAAAACTCGAAAAAAAGACATGAGTAAACCCCTAGGAAATTTGTTAAAAAATGCAACTTTCTTAAAAATCATCGTAGACTATTGAATTTAACTTTATTTTCATCAGAAAGACGAGAGAAATCGATTGCCGTTAAAAAATTTCAGCTAACTTCAATAGCAAAAAAATTAGTCAGTCACCATGAGGATTTTGGAAAATTTACGAAAATAATTGATTTTTCAGACTTTGATCGGCCGTAGCGGCCAAACGAAAACTCCAAATTGAACGCGGTTTGCAAATCTGAGCTCCTCGTACGTCAATTAGTCGGATTAGACATTTTTATTTTTTGATGAAATCGTGAAAAAAAACATGACTAACCCTTTCCCCTTGGAAATTTTGTTAAAAAATGCAACTTTCTTAAAAATCATCGTAGACTATTGAATTTAACTTTATTTTCATCAGAAAGACGAGAGAAATCGATTGCCGTTAAAAAATTTCAGCTAACTTCAATAGCAAAAAAATTAGTCAGTCACCATGAGGATTTTGGAAAAATTACGAAAATAATTGATTTTTCAGACTTTGATCGGCCGTAGCGGCCAAACGAAAACTCCAAATTGAACGCGGTTTGCAAATCTGAGCTCCTCGTACGTCAATTAGTCGGATTAGACATTTTTATTTTTTGATGAAATCGTGAAAAAAAACATGACTAACCCCCTTGGAAATTTTGTTAAAAAATGCAACTTTCTTAAAAATCATCGTAGACTATTGAATTTAACTTTATTTTCATCAGAAAGACGAGAGAAATCGATTGCCGTTAAAAAATTTCAGCTAACTTCAATAGCAAAAAAATTAGTCAGTCACCATGAGGATTTTGGAAAATTTACGAAAATAATTGATTTTTCAGACTTTGATCGGCCGTAGCGGCCAAAGGAAAACTTCAAATTGAACGCGGTTTGCAAATCTGAGCTCCTCGTACGTCAATTAGTCGGATTAGACATTTTTATTTTTTGATGAAAACTCGAAAAAAAGACATGAGTAAACCCCTAGGAAATTTGTTAAAAAATGCAACTTTCTTAAAAATCATCGTAGACTATTGAATTTAACTTTATTTTCATCAGAAAGACGAGAGAAATCGATTGCCGTTAAAAAATTTCAGCTAACTTCAATAGCAAAAAAAATAGTCAGTCACCATGAGGATTTTGGAAAATTTACGAAAATAATTGATTTTTCAGACTTTGATCGGCCGTAGCGGCCAAACGAAAACTCCAAATTGAACGCGGTTTGCAAATCTGAGCTCCTCGTACGTCAATTAGTCGGATTAGACATTTTTATTTTTTGATGAAATCGTGAAAAAAAACATGACTAACCCCCTTGGAAATTTTGTTAAAAAATGCAACTTTCTTAAAAATCATCGTAGACTGATGAATTTAACTTTATTTTCATCAGAAAGACGAGAGAAATCGATTGCCGTTAAAAAATTTCAGCTAACTTCAATAGCAAAAAAATTAGTCAGTCACCATGAGGACTTTGGAAAAATTACGAAAATAATTGATTTTTCAGACTTTGATCGGCCGTAGCGGCCAAACGAAAACTCCAAATTGAACGCGGTTTGCAAATCTGAGCTCCTCGTACGTCAATTAGTCGGATTAGACATTTTTATTTTTTGATGAAATCGTGAAAAAAAACATGACTAACCCCCTTGGAAATTTTGTTAAAAAATGCAACTTTCTTAAAAATCATCGTAGACTATTGAATTTAACTTTATTTTCATCAGAAAGACGAGAGAAATCGATTGCCGTTAAAAAATTTCAGCTAACTTCAATAGCAAAAAAATTAGTCAGTCACCATGAGGATTTTGGAAAATTTACGAAAATAATTGATTTTTCAGACTTTGATCGGCCGTAGCGGCCAAACGAAAACTCCAAATTGAACGCGGTTTGCAAATCTGAGCTCCTCGTACGTCAATTAGTCGGATTAGACATTTTTATTTTTTGATGAAATCGTGAAAAAAAACATGACTAACCCCCTTGGAAATTTTGTTAAAAAATGCAACTTTCTTAAAAATCATCGTAGACTATTGAATTTAACTTTATTTTCATCAGAAAGACGAGAGAAATCGATTGCCGTTAAAAAATTTCAGCTAACTTCAATAGCAAAAAAATTAGTCAGTCACCTTGAGGATTTTGAAAAATTTACGAAAATAATTGATTTTTCAGACTTTGATCGGCCGTAGCGGCCAAACGAAAACTCCAAATTGAACGCGGTTTGCAAATCTGAGCTCCTCGTACGCCAATTAGTCGGATTAGACATTTTTATTTTTTGATGAAAACTCGAAAAAAAGACATGAGTAAACCCCTAGGAAATTTGTTAAAAAATGCAACTTTCTTAAAAATCATCGTAGACTATTGAATTTAACTTTATTTTCATCAGAAAGACGAGAGAAATCGATTGCCGTTAAAAAATTTCAGCTAACTTCAATAGCAAAAAAATTAGTCAGTCACCATGAGGATTTTGGAAAAATTACGAAAATAATTGATTTTTCAGACTTTGATCGGCCGTAGCGGCCAAACGAAAACTCCAAATTGAACGCGGTTTGCAAATCTGAGCTCCTCGTACGTCAATTAGTCGGATTAGACATTTTTATTTTTTGATGAAATCGTGAAAAAAAACATGACTAACCCCCTTGGAAATTTTGTTAAAAAATGCAACTTTCTTAAAAATCATCGTAGACTATTGAATTTAACTTTATTTTCATCAGAAAGACGAGAGAAATCGATTGCCGTTAAAAAATTTCAGCTAACTTCAATAGCAAAAAAATTAGTCAGTCACCATGAGGATTTTGGAAAATTTACGAAAATAATTGATTTTTCAGACTTTGATCGGCCGTAGCGGCCAAACGAAAACTCCAAATTGAACGCGGTTTGCAAATCTGAGCTCCTCGTACGTCAATTAGTCGGATTAGACATTTTTATTTTTTGATGAAAACTCGAAAAAAAGACATGAGTAAACCCCTAGGAAATTTGTTAAAAAATGCAACTTTCTTAAAAATCATCGTAGACTATTGAATTTAACTTTATTTTCATCAGAAAGACGAGAGAAATCGATTGCCGTTAAAAAATTTCAGCTAACTTCAATAGCAAAAAAAAGAGTCAGTCACCATGAGGATTTTGGAAAATTTACGAAAATAATTGATTTTTCAGACTTTGATCGGCCGTAGCGGCCAAACGAAAACTCCAAATTGAACGCGGTTTGCAAATCTGAGCTCCTCGTACGTCAATTAGTCGGATTAGACATTTTTATTTTTTGATGAAATCGTGAAAAAAAACATGACTAACCCCCTTGGAAATTTTGTTAAAAAATGCAACTTTCTTAAAAATCATCGTAGACTGATGAATTTAACTTTATTTTCATCAGAAAGACGAGAGAAATCGATTGCCGTTAAAAAATTTCAGCTAACTTCAATAGCAAAAAAATTAGTCAGTCACCATGAGGACTTTGGAAAAATTACGAAAATAATTGATTTTTCAGACTTTGATCGGCCGTAGCGGCCAAACGAAAACTCCAAATTGAACGCGGTTTGCAAATCTGAGCTCCTCGTACGTCAATTAGTCGGATTAGACATTTTTATTTTTTGATGAAATCGTGAAAAAAAACATGACTAACCCCCTTGGAAATTTTGTTAAAAAATGCAACTTTCTTAAAAATCATCGTAGACTATTGAATTTAACTTTATTTTCATCAGAAAGACGAGAGAAATCGATTGCCGTTAAAAAATTTCAGCTAACTTCAATAGCAAAAAAATTAGTCAGTCACCATGAGGATTTTGGAAAATTTACGAAAATAATTGATTTTTCAGACTTTGATCGGCCGTAGCGGCCAAACGAAAACTCCAAATTGAACGCGGTTTGCAAATCTGAGCTCCTCGTACGTCAATTAGTCGGATTAGACATTTTTATTTTTTGATGAAATCGTGAAAAAAAACATGACTAACCCCCTTGGAAATTTTGTTAAAAAATGCAACTTTCTTAAAAATCATCGTAGACTATTGAATTTAACTTTATTTTCATCAGAAAGACGAGAGAAATCGATTGCCGTTAAAAAATTTCAGCTAACTTCAATAGCAAAAAAATTAGTCAGTCACCATGAGGATTTTGGAAAATTTACGAAAATAATTGATTTTTCAGACTTTGATCGGCCGTAGCGGCCAAACGAAAACTCCAAATTGAACGCGGTTTGCAAATCTGAGCTCCTCGTACGTCAATTAGTCGGATTAGACATTTTTATTTTTTGATGAAATCGTGAAAAAAAACATGACTAACCCCCTTGGAAATTTTGTTAAAAAATGCAACTTTCTTAAAAATCATCGTAGACTATTGAATTTAACTTTATTTTCATCAGAAAGACGAGAGAAATCGATTGCCGTTAAAAAATTTCAGCTAACTTCAATAGCAAAAAAATTAGTCAGTCACCATGAGGATTTTGGAAAATTTACGAAAATAATTGATTTTTCAGACTTTGATCGGCCGTAGCGGCCAAACGAAAACTCCAAATTGAACGCGGTTTGCAAATCTGAGCTCCTCGTACGTCAATTAGTCGGATTAGACATTTTTATTTTTTGATGAAATCGTGAAAAAAAACATGACTAACCCCCTTGGAAATTTTGTTAAAAAATGCAACTTTCTTAAAAATCATCGTAGACTATTGAATTTAACTTTATTTTCATCAGAAAGACGAGAGAAATCGATTGCCGTTAAAAAATTTCAGCTAACTTCAATAGCAAAAAAATTAGTCAGTCACCATGAGGATTTTGGAAAATTTACGAAAATAATTGATTTTTCAGACTTTGATCGGCCGTAGCGGCCAAACGAAAACTCCAAATTGAACGCGGTTTGCAAATCTGAGCTCCTCGTACGTCAATTAGTCGGATTAGACATTTTTATTTTTTGATGAAAACTCGAAAAAAAGACATGAGTAAACCCCTAGGAAATTTGTTAAAAAATGCAACTTTCTTAAAAATCATCGTAGACTGATGAATTTAACTTTATTTTCATCAGAAAGACGAGAGAAATCGATTGCCGTTAAAAAATTTCAGCTAACTTCAATAGCAAAAAAATTAGTCAGTCACCATGAGGACTTTGGAAAAATTACGAAAATAATTGATTTTTCAGACTTTGATCGGCCGTAGCGGCCAAACGAAAACTCCAAATTGAACGCGGTTTGCAAATCTGAGCTCCTCGTACGTCAATTAGTCGGATTAGACATTTTTATTTTTTGATGAAATCGTGAAAAAAAACATGACTAACCCCCTTGGAAATTTTGTTAAAAAATGCAACTTTCTTAAAAATCATCGTAGACTATTGAATTTAACTTTATTTTCATCAGAAAGACGAGAGAAATCGATTGCCGTTAAAAAATTTCAGCTAACTTCAATAGCAAAAAAATTAGTCAGTCACCATGAGGATTTTGGAAAATTTACGAAAATAATTGATTTTTCAGACTTTGATCGGCCGTAGCGGCCAAACGAAAACTCCAAATTGAACGCGGTTTGCAAATCTGAGCTCCTCGTACGTCAATTAGTCGGATTAGACATTTTTATTTTTTGATGAAATCGTGAAAAAAAACATGACTAACCCCCTTGGAAATTTTGTTAAAAAATGCAACTTTCTTAAAAATCATCGTAGACTATTGAATTTAACTTTATTTTCATCAGAAAGACGAGAGAAATCGATTGCCGTTAAAAAATTTCAGCTAACTTCAATAGCAAAAAAATTAGTCAGTCACCATGAGGATTTTGGAAAATTTACGAAAATAATTGATTTTTCAGACTTTGATCGGCCGTAGCGGCCAAACGAAAACTCCAAATTGAACGCGGTTTGCAAATCTGAGCTCCTCGTACGTCAATTAGTCGGATTAGACATTTTTATTTTTTGATGAAATCGTGAAAAAAAACATGACTAACCCCCTTGGAAATTTTGTTAAAAAATGCAACTTTCTTAAAAATCATCGTAGACTATTGAATTTAACTTTATTTTCATCAGAAAGACGAGAGAAATCGATTGCCGTTAAAAAATTTCAGCTAACTTCAATAGCAAAAAAATTAGTCAGTCACCATGAGGATTTTGGAAAATTTACGAAAATAATTGATTTTTCAGACTTTGATCGGCCGTAGCGGCCAAACGAAAACTCCAAATTGAACGCGGTTTGCAAATCTGAGCTCCTCGTACGTCAATTAGTCGGATTAGACATTTTTATTTTTTGATGAAATCGTGAAAAAAAACATGACTAACCCCCTTGGAAATTTTGTTAAAAAATGCAACTTTCTTAAAAATCATCGTAGACTATTGAATTTAACTTTATTTTCATCAGAAAGACGAGAGAAATCGATTGCCGTTAAAAAATTTCAGCTAACTTCAATAGCAAAAAAATTAGTCAGTCACCATGAGGATTTTGGAAAATTTACGAAAATAATTGATTTTTCAGACTTTGATCGGCCGTAGCGGCCAAACGAAAACTCCAAATTGAACGCGGTTTGCAAATCTGAGCTCCTCGTACGTCAATTAGTCGGATTAGACATTTTTATTTTTTGATGAAAACTCGAAAAAAAGACATGAGTAAACCCCTAGGAAATTTGTTAAAAAATGCAACTTTCTTAAAAATCATCGTAGACTATTGAATTTAACTTTATTTTCATCAGAAAGACGAGAGAAATCGATTGCCGTTAAAAAATTTCAGCTAACTTCAATAGCAAAAAAATTAGTCAGTCACCATGAGGATTTTGGAAAATTTACGAAAATAATTGATTTTTCAGACTTTGATCGGCCGTAGCGGCCAAACGAAAACTCCAAATTGAACGCGGTTTGCAAATCTGAGCTCCTCGTACGTCAATTAGTCGGATTAGACATTTTTATTTTTTGATGAAAACTCGAAAAAAAGACATGAGTAAACCCCTAGGAAATTTGTTAAAAAATGCAACTTTCTTAAAAATCATCGTAGACTGTTGAATTTAACTTTATTTTCATCAGAAAGACGAGAGAAATCGATTGCCGTTAAAAAATTTCAGCTAACTTCAATAGCAAAAAAATTAGTCAGTCACCATGAGGATTTTGGAAAAATTACGAAAATAATTGATTTTTCAGACTTTGATCGGCCGTAGCGGCCAAACGAAAACTCCAAATTGAACGCGGTTTGCAAATCTGAGCTCCTCGTACGTCAATTAGTCGGATTAGACATTTTTATTTTTTGATGAAAACTCGAAAAAAAGACATGAGTAAACCCCTAGGAAATTTGTTAAAAATGCAACTTTCTTAAAAATCATCGTAGACTATTGAATTTAACTTTATTTTCATCAGAAAGACGAGAGAAATCGATTGCCGTTAAAAAATTTCAGCTAACTTCAATAGCAAAAAAATTAGTCAGTCACCATGAGGATTTTGGAAAATTTACGAAAATAATTGATTTTTCAGACTTTGATCGGCCGTAGCGGCCAAACGAAAACTCCAAATTGAACGCGGTTTGCAAATCTGAGCTCCTCGTACGTCAATTAGTCGGATTAGACATTTTTATTTTTTGATGAAATCGTGAAAAAAAAAAACATAACTAACCCCCTTGGAAATTTTGTTAAAAAATGCAACTTTCTTAAAAATCATCGTAGACTATTGAATTTAACTTTATTTTCATCAGAAAGACGAGAGAAATCGATTGCCGTTAAAAAATTTCAGCTAACTTCAATAGCAAAAAAATTAGTCAGTCACCATGAGGATTTTGGAAAAATTACGAAAATAATTGATTTTTCAGACTTTGATCGGCCGTAACGGCCAAACAAAAACTCCAAATTGAACGCGGTTTGCAAATCTGAGCTCCTCGTACGTCAATTAGTCGGATTAGACATTTTTATTTTTTGATGAAATCGTGAAAAAAAACATGACTAACCCCCTTGGAAATTTTGTTAAAAAATGCAACTTTCTTAAAAATCATCGTAGACTATTGAATTTAACTTTATTTTCATCAGAAAGACGAGAGAAATCGATTGCCGTTAAAAAATTTCAGCTAACTTCAATAGCAAAAAAATTAGTCAGTCACCATGAGGATTTGGAAAATTTACGAAAATAATTGATTTTTCAGACTTTGATCGGCCGTAGCGGCCAAACGAAAACTCCAAATTGAACGCGGTTTGCAAATCTGAGCTCCTCGTACGTCAATTAGTCGGATTAGACATTTTTATTTTTTGATGAAATCGTGAAAAAAAACATGACTAACCCCCTTGGAAATTTTGTTAAAAAATGCAACTTTCTTAAAAATCATCGTAGACTATTGAATTTAACTTTATTTTCATCAGAAAGACGAGAGAAATCGATTGCCGTTAAAAAATTTCAGCTAACTTCAATAGCAAAAAAATTAGTCAGTCACCATGAGGATTTTGGAAAATTTACGAAAATAATTGATTTTTCAGACTTTGATCGGCCGTAGCGGCCAAACGAAAACTCCAAATTGAACGCGGTTTGCAAATCTGAGCTCCTCGTACGTCAATTAGTCGGATTAGACATTTTTATTTTTTGATGAAAACTCGAAAAAAAGACATGAGTAAACCCCTAGGAAATTTGTTAAAAAATGCAACTTTCTTAAAAATCATCGTAGACTGTTGAATTTAACTTTATTTTCATCAGAAAGACGAGAGAAATCGATTGCCGTTAAAAAATTTCAGCTAACTTCAATAGCAAAAAAATTAGTCAGTCACCATGAGGATTTTGGAAAAATTACGAAAATAATTGATTTTTCAGACTTTGATCGGCCGTAGCGGCCAAACGAAAACTCCAAATTGAACGCGGTTTGCAAATCTGAGCTCCTCGTACGTCAATTAGTCGGATTAGACATTTTTATTTTTTGATGAAAACTCGAAAAAAAGACATGAGTAAACCCCTAGGAAATTTGTTAAAAAATGCAACTTTCTTAAAAATCATCGTAGACTATTGAATTTAACTTTATTTTCATCAGAAAGACGAGAGAAATCGATTGCCGTTAAAAAATTTCAGCTAACTTCAATAGCAAAAAAATTAGTCAGTCACCATGAGGATTTTGGAAAATTTACGAAAATAATTGATTTTTCAGACTTTGATCGGCCGTAGCGGCCAAACGAAAACTCCAAATTGAACGCGGTTTGCAAATCTGAGCTCCTCGTACGTCAATTAGTCGGATTAGACATTTTTATTTTTTGATGAAATCGTGAAAAAAAACATGACTAACCCCCTTGGAAAATTTGTTAAAAAATGCAACTTTCTTAAAAATCATCGTAGACTATTGAATTTAACTTTATTTTCATCAGAAAGACGAGAGAAATCGATTGCCGTTAAAAAATTTCAGCTAACTTCAATAGCAAAAAAATTAGTCAGTCACCATGAGGATTTTGGAAAATTTACGAAAATAATTGATTTTTCAGACTTTGATCGGCCGTAGCGGCCAAACGAAAACTCCAAATTGAACGCGGTTTGCAAATCTGAGCTCCTCGTACGTCAATTAGTCGGATTAGACATTTTTATTTTTTGATGAAAACTCGAAAAAAAGACATGAGTAAACCCCTAGGAAATTTGTTAAAAAATGCAACTTTCTTAAAAATCATCGTAGACTATTGAATTTAACTTTATTTTCATCAGAAAGACGAGAGAAATCGATTGCCGTTAAAAAATTTCAGCTAACTTCAATAGCAAAAAATTAGTCAGTCACCATGAGGATTTTGGAAAATTTACGAAAATAATTGATTTTTCAGACTTTGATCGGCCGTAGCGGCCAAACGAAAACTCCAAATTGAACGCGGTTTGCAAATCTGAGCTCCTCGTACGTCAATTAGTCGGATTAGACATTTTTATTTTTTGATGAAATCGTGAAAAAAAACATGACTAACCCCCTTGGAAATTTTGTTAAAAAATGCAACTTTCTTAAAAATCATCGTAGACTATTGAATTTAACTTTATTTTCATCAGAAAGACGAGAGAAATCGATTGCCGTTAAAAAAATTCAGCTAACTTCAATAGCAAAAAAATTAGTCAGTCACCATGAGGATTTTGGAAAATTTACGAAAATAATTGATTTTTCAGAATTTGATCGGCCGTAGCGGCCAAACGAAAACTCCAAATTGAACGCGGTTTGCAAATCTGAGCTCCTCGTACGTCAATTAGTCGGATTAGACATTTTTATTTTTTGATGAAAACTCGAAAAAAAGACATGAGTAAACCCCTAGGAAATTTGTTAAAAAATGCAACTTTCTTAAAAATCATCGTAGACTATTGAATTTAACTTTATTTTCATCAGAAAGACGAGAGAAATCGATTGGCGTTAAAAAATTTCAGCTAACTTCAATAGCAAAAAAATTAGTCAGTCACCATGAGGATTTTGGAAAATTTACGAAAATAATTGATTTTTCAGACTTTGATCGGCCGTAGCGGCCAAACGAAAACTCCAAATTGAACGCGGTTTGCAAATCTGAGCTCCTCGTACGTCAATTAGTCGGATTAGACATTTTTATTTTTTGATGAAAACTCGAAAAAAAGACATGAGTAAACCCCTAGGAAATTTGTTAAAAAATGCAACTTTCTTAAAAATCATCGTAGACTATTGAATTTAACTTTATTTTCATCAGAAAGACGAGAGAAATCGATTGCCGTTAAAAAAATTCAGCTAACTTCAATAGCAAAAAAATTAGTCAGTCACCATGAGGATTTTGGAAAAATTACGAAAATAATTGATTTTTCAGACTTTGATCGGCCGTAGCGGCCAAACGAAAACTCCAAATTGAACGCGGTTTGCAAATCTGAGCTCCTCGTACGTCAATTAGTCGGATTAGACATTTTTATTTTTTGATGAAAACTCGAAAAAAAGACATGAGTAAACCCCTAGGAAATTTGTTAAAAAATGCAACTTTCTTAAAAATCATCGTAGACTGTTGAATTTAACTTTATTTTCATCAGAAAGACGAGAGAAATTGATTGCCGTTAAAAAATTTCAGCTAACTTCAATAGCAAAAAAATTAGTCAGTCACCATGAGGATTTTGGAAAAATTACGAAAATAATTGATTTTTCAGACTTTGATCGGCCGTAGCGGCCAAACGAAAACTCCAAATTGAACGCGGTTTGCAAATCTGAGCTCCTCGTACGTCAATTAGTCGGATTAGACATTTTTATTTTTTGATGAAAACTCGAAAAAAAGACATGAGTAAACCCCTAGGAAATTTGTTAAAAAATGCAACTTTCTTAAAAATCATCGTAGACTATTGAATTTAACTTTATTTTCATCAGAAAGACGAGAGAAATCGATTGCCGTTAAAAAATTTCAGCTAACTTCAATAGCAAAAAAATTAGTCAGTCACCATGAGGATTTTGGAAAATTTACGAAAATAATTGATTTTTCAGACTTTGATCGGCCGTAGCGGCCAAACGAAAACTCCAAATTGAACGCGGTTTGCAAATCTGAGCTCCTCGTACGTCAATTAGTCGGATTAGACATTTTTATTTTTTGATGAAATCGTGAAAAAAAACATGACTAACCCCCTTGGAAAATTTGTTAAAAAATGCAACTTTCTTAAAAATCATCGTAGACTATTGAATTTAACTTTATTTTCATCAGAAAGACGAGAGAAATCGATTGCCGTTAAAAAATTTCAGCTAACTTCAATAGCAAAAAAATTAGTCAGTCACCATGAGGATTTTGGAAAATTTACGAAAATAATTGATTTTTCAGACTTTGATCGGCCGTAGCGGCCAAACGAAAACTCCAAATTGAACGCGGTTTGCAAATCTGAGCTCCTCGTACGTCAATTAGTCGGATTAGACATTTTTATTTTTTGATGAAAACTCGAAAAAAAGACATGAGTAAACCCCTAGGAAATTTGTTAAAAAATGCAACTTTCTTAAAAATCATCGTAGACTATTGAATTTAACTTTATTTTCATCAGAAAGACGAGAGAAATCGATTGCCGTTAAAAAATTTCAGCTAACTTCAATAGCAAAAAAATTAGTCAGTCACCATGAGGATTTTGGAAAATTTACGAAAATAATTGATTTTTCAGACTTTGATCGGCCGTAGCGGCCAAACGAAAACTCCAAATTGAACGCGGTTTGCAAATCTGAGCTCCTCGTACGTCAATTAGTCGGATTAGACATTTTTATTTTTTGATGAAATCGTGAAAAAAAACATGACTAACCCCCTTGGAAATTTTGTTAAAAAATGCAACTTTCTTAAAAATCATCGTAGACTATTGAATTTAACTTTATTTTCATCAGAAAGACGAGAGAAATCGATTGCCGTTAAAAAAATTCAGCTAACTTCAATAGCAAAAAAAATAGTCAGTCACCATGAGGATTTTGGAAAATTTACGAAAATAATTGATTTTTCAGACTTTGATCGGCCGTAGCGGCCAAACGAAAACTCCAAATTGAACGCGGTTTGCAAATCTGAGCTCCTCGTACGTCAATTAGTCGGATTAGACATTTTTATTTTTTGATGAAAACTCGAAAAAAAGACATGAGTAAACCCCTAGGAAATTTGTTAAAAAATGCAACTTTCTTAAAAATCATCGTAGACTATTGAATTTAACTTTATTTTCATCAGAAAGACGAGAGAAATCGATTGCCGTTAAAAAATTTCAGCTAACTTCAATAGCAAAAAAATTAGTCAGTCACCATGAGGATTTTGGAAAAATTACGAAAATAATTGATTTTTCAGACTTTGATCGGCCGTAGCGGCCAAACGAAAACTCCAAATTGAACGCGGTTTGCAAATCTGAGCTCCTCGTACGTCAATTAGTCGGATTAGACATTTTTATTTTTTGATGAAATCGTGAAAAAAAACATGACTAACCCCCTTGGAAAATTTGTTAAAAAATGCAACTTTCTTAAAAATCATCGTAGACTATTGAATTTAACTTTATTTTCATCAGAAAGACGAGAGAAATCGATTGCCGTTAAAAATTTCAGCTAACTTCAATAGCAAAAAAATTAGTCAGTCACCATGAGGATTTTGGAAAATTTACGAAAATAATTGATTTTTCAGACTTTGATCGGCCGTAGCGGCCAACGAAAACTCCAAATTGAACGCGGTTTGCAAATCTGAGCTCCTCGTACGTCAATTAGTCGGATTAGACATTTTTATTTTTTGATGAAAACTCGAAAAAAAGACATGAGTAAACCCCTAGGAAATTTGTTAAAAAATGCAACTTTCTTAAAAATCATCGTAGACTATTGAATTTAACTTTATTTTCATCAGAAAGACGAGAGAAATCGATTGCCGTTAAAAAATTTCAGCTAACTTCAATAGCAAAAAAATTAGTCAGTCACCATGAGGATTTTGGAAAATTTACGAAAATAATTGATTTTTCAGACTTTGATCGGCCGTAGCGGCCAAACGAAAACTCCAAATTGAACGCGGTTTGCAAATCTGAGCTCCTCGTACGTCAATTAGTCGGATTAGACATTTTTATTTTTTGATGAAATCGTGAAAAAAAACATGACTAACCCCCTTGGAAATTTTGTTAAAAAATGCAACTTTCTTAAAAATCATCGTAGACTATTGAATTTAACTTTATTTTCATCAGAAAGACGAGAGAAATCGATTGCCATTAAAAAAATTCAGCTAACTTCAATAGCAAAAAAATTAGTCAGTCACCATGAGGATTTTGGAAAATTTACGAAAATAATTGATTTTTCAGACTTTGATCGGCCGTAGCGGCCAAACGAAAACTCCAAATTGAACGCGGTTTGCAAATCTGAGCTCCTCGTACGTCAATTAGTCGGATTAGACATTTTTATTTTTTGATGAAAACTCGAAAAAAAGACATGAGTAAACCCCTAGGAAATTTGTTAAAAAATGCAACTTTCTTAAAAATCATCGTAGACTATTGAATTTAACTTTATTTTCATCAGAAAGACGAGAGAAATCGATTGCCGTTAAAAAATTTCAGCTAACTTCAATAGCAAAAAAATTAGTCAGTCACCATGAGGATTTTGGAAAAATTACGAAAATAATTGATTTTTCAGACTTTGATCGGCCGTAGCGGCCAAACGAAAACTCCAAATTGAACGCGGTTTGCAAATCTGAGCTCCTCGTACGTCAATTAGTCGGATTAGACATTTTTATTTTTTGATGAAATCGTGAAAAAAAACATGACTAACCCCCTTGGAAAATTTGTTAAAAAATGCAACTTTCTTAAAAATCATCGTAGACTATTGAATTTAACTTTATTTTCATCAGAAAGACGAGAGAAATCGATTGCCGTTAAAAATTTCAGCTAACTTCAATAGCAAAAAAATTAGTCAGTCACCATGAGGATTTTGGAAAATTTACGAAAATAATTGATTTTTCAGACTTTGATCGGCCGTAGCGGCCAAACGAAAACTCCAAATTGAACGCGGTTTGCAAATCTGAGCTCCTCGTACGTCAATTAGTCGGATTAGACATTTTTATTTTTTGATGAAAACTCGAAAAAAAGACATGAGTAAACCCCTAGGAAATTTGTTAAAAAATGCAACTTTCTTAAAAATCATCGTAGACTATTGAATTTAACTTTATTTTCATCAGAAAGACGAGAGAAATCGATTGCCGTTAAAAAATTTCAGCTAACTTCAATAGCAAAAAAATTAGTCAGTCACCATGAGGATTTTGGAAAATTTACGAAAATAATTGATTTTTCAGACTTTGATCGGCCGTAGCGGCCAAACGAAAACTCCAAATTGAACGCGGTTTGCAAATCTGAGCTCCTCGTACGTCAATTAGTCGGATTAGACATTTTTATTTTTTGATGAAATCGTGAAAAAAAACATGACTAACCCCCTTGGAAATTTTGTTAAAAAATGCAACTTTCTTAAAAATCATCGTAGACTATTGAATTTAACTTTATTTTCATCAGAAAGACGAGAGAAATCGATTGCCATTAAAAAAATTCAGCTAACTTCAATAGCAAAAAAATTAGTCAGTCACCATGAGGATTTTGGAAAATTTACGAAAATAATTGATTTTTCAGACTTTGATCGGCCGTAGCGGCCAAACGAAAACTCCAAATTGAACGCGGTTTGCAAATCTGAGCTCCTCGTACGTCAATTAGTCGGATTAGACATTTTTATTTTTTGATGAAAACTCGAAAAAAAGACATGAGTAAACCCCTAGGAAATTTGTTAAAAAATGCAACTTTCTTAAAAATCATCGTAGACTATTGAATTTAACTTTATTTTCATCAGAAAGACGAGAGAAATCGATTGCCGTTAAAAAATTTCAGCTAACTTCAATAGCAAAAAAATTAGTCAGTCACCATGATGATTTTGGAAAATTTACGAAAATAATTGATTTTTCAGACTTTGATCGGCCGTAGCAGCCAAACGAAAACTCCAAATTGAACGCGGTTTGCAAATCTGAGCTCCTCGTACGTCAATTAGTCGGATTAGACATTTTTATTTTTTGATGAAATCGTGAAAAAAAACATGACTAACCCCCTTGGAAATTTTGTTAAAAAATGCAACTTTCTTAAAAATCATCGTAGACTATTGAATTTAACTTTATTTTCATCAGAAAGACGAGAGAAATCGATTGCCGTTAAAAAAATTCAGCTAACTTCAATAGCAAAAAAATTAGTCAGTCACCATGAGGATTTTGGAAAATTTACGAAAATAATTGATTTTTCAGACTTTGATCGGCCGTAGCGGCCAAACGAAAACTCCAAATTGAACGCGGTTTGCAAATCTGAGCTCCTCGTACGTCAATTAGTCGGATTAGACATTTTTATTTTTTGATGAAATCGTGAAAAAAAACATGACTTGGAAATTTTGTTAAAAAATGCAACTTTCTTAAAAATCATCGTAGACTATTGAATTTAACTTTATTTTCATCAGAAAGACGAGAGAAATCGATTGCCGTTAAAAAATTTCAGCTAACTTCAATAGCAAAAAAATTAGTCAGTCACCATGAGGATTTTGGAAAATTTACGAAAATCATTGATTTTTCAGACTTTGATCGGCCGTAGCGGCCAAACGAAAACTCCAAATTGAACGCGGTTTGCAAATCTGAGCTCCTCGTACGTCAATTAGTCAGATTAGACATTTTTATTTTTTGATGAAATCGTGAAAAAAAACATGACTAACCCCCTTGGAAATTTTGTTAAAAAATGCAACTTTCTTAAAAATCATCGTAGACTACTGAATTTAACTTTATTTTCATCAGAAAGACGAGAGAAATCGATTGCCGTTAAAAAATTTCAGCTAACTTTAATAGCAAAAAAATTAGTCAGTCACCATGAGGATTTTGGAAAATTTACGAAAATAATTGATTTTTCAGACTTTGATCGGCCGTAGCGGCCAAACGAAAACTCCAAATTGAACGCGGTTTGCAAATCTGAGCTCCTCGTACGTCAATTAGTCGGATTAGACATTTTTATTTTTTGATGAAATCGTGAAAAAAAACATGACTTGGAAATTTTGTTAAAAAATGCAACTTTCTTAAAAATCATCGTAGACTATTGAATTTAACTTTATTTTCATCAGAAAGACGAGAGAAATCGATTGCCGTTAAAAAATTTCAGCTAACTTCAATAGCAAAAAAATTAGTCAGTCACCATGAGGATTTTGGAAAATTTACGAAAAGAATTGATTTTTCAGTCTTTGATCGGCCGTAGCGGCCAAACGAAAACTCCAAATTGAACGCGGTTTGCAAATCTGAGCTCCTCGTACGTCAATTAGTCGGATTAGACATTTTTATTTTTTGATGAAATCGTGAAAAAAAACATGACTTGGAAATTTTGTTAAAAAATGCAACTTTCTTAAAAATCATCGTAGACTATTGAATTTAACTTTATTTTCATCAGAAAGACGAGAGAAATCGATTGCCGTTAAAAAATTTCAGCTAACTTCAATAGCAAAAAAAATAGTCAGTCACCATGAGGATTTTGGAAAAATTACGAAAATAATTGATTTTTCAGACTTTGATCGGCCGTAGCGGCCAAACGAAAACTCCAAATTGAACGCGGTTTGCAAATCTGAGCTCCTCGTACGTCAATTAGTCGGATTAGACATTTTTATTTTTTGATGAAATCGTGAAAAAAAACATGACTAACCCCCTTGGAAATTTTGTTAAAAAATGCAACTTTCTTAAAAATCATCGTAGACTATTGAATTTAACTTTATTTTCATCAGAAAGACGAGAGAAATCGATTGCCGTTAAAAAATTTCAGCTAACTTCAATAGCAAAAAAATTAGTCAGTCACCATGAGGATTTTGGAAAATTTACGAAAATAATTGATTTTTCAGACTTTGATCGGCCGTAGCGGCCAAACGAAAACTCCAAATTGAACGCGGTTTGCAAATCTGAGCTCCTCGTACGTCAATTAGTCGGATTAGACATTTTTATTTTTTGATGAAAACTCGAAAAAAAGACATGAGTAAACCCCTAGGAAATTTGTTAAAAAATGCAACTTTCTTAAAAATCATCGTAGACTATTGAATTTAACTTTATTTTCATCAGAAAGACGAGAGAAATCGATTGCCGTTAAAAAATTTCAGCTAACTTCAATAGCAAAAAAATTAGTCAGTCACCATGAGGATTTTGGAAAATTTACGAAAATAATTGATTTTTCAGACTTTGATCGGCCGTAGCGGCCAAACGAAAACTCCAAATTGAACGCGGTTTGCAAATCTGAGCTCCTCGTACGTCAATTAGTCGGATTAGACATTTTTATTTTTTGATGAAATCGTGAAAAAAAACATGACTAACCCCCTTGGAAATTTTGTTAAAAAATGCAACTTTCTTAAAAATCATCGTAGACTATTGAATTTAACTTTATTTTCATCAGAAAGACGAGAGAAATCGATTGCCGTTAAAAAAATTCAGCTAACTTCAATAGCAAAAAAATTAGTCAGTCACCATGAGGATTTTGGAAAATTTACGAAAATAATTGATTTTTCAGACTTTGATCGGCCGTAGCGGCCAAACGAAAACTCCAAATTGAACGCGGTTTGCAAATCTGAGCTCCTCGTACGTCAATTAGTCGGATTAGACATTTTTATTTTTTGATGAAATCGTGAAAAAAAACATGACTAACCCCCTTGGAAATTTTGTTAAAAAATGCAACTTTCTTAAAAATCATCGTAGACTATTGAATTTAACTTTATTTTCATCAGAAAGACGAGAGAAATCGATTGCCGTTAAAAAATTTCAGCTAACTTCAATAGCAAAAAAATTAGTCAGTCACCATGAGGATTTTGGAAAATTTACGAAAATAATTGATTTTTCAGACTTTGATCGGCCGTAGCGGCCAAACGAAAACTCCAAATTGAACGCGGTTTGCAAATCTGAGCTCCTCGTACGTCAATTAGTCGGATTAGACATTTTTATTTTTTGACGAAAACTCGAAAAAAAGACATGAGTAAACCCCTAGGAAATTTGTTAAAAAATGCAACTTTCTTAAAAATCATCGTAGACTATTGAATTTAACTTTATTTTCATCAGAAAGACGAGAGAAATCGATTGCCGTTAAAAAATTTCAGCTAACTTCAATAGCAAAAAAATTAGTCAGTCACCATGAGGATTTTGGAAAATTTACGAAAATAATTGATTTTTCAGTCTTTGATCGGCCGTAGCGGCCAAACGAAAACTCCAAATTGAACGCGGTTTGCAAATCTGAGCTCCTCGTACGCCAATTAGTCGGATTAGACATTTTTATTTTTTGATGAAAACTCGAAAAAAAGACATGAGTAAACCCCTAGGAAATTTGTTAAAAAATGCAACTTTCTTAAAAATCATCGTAGACTATTGAATTTAACTTTATTTTCATCAGAAAGACGAGAGAAATCGATTGCCGTTAAAAAATTTCAGCTAACTTCAATAGCAAAAAAATTAGTCAGTCACCATGAGGATTTTGGAAAAATTACGAAAATAATTGATTTTTCAGACTTTGATCGGCCGTAGCGGCCAAACGAAAACTCCAAATTGAACGCGGTTTGCAAATCTGAGCTCCTCGTACGTCAATTAGTCGGATTAGACATTTTTATTTTTTGATGAAATCGTGAAAAAAAACATGACTAACCCCCTTGGAAATTTTGTTAAAAAATGCAACTTTCTTAAAAATCATCGTAGACTATTGAATTTAACTTTATTTTCATCAGAAAGACGAGAGAAATCGATTGCCGTTAAAAAATTTCAGCTAACTTCAATAGCAAAAAAATTAGTCAGTCACCATGAGGATTTTGGAAAATTTACGAAAATAATTGATTTTTCAGACTTTGATCGGCCGTAGCGGCCAAACGAAAACTCCAAATTGAACGCGGTTTGCAAATCTGAGCTCCTCGTACGTCAATTAGTCGGATTAGACATTTTTATTTTTTGATGAAATCGTGAAAAAAAACATGACTAACCCCCTTGGAAATTTTGTTAAAAAATGCAACTTTCTTAAAAATCATCGTAGACTATTGAATTTAACTTTATTTTCATCAGAAAGACGAGAGAAATCGATTGCCGTTAAAAAATTTCAGCTAACTTCAATAGCAAAAAAATTAGTCAGTCACCATGAGGATTTTGGAAAATTTAAGAAAATAATTGATTTTTCAGACTTTGATCGGCCGTAGCGGCCAAACGAAAACTCCAAATTGAACGCGGTTTGCAAATCTGAGCTCCTCGTACGTCAATTAGTCGGATTAGACATTTTTATTTTTTGATGAAAACTCGAAAAAAAGACATGAGTAAACCCCTAGGAAATTTGTTAAAAAATGCAACTTTCTTAAAAATCATCGTAGACTATTGAATTTAACTTTATTTTCATCAGAAAGACGAGAGAAATCGATTGCCGTTAAAAAATTTCAGCTAACTTCAATAGCAAAAAAATTAGTCAGTCACCATGAGGATTTTGGAAAAATTACGAAAATAATTGATTTTTCAGACTTTGATCGGCCGTAGCGGCCAAACGAAAACTCCAAATTGAACGCGGTTTGCAAATCTGAGCTCCTCGTACGTCAATTAGTCGGATTAGACATTTTTATTTTTTGATGAAATCGTGAAAAAAAACATGACTTGGAAATTTTGTTAAAAAATGCAACTTTCTTAAAAATCATCGTAGACTATTGAATTTAACTTTATTTTCATCAGAAAGACGAGAGAAATCGATTGCCGTTAAAAAATTTCAGCTAACTTCAATAGCAAAAAAATTAGTCAGTCACCATGCGGATTTTGGAAAATTTACGAAAATAATTGATTTTTCAGACTTTGATCGGCCGTAGCGGCCAAACGAAAACTCCAAATTGAACGCGGTTTGCAAATCTGAGCTCCTCGTACGTCAATTAGTCGGATTAGACATTTTTATTTTTTGATGAAATCGTGAAAAAAAACATGACTAACCCCCTTGGAAATTTTGTTAAAAAATGCAACTTTCTTAAAAATCATCGTAGACTATTGAATTTAACTTTATTTTCATCAGAAAGACGAGAGAAATCGATTGCCGTTAAAAAATTTCAGCTAACTTCAATAGCAAAAAAATTAGTCAGTCACCATGAGGATTTTGGAAAATTTACGAAAATAATTGATTTTTCAGACTTTGATCGGCCGTAGCGGCCAAACGAAAACTCCAAATTGAACGCGGTTTGCAAATCTGAGCTCCTCGTACGTCAATTAGTCGGATTAGACATTTTTATTTTTTGATGAAAACTCGAAAAAAAACATGACTAACCCTCTTGGAAATTTTGTTAAAAAATGCAACTTTCTTAAAAATCATCGTAGACTATTGAATTTAACTTTATTTTCATCAGAAAGACGAGAGAAATCGATTGCCGTTAAAAAATTTTAGCTAACTTCAATAGCAAAAAAATTAGTCAGTCACCATGAGGATTTTGGAAAATTTACGAAAATCATTGATTTTTCAGACTTTGATCGGCCGTAGCGGCCAAACGAAAACTCCAAATTGAACGCGGTTTGCAAATCTGAGCTCCTCGTACGTCAATTAGTCGGATTAGACATTTTTATTTTTTGATGAAATCGTGAAAAAAAACATGACTAACCCCCTTGGAAATTTTGTTAAAAAATGCAACTTTCTTAAAAATCATCGTAGACTATTGAATTTAACTTTATTTTCATCAGAAAGACGAGAGAAATCGATTGCCGTTAAAAAATTTCAGCTAACTTTAATAGCAAAAAAATTAGTCAGTCACCATGAGGATTTTGGAAAATTTACGAAAATAATTGATTTTTCAGACTTTGATCGGCCGTAGCGGCCAAACGAAAACTCCAAATTGAACGCGGTTTGCAAATCTGAGCTCCTCGTACGTCAATTAGTCGGATTAGACATTTTTATTTTTTGATGAAAACTCGAAAAAAAGACATGAGTAAACCCCTAGGAAATTTGTTAAAAAATGCAACTTTCTTAAAAATCATCGTAGACTATTAAATTTAACTTTATTTTCATCAGAAAGACGAGAGAAATCGATTGCCGTTAAAAAATTTCAGCTAACTTCAATAGCAAAAAAATTAGTCAGTCACCATGAGGATTTTGGAAAATTTACGAAAATAATTGATTTTTCAGACTTTGATCGGCCGTAGCGGCCAAACGAAAACTCCAAATTGAACGCGGTTTGCAAATCTGAGCTCCTCGTACGTCAATTAGTCGGATTAGACATTTTTATTTTTTGATGAAAACTCGAAAAAAAGACATGAGTAAACCCCTAGGAAATTTGTTAAAAAATGCAACTTTCTTAAAAATCATCGTAGACTATTGAATTTAACTTTATTTTCATCAGAAAGACGAGAGAAATCGATTGCCGTTAAAAAATTTCAGCTAACTTCAATAGCAAAAAAAATAGTCAGTCACCATGAGGATTTTGGAAAATTTACGAAAATAATTGATTTTTCAGACTTTGATCGGCCGTAGCGGCCAAACGAAAACTCCAAATTGAACGCGGTTTGCAAATCTGAGCTCCTCGTACGTCAATTAGTCGGATTAGACATTTTTATTTTTTGATGAAATCGTGAAAAAAAACATGACTAACCCCCTTGGAAATTTTGTTAAAAAATGCAACTTTCTTAAAAATCATCGTAGACTATTGAATTTAACTTTATTTTCATCAGAAAGACGAGAGAAATCGATTGCCGTTAAAAAATTTCAGCTAACTTCAATAGCAAAAAAAATAGTCAGTCACCATGAGGATTTTGGAAAATTTACGAAAATAATTGATTTTTCAGACTTTGATCGGCCGTAGCGGCCAAACGAAAACTCCAAATTGAACGCGGTTTGCAAATCTGAGCTCCTCGTACGTCAATTAGTCGGATTAGACATTTTTATTTTTTGATGAAATGGTGAAAAAAAACATGACTAACCCCCTTGGAAATTTTGTTAAAAAATGCAACTTTCTTAAAAATCATCGTAGACTATTGAATTTAACTTTATTTTCATCAGAAAGACGAGAGAAATCGATTGCCGTTAAAAAATTTCAGCTAACTTCAATAGCAAAAAAATTAGTCAGTCACCATGAGGATTTTGGAAAATTTACGAAAATAATTGATTTTTCAGACTTTGATCGGCCGTAGCGGCCAAACGAAAACTCCAAATTGAACGCGGTTTGCAAATCTGAGCTCCTCGTACGTCAATTAGTCGGATTAGACATTTTTATTTTTTGATGAAATCGTGAAAAAAAACATGACTAACCCCCTTGGAAATTTTGTTAAAAAATGTAACTTTCTTAAAAATCATCGTAGACTATTGAATTTAACTTTATTTTCATCAGAAAGACGAGAGAAATCGATTGCCGTTAAAAAATTTCAGCTAACTTCAATAGCAAAAAAATTAGTCAGTCACCATGAGGATTTTGGAAAATTTACGAAAATAATTGATTTTTCAGACTTTGATCGGCCGTAGCGGCCAAACGAAAACTCCAAATTGAACGCGGTTTGCAAATCTGAGCTCCTCGTACGTCAATTAGTCGGATTATACATTTTTATTTTTTGATGAAATCGTGAAAAAAAACATGACTAACCCCCTTGGAAATTTTGTTAAAAAATGCAACTTTCTTAAAAATCATCGTAGACTATTGAATTTAACTTTATTTTCATCAGAAAGACGAGAGAAATCGATTGCCGTTAAAAAATTTCAGCTAACTTCAATAGCAAAAAAATTAGTCAGTCACCATGAGGATTTTGGAAAATTTACGAAAATAATTGATTTTTCAGACTTTGATCGGCCGTAGCGGCCAAACGAAAACTCCAAATTGAACGCGGTTTGCAAATCTGAGCTCCTCGTACGTCAATTAGTCGGATTAGACATTTTTATTTTTTGATGAAATCGTGAAAAAAAACATGACTAACCCCCTTGGAAATTTTGTTAAAAAATGCAACTTTCTTAAAAATCATCGTAGAATATTGAATTTAACTTTATTTTCATCAGAAAGACGAGAGAAATTGATTGCCGTAAAAAAATTTCAGCTAACTTCAATAGCAAAAAAATTAGTCAGTCACCATGAGGATTTTGGAAAATTTACGAAAATAATTGATTTTTCAGACTTTGATCGGCCGTAGCGGCCAAACGAAAACTCCAAATTGAACGCGGTTTGCAAATCTGAGCTCCTCGTACGTCAATTAGTCGGATTAGACATTTTTATTTTTTGATGAAATCGTGAAAAAAAACATGACTAACCCCCTTGGAAATTTTGTTAAAAAATGCAACTTTCTTAAAAATCATCGTAGACTATTGAATTTAACTTTATTTTCATCAGAAAGACGAGAGAAATTGATTGCCGTTAAAAAATTTCAGCTAACTTCAAAAACAAAAAAATTAGTCAGTCACCATGAGGATTTTGGAAAATTTACGAAAATAATTGATTTTTCAGACTTTGATCGGCCGTAGCGGCCAAACGAAAACTCCAAATTGAACGCGGTTTGCAAATCTGAGCTCCTCGTACGTCAATTAGTCGGATTAGACATTTTTATTTTTTGATGAAATCGTGAAAAAAAACATGACTAACCCCCTTGGAAATTTTGTTAAAAAATGCAACTTTCTTAAAAATCATCGTAGACTATTGAATTTAACTTTATTTTCATCAGAAAGACGAGAGAAATTGATTGCCGTTAAAAAATTTCAGCTAACTTCAAAAACAAAAAAAATAGTCAGTCACCATGAGGATTTTGGAAAAATTACGAAAATAATTGATTTTTCAGACTTTGATCGGCCGTAGCGGCCAAACGAAAACTCCAAATTGAACGCGGTTTGCAAATCTGAGCTCCTCGTACGTCAATTAGTCGGATTAGACATTTTTATTTTTTGATGAAAACTCGAAAAAAAGACATGAGAAATTTGTTAAAAAATGCAACTTTCTTAAAAATCATCGTAGACTATTGAATTTAACTTTATTTTCATCAGAAAGACGAGAGAAATTGATTGCCGTTAAAAAATTTCAGCTAACTTCAAAAACAAAAAAATTAGTCAGTCACCATGAGGATTTTGGAAAATTTACGAAAATAATTGATTTTTCAGACTTTGATCGGCCGTAGCGGCCAAACGAAAACTCCAAATTGAACGCGGTTTGCAAATCTGAGCTCCTCGTACGTCAATTAGTCGGATTAGATATTTTTATTTTTTGATGAAATCGTGAAAAAAACATGACTAACCCCCTTGGAAATTTTGTTAAAAAATGCAACTTTCTTAAAAATCATCGTAGACTATTGAATTTAACTTTATTTTCATCAGAAAGACGAGAGAAATCGATTGCCGTTCAAAAATTTCAGCTAACTTCAATAGCAAAAAAAATAGTCAGTCACCATGAGCATTTTGGAAAATTTACGAAAATAATTGATTTTTCAGACTTTGATCGGCCGTAGCGGCCAAACGAAAACTCCAAATTGAACGCGGTTTGCAAATCTGAGCTCCTCGTACGTCAATTAGTCGGATTAGACATTTTTATTTTTTGATGAAATCGTGAAAAAAAACATGACTAACCCCCTTGGAAATTTTGTTAAAAAATGCAACTTTCTTAAAAATCATCGTAGACTATTGAATTTAACTTTATTTTCATCAGAAAGACGAGAGAAATTGATTGCCGTTAAAAAATTTCAGCTAACTTCAAAAACAAAAAAATTAGTCAGTCACCATGAGGATTTTGGAAAATTTACGAAAATAATTGATTTTTCAGACTTTGATCGGCCGTAGCGGCCAAACGAAAACTCCAAATTGAACGCGGTTTGCAAATCTGAGCTCCTCGTGCGTCAATTAGTCGGATTAGACATTTTTATTTTTTGATGAAATCGTGAAAAAAAACATGACAACCCCCTTGGAAATTTTGTTAAAAAATGCAACTTTCTTAAAAATCATCGTAGACTATTGAATTTAACTTTATTTTCATCAGAAAGACGAGAGAAATTGATTGCCGTTAAAAAATGTCAGCTAACTTCAAAAACAAAAAAAATAGTCAGTCACCATGAGGATTTTGGAAAATTTACGAAAATAATTGATTTTTCAGACTTTGATCGGCCGTAGCGGCCAAACGAAAACTCCAAATTGATCGCGGTTTGCAAATCTGAGCTCCTCGTACGTCAATTAGTCGGATTAGACATTTTTATTTTTTGATGAAATCGTGAAAAAAAACATGACTAACCCCCTTGGAAATTTTGTTAAAAAATGCAACTTTCTTAAAAATCATCGTAGACTATTGAATTTAACTTTATTTTCATCAGAAAGACGAGAGAAATCGATTGCCGTTAAAATATTTCAGCTAACTTCAATAGCAAAAAAATTAGTCAGTCACCATGAGGATTTTGGAAAATTTACGAAAATAATTGATTTTTCAGACTTTGATCGGCCGTAGCGGCCAAACGAAAACTCCAAATTGATCGCGGTTTGCAAATCTGAGCTCCTCGTACGTCAATTAGTCGGATTAGACATTTTTATTTTTTGATGAAATCGTGAAAAAAAACATGACTAACCCCCTTGGAAATTTTGTTAAAAAATGCAACTTTCTTAAAAATCATCGTAGACTATTGAATTTAACTTTATTTTCATCAGAAAGACGAGAGAAATCGATTGCCGTTAAAATATTTCAGCTAACTTCAATAGCAAAAAAATTAGTCAGTCACCATGAGGATTTTGGAAAATTTACGAAAATAATTGATTTTTCAGACTTTGATCGGCCGTAGCGGCCAAACGAAAACTCCAAATTGATCGCGGTTTGCAAATCTGAGCTCCTCGTACGTCAATTAGTCGGATTAGACATTTTTATTTTTTGATGAAATCGTGAAAAAAAACATGACTAACCCCCTTGGAAATTTTGTTAAAAAATGCAACTTTCTTAAAAATCATCGTAGACTATTGAATTTAACTTTATTTTCATCAGAAAGACGAGAGAAATCGATTGCCGTTAAAAAATTTCAGCTAACTTCAATAGCAAAAAAATTAGTCAGTCACCATGAGGATTTTGGAAAATTTACGAAAATAATTGATTTTTCAGACTTTGATCGGCCGTAGCGGCCAAACGAAAACTCCAAATTGAACGCGGTTTGCAAATCTGAGCTCCTCGTACGTCAATTAGTGGGATTAGACATTTTTATTTTTTGATGAAATCGTGAAAAAAAATATGACTAACCCCCTTGGAAATTTTGTTAAAAAACTCAACTTTCTTGAAAATCATCGTAGACTATTGAATTTAACTTTATTTTCATCAGAAAGACGAGAGAAATCGATTGCCGTTAAAAAATTTCAGCTAACTTCAATAGCAAAAAAATTAGTCAGTCACCATGAGGATTTTGGAAAATTTACGAAAAAAATTGATTTTTCAGACTTTGATCGGCCGTAGCGGCCAAACGAAAACTCCAAATTGAACGCGGTTTGCAAATCTGAGCTCCTCGTACGTCAATTAGTCGGATTAGACATTTTTATTTTTTGATGAAATCGTGAAAAAAAACATGACTAACCCCCTTGGAAATTTTGTTAAAAAATGCAACTTTCTTAAAAATCATCGTAGACTATTGAATTTAACTTTATTTTCATCAGAAAGACGAGAGAAATCGATTGCCGTTAAAAAATTTCAGCTAACTTCAATAGCAAAAAAATAGTCAGTCACCATGAGGATTTTGGAAAATTTACGAAAATAATTGATTTTTCAGACTTTGATCGGCCGTAGCGGCCAAACGAAAACTCCAAATTGAACGCGGTTTGCAAATCTGAGCTCCTCGTACGTCAATTAGTCGGATTAGACATTTTTATTTTTTGATGAAATCGTGAAAAAAAACATGACTAACCCCCTTGGAAATTTTGTTAAAAAATGTAACTTTCTTAAAAATCATCGTAGACTATTGAATTTAACTTTATTTTCATCAGAAAGACGAGAGAAATCGATTGCCGTTAAAAAATTTCAGCTAACTTCAATAGCAAAAAAATTAGTCAGTCACCATGAGGATTTTGGAAAATTTACGAAAATAATTGATTTTTCAGACTTTGATCGGCCGTAGCGGCCAAACGAAAACTCCAAATTGAACGCGGTTTGCAAATCTGAGCTCCTCGTACGTCAATTAGTCGGATTAGACATTTTTATTTTTTGATGAAATCGTGAAAAAAAACATGACTAACCCCCTTGGAAATTTTGTTAAAAAATGCAACTTTCTTAAAAATCATCGTAGACTATTGAATTTAACTTTATTTTCATCAGAAAGACGAGAGAAATCGATTGCCGTTAAAAAATTTCAGCTAACTTCAATAGCAAAAAAATTAGTCAGTCACCATGAGGATTTTGGAAAATTTACGAAAATAATTGATTTTTCAGACTTTGATCGGCCGTAGCGGCCAAACGAAAACTCCAAATTGAACGCGGTTTGCAAATCTGAGCTCCTCGTACGTCAATTAGTCGGATTAGACATTTTTATTTTTTGATGAAATCGTGAAAAAAAACATGACTAACCCCCTTGGAAATTTTGTTAAAAAATGCAACTTTCTTAAAAATCATCGTAGAATATTGAATTTAACTTTATTTTCATCAGAAAGACGAGAGAAATTGATTGCCGTAAAAAAATTTCAGCTAACTTCAATAGCAAAAAAATTAGTCAGTCACCATGAGGATTTTGGAAAATTTACGAAAATAATTGATTTTTCAGACTTTGATCGGCCGTAGCGGCCAAACGAAAACTCCAAATTGAACGCGGTTTGCAAATCTGAGCTCCTCGTACGTCAATTAGTCGGATTAGACATTTTTATTTTTTGATGAAATCGTGAAAAAAAACATGACTAACCCCCTTGGAAATTTTGTTAAAAAATGCAACTTTCTTAAAAATCATCGTAGACTATTGAATTTAACTTTATTTTCATCAGAAAGACGAGAGAAATTGATTGCCGTTAAAAAATTTCAGCTAACTTCAAAAACAAAAAAAATAGTCAGTCACCATGAGGATTTTGGAAAATTTACGAAAATAATTGATTTTTCAGACTTTGATCGGCCGTAGCGGCCAAACGAAAACTCCAAATTGAACGCGGTTTGCAAATCTAAACTCCTCGTACGTCAATTAGTCGGATTAGACATTTTTATTTTTTGATGAAATCGTGAAAAAAAACATGACTAACCCCCTTGGAAATTTTGTTAAAAAATGCAACTTTCTTAAAAATCATCGTAGACTATTGAATTTAACTTTATTTTCATCAGAAAGACGAGAGAAATTGATTGCCGTTAAAAAATTTCAGCTAACTTCAAAAACAAAAAAAATAGTCAGTCACCATGAGGATTTTGGAAAAATTACGAAAATAATTGATTTTTCAGACTTTGATCGGCCGTAGCGGCCAAACGAAAACTCCAAATTGAACGCGGTTTGCAAATCTGAGCTCCTCGTACGTCAATTAGTCGGATTAGACATTTTTATTTTTTGATGAAAACTCGAAAAAAAGACATGAGAAATTTGTTAAAAAATGCAACTTTCTTAAAAATCATCGTAGACTATTGAATTTAACTTTATTTTCATCAGAAAGACGAGAGAAATTGATTGCCGTTAAAAAATTTCAGCTAACTTCAAAAACAAAAAAATTAGTCAGTCACCATGAGGATTTTGGAAAATTTACGAAAATAATTGATTTTTCAGACTTTGATCGGCCGTAGCGGCCAAACGAAAACTCCAAATTGAACGCGGTTTGCAAATCTGAGCTCCTCGTACGTCAATTAGTCGGATTAGATATTTTTATTTTTTGATGAAATCGTGAAAAAAACATGACTAACCCCCTTGGAAATTTTGTTAAAAAATGCAACTTTCTTAAAAATCATCGTAGACTATTGAATTTAACTTTATTTTCATCAGAAAGACGAGAGAAATCGATTGCCGTTCAAAAATTTCAGCTAACTTCAATAGCAAAAAAAATAGTCAGTCACCATGAGCATTTTGGAAAATTTACGAAAATAATTGATTTTTCAGACTTTGATCGGCCGTAGCGGCCAAACGAAAACTCCAAATTGAACGCGGTTTGCAAATCTGAGCTCCTCGTACGTCAATTAGTCGGATTAGACATTTTTATTTTTTGATGAAATCGTGAAAAAAAACATGACTAACCCCCTTGGAAATTTTGTTAAAAAATGCAACTTTCTTAAAAATCATCGTAGACTATTGAATTTAACTTTATTTTCATCAGAAAGACGAGAGAAATTGATTGCCGTTAAAAAATTTCAGCTAACTTCAAAAACAAAAAAATTAGTCAGTCACCATGAGGATTTTGGAAAATTTACGAAAATAATTGATTTTTCAGACTTTGATCGGCCGTAGCGGCCAAACGAAAACTCCAAATTGAACGCGGTTTGCAAATCTGAGCTCCTCGTGCGTCAATTAGTCGGATTAGACATTTTTATTTTTTGATGAAATCGTGAAAAAAAACATGACAACCCCCTTGGAAATTTTGTTAAAAAATGCAACTTTCTTAAAAATCATCGTAGACTATTGAATTTAACTTTATTTTCATCAGAAAGACGAGAGAAATTGATTGCCGTTAAAAAATGTCAGCTAACTTCAAAAACAAAAAAAATAGTCAGTCACCATGAGGATTTTGGAAAATTTACGAAAATAATTGATTTTTCAGACTTTGATCGGCCGTAGCGGCCAAACGAAAACTCCAAATTGATCGCGGTTTGCAAATCTGAGCTCCTCGTACGACAATTAGTCGGATTAGACATTTTTATTTTTTGATGAAATCGTGAAAAAAAACATGACTAACCCCCTTGGAAATTTTGTTAAAAAATGCAACTTTCTTAAAAATCATCGTAGACTATTGAATTTAACTTTATTTTCATCAGAAAGACGAGAGAAATCGATTGCCGTTAAAATATTTCAGCTAACTTCAATAGCAAAAAAATTAGTCAGTCACCATGAGGATTTTGGAAAATTTACGAAAATAATTGATTTTTCAGACTTTGATCGGCCGTAGCGGCCAAACGAAAACTCCAAATTGATCGCGGTTTGCAAATCTGAGCTCCTCGTACGTCAATTAGTCGGATTAGACATTTTTATTTTTTGATGAAATCGTGAAAAAAAACATGACTAACCCCCTTGGAAATTTTGTTAAAAAATGCAACTTTCTTAAAAATCATCGTAGACTATTGAATTTAACTTTATTTTCATCAGAAAGACGAGAGAAATCGATTGCCGTTAAAATATTTCAGCTAACTTCAATAGCAAAAAAATTAGTCAGTCACCATGAGGATTTTGGAAAATTTACGAAAATAATTGATTTTTCAGACTTTGATCGGCCGTAGCGGCCAAACGAAAACTCCAAATTGATCGCGGTTTGCAAATCTGAGCTCCTCGTACGTCAATTAGTCGGATTAGACATTTTTATTTTTTGATGAAATCGTGAAAAAAAACATGACTAACCCCCTTGGAAATTTTGTTAAAAAATGCAACTTTCTTAAAAATCATCGTAGACTATTGAATTTAACTTTATTTTCATCAGAAAGACGAGAGAAATCGATTGCCGTTAAAAAATTTCAGCTAACTTCAATAGCAAAAAAATTAGTCAGTCACCATGAGGATTTTGGAAAATTTACGAAAATAATTGATTTTTCAGACTTTGATCGGCCGTAGCGGCCAAACGAAAACTCCAAATTGAACGCGGTTTGCAAATCTGAGCTCCTCGTACGTCAATTAGTCGGATTAGACATTTTTATTTTTTTGATTAAATCGTGAAAAAAAACATGACTAACCCCCTTGGAAATTTTGTTAAAAAATGCAACTTTCTTAAAAATCATCGTAGATTATTGAATTTAACTTTATTTTCATCAGAAAGACGAGAGAAATCGATTGCCGTTAAAAAATTTCAGCTAACTTCAAAAACAAAAAAATTAGTCAGTCACCATGAGGATTTTGGAAAATTTACGAAAATCATTGATTTTTCAGACTTTGATCGGCCGTAGCGGCCAAACGAAAACTCCAAATTGAACGCGGTTTGCAAATCTGAGCTCCTCGTACGTCAATTAGTCGGATTAGACATTTTTATTTTTTGATGAAATCGTGAAAAAAAACATGACTAACCCCCTTGGAAATTTTGTTAAAAAATGCAACTTTCTTAAAAATCATCGTAGACTATTGAATTTAACTTTATTTTCATCAGAAAGACGAGAGAAATCGGTTGCCGTTAAAAAATTTCAGCTAACTTCAATAGCAAAAAAATTAGTCAGTCACCATGAGGATTTTGGAAAATTTACGAAAAAAATTGATTTTTCAGACTTTGATCGGCCGTAGCGGCCAAACGAAAACTCCAAATTGAACGCGGTTTGCAAATCTGAGCTCCTCGTACGTCAATTAGTCGGATTAGACATTTTTATTTTTTGATGAAATCGTGAAAAAAAACATGACTAACCCCCTTGGAAATTTTGTTAAAAAATGCAACTTTCTTAAAAATCATCGTAGACTATTGAATTTAACTTTATTTTCATCAGAAAGACGAGAGAAATCGATTGCCGTTAAAAAATTTCAGCTAACTTCAATAGCAAAAAAAATAGTCAGTCACCATGAGGATTTTGGAAAATTTACGAAAATAATTGATTTTTCAGACTTTGATCGGCCGTAGCGGCCAAACGAAAACTCCAAATTGAACGCGGTTTGCAAATCTGAGCTCCTCGTACGTCAATTAGTCGGATTAGACATTTTTATTTTTTGATTAAATCGTGAAAAAAAACATGACTAACCCCCTTGGAAATTTTGTTAAAAAATGCAACTTTCTTAAAAATCATCGTAGATTATTGAATTTAACTTTATTTTCATCAGAAAGACGAGAGAAATCGATTGCCGTTAAAAAATTTCAACTAACTTCAAAAACAAAAAAAATAGTCAGTCACCATGAGGATTTTGGAAAATTTACGAAAATCATTGATTTTTCAGACTTTGATCGGCCGTAGCGGCCAAACGAAAACTCCAAATTGAACGCGGTTTGCAAATCTGAGCTCCTCGTACGTCAATTAGTCGGATTAGACATTTTTATTTTTTGATGAAATCGTGAAAAAAAACATGACTAACCCCCTTGGAAATTTTGTTAAAAAATGCAACTTTCTTAAAAATCATCGTAGACTATTGAATTTAACTTTATTTTCATCAGAAAGACGAGAGAAATCGGTTGCCGTTAAAAAATTTCAGCTAACTTCAATAGCAAAAAAATTAGTCAGTCACCATGAGGATTTTGGAAAATTTACGAAAAAAATTGATTTTTCAGACTTTGATCGGCCGTAGCGGCCAAACGAAAACTCCAAATTGAACGCGGTTTGCAAATCTGAGCTCCTCGTACGTCAATTAGTCGGATTAGACATTTTTATTTTTTGATGAAATCGTGAAAAAAAACATGACCTTGGAAATTTTGTTAAAAAATGCAACTTTCTTAAAAATCATCGTAGACTATTGAATTTAACTTTATTTTCATCAGAAAGACGAGAGAAATCGATTGCCGTTAAAAAATTTCAGCTAACTTCAGTAGCAAAAAATATAGTCACCATGAGGATTTTGGAAAATTTACGAAAATAATTGATTTTTCAGACTTTGATCGGCCGTAGCGGCCTAACGAAAACTCCAAATTGAACGCGGTTTGCAAATCTGAGCTCCTCGTAGGTCAATTAGTCGGATTAGAGATTTTTAATTTTTGATGAAAACCCGAAAAAAAGACATGAGTTTTTGAATTTGAAGTATAATTTTTTCATCTTTCATAATTTTGACGTTTTAAACGTCAGTTTTTTAACAAACCAAAATTTACTACCGAGTTTCATCCTTGAAAAATGAAAATACAAAATTAAATTACTACTTCTTTATAGCAACAATGACATTCTGTCGTCGTCTTTACGCCGAAATATATCCAGGCGAATATACATTTTATAAAAGTAAATTAACCCATTAACAATTGTTTTCAAAAGTATTTCAAATTTTTGGAAATCTTTTAATACTAAATTTGCTAAAATAGAATGGAATCACTGCTAAACATTTAACACAGCAAAGTTTGTGTCACGGATACGTTTTCTAAAATAAATAACATTGGCCATAAGTGTCAGTAAAGCACATTATGTTTATTGTACTCGCTTGAGTACAATGGGAAGAATGGGTTAAGTACAACTTGTGATTTGACCATATGGTATTTAAATGATTTTGTTCCCATGATTAAAACATGGCGAATTTCTGTGGTGATAGAAAGTTTGATATTTTTTCAAATTAGTATTTAATTCATCCAAAATCAAGTAATCATTTCTTATATAATTAACGTCGAGATTTAACAACATACCATTGAACGATGACCTTGCACAAATAATTCCCCGGCAATAAAAAGTGTAGCACGTATACACAATTAATGATGACCAACAGAATCATCATCTGAAGCCCAAGTCAAGCCAAGACCATCACGCACCATATGCTGCCGTTTCCTTGGAAACGGGTTGTAATTCCAAGGAATTTATGTAAATAGATAATAACGTATCATTGCCCGGTTCATTATTCTACTTAAAAATAATTAACAATAGCTAATTTCACACATGCCCGTACGTATAATGAACGCCGGAGAATAATCGAGAAATTTAGCACATTATTACAGTCTGGCATTATTAATTTAAATATATAGTTGGCAAAGGCAAAACGGTCAATCATTCCGTGGCCTTGCCGTAATCAATTTACAAATAATCCGGACACTTTTGAAAAATGCAGCGGCGCACCCGAGGCTCAGCCTGTAATAAAACAATTCCAGTTTCATTATTTATATTGTCAGAGGTAATGTCTAATAATTATAAAATCATACGTTACATGTATCATGGAAAATCATTTATATGAATTAGTACTGCAGACAATAAAAATTATTTAATTTATGATGCACGACTCTGGTGGTGCGCCGGAAAAATGCGGAGTTATTTATATTGGCGTCATTTTGTTCACACTGTTCTCATTATCATTATTATATGAAGAACATATTAAATTTTATACAATTATTCTAAAAATATCTACTCTTTAGTATAAAACTTTAAAAATGGTTTTAATTTAAAAACATTAAATTATAATCATTTAAAAAAGTTACCAGTTATTTTAAGTACTCGAGATCCATCCAAACAAATAACATGCTTTGAGCTAATAATTACCTGGTTAATGATCATTTATTTATTTGTACTTTATATAAATGCTGAAGATAGCAATTAGATATCTTTTGTTAATGAAAGTATTTCAAACTCTTCGATTTTTGTGAAAGAAATAAAGACATAAAAAAATTCCAAAAAATCAAACTTGTAATGTTCGTCGATGTTAACGTTCAATTTCCAATTTTTTTCTCACTTACTATTTTGCTTTCTTAAAAATCGTGAAATTATACTTGAACTATAGTCTGAATCAGACTAATTTCGTTAATTGTCATCTATTTTTTGTTATTTTGCTCAACCTCCGGAACCCAATCTCGTTGATACGTTGCTGAATATATTTATATCCATTATATTCCTTGTAAATTAAGAAGAAGAAAACAAAGCCTACTTTCATACGCCATTTAGAATACCACAAGAACATACATTGAACAGGAAAAAACATGTAACGACAGGGTCACAACATCAGAGCAGGTGGAACTAATCGACTTTCCATTTGCTAACCTCAAATAAGACATTACTCAAAATTTAGGACGATCATTAGAGCCGGAGTGCGTAGGCGTCGTCGGAGGTTAAATAAACAATTTTGACGAGCGAGGAAGTGGAAAATCATTCGTAATTTACGATCCTGCGATTATGCAAAGTTTCGTCTGGTCTCTCCTTGCCCAAAGTATCGTATTCCGTGCTTAACATTTACAAATATCTTGTAAGTCTCACATACTTAAATTTACATAATGTAATTTTTTTGCAATTTTTTTAAATTTTTAAAATTCGCAAAGATGTGGTTTTCATGGAAAGTAATAGATATGACCTAGTAACGTTAACCTAGAATGATATTCCCATCAAAATTGTTTTTGCTGATTTCTAACAATGGTACTTTTAATTTATTGAAAAATTATGCTTTTGCAACGAATTTCGATTCATCATGGCTACCAATTTAATTCATTATTCATACAGTATTTCTAAACGTAATTCCTATTAATGCAATTCTTGTATAGATTCGTGTATCTTGTTCCAATTTTGAAAAAAAAACTTTTTGATTCTTTAATATAAACAAATTTTAAAATAAAGGTCTAATTTTTTTAACTTGATTCTTTAATATTGACAAATATTAGCTGATTGAGGTTGGCGGCACTTACTTCGTGATACTTATGGTTTGATAATGATCATTGTTTGATCGAAACTGCAGTCACTAATAAATAAACAGTGTGATATTAACTAAGTAAAAGTGTGTTTATTTAACAATTAGTGTTGATAAAGATAAAAAATTCGAACAAAGTTAGAGTGTTTGGAGTATGCCAACGCCATGACAGACCGTACAAAAGAGAAAGAACAATAAACCTGGCAAAGGAATTTTTATCATTTTCTTATAAAAAAAAGTATTAATAATAATAATAATGATAATAATTTATTGGTGCTCATCCACTAGTCAATATACAAGTTAGATTCAGATACATTAAAATACATTAAAAAATCAGCGGTAAGATCAACCGGTGGCTTATCACAAAATAAACAATTAATATGAGTAGTAGACTAATATGAAATAAATAAATATAAAAATGTTAAGATGACATTTGGAGTATAAATAAAAATAAAAATATAAGTTGGTTGAAACATACTGTATATATAATAAACAATAATTAATTAATATTTAGGAAATAAATCATTTTTGTGAGTTCAGGATAAACAGAGAATACAATAGCGTTACGACTCTACCTTGACACATAAACAATGAAAAAAATATGAATTGCAGAATTTACGGTGCACAATCGTTAAATAATTCATTTCCATCGAGAGCCCATTGTGATTGAATAAATATTTGAATAGCACAATCGTAGTGAGTGAATTTTTGTGTCGTTATGTTTATTTATTAGTGATAATTACAAGCTCTCTATTCATGTGGTGCGTTATTGGAATTCAATTAGAATGCATACGGTTTGACCAAGAATAGAAACAATTCTGGGTGTGCACTTTGTTGTTGTTGTTTTCTTTTCTTCAATTATTAATGTACGAACGTAACTGTTATTAGAAGGAGATAATTGTGGATATTAACCTTGGGATTGGTTCAAATATTGTGTTTGAATAATTATATCCAACATATATTTTGCACAAGAATGGATTTAATAATTATATTATACTTAAATTTTATCTTTTTCACCCATGACTAATTTTTTTGTTGTTGAAAATAGCCGAAATTTTTTAACGCCAATCTCTCTCTTTTTTTTTCTGATGAAAAAGAAGGTATATTTCAATGGTCTACGATAATTATTAAAAAAGTTGCATTTTTTGAGCAAAAGTAAGGGGTGGACTCGTACTTTTTCAAGTTTTCGTCAAAACTTAAAAATCATCAATTTTAATTGAATCCGACTAATAATTCGTCAAAAATTTTAAATCGCCAATTTTAATTGAATCCGACTAATTGACATACGCGGAGCACAGATTTGAAAACCGCGTTCAATTTGAAGTTTTCGTTTAGCCGCTACGGCCGATCAAAGTCTGAAAAATTAATTATTTTTTTAATTTTCTAACAAGTTCATGGTGACACGCTAATTTTTTGCTATTAAAGATAGCTAAAATTTTTTAACGCCAATCCTTTTCTCTAATTTTTTTGATGAAATTGATATTTCAATAGTCTACGATGATTATTAAGAAAGTTGCATTTTTTAACAAATTTCCTAGGGAGTTACTCTCCAGCGACAAAAATTTAAAAGAAAAAATATATAAATCCGATCAAAATTAATTTCTAAAATATTGCACTTTCATTTGCAAAAGTTCAAGCGGCATAATAAATTTTGATTTGTTAAACAATTATTATTTTGTAGCGAATTATGAGAGTTGAAAAACGGCAACGTAAAATTGTAATTTCACCGCCAAAAAAAATTATCAAGTAAAGTTAAATTTTTAAAACATTGTATTTTTATTAGCGAAGGTTTAATTTATAAAATACATTTTTGTTTGTTGAAATATTTTGATTTTTCAACGAATAATTAAAGTTAAAAAATTACACCAATGCAAATTGTAACTTCTCCGTCAAAAAATCGAAAAAAATAAACCGTGAAAATAGATTTTATAACATTTTCTACTTTAATTTGTAAAAGTTCAAGCTGCATAATAAACTTTGGTTTGTTAAATAATTATTATTTTTAAACAAATTATGAGAGTTGAGAAATGAGAACATAAAATTGTATTTTGATCGCCAAAAAATGTAATATAAAAAAAATATTTTAGTCAAGTTATATTTTAAAACTTTGCATTTTTATTTGCGAAGGTTCAAGTTGCGAAATAAATTTTAGTTTGTTGAAAAATATTGATTTTTGAAGAAATAATTAAAGTTAAAAAATGACACCTTGTTGAAAATTCGAAAAAAATATAACCATTAAAAATAGTTTTTTGAAATGTTACACTTTCATTTATAACGGTTTAAGCTACGTAATAAATGTTTATTTGTTACACAAATATTATGTTTATGCAAATTATGAGAGTTGCAAAATGACAAGATAAAATTGTAATTTCAGGGTCAAAAAATCAAAAAAAAAAAAATTATCAAGTATAGTTAGATTTTTTAAACTTTGTATTTTTATTTGCGAAGGTTCAGTTATAAAATGAATTTTAGTTTGTTGAAATACATGTATTGATTTTTGAACAAATAATTAAAGTTAAAAAATGACACTTTGCCAAATTGTAATTTCGGGGTTGAAAATAGAAAAAAAAACAAGCAGAGTTACGAACAGGTTGAATAATCATTTATTCAGGCTATATTTCGTTTTTTGAATTTATTTAATGCTTTCTGCAACATGTAACGTTGTTTCTAATTTATTTAGAAAAAAAATATAACCAATAAAAATAGATCTTTGAAATTTTATAGTTTTATTAGTGAATGACAATGAAATGTTGGTTTGTTAAACAATTATGATTTTTAAGCCAATTATGAGAGTTGCAAAATGACAACGTAAAATTGTAATTTCAGTGTCAAAAAATCTGAAGAAAAAATAATCAATTAAAATGTTGTACTTAAATTTGTAAAAGGTCACGCTGCATAATAAATGTTGGTTTGTTAAAAAATATTAATTGAGACTTGAAAAATGGCAACGTAAAATTGTAATTTCATCGTCAAAAAATCTAAAATAAAAAGATTGCATTAAATAAAACACACTTTACTTAGTTAATATCACACTATTTATTTATTAATGACTGCAGTTTCGATCAAACAATGATCATTATCAAACAAAACTGCAGTCACTAATAAATAAACAGTGTGATAATAACTAAGTAAAAGTGTGTTTTATTTAATTAAAAATGTATCACGAAGTGATAATCAGTTAAAAAAATTCAAGTCTAGTTATATTTTTAAAACTTTGTATTTTTATTTGCGAAGGTTTAAGCTATGAAATAAATTTTTAGTTTGTTGAAATATTTTAATTTTTTAACAAATAATTAAAGTTGAAAAAGTTGTACCTCTTGCGGCAAAAATATTATATCCGGTCAAAATTGATTTTTAAAATTTAGCCCTTTCATTTTTAAAACCTTACGTAATGAATTCTGGTTTGTTAAACAATTATTATTTTTGAGCAAATTATGAGAGTTGGAAAATGACAACGTAAAATTGTAATTTTAGCGTCAAAAAAATTAAAAATATGATCAAATCAAGTTAAATTTGTATTTTAATTTGTGAAATTTCCAGATATAAAATAAATTTTAGTTTCTTGAAATATTTAGATTTTTCAACAAATAATTAAAGTTGAAAAATTTTAGCATGGTACCGCTAAATTCCAGTTTCTGCGACAAAAATTTAAAAAAATTATAAATGCGGTGAAAATTGATTTATAAAATTTTGCACCTTTATTTGTAAAAGTTCATGCTAGGTAATGAATTCTGTTTTTTTCGAAATCTCATTCTTTTTTTGAGTAAACTGACGGTAAAGATTTTTAGAATTTGAAGTACAATTCATCAAATTTTGATGTTTCAAATGTAAAAATATTTAAATTGGAAATAATCCATTAAAGTGTAAATAACTAGAATGAGCAGAAAGTCCCACGGTCTATAGCCCTTTATCAAATTCCTAAATATATTGTAGGTAGACTAATTTATTTGTAAAATACTTTATAAATAATAGTTATTTTTTTAACAAGGCAATAAAGTGACAGATTTACGGACGCGGCTGGTGTTTCACCGCCGAGGGTGTTTATTGCCTAAAAAGGTTTTTTTTGCTCGAGGCTTGAAGGGTTCGAAAAGGGATCATTCCAATCCGAGTTTACTCCCTTAAAGTAGAGCCAAAATGGGATTTTTTCCCGAAAGAATCATCAAATTTGGTTGAAAAGTCACTGAGTTATGTGCGAAAAATCTCAAAATGCACTTTTTTTTTCAAACACCCATAACTTGGTGCCAAATCGTTGCAGGAACTTCGTTCTTTGAGACCTGCGTAGTGAATTGATCAAATTTTAATGCCTTTATGGTGGATCGAGTCGACAAAATTTTTCCAACTCCGTAGACATCGTCAAACAGAAAAAAAATTTTTTTCACAGGGGCGCTAGAGGGGGGGGCGGAAGGGGTTACGCTTAATTTCGCACACATGACTTTAAAGAAGACACTTCAAAGTTTTTCGTCCTCAAAGATTCATCAAAATCGATTGAAAATACGCCGAGTTATGGCGGTTTGAAAATGTTTTTTTTTCCACCAGTGTATATTTAAAATAAATAAAATATATTTCGCATGCATGACTTCAAAGAAGGCACTTCAAAGTTTTTCACCTTCAAAGATTCATCAAAATCCATTGAAGACACGGTTATAGCGTTTTGAAAATGGTCGAAATTTCACGAATTTCGAGTGTTTCATATTTATTTGGTATATTATACCAACAGATCGTACAGTGCAACCTGCGCACCCGCACGGAGCGACCCTGTGTTTAGACAAGAGTTGTATTATAGCATTATTTATTAGTGTTATTAATAATTTTTAAATTGATATGATCTACTTTATTTCGGAGTTTCTGTTTGCGACGATCAGACATTTAATGGTTTCGTACAGTTATGTAGCGACGTTAAAATTTTTGAATATAGGTTCACAGCTCGTGTAAATCTGGGCCAGTTCACGTTAACAGGTGCAGAGATATTTACGGTGTCGTCTTATAATTTTATTTTTTATTAAAAAGAAAATAATTATGCAAATTACAAAAGTTCCGTTATGTAATTTTTGAAGTTATGTATTATATACATTCAGCGTTTTCCATGCCAAAATTCTCATTCTTAGTGATCTATTAGATATTTTTCAGTATATGAAACGCATTATGGCTTACGTTTGTCTCATCAGCTATGTATTGTGCTGATGAGAAAATGTAAATCGAATCCGGTCCACAGTTGTCGATGATGGGAAAATAATAATTAAAGTTTGCTATTATTATCTTTATAAATGGTTATATAATAATTGCATAATTGTTGCAGATGCATTAAATAAATGTAATATTAATATTTCGTCTTGATTACTAAATTTTTTGAAGGAAGGATGATTGACGGTAATTCAGATTAGAGAATTATTGTTGTTATAAACAACGAACAACCTTCAATTCCTGAAGGAATTCATGCAAAAGCAGCCAAAGCTACTGAAAATGTTTTGCCTACAAAGCCGAAAGATTTTCTCGGCATTCCATTCCTAACAATTCAAGTTCCAAGTTATTATGATTTTATGAAAAAACGTGACGTAATTAAGGCCCTAGGGTATAATGTAGCTCGTATCCTAGTAATAAATACACAGTAATGTAATAATAATACACGTCAGAATAAACAGCCGTTGACCTTTTAAACACAAATTTCCTCCTCCAAAGCCGACTGTGATAAGAAATTAATTTTCTCATACCACTTAATTTTATTACATTCTGTCCATTTCGAGATGCAATTCTCATATAACCAACCAAATATAAGCAACAGTGATTTGCAACGCCATTGTGCACAATTTTGTTTACGCCGCATGTAATTGAATACTGTAACGATGATTTAATATTTGAATAATTATACAAACTGTGGAAATGTTTGTATCGAATTGGAGGCGAAATGAAATTCACACAGAAATATCGTGTTACGCTGTTAAAACTGGCTACGAGTGAAGGAATGGAAATTTGCACTTAATAATAATAAAATGGTCGTAAAATATGAAAAATTAGTCAAAGTAATTTGTTTCTTTGTTTTGGGACTATATCCATTAACCATCATTAATTGTGTTTTTTTTGTAAACATTCTGCTGAAATATATTTTTTGTTTGTTGGGTTAATCAATTAACTTATTATTTGTTGAATTTGGTTAGTTCACGTTGTGAAACTTTTTTTAAAATTAAAGGTTGTTGAAATTAGGCACTTGGTTGTAAAAAATTGTGAAACCAACCAAGTGCCTAATTTCAACAACCTTTAATTTTAAAAAAAAGTTTCACCACGTGAACTAACCAAATTCAACAAATAATAAATTAAATATTTCAAGATGCTGAATTTTCTCAAAATCATTAATTAATTTATTTATATAGACTGTTGACTAATTTTTGAATTTTGATGGAAAAATTTTATAGTCATTTTTAAACAGCAGTGTGTATGAAGATGAACCTTAACCAAACTGAAATATATATTTTTTTGGCTCTGGCGTTAACCATTCAGCCACTAATGGTTGTGTATTCAGTGTTAAAAAAAATAGTACACGGTGCTACAAAATCTTAAAGTTTAATGTCAGATCTAATCAAATATCAAACTAAGGAATATTTGGTAAAGGTTATTAAAAGTAGAATCTCTATTTATTACTGCACACCGACACTTAATAAATAGAAAGACTGATAAACGTATCAATATTTCAGTTTTCTCAAAATTTTCAGAATATTTAAAATACATCTAGAAACCGTAATATTAGAAGTTCTTTGACCCTTTGAGTCGCACATGGTCGAAAAATGACAGAAAGATTGATAAACGTATGAATAATTAATTTTTCTCAACAATTTCAAGAATATTTAAAGTACATCTAGAAACCGTAATATTAGAATTTCTTTAACCCTTTGGGTCAAAGGGGTCATAGGAAGCACATGGTCGAAAAATGACAGAAAGACTGATAAACGAATCAATATTTAATTTTTCTCAAAATTTTCAGAATATTTAAAATACATCTAGAAACCGTAATATTAGAAATTCTTTGACCCTTTGAGTCGCACATGGTCGAAAAATGACAGAAAGACTGATAAACGTATCAATATTTAATTTTTCTCAACATTTTCAAGAATATTTAAAGTACATCTAGAAACCGTAATATTAGAATTTCTTTAACCCTTTGGGTCAAAGGGGTCATTGGAAGCACATGGTCGAAAAATGACAGAAAGACTGATAAACGTATCAATATTTAATTTTTCTCAACATTTTCAAGAATATTTAAAGTACATCTAGAAACCGTAATATTAGAATGTCTTTAACCCTTTGGGTCAAAGGGGTCATTGGAAGCACATGGTCGAAAAATGACAGAAAGACTGATAAACGAATCAATATTTTATTTTTCTCAAAATTTTCAGAATATTTAAAATACATCTAGAAACCGTAATATTAGAAGTTCTTTGACCCTTTGAGTCGCACATGGTCGAAAAATGACAGAAAGACTGATAAACGAATCAATATTTAATTTTTCTCAAAATTTTCAGAATATTTAAAATACATCTAGAAACCGTAATATTAGAATTTCTTTAACCCTTTGGGTCAAAGGGGTCATTGGAAGCACATGGCCGAAAAATGACAGAAAGACTGATAAACGAATCAATATTTAATTTTTCTCAACATTTTCAAGAATATTTAAAGTACATCTAGAAACCGTAATATTAGAATTTCTTTAACCCTTTGGGTCCCAGGGGTCATTGGAGGCACATGGTCGAAAAATGACAGAAAGACTGATAAACGAATCAATATTTTATTTTTCTCAAAATTTTCAGAATATTTAAAATACATCTAGAAACCGTAATATTAGAAGTTCTTTGACCCTTTGAGTCGCACATGGTCGAAAAATGACAGAAAGACTGATAAACGTATCAATAATTAATTTTTCTCAACATTTTCAAGAATATTTAAAGTACATCTAGAAACCGTAATATTAGAATTTCTTTAACCCTTAGGGTCCCAGGGGTCATTGGAAGCACATGGTCGAAAAATGACAGAAAGACTGATAAACGAATCAATATTTTATTTTTCTCAAAATTTTCAGAATATTTAAAATACATCTAGAAACCGTAATATTAGAAGTTCTTTGACCCTTTGAGTCGCACATGGTCGAAAAATGACAGAAAGACTGATAAACGTATCAATAATTAATTTTTCTCAACATTTTCAAGAATATTTAAAGTACATCTAGAAACCGTAATATTAGAATTTCTTTAACCCTTTGGGTCAAAGGGGTCATAGGGAGCACATGGTCGAAAAATGACAGAAAGACTGATAAACGAATCAATATTTAATTTTTCTCAACATTTTCAAGAATATTTAAAGTACATCTAGAAACCGTAATATTAGAATTTCTTTAACCCTTTGGGTCAAAGGGCTCATAGGAAGCACATGGTCGAAAAATGACAGAAAGACTGATAAACGAATCAATATTTAATTTTTCTCAACATTTTCAAGAATATTTAAAATACATCTAGAAACCGTAATATTAGAATTTCTTTAACCTTTTGGGTCAAAGGGGTCATTGGAAGCACATGGTCGAAAAATGACAGAAAGACTGATAAACGTATCAATATTTCATTTTTCTCAACATTTTCAAGAATATTTAAAATAGAAACCGTAAAAAATTGTTTAGTTGAAATTAAAGTTATTTTATTGACGTTTTTGCAAGTACAAAATATATTATATATAATTGTAAATGTAAATAAACATATTATTATTATTAATATTAGAATTTCTTTAACCCTTTGGGGCCCCAGGAGTCACTGCGAGCACATTTTTTATCGATTGTGAAGAGGCTCGACGAAAAATCTCAACAGCGCTATCGTGCTGCTTGGGACTCAAAGGGTTAACTCCATCCGATATAATCACTTCGAATTAAATTAAGTATACAATTTTCTCACATAAATTGTATAAATATAGGGCAATGCCCGTTTCGTTTAGTTAAAATTTCTAAAGGACACAAACTTTTTTTTGTACGAATCACACTTACAGAATGTCTGTAATAACTTAATAACTAAACGGTTTACAAGTGTTCATCTCTATATTTTTGGGAGAAAATTGTACATCTGTATTTCAAAGCGATTATCTTTAAACGTCTGCGTGCCTCGTGGTTATTAAGAATGCATTTGTGTAGCACCTGACACCAACCGACGGAAAAGAAACTTTTGTGGAGCTAAAATAATTGATAATTAAATATGATGTCAATTAATTTCGAAAGCATTAAATATAAAATTTATTAAAAAAAACTTCAATGTTTTCAGTCCAACCAGTAAAATAGTAATCTATGGTTACTATATACGACCTAATTTATTCTCAATCTTTCACATAACCATTCCAATCAACTTCTACGAGGGTCGTTTTTTTTCAACCTCTGATGGGCCATAATAAGAAGACTTACGTGTTTTATATACACTTATCTTTGTGTTATGGCCCATCGGAGGTTGAAAGAAAAACACCCTCGTACATGACACTTTAATTCCTTCAGTTCAGCCAGTAAAACAGTAATCTGTGGTTACTATGCATGGCCTAATTTACTGCGCCATCCTCTCAATCCTTTACATAACCATTTCAATCAAACTCCTACATGATACCTTAGTTATCCCCGTTGAAGAACGTTTTCTATTTCTAATCGCAAAAATCTTCAAAAATCCCTTTAACCTTCACATCATATATTATTTACGCAGAGATCCAAATATCAACACTAATTTAACAACATTCGAGTTTATTTCATGACTTCATCCATCAACATCTCAGGCTGACTAACGCCACAAGATAAACATATTCGGGCTGAAAGACTTCTGGCCGATACCCATTTATTAGACTAATAATACTAACAATCATTTCAGCACATTAATTAGCTGTGTATTGTAAAGTAAAGTAGACATAAATAGATGAGATTAAACTGTTTTTTTTTTGTTTTTTTTGGTGTTGAATTCAGTCACGACCAGGTTACTATACTATCCAAGATTTAGGATAAATTTTACATTTTGAAGGCATTTTTCTAAGAATTACTGTACACTTATTCTATATGGTAATAACAGTAAGTAAAATAATTGTTCCACTAAAACCCAACAATTATCTTAATTAATCGTATGAAATCACACTTTGCCATTTGAAGGAGTACACGATCACGATCCGATTAAATACTAAGTATGGCCTAATTTTTATCATAAAAATAAATATTAATATATGTCTTTAAAATCGTGCGATCATAACTCGACATTAAATTTGATTTGCGTGGACGAACTTGAAATGCAATTATGTATTTGGAAACATAAAGTGACATGATTTTTGTTCAAGAAATAACTCGTGCGGTATACATTGCGATACAGATATCGTAAGGCCATCTCTTGTTGCATAGTTCCGATAGTTACGTCGAAAATAAGTAATTATCTTTGGCACACGAAAGACACGGTGAAATTAGCATGCAAGTAGGTATTGCAATTATTTTAATATGTGCACAAAAAACGCGATCAAGGTTAAATTTAATGAAGGTGATGGTTGAGATCAATTACTAAATACTGAATTGGAAAATTCCCATGTTCTAACCAAAATTAATTTATTTTTGATTATTAAAATTGAAAAAATTGTTGTTAAATAAATTAAATAGAGAGGAAAATAGCCTGAATATATTGTAATTCTTATGCAGAGTTAAGTTGAATGGTAATATTTTCGGCCAATTTTCATCTTTATGTAATTTGTTCTTGATATCTTGTACCTAGCGTTTGATAGGTGATTAAAAGTTACTAGAATCGAAAGCTGATGTCTGTAATAAAGCCCATTGCACTTTGACGCGATGATTCTCCATCTACATTTGGAAAAATACTGAAAACTTAGTAGCTTTTAAGTCTTACTTGTTCACACTCGACCTGGTGCATATAGCCAAATAATGTTATATATTTTTAGATAAGGGTTACTTTACTTCATAGAAATGTACATTTTAGTTAATTTGTATTTTTCAAGGGCGATGTCCCGTTAATAAATGTATTATTAAATGTATTATAATTACTTTTTATGGTAGTGGTACAGTGCGAAACATTAAACTACTTAGTGCTGTTATCGTGACCTAAACGTCACGGCCTTCATCGACACCCGTTCCCCTGGTATATCTCAGTGGATTCGTTTTAGATTTAAATTCAAGAATGTGTGTAAGTAAAAAAACTGGAAAATATATTTTTCGGGAAAAAATAATTTGACCGTTAATTACACAAAAAAAAATACTAAAAAAATTTAAAAATCCCGCGTAAAATTCAATCATTTAGGTTAAAAAATCTAAAATGTAGGGCAAAAAAATCAAAAAATTTGACCAAAACGTCGGAAATATTGAAAACTGTAACAAACTAATCGAAAATTTTGGTCAAAATAAAGAATATTTGGGCCAAAAACGTAAGAAAATGGAAAACACGGTAATCTAAAATATGGGCCAAAGAATCAAAAATCCGGATCTAAGGATAAAAACGCTGACAAAAAATATCAAAAAATTTGACCAAAACGTCGGAAATATTGAAAATTGTAACAAACTAATCAAAAATGCAGGCCAAAATAAAGAATGATTGATTCATATGCGAGAATTATCTCTGTATTTTCAAGTTTTTTGGTATGCATTTTTATTTTTAGACCAGGATTTTTGATATTTTTGGCCGACATTTTAGATCTATTTTGTTCCAATTTTTTTTTTGGCCAAAATATTCGATTTGTTTGTTGGAATTTTGGATATTTTACTCTGCATTTTTCACCTTCTGGTCCGAGTTTTCGACGTTTTGTCTAAATTTAGGCCAAAAGATCGAAAACTCAGGCCAAAAATAAAAAATGCAAACCAAGAAATCCAAAATTTCAAGAAACGAATTGAATATTTTGACCAAAAAAATAAAAAAATTGGAACAAAACAGCCGAAGATCTAAAATATCGGCCAAAAATATCAAAAATCCGGTCGATAGCCAATAAAGAATCTTTACACATTTAATTATTATAGTTAAGCAAGATTTGTTTATATCATATACTAAATGTATTAATTCTTTAATAAAGATGATTTATATATATATCAAAAATCCTGGTCTAAAAATAATACTGTTTAGCTTAAAATAAGTTCGAAATTCGAAAATAACAGCAAACAAAATTACAAAACCGCACAATTAAATCATTAATGCTAAATATCCGGCGTGGCACTAGCCAGGGAAGTAGTTGTTTCAATAAGTTATTTGTTTGTAGTCCTAATAAGACTAATAATAAAAATAATTGTATTGATTGTCGTACGGAAAATAAAGCATTTTATTATTATTATTATAAATTTTGCAGAGTTACGAACAGGTTGAATATTCATATATTCAGGCTAGTTTCGTCTTTATCGAAATCATTAATTCTAGTTAAGAAAATCTAAAATATGTGACAAAAATCTAAGTGGTGGACCAAAAAATTAAAATTTTCAACAAACAAATCGAGAAATTTCAAGAAACAAAGTCAAAATAAAAAAAATTTAGGACAAAATACCAAAAGGATAAAAAATGCAGACAACAAAAATCGAAAATTTTGGTCAAAATAAAGAATATTTGGGCCAAAAACTTAAGAAAATGGAAAATACGGTAATCTAAAATATGGGCCAAAGAATCAAAAATCCGGATCTAAGGATAAAAACGCAGAAAAAAATCGAAAATTTAGGTAGAAGCCAAAAAATTTACCACTTTCAGCCCCCAAAAACGAGTTTCTAACCAGAAATTCGAAAATAATAGCCAAAAAATCGAACAATAAAATCAATCATTCAAGTTAAAAAATCTAAAACATACGACAAAAAATAAAAAATTTAGACTATAAATCTAAAATTCGGGCCTAAAAGTAAAAATGGTGGTCCAAGCGTACAAAAAAATTAACAAACAAACAAAACAAAATGATAGTAATAATAAATAATAATAATAAATGGTGACCAAAACATCAAAAATTTCAGCAAACAAAACTAGAAAAAAATTTCGCATCAATAATTCAGGTTAAAATGTTTAAGAAATCAAAAATTTGTAACTAAAATTAAAAATTCTGTCCGAAAAAATAAAAAATGCGGACTGAAAAGTCGAAAATTTTAACAATTAAATTGAAAATTTAGGTCAAAATAAAGAAAATTTATGATCAAAAATTTAGACCAAAAAAAACAAATCGAAAATATAGGCAAAACATCTAAATATTAAACATCGGCCCGAAAAATCAAAAATGCGGACAAAGAAATCGAAAATTTAAAACAATTAAATCAAAAATTTTGGTGAAAAAACTGGATATTTTAAGGCGGGGCCTGTTGGTGTAGTGGGTACAGGCGAGTTCTTGTGCCGATTGCATCGCGTGGGTTCGATTCCCAGCCCGGACGAAAGATTTTTCGGCGATCGAGAAGTATTCGCTCGGGTCTATAGTTGTTGTATACGTCTGACATTATTCATTTGTTCATTTACTCATCCCAAATTGAAATATATATATATATATATATATATATATATATATAAATAATAACCTGGTCGTAACTGAATGGCTCATGCCTAAGTCAAAAAAAATAAATAAAGGATTAGGCCAAAATATAAAAAATTTAGACTCAAAAATCGAAAAAAACAGGTTAATAATTCAGCCCGAAAAATTTAAAATGCGGAGTGAAAAGTCGAAAATTTTAACAATGAAGTCGAAAATTTAGGTCAAAATAAAAAATATTTAGATCCAAAAGAATCGAAAATACAGGCTTAATAATAAAAAATGCAGAATATTCTAGTAAGAAAATTGTTTAAATTAGTCTCAAAAATAACTTTTTTTTTTAAATTGTGAAATATGTTTTAGGGTTTAATTATTTTTTTTTACTGAGCTTGAAACTACAGGTAGTGCCATGGCTCCTTGGCTCTATATAACGAGCCGCCCCTGGTTACACCTGGTTACATCAACAAAATATATTAAGTGTTACTTATTTAATTACTTCTACTAATATACACGGACCTTTCTAACAAACTTATTTATTGACTGAACATTATGAAATCCAATTAGATTCATTGACGGTGTTGGTGCGAACACGTGGGTTTATTTATTTTAATCTGTCTTAAATATTTATTTGCGTGGGCAAAGGAATAGGAAGTAATCCGGCGAGCAAGAAATAGCTTCTGTTTCTTATTCATGTATGCATGTTATTCTAATTGCAGGGTCTACAACATACTGTTCTGCACATGTTAGAAGGTCAGTTAAGTATGTGCGGCAGGAAGAGATACGTGCAGGGTACTTGAAATTGTAATTGTTCGTTCTTATCCGTTTGTTTAAGAGTTCACGATCGCGAGGTTGATGGGATTTACACAAGATTGCAAATTGGCATTGCCTGGTATAGGTCCTCATGTTTATTTGTTTTAGGTGATCAACAATAACAGTGGATTTCACAAAGGTGGTAATAAATATAACAGTGGCTTAAATTGACATAACTCTGGTATTATAGGTATATCCAGCAATATATTTAAAAAATTCTTATCTCATAGAAAAGAAAAGCAATTCGAAAAAAAGTGAACCATACCGTTAGGGAAGGTCTCAATTAATAACACAAAATGAATCAACCCTTAATTTTAACCCTTTATATTTTTTCACCCCTTTCAAAAAAGTTTTTTTTTTAAGTTTGCAATCTGCCATAAATATATAAAAATGCTTATTCTTATCACTAATACAAGTACTTTAATAATCAAGAGTCAAAAAAAGGTAACGGGCCCTCCTTCAAAAAAAAAAAAAAATTCTCCGGAAGTCGCAGAAATCCCCACCTCGCGATATAAATCTCGATTTTTGACAAAGTTTGCAATCAGCCATAACTAAATAAAAATTCGGATTCTTATCACTAGTGTAGGTTAATTATTTTTGTGTTATTAATTTAGACCTTCTCTACCCTAATGGTATGGTTCACTTTTTTTCGAATTGCTTTTCTTTTCTCCGAGATATGAATTTTTAAAATCTATTGCTGGATCTATTGTTAACTTCACACCCGTTATATCTTTACCTTAATTGCTCTTCCGAGACTCAATTTCTCAATAAACAGTAACGATCAGAGGCCTGCATGGGCCAGGCCGTATTTTTCAAACTACGGGCCGGGCCGGGCTTTCCGATTGATAATTTAGTCCGGGCCGGGCTTAGATAAATTGAATTTTATTATAGATTCGAAATTAAAAACTAAGTGCACTGAAAAATAAATTGGGTTATTTTTATTAACATGAATTCAATGCATTTTAAGAATGTACAGGGCTGTAGTAATTTTATTTATTTAATTTAATCTATTTCGGGGTCGGGCCGGGCCGGGCCCGCATCACATTTTCGTTTCATCGGGCCGGGCCGCGTTTTAAATTTTCACTAACGGGCCGGGCCGGGCCGGGCCGGGCATTCAAAAATCCGCTTCTGCGGGACTCTGGTAACGATTAAAAAATGTGTTCGGTGACAGGACAGTGACAGTCAATGGGACATAAAGAACGTTTACACAGCTGAAAATATAATACCGGCTTACGAAAAACCTGGCTGAAATAAATGTTTGTGGAATCCACCGTAAGAGTTTTAGATGTGCACGCGAAATTATTGTTCGGAATGTTTCGAATGCAATTTTTGTGTATCAAAAGCTCGAGGCCGAAGGTAGAGTGCTTTTGCACAAAAATTGCATGAGAATTTTTCCGAGCAATAATTTCGCGTGCACATCTAAATATTGACTTTTTAATAAAATGCACTTTGTTGATATCACACATGTTTTTTTTGCAACTATAGTTTACACTGACTATTTGATAATGACCCTGTAAGGCGGGGAGAAGGGGGGGGGGGGGGCAGAAATGCAGAATTTTTGACAATTCGAAATAATCAATTTTGACGGTTCAAAATGTATCTTCTTACTATTGAAAAATGTCGTTTGTGACAGTAGAATTACACACTTTTTGACAATGTGTAATTGTTACATTTGGCCGTTGGAAATTTCCCTTTTTTAATATTGAAAAGTGCTCAAATTTTGACAGACTAACATTTGTGGCATTTGGAAATTTTATTTTTATTGTTGAAACGTTTTCAGTAATGAGCAATTTTTGACAGTATTTAATAGCTATTTTCAGCAATTGAAAATTTCCTTTTTACTGCTGAGTGCCATTTGCAATAGTAGTGCTATTTTTGACAGTTTGAAATTGTCATTTTTATCAGTTGAAATTTTTTTTTTTTTAATATCCTAAAATGCCGTCTTTGATAGTAAACCGTAGTTTTAGGCAGCTGCAAATTTCTTTATTTATTGCTGAATCGTGCCGTTTGTGGGAGCAAAAATGCAGAATTTTTGACAATTCGAAATTGTCATTTTTGACGGTTAAAAATGTATCTTTTTACGATTGAAAAATGCCGTTTTTGACAGTAGAATTGCACAATTTTTGACAATTTATAATTGTTACTTTTGGCCGTTGGAAATTTCCCTTTTTTCATATTGAAAAATGCCGATAGTGATAGTAGAAATGCTCAAATTTTGACAGTTAAACATTTTTGGCATTTGGAAATTTTCTATTTATTGTTGAAACTTGCCAGTTTCAGTAATGAGCAATTTTTGACAGTTCTGAATAGTTATTTTCAGCAATTGAAAATTTTCTTTTTACTGCTAACGTGCCATTTGTGATAGTGGTGCGATTTTTGACAGTTCGAAATTGTCATTTTAAGCAGTTGAATTTTTTTTTTTTAATATAAAAAAATGCCTTCTTTGATAGTAAAATACCACAATTTCTGGCTTCTGCAAATTTATTTATTTACTATTGAATAGTACCGTTTGTGGTGGCAAAAATGCAGAATTTTTAACAATACAAAAATGGCAATTTTCTTTTTAATATCAAAAAATGCCGTTTTTGATTGTAAAAATCCAATTGGCAGCTGCAAATTTCTTTATTTATAGTTGAATCGTGCCATTTATGGTGGCAGAAATGCAGAATTTTTGATAATTCGAAATTGTAATTTTTTAATATATCAAAAAATGACGTTTTTTTGATAGTAAAAATCCCCAATTTTTGACAGCTGCAAATTTCTTTATGTGCCGTTTGCGGTGGCAAAAATGCAGAATTTTTGACAATTCGAAATTGTCATTTTTGATGGTTATTTATTCGAAATTTCTGTTTGAAAAACATGTGTGATATCAACAAAGTGCATTTTATTAAAAAGTTCCTGAATAAAGTCAATGTTTATGAAATATTATTCATTGTCCATTAAAATCTTCAAAAGCAAAATGAGTGCTCATCTTTTTGGAATATGTAAAACTTCAGTAATGTTTTCACAATTTTTGAGATTGTCGTTTAGAAAAGTAATTTGAATGTAATGTAATATAATAGTAATAGTAAGACCATAATTTTATTACGAACATAATACCGGATTTGCAAGATGAAATCTTTTATTAGGTTCACATTGTTTTCGCATAACTTCCCAAGATCTGTATCTTCGCCAAAGCGAAAAAAAAAGCAAATGTAAAACGTAATTGCAAAATTAGTATCGGAGTAATTAATCGGCGAGGCAACCGCCGGTAGCACCACATAAGCACCAACTTTCCACCATCCCTGATCTAACGAACGGATACCATCCCGCATTCTTCGGCCATTCGAGCCGGATGAGCGCCGCGAAATTTCGTTCTTCCTGCAAAGATATAAAACGGGTATCGTTTACTTTATCGTTAATATTGTGGGTGTACTCAAATACTTTCCTAACGAAACGATATCTACAAGAAGGTAGTTAAGCGAATTACCGACGAAGGGATACGAATTCGATGATTGAAAAAGTTAAATAGGCACCGAAAGCTTAAATTATTGTTTCTCGTCAATAACAACTGCAGACCGGTTTCTGGGTACTGGCCATAATAAATACAGTGCGGTCTTTGGTAGGAAACAATTTTGAAATGGTAGAAATGAGTTGGAAGATCATACACATACACACACACACACACAGTGACACAATTTCTATTTCTTCAAAAATCATTAAAAGGGCGTCTAGCAGTGACAATTCTTGGTACGGCCCTATTTTTAAATGTCAGAATTGAGCTGGAAGATCATACACATACACACACACACACACACACATACACACAGACACACAATCTCTATTTCTCCAAAAATCATTAAAAGGGCGTCTAGCAGTGACAACTCTTGGTACGGCCGAGGTAGCAGAGCCGCCAGCCGTTTCTGCAACCGACACTACCTATCTGCTACCTCGGCCGTAGCATGAGTCACCCCGCGAGCCTCTAGAATAGAATAGAATAGAATAGAATTTATTTTCGAGAACAGATACATTTATATGTATATACTCATGTCAGAAATATAAATAATGTATAATATAAAACAGGTAGTGACAAAAATAAATATAAATACATAATAAAAATACAGACTTATTGTAAAATAACATATAGAACATACAGTGAAATTTATTACATTATGTTGCAGTCCAAGAATTCTCTAACACTGTAGAATGCTCTCTCAATCAATACCGATTTGACATTATTTTTAAATTTATTTTGTTTCAAAATTTTGTAGTTGTTAGGAAGATGATTGTACAGTTGTATACCGGAATAATAAGGTGATTTTTCAAAAAATGTGTGACGATGTCTTGGTGTCGGAAGCAAATTTCTATTTCGCGTGTAATATGCTTGTGAAGTATCTTTAATTGTCTCCGATTGTTTGTGAACCATACACAAAAGTTTATATATATAAATACAAGGTACAGTCAAGATGCGATTGTTAATGAATACTGGTCGGCACGAATTCCGCAAACTTATCTTAAAAATTAACCTAAGGACACGTTCCCTCTAGGAACCTAAAAACGGACATTTAGATGGTAAAAGAAATTGAAAATATTTTCACGATCACAATACTTCGCAACGGAGAAAATATAAATCTGAAAATCAAATATATGTTATTATTTAAAATGAATAAGTGTTGTACCACTACTATTTAAATTGTTATAATTGTGATAATTATAAAATATTTCTATAATTAATGATTGTACAAATAAACTTAATATATAATCGATGATGGTTGAAATAATTGTAGGGAGTACGGAGATCACTCTCGAGGATAAAACCAGAAACAATATTTTAATAACACCTAAGAAAATTTCCAAAGATTAAAACAATAAACCATCGCGTTATATCTCTTCGTTTCCAGCGTCTCCTCTATCAGCCCATGAAATTTGAAATCTCTATAATGTAACTTCCACGCGCATAATGTTGTATTCAGTTGTAATTTAATGTAGGAGTTTATGGTTATCTGGTACATGTTATAATGGGCAAGAGACAAGATCTGAGAGACTGTTGTGTAACCTCGCCATGGGGCAAGTGAAATTTCTCAAGTTCTTAAGGAGGCCCTGCCTCTTCCGCACGCCGCCGCATAATGTTCATAAAATTCTAAAGGATACCATTTCTATAAATATTTTTCGTCTGCTATAGAGAAATTTCGCATACTAATGTATGCCGTGGGAAGAATACTATAGTAGTCTAATATGGGCCCGCGACCAATAACGATTTTATGAAATGTCGCTTAGTGACTTAATTATACAGGGTGTTACAAATTTGATGCATTCGAATTGCTAGCTCGACAGCTGAATAATTTGTTAAAAAGAAATTTAAAATATCCCGAAAGTCAATTTTGGTTATTTATTATTGGTACTGGTTATTTTGAAAAACTAAGAACACGTTTGTAAGCTCTTCCAGAAAATAATTTTATTTTTCAAATACGCAACTTTTCCTTAATTTAACAAACTCTACAGGGTGCCCGAATTTCGTAGGGGCAACATGGACAACTTCTGCATTTGAAGAGATAGAGAGATGGTCAAATTAGCAAAAAGGTGCAGGTTCGAGGGCTCGTTGAGAATCCACCCCCAAATCCCACCTGTCATGACTCACTTGTTCAAAATTAAAATTAAAACAAAATCTCCCAATTTCTTCAATTTTAGATTTTCTTTTAATTTTTATTGTGGAGGCCATTACAAGTGGGATTTGGAGGTGGATTCTCAATGAGCCCTCGAACCCGCACCTTTATGCTAATTTGACCATATCTCTATCTTTTCAAATGCAGAACTTGCCCATGTTGTCCCTACGAAATCCGGGCAGCCTGTATATCTCTTATAGTTACCGAAGTAGCAATGCTAATGCTTCGAATTTGCAACACTCTGTATTTGACAGTAAACATTAATTATTGTGACCCTAGCATTGACACGGCAGACCGCTTCAGACGTTCTAAAGTCTCATCCTCACATTTTTAAATATAAGTACTGGAATTAACATTTCATATTACTATTCTTGATTAATTTAAATGCATATTCCTTAAAAAGTTTTATAATTTATCTACGTGCGTTTTAAAGCAAATATTTTTCGATATTATTATATCTACGACTAGAGAGCATTTTCTGGCAACTCTGACAATGCAAAACCTTATTTTCAAATACAATAGCCACCGCCAGGTACGTGCCCTAATGCGCGATGGGAAATTATCCCATGACGAAGGCTTCGGAATAAACTGTTTGTTCCGGGAAAAACTTCGCCTTCACATGCTCGCTATCTCTGTTATGTCCGTATGCTACTTCACCGTCTCTTGTTTTCCACCCCATTATTTGATTTTATTTGATTTATTTTTATTTAGGAAACAAAACAGATTCACAAAATCAAAACTATGTCCCCATCACATAATATTTAAACTAAAGTAAAGAAAAATAGTGAGGTACGAAAATAATTTACAAAAAAATGGTGATGATGGCCACTCATGTTACTTTCACCGATAGTATCATCATTTATATTTACACTTTCATGGTTTATTTTCTATGTAAATCATATTTTAAATGTACATCGAGCGTTTAGGAGACTCGCATGAAACTAACGTTTAAAACGTCAAAATTATAAAAGATGGAAAAATTATATTTCCAATTCAAAAACTCAGTTTACTCAAAAATTAAAGAGATTTCGAAAAGAACTTATTCTTTATAAGTTGTTCATTTTAGCATTCTCTACAATTATTATTGACCTAAATTTGCTGTAACTATTATCGTTTTTTAATTATAAACCAAAAATAAATAAAAAATAATAAATTTTTTTCTCGCATAAAAATGATTTTATGAAAAATGTTTTCAAACAAAAGATGTTCACTTCTTTGTTGTCTTCAATGTTTGTTTAAATATTTTTGTGATATTTTTCATATTTAAGAAAATATTGGCAAAAAAACAGTTAAGGTAAACACCTATTTCCGGTGTACGAATTTTTAGCAAAAATTTACAATCGAAAGAAAAACTTAGGCTAAAAGCAAAAACTAATACTAATAACAGCAATGACTAAAAGGTAGAAACGCCAAAGTGGCGAAATCTATTGCCTGAATCCCGTACTGAACCAAATCCGGGTGGCTTCAACACCGACAAGATATGGACATTGCCAGCTGCGGCAAATATAACAATATTAATGTGAACATTAAATATTGTCTCCCCATCAGTCTGTAGGTGTTCTGATGGGGGAACAATATTTAATGTTCACAGCAATGACTAACTTTATATCGATTATGAATATTAGCCCTCTGTCTGGAAAAATGTGACGCAAAGTGTCAAGTTCCCTATGGTCCCACCTTCAACTTACGATTCAGGCTTTTCTTTGTGTTAAATCAGCTGGTATCTTCTTCGTGTATTTTTTCATTACTGCATCACATTTAATACACAAAATAACCATGTTTGTTTATAAGCAGAAAACTAGCTAATATATTCCCGGAGATAACAATGTCCATTAACATTTACACGTTTGTTTATTTTGAAAATTATCTTTAAGGATGCGGTCAGCAAATGTTTGATGAAAAGTGAGTAGAGGAAACGTTTCGAAAAAATGATCACAGCTGCAGGTCAATTTTACCTGCTCGCTTTCAGTGTTTATTCATCCTGTAAGATTGTTTCCGTTGTGTAAAGTAAATTGATACCCGGAACAGATAATAATTTAATGATTTAATGTTGAATCTTTTAAGTATGTCACGACATAATGCAATGGAAAGTAAAATCGGTATTCACGTTCATTTAGTTTTTGTGTCGTTCAGGATATCGAAAAAGTTGGCTTTTGCTATCTAGAAACTGTAAATTAATTTGAAGCTGCAATAGCAGTGCCCTCTCTAATTTTTTATATTAGAGAGGTTTTATACGTTGTAACATACTGTATTGTGCTACATGTTATTTATGATTTTGGTTTAATGCAGTGGCGGTTCGCGGGTTTTTTTCTGGTACAGCCGAGGTACAAAAGGTGGTAATACAGATAGGTGCTGTCACGCAGCCAGCCGTCTCCGCAAGTGACCCTACCTATTTGTATTGCCACCCTTGTTACCTCGGTTGTACCAGAAAAAACACCGCGAACCGTCACTGGAGTAATGTAATGAAATGATGATAACAGAACCAAGTGTCATCATTATTTCATTACTCAAAAAGTTTTATCAAGTGTGCAACGAGACATCAGGATACCGACGAAAACGGCTTTTACCGCCTAGGAACTGCAAATTAAGGTACAAAAAGTTGTAGCTATCACGTTCATTTATTTTTTATATGTGTCATCCAAGATACCGAAAAAAATCACTTTTCATGTCTAGGAACTGCAAATTAAGGCTCCTGGAGCGTACCTCTAAATTCATTTAAAACATTATTCACAAACGGATAAAGACTTAAAAGTGAAATTTTGAATTCACCTCTGTAAATATATTCCAAAGAGTAGCACGGATTTATTTTTTTATAATAATGTTTATAAACAATTTGAAAATAAATATCAGAAAGAAAAACCAAAAAAATAATCTGGTGCTTATTACCCAAAAATAAAGGAGTTAAAAACAAAGCTAAGTGAAGCCCTGACAAAGTTTTTGGTTTCTTCAAAAACCCTTGTGGTATGTTCTATAATTGAAATTGTTCTTAGTGCACCTGAAGCATCACCAGAAAATCCAAAGCCATTATCTTGTCCTTAGAGGAGCTAAGACAACAAAATGGAACATTATAATCAAAAACCTGGAGGAGATGATAGTGTCGAAGTGGAACACTAATATCTCAAAATGTTATAAATAAGTGCTTTGAAAAATTTAATAAATTGTAAAGTATATTTATTAAGTAAATTTTGAAAGTTTCAAGCAAGTGATAATTGTTTTCATATTTTTTTAATCATTTGAAAAATTAGAATTTTCAAAATAACAAGTTCTGTTTGTATGTTATTGTCTCAAAATTTTGTAACAAGATTTTTTTTATTTTCACTTAATTGTTAAGTATATTTAAAACGAAGTGAATTTAGAAAGTTTCAAGTGTACAACAATGGTTTTAATATTTTTTTATTCACTTGAAAAAAATACAAATTTTAGAATGACAATTAATTCTGTTCTCATGCGAACATCGTAAAATTGTATAAAGAGGTGGTGTGATATATTTACTAAATTCTAAAGTATATTTATTATTAAGTAAATTTAGAATATTACAAGTATATGACAAATGTTTTAAAAATGTTTTATTCACTTGAAAAATTAGAATTTTCAGAATGATAATATGTTATCTCCAAATTTCGTGGCGAAATATTTAGATATGTTTACTAAATTGTAAAGTATAATAATTACTTAGTAAATTTAGAAAGTTTTAAGTATGTGACAATAGTTTTTATATTTTTTTATTCACTTAAAAAATTAGAATTTTCAAAATGACAATATATTCGGTTCTCATGTGGTTATCTCCAAATTTGGTGTCGAAATATTTTTATATTTTTACTAAATTGTAAAGTATAATAATTTTTTTTCAAATTTGGAAAGTTTCAAGTATGTCACCAGAGGTTTTAATTTTTTTTATTCACTTAAAAAATTATAATTTTCAAAATGACAATATATTCTGTTCTCATGTGATTAGCTACAAATTTTGTGACGAAAAATGTTGATATTTTTACTGAATTGTAAAGAATAATAATTATTTAGTAAATTTAGGAAGTTTCAAGTATGTGACAATTGTTTTTATATTTTTTTATTCACTTAAAAAATTAGAATGTTCAAAATGACAATATACTCTGTTCTCATTTGATTGGCTACAAATTTTGTGTCGAAAAATGTTGATATATTTACTAAATTGTAAAGTATAATAATTATTTAGCAAATTTAGAAAGTTTCAAGTATGTGACAATAGTTTTTATATTTTTTTATTCACTTGAAAAATTATAATTTTCAAAATGACAATATATTCTGTTATCATGTGATTATCTCGAAATTTTGTGACGAAAAATGATGATATTTTTACTAAATTGTAAAGTATAATAATTATTTAGCAAATTTAGAAAGTTTCAAGTATGTGACAATAGTTTTTATATTTTTTTATTCACTTGAAAAATTATAATTTTCAAAATGACAATATATTCTGTTATCATGTGATTATCTCGAAATTTTGTGACGAAAAATGTTGATATTTTTACTAAATTGTAAAGTATAATAATTATTTAGCAAATTTAGAAAGTTTCAAGTATGTGACAATAGTTTTTATAATTTTTTTTCTCTTGAAAAATTTGAATTTTCAAAATGACAATATATTCTGTTATCATGTGATTATCTCGAAATTTTGTGACGAAAAATGTTGATATTTTTACTAAATTGTAAAGAATAATAATTATTAAGTAAATTTAGAAAGTTTCAAGTATGTGACAATTGTTTTATATTTTTTTATTCACTTGAAAAAATAGATTTAAAAAAATGTGATTATATCAAAATTTCGAGTCGAAGTTTTTGATATTTTCACAAAATTCTCAAGTATATTTAATACTTAGTGAATTTACAAAGTTCCAAGTATGTGACAATTGTTTTTATATTTGTTCATTCAATTTAAAAATTTGAATTTTCAGATTGACAGTAAGTTCTTTTTTATGCGATAATTTAAAAATTTGTGATGAAGTCTTGAATATTTCCATTAAATTGTGAAGTATATTTAATCCTTGGAGAATTTAGAAAGTTTCAAGTACGTGACAACTGTTTTTATATTTTTTAATTCACTTGAAAAATTATAATTTTTAAAATGACAAAATATTCTGTTCTCATGTGATTATCTCCAAATTTTGTGCGACATATTTTGATATTTTTAAGTATAATAGAGCAAATTTTCAAAGTTTGAAGTTTATAATTTGGCTCGATACTCTCTCAAAAATAAATATCATCAGCAAAATGTTTCAAAATAAAAATATTAATATAAATAAATGTATTAAGGCACTGGATAATTTAAAATATGACTTTAAAAAAAAGTATGCAATGAGCAATGAACATATTTTTTTGTTATTTTATGTAATCAAAATTTAAAAAAATGAATCCAAATTCAAGCAAGCAAGAGCAATTATTAAATTAAAAGTTAGAACTGCTATCTGTTGTAACGTGGGTTAACAACGGATTTACTTTCATTCAGTTTCGATTAAATTTACAAAGTAAATAATATTTAATAAGATGTTGACAGATTCAGTTTTATTTAACTCAAGACTGCTTTATTCTTCTAAAATCATAATGGTGGCACGGATGCGCATACAACTATTATCACTTGCGCACGAATATATTTTCTTGCGTCAAAACAATATAAATTTAAACATCTCTACATCATGCACAGTTCGAACATGTAGAAATTCTTTTTGAACATTTTGAATATTTTCCGGGCTAATTCTGCGAATTTTATCCTCTCATGGGCTATTCTATCGGTCCTCGCCTGCCAATCCGCCTATTCGCAAAGCAATTGCTCAAACAACGCGCATATTGTGGGGTGCACCGTCTTGCTGAAACCATATTGTATTATATGGAATGTCAAGATCATTGTTTGGAAAAATTGCTACAAGCGCTGGAACAGGGTCATTTTGAAAAAAACTCTAAATACCTTCAATTATCATTTACTCGAAAAATTTCTTATGTAAGATGGCAACTTTTTTATACAATCAAAATATCTCTCAAAATCAAGAACAAAATTAGGGGGTTGCTATTTAAAAACATTGAGTATTTTTATCAAAGAAAATCGACAAAGGATTTAAAAGAAAAACAAATCAGACAACTTACTTGTTGCTTTCGTTTTATTGAATTGATTTAAAAGAAGTTAAAGAATACTTTAGGCGCGCACTGTATAAATTAAATTGTCAAGGGCGGCGATATTATTAGTGCACCTGGACTGCCAACAACGCAGAAACGGCCCTTAAGTAATTGAAATAATTCGAAGTGAATAATATTGTACGAGTTTTATTCTAACAACTTGTTTTCTCTATTGTAACCTTCAAACTGTTTTATCTCACGTGTTTGTCTTTTACATTCTGTAAGTTCTCTCACTGTCACCGTCCGCGTCCATGTACACCATGTGCGCGCTCTCAAGACAATTCCCAGAACAATTAACGATATTTAAAATTGCCTACAGTAACTTGATACTTTTGGCATTTGCTTCGATATACTCGTGTGAAGTTAATTGCAATATCAAACATGATTTTTTTTAATTTGTTATATTTCTTGCTTCAAGCGTTTTAATACTGGACTTAATTTGTGGAAATGAACTTTGTACCTTTTCTGCACAAAATATCTTAAATAAAAATGTTAAAGCTAACGAAGAACTGTCATCTTTTTACCCCACAATACGAACTAAAGGCGTCACGGAGAATGTTTATTTTTTTTGGTCTATGATTAGAGAACGTTTGAATGGAGAAGAATGATTAAAGTACGTTTGAATAGTGAAGAACCCCAGGCTGTGAAAAATCGCAACGGTCGCTTATTGCCAGTGGCGTACATATTTCAAATCAAAATACTATTTTGGAGAGCAGACAATAATACGAACTAAAGGCGTCATAGAGAATGTTTAATTTTTTAGTCTATGATTGGAGTACGTTTGAATAGAGAAGAACCCCAGGCTTTCCGAAATCGCAACGGTCGCTTGTTTTCAGTGGCATACACATTTCAAGTAAAAACACTATTTGGGAGGGCAAAAAAAAATACGAACTAAAAGTATCTAAGTGATAAATAAACGTTGTAGGAACTAAACTGGTGGAAAAAAATGAAATACTTGAAATTCTTTAAATTTCGACCATTTTCAAACATTGGTACTATTTTAGACGTTTTTAATGTGTTTAGAAATGATCCAGTATCAAATGCAGCGGTTTAATTTTCTTTTTTAATTGCTATTATTACCCCTATAATAACCTTTAGAGGTATTCTAAAATATGTTTCTCCTATTCTACAATTTTATACATTTTGTAAACCTAGTATTCTACCTTATGTAAAATTCTTGCTTTTGCATATTTCTATCAATAAATTTATTATAAAATTCTCAAAATTTGGACTGGAATTTCGAATGTGGGCCTCCGCGTGACAACTTACTCTCTGCATATTCTTAATTATGACCTTACATAAACGATGATAATCAATTTAAAAGTAATTAAACGGCGATACGATCGTTTTCGAAATTAATTGAGACTTACGTAATGCGGCCGGTGCAAGTATCACCGTAACGGAGCGTCAAAGGAGAATTACGAATCGAATTATTTATTGCGATCCGTGGGCTCATGCTTTATATAGTCCAATATAAACGAAAATGTATATAAAACATGCCTTTGCAAGAGGGGCATAAATCAAAACGTTCCTTGTCAATTAAATAAAAGAATTCTTTATTTATGGCCGCGCTGAAGAAACAATACCTTGATTACCTTCGGAGCGTATGTTAAGACAGTGAATGCGTTCGCGAAAATGTATGTATAGGGTGTCCCACTCGATAAACTGATAATTTAGGTGTTGCGTAACTTGAAATTGGAAAAAAAAAATGTTTAAAATTTGTAAAGTTAGTAAAAAGTATCGTTTGATATTTCTATCCAAAATTACCTTTTCTAATAAAACTGCGAAACTTCGAAAATTCGAAACTAAAAAAATTGAAGCTTCGAATCTTCGAAAGTTCGTAAATTAGAAACTAAAAAAAATTGAAGCTTCGAATCTTCGAAACTTCGTAAATTAGAAACTAAAAAAATGAAGCTTCGAATCATCATAACATTGAAACTTCAATCTTCGAAGATTTTCTATAAATTTTCGAAGCTTCGAACCTTACCTACAACTTTGGCTTCTACAGTTTTTTTTTCTATCTGTCATAATAATAAAATTTATTTGAAAAAATTGACACTTTTTACATTTTTCAAAATATCTAGTTACCTTTCACTTTTTGAAAACTTTGAAAGTGTTATTTTATTGGGCTCGTAAAACTGCACTTCTTTGCCCATGTAACCATTTCTCTATCTTTTATAGAAGTGATAGCTAACCTATGACACGCGTGTCAGTGCTCATTTTTGGTGACACGCATCTGTAAAGATAAAATATTTCTTAATTCAAATATTTGCAGCACCTATGGCACGCGTGTCAGTGCTGACACTCGAGCTCATTTTTGGTGACACGCATCTTTAAAGATAAAAAATTCATAATTAAAATATTTGTCTTTCATAATGGCCAGAGTTGGTTATTAATAATAATATTATTACTTACGTTAATAATAATTAATGATTAACAAAATTATAATTAATTTATACAAAAATTATAAATATTTCTTTTTTTTTAATCTTTAATTTTATGACGTGTGACTAGCCACGAAAATTAAGTTTCGATTTTTTAAAATTTTGACACACCGAACTCAAAAGGTTCGCCATCACTGTCTTATAGTTTCCGAGATCTCCATATAGAACATCGAAAAAAATTCACCCTGTTTACTGAAAACATATTTTTTTCTATAGCAGTTATTATTAATTTAAAAAAAAAGATAAGTATGTAAAAAAATATGTACTGTTTTCTTTGAATTAAACAACCTCTTCATGTGATCTTCACGACCTCCATATATCACGTATGTTAAATCTCTACACTTTTTATTTCTGCATAATATCATCATTACCTATGCATTGCTCCTATATCACTCAATCCAGACGTAAATGTTGTGAATACTAATTAAATTAACTCTTTTTTTAAAACACCGATAAATATTCATGGCGGACGAAAATGGAAATTGTTTCAAATGCGCTTTTAATTTACAAAACCACATTTAACAAAATTATATGGTCCGTTTATGTAAATCGAAACGGTCTTATGAATTTTTATAAACTTAAAGTGTAAGTAATTCATCCGTATCAATGCATACTAATTTTCTACTGGGAAGAAACTATCGATCTGTATTTTCTAATTGAAGATTCATGGCCGTAAAACTAATCTAAAGGTAACTAATTACATATTAATTGATGAGGCTGTTATTCGTTGAAAATTCATGTCACTTGTTCAGTATTTTTCTTCGCCTGAAGGAACTACAGTGTGGCGAAACAATTGTTCAACAAAAAATTGACTCCAAATTGAATACGAATGAGAAATATGCCTCTGTCTTGAGCGTTCTACAAAATTAACAAAAATGAAAAATTTCGATTTTTTTTAACTCTTCTATTGTGCGAAGTAGATTTCTAAACACGCGTTCTTTTAAGTATTTCCGTAAGAAAACTTCAGGGATATCTCCATGACATGAAATGACTTCATCGAGTTGTGTGAGCTGCAGCATCATCTTGCTGAAAATCCATGTATCTACAGTCTACTCCCATTCTTTCCAGTTCACTCGGTCTACCATGAAGGCATTGAAATGTGTTCAATTACCTGCTCAGGATTCAAAAAACGAATTTCCTACGACGATTTGGCACCAAGTTATGGGTGTTTGAAAATAAAGTGCATTTTGAGGTTTTTCGCACATAATTCAGCGACTTTTCAGCCAAATTGGATGATTCTTTCTGGAATTTTTTGGCTCTACTTTAAGAGGGTAAACTCAGATTGGGATGATCCATTCGGGAAAACGAAAAACTTTGAACCACAAAATGCACTTTTTTTTAAACACCCATAACTTTGTGCCAAATCGTCGTAGGAACTTCGTTTTTTGAGTCCTTGGCAGGTAATTGGACACATTTCATGTCCTTTTGGTGGATCGAGTTGGCACATTTTTTTCAACTCGGTACACGTTGCCAAAGTTGGACGTTTTTTGGCCCAAAAATGTGTTTTTTTGTTCGGGGGTTGAAGGTTTCGAAAAGGGATCATTCCCATCTGAGTTTTTCTCCTTTAAAGTAGAGCCAAAATGGGATTTTTTTCGCAAAAGAATAATCCAATTTGGTTCAAAAGTCGCCGAGTTACCTCAAAATGCACTTTTTTTAAACACCCATAACTTGGTGCCAAATCGTCGTATGAACTTCGCTCTTTGAGTTCTGCATAAGGAATTGATCAAATTTTAATGCCTTTATAGTGGATGGAGTAAACAATTTTTTTCAACTCCGTACACATCGTCAAAGTTGAACAAGGTTTCCTGAAAAAAACATTTATTTTCACAGGGGTGCTAGAGGGGGGGCGGAAGGGATTACGCTTAAGTTTGAATGCATGACTTTATAGAAGACATTTCAAAGTTTTTCGCCCTCAAAGATTCATCACAATAGATTGAAAATACGCCGAGTTATAGCGGTTTGAAAATTGTCGAAATTTCACGAGTGTTATTTTTTATCCACCAGTGTATTTGAAATATACCCAAAATTATTATTTTTAAATCAAAATAAAGGGCGGCCCATTGGTGTAGTGGCTACAGGCAGCGCTTGTGCCGTTTGCACCGCGTGCCGTGTGGGTTCGAATCCCGGCCCGGGCGAAAGATTTTTCGGGGATCGAGAAGTATTCGGTCGGGTCCATGGTTGTTGTGTATACGTCTGACATTATTAATTTATTAATTTGTTCATTTATTCATCCAAAAATTAAAAATACATAATTAAAATAGTCGATGTGACTGAATGGCTAATGCCTTGTCAAAAAAAAAATCAAAATAAACTGGCTAATATTTCCAAGATTCATAATAATAATAATAATCGTCTTTATTGTCCAGAACAATACAGAACAAAGGGCGAAGTTTAGCCATTAAGGCTACTCTACCACAAGACCCTTAAAATTAAACAAATATTCAGAACAAAAACAAAATTATATAACATCAAATAAAATAAACGATAATACACAATAATTATTATAAAACGGATGCTATTAGACAGCCAAAGTGAAACTAAGGAAAGCTAATAGACGGAAAGCATTATTTTTACCAAAAAAAAAAATTACGACAGATTATTTCAACGGAAGATAAATTACACCAATATTAAAAAAAAGCCGCGCATAAGGAAAAACATTTCCCGATCATTATTAATCGATCAATAAAACGCGATAGCTGTCGTAAGGAAAAGGAAATTGTTCCTGATGATAACCCCCGAGCTCGTTTAATTGGGAGGAAATGATGGATTTAATATAAGCACATTCTTGGCAATTTCTAACACCCAGATCGCTAATTTAGCCATGACCGGCTATAGACAAATTGATTTTATAATAACACCGTGTATAATTGTTATTAATTATATTGTAATCTGTTTACTTCTCGCTAACAAAAAGCACGAACCGGACATTAAACGCAAAAAGAGACATTGCGTGAATTTGTTAACTTTTACTAAAAGTGTGTCATATTTTTCGTTAATCAATATATACAATCAAAGGTACTTTTTTTGTATGGGCGTCACTTGCAGGTGATGGATTAGTATAATAATACATTTAGGTGTGCCAATATTGTTAATAATGAGAACCAGTTTTATTGAATGAGTGTGGCGGAATGCAAAAAATGCCTTGCGTGTAGTTCAGATTTGCTAAATAGTTTTCGAATAAAAAAAAAACCAAGAGTGATACACTAACCTAAATAGCCAACCAAGCCACGCTTAATGCCTAAATATGATTACATCATAAATTGACCATTGTTCTAAGAAACTTGGTAGCACCATACGTTATGCTCAGGCCGTAATTATAGAAGGTATTATTATAATTGCTCACTTATTGGTTTCTTTCTGGTCTACTGCACAATCTATTACTCATATATTAATATACTTTCGAGCCTTTACATGCACAAGAATTTAAAATTACTGGTGAATAACTCACGAGGTATTCAATTAAGCCAACGTTCGCGCTATTGTTGTTATTACAATCAAATTAGTTCGCATTGAAAGGTGCACAACTACTGATTTATTGAAATGAGAACTTGATGCCCCAAAGGTATCAGGATGTAATATCTACGTTTACGGTTAATGCTGCTTATTAAACACTATTCAAAAATCATTACTAAGGGCGTTTGAGCGTGATTTCGACATGCGAGAGTTAAATTGTGAGAATCGACCGTTTCAAATGTCTTTTCTTAATGATGTTAGTGAGGTGAAAGAATGTGTTTATTAGGTGGATAATGATGCAAGAGTACGTACCAGATAGAGTACCTTTCAAGGCCTTGCCCGACAAAGAGTATTAATGATTCAATTACTTCAATTTCAGTTGCTAAGAGGTCGTAATCGGTGGAAGGACTGATAAAGTATGAAATCGTACTTAAGAGTACTGGAGCAAAGATTCGACCAACTCATTTGCGAGAACTATATAGCGCAGACTGCAATTTTTTTCTCTGCTTTTCAACTTTTGATGGTTGCCATTTTATTTCCAGTCACGCTGTGTTAAATATTGAAATGGATTATCAAAGTTAGGTTCATTCTGGATGCATTCTGAAAATTTGAAGGTAACTTTGGCCGAAATGAATTATTTACAATTTTTATAAGCGCAGACTGCAATTTTTTCTCTGCTTTTCAACTTTTGATGGTTGCCATTTTGTTTCCAGTCACGCTGTGTTAAATATTGAAATGGATTATCAAAGTTAGGTTCATTCTGGATGCATTCTGAAAATTTGAAGGTAACTTTGGCCGAAATGAATTATTTACAATTTTTATAAGCGCAGACTGCAATTTTTTCTCTGTTTTTCAACTTTTGATAGTTGCCATTTTGTTTCCAGCCACGATGTGTCAAATATTGAAGTGGATTATCGAAGTTAGGTTCATTCTGGATGCATTTTGAAATTTTGAAGGTAACTTTGGCCTAAATGAATTTTTTACATTTTTTATAAATGCAAACTGCATTTTTTTTCTCTGTTTTTCAACTTTTGATGGTTTCCATTTTGTTTACAGCCACGATGTGTCAAATATTGAAGTGGATTATTAAAGTTAGATTCATTCTGGATGCATTTTGAAATTTTGAAGGTTACTTTGGCCGAAATGAATTTTTTACAATTTTTAAAAGCGCAGACTGCAATTTTTTTCTCTGTTTTTCAACTTTTGATGGTTGCCATTTTGTTTCCAGCCACGATGTGTCAAATATTGAAGTGGATTATCAAAGTTAGGTTTATTCTGGATGCATTCTGAAATTTTGAAGGTTACTTTGGCCGAAATGAATTTTTTTACATTTTTTATAAGCGCAAACTGTAATTTCTTCTCACCTTTTCAACTTTTGATGGTTGTCATTTTGTTTCCAGCCACGATGTGTCAAATATTGAAGTGGATTATTAAAGTTAGGTTCATTTTGGATGCATTCTGAAATTTTGAATGTTACTTTGGCCGAAATTAATTTTTTACAATTTTTATAAGCGCAGACTGCAATTTTTTTCTCTGTTTTTCTTTTGATGGTTATAATTTTGTTTCCAGCCACGATGTGTCAAATGTTGAAGTGGATTATCAAAGTTAGGTTTATTCTGGATGCATTTTGAAATTTTGAAGGTTACTTTGGCCGAAATGAATTTTTTACAATTTTCATAAGCGCAGACTGCAATTTTTTCTCACCTTTTCAACTTTTGATGGTTGTCATTTTGTTTCCAGCTATAATCAGTGGTGGCTCGTGGAACATGTAGATGGTAGAACCACTTATACAATATAGACCCACCCCGCCCTCCTTAATTGTTGAAGAAAGAAAGAACGATTTATCTTCCTAGACCAAAGTAACTGGTGAAAAAGTGTTTTAAGAATTAATTTAAAAATTTTGAAATTACAGGCTTTGTATAACGAGCCGCCCCTGATTCTATGTATAAAGAAGTTTCCGTTTAATAATTAAATAAGTATATTATTACTATTATTATTTTCTAGAAAGCGATGTCATAAAATTATAAAATTATAATATATTTTTCTGTAGCAAATGGATGGTTTAAAAAATTGAGAAAAATACCTTTAAACCCAGTATATTTACTTCTGATTCTGTGGGGTCTGAAAGCGATAAAATGAGGTCCAGAGGATTTGATTTGAATGAATAATGTGTCATTCAACTTGAGTAATGTCCGTGCATAACAATTCGAGTTCGTGCCAGGAATCGTTACTTTTTGTAATCGGATTTTTATCGCGCGGTGTCTGATGAGAATCAAGTGGTGCATCGTTGCTTTCGTGTATCTCGGATTCGGATTTAATTACGTATTTGCATATGTAATGCCCCTTGCATCACCAAATGCAATAAGCGGCGTGCGATTAATGATGGCTGTCCTCGCGATAATTCTGCACTTCTATCATTGGTTTTGCGATACTTAGAAATGCTTCATTAACCATCAGCTGGTAATTAATTTTCATCAAGTGTGCCCCTAGGGATTTCAATTGCATCGGTAAAAATCGATAGAAATATTTTGCTGGAATTTACAGAGCAATTTCTGATGAAAGTCCATTTTTTGGCCAACAAAATTTGGATTCTAGCGAAGCCATTTTTATTGCTGTAACATTTGGTTATTTTTTTTTAAATAGAAAGAAAAGTAAATCATTCAAGAATAATTTTTAAATTTCAAGCATTTGTTTAAAGAAATGTGGAAAAGAACTTCTTTCTTCGGATAATTTTCTTTGACCAATTTAGAAGGAACGTAATTTAAGATTTATATGTCTAAATTGCAAGCATTTGTCTAGAGAAATGTGGAATTCACACAGCAAATTCTGATCAAAGTCAATTTTTGTCCATCAAAATTAGGAATCTAGCAAAGCCATTCTTGCTAGTGTAATGTCCGGATAATTTTCTTAAAACAGATTGAAATTTACGTTATTCAAGAATAATCTATTCAAACTTCTAGCATTTGTCCATGGAAATGTAAAATTTGTAGAGCAATTTCTGGAGAAGTGCATTTTTTATTATCAAAAATTGCATTCTAGCGCAGCTATTTTTGTTACTACAAAGTTCAGATAATTTTCGTTATCCAATTTGAAAGGAACTTCATTTAAGATTTATATGTCTAAATTGCAAGCATTTGTCTAGAGAAATATGGAATTTACACAGCAAATTCTGATCAAAGTCAATTTTTGTCCATCAAAATTTGAATTCTAGCAAAGCCATTCTTCTTACAAGGGAACCCGTAAATTAATAAAAATCTGAAATATTATGTGAAAGTAAAGTAGTTCATCCGCAGCACAAAAACATTTTCTGTTTTTGCCCAATTCCAGTCTAAGGGGGTGAAACCACTCCTCAAATAAAAATGACAGTTTTCCATTTTAGCAAATTTCTCCAACATTTAATCGCGACCACCCTATATTATTATATAAGGATGGATTTGGTATTTAATACACTTTAATTTTGTGCTAATAAGAACTTACTAATTTGTAAAGGTAATGAAGGGGAGGGGGGAGGGTGGAGTAAATTTTGCATTTCCGCAAAATTTGAATATACCGTAGCAAAGAGAATAAAATACTCTATAACTTTTATGAGAACCATTTTTTTATATGTCTTGTATTTAAGAAGAAATTTGATAAAAAGGAAAACTGTCGTTTTTCTTTGAGGAGTGGTTTAACCCGCTCAGACTGGAATTGGGCAGAAACAGAAAATGGTTTTGTGCTACAGATGAACTACTTTACTTCCACATAATGTTTCAGATTCTTTTGAATTTACGGGATCCCTATGTTCCCTATGTGCAGATAATTTTCTTAAAACAGATAGAAAGGTACGTTATTTAAGAATAATCTGTTCAAATTTCTAGAATTTGTCAACAAAAATGTGAAATTTACAGAGCAATTTCTGGAGAAGTGCATTTTTGATTATCAAAATTTGCATTCTAGCGCAGCTATTGTTGTTACTACAAAGTTCAGATAATGTTATTTAGCTAATTTGAAAGGAACTTTCTTTAAGATTTATATGTCTAAATTTCAAGGATTTGTCTAGAGAATTTGGAATTTACACAGCAAATTCTGATGAAAATTCATTTTTGCCCATCAAAATTTGGACTCTAGCAAAGCCATTCTTGTTACTGTAAAGTTCGGATAATTTTCTTAAAACAGATAGAAAGGTACGTTATTAAAAAATAATCTGTTCAAACACAGAAATGTGAAATTTTTAGAGTAATTTCTGGAGAAGTGCATTTTTGATTATCAAAATTTGCATTCTAGCGCAGCTATTGTTGTTACTAGAAAGTTCGGATAATTTTCTTCGGCCAATTTGAAATAAACGTCGTTTAAGATTAATTTGTCTAAACTGCAAGCAATCATCTAAAGAAATGTGGAATTTACAGATCAATTTCTGGAGAAAGTGCATTCAAAATTTGTGTACCAAAAGTTTGGGTGAAAAATATTTCTTTTCAATTTTTTAACCATTAACAGTAGGAAAACTACACGAGGAATTATTAGTAAAAAGTCAAAATAACTCACACCCACATGTTTTGTAACTTTTCAAAATTTACACAAATAAGTAAATTTTTGCCTAACAATATTTTAATAATCAAGTCAAATATAAGCTATAGTGACGCGAAATAGCTCTTGAAACGCGTCTGTGTTCTTTTTTGACAAAATTAAGAGCTAAATTAATTTTACCTGATCTAGTGATGGATCGCAAAGCAGCAAGATGGAAGTCTGTTATTTCCGTTGCCATCGACAACCGGTAAAACTCCCATGGGAGTTTTATCGAATTCATTTCTTGCATTGTAAGGTTGTAAAAAAATAAATTGTTGGGAGTTTATATTATTAAGCCTTTACACATATTTCGCTCGGGCGAACCAGCAACTGGAGACGAGTTGCTGGTTCGTCCGAGACGAGTTACCCGCCATTGGTGACGCAAATTTGACTTTGATCAATGGTGACGCCGGTCTCACGCACCGGGTTTTCAACTGAAGATTTTTCGAAACGTGTTACTAATAGTTCATGTTTTTTTTTTAATTTAAGCTCTTTGACAATAAAACAAAAATATTTAATCAATTTAAGCTCTGTAATGCGAAATTTCAACAAAAAACAATAACGGAGAATAAAGTTATTTGAATTTTTTAACACACCCGGTCTCACAGACCAGTAGGGTCACCATTGGGGGGGTTAAAATCATTGGGTTAGGTTACGTAGGGTCGGGTAAGGTTGGGTTAGGTGAGGTTAGGATGCATCGCACCTCCCGGGCGCCGTAGCAGCACCGCTCGAGTGGACGCAACAAATCGCCTGGGCGCCGTAGCGGCGCCGCTCGAGTGCAAAGGGTTAAGAAAAGTCATATGAATTAGATACTACTAGTACTACCAAAAAACAATATTAAAAAATCCTGACTAATTTCTCCTCATTGGGACATTTTGAAGGCTATTTCGTTCAACACAAAATTGACTTTAATTAAACTCATTGATTTAAATATGTATATCGATAACTGAAAACACCATCTTCTCGATTTTGTAATTTCGTTTTTGTAGTTCGGCTATTTTCTTCAATACGAAAGCGAAATGACGAATGTCAACTCATGTAAATAACGATTGTCTCAAATTGTTTCTTCTATTTCGAAATAAATTCTTTTGTTTTATGTTTCCAAGCAACGTGATTTACTTCTTAAAATTGAATGAAATTGAATATCATTAACACACTGTTGAGAATTTTAAAATATTATTATTAACACAAAAATATGCAGTGCGCGCCTAAAGCATATTCAGTAAATCTGAAATAAAATATTTTTGGAAAAATCCCCGAACAGGTCGATTTTCTTTTATGAAAATACACAAATTGCATGAAAGTCGATTTTCAGTCGTCATTAGTTTTTGAGTAGTGACGTTATCCCTTTTGTTTTTAAATGACAACACCCTTTTTGCTTTCTCCGTTACGAAGTACGAGAAAGTATTGTGATCGTGATTTTTTTTCAAATTTTTTTTTACGGAAATATCCGTTGTGGGGTCCCTAGATGCATTTCAACAATTTCTGGAAAAAAAAAATGTGTCTGTGTGTGTGTCAGTGTGTCTGTCTGTCTGTGCGCGCTGTATAAAGCAATTGATATGAAACTTTGAACGTCCGTCTTATTTGATAATCTGAAGAACTGAAAAGCTTTTGGTAAAATTTCGTACACCGGAAGTGGGCGTATACCTTAACTGTTTTTTGTTTTTTGCCAATATTTTTTTAAATATGAAATATATCACAAAAACATTTAAACAAATATTGAAGACAACAAAAAATCTTTCGCTTAAAAATATATTTCGAGAAAAAAAATATGATTTTTTTTTTCATTTTTGGTTTTTAATTATGAAACGATAATAGTTACAGAAAATTATAGAGAATTACAAAATGAACAACTTATAAAGAATAGAACAACTTATAAAGAATAAGTTTTTTCGAAATCTCCTATCTCCTTACTTTTGAGTAAACTGGGTTTTTGTATTTGAAGTATAATTTTTCCATCTTTCATAATATTGACGTTTGAAACTTCAGTTTCATCCGAGTCTACAAAACGCTCGATGTACATTTAAAATATGATTTCAATTGAAAATAAACCATGAAAGCGTAAATATAAATATTACCATCCAATAGGAGATAGTAACATGATGGCCACACGACCATTTTTTTATTCTTGATTTTGAGAGATCTTTTCATTGCCGAACTGGAAGTATAAAAATGTTGCCATCTTACATAAGAATTTTTTCGAGTGGAATGAAAAATAGGGGGTTGCCATTTAAAAACAAAATGGATGACGCCATTACTCAAAAATAAATGACCACTGAAAATCGACGTTCATGCAAAAATGTATATTTTTTAAAAGAAAATCGAGGATTTTTTCCAAAAATATTTTATTTCGGTTTTACTGAATATATTCCATACTTTAGTCACGCACTGTATAGCAACAATTTGACACACAAGAAACTGCATTAAAATTTACTTCTGTCCATATTTTAGGATAAGTTCCCACATTTATCTGGAAATATTGCGAGAAAACACTAAAATAACCAATTCTGTAACTTCTTTAGTTTTTTTTTCTTCTTGCAACTTTTATTTATCCATGGTACGTGGAAGCAACTGCCAGTAAAATAAATTATACATCTTGGCATTGTTACAATATATTTTTATTTCACTTAATATTATAATATACGACTAATTGATTCCTTATATGGAAATTTTTTTATATTTCCGCGATGAAAAAATTCCGTTTTCATTCCGTTTTCACACGCAACATTTTTTCTAGTTCTTTTTTATTGACATTTTGTTTGCATTCAATTGAGACTCTTAATTGACCATTTGCATGCAGTTTGATGCATTTACAAGTAAATTGTCTTATAAAGAAAATTCTGATGCCTGATATTTTAAATAAAAAACTTTGATATTTTATGAATCTTCAATTGAAATTAATAATTTTTTGATCAATCATTGATTATGTATTTGTTACACCGTAATAAGGGTTGGAAGTTCCGAAATTCAATCCTCTAGAAATATAAATTAAAATAATACCCAGTATTAATGATGACCAAATAAATATTCATTAAAATACCAACCATCCCATTAAATGTAAATTGGTAATAATTACTACACACATTCATAGAATATTTACCAATCGAATAAAAAAAATAACACGATCTTACTCACATTGCTCAGAATCACCTGTCGCCATAACAGTTACGAGAAATTCACAAATTCACTTTCTTCTCGAATGACCTCAACGGAAATTAATTAATATGCAACTATTTTCGTTGCCCGAAACACTTCTTCATAACGGACCTTCGGAATTTGCATACATCGAGTACTTTCACGGGGGAATTTGACTTTTCCGTGAAGAAGCCGTCGTCGGGGGAATAACAAGAAATTTCAAAATAATATTTTAATTAAGTACTTCAATGTTCGTGATTTATTTTTCAATTCAATTCGCTGGTTATATAATAGTGTCGGTGTTTGTGCGATCAAAACTGTTCAAAATGTACCTCACTCGAAGTGAGGAAATAATGGTACGTTAAATTTCATTATTGGACGAGTGTGAAAAGTCATATTTTTAATAACGCGCGTAAATTTCAACAATATTATAAAAAATCAGATAATTTCTACAATCTCCATACAATTTTCTAGAAAGTTTTATGAAGATAAAATTTTTAGAAATATTATTCTTACAGAAATATCAATTTTGAGACCCTTATAGACGTTTTTGCCACAAAATTGCCGATAACTAACCAACCGTCCATACTATCTTATACTATTTTTATCAGCTGCTCAAGAAGACTAAAAATAAAATATAAAATATGGAGTGTTCCATTAAAAAAAATAAATCGCAATCGCCAATGAATTAGTGTTGCAATTCAGACAGTTAAGTCAAAAATGTTGATATTTGTTATGTAGGAAGCTTCTACTTCGTTATACATGCTTTTATATGAAATAAAACACGTTTTAAGTGTTATACAAACAAAGTAAAAAGGGTTTTATTCTATCAAAAATGTTGATCGGTGCGCAAAAAAACGTTAATTTCAATTCACAGGCGATACGATTAATTTTTTTAAATACACCATATTATAAAGCATTTTATTTTACAGCCCGCCTGCGAGCTAATGTTTGTGTCGCCCTAGGGCGGAAAGTTCGACTTTACAGCCGCCCAAAATCTAGGCCTTACTGATCGTAGAAATATATATTTCAAGTACTTGTTACATTTTAAAAGTTGCAATCAGCATGAATTAACCATTAACACATTTCAAGTTCTTGGTTTATAATATGAAGCAATTATTTCGAGTGGCATAAATAGATACAAAATCGAGAACGCAATTTATGTGAAACTTCAAATTAGATAATGATAGCGATATAACTCATAATAATGATGCGTCCTATAATCGAAGATAATTAATATCCCGGCTTTATGATAATTACATTATATCGAAATGAATATGTTGGGAAAAGTTTACGGCCGTACGCCAGAAATTGGTTAGATAGACTTAGAATTACCAACGTAATTGTAGTGATAAACATGGTAAATAAGCGAGATTGCACACCGGCACATAAAATACACAATTAATTGAAATGTAAATATTGCGGCAATTTATTTTGAGGCAATTTGAGGAATTATAATTTACGCGCATAAACGTGCATACGTGCATGCATGCGGACTAATGTGTCTGTAGCTGGCAGGAACGTTTTACACTAATCATAGGTTGCGGTGGTACTAAATATGATGGTTTTCTAACAACCTAAATAATAAAAGAATATGGTTTCGAGGATGTGACGTCACGAAAAATCGCGCTAATGACGCCGGCAATTTGTTTACACCTACGGTGAATATAAACAAAGCGTTATTTAACTTTTAAGGCTTTATCCTTTGGCGGAATATAAATTATATATGTACACTTTTTCTGTAATCGCCTTTCGGTGTAATTAACCGTGGCTCGAGGTTACACGATAACGTTATTTCTGGGAAATAGGTGCACAAGCAAATACGACGGTTCGAGATAAAAATTATTCTGTTTTCTCGTTGAGGCAGGATTTAGGGATTCTGGAATGTAAACAATTGTACAGAACGTGTTCTTTGCTTGGGAATGGCCATAGCTGTAAATATTTATAAACGAATGCGTTGTATATACAGTAGTTATAAAAAAAAAACAATTAAATCAGAATAATGTAAGCGTTGGAAACCACAGTTTTCGCTCTTTTGCACGTGATTATTTTTTGTGTTGCATTGAAGTATTTTTAATTTCAAGCACTGCTGAGCTTCATCTTATGAAAAAAATGCCCCAGTAATAGTACAAATAATAGTACATATCAAAGTTGAGGATAGTACTTGGTGATAAAATTTATCTGAGCAATAGGAAATAAATATAGCACAATCTAATCATTTCAATTCTACCATTTTGAAGCTTTAATGGGGTATATTAAAAATTCCAAAATTCATATTCGGAAGACTAAAGATAATACGCCTGATTCTTCTAAGTACTACCACTGTGTAGATAGAAAAATTCGTAAGTCTAAGAACATTTCGTAAGTCTTAATATAATGCCTGATTCTTCCAAGTAGTACCACTCTGTAGATAGAAAAATTCGTAAGTCTGAAGATAATGCCTAATGCTTTTAAGTAGTACCGCTCTGTAGATAGAAAGATTCGTAAGTCTAAAGATAACGCCTGATTGTAGATAAAAAAAATTGCAAGTCTGATGATAACGCCTGATTCTTCTAAGTAATACCACTTTGTAGATAGAAAAATTCGTAAGCCTGAAGATAACGCCTGATTGTAGATAGAAAAAATTGTAAGTCTGAATATAACGCCTGATTCTTCTAAGTAGTACCACTCTGTAGATAGAAAGATTCGTACGTCTAAAGATAACGCCTGATTGTAGATAGAAAAAATTGTAAGTCTGAAGATAACGCCTGATTCTTCTAAGTAGTACCACTCTGTAGATAGAAAGATTCGTAAGTCTAAAGATAACGCCTGATTGTAGATAGAAAAAATTGTAAGTCTGAAGATAACGCCTGATTCTTCTAAGTAGTACCACTCTGTAGATAGAAAGATTCGTAAGTCTAAAGATAACGCCTGATAAAGATTCTTCTAAGTAGTACCACTCTGTAGATAGAAAGATTCGTAAGTCTAAAGATAACGCCTGATTGTAGATAGAAAAAATTGTAAGTCTGAAGATAACGCCTGATTCTTCTAAGTAGTACCACTCTGTAGATAGAAAGATTCGTAAGTCTAAAGATAACGCCTGATTATAGATAGAAAAATTTGTAAGTCTGAAGATAATGCCTGATTATTCTAAGTAGTACAACTCTGTACAGAGAAACGAAAAATTTAAATCGTATTACAGTAATAATCTGCGACAGTATTTAAATTATTTTAATTTAGGTTTAATGATTGAAATATATTATATTGAAACATCAATTCAGTTTTTTGAAAACACATGATACATATTTATATAAATTTTATGGGTGTGCAAAAATTGATACGTTTGATTTATAGGCCAATAAAATTTTAATGGTTTCATATTGAATTTATAATTAATTGCCAGTAATATTTAAATTAATCAATTGAACGCGTATCGATATATTCAGGGCAATTAAAAGTGTTAATGAACTTGGCAATTAAAAAATATATAATTTTAATTATATTGAGAATATGTTAATAAATAAAGGTTTACAGTTTAAAAGTCCAAAGTATTTTTGTTTTGTTTTAAAACAACAATTTCACGCGAATTGTGAATTTTAAAAAATAAGTTCAATTTTTGGAGTCTCGAGAGTAAAAATTGATAATAAATACAAAACGCAATGTCAAAATTCTACAAAAATTAAATTCAACACACAAAACGTTGTTCTTTTGAAATAAATTTAGTTTTTGAAAATACAATAATTTTCTTACGAATTATGAATTTTTGAAAATATCTCTGGCGATTCGAGCGCAAAAATTTAAAATAATTATAAAATGCGAGGCCAAAACTCTACAAAAATTTAATTTAACTCACAAATCGTCGATCTCTCCAAACTAAATTTATGTTTGAAAATCCTCTATTTTCCTCGCAAATTTTAAATTTTTGAAAATAATGTTTTTAAATTTCTGGAGACTCGAGCGTAAAAATTGATAATAAATATAAAACATTACGCCAAAATTCTACAAAAATTAAATTCAACTCACAAAACTTCTTTCTTTTGAAATAAATTTAGTTTTTGAAAATACAATAATTTCCTTACGAATTATGAATTTTTGAAAATATCGCTGGCGATTCGAGCGCAAAAATTTAAAATAATTATAAAATGCGAGGCCAAAACTCTACAAAAATTTAATTTAACTCACAAATCGTCGATCTCTCCAAACTAAATTTATGTTTGAAAATCCGCTATTTTCCTCGCAAATTTTAAATTTTTGAAAATAATGTTTTTAAATTTCTGGAGACTCGAGCGTAAAAATTGATAATAAATATAAAACATTACGCCAAAATTCTACAAAAATTAAATTCAACTCACAAAACTTCTTTCTTTTGAAATAAATTTAGTTTTTGAAAATACAATAATTTCCTTACGAATTATGAATTTTTGAAAATATCTCTGGCGATTCGAGCGCAAAAATTTAAAATAATTATAAAACGCGAGGCCAAAACTCTACAAAAATTAAATTTAACTCACAAATCATAAATGTCTCTAAATTAAATGTATGTTTGAAAATCCGCCAATTTCCTCGCAAATTGTGAATTTTTGAAAATAATGTTTTCAAATTTCTGGAGACTCGAGCGTAAAAATTGATAATAAATATAAAACATAAAGCCAAAATTCCATAAAAATTAAATTCAACTCACAAAACGTCGTTCTTTTGAAATAAATTTAGTTTTTGAAAATACAATCATTTTCTTATGAATTATGAATTTTTGAAAATATCGCTGGCGATTCGAGCGCAAAAATTTGAAATAATTACAAAATGCGAGGTCAAAACTCTACAAAAATTTAATTCAACTTCAATTCAACAAATTGTCAATCTCTCTAAATTAAATTCATGTTTGAAAATCCATCAATTTCTTCGCAAATTGTGAATTTTTGAAAAAAAAATTTCATTTCTGGAGACTCGAGTGTAAAAATTGATAATAAATATAAAACCTACGCCAAAATTCTACAAAAATTAAATTCAACTCACAAAACGTCGTTCTTTTGAAATAAATTCAGTTTTTGAAAATACAATAATTTCCTTACGAATTATGAATTTTTGAAAATATCGTTTGCGATTCGAGCGCAAAAATTTAAAATAATTATAAAATGCGAGACCTAAACTCCACAACAATTTAATTCAACTCACAAATCATCGATCTCTCTAAATTAAATGTATGTTTGAAAATCCGCCAATTTCTTCGCGAATTGTGAATTTTTTTAAATAATATTTTTAAATTTTCGGAGACTCGAACGTAAAATTGATAATAAATATAAAAGATTAGGCCAAAATTCCAAAAAAATTAAATACAACTCACAAAACGTTGTTCTTGTGAAATAAACTAGTTTTTTGAAAATAAAATAATTTCTTAGCGAATTGTGAATTTTTGAAAATATCGATTTTTAATTGCGGGAGACTCGAGCGTAAAAAAATATAATAAATAAATATAAAACGCAATGTCAAAATTACACAAACATTAAAGTAAATTTATAAAACGCCGTTCTTTTAAAATAAATTTGGTTTTTGAAAATGCGATCATTTTATCGTGAATTATGATTTTTGAAAATTTCATCTCTAAATTACTAGCGGCACGAGCGTAAAAAATTAAAATAAATAAAAAATGCGAAGCCAAAATTGAACAAAAATTAAAATCTAACTCATGAATCATCAATCTTTCAAAATAAATGTTGTGTTTATCAATCCACCAATTTCCTCGCAAATTGTGAATTTCTGAAAATTTTGTTTTTAAATTACTGGAAACTGGAGCGTAAAAATTGGTTCTAAATATAAAAAGCTCACTCAAAATGCCACAAAAATTAAATTCAAGTAACAAAGTATCGGTCTTTTGAAATAAATTTTGTTTTTGAAAATACAATAATTTCCTTGCGAATTGTGAATTTCTTAAAATGTAGTATTAAATTGCTGGAGACTCGAGCGTAAGAAATTGATAATAAATATAAAATGGGAGGCAAAAATTCCACAAAAATCAAATTCAACTCACAAAGTGTCGTTCTTTTGGAATAAATTTGGTTTTTGAAGATACAATAACTTTTCTGCAAATTTTGAATTTTTGAAAATTTTGTGTTTAAATTTGCTGGAGACTGGAGGGTAAAAATTTATAATAAATATAAAATTCGAGGCAAAAGTTCCACAAAAATCAAATTAAACTCAGAGAATGTATTTATTTTGAAATAAATTTGGTTTTTGAAAATACAATAACTTTTCTGCAAATTATGAATGTTTGAAAATTTTGTTTTAAAATTGCTAGAGACTCGGACGTACAAATTGATAATAAATATAAAACGCAAAGCCAAAATTCCAAAAAAATTAAATTCAACTCAGAAAATGTCGTTCTTTTGAAACATATGTTGTTTTTGAAGATACAATAACTTTTCTGCAAATTATGAATTTTTGAAAATTCCGTTTTTAAATTGATGGAGACTCGGGCGTAAAAATTGATAACAAATATAAAATGCAAAGCCAAAATTCCATAAAAATTAAATTCAACTCAGAAAATGTCGTTCTTTTGAAATAAAATTGGTTTTTGAAGATACAATAACTTTCCTGCAAATTATGAATTTTTGAAAATTTCGTTTTTAAATTGATGGAGACTCGGGCGTAAAAATTGATAATAAATATAAAATGCAAAGCCAAAATTCCATAAAAATTAAATTCAACTCTGAAAATGTCGTTCTTTTGAAATAAATTTGGTTTTTGAAGATACAATCATTTTTCTGCAAATTATGAATTTTTGAAAATTTCGTTTTGAAATTGCTGGAGACTCGGGCGTAAAAATTGATAATAAATATAAAACGCAGGGCCAAAATTCCATAAAAATCAAATTAAATTCAGAAAATGTTGTTCTTCTGAAATAAATTTGGATTTTGAAGATACAATAACTTTCCTGCAAATTATGAATTTTTGAAAATTTCGTTTTTAAATTGATGGAGACTCGGGCGTAAAAATTGATAATAAATATAAAATGCAAAGCCAAAATTCCATAAAAATCAAATTCTCAGAAAATGTCGTTCTTTTGAAATAAATTTGGTTTTTGAAGATACAATATTTTTTCTGCAAATTATGAATTTTTGAAAATTTCGTTTTGAAATTGCCGGAGACTCGGGTGTAAAAATTGGTAATAAATATAAAACGCAAAGCCAAAATTCCCTAAAAATCAAATTCAACTTATTAAACTTCGTTCTTTTGAAATAAATTTGGTTTTTGAAGATACAATAACTTTCCTGTAAATTATGAATTTTTTAAAACTTTGTTTTTAAATTTTAGGAGACTCGGACGTAAAAATTGATAATAAATATAAAACGCAAAACCAAAATTCCAAAAAAATCAAATTCAACTCAGAAAATGTCATTCTTTTGAAATAAATTTGGTTTTTGAAGATACAATAACTTTCCTGGAAAATATGAATTTTTGAAAATTTCGTTTTTAAATTGATGGAGACTCGGGCTTAAAAATTGATGATAAATATAAATCGCTATGCCAAAATTCCATAAAAATCAAATTCAACTCAGAAAATGTCGTTCTTTTGAAATTAATTAGGTTTTTGAAGATACAATAATTTTTCTGCAAATTATGAATTTTTGGAAATTTCGTTTTTAAATTGATGGAGACTCGGATGTAAAAATTGATAATAAATATAAAACGCAAAGTCAAAATTCAAAAAAAAAATAAATTCAACCTAAAAAATATCGTTCTTTTGAAATAAATTTGGATTTTGAAAATACAATAACTTTCCTGCCCGTTATGAATTTTTGAAAATTGCGTTTTTAAATTGATGGAGACTCGGGCGTAAAAATTGATAATAAATATAAAATACAAAGCCAAAATTCCATAAAAATTAAATTCAACTCAGAATATGTCGTTCTTTTGAAATAAAATTGGTTTTTGACGATACAATAATTTTTCTGCAAATTATGAATTTTTAAAAATTTGTTTTGAAATTGCTGGAGACTCGGATATAAAAATTGATAATAAATATAAAAGCAAAGCCATTTAATTTGCAGTAGACTCGGACATGGTTTAAAACTGATGCAACAGCAAACGTCACAAGCTCGCTGGTACTCGCGAGGGAACAGATAAATAAATAAGTAAATAACATCAATTAATAGAAAAATCGATCAAATCAAATATCATACGATTATAAAATTTATATAACGAATAAATAAGAAGATTGGTGCTGAAGGACTAGGTCGATGGTTCTTTCTAACATATGTATGTTAGAATAAAGTTCATGTATACATAAGAAGATTGTACATAAACAAATTCTTTACAATTATTTGACCCTTGTGCATATCGAGTTAATAAAATTATGTGGAAATATAACAAGGTTATAAAAATAATCTTGTTTCTACTTAATTACACAAATACCACTCAGTTCATTCATAGAACTTCACTTTCCTGACATTCTGCTATTTTTTACGTCCACTCTATTACCATAAAACCGTGCATTTTAACCATAAACTAACACGCTTCGCTGTTTGTGTCAAATCGGACAGGTTTAAAGTCAACTAACAATAATAAAATCGTCCGGTCTAATTATAAATTGTGTATTTTATAGCATCAATAAAATCAAAAGTGTTTGGGACTCGGAATAAATTTACACTTACCGAATGTAACGACTCAAAAACTCACTTTCACTCCAAGTACGTAAACTTGCACTTTTAAACCACCTTTTGTCCGGCTGCACTTATCTAATTTCTTCACGCGCCTCCGCATGCATCGTCACGTATTCGGGATGAATTCACAGTGTACAGAGCGTGGAAACGTCCAGCCCTTTGATGTATTGTCTAATTATAATACAATATCGCGGAGATTTCAATTCTCGAGCGGCGCACGAACCCGGCCGTAGTGGAACAGGAACCCTCTAAGCACGCTTTGTCTGCGTGCGGTTATCAGCGATTTGATCTCGATTTCTAAGACCCGACGACACCTCATTAATATTAAAACGGGGGTGAGTTGCGAGGATGCACTTCCTCGGAATATTAACGACCGGCGGTCATTCGATAGCCCGAAACTCGTATCACACGTGTCCAATAAACGCGGTTCTCCCGGATCGAATGCAGAAATTCGCAGAATGCAGAATGGTGTCGATGGACGTTGATGCTGTATCGATTATAATTGAAAGTCATCGAGGCATGGCAGTGCACACTTAAGTTCAGTGCTCTCAATGTCGCGAGCGTTCGCGATAGACTGACTTAAGTCAGTTAAGGCACATGCCTGGAGAAACCGCGAAAAAAGAGCGCCAGTCGCGGATGAAATGGTAACTAAGTAGCCATTGTTAACCCACGCCGCGAGTTTAACCAAACTTTTTGTTTCTGTTTGGTGAACCCGACCGGGATCTCGCATACTATCTCGTTTGAATTCCGCCGAAAAGAGCATTTCGGCATGTCTGGTATCAAAGAAAAGATCGATACGGCCTTAATCACTTAATTAATAATAATTATGCCCATTAGCCGGTTACGTTATAATTTTGATAACTCGCGTGGCATTCTTTTCGGGTTCTAATTAACTCCTTATGAAAAGAAACAAATTGATCGCATTTCTTGTGTTTTCTTGTTCGTTAAGACGAAAATGCCATTAAGGAGACGTCTAAAACTATTTGCTCAGGAATAGATTTCTTTTACAGCGACTGGAGTTGAGGATGCTGTTTAATGGTCCAATATTAAGAAACCGCATTCGTTGCTGTAATAGCTATTAAAATAAACATTTGATTATTTAAGTTCCTGTTCTAGATGTAACAGTAAGTAATGGCTCTCAGCGTTGAATATATTTGAAATTTTTGTTTCAATCCTTGCAAGAAGTATAAGAATTGTATAACAAATATTTTATTAAATTTGTGATATTTGAAAGTTAATTTACATGAAACAGACCTTGACTATATAAATATTTATTCTCATCATGATAACGTCTGCGCGATTCAAAGGTGTTGTCCTTAGAGTTGAACATGATGAAACTAAATCTGATTCGAGTATTGTTGCAACTTCTATCGACTGATATAGTAAAACATTCTACTGATTGTGTGGGAAAATCCTGGTCCTTCCTCCCTGCAATTTTCTTGATCAATAAAAATGTAATTTATTTATAAGACTGAAGAAGCCACAAGATGAGAAGTACAGCGCATAAAAGACCAAGAAAAAATCTTCTTCCATTTCAAACTGAAATGAATGTCACGTATGTTACTATATTAAGATTTATCGAATCTATAAGTGATTATGTTTATTATTGTATATATAAGATTATTTTTTCCAACTCTTACGCAATTTATTGTTTGCAGGTCACCATGATCCAAGTGTGCCAGTTAAATAAGGTAAAATTACAAACAAATTGACAATCTGTAAGCTATAATTTATATTTTATCTTTAATTCATAACTTTCTATCCGATCGCAAAATTATAAACTCATCTTCCCATTCTGTTAAATAATACCCTGCCAACTTCATTATTCAAAATCTTTGTATGCAAATTTCGCCGTTCCGACTGTCATCTTCGAAGAAACTTTGAGGAGGTGGCGCGGCATTCAAATGCCATGGGTTAAATCCGATACCCGATTGATGTTTGATTGATTGGTGAATTGAGGAGAGAGTTGAGAAAGAGAGAAAGAGATGTGGCTTATTGAAACTTAATGCGATGGCGTTATTTTCATGTAGAATATCTACTATTGTCTACACTGCAACATGGCCACAAATTAAGATCATTAATCAAATGTCCGTGTCTACGGGCAATCGGGGAAATACGGGATATGCCGGAGTGCTTAATCAATAACAAAATATCTTGGGTGGAAATTGAAACTTGTGTCGCGGGAAGTATGAAGCGAAAAACACGAAAAAGGTGGTCCACCCCAGAACAGTGGGGCGAGTAGGAATATTTCAAATGTGTCGCTTTTTAAAGAAAACTCCCTTGATGTTGCCAGATTTGTCAAAGATCTTATTATGGGGATTACCGTTTTTAATAATCTAAAATTTTCAATTTCAACTACCTAAAATGACAATTTTCGAATGGTAAAAAATGATAATTTTCAAGTACAAGAAAGACAATTTTCCAGTATCGAAAATGTCCACTTTCAACCACCAAAAAAGACAATGTTCAATTGCCAAAATTGACAAGTTTTAACTGTCTAAATTAGCCATGTTTAACTGTCATAAATGAAAATTGCCATATTTCAAAAATGACCATTTCCAACTGCCAAAACTGATCATATTCAAGTGCCAAAAATGAGAATTTGTAACTGCCAAAAATTACCGTTTCTAATTGTGACCATTTTTAAACTGCCAAAACCGACATTTTCAACTGCTATAAAAGAACATTTTCAGCTGACAAAAATGACAATTTCCAACTGTCAAAAATTTCCTTTTCTAATTTCCAAAAATAACAATTTTCAACTGAAAAATTGCAATTTTCACTATCTAAAATGAAAATTTTTGGCTGATAAAATTTGATCATTTTCAACTGCGAGAAAGACATGTTTCAAGTATCAAAAATGACCATTCTCAAACTGCTAAAAGTGACACTTTTCAACTGCTATAAATAGCCAATTTCAACCAACAAAAACAAAGCAATTTTCAACTGCTAAAAAGTTTCAACTGAAAAAATGACGATTTTCAACTACTATAAGTGAAAACTTTCTGCTGACAAAAACGACAATTTTCATGTGTCAAAAATGACCATTTTTAAACCGTCAAAAGCGACAATTTTCAACTGCTATAAACGAAAATTTTCAGCTAACAAAAATGCCAGTTTTCAACTGCCAAAATTAACCATTTTCAACCAACAAAAATGACAATTTTCAACTGCTAAAAAAACAATTTTCAACTGCTATAAATTAAAATTTTCTACTAACAAAAACGACAATTTTTATGTCAAAAATGACCATTTTTAAACTGTCAAAAGCGACAATTTTCAACTGCTATAAATGAAAATTTTCAACTGACAAAAATGACAATTTTCAACTGTTATAAATGAAAATTTTCAGCTAAACCAAATGACAATTTTCAACTGCCAAAATTGATCATTTTCAACAAACAAAAAATACAACTTTCAACTGCTATAAGTGAAAATTTTCTACTGACAAAAACGACAATTTTCATATGTCAAAAGTGACCATTTTTAAACTGTCAAAAGCGACAATTTTCAACTGCTATAAACGAAAATTTTCAGCTAACAAAGATGACAGTTTTCAACTACCAAAATTAACCATTTTCAACCAACAAAAAAGACAATTTTCAACTGCTAAAAAACAATTTTCAACTGCTGTAAGTGAAAATTTTCTGGTGATAAATATGACAGTTTTCATGTATCAATAATGACCATTTTCAAACTGCCAAAAATGACAATTTTCAACTGCTATAAATGAAAATTCTCAACTGTAAAAAATGACAATTATCAACTGCCAAAATTGACCATTTTCAACCAACAAAAAATACAATTTTCAACTGCTAAAACGCAATTTTCAACTGCTATAAATAAAAATTTTCTACTGGCAAATACAACAATTTTCATATCTCAAAAATGACCATTTTTAAACTGTCAAAAGCGACAATTTACAACTGCTATAAACGAAAATTTTCAGCTAACAAAAATGACAGTTTTCAACTGCCAAAATTAACCATTTTCAACCAACAACAAAGACAATTTTCAAATTCTAAAAAACAATTTTCAACTGCTGTAAGTGAAAATTTTCTACTGATAAAAATGACAGTTTTCATGTATCAATAATGACTATTTTCAAACTGCCAAAAACGACAATTTTCAACTGCTATAAATGAAAATTTTCAGCTCAAAAAAATGACAATTTTTAACTGCTAAAATTGACCATTTTCAACAAAAAAAAACAATTTTCAACTGACAAAAATGACAATTTTTAACTGCTATAAATGAAAATTTTCAGCTGAAACAAATGACAATTTTCAACTGCCCAAATTGACCATTTTCAACCAACAAAAAAGACAATTTTCAATTAACAAAAAAGACAATTTTCAATTAACAAAAAAGACAATTTTCTACTGCTAAAAAAACAATTTTCAACTGCTGTAACTGAAAATTTTCTACTGACAAAAATGATAATTTTCAACTGCCAAAATTGACCATTTCAACCAACAAAAAATAATTTTCCACTGACAAAAATGACTATTTTCATGTATCAATAATGAACATTTTCAAATTGCCAAAAATGACAATTTTCAACTGCTATAAATGAAAATTTTCAGCTGACGAAAATGACAATTTTCAACTGCTATAAATAAAAATTTTCAGCTGAAAAAAATGACAATTTTCAACTGCAAAAATTGATCATTTTCAACCACAAAAAAGACAATTTTTAATGAACAAAAAAGACAATTTTCAATCAACAAAAAAGACAATTTTCAACTGCTAAAAAATAATTTTCAACTGCTGTAAGTAAAAATTTTCTACTGACAAAAATGGCAATTTTCATGTATGAATAATAACCATTTTGAACTGCCAAAAATAACAATTTTCAACTGCTATAAATGAAAATTTTCAGCTGACAAAAATGTCAATTTTCAACTACCAAAATTGACCATTTTCAACCAACAAAAAATAATTTTCTGCTAACAAAAATGACAGTTTTCATGTATGACCATTTTCAAACTGCCAAAAATGACAATTTTCAACTGCTATGAATGAAAATTTTCAATTTTTACTTTCTCCGTTACGAAGTACGAGAAAGTATTGTGATCGTGATTTTTTTTTCAAAAATTTTTTTTGCGGAAATATCCGTTTTGGGGTCCCTAGATACCATTTCAACAATTTCTGGAAAAAATTTTTTTGTGTCTGTGTGTGTGGCTGTGTGTGTGTGTGTGTGTCTGTCTGTGTGCGCTGTATCTCAAAAACTAATAGAGCAATTGATATGAAACTTTGAACATACGTCTTATTTGATAAACTGAAGAACTGAAAAGCTTTTGGTAAAATTTCGTACACCGGAAGTGGGTGTTTACCTTAACTGTTTTTTGTTTTTTGTCAATATTTTCTTAAATATGAAAAATATCACAAAAACATTTAAACAAACATTGAAGACAACAAAGAAATGAACATCTTATGCTTGAAAATATTTTTCATAAAATCATTGCTATTCGAGAAAAAAATTTATTATTTTTTTTTAACTTTTGGTTTATAATTATGGAACGATGATAGTTACAGCAAATTTGTGTGAATAATAATTGTAGAGAATAGCAAAATGAACAACTTCTAAAGAATAAGTTTTTTTCTAAATCTCGTTAGTTTTTGAGTAAACCGAGTTTTTGAATTTGAAGTATATTTTTTCCGTTTCATAATTTTGACGTTTTAAACGTCAGTTTCATCCAAGTTTACGTAACGCTCGATATACATTTAAAATATGATTTCAATTGAAAATGAACCATGAAAACGTAAATATAAATGATACCATCAAGTCGGAGAAAGTAACATGATGGCCACATCACCATTTTTTTCTTTAAAAGTGGAAGAACTAAAATGTTTAGGGCTAGTAGAGGGTATGACAAGCTTTCATTTTTATATTTTTTTAAATTTTGGCAATGGTTGGAAGACATTTTTCGGGGGTGCGGTTTCACGCTCTGTTTTTAATTGGAATTAATGTAAAAGTCATCAAATCTGTTTACAAAGACCCTCTCTACAAGATTTGTAAGAGAATATTGTTCCTGTCTTTAGTTTTGACATTGAAGAGTCTGTCAAAGCTTCAGAATATTTACAAATCATTGCACTATAATTATTGTATTGGAACATTTTTTTAATTTGTTGCCCCTTAGGAAGATATGATTTTTCCAAATTTGACCAAAATAATTACAACAATTTTGATGTTTCTTTCAAGGACGAATTTTTTGCATTTAAAAAGGAAGAGTTGATTAACCCGCCATTGGTGACGCAGATTTAATGGTGACGCCGGTCTCGCGCACCGGGGTTTTCAACTGAAGATTCTTTGACAATAAAACAAAGACATTTAATCAATTTAAGCTCTGCAATGCGTCAGCTACTCGAAATTGCAACAAAAAACAATAACGGAGAATAAAGTTATTTGACAAACCCGGTCTCACAGACCAGTGGGTCACCATTGGTGGGTTAAGGTCAGTAGTGGGTACGGCTTGCTTTCATCATAATTTTTTTCAAAATTTTTGGAACAATCAAAATGCAATTTTTCGATCGTCAACTTTTGAAACCTTGAAAATGGGACTGCAAAGTGTATACCTTTCTCAAACGCTCACCAAATAGTTCTTAAAGGACCAACATTAATGAAAGAAAATAAGGTTTTTCCTGTTAACATTCGAGTGCTTTCTAAACAGTAAATTAAGAAATATAGTCAAGTTTGACAGATTATAACAGATTCAGAAAATAGGATTAGCAATGCATGCATAGTCCTTGCATGTGGATATAATTTCGGGGAAAAATTTAAGCAAATGCACGAGAAGTAGTTTCGCGTAGGTACCCTGGTCGACGGCGCAGCGCAGCGGAGCCGCCGTCCGTCACCAATTACCTCGCTTAATTTATAATTCCACTATTTCATATAAAATCACTATTTCACATACATCAAACTTTAGCCTAGGAAAAACTAGTTACTTGCTATTTTATGTCTACATAAAAAAAGTCCACTATTATGAGCCCTAAGCAAATTAGGTATTTGTCTACCTAACCTTCTGAGTTTGAATTCAATTTAAGCTTATTTATTTATTACCTATGTTCGACTAAATTACGATACAATGAATTATATAAACTAAACGATACAAGCCGCTGATTTATTTAAATCGAGCTCGTACTTTATTATATCATAGTTAAAAAAATAATATAATATAATAAGAAACAGGTATGCTGACCTTTAAATCAATTCGATATCGAATTTATGCGTACCCATATCAATTGTTTAAATGGCAACCGGTATAAAAAAATGTATTAATTTTTTAAAGTTTAATTTTCCTCTGGATGGAATATAACGTAATACATTTTCTCCATCGTGCCGCACTGTGAGAACGGTAACCATGAGTTTTCTATTTCATTGACAATCTTTATTGTTATTTATTATTACTGTTATGAAGTACAGGAATGTTAATGTTATACTTTCTATTCCCGTGAATATATTAAGCATAGAGATAGAGAAGAAATATCAAAAAGCGTTTCCGCGACAGCGGTACTGTACAATTCATGTACGTTCGATAATTGGAATAATTGTATTTATAATAATTACTACTGGCGGAAATGAAATGAAATAAAATTAGTTTGTATTAGTTTCGTATAGTGATTAGTTAGTAACGACTCGAGAAAGTTCAATAGATGAGGGGTTACGAAAGAAAATAGTAGCTCCTTTAGAAGATTAGTACCCAGTGTTGTTCTGTCTACCGATTTTTCGATAGATCTACCGAAATTCATGAATAGCTACCGATCTACCGAGATGCTTTTTGGATCTACCGATATTTTAGAAATTCCGCCAAAATTCTTGGCTGAAAAAATAAAATAAATCTTTGAGGGCGACAAACTTTGAAGTGTGTTCTTTAAAGTCAATCATGCGAACTTAAGCGTAATGCCTTCCGCCCTCTCTAGCTACCCTGTGAAAACATTTTTTTTCAGGAAACCATGTCCTACTTTTGACGATGTGTACGGAATGAATTTTTGAAAATTAATATTTTTAGTAGTTGAAGAAAAAAAAAATGTGATAGAATATAATTCTACAAAAATGTGCAAATCTTTACAAAACAACTACCTTAATTTTTGAAACTTTGCCAATTTCTCCCCGAGTTATGAATTTTTGAAAATTAGCATTTTAAGTCGAACATTTGAACAAACAAAATCTAAAGAAAATAAATTCTTATATAATGGAATTGTTCAAAATATTTAATTTAATCTTCACAAGAACCTATCTTTAACATAAACTTTTATATTTGAAAACGTGTCAATTTCTGCGCGAGTTATAAATTTTTAAAAATTATTTTTGTAATTGGTCGAACATTTGAGCAAACTAGAAAAAAAATCATTTCGAAATTATTGAATTCCTCAAAAACCCCGATACAATCATAATACATTTACTTTTAAAATTAACTAATTACTCTATTTTTGCGTGAGTTATGAATTTTTGAAAATTAATATTTTATATTGTCGAACACATAAACAAAACAAAAATCGGAAGCAAAATTGAGTTCCTTAAAAAATTTAATAACTTGACAGGACAACTGACTATCTTTACAACTAACTTTGATTTTTGAAAATGTGTTCATTTTTTTTTTGAAAATTATCGTTTTAAGTTGTCGAACAAGACAAAAATACTGATATAATAGAATTTCTCAAAAAACTTAGTATAATCACAAAACATCTGCCGCTAGAATTGTCTTCTTTTTTTGAGAATGTATCAATTTTTGCGTGAGTTATAAATTTAAAAAATTAATTCGTCGAATATTTGAACAAGAAAAAATATGAAAAATAATACTGATAAGATTGAATTCCTTAAAAACTCTAATGCAATCATAATACATTTCAAATCACTTTGAGTTTTGAAAATAAGTATATTTTTGCGTGAGTTATAAATTTTTGTAGATTAATATTTTAAGTCGTCGAACACTTAAACAAAACATAAATCCAAAATAAAATTGAGTTCCTCAAATATTTTAATACACCCACAGAACGACTACCTTTAAAATCAACTCTGATTTTTGAAAATGTGTCCATTTTTGGGTGAAATATTAATTTTTGAAAATTAATATTTAAAGTTGTTGAAGACGAACAAAAAAAACCTGAAATATTTTATACACCCACAGAACATCTACCTTTAAAAACAACTTTAATTTTTGAAAATGTGTCACTTTTTCCGTAAGTTATGAATTTTTAAAAATCAATGTTTTAAGTTGTTGAACACTTGAACAAAATAAAATGAGTACTGATATGACAAGAGATTCTCAAATATTTTAACATATTCACAGTACATCAGTACATTTTTGAAAATTTACGTTTTATGTTGTCAAATAAAAAAATACTGGTAATAGAATTTCTTAAAAACATTAGTAAGTATATTCACAAAACATCTGCCTTTAGAATCAAGATTTTTGCAAATGTGTCAATTTTTTATTTATAAATTTTTAAAAATTATTTTTTAAGTTTGTAGAATATTTGAAAAAACAAAAAAAAAATAGAAAAAAAACTGTTATGATTGAATTCCTTCAAAACTATAATGCAATCATAATACATTTACTTTTAAAATTAACTTCGAGTTTTGAAAATGTATCAATTTTTGCGTGAAATATTAATTTTTGAAAATTAATATTTAAAGTTGTTGAAGACGAACAAAAAAAACCTGAAATATTTTATACACCCACAGAACATCTACCTTTAAAAACAACTTTAATTTTTGAAAATGTGTCACTTTTTCCGTAAGTTATGAATTTTTGAAAAGCAATGTTTTAAGTTGTTGAACACTTGGACAAAACCAAAATCGAAAACAAAATGAGTACTGATATGACAAGAGCTTCTCAATTATTTTAACATATTCACAGTACATCTACCTTTAAAACTAACTTTAATTTTCGAAAATGTGTTCATTTTTTCGTGAGTTATGAATTTTTTTAAAATTAACGTTTTAAGTTTCTGCTTTTTCTTTTGTAAAATATATGTTTTGAAAATATTGTTTATGCTGGAGGCTTCTACTTCGTTATACATTTTAAATATTATAATAAAACACTTTTAACTTGTAATTGTATTACCGAAACTTAAGTCACAGAAATAAATATATAAGTTATACAAAACAAAGTTAAAAGTGTTTTATTATAATGTTTTGAAAATGTTTAAATTTAAATTGTATTACGCTAGTTTTCTCAACAATTCCGTTACAAAATCCGCCAGCCGCTAAAACGAAATTTAATCCGCAATTCGGATTCAAAATTCGCCAGATCTAGCGTATTTTTCGCTAACTTGGCAACACTGCATGCAAGAGAGGTCATGACCGCAATGGTCCCACATACCTATATCAGCCTCCAGGACCAATGTACTTCAATCGACAAGTTTTCGATTTGTTTATACAAAATAAGACATGTTTTCAAAATGTATCTTGGCCCACAGGGACATTTTGTAAAATTTTTAATTTGATCAAAAACGTGAAGAATTAAGTTTAGCGTAACCAAGTCAGTCCATATTAATTTTTCTCACTCAGCACATGACGATCACCACGAATAAAGCCAATATAATCAAATACCTTTGCTCAACACTTGACAACAAACTTCCTTGGAAAATCTATGTCAGAAAAAGGAAATAACAACCTCCATCGGAAACTTAGAGTGAAGTTTGTGGACAGCAAAACCCAGAAATCGAGAATACTATGGAAAAAAATGGCGAAAATGGTGAAATGATGAAATCGTCAAATGGTCAAAAAAATTTTTTTCGAAAAAATAATTATTTTACACGCTTTTTCCCGTCATTAAGAACAGTCATGATTTTTTTTTCAAATTTGACACAAAAATTGGCGAAAATCATTAAATGACCAAAATTTTTTTTTTCGGAAAAATAATTACGTTATACGCTTTTCCCGTCATTAAGAACCATTATGATTTTTTTCAAATTTCTCTGGGACCCAACTTTTTTGCATGAATTTTTTCCAGAGTGATGATAATATGTTTATTTGTGTTATTACATTAATTGTTTACACACGTCAAGTCACACTTTAAGTGATACTGCAGCGATAGACAAAAATGCTACATTATCCTTGAAAACAAACAAATTAGTTAAAAAGAACAAAGTAATTAAGAGCTAGAGATCAGTACAGGAAAACACTTACACATATATACATAGAGATGAATGAGACTATGGAAAAAATGGCGAAAATTTTTTCCAAAAAAATATTACTTTACATGCTTTTACCCGTCATTAAGAACCGTAATAAATTTTTTCAAATTTTTCTGAGACCCAACATTTTTTGCGTGCATTTTTTCCTGAGCAATACTTTGGAAAAATTGGCGAAAATCATCAAATGACCAACACATTTTTTTTTCGGAAAAATAATTACTTTACTCGATTTTCCCTGTCATTAAGAACCGTCACGAATTTTTTCAAATTTTTCTGAGACCCGGCATTTTTTGCATGCATTTTTTCCTGAGTAATACCATGTAAAAATGGCGAAAATCGTGAAATGATGACATCATCTAATGACGAATCGAATGAGAAGATTGTTGGGTCTATTCAACTATTTGTTGACACAAACTCTTAACTTAAAATACCAACACTTTTCAAGTTACAATCATTATCATTGTTTACCTTCTGTCTTCAAATACTTGATGAGTAGCAACTTACAAGACTGATAGATCATTCCAGTGCATAATTCATAAAGTCTTTAGTTACATTCGGGACTTGGGTCTCAGTTTAAGGATGATAGAAAGTTCGTTCTATTTAATAATTCAAAGCAGTTTGAAGTAGAATCCTTTTATTGATAAGATAATGAACTTTAAACAACTCCCAAACATAAAACGTGCATATGACACACCGCAAACGAGAGAACCAACAATTGTTTATGTTGTTGCTATGCGCGCCGCCTATATAAATACATTTTTCTAAATAAGGTATTAAAATTTGATCAATTCCCTATGCAGGACTCATTGAACGAAGTTCCTACTACGAAACAAAAATGGCCATTTCAACGATGTTTAGCGGTTTAGGTTTAATTGGGGTCGTTAGAAGCACATGGTCAAAAAACGCCAAACAGCGCAATAGCGCTTGTTTTTAACGATTATGAAGAATCCGAACAGCGCGATCGAGCTGCTTGGAACTCAAAGGGTTAAATACCTTCGATTTGCTGACGACTAACAGTTTCGAAAAATTAAGTCGTTCTCTAAGAATTAATAATTTTTAAAAACCTAACGCTAGTGTCTTTTTATGTATAGCCCGTTCTCCGGAATCTGGCGGCTGTGGTTGTAAAAGAGGGTCGGAGCTCGGTAATATTTTTTATCTCAAACCAATCTTTGTTGAGAAGTACTGGTGTGATAAATGTATGGGATGCAATTAGAGGAACCACCAATACCTTTTCTTCGAGGGTGCGTCGATTCTCAGGGTGGATCGACCTTAGCCGCCAAATTCCACAGAATAGGCTATATTATCTATTTTAAACCTTCCAGATTCCTAGACTATTTTTTTGTTTCCTACAGAAGCAACTGAGCGATTGATTGATTATTTTAATAGACCAACAGAAAAAGACCAATTAGAACCGTACAAGTACTCGCGATAAATTGTTGAAATCAACACTAACCAAATAGGAGATGCGGTCGGAGGATGGCGAAACGGCATTCCTGCTCATCATCCCGAAAAAAGTTAGACGCGTTACGAGTCTGTCCAAAAGTGGTGTTATTCTCGTTAAACAATTAACACTTCCAACTCCGTACGTAAAGAAACGGTCGCAACCTTCCTAAGAGAGTGCGGACAAGCGTACTGTTTTTCCGCATCACGTAATTTTACGCTTTGATGATTAGCACTGATCATCTCGATGAGTGATACCTCTCGGGTGCAAACCTTGACGTGCGCACACAATCCTACAATCCCGTCATGGTTCAACGGCGAGAGAAACCTTCGCCCAAAACCATGTAACGATAAAGGAACAATGAGTAATACGCGAAAAGACAACAAACAATTATATCTGGAAATGGGGAAATTTGAATATTGGGTAAATTAATTAACAAAACAATTAGGTATTTTCGATGATTTCCCGAATTACGAAGTTGTAATGGACGAAAATTCTCTGGATATAGCTGAATCAAAAGTGTGAACATGCCTCGGACAGGGATCGAATCTGCAACCTCCAGATCTTCGGTCTGGGATGCTACCAATTGCACCGCCAGAGTACACATTAACACTTCCATTTGTATACTCTGGCGGAAGCTTTCCCAGAAAGCTATAAAATAGTTTTTCTGCTTCTCCTCTCAAATTTGGTAAATGTGAGATTGGCGGTATTGCCGCTTCATAGACGATAAGCACTAATCGTTGCTACCACTAACTCAAACTGGAAATTGAAGACAAAGCTGGTTTTATGGTAGTCCGGAATAATATATATTAAACTAACGTGTTTAAAAATGATATCATTAATTGTTTCTTCATTTTTTCTTAAAATAATACGACTACTTCCTCATGTTAATAACACGTTCCTTATTTATACAATTACATCATGCATCCCATTGAAATTAAATTCTGTTACTGTTGCTCAAACCATTATAAACGACAATGAATGATAATTTAAAGATTACCAACAACGCACGCAACACGTATCCCCGATGAATAATGGTCTCATCTTCAATTTTCATAACAAACAAAATCTTACGAAATAAGAAAAAACAATAACCGTGTGAGAGAGTATCGTTTACAATTGTAACGAATTATTAATTTTACACAACAACTCGAATATGTGGGGTATTTTCGTTTTGCGTCATTTCTTCGGATGCTCCCACAAAAAAAAAACTGGGACTCATTGTTTCTTGATTTCAACAGAGTCGATTTAATTCCGCGGAATTATTTCAAAACAAGTGATAATTGGCTTAAATATGTTACATCTGAATGTTTTTGATTTAGACATGCTGTATTCATGATTACGTTTATATAGCCTGGATGCTTATGAATAAATACATTGGAAGCAATTTAAATTTCTGTATTTTCCATCAGCAGTAGCCTATGAATAGTACCACTGTTTCATCGGCCTTATATTGACCTCACCTTGGGGGGTTTTTCAATGAGGCAACAGATTGCCCCCTGAAAACGTTAGATAATCATAGCACATGCAGTTATTTCATGTTACACGTCGGCAATACATCATTTTGTTCGAATTTTTCTATCGACGCTGCTGCAGGTTGCTGCAATTTATTAACGTTGTACACTGTTCAATCAATAATTTGACCACATTCAATTATAAATCTGTAATAAAGCTTCAAATTCAACAAAACTAGAGTGTTTAATTGGTTTGAGAATGACACGCTCAATTTCTCGTCACTGTCATCACTAATTATAAATAATAATTGATAAAGTTACTTGTGTTTATTTTAATAATAATAATATCTTAAGCGTATCATCATCTATTATGTTCGTTTTATGCTAAACATTTATTGATGATTATTAGGATCATAATAGTACACTGGTGGAAAAAAATTAAACACTTGAAATTCGTGAAATTTCGACCATTTTCAAACCGCCATAATTCGGTGTATTTTCAATCGATTGTGATGAATCTTTGAGGGCGAAAAACTTTGAAGTGTCTTCTTAGAAGTCATGCATGCCAACTTTAGTGTAACCCTTTCCGCCCCCTCTAGCACCCCGATGAAAAAAAATATTTTTTACAAATCAACAAACGTTAATAATAAAGTGAAAATTTTAAGGTCATTATTTATAAATGTCAGACATAATTTATTGATTTAATTTAAATTTATTTAAAAAAAACTTTACATGCATTCCTTATTAAAAATGCTTTTTATAGCCTCAATGAATTTTTCAGTTAATTTATAATTAACTTTCATTTCATATAACTTAAGTCTGACTCTAGGGTATAGTTAATGTAAATTTTGACGTGTCTGTATATGTCACTGTATACATTAATAGGCAATAAATATTATTATTATTATTATTTGATTTACATAGCATTGGCGCCGTCGATAAAGATAATATCTCGAATATTTGCGATTTATAATAATCTCGGACGTTTATCAGGTTCTCGATTATTATGAATCGCATAATATTCTCGTTGTATTAATAGCCGTTATTCCTGTATCTCAAAAACGTACAAACATCAATTTTATAAACCTTTAGAAGAAAAACTGGCTCGAGTAGTCTAATTTTTCCACGATGACTTTTTATTTAGATACGATCTTCAAATCATTTGAATTTTTTTGAGCGTTTTCGTTTTGCTCCCATTTTTCCACTGAATGCAGCAAGTAAACATCGTTAAAAAAAAATCAAAAAATCACCGTAGAAAAAACGGACTACTGAAAAATGCAAAGATTGCTTTCTAGCGTTGAAGAATTTCTAATTTCTTGTTATAGTATTTCTTTGATGATACATCATACGAAGGTGAAATTTCCGACAGGAATGCGGAGTTAGGTAATAAAATTATTTAGTTAGACGCACGTGATAAATTACAGGAAATTATGCTTTTTCTTTGGTCCAGATTAGGCAGTAGCCCAAAAGATAATTGTCGATAATAGGGCGGTGTCGTTTTTGTATTAATTAACACTAATGAAGCTTCGTAAGAAAAGTCACAGACTTTAATATGCAATAAAATTTCCAGAAACTGGATTCGACTCCTGCGGGGATAACGATACTATCTACGCCTATTAAGGTAAAATTATATCCATTTAAGTTTAAAATAACAACTAGAACAACGAATGTTTTATGTGCATAAAAATTGGCCATTTTATGATTTTCGCCAGGAAAAAAGGGAAAAAATTTTGGGTCTTAGAAAAATCTAAAAAAATTCATGACGGTTCTTACTGACTATAAAAAGCGTGTAGAGTAATTATTTTCCCGGAAAAAAATTTGTTCTACCATTTTTCACCAACTGAAAATTAACATTTCCCTTATGGGAAGCGAACACCGAAACCCTGCAGATTGACGCTATCGGACACCGACTAATTCGAACGAACAAATCTTGGTTCGTGAATACGGCAGATAGTCATGAATAGAAAAATATGATTCCAGAAGAATGTAGCTACAAACTCATGTAATATTGTCCATATCTGTTTCGTGAGACGGCGCCAAAAAAATCCCAAAATCGACCGAAATTTCTGGCCAACTTACGAGTGACCATTTTGAGAACGCGAAACAAGAAAACTGCAAGTACGATTTGGCTAAAAGTTGAACCACGTATTGCCTGTTCCTTTGTGAATATTTTAACGTACATTACAAGCCATTTGGCCATTTCATGATTTTCGCCAAATTTTCCATGGAAAAAAATGTTGGATCTTAGAAAAATCTGAAAAAATTCATGACGGTTCTTAGTTATAAGAAAAGAGTGTGGAGTTGAAAAAGAATACCTCAAAAAGATGTTATCACTTGTTTTTTCGGAATTCTTCATCAAAATCTCTGTTTTGGAAATGTAAAAATCTTAATTTTCTCAAAAACGCCGTGATGAATTTTAATAAATTTTTGAGGAAATATTCTAGACATATGTAACTATAAAACAAAAGAAAAATCTAAACAGATGTTATTACTATTTTTTTTTTTAATTTTAATCAAAATCGCTGTACTGAAAATGCGAACATACGACTAGATTTTCTTAATTTTCCCAAAAATCCGTTGATGAATTTTAATAAAGTTTTCAGGAAATATTCCAAAGATATGTAGCTATAAAATAAAAGAAAAATCTAAACAGACGTTATCACTATTTTTTTTTTAATTTTAATCAAAATCGCTGTACTGAAAAATGCGAACATACGACTAGATTTTCTTAATTTTCTCAAAAATCCCTTGATGTATTTAAATAAAGTGTTCAGAAAATATTCCAAAGATATGTAGCTATAAAATAAAAGAAAAATCTAAACAGACGTTATCACTATTTTTTTAAATTTTTTTTTTTGAATTTTAATCAAAATCGCTGTACTGAAAAATGCGAACATACGACTAGATTTTCTTAATTTTCTCAAAAATCCCTTGATGTATTTGAATAAGGTGTTCAGAAAATATTCCAAAGATATGTAGCTATAAAATAAAAGAAAAATCTAAACAGACGTTATTACTTTTTTTTCAGAATTTGAATCAAAATCGCTGTACTGAAAAATACGAACATACGACTAAATTTTCTTAATTTTCTCAAAAATCCCTTGATGTATTTGAATAAAGTTTTCAGGAAATGTTCCAAAGATACGTAGCTATAAAACAAATGAAAAATCTAAAAAGATGGTATCACCAGTTTTTCCGGAATTTTCCATCAAAATCTCTACTTTGCAACAACAAACATTCGACTGGATTTTCTTAATTTTCTCAGAAAACATGCAATGTATTTTGATTAAATTTTTAAGAAATATTCCAGATATATGTAGCTATAAAATTAAGGAAAAATCCAAAAAGACATCACTAGTTTTTCCGGAATTTTTCATCAAAACATCTCTTTTTCATTGAAAAAAAGCGAACATTCCAGTAGATTTTCTTAATGTTCTCAAAAACCGCTTAATGAATTTTAATAAATTTATCAGGAAATATTCCAAACATAGGCAGCTATAAAACAAAACAAAAATTCAACAAAGCGTTATCACTATCTTTTTCGGAATTTTTCATCAAAATTTTTGTTTCTGGAAATGTAAACATTGCACTGCATTTTCCTCATTTTCTCAAAAACCCTGTAACGATTTTTATAAATTTTCCAGAAAATATTCCAGACTTATGTCTCAAAAAATCTTAAAGACATTATCACTTATTTTTCCAGATTTGTTTTTATCAAAATCGCTGCTTTGCAAAATACGAGCATTCTACTGGATTTTCTTCATTTTCTCAAAAATCCTGCAACGAATCAAATATTTTTTTTTAAGAAATATTCCAGACATTTATAGCTATAAATATAAATGAAACATAAAAAGACGTTAACACTAGTTTTTCCGGAATTGTTTTATCAAAATCTTTGTTTTGCAGAATGCGAACATTCGACTGGATTTTCTTCATTTTTCAAAAATCCTGCAACGAATTCAAATAATTTTTTTAGGAAAGATTCCAGACATTTATAGCTATAAATATAAAGGAAACACATAAAAAGACGTTATCACTAGTTTTTCCGGAATTCTTTTATCAAAATCGTTGTTTTACAGAATGCGAACATTCGACTGGATTTTTTTCATTTTTTCAAAAATCTTGCAACGAAATTAAAAAAAAATCAGGCAATATTCCAGACATATATAACTATAAAACAAAAGAAAAACCCAAAAAGACGGCATCACTAGTTTTTCCGTAATTTTTCATCTAAATCACTGCATTGCAAAATACGTTTGACTAGATTTTCTTAATTTTCTCAAAAAACACTTAGTGAATTTTAATAAAATTTTGAGAAAATATTCTAAACATATGTAGCTATAAAAGAAATGATAAATCCGAAAAGACGTTGTCTCTAGTTTTCCCAGAATTTTTCATCTAAATCACTGCATTGCAAAATACGTTTGACTAGATTTTCTTAATTTTCTCAAAAACCGCTTTGTGAATTTTAATAAAATTTTCAGAAAATATTCCAAACATATGTAGCTATAAAATAAATTAAAAATTTGAAAAGACGTTGTCTAGTTTTTCCGGATTTTTTCATCTAAATCACTGCATTGCAAAATACGTTTGACTAGATTTTCTTAATTTTCTCAAAAATCTCTTAATAATAATAATATATATTTATTTTCCCAACAGATAACTACAATCCAATTACAGGGAAAAAATACTTAAAAGATATATATTCATATACAAATCAACTCATACACACACACATACACACATACACTCACACTAAAAATACATAGTACATAATATGATATACAAAATAAATTGTAAACATTAAAAAGAAAGTAAACGTAATAATGGAAATAAATTAACCACAGCGATAAGTACCCAAACCAATAATACCTATTTGCAGTTTAGATGAAAACGTAATGTAAGCTAATACTCCAACTTAAGATACCCACAAATTATTTGATTGGTGAATTTTAATAAAATTTTTAGAAAATATTCTAAACATATGTAGCTATGAAATAAATGAAAAATCCGAAAAAAAGTTATCACCAGTTTTCCCGGATTTTTTCATCAAAAATTGTGAAATACCATACGATTGGATTTTCTGGATTTTTTCAAAAACCCTGTAATGATTTTTATTGAAATTTTTCAGAAAATATTCCAGACATATGTAGCTATAAAACAAACAAAAAATATAAAAAGACGTTATCACTTGTTTCTCCGGATTTTTTTTATCAAAATCTCTGCATTGAAAAATGTAACCATCCGCCTAAATTTTCTTAATTTTCTCAAAAACCCCTTGATGAATTTGAATAAATTTTTCAGGAAATATTTTAAACATATGTAGCTATAAAACAAAATAAAAACCCAAAAAGATATTATCACTAGTTTTTCTGGAATTTTTCATCAAAATCGTTGTTTTGAAAAATTGCAATCGAATATATTTTCTTAATTTTCTCAAAATCCGCTTAATAAATTGAATACATTTTTTAGGAAATATTCCAGACATATGTAGCTATAAAACAAAATAAAATCCATAAAGATGTTATTACTAGTTTTTCCGGAATTTTTCATCAAAATCGTTTTGAAAAATTTGAAACAATCAAATATGTTTTCTTCATTTTCTCAAAAATTTTGCAAAGAATTTCAATAAATATTTTTGTAAATATTCCAGACATATACCTATAGCTATAAAACAAAACAAAAATTTTTCTAATTTTTTTTTTTAACAAAGTTGCTATATTACAAAAATGCTAACGTTCGACTAGTTTTTGTAATTTTTTCAAAAACCCTTTGACGAATTTTAATAAATTTTCCAGGAAATGTTCCAGACTGTAAAATAAAAAAAAAACATCTAAAAAAGACATTATTTCTAGATTTTGTTCATTTTCTCGAAAACCCTACAAAGAATTTTGAAAAATTTTCTTACTCATTGTCTATTCACTTTGTTAATACGCGAAAAACAAAAACGGGCACCTGCTACAAACACAACAGAACGACGGGCTTTTCTGAAAAATCAAAATACGTGAGCGAAAGAAAAGTGTTGGATGGGTAGAGGGAAGGAAACCGGTCCTATCGTAAACGAATTGTAAAAAAACCGTGCTTCCTTCGTATAACTGAATAAAATGTACGCTGGGAGACCGAGCATCCCTTCGTATAAGTGGATGTTTCGTATAAGTGAATAATTAAGTACCAAGTACCAATGCCTTATGGGAGTATCGACGGGGAAAGAGAAGTATTCGTATAACTGAGTGTTTCGTATAAGTGGACTTCGTATAAGTGAAGTTCCACTGTATTTAATTTACGACATTAAGCCTCAAGGATGTTCGTCCCATAACGGATGGTTGACGACGGTCAACGGTTGACGATGGTCAACGGTATCTGACAAAACATATACAGTCTGTTTATTATACCGTGATTAATTTACGGTCACATGAGCGAGCACTCCTACCCGTTAGGGGCTGTAATATTTGACCGATCGGCTCAGTGGCGTTGGTAAAGTAAGCACTAAATTCCGTAAAAAAAAAATTACCCAATAATTGCCCCTCCGCCTAATCGCCTATTTTGCTACGGCGCGCGGCGCATTGCTAAGTTGACGACAAATTTATCACGGTATAACGAACAGTCTGTACTCATCTCTTAAAAATCCTATCGCAGAAAAATAACTATTTTCTACGTGACTTTACGCCAACTAAAATATCTTGCGAAAGGGTCTAGCTCATACGTAATTGCGTCCTCATTTTTCAGGTAAAATTAAATTGGCTTGAAGGATTTTATTAATAAAGAATCAATCTGTGTTTCTATAGTGAAACATTTTAGATTTTCAGTTTTTATTTAAATTTCATTTAATGTTGAAAATACCTATTTTTAAACACATTATTAAAAATATAATTCTTTACAAGCCAATATTAATCCTTTATGTAACCCTATGTAAAATATTTTTAGATAATTTTTATCGATCGCGACACAATCAGTTACGAGTCGAGTGCCAAAAACGCTTCAATTTTCTCAACGGCTGTAAACGTAAAATTGAATTTATGCAAATTTTATTGATTGATATTAATACCCGCACGGATATCCAACACAAATACCAATTGCATTCCTCGCAATGTAAATCTATGTGTATATTAAGTTTGAAGGGTGCCATTAATAACCGGCGCGGGATAATTAAAGACAGCGCCTACATAAAATTCTAAAATTGTGCCAGTATAATAAATTATCAGAGCATCGCATAAAATATTTATACATTCCGGAAGTATTAATGCGCAATTTCCATTTCTATAATGCATGTAATAATGGAGAGAGATGAGAAATGATGAATATAATACCAATGGTGTAATAATATCAATCATTGTTGCCTGTCACAGCGTTATTTTTATTCGTATAAAATGGGTCACGCTTTCTCAAAATCGCGCATGCCGTGATTTGATTTCTATTGATTGGACGCTGTCCGGCAATTAAGCCGATTCGCGGATCGAATTGCCTCCGGTTGAAAATTTTTGCTCGACAATATTGGGTACTTTTATCTTGGACTACCATAAAATCCAGTGACGGTTCGCGGGTTTTTTTCTGGTACGGCCAAGGAAAATACAGATAGGTAGGGTCAGTTGCACAGACGGCTAGCTGCGTGACCGCACCTATCTGTATTACCACCTCCTGTTCCTCGGTCGTACCAGAAAAAACCCCGCGAACCGTCACTGATAAAATCTTCTTGTTTTCAATTAAAAATTTCGCGATGTAAATTAAAATCTCAATGATGTCACCATGTCTTGGTTAGAATTATTCCTGACTTTGCGTCAAAATGATTAATTATGAATCTAAATACTTTAAGTTCAGGTGTTCCTCGGGGCTCTTATTGTGGTCCTTTACTACTTATGCTATTTGTAAATGATTTACAAATGTAATTAAACACCCTGTATATTTTTACATATTCTAACGCAGAATTCAATTCTGCATTGATCTATACCTGCATTTTCTATTACTATCTTTGATTTTGCGGTTTCGGTGAGACACTAATTTTTAATCATTATTAAAATCATATTTGTTGTAAGATAATTTCCATTAAATTTTGCGTCGTACGCACGAACAATAACGATTTATCTTTTTATGCAACACAGAAAAACAATAGCCAGCAACACCGCAGGGTCAAGATTAGTTAAAATGCGCAACCTTGACGTTTCATCGATTATAAATCTCCTTGCGGTAGTAACAATAACGCATTAAACAAATTACCGATTATTGCTCCATTAAAGTTTTAATTATAATTCATGCGATGTTGAAATCCGCACACTCGATAAGAAAAATTGGGTTGAAATTTCAATTCAACGAGTAATTAATTTTACGGTTGACATGTGTAGATAAGAAATTATTGTATTATTGTAAGTGACGCAGAAAAATCTGTGGGTTAATTGATAAGTGTCTTGGCGAACCAGCACTTGAGGCTAATAAGATAAATTGTTTGAACAAAAATTGTTTAAAAAGGCCAAGGCCGCTTTTACCATACATTAGCGACAACATAAATAGATATTAATTTTGCAGAAAGTAAATCCATTTCCTTGCAGCCTACAGGTTTATGAAATGTTTAGACGTGTGGATCGATTAAAATTAATTCCGATTCATATGTTAAAATAAAGGATATATGGAAACTTGCAGATGCATTGAAGGAGAAAAATATGAGGACCATATTTTTAAAAATTGTGTGTGTGTGTGTATGTAAAATTTCAATGAATTACGGTCTTAACGTAAAGTTAAAATTTGAAGAAAAAAAATTGCGGAAAAGTGTTTTAAGCCAAAAAAAATTGTGATGTGGCCATCATGTCACTTTCTCCGACTTGATGATATCATTTATATTTACGCTTTCATGGTTTGTTTTCAATTTAAATCATATTTTAAATGTACATCGAGCGTTTTGTATACTCGTATGAAACTGACGTTTAAAACGTCAAAATTATAAGATGGAAAAAATATACTTCAAATTCAAAAACTCAGTTTATTCAAAAACTAAAGAGATTTCGAAAAAAACCTATTCTTTATAAGTTGTTCATTTTGGCATTCTCTACAGTTATTATTAACATCAGCCTGCTGTAACTGTTATCGTTTCATAATTATAAACCAAAAATTAAAAAAAATTCATCAGAAAAACGAGAGAAATGGATTGCAGTTAAAAATATTCAACTATCTTGAAGATAGCTATTGAATAGCAAAAAAATTAGTCAGTCACAGTGAACATTTTTGAAAATTTACGAAAATAATTGATTTTTCAGACTTTGATCGGCCGTAGCGGCCAAACGAAAACTCCAAATTTAACGCGGTTTGCAAATCTGAGCTCCTCGTACGTCAATTAGTCGGATTAGAGATTTTTAATTTTTGATGAAAACACGAAAATAAGACATGAGTAAACCCCTTGGAAATTTGTTAAAAAATGCAACTTTCTTAATAATCATCGTAGACCATTGAATTTAACTTTTTTTTCATCAGAAAGACGAAAGAAATTGATTGCCGTTAAAAAATTTCAGCTAACTTCAATGGCAAAAAAAATAGTCAGTCACAGTGAACATTTTTGAAAATTTACGAAAATAATTGATTTTTCAGACTTTGATCGGCCGTAGCGGCCAAACGAAAACTCCAAATTGAACGCGGTTTGCAAATCTGAGCTCCTCGTACGTCATTTAGTCGGATTAGACATTTTTAATTTTTGATGAAAACACGAAAAAAAGACATGAGTAAACCCCTTGGAAATTTGTTAAAAAATGCAACTTTCTTAATAATCATCGTCGACTATTGAATTTAACTTTTTTTTCATCAGAAAGACGATACAAATTAATTGATGTTAAAAAATTTCAGCTAACTTCAATGGCAAAAAAAATAGTCAGTCACAGTGAACATTTTTGAAAATTTACGAAAATAATTGATTTTTCAGACTTTGATCGGCCGTAGCGGCCAAACGAAAACTCCAAATTTAACGCGGTTTGCAAATCTGAGCTCCTCGTACGTCAATTAGTCGGATTAGAGATTTTTAATTTTTGATGAAAACACGAAAATAAGACATGAGTAAACCCCTTGGAAATTTGTTAAAAAATGCAACTTTCTTAATAATCATCGTAGACCATTGAATTTAACTTTTTTTTCATCAGAAAGACGAAAGAAATTGATTGCCGTTAAAAAATTTCAGCTAACTTCAATGGCAAAAAAAATAGTCAGTCACAGTGAACATTTTTGAAAATTTACGAAAATAATTGATTTTTCAGACTTTGATCGGCCGTAGCGGCCAAACGAAAACTCCAAATTGAACGCGGTTTGCAAATCTGAGCTCCTCGTACGTCATTTAGTCGGATTAGACATTTTTAATTTTTGATGAAAACACGAAAAAAAGACATGAGTAAACCCCTTGGAAATTTGTTAAAAAATGCAACTTTCTTAATAATCATCGTCGACTATTGAATTTAACTTTTTTTTCATCAGAAAGACGATACAAATTAATTGATGTTAAAAAATTTCAGCTAACTTCAATGGCAAAAAAAATAGTCAGTCACAGTGAACATTTTTGAAAATTTACGAAAATAATTGATTTTTCAGACTTTGATCGGCCGTAGCGGCCAAACGAAAACTCCAAATTGAACGCGGTTTGCAAATCTGAGCTCCTCGTACGTCAATTAGTCGGATTGGAGATTTTTAATTTTTGATGAAAACACGAAAAAAAGACATGAGTAAACCCAAACCCGTTGGAAAATTGTTAAAAAATGCAACTTTCTTAATAATCATCGTAGACTATTGAATTTAACTTTTTTTTCATCAGAAAGACGAGAGAAATTGATTGCCGTTAAAAAATTTCAGCTAACTTCAATGGCAAAAAAATAGTCAGTCACAGTGAACATTTTTGAAAATTTACGAAAATAATTGATTTTTCAGACTTTGATCGGCCGTAGCGGCCAAACGAAAACTCCAAATTGAACGCGGTTTGCAAATCGGAGCTCCTCGTACGTCAATTAGTCGGATCAGAGATTTTTTATTTTTGATGAAAACACGAAAAAAAGACATGAGTAAACCCCTTGGAAATTTGTTAAAAAATGCAACTTTCTTAATAATCATCGTAGACTATTGAATTTAACTTTTTTTTCATCAGAAAGACGAGAGAAATTGATTGCCGTTAAAAATTTTTAGCTAACTTCAATGGCAAAAAAAATAGTCAGTCACAGTGAACATTTTTGAAAATTTACGAAAATAATTGATTTTTCAGACTTTGATCGGCCGTAGCGGCCAAACGAAAACTCCAAATTGAACGCGGTTTGCAAATCTGAGCTCCTCGTACGTCAATTAGTCGGATTAGAGATTTTTAATTTTTGATGAAAACACGAAAAAAAGACATGAGTAAACCCCTTGGAAATTTGTTAAAAAATGCAACTTTCTTAATAATCATCGTAGACTATTGAATTTAACTTTTTTTTCATCAGAAAGACGAGAGAAATTGATTGCCGTTAAAAAATTTCAGCTAACTTCAATGGCAAAAAAAATGGTCAGTCACAGTGAACATTTTTGAAAATTTACGAAAATAATTGATTTTTCAGACTTTGATCGGCCGTAGCGGCCAAACGAAAACTCCAAATTGAACGCGGTTTGTAAATCTGAGCTCCTCGTACGTCAATTAGTCAGATTAGAGATTTTTAATTTTTGATGAAAACACGAAAAAAAGACATGAGTAAACCCCTTGGAAATTTGTTAAAAAATGCAACTTTCTTAATAATCATCGTAGACCATTGAATTTAACTTTTTTTTCATCAGAAAGACGAGAGAAATTGATTGCCGTTAAAAAATTTCAGCTAACTTCAATGGCAAAAAAAATAGTCAGTCACAGTGAACATTTTTGAAAATTTACGAAAATAATTGATTTTTCAGACTTTGATCGGCCGTAGCGGCCAAACGAAAACTCCAAATTGAACGCGGTTTGCAAATCGGAGCTCCTCGTACGTCAATTAGTCGGATTAGAGATTTTTAATTTTTGATGAAAACACGAAAAAAAGACATGAGTAAACCCCTTGGAAATTTGTTAAAAAATGCAACTTTCTTAATAATCATCGTAGACCATTGAATTTAACTTTTTTTTCATCAGAAAGACGAGAGAAATTGATTGCCGTTAAAAAATTTCAGCTAACTTCAATGGCAAAAAAAATGGTCAGTCACAGTGAACATTTTTGAAAATTTACGAAAATAATTGATTTTTCAGACTTTGATCGGCCGTAGCGGCCAAACGAAAACTCCAAATTGAACGCGGTTTGTAAATCTGAGCTCCTCGTACGTCAATTAGTCGGATTAGAGATTTTTAATTTTTGATGAAAACACGAAAAAAAGACATGAGTCATGAGTCCCTTGGAAATTTGTTAAAAAATGCAACTTTCTTAATAATCATCGTAGACTATTGAATGTAACTTTTTTTTCATCAGAAAGACGAGAGAAATTGATTGCCGTTAAAAAATTTCAACTAACTTCAATGGCAAAAAAATAGTCAGTCACAGTGAACATTTTTGAAAATTTACGAAAATAATTGATTATTCAGACTTTGATCGGCCGTAGTGGCCAAACGAAAACTCCAAATTGAACGCGGTTTGCAAATCTGTGCTCCTCGTGCGTCAATTAGTGGGATTAGAGATTTTTAATTTTTGATGAAAACACGAAAAAAAGACATGAGTAAACCCCTTGGAAATTTGTTAAAAAATGCAACTTTCTTAATAATCATCGTAGACAATTGAATTTAACTTTTTTTTCATCAGAAAGACGAGAGAAATTGATTGCCGTTAAAAAATTTCAGCTAACTTTAATGGCAAAAAAAATAATCAGTCACAGTGAACAGTTTTGAAAATTTACGAAAATAATTGATTTTTCAGACTTTGATCGGCCGTAGCGGCCAAACGAAATCTCCAAATTGAAAGCGGTTTGCAAATCTGAGCTCCTCGTGCGTCACTTAGTCGGATTAGAGATTTTTAATTTTTGATGAAAACACGAAAAAAAGACATGAGTAAACCCCTTGGAAATTTGTTAAAAAATGCAACTTTCTTAATAATCATCGTAGACTATTGAATTTAACTTTTTTTTCATCAGAAAAACGAGAGAAATTGATTGCCGTTAAAAAATTTCAGCTAACTTCAATGGCAAAAAAAATAGTCAGTCACAGTGAACATTTTTGAAAATTTACGAAAATAATTGATTTTTCAGACTTTGATCGGCCGTAGCGGCCAAACGAAAACTCCAAATTGAACGCGGTTTGCAAATCTGAGCTCTTCGTACGTCAATTAGTCGGATTAGAGATTTTTAATTTTTGATGAAGACACGAAAAAAAGACATGAGTAAACCCCTTGGAAATTTGTTAAAAAATGCAAGTTTCTTAATAATCATCGTAGACTATTGAATTTAACTTTTTTTACATCAGAAAGACGAGAGAAATTGATTGCCGTTAAAAAATTTCAGCTAACTTCAATGGCAAAAAAAATAGTCAGTCACCTTGAGGATTTTGGAAAATTTACGAAAATAATTGATTTTTCAGAATTTGATCGGCCGTAGCGGCCAAACGAAAACTCCAAATTGAACGCGGTTTGCAAATCTGAGCTCCTCGTACGTCAATAAGTCGGATTAGAGATTTTCAATTTTTGACGAAAACATAAAAAAATATACGAGTATTGTTAAAAAACGCAACTTTCTTAATAATCGTCGTAGACTATTGCCGTTAAAAAATGTCAGCTATCCTTAGTAGCAAAAAAATTAGCTAGTCACCATGAACTGGGCGAAATTTAGGATCCCAATGGGTAAATTTAAACGACAAAATAATTTGTAATTCTGAAATTAATAATTCCAAATCTATTCTGCATTTAAAGAGCATGTACGCATGCAACCAAGCAACTCGTAAAATCGCCGAGTAAAGAAGTTGTTACCAATGGGGTTTCCGTTGAATTTTTCCGTCTGCACGAACGTATTTTTAATGCACTTTTATACATTTTTCACATGCCCGCATTAAAGATAATTGGTTTCTTTGTATAAATCACGTTAAAAATCATAAAACACAATTTCATTCCATCCCCGATGGTGTGGTGTGTCTGGTGTGTGTGTATATATAAGGCATCGCAATTGTACGTGCAGTAAAATATACATCGAACGAAATGAACGATGCCCAGTCACGTTTAGAAGACTCGCGCCCAGCAGGGAGCACACGTTTGTGCTTTTTTCCAGTAAAAATTCAAAATGAACTCAATTTATTTTAGTTATACATCCTCTTGCGCATACAAGTTTACTCATTTCTTTACTATAAAGATCTATGATCCCGTTTGCATCTGCCTGAATTATAAATTTTAACGAATAAATAAGAAAATGTTGCACTATATTACATGGGACACTGCTACTATTACTACCACTACAAGTACTACATCGTTTCGCGTTTAATTAAGTTCGCAATATAGACACCACGAATATTTCATATTTCCCGATAAGTTCCACAAAACATGATTGAGGAGAGACCATATACAAATTTGAATTCCCGGAAGATTCAATAATTGCCGGATTTTCAAAAACTCTGTTTAATTTAATAAAACGATGATTTGCAAATCTAATTTAATTTTTGTAGAATTTCGTCGACACGTTTTATATATATATATTTTTTAAATTTTCACCCGAATAGTACACAATTCGAAAACTTAAATTTTCAAAATTTCACAACTCGCGAAGTAATTGGCGGATTTTCAAATACTCCATTTAGTTTGATAAAATAATGATTTGCAAATCTAGTTACATTTTTGTAAAATTTAGTCGATACTTTTTATATATTTTTTATAATTTTTTGCTCGAGTAGTACACAATTCGAAAACTAAAATTTTCAAAAATTCACAACTCGCGAAATAATTGGTGGATTTTCAAAAACTGCAGTTAATTTGATAAAACTTTGATTTGCAAATCCAGTTTAATTTTTTTAGAATTTAGTCGACACGTTTTATATATTTTTTTAAATTTTTTGCTCGTGTATTACACAATGCGAAAACTAAAATTTTCAAAAATTCACAACTCGCGAAATAATTGGCGGATTTTCAAAAACTCTATTTAATTTGATGAAACGATGATTTGCAAATCTAATTTAATTTTTGCAGAATTTCGTCGACACGTTTTATATATATTTTTTTTAATTTTCACTCGACTAGTACACAATTCGAAAACTAAAATTTTCAAAAATTCACAACTCGCGAAATAATTTTTGGATTTTCAAAAACTGCACTTAATTTGATAATACAATGATTTGCAAATCTAGTTTATTTTTTATAGAATATAGTCAACACGTTTTATATTCTATTTTTATTTTTGCTCGAGTATTACACAATTCGAAAACTAAAATTTTCAAAAATTGGTGGATTCTCAAAACCTGCACTTAATTTGCAAATCTAGTTTATTTTTTGTAGAATATAGTCGACACGTTTTATATATTTTTTAAATTTCTTGCTCGAGTATTACACAATTCGGAAACTAAAATTTTTCAAAAATTCACAACTCGCGAATTAATCGGTGGATTTTCAAATGTTCTATTTAGTTTGATAAAACAATGATTTGCAAATCCAGTTTAATTTTTGTAGAATATAGTTGACACGTTTTATATTTTATTTTTATTTTTTGCTCGAGTATTACACAATTCGAATACTAAAATTTTCAAAAATTCACAACTCGCGAAATTTTTGGTAGATTTTCAAATACTCTATTTAGTTTGATAAAACAATGATTTGCAAATCCAGTTTACTTTTTGTAGAATTTAGTCGACACGTTTTATATTTTTTTTTTATTTTTTGCTCGAGCATTACACAATTCGAATACTAAAATTTTCAAAAATTTACAACTCGCGAAATAATTGGCGGATTTTCAAAAACTCTATTTAATTTGATAAAACGATGATTTGCAAATCCAATTTAATTTTCGGAGAATTTAGTCGACACGTTTTATATATTTTTTTTAATTTTTTGCTCGAGTATTACACAATTCGAATACTAAAATTTTCAAAAATTCACAACTCGCGAAATAATTGGCGGATTTTCAAAAACTCTATTTAATTTGATGAAACGATGATTTGCAAATTTAATTTAATTTTTTCTCCCATTTCTGCAGGATGTATTTAAATTTTGAATAAATAATTAATAAGAAAGACAAATAATTATAAAATACCATGGTATACCAAATAAAATAAAATAAATTACAACTTATATACCAACAATTATTAATGAATTAATTGAGATTTGCCGGGCAAGGGAATTAATAATTTTTGTAGAATTCAGTCAACACGTTTTATATTTTTATTTTATTTTTTGCTCGAGTGTTCCACAATTTGAAAAAAAACATTCAAAAATTCACAACTTGCATAATAATTATTAGATTTTCAAAAACTGTACTTTATTTGAATAAGCAATGATTTGTAAATTTAATTTCATTTTTGCAGAATTTAGTCAACACGTTTTATATTTTTATTTTACTTTTTGCTCCAGTGTTCCACAATTTGAAAAAAAAATTCAAAAATTCACAACTCTTAAAATAATTAATGAATTTTCAAAAACTGTACTTTATTGGAATTAGCAATGATTTGTGAATTTAATTTAATTTTTGTAGAATTTAGTCAACACGTTTTATATTTTTCTTTTATTTTTTTTTTGCTCGAGTGTTCCATAATTTGAAAAAAAAATTAAAATTTCACAACTTGTAAAATAATTAATGGATTTTTAAAAACTGTACTTTATTTGAATAAGCAATGATTTGTGAATTTAATTTATATTTTGTAGAATTTAATCAATACGTTTTATATTTTTCTTTCATTTTTTTTGCTCGAGTGTTTCACAATTTGAATTTTTTTTTTTTAATTCACAACTTGTAAAATAATTATTAGATTTTCAAAAACTGTACTTTATTTAAATAAGCAATGATTTGTAAATTTAATTTAATTTTTGCAGAATTTAGTCAACACGTTTTATATTTTTATTTTATTTTTTGCTCGAGTGTTCCACAATTTGAAAAAAAAAATTAAAATTTCACAACTTGTAAAATAATTAATGGATTTTCAAAAACTTTACTTTATTTGAATAAACAATGATTTGTAAGTTTAATTTAATTTTTGTAGAATTTAGTCAACACGTTTTATATTTTTATTTTATTTTTGCTCGAGTGTTCCACAATTTGAAAAAAAAAATTCAAAAATTCACAACTCGTAAAATAATGAATGAATTTTCAAAAACTGTACTTTATTGGAATTAGCAATGATTTGTGAATTTAATTTAATTTTTGTAGAACTTAGTCAATACGTTTTATATTTTTCTTTTATTTTTTTTGCTCGAGTGTTCCATAATTTGAAAAAATAAAAATAAAATTTCACAACTTGTAAAATAATTAATGGATTTTCAAAAAATGTACTTTATTTGAATAAGCAATGATTTGTGAATTTAATTTATATTTTGTAGAATTTAATCAATACGTTTTATATTTTTCTTTCATTTTTTTTTGCTCGAGTGTTCCACAATTTGAAAAAAAAAATTTCAAAAATTCACAACTCGCAAAATAATTATTAGAATTTCAAAAACTGTACTTTATTTGAATAAGCAATGATTTGTAAATTTAATTTAATTTTTGCAGAATTTAGTCAATACGTTTTATATTTTTCTTTTATTTTTTTTGCTCGAGTGTTCCATAATTTGAAAAAAAAATTTTTTTTAATTCACAACTTGTAAAACAATTAATGGATTTTCAAAAACTGTACTTTATTTGAATTAGCAATGATTTGTGAATTTAATTTAATTTTTGTAGAATTTAGTCAACACGTTTTATATTTTTCTTTTATTTTTTTTTGCTCAAGTGTTCCATGATTTGAAAAAAAAAATTAAAAATTTACAACTCGTAAAATAATTAATGACTTTTCAAAAACTATACTTTATTTGAATAAGCAATGATTTGTGAATTTAATTTAATTTTTGTAGAATTTAATTAACACGTTTTATATTTTTCTTTTATTTTCTTTGCTCGAGTGTTTGAAATTTAAAAAAATATCAAAAAGAACCACAAACTCGATGTGATCGAAAGTTATGAGTCACAATAAAAAAAAATTGAAAAAAAAATAAAAAATCAAGATCTCTATTAAAAACTGTGGCATTTACAAAAACTTAATTGATTTTGAATAAGCGATACTTCGATATTTTTTATGGAATTTTGTCTGCGCGTTTTATATTTTTTCTGCGATGTTTTCATTCAAGTGCTCGAAAAAATTAAATTAAAATTTTCAATAATCTATATCTCCATTAAAAATTGTTGTGTTTACAAAAACCAAATTAATTTTGAATAAGCGATTCTTCGACTATTGAGGATATTGTTTTAAGGAATTGTTTGTACTCATTTCATATTTTTTTCTGCGATTAAAAAATTAAAACGAAAATCTTCAAAAATCCATATCTCTATTAAAAAATTATTAAATTTACAAAAACCAAATTGATTTTGAATAAGCGATACTTCGACCATTGAGGATATTGCTTTAAGGAATTTTGTCTTCGCGTTTTATATTTTTTTTCTCTTTATCTCCAAATACTTAAAATACAATTTGAATTTTTAATTGAATCAAGGATAGTCGTATAATTATTTGGTGTAGCAGATAATATAGCCAAAATATTACCTTCAGTCACAGGTATGATATCAAAAGCAGAATCATATAAAAAAACATTTTTGAGAAACAATTAACAATTTGAGGTGTTACGACGTTTACTAACCGTCACAGTTTAAAATCACTGATATTGGAAAGTAGCAATCACAGGTAGCAACGTGATTTAAAAGTAGCCGTTTTGCCCATCTCTATAATCTAGTATACGGTGATACATCACCAGGCGCGCACCCAGAAATTTGTTTTGGGGGGCTCACGCATATAATAACACAAGTAATGGAAAACCGAAACGATATAATTCTAGTGAAAATACTTGCTCGAGCCTGAAAAGCGGACCCTAAATTAATTCCTGCTAAATCTAACGGCAGGTATGAAAAGTAAGTCATGAAAGCGAGCTGTTCAAGCTCTATAACAGTTTTTGAATCGTTAGCAGTTGTTTATTTGTGATTATAATTTATACCAAGAAACAAGAAAAAAAATCAATAATTTGATTTAAACCTACAAGCAATCATTAAATCCATTTTATTTACCCACAATAAAATAACAACTCGCCCGCAGATTTTATCAATCGCAACCTACAGTTCCACTCACGGGACAAGTATTTGCGTTACCTGTTTTGAAATTCATGTCCATGTTATTCGCTGTAATGCAGCCAAAACGATTAATATATTTCACAGATTACAACAATTTTGACGCAAAGTATAATATATAGGAAGCGCTTTTTTCTTCTTCTTCTTCTTCAAAGAAGTGAACCTCGGACATTGCCGGGTTGGCTTTGTCACTTTCTCTGCTGCGCACTTACCTAATCCACGGCGCGGCATACCTTTAAGGAAACATCCGTGCGCAGGCATAATCCACACACAACCACGTGTCGTGTCTTGAATTGTTGTAGTGCATTTACCTTGTAGATGGCGGTCTTAATTTTTCATTCTCAATAAAATTTTCCCTTTCATGGCACGCTTAATAAACTGCGGCCAGTTGTTGCTCTCGGTGGCGTGGGGCAGAGCGAACAAGTGGGCATATCCTTACCACAAACGATACGGTTCATTATTTGAAAGATATGCCGTAATGTATTCCTGTGGATTCAATAAAATTGTAAGTGTACTGATTTATTCGCGTTTCGTAGGGGAATATTAAAAATCATTAGGTGCTATAGCTTAATTCTTCTCAGTATGCAAGTGTAGTTAGTAACATGTTAAAACACTAGTTAGTACAGTCTGGTCAATTAATAATAATAATAATAATAAACGTTTATTGTACTTACTAAATACATAATAAATACAATGGCCATTGGTCCTTCAGCCAATCAATTAATAATTAACCTGAAGAAAATTAAGTGTAAATTATTGAAAAAAAAATTACTTTGACGCGTCACTGAGACACCCGGTTTATATAACCGTAATTTGAATTACTTTAAGTTTTTTTTAATGGCAAGTTTAATTGCCCTAAAATTAATAAATAAATTCAAGACGTAATTTCTACAGGTTCTGCTTTTGTGAATCCACCCGAAGAAAATGAAATATAAGTTATTGAAGTTGATGTATTCCAATCATGCAGTTTTTATGGATAAGTGGTTTCCATGGGAATATCCATAAGAATGTTTATTGCACGTTGGGAATATGTCAGTCGACAATAAAATATACATGCAGATAAAATATTCTAATGGGCACTACTTACAGAACGACAACTCCCTTTTAATGGTTTATTGTGTTCATATTCTGAGAATTGTTCTGCCATTATGTAATGGTATGTACCGAGAAATCTCGAATAATCGCAGGGTGAAATCTGTTGAGTAATATTAAATAATTATTGCATCATCATTATTATACGATAGATTCAGTTGCATTTATGGCATGGTGATAACATACTATTACTAATTATTGAACAATATACATTTTTTTCTTTTTAATTTTTTTATTTGATATTGGCATTTTGTTAATCTATCAGTCACCTTTGTTAGTATACGTACTTTCTGATTTCATTTTGACGTAATTTATCTTTGCGTTTCATTTTTTTTTTGACAAATTTTTCAATCTCTCCCTAATAAGTACATTTTTATCTATTGCCAGTTATTGAAGAATGTATGCCTATTAAAATGGTATTTTTCAGCTATCAAAAAAGGATATTTGGACATTTTTTTAATTGTCAAAAATGGCATTTTTGTTGTCAAAAATTATATTTTTTAGCTGACAATAATGATTTCTGACAGTTGTCAATAATGGTTTGTTGTAATTGTCAAGAGTGGCATTTTTCAGCTCTTAAAAATAGTATTTTTCAGCTGTTGAGAAGTGTATTATTCAAATGTCAAAAATGTTTTTTTTTATGTCAAAAAAGGTATTTCTCACCAATTAAAATGTTATTTTTCAGCTATAAAAAACAGCATTTTGCGACATTCTTTTCTTAATTATCAAAATGGCATTTTTCAGCTGTCAAAAATTGTCTTTTTGTAGTCAAAAATTGTCTTTTTGTATTCAAAAATTGTATTTTTGTAGTCAAAAATTGTATTTTTGTGGTCAAAAATTGTATTTTTTAGCAGGCAATAATGATGTGTTATAGTTGTCAATAACGGTTTGTTGTAGTTGTCAACAATGGTATTTTTCAGCTGTTGAAAATGGTAGTTTCAGCTGTTAATTACTTCGCGCCCATGCTGCTTTGATTTAATCCCAGGTTTGATTAAAAATTACTTCTTTGTTGTTGTTAACTTTTTCTACGAAATATGATTTCACTGTCACAAACTTTCCCATTTATGCAAAAAAATATGAAAAAATATTCCATAAATAGCGCTAAAGAAGTAATTTTTTTTGTACAATGTTTTTGTTTTCATTTTTCGCTTGTTGCCACATGTGGCGAACCTGGGCGTGAAGAGGTTAAGAAGTGTATTATTCAACTGTCAAAAATGTTATTTTTCAGCTGTCAAAAATGCGATTTCCTACCTATAGAAATGTTATTTTTCAGCTATCAAAACCAGCATTTTTCGACATTTTTCTTAATTGTCAAAAATTGCATTTTTCAGCTGTTAAAACTTAAAGCATTTTTTGTGTTGTCAAAAATTGTATTTTTTTAGCTAACAATAATGGTTTGTTACACTTTTCAATAATGGTTTGTTGCAGTTGTCAAGAATGGTATTTTTCAGCCGGTAAAAATGGTATTTTTCAGCTGTTAAGAAGTGTATTATTCAACTGTTAAAAATAATATTTTTCAGTTGTCAAAAAGGTATTTCTCACCTATAAAAATGGTGTTGTTCAGCTATTAAAAGTAGCGTTTTTTGACATTTTTAATTATCAAAATGGCATTTTACAGCTGTCAAAAATAGTATTTTTGGTTTTGTCAAAAATTGTATTTTCTACCTGACAATAATGGTATGTTACAGTTGTTAATAATGGTTTGTTCAGTTGTCGAGAATGGTATTTTTCAGCTGTTAAAAATGGTAGTTTTCAACTGTTAGGAAATGTATTATTCAATTGTCGAAAATTATAATTTTCAGTTGTCAAAAATGTCAGTTTTCAGCTGTTAAAAAGATATTTCTCAGTAATTTTCAGCTATCAAAGGCAGCATTTTTTGTGATTTTTTTTTATTGTTAAAATGGCATATTTCAGCTGTAAAAACTTGTACTTTTTGTTGTCAAAAATGTATGTTACAATTGTCAATAATGGTTTGTTGCAGTTGTTAAGAATGGTATTTTTCAGCTGTTAAGAAGTCTATTATTCAACTGTCAAAAATGATATTTTCAGCTGTTAAAAATGATATTTTTCAACTGTCAAAAATTATATTTTTATAATAATAATATTGTTTATTATTTCATTAGGCTGTATTAAATACAGATTGAACATGTCAAAAGAAACACAATACACAACAAACATTTAAATGAGATTGATACATAGTGAATTAACTTTATATAAAATATAAAATTAACAATCGACATACGTTTTTCAGCTGTCAAAAATGATATTTTTCAGCTGTCAAAAATGATATTTTTCAGCAGTCAAAAATGATATTTTTCAGCTGTCAAAAATTATATTTTTCAGCTGTCAAAAATAATATTTTCAGCTGTCAAAAATGATATTTTTCAGCTGTCAAAAACAATATTTTTCCGCTGTCAAAAACGATATTTTTCAACTGTCAAAAATGATGTTTTTCAGCTGTCAAATATTATATTTTTCAGCTGTCAAAAATGATATTTTTTAGCTGTCAATAATGGTATTTCCCATCTATAAAAATGGTATTTTTTAGCACATCAAAAGCAACATTTTTTTAAATTTTCAAAAATGGCATTTTTCAGCTTTCAAAAATTGTATTTTTCAGCTGACAATGATGGTATGATACAGTTGTCAATAATAGTGTGTTACTGTTATCAAGCATGGTATTTAGCATAGGTACGCAAAATGACTTTTGTCGAAAATAGTGGTTAAATCGACTGGAAACACTTAAATAACGATAAAAAAAAATTCATGAGTTTTTTTCGATTTTAAGTCTAACAACTCATTCAGAAAACTATTTGTTTATAAAAAAAATTGTGGGACTTCCAGGAACGGAGATATAATAGTAATTTACGATACAAGTAACGTTGTGAAGGTTTTTACATTACGAGAGAAACGTCGCTCGTGCTTTTAAATTCTCGAGTAATGTAAAAAATAACGTTACGGTTTATTTTATCATATTTCTATTTTTTTTTTAATTTGAAAAATGTTCAATGAAAACCGTGAAAAAACGAAGTCATGCTGTATGCAACCTAACATGCGTAAATAGTCATTCAATATTTGAAAACCTTAATCTTTAATAGTTTGCATATATAATATTACCAGCAGTGTGACAGATTATCAAATTTGAACTATCCTAGTATCCTTAAAGAACTTGACCATACTAAAGCCAATAATGTCCAAATAGTTGATTTTTATTCAAATTTCATGTGAGTTCTCAAATGATGCAAATTTAAAATCGTAAACAAATATTATGTTATTATTATGGCTGAAAGACCTTCGGTCGATAGCTGATCAAGAATTCTATTTCTGTGGATGCAGACTAGTCGATTTTATTCCTCTTGATCACATCTAATTCTTGTTTATAGCTGACAGCGTGGTATTTTATTTTTCCAGAATAAGTGAGAGAAACCGTAATTACACTATCATTAATATTGAAGATTGGCCTTTTGGAACGAATTCAAATCTTTTAAATATTGTCATAAAGAAATTTCGAATAAATAACCGTCAAAAATGACAATTTCGAATTGTCAAAAATTCTGCATTTTTGCCACCGCAAACGGCACATGAAGAAATTTGCAGTTGTCAAAAATTGTGGATTTTTACTATCAAAAACGGCATTTTTTGATATTAAAAAAAAATTGCCATTTTTGTATTGTTAAAAATTCTGCATTTTTGCCACCACAAACGGTACAAGTCAATGGTAAATACAGAAATTTGCAGCTGCCAAAAATTGTGGATTTTTACCATCAAAAACGGCATTTTTTGACATTAAAAAAAATTGCCATTTTTGTATTGTTAAAAATTCTGCATTTTTGCCACCACAAACGGTACCATTCAATGGTAAATAAATAAATTTTCAGCTGCCAGAAATTGTGGTTTTTTACTATTTACTATTTTTACTATTTTAAGAAAACTTCAACTGCTAAAAATGACAATTTCGAACTGTCAAAAATCGCACTACTATCACAAATGGCACGTTAGCAGTAAAAAGGAAATTTTCAATTGCTGAAAATAACTATTCAGTAATGTCAAAAATTGGTCATTACTGAAACCGACAAATTTCAACAATAAATAGAAAATTTCCAAATGCCAAAAATGTTTAACTGTCATAGTTTGAGCATATCTACTATCACTATCGGCATTTTTATAAGAAAAATATTAAAAAAGGGAAATTATAAATTGTAAAAAACTGTGCAATTCTACTGTCAGAAATGGCATTTTTCAATACTAAAACCGTCAAAAATGGCAATTTCGAATTGTCAAAAATTCTTCATTTCTGCCACCACAAACGGTACATAAAGAAATTTTCAGCGGTCAAAAATTGTGGATTTTTACGATCAAAACGGCATTTTTTTAATATAAAAAAAAAATTACTGCTAAAAATAGCAATTTCGAATTGTCAAAAAATCTGAATTTCTGTCACTACAAACGGCACGATTCAACTCAATAAAAAAAATTTGCAGCTGCCAAAAGTTATGGTTTTTTTACTATCAAAGACTGCATTTTTTGATATTAAAAAAATAAGTAAATTTCAACTGCTAAAAATAGCACTACTATCACAAATGACACTCAGCAGTAAAAAAGAAAATGACTATTTAATACTGTTTAAATTGCTCATTACTGAAAAAGCAAGTTTCAACAATTAAAAGAAAATTTCCAAATGGCAAAAATGTTAGACTGTCAATATGTGAGCATTTCTACTATCACTATCAGCATTTTTCAATATTAAAAAAGGGAAATTTCCAATAGCCAAAAGTAACAACTACAAATTGTCAAAAATTCTGCATCTCTGCCGTCACAAACGGCATGATTCAGCGGTAAATAAGGAAATTAGCAGCTACCGAAAATTGCGGCATTTTTTGATATTTAAAGAAAATAAAATTTCAACTGCTAAAAATAACAATTTCGAACTGTCAAAAATCGTACATATCTACCATCAAAAATGGCACGTTGGCAGTAAAAAGGAAATTTTAATTGCCAAAGATAACTATTTAGGTCCGTCAAAAATTGCTAAAACGAAAAATTCCAAATGCCAAAATTTGTTAACTGTCAAAATTTGAGCATTTCTACTATCACTATCGGTATTTTGAAATATTACAAATTACTCAGCGAGCGCCGCCGAGTGAACGTATGTAAATATAGACAAAGAATCGGTCGCGAAGTGATGATTTATCTTCGGTGATGCGGCCACGCGTAGATTTGTTATCGCGTTCTCTCACTCTGCGCAAAATTTACCCCCAGGTGTCACGACACTTTGGCATGGCTCTACTTTGTTCTCTGATCTCTCGATTATTTGAATGTTTGAATTAGCTGTGCAATCACAAAGTAGGCTAGCGCATTTCTTTGTAGACAAGTAACTGATTTTGTATTGACAGGTGAATAGTAACCATTACAACTCTCTGTACTAAATATCCACATGTGATCGTGACAGTCCTGCGTGGGTTTTCGAATATGGACTCGTATACAGGGTGTTTCAAAATTCATGCACCAAAAATTTTTTGCGTACTCCTCGTAGATAAAAAGAAAAAAAACCCTTATGACAAATTTCGATTTTCCACAAAATAACATGGATTAAACCCCCTCGCAGAAATATTTAAGAGACGCCACTGTTCATCTATCAATGAATACTTTCGTTTGCTTGTATAAAAACACACGGTGCCGATTTTAAGTGTGGACGCATGAATGAATGGTGACCTAATTTCGAGCGGGCTGTTGAAATTTGATCTTAACATAAACAGTACGGTGAGGCTTAATAAAACCGACGCACAAATTTCAAGTTCATCTTATTTATTATGCATTTTTTTTATTGTTCCTGGCGGCTTCCTACACTTGTGCATTTTTATTGCTGTACAATTGTATCTCTTGCAGTCCTATTACTTAAAATCACGGGGGGTAGGTGCTGTAAAATGATATTCCTTTGTTACCCAAGGCCAAGACCCTATTTGGAATAACACATTTTTAGAAAGTCCGTAAAAACATGTGTTTCCTCGAAGATACAAATCGGTTTTAAAAATTCCAAGGGCGACGATGGGGCTGCACAGTTTGACCAATCAATGCCCTCTACAAATTCACCCCCATCAATTGAAGACGGTGAAAAACCGAAAAAGAATTCAGTTAGTTTCTGCTTGTAAACTGAGTTGGTAATTATGGCGTTAATACCGTTTGATAATCACGAAAATTTGTACTGACTGACACGACATTTACTTCTAAATAACTCGATGGTACATTGACCTAATTTGTGTGCTGCATAAACACTAAAATCCACACCGTTTGTTTATCTAATGCCGGCAGTACAAGCTCGAGACGAAGACCCGAGACCAGGCGAGCGCGAACGTGTACGGCGGTGTTCTCGCCTTTCTACGCGCGAACGAAACTATTCATGAATGGGAGCATTGGCGTCTCTTTAATATTTCTGCAAAGGGATTTAATCCATGTTATTTTGTGGAAAATCGAGATTTGTCATAAGGGTTTTTTTTCTTTTTATCTACAAGGAGTACGCAGAAAATTTTTGGTGCATGAATTTTGAAACACCCTGTATAAGTCCATGCCCAGGTATTTAGTTAGCATGGTCTCCATTAACAATTGGCTGAAGATCGCTTTTACGATTTGAAAAGTATCTTAATATGTAGCTCATTGTTATTATGACACAAGTGCGGTAATAGCTGTGGTGCAATTTATTTGTAAAAGTTGGTGTTATTAAATTTTTAAACGTTATGTTGTTAAATGATCATAAACAACATAAAAATAACTTTAGGTTCCAAATATTGTTTCCCATCAGTTCAAATACAGACCGGTTTCGACCTTTAGGTCTCATCGCAGTTACAGGACGGCAAACGTAACTTGCCGTTGCGCAGTGGCAAAATTGTGCGCGGAACCTTGGAAGGGCGCTCTCGATAGATTTCGTGAAGAGTTCGCGCGCCTGGTACATTCATTTTCAAAAGTGACAGTGCATTAATTATGTGGAGGAGAGTGCCCGATAGAGTTGCAAATGAATAGCGCACGAGAAGAATATGTGCTTGCTTATTACAGAGACTGTACTCGGCTGGCTGTTGAGAGAGAGAGCTTTCGCTTGTTCTCTGCGCGTCTGGCCAACTTACATTTGCCGTCCTGTAGAAGCTGATGGGAAACGAAAATGACTATTGGAATATAAATATTCCAGCCACCGCTAAAGGTAGAAAAGCCAAAGTGGCGGATTCTATTGCCTAATCCCACTCCCGTGTGGCATTGGGATTAGTACAACAATTAGGCAATAGATTCCGCCACTTTGACGTTTCTAACTTTAGATTTGTTTAATACAGGCGAAACTACGATTTACAAAAAACATGAAATTCGTTACGGAAGTTTCCATAAATTATGTCCCTCCATGGAATTGTGACATTATTATTATAAACTAAAATTTGGAATAAAACATTTTTCTTAAGTTTTAATAATATTTTAATTGTCTTAAATCGAAATGATTTTGGTTCTGTAACATAGCATAAAGGGACGGAATAGGGGATGGAAGACAAAAAAACTGGGATATAATTTATTGTCTTTCCCTAAAAGGGAAAAAATACAAAAAATAGTAAAAAAATCTCATTTCACAAATCGTTTTTATCGCATTTGCCATATAGAACTTGGACTCGTGCAATAAAATCAAGTCATTTTTATCGCATTTTAAACTTGAACTCGTGCGATAAAATCTCCCTTACGAAACTTGCATTTTAATCATAAAAATACTTACCGTTCGTTGTAACGGGAAACAACTTAAATAAGCATTGACGAAAATAAAAAAAAAATCCGGGATGATATTTCAAACAAAAACACAAAATCAAATGAAAAAAGTATAAAATATGTCCCAGTATAAGAGTAAAGATAATTGAACCATTTTACTCAGGTCAAATAAAAGGTGAATGACGGAGACATATTTTTGTTTTATTCATACACAAATCTGGCAGTGTTCAGATGAAAATACAATATTCTTTTTAAGTAATAATTATTATATACATTGAGAAATACATTGGAATGTTTGAATATACAATGACAGTTACATATATAGAATACAAAAAAGATTTTGTTCTCTGTTTATACTTCCTGATTTTTCATATATCTACACACTTATCAACAATCACAGAAATATCTTTTTCAGATCTAGATTAAATTGCATCAGAAACGTAAAAGAGTGTTGAAGGGAAAACAATCCATTATTGAAATTATAATAATAAATATATGTTACTATTGCAAATCGGTATCTGGAAATACATTTATTTTTACAAATAATTGCCAATATAATTTTGTTTTTTAGACACAATCGGCGATAATGTTTTCTTTTTTTTAATCTTTTAATTTAATTAAATATTTACATTTTCTTTGGTACACACCATATTCTTTTTTTTGTAAATAATATAATCGTCAACATTTAGAGTTATCAAATATAATAAACATTTTCCCCTGTAATAAGTATAGTTTATATTTTCCTTCTAAATTTAACTTCTAATAAATAAATATATAATTATTTTTTAGGAAACTTTTTGTACATATATAAAGAACATTGGTTGTCGGCCTATAAAAAAGTCACACACCTTCCATTATTAGAAGAAGCAAAATGTAGTCCTTTTGTTTTTCTTTTTAAATATAAACCCTGCTATATACTATGTAAGAAATACACGTTTCATTGTTTTCACAGTTTATAGTAATAAAACAAGTATAAAACATCTAAAAAAATCGTCGCACACCTTAAATGTTATGTGCAGTATGTTCAGTGCTTTTCTATCGAGAAATTAATCATTGCAAACAAATATAAAATTCCTATAATACAATAAAGATTATAAAATTACTAACCAAAGTATGGCAATTCTGACTACAAGCTCGTTTTGTCTCGCATACAAGTATGTCCTTATTGTTGCTGTATTAAAAGTTGCTCCAGTTCGTCGGCGGACCGCAGAAGGAATGCTGCCGACTCGCGGTAGCCCGTTATGAGCTGCCTCACCGCCGCCATCTCTCCCGTGCTGAGTTTGTGGTTGAGTAACGGTTTCTGTTTCATACTTAAGTCTGCAGGACCTGTTGAAGGAAATTTGTTAGATTTCTGTTTGTTTGGATCGTTTGTACAGTTACCATTTGTGAGAAGGCCACTGCTGGCTCCGAATGGACTTTGTCCTGGGAATAGAGGGTATGGTCCAGGTCCTGCTCTTTGGAAAGCTTGTGAGAAATTCGGTCGGTACATCGCCGTAGGAGCTGACCCCGCTGTACTGGAAATGCCTATTCCGTTCATGGGACTCGTCCCCAAAGCACTTGAAACACTGCAACAATAATTTTTGATTAACTACAAGTATATGTGAAGTAGAATGAAAAGAAATGCTAGTTTTGTAAAGATCAAGTCAGTAAATTTTATTCTAGATGGCAATACCATGCGCGAAGCTTTACTGGCCTAACTATAGTAAAGACCTGTATGTTTGATAATAACAAAAGTGAAACTGAAAGAAATGTACTTAGACGAATGGTCAAGGATAGAGAACTGCTAACAATGGTGAAAGGCCGCGTACCATAATACTCATCCCTACCCTCTCACCTACAGTACCTTCAGCTGCTTATGTTTCGTGTCCGCCATATACAAGGTCTTAGAAAAAGAGTGTAAAATATTTAAGGGGGAAGTATGAATAATGCGAGGAAGAAGCTTTTCTGGTTACAAAATCTCCGACAGTGCTTCTGAATCAAGGAATAACACAAAAGCTAGAGGAAGACTAATTTTAAATTTTGACATATTTTCGAAGAAAAAGTCATAGTTGGCATCAATGCCGATTCGCATGAAAATTCATCGAAGAATTTTCAGGTAATTGTCTCTGGTGTTAGAATTTGTTTGAAATCCAGCATCTACTGGGATTAATTTGGAATAACTCAAAAACTAGAGCTAGATTTTGACATATTTTCGAAGAACGAATCATTGTTGTCCTTAATGCGAACTGGCATGAAAATCCACCAAAGAATTTTCAAGTAATTGTCTCTAGTATTAGTATTTGTTTTAAATCCACCATCTATTGGAATAACTTAAAAACTGCAGGGAGGGTAATTTTAAATTTAGACAGATTTTCGAAGAACAAGTCATTGTTAACCTCAATGTCAATTTGCATGAACATCCATTGAGCAATTTTCACGTAATTGTCTCTGGTGTTAGTAATTGTTTCAAATATGCCATCTATTGGCATTAACTTGGAATAACTCAAAAACTAGAGTGAGAGTAAGTTTAGATTTTGGCATATTTTAGAAGAAGAAGTCATTGTTGACCTCAATACCAATTTGCATGAAAATCCATGAAGGAATTTTCACGTAATTGTCTTTGGTGTTAGTATTTGTTTTAAATCCACCATCTATTGAAATTAACTTGGAATAACTCAAAAATTTTAGATTTAGGCATATTTTCGAAGAACGAATCATTGTTGACTTTAATGCGAATTTTCATGAAAATCCATCGAGGAATTTTCACGTAATTGTTTCTGGTGTTAATTCAGCATATACTGGGATTTGTTCGAAATAACTCAAAAACTAAAGGAAGGGTAAATTTAGATTTTTACATATTTTCGAAGAATAAGTAATTGTTGAGTTCAATACCAATTTGCAAGAAAATCCATGGAGCAATTTTCACGTAATTCTCTCTGGTGTTAGCATTTGTTTTAGATCCACTTTCTATTGGAATGAACTTGGAATAATTAAAAAACTGCAGGCAAGGTAATTTTAGATTTTGGCATATTTTCGAAGAAGTCATTGTTGAGTTCAAGTGATTTTCACGTACTTGCTTTGGTATTAGAAGTCTCGCCATTTTGTTTCCAGGTGGGGAAAAACAATTGTTTTTTTAGTATGTTAAAAATCCGTTATTCATAAGAGGATTTTAAAAATTTTAAGATGATTCCGCGCTACACATTTTTTTTAGAATTTTTCTTCCTCCAATTCAAGTTTCGAGTCTCACCATTATGTTTCCAGCTGGGGAAAACCAATTGTTTTTTCAATATGTCAAAAATGCATCATTCATAAGTGGATTTTGATGTTTTGAAAATGATTCCGAGCTTCGCAACTTTTTTAGAATTTTTTGAAACGCCAGATACAAATCTCATTTTCTCCAATTCAAGTTTCGAGTCTCGCCATTTTGTTTCCAGCTGGGGTAAATCAATTGTTTTTTCAGAATGTCAAAAATACATCATTCATTAATGGATTTTGAAATTTTGAAGATGATTCCGCGCGTGATAATTTTTTTAGAATTTTTTGAATCGCGAGATGCTAATCTCACTTCCTGCAATTCAAGTTTCAAGTCTCACCATTATGTTTCCAGCTGGGGAAAATCAATTATTTTTTCAGTATGTCAAAAATACATCATCATAAGTGGATTTTGACGTTTTGAAAATGATTCCGAGCTTCGCAACTTTTTTAGAATTTTTCGAAACGCGAGATACAAATCTCATTTCCTCCAATTCGAGTTTCGAGTCTCGTCATTTTGTTTCCAGCTGGGGGAAATCAATTGTTTCTTCAGTATGTCAAAAATGCATCATTCATAAGTGGATTTTGACGTTTTGAAGATGATTCCGAGCTTCGCAACTTTTTTAGAATTTTTCGAAACGCGAGATACAAATCTCATTTCCTCCAATTCGAGTTTCGAGTCTCGCCATTTTGTTTCCAGCTGGGGTAAATCAATTGTTTTTCAGTATGTCAAAAATGCATCATTCATAAGTGGATTTTGACGTTTTGACAATGATTCCGAGCTTCGCAACTTTTTTAGAATTTTTCGAAACGCGAGATACAAATCTCATTTCCTCCAATTCGAGTTTCGAGTCTCGCCATTTTGTTTCCAGCTGGGGTAAATCAATTGTTTTTCAGTATGTCAAAAATGCATCATTCATAAGTGGATTTTGACGTTTTGACAATGATTCCGAGCTTCGCAACTTTTTTAGAATTTTTCGAAATGCGAGATACAAATCTCATTTTCTCCAATTCGAGTTTCGAGTCTCACCATTATGTTTCCAGCTGGGGAAAATCATTTGTTTTTTCAGTATGTCAAAAATGCATCATTCATAAGTGGATTTTGACGTTTTGAAAATGATTCCCAGCTTCGCAACTTTTTTAGAATTCTCCGAAACGCGAGATACAAATCTCATTTTCTCCAATTCAAGTTTTAAGTCTCACCATTATGTTTCCAGCTGGGAAAAACTAATTATTTTTTCAGTATGTCAAAAATGCATCATCTATAAGTGGATTTTGACGTTTTGAAGATGATTCCGAGCTTCGCAACTTTTTCAGAATTTTTCGAAACGCGAGATACAAATCTCATTTCCTCCAATTCAAGTTTCGAGTCTCGCCATTTTGTTTCCAGCTGGGGGAAATCAATTGTTTTTTCAGAATGTCAAAAATACATCATTCATCAATGGATTTTGAAATTTTGAAGATGATTCCCGTGATAATTTTTTTAGAATTTTTTGAATCGCGAGATGCTAATCTCACTTCCTGCAATTCAAGTTTTGAGTCTCGCCATTTTGTTTCCAGCTGGGGAAAATCAATTGTTTGTCCAGTATGTCAAAAATACATCATTCATAAGTGGATTTTCAAGTATTGAAGATGATTTAGCGTGTTCTAATTTTTTTAGAATGTATCTAATTGTTAAATGCAAATTGCGTTTCCTCCAATGTCATTTTTGAGTGCAATGATTTTATTTCCAAGTCAGTTATGCCAACCGTTTTTTAGGATAACAAAGGTACATTATTTTTGGATAAATTTGGAGGTTTTCAAGGTTATTCCACCAAAGATAGTTTTTTTAGAATTTTTCTAATCGCTCGTTGCAAATTGCGTTTCCTCCAATCTCATTTTTGAGAACAATAATTTTGTATTCAAGTCAGGTATGCCAACCGTTTTTCAGTATAACAAAGATACATTATTTTTGGATAACTTAAGAGGTTGTCAAGGTTATTCCACCAGAAATAGTTTTTTCAGAATTTTTTTAATCGCTCGTTGCAAATTGCGTTTCCTCCATTCTCATTTTTGAGTGCAATAATTTTATTTCCAAGTCAGTTATGCCAACCGTTTTTTAGGATAACAAAGATACATTATTGTTGGATAAATTTGGAGGTTTTCAAGGTTATTCCACCAGAGATAGTTTTTGTAGATTTTTTTTAATTGTTCGTTGCAAATTGCGTTTTCTACAATCTCATTTTTAAGTGGAATAATTTTATTTCCAAGTCAGTTATGCCAACCGTTTTTTTAGGATAACAAAGATACATTATTGTTGGATAAATTTGGAGGTTTTCAAGGTTATTCCACCAGAGATAGTTTTTGTAGAATTTTTTTAATCGCTCGTTGCAAATTGCGTTTCCTCCATTCTCATTTTTGAGTGCAATGATTTTATTTCCAAGTCAGTTATGCTAACCGTTTTTTAGGATAACAAAGATACATTATTGTTGGATAAATTTGGAGGTTTTCAAGGTTATTCCACCAGAGATAGTTTTTGTAGAATTTTTCTAATCGCTCGTTGCAAATTGCGTTTTCTACAATCTCATTTTTGAGTGCAATGATTTTATTTCCAAGTCAGTTATGCCAACCATTTTTTAGAATAACTAAGATACATAATTGTTGGATAAATTTGGAGATTTTCAAGGTTATTCCACCAGAGATAGTTTTTGTAGAATTTTTCTAATCGCTCGTTGAAAATTGCGTTTTCTACAATCTCATTTTTGAGTGCAATAATTTTATTTCTAAGTCAGTTATGCCAACCGTTTTTTAGGATAACAAAGATACATTATTTTTGCATAAATGTTGACGTTTTCAAGGTTATTCCACCAAAGATAGTTTTTGTAGAATTTTTTTAATCTCTCGTTGCAAATTGCATTTCCTCCATTCTCATTTTTGAGTGCAATAATTTGATTTCCAAGTCAGTTATGCCAACCGTTTTTTAGGATAACAAAGATACATTATTGTTGGATAAATTTGGAGGTTTTCAAGGTTATTCCACCAGAGATAGTTTTTGTAGAATTTTTCTAATCGCTCGTTGCAAATTGCGTTTTCTACAATCTCATTTTTGAGAACAATAATTTTGTATTCAAGTCAGGTATGCCAACCGTTTTTTAGTATAACAAAGATACATTATTTTTGGATAACTTAAGAGGTTGTCAAGGTTATTCCACTAGAGATAGTTTTTTCAGAATTTTTTTAATCGCTCGTTGCAAATTGCATTTCCTCCATTCTCATTTTTGAGTGCAATGATTTTATTTCCAAGTCAGTTATGCCAACCGTTTTTTACGATAACAAAGATACATTATTGTTGGATAAATTTGGAGGTTTTCAAGGTTATTCCACCACAGATAGTTTTTGTAGAAATTTGCAAATTGCGTTTCCTCCAATCTCATTTTTGAGTGCAATAATTTGATATGATCAAATATATTACCTTAATCCTCCTGTTTTAAGGTCCGGTGTGAGGGAGAGACCTTTGCTAATAGAATTCGGCGTAGTCGAAGGTGTGGTGGAGGAGGGGAAGACACTCGACACGGTATCCGTTTCCAGTTTCACTGGGGTACTACCTGAGAAGTCAATACCTCTACTCATGGGGGCTGTTGTATCTGTCGTCTGTAAAAAAAAAACATCACCTTATTGACTGCAGATTCTTTAACTTACAGGTGATAATTATCACCAGGATTAATTATTAACCACTTTATTTGGAATTATGTAGTACTTACAACGTTACAAATATTACACTCAATTAATATTAACGGTATGAATTTTATTTGTAATAAAGTAAAATGTAAATAAAGTCATTGGTTATCTATACACGCGATTTTGGATTTATTTCGAAACGCGTATATAGATGGCCATTGACTAAATTTTAATTTTATTTTATATGACCAAAAAAAGATTTGTTTAAATGTTAAAGGAGTTTTCTCAATTAATTTAAACAAAACTCTTTTTAATCCAATAAAATTAAAATTTACTTAATGGACATCTATATACGCGTTTCAAGAAATTGCATTTATTATTATTTCACAGCATTATTTTCAATTAATTTTAATTTAGAAGAAATCTGTTTTTCCAAGCTAAATCTTTATGGCGAATTAAAAGTCTGTATAATTACTCTTTTAAAATTTTAAAGATTAACTAAACTCAAAATTTTGATCTAAATTTTTCATAGCATTATTCTCAATTATAATTTCAAAGAATTATCATTGATAAACTCAATTTAAAATTTCGACCCAAATATTTCATAGCGTTATTCTCAATTAATGATAATTTAAATAAATTCCTATTTTCCTCCTAAAATCTCAACCAAACATCCAAAATCAGAATATGGTGTAAAACTCAGGCAATGACTGCAAATTCCAAACAAAGTGGTTAATACTACACCAAAAAATAAAAATCAAATCAAGACTTACTGCAGCACCAGGCAGTAAAGGCATTGGTTGACTCACGGGCTCAAGTCCTAAACGCATTCTTTTGGCGTTGTGACTCTCGTTTTCACAGGCTGTGGCTAAGATTTGTTCCGCTTGAACTGAAGTTAAGTGCGCGGGTGTCGGCCTTGACTGGAAGTGATAAACAGCATTATTGCAAAATCGAGTGGATTGTTTGTTTTTTTTATATTTCTAATTTGAGAAATTTTCTCGACATGCGCTACTCACAGCGTCCCAAGGTGAGTTCGGATCCCTGGCGCGCTTGTTCCGCCTACACGACTTCAAGTAGGTCCTTATTCTCTTCCTCGCCCTTTCCGCGAATTCGGGGAACTGCCGCGTGCACGAGTCGATGATGGCTTGGATTTTTTCTTTGGGCTGTTTACTAATGGGGACGATTCGGTCCAGGTTTTCGTCCACGAATAGCCTCACGAACATCTGTAAGAGATAAAAAAAAAAGTTAAATTGGATATACAATTTTTATTAAATGTTTTTGTTGTTGTTAAACCATTGTGATTCAGACCAAACTTATGTTTTTTTTTAAATGGAACATGGGATTTTTTGTCATTTTTGAATTATATGGAGCAAATAAAGGTGAGTTACTTAAATACTCCTTATACCTATTGTTTGCCGTTTTCGAAATATTTGAAGATTTGTTGAAATGCATGGTCTGGGTGAAATTTTATTTTTGCCCCAGTGATTGACGTTGAACGATTAAAATAATTTTTATTACTTGCTTGAAGGTTCGAATTATAGAGCCAACCATGATTTCATACAAGAAATTATACAGGGTGATAAAAAATGTGCGGTAGAAAAACCCAACTTATAAAGTTGAATAACTTCGTTTTTTCAAATGGCACACCCTGCATTTAGTAACCTATTCTCAAGTAGAATCCAATTATCTTTCAGATTATAATAATTATTCCTGATATGATAATCGCCGAATACAAGAAAACTATTGAGATTCGAAGATATTAATCGCAGTCGCACATGAAATGGAATGGGCATGTCTGTGATTAAACATTCGTAGTTATCATTCAGACAGTTTGGTCATTGTGTTAAAAAGCGTTAATCAGAGACGTGCGTATTTCAATTCATAGGCGACTGCGATTAATTTATTTTAGAAACAAACCGTGCTAAACGCGTAGGACTACTTTTGCAGGCCGCAGATAACTGTAATACGTACGAAATTTTCACGAAAAATCAAACTGAAAATATAAGAAGGATTTTAGAAATTACGTCCCCCAAAGTTAACTCTCAAAGCCAGGGGGTAGGGGTTAACCTAACCCTGTATGGCGACCAGACCCGACAAAATTTCGATGAGTTTTGTGCGTCGAACGACGCCCAGATAACTCGGCTAACTTTTAAGCTGGTCCCCTTCATATCGTCTCACCCCCAACGCCGAGGGTGATTTTCCAAACACAGATTTTCCTAAACCCATACGCGATATTTTGCAGTCGAGCAAAAAATTTTCACCAAAAATCTACTTTAAAATATAAGGGGGATGTAAAACATTATTTATTATTGTAAAAGTAAAGCTTTTATTAAATATTTTTTTTACTTTTTTTCAAGTCTAAGAGGCCATTCTGAACACTATTTGTCTATAAAAAACATTTTTGTTGGACTTCCAGGTACCGAGATACACAAAATTACTGTTTTCGTAAATAGTGCTTAAATCGACTAGAACGCCTACAAATCGATTAAATTAAATTTTTCTTCAAAATTTTTTTTATCTTTTTTTTTAATCTAAGAGACCACTTTGAACACTATTTGTCTATAAAAAAAATTTGTGGAACTTTCAGGAAGAAATTACTGTTCGTAAATAGTGCTTAAAAAAATCGACTGGAAACGACTAAAAATCTATTAAATTTAATTTTTCTTCATTTTTTTTTTCAAGTCTAACAGACCATTCTGAACACTATTTGTCTATAAAACAATTCTGTGGAACTTCAGGAAGAGCTGAGATATGCAAAATTACTGTTTTCATAAATAGTGCTTAAATCGACTGGAAACGCCTAAATATCGATTAAATTTAATTTTTCTTCAATTTTTTTTCAAGTCTAACAACAGACCATTCTGAACACTATTTGTCTATAAAACAATTCTGTGGAACTTTCAGGAAGAGCTGAGATATGCAAAATTACTGTTTTCGTAAATAGTGCTTAAAAAATCGACTGGAAACGCCTAAAAATCGATTAAATTTAATTTTTCTTCAATTTTTTTTTTCAAGTCCAAAAGATTATTCTGAATACAATTTGTCTATAAAAATATTTTTGTGGGACTTCCAGGTACCGTGATACGCAAAATTACTGTTTTCGTAAATGGTGCTTAAATCGACTGGAAACGCCTAAAAATCGGTTCAATTAAATTTTTCTTTAAAATTTTTGTTTGTTTTTTCAAATCTAAGAGACCATTCAGAACATTTGTCTATAAAAAAAAATTGTGGAACTTTCAGGAAGAGCTGAGATATGCAAAATTACTGTTTTCGTAAATAGTGCTTAAAAAAAATCGACTGGAAACGCCTAAAAATCGATTAAATTTAATTTTTCTTCAATTTTTTCTTCCAGTCCAAGAGATTATTCTGAACACAATTTGTTTATAAAAATATTTTTGTGGGACTTCCAGGTATCGTGATATGCAAAATTACTGTTTTCGTAAATAGTGCTTAAATCGACTGGAAACACCTAAAAATCGCTTAAATTAAATTTTTCTTCAAAATTTTTGTTTTTCTTTTTCAAGTCCAAGAGACCATTCTGAACAGTATTTGTCTATAAAAAAAATGTGGGATTTTCAGGAAGAGCTGATATATGCAAAATTACTTTTTTCGTAAATAGTGCTTAAAAAAAATCGACTGGAAACGCCTAAAAATCGATTAAATTTAATTTTTCTTCAAAATTTTTTTTTAAGTCCAAGAGATTATTCTGAACACAATTTGTCTGTAAAAAAAATTGTGGGACTTCCAGGAAGCGAGATACGCAAAATTATATTTTTCGTAAATAGTGCTTAAATCGACTGGAAACGACTAAAAATCGGTTAAATTTAATTTTTCTTAAATTTTTTTTTTCAAGTCTAACAGACCATTCTGAACACTATTAGTATATAAAAAAAAAATTTGGAACTTTCAGGAAGAACTGAGATACACAAAATTACTTTTTTCGTAAATAGTGTTTAAAAAAAATCGACTGGAAAAGCCTACAAATCGATTAAATTTAATTTTTCTTCAATTTTTTTTTAAGTCTAACAGACCATTCTGAACACTATTAGTATATAAAAAAAATGTGGAACTTTCAGGAAGAGCTGAGATATGCAAAATTACTCTTTTCGTAAATTGTGCTTAAATCGACTGGAAACGCCTAAAAATCGATTAAATTTAATTTTTCTTCAAAAAATTTTTTCAGGTTTAAGAGATTATTCTGAACACAACTTGTCTGTAAAAAAAAAAAATTGTGGGACTTCCAGGAAGCGAGATACGCAAAATTATATTTTTCGTAAATAGTGCTTAAATCGACTGGAAACGACTAAAAATCGGTTAAATTTAATTTTTCTTCAAATTTTTTTTTTCAAGTCTAACAGACCATTCTGAACACTATTAGTATATAAAAAAATTGTGGAACTTTCAGGAAGAGCTGAGATATGCAAAATTACTCTTTTCGTAAATTGTGCTTAAATCGATTGGAAACGACTAAAAATCGATTAAATTTAATTTTTCTTCAAATTTTTTTTTAAGTCCAAGAGATTATTCTGAACACAATTTGTCTGTAAAAAAAATTGTGGGACTTCCAGGAAGCGAGATACGCAAAATTATATTTTTCGTAAATAGTGCTTAAATCGACTGGAAACGACTAAAAATCGGTTAAATTTAATTTTTCTTCAAATTTTTTTTTTTCAAGTCTAACAGACCATTCTGAACACTATTAGTATATAAAAAAAATTGTGGAACTTTCAGGAAGAGCTGAGATATGCAAAATTACTCTTTTCGTAAATTGTGCTTAAATCGACTGGAAACGCCTAAAAATCGATTAAATTTAATTTTTCTTCAAAAACATTTTTCAGGTTTAAGAGATTATTCTGAACACAACTTGTCTGTAAAAAAAAAATTGTGGGACTTCCAGGAAGCGAGATACGCAAAATTATATTTTTCGTAAATAGTGCTTAAATCGACTGGAAACGACTAAAAATCGGTTAAATTTAATTTTTCTTCAAATTTTTTTTTTAAGTCTAACAGACCATTCTGAACACTATTAGTATATAAAAAATTTGTGGAACTTTCAAGAAGAGCTGAGATATGCAACATTACTCTTTTCGTAAATTGTGCTTAAATCGATTGGAAACGACTAAAAATCGATTAAATTTAATTTTTCTTAAAACAAAATTTTTTGTGCTGAAGTTATTTTTAAAAACATTACAATTTTATTTCATGAAATTGTAAGCGCGTATTTGTTTTCTCCTGATATATTTTCAAATATGAAAATTGAACATAACGCAAAACTGTAGTTTTTATAAAAACATGTTAATTTTAAAAATTGAAAAAAAAAATTGAATCGAATGAAATCAAATCACTTTATTGCACTTTAGCCACATTTAAATATACATGTTACAATACTAAACATGATACTGTGGATGTGTTTGTCAACTTAGAGCTCGATATTAGAATAAAATTATCATAATCATCGTGCAATGATTACCTAAACATGTTTTAATTATGAAGATGATGGTTGCGACCGTTACTATGTGGTAGTCCATTGTCAGGTAACTTTGAATTAAACAACTTTTGACGTTTTTAAAATAAATAGTGGTAAAAAAACGTCGAAAGTTGTTTAATTCAATGTTTTAATTAAAAATGTAAATCCTCAATTGTTGCGGAGGCATTAAATAAATTTAACAAAGACGAGAAGTGGATTGAATATATGAATTTTTAACCTGCAATATGTTTGTTATAAAAGTAATATCAAGTATGGGAAACAATTTTATTTTACTTAAAATATTAGCCTATAAATTTTGATAATGGATTCATCAAATGAAAAATTTGATCGTAGGCTATCATTAAGTGGCCTTTTGAATAGAAAAATTAAAATTTTACACCCCGAGAGAGCGCAGTACATGAAAAAGTGACACTTTTAAAATCAAAAACACAAGCGACTTTGTTCATATCACAAACTTTATTTAAAATTAGTGACTACGCGCCGACAAATTGAACTTATTTATCATGTTTCACAGCTACGATCAAAAATCGAGTTTTTAGTTTATCCTTAGGTTTAAGTTTCAAGGCGTTTAAATCCACGAAAATTTCAATTACATTTGGTTTGGCCAGTTTGGCCAAAAGTCTTAACGGAAATTGGCGCAACCTGCGGTACGAGCTTTCAATACCTTTAAGTTATTAATGAATACTGTTTCATATCTTAAAGTCTTATCCAAATTTTGATAACTGAAGTTATAATTTCAATTTTAGAAATTAGCTAAACCTAAAGTTAAAATTGGTTTGTTTGCCTTTCAAACTCCTATATATGAGGAGTTGAACTGCAAAACTCAACAAATCCACTTTTATAATTTGTTCAGAAACCGCGAAAAAACGTTCAGGAAGTCTATTTGTTGCTTAAAAAAAAATTAATGTTTAGCTGCATTTTTAAATATGATTTGTTGCGTTTTGAAAGGTAATTCACACATATTCGGATTTATCTATGTTTGGACAGTAAGAATCTATACCAAGCTCATTTTGGCCAAAAAATGGGTTAGTTGAGTGTTGCAGCTCAACTCCTCATATCTACCCAACAACACTTCCAAAGTCATCGCAAATCACATAGTTCTAAATTCTCAAAGCTTAAAGATCATCATCTAGTTGAAAGAAATTGGCATAACTTAATGCGATCAAAAACTTTGTGAGTTTTCAACCATAAAAAATAAATACTGAAATTTTTTTCACATACACATCATCTGCAACATTTTTCAAAAACTCTAGACATTCATTTCTTTGTAAAAACTTCATTTTTATAGAAAATCATTATTTTGAATCATAAAGCTTCAATTTTTGCTTATTAGATCATAAAATAGTTTTAAATATCTTGAATGTTTATAAACTTGTGTTTCACTAAAACGGCCCAAAGGAAACTTACTTTGTGGACGAGCCTCGTACAATAGTTTGGAGCATTGCAAGCAAATTGCACAGAAAAAAATCGTCATCTTTTGGGCACAAATAACCACTTTTGCGCTTTTCAGGCACTAATTCTTCATCATCCGGTAAAGACCATTAAAGTTTTGGCCTTGAATGATATTTTCGCCGAGGTCTAGAGATACGTGCACAGGATTGAGCTTCCATTTGACATCTTAACAGTCTTTCTCGATAAAATGGCCGAAGTGAAGCGCCGACTTTTCGGTAATAAGTCCCACTGTGTATAAATTCATTTTGCTTTTTTTATATATTGATTCAAGACTCTTCAATCATACGTAACAGGTGGTAAAAGAAATTAAATTCAAGATGACCCAACACCGTTACATTGCCATTTGTGGAAAATTGCAAAATTAGTTTGTGCTCTATTTAGCTAATGAATGCGCAAAAGCGAAAGAAAAACACGATATAATAACATACTGCGACGAGGAGAGAAAAAAAAGGGTGTGTACGTACGTTGAAGGCTTTTAGTCTTTCTGGGTCATGTGTTTGTGTGTCGATTTTATCGTCACTTTCGTCATCGTCGTCGTCCTCATCTTCTTTATTGCCGCTGGAGCTGGTTTCGTCGTGGGCAGACCCCGTTTCGGCATTGACCGGACTCTGCGAAAACAAAAGAAAATCTCATTTAGGCGATGGGCGAACAGGTGTGCACGGGGAAGTTCGATCGTTTCACACAAATGGATACATGACATGTTACATTCGATATATATATATATATATATATAGATATATGTACGCGCTAACGGATAAAGGTAAATTACGAAAGTAATCGCTTAAGGACGGTTAAGTATGTATTGTATGACCGCAGCCCTTTCTAATACTGAATTCCGAACATTTAAGATTAAAAATTGATACCCAAACCCAAAGTTATTTTGAAATGACGATGTTTTATACTTTGTTGTCAATTTTTGTTGAATTTCATTTCAGCGTTTATTTTATTTTTCGTTCTAATTCGTGAATATGTAAAAATTAATCATTCAAAACAGCTTGAAAACCGAAAAATTTTCAGAAGCAAAAATTGACATTTTGTGAGTTGACTTGATTTTTTGACAACACGCGAATTGCTTTTCACTAAAAAATTATCCATTTATTGAAAATATTTCTGTTGCATACTATTAAAAAAAAATGCATTATATTTTATATAAAAAAAATCAAATAATTGTATAAGTAAATGGTAATAAAATGACGTACGTCCTAGTATTTATTAAAATTTTATTTTTCTGTACTAGTTGCGGATATTATCCATCTTCAGCAGAAAAACTACAAAGAAACGAAATATATAAATTTATAACAAACAAAATATAAAATTATAAAGAGGGGGAGGCGAGAGGGGTAAATTTATAGTCTTGTAACCTCCTCCCTCTTTATAATTTTATATTTTGTTTTTTATAAATTTATATATTTCGTATCTTTGTAGTTTTTCTGCTGAAGATGGATAATATCCGAAACTAGTACAGAAAAATAAAATTTTAGTAAATACTGGGACGTACGTCATTTTATTACCATTTACATATTACCCAGTAATCATGGATTACAACACCAACAATTGTATAAGTGTTTATAAACTTATTTTTAAATGAAAATACAAATAAATATACAGGATAAGGTACCAACGATAAATTATTACACGTGGAAGCTCCAAAAACAGTTTCCTTTAGAATTAAAACACAGATGTACTTTGCATTTTTAACATCTCACTTTTTCTCCACTTTTATATCTTGTTCACTCTGGCCAGAATCTTGTCTCACTCCATTTGATGGTTTCAATACAACGTCCAGATTTTGGAGGGTCAATGTCTTTTATAGATGATTGTTGTCCTCTCTTAGTTCATCGTTTATCTAGATTACATAGAGTATTGACAACTTCAGACTTGAAAACAAGTAACGGCATCTTGTTTAGCTTTTCTAGTTGCCTTTGAACTCGTCTATACAGTATCCAAGAGTTAACTACTATTGCATCTAGCGTTGTACTAGGGAGGGGGAGTCCTGGAGGTGGATCCCACTCATATGTTTATTGTAAATTTTTACCAAGTTTTGATCTTTTATTCCAATGTTCTTTTTTGTGCAAGAGAACGTTTTTAGCTTTTGAATGAGATTGCTTTCACAACATTTACTATTTTATTATCATACCATTGGCAAGCTTTTATGTTTGATTTTTTCTGATTCTGTAACCTTCTTTCTTCCTTTAAATTTTAGGACTTTCTCAGAAATACGCGATTAGACCTTACAGTTCCAACACTCTCTATTCCTTGTTGTTTTGTTTGTACCAATAACGCAACTCCAGTAAAATAGTTGTCAAAATGCACATTGTGATTTTTACTTTTAGGATGAACAATCACATTACTGGCAGCTTCTAAATCTCGTTCGTTCGGAAGGAGTTTAATATTCGATTTTGTGGAAAATAATTGTGAATCCACTTACCTCGGGCAAAACCCACATCACGCGACTTTTTTGGAATGTAGGTTTTCAACGATATGCGATCTGCTCGTCACAAGATATATCTTCTTTTAGAGGTATTTTTAGACAAGTTTTTTATTTCATTTACCAACGGAGTAATTTTATCTCTACTTTAGTAGCAACTGTTAAAATTAATGATTTTTTTTAATCCTCGAATCTGTTGATAGGCATCACCTCGACAATTTGTGTCGTTATAGTATTAGGCGCCCAATATCTTCGTGTGCTAGGCTGTTTGATAATTGATGTCCACATTGGTACATCATCAATCTTTGAAGTTCTTCTTTTGAAGTATTTATTGGTCTATTGGGCCTACTATATAAAATTGTTTGATTAACAACCTCATCTAGGAGGTTCCTATTTCAAAATATAGTAGAACACCGATTAAGCAAGTCTCGATTATATGAGGTTAGTATATATATATATATATATATATATATATATATATATATATATATATGTATATATATATATATATATATATATATATATATATATATATATATATATATGTATATATATATATATATATATATATATATATGTATATATATATATATATATATATATATATATATATATATATATATATGTATATATATATATATATATATATATATATATATATATAGACCATAAAGTGTGAGTATAATGAATCTTTTGAAGAGACCCCTACAACTAATAATAATTAGTTACCAATTGATCTTCTGTTACCTTCACCACAATATTCACAGTTATGGGTGTAACTAGAAAAGCAATCGCTCTGTTTTGAGACACATTACAACCCCTGCTTTAAAAGGGATAAAGTTATAGTCCATACTACTTAAATATTTTTTCCCACCAACGACAATTGAAAGGAACTCGCCAATTATGATAGAGCTTCATGGCCAGAAATGGTTCGATCTCTGCCATATGTATTTGCCAGCGGCGGCTCGTGGATTTTCGTAGAGGAAGCTAAGATAGAGATGCTTCTCGTACTGCACTCCTTTTAGAGGAAGCAAATATTCCGCTGCTATTTCGCCATCCACAATCTGCCGCTGGTGTTTGCACTAGGGACGGCTAGATGGAGTCAAAAACCATTTTACTATTTTATCCCGCCATTGGTGACGCAAATTTAATGGTGACGCCGGTCTCACGCACCGGGGTTTTCAACTGAAGATTTTTCGAAACGTGTTACTAATCGTTCATTTTTTTAAATTTATGCTCTTTGACAATAAAACAAAGATATCTAATCAATTTAAGCTCTGCAATGCGGCAGCTACTCGAAATTGCAACAGAAAACAATAACGGAGAATAAAGTTATTCGAATTTTTTTAACACGCCCGGTCTCACAGACCAGTAGGTCACCATTGGCGGGTTAAGATTATTGAGTTGCTTAATACTCATAGTAAAGTTATAGAGCTGCCATCTCTAACCTGGCGCAAATGCTGCACAAAGTTTCAAATTGCAGCAAGTATTTATGTAAGTGTTTTTCTTATCTAGAAAAATTTTATGCGGAAATAAAAAAAGAGAGATACAAACATTTATTGAGGACACAAAAAAGAGAGATTAAAAAAATGCAACAAAACAGTCGTTTCCTAACAGGAAACCCAAATTTAAATCTAATCCCAGTCGGAACCAATGAAAAAATCCACAGTTTTAAGTTCAATATACCAAATTTCAAATTCGTACTAAACTAAGTCAAATTCCAGTACAAGATTAAGAATCGCTCGTTTTAGTTTTAAGTCGCTATAATCTCTTTTTTACCTCTAAATTACTTGTAATTATGAAATTATTTACACCCTTGGCCTCAACGATCCTGAACAATCAAGCGCAAATTTTCTTTACGAGTTTCTTTTTTCTTCCTTGTATTCTTCTTTCCGTTTTGTCTTCTCTTCTTCTGTTGTGTTATTTTTCTTATTTACACCCTGGTAAGTTGTCTTTTTTTGTGTACGCATTCTTGTTTTGCCATCTTTATTTCTTTGTTCCACCAGTATGTGATCGTTTGTATATTTCTTTTTTTTTATGTTTTGTTTATTGCGCATGTAATCACTGTCTTCATCTCTTCTGCGTCGTATTTGTTTTCTTTTTCTATTACGTCTCTTAGTCTTGTTCTATATTCCGGAATTTTATTTGGTATTATTTTCCACCCTTTACACCTAACTTTCATTTTTCTTTCCCCTCTTTTACTTCATATAGTATTTCTTTATGCATTCCCATACTGTTTTCTCTATTCACTCTTATGTCTTCTTGGTTCTCTGCTCTACACATGGTTATGTCCACTCTTCCCTCTCTCAAAAGTTGGTACCTTCCCGTCGTTCACTACTTTTATCTCGTTCTCTTCCAGACATTCCACTAGCATTTTCCCCTTTCCGTTCTCTATGTCTCCTCCCCACTCAACAGATTTCGCATTTAGATCTCCTGCTATTATTATTTTTTTCTTGCAGCTGCTTACACTTTTAGCCAATTTTAGCAGATATTCTTGGAATTCTCGCTTCTCTCTGTTGGGTGACCAATAACATGTATATATCCTTTGTTTCCAGTTCTACCCATGCAAAAACTTCTTCCCTTATCCCGATGTTATATATCCTAATGTTCTTGTTTATGATTTTTATGGCTGCATCCTCTCTAACATTTTTTACCCAGCGTCCACTCTTTAGCATTTTCTTGTTCGGTTCTGCTATTATTAGTATTATTAGTATTAGTCTATTTCAGTGACGTTTCGCGGGGTTTTTTCTGGTACGGCCGAGGAACAAGAGGTGGTAATACAGATAGGTCCGGTCTCTGCAACTGACCCTACCTATCTGTTATTACCACCTCTTGTTCCTCGGCCGTACCAGAAAAAATCCCGCGAACCATCACTGGTCTATTTTGTTTTGTTTTGCTTTCTGTTGTAAAATGTCAATGACCAGTTTTTCTCTGTATACATTATTAAGAATGATTTATATTCCTATTTATTTGGGAGGAAATGGAGAGAGGAGAGAAGGTGAATTTGTGAAAGGGTAGGACTGGCTGAGGTGAAGGTGAAAGAGTGGTTTGGTAGTGTGAAGGTGGCGGCATGGGTGAAAGAGAAGGTGAAGGAAGTGGAAGCTCAGGAGAGGCAGGGGCGGATAGGGAAGAACATGTTCTGGAAGTGGCAGATGTATGGGATTTTACCGAGATACCTGAGTGAGGGTGGTTGGAGCGGGGAGGAAAGGGTGATAATGGCGTGGGCTGGGTATGGGTCTGGAGAGAGGTGGAGGAAGAAATGGATGGGGGAGAAGTACATGAGATGTGGATTATGTGAGTGGGAGAAGGATACATAGAGGTACCTGGCGGAAGAGTGTGAGGGTGTGAATGAGGAGTGGGTGGGAATGAAAGGGAACAGAAGGGTTACAGAATGGATGAGAGAGGATGAGGCTGGGGTAAGGACACCTCCGTTAAGTTGGCAGGACCAACTCGGAAAAATATTTTCCGCTACGGCTCAAAATTATCCGCTTTTTATCCGCTAGCGATCGCCGCAAAATAAAAATTTCCGCTCTTCCCATTTCCCGGGAATTTTTTTTTTGTGCGGCGACGCCAGCGGATAAAAAGCGGATAATTCCAGTGCTTTTATTTTCTGAAAAATAATAATTTTTAGGGTGGGTCCCGCTAACTTCATGTTAAGTTAGCGGGACCCCATTTTCCCGGGAAATGGGAAGAGCGGATTTTTTTGCGGTGATCGCTGGCGGATAAAAAGCGGATAATTTTGAGCCGTAGCGGAAAATATTTTTCCGAGTTGGTCCTGCCAACTTAACGGAGGTGGAAAGGACGCTGGAGAAATGAATATGCCAATAAAGTTTTTTTTTGTATTAGTTCTATTACCTCTCTTGCTCTCTCTTATTCTTTTTTCTTTTTTTACCTCTCTTTTCTATCTTTACTCTTCTTCTTTATTTTTCTTTTTCCATTCTTCCTTCTTTATTTTCTCTTGTTCTTTTATCCCTTTCTCTTCTCCCTTATCCTACCTTTTCCTTTTTTAACTTCTTCTCTGTATTTCCGACACCGCATGGAGTCGCTTCCTGTTTACATTCCGTACATACTATTTTGAGTTTTTTTTTGCGTTTCTTTACCACGTGTACCTTCTTCAAGCATTTCAGGTATTATCTTCCTTCTGATTCTTTTATGTACATTATTTCCTCTTATGGCCAAATCTTAGGCAGTTGTTGCACCTCAACGGTTCCACTTTCTTTATCGATCTTTCCTTTTTCCACCCGATATGGACATACTATTTTGTGTTTTTTTGCATTCCTTTGCCACGTATCCCTCCTCCAGGCATTTCAGGCATTTTCTTCCTTCTGCTTCTTTTATGTACATTATATCCTCTTATGACCAAATCTTAGGTAGTTGTTACACCTCAACGGTTTCACTTTCTCTATCGATCTCTCCGTTTCCACCCGATCTGGAGATACTATTTTGTGTACGTCAATTAGTCGGATTAGAGATTTTTAATTTTTGATGAAAACACGAAAAAAAGACATGAGTAAACCCCTTGGAAGCTTGTTAAAAAATGCAACTTTCTTAATAATCATCGTAGACTATTGAATTTAACTTGTTTTCATCAGAAAGACGAGAGAAATTGATTGCCGTTAAAAAATTTCAAACAACCACAATAGCAAAAAAAAATAGTCAGTCAGTGAACATTTTTGAAAATTTACGAAAATAATTGATTTTTCAGACTTTGTTTGGCCGTAGCGGCCAAACGAAAACTCCAAATTGACTGACTTATCCCAACCTAACCTAATCTAACGTAACCCAATCCAACCTAACCCAACTGTATGTAAATTTGCAGTTCGCGATAATTATTTTCTGACGCTGTGGCTTCTTCAGACAAAGAAATCATTTTAATTTTCAATTACTTGAAAAAAAAACAATATAGACTCTGCGTATTATTGAATATATTATTATTTTCAATTTTAATTACTTGAAAAAGATCAAAACACATTGAAAAATTCGAGGCATCATTTTTTAATCTGTGTATATAGCTTTCATCACCCGTTATATAATAATATTTTACAATACTTATTTGTGGATATTGTTATAAATTTAAAAAAAAAACTGCGCATTGTAATGCTTTCAAAGTCTTAAATTCAATAGCACCAAACCTTTCTATAGATGCGCAATTACTGAATGTCATTCTAAAGGCCGTTCGCGCGGTTTTAATTAAACAAAGTGCATATGAATATGGTAACGTCGAAGGCGTAAAAGTGAACCGTTTTTACGATCCACGACTCGGCTTGTGCGAAATTATAAGTACTAAATTAGTTAGTGCACACTTACAGATTGGTCTCTGGGCACTGGTGGCGTCGCCTTTCCCTTGGCCAGTCCCAAAGCTGAGTGATACTGCGCCCACAATCCCGCCATTTCTTCGCTTCCGGCGAGAGTCGACAGGTCGGGAACGTCCCCGCTGCCGTTCCTGTTTCCTGCTGTTAAATAATTAAAATTAGTGTTTACCGTCCGACCGGTGCGCCGCTAAAGGAAGAATACACCTCACTAATCGTGTTCTGAATGTTCTAGTTCTTTGCTTGCAAATGTTAGATTTTTTTTTACCTTGTGCCTGATTATGGTAGTTCCACGCCAAGAGCATCAACTTGAATTTGTCGGATTCTTTCATAATGCCGGTTCCTGCACAGCCAATCAAATCATATCACGTGTTAGCAGGGTTGGTAAGAGAAAACAAACAGAAACTATAGTTCAGTATGTTATAATAATAAACGACAAAATAAATTAGTAAAGCTAGTAAAAAACATTCAAACGGGGGGACAAATTGTTGCGTAGCGTTGATTTAAACGCATCGCGTTATAACCAAAAATGATGATGATACGTTTTGAAGAAAATTTATCGCATTTGAGGGAGGAACGAGTTATTTATGGGTACGTGAGCAAAATTTATGTGTCAGTTCCAGATAGACTACGGGGGCAATGGCAAAAAACACAAATGTATACTAAATAAAAGCGTTGATAAACAATCTTCAGCAATGCGTTCTCTTGCGATAAGCGAGTAAATATAACGCAGATTCGCGTTGTTTTAATAATAATAACGAGGCCCTGATAATAAGCATTGTTTTATACGTATAGAATGATTATTTTCGTAAAATTTACAAAATCGTTTCTTAAAGGCTGAACGACCTCTCTGGTCAAGTGCCTGTAAAATGGTCTCAATGAATCGGAAAGTAAGAACAAATTTATTTAGAACGTGCAATTATTGTTTATTTATATTTTCTTCGTTATTTTAATTCTAAAAGCGCCATCAATAATACAAAATACAAAATTTATTTTCAATTTGCCTACAAATATATACAACAATTTATTGATAGAGCATGAAAACAAGTCAAACAGAAAATAATGGTAAACAAGTGAACAATACAATAAAACAATCAACACAGTGATCAACCTAACATTAATGGAGGTAGCTATCCATACTATATGGTTCCAAATCAATTAACTATCTTATTAATAAGAAAGAATCGGAGATAATATAAACAAACAATAATTGTTATAAAATTTTTGTAGGTTTTGCCGAAGTGAACAAAAAATTCAATATCAAAGGAATTTTGAAGTTTTACAGGCCTTTCCAAGGTCTATGAAAATGAGTAAATATTACCTGATTCATGTAAACCTGACATCAATAAAAATATTTTAATTATTGTTATTAATATCAGCATTAATTATTACACCACAATTTCAAGTCTGAACGAAAATAAAATTTTCTATAATATAAAATAAATCGCCTTGCAATTATGGATACAAAATCGTGCAAGAATTTCGTTGTCGAGCATTTCGTAGAAAATAAATTGAGTTCGTATCAAATGCATTGCAAAAAAACACTATACAGGGTGTTATAAATTCGATGCATTATCATTGCTATTTCGGTAACTATAAGAGATAGAGGGTTGGTTATATTAAAGCAATTGCATTTAATTCTGAATAATTTATTAAGAAGAAATTTAAATGCCTTTGTCATTCTTGTGTTATTAATTAATTTCGGCATATATATCATCCGTAAATTAGAGAGTGGGATACGGCCCACCCACCAGTTTCCGATCCACTTAGATTTAAACTACAAAAACGTTATTTGTTAATTTTCAACTTTTCCAATTATTTGCCAAAGAAGTTCCTTTAACTCAACAGGATTTGTAGGTTAAAATAAAGTTGATACAGTGGGTGGTGGGTGGTCCCTATCCTACAATCCAACTTGTTGCCCACGCTCCGATATTTCCACCAATAAATAAGTTAATCACAAAAACATGTCTTTCTTACACTTGATTTAAACTACAAAAACGTTATTTGTTAATTTTCAACTTTTCCAATTATTTGCCAAAGAAGTTCCTTTAACTCAACAGGATTTGTAGGTTAAAATAAAGTTGATACAGTGGGTGGTGGGTGGTCCCTATCCTACAATCCAACTTGTTGCCCACGCTCCGATATTTCCACCAATAAATAAGTTAATCACAAAAACATGTCTTTCTTACACTTGAGTTATTAATTAATTAATTTAGGCATGTAAACTCTTGTGTATCATTCATAAATTGGAGAGTGGGATACATTCATAAATTGGAGAGTGGGATAGGGCCCACCCACCCGCCTCTCGTTCCACTTACATTTTAACTACAAAATCGCGTTTTGTAAATTTTCAACTTTTCCAATTATTTGCCAAAGAAGTTCCTTTAACACAACAGGATTTGTAAGTTGAAATAAAGTTGATACGGCTGGTGGTGGGTGGGCCTTATCCTACAATCTAACTTGTTGCCCACGCTCCAATATTTCCACCAATAAATAAGTTAATCACAAAAACATGTCTTTCTTACACTTGAGTTATTAATTAATTAATTTAGGCATGTAAACTCTTGTGTATCATTCATAAATTGGAGAGTGGGATAGGGCCCACCCACCCGCCTCTCGTTCCACTTACATTTTAACTACAAAATCGCGTTTTGTAAATTTTCAACTTTTCCAATTATTTGCCGAAGAAGTTCCTTTAACTAAACAGGATTTGTAGGTTAAAATAAAGTTGATACGGTGGGTGGTGGGTGGGCCCGATCCTACAATCCAACTTGTTGCTCACGCTCCGATATTTCCACCAATAAATAAGTGAATCACAAAAACACGTCTTTCTTACACTTGAGTTATTAACTAATTAATTTAGGCATGTAAACTCTAGTATATCATCCATAAATTGGAGAGTGGGACAGGACCCACCCACCCGCCTCTCGTTCCACTTACATTTAAACTACAAAATCGCGTTTTGTAAATTTTCAACTTTTCCAATTATTTGCCAAAGAAGTTATTTTAAACCAACAGGATTTGTAAGTTGAAATAAAGTTGATACGGCGGGTGGTGGGTGGGTCCTATCCTACAATCCAACTTGTTGTCCACGTTCCGATATTTCCACCAATAAATAAGTGAATCACAGAAACATAAACTCTTGAATGTTTTTCTTACTCTTGTGATATTCATTAATTTCGGCATGTAAACTCTTGTTTATTATCCCTGAATTGGAGGGTGGGACAGGGCCCACCCACCGGCCCCTAGTTCCACTTACATTTAAACCACAAAATCGCGTTTTGTAAATTTTCAACTTTTCCAATTATTTGCCAAAGAAGTTATTTTAAACCAACAGGATTTGTAAGTTGAAATAAAGTTGATACGGCGGGTGGTGGGTGGGTCCTATCCTACAATCCAACTTGTTGCCCACGCTCCGATATTTCCACTAATAAATAAGTGAATCACAAAAACATGTCTTTCTTACACTTGAGTTATTAATTAATTAATTAAGGCATGTAAACTCTTGTGTATCATCCATAAATTGTAAAGTGGGATAGGACCCACCCACCCGCCTCTCGTTCCACTTACATTTAAACTACAAAATCGCGTTTTGTAAATTTTAAACTTTTCCAATTATTTGCCAAAGAAGTTCCTTTAACCCAACAGGATTTATAGGTTAAAATTGAGTTGACACGACGGGTAGTGGGTGGGCCCTATCCTACAATCCAACTTGTTGTCCACGTTCCGATATTTCCACCAATAAATAAGTGAATCACAGAAACATAAACTCTTGAATGTTTTTCTTACTCTTGTGATTTTCATTAATTTCGGCACGTAAACTCTTGTTTATTATCCCTGAATTGGAGGGTGGGACAGGGCCCACCCACCCGCCCCTAGTTCCACTTACATTGGGATTGCTTTATTGCTCTCTGTTAGTCATTTTTTTTATTTTTTTTATGTTTTATGCTTTATACTTTCATGTCTCTTTTAGTTTTTAGTTTTTTAGTTTTTTTTTTTTTTTTAGTTTTTAGTTTTTCCATTGTGTTTTATTTTATATTTTTAAAACTGATTGTATATTAAGCTAAATTTGTTTTGAAATTTATGTTTTGCTTATATATGTATATATAATATTTTGTAATATATCTACGAAAATTCCATTTTTAGGCTGTAATTGTCTGTTGGGAATAAATTGATATTATTATTATTATTATTATTATTTAAACCACAAAATCGCGTTTTGTAAATTTTCAACTTTTCCAATTATTTGCCAAAGAAGTTCCTTTAAACCAACAGGATTTGTAGGGTAAAATAAAGTTGATACGGTGGGTGGTGGGTGGGCCCTATCTTACAATCCAACTTGTTGCCCACGCTCCGATATTTCCACCAATAAATAAGTGAATCACAAAAAAATGTCTTTTTTTTCTTGTGTTATTAATTAATTTCGGCATGTAAACTCTTTTTTACCATCCGTAAATTGGAGGGTGGAACAGGGACCACCCACCCGCCCCTCGTTCTACTTACATTTAAACTACAAAATTGCGTTTTGTAAATTTTCTACTTTTCCAATTATTTGCCAAAGAAGTTCTTTTAACACAACAGAATTTGTAGGTTAAAATAAAGTTGATACGGTGGGTGGTGGGTGGGCATTATCCTACAATCCAATTTGTTATCCGCGGTCCGATATTTCCACCAATAAATAAGTGAATCACAAAAACATGTCTTTCTTACACTTGAGTTATTAATTAATTTCGGCATGTAAACTCATGTTCATCATCCGTAAATTGGAGGGTGGAACAGGGCCCACCCACCCGCCCCTCGTTCCACTTTCATTTATACTACAAAATCGCGTTTTGTAAATTTTCTACTTTTCCAATTATTTGCCAAAGAAGTTCTTTTAACACAACAGAATTTGTAGGTTAAAATAAAGTTGATACGGTGGGTGGTGGGTGGGCATTATCCTACAATCCAATTTGTTATCCGCGGTCCGATATTTCCACCAATAAATAAGTGAATCACAAAAACATGTCTTTCTTACACTTGAGTTATTAATTAATTTCGGCATGTAAACTCATGTTCATCATCCGTAAATTGGAGGGTGGAACAGGGCCCACCCACCCGCCCCTCGTTCCACTTTCATTTATACTACAAAATCGCGTTTTGTAAACTTTCAACTTTTCCAATTATTTGCCAAACAGATATTCGATAAAAACCAAATAAGTTCATTTTGGTTTTAATTTTTTTACAACTTTATTACTGGTTATTAAAAAAAAACAAGAATACTCTCTTAAGACACTTTTATAAGCTCTTCCAGAAAATAATTGTATTTTTCAAATACGACGTTTCGTTACTTAGATACCCACTTCAACTTATTTTTTTTTTTAATACGGACCTGGATTTTTTATTTAATTTTTGAGTAGCTTTTCACTTCCGAAAACTAATGATGTGTCGCAAAATTGTTTACTGTAAGACTTATTTGAAGTGATTTTAAAAATTGAAGAATATTTTAACCAATTCTCTATCTCTAATAGTTACCGAGATAGCAATGCCATTGCATCGAATTTGTAACACCCAGTAGCCTTAATTTTGTGAATATAAAAGTTTGAATCAAACAACCATTTGAATGGTCAGAGTCATTTGCACCAATAAATAAAGCAAATTAAGTAAAGACGTGGCAGATGACCAAGCAGTCTAACGCTAAATTTTTTGTTCACAATTTATAAATTGTGAACAAAAAAACAAAAAAAGTAAAAACGAAAAGTAGTTTCAAAATATGAATATTCAACCTGTTCAAAATTAAGACGTAATTAATTATTTATTTAAATTTATAGAAAATTTGTTGCTGTGCAGGAATTAAAAAACAAATAACGGTTAGAAAACCAAAGAACTGAATTATATAGCTCATATTATTAATTGGTTATTAAAACTACAACTAACGCCATAACGATAAATCAGCTTTGAGATTCAATTTTGTCGATTTTCTTTGAAAAAAATCACATTTCTATACTTCTATATACAGGTGGGTTTAATAACTATAGCTTTGTTTATAAAAGTAAAAAAGAAGCAAATGAACGGGACATATCCACCAACTCTGCTAACAATGAGTAATACCAATAATTTTGAACTAATTTTGACAAACCTACACTCAATATTTTTAATTTCTGACGCAAGGTGGGGTGGGTTCGTGTGTGTAAGTGATCATACAGTGTGTTCCAGCTTTTATACACAATTTCAGTTTGATGAATATGATGACACCGACAATGCTAAGGTTTCTGACTGTACACTACTTGTGGTTTACTAACCTGAATAGTGGTCATCCTCGTTGTTTTCTGACGATTCGGGCGTTGATAGGTTTTCCTGTAACAAGGAAATGCTTTCCATTAGAATTTTATTAAACACGTGATTTAATTACAGAAATGGTTTTAAAAATTACAATGCAACATAATGATGACGGTATATGGGAAACAAAGAATACATTTTTGTGAATGGGCTTTATAAAATTTTAGCCAAGATTATCAGAAGACTAGGAACGAAAAGCGTTATTTTTCACTTCAAAAATCGATCGAAAATTTTCTGTTCAGAATGTCTACCCTAACTTAATTTCGAAAAAATTTTCCACAATTACAGATTAAAAAATGATATATATACCCCATAAGAGTTGGGGATCATTTATAACTAATTTCATGCGAGTATATTTATCAATCGCGTTTAGAGCGTCAAGAGGTCGTTCTCTAATAACCTCTGGACGCTCTAAGCGCGATTCATGTCAATATTTTTCGTGCCTAAAGTCGCAATTTTTATCTATTTTCAAGCGATTTCAAATTTATTTCAACGAAAACAGTATAATCAATTTTTAGCAATAAAACCAGCGATGGCGTTCTTTGGTGCAGCATTGTTGGATACAAGTTTTTTCTCTAAAATGAAGGTAATTTAAGATTTTGATGTGCTTTTGAGGAACTATCACTAATGGGGTATTTTTGGGGTACCTATTTTATACTTGGTGTATTTTAAATCTGATCGTAATCGTATATTAATAAATATAATTTTAAATAATCGTACAATTTTGAAAAATTTGTAGTGCAAGTGTTTGCGGTGAAAAAACTTTGAAAGTTATTATTATTTATAAACAAACCAGGCACAAAGGCAAAAAAAAGGACTTTAAATTTCTATTAAAATATAAAGTGTTCCGTTAAAAAAAAAAAAACATAAGTTTGTGTTGGTTTTCCGTTGTGGGGCGCCCTGTATACCTACATAAAAATATTTTCCGATTTTAGAGTCGATAATTATCTACAACTTTAAAAAAGTAATATTTCTCTCTCTTAAATATTCAAGGCAAAAAAGTTACTTTAAAGCTTCAGTGAGACACCCGGTATATTTATATTATAATTATTGACATTGAATTATTTATATTATCGTTAAGAGCGGATTAGAAGGCATTTGTTGAGTATGCAGTGTTTATGCGATCGTGACGATAATTCATTTGATTTATCTTAGTGCTGAATTGATTTATTAATACTTCGATGCAAGAGGTGCAGAATGTTTTGTATTTATTGTTATGGCTAATTTCTATTCCTTGTTTTCGTGCAATAAATTAGAAGTGGAACGAAAGTAGCGGATAATAATTCAGGTGTGAAGGCTTGATTAAATGTAAAAAAAAAATGGGCATGAATAATAATAACTGCATTACCATTACTAACAATAAATTATTTTATCATTTACAGTTGAAAAACGGATTAAATTATAATTTATTGGGATGTATTGTTAAAAAGTTGTATCACATTTGAAAAGTAGTTAATTTCGGCATTCTTTGCAATTTCTGTTAGTATAAATTTAATATTACAATTAACATTTATATAAATCATAAATTAAGGACAGAAATATAAATACCAAATAAAAACTCAATTTAAATTTTGAATGTTTAAAATTCTCGACTAGTTTAGCCTTATTATGGCACTTTCAAGAGAATTTTAAAATAAATTTATAGACAAAAATATACATATTAATTATAAATCATAAATTAAGGACAGAAATATAAAATACCAAATAAAAACTCAATTTAAATTTTGAATGTTTAAAATTCTCCACTAGTTTAGCCTTATTATGGCACTTTCAAGAGAATTTTAAAATAAATTTATGGACAAAAATATACATAGCAGCTATTTTATACATCCTTATGTTGATTACTACACTCGGCGTCAAAAAAAGCGCCACTCGAAAAATCGCGAAAAAACTCGATTTTTCAAACCGTCGTAACTTGGTTCAATTTGGTCGAAAATCGATTAATCTTTCAGTTTGTGAACGATTTAAGTTTTATCTTTAAGAATGTGTAGTTGATTTTGACCCCAAGTCCAACCCACACCCCGTAACAACGCGATGGAAAAGAAAGTTTTTTTATGTAAAAAATTGTTTAACAAGCTATACCGTGCGCAAAAAAAATCGGCGTGAAATTTCATCACAATGGCAGAAAAATTTAATCAATTTCCTTCAAATGCCTTAAAAATTAGAGTCATTTCGATGATTTGGAGCAAAGTTATGAATTTTTGAAAAAAAATGACATTTTTGACTTGAGTAATTTTGCACCAAAATCGATGAACTTTTGCAGTCTGAACAGTTTCAAATTTTTAGGGGATCACGAAAGTCAAAAACTTCTTAGATCGCAAAATTCCATCCAGTTTCGTGCGAAAGTCGTCTAGTTATGGCCAAAAAGGCGCAAAATGTATTTTTTTTTTTCAAAACTGCATAACTTCGCGCCAAATCATCGCATCGACTTGAATTTTAGAGGAAATTGGAGGAAAATGATTGAACTTTATTGCCATGCTGACCGATTGAGTCCACGATTTTTTTTTGCGCACGATACAAGAAACCAAATTTGCACATTCAAACTACAAAAATATTTTTTTTCCTTTAGGGGGTGGCAGGAGGTGGACTCGTTTTAGCAACAAAACAATTCACATGACGTTGCAGAGAAAATTTGAAACTATTCAGACTGCAAAAGTTCATCGATTTTGGTGCAAAATTAGTTATGGCAAAAAAAGTGAAAAATGTCATTTTTTTCAGAAATTCATAACTTTTCTCCAAATCATCGAAACGACTCGAATTTTTAAGGCATTTGAAGGAAATTGATTAAATTTGTCTGCCATTGTGGTGAAATTTCCCGCCAATTTTTTTTGCGCACGGTACAGCTTGTCAAAGTTGGACAATTTTTTACATAAAAAACTTTTTTTTTCTTGAACTTGGGGTCAAAATCAACTACACATTTTTAAAGATAAAACTTGAATCTTTCCCAAATTGAAAGATTCATCGATTTTCCACCAAATTGAAGCAAGTTACGACGGTTTGAAAAATCGAGTTTTTTCGCAATTTTTCGAGTGGCGCTTTTTATTTGACGCCGAGTGTATTAATTTCGATTCTTTTTATGGTGCGCCAACTTCTATAACAAAAGTCAGTTACAAGCATCCTTTTACTAAATTCCTTTTAAAAAATTATAGGAACGAAAAAAAACTTGGTGACTATAAAAAAAGTCTCTACTCCGCAATCGGTTTATGTATATTTTTTCGTCAATTCTATTTCAAACAATTAATAAATTGCTGACTGGTTCAGAGAATGTTGTGTATGTTTGCAAAATATATTTTTGTGTTGCAACCCAATTTACAAAATATATTTCTTTGACAATCTAATTTCAAAAGGCAATATGTAGTTCAATAATAGATAAGAATTGCTGATTGGTTGAGAGAACTTTGTGCATGCACGTAACTCAGTTTGCATATATTTCTGTGCTGCAATACAATTTGAAAAAAATATGTTTTTGTCCATTCGACTTTAAAAAGGTATAGTTTTTTGATAGACAAAAATTGCTGACTGGCAATGTATGCAACTCAATTTGCATATATTTTTGTGCTGCAACCCAATTTGCAAAAAATATATTTCTGTCAATTTGATTTCAGAAAGGTTTAATTAAATGGTGGATAAAAACTGCTGCTTGCTTGAACGTTGTGCATGTATGCAATTCAGTTTGCAAAATACACCCGGCGTCAAAAAAAAGCGCCACTCGCAAGATCGCGAAAATCGCAATTTTTCACACCGTCGTAACTTGGTTCAATTTGGTCAAAAATCAATGAATCTTTCAGTTTGTGAAAGATTCAAGTTTTATCTTTAAGAATATGTAGTTTATTTTGTCCCCAAGTCCAAAAATGTTTTTTATATAAAAAATTGTCCAACTTTGACAAGCTGTACCGTGCGCAAAAAAAATCGGCGGGAAATTTTACCACAATGGCAGAAAAAATGAATCAATTTCCTTCAAATGCCTTAAAAATTCGTGTCGTTTCGATGAATTTTTGAAAAAAAAAGACATTTTTCACTTTTTTGGCCATAACTTAAGTAATTTTGCACCAAAATCGATGAACTTTTACAGTCTGAACAGTTTCAAATTTTCTCTTCAACGTCATGTGAATTGTTTAGTTGCTAAAACGATTCCACCCCCTGCCACCTCCTAAAGGAAAAAAAAATGTTTTTGAAGTTTAAATGTGCAAATTTGGTTTCTTGTACCGTGTGCAAAAAAAAATCGTGGACTCAATCGGTCAGCATGGCAAAATTCAAGTCGATGCGATGATTTGGCGCGAAGTTATGCAGTTTTGAAAAAAAATACATTTTGGCCATAACTAGGCGAATTTTATCTTCTATCTAAGAAGTTTTCGACTTTCGTGACCCCGTGAAAACCCCTACAAAAAGTGTTTTGTATTGACAAAAAATGTTAAATTTTTACTTGTTTTCATTTTCAATGTCAATGTTTTTCAATGTTTTTCAAAAATTCATAACTTTGCTCCGAACCACTCGAATTTTTAAGGCATTTGAAGGAATTGATTAAATTTTTTTGCCATTGTGGTGAAATTTCCGGCCGATTTTTTTTGCGCACGGTACAGCTTGTCAAAGTTGGACAATTTTTTACATAAAAAACATTTTTTTCCATCGCGTTGTTACAGGGGGTGGGTTGAATTTGGGGTAAAAATCAACTACACATTCTTAAAGATAAAACTTGAATCTTTCCCAAACTGAAAGATTAATCGATTTTCGACCAAATTGAACCAAGTTACGACGGTTTGAAAAATCGAGTTTTTTTCGCGATTTTTCGAGTGGTGCTTTTTTTTGACGCCGAGTGTATATTTGTATCAGCATCCAACTGATTGGAGAGAAGGGGATGAGCGCTACTCGTGAGGAATGCGTTGAACTAAATTTCGTCGCGCGCATACAACTTTTAAGCAATTTTAAGAAATCTAACTTCTTATTGAAGTTGAGTAATTGGCAATCAATAATGATGAGTTTTACTATGGTCACTTTAAATTGAATTATCTATGCATCAAACTCAAAATAAGTTACTATAAAACAATTTTACGCTAATTAATGACAAAAAAAAATAAGAATTTGTTTTTTTTTTCACAATAACACATAGTTCAAGACATAAATAATTTAATTTTATTTATAATTTTTGGTTTCTTAACTGTTTACAAGATCAACTTTAGGAGAACAATATGAAGTTTCAAGAAGCGTACGAATTCCCTGCCCTTAACCGCATGCATTAGCCATGGTTTCCCTTCAGCGTATGTAAAACATTGTTGCAATTTTCTATTTAATGAAATACATTAATTCACCATTGAAATGTGTTTAATAGTCAACATTAAACCAAACTTGGAGGCGAAAACTTACGGCCGCGTTGAGTTATCGGCATTCGCCCGTAAGCCGTGCAAATGATCGAGTGGGCCTTTGTAATTGTTAATAGCGTCGTAGGTTTACAAGTGTTTAACGCTCGCCTCTTTAAATTCAAATGAGGGGGGAAATTTATTGGGCGAGATCACGTTCTCAAGACAAATAGTGTGGACAATAGACGTTTTAAGTATTAACCGCGTTTAACTCGCCAATCTATTGATTCAAAACCCGAAAACCTTCACAAGAAATTACGTGGACAATTGTTTGAAGGAATTCGTTTGGTACGCTCGGCGGAGCAGGTCGCTTGGCGTGCACGAGGAAAACAGTGGTAATTATTATAAATATGGGTTAGAATTGTGCAATTATAAATTTAAATTGCCTCCGTTAATGGGGAATTATTTTACTTATACGTACAATTGACTTGAGAATATGACGACAGGTACACGGTGTATGCGGTGAAATGACCTAGACTCTCGCAATACAATTGCTGCAAATGCACAACTGGGCATTGAGTCTTCAATGAATGCAACGTTCAAGGTTGGATTGGGTATAGTACGGATTAACGCCGTCGCTCTATTGGTTTACTTTTCATTAAAAAAATAGCAAATCATTAACACACAAATGAATTGCCTTTAGACTTGAAAAAACTTTAATATGCCAGCTTTAATGTTGTCTACGTATAGGTAACAGTTGGTTTTGTATGAAAAAAGTAATTGTTATAAAATGTATTCAAAGGTAAACTGTGTTTATTGTAAATCTACCAAAATAACAAAGTTAATCATAAATACAACATTTTTTAAATATTAAATATGAAGAATCTAAAACAGGGATTTTTACGTGAATACGCCGACCTTTCTTGTGAAAGCTCAATTTTACAGAACTCTTTTTTAAAAGTGAATGAGAACTCTATTCAGAACTCACTAACCAGCTTATTTTAATCCAATCATGATTGACAATCCAAAACAAAAAAAAACAACAATAATCTCTTTACATCCATCGCACATCTGTTTGAATCAATTAAGATGAAAAAGGGAAATGTATCCCATTCAATTTGCACGGCGGCAAGGCCTGATCCTAATAAGCTCTCTCTCTCTCTCTCTCTCAGATTTAAAACAATAAACCGTTCCAGCGAGAACAACATAAAACGATTTCAAGGTTCTGGCATCGTGTTCGCTTCCCTTTCCTGTTCTGTTGTAATCGGTTATCGCGTTTTAGTGAAATTGTCTATATCCATTAGCGTTGCGTTAGAATTTATTTAAGCTCTCCCGAGTGGCCCGAAGTATCGTTAATAATGTTTTTCCTCGGTTAACATCAAAGCGTGAAATTTCCATTCATGCAGCGAAATGAAGTGAAAAGCGCCGCTGAATAACTTGTTTGTAAGTCGCGGATCCAGTAAATAACCACTTGTTCGAGATCTTCGGCGTTAATTATCTTGTAATGCCGAGCAAATCAAACAGGTGCTCTTCGATAATAATAATAATACACGCGGTTGTTTTACACGAGTTAGCGAGGATATTAAACACATTATTACGACGAAAACATTGAGAGCATAATTAATAGTTATTTATAGAAATCATAAATATTAATTGTTTCGATTAACTTTAGAAAAATGGAGGCCATCTTTTTACTTTCTTTCGATTTAAAGAAATCTTGCAATATCTAATTTTGGCCCCTCTCCTTGATGATATTTTATTTCGACCAAATATCATAAAAGGAAAGCAAATCAAACTTTTTTAAACTCTCTATTGATCTTTTTACCATTGGGCAAAATTACCTACCGTTTTTCTTAGCCAGATTCAACATCCTTGTTTTGTCCTTTCTACTAATACTTTAACGAATTATTAAGAAATTGGTCTTGGCGATGTCGCCAGGAAATAAGTCATTCTTTCTCTAAATTTTTTACAACCTTGCATACCCCATCCTCTATTAGCTATACAGTGAGATCAGAAAGTCGAAAATAGTTGGCAACACATTTTCTGAAAATAAGGATAATAATTCACGTAATATTATGTTGGCTGCCTAGATCAGTGCAGTACATAAGAATTTTGTCTATTTTGACGTCTTTAAAGATAGTTTTTAAAACAAGTAACGTCAAAAATGACAAGACGTCAAAATAAAAATAAAATGCACATGCACTGCACTGAAATAATTCAGGCAGCCAATATCAGATTGCTTATTAGGAGTTGGAGAATAATTATTATTGTTTTATGTTTTTTTTTTACATTTTACAAAAGTTGTTGTGGCACGAATAAAGTATTATTATTATTAATAATAATACTGGCTATCTTCTAAGAACTACTCGTTATCCTCTAGTATTCTAACATGTCAATTGTTTTAACGGGATGTCAAAAATCGGTTCATTCCAATTTTATAGCTAAGACAATTATTTTGCACAAATTTTCCAATCGCAGAGTGTAATTTTCCGTTTTTTAATTTAATTTTTGAGAATCGTTATTTTATTTCCAAAATTTAGGAGATATCATTTGTTTCAGTGGAATGTCAAAAATCGGCGAATTCCGGAAGGATTTTGAAATTCCGGCCGAGATAAATTTTTTACAATTTTTCTAACCGCATCATATAACTATTTCTTCTTTAATTTAAATTTTTGGGGTTGTAATTTTATTTTCACCTCAGATGTACAAACTGTTTTAGAAGGATATCAAAAATAGGTTAATAGTAGAGAGATTTAGGGGGTTAGAGTTAGTCTTCCCGGAAGTAAACGTGACAACACTGTACGTGCAAAATGGCTGCCAACCCAACAAATCTAGGGATTTCAGGGGTGGGAAATTCAAAATCTGGGGGATTAGGTCTGTTATTCGAAAACAGGTCTGTTATTCAGAATAACAGACCTGTTTCCAAATAACAGACCTGATTCTGAATAACAAACCTGTTTTCGAATAACAGACCTAATCCTCCCCACCCCTGAAATCCCTAGATTTGTTGAGTTTATTTATTTATTTATTTATTTATTTGTTTACGGTTACACCTTTTGCATACATTAAAAACATGATAAATGAAAAAGGAAAAATAAAACTAAAATTAAGACTATAGTAGAAATTAAATTAAAATTAAACCTACAATTAATATACGAATATAAAAATAAAAATCAAAACCAAATCAATATTCAAATTTAAATTACATTAATGTCGAATAATTTAATAATTTAATATATACACACGCAACAATGCAACTTAAAATTAAAAAATTAAAATTTTGGCAGCCATTTTACACGTACAGTGTTGCCACGTTTACTTCCGGGAATACTTCCGGAAAGACTTCCTGATCCCGTACCCGCTAACTCTCTCTGCTGTTTATTCTGGATGAATTTTAAAATTTTGAAGCTCTATCCAGAAGAGATAAAGTTCTAACAATTTTTCTAATCGCAAAATGCAATATTTTTTTTCTTAAATTCAAGTTTTGGATGTTGCCATTTTATTTCCAGCAGTGATTTGTTAATTGTTTTAGCAGTATATCAAAAATAGATTCATTCTGGATTGACTTAGAAATTTTCAAGATAATTCCGGTAATTTACAATTTTTTTTAAGTAGTTCTAACCGTCGAATGTAATTTTCACTTCCTTCGTTCATGTTTTGAGTGATGACACTTTGTTTCGAATTTTGATACGTCAATCTCAATAATAACTTAATTAATGATGGATTTTGAAACTAATTCCTGCGGATATGATTTTTTTTAAACAATTTTCCCAATCGTTGAAGATAGTTTTCATTTTCGTAATTTTGATGGAATTTGAAATTTTGAAGTAAATTCCCGTGGATATGATTTTTTTAAACAATTTTCATAATCGCTGAAGATAATTTTTTTTTCCGTAATTTTGATAAACCAATCTCAAAAAAATAACTTAATTAATGATGGAATTTAAAATTTTGAAGTTAATTCCTGCGGATATGATCTTTTTCAACAATTTTCCCAATCGCTGAATTTAATTTTCTTTTCCGTAATTTTGATAAACCAATCTCAAAAATAACTTAATTAATGATGGAATTTGAAATTTTGAAGTTAATTCCTGCGGATGTGATCTTTTTCAACAATTTTCCTAATCGCTGAATATAATTTTCTTTTCCGTAATTCTGATAAATAAATCTCAAAAATAACTTAATTAATGATGGAATTTGAAATTTTGAAGTTAATTTCTGCGGATATGATCTTTTTCAACAATTTTCCCAACCGCTGAATTTAATTTTCTTTTCCGTAATTTTGATAAACCAATCTCAAAAATAACTTAATTAATGATGGAATTTGAAATTTTGAAGTTAATTTCTGCGGACATGATCTTTTTCAACAATTTTCCCAAACGCTGAATTTAATTTTATTTTCCGTAATTTTGATAAAACAATCTCAAAAATCTTATCGCCGAATGCAATCTTGATTTCCTTGCTTCAAGTTTTCAGTGTTGCTAAATTGTTTCCAGCTGTGATATGTGAATTGTTTTAAAGGAATGTCAAAAATGGGTTTATTTTGGATGGATTTTTAAATTTTGAAGCAGATTCCAGAAGAGATTAATTTCTTACAATTTTTCTAATCGCAGCGTGTAATTTTTTCCCTGTTATTTGAGTTTTGGGTGGTGCCATTTTATTTCCAGCTGTGATATGTCAATTGTTTTAAAGGAATGTCAAAAATGGGTTTATTTTGGATGGATTTTCAAATTTTGAAGCAAATTCCGGTAGAGATTAATTTCTTACAATTTTTCTAATCGCAGCGAGTATTTTTCCCCCTGTTATTTCAGTTTTGAGTGTTGCCATTTTATTTCCAGCTGTGCAACTTCAATTGTTTTAAAGGAATGTCAAAAATGGGTTTATTTTGGATGGATTTTCAAATTTTGAAGCAAATTCCAGCAGCGATTAATTTCTTACAATTTTTCTAATCGCAGCGTGTAATTTTTTCCCTGTTATTTGAGTTTTGAGTGATGCCATTTTATTTTCAGCAGTGATATGTCAATTGTTTGAATAGTATATCAAAAATAGGTTAATTCTGAATCGATTTTAAAATTTTGAAGGTAATTCTGGCAGATATGAATTTTTTACAATTCTTATAGCCGAATGCAATTTTTATTTCCTCGCTTCACGTTTTCAGCGTTGCTAAAGCTGGATACAGCTGTGATATGTCAATTGTTTTAAAGGGATGTCAAAAACAGATTAAATTTGGATGGATTTTGAAATTTTCAAGCTAATTCCGGCAGATATGAATATTTTACAAATTTTCTTATCGCCGAATGTAATTTTTATTTCCTTGCTTCAAGTTTTCAGTGTTACCAAATTGTTTCCAGCTGTGATTTGTCAATTGTTTTGAAGGGATGTCAAAAATAGATTCATTTTGAATGGATTTTGAAATTTTGAAGGTAATTCTGGCAGATATGAATTTTTTACAATTATTCTTATAGCCGAATGCAATTTTTATTGCCTCGCTTCACGTTTTCAGCGTTGCTAAATTGTATCCAGCTGTGATATGTCAATTGTTTTAAAGGGATGTCAAAAATAGATTAATTTTGGATGGATTTTGAAATTTTGGAGCCAATTCCGGCAAATATGAATATTTCAGGGGCGGCTCGTTTTGTAGAACCGAGGAGCAATGGCACTACCTGAAGTATCAAGCTCAGCAAGGATTTTGAAATTATCCTAAATCCGAAGATTTTCCTTCGCTGAATTTCAAAATAATTGTAGAAGAACACAAATTGTTCGCATTATGAAGTTGTTCAATTGTCCAGAGCTTAAAAAATTATAATAACATTTGCAACAAACGTGAAATTTTCCAGATTTACTCAAATTTAATTCTACTGTAAGATTCCTCAAAAGTCTTCACTGATTGTGAAAATAATTGCATGAGAAAACAAATTGTTAAAATTCTGAAATTGTTCAATTGTCTAGAACAAAAAAATATATAAAAACAATTGCTACAAACGTGAAATTCCAAATTTACTCAAAATTAATTCTACTACAATATTCCTTAAAATCCTTAGGCTGAATTTCAAAATATTTCCACTAGAACCCAAATCGTTTAAATTTTGAAATATGTAGTTCAATTGCCTTAAAAAATATAAAAATAATTGCCACAAACGTGAAACTTTCCAGATTTGACTAAGATCAATTCTGCTTCAAAATTCCATAAAAATCCAAAGACTCTTCTTCACGAGATTTCGATTTATTTCCATGAGAACGCAACTGGCTGAAATTCTCAAGTTGTGCGTTTTATCAGAACTCAAAAATACATTTAAAAAATTGCAATAAACTTGAAATTGTCTAGATTTGCGTAGGATCAATTCTACTTTAAGATTCTATGAAAATTAAAAGATTCCTTCGTGAGATTTTAAAAAATTAAAAAAATGTTAAATTGTCTAGAGCCTTAAAAAGTATTTAAAAAAATTGGAAATTTTCTGGATTTGCTTAAGATCAATTCTACTTTAAAATTCCATAAAAATAAAAAGAGTATCCTTCACGAGATTTTAAAATATTTGCACGAGAATACAAATTGTTGAAATTTTGAAGTTGTTTAATTGTCTAGAGCATAAAAAAATATAAGAACAATTGCCACAAACGTAAAGTTTTCCAGATTTACTCGAAAATAATTCTACTATAAGATTCCTCAAAAATCCGAATACTTTCCTTCATAGGATTTGAAAATAATTGCACCAGAACACAAATTGGACAAACGGACAAATCTGAATCTGGCAAACGGGTTTGTTAATTTTATTCTTAAAAATTGGTTAAATTTTCTTATTTTAAATAAACAGATACGGTTTCAGGGGAAATCTTGTATAATATAGTAATAGTAATTTATTTGTGTGAATACATTTGTTTACACAGGTTACATATTCAGACAATAAGTAAGTACTTGATTGTTACTTAAAGTACATCAATTTATTTAATGCTTCTGTTACAAGTGAGGATTTTCAATTTGAACATAATCAATAATTTAAGTGAATTTGTGACCTAAGCATTCTTCCCTCGAGTAGAAAGCAATATTTGTAGCAATGCCTAAGTAAAGCAAGAGTTATGATTTCTATTATCTATAAAAAACTAAATATACATAAAATTACTTTTCCTTCAACCAGGAATAAAAATGCAATTACATTTAATTCCAAAGCAATCGCGTTGAAATTTTCGGTTTTGTTTTTCAATCAAAATCCGTATGTCGAACTATCGACGGTAAAACTCAAAGCTTTTGCCGAGTAATTTTATTTCTGTTAAATCCGCGCAAACAGAAAACACCAATGTGCAATGAATACTTTTTCAGTCCGAGTTTACATGCAGCACCGTCAGTCGTGTGCTTTATTTGGATTTATTAGGATTTAGTAAATTTCACACAAAATGGTCATGATAAATCGAGATTTTTTCGGTAGGTTAGGTTAGTTATAGTAGTAGTAGTTTATTTCATGTTAATACCAAAACGGTTTACAAACGTCATTCACAGTAAATTGATAATATAGATTATTCAATAGTAAGAGTAATAACACAGCAAATAATTAGTAGCAATATGTACATATATAATAATAATAATTATTATTATTATTGATAGTGTTCATAGTTAATTGTTTAATTAGAACTTTCAAGTCCTGCGACAGGATAAGTTTATTACTTCAGCATCCTAAGATTATAGCAATGCTCGCGAAACATGTTAGAATTCTAAACAATATATCTGTAAAACAACTAAGTGTTACGTGGTTTAATTTTTAATAATCCTGACTGATCCTTTTTATCATCAAAAATTGCTCATGTAAAAAAGATCGCCTTTTTTAATAAACCATTTTATACGTGATTTGTGTGTCCTTTCTGTAACGCTTTGATGATTTTACGAATTTCAAATTATTCACATCTACCAACGGAGTTTAAGGTACTAATTACTTCCATAAGGGGAACAAACTGCTATTTACAACAAATTAAAGATCACACAAGGAACATCCCCGAAATCGATTTTTCATTCATGATTTAGAAGACTTGAACGTGGCATTTCCCACGGATTACATCGATTAAAACGTGCAGCAATTATGAATATTTCGTAGAATTCGTGAACGTTCGCATAAAATCGTATTTCGAAATTTTTATCATAAAAATATTTGTTTGCTAGTTATCGAAATAAATAATCCGCCGGCAATAAATTCTAGAATGAACACATTCAGTTAACGAAGCCGAAAAGTTACGAACCGCAGATAATTACAACAATTAAAAATAGACCGATTTTTTTTTAATTGATCGTTTTTTCCACAAGTGGTGTTATTTTTACTTTCTCCGCTACGAAGTACGAGAAAGTATTGTGATTTTTTTTCAATTTTTTTTTTTTACGGAAATATCCTTTTTGGGGTCCCTAGATGCCATTTCAACAATTTCTAGAAAAAAAATTTGTGTGGCTGTGTGTCTGTGTGTCTGTCTGCCTGTCTGTGCGCGCTGTATCTCAAAAACTAATAAAGAAATTGATATGAAACTTTGAACATACATCTTATTTGATAATCTGAAGAACTGAAAAGCTTTTGGTAAAATTTCGTACACCGGAAGTGGGTGTTTACCTTAACTGTTTTTTGTTTTTTCCCAATATTTTCTTAAATATAAAAAATATCACAAAAACATTTAAACAAACATTGAAGACAACAAAGAAATTAACATCTTTTGCTTGAAAACATTTTTCATAAAATCATTTTTATTCCAGAAAAAAAATTTATTATTATTTTTTAATTTTTAGTTTATAATTATAAAACAATAATAGTTACAGCAAATTAATGTTAATAATAATTGTAGAGAATGCTAAAATGAATAATTTATAAAGAATAAGTTTTTTTCGAAATCCCTTTAGTTTTTGAGTAAAAAGTTTTTGAATTTGAAGTATAATTTTTCCATCTTTCATAATTTCGACGTTTTAAACGTCAGTTTCATCCGAGTTTACACAACGCTCGATGTACATTTAAAAAATATGATTTCAATTGAAAATAAACCATGAAAACGTAAATATAAATGGCTATGATACCATCAAGTCGGAGAAAGTAACATGATGGCCACATTACCATTTTTTTGACTAGTAATTTTCAACTTAAGAGACTTTTGCCTTCGATTTGGAAAATACATTAATTCTCAATCGCTTAATGAAAAAATGGTGATGTGGCCATCATGTTACTTTCTCCGGTTTGGTAGTATCATTTATATTTACGCGTTCATTGTTTATTTTTAATTTAAATCATGTTTCATACAGCGTTTTGTAGAATCGGATGAAACTGACGTTTAAAACGTCAAATTTATGAAAGCTAGAATTGACAAATTATACTTTAAATTCTAATAGTCAGTTTATCCAAAAACTAAAGACATTTCGAAAAATACTTGTTCTTTATAAGTTGTTCATTTTGGCATTCTCCGCAATTATTATTAAAATAAATTTGCTGTAACTATTATCGTTTGATAATTATAAACCAAAAATGACAACATCAAAATTAATAACTATTATTTTTCAAAAACCAGACAGAGAAAAACAAAAAACGGTTAAGGTAAATACCCACTTCCGGTGTACGAAATTTTACCAAAAGCTTTTCAGTTCTTTGGATTATCAAATAAGGCTCGTGTTCAAAGTTTTATGTTAATTGATGTACTAGTTTTTGCGCATTTTAATTTATATCGATCGTCTGCGACATAACCTAAAATTGTGGCACGTAAGTTCAGTTAAATAGTCAGTTTACTCAGAAATAAAGGGATTTCGAAAAAACTTACTCTGTATAAGTTGTTTAAATTGGCATTCTTTACAATTATTAATCATGTTAATTTGCTGTAACTATTATCGTTTCATAATTATAAACCAAAAATGAAAAAAAAATTAATAATTTTTTTTCTCCAATAAAAATGATTTTATGAAAAATATTTTCAAACAAAGCAGATTCATTTTTTTGTTGTCTTCAAAATTTATTTGAATGTTTTCGTAAAATTTTTCATATTTGAAAAAAATATTGGAAAAAAACAAAAAACGGTTAAGGTAACACTTCCGACGTACAGAATTTTACCAAAAGCTTTTCAGTTCTTCGAATTGTCAAATAAAGCTTATGTTCAAAGTTGCATGTTAATTGTTCTATTAGTTTTTGAGATACAGCGCGCACGGACACACAGGCACACACACACAGACACAAAAAAAAACCAGAAATTGTTGAAATGGCATCCAGGGACCCCAAAACGGATATTTCCGTGAAAAAATTTTTTAGAAAAAAAAATCACGATCACAATACTTTCTCGTACTTCGTAACGGAGAAAGTAAAAAGTAAACATATTTATAAAAAAAAAAATTTTTTGAGGAAGGATGGTTGATAGGAATTCGGGTTAAGGAAGTTCGCATGATAGTGGGAATTAAAAAAAAATTTATTAACAATGAAAGAGAAATGCGGATATTTCTCAATCAATCTCGGCCACTCGGGCGAAGAATCGAACCCACATGACTTGGGATCCAGCAGGCAGACGCTCGCGCTCAACCCACTACACCAGCAAGCCCCCCAAAAAAAAAATTATTATTAATTTTACCAAAACTAATTACCTACTGTTACGCCACTATATTGTCGGAACAACATTGGTAACTTCTGAATAAAGAAAAAGCTGCGAGATTATCAATTTTCCCAAAGCAGAGTCAACTCTGGCCATAAAAAAAAAAACGAAACGGGATGCGTATGCAAATGGCGCGCCTTCGCGTAACTATTGAATTAAGTATGCAGATACCTGATTTTAATGTGTACACTTATGCCCGGCTAATTCGCTTCGTGTGTCTCCATTAACAGTGGCGGATCCGAAGGACCGTAATTACGTTTATAGGTCGTGAGCGCGCGGGCAAGGAACGCGCGATTGCGTTAGAGCCAATTCCGCGAAATATTGCATCTGCGGAGTCTCCGTTTAAACAACTTCCGGTGGAAACAATGCCGCTTCCGTTCTTAAAACACAACGTGACCTCTGGCTAGATAACCGAGTTAGTGCCGGAGTCGAGGGTCTTCTGGTTTACGTAAGTAATCAACGTGACCAGATGACTCCGGCACCTGACTTGTTCATTAACTGCGGGCCAATTAAAATTGTTCAGATGTTAAGTTATAGTAACGAATTTCTGTTGTTGTATTCGTATGCTTATATCAATTCAAAACAAATAAAAAAAAATGTATGGAAATTGCACAGTTTTTTTAAGGAGTAATAACAGGGGTGGCTCGTTATATAGAGCCAAGGAGCTATGGCACTACCTCTAGTTTTGAGCTCAGCAATAATTTTTAAGTAATTCTTAGGACACTTTTTTCGCTAGTTACTTTGGTCTAGCACAGAGGTCGCCAAAGTGGTCTATATAGACCCCCAGGGGTCTATTTAACAAAAGTAGGGGTCGATCTAAGTCAGGGGGTCTAATGGGGGTCGAAGGAAAAACAAGTGTAAAAAATTGAAAAAAATGCAAGGAGATATAAATAAACCTCAATTTTCATAGTTTCCGCTAGTGAACATGAAACCTTTTTCAGTGGAAAGGTTTTATTTAGAGGTAATGTATGAATATATATTTGGATTCCGCGTTTGGAAAAAATTATTAAACCATTTTAGGTCATCATCATTTATGTCTTTATGTATAATTTTCTTTAACGAATATCATTATTACAGGAAATACAAGCCATAAATATCAATCATTCTTTTTACAGTCCCAAAGTAGTCAATACACACATTTTTTACACCAGTGGATAGGCTATCAAGATTTGTTCAGTAGTTATAGCCAAAAGACAAAAATATGGCTGAGCGAGTTCACAAAAAAATACTTTTGTGGGGGTCGATGGAGATTTCGAAAAATTATATAGTGGTCGATGATCAAAAAAGTTTGGCGACCCCTGGTCTAGGAAAATAAATCGATCTTTCTTTCTTCAAAAAGGGAGCGGTATAAGTGGCTCTACCATCAACATGTTCCACGAGCCGCCACTGAGTAATAATAGGATAGATTGGGTACATTTTTCTAATGCGAAAAAATTAATCTTAAGGGGTATGACTACTCCAGCTCCCAGAATACATGGCTAATTTAAGGAATTTTCTTAAAAGAAATAATAAAAAAGAAAATTCAGTAATAGTACTTTATAGAACACGCGCCAACAGTGCCCCGGATTCACAAGTGCCACTGTTAGACGTGTGCGGTTGTCACGTCCTTCAAAGAAGAAAAAAAAGGTTAAGTTAGGTTCGGTTAGATTGGGTAAGGTTGGGTTAGGGATGCATTTATTGGTGCAAAATGGGATGAAGTCATAGACGCCATTAAAAAAAGAATATTGAGGAATACCTAATCCGATTAGTTGAAAGCTATCTAGAGGACAGATACTGTACAATCTGAGGAAATGAACATGACACGCGGGGTCCCGCAAGGATCAGCGCTCGGCCCGGTATTGTATGATGCAGTCCTACGCCTGGACCTGCCAAAAGGCGTCGAAATGGTCGGGTACGCAGACGACACTGGCATCATAGTTACAGGACGGCAAACGTAACTTGCCGTTGCGCAGTGGCAAAATTGTGGGCGGAACCTTCGAAGGGCGCTCTCGATAGATTTCGTGAAGAGTTCGCGCGCCTGGTACATTCAATTATGTGGAAGAGAGCGCCCGATAGAGTTGTAAATAAATAGCGCACGCGAAGAATATGTGCTTGCTTATTACGGCCGGCTGTAGAGAGAGAGCTTTCGCGTGCTCTCTGCGCGTCTGGCCAACTTACATTTACCGTCCTGTACCTAGAGGACAGATACTGTACAATCTGAGGAAATGTACATGACATGCGGGGTCCCGCAAGGATCAGCGCTCGGCCCGGTATTGTGGAATATACAGTCCTACGCCTGGACCTGCCAAAAGGTGTCGAAATGGTCGGGTGCGTAGACAACACAGGCTTCATAGTTACGAACAGGAACCCAGACACTGTCAAGGAAGTAGCACAGCTGGCTCTGGAAACTGTTATAAGAAAGATAGAAGAACCAGGACTTAAAACCGTCACGCACAAGACAGAGGCAGTCATACTGTACGCGGCAGGAAAATCAAGGAAATGAATAAGCACTGGATAAGCACAACGGAATACATAAGATATCTTGGAGTAACTACAGGCAGAAACACAAATATGAAGTACCACATAGAAGCGGAAAAAAGTGCCATAGCCCTGGGCAGGCTGATGTCCAAGCCAAAAGATTAGGAGGCTGTTAAGTGCACTCTCACACTCAATAATGTTATACGCCTGTCGGGCCTATAAAGCTGCAGTATAACATGAGAGGAACGTAACCACAAGACTCACAAGAGCCCAAAGAAGAACCTTAATGGGGAACACCACCTTGAGCGCTGAAAAAATATGTTATTTTCGGCATGAAAGCAAGTCAGGAAGGCAAATCGTTTTTGATGGTTTTACTTGTTAGTGATAAACCGGCTTTCAAACTATTTTTTTTTTCGCGCTGATCGCGGCCACCTTGAGGGAACAGCAGTAGAACAGCTGAGCCCCCCACCCAAAAAAAGGGAAAGGGTGGTAAATAGACCCGGCGGTAACGCTGAGGTTGTGCACCCTTTGGTGGGAATAACTCGCTGTAAAAAAAGTCAGGTCAGGTTTGGTCAGGTCAGGCCAGGTCAGGTCAGGTCAGGTCCGGTTTTTTTAGAATTTAAATCAAATTGTGTCGCACATTGACTATATTTTTTCTATTAGTTACTGGATCTAAATTTTTTTTTTTATAATAATTGTTCGGTATCTAATCATACATCTAGTGATGATATTAAAGTTAACCCTTATTATTTTGTTGCTATGAGAACAAACTTTAATTTTGTTTCCGAATCAAAATTACGTTTATTCTGTCAAAATTTCAAGTATTGTCAATTCCTATAAAATGTGCATTTTTGAACATCGAAATTTGCCTGCTGACGCAGCCATTTTTCAAGCATCTGTTGAATTAAATGTGGAATTTACAGAGCAATTTCTGGAAACAATGCATTTTTTAATCACTGAAATTTGTCTTCTAACGCAGCCATTTTTCATACGGTGAAGTTTGAATAATTTTCTTTGGATAATTGTGAAGACTCGTTCTTCAAGTTTATTTTGCCAAAGTTTCAAGCATCTGTTGAATTAAATGTGGAATTTACAGAGCAATTTCTGGAAAAAATGCATTTTTTAGTCATCGAGATTTGTCTTCTAACGCAGGCATTTTTCACACAATGAAGTTTGGATAATTTTGTTTGGATAATTATGAAGACACGTTCTTCAAGTTTATTCTGCCAAAGTTTCAAGCATCTGTCGAATTAAATGTGGTATTTACAGAGCAATTTCTGGAAAAAGTGCATTTTTTAATCATCGAAATTTGTCTTCTAGCGCAGGCATTTTTCACATGGTGAAGTTTGGATAATTTTCTTTGGATAATTGTGAAAACTCGTTCTTCAAGTTTATTCTGCCAAAGTTTCAAGCATCTGTTGAATTAAATGTGGTATTTACAGAGCAATTTCTGGAAAAAGTGCATTTTTTAATCATCGAAATTTGTCTTCTAACGCAGGCAGTTTGGATAATTTTCTTTGAATAACTGTAAAGACTCGTTCTTCAAGTTTAATCTGTCAAAGTTTCAAGGATCTGTCGAATTAAATGTGGTATTTACAGAGCAATTTCTGGAAAAAGTGCATTTTTTAATCATCGAAATTTGTCTTCTAACGCAGGCATTTTTCACACAGTGAAGTTTGGATAATTTTGTTTGGATAATTATGAAGACACGTTCTTCAAGTTTATTCTGCCAAAGTTTCAAGCATCTGTTGAATTAAATGTGGCATTTACAGAGAAATTTTTGGAAAAAGTGCATTTTTTTAATCATCGAAATTTGTCTTCTAACGCAGGCAGTTTGGATAATTTTCTTTGGATAATTGTGAAGACTCGTTCTTTAAGTTTATTTTGTCAAAGTTTCAAGCATCTGTTGAATTAAATGTGGAATTTACAGAGCAATTTCTGCAAAAAGTGCATTTTTTAATCATCGAAATTTGTCTTCTAACGCAGGCATTTTTCACACGGTGAAGTTTGGATAATTTTCTTTGGATACTTGTGAAGACTCGTTCTTCAATGAATTAAATGTGGAATTTACAGAGCAATTTCTGGAAAAAGTGCATTTTCTAATCACCGAAATTTGTCTTCTAACGCAGCCATTTTTCACACGGTGAAGTTTGGATAATTGTGAAGACTCGTTCTTCAAGTTTATTGTGCCAAAGCGATTTGCTAAAATTGGCTGTGTCGAGGCCATTTTACATTATAAGATTATACAAATAGGCGTTGATTTTAAATCATCATTCAAACAGCATATATTCAAAATTGTAGAAACCGACATTTTTGCAGCATCTGGTAGAGTATTTTGCAAGCTATCCGACGGTGGACGTAGTTCATTTAAAAACCGCACACTTACAAAGTTACAACGCTTTAAATTTGATTTATTTGATTGTTTATTGCAACATTCTTCATGTCCAATTGCTTTTCTTTGTTGTTTGTTTTTTTTAATACAAATAAATGGATTAAATGATTAGTCGCTGAATACTATCAGTTATTTATGATAAGTTATAAAAATAATTGTGAAAATAGAAGTTAAATAAACAGTTTCTCGATTTTCTCAAAACGTCATTTTTGGACAAATGCTGTTTACGAAATCAACACCTCAAATGTTTTGTTTCATACCTCAATAAGTGTTAAATAAACCCTGTAAAAATAAATCCCATTCCTTTTTCCATAAGTTAGGCTTGTTTTACGGCCGCTAGAGTGGTGTTACCCCTTAAAAAACACATAATTTTGATGTGTATCTTTTTTATGGGACAACCTGTATAACTGTCAATAATTTAAAATTGTGCCTACAATGATCCTACGTTTATCCATTTGGATAAAATAACAAGAAGTTACATCGTTTCCATAAAATTACCGCGTCGTATGAGGTGCCCCACCCTGTGTATGCGAATTAATTTGTTTTTTTTCTTTTCATAAAAACAACGCTAAAAGTACAATCCCCGTTATTCCATTAAATGTACAAAATAAATTATAGAGCTGAAAACATTCAGTTTTATTAGGTGTTTGCCCAGACGTGCATTATTAAATATTTACGAACGAGTGTGAAGAAACAGGTGCACCCTCATGTTACGTAGCCTCGAAAACCCCTTCGGCTGTTATTACTAAACATTATTAACGTGTTTCCGGCGGGCGCCATGCATACTTTTTGATATGCAAATTTGATACGAATGTGAAATTTTGTCATGGAGGGAATACAAATAATCCTTCTATGCACAGAAACATTTTGTAGAAACTACTAATAATAAAGACAAAAAATAGCCTGAATATATGAATAATAATATTCAGTCTGTTTGTTATTTGGAAAAATCATTCCAAGAATAGTTTTTCGATTATTTTCGTAAAAATATCGACAAAAGGGCAGAAACACCGAAACACAGATTAGCCAAGTAAATGATTGTAAAAAATGGTGACGTGGCCATCATGTTACTTTCTCCGACTTGATGGTATCATAGCCATTTATATTTACGTTTTCATGGTTTATATTCAATTGAAATCATATTTTAAATGTACATCGAGCGTTGTGTAAACTCGAATGAAACTGACGTTTAAAACGTCAAAATTATGAAAGATGGAAAAATTGTACTTCAAATTAAAAATGGTGATGTGGCCATCATGTTACTTTCTCCGATTTTGATTGCATAATAGTTATTTATATTTATACTACCATGGTTTATTTTCATAGATCAGATAATACTGACGTTGAAAACGTCAAAGTTATGAATAACAAATTATACTTCCAATTCAAATGCTCTTAAATAAGTATATTCGAAACCTAAAAAAAAACCTAATAAATTCTTGAAAAAAGTCCTAAGAATAAGTCTTGATAAATCCTGAAAAAAGTCCTGAAAAAGATTTTTGAAAAAGCCCTGGAAGAGTCCTGGTTGTAAAGTTCTAAAGAGAATACCCGAAAAACGTCTTGAATAAAACAGTCCTGAAAAAACCTGATAAAAAAGTCGTTATAAAAAGTCCAGAAAAAGAGTCTGGAAAAAAGTGCTCTTGCAAAGAAATGTCTTGAAAAACAGGTGATTGAAAAAGTCCAGAAAACAGAGTCGTCACAAAAAAGAGGTCCTGGAAAAAGACTATAGAAAAGTACTGAAAAAAAAAAGTTCGAAAAAAGGCCTTAAAAAGTACTGAAAGAAAGCTTGAAGAACAGTCTAGTAAAAAAAGTCCTAAAAAAAGCCTGCAAAGAGTCCTTACAAAGATCCTAGAAAGACCCAAAAAAAGTCGAAAAAATAGTGCTAGCAGAAGTCATGAAAAAAGCCATTAAAAAAATCTTGAAGAATTAATCGTGGAAAACGTCTTGAAAAAATAATCTTGATGAAAATTTCTTGAACATAAGGTCCTAGGAAAAGTCCTGATAAAAAGGCCAGAAGAAATGTACTGACAAAAAAAAATTTGAATAAAGACCTTAAAAAGTCCTGTATAAAGCCTGCGAAATAGTCCCGAAAAAAAGTCCTAAAAAAAGTTATAAAAAAGAGTCCTGAAAGAGATTTCTGAAAAATGTCCTGCAAAGAATCCTTAAGAAGGTCTTAAAAAGACCAAGAAAATAGTCGTTAAAAAAAGGCATTAAAAAGTCTTGAAAAAATAACCCTGATAAAAATGCCTAAAAAGGTCCTGAACATAATAGTTTTTAAATAGTCTTGAAAAAAAAGGCCCCGAAAAAAATTCTAAAAAGAAAGGTTCTGCAACAAAAGTCCTGAAAAAAGGCCTCAAAAAAGAGTTCTGATAATAAAGTCTTGAAAACAGTTCTGAAAAAAGCTGTAACAAAAGTTTTGAAAACATTGTCCTGCAAAAAAAAAATCCCAAAAAGAGGCTTGCAAAACGCCTAAGAAAAGTCCTGAAAAAATGCATTAAAACAGATCAAAAAAAAAATCCATATTAAAAATCCTGAAAAAAAAGTTCCAAGAAAGGCCCCAAACAAAAACTTTTTAAAATAAAGTCTTGTAAAAAGAGCCCTGGAAAAAAATTCTGCAAAAGAAAAGTTCTGAAAAAACGTCGTTAAGAAAGAGCCCTGGAAATAAAGTGAAAAACTCTCAACAAAAGTTTTGAAAAAATTATGCTGCAAGAAAAATCCCAAAAGGAGTCCTGGAATAGTTATTTATGCAACAAGTGAGTAAAGTAATACTTTTTTTCATGAGTAGGAAAGATTGCCGCATGAGCCGAAGGCGAGTGCGGCAATTCCTACAAGTGAAAAAAAGTTGCTTTACTCTCGAGTTTCATATAAAATTTTTTCTACGTCCGTAACTTTAAATAAATTTATAAATTTGATAAAACCTCAATCAATTTTTATAAGTAATAATACTTGTTTTAAATAAAGAAAATAATAATAATAATCAAGTTCTCTTGATCGGAAACGAATGTTTGATATTTTACAGCGGAACTCGCGGCGTGTTGCGAAGCGTTCATGACACACTTTGCGCAAACAATTTTTTAGTTGCGTTAAAAAATGAACCGCTACGGCACTTTTTTTCACGCAAAAGAGTGAAAAAATGAACCGTTATGGCACTTTTTTTCACGCTACTTGAAGGGTTCAGGAATCACAAATTTTATGAACGCAGATTAATGAAAAAAACTGTACATTTTATAATGGACGTAGAAAAAAGTCATTAAAAAACGCTTGAAAAATAATCCAGAAAAAAGTCTCAAAAAGGTCCTGAACAAAAAGTTTTTAGAATAAAGTCTTGAAAAAGAGTCCTCGAAAAAAAAATCTGAAAAAACATCGTTAAAGAAGAGTCCTGAAAATATAGTCTTGAAGAAAAGTCCTGCAAAAGAGGTCCTAGAAAAAAGTTCTTAAAAAAGACCTAAAAGAAGAAATGAAAATATTCCTGAAAATTTGTCTTACAAAAAAGATCTGAAAAATCAATCCTGAAAAAAAGTCGTGAAAAAAGTGCTGAAATTTTGATTAATACTTTCACGATATTTTTTCAATTTAAATCATATTTTAAATGTAATGTAATGCAATGAACGTGTTGAAGTATTGGATGATTCTGACGTTTAAAACGTCAAAATTATGAAAATTATACTTCAAATTCATAAGCTCAATTTACTCAAAAACTATAGAGATTTCGAAAAAACTTATTCTTTATAAGTTGTTCATTTTAGTATTCTCTACAATTATTATTAACATAAATTTGCTGTAACTATTCTCGTTTTATAATTATAAACTAAAAATAAAAAAAAAATAATAATACATTTTTTTTAGAATAAAAATGATTTTATGAAAAATGTTTTTAAGCAAAGTTTGTTTAAATGTTTTCGTGATATTTTTCATATTTAAGAAAGTATTGGCTAAAAACAAAAAACAGTTAAGGTAAACGCCCACTTCCGGTGTACGAAATTTTACCAAAAGCTTGTCAGTTCTTCAGATTATCAAATAAGACGGATGTTTAAAGTTTCATATCAATTGCTCTATTAGTTTTTGAGATGCAGCGCACACACAAACACAAAAAAAAAATTCCAGAAATTGTTGAAATGGCATCTAGGGACCCCAAAACGAATGTTTCCGTAAAAAAAAAATTGAAAAAAAAATCACGATCACAATAGTTTCTCGTACTTCGTAACGGAGAAAGTGAAAAAAATGGTCTGAATAAAGATGTATATGCCGGCAAAATAAAACTGCAGTGGAAGAGAGTGACGAAATGTTGGAACTCTTTGGCAATCAATGAGTATCAGTAATAAATCTTTACCTTTTACATACGAAGCTTGTGTGTTCGATTCCTATTATGACGGTCCAATTTATTAATTTCAAATAATTTTATATAAAAATACTCGACTTACGCAATTACAATAATTAAATTTCGAAAAGTAACTCATAAAATATTAGCGATACATTTTCATTAGCGCTAAAACATTCTTCATTAAAAATCTACCTACCCGTCCTCCAGCGATTTGCAGATAAAACTCAAAGCCGGGGCTACATTTAATATTTGGCGAGGGACGCAAACAAAAAAAAGGGCATTACTGTAACAAATTTTAACGCGGAGAGAGCCTTCGCCCGAAAATCACCAGAGGACGAACAGAAAAAAAATACCCAATTACCCTAAAACGGCTTTCGGATGGGATGAAAATTGCGGCGACAACGAATTCCCATTTGATGGGGAGTCGTGTTTTTTCTCCCGAGTCTTAATTGCCCTCGTTGTACGTGTATTACTAATTAGAAGGGACACGTTAGTGCCAGTATCCGTGTGTTAAATGGCCAGACGGAAGACGCATAACTTGGGCTGCAATAAAAATGCGCGCCTTTACTACTCGGGGGTACTTGGTAATGCTTTCTGGGACGGTCTGAAAAACGGCTGCCAGGGGGCGACGCGACGTACACACGCTAAACGTGCAACTTGTAATACTTTGTTCGTGGCTTTGCGCGTATTTCCACTTTATTTAAAACACCACCATTAATTCGCGTTAAAAATTTTGAAGCACTTTTTCTTTTGCTCCGGCGTCACGCGAAAACCCGTGTGTCTTACGGTTTAATATTACAGTGCCGCATCGTGTGTATATCATGATTCCGCTCAGGTTGTAAGCTGATACCTGCACACTTCCATTTTGTCGAGATTGCGAATTTCACCATCAGGGTCAACGTACACACCGGTAGACATGACGTGGACTTTTTACTTTGCGCTTGTTAAAATAAAATTACAACCTCTGGGTACATCGTAATATTGTGTAATAAGCTATGGTGCGGAGGTAAATTGATACCCTTCGGTTTTTCCACCCTGTGTCTCCGCTCTCTAATAACTTTAGGTCAAAAGAGATTCAATATGAAATATTTACCAACTGTGGAAAAGTAAGTGTGTAAATCACTTTATCATACCTCCATCAAAAGTATAGCCCGGGCGGGAGGAGCTGCTTGGGCTGAGGAGCGCTTTAATTTAAAATGGAATTGAATTACGAGGGTTGCAGATAAATTCTACAAATAATGTAAATATGGCATGATATAGGACGGACGGTGGGTGAGTTATAAGTGTTTTTAATGAAAATGTATTGTGTTACCGTTTCCACGCAAATATTACTCCGCAATTAACGCGGTCCGTAATAGTTGGGCATACAAATATTCAATTGCTCTTTCATTAAAACACAATTTTTAATAATGATCTATGCGTGCTCGTAGTGGAATTATTCCAAGTGCAAAGCAGTATATTATTCGCGAAGTAACAAGGTTAGCGGCTAATGAGCTTAGCGTACTCAAGTCTATAATTCAAGGCTTGCACTGGGTGGTGGCTATTTGGGATGGGCTCAATTTAGATGAATGGACCACACAAAGTCAGAAATTCCAATTCGTTAAAATTTGCACTAACCAGTGTGTAATTACTCCCACACCAATATTGATTAAAGTGTTTTACATTTCTTAACAAACCTAATAATTAATTATTGTCTCACGCTCAAAATAATTACTTTTATTAGCAGTTTAACAGGTAGAGCGTCTAACGTTATAATGTAAATTTGATGAGGCGTGTCGTTAGCGACCAAATGTGCACTCTTTGAATAAATTATTACAAATAGAGTCTTAAGATTTTCCTAATCATGGAAGAAGAAAACATTTATTAAGGGGGGGGGGGGGGGGGGGGGGGTAGGCACCCGTTGAGCCTGCTAAAAAAAAAGTATTTTTTGATAATTTTTTTAGGACATTAGAATAAATAGCTTTGGATTTTTAACAAGTAATATTTCTGCTTTATTTTCGAAAATAAAAAAACTTGTTTGTCTGCCATTGGCAGCCCTGCGAACATACAGCTGCGGGCTGCATTGGTCGTTTGCGGGACAGCGCGTTTAGTACAGAAAACATCGGAGAAAAAAATTGTGATGTGGCCATCATGTTACTTTCTCCGACTTGATGCTATCATAGCCATTTATATTTACGTTTTCATTGTTTATTTTCAATTGAAATCATATTTTAAATGTACATCGATCATTTCGTAAACTCGGATGAAACTGACGTTTAAAACGTCAAAATTATGAAAGATGTAAAAAATACCCTACAAATTATACTTCAAATTCAAAAACTCGGTTAACTCAAAAACTAACGAGATTTCGAAGAAAACTTATTCTTTATAAGTTGTTCATTTTGGCATTCTCTAGAATTATTATTCATATAAATTTGCTGTAACTATTATCGTTTTATAATTATAAACCAAAAATTAAAAAAATAATAATAATTTTTTTTCTCGAATAAAAATGATTTTATGAAAAATGTTTTCAAGCAAAAGATGAGCATTTCTTTGTTGTCTTCAAAGTTTGTTTAAATGTTTTTTTGATATTTTTCATATTTAAGAAAATATTGCCAAAAAACAAAAAACAGTTAAGGTAAACGCCCACTTCCGGTGTACGAAATTTTACCAAAAGCTTTTCAGTTCTTCAGATTATCAAATAAGATGGATGTATAAAGTTTCATATCAATTGCTCCATTAGTTTTTGAGATACAGCGCACACAGACAGACACGCACACACACACACACACACACACACACACACACACAGACACAAAAAATTTTTTTCCAGAAATTGTTGAAATGGCATCTAGGAACCCCAAAACGGATATTTCCGTAAAAAAAAATTTTGAAAAAAAAATCACGATCACAATACTTTCTCGTACTTCGTAACGGAGAAAGTAAAAATGGATTAGTGTTTAAATTATCTAAAAGGTAGCATAGGATTTTTTCGAAATTCGCAAAAATATCAAAATGGCGGCGCTCAAAAAAAAAGTTCAATTTTTCGTTGTTAAAATCACTACTAAAATGCGCATAAAAAATCGAAAAGTTGGAATATCCGAAAAATCCTATGCTACCTTTTAGATCATTCATTTTTACATAGAAAACCGAAATAATGAGCAAAATTGATCGAATAGTTTCAGAGATCTGTCTCGCAAGATAAAAAATGGAGTTTAAAGATTTGACTTATATTCAAGTGCGTTTAACGCAAGATTAACAGCGATTCTGCTATTATGGCAAACATCTCCTTCGGACTGCAGATACCGCTCGTTGGCATCGTTTTTCGAAGCAGAAAGCAGTTGCTGCTCGCGTAACGCTTCACGTCAGCCTTGGCGATGCGGTTTTCGTTAATCTTGCGCTGCAAGTTGTGGCTGCTTGCAGGGGCGGCTCGTTATATAGAGCCAAGGAGCCATGGCACTACCTGTAGTCTCAAGCTCAGTAAGAATTTTTAATGAATTCTTAAAACACCAATTACTTTGGTCTGTGAAGATAAATCGTTCTTTTTTTCTTCAGAAACTACAGAAACTACTTATTGTATAAGTAGCGCTACCATCAACATGTTCCACGAGCCGCCACTGAAGTTAAGTACGAGTTGTGAGTTTTTGAAAATTTTAATTTTCGAATTGTGTAATACTCTAGCAAAAAAATAAAAAAAAATTTAAAACGTGTCGACAAAATTCTGCAAAAATTAAAATACATTTTATCAAATTAAGTGCAGTTTTTGAAAATCCATTTTTGAAAATTTTAGATTTCCAATAGTGCAATACTCGAAAAAAAAAATTTAAAAAAATATAAAACGTGGGGACTAAATTCTACTAAAAAATAAATTGGATTTGCAAATTATCATTTTATCAAACTAAATAGAGTATTTGAAAATCCAACGATTATTTCGCGAGTTGTGAATTTTTGAAAATTTTAGTTTTCGAATTGTGTAATACTCGAGCAAAAAATTATACAAAAATATAAAACATGTCAACTAAATTCTATAAAAATTAAATTAGATTTGCAAATCATCGTTTTATCAAATTAAATAGAGTTTTTGAAAATCCGCCAATTATTTCGCGAGTTGTGAATTTTTGAAAATTTTAGTTTTCGAATTGTATACTACTCGAGCAAAACAAAATATAAAGCGTGTCGACTAAATTCTACAAAAATTAAATTAGATTTACAAATCATCGTTTTATCAAATTAAGTGAAGTTTTTGAAAATCCATTAATTACTTCGCAAGTTGTGAATTTTTGAAAATTTTAGATTTCGAATAGTGTAATACTCGAGCAAAAAAAATATAAAACGTGTCGGCTAAATTTTACAAAAATTAAATTAGATCCGCAAATCATTGTTTTATCAAATTAAGTGAAGTTTTTGAAAATCCATTAATTACTTCGCAAATTGTGAATTTTTGAAAATTTTAGATTTCGAATTGTGTAATACTCGAGCAAAAAAAAATATAAAACGTGTGGACTAAATTCTACTAAAAATAAATTGGATTTGCAAATTATCATTTTATCAAACTAAATAGAGTATTTGAAAATCCACCGATTATTTCGCGAGTTGTGAATTTTTGAAAATTTTAGTTTTCGAATTGTGTAATACTCGAGCAAAAAAAATATAAAACGCGTCGACTAAATTTTACAAAAATTAAATTAGATTTGCAAATCACTGTTTTATCAAATTAAGTGAAGTTTTAAAAATCCATTAATTACTTCGCATGTTGTGAATTTTTGAAAATTTTAGATTTCGAATTGTGTAATACTCCAGCAAAAAAAAATATAAAACGTGTCGACTAAATTTTACAAAAATTAAATTAGATTCGCAAATCATTGTTTTATCAAATTAATTGAAGTTTTTGAAAATCCATTAATTACTTCGCAAGTTGTGAATTTTTGAAAATTTTAGATTTCGAATTGTGTAATACTCGAGCAAAAAAAATATAAAACGTGTCGGCTAAATTTTACAAAAATTAAATTAGATTCGCAAATCATTGTTTTATCAAATTAAGTGAAGTTTTTAAAAATCCATTAATTACTTCGCAAGTTCTGAATTTTTGAAAATTTTAGATTTCGAATTGTGTAATACTCGAGCAAAAAAAATATAAAACGTGTCGACTAAATTTTACAAAAATTAAATTAGATTTGCAAATCATTGTTTTATCAAATTAAGTGAAGTTTTTGAAAATCCATTAATTACTTCGCAAGTTGTGAATTTTTGAAAATTTTAGATTTCGAATTGTGTAAAACTCGAGCAAAAAATATGAAACGTGTTGTCGAAATTCTACAAAAATTAAATTAGATTTGCAACTCATCGTTTTATAAAATTAAATAGAGCTTTTGAAAATCCGCCAATTATTTCGCGAGTTGTGAATTTTTGAAAATTTTAGATTTCGAATTGTGTAATACTCGAGCAAAAAATTAAAAAAAATATATAAAACGTGTTGACGAAATTCTACAAAAATTAAATTAGATTTGCAACTCATTGTTTTATCATATTAAATCGAGCTTTTGAAAAATCGCCAACTATTTCGCGAGTTGTGAATTTTTGAAAATTTCAGTTTTCGAATTGTGTAATACTCGAGCAAAAAAAAAATATAAAACGTGTCGACTAAATTCTACAAAAATTAAATTAGATTTGCAAATTATCAGGGATAGCTCGTCATATAGAGCCAAGGAGCCATGGCAGTACCTGTAGTTTCAAGCTCAGCAAGAATTTTTAAAACACTTTCGCCAGTTACTTTGGCCCAGGAAGATAAATCGTTCTTTCTTTCTTCAAAAAAAAGGGGGGGGGGGTGTTGTATAAGTGGCTCTACCATCAACATGTTCCACGAGCCGCCACTAGCTGCTTGGACCGAGTGTCAATCCCAGCAGTACCATCATTGACAATACGTTGCTGTAGCCATCATTGAATACCGATTGATGCCGAAGGTGCAAAGTCGATCGTGCATTTGCCGCAAAACTTGGGTTTTGAGTTACTGTTTTGAGTAAAATCTCATTCGCATCGTTCCAGCAATTTATCCGCAGAAAGATCTTCGTAAATTGGTCGAATTGCCTTCTGGACGATTTCTGGCAACGGCTGAGGATGGACATAGGTCTTTAAAGTATTGGAATTCTTCGCTTGCAGATAGGAGCACCACGAGATATCACACCATTCATGTTGCGGATGTTTGTCGGTAGAAATCTTGTGAAGAAATGTTGCCCAAATTGCCGTGTTCATTTTTTGCTCCTTCATGAGTGCCATTCTCGCCGAATGTCGGCTTCTTTGTTCGCCTTTTCGGACTCTTTTTCCCTAACAAAACTGACAAATTAAACCATTTTATACCACGGGTACAGTACAACTGATATCAAAACAAACTGATGCTAGCGCCACCTGCTGGGAGAAAGGAACATTTTTTCCTTTAAACGACGATGTTTATACCTGCTCAGTCATCGTCCCCTATTTCTCGCTGCATCTTTGTAACGACTTTGAATATCGAATTGGCATTTTGACACAATATTCTAGATGGTACAAAGTTGCCGAAAATGCAAAAAATCGATTTTTGAACATTTTCAATGGGTATCCCCCCTTAAAGATCGTAATATGAAACAGATATTATCTCTACCAAATAATCCTGTGTTCTAACTCACTAATTGTAATCGCTTGATAACCGCCTAATTGTTCCCATAAAATTTCTGCATCACGTGACCACGTAACAATATATAATTATAACAACAACACGTGATTTTCGAACGAGGGCGTTAAATCAATTTTCGCTCTGCTCTTTGATTACACTTGTGCAAATACAGGTGCAAACAAACCGTCACGTCTCGAGGGATTCCAGATCATATTGCCCTTGCTAGGGCCGCTGTCGAACTCTCTGGGAAATGTTTTCCGGAATTTCACTTTATATCAAACACGTAAAAACGTTTTTTTTTAATACTTACTAATTAATTTTAAAGTTCGGATCATTTCAAAGTTTGTTTTTCCCTGTAGACGAATGCGCTGTGATGGTGAGACAAAAAGAGGTCAGAACCGGTGGGCAGTTCTCGCAATATTATATGGAATTTAAAGAAAGACGGGCATTACTTCCAAAGTGCTGAAAATAGATTTATGTTTTACGGGTAAATAGTATTTCTATTTTGGATCTACAAAATTTCACACTAGCTAAAGTAATTCAACCTTCTTAAATTAAATAAGGATGAAAAGTCTTAGTAAGGCTTAATTTTGCAGAATTACGAACAGATTGAAAATTCATATACTTTTTTCGACTCTATTTCATTAATTTATTGCATTTGCAACAAATGAGGATTTTTAATTTAAATTTTATAATTCAACTTTATATTTCTAATAGATTTCAGTTAGTTACATGTTATAATTGTACCAAGCACTCGAGACGTGTTGCGCAGTGACAATATTAAATTCAATAGGGTCCGGAGATTTGTTGTCGCCTTCTCTTGCGTTCCCCGAATACTTTCTCACTCTGCGCAAAGTTTACACGTCTCCAGTGCTCGGTAAAGTTGTACACATCATTTTCACGCGCTAGCAACTTCTTGTTCAAAACATAGTGAAGATTTTAATTATGTTTATCCAAAATCGGTTGTAATAAGCGAATTACTGTGGTCATTTGAGAGAAGTAATGTTGTTCATTACGCACTAGTGAGAGAAAAATTCGGACTCCCGGAATACATAGATTCTTCGTGGGATTTTTGAAATCATTCAAATTGATACCACGTATCTCAATTTTTCTTGTCAAATTTTTTTAAACATTTCAATATTTAATGCAATTACAGATAATTTTGGATAAAGTGTTATATTATACTCATGTGGAATTCCTCATTAGTCCCTTAAGAAAATTACCCTAAACTTTTTCTTGCACATCCGTATAACACCAAAAATTGTTTGTTTTTTATTTTTGTTTTTTCTTTTTCTCTATATTCTTCCCAGGCCTGTGTAAGACTGTATCGGTTGTTAGCACCAATAAATATATTATTATTATTATTGTAAGTGATTGAAAATTACATGTAAAAAAAAACTAAGGATTTAAAAAAAAAATTAACTACTGCACTAAAACAAATACCAATAAAAAACTAACCAATCGAACGTTACGAAACGCTTGCAAAAAAAAAACTAAACCTTTCCGCGCCAGACGAGTTCGTATTAATATTTCATGGGATACATTAAAATGTGCATTAATCGGATTGGAGGCAAATGGTGTCAAACCCAGTAAATTTCGCCAATGCAGTAATGTATTCGATTAGTGATTTGTATTCCCCTCTGGCGTATAAATTGAGATCGAGTGCATATACGAGGGCGATAGGTACTGCGGTCTGGTGAACACCATATAGGGCTCCCCCTGACGCCTCCGGGCCAACACACCCATAGGGGCGCCCCTTCCCGTTCACTCAGGCCAGTCTCCAAACAATGTAAATGTTTTCAAATTGGAGGAAATGATGCGTGTAATTCGTGCGTCACGATTAATACGTTAAAGTCAGGATGTAGAATCTACCGGGTCTCCCCCATGCCGTCGTCTTCGGATGATCAAATTGTGGTTCTAAACGGACGGGGTCTTTTAATTAACCGCTCGTAATTGTTTTTGGGTCTTGGATAATAAAGATATAGTTCAATCCAAAAATATTACTTATTACAAATAAAGTTTTTTTCCTATGACCAATAGTCTAGAAACTTGACAATATTGGCAATTTAAAATCATAAGATTTTCACTCACATTGTCAAGTAATTGGTAGATCGAAGAACTGTTCCCAATTTTTCATTAAAGAACATTTTATTTGGTTCAGTACTAACGTAACTTTATCACTATTTTTGGCAAATTATCAAAGAAATTAAGAAAACGTTTGAATTGTTCAAACCTGTTTGGAGGCATAACATCTGCAATTTAAACCATTCTGGTTTTAGTGCTTGAAGAATGTTGTCTGAGAGACATCCAAATAAATGGCAGTGCTCAGTTACTATGCCAGAAAAAAAAAACGTTTTGGTCGTTAAAGGGTTTAGGAAGGGCTAGTAGTAATTACCATCACCGAAAATACATGGACTTGCTTCCGAAACAAAACAAAAAAACTATACGTCGTAGACATTTCTTACTCAAAAAAACCATTACCGAAAATTCTTAAGGGATGTATCGATAGATAGATGTCGTAGACATTTTTTACTGGGGTACCACTACATCCCCTTATCTTATACGCGGGGTGGTTTGTATGTATTGGTTGGTTAAGCAACTTATTATACAAGGTTTTCCATTTTAAATTTCCACCTCAAATATCTCGAAACCTGAGCAACATGGCAAAAAATGTTTCAGATGAAAGTTGTAGGGTTCGGAGGGGGATATATGGTGGTGACCTTGACAATGACGGCGGTCATTTTCAAGGTTAAACGAAGGTCGACTTTGATTTTTCAAATAGAATCCCCTATTTTTTATTGCGAGATCGTATTCTACGCGAAAAAATACAAACTTTTTGTAGGAAACGTTTTTTTTTTAAATGCTTCTTTTCACGAATTTTGTCCGTCATGTTGTCTGAAATCTCACTCAGATGAATACAGGCTGTGATTCATGCATTACCCTCCGCATTAGCGTCATCCGATGTGCACCACGTGGAGCTTGCCGATGAGATTTTGCACATCATTGGCCCCGAAAAGGGTCGATGGTTTTAGTGGCTGGAGGTTCGATCTCGTTCTTAGATCAAATGTCCAACCTCGTCAATGCACTTCTGCACCCGCTGGCGAAAGTCTACTTGAACATTTCGAAGGGTTTGGATAGAAATTGTACTAATTAATTGAATAGTGATGAAACTGAATGCCATCATTTTTTGTATTTTTCCCGTAGAATACGATCCCGCAATAAAAAAAGGAGGTTCCATTTTTAAAATCAAAGTTGACCTTCGTTTGACCTTGAAATTTAACGCCAAGGTCATTTTCAAGGTCACTAGCAAGTGTCCCCCTCCGAACCCTGCAACTTTTATCTGAAACACTTTTTACCATGTTGCTCAGGTTTCGAGATTTTTGGAGTGGCAATTTAAAATGGGACACCCTGTACATTAGACAGTAATATTTTTTATTAATCAATTGAAGCTACGGTCGAGTATTGATGTAAATTTGGCGCGCAGTTATTTTAATCACATGAAACGATTATCAGCCGCCTTTATGAACTTCCAGGATATTACGATTATTATTATTATTATTTGCGTACGTGCCACTATAACAAAATAAGTATTTAATTTCATTCTTATCACTCACACGGTCGTATATTAAGCAGGTAACATGAGAACAATTACCAATAAAATGCCACTCTTAGCAATTTTAAGACATCATAAGAAAGACGAACAATGCATTTTCTCGCCTATAAATTATTTTATTAAAAAGAAATGTTCGTTTTCCTGGAGATTGCTACACTTGTGAATACTTTAATTAACGATAAATATTTGAGAATATTTATGTTTACATCACGTACGTATTGAAAACTGACAAATACAGGGTAGTCCATCCAAGAAGAATCGGGTGTTTATCTTACGAATATGAATTTTGAAAAATTTGATATACTCTAAACTTCGAAATGCCAAATTTGAAATTTTCAGATCGTTAAATTCAATAAAGACGAAAAGTAGCCTGAATATTCAAACTGTTCGTAACTCTTCAATCTTAAAGGTAGAAAGATGGGGCCGCGGTGGCCTAGTGAATAGAGCTCCTGCTCACGGGCCTCGTGGTCGTGGGTTCGAATCCCATCCGTGCGGTCACTTTTTCGGAACGAAGAAGTGACCGTTCGGGTCCATGGATGTTCAGTGTATGCCCCCCCCCCCCCCCCATACAATTAATTATATAATATGTAAATGATTATATATAATAATAAATCTTTAGAAACCAAAAGACACAGTTAATTGAAACTCTGGCGGAATGGACTAGTTTCCTATGCCAAAAAAAATAAAGGTATAAAGATGGATGAAATATGGTTACAGTAAGTCAGTTAGCGAAGTAATGCACTAGAGGAATTGAAATAGAAGAGAAATTCAAGATTAATATGGATAAAGTGTGGTTACAGCAAGTCAAGTAGCGAAGTAATATACTAGCGGTGGATTTTCTAATCCAGGTTTTTCGTAATCCGGTATTATATTTTCAGCTGTGTAATCGTTCCTAATGCGCCATTGACTGTCACTGAATAAATTTTTGAATCGTTACTGTTTAAATTAGAAATGGAGCCCCAGAAGAGCATTTAATGTAAAAAAATACAAAACATTGTGAAAAAGTAAATATCAATCAAAATATGTTTAATACAATCGCAGAACCTGACCTCAAATTATGTATTCCGTTTACCATTTGAAAGATCGTTTACACAGCCGAAAATATGACACCAGTGTTTTGTTAATTTAAGCCTGAGTTATATTTATTACTACCTTTGTGAAATCCACCGTAGAAAAATTAAAATTTAACACCTTCCATTTTAAAGGTATTCAATTATTCTTTTTAGTAGATTGATAGATAGGAATGAAGAGGGTGGTTGCCACTGTCGATACGTGTTTGGTAATCTATAATTAAATTGAATTGAATAACGTACAAATATTTGTATATTAATTCACAGTTTAGATAAATGGAAATTTATTTAGAAAAGCCATCATCGATCGAAGCCTTTTAGCAACTTCTTGTAGTATTTTATTTATTCCTTTATGTCTCTGGTTAGACGTATTGTTTGTAGATTTACAAACAGGTTGAATATTCATATTTATATTTCGTTAATATTAAATTTATTTTACTCTCCTCCAAGACATTCTTTGAGAGTTGTTTTAAGGAACAATTACCTCTTTCCCTCTGTTATGCCACGAATGTTTTGAAGTTTTTGTTCTTCTAGTGTATAACTTTGTTGCTTGACATACTCTAATTGTACATCTTAAAAAATCTCTTTGAACGTAAATATATTTTCAACAATTCTTGCAGCAAGTAAAATTTGTGAAATAAAAGATACGAAACGTTAACGAATTATGTAAAACAGCTGGAGACCATTTAAAACACTCGAAAAGTGTCTTCTTATTTATTTATTTAGCTTATGGCATACACATATAATTAATATGATACATATATCGAGCGTACAACAAAAATCGACAACGAAATTGGAATTTCACACGAGTGAAATGCTGGTTGCGGTTAAATATTATAATTAGGGGTTATTAACATCTGACACGTCAAAATGACAACCAGCTACGCGTGCGCGTGTGATCTTAGCTCAGGCATAATTTTAGATTTCCAGCGCCAAATTCGGTTCTTGTTGTACGCTCGTTATAAATTCATTGATTTTACTTTAAATATATTAACTAAAGTGTTTACCTCTTTTGTTAAGATAAACATGTTTACGTAAGAAAAATATTCTCATCAATATGGGGTAAATTTTAAAAAAGAAGGGTGTGTAGCTTCGATCTATTCAAGTGTACCATCAAATTAAGTAATGACTTTGAGGGGGTGCAGTACCATGTGGAGTTTCCTGCAGAGTATTAACAAACATTCTAGTTTGACTGTAGACATTTAGTTACGGAATGTATTGTAGTTGTGATTCATGTAACATTAACTACAATTGTAGGTGGATCAAAGCGAAGCTGTGTTATATAAATGGTACGTGTAAAAGTTTAGTACATAGAATAATTTAAGCAGATTAATTACCATAGTTAATCAATGAAGTAAAGCTACATCGTTGGACTGTGTATGTGTGACATGTAGAGCGTGTATGTATAATGGAGGGTGTATATGTGTGTATCATGGGGACTGATGGGGGAGATATGGCCCCCCCGGGTTAGTGTTAGTGTTAGTGAGGGATGTGCGTGCACCTGCCTCGTGCCACCCCGATCGATAGCATGAACTGGCCTGTACTAGTTCACCCCTAAACTATACCAATGGCCACTGGATGTGTACCCCTGGATAGCCCCCAGTAACCCTCTCGTGCACAATGTCACATCGAACAATTTGATGATGTACATAATCAATAACAAACAAATTATTACACAATTAGTACGCAAATACGCACCACATCAGAAAATAAAAGTAGTTGACGATATTAATGTATACATTTTTAATTGTATTAATTTTATACAATATAATAGAGTGATTATCTCTCTGAGGACGACCTTAAAATATTTCCACGAGTTATATACGGGAGGATATAACAAAACTGAAAATAACCCTAGGGGTCAAACGCGCGAAGCACTTTTCGCACTACAAATCCTGATTTAGAGATGTTACCTGCAACGGCCATGTATATGTGAAAGTCTTTGGAGAAGGACATCACAATAGAGCTTCAAACTATCCTTGTAACATATCCTTCTTTATTTTTATGAAAAAAATGAAAATCTGTTGTGAATAATTTTTTTTTGCTTAGGCTGAGCCGTTCAGTCACACACACGGCTGTTATTTTTGTAATTGAATTTTTTTTTATGAATAAATGAAAAAATTAATAATGTAAGACATATACAACAACCACGAACCCGAGCGAATACTTCTCGATCCCCGAAAAATCGCAGTTAATTAATTTTAAAATTAATTAACGGAAAGTGTAAAATCTACAAAATAAGTTTTACTATTACCTACATAGTATCACAGATTAGATTAGGTTGCGAAACGAAACTACAACACTTAAAACCCAAGCCGGAGGAAACTGCATTTAACGTCTAAAAAATTTGTGCAAAACTAATAATTTGTGGAATTAACTTGAAAATTTCCAAATCCATTGAGAAACATTTCATTTTAATTTCTCATTAAAACAATTAAAATACCTAAGCTGCAAACAAAATCACTACACCTAAAACCCTAACCGGAGAAAACGAAAACTGCATTCAACGACTAGAAAATTTATGCAAAATTATTAACTCAAGGAATTAAGTTGATTATTTCCTAATCCATCCACAAATATTGTATTTCTGATTTCTCATAAAAAATCGACATATCCGAGCTAGAAGCAAAACAACTACACCTAAACCTTAAATTGGAGAAAACCAATGACTTTTTTTAATCCTCGATTAACTTTTTAATTAAAAAAAATTTCAGAGCTTTAATATCCATGCGAAAGATTAAAACGTTCTGCGGATGATTTTTGAGTTATTCAAATAGAAACTCGAAAATGTTAAAATATTGTGAAAAGTGAAATTTCGGTTAAAATAGACGTAAATCACAATTGACTGTTATTAAAAATTACTTATCAATATCAGGACTTAAAAATCCATGCAAAAGATTAAAACATTCTGCAGATGGTTTTTGAGTTATTCAACTGATAACTCGAAAATGTCAATTTCTTGAAACAAATATTGGGAAAAATTGAAATTTCGGTTAAAATGACGCAAATCACAATTGGCTGTTACTTAAAATTACTTATCAATATCAGGACTTTAAAATCCATGCAAAAGATTAAAACATTCTGTAGATGGTTTTTGAATTATTCAACTGATAACTCGAAAATGTCAATTTTTTGTAACAAATATTGGGAAAAAGTGAAATTTCGGGGTAAAATAGGCACAAATCACAATTGACTGTTACTCAAAATTAATTATCAATATCAGGACTTTAAAATCTATGCAAAAGATTAAAACATTCTGCAGATGGTTTTTGAGTTATTCAGCTCATAACTCGAAAATGTCAATTTCTTGTAACAAATATTGGGAAAAAGTGAAATTTCGGTTAAAAAAGACGCAAATCGCAATTGACTGTTACTCAAAATTAATTATCAATATCAGGACTTTAAAATCCATGCAAAATATTTAAACATTCTGCAGATGGTTTTTGAGTTATTCAACTGATAACTCGAAAATGTCAATTTCTTGTAACAAATATTGGGAAAAAGTGAAATTTCGGTTAAAATAGGCGCAAATCACAATTGTCTGTTACTCAAAATTAATTATCAATATCAGGACTTCAATATCCATGCAAGAGATTAAAACACTCTGCAGGTGGTTTTTGAGTTATTCAACTGATAACTCGAAAATGTCAATTTCTTGTAACAAATATTCGGTTAAATAGACGCAAATCACAATTGACTGTTACTCAAAGGCATTTATCAATATCAGGGCTTTAAAATCCATGCAAAATATTAAAACATTCTGCAGATGGTTTTAGAGTTATTCAACTCATAACTCGAAAATGTCAATTTCTTGTAACAAATATTGGGAAAAAGTGAAATTTCGGTTAAAATAAACGCAAATCACAATTAACTGTTACTCAAAATTACTTACCAATATCAGGACTTTAAAATCCATGCAAAAGATTAAAACATCCTGCAGATGGTTTTTGAGTTATTCAACTGATAACTCGAAAATGTCAATTTCTTGAAACAAATATTGGGAAAAAGTGAAATTTCGGTTAAAATAGACGCAAATCGCAATTGACTGTTACTCAAAATTAATTATCAATATCAGGACTTCATAATCCATGCAAAAGATTAAAACATTCTGCAGATGGTTTTTGAGTTATTCAACTGATAACTCGAAAATGTTAATTTCTTGTAACAAATATTGGGAAAAATTGAAATTTCGGCTAAAATCGACGCAAATAACAATTGACTGTTACTCAGAAGCACTTATTGATATCAGGGTTTTAATATCCATGCAAAAGATTAAAACATTCTGCAGATGGTTTTTGAGTTATTCAAGTAAAAACGCGAAAATGTCAATTTCTTGTAACAAATATTGAGAAAAAGTAAAATTTTGGTTAAAATAGACGCAAATAACAATTGACTGTTACTCTAAAGTACTTATCAATATCAGGGCTTTAATATCCATGCAAAAGATTAAAACATTCTGCAGATGGTTTTTGAGTTATTCAACTGATAACTCGAAAATGTTAATTTCTTGTAACAAATATTGGGAAAAAGTGAAATTTCGGTTAAAATAGACGCAAATCATAATTGACTTTTACTCAAAATTACTTATCAAAATGGGGACTTTAAAATCCATGCAGAAGATTAAAACATTCTGCAGATGGTTTTTGAATGATTCAACTGATAACTCGAAAATGTCAATTTCTTGTAACAAATATTGAGAAAAAGTGAAATTTCGGTTAAAAAAGACGCAAATCACAATTGACTGTTACTCAAAATTATTTATCAATATCAGGGCTTTAAAATTGGAATCATTGGTGTTTCGTAATCCAAGCAAAAGATTACAACATTCTGCGGATGGTTTTTGAGTTATTCAACTGATAACTCGAAAATGTCAATTTCTTTTAACAAATATTGGTTATAGATGGTTTTTGAGTTATTTAACTGATAACTCGAAAATGTCAATTTCTTGAAACAAATATTGGGAAAAAGTGAAATTTCGGTTAAAATAAGCGCAAATCACAATTGTCTGTTACTCAAAATTAATTATCAATATCAGGACTTTAAAATCCATGCAAAAGATTAAAACATTCTGCGGATGGTCTTTGAGTTATTCAACTGATAACTCGAAAATGTCAATTTCTTTTAACAAATATTGAGAAAAAGTGAAATTTCGGCCAAAATCGACGCAAATAACAATTGACTCTTACTCCTAAGCACTTATCAATATCAGAGTTTTAATATCCATGCAAAAGATTAAAGCATTCTGTGGATGGTTTTTGAATTATTCAACTGATAACTCGAAAATGTCAATTTCTTGAAACAAATATTGAGAAAAAGTGAAATTTCTGTTAAAAAAGACGCAAATCACAATTGACTGTTACTCAAAATTATTTATCAATATCAGGGCTTTAAAATCCATGCAAGAGATTAAAACATTCTGCAAATGGTTTTTGAGTTATTCAACTGATAACTTGAAAATGTCAATTTCTTGTAACAAATATTGGGTAAAAGTGAAGTTTCGGTTAAAATAAGCGCAAATCACAATTGTCTGTTACTCACAATTACTTATCAATATCAGGACTTTAAAATCCATGCAAAAGATTAAAACATTCTGCGGATGGTTTTTGAGTTATTCAACTGATAACTCGAAAATGTCAATTTCTTGAAACAAATATTGGCAAAAAGTGAAATTTCGGTTAAACGCAAATTATAATTGACTGTTACTTAAAATTACTTATCAATATCAGGTTTTTAATACCCAAAACGTCAACTGGAGAAAAAAAATTATAAGTTAAGGAATTAAAATTTCCGAATTCATTCAAAAATATTGTATTTACTATTCCTCTCGGGTTCTTAGAAAATCAACGCTGCCAACCATCAACAAATCCTTCGAAATGCATTGAAACCGCAGACAATCAAAAGCTTTTAAGAGAATGGTGCTCGTTTTAGCAGGATGTGGCTCCGGTACAGTTTGCTCAATCAACTTCCGTCACCTGCAAAAACTTCCAAATTCTTTGGAATTGCATCCAATGGATATTTTATCTTCAGAGTTTATTTTAAAGCCCATACAACTCCACAACTATTTTGGAATTTGGTTTGAGGTGCGCTTGGAACAAAATTACAAAATAAAACAAAATCAACTGAAGGACATAAATAAGATGAAAAAATGCTTAATGGATCCTTAACCTATCAACATACAGTAACAGGTGGAAAATGGGGTATAATTTAGATAGCATTTCAAGCCAAGAAGGTTAAAAAAAATGTATTTTAAGAAGTCAGCATTGATATCATCATGGAAGTCACCAATATATAAAAACACCCTTTTTAACACTTTCGCTGCCACCGACGCGACTTTATACTTGCGTATGTGTGCAATCCCAATTGCAGTGGCAGAGAACGTGTTAAACGAGACTTTGATAGAAGAAACATTGTACGCATGCAAAAATTGTTGGAAATGTATCTACAGGCCGGGCCTTTTAGGATGGCGAGAAGCGGCGCAGCCCGAATAGCTCCGAATGCGCAGTTTACCGCCGTTCGGCAGATTTAAAAGTTTCTGCTCGGCGTACACTGGCGTAACGTAGGGGATAAGGGAATCATTTTTTGGTTATTGTGTTGAATTATAATGAAATAAATATAAATCCAATATATCTTGAATATGAGATTGATTTACCATTTTAATCACGTATGCATGGTGTACCTACCACGTAAACGGTTACAATGGTTCGCCGCCCCTGACGATTTTTCAATTTAGCGGCAGCACGACACCGCTGCGCACCCAAGTCTCTCGCCATCCTAAAAGGCCCGGCGTGTATGTAAAGTTCTCTTCACTAAAGAGAAAATATTCACCATCTAGCCAATGCACTACCGCCAGATTCATCGCTAACTTTTCAAGAGAGGTTATCGGAAGTCTGCTACTGTAAAAGTGGTCATTCTTCGGAGTCCAGTCATGTTGTCAATGCCGGCAACTATCAGATAATCGTTCTTGAATTTGTGAATTTTGGGTTTTAGGCGCAGCGACAACTAAGGTCATAATTCTTTAATGCTTTTGAACCACGAGCGATGAATCGCTTTTGTAGAGAAGGCCTCACGCTTTAGCCAGATGGAACTCCGGCACATTCGGCTTAACAGATTCGCCGCCTAAGCGTATATTCCGGCGGCTCTCATCAGAGCCAAACGTTTCGCTAGTTTCTATGCCAAATAATTCATTCAAAAACTGCCAGCAGTGTGGGAAGTAGTGACGGCTCACGGGGTGACTCATGTTACGGCCGAGGTAGCAGAACTGGTAATACAGATAGTTGCGGTCACGCCGCACCCTACCTATCTGCTACCTCGGCCGTACCATGAGTCATCATTGGTGGGAACGTGCTGGCACGGTAAGTGAAGCTGGCACGGTAAGTGAAGCTTTGAAGTTTTTCTAAAAAAAAATTGGCACACCCAAATCTGAAATTGTTAAAGTCCTTGCGATACCACGGCTGCGTTCAAACTTGCTTTGAGGTGCACTTGGGACAAATTTGCGGTTGAGGAGTGTGCAATCACCATCGGAAATGTTCAAAAGCGCCTTTGTAGTTGTATTAAAAAGTTGCAATTTTGCGTACATCTGGTTATTTGTTGTAAAATATTTAATCAGATGTTTAATGTCATTTTTGGACAAAAAAATTGATTCAAGCGTGTTAGTCTCAATATCTCTGCGAACTGTACGAACCATGTTAATCATAACTGTATGGTGAATTTTTCATAATCAACCATAATAGACTATTGTATATATTTAGGATAACTTCACCATCAATGAGCTTGACTTAACATCTAAAGTTTCACCACCCAATTTATATTTTTCATTCCCCGTGAATTTAAAGTTTTACACGCGTACTTTATTCGCCCTGCTGGCAAGAGAAACAAGACACGTAACTCACTCCCTTTTTTATATTCCCATCGGCAGTTAAAAACGGTATCGGCCCCGCCGAGAATATCATTTTCATTTTTATCATTAGCACACCCCCGCGCCGCCTTATCGTCCGCGATCTCAATTCACAAACGTACTTTTGGTACGTTTTAACGAGCGCCATTAAAACTTACCGGGCGCTCGACTAGGGGCGACTGCCCGTCCGAAACAAGGAATGGAAGTTTGTGATTTGAGAGAAACGGACTTAATTATAATCATCTAGGCACAGCTGTAGTTTATATGTTTTTGTAAAAACTTGTTAAATGTTGCTTTAAGGACTGTTTTTTAATTTGTAAACAACTTCACAACGCATCGCGAGCTGTTCGAGCACCGGTGGATACGCACCTTTAGAACTTCGTCTTGACGCTCGCCACTCATGAATCAATTCAATCGAATTGAATAATTCGGTCAAAATCAGTCTGCAGTGTTCGTTTAGTGGCGTTGTATACGTTAAAACTGTTAATGAAATAAACAACACCTAACCAACGTACTGTAATTTCATTCAAATTTTCTAAAAAAATTGTACGTAAATGTCAATATGTAAGCTGACATCCAAAAACTTACAAATGAGGTTTAAATATTCATTTTTCTGAAATGAAAACTCCCGTTCATCGACACCGCACGATTGATGTTTAAATAATTCCGCTCGGCCTGTCGATGTAATGAAACTGTAAACCTAATTATTACATTTAACAGGAGCATTAATGTTGATGAATGTTTTAACGCGCGGATGCCGGGCTCGGCCTTTATTGCATTTTAAAATTTACGTAATTGTTAAATCAGCGGGCGTGATTATTCATTTATTTATTTCCACCGGGCTGATGAAATCCTTGTTTGAAATCTGTTCTAATCGACGCCATCGATTATTGGAAGTTTTCAACATTTTCTACTTCAATATTTGGATTCGGAAACATCTCATCTTAATAAAGATATATTACTTCTGAATATATTTAGCCTTTTTCTCTAGATTTTGGTGAAATTTTCAAGGTAGACAGAGTGTGTTGGTTTTTCAATTTTTGGAAACCGTCGAACCGCATCTCCCACCCCCGCTCTAATTTTCGCGTGAAAAATTTTTCGCCCCCCAAACCCCTCCGCCCCATCCTTTCTCCTACTTCTCAAAAAAATTCGTCGTTCCACCATCATCCCCTAAAGAGGGGCGATTTTTTTAAGGAGCCAAAACGTGAAAATTTCCAAAAATGTAGACTTTTACGCTATCTGCATCTTCTTTCTTAGTTTTCAAACTGAAGGCACGGGACCCGGCTCAAAAAATCCCCAAGGAGTCCGACTACAAGTTATAGCGGGCCGAATTTTTGATTTTCTTCCCCCGCGCGAGATGCGATTTTTCAAACTTTGGCGACGAAAATTTTAACTTGGCAAAAATTTCGATCCGGTCCGGCGATCCTATTTCGTTTGCAAAACCCGTTTCACATTTCTTAACATAAATTTGCTGTAACTATTATCTTTTTATAATTAAAAATAAAAAAAAAACAAAAAATTTAAAAAAAATAATAAATTTTTTTCTCGAATAAAAATAATTTTATGAAAAATGTTTTCAAGCAAAAGATATTCATTTCTCTGTTGTCTTCAAAGTTTGTTTAAATGTTTTTGCGAGATTTTTCATATTTAGGAAAATATTGGCAAAAAACAAAAAACAGTTAAGGTAAACGCCCATTTTCGGTGTACGAAATTTTATCAAAAGCTTTTCAGTTCTTCAGATTATCAAATAAGACGTGTGTTCAAAGTTTGATATCAATCGCTCTATTAGTTTTTGAGATACAGCGCACACAGCAGACACACACACACACAGCCACAATTTTTTTTTTCCTGAAATTGATGAAATGGCATCTAGGGACCCCAAAACGGATATTTCCTTAAAAAAAAAATAAAAAAAATCACGATCACAATACTTTCTCGCAGGGACCACAAAACGGATATTTCCGTAAAAAAAAATTTGAAAAAAAATCACGGCCACAATACTTTCTCGTAGGGACCCGAAACGGATATTTCCGAAAAAAAATTTTTTGAAAAAAAAATCACGATCATTAAATATCATCATTTAAATTAACAATGAAACAATAACATTTCACATGAATTCACTTTTGCATGGACAAACTAGTTGTGTATTTATATTTAATCAACATGTCCAAAATATTGAAAAATGAACAATGTGATCGACTATCAAAAATGATATTTTATTCTAAAGACGGCGAGACGGACAAGAACCAGAAAATTGATAAGCCTGAAAATAAGTTTACAAGGGTGACACCAGATGGCGCATTCGTTTATCTGCCATTGCGGCTGTCATATTTTCAATTTCAGTGCGATAATTTACTGGAAATTAACACGAACAGAAGTAGTGAATCCAATTTTACATTTTCATGTAATAACATCAATAAACTATTATTATTATTATCCATGATTAATACATAATGACGTACAAGTCAAAATAACGAGTAAACATTTCGAAATAAACAAACAACATAACAAACTTATAATATTACTACTGAATACAACAAAAAGTAATGGAATGATGATGTTTTACCAAGTGTGCAAGAAATAAATAAAACGTATAACAAAAAGTTTCAACAAGTGTTAAATGCGCGCCAAATTCAAGATATGCGATTGTAAGATTTTAAAAATGATTTGTTTTCTACTGTGTAAACATTTGTACCAGCACCAATAAATTACTTACTTACTTACTTACTTACAATATCTTTATTTGCTTGTTTTTCAAAATGATTAAAAAAAACATGTCTTTATTTGGAAAGTACTATCTGGGAAGAATATAAAAAGTCAGATGATTTGTGTACATCGTCATTGGATTTTGTATGGATTCCCAGTGTAAATTTTTAGGAACAGATTATCAGAAAAATACCGAATTATACGGTGACATCATATTTTAAAAATAACGTGATTTGTAATTTGCAAGTAACATGGAGATTTTCCACCCATTGTGTTCAGATATTTTGAAAAATTGTTACCTATTTATGCATATCCTTCGTATTAGGTATATATTTAATATTCACCGACCATAAAAAGTAAACAACAACAATCATCGCGGTTAGTGGTATTTAAAAAATTCAAAATCGCAATCCTGTTTATTTAAATAATTGCGTATATTTATACGTACACCTTGTACAAACTTTCCAAAACAACTTACAAGTAATTTGAAAAAATAACATTTTCTAACTTTGTTTTGTAATTTGTGACTGTAGTTTCGACTATTATTGCAAAGACATAACGAAAAATTGCCTCCAACGTTGAACATTTACAAGTAATAAATGCAATAGCGTGCATTTTCGTTGTAATGCAGAATCAACTTTTAGAATCAATTATTATTTATTTAAAATATGATATTGATTGTGACTACTCTTAAAAAATATGTCTAATCAGATTTCGGATACCACAACTAATTTAAAAGTCTATTTTAAATTTACTGTCCGCGAAAGTGTTAATTTCATTCGAATCAAATCCACTCAAGCGAGAGCCAAATGAAGATTCTTCGTTATGATTTAGTACAGCGTACAATAGATCGAGGACCATCAGGCCGATAGCCGTTTAAGATCGCAGCTCACTGAAATTTTTACTGTCCTCGAACGTGTTAAAATAAAAAAATTCCGACCACAAGATAACATTTCATTCGAATCAAATCCACTCAGGCAATAACCAAATGAAGGTTCTTCGTTATAGTTTAGCTCAGCGTACAATGGATCGAGGACCATCAGGCCGATAGCCGTTTAAGATAGCACAAACAACCGCCATAATTAACGACTCGTGTTAAATGGATTTAAAAAGTGCAGCTCACTGAAACTTTTAATGTCCCCGAACGTGTTAAAATAAGAAAATTTCGACCACAAGATAACATTTCAAATCAATCATCCACTTAACCGATAACCAAATGAAGGTTCTTCGCTATGATTTAGCACAGCGTACAATTGATCGAGGACCACCAGGCCGATAGCCGTTTAAGATATCTCAAACAAACGCCATCATTAACGACTCGTTTTAAATGGATTTAAAAAGTGCAGCTCACTGAAACTTTTACTGTCCCCGAACGTGTTAAAATAAGACCAAAAGATAACATTTCATTTGAATCAAATCCACTCAACCGATAACCAAATGAAGGTTCTTCGTTATGGTTTAGCTCAGCGTACAATAGATCGAAGACCATCAGGCCGATAGCCGTTTAAGATCGCAGCTCACTGAAATTTTTACTGTCCTGGAACGTGTTAAAATAAGAAAATTTCGATCACAAGATAACATTTCATTCAAATCAAATTTACTCAAGCGATAACCAAATGAAGGTTCTTCGTTATGGTTTAGCACAGCGTGCAATGGATCGAGGACCATCAGGCCGATAGCCGTTTAAGATGGCACAAACAACCGCTATCATTAACGACTCGTTTTAAATGGATTTAAAAAGTGCAACTCAATGAATTTTTTACTTTCTCCATTACGAAGTACGAGTATTGTGATCGTGATTTTTTTTTCAAAAGTTTTTTTTTACGGTAATATCCGTTTTGGGGTCTCTAGATACCATTTTAACAGTTTCTGGAAGAAAAATTTTTGTGTCTGTGATAACAATTCATTCGAATCAAATCCACTCAAGCGATAACCAAATGAAGGTTCTTCGCTATGGTTTAGCTCAGCGTACAATGTATCGAGGACCATCAGGCCGATAGCCGTTTTGTATTCCACAAACAACCGCTATCATCAACGACTCGTTTTAAATGGCTTTGAAAAAGTCGGATACCCTACAAAATGGAAACGGTAGCGCATTTGCTGCACAAATTAGCGAAAATTACACGTTCGATTTAATTGGACGAAATTGCCCGATAAACTCATTTCAAGAGATTGTTATTTCAATTAGCGATAATCACATAACCATCGGCTGGCAACATCTTAAGGGGCGTCTAATAAAGGCAGGCCGACTCGAAATTTTCTGGCCCCAAATTACGGAAGCTAAACAAGGGACGGCCCCCTCCTTCCACCCTGTATTTACGCCGGGGCAGCAGCGCCTGCAGCCTTTTTATTGCGTGAGCGCGATAACGTTTTTTTTTGCTGACCAAAATGTTTCGAAAATTAGAACGCCCAAATAACTACACCCCCATCATCCGGTCACAGAAATTGTAAATGAGTCGATAATTCTAACATTAGGGTTTTACAGATTTTTTGCGTTATTTTTATCGTATGCAACCGTATATGCGTAGATGCGTACATGTGGTTGCATATGCTATACCGTTGTTGTAGTGCCGAACGTAAACGAGAAAACAATTTTTCCTGTGTAAATCAGTGTCGAAGTGAGTCGCGGTGCCTATTGACTCTTGTGGACATTCACAGCTCATTATGTTTTCAATATAAATTGTATTTTAGGTAAAGTATGTTCATTAAAAAAAACCTCAAGTGTGCCATGATTTATTATTTAAAAAAATTTAAGTTGGTAACACATGGAGGTTATGTTACTTGTGGCACGTTCCTACCGATAAATTCATTTGCTGTGACAAGAAATCGTAGGAAATCAAAAAAATTACTTTCATTTAGAAACGTTTTTTTGCTCCTTGCTGTACATTGTGACGACGGAATAATTATGATTTTTAGAAAGATCTGACGTTTTGTATGTCAATTCCTAACATGCGTGCCAACTTAAATTTTTTTAAATAAAAGGTCATGGCACTCTTGAGTTTTGAGTTTTTTTTTTAATGAACATACGATAGATAGTGTACATATTTACATTAAATCCCGCCTTGTATAATTATAATAATAAATGAGAGTAAATAAAATCAATTATTTCGTTAAACGGCGGCAATTACATTGTGATAATTGCGAAAATGGCAGTTATCGAGGGAACGTGGAAGTGGAAAGAATATTATTAGTGCTGAATGCACGGATAATAAACGGTAATGCACGTCGTGGAAATCGTGAAGTGTACTATTACCACACGCCGGTACTCGGGTAATAATTCAGATACGTACAAAACGCGCAGTTATAATTGATTAATCATTTTTACAAAATATGGAGATTATCGATTTGATCAGTAAATTGCATTATTAAGGCCATCGCAACTTATGACGCGCCGCGATCAGAAACTAATTTTAAGAGCAAATAACAGCACTGGGAAAGTTGCTGGGTGTAACTCATCTTGTTTCAGATATTCCCTATATTACATCTTTTTCCCTGTTACGTGTTTTTACAAAGAAATAAAAATATTGCTCGTATTTCGACGGTATTATGCATCGTACACACTTTCGTGTGTACGAAGCATTAGAAAACGTACGTCGTCGTGTTGTAGTACCGCAGCACAGGCGCCATCAAGTATGTAACGCTAACATATATTTCTAACTTCTGGTATAACAGACGACATTCGTAAACACATCATTGCTTCAAATTTAACTTCTCGTTGAGGGAGTAAACGCATGCATTGCACTTGCATATTTCCTTCTTACATTTAAAATATGTTCATATGTCACACTGCAGAGTACCCTTGGACACTTCCACATTTTTACCTATTAAGGCGACATTCCGGCCATATCTAACAAAAGCGGAGGCAATAATCAGCGAACATCAATCATAAAATTCGCATTCGTTCATTCATTCATTCATTCAACAGATAGGCGACGCCGCATTCTTCTGGTGTGCGCCCAGTTTTAATTAGCGCGATAAAGCTCTAGGAAATTAATGACGAGAGCAGCATTTCGTGGGCGAGATTCAAGTCGTGTAATTTGCAAAAAAAAATAATGGAAAATAAACTGAACAGTCCGGAAGATAATCTGGAAGTCATATTTCACGTCTGGCTTGCAAAGATCTTTGACCACCTCGAGATCGTTGCCCATCTATATTTCTGCACGACGGCCTCTAATACATTTTTAAACTTGAAAAAAAAAATTAAAAATCCGCCCGAGAGTAAATGGAGGCGTTCTTAAGGTTATTGCTTATGGTTTTTTGATTGATTGCGGAAACTGAATCGTAAAATTTTTGTCGATTTTTTTCAAAATTTCGCCTTGGGTTTTAATGGGGTTTTGTCGAAATTAAGGAATGGGGTGCTTTCAGTTTTTTTATAGAAACGTAATTCTGGCATGAAAATTGATTAAAAAAAATTCGGGCTGAACGAAAGTACGTTGCTTTGAAAAAAATCTCGTCAACACCTTATCAGCCATGACAGATGCTTCTAACTTCTAGAAATTATTCATAAACATCCAGTCTTGAGTTTCCAACGTTGAAATTTTTATTAGCTAAGCCAGAAACAAGATGGCGTCAATTGGAAGTTGAGAGTTTTTTTTTTAACGAGCTGGATGGAAGTGCGAAAATTATCGTCAAAACGTTATCAGCCATGGCAGATGCTTCTAACTTCTACAAATTGTTCATAAATATCCAGTCTTGAGTTTCCAACGTTGAAATTTTTATTAGCCAAGCCAGAAACAAGATGGTGTTAGTTGGAAGTTGAGAGTTTTTTTTTAACGAGCTGGATGAAAGTGCGAAAATTGTTGTCAAAACTTTATCAGCCATGGCAGATGCTTCTAACTTCTAGAAATTGTTTATAAACATCCAATCTTGAGTTTCCAATGTTGAAATTTTCAATAGTTAAACTAGAAGCAAGATGGCGTCAGTTGGAAGTTGAAAGTTTTTTTAACGCACCGAACGAACGTGCATTTCTTTGGAAAAATTGTTTTCAGAACTTTAATAGTAAGTTTAGATGCTTATACCTTTAGGAAATCGTTTGGAAATATCCAGTTTTGTTTTTACAATATTCAAATTTCTATTAGCCAAGCCAGGAACAAAACGGCGACATGTGGAAATTGAAGAAAAAATTATCGCGCTGAACGAAAGTGCGCTGCTTTGAAGAAATGATTGTCAACACCTTATCAGCCATGGCAGATGCTCCTAACTTCTAGAAATTGTTCATAATTATCCAGTGTTGAGTTTCAAACGTTGAAGTTTTTATTAGCCAAGCCAGAAACAAGATGGCGTTAGTTGGAAGTTGAGAGTTTTTTTTAACGAGCTGGATGAAAGTGCGAAAACTACTGTCAAAAATTTATCAGCCATGGCAGATGCTTTTAACTAATAGTTTATAAACATCCAATCTTGAGTTTCTAACGTTGAAATTTTTATTAGCCCAACCAGAAACAAGATGGCGTTAGTTGGAAGTTGAGAGTTTTTTTAACGAGTTGGATGAAAGTGCTAAAATTATTGTCAAAACTTTATCAGCCATGGCAGATGCTTTTAACTTCTAGAAATTGTTTATAAACATCCAATCTTGAGTTTCCAACGTTGAAATTTTCAACAGTTAAGCTAGAAACAAGATGGCGTCAGTTGGAAGTTGAAAGTTTTTTTTACGCACCGAACGAACGTGCATTTCTTTGGGAAAATTGTTTTCAGAACTTTAATAGTAAGTGTAGATTCTTTAAGAAATTGTTTGCAAATACCCAGTTTTGAGTTTACAATATTCAAATTTCTATTGGCCAAGCCAGGAACAAAACGGCGACATGTGGAAATTGAAAAAAAAAAATTATCGCGCTGAACGAAAGTGCGTTGCTTTGAAAAAATTATTGTCAACACCTTATCAGCCATGGAAGATGCTTCTAACTTTTAGAAATTGTTCATAAATATCCATTCTTGAGTTTCCAACTTTAAATTTTTTATTAGCTAAGCCAGAAACAAAATAGCGTCAATTGGAAGTTGAGAGTTTTTTTTTAACGAGGTATATGAAAGTGCGAAAATTATTGTCAAAACTTTATCAGCCATGGCAGATGCTTTTAACTTCTAGAAATTGTTTATAAACATCCGATCTTGAGTTTCCAACGTTGAAATTTTCAATAGTTAAGCTGGAAACAAGATGGCGTCAGTTGGAAGTTGAAAGTTTTTTTAACGCACCGAACGAACGTGCATTTCTTTGGGAAAATTGTTTTCAGAACTTTAATAGTAAGTGTAGATGCTTATACCTTTAGGAAATCGTTTGCAAGTATCCAGTTTTGAGATTACAATTTTCAAATTTCTATTAGCCAAGCCAGGAACAAAACGATGACATGTAAAAATTGATTTAAAAAAAATCGCGTTGCTTTGAAAAAAATCTCGTCAAAATTTTATTAGTCATGTCAGATGCTTCTAACTTCTACAAATTGTTCATAAATATCCAGTCTTGAGTTTCCAACGTTGAAATTTTTATTAGCTAAGCCAGAAACAAGATGGCGTTAGTTGGAAGTTGAGAGTTTTTTTAACGAGTTGGATGAAAGTGCGAAAATTGTTGTCAAAACTTTATCAGCCATGGCAGATGCTTCTAACTTCTAGAAATTGTTTATAAACATCCAATCTAGAGTTTCCAACGTTGAAATTTCCAATAGTTAAGCTAGAAACAAGATGGCGTTAGTTGGAATTTGAAAGTTTTTTTAACGCACCGAACGAACGTGCATTTCTTTGGAAAAATTGTTTTCAAAACTTTAATAGTAAGTGTAGATACTTATACCTTTAGGAAATCGTTTGCAAGTATCAAGTTTTGAGTTTACAATATTCAAATTTTTATTAGCCAAGCCATGAACAAAACGACGACATGTGGAAATTGAAAAAAAAATTATCGCGCTGAACGAAAGTGCGTTGCTTTGAAAAAAATATTGCCAACACCTTATCAGCCATGGCAGATGCTTCTAACTTCTAGAAATTGTTCATAAATATCCAGTCTTGAGTTTCCAACGTTGAAAATTTTTATTAGCTAAGCCAGAAACAAGATGGCGTTAGTTGGAAGTTGAGAGTTTTCTTAACGAGCTGAATGAAAGTGCGAAAATTATTGTCAAAACTTTATCAGCCATGGCAGATGCTTTTAACTTCTAGAAATTGTTTATAAACATCCAATCTTGAGTTTCCAACGTTGAAATTTTCAATAGTTAAGCTAGAAACAAGATGGCGTCAGTTGGAAGTTGAAAGTTTTTTTTTAACGTACCGAACGAACGTGCATTTCTTTGGAAAAATTGTTTTCAGAACTTTAATAGTAAGTGTAGATTCTTTAAGAAATTGTTTGCAAATACCCAGTTTTGAGTTTACAATATTCAAATTTCTATTAGCCAAGCCAGGAACAAAACGGCGACATGTGTAAGTTGAAAAAAAAATTATCGCGCTGAACGAAAGTGCATTGCTTTGAAAAAAATATTGTCAACACCTTATCAGCCATGGCAGATGCTTCTAACTTCTAGAAATTGTTCATAAATATCCAGTCTTGAGTTTCCAACGTTGAAATTTTTATTAGCTATGCCAGAAACAAGATGGCGTCAATTGGAAGTTGAGATTTTTTTTAACGAGCTGGATGAAAGTGCGAAAATTGTTGTCAAAACTTTATCAGCCATGGCAGATGCTTTTAACTTCTATAAATTGTTTATTAACATCCAATATTGAGATTCCTACGTTGAAATTTTTATTAGCCAAACCAGAAACAAGATGGCGCTAGTTGGAAGTTGAGAGTTTTTTTAACGAGTTGGATGAAAGTGCGAAAATTGTTGTCAAAACTTTATCAGCCATGGCAGATGCTTCTAACTTCTATAAATTATTTATAAACATGCAGTCTTGAGTTTACAACATTTAAATTTTTATTAACTCAACCAGAAACAAGACGGCGCTAGTTGGAAATTAAGAGTTTTTTGTACGAGCTGGATGATTATTTTTTTTAGTCATAAATTCTTTTAAAACCACGACGAAAGTCTACAGCTTCTGCAATTCTATAAAACAACGTTAACTTTTTATATACGTGCATCGTTGGGTTCATTGAAAAAAACCCAGAGATAAGACGGTTAACTCGGGCTTCCATAAATACCTGTCGGTATTTATATTTTGTGACGTTTTTATTACAAGACAAAAAACCGTTGGAGCCTCAGCAACCGTCTTCCGATCATTTGAAATATTTCGGAACCTCGCGGTTAATTTTTTATTATTAGAATTTCTTCCTCACAATTTTGAACTACATTGACTGTAGTTTTTTTAATTATTAAGCTGATCCTATTTGGAAAATTTGAAGTTGGTGGCGATTATTATTATATTTTTAAAACCATTAGATGGTGAGAAACTTCAGCACAACTGCAAGCTGCGTTCTTGTGATTTTCTCGAAATCTGGTAAAAGGGTGTTTTTAAATTTTGATTAAATTATGAAGCTGAACATATTCTGGGTAAATTTGGAAAGTTTCAAGGTTGTGGCGATTATTTTCATACTGTTCAAACCATCGGACAGTAAGGAACTTCAGCATAAAGTTGAAATTGAATCGTGAAGCGCCCTCCGGTGTTTGCCGCCCTAGGGCTTCAGCCCCTATTATTAAGTAATACTTAAATTTTAAAACAATTATATATGAAAATGTTGTAAGAACTTTAGTTAACTTCAAATTCCGAAATACTACAAGTTTGAAAAAAAACAAATTCGTCGAATCAATTATTCATATATCCTCCGCCATCATCGGTTTACAACTTTTAATGAATACGTTGATATGCAATTATTACATATATAAATGCACCTGTTGAGTTAATAATGCGAGGAACACGCCTCACCTGTGCCGACATTTGCATATATGTGGAAAAAGTGCGAGCGGCATTTTCCGGGAATTATTTAAGAGTTTTCGCATTGTTCGGAAAATGGATTTGCGGCGCCGAGAGCAATTATCAATCAATCAAGTTTATCGCCGCCAATAATCTTATTTGTTCAAAATGTACCTTGCTCGAAAATCAATAAGTTGATGGAACGGTGCAAGCACCTTAACGCTATCAGATTAGCCACCGATAAGCCGAATTCAGGTGAGATTTAGATATAGAAATGCGTTAATTAACTGGCTCGCAACTATATTATCAATTGTTGTTTAATAAAATTTATATCTACAGAAATATTACAAAAAAATTATTGGAAAAAAAAAAACAAAAAAGAGGTTAGGGTAAACATCCATTTTCGGTGTACGAAATTTTACCAAAAGCTTTTCAGTCCTTCGGATTGTCAAATGAGACTTATGTACAAAGTTTCATGTTAATTGCTGCATTGGTTTTTGAGATACAGCGTGCACAGGCAGGCAAACAACCAGACACACAGGCACACATATAGACACACATACAGACACACACAGCACACATAGTCACACATAGACACACATACAGGCACACATAGACACACATACAGACACACACAGCACACATAGTCACACATAGACACGCATACAAACACACACAGCACACATAGGCACACATAGAACACATACAGACACACACAGCACACATAGACACACATCCAGACACACACACAGAGACACATTTTTTCCCCAGAAATTGTTGAAATCGCCTCTAGGAACCCCAAAACGGATATTTCCGTTAGAAGAATGTTTGAAAAATCTTCACGATCACAATGCTTCTCGTACTTCGTAACGGAAAAAGTAAAAAACAAATTTGTAAAGGCTGATTATTATTGAAAACTTCCGGTCAATAATTACTAACCAAAACTGTTGTTTTTTTTAATTTCTTCTGTAGCTCGTTCGGATGTTTCTGGTGTATATATTTGTGAAACGTGCATAACTTTTTCGCTCGCATTACATGAACAGTTCGAAACAACAAAATACTCGAATTGTTTATCTCGTCGTGATTCCTCGAAATTATTTTGTTAATTGATTACGCCGACTCGTTTCATTATTTTGTTAAAACACACGACTCGTGTTGCTTTAATTGCTCCAGTACTATGTGTTCGACAAAAACATTTTTAATGATCAAGCTACTATACAGGGTGTTGAATATAAAGCGGACCATAGGATTTTAGACGGAAAACTTGAAACGTGTTTTTATTGGCTCCGTTAATTATTTCACAGTATGGGTTTGGTTACATTATTTTTAATACTTTTTAAATAAAATAATTATTTGATATCAAAAAACCTACAAAAAGCAAAATTTAATTTTTTTTTGTTGTACTAATTTAATAGCGGAAAATCCCAATTTACAATAATATAATAAAACACATTTTTATTAAAGCCTAAATACACGTTTAAATTTGTCTTAGTGTCTACAGTTTATCTACCGAGCCATAGCAAGTGGGAGTGTACTTATTTATCAAATGTTTTGAAATTTCTAATATATTATTTTGACCAAAAATTTCGATTAAAAAAAAAAATTGGTACGCATTTTTAGGAGTTTTTTGATTTTGGTCTAAATATTCGATTTACCTATGTTTCAGATTTTTTAATCTGATTGTTTTTATGCGCGAATTTTTGATTTTTTTACTAATATTTTCAAGTTTTTTGGTTTAAATTTCCGATTTTTTATTCTCAAATAAATTTCTTTGGATTTAGCGACCCACAAATATTTTTAGCGACCCCTCCGTTTGATCTAAAGCAGTGTTTCTCAACTTTTTCTCCCAAAAGAAGTTGATTACATCCATGCCTCTACTCTTTTTACAAAATTATTTTTTTTAACATCGTTCAATAGCGCAAAAAATTCTCTATAAAAAAGTTTTAATAATTATTTTAGTGCCATTTAAAAAAATGGCCGATGGCGTCATGACGGCAAGATGGCCGTTCTCCAAAAAAAAATCTGCTATAAGCAGATTGTAGCAAGCGAGATGCGATTTAATACTATATTTGTTTTTTTTTTCAATTTAAGTCAAAAATAAAGTCGCTAGAGCTTGGGGCCTTTTTCGTGAGACACACGGTATATCGAATGGTTTAACAGAAAAACAGTATTTAAAATTAATTTCATGAATTTGAATCTTAGCTTTTGGAATATTTTGAATATTGGGCTGTTTGTAGATTTTTGTAGAAAAATAATTATGCGTTTTGAAGAAATTTGAATGGTTCCGTGTCGATGGCAATTATTTGTAATTTTTTTTAGCCAAAAAATGTATTTAATTTGTATTCAATCTTACGCTTTGTTCCCGGAAATATTTCGAAATATACTGGTGGGGTGTTTTTACGGAAAAATAATTATGGCTGCGTTTTAAGCAAATTAAAAAAAAAATTTTGGTCTTTTGATGATTTTCGCCATTTTTTCCATAATATTATTCAGGAAAAAATGCTTGCAAAAAATGTTGTGTCTCAAAAAAAATTGAAAAGATTCATGACGGTTCTTAATGACGAGAAAACGCGTGTAAAGTAATTATTTTAAAAAAATAATTTTTTTTTGGTCATTTGATGATTTTCGCCATTTTTTCCACAGTATTACTCAGGAAAAAAATGCTTGCAAAAAATGTTGGGTTTCGGAAAAAATTGAAAAAATTCATGACGGTTCTTAATGACGAGACAAAGCGTGTAAAGTAATTATTTTTCCGACAAAAATTTTTTTGGTCGGTCATTTGATTTTCTGCATTTTTTCCACAGGGAAAAAATGCATGCAAAAAATATTGGGTCTCAGAAAAATCGAAAAGATTTATGACGGTTCTTGATGACTAGAAAAAGCGTGTAAAGTAATTATTTTTCCAAAAAAAAAATTGTTTGGTCATTTGTTGATTTTCGCCATTTTTTTCATAGTATTAGACAGGAAAAAAATGCATATAAAAAATGTTGGGTCTCGGTGAAGTTTAAAAAATTATATGACGGTTCTTAATAACGAGGAAAAGCATGTAAAGTCATTATTTAAAAAAAAAATGTTTTGGTCATTTGATGATTTTCGCCATTTTTTTCCATAGTATTGCAGGCAAAAAATATTGGATCTCAGAAAAAATCGAAAAGATTCATGACGGTTTTTAATGACGAGACAAAGCGTGTAAAGTAATTATTTTTCCGACAAAAATTTTTTTGGTCTTTTGATGATTTTCGCCATTTTTTCCACAATATTATTCAGGAAAAAATGCTTGCAAAAAATGTTGTGTCTCAAAAAAAATTGAAAAGATTCATGACGGTTCTTAATGACGAGAAAACGCGTGTAAAGTAATTATTTTAAAAAAATAATTTTTTTTGGTCATTTGATGATTTTCTCCATTTTTTCCACAGTATTACTCAGGAAAAAAATGCTTGCAAAAAATGTTGGGTTTCGGAAAAAATTGAAAAAATTCATGACGGTTCTTAATGACGAGAAAAAGTATGTAAAGTAATTATTTTTCAGAAAACAATTTTTTTGGTCGGTCATTTGATTTTCTGCATTTTTTCCACAGGGAAAAAATGCATGCAAAAAATATTGGGTCTCAGAAAAATCGAAAAGATTTATGACGGTTCTTAATGACGAGAAAAAGCGTGTAAAGTAATAATTAAAAAAAAAAAAATTGTTTGGTCATTTGTTGATTTTCGCCATTTTTTTTCATAGTATTAGACAGGAAAAAAATGCATATAAAAAAATGTTGGGTCTCGGTGAAGTTTAAAAAATTATATGACGGTTCTTAATAACGAGGAAAAGCATGTAGTCATTACTAAAAAAAAAAATGTTTTGGTCATTTGATGATTTTCGCCATTTTTTTCCATAGTATTGCTCAGGCAAAAAATATTGGGTCTTACAAAAAATCGAAAAGATTCATGACGGTTTTTAATGACGAGACAAAGCGTGTAAAGTAATTATTTTTCCGACAAAAATTTTTTTGGTCATTTGATGATTTTTGCCATTTTTCCATAGTATTACTCAGGAAAAAAATGCATACAAAAAATATTCGGTCTCAGAACAAATTGAAAAGATTCATGACAGTTCTTAATGACGAGAAAAAGAGTGTAAAGTAATTATTTTTCGGAAAAAAAATTGTTTGGTCATTTGTTGATTTTCGCAATTTTTTCATAGTATTCGCTAAGAAAAAAATGCATATAAAAAATGTTGGGTCTCAGTGAAGTTTGAAAAAATTCATGACGGTTCTTAATGACGGGAAAAAGCATGTAAAGTAATTATTTTTCTAAAAAAAAATTTTTTTTGTCATTTGATGATTTTCGTCATTTTTTCCACAGTATTACTCAGGAAAAAATGCATGTAAAAAATATTGGGTCTCAGAAAAAATCGAAAAGATTCATGGCGGTTCTTAATGACGAGAAAAAGCGTGTAAAGTAATTATTATTTAAAAAAACATGTTTTGGTCATATATAAATCATCTTTATTAAAGAATTCATACATTTAGTATATGATATAAACAAATCTTGCTTAACTATAATAATTAAATGTGTAAAGATTCTTTATTGGCTATCGACCCGGGGTCTTTCTGTTTTGGTCATTTGTTGATTTTCGCCATTTTTTCATTGTATTTGTTAGCCAGTAAAAATGCAATGTTGGGTCTTGGTGAAATTTGAAAAAATTCATGACGGTTCCTAATGACGGGAAAGCGCATGTAAAGTAATTATCTTTCAAAAAAAAAAATGTTTTGGTCATTTGTTGATTTTCGCCATTTTTTTTAGTCAGGAAAAAAAATGCATGCAAAAAATGTTGGGTGAAAAGATTCATGAGGGTTCTTAATGGCGAGAAAAAGCGTGTAATATTTTTTATAGTTTTTTTATAAATCCGTAAGTATTTAAAAATGTTTATTTTTAGGACGATTGTTAAACAAATTAAATAGGAGATTGAAAAACCAATATTTTTATTTCCAGTATTTTGTTCTAAATTAATTATCCTAGTTCGTGTATAGAAAATAATATCGAACAATGATTTATAAAATAATAGTCTGGAAATACAATTATTGATTTTTCAATCTCCTGTTTAATTTATTTAAGAATCCTTTTACCCCTAAAAATGAAATAAATATAATTGATTCTAAAATTAAAATATTTAAATACACATGGATTTAAAAAACTATAAAAAAGAAAATGAATGGGGTTCGATCCTTCGACCTTCCGACTACCAATCGGAGGTTTTACTGATGCGTCAACAGCTCGGTGGATTGTTGTTGCATGCGAATAAATAATAAATTAAAAAACCAAAACGGCTGAATTACTTGCACCTGTTATACACCTAGTCATGACCCACACGTGTACCAAAGATGGATTAGTTCGGTGAGTCACACATCTGATCTTCCCCTTGTAAGTAATTTTTCGCAATTCTTAGCGATAATGATTGAAAATTATAAATAATCTTGAGTTTCTTCTCTGTTAATTATAGGAATTACTTTAACGATTTAATTTATTTAAACAAGTAAGGGTTATCAATCATAATTACTCAATTTTAACGTTACGAACTTAAGACAAGTGATACATAATAACGTTGCATGGCGGTGTCCTCAATTTTCTGCAAAAAAAAAACGAATTGATAATGAGCCGTCGGTGCATAATGTATGTAATTACATCGGCATCCACGCTCGCTCGGGTATCTTTCCGGATATTTGGTTAAGGCAAGAGAGAGTGGTCCGCACTGATAAGAGTACCCCCTTCTCTTATCGGTCATGGTAAAGTCTGGATGTGTTTCGCTGAACTTCAGCTTGATTGCCTTCCCTCCAACAGCGGAGGCCTCGTCTGGCATCTGGTTATACTGGTTTCACGACTGATCAAATTTTGTACATGCATTTCGGTTTTATCGGCTTTATTTGACAGTTATCCCGGGTTATTATACTACATACACGCATTCGCGTCGCAGCATCTGTTCTCTCTTTTCCATTTAATGAATTTCATTTTCGACTTTTTTTTAACGAATAAAGTCAAGTCGATTACGCAACGGTCTGTGTGTCTTTAAGGCTCTTTACTTTCCTTACTCGAAACGATGATGAAATTACTCTTCATGGGAATTGTTTGTTGATTACATTACATGGCCTATACCCCTAAGAATTGGACCGAAGATGTTATGACACTATTTCCTTGTATAAGAAAATAGTATACGATTTAATCTGTCAGATTCACAAAACAGTAAAAATTCTAAATTAGATGACCACGTGATGTATAACTTATGGCTTTAAAACTACTTGTGCTTAAAACGGACGTAAAATGTCACATACTTAAAAACCCACATGAACCGAACTAAATTAGAAATTAGCTCGCTTTTGACATTCCACCAATCACCGAGCGGGCATGAAACGGGTGCATAAAAAAAAGTAAAAATAAAAGAGTCCCATAAAAATCGAGCGTGCCTACAGACCCAAGTGTCTTTAAAAGTCCGCGGTTTAATAAAACGTTACACTTTCTCGGAAGCTCCAACTTTGCTCCATCTTAATTGCCTTAATTGAACGTTAATTCGTTTACAATTCCCACCGCTTCCATTTATATACTAATTTGAACAACTCGATATATACAAATAATCGTTTACCAGTATTACATCGGTGAACTTGTACCGCATCTGGTTCGATGTTTGTACTGTAATGGCGACAGGCAATAATTGTCTGAAATGCTCTAAGCCACTGGGATTTCTGAACAAGGTGTTGTGAAATTGGGTAAATACACTTGTATGTCGTGTATCGGTTTTGCTTATTCAATAATCAATTATTAATTTGTACAGGAATTATACATAGAGATAGCTGAACCATATCAATAAATGAAGTAGAAAGATGCAATAGGAGAATATTTTTTTATCGTCTCGATTGCCAAACAAATTGATTAAACAATTTCCGGCCACAAATCTCTGCCGCGAACAGTAGGCGGGGCTTCCATTTATTTTTAACTACAACTACGCATAAATTATTGTTTCTTATCAATGACAACTATGGACCGGCTTTTGGTTTTCTGTAATTTTTATTATTTTTTAGATGGTCTTTATTTATTAAAGAAAATAAACGTTGTTTTTCAAAAAATACCAGTATTTCTTGTATAGAATTTTATATTTATTAAGATATTGAAGGAAATAATTTAATAAAACAGTAGTAGATGCAAATTATTAATAAATAATTCTATAAATTTCAAACTGTAACCATCGAAAGCTCAAAGTGTACACATAATGCACGCACATGTTTGATTAAAACTTTCTGTGACACATTAGTCATTAAATTTTTTTATGCACAATTTATTTCTGAAACGCTCCGGGAAGAAAATTTTAGCGGGCGTAATAAGGGATGGTGTAAGAGAGGAAGACTATGGTAAAAATTGAGTGGAGTGAATGTTTCGGTTACCTGTTTCGGATTTTTTCTTATTAGGTGTCGCTAGCGTAGAGACGAAAAAGTCAGCACGCCTGTTTGCATTGGCGTTAGCGATCTCTCTACTTATCTTTGATAAAAGTGAGTGTGCGTGGTTGCCTACCTATTAATGCATTGATGTGATTATTTTATGATTGAACATAACCATTAACAATCATATGTTCAGAGTTAAAATAAAAGCCCTGTACAGGACGGCAAATTTAAGTTGGCCAGACGCGCAGAGAGCAAGCGAAAGCTCTCTCTCTACAGCCGGCCGTAATAAGCAAGCACATATTCTTCGCGTGCGCTATTCATTTACAACTCTTTTGGGCGCTCTCCTCCGCATAATTGAATGTACGAGGCGCGCGAACTCTTCACGAAATCTATCGTGAGCGCCCTTCGAAGGTTCCGCCCTCTATTTTGCCACTGCGCAACGGCAAGTTACATTTGCCGTCCTGTATATCGTATGAACCACAAAATGTTATTTCAGAGTTGGCTGTGAGGTAAATGAGGTATGTCGCATATTATTACGTCATGAGACTAGTGAATTAGATTTAAAAAAAATGAATTAATCTCAGACTCTCTAACTCAGAAACAAAATCCTAGTGCTCACACCTTACAATCCTTGTATTTTATTTTAATTAATTAGTTTTAGTTGATAGGCAATCATATTTTTTTGCACTGTACCGTGTGGCCCAAATTCGATGTTTTTGTAGGCTGTCTCGGTAACCTTAAGAATTGGAAAAAATCTGATATACACCCCTTCTTCCGAGATAATAACAATAGCATTAACAGATCATGGCTAACATGATTAGTTTGGGAGATATCGGGCGTTCTTGAATGTTTTGCAATTTATAATTCATATTTCTCTCAACGACTGTCAAAGATCCTGAAATTAAAAATATTTCTGATAAAAGACATGAAAGAAAGGTCCAGAAAAAAAAGCTCCGAAAAACAGTCCAAAAAACCTGAAAACATAATTCCTGGAAAAAGAGCCCAGCAAAAAGTTCTGAAAAAAGCCCCGAAAAAAGTCCTGAAAAAGTCATGAAAAAAGTCCAGAAAGGTAGTCCAGAAAAGAAAGTCCAGAAAAAACTGATGAAAAAATTCAGAAAAGCAGTCCAGAAAAGAAAGTCCAGAAAAAAGTGATGAAAAAAATTCAGAAAACAAATCCAGTAAAAAAACTGACAAAATAAATCCTGTAAGAAGTACAGAAAAAAAAGAAATAAATAAAAAAAAAGTCCAGAAAGAAATCCTGAAAATAAATTCCAAAAAAATCCCGATAAAACGTCTTTCAAAAATATGAAAGGAAGTCTAGAAAAAATGTTACAAAAAAAGTCCCCCAAAAAATAATTATTCCTAAAAAAATCCTAAAGAGGGTTTTGAAAATAGTGGTAAGTAAAACACGTGTGTTGAGAATTTTCACAAATTTTTAATGTCGAAACACTGCGACATATTCCGCCACACAGTGGCTTCGTCAGGCAGAAAATAGTACTGAAAAAATCCTGAAAAAATAGTCCCGAAAACAGTCCTGAAGAAATGTCCAGAAAAGGAGTCCCGAAAAAAACTCCTGAGAGAACGGTACAGAAAAACAGTTCTAACAAAAGCCCAGAAAAGAAGTACCAAATATTCTGAAAAAGTACTGAAAAAAATCCTAAAAAAGGACCTAGAAAAAAGTCCTGAAAGAAATCCTAAAAAAGGACCTCGAAAAATGTCCTGAAAGTCTTGCAAAAAATCTTGAGAAAACGGTCCACAAAAATAATTCCGAAATTTAATGGCATTAAAAAATTACATCTGCAAAAAAGTTGGCAAGTCACCATACACAGTGGCGGCTCGTGGAACATATTGATGACAGAGCCACTTATACAATATACCCCTCCTTTTTTGAAGAAAGAAATATCGATTTATTTTCCTAGACCAAAGTAACTGGCGAAAAATGTTTTAAGAATTAATTAAAAATTCTTGCTGAGCATGAAACTGCAGGTAGTGCCTTGGCTCCTTGGCTCTATATAACGAGACGCCCCTGCTATTGCTGTTATTTCAGTAATTGGGTTCTACTTATTGGGTAATAAAAATCATCATTATTATTTGTATTTTTTTTTTGTATTTAACGATTTAATTCAAAGTGCTAACGAAAATTCGAATTGGAAGTAATTCACACAAAATTTCACCACCCGGTACAATATTACACTTGGATTGGAAAGAGTTAATCCTAACGAAAATTCGAATTGGAAGTAATTCACACAAAATTTTACCACCCGGTACAATATTACACTTGGATTGGGAAGAGTTAACCTCAGATTAACCCTTAGTTGCACCACTTCAATTTTGTAACATAACTGCACATGGGGGTCTTCCAGGACCCCAAGTTGAAAAATTGCTTAAAAAATTCTTCTATCCTCTATATAGGACTACAGAACTGTACAAAAGTGTTAATTGGTACATTATGGACTAGAAAAATCAGCCATACTAGAGAGTTAACTCTTCTTCCCCCAAGGATTGAGAAAATAAGTTAAGAAAATTCTTAAAATGCATTTTTTTTTACTTACTTTAAGCGCTCTACTTCTAAATCAGGGCATTAGTTTTATGATATTTCGAAATTTTAAATAATTAAAAGTACTTTTAAAAAAGGATGGGGTCCCTGTGCAGCTAAGGGTTGAAGCGATACAAAGGGGGTGGATGGGTCCCATTGCACTCTTACATCTATTGAACATAAAATAGGGACTTTAACTATTAAAATTAACATTCCTTTATTTTCTGTTTTTATAACTAGAACACCTTTGTTGTTTTCCTAATGGCTCGTTTTATTGTCCATTCTGATCCTCCAATAAATTGAACGTAAAGCATTTTCTTTTTTTATAAATTGTGCAATTTGAAAGAGTTGTCTGTCTTTATAGCAGTGACGGTTCGCGGGATTTTTTTATAGTCGTCACAATACATTTTACCATTTAGTAAGCAGGAGGGAACCAAATATAACATTTTCCTGGCTGTAAAGCAGTGACGGTTCGCGGGATTTTTTTCTGGTACGGCCGAGGAACAAGAGGTGGTAATACAGATAGGTAGGGTCAGTTGCATAGACGGCTGGCTGCGTGACCGCACCTATCTGTATTACCACCTCTTGTTCCTCGGCCGTACCAGAAAAAACCCCGCGAACCGTCACTGCTTTACAGCCAGGAAAATGTTGTATTTGGTTCGCTCCAGCTTACTAAATGGTAAAACATATTGTGACGACTATAAGGCGACATACGAGTGCAAAGGGTTAAAATCCTACTAAGACCTTACCCAACGAATGCCACCATATTTGCGTTAACAAAAAATATTCCTGTAAGATCGAAAGCCGCAATATTCGCGACAATAAATGCTCAGCGCATGACGTAAACTTTAATTTCCCGGCGCCTCCGCCAGAAGGTAAATGCATAAATGAGCTCATTTTAGTTTTTGTTAAAACGATGATTACGATGATTGGCTCGTTAGCTATTGGTTAAAATCAATCTATGTCTGGTGTTACATATACTTTTAATTCGTGTTTGAGAAACCCTGTATCATATGAATCCGATTTTTATTTCACAAAACCTTCGTGTAAGATTGCAAAATGCCATCACTTAAATATTTGAAGATATATCTAATAAGTTTGCAAGGCTATTTGAAAACATGAAAATACAAATCTTTAAACTGAATATTGAATCAAATTAAATTATTTTCTTACGTCACAAAACTAAAACAACTGCCCCCGAACAAATATAAACCATTTATAAGAGCTAATGGTATGCAAACGTGTACATAATATTATTACAACCTGTTTGGACTGAAACATTGTCTCATAACACCATTAACAGTATCACAATGTGAACATAATGTTGTTTATAAAGCGATTAAGAACAGGATTGCGTTTTAGTGGAATTAGTAGGTTCGGCAGCTTTAATGGAAAAATAAATGAATAATAAAATAAATGCTGGCCCTTTATTAACGCCGTTAATTCATCACTGATCATTTCAATAAATTATTATCCGATCGGGTAATTATATGTATTGAAAAAGTGGTCAGTATATAAAATCGATTATTATTAAAAATAGTGGATTGGTTTTGTAGCGCAATTGTATAATATAAAGGGCTACTATTAGTTAATTCTTCAATTTAATTTTGGGTTTTTGTACAGAGATTTTGTGTATGTATAAATGTTTATTATTTATGCCGTCTCCCTGGCAATGGTCCTCAATTTCCACGCTGCCCTGATAAACGTTGCCGCCAGGGCGACGCCACAGTTTGTTACGCCATCTAGTTGTCCCTGGTGCCAAATACTTATAGTAGAGATCGAACCATTTTGGCATCACTAATCATTTCAATCAATTATCATCCGATCGAGTAATTATACATATTCAATAAATGGTCAGAGTATAAAATGTATAATTATTTGTTACGCCATCTAGTTGTCCCTAATCATTCGTGTCATTTCCGGCCATGAATCTCTGCCGAGAATGACAGCCGGTACTTATATTTGTTTTTAATAAATGACATCCACAGACCGGTTTGTAACTACTGGCCGTCATCAGTGCAGTACGTCCGTTGATGGGAAACTAGATGGCATAACAAACCAATCGCGTCATCAGTATAATACGTCCGTTGGTGGGAAACTAGATGGCGTAACAAACCAATCGCGTCATCAGTACAGTACGTCCGTTGATGGGAAACTAGATGGCGTAACAAACCAATCGCGTCATCAGTACAGTACGTTGATGGGAAACTAGATGGCATAACAAACCAATCGCGTCATCAGTACAATACGTCCGTTGGTGGGAAACTAGATGGCGTAACAAACCAATGGCGTCATCGGTACAGCACGTCCGTTTATGGGAAACTAGATGGCGTAAGAAACCAATCGCGTCATCAGTACAGTACGTCCGTTGATGGGAAACTAGATGGCGTAACAAACCAATGGCGTCATCAGTACAGTACGTCCGTTGATGGGAAACTAGATGACGTAACAAACCAATCGCGTCATCAGTACAATACGTCCGTTGATGGGAAACTACACGGCGTAACAAACCAATCGATCTAATAAACCGATCATCTACCCCAGCTTGTTAGAAAAGTAAACGTACAAATTGATAATTCCGGCCAATTACAACGGCAGTGCGAATTTTCGGAGTTTCGGAGTAAATTGTTTTAACGCCCGCAGATTAGTTTTTCGAGCCGTATTTAAAATAATTTAATACGCCGTTATGACTTTTAAACTTTGCTAATTCCACCATATTAGTTCGGAGTGCATAAGAGGATTGTTATCATTAAAAAGCATAATTGCTGGGAACGTACTTACCGCTCGTACTCAATCAAAAAGGGAAAATATAAACGCGGAATGCAAATAATAGAAGATTCGCACTAAAAAAGGGACGACTGTAATTAGATGTAATTACAATGAAGTTAATTAATCATTGTTCTTTTGAGTTTGCTTCAGTACGAATGCACATGAATGCAAAGTAATTGTTTCTGTTTTAGATTACTTGATTCAATAGGGTAATTTATTTTTATCAATCAGTTGAAGGATTATAATTGATTTCTCCATGTTTTAACAAATTAATAATGACATCACATTTTTGATACCTTTTACATATACGTTATTTCACTCTAAATTACTGTCTTTGTACGCCAGGAATTTTCTCCAAAATCTACTATAACATTTCGTACCTTATTTTAGGATCGGTTTTTATACATTTTTTAAAATCCATTATCACTAATCAGGGTTCGGACGATATATATTCGATGATATATATCATGGATATTTATGAAACATACAATACCAAAAAAATCCCCCGTTTCTCAAATTTTTCCAGTTGCAGCAATATGAATAGTAAGCATGTGCTCTAATCAGGGGCGGCTCATTATACAGAGCCAAGGAGTAATGGCACTACCTGTAGTTTCAAAATTTTTAAATTAATTCGTAAAACACTTTTTCACCAGTTACTTTGGTCTAGAAAGATAAATCGTTCTTTCTTTCTTCAAAAAATAAGAAGGGCGGGGGGGTCTATATTGTATAAGTGGTTCTACCATCTACATGTTCCACGAACCGCCACTGATTATAGCTGGTAACAAAATGGCAATCCTCAAAAGTTGAAAAACAGAGAAAAAAATTGCAGTCTGCGCTTATAAAAATTGTAAAAAATTCATTTCGGTCAAAGTAACCTTCCAAATTTCAGAATGCATCCAGAATGAATCTAACTTTGATAATCCACTTCAATATTTGACACATCGTGGCTGGAAATAAAATGGCAATCCTCAAAAGTTGAAAAACAGAAAAAATTGCAGTCTGCGCTTATAAAAATTGTAAAAAATTCATTTCGGTCAAAGTAACCTTCCAAATTTCAGAATGCATCCAGAATGAACCTAACTTTGATAATCCACTTCAATATTTGACACTTCGTGGCTGGAAACAAAATGGCTATCCTCAAAAGTTGAAAAACAGAAAAAAATTGCAGTCTGCGTTTATAAAAATTGTAAAAAATTCATTTCGGTCAAAGTAACCTTCCAAATTTCAGAATGCATCCAGAATGAACCTAACTTTGATAATCCACTTCAATATTTGACACTTCGTGGCTGGAAACAAAATGGCTATCCTCAAAAGTTGAAAAACAGAAAAAAATTGCAGTCTGCGTTTATAAAAATTGTAAAAAATTCATTTCGGTCAAAGTAACCTTCCAAATTTCAGAATGCATCCAGAATGAACCTAACTTTGATAATCCACTTCAATATTTGACACATCGTGGCTGGAAACAAAATGGCTATCCTCAAAAGTTGAAAAACAGAAAAAAATTGCAGTCTGCGTTTATAAAAATTGTAAAAAATTCATTTCGGTCAAAGTAACCTTCCAAATTTCAGAATGCATCCAGAATGAACCTAACTTTGATAATCCACTTCAATATTTGACACATCGTGGCTGGAAACAAAATGGCAATCCTCAAAAGTTAAAAAACAGAAAAAAATTGCAGTCTGCGTTTATAAAAATTGTAAAAAATTCATTTCGGTCAAAGTAACCTTCCAAATTTCAGAATGCATCCACAATGAACCTAACTTTGATAATCCACTTCAATATTTGACACATCGTGGCTGGAAACAAAATGGCAACCATCAAAAGTTGAAAAGCAGAAAAAAAAATGCAGTCTGCGCTTATAAAAATTGTAAAAATTCATTTCAGCCAAAGTAACCTTCAAAATTTCAGAATGCATCCAGAATGAATCTAACTTTAATAATCCACTTCAATATTTGACACATCGTGGCTGGAAACAAAATGGCAACCATCAAAAGTTGAAAAGCAGAGAAAAAAAATGCAGTCTGCGCTTATAAAAATTGCAAAAATTCATTTCAGCCAAAGTAACCTTCAAAATTTCAGAATGCATCCAGAATGAATCTAACTTTGATAATCCACTTCAATATTTGACACATCGTGGCTGGAAACAAAATGGCAATCCTCAAAAGTTGAAAAGCAGAGAAAAAATTGCAGTCTGCGCTTATAAAAATTGTAAAAAATTCATTTCGGTCAAAGTAACCTTCCAAATTTCAGAATGCATCCAGAATGAACCTAACTTTGATAATCCACTTCAATATTTGACACATCGTGGCTGGAAACAAAATGGCAATCCTCAAAAGTTGAAAAGCAGAGAAAAGATTGCAGTCGGTGCCTATAAAAATCGTAAAAAAATAATTTCGGCCGAACGAAGCCTCAAAATTTTAAAATGCATTTAGAAGAAATGTAATTTTGATAATCCACTTCAATATTTGACACATTATAGCCAGGGGTGGCTCATTATATAGAGCCAAGCAGCCACGGCACTACCTGCAGTTTCAAGCTCCGCAAGAATATTTAATTAATTCTTAAAACACTTTTTCTCCAGTTACTTGTTTTACCTTTCTTCAAAAAATGAGGGGCGGGAGAGGGGTATATTGTACAAGTGGCTCTACCATCAACATGTTCCACGGGCCCCCACTGGCTCTAATATAAACTAGAGATGGGCGAAATGACTTTTTTTTGTCGGAAAGAGTCAATTTTTCAAGTGACTCACGACTCTGTTAAAAATGAAAAAGTAAGTGCAAAAAAAACAAAAAAAAGGTCCTCACCCCACTTTGAAAATCCTTCAATTTATTCCCGAAAACATAGTGAAGAGCAAAAAAGTCCTTATTTCAAAAAATTTTCAATTTGATTGCAAATATTTTAACAATTTAAATGTTATTTTTTTACTATATTGTAAGAAACTGTATTTGTTTGCAATAAATAAATATATTATAAATAAAGTATGTGCATTATATAATTAATAAGTCATATAAACATTAATATCAATGACCAAGAATAAATATCAAGAAGTTGATATATATCGGATATATATCCGATATATTGATATTTATATAAATATCGGATATTTTCCGAACCCTGTCACTAATTCTAATAAGCAATCAATACGTACATATCAAAAGTGTTTAATAGTAAAAAAAAAATTATCAAAAGTATTAATTACATTCTTATAATTCCCTCCATCACAGCCTATACGATGTTGTATCCACTCTAAATTAGTAGATCTTATCGAATTTTCCGGCGTTTTCTCGTGACTCCCGGTCGCGTTTTTTTTTTCTCTTCTTACTTTTCTGGCCGAGTTCCCTCTTCACGTCTACGGGATAAGGTCAATAAATTCATACTTGCGTATTGCGTCTTCGCTGCGTAAATTATGCAAATTCCCCTGTTCGGAAAAGGTCCGCCGCTCGAGAGTGAATTTCTTAATCGTTAATCGTCCCAAGTTCCTACTACGAATTACCAATTAAATAAATCATGCGGCCCAGAAGCCCATGCAAATGAGCACCGGCAGTAAAAAAGTAAATATGCATAACTAGACTATTCGGCCTTGGCCAAACTACGAATGTGTGTATTCCGCGGCGAATACGATTGCGTGCACGAATTAATTGTTTGCAAAGAATTAAATTTGAATGGTAGAAATGGATACTTCATATTTGTTATACAACTCATCAATTACATTACAGTTCTGTTACAAATGTGATTCAACTTTGAAAATAAGTGAGCTATAACAGATAATGAAAAAAAATCAAAAATTCACATTTTTCGCTATAGCGCCTGAAGTATGTAAAATATCAAAACTTTTTTTACGGGTTTGATTTGATTGGTAGAAATGGAAATTTAATGTTCCATATACAACTCATCAATTGCATTACAGTTCTGTTACAAATTTGAAAAAACTTAATCCTCTACCATTAGTCTCCTCTGACAAGGCCTATTTCATTAGCTGTAGAAGAATTGGAGAGATTTATAGCTCTAACATTCTTGATGTACATCTATGGCTTGCCCCACATACAAGAATGTTGTAGAACCAAGAAGTCGAAGGTGGCAAAAAAATGGCAAGAATCCGCTGGGAGCAGATTTTAATGACAAAACATATCTTGTTGAAAGAAATGGAAAATTATACAAAATCTGCTGATAAAGTGATAAAAATTGTTGATAATGTGGTAAAAAAAAACAACAAAACCTCAAGAGAAAGTGTGTCTGGACGGGTGGGGGGGGAGATCTTGTTGTATTGATGTGATTGCTGATAACATGAGTGAAAACTTGCATACATACGTTTAATGGATTAAAATGTAGAACACAGATGAAAAATTCAACAGTTAGCAGAATATAAATATGGAATTTGAATGTTTAAATGTTAAACAACGCCTGCGTGTCTTTGAAAAAAATAAATAAAAATCGCAATGCAGTTGCTTCCCAACGCAACTCCGCGGGGCGTCGTTAACGTTGCCATCTGAAAGTTAATTGTTTTATTTGAATTCTCCTTAAAATTAGTTTCACTATTTTGATCAAATAAAACACATTTTTTGCTATAAAAAAAATATTTTGAGAAATAGAGTGATTTTTGAGACTAATTTAAACAATTTTCTTACTACAATATTCTGCATTTTTTATTATTAACCCTGTATTTTCAATTTTTTTGGATCTAAATATTTTTTATTTTGACCTAAATTTTCGACTTTTCACTCCGCATTTTAAATTTTTCAGGCCGAATGATTAATTTTTAGATGTTTTACCTGTTTTTTTTTCGATTTTTGGGTCTAAATTTTTTATCTTTTGACCTAAATATCCTTTATTTGGACCTAAACTTTTTATTTAATTGTTTGAAATTTTCGATTTTTTTGTCCGCATTTTTGAATGTTTAATTTTTAGATGTTTTGCCTATATTTTCGATTTTTTTTGGTCTAAATTTTTGATCATTTGGCCTAAACTTTTTTATTTTGACCTAAATTTTCGACTTCATTGTTAACATTTTCGACTTTTCACTCCACATTTGAAATTTTTCAGTCCGAATTATTAATTTTTAGATGCTTGACCTGTTTTTTTTTTCTATTTTTGGGTCTCATTTTTTTATCTTTTGACCTAAATATCCTTTATTTCGACCTAAACTTTTTATTTAATTGTTTGAAATTTTCGATTTTTTTGTCCGCATTTTTGAATGTTTAATTTTTAGATGTTTTGCCTATATTTTCGATTTTTTTTTGGTCTAAATTTTTGATCATTTGTCCTAAATTTTCTTTATTTTGACCTAAATTTTCGACTTCATTGTTAACATTTTCGACTTTTCACTCCACATTTGAAATTTTTCAGGCCGAATTATTAATTTTTAGATGTTTGACCTGTTTTTTTTTTTCGATTTTTGGGTATAATTTTTTATCTTTTGGCCTAAATATCTTTTATTTTGATCTAAATTTTTGATTTAATTGTTTCAAATTTTCTATTTTTTTGTCCGCATTTTTAATGTTTAATTTTTAGATGTTTTGCCTATATTTTCGATTTTTTTTGGTCTAAATTTTTGATCATTTGGCCTAAATATTCTTTAAATAAATACATCTAATGCTTTCTGCAACAAGTAAAGTTGTTTCTAATTTGTTTAAATATTCTTTATTTTGACATAAATTTTCAATTTAATTGTTAAAGTTTTATACTTTTCAGTCCGCATTTTTGATTTTTCGGACCGAATTTTTAATTTTAATTACAAATTTTTGATTTCTTATACATTTTAACCTGAATTATTGATGCGAGAATTTTTTCTAGTTTTGTTTGATTTTTTGGTCACCATTTATTATTATTATTTATTATTATTATCATTTTGTTTTGTTTGTTTGTTAATTTTTTTGTACTCTTGTACCACCATTTTTACTTTTAGGTCCGAATTTTAGATTTTTAGTCTAATTTTTTTATTTATTCTCCTATGTTTTAGATTTTTTAACTTGAATGATTGATTTTATTGTTCGATTTTTTGGCTATTATTTTCAAATTTCTGGTTAGAAACTCATTTTTGGGGGCTGAAAGTGGTAAATTATTTTGCTTCTACCTAAATTTTTGATTGCTTTGTCTGCGTTTTTATCCTTAGATCCGGATTCTTGATTCTTTGAGCCATATTTTAGATTACCGTATTTTCCATTTTCTTAAATTTTTGGCCCAAATATTCTTATAATAAAACACTTTTAACTTTGTTTTGTATAACTTATATATTTATTTTTGTGACTTAAGTTTCGGTAATACAATTACCATTTTCAAACATTATAATATTTAAAATGTATAACGAAGTAGAAGCCTCCAGCATAAACAATACCAAATATTCTTTATTTTGACCAAAATTTTCGATTTTTGTTGTCTGCATTTTTTATCTTTACTCCTTTTGGTCTTTTGGCTGAAATTTTCTTTATTTTGACTTCAATTTTCGAATTTTTTGTTGAAATTTTCGATTTGTTTGTTAAAAATTTTAATTTTTTGGTTCACCACTTAGATTTTTGGGTACAAATTTTAAATTTTTGGGCTTAATTTGTTATTGTTTGTCGCATATTTTAGATTTTCTTAACTAGAATTAATGATTTCGATAAAGGCAAAGTAGCCTGAATATATGAATATTCAACCTGTTCGTGACTCTGTAAAATTATTATTATTAATAATAATAATAAAATGCTTTATTTTCCGTACGACAATCAATACAATTATTATTATTATTTGTCTTATTAGGACTACAAACAAATAAATATTAATATTATTAATATAAAAAATATTCAGTTTTCATTCAAAATTAATAACTTTCAGTTTTTGAAATCTCTGAATCCAAGTTTAGAATAAAAAATTCTAAATTCTAAATGACGGACCCAATATGGTCAATAATATTTTTAAATTAAATTTTAAATTTTAAAGTACTTGTAACTGATGTTATTTTAATGTGTTTAGATTATAAGTTTATTTATACATTTAGCAAACAACTACTTCCCTGGCTAGTGCCACGCCGGATGTTTAAAATTAATGATTTTATTGTGCGGTTTTATAATTTTGTTTGCTATTATTTTCGAATTTCTCGTCAGAACTTATTTTAAGCTAAAAAGTATTATTTTTAGACAAGGATTTTTGATTTTTGGTCGATATTTAAGATCTTCGGCTGTTTTGTTCCAATTTTTTCATTTTTCTTTGTCAAAATATTCGATTTGTTTCTGGAAATTTTGGATTTCTTGGTTTGCATTTTTTATTTTTGGCCTGAGTTTTCGAATTTTTGGACTAAATTTAGGCAAAACGTTGAAAACTCGGGCCAGATGGTGAAAAATGCAGACTAAAATGTCCAAAATTTCAACCAACAAATCGAATATTTTGGCCAAAAAATCAAAAATTTGGAACAAAATAGCCGAAGATCTAAAATGTCGGCCAAAAATATCAAAAATTTGGAACAAAATAGCCGCAGATCTAAAATGACGGCCAAAAAGATCGAAAATCCTGGTCTAAAAATAAAAATGCATACCAAAAACTTGAAAATAAAAAAGAAAAATAATTTTCAACGAACTTCTCGCATATAAATCAATAATTCTTTATTTTAGCCTACATTTTTTAATATTTTGAATTTTTAATATCTCCGCATTTTCAGGCCCGACGTGTTGGTTAAATTTTTTGATTTTTTTTTGTCCTACATTTTAGATTTTTTAACTTGAATGATTGATTTTTACGCAGAATTTTTTTTTTTTTTAGTTTTTTTTTTTGGTGTAAGTTTTTTATTTCTGACCTTTATTTTAGATTATGCAACCTAATTTTTTTAATATTCATATATTCAGGCTACATTTCGTTTTATTGAATTTATTGAATTTTTTGGAAATTTTGTTCATTAAACCTGTGGAAGTTCTGACGGCGTTTTTGGAGCTGAAATTGGTGAATTCTAAAATTGATAATTTTCTACAAGGTGCAGCAAGATAAGACACTACGGGTCTGATTAAGTGGCCAATTTCAATCCATCTTCGCGAAAATACAGCTGATATGGTATTAGACAATTGGAATGGTGCGCAAAATGTAAATATATCCATTAAGATAACTCCGTCTGGAAGGAAGTACTCCATTTTATTTAATATATACAACTTGGCCGAAGATCTAGGAAGCTCGGGCCAAACGTTTTAAAATTTCATTCACGCTGAGCGCGCGGCATTTTTAACTATTCCTTCCAAAAATAATTTCACAGGCTGCGTATAGTGAAGCCATTTATATCTATAATTAATCACCAGTGTGAAGGAAAGGCATAATTACGATGAATCATTACAAAAAAAAATCGAAATTATGTAATTTCATTTTTTTAAATAAAATATAATTTATTTTAAAAAAATGATTTGATGGTGTAAAAATGATTTTCTGATTTTTTTTTCTTTAAAAACTGCACTGGCCAGTAGGGCTCGACGTTTACCCCGTTTTTCGTTTAAACGTTGAAACGTGTAAACGTTTATTTGTAACGAATAAAAGACGTTTAGCTTAATAAGCTAAACGTGTTTTATTAGCTTAATAAGCTAAACGTGTTTTATTCGTTACAAATAAACGTTTAAACGTGTAAACGTTTATTTGTAACGAATAAAACACGTTTAGCTTAATAAACGTTTACAACACGTTTAATCCGCATAAACGTTTACACGTTTAGCTTAATAAATGTTTACAATACGTTTAGCCTACTAAACGTTTACAATACGTTTAGTTTAAAAAACGTTCACAATCCGTAAACTAGAAACGATTTCTCATATTTTTATACTCCAAAAGTCATATCTCGGCGTTTCGTAAGATTCCCAATATTTTTACACATTCGATTCAAACAGGAATCGAAGTTTGAAGGGTTCAACTAGGAGGTTGAACCCTTCAAACTTCGGATGCCGACGTTTCGGACGGTTTTCGAGAAACTATTTACTTATTAAGGTGTCCCAAATAATAATTATTTATTCATTTTTTTTCCGCTACCGGAAATATTGTAAAACACGGCGAACGAACTTCGAAACGGATATTTGCAGGGCGGGTTATACGTTTCTATATTAAACGATTTTCGTCAACACGTTTAAACGAAGAAAACACGTTTAAACGCAAAAATCCGTTTAAACGTATACACGTGTAAACGTGAATATCCGTTTAAACGCGAATATCCGTTTAAACGTTTAAAAACCGCTTGCTAACTAAGAACACGTTTATCCCAGTACACGTGTATCCGTGTATTAACGAGCCCTACTGGCCAGCGTTCAGATACATTATGATTCCTGCCTTCAGCGCCAAATAATTGTATTGTCCTCATTGGAGAGAAATCCTTTATTCTTTATAAATATTTGATGGACCCTCAATGTCGGCGTATGTAGTTGATCCATTTAAAGCGCGCCAGTTTTTCTGCAACGATTTAATTTGCGCCGGCATTTACCAACTCACGTTGCAAAACTTGGATATGCAAAAAAGGAAAAAAAACTCGCGACTGATAAATGAATAATCTTGCAAACAATACCAGCGCTTGAATAGAGACGCAGTTGCTCCAGATTCTGTGCAGCGTCAGTTGCAGCGGGGCTGAGGTCAGCAGAATCACCTTCAATCTTCTCTCGATTATAAAAGACCGCTCTTTTCCTGGCACACGTTATACTTAGCGCATTCCTCTAATAGAATCAATTTGCATTATAATACGTAGAGGTGTGGATAATTATATATGCTGTGTAATATAATATTTCCATTCATGGATGTATAAAGTAGTAACTTTGGAATTCTACAAAAATGTATTAAAATGTATTAATGTTGTGGTGTAAATGGTTATGCTGTAGGTAGAACCGCCAAAGTGGCGGAATCTATTGCGTGAATGCTGTACTGAACCAAATCCGGGTGGCTTTAACACCGACAAGATATGGACATTGCCAGCGGCGGCAAATATAACAATATTAATGTAAACATTAAATATATTCCAATCTCCGTTTCGCCATCAGCAACTAACTACACTGATGAGACATGAAAGGTCGAAACCGGTCTGTAGGTGTTCTGATGGGGGAACAATATTTAACGGTTATGTTGTAGTTTCAGCATTTGAAATTGTAAAGTTAAACAATGTTTGTGAAATTCTGGGCGAAGATGATATGAAAAATGTCGTTGGACTTATATTCTCCGTTCAAAAAAAAATGAGCCATCCAGAGGAAAGAGTTGATGTGGAACTCTGATACTTGAAAATAATTGGTGTATGTTGACATATAATCAATTTTGAAAACCACGTGTCACCTCTAAAAGAAATTATCTTCTGTATAGCATTCACCGATTATTTTCAACTTTCAGAGTTCCACATCAACTCTTTCCTCTGGATGGCTTATTTTTTTTTTGAACGGAGAATATAATTCCAACGTTGCTTGACTCTATCAATCCAAAACGAATGCACCTAACCAGTGGCGGCTCGTGGAACATGTTGATGGTAGAGCCACTTATACAATATTAAGAAACAAATAATCATTTAGCTTCTTAGACCAATCGAATATTTTGGCCAAAAAATCAAAAATTTGGAACAAAACAGCCGAATATCTAAAATATTGGCCAAATCAAAATTCCTGATTTAAAAATAAAAATGCAGACCAAAAAATTGAAAATACATGCAAAAGAAAAATAATTTACCATTTTCAGCCCCAAAAATAACTCTCTTAAGCAAAATATAATATAATAATAAAATCAATAATTCAAGTTGAGAACATCTAAAATATGGGACAAAATAAAAAAATTAAGACCAAAAATCTTAAATTCGTACCCAAAAATCAAAGTGGTAGACCAAAAAATCGAAAATTTAAGTCGAAATAAATAAAATTTCGGCCAAAAGACCAAAAATTTAAACCAAAATAATCGAAAATACAAAATATAGGCCCGAAATGGTGAAAATTTAGACGAAACATCGAAAATCAAAAATTTCTTCAAACCAATCGAATATTTTGGCCAAAATATTGAAAATACAGAAATCTAAAATATGGGCAAAAGAATCAAGAATCTTGATCTAAAAATGAAAAACGCAGACAAAAAATCGAAAACTTAGGTAGAAGCAAAATAATTTGCCACTTTCAGCCGCCAAAAATAAGTTTCTGACCAGAAATTCGAAAATAATAGCAAATAATAAAAAAAATCACGAAATAAAATCAATAATTCAAATTAAAAAAACTAAAATATAGGATAAAAAATATACGATAAAAAATTGAAACAAAAAATCTAAAATTCTGACCTTAGAATAAAAATAGTGGACCAAGGAAAGAAATATTTTAACAGACAAATAAAAAAAAACAAAGAAAAATTTAGGGCAAAAGATTTAAAAAAATCCACAATGTTGGTCAAATAGTCGAAAATTTAGACAAAACATCAAAAACTCGGCCCTAAAGATAATAAATGCAGACTATACGAAAAATCAAAAATGGGGACCAAAAAATTTTAACAATAAAATCGAAAAATTTAGGCCAAAAGATTTAAAAAAATAATAAAAATCTGTAATGTTGGCCATAAAGTCGAAAATGTAGACAGTTCATCAAAAACTCGGGCCTAAAGATAATAAATTTCAACAAACAAAACTCGAAAATACCGGAAAAAATAAAAAAAAATCTCGCATATAAATCAATCATTCAGGTTACAGATATTTTAACCAAAATCAATTACAAATTTGGAAATAGAATTAAAAATTCGGCCTGAGAAATAAAAAATGCCGACAAAAAAATTACAATTTTTAACAATTAAATCGAAAATTTATGTCAAAATAAAGAATATTTAGTGCACAAGATCAAAAATTTAGACAAAAATCTAAAATACAGGTCAAAAATCTAATAAATAAAAATTCTGCTCAAAAAATCAAAAATACGAACCAAAAAAAGTAAATAGAAAATTTATGTCATAATAAAGAATATTTAGGTCAACAGATCAAAAATTTAGACTCAAAAAAATTGAAAATACATGTCAAAATTCTAAAAATTAAAAATTCGGCGGGAAAATAAAAAAAGTCGGCCAAAAAGTCGAAAATTTAAACAATGAAATCGCAAATTTAGGACAAAATAAAGAATATTTAGGCCAAAAGTTAAAATATTTTGACCAAAAATATCGAAAATACAGGTCAAAAATAATTGTAAGACTAAAAATTCATCGTGAAAAATAGAAAATGCGGACCAAATAGTCGAAAATTTAAACAATGAAATAGAAAATTTAGACCAAAAAAAAACCGAAAATACCGTCTTAATAATAAAAAAATGCAGAATATTCTAGTAAGAAAATGGTTTAAATCAGTCTCAAAAATCACTCTATTGTTCAAAATAATTTTCCAATTTTTTTTAATAGAAAAATATTTTTTTTTTGGTTTCGCTTTAATCGTCCAAAAAAAGTGAAAGTAATTTGAAAAAGAATTCAAATAAAACCATTAACTTTGTTGGGATCACCTTATTGTTTCAGCTGTTGTGCTTTAGTAGATACATTTTGAATAATTCAAATAAAACAATTCACTTGGTTAGTATGAATCTCAGTAGCGGCTCGTGTTGATGGTACTTTTACAATATATAATATAATTTTTGAAGAAAGAAAGAACGATTCATCTTCAAAGTCCAAGATTAGTTTGAGTTGTAAAGTAAAAGTTCATATTTTCAAACAAGCTGAAAATATGATTTATGCGTACTTTCGATTTATCGTGCGTTTACATTTTATCCCAGACACGTAACCTCATCAACATTTAAAACGAATTTTAAGAATTAATTAAAAATTCTTGCCGAGCTCAAAACTAGAGGTTGTGCCATGGCTCCTTGGCTCTATTTGACGAGCCGCCCCTGCACCTAACACCTGCGTTTATATTTTGAAATTTTAAAGTTCATTCGACAACACTTGAAATTCGTGAAATTTCGACTATATTCAAACCGCCATAACTCGGCGTATTTTCAATTGATTTTGATGAATCTTTAAGGGCGAGAAACTTTGAAGTGTCTTCTTTAAAGTCAAGCATGCGAACTTAAGCGTAACCCCTTCCGCCCTACTCTGGCACCTCTGTGAAAAAAAAAATGTTTTTCAGGAAACCATGTCCAACTTTGACGATGTGTACGAAGTTGGAAAAAAATCCATCCACCATAAAGGCATTAAAATTTGATCAATTCCCTATGCAGTACTCAAAGAACGAAGTTACTACGATGATTTGGCACCAAGTTATGGGTGTTCTAAGGTACAAAATGGGATATTCACGATTTCGCGCAAACAATAATTTTCGTGCAAAGAAAATTTAATTCGTGAAAACGGAAACAGTTTCCTCGAAAAACACAAAATGCACTTTTTTCAAACACCCAAAACTTGGTGCCAAATCGTCGTAGGTACTTCGTTTTTTGAGTCCTGCGCAGGTAATTGAACACATTTCAAAGCCCTTTTGGTGGATCGAGTCGACGCATTTTTTCAAACTCGGTACACGTTGACAAAGTTGGAAAAACGTGTTTTTTTTTTGTTCGGGTGTTGAAGGGTTCGAAAAGAGATCATCCTAATCTGAGTTCACCCCCTTAGAGTAGAGCCAAAATGGGATTTTTTCCCGAAATAATCATCAAATTTGGTTGAAAAGTCACTGAGTTATGTGCAAAAAACTTCAAAATGCACTTTTTTCAAACACCCATAACTTGGTGCCAAATCGCCTTAGGAACTTGGTAGTGCCATGGCTCCTTGGCTCTATATAACGAGCCGTCCTTGACTCCTACAGCTTTTTTTTATTATTTGAGGTATCAATTTGTAACTTGGTATGGTTGTTTCATTTCTTTTTAACTTTCGATTTTGTATCCCATCATTTTATAAATTGACAAAATTACTGAAAAGTCTGTAATAAAGTCGACATACATACAGGGTCCTGCATTTCACCTTCTAAAGCTCATTTACTAATTAAGTTAGAATTTTGATATTTTGCAAAATAAATTTGCATTCTAGAATGCATTTCAGGAAAATATTTGTCCCGAAAAAGCGTGACGTCGTGATAATATTTTTTTTAAATCACATGCTATGTATTTTATTGCTTATTTGGGTACCTTTTATGGTTGCCTACATACTCCTATAATTTTATTGGAATCGATTCAGGGGTATCAGCAAAAAAAAATATAAAATCTAAAAAAAATCAATTTTGCACTATTGGTTTAAAAAATGAATAAAAAATAAAAATAGTGCCGTGTTGATAAAATCATAAAAGGTACTTATTAAATAAGGTCTGATAGTCCCGTTAACCAAGTTTGATCGATGTGAATTATACAGGGTGTCCAAAATTTAATGTCAAATATTTCAAACTTTAAAGCACTTTATTTTTCTCATTTTAAATTGGAGCCTCTGTATATTTTTATGTCATTCCATGCAGAATTAAAAACAAACACATTTTTTTCTAATAACAACCCTGTCCCAATTTCCAACGCATTAAAAGTTATTTGCAAAAAACTCGTTTTATCAGCCATTTAAATAAAAATCGAAAGTGGCTTTGAAAAACAATTTATTGACATTACAATTTAACAAGGTGGCAAGAGACTGTTTTGACTTTAGTAATGTAAAAGTTTAAAGTACTGTTAACTTAAGCTCTTTGTAGTTAAGAATATTTTTTTCCATGACAAAATATTATTCAAATGAATAAATCCGAAATTAATTGTTCCTTAAAATTATTTAATGATATTTGCAATTATATTTATTGCTTTAACGATTTAACGCTTACATGATTAAATGATATCAAGATTGTGTAGGTGTAATATGTAGTGTACACTCATTCAACACCAAAACCTGTTTTATTTATGTTGTGTTAAGATTGCGGAATTACTTCAATTGAGCTATTTTTAGAGCATTAACATGAATCACGCGTAATTGTATCACAATCATCACAACACGATAGACAGGCAATTTAACAACTTTACAATAAAACCGTGTACTAATGTACGTATTAATTATTATAATCGATTTATTGCATCAGCCAATTTCATTCCCGACCTAGTTGATATACAACAAACACGACTATTTTTGTTAAAATAATGACAGATTATTGAATTTTGTTGCCAAATTCAAAATATTTAGGATTTTTATTTGGTGGTAAAGTTGCTATTTCATTTAACTCTTTGCTGCATATGGGATTACAATTTGAACCACCAAATTCAAGCAAGCTGTGACACATCGGTCCACAAAATAGAATTACAAATCTTTATGTACGAAGCTGAACAACGACACAAATTATGAACCACCTATCCCCACCTCATTTTTACAATTTTAGTCTCAACTGAGAGAAATGTACTTAGGCCCTGTAAAAAGTGTGAAATCTCGTGCAGCAAAGAGTTAAAGAAAAAGTCCCAAATCTTTCAATACGTGTTTCTTTTGTAAGAGCAAGCAATGCAGCATCACTGGTTGTAATGGAGGTGCGGTAAAATCTTTAACTTTACCACCATTGCGGAAATTCACGTGCCGCGACCGTTAAATTTTTCAACTACCAAGTAGAGTAAATTCCAATTCATCATTAAAATTTTATCAATAATATTATTTATTTGAATATTATTTTAGCTGTGCAATTTTTACCCGTTTTATTTTAGTTTGTTTATATTTATTTTAACATGTTCTGTTCGTTATTGCTATTTATGTGATTTTTAGTGCGATTTATTTTTCTATGTAAATTACCTTATTTCTGTAAAAAAAAATTCTCGCTACATTTACAATATGTTTTTATTTTTGTTTTAAGTAATTTTGTAAAAGGAGATTTTCCGTTAATAAATCTATTATTATTATTATTATACTCTCTTCAGAGTAAAGTAAAATCAAATGCACTATATTCTGTTTATAAGAAGATTACGTTCAAATTTCCCGCCCAAAAGAGTTGGTAATAACAAAATTCTCCATTCCCAACTGATCCAATTATTGATTAGATAAATTCAATACAACGAAATGTACCCCGAATAAGTGAATATTCAACCTGTTCGTAACTCTGCAAGCAAAATTAAGTCTTACTAAGGTTATAAAGATTATTGTCGCATGCAATTTTAGGTAATTAATTTTACATAATCCGATGCTTATAAATATATAAATGAATTCGATAGAGCAGATCATTGTCGGACGCAGTTTTAAGTAATTAATCCAGTACTTATAAACATATAAATGAATTTGATAATAATTAACCTCTCGAAGAACTATGTCATAGTGTCAACAATTGCATACAGATGCGCCTTTGTTCCGAGTAAAATAATACGAGGAATTAATGCACAAATACGCGATGCTTGCGAAAAAATGATTTTAATGTTTTGAGGAAGGTCTTGCGCATTTCCATAAAAATGTATGGAATTGAAAACAAATCCAGTTGAAATAGAACAATCGAAACGCGTAATGTCTATTCATATCTGCCGTGCTGTTAGTGTCAATGGTATATAATTACTCCACTTAAAATAATGCACCTATTTTACGATGAAGCCATGTCTTAAATGTAGTGCATGGTACGCTGGTGGAAAAAATGAAACACTTGAAATCGTGAAATTTCGACCATTTTCAAACCGTCATAATTCGGCGTATTAAAACTTTGAAGTGTCTTCTTTAAAGTCGTGCATACGAACTTAAGCGTAATCACTTCCGCCTCCCTCTAGCACCCCTGTGAAAAAAATGTTTCTTCAAAAAAAAAATTGTCGACTCGATCCACCATAAAAAAAAATATCAATTCCCTATGCAGGACTCAAAGAACGAAGTATAAAGTTGGTCGTTGTGAGTGGGCTCTATCTTGTTGCCCCTGCACCTAGTTTTCTACCAATGAATAAATTAATCAAAAGATAAAATCTTGATTTTGATCATTCGATTTCAAGAAATTTTCAAAAAATGAAAAAAAAGTTAATAAAACAGACATCAAATCTTGATTATGATCGTTCAAAAGCAGAATAGTGCCAAATTTACGATTTTCAAAAAAAATTCTCTTCAACATAAATTTAAAAGAAATTGGAAAATCAAGATTTTCAAGTGTAGTCGTTATACGTTATAAAAATCGAATTCTCAATGTTTGATTTTTTAAAACGTATAGCGACCAAACGTGTTAAACACTGCAAATCTTGTTTTTTTTTATCCTTTTTGTTCTCATTTTAGACAATTTCTTTTGATCATTGAAACGTCAAAATCGAGACATTTGTGTGTTAAATTTTTGCAAACGATTTGAAATTGCACAACTTCCAAATGTGTTGGACAATTTAAATAATGCAAAATGTGAAAAAAAATCATTCAAGTTCATCATTTTTGTTATTAGATAGTTTTTGCCAGAGATTTTTTCGAGGTTTATAATTTCCAAAATGCGTTGGATGATCTTGATTGTTTAAAAACTAAAATATCCTCAAAAAATTGTTAAGAAACTTTTTTGTAAAAAATAAATTGGAAACAACCTTACTTGTTGCTGAAAGCATTAAATAAATTCAATAATTATTTTTTGTAAAATGTGTAAAAAATGTCCAAAAACAGGATTTCTGAGTCCATGGATGGTTTGAAGTTTAGAAACGTATATTAAGTAAATTTTTAAAGGTTTATATTACCCAAACGTGTCAGGTGATTATTTGAAAATCAAAACGTGCCAAAAAATGGCCAAGAAACTTTTCTATATAATTGGTGGAAAAGGTCAAAAAACAGAATTTTTGCTAACAATGACAGTTTGGGTATCAGTTACAATTTTACGAAGCAATCACGTTTGAAGTAGCAATCATTTTTTAATTAGCAGTCGAAATTTGGCTAACAGTCGCAATCACAGTCATTGTCATGATGAGTAACGGTTAGTAACAATAACAACCTGTAATTTTTTTACTATCAGTGAGAAATTACAGGTACGTGAAATATCGCCCATTTCTAAATATAAATAATTTATCAAAAACTATTCAATTATCAATAAGTTGTGTTGATGTCAGGGGCGGCTCGTTATATGGAGTCAAGGAGCCATGATACTACGTGTAGTTTGAAGCTCAGCAAGAATTTTTAATTAATTCTTCAAAGAGTTTTCGCCAGTTATTTTGGTCTTTCTTCAAAAAAGGAGGGTATATTATATAAGTGGCTCTACCATCAACATGTTCCACGAGCCGCCACTGGTAGGAGTGAGCCTGTTTTAACAACTTTACAATAAAACCGTGTACTAATGTACGTATTAATTATTATAATCGATTTATTGCATCAGCCAATTTTATTCCCGACCTAGTTGATATTCAACAAACATACCTATTGTTGTTAAAATAATGACAAATTATTGAATTTAACTGTAATCGGCACAAGTTACCATTGCTTCCTGGTTTATTCTAATAATATTTTGCAGATCATTTATTCATTTATTTTTTTGGTTTTTATCGAATATCTTCAAAAGCAGTCGAAATATTTTAAATTTCGTATTTAAAAAATTATTCAGCTTTAAAAAACGCAACTTTGTACTCATTTAACCAACTCTCTATCTCGTATAGTTATCGAGATGGAAATGCTAATGCATCGAATTTGTAACACCCTGTATATAATGAAAAGGATTGGCACCAAAACACTACCCTGCGGCGCCCCATGTTTGTATACTTAGGAATGGAATAAATGTTGGCAATTTTTACTATTTATTCCATGGGCGTCCCCAGAAATTTTTCAAGGGGGGCATTTTTGCCACCGCAAACGGCACATAAAGAAATTTGCAGCTTAAAAAATTGTGGGTTTTTACTATAAAAAATGGCATTTTTTGATATTAAAAAAAATGACAATTTCGAATTATCAAAAATTCTGCATTTCTGCCACTATAAACGGCACGATTCAACGGTAAATAAAGAAATTAGCAGCTGCCAAAAATTACGTATTTTTACAATCAAAAACGGCATTTTTTTATATTAAACAAGAAAATTGCCATTTTTGTATTGTTAAAAATTCTGCATTTTTACCACCACAAACGGTACGATTCAATGGTAAATAAAGAAATTTGCAGCAACCAGAAATGGTGATTTTTAACTATCAAAGATATTTTTGATATTTAAAAAAAAAAGAAAATTTCAACTGCTAAAAATGACAATTTCGAACTATCAAAAATCGCACTACTATCACAAATGGCACGTTAGCAATAAAAAGGAAATTTTCAATTGCTGAAAATATCTATTCAATACTGTCAAAAATTGCTCATTACTGAAACCGGCAACTTTCAACAATAAATAGAAAATTTCCAAATGCCAAAAATGTTTAACTGTCAAAATTTGAGTATTTCTGCTTGACTTGTGTAAACATATTGTAATGACACCAATAAAACATTATTATTATTATTACTATCGGCATTTTTCAATATTAAAAAAGGGAAATTTCCAACGGCCAAAAGTAACAATTATAAATTTTCAAAAATTGTGCAATTCTACTGTCAGAAACGGCATTTTCAATAGTAAAAAGATACATTTTTAACCGTCAAAAATGACAATTTCGAAATTATCAAAAATTCTGCATTTCTGCCACCACAAACGGCACGATTCAACGGTAAATAAAGAAATTTGCAGCTGCCAAAAATTGTGGTTTTTTACTATCAAAGACGGCATTTTTTGATATTAAAAAAGAAGTAAATTTCAACTGCTAAAAATGACAATTTTGAACTGTCAAAAATTGCACTACTATCACAAATGGCACTTAGCAGTAAAAAGGAAATTTTCAATTGCTGAAAATAACTATTTTATACTGTCAAAAATTGTTCATTAGTGAAAACGGCACGTTTCAACAATAGAAAGAAAATTTCCAAATGCCAAAAATGTTAGACTGTCAAAATTTGAGAATTTCTACTATCACTATCAGCATTTTTCAATATTAACAAAGGGAAATTTCCAACTACCAAAAGTAACAATTATAAATTGTCAAAAATTGTGCAATTCTACTGTCGGAAACGGCATTTTTCAATAGTAAAAAGAAACATTTTTAATGGTCAAAAATGGCAATTTCCAATTGTCAAAAATTCTGCATTGCTGCCATCACAAAAGGCGCGATTTAAATACGGAAATAGGCAGATGTCGAGAATTGTGGAATTTTACTATCAAAAACGGAATTTTTTGATATTTAAATAAAAATTCAATTGCTAAAAATGACAATTTCGAACTGTCAAAAATCGCATATATCTACCATCACAAATGGCACGTTGGTAGTAAAAAGAAAATTTCAATTGAGAAAAATAACTATTCAGGACTGTCAAAAATTGCTTATTACTGAAAACGGTTTCATTTCAACAATAAAAAGAAAAATTGCAAGTGCCAAAATTTTTTAACTGTCAAAATTTGACTATCGACATTTTTCAATATTAACCCTTTGCACTAGTATGTCGCCTTATAGTGGCCATAATACGTTTTACCAGTGGGCTCTCAAATATAAGTACGAGTGCAAAGGGTTAAAAAAGGTCAAAAGTAACAATTAAAAATTGTCAAAAATTCTGCATTTCTGCCACCACAAACGGTACGATTCGACAGTAAATAAAGAAATTAGTAGCGTCAAAAAATGGTGGATGTTCACAATCAAAAATGGCATTTTTGATATTAAAAAAAAGAAAATTTCAACTGCTAAAAATGACAACTGTCAAAAATCGCACATTTCTATCATTACAAATGGCACGTTGGCAGTAAAAAGGAAATTTTCAACTGCCAAAAATAACAATTTACAACTGTCAAAAATTGTTAATTTCTACTAAAACGATTCGACAGTAAATAAAGAAATTAGTAGCATCCAAAAATTGTGGATTTTTACAATAAAAAATGGCATTTTTTGATATTAAAAGAAAAAAGAAAATTTCAACTGCTAAAAATGACAACTGTCAAAAATCGCACATTTCTATCATTACAAATGGCACGTTGGCAGTAAAAAGGAAATTTTCAACTGCCAAAAATAACAATTTACAACTGTCAAAAATTGTTAATTTCCACTAAAATGTACAGTAATAATACAGCGAGATCGAATAAAAAATTTGTCAAAGCAGGTCATGAACAAAACTAAGAAAATACCGCATGTATTTTCTTAGCTCCTAAATTTGAAAATATTACGCTAGACAACTTCAAATACAAAGGGCACCTGCCAAAGTATATATTACGCCAGCTTGACACTTGCCAATAAGTTTAGGAATTTTGGCTCATGGCCAACTTTGATTAACTTTTATTCGATCGTACTCTATTATACGCGTCGGGTGGAACCGTGCCCGCTCGTCCTTGTACGTCAACTTTTTTCGGATTCATCGAGTATAACGTGGAACGCACTTTTTGTTATTATTTTTAGTTTTGATGTGATTGTTAAAGTATACATATACCGACTACATACAAGTTTAGTATATAAAATATTACTTTACTTTAATAAATTCATTTTCCAGGAGGAAGCAGCTGCCCCCCACCTACGGACGCCCATGTTTATCTCCCGTATTCTAGGTAAGATTTTGCAACACCATATACATAACTAAAGGGATTGGCCCCAAAACAGTACCCTGCGGCACACCAATGTTTGTATACTTGGGAATGGGGTAAATGTTGGCAATTTTTTACTATTTGTTTCCCAAATTCTAGGTACGATTTTATTAGACCTCTTACACCGTAGGTCTCTTACACCGTAGTGCTCCAATTTTTCTTGTAGTATCAACTTTATTACAGATTTTTTGGTCATTTTGATCATTTCTGAAACGATGGGATACAAAATCGTGGATTAAAACGAAACTCAAAGCTTGAATCCCAAATAAAAAGCGTTTAAAACGTTTTTATTTAGAATCAAAAAAGTTGTCAACGTATTAGGCTCCAGTTTATCTTGTAGTATCAACTTTATTCCAGATGTTTTGGTAATTTTGGTAATTTCTAAAACGATGGGATACAGTGGATTAAAGCAAAACTCTAAGCCTGGATCCTGAAGAAAACGCGTTTAAAACATTTTTATTTAAAATCTAAAAAGTTGTCAACGTATAAGGTTCCAGTTGGTCTTGTAGTATCAACTTTATTCCAGATTTTTTGGTAGTTTTGGTAATTTCTAAAACGATGGGATACAGTGGATTCAAACGAAACTCTAAGCCTGGATCCTGAAGAAAACGCGTTTCAAAAGTTTTTATTTAGAATCTAAAAAGTTGTCAACGTATAAGGCTCCAGTTGGTCTTGCGGTATCAACGTTGTCCCAGACTTTTTGGTAATTTTGGTAATTTCTAAAACGATGAGATACAAGAGATTAAAACTAAACTGTAAAATTGGATCCTGAAGAAAACGCGTTTCAAACATTTTTATTTTGAATCTAGAAAGTTGTCAACGTATAAGGCTCCAGTTGGTTTTGCAGTATCAACTTTATTCCAGACTTTTTGGTAATTTTGGTAATTTCTAAAACGATGGGATACAGTGGGTTAAAACGAAACTCTAAGCCTGGATCCTGAAGAAAACGCGTTTTAAACGTTTTTATTTAGAATCTAAAAAGTTGTCAACTTATAAGGCTCCAGTTTGTCTTGTAGTATTAACTTTATTCCAGATTTTTTGGTTCATGTGATTAATACGAAACTCTAAGCCTGGATCCTGAAGAAAACGCGTTTAAAACGTTTTTATTTAAAATCTAAAAAGTTGTCAGCGTATAAGGCTCCAGTTTATCTTGTAGTATTAACTTTATCCCAGACTTTTTGGTAATTTTGGTAATTTATTAAAGGATTTATTAAAGAGATTAAAACGAAACTGTAAAATTGGATCTTGAAGCAAACGCGTTTCAAACATTTTTATTTGGAATCTAGAAAGTTGTTAACGTATAAGGCTCCAGTTTATCTCGTAGTATCAGCTTTATTCCAGACTTTTTAGTAATTTTGGTAATTTCTAAAACGATGGGATACAGTGGATTAAAACGAAACTCTAAGCCTGGATCCGTTTCAAACGTTTTCATTTAGAATCTAAAAAGTTGTCAACTTATAAGGCTCCACTTGGTCTTGTAGTATCAACGTTGTCCCAGACTGTTTGGTAATTTGGGTAATTTCTAAAACGATGGGATACAGTGGATTAAAACGAAACTGTAAGCCTGGATCCTGAAGAAAACGCGTTTAAAACGTTTTTATTTAGAATCTAAAAAGTTGTCAGCGTATAAGGCTCCAGTTTATCTTGCAGTATCAACTTTATGCCAGACTTTTTGGTAATTTATTAAAGGATTTATTAAAGAGATTAAAACGAAACTGTAAAATTGGATCCTGAAGCAAACGCGTTTCAAACATTTTTATTTGGAATCTAGAAAGTTGTCAACGTATAAGGCTCCAGTTGGTCTTGCAGTATCAACTTTATTCCAGACTTTTTGGTAATTTTGGTAATTTCTAAAACGATGGGATACAGTGGATTAAAACGAAACTGTAAGCCTGGATCCTGAAGAAAACGCGTTTAAAACGTTTTCATTTAGAATCTAAAAAGTTGTCAACGTATAAGGCTCCAGTTTGTCTTGTAGTATCAACGTTGTCCCAGACTTTTTGGTAATTTTGGTAATTTATGAAACGAAGGGATACAGGCTTCTAAGCTTGGATTCTGAAGAAAGCGCGTTCCAAACGATTTTATTTGGAGTCTAGAAAGTTGTCAACGTTCGGTCAACTAATAAAAATACTTCTTTTTTACAATAAAATATGGCTTCCTGTACATGATAACGGCATGTTTTACAACCCTTGCTGGTGTTGGTGTAGCGAATTAACGATTCTAACGTGTTTTCAAAAGTACCACCTGTAACGATTTCCAGACAGCTGTTTTAGATTTTTCAAATTGTGTTTTGCAACGAAACATTTTTGCACACTTGGCGGTTATCTCTCGTAGTGGAAAGAATCGATTTTACAAATTCATTCTAAACCCACTTTCATTGACAAAAGGTGTATCGCCCATGGACGCGCACCGCCCGGTAATCTATTCGACGCAATTAAAGTCAATTAGAATCAATTGATTGGGCCCATTAATGGCCCGCATATTAAATGACGAATGGCTGCGGAAAATGAGGGTCTTGGCGGGTTCTTTTTTGCTCCCCCCTTTACCGAAGACCCTAATGTGTTCGGAATAAAGTTGCGCGGGTGCGCAACGGCCTCCGTAGTAAACCGGCAAAAACAATGCGGAGAAAATTAGTAAACCGCAGGAAATTGGAAAAACTCCCCGACTCGTTTCAATGTCCTGTCCGCTCTCGTATCGATTCGGTTCGGTGAAATATTCAGCGGGATTAAGATGAATGAAATCGCTGGGACTTACCTTGTGATGCTGAATGATAGCGGTGGCTTTGCGTTTCGCCGACATATTTATTAAATTTAATTAAAGAAACCTTGGCGCTTCAAAACATGTACGGGAATGCAAAAAGAGCGCCTCGAAAGTTTCAATGCACAAAACGACCGCAAAAAACCACGTGCATATATTATATAAAGTTAGATTCTCGACCGTGACCAACTAACTGTATCTAATATTGAGATAGGTCAGCGTGCCTGACGTCACTACGCGGTCCTTACGAATTTGTAATAGTAAACAAGTCCGAAATGTGAATTTATTACCGCCGCGCTTTTATTTTCAGCTACTTAATTGTTTATCTTCCTCCGTTCGGCTTCGCTTGATCGTTTCAAGTGTATCTCTTAATTTTTCTGCTGGAGATGGATCTCGAAACCTAGGCTTGTTCTTGGCACAATTAATTAAGAAGATTAACGATAGTTTTTTATTGCGCTATCAGTCCTTATCACGTTTGTAATTAGTTCGTTTTTAAAACCACTTGTTTGTGTGATTAACTTCGGTGGGAAATTGTGGAAAACCGGTATTTTCACGGGAAATCGAGAGACTGCACTTGCTCCAACGTGACCGGTGTGCGAGCGACTGAGCCAATGAGATATTCCCCCACTACAGAGATCCTCTCGGCGTCCCCTTTACGTCTCGCGACGCCGGCGTCCATCCCCACCAGTGGCGGAGTGTGTGCTGGTTCCCTGAACCCCTCGAATACGACAAACTATGATTGTCAAAGAAAGAATCGTCGTGGGGTGACCTCAACCTAAAAGATAACCCGACGTCCGCTAGGCGCTATGTGTCAATGCGTGTGAGTTTACTAAACGACAAAGAACTTGAATTCGCCCTCCCACTCCGCCACCTCACCGCCGTCTTTCTACTTACGTTTATTGTTTTCCCGCAGAATGTCGATAATTCATTTCACTTATCAACGCCCTCGACGTATCAATCGGATACCGAAAAATCCCGCAGTGCCGTTAACGACCGAACGGTACACCTACAAATTGGCCCGATTACGCCCACGCGAAACCCGCCCTCGTTAATCTTAAATTATTCACACTAATTACTACTGCTCTAAGCACTCTTCAATTCCGCTTTCAGAAAATAGTTAGAGGACACTCCTTTAACAAAAAAACACCTTCCTCATATCCTCACATATCCTCATATCCACCGAAAGCTGGTCAAGCAGCAACTTACCAAGTTGGCCCCTCTACCAACATAAAAATTGTTATTCAATTCAATTCTTTATTTCACGTAGCCACCATACACAAAGATACAAAAAGCCAAAGCAAAATGCATTTGCAGTGGATGTGAGCGTCAAGATATATTTTAAGTTGCTAATCATATGTTCGCGTTTGAAACATTTCGAACGCCTCCATCCCCGGTCACGCTGCTTCTGTAAATTACAATATGCTACCCGTATTATTTTAAATTGGCACTCCGCGGGCGGGTAGGCCAGGCCCGGGCCTCACACAGGGGTTTTAAGGTGAGACCACGCCCCACGCTTAGAAACATCAAATTATGACGGGATTATTAAAAAGCATCCAAGCATGGCAACGACCTCGAAAATTTCAAAAATGGTGGCTCGCTATATAGAGCCGTGGCTGCTACCTGTAGTTTCAAACTCAAAAATGTTTGGCAATTAAAAAAAATGGTGATGTGGCCATCATGTTACTTTCTCCGACTTGATGGTATCATTTATATTTACGCTTTCGTGGTTTATTTTCAATTTAAATCATATTTTAAATGTACATCGAACGTTTTATAGACTCAGATGAAACTGACGTTTAAAACGTCAAAATTATGAAAGATGGAAAAATTATACTGCAAATTTAAAAGCCGAGTTTACTCAATAACCAAAGAGATTTCGAACTTATTCTTTATAAGTTGTTCATTTTGGCATTCTCTACAATTATTATTCACATAAATTTGCTGTAACTATTATCATAATTTATTTAATGTGGCCATCATGTTACCTTCTCCGACTTGATGGTATCATTTATATTTACGCTTTCATGGTTTATTTTCAATTTAAATCATATTTAAAATGAACATCGAGCGTTGTGTAGACTCGCATGAAACTGACGTTTAAAACGTCAAAATTATGAAAGGTGGTAAAATTATACTTCAAATTCAAAAACTCAGTTTACTCAGAAACTAAAGGGATTTCGAAAAAAACTTATTCTTTATAAGTTGTTCATTTTGGCATTCTCTACAATTATTATTAATATAAATTTGCTGTAACCATTATCGTTTTATAATTATAAACCAAAAATTAAAAAATAATAATAAATTTTTTCAGAATAAAAATGATTTTAGGAAAAATGTTTTCAAGCAAAAGATGTTCATTTCCTTGTTGTCTTCAAAGTTTGTTTAAATTTTTTTCTGTAATTTTGCATATTTAAGAAAATATTGGCAAAAAACAAAAAACAGTTAAGGTAAACGCCCACTTCCGGTGTACGAAATTTTACCAAAAGCTTTCCAGTTCTTCGAATTATCAAATAAGACGTGTATTCAAAGTTTCATATCAATTTCTCTATTAGTTTTTGAGATACAGTGCACACAGACAGACACACACGACACACACACAGACATTGTTGAAATGGTATCTAGGGACCCCAAAACGGATATTTCCGTAAAAAAAGTTTTTGAAAAAAAAATCACGATCACAATACTTTCTCGTACTTCGTAACGGAGAAAGTAATAATACTTTTTTCTCGAATAACAATGATTTTATGAAAAATATTTTCAAACCAAAGATATTCATTTCTTTATTGTCTTCAATATTTATTTAAATTTTTTGTGATATTTTTCATATTTAAGAAAATATTGGAAAAAAAAACAAAAAACACCCACTTCCGGTGTACAAAATTTTACCAAAAGCTTTTCAGTTCTTCAGATTATTAAATAAGACCTATGTTCAAAGTTTCGTATCAATTGCTCAATTCGTTTTTGAGATACAGCGCACAGAGACAAACAGACACACTCACAGACAGACAGACAGACACACAGCCAGACACAAATTTTTATTTCATGAAATTGTTGAAATGGCATCTAAGGACCCCAAAACGGATATTTCCGTAAAAAAAAATCGAAAAAAACTTTCTCGTACTTCGTAACGAAGAAAGTAAAAATTGGAAAATTATTTTGAACAATATAGTGATTTTTGAGACTAATTTACAATTTTCTTACTAAAATATTCTGCTTTTTTATTATTAAGCCTGTATGTCATCGTTAGTGGCTCAATGCTCAAACCTTTGCCAAAAAACAAAAAAAAAGCCTGTATTTATGTTTTTTTATGTACATTTTTGATCATTTGGCCTAAATATTCTTAATTTTGACCTAAATTTTCGATTCAATTGTTACAATTTTCCACGTTTAGGTCCGCATTTTTTGATTTTTCCCGCCGAATGTTTAATTTTTAGATTTTCGACCTGTATTTTCGGTTCTTTTGTGTATACATTTTTGATCTGTTGACCTAAATATTCTTTATATTGACATAAATTTTCGATTTACTTCGTTACTATTTTTAATTTTTTTTTTGGTCCGTATTTTTGATTTTTCGAGGCGAATTTTTAGATTTTTGACTTGTATTTTCGGTTCTTTTGTGTATAAATTTTTAATCTGTTGACCTAAATATTTTTTATTATTATTATTATTATTATTATTTATTTTGACATACATTTTCGATTTACTTCTTTACTACTTTTCGTTTTTTTTTTGGTCCGTATTTTTGATTTTTCGAGCTGAATTTTGAATTTTTAGATTTTTGACTTGTATTTTCGATTTCTTTAGTCTATATTTTTGATCTTTTGCTCTAAATATTCTTTATTTTAACCTGAATTTTCGATTTAATTGTTTAAATTGTTTTTTTGGTCTGCATTTTTGATTTTCAGGTCGAATTTTTAATTCGAGTTTTTGATTTGATTTTTGTTAAAATATCTATAACCTGAATTATTGATTTATATGCGAGATTTTTTTATTTTTTCCGGCATTTCCGAGTTTTCTTTGTTGAAATTTTCGATTTTCGAGTTTTCGAGTTTTCGATGTACTGTCTAAATTTTCGACTTTATGGCCAACATTACAGATTTTTATTATTTTTTTAAATCTTTTGAACCTAAATTTTTCTTTATTTTGACCTAACTTTTCGATTTTATTGTTAAAATTTTCGATTTTTTGCCCCCCATTTTTCATTTTTCGTTTAGTCTGCATTTATTACCTTTTGGGCCGAGTTTTCGATGTTTTGTCTAAATTTTCGGATTTTTTTACCAACATTGTGGATTTTTTTAAATCTTTTGCCCTAGATTTTTCTTTATTTTTTTCATATTTGTCTGTTAAAGTTTTTCTTTCCTTGGTCCAAAATATTCGATTGGTTTGTAAAAATTCTCGATTTTTTGTCTGCAATTTTTAACTTTACGCTCGTTTTCGATGTTTCGTCTAAATTTTCATCGTTTTAGGCCTTGTTGTAGATTTTTACTTTTTTGGCCTATATTTTGTATTTTCGATTATGTTGGTTTCAATTTTTGGTCTTAATTTAATTTTCGACTTAAAATTTCGATTCGTTTGTTAGACATTTTGATTTCTTGGTCTACCACTTTGACTTTTCGAATTTATTGTTAAAATTTTCGATTTTTGCCGTAACTATTCTTTATTTTGACCTAAATTTTTGAATTAATTCCTTATTTTTTTTATTTTTTGGTCCGCATTTTTGATTTTGCGGGCCGAATTTTTAATTCTAATTTTTGAATTAATTTTAGTTAAAATATCTATAACCTGAAAATTGATTTATGTGCGAGATTTTTTTTAAATTTTTTCCGGTATTTTCGAGTTTTGTTTGTTGAAATTTTCGATTTTTTAGTCTGCATTTATTATCTTTAGGCACGAGTTTTCATGTACTGTCTAAATTTTCGACTTCCTGACCAACATGACAGGTTTTTATTATTTAAAAAAAAATCTTTTCATCTAAATGTTTCTTAATTTTGACCTAACTTTACGATTTTATTGTTAAAATTTTCGACGTTTCGGTCCACATTTTTTATTTTTCCTGCCGAATTTTTAATTTCTAGATTTTTGACCTGTTTTTTTAATTTCTTTGATCTTTTGCCCTAACAATTCTTTATTTTGACCTAAATTTGCGAATTCATTCTTAAAATTTTTAATTTTTTGGACTGCATTTTTGATTTTTCGTTTAGTCTACATTTATTATCTTTAGGCCCGAGTTTCGTTGTTTTCATATTTTTGGCCAACATTAAAATTTTTTATTTTTTGTATCTTTTGCCCTTAATTTTTATTAATTTTGTTTTATTTGTCTGTTAAAATGTTTCTTTTGTTGGTCTACCGTTTTTATTTTTAGGCCTGAATTTTAGATTTTAGGTTTGCCGCAACTATTCTTTATTTTAACCTAAATTTTCGAATTAATTCTTAAAAATTTTGATTTTTTATTTTGCGGGCCGAATTTTTAATTCCAGTTCCAAATTTTTGAATTAATTTTGGTTAAAATATCTATAACTTGAATATTTGATTTATGTGCGTGTTTTTTAAAAAAAATTCCGGTATTTTCGAGTTTTGGTTGTTGAAATTTTCGATTTTTTAATCTACATTTATTATCTTTAGGCCCGAGTTTTCGATGTATTGTCTAAATTTTCGACTTTCTGACCAACATGACAGGTTTTTATTATTATTTTTTAAATCTTTTCATATTTGTTATGTAGGAAGCTTCTACTTCGTTATACATGCTTTTTATATAGAATTATCTTTTCATCTAAATTTTTCTTTATTTTCGATTTTATTGTTCAAATTTTCGATTTTTTGGTCCGCATTTTTGATTTTTCGTTTAGTCTACATTTATTATCTTTAGGCCCGAGTTTCGATGTTTTCAAATTTTTGGCCAACATTGAAGATTTTTATTTTTTGGATCTTTTGCCCTAAAGTTTTATTAATTTTCTTTTAGATATGAAACATCTTTATTGACCGACATAATTTTTTACATTAATTTTACATATTACATTGATGATGGACCGTCAAGGGCTATCGACCATAGGTCTTTCTGCCCGTCTCTGTCAGTCTTGTCTCATTTTCTTTTATTTGTCTGTAAAAAAATTTTTTTGTTGGTCCACCGTTTTTATTTTTAGGCCTGAATTTTAGATTTTTGGTCTAAATTTTTTATCCTATATTTTAGATTTTTGGTCTATTTTTTTATACTGTATTTTAGATTTTTTAACTTGGATTATTGATTTCATTTCGTATTTTTTTTTTATTTTTTGGCTATTATTTTCGAACTTCTGGTCAGAAACTTATTTTTGGCGGCTGAAAGTGGCAAATTATTTTTCTTTTGCTTGTATTTTCAATTTTTCGGTCTGCATTTTTATTTTGAGATCAGGTTATTTTTTTATTTTTTTGCTGATTTTTTAGATTTGTTATGCGGATGCCCATGCTTCGTATGATTGTAAACATGGTTACTAACCAATCAATATTACACATTGTATATTATTCGAAAGTACTAATCTTCTGCGAATGTCCGGGCGCATTTTGTTTCCTCGGATTTACCCATTTTCGCTACCGGCCGACGAATTCATCCGGCGCTACTACTATTATTTACGATTTCTTCACTTTACAACGTATTACCGGCGGCAATTTTTACACAGTACTCCTTTCCATATTTACACTACATGTCCACTTAACACACACACGAATCGACCCAAAAAAATACTCGAAATTCATTGAAAATAGCGGCGTTTCAAGACGACGCCGCGCGGATGCGTTTACGGAGGGACAGCCGATAAGCACGATTTCTTCGCCGTGTGAACAACTGCAGGTATGTACGCATCGAGTCGGCGGCGACGTCCCGCAAGTCTTTGCTTGTTTGTCAGTTGAATTGAGATGCAGGAGTGATAATTACGGGCGTACATTATTGTGAATACATCGAGTGAATAACAGTGCAAGTGATGTTTGTGAATATGGACCGTGAGGATACTACGAACACATTCACCGTTGGAAGCTGCAATTGGGAAGTTTTAAGGTTAGTGGTTGATAATAATTCTCTTATCAATCGAATCGCTATATTATTACAGCCATGTAATACGGATCTAATGGCTAATTGTTCTTGACGTTTTTCCATGTTTGTGCCGTACCAATTGACTGTGTTATTGTATAATTAATGGTTACTTGATTTTCTATTACGTTCCCTTTGTTTTTCTATTGCACAGAAAATTGACGTATTTTTACAAACATTTGAAAATATCGAACGAAAGAAGATAGGCATAGGGAATGCTTGTATAGATCAATGCAGAATTGAATTCTGCCTCGGAATATGTAAAAATGTACAGGGTGTTGCATTTAAAAACCTCGAGATTTAATGCTTTAAAGTTGACTAAATGTGGTATGAAATTTTGACAACTTAATTTTTCCAAAAATAAATCACTACTGGTTACATGAGCGTCTGCAGGTGAGGGCAAGGGGGGCAGCTACACCCCCCCCCCCTAATATTGATATTTTCAAATTTTGGAACTAAGAAAATACATGCGGCTTTTTGTTCATGACCTGCTTTGACTAATTTTTTATTCGATCTCGCTGTATTATTACTATACATTTTAGTAGAAATTAACAATTTTTGACAATCGTAAATTGTGATAGAAAAATGCCGAAAGTGACAGTAAAAATGCTTAAATTTTGACAGTTAAAAAATGTTGTTCTGTCCCCTGTTTTTTTTTTAATATTACCTGTTTAATAGATTATCACACAATTAATTATTAACGACTAAAAAAAAAATACGTTTCATTATCAAAAGATGATTTAGTTTTAGTTTGTACTCGCTGGAATATGCTAAACGGGTTGACTATAAATTTGATTTTTCAATTTAAATTATGCATGCACAGTAAAATCAGGTGAACGAATTTCATTCTATAAATATTTAAAGCGAATGGTTATTTCATGCCCTCATCCATGATTATTTCATGCAACTCAATTATAAAGTATATATAAAGTACGCTTTTTTAAGTCGGCGGATCGATTTTATCGAAATTAGGTTACTCATGTTGAATTTTCATGAGAAGATTAACAAGAAAAACTTAATTAAAATTGCCAATTAAAAATGCTTTAGTTATTGATCGATTTGACGGAGATTACGGCGAAATTAAAATTACACTTTTAGTTTACTTGGATACCACACATAGTTACGAATTATTATGAAATGTTCAAGTTGCTAATTCTCTTAGATAGGAACGATTCTTTCAATGACTTATGTATTCCCAGAACAAATGTATGAATGAAGATTTTGACATTGACATTTAATACCCACATTAAAAAAATGCGTAATGGTTTAAATTTCTTGGTTTAATTTTACAATAGATACCCTAGTAATAACCTTAAAAACAATGATTAGGCATTAAAACCCAATTTACATGAACTTTCTAGAACACACCATAACAATTTAAACATCTGTCCAATATGGACATATTAAGGTATTTTCACTCTCTCTATACTTTTATCTTAAAATATAATTAAATGATAACATAACAATCCACATTACGAATCCTCACAAAAATTGGACACATTTTTAATTTTTCTAACCAACTCCTACATGAACTAACAGTCAAATAATTATGACTGCATTTTGATGAAATTCGAAAAGTTTCAAGTAGCTTATCTTGAAATCTAAGGATAGGGTGTTTGCTAGATTTTTGCAGAAACATAATTACGATTGCGTTTTGGGGAAATGTGAAAAGTTTCAGAACAATTTTTCCAGGACATTTTTTTCAGGACTATTTTTTAGGTTTCTCAGAACTTTTTTGCAGGTCTTTTTCAGACCTTCTCTTATGATCGGTGAAATGCAAGCAATATTCACATTTTCATCTATAATTCAACTCATGTATAAAAAGGTGCATTTGAAACGGCGAGCAAACAAAATTTACAAGTGGTTAAAAATTTATTTACCTTCACCATGACAACGATCTTTATATTAGCAATTTTAGGATTTTTTTTAGGTCATATTTTTCGGGATATTGCTTTTTCCGGAATTTTTTCAAGATTTTATTTCCAAGATTTTTTTAAATTTTTCTTTCAGGACATTTTTTTCACGACTTTTTCGAGATTTATGTAGAAATTGTAAATGCTGTAGAAAGAGGTGACCCGTTAATAAAACTATTTTTTTAGGCCTTTGTACAGGACTTTTCAAAGGCCTTTTTTCTGAATTTCTTCAGGGCTTTTCAAAGGCCTTTTTCGGGCCCTTTTAAAACTATTTTAAGACTATTTGCAAAAGTTTTTTTGGAATTGACTTTTCAAGACAATTATTTTCATACCTTTTTTTAAGTATTTTTGAAGCCCTTTTTAAAGGACTTTCCTCTCGGGATTTTTTTCGGGACATTTTTCTCAGGCTTTCTCGGAACTTTTTTTCATCACTTTTTTCAAGATTTTTTTTCTGGCTTTATTCAAAACTCTTTTAGTGCGTTCATTTTCAGGACTCTTTCCTCTTAGGATTTTTTTCGGGATATTATTCTCAGACTTTCTCAGAAATTTTTCAGACCTTTTTTCATCACTTTTTTCAAGATTTTTTTTTCTGGCTTTATTCAAAACTCTTTTAGTGCGTTCATTTTCAGGCTTCTTTCCTCTTAGGATTTTTTTCGGGACATTTTTCTCAGACTTTCTCAGAACTTTTTCAGAACTTTTTTCCATCACTTTTTCAAGATTTTTTTTTCTGGCTTTATTCAAAACTCTTTTAGTGCGTTCATTTTCAGGCCTCTTTTCTCTCAGGATTTTTTCGGGACATTTTTCTCAGAACTTTCTCAGACCTTTTTTTCATCACTTTTTCAAGATTTTTTTCTGGCTTTATTTAAAACTCTTAGTGCGTTCATTTTCAGGCCTCTTTCCTCTCAGGATTTTTTTCGGGACATTTTTCTCAGATTTTCTCAGAACTTTTTCAGACCTTTTTTTCATCACTTTTTTCAAGATTTTTTTTCTGGCTTTATTCAAAACTCTTTTAGTGCGTTCATTTTCAGGCCTCTTTCCTCTCAGGATTTTTTTCGGGACATTTTTCTCAGACTTTCTCAGAACTTTTTCAGACCTTTTTTCAAGATTTTTTTTCTGGCTTCATTCAAAACTTTTTTAGTGCGTTCATTTTCAGGCCTCTTTTCAGAAATTTTTGGGCCTTTTCCTTGACCTTTGTTAAACACTTTTCTGGGATTTATTTTCGAGACAATCTTTATCAGAACTTTACTCAGGACTTTTTTTCAAGACTTTATAATTTGTTATATTTATCTTTCATAATTTTGACGTTTCATGTCATCGGTTAGTTTCGTTGGTAACCAACATTCAAACGCCAGTTTCATCCGATCCTGTAAACCGCCCTATGAGCATTTGAAATTTTTTCGCAGGTCTTTTTCAGACCTATTCTCAGGATTTTTTAAGACATTTTTTCGGGATTTTATTTTTAGGACTTAATTACGGCTTTTTTCCAGGACTTTTTTCATTATTTGTTCATTTCTTCGTGAAATTTTCAGGCCTTTTTACAGGACTTTTTAAAGGCCTTTTTGGGTTTTTTTAAGCGCTTTTCAAAGGGCCTTTTTCGGGCTCTTTTAAAACCTTTTCCGGACCTTTTGCAAGACTCTTTTTGGAATTTATTTTTCATAACAATTCTTTTCAGAACTTGAAGTATTTTTTAAGAACATTTGAAATTTTAAACTTTTTTCTCAAACTTTGTCAGAACTTTATCAGATTTTTTCTAAGGATTTTTTTTTCAGGACTTTTTAAAGACCTTTTTCGGGATTTTTTTAGGGCTTTTCAAAGGCCTCTCTCTTTACGGGCCTTTTTCAGGACTTTTTGCTTGTTTTCTTTATTTTTTACGTTATAATTAGACAATTATCTTCAGAACTGAAGTATTTTTTAAAAGCTTTTTCAAGGACTTTTCTTTCAGGTTTTTTTTTCGGGAAATTTTTCTCAAAACTTTTTTGCAGGTCTTTTTCTCAGGATTCTTTTTCAGGGCATTTTTTTTTAGAGACATTGCCCAGGACATTTTTCATTATTTTTTCACGACATTTCTTTCACGACTTTTTCGGGAATTTTTCAGGCCTTTTTACAGGACTTTTTAAAGGCCTTTTTTTCGGGATTTTTTCGGGCCTTTTCAAAACCTTTTTTAGGACTTTTGCAAGACTCTTTTTGGAATTTATTTTTCAAGACAATTCGCTTCAGAACTTTTTTTGGTATTTTTAAAGAGCTGTTTAAGGACTTTCCTGTCAGGATTTTTTTTCGAGACATATTTCTCAGATTTTTTTTTTGCGGGTCTTTTTCAGACCCTTTCTCAGGATTTTTTCGAGACATTGCTTTTTCATGATTTTTTTCAAGATTTTATTTGCAGGACTTATTACGGCTTCTTTCGAGAACTTTTTTCATAGTTTTTTCACGACTTCTTCGGGAAATTTTCAGGCCTCTTTACAGGACTTTTTAAAGACCTTTTTCGGGATTTTTTCAGAGCTTTTCAAAGGCCTCTTTTCGGGCTTTTTTAAAACCTTTTTCAGGACTTTTTGCTTATTTTCTTTATTTTTTATTTTTTACGTTTTATTTTTTCAAGACAATTATCTTCAGAACTGAAGTATTTTTTAAGAGCTTTTTCAAGGACTTTTCTTTCAGGAAATTTTTCTCAGAACTTTTTTGCAGCATTTTAAATTTTTAACATTTCTCTCAGACTTTGTCAGAACTTTTTCAGATTTTTTCTCAGAATTTTTTTTCAGGGCATTTTTTTGGAGACATTGCTTTTCCAGGACATTTTTAATTATTTTTTCACGACTTTTTCGGGAAGTTTTCAGGCCTTTCTACAGGACTTTTTAAAGGCCTTTTTTCGGGATTTTTCGGGTCTTTTCAAAACCTGTTTTAGGACTTTTGCAAGACTCTTTTTGGAATTTATTTTTCAAGACAATTCTCTTCAGAACTTTTTTTTGGTATTTTTAAAGAGCTTTTTAAAGGATTTTCCTGTCGGATTTTTTTTTCGAGACACTTTTCTCAGATTTTTTTTGCGGGTCTTTTTCAGACTCTTTATCAGGATTTTTTTTAAGACATTTTTTCGAGACATTGTTTTTTCATGATTTTTTCAACATTTTATTTGCAGGACTTAATTACGGCTTTTTTCCAGAACTTTTTTCATAATTTTTTCGCGACTTTTTCGGGAAATTTTCAGGCCTCTTTACAGGACTTTTTAAAGACCTTTTTCGGGATTTTTTCAGGGCTCTTCAAAGGCCTCTTTTCGGGCCTTTTTAAAACCTTTTTCAGGACTTTTTGCTTATTTTCTTTATTTTTATTTTTTACGTTTTATTTTTTAAGACCTTTTTCAACGACTTTTCTTTCAGGATTTTTTTTTCGGGAAATTTTTCTCAGAACTTTTCTCTTTTTCTCAGAACATTTTTTTTGGGACATTGCTTTTCCAGGATATTTTACATTATTTTTTCACGACATTTCTTTCACGATTTTTTCGGGAAATTTTCAGGTCTTTTTACAGGACTTTTTAAAGGCCTTTTTTCGGGATTTTTTACAACCTTTTTCAGGACCTTTTGCAAGACTCTTTTTGGAATTTATTTTTCAAGACAATTCTCTTCAGAACTTTTTTTTGGCTGTTTAAAGGACTGTCATGTCAGGATTTTTTTCGAGACTTTTTTTGCGGGTCTTTTTCTGACCCTTTCTCTGGATTTTTTTTCAAGATATTTTTTCGAGACACTGCTTTTTCCGAATTTTTATCAAGATTTTATTTTCAGGATTTAATTACGGCTTCTTTCCAGAACTTTTTTCATAATTTTTTCACGGCATTTCTTTCACGACTTTTTCGGGAATTTTTCAGGACTTTTTATAGGACTTTTTAAAGGCCTTTTTTGGGATTTTTTCAGAGCTTTACAAAGGCCTTTTTTCGGGACTTTTCGCAAGACCCTCTTTGGAATTGGAATTTATTTTTCAAGACAATTCTTTTCCAAACTTTTCTTAAGTATTTTCAAGACTTTCCTTTCAGGAATTTGTTACAGGACATTTTTCTCAGACTTTCTCAGAACTTTTTCAGACCTTATTAAGGCCTTTTCTCAGGATTTTATGTTCAAGGCATTTTCATCACTTTTTCAAGATTTTTTTTTTCTGGCCTTTCTTTCTGATGCTGTATGATTTCAAGTCGGTGGTATTTCTTATTTTTTTTTTTCAAGCCATAAACAATTTTCTTTTCTCCTCATCATAGAGACTGTCTCTTTTTCATTTATCCATACTTTACTTGAAAATTAAATCCATAATTACAAAATATAAATTTGCATTAAACTCATTTACAAATGCAACGCAGAACTTAAAGCCGCATTATTCACTACCTACTTACAGAGACAATCCCATGAAATCCATAAATTACAATCCCGAATAAATGCATCGTAGGTGCGCTGAGAGATTTAGTGCCATAATTGAAAATAAATCTGTTACCGGGCAAATAATTGTTCGTTAATTAAGTTTCCAATGATTATTTGAAGGATTTGCATACGGCTGCATTGGGTTAGTAATATCAAGGCGTACATATATAACTATGTCATAAATGGAACGGTTTGAATATCAATGGGTAATTACCGCCGATCTAATTGGAATTAATTGGACCAGATTTTATCCAGCAAGCGGGCAATAATTGCAGCGTTCAAAAATGATTTAATCGCCTGCTAAAATATACCCGATAATAGGAAATTATTGATGGCAATGAAGCGAATCACATATTGTGGTTTCACTTTTCTTGAAGAGGTTGTAATTTACAAAATAATTGAAACTCTGCAAGTTATACCGAAGTCATATTATCGCAACAATTACATTTAAAAAAAAATTGCTGGAGTATTTACAAATTGCATTTTTTATTTGAGTGTAAAACACACACACACATTGCAAACCTACATTTTTATCAGAGCCTTATCTGTAATTACCGGTGCGATAAATTGAGAATGTAGTACAGGCAAAGTATACAAGCCACATGGAGGTGCTCATTAAATTGGATGAGTGTATGATAGTAAGAAAGAGAGGTGTCACGTTTCGGTAGCGGCCATAATCGTATGAAATTATCTCCGAGACGGATCTTCGGCTACTGAAATAGTTTTGAGCCCCCAACTAATAATTACATCATTCATGCAGCGCCCGAGAGCCTCCGGACGCCCTCGGGGCACGTCTTAATTTCGCGGGGGAGAGCGAAAGAGGAACGGATGTGTAAACAGGGATGATGGAAGGGTGGGATGAGGTGCGTCTATTATTCGAGTGACTGGAAGAAAAAAAAAACACCCCCGCAGAGAGAGGTACGGTGAGTCAGCTTAGACCATTAGCTGCCGCCGCGGCCATAAATACAGGATTGGACTAGATATATTTACCCTCGGCATCACAAACAAAATATAAAAAAATATAAAAGTTTTTTATGTCCCCCCATATTTCGGCGACGCCATAGATTCCTATTACTTCTTTATAGTTTTTTATATTACGTGGGAAGGGGTGGCCTCGCGAAGCCGGCCAACTATTCTTTTCGGACATTCATTTATTCATCTGATTCATACACATATTTTTAATTCTAAATTGTTAAAATTATTAGAGCACCTGCTCACGGCCTCATGGTCGTGGGTTCGAATCCCACCCGCGCGGTCACTTTTTCGGAACGAAAAACGGCCGTGCGGGTCCATGGATGTTCAGTGTATGTCCCTTTTATCATTATAAATGATTATTATACATTATCGGTTGTGGCAGAATGCCCTAGTTGGCTATGCCAATTCCCAAATCATCCGCGCTTCCTCAACCCGAATTCCTGTCAACCATCCTTTCTTAAAAAAAAAAAATATATCAAAATCCCACCACTGGCTTACTTTTTTACGCATAGATTAAGAAGCCCAAAGTCTGAAGGAAAGTTTCAACTCTATCATTTCGCGCGCAAAAATATAAAAGAACAAAACATCGAAAACACAGATTTCCAAATTCATCTACAACTAGATAAGCTTCTCAATTTTTGTTCAAAATCTGTTTTCCTCATTGTTATTTTACACCGACGCAAGCTATTTCTATTTCGAGGTGAATTGTGACTCGGATTATTATGAATTACCATGGGTGTTGTATTTTGAAATACATTAATTTTACATTTTAAATGGAACAGGTGATTAACACGGCGCGTTGTATTTTTATAGAAGCGAAGATAATGACGCGAACATTAATGTTCAAACACGGCACACCAGTGATGATTATTTATTTATGCTCGCCTTCCATTAATAAATAACTTCCTTGGATTGGCGTTTTTTTTTTTTACTATCAATCACATAATTGATAGTTATATCATTTGTTTGCACCTGAAAATTGTAGGTGTACTCGTCAAATTTAAGTATCGAACACCACAATTCGGTCAATACGTGTATGCGGTGAAATGCATATAAATGGAATTGAATTTGGACATGCATGTGAATTTAGTGCCTTTGTGCTCGTGTGTGTCCGTGGTTTGGATGTAGGGACGTGGGTGTACGTGGGGGCTGCGAGGGGGCTGTCAGGGGACCGTGTTTAGGGACGGGCGCGGCAAGGATGGGCGCGGGTGGGGCCCTTTGACAACTGCGTGGGGCTTCGATACTAATGGGTACATACAGGGACGGAACACGTTCTATATTTGTACTCCAAACATCAATACCCACATGATAGTGTAAGCAAATTACGGATGGGTGATATGTGTGTGACGGACTTATTTCAATTCGTCGACCATGATCGATCATGAATTTATCGAAAAATTTGTTTGCTGATTTTTGTTCAGTTAAATTGCAAATGGCAGCGCTTGTATTAATTAATTGTCCATCAACCACGAGATTCTTTCGTCATGTAGTTTTTTTATATTTATGACCCTAATTGCCGATATTTAATAAAAAAATACAAAACGCGTAGAAAGAATTCCTTAAAACAATATCCTCAATGGTCGAAATCTCGCTTATTCAAAATCAATTTGGATTTTGTAAATTCAAAAATTTTTAATCGAGATATGGATTTTTGAAAATTTGAGTTTTATTTTTTTGAGCACTTGAATAAAAACATCGCAGAAAAAATGGTGATGTGGCCATCATGTTACTTTCTCCGATGGTATCATCATTTATATTTACACTTTCATGGTTTATTTTCCATTGATATCATATTTTAAATGTACATCGAGCGGTTTATAGACTCGCATAAAACTGACGTTTAAAACGTCAAAAATATAAAAGAATATACTTCAAATTCAAAAACTCAGTTTACTCAAAAACTAAAGGGATTTCGAAAAAAACTTATTCTTTATAAGTTGTTCATTTTAGCATTCTCTACAATTATTATTAACATAAATTTGCTGTAACTATTATCGTTTCATAATTATAAACCAAAAATTAAAAAAATAATAATACATTTTTTTCTCAAATAAAAATGATTTTATGAAAAATGTCTTTAAGCAAAAGAGGTTCATTTCTTTGTTGTCTTTAAAATTTGTTCAAATGATTTTATGATATTTTTCATATTTAAGAAAATATTGGCAAAAAACAAAAAACAGTTAAGGTAAACGCCCACTTCCGGTGTACGAAATTTTACCAAAAGCTTTTCAGTTCTTCAGATTATCAAATAAGACAGATGTTCAAAGTTTCATATCAATTGCTCTATTAGTTTTTGAGATACAGCGCGCACAGACACACACACACACACACACACACACACACACACACACACACACACACACACACACACAGACACAATTTTTTTTTTTCCAGAAATTGTCGAAATAGCATCTAGGGACCCCAAAACGGATATTTCCGTAAAAAAATTTTTTGAAAAAAAAATCACGATCACAATACTTTCTCGTACTTCGTAACGGAGAAAGTAAAAATACAAAACGCGCAGACAAAATTCCATAAAAAATCATCCTCAATGGCCGAAGTGTAGATAATTCAAAATATCTTTGGTTTTTGTAAATTCAACAATTTTCAATAAAGATATGGATTTTTGAAAATTTTCGTATTCATTTTTTGTGCCCTTGAATGAAAACATCGCAGAAAAAATATAAAACGTGTAGAAAAAATTCCTTAAAACAATAACCTCAATGGTCGAAGTATCGCTTATTCAAAATCAATTTGGATTTTGTAAATTCAGCAATTTTTAACGGAGATATGGATTTTTGAAAATTTTAGTTTTATTTTTTTGAGCACTTGAATAAAAACATCGCAGAAAAAATATAAAACACGCAGATAAAATTCCTTAAAAAATCATCCTCTATGGCCGAAGTATAGCTAATTCAAAATCTCTTTGGTTTTTGTAAATTCAACAATTTTCAATCAAGATATGGATTTTTGAAGATTTTCGTATTAATTTTTTGTGCACTTGAACGAAAACATCGCAGAGAAAAATATAAAACGTGTAGAAAAAATTCCTTAAAACAATATCCTCAATGGTCGAAGTATCGCTTATTCAAAAATAATTTGGTATTTGCAAATTCAACAATTTTTACTCGAGATATGGATTTTTCAAAATTTTAGTTTTATTTTTTTGAGCACTTGAATGAAACCATTGCAGAAAAAATATAAAACGCGCAGACAAAATTTCATAAAAAATCATCCTTACTGGCCAAAGTATAGCTAATTCAAAATCTCTTTGGTTTTTGTAAATTCAACAATTTTCAATAAAGATATGGATTTTTGAAAATTTTCGTATTAATTTTTTGTGCACTTGAATGAAAACATCGCGGAAAAAAATATAAAACGTGTAGAAAAAAATCCTTAAAACAATATCCTCAATGGTCGAAGTATCACTTATTCAAAAATAATTTGGTATTTGCAAATTCAACAATTTTGACTCGAGATACGGATTTTTGAAAATTTTAGTTTTATTTTTTTGAGCACTTGAATAAAAACATCGCAGAAAAAATATAAAACGCGCAGACAAAATTTCATAAAAAAATCATCCTCTATGGCCGAAGTATAGCTAATTCAAAATCTCTTTGGTTTTTGTAAATTCAACAATTTTCAATAAAGATATGGATTTTTTAAAATTTTCGTATTAATTTTTTGTGCACTTGAATGAAAACATCGCAGAAAAAAAATATAAAACGTGTAGAAAAAAATCCTTAAAACAATATCTTGAATGGTCGAAGTATTGCTTATTCAAAAACAACTTGGTATTTGCAAATTCAACAATTTTTACTGAAGATATGGATTTTTGAAAATTTTAGTTTTATTTTTTTGTGCACTTGAAAATAAAAACGTCGCAGAAAAAATATAAAACGCGCAGACAAAATTTCATTAAAAATAATCCTCAATGGCCGAAGTATAGCTAATTCAAAATCTCTTTGGTTTTTGTAAATTCAACAATTTTCAATAAAGATATGGATTTTTGAAAATTTTCGTATTAATTTTTTGTGCACTTGAATGAAAAGTTCGCAGAAAAAAATATAAAACGTGTAGAAAACATTCCTTAAAACAATTTCTTCAATGGTCGAAGTATCGCTTATTCAAAAATAATTTGGTATTTGCAAATTCAACAATTTTTACTGGAGATATGGATTTTTGAAAATTTTAGTTTTATTTTTTTGAGCACTTGAATGAAAGCATCGCAGAAAAAATATAAAACGCGCAGACAAAATTCCATAAAAAATCATCATCAATGGCCGAAGTATAGCCAATTCAAAATCTCTTTGGTTTTTGTAAATTCAACAATTTTCAATAAAGATTTTTGAAGATTTTTGTTTTAATTTTTTGAGCACCTGAACAAGGAGCATTTGGAGATTTTCGCAGTTTTGTAAATTGTTTTTATTTTTTATTTTTCAGTTCATAAAGTTTGCAATTTATTTTCAAATCGAGAGGAGAAGCATTCGAAGATTTTTGCAGAATCGTAAAGTGGAATAAATTTTTGAAGTACGCGATAATTGTTTTTCTATTTTTGTTGCGCATCTTTCGAATGATATTTGCTCGGTTCTCGAGGGATTATTTTTAAATGAAATAATTAACGTCGAATCGTCCAGTACATTAATGTAAATTTAGAAAGTTGCAGATTTGTAGCATTTTTTTCATTTCGTAAATCGTATCGTGGTATTATTTCAAAATTTATATAAAGGCATGTTTAGTTATTCGCAGCAAATCTTAAAGTAAATGATTGTTTTACTAAATTTGCGAAGTTTATGATTTTTTTTCAGTTCACGAAAATCGTAATTTGAACAAGGGTATAATAGCAGTTCTCTTGCGATTTTTTAAATGCTAGGGTATAAAGTATTGACTATAAAATAATATTTAGAAATGCTATTCTGTTTTGTCTTCTTACAATCATGTTTTAAGTAACAGTCACTATTTAAGTAGAAATCACGTTTTAAGTGTAGTGGCAGTTTGGGTAGCAGTTGAGATTTTAAATAACAATCACGGTTTAAGTAACAGTCACAATCGCAGTCACAGTCACGGTGAAATTCACCTATTAGTAACTGTAACGATTCGTAATTTTTTACTACCAGTGAAACATCATTTTAAGTAACAGTCACTATTTAAGTAGAAATCACTTTTTAGGTAACAGCCACAGTTTAAGTAAAAATCACAGTTTGGGTAACAGTTGAGTTTTTAAATAACAATCACGGTTTAAGTAACGGTTCTTTATACACAAGAATAATATTTTGTCATGGAAAAAATGTTTTCACCACCAGTGAAACATCATTTTAAGTAACAGTCACTATTTAAGTAGAAATCAATTTTTAGGTAACAGTCACAGTTTAAGTAAAAATCACAGTTTGGGTAACAGTTAAAATTTTAAATAACAATCACGGTTTAAGTAACGGTTTTTTATACTCAAGAATAATATTTTGTCATGGAAAATTTTTTGAAACATAATTTTCATTTAATAAAACACTAACACAGTGTATGGTTTCAAATTAACTTTATTGTTCTACGACAATTGTTTCACCACACAGTGGCTTCATCAGGTAGATGAAAAATAATGGTTTTACATTTTACAATTACCGCTTATATACTAAAAAATTGGGAACAAACGTTGAGGGTAGGGGGGGGGGGGGGGGGGTTCTATTAATGTGTTGAAAATCAAAATTAATATTAAAATTTTAAGTAACAGTCACTATTTAAGTAGAAATCACTTTTTAGGCAACAGTCACAGTTTAGGTAAAAATCACAGTTTGGGTAACAGTTGAGATTTTAAATAACAATCACGGTTTAAGTAATGGTTCTTTATACTCAAGAATAATATTTTGTCATGGAAAAAATAATTCTTGAGTACAATGAGCTTCAGTTAACAATGCTTTAAACTTTTACATTACTAAAGTCAAAACGGTCTCTTGCCACCTTGTTAAATTTTAATGTCAATAAATTGTTTTTCAAAGCCACCTTCGATTTTTATTTAGTAAAATGGCTATTGAAATGGTTGATAAAACGAGTTTTCTGCAAATAACTTTTAATGCGTTAGGAATTGGGACAGGATTGTTTGTTGTTTTAATTCTGCATGGAATGACATAAAAATATATGGGGGCTCCAATTTAAAATAAGAAAAATAAAGTGTTTTAAAGTTTGAAATGTTTGACACCAAATTTTGGACACCCTGTATAATTCATATCGATCAAACTTGGTTAGCGGGACTATCAGACTTTATTTAATAAGTACCTTGAATGATTTTATTAACAAGGCACTATTTTTATTTTTTATTCATTTTTTAAGCCAATAGTGCAAAACTGATTCTTTTTTAGTTTTAATTTTTTTTGCTGATGTCCCTGAATCGATTCCAATAAAATTATGGGAGTATGTAGGCAACCATAAAAGGTACCCAAATAAGCAATAAAATACATAGCATGTAATTTAAAAAAATATATCACCACGACGTCACGTTTTTTTGGGCCACCCTGTGTAATTAAAAATACTTACATGAAATGCATTCTAGGATGCAAATTTATTCTGCAAAATATCAAAATTCCAACTTAATTAGTAAATGTGGTATAGAAGACGGGAGGTGAAATGCAGGTCCCTGTATACTAAAGTTTAAAATAGATAAAAAGTCCTAATAGTACAGGTCGGCAAACATAACTTGCCGTTGCGCATTGGCAAAATTGTGGGCGGTACCTTCGAAGGGCGCTCTCGGTGGATTTCGTGAACAGTTCGCGCGCCTGGTACATTCATTTTCAATGTGAAGGAGAGCGCCCGATTGAGTTTTAAATGCGCACGCGAAGAATATGTGACCGCTTATTACAGAGACTGTACTCGGCCGGCAGTAGAGAGAGAGCTTTCACTTCCTCTCTGCGCGTCTGGCCAACTTACATTTGCCATCCTGTATGTATCACTATAGTCTGTTCACGGAGAAGATGCAGTCGGTGTAAACAACGACAGTTGCATGAGGACCGCATGATCACTTTATTAGACGCATACGACTGGTCCGTTCAGTGGATGTGAGTTCTCACAAGAGTTTGCATTTTGTACCCGTCCAATCGCAGATCGCGCCGTGCATTTTGTGCCTGTAGAATCGCAGAGCGCGCCGTGCATTTTATGCCCGTCGAATCGCTGAGCGCGCCGTGCATTTTGTGCCCGTAGAATCGCAGAACGCGCCATACATTTTGTGCCTGTATAATCGCAGAGGGCGGCGCGTGCCGTGTGGGTTCGAATCCCAGCTCGGGCGAAAGATTTCGGTGCCTCGGAATATTCGCTCGGGACCATGGTCGTTGTGTTTGTATCATTATTCATTTATTCATTTAATTTTCTGATATACAATTAAAGCAACGGTTGTGGCAGATGGCCTCGTAGCCGACGTCAATTCCCAAATCATTCACTCTCCCTAACCTGCAGTTCCATCCACGTCCTTCCTTAAAAAAAAAAAAAAAAAAAAAAAGAATCGCAGAGCGCGCCGTGCATTTTATGCCCGTAGAATCGCTGAGCGCGCCGTGTATTTTGTGCCCGTAGAATCGCAGATCGCGCCGTGCATTTTGTACCCGTAGAATCGCAGAACGCGCCGTGCATTTTGTGCCCATCGAATCGCATTTTGTACACGCCTATTGTAAGTGGGCGCGCGCACGTGATTTTGTTTACACCGACTGCATCTTCTACTTGAACAGACTAGAGATGGTATATAAATATTATTATTATTAGTACTCACATTAATAGACAAACAAATTGCCATAATTAATTTAGGGACCTCTGACCTTAACATTAAGAATATGTTTCTGTAATTTCGACTTGTTTTAACAATGCATACAGTAATGAGCAACACTCCCAGTAACGTGTCACATACTGTATAATTAGTGTTTAAGTAATGTGGAAGTTTGTAGTAAGTCGTCGAAAGTAGTAAAAAGGTTTACAGCAGCTAGACGGAAATATTCTTATAGATTATAGATAGGACATGTTTGTGCGAAAGTTTATAAGTTGGCCGAAGTGCGGAGAGGGACTTTAAGACCGTCCTACACTCAGCCCTTAGCCCTCCCTCGTCTTGTTATCTCTTGGAGCTCGTTACCTACCAAAGGCCCCCTGAGATACAACTTTGCGCCAGACCCTCTCTCCGCTCTCCTGATGATGACAACCAACATAACCGACCGCTCCTATTTCCAGTTAAATGGACATGCGAAAACTTACGCCGTCGAGAGTTTTACATGTTACGTGCTACACAACGAATTTAATAATTATAAAACATATTCAATTCGAACCATCCGCGAACGAATATTATTTTAAAAGCGGAAACAAAAATACTGTTGTATTTTTTGCCAGAATTGCTCACTTTGACAGCATATGGCAAATGTCAGGTTAACGGAGATATACTGTATAAATATCATATGTTTGATATACGAATGTGTGTGTGAGTGTAATTTTTTTTTGTTCTCTGCAAAGCGACGATAGTGACGAATGAGTGGAAAATGATTGCACACACACACTAACTGTACGAGAATCGATTAATCACATATTGGGGAAATGTAAAGAAACGCCAGTTAGTGAGCGGCCAGTTCGAGCTTTGACCGGGGGCGGGGGTGGGGCGGTTCGGCGGAAGCGAGGGGTTTCTTGAGGACAAAGGGTTGTTTAGGGACCACCCCTGCAGGACAAATGCGGCTTCCCTCCGCACCCTAAGGGACGCACGCTGTGCCTAGCTTTCGCAATTAGTGAGAACATATTGGAAGCTTCGATAGATTTAAAATAGTTGCCCAATTACGCTGATTTGATAGGGCTCGCCTGGCCCTTATTCTTGTGGAGCTTCCCTTATGCACTATATCGATCTTTAATATATTTTATCATTACATCAAATCCTATGAAACAATGCGAGTCCAAATTCGGGAAAGTATTGTGATCGTGAAAATTAAAAAAAAAAACAAAAAATAACGGATATATCCTTTAAAAGAAATTATATAGACCCGCTTGATAAATTACATTCCTACAGTTTTTCTATTAAAGATAAAATTGTCGTATTATGACAAACATGGTAATATATTGAAAATTAAAAAGATAGGTATAGGGAATGCTAGTATAAGTTAATGCAGAACTTAATTCTGCGTCAGAATATGTAAAAATATACAGGGTGTTTCATTAAAAAATAATCGTAATTGAATACTTTAAAATTGACTAAATTGTGAGCACCATCTATTTTGAATACTCAGTGTTCAACTTATTGCGTTTTATTATACTTTTATCTTTGTTTTATTTATTCAGTAACACACCTTTTAAATGTAATTATTTTATTTAGCATTAGATACTAATTTATTTATTTTAATTTATTTATGACTTATTACATGTACATTTGACCTGTGTAAAACATTTTTGTTAAAACACCAATAAATGATGATGATGATGATGATTTTAGAATTCCAAAAATAAATCACTACTGGGCACATTCGGGTATTCGCTTTTTATAGCCAATATTACATCTCTTCAATTGTATTACGTATTTTTTAAGGACCAAATTAACGAATTGCAAGAGCCATATTTTCTTAAGTTGTGAATATGTTAATCAAGCACATCCCCCCCAAAAATCCACTACTCCTCGATTCGCCAATTTAGTTTCCCCAGTTCAACGTTTCTGCACCCCCCTAGCTACGGACGTTCGCGATGTGTGGGGGTGTGGGAGTTGCCTTCCTTTGCGGTACTTCCGGCCCAAAAAATATAGGGACTTGATTGCTCGGTCAGGGGTATTTATGCTGGCGTTGATAAATGATACAACACATATTTTACCAAAAAGAAATTAAACTTATAAGAACAAGCTGTATATCTGGTGGGACGCCGCAAAAAAGGACGCTTTCCGACTTCGCGAACGGGAGGAAAACATTTTATCTGGCACTATATTTTTTCTTAATAGATTCGAAACACATGTTTTTTTTCATTGATACTTTCAACTTGTAACAAGAGCGAGAGAAAATTTTATAGGAAGTGCTGATACAAATTAATGCAATATTTCATTTAAAATAATTCACATGAAATATTGTAACATTTAATAGAAAATATAAGAAAAATAAAACCCATGTGTTTATATTATCGGGCGAGATTATTTCTCGCTAACAGTATATTGTACAACGAGCATATAATGACTCGAACGATTTGATCCACTCGCCAACGGCTCGTTCCGCAAACATCGTTCTCGTCATTAATTGCCATTATATGCGAGTTGTAGTACACTATAGGTACTTTGTTCACGAAAATTAAAATCAGAATCAAAATCAAAATCAAATGTACCCCATTAATGCTCCCCATACAATTAAATAATGCGCACATTATAACATTTTCGTGAACAATAGTATATTGTACAACGAGCATATAATGATAGCCATTATGTGCGAGTTGTACACTATACTTTGTTCACGAAAATTAAAATCAAAATTTAAATTAAAAAAAAAAACAAAAACAAAATCAAAATTAAAATCGAAATTTAAGTTGTAATTACAATTACAATTGAAAAAAATAAAATCCATATTAAACAGGGTAAACAAAATATTATCATAAATCGCGTTCTGTGAATTAAAGCGCGAATTAGCGTGTTTAATAACTATATTAAACACGCAAATGCGTGATTAATGAAATTGAGTGTTAAATGTGCCCCATTAATGCTGCCCATACAATTAAATAATGCGCACATTATAACATTTTCGTGCACAAAATATATTTCGCTCGGGCGAGAGATCGAATCCACTCGACTTGGGATGCAGCGAGATTGTGTAATGGGGTGTTTTCAATTTGAAAACAATAATTGTTTAACTGAACCAACGCCAGTGCTAGGGTTTACGCCGCTACTGGCGAAAAAAAAATTGCCGCCCTGATGTAAATAAAGTTTTGCGAAATTATTTTAAACATGCAATTTTCGTTTTTCAATTTTTTTTCTTCGATTTAATGAAATAAAAGGAATTTTTATGATAAATAATTTATTAATAATAAAATGTCATCACTCTGAACTTGAATTTGAGTGAGTGACATGTGCATCTAGTGATTTAAAAAAATTCTAAAAAATGTATCGCCCGCGGAATTTGCTTCAAAATTTCCAAATTTGCATAGAAATAACATATTTTTGACACACCAAAATATAATTGACGCACGTTGCCTGTAAACAAAATGGCAGCACTCTGAACTGGAATTTGAGTGAGTGAAATGTGCACCTCGTGATTGAAAAATAATTCCAAAAAATTTATCTCTTGCGGAATTTGCTTCAAAATTTCTAAATTTGCTTAGAAATAACATATTTTTAACATATCAAAAGATAATTGACGCACCTTGCCTGTAAACAAAATGGCAGCACTATGAACTCGAAATTGAGTGAGTAAAATGTGCACCATCTGATTAAAAAAATCTAAAAAAATGATCGCTGGCGGAATTTGCTTCAAAATTTCCAAATTTGCTTAGAAATAACATATTTTTGACATACCCAAAGATAATTGTCGCACCTTGCTTGTAAACAAAATGGCAGCACTCTGAACTGGAATTTGAGTGAGTGAAATGTGCACCCCCCGATTAAAAAAAAAATCCAAAAAAATTATCGCTTGCGGAATTTACTTCAAAATTTCAAAATTTGCTTAGAAATACCATATTTTTTACATATTAAAAGATAATTGACGCACCTTGCTTGTAAACAAAATTGCAGCACAATAAACTCGAAATTGAGTAAGTGAAATGTGCACCTCGTGATTAAAAAAATTCTAAAAAAATGATCGCCCGCGGAATTTGCTTAAAAAATTCCAAATTTGCTTAGAAATAACATATTTTTGATATACCAAAAGATAATTGACTCACCTTGCGTGTAAACAAGATTGCAGCACAATAAACTCGAAATTGAGTGAGTGAAATGTGCACCTCGTGATTAAAAAAATGTAAAAAAAATGATCGCCCGCGGAATTTGCTTCAAAATTTCAAAACTTGCGTAGAAATAACATATTTTTAACATACCAAAAGATAGTTGACGAACCTTGCTTGTAAACAAAATGGCAGCACTCTGAACTGGAATTTGAGTAAGTGAAATGTGCACCTTGTGATTCTAAAAAATTCTAAAAAAGTTATCGCTTTAAGCTTTTGTCATGAATCTTCCATTGGATTCTTGTTTGCTTCCCAATCAAAATGATCATTGACAGTGGCGGCTCGTGGAACATGTTGATGGTAGAGCCACTTATACAATACAAACCCCCCCCCCCCCCCCCCCCCTTGAAAAACAAAGTTTCTTCCTAGAACAATCAAATATTTTGGCAAAAAAATCAAAAATTTGGAACAAAACAGCCGAAGATCTAAAATATTGGCAAAAAAATCAAAAATCCTGGTGTAAAATTAAAAATGCAGACCAAAAAATTGAAAATACAAGCAAAAGAAAAATAATTTACCATTTTCAGCCCCAAAAATAACTCTTCTAAGCTTAAAATAAGTTCCAACGAGAAATTCGAAAATAATGGCAAATATAAAAATTTAAAAAAATTCGCACAATAAAATCAATAATTCAAGTTGAGAAAATCTAAAATATGGGAAAAAATAAAAAATTGAGACCAAAAATCTAAAATTCGTACCTAAAAATCAAAGTGGCACACCAAAAAATCAAAATGTTTAACAAACGAATCGAAATTTTGAGTCGAAATAAAGAAAATTTCGGCCAAAAGACCAAAAATTGAAACCAAAATAATCGAAAATACAAAATATATGCCAAAAAAGTAAAAATATGCAATAGGGCCTAAAACGGTGAAAGTTTAGACGAAACATCGAAAACGAGCGTAAAGTTAAAAATTGCAGACAAACAATCGAAAATTTCTACAAACCAATCGAATATTTTGGACCAAGGAAAGAGAAATTTTAACAGACAAATAAAAAAAAATAAAGAAAAATTTAGGGCAAAAGATTAAAAAAAATCCACAATGTTGGTCAAAAAGTCGAAAATTTAGACAAAACATCGAAAACTCGGCCCTAAAGATAATAAATGCAGACTAAACGAAAAATCAAAAATTGGGGCCATAAAATCGAAAAGAAAAATTTAGGTCAAAAGATTAAAAAAAATTATAAAAATCTGTAATGTTGGCCATAAAGTCGAAAATTTAGGCAATACATCGAAAACTCGGGCCTAAATGCAGACTAAAAAATCGAAAATTTCAACAAACAAAACTCGAAAATACCGGAAAAAATCAAAAAAATCTCGCATATATCAATCAATAATTCAGGTTATAGATATTTTGACTAAAATCAAATCAAAAATTTGGAACTAGAATTAAAAATTCGACCTGAAAAATCAAAAATGCGGACCAAAAAATCAATTTTAACAATTAAATCGAAAATTTAGGTCAAAATAAAGAATATTTAGAGCAAAATTTCAAAAATTTAGACAAAAGAAATCAAAAACACGGGTCAAAAATGTAAAAATTAAAAATTCGGCTCGAAAAATCAAAAATACGGACCAAAAAAAAAACGAAAAGTAGTAAAGAAGTAAATCGAAAATTTATGTCAAAATAAAGAATATTTAGGTCAACAGATCCAAAATTTATACACAGAAGAATCGAAAATACAAGTCAAAAATCTAAAAATTAAAAATTCCGAATGTTATTTTTTAATTTTATAATCATACCAGGTTGCTGTTTACATAATTAATTTATACTTAGTTAATGTACAAATGGGAAAACCCAAGAATAAATTATTATTATTATTATTATTATTCGGCGGGAAAATCAAAAATCCGGGCCAAAAAATTGAAAATTTAAACAATTCAATCGCAAATGTAGATCAAAATAAGATTTTTAGGCCAAAAGTTAAAATATTTTGACCAAAAATATCGAAAATACAGGTCAAAAATATAATAAAAACTAAAAATTCATCGGAAAAAAATGCGGACCAAATAGTCGAAAATTTTGACAGTGAAATTGAAAAATTAGGTCAAAATAAAAATGAATGAAAAAATGATAAAAAATTTAAAAAAAAATATCGAAAATACAGTCTTAATAATAAAAAAAGGCAGAATATAGTCTCTTTTTTTTAATTGTCGGTTTAATCGTGAAACTAATTTTAGTCCAGGATTATTTTGAGTTGTAAAGTAAAGGTTCATAATTTCAAACAGCCGAACAAGCTGTAAATATGATTTATGCGTGCTTTCGATTTATCGTGCGTTTATATTTTGTCCCAGACATGCACTAAATCTGTAACACGTAACCTCATCATCATTCAAAAAGTATTTTAAGAATTAATAAAAAATTCTCGCTGTGCTTAAAACTACAGGTAGTGCCATGGTTCCTTTGCTCCATATAACGAGCCGCCCCTGATCATTGATCCTTGCCTCTACGTTCCGCCGGCACTGAACAGAACCAAATAAAATAGAGCACCAATAATGTGCAACCAGATTTTGCAACCAGCTTCCTCGCAAATTTTTCGAAAGCAATTTATTCGAAGGTAAATAAAAGTGAATGGGTTGTAATTTTTTTTTTAATTTTCTACTAATTTCTAATATTGATTTCAATTGCATAATACAAATTGTATTTCTCATTCTTTAAAAAGGTTGACGGAAATTCGGGTTTCGGAATTACAAATGAATTGTGAAATTGGCTTTTTTACTTTCTCCGTTACGAAGTACGAGAAAGTATTGTGGTCGTGATTTTTTTTTCAAATTTTTTTTTACGGAAATATCCGTTTTGGGGTCCCTAGATGCCATTTCAATAATTTCTGGAAAAAAAATTGTGGTTGTGTGTGTGTCTGTCTGTGCGCGCTGTATCTCAAAAACTAATAGAGCAATTGATATGAAACTTTGAATATCCGTCTTATTTGATAATCGGAAGAACTGAAAAGCTTTTGGTAAAATTTCGTACACCGGAAGTGGCCGTTTACCTTAACTGTTTTTTTGTTTTTTGCCAATATTTTCTTAAATATGCAAAATATAACAAAAACATTCAAACAAACTTTAAAGACAACAAAGAAATGAACATCTTTTGCTTGAAAACATTTTTCATAAAATCATTTTTATTCGAGAAAAAAATTTATTATCATTTTTTAATTTTTGGTTTATAATTATAAAATCGATAATAGTTACAGCAAATTTATGTTAATAATAATTGTAGAGAATGCTAAAATGAACAACTTACAAAGAATAAGTTTTTTTCGAAATACCTTTATTTTTTGAGTAAAGGGTCATTCCATGCTATTTCAACAAAAGGTTGTGCTGCACCATTTTTATTTTGTTTTATATTTTGCACAGATATTTATACATGTATCTAGAGTACAAAACTAATTTTAGAAAAAAATAAAATGTTGCCGCGTGGCAGATATGTTCCCAGATGGAGCTTGAAACATGTACATTATTGTGATTACAAGCATTTGCGCAAAGTGGTATAACAATTTTTCGAATCGAGCAAATTTAAAAATTTGAAAATCTCCTAACGCAGATTAAAGTGGTGAATATTTTGGTTTAATTTTCTTTCATAATTTGATATGTTTTTCAAATTTATTGGCCCTCAAATTTACCATCAAGATTTGCATTTTTTTCATTATTCGATCCTGTTTTCGACTGGGAAGGGGGCAATGTAATCAAACCAAATTTAGTTTGCAAGTAGAATAGTAACAATAGATTTTACCTGTGGAAAAAAATCTGAAGTGTTTTAAACTCTTCTAATTTTTTTTGCTGGTGAAATTAGACATTTTCAACAAAATCCGTATTTGTCTAAAGCTGTATCTCCAGTGGGGTACATAGTAAAAATCTGAAATTTATACTACCAATGCTTCTATCCGGGAGCAACACCATTATAAAATTTGGTAGCTTTGTTTTGCCTAGTAACAAAAATATTTATGTTCAAATTTGTAATAATTTTTATGCAATCGGATTAAAAATCGAACTTTAAATATTAGAAGCCGACACTAAAATGGAACTCACCAGTACTAGCAGTGATTATAATACACTTGTAAATATTATAATCACTGGTACTAGGCATTAAAATACCTACCAAGGGTTTCCGTACAACGAGATGATTGGCGACTCATTAATGCGTCATAGTCCTGGTGATGAAATTTAAAAAGGTACCTTGGACCCTAAATATAAACGTATTATTATTCAAAATGATTAAAGAATAAAATTGAATAAAGCCGTAAAATTTATTAGACAATTGTTTTACATTTGCGGCTGTCGGGAGTCAAGCTGCTGATTACGTTCTAGAATTTCTGTGATTGTTTAAACCATGCGCGCGATGCTAATCCAACCTTAAGAATTTACTGATTTTGCGTTAAACAAATATCAATATAACCTATAATTACATCTGCAAGTTCTACCACTGAAACGCTAGAACATCTTTAGATGAAAAACGTAAGTAATTACAATTTTAAATCTGAAAATAGAGTATTTTCGATTGCATAAAAAATACATTTACCTCAGCACTAAAGTGCCCTTTCATTAATATTATAGTTTAAATTAAATTCAAAGTAATAAAAGGATTAACAGAATTGTAATAAAATGATTAACACAGAAATTCTAGAACGTAATCAGCAGCTTGACTCCCAACAGCCGCAAATTTAAAACAATTGTCTAATGACTTTTATGGTTTTATTCAATTTTATTCTTTAATCATTTTGAATAATAATAATAATAAGTTTCTATTCAGGATCCATGGTACCTTTTTTTTAAATTTCATCACCAGGACTATTATTTGCATTAATGAGTCGCCAATCACCTCGTTGTACGGAAACCCTTGGTAAGTACTTTAATGCCTAGTACCAGAGATTATAATATTCACAAGTGTATTATAATCACTGCTAGTACTGGTGAGTTCCATTTTAGTACCGGCTTCTAATATTTAAAGTTCAATTTTTAATCCGATTGCATAAAAATTATTACAAATTTGAACTTAAATATTTGTATTACTAGGCAAAACAAAGTTACCAAATTTTGTAATGGTGTTGCTCCCGGATAGAAGCATTGGTATTATAAATTTCAGATTTTTACTGTGTGCCCCACTGGAGATACAGCTTTAGAAAAATACGGATTTTCTTGAAAATGCCAATTTTCTCCAGCGAAAAAAAATTAGAAGGGTTTAAAACACTTTAGATTTTTTGCCTCAGATAAAATCTATTGTTACCGTTGTACTTGCAAACTAAATTTGGTTTGAGTGTATTGCCCCCTTCTCAGTCCAAAGCAAGGCCGAAAAATGAAAAAAATGCAAATCTCAATGCTAAACTTTGACGGCCATTATGTTTGAAAAAAATAAAACAAATAATGAATGAAAATTACACTAAACTCTTCGGCACTTTAATCTGAGTTAAGAGTTTTTTAAATTTTTAAATTTGCACAATTGGAAAGAAAGTTATGCCACTTTGCGCAAACGCTTGCATTTACAAAAATCTACATGTTTCATGCTCCATCCGGGGACATTGCTGCCACATGGCAAGAATTTTAATTTTTCTTAAATTAGTTTTGAACTCTAGAAACATGTACAAATATCTGTGCAAAATATAAAAAAAAAAAAAAATGGTGCAGCACAACCTTTTGTTGAAATAGCATGGAATGACCCTAAACTGAGTTTTTGAATTTGAAGTATAATTTTTCCATCTTTCATAATTTTGACGTTTTAAACGTCAGTTTCGTCCGAGTTTACACAACGCTCAATGTACATTTAAAATATGATTTCAATTGAAAATAAACCATGAAAACGTAAATATAAATGGCTATGATAGCATCAAGTCGGAGAACATCACAATTTTTGAAACTGAATTTGGACATTTTTGTAACTGTTGTCCAATAAACCCTATTGTTATTATACTTTTAAGCCATGGCGTATAATCGACCCGTGGAGTTCCTACAACTTAGGTCCAGCAAAAAGCACTGACCATGTATGATGATGCATTGTTCATGTCTGATACATTCCTTGTGCTTGTATGTGTAATAACACTGCCCACATGGTAATGTGTACGCGCGAGCCCTTATTTATATTTCAGTCTCGCATTATGTAACCCACCTGTACCAGCACAGAGAGGCCCCGGTGATAAATGCCCATTGTGGTGTAGCCCACATCGAAACCTCCCGACTTACCTACGGCATTATTATTAACGAAACTGTGTTTCGAAAGCACGCAATCCCAAACGAACGGAAAAACGAGTCGGAATGAATTCTGGCACGGAACGGCCTCACCTTTTCGCATCCGCCAAAGCCCAAATTAAATATTTAGATATGGTCGTGCGTTGGGACCCGCACATATTTTTTCCGTCCGTTTCGTGTGTCAAATTGATTCATCCCAAACCGCATTCTTAATAGACCGCATCTGCATCGTGACATTTCGCTACACAAACTTCGGCCCCCGGGCACAGTGCGTGGTGGCCGACTCTATTGTCTAGAGTTTCGGAAATGTTAGGGGAATAGTTTGAATATCGCATTATCTACAACTAATTTACCGCTCGGATTGTGTGTATTGAGTAGGTCCCGATCTAAATACCATACGTTTAATCACTGTTTCAGTGATTAACTTATGCAAGCCTGCCTAAGTTTATGTTTAACATGAACAATACGTATTTTTTACTTTCTCCGTTACGAAGTACGAGAAAGTATTGTGATCGTGATTTTTTTTTCAAAAATTTTTTTTACGGAAATATCCGTTTTGGGGTCCCTACATGCCATGTCAACAATTTTTGGAATTTTTTTTTTGTGCTGTGTGTTTATTTTTTTTAATTTTTGTTTATTATTATGAAACGATAATAGTTACAGCAAATTTATGTTAATATTAATTGCAGAGAATGCTAAAATGAACAACTTATAAAGAATAAGTTTTTTCGAAATCGCTTTAGCTTTTGAGTAAATTGAGTTTTTAAATTTGAAGTATAATTTTTCCACGTTTTAAACGTCAGTTTCATCCGAGTTTACAAAACGCTCGATGTACATTTAAAATATGATTTAAATAGAAAATAAACCACGAAAGCGTAAATATAAATGATACCATCAAGTCGGAGAAAGTAACATGATGGCCACATCACAATTTTTTAGGCCTTTTTCAGGACTTTTTTCAGCCTTTTTGCGACTTTTTCCAGGACAATTTTTTCAGAAACTTAAGGACATTTTGAAAAGAACTTTCTACGAGAATTTTTTTAAGAACTTTTTTTAGGACTCTTTAGATGACCTTTTTCAGGTCCTCTGGTATTTTGGATGAAGACTATTTTTCAGGACTTTTATGCAGGACTATTGCATAAATGACTAAATCGTTGTTTTTCAAAGTTTGAAACAAGAGACGGACTCTTAACTTTTACAGAATTTTTCGTAAAACACTGGGCTTTCATATTTTAGAAAAATCCAGGCTCATTAATCGCATAGTTTTCCAAATAATCACTGTCAAATTCAAGAAAATTCAACGAAAAATCGTTGTTTTTTCTTAAATTATTTCAAACAAATACTTACTCTTAACTGTCAAAGAATCATTAATAAAACACTGGGCTATCATATATGAGAAAAATCCAGGCTCATTAATTGCGCAGTTTTCCAAATCATCACTGACAAACTCAAAATTTACCATTTTTGCGTTCGAAAATCGAAAAATCGTTGTTTTTTCAAAATTTGAAACAAGTATGGACTCAACTTTTACAGAATGATTCGTAAAATACCGAACTTTCATATTTTAGAAAATTAAAGCTCATTAATGGCGCAGTTTTATAAATAATCACCATCAAACTGAAGAATGGCCATTTTCTGCACTCGAAAATCAAAAAATGGTGATGTGGCTATCATGTTACTTTCTCCGACTTTATATTTACGTTTTCATGGGTTTATTTTCAATTAAAATCATATTTTAAATGTACATCGAGCGTTGCGTAAACTCGGATGAAACTGACGTTTAAAACGTCAAAATCATGAAAGATGGAAAAAATATACATCAAATTCAAAAACTCGGTTTATTCAAAAACTAACGAGATTTCGAAAAAAACTTATTCTTTAGAAGTTGTTCATTTTGGCATTATCTACAATTATTATTTACATAAATTTGCTGTAACTATTATCGTTTAATAATTATAAACCAAAAATTTAAAAAAATAAAAATAATTTTTTTCTCGAATAGCAATGATTTTATGAAAAATATTTTCAAGCAAAAGATGTTCATTTCTTTGTTGTCTTCGATGTTTGTTTAAATGTTTTTGTGATATTTTTTATATTTAAGAAAATATTGTCAAAAAACAAAAAACAGTTAAGGTAAACACCCACTTCCGGTGTACGAAATTTTACCAAAAGCTTTTCAGTTCTTCAGATTATCAAATAAGACGTATTTTCAAAGTTTCATATCAATTGCTTTATTAGTTTTTGAGATACAGCGCACACATCATACACACACCATTACACGTCCCTACATATTTGTGGCACCGCATGATATATCCCCATTTGTGGCGCTTTTGTTAAGATACTGTCGTTCCGCTGCGCTTCTTTCCATTATTTCTGAATATGTGGTTAATTTTACGATACCCTCCATATAACAAAAGTTATTGCAAAAAAATCAAATGTGCCACAAATATTATGAAACGTGAAAAGTTAACACATGGTGTCACAAATATGGCTGGTATCAATTTATGGTGCCACTAATATTGCATGCCATGAAAATGTGTGTAAGTGTGTGAAAAGCAATGTTGCCGTGGAGATGTGACCGTCTTATAATTTGCAAAGAAAGTCCTTGTCACGCATTTTCTTGCCCGCGCAACGCTTCCAATAGATAATAAAATAAAAATGTAATACCAAATAAATAAATAAATAAAATATAAGTAATTAAATGAATTAAAATAAAACATAAAGATTCAGATTCAAGATTTTTAACATTAAGCACAATATTGCAATTTGTATCTTATATACCGGGTGTAACTGAATTCTGGTAGACCCCAAATATCATTTGCATGTTTATATATATAAATATATATATATATGTATATATATATATACCGGGTGACCCAGGGTTCTGTAAAAGCCCCATAACGTATTTGCCATTTGAGATATCGACTTTTAGTTTTCTTGAACTGGTACCCACACTTATTCTACATATTTTAAAAATATGTATGTTTTTGTACAGGGTGTCCCAATATACATAACAGACCAAAGTTATGTTTTTTTAAATGGAACACCCTATATATTATACTTTATTTTCAACCCTCTTAATAAGCTAATAAAAATAGTATAAGATAGTATAGGTCTATTATGGACGATTGGTTAGTTATGGGCAAATTTGTGGCAAAAACAAGGACACATTGCAAAAATTGCAGAAGTGCTCCTAGCAAAGCTATCGTCATTTTTTATACACTGGAGAATTTTCCACATCATGAAGAATAATACAAATCGGCTTTGGTTCTTTTTTGTTGATACTGCTATACAGGGTGTTAACATACGCAAAATATTGAATAACTATTTTTTTTCAAATAGAACACCCTATATATCTTGCCACCAGTGCATGGAATTTTTAATAATCTTTCCAATGATGTACAATTTGTATAATGAAATATTAAGGATTCTTGAGATTTATCCATAAAAACATTTTTCTTTTGCCGCCTCCTGCTCATTTTTGAATTTTCAGCCAAAACTATGCATTTTCTGAAAAAATAATAAGAGACCAAAGTTGTAGAGCGGAAAATTTTCGATTCGATTTTGTTTTCTCATGGCACACTTGGGAACGGAAAACGTTTCCCGACATTTGCGATGAAATTCCTTTTTTCTCCGAAATTTTGTTATGCAATGTGTAATTTTTTTTACACCAATGAAAAATTTAGAGTTTTGGCTGTACAACGCCGTAATTTTTTTAGGGGGGTGCCATTTGAAATTTTCGGAAAAAATGACAACATACGAAGATCAATCAAAAATTATTTTTTTTCCATAAATTACCCGAAAAAAAATTATGTGAAGGTATACGAGGTCTTAACCTGTACCTCAATTCAAAATGTAGGCGCCGGCGTCAATTAGTTTCTCTACAAAAAAATCTCAAAAATGGGGCGCAATTTTGAAAGAAGGGGTTATAACAGCGAAACCGCTAAAGTGAAGGGTATAACATGTAAGATAAAAAAATAAGTACTCGTCGAGCACTTTCCAAATATGCAATAAAAAATAGGGCATTCCATTTAAAAAAACATAAGTTTGGTACGCCACTGGAGTACGGCACGCCACTGATGATTAGAAATATTTTTAAAACATAGCGACGGTAACTATGCACCACTTTGTTCTTAGATTTTTTTCGATAGCTTTTATCGTAAAGGAGCTATGGTCCGAGGCGTCTTAAGTGCCACACCCGGTATATATATCTTTGTTCACGAAAATGTTATAATATGCGCATTATTAAATTGTATGGGCAGCATAAATGGGGTACATTTTCTATATAATACTTTATTAAATAGCTGCATATAAAATATTAAGTACATTCGACCAAGCCTTAATTTCATTAAACACGCATTTGCGTTTTTAATATGGTTATTAAACACGCCAATTCGCTCTTTGATTCACAGAACGCGATTTATGATAATAATACAGATTTTAGCTTTGATTTTAATTTTTTTTCAATTGTAATTGTAATTACAATTTGAATTTTGATTTAGATTTTGATTTTGATTTCGATTTCGATTTCGATTTCGATTTCGATTTCGATTTCGATTTCGATTTCGATTTCGATTTCGATTTCGATTTCGATTTCGATTTCGATTTCGATTTTGATTTTGACTTTGATTTTAATTTTGATTTTGATTTTGATTTTAATTTAAATTTTGATTTTGATTGTAATTTTAATTTTGATTTTGATTTTTATTTGAAATAGAAAAGTTAAACCGGAAATGGAATTGTTATTAAAAGTCTACATATTGACATACTTTGTTCCTTAAGAACACTATTCAAATGATATTTGATGCCTATAATTTGCATTTTTACATATATCTTTATGAAATTTAGTTTAGTGTTTTAAGGGAATAAAGTGTATCGACATGTGGATTTTTTATCAAAATTCCATTTCCATTTCCAATGACCACAACTTTTCTATTTCAGACGGAACAATCTGTATATTTTTACATAATTTAATTCGTCTCTAAATTCTGAGTTCATAGATGTATCATAAGTGACCTTTTGGTTGTTAGTTTTTTGTTTAAATTTAAATTAAATTTACACAAAATAACATAAATTTATTGAAGACATATAATTACCTGACGAACGATTAGATTATTGATGTTATTACTAGTGTTCACTGTGAAATAAAAAAACATTATTAAGATAACATTATATAATTTTAACGTCTAGTGCTGTATTCCACGTAGTCAAACATGTACGGAACATACAACAGTACTCAAATAATTCCAAATGACAAAATCGGTAACAACCAACCATCCTTTCTTGAAAGTTGTTTAATTTTAATTTGTAAAAACTCTGTTCATTAATGCTAATTGTTATTATTCACGTGTAGTGTCCTGAAGAATGGAACATAGTATTCCCGAAATATAGGCTTTTGAAGAATTAAAAATCAGTTGATTCCTATTACTACTTTGACCGAATACCCAATAAATCATTCATCTCAAATAATACACCGGTCACAAATTTGTTCAAATTTTTATATAAACAACTGAATAACATAGAAACGATATGGTTCAAACCCATAGAACTTTATATCGTTTCAATAATCCTTACGTAATGAGGAATCTAAAAATGTAAAAATATATATTGTGTTCCATTAAAAAAAAGAAAAGTTTTGTGTATAACTTTTATTGAACCACCCTGTATAAATTCCGATTTTTTTTTATAATGTGCAAGTCACTATTCTGCACAACTTTTGTACCAATTGTTTTTCTATATTTTGTTAAAATATGCACATTTTCTACTTAAAATAAAAAATGTTTAATTATAAAAACGCTACAAAACATTTTGTTAATAATTTATGTACAATGTCTTGTGCGTAATTTAAAATGATTATACCTTGCTATAATCTATTTCTAATTATACAGGGGTTCAATTAGAAAGTTCAGCAATTTCATTTTAAAAATTACAAGTTGCATATGAAGTATTTTAAAATCAAAGTCAACTTGATAATTTTTTTATTAAATAAAGATCTATACTATAGATATGCATTACCATTAAATATAGTGTAAACTCTACTTATTTCACTCATTTGTATTATTGTAACAATTAAAAATAAGATGTTTCTCTTAATTATCTACAACGAATGATTTTCTTTTATCACTTACAAAATTTCGATATATTGAAAAACTTCTGTTTACTTAAAAAAATATACTTCTATGAATTATAGTATTAACATAAATGGTTCATTTATTAAGGATTATAAGTTATTTAAAAGATTCATGAATGTATTTATAATTTATCAGGTTACTTTTAAAAGTTATATGTTTTGTGTATAAAATTTACTATGTAGCGGCAAGTATCGCTACAAACGACTATAAAAACCACAACTATAGAGATAATGAGAAATACTATTTAGAATTTGAATATACTCGAAGGATAAATAAAATATGAATTATGTTGTATAATATGTTTCGCTAACAACGCCTACCATTTTCAAACATGAAAATAAAACAAGCATTTCTCATCCGGTTCAATTTGAATATATTACCATGTTATACAAAACAAAGTGAAAAGTGTTTTATTATATTATTCAACATGTATAAAGAAGTGGAAGTCTCCAGAATAAACAATATGAATGATATTGGTTTGAACCGGATTTTGAAATGAGTCGTCTGTCCTCTTTTCTAGGAATTCCTTTTAAAAATTTAAAGGGACGCTTGGTACCTGCTTTCGACTGCTGAGACGAACAATGCCGACATCTGGATATTATAAATGTTTGAAAATACAACTTTCCTAGTACTATAAACACTAAAAATGCAGTTTCAATATAAAGATTTAACGTGAATAATATTTAAATCTAGAATTATTTTATCTTGAATATAATCCTCATTTATAAATCGTGAAGTATTTTCGTGAGGAAAAATTTCCGTTTTCAGTTGTTTTAAGCTCTTGTAGTTTTTTAAACCTTTTTTCCCTTTTAATTTAAAAGGTAGACAAATATTATTTTTCTTACAGTTTTTTTACAATTGAACGTTTAAAAGTCACGTGAATTTTCAATTTAAAATAGTATCAAATTCAAGATAAATTAAATTTATAATTTTCATATTCAATGCCGAAAACGAAACACTGGTAATGTCATGAAATCAATTTGTCAGTGTCAATTTTATCATAAGGGCTAACGTATGTTTGTAATTTCCTTACCATGTTCAAAAATTGAATTTGAACATCCCATCATTTTTTCAAAATATTAATAACCCCCAAAATGTTTCCACATGTAAAGTTTATTGCCTTTGGCAAATCAATTTCATTACGCTAATGAGAGTTTTGTTTTTGAAAATAAATATGAAAATGTCTGTATTAACTTTCAAATTAAGGAAATAAAAATAATATCCACAAATTGAAGCAATGACTTTTTTTGTTAATACAATTTGAAAGATAAACCACTCAAAGCTACGCTATGAACTAGATTTAGACTCCTTATTTATATGTTTTTTTAAATTTATAACCATCACAAAGTTTCGGCTCAGAACGAAATCGAAGTCAAAAAATGGTAGTTGAAGAGGCCAAAAACGGAAATAATCACGTTAATATTACATAATTATGCATATTAGCAAACTCTTGTCTGTTATCCTTTTAAAATACTTTTGTATGTAACCACAGAAAACAATAATTTATAAATATTGGTTACTGGATAATAAAGGAACTTAGCACAGGAGAAAAACGAGAATGATTTCTTATGTACTTACCCTTCGGATTTAAATAATTATAAACAGCGGAGCATGACAATACAATTTTTCCGAAATTATCTCTCCAATAACCTAAATAGGCACCCATAAATATTTTTGGGTCCCACACGACAAGGATTTGTACGATGAAACCATAAATTTATATAATATCTATAAAAAAACGAGTATTAAACCATACCCTTTGAACTAATAATTTAACCTAATTTTATTGTACAAACATTTTAAGTTTGGGTTTATGATCAAAATGTGCCTTATAAACTAATTGAAAAATGGTAAAATAAATATTTTAGAATAAGCATAGCTTTAGAATATGCATGGCTTAATTAAATAACCTTGACAAAAAGTGATTTTTTATGTTTGTGCTTGACATGCTCCAAGATTTCTGTTGGGACAATAAAAATAGTCTCTTGATGTTTTAAATGTATGAAAGCTCACAACTTTTACAGCAAACTTTTGTAATAGGATTAAAATTATTGGCCTTTTTGAAACTATTGTTACATCCAGTTATTTTAGGTAGGTTGATAATACTAATTATGTTACAACCGTCTTTAGTGAGGTTTATACATTTAAAACTTTTCTGGTATAAAAAATATAACAGAATATGCGAAAATGTTTTAAAGCTATATTTTGAGTAATTGTACTTGAATTGCCTCGTCAGCTATCGGGTGAAATATAAAGGGTGATTGAAATTCGAGGGCGAGCATGGGGATATAGCTTATTATAGGAAATAGAGGGTAGGTTTAAATTCGACACTTTTGCAGAATTTTATGTTGATTAATAATCTGCTTTAACATTTAAATTATTTTAACGGTTTCTCTGCAGTTTGGAAAGAAGTGTAAATCGTAATTTCGTAAAAACGTTCCTACGGCATCTTTTTACGTCTTATCAAATGGTGAACGATTTTTATCTACAGGGTTAGTTTTTGTTTTTTTACACTTAGCTTTCGTTTTCATTGTGGGCACAATTTATGATATATACATATTTAAATCAGATTTTTTTTGCTGATTTCAGTGATGTGACACACGGGCATATCCGTTGCAATTTTATTTCAGTATTATGATTATTACAAGTATCATCTAGTACGAATCGAGCTAAGAGTCAATTGCCCATTGAATTTATGTGATTTGAATTCAATAACTGGCACAAAACGGTAAATAATTTTAATTGTATCAAATATTTTAATTAAATACAATTTCAATTTGTTTTTCTAAATTTACATATTTTGCTAATAAATGTCTTTCGAACATTGTAATTTAGTCAAATTATAGGTTTAGATGATATATTATTAATAGATTATGCTTTTAGGGGGTATGTTATAATATGCCGTGTATTTTATTACCACGGCCGTTAAGATTTTGCAAATTAACTTTTGGACCATATTTTAACATATGAAAATATTTGCTTAAAATCCATATTAAAATTTTATCTTTTTACAGCGAACTGATTGTTCTTATAATTAGAACTATAATTAGGTTTTTGCTTAATTTTTAGGAAAATGACATTGACATGAATTACATTTTCTCGTATTTCGGTTATCAAAGTTAACATATCAACAGTTAAATAATTAAATTTTAATATAGTACCACTTAAAACTTAATATGAAAACTTTAAAAGTTCACAGTAAAAAATACACTACATATCAATTCATCTTATAAGTTGTGCTTATGTTGGTATCAATATATTGAATTTTTTTTTTGCATTGTAATAAATGATGTTAGTTTGCAGCTTCTCAACCATCCCATTTGAAAATTAATTTTAGGAAAAAAGTTATTCTTTATAAAAAGTTCTGCATGGTCCAAAACCTAAAATGCAACCATCAGCTGTCAAATTTTTTTGGTCATATACGGAGTTTGTGTGAAAATATGAATTTTGTTCCAGAATAAAGTACCTTTATTTTTGACAATATCAAGAACTGTTATAAAGAAAAGTTATTTAGAATTGAAAACTGGGTTCAATCATACAGTCATGTATACCTGTTGCTAAAAATAAGATTTTGTAATTTTTCTTTTTCTCTACAGTGATACATGCACATTGATATTTCAAATGTTGAAATGACAGTGACAGGTCTGTCATTAAACATCAGATATTATTTAAACATTATAAATGAATAGTAATTCCGGTGACATTGAGTTTGGAGAAAAAATAGAAATTGTATTAATTGTGATTGAAAATTATAAAACGTATCGGGAAGCAGCTGAAATATATTATAACAAACATCCAGATAAAAATGTACACAATACTACAGTAATGAATATTTATTTCGTTAGTTAGTTAGGGTTGAAGGTCATTCCATCATCGACAATTTTGGGAACTCACTGTACCATTTGAATTAAATGAAGCTTCATCTTCAAACATGATTATTCTAACCCAAAATGGATGCTCTTCTAACTCTCCTTGGATAAGAGAACAAAAATTGAAACCACTAACATAATCTCTAGGTTTTAATGTGGTTTATATGGGTGGAATTTGTGTGCTTTCAAAATATTTGCCATCATATCTTTACCCTTTTGCGCAGCTAATATTTAATATATTCTATTGTAGATAACATTACATTTAAAGTCCTCAGTTATCGACGTTTGTTATTTAATTTATTTTTAACATATCCATATGTTTTAATTATTTTCATTTCAAAATATTAATTATTGTATGTACATTTGTGTCTGGATGTTTCTTATTAAATATTTCAGCTGCTTCCCGATACGTTTTATAATTTTAACTCACAATTAACACAATTTATATTTTTTTTACTTCGCAAATTTAGCATATCTTACTATGTTTATAATATTAGGCAAATTATTCTAAAATTTATGAATTCAAATTAAATTTTAAAATGAAAAAAAAAAGATTTGTCATTATGTTGTTCTGTCTAACTTTTCTCTATTACACACACAATTTACGGCACAAAAGGATTATCAAATACAGGTTTAATACCGTAAATTATGCATTATTCATTATTCGAAGAAAAATCAGTTTACTTTTGAAAATCAAAACCAATACATTTTTTATTAAATATTATATTGGTATTCATTATTTATTTCCGGCGATTTAGCTGAAAAAATATCTCAGATTTATAGCTCAGGCAAATATAAGTTTATAAAATCATCGAACGTTACTTGAAATAGTATAATTTAGGCTATTATTTAACCACCAATTTTTAATTTAGTAAATGTTATATACAATTTAAAATTGTTCGAAAAACTCTAAACTAGTAAAGTCATGAGTAAACAAACGGTAGAAAAAACCACTTACGATTCCGCCATATTAGTAACGTCAAGCCCTGATTTACAAAATTTTTGCTTTGAAAAACTTATTTTAGGATACACTCGTCATTTGAAAGTTTCGGTTCTCATTTAAAAAATAATTATGTCCGAAACTGACACACTTATTTGTCGAAACTATGTAGTCAGAAAAAAGTCGATAGAGTTATTCGAAATAAGGATTTGAATGTAGATGTAAGTCATATTTTTTTTAGATTTACAATATCTCCTTACTTTAGTAAGTTTTGAATTTATAAACGTCACATAAATGGACATTTCGGGTATTTCACACGTTCAAATATTCGCAAATTATGTATCTAATGTTCATTTCATGGTTTATTTTATCCATTCGCTGTTTTGGGCAGCAAAAAATAATGAATTCCTTAATAGCATAAAAATTAAAAGATAATAGTTTGATTTTTACCAACATTATTTTTTGTAGTAAGTTATTATTATTGATTGGTATTTATTTCTATATTAAAATCTATAAGAAATGTATGAATAAAGTTTTATTGAGAAAATGGACGTAATAAAAAAATCGAAGATTTATTTCTCTAGCGTGCATTACAATAGCCATTGAAATTCAGTTTGAAAGAGCAAGAAATTTACAGAAAGTTATTAATTTAAATAGCAATAATAAAAGTCTATTTTTAAATATGTATAGAAGTAGGAGCCAGGCCTCAAATATTTATCTTTCGCAGATGTTAGCATTCGTCACCCCCAAGTGTTCTACCTGTTTTGGACCGTCCCTTTAAATTTTAAAAGGAATTCGTCGAATGAATGCGTCACATCCCAATATCCGGTCCAAACTAACACACAATAGCAATTAACACATAACAACATTTACACATTTACAGTAAAATGAGAATGGATCAAATAAACCAAGAAATTAATATTAGACACATAATTGGAGCTTATTTGACAGTGCAGCATATACAAAATATCCATTTATGTGAGTTTTATGAACGTAATTTAATTAAAAAATCACTGAACTAATTGTAAGGAAGGAATGTAAATCTGGTATGAGAAAATGTTATTTTCATCAATTAAATGTGGTTGCAAATACAATAACATTTTCAAAAAAAAATCGACTAAATAAGCTGTCAGGGTTTTGCGTAATGACTTTACTTTTATTTTATTTACCGAATCCGAAAATGATTTGTATACAAGTTCTTTGGAATTTAATAATGCGTTTAGTGATGATGTTGGATATTCGTTGGAACTTATCGTTTTGTTGCTAGGACAACGCACTGTTGCTTTTATTTTCAAAACGAAATTACTCAAAAAATTTCTAATAATGCAACTTAAAAAAAATTACTAGAGAAAAATCTCCATAAAGAATAAAAAAGTGTATTGTTATAGCAACAAAATAATCAACTTTAGTTTGATGCAATACTGAATTTGGTAAATAATTTAAAAAAAAATGTTATTATGCGACAAATTTTAGACACGCAGCGCTTATTTTAGTCAAATTAACTTGAAAAATGCCTTAGGCGAGGGTATAATAGTATACTCTGTAACAAGGTTAAAATGGAAATTCGATGCGAGTGGACTAGCATCAGAATTTCCATTCTTACCTAGTAGTAGACTATACTTTCTCCTCGACCAGATAAAATAGACTAATACAATAATTATTGTATTAGTATATTAATTATAATTAACACAAAGAACTTACGTTTTATTATCACGTTTGTGGTTATGTTTATAGTATTTTGACAATTGTGATATCCAAGGCTAATTGTTTTATTCGAAACGGTGTGAGAATATTCATTCCATTAGTTATTATGGAATGAATTACATGCAAAACGCATAAGTGCATTTTATTTTGATCCATAACAAGAGTGAGAATGTGTACGTTCTATGATCAAAATTGATTTCAGAATGCTTAAATTCTACAGTGGTCGTGGAGAAAAAATAGTATTGTATTGTAGTTAAAAATGCTCTATCTAAAAAGTAAACAACAAGGTAGGTTGTTATTTGAAAATAACAATATTTTTGCCATTCAAATGAAAAAATGAAATGAAATATGTCTCTCCTATAAACTTTATAAATTTACTAAAAATTAATTATAATTATTAATCCATAGAAACCTGCAAACACCCCATCCGCAAGTTGTGGGATAAATCCATGAGAATAAAGTATAAGTTCTTGAAAATCTGTAATAATTTAAGTGAAAAAATGTAATAATAATTACCATCGATTTGAAAATTTACTCAAAATTCATTCCGGATTGTATTTTAAGAAAATTATTAACAATCTATTTATAGATTTTCAATTGATAACAAGCGCGGTAACTCGTGTGAAATCCCAAATATTTTAATTTTATTTTTTCACTCTTGAGTAACAAGTTACAATACACGTTTTTTGTTATGCTATTGCCTTTTTTTGCCATCTGTATGGGAAGCAGGAGTTTGCATAAACATATAAATACAATGTAAATCACCAATGTACATTGCTGAATTTTCTATTCGATACAGAAACCAAATTAGAATGAGTTACATTTTAATTGTTGTCAGAATAAAGACAGCACTCTCATACTATTCAAAGCAATTATGGTGAAAAATCTAATCGCTCATATTTTCTTTGGTTTTTATCAACTTTTCCTAATATTTTGCAAACAAACATGTAAGTATATGAACCAACCTAAATATTCCAGCGTTCATGAACATATATTTAGGGAGATGCATTTCAAACGAACTTCTTACTTATTGTTAGACAATTTACTTATTGTTAGACAATTTTGAAACAATAAATATTATTTTTAAGAAGTAAACATATTTTTAAAACAGTTTGTTTGATTATTGTCTTTAGATTGTCACTAAAAATTCTTAGGGGTCAATCAAATCAACCAATTTAATTTGAAAAGGTCTCTGACAAAATTTATTTATTTTCGTTTTTTTACCTATGTTGTAGTATATTCAGAGAGTTGAAAACAGCTATGCATTAATTTTTCAGATGTTCAGTTTTTTTTGTGAACAGCCATTTTGTATTGGTGGGTCAGCCTATTTTGCATTTTGTAGAGATTTACGTTAAACTCTGTAGCTCCTCGGTTTTTGGAGATATTTGGTTCAAAAAGAAACCATGTTAAAGAACATAAAATGTACAATTTTTTCTGTTAAGTATATATATATATATATATATATATATATATATATATATATATATATATAGGCCTATACTAAATTGTAAATTAGCAGAAAATAGGTAAATGTTAACGTTTCCAAAATAAAAAGCTTCTCTTTAAAAATTAAAAGTGTTAAAGATAAAACGAAGACTCAAATTCATTTTTTGTGGATATAGTGTCTATAGTATACTACTTCCCTAAAAAGTATCAGGCCAGAGAGTTACATCCTTTTTTAAAGGGTCTTCAAATATTGCAATTTTCCTAAAATCAGGTATTTTCGATCTGAAATATCTCGGAAGGGACACACTTTGAAAACCCAATATTTTCACAAAACGTTCTTTAATGGTGTTATACTAAGTGGTTAAAATTTCATCACTGAGACTTTATTAGCTTTTTGGTTAGAAATTTAAAAAATAGCTAAAACTTCTGGAAAATTAAAAAAAATTAGCGACTATCATTGGTTGATTTGACATGGATTGACCGTTAGATATACAGTATGTTTTTTATCGTGGGCCATAGGATTTTACATGCTAAAACTTTTACCTTGTGTTAATGTATATTTTATCATATAATTTTGAAGCAAATTTTTGTTAGTAATATAAATCAATTATTTTTCTATATGATGGGATTAATTAGAATTATTTAAACATGTTTTATTCCATTAAAAAAATATTTTTTTTAATATAAGTGTCGACTCAAGTACCTGTTCCCCGTACATGTTCAGGTAATGATATTTATTAATATTGTTTAGTGCTATTTCAAAATTAATCATAAACTATTTGTATCCTTAATATGATGTATAATGCTCTAGTGCAGAGAAAGGAGCAGTGTTGAAGTTTTTTGCAACGCACATAAAAAGAAATACTGTACCAGGAAAAGTAAACTGCATAAAATGTATGAATAGCAATTCTATATTATCTTCACGCGGTTGGACTGACATTAAATTTTGTGTTAAAAATCATATAGATAAAATTAAAAATTCAAAGAAAGTGGGAAAATTTTGTTAATTGAATACGAAATAAATTATATTACATGCACTTTTTATATACATATAAAGATTGTAATAATATTTGTATCATTTTATCATCCCGAACCCGTTTAAACTTTAAAACAGAATCCAATAAATTAATATAAATAAATGCTATTTAATTTGGTGAATTTGCATAATTTATGCATAATTTTAACTGTAATTCAAGTAAAGTGGGAACAAAAAAATCAATTTAAGTTGGGTATTAATTGTCAAGAACAATAATAATTTAGACAATTACAAGAAATTCCGTGCATTTTTAACATTTAATTGTACATTTTATTTCTCTGTTTGCAATTTTATGTTTCATAAATAATTCAATTTTTATTTATTTATTAATAATTACTGTTATTAATTTAATTAATTTCTCTACTCACAATTTCTTATTTCATTAATATTTTAATATTTCAATATTTATTTATTAATAATTTATGTTATTTATTTAATTGAAATATTTATGAATGGACACTGCAAGTCCTAACGCCAACTGTAAATCTATTTCCAACCCGAGAATTGAGCAAACAATGCGATCCCCTCGGTAGGTATGTGGGATAGGTCGGCAACGCAGCATATTTTGTTCCAGGTGGCGCTACCAACAATGGTTGTCACAATTTGGTGTGTAGCACACATGATCGGTACCCATGATGTGGCGTCATACACACAATTATTTTTAAGGTATCATAACTTTCGTGAGAATGATTTTAGAGAATTTTCGTATAGATAACTGAAATAATCTGATCTTCTTTAACATTGGTACTAAATGTCGTAAGTGTGACATATGAAGCAATGGAGAAATAGCCGAATGTACTTGTGGCACGGAGGGTAAGGTGCCACAAGAACGCGCCTCCGCCACAATTCAGGATGTAGCACACACAAAGTGCCACAAATATGTGGGGACATACACACACACACAGACACACACACACAGAGACACACACACACACAGACACACACACACACAGACACACACACACACACACACACAGACACAATTTTTTTTTTTTTCAGAAATTGTTGAAATGGCATCTAGGGACCCCAAAACGGATATTTCCGTAAAAAAAATTTTTGAAAAAAAAATCACGATCACAATACTTTCTCGTACTTCGTAACGGAGAAAGTAAAAATCGTTGATTTTTCAAAATTTGAAACAAACACAGACTCAACTTTTACAGAATTATTCGTAAAACACTTGGATTTCATATTTTAGAGAAATCCAGCAGTTTTCCAAATAATCACTGTCAAACTCAAGAATGACCATTTCATGCGGTCGAAAATCGAAAAATCGTTGTTTTTTCGAAAGTTCAAACAAGTGCGGACTTAACATTTACAGAATGATTTGTAAAACACTGAGATTTCATATTTTAGAAAAATCCGGACTTATTAATCACGTAGTTTTCCAAATAATCACCGTCAAACTCAAAAATAACCAATTGCTGCGCTCGAAAATCGAAAAAAAAAACGTTAATTTTTCAAAATTCAAAACAAGTGCTGACTCATAACCTCTACAAAATCATTCATAAAGGAATTATCAGGACTCTTTCTTCAAGATTTTATTTCCAACATTGTTTCTCCAGGACTATTTTTAATTGTATTAACAGGAATTCTTTTTCAGTACCTCGGCATTTTTTTCCAGAACAACTTTTTCAGAGTTTCTTCTTGGCATTTTCTTCAGAATATCTTTTTCATTAATTTTCTTTCACGACCTTCTTTGAATTTTTTTTTCAGGACTTTTTTATCAGGAATTTTCTTAGCACTTCTTTTTCAAGTTGATTTCAGAGAAATTTACTTTCAGGCATTTATTTAGGACTTTTTTTGGGGACTTTTTTCAGGCCGTTTTGCAGGATTTTTTATAGGATTCTTTCTCAGGACTTCTTATTAAGGACTTTTTCAAGACTCTTTTTGGGATATTTTTTTTTAAAACAATTTCTTCGGAACTATTTCAAGATTTATTTTCAGTACTCTTTTTTACAGATTTAAGATGTATTATCAAGACTCTTTTTCGGAACTTTTTTCAGAACTGTTGTGCAAGACATTTTTTTGTCAGGACTTTTACTAGTTTGTTCAGGACTTTTTAATTAGGACTATTTTTAGAAATATTTTTCGGTATTTTCTCGTTCAGGACTTTTATTAGGTTTGTTAGGACCTCTTAAGCAGGACTATTTTAGAAATATTTTTTAGGACTTTTTTCGGGATTTTTTGTTTGTTTCTGAGTAAACTTACGGTAAAGATTATTAGAATTTGAAGTATAATTTGTCACTTTCATCTTTCATAATGTTGACGTTCTTGCGAAACGCTCGATGTACATTTAAAATATGATTATAGTTAAAAATAAAGCATGAATGTGTAAATATAAAACAATTATACCATCAAATCGGAGAAAGTAACATGGTGGACACTTCATCATTTTTTTAAATGTGTTAACGTCTGCCCGTTTTTTGAAATGTGTTAATGTCTGTCCATTTTTTGAAATGTGTTAATGTCTGCCCATTTTTGAAATGTAATCGTTTAGGGCAGGGATCTCAAAACGACCTAAACGAGTCCGGCCCGCGACCTAAACGAGTCCAGCCCGCGACAAGCAGTTACATTTTGCGTAAATGTCACATTTTAAAATCCTCCAACGATTTTCTGTTATAGGTTTTGAAATTAGTTATAAAATTGACATTTTGGTCCACTAGTCCCGCGATGGAAAATTTTTGGAGACCCTTGGTTTAGCATATCAAAATTTCAACCATGATATTTAAAAAAAAATTTTGAAACGATCTTAAACCAATGTTATTTATCTAGTTAGTAGTACTAGTAATAACATGCAAATATTTATAATTCAATATCCGGCGTGGCACCAGCCAGGGAAGTAGTTGTTTCAATAAGTTATTTGTTTATAGTCTTAATTTTGTTTGCAGAGTTACGAACAGGTTGAATATTCATATATTCAGGCTATTTTTCGTTTCGTTTTATTGAATCTATTTACATGATATTTTAATACGGATGGCTTGAAGGTGTAGTGGCTAAGAGCGCGATGATTGTTTTAAAATTGAAAACACCCCAACTTATTTTGCAGTTTCGGCAGGAATAGAGAATTGCACATTTTCCAGTGATGTGTTTAATCGGGCGGCCCCGAGGTGATTAAAAATGTTATCCGGGCGCATTTAATGGTTAATAAACGTTATATGTTGGCGAAAATCGTTACTGTCGTGCAAAATAGGTTTCATTATTGGTGCGCTGCATAGCAGGTATTAAAATATTATGCTGAAAAAGAAAACTGATTTTCACGCATGAATATGAAATTTCATCGCTCTGCATGTGAATATATCGAGTGCACGCGATAACATTCGGATTTAATATTCCTTTTTTTTTCAAAACCGTTAAATATTCCATCGGTGAAATATTTTTCATTAAAAATGTGTGGATCATTATTTTTATATAAATTTTAGAGGATGTTATTCTTATTATGGAACCTTCTCTGATCGTGCTAGATATGTTAAATTATAAAGATAGTTGGATTATTATTATTAATTGATTAATGGATACTATGGTAAATCATTTTCAAGTAATTTTTGAATTTTTGAAAATTTTAGTTTTCGAATTGTGTAATACTCGAGCAAAAAAAGAAAAAGAATATAAAACATGTCAACTAAATTTTACAAAAATTAAATTGGATTTGCAAATCATCGTTTTATCAAACTAAGTAGAGTTTTTGAAAATCCGCCAATTATTTCGCGAGTTGTGAATTTTTGAAAATTTTAGTTTTAGAATTGTGTAATACTCGAGCACAAAATTAAAAAAATAAATAAAACCTGACAACTAAATTGTACAAAAATTAAACTAGATTTGCAAATCATTGTTTTATCAAATTAAGTGCAGTTTTGGAAAATTCACCAATTATTTCGGGAGTTGTGAATTTTTGAAAATTTTAGTTTTCGAATTGTGTAGTACTCGAGCAAAAAAAGAAAAAGAATATAAAACGTGTCAACTAAATTCTACAAAAATTAAATTGGATTTGCAAATCATCGTTTTATCAAACTAAGTAGAGTTTTTGAAAATCCGCTTATTATTTCGCGAGTTGTGAATTTTTGAAAATTGTAGTTTTCGAATTGTGTAATACTCGAGCAAAAAAAGAAAAAGAATATAAAACGTGTCAACTAAATTCTACAAAAATTAAATTGGATTTGCAAATCATCGTTTTATCAAACTAAGTAGAGTTTTTGAAAATCCGCCAATTATTTCGCGAGTTGTGAATTTTTGAAAATTTTAGTTTTTGAATTGTGTAATACTCGAGCAAAAAATAAGAAAAATAAATAAAACCTGACAACTAAATTGTACAAAAATTGAACTAGATTTGCAAATCATTGTATTATCAAATTAAGTGCAGTTTTTGAAAATCCACCAATTAATTCGGGAGTTGTGAATTTTTGAAAATTTTAGTTTTAGAATTGTGCAATACTCGAGCAAAACATTGAAAAAAATAATATAAAACGTGTCGACTAAATTCTAAAAAAATTAAATTCGATTTGGAAATCATCGTTTTATCAAACTACATGGAGTATTTGAATTTCCTCCGATTATTTCGCGAGTTGTGAATTTTTAGAAATTTTAGTTTTCGAATTGTGTTCTTCTCGAGTGAAAAATTTAAAAACAATATATAAAACGTGTCGAAGAAATTCTACAAAAATTAAATAACATTTTTAAATCATAGTTTTATCAAATTAAATAGAGTTTTTGAAAATTCGCCAATTATTTCGCGAGTTTATATTAACTTGAAAATTAAACTAAATTGAATTTGAAACCTTTAAACTATAAAAGTGAACCATAAAATATGTAACAATAAAGTAAACAGCAATCTGCAGATGCGTTTTGAGATTTATCTCTCATCAATGCAGCTTCGCATTTGAATTGAATGTTAAAGAATAAAATACACTTACGTGAACGTGATATGTTTAATGCTTCTGCTTCTGCAACGAGTGAGTTTGCCTCTAATTTATTTATGTTTTAGATAGCCAGATGACCAAATAGTTACACAATACATAAAGACTGGCATAATCTGAGAACAAGAGTTATTGATTTAAATTTCTATCTGTATATTAATTTGTCACCAAAATACACACACAAATCTTTGATGCAATGTATACGTGTAATAAGAATTTTATTTAAATTATAATTATATAAAATAGGTGTATTGGATCCAGTACAAGAAATATTACATTTTGAAATGTTAACACTAATAGTGTTTGCAGTAAATTAATCAATATTGTATGCATCAACAATGCATACAGTACTGACAAATTATCATGTAATTTTCTATCATCACTTGCAGTTAATAATTTAATATCATCGACGTCAATAAAATATTAACTGTCTAATAGATCACATACATTATTTATAAATAAAAAAAAAACGTTACTGGGCCTAAACTGGACCCTTGAGGAATCTCCCTGTTAGCTATGTATGCACTTAAATTGAAAAAAAAACTAATAAAATATTAAATCGCATCTCGATCTGCTTGTAACAGATGTTTTTAGAGAGAAAGAAATGAACATCTTTGGTTTGAAAATATTTTTCATAAAATCATTGTTATTCGAGAAAAACATGTTTGGTTTATAATTATGAAACGATAATAGTCACAGCAAATTTATGTTAATAATAATTGCAGAGAATGCCAAAATGAACAACTTATAAAGAATAAGTTTTTTTCGAAATCTCTTTAGTTTTTGAGTAAACTGAGTTTTTGAATTTGAAGTATAATTTTTCCATCTTTCATAATTTTGACGTTTTAAACGTCAGTTTCATTCGAGCTTACACAACGTTCGATGTACATTAAAAATATGATTTCAATTGAAAATAAACCATGAAAATGTAAATATAAATGGCTATGATACCATCGAGTTGGAGATGGCCACATCACCATTTTTTTGTATTATAAACTTATAGAAAACTTATAACTACTCCTGTTTTACAGTTTGATATACACATTCCTGTAGATAATAATTAAATATTTTTTTAAATAACTCTTTTTTCTCCGATGTGTTATACAATATGCTGAAAAAAAACATTTATTTTTTTTCAAAATGTTCAAACTGACTTGCCAACTTTATTATTATTTTAACTAGGACAAAATTTGAAAACTCGATCAATTTCTCTCGTTCTTCTGATTAAACATTTTCAAATTTTGTCAGTCAGCGCGCCACCATACGCTTGAAATTGAAAGTGTATTTTCAAATTTGCCTTAATTAGATCTTTACAATGATGTGAAGACCATCGGAATCATACGAACAGTTTTTCCAAGAAATTATTGGAAACGCATTCTCTCGTTTTTGATGTTTTTGGTCGAAATTTTAAAAAGTGCATTTTCGGATAGATATTTACAATGAAGTTTAAATCATCGGAATCGTATCAGCAGTTTTTCCAGAAAACCATTTCAAATGCAATGTTTGGTGAAAGGTAAGAAGGGGTAAGCTTTTCTCATTTTTACTTTCTCCGTTACGAATTACTAGAAAGTATTGTGATCGTGATTTTTTTTTACGGAAATATCCGTTTTGGGGTCCCTAGATGCGATTTCAACAATTTCTGGAAAAAAAAAATTGTGTCTGTGTGTGTGTGTGTGTGTGTCTGTGCGCGCTGTATCTCAAAAACTAATAGAGCAATTGATATGAAACCTTGAACATAAGTCTTATTTGATAGTCCGAAGAACTGAAAAGTGTTCGTAAAATTTCGTACACCGGAAGTGGGCGTTTACCTTAACTATTTTTTTGTTTTTTGCCAATATTATCTTAAATATAAAAAATATCACAAAAACATTTAAACAAACTTTGAAGACAACAAATAAATGAACATGTTTTGCTTGAAAATATTTTTCATAAAATCATTTTTATTCGAGAAAAAAATTTATTTTATTTTTATAAATTTTTGGTTTATAATTATAAAACTATAATAGTTACAGCAAATGTATGTTAATAATAATTGTAGAGAATGCTAAAATGAACAACTTATAAAGAATAAGTTTTTTTTCGAAATCGCCTTAGTTTTTGAGTAAACTGAGTTTAATTTTTCCATCTTTCATAATTTTGACGTTTTAAACGTCAGTTTCATCCGAGTTTACACAACGCTCGATGTACATTTAAAGTATGATTTTAATTAAGAATAAGCAATGAAAACGTAAATATAAATGGCTATGATACCATCAAGTCGAAGAAAGTAACATGATGGCCACATCACCATTTTTAATATTTTTGGTCGAAATTTTCAAATTACCAGTTTCAATTAGTCTAATGTCAGAAATTTGCAGACTGAGTTTGATTTGGAGTCTTCGTTTAGCCACTATGGCTGTCCAAAGTTCAAAAAATCGTTTTTTTTTTAAATGAACGACCAGCTAGACGAAATTTGCAATCCGGAATCGATTTTCCTCGTTTTTGTAATGAAAAAGAATGTGGATATAAAAAGTTCTCGATGGTGGTGATTAATTAATTTTCCAGATTTTTTACACTTTCGAACTTTCTTTAGAACTGCGCCACAGGCTTAAAACTGAAATTTGTTCACGTGCAGTGTATTTTCCAATTGGCCTTAATTAGATCTTTGCAATGATCGGAATCGTACGAACAGTTTTTCCGGGAAATTATTGGAAACGCAATTTTTGACAAAAAGACCATTCTCTCGTTCTTAATGTTTTTGGTCGAAATTTTGAAATCATCATTTTCAATTGAATCCAACCAATTTGCATGCGAGAAGCATAGATTTGTCAACCACACTTGGTTTCGAGTCTTCGTTTCGCCACTACAGCGGTTCGAAGTTCGAAAAATTCGTTTTTCTTTCGAATATTCAAATTTGCCAATAGTCGAAAATTTGCAATCTGTTATCGATTCCCCTCGGTTTTGTAATTAATAAGACTATGGATATAAAATGTCTACGATGGTGATGGTTAAGAAAGTTGATTTTCCAGATTTTTTACATTTTCGAACTTTCTTTAGAACTGCGCTTAAAACTGAAATTTGTTCACGTGCAAGTGTATTTTCCAATTGGCCTTAATTATGTCTTTACAATGATGTGAAAATCATCGGAATCGCACGAACAGTTTTTCGGGGAAATTATTGGAAACGCAATTTTTGACAAAACGACCATTCTCTCGTTCTTAATGTTTTTGGTCGAAATTTTGAAATCGGCATTTTCAATTGAATCCAACCAATTTGCGTGCGAGAAGCATAGATTTGTCAACCACACTTGGTTTGGAGTCTTCGTTTAGCCACTACAGCGGTTCGAAGTTCGAAAAATTCGTTCAAATTTGCCAATAGTTAGACGAAATTTGCAATCTGTTATCGATTCCCGATTTCCCCTCGATTTTGTAATTAATAAGACTGTGGATAAAAAATGTCTACGATGGTAATGGTTAAGAAAGTTGATTTTCCAGATTTTCTACATTTTCGAATTTTCTTTAGGAGCGCGCTATAGACTCCTCAAAATTAAAATTTGTTCACGCGCAAGTGTATTTTTTAAGATCTTTACATGAAGATGACGGCTGCGACCGTTACTTTTTTCGTTTTTTTGCGTTTTTTCCAGTAAATCATCAGAAACGCAATTTTTGACGAAATGTAAGTTCTCTCATTTTTAATGTTTTTGGTCAAAATTTTCAAATCGCCAGTTTCATTTGAATCCAACCAATTTACATGCGAGAAGCACAGAGTTGGAGTCTTCGTATAGCTGCTGCTAGCCATTCAAAATCTAAAAAAAAAACGATTTTTAATTTTTTCGTACAAAGAGAAAGTATTATGATCGTGACTTTTTTCTAATTCGAAATTTCAACGGAAATATCCATTTTGAAGCCCCCCAAGACGATTCTGATAATTTCTGACTGCCTGTGAATATGCATCTCTGTTAAAAAAAATTAAAATGAATTTTGAACATAAGTTTTATTTGACAATCCGAAGAACTAGGAAGTTTTATTAATGTTTCGTGCCTCGGCAGTTAATCGTTTCCTTTTCTTCCGATATTTTAACTGTGAAAAATAAAAAAGAAACATTTTGACAAATATTGAAGGCAACAAAATATAATCATTTTAATGACTTTAAAAAATATAAAAACAATTTCCATCGACTTGAAACTTCTCAAATTTGCTTATAATGAATACGAAATTACGTTTCTGTCAAAATTATTAGCACTTCATCCCTAAATTTTGGAATAATTGAATGTCGACAGAACATTATTTTTTGAAAAAATGTAATAATTTTAGTGACTTGAAAAAAAAAATTAAAAACAATTGCCATCAACTTGAAACTTCTCAAATTTGCTTGAAATGAATGCTAAATTACGTTTCTGTCAAAATTATTAGCACTTCAATTCTAAATTTTAGAATAGAAATGATGAGAACTGAGCGTTAATTTTTGAAAAAATATAATAATTGAAAAACAATAAAAACAATATAAAAACAATTGCGATCAACTTGAAACTTCTCAAATTTGCTGAGAATGAATGCCAAATTATATTTCTGTCAAAATTATTAGAATTTCATTCCTAAATTTTAGAGTAAATTAATGAGAACTGGGCATGAATTTTTGAAGAAGGCAACAAAGAGATTTTTTGAAGAAAAAATCAGATATTAAAAATGTATTTTTTGTTTATATGATAACATTCACATTAAATGTATTTTATCAATCATTACAGAGAATACCAAAATAAATAATTTATAAATTTAGTTGATTCTTGTTGCGCCACTTTTTTTATGGAATAGATAATATGTTTTTTTTATCTTAAAAAAAACAATAAATATGAAAATACACATTATCGTTCACTCGAGATGGTAATATGATGCTCAAATCAATATTTTTTTTATATAGTAATAATTCACTGTTATCAAAAAGTCAGATTATTCTTAACGTTTCTTTGTGTTTACGTAAGCATAAGTTGTTCTGTCAGTAACGATGTAATTATAACAATGATAATAGAAATTACAACGGCTGGCATGTTTAAATAACTATTTCATCTAAAATAGTTAATAGCCCTTTCAAACCCTTGTCAAATACATTGTGATAATATTCTGAATTACAGTATTTAAACACTCTTAAGTTATTAATTGAATCATGTTAACAAACGCAAGTATAGATGGCTTTAAAAATTAGTAATTCAAATAAAACGGACACACAGGGTCGTTTTTCAGCGCGATGATTTATAGTTAACATCCCCTATTAGCGGGGAAATAGTGGCACGACAAAAGAAAAATAGATTTCCCCCAAGCGCATTCCTTATCCCGACTTCTCAGTAGATTTCATATAATTCCCATCACTCGAAAGAAAAAAGGAGAAAAAAAAACGGAAAGAAATCTCATGTGTGGAAGAAACCCTAGATATTTTTTGCTCTATTTCGTCCCGGCAACCTAAACCATCCCTCTGACATGTGAGGGGGTGTTTGCGTGTCTCCTATTCCCGGTCTCTGTGGGCTCGAGGCTTATCACCCTTCTCAACCCACCCCCCCTCTCGCCCCGAGCCTCCCACTCACGTATCTTTGTCCGCACATCCACCCCCTACGTTCCGGCCCTCCACCCCCGGCCCCACTCCCACACACCATACACTTTTGATATAAACCCACGACAATTACACAAACGTGCGCAATTATACATTTCGAACCACCACCCCCTTCCATGACGTAAATATTAAAGGCGACTACTGTTTTATGTAGTAGCGAAATTTGCGACAAAACTCAATGTGGGAACATTAAATATTGAAAAAGAAAAAAACATTCCCTACACCATAAACGATCAAGAATTTTAGCTGTTTACATGCATTAAACGAAGTTTTATGTAATATGTGTTGTTAAACAAATTAATTCAATTGATAGGCAACGCGTAAGCAATACATTTTCAAACGTAAGAATATTTATTTTGCGTTGTATTGTATTTAAAAAAAAAAAAAAAAACAAAATAAATTCCATCAGAAATATCATATAATAATACCCCTTAGGATATATGATTTTAATGTACCCCTATAATTGGAATGATGATTATAACAAACAGTAAAACAAACACATTCTTATTTTTCCATTAATTAATTAAATGTTTCGACGTTGCATAAATACATTTTTTTTTTCAAATGAGTACGAACGTTTGTTTGTAATTTGGCCGAGTATTTTTCCAACATAATTGGATAAGTTAATGCGTTACGCATCAAGCTTCCATGAGTTCATTACGGACATGAGAAGATCGTATAAATCACCACCTGCATTGCAATTTGAATAATTGTTAAAACGAGTTACCTTTCACTGCTAAATATAATTGCCGAGTTTTTGTATCATCTGTCTTAGTTTCTAGAGTGTACAACTTTCGATGCAACGCGTTTTTATTAATTATTGTAACGAATTTCTAAAATTATAAAAGAAGTGCACACAAAATGCATATCTCTTAAAGTAAATGGATTGCATTCGTTTGAAGTGAATTTTGCTGTCCTAACAGCGTGACCCCGGATCGATTAATATTTTATTGTTCTTGTTCGTGTACGATGTGTTGGAAAGTTGATTTTTACATCCCCACTTTACCAAATTACCAAACGAGAGAATAATAAATAATTTTATTGTAACGACATTTAATTAATTCTCATCAACGGACGTACTGACGAGCTACAAACCGGGAGTTGGGGACAATATTTTGTGCTATTGCCATATTTTAATTAATATTCTCGATTACTGATAACTGCAGCCTTTTTTCAGATTTGCAGAATTATAAAATACTAAAAATATTTATCATTGAAAAACTACTTGTCGAAAAATCTGCACATAATATTTTATTAAAAACAAACCAGATCAATCATCATATCAATCCATTTTTAATATGCAAATATTAAGCAATTAAAATAACATATTTTCAGGATAGAAACACCATTAGGGTGACATCTACTGTTTAAAAAGGGAAGAATTACAAGACGGACCTACACATACACGAAAATGAGATTATTTATGTACAGGACAGCAAATGTAACTTGCCGTTGCGCAGTGGCAAAATTGTGGGCGGAACCTTCCAAGGGCGCCCTCAATAGATTTCGGGAAGAGTTCGCGCTCCTGGTACATTCAATTATATGGAGGAGAGCGCCCGATAGAGTTGTAAATGAATAGCGCACGCGAAGAATATGTGCATGCTTATTACGGCCGGCTGTAGAGAGAGAGAGAGAGCACTTTCACTTGCTCTCTGCGCGTCTGGTCAACTTACATTTGCCGTCCTGTAAATGCCGATGTAAAAAAATGTGTACATGACGAAATTGCACTTCAAAAAAAGTTGCACTAATTACCCCAATTATGTGGAGGTATCTACCATTACCCACGACAGTACTGTGCTTATCAATATATTAAATAAATAAATGTTAATTTATAACTAATAAAATTAAAGGAATTCAACCACGTTTTTTTTTTATTTCTAGGTATGTATTGAAGACTACAGACTCCTTCATAGCCCACAAATACTCAAGGGTAAGATGGAACCAAATTTAACCCGCCATTGGTGACGCAAAATTAGACTTTGATCAATGGTGACGCCGGTCTCACGCACCGGAGTTTTCAACTGCAAATTTTTCGAAACGTGTTACTAATACTTCATGTATTTTTTTAATTTATGCTCTTTGACAATGAAACAAAGACATTTAGTCAATTAAGTTCTGAAATCGGCAGCTGCTCGTAATTGAAACAAAAAACAATAACGGAGAATAAAGTTATTCGAATTTTTTACCAGTAGGTCACCATTGGCGGGTTAATACACCCGTTACTCCTTAATTTCTGGGCATAACAGTCGAAAATAGCACTTCATCCTTAAATTTTGGAATAATTTAATGAGATCAGAGTGTGAAGTTTTGAAAAAAAAATGTAATAATTTTAATGACTTGAAAAAAAAATTAAAAACAATTGCCATCAACTTGAAACTTCTCAAATTTGCTCAGAATGAATGCCAAATTATGTTTCTGTCAAAATTATTAAAACTTCGTTCCTAAATTTTAGAATAAATTAATGAGAACAGAGCATGAATTTTTGAAAAAATGTAATAATTTTAGTGACTTGAAAAACAATATAAAAACAATTGCCATCAACTTGAAACTTCTCAAATTTGCTCAGAATGGATGCCAAATTATGTTTCTGTTAAAATTATTAGAACTTCATTCCTAAATTTCGGAATAAATTAATGAGAACTGAGCATGAATTTTTGAAAAAATATAATAATTTTAGTGACTTGAAAAATAATATAAAAACAATTGCCATCAACTTGAAACTTCTCAAATTTGCTCAGAATGAATGCCAAATTATGTTTCTGTCAAAATTATTAGAACTTCGTTCCTAAATTTTAGAATAAATTAATGAGAACTAAGCATGAATTTTTGAAAAAATATAATAATTCTAGTGACTTGAAAAACAATATAAAAACAATTGCCATCAACATGAAACTTCTCAAATTTGCTCAGAATGAATGCCAAATTATGTTTCTGTCAAAATTATTAGCATTTCATTTCTAAATTTTAGAATAAATTAATGAGAACTGAGCGTTAAGTTTTGAAAAAATGTAATAATTTTAGTGACTTGAAACAAAATAAAAAACAATTGCCATCTTCTCAAATTTGCTCATAATGAATACCGAGTTAAGTTTCTGTCAGGATTATTAATACTTCATCCCTAAATTTTGGAATTATTTCATGTGAACAGAGAGTGAACTTTCGAAAAAATATGATAATTTCAGTGACTTGAAAAAAATATAAAAACAATTGCCATCGACTTGAAACTTCTCAAATTTGCTTATAATGAATACCGAGTTAAGTTTCTGTCAGCATTATTAATACTTCATCCCTAAATTTTGGAATTATTTAATGTGAACAGAGCGTGAACTTTCGAAAAAATATGATAATTTCAGTGACTTGGAAAAAATATAAAAACAATTGCCATCGACTTAAAACTTCTCAGATTTTCTTATAATTAATGCGAAATTACGTTTCTGTCAAAATTATTAGCACTTCATTCCAAAATTTTTGAATAATTAATGTGGACAGAAAAAAAATGTAACAATTTTAATGGCTTGAAAAAAATTTAAAAACAATTGCCATCGACTTGAAACTTCTCAAATTTGGTCAGAATGAATGCCAAATTATGTTTCTGTCAAAATTATTAGAACTTCATTCCTAAATTTCAGAATAAATTAATGAGAACTGAGCATGAATGTTTGAAAAAATATAATAATTTTAGTGACTTGAAACAAAATAAAAAAAAATTGCCATCGTCTTGAAACTTCTCACCTTTGCTTATAATTAATACCGACGTACGTTTCTGTCAGCATTATTAATACTTCATCTCTAAATTTTAGAATTATTTAATGTGAACAGAGAGTGAACTTTTGAAAAAATATGATAATTTCAGTGAGTTGAAAAAAATATAAAAACAATTGCCATCGACTTGAAACTTCTCAGATTTTCTTATAATGAATGCGAAATTACGTTTCTGTCAAAATTATTAGCACTTCATACCAAAACTTTTGAATAATTTAATATGGACAGAAAAAAATGTAACAATTTTAATGGCTTGAAAAGAATTTAAAAACAATTGCTATCGTCTTGAAACTTCTCAAATTTGTTTAAAATTAATGCAAAATTACGTTTCTGTCAAAATTATTGGCACTTCATTCCTAAGTTTTGGAGTAATTTAATGTGGACAGAACTTTAATTTTTGAAAAAATGTAATAATGTATTAACATTATTATTAGAAATAGAAAAACAATTGCCATCGACTTGAAATTTCTCAAATTTGCTTATAATGAATACCGAGTTACGTTTCTGTCAGCATTCTTAATACTTCATCCCTAAATTTTGGAATTATTTAATGTGAACAGAGAGTGAATTTTCGAAAAAATATGATAATTTCAGTGACTTGGAAAAAGTATAAAAACAATTACCATCGACTTAAAACTTCTCAGATTTTCTTATAATTAATGCGAAATTACGTTTCTGTCAAAATTATTAGCACTTCATTCCAAAATTTTTGAATAATTTAATGTGGACAGAAAAAAAATGTAACAATTTTAATGGCTTGAAAAAAATTTCAAAACAATTGCCATCGACTTGAAACTTCTCAAATTTGTTTAAAATTAATGCGAAATTACGTTTCTGTCAAAATTATTGGCACTTCATTCCTAAGTTTTGGAGTAATTTAATGTGGACAGAACTTTAATTTTTGAAAAAATGTAATAATGTATTAACATTATTATTAGAAATAGAAAAACAATTGCCATCGACTTGAAATTTCTCAAATTTGCTTATAATGAATGGCAAATTACGTTTATGTGAAAACTATTAATACTTCATCCCTAAATTTTGGAATAATTTAATGAGAACAGAACGTTAAGTTTTGAAAAAATGTAATAATTTTAATAACTTAAAAAAAATATAAAAACAATTGCCATCGACTAGAAACTTCTCAAATTTACTTACAATTAACGCCAAATTACGTTTTCATAAAAATTATTAACACTTAATTCCTAAATGTTTAGAATAATTTAATAAGCGCAGAGCGTGAAGTTTTGAAAAATATAATCATTTTAATGAATCATGGTGATGGTTGCGACCGTTACTACGTGATAATTCATTATAGAAACACTGAATAAAACACTTACTATGTTTTTTACCACAATTTATTTGATGTATGTACAAATATTATTTATTCAGTGTTTCCATTTTAATGACTTTAAAGAAATTTAAAAACAATTGCCATCGACTTGAAACTTCTCAAATTTGCTTATAATTAATGCGAAATTAAGTTTCTGCCAAAATTATTAGTACTTCATATTTTAGAATAATTTAATGTGGACAGAACATTAATTTTTGAAAAAATGTAATAATTTTAGTGACTTGAAACAAAATAAAAAACAATTGCCATCGACTTGAAACTTCTCAAATTTGGTTATAATGACTGTCTAATTAAGTTTATGTGAACACTATAAACACATCATCTATACATTTTGGAATAATTTAATGAGAACAGAGTGTGAAGTTTGAAAAAAAAAATTAATGAATTGAAACCAATATACAAACAATTACCTTTGACTTGAAACTTCTCAGATTTGCTTATAAAGAATGCCAAATTACTCCTTGGTGAAAACTATTAATACTTCATCCCTAAATTTTGGAATAATTTAATGTGGACAGAATATTCATTTTTGAAAAAAATGTAATAATTTTAGGGACTTGAAAAAAATATAAAAACAATTGCCATTGATTTGAAACTTCTCAAATTTGCTTATAATAATTGCCAAATTACGTTTCTTTAATAACTATTAACATTTTGTCCTTAAATTTTGGAATTTAATTAGAACAGAGCGTGAAGTTATGAAAAAATGTAATACTTTTAGTGATTTGGAAAAAAATATATAGACAATTGCTATCGACATGAAACTTCTCAAATTTGCTTAGAATGAATGCCAAATTACGTTTTTGTCAAAATTATTAGCACTCCGTTCCCAAATTTTGCAATAATTCAATGTGAATACAGCATTATCAAGTGCTCAAAAAAATAAAACGAAAATCTTTAAAAATCCATATCTCTATTGAAAATTGTTGGATTTACAAAAACCGAATTGATTTTGAATTAGCGATACTTCGGTCATTTGAGGATGATTTCATATTGAAGTTTGCCTGCATTTTTATATTTTTTTCTGCGATGTTTTTGGCCAACTGCTCAAAAAATTAAAACGAAAATTTTCAAAAATCCATATCTCTTTTGGTTAATGATTTTATTTAAAAATAATGCTTCGAGAACAGAGCAAATAATCTTTCAAAAGATGCGTTTTTTTTCAGAGGTAAAACCAAAATAGGAAAATATTTACCACATACCTAAAACTCTCCAACTTTTCAAATTTACTGAACAAACATTATGTTTTTTCTGCAAAATCTCCAAATACTTCTCGAATTTTGTACTGAATCAAAGATAGTTGTATATTTATTTGGTATAACAATAAGATAGCCAAAATATTACCTTTAGTCACAGGTATAAAATCAAAAGGAACAACAGGTGGAAAAATATTAGCAGAATCATATCAAAAATATTTTTGAGAAACCGTTAACGATTTCAGAAGGTTTTACGACTTTTACTAACCGTGATCACAGTTTAAAATCACTGATATTAGAAAGTAGCAATCACAGGTAGCAACGTTATTCAAAAGTAGCAGTTTTTCCCATCTCTAGTACATCGAGCGTTTTGAGACTCGAATGAAACTGACGTTTAAAAAGTCAAAATTATGAAAGTTGGAAAAATTATATTTCAAATTTAAAAACTTCGTACCGGAGAAAGTAAAAAAAAATTCACTTCATGAGTCGAAAAAAAAAATAAAAACAACTGCCAGAAATCCGAGACTTTCCAAATTTATTGAGCGTTCTGTTATAACATTGTGCAAAAATCTTTAAATGCTTCTCCAATCTTGAACTGAATCAAGGCCAGCTGAAGGTTTATTTGACTCAAAATATTATCTTCGGTTACAGGTATAATATCAGAAATGAAGTAATACTGTTGACATGTTAGACATGTTTACATATAAAAATCACTTGCAAACATATAACCATTAACAATTTCAGAAGGTGTTATGATGTTACAGTTTTAAATCACTGATATTAAAAAGTAGCAATCACAGGTAGCAACGTGATTCAAAAGTAGCAGTTTTGTCCATTACACGACTTACACGCTTTAAGCGTTAACCAAAACATAACATTTTGCAATTTAATTCCATTTCAATGGAAGCACAGACGCACATGTGAAATTGTTGAATAAACAACGACCCGTGCAAAGCATCTCCTGCGCAACTTCAACTTAATGGAGGAGGAACACCGCAATATCTCCCACCGCAAATATTGGTCAATCTATTTAGAAACGCCATTTGCTTATTTAGTGTAATCCCTCATTGCTCAACAAGAGTACACTTTTCAGGCGATAGAACACTCGAGCGAAAGAATTTTTCTCTCCTCACCTCCGAGCGATCCATCAAAGTAATTACATTCATTAAATATCAACCTCACGCGTCGCGTTATTTATATCAATTCCGAATAATTAAAGAGCAATTTATGGGCGAAGGGAAGGGCTCACTAAATCCCTCCGTGACAACCCTCGCGTCCCAGAGTTGAGTAATCCTCACAGCAGTTGCATCGCGGATTTGCCGAATTTGTCCCGAAAACTTTTCATGTTGATCGGGAGTTTAAACTATTATTGATATTCGCCTAATGACATCGTGTTGGATTAAATTTTAAGTTACAGGAAAAATATCTGTTTGAACTGCTTGTTGATTTGAGACTGGTTTACAAGAATGTGCAGATTGTTTCGTTCTGTGTTAAATATGGATTCTCACATAGACTTATTGGGATTTACCTTAAAAACTCAAAACAAAAATTGGATTACGACTTTCTTTATCAATGCTTTAAAAGCAGGACAGAAAGACCTTCGGTCGATAGCCCAGACAGACTGACCACCTCATATTATATACAAGTCTAACTACTTGTACTTTTAACTACTATTTTCGTCTGAATAAAGATAGTTCTCTCTCTCTCGTTTAAAAGGCTTTGTATCAGTGACGGTTCGCGGGTTTTTTTCTGGTACGGCCGAGGAACAAAAGGTGATAATACAGATAGGTAGGGTCAGGGGCGGCTCGTTATATAGAGCCAAAGAGCCATTGCATTACCTATTGTAGTTTCAAGATCAGCAAGAATTTTTAATTAATCCTTAAAACACTTTGGTCTAGGCAGATACATCGTTCTTTCTTTCTTTTGTTGTCTAAAATTGTATTTTTTTTTTGGTTTTAATGGTTTGTCATAGTTGTCAATAATGTTTTGTTGCAATTGTCAGGAATGGTATTTTTCAGCTGTTAAACATGGTATTTTTCAGCTGTTAAACATGGTATTTTTCAGCTGTTAAGAAATGTATTATCCAACTGTCGAAAATGATACTTTTCAATTGTCAAAAATGTTATTTTTCAGCTGTCAAAAAAGGTATATCTCACCTATTAAAATGGTATTTTTCAACTATCAAAAGCAGCATTTTTCGACAATATTTTAACTGTCAAAAATGGCATTTTTCAGCAGTCACAACTTGTATTTTTTGTGTTGTCAGAAATTGAACTTTTTAGCTGACAATAATGGTTTGTTGCAGTTGCCAAGACTGGTATTTTTCATTTGTTAAAAATTGTATTTTTCAGCTGTTAAGAAGTGTATTATTCAAATGTCAAAAATAATATTTTTCAGTTGTTAAAAATGTTTTCTTTAATGTCAAAAAAGGTATTTCTCACCCATTAAAATGTTATCTTTCGGCTATCAAAAACAGCATTTTTCGACATTTTTTTAACTGTCAAAAATGGTATTTTTCAGCTGTCAAAGCTTGTATTTTTTGTGTTGTCAAAAAATGAAATTTTTAGCTGACAATAATGGTTTGTTACAGTTGTCAATAATGGTATTTTTTAGTTGTTAAAAATGGTATTTTTCAGCTGTTAAGAATATTATTCAACTGTTAAAAATTATATTTTTCAGCTATCAAAAGCAGCATTTTTTTGAGATTTTTTTAATTGTCAATTTTTCAGTTTTCAAAATTTCTACTTTTTGTTTTAAAAAATTGCATTTTTAAGCTAATTATAATGGTATGATACAGTTGCCAATAACAGTGTCTTGCTGTTATCAAGAATGGTATTTATTACCTATTAAAAATGGTATTATTCAGCTGTTAAAAATGTAATTTTTCAGCTGTCAAAAATGATATTTTTTAGCTGCCAAAAATAGTATTTCCCACCTATATAAATGGTATTCCTTCAGCTATCAAAAGCAGCATTTTTTAAATATCAAAAATGGCATTTTCAACCTGTATATTTTCTTGTCAAAAATTGTATCCTTTAGCTGCCAATAACGGTATGTCGGGAATGGCATTTTTCGGCTGTCAATAATGGTAATCCCGAAAAGTTGAAAATAGAATTTCTCAGCTGTTTCAAGTTGTATTTTACAGTTGTAGAAAATGGTATTCTTCAGCTACCAAATATAGTATGTTTCAGCTGTCAAAAACAGTATTTTTCAGCTAATAAAAATAGTTTTTTTTCGAAATTTTTGAATTGTCAAAAGTTGTATTTTTCAGCTGTCAAAAGTATTATATTTCGCTGTCAAAAGTAGTATATTATCCTGTCAAAAGTAGTATTTTTACTGTCAAAAATAGTATTTTTTTTGTCAAAAATAGTATTTTTCGTGTGTTAACAATGGAATGTTTCAGCTGTCAAAAACAGTATTTTTCAGCTAATAAAAATAGTGTTTTTCGACATTTTTGAATTGTCAAAAGTTGTATTTTCAGCTGTCAAAAGTTGTATATTTCGCTGTCAAAAGTAGTATATTATCCTGTCAAAAGTAGTATTCTTACTGTCAAAAATAGTATTTTTTGTCAAAAGTAGTATTTTTGTGTGTTAACAATGGAATGTTTCAGCTGTCAAAAACAGTATTTTTCAGCTAATAAAAATAGTTTTTTTCGACATTTTTGAATTGTCAAAAGTTGTATTTTTCAGCTGTCAAAAGTAGTAGGTTTCGCTGTCAAAAGTAGTATATTATGCTGTCAAAAGTAGTATTTTTTAAAGTCAAAAATAGTATTTTTCGTGTGTCAGGAATGGTATGTTTCAGCTGACGAAAATGGTAATCCTCGGCTATTGAAAATTACTATTTTTCAGCTGTCCAAAATAGTATTTTTTCTGTCAAAAATAGTATTTTTCGTGTGTCAACAATGGAATGTTTCAGCTGTCAAAAACAGTATTTTTCAGCTAATAAAAATAGTTTTTTTTCAACATTTTTGAATTGTCAAAAATTGTATTTTTCAGCTGTCAAAAGTAGTATTTTTCGCTGTCAAGAACAGTATTTTTCAGCTAATATAAATAGTTTTTTTTCAACATTTTTGAATTGTCAAAAATTGTATTTTTCAGCTGTCAAAAGTAATATTTTTCGCCGTCAAAGGTAGTATATTATCGAAAGTAGTATTTTTTACTGTCAAAAATAGTATTTTTCAGCTGACGAAGATGGTATTCCTCAGTTGTTGAAAATTAGTATTTTTCAGCTGTCAAAAATAGAATTTTTTTTGTCGAAAATAGTATTTTTCGTGTGTCAACAATGGAATGTTTCAGCTGTCAAAAACAGTATTTTTCAGCCAATAAAAATAGTATATTTTGTTGTCGAACGCACTACCTGCAGTTTCAAGCTCAGCAAGAATTATTAATGAATTCTTAAAACACTTTTTCACCAGTTACTTTGGTCTAGGAAGATAAATCGTTCTTTCTTTCTTTTAAAAAGGATAGGGGGGGGGGGTGTATATAAGTGGCTCTACCATCAACATGTTCCACGAGCCGCCACTGGGTAGGGTCAGTTGCAGAGACGGCTGGCTGAAAAAAACCCGCGAACCGTCACTGCTTTGTATAAACATTTTCCCTCTACATCGAATACGCGAATTTTTAGCTTTACCCATTTCTATATGTAATCAACATGCACCAACTGTAAATATTTTATAATTGATAGAGTCAATAGCCAACAATGACGATTTTTTATTGGCAGCGTAATTTACATAAAAATATAAAATGCTGAAGACATCTTGGCGTACGCAGCTTTGTACTTGCGAGTATTTGAGTAGAAGGAGAGGCGAATGGAGAGCTCTCTCTTCGCCGGGGTGGCTCGAATAGTGCGGGGGTTGCGAGTGGGCACGCCATCCATCCCTCACGGGGATACATTAGCCTCGTTTCCGGTCACACGAAATTGGAAGGCCGCGCATTATATATGAGGAGGTGCCGCACGTGCATATTAACCAAATCACACTATCCCTAATAGGGGTCTGGATTATACTACTGATATTCCACGTGGGATACTACTTCATAGACACTAACTTATAGTAATTATGAAGGTTTTTTTGTGACGCAATAATTGATAAGATAACAGTAGCATAACAACAAAATTGCCGTAAAAAGTTTATCTTTGATCATCTTCTACAAGATAAGTTATTCAAGATTAATCTGTTAAAATCCCAAGAATCTGCCCGCGTACTGTAAAATTCTCAGAGCGATTTCAGGAATAAGTAAATTTTTGGTCAACAAAATTGACCATTTTTATTACTGCTAAGCTCGGATTCATTTTCTCTTAATTTAAAAAATGTGACAATTTTTGTAAAAAGTTTATTTTTGATCATCATCTAGCGCAATTTCTTAAAATCATAATTGATATTTACCTATAAATTAGAATCCTCAAATGTTGTACTTCGTATTAGAGGTGACAATTTTTCGATCGATATTTCGTGTGTGACTGGAGAGAGCGAGCAAAAGAATTTTCGATGAGACATCCTTAATTAGACGTCTGAGGAACTCGTGTTAATATTTAACCGGCGAAATGTCGATGTGCCGTGTTCGGTTTGGCCAAAAGTTCAAGATCTATTCCTAGAGCATTGATCATTTTCTTCGAGGGGTGATGTTATACCCAATTTATAAATTTACCCATCTTATAGTTATCAATTACCCAATTCGTATTTCCATTTCTCTTGCAATTTTAGTTCTTGTCGTGCAAGTTGATTTGTAGTTAGTTCGACTGTAAATATAAACCATACTATACAGGGTGAGTTTTTTTCGATGTTTTCTATGGGGATCTTGGAAACTATAAGAGATTGAGAAACGGTTAAATGGACAACGAAGTGCAGTTTTACGAGCCAACACTTTCAAAGTTTTCAAAAAAGTGAAGGGTAACCGGATATTTTGAAAAATGTAAAATGTATCAATTTTTTCAAATAAATATATCTGTATTAACTTTTTTAATAATTATCGTAGTCCATTGAAGTATACCTTCTTTTTTTATCAAAAAAACGAGTAAACGAGTAAACGAGTAAACGAATAAATCAATGCACACTTGATACCATTTCCAGTATTTTCGCCAGCAAATCGCCCTTTGATGGCGTGCTATCCGGCTGAATTAATCCAACAATTACGTGCAATTATCGCGATTATTAATTAGTAAGAAAGGCCCGACTGATTTTACGTGCCCGGAGATCGTTATGGAATTTTGGCCGATTTCTTCTTTTTCGTGCACTATTCGTGAACGTCCGTCCTAATTTATATTCGCTTATCCCGGCGTATTTATTAATTGGATTCATTAATAACACGGCGAGTGTGCGTGCAAACGGATCTTTTTCGTTCCCTTTTTGCGCTCTAAAGGTCGCCCATTAGATTATTACTGCGAAAACGCGAAAATTGTAATTTCATCACCGAGCGAATAACTATGTGTATGTCGCGATCTTGATCTATATTCTCGACGGTGGTCATTTATTTTCTGGTAAACATACACTAGTGACAGTTTTTTTTTTGCGAAAGTGCATAATAATGCGATTTGTTAGGTATGCGGTTGTTATGGATCACTGGACATCGGAGGTAGTTGCTGCATGTACGAAATTCCGAATGATGAAATTGTTAGAGTGTGTATTTTCCCAAGATATGAAACAAGTATTTTAATTTGTTTTTTTTTTTGACTTAGGCTTAACCATTCAGTCACACAGGGCTATTATTTTGTATTTTATTTTGTATCTTCTATCCTTAAAAATACAAACGGATTTAAACGGACACTATGCTATCAGTAACAAGAGGCATATACGAGTTGACTTTTCTCATAAGTTTCGAAAAACCGATGTCAAACGTCAAATTTTAGGTGTTAAAATCATTGTGTTCGCTTATATTGCAAGTTTTTTTTTTGTAATTTGACTTGACCCCTCCTGGGAGTGGGTATGTTAAACACCCATGGCATAGGCCCCTTCAAAAGACAGTAACATGGTACGTACGTAAAAAAAAGTGAACTCGCGTAACTGACAGAGTACCCAACATCTAACTGAAACAATACTTGGACTCAATGAGCCATCTAGCGGTGGGTTTCTAAATTATATCCTGGACCGGCCCAAGGCACGATGCAAGTAATCCAAGATAATCCCATTCGAACAGAACGTAGAATCGTTCAAAAATACAATAATTGCGACGACTCAAAAAAAAAATATAAAAACGATTGCAATCGATTTGAAATTCAACTAATCTATTCAAAATAAATTCGGGATTATTCTACCATTAAAATCTGTAAGCATCCCATCCCCAAATTTCAAGATAATCCCATTCGAACGCAGCGTAGAATCGTTCAAAAATACAATAATTTCGACGATTCGAAAAAAATATAAAAACGATTGCAATCGACTTGAAATTCAACGAATCTATTCTAAATAAATTCGGGATTATTCTACCATTAAAATCTGTAAGCATCCCATCCCCAAATTTCAAGATAATCCCATTCGAACGCAGCGTAGAATCCTTCAAAAATACAATAATTTCGACGATTCGAAAAAAATATAAAAACGATTGTAATGGACTTGAAATTCAACTAATCTATTCTAAATAAATTCGGGATTATTCTACCATTAAAATCTGTAAGCATCCCATCCCCAAATTTCAAGATAATCCCATTCGAACGCAGCGTAGAATCGTTCAAAAATACAATAATTTCGACGATTCGAAAAAAATATAAAAACGATTGCAATCGACTTGAAATTCAACTAATCTATTCTAAATAAATTCGGGATTATTCTACCATTAAAATCTGTAAGCATCCCATCCCCAAATTTCAAGATAATCCCATTCGAACGCAGCGTAGAATCGTTCAAAAATACAATAATTTCGACAACTCGAAAAAAATATAAAAACGGTTGCAATCGACTTGAAATTCAACTAATCTATTCGAAATAAATTCGGGATTATTCTATTAGAAAAATTTGTAAGCACCCCTTTCCCAAATTTCAAGATAATCCCATTCGAACAAAGCGTAGAATCGTTCAAAAATACAATAATTTCGACGATTCGAAAAATATATAAAAATTTCAATTGACTTGAAATTCAACTAATCTATTCAAAATTAATTCGGGATTATTCCGTTGTAAAAATCTGTAACCACCCCATCCCCAAATTTCAAGATAATCCCAATCGAACGCAGCGTAGAATCGTTCAAAAATACAATAATTTCGACGATTCGAAAAAAATTTAAAAACGGTTGCAATCGACTTGAAATTCAACTAATCTATTCAAAATAAATTCGGGATTATTCTACTGTAAAAATCTGTAAGCATCCCATCCTCAAATTTGAAGATAATCCCATTCCAACGCAGCGTAGAATCGTTCAAAAATACAATAATTTCGACGACTCGAAAAAAATAAAAAAACGGTTGCAATCGACTTGAAATTCAACTAATCTATTCGAAATAAATTCGGGATTATTCTATTAGAAAAATTTGTAAGCACCCCTTTCCCAAATTTCAAGATAATCCCATTCGAACAAAGCGTAGAATCGTTCAAAAATATAATAATTTCGACGATTCGAAAAAAATATAAAAATTGCAATTGACTTGAAATTCAACTAATCTATTCAAAATTAATTCAGGATTATTCCGTTGTAAAAATCTGTAACCACCCCATCCCCAAATTTCAAGATAATCCCAATCGAACGTAGCGTAGAATCGTTCAAAAATACAATAATTTCGACGACTCGAAAAAAATATATAAACGATTGCAATCGACTTGAAATTCAACTGATCTATTCAAAATAAATTCGGGATTATTCTACCATAAAAATCTGTAAGCAACCCATCCCCAAATTTCAAGATAATCCCATTCGAACGTAGCGTAGAATCGTTTAAAGATACAATAATTTCGACGACTCGAAAAAAATATAAAAACGATTGCAATCGACTTGAAATTCAACTAATCTATTCTAAATAAATTCGGGATTATTCTACCATTAAAATCTGTAAGCATCCCATCCCCAAATTTCAAGATAATCCCATTCGAACGCAGCGTAGAATCGTTCAAAGATACAATAATTTCGACGACTCGAAAAAAATATAAAACGATTGCAATCGACTTGAAATTCAACTAATCTATTCAAAATAAATTCAGGATTATTTTACCATAAAAATCTGTAAGCAACCCATCCCCAAATTTCAAGATAATCCCATTCGAACGTAGCGTAGAATCGTTTAAAGATACAATAATTTCGACGACTCGAAAAAAATATAAAAACGATTGCAATCGACTTGAAATTCAACTGATCTATTCAAAATAAATTCGGGATTATTCTACCATAAAAATCTGTAAGCATCCCATCCCCAAATTTCAAGATAATCCCATTCGAACGTAGCGTAGAATCGTTCAAAAATACAATAATTTCGACGACTCGAAAAAAATATAAAAACGACTGAAATCGACTTGAAATTCAACTAATCTATTCGAAATAAATTCGGGATTATTCTACTATAAAAATCTGTAAGCATCCCATCCCCAAATTTCAAGATAATCCCATTCCAACAGAGCGCAGAATCCTTCAAAATTACAATAAGTTCGACGACACGAAAAAAATATAAAACCCATTGCAATCGACTTGAAATTCGACTAATCTTTTCAAATTGAATTCGGGATTATTCTACTACAAAAATCTGTAAACATCTCGGAATCCCTAAATTTTGAGATAATTCCATCTGAACAGAGCGCGTGACTGTGAAAAAATACAAAAATTCAATTAATTTTTTTTTTCTCGAATAACAATGATTTTATAAAAAATATTTTCAAACAAAAGATCTTCATTTCTTTGACCCCTTCAAAGTTTTTGTGATATTTTTCATGTTTAAAGAAATTTGAAAAAAAACAAAAACACCCACTTGAGGTGTGCTAAATTTTAACAAAAGCTTTCCAGTTCTTCGGATTAAATAAGCCTTATGTTCAAAGTTTCATATCAATTGCTCTATTGGTTTTGAGCTAGAGCGCGCACAGACACACACAGACACATTTTTTTTTCTTTCAAAATCTTTAAAATGGTTTCTAAGGACCTTAAAACGGAAATTTCCGTAAAAACAAATTTTGAAAATATGTACACGATCACAATACTTTCTTGTACTTTGTAACGGAGAAAGCAAAAATTGCCATCGCCTTGAATTTATTCAAATCTATTCAAAATTCATTCGGAATTACGCTACTACAAAAATCCGTAATCACATCTCTAAATTTCTAGAAAATATTATTTTAACGGTGCATAGAACTGTAAAAAGATCTCTTTGCCTTCGTCAAAAGTGAAAGTTAACGGTAACAGTGATTATGCATGTCAACAAATTTCAAATTACATGACTTTCCCCCCTTAACAAACGGTTGAAATTAACAAATCAAACGACGAAATACTTCAGAAAACTAACGGAGGAAAATGATTTATTAGTCCCACTGTAAAATACGCCGATGAAAATATCACCAACTTTTGCCTAAATATTCCCAATTTATAACCGGATGGACGCTGTCAGGCTTGCGCGTCCGATGTTTTTTTTTCCAGTGGCGCGCGTTGGCGTTATTTATAAAAAGGGGGCGTTCGCGCCGATTCCAATATATCAACGTTAACATGCACAAAAAAAGTTTCGTATAACGAAACTAAACATTTACAATGTAATATTTCACGAGCGCGTGCAAGCAGATACGTGGGAGTGGAGTACACATTAGAGTTCCTCTTGGAAAAAAGGGGGGTGGGGGATGGGCGCCCCGAGTTTCAAGAGATGATACATTAGCATTACGAATGAAAGGTCGGACTAATTCCATCTGAAGCATCGCGTCCTTTATGCCGTAGCCGTGAGATGAAGTTATATCGTGCCTACGGTAACTCGGAGGGGGGAAAAACGCGAAATGAATTTATTAAATATTATATAAAGTGTATGAGTTTTGGTAATGATGATGATATTAACATGAAACACATATTACTGTAGAATTCTGCTAAATCATTTCTGGTTAATGTCAGGTTATCAATATATATTATTATTATTATTATTATTATTACATAAATTGTAGCTTAAAGTTTCTTTTTATATTAAATTTGGCGCTGTATTCATTCACTTAACAGTAATCTGCATTTTGAGTCTAAAGCGCATCGATGCACAATTGAGGATTGATTTTCACTTTTTTTTTAATGAATTATGTCAGACGTATACAACAACCATGGACCCGAGCGAATACTTCTCGATCCCCGAAAAATCTTTCGCCCGGGCTGAGATTGGAACCCACACGGCCGCGGTGCAACCAGCACAAGCGCGCGCCTGTACCCACTACACCAACTTTGCCACTTATTTGTATAAAGAGAAAAGATTTAAATCGGTAGATGCGAGAAATATACATCTCCAAACACTAGCTGTAAAGTTATAAGTATTTTTTGTCCAGAACACTTAAACAAAACTGGAGCTGTCTGGTACTGGCACTCACGTGCAAGTTTAATTTTGTTCAGATTATCATTGCTTGAGTAATAAGCACGTGAAATATTATATCGCTGGTAAGAAATGTTTCTTATGAGTAGTAGCCCTATCCTGTTGGAATTAGAGTATATTTTCAACAGGATGGGGCATCACAGACATTCTCATGATACATGAGTACTAATAATATTTGAAAATTCTACATTTGTATCTCAAACTATTTTACATTTAATAATGAATATGTTAGGAAGGTATACACATCAATCCTCCAGCACCAACAAATAATGTATTTAATCACACTGTGCATTTCTTTAATAAAGGGATATCCCGTTGTTCACGATAAAGGAGATAATATTGTCTCGATTGTTGATTCCGTTTATACAATATGGGGAGTTGTAAACAATTCCGCCAATTCAATGCAAGCAGGAGATAAATTAGGTACGCTGTACTGTGTTGATAATTGTTGTATTGTCATGAAGTTTGAAGATCAACAGTATTCTTATGTGTTACGTATTATTTGTTAGTTAAATTAATTACACAATTAAGGTTATTATTAATTATAATGTTGCTCGCGGCCATTATGTTGTTGTTTATATGAGATGGGTTTAATTACATTTTATGTTACGAGACAATAAAAATTATTACATAAATACGAATGTATTATATTTTCGCCTTAACGACAAATAAACTGTTATCCGCACGAATGACCTTGGCTGTGAATGTAAAAATCTGATTTTTTCTACGACTTGAGATAACTTGCTCCCTTCAAATTATTACATACGACCTGCAAACACAACCCCCGCCAAACTGACGTCAACATGTAGTGATTTAATAATGGGTTTCTGCGGTAAGCTGTCCAGAATAGGGAAGAGGACGTATAATTTTCGGCGCGTTAATCAAAGAATGATTTGGACTGTCAATGCGACCCGTCATAATGACCCATAAAATTCAATCCGCCCTTAATTCGATATGTACGTCAATTCCCAGAGTAGGATATATCAATCAAACTGTGTCGAAATTCCCTTCATTAACTTTTCACCGCGGCATATTTAAGTGGGGGCCGCTTGATCGCTGAATTAAATAACACCCGCTGTGTGAATTCGGGGATGGCAATTAATAAATAAGGGCGTAATTAATAAACACCGCTATCTGCGAATTGCAAATATTGCCCGGCAGTTTAGATCGCGAGAAAAAAAAAATGGTGATGTGTAGTCCACCAGAAATGAAAATGAAAATATAATCAAAAGCTGTCCATCTCTTCATCATGTTAAAAAAAAAAAAGATAGTCCTCGAGATACACACGTAAATTGTTCAAACAATACATATTTTCATAAATCCCAGTTACCTTGAAACAAGTTGAAATGTTGTCACTTCTGAATGTGTCAAAATGTTAGCGTCCCGGTTGTCTAGAGTGTTGCTGAATAGCAGTTCATTGAAGAAAATCCGGAGCACCCAGGTGCTGAAGCGGTTCGCAAAGCAGAAAGAGGAAGACCACTTCAGCGCCAAGGATTATCAACTCAGTTTGACGGGTAGCAGAGAGCAAGTTGGTTATGGGCTGAACGGACAGCCGTGTTACGTGGACCACCCCTCCTTTCCGTTTCCTTCGATACGGTTTATGGAACCCAGCCCCGATGTACAGGTAAATCACAGAATGGGGGGCGAAGTTCTCCGAGATGAATTATTTGTGGAGTTATAAGTATCGACCGACGAGATTGTATTATTCAACGAATCGACTTTTAGTTGAGTCGTGCGGAGTGTACAAAAGTTTTTAGAAATATTATTTATTTAGGCGCTGAGGGGAAAAGAACGAGGTGACTGGAGATTATTGACAATGGAAGAGAAGAAAAAGCTGTACAGGGCGAGTTTCTGTCAAACGTACGCGGAATTCCTAGCGCCCACAGGTGAATGGAAGCACACGCTGGGGTGGACCATTATTTTTATGTGTTTTGGCATCTGGCTATATATACTACACGTGATTTTCGGTAGTGAACGATTAGTTTCACTTTTCTAAAGTTTATTTTTACCATTTTTTTTTTCTATAGTGTATGACAAATACCCTATCACCTTCAGCGAAGAGTGCAAAATGGCTCAGATGCGACGACAAATTGATTTGCACATGAACCCAATCAACGGCATAGGCTCGGAATGGGATTATGAAAAGAAGGACTGGAAAAAACATGGCTGGTTTACACCCCCCAATCCGTTTATAGACCCTTGCACCGGAGAGTATTTAGAAGAAGTGCAATACTAAATATATGACCAGATTTGTATTACCTTTTATATCGCGTTGAGTTGTACCATTTTCACTATAAATTCTGGAACTAAGTGAATAATTGTTTATACGAATAAATTAGTATATCAATTTTGTGCATTTTGCTCCTTCATTTTCATCTGTCAAAGCCTCGTTTGTGTTTGATGAATTCAAGGGGGGAATAGTACCCAGGCACCACCCTTGAACTGACAAAGAAGTTTCTTCAGCCGAATAGTGTTTGTCCCAAAATCCAAACATTCGCCAATAAATAACTTTATCAATTAAAGACAATGTGTCTTTATTTCTCGGGGGTAAATAAACAAGAGGTTTTTTTTTCTCGGATGGAGATGCTATTATTACACGAATATTAGGTTGTCACGGTAAAAAGACGAGAATGAAGGGTATGAAGAATCCTTTGATTTAAGAGTTTTTACCAAGTGAAAACCAAACAGTGCAATAACAGCATCCATATCCTAGAGAAAAATTAACATCGAGTTTATTTTAGGAAGACTGATAATCGACTCAAATATAATATTTTATTAGAGAAACGTCAAATTTGAAAACCTACTTCGATATTTTTAAAATGAATCGAATGTGGACGAAGTTTCTCGGCAGTCGGCTCGGCACGGTTTAAGAGCTGGCCCATACATATTGAGAGCCTGGTAGCAAAATTTGAAGAAAGTGTGTCTGTTATGGATAAAAAGAAATCAGGAAATTGCAGTTGCTAAAGTTTTATAAGAAACGCAAAATTTAGCAAATGAAAACGTATATGAAACATCCAGTGTCAATAAAATAGCAGAACGTCTGAAGATGGTAACACCACAGTATGGCACATTCTTCGAAGGCCATAACCCCAGTTCTTTCTACACATACAGGCATTTTTAATTTTCAAATTGCTCAATAATTGATAAAAATATCAGTATTTCAAAATACGACGTACTTTTGAAAAACCCTATATTTGACTTCCAGCCACTTCAAAGAGTTTCAGAGTCGTACCCTTTATGCAGGTTTTTTAACCATGATATTAGTTGTCTTTCTATACTTTGTTTTCCTTTAATTTTGTCTTGAATGACAAGCCTGAGTATTTCGCATTACATTCTAGTTTTTTTTTTCTTTAAATGTTCTCCATGCTCTCGTCCGTTTACTTTACATGTATTTATCCCCTCCTAGTACCTTCTAGTTTTTACTTTCTCTATTACGAAGTATCGTGATCGTGAGAATTTTTTCAATCTTTTTTATAAATAATATATTTGTTTTGAGGTCCCTAAAGACAATTTCTGAATTTTTTTAAATTTCTTTATTTTGTTTTTTTTTTATTGAACAATAAAATATACAAGTATATTTACAGTTTTATGTCTATAACTCAATGTGTATCTGCTGCGCGTGTCTTATCTCAAAAACTAATAGAGCAATTGATATGAAACTTTGAACATAAGCCTTATTTAATAATCCAAAGAACTGGAAAGCATTTGGTAATTTTTTTTAGAACTCTTTTTCAAGAATTCGGGAGGTTTTTTTCAGGACTCATTTTTGGGGACTTCTTCTCAGGATTTCTTCCTTCGGGATCTTTTTACGGGGTAAATTTTTCAGAATATTTTTTAGGTCTTCTTTATGACCTATTTTTCAGGACTTTTTTTGTCATTACTATTTTTGCAGAACTTTTTCAGGTATTTTATAGGATCGTTTCTAAAATATTTTTTTGTCAAGACTCAGGTTTTTTTGAACATTTTTCTGTCGGGACTTTATCATTATATTCCGGCTGTTTTTTTTTTCAAGAATTCTGGAGGTTTTTTTCAGGACTCATTTTTGGGGACTTCTTCTCAGGATTTATTTTCAAGACCTCTTCCTGCGGGACCTTCTTACGGACATTTTTTTCAGAACTCTATTTTCGGAACTTCATATATTTTTAGCACTTTATTTTAGGATTTTTTTTGAACTTTCCCAAGGGACATTTTATTCCGACATTTCTTTAAGACTATATTTTCAGGACTATTTTTTCGCGACTTTGTTTTTCAGGACACTTTTTTCAAGATTACTATTGAGGACATTGTTTCAGATCTCTTGTTTTAGGATTTTTTCAGAATTTTTTTCGGCTTTTCTTTAGGACCTATTTTTCAAGACATTTTTTTGTCAGGACTCCTTTTGTAGGACTTTCTTTCAGGTCTTTTTAGGACCTTTTTTCAGGTCTCTTTTAGGACCTTTTTTCAGGTCTCTTTTAGGACCTTTTTTTAAATATTTGTTTCTCAGGATTGTTCTCTCAGGACTCGTTATCAGGACCTTTCTTCGGGTGTTTTGGGACTCTTTAGTCGGGACTTTCTTTTAAAGCTCTTTTTTCAGGAATCTTTTTAGAGTTGGCATTATTTATTGCCAGAACTTTTTCCAAAACATTTTTAGGACGTTTTTTTCCAAAATTGTTTTTCGGGACTTTTTTTATGACACTTTTGGGGATTTTTTTCAGGATTTATTTTCAAGAGTTCTTTCTTTGGGGCTTTTGAAAAACTATTTTTCAGGACTTTTTTTCGCAACTTTATTTTCAGCACTATATTTCAGAATTTTTTTCGATGCCTTTATATCTCTTTTTCAAAGCTCTTTTTCATGACTTTCTTAGGGTCCTTTTCAGTAATCTTTTTAGAGTTGGCATTATTTATTTATTTATTTATTATTTTATTTATTTATTTATTGTCAGAACTTTTCTCCAAAACGTATTTGGGACTTTTTTTTTAAATTTGGGACTTTCCAAAATTGTTTTTCGGGACTTTTTTTATGACACTTTTTGGAGACTTCTTTCAGAATTTATTTTCAAGACTTCTTTCTTCTGGGTTTTTTTATTTTTTTTAATTTTCAGCACTTTATTTAAGAATTTTTTTGGACTTTTCCGATGCCTTTATTTCAGGACATTTTGTACGACTTTTTTTTTAAACTTTTATTTCGGAACTTTTTTAAGGACTACTTTGTCGCGACTTGTTTTCAGGAGTTTTTTAAACGCTCATTTTAAACAATCTTTTTAGAGTTGGCATTATTCATTGTCAGAACTTTTTTCCAAAACGTTTTGGGACGTTTTTTTTTCAAAAATTGTTTTTCGGGACTTTTTTTCAGAACACTTTTTGGTTACTTTTTTCAGGATTTATTTTTTATTTTATTTTCTTCTTCATCGCGGCTTTTTGAAAGACATTTTTCAGGACCTTTTTTCGGAACTTTATTTTCTTCACTTTATTGCAGAATTTTTTTGGACTTTTCCGATGCCTTTATTTCAGGACTCAGGGTCCTTTCCAGTTATCTTAGAGTTGGCATTATTTATTGTCAGAACTTTTTTCCAGCACGTTTTTGGGACGTTTTTTTTCAAACATTGTTTTTCGGGACACTTCTTGGGGACTTTTTTCAGGATTTATTTTCAAGACTTCTCTCTTCGATGCTTTTATTTCAGGACATTTTTTTACGACTTTATTTTCAGAACTTTTCTTTCGGAACTTTTTTAAGGACTACTTTGTCGGGACTTTATTTTCAGGACTCTTTTTTCAAAGTTCTTTTTCAGGACTTTCTCAGGGTCCTTTGCAGGCATTATTTATTGGCAGAACTTTTTCCAGAACATTTTTGGGACTTTTTTTTTAAATTGTTTTTCGGGACACTTTTTGGGGACTTTTTTCAGGATTTATTTTCAAGACTTCTTTCTTCAGGACTTTTTAAAAACATTTTTTTCGGAACTTTATATTCAGCATTTTATTTCTGGATTTTTATTTTGGATTTTTCCGATGCCTTTATTTCAGGACATTTTTTTACGACAGTTTTTCAAGACTATATTTTCAGAACTTTTCTTTCGGAACTTTTTTAAGGACTACTTTGTTGGGACTTTGTTTTCAGGACTCTTTTCTCAAGATTATTTTTTCAGTATTTTTTGCGGGACTCTTGTTTCAGGAATTTTTCATTTTCACTTTTCGGGTCTTCTTTAAAACATTTCTTTCGGAACATTTTGCAGATCCACTTTGTCGGGAATTTGTTTTCAGGACTCTTTTTTTTAAAGCTCTTTTTCAGGACTTTCTCAGGGTTCTTTTCAGAAATTTATAAAACATTTTCGGGACGTTTTTTATTCAAGAATTCTTTTTGGGACGTTTTTTTTTCAAAAATTGTTTTTCGGAACTTTTTTCGGGATACTGTTTGGGGACTTTTTCAGGACTTATTTTCAAGACTTCTTTATTCGATGCCTTTATTTTAGGACATTTTTTTACGACTTTTTTCAAGACTTTATTTTCAGAACTTTTCTCAAGGACTACTTTGTCGAGTCTTTATTTTCAGGACTGTTTTTTCAAAGCTCTTTTTCACGACTTTCTTAGGGTCCTTTTCAGTAATCTTTTTAGAGTTGGCATTATTTATTGTCAGAACTTTTTTCCAGACCATTTTTGGGACTTTTTTAAAATTGTTTTTCGTGACACTTTTTGGGGACTTTTTTCAGGATTTATTTTCAAGACTTCTTTCTTCGGGACTTTTTTAAGGAGTTTTTTTCGGAACTTCATATTCTGCATTTTATTTTAGGTTTTTTTTGGATTTTTCAGATGCCTTTATTTCAGGACATTTTTTACGACAGTTTTTCAAGACTCTATTTTCATAACATTTTTAAGGACTACTTTGTTGGGACTTTGTTTTCAGGACATTTTGTTCAAAATATCTTTCGGGTCTTCTTTAGGGCCTATTTTTCAGGATTTTTGTTGTCAGTACTCGTTTTGCAGGACTTTTTTTAGGTCTTTTCTAGCATCGTTCCTAAAATATTTTTTTGTCAAGACTCTTTTTTCACGTTTTTTTTTAAACATTTTTCTGTCGGGACTTTTTGTACACCACGTTTTTGGGGACTTCTTAGTCAGGCCTTTCTTTTGAGACTCTTTTTTCAGAATTTTCTCAGAGCGATTTTCAGAAATCCTTTCAGAGCTTGTATTATTTGTTAGTTATTTTATAATCTATATTATAGCCCCAATTTATAAAATAAACATAATGTTTAAATTTTAAACCCAAAAACCGATTTAATATTTCTCTATAAAAAGATTTATTAAATTCAATTAAGTACTCAAAAAACCCAAATGTTTGTGCAGTTATTGTTTTACTAGACAATCACATTTTGCTGTGTACATTGTTTAAAATATTTTAATACAACACCGAATTGCACGTATTGTTATTTTATAAATGGTGTCCTGTTGTCGCATGAAATTTTTTACACACAAATGCAATATTAATTGCCGTTGCGCATTTTCCCGCTCCGCCAAGTATAAATATTTGCGGGGCGATTGCAAATGCATTAAGACGAAACATGATCGTGTGAAAACGCGCGGAATAATGTTTGTAATGTGCGAGTGTGCTTGATTGAAGTATTATACCATCGTCAGCGTCGGAATTTACAAAATAACACAAAAAACAACTATGTAGCGAAACTACTTGATATTATAAAGACTTTATAAACTCGATGACAAACAAGTTAAAATCGCGCCGTGTACGTAGGGGGGGGGGGGGGGGGGGGGGGGTTACGGGAGCGAGCGGTACTTGAAAGTTGCTAGGAACAAAGAGCCGGTTGCTATCTATAGGGTAGGTATTAAGGGTGGGGCACATTAAGGGTGCATGGGTACGTGGCTCCCCCAACTCCCCCGTCCGCCCTTCATCAAGTAAATTGCAACGGCAGAGTCCTCGTTTCGGATATCTGGCAGGTTAGACCCTCCGGGGATCCTCTCTCCTCTCTCAAACTCTCTCGCTGCTCACACCCGGCCCCCACCGCCCCCCAATCCCCCACTGGCGCGGAAGCCGAAGCGCTATATCATAAAAACAGCTCTAGCCCATTTCTCCCTCGCACGACATTTTTCTAATAACGAATCGCGCAAAATGAATTATACAACATTGTCGGAGTGGAGTGATGGTGTGGCTTAACGAACACTGGCTAAGAAATTCGGGGAAGGGGGTCAAGTGTTTTAAAACTCATTAAACAGCAGAGGATGGACCTTACAGCTTCATCAAAAATGTATTATTATAATAATTAAATCATAATTCCCACTGAATCGAAATATTCACTTTGTTGTAGATTACTACGTAGAGCAGGCATGTCAAACTCATTTACCACCAAGGGCCACATCAAGTATTACACACAATCCGGGGGCCGCATTACCAAAAAAACTACAATTGAAACCAAACAAAAAATAATTATTTTTACCTTGTACATAATTTTTTTTTTATATTTGATACCAACCTTGCCGGGCCGCGTGTTTGACATGCCTGCTCTAGAGTCCATTTCAAATATTTCTGTAAAAGAAAAATTTTGTGTGTCTGTATTGTGATCGTGAAATTTTTTTAACGGAAATATCCGTTTTGACCTCTCTAAGAGTCCATTTCAAATATTACTGGAAAAAAAACTATGTGTCTGTATTGTGACCGTGAAAATGTTGTCAATTTTTTTTTAACGGAAATATCCGTTTTGAGGTCTATAGAGTCCATTTCAAATATTTCTGGAAAAAAATTATGTGTGCGCCTGTGTTGTGACTGAAAAATTTTTCAGAATTTTTTTTTGAACGGAATTATCTGTTTTGATGTCCTAGAGTCCATTTCAAATATTTCTGGAAAAAAATATGTGTCTGTATTGTGGTCATAAAACTTTTTCAAATTTTTTTTATCGGAAATATCCGTTTTGAGGTCCCTAGAGTCCATTTCAAACATTTCTGGAAAAAAAATTTATGTGTGTCTGTATTGTGACCGTAAAATTTTTCTTACGGAAATATCCGTTTTGAGTTCCCTAGAGTCTATTTCAAATATTTCTGGGGGAAAAAAATGTATGTGTTTGTGTGTTTCTCTGTGTCTCTAATGTGATTGTGAAAATTTTTGCAAATTTTTTTTCACGGAAATATTCGTTTTGAGGTCTCTAGAGTCCATTTCAAATATTTCGGGAAAAGAAAAATTGTGTGTGGGTCTGTATTGTGATCGTGAAAATTTTTTTAAACATTTTTTTGTCGGAAATATTCGTTTTGATGTCTTTAGAGTCCATTTCAAATATTTCTGGAAAAGAAAAATTGTGTGTGTGCCAGTATTGTGATCGCAAAAATTTTTTCAAATTTTTTTTCACGGAAATATCCGTTTTGAGGTCTCTAGAGTCCACTTCAAATATTTCGGGAAAAGAAAAATAGTGTGTGTATCTGTATTGTGATCGCAAAAATATTTTCAAATTTTTTTTCACGGAAATATCCGTTTTCGGGTCTCTAGAGTTCATTTTAAATGTTTCTGCAAAAGAAAAATTGTATGTGTGTCTGTAAAAATTGTTTGTGTGTCTGTATTGTTACTGTGAAATTTTTTCCAACCATTTTTTTAACGGAAATATTCGTTTTGAGCTCTCTAGAGTCCATTTCAAATATTTCTGGGAAAAAAAATTGTGTATGTCTCCATTGTGATTGTAAAAAAAATTTCAAATTTTTTTTACGGAAATTTCTGTTTTAAAGTCTCTAGAGTCCATTTCAAATATTTCTAGAAAAGAAAAATTGTGTGTGTGTCTGTATTGTGATTGTGAAAATTCTTTCAATTTTTTTTACTGTTTTGATTTTGAGGTCCCTGGCGTACATTTTAAATATTTCTGGAAAAAAAAGTGTGTCTGTACTAACCGTGAAATTTTTGCAAACATTTTTTTAACGGGAATATCTGTTTTGAGGTCCCTAGAGTACATTTGAAATATTTCTGGAAAAAAAATGTGGTGTGTATGTGCCTGTGTGTGTACATACTGTGAGCGTGAAAGTTTTTCCAAAAATTTTTTTAACGGAAATATCCGTTTTGAGGTCACTAGAGTAGTCCATTTCAAATATTTCTAGAAAAAAAAATTATGCGTGTCTGTATTGTAACCGTGAAAATTTTTACGAAAGTATCCGTTTCTGATTTGAAATATTTCTTGAAAAGAAAAATTATGTGTGTCTGTATTGTAATCGTGAAAAAATTTTCAATTTTTTTTAAGGGAAATGTACGTTTTGAGCTCTCTAGTCCATTTCAGATATTTCTGGAAAAATAATTATGGGTGTTTTTGTATTGTGACCGCGAAAATTTTTCCAAAATTTTTTTAACGGAAACATCCGTTTTGCTGTCCCTAAAGTCCATTTCAAATATTTCTGGGAAAAAAAAAAATTGTGTGTGTGTGTCTATTGTGATTGTGAAAAATTTTTCATTTTTTTTTACGGAAATATCCCTTTTGAAGTCTCAAGAGCAGGCATAATAATAATAATAATAATAATATATATTTATTTTCCCAACAGATAACTACAATCCAATTACAGGGAAAAAATACTTAAAAGATATATATTCATATACAAATATATTCATATACAAATCAACTCATACACACACACATACACACACTAAAAATACATAGTACATAATATGATATACAAAATAAATTGTAAACATTAAAAAGAAAGTAAACGTAATAATGGAAATAAATTAACCACAGCGATAAGTACCCAAACCAATAATACCTCAAACACGTTTACCACCAAGGGCCACATCAAGTATTACACACAAGTCGCGGGCCGCATTACCAAAAAAAAACTACAATTGAAACCAAAAAAAAATAATTATTTTTACCTTGTATATAATTTTTTTTAAATATTTGATACCAACCTTGCCGGGCCGCAGGCAACTTGTAAGCGGGTAAGCGGGCCCGCGGGCCGCGTGTTTGACATGTCTGACGTAGAGCCTTCCCAAAATCTGGTGTCACATTGCGCGGTGAACTTCTTAAATTTAAAGAGAGGGGACGCCGGGAACTCATAATTACTCAGCGAGCGTCGCCTAGAGAACATAATGTAAATATTGATTCAGAATCGGTCGCGAAGTGTTCAATTCGGTGATGTGGCCACGCGTAGATTTGTTATCACGTTCTCTCACTCTGCGCAAACTTTCTTTCTGTAACTGAAGATGTTCTATCTTCAGCTACAAATAATTAATACAGACAGAATAATGGTATTTACCTGAAATCCCAAAATTAATTTACGCGTGCTGTTTTAAACGAATCCCGTAATCAGCACGCCGCTGCAATTCCGCGCGAATGTTAATCTCTTGTTTGCCCAAAAATCGGGCCGCACCACCGCAAATAGTTGTTGCTGTTGTTCGGCGGCGGGGGGCCGTTTTATCGACCCTTTTCGAAATAAATTGCGCGGCGCTGTAAATATTAGTGGGCGGACGGGCACCGGTAGATAATGCGACCTAAAAAATAATGTTTACCGCAATTTGCGTCTGTTGGAGCATGTGGACATTGCCACAATATATGAAAAGTTGATTACGATCCTCGTCGTCGGCGCAAAGTTACTTCGAAATTTTATGTTTTCCAAGTAAGGGCCGACAGCAGCGGCGGGCGGCAGCTGAAACGGCGCTCCCGGGGTCCTCGAGGGACCGACGTAAAACCTGCGTCCGGATATCCGATTGACAGCCGATTCTAGGGGCAGGGGGAGTTTGACACACCACCCTATTACTTCGTGGGTACCGTACACCCCCATAAACTATACTTTTCGATGGTTTCGCACCCTATTGCGGTCTCAAATATTCACAATCCCAGTATATCATCTCTTAATAATGTTATACTAACACATAATAGGCCATTACAATCGTAATAATAGCTATAAATATAACGAGAATATTATGTAATTCATAATAATCGAGGACGTTTTTAAAAAACTCCCGAGATTATTATAAAATCGCAAATATTCGAGTTATATTAAAAACTTTATCGTATCATCGACGATTCCGATGCAATGTATATGAAATTAACAAATTACGTCTGAAACTAATAACCTCAAAATTTGCATATTCTTATTAACGTTTGTTGATTCGTTACTAACATATTATGAGTAACTAAGGTCCATTGGAAATATATACGACAAATTGTTTGTTGATTCGTAACTAATGTATTATGAGTAACTAAGGTCTATTGAAAATTTATACGACACATTGTTTGTTGATTCGTAACTGACGTATTATGAGTAACTAAGGTCCATTGGAAATATATACGACAAATTGTTTGTTGATTCGTAACTGACGTATTATGAGTAACTAAGGTCCATTGGAAATATATACGACAAATTGTTTGTTGATTCGTAACTAATGTATTATGAGTAACTAAGGTCCATTGGAAATATATACGAAAAATTGTTTGTTGATTCGTAACTGACGTATTATGAGTAACTAAGGTCCATTGGAAATATATACGACAAATTGTTTGCTGATTCGTAACTGACGTATTATGAGTAACTAAGGTCCGTTGGAAATATATACGAAAAATTGTTTGTTGATTCGTAACTAAGGTATTATGAGTAATTAACGCATTATGGAATCATAATCCTATTATGATTCTAATAACATAATAGATGATGATATGATAAAAGTATTACTCTCGATATGGGGATCAGTGACGTAGCTTTAGATTAAGTACCGTATTCAATTGCATATTTTAGAGCCCTCTTTTTACTTTCTCCGTTACGAAGTACGAGAAAGTATTGTGATCGTGATTTTTTTTTCAAAATTTTTTTTTACGGAAATATCCGTTTTGGGGTCCCTAGATGCCATTTCAACAATTTTTGGAAAAAAAAAATTTGTGTCTCTGTGTGTGTGTGTGTGTGTGTGTCTGTGTGTGTGTCTGTGTGTGTGTGTGTGTGTCTGTCTGTGTGCGCTGTATCTCAAAAACTAGTAGAGCAATTGATATGAAACTTTGAACATCCATCTTATTTGATAATCTGAAGAACTGAAAAGCTTTTGGTAAAATTTCGTACACCGGAAGTGGGCGTTTACCTTATCTGTTTTTTGTTTTTTGCCAATATTTTCTTAAATATGAAAAATATCACAAAAACATTCAAACAAACTTTGAAGACAACAAAGAAATGAACAGCTTTTGCTTGAAAACATTTTTCATAAAATCATTTTTATTCGAGAAAAAAATTTATTATTATTTTTTTAATTTTTGGTTTATAATTATAAAACGATAATAGTTACAGAAAAATTATGTAAATAATAATTGTACAGAATGCCAAAATGAACAACTTCTAAAGAATAAGTTTTTTTCGAAATCTCGTTAGTTCTTGAGTAAACCGAGTTTTTGAATTTGAAGTATAATTTTTACATCTTTCATGATTTTGACGTTTTAAACGTCAGTTTCATCGGAGTTTACGCAACGCTCGATGTACATTTAAAATATGATTTCAATTGAAAATAAACCCATGAAAACGTAAATATAAAGTCGGAGAAAGTAACATGATGGCCACATCACCATTTTTTATTGGATGTTTTGGAATTTTAAAAATAATAACGTAATCTAGTTTTTAAAATACTTTAAAAAGAAATTTCATTTTTAATAAACACGTAATATAGCCTGAATTTATGAGCATTCAATATGTCTGTAAATCAACAAACGACGGAATTTTTATTTTTAACGAAATTTGCATTTTAAATGTAGTACTACTATAAATTTAACATCGATTTAAAATATAACAATAAACGGTTTAATATATTCTTCCAAATTTCCTAGAACAGATACACCATTACTGCGATAACTATTGTCTTAAGTGTTCCGCAAAGTTTCCTAATTGTGCGGAGTTAACTCAATTAGGGAAATTAGTGTAACGCTTATAACAATAGATGTCGCCGTAATGGTGTATCAATCCTAACGAAAACTTGGAGATTTATAACTCTATAACAAACTACCGTTTCCCCATCATCAACGAACATACCGAGCCGACGAGATCAAATAAGGCCGAAACCGGTGCTCCGCTATCGAAATATTATATATTTTTTTCGTAACACTACTCATCAGCAATCGCATTTTTTTGAACATTTATAACTCCGTATTCGTTTGCGTTAGGAGTTATTCTGCAAAAGTGTAGATGATTTTATTGTAAATTAAAGATATTTTTCAGATTTTAAATTGTTTGGTCAGTTTACGAGTTATGCGAATTAGAATGAGCATCTGTTTTACACGAAAAGTTAAAAAAATTGGTGATTTTCAAAAATCTAAATTTTTTCGGAAAAAATAACTCGGTTGATTTAAGGGGGCAGGATAGTTTCAGAGGCCGAAAAAAGCAGAATTTTGCGATTTTTGTTCTCAGTTCTGAGTGATTATAATGATTTAATTCTTTTTGTACATTAAAGGACTATCTTTGAACAGTATATTAGAATTTTTTTTGTAAAAAAATATTCATTATTTTTCCCGTGGTGGCGGTTCGTCAAAAAAAGGCGTCGTGCGGTGCGTAATTCCTGGCCTCGTGGAGTTACTTGAAATAAAAAAATCGAAGTGATTTATTTAAAATATTAGTTTTTCGGGCGAATGAACGAAATTATATTGAAAAATATGCGATTTTCGATTTTTCGCGAAGTTTTGAATTTAGAGGTACCATTTTCACATAAAAAATCAGCCTATTACTGCCCGTAAAAAATAGTAAATTTTTTTTTTTTATAAAAACGTTCGTTCATCCGCCAGTTTTTATCATATAAAAGATGTCTGCAAAAGTTCATTAAGATCGGTGCATTATTTTTACTTTCTCCGTTACGAAGTACGAGAAAGTATTGTGATCGTGATTTTTTTTGAAAAATTTCTTTTACGGAAATATCCGTTTTGGGGTCTCTAGATGCCATTTCAACAATTTCTGGAAAAAAAAAATTGTGTCTGTGTGTGTGTGTGTGTGTGTGTGTGTGTCTGTATGTGTGTCTGTGCGCGCTGTATCTCAAAAACTAATAGACCAATTGATATAAAACCTTAAACATACGTCTTATCTGATAATCCGAAGAACTGAAAAGCTTTTGGTAAAATTTCGTATACCGGAAGTGGATGTTTACCTTAATTGTTTTTTGTTTTTTGCCAATATTTTCTTAAATATGAAAAATATCACAAAAACATTTAAACAAATATTGAAGACAATAAAAAAATGAGATTATTTTGTTTGAAAACATTTTTCATAAAATCATTGTTATTCGAGAAAAAAATTTTTTTTTTTTTCATTTTTGGTTTATAATTATGAAACAATAATAGTTACAGCAAATTTATGTTAATAATAATTGTAGAGAATGTCAAAGTGAACAACTTATAAAGAATATGTTCTTTTCGAAATCTCTTTAGTTTTTGAGTAAACTGAGTTTTTGAATTTAAAGTATAATTTTTCCATCTTTCATAATTTTGACGTTTTAAACGTCAGTTTCATGCGAGTCTACAAAACGCTCGATGTACATTTAAAATATGATTTAAATAGAAAATAAACCATGAAAGTGTAAATATAAGTGATGATACCATCGGAGAAAGTAACATGATGGCCACATCACCATTTTTTGAGTTATGTTACGCACCGACTTCGAAAAAGTAGTTTTGAGAAAAACGCTTTACACACCTGCGTCGAGCGCTTTCGACGGCCTCCGAACACGATTATGAAATAACCGATATCTCAGCGAGTTTCACTCCGATCGACTTGAAATTTTCACAGGATATTCCTGAGATGTTGTACTTTCATATAGAAAATTATCGAAAAAAGTGATTTTTCGAAGTTGCGAAACCATCCTGCCCCCTTAAGTAAAAGTAAAACATTTATTTTAAGACAGTGTAAAATACAGAGAGGTTTTGAAAGTTTGTATAATTTTATTTCTACATTTTATATTTGTTAATTTTTTTTATTTAAAAACAAATCTAATTTATTGCAAGAAAATCGTGTCTTGTTAAATTTTTTATAATTTCTCACAGAATTTTATCACAAGAGGTTTAATTTGGCCGGATAAATTTTATTTTATCATTGAATCGACATACATTTCGATAATGAATTGAGATGGAAAAATTTCACGTGCAAGCGCGTCCGAAACGGATTTCAATTATATTTCACCGCAGATGTATTCAGAACTGACACGAACTGCCCCTGTTCAACTGAAGTTAGCTGTTTACTAAAATTGTTAATATAGAGATCGTTGTCATGGTGAAGGTAAATAAATTTTTAACCACTTGCAATTTTTTTTGTCCGCCGTTTTAAATGCACCTTTTTATACATGAGTTGAATTATCTTTGCAAAAAGTATTCTCGGAAAATGTTTTAACATTCAATCATTCACAAATAAATGGGACGGATTCTAAGAGTGTCTTTTTAAAACTGTTTTTAATTTATGTTTATGTATGCATAAGTGTATCTCCAAATTTCAACTTTTTGCTCATATGGAAATCTTCAAAACGAAACAACTTTTTCAAATAATTTTAATTCACGGAAAATTTTAATTTATTCTTCAATGTTACATAGATCATTAGAAAATCTTCAAATCAAAATGTATTTCTAATGAATCAAAATTTTTAAACGTTTTTAATTTATGGACAATTTTTTTTTATTGCTCAAAACCAAATTTATTTCTAATGAATCTAACTTTTTTAATAATGTTTAATGTGTGGACAATTATTTTTATTGCTGAAGTGTTTTTAATTTATGGACAATTTTTTTATTGCTCAAGTGTTCCATGGCTTACTAGACCATTTTCAAAACCAAATTTATTTCTAATGAATCAAACTTTTTTTAAAAATCTTTAATTTATGGACAATCAGTTTTATTACTCAGGTGTTTTTAAATAATAGACAATGTTTTATTGTTCAAGTGTTCCATAGCTCACTAGAAAATTTTCAAAATCAAATTTATTTCTAATGAATCAAACTTTTTCAATAATCTTCAGTTTATGGACAATTAGTTTTATTGCTCAAGTGTTTTTAATTTATAGACAATTTTTTTTACTGCTCAAGTGTTTCATAGCTAACTAGAAAATTTTCACAAAATTTCTAATGAATCAAATTTTTTTAATAACTTTTACTTTATAGACAATTCTGTTTTGCTCCAGTGTATAAAATCTTCAAAACAAAATGTAACTATAATAAAACACTTTTACTTTGTTTGTAACACAAATTTTATTTTCTTGTTGACTATAGTTTCGGCAACAATAAAATAAAATTTGTGTTATACCAACAAAGTAAAAGTGTTTTATTATATTTACAACATGTACAACGAAGTAGAAGCCTCCACCATAAACAATACAAAATTTAACTCTAACGAATCAAACTTTTTCAATTATTTTTAATTAAATTTAAAAAAAATATGATGTATGTACGGTTGCCTAAAATTCTGGAGCAAACAATGATGATGAATAAATTAAACATAATCGGCCCTATTTCGTAAACAAACCGTTTAATTTAATGGAATGTTAAAATTCGTCACCCTTTTCCTCCCTTGTCTCCCATTTCTAATTTTATTTAACATAACAATCAGCCGTTTTTTTAACGTTTTGCTTACGTAATATCTATTTAAAATCATTATAGATTTACCAGCAACCCCATTCATATTTACACACGCAGTTAATTGTAGGACTTAATTTAAAGGGCATATATCTCCATCATAAATTATATTCAATGCTTTTTTAGTAGCTACAACAACACTTCCAAGGGTTTACATGCATCAAAAAGAGTGGCGGCCCCTTCGCCCAGTCTACCCCCATTCATCGGATTCAATGCATGTTAGCCACCCCATTATTATCGTCGCTTAAAAATAGAACCGCGCCAAAGTAACACATGCAATGGACTCATAAGGGAGGTTTAAGTGGCCCAATTAATCGGTAAAAAATTAATACATTTACCAGTTGTTCTTTTTTTATATTCAATATTCAAGATGATTTTTTCGTAATTATGAAATTAGAAATTAATTACATAAGTAATTGTAGAGGCCTCCACTTTGAATTTTTTATAAAACACAAGTAACTTTGTTAATGTCACACACTTTATTTATAGTTTTGATACAATTAAGCTCGTCATTCTCAAAGAGTACCTTCTTTAGTCTAAGATTGTCATAGAGCTGATCGGACATAGTGGTATAGTGCTTTTATTTAAAAAAATTATTGAGTTAAATTCTTCATAATATTATTAATAATAATAACATTTCAATGTATGGATTATAAGATTACATAATAATTTTAAACTTTCGATGTTATTTCACGCTTAAAGTGCGCGCGATACGTGAAAATTTGCGTCGGCTTTACGATCAGTTAAGCTCCGCAGAATCAATTCGAATGTTTTTCAAGCACCATTAGACAAGTGGGAATTTTCAGTAAAAGGCAACCGTTTAATCCCCCACAATAGGTAATAATAGCCGTGACAGTGAGAGGAACTGCAGGGAGGATTTGAGATCCGCAATCTTATCACTTTTGCACAGTTTTAAAGCTATTGATTTCGAACGGAAGTGCTTTATTGGTACACGGTGGGGTGTAGCTAAATTATCGGCTTAAAACACTTATAACAGTATTGTTGATTTGATTAAAATATTATAATGAATTAACTATTCCGACTCTCAAAAATTGAAGGATATTGAGGCTGTTCAGCGCGTTCGAAAAATTAAGGGTTTTTGCCACTGATCGATAAAAATTATGTAATCATATTGTACATAAAGTGTGAATGTTGGTTTCTAAAAAATTAATTTTTTTATAAATATTTCTAATAATATTTAATTTAGTGTTAAAAAATGGGTATTTTTAACATTAAATAAAATTGAAATATACGCTGAAAATTTAAAATGTTTTATTATAGAGACACATATCGATTCTTTAGTAATAACATTCATTAACTCAAATTAGTTTTACCTGAAAAATAAGGACGCAATTACGTATGAGCTAGACCCTTCCGCGAGATATTTTGGTTGGCGTAATTTTTAAGAGATTTTTAACTGTTCGTTGCGGGACGAACAGCCTTAAGTTAAATGAAATTTCAAAGATAATTTGTGATATTTTCTAACCGCCCGAAAAATTTTGTGTAAGAAAAATACATAATCTACCAGCAGTTTATTAACCTCGTGAGGTTACAGCAGTGCATTTTTATGTACCTGATAACTTTTTATCATTTTCGCACCGTTTACATAACTTGAACAAACAACGCGGGTAAAAATAGATCGGAAAATGCAAGAGGCGTCGGGGAAAGGTGATTTTAGGCAGTGGCTCGAGTGACGGGGGGCGAGCAGGTGCATGTGGGCCTCGAGATAAAAAGGGGAGTTACATATAAATTAACTCAACGTATTTTTATTATAATTACAGGAGGGGAACTCGCAAATTATACATACGTGTCCTTAATATAATTCTACGCCTGCATTCACACACTATTTACGTAAACTGTAATTAAACTAAGGCTCATATATTTCCATTTTTATTATTACTATTCGCCGCGTAATTCCTTTTATTAATAAATTATGAGGTTTAGGTGATAATTTATAAATAAGATGTATATGGGTAATTCCACTAGTATTCACCGATGCAAAAAAATCGAGGTTGGATTTTTTTCAAACTTTGGGAGATTGATTGTAGTATCGAAAAACTAAGTTTTCTCAAATTTCAGCTTCCCAGATATTAAACTTACAATTTGAGGTGTGAATTACGATTTTTGAAAGATCAGCATTTTCACGAAATCTTATAATTTCCAATTTTTAAACCTACGTAACTTTTTTCGTTCTGAAGATTTTGAGTTGAAATTTTGAGAGTGTACTTCGGAAATGTTTCTAAAGATTCTCTGGGAGTTTGATGTTGAAAAATTTAGAGGTAACAAAAATACAGCGGTTCAAAGTTCGTTATTTTGGGGAAAATAGCCGAAATACCAATTTTTAAACTTACATAACTTTTTCTTGAATGCATATTTTTAGCTGAAATTCAATAGGTATACTCTATGAATGTTTCTAAAAAACTTCTGAAAGTTAGGTGCCAAAAAATTAAGAAACACTTGATATACAATGGTTCAAATATACGTATTTTATCGAAAATCGCTAAAACTGACATGTTCAAAACCACGTAACTTTTTTCTACCTGAATATTTTGAACTGAAATTTGGAGAAACTACTCTTGAAATGTTCCGAAAGAACTCCTGAAATTTTAGTGCCAGGGAATTATGGGATACCGGAGATACAGTGGTTCAAAGATTAGCAATTTGCCAAAAACGATCATTGCTAAAAGTTACTGAAATTCCCATGATTAATCCTACGCAACATTTTTCTATCTGAACGTTTTGTCTTTTCATTTGCACTGTTATTAATTATTTTTAATAACATTTTTAGGACACATTCCAGACACATGTAGCTATAAAATAAATAAAACATCCAGATATGGATTACCGATAGTTTTTCCGGAATTTCTCATGAAAATTCGCAGCCTTGCCAAACGCACACTTTCAACTTGATTTCTGCGGCCGCGGTGGCCTAGTGAGTAATGCTCCTGCTTGCGGGCCTCGTGGTCGTGGGTTCGAATCCCATCCGTGCGGTCACTTTTTCGGAACGAAGAAGTGGCCGTGCGGGTACATGGATGTCCAGTGTATATATATATATCATAAATAATAAGAAATCAATATATACAGTTAATTGAAAACTCTGGCGGAATGGACCAGTTTCCCATGCCAAGAAAAAAAAACTTGATTTCTTTAAATTTTCCAAAAATCGATCGATGAATTTTAATAAAATTTTCAGAAAACATTCCAAACATACGTAGCTATAAAACAAGATAAAAATCCAAAAATGGGTTTATTTTTTCCGGAATTTCCCATAAAAGTTCGCAGCTTTGCAAAATGCACACTTTCAACTTGATTCCTTTAAATTCTCCAAAAATCCCTCTATGAATTTTAATGACATTTTCAGGAAACTTTCCAGAGACATGTAGCTATAAAACAAATGAAAAATCCAAAAATTTGGATATTGTTATCAATAGTTTTTCCAGAATTTTCTCTAAAAGTTTGCAGCTTTGTAAAATGCACACATACTTTCCTTCAAATTCTCCAAAAATCTCCCGATGAATTTTAATGAAATTTTCAGGAAACTGTCCAGAGACATGTAGCTATAAAACAAATGAAAAATCTAAAAAATTGGATATTGTTATCAATAGTTTTTCCGGAATTTTCCCTAAAAGTTCGCAGCTTTGTAAAATGCACACATACTTTCCTTTAAATTCTCCAAAAATCTCCCAAAGAATTTTAATGAAATTTTCAGGAAACATTCCAGAGACATGTAGCTATAAAACTAAAGAAAAATCCAAAAATTTGGATATTGTTATCAATAGTTTTTCCGGAATTTCTCCTAAAAGTTCGCAGCTTTGCAAGATGCACACTTACTTTCCTTTAAATTCTCCAAAAATCTCTCGATGAATTTTAATGAAATTTTCAGGAAACTTTCCAGAGACATGTAGCTATGAAACAAAAGAAAAATCCAAAAAATTGGATATTGTTATCAATAGTTTTTCCAGAATTTTCCCTAAAAGTTCGCAGCTTTGTAAAATGCACACATACTTTCCTTTAAATTCTCCAAAAATCTCTCGATGAATTTTAATGAAATTTTTAGGAAACATTCCAGACATATGTAGCTATAAAACAAGACAAAATCCAAAAATGGGTTATCAATAGTTTTTCCAGAATTTCCCATAAACGTTCGTAGCTTCGCGAAATACACACTTTCAACTTTCTAAAATTTTTTCCTTTAAATTTTCTAAAAATCCCTGTATGAGTTTTATTGAAATTTTCAGGTAAGATTCCAAACACATGTAACTATAAAACAAAAGAAAAATCCAAAAATGGGTTATCAATAATTTTCCGGAATTTCCCATGAAAATTCGCAGCTTTACAAAATGGACACTGTCAACTTAATTTTTCAAAAATCCCGTGATGAATTTTAATAAAATTTCCAGGAAACATTCCCGATATATGTAGCTATCAAACAAAAGAATAATCCAAAAACAGGTTGTCAATAGTTTTAAGGGAAAACATATTATTTATTTACGTTTTTCTTTTCTTTAATTGTGATTATATGAACTGTGTCATTAATCATTTTTCCTCTTAATTTGTTGTATGTATTTGTATTTCTTAATTTCCCATTTTGTTTTCGTTTTAAACAATAAAATATTTTTTATTTAGTTTTAATTAAGTTTAAGTAAAAAGGGAATTTGATGAATTAAATTAAAGTTTTATTTTATTTATCTGTAATGTTTTTGTATTTTTAAAATATCTCCCATTTTATTTTCGTTTTTACCCATAAAATAATCAATTTTTAATTTTAATTAAGTTCAAGTAAGAAAGTAATTTGATAAATAAAATTTAAAGTTATATTTTTTTTATGTGCAATGTTTTCATATTGCTTAAATATTTCCCATTTTATTTATATGCAATGTTTAAGTATTGCTTAAATATTTCCCATTTTATTTTTCGATTTAACAATAAAATAATCAATTTTTAATTTTAATTAAATTTAAGTAAGAAGGGAATTTGATAATTAAAATTAAACTAAAATTTATACCGGCAGATATTTCGTTTTAAATTTTAAATTTAACTAATATAAATTGCTTTTGCGTCTACGAATTGGTCGCTTGGTTCTTCATGTGGTAAAGTTTTCTTTTAAATATCGTTAGGGGCTGAACGGTTAAAAGCCTACGCCAAAAAAAAATGCTTTTTGTTTCGATGTTAAATTTTAATTTTAAGCGGAACTGAACCGCAACTAAAAATGATTTTTGTTTTCTTTACACTATAATTTTTTTCGTTAAATATACACTGGTGGAAAAAAAACAAACACTTGAAATTCGTGAAATTTCGACCATTTTCAAACCGCCATAACTCGGCGTATTTTCAATCGATTGTGATGAATCTTTGAGGGCGAACAACTTTGAAGTGTCTTCTTTAAAGTCATGCATGCGAACTTAAGTGTAACCCCTTGCGCCCCCTTCTAGCGCCCATGTGAAAAAAAATGTTTTTTTCAGAAAACCATGTCCAACTTTGACGATGTCTACGCAGTTGGAAAAATTTTGTCGACTCAATTCACCATAAAGGCATTAAAATTTGATAAATTCCCTATACAGGACTCCAAGAACGAAGTTCCTACGATGATTTGGCACCAAGTTATACGTGTTTGACTTTTTAACCAAATTTGGGAAAAAATCTATTTTGGTTTTACTTTAAGGGGGTAAAGTCAAATTGGAATGATCCCTTTTCGAACCCGCGAACAAAAAGAAAACTCGTTTTTGGGCAAAAAACGTCCAACTTTGGCAACGTGTACCGAGTTGGAAAAAATGTCTCGATCCACCAAACGGGCATTGAAATGTGTTCAATTACCTGTGCAGGACTCAAAGAACGAAGTTCCTACGACGGTTTGGCACAAAGTTATGGGTGTTTGAAAAAAAGTGCACCACTAGCCATATTCCTTTCTAAAAACTATGTTTTACTTTTGGTCTTATTTTTGTTTTCAAGTAGTGCGTCTTTATTTGACATTACATATGCGTAACAATTTAAAACATATATTTGGATTATTTTTCACTGCCATGTCAAAAGGGCTATCGACCGTTTGTCTTTCTGCCCATTTTCAAGATTTTTTCTAAATATTGAACATTGGTGTATTCGAGATTTCGAGAGTTATTATTAAATATTGAGTTAATATATCGTCAGATTTAGTAGTAATACGGAAGATAATACGGGTATCATATGATACGAGAAGCGAATGAAAACTATAAAATTTTGCTTTAATTAAAGTGGGAAATTTATAGAAATTTTAAAATTCCGCTTGATGCGGAAATTTCATGGAGCGTTTTATTTTATCCGGGTTTATGTAAAAAGATGTAAAACCCAGGGATCACGTATATGATACTTTCCTGCAGGAATCATTAAATACATCCCGGGTGCACTTCTGGGGATCCTTTATGATAGTTTTGTTTCGATGGAGAAACGAATCCATAACTGGGGTTGCTGGGGGGGTAGTTTTTCGTCGTCGCCGTTGCCGCCGCCTGTATAAACGGGCGGTAGGCTGGGGTGTATAGCAGCGGTTGTTAAAGCACGCTGTCCTAAACACATGCCCCTGCACACCCACCCCCGGACGCAACCCACCCCTGGGCCTATTCTTTGTGTTCCAATATCGCCGGCTGACATTTGAAGCGGACGAACGGCACCCTTATCTGCGGGGGTGTACGCCAATATTCTTCGCACCCGACACCCCACTAATCAATCTACCCTGCCTTCCCCCATCTCTCAATACCCTGTCTGTCTACCCTGCCTTATACTGGATGGACAAGGGTGCAAAGTATTATCCGGTCGACCGTGCTATTCACGGTGTTCTATAATACTTTCAACGAAATTTTCGGAGGAAAAGGGGTCCGAACGTTTATATAAAATCGTAACATGGGTCGGGACCGGTGGGCACATAAAGAATTCAACGGGTCTGTTCCTGTTCCTGTTCGTAGGGACCGTAAAAACTCTCCGGTATTACACTTAAAAGTCATGGTGGGTAGTACGTGTAGTATTATTACGCCGTGAAAGTTTAGAACAAAAGCGGATTTATATTCAACTTAATTCGAATCACACACGAATATGACAGCATAAAACCTTTGGCTTGTGCACTTTGGGAAAATAATAATACACCTTTATATAAAACCCCGGCAGTCATAGTGCACCACTAAAATTGCTATCCCAGCCGAGCATGTCTGTAGGAGCCATATCTGGCGCGATTATTGCCAATAAACCTGAATTACTCTCAATATTATCCAACGGCGCGTCATCTCTCTCCCTCGGAGTCGGATGGCCGCCGGAGGAGTGCACGCGACGGACAGAGATGCGGCGAGGGTAGCGTCATTCTAAAGTGCAGTATGGTCCTATATTTCACGCTGCAACGAGGTCAACTTTAAAGCGCTGTCTTGTATTCTTTCCTGCTATAGAATGGCTTCCAAGAGACGCCCGGCTGCAACTATAAAGAGGATAAAAACTGCTGTAACCGGGCTAGAGACTCCACCTTTGCCTCCGCGCCGTGCCAGAGACACTCCACTCGCATCTCTCGCTATTCTTGGATATCTTATCGTCCACATGATGCAATCTCTTTTACCTCACCTTTTCCGCCGGGCTCCATTCTCACACTTTATATACCAAATGCCCACACAATGTCTTCACCAATATCTGCATTTTTAATGCGCCCCCGCATGCGAGATTTTCGCCTCGGCTTGCCGCCGCCATTTTTACATGGCGCACATATTAAATTAATCTCGACGATGTTTTAACAGATAAGGGGAAATTGGACGAAACGCTGTATCGCCGGAAGATACCTACAAAACGCGACCCGAAATAATCATTATATATTCCAATAGGAAATACAATTCTTACCTTGTTGAAATAAATCCACCTCAAATGCAATGTTTTTATCGTTTTCGGTTTTATTTTTTAGAATCCATACGCAATAATTAACAATTGTGTGAAGGCTAATTAATGTGTAAGAGTAATTAAAACATCATTTTTTGTTGAAAAATTTGAATTGATTAATTTCTAGAAACGCCAAAGTGGCGGAATCTTTTGCCTAATTGTTGTACTAATCCCAATCCTAATCCTAATCCGACTGGCATAACCACGGACAGATATAGGAATGCCAATGGCAGCAAATATAACAATAATAATATAAATATAGTTTTCCCATTGGTTCGGACCGGTTTCGACCTTTCAAGTCTTATGGAAGTTTATAGGGAAACGTAAATTACTATTGGAATATAAATATTCCAAACACCGTTAAAGGTAGAAACGCCAAAGTGACCTAATTCAAACAACTTCTAAAAAGTGTGGGTAGAGTAAACAACATTCTCAAAAACTCTATTTCTGAGGGTAAAAGGCATATGTACTGACTTATCTGGGTTCAATTTCAATTTATTGCATAAAAACCATGTGTCTGCCTTGTGACTGTGCCTCATCCCTAATTACCACAGACTCTTGTAAATTCTTGCTAGATGATAAAATTGTGGAATCATTCGCAAAAAGGACTAGCCCACTATTTAAGTCATGTTGAAAATCATCAATGTAAATCAAAAATAACAGGGGCCCAACTACGGAGTCCTGAGGAATACCTGTATTTATAGGTAGTAGTGGTGAAAGCTGATTTTTGACATACACGCTTTGTTGATGGCCACTTAGAAAGAATCTGCATTTTGATGGCATGTTGTACGTGTACGTAGCAAAATATCTGGCCATATCAAATGGAAACTTTGAACAAAATGCGTATTTTTAAAGAAATTCAATAAAACGAAATGTAGCCTGAATATATGAATATTCAACCTGTTCGTTAATCTGCAATCAAAATTAAGTCTTACTAAAACTATAAACAAATAACTTATTTAAACCACTACCTCCCTGGCTAGTGCCACTCGGCACGGATATTGAATGATACAAAAGAAATTTGTTTATTTTCAAAGATTGCATTGTCATCGTCTTATGCACAAATTTCCTGGATATCGCTAATATTAATTATATTCGTTAAGTTAGGTTTGGACCACAGCTGTATAAACAAAATTGAAATTCCCAAACAGAACAATTACTTGATGAGGTGAAGGTGGTTAAAAAATCACATACGAAGCGACCGAGAATTGCAAACTGCGAGTATTTTTGGTATCTGAAAATTTTCAATTATATTGCCAGAAAACGTGAAAACAAATAAACGACGATTGACTAAATTCATTGGAATTACGGTATTTTCAAAATTTGACGCAGAAGATTGTTTTGACTCGAAAAAAAAAACATGTTCTCGATTTGCACAGTTTTGCTTAATCTCTAAAAAAAACAGCCGAAAATTAATTAGCTTGTTGAATAGAGTCGAAAATTACTAGAATTTCTAAAATCGAACTATTTTAATATGAACATTAAATTTTTTGAAAGAAAAAATTATCGTCATTTTGGCATTTCATTGGAATTACGGTATCTTCCAAATTTGACGCAGAAGTTAGGTTAATAGTAATAAGCAATTTTATTCAGTTATGGAGGAACGCAAACTTTATCAAACATGGCTGCACTTTTCGTTAAAATAAAATTATCGTTTAAAGGAGGCAATTTATACGTTTTCAAGGTTGCTTTTATCTGGAACTAGCATGCATCCTTATTTAAAGCTGTGTGACAAATAATGAAGTTAAGTACCAGTTTTTATTTGTTTTTATATGTTGATGATTGATGTCTCTTGAACGGGGGTGGCGAAGCGTTTCGCTGATTTTTGGACATGAAAGCATCTAGAATGGTTTGACTCGAAGAAAAAAACATGTTCTCGATTTGCACAGTTTTGCTTAATCTCTAAGAAAAAAACAGCCGAAAATTAATTAGCTTGTAGAATAGAGTCGAAAATTACTAGAATTTCTAAAATCGAACTATTTTAATATGAACATTAAAATTTTTGAAAAAAAAATTATTGTCATTTTTTCAATCGATTCAAGCAAAGAGTCGAAAATTACTAGAATTTCTAAAATCGAACTATTTTAATATGAACACGAAAATTTTTATCGTCATTTTTTCAGTCGATTCAAGCAGAGTCAAAAATTACTAGAATTTCTAAAATCGATCTATTTTAATATGAACATTAAATTTTTGGAAAAAAAAAATTATCGTCATTTTGGCATTTCCAGTCGAAGTTACTTTGCGTACCTCCGTTCTTGGAAGTCCCACATTTTTTTATAGACAAATAGCGTTCAGAATGAATCGATTTGAAAATTTTAAAATAATTTAAAAAAAAATGAATCGTTATTCAGGCGTTTCTAGTCGATTTAGGCACTATTTTCGACAGAAATATTTTTGCGTATATCCGTTCCCGGAAGTCTCACAAAAAAATTATAGACATATAGTGTTCAGAATGAGTTGTTGGACATTTTTTTCAGGCTATATTTTGTCTTTATTAAATTTATTTAATGCTTCTATAATAAGTGAGGTTGTCTCAAATTGATTTAAATTGTCGTCGTTATTTTTTTTTACTTTGCTGCCTTCTTCTAATCTGTGCAGCCTTTGCCGAAATGCTCTGTCTTTCAAATAACCAAATATAGAGTAGTCCAGCGGGCTCAGATCTGGTGAGCGTGAAGGCCTTCGCCCTTGACTAATTAATCTCTCATCATAAAAGAATGTTGCTCGCTGTATAAGTTGTTGCTCCGTCTTGCTGGAAATATCTATGCTGCGATCCTTCATCACCTAACTAGTTTATAAAAGCATCGATCAGTTGTTGCCGTTATCTCTCACCATTTATTGTATCGTTCAAGAAAACGGGACCAAATGTACTTCGGCAAGACACGAATCCCAAAGATTTGTGTACATATTGTATTAGCAATCACCGACTCGAGACGTGTGGGGATAAAGTTTGCACAGAGTGAGAAAGTATTCGGAGACCGCGAGCTTAAATTTAAGATGGTCACTGCGCAACGCGTCTCGAGTTCTTGGAACAACTCTACTTTGAACTGTTGGAATTGAATGAATGGAAATGCATGTTTGAATGAATGTAAATAATATGAGTAACCAAGCAACCGCAAAACACCGGCTAAGTCTGTGCGTGTGTGTGTCTGTGTGCGCTGTATCTCAAAAACTAATACAGCAATTTATATGAAACTTTGAACATCCGTCTTATTTGATAATCTGAAGAACTGAAAAGCTTTTGGTAAAATTTCGTACACCGGAAGTGGGCGTTTACCTTAACTGTTTTTTTGTTTTTTGCCAATATTTTCTTAAATATGAAAAATATCACAAAAACATTTAAACAATCTTTGAAGACAACAAAGAAATGAACATCTTTTGCTTGAAAACATTTTTCATAAAATCATTTTTATTCGAGAAAAAAATGTATTTAATTTTTTTTTAATTTTTCGGTTTATAATTATAAAACGAAAATAGTTACAGCAAATTTATGTTAATAATAATTGTAGAGAATGCTAAAATAAACAACTTATAAAGAAATCCTTTTAGTTTTTGAGTAAACTGAGTTTTTGAATTTTAAGTATAATTTTTTCCATCTTTCATAATTTTGACGTTTTAAAAGTTAGTTTCATTCGAGTTTACACAAATTATTACAGTTATTACTTACAATAACATGTAAGACTTCCCTATATCCGTATAAAAAATCCACAAAAAGGCTAGTCTATGATATTAGAATATACAACTCAATTAAAGTAATTATTATTGTTATCGCTTTTAGTTGAAATGTAAGCCTTATAACATTTCTCCGTTCCCAATTAACAAAAAATAATAATAATAAAAATATAGTTATTGTTTTATTATTAAAATCAATGGAGAGTGAGATAAATACGTACAATTTTTCACTCGAGATCATACATTACAAACCACACCCTAAGTTCTATCTTTGGTGCAATCCATCTTATTCTTATCGTACTTAAATTGCGTTGGAGTTCTGGTTAGCCGACACAGCACAGCCGCAGCTCTTGTTTTCCTTGGTGCAATTTTAACGAAAATACCTACAATATTGATGCTTGAACTATTAGCAAGGTAAAGAGGACCACGCTTGTAAAACAAAATTTATAACCTCCACAGCGTTAATTATAAAGTAATTTATAAATACTGAATAATGTGTTTTAATGTTTTAATCATTGTGATCAAGCCGTTTCCTTTTACGAATTGTTTTATTTACGTTATTACTGCCCGTTACACACGTTCGGCCATAAAATGGCGCGCCTCTGCGCTTGTTGTTGTAATTAATTATTTAAACTTCAATTAGAGTGGAGACCAGACTGATAGGTAAATGTTCCTTGAAATATGGCCGTTTAAAGGACAGTTTTAGAAAGGTGTGTGCACCTTTCTAGGCTCTGAAGGATTTCACACTTATGTTATCATCGGCGCTAATAAAAATTTGTAGTTTATATCTTCTGTGTAGTTTACTTGAATATTTTTTATGAAATACCAGGTGCTCATTTTCAATCAAATAACACATTAGTAACTTAGATGAAGCGCAAACTTTTATAATATAACAATTTTTTAAAAAAGTAAACCTTTTTACTTTCTCCGTTACGAAGTACGAGAAAGTATTGTGATCGTGATTTTTTTTTTCAAAATTTTTTTACGGAAATATCCGTTTTGGGGTCCCTAGATGCCATTTCAACAATTTCTGGAAAAAAAAAATTTGTGTCTGTGTGTGTGTGTCTATGTGTGTGTGTCTGTGCGCGCTGTATCTCAAAAACTAATAGAGCAATTGATATGAAATTTTGAACATACGTCTTATTTGATAATCCGAAGATCTGAAAAGCTTTTGGTAAAATTTCGTACACTGGAAGTGGATGTTTACCTTAGCTGTTTTTAGTTTTTTGCCAATATTTTCCTAAATATGAAAAATATCACAAAAATATTTAAACAAATATTGAAGACAATAAAGAAATGAGATAATTTTGTTTGAAAACATTTTTCATAAAATCATTTTTATTTATTTAATTTTTGGTTTTTAATTATGAAACGATAACAGTTACAGCAAATTTATGTTAATAATAATTGTAGAGAATGTCAAAATAAACAACTTATAAAGAATAAGTTTTTTTCGAAATCTCTTTAGTTTATGAGTAAACTGAGTTTTTGAATTTAAATATAATGTTTCCATCTTTTATAATTTTGACGTTTTAAACGTCAGTTTCATGCGAGTCTACAGAACGCTCAATGTACATTTAAAATATGATTTAAATAGAAAATAAACCATGAAAGTGTAAATATAAATTATGATACCATCGGAGAAAGTAACATGATGGCCACATCACCATTTTTCAATATGCATTCCTATTGAGATGTATGTCAGTCTGATATGCGGTATCTCAAAAACTACGACATGAATTAACATGAAACTTTGAACATTAGCCTTATTTGAAAATCCGAAGAACCGAAAAGCTTTTGGTAAAATTTCATACACCTCAAGTATGCGTTAACCTTAGCCGTATTTTGTTTTTCTCCAATAATTTTTTATTTGTAAAGAATATTACAAAAAAATCTAAACAAACCTTAAAGGTAACAAAGAAATGAGCATCCTTTGTTTGAAAATATTTTTCAAAAACAAACGTTTTATGAAAAAATAAAATTATCATTTTTTTGTCATTTTTAGTTTATAATTAAGAAACGATAACAGTTAATCAAATTTATATTAATAATATTGGTAGGTAATGATAAAATTAATAACTTATAAAGGATAAAGGAAAGGATTCTTTTGGAAATCAATACTTTTTGAGTAAATCATCGATAAAGATTATTAGAATTTGAAGCATCATTTTTCATTTCCATCTTTCATAATTTCGACGTTTCAAACATCAGAATCATCCAATACTACAACACGTTCGATGTACATTGAAATTTAAAAAAATATCATGAAAGTATAAATCAAAATTTTAGGACTTTTTTAGGATTCTTTTTTTTCAGGTCTTTTTTGTAAGACCTTATTTTCATTTCTTTTTTCAGGTCATTTTTAAGAACCTTTCACTAGAACTTATTTTGCAGGACTTTTCTTCAAGATCATATTTTCAGGAATCATCTTTAATGATGTTTTTTCAGGACTTTTCTTTTCTGAATTTCTTTCGAGACTCTTTTTCAAGGCTATATTTTCAAAACTTTTTGTTTTTGAGACTTCTTTTCACGATTATTTTTCAGGAACATTTTTCACGACTTTTTAATGCCTTCTTCAGTCTTTTTGCAAGACTCTTTTTGGGTTTTTTTGCAGGACGATTTTTTTCAAAACTTTCGTTAAGAGTTTTTTCAGGACTGTTTTCAAGACAAAAGTTTTAGTTTGGGGCCTTTTTACGGGACTTTATTTTTAGGATTTTTAATCTGAATTATTTTTCTGGAACTTTTTTAATGAATTTTTTCGGATCTTTTCTTAGATTCTTTTTGGGTTTTTTTTACAGGACAATGTTTTCAAAACGACTTTGTTACGACTTTTTTCAGAAGTTTTTCAAGACTTCTGTTTCAAAATTGAAATGCTCAAAACTTGAATTTTGGAAATAAAAATTGCATTCAGCGCTTATAAAAATTAAAAAAATTAAATCTTTCTTGGAATTAGCTTTAAAATTTCTTTGTTCGTTCAAAATACACCTAGTTTTGGTATCCCAGTTAAAAAATTACTTATTTCAGCCTGAAAGAAAATTGAAATGCTCAAAACTTGAACTTTGGAAATGAAAATTGTATTCAGCGCGTATAAAAATTGTAAAAATGTAATCTTTGCTGGAATTAACTTTAAAATTTCTTCGTCCTTCCGAAATAGACATAGTTTTGGTATTCCAGTAAAAAAATTACATATTACAGCCTAAAAAAAATTTCCAACGCTCAAAACTTGAACTTTGGAAATGAAAATTGCATTCAGCGCTTATAAAAATTGTAAAAATTAAATCTTTGCTGGAATTACCTTTAAAAATGTATGTTCATCCGAAATGGACCTATTTTTAGAATTCCAGTTAAAAAAATCACAGATTATAGCCTGAAAAAAAAAATTGCAACGGTCAAAACTGGAACTTTGAAAATTAAAATTGCATTCAGCGCATATAAAAATTGTAAAAATGTAATTTTTGGTGGAATTAGCTTTAAAATTTCTTTGTTCATTCAAAATACAACTAGTTTTGGTATCCCACTTAAAAAAATTACATATTTCAGCCTGATAGAAAATTTCAACGCTCAAAACTTGAACATTGCATTCAGCGCTTATAAAAATTGTAAAAATTTAATCTTTGCTGGAATTAGCTTTAAAATTTTTATATCCATTCAAATTAGACCTAGTTTCGGTATTCCAGTTAAAAAAATACATACTTCAGCATAAAAGAAAATTGCAACGCTCAACTGGAACTTTGGAAATGAAAATTGCATTCAGCGCATATAAAAATTGTAAAAATGTAATCTTTGCTGGAATTAGCTATAAAATTTCTGTGTCAATCTAAAATAAACCCAGTTTTGGCATTCCAGTTAAAAAAACCGTTATAAGCCTTTTTTCGGGATGAGGTTTCACTATTTGTTTTTTGATAGAAAATAAAAAGTACTCGAGTCGGTTCACATTTTTAACACATTTTTCCATTTGGCGCTCCCTTAACAAGTTATGATTTTTCAAAAGGTGACCCTCTATCTACCTTGATACTTTTTTCAAGGACGTATCTTCTGCTTTTCAAGTGGAAGAGCTGATTTTTTTTCACGGCTAGTAGAAAAATGTTATAATTTTTTTCGAAAATTTTGTAACCCCCTTACGGTTCGAGGGCGCGTCTTAGTCGCCATTTTTCGGGATGTGGCTTTACCTTTTGTTTTTCTTGAGGGTTACCGTAAAAGTACTCTAATCTGTTCACTTTTAGAATATTTGTATTAACACATTTTTTATCTGGTGCTCACGGTTAGTACAGCTTTGATTTTGATTTTTTTTAAATATTTGGAACCCTGCCTGGGGTTTTAGGGCGGTATTTGACAGCTGTTGTAAGAAATTAAGAAATTATTCGGGATGTGGTTTCGCCCGTTGTTTTTCGTAGGGGTTAACGTAAAAGTACTGTAATAATTCACGGTTAGTAGAGAGTACGACCAGCTTTAATTTCTAATTTTTTTCAAAAATTTTGGATCCCCCCTTATAGGGCGCGACATTTTTCAGGGTGTAGCTTTACCCCCTGTTTTTTCGTAGGGTACTACTAATCTGTTCACAAAAAAAGATATGTATTAACACATTTTTTTCATCCGGTGCTCAACGCGGTACGATTTTTCAAAATTTGACCAAAATGCTTCTACCTGTCTTGATGCTACTTTCAAGGACGTATTGCTTTTAAAGTGGAAGAGCTGGCATTTTTACGGTCAGTACAAGGTACGACTAGCTTTGATTTTGATTTTTTTTAATTTTTGGATTAGGGTTGTAGGGCGGCATTTGACACCGGTTGTAAGTAATTATTCGGGATGCGGTTTCACCTGTTGTTTTTCGTAGGGCTTAACGTAAAAGTACTCTAATCATTTACGGTTAGTAGAGAGTACGACTAGCTTTAATTTCTAATTTTTTTCAAAAATTTTGGATCCCCCCTCCGGTTATAGGCCGCGTCTTAGGCGCCTGTTTTGATACATTTTTGGGGGTGTGGCTATACCCCCTGTTTTTCGTTGGGGTTGCCCTAAAATTACTCTAATCTGTTCACAAAAACTCCTTCTACAATATATGTATTCACACATTTTTTTCATCCGGTGCTCCCTCGACGGGGTACGATTTTTCAAAATTTGACCAAAATGTTTCTACCTGTCTTGATACTTCTTTCAAGGACGTATCGTTTGCTTTTAAAGTGGAAGAGTTGAACTTTTTACTGTTACAACCAGCTTTGATTTTGATTTTTTTTAAATTTTTGAAACCCTCCCTAGGGTTCTATGGCGATATTTGGCACCTGTTGTAAGACATGCAGTTTCGCCCTTTGTTTTTCGTAGGGGTTAACGTAAAGGTACTCTAATCTATTCACAACGAAGCCCTCTACTAGATTTGTGAGAATACATTTTTAGATTTTGCGGTGCGTTTCCAAGATATGATTTTTCAAAATTGCCTTCAAAAAATTTAAAAAAAACAAATAATTTTTGCGTGAAATTTTGATAGGGTAGCCGGATGCAGTACCATCTCCTCTATAATTATTAATGATCGTAATTGTTTGACTCGACACTCCCGAAATTCCTCAGTGGGGTTGTAAAAAGGGGAAAAAATAATTCAGAAATTTAGTAAAGTTGGATTTTTTAAATAATAATAATAATAAAAATTTAGAGGAATACAATGGGACCGCGTCCTAAGTCTTTCAGCCATTTTTTAATAATTATTTTGGAAAAAATTATTAAAAAAGAAAACAAAAATTAATCTTTATTTATTAGCAACTACACACTGAGAGAGAGTGGAATGAAAATAACTCGCCTCAATTTAACAGCACAAATACATGAAGATCCTCCGATAATTGGCTCCCGTGTAGCACCCGGGGCCATAACCCTTCATATATGCCAGTCAGACTTCGATATGTAAATAATATCCATAATATATTATTTAATTCCCCATCAGAGGTTTCTCCTGGCTAATGGAATACACACACACACACAACACACACACACATACACGTAATGCGAAAGTATCAATTCGTGAAACTTGAATTTCGCAGCGTGGCCAGTCCCAATTGGAAAAATACAACGAGAGAAGAGAGAAAAAAATCGAGCACTGGATGCATCCCAATGCCGACGAACAAAGAGATTGCCGCCCCAAGCGCCGCAGGGCTGAAAAAATTACACAGCGTGTTCCCTTAAATCGCATCTGAAATATACGTATCTGTTTTTAGCCCCCCGCGCCATCCCCGCACACCCCGTGCGAGCCCGTGTTTTTTTTGCTTTGCTAAAATATGCACATTTTTAATTAAAACTAAACGTTGGAGGGGTATAAACTGATTACATTAATTACGTTTTCATCACTTTTTCTTTTTCAGCTCGGGAAATTTTCATTTAGGAATTACTTTACCTGCAATAAGAATAAAGGGTGTATTTTTAAATTTATCGGCGCCATGAATAAATCAGATTAAATATTCCGAAAATGTGGGCGGCCGCGCGGCTTTACATTTTAAATCTTGCACGTGGAAAATATTGCCGGCGCACAGGTTTTTTTTTCTACTTCATGTACGCTAATGGTAAAATCCGATTAACATATCGGTTTTATGTTTGATTCTGTATGCTTTTTTATGGAGAAAAAAATGATTAAAACTAAACATTAAGTCGTTCATTATTTTTTTGTTTATGGTTTGGACTACTATCCTTTCCAAAAATGCGATGGTGTAGTGGATAGAAAGCGCGAGCAACTGCCTGCTGCATCACGAGTCGAGTGGGTTTGATTCCCCGACGGGGATTTTTCTGATCGAGACCAGTCTATTCATTTATTCATTTAATTTATATGTTTAATGTTGGCGGCGTTTTTTTTCCAGAAATTGTTGAAATGGCATCTAGGGACCCCAAAACGGATATTTTCGTAAAAAATTTTTTTGAAAAAAAAAATCATAATCACAATACTTTCTCGCATTTCGTAACGGAGAAAGTAAAAAAAAGTGTAAAAAATGGAGATGTGGCCATCATGTTACTTTCTACGACTTGATGGTATAATTTATTTTTACGCTTTCATGGTTTATTTTCAATTTAAATCATATTTTAAATGTACATCGAGCGTTTTGTTGAATCGAAGAAACTGACGTTTAAAACGTCAAAATTATTAAAGATGAAAATGGTCAGTTTACTCAAAAACTAAAGAGATTTCGAAAGAAACTTATTCTTTATAAGTTGTTCATTTTGGCATTCTTTACAATTATTATTAACATAAATTTGCTGTTACTGTTACCGTTTCATAATTATAAACCAAAAATGAAAAAAACAAATTTCTCGAGTAGCAATGATTTTACGAAAAAGACTTGTTCATTTTTTTGTTGTGTTCAATATTTGTTTAAATGTTTTTGTGATATTTTTCATATTTAAAAAAATATTGGGAGAAAACAAAAAGCCCATTTCCGGAGTACGAAATTTTACCGAAAGCTTTTCAGTTCTTCGGATTATCAAACAAGACTTATGTTCAAAGTCTCATATGAATTGCTCAATTTGGCCAGTTTTTTCCAAAGAAATTCAACGTCATATAGACCGACCATAATGAAAATAAAATCCAAAAGTTTTTTAATTGGTTTTATAAACATTATTTTTTTACTGACGAAGGAGTGGATGAAAAATTCTGAAAAAATTTATGAAAATAGTTCACCCAATTAACCATTTGAACAATTTTTTCCAAGGTCATTCAAGGTTATTTCGACACTGAAAAAATTTCAAAAGATTTTAAACATAACTTTTTAAATCGATTTTTTAATCATTATTTTTATACTGACGAACAAGTGGATGAAAAATTCTGAAAAAATTCATGACAATAGTCCACCCAATTTACCATTTGACCAATTTTTTCCAAGGTCATTCAACATAACTTTTTAAATCGATTTTTAATCATTATTTTTAGAGTGGCCAACGAGTGGATGAAAAATTCTGAAAAAATCATTAAAATAGTCCACCCAATTACCCATTTGACCAATTTTTCCCAAAGTCATTTAAGGTCATTTAGGTACTGGAAAAATTCCAAAAGTTTGTAAATCGATTTTTTTTAAATTATTGTTGATAAAAAATTCTAAAAAAAAATCATGAAAATAGTCTACCCAATTACACATTTGACTAATCTCTTTCAAGGTCATTCTAGGCCATTTAGACACTAAAATATTCCAAAAGTTTTTGAAATCGATTTTTTAAACATTATTTTTTTACTGACGAGCGAGTGGATGAAAAACTCTGAAAAAATGAAAATAGTCCATACAATTACATATTTGATCCTTTTTTCCAAGGATATTTAAACCCTAAAAAAATTCCAAAAGTTTTTTAATCGATTTTTTTTTACACTGACGAACAAGTTGATGAAAAATTTCATGAAAATGGTCCACCCAATTACCGATTTAGACGCTTACGAAGTTCCTTTATTTAATCATTTATTTACTTTTATTACTTTATTTATTTATACAAAAATACCATTTTTTGTTTTGAAAAAAAAAAAATGAGATTTTGGCAATTTGCGTTGATTTAAGGTGGAAATTTTCCAATGATTTTTAAAAATGTGTTAAATTCGCTACATGTTCACGTTTAAATCATCAAATCTAAGAATGCGTTCAGCAGTTACGTAATTAAAAAAAAAATGTTTTGACTTGAAAATTTGCGTTTTTTGACAATTTGAATTTTTGGCAATTTGCGTTGATTTAAGATGGAAATTTTACAATGATTTTTCAAAACGTATTAAATTCGCTACATTTTCACGATTAAATCATCAAAATCTAACAACGCGTTCAAAAGTTATATAATTTTTTTTTTAATACTATTTCTTGTTTTGATTTAAAAATTTACGATTTTGGCAATTTGCATTGATTTAAGGGGGAAATTTTCCAATAACTTTTTAAAAAGTGAAAAATTCGCTATAATTTCAAATTTAAAAATCAAAATCCAACAACGCGTTCAACAGTTATATGATTTAAAAAAATACGATGTTTTAGTTTTGATTTTTGACAATTTACATTGATTTAAGATGAACATTTTCCAACGATTTTTTAAAATGTGTTAATTTCGCTACATTTTCACGTTTAAATAATCAAAATCTCACAATGCGTTTAGCAGTTACCTAATTAATTTTTTTTTGTTTTGACTTAAAAAATTGAGTTTTTGGCAATTTGCGTTGATATAACATGGAAATTTTTCAATGATTTTTCAAAAAGTGTTAAATTCGCTACATGTTCAAATTTAAATCATCAAAATCTAATGACGCGTTCGACAGTTTTGTTTGATTTTTTGTTTTGATTTAATAATTTGCTATTTTGGCAATTGATTCAAGATGAAAATTTTCTAATAATTTTTTTAAATGTGTTAAATTTGCTACATTTTCACGTTTAAATAATCAATATCTAACAACGCGTTCAGCAGTTATGTAATTAAAAAAAATGGTGATGTGGCCATCATGTTCCTTTCTCCGACTTGATGGTATCATTTATATTTACGCTTTCATAATTTATTTTCAATTTCAATCATATTTTAGATGTACATCGAATGTTTCGTAGACTCGGATAAAACTGACGTTTAAAACGTCAAAATTATGAAAGGTGGAAAAATTTACTCAAAAACGGGTTTTCGAAAAAACTTATTCTTTATAAATTGTTTATTTTAGCATTCTCTACAATTATTATTAACATAAATTTGCTGTAACTATTATCGTTATATAATTATAAACCAAAAATTTAGAAAATAAAAATAATAAATTTTTTTCTCGAATAAAAATTATTTTATGAAAAATGTTTTCAAGCAAAAGATGTTCATTTCTTTGTTATCTTCAAAGTTTTAAATGTTTTTGTGATATTTTTCGTATTTATGGAAATATTGGCAAAAAACAAAAAACAGTTAAGGTAAACGCCTACTTCCGTAGTACGAAATTTTACCAAAAGCTTTTCAGTTCTTCAGATTATCAAATAAGACGGATGTTCAAAGTTTCATATCAATTGCTATATTAGTTTTTGAGATACAGCGCGCACACACACACACACACACTCACACACACACACACATGCATAGATATAGACACACACACACACACACACACACACACAGAGAGACACAATTTTTTTTCCAGAAATTGTTAAAATGGCCTCTAGGGACCCCAAAAAGGATATTTCCGTAAAAAAAATTTTTGAAAAAAAAATCACGATCACAATACTTTCTCGTACTTCGTAACGGAGAAAATAGAAAGTACACGAAATAAAGCAAATTTCAAGATGTATGAAATTGATTAGCTTGTAGTGCCTAGTGCTCACAAAAATCTGAAAAAAATATATGAAATGAATTGTACTTTTACCTTTATGTAGGGGTAATGCATATTTTTTTAATAAGTTTTTAATAATGTTTTTTCGGTCGTTAATCAACATTTTTTAGTGGATATGAAATTCAGGGGTATTTACATTATTTCAGTTAAATTTTCCACAGGTGTGAACATATTTTTCGTCAGTCCATAAAACAGATTTAATACACTCAGCAATGCCTGGTAATTTATTTAAAATCCATCTACAATATGTTGCTCTGTTTATTTTTTTCTGGTATGCAATGAAAGTTTTATGTTTTTTAGAAAAAGTCTAAAGTGATATTTTTTACCCATCAAAATTCACATATTATCAGAAGTGATAATTCAAGAGTTCAGAATTATATTTTCTATCAAAAATTTTGACACTTTTCATCTGCTCAAAATGACACCATTTTCAATAATACTGTACTACTGTCACAAACAGAATTTGTCCAGTTTTTTCTCAAATGCTAAAATTTTAATTAATTAATTTAAAATTTTTTTTTTTTTCAGTTTTGCCTGAAGATAGTTTACAACCGAAACCAGTAGCAATATATATCACAAAAACTTTAAGGAAGTACTTATTTAACCTTCACAACTCTGACTACCTTAATCGACTAAACAACGTCATTTATTATTCTAATTAATTTCAAAACAAAACAATTGTTTGGATCCGAATTTTATTTGATAAAGTATGAAAGTACAGACTTCTGGTGGTGGCGGAATCTATTGCCTTGAATGTTCTACCCAAAAACCTAATCTCAATGGAAATTATCCACCGACAGATATATGAATACCAATGGCAGCAATTATAAAAATGTCCCCAACGGCTATAGCCCGTTCTCTGAAATATGGCGGCTGTGGTCGTAAAAGAGGGTCGGAGCTCGGTAAGCAGGGGACGTAATATTTTTTTATCTTAAGCCAATCTCGGTTGATAAGTATTGGTGTAAAAGTGCGTATACCAATTCGACAGTAATAGACTATACTAACTGCGCTGATGAGACCTGGTAGGTCGAAACCGGTCCGTACGTGTACGGATGGGAAAACAAAATTTAATGTGCAAACTTCTGTTTTTTCATGTAAAAGCGCTGGTTTTATTAGTTTGTTTTAAAAGCAAAACATTTTCATTCGTGATATGTAACGAGTAGTACGGGGATTTTTTCCGACAAAGCTTTCGTATAAGACTTTTTTTTTCATTTATTCTGGCAGTTCGCAAAAATACTTACCGGAGGACGCATGCGACCCGCGGGACCACAGTTGGACAGTCTTGAAGTAAACATTTGGAAACCCGGCGGCTCCACCATTGCAATAAAAATCTATTATTTTATTTCGTTTTGCAACTATAATCTTGTTCATGTACGGCTTCATCATAAATTAATTTTGATGTAACAAATTGTGTGCGGTTTATTAATGTTATTATTTCTCAATATATAAAGTTTAAAGAGCAAGTGATTCCGCTGATTCAGGTATGATAATACACAAACTTCATCGTTTCATGACTCAGAAATTTCCAAAAAATAAATTTTTGAATTTTGACATGTTCAGTAAGTACAACATTTGGAGAATACTCCCTGAAAAATTGGAATTAGTTCGATTAAAATTGACGGAGATATAGGCGTTCAAAGTAGGCTCCGTTCGCATGGTCGAAGATTTCAAACGCGTTTTGCTCAATACCTCATTTTCAAACTAGACTATTAAAGTATACCTTTTTTCATCAGAAGAACGAGGTAATTTTTTTTTAAATAATTTAAAAACCGCCATTATTTTTTCGAAAATCTGCTTTAAAAAAATGCAATAAATATGAAAAATATCATAAAAATCCTTTAATACAAAATAATAAAAGCATTACTTAAAATGTTTTACCAAGTGTGCAACGGTAAATCAATAAAATGTATCCTTTAATTAATTTATTTATTTATTTATTTCCCGACAGAAAAACAGGTTAACCATTTACAGGGAAACCTTACAAAATAAGAAACATGAGACACAAAAGTAATCTTACAAATTAATTGAAAAAAAAATAGCAAAGAAGCTAAAAAAAGCTTAATTTTATAGTAAGGACATAATTGCTTTAACAAATTGTGCTATATTACAGTTAAAGATATCAACCGAAATTGAACATTTGAACATACCACCAAATCAAAAGTTACATGATTACAATAGTTAAATAAATTTGCATTAATTGTAATTGTAAATTGGGTTCCAAAAAGAGCACAAAAAAACTATTTGAACTCGTTTGATTTGATTGAACATTTATTTCAACTGATGAAAAACAACTGTTAAAGGTGAAATAACAAATAGTAATTCGAACAAAAACTGCGGAATTAAAAGAGTAGTATGGCGCGTTTTTATCAAATGCACATAAGTGCATAATTGAAAGATGCGAAACGAGGCCTTCGCTCTGACCACACAAAATTGTCACATCCAACTAATTGATGCCCGTTTAGCCGCGATTAAATTCGTTTTGTTTCTTTTCAGCTTGTCCCGATGCTATTTTCTCGTTGACCTGTTGATTGTAGATAAACGGCACTTTGTAACCTATTTACACGGGCCCGTTCATTGAATCGAGAAAAAAGTCAATGGAGAGACTTTTTAATGATGCACAATTTGTTGTACACGTTTAAACAAATCTTATTCATTTACTTACTTCCTCCGTTACGAAACAGGGAAAAGTATTCTGATCGTAAAGATTTTTTACAATTTTTTTTTATGCCTTTTGAGATCCCTAGAGGTGATTTCAACGATGTTTGTAAGAAAAAAAACATTTTGTCTATCTGCTGTGGCGCGCTGTATCTCAAAAACTAATACAGAAATTATTATGAAACTTTGAACATTAGTCTTATTTGCTCTAGCCGTGTGTGACGGTATGGCTCAGGCCTATGACAAAAAAAAAATTGAAAAAAAAATCACGATCACAATACTTTCTCGTACTTCGTAACGAAGAAAGTAAAAAAATAAAAGTCTTATTTGACCATCCGGAGAACTAATGAGCTTTTGGTAAAATTTCGTTAACCGGAAGTGAGTGTTTACCTTAACCGTTTCTTGTCTTTTTTCAATAATTTTTTAAATATGAAAAATGTTACAAAAATATTTGAACAAATATTGCAGTATTAAATTTTATTCATTTTTGGTTTATAATAATTATAAAACATAATAGTTACATGAATAATAAATATAGAATATGCCAAAGTAAACAACTAATAAAGATAATCACTGAATAAAACACTTACTATGTTTTTTACCACAATTTATTTGATGTATGTACATCATAGTAAGTGTTTTATTCAGTGATTATATAATGAATTACTACGTAGTAACGGTCGCAGCCATCACCATGAACTTATAAATAATACGCTTTTTTCGTAATTTCTTTAATTTTTGAGTAAATTGACGGTACAAATTATTGGAATTTGTCTTTGTCAACTTTCATAATTTTGACGTTTTAAACGTCAGTATCATCCGATCCTTCAAAACATTCAAAATGTCCTTTTTAAACATCATTTAAATTGAAAAACTAGATTTTGGAGTTCTCTTATGTGGATCGAGAGTAAAGATGTGAAAATTTATAATAATTTTGGCGATTCGAAAAAAAATATATAAACAATTGTCATAGAGCTGAAAATTTTCAAAATTACTCAAAATTCATTCAAGATTATGAATAAACGATAACAGTATACATATCAAAGCGAAGAAAGTAACATGATGGCCACATCATCGTTTTTAATGTAATGTCTAATATGGAAAACGAGAACTTTTTGTAAGGTGTGAGCCACAGAATTTTGTTGCTCAGTTGGCCGTGCTTGAGAGAGAGAAACATAGTAGTCATGTCTGAGATTAATTCATTTTTTAAAGTCCAATTCAATTGAACTAATCTAGTTTCGTGATAATACCTCATGCCTCACAGCCAACTCTGAAATAAAATTTTGTGGCTCACACGATATAATACTTATATGTATTCATTGTGGTTTGGGGGAAGGGGGGATAACATCAGTGCGGATAGTTGAAGGCAATCATTATGTATGTATTTTCTTATAAATATGCAACATCTACGTTTTCCAAATGATGTAAATAATTAATCGTGTCGACCTTTTAAATAAATAAGGGTATCTTTTACGAGATACAGCTTACAATTAATGTAAGCTCACCAGAGAGGTGGGGCAACTGAAAACATAATGAAATTCACATAAATCATTCATATTTATTTTAAATAATATATGGGATGTGGTTTAATAATATTAATATAAAATCTTTATCTAAGACATTCACCCTGCACATTTAAAAAGTATACAAAAAAATATATAAAATAGTATATTATTAAACGAGTGAGAAACTTGTTCACGAGTTTGATACTATACTTTTTCATGTTTCATTATCATGTTAAATAATTACCTAAAGATTTTTCTGTTTGTATTAAATTATAACGAATAATTTTTCTATTTGGAAATTGTGGCAGTTCGCTGACAAAAAACGAATCGTAACCATAGTAACAACTAAACTGTTGGGCAATGAAACTGCTATCATTTGATTGGACGTCACCTGTTGGGCAATGAAACCGCTGTCATTTGATTGGACGTCATCTGTGGAGAAAATGATTCGGTCGAATAATGGACAACTTTCTCAATCAAAAACGATTTAACAACGTAATATAAATAAAATAAACTACAGACCGGTTTCGGACTCTTAGGCCTCGAATTATAATGTTTAGTTACGGTGTGGACGCGGACGTTTTCACTGGTGCGTTGTGGTCCTCCGGCAGTTTGCCCACCAACGAATCATTGTAAAACCTGGCGTTAGTCCACATCAGTGTAGTAGAGTCGCTGATGGGGAAACGGATGTAATCCAATCAGTCGCTTAAACGTTTTACCGCCATCTGTTGGTGCCTCGCCACTCGCCAGTCAGATCGGACAGTAAATAGTAGGGATGGACGATATTTCACGTACCTGTGATTTTTCACTTGTATTAAAAAATCACAGGTCGTTATTGTTACTAATAGGCGAATTTCACTGCTACTTAAAATCACCGCTACCTAAAATTACTGCTACTTAAAATCACCGCTACTTAAAATCACTGCTACTTAAAATCACCGCTATCTAAAATTACTGCTACTTAAAATCACCGCTACTTAAAATCACTGCTATTTAAACTGTGACTTAAACTGTGATTGCTCCTTAAAATCACAACTGTTACCTAAAAACGTGATTGTAAGAAGACAATGGAGAATAGCATTTCTACATACTATCGTTTCAATACTGTTTACTCCCATTTACTCTTATGCTCATGATCAAATTACGATTTTCATCAACTGAAAAACAAATAAATAAAAACAATTTCTACAAATGGTAAACCCAAAATGACTCAAAATTCATTTTAATTTAAGATTCAGTGCGAATATCTAAACATACATTTTGAAATAATACCACGAAACCAATTTTTAAATTGCAAACTTCATTAACTGAAAATTAAAATTAGAAACAATTCACCAAACTGCGAAAATCTCCAAATGCTCCTCCTTGTTCAGGTGCTCAAAAAATTAAAACAAAAATCTTCAAAAATCCATATCTCTATTGAAAATCGTTGAATTTACAAAAACTAAATTGATTTTTAATAAGCAGTTCTTTGACTATTGAGGATGATTTCTTATGGAATTTTTCCTGCGTTTTTTATATTTTTTTCTGCGATGTTTTCGTTCAGGTGCTCAAAAAAATAGAACAAAAATTTTCAAAAATTCATATCTCTATTGAAAATTATTGAATTTACAAAAACCAAATTGATTTTGAATAAGCGATACTTCGGCCATTGAGAATGATTTTTTGTGGAATTTTTCCTGCGTTTTTTATATTTTTTTCTGCGATGTTTTTGTTCAGGTGCTCAAAAAAATAGAACAAAAATTTTCAAAAATCCATATCTCTATTGAAAATTGTTGAATTTACAAAAAAACAAATTGATTTTGAATAAGCGGTACTTCGACTATTGAGGATGATTTTTATGGAATTTTTCCTGCGTTTTTTATATTTTTTTCTGCGATGTTTTTGTTCAGGTGCTCAGAAAATTAGAACCAAATTTTTCAAAAATCCATGTCTCTATTGAAAATTATTCAATTTACAAAAACCAAATTGATTCTGAATAAGCGGTACTTCGACCATTGAGAATGATTTTCTATGTAATTTTTCCTGCGTTTTTAAATTTTTTTCTGCGATGTTTTTGTTCAGGTGCTCAAAAAAATAAAACAAAAATTTTTAAAAATCCATATCTCTATTGAAAATCGTTGAATTTACAAAAACTAAATTGATTTTTAATAAGCGGTTCTTTGACTATTTAGGATGATTTCTTATGGAATTTTTCCTGCGTTTTTTATATTTTTTTCTGCGATGTTTTCGTTCAGGTGCTCAAAAAAATAGAACAAAAATTTTAAAAAATCCATATCTCTATTGAAAATTATTGAAGTTACAAAAACCAAATTGATTTTGAATAAGCGATATTTCGGCCATTGAGAATGATTTTTTGTGGAATTTTTCCTGCATTTTTATATTTTTTTTTCTGCGATGTTTTTGTTCAGGTGCTCAAAAAAAATAAAACAAAAATTATCAAAAATCCATATCTCTATTGAAAATCGTTGAATTTACAAAAACTAAATTGATTTTTAATAAGCGGTTCTTTGACCATTGAGGATGATTTCTTATGGAATTTTTCCTGCGTTTTTTATATTTTTTTATGCGATGTTTTTGTTCAGGTGCTCAGAACATTAAAACAAAAATTTTCAAAAATCCATATCTCTATTGAAAATTATTGAATTTACAAAAAACAAATTGATTTTGAATAAGCGATACTTCGGCCATTGAGAATGATTTTTTGTGGAATTTTTCCTGCATTTTTATATTTTTTTTTCTGCGATGTTTTTGTTCAGGTGCTCAAAAAATTAAAACAAAAATTTTCAAAAATCCATATCTCTCTTGAAAATTGTTGAATTTACAAAAACCAAATTGATTTTGAATAAGCGATACTTCGGCCATTGAGGATGATTGCGTTTTTTTATTTTTTTCTGCGATGTTTTTGTTCAGGTGCTCAGAAAATTGGAACAAAAATTTTCAAAAATCCATATCTCTATTGAAAATTATTAAATTTACAAAAACCAAATTGATTTTGAATAAGCGATACTTCGGCCATTGAGAATGATTTTTTGTGGAATTTTTCCTGCATTTTTATATTTTTTTTCTGCGATGTTTTTGTTCAGGTGTTCAAAAAATTAAAACAAAAATTTTCAAAAATCCATATCTCTATTGAAAATTGTTGAATTTACAAAAACCAAATTGATTTTGAATAAGTGATACTTCGACCATTGAGGATCATTTTTTATGGATTTTTTTTCTTCCACACACAGTTTAAAACCACTGATATTAAAAAGTAGCAATCACAGGTAGCAACATGATTCAAAAGTAGCAGTTTTGCCCATCTCTAGCAAATAGTGGCTTGCATATGCCCAACTGTGGCATTTCTTTACGCTAGAGACTGACAGATGGCGATTAATCGACCAATTCTGGTGAATGAAAAGTGTAGTTAAAACAAACATACAACTTATCACAGAATTAGGCAAATTCACAATCTTTCAATTATCATCAAACCAAAAGTGGAGAAATCTAATTCACACAACTGATGCTAGTGAGAAATATAACAGACAAAATCTCAAAATTCATTGGTTTTTACAAATAACCTATATATTGTGAGAGAAAATCTTCGTGTTCTGCGGGAATCTTATTTTTCAAATCCTCAAACCAAAAAATTGTTTAAATCATACAAATTTCTAGAAGCGATAAAAACAAGCAAAAGAAAGTGCAATAATACCTATAATTATTGAACTTTTCTCGTGAAAGTGCCATGAAATTCAAAAATGCAAGTGATTTATCTGCATATAACTTAAATAATGCTTTCATATCATTTGTAATAGTATATTATTAAACGAGTGAGAAAGTTGGCCATTGCCACGAGGGTGAAGTTTGCAACACGAGCCGTGAGCGAGTGTTGCAATTCACCCGAGTGGTCTAATTTTGGTCTAATTTTTTTATCTTTTAGCCTAAATATCCTTAATTTTGACCCAAATTTTTGCTTTAATTGTTTAAATTTTCAATTTCTTTGCCCACATTGCACATTTTCACTGTTATTTTCAAATTTCTGGTCAAAAACTTATTTTTGGGGGCTGAAATTCTTTTGCTTCTACCTAAATTTTCAATTTTTTTTTGTCTGCGTTTTTATTTTTGGATTGAGATTCTTGATTCTTTGGCCCATATTTTAAATTTTTGGCCTGAATATTCTGTATTTCGATCAAAATTTTCGATTTTGTTGTCTGCGTTTTTATCTTTACGGCCGATATATTTGGTATTTTCGATTTTTTAAGGTTGAAATTTTTGGTCTTTCGGCCGAAAATTTCTTTATTTTGACTTGAATTTTCTATTTGTTGAAATTTTCGATTTGTCGGTGCACCATTTTCATTTCTAGGTACGAATTTTAGATTTTTGGTCTTAATTTTGTATTTTTTGTCCTATATTTTAGATTTTCTTAACCTGAATTATTGATTTTATTGTGCGTTTTTATTTTCGAATTTCTCGTCCGAACTTATTTTAAGCTAAAAAGAGTTATTTTTGGGGCTGAAAATGCTAAATTATTTTTCTTTTGCTTGTATTTTCAAATATTTGGTCTGCATTTTTGTTTTTAGACCAGGATTTTTGATTTTTTGCCGATATTTTAGATTTGTTCCAAATTTTTGATTTTTTTGGCCAAAATTTTCGATTCGTTGGATTTCTTGGTCGGCATTTTTTTATTTTTAGACCTGAGAATTTAATGCAGACCAAAAAAATCGAAAATTTCAACAAACAAAACGCGAAAATACCCGAAAAAAAAATTCTGGCATATAAATGAATTATTCTTTATTTTAGCCCACATTTTTGGTTGGTTTATTGAAATTTTCGATATTTCAGCATTTTTTATTTTCAGGCCCGACGTTCTGGTAAATTTTTTTGATTTTTTGTCCTACATTTTAGTTTTTTTTTTTACCTAAAATGTTAATTTTTACACCGAAATTTTTGATTTCTTTGCGGAATTTTTTTTGTGGTCAAAGTTTTTAATTTTTGCCCTTTATTTTAGATTTTGCAACCTACATTTTTGAATTTTTTGACCGGTATTTTCAAGGGTTTTTTATTAATTTTGAGTTTTTTATATATACAATATCTTTATTTGCAGACAGTACAATATTAAACAAATATAATACATTTAAAATTTACAAAATTATTTCTGCTAAACGGCTATCGACCCGCGGTCTTTCAGCCTGAATCTGTCATAAAAACGTCATGATTGCTAATGTCTTTTTGAGTTTTTTATTTAATTTTATATTCTTTGTTTTAGTGAGTTTTAATTTAAATATGTGGTTTATTTTTAGATAAAATTAATTTACTTTGATATTTATCTGGAAGATATAGACTGCGGGATTTATGTTTCAGGAATTATTTAATTTTCAAATATTTGTAGGAATTTTTGATTTTTTGCGTCAAATTAAATGTCTAATTTCGGTGTTTCGTATGATCTAAACTTATTTGCCAAGTACAATACTAGACATCATTCTTCATTCGTTCAAGGCAGCGGCGGCTCGTAAATCTTTGTAGCGGAGGCTACGTAGTACGTGCTGTACTACTTTCTATTATACAGGATAGAAAATATGCTGCTATTTTGGTCAAATTTTCCTTCTTAGCCTCCTCGCCGAACATCCACGAGCCACCGCTGGTTCAAGGGTTACCCGAGAAAAACAAACAATTGAAAAACTGAAGGGCGAACACCAATTCTGAACATTTTTGGAAATTTGTCATCCATTATCCTCTGAAAAACAAAAAAGACAATTGAAGTATGGAAACCATGGGAGTCAATCGTACCTGTAGTTTCAAGCTCAGCAAGAATAATTAAATTCATTCGTAAAACACTTACTTTTGTCTAGGAAGATAAGATAAATCGTTCTTTTTTTCTTTAAAAAATGCGAGAGGGGGGTTAAGTGGCTCTACCATCAACATGTTCCACGAGTCGCTACTGACATTTTCTACGATTATTATTGACATAAATTTGATGTAACCAAAAGCGAAGTTTTTTTTTCGAAAAATAATGATGTGAAAAACAATATTTGGCATTTTTAAAAAATATTGGAAATTAACTTTCTCGTACTTTTCTTCTGAACATATTTAACAGCCAGAGATATCGCATAATATAATTGCCAAGGTCATCAAAGAGGGTTCGTGTAATTTAAAGCGACTTTAATTAAAATATTGAAAAGCGCCGGTATCAAAGTAAAACTACCCCCTGTTGTACCGCAACATAAATATACCAAATTTTGGGCTGACTAATGCCGGGAATGCAGTGCCGCCGCCCGAATATTCATACGAGTTATTTGTAGATACACATTCAGTGGCTTAATTGCGAATTATTTAAGTGTTGGCGCCCTCGTAGAAGGGGTGCACGTGGGGGTGGACTACCCTCGGATTGGGAAGGGAGTTGCGGTGGACACTATCGATCAAATACTGGCCGGGGTCGGGTTCTAATATGCGTAGGGGTGGGTAAAAATATACCTAGCCGCCTCTCGAACACACGTTATGCCGGGATTTAATTTATGTCCCTGCCGGACCTCACGACTCGTCTATGTTTGCGCCACAACAGACTTTTCGATATATTGATTGATTTATTGTTATGCGGATACGCCATGTTTAGAAATTTCGCATGAAATATGACAAATAGTTTTCGAGCACTGCCTTTGACGCACGAAAGGGTCGAACTCGCCCACGAAAAAAGAACGTAATGATATAAAATTTATGCGCAAATGAACTTGTGTAAAATAACCGAAAGCCCTGGTCCCTTTCGAACGCAAAACATTTACGAGCCCGAGCAACCCTAACACGCCATGAAGTATTCAAATCGCCTTTCGCGCCCCCTCATTTAATTTTTACTCCACTACGTTAACATCGGCACAAATGCTAATGCGAAATCTGTCCGGCCGTTAAAAGTAATAACACCTTAACCCCTTTTAAAGATGCAACAACCCCGACTTATTGAATGCATGTTTTGTTTTTGATCGGAACGTAATTACCGCCGTCCGATGGCGTAATTTTATAAGCTGGCGGCGATTAGCAACTTTTGTGAATTCCTGGAAGCCAGGTAATACGGTAATTATTAAATTAGAGCAGTCTAATTGTTTCCTTCTTCGTTTTGTTCCCGCAGAGGACACTGTAAACTGCGAGTGTTTTATGCCGTACTCGACGCTCATTATCAATTTTGTATTCTATCGATGCTACACCACTTAATCTCCAATGGGTGTGTTAATTAGCAGCTTATTAATAAAACATAACTTATGTAGATGATTATAAAGAAATACAGCGTGTACAGTATTACCGAGCACTCGAGACGTGTGGGCGTAAAGTTTGCGCAGAGTGAGAAAGTATTCGGAGAACGCGACAACAAATCTCAGGAGCCAATTTAATTTAAGATGATCACAGCCCAACGCGCCTCGCGTGTTTGGTACAACTCTATTATTACAAGAACAGTCAGAGCCGGATTGTGGCCCGAGGTGTTTGGTACCACTCTATTATTACAGGAATTTTAAAATATTTTTTTAGAAGAGCCGGATTGTGGCCAGAGGCGATGTAGAAAATGGACTTCTTGTTTGAAAATGGTAATTGTATTACCGAAACTTGAGTCACAAAAATAAATATATAAGTTATACAAAAGAAAGTTGAAAGTCGTTTAAATTACATTAAAATATCAAAACGAAACAAATTTTCATTATAAGAAAACGTACTGCTTTTCGTATTATTTATATTTTATTTTCATAACGTCTTGATGATCAATGGAGAACAGTTAAATAGCTTATGTTTAAGCGAGAGATACTTTAAATTTGTGGTTTGTAGAGGTGCCGGGGAATCCGCCCACCGGAGGCGCAACCCTGCTAAAAGTTGCATTCGACCAGTTTTTTATTTCTTAATTAATATACATAGCATTCTTGAAAATAATGGTAAAGTTCCCAGAGAAGTGGTTTTGGTTAAGCAATTTGGCTAACTGGTCATTCTTCAGCCGCGTAGATTTGTGTAACTGGGCTTGTTACTTCAGAAGTTTGCCCCCGTCACTCCGAAGCACCAACAATTGTATATTAATGGCGAATGGTAAGTTCCCGTTGTTTTGAAAACCCACAGATAACTACGTAATACCGTTCTTCAAAACTCAAATGTATTTAAATGTCCTAAACTTGTTCCGGTCATTTAAAATCGTAATAATAATCGTTGTCAGTATCTTTTAACTGAAGGTTTGTTGTGGCGAAATCGGAAATCTGGACAAAATTGAATAAAAAACGCTTTTACTTTTTGGCGCTTACGAGTCTTTAGAGGAACTGGGTCAAGGGCCTGGCCAGCGAGTGCCGAAAAGCTTTTTAGCTTAGAATTTCCTGAGGAGACTACATGATTTCTGTTTAAGATGAAAATTTTCTGAATTTTATTTTTTCTGAATTCTCCATTTTTACGCTCCACCGCACATTTCAAAAATCGAAAAAAGAAGTTTACCTTTCGAGATTTCTACATTTCTTTACGCTCCATTACCACATTCGAAAAACCAGTTGGTTTTTAATAGACCAACATTTGTAAATGAAATACACTCGGCGTAAAAAAAAAGCGCCACGCGAAAAAACTCAATTTTTCAAACCGTCGTAACTTGGTTCAATTTGGTCGAAAATCGATGAATCTTTCAGTTTGGGAAAGATTCAAGAATTATCTTTAAGAATGTTTAGTTGATTTTGACCCCAAGTACAACCCCCCCCCCCCCCCCCCCGTAACAATGCGATGGAAAAAAATGTTTTTTATGTAAAAAATTGTCCAACTTTGACAAGCTGTACCGTGCGCAAAAAAAAATCGGCGGGAAATTTCACCACAATGGCAGAAAAATTTAATCAATTTCCTTCAAATGCCTTAAAAATTCGAGTGGTTTCGATGATTTGGAGCAAAGTTATGAATTTTTGAAAAAAAATGAAAACAAGTTGTAAAAGTTTAACATTTTTTGTCAATCGAAAACACTTTTTGTAGGGGTTTTTAGAGGGTCACGAAAGTAGAAAACTTTTTAGATCGCAAAATTCCATCGAGTTTCGTGCGAAATTCGCCTAGTTGTGGCCAAAAAGGTGCAAAATGTATTTTTTTTTCAAAACTGCATAACTTCGCGCCAAATCATCGCATCGACTTGAATTTTGGAGGAAATTGGAGGAAAATGATTGAACTGTATTGCCATGCTGACCGATTGAGTCCACTATTTTTTTATGTAAAAAAATGTTCAACTTTGACAAGCTGTATCGGGCGCAAAAAAAAATCGGCGGAAAATTTCACCACAATGGCAGAAAAATTTATTCAATTTCCTTTAAATGCCTTAAAAATTCGAGTGGTTTCGATAATTTGGAGCAAAGTTACGAATTTTTGAAAAAAAAATGAAAACAAGTTGTAAAAGTTTAACATTTTTTGTCAATCCAAAACACTTTTTGTAGGGGTTTTCAGGGGGTCACGAAAGTAGAAAACTTTTTGGATCGCAAAATTCCATCGAGTTTCGTGCGAAATTCGCCTAGTTGTTGCCAAAAAGGCGCAAAATGTATTTTTTTTTCAAAACTGCATAACTTCGCGGCAAATCATCGCATCGACTTGAATTTTGGAGGAAATTGGAGGAAAATGATTGAACTATATTGCCATGCTGACCGATTGAGTCCACGATTTTTTTTTGCACACGGCACAAGAAACCAAATTTGCACATTAAACTTCAAAAACATGTTTTTTTTCCTTTAGGGGGTAGCACAGGGTGGAATCGTTTTAGCAACAAAACAATTTACGTGACGTTGAAGAGAAAATTTGAAACTGTTCAGACTGCAAAAGTTCATCGATTTTGATGCAAAAGTTATGGCCAAAAAAGTGAAAAATGTCATTTTTTTTCAAAAATTCAAAACTTTGCTCCAAATCATCGAAACGACTCGAAGTTTTAAGGCATTTGAAGGAAATTGATTAAATTTTTCTGCCATTGTGGTGAAATTTCCCGCCGATTTTTTTTGCGCACGGTACAGCTTGTCAAAGTTGGACAACTTTTTACATAAAAAACTTTTTTTCCATCGCGGTTACGGAGGGTGGGTTGGACTTGGGGTCAAAATCAACTACACATTATTAAAGATAAAACTTGAATCTTTCCCAAACTGAAAGATTCATCGATTTTCGACCAAATTGAACCAAGTTAAGACGGTTTGAAAAATCGTGTTTTTTCGCGATTTTTTTTTCTGTGGAGGTGAAGAGATACGAGGTTGGTTAAATAAGGACAAACTTGTGTATTATATAAAACACAGATTCATAATCTGTTGAGAAATTTGAGTTGTTTTTTTTTTAGTTTTTGCACAATGGTCAACATTTTGACGTTAACTGTTAAAATGACAATGGCGAATGTTTAATCAGAGACTTGCGCATTTCAATTCACAGGCAACTGTGATTAATTTCTTGTCAAAATATATCCCACTAATAATCCGTTAGTGAGCAACCAGTAATTAATTAATTATCACAAAAAATCGTGTTCAATTAGCCGGTTGAAGATTTAATTACCATTTTTTGCTTCCACCTATTTTTACTAAGTGTTATAATTAAAGGTGGCCATGCAAATTTGATCATATCAGGGTTAGACCACTAATTTAAATTTTATGGTACACTGAGTAGTTAAACACCGGTAAAAATGTTACGATAATATAATGAATTGACGTAGTGTCCAAATTAATTTAAAACATGTTATTATTAAAGGCAATAACTCAAAAGATAATATTTTTTTGTTGGCGAAAGCTGCCGTAACTCGCAAATAATCCGCTGAAGAGAAATTCTCGAAGAATCAAAAGTCATTGAAGATAGAATTTTGGTTATTCATTTGTTTCAATCTATTGGTGAAAGAATTTTGAAAATCTGATCAAATTCGATCAAGAGCTATGGTAAAAAATCCGAAAAGTAATCGAAAGCCGAATTAAATTTTTCACTTTATCTAAATCTACTTAACGAGTACAGTGCGGTTCTTGAACAATTTTCCGAATTCGGCTATTAATTTAAGAGTTACGCAAAAAAATAGAAAACAATTAGAGATCGAATTTCAGTTATCCACCTAAAGCTTTAGTAAAAAATCTGAATAATAATCGAAAGTCAAATTTAAAATTCAGTTTTCCACTTTATCCATATATTAAAAAAAAAAGTTTCAATCTATTGGTGAAAAAATTTCCAAAATCTGGCCATTAGATCAAAGGTACCTTAAGAAATCTAGAAAACAATTGAATGTCGAATTTTATTATATTACCTTGTCTAAATCTACTGGATTAGTACAGCACGTTCCTCGCATCATTTGCTAAATCCGTTCAATCGTTCAAGAGTTATTAAAAAATCGATCGAATTTCGGTTTTACAATTTATTGAAGGAAACATTTCAAAAACTAAGCTTCTGTTTTTGTGTAACTGAGCTTGGTACTTCAGATAATTGTTTCGTAAATTTAAAGCACCACTTATCGTTTCCAATGGCGATTTGTACTTAAATCGAGCGAAGTTGGCATTGGAAATCTTAAGATCACACGTGTGAAATGCTGGTTGCAGTTAAACGGTGACAGTCAGGTATGATAATTAAGGGTTATGGACATCTAACATGTCAACATGACAGCCAGTACTTTACGCGTGCGCAGACATGACTGTAGATTTCCAGCGCCAACTTCGTCGTCGATTTTTTTTATTATTCCAAAGCTTTTCGTTTAAACGTTGGACCGCATAGTTGTATGAAGGAATAAGTATGACCTATAAATTGATAATCTGATAAAACATTTCGGGGCTTGAAATCAAATAAATCCCTCCTTTTTATATACCCCAAAAATCGTTTTGAATTATTGTGTGGCCATTGTCCACACACATACCGAAGCCGTGCGAACGATATATACTCTCCATGTTATCGACAACCATTAAGACCTAAGTACGCTGTAAAAGCAAACTCATCAAACGCCGTCTCGCTTCAGCCACTTAAAGCTACAGTTAGTGCAGGAATCCAAATAATTCACAATACGTCAATACGTGTTCATATGTTTCTCTTCCTCCGGCGGACCATTGTGTATGAATAAAGACGGACGCTAGTTTATCTTTTAAAGGGTACAAATAAATCGTATAATTTCAAAAGGTATTATTACGTCCGTTTAGGTCCGTAATACAACACTACTTTTTATTACTGCGACGTAAAAGTGCAATTCCGTTTTATATAAAGAAAACGATCGGAAATTTACAAAAAAAAGAAAATGGGGTGGGTTTGTATGATAGGTGGGAGCGTTACGTGTTTCCCTGATTATCTCTCCATTTTATCGGCCACGCGCTCCCGCAGGAGTAAATTATTCAATCCAGTTGATCCGTAAGTAATTACCAACAACATTTCAACTAAAAACCGGGCCGAACTAAACCTTAGATGTGTAGGAAAAGCAGCCGACCGCAATAAGGGTTGCAGACCCACCCCTGCGGATCATGCTGAACCCTTATCTTGGATGTCCACCTACCGCCGCCCACGCCGAAGGGGATGAGTAGATGACCGTTTCCTATCCTTGAGGGTCGGTCGTAAGGGCGGCGGCGGGGGGTTGTGTGGGTGGTTGGAGGGAGAGGGAGAGAAAGAGACTCGTGGACGCCAGGCACTCACTAATATAAGGTTTCCTAGGGGTGTAGACCGAGTACTTCCCTTGGACGAGGGTCTATATACGCTCCGTCCTGTCGATATTCGAACAAAGGATCGCTTACCACCGCCTTTCTATCTTACTTTCTATCGATTGTTACTCGATACGAAAACAAATTTTTATTACCTAAAAAAGAATGTATATAATACCTGCATAGTGCTTTTCGAATGACATGACTTGCGGAGCCGGAGGCTTGAGGGACCGCACTTTTCAAACCTGTCATGATTATAATACGTTATCTCTACAGTCGGCATTTTAATAATGTAGGGCGTTATACCAGGGGCGGCTCGTTATGTAGAGCCAAGGAGCCATGGCATTTTTAAAATCCGTTTTAATACGGACTGTCGAATTGTTGTGTTTCCTGTCTAAAGGCAAACTGTTCAAGCTCACAATGCTAAAAAATCGGACCTCCCCTTTCTGAAGAATCCTGTTCGGCAAACTTCGTAATATGCAGTGGGGATGGACAGAATTTGAATTAATATAAATGTGTCGGCCGGAAGTTCGGCACTTTCGGCCGACAAACTGTATTTCACCCCCTCAAGTGTGCGGGGAATGATTTTTTCCCGAAGATGCGATAAGCTCCACCCACAACTTTTCGGAACTTCGTTTATCCATGCGGCCAGACTCGTTTTGAACCCTTCGGAGTTAACATCAGAAATACTCATGAGGAATACGCCGTTAAACGAACCATTGTCGAACTTTCGGTTTTTTTACATGATGTGTTTCAGAAAAATGTGCTTCATAATTTGATTACATGTGTAATAGTGTGCAATAGTGAATTTTCGTGTGTGATATTCCACGCTAAATCTGACAAAAACCACTACATTCGATAGCCAATTTTTATTCCACTTAAATTAATTAAACAATTTCAATATATTTAAAAAAATTTAAATTGTGGCAAATAATATTTAATCTAATTCATAATTTATTTATTTCTAATAACAAATGATTCAAGTCTCAATCTATTTGACTTTGAAATTCGTAATATTCGTCTTGTTCGACTAATGGAAGCCGTATAAATAAAGTTACTCGTCCGATAAAAAATTGCAACAATTAAATATATAATGAGAATTGCGGAAAAAATCGTCCGTGAAAGTTCAGATCCGGTCATTTCACTTTAGAAAGAACAGTCAAATTAACAAACTTTGTTTGATTTGACGCGGAGTTCAGTAACAATATGCATTTAATTTCGTTAAATTTTTTAATGCTTTTGGTAAAAATTTGTACACCGGAAGTGGGTATTTACCTTGAAGACAACAAAAAATAGATATCTTTTAATTATATAAATGTTTCTCAAAAACTTTTTTATATAAAAAAATATATATAAAACTGTTTGTAGTTTTTGTCTATAATTATGAAATCAAAAACGTTACACCAAATTTACATTAACAATAACACACTGGAGGAAAAAAAATGAAACATTTGAAATTCGCGAAATTTTGACCATTTTCAAACCGCCATAACTCGGCGTATTTTCAATCGATTTTGATGAATCTTTAAGGGTGAAAAACTTTGAAGTGTCTTCTTTAAAGTCATGCACGCTACATTAAGCGTAACTCCTACCGCCCCCTCTAGCGCCCCTGAAAAAAAAAAGTTTTTTCTGGAAACCATGTCCAACTTTGACGATGTCTACGGAGTTGAAAATTTTTGTCGACTCAATCCACCATAAAGGCATTAAAATTTGATTAATTCCCTTTGCAGGACTCAAAGAACGAAGTTCCTACGACGATTTGGCACCATGTTATGGGTATTTAAAAAAAAGTGCATTTTGAGTTTTTTCGCACATAACTCAGTGACTTTTCAATTTAATGATTCTTTTAGGAAAAAAAAACCCATTTTGGCACTACTTTAAGGCAGTAAACTCAGATGGAATGATCCCTTTTCAAAACCCTTCAACCCACGGACAAATAAAAACACGTTTTTGGGCAAAAAACGCCCAATTTCACGAATTTAAAGCGTTTCATTTTTTTCCTCAGTATATTATAATGATAAAAAGAGCACTTTTCATTTCAAAAAGGAACAAGAAAGTTATCTGATCGAATACTCTTCGTCTTTATTAATTGACAGTCTCTCAAATTGTAGTATTAACAAATCGTATTAGTTTGGCAGAAAAATCCAGTTGTTTTTTTCTCCGGATTTTTTGCCAAACTAATACCCATTGTCACTGCAACAATAATTGTAATATAACTGTCAATTCCTGAGTATTAAGAGTATTACTACAGATAATTTCATTATTATAGATAAAAACCTGAAATATTTTGTAAAAATTAGATTTCTTTGTTTCAAGATGTTGATGAAAAACATTCATAAACAAAGAGTGTAAGAGAGTAAATAAATTTTATTAAAAATATTACACCACATTACATTATTCTAAAATATAGAAAAGTCTTGATTTATTTAAACATACTGTAATTAATGAAGAGGATGCGTAATCCATCGATTATTGTAAAAAAAATATTTAACGTCAGAAGACAGTTATAAATCTAAACAAATATTACACTACTCTAGTTTCGAAGTGTTACCGTCATTATCAAGTGAATTACAAAAAAATAAATATTGAATTTATACTAAATATTTTAGTGTGAGAGGTGTAACCTGTCACTGATTGTTTGTTGCGTCACATTAAAAAGGTCAACTGTATAATTCCTTTCTCATCAAATCACCCCTATTTACCTTGTTTTGCAAACCTGTTTTTAAACATAAATAACACAATTATAACTATTCTCATGTATTCTTCATAAAATATTTTTTTTTTATTCACGAAGCAATCGAGTTCCGATCAGGTGTGTACAAACTTGTGATTTTTTTCCAATAGTAACATAATGTTAGTAATTGTTAAAATGTTTTATAATTGCAACATAATTTGTAGTTTGTAGTTTTTTAATTGAAATAGCTAAAGTATCATTCATCGTTCCGAGATGTAATAAGTTTATTAATATTTTAAGAAAACATGGTAAGCGGTAAGTATTATTATCATCATAATATGGTAAATTTAGCGAATATGTTATACCTAACGAAACTCATGTCATGTAGAATCTGAAAGACATTTTTAAAATCCGTTTTAATACGGACTGTCGAATTGTTGTGTTTCCTGTCTAAAGGCAAACTGTTCAAGCTCACAATGCTAAAAAATCGGACCTCCCCTTTCTGAAGAATCCTGTTCGGCAAACTTCGTAATATGCAGTGGGGATGGACAGAATTTGAATTAATATAAATGTGTCGGCCGGAAGTTCGGCACCCGCCATGGCACTACCTCTAATTTTAAACGAAACAAGATTTGTCATTTTAAATGTTAAAACGATGCGAAAGTTTCATGAGACGAGAAAAATGGCAATGCATTTATTTGAGAATATATCTCTTGAACAAATTAGCAGATTTGAAAAATTCTTCCAGAATTGTGTTATCTTGAAAACCAGTGATGGGGTATTTTGAGTTTTTTTGAGGTTTATTAAGATTAATGTATTTTGAGTAAATCTGAAAAGTTTCAAGTGTGTTACAGTTGTTTTTGTATTTTTTTTTCACTCCGAAAAAAATAAACTTAAAAAATCTTAAGGGCTGTTCTCGGTCGGTTATCTTGAAAACTTGTGATGGGGTATTATGGGTTTTTTAGAGGCTTATTATGATTAATGTATTTTGAGTAAATTTAGACAGTTTCAAATGTGTTGCACTTGTTTTTATATTTTTTTTTCACTCGGAAGAAGTGAAACTTAAAATCTTGAAAACCAGTGTTTTTTGAGTTTTTTTGGACGGTTGTTAAGATTAGTGTATTTTGTATAAATTTGTATAATTTTTTTTTTCACTCGTGCAAATTAAAAAAAATCTGAAATGCTGTTCTCGGTCGGTTATCTTGAAAACCTGTGATGGAGTTTGTTGAGTTTTTGGAAGATTATTAATATTAAGACCATTGTATTTTAAGTCAATTTAGAAAGTTTCCAGTATTTTACAGCTGTTTTTATATTTTTTTGACGTCAACAAAAAATGATTATAATTTTTCATAAATTTACACGAAAAATCGCAAAGGCAATCGACCGAATGTATTTGAATTTTTTACCAAATCACTCTTGAATTAATATTGAGTGATTTTGCAAAGTTTCAAGTGGATGGAAATTGTTTTTATATTTTTTTCGCGTCGACGAATTTATTGCAATTTTTATAAATTTCATCTCCGTTCACATTCAAATATTCTAAAATTTAGAAACAATGTATTTCTAATTTTCACGGAAATATAGAATCACATGTGTTGTCAGTTATTTTGGAAAGTTTTAAGTCGATGGCAATTGTATTTTATGTTTTTTTCGCGTGAACAAAAAAAATATTATAATTTTTCATAAATTTACATGAAAAACAAACAACAAAGCAATCGACGGAATGTATTTGAATTTTTTACGAAATCACTCTTGAATTAATATTGAGTGATTTTACAGTGGATGGCAATTGTTTTTATATTTTTTTCGCGTCAACGAATTTGTTGCATTTTTTTAAATTTCATTTCCATTCACATTGAAATATTCTAAAATTTGGAAACAATGCATTTCTAATTTTTACAGAAATGTAGAATCACATGTGTTGACAGTTGTTTTGTAAGTTTCAAGTGGATGGCAATTGTTTTTATATTTTTTTCGCGTCAAAAAAAATAATTATAATCTTTCATAAATTTACAAGAAAAATCAACAAAGCAATCGACGGAATGTATTTGAATTTTCTACGACGCAGATAAGACCCGAAACATGTAATTTATAGAATAGAAAATATTAAACATATGTTTGTTCATGAATTGAACTATAATGTAATTTATAGTTCAATTCATGAACGCGAGGAGAGATTTCAAAAATTCTTTCAGCAAAGTGTTGTGCTCATTGGACAGAGAAGATCAACAAATATTTTATTATTATTGAGGATAAATCTTAAACGAAAAGTGTAAGCAAAGTATTGTTCTTATTAATAGACGTGTAGGTTAAAAAAATAAAATTGTTAAATTATTTTTTTTTAACTTTTGAAGTTATGATCGGATTTCTAAAGGATTTCATCCGAAAGATATATAGAGGATAAAATATTTAAATTCATTGTTCAATTGTTTTTGGTTTATAGAGGATAACGGGTGACCAAAGTCAAATTCTTCCAGAAAAGTCCATCGAATAGATACAGATAACATTTTTTTTATAGTGACTTGTTTCAATAAGTTATTTGTTTGTTAGCCTTTGTAAGACTTAATTTTGTAGAATTACGAACTGCTTGAATATTTATATATGAAGGCTACTTTTCTCTTTATTTAATTTACTGAATAATTTTGCAACAATAATAGTTTTTTTTTTCTCAAAAAGTAAATTATATGTTAAGTGGCTCTACCATCAAAATGTTCCACGAGCCGCCACTGCGTTATACTATTATCTCTATAACTATACACCGTGATCGATGCCAATCATCAGAATATCTTCAGAGTGGGGCAAAATATTTAATTTACTAAATTAACTTTTTTCATATTCGACTTTCTATACCACTCTACTAGTCTCGCCATCTGTGTTACAAACCAATAAACTTACACCTTCAGACTTCACGATGTCTATGGAAGATTGACGTTACCCCGGGATAAGGATCAAGACAACGCTGAAAAACTGGACCGAAGAAAAGAAAATTGCAGTCGGTAAAAAATAATCTCTGCAGGAATTACCTTCAAAATTTGAAAATCCATTCTAATTGAATCCATTTTTGGGGCAACGCTAAAAAATGGCATACAGTTGCAAACAAATAGGCAACACTCAAAACCTAAATTACAGAAATGTAAATTTTTCAACATGTAAATAATTAAAATTAAAAAGCACGTTCAACAACTTGAAAAAACTTGAAAACTTCAAATATCGTCAATTTACTGATTTAAGATGCAATTTTTTTATTACTTGTATTAAATAACTAAAAGTTCTCATTAAAACTTTAAATTTCGTTTATGGCGTATCTGTCTTCAAATAATATACAGGGTGTCCCAGAAGTTGACGTCAAGCCGAAATATTTTAACAGACTAAGTCATGAGAGTTATCAGAAAATTATAAAAAAAATCCAAATAATGTATTTAAAAAATTATGGCCATTTAAAAAAAAACGAGAAAACATTTTTTTTCAGCATGGTCAGTTGAAACTGGACAATGTATTAATTTTGAATCTTTGGATGGGCAATAAATTACATTTACTTCTTAGCTGGAGCAGTTGACCATACATTGTGGGCTAGAGTTTAAAGACGAAGTGTTCGAGATTACATAACAAAAAAAAATATTAAAAAAAGATGATATTTGCAGTAACAGGAGTGAAAAGACCGTCACAGGCTGTAGATTTTCTCGTTTAAATGGCTATAATTTTTAAATACATTATTTGGAAATTTTTTTTATATTTTTCTGATAACTCTCATGACTTAGTCTGTTAAAAGATTTCGGCTTGACGTCGACTTCTGGGACACCCTGTATACTAAATGTTGTTTTACTTCGTTCGTTTCAAATTTTTAAGATGTTAAAAAATAAAGGGAGCGAATTAACAACCTGACAAAGTGGGCGTTTGGTCCAAAAAGGTTGAGAAACACTGTTATAGATAATGATTTTTCTGACTGGAATACCAGTCCATATGGCCAGCTCTGGGCGGTTTGGAAAATAACGATGTTGTGTATCAAAACTCATAATTATAAAGAAGTTGAATTCTTAACTATAACTCTATAATTTTTAAATAATTCTTCCTCTGGTCTTCAACATATTGGAGCGCTGGTGCGCAATTTTGGAATCACTGCAACAATGAACTTTTGAATTAGTGATGGGCATAATCGAATGATTTCAATAATCGAATGATTACTATTCGAATTAATCTGAAAATCGATTATTCTTTCAAATGATCATTCGAATGATAATTCGAGTGATCATACGAATGATATGAAAATCGATTATTTATTCGAATGATCATTCGAACGATTATTCGAGTGATCATTCGAATGATATGAAAATCGATTATTTATTCAAATGATCATTCGAATAAAAGTTCGACTAATAATTCGATGTCAGAGTACTTAGCCGTAATGTTTCGTGGGAAAGATATCCTATTAATACGCTAAGTAAAGTTTTGAATAATATATATTCGAGTACAATCACTCGAATGATCATTCGAGTATAGATAATTTGAATGGTCATTCGAATGATCATTCGAGTACCGATCATTCGAATGATCATTCAAATAATTACTCGAATATCGATAATTCAAATGATCATTCGAATTAAAAAATAGGGTCTTGAGATAATCGATTATTTTGATAATTGAATGAATCGATTATCGTCATTCGAATAATCCCATCACTATTTTGAATCATAAACGCCTACAGCATTAAACATATTTTATATTGGTACGCTGCGCGTTAGTATTTTCTGTAAAAAATGAATGCTTTGTATTTCAAAACTGTGTATTAATTCATACTAGGTAAGTAGGTTAATACAAGTTTTACCGCACAATTACACCAAGAAACGTCAAGAAATCAGAAATATTTCATCCTCGAAGCAATAAAGACGCGCGCGGCTGTTGAAGTACACGTGGAAGTGAAAAGGCGGCCGATGTTCTATGAATGAAAATTCCTTGAATGGATAATTCATAAGGAAGAATTTTGTAACTATATGCACGCACCAACAGAACATAGTAAGAGCATTCCGTCTCGCTCTTTCGCAACTTCTCACCATCGCGGAACTCGGAATGTTTATTTTAGCGATTAATGTATAATTACTTTAAAATAACATCTCATTTCTAGGAGCTTTGCCGGGAGTGATTAATAGTTTGCAAGGAATCTCAAATATTACATGTTCATAATCGGATAATTGAATTACGCGTTAAGTTGATTTACTGTGATATATCAATTAGATTAAGTATATAATGAAATACACTCGGCGTCAAAAAAAAGCGTCACTCGAAAAATCGCGAAAAAACAAGATTTTTCAAACCGTCGTAACTTTGTTCAGTTTGGTCGAAAATCGATGAATCTTACAGTTTGGGAAAGATTCAAGTTTTATCTTTAAGATTGTGTAGTTGATTTTGACCCCAAGTCCAACCCACCGCCCGTAACAAGACGATGAAAAAAAAATGTTTTTTATGTAAAAAAAATTCCAAATTTGACAAGCTGTACCGTGCGTAAAAAAAATCGGCGGGAAATTTCAGCACAATGGCAGAAAAATTTAATAAATTTTCTTAAAAATTCGTTTTGTTGATTTGGAGCAAAGTTATGAATTTTTGAAAAAAAAAATGACATTTTTCACTTTTTCGGCCATAACTTGAGTAATTTTGCACCAAAATCGATGAACTTTTGCAGTCTGAACAGTTTCAAATTTTCTCTTCAACGTCATGTGAATTGTTTCTTGCTAAAATAATTCCACCCCCTGCCACCCCCTAAAGGAAAAAAAAAATGTTTTTGAAGTTTAAATGTGCAAATTTGATTTCTTGTGCCGCAAAAAAAATTGTGGACTCAATCTGTCAGCATGGCAATAAAGTTCAATCATTTCCTCCAAAATTCAAGTCCATGCGATGATTTGGCGCGAAGTTATGCAGTTTTGAAAAAAAATTACATTTTGCGCCTTTTTGGCCATAACTAGGCGAATTTCGCACGAAATTCGATGGAATTTTGCGATCTAAGAAATTTCGACTTTCGAGACCCCCTGAAAACCCCTACAAAAAGTGTTTTGGACTGACAAAAAATGTTCAATTTTTACAACTTTTTTTCATTTTCAATGTCATTTTTTTTTTCAAAAATTCATAACTTTGCTCCAAATCATCGAAACCACTCGAATTTTTAAGGCATTTGAAGGAAATTGATTAAATTTTTCTGCCATTGTGGTGAAATTTCCCGCCGATTTTTTTTTGCGCACGGTACAGCTTGTCAAAGTTGGACAATTTTTTACATAAAAAAACATTTTTTTCCATCGCGTTGTTAGGGGGAAGGGGTTTGGACTTGGGGTCAAAATCAACTGCACATTCTTAAAGATAAAACTTGAATCTTTCCCAAACTGAAAGATTCATCGAGTTTCGACCAAATTGAACCAAGTTACGACGAGCTTTTTCGCGATTTTTCGAGTGGCGCTTTTTTTTGACGCCGAGTGTAAAAGAAATAACCCAAACGTTACACTCATCATCAAGTAATTAACACATGTATACTATAGTGTTAACTTCGTAAACTTAAATGGGACCCCCCATTTATTTGCAGTTTTGGATTCTCGGCCGAAAACTGTTTATAAAGAACTCAAAACCGCAACCCCACCGGTCACCCTTTTGGGGGGTATGTAGAAACAAGAATTATCGTTTAAAAATTCATTCCACGAGTCCAATTTTGCTTAATTTTTTTTATTATTATTCAGAAAATATTCACAGCAATCCTACACGCAATCCTTCACCCCCATTCCAACCTCTAACGGGGGTGGGAAAAGAGTTACAGTTGAACAATTCGTCTAAAGCGCCCAATATTTGCCTAATTTTGTGATTTTTGAACAGAATTTTGAGTTTTTTATAAACAGTTTTCGGTCGCGAATCCAAAATTGCAAAACAAATGGGGGGTCCCATTTAAGTTTACGAAGTTACCCCACCCCCCCCTCACCCCCTGGGGATGGGGGTGGTTTCTAAGTGCCACGGTTAAATACCTCCCAACAAATAAAGAAACACGTGCTTTGTAACTTTGCGATCCGTCGCTTAGTTTTCGAGATATTCAACCGTTCCGGAACTTTTGGGACACCCGGTATGTATAAAATAGATAATGGAAATTAAAATCTCTTTAATTTCTTAGTTAGCAGTTCTCTAATTTGTTGGATTGTTTAGGATTTTGTTACAAGGGTGAATCAAAGGTAAATTGGAATTTCTGTAGTACTCTAAACTATAAGGCAGCTATGAAGATATTATTGTAAGAAAGGATTCGGGTTGGAAATTGGCGTCATTATGGCAGGATCGTTTTTTTTAAATGTAACGCTTTGCTAACGAGCTAGTTTATAATAGTTGGATCCATGACTTTACATACAAATAAAATGAGCTAGTTTATGAATTAATCTTATGGTGGATGCGCCGGGAACGTAAAACTTCGAGAATATTCGATTTTCGAGTGTCGGGAATGTGACGGCAGTAAGGGTAAATATTGTTATTTTTCACTCGGATACAATTTAAACCCACGATCTGGAGACTTAGAAGCAGCAACACTAGCCAATAAATATACTTCATTTCATACAACTGAAACTTATCAGTGCATTTCTTTAATATAAAAGGTGATTGTATAAACTATATCTTTGTAACTGATGATGTATATTTGTGCTACATTTGATATTTCCTGCTGCGGATGTGAAAGGTTGCCACCAACACAAACCGGAAACAGACGATTAACTATTGCAATAATCCTGCACTAATGATTATTTATATTTCACGTAACACGTAATTGATTAAAGTTCAACATATGTGTTAATGCGGTTCCATAATTTTTTCTTAACGAAAATATAAAACGATGAATCGGCAATATTTACCATTAGCTCAATTGGTAATTAATAAATTTTTCGCAACAAACCTTTTGATAAGACGTATAGGGCCTGGGTAAGTTAATCTAATACGTACTTTCTCATTTATATTATTTTACTACAAGCAAATGTTAACTCATGCTATCGAGCTTTTAGTAAATCAAGATGCCGCAGTGGAACCGCAGTGAAACTGCAACACTTATTTATAAATCAAATCTGTTACTAATTCACTATTTTTTCGGTGTAGTACATTTGAATAACATGTATTTAATGTAGAAACATATTGATTTCAAAAATAGTACGTAATTAAAAGTAATTGATGTTTTCACATGACAATTGTGCCAGTTTGCGTTTGCGTTGCGTGTGGCTTCCCATTAGAAACAATTAGAGAATTCGTTCCTTTTTGTAGCAAAGTGCCTCCCTTCCCCCCTCTATGCCACGAAACAGGTCGGTAATTGAAAAGCAATAAATATCCCAATTTTCAATTATGAAACACGTGTGGACGTATGATGAACGAGGCAGTAGATCTTCCAATTATAACTGCGGTAGCAGAACCTGTTCCCGGTGGTGATTTATTCATCGATCAACAAGGACCGTTTTAACAATTGCAATTTTATTATAACGGCAAGAAATCGCAATCGTAATCGTAATCGCGCGAACGTGTTTACATTATCAATGGAGAGATCGATCGTTTGTTTAATTGATAACGGGCGGTGTGTGGTAATTGGCTTAATGATTATGTTGTGATATCGGTCCGGACTTTTGTGTTGGCAACCGACCAAAATTGTATTCCCCGAACAAAGGCAGGACATCCATCTTTAGTTCAGAGTGAACATTCTAAAGGACCTTATCCTTGCCGCTCCAAACACTCATGATTCATCCTTTCTGGGTTCGACCATCCCGGGGCTCAGCCAGATGAGTATCCTTTATATCCCGCCGCGTCCTTTCCTGACATCTCCCTATATACCCTCTACCCTCTACCCTTATATATATATATATATATATATATATATATACCGCACCGAAACTTTCATATACATTTACTATACAGCGGGGCTCGTACTCTCAGAGGTCGATCCTTCTGGAAATTACCAGGGATACTTTCTAGGATTTTGGGTTGAGATCACCCTTTTCCCTTCAAATATTTAACATACTAGACGGGAATCAATATACGATATTTTCCATATTATTAATAATAATAATAATAATAATATCTATTAATTTACGGAATCTCCTTTAATATAAACGTAAATAACAAATAAATAAAACTGAGTTGATAGCCCATTAAGAATTGCGAAAAAAAAGAAGTTATTATATTAATTGTAACAATTCTTTAATAAAGATGTTTGTATATATAAAACAAATAAAACATAAGTCCATAGAAAACGAAAAGTGTAATGTTACTTTTTTTTAATTCAATAAAACGAAATATAGCCTGAATATTTTTCGAATATATTTCGTTGAATTTATTTAATGCTTTCTGCAACAAGTAATAAGGTTGTTTCTAATTTATTTGTTACTTTTTTAAATTCAGTTTTAAAATTTCTTAAATAAATCAACGTTGGCAATAAAACTCAATTAATTTGCAAATGACATAACTCTATAAAGTAAGGATTGTTTTAATCATAAGTAGCGGACTACAGGTGTAGTCTACAGCTTGACTACAACTATTTTGGTTGCCTTGGTAACCAAAATAGTGGTCTTCATGGTATATTAACCCTTAACTAATTATTTAGTTTACAATAATCGCAACTATCGCTTCACAAACAACTCAAGTGAGCTCATTTACGAATTAATATTTAGGTGGATGCGCCGGGTAATTAAAATTTACGTCATGCTCGCCGTGTGATTATTCGATCGTAGGAGAATATTTTGGCGGCATTTGTCATGAATTTTTTCAGATTTTTCCAAGACCGAAAATTTTTTAATTTTTTTCCCGACTAATGGTATGCAAAAATAAGCGAAAATCATGAAATGGCCAAATGACTTGTTATATACATCAATATGTTCACAAAAGAACGTGGAATACGTTGCTAAATTTTTAGCCGAATCGTACCTGCAGTTTTCTCGTTTTGCGCTCTCAAAACGGGCACTCGAAAGTTGGCCAGAAATTTTGACCGATTTTGGGAATTTATTGGCGCGCTCTCACAAAACAGATATGGATGATATTATATAAGTTTGTAGCCACATTCTTCTAGAATCCGATGTTTCCATTTTTAACTACTTGCCGCATCTACGAACCGAGATTTGTTTGTTTGAACATGTCGGTGTACAATAGCGTCAATCTGCAGGGTCTCGGTATTCGCTTCCCATAAGGCCCTATGTTAATTTTCAGTTGGTGAAAAATGCTAGAACATTTTTTTTTTCGTAAAAATAATAACGCTACACGCTTTTTCTCATCGTTAAAAACCGTCATGGATATTTTCAGATTTCTCCAAGAACCAAAATTTTTAAAAAATTTTCCTGACTAAATGGTATGCAAAAATAAGCGAAAATCGTGAAATGGCCAAATGACTTGTTATATACATCAAAATGTTCACAAAAGAACGGGGAATACGTAGCTAAATTTTTAGCCGAATCGTGATTGCAGTTTTCTCGTTTTGCGCTCTCAAAACGGGCTCTCGAAAATTGGCCAGAAATTTTGACCGATTTTGGGAATTTATTGGCGCGCTCTCACAAAACAGATATGGATGATATTATATAAGTTTGTAGCCACATTCTTCTAAAATCCGATGTTTCTATTTTTAACCACTTGCCATATCCACGAACCGAGATTTGTTTGTTCGAGCATGTCGGTGTACAATAGCCTCAATCTGCAGGGTCTCGGTAATCGCTTCCCATAAGGCCCTATGTTAATTTTCAGTTGGTGAAAAATACTAGAACAATTTTTTTTCGGAAAAATAATAACGCTACACGCTCTTTCTCATCGTTAAAAACCGTCATGGATTTTTTCAGATTTCTCCAAGACCCAAAATTTTTAAAATTTTTTCCTGACTAATGGTATGCAAAAATAAGCGAAAATCGTGAAATGGCCAAATGACTTGTTATATACATCAAAATGTTCACAAAAGAACGAGGAATACGTAGCTAAATTTTTAGCCGAATCGTGATTGCAGTTTTCTCGTTTTGCGCTCTCAAAACGGGCACTCGAAAGTTGGCCAGAAATTTTGACCGATTTTGGGAATTTATTGGCGCGCTCTCACAAAACAGATATGGATGATATTATGTAAGTTTGTAGCCACATTCTTCTAAAATCCGATGTTTCTAGTTGTAACCACTTGCCGTATCTACGAACCGAGATTTGTTTGTTCGAACATGTCGGTGTACAATAGCGACAATCTGCAGGGTCTCGGTATTCGCTTCCCATAAGGCCCTATGTTAATTTTCAGTTGGTGAAAAATGCTAGAACATTTTTTTTTCGGAAAAATAATAACGCTATACGCTTCTTCTCATCGTTAAAAACCGTCATGAATTTTTTCAGATTTTTCCAAGACCCAAAATTTTTAAAATTTTTTCCTGCAAAAATAAGCGAAAATCATGAAATGGCCAAATAACTTGTTATATACATCAAAATGTTCATAAAAGAACGGAGAATATGTAGCTAAATTTTTAGCCGAATCGTAATTGCAGTTTTCTCGTTTTGCGCTCTCAAAACGGGCACTCGAAAATTGGCCAGAAATTTTGACCGATTTTGGGAATTTATTGGCGCGCTCTCACAAAACAGATATGGATGATATTATATAAGTTTGTAGCCACATTCTTCTAAAATCCGATGTTTCTATTTTTAACCACTTGCCATATCCACGAACCGAGATTTGTTTGTTCGAGCATGTCGGTGTACAATAGCCTCAATCTGCAGGGTCTCGGTAATCGCTTCCCATAAGGCCCTATGTTAATTTTCAGTTGGTGAAAAATGCTAGAACAATTTTTTTTTCGAAAAAATAATAACGCTACACGCTTTTTCTCATCGTTAAAAACCGTCATGAATTTTTTCAGATTTTTCCAAGACCCAAATTTTTTTAATTTTTTTCCTGCAAAAATAAGCGAAAATCATGAAATGGCCAAATAACTTGTTATATACATCAAAATGTTCATAAAAGAAAGGGGAATACGTAGCTTAATTTTTATAGCCGAATCGTAATTGCCGTTTTCTCGTATTGCGCTCTCAAAACGGGCACTCGAAAGTTGGCCAGAAATTTTGACCGATTTTGGGAATTTATTGGCGCGCTCTCACAAAACAGATATGGATGATATTATATAAGTTTGTAGCCATATTCTTCTAGAATCCAATGATTCTATTTTTAACTACTTGCCATATCTACGAATCGAGATTTATTTGTTCGAACATGTGGGTGTACAATAGCGTCAATCTGCAGGGTCTCGGTATTCGCTTCCCATAAGGCCCTATGTTAATTTTCAGTTGGTGAAAAATGCTAGAACAATTTTTTTTTTCGGAAAAATAATAACGCTACACGCTTTTTCTCATCGTTAAAAACCGTCATGAATTTTTTCAGATTTTTCCAAGACCGAAAATTTTTAAATTTTTTTCCTGACAATGGAATGCAAAAATAAGCGAAAATCATGAAATGGCCAAATGACTTGTTATGTACATCAAAATGTTCACAAAAGAACGGGGAATACGTTGCTAAATTTTTAGCCGAATCGTACCTGCAGTTTTCTCGTTTTGCGCTCTCAAAACGGGCACTCGAAAGTTGGCCAGAAATTTTGACCGATTTTGGGAATTTATTGGCGCGCTCTCACAAAACAGATATGGATGATATTATATAAGTTTGTAGCCATATTCTTCTAGAATCCAATGATTCTATTTTTAACTACTTGCCATATCTACGAATCGAGATTTATTTGTTCGAACATGTGGGTGTACAATAGCGTCAATCTGCAGGGTCTCGGTATTCGCTTCCCATAAGGCCCTATGTTAATTTTCAGTTGGTGAAAAATGCTAGAACAATATTTTTTTTCGGAAAAATAATAACGCTACACGCTTTTTCTCATCGTTAAAAACCGTCATGAATTTTTTCAGATTTTTCCAAGACCGAAAATTTTTAAATTTTTTTCCTGACAATGGAATGCAAAAATAAGCGAAAATCATGGAATGGCCAAATGACTTGTTATGTACATCAAAATGTTCACAAAAGAACGGGGAATACGTAGCTAAATTTTTAGCCGAATCGTACCTGCAGTTTTCTCGTTTTGCGCTCTTAAAACGGGCACTCGAAAGTAGGCCAGAAATTTTGACCGATTTTGAGAATTTATTGGCGCGCTCTCACAAAACAGATATGGATGATATTATATAAGTTTGTAGCCACATTCTTCTAGAATCCGATGTTTCCATTTTGCCGCATCTACGAACCGAGATTTATTTGTTTGAACATGTCGGTGTACAATAGCGTCAATCTGCAGGGTCTCGGTATTCGCTTCCCATAAGGCCCTATGTTAATTTTCAGTTGGTGAAAAATGCTAGAACAATTTTTTTTTCGGAAAAATAATAACGCTACACGCTTTTTCTCATCGTTAAAAACCGTTAAAAAATTTTTCAGATTTTTCCAAGACCCAAAATTTTTTAATTTTTTTTCTGAGAAACATTATACGAAAATTTATTTTTTCTTCATTTAAATATTAAATAGCTTTAATCTAGTAATCATGTATGGACTGAAGCTCCTAATGCCGCACCGCAAGCACGCTCGAAAATACGGTGAAACGCGAAGAAGCCTAGCAGTACACCGTTGAAGACAATGTCCCGGCAGCAGTTCGCAGTTTATCGTTAGGTGTGTAAGGGGGATTTTGTAATTATTTGATGGCGGGTCGAATTATCCGTACGCATTCTGCAGATCGCCGGTGCTTGTCCGCTCCAGTGGGGCGGTGGCATCCAGTAGAACCTGGCGCAAAAAGTATCTGGCAAGGGTCACGTGGCCGCTACATTAGTCGGGCTGAAATAGCTGCGGACGTTGTTTCTTTGCCGTCGAGGAGGGCAGTCGCGCCCATAGATATTAAATTTCTAGATGTACAATCTCATTCCGCAGCGACAACACACGACACGACCAAAACGAACGAAATAAAAGTCGTTGAAGTCGCCGCGAATCGAATCAAACGCTTATAATAATCTAATAATCTCTAGCGTTTTATTGAAAAGTTCGTGATCACAATGTATCACAAAGTAATGGCTTCCACCATCAACCATATTAAAAATAGTACATTTTCATTTTTCGCGCGAAAACAAAATTTATTGTGAATTTGAAATTGGACAATTCCCCGAACGGTCAAGAACAATTGTCTTCAAACTTCAAATTTACTCAATATAGCTTCTACTTCATGATGTAGTAAAAATCTTAAACGTCCCTTCACAAGATTTCGAAATAATCGCAAGGAACAGGAATTTGAAGTTGGGCGATTTTCAGAGCTGCTAAAAATACTTTATGGTTCAATAAAAATCTTGAAACACCCCACAGAAGATTTCAAAATAATCGCACGAGAATCTGAAGTTAGGAATTTACCGGATCTGCCAAAGAAATATTGCCACAAACCTAAAAATGTTGGCTTAAAATTGCTACTACTTCTTATAATATATAAAATATGTCAAAACACCCCTTTACAAGATTTCGAAATAATCACATCCAAATATTGCAAATCTGAAGTTGCGCATTTACCCAAGCTGCCAAAAACTAATGCAGAAACACTTGTGACACATTTTAAAATTTTCAAAAATACTCAGACGAAGTTTTACTTCACGATTCAATAAAAATCTCAAAATACCCGTTCATAAGATTTTGAAATAATAGCGCGAGAACAAAATTTATTGTAAATATGAAATTGGACATTTCCCCGTACAGTCAAAACAAATTGTAACAAACTTCAAACTTTCCAGATTTACTCAATAAACCCTAAACTTTATGGTTCAATAAAAATCATGAAACGTCCCTTCAGAAGATTTCAAAATAATTGCACGAACAGAAGCTATTGTTATATGAAGTTGGGCATTTACCAAATCTACCAATAAAATATTGCCATAACTGTTGGTTAAAATGATGTATAAAATATTTCAAAACACATTTCAATAATTTATTTATTGTTTTTATATTATATACAATGGGTAGCACTTATTAATAGTATTAAAAATAAATTACACAAATTGATGCAAATCAGAAGTTGCGCTTATTCCGAAAACTAAAAAAAAAAAATTGCCACTTTGAAACTTCTAAAATTTACTCAAAATAGCTTATACTTCATAGTTCATTAAAAATCTAAAATAAAATCCTTTCGCAAGAACTTATTTGTAAATCTGAAATTTGGTTGAAAAGTCACTGATTTATGTGCGAAAAACCTCAAAATATACTTTTTTTCAAACACCCATAACTTGGTGCCAAATCGTCGTAGGAACTTCGTTCTTTGAGTCCTGCATAGGGAATTGATCAAATTTTAATGCCCTTATGGTGGATCGAGTCGACAAAAATTTTCCAACTCCGTAGACATCGTCAAAGTTGGACATGGTTTCCTGAAAAAAAAACTTTTTTCTTCACAGGAGCACTAGAGGGGGCGGAAGGGTTTACGCTTAATTTCGCATGCATGACTTTAAAGAAGACACTTCAAAGTTTTTCGCCCTCAAATATTCATCAAAATCGATTGAAAATACGCCGAGTTATGGCAGTTTGAAAATTGTGAAAGTGTTTCATTTTTTTTCCTTGAGTATATAAAAATAATTGTCACAAATTTAAAACCTTCAAAAACACTTTGAACACACCCCATTACAAAATTTCAATATAATCGCACGAGAACAAAATTCGTTGTAATTATGAAAGTTGCAAAATTTCGAATTTTCCCGAACGGTCAGAAAAATATAAAACTAATTGCCACAAATTTCAAATTGCTATAACTTTACGATTCAGTAAAAATCTGAAAATGCACCTTCACTAAATTTCGAAATAATCGCATAAGTACAGAACTTATTGTAAACCTGACGCTGCACATTATCCCGTGTGTTCAAAAAATGGAAAAATTATTGCCGCAAATATGAAACTTTAGAAATTCACTTAAAATTACTATAACTTTATGATTCAGAAAAAATCTGAAAATACACCTTCACAAAATTTCCAAATATAAGCATAAGAACCGAATTTATTGTAATTCTGAAGTGGCGCATTTTTTGAGCTGTCTGAAAAATATAAAGGCAATTGCCACGTACTCAAAACAGCTTCTACCTCATGATGTAGTAAAAATCTTAAACGTCCCTTAACAATGTTTCGAAATTATCACAAGGAACAGAAATAGTTCTAAACTTGAAGTTGGTCGATTTTCCGAGCTGCTAAAAAAAATATTAAAACTATTGCCGCAAACTTGAAACTTTTCAAATTTCTTTGATAAACCTTCAATTTTATGATTCAGTAAAAATCTCAAAATATCCCTTCACAAGATTTTGGAATAATTGCAGGTAAATCTGAAACAGCGCATTTTTCCGAGCGCTGAAAAATATAAAAATAGTTGTAACAAATTTAAAACTTTCAAAATCTATTTAACACTTCTATAACTTTATGATTCAGTAAAAATCTGAAATTTTGAAATAATCGCATAAGAGCAGAATTTATTGTAAATCTGAGGCAGCACATTATCCTGAACGCTCAAAAAACGAAAAAAAAAACAGAAATCTGAAACTTTTAAAATTCACTTAAAATTGCTACAACTTTATAATTCAGGAAAAATCTGAAAATACACCTCTAGAAAATTTCGAGATAAACGCATAAGAACCGAATTTATTGCAATCTGAAGTAGCGCATTTTTTGAGCTGTCGGAAAAATATAGAGGCAATTGCCACAGACTTGAAACTTTTCTAACTTACTCAAAACAGCTTCTACTTCATGGTGCAGTAAAAATATTATACGTCTCTTCACAAGATTTCGAAATAATTGCAAGGAACAGAAATTGTTGTAAATCTGAAGTTGGCCGATTTTGCGAGCTGCTAAAAAAGTATTAAAACAATTGCTACAAACTTGAAACTTTTCAAACTCACTCAGAATATCTTCTACTTTATGATGCATTAAAAATATTAAACTTCCCTTGACAGGATTTCGAAATAATCGCAAGGAACAGAAATTTGAATTTGGACGATTTTCAGAACTTCTAAAAAAATGTTAAAACAATTGCTCCAAACTTGAAACTTTTCAAACTCACTCAGAATATCTTCTACTTTATGATGCATTAAAAATATTAAACTTCCCTTGACAGGATTTCGAAATAATCGCAAGGAACAGAAATTTGAATTTGGACGATTTTCAGAACTTCTAAAAAAATGTTAAAACAATTGCTCCAAACTTGAAACTTTTAAAACTCACTCAGAATATCTTCTACTTTATGATGCATTAAAAATATTAAACGTCCCTTGACAAGATTTCGAAATAATCGCAAGGAACAGAAATTTGAATTTGGACGATGTTCAGAACTTCTAAAAAAATGTTAAAACAATTGCTACAAACTTGAAACTTTTTAAACTCACTCAGAATATCTTCTACTTTATGATGCATTAAAAATATTAAACGTCCCTTGACAAGATTTCGAAATAATCGCAAGGAACAGAAATTTGAAGTTGGGCGATTTTCAGAGCTGCTAAAAAAATATCAAAACAATTGCTACAAACTTAAAACTTTTCAAACGCAATCACAATATCTTCTACTTTATGATGCATTAAAAATATTAAACGTCCCTTGACAAGATTTCGAAATAATCGCAAGGAAATGAAACAGTTGTAAATTTGAAGTTGGGCGATTTTCCGAGCTGCTAAAAAAATAATAAAACAAAAGCCACAAACTTGAAAATTTTCAAACTAAGTCAAAACATCGTCTACTTCATGATGCAGGAAAAATCTTAAACGTCCCTTAACAAGATTTCGAAATAATCGCAAGGAACAGAAATAGTTGTAAATTTGAAGTTGGGCGATTTTTCGAGCTGCTAAAAAAATGTTAAAACATTTGCCACAAACTTGAAATTTTTCAAACTTACTAAAAGCAGTTTCTATTCATGATGTAGTAAAAATCTTGGACGTCCCTTAACAAAATTTCGAAATAATCGCAAGGAACAGAAACAGTTGTACATTTGAAGTTGGGAGATTTTCCGAGCTGCTAAAAAAATATTAAAACAATTTCCATAAACTTGAAACTATTCAAATTTACTCAAAATAGCTTCTACTTCACGATGCAGGAAAAATCTTAAACGTCTCTTAACAAGATTTCGGAATAATCGCAAGGAACCGAGACAGTTGTACATTTGAAGTTGGGAGATTTTCCGAGCTGCTAAAAAAATATTAAAACAATTGCCATAAACTTAAAACTATTCAAATTTACTTAAAATCGCTTCTACTTCACGATGCAGTACAAATCTTGTACGTCTCTTGACAAGATTTTGAAATAATCGCAAGGAATGGAAATAGTTGTAAATCTGAAGTTGGGCGATTTTTCGAGCTGCTAAAAAAATGTTAAAACGATAGTTATAAACTTGAAACTATTCAAACTTACTCAAAATTGCTTCTACTTCACGATTGAGTGAAAATTTCAAAATGCTCCTTGACACGATTTTTTTAGGGCTAGCTAGTAAGGGAGATCAGTGGGATAAATTCGCAAATTAAACATTAAACATCTTTTCTGAAAACTTGAGGGTAATAAGACCACTGGTCGATATTCGGTTCATTATTAATGAAGCCGGGTCTGACGTGCCAAAAGATAATGAACGATAATGAACCGGCAATTATTAAATAGGTCACTTTTTCTCGATCAACAACACCATTTCGGCGGAGGGTGTCGCTCGTATTATAATTGCAAATTTTATTTCGTGCCCATGTTCTAGGAAAATAAAGTCAATGGTCGCGCCGGTCTGGCTTCTTCCAACGTACCCGCCTGGAATCGTAATGCTCCCGGCAAAAACAAGACGAACGCTTCTTCATTTCTACGGATTGATTTTTATTTTATTTGACGCCGACATTAATTACCACACATCGCGATATTCTTTCGCATCTCCGTCCTCGAGGGTGTGTTTCCGCTTCAGCGAGAATGAATATTAATATTATAATCCTTTTTATTTGCGCCGTGTTTCATAATCCCGTAATTTTGCGCAAATCGCGAGGGTCATTCTGGAAGGTATTAACAGTGACCCACCCTATATAACCCAAACAAACAACTCCTAGCAAACAGAGTAATTCCAAATCCCCCGGCAGCCTGACCCAAACCCTGTGTGTGTGTTCGTTCCATCCTGTCCGTTATCAAACTGATACATTTACAAGTCCGACCGAATATTAAGTGCTAATGTTACAGGATGATGCATAAATATGTAGGTGTGCACGTTGGCAGGGCGAGCATTAAAAATCCGATTAGCTTATCATATCTGTAATTACGGAACTGTCAGAATTACAATGCGGAGTGGGCAAACTGCATTTATATTGTATGCGTTTTGTCAGTGATGGACAATATTTGTATTATTGATGGACAATGCGCATTTCTTATTAAATAAGTTCCTGGCCAGGCGGCTCCTCCGGGATTTGTAAAACCGTTCTCCGCTAATCACTCCTAAGATTGTTTATATTAGTTATGACATGTTGACAGGTGTTGGATTGTTGTTGCTTATGCGGAGGGGCCGGATGAATGTTTCATTGCTAAGAGTGCGATGCACCGCGGATGCAGCTCAATAATTTATAATAATATCAAAATACAAATATAGCGGAGGCAGATACTAAAGTTGTTTAAATTGTACACAAAATACATTTTGAGATATACTCCATCCACTCATAGATTAGACTTTTTTGATATCTTGAGTGGCCAAACAACTCTCGTCACAAAAAGTAGTACTTACGAAACTTAATTTTTGCACTCAAGAATACATTAATTGGTTCGTCACATCATTTAGAACGTTCTCCTTGGCTGAAATCAACAACAATAACAATAACAAACGTATGAATATATTGGAAGTATACCGGTATCAACTTAACTTTCTGCAAAATTACATCGCTCTCATAGCCGTGTTGGTATTTTTCATTTTCTAGTGTTACTAAAAATGTCAAAAAAGTCTAATCTATGACTAGAAGGAGTATATTACTGGATATTATTAGAGAATAATACACTTTATTTGTACTTTAATGTCTTCCATTTTCTGGATTTTATTCTTTAAATATACGTTTACACTCATCCAATAAATTTGCACAAAAATACTTTATCTTTAAGTTCTTCGGATTGTAAAATAAGGCTTATGCTTAATTCCTGTATTAGTTTTCAGGTTTTTGGGAAACTAAACACTGTACTCGAATGGAAATTCCCCATTTACAATCACCCATATAATTAAACCTAACAAAAAATAAACTGTACATCGTCGTTTTTCAGCGTTTAGTGGCTGTTCGCTTTGTGCGCGAGAGTGTACGCGGTGCATTCAAGCATTGTTACGGCGTCAATTGTCCGAAACGTCAATTATCGCTGGGAATTATCTTTTTGGAGCAGTCTCCGAGGAGAATTGACCGCAATAAAACTTATCCTCACATCGGCGCAAAAAGTCGCCGCGATGTTTTTTTTTTAATGTATGCGATGAGATATGTGCATATGGCCGTTTATCTTTCAATCTTGCAACCGCCAATTTGCTTCTTGGGGCGCAATAAAAATGGAAATGGGGGCTTTATCTACGTTCGACTAATTACGTCGTAACGTTTCGAGTAATGAAGTAACGATGTGTTAGTGATTTATCTCTTACTAAAATATTAAAGACAATCTTTCCATTCCCGGGATTCGAGGTAAATAAATGGAAAGTCCCGGGAATTCCAACAACAGTTTTAATATTATTAAAAAGGCGTATGTAGAACCTTATTTGCGTACAAAAAATAAATCAAACAATATTTATTTAGACCAAACGTATAATTTTATTATATGAAAATAAATAACAGTGTGTTTCAAAATATATGTTGAAACTGGAAACCCTCGCTTGTTGCAGATCCATTAAATAATTTTAATAAAAATAAATATAGCATTAATTTATCCAAATCATAAATCTTGAAGATAATAAAAAAATTTACATCTTTCATTTGAAAATATTTTTAAATTATATTAAAATGTTTTCAATTTTTTTGTGATTTTTGGTTTCTAATTAGGAAACGGTAATGGTTACATCAAATTTATATTAATAATAATTGTAGAAAATGCCAAAAAAAAAACAACTTATTTGGAATAAATTTTTCCCCAAAAAAATTTTTTTCAACATTTTACGATTTCGTATTTTTTTTCCATGGTATTACTTGGGAAAAAATGCAAGTAAAAATGTTTGATCTCTGAAAGATTTAAAAAATTCATGACGGGAAAAAGCATGTAAACTAATTATTTTCGGAAAAAAAAGTTTTGGTCATTTGATCATTTTCGCCATTTTTTTCCATAGTATTACTCGGGAAAAAATGCGTACAAAAAAATGTTATGTGTGATGTGTGTGTTCATATGTGTGTTTATGTGTGTTCATGTGAGTGTTTATGTGTGTTCAACTTGATATTATATGATCTCGACTTTATTGCATTTAGTTGAATGCAATTTATAGTATAAGTTAAAATTATTTTGTCTTTACAACTGAAACTCCGGTCAATGTTTTTTAACCATTTTCAGGAGGATATTTTTGGAAGCCATGGTAAATTATATAAATAAAACCTAATACCCTATTCATTTCCTTCCTAAATATTTGTGACCCAATAAAATAATTGAAAACACATCCAAGAATTGCACAGGATAAGAAGAAGCAAGAGGTATTTGTGAACGTCACGAGAAACCGGCTCCCTAGAGAAGATCGTCGACCTCACCAACATCTTCTAGAGATATGACAACCGAAAAATTTTGGGCGCCCCGCCCCCGAAAACAACGGCCCTTTTAAGGGCCATAAAAACTAACTAATTCTAAGATTGTTCTTTGTCAATGAATGAATGTATGTATGAAAGAAATGAAAGACCAAAGTGCTCCCATTATCAAATATTTAAAAATTTTAGCCAAGATTATCAGAAGACTAGGAACGAAAAGAGTTATTTTTCACTTCAAAAATCGATCGAAAATTTTCTGTTCAGAATGTCTACCCAAAATTAATTTCGAAAAATTTTCAGGATTTTTAACAGGAGAGCAGGAACGAAAAGAGTAATTTTGCTCTCCAAAAATCGATCGAAAATTTACGGTTCAGAATGTGTACCCTAAATTAATTTCGAAAAATTTTCAGTATTTGTAACAGGAGAACAGAAACAAAAAGAGTAATTTTGCTCTTCAAAAATCGATCGAAAATTTACGGTTCAAATTAATTTCGAAAAATTTTCAGGATTTGTAACAGGAGAGCAGAAACGAAAAGAGTAATTTTGCTCTTCAAAAATCGATCGAAAATTTACGGTTCAGAAGGTGTACCCTAATTTAATTTCGAAAAATTTTCAGGATTTCTAACAGGAGAGCAGAAACGAAAAGAGTAATTTTGCTCTCCAAAAATCGATCGAAAATTTACGGTTCAGAAAGTGTATCCAAAATTAATTTCGAAAAAATTTCAGGATTTGTAACAGGAGAGCAGAAACGAAAAGAGTAATTTTGCTCTTCAAAAATCGATCGAAAATTTACGGTTCAAAATGTGTACCCTGAATTAATTACGAAAAATTTTCAGGATTTGTAACAGGAGAGCAGAAACGAAAAGAGTAATTTTGCTCTTCAAAAATCGATCGAAAATTTACGGTTCAGAATGTGTACCCTAAATTAATTTCAAAAAATTTTCACGATTTGTAACAGGAGACCAGGAACAAAAGGAGTAATTTTGATCTTTAAAAATCGATCGAAAATTTACGGTTCAGAATGTGTACCCTAAATTAATTTCGAAGAAATTTCAGGATTTGTAACAGGAGAGCAGAAACGAAAAGAGTAATTTCGCACTTATAAAATCGATCGAAAATTTACTGTTCAGAATGTGTACCCTAAATTAATTTCGAAAAATTTTCCGGATTTGTAACAGGAGAGCAGAAACGAAAAGAGTAATTTTGCTCTTCAAAAATCGATCGAAAATTTACGGTTCAGAAGGTGTACCCTAATTTAATTTCGAAAAATTTTCAGGATTTCTAACAGGAGAGCAGAAACGAAAAGAGTAATTTTGCTCTCCAAAAATCGATCGAAAATTTACGGTTCAGAAAGTGTATCCAAAATTAATTTCGAAAAAATTTCAGGATTTGTAACAGGAGAGCAGAAACGAAAAGAGTAATTTTGTACTTCAAAAATCGATCGAAAATTTACGGTTCAGAATGTGTACCCTAATTTAATTTCGACAAATTTTCAGGATTTGTAACAGGAGAGCAGAAACGAAAAGAGTAATTTTACTCTTCAAAAAGCGATCGAAAATTTACGGTTCAGAATGTGTACCCTAATTTAATTTCGACAAATTTTCAGGATTTGTAACAGGAGAGCAGAAACGAAAAGAGTAATTTTGTACTTCAAAAATCGATCGAAAATTTACAGTTCAGAATGTGTACCCTAATTTAATTTCGACAAATTTTCAGGATTTGTAACAGGAGAGCAGAAACGAAAAGAGTAATTTTACTCTTCAAAAAGCGATCGAAAATTTACGTTTCAGAATGTGTACCCTAATTTAATTTCGACAAATTTTCAGGATTTGTAATAGGAGAGCAGAAACGAAAAGAGTAATTTTACTCTTCAAAAAGCGATCGAAAATTTACGGTTCAGAATGTGTACCCTAATTTAATTTCGACAAATTTTCAGGATTTGTAACAGGAGAGCAGAAACGAAAAGAGTAATTTTACTCTTCAAAAAGCGATCGAAAATTTACAGTTCAGAATGTGTACCCTAATTTAATTTCGACAAATTTTCAGGATTTGTAACAGGAGAGCAGAAACGAAAAGAGTAATTTTACTCTTCAAAAAGCGATCGAAAATTTACGGTTCAGAATGTGTACCCTAATTTAATTTCGACAAATTTTCAGGATTTGTAACAGGAGAGCAGAAACGAAAAGAGTAATTTTGTACTTCAATAAGCGATCGAAAATTTACGGTTCAGAATGTGTACCCTAATTTAATTTCGACAAATTTTCGGGATTTGTAACAGGAGAGCAGAAACGAAAAGAGTAATTTTGTACTTCAAAAATCGATCGAAAATTTACGGTTCAGAATGTGTACCCTAATTTAATTTCGACAAATTTTCAGGATTTGTAACAGGAGAGCAGAAACGAAAAGAGTAATTTTACTCTTCAAAAAGCGATCGAAAATTTACGGTTCAGAATGTGTACCCTAATTTAATTTCGACAAATTTTCAGGATTTGTAACAGGAGAGCAGAAACGAAGAGAGTAATTTTGTACTTCAAAAATCGATCGAAAATTTACGGTTCAGAATGTGTACCCTAATTTAATTTCGACAAATTTTCGGGATTTGTAACAGGAGAGCAGAAACGAAAAGAGTAATTTTGTACTTCAAAAATCGATCGAAAATTTACGGTTCAGAATGTGTACCCTAATTTAATTTCGACAAATTTTCAGGATTTGTAACAGGAGAGCAGAAACGAAAAGAGTAATTTTACTCTTCAAAAAGCGATCGAAAATTTACGGTTCAGAATGTGTACCCTAATTTAATTTCGACAAATTTTCAGGATTTGTAACAGGAGAGCAGAAACGAAGAGAGTAATTTTGTACTTCAAAAATCGATCGAAAATTTACGGTTCAGAATGTGTACCCTAATTTAATTTCGACAAATTTTCAGGATTTGTAACAGGAGAGCAGAAACGAAAAGAGTAATTTTACTCTTCAAAAAGCGATCGAAAATTTACGGTTCAGAATGTGTACCCTAATTTAATTTCGACAAATTTTCAGGATTTGTAACAGGAGAGCAGAAACGAAAAGAGTAATTTTACTCTTCAAAAAGCGATCGAAAATTTACGGTTCAGAATGTGTACCCTAATTTAATTTCGACAAATTTTCAGGATTTGTAACAGGAGAGCAGAAACGAAAAGAGTAATTTTACTCTTCAAAAAGCGATCGAAAATTTACGGTTCAGAATGTGTACCCTAATTTAATTTCGACAAATTTTCAGGATTTGTAACAGGAGAGCAGAAACGAAAAGAGTAATTTTGTACTTCAAAAAGCGATCGAAAATTTACGGTTCAGAATGTGTACCCTAATTTAATTTCGACAAATTTTCAGGATTTGTAACAGGAGAGCAGAAACGAAAAGAGTAATTTTGTACTTCAAAAAGCGATCGAAAATTTACGGTTCAGAATGTGTACCCTAATTTAATTTCGACAAATTTTCAGGATTTGTAACAGGAGAGCAGAAACGAAAAGAGTAATTTTACTCTTCAAAAAGCGATCGAAAATTTACGGTTCAGAATGTGTACCCTAATTTAATTTCGACAAATTTTCAGGATTTGTAACAGGAGAGCAGAAACGAAAAGAGTAATTTTACTCTTCAAAAAGCGATCGAAAATTTACGGTTCAGAATGTGTACCCTAATTTAATTTCGACAAATTTTCAGGATTTGTAACAGGAGAGCAGAAACGAAAAGAGTAATTTTACTCTTCAAAAAGCGATCGAAAATTTACGGTTCAGAATGTGTACCCTAATTTAATTTCGACAAATTTTCAGGATTTGTAACAGGAGAGCAGAAACGAAAAGAGTAATTTTGTACTTCAAAAAGCGATCGAAAATTTACGGTTCAGAATGTGTACCCTAATTTAATTTCGACAAATTTTCAGGATTTGTAACAGGAGAGCAGAAACGAAAAGAGTAATTTTACTCTTCAAAAAGCGATCGAAAATTTACAGTTCAGAATGTGTACCCTAATTTAATTTCGACAAATTTTCAGGATTTGTAACAGGAGAGCAGAAACGAAAAGAGTAATTTTACTCTTCAAAAAGCGATCGAAAATTTACGGTTCAGAATGTGTACCCTAATTTAATTTCGACAAATTTTCAGGATTTGTAACAGGAGAGCAGAAACGAAAAGAGTAATTTTGTACTTCAATAAGCGATCGAAAATTTACGGTTCAGAATGTGTACCCTAATTTAATTTCGACAAATTTTCGGGATTTGTAACAGGAGAGCAGAAACGAAAAGAGTAATTTTGTACTTCAAAAATCGATCGAAAATTTACGGTTCAGAATGTGTACCCTAATTTAATTTCGACAAATTTTCAGGATTTGTAACAGGAGAGCAGAAACGAAAAGAGTAATTTTACTCTTCAAAAAGCGATCGAAAATTTACGGTTCAGAATGTGTACCCTAATTTAATTTCGACAAATTTTCAGGATTTGTAACAGGAGAGCAGAAACGAAGAGAGTAATTTTGTACTTCAAAAATCGATCGAAAATTTACGGTTCAGAATGTGTACCCTAATTTAATTTCGACAAATTTTCAGGATTTGTAACAGGAGAGCAGAAACGAAAAGAGTAATTTTACTCTTCAAAAAGCGATCGAAAATTTACGGTTCAGAATGTGTACCCTAATTTAATTTCGACAAATTTTCAGGATTTGTAACAGGAGAGCAGAAACGAAAAGAGTAATTTTACTCTTCAAAAAGCGATCGAAAATTTACGGTTCAGAATGTGTACCCTAATTTAATTTCGACAAATTTTCAGGATTTGTAACAGGAGAGCAGAAACGAAAAGAGTAATTTTGTACTTCAAAAAGCGATCGAAAATTTACGGTTCAGAATGTGTACCCTAATTTAATTTCGACAAATTTTCAGGATTTGTAACAGGAGAGCAGAAACGAAAAGAGTAATTTTGTACTTCAAAAATCGATCGAAAATTTACGGTTCAGAATGAAAGAAAGAAATTTTCAGGATTTGTAACAGGAGAGCAGAAACGAAAAGAGTAATTTTACTCTTCAAAAAGCGATCGAAAATTTACGGTTCAGAATGTGTACCCTAATTTAATTTCGACAAATTTTCAGGATTTGTAACAGGAGAGCAGAAACGAAAAGAGTAATTTTACTCTTCAAAAAGCGATCGAAAATTTACGGTTCAGAATGTGTACCCTAATTTAATTTCGACAAATTTTCAGGATTTGTAACAGGAGAGCAGAAACGAAAAGAGTAATTTTACTCTTCAAAAAGCGATCGAAAATTTACGGTTCAGAATGTGTACCCTAATTTAATTTCGACAAATTTTCAGGATTTGTAACAGGAGAGCAGAAACGAAGAGAGTAATTTTGTACTTCAAAAATCGATCGAAAATTTACGGTTCAGAATGTGTACCCTAATTTAATTTCGACAAATTTTCAGGATTTGTAACAGGAGAGCAGAAACGAAAAGAGTAATTTTACTCTTCAAAAAGCGATCGAAAATTTACGGTTCAGAATGTGTACCCTAATTTAATTTCGACAAATTTTCAGGATTTGTAACAGGAGAGCAGAAACGAAAAGAGTAATTTTACTCTTCAAAAAGCGATCGAAAATTTACGGTTCAGAATGTGTACCCTAATTTAATTTCGACAAATTTTCAGGATTTGTAACAGGAGAGCAGAAACGAAAAGAGTAATTTTGTACTTCAAAAAGCGATCGAAAATTTACGGTTCAGAATGTGTACCCTAATTTAATTTCGACAAATTTTCAGGATTTGTAACAGGAGAGCAGAAACGAAAAGAGTAATTTTGTACTTCAAAAATCGATCGAAAATTTACGGTTCAGAATGAAAGAAAGAAATTTTCAGGATTTGTAACAGGAGAGCAGAAACGAAAAGAGTAATTTTACTCTTCAAAAAGCGATCGAAAATTTACGGTTCAGAATGTGTACCCTAATTTAATTTCGACAAATTTTCAGGATTTGTAACAGGAGAGCAGAAACGAAAAGAGTAATTTTACTCTTCAAAAAGCGATCGAAAATTTACGGTTCAGAATGTGTACCCTAATTTAATTTCGACAAATTTTCAGGATTTGTAACAGGAGAGCAGAAACGAAAAGAGTAATTTTACTCTTCAAAAAGCGATCGAAAATTTACGGTTCAGAATGTGTACCCTAATTTAATTTCGACAAATTTTCAGGATTTGTAACAGGAGAGCAGAAACGAAAAGAGTAATTTTGTACTTCAAAAAGCGATCGAAAATTTACGGTTCAGAATGTGTACCCTAATTTAATTTCGACAAATTTTCAGGATTTGTAACAGGAGAGCAGAAACGAAAAGAGTAATTTTGTACTTCAAAAATCGACCGAAAATTTACGGTTCAGAATGTGTACCCTAATTTAATTTCGACTAAATTTCAGGATTTGTAACAGGAGAGCAGAAACGAAAAGAGTAATTTTGTACTTCAAAAATCGATCGAAAATTTACGGTTCAGAATGTGTACCCTAATTTAATTTCGACAAATTTTCAGGATTTGTAACAGGAGAGCAGAAACGAAAAGAGTAATTTTACTCTTCAAAAAGCGATCGAAAATTTACGGTTCAGAATGTGTACCCTAATTTAATTTCGACAAATTTTCAGGATTTGTAACAGGAGAGCAGAAACGAAAAGAGTAATTTTGTACTTCAAAAATCGATCGAAAATTTACGGTTCAGAATGTGTACCCTAATTTAATTTCGACAAATTTTCAGGATTTGTAACAGGAGAGCAGAAACGAAAAGAGTAATTTTACTCTTCAAAAAGCGATCGAAAATTTACGTTTCAGAATGTGTACCCTAATTTAATTTCGACAAATTTTCAGGATTTGTAACAGGAGAGCAGAAACGAAAAGAGTAATTTTACTCTTCAAAAAGCGATCGAAAATTTACGGTTCAGAATGTGTACCCTAATTTAATTTCGACAAATTTTCAGGATTTGTAACAGGAGAGCAGAAACGAAAAGAGTAATTTTGTACTTCAAAAATCGACCGAAAATTTACGGTTCAGAATGTGTACCCTAATTTAATTTCGACTAAATTTCAGGATTTGTAACAGGAGAGCAGAAACGAAAAGAGTAATTTTGTACTTCAAAAATCGATCGAAAATTTACGGTTCAGAATGTGTACCCTAATTTAATTTCGACAAATTTTCAGGATTTGTAACAGGAGAGCAGAAACGAAAAGAGTAATTTTGTACTTCAAAAATCGATCGAAAATTTACGGTTCAGAATGTGTACCCTAATTTAATTTCGACATATTTTCAGGATTTGTAACAGGAGAGCAGAAACGAAAAGAGTAATTTTACTCTTCAAAAAGCGATCGAAAATTTACGGTTCAGAATGTGTACCCTATTTTAATTTCGACAAATTTTCAGGATTTGTAACAGGAGAGCAGAAACGAAAAGAGTAATTTTGTACTTCAAAAAGCGATCGAAAATTTACGGTTCAGAATGTGTACCCTAATTTAATTTCGACAAATTTTCAGGATTTGTAACAGGAGAGAAGAAACGAAAAGAGTAATTTTACTCTTCAAAAAGCGATCAAAAATTTACGGTTCAGAATGTGTACGCTAATTTAATTTCGATAAATTTTCAGGATTTGTAACAGGAGAGCAGAAACGAAAAGAGTAATTTTACTCTTCAAAAAGCGATCGAAAATTTACGGTTCAGAATGTGTACCCTAATTTAATTTCGACAAATTTTCAGGATTTGTAACAGGAGAGCAGAAACGAAAAGAGTAATTTTACTCTTCAAAAAGCGATCGAAAATTTACGGTTCAGAATGTGTACCCTAATTTAATTTTGACAAATTTTCGGGATTTGTAACAGGAGAGCAGAAACGAAAAGAGTAATTTTGTACTTCAAAAATCGATCGAAAATTTACGGTTCAGAATGTGTACCCTAATTTAATTTCGACAAATTTTCAGGATTTGTAACAGGAGAGCAGAAACGAAAAGAGTAATTTTGTACTTCAAAAATCGATCGAAAATTTACGGTTCAGAATGTGTACCCTAATTTAATTTCGACATATTTTCAGGATTTGTAACAGGAGAGCAGAAACGAAAAGAGTAATTTTACTCTTCAAAAAGCGATCGAAAATTTACGGTTCAGAATGTGTACCCTATTTTAATTTCGACAAATTTGCAGGATTTGTAACAGGAGAGCAGAAACGAAAAGAGTAATTTTATACTTCAAAAATCGATCGAAAATTTACGGTTCAGAATGTGTACCCTATTTTAATTTCGACAAATTTGCAGGATTTGTAACAGGAGAGCAGAAACGAAAAGAGTAATTTTATACTTCAAAAATCGATCGAAAATTTACGGTTCAGAATGTGTACTTCAATTTAATTTCGACAAATTTTCAGGATTTGTAACAGGAGAGCAGAAACGAAAAGAGTAATTTTGTACTGCAAAAATCGATCGAAAATTTACGGTTCAGAATGTGTACCCAAAATAAATTTCGAAAAATTTTCAGGATTTGTAACCGGAGACCAGAAACGAAAAGAGTAATTTTGCTCCTCGAAAAACGATCGAAAATTTACGGTTCAGAACGTGTACCCTAAATTAATTTCGAAAAATTTTCAGGATTTGTAACAGGAGAGCAGTAAGGAAAAGAGTAATTTTGCTCTTAAAAAAACGATCGGAAATTTACGGTTCAGAATGTGTACCCTAAATTGATTTCGAAAAATTTTCAGGATTGTAACAGGAGACCAGGAACGAAAAGAGTGGTTTTTCATTGCAAAAATTTACGCCCCCGGCTTTCATTGAATGTAGTAATAGTTGTTATAAATAAACTTACAAAACATTATATTAGATACAGATGTAACTCTTTGCACTTGGAAATTTTAATATTTATTTTTTACTTACCAGACTAGACATATATGGTATTTCACTTTTGGTATTAATTCACTAAAATGAATTAAAGTTTATTTTTTACAAGACCATGACTGAGGTATTGATTTTCTCATAATTAATTGGACTTGCGTAATAATAAAAATTAATGACGTCAACATTATCCCCGCAATCCCAAATAAAGTTCATTCGTCATCGCATCGGATATTAATTTCGCCCAATAAAAGTGCCTTATCGTTACATTAGCACAGCCATAACACGACGGACGATGAAAACTTTATAAGGTCCCTTCTCAGTGTTGACACTTATGGTACGGAGAATGGTATCCGTGGGGAGTCTTTAGTGGGGAAATATGAACATTATCAGCATTTCGTATATATACGGCTGCACCGCCCTTACATCATAAAGGGGCTTTAACGCGAATTGCTCACGTGCCGCTGGAGTTATATTTGAATTATGCAGACTTACCTCCCTTCGGAAGAATACTCCTTAGAACGACTTAAAACTAAGTGTTAGTAATAGAAACAAAAAGGTTGTTAAAAAAGAGTTTATTAATAAATAAAACGTAAACATAAATAATCAATGAAAATAATGCGAAATTGCGTCATGCAGGAAGTGGTCAATGTGACAACTCACGTTTTTGTTTTCGAACTTGAGGGCGTCTTCGTCTGAGCAGCCGAGGCTGCGCATGTATTTCAAGTAGGTGGTCGTGATGGGCAGAGAGTAGTCGATTTCTCCCGCCATAAATCCTTTCCTTCGCTCAGATTGTTCCCTTTCTATGCTCTCGACCGGGGACCAAAGTTTCGGCGTGGAGGAAACGGTGCTTGTTACTGGTGCGGTGGGTGGTAAGGAGTGATCTGATAAATGATTGAGATGTCTCTTTTTTGGAGGCGTTTTAGGTGGATCTCTAGATGTGAGATTGCAAACGTCTAGCGGATTGTTTGATCGTTTGGGTTCAGGGGTTTTCGTTCTTAATGGACCCTCGATTTTAGTCTGACTTTGAGAAATTTCTCCATTTCTCTGCGACAAATCTAGGGTCTGTGGCGATGCAGGCACTGGGGTGGCGGTGGCGGCGGCGGCGATGCCGGCGTTATTAGTGGGTGGCGGAGTTTTACTTTTAGACGGCTTTCCAAGGTCCAAATAGGACGGTATTTGTGGGTGGCAGTCTGAATGCGTGGGTGGAAGGGGTTGCAGGGGATGTAATGGCGCTGTGGTCGACACCGGGGGGAGTGTGGGACTCGGGCTGGGGGTAGGTAATACTGAAACGGGCGAGGGGGATCGAGGATGCTTTTGACACTCCGTGCAACCCAAGAGGAAGCGAGTGACGGCTTCCCGAGGCAGGAACGCGTACGTCTCCGTTATCTGGAATGAAAACAACAATTGCTAACATGCGACTGGCATTTCAATAAACGTTTTTATGTGTTATGTAAATCGCTGTTCGTTTCGTTGCACCGTAGTTTGTTGTTAGTTTTAGCTTCGGGCAGGATACGACACAGAACTTTTACACAAACTCGTGCAAATACAACAAAACCCACACTCTTCTTGTTTCATCACTGTCTGAAATATGCAACGGAAAACCACCTTATCATTACTGTACATCCACACACACATACACACACATACACACATAAAAGCGTAGCCTCCAGTTCTGCAAAGGAACATTACGTAATCAAGGGCATCACTTACTCCAGAGGTCGGCAAACTTACTCCCTGAGGCCACATCCGCCCCGGATGCTAAACATGGTTTTCAGTTTTTAAATAATATACTACTAATATTACTTAAAATTTAGCATTACCATAGGAATGCACTCTATTAATAAAATATAAGAATAACCAAGCGAGATAATTACGAGAAGGAAGATTTAAAGTTAAATGCTGTAATTTCTTGGATATCATTATATCGTGTGAGCCGCAAATTTTGTTTCAGAATTGGCTGTGAGATAAATGAGGTATGTCGAATATTATTACGTCATGAGTCTAGAATTAGATTAAAAAAAATGAATTAATCAAAGGCAAACGAACGGAATTCTGTGCAACCGTATTTAATTTAATAAACCTAAACAAATTAGAAAGAACTTTACTTGTTGCAGAAAGCATTAGATAAATACAAGAAAACGAAATGTAGCCTGAATATATGAATATTCAACCTGTTCGTTAATCTGCAAGCAAAAAATTAAGTCTTACTAAGACTATAAACAAATAACTTATTGAAACAACTACTTCCCTGGCTAGTGCCACGCCGGATATTGAATGATACAAAAGAAATTTGCATGTTATTACTAGTACTACTAGATAATAACATTGGTTTAAGATCGTTTATTTCTACATACAAGACTAACTTAGAAAATTATTCTGAAATAAAATGGGAAACTTTAAACTGTAAATGTTATTATTAAAATGAAAAAACCAGAAAACATTTTGACAAGAACACACAGTGCTAAACTTATGTAGTGTTACTAGATGAAACAAATTTGATAATAACTAAAAATACCACTGAATTAAAAAATATATGAAAATCTGCGTCTGCAGATGGCCAATTACTTAATTTTCATATATTTTTTAATTCAGTGGTATTTTTAGTTATTATCAAATTTGTGACTATTTTACGATTGAACATAGGCGTTAATATGTTCAGTGTTAAAAAGAAAACCCTGTATATGTTGTACTCATTACACTTATTGCTCTATGGCTAGCTAGATCTTCTTTATCATGACAGCTATGTCTCTCTCTCTCTCTCTCTCTCTCTCTCAGGTATGGCCAACTCAGCAACAAAATTCTGTGGCTCACACCTTACAATAATACCTGTATTGATCATTTAAAAACAAAAATATTATAACGTTGTACTAATTACAAACATTTAAGGCTTAAGTACAAATTTAAAAAATTATTGATGTCAAGATTATTATTATTTCCTCTCCTAGTATCCATTGTATGACAACAAAAATTAATTCGGATGTTTTTAATAAATGAAGTGACGAAAGATTTTAAAAGAATCTTCATAGACAGCATGTAGTAGTAAGAAAACGACATTTAAATGGGGAAGTGCAATGGTTCTTTAAAAAATGAAAACGATGAAGGTCGGACTGTAACGTCGATGGTGGATGCTTGATAACCGATTATTTATGGCACGAAATCTATGACATTGATGTGAAACACCTGTGGTTCCAACAAGACGGCGCAACTTGCATATTTAATGCGGAGGTAAAAAAACTGCTACGAAAGTCAAACAAATGGTAATAGTATATGTTACACATTTATGTACAACATGTAATATTTATATATGCTCTATATATTCGTAATGGGTCGCTTACGATTGGTGAAAATTCTTCAATTACAAAGTGGGAGTAGGTAAAATAGTTTAAAGCCTGGACGCATTGGAGATATGCTAGGGACTATCAACATCGCAGCATCTGAAATATTGGTACTCTAAAGGAAAATGAGAGTGAAGACCCAGAATTGTGAACTCATTTGTTTTCGGCTATCGCTATGGCTCCCTTTGGCACATTTTGCGTCAGCAGTTGCACCTACATCCATAAAAAATTTAGCCATAAAATCAGCTAAATCAGGAACTGAAGCCCATAGACCATGGAAATTGCGTCATGAAAAAAGTGGTCAATGTTTTTGTTTTCGAACTTGAGCAGCCGAGGCTGCGCATGTATTTCAATGGACACCGAAAATTTTACGCAGATTGGGTTTTAGAGCAACAGGAATTTGATGCAAATTTTTCAATGAAAATGTTCTCTTCCACCTTTCTAGATAAGTAAACAAACTAAATTGTGTTGGGGTGAGGAAAACCATCGTGCAATTCACGAGGCACAAAATGACCAAAAAGTGACTGTATGTTGAGCATTGTGACCTGGCGGCGTCATTGGACCTTACTTTTTTGAAGACGACGAAGGTTGGACTTTAACAATCTATGGTGAGCGCTTGATAACCGATTATTTTTGGCACAAAATCAAAGATATTGATGTGCTGCCATACGTGGTTCCAATAAGACAGCACAACTTGCCACACATCGGATGCAACGTTGAATCCCAGGTCGCATTGTTTGCTAAATCATGCTATTGTAAATGCTTGGGTAAATTTTTGTGGGGTTAATATAAGATTCGTGTCTACGCCAGTAAGTAATACCGATTTGTTGATGCAACTAAAAAACAACATCCGCCAAGTTATAGCCGAGATCCCACCCGAAATTTACGGAACATTCATCAAAAATTACCTCGAAAGGATCGACTGCTGCAGAAGGTCCAGAGGCGCCCACTGAATTGATATTATTTTTCAGAATTCATGAAATATACAGGGTCTGTCCCAAAAGTTCCGGATTTTCCTTTAATCATTTATCGAACGTAAACGTACAATCTCTGCAGAACTTTTTAAAGTACTCTCCTCCCGAATCGCTTCACACACCCCTCGTAGGCTCCGTGGAAGGCCTCAATATACAGGGTCTGTCCCAAAAGTTCCGGATTTTTTTTTTTATAATTTATTGAACATAAATATACAATCTTTTTAGAACTTCTCAAAGTACTCCCCCCCCCAATCGCTTCACACACCCCTCGTAGGCAGCCTGGAAGGCTTCAATATGTAACCTCTCGAAGCTTCATTTATCCCCTCCAGCAACCCGTAGTGGTGTCCTTTCAGAGTTTATTTTATTTTGGGAAACAAAAAAAGTCTGGTGGGGAGGTACGGCGGCTGGGGCAGCGTTGCCACGTCCATTTTTTCAAGCAACTCGGCAACAGTGTGTGTTGCAGGATCCAGTTATCGGAAATCTCCTTTCGGGCACTTATTCCTCGATTGTTGTCCAAAAGTTATCCCACTTTTTAGACTGCATCATCAGTTTTTGTCGCGTCCCGAGCGCACGTCGTCGTCGGCAGTCTCCCGACCCTCCCGGAAGCTCTCGTGACACTCGAAAGGTCAGTTCTTTGATATTGCGTTCTCCTCAAAGTCGTAGCGTATCTGCGCCATTTTTACCAAGTTTAACGCAAAATTTAAATGCGTAACGCTGAGGGTATGATGATATACTTTGCGCTAAGCACGATCTCTACTCAATCATTGCTCGCAGGTGATTGCGCGCAGTAGAATTCTCTACCCAAGATCCTTTACCACCTTTTCCGCCAGGAGTCGCGCCACGCAAGCGTACCTGGGCGGCTGTGGAAATTCATTACCGGAACTTTTGGGACAGACCCTGTATATAACGGGTGTCTAACAATTATTGCAGTTGAATCAAACATTAATGTCATTATTTCACGAGTAATGATTCAACATGACATTTGTAAAATCAAAATGAATTCCACCAAACATGACAAAGACGAGAAGAACGAAAACATTGCACAATTGCTTTCAAATCACGTACACGGGAATTTATGTTGTGTGACAGTCAATATTTGAGACGTCTATTCGGTGTTGCGAAGTACGAATCGACAGCCATGTTTGACTCCACAGCCACCCAGTACTACAATGATCATTGGACATCCATTACGTTGATCACTGGACGGTCATTGATAACCGAACCTAAAGTATGTTCATTATAAAAAAAACCTCAAGTGTGCTATGATTTTTTATTTTTAAAAATTTAAGTTGGTAACACATATTGAGGTTATGTTACTTGCAGCATGTTCCTACCGATAAATTCATTTGCTGTGACAAACGACGCAGGAAATCGTAGGTTTATGTTCAAAAATGTCTGTGTTAAGTCTACCACTTCCTGGTTTACGGAGAATACTACCCGTTTCATGAAACAATACAACAGATCGTGATAAGGTATTTTTAAATTCATTATAAATAATGGGAACGTTAGGAAATTCTACCTGAAACTCTGCCAAAGGTGCGTCGAATGAATACACCTAATTTCCGTCCACTTTAGTCCCATTTCGGAAATAACTTTCAACTAGAAACGTTTTTTGCTGGTTGTTGTAAACCATCATGACCACGTAATAATTGTGACTTTTAGAAAGATTTGACGTTTTGTATGCCAATTCCTAACATGTGTGCCAACTTAAATTTTTAAAAATAAAAAGTCATGGCACACTTGAGGTTTTTTTTAATGAACATACGATACTTCTGACTATATTTTAATGCTTTTACGCGATAAATTAGTCGTCCATGAAGACTCCGTTTTCGGTATTGACGCACGTGCAAAGATCCGTTGATCAAACTACAACATTTTGGTTTAAAAAAAAATCGGAACATTTCCTTAAATTTCAGTTTTTTTTTTAATTTCGGAAACTCAAATGGAATCACTCTTTATACAGGCAATTGATAGAATGAAATTTTCGTGTTTGAGGGATTTGAGAAAGTGGTTTAATTACGCCTTAAAACTATTTTGATCAAAAATCTTCAAGATCAAATTCTAATATTGCTCGCAGCAGCAGAAGAATAGAAAATACTGAGGAATAAGCTGGCTATATGGACAAGTATCCGAGGCAGAAAAAACTGAACGATTAAACATCTTCAAACTATAGTTTCGTTAAGTTTTGCTGGTGTTATGTACGAGTAACGAAGCACAGGGAATAGAAAATATTTTCTTCCTAAGTTAGAGGTGACGCTCCAATATTTGGAATTTGGTACTTATTTAGCTCTGCGCCAAAATAAGGGTCCGATTTCCATATTTCCCAAAAATTTACGCCATCGCAAAATTTCAATTGCAATTTTGTATTCCATCAAGTGACTTATGTACGTTAAAATTGACATTTGTATCTTGTAAAAAGGTTGAACACGTCAGCTCAACTTTTGGGTAGTTATTTCAATATTACACGTAGTCTTGCCATTTCCAAAAATACCTAATGAACCGTGGAGAAGTTTTTGAAGTTGCACCACAAAGAAAAAGACCCAATCTAAAGCAGGAAACGCAAATTTGCAAGAAGCAAGTGTTAATAGAGAACTTAATTAAACATAGATCAGTAGTGAAAGATGCAGCCGCTTGGTGTTCTGTATCGGAGAAGACTATGTTTGGTATCGAGGACAATCTTTACGTGGTCAGTACAAATGTAAATTATATTCTGGATCAGAGAAGAGGAAGTCGAATTTGGCATCAAATACTTAAAAACACAAAATTTTTTGTAAGTACCTTAATAATAACACGTATAGAGTCCCTATACAAAAAAATTCCGAAATCGGGTGTTTGATCGTAAAGTGCAATTCACCCTTGATGACAACAATCATTATATGAAGGATCAGTAAATTTGAAATCGGTAAGAAGTGAAAATTCGTAGATATAGAAAAGGTAATTCATCGCCACAGAAATAATCGATCACATGAACATGCCATTGGAATTTAAAAAAGCATCATTCACAGAAGTGTTCAATCTGGACTGATTAAACCTCATTCAAACACAGTAAAACCTTTCCCTACTGACAATAACAAATTCCACGCTTGATTCGAAAAGTATTGCTTGTGCATCAATTTTAAATATGAAAGCAAATTCGAAATTGACGAGAAATGTTTTATTTAAAGAAGACATCGAAAGAGTACTACTTCATCTATGGTGAGATGGAGCCTCATCAAGTATACAAAAGTATAGTCCATCCAAGAAACCAGACAATATTTTAAAGGGCTTAAAGGCCCCGCATTGTTGCCAAGAGTACATGTAATCATAATTGGCCTCGAAATTTACCGATGGGGGCGCTTCGATCGCGGTAAACAGATGATGAATAATGAGTATATCGTCCGCATTCCCATTTAACTCTGTGTAAAAATGTATCATTTTATTTTAAAAACTATCTTTGTCAACTCTTTTTAAACTAGTGGAATTGTTACAGTGGTGTATTTTTAATGTGATAAAATAACAACTTCGCAACGAAACACGCGATCGAACAGCTGACAAAAATGTAAGCAAGCGGCAACGTTTCGGGGTAGTACCAACATCACGCCCTTTTAACGCTTGCTATTTAACTTTGTGTTTAGAGAGTTTAGTTTAGAGATCTTGTAGTGGCAAAGAAAACAACTAGATATTGCTTGCATTATTGGATGAACTTTAAGAGGTTCATCACGAAGGTAATGTTTTTGGCCGTTGTTGCTCGTTCGCAGTGGGGCAATTTCCAAATCAAAGGTTTGATGGGAAATTAAGCATTTGGTCATTTGTAAAACAACAACCAGTCCAGATGAACTTTCTTGTCATTATCAAAGAAGAACAAACTAATACTCGAGTCAGGAAACTGAAAGTAAGTATTCAATTATAAATTCCAATCGAATGAATTACGAGCAGTGGAAGTATCAAACATACACATTGTATTATTCATTCTCTTCAGTTGCTTAAACTCTTCGCGGATATATTTTGACGACCCTCGCCAAAAAAAAAACACATGCATCCCATCCAATAGCTCCGCAGACATCCGCAACGCAAATCCACACTAATTCCTCATAAAACCCAATAGAAGAATAAATAAAATAAATCCTCAAAGTCGCGACGGATATAAAATAATATAAATCAAGTACAAACTACCCTATAAGGGAACAGCATGCACTGATGTTTCCGACCAAATAACCGTATTTCCATATCGCCAGACTACAAACGGTGAAATATTGACAATCAACAGGTGCTACATCCGCCGAATATCAAGTAAAATGCAGTCGGCCAGACACAATGCTCGCGGCCGGGGCCGTCTATGCAAAGTGTTGAATGTTCGGCGCGATCGATTGGATTGCGGAGAAGTTGTTTTGAACGCGTTAAGGAAAATTAATAGTAATGCCCCCCCGCCCCTCCGGCAAACACGGGCGGGGGGCCTTTTATCAATTAAAAACTCCGGCGACGTATTAAAGATGGTGGCAACGTGAAACTCGAAGAGGTGGGCACACACACACACATAAAGATGAAATATATAGATATATATTGTATATAGAAAAACTCACCGTTCGATAAGTCCTTTTTTGTCCTGCGTGTTTGCCCGGACGACCCTCCAATTCTACATGGACATTATAGATTATATCGAAGAAGTTTTCCACAACTGCTACTTTTCTATATACTGGTTCGCCGCTTGAATTCTGCAACAAAGAAAAACACATTAGGGCATCGATTCTATGTTCAAGTAATTGTTTTTTCAATAGATTATTCTACTTATTGTCACACAAATTATAATCAAATCACATTGCTCCAGAAATGCATACAACATTTTCGATTAGGAAAATCTAAACTGATTCTCTGCGGAGTTTAATGAATGACATCATCTACAATTATTAAAGTAAAATATTACACAAATTAAAACTCAAGAGGAATCAAAAAAAGAGCAGATGCCGGATCGAGTTGTGATGTGATTATGTTAGAGAAACATATGGGAGATTTAGGTCAGCTTTAAGATTAGGAATGTATACATATTATTTTGATTTACACTAATAAACACTTTTTTTAGATTCCAGTCTCAGTCAAGAAGAATCATCCCAAAAAAGATTTCAGAAATTTTATTGATGACGACTGCTTCAGTGATATTTCTCATAGTCCATCGGATGCAGATTACGAGAACTCCCTCAGACTACATCAAAGCAAGAAATGAAGAAACATCCAGAACGTACCAAATATTTTTTTTTAGATTCCAGTCTCAGTCAAGAAGAAAATCATCCCAAAAAAGATTTCAGAAATTTCATTGATGACGACTGCTTTAGTGATTTTTCTTATAGTCCATCGGATGCAGATTAAGAGAACTCCCTCAGACTATGAGGCATCAAATCAAGAAATGAAGGAACACCCAGAACGTACCATAAACATTTTTTTTAGATTCCAGTCTCAGTCAAGAAGAACTTCATCCCAAAAAAGATTTCCAAAATTTCAGTGGTGATGACTGCTTCGGTGATTTCCCTCCTGATTGATCTGAGTACATTTTCTAGTTACAGTTCATCAGATTCAGACAAAGCAATTACGAGAACTACTTCCTCGGACTGTGAGGCATCAAATCAAGGAATTAAGGAACGCCCAGAACGTACCAATAAAACGGAGAAAAGAAGGCGCCCAGAAACATGGCCAAGGAATATCCGAAAGAACAAATAGGCTGGAGTCTCAGTCCAGCAGAAAATCATCCCAAAAACGACTGCTTCTATGATTTTTCTCATAGTCCATCGGATGCAGAACTAATTGCTTAGACTGTGAGCCATCAAATCAAGAAATGAAGGAACACCCAGAACGACCATAAACATTTTTTTTTAGATTCCGATCTCAGTCAAGAAGAAACTAATCTAAAAAAAAAATCCAAAATTTTAGTGGTGATGACTGCTTCAGTGATTTCCATCCTGATGAATCTGAGTACGTCTTCTAGTTACAGTTCATCAGATTCAGACAAAGCAATTGCGAGAACTACTTTCTCGGACTGTGAAGAATCAAATCAAGAAATGAAGGAACACCCAGAACGTACCATAAACATTTTTTTTAGATTCCAGCCTCAGTCAAGAAGAAATTCATCTCAAAAAAGATTTCCAAAATTTCAGTGGTGATGCCTGCTTCGGTGATGTCCCTCCTGGTGAATCTGAGTACGTCTTCTAGTCACAGTTCATCAGATTCAGACAAAGCAATTGCGAGAACTACTTCCTCGGACTGTGAGGCATCAAATCAAGGAATGAAGGAACGCCCAGAACGTACAAATAAACCACGGAGAAAAAAGGCGTCCAGAAACATGGCCAAGGAATATCCGAAAGAAGAAATAGGCTGGAGTCTCAGTCTAGAAGAAAATCATCCCAAAAACGACTGCTGCAGTGATTTTTGTCATAGTCCATCGGATGCAGAGCTAATTGCTTAGACTGTGAGCCATCAAATCAAGAAATGAAGGATCACCTAGGACGTACTATAAACATTTTTTTTTCGATTCCAGTCTCAGTCAAGAAGAAATTCATCTCAAGAAAAAATTTCCAAAATTTCAGTGGTGATAACTACTTCGGTGATTTCCCTTCTGATGAAGTCTACGTCTTCTAGTCACAGGTCATCAGATTCAGACAAAGCAATTGCGAGAACAACTTCCTCAGACTGTGAGGCATCAAATCCAGAAATGAAGGAACATCCAGAACGCACCATAAAGATTTTGTTTCGATTCCAGTCTCAGTCAAGAAGAAATTCATCTAAAATTTTTTTTTCCAAAATTTCAGTGGTGATGACTGCTTCAGTGATTTCCCTTCTGATGAATCGGAGTACGCCTTCTAGTCACAGTTCATCAGATTCAGATAGCATCAATGCATTGATTGAACAGAACGGAAAAAAGAAAGAAAGTCACACCAGCAAACGCATGGCAACACAAATACAAAGTGAACACGCGAAGATAAACGACATAACAAAATCATAAGACGATATTCAACAGTCGCAAAATGCTATTAAAACTAGAGGACTTAACGATTCGAATCTTCGCAACTTCGAAGCTTCGAAGAATCCGAAGAAACGAAGAGATTCAACAGTGTGATGAAACATGAGTTGAAAAATGTTATTAAAACTTGGGATCTAGATAATTCGAATCTTCGCAACTTCGAAAAATCTGAAAACATGAAGACAATTTCGTATATCTCCGGTAATGAAGAGATTCAACAGTGTGATGAAACATGAGTTGAGAAATGCTGTTAAAATTAGGGGTCTTAATAATTCGAATTTTCGCAACTTTGAAAAATCCGAAGAAATGAAGATAACTTCGTATATCTCCGAAAAAACGAAGAGATTTAACAGTGTGAGTTACGATATACTATGATAACGATTCGAATCTTTGCAATTTCGAAGAATTCTAAGAAACGAACAAATTCAACAGTGTGATGAAACATGAGTTGTAAAATGCTATTAAAACTTGGGATCTAGATAATTCGAATCTTCGCAATTTCGAAAAATCTGAAGACATGAAGAGAACTTTGTATATCTCCGGTAACGAAGAGATTTAACAGTGTGATGAAACATGAGTTGAGAAATGCTGTTCAAATTAGGGGTCTTAATAATTCTAATTTTCGCAACTTCGAAAAATCCGAAGAAATGAAGATAACTTCGTATATCTCCGAAAAAAACGAAGAGATTTAACAGTGTGAGTTGCGAAATGCTATGATAACGATTCGAATCTTCGCAATTTCAAAGAATTCTAAGAAGCGAACAAATTCAACAGTGTCATAAAACATGAGTTGTAAAATGCTATTAAAACTTGGGGTCTTGGTAATTCGAATCTTCGCAACTTCGAAAAATCTGAAGACATGAAGAGAACTTCGTATATCTCCGGTAACGAAGAGATTCAACAGTGTGATGAAACATGAGTTACGGAATGCTGTTAAAATTAGGGGGCTTAGTAATTCGAATTTTCGCAACTTTGAAAAATCCGAAGAAATGAAGAGAACTTCGTATATCTCCCAAAAAAACGAACAGATTTAACAGTGTGAGTTGCGAAATGCTATCAAAACTTGGGATCTAGATAATTCGAATCTTCGCAATTTCGAAAAATCTGAAGAAATGAAGAGAACTTCGTATATCTCCGAAGAAACGGAGAGATTCAACAATGTGATGAAACATGAGTTACGAAATGCTGTTAAAATTAGAGGTCGTAATAATTCGAACCTTCGCAACTTCGAAGAATTCAAAGAAACGAACAAATTCAACAGTGTGATAAAACATGAGTTGTAAAATGCTATTAAAACTTGGGATCTTGGTAATTCGAATCTTGCAACTTCGAAAAAAATCTGAAGAAATGAAGAGAACTTCGTATATCTCCGAAGAAACGAAGAGATACAACAGTGTGATGAAACATGAGTTACGAAATGCTGTTAAAATTAGGGGTCTTAATAATTCGAATTTTCGCAAAATCCGAAGAAATGAAGAGAACTTCATATATCTCCGAAAAAACGAAAAGATTTAACAGTGTGAGTTGAGAAATGCTATCAAAACTTGGGATCTACATAATTCGAATCTTCGCAAACTTTGAAAAATCCGAAGAAATGAAGAAAACTTCGTATATCGAAGATTCGATACTGCGAAGAAGTGTCGAAGTTTCGAGTTTTTTTAATTTATCGAAGAATTAAAGTTGTGAAGCTTTGAAGTTTCGACTTTTTGAAAATCCCAAAACCATGAACAGTTTGGGATTTTATGTAGTTTCAAAATGTTTACCTCGAAAACCCAAGAAAAAACATAAGGTGCGCATGCTGAGTTGCTGAAATAATAAATTAACATCATGTAATGTAAAAAACAATTAAACTTCTTGCAAAATTAATCATTTTTATTAGTTAAATAAAGTAAAGTAAGTAAAAATGTATGTATCACAAAGTAAGTGCCGCCAACCTCTATCAGTTAATTTTTATTAGTTTTAAAATAATTTGATAAAACTGAACTTCTTCATTAATGACTTAGAATCTTCAAAACCTCAAAACTTCGAATCTACGAATAATCGAATCTTGGAAACTTTGAAACTCTAATCTTCGAAGATTTTCTAAGAATTTCCGAATCTTTGAAGCTTCGGACCCTGGAAATTGGAAATCTTCGAACAAAAATTTCTGCCCAAATTAAAACATTTGGTAAATTCAAAAGTATTTCTCTATATTATACACTGTGTACATAAAGTAAGGAATCAATTCGAATAAAATTCAGGGCATTTTCTTTCAGAAAAATTCTCGGACACGTGTATTATTTTTTTTAACGCGCATTTTTTGAGGTAAAATTCAAATGTACAGGATGTCCCAAAAATGAGGTACGACCCCTAAGTTAAAATTTTCAAATGTGAATCCCCATTTTTTGCTGCAATTATGGATTCTACGTAAAATTCTGAGTATTTTTCATGTAGCATACCCCATGTTGATATTCAGCTGTTTTCGAAGAAATGGCGTTTAAAAAAGTACTGCTACTATTTTATTTCTGGTAAAAGATAACATGGTTTCATCGAAACATTGGAATTAATAAGGAAAAATAATGATTTACTTAATGAAATGATTTTTCCTTATTAATTCCCATATTTCGATGAAACCATGTTATCTTTTACCAGAAATAAAATAGTAGTACTTTTTTAAACGCCATTTTTTCGAAAACAGCTGAATATCAACATGGGGCATGCTACATGAAAAATACTCAGAATTTTACGTAGAATCCATAAATGCAACAAAAAATGGGGGTTCACGCTTGAAAATTTTAACTTGGGAGTCGTATCTCAATTTTGGGATGTACATTTGAATTTTATCTCAAAAAATGCGCGTTAAAAAAAATAATACACCTGTTCGAACATTTTTCTGAAGGAAAATACCCTGAATTTTAATCGAATTGATTCCCAACACACGTGATCATCAAATTTCAATGAATGATCAATACCATTAATAATTAATAATTATTATTAGAAATGATTATTTTGCACGGAATATGCAGAATAAAATCACCGCCCAAAAATATTTAAAAAAAACCTATCTATATTTAAAGCCTTGATCAACTTTTATGTTTCAAATACTTTAATTTTTTTTTGTAAAAATGTAAAAAAATTCAAAAATTTGACTCAAGATGACGTCGTAAAAATTAAATATTTTATAAAATTGTTACGAGGTCTCATACAGGGTGCTCGTTTCCGAAAAAAATGATTTTTTCACTCCACCCTACTGTATATGTAAATACAGGGTGTTACAAATTCGATGCATTAACATTGCTATCTCGATAACTATAACATATAGAGAGTTGTGCATTTCAATGCTGAATAATTTTTAAATATTCCGACTACTTCCGGAGATTTTTGAAAAAAAAACAAAAAAATCAACTTTGGTTTTTTTCTTACGGCTTTATTACTGGTTATTTTAAAAAACCAAGAGCACTTTCTTGGGGCACTTTTTAAAGCTCTTTCAGAAAATACTTTTATTTTTCAGATACGACGTTTCGTTGTTTAAATACCCACATCAACTTTATTTTTTTAAATACGGACCTGGATTTTTTATTCTATTTTTGAGTACCTTTTCATCTCCCAAAACTAATATTGTGTCTTGCTATAGGAGCTATTTGAAGGTTTCTAAAAATTAAAGAAGAGGCAACATAACAGTGTGCTTTAACTTTGGAAACAGATAATAATGTTTCTTAATTTTGAGATGTCTCTCTATCTCTTAAAGTTACCGAGATAGTAATGCATAGGGTTCATTAATTATGATTAATCACATTTCCATGTACCTAATGGAGCCACTGTGTGGTGAAACATTGTTGTAGAACATAAAAAAACATGCGTCAGTGTTTTATTAACCCTTCAAGACCGAAATTTTTAAATTAAAAAAAAAAAAACCTTATATTTGGATAAATTATGTTATCGCTTTCGGTAGATTGTGGCTTAAATATTGATTGGTTAGCTTGTGATATTAGGAAAACATTTCAAGCGTCATCTGGCAATTATAGCTTAAATTTATTTTATTAACAAATACAGAAACCTGTTACAATTACGTTACCGTACGGTAACGCTAGCGCTTGAAGGGTTAAGTAATATTATGCAGCTTCAACACGTAATAGCTTTTTCTTCAAACACCCATTAGTTGGTGCCAAATCGTCCTAGGAACTTCGTTCTTTGAGTCCTGCATAGGGAATTGATCAAATTTTAATGCCTTGGTGGATCGAGTCGACAAATGTTTTTCAACAACAAGGGTGCTAGAGGGGGGCGGAAGGGGTTACGCTTAAGTTCGCATGCATGACTTTAAAGAAGACACTTCAAGGTTTTTCGCCCTCGAAGATTCATCAAAATTGATTGAAAACTCGCCGAGTTATGGCGGTTTGAAAATGGTCGAAATTTCACGAATTTCAAGTGTTGAATTTTTTTTTCACCAGTATAGTAAGGCCGAAAGAGCACAGGTCGATAGCCTATTAGGCACCATAGTTGTTTATATTTGTATTTGTATTTATTAGTTTTATTCAAAGTGCTTATAAAAATAAAAATCTAAATACATACAAATTGTTAATTATATGTAACTTTTATTTGCTGAATATTGGAGATTTTAACTCTGATTTTCGTAATATTATCCTTTCGACATTTTGACTGTTTTACAGGAGTATCATAATAGGCCGGTGTAATAATTCGTTTTATTTTACATGAAGGGGGAGATGTGAAATATCGCTGCAAACAACTGAATTATAATTTCAGCATAAAGTCGCAAATGAGTCATTAGTTAAATGGAAGGCGTGGCAATTATAAATAAGAGGTGAGTTGATATTACAATTTGAAACGATTATTTAATACTTTCGTAAAAACATTAGATGTTTCCGGTGACCTGAATTAGTTACCACCCAGAGAGGGCGCGAATTGTTTTCGGCGCCGATGAAAAATGGACACGCCCAAAAATTTTATTTAGCGATGATAATGCGGTTTATTCGTTCCGGAACTAAATGTGTAAAATAATTTGTGTTTTGTGTTATAAATGTTGTTCTATATGGGGTGGATATTGCGGAGTGGGGTGACCCAGATAGGTCGGACGTGTGATGTATTATGAAAAAAAGTTTGCACAGGGAGAGAACAGCCACTGATTCGGAATGGTGATCCGAACTAGGGATAGGACGCGGACCGGAGTGGAGTGAGTGGAGTATTCCAGAGGTCTGCAGGGGTTGAGGATGATTCGGCAGAACTCCGGCAGTCAGCTGAGGGTTACCAGGGGTATAAAACCCGAGGGGGTGAGTCGGAAAACCCTCCCCGGTGGGCGGCGGGCGGTAACAGCCAGAGGTGGGGAACGGATCCGACCTTTCCGAGGTACAAAGGAAAAATAGCTCCCTCTGGCGTGGGGTTACTATGGTTTTGCGTTGATAAAGCTTGAGCAAAAGCGCTATTATACAGGTGTACGTTTTAGGAAAAATACCACCGCTATTTTACATTCGAGAAGATGTTATGTATGTTAAAATGCTTTTACTCTAACCGAATGAATTTGAGTTTCAGCGCGCACACACAGCGAGCCCCCCTCCCCCTTCGCCGGCTCGACTGTTTCATGCAATATTAAATACCAAATCAAATATTGGTGCGGCGAAAGGAAATCTTAACGCGGAGGCCAAATAACCGAATCCGCGCTCTGATCATTCTAATTAAACATCCGCGCGGGGCAGATCTCAAAGTGCAGGTAAGTAAATTAAATTCAGCACTTTCTTTTGATGATGTGTCACCCCTCCCGACCCCCGGCGCACGGCCAGAATTAGTGAAGCCTCGCCGGAACGTGGAGAGACACGAGGGGGTCGCCGCTTCGGGGGCTGCCACTCTAATAAGCAAGGCTAGAGCGGAGCCAAATGAAATAAGAAACTGGAGGTAGGCGTCCCCCCCGAGTCGACGCGACGGAGGGAACTGTAATAAAGCTCAGACCTACTTAGTGATCATATTGGGGACGACGCGACGCTTCTTCAACTTTGGCAAAACTCACCCTCGCGTATGTACATAACGCCAATAATGCTTCTCGGGTAATAATATTTCAATTAAAAGTTTTTCACTCGACATTGATCTATTATCTTTCATTACCCACCGCCCACCCACTAATAGCAATGTGTTGTTGCAGTCGGAATAATCACCTCCACAATTCTATCCGGTGGGCGTCGGAAATTCTACTAATTAATCGCCTTAAAATTGCCAGTCCTAAACGCACTAAAAGCATCCCTAATTATTCGCAAAACCGTGTCCGGGGCAGAAATACATCGGCGAGAAAAATACTGTTCAGTCCAAGTGAGATAATTCGTTTATTTTGTTAAGCAGAGTTTGCAGTAATTTTGTTTTTACTTATTCCGTACGAAGATTTTTTAGTGTTGAAAAACTTAAATTCAGAAAAACCTGAATCAATAACCTTTTTAGAAACATGCAATTAACGGAATTAATATCTATATCGGTCAATAAATAACAGAGTTATGGGGCGTTGGGCGTTTTTTATCGAACATACGGTATATAAAAGTAAATTTTCAAAGTTATCTAAATCTGAATAAATTCGTAACTTAATATTTATAATTGATGATCGTCTAAATTTTGACGTACCATTAAAAATGTCACTTTGACATCGTGAATGGATAATTTTCATTCAAATCCAACGTACATATATTCAAGTTGTAGAATCATTTGAAGCTGACAATCCTACTTTCAAGCGTAGTATTACAAAGCAAGTGGCGCCATTAATTACGCATTTTACAACATTCCAGTATTCGGTTCGAAATAGTCGTTAAGTGTATACTGAATTTCTGATAAACAGCGAATTCTCCGTAATATTTTTAATAGCTGCCATAGTAACAAGCCCGGTAATGAGTTTTTAGAGGTAAAACCTCTCCACTGATCCTTATAGCGGAACGTCCAGTTCTTCTTGTACTTTTTGCTCGTTCCCTGCAGGCACGACGAACCGTGTTTTTGCAGCGAGAACGGCGGCAGCGGCAGCATCTCCTCGCTCGCAAACCCGGGCGAACTTCATTTTTCCCTATTTCAGTTTTCTACCTTTTTTTTTGTTGCATTCTTTGAAATGTCGTCCGCTATCTAAGAGTTCTTATCGGTCGGAGGGGCTTTCAAACGGCCGGAATAAAAAGCGCGCGTTCCTTTAACGAATTTTCGTTTCTTATTAAACGCGCCGGGAAAAGAAAAATGTATCGCGCCAAAAATCGGACACGCAGTTTCGAGAATTGGCACACGTATTACGAGTAATCGATTCGCGGACTTCGGTCGTAATGTAACGTCCGCGAAGAAGGACGCGTACAAAGAATTCCACTTAACATAATTCGCGGGGATCCTTTCTAATTTCCTTACATGGGCTTTTAATGGCACTGCTCTAAAACTGAGCGTAACAACGCGACGCCTTATATATCCCTGCCAATATGTTCGATAAGCTGATTGTTTGTACAACTGGTCATGACCAGAAGAGGGAGTGACAAAGATTGACTGCTAATGGATGGGATACCATATACAACGATACAATGCCGATTTCTGCACTGTGTGGAAATTTGAAATTCACTCATAATTAGTACTATTAACAGGAATTTTCTTTTGACGTCATAGACATTCTGAATTTTCGCTTTTCCAAGACAGGAGTAAATTCATTTTTACTTTCTCCGTTACGAAGAACGAGAAAGTATTGTGATCGTGATTTTTTTTCAAAAATTTTTTTTACGGAAATATCCGTTTTGGGGTCCCTAGATGCCATTTCAACAATTTCTGGAAAAAAAATTTTTGTGTCTGTGTGTGTGTGTGTGTGTCTGTGTGTGTGTGTGTCTGTCTGTGTGCGCTGTATCTCAAAAACTAATAGAGCAATTGATATGAAACTTTGAACATACGTCTTATTTGATAATCCGAAAAACTGAAAAGCTTTTGGTAAAATTTCGTACACCGGAAGTGGGCGTTTACCTTAACTCTTTTTTGTTTTTTGCCAATATTTTCTTAAATATGAAAAATATCACAAAAAAATTTAAACAAACATCAAAGACAACAAAGAAATGAACATCTTTTGCTTGAAAATATTTTTCATAAAATCATTGCTATTCGAGAAAAAAATGTATTAATTTTTTTAAATTTTTGGTTTATAATTATGAAACGATAATAGTTACAGCAAATTTATGTGAATAATAATTGTAGAGAATGCCAAAATGAACAACTTCGAAGGAATAAGTTTTGTTCGAAATCTCGTTAGTTTTTGAGTAAACCGAGTTTTTGAATTTGAAGTATAATTTTTCCATATTTCATGATTTTGACGTTTTAAACGTCAGTTCCATCCGAGTTTACGCAACGCTCGATGTACATTTAAAATATGATTTTAATTGAAAATAAACCCATGAAAACGTAAATATAAAGTCGGAGAAAATAACATGATGGCCGCGACCATAGTAATTTGGCCAGAGCGGCGGGATCAAGGGGTACAATTTTCGGGTTGTTTACTACCGACGATTAGGGATTCTATTCTCTACGTAATCGTGTAGAAATTGTAATTTATGACCATATTCGAACCTTTTCTACCTGCTAGAGACGAGGTCTGGACAAGCTTCCAAAAAGATATGCCAGATGTTCCCATTCTTCACCCCTAGTACCTGCGTTCGACCTTCCCTTTAAATTTTAAAAGGAATTCGTTTAAATGAATGCAACACAACTCAATATCCGTTCCAAACTAACGTACCCTGAATAAAACTGACTCATATTTAATACATTACAGGTACTTTTTCAATCTAAACGGCAATTATTAATTTTTACTTTTAAGTGTAACATGGATCAATGAAATTATATTTATGTTCATTTCAATATTTTTGTGAATTTTTTTTTCTCCAGTTAGATATAAACTACTAGCCTTATATAGAGCAAGAGCACTAACTAGCCCCGAACTTTACAAAAAATAAAGATTTTCAAATTTCAAACAATTATAAATTTGTCAGGGTTCTTGCTCTATATAAAGCTAGTAGTTTATGATATCTAGCTAGAGAAAAAAATACACTGTGATAAATTTTGGTTGTTATTTGGGTCTAAAGTGGGTTTTCTAAATTTTCAATACCAAACTTCCATTTTACTGGTTATTTTTATATTTTGGATCTTTTGGGTAATAAACATTGTTGTAAAGGAGACTTTTCTGAAAACAATCATGTCAATTGCAATCTTGTAACTTAACATAGTGCAGAGATATTCAAATTAACGCTAATGAAAATGAATTAACTTGAAAACACGTCGTGCGTTTACAAATATAGTAACGGTGCACGGTATTTTTTTTAACTTTTAAACTCAATTATAGGGTAATCGCATATAAAAAAATCAAAATATTTAAAAATGGTCACGCAACGAACTTAATTTTTATTCACTTGGATTGACCCAGTTGAAAATGTCGCCAGTCTGTTTCTAGCTTAGAAATGTCAATTGTTTTCTAGTATGTCTACTATATCTAAGTGGTCAATTTAAAGTCAATTGTATGAGTGATAATGTTTTTAGAAATTTTAAAATCCTTAGATGCAAATTTCGCTTTCTCGAATTCAAGTTTCGAATGTCTCCATTTTATTTCTAACTTAAAAATATGAATTGTTTTCTAGAATGTCAAAAATGCATTATTTTTTAATTAGTTTTAGAAATTTTTAAGAAAATTCCACGATTGATAATGTTTTTACTATATTTATAATCCCCAGATGTAAATTTCGCTTTCTCGAATTCAAGCTTCAAAAGTCGCCGTTTTATTTCTAGCTAAAAATTTTATCAATTGTTTCCTAATGTATTAAAAATGTATCATTATTAAGTAGTTTTAGAAATTTTGAAAATAATTCCAAAAGCGATAATTTTGCTAGCATTTATTGTTTATGGTGGGAGGCGTCTACTTTGTTATAGATGTTGTAAATATAATAAAAACACTTTTACTTTATGTTTTGATAATGGCAAGTTGAGTTGCCGAAATTATAGTCAACAATAAAAATCCGTGTTATACCAACAAAGTAAAAGTGTTTTTATTATATTTTTAGAATTTTCTTTATTTCAAGATGTAAATTTCGCTTCCGCATATTCAAGTTTCGACTGTCGCCATATTGTTTATAGCTTAAAAATATCAAAATAATTATCTAGTATGTAAAAAATGAATTATTTCTAAGCAGTTTTGGAAATTTTGAAGATAATTCCATGAGTAATAAAGCTTGTAGAATTATTCTAATCCCAACATGCAAATTTTTCTTACTCGAATTAATAATAATATTAATACATTTATTAGCGGGACATCGCCCTTGAAAAATACAAAATTACTGAAATATACATTTCTAAGAAATAAAGTAATCTTAATCTTTTTGAAAATGTATTTTTTTTCAATAACGAACACTCGAGTGCAAAAAATTAAAAATTAATATAAAACAGAAGGATAAAATCCTACAAAAATTCAAATTACTTCACAAGCCGTCGATCTTTTAACATAATTTTGTTTTTTGAATGTGCAGCAATTTCCAGTCGAGTTATGAATTTCTGAAAATGTATTTTCTTGAATGTCGAACTCTCGAGCGCAAAAATTAAAAATTAATATGAATCGCGGGAAAAAATTCTACAAAAATTCAAATCACTCTACATGACGTTGACCTTTCAAAATAATGTTGGTTTTTGAATATGCAGCAATTTTTAGTCGAGTTATGAATTTTTTAAAATGTATTTTTTTCAACGTCGCAATTTCGAATGCAACATTAATATGAAAAATAACTACATAAAAAATACTACAAAAATTCAATTCACTTCACAAGACGTCGATCTTTCAAAATAATTTTGGCTTTTGAATCTGCAGCAATTTTCAGACGAGTTACGAATTTTTGAAAATGTATTTTTATCAATGACGAGCACTCGAGAGCAAAAAATGAAAATGAATATGAAACGAATTTTTACAGCACCCTGTAAATTTATTAATAATTAACAGTTTCACTAGTGCGTAATTACTTTATAACTCGAGTTATGTACTATACTTTATCTACAACCATACCTTTATTGGCTTAAAATAAGGACAATTTAATTTTCATCTATAATATCCCTAATGCGTCAAATATTACCGATCATTAAAAGGAAAAGTATTCTATTTCTTAATTATTTCATCTTCATCTTGGGGCGATCAACCAGTTAGACATGAATGCACGGCTTATTATAATACATGCCAAAAAAGGGCTCACTACCTGCTTGGGCCAAAAATTTAAAATTCGATCCGGTGGGCACGTGCCCGCAAGTTTGACATTTTTACGACCGCCTGGTGATTATTACCGACCGCAATAAACCCAAGGGCCATGCCGCCTACTCTGGACATTTTTAGCGGCTCCTTGATGGCCACATCACCATTTTTAAATTATGTTCAAAGTTTCATATCAATTGCTCTATTAGTTTTTGAGATACAACGCGCACAGACACACACACAGAAACACAAACACACACCGACAAAAAAAAAATTTTCCAGAAATTGTTGAAATGGCATCTAGGGACCCCAAAACGGATATTTCCGTAAAAAAAAAAATTTGGAAAAAAAATCACGATCACAATACTTTCTCGTACTTCGTAACGGAGAAAGTAAAAATAGATTACCGCTGTACATACCTGCCCCTAAATCAATGGTATGTATCGTCTGCAATCGATTGCACACCAGGCATCAGTACATTTTCAACGAGTTACTTTAATAAGAGAGACAAGCGATGTAAAAAAATGGTGATGTGGCCATCATGTTACTTTCTCCGACTTGATGGTATCATTTATATTTACGCTTCCATGGTTTATTTTCAATTTAAATCATATTTTAAGTGTGCATCGAACGTTTCATAGACGCGGATAAAACTGACGTTTAAAACGTCAAAATTATGAAAGATCGAAAAATGTACTTCAAATTCAAAAACACAGTTTACTCAAAAACTAAAGAGATTTCGAAAAAAACTTATTCTTCATAAATTGTTCATTTTGGCATTCTCTACAATTATTATTAACATAAATTTGCTGTAACTATTAGCGTTTCATAATTGTATACCAAAAATGAAAAAATAATAATAAATTTTTTTCTCGAATAACAATGATTTTATGAAAAATGTTTTCAAACAAAATAATCGCATTTCTTTATTGTCTTCAATATTCGTTTATTTATTTATTTATTTATTATTATTGGTGTGTTAACATACGTTTTACACAGGTCGACAATACATACATTGGATAACTTACAAACTAGAAACAGAGAGAAAAAAAAAAAAAAAAGAACATTCGATTTACTAAATGTCACTTTGAAAGAATTCGCTGTAATTATACGGCGCAAGTTTTATTAGCAAATTTTTAACAGTTGTTTAAAATGTTTTAAAAGGTAATTTTTTTATAGATGAGCTTAATTTATTATAAAAACTTGGCCCGTAATAATTTACACCTACGCGTGACTTCGTAAGACGCAATTTTGGAATACTTAAATCATTGGTGTTTCGTAATGAATAGTCAGTATTGCTACGTGTTTCATATCTATTGATATTGCACTTAATATAACATAGACACTTATAAATATACAATGCAGGAAATGTTTTTGTGATATTTTTCATATTTAAGAAAATATTGGCAAAAAACAAAAAACAGTTAAGGTAAACACCCACTTCCGGTGTACGAAATTTAACCAAAAGCTTTTCAGTTCTTCGGATTTTCAGATAAAACTTATGTTCAAAGTTTTATATCGATTGGTCTATTAGTTTTTGAGATACAGACGCACACACACACACACATAGACACAATTTTTTTTTTCCAGAAATTGTTGAAATGGCATCTAGGGACCCCAAAACGGATATATCCGTAAAAAAATTTTTTGAAAAAAAAATCACGATCACAATACTTTCTCGTACTTCGTAACGGAGAAAGTAAAAAGGATTATCATTTGAGAGTTTTAGTACTCGTTTTCCCAAAAATAGTTACCTACTGGTACGCCACTATTGTGAACCATTGGTATGGCTACAATTACCCATACCAGTGGTTCACAATAGTAGCTCAATAGCCCACGGGCGATACAACCCTTTATCGTACGTTATACAAAAATTATTATTTTATTTGTTTTGTTGTCTTACTAATGTAAGCATTTAAATTGATCATTAAAAGGAACACTTTCTTGAATGTGAGGATAATGTTCATCATTAGAAAACCTCGGAGCATAAATTTCACTACCAATTTTGAAAATAAAAATATATAAACATATCCAACTCATTTGTCATAAAGTCTTCTATCTATAAAAGAATGTCAAAATTATTTTTCAAAAATCGTTGAAACCTAAATTATAGATTTTTGACACTAAAAAGTCAAAAATACTGACATTGTTCTTTAAAAAAAATTCCTAACTTTTGAACGCGTGAACCAATTTTGAAAATATGAATATATAAACATATCCAACCCATTTGTCTACAAAAAAGTGTTAAAAACTATTTTTTTAAATTGTTAGAAATTGCAAAAATTATAGATTTTCAACAATAAAATCAAAAATTTGGACATTGTTCTTAAAAAAAAATCCTAACTTTTGAACGCGTAAACCAATTTTGAAAATAAAAATATGTAAACGTGTCTTCTATCTATAAAAGAGTGTCAAAACTATTTTTCAAAAATCGTTGGAAATTAATTGCAGAAATTACAGATTTTGAACCCATTAACGCCGAAGTTTATTTTTTATTGAATTCAATTTTTCTTTGTATTTTTTAATTAGATTATTTTATAAATTCATTACAAAGGCAGAACTTTTTTTTTTTTATTCATATCATTTTTAGTATAGGAAATATTGAATGTGCCATAGATGGAATGCCAGAGAAAAAATAATAAAATGCAAAATAACATTACTGTTTTGTGTTCCTTATATGGCTTATACTAGGTGGTAATGGCTTAAGAATAAAATCAAAAATACTCATAAAAAAGAATCATAACTTTCGAATAACTTATTTTACAATTAAGATATTTTCACGCACTAAAATTATTTTGAAGGTCAGAATGTGTAAAAATCGGGTGTATTTTTTTTCAAAATTTAAAATTAAAATTTCACATTTTTTCCAGATTTTCTCTGTTTTTTGCAAATATGAAAATTGAAGCATGCGTAGTGTCATAACCAATATTAGTTTCACAGTATTTAAAGAAAAATTCATTCGTAACAAATTCGTGCATAAAGATATGAAATTTGAGTGATTTTTGAATGATTAATGAAGAAAAAACCGCACACTTCGATCCTGCAAGCGCAGTGTCAACTCTAAATTGACATAACTTATTTTAAAATCAAGATATTTTCACTAACTAAAATTTTTTCGAAAGTCAAAATATGTGCAAATCTACACGCGATTTTTTCAAAAAAAAATTTTTTATAAATTTTCAAACACCAACAATGTAAAAATTGAAGTGTCAACTTTAAAGTGACATAACTTATTGGAAAATTAAGGTATTTTCATGAATTAAAATTATTTCAAATGCTAAAACATGTACTAAAATTAATATAATTTTTCAAAAATTTTAAATTTAATTTTAATATTTTTTACATTTTTTCAAACTCCAACTCGTTTTTTGCAAATGTAAAAATTGAAGCACGCACAGTATCGTAACCAACAGAGAGATATACAGTAGCTTCACAGTATTTAAAGACAATTTCATTATTAACAGATTCCCGTTTAAAGATATGAAATTTGAGTCCCCATTTTGGAATGATTATTTTTTTATCAAAAAAAAACGCACGCTTCGATCCCGCAAGCGCATTGTCAACTTTAAAGTGGCATAACTTATTTAAAAATCAAGATATTTTTACGAACCAAAATTATTTTGTAAGCCAAAATGTGTGCAAATCGGATGTAATTTTCTCAAAATTTAAAATTAAAATTTAATATTTTTTACAAATTTTCAAACACCAACAATGTAAAAATTGATGTGTCAACTTTAAAGTGACATAACTTATTAGAAAATTGAGGTATTTTCACGAATTAAAATTATTTTTAATGCTAAAACGTGCACTAAAATTAAAATAATTTTTCAAAAAATTTAAATTTAATTTTTATATTTTTTACAGATTTTCAATTTAAAAAAATGGTGATGTGGCCATCATGTTACTTTCTCCGACTTGATGGTAATATTTATATTTACGATTTCATGGTTTATTTTCAATTTAAATCATATTTTAAATATAGATCGAGCGTTTTGTAGCCTCGGATGAAACTGACGTTTAAAACGTCAAAATTATGAAAGATGGAAAAATTATGCTTCAAATTCAAAAACTCAGTTTACTCAAAAACTAAAGGGATTTAGTTAGTTATTTATATGATTTCAATTGAAAATAAACCATGAAAACGTAAATATAAATGGCTATGATACCATCAAGTCGGAGAAAGTAACATGATGGCCACATCACCCTTTTTTTATTATGAAGAAACTTTGAAAATTTGTTCACCATGCTTCAAACAATTGAAGAAAATTCGTTCATCATCCTACTCTACTACTGCTCTTCAATGACGTTTAATGACACCGACAAAAGGAATTTGTCAATTGTTATTCAGCGTTTTTGTTACAAGTCGCGAAGCATTACATAAATTTCGAAAATTCGCTCATCATTTTACTTCACTCTTTTGATTGCAGCAAAAAAAAACTGAATTTAAATCGCAATTGTTTTTCAGTTTTTTTTGTTGTAAGATCCAAAAACTATTGAAAAAATTTCGAAAATTCCCTCATCGTTTTACTGTATTCTGTAAACTGTTTTGATTACAGTAAAACAACGAAGAGTCGCAATAGTTTCTCAGTTTTGGTCGTGACTGAATGGCTCATGCCTAAGTAAAAAAAAATTCTCAGTTTTTTTTGTTGGAAGTTACGAACCATTGAAGAAATTTTGAAAATTTGCTCAAAATTTTTCTCTACTCTTTAAACGTTAAAAACCATATTATACCATCCTACACTACAGGCAGCTACTGGAAATTGCAACAAAAAACAATAACGGAGAATAAAGTTATTTGACACACCCGGTCTCACAGACCAGTAGGTCACCATTGGCGGGTTAAAAAGAGAGAAAGAGTATCGACTTTTCAATTGCATTCATTTCATTTTTTTTCTTACGAAGAAGGCATACTTAAGACATTTTACGCGACCCCAATGAGCATTATTAATAATTATTAAATAAAAAGGAAGACTATCTATATACAGGGTGTCTCGTTTCGAGTGTGCCAAACGAAAACAGGAAGTAAATAATGTCATTCTGAACAGAAAAGTTCAAATAAACATATGTCCTATTTCTTACCGTTATCGAGATAAATAATCTTAAAAAAATTTCGATTGTAAAAAAATCTTGCAAATTTACAAAACGAAAACGCATTTTCGTAAATAGTGTTTATATCGACTGGAAACGCCTGAAAACCGATTAAACTAAATGTTTCTTCAAAATATTTTTTTGTTTTTTTTTTTCAATCCTCACAACATGAGACATTTTAAACACCCGGTAAGAAGAAATCTAAAAATGTTAAAATATACAGGGTGTTCCATTAAAAAAAAACTCAAGCTTGGTCTGTAACATTGCTATGAGATATCCTGTATAAGTTTCAATATTTTGTCCACTATTCTGCAACTATTGTATAAAACATTTTTCGAAATTTTGACAAATAAGCACGCGATTGACCGTTTCCAGAGCTCCGAAACATGAAGATAACAAAGAACTCCACGTTTCTGGTTAACAAATACATTTCAGAAACACTTTGATTATTGAGAAAAAAAAATTACTTATTTGGCCAATAATTATGAAACAGAGGCAGTTACATTAACTTTATATAAACGGAAATTGTAGGAAATGTCATAATAAACTACTTATAAGTTTTTGAAAAACATCGATTAACATGTTCCTTTTATATCATCACATCGTAGAAAGTTACATAAAGGCCGAATCACAATTTTTGATATTTTTTTTTTAGTTTTTGAAAAACATCGATAAACGAGTTCCATTCCTTTTATATCATCAAATCGTGGAAAGATACATGAAGGCCTCATCACAATTTTTGATATTTTTTTCAGTTTTTGAAAAATCTCGATAAGCATGTTCCATTCCTTCTATAACATCAAATCGTAGAAAGTTACATGAAGGCCACATCACAATTTTTGATATTTTTTTCAGTTTTTGAAAAACCTCGATAAGCATGTTCCATTCCTTCTATAACATCAAATCGTAGAAAGTTATATGAAGGCTACATCACAATTTTTTCCATAATTTTTGTACATTTTTTGGATTGGATTGTAGCATCTTTTTTTTTTCATAATTTCTGAAGAGTTGATCAATTGCCCCACACACTCACCACATTCTTCTATTAATTAACCGCCCGGGCAATAACTTCCATCCCGAAGAAGTAATTTAAAACGTATGGGAGATAAAATTATGAAGAGTGCAAGTCATGTGTATGAAGTATCGGATACCCGCGGTTCTCTGTTATAGATGAGTTCCTCGCAGAATGCTGGTCCAGCTGGGGCCCGTGTTAAGCACGGATGTCGACCGGCCACCGAACTCGAATGTAGACACAAATAAGTACACACACACACACACACATACACGTGCACATGTATGCAGTCGTTGCTGCCAGAGAGGTGTGTCAGTCTGTCTACTTGCCGTTGTCGTCCTGTATGGCTGTCTATCCAGATTCCATCAGATTCTTGATAATGCTCGTACGCATTCCCCTCCCATTATACATTAAGATAATAGATAACTGTACGACGCCGAGTTCTAATCTATTGAGCGCCACTGTGCATTGGCGTGTATTCAAAATTTGCTCACGGTCCCCAAATGCGTTATTGTTTAGAGTACAAAGCATCGTAAATTGTAATTTATATTTTAAAAATTAATCATAATCATATCACAAGGATTAAACATTATTAAAGAGTTTTAAATTGTTTCGTTCTCAATTTAGATTTTCAAATTTAGGTATCTAGTGCGGATGCCCCATCCTGTTGAAACCGCGTAGTAAGGAATTTCGTAATTTTAGAATTTTATCACGTCGAAGATTTTCTTTTAGATTTTGTTATATCAATTGTGCAGTTTCGTTATTCCATTTGCTGAATTTGGTTTTACACATCGCCGGCTCGAGGGGTTCTGGAGGCGCCTCCTCCACAAAAATAATTTTATTTTTTTAAATTACTTTTTACATTTGCTATTGCGACTCAAATTCGTTTTTTAGCTGGAATTAAACGAACTTGAAGAGCAGAGTGAGATGGTGAACAAATTTTTGAAATTTCTTCAATGGTTTAGAACTTAATAAAAAAACCGAAAAACAGTTTCGACTCAAATTCGTTTTTTAACGTTTAAACAGTGGAAAAAAATTATGAGCGAATTTTCAAAATTTCCTGAAAGCTTCGGAACTAAAAAACTAACTACTAATTAATAAGCTTGAAAAGTGGAGAAGGATGGAGAACGAACTTTCTTGCCGTTCACGCGATATCGCGTGTTGCGGTGCCACGCCAAACGGCCGTTCACACGATATCGCATATTAGCAATGAACTTATAGCTGAAAAACTAATAAACAATTTCGACTCCAATTCGTTTTTTTTTTCGCAGAAAATGAAAGAGCTTGAAGATTAGTGTGGGAAAGAGGTGGCCAAAATTAATCTTTTTTTGGGTCGATTGACTCACCGTGGAGAGTCGACTGACTCACCGTGAATAGTCGACTGACTCACCGTGAAGAGTTTATTGCCTCATCGTGAAGAGTCAATATTAAAACTTTGTCTTGAAAAGGGCGATGAGGGAAAAAAAGTTCCTCACTTTATGGGGCCCGTACTTCCCAATTTTCATGACTCCGATTGAGTCAGGAAATTTACACAGAAGTCACTTGACTAACGACTCATTTCTAAAAGCAGAGCTTAAATTGATTAAATTTTAGTTTTATTGTCAAAGAGCATAAATTTAAAAAAATGAACGATTAGTAACACGTTTCGAAAAATCTTCAGTTGAAAACCCCGGTGTCACCATTAAATTTCCGTCGCCAATGGCGGGTTAAATAAATAATTAACAATAAATGTTACTAATAATAATTTTTTTATTCAAAATAATTTACCAAGAATACAACGAGAAATCAATAAAGCGTATTGAGCGAAAACTCTCAAAATCTGCGCAAAAGAGATTAACACCAACTCAAAAAAAAATCAATTTTTCTCCACCGCGCACTTTCGCTCTACGCATCATAAAATTCAAAAACGATTTATCGTTATTAGCAAAAATGCGCGTGCATAAAATCAGGCCAAACTAAACGGAATCAACATGTGGTTATTTGTTTTTTAAATAACCAATATCAACAGGTTTCTGCCGTCTGCAGATTCTCTCTCAATTTAGCACCGAAATAAAATATATTCGGTTAAATAAGAAATTGCGCAAGTGCCGGTTTGCATTTGCGGAGTGGGCTCGGAACGGTGTGAGTGGCGCCATCCGTGCTAAACCGCCTGAACTTCTAAGGTATTGATCACGGACTTTCTGTTAGTTTCGCTATTGTGGCGCTTCTGGCAGAACGAAGCCTTCAACCGTTCGCCGGTAGATGGTGCGACGTGTATTGTATAAAATGAACTAATACTCGGGAATAATAATACTGATAATAAATGGCAATATACTGCTAATTAAAATGGTTTCAATGTTTGAATTTCTCAACTAGTGTCACTAATTACAGACAAAAATATATTGGAAACAAATTCATGATAATAATAACAACAACGCGATTAATACAAAAAGCATATTTGAAACAAGTTCATGTTAATAATAACAACAACGCGATGAATAAAATTGTCGTTTAGAGTCTAAATATTTAAATTTCTCAATTAGCGTTACCAATTACAGAATTAAAAAGAAAACTATTAAAACACGGTGGTCCTTCTCAAAAAATAATCATGTTAATAATAATAATAATAATAACACAAACTAACATGGTGCTTAATAAAAGTTTAGTTTAGTGCCTAAATATTTAAATTTCTAAACTAGTGCCACCAATAATACAGAATTAAAAAAAAATTGAAACTCAGTGGCCTTCACCAAGAAATAATTTTATGACTGTAGCTCATGTTAATAATAATATTGATAACAATAATAACACACACCAGCATGATGTTGAATAAAATTGTAGTTCAGAGTCTAAATATTTTAATTTCTCAACTAGCGTTACCAATTACAGAATTAAAAAAAAATTGTTAAAACATGGTGGTACTTCCCAAAAAATAATTTTAAGACAGTTGCTCATGTTAATAATAATAACACAAACTAACATGGTGCTAAATAAAAGTGTAGTTTAGTGCCTAAATATTTAAATTTCACCACCAATTACAGAATTAAAAAAAAAATGAAACTCGGTGGCCTTCAGCAAGAAATAATCTTATGACAGTAGCTCATGTTAATAATAATATTGATAACAATAATAACAAACACCAACATGATGCTGAATACAATTGTAGTTTAGAGTCTAAATATGTAAATTTGCCAACTTTTTCAATTACAAAATTTTCAAAGAAATACATTGCCACTTCCCATTAAATTTTAAGATGGAAACAAAAGCGCAAAAATCCGGGAAGTTTCATACTTCCAAATAAAAACATATTGAAATGGCAATGTTTAAAATTTTCGCCTTACACGGCTTACATGGAACGGTAGAAAGTCACGGGAATAACACTCTATCGACCATGGCGGGCGTATAAGGTAATGATGGGCGTATACGACCGTAGCGGGCAAATACGACCATGGCGAGCGTATATGCCCATGGCAGGCGTATACGATCATGGCTGGCGTACAAGACCATGGCTGGCGTACAAGACCATGGCGGACGTATACGACCATTGCGGGCGTATACGACCATGGCGGGCGTATACGACCATGGCGGGCGTATACGACCATGGCGGGTGTACACGACCACGGCGGGCGTATACGACCATGGCGGGCGTATACCACCGCTGCTAAACTTTACTGCTGGTCTCTATACGCCCGCTGACGAGCAGATTTTAAGCGTAAAAAAATTGTTGATCACACGCCAAAGTTTTATGAATTTATTAAGGTCGTTAGATTGAACACTTAAATAAATAAAATGATTAAAATTGACAATCAATTCGTGATATTTTCAAGGAATTTTTTAAAAATATTTAACGTCAATTTCGCCCCACCCCATCCTTATTTACCACTTCTACATTATTATGAGCGGTGAACAGTTCATCTGACATGAGATCTCTACTGGGAGTATATTATTATTTCGGCCAGCGGCCCCCTAGATATCGCCCCCTTCCCCGCATTGCAGTAGAGTAAATTTTGATGAGGGGGGTGGGGGGAGTTTAGCAGCATGAGGCATGGACCAGGCCCGTCGTTGATGCTCGGGCGCCTGAGGGCGGCACGTTACAGGGGTGGCAAAATTGCAATGTTGTAATGGATTTGTTACATGGCTACAGAATATACCTTGCAGGCCGGTCGATTACAGATATTATCGAGGACGGATTATTTATCAATAGGCCAAGTATAGGGCTATACCCGCGGACAGCAAAATTTAAAAACGAAATTTTTTTAAATCATTTTAGGTCTTAGTATGACAAACATTGACCAACTGCAAGATTTTTGAGTCACTTAAATTATCAACAGGCCAAGTGCAGGGCTATACCCGCGGGCAGCAAAATTTAAAAGCGGCATTTTTTTAAATCATATTAGGCCTTACTATGACACACAATGGCTAACACAACAAGATTTTTGAGTCATCAAAATTATTTCATTTTTTATTACATGCAGGCCAGTCGATTACTGATATTATCAAGGTCAAATTTATCAGTAGGCCAAGTGTAGGTTATACCCGCGGGCAGCAAAAATTAAAAGCGGCATTTTTATATTTAATCATATTAGGCCTTAGTATGATAAACACAAAATTATTTCATTTTTTCATCACATGCATGCCAATCGATTGCAGATATTATCGAGGCCGGATTAATCAACAGCCTAAAAGTAGGCTATACCCGGCAGCAAAATTTAAAAGCGTTTTTTTTTAAATCATATTAGGCCTTAGTATGACAAGCATTGGTCAACATAACAAGCAAGATTTTTGAGTCACCAAAATTATTTCAATTTTTAACCACAGTGGTAATATTTTAAAATTTGAAGCTGGGATGATTTTTCTATAATCATATTGCCGAATGTATTTTGAGTAAATTTGAAAATTGTTTTTTGCATTTTTTCGAGTCGGAAAACTTGTTTCAATTTTTCACTCAGTTCACCTGCGATTATTTCGAAAATAAGGGATGACGTGTTTTCAGATTTTTAGGTAATTATAATGCTGAATATATTTTGAGCAAATGTGGAAAGTTTCAGGTCAATTGGCAATTATTTTTATATTATTTTCGAGCTGCCAAATTTAATTTAATTTTTCACAAATTCATTCACTGTAAATGTAGAACTATCTTGAAATCTGTGGATGGAATGTGTGTAATTTTTTATGGAAACATATCTCGACTATATTTTGAGTAAATTTAGAAAGTTTTATGTGAATAAAATTTTTTTTGGGTCATGAAAATGATTTCAATTTTTCATAATTTTTCACTCTGTTCACGTGAGATTATTTCGAAAATAAAGGATAGCATTTTTCCAGATTCTTAGGTTATGATAATGCTGATGTATTTTGAACAAATATCGAAAGTTTTGGGTAAATTGGCGATTGTTGTTTATATTATTTTCGAGCTGCCAAATTTAATTTAATTTTTCACAAATTCACTCACTGTTAATGTAGAATTATCTTGAAATCTGGGGATGGAATGTTTGTAATATTTTGTAGAATCGTAATCTCGACTATATTTTTAGTAAATTTAGAAAGTTTTATGTGAATAAAAATTGTGTAAATTTTTTTTTTTGGGTCACGAAAATTATTACAATTTCTTACAACTTTGAGCTTTAAAAAATTGCGTATGTTTACAGATTTTCCTAGCATCATAATGTATATTGAATACATTTAAAAAAATTTAAGTAGATGGCAATTGTTTTTTTGCATTTTTTCGAGTCGACAAAACTATTTCAACTTTTCATCATTCTTCATTCAGCTTGCGTCGAATTTTTTCAAAAATTAATGATGGGGATTATATATTTATAATCAACAATGTATTTTGAGGAAATATGGAAAGCGTCAAGCCGAGGGCAATTGTTTATATATTTTTTCGAGTCGACAAAACTCTCAACTTTTCATAATTCTTCGCACAGTTTGCGTGGAATTTTTTCAAAAAATAATGAGGGGAGTTAGATATTTATAATCCCTAATGTATTTTGAGCAAATATGGAAAGCTTCAAGTTGATATCAATTGTTTTTATATATTTTTTTCGAGACAACAAAATTATTTAAATTTTTCTCAAATTTACTTTCTGTTCATATAGAATTATCTTAAAATTTGGGATGGAATAATTGTAGTATTTTACAGAATCATGTTTCCTAATATATTTTGATCAAATTTAAAGTCGTGGAAATTGTTCTCATAATTTTTTACAGTCACCAAAGCTGTTTATATTTCTTACAACTCACGTGGGATTATTAAAAAAAAAATCAGGATGAGATGTTTGTACATTATCCTACAATCATACTGCGCAATTAATTTTGAGCTAATATAAATATGTTTTTGTCGATGGCAATTGTTTTTACAGTTAACAGATTTATTTCAATTTTTCAAATTTATTTGCTCTGTTCACGTGTTATTACTCCATAAAGTAAGAATAGACCGTTTTTAGATTTTTATGTAATTGTAATCCTGAATATATTTTGAGTATATATGCAAAGGTTCAAGTCGATAACAATTGTTTTTGTATTTTTTTTTCAAGACTCCAAATTTATTAAATTTTTTCATAAATTAAATAAACGTAAAATTATCGTCAAATCTAGTGGTGGGATATCTAGAGCTTCTTATTGAAAATATAAACGAATACATTTTGTGTAATTTTGGAAAGTTTCAAGTCGACAGCAAATGTTTTTGTATTTTTTTTCAAGCCTTCAAATTTATTACATTTTTTTCATAATTTACTTTTTGCTAACGTAAAATTATCCCCAAATCTAGTGATGTATTTTCTTATGGAAAAAATAGACGAATCAATTTTGTGTAATTTTGAGTAAATCACCAAATTTATTACTTTTTTGGACAAATTCACTCTTTGTTTACGTAAAATGGTCTCCAAATCTAGTGATGTCATATATATAGCTTCTTATGAAAAAAGTAGACGAATCAATTCTCTTTAGTTTTGGTAAGTTTTAAGTCAATAGCAATTGTTTTTGTATTTTTTTCAAGCGTCCAAATTTATTGCAATTTTTCATAAATTAACTCGTTCTTAACATAAAATTATCCCCAAATCTAGTGATGTCATATATGTAGTTTCTTATGGAAATATAGACGAATCAATTTTGTGTAATTTTGGTAAGTTTCAAGTCGATAGCAATTGTTTTTGTATTTTTTTCAAGCCACCAAATTTATTACATTTTTTTCACAAATTCACTCTTTGTTTACGTAAAATTATCCTCTAATCTAGTGATGTCATATATGTAGCTTCTTATGGAAAAGATAGAGGAATACATTTTGTGTAATTTTGGTAAGTTTCAAGTCGACAGCAATTGTTTTTGTATTTTTTCAAGCCTTCAAATTTATTACATTTTTTCATAATTTACTTTTTGTTAACATAAAATTATCTCCAAATCTAGTGATGTATTTTTTTATAGAAAAAATAGACGAATCAATTTTGTGTAATTTCGATGAGTTTTAAGCCGATAGCAATTGTTTTTGTATTTTTTTCAAGCCACCAAATTTATTACATTTTTTTCACAAATTCGCTCTTTGTTTACGTAAAATGATTTCCAAATCTAGTGATGGGATATATGTAGCTTCTTATGGAAAAGATAGACGAATACATTTTGTGTAATTTTAGTAAGTTTCAAGTCGACAGCAATTGTTTTTGTATTTTTTTCAAGACACCAAATTTATTACATTTTTTTTCACAAATTCACTCTTTGTTTGCATAAAATGATTTCCAAATCTAGTGATGGGATATATGTAGCTTATTATGAAAAAATAGACGAATACATTCTCCGTAGTTTTGGTAAGTTTTAAGTCGATAGCAATTGTTTTAGTATTTTTTTGAAGCGTCCAAATTTATTGCAATTTTTCATAAATTAACTTGTTCTTAACATAAAATTATCCCCAAATCTAGTGATGTCATATATGTAGCTTCTTATGGAAAAGATAGACGAATACATTTGGTGTAATTTTAGTAAGTTTAAAGTCGACAGCAATTGTTTTTTTTTTCAAGCCTTCAAATTTAATACATTTTTTTTCATAATTTTCATTTTGCTAACGTAAAATTATCCCCAAATCTAGTGATGTATTTTCTTATGAAAAAAATAGACGAATCAATTTTGTGTAATTTTGGCAAGTTTAAAGTCAACAGCAATTGTTTTTGTATTTTTATCAAGCCTCCAAATTTATTACATTTTTTTCACAAATTCACTCTTTGTTAACGAAATATCATTCCCAAATCAACTAATATGCTATAGATCCTAACTGAAGTTAGTAAAAAAATTAAACAGAAGGAAGTGACTAAATTAGTCGGAGAAGAATTACAGAAAGAAAATAAAAATACAACGTACATACGACTTGCAGACAATAATGATAAATTAGTTAACAATACTGAAGAATCAACGTTGCCAACATGGTACGATATCGGAATATACAGCATGTTCAACGTTCCTCACACCAGCGATATAAATGGAAATATATTATACTGTTACTAACATGAAAAATAAGGTAAGTTCAGATCAAAATAAAAAGTGTTAATGATGATTATGGAACCACTAAAAATTAAAATTGTTTCTCAAATTTGGGAAATGGTGGAAGGATTTAAAGATTATAGGAATATCAAATACCGGAGAATTTTCAGCTGCCCTGAAGACATTAAAAATTATTACAATCTAGAATTAACTACTGACAGTGCTACACTACTGCTTGGAACTTTTTCAAAAATATTTAGAAAGGGTTTTCCAAATTTTCCTTGGGATATCACAACTCCAACATGCATTTTGTGGCCATCAGTTCGACGGAAACTGCCAGCGTCAGACTAGTCCTCAAAATATCGAAAAAAAGTTGACGAGGGATGTGCGTGTTTGGTATTTTCTTCCAATTTTTGCGAGCGCTCGACGGAGGTGTAATTGTGCGAGAAATGTTAATTTTGCTTGGAATGAGGGGTAAAACTATTATTCATTGTCCATATCAATGAAAGCGCATCGAAATAGGGATATTGTGCCCTGACTTTTTAATTGTCATTTTATCACAAGTTAAAGATTCTGCGCTCTAAATGCTGCGTTGTTCATATACGCAAATTTGTAATTATAACTTCCACCAACATCCATGGTGCAATATTTGTTTAAATTCATGTTCATAAATAATTTGGTAATGTTATTTTGATTGGAATAAAACTGCATCGCTTAAGCGTGGTTTCATCAATGAACATACTGTACTAATGATGGCCAGTAAGCAAACCCGATTGATGGGAAACAATAATTTATGATTAGTCCATAATTGTTATTCAAAACAAACTTTATTATACCTGTGCGAGTTATACAATTTTATTACAAAGAAATGCTCGTGTTTATTAAATCAAAACACCAGCACTTCTTGCACCAATTAATCAAAGCTTCCAGGTAAGGGCTAAAATTTATTTATGAGATTCAATTAATAGTATCGAGGAAACTGATTTGTAACTACACGAGTAATGATTCCATCAGGAATAAAAGACTCACTTCGGAACGCAACAACGATTTCCGATTAATTGCTACTCGGGTGTAGTGATGATTGCAATTAGAAAGAAATGTTACTTTGTTGCAAATTGAGTAAGAAATTGTTGGGCTTTTGGAAAGATTGCAGTTACAAGAAATTGTAATGCGGGTAAGTTTTTAAGAACACCACTGCAAACCTATTTAAATAATTTCTCAATCAATATATTAAATTCAAGTCGAAAAAGGTGGGAAGTCTATTATTATCAGCAGAGGTGATAAATTTCTTTGATCAGGGAAGTTTTATAGGTTTTTATCAGTGACGGTTCGCGGGGTTTTTTCTGGTACGGCCGAGGAATAAGAGGTGGTAATACAGATAGGTAGGGTCAGTTGCAGAGACGGCTGGCTGCGTGACCGCACCTATCTATTGTTCCTCGGCCGTACCAGAAAAAAACCCGCGAACCGTCACTGGTTTTTATAGACTTACGAACAGGTTTAATATTCAAATATTTCGTTTTATTAAGTTTATTGATTATTGGGTGCTTTTTGTGGGAAGCAGCGGCGGCTCGTGGATTTCCGTAGGGGAGGGGAAGACAAAGATGCCGCTCGTGCTGCACCACTTACTCTAATAGAGGAAGCAAATATTCCGTTGCTGTTTCGGTCAAATTTTCTTCCGCTGTCTCACCGCCGAACATCCACGAGCCGAGATGGTTGATTACGCATTCAGTGATGACCGACTGTAAATTAAAGTAGTTAAATATGATGGAAAAAACATCCAAGGATCCACAATAGAGATGGTTGAGTGAGTCGACTCAAAGAGTCAACGACGTGAGTGACTCGATTGAAAATATGAAGGTCTTTTTTGAGTCATTACTCGTGATTTTTAATAGTGAAATGAGAGAGTAAGGCCTTTTTTGTTAGCTCTTCACTTTATGTACGGAACATTTTGAAGAATAAGTAATTTTATCCATCTCTAATCCACACGGCAGTGGTGTATTGGAGGGGGAACGCGGAGGAACGACGTTCCGGCAGCTTTTTTCAGAAACGGAACGCGTTTGTGTTTGTTAATATTTTGTATAGTAAGAATAAAAAAAAATCAAAAAGCTTACAAGGAAAACAATAGGTTGCTTAAAATAAGATGATCACCGAAAAACTTTCAGCAAGCTGCTTGTGGAAAGTCGCGGACTATTTTTTTGCTCTCACCATGCGTTCCCTTACTTCTTATTTTACCAATACACCACTGCCACACGGTGATTCTTCTTCTTCGTCATCTCTAATCCACACGGTGATTCTTCTTCTTCGTTAGGAAAGAGACCGCCCGGACGAGACTAGACTGTATCGAGAGGCCGGAAGTCTATCCACCGCGACCCTCTATTATAAGAATTTTATTCACGTGACCACACATCGTTCGCGTCGAAGCCTTTTATTCATAAAATGATATATGTTTAAACAATACTCCGCTTTACGTAATTCCACTGCGTCAAAGAAATGACGGACGGCCTCCTTGGATGATAGATCCGGCATGTATAATAGTTGGAAGCGGACACCTGTTGCGCTCGACCGCTCTGTTTCCGTTTTAACAACGGATACATGTACATTTATACTCGTTCGCGTTATGATCGGTCCCCACCCCTCGCGATCGTTAAGGATCCTCGAATCCGCACACTTATTTTCCCACTAACCCTTAATTTTCGGAAGCGATGATTACTGGTGACTTGTAAGCATCTTTAAATTTCTAAAACCGTGCGGCTGGCGTTGCGTCGCCTCAGGGATCTAAATAAAATATACGTTTCGTATAAGCCTCTAAAATCTGCGAGGAGGTAGCGGAGGGGAGAAATCCCCGCATTTATAAATGTGTAAGAACGACGAGGCTGGAGAGGAGAAGGAAGGCCGAAGACATCTAAAACCCACGTCGTGAGATCCGGTAGAAGCTTTAAGTAATTTATCAGGTTAGTCTCGGTGCGCGCACCTTGCGAGGATGTCGGGGCCGGGCAGCGAGAGACTTCCGGAAAATGGAACGGAATGGAATTCCAGCATTTTTTCACGGCCGGAACGCCGAGGCATTAACGGGGGGGCGATCGTTTTTGCCCTCCCGGGGAAGAACACGTTCGATTCGCCGTCAATTTAGAATTTACATTTTCGGCTCATACCCGAGGAACGGTGCCTGTCGGTGTAACGGATCCGTGGGATCTCCAGTTCGACATGTCGAATCCCATGTGAATACATTTGACTAGATTACCTAGTCCGGAGCCGCAATCTGAACCTCCGCGTATTATCCATCGCCTTCCTGGCGCTGCCTGTCACGCGAACGCACCGCTGCGGTTCCTTCGAAAAAAAAGGCCCTGGTCTGTTGGATACATATTGATGGGTTTCAACTGGGTAACTCATGAGTGAGTCGATTAAAAGAGTCTACTCTTAGAAATTAGTCGGTTTGAGTATGTATGGGCACATTAAAATTATGCAAGTGACCAAATTTTCTTTGCTCTTCTGTATATTTTCACATGAGTCACGTCGCCCACCTCTAGTTTCAACAGATTTTGAGGTAATTTGGTAAACGCAACAACTCCTTAACGATTAATCGTTACTCATACGCAACTTTGCTATGTAATTATAACCCATAATTTTCTTAGCGATTAATCCTTACTCATTCGTTCACTAGTGCGTCCAACTTTATACTTGCGAAATGCAATCCCAATTGCGGCGGTGTTAAAAATGTGTTAATATTACTCGTATTTTGACCATAGTCTATTTTTTCCTGGGAATCTCAAACGATTTCGCGAAATTTTAAATACTCTAAAATGATTGCTAATTGCGCGAAATTTAAAATTCTCGAACGTGATTGGTTAAAAATCGGTAAAATACCCTTCAGGGAGTGGGGCCCGTTCAATACCCATGGCCTAGGACCCAATTCTTAGGACACGATATATTACTTGCCCAGCGGCTACTATGCAGTAAACCCGCCCGATTATTCGCGAAATTGAGTGTCGCGGCAACCGCGGATAATCGTATTTCACGGATAATCTGCAAAACGGCCGAAAAAGGACGCAAATCAACACGGAAATGCTTTTGCACAATTTTTATTTACAGAGCGGTCTACACATACAATTATATTGTGTAGAGGAATGGGGAAGGCAGCGGCAGTGCGGTGTCGGTGACGAGCAGTGCCAATGACCTTGGCTGATCGACTTCTACTCACCCTAAAAGTTTCTAGCTCTAAAATTAAGAAATTAAAATAGGGAAAAGATAACAGCGGATGGTGGAGAGTTTACTGTATTTTTTCAAATGAATCGAAGTAAAATCTTAAAAACGCCCTTTTCGTAATGGAAGTCGACGTTTCGAATTAATTTTATTGAATATCGCGGATATTATTCAATTCAACAATTATTCCTCTTATATGTCATTTCTGAGCCCATTTGAAAAATTTAAAAGTAATTCCACGTGCGATGATATTTTTTTAGAATTTTTTCAATCACGAGGTGCACATTTCACATACTCAAATTCGAGTTCAGAGTGCCGTCATTTTGTTTATAGGTAAGGTGCGTCGATTGTTTTTTGGTATGTCAAAAATATGTCATTTCTAAGCGCATTTAAAAAATTTTAAAGTAATTCCACTTGTGATGATATTTTAAAAAACATTTCAATCACGAAGTGCATATTTCACTCATTCAAATTCAAGTTTAGAGTGCCGCCATTTTGTTTGTAGGCAAGGTGCGTTGATTACTTTTTAATATGTCAAAAATACATCATTTCTGAGCGCATTTGGAAAGTTTGAAAGTAATTCTAGGTGCGATGATTTTTTTAGAATTTTTTCTATCATGAGGTGCACATTTCACATACTCAAATTCGAGTTCAGAGTGCCGCCATTTTGTTTACAAGCAAGGTGAGTCGATTGTTTTTTGGTATGACAAAAATATGTAATTTCTGAGCGCATTTCAAAAATTTTGAAAGTAATTCCGCGTGTGATGATATTTAAAAAAAATATTCAATCACGAGGTGCACATTTCACTCACTCAAATTCGACTTCAGAGTGCCGCCATTTTGTTTACAAGCAAGGTGCGTCGATAATTTTTTAATGTGTCAAAAATACGTCATTTCTGAGCGCATTAGAGAAGTTTGAAAGTAATTCCAAATGCGATGATTTTTTTTAGAATTTTTTCAATCACGAGATGCACATTTCAGTCACGCAAATTTGAGTTCAGAGTGCCGCCATTTTGTTTATAGGCAAGGTGCGTCGATAATTTTTTAATTTGTCAAAAATACGTCATTTCTGAGCGCATTTGAAAAATTTGAAAGTAATTCCACGGGCGATGATTTTTTTTACAATTTTTCAATCACGAGATGCACATTTCACTCACTCAAATTCGAGTTCAGAGTGCCGCCATTTTGTTTACAAGCAAGGTGCTTCGATTATTTTTTGGTATGTCAAAAATACGTAATTTCTGAGCGCATTTGAAAAGTTTCAAAGTAATTCCGCGAGCGATAATATTTTTAGAATTTTTTTCAATCCCGAGGTGCACATTTCACACACTCAAATTCGAGTTCAGCGTGCCGCCATTTTGTTTACCAGCAAGGTGCGTCGATTATTTTTGGATATAATAATAATAATAATATCAATTTATTCCCAACAGACAATAACAGCCTAAAAATAGAATTTTCGTAGATATATTACAAAATAGTATATATATATATATATATGAGCAAAACATAAATTTCAGAACAAATTTAGCTTAATATAAAATCAGTTTTAAAAATATAAAATAGAATACAATGCAAAAACTAAAAACTAAAAAAACTAAAAACAAAAATAGAGACTTAAAAGCATAAAACATGAAAAAAAAAGAAAAAAAACAGAGAGCAATCAAGCAATCCAAGACCCTTGACTTGTACAAGCTAAAAGAAGCGAAAATGTTCGCACCGTATTGAATTTGATGGTAAGTACGAGTCATTTTTATTACAGGTGAGTTAGCATGATATGTCAAAAATATATGTCATTTCCGAGCGTATTTGAAAAATTTGAAAGTAATTCCACGTGCCATGATTTTTTTTAGAATTTTTTCAATCACGAGATGCATATTTCACTCACCCAAATTAGAGTTCAGAGTGCCGCCATTTTGTTTATAGGCAAGGTGCGTCGATTATTTTTTAATATGTCAAAAATACGTCATCTCTGAGCACATTTGAAAAGTTTAAAAGTAATTCCGCGTGCGGTGAAATTTTTAGAATTTTTTCAATCACGAGGTGCACATTACACTTACTCAAATTCGAGTTCAGAGTGCCGCCATTTTGTCTACAAGCAAGGTGCGTCGATTATTTTTTGGTATGATAAAAATATGTCATTTCTGAACCTATTTCAAAAATTTGAAAGTAATTCCGCTTGCGATGATATTTTTTGGAATTTTTTCAATCGCGAGGTGCACATTTCACTCACTCAAATTCAAGTTCAGAGTGCCGCCATTTTGTTCACAAGCAAGGTGCGTCGATTAATTATGGGTATGTCAAAAATACATCATTTCTAGGCGCATTTGAAAAGTTTGAAAGTAATTCCACGTGATGTATTTTTTTTAGAATTTATTCAATCACGAGGTGCACATTTTACTCACTCAAATTCGAGTTCAGAGTACCGCCATTTTGTTTATAGGCAAGATGCGTCCATTGTTTTCTAATATGTCAAAAATACGTAATTTCTGAGCGCATCTAAAAAGTTTGAAAGAAATTCCAAGTACGATGATTTTTTTTTTAATTTTTTTGATCAGGTGGAACACATTTCACTCACTCAAATTCGAGTTCAGAGTGCCGCCATTTTGTTTATAGGCAAGGTGCGTCGATTATTTTTTAATATGTCAAAGATACGTCATTTTTGAGTGCATTTAAAAAGTTTGAAAGTAACTCCACGTGCGATGATTTTTTTTAGAATTTTTTCAATCACGAGATGCACATTTCACTCACTCAAATTCGAGTTCAGAGTGCTGCCATTTTCTTTACAAGAAAGGTGAGTCGATTAATTTTTGGTATGACAAAAATATATCATTTCTGAGCGCATTTGAAAAATTTGAAAGTAATTCCGCGTGCGATGATATTTTTAGAATTTTTTCAATCACGAGATGCACATTTTACTCACTCAAATTCAAGTTCAGAGTGCCGCCATTTTGTTTACAAGCAAGGTGCGTCCATTATTTTTGGGTATGTCAAAAAGATGTTATTTCTGAGCGGATTTGAAAAGTTTGAAAGTAATTCCCCGTGCGATGATTTGTTTTAGAATTTTTTCAATCACGAGATGCATATTTCACTCACTCAAATTCGAGTTCAGAGTGCCGCCATTTTGTTTACAAGCAAGGTGCGAAGATTATTTTTTGGTATGACAAAATTAAGTCATTTCTCAGGGCATTTCAAAAATTTGAAAGTAATTCCGCGTGCGATGCAATTTTTAGAATTTTTTCAATCACGAGGTGCACATTTCACTCACTCAAATTCGAGTTCAAATGCTGAGATTCTCAATAAGCGAACATGAGATGTTGGGCTGCATGCATATTTATTTCCAACCTTTTAAGAACCACTGATTTATAAATAGAAGCCGATACTGCACACAGCTAGCAAGTAAAGTGTCAAACATCTGTGAGTGTAAAGTAACAGAATATTCAATCACTTCTGATGAGGGCGGCCCTTCCGACCCTTCGTTAATTACCTCATATTACCGCCTTCATAAAACGACCAGAGTGTATCATCATTTCATAGTTGTAAACCGAAAAGCATTTTTCAATTTTTTTTTTCGTCGAAGGTATCTTCAATAAATTGATTGTGGTTCGCGATGTGTGGCATGTTGCGCCGTCTTCTTGAAACCATAGCTCTTCCATATTAATCCCATTCAATTGAGGAACGAAAAAGTCGGTAATCATGGATCTAGAGCGCTCTCCATTGACTGTAACTCGTAAAGCACACCTAACAGTGACTACATCTCAATAAGGACTTCTGGATTTCCTTCCAAAAATGAGTCTCATGGCGGAACAAAATTTTGTAGTGAAAATTCACCGAGCGTACGATGGTTAAGCGGCTTAAATTCTTGCAAAGCTCATAAAACAAGATCTTTCCACAAAATCTTCCATAAAGTGGATGGACACAGATCCAATTGCACGATGGTCTATCGAATTTAAACTAATTTTCCATAAAAGAACAGAAAGCCTACATTTCATTGTTCCGTGATATTTTACCTGTGAAATCTCCGTAAAGATTCTTTTGTTTGGAGGGAGGTTAGGGCCAACCCACCACCATTTGTATTAACATAATGAACGAAATTTAAAAAAAATACAAATTTATTGGTAATTGTTAAATTTCCAACATTACAGATGAATTGACATAAAAATTATATTAAATGGAACAAAGATTTGTAGTTTATATTGGATACCAAGGGTGGTGGGTGGATCCAATCTTAGACTCCAACCCAAAGTTTCTACAACAATTAATATCATTTACGAAACAAAAAGGTCAACATCTTTAAAATTTTCTTGCATAATCTATTTAGATTTAGAGCCCACCCTCCCTCTTCCGTGTTAACTTTATCTTCAACCACTAACGCTGTTTTCAGTAGTCTTTTCAGCAACACAAAAACGGAATTCAACATTTCAATGATTAATTCGTAGTTATCCACTTATGAAACCCTCGTGTGGGTTTTGCTATTTGTAGGGTAGGTTTTTCCCCTTACCCTCCACCTTTTCGGGAAGGAGATGCAACGACCCAAACTGTAGGCATTACGCGGTGGTCGCAGGATAGGACCCACCTACCAATCGCTTCTGGTATTTGTAGGGTAGGATAGCGCCCACCCACCAACCATTGTATTAAATTAAACACAATCACAGAGAGGCATTTTTCATCCTACATCACAGACACATACAGACGGATTAATCTGCAGAATTGAGACTTGAGAATTTCCGCCCAGCTCGGCTGCCGTGCGTTTTCTGTAGATCATAAATAATTATATTGTCAAACGCAAGGCCATTTAAATAATCACGCGTGTCTAGTACAAACAAAAGAGTACTTAGACCGACTTTGATTGGCATATTGATCATCCTCAGGCGAAAAATACGTGACTTGCATTTTATGGGATAAACGGGTATCAATCTGGCAATTTCCCGATTCCCTAACTCCATAAGAAGTGATTCGGAAGGAGCAGCACTTAACTTAATTCATCAAGTAGCAGACAATTCGCAAACGAACGCTTCGCCAATTGGAAGCATCAACCTGGAAGCTCACCAAGAATTCAGTGCATGTCGTGTTCGGGCGCGCTCCCGCCTTGCGGTGGGTCTCGGATCGCGTCGGGCGCCGGCGCGCTCTAATTTTTACTTTGGCATGGGCGCGTATTTGTCTTGGATATGAAGCCGCACTTCCCGTGAACGCAGCGGCTTTTCGTAATTAAATTAATGCTGAAATCCGAGTGCGGCGCCGTTAATGTCGGCCGACGGCGGGGGCCCCCTTCGCGCTCCATTGCAGGACGGGCCGTGTCGTGTTTCTAACTGAGCGGAACACAGGCACTACACTTCAGTTGTCACGGATCCGAATACTGTGATCGATATGCATGCACTATTCAGATTAGGATTCGGCCGTACCTATTGGAAACCGGCCAAGGTATTCGCTGCAGTGTGAACTAATTTTGCGATACAGAACGGTCTTTTGGTCGCTGGGGAGGCGAAACGTATTTAAAACGCCTCCACGTGCTGTAGATAAAAAAGTTGTAAGTTTTTATTGCTCAAGTGTTGTGGGATTGCTACACATTATACAACTAACTTCCCGGCATGTGTAGCCCCTATGAGAGTTTATCTGGCGAAGTTTAATAAACACTGGAAGGAAGGCGGGCAGGTGAACGTGACGTCCTGATGCTCGCCCCCTCTTAGTTAAAATGGGAAGTTCGTGTGTCATCGGAAGCGGTGCGATACTTAAAAACTGCATCGCACTTCCAGTCAATTACTCGCGGAATATCCTTTGTGCGGGGAATTTCAAGCCGCTACTACGCGATGCGAGACCCGACTAGTAATACCACGGGCCGCCTCCGGCTGCGGCGAAAGCTCTGTATCTCACAGCCGCGTCACGTACCCACCTCCCCCCTCACCCCATAGCTCTTGACCCGCCGTCAGTGCTGCTGTAGGATACTACCTTTATATATCGCAGGCCCCGGCCGAGATTATATATAAACCACAACGGGTACGCTAGAGGAAATAAGATTTCCCGATGTGTACAGAAATTAAAACATCATCCCGAAAACACGATTACAAACGAATTGTTTACAATATCAGCAACATCGGAAAACTTACTACATTCATGAAAAATATAGTTGAGAGTTTTTACGTAGTCATCTATTATTAAACCGAATTAAAACAATCACAAATAATTGTAAAAAATTGGCAAAACGCTCTTTTGACTGTGCTTTTATTAAGTAGTTAAGCAGAGTTTAGCAGAACCGTCGCTCGTCATCAGTTACCAGTTATTAAAATCCTACGTATGATTGGTAACATTTCGATTGAAACATTCCGCCTGTTAAACCATAACATATAATACCGTCAAATTTGCGTTTCTCTCGCTTGCGTTTCACAAAAGCTCCACAGATTCTGCTATAGCAGTATTTAATGCAGGCCATCCACTGTCGTGCACGTACCACGTTCTTGCACGACGTTCACGTGCACGATAGTGGATGGATAAATTTGCACGACGGACAAAAGTTCTGTCGCCGGTTGAATTTTGTTTGTTCCATCCTGCCGGATGAACAGATGCTGCACGTTCTCTTTTGCCCGAACGTATCCATCCACTACGCGTTCATGTACGACGTGCATGTACGTCGACGTCCGTCCTACTTGCACGGCAGTCGAAAAGTCTAACGATTTATCTTCCTAGACCAAAGTAACTGGCGAAAAAGTGTTTTAGGAGTTAATTACAAATTCTTGCTGAGCTAGAAACTACAGGTTCTTCTTGGCTTTATATAACGAGCCGCCCCTGACCTCGGAACTAAACTTACTGATAATTGAATAGTTTTGTGGCTAATAATTGTTGATAAATTTATTATATTTAAGGATGATAGTAAAAAATCACAAGTCGTTACTGACTGTGATTGCGACTGTGACTGCTAATTAAACAGTGATTGCTACGTAAAATTGTAACTGATACCCAAACTGTGATTGTTAGCGAAAATCCTGATTTTTTTAAATTTTCCACTAATTTTATAGAAAATATTCTTAACCATTTTTTGAAGCGCGTAAATTTTGGCACATTTTGATTTTCAAATAATCGAGATCACCTGAACCGTTTGGGTATTATAAACCTTTAAAAAGTTACTGAATATACGTTTCTAAACTTCTGGACTCGGAAAGCCTGTTTTTGGACTTTTTTTTTACAAACAAGTTTCTTTACAATTTTTTGAGGATATTTTAGTTTTCAAGTTTTCAATCAACGAAGATCACCCAACGCATTTTGGAAGTTATAAACCTCGAAAAAAAAATCACCGGCAAAAACTATCTAAAAATACACACCATTTGCAAAAATGTAACACACAAATGTCTCGATTTTGATGTTTCAATGATCAAAAGAAATTCTCTAAAACGAGCAAAAACGTTAAAAACCAAGATTTGCAGTGTTTAACAAAAAAATAAAACATTGAGGATTCGATTTTTAAAACGTATAACGACTACACTTGAAAATCTTTTTTTTTTTTTTTTTAAGGAAAGATGATTGACAGGAGTTCGGATTAGGGAATCGAGGATAATGGGGACTTGGCTTAGCCAGCTAGGGCATTCAGCCACAACCGATATATAGTAATCATTCATATTTAAATGAAATGGGGACAAACACTAGACACCCAGGGACCCGTACGGCCATTTTTCGTGCTGAAAAAGTGACCGTCCGGACGGGACTCGAACCCGCGCCAACGGGGTCCAGAGGCCGGACCTCTACCCACTAGACCACCGCGGCCCCACTTGAAAATCTTCATTTTCTAAACTTTTCTTTTTTCTTTTTAAAGATTTTTTTTTGAAAATCGTAAATTTCGCACTATTCTGCTTATGAACGATTATAATCAAGTTTTTATTAAGATTTTTTCATTTTTTTTTAATAACAACTTAAATCGATTGATCAAAATTTTATTATCTTTTGATTAATGTATTCATTGGTGAAAAACTAGGTGCGTGGACAACAAGATATGGACACGTAAAATAGCACCCACCCACCATCCACTCTACTAACTTTATTCTAACCTAAAATTGTGTATGGATGAAGAAAATAATTTGAAGAAATGAAAGTTTAAAAATAATGCGAAACGTATTTTGTACATCTAAAACGCTTTATTAATTACTTTTTCCTCCAATTTTTCTCTAGATTTTTAAAGAATCGCCCGAAAATTACTATTTTCATGAACTGAAAAAATAAAAACAAATACTGAACTTCCCAAATGTACTCAAAATTCATTTAACTTTAATATTCGGTGCGAATAACTAAACGTTCCTTTATTATAATTTTTGAAATAATACCACGAAACCAGCAATTTTCAAATTACAAATTTCACGAACTGAAAAAAAAATAACAACAATTCTCTCAAAACTCAAAATATACTGGACGATTCGACGTTAATTATTTCATTTAAAAATAATCCCTCGAGAGCAGTGCAAATCATCATTCTAAATATACGCTTTTTCAGAAGCAAAACACAAATTAAAAAAAAAAACGATTATCATGTAATCATGGTGATGGTTGCGACCGTTACTACGTGGTAATCATTATAAAATCACTGAATAAAACACTTACTATGTTTTTTACCACAATTTATTTGATGTATGTACAAATATTTCATATACATACATATCACGACTTAAGTTTCGACGTTTTACTGTCATTATCAAGTGATAACTTGATAATGACAGTAATAATAAAATAAATTGTGGTAAAAAACATAGTAAGTGTTTTATTTAGTGATTTGATTATCACGTACTTAAATTGAAACTTTACAAAATGACTAAAAATTCATTCCATCTTACGATTCTACAAAAATCTTTTAATGCTTCTCGTTTAAATTTAAAACAACTCCCCAAGAACAGAGCAAATCGTTATTTTGAAGAGACATGGAAAAACATTTACAACATACTTTAAAATTTACTCAAAATACATTTGAATTTTTAAATTTACTCAAAATACATTCCACTTTACGTTTCTGCAACAGTCTTCACTCATTTTGAAATAATCACGATTATTTATGTTTACTAACCGTGATCACTGATATTAAAAATTAGCAATCAAAGGTATTTGTATACATAATCATGTAATTTCGATTATGTTTCACCGCCGAGAACAACTGAGACCGGTTTAGACCTACATTAGTCGCACATCAGTACACTACAGTCGTCGTTGATGGAGAAACGGAATTCGACTATGCCCTTATAAACCAATCAAGTAACCGTTAGAGTAGAAAAATAATTAGGGCGACATCTATCGCCGAAAATGTTACAACATTCTGAAAACCGCCCCTTTAATCGCCGCCCACGTGCCATGCACGCTCTGGCCCTTCGGTAGGATCGGCCCTGTGAGAAATTAAATAGTATATAGTGTATCAAGGGCCGAAAATAGGCTTTAGCAACCCGCCGCTGCTTCGCTCGCTCGTGTTGCTAAAAGTGAAGGGTTGCTAAAGCATTTCGGCACTCGATATTTTTTCGCCTGCCTTAAGTAGAAACTGTGTTTCAGGAAATTTTATATCGCGCACCATTGAACTGTCACTGTCAGATTTTTGCATAGCCTACTCATATTCCGCGGAAGGTTGAGATTATGCATATTATTTTTTCGGCCCTAGATACGCTAAATCGTAGTTTCGGCCCGATTTTTATGGTTTCGGTAGAGGCAGGCGATAAAATAAGTTACGCAAATAAACTCAGCTGGATAAGCGGCACAAAGCTTTTTTTTATCAACCCCTAGAATATCATCATTATACGCTAGTGAATAATTGAGAAAGTAAATTACCAGCGCGCCTTGTACTACTCGCAAACACAGACCGTGCATAGAACAGAAGCACGCTCTGTATACCGCACATAACGGGATGTGAGGGTGCGGCGGGTATGAAATGCGGGTCCGTGGGACGGGGGCGAAGGGCCGACCGAGCACGGCGGCAGATATGTGCAATTAGAAGGGCCTCGTGCCCCGTGCCACCGAGAGAGAAATCGCCGTCGGCTCTCATTGCACACTGATCAGCGGCATTGCGACCGAAGGGCTCCCCCCGTTATGCCCTTTACGGCACGAACGCTCATCGCGCCATGCCCCCAAATGCATCGTCAATACCATCTGTCTGATTGTTTTTCGATATTTATTACGTACATCCCGTCCTTAACACCGAACCCCATATTCCCGTGCGATCTTTTTTTTTGCGAACACCGACGCTACTGGCGGGCGGTTGAATGCAAAACGGAAACAGAAAAACAATTGACAATCGACCGGGGGATTGCAGTTTAGATTATCCGGGATGGAGTTGACGCGATTGATGCGGTTACGAGCTTTGTTCCGATCATTAAGCATAGCGATCGGGCGATGTTAAACTTGGACGTGTTTCTAATTGCAGTCTTGGTGAAGATAAAAACTATTTGTAAAAATGAAACCTTGTCTTTGGATTGAATAACCGGAATCCTTCGGACTATTAACCACGATAAGATAAGCAACGAACACGTAATCGGAGATTAAGGGCAGGGAATTCGTACGCTTCTTGAAACTTCATATTGTTCTCCTAAAGTTGATCTTGTAAACAGTTAAGAAACCAAAAATTATAAATAAAATTAAATTGTTTATGTCTTGAACTATGTGTTATTGTAAAAAAAAAACAAATTCTTATTTTTTTTGTCATTAATTAGCGTAAAATTGTTTTATAGTAACTTATTTTGAGTTTGATGCATAGATAATTCAATTTAAAGTGACCATATTAAAACTCATCATTATTGATTGCCAATTACTTAACTTCAATAAGAAGTTAGATTTCTTAAAATTGCTTAAAAGTTGTAAGCGCGCAACGAAATTTAGTTCAACGCATTCCTCACGAGTAGCGCTCATCCCCTTCTCTCCAATCAGGTGGATGCTGATAACGATAATATATTCAAGGGAGCGTGATTATAGTTATCGCCTTTGTGTGAGCCACACATCGTATATAGCAAAAAAATGGAAAGGGTAGATACGTGATGTTTCCGAGCCCGCCTCCAGTTTTATTATCTCTTTAATATGACTTCTCATAGTCGCTCGTCACATCTGAATACCGTGATCTTAAGCTTTAGCGTCATTCAAAAATGTCCCAAAGAATATGTACTGAACTCCTACTTTATGAGTTGATTGGACTGTTTGAACAACTAATAATAAAAAAAAAATGGATAGAGATCGCAAAACACTGACTGCGTGTCACTTCATACTTATAGATGATATACAGGGTGTCCGAAAAGGTTTTTCACCATTTAAAAAAATTATAACTCATTCAGTTTTAAATTGCATTAATATTTTTTATTTTTAAAATTTACTACAAAATGTGGAAATTTAATTGTGGAAAATTATGCAGTCGAGATGGTGTCCCCCCACGCGCACCATCTCCTCCAAACGCTGTCTGAAATTGGCGAACACGCGGACACAGACTTTTTGTGGAATTGCTCTAATTTCATCGCGAATTCTTTGCTTCAACTGATTCAGATTTGCAGGAATATCAGTGTAAACCTTTGATTTAAAGAAAATTCATGACAGTTAAATCGAGACTTCTAGGAGGATAATTGATATCGCAATTTTTTTATATGACCTTTCCTGGAAACATCCTTCGAACGACCTGCATGGCAATATTCGCAGTGTGAGCAGTCGCCTCATCCTGCTGAAACCAAGTGTCTTGGTGGAAGCCATCAAAATTTTGCAATTCTGGTTCAAGAAAATTTTCCAGCATTGCCATATAACGATTAGAGTTAATGGTGACACTGCGTTGATTTCCATTGATTTCAGGGACGCGTCGGAGCTTGATTTATGCCGTTTAAATTGAAATGTGCACGATAAAGGCGACGAACTTGGGCGTAAGAATTGTTGTTTTGATAAAATGCTTTTACACAAACAGCGCGCTGCGGCCCCGTGTATTGCTCCATTGTTACTAAAATTGCAAGAGACACACTCACGATTACAACGGGTCGGATCCTCCCACTCGTGAAATATGACCTTGAAATAGTAAAAACCTTTTCGGGCACCCTCTATAAACCCTGGTACCAACACTCAGTGCTCCAGTGTTATATGTGATTTTGTGGCGTAAACATCGGACTTCCTCGTAACGCTATCCACCGGCTGATCTCTACTGCGGATACCGTTATCCGCCGGTTGACCCCAGTTAGTGGCCATACCTGCGGATACCGTTGTTCACCGGTTTACCCCAGTTAGTGATCCATTCCTTAATGTCGCACTCGGACTCAAGTAAGTGCAACAATTGTGAAAATATTTAATCGATCCTATGGCCGCTAACCGGTTAGGTGCATTGCCCCCTTGAATTGCCTTCTCTTCTCTATCCAAGAGCAGTGGCGGCTCGTGGATATTCGGCGGTAGTGCAACGGAAGAAAATTTGACCCAGCAGCAACGAAATAATTGCTTCCTCTATAAGAGTAAGTAGTGCGGCACGAGCGACGTCTTTGTCTTTGCCCTCGCTACGGAAATCCACGAGCCGCTGCTGTCCAAGAGGTTTCATCACCTTCGCAACACCATGTTCCCGGTATCCTCGTAACGCGCTCGCTCGGATCACTTCGCTTAGGGGCGGCTCGTTACATAGAGCCAAGGAGCCATGGCACTACCTGTAGTTTCAAGCGCTGCAAGAATTTTTAATTGATTCTTAAAACACTGTTTCGCCAGTTACTTTGGTCTAGGAAGATAAATCGTTCTTTTTTTCTCCAAAAAAATTAAGGGGAGGCTACCATCAACATATTCCACGAGCCGGCACTGAAATTAAGTACGGTTTTTGAAAATCCACGAGTTGTGAATTTTCGAATTGTGTAATACTCGAGCAAAAAAATAAAAAAAATATATAAAACATATCGACTAAATTCTACAAAAATTAAACTAGATTTGCAAATCATTGTTTTATCAAATCAAGTGCAGTTTTTGAAAATCCACCAATTATTTCGCGAGATGTGAATTTTTGAAAATTTTAGTTTTCCAATTGTGTAATACTCGAACAAAAAATTCCAAAAAAATATAAAACGTGTCGACTAGATTCTACAAAAATTAAACTAGATTTCCAAATCATTGTTTTATCAAATCAAGTGCAGTTTTTAAAAATCCACCAATTATTTCGCGAGTTGTGAATTTTTGAAAATTTTAGTTTTCGAATTGTGTAATACTCGAAAAGAAATTTTGAAAAAATATAAAACATGTCGACGAAATTCTACAAAAATTAAATTCGATTTGCAAATCATCCTTTTATCAAATTAAGCAGGGACAGCTCATTATAAAGTACCAAGGAGCCATGGCACTACCTGTAGTTTGAAGCTCAGCAAGAATTTTTTAAACACTTTCGCCAGTTACAGGTCTAGGAAGATAAATCGTTCTTTTTTTTTCTACAGAAAAAGGAGGGGGGGGGGTATATTGTATAAATGGCTCTACCATCAACATGCTCCACGAGCCGCCACTGCCTTCGCTATACCTGATAATCAATCGTTGGGTTCAGAGGCGGGCAAAATGACACTTCTTTGTGAGTCGGTTGCGATGAGTCGAATCATGAGTCGACTCGTGACTGTTTGTAGAAATTAAACAAAAAAGTCCTCACTTCCAAAAATGTTGAATCAGTAATTTCGATGAGTCGACTCTTTGAATCGGCGCACTAATGAATTAACCAACTCTAGTTAGGATAAATTCAAATTTCCAGACTGAAGATCAAGTTTTTACCAACATATTTGATAGATTCTTCTAATGATTTTCAGTCGGAAACTTTTGATTTCCTCGATATACAATAATAGTCAACAATCAAGGGAATGCAATAGGCAATTTAAGATTTAAAAAAATAGTGACAACGTTTTAGTTTTGGTGAAGAAACTGCACTGGTATCAAATATTCACAAAAACTACAAATCGTATTTTAGTCATTTTAATCCCATCAACCGCCCTTAACTTTTTCAAGGGCAAGGGGTACTCTCGAAATTGTGCTGAGCAGAATTTTTGGAATTCCCAGAATTTTCTATGTAATGTTTATCCCACATCATCTTCCCAACTGTTAAATCAGACTATGTCTGTTTATCTCAATTTTCGAAGAAAGAAAAACAATTTTTGCTGCAGTTTGCGCCAAAACTAACTTCTTCTCGAATTTTGGGGACGGAAGATTGGGATGTATCGCAGAGCGCTCAGAAAGGACCCTGATTGACAATAGCTAAGCCATTTTTTTTATTTCGCCCCCGTTAGCGTGATATGAATTAAAAACTTTGCTCTCGATGGCAGAAAGATTTATGAACATTTTTTTCTGCAGTTCTTACAAGTAACTTGCATGTGCTTGCAATGGCAAGGAGAAAGGGGTATCCTTCCCCCTTACAATAAGCAGAATTTTTAGAAATTTGCGAAATTTTCTGTATGTTCAGCCCACATCATCTTCCCCTTCCCTTTATCTCTCCAAAATTTTGGAAGGAAGTGAAACAGTTTTTTGCAACGGTGTGCGCTACAACTATCTTCTCCCAGGATTTTGCAAAAAGAGCATCGGTTAATGTCGCTGAGTGCTCACAAAGGACCCTGACACAAAATAGTTGAGCCATATTTCATGATTTAGTCTCCATTTGGTATATAAAAGTTATTAAAGTTACGCTGCACGGCCGAACAATTTTTGGAAAATTTCGAAGCGCAGCGGTTCCTCATACCATAAGCAGATTTTTTTAGAAATTCGCCTAATTTCTCATATAATGTTCAGCCGATATCATCCACCTAAGCTCATCTCTTTATCTAAACCCTTCACCAGTGGTGTATTTTTGAAGGAAGTAAAACAGTATTTTGCAGCGGTGCGGGCTACAACTATTTTCTCCCAGGATTTTGCAGATAGAGGATCGGGGAATATCGCAGAGTGATCGCAAAGGACCCCGGCATACAATAGTTGAGCCATATTTTTCGATTTAGTCCCCATTTGCTATATACAAGTTTTTAAAGTTGCGCTTCACGACCGAAGAATTTTTTAAAAATTTCTAAACACAGCGGTTTCTCATGTAATAAGCAGAATTTTTAGAAATTCTCCGAATTTCTTATATAATGTTTAGTCCACATCTCTTTATCTCAACCCTATCACCGGTGAAGAATTTTTGAAGGAAGTAAAACAGTATTTTGCAGCGGTGCGCACTACAACTATCTTCTCTCTGAGTTTTCCAGAAAGAGGATTGGTTAATGCCGCTGAGTGCTTACAAAGGACCTCAACTCACAATAGTTGAGCCACTTTTTTCGATGTAGTCTCCATTCGCTACATACAAGTTTTTAAAACTGCGCTCTATGGTCAAAATATTTTTGTAAAACTTCTCATACGATTAGCATAATTTTTAGAAATTTGACGAGTTTCTTATATAATGTTTAGCCAACATCATCTTCCTAACATTTACACCCGCTCTATCTCAATCCCATCACAGGTGGTGATTTTTTTAAGGGAGTAAAACAGTTTTTTGCAGCGGTGTATTTTTCTTCCAGGATTTTGCAGTTAGAGAATCGGTTCTCGCAAAAGACCCCGATACCCAATAGTTGAGCAATTTTTTTCGATTTATTCTCCGTTCGATATGTATAAGTTGTTAAAGCTGCGTCTCACAGCCGAACAAGTTTTGAAAAATTTCGAAGCGCAGCGGTTGCAATAAGCAGAATTTTTAAAAAATCGCCGAATTTCTTATATATTCTTTAACCCACATTATCTTCCTGACTCTTATCTCACTTATCTCCCATCTCTTTATCTCAATCTCATTACCGGTGGAGAATTTTTGAAAGGAGTAAAACAGTTTTTTTTTGCGGCGGCGTGCGCTATAGCTTTCTTCTTCTAGGATTTTGCAGATAGAGGATCGGTTAATACCGCAGATTGCTCACACAGGACCCCGACACACAATAGTTGGGCCACTTTTTTCGATTTCGTCGCCGTTCGCTATATACAAGTTGCTAAAACTGCGCTTCAAGGTCGAAAAATTTCAAAGCGCAGCGGTTACTTATGTAAATGAGTTGCGCACCCTCTAGTAATATTCAATGTCTAACACGGCAACTAAAAATGAAGACTGTTCTTTAATTAACTACAATTAACCATTCGCGAGATAAATAAACGATTTCTAAAAATTTCTAAGCGCTTCGGTTGCTTATGTAAACGGATTGCACGCGCACTAGTGATAGCCAACGTCTAATATCTCAGCTGAAGAAGACTGTGGTTCAATTAACTACAAAACTATATACCGGGTGTGGCACTTAAGACGCCTCGGACCATAGCTCCTTTACGATAAAAGCTATCGAAAAAAATCTAAGAACAAAGTGGTGCATAGTTACCGTCGCTATGTTTTAAAAATATTTCTAATCATCAGTGGCGTGCCGTACTCCAGTAGCGTACCAAACTTATGTTTTTTTAAATGGAATGCCCTATTTTTTATTGCATATTTGGAAAGTGCTCGACGAGTACTTATTTTTTTATCTAACATGTTATACCCTTCACTTTAGCGGTTTCGCTGTTATAACCCCTTCTTTCAAAATTGCGCCCCATTTTTGAGATTTTTTTATAGAGAAACTAATTGAGGCCGGCGCCTAAATTTTGAATTGAGGTACAGGTAAGACCTCGTATACCTTCACATAATTTTTTTTCGGGTAATTTATGGCAAAAAAATAATTTTTGATTGATCTTCGCATGTTGTCATTTTTTCCGAAAATTTCAAATGGCACCCCCCTAAAAAAATTACGGCGTTGTACAGCCAAAACTCTAAATTTTTCATTGGTGTAAAAAAAAATACACATTGCATAACAAAATTTCGGAGAAAAAAGGAATTTCATCGCAAATGTCGGGAAACGTTTTCCGTTCCCAAGTGTGCCATGAGAAAACAAAAGATTGGTAATTGTCAAAGTAAATTATTAGACGTCAGTAGCAGCCATAAGTCATTTTTGATAAACGTTCTAAAAATGTTCCGAACTCAAGAGGAAATGGTTGACATGATATTTATTCTTGGAGAATGTAACAAGAATTGTTTCTTGGCATCACGAGTGTACGCTGCGAGATATCCGCACAGGGCACATCCAAATGAACGTGCGTTTCAAAAAGTGTTGGAGAGATTTATTAGTACGGGAAGTGTGAAACGGCCAAGGAGAGTTAGAAAGAAGGCAGTTATTACCGAAAATAATGAACTGCGGTATATCACCAGAAGTTGCGGTTATGCCTCCAGCAGGAAGGTCGTCATTTCGAACATTTAGTTTAAGTTGTTAAATTTTCTTAATCTGCATTTTTCATATCATGTTGAATAAATAGGTACATACTATTATGTTGACCGTATTTGTGTATTTGTTTTGGTACTTTGACAATTACCAATCTTTTGTTTTCTCATGGCACACTTGGGAACGGAAAACGTTTCCCGACATTTGCGATGAAATTCCTTTTTTCTCCGAAATTTTGTTATGCAATGTGTAATTTTTTTTACACCAATGAAAAATTTAGAGTTTTGGCTGTACAACGCCGTAATTTTTTTAGGGGGGTGCCATTTGAAATTTTCGGAAAAAATGACAACATACAAAGATCAATCAAAAATTATTTTTTTTCCATAAATTACCCGAAAAAAAATTATGTGAAGGTATACGAGGTCTTAACCTGTACCTCAATTCAAAATTTAGGCGCCGGCGTCAATTAGTTTCTCTACAAAAAAATCTCAAAAATGGGGCGCAATTTTGAAAGAAGGGGTTATAACAGCGAAACCGCTAAAGTGAAGGGTATAACATGTTAGATAAAAAAATAAGTACTCGTCGAGCACTTTCCAAATCTGCAATAAAAAATAGGGCATTCCATTTAAAAAAACATAAGTTTGGTACGCCACTGGAGTACGGCACGCCACTGATGATTAGAAATATTTTTAAAACATAGCGACGGTAACTATGCACCACTTTGTTCTTAGATTTTTTTCGATAGCTTTTATCGTAAAGGAGCTATGGTCCGAGGCGTCTTAAGTGCCACACCCGGTATACAGGGTGCCCGGATTTCGCAGGGACAACATGAGCAACATCTACTAGAATACAAAAAAATTGCAAAAATCAAATTAGTTTTATGAAGTGCCAATGAAAGTGTTTATTGGTTCAAGACGCATCTCGGTATCTTGGGTAGCAGGGAACTTACGGCAAATGAAAGAAATAGGGAGATTTTGTTTTTGTTTTTATTTTGAACAAGTGGGCCATGACAAGTGAGATTTGGGGGTGGATTCTTAATGAGTTTTTAAACCTGCACCTTTTTGAAAATTTGACCATCGCATTATTTCTTCAAATGCAGAAGTTGCCCATGTTGTCCCTACGAAATCCGGGCACCCTGTATATACATTTCAAAGTCGGTGAATAAATTTCACTATTTAATTTAAAATGCGTAAGTTGGCAACGGGCGGTTCGTTGCCTGCGGCGCGGAATCGGTCAGAGGCGAGTGTTTTGCCTGGAAAGTCAATAAAGAGCGAAGAACTGGGCTATGATCGATGAATTAATCCCCCCGCCCAGCTTTAATTAACAATTGCTTTTGTTCAAAGCTCCGCGTCGGATAGTAATGTAATCAGCATAGTAATTCAACCTCCTTCGCCAAAGGTCACGCTTATTCATCACGATATCGATTGGCCAGCGATGAAGTCGAAAAAAATTAAACGAGAGCCCCGTGTGTGCCCGATTATAAAATCCCCGATCCACGCAACACAAAAGCGTACGGCAGTCGAGGTTGTGTCATTAAAAAGCAGGCTTATGTGCATATGGGTGTGCCGTTGTGTGCGTGCGTGTGTCCGTATGTGTGAATGCTTTCATCGGACCGTACCAAAACAGTCGGCGCTTTAATGAATGCACGAAACGCCGGCCATCCGACCATCATTCACCGCATCACCTGCGGGCAGCAGGAATGGGAGTTGCTGAGCGCTAACGGTTCGCGGGCTTCGCATCTGGCTACTAATTGCACATTGCCATGTTTCGCGTAAATAATTTCGGGGGGGATATAAATAAAGAAAGAAAAAAAAACGGAGCGCTCCGAGTGTTATCGGCCCGGAACGGAACGTCCGTTTTTACAGATCGGCGGGCGTCAGCGTCGGGAAAACAAGCCATCGTCGTCTCGACAAAGGAACGAATTTGTATCCATTACAAAACGTATCCGACAACAAAGCGTTACTTCAAGAAAGTTTCCAACTCGTAATTAATAAACGCGGAATTATCTCGGGGAACGCAAAATTTACGCACAGAATTTGTAAGCGGGATCGTTGACCCGACTTCAATAGGCATATACCCCAGTATCATTTAATAATAAAAAAATGGTGATGTGGCCATCATGTTACTTTCTCCGACTTGATGGTATCATAGCCATTTATATTTACGTTTTCATGGTTTGTTTTCAATTTAAATCATATTTTAAATGTACTTTGAGCGTTGTGTAAAATCGGATGAAACTGACGTTTTAAACGTCAAAATTATGAAAGATGGAAAAATTATACTTCAAATTCAAAAACTCAGTTTACATGAAAGATGGAAAAATTCTTCAAATTCAAAAACTCAGGTTACTCAAAAACTAAAAAGGTTTCGAAAAAAACTTATTCTTTATAATTTATACATTTTGGCATTATCTATAAATTTTATTATCATTTCATAAGTATAAATCAAAAATGAAAAAAAAAATTAATAATTTTTTTTCTCGAATAACAATGACTTTATAAAAAATATTTTCAAACCAAAGATGTTCATTTCTTTATTGTCCTCAATATTTGTTTAAATATTTTTGTAATATTTATCATATTTAAAAGAATATTGGAAAAAAAAACAAAAAACAGTTAAGGCAAACACCCACTTCCAGTGTATGATATTTTACCAAAAGCTTTTCAGTTCTTTGTATTATCAAATAAGACTTATGTTATGACAATTGTTGAAATGGCATCTACGGACCCCAAAACGGATATTTAGGTAAAAAAAAAAATTGAAATTTTTTTTCACGATCACAATACTTTCTCGTACTTCGTAATAGAGAAAGTAAAAAAAAATCCAGAAATTGTTGAAATGGCATCTAAGGACCCCAAAACGGATATTTGCGTAAAAAGAAATTTGAAAAAAATCACGATCACAATACTTTCTCGCACTTCGCAACGGAGAAAGTAAAAATTGTAATCAGTTTTAAAATTACAATAAATTCACCTTATTTTGACGTTTGAATAATCAAAATTGAACAACGCGTTCGGCAGTTGTGCAATTTAAAAAAAAAACCAAAAGCACGATTTTGTAATCAGCGAACTTTAAAATTACATTTTGTATTAATTTCACAAAATGTAATCTTTTAAAATAACAATAAATTCACCTTATTTTGACGTTTAAATCATTAAAATTGAACAACGCGTTTGGCAGTTGTGCAATTTCAGAAACGAAAAAAAAAACGATTTTGAAATCACCGAACTTTCAAAAGTGCGATTATTTCACTAGCAAAATAAGTTATCACCGTTACACTAAATTCTCCTGATTTTGACGTTTTAATATTCAAAATCACAGAGTTTGACAGTTGCGCAATTAAAAAAAATCTAAATCGCAATTTAAATTTTTTGGAATTTGAGAACGTGCAATTTTAAAGTTTTGCGTTGATTTCACGAAATTATTTATTACGGGTTTCTAAATTGCACTAAATTAACTATTTTTTTACGTTAGAATCATTAAAATCAGACAGTACGTTTGACAGTTGTGCAGTTTCAAAAATGGTCGAACACTTAATACTAAATATAAACATACTCACATGATAAAATTGGTCAAAATGTTTAATCTATTCACAGCTACCTTTAAAATTAATTAAAATGTTTGAAAATGTGTCAATTTTTCTGTGAGGTATGAATTTTTTGAAAATTAACGTTTTTATTTGTCGAACACCAATAAAAAAAAATCGAAAAAAAATAAATACTCACATGATAAAATTGCCATAGGCCTTTAAAGTTGATTAAAATTTTTGGAAATGTGTCAATTTTTCCGTAAGTTATGGATTTTTTTTAAATTAATGTTTTAATTTGTCGAACACTTCAATAAAAAAAAAAACGAAGAAAAATAAATACTCACATGATATAACTGCTCAAAATGGGTGCCTTTATAAATTTTTTTAAAGTGTCAATTTTTCCGTGAGTTATGAATTTTTTGAAAATCATGTTTTAATTTCTCGAACACTTCAATACAAAAAAAATTGAAAAAAAATAAATACTCACATGATATAATTGCTCAAAATGTTTAGCATATTCACAAAACATCTACCTTTAAAGTTTATTAAAATTTTTGAAAATGTGTCAATTTTTCCGCGAGTTATGAATTTTTTGAAAATTAATGTTTTAATTTGACGAACACTTCAATAAAAAAAATAAATACTCACATGATAAAATTGCTCAAAATTCAAAATGTTTAACATATTCACAAGACATATACCTTTAAAATTAATTAAAATGTTTGAAAATGTGTCAATTTTTCCGCGAATTATGAATTTTTTGAAAATTAATGTTTTAATTTGACGAACACTTCAATAAAAAAAAATCGAAAAAAAATAAATACTAACATGATAAAATTGCTCAAAATTCAAAATGTTTAACATATTCACAAGACATATACCTTTAAAATTAATTAAAATTTTTGAAAATGTGTCAATTTTTCCGCGAGTTATGAATTTTTTGAAAATTAATGTTTTAATTTGACGAACACTTCAATAAAAAAAAATAAATACTCACATGATAAAATTGCTCAAAATTCAAAATGTTTAACATATTCACAAGACATATACCTTTAAAATTAATTAAAATGTTTGAAAATGTGTCAATTTTTCCGCGAATTATGAATTTTTTTGAAAATTAATGTTTTAATTTGACGAACACTTCAATAAAATAAATTTAAAAAAAATAAATACTCACATGATAAAATTGCTCAAAATGTTTAACATATTCACAAGACATATACCTTTAAAATTAATTAAAATGTTTGAAAATGTGTCAATTTTTCCGCGAGTTATGAATTTTTTGAAAATTAATGTTTTAATTTGACGAACACTTCAATAAAAAAAAATCGAAAAAAAATAAATACTCACATGATATAATTGCTCAAAATGTTTAACATATTCACAAAACATCTACCTTTAAAATTAATTAAAATTTTTGAAAATGTGTCAATTTTTCCGTGAACTATGAATTTTTTGAAAATGAATGTTTTAATTTGCCACACTCCAATACAAAATGGTGATGTGGCCATCATGTTACTTTCTCCGACTTGATGGTATCATAGCCATTTATATTTACGTTTTCATGGTTTATTTTCAATTGAAATCATATTTTAAATGTACTTCGAGCGTTGTGTAAACTCGGATGAAACTGACGTTTTAAACGTCAAAATTATGAAAGATGGAAAAATTATACTTCAAATTCAAAAACTCAGTTTACTCAAAAACTAAAGGGATTTCGAAAAAAACTTATTCTTTATAAGTTGTTCATTTTGGCATTGTCTACAATTATTATACATAAATTTGCTGTAACTATTATCGTTTTAAAATTATAAACCAGAAATGAAAAAAAAAATAATATTTTTTTTTTCTCAAATAACAATGATTTTATGAAAAAAAATTCAAACAAAAGATGTTCATTTATTTGTTGTCTTTAATATTTGTTTAAATGTTTTTCATATTTAAGAAGATATTGGCAAAAAACAAAAAACGGTTAAGGTAAACACCTACTTCCGGTTTACGAAATTTTACCAAAAGCTTTTCAGTTCTTCGGATTATCAAATAAGACTTATGTTCAAAGTTTCATATCAATTGCTCTATTAGTTTTTGAGATACAGCGCGCACAGACATACACAAACAGACACACACATACATACAGACACACACACACAGACACAACATTTTTTTTTCCAGAAATTGTTGAAATGGCATCTAGGGACCCCGAAACGGATATTTCCGTAAAAAACAATTTTTGAAAAAAAAAATCACGATCACAATACTTTCTCGTACTTCGTAACGGAGAAAGTAAAACAATTAAATTCGTTCGTATTTACATCAATTTATGCAGTGTGTGTTCTATCGAAGTGCGATTTGCGTCCCATCGGAGGATTGGCAGAATCAGTGAAGGGTCGACAAAAAAATGTGAAGACCACAATTTTGTATTTGTAGGCTCAACTCTATTTTTAAAATAATAAATTCTGAGCGCGACGTGAGGAACTTATTTTTCAGTCATCAAGGGGAGTTGAACTTTGAAGTAAAGAATCAATATCCGAACGCAACATTTTATTCTCTTCAGTAACCGATGACAAAAACCACCGGAAGTAGAATGAGTACCCTCGCGCTACGCGCTTAGACATAGATGTCAGCAGGTTTCTGTAAATAATTCGGTCGGATCACAATTTACGACATCAAAACTGTATCAATTAATTGGGAAAGTTTCCGACCTGTTCATTTAACACACGGAGAGCCGAAGAGAGATCGAAGTTATTGAGATATTAAACGTATCGGATCCCGAATGATGGCTGAAACTTCCTGCGAACTTTAAACGCCGCCGACGACGGACGCGCGGCGCAGGAAACGCGTGCTGAAATGAAAAGTGTATTGAACCGCCCCGACGCCGCATCGCCTTTCTTTCTTTCTTCCACACATCAGACACACCTACACGCGCGTCGAGCTAAATAATAAATGCCCCGTCCACGTCCACGTTTTGATATCGCGACGCGAACGGCAAACAACCCATTGTGAAATTTGAGCGAATGTCAAAATCGCAAACCTGCCGCGCGGCCACAATGCAACAGTGAATAATGCACGTATATATTTGCGGCCTACACCGACCGCATATATCTATATATACATGCATGTTAAATGTACACACACACACATAAAGTTATCATGCAAACAGCATCACTTGACATTGTTTTTCGGTCCCTGTACGCTGGACACAAACACGCCAACTCTATATAACTCAAACCGCGGGACAGGCCCAGCGCGGTAGATTAACGAAAGCCGCGGCGCGACGCGGAGGAATTTTTTTTTTCACCGACGCAGGGGAAAAATTGAGGAATTTATGAGATATTTGCATTATTTTATATTTATACGGGGGGACAGCGCAAGTGTTGGAAAGTTTCGCGTTTCACGTTTTGCGGTGCCGATTGGGCGAGCGAGAGGGAGTTTCGGGGGGTCGCGCGCGGTGAATTTGACAGATGGCTTTTTGATGTGCGCAATCGAAAACGGTGTTTTTGATCTTTGAACGCGTCGAGAGCGTTCCGTTGCAGGCAAGCCGGCGGCGACCTCCTTTGCCGTAAACTCGTACGTGAATTTCGAGGCGGTATTCCGGCCCACTCGGATTTCAACGTTTCAAGGAAAGTCGAGTTGATTGTACGTACTAATCAGTGATGGCTCGCTCCGGGAATATTTTCGCAGCTGGACAGCAAGAGATGTACACAGTTGGGCCACGGGTTAACTTACGTGCAAGAAATCGTAGAATGTGTAATCATCTAACCCAACGTTTCCCAAAGTGTGGGTCGTGACCCGGCACCGGGCCGCAGAAGAATTTTGCCGGGTCGCGAAAAAATATTGAAAAAACACAAAAAAAAAAATTTACATATTATTTTTTATAACAGTTAGTTACTAGGAATAGTGGCAAATGTAGTTTTTCGTATAGCAGACTTTTTACCGAATTATGCAAGGAGGAAATGCGGAGTGATCATAAACACTAACACTCTTTTTGTATTGTAATTCACGATGCATTTAAAAGGAAACGTTTTAAAACGTTTGAGCTAAAAGACGAAGCTTTGGTATTTCTGAATGAACACCCACCATTTAAAAACGATGCAATTTTTTTCATTTAAGGATAGATTCTTCGATTTTTAGTGGTTTATAAAAGTAGCTTATTTGTGCGACATATTTGCTGCATTCAATTAATTGAATTTCAATTTCCAAGCTTTGGTTTAAATATTTTCAAAGTATCGGAAAAAGTCGCTGCAATAATTTAAAAAAATGACGACTTTCAAGAGAAATTTTAAATCTTTTGAAACATTACATTAATTTATTGAAACCCATGCAAATTATGATGAAGAAGATTTACATCTAGAAACACATCAGTTTCAATTTAAGAACATCTTTCGGAGCTAATAAATAGTTTTAAAGACTACTTTCCGGATATTCCTTCAAATAATCACTTGAATACCCCCTCTGGCTCAATTCTGAAATCGAGTATTTTCCAAATTGCCAAAAAATTTAAAAAAATGGTGATGTGGCCATCATGTTACTTTCTCCGATTTGATGGTATCACCGACATTTATATTTACGCTTTCGTGGTTTATTTTTAGTTTAAATCATATTTTAAGTGCACATCTAGCGTTTTGTAGACTCGGCTGAAACGTTTAAAAGATCAAAATTATGATGGAAAAATTATACTTCAAATTTAAAAACTTCTAAAAAAAACTTATTCTTTATAAGTTGCTCACAATTATTATTAACATAAATTTACTATAACCATTACCGTTTCATAATTATAAACCAAAAATTAAAAAATATATAATTTTTTTTTTCTCGAATAACAATGATTTTATGAATAATATTTTGTAACAAAAGATGGTCATTTTTTTGTTGTCTTCAGTATTTGTTTAAATGTTTTTGTGATATTTTTCATATTTAAAAAAATATTGTAAAAACATTTTTTTTTTAAATTTTCACGATCACAATACGTACTTTGTAATGGAGAAAGTAAAAACAATTGAAACCCCTTGAAATCTACCTAAAATAGATTACACTGAATTTTTCTATTAAAATTTGCAAACATTCCTACCTTAGATGTTAAACACTCCGGTTCAATCCAGAAATTGAGCATTTTCCAAACATTCCTACTCCAGATTTTAAAATAATTACAATTAAATACTTCGGTTAAATTCTGAAGGCGAGCATTTACCAAATTTTAAAATCACTTAAAATAGGTTCTATAAAAATTGGAAAACATTCCTACCTTAGATTTTAAAATAATCACACTTGAGCAACTCCCGGTTTAATTCTGATGAACTTTTTACAAACCGAAAAATGAATTAAAACAATTGAAAAAACCTCAAACTATTGACATTCCTCTAAAATAGATTGCACTTTAAATATCTACTAAATTTTGGAAACATTCCTACTTTAGGTTTCAAAATAATCACATTTCAACATCCCCGCTTCAATTCTGACGTCGAACATTTTCCAAACCGCCAAAAAATTAAGAAAAAAAACATTGAAACAACTTCTCAATTTTTTTAAATTCACTTAAAATATATTGCACTTATTTTATCTGCAAACAATTACATACGTTACTACGCTAGATTTCGAAATAATCACACTTGAACACCTTTGATTTAATTTCTAAAGTCAAGCATTTAAAAAAATGGCCAAATCGCCAAAAAATATAAAACCAATTGAAATTTTTAAATTCACTCAAAATGCAGTGCACTTCATTTTTGCAAACATTCCTGCCCCAGATTTCGAAAAAATCACAGTCCTGTTCAATTCTGAGGTCAAACACTTTACAAGCCCCCACCACCCCAAAAAAAAAACACAAAAACAGTTGCAGTATTCTCGAACGTTTTCCAATTTAATCAAAATAGATTGCGTTTCGTTATTCTATCAAAATCTATCAACGCTCTTAGCCTCAATTTTGAAATATTTACCCTTAAACACTGAATTCAATTTTGTGGTTGCACATTTTCCAAGTTGCCTTGAAAATAAAAACCAATTACAAAACATTCCAGACTTTATTTTTTACTCAAAACGGATTAATTTTCATTTCTATAATAAAATAGGCAAACATCCTAGGCCCAAATATTGCAATAATCACACGTGCAATAAAAGGCATTTTTTACTTGAGTTTCAAGTTTTTCCGAAATTTCAACTCAAACATTTTTGAAAGTGAAAAATATGCATTTGGATAGATTTTCTTAATTTTCAAGAAAGTCCCTTAGTGGATTAGCTTTAAACTTTAAAAGCACACTCTGTATACTTCTAGCAATAAAACAAGTAAATAATCAAAAAAATAATTTGGGTTAGTTTTTCCGAAATTTTGACTCAAGCATTTTTGAAAATGCAAAATCATGCATTCGCCTAGATGTTCTTAATTTCCTAGAAAAAAACCCAGTGGATTATTTCCAAATTTTACAAGCACATTCTACAGATTCGTAGTAATAAAACTAGTAAAAATAATGTGACCTAATTTTTCCGAAATTTCAACCCTAAAATTTTTGAAAGTGAAAAATATGTATTTGGCTAGATTTTCTTAATTTTCAAGAAAGTCCCTTAGTGGATTTTCTTGAAACTTTAAAAGCACACTCTGTATACTTCTAGCAATAAAACAAGTAAATAATCAAAAAATAATTTGGGTTAGTTTTTCCGAAATTTTGACTCAAACATTTTTGAAAATGCAAAATCATGCATCCGCGTAGATTTTCTTAATTTCCAAGAAAGTTCCTTAGTGGATTATATTCTAACTTTAAAAGTGAACTCTGTAGACTTCCAGTAATAAAACACGTAAATAATCAAAAAAATCATTTGGGCTAGTTTTACCGACATTTTACCTCAAACATTTTTGAAAATGAAAAATACGCATTCGGCTAGATTAATGTTTCTCAACGTGGGCGATCGACGTCTTAATTGGGCATTTATCTGACAATCTGTATTTGGGGGCCGATTGTCATTTCGTAGGGGCGAATACAATACAATAATTACAATTTTTGTGTATGAAATAGACAATCAAATAACTTGATTTTTATTAAAAAATAAAATTTGTTTTGTAAATAAATGTTTTTTTTTATAAGGTGGGTCGCGATAAATGTTAAAACCTCATACCGGGCCGCGGTCAAAAAAGTTTGGGAAACGCTGATCTAACCAACCAATCAATCGGGCTATAAGGTGTGAACCGCAGAACTTTGTTTCCTAGTTGGCCATGCCTGAGAGAGAGAGAGAGAGAGAAACATAGCAGTCATGTCTGAGATTGATTCAGTTTCTTAAATGTACTTCAATTGAGCCAATCTAGTCTCATGACGTAATAATATGCGACATACCTCATTTATCTCACAGCCAACTCTGAAACAAAATGTTGCGGCTCACACGATATTAATAAGTCATCGCTCGCTTGAATATTGGCCATGAGGGCTGTACACAGCTGGACGAATAGTGTCAACACGCGATACAAAGTGCTAGGGTTGATTGACATCAGTGACGGTTCGCGGGGTTTTCTCTGGTACGGCCGAGGAACAAGAGGTGGTAATACAGATAGGTGCGGTCACGCAGCCAGCCGTCTCTGCAACTGACCCTACCTATCTGTATTACCACCTCTTGTTCCTCGGCCGTACCAGAAAAAAACCCCGCGAACCGTCACTGATTGACATGCATTTTAAGATGTAATAACCTCGACGCACAATAAGGATATAAGCAATGACGATTCGCGGGGTTTTTTCTGGTGCGGCCGAGGAACAAGAGGTGGTAATACAGATAGGTAGGGTCAGTTGCAGAGACGGCTGGCTGCGTGACCCCACCTTTCTGTATTACCACCTCTTGTTCCCCGGCCGTACCAGAAAAAAACCCTGCGAACCGTCACTGGATATAAGACAGTTTCTAAAAAAAGATCCACAGTCCATTACCACAAACTAAACCAATAAACACCGCGGTGCACCGCCTCGTCGTCTCTACTCTGCGGAATAAGCCCGTTGTCATCAAATTAAATCCTAAACTCAAACAAATGCGATAATTAAACTTTTAAACGAGGAGGAAACTCGAACTGAATAATTATGCGTGTCCTCCGAGCGGTGGATGACGGTCCTTTACAGTGATACGCAACTAATGAGGAGCGAAGAAGGGACGGACGGGCATTTATAATTCGATTCGGTTGTCGCCCTCCTCCGTTCACGTGACGCAGTCCTTTTTTCTTCGTTCTTATTTGCGAAAGAGACGGAATACGGAGACGAGGATCCGGATGAAATAATAATTCTTGGCGAGCATAAAGGACTTCGCCGTTTCGAGGGTTCCGCATCGAGGCGGAGGCGGACAACATCTAAATTCGGAAACTTCCCAGAAAGGAGGAATTACTTGGCGTCATTAGAAAAAAAAGAGAGGGGGGGGGGGGTGCATCGATTTAATTTTAGATAAAGTTTTCATTCGCAGCGAAATGCATTAATTGCTGGATTTTATTTGTTCTAGACACCAGTGATGGCGAATTGGGTAAAACTTTGTTCACAAATTTTTTTTAATAGTAGCTCGTAGGTCGACAGTCAGTGACAATTGGATGTCGTAAATTGTAATCCGAGCCAATTATTCACAGAAATCTGTCGATCTCTATGGATCGCGCGCCAGGTACGGTGCCAGCGGGTTTTTTTCTGGTACAGCCAAGGTACAGGACGTCAAATGTAAGTTGGCCAGACGCGCAGAGAGCAAGCGAAAGCTCTCTCTCTCTCTACAGCCGGCCGTAATAAGCAAGCACATATTATTCGCGTGCGCTATTCATTTACAACTCTGTCGGGCGCTCTCCTCCACATAATTGAATGTACCAGGCGCGCGAACTCTTCACGAAATTTATCGAGAGCGCCCTTCGAAGGTTCCGCCCACAATTTTGCCACTGCGCAACGGCAAGTTACGTTTGCCGTCCTGTAGCAAGCGTAACAATACAGATAGGTGCGGTCTCTGCAACCTAACTGTATTGTCACCCCCTGCTACCTCGGCAGTACCAGAAAAAAAAATCGGCGAACCGTCACTGCTGCCAGGGGTCTTCGGTTCAAATCCGGCTTCGTGCATAAAAACAAAACTATAGTCTGTTCATATCCAAGAGGCAGTACATGTAAAAAACGCCGGCTGCTTGTGGAGTTCTCGCCGGATTCACTTTGTATTTTGGCGCGCCGTGCATTTTGTAAGTGCGCACGGTACTGTGCGACCCTGTGCAATCTCACCGTTCACGTGATTGTGTTTACACTTACTGCCTCTTGGATATGAACACACCTTAGTTCATAAGGAAAACCAGAGCAGCTCCCTGGTATATCCGGAATTCGACCCTGAGAAACGACTCGAACGCTGAAGATCTACTAGAAAAAAAATGCTGGGCTGCCTTATAAGCCGCAACAACAACAGTATTTCCGCCTTGGGGATATAATTATAAAGTGCTCAAACTGAGAGCCCACCTCCTCCAAAACACGAAGACAAACAGAGCCGTCCTAAGACATTCAAGCAACCTGGGCTAATAAAATCAAGCGCCTTCAGCTCATTTAAGTGAAGTAATTTTTTTAAAAGGTGTTAATTTTCGATATGAACGAACAGATTAGAAAAAGTGGATTAAGGCGTCCATTTCATAAAATGTAAAAACTTGAAATTGAATTATGAAGCGTCGGCGCCCACCGGTGCCTTGCGCCCTAGGTCTGCAGCCCCTATTAGCCCAATGGTTGTGGGGCCTAACGACAAACCATTCAAAGTTAAATTAGATGCAATAATGTGTATACGTATGTCGTCCAATGCGAAAAAACCCAGTTTGCGGTAATGACGCACACGCAAAGATGGTACCTTGAATGGACAAGATAATGTTTCAAAGTCTTAAGGGGAGGTTCTCCTGTAAAATTAAAAAAAAATTGATTTTTTTGTTTGCATTTTTCAAAAGGTATAAATGTCTACTATATTGGATGAAAAAGTTTTTTCGGGTCCTGGATAAAGTGGCGAATGCCCAAAGTGCTGAATCAGTATTTGGTCCAAAGTGCCGAATACTACCGACCATGCCCAAAGTGCCGAACGACGTCAAGCAACGTCGCATCGTTCGTCAACAAGGCGTCGGACCCGAATGTGTATCGGCAGTTTGGACATTCGGCACTTTGTTCCCGCACATATTTTAGAAATATAAGGGGGCCGCGACTATTAAAAGTTTGAGAACCAGACTCTGGTCGCCAAAATCTGGACATCTAGTCACCTTGCGTAAGTTCATTATTTGAATATTATAATCCTCTTCCCCAACTTTCGTGAAACACCTGCAAACGATTTGCGGCGCACCGTTTAAAAAGAAGCTAAGCTAATAAACTTTTAAACGGACAATTATTTATCGTTAAGCCGGCGCTAAAAATATTCGCACAGCCGTACATTTCCATTTCCGCTTCATCCACGTTACCAATACTTCGTAGAAATAAGAATTCCTCGTGCGCGCAACTTCTGAAACAAGTGAACTTGTCCCACAAAGTATGGATCGCGCTTTACGAACGCGAAAATGCAGTGAGATCCCTCTTCCTATGAGTTATAGGGGTGTAAATAGGGTGATTCCGATAGGCTTTACATAATGTTACTTTGAGTGTGTGGTAAATCCCGACGTAATAAATTGAAACCCGCGCGCGCGAGAGAGAGATCTCCTCCTTGTTGGCCCGTTTTTAAGTCGGAGCGCGCCAATTAAAGGCCCCGGGAAAGTCTCAAACAATGGTCACAAGAGAAAAGCGCGTTTATCGCCATCGACCGGAACGGTTGTGCCATCAAATTGGTCGCGTGAAGTGCGAACTGCTTGTAGATGGTCGATTGCTCGGTGGGGGAGGGAGGGGGGCGGCGTGCGATCAATCATGCCTTCCCGCCTTAGGAGTCCGCTTCGCGCGAGGGTGCATGAAGCATTACCGAGATTGCCGATATACGTGGAGAATATTGACAACTGTGCGGAGCCATTACGGCGCCCCGTGACCCCACACATCATTAATACGGGAAAGCCGGATGAAATATTTATTACGGTGTGGGTCATTCGAAGTCGGTGTTTCTTACAATAAAACAAGTATCTTTATTTAAAAAATATGGAAAAACGCTGAAAGAAGAACCAGCGACTGCGTGAGTCGAGCAACGTTAGTTCGGTTGTGAAGCTATTTAGGTGAGATGTAGGCTACCGCGGGAATGGGTGCAGGAAAGGTCGTACTCTGAACGTGCATTTGGTGCCAAATAAATTCTGGCTCATCTCGTGCGCGCGATGATGACGTGCACTTGTTAATCACATTTCGCCAAGTTAAAACTATCAGTCTCCGTCAGGCGCATTAGAATATGAATACATGTATAGTAGAGTGGGTCTTGTTTTAGAAGTATATGAAAATCAACGGGACAACCCGGAAACTTGTTCGTATAGATGAAAAACTAATAACCGTAAATTTTAAGCCATATCGAACATTGCGTAACCGAGCCCCTCTAAAATTTGAAAAAGTGGGTTTATTCCCTTTTTTCATTTTGGTCTACCCTAATATTAAACGGTCCACCCTAATGGCCAAATTATATATTATGTCGATAGAGGACGTTAATGTGAATCCAAAACGTGTTTATTTGTTGAAATTGGACTAAAATTGACGAAGTTATTAATGTTTTACGAAACTACAAGCAAAAAATCTAAAATATCGGTCGGAAAATCAAAAACCCTGGACTAAAAGTAAAAAATACAGACGAAAACTTGAGAATTCAAGTAAAGGAAAATTAATTTGCCATTTTCACCCCCAAAATAATAATCTCAAAGTAAATTTCTGGCCAGAAACTCGGAAATAATAGCCAGAAAATAAAAAATAAAATTACCCAACAAAATCAATTCAAGTTAAAAAATCTAAAAAATATGAAGAAAATCATAAATTTAGACCAAAGTCAAAAATTCGGGACTAAAAATCAAAACCGCAGATTAAAAATATTGAACAAAATTTCGGCCAAAATAAGGAAAAATTTAGACAAGTGTAAAAGAAGTGACAGAAATGCCGCGCATCTTCTAATGACCGTAGATGAAGGATTAGGTCACAAAACATCGAAATATTCACAACTCTGTCAATTTTAGCCAGATTTTAACAAATAAATTCGTTTTGAATTCGTATTAATCCTTTGTCGACACAGTATATCATTTAACCATTAGGGTGGACCGTTTAATATTATGGGGGCTAAAATGAAAAAAAAGGGGAAAAAACGATTTTTTTCAAATTTTAGACGCCCAGGGCTCGGTCCATGGTCGATATAGCTCAAAATTTACAGTTATTACTTTTTATCTATACTAACAAGTTTCCGGGTAATTTTCGCATACTTCGAAACTCCCCTATATATGCTATAACCACTGTAATGTATAGTATAAGTGGCTCTACCATCAACATGTTTTACGAGCCGCTAATGTTGTCATCACTTGCTTTTAAATTATGTCATATTACAAAAAATAGTGATGTGACCATCATGTTACTTTCTCCGACTTGATGGTATCATTTACATTTAGGCTTCCATGGATTATTTTCAATTTAAATGAACATCGAACGTTTTGTAGACTCGGATGAAACTGACGTTTAAAACGTCAAAATTATAAAAGATGGAAAAATTATACTTCAAATTCAAAAACTCAGTTTACTCAAAAACTAAAGGGATTTCGAAAAAACTTATTATATTGATCTAAAATATGGGCCAAAAACATCAAAAATCCTGATTTAGAAATAAAAAAATCAGGCGGAAAAAAAGTAAAAGAAAAATAATTTACCATTTTTAGCCCTAGAAAATATTGACAAAAAAAATATATTGTGCGCGAAAAATGATAAATTATTTTCCTTTTACTTTTTGGTAATTCAGATTAAAAATCTAATATAAAAGGAAAAAAATGATGCCTGAAAATAAATTATTTTTCTTTTGCTTTTTAGCAGATAATTTTGGACAAAATAAAGAATGTTTATACAGGCCAAGATCTAAAATATGGGCCAAAAAAATCAAGAATCCTGATTTAGAAATAAAAAAATCAGGCCGAAAAAAGTAAAAGAAAAATTATTTACAATTTTTAGTCCGAAATAATAACTGCCAAAAAATAAAATTATGCTCGATTTTTTTAAATTTTTTACGGACAAAAATGATAAATTATTTTTCTTTTACTTATTTTGGTAATCCAGTTTAAACATCTAAAATAAAAGGCAAAAAATTACGCGCGATTTTTTTTTAATTTTGTTTTTATTTTATAGAAGTAAGTAAAACTAGTAAATGATTTTCGTTTACTTTTTAGCAGAAAATTTTGGACAAAATAAAGAATGTTTAGATTAAAAAATTAAAAAAATTGAACAAAAAAAGATCTAAAATATGGGCCAAAAACATCAAGAATCCTGATTTGGAAATAAAAAAATGGTGAATGGAATTTTTTTACGGACAAAAATGATAAATTATTTTTCTTTTACTTATTTTGGTAATCCAGTTTAAACATCTAAAATAAAAGGCAAAAAATTACGCGCGATTTTTTTTTAATTTTGTTTTTATTTTATAGAAGTAAGTAAAACTAGTAAATGATTTTCTTTTACTTTTTAGCAGAAAATTTTGGACAAAATAAAGAATGTTTAGATTAAAAAATTAAAAAATTTGAACAAAAAAAGATCTAAAATATGGGCCAAAAACATCAAGAATCCTAATTTGGAAATAAAAAAATGGTGATGTGGCCATCATGTTACTTTCTCCGACTTGATGGTATTTAGATTTACGCTTCCACAGTTTATTTTCAATTTAAATCATATTTTAAGTGTGCATCGAACGTTTCGTAGACTCGGATTAAACTGACGTTTAAAACGTCAAAATATGTACTTCAAATTCAAAAACTCGGTTTACTCAAAAACTAAAGAGATTTTGAAAAAAACTTATTCTTCATAAATTGTTCATTTTGGCATTCTCTACAATTATTATTAACATAAATTTGCTGTAACTATTAGCGTTTCATAATTGTATACCAAAAATGAAAACAAAATTAATAAATTTTTACTTTCTCCGTTACGAAGTACGAGAAAGTATTGTGATCGTGATTTTTTTTGCAAAAATTTTTTTTATGGAAATATCCGTTTTGGGGTCCCTAGATGCCATTTCAACAATTTCTGAAAAAAAAAATTGTGTCTGTGTGTGTGTGTGTGTGTGTGTGTGTGTGTGTGTGTGTGGGTGTGTGTGCGTGTGTGTGTGTGTCTGTGTGCGCGCTGTACCTCAAAAACTAATAGAGCAATTGATATTAACATCCGTCTTATTTGATAATCTGAAGAACTGAAAAGCTTTTGGTAATTTTTTTTTTTTGATTAATTAAAACACTTGGTTTTGTTTCACTGATTTTATTTTTCTCTCCGACTAGTTTCGACCTTAGGTCATTCTCAAGGAGATGAAATTTCGTTCACCGGAAGTGGGCGTTTACCTCAACTGTTTCTTGTTTTTTGCCAATATTTTCTTAAATATGAAAAATATCACAAAAACATTTAAACAAACTTTGAAGACAACGAAGAAATGAACAACTTTTGCTTGAAAACATTTTTCATAAAATCATTTTTATTCGAGAAAAAAATGTATTATTTTTTTAATTTTTGGTTTATAATTATAAAACCATAATAGTTAGAGCAAATGTATGTTGTAGAGAATGCTAAAATGAACAACTTACAAAGAATAAGTTTTTTTTAATTCCCTTTAGTTTTTGAATAAATTGAGTTTTTATATTTGAAGTATAATTTTTCCATCTTTTATAATTTTGACGTTTTAAACGTCAGTGTCATCCTCTCGATGTGTATTTAAAATATGATTTAAATTGAAAATAAACGATGAAAGCGTAAATATAAATGATGCCATCAAGTCGGAGAAAGTAATATGATGGCCACATCACCATTTTTTTCTCGAATAACAATGATTTTATGAAAAATGTTTTCAAACAAAACAATCGCATTTTTTTATTGTCTTCAATATTTGTTTAAATGTTTTTGTGATATTTTTCATATTTAAGAAAATATTGGCAAAAACAAAAAGCAGTTAAGGTAAACACCCACTTCCGGTGTACGAAATTTTATCAAAAGCTTTTCAGTTCTTCGGATTATCAAATAAAACTTATGTTCAAAGTTTCATATCAATTGATCTATTAGTTTTTGAGATGCAGCGCGCACATACACACACACACACACACACACACATACACACAAACACACATACAGACACACACACACACACACAGACACAAAAATGTTTTTTCCAGAAATTGTTGAAATGGCATCTAGGGACCCCAAAACGGATATTTTCGTAAAAAAATTTTTGAAGAAAAAATCACGATCACAATACTTTCTCGTACTTCGTAACGGAGAAAGTAAAAATGTTGTTGATCCTCATTTTCATCAATAATTGAGAGTCAAGCAGTGAGGACTCATGGTACAGCCGAGGTGACAATACAGATGGGTAGGGTCGGTTGCAGAGACGGCACCTATCTGTACTACCTCAGCCGTACTCGCGAGTCATCACTGCAAGAGTCCCAAAAAAAATTGTGAGGTACTGCACAAATATAGCTTAACCGTTGTCGTCATCACTTGCTTTTAAATTATGGCATATAACAAAAAGAGTCGCTGAGGATAATTTCCATCAATAATTGAGTGTCAAGTCCGCCAATTGTCAGGCGTTAATCTTTGATAAGCTACCGAAAGTTTTAATTGTATCCCGGAAACGTCGAAAAAGGGGATAGCGTAAGGAGTCCCATAACGATCAAACTCATTATGATAATTTAGAGATGAGTAAGGCGAGAGTTAATATTTTCGCAGCGGGCTTAATTTGAAGCGCTGTAAAAAATGACCGTTGGGGAATACGCGCCGAAATAATTAGGGACGGTTTGCGAGAGGGAGGGCGGAGAGGCAGCGGCGCGGCGGAATGGAGAGCTGTCCCGTTCGCATTAATATTGCAAGCGACGTTCCCGATTGTCTAACGAGGAGAGGAGCGGTGCGCTGCACGCGAAGCGAAGGGCGGCTGACGGATAGGCCGCGCCGAGCGCGCGTCAGCCGCGTTACAATCACCAGCAGCAAAGCCTAGATCCACCGCTGCGATTATACGAACGCCCCCCTCCCAACGGTTGATCTATATCCATAATTTGTAAAATGGGGCGGGATTAAACCATTGTGCGCGTCCTATTTTTCAATTTCTTAATGAGACCGTCGGAAAAGAGTATAATCCAATTCGAGAGTGACTCGGCGAATCGAGATATTCGGAACAATGGGCCTCATTTAGCGATATGACTGTCAGCAGGAGTTTACGGCAGGAACACAACTGCTGGTGCTATATCACGGTGGGAGGTCTGGGGTGAAGCGGACCAACAGAACACGCCATAGCGCGGCGCGGCATGTGTCTGTGAACCGGGTCCGCAGCCGGGACAGGGAGGGGACCGTGTCATGTCACCGTGCCGCCCTGCTACGCTCACGCTTCCGTGCGTGTGCACGCCCGAGGCCTCCGTGCATAGCAGAACAAGGTATCGAATAAACCAAGCTGGAATACACAACGATATCCTCCGGCCATACTCGTTTCCAAAATAATAGCAATATCCTGCAACAACAACGTATGAATTATCAACGACCATCTTCTAATTTGAACACTGTAATTAAATAATATTTACCTTTCCCGTCCTCGATGAATAGAAATAATATCGGAAAATCGCGGGGCTGTTCTGACTCCGATATCGAAAACCAACAACTTGAATAGTCATCAAAACTGTAACATCCGGCAGGGTTCGAGTAGCGGCTTGAGCGATGACAAGGCCGCGACGCGTTTGTCTGGGTAATAGGGGCGTCGGGGTGTCTAACCCCGCAGTTCCCTCCACCCTCCCGCCGCCATAAATCAGCGTGACCGATAACGCTCTTGTTTGCCGCACGAAGCATGCCGAATATGCTACGCTCTGCATCGTTATGTCTTATTGATGGCCAGACCCAACCTACAGTCTCCACCATTGTGCCAATTGACCGTTGCACTGATGCTAATTCAAACCCCTTTTTGCCACAATGATATACTAGTTACCTGCATCTGCTTATCAAATCTCAATCAACCCTAGTTAACAGCGAATCATCAGGAATTCAGAGTTGGAAAAAAAACGCGTAATCCGGGAAACATGTCACGGCCCGTATAATCCGCAAAGTATACGAGCAGCGGGAAAAACCTCGCCGGGCATATGTATGGAGAGCTCGGCCTCAAATTAAAAAAGGGAATCCCTCCAAAGAGGCCGTCTAGGGTCGTTACCGACGAAAGGGTTTCGAGATGCCATTCAACCGGCCTATCGCACTAACTAGCGCACATTATCTCGGGCTCCACGCGTTTTTACTGCGAACGTTATATTCGATGATATCTCTCCTGCAGCCCGAGTGGCAATGACTTGCCCATGATTATACTCTCGTTTCCAACTAGGATTCTAATGTTGAACATCGTTAACCACAAAGAAACGGAAGTCGGTTTTACTGTTGTCGCCGAGATGCGCTACGTGCCCGGGGAAAGGTTACTCTCACCCCTCGCGCGCGCACACGTGTATGTTTATGCCACGTAATGGCTATATTTCAAATTCAATCTGGAAAGACTTTAAAAGGATTATCTTAAGTAAACATATACAGTACCAGATTTCCTTCCGCGCGGCTTCTCGCATTGTTTTTATTTTATTGCCGGGGCGTCGCTAGGCATTTTAAAGAGGGCGGCGGCAAAAAGCGCATTTGTTTTTTCTTCTTTTCTTCCTTAATTGCCCCAATTTTTAATGACTCCCTCCAGCAAAGTCTCATATAAAATATATTCCTAGCCCAAGTCCACGCTTAATTCCTGCTGAAGTGTTTGAATCTGTCAAATATTACGTACTTAACACGTTGACTTCCACGGCCGTGCGGACAACATTAAAGTACTACGAGTATTCTCGTAGCTGGCAGTCAACGTGTTAAGAGTGTTCGTCCCGCAACGAATAATTTCTCCTGCGCCATATCTAGCTATGACCTCGTCGGGACACCCCATGTAGAAATGAAGTAAAAAATGTATTTAATATAATTACACCTATCCCCCGATTTACACGGTAGATACGTTCCTGAGAAAAACGTGTAAATCGAAAATTAAGTCGAAAAGCTTGCAGAAAATGCATAATTTTGCTATTTAACAGTTGTGATTTTTTTCAATATTTTTAGGTGTACACAGAAATAAAAATAAAATGCATTGACAGGTTAAAATATGTAATATATTACGGAAACACTGTTTTTTTTTTAATTTAATTACAATACATTAAACAGAAGAACAAAAAATAAAACCAAAGGTGTTTTATTATCCTTCATCACTGTCAGAAATTACTCTCATTCTTTTTTTCGGAATCGAAGGTTCGAATTCACTTTCATCACTCGAAGTTATTTGTGCCCATTCGATGTTTGAAGCAGAAATATTTACATTATGAGGGATGGTAATAAAATCGGTTATTAATAATTGCTTCGAATTTTTTGTAAACTTCTTCATATTGAGCCAAGCAGCGATTTATGTCACGTTGGAATCGTAAAGCCCTTTCAACGTTTGTGTCATTTTGTATAAAATGATTACCCAGCTTTCTTCCCAATGCGAGTCCTTCGCGGATGACTTTAGCAGTGAATGTTACTGGTACTAATTCCTCTTCATCAGATTTGTCAGACTCACTTTCGCAAACTAAGTTAACTAAATCATCCTCACTTAGTTCTTTATCAGCCATTAACTCTGCGATATCATCAACAGTAAAATCATCAAAACCTTCTCCGCCCAATGAATGCGCCATCTGTACTATCTGCGAATATTCATCATTTAACGTTGAAATGGAATGTTCATTTTTGACAACATTTGGCCACAATGTGGCGCTATTGAGCGTTGTTTGCTTAATCACAGTGTATGATAAGGCGATATGCTTCACACAGTCTAATATTGTAAAATTTTTCCAAGCACTAATAACTGTTAAAGATTCATTGTTCTCCATTTGTTCCAAAATATATGTAAAGGCTCATTTTATATACAAAGCTTTAAAAGTAGAAATTATGCCTTGGTCCAATGGTTGTAATAATGAAGTTGTATTTTTTGGTAAAAATTTTACTTCAACGTTCTCATATTCTAGATCTTGTGGGTGACCCGGAGAGCACTTTGAAAGGCAATCCCTTTGAACTTAAATATTTTTTGGCATCTGGGATAAAACATTCATGAAACCATTCAGTAAACATTGCAGCAGTAACCCACGCTTTCTTATTAGCCCTCCAATAAATGGGAAGATTATTGATGTTTACTCCTTTAAAGGCACGGGGCATTTTTGTTTTGTTAATCACTAATGGTTTCATAATATAATCTCCTGAAGCATTGCTACAAAAAAGAATTGTTATGCGATCTTTTGCTGCTTTATGGCCACTAGACGATTTATACAAGTCCTTTTAGGCATTTTTTTCCAGAATAATCCTGACTCATCAGCATTGAAAACCTGATCAGGGGTGTATGAATTGTCGTTAATAATTTCTGCAAAATTTGCTGGATATTCTTGGGCTGCATCTACGTCGCCAGAAGCCAGTTCACCTTTTAATTTTAAGCTGTGTAAAGAATGTCTTATTTTAAATCTTTCAAACCAGCCATAACTTGCCAAAAAATTTGGCTTCTTTTCAGTTGAAGAAGAAGATGGTAATTGCTCTACAATTTTTTCGTAAATTCGTAATGCTTTATTTGTTATAGCGCCCGTATCAATGGGTACTCTTTTTTGTGTTTGATCTTCTATCCAAAGCATTAACGCTTTCTCAATTTTTTCCATTGCGATATTTCTGGTGTATGATGTGCCCATACTCGTGGTATTGCCAGCTGCAACACTCTTTCTAATTGTGTTTTCATTTGTTCTAATAGTTCTTATTGTAGCTTCGTTCATGCTATATGATTTTGCAACATCTACTACTCTATCTCCCTTTCGTAAGCGATCCAAAATTTCGATTTTAGTTTCTAAAGAAATAACTTTTCTTTTAACTTCTTTCTTCATTATAAGCCTATAATTTTTTTTAATTTATGTTAATTTGGCTGTGATTAAAGTAAAATTCAGAGGGAAAAAATGCGGGAAATTTTGGAGGGAAAATTAAAAAAGTTTAATAATTAATTTTTATTCAAATTAAAATGTTTTAATTTTTTTATTTTAATTAAACCTATTTGGTAAATTGCCATCATTTCCATCCAAAATTTCCCGCATTTTTTCCCTCTGAATTTTACTTTAATCACAGCCGTTAATTTATAATAAACTAAATTATGCACTCACTTGTAATTTACGAATATAGAAAATTAAATCTTTCTGAAACTGTGAAACTTTCACTCAAATACAATTTTCCGTAGATAAAACCTTAATTTTATGCGAAGAAATACAATAAATCGGGGGATAGGTGTACTTTTTATTAAGAACACAATTAGATCCAGAAGGTGCTTGCATAGTCGATATAGGATACTATACCCCCCCCCCCTGGGGTCAAAGAGGGTTATTTTTTGTATTAATTTTTTATCTGACCACGTGTTTAATTCAAAATTCTGAAAAAATTCATCAAGGTTGGTTACCAATAGAATTTTTTTCAAAGTCATCCAAGTTTATTTGGCTTCTCAAAAAAATTAAAAAAACAAATTTTTCATTTTTTGAGGCAGAAATCGTTGAGGTGCACGCCGTTTTTTTTTACTATTTTATAAAAGTCGATTCATTTTACCTCTGACAGGAACTTTTAACACTTTTCAAGTGGTGCGTCATTTCTAAAAATCTAATTTTCCTCTTTTTTTTTCGATTTTTCTAATTTTACAGGTAAGGGTTGAGGTTTAGCCAAAATACTAATTAAAAGTTTTTTGTAGCATTTCGTAAGACAACAACAACAACTTAAAAAAAATCATTTTTTTTAAATTTGTAACTCACGCAAAAATAGAAACATTTTCAAAAATCGAAGATAATTCCAAAGGCAGATGTTTTGTGAATATACTAGAATTTTTAATGAATTCTATCATACCAGAATTTTTTTCGTTCAACTTAAAAGGATTATTTTCAAAAATTCATAACGCAAAAACATTTTTTTCTTTGTTCAAGTCTTTTTCAAAAATTCATAACTCACGCGGAAATTGACTCATTTAAAAAAATCAAAGCCATTTTTGCATCAGAGTTTTCAAATAAATCAATCATGTCGATATTTTTTTTTCTATGTTTTCTTTGGTCAAATATTCAACTAGATAAAGAATTCATTTAAAAAAAAATTATAATTCGCGTAGATATTGACACATTTTCAAAAATCAAAGTTTAAGATAAAGGTAGACATATCTTGTATATACAGGGTGTCCTAAATAGAGTAGGATTGCATGGGTATCTTTCTTATTCTTAAAGCTAGAGATCTGGTTAAATGGGCAATGTTGTGCAATTTTCTATGCTGATTCAGTTGAGAAATTTTCAAAATTCCGAGCAGTTTAGAAAATATTGAAAAAAAACTGAAAATCGCGATTTTCAAAAAAATCAAATATCTCAATAATTATTAAAGATGCGAAAAAAAGTTTTAAATAAAAGTTACTTGTTTTAATTAGGCAAACATAGAAATCAAGTCAAAATAAAATTCAAGATGGCGGTTTCCGAGATATTAATACCAACTTTCTTATTTCAAATGGCCGCCATATTTGATTTTTACAACTTATGTTTTTTTAAATGGAACACCCTGTATTTTTTGTCATTTTTGAATTATATGGAGCAAATAAAGGTGAGTTACTTCAATACTCCCTATACCTATTGTTTGCCGTTTTCGAAATATTTGAAGATTTGTTGAAATGCATGGTCCGGGTGAAATTTTATTTTTGCTCCAGTGATTGACTTTGAACGATTAAAATCATTTCTATTAGTTGGTTAAAGGTTCGAACTATAGAGCCAACCATGATTTCATGCAAAAAATTATACAGGGTGATGAAAAAAATGCGGTAGAAAAACCCAACTTATAAAGTTGAATAACTTCGTTCTTTCAAATGGCACACCCTGTATTTAGTAACGTATTAAGTAGAATCCAATTATCATTCAGATTGTATAAGGGTTCCCTGTTCCTAATCTTTATTGTTTTCTTGTATTCGGCGATTATCATATCAGGAATAATTATTATAATCTGAAAGATAATTGGATTCTACTTGAGAATACGTTACTAAATACAGTGTGTGCCATTTGAAAAAACTATTCAACTTTATAAGTTGGGTTTTTCTACCGCATTTTTTTCATCACCCTGTATAATTTTTTGTATGAAATCATGGTTGGCTCTATAGTTCGAACCTTCAACCAAATAATAGAAATGATTTTAATCGTTCAACGTCAATCACTGGGGCAAAAATAAAATTTCAACCAGACCATGCATTTCAACAAATCTTCAAATATTTCGAAAACGGCTAACAATAGGTATAGGGAGTATTGAAGTAACTCATCTTTATTTGCTCCATATAATTCAAAAATGACAAAAAATACAGGTTCCATTTAAAAAAACATAAGTTTGATCTGTAACTTTGTTATGAGAAACCCTGTATAAATTTAAATATTTTTAGGGCATGCAGCTTACTATTCTGCACAACTTTTATATAAAACATTTTTCAAAATTTTAACTAATAAGCACGTGATTGACCGTTCCCAGAGATCTGAAACACCCTGTATAAGATGGAGTTATTTCGTACTTTATATTTTCATATTTTCTGGCGGAATTCTAGTGGAATTAGGTTGGCTATCTGGCGGAAATATTATGGGATCAGATGGCAACGTTGAAAGTGATTCTAGTTTTAGAAAAACAGACTGTCGCATGTCCGCTGCCCTCTCCCCTCCCCCTAAACCAGTGACATCATTTATGAAAGCCGCCTTAGACGATATGTTACGCCATGAAAAAATATTACTTATTGACACAATTGGTGAGCGGTGCTTATTGCCATTGGATGCTGAGAATATTCGGGAGTTAAATATTGTTGTCGCTAAGCAACAGGAAGCCATGGTTTTTTTATGGTGCTCGGATGAAAACACCTACGTAAAAAAGACATTAGGCGACACCGTGTACAGCCTTCCGCAGGATTAGAAAATAAACACCGGCGCCCATTCCGGCAGACTAATCGCTACATAATTATTCCGCGGCGGTAATTAGCAATTAGCATGTTGAGAGGCGTTAATCCCTTGCAGTGGCCCACTGCGTTGTGGATCGCGTTTCCGCCGGCGCTACCGAAATACGCCCCGACACGGTAAACCGTAGTAACGGAACGGAACAGGTTGCCCGTCATAAAGAATCATTGTTCAACCCGTCCTCCGCTTGTTAAAAGTATGTTTTAGGCATGAGCAAATCGATTCGTGCCAGAATCTGCGAGCGATTTCCCGCGGATCATGAGTTTGCACAGGCACACACACACACAGAGAATCTCCGTAGCGCATCCACGGTATTTTCCTCCGCTTTTGTGCGGGCGAAAGATGTAAAAGCGCCTCGTCGCGCCGCGGTAATCTCCGAGCTACCATCAAGTCGCTTGCCACTTCACTTTCCATTCCGGCGGCGCCACTCTACTGCAAAATGCAAAATTTACGGTGCAGCGTATCCCCCCGGGGGCGGTATAACACGAGATGACATGTCGCAGGTGTTTACCGGATGCGAGCAAGCCGAGGCCCGGCCAAACCGAATCAGAGCCGGCATCTAATCGCATTACCGCTATCTCATTTGCAACACATCTCTCGCGGCCGTGTAATTAGGCGGAACGGTAGATGCAGGGGTTGATGACTACTTCACTCCCGTTCTCGCCCACTTTTATAATCTTAAGGTATTAACAGGTGAGAGTCGGCAGGATTTCCTGCGAGCCGCCGCAACTCGGGTTTTTTCGCACAATTATGTGGGACAGTCGCCGTTCGGCTCGTAACGTCTCTATAATTAAATATTTACATGATGCCGGGTTAGGGTGACTCTCTTATAAGGCGGTGATTAATTCTGCAGGAGAATGCGGTCTGGTGTAACTTTGTAGGGAATTAGCGGCAACTCCGCGTAGTTAACCGAAGCGTCCCGTCAGCCTAAAAGGCCGCCCCGCGTTTTGCATACGGAGGTGAGAGAGACGGAGAGAGAGAGTTGTCGCTCGGCGCAAGATAAATACGGATCGAGTTTGGTTTATTGCTATCGGGACGTACAATGCAGCCTCGCACGAGATTAAGAGCGAGCGGTGGCGGTGACGTCACAAAGACGCATCTAACGCCCGAGCGAGTGCCATGCGTTACGGCGGGCGGCAGCTTTCAAAGATAAGCTGAACTCTATGTGGGCCGCAATCCGTGTGTGTGTGTGGCGGAGGGAGAGAGCGCGCGGAAGAGACAGAGTCGCAGGAAAGAGAGAGCGGCGTCGTCGGCGGCAGTAGCGCAGGAAAGAGAGACGCGACCTGTAACTGCGGTTGGACCCTCAAAGCATCGCGTACTCACCCGACCGTGGAGCTGTTGCTTTGCTTCACTCGTTGTTACGCATCGCTTATGGTCAAATGTGGTTTGACGCTTTCGTCTTGTTCTGACCGGGAGAACTCTTGCAGTTTCCCGAACCAATTATAAATTTCCTTACTTGTTAAACTTTAAAGAAGGCGTAATCTTCACCAGTTTACACGATTCGATTATTGCAATAAAAAAACCGCCCCTGCTCGAGGGGCCGATACAGAAAAAAAATATATACGGAATTACGCAATCATCCGCACGCACCTTGGATCGAAAAATATGAGTGGGGTATTAAATGGTAATTCCTTTCCCCGTGCTGGTTGCCAATGTGCCGCGCTAATAGCGTTCTCCAATGTGCAATAAACACAATAACCGCACGCCTAAATGCAGTTTGATGGCGGGATTTAGGGGGTGCATATTGCTGGTCGGAAATACAATTACTGCACGCATCACTGCATTAACCTCGATTTTAATTACCTCCTCCTACTCCACGCGCGGCCTTCAAAATGTTGCCAAATTGAAAAAACAATTTCACGACGGAATCAGAATTAGCAGTTTGACTGGTCTTGTAAGTTGGGTATTAATTAGGTCACAGTTTACACGTTCGCTACCACTACAATTGCGATTGCACATACGCAAGTATAAAGTTGGACGCACAAGCGCAGTGATAGGGAAACTACGGCCCGCGGAAAGGTTTAATCCGGCCCGTTTAAGAGTGCCGTCGTGAGAATGTTTGAACGCGTTCTTACTTCGTAATGTGACGACCCGCATAAAAACTACCTGCGGCGATATTCAAAACACAATAGTATTCTGGACAAATCCATCCGACCTAAACAGATGACTCATCTTCGCTCGAAACTTCCAGACACTCTCGCAGGTAGGTATAAATACAAGCGAGGCCGCCCGAAGATCAGTTAGTTAGCGACTTAGTCAGTCATCTGCAACGACCAGCTGTGACTCCCCCAAACTCCCAGTGCCTCAACAAACTCCCGCGTAAGAGCATTAGTTAGCAGTAAGCTTTCGTCAATTGCGTTTCTGTGTGTTGTTCTCCGTAGTAGGTAACGTCTAAAATGGATGTTAAAAAAAGAAAAGTGGATTCTGAATGTCGAGTTTTTAAAGAAGAATGGACGTGGAAATATTTCTTTACTTTATTTAAAGAAAAACCTGTGGGCTTACTTTGCAATACAACTGTTGCAGTTTTAAAAGAATATAACATTCAACGCCATTTCAAGAGCAAACATGAAAACCACTCCTACTCATCGTTAACTGAAGAGGTGAAAAAAATTAAATCGAAAGATTTCATAAAAAAATTCAACAATTATTTCAGAGAGCTAATCATTCTCAAAGATGCGCTACGAAAGCCAGTTATGTGTTGGCTTATAATATTGCTAAATCTAATAAAGCATTTTCAGATGGTGAATTTATAAAGCAGTGCATGATAGATGTGTGCGATATTATGTGCCCTGACAAGAAAAAGGATTTTCAGTCACTGTCTCTCTCAAGAAGAACAATCACCGAGAGAAATGAAAATATTGATAAAAATCTAATTTCACAACTGACTACAAAAACTCAAAAATTTATTTTTTATTCAATAACCATGGATGAAAGTACAGATATCAGCGATACTGCGCAGTTACTCATATTTGTAAGAGGAATCAACGCCCACTTTGAAATTACAGAAGAACTTGCAGGGCTGCAGTCAATGAAAGGAACAACGACTGGTGCCGATATATTTTGTGAATTTGAAAATTGCATCGATAAATTTCGTTTACCTATTGACAAGCTATGTAATGTAACTACAGATGGTGCTCCTAATATGGTTGGAATCAATCAAGGATTTGTTGGGAAATTTAATTCTAAGTATCCGGAAAATGATGTTGTTTTTTTTCATTGCCTTATACATCAGGATGCTCTCTGTAAATCGGTTTTAGATATTGACCATATACTTAATATTGTTGTAAAACTAGTAAATATGATTCGTTCCAGAGGATTATTACATCGCCAGTTTCAACAGTTTTTGAGCATTCCGATATCCTGTATTATTCAAAAGTTCGTTGGTTAAGTGCTGGAAAAGTATTTGAAAGAATTTGGGATTTAAAAGACGATATTGTGAATTTTCTTCTTGATAAAGACATTTATAATCAATTTGACGTCTTAGAAAATGAAACGTGGCTTTCTGATTTCTCTTTTTTCACAGACCTCCTCATACACATGAATAAACTTAATCTCAAATTGCAAGGAAAAAATCAGTTTCTTCACGATATTTGGCAATACCTGAAAAGTTTCAAATTACAGTTATTATTATTTGCTAATTAGATCTCTAAATCTGATTTTTCTCATTTTCCAAGAATACAATCTTTAAAATTCACTATATCAAACAATAAGATTAAAAAATACGAAATTAATTTGAGAAAACTATCTACAGAATTTGAAAGGAGATTTCAGGACTTTAGAAAAATGGAACCAGAGTTTAGTATTTTTGCGACCCCATTCAATGTTAATTACGAAGAAGTTGATGCAAAATTTCAACTTGAGTTAATAGAACTGAACTGTAATACTCTCCTGAAACAAACTTTTCATACAGTACCATTACTAGAATTTTATAAAAATTTAAGTCCAGATAATTTCCCAAATCTAATTACTCATGCAATGAAGATAATGACAATGTTCAGCTCATCTTATATATGCGAACAAATCTTTTCAACAATGAAGCTTAGGAAAACTTCTTTAAGAAACAGAATTACAGATGAGCACCTTTCATCAGTTTTAAGAATTTCTGCTTCGCAAATGGAACCGGACTATGATGAAATTTTGATGAAACAGTCTCAATTTCATTTTTCTCATGCACCATCAACCAGTAATGACACCAGAAAATAAAGTGATAATACTTCACATCAAGAACTACACTAAATTCATTTTATATTTTGTGCTTATAATTTTGTTACCTTTTGCTTTTTTACTATTAAAATAATAAGTGTATGTAATAATATATGTACATGTTTATAGAACACATAAATTAGTTAACGATTAAGCATTATTCTTTGGCCCGCTACAATTGTCTAGTTATTACAAATGGCCCGTCTTAAAAAAAGTTTCCCCACCACTGCACTAGCGCGTCGGTGGCAGCGAATGTGTTAACCACTTCGCGACCATGTAGCTTTGATTGGACTATAGGATAATCCTGAAAAATTACTTTTTTCTCGTTGTTACCTTTTTCTACGACATATTATTACACTGTCACAAAGGGTCCCCCCAGTTAAGATAGGCGAAATGTCCCCAGATTCGGAATTCCTAATTAACCAAATAATGTTGTTTCTTAAAGTAAGAATTATCCGCGGACATGGTTTATATGGTCCCCACCCCTCCCCTCACCCCACCCGGGATCAAAAAGGGTTATTTTTTGTTCTAATTTTTTATCTGACGAGGTGTGTAATGCAAAATTCTGAAAAAAAATATCAAGATAGATTATCAAGAGATCTATCAATAGATTTTTTTTCAAGGTCATCGAAGGTCATTTGGTGTCTCAAAAAAAATTAAAAAATCATTTTTTTATTTTTTGAGGTAGATAGCATTGAGGTGCACGCCGTTTTTATAATAATTTAAAATCAAATCTATAAATTACTTCCATTTACGATTAATACATAGTATTCATCAGCTGTCCGTTTGCAATTAATATGTTTTAGGAATGAGTTCGAGCCCTCTCCATCTTTTACGTCCATCAGAAGTTATAGCTTTGAAAGGAAACTGGGGACTGTAACATCGACGCGACATGTTTCGGATAAAATTTGCCGACTCGTATCCCTTGGATATTTCACGTCATCCGCTCCCCCTTACATGGTGGTAAATATAACGGATATATAACCCAGTTGCAACTATATAGTTTCAGCAAGTATGATATAGTACGGTAAATATTCATAGCGCACAGCATGTTTATCATTGTAACGGCCCTATTTTGCGTCACTTTAATTTGTACCATTAATCAAAATCAAAGGAACGCTTTTTCCAAATCGAGATTATAATAAAAATGAGTGTTAGCGGTCTAAAAATAGGTCAAGTGAAGTCAATGTATTTGGGTTATGCAATATTTGAAGATGAACCGTAATCATTTTCGATTTGTTAAGGGATAGCTGATAGTTATTAGAATTCTGGTTGTAGAAGCGTTGTTGATGTAGGAAATGGACTTAACCAACTGGAGACTGATTTTTTCAGTAGAAATAAATATTTTATTTTTTAATTAAAAAATAAAATATTGTATGCACCACGAGAGATATTCATGTTCTTTATAAACCTCGGGCCAGAGACCCTCGGTTTGTAACCCTGTCAACCTCGGGAGAAAATTCTATATCTCCCTTAATGCATAAATATCTATTAAATAGAAGGGAACAACCGCTAGACGTTCATGGACTCCTCGGCTGTCGCACAGGGAAACAATATTTAAATGTTTATCATTGATATTGTCGCTAGTTGACGGTTCCTTATTGTCGGGAGATTTCACCACTCTATCAAGGAATTTGTGCAACGTTAATGCAATAGATGTCGCCTTAATGGTATATTTAACTACCTGGTAAATATTTTGTGTCATATCACTCGCGCAACCTTGCAACCAGCACAGGAGGAAATATGTCGAAATGCGCGTCATGCGTGTACCCCGAGAATATACTCGAAGATAGGGACTCTTTAGACGGACGACGGACTCTTCAGACAATTACGACGATACGCCAACAAAAATTAAAATTTTTTTTTTTGTCAATTTTATTACTCCACAACAAAACTTTGATTGTCACACGGCGTTAACGACGGAGCAACAAGGTCGGTTCCGGAAATCGCTAGTCGCGCATTAGGTTGGTATTAGGCACGTCGCGAGTTGAGGGTTAACTAAAAAAAAACTGGGTCTGCGTCGGACCAGACGGTGGAAGTGAAATTTATTAGGCCATGATGTCTTCTTTCTGGAATTGCATCCAATACCAATGTAATTATTTCGATACCGTAATAATAAATTTGGCAAAGCTAAAGCTGCTGTTGACGAACGACGGCTCCGCTGCGCTGCGCCGTCGTCCGTGCGCCGCCCTTTAAAACCACATTTTGGCCGCCTACTGAGGTTGATTTGCGTCTAATACCAACTATTATAATGAACTAGCGAGTACCCGGCATGCGTTGCAATGCTGCGCCGTCGTCAATACGTAGCTTATTACTGGTGACGAACGACGGCGCAGCGCAGCGGAAATTTTTAAAAATTTTAAAGTTTCAGATATTCGACTTTAAAAGAAAAAAATACGGCCTTAAAAGATGAAAAATGAATCCAGGGAGTGCAAATGGAGCTTAGGGGTGGTTCCAAAAATTTTGAAAAAATATCTTCTCCCATCCCTGTAAGTTTCAGTTTTTCGACTTTAAAAGAAAAAAATCCGTCCTTAAAAGAAGAAAAAAATGGCGCGTATGGCTGGTTCCAAAAATTTTGAAAGAATATCTTCTCCCGTCCCTGTAAATTTCAGCTTTTCGACTTGAAAAGAAAATAAATACGGCCTTAAAAGAAGAAAAACGAACCCAAAAATTTTGAAAAAATATCTTCTCCCATCCCGGTAAGTTTCAGTTTTTCGACTTTAAAAGAAAAAAATCCGTCCTTAAAAGAAGAAAAACGAACTCAGGGGTGCAAATGGCGCGTATGGGTGGTTCCAAAAATTTTGAAAAAATATCTTCACCCATCCCTGTAAGTTTCAGATATTCGACTTTAAAAGAAAAAAATCCGTCCTTAAAAGAAGAAAAAATGGCGCGTATGGGTGGTTCCAAAAATTTTGAAAGAATATCTTCTCCCGTCCCTCTAAGCTTCAGCTTTTCGACTGGAAAAGAAAAAAATACGGCCTTAAAAGAAGAAAAACGAACCCAGAGGGTGCAAATGGCGGGTAGGGGTGGTTCCAAAAATTTTGAAAAAAATCCCCATGAAAGCCTGTTAACCCTTCTGCCTTCCCTGGAAGTCTCGGCTTTTCGACTTAAAAAGAAAAAAATACGTCCTCAAAAGAACAAAATTTCACTTTTTGAGGGTGGGAGGGGGTAAGGGGCTGGAGTTTCAAAAATCGCCTTTGATCAAAGTTTCCAAATCTTTTTCAAAGTCCACCCCGTGGCGCATGCGATGGGACGTAAACATTCGGGGGAGTTTTCGCCCTTTTTTTTTGAAAATTCACCCCCGTCAGTGGGGGTGCACGAGGGGGGTGGGACCGGGCTGGATGAATAGGACCAGCGATTGGGCATCAGACGGCAAAAAATTTTTTTTCGAAAAAGTCACCCCCGCCACTGGGGTTTAGGGTGCACCCCACTGAAACCATTTTTGAAGGTCGCCGATCGGAGTGGCCGGCGCGTTCGGCCATCTTGTTATATCCCCAAATTTAAAAAAAAATTTAAAGAGTGGTAAAAAACATAGTGTTTTATTCAGCGATTATATAATGAATTACCACGTAGTAACGGTCGCAACCATCACCATGATTAAAAAAAATGGGTACAGTTTTCGAGTTTACTTAAGAGCTTTCGCGGCAAAGGACGCCACTGGGGGGGGGGATGCTCAAGGTCACCGATATTTTTTTCGAAAGCTCTTTGGCGGAGGCAATTTATGCACCCTCGAAATTTTTCCGGGAATTTTTCGTTTTTTTTTTAGAAATTTTTGAAACTTTCGATCTTTGGGGGGTTGAAAGGGAGTGAAGGGTATTTAAAAAAAATACACCAAATTTCAGTTCGATAACTCACACGGCCTATGTCCTCGCATTTCTCATCAGGCGTGACGCGGTTTCTTGACCGACACCCCATGCCAAACGTGTGTAACGGGCGCAAAGAAGTTTCACTTCAACAAGTAATTTCGATTACTCATTGTTTGGTATAAATAATAAAAAATTTAAATTTCAAAAAAAAAAACGAAAATTTTCCGGAAATTTTTGGTTCTTTTTTTAGAAATTTTTTAAGCTTTCGACCTTTGGGGGGTTGAAAGGGGTTGAAGGGTATTTAAAAAAAATACCTTTCGACGACTTTGATGTTGGATTTTTATTTTTTAGGGGCTCACCAAATTTCAGTTCGATAACCCACACGGCCTTTGTCCTCGCAATTTCTCATCAGGCGTGGCGCGGTTTCTTAATCGACACCCCATGCCAAACGTGTGTAACGGGCGCAAAGAAGTTTCACTTCAAAAAGTAATTACGATGAATCATTGTTTGGTATCCGATTAAGTTTAACCGATCGGGCGAAAATACGTAAGGCGAATTAACGGCACCCAAAAGGCGTGAGGACTTAGGGCGTAAATGGGGAGTCGTATTGGTAGCTACCTACGTTTTTTTGGTAGCCGGAGGCAGTGGCGTAGCGAGCTTAACTCGCGCCCGGGGCGCAATACCTTTTTAGAACCCCCCGCTATTCGAAAACCATAGTGTTCCTTTTTTTCCTTTTTATTTAGGAATTAGCATTTATTATATTACACTGGCACTAAATTTAAAATATATTTTCCAGAAATCAATTATAATAAAAATTAAAATTATCCAGCAATTTTTTGTTTTGCAACCATTTGGCGCCCCTTTGTGAGTAGCGCCCGGGGCATGATGCCCCCCCCCCTCGCTACGCCACTGGCCGGAGGACGAATAAATATGTAAAAGGTAGTCCGTATATGTAAAACTGTCCGTGTCTCCTCTTTTCGCGGGCCGAGAATGAACTCCGTGGTGTTTGAAAAAGAGAAGAAAGGTAATACACGGACACAGTGACAATTCGCGGGTTTATTTCTGGTACGGGGGAACAAGAGGTGGTAATGCAGATAGGTGCGGTCACGCAGCAACTGACCTATCTGTATTACCACCTCTTGTTCCTCGGCCGTACCAGAAAAAAACCCGCGAACCGTCACTGCACGGGCAGATTTAAAGGATAAATCTTTTGGATGGCCTGCAACTCATATTTACCTTATTGTTAATTATGCATCACATATTGAAAAGCCTTTGGGGAAAGAGTTACAATTTTTTTTTGGAAGGTGTTGTACAATAGAACTCTTAATCATATTTGATCGGCCGAGGGGTCACCCCACCATGTATGAGCCGGCCTTAATACACATTTTCCAAATTAATTTCAGCATTCAACTTTGCAGTAAAAGTGAATATTAAAACGACCGTAGTTTCGCGTTAAAACCGAACGGACAGGCATCAAACAGAAGGCGACATTAACATTAATTACTTAAAAGTTGGGCGGCGGGAGGGCTGCTGGTAAACACGCGCGGCAACCCGGAGGGTTAGGTTTCGTGAAAAATGGCTCGAGATGCAAAATATCCGCATGAATATTCTAATGTGAAATGGCGGAACGCTCCTCGGCATCCAGAAATTCGCATTTGGCAAGCGAGGCCTGATCCCCTTGTCAGCCGCCACCAGTCGCGCCCTTTGTCTTTATAACGAGAGATGTAATCGAGGCATTCAGTCTGAAGCCCCCCCCCCCCCCCGCCCGCCCTACCCCTCTCTCGCCCGAATCAAATGAGCAAGGTGAAATTTTCGCAGTGATTTTCTTCACGGGCCCCGGCCCAAGCACGGTTTCACCTTTCGAGTCTTATTGATTGGAAGTTGAATACGTTTTATTAGAAGTGTAAGTTAAAAATGCATAAATTTTTGTTTTTAGATAGCTTTGCGGAAATTGAAGGTTTTTGAGGAGGAGAGTGAGGCCCTATCAAGAACATGATCGCATGATTAATTCCGTACGCCGGCAATTCTCGCGACGTAGAGGGCGAGGGAATATTTAATCACACGAACCGGAGGCAGTGCCGAGCGGAGGCAGTGTGGAGCAAGGTACCATCATTAATTTCCACCGTTACAGTTCCACTGGAATAGCGTGATGACTGATTGATGCAGCCTCGCTCTCAGCACTAATGATCCCGCTCCGAACCGTCCGTTGCTTTATCCTCCTCATTATTCGAGACCCATAAACGGGCCCCACGTACACTATCCTTATCTTTATTGCTGGCCGTGTATTCCGTAAGGCACTCGTTCTCTCTCTCTCGAGTGCGGTGACTGTGATCATCACGCGGCGACCCTATCTCATTAGCTTCCGCATACTGCCTCCGCTCTCTCTGCATGTGTACGTCTGCCCGTGGTCGTCGGTCTGCAGATTACTGCCGTTTCTTTCCCTCGCTTCTGCTTTGTTTTGCATCCGCCCACACCCTGCCCCCAACTCCGCAGGAAAAAAAAACCTAATCGATTGCGTCTTAAAAGGAACTTGGATGCAACACCACTCAGATGGACGTAAAAGTAATGCAAATACTGTCCCGGGATTTATTTCATTAGACTCAAAGCTTGGCCGAGAGAAAACCTTGATATAATAATATACGCTTCTGCACGATGGCCAAATTTCGATAAAAAGCATGCACTGATAATTGAATTCAATTGAGCATCCGCCCTTTACACCGCCCGGCGTTTTTATAGCCCATTAGTCCGTGCTATAAGTGCTCTCGTGGTGCCGCGAATTTATAAATAACCAAGCCCGTCCGAATGCCGGTAATACCCCCGGTAACCGTAATTTATATTTATTAAAAGAAAAACGCCCGACGGCCGCCTTCGATTACTCGGAGATGAGAATAACTTTTCAGCAGGAGAGAAGTTTGGAACTTTCCGCTTTTCCCCCGTTTCTCGGGGTTTAGACGGATAGTGGCGGCCCGGTGGCCGAACATGTTAAATAATGCATAAACCCGGCCGGGGGACGCTTTTCCCTTGAAGTGTTGATTACTGGAGTGAGTTGTTTTGGAACGTCGTTCTCTTTAATATTCATGTTCTAAATACTTTATACGTTGCGACACGTTTTCATATACTTAAATGATTTCTTTAATCCACGCCACTCCCGAAGTTGGAGGCGCAGGCGGTATAAGTAGGTACACAAGAGCCACGTGTGCGGACCGCGGCGTCGACATAAAAATAACCGCCCGTGTTTGAACCGTTAATGGGGCCTGGCGGCGAGTAAAAAAGCCGATCCGAATAAGCGGCCCGAAGAACGCAATTTAAATATGGAATCGTCGGTCACCAACGGTGCGCCGACGATGCCGTCATTAATAATAATTGCTGATTTTCGGTTTCCGCGTGCACAATCCGAGCGGGCCGAGCTTTTCGCGTGCGCCTGCGTTTTGATTAATATAAACGCGCGATGAGCGGTAATTGACATTTACGGCACCTGCCCGAAAAAGGCGGCGGTGGAGGTTTCACTTCACCCCATTCCCTCGCGCTTAATAAGCGCCGTCGAGCATGTGGTCACGTAATTAGGCAATTAGGAAATTAATGGGTAGAAATAGGCTTTAATTTTTTTAAATTCCATAGACGATATTAAATTCACGTTACTTCCGCAACGGTGAAAGTAAGGGCGAAGAGCTAGACGCGTAACTAAACTTTACTCACATATACTTTCCCTCTAAATGATGCCACATGACGCTTTCTGTTATAAAAGTTGAATTTTAAAAGTTTCACAGAAGCGAATTTTATTCGGAATTTCTGGCCCAACAATTTTATAGGGGTAACGACAAAAAATAGTCGGATAGTAAAACGAATAGATGTTATAATTTAAAATTCAGAGGTAGTCAACCTTTTTATACCCATCGCCCACTTTCGTATCTTTGTTGGTAAGTAATTTAGTGTAGAGTTGTACCAAGCACTCGAGGCGTGTTGCGCAGTAACTTAAATTCAATTGGCTCCGGAGATTTGTTGTCGCGTTCTCCGAATACTTTCTCACTCTGCGCGCAAACTTTACATCCACACTTCTCGAGTATTCGGTAATTTGTTTGTTCCGCAAGTAATGTAGTGTAGAGTTGTACCAAGCACTCGAGGCGTGTTGCGCAGTGACCAACTTAAATTCAATTGGCTCCCGAGACTTGTTATCGCGTTCTCCGAATCCTTTCTCACTCTGCGCGCAAACTTTACATCCACACTTCTCGAGTATTCAGTAATTTGTTTGCTGCGCAAGTAATTTAGTGTAGAGTTATAACAAGCACTCGAGGCGTGTTTCGCAGTGACCAACTTAAATTCAATTGGCTCCAGAGACTTGTTGTCGCGTTCTCCGAATACTTTCTCACTCTGCGCGCAAACTTTACATCCACACTTCTCGAGTATTCCGTAATTTGTTTGTTCAGCAAGTAATTTAGTGTAGAGTTGTACCAAGCACTCGAGGCGTGTTGCGCAGTGACCAACTTAAATTCAATTGACTCCAGAGACTTGTTGTCGCGTTCTCCGAGTACTTTCTCACTCTGCGCGCAAACTTTACATCCACACTTCTCGAGTATTCAGTAATTTGTTTGTTCCGCAAGTAATTTAGTGTAGAGTTGTACCAAGCACTCGAGGCGTGTTGCGTAGTGACCAACTTAAATTCAATTGGCTCCGGAGACTTATTGTCGCGTTCTCCGAATACTTTCTCACTCTGCGCGCAAACTTTACATCCACACTTCTCGAGTGTTCGGTAATTTGTTTGTTCCGCAAGTAATTTAGTGTAGAGTTGTGCCAAGCACTCGAGGCGTGTTGCGCAGTAACTTAAATTCAATTTGCTCCGGAGATTTGTTGTCGCGTTCTCCGAATACTTTCTCACTCTGCGCAAACTTTACATCCACACTTCTCGAGTATTCGGTAATTTGTTTGTTCCGCAAGTAATTTAGTGTAGAGTTGTACCAAGCACTCGAGGCGTGTTGCGTAGTGACCAACTTAAATTCAATTGGCTCCGGAGACTTGTTGTCGCGTTCTCCGAATACTTTCTCCCTCTGCGCAAACTTTACATCCACACTTCTCGAGTGTTCGGTAATACTGTAACTACAAATGGGTAAAATTTGTTGAATTAACATTTTTATTTATACTTTGCATACGTACTAAATTCTGCAACAGCACAACTGCCGAATGCGTTGTCGAATTTTGATGATTTAAACGTCAAAATATGGCAAATTTGGTGTAATTTTAAAATGGATTACAAAATGTTTTCGAGAAATTAACACAAAATTCAAAAATCTCACTTTTCTTAAATTCGAAAATTTTAAAACCGTGATTTTGATTTTTGAAATTGCACGACTGCGGAATGCGTTGTCCGATTTTGATGATTTAAACGTCAAAATATGGCAAATTTGGTGTAATTTTAAAATGGATTACAAAATGTTTTCGAGAAATTAACACAAAATTCAAAAATTTCACTTTTCTTAAATTCGAAAATTTTAAAACCGTGATTTTGATTTTTGAAATTGCACGACTGCGGAATGCGTTGTCCGATTTTGATGATTTAAACGTCAAAATATGGCAAATTTGGTGTTATTTTGAAATTCATTACAAAATGTTTTTGTAAAATTAACACAAAATTCAAAAATCTCACTTTTGTTAAGTTCGAAAATTTTAAAATCGTGGTTTTGATTTTTAAAATTGTACGTCTGCGGAATGCGTTGTCTGATTTTGAAAATTTAAACCTCAAAATATGGCGATTTAGTGTTACATTAAAACGGATGATGGCATTTTCTCGTGAAATCACTGGCGGATCCTAGGGATGGGCAAATGACCCCTCCTTTGAGGCTAGGCTTCTTGTCGGTCATCGCGAACTCTTCGAAAGTGTTAGAAATTAACGTCAAAAGTCGGGAGATTTATATGGCAGTTTTGATTTTTTAAATTGCTAAACGCGTTGTCCGATTTTGATGATTCGAAAGTTAAAATATGGCGAATTTAATGTAGGCGGATTAAGACATTTTCTTGTGAAATCATTGGCGCAACCAAAGGCTAGATTTTTTGTCATTTTTCTTGGCCTAGTACATGCTTATTTTGTGTTTATCAATTTTTCATCAAATTCTTTTGAGTATTTTTTTTAGGATTCGAGAGAGCGCCCTGTTAAAACAGGCACGCAACGAAATAATTGGCGCAGTCGAAAAAGTTCGAAAATTTTAAAAACGTGATTTTGATTTTTGGAATTGCACGACTGCGGAATGCATTGTCCGATTTTGATGATTTAAACGTCAAAATATGGAAAATTTGGTGTAATTTTAAAATTGGTTACAAAATGTTTTTGTAAAATTAACACAAAATTCAGAAATCTCACTTTTGTTAAGTTCGAAAATTTTAAAATCGTGATTTTGATTTTTGAAATTGCACGACTGCGGAATGCGTTGTGTGATTTTGAAAATTTAAACCTCAAAATATGGCGATTTAGTGTTACTTTAAAACGGATGACGGCATTTTCTCGTGAAATCACTGGCGGATCCTAGGGATGGGCAAATGACCCCTCCTTTGAGGCTAGACTTCTTGTCGGTCATCGTGAACTCTTTGAAAGTGTCAGAAATTAACGTCAAAAGTCGGGAGATTTATATTGCAGTTTTGATTTTTTAAATTGCTAAATTGCGCGTTGTCCGATTTTGATGATTCGAACCAGAGCCCTGCAGAAGCGGGTTTTCGAAAGCCCGGCCCGGCCCGGCCCGACAGTGAAAATTTAAAACCCGGCCCGGCCCGGCCCAATAAAATCAAGCCCGGAGCTAAATATTCAAAGCCCGGCCCGGCCCGTCCCCGAAAAATGTTGAATGAAATAAATAAAATTACTAGAAGCATGTATTCCTTAAAATTCTTAAAATACATTTAATTCGTGTTAATAACATTTTTTTTCAATTCACTTAGTTGTTGTTTTCCAAAATATAATACAATTAAATTTATCCAAGCCCGGTCCGGCCCAAGTTAAATTATCCATCGGAAAGCCCGGCCAGCCCATGCAGGCCTCTGATTCGAACGTTAAAATATGGCGAATGTAATGTAAGCGGATTAAGACATTTTCTTGTGAAATCATTGGCGCAACCAAAGGCTAGATTTTTGGTCATTTGTCTTGGCCTCATACATGCTTATTTTGTATTTGTCAATTTTTCATCAAATTCTTTTGAGTATTTTTTTAGGATTCGAGAGAGCGCCTTGTTAAAACAGGCACGCAACGAAATAATTGGCGCAGTCGAATCGCAATTTTGATAGTTTGTCTTTACCTTAAGGAAAATAAATAAATGCTTATTTTTTGTTTGCCAATTTTTCACCAAATTCTTTTGAATATTTTTTTAGGATTTGAGAGAGCGCCCTGTTAGAACAGATCCGTAGCCTGAAGACACGCAACGAAATCATTGGCGCAGTCAAAGCCCCCTTTGAGGCTAGATTTTTGATCGTTTGTCTTGACCTTTATGAAAATAAAGGAATGGTTATTTCGTGTTTGTCAATTTTTCATCAAATTCTTTTGAATATTTTTTCGAGTTTGTGAGAGCTTACTATTCTGTGTTAGAAGAGATCCGTCACCTGAAGGCACGCAACGCAGGCCACTTGGGATCAAAGCCAGGTTCAGACCTACCGAGAGACTGCAACAATCCTGACAGGAAACAATTCGCCTCTCTCGATGTGGAGACGAAAGCGGAAGACGGCTTCATCTCCTACCAAGCCCCAAAGAGGAAGAAACGATCTACAGAGAAATGGTCCACCAAGCCCCAATCATAACCCGCCCTGCAGGTCTCAATCCAAGGATCGAGTATCCAAGGAAGAAACGGACCACCGAGACCAGGCCCTTCGAGCCCAGGTCATCTGAGAGACCGCCCGATACTGCAACAATCCTAACAGGAAACAGCTCTCGATGTGAAGACGAACGCAGAAGACGGTTTCGTCTCCTCCCAAGCCCCAGGAAGAAGAAATGGACCACCAAGACATGGATTGCCAAGCCCCAATCACAACCCATCCTCCAAGGAAGAAACGGACCACCTAGATAAAGCACTTCTAAAAATCCCCAAGGAGTAAACAATGGTCTACAGAGACATAGTCCGCCAAGCCTCAATCATAAAATGCCCGGCAGGTCTCGGTTCAAAGATATACTCCTTATCCCAGGAAGAAACGAACCATCGCCATAAGGTCCTTCGAATCCAGGTCGTCTGGGAGACCGCCCGAGAGTAAGAGACGCCGTAAACTATTTCTTTCTCCTTCTACCGCTCGGTCTAAGACCGAGCTATGCAGGCCGCGTGTGTGTTTTCTAGATACGGCCGACGACGAAATCGTACGTCTTGGGAATATCCGCTCGGTTATCAGGTAGTAGAAAAGGATACCAATATTATTTGAAGTTCCGAACTTAGTTCGTAAACCGCCCTTACTCATGAATAGGTCTATAGGTATATTTAATTCAAGCTCTGGATAAAGTACTTTGTCGTTCCTTGACATAAGTGCGGCAAAGTTGAATGTTGAAAAAGCTCCATTTTTATAGATAGTAGAAATCTATTGACATGTATTCATTGGCGACTTTTTTTAAATTTTAACTCAACCCCATGTCAAAAATACGTTTACTGATTTATCGACCTGTCACAATAACAAAATCACATTTCAAGGCCTGTTATTTGAAATTTTAAATATTAAATATATTGAATCCGAACCGTAGCATGCGATTTAATATCGTTAAAATACGGACGGGAATTATTTTATCAACGAACGTAACGCGTTTTTTTTTGCGCTATTTTCCGCACAAAAAAAAATTGCCGCAATTATATTCATGGGTGTGTAATGTATCACGATGGCCGTGCAAATTCAATCGATGATGTGTGCCCTATTTGGAGAGAGTAAATGAGGAGCCTACTAGATAGACCTATTATTAGCGATGTCATTGACTGACCCGATGAATTAGATCAGGGCGTAACTACCGAGAAGCAGGCAAGAAGAATCAATAGAAAACATGGTACAATTTTTTTCAGATTTAAGTGCCTTCTAAATTAAATATTGAAGTGACTAAAGCCTTTATTACATTAAGCTAATTTGTCGAATATGTCCGTGGTCAATAATAGCCCCCACACCTACACTTCGAAAATACTTGTTTCCTGAGATGAAGGATGTTATCGTGCTGGTATCTATGTAGTAGATCCGATCAAGGGTTGAATTTTGCACATTTCTTTTTAAATATGTTTAATTAATCAGTTCAGGTTTTTTACTTTCTCCGTTACGAAGTACGAGAAAGTATTGTGATCGTGATTTTTTTTCAAACATTTTTTTTACGGAAATATCCGTTTTGGGGTCCCTAGATACTATTTCAACAATTTCTGGAAAAAAAAAATTTGTGTCTGTGTCTGTCTGTGTGCGCTGTATCTCAAAAACTAATAGAGCAATTGATATAAAACTTTGAACATACGTCTTATTTAATAATCTGAAGAACTGAAAAGCTTTTGGTAAAATTTCGTACACCGGAAGTGGGTGTTTACCTTAACTGTTTTTTGTTTTTTGCCAATATTTTCTTAAATATGAAAAATATCACAAAAACATTTAAACAAACATTGAAGACAACAAAGAAATGAACATCTTTTGCTTGAAAATATTTTTCATAAAATCATTGCTATTCAAGAAAAAAATGTATTATTATTATTTTTATTTTAGGTTTATAATTATGAAACGATAACAGTTACAGCAAATTTATATGAATAATAATTGTAGAGAATGCCAAAATGAACAACTTCTAAACAATAAGTTTTTTCCGAAATCTCGTTAGTTTTTGAGTAAATAGAGTTTTTGAATTTGAAGTATAATTTTTCCATCTTTTATAATTTTGACGTTTTAAACGTCAGTTTCGTCCGATTTTGCGCAACGCTCGATATACCTTTAAAAAATGATTTCAATTGAAAATAAACCATGAAAACGTAAATATAAATGGCTATGATACCATCAAGTCGGAGAAAGTAACATGATGGCCACATCACCATTTTTTAAATTTGAAATTACAGCGAATTTAACAATTTTTGAAAAATTATTGGAAAAGTTCACCCTTAAATCAATGCAAATTGCCAAAATCGAAAATTTTTAAATGAAAACAAGAAATCGTTTTTTTTTTTAATTATATAACTGTTGAACGCGTTGTTAGATTTTGATGATTTAATCGTGAACATGTAGCGAATTTTATACGTTTTGAAAAATCATTGTAAAATTTCCATCTTAAATCAACGCAAATTGCTAAAAATGCAAATTGTCAAAAAACGCAAATTTTCAAGTCAAAACAATTTTTTTTTTATTACGTAACTGCTGAACGCGTTGTTAGATTTGATGATTTAAACGTGAACATGTAGCGAATTTAACACATTTTTAAAAATCATTGGAAAATTTCCACCTTAAATCAACGCAAATTGCCAAAATCTCATTTTTTTTAAAACAAAACAAAAAATCGTATTTTGTTATAAATAAATTTAGTAATAAAAGTAAATAAATAATTAAATAAAGTAACTTCGTAAGCGTTCAAATCGGTAATTGGGTGGACTATTTTCATGAAATTTTTCAGAATTTTTTATCAACTTGTTCGTCAGTGTAAAAAAAGTGTTTAAAAAATCGATTAAAAAACTTTTGGATTTTTTTTAGGGTTTAAATGACCTTGAAAAGAAGGATCAAATATGTAATTGTATGGACTATTTTCATGAATTTTTTCAGAATTTTTCATCCACTCGTTCGTCAGTAAAAAAATATTGTTTAAAAATCGATTTCAAAAACTTTTGGAATATTTTAGTGTCTAAATAACCTAGAATGACCTTGAAAAAAATTGGTCAAATGGGTAATTGGGTAACTATTTTCATGAATTTTTTCAGAATTTTTCATCAACTTGTTCGTCAGTAAAAAAATAATTTAAAAAAAACCGATTTAAAAACTTTTGGAATTTTTCCTGTAACTAAATGACCTTGAATGACTTTGGGAAAAATTGGTCAAATGGGTAATTGGGTGGACTATTTTAATGATTATTTTTCAGAATTTTTCATCCACTCGTTGGCCACTATAAAAATAATGATTAAAAATCGATTTAAAAAGTTATGTTGAATGACCTTGGAAAAAATTGGTCAAATCGTTCATTGGGTGGACTATTTTCATGATTTTTTTCAGAATTTTTCATCCGCTCCTTCGTGTGTAAAAAAATGATGTTTATAAAACCAATTAAAAAACTTTTGGATTTTTTTTTTCATTATGATCGGTCTATATGACCTTGAATTACTTTGGAAAAAACTGGCCAAATTGAGCAATTGATATGAAACTTTGAACATAAGTCTTATTTGATAATCCGAAGAACTGAAAAGCTTTCGGTAAAATTTCGTACACCGGAAATGGGCTTTTTGTTTTCTTCCAATATTTTTTTAAATATAAAACATTTAAACAAATATTGTACACAATAAAAAAATGAACAAGTCTTGTTTGAAAATATTTTTCGTAAAATCATTGCTATTCGAGAATTTTTTTTTCATTTTTGGTTTATAATTATGAAACGGTAACAGTTACAGCAAATTTATGTTAATAATAATTGTAGAGCATACCAAAATGAACAACTTATAAAGAATAAGTTTCTTTCGAAATCTCTTTGATTTTTGAGTTAACTGACCATTTTCATCTTTAATAATTTGGACGTTTTAAACGTCAGCTTCTTCGATTCTTGAAAACGCTCGATGTACATTTAAAATATGATTTAAATAGAAAATAAACCATGAAAGCGTAAATATAAATGATACCATGAAGTCGGAGAAAGTAACATGATGGCCACATCACCATTTTTACTTTCTCCGTTACGAAGTACGAGAAAGTATTGTGATCGTGATTTTCTTTTCAAAAATTTTTTTTACGGAAATATCCGTTTTGGGGTCCCTAGATGCCATTTCAACATTTTTTGGAAAAAAAAAAATTGTGTCTGTGTGTGTCTGTGTGTCTGTCTGTGTGCGCTGTATCTCAAAAACTAATAGAGCAATTGATATGAAACTTTGAACATCCATCTTATTTGATAATCTGAAGAACTGAAAAGCTTTTGGTAAAATTTCGTACACCAGAAGTGGGCGTTTACCTTAACTGTTTTTTTGTTTTTTGCCAATATTTTCTTAAATATGAAAAATATCACAAAAACATTCAAACAAACTTTGAAGACAACAAAGAAATGAACAGCTTTTGCTTGAAAACATTTTTCATAAAATCATTTTTATTCGAGAAAAAAATTTATTATTATTTTTTTGAATTTTGGTTTATAATTATAAAACGATAATAGTTACAGAAAAATTATGTGAATAATAATTGTAGAGAATGCCAAAATGACCAACTTCTAAGGAATACGTTTTTTTCTAAATCTCGTTAGTTCTTGAGTAAACCGAGTATAATTTTTACATCTTTCATGATTTTGACGTTTTAAACGTCAGTTTCATCCGAGTTTACACAACGCTCGATGTACATTTAAAATATGATTTCAATTGAAAATAAACCCGTGAAAACGTAAATATAAAGTCGGAGAAAGTAACATGATGGCCACATCACCATTTTTTTTTATCTGGAACTTAATTAGCGAATTTTGGCACGTGAACGGACGAGGAAAGAACTCGCGTGGGCGGCTGTGTCGTGTCATTAATTCGAGTCGGTTCCGTATCCGTCTAATGAATAGAGTGTTTAGTTCGGCCTGAATTTAGTTTTCGGTTCGCCGACGACGACCGTACGGCGAGCGGCGGCGGCGTTTTCGGAATGAATCAATGATAAGTGATCACGATTAACGCGGCGGGTTTCTTGAAGTGAGCAATCCGTGTCTAATTCAAGGAAGGCGATTAATTTAAAACGCGTGCAACATAAACGCATAGTTCGCAGAATCCGGTTCCGTGGGCCGCATCATCGAGCAGAGAGAGAACTCGGTGTGGGTCTCTTCCGCTATTAGCATTCCCGCTGCGGCAGATGTGCGGCGACCGTCTGTCTATACGTCTGTCTCTGTTCCGAGTTCGACCGCCTCGTTATAATGCGCCCCGTACGTCGTGTACGCCTTACCTACGGCGCGGCGACCCGTCCCGGCCCATCACCGACGCGGCCGACGACGCTTTGTTCCATGGACACGGATCATATACATACGACATACGACATGCCATTCCGCGTGTGCGTGTGTTGGCGTTTCGTAACGTGTGCAGCGATCTGAATTTATGGCACCCCGAGTTCGAGGAAACTTGACGCACCGATTTCCCTCAACATTAGTATCGAAGCATTTACCGCACGACCGGACATGATTTAAAACAATGGAAGACGGCGTAAACAGGGAAATGACGCCCTCGAGCATAAGGGACCATCCTTATTCACTCCGTCCGCTGATAAGTTTCGGCTCCCCACGAGACCCGCAGGAATACACTCGAGCTCCGGGAGCGTTTGAAACCAGCGAAGCGGCCGATCCCTTATAAATAGATCGGCTATTCCCCGCATTGTTTTGGTTTAGACTGATTCCAGAATAGTATATTCTGTAACAAGGTTAGAATGGAAATTCGATGCGAGTGGAATATTTCGAGCGCGAGCCGTGAGGCGAGCGCGAGGAACCACGAGCATCTGAATTTCCATTCTTACCGAGTATCAGACTATACTTTCTCCTCGACCAGATAAAATAGACTAATAAAATAATTAACACAAAGAACTTACGTTTTATCACGTTTGTGGTTATGTTTATAGTATTTTGACAATTGTGATATCCAAGGCTAATTGTTTTATTCGAAACGATGTGAGAATATTCATTCTATCCCTTGTTATGGAATGAATTACATGCAAAACTCATAAGCGCGCAGTGTTTTCTTCCATAACAAGAGTGAGAATGTGTTCGTTCTATAATCAAAATTGATTTCAGAATGCTTAAATTCTATGGTGGTCGTGGAGAAAAATCGTTACCGGGCCGCGCTCGACAAGATATCGAAACGCACCAATTATTACGGACGCTTAAAAACTCCACATTTTAATGGTCACGTACGGGCTTCATCGCTTATGCGTTCGCCTCGCGCCAGCCGTTTCGTGATGTCAATTCTAATAATATGACTTGATAAATGATTCCGGACTCATGGCGTGATATTAAACCCGAGGGACGGGGTGTGCCATACATCATGAAAGGGAATATACACACTACAAGATATTCAACAGCTCCAAACGGAACGCCCACCGAATCCATTGTGTTAATGATGGCTCCATTTTTTTCCCGGCGCGATCATTAATTTCGGATGGGCAGTGATCGCCAAAGTTGTGTGGCAAAAAAGAGGCATTTAGTGAAATTAAATTTATGCGGTGTTAATCAAACCGTACACGCGCGGGGCAAAAGGCACGTCGATAACGAACTTGCGGCATATTTCTCTCCGAGCTCGACGGGATACGACGCTCTTATCGGCGTCGGCATGCCCGACCGACGCCCGTCCGCCGCCCCCTGCCCCGGCGGTCCCCCGGCGACCGTAGCATGGTCGTTGATGAGTTCCGGACGTGCGGCTTCTACGCGACCGCACACCGCTGGCTACATTAACAGACCCGACCGAATCCCGGAGACGTATTCATATGTGGCTTCGCTTACTGTCTCCCTCGTCCCTACTCTGCCCGCACAAAGAACTAATCTCGATCTGGGAGTGCCCCTAATAAAAAATAAATTTATATAAAATTCGCCCTTCGAAAAAGTAAATTTACGACTACTTCCCTGCCGAGAACAGAGTATCAAGTGCAGATTGTTAGTGTTTTGCATCTGCAGCGCGCACAGCGCGGAGTAATGTTTTCCGTTGAGACGTAATACATTCTGGAAGTTCGGGCGCACTAACTCCATAAGTAGACGAAGGCGATGATATCCTTCTGATTTATTAACTACTTGTTGCGAGATGTTAATCACCTCCACTCCCCCGGTATTAGCCGGGATACTCTCGTTACTTACATGCTTTTACCAGCCTGCAGCACGAGGATGACACCTAAAACCCTAAACATAAAGTTTCAGAACTTACGGCTGCCAACCCATTTTCTCCACTCTCTGTATACGACATTTACTTCGGAGATTAAATATGGTTCATTTTAATTAACGGTAGCACACTGCACGCTCGGTTACCCCGAGGGCTCTTCATCTTTCCGTGTTTTTCATTATAGATTAATTTTCGCCGGTTGTCAAACGCGCTAAGAAATTAATTTCGTATGGTAACTAAATAGTTTTGAAATTTACTTTATCCGCAGTTCATATAATTAAGAATGGTAAGGGGGGCGTTTATTTATTACATCAATTACAACACACAATGTTTGCCCATTTTCGACCCCCCCCCCCCCCCCCCATTGTCCTCTCCGTCACGCTCTGCTTGACGCCCCCTGCTACACGTCACGCCTCAAATTAATTTGTTTTTTTTATTTATAAACGATTATTCATGGATTAAACATCTTCATATTTTTTTGCACCAAAAATTCTGAAAAAACAATTTTGTTTTATAGCTAACTTAGGGTAGCTGAAGGCAGTGGTGGCTCGTGGAACATGTTGATAGTAGAGTGAACGATTATTCATGGATTAAACATCTTCATATTTTTTTTTTGCACCAAAAATTCTGAAAAAACAATTTTGTTTTATAGCTAACTTAGGGTAGCTGAAGGCAGTGGTGGCTCGTGGAACATGTTGATAGTAGAGTGAACGATTATTCATGGATTAAACATCTTCATATTTTTTTTTGCACCAAAAATTCTGGAAAAACAATTTTGTTTTATAGCTAACTTAGGGTAGCTGAAGGCAGTGGTGGCTCGTGGAACATGTTGATAGTAGAGCCATTATACAATATACCTCCTTTTTGAAGAACGAAAGAACAATTTATCATCCTCGACCAAAAGTGTTTTAAGAATCCATTAAAAATTCTTGCTGAGCTTAAAACTACCGGTAGTGCCATAGCTTCTTGGCCCAACATACCGAGCCATCCGTGATCGAACATTATAGAAACTTTGGATTTTTCAGACTTTGAAAAGCCGTAGCGGCTAAACGAAGAATCCAAACCGAACGCGGTTTTCAAATCTGTGCTCCTTGGATGCAAATTAAATTTCTCAATTAAAATTGGCGGTTTTTAATTTTAGATGAAAACTTGAAAAACTACCCCAAAAAAAAAGTTTTTTTTTTTTTTTTAAAGGAAGGATGGTTGATGGGATTTCGGGTTAAGGAGAGTGAATGATATTAGGGAAATTGGCGTAAGCTACTTGGCTATTCTGCCACAACCGATTATTTGTAATAAATTCATTTGATAATGAATGGGACATACACTAGACATCCATGGACCCGCACGGCCACTTCTTCACTCCGAAAAAGTGACCGCACGGATGGGATTTGAACCCACGACCACGAGGCCCAGAAGCAGAAACGCTACCCACTAGGCCACCGCGGCCCCAAAAAAAAAAAAAAAGTTAAAAACTTTTTTAATAAACATTCTAGACCTTCATTTAATACCTTTTTTCATCAGAAGAACGAGCCAAATCGATTGGCGTTAAGAAATTCATCTAGAAAAAATTGCAAAAAAGTTGGCAAGTCACCATGAACATTATGGAAAATTTCGAAAAAAGTCGATTTTCTCAAACTTTGAACGGTCGTAGCGGCTATACGAAGAATCCAAATCGAACGCGGTTTTCAAATATGTGCTCCTTAGATGTAAATTAAATTTCACAATTAAAATTGGCGATTTTTAATTTTAGACGAAAACTTTAAAAACTTCTTCCTTCTTACTTTTGTCCAAAAATTGCATTTAAAATTATTTCCTGAAGAAACCACTCGTTCGATTTGGGGTTTCTATATATCACCGGAAAGATCCCTTCAAGACGCTTTAGAAAATGTACTTGCCTAACCACAAATAGCAATTTGAAGCCCGTGGCATAGAAAATTCAAAAATGAAAAAAATCGAAAAAATCAACTTTTTTAATAAACATCCTAGACCTTCATGTAATTTAACCTTTTTCTTCATCAGAAGAACGAGCCAAATCGATTGGCGTTAAGAAATTCATTTAGAAAATATTGCAAAAAAGTTGGCAAGTCACGATGAACATTAAGGAAAATTTGGAAAAAAGTGGATTTTTCAGACTTTGAAAGGCCGTAGCGGCTAAACGAAGAATCCAAATCGAACGCGGTTTTCAAATCAGTGCTCCTTGGATGCAAATTAAATTTCACATTAAAATTGGCCATTTTTAATTTTAGACGAAAACTTGAAAAACTACCCAACGGTCCAAAAATTGCATTTAAAATTATTTCCTGAAGAAACCACTCGTTCAATTTGGGGTTTCTATATATCACCGGTAAGATCCTTTCAAGACGCTTTAGAAAATGTACTTGTCTAACCACAAATGTCGATTTGAAGCCCGTTGCGCGTCGGCAAAGAAAACTCGAAAACGGAAAAAATCGAAAAAATCAACTTTTTTAATAAACATCCTAGACCTTCATGTTCTCGGTGTCCATGGGTGTTACCTTTTTTCATCAGAAGAACGAGCCAAATCGATTGGCGTTAAGAAATTCATCTAGAAAACATTGCAAAAAAGTTGGCAAGTCACCATTAAGGAAAATTTCGAAAAAAGTCGATTTTCTCAGACTTTGAAAGGCAGTAGCGGCTAAACGAAGAATCCAAATCGAACGCGGTTTTCAAATCAGTGCTCCTTGGATGCAAATTAAATTTCACCATTAAAATTGGCCATTTTTAATTTTAGACGAAAACTTGAAAAAGTACCCAACGGTCCAAAAATTGCATTTAAAATTATTTCCTGAAAAAACCACTCGTTCGATTTGGGGTTTCTATACATCACCGGTAAGATCCTTTCAAGACGCTTTAGAAAATGTACTTGCCTAACCACAAGTGTCGATTTGAAGCCCGTTGCGCGTCGGCAAAGAAAACTCGAAAATGGAAAAAATCGAAAAAATCAACTTTTTTAATAAAAATCCTAGAACTTCATGTTATACTTTCTTTCATCAGAAGAATGAGATAAATCGATTGGCGTTAAAAAATTCATCCAGAAAAAATTGCAAAAAAAAGTAAGCAAGTTACCATGAACATTATGGAAAATTTCGAAAAAATCGATTTTCTCAGACTTTGAAATGCCGTAGCGGCTAAACGAAGAATCCAAATCGAACACAGTTTTCAAATCTGTGCTCCTTGGGTGCAAATTAGTCGGATTCGATTAAAATTGACGATTTTTAATTTTTGACGAAAACTTGAAAAACCGCACAAAAATTTCATTTACAATTACTTCGCTGGTTCGATTCGGAGTTTCTATATGTCACAAGAGAGATCCCTTTAAGACGCTTTAGAAAATGTACTTGCCTAACCACAAATGTCGATTTGAAGCCCGTAGCGCATCAGCAAAAAAAAAAAACTCGAAAATGGCAAAAATCGAAAAAATCTACTGTTTTAATAACACAGGCACACATTTTTTTTTCTTTCAGTTATCATACTGTTTCAGGGTGCGCTGAAACCGATTCTGGCATCAGAACTCCTCCCTCACGTCAGGAAATGTTTTTAACGCCCAATCGACCACGAATGGACATGGTTGAAAAAAAAATTCCCGACCAGCAAAAAATTTAAAATTGCTATCTACTAGGCTCTTAATTGTATTGTCTAAGAGGGTTTAATTTTATGATTTGAATGTCATTTTTAGAGGGGTGCGAAGTTGGGGTTTAATGGACATTAGTATTCAGGGGTTGATTTTTGAAGTTCATCGAACTTAAAATAAGTGTTATTTGTGTATTTAGTAACATATTATCACGTAGAATCCAATTATCTGTCAGTTTATAATAATAATTATTGATATGAAAATTAAATATTAAATAAATATAATATAAATTATAAATTAAGATTTTCTACCACGTTTTTTCTACCACCCTGTATAATTATTTATACTAAAGCATGGTTGGCGCTGTTGTTCGAACCTTCAACCAAACAATAGAAATGATTGTAATGGTTCAACGTCAATCACTGGGGCAAATATAAAATTTCAACTGTACCCTTCATTTCAACAAATCTTTAAATATACGGTAAACATTAGGTATAGGGAATATTGAAGTAACTCACCTTTATTTGTTCCCTAGAATTCAAAAATAACAAAAATACAGGATGTTCCACTTAAAAAAAAAACATAACTTTGATGTGTACCTTTTTTTGTATATCTCGTAATAATTTGAAATTATGCATACAACTATCTTACATCTATCCATTTGAAAAAAATGATACGAAGTTGCATGGTTTTCCTTAAAATGACCGCGTCGTATGTGGTGCCCCACCCTGTATTTCCGGCACAAAACTAAAATGTGGCTAGGCAGTGTGAATCAGGCTTTTCATAACGTCTCGACGAACCATCACGAGGACACGGGGTGAACGCAACGTGATCATACCACGAAGTCGGCGCGCCGTGTATAACAATAAATAAAGTGGGCGTTTGCGCATTCACTTATCAACGCAAAGTAGACTGCGCTTTGCCGCATCTTACCTATAGCAACGTGCGGGAATAGTTAGTTATGCAACAAGTGAGTACAGTAGTACTTTTTTTCACGAGTAGGAAAGATTGCCACACGAGCCGAAGGCGAGTGCGGCAATTCCTATAAGTGAAAAAAAGTTGCGTTACTCTCGTCAGTAACTTTAAATAAATTCGATAAAACCTTAATGGATATTTATAAGTAATACTTCTTTTAAATGAAGAAAATAATAATGATCATCAAGTGTTCTTGACCGAAAACGAATGTTTGGCGTTAATCGGCGGAACTAGCGGTGTGTTGCGAAGCGTTCATGACACACTTTGCGCAAAAAATTTTTTAGTTGCGTTAAAAATGACCCGCTATGGCACTTTTTTTCATGCAAAAGCGTGAAAAATGAACCGTTATGGCACTTTTCACGCTTTTCGAAGGCTTCGAAATTTTATGAACGCAAATTAATGAAAAAACCTTTTTTAAAGGACCCAGAAAATAGTTATTTTCGAACCTAGTGCGGGAAGACAGTGTTCCCGCATGGCAAAATATTAAAGTGGGCGTTTGCGCATTCACTTATCAACGCAAAGTAGACTGTGCTTTTCCGCATGTTACCTATAGCAACGTGCGGGAATAGTTATTTTCGAACCTAGTGCGGGAAGACAATGTTCCCGCACGGCAAAATATTAAAGTGGGCGTTTGCGCAAACACTTATCAACGCAAAGTAGACTGTGCTTTGCCGCATCTTACATATAACAACGTGCGGGAATAGTTATTTTCGAACCTAGCGCGGGAAGACAATGTTCCCGCACGGCAAAATATTAAAGTGGGCGTCTGCGCATTCACTTATCAACGCAAAGTAGACTGTGCTTTTCCGCATGTTACCTATAGCAACGTGCGGGAATAGTTATTTTCGAACCTAGTGCGGGAAGACAGTGTTTCCGCACGGTAAAATATTAAAGTGGGCGTTTGCGCATTCACTTATCAACGCAAAGTAGACTGTGCTTTTCCGCGTTACCTATAGCAACGTGCGGGAATAGTTATTTTCGAAACTAGTGCGCGAAGACAATGTTCCCGCACGGCAAAATATTTATCTACTACCAATAAACAAAGTGCGCGGTTGCGCATTCATTTGACAATGCAAAGTAGACGTTTTTCAAATAGCTTGCCTTTCTCACACATTACCTATAACAACGTGAGGGAATAGTTATTTACGAATTAAGTGCGGGAGACAATTTTTTAAGCACGAGCAACGAATAATAATAATAATTATTATTATTTTAACAAAACTCATCTGTACGCTAATACCATATGTATAAAAAATTAATTAGGGTGGCTATGTATTTCGGAACGTACGTTGCAGGTTTGATACGTCGCATCACGTCTTCGCCACCAGTTGTTCAAAATAATTAATTGACATAAAGTCAACAACGTGCTGAACTAATTTAAGATCGTGATTTTGTTTATTATGGCCATGCCTTATCTAAATAATGTTTATACATATGGTATAATTCGATCGATGGATGTAAGCAACCCAATTTACACAAATGATTTTTTTATGTATATCATTAAGCGTACATACGTTTTCATCGGATAGAGTACTTAATTCATAGCCCATGAAATTTTCTGGATAACGAGCCACTGTGACCGTACCGAAGGTGGGGTAAGCGGAGCGACGCGGTGTGTCGCCGTCTGTGCACCCGATGGAGCGGCAGTTGCTTTCGCGCCGCGTTCGCCTCACGTCGCTTCGCGTCGTCCCCGCGACAATGAACAATTTCAATTTCATCGAACAGATCCGCCTCAGACCGCCCCTCTGGGACAAAACGCCCGACACCGATCTGACCGTAAAGGAAGAGCTATGGGACGAGGTCGCCCAGTCGATGGGATGTTCCAGTAAGCAAAATTCCAGTGATTTTGTATAAGTAGATACCAATATACGTGTCCTGGTACACCTATGAAGCAAATATGTACGACGTATCGTGCCGTTTTCTACTCTCGTCGTTTTATTGTAGATTCATTCCTAGCACTATCGCGAATTAGCGCGCAAGCGCAGTTGTTTCGACGACGTACGTTAGGCGCGTACCCACGTGTAACGGCACTGAATCGGTCGTTTTACCGATTCGGTTATTTTGCCGTCTTCTATAGTGGCGCATATATTTTAATGTGCGTGTTCACACGATGCCGTTTACTGAAATATATATAAATATATGCGCCACTATAGAAAACGGCAAAATAACCGAATCGGTAAAACGACCGATTCGGTGCCGTGTGAACGGGCCGTAACCTTACATAACCTGGATCAGTTGTTATTTGTTTACATTTTATTCCGTGAGTGCGTTTTTAGTTTAATTATCTCTTTATACTAACAAAATGGGCCGAAAATGCATTGTTTGCGCTTCTCAAAAAATTGGATTGGCGATTTCGTTCCAGTATTTTAGTCAATTTTAGCGCCTTATTTCGTTTGATTTGAGAAGGGGTATCCCGGTACTGCTATCGGTTCATGGGATTCGCGATCGCGAGAAAGAAAGATGTATGGCCAAGTACATTATCCATAAAAGTATAGTGCATTCCGTATGTTGTGATGTTGCAATCCCAACTCATTCAACACTTGGTATCTAATCACTGGCATATTCAATCCCTCTACTACTGATTGTATTTTGTAATTGTTTATTTGTAATCAAATTAATCAAGACAAATAGTTAATTTGGTCTGCAACTGTTAAGGGTATTTTTTTCACTGACGTGATCGATAAAAATTCATTTGACAATGCAAAATTTGCGTTCGGATTACTTTGACGCGCGTTTCCTATAGGAAGGAACAACAAAATATTTTTTTACTATACTCGACGCGCCGAACTCGTGGTATAATGGGTTTGCGCGATATTCCCTGATTGGTCAGCGCAAACGCATGTGAAGCGAATCAAATTAATCAAGACAAATAGTTAATTTGATCTGCAACTGTTAAGGGTATTTTTTTTCACTGATGTATGAAAAACTTTAGTTCTGGCATTAATAAACATTATTATTATTATAAAAACTTTTTTTTTCCGTTCCAGAGGAAATTTTGAAATCGCGCTGGAAGAATTTACGCGACACTTACAGGAGAATCCTGCGCAAGAGTAAAGACATCGGCTCCAGGTGGCCGTACTACAACGCGATGGAGTTCATGCGGGAAATCCTGGCGAATTCGAAGACGAAGGTCGTCGATATCACCACCAAACCGCTCGGTTTGGAACCCGATTATTCGTTCACGGTAAGTTTGGAACAATCGGAGAGCGACGGATCGATAGGCGATGGACAGGATGGCGGGAGGAGGCGAGGTGTGAAGCGCGAAGCGGACGAGGAGCCCGCGACGGAATTTTCGGAGGTCGAACAGGAAAAGGCGGATAAGAGCCCGCGGCGGCAAATCGACGATGACGACAGCCAATTTCTGTTGAGTCTGCTACCGTTCATCAGACAGGTCCCGCTCAACAGGAAGCTGCCGCTCCGAGTGAAGATCGAACAGCTTATTTACGACGAGGTTTACCGGAATAATTATTGATTGTATTTTTTATACTCCTAATAAATATAGTTTTTTTAAATTTATTCTTACCAATTCGTTCTGTGGTGATTTCGGGGTCTTTACCTGTAACAGAAAAATTAAGTATAATAAATCAGCCAGAAATTCTGTACTCTATACTCTGGCCGCACTATGAAGGCGTCTGAGGTGATTAACGAAGAGTCGGAAGGGCCGCCCTCAACAGAAGTGATTCGATATTTTGTTACTTTACACTCACAGATGTTTACACTATTGGTGCACAATCGACATCTATTTATAAATCAATGGTTCTTAAAAGGTTACAGATAGCACCTCAGGTGCCTTCATAGCGCGGCCAGACTTTAGCTGCAGATTTTTTTAATGCATCTTAACCTCTTCACGCCCAGGTCGCCACATGTGGCGACAAGCAAAAAACAGATATTTTACAAAAAAAAATTACCGCTTTAGCGCCATCTATGGAATATTTTTCATATTTTTTTGCAAAAATGAGCTTATGACATAATATTTCGTAGAAAATCGTAACAACAACAAAAAAGTAGTTTTTCAATAAACCTTGGATTATGCTATCAAAGTAGCATGGGCGCGAAGTGGTTAAGCAGGAACTGATATTTGCTATCTTTGCTTAGTGTACAGTTGAATACAAATTTAATTAATCATGGGGAAGCTCTTAAAAATGGACGCAAATCTTTCAGTTCGGTGGCAATTTCCAAACCAAGTAAGGAAGAAGTGGGGGTTTTGAGAATTGTCGAAGCTATTAGTGTACAGTAAGATTCAATAAATTTGCATTCGAATTTTTACAGTTTTATGATTATTTTCGAAGTGATAATAATAATAATAAGTAAATTTATCTCCCAACAGAAAAACTTATAAAGGAAAATTCATAATTTAAAACCTTTTTTTCGCTCATCATTTTTCCAGACATACTTTTTACTTTTTGAACAGATGAACAGAGGCATGAGTCAACTCCCAGAGTCGACTCTTTTTAGTTGGATGGGAATTGTTTTTATATATTTTTTTGCGTCAACGAAGTTAGAGAATTTTTCATAAATTTACATGAAATATTGGAAAGGCTATCAATAGAATGTATTGTAATTTTTCTTAAATCAATATTGAGAAGTTTCATCCACTTGAAACTTCTCAATATTTATACTTTTTCAATAGAGTCGTTTCAGTCGGTAGCAATTGTTTTTATATTTTTTACGCGTCGACAAAATGATAACAATTTTTCATAAATTTGCATCGTGTTTGCATGAAATATCGTCAAAGCCCATCAACGGGACGGATTGTATTTTTTCACGAAATCAATTGTAAACTAATTTTGAATGATTTTGAAGAGCTTCAAATGGATAGCAATTGTATTTATATTTTTTTTTCGAGTCAACAAAATTATTTGATTTTTTTTATAAATGTACACCGTTATTACATGAAATATCGTAAAAGCTACCAAGGAGATGTAATGTATTTTTTCACGGAACCAATTGCAAACTAGTTTTAAGTGATTTTGAGAAGTTTCAAATGGATAGCAATTGTTTTTATTTTTTTTTTTTTGAGTCAACAAAATTATTTGATTTTTTTTATAAATGTTCACCGTTATTACATGAAAACTCGTAAAAGCTACCAAGGAGATGTAATGTATTTTTTCACGAAACCAATTGCAAACTAATTTTAAGTGATTTTGAGGAGCTTCAAATGGATAGCAATTGTTTTTATATTTTTTTTTCGAGTCAACAAAATTATTTGATTTTTTTTATAAATGTACACCGTTATTAGATGTAATGTATTTTTTCACGAAACCAATTGTAAACTAATTTTAAGTGATTTTGAGGAGCTTCAAATGGATAGCAATTGTTTTTATATTTTTTTTTTCGAGTCAACAAAATTATTTGATTTTTTTTTATAAATGTACACCGATTTTACATGAAATATCGTAAAAGCTACCAAGGAGATGTAATGTATTTTTTCACGAAACCAATTGCAAACTAATTTTAAGTGATTTTGAGGAGCTTTAAATGGATAGCAATTGTTTTTTTTTTTCGAGTCAACAAAATTATTTGATTTTTTTTATAAATGTACACCGTTATTACATGAAATATCGTAAAAGCTACCAAGGAGACGTAATGTATTTTTTCACGAAACCAATTGCAAACTAATTTTAAGTGATTTTGAGAAGTTTCAAATGGATAGCAATTGTTCTTATATTTTTTTTTTCGAGTCAACAAAATTATTTTATTTTTTTTGTAAATGTACACCGTTATTACATGAAATATCGTAAAAGCTATCAACGGGATGTATTGTATTTTTTTACGAAATCAACTGTAAACTAATTTTGAGTGATTTTGAGAAGTTTCAAATGGATAGTAATTGTTTTTTTTTCGAGTTAACAAAATTATTAGATTTTTTTTTATAAATATACACCGTTATTACATGAAATATCGTAAAAGTTATCATTGGGATATATTGTATTTTTTCACGAAATCAACTGTAAACTAATATTGAGTGATTTTGAGAAGTTTCAAACGGATATCAATTGTTTTTATATTTTTTTCGCGTCAGCAAAATTATTACAATTTTTCATCAATTTTCATGAAATATCGCAAACGCTAATAGCAGAATGTATTTCAATTTTTCACCAAATCATTCTTGAATTAATATTAAGAGATTTTGTGAAGTTTCCAGTGGATAGCAATTTAGCAATTGTTTTTAATTTTTTTTTTCGCGTCAACAAAATTATTATTAATTTTCATAAATTTACTTCGTGTTTGCATGAAATATCGCTAACGCTATTAACGGAATGTATTGTAATTTTTCACCAAATCATTCTTGAATTAATGTTGAGTGATATCGAGAAGTTTCAAGTGAGTAGCAATTGTTTTTATATTTTTTTCGCGTCAACAAAATTATTACAATTTTTCATAAATTTACCCCGAAATATCGGAAACGCTATTAACGGAATGTATTGTAATTTTTCATCCAATCATTCTTGAATGAATATTGAGTGATTTTGAGAAGTTTCAAGTGGATATCAATTATTTTTATATTTTTTTCGCGTCAACAAAATTATTATAATTTTTCATAAATTTACCCCAAAATATCGGAAACGGAATCAGCGGAATGTATTGTAATTTTTCACCAAATTATTTAGGAATTAATATTAAGTGATTTTGTTGAGTGAGTTTCACTTGGATCGCAATTGTTTTTATGTTTTTTCGCTTCAACAAAATTATCACAATTTTTCATAAATAATTTACAGCGTGTTTGCATGAAATATCGCAAAAGCTATCGACGGAATGTAATGTAATTTTTTACCAAATAATTCTCGAATTAGTATTGAGTGATTTTGCGAAGTTTCAAGTAAGCTAATTTTTTTTTCGAGTTAACAAAATTATTACAATTTTTCATAAATGTACAGCGCGAAATATCCGATAGAAAATTAGTTTACAATTTTTCATAAATTTACAGCATGAAGTATCCCATAGAAAATAAGTTAGCCAACAACGTCCGTTCGTAATTTCTTTTAATTTTTTTTGTAATAAATTCGACTTTAAATATTTATACTTTATTTTTTTATATATTTTGGGTTTTGTTTTGTTTTTACGATATAAAAAATAAGTTAATATTTTAAGTCCTCGTGTGTGAAAAAAAAATCAATATTTTGAAAAAAATTAGAAATAGAAAATTAACCCTATTTCTAATTTTGTCAAAATATTGATTTTCTTCTTAAATAGTTCTCCGAGTTCTGATTGGACCTATGGATTGTACTCAAGGAGTTCTAACAAAAATTGCGATTAAATAACAGGAAATAGGTATTTTCGAAATTAAATTGTGCATTTTCGAATTTCAAGTTTATTTAAAAATACTATAAATCGGAATTGTATCGAATTTGTTTATAAAAAATAGTTATTGTACTCAATAATTAGAAATAAAAAAATAACTCAGAACTCATAGAACTCTCAATTCTTTTTTGGCTTTGCGACTTTTTCAAAAAATAGTTCCGGATAGTTCTGATTGGAGTTTCCCGTAGTTCTTTGTGAGTTATTTCCATAGTTGTTATGACATATTTATATTCAACCAATATTAAGTGAGTAATATGAATTTGAATATTTCGAAAAATTGTATCTCTGAAAATTAAGTATCAGGAACTATAGTACTAACCCACACATCTTAAAACTAGTTCAGAACTATTCGATTAATTACAATGTTGGGGTGCGGTGTCAAGTTGGCACCCCATTTTTCAAACAAAAATCCTGATGGCCCAAATTTACAGAACTCTTTTGTTAGAGTTGATAATACTTCTAGACAGCGGCGGTTCGTGGATTTCCGTAGGAAGGGCAAAGACAAAGATCTCTTATAGAGGAAACAAATATTTCGGTCAAATTTTCTTTCATTGCCCCGCCGCCGAACATCCACGAGCCGCCACTGCTTCTAGATACATCAAAAGGAATCGAGAACTCTATTCAGAACTATCAGAACTCTTCATTGGGGTGTCAACTTGATACACTCGCATACCTTACTATGTCGTACAAATCGATTTTATCAAAGATGTTACGTAGACGCTTCATTTATTTTTAATTCACGGCAAAATATGTTTTGTGCACTCTCTCGGAGTGGGCCCAGACGCGTTTGTATGTGAAGTTGTACTCATTACGCATCACAGAAACTCGCATCAGTGCTTCACCGCTTTATGATGGTAGCTTGCACCTGAAACCTGCGCGCGGCAATGTTTGCCTCTCCTATTTACAGTCGATGTGATAGTTTGTGTTATCAAACAATCCCCAACAGTATAATCAGAGATGAGTAGAGAGATTGACAACGGAATACGAACGGGTGAGCCGGTTTTTTCTTCCTTATGCTAGCGCCACCTAATAGGAGAAAATCCGAAACAGGTAGCCGGAACAGTCATGTGATTTTATTAGTCATAATCGGCATAAAGACGCTCGCGGAGCAAGAGAGAAACGCTCTGGGAATTTTTTTTTAGCGGGTGTGGTAAGGGATGGTGTAAGGAGGTGGACTTATGGTAAAATTTTAGTGAAGTAAGATCACATGACTGTTTTTGTTACCTGTTTCCGATTTTTTCCTATTAGGTGTCGCTAGCGTAGGGACGAAAAAGTCAGCTAGCCTGTTTGCATTAGCGTTAGCGATCTCTCTTACTCATCTCTGGTATAATACATAAAGCAATCTAGTTCGACAGTTTTGGAGAATTATAGGGAAATATTGCAAGCTTGAATTTGATCGGTTCAAAACTGTCGCTGGATGTGTCAAACCGAAGATGTTACATGAATTAAATTGCTTAAATCTAGCATAACTATTGAATTAGTTAGAAATTACGAACATCCGTTGAACCGTTCCCAAGGGCGCCTTGAGAAGCTTATTAAAAACTCGTCGATGGTTCGGCGATTATTGCCTTTTTTGCGTAAAGCCCCGGATATGTGGCGTGCATATGTGCGGTAAACAAAGAACGCACATCCGCGCGAGAACAGGTCGAACGACGCAATATCCGCCGCGTCGACCGTGTCATTAGGGAGGATTGGAGCCGCCGCCCGATTAGATTATCACCGGCACCGACTCGACTGTATACTCCGCACTCGCTCCGCTCCGTCTCTTTCTTCCTGCCGCCGAAGCGGGCGGTCTCTCCGCGGCAATTCCTGCCGGCGGAACTTGTTGGCACGCAGCACGTTATTAGGAACGCGAGGCGAGCACGTATGATTGCGATATGACAGAATAAGGCACTCGATACGCTCGGTAGCGCTAAATTTCTCCATCTTGATCGCGGTGACATTTCCCTTTACGGCACACGCCCGTGAATATGTTATTTCGGCTGTGCACACGACGAGCCACGTTGTAATTTCCAAAACCGCCGATAAAAGTAAAATTGAAATCCTTCTGCAGGTTTACTACGTGAAGCATGTCCGAATAGTAAAATCGATCCGAATCCTGTGTACTCAGCAATTCGGTTCGTGTTTCCGACAGGACTGGCCGAGACCAATACTTCAAATCATTCCCGACCGCTGCTGCGGTGCGTCTATCAGCAAACAAACAACGCCGAAAATGCGATACGTGCGTCGAGAGCCATTTAGATAGATGGCCTCGGCCTCGTCGGTTGACATGCTCCATTACGTGCGGCCCGTAATCCGATATCACAAACACTCGCTCCGCTCCGCCGCGGCACCACCGCCGCTACCGGTTTGCCCCCATTACCGGGGCTTCTATTACCGCGACACTCCCGTAACTTTCCTTCGCGAAATACCCCGTCGCAAATACGCCCGCCAAATTAGAATTCCGCCGGAGAGGATACAAAAAAAAGATCCATCCTATCCACGCCAAAACCGAATGCTTCAACGTCACGATGTTTACAAAGGAAACTGGGATTTATACATTTCGCAGTCTCGCGTATGTGCGCGTGAATGTTTGTCTTAGCTTTGCCGCCGATTGTTGCATTGATGCTCACGATACGCGATCGAGTTGAGGGATTGAAAAAAGATGTAATTTAAGGGGAATCTCCATACCCACGGTTTCGAATGAAAAGTAATACCGGCACATCTCGGACACTATAGGTCATATTAAAAAAAGAAAAATTGCAATGAATTCAGAAAATTCAGGAGCTTACCGATAGTTTAGTACTTTTTGTAATTTGTTAAATTTAAAAAATACCTAAATAATTACGCATATTTTTGGGCGATAAAGGAGCCGCGCTACATGATTTATGTGACAGGCTCGCTCCGTTCGTATGAGTCAAGTGCCCTTGCCCTCTCGGCTTTCATAAATAAACACAGCTAGATAATTCAGTAAATGTATTTCAAATAGTTCCGAGCAGTTCTATTCTATAACATTATTTTCATTTCAGTTGACAGAGAGGTATTTGTGCGAAAACACTTTCGGGCGAAATAAATTGTGTAAAAATTCCACAAATAATTTCATCGAACTCTTCAGAACAATTTGGAACACATTAGAAATATGGACCACCGCTTCCGTGAAGTCTTTTTTGCAATTTGATTTCAAAAGTACCTAAATAATGTGGCATATTTCTGGGCGATACAGGAGCCGCGCTACGTGATTTATGTGACTGGCTCAGTCTATTCGTGTGAGTCAGGTGCCCTTGCCCTCTCGGCTTTTATAAACAACAGTTAGATAATTTAGCAATGTAATCGTATTATTTATATTATAGCCCACTGAAATTATACCATAAAAAGGTGATCGAGTGAAATAAATCCCGGAAATTTGATATTTTTCGGCAAAGTTGTTCGTTGGTGTCTGCTGTAGTACAACATACTAAAAGTTCCGGAAATACCGATTGACAGCATCTAAATTTGACACAATCTGCAAAAGGCGACTAAAAACAAAATGTGCTCCTCTAGTATCAAATCTACTTTATAAGGAGTCATTTTCAAATGAAGCCACGGTCTACGGACAAATAAATGAAAAAATGGTGATGTGGCCATCATGTTACTTTCTCCGACTTGATGGTATCATAGCCATTTATATTTACGTTTTCATGGATTATTTTCAATTGAAATCATATTTTAAATCTATATCGAGCGTTGTGTAAACTCGGATGAAACTGACGTTTAAAACTTCAAAATTATGAAAGATGGAAAAATTATACTTCGAATTAAAAAACTCAGTTTGCTCAAAAATTAAAAAAAAACTTATTCTTTATAAGTTGTTCATTTTAGTATTCTCTACAATTATTATTAACATAAATTTGCTGTAACTATTATCGTTTTATAATTATAAACCAAAAAAAAAATTATTTTTTTTCTCAAATAAAAATGATTTTATGAAAAATGTTTTGAAGGAAAAGATGTTCATTTCTTTGTTGTCTTCAATGTTTGTTTAATTGTTTTTGTGATATTTTTAATATTTAAGAAAATATTGACAAAAAACAAAAAACAGTTAAGGTAAACACCCACTTCCGGTGTACGAAATTTTACCAAAAGCTTTTCAGTTCTTCAGAATATCAAATAAGACATTTGTTTAAAGTATCATATCAATTGTTTAATTATTTTTTGAGATACAGCGCGCACAGCAGACACACACACACACATAGACACAAAAAAAATATCCAGAAATTGTTGAAATGGCATCTAGGGGCCCCAAAACGGATATTTCCGTAAAAAAAATTTGAAAAAAATCATGTCACAATACTTTCTCATACTTCGTAACGGAGAAAGTAAAAAATGCCTTACGAAAGTACGAAGACATGACAAAAACTTCGGTGACACCGTGCGGCTTTTTTGTGGATGAGACGTATGTTTTTTTTGGTAGCATCTCCAGATGGGTTGATAGAAAATGGTCGCGGAATTATTGAGGTAAAGTGCCCAAAATTGATAGAAAAAATAACAACAGCAAAAGCAGCAATCGAAAAAAAAATTTCTTTTTGGATACGGATTTGAAATTAAAACGTACTCACAATTATTACTATCAAATCCAGGGCCAGATGCATATTGCAAAAGTCGACTTTTCTCATTTTGTCATATGGACGAAACAAGACCTGTCGATTGAGAGAGTTGCCAGAGACGACGACAATTTTTGGGAAACAAAATGATTGAAAAATTAATATATTTTTATAAAAATATTTTATTAAAAGAAATCATTGATCCACGGACATGTAGTAATATGCCTATCAGGGAGCACTAAAAAACCTACGACAGAAGTCGCCTCCAAGGAAGCAACTACACCAAGATCGAAGATCCACCGAAGTTGCTGATCCGCTGATGTGAAGTCACCCTCCGGTAATTTATCCGAGTTCTTGCCGTGCATACCGGTGCTTGGCCTTCCGAACTTTGTCTGAACTATAGTGACGCATCTGTGATTTCTCTTGTGACTCTTCCGTATTTATTTTTCTAGTGACCTTTTTAGTGTAAATGTTTTCCGATTGAACATGTTATTATGTCATTTGTGTCCAGTATATTGAACTTTGTGTAAATATCAGCGAAAAGGATTTCGCGCCAATCTGACTTTATCTGCCTCTCAACCCTCTCTCCTTTTGCGTATTGATAACATAAATATCGAATTCCATTGCATTGAACTAAATGAACACGCCTTTTTTAGCATTTTCAAAATTCAGTCACGAAATGAAAATATTGGCACACGTAACATTGACGTTTACTGAAACGGTAATTTTTTTTATGACTCAAATAATGCAACAAACCCACTATTATTATTGTAAAGGTTAAAAATGAGATATGAACATCATGTTATTTTCTGATAAATATTTTCAAACAAAAGATTTCTTTTATTGTCTTTAATATTTGTTTACATGTTTTTGTAATATTTTGCATATTCACAAAAAACGAAAAAAAAGAAAGGTTAGGTAAACACCCACTTCCGGTGTACGAATTTGTACCAAAAGGTTGTAATTGTCAAGTAAAGCACGTGTTCGATGTTGCTTGTTGTTGTAATTTTTGAAATAATTTCACGATCACAATACTTTCCCGTACCTCGTAACGGAGAAAATACAAATTATAATATTGTCGGAAATAAAATTTCGCCACGAAAATATTTTTTGAAAGTCGATCAGATCAGTATGTGTTCCCGACTGTCGGCTCAGAAATTCGAGTATCGAATTTCTTGTTATGTTTGTTTGTATTATGTAGATAATTTCGAGTCCACGTGGACTGGAAAGATGCATGTCGCGGCGTCAATCGCCAATCGGAGACGACGGAGTGCGATAAATTACAAGTTGAAAAATTACAACGACGTTTCATTTATCTATCCTCTTTCTTTGCACATAAAAATGTATTCGGATCGTTTCACGTTTGTGTTTATTTGACTAAGACAAAAAGTATGTTAACGCCCGTTTCACGTTGAATACAAACCCAAGCGGGAGTTTAGCCTACACTTTGTTTCATTATTTTCTTATAAATACTAATTTTTAGGAAAAAAATCTTAAACTACCGGGAATTTCCTGACTGCACTAAACACGTTTCCGTTTTTTGTTTTCCTCTAGAAACCACAGTTGTCGAGAAAAAACTGTAAAACTTTTACATTATAAGTCCCATATAAAGCGGTGCCATCTACTGAGCCAGAAACACACCAAAGAGGTCTACCGATTCCCCTTAACGGCGTAACTGGCGGGTGCAAAATCTCACACTGCGAGGGGTTCGCAGAACGGTCAAAATATCTTATAGTCCCATAGCAAATCTGCTCCCGCTCGTCAAAAAGTACTAATTAACACTACTACTGCCTTAACGCTTTCAACGCTCAACTCCTGGCGCAACGCCTGCGTCAGTAGTGCTGCACAATGAATGCATTTTCTTGCGAAACAGAATTTTTTTAAGTCCATATTTTACGTTTTCAGTTGTGCCATGAAAAAGCATGAATTTGTGCGCATACAATTGAGCACGCCAGGCGTGCCTCAGTCGGACTGGTTTCTGCTGCTGTATTCGGACGTAAGGAAAGTAGGCCAAAGGGTTAATTTAAAAATCTAAACAAGTTGATTCTATGTATTTTGAAAAGATGATCAGACGGTTCCGTATTGGTTCCAAGACTCATCGCTTCAGTAATAAATTGGCGCAGTCTGGTAGGATCCAATGTAAACTGGACGCGTGGTATTTACACTCGCTTCATGGCAGGATTATTTTTGTTCAAACGATCTGGAGCCGTTGACGGATTTGAACCGTTTCGCCTGTTTCTATTGCAACCGCAACCCCCCTTTGTGTCGAACTTCATCACTTACAAAACGCACATATTACCGAATCAATTGTTCGTCGTCAATTTGCGGTGTTCCGGTGGGTGGACAGAATGGTAATTCCATAGGCGGGTATTAATGGTTCGAGAGAGGAATCATGTTTGTCGCGCGAGGATTGTCACCTAGACGGCGCTAATCGCCCCGTTACGAAGGGGCGGACGCTGCCGGCGGAATCAATTAATGGGGCGGTTTTCATAATTGACTCCAGTTATGCGTGCAACGCTTGGCCCAAAGCATAAGCCCGTTATCGATCGCTGATAATCAGGTTAAATCCATTTTTATCGTAAACGAAATATTCATTCGATTCATTTGCAGACAAACTGCGTTTGGAATAAATAAAAATTCCAAAAATATACTACCAGATAATAATTTTGCCTGCTGTAAAAGATTATTGTGATTATACTATAATGGCCGGATTCACCTTGGGGACATTTCCTTTCCACGAGCTGATCTTAATTACATGTAGTTTGTATAAATGTGTCCATAAAAAAGGAACTCGCAGGTAGCCGAAGTTCACCTGTGTATTTTGACGGGTTTATTAAGGCGATTAGTTACACGTACCTGTCCGAGAGGGATCCACCTTTATGCGCATCAAGTGTTATTCATTAAATTTAACTAGCTCGCCCTTTTGTCATACAGGTGTCAAATAGACTACTTTGAAGTTGTTCCCGTGCCCGCCTATCCCCCATAAAAAGGGATAAGTTGTAAAATAAGGATAAACAGCGCGGGCTGGAGGAGGAAGCGCCCCGTCTCTCTGGGGTTATCCTGACGTAGGTATGGCAGATGTGTCGCCGGTCGTAAAGGATATAAGCACACGTGCGGCGTCCCGTAATTGGAGCGAGCGAGAGAAAGAGAGGGAGAGAGAGCAGTAACGGTTCAAAGGGCCTATTATATACAGGACCTTTAACTGCTAGGAAATTCTGCGCGCCCGGCGGACTATTCTACCTCCTCACTTGACTTCGCCGCACGATACGCAAATGTCGTCAACGCAACGAGGTTTCGTTATTGTGGAACGTGCGTATGCGCGGTGAATTCGATAAACTGAATTTAATGTCGAATAAATCTTAAGTAATCGAGAAAACTGTTAATTCACCGCGCGGAAATCCGCTTTTTTTTTTTAATTCACCGACGCACATGTTTTAATTTGCTGCGGGCTGAATCGATAATTGGCTAGTTTATGGGCAAGTAATTTTAATATTGTCGGATATAGCAGGAAGCGCCGCATCTGTGTTGATGTCCGTCCGGTAAAAAGTTTATTCGCTTTACCTATAAAATTTCACCGGACGGATTAGCAGGATAGCAGGAATCGTGGCGCGGCGACGGATATTCTCGACGGCGAGCGGACAATTACTTTGCCGTGAGCAGGGGCTTGGGGGAGAACTATCCGCGCTGATTCTTTTTACGATCTTATAAAGTTGCCGTGCTTAAGAAAGATTAACATTTATGTTCCTGCAGTGGTACGGAACTTTCTGGTTCTTAACACTCGGGGCTCTGCAGTACGCGGATTTGAAAAGATTGATTGGAAAGTAAGCCTTGGGTGGAGTTTACCGAAAAGATTGTGGCAACTTTAAAATCAGGGTCAGAAAGGAACCAACACGAACGATAGGTATTCAGCTCAATTAATTAAGCAAGTTGATTCGTACTCAAAAATTATATTTGGAATATAAATTCTCTGGAACTGGTCGCACAACCGCGAACTCTTTATTATCGACAATATCAATAGTTGAGAAAATCCAGAGAATTCATATTTGAGTACGAATCAACTTGCTTAATAAATTGAGCTGAATACCTATTTCAGAGCATATCGTTCGTGTTGGTTCCTCTTTGACCCTGATTTTAAAGAAGACTGTACTAACTGAGTTGCAGAGGATCGGATGCATATTTATTTTTTTAAGGTCAAATATACGCAGCAAAATAAATAACTATCCCATCTTTCAAATGATTAAAAACGAGGGTATCATACGTAAGAAATATTATATAAGAACAAGAAAGATTTTATATTCTACTGATGAACTAATTGATTCCTGGAAACCCTGGAGTGTGTCTAACTGTGAGATAGGGTGGAAATTCGTATCAACTTTAATTTCACCTTAATATAGTTGTATCGCTACGACAACATCTTGTCTCGAAGGTTGCATAAAGGGCCTCAATTGAGTGGAGTTATCCAACGATTATTAAAGGGAACAGTCAACAAGCTACAATTATAACATAATAATACATTTACATATATATTGTTGACTTGTTGACTATGTCTTTTAATTATTCTATTTTTCCTCCCCTAGATTGGGATATTAGTGCACCGCTTAAAACACTAGATGTCGTCGTAATGGCGTATTTATCATAAAGAAAACTTGGAGATTTATAACTTAATATTAATTTATAGTGCGACCTCAATTTTAACTAAAAATCTGTTTTAATGTATATTAAGTTAGTGTAGTTACATTAGTTAGGTTAACTGTAACCAGCGTCCAAACAGGCTAAGTTTTGGGATTTTATTTCGGGAAAACCACAAATGCAATTTTTGAAATTTTTTATATTTTTGTATGTACTCGTATAACGAGTGTGTGTAAAACTAGTCATCCCGAAATATTGGAATTGTCACACGTTATTCTTTTTCGCGTCGGTTGATATTTACCGTGCTCGATCGGTCGGTGTACATGATTACGCAAATATGGTTAATCAGAAACAAAAAACAAAAATAACCCCATTAACTACATGGAACTAGCTATGGCGTGACGGAGTTTTTTTCCTTTTTTTCCTTTTTTTCCGTCTTAAGTTACGAGAAAAAAATGGTGATGTGGCCATCATGTTACTTTCTCCGACTTGATGGCATCATTTATATTTAAGCTTCCATGGTTTATTTTCAATTTAAATCATATTTTAAGTGTGCATCGAAACTTTCGTAGACTCGGATAAAACTGACGTTTAAAACGTCAAAATTATGAAAGATGGAAAAATGTACTTCAAATTGAAAAACTCAGTTTACTAAAAAACTAAAGAGATTTCGAAAAAAAATTATTCTTCATAAATTGTTCATTTTGGCATTCTCTACAATTATTATTAACATACATTTGCTGTAACTATTAGCATTTAATAATTGTATACCAAAAATGAAAAAAAAATTAATAAATTTTTTTCTCGATTAACAATGATTTTATGAAAAATGTTTTAAAACAAAATATTCGCATTTCTTTATTGTCTTCAATATTTGTTTAAATGTTTTTGTGATATTTTTCATATTTAAGAAAATATTGGCAAAAAACAAAAAACAATTTAAGTAAACACCCACTTCCGGTGTACGAAATTTTACCAAAAGCTTTTCAGTTCTTCAGATTATCAAATAAGACGTATGTTAAAAGTTTCATATCAATTGCTCTAGTAGTTTTTGAGATACAGCGCACACAGACAGACACACACACACACACACAGACACACACACACACACACACACACACACACACAGACACACACACAGACACAAAAAAAAAATTCCAGAAATTGTTAAAATGGTATCTAGGGACCCCAAAACGGATATTTCCGTAAAAAAAAATTTTGAAAAAAAAATCACGATCACAATACTTTCTCGTACTTCGTAACGGAGAAAGTAAAAATCCGGAACTTTTTCGCAGTTCTCGGAGCAATAATACATGTTATTATTATTAATATATATCGCAAAACAAAACGTACTGACAAAATCGTCCGTCACGTCTAAACTAGTAGTCCTCTGAACATGTCTACCAAATTTCAAGTCGATTCATCAATCACAGTCTGAGATATCGTCGGGTTCACCGTTTCGAGAAAAAACGCGTGTGCAGATTCGGTTGTCTACCTGCACGCTCAATTCTTCCTTGGCTGCAAACAGTACTTCGAAAGAATTGTTTAAAGACAAAAAAAAATCGCTTGTTTGAAAATTTTACAGTAGGATAACCCCTTAATTAGGATAAGTTAGATTGGGTTAGATTAAGCAATTACGATTTTTTTTCACGCACGAAATTTTTGTATTCCATTTATATGCGAGCCACAAATGAAAATTTGAGATAGTTTGCCGGTGGGTGGGCACTATCCTACCTTACGATTTCTAAAGTGGAAATCAACCGTAATCATCATAAGAGTAAGAAAGAAAGGCACAAAGCAATGGTTTCCATTGATAAACTTATTTCGTTCTAAAAACCCTAGCATTTCTTCAACTGGTTGGATTGCGGAATAAAGCCCACCCACCACCATATATATTAACTTTAATTTAATCTACATAACCTTGTTTGATTATAGAAATTGTATAATCAGTTTAGCGAAGAAGTTAGAAGAGTAGAAGTCGCACGAAAATACATTTTGTAGATTAAGTCAAAGTCAAACTTGAAGGTGCGTGGGCACTATCCCTATTTCTCGTTATATTACAGTAAATAATAGTAAATAAGATCAGGGGCGGCTCGTTATATAAAGCCAAGGAGCCATGGCACTAGCAAGAATTTTTGCCACTGACGTTAGCAATGTTCAGCAGTGCGATTATGATAAAATATTTCTAAAACATCTGCTCCGTCCGAAAAAAAAAATTATTAAAGCCCTGATATTGATAAGTGATTTTGAGTGACAGATCATTGGTTTTGCTTTGATTTTAACCGAAATTTCACTTTTCCTTAATATGTGTTACAAAAAACTGATATTTTCAAGTTTTTAGTTGAATAACTCTAAAACCAACTTCGGAATGTTTTGATCTTTTGTTTGAATATTAGAGTCTTTTTATTTATTTTAGCTTGTCCAAATATTCGTCAAAAAAATGACATTTTCGAGTTTTCAGTTGAATAACTCAAAAACCATCTGCAGTATGCTTAAATATTTTGCATAAATATTGAAGCCTTGATATTTTTAACTGATTTTGAGTGACCGTTAATTGAAATTTGCTTTGATTTTAAACAAAATTTTTATTTTTTTTCGTTTCAAGTTGAATAACTCAAAATCAATCTGCAAAATATTTTGATCTTCTACATACATTTTAAAGCCCTAATATTAATAAGTGATTTTATATAACAGTTTATTTTGACTTGCTTTGATTTTAACCGAAATTTTTTCCAATAATTGATATTTTCGCGTTTTTAGTGAAATAACTCAAAAACTATCTTCAGAATGTTTTGATATTTTGCATAAATATTAAAGTTCTAATATTAGTAGGTAATGTTGAGTAACATTCCGTTGTGATTTTAAGCGAATTTTCTCTTTTTCCAAAGATTTAATATAAAAAATGAACATTTTTGAGTTTCTAGTTGAAACAAAATCAATCTGTAGAATGTTTTGATCTTCTGCATGGATATTAAAGCCCTGATATTGATGAGTTATTTTGAGTAACGGTTAATTCCAATTTGCTTCGATTTTAAGCGAATTCTCTTAAAATGTATTACAAAATGTTAACATTTTCGACTTTTCCGTTGATTAACTCAAAAACCATCTGCAGAATGTTTTGATATTTTGAGTGAATATTATAGCCCTGACATCGATGAGTGATTTTGAGTAACAGTTAATTCCAATTTGCTTCGATTTTAAGCGAATTCTCTTAAAATGTATTACAAAAGTTGACATTTTCGACTTTTCCGTTGATTAACTCAAAAACCATCTGCATAATGTTTTGATCTTTTGAGTGAATATTATAGCCCTGACGTCGATGAGTGATTTTGAGTAACAGTTAATTGCGATTTGCTTCGATTTTAAGCGAATTTCCTCAAAATTTATTACAAAAAATTGACATTTCTGACTTTTCTGTTAAATAACTCAAAAACCATCTGCAGAATGTTTTGATATTTTGAATGGATATTATAGCTCTGATGTTGATAAATGATTTTGAGTAACAGTTAATTATAATTTGCTTTAATTTTAAGCGAATTTTCTTAAAATTAATTAGAAAAAATTGACATTTCCGACTTTTCTGTTGAATAACTCAAAAAACATCTGCAGAATGTTTTGATATTTTGAGTGAATATTATAGCCCTGATGTCGATGAATGATTTCGAGTAACAGTTAATTGCGATTTGCTTCGATTTTAAGCGAATTTTCTTAAAATTTATTACAAAAAATTGACATTTCTGACTTTTCTGTTGAATAACTCAAAAACCATCTGCAGAATGTTTTGATATTTTGAATGGATATTATAGCTCTGATGTTGATAAATGATTTTGAGTAACAGCTATTTATAATTTGCTTTAATTTTAAGCGAATTTTCTTAAAATTAATTTAAAAAAATTGACATTTCCGACTTTTCTGTTGAATAACTCAAAAAACATCTGCAGAATGTTTTGATATTTTGAGTGAATATTATAGCCCTGACGTCGATGAGTGATTTTGAGTAACAGTTAATTGTGACTTGCTTCGATTTTAAGCGAATTTTTTCAAAATTTATTAAAAAAAATTGACATTTCTGACTTTTCTGTTGAATAACTCAAAAACCATCTGCAGAATGTTTTGATATTTTGAATGGATATTATAGCTCTGATGTTGATAAATGATTTTGAGTAACAGTCAATTATAATTTGCTTTAATTTTAAGCGAATTTTCTTAAAATTAATTAGAAAAAATTGACATTTCCGACTTTTCTGTTGAATTTCTCAAAAACCATCTGCAGAATGTTTTGATATTTTGAGTGAATATTATAGCCCTGATGTCGATGAATGATTTTGAGTAACAGTTAATTGCGATTTGCTTCGATTTGAAGCAAATTTTCTTAAAATTTATTACAAAAAATTGACATTTCCAACTATATAACATAAAAATTAGCTCAGTTAATCTCCCTTATTTTTTTACTGTTCGCTCTCTTCCTAACACCACTGGGGATAAAGGTTTCATTTTTTTGTTCGAGATCGGCACGAATTTCGGCGAGACGACTGGTTCTCTTTCAACTGTAGTTTTTTTCCAAAAAACACTTTCAAATCAACTTGATTTAAACTTATAAAATACTGTAAAATTTCTGCGTTTAACTATTGGAGAAGTCGAAGGATGATCGAAATAAAGAGACTGTCGATAATTAATCGAAAGTGAAAACGGGAGGTGCAATCAATATCTTAACTACGCGGCTAATCACTTGTTGGAGATTATAGTTTTTACTGTATTCAGTTTATGACTATTTCATACGGACCGCAACATAGCGATTATTGAAACCGATTGATGTGTCTTTCCTGCGAACTCAAATAGTTTCTAGGCTGCCTTACAAACGGTCGACGGGACGCTGGTTGAATACGGACTGATCAACATTTTCATCAACCCTCCGCGTAGTCTGTCATTCCGAATTTCATTATGGAAGTTATGCAGCATGATTATAATTCTGTCCTATGATTTTCTTATGTCAAAACGTTTTCAACAATTGCTTATCTTGCAAAGGCGATATCTGATTTTGATGATTTAAATGACAAAATGTAGCGGAATTAGTATGTATGAAAAGGGTATTAAGAGATAATCGTGTCGAGTCAAATTTTTTCTTATATTTTTTATTTAACATTTAAAGTAACCTAAAATAACGGTATTGCAAAAAAATAATGTCGAAATTTGACTTAAAGTTAATAAACATCAAGAAAAACGACTAATTTTGTAATTTTTGTAATTTATAACAATGTCAAATTTAATTCAAGTTAAAAGACTTTATGAGCAATTAATGTCGAAATTTAACCTAACGTCAACAAGCGTTAAGAAAAAAATACTAATTTTGACTTAAAGCCATTGAGTCTCTAGAAAAAAATGACAAATTGAATTCCAGTTAAAAAAAACCTTATGACAAATTAATGACAAGCGTTAAAAGACTAATTTTGACTTAAACTCTAGAAAAATGTCAAATTTGGGTTGAGAGACGTTATGTGGAAATTAATGTCGAAATTCGACTTAAAGTCAATAAATGTTAAGAAAAAATGACAAATTGAATTCAAGTTAAAAAACCTTATGACAAGCATTAAAAGACTAATTTTGACTTAAACTCTAGAAAAATGTCAAATTTGGGTTGAGAGACGTTATGTGGAAATTAATGCCGACATTTGACTTAAAGTCGATAAGCATCAAAAAAAGACTAATTTTGACTTTAAAGGCGTTAAGCCTCTAGAAAAAACGTCAAATTTGGGAAAAGTTAAGAGACTTTATGTCCAAATTACTGTCGAAAGTTGACTTAAAGTTGAGAAGCGTTAAGAAAGCAAGACTAATTTTGATTTTAAGTCATTAACCCTCTAAAAAAAGTTTCAAATTTAATTAAAGTTAAACGACTTTATGTCGAAATTAATGTGTAAATTTGACTTAAAGTCAGCAAGCGTCAAGAGAAAAGTCTAATTTTGATTTAAAGTCGTTAAGCTTCTAGAAAATATGCCAAATTGAATTAAAGTTACAAAACTAATGTCGAAATTTGACTTGAAATCGTCAAAAAAACGACTAATTTTGACTTAAAGTCATTAAGTTTCTAAAAACAATGTCAAATAAATTTAATTAAAGTTAAAAGACTTTATGACTAATGAATGTCAAAACTTGACTTAGCGGCAACATCAAAACAAAACAAATTTTGACTTAAAGCCGTTAAGACCCTGGAAAAAATGTTGCATTTATTCTCAATGAACGATAAAAAATAAAGATGACCCGAACGCGATTGGTATCACTAATCCAGTTAAATTTGTAAATCGTATAACTTCAAATTTACGTCATCGCTGTCATTCTCAAGGCCATAGTTGTCACCAGTGTTTTTAATTGATGACGAGCGGAGTTTCGTCGCCGGGCATTTTCAGACGCGCAGCCCATTATGATAAAAATCACGTCCGTCGTTCCGCCGTCTGAGTTTCGACGATGTTTTCCATATACAAAAGCAATTTCAGCGCCGCCGCGCGCCCGGTTCGGGCCGAAGGGAAAGGAGGCAAAAAAGGGCAAACCGCTGAAAACTGCCGCCCGCAAATTAAGAGATATTTTACGTCCGCCCCATCCGTTTAATTCCTGTTCCGCCGCCGCCGCCCTTGTACGTACGCATTATGGCACATTGCCACTTGGAAATAAAAAGATATAACGGGTATTGTTCGGTGATTATTTCACTCGTGCGATTTGGCGGTAAGTCAGCTACTGAGAAGCTTGTATGCTAATTTTCATCAGGGGCAAGTGCCACCCCTGTGGGCGTCTATGGTTAAAGCGTGGAGCTGAAAACGGCAGTTTGGATAAATGAAATTTCAATTTAGCTGGAGCGCGGAGTTGAAATGTTAGAGTATAACAAAACGTTTTCAACACATTTTATTTCCATGCTCTTCGCGGTATAATTTCTTAATGCGCGTTTAATTAATTTACGCCATAATTTTTAATTTGAGACATTTCCAAAATCGATGGCGGAGACGAAAAAAAAAATGGACATTCCAATTGAGATAAAGGGCGTTTTTCCCGGCTCGCATTCGGTTTATTAAAATAAAGCGGCGCATGATAAAATTTCATTGCCGGAGACTGGAAACTTCCCTTCCCACTCCTGCGAAATTCCTGCCGCGTCGCCCACGCTCTATGCTCATTGTTGTGCTCCTCTCGCGCGCCTGCAACACTCCTCGGAATCGACTTATTCGCCGATGGGCCGTCCATTAATGAAATTAGTCGAAGCAAAGGAGCAAACGGACACGTTTAATTCGCAACCGTAGGATCCGGTTTTAAGAATTTATGTAAATATCCGGAATTGGTAATGCGGCGCGGCGCCGCGCTCCCGGGTGTTGTTATTATTCGCGTATTTTCTTTTTTTTTTGTTTGATCGCATGATGGAGACGTGTATTAGGGCAAAGTTTTAATGATATCGCAGGAGAACAAAAGGGGGGACGTATATGTTGCCGCCGATGAAAAGATGACGCATAAAACCAGAGGAGCACTCCGATGTATTGAGCATTTTGCTAAACAAAGGACAAAGGGGAAAGATTCGGGAAAATATCTACGCCGAATAATACGAGTCTCGGCGTAACATCCTGCCGTAATAATACGGCATCTTCCTGTGCGCCCTTGAAAGGGAAAAACGGGCCGTAATACCGCGTTTTAGCGGCGAAATCATGCCGGCGACGACGAAAGTAATTATCTGCACGTACGTACGTTCGTTCGCTTTTTTGCGCGCGCCTGGGACGGAATGGGGTTGACGCGCGTCTCGCGACGCAACGCAACGGGGGGGACCCCGATAATTCTCGTTTGGTATTAATGTATTCAGCGGTTTCGAGGGCTTGGCTGGGGCGAGGGTCGGCGGAGAATTCGCCAAAGCGTCGCGCAAAAGTCGCCGTACGCTTCCGGCATAATTAACGCCAGACACGCATCGCGACGAATGTGCGTGGGCCGTCCCAGTTATCCGGTAAAGCGTGATTATATCATGGGTCTCTTCCAACTCTGTATTTAACTGCGGCACCGTGCTCAGGATAGCCCGAACGCTGCTGTGTGGGCAGAAAACAGTCTTTATGTTCGTGCGGCTAATCGGCGGGACGATCTGGAAAGGATTATCACCCCCACGTTGTCCTCGCGCGCAAAAGAGTTAGTTGCTTTTCGGGCGGGGAAGTCACGTGCAAACTAATAAACGTCTTTTGTCTAACAAATTCACGGTTCTGTACTTCCGATTTAGACGGTTTGTCGATAGAGTACGTGGACCTAACGTTTCCAATTACGTTTAGTAATTATTAGTATCATTTTATACAATAGATTCCGCTCCAAAAGTTTACAACTAGCAACTCTATTTCCGCCGAGATTCTTGTGCCTTGCGCTCGCGATTCCTGCGAAAGCTTCCTCTACTCGCAATTGTGCTCTGTAATATAGATGGTAACTTACGAGTAGGCCGACACAAAGAGTCAACTCTGAGAGTGACTTCTTTGGAAATTTGTAAGTCTTTTGAGTCATGAAATTTTTTTTGGAAGTGAGGACCTTGTTTTTGCTGCCTACTTTGTTTTCGGGGTATTGTGGAAGTAAGGACTTTGGTTTTCAGGGCAAATTGGAACTTTCTCTACTTTAAAGTGATGACCTTTTTTTATAGCTCTTTTCACTCCAAAATGAGTCGACGCTTTTTAATTATTTTAGTTATTCACTTCATGATGAGTTAATTCAGATGGTATGTAGGCCTTTGTACGACCTCCATTTTTAATGGGAGAGTTAGCTCTCCACCTAGTCTTGCTGGGAAACAAGCCTTCCAGATCGGCTGGTCTTGGCCATAACGTCCCCAGCAGGATTTTCCTTATATTGGCCAGAGCGGGACAGTGACATAGGACATGTTTTGCCGATAGCCTCTACATATGGAATCTGTTAGAGATTAGAACTCCCATCTTATGAAGGTGTTTGTCCTGTTAGGATGCCAGTTAGTATTTTCAGGTTTTTTCTTGATGGATTTGTATAATATTGAGCAACCTTTTTATCAGGTGCTCGTATCGTGTTCTTAGAATGAGCACATGTAGTGGTGCTTGCCCACCTTGCTTTACGTTCTGCTAGAGTTATGTCTGACAGTATATTAGGGAGGTGGTTCTTTGACAGGTCCCCTTTTTAAAGAAGCTCCCTGTTTGGCTAAAGCAGGGGTCTCCAAACTACGGCCCGCGGGCCAAATACGGCCCGCGACCTCATCGAGTTCGGCCCGCGGCAAGCGTTACATTTTCCGCAAATGTCACATTTTAAAATTCTACAACGATTTTTTGTTATAGATTTTGAAATTAGTTATCAAATTGATCATATCTCGGCCTAGTAGGTTATGAAGAATTGTATATATGGCCCGCGATGGAAAAAGTTTGGAGACTAAGGGGCTAAAGCATCCGCCCTGTCATTCCCTTTTGTGTTTGAATGTGCTTTGACCCAGGAGAAAACAATTCTGTTGTTTGCAGATGCCTCCTCCAGTGCCAGAACGCGGTTGTATACCAGCCTTATGCCTCAGCCACACGATGCTCCTCGCGCTGCCGCCATGTTGCCCTCTCTGCCACTACTCGCGCAATTAATCGCAACGCTCCGCATTAGGTCGTACGCGTTCATATTGCCAGCAGCGTTGCCAACTGATCACATGATTGAAAGCCAACCTAATTCCGCTAGAATTCCGCCAGAAAATATGAAAATATAAATAAAGTACAAAATCGTCTTTCTGGAATAATTGTCTATATTAACAATAAAACAAACATATTGTTACAACACTCAACAATGTTATAAACATAAAATAATTACAAAACGCCATGTTTGATCTTCGATTACAGTTACCTTAATTGGTCACAACAAATATTTTATCTATTTAATCCTTCCTTAATTGCAATACTTTAACATTTCAACGATAATTCTATTACGGAATAATTTTGTTATTAAATTCATTTTTGAAAATTAATCTGTCCACTGATGCATCGTTTTTACAGTTTTTAATATATTTTCGACTGAAAACATATAATTATTTTTAGAATATCTACATTTCGTTTGAAAAACGTTTTTAACGGAATGTTAAAATTCGTGATCATTGTTTTACTAATTGGAAATACAATAAGCTATCTGTTATTTTAACATAACGTTCAGCCGTTAAATTTAACGTTTTTCGTACGAATTACGGCTGAATAATAAATAGAACATGAAAAATTGAAAGATAAATAAACAAAGATATGATTGAATTCCTTAAAAATTTTAATGCATCCAATTTTTATTTTTGAAAATTAATAATTGTTGAAGACGAACAAAGAAATCTAAAAAAATAAAAATTGATGCAATAGAGTTTCTGAAAACATTTAATATCTTTACAAAACATCTACCTTTAAAACTAAAAAATTTTGGAAATCTGCCAATTTATCCGTGAAAACTATGAATTATATGAATTTTTCAAAATTAATGTTTTAAGTTGTCGAATACGTAATCAAAACAAAAATCGGAAACAAAATTGAGTTACTTAAATATTTTAAAATATCCACAGAACGACTAACTTTTTGAAAATCATTTTATTATGAAAATTTTGAAAATTAGTATTGAAAGTTGCTGAAGACTAAAATCTTTTAAGTGAAAATTTGACAAAAAAATCTTGCTCAAAAATTTAAGTATATTCACAAAACATCTGCCTTTACAGTTACCTTCGATTTTTGCAAATGTGTTAATTGTTGTCCAAGTTATGAATTTTTGAAAATTAATATTTAAAGTTGTTAAAGTCTTGAACAAAAATATCTATTTTTTTTAGTATAATCTCATAACATCTACCTTTAAACCTTAAAGTTTTCAAAATGTGTAATTTTTTCTGTAAATTATGAATTTTTGAAAATTAATGTTTTAGGTTGTTAAACGCTTCACAAAAAATATACTGATGGAAACATTTTTAGTTCATTCACAAAACATCTTCCTTTACAGTTAACTTCGATTTTTGAAAATGTGTCAATTTTTGAGTAAGTTATGAATTTTTGAAAATTAATATTTAAAGTTGTTGAAGTCTTGAACAAAAATATCTATTTTTTTAGTATAATCTCATAACATCTACCTTTAAACCTTAAAGTTTTCAAAATGTGTAATTTTTTCTGTAAATTATGAATTTTTTAAAATTAATGTTTTAGGTTGTTAAACGCTTCACAAAAAATATACTGATGGAAACATTTTTAGTTCATTTACAAAACATCTTCCTTTACAGTTAACTTCGATTTTTGAAAATGTGTCAATTTTTGAGTAAGTTATGAATTTTTGAAAATTAATATTTAAAGTTGTCGAAGACGAACAATAAAATCTAAATATTTTTTATTACAATCACAAAACACATTAACACTAACTAGAATTTCTGAAAATATATCACTTTTCCCGTAAGTTATGAATTAAAAAAAAAGTTTTACGTTGTTGAACACTTCACAGAGAAATATAAAAAATAAATACTGATATGATAGAATTTCTCAAAAATTTTAGTATATTCGCAAAACATCTGCCTTTACAGTTAACTTCGATTTTTGCAAATGTGTCAATTGTTACCCAAGTTATGAATTTTTGAAAATTAATATTTAAAGTTGTGGAAGACGAACAAAAAAATCTATTTTTTATTATAATCACAAAACATCTGCCTTTAAAACTTTAATTTTTTTAAATATGTCACTTTTTCCGTGAATTATGATTTTTTGAAAATTAATGTTTTAAGTTGTTGAACACTTTACAAAAAAATATAAAGTAATAAATAGTGATATGATAAAATTTTAGTTCATTCACAAAACATCTGCTTTTAGAATCAGTTTCGATTTTTGAAAATGTGTCAATTTTTGCGTGAGTTAGGCATTTTTGAAAATTAATATTTAAAGTTGTTGAAGACTAGAGCAAAAAAATATAAACACAAATTAATATAATCACATATCATTGCATCGATAAACTTCGTTTACCTATTGACAAGCTATGTAATGTAACTACAGATGGTGCTCCTAATATGGTTGGAATCAATCAAGGATTTGTTGGAAAATTTAAGTATCCGGAAAATGATGTTGTTTTTTGCATTGCCATACATCAGGATGCTCTCTGTAAATCGGTTTTAGATATTGACCATATACTTAATATTGTTGTAAAACTAGTAAATATGATTCGTTCCAGAGGATTATTACATCGCCAGTTTCAACAGTTTTTGGAGTCCGTACATGCTGAGCATTCCGGTATCCTGTATTATTCAAAAGTTCGTTTGTTAAGTGCTGGAAAAGTATTTGAAAGAATTTGGGATTTAAAAGACGATATTGTGAATTTTCTTCTTGATAAAGACATTTATAATCAATTTGACGTCTTAGAAAACGAAACGTGGCTTTCTGATTTCGCTTTTTTCACAGACCTCCTCGTACACATGAATAAACTTAATCTCAAATTGCAATCAAAAAATCAGTTTCTTCACGATATTTGGCAATACCTGAAAAGTTTCAAATTACAGTTATTATTATTTGCTAATCAGATCTCTAAATCTGATTTTTCTCATTTTCCAATAATACAATCTTTAAAATTCACTATATCAAACAATAAGATTAAAAAATATGAAATTAATTTGAGAAAACTATCTACAGAATTTGAACGGAGATTTCAGGACTTTAGAAAAATGGAACCAGAGTTTAGTATTTTTGTGACCCCATTCAATGTTAATTAAGAAGAAGTTGATACAAAATTTCAACTTGAGTTAATAGAACTGAACTGTAATACTCTCCTGAAACAAACTTTTCATACAGTACCATTACTAGAATTTTATAAAAATTTAAGTCCAGATAATTTCCCAAATCTAATTACTCATGCAATGAAGATAATGACAATGTTCGGCTCATCTTATATATGCGAACAAATCTTTTCAACAGTGAAGCTTAGGAAAACTTCTTTAAGAAACAGAATTACAGATGAGCACCTTTCATCAGTTTTAAGAATTTCTGCTTCGCAAATGGAACCGGACTATGATGAAATTTTGATGAAACAGTCTCAATTTAATTTTTCTCATGCACCATCAACCAGTAATGACACCAGAAAATAAAGTGATAATACTTAACATCAAGAAGTACACTAAATTCATTTTATATTTTGTGCTTATAATTTTGTTACCTTTTGCTTTTTTACTATTAAAATAATAAGTGTATGTAATAATATATATATATTATTGTTTATGCTGGAGGCTTCTACTTCGTTATACATTTTAAATATTATAATAAAACACTTTCAACTTTGTTTTGTATAACTTATATGTTTATTTTTGTGACTTAAGTTTCGGTAATACAATTACCATTTTCAAACAAGAAAACTTTGTTTTGTATAACTTATATATTTATTTTTGTGACTTAAGTTTCGGTAATACAATTACCATTTTCTTGTTTGAAAATGATAATTGTATTACCGAAACTTAAGTCACAAAAATAAATATATAAGTTATACAAAACAAAGTTGAAAGTGTTTTATTATAATATACGTATATGTTTATAGAACACATAAATTAGTTAACGATTAAGCATTATTCTTTGGCCCGCTACGATTGTCTAGTTATTACAAATGGCCCATCTTAAAAAAAGTTTCCCCACCACTGGTTTAGGCCCTACTGATAAGTCGGTGCGAGGACAAAGTGCCGAATATCCAAACTGCCAATTCGCATTCGGGTCCAACGCCTTGTTTACGAACGATGCGACGTCGCTTGGCGTCGTTCGGCACTTTGGGCATGGCCGGTAGTATGAAATTTGGCACTTTGGGCCAAATACCGATTCGGCACTTTGTCCCGGACCCTTGTGTACACTGCATTTTGCAGCAGTTTTTGAGAACCAAGAACCGTCTGTTTAGTGTTAGCTCAACTGGTGACTGATCTGATGAGAGGTCAAAGCAAGAGTTACAAGAGACATTAGAGACTACTGATGAAGAAGTGTATCCGTAGCGTATATGCGAGTTGCCAAACCACATTTCTGATCGATAATAATCTTCAACGTGCGGTTCGGCGCCTGTCGTTATCTATATCTGATCTAAAAACGACGAAAATATAAAATAGTAGCGTTTTCACGTGTCCCCCGAGGTGTAATTATGTACATTATCCGCGAGGAACCCTTGCGGATCGATTAAATTGTGTGTCGAACATGCCCGTATGTGTTGACGGGGAGGGGTGTATAATTACCGAAACTAATCTAGCGCGTTATAATTAATAAAGTACATATCTTCGGTGGGGATTGTGGATGCAGGAGAACGGGCAGGTCTATATCCCCGTCCCTTCGGTTCGGCTGTAATCCGCAGGTGAAGCGGGAATGGAAAACGGTGCACGGGTGATTAACCAAGGCGACGCTCGAGGAGCCGATAACGAGGAACGAGGCCAACGCACCGCCACCCGTTTATATGAACATCGATCTGTCACCCGCAGTATATTACTATTAACGCTTAACGCACTCGCTGTAGTTATATAGTTATAGTGTATTTTCACGCACACACACATAATCGATGATAACGATGTTTACATTTACACAAAGTACAAACGCGCCTCGCACGTTCTCGCGCCAATTAATGCGGGGAGTTCCTTTCCTTTCACCTTCCTTGGCGCAAATAATAACTCTAATTGTGGTTTTGGATTTCTATAACACCTATAAGTTTGAACCTAGTTATGAGTTGAAGGATGGCTTCTAAAATTTCCGAGGTTGCCTTAATGGTGCGATGAACGAGGGACTTGGAATTGATAATAAAAGTGTATCGCCATCTGGGGATCGTGGAGCATACGGGAAGAGCGCTCGATCAAGTGCCGCCTTATCTGTCAGCAATACTAACAAGACCGATTGCAACGTCAGAATCGCGGCCGGGTAAACTTCCTCGCCGGAATAGGGGCGCGCAGAGAGGAATCAGGGACGGGCCGGGCGGCGGCGCGTTCTCGGGGGGTGGGAACAGGGCAAACACTCGAACACGCACAGGCATTCCATCAACAATGCGCCCGCCATTCTACGTGTTCTGGTAGCCAGATCAGCCGGCGAGTTATATATTCCCCATACGTTATCGGGCCGTAATGTTTCTAATATTCCTTATTTATTGGTCTTTATTGCTGTTTTATTGGTATTGCGTTTTATGTTGTGAAAAATAGAAATCGACTCGTGGTTATTGTTTTATGCCGGTTTGCGCGGCGCAGGGAAGTTTCGGGGAGTTCCTTTATTAACTATTCCGGGGCGAGGGCGAACAAGCTGCTTGGCTGCGGTCAGCGCGACAGACTATTCGGGGTTAACATTTGCGAAATTGTCGGAGGGTGGTAATTTAATATGTAATAAAAAAAAAGTTGTGATCGTTAAGGGAGGGTTCGATCGATAACAAGCGGGTTTCGTCGTGACGAGCAAGTCATGTAACCGCGGTGGGTCGGAGCTCTCGGAGATTACGACGGAAGCTGCGGCGCGTATCGGCGCCCGCGGCTCAAGGCGCTCTCATTCATGAAATGACAGCACAACACTTCCCGCGAGCAGAGGGGATTTGCGCCTCGACGCCAGATGACTCATATGAGCCGCACCACCGCGACTCCTCACGATAATCACGCCTCGCCTCGCTTTACACCCTAAAAGTCTTTTTTGTAATCCTAAGCCAATAAAACAGGTAGCTTCCGCAGGTACATCCACAAAAAAAAAGAGTCAAACCATTCGGGTGCGTTGAAGCCCGCACATTCACCTGTTTACCGGTCGGAAACATGAAAGGATGCCGGGCGGGCTGCACCGCAGTGTAAGAGATACGTGATCAAAGGATCCCAACTTGTGCACTCGGTTTATAATTCACTTAAGAAATGATAAACAACACGTTGTGATTTATTGCCGCTATTAAACCTGCCACAGCGGTGCGCACGGGTGACGATTGCGCGAATAAGCGAGAGTGGTAAAAAGAACATTAGGAACACCCATCCTGTGAAAGGAGTGAAGACGACTGCGATAAGATTACATATTCGATTCCATTCACCGGCTTCCTACCATTTTGCTTTTGCGTGTATGTAATATCCAGTCAATCGTACTAATTAAAAATTACTGCTACAGATCAAAGCCGGCCGTTACTGTGCGAGGCGATCCAAAATGTGCAAATACGTCATAAATGAACGCTCCCTAATCCGAATTCCCTGTCGCATCTCATTGAACTGATCCAAAGAGGACTGATAGTCCGAACCAGGTGGGCAGTTTGTCATTGATGGAGAATAATAATTAGTTTATGTTTGCGTTGCCTACATCTTATGAATAAGGTCGAAAATTGAAATTAGATCTTCAATTTTTGGAGCATAACTGTTAAATACAAGAAAACGAAATGTAGCCTGAATATATGAATATTCAACCTGTTCGTTAATCTGCAAGCAAAAAATTAAGTATTACTAAGACTATGATTGCAGGCAATCCTTTAGAGAATTAAAAATTCTCACATTACCTTGTATATATATACTTGAGTGTTTGGTATATGTGCATACTAATAAAGATAAACTTAGAAAGCACCATGACATCCATGAGTACGACACCCGATCCAGGGAACTGATTGCACCTACTTTCCGTCGTCTGTCAAGGTCGCAAAATGGTATCAATTATCACGGGCCGTTATTTTACAATTTGTTACCCGAAAGAGTGAAAACATTATCTATGGCTAAATTTAAGGCTGCAATTAAAGCTCACCTAATCACCGGTGCCTTTTATTCACACCAGGAATTCCTGTCTAGTAATTTAGTGTGTCTGTAAGCATGTGTGTGTATGTGTATATATATATATTTATGTGCTTTTAAATTTTAACTATAATTTTTTAACATGTTTTGTGCTCGTGTCACAATTTTATCTTCATTTTTACTAACTGTTTTTTTATTCTATTATATTCATACTTTTAAACATAATTTATTGTTAGTTATTGTTCTAACCGTATTGTTTATTTTTAATCCCTGTATGGTTGTATTTATTGTACGTGCGCATATGTGTTAGTTTTATTTAATCTAATTTATTATTTATCTCAATTTTAACTACTCTAACTATTTTGACTACTCTCAGTCTTGATTTGATTTTTAGAATGCTTTTGCAACAAGTACAGGTTTTCAATTATGGTTTTTTCTTTCGTCAAAAATGAGGCGGTGGGATATATTGTATGCTGCCACTTAGCTTCTGCCATCAAAATGTTGCACGAGAGCTGTCACTGTACTGTGGAGAAGGAAGTGGATTACAACAAACAATTTGAAATCTTCTGCAGCCATATTAGAACTTATTGCATCACATACACAGGGTGTCCCATTTTAAGTTGCCACCCCAAATATCTCGAAAACTGAGCAACATGGCAAAAAAAAATTCTGATAAAAGTTGTAGGGTTTGGAGGGGGACATTTGCTGTTGACCTTGAAAATGACCTTGGCGTTAATTTTCAAAGTCAAACAAAGGTCAACTTTCATGTTTTAAAAGGAACTCCCTATTTTTTATTGTGGGATCGTATTTTACGGGAAAAAATACAAACTTTTTGTAGGAAACATTTTTTTAAATTTTTTAAAAAATAAATAATAGTTGTTTCAATAAGTTATTTGTTTATAGTCTTAGTAAGACTTAATTTTGCTTGCAGAGTTACGAACAGGTTGAATATTCATATATTCAGGCTATATTTCGTTTTTTGAATTTATTTTTTTAAATGCTTTTTTTAAGAGTTTTTAAGAGCCTCCGACAGGGATCGAACCTGCAAAATCTGGAGGTTGCAGGTTCGATCCCTGTCGGAGGCATGTTCACACTTTTGATTCAGCTGTATACGGAGCAACTCCAATTATTATTTATTTAATTTATTTAATTATATAAATATATCATCACCAAGAGAAGTTTATATTCGTACTTTAATCATCAACAAATATCAGTCCCATAAAAAACTTGCCCTTGTTGCAGCTCATATCTCGTTCGTATTATGATTTTGAACGGCAACACATTATGAAAAAAAAAACGCCATCCCGCGCCCGGACCAGAAAGTCCCGATTTATTTTATTTATCTCACGTCTCGGGGCCTCTCGAAAATTTGATTTTTCCCGAGCCCGAGGATTTCGCCCTCTCCCGGACGCACATGGGTGAAAAAGGTTTAAAAATGTGTCTCTCGTTTGTTGGTCTCCCCCTTTTACGCGTATAAATTAATACGACGCTATTTCTCCGTTTTGCGTATTTATTCGAGCGCCGGCGTCGGTTTGATTACAGCCCCTCCAGGCCGACCCTAACAAGGGCTCACGGGGGGCATTGAAAACGAAATTTTAATTGGCGGTTTTTGTACGTTTAATTAGAATTTTGACTAGCACAAACGTTTATCGAGTGAAAAAAAAAAATACACGTACACGTACACGTATGAACTCGCCATTAAGGAACAATTCGTATATATGGAAACACGACGTTACAGTTTAATTAAGGGTGGGGGTAGTTAAATTTTTCAAATATGGAAATACTTACAGAATTAATGGTAAAGCAACGTTTTGGAAAATTTGCTGACGGCGCGGCGTACGAAAGCCGCAACAGACGTTTTTCTTGGACGTTGTGTTTCTACACTATCTTCTACTGCAACCAGTGACGTAATAGGTTCCAGGGAGCAAAGGTCGAAAACTTTTGCACAAAAATTGCATGAGAATTTTTCCGAAGAGCAAGAGAAACACGACGTTACAGTTTAATGAAGGGTGGGGGTAGTTAAACTTTTCAAATATGGAAATACTTACAGAATTCATGGTAACGCAACGTTTTGGACAATTTGCTGACGGCGTACGAAAGCCGCAACAGATGTTAGACGTTTTCCTTGGACGTTGTCTATCTTCACCACAACCAGTGACGTAATAGGTTTCAGGGAGCAAAGGTCGAAAACTTTTGCACAAAAATTGCATGAGAATTTTTCCGAAGAGCAAGAAAGCCAAAATTTTGTCCTGTTTTTCTATCTACACTATCTTCTACTGCAACCAGTGACGTAATAAGGGCTAGGGAGGGAGCAAAGGTCGAGAGCTTTTGCACGAAAATTGTATGAGAATTTTTCTGAAGAGCAAGAAAGTCAAAATTTTGTCTGTTTTTCTTGGACGTTCTGTATCTACACTATCTACCACCGCAACCAGTGACGTAATAAGGCGCAGGGAGGGATCGCAGGTCGAGAGCTTTTGCACGAAAAGTGTATGAGAATTTTTCCGAAGAGCAAAAAAGTCAAAATTTTGTCCTGTTTTTCTTGGGCGTTCTGTATCTACACTATCTTCTACCGCAACCAATGACGTAATAGGGTCCAGGGAGGGACCAAAGGTCGAGAGCTTTTGCACGAAAATTGTATGAGAATTTTTCTGAAAAGCAAGAAAGTCAAAATTTTGTCTGTTTGCCTTGGACGTTCTGTATTTACACTATCTACCACTGCAACCAGTGACGTAATAAGGCGCAGGGAAGGATCGAAGTTCGAGAGCTTTTGCACGAAAATTGTATCAGAAATTTTCTCAGAAGAAAGAAAGTCTAAATTTTGTCTGTTTTTCTTGGACGTTCTGTATCTACACTTTCTACTACTGCAACCAGTTACGTAATAGGGTCCAGGCAGGGAGAGAGCAAGAAAGTCAAAATTTTGTCCTGTTTTTCTTGGACGTTCTGTACCTACACTATGTACCACTGCAACCAGTGACGTAATAAGGCGCAGGGAAGGATTGAAGGTCGAGAGTTTTTGCACGAAAATTGTATCAGAAATTTCCTCAAAAGCAAGAAAGTCCAAATTTTGTCTGTTTTTCTTGGACGTTCTGTATCTACACTTTCTACTACTGCAAACAGAGACGTAATAAGGCTCAGGGAGGGAACAAATGTCGAGAGCTTTTGCACGAAAATTGGATAAGAAGAAGAGCCAAAACGTAAAAATGTTGTTTGTTTTTCTTGGAAGTTCTGTATCTACACTTTCTAGCATTGCAACAAGTGACGTAATAAGGCGCAGGGAGAGATCGCAGGTCGAGAGCTTTTGCAAGAAAATTGTATCACAAATTTTCTCAAAAGCAAGAAAGTCTACATTTTCTTTGTTTTTCTTCTGGACGTTCTGTATCTACACTTTCTACTACTGCAAACAGTGACGTAATAAGGACCAGGGAGGGACCAAAGGTCGAGATCTTTCGCACGAAAACTGTATCAGCACAGTAACTCAAGCGGGCCCAGAAAATGTTTACCAAAGAGGCTCTACAATTCTAGTTACGCCTCCGACCACAATTTCAGTTAAAGGATACACTCCCCCCCCACCCTCAATTAAACCGTACCGTTACCCAACCAATAAACTGTGTAAACAAAATTAATTAGCCCTTTGTAAATACCGTTTACACTGTGCCTTTTCCAAAGATTCGAACGTTTCGGTGCGTTCCATCATTTGCGGTTGTCAAAAATGAATGCCCTCCTATGAATTAATAGGAAGTGGAATTAGAAACGTTCGGGTGTGCTCTCACCACTATCAATTACCGGTTCGATTTCGGCATTTCAATTTCGCCATTAAATCGCGATCCCTGCTCTCTCGCTCTCTGACGTCACGTCGTTTCGCCGAGGGGCGAGACGGGGGAGGGGCGGGGTGCGAAAAAATATCATCTTTTACGGCGCCGACGAAGGAGATATTCTCTCATCATCCCCGGCACTTAAATTCGCGACGGGTGTAATTGTGCGGTTCCCCGTGGACATTAACAAGTCTATAGTATTTGAAAAATTTATCGCGAAAAATCGAAACACATTAACATTGTTTCTCGTAATTATACTTTGTTCTGATTATGTGGCTAAGTTTCAATCTAATTAATATGCCATTCAATGACTTTGTAAAAAGCAAATGCTCGTGTGAAGAGGATGGGTCTTGTTTTGGGATTCGGCACTTTGTCCCGGACCCAGTTACAGCTATTTTTCAACATAATTGCCGCCGGAATTGTGACATTTGTTATATTGTGGGACCAACTTTTGAATATCTGTGTCGTAGAAGTCTACCGCCTAGGAGCGACTGTATGTGACAACCATCTCAACCTCTCTGTCACTGTCAAAACGCAAATGCTGACCGGTCAGGAACTTCTTCGGGTGTAGGAAAAGTTGAAAATCACTGCGAGCGGGTTCCGGGCTGTAGGGTGGATGACTAAACAACTCCTAGTTGAATTTCTTCAGGAGACTTGCTGTCCGTTGAGCATTGTACGGCCTAGCGTTATCGTGCAGGAAGCATCCCCCGTCGCTTGTTCAGATTTACTCAGTGTTTCGGAGTAACACTCAGCATTCTTCGTCTCGCCTTTAGGAAGTTGACGAGGAGAACGCCCCGTCTGTTCCAGAACACCGTGCACATCACTTTGCCTGCCGACAACGTCCGCTTGAATTTCGCCTTGCGTGGAGATCCATTGTGACTTCAATTTATTACCTGTTGCTTCGTTCTGGGATAATGTGTGCAATCCACGTTTCATCATCCCTGATGATCCGGTCCAGAAACTCGTCGCCGTCATGATGGTACCACTGCTGAAATGTCAATGCGCTTCGTTTTCAGTCAGTTGCTTCGGCACCTACTTGGCGCACAATTTCCTGAACAACAGGTACTCCGTGACAGTTTCGTGCAACAACGAGTGGGAAATCTGCGGAAAATGACTGCTAAGTTCCGTAATTGTTAAATGGCGATGCTCCATAATGCGTTCCTGCACGTGCTAATGATGGAAAGCCTCCCACAACATTTCTCATCTTGTACATTTGATCGTCCTTCCGAAAATTGTTCGCACTAGCGACACAGGATCTGTTTGCTCATAGACGAATTTCGATCGGCGCTATGTGAAAAACTTTACCACTGACGGTACTTGAAGTCGGCAGGAGCTGATTTAAGAGTCTCCATCTTTACCAGCTACAACGACGCTAATGTTCCTAATGCGTTCCTGGACGCGCTAATGATGGATAGCCTCCCAAAACATTTCTCATCTTGCACACTTGATCGTCCTTCTGAAAATTGTTCGCATTAGCGACGCAGCATCTGCTTGCTCATGACTTTAGGCCAATAGACCCAGCACAGTTGACGAATTTCTATCGGCGCTATGTGAAAAACTTTACCACTGATTCTACTTCAAGTCGGCGGGAGCTGGATTAAGAACCTCCATCTTCAACAGCTGCAACGACGCTAATGGGCCGCCGACGGCTGTTGCCAATAAATGGGAGGGCGAGGACGAAGACGACGACATTAAGGAATCCTGGGAGGATGAAGATGAAGAGAAAGATAAGTCGGATAAATACGATGAGAAAGTTGCCATCCAAGCCAAACGGAAAAAGAAGTCCCTAGCAGAGAAAATTGCGGAAAAAGAAAGGCAGAAACGAGAGGAGATTGAAAAACGATTGAGAGAGGAAGCGGAAGAAGAAGATGAGAGGCTGCGGAGGCAAAAGAAATTCGACTTAAAGTTGGCATTGGAAACTACATTTGGGGATAACCAGGCGGAGTTGGGTTTGGACACCATGTGCCCGACGACCAAGGAAGAATTTGATGAATTCGTCAATACTCTGATGAAGAAAATACAACCGCTAGCCAATGTGAGAACGCAGGAAGTACCGTTAACGGTCAACGTTATTCTACGTCATCGCTCTATCGCGCACGCTCAGTCGCTTTGCACAATATAAGTTGCGGGGCGAGTGGGAAACTTAGTTTGTAGACGAGCCTCGTATATAACAATTTAATGTGAAAATCCATAGATTTATCGTACCGACGGCGTCCGTAGCCAATACTTTCGTTCCCCCGAGAGTGGGAGTCACAGTGTCGGGGGTCACTCATGCGGTCACGCAACCGAACTCAGCGTTGCCAACTGGTCACATGCTATTTCCGCCAGATAGCAAACCTAATTCCGCCAGAAAATATAAATAAAGTACGAAATAAATAAAACAAACATATCGATGTTACAAAACTCAACAATGTTATAAATAATAATAAAAAAAATAAATGATTACAGAATTCAGAAACATTCTTCACTTATCATTATTCATTATCTTCAGGCCTTTGATTATATTTGTGTAGTCAAAGCTTCAGGTCTGAGCTTCGATTACAGTTTTCAAAGTATTTAAAATTGAATCTGTTACCTAGAATTGAAGACAACAAATGTTTTGGCTATTCCCTAATTGCAATAATTTAAGATTTCAACGCTAATTCTGTTACGGAGTAATTTAGCTGCATGTTTAAATTCGTGACACTTGTTTTACTAATTGGAAATAACATAACGTTCAGCAATTAAATTTAACGGTTTGGGTACGAATTAGGCCTGAATATTATTAGGTAAAACAATGAAAAATTGAAAGAAAAATAAATGCGGATACAATTGAATTGCTTAAAAATTTAAATGTATTTAATTCTTATGAGTTATGAATTTTCGAATATTAATATTTATAGTTCTTGAAAAAATAAATTCGTCAACAATTTGAATATCTTTAGAAAACATATATCCATAAAACTGCAATTTTTGAAAATCTGCCATTTTTTCCGTAAGTTATGAATTTTCAAAAGTTAATGTTTTAAGTTGTCAAACAAAAAAATTCTTTTATATCGTCTTTAACATTAACTTTGATTTTTAAAAATGTGTCCATTTCTGCGTGAGCTATAAATTTTTAAAAATGTTTTTTTCTAGTTGTCGAACACTCACACAAAATAAAAATCTTGAACAAAATCGAGTTCCTCAAATATTTGAATACATTCACAGAACGACTATCTTTAAAACTAACTTAAATTTTTGAAATTGAGTTCATTTTTGAAAATTAATATTTTAATTCATGTTGTATTGTCGTATTAAGGTTGTTTATATTAGATTAGTAAAAGGGTGGTACTTCCTTAATAGTTTTTTTTAAATTTAATTTGCAAACGAAATAAAAAACTAGTAAGCAAGTACCAACCTTTCATTAATCTAGTAATTAATATTTTAAGTTGTCGAACACTTACACAAAACCAAAATCGTAAACAAAATTGAGTCCCTCAAATATTTTAATACACTCACAGAACGAATACCTTTAAAACTAACTTTGATTTTTGAAAATATGTTCATTGCCGAAAAATCTAAGAAAAAATACTGATATGATAGAATTTCTCAAAAATTGAAATAAATTCACAAATCATCTGCCTATGGAATTAACTACGATTTTTGAAAATGTGTCAACTTTTGCGTGAGTTACGAATTTTTGAAAATAATTTTTTTAAGTTGTTGAATCTTTAAACAAAGAAAAAATATAAAGATATTATTGAATTCCTTAAAAACTCTAATGCAATCATAATACATTTAACTTTGATTTTTGAAAACGAGTAAATTTTCGCGTGGGATGAATTTTTGAAAATTCATATTTTAAGTTGTCAAACACAAACAAAAATCGTAAACAAAATTGAGTCCCTCAAATATTTTAATACATTCACAGAACAACTACCTTCAAAACTAACTTTGATTTTTGAAAATGTGTTCATTCTTGGGTGATATGCATTTTTGAAAATTAACGTTTTAAGTTGTCGAACACGACAAAAAAATTTAAAAAAAATACTGATAAGAGAGATAAGTCGCAAAATAAAATTTTATAATAAATTTTTGCGTGGGATGAATTTTCTGAAAATTAATATTTAATAGTGGTAAAAAACATAGTAAGTGTTTTATTGAGTGATTTTATAATGAATTACCACGTAGTAACGGTCGCAACCATCACCATGATTAATATTCTAAGTTGTCGAACACTTACATAAAACCAAAATCGGAAACAAAATTAAGTTCCTCAAATATTTTATTACATTCACAGAACGACTACCTTTGAAACTAACTTTGATTTTTGAAAATGTGTTTATTGCCAAACACTTGACAAAAAAAAACAAACAAAAAATACTTATTTAAGTAAATTCACAAAACATCTGCCTTTGGAATTAACTAGTATTTTTTAAAATGTGTAAATTTTTGCATGGGATTAATTTTTGAAAATTAATATTTTAAGTTGTACCTTTAGAACTAACTTTGATTTTTGAAAATTTGTTCATTTTTGGGTGTTTAAAATTAACGTTTGTTGTCCAACACTATAAAAAATACTGACATGATAGAATTTCACAAAAATTTTAATATATTCACATCTGCCTTCAGAATAAACTTCGATTTTGGGCATGTACCAATTTTTGCACGAGTTATAAATTTTTAAAAATTAATATTTAAAGTAGTTGAAAACGATCAAAAATATCTAATTATTTTAATATACACACAAAACATCTACCGTTAAAACTAACTTTAATATTTTTAAATGTGTCACTTTTTCCGTAAGTTATGGATTTTTTAAATTAATGTTTTAAGTTTTGGCCTTCTCTCTTAAATATATTCTTTGAAAATAAAGTTGAAATATAAAATAAATTACGCTAGATTTTTCAACAATCCAACATTATTCCGCTAGAAAATCCGCCAGCCGCTAAAACGAAAATTATTCCGCAATTCGGAGTCAAAATCCGCCAGATCTTGCGGATTTTCCGCTGACTTGGTATCGCTGACCGAACTGTCTGTATTGCCACCTCTGCTACCTCGGCCGTACCCCGCGAGCCGTCACGGGGCGCGAGGATTGCGCTGCAATATCAGAATACGTGCATGTTAGTTGAGGCCTCATATTTCGAAGCGTTTTGATCAAGCCGAGGCCCTCCACGTAATAACAGTGCCATCACGTATTAAATATCGTCCAGTGTTTTAATGGCAATAACAATTTTATGTGAAAATCTATAAATTTATACTACAGGGGGCCGGTGGAAATTCATAAATTCGTCCCAGCGACAGGCCCAAGGATTTCACTGGTTTCCGACGTTAAAAGCCATCTGGATCAGACTGAAAAATCTATCGGAATGATCGCCTAAACGTGTGACAAGTCTTCGAGCGGCCTACGCGGGGATGCCTGACATGCCTATCGGAAGCCAAAAGTGCCGTCGTAATCTAAACAACAATTTTATGTCTAAATCTATTGATTTATCTTCAATTAATAGACACGGCACGTTTCGTTTAAATAAATTCCACAATATTTCTGTACGAACAATAAATTTATTTCAGTGACGGTATCCGATTATGGGCCGATTTTAAGTTTGATGCATGGACGTAAATATAAGCTCCGCAGGAAACGTACGTACACAACGTTAATCAAGCCGTTTTACGGGTGGCGTAATTATTGTCGTCCCTTTTTTAAGCGCGCACGGTTTTAAAAATTTTATGCAATAGAGGGTTGGTTGCCACCGCGCGCTACCCTCTCGGCATGTCGGCCGGGTTAGCTCCGGCGGTGGGGGGAGCGCAGGGGGGTGTTTTCCTGCCGCCCTACACCTCAACCGCCGGCTGCGCTCAAGCGCGGGACCCCCACCCCGCTCACCGCCCGCTCTTACACCCTACACACCCATGGACACCGAGAACAATTTAGACACGATATTCAAATTCTGCAGTGTAATCTGCTCGCTATAGATTTATGTCTTCTTTGTTCGCTCATTTGTTACATTTGTATCTTTTTCATGATTCATGGGGATTTAGAGATTTATCGTTATTTTCGGCTTAATTAATGCTGTGAAGAGGTGAGCGAATAAACAAAGACTTCCGCAGTTATACGAACATAAAAATATAATGGACAATACGGACGACGCGCGGCGGGACAGCAACGGTCGCATGCAATGGAGCATAAGCGGAACCCTACCCTAAATGTTCACTCAGACAAGGCATATATGTATGCGGCGTACATAAGGGGGGGAGGGGGCGGTAAAATTGATCCAGTCACCCTCTTATATAGCGCTTATACTTTGACGAACATCGACGTGTGTGTACCCTATTTATTTGATGGGAATGGGAATGTGCGAGTGTGCTATCAACGATTTTTTACGTCGCTATTGATTAGTCGCTTATTCCGACGAGCAACATTTACCCGATTGATGTGCATAACTTGATTGGGGCAAAGCAGATGCGACAGTTTTTTTAAAGGGTGCAGAGGAGGAAATGATAAAGCATGTATTTTTGCCGGAACAAAGGAGTCGCTTCCTGTTTCACCGGAAAGGGCACCCGACTTTGTGTACAGATATATAATTAAAACCTACGCACTGCTTTCGCGTTTCGTGAAGGGCGTTTCGGAGCGTGCGAATCGGGCGTAAATAAATTCCACGCTCGGACCCTCGGACGGATCGCGTTATCGGAAGATCGCGTCCATCATCGTTAATTAGCGCGGTTTCACTTTGGGGTCTAATTTAGGGATTCTTTCAAAGAGAGCGGCCTTTGTGCCGCCGCGTGAAATAAATAGCTCCCTTACCAGCGCTGCGCACATAACTAAGGTATTTTAATGTACTTAGAACGGGCCGCGGGACAAAGGAATAAAGATCCCCTTGCGCCCGATGCCCGTACCCTCGGGAGACTCTACTAATGTAGTCTCCGCATCCCGCAGACGACGACGACGCCTTCTTTACGACGCGCCGCCTTACATATTCATTTTTTCCCGATCCTCACACACCCCGGCGACTCCTGGATAATTCACAATTTATACCCCACGACGAAATGGTTGTTGAGTTTTATTTTTAACACACAAATTAATTCGAAAAACAGTGACGGCTCACGGGGTGACCGAGGTAACAGACCAACCGATCCTACCATCCGTATTGCCACCTCTGCTACCTCGGCCGTACCATGAGTAGGGTCGGTTGGCGGAGTGACCGCACCCAGGGGCGGCTCGTGATATAGTGCCAAGGAGCCATGGCATTACCTGTAGTTTGAAGCTCACCAAGAATTTTTAATTCATTCCTAAACACTTTTTCGCCAGTTACTTTGGTCTAGGAAAAATAATCGTCCATTCTTTCTTCAAAAGGGGGTTGGGGGTATATTGTATAGGTGGTTCTACCACCAACATATTCCACAAGCCGCCACTGACCGCACCTATCTGTATTACCACCTCTGTTACCTCGACCGTACCATGAGTCACCCTGTGAGCCGCCACTGTCGAAAACAATATCGCGCATTGTTCCACAAAATGGCAGCCTATTGAAAAAAAAAACACGCCCTGATAAATCAATTGCTCCGTTAGCCGGCCCGTAAGGCCCTTATCACGTATTTTGCGTGAGCGCGGAATCCAGATCAACGGATCAATTTCACAGATTGTAATCATTCGGGTCAGATTATAGGACTCGAAAACGTCTCCGCAGACCCACCGCCCATTATCTAGTTTTAATTGGTTTATCAATTATCCGCGTAATTTAACACTTCCACGAATCCTGCGCACACCACCGACCAAAGATAACACCATTTGTCATTCCTGGGGCGGGAAAGCCCGGTGAATTATAAACGCGTTCTGAAATATTCGGGAATAAACAACCTCTCCGCGGTGAACTCATTTGCCTCATCACATCTCTCTCCCGTCTTGAATTTTTTATGAAATTAAAATGTATGAATTTTCTGCAAGTGAATATACGATTATTGCCGTCGTACTAACATTAATTTCAATGCGGAGGGAGTGTACACTTAAAGCGCCGCCACGTGTCGGTCTGCAGGTTATACGACTCAATAGCAGAATTCACACCAGTGACGGCTCGCGGCTTTTTTTTTGGTACGGCCGAGGTAGCAGAGGTGGTAATGTAGATTAGATATGGGCAAAGCTGCTACGTTGCTACTTGTGATTGCTACTTTTTAATATCAGTGATTTTTTTAAACTGTGACTGTGATCATCGTAACAGGTGAAAAATCGAAAAATATCGCCCATCCCTAATACAGATAGGTGCGGTCTCGCAGTTAGCCGTCTCTGCAATCGACCCTACCTATCTATATGTATTGCCACCTCTGCTACCTCGGCCGTACCAAAAAAAAATGGTGATGTGGCCATCATGTTACTTTCTCCGACTTGATGGTATTATTTATATTTACGCATCCATGGTTTATTTTCAATTTAAATCATATTTTAAGTGTGCATCGAACATTTCGTAGACTCGGATAAAACTGACGTTTAAAACGTCAAAATTATGAAAGATGGAAAAATGTACTTCAAATTCAAAAACTCAGTTTACTCAAAAACTAAAGAGATTTCAAAAAAAACTTATTCTTCATAAATTGTTTATTTTGGCATTCTCTACAATTATTATTAACATAAATTTGCTGTAACTATTAGCGTTTCATAATTGTACACCAAAAATGAAAAAAAAAAAAAATTTTTTTCTCGAATAACAATGATTTTATGAAAAATGTTTTCAAACAAAATAATCGCATTTCTTTATTGTCTTCAATATTTGTTTAAATGTTTTTGTGATATTATTCATATTTAAGAAAATATTGGCAAAAAACAAAAAACAGTTAAGGTAAACACCCACTTCCGGTGTACGAAATTTTACCAAAAGCTTTTCAGTTCTTCGGATTATCAAATAAAACTTATGTTCAAAGTTTCATATCAATTGGTCTATTAGTTTTTGAGATACAGCGCGCACAGACACATTCACACACACACACACACACACACACACACACACACACACACACACACACACACACACACACAAAATTTTTCCAGAAATTGTTGAAATGGCATCTAGGGACCCCAAAACGGATATTTCCGTAAAAAAAATTTTTGAAAAAAAAATCACGATCACAATACTTTCTCGTACTTCGTAACGGAGAAAGTAAATAAAAAAGCGGAACCGTTTTTAGGACGCGATAACTTCTTATGTATGTGCTTGAATGGAGGATAAAATTGTGTCCAATTTTGCTCAACGCGATTGATTTCCGGCCTTTCGAGCTGATAGACCTAGTAAAAATGCATTCACACGTACGCGCAATCCCTCTTGGACTGGCCCGTTCCAAACCCACGTGATGGAGTGTGCGTGTGGATGCAAGAACATCGCACATTCTGAAAACGCACATTTTTCGTCCCGTTTTTAGGACGCGATAACTTATGTATGTGCTTTAGAAAGGGCCAGTCCAATAGGGATTGCGCGTACGTGTGAATGCATTTTTACCAGGTCTATCAGCTCGAAAGGCCGAAAATCACGTCAACCGAGAAGAAGGCTTTAAGGAATTGAACCTCACCTAAGATCTTGTAAGATCAAAGACATTTCGAAAAGTTTGAAGTAATTTTTCTTTCCTATCACCTCCACACCAGCTCGCGCGAAAGAGTGTGGTTCACACGTACACTCTTTCGCGCGTTCTTAGAACGCCCCTTTCTATCGCGCTTTCTTGGAACGTCCCTTTCTATCGCGCGTTCTTGGAACGCCCCTTTCTATCGCGCGTTCTGTAACACAGGACGGAAACGTAGCGTTCCAATCGCGTTGAGCAAAAGTGGACACAATTTTATCCGCCATTCAAGCACGTACTAAGAAGTTAACGCGTCCTAAAAACGGGACGAAAAATGTGCGTTTTCAGAATGTGCGATGTTCTTGCATCCACACGCACACTCCATCGCGCGGGTTTGGAACGGGCTAGTCCAAGAGGGATTGCGCGTACGTGTGAATGTATTTTTACCAGGTCTATCAGCTCGAAAGGCCGAAAATCATTTCAACCGTGAAGAAAGCTTTAAAGAATTGAACCCTCACCTAAGAATCATATTCAATCTTAAATTTAATGAAAGCTGCAAAGGAGTGTTTAAGAAAGCCGGTATCCTTACATTTTATAGCCTGTACATCTATGAAATATTGCTTTTTAATTTTAAATACAAAGGAAAATTTAACTCTTACAAAACAAAACATGAATATGATACACGTAATATAGAAAAATATGCATTTCCACCCCATAGACTCACCCTTTTTGAAACATCACCTTTGTATGCCGCATTGAGGATGTTTAATGGGCTGCCAAAACGTCTGCAAACTATTGGAAGCGAACGACTATTCAAAAATGAATTAAAAACCTATCTGGTCGAAAAAGAATATTACTCCATATCGGAATATACTAATTGTAATTAATTTAAACCTATTATGTATTTTCTCTTTGTGACATGTTCAACTAGCGTTGTTGTGATTTGATTGTTTATGTATCATCATGTACTTCTTCTATTTTGAATAAAATATTAAATTGTAATTGTAATTGTAAGATCTTGTAAGATCAAAGACATTTCGAAAAGTTTGAATTAATTTTTCTTTCCTACCACCTCCACACCCGCTCTTTAAATTTTTTTCTTCTACCAATATTCAAGAGTGAAACATCAAATGAGCCTCCTGGGGGGAAATAATGACTTGTTTATATTCAGCTGCGTTTTCGGTATTTCTAATTAGTTTAATGCGGGCAAATTACGTGCCGGATTGAAATTGGAACGGCGCGGCGCGGCGGCGGCGCCTCTGTTTTAGAATATCGAATTTGCGACCGGTGCGTTGAGTCGACGATGACCACAATGCCACAAGTTAATTATGATGAGTGTTCGTCAATTATAAGGGGTATTTTATGACCGATCGATAGGCTAATGGCGGCGGCGTTTCCATCCGCGTTTGCGTCTCCCATCTAACACCGTGTTTCTTGTCCGGAAGCACGCGGGGCGCTATATTTATTCCTGGAGGAAGGATTTTCAAAAGAACGGAAGGTGGCGGTAATAAAGGTTTTCGAAGGAAACCCGACGGTTGGTATTATTGATAATATTAATAATGACTTCGCAATAAGTGCGTCTTATTTTTTTTTTTAAGAAATCGAAACTAATTTAATCTGCCGGAATCTCTCGAAATCTGTAGCAATAGGCACTAGAGATGGGCGAAATGCAGTGACGGTTCGCGGGATTTTTTCTAGCAGAGGTGGTAAGACATATATCTGCAACCGACCCTACTAATCTGTATTGCCACCTCTGCAACCTCGGCCGTACCAAAAAAAATCCCGCAAACCGTCACTGGGAAAATGACTCTTTTTATGAGTCTACTCGTGTTAAAGAGTCGATTCATGAGTCTACTCCTGTAAAAGAGTCGACTCATGAGTCTACTCGTGTAAAAGAGTCGACTCATGAGTCTACTCGTGTAAAAGAGTCGAATGTTGACTCTTTGGAAAAAGTAAGAGAGTATGAGTTACCTATCTCTAATAGGCACTAAACAATTTTTCATTTCTAAAACACTTTTTTTTATTGCGTCGACTATAGCCCATCAGCAACGCAGTGGCGTAGAATATAGGGGGTAGGGGGCGATCTTTCCCAGTTCAATAATTTGATTAGGAGTTTTGTTGGACGTACAGTAAACTCCTGATTATCCGAATACCGCACATTAACATAATTTGAGGTGTCCTTGAACAAGACCATAATTTAAAAAATGCGACACAAATAAGTCATTTAAAACTAGGTCTCACGATTTTACCTGCTGTTTAATTCAGCACTTCCGGTTGGGACGTTGCCGTTCAGGAATTTTGCAGAATTCAGGAGACTGTTAGGAGTACATTTTCTTTCATAATCTAACATTCCGCGCAGTATGACCGAATTCCTGCTGGAAATTCCGCGCTCCCTCTTCCCTCTGCATTTAAAGTTGTACACTATGACGTTTTTCAAATGTTTTTATTAACGTAATTAATCTCATCCGAAGTACAATCCACCTCTCATCATTTACATTCCATTCAACTCTTATATTTATATAATCTGCCAGGGGCGGCTCGTTATATAGAGCCAAGGAGCCGTGGCTCTACCTGTAGTTTCAAGCTGGAAGTGTTGCAATTGTTAATAATGGTTTGTTGCATTTGCCAAGAATGGTATTTTTACCTGTTAAGAATTGATTCAGCTGTCAAAAGCAGCATTTTGCGATTTTTTAATTGTCAAAAATTACATTTCTTAGGTGCCAAATTTGTACTTTTTGTTGTAGAAAATTGTATTTCTAGCTAGCAATAATGGTTTGTTGCAGTTGTCAAGAATGGTTATGTTTCAGCTATTAAAAATGGTAGTTTTTAGCTGTTAGGAAATGTGTTATTCAACTTTCAAAAATTATATTTTTCAGTTGTCAAAAATGTTATTTTTCAGCTGTCAAAAAGGTATTTCTCACCAATTAAAATGGTATTTTTCAGCTATCAAAAAGAGTATTTTTCGACATTTTTTATCTGTAAAAAATGGCATTTTTCAGCTGTCAAAAATTATATTACAGGTTTGTTACAGTTGTCAATAATGGTTTGTTGTAATTGTCAAGAGTGGCATTTTCAGCTTTTAAAAATGGTAATTTCAGCTCTTAAAAATGAAGTGTATTATTCAAATGTCAAAAATGATATTTTTCAGTTGTCAAAAATGTTTTTTTTAATGTCAAAAAAGGTATTTCTCACCTATTAAAATGTTATTTTTCAGCTATCAAAAACAGCATTTTTTAACATTTTTTGTAATTGTTAAAAAATGGCATTTTTCAGCTGTCAAAAATTGTCTTTTTGTAGTCAAAAATTTTATTTTTTAGCAGGCAATAATGATATATGTTACAGTTGTCAACAACGGTTTGTTGCACTTGTCAACAATGGTATTTATCAGCTGTTAAAAATTGTAGTTTTCAGGTGTTAAGAAGTGTATTATTCAACTGTCAAAAATGATATTTTTCAGATGTCAAAAATGCGATTTCCCACCTATAAAAATATTATTTTTCTGCTGTCAAAAGCAGCATTCTTTGACATTTTTCTTAGTTGTCAAAAATTGCATTATTCAGCTGTTCAAATTTGTATTTTTTGTGTTGTCAAAAATTGTATTTTTTAGCTAACAATAATGGTTTGTTACAGTTGTCAATAATGGTTTCGTTGCAGTTGTCAAGAATGGTATTTTTCAGCTTTTAAAAATGGTATTTTTCAACTTTTAAAAATGGTATTTTTCAGCTGTTAACAACTGTCGAAAAGTGTATTTTTCAGTTGTCAAAAATGTAATTTTTCAGTTTTCAAAAAAGGTATTTCTCACCTATTAAAATGGTATTTTTCAGCCATCAAAAAGAGTATTTTTCGATATTTTTTATTTGTCAAAAATGGCATTTTTCAGCTGTCAAAAATAGTACTTTTTGTTGTCAAAAATTATATTTTTCAGCTGACAATAATGGTTGGTTGTAATGGTCAAGAGTGGCATTTTTCAGCTCTTAAAAATGCTATTTTACAGCTGTCAAGAAGTGTATTATTCAAATGTCAAAAATGATATTTTTCAGTTGTCAAAAATGTTTTTTTAATGTCAAAATCACCTATTAAAATTTTTTCCAGGTATTAAAAACAGAATTTTTCGACATTTTTTTTTAATTGTTAAAAATGGTATTTTTCAGCTGTTAAAAATGGTATTTTTCAGCTGTTAAAAATGGTATTTTTCAGCTGTTAAGAAATGTATTATTCAACTGTCGAAAATTATATTTTTTAGTTGTCAAAAATGTTATTTTTCAGCTGTCAAAAAAGGTATTTCTCACCTGTTAAAAGGGTATTTTTCAGCTATATAAAAAAAGTATTTTTCGACATTTTTTATTTGTCAAAAATGGCATTTTTCAGCTGTCAAAAATTGAACTTTTTGTTGTCCAAAATTATTTTTTAGCTGACAATAATGGTTTGTTACAGTTGACAATAATGCTTTGTTGCAGTTGTCAAAAATGGTATTTTTCAGCTGTTAAAAATGGTATTTTTCAGCTGTTAAGAAGGGTATTATTCAAATGCCAAAAATGATATTTTTCAGTTGTCAAAAATGTTTTTTTTAATGTCAAAATCACCTATTAACATTTTTTCCAGCTATCAAAAACAGAATTTTTCGACATTTTTTTTAATTGTTAAAAATGGCATTTTTCAGATGTCAAAAATTCTATTTTTTAGCAGGCAATAATGATATGTTACAGTTGTCAATAACGGTTTGTTGCAGCTGTCGACAATGGTATTTATCATTATTTATTTTGACATTACTTAATTGTCAAAAATGGCATTTTAAAGCCGTCAAAAATTGTATTTTTTTTGTTGTCGAAAATAGCATTTTCTATCTGACAATAATGGTATGTTACAGTTGTTAATAATGGTTTGTTGCAGTTGTCAATAATGGTGTTTTTCAGCTGTTAAAAATGGGAGTTTTTAGCTGTTAAGAAATGTATTATTCACCTGTCAAAAATTATATTTTTCAGTTGTAAAAAAAGTTATTTTTCAGCTGTTAAAAAGGTATTTCTCACCTATAAAAATGGTATTTTTCAACAATCAAAGGCAGCATTCAGCAGCTGTCAAAAATGATATTTTTCAGCTGTCAAAAATTATATTTTCCAGCTGTCGAAAATGATATTTTTCAGCTGTCAAAAACAATATTTTTCAGCTGTCAAAAATGATATTTTTCTGTTGTCAAAAATGATATATTTTAGCTGTCAAAAATGATATTTTTCAGCTGTCAAAAACGATATTTTTCAGCTGTCAAAAATGATATTTTTCAGCTGTCAAATACTATATTTTTCAGCTGTAGCTCTGCGCTACGGCCCTAATGGACGCGTCTCCATGCATTCACATGCATTCTTCTTGGGGGGCGCGTTGCGCTGGACTAGTGGACTCCCAGCTTAATACAGAAGCGTTTGTGTCACAGAAAGTTTCTCTAAAGTTGCAGACATTGTCACCATGTATAACTAAAGCTCGTAGTATTTGTTGTACTCCCTCGAGTTCAATGGGAACTAAAGGGCTAATCAATTGTGCAAGATACAAGAGTATTTCCGTTATCGTGTGCCTGACTAGATATATACCAATGGGGTCTTTTCAGATTATTATTGCATCATGAAGCAGGACAGTTGTTGAAAAAATTTGGCAGCAACTGTTTTTATATACTTTTTATCAGTTGGGAAAATGATAAGAGTAATCTACGTTCTCGTGTGACTATCAGGAAATCTTCCAGTGGGGTGACGCGAATGACCTTAGCCATCGATGCGCCTTAATCCCAAAACTGATTAATTACAGTGAGGTGTTTTCAGATTTTTATCAGGTCATAAAGTAGAATTGAGTTTGAGGAAATTTTGAAAGTTTCCTGGTTGTTTGCAATTATTTTTATATTTTTGAATCAATAGGCGAAATATGCAGACCATTAGAAAATATATCAATAGGTGCTTTCCGCTATTGTTTCCCAGACCTGCAATAATTTTCGTTCACGTGTTCACAAATTGTTAATGCATCATGAACTACGAGTATTTTGGACGATTTTAAAAAGTATCTGCCAACTATTTTTTAATCAATTGGGGAAATGCAAAAACATAAATATTTTGAAGTTTTGAATCAGATTTACATAAATTATTGTTTTTATTCAGTTTTGAACTTCTTCAAGAAATCAGAGGTGACGTTATATATCAATTCCTATTTTTATATAGTGCAGCATGAGCAGTTGTCATGGACACAGCTCTTATCGCTCTCACCGCGCCTGATCTCCGAGTTTTCACAAGTTGCCGCTTTTTTATAGCCCATAGCCCTATAGAAAACATTAAAAGGGTTGTTATAAATAAAGGGTCTTTCAAAATGAGCGGCTTTATAATTCTTGGATAAAACACAGATGGAGTTGTGAATTTACCTGGGTCCTGGTGACATTTAAAAAGTGTAATATGACAACGCGTTCAAATTGTTGAATTAAGATCCCTCTCTTTCCCAAATTAATTTTTGGAAATAAATTGATTATATATCAAGGCGTAATTTTTCCTGAGGTGAAAATTTGCATCCCGAGGGCGAAAGCACCAAGGGAATAATAGCATTCTCTCTAGAGGTATATAAACAATTTTTTCACAAACGGGGTATTTTAAAGGTAAAACGTTGGTTTCTAAAACCGCGGAAGGTCCAAGGAAGTTGGTTGTTTCAAGGCATCAAATATCGTGGCATTGTTCGCTATTATCAGTCAAGTGGAAAGACCGCGATATAAAAAAAAATTATGCAAATCGTTGACGGGTTCAAGGTAAAGATGACACGACTCATTTCGGGCACACAAAAAGCGCATTAATTGCGAGAGGCGGCGCGGCGGTGGCAATTAACGTTAGCGCGGATGGATGTAGTATGAATGGTTAGCGGAACGAGTTTATAAGCCGATATCGTTACGGGGCAGACGAACATGAACGTGTGCATAGAAGCGGGCCGTGGAGAAGGCGGAGGCCCGGAATGATCACGTACATACTTCGTAGTCGCAGAGCCAGCGCTTCTCACCCGGAGGGCCCCACAGCCCAGCAGAGTTGGACATGAATTAAAGTGCGCGCTGCCGCGAGGAAAACTGGTCCTGTTCATTCTCGATTTTTCGGGAGATCCGGATGACCGCGTGTCTCGGAAGAGCGTCGAGCGAGTCGCGGCTTCGATACCGCACATGCGGACGTGTGGGAGCGTTTACCGTTCGACTGGAAGTCACGTCCTGTTTGGAATAATTAAACCCGGCCGAAGCCGGCGACTTTTAACTCGCGTAAACACATTAAGGAGGGAGGCCATATTCCTTCAATGGTTCCGGTGAATTACAACCTAGATGTATTTTAATATTTACGATCCGACTGCTAGGTTTAACACTTTTGCTGCCTACTCAACAGATAGTTTGGAGTATGTGAACACTCACTAATTAAGTCTAGTATGTGTTGCATCGATTTTCGATGCTGAATATTGGAAACGGTTAAATGGCAGCCAAGTGCGGTGATTTTAATACCGTACGCGCTAATTGCAACGCTCAACCGGTTGAATTCTTATCAGGGGTGTGGAGTCAGAGTCGGAGTCGGGTGAGGTGGAGTCGGTGAATTTTTGGGGTCGGAGTCGGAGCCGGAGTCTGGAGGCTGCAAATTTGAGGGGTCGGAGTCGGAGTCGGAACAAAAAAATTCAGGAATCGGAGCCGGAGTGGGAGTCGGAGTCGAAACAAAAAAAAATAAGGAGTCGGAGTCGCTATATTTTTGTCACGACTCCACACCCCTGATTCTTATTGTAAACTATACTCCGTCTACTGATAGACTTTTTTGACATCTTGAGTGGTAGAAATCCCACTAGGTCGCCGAACAAAAAATAGTACTTACGAAACTTAATTTATTACGAAAATCGCACTCAAGAATATTACGCGTAGGAGTGTAATTGGTTCGTCGTATCATTCAGAACCTTCTCCATGGCGGAAATCAACAACAATAACAATAACAAACTGTTAATAATGTGTCCATCGGCGACGTCGCATTGGAAGTATACCGGTACCAACCTAACGTGCTGTAAAATTACATTTTTCGCATAGCCGTGTTAGTACTTTTAATTTTTCCATGTTTGGCACTGAAGATGTCAAAAAAGTCTAATCTATGAGTAGATGGAGTTAACCAAGTTTATCTACATTAATTCATTTTTCCATGTTTGGCACTGAAGATATCAAAAAAGTCTAATCTACGAGTAGATGGAGTGTACCAAGTTTATCTACATTAATAAATAATTCAACCACCAAAACGGCAACACCCTTATCTATTACCTTCTAGGAACGACTTTATTCGGACGCAAAAACGCGGACGTTTCGGCGATTGCCGGGGCTCTCGGGGATTTCCTCTTTGTTCCCGCCGCCGACTGGAAATTTCGCTGCCGGGCCGCAAGTGTCCCGTAATCCCCTTCAACCGAAAGAAACGTGAACATTTCGTTCGTTCGGGGTTCTCCCCTCCGCGCGCGCTAATTGCGAATACACACGAAAGTTTTGCGGTTAAACTTTCCGAATCCGTTGGGGTGGTTAAAATATTCGCACACGTACTCGCCCCCCTCCCCCCCGTCATCAATCACTCGATCAAAAATTAGTATCAAGCAACCTCCCGCGATAAAAATGATTATCACGCAATCCCGATGTATTTTTCAATGTCCGATGGGAGGGTGTGTGTACTACCATTGCAGTTCGTTCCCGGGGGAACCGTTGGATTTTCTCTCACCTGGACCTCGCCCCCAATAGCGAGGTCATCCCACATAGTTGGCACGTGATGGAAAAAGGCTCCCTTATGGATAATTGTTTTATTGTAGCGGGCGTCTCCCGCACTGAGGAATGTGCCAGACAATCAACAAGTACAACAATTTAGTGTTTAGGAGTGTTCCATGCAGCAAGCGATTGAGAGTAGAGCCTTAAGCCGGGCCCACACGATGCTACGAACACCTTCCAACGTTGGACGCTGGATGGTTGGGCGCATCATGTGGGAGATCCACGAACTACGAGTGACCAACTTCCAGCGTCAAACGTTCGTGTTGGAAGGTGTTCGACCGGCTGTCGGTCTTTTAGTCTGCTTCAAAGGGTTTTCTCTGTCATTGGTTGGCATACTTGTTGGCATTCGATACATTCTCACGCGACATGCACAAACATTTGTACGAATGACAACCGTGTATCATAGGTAACGGTCTTTTTAATATTTATTTTACGTGCTTTAAATTGCAGTAGGTAGGTACTAGTTCAGCCACTGGCAATAATATTTTATTAATTAGTAAATCATGACAATTATAAAAAATAAACATAAAATTAACTGAACTTAAGGGTTTAATACTTAATTAAATGATTAAAAAAAGTAAAAGCAATTAAGTAACTATCATAACATAAATTAATAATAACCTCTACTATATGTACGGTCACCCTAGCGGTGACTCTGAGAACTAATAAGGGGATGAACCTCCTTTAGACAAACGTTGGAACCAACTGCATTTGGATCCAACGTTTGTCTATCGTGTGGGAGCGCATGTGTCAAGACGTTCGTCCAACGTTTGACTCATCACTTGGAAGCAAACATTTGAGGCAAACGTTCGTAGCATCGTGTGGGCCCGGCTTTACGCGGGCCGTTTTTTTAAGGCCCGGCCCGGCCGTAAATATTCAAAAGCCAGCTCGGCCCGATGAAATATAAAAAATTGTCGGCCCGGCCCGTTAGAGTAAATTTGAAGCTCGGCCCGGCCCGGCCCGAAATCGTTCTTTAATTTTTTTAATATTATATGAAATAAATGAATTATTCTGTTTGGCAGCACTGAAGTAATGCGCAATCTCAGTATTTCAATTAACTCAGTTTTCGGGTGATTATTTTGAAATTTAGTGAAGATGTGTTTGAGATTATTTTTAAACCATAAAGAAGAATCAATTTTTACTAAATTCTGAAAATTTCAAGTTTGCATTTATTTGGCTACACTGGAGAAATTGGCAACTTCAGTATAACAATCGGTTATCACATGATTATTTTCAAAGTTAGTGAAGGGGCTTGTTAGATTTTTCTTAAATCATAAAGGAGAATCAATTTTGAGCACATTTAAAAAATTTCAAGTTGGTCACAATTGTTTTTACATTTATTTGGCCACACTGAAGACATTCGCAACAACAAATGATTATTTTCAAAATTATTAAAAAATTGGCCCTCGGCTTCGAGTCGGTGAGCACTCTCCATCCTCGGGCCAAAACCATAACCATAACTTATACTATACAGGGTGTGTACAAATTGACAGGAAACCATTGTGATCCTAAAAAATTTCCAAACATTTCTTTTTGCGGAAATATGCATTTCGTCGATTCCGACAATTTTCGTAAAAAAATGTCTGCCTTTGTGCCTGTCTGCCTGTCATATTGATTTTTACTTTCTCCGTACAAACTACGGGAATTGTAAAAAAAAATTACAAACATTTTTTTTGCGGAAATATTCGATTTCGACAATTTTTGTTAAAAAAATGTATGTCTGTCTGTCAAATTGATTTTTTACTTTTTCCGTACAAACCAAGGGAAAGTATTGTAATTGTAAATAAATTCAAAATATTTTTTTGCGGAAATTTTAATTTCTTCGATTCCGACAATTTTTGTAAAAAATATGTATGTTTACCTTTGTGTCTCTCTGTCCGTCATATTTAATTTCTAGTTCTAGTTTCTCTGTACAAACTACTGGAAAATATTGTGATCGTAAAAAAATTCCATTTTTTTGCGGAACAGCCGTTTCGTTGATTCCGACAATTTTTGTGAAAAAGAAAGTGTCTGTGAGTCCGCCTTTGTGTCTGTCTGTCTGTCATATTTATTTTTTATTTTCTCGTTACAAACTAAGGCAAAATATTGTGATCATAACAAATTTCCAAATATTTTTTTTTGCGGAAATATTCATTTTGTTAATAAATAGCAATTTCGTCAATTACAACAATTTTTGTAAAACAAATGTGTCTGTGTGTCTGCCTTTGTGTCTGTCTGTCATATTTATTTTTACTTTCTCCTTACAAAGCAAGGGAAAATATTGTGATCGTAAAAAGTTTCCAAATATTTTTTTTTGCGAAAATATCCATTTCGTCGATTCAGACAATTTTTGTAAAAAAATGTGTATCTGTGTGTCTGCCTTTATGTCTGCCTGTCTGTTATATTTAGTTTTTACTTTCATCGTGCAAACTACGAGAAAGTATGCGGAAATATCCATTTCGTCGCTTTCGACAATTTTTGTTAAAAAAAGTCTGTGTGACTGTCTGCCTTTTTGTCTATCTGTCTGTCTTTTTTTATGTTTTACTTTCTCCGTACAAACTTCTTTCAAATTCCTTATTTCTTCTTTTTTTACTAATTTGAGTAGGAGGAGATCTTTCCTCTACAATCACCAGGGAAGATAATATTCCAATATAAAAAAAATAACATTTAAAATCCTTTCAATTTTGTTCATCTACACCCTGTATACATATATACATCATAAATACAAGACATTCAATAAAATATAAAATCGAATTTTTCAACGATATTGCACATCAGCAATAAAAATAATCCTACACTGAGGAATGCAAGTGAATACAGCTGATTATTGTTTATCACGTTAAAGGACACTAAAATAAATATTTTTATTCCTATAGGAACACAGGCATATACAGGCAAAAAAATATTTCCATGAATATTTAAAATGTACCTACCTATTTTTAACGCAAATTCCTATAATTGCTAACAAAAATTTTGTATGCATATTAAATGTAATAACGATTAATTTACCTTCAGGAAGATCCATAATAGCAAGGAAAAAAATCCCAGCACATAAAGATTAGTATTTATAGTGAAAAACCGAACGTCTGCCACGAGTCTAACAAAGTAACAAGTTTGAACGCGGATTACGAGGCATTTTGTAGTAGATACAATCATATTCTTCCTTTGTGGCATCCAGTGGAGCCCTCTGGACACGACTATGTTGAACTAAACTCAAAATATTGACTTTCATTTTTTGACTTTTGGCCAGCTTTTTCGAATTCTGAACCACTGTGCGCCGGTAGCTACTCGCTTCTCTGGGATTCAACATCTCGACACGCTAGAATAGGCTTTTCGTCAGACTAGCCCTAGCACCGAGCATATGGGGAGAGATTTTAGTTGGTAGACGCGATCCCGGCGAATCGAACACTACCCCACTATAGGGGTGTCTATGAAGATCTTTTCTCCTCACATCGAAAAAAAGTATCTCTTTTATGAGAAAACAGATCCTATCATCTCGGAAACGTTACATTACTTCGGCTCGTCGTTACATCGGATGACGATTTTTTTTTCTGAAAATGCACGTATTTTTTTTAAAGCATTTGCGGGAGATGCTCAAAAGTCCTGATCCAGAACCGATAGTAACATAATTAACCCTTGCAGCCCTCGATCTTTAAATTTGAAAAAAATGTTTTCGTTAATTATTATTGATTTGGAGCTTCTTAAGACCATAAATACCAAATTTGAACTGATTTGATTAATTAGTATAGGAATTAATTAGTGAGGCTTTGTTGAAGTGACATCTAGTGATAAACAGCAAAAATATGGATTGTCATAGTAAGTAGAGACATGTAAATGTTGCGGTGGCAAGGGCCGAAAGGGTTAAGATCACAATTCCGTTGGAGTGGTATTGCCATTGAAGCTGTTGAAGCTATGGGGCTAACAAGCTTCACGTTTTCTTTCAGACTTCCTTGGTTCTCTGATGCGTTCAGCAGTGTTTGTTCGTAGACTTCAAAGTTTGCTGTTTTCTTTGAACTATTGAAAGCCTTGAGCTTGCAATTGAAGATCAGAATGTTGTAACGTTGCAACGTTGCAATGCTGTTGTAGGGTAAGCATTTATTGTCATAATAAATATATTAAAATTTCCAATAATTAATTTCGTTTCAATTTGCTGATTCTGTTTTATAGGAAGCTTTGAAATACACGTTCGCATGGAAGCACCACTCACCTTCGGTGTTGCACTGTAAAGCCGATTAAATTTGTAATAAAGTATTACTTAGCTAAATCCAGTGATTATGGAAGATCGCTATTTCTCGTCGAGCGTTTATTCGGTACGGTCGAGGTGATGATAGAAATAAGGAGCAGATTATCGTCATATTATTGTTACGCATGCAACTGTATGAACGTAAAGTCAAGGTTTTAATAAGTTGGCAGGTTAGAGCATTTTCTCTCCAGTCCTTTGCCCAGAATACGTTCACAAACGATAATATTTATATGTGCGGTCAATATCATTGCTGCAGTTCTCATTGTTCTTATGTAAAATTTCAAACCCATCATTTCGCTTGTGAATAAAAGGCCAAAAAGCTTATCAATTTTATTAATGTAGATTGATTAACACATTGACTGCTTTGTCAGTCACCGGCGACTGACACTGGAGTATTCCAATGGGGCTACGTCAGTCACCGGTGACTGACCTACTTTGAACGTACTATTTAGCGCTGTCAGTCACGAGTTAAATTAAAAAGCATATTCTTACTCATTTTATAAAATAAAACTTAAAAACGAAGAAAACTTTTTTTGATATTTTACAAAAAAACTTGTTAGCAGCCAATGTGTTAAGTGAGTTACGTGAAGATCCAATCTGATTTTCAAATAAAAGTGTGAAGGAAGGTTTATTTTTCAATTTTTAATTTTATTTATAAAGATTATCACGTTTGCAAATCGCAACGAATAAACGCTTTTTACAACATTTAGGAGCCTCGTAACATCTAAAATCTTATTAACTCTTAAGTAAATTTGCGAATGTAAATGCAATTGTCCAAAAATATTCGATTTGGCAGAGTGAAATTATTCGGGCAGGCGGCCTAATGGCCTCCAGCCACTGCACGTTTAGTGTTTGTTGTTGTGATAAATGTATCATAAAAGAATAAATAATTTCCGAGTTTCGGATGGGTCGAGGATATGGATTAGTTGAATATAAAGGGCCCGCGGAGTTATTTTCCAGCAACTGGCAGTGACAGGAGTGTGTGGCAGTGAAAAGCGCACGTGGAAATGAATACATTATAGTTTTAATCAAGTTATTGGAATATTTTATTTATTCGGCGTTGGGGGCGACTTGACGCCATAAATATTTCACCCGGTATTATTCGCCGCGTTTGATTTACGGGGTCCTAATGTGAAATTTACGGATTGATATCACGTTTTGCCGGCGCTGACTAAATGATGATATTGTCCGTTTCGCGCGCGGTGAAAACACGCTGATAAAACGTGGAATCGGATGTTAAGTGAAGATTTAGTGTTTGTCCCCCCCTCCATTAAACTGGAATTTAAAAGACGAGCGATTCGTTAATTGCAGGAGCGCGCAGGATGATTAATTAGCGATACCTGGATGGATCGATGCGGAAATCAAATTGGGAGCGGAGCGAAAGGAAAGAAGAAAGCGTCACGGCTGAGATGGGGAGGGCGGTTAAGTGGCAGAAAGCATCACGGACGGTGGTGTAGGAAGAGCTCAGAAGTGGAATACGGTGGTGTGGGTGACAAAGTCTACAGTCATCAGCCGGCGGCTGCGAGAACCGCGCTTTAGCTCTCCCCCAGCGCCGTTTCCTCGCCCTTTCCCGACATATCAGCATTTGCTCGCTCCGCTCGGCTCTTTGTGATGAGAGAACTCAGAACCGAACCGTGCTAGCCTTCCTTCCATCCATCTGATACCCACCCACCCGTCTATTTTCGCCGATGTGCATGCGACGAGGTCAAAAGATATGAGATGTGCATATTAGTTCTCACTTAGGTGGTGATGAGGTCGCGCTTTAGAGCTTCGACACGTACCCGAATACTTTTCCCGCGAATCATTAATAACCACCGCGCCCGGATCCATCTCACCACCCCCCCTGCCCGCATAATTAAGCCATTATATCCACACACACACTCATTACATATTAATGTAAACATAAATCCCTTTAATACATCGTGTCTACCGTGGACGCTTTCCTTTGTTTTCATGGCGGGAGCCAAACGAACGTTAAAAATAGCGTGCGCCGGCCGGTCGCGGCGGGCATCGGAATGGTGTCTTATAAGCCGGCCAGATTTACGGGCGGAAGGACAGATTTGTTACGTAACACCCGCTAAACGGCGGCGGTAATGCATTTAAACGGGCGAACGCGAATTCACCCCCCTTTTAATATATTGCGGGTATTTAGCGAGCGTTACATAACAAATCGCGGTCTCGTGAATTTTAAAGTGAATTAATAGGGTCGAACGCCGATACCAAAATCAAAAGACGCGGCCAATTAATTATAGAAAGTACGGGCGAATATGCCTCTCTCATCCTCGTGCGTTCGGAACGGTACCGATGCAATTACCTTGGAACAATTAGGTCGTCCGACACGAGCGATCAAGTGCACAAGTTTCTGGCTGTGTAGGGTCGATAGGTAGGCCCGCCGGTGCCGCGGATGTTTGTGTGTGTGTGTGTGTGCGAGCGCATGGTCATTCCCATACACAGGCCAAAAATTTTTTTTTTCATACGAAATCGATAAACGCATTAAATCTTCCCCCGTTATTCATAAAACAAAACGTAAAATTGTTAATCCGCTTATAAACGCACCAAATCAGACGTGCCGTGATAGCGGCAACAATTAGGGTATTTAGTAATTGCATGACAAAATTAATGAATTTAAGGTTTGCTGCGTAAACAAATAATTTTGCTCTGCAGCCAATGGAAGTTTAAAACTTGCTAATCAATCATTGGTTGTTGTCACCCGTACAATTCGCCATTGGAGTTATGTAATTAATGGAATATCGCAAGGGCTGTAACAACAAATTCAGTTGGATACTTGATAGTCCTATGACCGATACAAAAAATAGGGTTTTTCGCTTCTTCAACACATCTGATTTTAAAATAATAGTAGGACACATTTCTTCCATTTAGTAGTACTTTAATTAAAATTTTATTTTATTAAAACAAATTTCGACCATTTTTTCTCAAAAAATGTAAGTACCAATTACTCATTTGTACAGGTACTACTATTTTACGTTCATAAAAAAATCGGCGTCTGAATTTAATCCTTTTTAAAGACCTATATCTAGAAAACCATGTACACCCGTACAATTCACCATTTATTTTATTTAAAAGAAAATTCGACCTGAAGATTTTTCGGCGAACGAGAAGTATTCGCTCGGGTCCGTGGTTGTTGTATATGCTTTACATAAAAGTCAAAAAGAAAAAAAAAATCGACCATTTTTTTACAGGCCTATATCTCAAAAACCCCGATTTTTAAATATAATAAGTAGGTATAAATTATCATTTTTATAGGCAGTATTATTTTGTGCAAGTACAATTTTATTTTACCAAAAAAAATCGCCGTCCAAATTCGAATAATTTTTATAAGTACTATTATTTCGTGCAAGTACTATTTTACTTTACTAAAAAAAAACGCCGTATGAACTAAATCCTTTTTTAAAGACCTAGATCTTGAAAACAATCGTACTTATTTTAAAATTTTATTATGATAAATTATTGGTAATTGTTAGTACTTTTAATTGGTGTAAATAAAATTTGACTTTATTTTAAAAAATCGACCATTTTTTCAAGACCCGTATCTCAAACCCCCTCGTCGATTTTAAAACATCATAAATACCAATTACTCTTATTTATAGAGGTACTTATGTTGTGCAAATACAATTTTATTTTGCAAAAAAAATATCCGTCTAAATTTCTTTAAATCCATCGTCCAGATTTTAAAATTTGATTATAAATTACCGACAATTATTAGTACTTTCACTTGATGTAAATAAAATTTAATTCAAAAAAATCGACCATTTTTTACAGACCTATACCTCAAAAACTCCTTTCCTGATTTTAAAATATGATAAGTATAAATTAATTATTTTTATAGGTACTATTATTTTGTGCAAGTACAATTGTATTTTACCAAAAAAACGCCGTCCAAATTGAAACTCTTTTTGAAGACAAAGAAAACCACGTTCGGATTTTAAAATTTTATTAGGATAAATTACTGACAATTATTAGTACTTTCAATTGATGTAAATAAAATTTAATTAAAAAAAATCGACCATTTTTACAGACCTATACCTCAAAAACTCCTTTCCTGATTTTAAAATATGATAAGTATAAACTAATTATTTTAGGTACTATTATTTTGTGCAAGTACAATTTTATTTTACCAAAAAAACGCCGTCCAAATTGAAACTCTTTTTGAAGGCAAAGAAAACCAACGTTCGGATATTAAAATTTTATCAGGATAAATTACTGACAATTATTAGTACATTCAATTGATGTAAATAAAATTTAATTTAAAAAAAATTGACCTTTTTTTTACAGACCTATATGTACCTCAAAAACCCCTTTCCTGATTTTAAAATGTGATAAGTATAAATTAATTATTTTTGTAGGTACTATTATTTTGTGCAAGTTCAATTTTATTTTACCAAAAAAACGCCGTCCCAATTGAAACTCTTTTTGAAGACAAAGAAAACCAACGTTCGGATTTTTAAATTTTATTAGGATAAATTACTGACAATTATTAGTACTTTCAATTGATGTAAATAAAATTTAATTAAAAAAAAATTGACCTTTTTTTTACAGACCTATATGTACCTCAAAAACCCCTTTTCTGATTTTAAAATATGATAAGTATAAATTAATTATTTTAGGTACTATTATTTTGTGCAAGTACAATTTTATTTTACCAAAAAAAAACGCCGTCCAAATTGAAACTCTTTTTGAAGACAAAGAAAAACAACGTTCGGATTTTAAAATTTTATTAGGATAAATTACTGACAATTGATGTAAATAAAATTTTATTTTAAAAAAATCGACCATTTTTTACAAACCTATATGTACCTCAAAAAGTCCTTACCTGATTTTAAAATATGATAAGTATAAATTAATTATTTTTGTAGGTACTATTATTTTGTGCAAGTTATAATTGTATTTTACCAAAAAAACGCCGTCCAAATTGAAACTCTTTTTGAAGACAAAGAAAACCAACGTTCGGACTTAAAATTTGATTAGTATAAATTACTGACAATTATTAGTAATTTCAATTGATTTTATTTAAAAAAAATCGTCCTTTTTTTTACAGACCTATATGTACCTCTTCCTGATTTTAAATTGTGATAAGTATAAATTAATTATTTTTATAGGTACTATTATGTTGTGCAAGTACAATGTTATTTTACCAAAAAAAACGTCGTTCAAATTGAAACTCTTTTTGAAGACATGTGCCTCGAAAACCATCGTTCGGATTTTAAAATTTTATTAAAATAAATTACTGACAATTATTAGTACCTTTATTAAGTTTGATTAAATCGCTGTCCAAATCGACCACTTTCTCTTTAAATACCTATATCTCAAAAACCACCGCCTCAATCCTAAAATATGATAAGTATAAATTACTTACATTTATAGGTACTTTTATTTTGTATAATTGTATTTAATAAAAAATATCGCTGCCCAAATCGAGTACTTATTTTTTTAAAACTTATTTCTTATTCTTATATTATTTGAAAACCAACATTACAATTTTAAACCATTGCTAATTTTTATTAGTACTTTCATTTAAAGTAATTAAAATTTTATTTTATTATAGAAAAAAAAAACGCTGTAGCAATTGAACTATGTTTAAAAACTAATAACTCAAAAGCCACCGTTCGATTTTGAAATATGTACAAATTCTTACGTACTTTCATTTTGTGCATGTGCAATTTTATTTTATTTAAAAATATCGCAGTCCAAACTCACTTTTTTTTAATGACCTATGAATACAAATCGTTCAGATTTTGTTTTTATTAGTACTTTGTGTATAAATCAAATTTTATTGTATTAAAAAAATCGCTATCAGAATAAAGTACTTTTTAAAAAACATATATGTATCTTGAAAACCGTCGTTTTAATTTTACAACATGATTAGTACCTTGTATATTGGAGGTGTTTACTTGGTAGTACCACTTGATATATTTGGAAATAAAACATTTTAACTTTAACTGTGTTTTTAATATGACTATAGTTTAGACTATACACTAATCCCAGTTTGGTAATGACTAGTGTATGGTCGAAACCAGTCACAGTAACAAATATATAGAAGTCTAACAAAATTAAAGTGACATATCAAAATATTATTAGGATAAATTACTTGTACTTTTATTTGGTGGGATTGAAATTGTATTATTAAAAAAAAATCGCTGGTCAAATCGAATACTTATTTTTTAAAGACATATCTCGAAAACCACCATTACGATTTAAAAATATTCTTGGGATAAATTGCTAATATTTATTGGTACTTTCATTCAGAGTATTTAAAATTTTATTTTATTATAAAAAAATCGCTGTCTGAATCGACCACCTAAAATTTAAAGACTATAAACCACTGTCTGATGTTGAATTATGATATGTACAAATTATTTACATTTATAAGTACTTTAATTTTGTGCAAATACAATTTTATTTTATTAAAAAATGTACAAATGTACAAATTCACTACTTTTTACTTTCTCCGTTACGAAGTACGAGAAAGTATTGTGATCGTGATTTTTTTTTCAAAAATTTTTTTTACGGAAATATCCGTTTTGGGGTCCCTAGATGCCATTTCAACAATTTCTGGAAAAAAATTTTTTGTGTCTGTGTGTGTGTGTGTGTGTCTGTCTGTCTGTCTGTGTGTGTGTGTGTGTGTGTGTGTCTGTCTGTGTGCGCTGTATCTCAAAAACTAATACAGCAATTGATATGAAACTTTCAACATACGTCTTATTTGATAATCTGAAGAACTGAAAAGCTTTTGGTAAAATTTCGTACACCGGAAGTGGGTGTTTACCTTAACTGTTTTTTGTTTTTTGCCAATATTTTCTTAAATATGACAAATATCACAAAAATGATTAAACAAATATTGAAGACAACAAAGAAATGAACACCTTTTGCTTGAAAACATTTTTCATAAAATCATTGCTATTCGAGAAAAAAAATTATTATTTTTTTTTCAATTTTTTGTTTATAATTATGAAACGATAATAATTAAAGCAAATTTGTGTGAATAATAATTGTAGAGAATACCAAAATGAACAACTTCTAAAGAATAATTTTTTTTCGAAATCTTGTTAGTTTTTGAGTAAACGGAGTTTTTGAATTTGAAGTATAATTTTTCCATGTTTCATAATTTTGACGTTTTAAACGTCAGTTTCATCCGAGTTTACGCAACGCTCGTACATTTTAAATATGATTTCAATAAACCATGAAAATGTAAACATAAATGATACCATCAAGTCGGAGAAAGTAACATGATGGCCACATCACCATTTTTTTTAAATGTGTATACAAACAAACGTTCAGTTTTAAAAACATGATAAAAATAATTTCAATCACATTAGTACTTTGTACTATTTTACTTTACTAAAAAAAACGCCGTATGAACTAAATTCTTTTTTAAAGACCTATATCATGAAAACAATCGTACTTATTTTAAAATTTTATTATGATAATTTATTGGTAATTGTTAGTACTTTTAATTGGTGTAAATAAAATTTAACTTTATTTAAAAAAAAATGTTCAAATTCACTACTTTTTGAAAAATGTGTATACTTACAAACAAACGTTCAGTTTTAAAAACATGATAACAATTATTTCAATCACATTAGTACTTTATGTGTAAGTCAAATTTGATTCTATTAAGGAAGCATTTGCTATCTGAAAATAGTACTTTTTGTAAAAAGCTATATCTATAAAACCACAATTCCGATATTAAAATTTGATGAGTACGAAATAACTCACATTTTATAGTACTTTCATTTGATATAAGTAAAATTAAATTTAATCGAAAAAAAAACTCGACTACTTTTTATTGACCTGTATCTCGATAGCCACAGTTTCCATTTTAAAATATTACAAGAATAACTTATTTAAATTTATTGGTACTTTCGTTATCTGTAAGTGCAATTTTATTTTGTTAACAAGAAAATTGCACAGATAACGAAAGTACCAATAAATTTAAATAAGTTATTCTTGTAATATTTAAAAATCGAAACTGTGGCTATCGAGATACAGATTTTGTTAACAAGAAAATTGCTGTCTAAATTGACTTTTTGTAAAATAATCTTTCCAATTTTAAAATACTATAAGAATAAATAATTTACGTTCATTAGTACTTTTATTTATCCCAAATATGTCTCTTTGATCAATATGTTATTGTGTAAACAATTTGCGAATAAAATGGTTGTGTTCTAAAGAAGTACTAATCGGCACTAACCACTGATGAATTATTTATGCAAGTGGGCATAAATCTGTCATCGTTGTGCGAGATGAAGTTAGTTGTTGTTTTGGTTTTTACGTAAATTGTAACGGAGAAATGTTGGTTGGTACGCATGGGAAATAAATACTAAAGGTGACATATCAGGGTTACGTTGTTTTTAATTTGTGGTTGTGATTTTAAAAAGCTTGCACTGTGATTATTTTATACTGAAAACACATGCTCATGCCTTAAAAATTCAGGTAAAAGAGGAAGATGATTGAAGAATTTTAAGTTTAATGCGAGGAGCAGAAAAAAGGTTTCAAAACCACGATTTACAAAAAAAAAAATCTGATTTCTTTTACTTTAACCCATGATATAAAAGTCTAACAGAACAAAAAAATATTAGCCCAGAAATCACTACACCGCGATGAATGTTGATTATTGTTGCCTAGCAACATTTTCTACGCCCAAGGGCCCTTCTCGCTCTCGCGCTCACACACCCTGCAGACTTAAAATTAAAATAACATTAGCTTTCTAGAGATTCCGTGTTTATCAAAACAAAGGGGCAAAAATAAATATTTCACGATTTCCAAAAACAAAAAAGGGTGAGAAAATTTTACTTTCACCCATCATACAAGGTTAACAAAGTCTAACCCAACAAAAAAATATTACCCAGAAATCACCACACCGCGATGAATGTTGATTATTGCTCACCAGCAACATTTTATACGCCCGAGGTCCATTCACTCCAATATGAGGAAGATTATAGTTGCAGAATGAAATAAAATATCTATATGTACTAATCGATACATAGTTATTGCAATGTTCGCTTTGAATGTACGGCGCGTATCGAGATTAATATTTGCAATTTTTGCTCTGAAAATGATAAACGCCGATTACTTTCCTTTTTCTTTCCAGACAAAAGAGTCTACGCCGAGATTCATAAAAAAGGGAAATAATTACGGACCCTTCCCTGATCCGCGCCACTCACCCCTATTTAGATTAAATTACTTAGAACGGGGGCCGACATACCAGCAAATCAAATTTAAGGGAAATTTTCAATTGAATTTTATTAATTGTAAAAAATACGAATTTACATCTCATATTTTTATTTAACAAGTAACACAATTTACAAATGGGTGTTATCTTATTTATTTACTTATTGCCACATTGATAATGGGGCGGATTTTTGCGGAATGTATTAGTTTAAGAAATTACCCACTGTTATAAATACGACCATTTCATTTGATCATGTTACCGTATTACACTCGAGACGTGCGCAGAGTGAGAACGCGACAACGAATCTCCTGAGCCAATTTCGGATCGTCACGGTGCAACATGCCTCGAGTGCTTGGTACAACTCTACCTAAAAATATAGAAAATTTGACTTTTAGAGCAATTTTGTATGCTAACTAAGATAACTTCGGTGTAATAATTATCCTCTTTAATGACGTATTAAATGTTTCTTCTTGTAAGCCCTAGTAGGTGTACAAAAAAATCACGCCTTGGGTAAAGTTAATTAAGTCCTGCCGGTCTTAATTAAACCTTCGCCCCACTTTAATATTTTCTACAATCGCGGATTACCGGCCCGACACTGATGATGGCAAATTAAAAGGAATTATAATATCAGATTGGCCGTATAACCGGATCCAGGCCGGGGCGGCGGCTTCTGCCCGTCCATAAATTACAATTATCCGAAAGAAAAGTTCCCGCTGAAAATTATTTTAAATTCCGACCCTCTCCGTCTCTCCCGGAGCGGATCAAAAGGGCCCCCCATCCGCTTTGGGCACAGAAGCGACGTTGCCTCGAGAAACACCCCTATAATGTTTTAACATATAAACCGCATCCACTAATTATTAAACCGCGAGATATACTGAGGATGGAGGCGTCGCTTTAGAAATATGAGAAGTGCCCCCGGGGCGTTTCTATGGGGAATTACGTGCAAATTACGCTTTCATGATGTTGGCCACGGCGGCGGCGACAGAGAGATGTTCACGCTGAAAGGACGCAGAAACACGTTAATTATATTGCATGCCTAACCTAACCTAACGCATTCACGGGTGGATTTCATTAGATACGTGGCAATAAATTCGGAAGCATGTGGAAAGAGACGCTTCGATACTGTGAAATTTATACGGTGCCGTTCGTAAAGGGATTTGCAAGCCGAGACCGCCCTTCTCGCTCTCGCGCGCACACACCCCGCATACATACGGCAGACTTAAAATTAAAATAATATTAGCTTTCTAGAGATTCCGTGTTTATCAAAACAAAACTTCGGCATCAACTCTCGTGCGTAATCTCGTACACAACGCCGCCACTGTTTTCCCGGTGAAACCTATCGAGGTGTGGGGTGTATAAGAAGCTGATTATTTCGTGGCGGTGCGATGAATAAAGGATGCATGTGTTTTCCTTTAGCCGTTTTATTATAAAACTAAAGAAATGTGCAATAAAGTAATGCGTCTTGGAATTGCCCTATAATTACATCTCCTTCCATAATTTATAAATTTGTTAGAAAGAAATAACAATATTGTACGTACTGCGACTGTGCAAATTTACATTAGGCAACGTACGTCATGTAGTACAGCAGCGCAAGCGTCATCTAGCGCATAACTTTAAAACTAAGTAATAGATTATGAATTTTGGGTTATAAATGTTTATTGAGTAAAATTTTCTGCTACGTGCAATGTTTACATTAAAAAGCAAATCTCTTAATGCGATAATGCTGATGAACGAGTATAGTCTGTTCGCTGGAATCTGGCGGCTGAGGTCGTAAAACGGTCGGCCCGCCCTGACGACCCACGCACCATAAAGGTATTGGTGGTTCGTCTAATTGCATGCCATACATTTATTACTGTCCTTCGCTCCTATTGGTATACGTACTTTTACACCAGTACTTCTCAACAAAGATTGGATTGAGATAAAAAAATATTACGTCCCCTACTTACCAAGCTCCGACCCTCTTTTACGACCAAAGCCGCCATATTCCAGAGAACAGGCTATATAAAGATTTTGAACGAATTACATTGCCCATATTCAACCGTCAAATCCGATATGTTTGTAGTCAAGTCAGTAAATCTGCTTTATTGTCGTGTTGAACATATAATTTGTTAGTGGATTGTTTAGAAGAAATTAACAATAACTTGCAACGATGATTTTTTAATATATTTAATTTTATCATTGTAGAGTGAAGTTTAGTTTGACGGCGGCGGCGTTACTTCTCTAAATTTAATTCCATCAACATATCGTAGGTGGCTTTGTAAAAATTTTGTAGGTCCTTAAATAAAACAAAAATTGACATTTATAATAGTCATTGTGGTAGTCGCATTTTACAGGTATGTGTGTGTGGTGTAATTATTTATAATCCTAGACAGTGCTGCTTCTGGTGAGATATTAACTACGCGAGAGATTACAGAAACAGCAAGGAACGTAGAAATCTACTTATTATCATGATTTCGTAAGTGACATGTTATGAATATTTAAATCTGACGAGCCGTGTAATTATTTCGAGTAAAACTCTTCGATAAATTAAAAGTCATTACAATATTTTTCTATTCTACATCCATGAACATATACGTATTTGCATGGCAAATCTTGATAAATGAGGGATCATTTTATTATTGTTATTAGAAATTCAATGATTAAATTCCAATAATATATACACAATACAGACGAAACCCCCAAATCCTATGATCTTTTTTTTTATTGCAGCAACGCAGGTTTTCGTGCGTGGGTAAGTTAGGCAAACACACGGTGCTCAGAGAAAACTGATGCGGTGTTGTTATGGGGAAAATCAGAAGGAAAGTCTGAACTAAGCGAAAACGAGAGATTGGCGAAAAATATTTCGTAGGCCGTGAAGTATCATCTGATTGGCGCTTTAAAAGCCAAATCATATTAACAAGTATTTTAAAAGCCTAATCCGAAAAAGTGAAACTTCACGGCCTACCAGCAGTCACTCAAATCTTACATTACATATCAAACCGCGAAAAACTATATTTTTACATGGCTTTGTGAAACCCATTTCGGCCAAATACAGTGCGCGCCTAAAGTATGGAATATATTCAGTAAAACCGAAATAAAATATTTTTGGAAAAAATTCTCGAACAGGTCGATTTTCATTCATAAAAATACACATTTTTGCATGAAAGTCGATTTTTAGTCGTCATTTATTTTTGAGTTATGACGTCCGCCATTTTGTTTTTAAATGGCAACCCCTTATTTTTGTTCTTGATTTTGAGAGATCTTTTCATTGTCGAACTGGCAGTAAAAAAATTGAAGGTGAAAACTTGATATTTCGAGTTTTTGCAAAATGACCTTGTTCCAGCGCTTTTTTTCCAAAGAAAAATGATCTTGACCTTCCACATAATCATATAATACGATTTGGTTTCAACAAGACGGCGCACCCCCGCACTAGGCGCGTTTATTGACAATTGTTTTACGAATAGATGGATTGGCAGATGAGGACCGATAAAATAGCCCGCGAGAGAGATGAATGCGCAGAATTAGCCTGGAAAATATTCAAAATGTTCAAGAAGAAAAAATTCACGAAAAATATATATGACTACATGAACCAAATTTTGTTTTTTGGACAAACGCGCAGACATTTTTGAAATATTTTATCATGGTAGCATTTAGCATTGCTAATAGGCCGGACCTATCGATACAGTTAAAACATTTTTAATACCTCACCCGAAACATCCCCATTTCACGAAAAACATGGAGGACTACATGAACCAAATTTTATTTTTTGGACAAACGCGCAGACATTTTTGAGATATTTTATCATGGTAGCATTGCTAAAGGCCGTACCTATCGATAGAGTTGAAAACATTTTTAATACCTCACCTGAAACATCCCCATTTCACGAAAAACATAGAGGACTACTTGAACAAAATTTTATTTTTTGGACAAACGCGCAGACAACTTTAAAATATGTTATCATGGTAGAAATGCTAAAGGCCGGACCTATCGATACAGTTAAAAACATTTTTAATACCTCACCTGAAACATCCCCATTTCAAGAAAAACATAGACAACTACATGAACAAAATTTTATTTTTGGACATACGGAGCAGACATTTTTGAAATATTTTATCATGGTAGCATTGCTGAAGGCCGTACCTATCGATACAGTTAAAACATTTTTAATACCTCACCTGAAACATCCCCATTTCACGAAAAACATAGACGACAACATGAACAAAATTTTATTTTTTGGACAAACGCGCAGACATTTTTGAAATATTTTATCATGGTAGCAATGCTAAAGGCCGGACCTATCGATACAGTTAAAATCATTTTTAATACCTCACCTGAAACATCCCCATTTCAAGAAAAATATAGAAGACTACATGAACAAAATGATTCATCTACTTTTTCTCAATTTTCTCCAAAATCCCTTTATGGATTATGATCAATTTTTTAACAATTTTCCCGATAACTAGAGTTATTGATTAAATGAAAAATCCAAGAAGGCGTTGTCGTTAGTTTTCCCGGATTTTCCATCAAAAATCGCTACTTTGTAAACTTTGCATTTTTCAATTTGTACATTTTTCTCAAAAACCAGATAACTATAGCTATAAATTAAAAGTACTATCCTACAAGGCGTTGCCGTTGGTTTTCCTTCAATTTTCCATCAAAAATCGCAACTTTGTAAAATATGCATTTTTCAACATTCACATTTTCTCAATTTTCTCAAAAACCCCTTTATGGATTGTGATCAAATAATTTCTTACTCATTTTCCAGATAACTGTAGCTATAAATTAAATGGAAAATCCTGAATGCCGTTGTCGTGAGTTTTCCCGAAATTTTCCATCAAAAATCGCAACTTTGTAAAATGTGCATTTTTCAATATTCACATTTTCTCAAAAACCCTTTTATGGATTGTGATCAAATAATTTCTTACTCATTTTCCAGATAACTGTAGCTATAAATTAAATGGAAACTCCTGAATGCCGTCGTCGTCAATTATCCCGTAATTTTCCATCAAAAACCGCAACTTTGTAAAATTTGCATTTTTCAACATTCACATTTTCTCAATTTTCTCGAAAATCCCCTTTATGGATTGTGATCGAATAATTTCTTACTCATTTTCCAGATAACTGTAGCTATAAATTAAATGGAAAATCCTGAATGCCGTTGTCGTCAGTTTTCCCGAAATTTTCCATCAAAAATCGCAACTTTGTAAAATGTGCATTTTTCAATATTCACATTTTCTCAAAAACCCCTTTATGGATTGTGATCAAATAATTTCTTACTCACTTTCCAGATAACTGTAGCTATAAATTAAATGGAAAATCCTGAATGCCGTTGTCGTCAGTTTTTCCGAAATTTTCCATCAAAAATCGCAACTTTGTAAAATGTGCATTTTTCAACATTCACATTTTCTAAATCTTCTCCAAAACCCCTTGATGGATTATGATCCATTTTTTTACTCATTTCCTAATAACTATAGCTGTAAATTGAATGAAAATTTTCTCCAAAACTCCTCTAAGGATTCTGATCAAATTTTTTACTCTTTTTCCTGATAACTGCAGCGATAAAGTAAATGCAAAATTCTAGGTGTTCGTTCCTTTTTTCGGAATTTTCCATTTTTCCATAAAATGTGGATTTTTCAACTTGAACATTTTCTTAAATTTCTCCAAAACTTGTTAAAACAAATAACTATTATTTGTGATATATATTTCTACCAAGTACTACATTTGTAGCGCTGTGGACACGTTAAGCCCGGCGTGATGTATACGCGGTATCTCACTTTCACCGGACCTCCGGACGGTGTGACATCAACGCGGTGTCATGAGAGTTTAGTATATTCGAATGGCGTGTCGCCTCTAATTTTAAATATAGGCATACGATATGCAGCCGTCCCAGGGACCATTTGATGCTCTTGGATAGCGGCGGCTCGTGGATTTCCGTTGGTGAGGCAAAGACAAAGATGCCGCTCGCGCTGTACTACTTACTCTAACAGAGGACGCAAATATTCCGTTGCTTTTTCGGTCAAAATTTCTTCCGTTGCCTCACCGCCGAACATTTTCCGAATTTTCTTGGCGGATTTCATTTTTGTCATGCATACAAATGGAACAAAGTTGGGCGCGTTCATGGACTCTGAGTCTGTTGGGTTTATGATCAATAAATGAATAAATAAATATTCTACACCCTCTAGTTATCGTATATGTCCCTCCTAAAGACCCATCTTGTCTTATTTTTTCTGGATGTTGTTTATATGCTTACAATTAAGCAAAAATTTGATACACTATTGGCGGTGGCCTAGTGGCCTAGCGTTGCTGCTTCTGGGCCTCGTGGTCGTGGGTTCGAATCCCATCCGTGCGGACATTTTTTCTGAAAGAAGAAGTGGCCGTGCGGGTCCATGGATGTCTAGTGTATGTCCCATTAATTATCAAAATAAAATCTCAAGTAATTATCGTTAGTGGCCGAATAGTACATGCTTACGCCAATTCCAAATCATCCGCACTTCCTCAACCCGAATTCCCGTCAACCATCCTTCCTTTAAAAAAAAAAAAACTATTGGCGGGGTCCTATATGTTATACTACAAATCTAAATGAACGTAAATTTACGTTAGCCAGTAGCGTAGAGTTAAATTTTGGGCCCCACCGCGTAAATTAAAAAGGGCCCGTACATATTGAACATTCACCGATACAAATTCGGGAATGTATTGTTTACAACATTCGGTTGGGCCCTCTGCGGGCTCTACGCTACACCACTGACTTTAGTAGTCTGCAATTTGCTTTCCGTTACGTGGAGAGTGCCCGCTGTTTAATGTTTCTAGGGAGGTTTAATTATGGTTTATAAATTCGCGCATTTTTTTTTAGGCCAAACGACATTTGTTGTCTAATTATTTATAACACGTGTTATTTACGGATTTATATCACCTTCGGCATTGAATTCAAGAATTGTTATTTGATGATGAAAAGCAAGCCCGAGGTGCGTGCGATTAGATAATTTCATGAATGAAAATCATTCTTCGACGTTTCTTTCATTCATTCAAGGTCAACACTATTCCATATATGTGATTATATTCGGGGTTGTTATAAAAATTGTAGCACAGTTATTATTTTGCAAAGTTTTAGATGTAAGTGTGTAAATGAGTTTCCTTTGTTTCCGTGGCTTAGTTTCGTGTGTAGCAGAAAAATACCTCGATGTCCCACCTTCGTAATGAATGTGAATTTAGATGTAGTTATAGTTTTCAATGCATCTCTGATGGCGAATCGTTTAATTACCAAAGTTAAAAATAGAAAAAAAAAATCGGGGTTGTTATGGACGACGTTGGCTGCCCACATAACAATGTCATCCCCATGTGCCCAGATAGAAATAAATAAATAAACATAAGGAAACTAAATTTGTTTATTCTTTAGGCTTACATGGAACGAAATCATATCTCATTTTTGCAAAAATAATTGTGTTTACTTTAATAAAAAAGAGCACCGACCGTGCAGTACGGGTGATGCTTACGGCGCCAAAGTGAACCGTGAGCATCACCGGTGATGCTCACATAATCGCTGGTACGATTAATCATTGGTTTATGTTGACCGAATGGAGATGTACTATTAGCTCAAACTTTAACATGACGCTAGGGAAGAAATAATGAACTAAAATAATTCTACCGTTGATCAATGCAATCGCATTTTATTTCGTTTATTTACTTCGTTAATTGTAATTTCGAATTCCAAGCGATACTCGAGCAGATTAAAATCTGTGTTGTTGTCACAGTAAGGGCCCGGTTTGCAGATTGACGTGTATTCCCTTGGCCAGAAATAGTTTTAATTGATGCAATGTAAATCTAAACGAAATACTGCATTTAGCGATGTACTTACTGATTGATAGCAAATTTGCCGGTAATTTAAATCGTTCCAAATGTTAATCCACAAATTTTCAACTAAAATAATTCTACAATTACACAATACACCCTCAAGCCCCTACGGGGTAGGGGGTGAGAAATAGAAAAGTTAAATAGGAACCCCCATTTTTTGTGCGGATTTGAATACTCCGGGAAAAAATAAGAAAGTTTTATCTGAATTTTTTTTTGTATTATGTGAATTTTATGATACAAATATAATTTGGAGGAATTAAAGGAATATTAATTTTGTTTCAGATATTGGCCAACGATACGGTGGCCATAGGATACTATAACAGCTGTTTGATAATGTCCGAATAGGACGAAACTAGTCAGAATAAAGTGAAACCAGCAAAGTGTTTAAATTTAACCTCTTTAGTAAATCAAAACTCATTTATTCTAGGTAATAAATTATTTTACCTACTATAATTTTCACACATTTTAATATATAATAACCATAGAAGACATTTCTTAGTTTAAGTTCTTTTTCCTTAGTTTAGATCTTCATTGCCTATCTCTACTATTCCTGTCATTTCGTTTGTTTTCATAAAATGGGATTTTCTTTGTAAGAATATCTGGTCTTAATCCTTCCTCGATAAACCGTAATTGGGACTGTACGATTATTCTATAACTTGCGGTTTCCATGGAAACGTCAACACCTGTCAACGTAGACAATCATTACTGATAATCAAGTTTTGCCTTGAAATTTTTAACGTCACAAGATTCAATTTCAATTTGTCTTTGCTTACTTTAAGCGAAAAAATGTAAGGTCGCAGGTTGAGTGTAAAACGTCGTAGGTAAAGTATAGTGCGTCGTAGGTAAAGTACAGTACATAACGCAATTTCACTTGCGCGTAATTTGCTATTTAATAATCGTAGGGTAATAGCCTGACATATTTGATTTCGATTAATTTAGTTATTTTGAATTCAACGCATTATTGGAGCAGATTACAATCCGTGTTGTCAGAGTAAGGACGGGGATACCTGATTGCACCACGAGGTGTGTTCCCCCGGCGAGATATATTGACATATGCAGAACTGGAATGAATATGCGCCAAGTGCAACGGCAAACACACGTTGCATACTAAAACGTTTCGGTGGTGGCGAAAGAGCCGGCGCTGATGTTGCACACCTATTAAAAGGGAAAATGTTTATTACCTTGAACGGAGCATTGGGCACATAGAGGGACGGGTCCTTCGCGGACCCGGCGAGTTTGTCACTGATCGGCGGGATGCCCTCGTCGGCATCGCACACACTGTACCGGCCCACGATAGCGTCGGCTGGCTTAGCGTCGTATCCGGCGGGTTTTCCGACATGGAATCCCTTGGCTTTCACCCAAAACCTGAACTTACTGTTATCCGCACTCACGATCTCCTCGCCGCGTAGGGTTCGCAGGATGCGCGCGTATTTCTTTAAGGTGATCGTCTTGGTCTTGGCCAGGTCGCCGTAGGTCTGGATGACCCAGGGCTGATAGGCGGCGAGCATGTCATCCTTGCTGTCGACGGTGAAGTGCGGCCGCTTGACGTTGTTGTTCTGCTCGCCGCGCTTCGCGGTGCTCTTCCGCTTCGCCGCCTTTTTCACCGGCTTCTCGGGGGCGTCCTCCGCGGCGATCTTACGCCGCAATCCGCGGTCGGTCAACATTGCCGTCGCCATCATTAATCATTAATGTTTACACACGGATTTAAATTAATTTAGACACCTGTTGAATTATAATTAACAATTCACACGATAATGGAGTCGTCAACTTCCTTAAACAACACACACCCACCACTTGTTTTATTTTTTTAAATGCACTTGTTTATTAAAAAAAAACAAAAACAATTGCACCAACAATTGTTTATAACTAATTAGCGTTTTGTTTATAGGTCCAAGTTGTTAATAATGAGGGGTGGTAGTAGTAGTAGTCCTGAAATCCCAACGTGTTAGCAGTAGTAGTAAAAAACGCACTGAGGACGCGGACGCGCGTGTTGTGGCGCACCGAGAGCGGAGTAACTACGTAGAGATGCGGATAGTTAGTAACGCGTCGAGATGCCGGGCTGTCCCGTACTGGGTAGCGCCTAACGCGTCGATCTCTGAGGTACTCGCGGGACAGTTCCACATCCCCCCCACTACTGGTTCTGGCGGCCCGTGCGGGGATCGCATTGTGTGTATGGCTATGGGCGCCTTTCGCGGTCTCGCCTTCGCCCGTCCGTAATAAATTGCTTTCCCGATTAGGAATACCACCGCCGCGCCGCGGCTCTTATGCAACTCTTATGTAAAAGGATAATGGGATATGCCGACTAAGTCGCCGGGATTATGCGGATTACGTTCCCATGTAAATTCTTATGTGCACGCCCTCATTACTTATATGTGTATCTCCGTGTCCCTTCCTCAAATAAATTATTTCAGTTTAAGTCCTTCAATTCTACCATTTACTTTAATTTTTAAATGACTTTAACACAAACACATATCATTAAAATTTTACTTTACTTAATTCAATGGCATTTAAAGAAACACCAAGTGCTTTTATGACTTTTCGTATTTTCATAAAAAAAGCTATACTGATCAGGGATAAATCTGAAAACGCGTTTATAGATAGGCCAATCACTTCATTGGTTTGTTAATTAAGTCCTTCAATTCCACTATTTACTTGAATTTTAAAATAACTTCGACACAAACACATATCATTAAAATTTTACTTTACTTAATTCAATGGCATTTAAAGAAACATCAAGGGCGTTTATGACTTTTCGTATTTTCATAAAAAAAAGCTATACTGATCAGGGATAAATCTGAAAAAGCGTTTATAGATAGGCCAATGACTTCATTGGTTTAATTAATTAAGTCCTTCAATTCCACTATTTACTTGAATTTTAAAATAACTTCGACACAAACACATATTATTCAAATTTTACTTCACTCAATTCAATGGTATTTAATGAAACATAAAGCATTATGGCGTTTCGTATTTTCATAAAAAAGCTATACTGATCGCGAATAAATCTGAAAAAGCGTATATAGATGGGAAAATGACTCAATTGGTTTAATTAATTAATTCCTACAATTCTACCATTTACTCTAATTTTAAAATAATTTCCACACAAACCCACATTATTCAAATGTAACTTACTTTAATGGCATTTGATATAACAAATATCAAACAATTTTATGACTTTTTGTATTTCCATAAAAAAACTATACTGATCAGTAGAGAGGATTTTATGCATTGTAAAATGTTAAAATATGTGTATAGGTATACAGTGCGCGCCTAAAGTATGGAATATAGTAGTGATGGGCATAATCGAATGATTTCAATAATCGAATTATTACTATTCGAATTAATCTGAAAATCGATTATTCATTCGAATGATCATTCGAATGATCATTTGAATGATAATTCGAGTGATAATTCGAATAATCATTCGAATGATCTAAAAATCGATTATTTATTCGAATGATTATTCGAGTGATCATTCGAATGATATGAAAATCGATTATTTATTCAAATGATCATTCGAATAAAAGTTCGACTAATAATTCGATATCAGAGTACTTCGCCGTTATTAATACGCTAAGTAAAGTTTTAAATAATATTTATTCGAGTACAATCATTCGAATGATCATTCGAGTATAGATAATTTGAATGGTCATTCGAATGATCATTCGAGTAATTACTCGAATATCGATCATTCAAATGATCATTCGAATTAAAAAATAGGTTCTTGAGATAATCGATTATTTTGACAATTGCCCTCATTTACTTACTAACCAATGAAATCGAATAACGTTGATGAGATGATCCAATAAAATTCTAATTACGATGCGTAACAGAGGACGCTGCATATTATGCATGGCAATTCACCCTGGGTTGTATCTAATCAGATAATCCCTCATGTTGGTATTGCCTAGCAACGAGTTAGTACATTTAAATATAACATATAAAACGTCAGTTATTGTCGGACTTTTAAGCAGTTTGCTCCTGAATTCGATCTGCTTGTATTTTCGGGTGAAGTGCTAGTGCTTTCATCAGTGATGGTATTCTTAGGCATTTCTCAAAATCTTGGTAAGCTCATTTTTACTACAATTATTGTGGCGCAGATTAATATACGTCTCACACTTGGTGTCACTAAATTAAACTTTTCAAATTATGAAGTGTGAACTTTCTGTTCGGCCAATTGTCTTCTCGAATCTAACTCGTGACTGATTTTTCCTAGGCAATTATTAGCGTCTCGATCACTCTTGCTTGTTGCTTCTAGAAAATCGGCACTCCTGCTTCGCAGTCGTGCCGATTTTCGTCGCAACAAGCAATCGTGATCCTGCCGCTAATAATTGCCGGCAAAATCATAGGCACTCGTTATATTACTGTTGATAATCGAATGAATCGATTATCGTCATTCGAATGATCCCATCACTTGAATATAGTCAGTAAAATCGAAATAAAATATTTTTGGAAAAAATCCTCGAACACGTCGATTTTCTTTTATAAAAATACACATTTTTGCATGAAAGTCGATTTTCAGTCGTCATTTGTTTTTGAGTAATGACGTCATCCATTTTGTTTTTAAATGGACACCTCGTATTTTTATTTTTTACAAAATAGATTTTGAGAGTTTCAAGAATGCGGCAATTATTATAATATTTTTTTTATCGGTGAGAAAAACATTTGACTTTCGAATTACAAGATTGTTTCTCCTGTGAAAAATTCGGTGAAGGAGAGTATGAAATGTATTTTGAGTAAGTTTTAATTTGCAAACCACGTTCGGTTTGGAGTCCCATTCATCCGCTACGGCCGTTCCAAGTCTGAAAATTGAATTTTTTTCTAACATGCTATTTCTTGGTATTTAACGGCAATCGATTTTTCTCATTCTTCTGATGAGAAACAATGTACACTTTAATTGTCCGAAATGATAAATAAAAAAGTAACATAATGGCAACATCACGATTTTTATACTTTGTGGTTTGGTTTTCCATTTCTTCATCGGCAGCGTGGCCGAGCGGTCTAAGGCGCTGGTTTTAGGCACCAGTCCGAAAGGGCGTGGGTTCGAATCCCACCGCTGTCAAATCTTGTTTTATAAAGGGGTTAAATTTTGTATTCCTCGCTGAGCTTATTATTACTACGAAAGGTTCTCACACGGAAACGCCGATAGTTTAATACTCTTCTTAAATGTCTTTTTGGTCTTATCAAAGGTTACGCGCCGTTCGTTTAATACTCTATTCTGACATGTCTTCTTGGTTTTTTCAAAGCTTACTTTTTTTTTAGTACCCCAAATGCAACAATTTGGCAAATGTTTGTTTGAATTAAATAACATTAATAGGTTATTTAACCCACCAATGGTGATCTACTAGTCTGTGAGACCGGGTGTGTTAAAAAAAATCGTTATTGTTTTTTGTTGCAATTTCGAGTAGCTGCCGGATTGCAGAGCTTAAATTGATCAAATGTCTTTGTTTTATTGTCAAAGAGCGTACATTAAAAAAAAACCTAAAGTATTAGTAACACGTTTAAAGAAATCGTCAATTAAAAACCCTGGTTTTCCTTGATGAAAGTAAAATTTGCGTCACCATTGGCGAGTTAAGAAATACATACTCTAAATATCTCGAAGTTTAATTCTAAATTCTGAAGAATATTTATGTATACTTATGGTGATTCTAAATATATGCGACAAATTTTAACAGCTGATTTTTTTATATAATCATTTGTACTAAACGGCTTAGTTTTAAAGTTATATGATGTTTAATAATAAATTAAGAGTTTATATAGTAAAGTGTAGAAAATAGTCACAAGGAACTTATAGTAATTGTTGAAAATAACCTCCGCCGCCAAGTACAATAAGGGCGTCGACCGCCCGGGGGTGTTTCGAATTGTTTCAACTGATGCAACAATGCGATTTCTCAGTTCATCAACGTTCTCAATGGAAATCGTATAAACTAGCGATTTAAGGAAACTAATTTAGAGAATGCAGGTCTGGAAATGACAAACGAATAATTTCACTTTAGATCAAAATCTTACTAGTCGATAAATATGAAAAATTTCGCTAAAAATCCTTTCATTAAAACGAGGAAAGTAACATGTTGGCCAAATCAATAGATTTTATAAAAAAAAAATTCACTCCTCGCATATTTATTTTATTTATTTACTAGCGATTTAAGCAAATTTAAGGAAATGGCAAATTAATAATTTCACTTAAATCAAAATCTTACTAGTCGATAAATATAAAAAAATATTGCTAAAAACCCATTCATTAAATCGGAGAAAGTAACATGATGGCCACATCAATAGATTTTATAAAAAAGTTTTCATTTCATCCTTTCAAATTTTGCGGCCCCATTATTCGTGCGCCTGGAGCAGTTCCCTCCAACTGCTCCACGGTAGCTACGCCACTGGTTATCAAGATATCCTTGTTAAAGGCACATTCAATCAAAATGGAATTATAACAAAACAATGAAATGGTACAATAATATTTAAAAAAATGCAATACTTTTTGTAATCTATAACGCGAGTCTTGCAAATACTGCAATAAATAAAGAACTATGTTCTTGGCAAATGTCACTTCGAATATTGAAACATAATAGTTATTTATTTATTATACGAATGTGGATTGTACGTAATTAATCCCGCAAGAAAAAAAAATGGTTACTTTCTCCGACTTGATGGTATCATAGCCATTTATATTTACGCTTTCATAGTTTATTATCAATTGAAATCCTATTTTAAATATTCATCGAGCGTTGTGTAAACTCGGATGAAACTGACGTTTAAAACGTCAAAATTATGAAAGATGGAAAAATTATTCTTCAAATTCAAAAACTCAGTTTACTCAAAAACTAAAGGGATTTCGAAAAAAACTGTTCATTTTAGCATTCTCTACAATTATTATTAACACAAATTTGCTGTAACTATTATCGTTTTATAATTATAAACCGAAAATTAAAAAAATAATAATACATTTTTTTCTCGAATAAAAATGTTTTTTTCTACGTCCGGTATAAAATGTACAGTTTTTTTCATTAATCTGCGTTCATAAAATATGTGATTCCTGAACCCCTCAAGTAGCGTGAAAAAAAGTGCCATAACGGTTCATTTTTTCACTCTTTTGCGTGAAAGAAAGTGCCGTAGCGGTTCATTTTTTAACGCTACTATGAAATTGTTTGCGCAAAGTGTCATGAACGCATCGCAACACGCCGCGAGTTTCGCCTATAAAAATCAAAGATTCGTTTCCGATCAAGAAAACTTGATGATTATTATTATTTTCTTTATTTAAAACAAGTATTATTACTTATAAAAATTGATTAAGGTTTTATCAAATTTATAAATTTATTTAAAGTTACGGACGTAGAAAAAATTTTGTATGAAACTCGAGAGTAAAGCAACTTTTTTTCACTTGTAGGAATTGCCGCACTCGCCTTCGGCTCATGCGGCAATCTTTCCTACTCGTGAAAAAAACTATTACTTTACTCACTTGTTGCATAAATAACTATTGTGATATTTTTCATATTTAAAAAAATATTGACGAAAAGCAAAAAATAGTTAAGGTAAACGCCCACTTCCGGTGTACGAAATTTTACCAAAAGCTTTTCAGTTCTTCAGATTATCAAATAAGACGTATGTTCAAAGTTTGATATCAATTGCTCTATTAGTTTTTGAGATACAGCGCGCACAGACAGACACACACATACACACAGCCGCACACACACAGACACAATTTTTTTTTTCCAGAAATTGTTGAAATGGCATCTAGGGACCCCAAAACGGATTTTTTTTTTTACGGAAAATATACCCCAAAGGGTATAGCGGAATAAGAAATGTCAAAATTGCTCCCAAACGAAATGAGTTGGGAGGTTAAAAATAATGTTTAGAATCATAAAAAGTCAGATTCGACAAAAAAGTAACCCCCACCGCCCTCTCATCCCTTGCTATAGTCAAAAACGTGTTTTTTTGGTTTTTAATTCTTCCTGTGTATCCAACTAACTTTTGACTTTCGGTAGATGTCAGTATCTTAAGATAACCATATTATCTAATGTATTTTTATAAAACGGGAATTTTTGGCGGGAAATTCGAATTTTGACAATATAGAATATTACTAAATAGCGATTATTTCAGAGACGGTAAAAGGTGCACCTCTATAAAAAAATATATAATGGGTGTCTATTGTTTCTTAATATGTGTGATTTTTTTTCAGAATTTTCCGTGTAGTAAAATAATTAAAAACCGCATTTTTGACTAATTTTAACCTTCTTTATCACTTTAATTTTCTGGCATGTATTTTCAGAAATAAACTTATCTGTTAGTACCATTTATTTTGGGTAAAAATTACTTACTTAACGTTTTATATTAATTTGGCAGTAGGACCTTTCGAGTTTAACGAAAAAAGTAATTTTGAATGAATTTCTTTAGTTTCAGTTATTGGAGTTTCCCATGAGCAAAACAAAATTGTGTAGCAAACATTAATACAAGAAATGACCTAAACTGTGCAAACAAAAAGTTTTACAATGTTTTTTTTCGTTTGAAAGTGATAAATAAGGTTGAAATGAGTCAAAAATGCGGTTTTCAATTATTTTGGCCATGTTCTACCACTCGGAAAATTCTGAAAAAAATCACATATATTAAGAAACAATAATAAATTTCTAGAGGTGCACCTTTTACCGTCTCTGAAATAATCGCTATTTAGGGATACTTTATATTGTCAAAATTCGAATTTCCCGCCAAAAATTTCCGTTTTATAAAAATACATTAGATAATATTATATTATTTAATCATGATCTCATGAGCCTCTAATTCTGAATATACATCTCGACTATCGCGAATATAAAAAATGCAAATCTTTGATTTTCCACGATAATACACGCTTCTCTTTAAGTTCCCTAATTAATGATGAGGTAAATCTAATTCCACATCCCATACCCAATTAGACGGTTAATCATTTATAAACACATTAATAACTAATTAGCGCAGAAGTTGCAGCTGACACGTGTATTAATTATGAAGAACTATCTTTCATAACCTTTACGAAATATTTAAAAAGGCACGGACTTCTTATATCATTACCGGCTGTGGTGTGTAATTACGTATACACGCTGAAAGAAGAGAGGAGAGTTAAATTATTCGGTCGGAATTAATTCGGTCGGATTTTATCTCATGGAAAGGCCTCCGTGGCCTTTGACCACGGACGACAGAGCCGACGACGGCTCCTCCGGTCCCCAGCTTATTCCCATTAAGGATCGACAATTACGGCTTGATCTCGAGACCAATTCGGTCCGGACCAACCTGAATAACGAACTATTCGGATGCGGGATAACTCGTCTTCAGAAACGGCCTCTCCCTGGCTCTCCGCGTCCAAAAGTTGGATTCTGGCCGAGAGAGCGCCGCCGGAGCGGGACCGGATTTAATCAAGTTTTGCTCGACGCCGCTGCAACTTCTGCAGTTTATATCATGCCTATTATGATTTTCTCACGCCATAAGATTAATAAATTTAAAAAAAACCATTGTATCAGATATTGTAAGCTAATGCATTATCCACAATGATAACAGGCTGACAACCTCACGTGACAATTACGTTCAATCTAACACAATCGCAAATTCATTTTAACCACTTCGCGCCCATTCTGTCATCCTAGGTTTACTGAAAAATTACTTTTTTGTTGTTGTTACCTATTTCTACGAAATGTTATTTCACTGTCACAAATTTATTTTTTTCCATGGATGGCGCTTTTTTTGTAAAATATGTTTGTTTTCTTTTCTTTTGCTTGTCGCCACATGTGGCGAACTGGGCGTGAAGAGATTAATGTCTTAATATTTTGAAATTATTAATGTCGGGAATTGATGATTGAATTCTTAACGAACATTTGGAAATGCGTTAGAATTTTTATTGAAACGGAAAGCTTTAAATTGTTTTGAAAAACCAATTGATACACTTCGTCCTATCTGACCTACATTCTATACAGAATACTAGACTTTGCATACCCCGGATTTTGTTAGGGGATAATTTTTGAAATAAAATTTTTGATTAATTTAAAGAATTTAATGATAGTAATAAATTGGAAATTTAAATTAAACGATATGGTGTAGCAGAATCCTGACAATCCTTTGGGAAATTGTAGCTAATATATTCGTGCACATGTACAAATTTGAGCTCCCCCACATTAAGGAACCCTACAAGTTAAAACCGGTCGGTGTATACATCCAAGTGACCAATTTGAGGAAAGTAAAACCCCTCACACCCCACGTCTGTTCTTATTTGGAATTAATTTATGCATTTTAACAGCTGTACTATGTGAAAAAAAAACATCGATTTTTTTTTATATACTTGTTGAAGAATTATATTATTAAAATAGAGTTCGGAAAAGTTAACACAATTCTTCTAGCATTACCAATCAGGTTGATGATTTTGCGAATATTAAAAAAGGCAATGGTGATTTATCTTGAAACTCAAACTTCAAAAATAATTTATGCAATTAAGAATTCTGGCTGTACCCACCACGATGGTGATTTTGGGAATATTAAAAAAAGACCATGATGATTTACATTTTAAAACCCAAACTTCAGAAACAATTGACGCAACAGATAGTACTGTAAATATTGAAACTGTAATTGTAGAAAAAGCTGAAATCGGTATTTTAAAGACGGATTCAGTTGTTTCGAAACGTGATGCCGATATAAAAATGGCAGATGTACAAAACAGGCGCAGTTTATCAGACATTGTTAAAAAATTACATGATTTGCATTTTGAATCTCAAAATTCAAAAAAAAGTGTCACAGGAACAATTAGATTGTAATTATAAATTTACAACTCCAGAAATTAGTTCTGCTCATCCTTCAGAAGAATTATGTAGTCTGGTTTATCAAAATTCATCATTTGGTACAACAGGAAACAATGTTACTGCTTTATCGATTAATTCTTACAATTACAATTCATTGGAGGAATTATGTGATGACATTCCTGAAGATCAGAATACGAAAGTCGGTAAAGATATTTCAACATCCGCGACTCTTAATGCTACTAATGCATCTGGAGAATTCCGGCATGTAATTTCTGGATCAAATTCAAAACCATTTAATACAAACGAGAAGCTTTCTTCTACTGGTATTTCTTGTGAAGTGTCCAAAGTAACCAATGCTGAAGATCCGAATACGAAAGTCGTTAAAGGTATTTCAACTTCCGCATCTCTTAATGTTACTAATGCATCTGGAGAATTCTGTCATGGAATTTCTGGATCAAATTCAAAACCTTTTAATACAAACGAGGATGTTTCGTCCATTGGCATTTCTCGTGAAGTGTCTAAGGTAACCAATGCTGAAGATCAGAATACAAAAGTCGTTGAAGATATTTCAACTTTCGCGTCTCTTAATTTTACTAATGCATCTGGAAAATTCTGTCATGCAATTTCTGGATTTAATTCAAAAACTTTGAATGTTTCTTCAATTGGCATTTCTCGTGAAGCTTCTAAAGTAACCAATGCTGAAGATATTACAGATACAACTTGTTTGACTAATAAAGTCACACTACAAGATCAAGCAATTACTAGTACCGCTAACGTAGGCGATATTTCTCTTGCACCAAGTATTAACAATGAAATTTCTGAATTAAACGATGCTTCACTTGCACCAAAAATGAACAATGAAGCTTCTGAATTAAACGATGCATCTATTAAAAGTGTTGGTAATATTGTAATTGAAAGTGCACTCCCTAACATTAAATCACCTTGTACTACCGAAGCTGGAGGAAGTACGGTTAATGAAAAATCAGCACAAGTAATTGTATGCTTTTCGTAATTCTTCTATGCTATTGTTTTTTAGTTATGTAATTTCTACTTATGATTTATATTTATGCGAATCATCACATCAGCAGGTACGAGAAGTTGCAGATCTTTCAGAAATTATGATGTATTAATTTGAATTCTGCGTTTTGTTACGAATTCTGTAGAATTATGTTTTTATGTATCTTTTATTACATCAGTGGTTCTTAACCTTCTCTGTTTTTTGGTCTGATGCTACGATGTTTTAATTCTAGATGTCAAAACCCCATTAATGTAATATGTTTAGTTTTGTAATTTCAAGATTCTTTCTACCTTTATATACAGGGTGTTTTAAAATGGATGCGAAAGTTTTTAAAGGGTGATTTTTCAGCAAAAATTAAAGGAGGTCTTTCATATAATTTTGTCTTCAAAACTCCTTCCTCTCCAAGTTACAGCCCTCTAAAGTTAAGGGAAAAAATTGTTTCTATTTCATATATCTACTATGGAAGAATTTAGAAAAATAAAATTTGGCACATAAATCCTAATCTTAATAAAATGGCACTTTTTGATGATTTCTGTAACCCTAAAATATTATAAGAGGGTGAAAAAAATCAACCCATATAATAGTTTGCATCAGAACTTTCTAATGAGTCTACATTTTTCTATTTCAAACCTTGAATCAATCTGAAACTTTTTGTCTCTTGAAGTTTTCTTCTAAAATTGATAGTTTGATCACAAAAAAATAAACCCATCTGACATAAATTCAGATTGGTTATTATGTGTTAAGAAAAATCAAGTAGGCTGGCGTTAATGACAAATATTTTTATTGTTGTGATTTCGTCAGTATTATTTTTTAATATATGGAATAAAAACATTTTTTCCGTTAACTTTAGAGGGCTGTAACTTGGAGAGGAAGGGATTTTCAACAAAAAATTATATGAAAGACCTCTCTTAATTTTTGTTGAAAAATCACCCTTTAAAACCTTTCGCATCAATTTAGAAACATCCTGTATATAGGGTGGCCTATTTATCCGAAGACATTGAAATATCTCGAAAACTACGCATTGAATTAAAAAAAGTTCAGAATTAAATTTGCCTGGAAAAGGGTCATTCAATGATACCCTCACCCCCACCCCCTTGGATGGGGTGGGGGCAACTTTGATATCTTGAATGGGAACCCCTATTTTTTATTGCAGATTCGGATTTCCCGTAAAAAATAGATAACTTTTACATGAAACATTTTTTTTCGAATCGTGACAGATGGCGCTGCAATCGCAAGATACCTGATATCTCGAGAAATTACACATCGGATCCAAAAACACATGTTAAATGTTTCAAAAAGCTGTCCGATGATACGAAACTCTCCCCACGCCACCCCACTGGGGTGAAAATGGAAGTTGCTTCATAATAGTGATTGGAAATCCTAGCTTTCCAAGACAAAATCCATTGATTTGACTTTATTGTTGATATTAAATTTTCTCACTCATGTCACAGCAATCGAAAGCATTCTGACTCTTGATCAAAGATCACTTTTATTTCTGAAAGCACCTCCAACATTCCCAGTTCACTTGATTATCATTACCCTTCATTCCTTAAACTGAAGTAAGAGTGCGATGAATGCTGCAACCGTAGAAGAAAAAATTGATTCTGATTTTCGGTGAATGTAGGCGGAATATTGGCCATGCTGTTGCTTTGTATTCTGAGCGTTTTCCAGATAATGCTCGCTAAAGTTTTTTCGATCCGATGTGTAATTTCTCGAGATATTCGCGAAAATCCGGTTTCTTGCTATTACAGCGCCATATATCACGAATCGAAAATAATGTTTTATTGGAGAAGCAGATAAATATTTGCGGAAGATCGGTATATGATAAATAAATGACTTATTGACAACCTTTTTTTGATCGGACAAGTTGCCTGGCAATAGCGCACATTTTCTGATCCTGTAATATACTTCCCGGACTGTAATTAGTACGGGAAATAAAATAATTCTACACGGTATGAAATAAAGAAACATATGTCTACTTGTAGGATGCGAGGCACCCGGACCAAGTTTACAATTCGGTTGAAGTCCCACGCTGACCAGGAACAGACTCGGGATAATCTTGCTTTTCCCCGTACAACTTGTATCAAACTTGCCTTACATTACAAAGTAACCGTAATTGACAGTTAAGGAGATAAAACGAATTTATAGATCGGTTAAAAACAAATTGCAAGCAGAGTGGAATCTCTTATTTCTGTTCCTTTTCCTATTAGCTTAAAAGCTGGAACATTTGAAAAATTTCGCTCAATAAATTTTAATTCTTAAGAGCACAAAAAACAACGTGACCCATCCCTGGTTTAACCCTTCAACTACGGGCAAAATTATACACGATTACAAGCCAGCTATTTTTCAAAATCAACTCACCAAAACAGGGGCGGCTCGTTATATAGAGCCAAGGAGCCATGGCACTACTTGTACTTTCAAGCTCAGCAAGAATTTTCAATTACTTCTTAAAACATTTTGAACAATAGAGTGATTTTTGAGACTAATTTAAACAATTTTCTTACTCGAACATTCTGCAATTTTTATTATTAAGCCTGTATTTTCGATATTTTTGGATCTAAATATTCTTTATTTTGACCTAAATTTTCGATTTCATTGTTAAAATTTTCGATTTTTTATTTTTTCGGGTCGTATTATTAATTTTTAGATTTTTGACCTGCTTTTTTCGATTTTTTAGTCTAAATTTTTTAACTTTTCGCCTAAATATCCTTCATTTTGACCTAATTTTTTTATTTAATTGATTAAATTTTCGATTTTTTGTCCGAATTTTTAATTTTTAGATGTTTTGCCTGTATTTTCTATTTTTTTTTTTGGTCTAAATTTTTGATCGTTTGGTCTAAATATTCTTTATTTTGACCTAAATGTTCGAATAAATCGTAAAAATTTTAGTCCGCATTTTTGATTTTTCGGATCTAATTTTTAATTTTGGTTCAAAATTTTTGATTTCTTAAATATTTTAACCTGAATTATTGATGCGAGAATATAATTATTTATTATAATAATCATTTTGTTTTGTTTGTTAACTTTTTTGTCCTCTTGGACCACCATTTTTATTTTTAGGCCCTAATTTTAGATTTTTGTACTAAATTTTAATTTTTAGATTTTTTTAACTTAAATGATTGATTTGATTGTGCGATTTTTTGTATTTTTTTGGCTATTATTTTCAAATTTCTGGTCAAAAACTTATTTTTGGGGACTGAAAGTGGTAAATTATTTTGTTTCAACTGAAATTTTCGATTTTAGTTGTCTGCATTTTTTATCTTTACGACCGCGTTTTCAGCTTTTTATGCCATATCGTAGATTTTTACTTATTTGCCCTATATTTTGTATTTTCGATTTTTTCGGTGTTTGGTCTTTTGGCCGAAATTTTTGTTTATTTTGACTTAAATTTTCGATTTGTTTGTTAAACATTATAATTTTTTGCTCCACCACTTAGATTTTTAGGTACGAATTTTAGATTTGGTCTTAATTTTTTATTTTTTGTCACATATTTTAGATTTTCTTAACTAGAATTAATGAGTTTATTGTGCGGTTTTGTAATTTGTTTTGCTATTATTTTAGAATTTCTCGAACTTATTTTAAGCTAAAAAGTGTTATTTTTAGTCCAAGATTTTTGATTATGTGCCGATATTTTAGATCTTTGGCTGTTTTGTTCCATTTTTTTTTGGCCAAAATATTCGATTCGTTTGTTGAAATTTAGGATTTCTTGGTTTGCATTTTTTATTTTTGGCCTGAGTTTTTTTTAGGCAAAACGTCGAAAACTCGGGCCAGAAGATGAAAAATACAGACTAATATATCAACAAACGAATCGAATATTTTGGCGAAAAAATCCAAAATTTGAAACAAAATAGATCTAAAATATCGGCCAAAAAATCAAATCAAAAATCCTGGTCTAAAAATAAAAAAGCATGCTAAAAAACTTGAAAATACAGGCAAAAGGAAAATAATGTTCAACGAACAAAACTCGAAAATTCTCTCATTTAAATGAATCATTCTTAATTTTGGCCGACATTTTTTATTAGTTTGTTACAATTTTCAATATTTCCGTATTTTGAAGCCTGTCGTTTTGGTCATTTTTTTTTATTTTTTTGTCCTACATTTTAGATTTTTTAACCTGAATTATTGATTTTTAAGAGGATTTTTTTTAAATTTTTGGCGGAATTTTTTTGGTCTAAGTTTTTGATTTTTTGTTCTTTGTTTTAGATTTTGCAACCTATATTTTTGAATTTTTTGACCTGTATTTTCAAGGGTTTTTGTTTTAATTTCAGGTTATTTATTTAATTTTATATTGTTGGTTTTCGTGGGTTTTAATTTAAATTTGGGGTTTATTTTTAGATAAAATTACTTTGATATTTATCTGGAAAATATAGTCCCGGGGATGTTTAAGGAATTATTTAATATTGAAATATTTGTAGGAATTTAGGATCTTTTGCATCAAACAATTAAATGTATAATTTAGGTTTTTCGTCTGATCTAAACTTATTTGCCAAGTACAATAATAGACTTTATTCATTCAAGGCAGCGGCGACTCGTGGATCTTTGTAGTGGAGGCTATGACAAAGACGCCTACCTCTCGTGCTGTACTACTTTCTCTTATAGAGGAAGAAAATATTTCGCAGCTGTTTTGGTCAAATTTTCTTCCGCAGCCTCCTCGCCGAAAATCCACGAGCCGCTGGTTTAAGAATTATCCGAGAAAAAACAATTGAAAAAGGGATGGAGGGGTATATTGTATAAGTGGCTCTACCATCAATATGTTCCACGAGCCACCACTGCACCAAAATATTTTTGCCTTGGTGAAATATGTAATAATTTTTTTCTCCTTGAATTAAAACACCAAATCGTCTTTTGTTGACTGCCGGAATACAAAGGCAGAATTACCAAGTGGCTTATTGGCGACGTGAAGGGGTTAAGCTTTGAAACTCGCAGTTGCTTTTTATTAAATTTATTTAATATAAAAAAAAAATCTCCCAACATAAATTAGTGCGGTTCATGCCGCAAGAATAGATGACCAACAATTAGATACGATGTAGATAATAGCACGGTATGCGGGCGAATACTGCTACTAGCAACGATGCATGAAAGAATAAACATAGAACTCGTGCTCGATAACGTCTTCACAAACAAGATAGCGTTGGAATAGTCGGCCCATCCAGCTATTTGAATAATATTATTAATAATATAAGTGGAGACGCTGAAAAGATATAAATGCTTCGCGCATATTCCACGTCGGAATTAATTGTACCCGGAGATAGCATCTATTCACCCCCGGGAGTGCGTGTGGTCGTTCGTGGGGATGCGCGAAGTAATTCCTAGGCAGATTTAGGAATACATCGTGTGAGCCACAAAATTTTGTTTCAGAGTTGGCTCTGAGATAAACGAGGTGTGTCGCATATTATTACTAGTCATGAGACTAGATTAGTTCAAATAAAAAAATGGTGATGTGGCCATCATGTTACTTTCTCCGACTTGATGGTATCATTCATATTTACGCTTTCATGGTTAATTTTCAATTGAAATTATATTTTAAATGTACATCGAGCGTTTTGTAGACTCGCATGAAACTGACGTTTAAAACGTCAAAATTATGAAAGTGAAAAATTATACTTCAAATTCAAAAACTCAGTTTACTCAAAAACTAAAGAGATTTAGAAAAAAACTTATTCGTTATAAGTTGTTCATTTTAGCATTCTCTACAATTATTATTAACATAAATTTGCTGTAACTATTATAGTTTTAAAATTATAAGCCAAAAATTAAAAAAAAATAAATAAATTTTTTTCTCGAATAAAAATGATTTTATGAAAAATGTTTTCAAGCAAAAGAACTGCATTTCTTTGTTGTCTTCAAAGTTTGTTTAAATGTTTTTGTGATATTTTTCATATTTAAGAAAATATTGGCAAAAAACAAAAAACTGTTAAGGTAAACGCCCACTTCGGGTGTACGAAATTTTACCAAAAGCTTTTCAGTTCTTGAGATTATCAAATAAGACAGATGTTCAAAGTTTCATATCAATTGCTTTATTAGTTTTTGAGATACAGCGCGCACAGACAGACACACACACACACACACACACACACACACACACACACACACACACAGACACACACACACACACACACACACAGACACAAAAAAATTTTTTCCAGAAATTGTTGAAATGGCATCTAGGGACCCCAAAACGGATATTTCCGTAAAAAAAAATTTTGAAAAAAAAATCACGATCACAATACTTTCTCGTACTTCGTAACGGAGAAAGTAAAAATGAATTAATCTTTGACATGACTGCTATGTTTCTCTCTCTCAGGCAGTGGCGGCTCGTAGAATACATTAATGGTAGAGCCACTTTTATAATTTATTGTATCGTATGATACTGGCGTTTAAAAAGTCAAAATTATGAAAGATGGAAATGACAAATTATACTAATTACACACCGGCCAAAAAATCCAAAATTCGCATATTAAACTCAATCACGTTAAAAAACTCTAACATTTGAAATGAAAAAACTGGTCAAAGATAGGCAAAAAATAAAAAAATGCTGTTCTAAAAATTAAAAATGCAAACCAAAATATTGAAAAATCAAGGAAAACAAAAATAATTTGCGATTTTCAGCCCCTAAAATAACTCCTTAGCTCAAAATAAGTTGACGACCAGAAACTCGAAAACCTCAGTTCCGGGAAGTCCAACAATAAAATTTTATAGACAAATAGTGTTCAGAATGGATTCAGACTTTTTTAAATTTAATTGATTTTAGTCACAAAGTAACCTAAAAGTAAAAAAATCGCCCATAAAAAATAATAATTCAAGTTAAAAAATCTAAAATGAAGGGTAGGAAAACTATAAAAAAACTTGAAAATATCGGCAAAAAAATAAAAAAAGTCGCGTATAAAAATCAATAATATCAATAATTTAGGTTAAAGAAATTTGAAATATAGGATAAAAAATTAAAAACTTCGATCAAGACGAATCGAAAATTTTAACAAATAGAAAATTTAGAAGAAAATTTAGGCTAAAAGATCAAAAATTCAGACCAGTATATCAAAATCCGGGCTTAACAATAAAAAATTAAAACAAAAAGATTGAAAATTCAAGTAGAAAAATTGCAATTTTAAGCACTCGGGGTGATTAGCCTCAGAAAACAAAGGAAAAAACTCAAAATTTGCTCTGTAGTGAATGAAATTTGCAATCAATGTTTTGAAAAATTGTAAAAAATTAATTACTATTAGCTCTTAATTAAGGTTAAAAACTGAAATATAAGCACAAAAATTTGAAAATTTGCGCAAATATCAAAAATTCGCAGTTAAAAAAAATGCAGACAAAAAATTCGGATTTTTGTTAATTTTTTGGCCCGAATTTTTGTTTAAATTTGTTTTTATTTTGTCCGATATTTTAGATTTTTTTACTCACAATTTTTTTGTGGATTGCGGGTATTTTCGAATTTTTTGTTCTGTTTTTGATTTTTTGGCTTTTTTTTAGATTTTGGATTTATTAACCTCAATTATTATTTTCTACGGGCGATTTTATTAAATTTTTTGGCCATTATTTTCGAGTTTCTGGTCGGAAACTTATTTTGAACTGGAGAGTTATTTTTAGGGCTAAAAATAGTAAATTATTTTTCTCTTAACTTTTTTGGTCTGTTTTTCTTTTTATTTCCAGACCAGCATTCTTAATTTTTTGGTCGGTATTTTCGATTTTTTTGTTCAACATTATCGATTGTAAACATAATTTTTTGAAATTTTCGAGTTTTTAGTCGGCATTTTTTCATCTTTACCCTCGAGTTTTCGAAGTTTTGCCTAAATTTTCGACGATTTAGCATATATTGTTGATTTTTATTTTTTGGCCTATACTCTAATTTTTACCTGTAATTTCGATTTCTTTGGTCTAAATTTTTGACCCTTTGACCTAAATCTCCTATATTTTTACCAATTTTTTTTATTTATTTGTTAAAATTTGCGATTTGGTCCGCATTTTTTTTTATTTATTATTTTTTTTATTTTTTGTCCTATATTTTACATTTTTTGACCTTTATTATTAATTTATATACGGGAATTTTTATTTTTCAGGTATTTTCGAGTTTTTTGGTTCAAGCTTTTGATATTTTGGTTTTTAGTTTAGATGATTTAGACGAAATTATTGCTTTTTATGCGCGATTTGTTTTTATTTTTTGGCCATTCTTTTTGAATTTCTGGTCGGAAACTTATTTTGAGCTTATTTTAAGTTATTTTTGTGACTGAAAAGGGAAAGTTATTTTTCTTTTACTTGAAATTTTCATTTATTTGCTTTACATTCTTCATTTTCAGACCAAGATTTTTGATTTTTGTGACTGAAAATGGAAAATTATTTTTCTTTTACTTGAAATTTTCATTTTTTTGCTTTGAATTTTTCATTTCCAGACCAAGACTTTTGATTTTTTTGGACTATATTTTATATTCTAGACACTAATATTGGGGTGCCCCAGGGGTCTATCTTGGGACCATTGCTGTTTCTCATTTTCATTAATGATTTTCCCCTTATTTTTGATAAGAGCAAAGTTGTGTTATATGCTGATGACTCTTCCATTTTGACAGCTAATACAAATTTGCAAACTACATTGCAGTTGAGTGAGGATGCGCGGTCGATGGCTAGTACATGGTTCCAAAGTAACCGTCTGAAACTGAACCCAGGCAAGACAACTAATATGATGTTTTGTCTACGCCCGTTTGATGGAAATGTCAATGGTGACTTCAGTGACAGCACTAAATTCTTGGGAGTATATGTTGACAGCAAATTACAATGGCATGAACATCGCAGCCAATTAGCATCTAAATTAAACAAACATATTTTTCTGCTTCGTAACCTCAGTAACAATGTATCAGGCCCTGTCTTAAAAACGGCCTATTATGCCTTATTTCACAGTCATTTAAACTATGGAATTTTATCATGGGGCCATTCCTCTATTAGAAATGATATATTTTCCCTTCAAAGACGTGCTGTTCGGGTTATTGCTGGGGTTAGTTATAGGGAGGATTGCAGAGAAATGTTTTCCCAACTTGGCATACTCACTCTCCCCTGTATGTATATATTGCAGTGTCTTATCCATATTCATAAAAATATTGATAGTTATACAACACACGAAGATACACACGACTACAATACTCGTCATAAAGCGGACGTCTGTCCTAAATATGTGCGATTAAATACTACAAGAAGTGGCGCAAGATATCTTTCTTGTAAATTTTATAATACCCTTCCAACGCCTCTTCGAGGATTAGATCTTCCGAAATTCAAACGTAAAGTTAAAAGTGTTTTGTTACGGGTATCATACTATTCTTATGACGAATTTTTACTTAATTCACGACACGATTTTACGTTATAACATAATTTTGTCGCTATATTTTTATGCTTATATTTTTAGGTTAAGTTTTATTTACTTATTTATTATGCAAATGTCATTTTAAATTGTTTTGTTGTATCCAATCTTATTGCAAATTTTAATTGTATCTTTGACGTATGTAAAACTTCGGTTGACACATTAAATAAAATAAATGAATTGAATATCTGTATTTTCGTTTTTTTTTTTTGCTCGAAATTTTTGAGTTTTCTGCCTAAATTTTCTATTTTTTTTTTCAGTATAACATTCAGGCAATAGATTCCGCCACTTTGACGTTATAATAACTTATGCTTATATTCCAATAGTAATTTCCATTTCCCCATCAGCAACTAACTACACTGATGAGACCTGAAAGGTCGGAACCGGTCTGTAGGTGTTCTGATAGGGAAACAATATTTATTATATTTTTTCTTTATTTTGGCCTACATTCGTTATTTTGACTTAAATTTTCGATTTATTTGTTAATTTTTTAAATTTTTTTGCCCTATATTTAAATTTTTTAACCTGAATTATTGATTTTTATAAGCGAATTTTTGACTATTTGTAATCCTGAACGTTTTTTTTTTAACGAAAATATCTCTTTTGAGATCCCTGGGGGCGATTTCAAAAATTTCTGTAAAAAAACAATTGTGACTGACGATACAGATGATTAGAATTTGAAGTATAATTTCACCTTTCATAATCTTGACGTTGCAAACGTCAAAATCATCAGATTCTGCATAACGCTCGATGTACATTTAGAATGTAAAAAATTTAAATTGAAAATAGACAATGAAAGTATAAATATAAATAACTATTATATCAACAAATCGGAGAAAGTAACATGATGGCCACATCACCATTTTTTAAATATCATTTATTCCTAGTTCGGAATGTAGCGATAAATGCAGTTAAGGAATCTTCAAGAGAGTAATCTATAGTTATAATATTAAAATTAATACATTCACTGTCGACCACGCACTATTTTGCGTGGTATAGGTTTTAGCGCGGAGGCCGACCACGCACCGGGTGCGTTATGCGTTCTTTCACCTTAAGGGTAGGGTACATATTAAATTAGCCGCTCAAGAAATCGAATATATTTTTGTAAATGTAAACTATTTCAAATAGTTTATATTTACAACATGTTAAATATCTGTAAGTATTTCTGTCTTTAGGTTTTGGTTTATTTCTTATTATTAACAAAGTTAGCAACATTTAGTTTTAAACTGATAAAATGCAGAACCAATTAAGTAACAACGGTTAAATTTGACATGTAGCTAACCAATACATATATCTAGGTAATGAAGTAATTTGAAGGCAAAATCTTAATTAATAAAGAAACTATGAACAAATTAGGTGACATATGAATAATATTTGCCACGTAATTCGTTCATAGTTTCTTTATTAATTATGATATTGCCTTCAAATTACTTCATTGCGTAGATATACGTATTGGTTAGCTACATGTCAAATTTTATTACTGTTACTTAATTGGTTGTCCATTTTATCTGTTTCAAGCGAAATGTAGCTAACTTTGTTAATTATAAAAATTCAACCAAAACTTACATTTATGTAACTATTTGAAATAGTTGATATTTATAAAAATATATTCGATTTCTTGTGCGTCTAATTTAATGGGCAGGCGTGTTAAAGAGAAGGCAGTGAATGTGTTAAAGAAAATTCGTTTTTTAATTACATAAATTTAACTCAAATATAATTAATACTAATGCCCTACAAATCCGTATAAGTAATGGACTGAAAATATTATTAAGTGTTTAAGTCTTCAACATAAGATTCCTTCAATAGATAACCGTATGATTATTAAAGATAACCTTGCCCTTTAGACTTTTGCGTCAAAGTTTACCATTTCCGCATACTAGCCGACGAGCAGTTTGTGTTTTTGTGTGTTGGAAATTAACGTTTAGTGTGTAGGGCGTATCTTAGGGTGATTAATGGCCAATATACGCCACCACGGGGGACATCCTCCTACACAACGTGTATGTCGCGGTCTCTGGAACTAGTTGCACGTCGAACGATGCCTTCTAATGAAAGGGACCAGCAGGACGATGGAACTTTGATACATACAACCTGAGAAATTGCATCCATCAACATACTATAAATGCAATTTCTCAGGCTGTATGTATCAAAGTTCCATCGTGACTTTAACGGCCCTTTTAAAATAGATCGAAGGGCCGCAGGTGGACCATGGCAGCTCGAGACCTTTATGGGTACATTTCTTCTTCAAAAGATCAAGATCAAGAGAAATCGTTTGCAGTTTTGAAATTTCAGCTAGAAAACAATTTTGTGGCAACTGTGACAGTGTTTTGGGAGGTGAAAAGCTACTCAAACATTAAATAAAAAATTCAGGTCCGTATTTAAAAGAATTATTTTCTGGAAGAGCTTACGAAAGTGTTCTTGATTTTTCAAAATAACGAGTAATAAAGTGGTAAAAAATAAAAACCAAAATTGACTTTTTCGGTTTTTATCGAATATCTCCGGAAGTAGTCGAAGTATTTTAAATTATTGTACATGCAATAAATAAATGGTGGTAAAAAATATAGTAAGTGTTTTATTCAGTGATTATATTATGAATTACCACGTGGCAACGGTCGCAACTATCATCATATGTACATGTGACTATCTTATGGTATTCATGTGTTTTCTTTCTGTATTCACTTTGATTGATTTTTATGATTGTCTTATGTAAAAGGTGTATACTGTAAATTAATAAATAAATAAATAAATAAATCATGATTTTAAATTTATTTAAAAAAATTATTCAGTATTAAAATACGCAACTTTTCCTTAAGTATCTCCAATAGTTACCGAGATACCAACTAATAAATCGAATTTGTAACACCCTATGTATTAGAAAATTAAATAATAATAATAATAATAATACGTTTATTTCCAACAGATCGTGTAATCTAGTTACAGGGAAAAAATAATAAAGATATAACATATACGAATAATTATAACGAGTGGACATTTCTCCATCAGAAAAATGATCTGCACGGGCGGGGAATCGAACCCATTCGACTCGTGATGCAGCAGGCAGACGCTACGCACCAATTCTCAACAATATTTGTTTATATACATTTAATGTAACCATTAACAGTATCATCGTTTGCAGATAATTATACCCTTGGTGGGACCATCACGTTCCTCGGTGCTAACGACTGGAGCAGCAGCAGCAGCCGGCTAGATTTGCATTAGCCGATATCCGGATTAATCCCGGCGTAAAATTATTGTTTTCGTGTAACACGGGTCGTTAAAGTTTACAGGCCTATATAATGCTATTTATATGCCTCGTTACTTTTCATTCGCACACGCCGTATTTTCTTATCTGATGCAGGCCCGCGACCGACCCGCTCCTATTTATTATCTCCGAAATAAACAAATTTCGGGGTATTAAAAAGTCACGGGTTCATACATCAACGCTGGGCGTATTTATGATTGTGAGAGAGGTGGGACTTAATTTATTGTACCTTTTACGGCGTAAATTTAAGGACAAAAAGTGCATTAGCTTACAAAATAACAGTATTCTCTAGTCCTGCGATTCCACAGGCAGTCTTAGGCAATTCAAGTCGAAATTACACGTATTTGCTAAAGAATTTTCACATGTGACTAGAATTTTGTGGGAAATTGTTAGAGTCAAGATCACGACTGCTTGTTGCTAGAAGCAATCATTGTAGTAATAATGATCATACCAAGATTTTGAAAACTGCCTGTGAATGTTATTACTAATCAAACCAGCAACACAACGCCCTAAAATCAAAGTTTTAGTGTTGAAACAGTTTTAATAACCGAAAATGTTTAAAATTGGCGATTTTTAATTTTTCACGAAAACTTCTTACTTTTGCTCAAAAATTGCATTTAAAATGATTTCCTGAAGAAACCACTAGTTCGATTCGGGGTTTTTATATGTCACCAGAAATAATCCTTCAAAACGCTTTAGAAAATGTAATTGCTTAACCACAAATGTCAATTCGAAGCCCGTGGCACCTCAGCAAAGAAATCTCGAAAATGGAAAAAATTGAAAAAATCAACGTTTTTAATAATCATCGTATACCTTCATTTAATACCTTTTTGGATCAGAAGAATGAGCTAAATCGATTGCCGCTAAAAAAATTGATCTGAAAAAAATTGTGAAAAAGTTGGCAAGTCACCATTATAGAAAATTTGGAAAAAAGTTGAAACTTTGAATGGCCGTAGCGGCTAAACGAAGAATACAAATCGAACGCGGTTTTCAAATATGTGCTCTTTGGGTCCAAATTAGTCAGATTCAATTAAAATTGACGATTTTTAATTTTTGACGAAAACTTGAAGATCCGCAACTTTTGCCCAAAAAGTTCATTTAAAATGATTTCCTGAAGAAACCACTGGTTCGACTCGGGATTTCTAAATTTCACCAGAAAGACCCGTCCAAGATGCTTTAGAAAATGTAATTGCCTTACCATAAATGTCAATTTGAAGCCCGCGGCGCGCCAGCAAAGAAAACTCTAAAATGGAAAAAATCGAAAAAATTAACTTTTTTAATAATCATCGCAGACTTTCATGTAATACCGTTTTTCATCAGAAGAACGAGCTAAAGCGCTTGGCGTTAAAATATTTCATCTATAAAAAATTGCAAAAAAGTTGGCAAGTCACCATTATGGAAAATTTGGAAAAAAGTTGATTTTTTCAAACTTTGAACGGCCGTAGCGGCTAAACGAAGAATCCAAATCGAACACGGTTTTCAAATCTGTGCTCCTTGGGTGTAAATTAGTCGGATTCAATTAAAATTGGCGATTTTTAATTTTTGGCGGGAACTTGAAAAACCACCCGAGTCCCTTACTTTTGCCCAAAAATTGCATTAAAAGTGATTTTCTGAAGAAACCACTGGTTCGATTCTGGGTTTCTATATACCACCGGAAAGATCTCGTGGCGTGTCAATAAAGAAAACTCAAAAATGGAAAAAATGGAAAAAATCGAAAAAATCAACTTTTTTAATAATCATCGTAGACCTTCATGTAATGGCTTTTTTCATCAGAAGTATGAGATAAATCGATTGGTGTTAAAAAATTTCATCTAGAAAAAAATGCAAAAAAGGTGGCAAGTCAGATGAACATTATGGAAAATTTGGAAAAAATTCGATTTTTTCATACTTTGATGGGCCTTAGCGGCTAAACGAAGAATCAAAATCGAACGTGGTTTTCAAATCTGTGCTCCTTGGGTGTAAATTAGTCGGATTCAATTAAAATTGGCGATTTTTAATTTTTGACGAAAACTTGAAAAACTGCCAAGTGGTCCCCCCTCTTACTGTTTCCCAAAAATTGCATTTAAAATGATTTCCTGAAGAAACCACAGGTTAGATTCGGGGTTTCTATATGCCACCGGAAAGATCTGTTCAAGATGCCTTAGAAAATGCGCTTGCCTTATTATAAATGTCAATTTGAAGCCAGTGGCACGTCAGCAAAGAAATCTCGAAAATGGAAAACATCGAAAAAATTTACTTTTTTAATAATCATTCTAGACCTTTATGTAATCTTTTTTTGGATCAGAAGAACCAGCTAAATCGATTGGCGCTTAAAAATTTTATTTAGAAAAAATTTCGAAAAAGTCACGATTATGGAAAATTTGTAAAAAAAATTATTTTTTCAAACTTTGGATGGTCGTAGCGGCTAAACGAAGAATCCAAATCGAATACGGTTTTCAAATCTGTGCTCATTGGATCCAAGTTAGTCTTAGTTTATAATTTTCGACGAAAACTTGAGAAACCACCAAATGGTCCTCTTACTTTTGCCCAAAAATTGCATTTAAAATGATTTCCTGTAGAAACGACTGCTTTTATTCAAGATTTCTATACGTCACTGAAAAGATCCCTTCAACATGCTTTAAAACATGTATTTGCCCAACCACAAATATCAATTTGAAGGCCGTGCGCATCAGCAAAAGAAATCGAAAAAATCAACTTTTTTTATAATCATCGTAGACCTTCATGTAATATCTTTTTTCTCATCAGAAGAATGAGTTAAATCAATTGGCGTTAAAATATTTCATTTAGAAAAATTTGCGAAACAGTTGGTAAGTCACCATTATGGAAAATTTGGAAAACAAATTAATTTCTTCAAAACTTTGAACTGCCGTAGCGGCCAAACGAAGAATCCAAATCGAATGCGGTTTTCAAATCTGTGCAAATTAGTCGGATTCAACTAAAATTGGCGATTTTTAATTTTTGACGAAAACTTAAAAAATTGCATTTAAAATGATTTTCTGAAGAAATCACTTGTTCGATTCTGGATTTCTATACATCACCGGAAAGATATCTTCAACATGCTTTAGAAAATGTACTTGCCCAACCACAAATATAAATTTGAAGCCCGTGACGCATGAGCAAAAAAAATCGAAAAAGGAAAAAATCGAAAAAATCCTTACCTTTTTTTTTAAATTTCATCTAGAAAAAATTCCCTCGATAACTGACGCGATAATTGAAAATGCAACGTTATCGGCTCCAAAGGGGGAGTCAGTTGAACTCACTTCAAAACCGCATATTTATTATTTAGAAGGCACTAATATTCCAAAATTTATACCATATAAAGATACATTATTTTCCTATATCGTTATTAATTTGTATGAAAATATTTTGATAAATAATTGTGCGCCCAGCATGATTTTCTCCGCAATCAGTTCATTGGCTTATATCATCAAAATTACGCAAGTCCGACAATAACTAAGGCGATAATTGAAAATGCAACGTTACTTGGCAAAATCAGCATGCGCAATTATGGCGGTAATCGTGCGCTCAGCATGATTTTCACCGTAATCAGTTCATTCGTTCATATCATCAACATTACGCGGTCAATTGTCAGTGATATTAAATGTAACAGAACACACAATAAATTCATATCACAGTCAAAATTAGGAATCTACACTAAAGCTTGGCTTACCAAGATTTATTTTCTAACAAATGATTGATTTTTTTTTCATTTTTTATTGCTGGTAAAATAAGGCTTACCAGTGTAGTTATGTACTCGTATTTATAAAATCCACTTTTAAAATTAGTAAATATGATACCAATATAAATAGTTAACACAAATTCAATTAATAGATATTGGAAGCGAATTTTATTTAAATTCTTTGAAATTAAATTAAATTCATCGCATCAAAATTCGTTACACATGAAAGGACCGTGGAATTCAAAATCCGGCACTATTGCAACGTACAAATGAATACTCCTATCATTTTAAATTACAGTGGACTCCATAAATTAATAGTTGTCTATCAATAATAACCCATAAAATGAACACGCCATAATTACCAAATAAACAAAAACCGATTTTTAATGTGCGCGTGTGTACGATTATAATTTTTGCAATTAAAATTGTTGAATTATGCAGGGCGTTAAATTAATTAATAGAAGTTATTAACGCGGTGAGATATTTACACTATAGCGAAACGCGGCCGCCTTTTAACCCGCACACAATACAATTGCATTCATTATAATAACAAATTTTACATGTAATCGTGCCTGTATAAATTCATAACGCATTTGTAGCATAATCACGACTGCATCAAATTAAATTATAACTGGATCTGATTATCATACACGATTTTATAAGTATTTGATAAACATTTATTTAACAGGTTGATTCTACCAATGCTATTTTTTTTGTTCACAATTTATGAAACTTAGCGTTGATTGTTTGGTGATCTGCCACTACCGCGTGTTTGTAATTAGATAATGTTATTTTGGTTACTTTTTTTTAAGAGGATAACGGTCCGTTTACACGGCGCCGAATCGGTCGTTTTACCGATTCGGTTATTTTGCCGTCGACCGTATACGGTATAGTGTGAACACGCACATTAAAATATATGCGCCACTGTAGAAGACGGCAAAATAATTGAATCGGTAAAACGACCGATTCGGTGCCGTATGAACGGGCTGTTATCCGTGAGGTCGTGGAGATTGAAAACACACCCATAATCTCAACAAACTAGATGGCTACAACCTACATAAAAAGCCACACTATTTAATAATAGGCTTTTTTAGAACAATATTTGCATAATTCTAAGATTAAAGCTGTCACTATAACAATGAGAAGCTAGACTTCGAGAAACTATCTGGACAGTATTCAACCCATCACACATCTGCAAATTTCTCTGTAAAGATACATAACTACTACCTTGATTCATTGCCCGATAGAGCAGTTATTTCTTTATTATTATTACCCAGAAAATTTACAATTTCTTAAGGGATCTAATTTTTTTGGTGGCTAGTAGAGATAGGCAAAGCTGCTATACTTTTGAATCGCGTTGCTACTAGTGATTGCTTCTTTTTAATATCAGTGATTTTAACATTGCAACAGTTTTTTTGGCGAAAGTTATTGGCACCAATAAAGTATTGTACCAAATTTGGTACAAAAACTACTCTCTACATTCCGAGTTATTTTGACTTAATTGTGTGAAAGTGTAATGATTTTACATCATAAATTAAAAGTAGAAACGCCAAAGGGACCTGAATAGTGTACTAAACCCAATTTTTATAATATTTATATTCCAACAGTAATGTTTAGGCACGCAAAATTGAAAATTTAATGTTCTTTGATAAGCAATAGATATCCAAAAATACGCCCTTTTCTTGTTTTCGAGTGATTTTGATTTAATAGTGAAAAAAAAACAACTTTGAGGGCGATTTCTCTGTAGAATATCAATTTGGCAGAAAAACTGAGAATTGTATGTTCTTCGAAAACAAATCAAAATTCAAAAATATGCCATGCCTAGTTTTGGAGTTATTTCAACTGAATCATGAAAGTGATGATTTTACATCAAAAATGAACTTCGAGGGTGATTACTCAAAATTGCATCAAATTTGGCAAATTTATGTTCTTTAAAAATGAATTAAAATCCAGAAATGTTTACAATTATTTTGACTTAATCGTGACATTACTGATTTTACATCAAACAATAACTTCAAGTGCGACTGTTTCAAATTTCCCCGGTGGAACTTCTCCAAAGTTGACACGCAGATTAAAAAATGAATGTTCTTTGGAAAGAAATAATAATCAAAAATTACGCTCTTCCCTAGTTTTCCAGTTATTTTGAGTTAATCATGAAAGTGTAATGATTTTACATCACAAATTAATTTCGAGTGCGAATCATCGAAATTCCCTGTTTGGAACATTACAAATTAAGAATTGAACGTTCTTTGAAAAATCAATATAAATAAAAAAAAATGTCTCTCTGGGTTTTTGAGTAATTTTGACTTATTTGTGAAAGTGTGATCATTTTATATCCAAAATTAACTTCTAGAGCGATTGGGTGGGTCATATAAATGATTAACATTATGGCAAATGTTATTTAAAAAAGTAAAGCATGTACAAATTCTGTTAAAAAATTTGGAAACTTTGAGATAAAAAACAAATAAAATAAAATATTTAAAAAAAAATTACTTTAGTTTTTATTTATCTAACACACATTTTTCAAAAAGGTTATTTAAAAAAAAGAAAACAAATATTATTTAAAAAAAAGTAATCAAAACACAATTAAAATATTTGTAAACTTTTACATCCCTAACTTTGATACATTAAGTCAGTATACTAACTTTATGTAACGAAACAGTTTACTTTAGAAAACAATAGAAATAAAAATTCGGTAAAAAATAAACTTACAAATTTGGGAATGGTGTTGCTGCGCTTCGAGAACTTTTATCACCACCAAAATAAATCCCCACGCTGGTAGGTGGTTCTGTACGCCACCAATAATCGGCATAGTTGTTAATAATAGGGTAACAATCGCAGTTACAGTAATAATAAAAAAATAATAATAAACTTTATTCTCCCATAAAAATTATTATTATTATAAGTAGCGATCGTAGTTTAAGGAGCAGTCACAGTTTGGTTAATAGTTGTGATTCTAAGTAGAAATAACAGTTTAAGTAGCAGTCACAGTTTGGTTAATAGTTGTGATTTTAAGTAGCGATCGTAGTTTAAGGAGCAGTCAATAGTTGTGATTCTCATAAGAAATAACATTTTAAGTAGCAGTCACAGTCAAGGCTATTAGTAACAGTAGCGACCGGTGATTTTTAAATACCAGTGAAAAATCACAGGTACGTGAAATATCGCCCATCCCTAGTGGCTAGTGTCTTTTTTGCAAATTTGTAATTGATGTAGATGTTATTAAAAGCATGCATTTACTCGTTGAATGATGTGAAATAAAAGAAGTGAATGAAGTAATTTGTCATGTACGATTTGAGAATGGAGCAAATTATCCGTGAGTATCTAGCGTTCGTGCGTATTTTCCCTTTCATTCGTTCCGCTATTGAAACTGTTGCGATGTCTTTATAAGTACACATGTTGGAAATAAAATAAACAATTCTTACAATTAGTTCTGTAACCGACTAATATAGATTTCTTAAATAAAATAAATAAATAATAAAAGTGATAAAATAGAATACCCCATCAATGCGAACTACCTACTAATTGTAAGTAGGAACGACATCTCAATTCTGGAAGTATTAGTTCGATATTTGATTAGATCCGGTATTAAACTTTATTTTTTTTTTTTAAGAAAGGATGGTTGACGGGAATTCGGGTTGAGGTAGTGCGGATGATTTTGGAATTGGCGTAAGCATCTAGCTATTCGACCACTAACGATAATTCAGTTTTTGAGATTTCAGTTTAATAATGAATGGGACGTACACTAAACATCCGTTCGTTCCGAAGTGACCGCACGGATGGGATTCAAACCCACGACCACGAGGTCCGTGAGCAGGAGCTCTATTCACTAGGCCACCACAGCCCCTATTAAACTTTAAGATTCTGTAGAACCGCGTACGTATTTTTCTATCACTGAATACATAACCGTTAGTTGGTTAACGCCAAAGCAAAACAAACTTTTAATACATAAAACACACTTTGTATAACTTTGAAAATTTATTATTTAAGTGACTGTAGTTTCGGTAACTACATGGCACGTTAACCATTATCGAACATGCAGTAATTTAAAAATACGATTACAGAAGTAGAAAATTGCACACTTTACTCACTTAACTTTTGACTTCTTAATTTTAAAATATGCAACATCACGTCATTACGACCTTTCATTGGCGGTAAAAAAATTTATGACTTTTACTATAAATCCATAAAGCGACTTTATATGGCTTTAATAAGCCCGGATTAATATCAATTTTAATGGGGGATAATTAAGAACTGGCGAAAAGTATAAACGGGCTCGCATGTCCATCCAACGAAATATACGAGCGGCCATGAATTAATGTTTCTATAATTGCAATAAGGCTGAGAAATATATACCTCACAGCTGGGGCAGAGAGAGACAGAACGGGTTATCATGGAGAGATTGGCGATGATTAAATTTTTTGCACGACAGACCAAAACAAACACACCCGCAACGGTAGCCCTATATAAACTTGGGTAAATTATTGTTTTCAGCTTATTTATATAAAACAGATTATTGATTAAATTAGAAGAAAATTGCCCAATAACCACACAGTGGAATGGCTGGAATTTTTCCGCCGTTGAGCAATAAATTATTTTGAGCTCTTTAAGTAACGAGTTTATAATAGTCGTAACCATCGCTTTACAGATAACTAAAATTAGCTCGTTTATGAATTAATCTTATGGTGGATGCGCCAGGAACATAACATTTACGTCATGCGCTCGCCATAGGAGTATTTGATCTTAAGGGAATAATAATAATAATAATATATTTATTGGTGCCATTAACTAAGGTTTTACACAGGTCAAGTTGAAAGTGGATGACGATACATCACAATCAAAACTACATGCTAACATAATAAACAGTGGATTAAAAACTATACTTTTTGTCCTCGCGAATTTGGCAAGAGTTAAGTCAATTAATTAGATATGATATAACTTTTGCGCACAATTTAATAACATGGACGCAGTAGCGCAGTTATTAAAAAGTACCATCATGTTTGAAAATTTTCAAAACATGCTTTGCCGCTGCGCAAAGCAAATACGTGCGTGTAAATAATTAATTAATAACGTAATTGATAAAATAACACGTGATTTATTTTGAGGCGAGAATTTGATATTTTGCGGGTGCGTGTTGGCGGAGCAACATTAATAATAATAATAATAGGTAAATATTTGCATTAGTTAACGTTTTATAATATTTGGATGCACCGGACCGGAACTGAAACTAAATGGGCTAATTAGTGCCGGGAATATTGCATCCCTTCGAAACATAAAATGCATGCGCATATGTGTATGCGGAGCGTAAAATGCAGCGCACACTAATTATTCTAGCAAAAACACAATGAATATTACATTTGAACAACAGCCTAATTTTTTTTTCGGGTAATTGATGTATTCATTAAAATTAAAAAAAAAAGTTTTCTTATAAAAAAAAGCGCACAGGCATGTTATAGCTGATATATAACCCTGGTACGAACACTCAGTGCTCCAGTCTTATATGTGATTTTTTTGGCGTAAACATCGGACTCGGTCTTATCCGCCGATTGACCCCTGCCTTGACGTGGCGCTGGGGCTCAAGTAAGTACAACTAAAATCTGAAACTGTAACGTGCTTTGTGTTAAGCGCTGCAAGTTTCGCTTTATAATGAATGCGAATTTCCAAGGAATTACCAAAAAAATAGGAAGTCGGCTCGGATGTAGATGTGCAGCGGCTTAATTTAACATGCATCGGGCGTGCGTGCGTGTAAGTACTGTGTGCCTACAGGAGTGTCCTAACCGCCGAACGAACCTTAATGAGTTAGACCGACCGTTGTCCAGGCATGGATAAATAATTATATCCGGCCAAACAGGGGCCAAACGGGGGGGCCCGTACAATTACCTAAGTGCCTGCGACATCCTGTGGTATAAATCCAACAATCACTTTCGAAGACGAACGCCCACATGCTCGTTGAATGGACGGACACCTTTTGTGCAAACAGAGGACGCCACTGCGAGAGCGCCAATGTAAATACATAAGGATAACGATAAAAAGACAAAAAGAAACGTATCGATTTCGTTTCAACGGAAAATGTAATGTTGGGTTTTATTATTCTAGCTGAAACCGCTCATTGTTCAATGAAAAAGAGTTTACAATCCAGAAAAAAGAATTATCGAATCAAATTTTTATTGTTGAAAATTATCACATATTCGGATCATCGGAACATAGGGTTGGACTGTAGCTAAAAGGTAGTGTAATTACTATTGTTTGGTGATAATAGTAATAATGATAAATCCTAATGAATGATTCTTTGAAAATTTGACTACATTCAAGCTCCAATTTATGTGCTGAGATCAGGGGCGGCTCGTTATATAGAGCCAAGGAGCTATGGCACTACTTGTAGTTTCAAGCTCTGCAAGAATTTTTAATTAATTTTTAAAACACTTTTTCGCCAATTACTTTGGTCTAGAAAAATAAATCTTTCTTTCTTTCTTAAAAAAAAAAAACGAGCTGCCACTGATTGAATGGATTTTTATATAATCATAATTTGGAATGTATTTTAAGTGCATTTGAACAGTTTCAAGTCGATGGCAATTGTTTTTATATTTTTTTCGACAGCGGGAAATTTTTACAAATTTTCTTAACTCTACGCTCGGTTCGTTCCGAAAATTCAAAATCTACGGTTCGAGTATTGAATGTATTTTTACATAATCATAATCTAGAATGTGTTTTTGAGTGAATTTGAAGAGTTTCAAGTCGATGGCAATTGTTTTTATATTTTTTTCAACAGCGGGAAATTTTTACAAATTTTCTTAACTCTTCGCTCGGTTCGTTACGACAATTCAAAATATACGGTTGGAGTATTAAATGTATTTTTACATAATTATAATCTAGAATGTGTTTTGAGTGACTTTGAAGTGTTTCAAGTCGATGGCAATTGTTTTTTATATTTTTTTCAACAGCGGGAAATTTTTACAAATTTTCTTAACTCTTCGCTCGGTTCGTTACGAAAATTCAAAATATACGGTTGGAGTATTAAATGGATTTTTACATAATTATAATCTAGAATGTGTTTTGAGTGAATATGAAGAGTATCAAGTCGATGGCAATTGTTTTTATATTTTTTTCAACAGCGGGAAATTTTTACATTTTTTTTTAACTCTACGCTCAGTTCGTTACGAAAATTCAAAATGTACGGTTGGAGTATTAATGTATTTTTACATAATTATAATCTAGAATGTGTTTTGAGTGAATTTGAAGAGTTTCAAGTCGATGGCAATTGTTTTTACATTTTTTTTCAGCAGCGGGAAATTTTTACAAATTTTCTTAACTCTACGCTCGGTTCGTTACGAAAATTCAAAATGTACGGCTGGAGTATTAAATGGATTTTTACATAATTATAATCTAGAATGTGTTTTGAGTGACTTTGAAGAATTTCAAGACGATGGCAATTGTTTTTTATATTTTTTTCAACAGCGGGAAATTTTTACAAATTTTCTTAACTCTACGCTCGGTTCGTTCCGAAAATTCAAAATGTACGGTTGGAGTATTAAATGTATTTTTACATAATCATAATCTAGAATGTGTTTTGAGTGAATTTGAAGAGTTTCAAGTCGATGGCAATTGTTTTTATATTTTTTTCAACAGCGGGAAATTTTTACAAATTTTTTAACTCTACGCTCGGTTCGTTCCGAAAATTCAAAATGTACGATTGCAGTATTAAATGGATTTTTACATAATCATAATCTAGAATGTGTTTTGTGTGAATTTGAAGACTTTCAAGTCGATGGCAATTGTTTTTATATTTTTTTCAACAGCGGGAAATTTTTACAAATTTTCTTAACTCTACGCTCGGTTCGTAACGAAAATTCAAAATATACGGTTGGAGTATTAAATGGATTTTTACATAATCATAATCTAGAATGTGTTTTGAGTGAATTTGATGAGTTTTAAGTCGATGGCAATTGTTTTTATATTTTTTTCAACAGCGTGAAGTTTTTACAAATTTGTTTAACTCTACGCTCGGTTCGTTACGAAAATTCAAAATGTACGGTTGGAGTATTAAATGGATTTTTACATAATCATAATTAGAATGTGTTTTGAGTGAATTTGAAGAGTATTAAGTCGATGGCAATTGTTTTTATATTTTTTTCAACAGCGGGAAATTTTTACAATTTTTTTTAACTCTATGATCGGTTCGTTGCGAAAATTCAAAATGTACGGTTGGAGTATTAAATGGATTTTTACATAATCATAATCTAGAATGTGTTTTGAGTGAATTTGAAGAGTTTCAAGTCGATGGCAATTGTTTTTATATTTTTTTCAACAGCGGGAAATTTTTACAAATTTTTTTAACTCTACGCTCGGTTCGTTACGAAAATTCAAAATCTAGTTGGAGTATTGAATGCAGTGGCGGCTCGTTATATAGAGCACTACCTGTGGTTTCAAGCTCAGCAAGAATTTTTAACTATTTCTTAAAACACTTTTTATCTTAGGAAGATAAATCGTTCTTTCTTTTTTGAAAAAGGAGGGGAGGGGGATATATTGTATAAGTGTCTCCACCATCAACATGTTCCACGAGCCGCCACTGACTGAGATTAACATTTTAAATTTCTCACATAAACCTTAATTTTAGAATAATTACAACACGTTCACTGCTGTACGGGGCATATGTGTCCCGTGGCGGAATAGAATCTATCGATCCCTGCGGGCAAAAGTTGTAACTTCGTTGTACTTTGAAGTTGATGATGTGGGTTTAACTCCTGATGAATTACTCCAATTACAAAAAAGAAATGTTATTGATTTATGAAATTCTTCACTCCAAGAAATCAGATGTTCCCCAATGAAATTGCATGCACTTGGTGAACATGCTAATTTTTTTGTTTCTTTTTGTTTCATTCAATATCCGGCCAGGGAAGTAGTTGTTTCAATAAGTTATTTGTTTATAGTCTTAGTAAGACTTGATTTTTTGCTTGCAGAGTTACGAACAGGTTGAATATTCATTTATTCAGGCTATATTTTGTTTTTATTAAATTTATACCAGATTATCTTACGGTAAAGAAAAATTACAAAGACTACATGACGATGTAAAAAGAAAAATTGTTCTTCAAGTTGATTTGCCTCTGGAAAAAATGAGGAAAAAAATGATAAAAAAAGTCCGAAGATCACAGATTAATATTATTTGTGGTACCGATTAACTCCATTCGGTTTGCAGTAACACAATTTAAAAAAAAACTGTACGGGGTTTATATGACCCGAAGTCATAAAAAAAATCTTAGACGCAGTGAACGTGTTAAAGAGATTGTTGAGTGTTTTGATTTTAGATGTTAACTGCAAGATTATGTATTTGTTTATTATTTTCAATTAATATTTTCGAAAATAAGTAATGTACGAAATGCTTGCACTTAGAAATACAACAATAAAACATGTTTTTATGGTCGCTTAAGGCTGAACAGTAAAAGGAATGGATCAGATAAAAAATTTCGGGTTAGGCGGAGAGAGAAAAAAAAAGGGGAGAGGAGTCCCGGTCCCGTGGCGACGTACCGTTCTGCATTAAATCCCGGGTCGGGACGTGCCCTATCTCACCACTTTAAATTCGAAGGTTCGCCCATTTCACGCAGAAGCCCTCTCCGGTCGGGCCTCCGTCCGGACGCGCAAAGGTCCGGCCTGGACCCGGACTCCCGGACCGTCCGCAAATTTAATTAGCAACCCTTCCCCATTTACTAATCAGCTTTGCTGGTTATTACTTAAGCGGGAAAAGGATCGGAGGGGTGTTTTCTTTGAAAACACGGCGACACGAAAACTCTCCGAGCTTGAGAAATTATTAATTTCTTGGCGATGTTTCCCTGTAGCTTTGGATTTTGTTATATCACCCTTACAATCTTCCTGCAGGCTAGTTTTAATACTGAAGATGAATTAAGTTCTTGGTGGATTTACACCAAGCAAGAGATCATATGTTAAATAAAATACATTTTTCCGCTACCGACAACGTAAATAAGCATTTCATCGATAGTTACAGGTACCGTAAGTGGCTGATAACATTCGTGTTTGTTGTCCATGGTGACGGAACTTAATTTTTACTTACGGACCTAGGAAAATAATAAACAGAAACGTAACGCTCCAACATATAGGCAAGCAACATATTTTCGTCTATACCTACAGCATCGGCATTCTTTTTACATAACCACTGCTTAAAAGAGTCGTAACAGGGCACATACCTTTTTCGATTTTGTCGGTAACGGGTTCTAACACGCAGTATTCGCAGCTTCGTTTGCATCAAAAAAAAAATATCAATTGAGGGAATAATTGTGTTTTTACTAAAATATGCTTCAAATTAGATTTCAACATTTCAAAATGCACACCCATAAGAAAATTAATTATCAATTGTTGGAATATACGTTTTTTATGTAAAATATGCTTTAAATTAGATTTCAGCAATATTTTAAAATCCGCATCCATATGATTAAAGTGGCCTAAGAATTATAAATAATTCTTGAGAATGATGTTATTGTTAACGAACGCTTTTCAATTTTGTATCATTTCTCTCTCACGGCTATAGATAATATAGGTGAAGAGGGTGTACGCGATCTCGAGAGAGTTCGATGATATGGAAACGTAAAATTTTTTTTTATAAACATTTTAGCTTTGGAAGCCATTACATTTCGATTCGGGAATTTTTTAATAACAACAAAGTGCATTTTATTGAAAAGTTCCTAAATGTTGACATAATTGAGATTTTAGATGTTAAATACAATAATTCTACGTGCAGCGTCAGCGTATCCGTCTCCGGGTAATAACATACAAAGTTTACATCGTAATCTGCAGCTCGTGTACTATTTGTTCATGTTCGGAATGACGAGCTGAGATTTAAATAAATCCCGAAACAAATCGGTTTATACTTCCTTTATTCTCTTTCTCACTTTATGGGAAATCTTGACTGCTATCGAATAATTAAACGCCCGAAACATCACCGGAGAAATTCATCAATGCGAAATCACGCATTTTTTACATTAAAAAAAAGTACTTTCCGACATTGTCACGTTTTTTTTGAGAGTTTGTATTTGTTAATTGCACTTTTATAAAGTCACTGCAAAAATACAATTAAAGATTTTTAACGCCCTTTTAGACTTATGATTTTTTTTAGTTTAAGTGCCCCCACGAGATCAATAGGTTATTCAAAATTTAAAAAATATATTTCCCAACATTTTCAAGGTTTTTTGACAGTGTGTATTTGTTATATATACTCTTAGAACGACACTGCAAAAATAAAATTAAAAAATTTTAACGCCCTTTTAGACTTATGATTTTTTTATTTTAAGTGCCAACCACGAGATCAATAGGCTATTCAATATCAAAGAATAAATATTTCCAAACATTTTCACTGTTTTTTGACAGTTTTTTGACAGTAAATATACTGTGAAGACACTGCAAAAACAAACTTAAAAAAAATTTAACGCTCTTTTGGACATCATTTTCTTAGTGGCAAAAAAAATTTAAAAAATATTTATTTTTTTATTATAACATTTTCACGTTTCTTTGACAGTTTATATTTGTTAAATATACTTTCAGAAAGGCACTGCAAAAATAAATTTTAAAATTTTTAGCGCCCTTTTGAACTTATGATTTTTATTTTAAGTGCCAGCCACGAGATCAATAGGCTGTTCAATATTTAAAAAAATATATTTCCCCACATTTTCATGATTTTTTTGACAGTTTGTGTTTGTTAAATATACTCTTAGAAAGTCACTGCAAAAATAAAATTAAACATTTTTAGAGCCCTTTGAGATTTATGATTTTTTTAGTGCAAGTCACAGTTCAATAAGCTGTTATGTTAAAGAAAAAAAATATTTCGAAACATTTTCACGGTTTTTTGACAGTTTGTATTTGTTAAAAATACTTCCGAAAAGGCATTACAAAATTAAAATTGAAAATTTTTAGCGACCTTTCGGACATTGATTTTTTTTAAGTGCCAACCGCGAATCAATGGGCTGTTCAATATAAAAAAATATATTTCCCAACATATTCACGGGTTTTTTACAGTTTGCATTTGTTAAAAATACTTCCAGAAAGGCACTGCAAAAATAAAATAAAAAATTATTAGCGCCCTTTTGGACTTAAGTGCCAACCACCGATCAATATTAAAAAAAAATTTGACAACATTTTCACGGTTTTTTTAAGAGTTTATATTTGTTGAAAATACTTCAAGAACGGCACTGTTTAAATTAAATTAAATTTTTTTAGCGCTTTTTTGCACTTGATATTTTTTTAAGTGCCAGCTACGGATCTATGAGCTGTTCAATATTAAAAAAAATATTTCCCAACATTTTCACGGTTTACGGTTTCTTGAGAGTTTGTATTCGTTAAATATACTTCCAGAAAGGTATTTCAAAAACAAAATTAAAATAACAGAATCTTTGGAAAATCAAATTTTTATAATTTTTGTATTTTGTGTTACAGAATCTTTGGAAACTCAAATAAAAATTTGATTTTCTATATTCTTCGTTTTTGGATTTTGTGTTACAGATCTATAGAACATCAAATTTTTATTATAATATGTTTTTTAAATTTTGTGTCAGAAATTTGAATTTCTAGGATCTTAATTTTTGGATTTTGTGTTATAGAATCTCTGGAAAATCAATTTTTTATAATATTTTTTTTGTATTTTGTGTTATGTAATGTTTGTAAACTTGAAAAATTAAATTGATTTTCTAGATTCTTGATTTTTGAATTTTGTGTTACAGATCTCAGGAATATCATTTTTTTAAATAATATATTTTTTTTAATTTTGTGTCAGAGTCTTTGGAAAATCAAATCAAAATTTGATTTTCTAGGATCTCCATTTTTGGATTTTGTGTTATAGAATCTCTGAAAATCAATTAAAAAAAAAATATTTTGTGTTACGGAACGTTTGGAAACTTGATTAAAAATTTGATTTTCTAGATTCTTTTTTTTGGATTTTGTGTTACAGATCTCAAGAATATTAAATTTTTATAATAATATATATTTTTTTAATTTCGTGTCAGAATCTTTGGAAAATCAAATAAAAATTTGATTTTCTGGGATGTTCATTTTTTGATTTTGTGTTATAGAATCTCTGGAAAATAAATTTTTTATATTATTTTTGTTTATTTTGTGTTACGGAATCTTTGGAAAATCAAATAAAAGTTTGATTTTGTAGATTCTTCATTTTTGGATTTTGTGTTACAGATCTAAGGAATATCAAATTTTTATAATAATACATTTTTTTTAAATTTTGTGTCAGAATCTTTAGAAAATCAAATAAAAATTTGATTTTCTAGAATCTTCATTTTTGGATTTTGTGTTATTATAGAATCTCTGGAAAATCAATTTTTTTATCATATTTTTTTTATTTTGTGTTATGGAATCTTTGGAAACTCGAATAAAAATTTGATTTTCTAGATTCTTCATTTTTGGATTTTGTGTTACAGATCTCAGGAATATCAAATTTTTATAATAATTTTTTTAAAATTTTGTGTCAATCATTGGAAAATCAAATAAAAATTTGATTCTCTAGGATCTCCATTTTTGGATTTTGTATTATAGAATCTCTGAAAATAAAGTTTTTACAAAAAAAAATAATTATTTTGTGTTATGGAACGTTTGGAAACTTGAATAAAAATTTGATTTTCTAGATTATTCATTTTTGGATTTTGTGTTACAGATCTCTGGAATATCAAATTTTTATAATATTTTTTTTTTAATTTTGTGTCAGAATCTTTGGAAAATAAAATAAAAATTAGATTTTCTAGGATCTTCATTTTTGGATTTTGTGTTATAGAATCTCTGGAATATCTTTTTATTACAATATTTTTTTTATCTCGTGTTACGGAATCTTTGGAAACTCGAATAAAAATTTGATTTCCTAGATTCTTCATTTTTGGATTTTGTGTTACAGATCTCAGGAATATCAATTTTTTTAATAATACATTTTTTTAATTTTGTGTCAGAATCTTTGGAAAATCAAATAAAAATTTGATTTTCTAGGATCTCCGTTTTTAGATTTTGTGTTATAGAATCTCTGGAAAATCAATTTTTCATAATATTTTTTTTTATTTCGTGTTACGGAATTTTTGGAAAATCAAATTTTCATATTTTTTTATTACTTTGTGTTACAGAATCTTTAGAAGCTCAAATATAAATTTTATTTTCTAGATTCTTCATTTTTGGATTTTGTGTTACAGAACCTCTGGAAAATCAATTTTTTATAATATTTTTTTTATTTTGTGTTATGGAATGTTTTGAAAAACAAATAAAAATCTGATTTTATAGATTCATCATTTTTGTAATTTATATTACAAAATCTATGGAAAATCCATTTTTTATAATAATGAATTTGACTTTCTAGATTCCTATTTTTTTTTTATTTTGAGTTAGAGAATCACTGGAAAATCAAATGAAAATTTGATTTCTTAGATACTACTTCAGCATTCTGTTAAAAAAAAATCCCATTCCAAAATTTTGAAACAAACGCTTTAGAACAAGCGGATGTTTGTTTTCAACTTGCATATTTTCTAACTTACAGGAAAAATAGCAAAAAAATTGTCACAAACTTAAAATTTGTAAAGTACACTCAGAAGTGAATCTGCTTCATAATTCCATTAAAATTTGCAAACATATATTGCCAAAATTTTGAAATAATCGCTCTAGAAAAAACACCTGTTTATTATCAACTTGCATATTTTACAACTTGACAAAGAAATAAAACAACAATTAAAAAACTTTAAAATTTCAATTAAATTAACGTAGAATTGACTCTACTCCATCATTCTATAAAAAAAATATAATTTCGAAATAAACCCTTCTTTTAAGTGCCTGCCACGGATAAATATTAAAAAAATATATTTCCCAACATTTTCACTATTTTTTTTCCAGTCTGCATTTGTTAAATGTGCTTTCAGAAAGGCACTAAAGAAATTTAATCAAAAAAACTTGGCGTCCTTATGTGCAAGCTACGGATTTCTGTTCGATGTTAAAAATGTATTTCAAAATATAAAATTAAATATTATTAGCACCCTTTTGTACTTGATATTGATAATATTTTAAGTGCCACTCACGGATCAATGAGTTGTTAAATGAAAAAAAATGTATTTCCCAACATTTTCACGCTTTTTTCATAGTTTGTATTTGTTAAAAGCACTTCCAGAAAGACACTGCAAAAATGAAATCAAAATTTTTTAGCGCCCTTTTGGACTTATGTGCCAGTTACAAATTTTTGTTCGATATTAAAAAATATATATTTTCCAACATATTCACGGTTTTTTCACAGTTTGTCTGTTAAGGTCACTGCAAAAATTTAAAAAAATTCGCGCCCTTTTGGACTTAATGTTTTTTTAAGTGACAGCCACGGATCAATGAGCTACATTATCACGGTATTATAAATTTGTATTTGTTGAATATGCAGAAAGGCACTGCAAAAGTAAAATTAAAATTATTAGCACCTTTTTGGTGAATGCGCCGGGGAAATCAGTGGCTGGAAGTTCATGGCTAAATTCTCTTCGCTCAGCAAAAGTACTATTCAATAAAAAATTACTACTGTACCTTCTAATTGTAACATTTATTTTATATCATGGCACATTTTTTATTAAATTTTTTTAAATATAACTATGATATTTTTTTGCGATTTTCTTATCGAAAACATCGGGGAATGTACCAAATAATTCAGCTTAAAATATATTAAAAATAAAGTAACTAGACCGATAGTATAAAATAATTAAGGGAGTCAAATTTTACGTGTAAATCCCACTTTTCAAATCAACACCCTGTAAATATATAAACTGATAAATTAATCCAATAAAAGTAAACCAAAAAAGAAAACATCCCTAGTAAAGAGATGAGCAAGTGCAATCTTCTTCGCCGGTGCCCGTGGCTATCTCGGGATAATGTGATTATTCGCAGCTTGCGTTCGGTTGTTCATTACGAGGTTAATTTTCCTGCCGACGTGGGGGCGCTTGTTTTTTTATTCGCGCGCAAGGGGCGCTATCAAAAAAGAACACCCCATCCTAAAACGATTATCAAGGAACACGGGAAATTTTATAATGGAAAACGGTTTTGGGAATTAACTCGTGAGCGCCCATTTACGAGTCGCAAACAACGCGCGGTTTTTAGAATGTTTGCGTTCGGTGAGTTCTGCTGGTCGTTATAAGTTTAAACTGCTCCCGTCATAAAATTATAAAAATTTGTATCATTACGTGACCAACAGTGCCGTAGGACTGCACCGCGTAAATGGTTTAATTTAATTTATTTAAATACATTTTGCTGATTTACTCATTCCTGAATGCTGTTCATGATAGACGTTACGGATAATATTTATTTTTAATTTTATAAGAAATTCCTTTCTACTGTGTCAAAAATTTAAATTATTGGCCTCGGCCCGCGGTCTCGGTTTTATGTTTTCGTCAAATATTTCAAATCGCCGATTTTAATTGAAACACAAAACGTGGCTTGCAGTTCGATTTGGAGTCTTTGTTTAGCCGCTACGTACGTTCAGAGTCTGGAAAACTGATTTTTTTCTAATGACATGCAATTTTTTTCTCTGTTTTAGACAGCTAAAATTTAATAACGCCAATCGATTTTAACCTCGGCCTGCGGTCTCGGCTAATAATTTAAATTTACGCAGGCAATTAATTCAAGAACTCATGTACGAATTTACTAGATAATGGAAAGTAAGGACGAATGGACTATTTCTGAATTAAATCAAACTATAACCTGACACTGAGAAAGAAAAAAATTAACCACAAGATTATCCCATGAATAATTTAAAAAAACTGATAAAACAATAATTTTAAATAATCTCCCGTTACGTTTATTGCTTGCTAGGCAAGATGAATAATTTATAGCCTTGCATGAAACTACTAAATAGGATAGTCAAAGAATCGATTGAAGTTATTATTTTTTTTTGTGTACGTCGAAAACAAAATCTAATCGCTTTTCGAATCAATCAATACTCCGTACGGAGAGGGTTACATTAGGTCCCGGGGCGCGCAGCAGTGGCACACACAACCATGGTATTTTTCTCGCCTGGAAACAACCCCCACCGTGCTGCGAAATATTGTTTGTGTTTTCCAACCCCGTTTATGGACTTTAGAAAGCCTATACATTTGTTTGTCGGAAACGAGGGACTGCGACCCCGACTTTTTATTCTCGGGTTTAACGGCTAAGGCCCTCTGTGTACAAGAATCAATTGAGATGTTTATTTCGAGCAAGTTATAAAACTGTCATTGGAGAGTCTCCATAAAATAAAATTTTGTTAATTGTAGTGATTAATAATAATCAATTTATTGATGTTAACGTAACTACAAAGTTGTTTTCAAGGTCACCTTCGAAAAGGATTATTTTAGCTTAATTTAGCGAGGAAAATTGAGATTTTAAAATTTTTGACGAAAACATGAAAATATCCACAAGTACACCCCTTGGAACTTTTGTTAAAAAATGCAACTTTTTTAATAATCATCGTAGACTATTGAATTTAACTTTATTTTCATCAGAAAGACGAGAGAAATTGATTGCCATTAAAAAATTTCAGCTAACTACAATAGCAAAAAAATTAGTCAGTCACCATGAACATTTTAGAAAATTAAATAATTAATTGATTTTTCAGAATTTGATCGGCCGTAGCGGCCAAACGAAAACTCCAAATTGAACGCGGTTTGCAAATCTGAGCTCCTCGTACGTCAATTAGTCGGATTAGAGATTTTTAATTTTTGATGAAAACACGAAAAAAAGACATGAGTAAACCCCTTGGAAATTTGTTAAAAAATGCAACTTTCTTAATAATCATCGTAGACTATTGAATTTAACTTTTTTTTCATCAGAAAGACGAGAGAAATTGATTGCCGTTAAAAAATTTCAGCTAACTTCATTAACAAAAAAATTAGTCAGTCACAGTGAACATTTTTGAAAATTTACGAAAATAATTGATTTTTTAGACTTTGATCGGCTGTAGCGGCCAAACAAAAACTCCAAATTGAACGCGGTTTGCAAATCTGAGCTCCTCGTACGTCAATTAGTCGGATTAGAGATTTTTAATTTTTGATGAAAACACGAAAAAAAGACATGAGTAAACCCCTTGGAAATTTGTTAAAAAATGCAACTTTCTTAATAATCATCGTAGACCATTGAATTTAACTTTTTTTTCATCAGAAAGACGAGAGAAATTGATTGCCGTTAAAAAATTTCAGCTGACCACAATAGCAAAAAACTTAGTCAGTCACAGTGAACATTTTTGAAAATTTACGAAAAGAATTGATTTTTCAGACTTTGATCGGCCGTAGAGGCCAAACGAAAACTCCAAATTGAACGCGGTTTGCAAATCTGAGCTCCTCGTACGTCAATTAGTCGGATTAGAGATTTTTCATTTTTGATGAAAACACGAAAAAAAGACATGAGTAAACCCCTTGGAAATTTGTTAAAAAATGCAACTTTCTTAATAATCATCGTAGATTATTGAATTTAACTTTTTTTTTATCAGAAAGACGAGAGAAATTGATTGCCGTTAAAAAATTTCGGCTAACCACAATAGCAAAAAAAATAGTCAGTCACAGTGAACATTTTAGAAAATTTACGAAAATAATTGATTTTTCAGACTTTGATCGGCCGTAGAGGCCAAACGAAAACTCCAAATTGAACGCGGTTTGCAAATCTGAGCTCCTCGTACGTCAATTTGTTAAAAAATGCAACTTTCTTAATAATCATCGTAGACTTTTGAAGTATACCTCTAGAAAAATTAGAAAATTTTTAAGCATGTAAAACATCACAATGACCACATTAACATCATAGTATCAGTAGCATCACATAACAAAAATAATACACGAATGTAACTTATAATTGTTGCGTAAATATTATTTGTTCCGGGATTATCAAATCGGATCTAAGTCCCCCGCGATTATAGCAACTTTCCGAGGAATTAACGGAACACGTCCCGTTACATCCCGTTTCATCCCATTCCATTCCCTTTTGGTGGCACAGATAGCGGCGGTGTGCCGCAAAAAAAAATACAGGCAAAAGCGGCGCACTTCCGGTATTGTTAATTTCACGTATAAATACAACACGGGCCATTGTTGTGATAATTAAAGTTACCATTAGTAGATAAAATTAATAAAATTCCCTTCACCCGGGAAGGTATAAAAATGCCAAAACTGCGTTATTGCCCCTCCTGCACGGAATAAATATTACCAAATCCCAACTGGCTGTTTCCAAAAACTGTCCCGGATGTTTTAAAAAGATGTTGTTAAAGTATATATCGTTCCTGCATTGATAATGCATCCATTTATTATCGGTAAAAACTTATAAATTCGATGGCCAATGGTAATGGATACCAAAGGTAGGCGCAAGCCACATCGAAATAATAAAAAAAAAATTATAAATTAGGCTTTATATTTGATTTATCCTCGTATATATGGTTTGAATAATTTTTTATCAAATCACTATAATTCTTATTTAACGTCATTATAAATAATGCACTAATCAATTTCGTGCAAAGTGCACCGGATTCCAATTTAAATCACACATTTCAAGATTTCGAATCGAACCGAAACCGGACCTAAATTCCGTCAGCCCCCGATGGAATTGCAATAGTTTCTGTGGCCTGATTCATGCCGCACTTGAACATAAAATAGTGCAATTACCACGTTTTCCAAATTACCTATATTTCCGCACCCGTTCTAATTCCTTATACCGCCGCATCAAAGTTATGGCGCACGTAAAATGCGAATTGAATTTGTTCATTAACTCGCTGTTTAAACATCTGTACGTAGAGAAAGAGAGGGAGACAGACGTTTTAATAATATTTAAATAATACGAGGGTCGTCTTTGTAAACGAGTGCGTTCTCAGTTCATTCCGCACAATTATGATAATCAAACGGATCCGGAGAGTTTAGCGACGACTCGGTACACTTTATGAATTCCGTGTGATATTCTTCTCTTGATTATTCCGGCTATCCGCTTAATTTCATAAGGGAGTGCCGTTATTGAATTAAAGAATATGCGAACGTTTGACGGTGGCCGAAAGTGTTCCCCTTTTGTCGAAATTGGCACTAAAGTTCGGGAAGTATATTCATTCTGTAGGTGGAGGTACGTTTTGCTTTGCATAATGTAATTAAGTATTTCGAAACTTTTACTTTGTCACTCAAGCGAGCGTTTATAATAATCATTTCGTTAAAATATTTATAATTAAGGGTTGCTGTGGCTCTTCAATTCCTGATTAGTCTGAAACTTATTATTTGTAATTACAACTAGTAATAATTACATTAATTAAATTCTTGTAGCTAGTTCTACGTTTTTGTATGTTCTCAATAAGGCACTTCGGAAAAAACGAGTGATTTAAATTGAATTGAATTGATTGAGCTGAAAAGCTCCTGTCGTCAGGATGCGATAAGCTCCCGTCGTTAAGAAATACGGTGATTGGCTATTTTAACAAAATTATTATTGTGTCAAAATAAAAAAAAATGGGCAATATGAATATCGTTGTATGTTTGTACAATTTGAACACGTTTTTTCCATAGTTAAACGATCCATAATTACACCGACGGATCTCCAGAAGACGCATGCGAGATATAAGGTTAAGTCGTTAGAAAATTGTGCTAAATTTCTAAATTAAATTTGTTAATAAATCTCTTTTTCACAAATTAGAAACAACCTTACTTGCTGCAGAAAGCATTAAATAAATTTAATAAAACGAAATGTAGCCTGTTTATATGAATATATTGCAGAGTTACCAACAGGTTGAATATTCATATATTCAGGCTACATTTCGTTTTATTGCATTTATCTTTCTTACCTTTAAAAAAAAATAAAAATTTTCTATACCATTTTCTAAGGTTCCTTTATTCAACCTTTAATTCTGTTGAATAGCTACACAACTATACATTTTAACATGGAATAGGAGATTCCGTTAATAAATATAAATACAATTGCGTATAAAACGTATCGATGATTCGGCCCCGCACAAAATTTCTACACAGAGCTTCGCAATACTTTTAACAGGTCCTATTTGTGAACGAACGGGAGTAGATTTCAACAACCAGTAAACGGACAAAGCGTTGCAACTGTACAAACAACAAAGAAATTTGTGTCAGAGAAGTTACTCTAATTTAAATCGAAACGCTTCCATTATAAACAGTGATTTACGTTAACTATGTGTTCTAAATTCATCAAATTACATGCCTTTGGCCAATATCCAATTAGGGATATAATGGAAACAAATACCTTCACTACTATTATGCTCCGCTGGAATAAGTAATTTTGTAATGTATCTTTTGATGGCGGCACGGAGATCATCGTTACAGAGGAGAAAGTATTTGCACCGTAATTTCCTAATTACTGGCGGTTGCCGGTGATTTTAAACGTGGACTTTCACGGCGCAAATTATCTTCCCGGATTATGTCGTGTTGGAAATTATAACCGGATCTTAAGTAAGGGACATTTTTAGGGCGGAGTGTTATTGATATATTCGATCATTTTTCACTAGAAGTAACACGTTTCACTATAAATGATAAACTGATAAACAGTTACTTTAGGTCGTTTTAATTAGAAAATGATGATGAGGCCATCGTTACTTTCTCCGATTTGATGGTATAATAGCTATTAATGTTACAAGTGTTAAAAGTGGTACAGTGTAAAAACAGTATATTGTACAACGAGCATATAATGATGTTATATGTTTAATAAGCATATTAAACACGCAAATGCGTGTTTAATGAAATTGAGTGTTAAATGTACCCCATTAATGCTGCCCATACAATTAAATAATGCGCACATTATAGCATTTTCGTGAACAAATATAATTTTTTTAATAATCATCCTAGACCATTGAACATTAAATATTGTCCCATTAAAACACCTACGGATCGGTCTCGGACTCTTAGGCCTTATCAGCGCAGTTGGTTGCTGATGTGGATTTATTTTTAAGAAAGGAGAGAAGTTCTTTTATAGACACCCCTATAGTGGGGCAGTGATGGAGTCCTCCCCCTGAAGGGCGGGAGTATACCAACTAAAAACTAAAAACTCTCCTCAGAGTAGAGCGGAAGTCAGACCGAACCTTGACCGTGGTCATCCGCAGGGGAGATGTGGAAAAGAGAAATTATTATTGGAATATAAATATTCCAAACACCGTTAAAGATAGAAATGCCAAAGAAGCGGCATCTATGATCTGAATGTTGTACTAAACCCAATCTGAGTGTCATTGATCTGACCATCCTTTTATTCACCAGATGAACGAGAGAAATCGATTACTGTTTTAAAATTTCAGATGGCTAAAATAATAACAAAACTGACGAGCCAGTTGGAAATTTTTAGAACACTTTCAGACCAACGAAGACTTCAAATCTGTGCCTGTTGCTTGTAAATTAGTCGGACTGGCGATTTGAATATTTGGACGAAAACGGTTTTATCTATCTATACAGGGTGGAAACTTTAACTGGAACAAGTTCCAGAAAAAAATCCTCGGACAGGTCAATTTCTGTTTTCTACTCCGTACTTTTTAGCGTCTTCAAAAATAGTATGATCCAGAAAAGTTCCAGAAAAAAATCCTCGGACAGGTCGATTTCTGTTTTTTATTCCGCACTTTTAGCGTCTTCAAAAATAGTATGACGTCAGTAGTGTTCCACGTATGAAGTAATAGACATTTTGAATGGAAACATTTTTTTTCCATTTCACCAAATTTGTAGCCCCTTTTATTAACATTTTGTTTTTTCTTTATTTCAGAAATTGAAAAAAAAAAATTTTTCCTTAAACTTATTTAATGTATCAAATGTTCAAAATGAGCACCGTTCTCGCTTGGCAAAAATCCAATCGGCGATAAAACCCATCCCTTACATTTTGAAACATTTCTGGTGGAATTTGTCTCATTTTGAACATTTGATACGTTAATTAAGTTTATTAAAAAAAAAACATAATTTCTTAAATAAAAAAACAAAAAAAAAACAAAATATTTTTACAGAGCTGTAAAGGCAATAAAAAGGGCTACAAATTTAGTTGAATAAAAAAAATTGTCTATGACGTCATACGTGAAAGACTAGTGATGTCATACTATTTTTAAAGACGCGCAATAAAAAACAAAAATCGACGTGTCCGAGGACTTTTTTCTGGAACTTCTCATTTCACAAATACCGAATTTGTTCCAGTTAAACTGTCCACCCTGTATAACGTACGCCTACTAAACGTTTGTCGTTTTTATTCCACGACGTAAATTTACGATTTAACACATTTTGCAGTAACGAACAACAATGAAGTCGCGTGATGATTGTAAATTAGATATTAATTGATTGATTAATTCAATTTGTACAAAATTGAATTAATCAATCTCTAAAATTTGACTGTAGTTTCGTTTAAAGAAATAATATTACTAAAGAATTAGTAATTATTTTTTTTAAGAGAAAATACATTTACCATGATAACTTTCGTGTTATTATTATCAGTTTCCATAATTATAATTTATGCATAAGTTACTCAAAACAAAAGTTGACAGCGGTGGGATTCGAACCCACGCCCTTTCGGACTGGTGCCTAAAACCAGCGCCTTAGACCGCTCGGCCACGCTGCCGATAAAATACTAAAATAATTAAATTTGCAATGTCGAACAACGCGCGTTTTACAGAAAAACATAATTGAATTCAAATTACATAAATTCAATGGGCAATTGACGGAGATCTTCCAGTCCTATTATTATTAATAAACAATAATATAAGTAATATAATATTTAAAATAAATATTTAAATATAAAATTTAAACAATTTTCACAAATAAATTTTTAAATGTAATTTAACAAAAAAAGTTAGCACCACTAAATTAAGGGTTTGGTGGCAGTTGCGCCCAGGACACTTGGGCCGTCGTCAAAAATCACTTGCGCCCAGATCCGCATCCGGCGGATCACTTGCGCCCAACGCCCACACGGGAATGTCACTTTTGTCACCTTTGTTTTTTTTTAAATTTAATTAAACATGACTATTAACCGGAAAGTAATGACGATCGATGGCGGAGCGAAGCACACTAAATTTTCCATATTTCGACGTTTAAATCATCAAAATCAAAAGTTTGACAGTTGCACAATTTCAAAAATCAAGTCACGACTTTGAAATCTTCGAACGTTGAAAAAATACGATTTTCGCATTGTGTTTAAATCACGAAAAATGTTTGTAAGCAATTTGAAAATTACACTAAATTTGGCATATTCTGACGTTTGAATCATCAAAATCCAACAACGCGTTTGGCAGCTGTGCAATTTAAAAAATCAAACGTTAAAAAAAAATGAAATTTTTGCATTGCGTTAATATCACGAAAAATGTATGTAATCAATTCTACAATTACACTCAATTTGGAATACTTTGACGTTTGAATCATCAAAATCGGGCAACGCGCTTGGCAGTTGTGCAATTTAAAAAATCAAATCCACGATTTTGAAATTTCCTGACGTTAAAAAAATGAAACGTTTGCATTGCGTTAATATCACGAAAAATGTATGTAATCAATTCTACAATTGCACTAAATTTGGAATATTTTGACGTTTGAATCATCAAAATCGGACAACGCGTTTGGGAGTTGTGCAATTTAAAAAATCAAATCCACGATTTTGAAATTTCCCATCATTACAAAAAAAATAAATTTTTGCATTGCGTTAATATCACGAATAATGTATGTAATCAATTCTAAAATTACACTAAATTTGGAATACTTTGACGTTTGAATCGTCAAAATCGGGCAACGCGTTTGGCAGTTGTGCAATTTAAAACATCAATTCCACGATTTTGAAATCTCTGAACGTTAAAAAGAATGAAATTTTTGCATTGCGTTAATATCACGAATAATGTATGTAATCAATTCTAAAATTGCACTAAATTTAGAATATTTTGACGTTTGAATCATCAAAATCAGGCAACGCGTTTGGCAGCTGTGCAATTTAAAAAATCAAATCCACGATTTTGAAATTTCCTAACGTTAAAAAAATGAAACGTTTGCATTGCGTTAATATCACGAAAAATGTATGTAATCAATTCTACAATTGCACTAAATTTGGAATATTTTGACGTTTGAATCATCAAAATCGGGCAACGCGTTTGGCAGTTGTGCAATTTAAAAAATCAAATCCACGATTTTGAAATCTCCGAACATTACAAAATAATGAATTTTTTGCATTGCGATAATATCACGAATAATTTATGTAATCAATTCTAAAATTGCGCTAAATTTGGAATATTTTGACGTTTGAATCATCAAAAGAGGACAATGCGTTTGGCAGTTGTGCAATTTAAAAAATCAAATCCACGATTTTGAAATCTCCGAACATTACAAAAAAAATGAAATTTTTGCATTGCGTTAATATCACGAATAATGTATGTAATCAATTCTAAAATTGCACTAAATTTGGAATATTTTGACGTTTGAATCATCAAAATCGGACAACGCGTTTGGCAGTTGTGCAATTACAAAATCAGAATCGCGATTTTCTATTTCCGGACAAAAAAGGGCAATTTTAACATTTTACATTAATTTTACGAAAAAATGTATTAACCAATTTTGAAATTGCACTAAATTTGTCATATTCGGACGTTGGAATCATCAAAATTGAACAAAGCGTTCGGCAGTTGTACAATTTCAAAAATCAAATCCACGATATTGAAATCTCCGAATGTTAAAAAAATGAAATTTTTGCATTGGGTTAATATCACGAAAAATGTATGTAATCAATTCTAAAATTGCACTAAATTTGGAATATTTTGACGTAAGAATCATCAAAATCGGACAACGCGTTCGGCAGTTGTATAATTTCAAAAATCAAAAGCGATTTTGAAATTCTTGGTAAAAAATGCGATTTTTGCATTTTGTGTTAATTTTATAAAAACATTTTGTAATCGGTAAATAATAATAATAATAATAATAATATTCATTTATTGCCCTACGGGAAGACCATTGCAGGGGGATATAAATTTATATATATATATATATATACATATATATTGCAAATTAACAATAATGTAATAATAAATACCAAAATACAAAAATAGAGGAAAAGGAAAACAAAGAAAAGTAATGAGAAATCAAAACTAAATGCATAAACACTAAACACTAAATTTGCCACATTTCGACATTTGAGTTCAAAATTTAATTATCAAATTCCCAATTTTACAATTTTGGAACTAAAAAAGTGAGATTTTTGCATTTTGGTTAGTTTCACGAGCAAATTTCGTAATCCATTTTAAAATGACACTAAATTTGATATTTTTTAATGTTTTATTGATCAAGATCTAACAACTCGTTTGGCAGTTGAATAATTTCACAAACCAGAAAAGCAACCAAATTTTGTATTATTTGCAACAATTTTTTCTAACATGATTGAATGTAATTTATTTATATGCCTAATTTAAAATATTTATGTAAAAGGAGTACCGTAAAAATAAATAAAATAATGAAATAATAAATTGCATTTTTGAAATCTTCGAACGTTAAAAAATGCGATTTTTACATTGTATTCATTGCAAGAAAAAAAAATGTACTTAATTTTAAAATTACACAAAATTTTCTACATTTTGACGTTAGAATTTTCAAAATCGGATAAACCGTTCGGCAGTTGTGCAATTTCAAGTATCAAAATCGTAATTTTAGAATCTCAGAACTCTAAGAAAAGTAAGATTTTTTGCATTTTGTATTAGTTTCGCAAAAAAAAACGTAATCCGTTTTAAAAACCACTAAATTTCGACTTTTGATTTATTAAGATCGTACATGTTCGGCAATTGTACAATTTTAAAAACCAAAACCACGATTTTGAAAATTTCGATTGTTAAAAAAGTGAAATTTTCTTATTTTGCGTTAATTTCATTGAAACATTTTGTAGTCGGTTGGAAATAACATTTAATTTAACATATTTTGACATTTGAATCATCAAAATTAGATGCAGATTTCGATAATTGTGCAATTTCAAATATCAAAAACATTTTGTAATGTAATGTAATGTAATGTAATGTAATGTAATGTAATGTAATGTAATGTAATGTAATGTAGTTTATTATATATTAATAATCGGTAAGTAATACTAAATTTGCCACATTTCGACATTTGAGTTCAAAATTTAATTATTAAATTCGCTGTTTTGCAATTTTGGAACTTCAAGAAAAGTAAGATTTTTGGATTTTGCATCAGTTTACCAATTGCAACAAAAAATCGTTACTTAAACCCATTTAGAGAAACAACCTCAGGGCTGCATATTATTGTTTGAAGCGTGCACAGAAATCAAATTTTGACTGTTGATGATTCTGATTCTGAATGATTTCAAAGACAAAATCGGCATTGAATTTTGCTGTTAATGATTAAAATCGTAACACAATCGAATATTAATCGGTGTTCCAGTAAATGATACATTTCCAATTACTCAGCTCTGTACACTTACTTGGGTGAAATAATTCCATAAGACGGCGACAACTGCCCCTCATCCATTCTTCAAATTTGAGCCAAAAACGAAAATTCCAGAACAGCACTCCACCGCACTGTTAAAACTAACACACCGAACTCACTAATGGAAGAGGAGAACATCGTCAGGTACGATTAGCCTTATCAACTGGCCTTTGCCCCCGAGGCAATCGGCGTCCGGTCTTAGATGTCGCAAAAAACACATTCTGTTTTCACCTGTTATCAATGTTTACCGATTCGAATTAAATTCATTTCAATTCGTGCATAAGATAGACAAAGGTGCAAATGCATCTCTTTTTAATCAGTGAAAAACGTTTGATCCGGCAGTTTATCTTCCACCGAGTGAGTCGACGTGTTTTACTGTGCAGAATATTGAAAATTCGATTAACGCAAATTTTAATTGTTAGTTATGAAGACTGTTCCGGCTGAGTAAATGAAGTTGATTAAACTTTTATTGTGACTTTTTTATTTCAGTTTACTAATATCTCTCAATAATAACGACAGTAATAATAATAATAATAATAAACTTTATTTCTTACTTTTCTCAAAGATATTTACAAAATAATTAAAGAATCAAAAATACAGAGAATGGCGAGGTTTAGTGTACAGTGACATCGATGTCACTTTTAAATTCTACAAATATTGTTTCGCCACGAAAAGGAATGTCATAAGGGTACGCGGTAATTGAAATATTGTGAAGTTGTGTGATCGGCGGAATTATTTATTTTATCTTTTGGCTTTAGGGTAAATGGAGGAGGGGGCTGAATTTTTTTTCGTAATCATAGTTTCGTGGGCCGAGTCCAAAATTGTATGTCTTAACTTTAGGAAACATATGGGGAGGAAGTTATGCCCACCTTAAAGTTTCCCAAACTCGACGGACAACTCGCTCAAAACGATTTTCTGTATATTTTTGGTCAACAACCACAATTAACTTATAATAATAATAATGTAAACTTACAATGATGTACTATTCATCATTCTCCGCCTATGTGGAGTGTGGAATCAATGCACCATAATAAGTTAGCAAATAGTTTTACAAAACCCAAACACAATGGTTGGGTATTTTAATATAAACATCCGATTATGTGGAGGATTAATGCGGGGACGATCAAAATGATATAAATATTGGCGTGGAAGGCGCAGCAGTTTCGAATTATTGCCCCAAACAAAGCCCCCACACCGTTTCGCAGTGTCTAGCCGCCCGATTTATGGCCGCTACCTGGGCTATCGATCCACAGTACCAGGAAAATACCACCCAAATAATTTCAGACACCCAAAAAACAATGGGGCGAAAAACACATTCTTTCCTCTTCGGACAGCGATAAATCATCGGCGCCCCTCAAGTTTCGCTCAATCTGTTTACGACAAATTATTTTTTTATTGTACTTCAACATTCCGCGATAATTTAGGGCAGGGCTGTGATCGACAAATAAATCAATGCACACATATAGACAAAACAGCGCATTAATTTTCGAGAGACAGTGGCCGGGCTATAAATCACGATAAACGGTCAAGGGTGCTCTGAGTAGTTTTAATAATTATATATGTTGTTATCATTAAATCGACATTAATCATTAAAATATAAATTTGGAACATTAATGAGATTTGCCTTAATTTAGTTATTTCATACAAAAGCTAGTTTTCTATTTTTATTCTGACATGTGTAAATATTATTGTATGTTAACACGCAATAAAGAACTCTAATTCTATAATGACATCAATCATTAAATCAGAGCTGGGAAATCATTAATACCTGCTACGGTGGTTTTGTGCTGAAAAAATATATAAATATGTTTTTCTACTATCAGCTAATCTGAATTCCACATTTTGGTCGTATTTGTGGGCATAAAGTAGAACTATATGCCCTAGGGAGAAGATGGGACTATTGTAGGCATTGTTGACTACGCCCGGGATATAATAGCTATTTATGTAACAGGTACATAATTTAGGACTTTATGGATGAGCCTTAAAGTTTAGAGTCCAAGTATCGCTTATTCAAAATCAATTTGGTTTTTGTAAATTTCACAATTTTCAAAAGGGATATGGATTTTTGAAAATTTTCGTTTTAATTTTTTGAGCATTTTAACGGAAGCATCGCGGAAGAAAATATAAAACATGCAGGAAAAATTCCATAAAAAGTGATCCTCAATGGCCAAAGTAACGCGTATTTAAAATCAATTTGGTTTTTGTAAATTTAACAATTTTCAATAGAGATATGGATTTTTGAAAATTTTCGTTTTAATTTTTTGAGCATTTTAACGAAAGCATCGCGGAAGAAAATATAAAACATGCAGGAAAAATTCCATAAAAAATGATCCTCAATGGCCAAAGTAACGCGTATTTAAAATCAATTTGGTTTTTGTAAATTTAACAATTTTCAATAGAGATATGGAGTTTTGAAAATTTTCGTTTTAATTTTTTGAGCATTTTAAAGAAAGCATCGCGGAAGAAAATATAAAACATGCAGGAAAAATTCCATAAAAAATTATCCTCAATGGCCAAAGTAACGCGTATTTAAAATCAATTTGGTTTTTGTAAATTTAACAATTTTCAATAAAGATATGGATTTTTGAAAATTTTCGTTTTAATTTTTTGAGCATTTTAACGAAAGCATCGCGGAAGAAAATATAAAACATGCAGGAAAAATTCCATAAATTCCATAATTTCGACAGTACGTCGAAAATACATTATTTGTGAATGGATTTGGAAATTTTGAAGACAATTCCGCGAGTGATAATTTTTTTATAATTTTTTTAATCGCGAGATGCATATTTCACAATTTCTGCAATTCAAGTTTCGAGTGTCGCCATTTTGTTTCCAGCTCAGGGATATCAATTATTTTCCAGTATGTCAAAAATACATTATTTGTGAGTGGATTTGGAAATTTTGAAGACAATTCCGCGAGTGATAATTTTTTTATAATTTTTTTAATCGCGAGATGCATATTTCACAATTTCTGCAATTCAAGTTTCGAGTGTCGCCATTTTGTTTCCAGCTCAGGGATATCAATTATTTTCCAGTATGTCAAAAATACATTATTTTTGAGTGGATTTGGAAATTTTGAAGACAATTCCGCGAGTGATCATTTTTTTATAATTTTTTTAATCGCGAGATGCATATTTCACAATTTCTGCAATGCGCAAATGTTTTCTTATTTTGGTTTTACCTCTGAAAAAATGGTGATGTGGCCATCATGTTACTTTCTCCGATTTGATGGTATAATAGTTATTTATATTTATAGATTCATTCATTATTTTCAATTAAAAACATATTTTAAATCGAACGTTTCACATGATCGTGGTAATGGCGTTTAGAACAACAAAATTATGAAATGAAAAAATGACAAATTGTGTTTCAAATTCTAATAATCTTCACCGTAAGTTTATTGAAAAACTAAAAAAGAAATTCTAAAAAGGAGTCCTGAAAAAAATTTCTAAAAATAGTCCTGATTAAAAAGTCCCGAAAAAACTAATAAAAGCCCTGAACAAGAAAGTACTGAAAAAGACTTCTAAAAATAGTCCTAATTAAAAAGTCCCTAAAAAATCTAATAAAAGTCCTGAACTTGAAAAAAGTCCCGATAAAAAAGTCCTGATAAAAACTCCTCAAAAAGAGTCATGACAAAAAAAATTCTTTTAAAACATTCCTTCAAAATGACCAGAAATAAATTCCTGAACGAAAGTCTTGAAAAAGAATTCTGTCAAAAAAGGTCCTGAAAAAACAGTTTTGAGAGTAAAGTCTTGAAAAAAGAGTCCTGTTAAAAAGTTGGGAAAAAGAGTAGTAAAAAAAGTCCAGAAAAAAGTACTGGAAGAAGAGTTCTGAGAAATTTAGTCTTCATATAAAACACCAGAAATAAATGTCCTGGAAGAAGTCCGAAAAAGTGTCTCGAAAAAAAGTCCGGAACAAGAAGTCCTGAAAATTAATCCTATAAAAAATGTCCTGAAATATAGTACCGACAAGTCCTGTAAAGAAGGCTTAAAAAAAATTCCCGAAAAATGTAATATAAGAAAATTCAGAAAAGAATCCTGAAAAGAAGTCCTTTTAAGAAATTCTCGAAAAAGTCCCCGTTCTTAAAATAAAGCCTTAAAAACAAAATCCTGATAAAAGCCGCGAAGAAAAGTCCTGAAAAATAGTCTCAATACAAAATACCAGAAATAAATGTCTCGAAAAAAGCCCCAAAAATTCTGAAAGAAAGCTAAAATAAGTCCTGAAGAAAGTTCAGAAAAAGAGTCCTGATAAAATACCATAACGAAATTGTCCTTGAAAAAATGCCCTGAAAATAACAGGTTTAAAAAATAAACAAAAAAATTTCTGGAAGAAAATATTGTGAAATGGTCCTTAAAAAGAAATTATCCTGAAAAAGAAATCCCAAAGTGTCTTGAAAAAAAAAACCTGCAAAATGGCTTAAAATAAGTTCTTAAGAAAATTCCTGAAATAAAAAGTTTTGAAAATAAAAAGATCGAAAAAAGGTCATGAAAAGGAGAAGTCTAAAAAATGTCATGAAGAAAACTCTGAAAAAATGTTCTGAAAAAATCCCGAAATATCATAAAAAAATTGTCCTGTAAAACATGACCTGAAAATAACATGTTTAAAAAATAAACAAATATTTTTTTGAAAAAAAGCGTTGTAAAAAATCCTTTAAATCGTCATTAAAAAGATCTAAAAATTGCCTTGAAAAAGAATTCCCAGTCTTGAAAAAAAGTCCCGCAAAAAGGCCTGAAATAAGTCCTTAACAAAATTCCTGAAATAAAAAAAAGTCCTTAAAAAGGTCCAAAAAAGGTCATGAAAAGTAAAAATTCTAAAAAATATCATGAAGAAAATTTCGAAAAAAATCCCGAAATATCATTAAAAAAATTCACTGAAAATAACATGTTTAAAAAATAAACAAAAAAATTTCTGAAAAAAAAGCATTGTAAAAAGCCCTGTTGAAAAGATCTGAAGAAATTGTCCTAAAAAGAGATTCCATAGAGTTTTGAAAAAATGTCCTGCAAAAAGTCCTAAAATAAGTCCTTAACAAAATTCCTCAAACAAAAAGTTTTTTAAAATAAAGCTAAAAATATCTGAAAAAGTTCTTAAAAAGGTCCAAAAACGGTCATGAAAAGAGAAATTCGAAGAAATGTCAAGAAGAAAATTCTGATTTTTTTTTTCTAAATAAAATCCCGAAAAGAAGTCCTCAACGGAAAGTCCCGAAAACGTCCCGAAAAAAAATCCCGGCTTTGAAAAGAAATCTTGAAAATAAAGGTCCTGAACGAAAAAGTTTTAAAAATAAGTTTTGAATCCTCGGAAGGTCTTTTAAAAATGCCCTTAAAAAAATTGTCCTGAAGTACCAAAAAGGTTAAAAAAAACAAAAACCTGTAAAGTTAAATATTCGGAAATACGAAATTTTACTAAAAACTTTTTAGTTCTTGAAATTCTCAAATAACACGTATGTTCAAAGTTTCATATCAATTGCTCTATTCGTTTTTGAGATACAGCGCGCACAGACTGTTATGTAGAGAAAAAATGGTGATGTGGCCATCATGTTACGTTGTCCGACTTATGGTATCATTTATATTTACGCTTTGATGGTTTATTTTCTATTTAAATCATATTTTAAATGTACATCAAGCGTTTTGTAGACTCGAATGAAACTGACGTTTAAAACGTCAAAGTAATAAAAGATGAAAAATTATACTTCAAATTTAAAAACTCAGTTTACTCAAAAACTAAAGAGATTTCGACAAAAAAAATTTCTTTATAAGTTGTTCATTTTGGCATTGTCTACCATTATCATTAACATAAATTTGCTGTAACTATTATCGTTTCATAATTATAAACCAAAAACAAAAAAATAATAATAATTTTTTTTCTCGAATAGCAATGATTTTATGAAAAATATTTTCAAGCAAGAGATGTTCATTTCTTTGTTGTCTTCAAAGTTTGTTTACATGTTTTTGTGATATTTTTTATATTTAAGAAAATATTGGCAAAAAACAAAAAATAGTTAAGGTAAACGCTCACTTCCGGTATACGAAATTTTACCAAAAGCTTTTCAGTTCTTTGGATTATCAAATAAGACTTATGTTCAAAGTTTAATATCAATTGCTCTATTAGTTTTTGAGATACAGCGCACACAGACAGACACACACACGCATCTTTTGAAAGATTATTTACTCTGTTCTCGATTATTTTGAAATAAAATCAATAACCAATGGATATATGGATTTTTTAAAATTTTCGTAATTTTTTGAGCACTTGGCCAAAAATATCGCAGAAAAAAATATAAAACGTGCAGGCAAAATTCCATAAAAAATTATCCTCAATGGCTGAAGTACCGCTTATTCGAAATCAATTTGCTTTTTGTAAATTCAACAATTTTCAATAGAGAAAATCTTCAAAAATCTTTTCGAAGATTTTCGTTTTAACTTTTTAACACTTAAACAAAAACAACGCAGAAAATAATACAAAACGCTTAGAAAAAATTCCTTAAAAAAATATCCTCAAGTATCGCTTATTCAAAATCAATTTGGTTCTTGTAAATTCCACAGTTTTTAATGGATTTTTGAAAATTTTGAAAAAATATTCCCAGTGGCCGAATGATCGCTTATTCGCACAGATTGCGCTCCTATGAGCTAAATAATTCCTTATGCACTTGAAAATAAAAAAAAAACTTACCAACCTGCGCATTCCAAACATGTATTACTTTACGCCCTTTCGAGTAATTATGAAAAGCGTCCTCGTAACTCTTTATTAATGGCTAATTAAAGTAATTAAAAAACGGCATGCACTTGATCTTTAGTAAGGCGGAAATTAGTATTTATGCATAAATATATTTTTCTTAATTTAACCACAGTTTGGCTTTTTCATGCGGACAACTCGTACGCAAATTAGAACGAATAACCGTTGCAGCGAGGGGCGAGAGAAAATGGGCGGAAAAACTGAAAAGGCGGGTAGGCGGTTTCGCAGGAGCGCGAAATTGAGGGAAAGGAGTGGGCGTCGTTTAATGGTTTATTAATGGTCCCGGGTGTTCTAAAGACACTACTGAATTATTTTTTTTCAAAGACTGTTAAACCTAAATTTTCATATTTTCGTCAATAGTATGCTAAAACTAGGGTGTGTTGGAGATGATTAGTAATAATGGTATTTAGACGGTTCTTTCTGTGGACCCATAGTGATGGTCAATCGCAGGTCTGTCAAATTATTTTTTTGAAAATCTATAAAAATTTATACGGTTCTTTCTATGGACCGACACTGACGATCAATCGCGGGTCTGTCAAATTTATTTTTTGAAAATCAATGCATCATCAATTACAGCGCTGAACATATGATTGTTAATGCCTATGTTCAATCATAAAATAATCACATCAACGGATGGCATTTAATTGAAATCGTATGCAACCAAGTACACAAAGGTGACAATATTTAAAAAAAAATATGGTTATGGTTGCGACCGTTACTACGTGGTAATTCATTACAGTAAAACGGTTTACTATCATTATCAAGTCAAGATAATGACAGTAAAACGTTGAAACTTAAGTCGTGATATGTATGTATACGTAATATTTGTACAGTCAGAGAAAATACAACTGCGAGACTCGATCGGCGAGGGATGCTGCCGCATGTCGGTGCTTAGTTCGGTCGAATCCCGTTTCTGCTTAAAATCCATTTATGAGGTAATAAAAGGGTATCCCGAGATAAGATGGTCAAAATGCCACCCGAAACAGATTTTTAAATAAATATGAAAATATCATTAGTTGTGCCCTTAAAATAAAGTAGCCGTATTTGCAAATCTAATTTAATTTTTGTAGAATTTAATCGACACGTTTTAATTTTTTTTTTCGAGTATTGCACAATTGGAAATATAAAAATTTCAAAAATTCGCAACTCGCGAAATAATTGGCGGATTTTCAAAAACTCTATTTAGTTTGATAAAACAATGATTTGCAAATCTAATTTAATTTTTGCAGAATTTAGTCGACACGTTTTATATTTTTTTTTAAATTTTTTGCTCGAGTATTGCACAATTCGAAAACTAAAATTTTCAAAAATTCACAACTCGCGAAATAATTGGCGGATTTTCAAAAACTCTATTTAGTTTGATAAAACAATGATTTGCAAATCTAATTTAATTTTTGCAGAATTTAGCCGACACGTTTTATATTTTTTTAAAATTTTTTGCTCGAGTATTGCACAATTCGAAAACTAAAATTTTCAAAAATTCACAACTCGCGAAATAATTGGCGGATTTTCAAAAACTCTATTTAGTTTGATAAAGCGATGATTTGCAAATCTAATTTAGTTTTTGTAGAATTTCATCGACACGTTTAATATTTTTTTTTAACTTTTTGCTCGAGTATTGCACAATTCGAAAACTAAAATTTTCAAAAATTCACAACTCGCGAAATAATTGGCGGATTTTCAAAAACTCTATTTAGTTTGATATAAAACCCTACATGACCCGGGAAGCCCCAGCATAGGATTCTTTCAAATATAATTTTTTTAACCACTAAAGAATTATTTCAAAAATCTGAAAAAATCACATATATTATTGACCCAAATACCAAATTAGGTGAATTTTTTCAAGCGAGCGAGTTTCGCATTTGTATTTTCTCTGACTGTACACAAAGGTGACAATATAAAAAAAAATATTAAAAATTGTTCTGATGGATGGAAGTTGTCTGATCAGGTATGCAACCGAAGACAAATCTCTAACACCTCGAGTGCTGTTCCCGTTCTTATACCAATTAATTATTTGTATTCTTTCTTTTGTGGTGTAATATATTTTCATTAACACAATTTTGACAATTAAATAAAACTGACTAACAAGGGGAGGATCAGATGTGTGACTCACCGATTTCATCCATCTTTAGCACACGTGTAAGTCATAACTAGGAATGTAGCAGGTGCAAGTAATAGGGCGCACTATTCAGCCGTTTTCGAGAAAAAATGGTTTTTTAATTTGTTATTCAGTCGTATGTTTATATACCTTTTGCGTTAACAAACATATACCGATTTTTTGGCGCATCGATAAAACCTCCGATTCGTAGTCGGAAGGTCGAAGGATCAAACCCCTTTGTTGAAGTTGGGTTCATTCATATTTTTTTTTTATAGTTTTTATAAATCCATGTGTATTTAAATATCTTAATTTTAGAATCAATCAATTTTTTTCTCGAAAACGGCTGAATAGTGCGCCCTATTAGTTGCACCTGTTACACTCCTAGTTATGACCTATACGTGTGCCAAAGATGGATCGAATCGGTGAGTCACACATCTGATCCTCTCCTTGTAAGTCTGCTTGCCTACATATTAATGCTTTGATGTGATTATTTTACGATTAAACATGGGCATTAATAATCATATGTTTAGAGTTAAAATAAAAGCCCTGTATATACAAGGAGTATAATGGATATAAAATTGTGCATTTTAAAGATTGTTCACGTCAGTATTTGCAAGCGGAAGATCTGTCATAGCGGAGTGTCGTGAATATAGGGGCAACATAAAGCCCTCATGTGCACCGGTCGTCTAGTCGAAGTCCTGACACCTGCCATTATGCGGATGACACCAGTCGTGAGGTTCAGGACATCCCGTAACAGGAGACGTCATCTCCAACCAAAATCACCACAAACACAAAACCCGATCGTCCGTATCGCAGCTATTAAATACTCTTCCCTTCGCGAAATATAACAATAACAATAATTAATGAAATATTACATGCGTTTACTAAAAAACGTTAACAGCTTCAAAAGAAACGTCATTCCTAAATAGCTTACTTAAGATTTTTTTAGCTTTCATTCTTAAAAGTTCATATTACCAGAAATAGTAATATGAAATAGATTTAATACTACAAAATAAAAAGAGCTTACAAATACAATTACTACTACTCGCTTATAGCAAATACGATGATGATTATACTCAACAATAATCAACAAACTCGTCTCTAACATGTAATACCTGCTCTGCAGTATTAACAATAAATAATCCAGTATCAATGATTGATTATTACACATCAGCAGTATTATCTTTAATCCCGACATAACCTCAATCCAGTTTCTAGTGTCGCCGCCCTCTAGCGACTAAATATAATCCCATTCCCCGCTTATTAATATAAATGGTGCATCCCGAGAAAAAGAGATTCTTCTACAATAAAGGCACCCGGAAAATTTGCATGTCTTCGTTTACCTAGAACTGTAGTGCAATAAAAACTTTTTAGATGATTAACGACGCGACTCAAAGAAATCCCCGTTCCACCGCCGCCTTTTCTTATTAAAGCACCCCGAAACCAGATATGTAAAATGAGCAGAATTTACGTTTCTTTGCAAGGACCAACATTTTCGGTTGCTATTGTTAAGTTTTAAATCAACTTCGTGGACATGTAGTTACTAATATGAAAAACGTGCATTTTTCTGTGAAAATTAAAACCGTAAGAGCAGCGCGTGAAGTATGGCAGGTCGCTCCATCCTGCTGAAACCAGAGATTGTCAATCTCCATATCTTCGAATGTAGACTACAACCGATTGGATGTTCCATTCATATTAAATCATGTATCTCAGTGACGGTCCGCGGGGTTTTTTCTGGTACGGCCGAGGAACAAGAGGTGGTGCCTCTTGCCCGAACCCTCTATCCACTCAGTGGTCCAGAAAGTCCGACATGCGCTCCTTACTTACTAATGAGGTCACGGGGGCCACCTCACACGTGCTAGTCATTATTATCTGGTTTGTACACATCTCCCATTTTGCTACTCCGCTGAGCTACGCCAGTAACAACTACTACAGCTTTAATTATCCCATACGTTTTTTTTTTAACACCAATAGAATCGTGTACAAACAAGTAAAAATAGTAAAAAAAGCATTTCATTATCTAAGTTGTATTACAAAGTAATGACTTCTAGCATTAATTCTGTTTCAAATTAGAAATTAAATTTTTATACCCCTACACAAACTATCTACAGACCGGCTTCGATAATAAAAGTATCTTCTGTTGAAAATACTGAAAATTATTTAGACATACTATAAATCAGCCAACTAAAAGACTCGTATGCAACCGTATAATATCGTTAATTGAAGTAATGGCCTTTAGCGTGATTATTGCGCGCGATAATTTTCCGCCGTTTAGCGCTCGTTTAATTTAGTATAAAATTAATAAATGCATAATCAATTTCTAGTGCTCAACGTCGGCAATTATTTTATGTCGGAATTAACGGATTTCATTGATTACTCGCGAGGGGAAACGCGATGGAAAGTTGTCGCCGTTCTGGGGCCGCATAAAAAAAATCTCCGATCGTGCATCGCTTGACTTGCGAAGTATTTATTTCGAAATCGAGGTATACATTTTACGCCGAGGACTTTAAAAACAAGAGCAAACATAATGGGATTTTTAAAATGTAAATTGGAATTAAAAGTTAATTATCGATGAGAATGGTTCTTTGCAAAATTTGGCCATACTTTAAAACACTTATATTATTTCTTGAATTTGGTTGTTATACAAGACGTGGTGAAACATTTTGTATTACATAATAATAAAAATTATAATAATAAATCTGACATGTGTAAAATGTTTTATGATTAACATGAATAAAAAAAAAATCAAATCACTTTATTTGTAAAAGAAGATTATAAAACGAAATTGGCTGTAACTCTGACTGTGGCTGTGACTGTAACTGTGTGACTGTATGACTGTATGGCTGTGTGTCTGTATGATTCTAACTGTGACTATGTCACTGTATGATTGTGACTGTGTGACTGTGTGACTGTGTGACTGTGTGACTGTGTGACTGTGTGACTGTGTGACTGTAACTGTAACTGTAACTGTAACTGTAACTGTAACTGTAACTGTAACTGTAACTGTAACTGTAACTGTAACTGTAACTGTAACTGTAACTGTAACTGTAACTGTAACTGAGATAACTGTAACTGTAACTGTAACTGTAACTGTAACTGTAACTGTAACTGTAACTGTAACTGTAACTGTAACTGTAACTGTAACTGTAACTGTAACTGTAACTGTAACTGTAACTGTAACTGTAACTGTAACTGAGATAACTGTAACTGTAACTGTAACTGTAACTGTAACTGTAACTGTAACTGTAACTGTAACTGTAACTGTAACTGTAACTGTAACTGTAACTGTAACTGTAACTGTAACTGTAACTGTAACTGTAACTGTAACTGTAACTGTAACTGTAACTGTAACTGTAACTGTAACTGTAACTGTAACTGTAACTGTAACTGTAACTGTAACTGTAACTGTAACTGTAACTGTAACTGTAACTGTAACTGTAACTGTAACTGTAACTGTAACTGTAACTGTAACTGTAACTGTAACTGTAACTGTAACTGTAACTGTAACTGTAACTGTAACTGTAACTGTAACTGTAACTGTAACTGTAACTGTAACTGTAACTGTAACTGTAACTGTAACTGTAACTGTAACTGTAACTGTAACTGTAACTGTAACTGTAACTGTAACTGTAACTGTAACTGTAACTGTAACTGTAACTGTAACTGTAACTGTAACTGTAACTGTAACTGTAACTGAGATAACTGTAACTGTAACTTTGACTGAAGCTGTAACAATAACTAGCTCTCTATAACTACAACTATAACCAAAAACTGAATAAAACGGGCCAAATAAAGGTAAAATAAATGAAAAAATAAAATAAACATAGGACATTCTTAAGTGTAGAATAAACTGAAATTAATTTACAAAAACATAATACAAAAATTTTGCTAGTACCAGAAACGATTTTTCATGACAATTTCAGATTGGTGTATATCTAAGTCTTTCAAGTATTGTAAACCATATAAACTTGGTCCGCTCCAAAACTGAGGTACGGTTTTTAGGAGGCGACAATTATTATATATTATATTTATAATTATATTTAGTTTATGAACATCTTATAATTATAATAATAAGTTTATTGACGGATATACTATTTGTTACCAAAGTTACAGTAACTTGAAAAATGTTAATACAAAAAGAAAACTTATAATATACACCTTCACGTTTTTAAACATTTGTAATGGTAAAATGGTAAAGCGTAGAATTTTTTTGTTCTTCGCTTTATTTAGTGAAAATTAAAAAGCAATAATGAATTTGGAAAGGGAAGACCTTTTTTTGCTTTTCGCCTTCATTTAAGAGAGACATTTTCAAAGAATTATTCCTGTTATGTAATTAATTGAGCTGTTGAATGTTGAAGATGATGGATGTAACCCAAAAGAAATGAATCACCGAGTCGACTCTTTTAACTGATTTAGAACTAGTGAAGCAGCTCACATAAATGAGTCATCTCAATTGGGAGACAAGAACAGTGGGGACACATTAATGTACTTATTGATTTGTTTTTTATATCGAAAAGAGTTATCCATAACCACACCTAAGTTTTTAGCTCCTTGAGGTTAAGGCACCTTAGCACCATTTATAAGGATGCTAATTTGGTTGCATATTTTTGTACACACCCGACTTTTACCAACCAAAAAAAATGAGGATTTTTTAGGGCTTAGAGTCAAGTCCAACATGTGCGAAAAATTAAAAAAATCTTTGGAAGTTAGCATTTCGACAAACTTCAGCCTCATGGAACGACTAAAATAATAATAAACGATTAATCAAAAAAAATTTGCAAGTGAACTTTTAGACAAACTTCAGCGTCATGGAACGACTCAGGATTAAAAGTGTGTTGAATAAAGTTGAGTGTCAACGGTAAACATACAGCGGCGACTAGTGGATGTTCGGCGGTGAAGCAACGGAAGAAAATTTGACCGAAAAAGCAACGGAATATTTGCTTCCTCTATTAGAGTAACTACTGCAATACGAGCGGCATCTTTGTCTTTGCCTCACCTATAGAAATCCAAGAGCCGCCGCTGTAAACATACCATATGTCCTGTGGAAAACTGAAGTCTGTCTTAAGATGGTAGAAGTTTAAATTAAAAGCAGAAGAGGTCCTTGAGGAATGACTTGGGTAATATCTAAAATGTTAGACCTTTCGTCTCCTAAGAGGTGTGAGAAACTGGATATGAAGTTCATAGTACGAACTTCAAAATGATATCAAAACTTTGAAATCCTAGATAGGAACCCCTATTTTTTATTGCAGATTTGGATTCTACGCTAGAAAATATTAGGTTTTTATCCGTAAAAAATGTTTTCGATCAGCGAAAGATGGCGGTATAATCGACAAAAACGGTAAAAATGACATTTATTGAATTAAATTGATTTCTCGCACCAAATGAACCAGACAATTAAAGCACCCAAATTGGTAAATTTAGTCAAAAACTTGTTTTTTGAGTTCGTGATAGATGGCGCTGTAGACACGGAAAAGGTTTTTTTTATTCTTGAGGAATTTCTGAAATTAAAAAAATGCCTCGTATCTCGTGAAAAAAACTGCTGAACCGTCAAGCAAAAATTATTGAACTGCCGGTTAGTTGTTGTTGTTGACTATTTTTGATTCCGTACTTATAGCTTGTTTTTTCTCTCTTTTCTTTTTCATGGCTTATGATGGAGCTCGAAAAAAATTGGACCTATTTTTTTATGTCACTCCCATATGTATTTCGCGAGATATTTGGGTGAAACCACTGTTCAAAACTGATGTTTGTCTTGCGAAAGTGTAAATTAAAAATAGAAGAGGTTCGAGTACAGAACCTTGAGGAACGTTTTGGGTAATATTTAAAAAGTTAGACCTATGGATATAAGAGGTTAAGAAACTGGCTATGGTGTTCATATTACTAACTTCCGTGGTCAAAGCTCAAATAATCTACAACAAGCTTGCTAGCAATGTGCTGGAAATTCCTAGTTTTAGAGTTTTAAATCTCGGAGTCGATAGAAAATAAATGTAGCGGAAGAAAAAAGGATAAAAAGATCGAAAGAGAATGCAAAGAACTCGGCAAAGTGTTGCTAGGAAATAGTAAAATACTGGACTAAAAAAAGTGCAAAGAAGTTTTATTGTTTATGGTGGAGGTTTCTACTTCGTTATACATGTTGTAAATATAATAAAAATACTTTTACTTTGTTGGTGTAACACACATTTTTTTTGTTACATATTCTGAATCCTGCGAGAATCTACTATTGCATAGAATTCTTTAACGAAGTTCACGAATATAAAGTTCTGTATATTTTTACATTATTTTTGTATACCCAATTTATGATGGGTATGTACCCTGTATTTGAGATAAGGGACGAACATAGGAATGCAACATGTGACCACATTTAGAGCAAAAAGTAAAAGTTTGTTCAGAAATAAAAAAAATCCACCAATTACATTTACTGCCGTAAAGGAAAAAATGCGAAAATTAAATGGTGTAAAATACATGTTAAAATATTCGTATCCATGACAACAGAAACTTGTAACCTCACTATCAGTTTTTCATTAATCAATGCGTGTCGAAGAAATTAGTTTTTAAAATTTTATTATGACGGTAATAGTGTTCGTGATCTGTTCGAGAAGTTATATCCGAAAAAAAAAACAGTGCATAGTCTTATCAATAAACAAAAAAGTAAAAGAGTAAAAAATTGTTCAGAATTAAAAAATCTAAATTTACTACCGTAGATAAGAAAATTAAATGGTATAAAATACAGCCGTAATTGCTGTAGCCGTGACATGACAACTGAAACATGTAACTTCACTGTCAATCATGAAGATTAATTAATTAATGCTTTTTGAAAAAAAATTGTTTTTATAATTGTATTATGACGGTAGCGTCCGTGAAGTTCATGATCTGTTCGGGGACTATATCCGAAGGAACCAGTGCCAAGTCTTAGGAGTAAACGAAAGTTAGCATAAATCAATCAACATTTATACGGATCTGTTTTCAAACCATGTCGGCCCTCCTCAATTGAAAATATTTAATTTCAATGAAGTAAAACTTGAATATAATTCAGCGAATAAAACAAACAATCCTTTTGGCAACAGCTAGGAATAATACTAATATTAGTTTAAGGTTAATCGATATAGAGCTTTGGGTACGTTACACCACAGCTTGTAAAATTTTCAAGAAAAATAAGTATAGATCGTATACATTTATTATATTTTTATTATTTATTTTATAAACAATATAATATAATGTTGCCATAATAAAACTTTAATAACTGATGTTTGTCCTTAATTTTATGAGGATAAAGAAAAGGCGTTTTAATGTAGTGATTATTCAATTATTACAATTGACTGTAGAATGGTGGATGCGCCGGGAATACGTTTTAAAGTTTATGAATTTAATAAATTAAGCTTAGTTTATGGATTGCCCATTACAGAAAAATAAAAAAGGAAAGTAAGCTTATACTTAAAACTAAAATATTGATTACCAATGAACTATTAACTACTTAACCTAATTAATTTCAAGTTGCTGAGAATAGCCGAGTTTCATAAGATTTCCGCGTGCAAAATTGAGTAGAAATCTTTATTAGAATTAGCGTAAAGATCGTTGTCACTTTTTAAGCTCTACAAAATGGCGAACGTACAAAATATTAAAATTTATTTGTATCTGTTTTCTGTCTTTAGAAGCATAATGTGTGATACATCGTTAAATTTGTAATAAAAAATGCTACCGTATACAAGGTGTTTCTACTTTTGTGGCCATATAAAAAAATGAAGTTGATCATGATGATGAAACATCGGATAAAAATTCGAAGACACCATTTTGTAGATCTTAAAAAGTGACAATGACAAAGTGCCATTAATTTTTTAATGTCTTTTAAAATAAATACAGAAATTGTAAAAATCCGAAAAATTGCGTTATTTGGAAAATTTCGAAAACGATAAACAATCATGAATTTCTGCGATCGGCAAAACATACTCCGAATAGTGCAACTTTTTCCTAATTTAAGCCACCCTGTATCTTTTACCGTTTTCAAGATCCCCATGCTGTGCATTCTTATCTTGGACACGGTGTATAAGTATACAGGGTGTATTTGAAATACCGAACAAGCTCGTAACCACAAAGAGATTATATTATTTTCAAACAATATTCGCCATTATTTTGTTTATAACTGTAACAAAAAGCCCGCAATTAATTATTAAAGTTAATGAGTGAAAATACGCAACATGTTTGGGGGCAGTGGTAATGTGACCTAATTTTTAAACGGCATCGAACTACAACAAGCGCGTAGGAAATATCTGAGTGCTCTTTAAGCGTCAATGAACTTGAGGACTGTTTATCTTTTACAAAAAAAAAACGTTGCGATAACACTTCAAATTTCGGAGGCAAGAAATCGCATCTCGCGTTTTAAATAAACAAACACCCATTCCATGCAGACCTAATTAAATGAGAAAAGCATCGGTTCTCAAAATGTTTAAAAACCTCGAAAAATGAGGATAATTCAAATTTTTATTTTCGAATAAATTTTGACGGAAATGGGTTCACAAATATTTTGTCTATGTGCCCTTAAATGCCTGTTCGTTATTTCAAATACACCCTGTATAGTAGTTTGAAATCAATTCAAATTTTCCAAGGATTCCTCTTTTAGTTTATTATTTCAACTTTTTGTCGTATTTTGGAAAAATTTTGAAATAAAATAAAATAATTTAATGAAGAAAAATTCATTTAAAAAAAGTTTGATTAAGATTATAGATGGCGAAAATATTGCTAGCCGTTACATTATTATAACTTACGTAGTGAACACCTAGAATAAAGTGCGTTTTTGCATATTCTAATTATAAGAATTGTGAATTATTATTTTAAACTCACCAAAACTGAAAAATTCCTGATAAATCGCTGGATCCTGAAAAAAAATGGTGAATTAAAAACAATGATTTTATGAAAAACATTTATTAACAAAGTTGTTTATTTTTTTGTTGTCTTTAATATTTGTTTAAATGTTTTTGTAATATGTTCAAATAAAAAAAAATAAAAAATTGCTAAGGTAAACGCCCAGTTTCGGTGTGAGAATTTCCGGTAAAAAAAATTGAATTTTTTTTTACGATTACAATATTTTCCCATATTTTGTAACGACGAAAATAAAAATCGTTCAACATTTGCATTCCATTATGAAGTGTTAAATTAAATTTAAATCATTTATCGGGGGTAATACCACAAGAGGTTTAATTTGGCCGGATAAATTTTATTTGTTTGCACGAGCCATTGAATCGACACAAATTTCGAGAATGAATTGAGATGGAAAAATCGTATAAGTAAATATTATTACTTACATTTAGTATACATTCTATACGTTTCTGGTGTTTCTTATATTATATTATAGATTATAATTTTTCTCACCCACACGCACATACACACTACAAGCGACACAAGTTAGGAGACCAATAACGGCTGATCGTTTAATCGCCGTTGCACTTATTTCCGACACACATAAAAGAGAAGACGCCAAGTGCACAAATATAAAAATGTTTATTTTATACTATTAGAACATGATAGAACAAGATGGATATTAAATGCAATCCAATTTTGCATTTCACGCACTGTGGCAGCGCTACCGTACACTTGCGACATCTCACAACACTAGGCCGAAGTACGAAATACTATGTCGGGCTTTAATTGCAAATGTTCGTAACTAAATGTGTATTATTGGTGAATGGACAATACTTGACTTATACATTGATCGGAATGAAAATCCTGAAATAATTTTCACGTGGAAGCGTGTCCGAAACGGATTTCAATTATATTTCACCGCAGAGGTATTCAGAACTGACACGAACTGCCAGAGTACAACTAAAGTCAGCTGTTTACTAAAATATAGAGATCGTTGCCATGGTGAAGGTAAATAAATTTTTAACCATTTGCAAATTTTTTTGTCCGCCGTTTTAAATGCACTTTTTTTATACATGAGTTGAATTATCACTATAAAATCAGCGTGAATTGTATTTACTCATATGGATTGTTGGACATCACTAAAACTGTGTGTGATATAATATAACGAATATTTATTTGGATGTCACAACTTTCACGTAAAAAAAAAATCCGTCAGTTTAACAACATTATTTATTAGTATAAGAAAGTGTAACTCCTTAATCTAAAAACGGATAAATATTTCCGATTATACACAAAAAAACTTTCAGCACCACAAGCTGAAAGTTTTTGTTTCTTCGAAATAAACGAAACCCCACAACTTGCACCTAAGGAAGCAGATAATGCGATAGCATTAGTATAACATTCCTTCCGACCCACACAGTAACTGTCACCGATAGATAAGCGGTTTTGATTAATTTCGAGGGTTTATCAGGTCATCGCGCGATAATTGATAATTAGTGCGATATCGATTATCGCCCTCGGGCCCGGGTGGTAATTGTACGTTGCAATCGCGGCAGTATTCTTTGTGTGTGCGCCGGACTGCTAAAATCTCGACACTCAATCAAACTCAATAACCAGATTAAGTGAGCTAATGTCACGAAATGGGACGCGGGGAAAACCCTTTGAAGGCGGCGGCGGCGGCGTCGCCGTCGCTTACGTCGTTTGCGTTATTCGAGCGCCGCCGTCGCCGTCTCCATCTAATATTTAGTCGAGGCCCGGGCCAAGGCAGAAGCAGGCTGTCACGTAATGTCGCGCTCTTGATTATGCCTGTCCGTTCTGCGAAATTCCGTCGGGATTATTTTTTTTTTACCCGAAAGGTCGTAATTTATTATTTAATCTATTTAAGCTAATAAATATTCAATTTGATTTCATAAGAAATAACAAAGAAACTATTACTAGAAGTATGTATAGTTTGATCAACGGATCTTTGCGTGTGTGTCATTACCGAAAACTGAGTGTTCTCGCCTTGGACGACATATGAAACACGTTATTGCATCCAATTTAATTTATTTTAAAGGGAGTAAACGCGTGAAAGTCATGTCGGAACTAGGTTCGACGTTCGAAGATCCATTGATAAAAGTACAGACAGACAGACAGACACACGCACACACACAGACACACAGCACACTTTTTGTTTCCAGAAATTGTTAAAATGGCATCTAGGGACCCCAAAACGGATGTTTCCGTAAAAAAATGTTTGAAAATTTTTTCACGATCACAATACTTTCTCGTACTCAGTAACGGAGAAAGTAAAAATGCCAAAAAGAGTTGAAAAAGGTACTGAAAAAAATTGTCTTGAAAAAAAAATGCCAAAAGTAGTCTTGAAAAAGAGTACTGAGAAAAATTGTCCAGAAAAAAAAAATGCCAAAAAGAGTACTGGAAAAAATTATCCTGAACAAAATGCCAAAAAGAGTACTAATTGTACTGAAAAAAAATTGTCCTGAAAAAAAGTGCCAAAAGTAGTCTTGAAAGAGTACTGAAAATAAATGCCAAAAAGAGTACCGGAAAAAATTGTCTAAAAAAAATGCCTAAAAGAGTCTTAAGAATAGAATAGAATAAAATACAATTTTATTAGATCATTATATTGCCTTTACAATATTGGACACGTCAGGTATAAAATACATAAAGTTAAATTCAGACATGTATTCACGAAACAACTTAAAATAACTTGGTTAAAAGAGAGTCTTATTCTTGGTGTTACATAATTATAATAATTTTTGAATTATGTTATGCTATAGAAAGCCTGCTGTAGAAGTAACGATTTTGTCTTAAGAAAGAGTACTAAAAAGATTGTCTTGAAAAGAATGCCAAAAAGAGTTTTGGAAAAGAATACTGAAGAAAATTGTCTTGAAAAAAAAATGCCATAGTAGTCTTGAAAAAGAGTACTGAAAAAAATTGTCCTGAAAAAAATGCCAATTGAGCACTGAAAAAAATTGTTAAAAAAAAATGCCAAAAAGAGTACTGAAAAAAATTGTCCTGAATAAAATGCCAAAAAGAGTACTGGAAAAAATTGTCCTGAACAAAATGCCAAAAAGAGTACTGGAAAAAATTGTCTTGGAAAAAATGCCAAAAAATCTTGAGAGTACTAAAAAAAATTGTCCCCAAAAAATGCTAAAAAGTCTTGAAAAAGTGAACTAAAAAAATGCCAAAAAGAGTACTGGAAAAAATTGTCCTGAATAAAATGCCAAAAAGAGTACTGGAAAAAATTGTCCTGAATAAAATGCCAAGAATGGTACTGGAAGTAATTGTCTTGGAAAAAATGCCAAAGAGTCTCAAGAGTCCAAAAAAAAATTGTCCCAAAAAAATGCTTAAAAGTCTTGAAAAAGTGAACTAAAAAAAAAAGCCAAAAAGAGTACTGGAAAAAATTGTCCTGTATAAAATGCCAAAAAGAGTACTGGAAAAAATTGTCCTGAACAAAATGCCAAAAAGAGTACTGGAAAAAATTGTCCTGAACAAGATGCCAAAAAGAGTACTGGAAAAAATTGTCTTGGAAAAAATGCCAAAGAATCTTAAGAGTACTAAAAAAATTGGCCCAAAAAAATGCTAAAAAGTCTTGAAAAAGTGAACTAAAAAAAAGCCAAAAAAAGCACTGGAAAAAAATGTCCTGAATAAAATGCCAAAAAGAGTACTGGAAAAAATTGTCCTGAACAAAATGCCAAAAAGAGTACTGGAAAAAATTGTCCTGAACAAGATGCCAAAAAGAGTACTGGAAAAAATTGTCTTGGAAAAAATGCCAAAGAGTCTTAAGAGTACTAAAAAAATTGTCCCGAAAAAATGCTAAAAAGTCTTGAAAAAGTGAACTAAAAAAAAGCCAAAAAGAGTACTGGAAAAAATTGTCCTGAAAATAATGCCAAAAAGAGTACTGAAAAAAATTATCCTGAACAAAATGCCAAAAAGAGTACTGGAAAAAATTGTCTTGGAAAAAATGCCAAAAAGTCTTAAGAGTACTAAAAAAAATTGTCCCCAAAAAATGCTAAAAAGTCTTGAAAAAGTGAACTAAAAAAAATGCCAAGAAGAGTACTGGAAAAAATTGTCCTGAATAAAATGCCAAAGAGAGTACTGGAAAAAATTGTCCTGAATAAAATGCCAAAAAAAGTACTGGAAAAAATTGTCTTGGAAAAAATGCCAGAGTCTCAATAGTCCAAAAAAAAAATTGTCCCAAAGAAATGCTAAAAAGTCTTGAAAAAATGGACCAAAAAAAGCCAAAAAGAGTAGTGGAAAAAATTATCCTGAACAATATGCCAAAAAGAGTACTGGAAAAAATTGTTTTGGAAAAATGCCAAAGAGTCTTAAGAGTACTAAAAAAAATTGCTAAAAAGTCTAGAAAAAGTGAACTGAAAAAAAATGCCAAAAAGAGTACTAGCAAAAATTGTCTTGAAAGAAATTCCAAGAAGAGTACTGGAAAAAATTGTCCTGAACAAAATGCCAAAAAGAGTAGTGGAAAAAATTGTCTTGGAAAAAATGCCAAAGAGTCTTAAGAGTACTAAAAGAAATTGTCCCCAAAAAATGCTAAAAAGTCTTGAAAAAGTGAACTAAAAAAAAATGCTAAAAAGAGTACTGGAAAAAATTGTCCAGAATAAAATGCCAAAAAGAGTACTGGAAAAAATTGTCCTGAATAAAATGCCAAAAAGAGTACTGGAAAAAATTGTCTTGGAAAAAATGCCAAAGTCTCAAGAGTCAAAAAAAAATTGTCCCAAAAAAATGCTAAAAAGTCTTGAAAAAGTGAACTAAAAAAAGCCAAAAAGAGTACTGGAAAAAAAATGTCCTGAATAAAATGCCAAAAAGAGTACTGGAAAAAATTGTCTTGGAAAAAATGCCAAAGAGTCTCAGGAGTCAAAAAAAAATTGTCCCAAAAAAATGCTAAAAAGTTTTGAAAAAGTGAACCAAAAAAAGCCAAAAAGAGTACTGGAAAAAATTGTCCTGAATAAAATGCCAAAAAGAGTACTGGAAAAAATTGTCTTGGAAAAAATGCCACAGAGTCTTAAGAGTACTAAAAAAAATTGTCCTCAAAAAATGCTAAAAAGTCTTGAAAAAGTGAACTAAAAAATGCCAAAAAGAGTACTGGAAAAAATTGTCCTGAATAAAATTCCAAAAAAAGTACTGGAAAAAATTGTCTTGGAAAAAATGCCAGAGTCTCAAGAGTCCAAAAAAAATTGTCCCAAAAAAATGCTAAAAAGTCTTGAAAAAGTGAACGAACAAAAAAAGCCAAAAAGAGTACTGAAAAAAATTGTCCTGAACAAAATGCCAAAAAGAGTACTGGAAAAAATTGTCTTGGAAAAAATGCCAACGAGTCTTAAGAGTACTAAAAAAAAATGTCCCAAAAAAATGCTAAAAAGTCTTGAAAAAGTGAACCAACAAAAAAAGCCAAAAAGAGTACTGAAAAAAATTGTCCTGAACAAAATGCCAAAAAGAGTACTAGCAAAAATTGACTTGAAAAAAAAAATGCCAGAGTTTTAGGAGTACTAAAAAAATTGGCCCGAAAAAAATGCTTAAGAGTCATATGATTGCTATCAATAAATACCATCTATGTGACTTTTTTCATCTTCCAACGTTTGGTGCGACAACTTCAAAAATTCGAATAACTAACATTTTTACGATATTTTTTGTATATTTATCAACAGTTGTCATTTTATGTAAAATTATTATTAGAATTTCAGTATTATTTTTTTTTTCAGTTTCGTATAAACAACCCAATTTTTTGTCAAGATATGACCATGAAACCCTCGAAAAATGGGCTTTTGTTTTTAACCACTATAAAAATCTGAAAAAAATCATAAATATTTTTATCCCAAATACCAAATGAAGTAAATATTGTCAAGGTTAGAAAGGGCGAAAAAAAAATTGGTTAAACCCAAAAAAAATTATACCCTAAATAAAGTTTTATTTGGGTAAAAAATATATGTGAATTTTTCAGATTATTATAATAATTTTTAGTGATTAAAAAAATAAAATATTATTTTTCGAGGGTTTCAAGGTCATATCTTGGCAAAAATGGGTTAACAAATTTATACGAAACTGAAAAGAAAATTAACCAATAATTTTATATAAAATTACTGTTCAATTGTTGATAAATATATTAAAAAATATCAAAATAAACATTTTAGTTATTCGAATTTTTGAAGATGACGCACCAAAAATTGGAAGATGAAAAAATCACAAATATGGCATTAACTGATAGAAATCATATAACGGAATAAAAATTTCCGTCAGTCGATCACTTAAGGGCGAGAAGTGAACTAGACTTGTAAATTGTATTACCTCATAATTGTATTTTAAGTGAGGACGGGTTTCGACCGAACTAAGCACCGACATGCGGCAGCATTCCCTCGCCGAGCGAGTTTCGCATTTGTATTTTCTCTGACTGTACTTGTATTTCGGAAAACATTGATACACTTATTAGTGACAATTATTGTGAATGATCACTAACGTTAAAACTTGTAATTGCAGCTGCCAGCAGCAACTTTGTGCAACGATTTCTATTATAAATCTTGTTGCAGTTTATTTAGCTTTAATTATGTCAACTACTGTGTTAAATTCTAGTATTGTAATACTGCATTTACTCATCTCTTTCTGACGTGTGTACACTATTTTATTAAAACAAATAAATATTATTATTATTGGTTCGTCTGAGGGCCCCAAATTTGAAGTTACGCCACTGACTGCATATCTAATAATCAGTGACGGTTCGCGGGTTTTTTTCTGGAACGACCGAGAAACAAGAGGTGGTAACACAGATAGGTAGGGTCAGTTGCAGAGACGGCTGGCTGCGTGACCCTACCTATCTGTATTACCACCTCTTGTTCCTAGGCCGTACCAGAAAAAACCCCGCGAACCGCCACTGCTAATAATCGTCTCTGCAATATTGTACATAAAGACGTAAAATACGCGCATGCACTTAACACACACACATAATATGCATGAACAAGGTTAATACATTTATTGCAAAATTAAATATCCAAGGCGTATAACTTGGATGCAATGTAGAAAATGTTCCATGCAAACCTGTTAAAACCCGCCATACTTTCCCATAGTTTGCATGGAGAAAATGGAGAAGCCATTTGAAACACATCACTAACCTTAAGCAGCTCCCGACGGCGAATTTTGTGTCCACGGCATCAACATGTTTGTTGTAACACTACACAGTATTCACGAACATTCCACTAAATGTCGATATTTACGTTATTTGAACTGGACAATAATGAATACTCCCGAACTTCAAATCAACAAACATATAAACAAACGCACGACGTTGATTTGTTTGGAGCGAGAGAGATAGCGAATGCATTTTAGGCATCGGCGGCGTGTCCCCCCGTCTTTGTTTACCCCGCGACACCCGCGCGGTCCATTTCTCTCGGTCACGGTTGCATCGTTGTCGGCGGCGTGGTGTACTTTCGGTGTCGTTTAATAAGTTGTGTGCGATTTTTAATTAATTTCGAGTGAATTTTAACGCAATCAGCGTGTGTATTAGGTAAACATGTAGTGTAAACACGGACAGGGAACATTGCAGAAGAAGTGTAGCTGTTAAGACGACATTGCCGCCGTCCGAGTTTGCCGGCCACAAGCAAAAATGGGAAAATTGAGGAAACAACTTACGCAGGGACACAAACACAGCTATGTGAGTACATTTAATTACAATGTGTTATAATTACTAATGCATACGGTAATCATCTCTGCAATAATGTAAAGAAGTGAAATACGCACAAGCACATACACACATAATTTATTGCAAAATTAAATATACTGGGATGTAACGTAGACCCGTAACGTATAAACGTAACGTAAACAAAAAACTCGTATAATGTTTTATGATAACAATACATATACATCGTGTTTGAATTTATAATGTACAATATACACAGTAATTATCATAAGATGTAGTCGAATAAATCAATTAAAAACACTTCACTAATTTGTAACTATTTACCAAGGGCGTTTCCAACCAACTAGTCTAGGGGGGTAATTAAAAAAAAGATAAATAAATAAGTGCTTTCGCTCTCATACACCTGTTCCGTGAAATCTCTGTATCCTTTTCCAACGTTTTAAAGCGTTATATTATTTGTTTGGAATATGGAATATCAGTAATTTTAAACAATAAAAATTGTTAAGCGAAAAATTCTTGGGGGGGGGGTAATAACCCGATTACCCCCCCCCCCTTTGAAACCGCCACAGCTATTGACTCAACTAGTTTCGCATTTTACAGCATTTCCAAAAGTCTTATCTAAGACAATAGCCGTAAATTAGAAAGTAATTAATAAATTATCTGGAAACTAATAGCTTTAATCTAAAAAAAATAATAAACATTCAGTTGTATCCAATGAGTAGAAATCATTGACATGTGCATTTCGAAAATTGAAAGCACTGCAAAATAATTCTGTGTTTTGCCTCATTAATACATATACAGGGTGTGGCACAAAAACGGGAAAATCTATAACACTGTGACTAGTCTATTAAATGTAAGAATATATTTGCCCCATCCGTTTTTTTTTACTTTCTCCGTTACGAAGTACGAGAAAGTATTGTGATCGTGAATTTTTTTTTGTACGGAAAGTCCATAGATGCCATTTCAAGAATTTCTGGAAAAAAAAATGGTGACGTGGCCATCATGTTACTTTCTCCGACCTGATGGTATCATTTATATTTACGCTTTCATGGTTTATTTTTAATTCAAATGATGTTTTAAATGTACATACAGCGTTTTGTAGAATCGGATGAAAAAAAAATGAATCCAATAAATTCTAGAAAATCAATATTTTAACAATAGAGTTTTCTATTTACAAACGAATTCTGAATGTTTGAATATTTTGCATAAATATTCTAGAACAAAAAAAATCCTCAAAAAATTCTAGAAAATAGATAATTTTGTAACCTATCTTTTTTTGGTTTTGAGTAAAATGAATTAAAAAAAATAAAATTTAAAGAACAATTCGCAGAATACCAAAATTTTGCAAAATGCACTTTTGTTTTAAAGATTTGCCAATTTGCTAACAACTTCTAATTGTTTGAAAATTTTGAAAGGGGATTTTAGAAGAAAAAAATAATAAATTTCCTCCAATAAATTCTAGAATATCGATATTATTTTTACAACTTGATTTTTTTTGGTTTTGAGTAAAATAAATTCAAAAATATCGAATTTAATATTAAAATTAGAAAAATACCAAAACATTTCAAATGCAACTTTGCTTTAAAGATTTGCCAATTTGCAAAAACACGTTCTGAATGTTTGAATATTTTGCATAGACATTCTAGAATTTAAAAAAATTCCTCCAAAAATACTAAATACAAAAATAATAGAAAATCGATGATTTTGTAACCTATTTTTTTTGGTTTTGAATAAAATAAACTTAAAAAAAAATAAAATTTAAAGAGCAATTCGCAGAATACCAAAATTTTTCAAAATGCAACTTTGCTTTAAAGATTTGCCAATTACCTAACAAGTTCTGAATGTTTGAACATTTTGCATAGATATTCTAGAACAAAAATATAAATCCTCCAAAAATTCTAAAAAATCGTTATTTCGCAACTTATTTTTTTTAGTTTTGAGTGAAATAAATTTACAAATATCAAATTTAAAGAGCAATTCGCCGAATACCAAAATTTTTCAAAATGCAGTTTTGTTTTCAAGATTTGCCAATTTGCTAACAAGTACTGAATGTTTGAAAATTTTACATAGACATTCTAGAACAAACAAAAATCCTCAAGAAATTCTAAAAAATCGATGATTTGGTAACTAATTTTTTTTTAGTTTTGAGTAAAATAAATTAAAAAAAAATAAAATTTAAAGAGCAATTTGCAGAATACCAAAATTTTTTAAAATGCACTTTTGTTTTAAAGATTTGCCCATTTGCAAACAAGTTGAAAATTTTGCATAGACATAGAAGAAAAAAAATCCTCCAAAAATTCTGCATAGTGGAAAAAAAATTTCTCAAAAAATTCTGGAAAATCGATATTTTGCAATTTTTATTTTTTTTATTTTTGAGTAAAATAGATTAAAAAAAAAAAATCAAATTTAAAGAGTAGAGTAGTAGAAGTGAAAAAATCCTCCAGTATAATCTAGAAAATCGATATTTTTGTAACTTATTTTTTTTTTAGTTTTCAGTAAAATAAATTTAAAAAAAATGAAATGTAAAGAGCAATTCGCAGAATACCAAAATTTTTCAAAATCCGCTTTTGTTTTAAAAATGTGCCAATTTGCTAACAAGTTCTGAATGTTTGGAAATTTTGCATAAATCTTCTAGAACATAAAAAAAATTCCTCAAAAAATTCTTGAAAATCGATATTTTTGCAACTTGTTTTTTTTAGTTTTGAGTGAAATAAATTAAAAATATTAAATTTAAAAAGAAATTCGCAGAATACCAAATTTTTTCGAAATGCTCTTTCGTTTTAAAGATTTGCCAATTTGCAAACAAGTTATAAATGTTTGAAAATTTTGCATAGACAAAAAAATCCTCCAAAAATTCTGTATAGACATTCTTGGAGAAAAAAAGAATTCCTCCTAAAATTCTAGAAAATCGATAATTTTGTAACTTATTATCGTTTTTAGTTTTGAGGAAAATGAATTAAAAAAAAAATTAAACAGCAATTCGCAGATTACCAAAATTTTTCAAAATGCACTTTTGTTTGAAAGATTTGCCAATTTGATAACAAGTTTTGAATGTTTGAAAATTTTTCATAGACATTCTCGAACAAAAAAAAATTCAAAAAAATCGATATTTTGCAACTTTTTTTAGTTTTAAGTGAAATAAATTAAAAAATCTTAAATTTAAAGAGCAATCCGCAGAATATCAAAACGTTTTCGAGATGCACTTTTGTTTTAAAGATTTGCCAATTTGCCAACAAGTTCTTTTTTTTTTTTTTTTTTTTTAAAAGGAAAGATGATTGACAGGAGTTCGGGTTAGGGAATCGAGGATGATGGGGACTTGGCTTAGCCAACTAGGGCATTCAGCCACAACCGATATATAGTAATAATTCATATTTAAATGAAATGGGGACAAACACTAGACACCCAGGGACCCGTACGGCCATTTTTCGTTCTGAAAAAGTGACCGTCCGGACGGGACTCGAACCCGCGCCAACGGGGTCCAGAGGCCGGACCTCTACCCACTAGACCACCGCGCCCACCCCCCCCAACAAGTTCTAAATGTTTGAAAATTTTGTATAGACATAGAAGAAAAAAAAATCCCCCAAAAATTCGGTATAGACATTCTAGGAGAAAAAAAAATTTCTCCAAAAAATCGATGATTTTGTAACTTTTTTTTTAGTTTTGAGTAAAATAAATAAAAATAAAATAAAATTTAAAGAGCAATTAGCAGAATACCAACATTTTTCAAAATGAACTTTTGTTTTAAAGATTTGCCAATTTCAATCGTTGATTTTGTAACTTATTTATTTTTTGGTTTTGAGTAAAATAAATTTAAAAAAAATAAAATTTAAAGAGCAATTCTTATAATTTTTTAGTTTTGAGTGAAATAAATTAAAAAAATATTAAATTTAAAGAGCAATTCGCAAAATACCAAAATTTTTCGAAATGCGCTTGGTTTAAAGATTTGCCAATTTGCAAACAAGTTCTGAATGTTTGAAAATTTTGAATAGACATTCAAGAAGTAAAAAAATCCTCCAATAAATTCTTGAAAATCGATATTTTGTAACTTATTTTTTTTTTTTAGTTTTGAGTGAAATAAATTAAAAATTATCAAAATTAAAGAGCAATTCGCTAAATACCAAAAATCTGCATAGATATTCTAATAGAAAAAAGATTCATCCAAAAATTCTGGAAAATCGATATTTTTGCAATTTAAATTTTTTTAATTTTTGAGTAAAATAAAATTTAAAAAATATTTAATTTAAAGAGCAATTCGTACAATCCAAAAAATTTTAAATGCACTTTTGTTTTAAAAATTTGCCAATTTGCAAACAAGTTTTAAAATTTTGCAGAAGAAAAAAATAATTTTCTCCAATAAATTCTAGAAAACATTAGATTAGATTAAATCGGAAAGATACTATACTTGAAAATGCACCAATTTTTCAGCAGTTGCTATTTTTTTTTAAATCAAAACGTCGTATATACCGGGTGTAACACAAAACAGGCTCATAGTCATACAGTTTCTTTATAATTATTATTATTTTTAGTAGGTGTTCAGCTGTTCAGTCCCTATCGAGCTTTATTATTTGAGATTTAAATTTAGAATTCAGGAGGGTTATACTAAAAGCAAATTGGAGTTTTGTGGTCATCCGAATTTATTGGTTGGATTCGAAAATGATAAAATAATAGGGTTTGTTTAGTTACATCAAAAAATGACGTGAAGTACTGCATATTACTTGGTATATCGGTGGAAAAAAACAGAGGCCCTAGGGTTGACCCTTGTGGCACACCTTTATTTATGTTTGTTTTTTTTTCTGAATTTTTAACATAAACCATCTGCATACAATATTGACGTGGAGTGCTGCATATTACTTTGTAGATAGTTGATGTTTAACCCTTTCGGCCCTAGTGGTGGCGCAGCATCCCAGCGAATGATCATTTTTAGCGATTACAGCGCCATCTATCAGGCAGACAAAAAATAAGTTCAGTAAATTGTTCTTGGTTTTTAACGAGGAATCTGAATCTTTAATGAAAAATGGGGGTTCCCATTGAAAAAAATGTGTTGACCTTGATTTAGCGACAACAGCGCCACCTGGGAGAAAAACAATAATACATGATTATGCCCCCCTTCCGTACGATTATTTTTCACTCAGGTCATTTCTGCGTAAAATGTTCTGTTTTTGAAATATATTCAAAAAACATGTTAAATGCCTCACCCGGTATACGCAGGTAAATTTCAGATTTAATATATCTACGTACTCTTATCTCATCATTAGGGTAGATTATGAGTTGAATTATCAAAATTTAGCTTAAATTACAAATTCAATAATTGGATTTGCAGGGAATTACAATTCAGCTTCCTAATGCTGTATTATTCTATTATTTGCCTATTACTTTCTATGTATAGTTCACTTGAAGTTTTTAAACGAATACCATTGTCAAAAGTTTTGGTTGGCTAAAAGGGCATTAAAGAAACTTAATCCCGCGGAAAACCTTTAGAATCTCGTCCCGTGACAGCGTGGATACGCTACTCGAAAACAAGTAGCAGTGATTTTAACTAGGCTCATTCTTACATTTAATTGCGAAAAGGTACACGAAACAGAATTTAAATGGTCACCGCGGGCAACACGTTAATATATGCAAATTGAAATTTAGTGTGAATATATGAAATTAACAACAAAGCGACGCGGTTATAATTTAAATAAATGACAATCAAAAACGCACCGGCATTCAATGTGTTTTAATTGAACGTGCATAATAAATATGTAATAGATTGAGCGTTGCGACCCCGTGATTGCGATTGTGATTGTGATTGCCAGTAGCGAACGGGCGAGCGGTTGACCGGCGGATGACCAAACCAGACCGGACCGGACCGGACCAGGCCGGAGGCGAAGAGGACTATAGGGGTCCGCGCGGGATTGGTGGGATGTTGGGATACGTTGGGATGTTGGGACGCTGTAGCAGTTCCGGTGAATTAATCTGGTCGCCGTAACGGTCATTGATTATATGCTATGCGCGAACCGCTAACGGACTCTGATATCCGGTCCGCTCCGCTCGCATCGGCCGCTATCTCTCCTGGGCCGGTATTATCTTAATCGAAACGGTTTTTATTTATTATAATTTAAAACTTCTTCACTCGCATAACCACCACATCAACGAATAAGTGCATTTTTGAAAATAACATCCGGTCGTTACTGTCGGACAGTTTAACGACGTGTGAAGGGATGGCGTATGCTTAAATAGCCTACTTTTTACACTTTAATTAAGAAAGTATTTATCACTACAAGTCCGTTTCGGTAATTACTTATAGTGGCAAGTAATGCATGGTAATAATTATTTACGAACCAAGTGCGGCAAGACAATATTCCCGCGTGAAGCACGAGCGCGAACGCACGAGGCTGGTACAATATTTTTAGAAACGAACAAAAACGTTACAAGATCATTACATTTGAAATGTTTAATGTTGGCGGCGTTTACTTCGTGGTACATCTTGATTGTAGATTGGAATAAAACACTTTAACTTTTTTATACCACTATATTTTATTTATATGACTAGTTTCGACCATTCATTGGTCATTTTCATTACATTTTATTATTTCGAATTTCATTTGTAAATATGAAACAAAGCAAGTCATGACTGCATAGAAAAACAATTTGACAGTTGATATTTCTAAAGGTTTGGAAGCGTGAAACCTTCTGATTCAGAAATACCGTGTACTCTGCCATAAATTATAGACGCCGCCAATACAAGATTTGATGCAACCAGTACAAGGGCCGCCACGATCTCAAGGTAAAAATCATACAGCCTCTGAAGGCACAGTCGATTTCTGAGCGTTTCCCGGTGTAGTACACTGTAATGTATTAACCCATTAACTCCCATTGTACTCCAACAAACATCATGGGCTTCAGCGACACCTAGTGGCAATGTTATTTACTTTAGATAACGTATCTGTGATACAAACTCTTCTTTATTGATGATAGAACAATATCTAGCAGTGATTCTATTCAGTTTTTCCAAATTGATTTTTAGCAGATATCTGAGAATTTGAAATTCTTTGGAAAAAATTGTATGCCATGGGATGTGATGGGTTAATAATAAGCAAATAATTACGTGTCAAAATTATAGTTTCAGATAAACAAACTCGAGCCTGTTCATACCTTAATACAAGCCTTGCCGTTACGACGATGTCTCATCTCATTTACGTTGTTGTATATCGGGTGTGTATAAATTGGCGGATAATCTACACGTGACGATATTTCAAAAATTCTATTCAGCTTACCTTAATTCTAAAATGCTTCCTGCGTCTTCACGAGGTCCTCAAAGTTTGAACATCCAGTCGTTAAATGTGCGTTATTATTCATTATTAATTTACAGAAAACCCTGCAATTTTCGAATTATTTTCAAAATCTGACCATCCAATCAATAGTTATCCTCAAGAACCCCAAAACAATTAAAGTACTAATTTCTGATTTTAGTCGCAATTTATGTCTATTTCATGGTAGGAACACATTGCTTGCAAAAATTTTCAAATCTGACCATCCAATCAATAGTTATCCTCAGGAACCCCAGAAAAAATTAAAGTACTAATTTCTGATTTTCATCGCATTTATGTCTATTTTATGATAGGAACACATTGCTTGCAAAATTTTCCAAATCCGACCATCCAATCAATAGTTATCCTCAAGAATATTATTATATTATCTAACCCATCAGTACGATAACATATTTTTTATTACTTAGCCCAAAGCATTATACCAAGTTATATTTTTGTATTCATGTATGTATATCCTGACGAGTGTAAACAACTGTTTTAGCACGAATAAAATACTATTACTATTACTACTATTACTAAGAACCCCAAAAACAATTAAAGTACTGATTTATGATTTTCATCGCATTTATGTCTATTTGATGATTGAAACACATTGCTTGCAAAATTTTCCAAATCCGATCATCCAATCAATAGTTATCCAGTTATCCTCAAGAACCCCAAAAACAATTAAATTACTTATTTCTGATTTTCATCGCATTTATGTTTATTTGATGATAGGAACACATTGCTTGCAAAATTTTCCAAATCCGACCATCCAATCAATAGTTATTCTCAAGAACCCCAAAAACAATTAAAGTACTGATTTATGATTTTCATCGCATTTATGTCTATTTGATGATTGAAACACATTGCTTGCAAAATTCTCCAAATCCGACCATCCAATCAATAGTTATCCTCAAGAACCCCAAAACAATTAAAGTACTAATTTCTGATTTTAGTCGCATTTATGTCTATTTGATGGTAGGAACACATTGCTTGCAAAATTTTTCAAATCCGACCATCCAATCAATAGTTATCCTCAAGAACCCCAAAAACAATTAAATTACTTATTTCTGATTTTGATCGTATTTATGTCTATTTGATGATAGGAACACATTGCTTGCAAAATTCTCCAAATTCGACCATCCAATAAATAGTTATCCTCAAGAACCCCAAAAACAATTAAATTACTTATTTCTGATTTTCATCGCATTTATGTCTATTTGATTAAAGGAACACATTGCTTGCAAAATTTTCCAAATCCGACCATCCAATCGATAGTTATCCTCAAGAAACCCAAAAACAATTAAAGTACTAATTTCTGATTTTCATCGCATTTATGTATATTTGATGGTAGGAAGACATTGCTTGCAAAATTTTCCAAATCCGACCATCCAATCAATAGTTATCCTCAAGAACCCTAAAAATAGTTAGAGTACTCATTTCTGATTTTAGTCGCATTTATGTATATTTGATGGTAGGAACACATTGCTTGCGAAATTTTCCAAATCCGACCATCCAATAAATAGTTATCCTCAAGAACCCCAAAAACAATTAAAGTACTAATTTCTGATTTTCATCGCATTTATGTGTATTTGATAATAGGAACACATTGCTTGCAACATTTTCCAAATCCGAACATCCAATCAATAGTTATCTTCAAGAACCCCAAAACAATTAAAGTACTAATTTCTGATTTTAGTCGCATTTATGTCTATTTGATGGTAGGAACACATTGCTTGCAAAATTTTCCAAATCTGACTATCCAATCAATAGTTATCCTCAAGAACCCCAAAAACAATTAAAGTACTAATTTCTGATTTCAGTCGCATTTATGTCTATTTGATGATAGGAACATATTGCTTGCAATTTTTTTTAAATTCGACCATTCAATCAATAGTTATTTTCAAGAACCCCAGAAACAATTAAAGTACTAATTTCAGGATTGGAATAAAAAACTTTAACTTTTGATTTATTTGCAATTATTTGTCAGTGTGTGCTGTCTTTCTATCCCAAACTTGTGGTTTTAACACTTCTTAATTAGCTTATTTTTATAAAAAAATACGTTCGGCAACGTGACACCCGCTTATGTCACTTTGACACAAATAATTCATTCAAACTTGCTAGTTCCAAGTTTATGCCAATTCTGCTTTTTTCATTATTATCCGTTTGTATTAGTGCCCGCGTTTCAGTGTATTTGTGTTTTTGTGTTATTTTCGTTTTGTTTTGTTCAATTACAATGGATTTTACTATTTACTCATAATCTGTTTTACCTTGCATCTGTAAATAACCTTTTTACCTTCTACTCTGAACCATGAGATTATTGATAAACAGGGCAGCTCGTGAATGCTATGTTGCCAAGTGTACATTTCTTTTAAATGGCTCCTGATGGCTTATGAGGCATGGTAGAACATTCTTTCATCGACATTTTCTATTCAGAATTTTACGAAGAACATGGCCACGTGTAGATCATCCGCCAATTTATACACACCCGATATATGTGACATGAGCTGGGCTCTCCTTTGGGATGACTCGCGTAAGTCCCAATTTAAACCCCGCCTAAGATATATAATAAATTTGTAGTTCACAACGAGAGGTTAATATTTTATTTTATAATTTATTCAGCCGTTTCGGGGGTTGACGTCGGTCCTCTCTAAAAGTCCTGGGGGATCTCGTGAGCCCTAATCCAAGAAATATTACACCACTACAATTAATGAGAGTTTTGGTAAAGTTAGCTTGCATTTTATCAATGGCGAGGAGGGCGGCGAAAATATACATTTTTTTAATTAAAGAAGAGCGGCCGTCTCACATTACTTAATTAATCAACTTTTTTTTTTTACTTACACCTTGTATAATTCTGTATTTGCATGTTAAAGATGGAACGTTTATTAGATATTAGCCGCCAAAGTCCCATTTTTGGCACGCAGATTTAACTTTTTTTTTGCAAATATCCTCTCAGGATATGAATGATATCTATTTGTATTTCTGTTAAGTATAAACTTGGAAGCACCAATAGATGTCGTTTTCGGTCCTCCATTATACGCAAATTGTGGTTTGAAACAGATAATCTGAAATGCTCTTGTATACAGTCTTGAAAGTATCTACCAAGAGTAATAAAGACGAAAAATAACCTGAAAATATGAAGCCTGTTCGTTGTCTCAAGTTTATCTACCAAAAAATTGTGAAAACTTTCAAATGTGTAATTCGACGTAATTCTATATACTCTGTTGTAAATGTCAGATGCAAAAACATATAAAATACAACAGGTAAGTTTGTTACGAGTTTGAACTTTATGTCCTATTTTTGGGACGTAATGTGCTACAATTTCTAACCAAAATTGCCCATTCTGGAAATGAGTAGAATAAAATTCCCTACCTTGAATGAGCTTGCTGCTAATTTTGAAGATGAAATGTTTTGTTGACCTTGAAAAAATGACGTCAATGACATCAACGTTGCTATAATACTATAATACTACCAGACCAGCTAACAGATTTTGAAGATATTGACTGAGAAAATCTAGACGAAAATTAGACAGGAAATGACCGAGGTGTTGTAGGCACTTTAGAATGATTTACTGCCCACAATCATGATTATGAAAATAAAACTAAGCCATCCTCGAAATCATCGCTATTACCAACTACTAAGAAACTTAACAAAATACTTCCTCGGAACCAGGTAAATGAAGTAAAAAAAATCCAAAAATTGAACCACAAAATAATACCGATAAAAAACCCAAAGAGGATGTGCTGTTTGTGGCAAGAAGACAAGGAGAATATGCAGACGTTGTGATGAACTATTGTGTTTGCAGATTTCCATACGCAGTAATTTTAAATTTTGATTGGAAAAAATTTGTAATTTCTAATATTTTTTTTTACTTCTGAATAAAATGATTTATTTTTAATTTTGTTGTCATATTCCGCCAATATAAATAATATAAATAGGACGCCATGATAACTTTTGAATTTGAATGAAATGAAAAAAAAAATTCTCATTATTTTTCAACACAAAAGATCCCTAGAGTTGATTTTTATTTTTTCTCAATTTTTGAATTACGGCGGTTAATGAGTTAAAGTAGTGGCAAGCTTTTATCGGCTTTAGACTAGAAAAAAGATGAACATTAAATATTGTTCCCCCATCAGAACACCTACAGACTGGTTTCGACCTTTCAGGTCTCATCAGTGTAATTAGTTGCTGATGGGGAAACGGAGATTACTATTGGAATATAAATATTCCAAACACCGTTAAAGGTAGAAACGCCAAAGAGGCGGAATCTATTGCCTGAATGCTGTACTGAACCAAATCCGGGTGAACAATATTTAATGTTCACATTAATATTGTTATATTTGCCGCCGCTGGTAATGTCCATATCTTGTCGGTGTTAAAGCCACCCGGATTTGGTTCAGTACAGCATTCAGGCAATAGATTACGCCACTTTGGCGTTTCTACCTTTAGAAAAAAGATATTATAATTATGGAATAGAAAAATCAACTTTCTTAATAATTATCATTAATAATAATCACCGGCAAGATCCCTTCAAGACCCTCCAGAAAATGTACTTGCGCAACAACAAATGTCAATTAGGAGCCCGTGACACGTCAGCAAAGAAAATTCAAAAATGGAAAAAATCAAAAAAATCAATTTTCTTAATATAATAATCATGGTATACCTTTTTGAAATACCATTTTCTTCATCGGAAGAACGAAATAATTGATTGGCGTTAAAAAAAATAATCTTAAAAAAATTGTAAAAAGTTAACAAGTCGCCACGAAAAATTTTGAAAAAGTCGATTTTTTCAGACTTTGAACGGCCGCAGCGGCTAAACGAATAATTCAATTTGAAGGCGGTTTTCAAAACTGTGTTCTTTGTGTGTCAATTAGTCGGATTTAATTAAAATTGGCGATTCAAAATTTTTGACGAAAACCTGAAAAATCATCCTTACTTTTTCCCAAAAATTGCATTTGAAATGATTTCCTGAAAAAACCTCTGGTTCGATTCGGAGTTTTTTTACATCACCGTAAAGATTCCTTCAAGACCCTTTAGAAAATGTACTTGCGCAACAACAAATGTCGATTTGAAGTCCGTGACACGTCAGCAAAGAAAACTCAAAAATGGAAAAATCCAAAAAATCAAGTTTCCTTAATAATCATGGTGGACCTTTATGTAATACCCTTTTCTTCATCGAAAGAACAAAATAATGGATTGGCGTTAAAAAATTTATCTACAAAAAATTGTAAAAAAGTTAGCAAGTCACTATGGAATATTTTGAAAAAGTCGATTTTTTCAGACTTTGAACGGCCGTAGCGGGTAAACGAAGGATCCAATTTGAACGCGAATTGCCTAACTGTGTTCTTTGTGTGTCAATTAGTCGGATTTAATTAAAATTGGCGATTCAAAATTTTTGACGAAAACCTGAAAAATCATCAAAAAAATTGCATTTGCAGCGTAAAGATCCCTTCAAGACCCTTTAAAAAATGTACTTGCGCAATAACAAATGTCAATTAGAAGCCCGTGACACGTCAGCAAAGAAAACTCTAAAATGAAAAAAAACCAAAAAATCCATTTTCTTAATAATCATTGTGGACCTTTATGTAATACCATTTTCTTCATCGAAATAAATGGATTGGTGTTAAAAAAATGTATCTAGAAAAAACTGGAAAAAAGTTAGTAAGTCGCTACGGAAAATTTAAAAAAAGTCGATTTTTTTAGACTTTGAACGGCCGTAGCGGCTAAAAGAAGAATCCAATTTGAACGCGGATTTCCTAATTGTGCTCTTTGTATGTCAATTAGTCGGATTTAATTAAAATTGGCGATTCAAAATTTTTGATGAAAACCTGAAAAATCATGCATTCTTACTTTTGCTCTTCGTTAGCGCTTCGTTGCCGAACGGTTTGGCACTTTTCGGTGCGAGGCGGTAAAGGTTTGGTTATATGTAAATTTTTCGAGAGTAAATTGTTCGCAAGTAAATTCTTCGAATGTATTCTTCGCAAGCGAATTTTTCGAAAGCAAATTCTTAGGAAGTAAATTTTTCGAATACCAATTCTTCGAAAATAAATTCTGCCAATGATCAATCCCTCGAAGATAGAATTTTAAGAATGTTCAATTTATAATTAAATATCATAGATTTAAATATTTTTTTTCTAATGAATTAAGTGCACACTATACAGGGTGTTTCAGAGCTCTGGGAACGGTCAATCACGTGCTTATTTTTCAAAATTTCGAAAAATGTTTTATACAAAAGTTGTGTATAATTGTGAGCTGCACGCCCTAAAAATATTTAAATTAAACTTATGTTTTTTTTTAATGGAACACCCTGTATTTTTTGTCATTTTTGAATTATATGAAGCAAATAAAGGTGAGTTAGTTCAATACTCCCTATAACTATTGTATGCCGTTTTCAAAATATTTGAAGATTTGTTGAAATGCATGGTCTGGGTGAAATTTTATTTTTGCCCCAGTGATTGACGTTGAACAATTAAAATCATTTCATAATAATTATTCCTGATATGATAATCGCCGAATACAAGAAAACTATTGAGATTAGGAACAGGGAATACTTATACAATCTGAAAGATAATTGGATTCTACTTAAGAATACGTTACTAAATACAGGGTGTGCCTTTTGAAAAAACGAAGTTATTTAACTTTATAAGTTCGGTTTTTCTACCGCATTTATTTATCACCCTGTATAATTTTTTGTATGAAATCATGGTTGGCTCTATAGTTCGAACCTTCAACCAAATAATAAAAATGATTTTAATCGTTCAACGTCAATCACTGGGGCAAAAATAAAATTTCCCCCAGACCATGCATTTCAACAAATCTTCAAATATTTCGAAAACGGCAAACAATAGGTATAGGGAGTATTGAAGTAACTCACCTTTATTTGCTCCATGTAATTCAAAAATGACAAAAAATACAGGGTGTTCCATTTAAAAAAAACATAAGTTTGGTCTGTAACTTTGTTATGAGACAACCTGTATAAATTTAAATATTTTTAGTGCGTGCAGCTCACAATTATACACAACTTTTGTATAAAACATTTTTCGAAATTTTGAAAAATAAGCACGTGATTGACCGTTCCCAGAGCTCTGAAACACCCTGTATATGATATAATACAAGAATACAAAAAACTACGAGTGTAAAAATTATATTTTGTTTTAAATTATATTATAAAAATTATACACAATTATATTCAACACACATTTTAGATGATTATTGTGCAAACATGGTAATTAAGGATTTGCGGACTAAACCTTTATCCAGAGATCGGACGGTGGAACAGCATTGGAACTAGAAGTTATTATCAACGGGAATAAATCAGGGGGGGCATGGAACAGCGGTGTAGTCGGCGAGTGAGGGCGGTGGGCAGGGGGGGGGGCGAAACGAGGCAACGGAGGCAATTGTATGCGCACATGCAAAGGCTGAAGGCAGCAGGAATGAAGAGAACATTCATCAACTCCGGTGAGCGAGGAAATAGAGAGGCCGGGGCATATTTGATACAGAGCCCGGGACGGTTATACAAAGAACTTACAAATCATTCTTATACAATGCAAAAAAATCCGTCCGAAATTTATACGAAAATTTCGCGATAAATCAATTTCACCGCGCTTAATCAGATGTATCAATCTTTGCGGATAATTTCCACTGAAGTGGAACAAAGTGGCTAAAAAATATTTATATTCGGGCCATATTTCATATTCAACACTTACAAACACGTCTACGGTATTGATTTATAATTATTGATTAAGCGTATTTCAAAATGCTCTCTGTGTATACAAATACTGACTCAACTGAAATACGTTTTCACAATACTTTATTTGCTTTGGTATATTTCACTTCATTTATTAATATCATAGGTTACGTAATTACTAAATTTCACTCAATCTAATAAAGTACTGGCAATGATATTTTCGTTGGTGGCTGAATGGTAACACACCTACACCACCCAAAACAAATAAGTACTGATTCTTCGTCAGATTCAGTAATTTCACAGCCTCTGATAATAATAAATAAAGTTTTTTTTTGGCTTTGGCGTTAACCATTCAGCAACTAACGGTTATGTATTCGGTGGTGAAATAAATGAAGTTAAATTACAAAATTCAAACTGTGTATATCATCACATTTCTGCAATTTGAAATTTTATTATAATCAAACTTAGCTCCTCACCTGAAAATTTTAAGTAATAATTAAATTTCCTTAAACAACGTCAATCTACATCAACGTGTACCTGAAGCCACTGTGTGTTGTTTTAAAACCACAGTGTTTTATTAAGTGATAAGAAAAGTTAATCCGGAATTTTCAGTAAATAAGTGACGAGGGTACAAATGCACGCAAAATGGAGGGTGGGGAGGCTTCGGAAAAAGTAATTAAACGGGCAGTATTGAGTTTTCAACCGTCGGCCACCCCTCGAAAAATGTCCTTGGGTTTCCCTAACAAATATTAGGGAAACGACCCTAACGACCAATTCCTCCAAGTTTCAATTATACCGCCGCAGCAGTAAGACCTCTTAATTGTGGTCATACGCACCCTGAAATACGTTACGGCCGAGATCCGAATTGTTGTTATCAACATTTTCTATAATCTGTTTAATTACCTATGATTACAAAGTTTACAACTAATTTCCCTGCACTAATTAAATTACGCACCGCGAAATTGTCTTCCTATTCCAATTTATTTTCATTTCCCGGAACATAGATTCTATTAAAATGGAATTTATTACTTAATCTTTACAGGCTAAGTAATTTCGTGCGGAATATATGAAATATTGCTTAAATTGAATTTACGAAAACATGAAAAAATACACGAGTAAACCCCTTGGACCTTTTGTTAAAAATGCAACTTTCTTAATAATCATCGTAGACTATTGAATATACCTTTTTTTTCATTAGAAAGACGAGAGAAATTGATTGCCGTTAAAAAATTTCAGCTAGCTTCATTAACAAAAAAATTAGTCAGTCACAGTGATGTAACGTTCAGGCCGGGAGCGGATGGTAGTTGTTTTATAAACTATTCTTTAACACGTTCAGATTTGGTTTTATTTCAATTATTGATATTATTTAAGAATACGCCCGAACTTACACAAGTATAAATTATTTTAATGTAATATAACTTTGTTAGTAAGATTTAGTTGAAGCGATTTCGAACGGGGTTGACTTAAGACTCCTAACTCTAGACTAACAGTAAAAATAAGAAAAGTTCTCCTCCACACTTCTCCACACAAGAAATTCTACATCATCGTAGATAACAATAACCAATTGGAAACACGCATAACATGGGGAACAAAGTCTAGTTTCTGGACTGCAAGGTATTTACTTTATGATCACGCGGATCCAAACGGACTTTAAACGATGATTACTAAATGACTAATGGACTATTTGTTATTTCCAATGTTATCTGTGCTAAGCCGTTATCAATAATAAGTTTAGGAAAATACAATACATAAAATATAATATAAAATATTTAACATATATAATAATAATAATAATAGTGATTATTAGATTATCGGGTACATTACACTTCCCCCCTTATGAGAAAAAAATTACAACGTAATTTTTTCTTTTTAAAATAAATGGGCTATGCGCATTGAGAATAATATATAAATGGTAAATTTTGTCTAATTAGTTAAACAAGTTTCATTAAGCATTAAATAAAAAGTTATTTTAAGATATGCAAATAGACCGTAAAATAAGGTGGCCCATAAATATACTAAATAATATGAAAATTTTTTTTTCGTACTAAAATAAAAATACACGAATTATTTCTTACACATCGCAAAGAAATACAAACACTTATTATTACGAAAAAGAATAAAAGGTATAAAAGAAAATTCCTAGTGAAAATAATACATCACGAAAACAATATATATACACACAAATAAAATGTAACATATAACATATTCTTTGATGGTACGACCAGGAAATAGAAAGAACATATTTATTTTGTGCGAACCCAATTGATAATATTATTAGTACTTTTTATTGATCGCGATTAATTCTAATTCGTTCGCTTCTCCTTAAAGGCGGAGCAACCGGAGCCTGATTTACCGGAACTGGAGCTATATTGATATCTCTAATATTCATTGGTACATTTTCTGGGACATTAACATCAACTCTGTTTCGATTAGGTCTTATTCGTCTGAATGCTTGAAAAATTCTAGTGTGTTTGGCGATTTTATAGGAAAAGAACGTAATTGTGATAAAAAGCAATAAATACGAAAAGTAAGAGTAGTGAATTTCAGGGATCCAGCTATTGTGTCTGTTACTTACTATATTCTCACTCAGTTTTGCAATTTCATCGAGTTTGTGACTAGCCATTTTCAAATCGTTATTATCGATGTAGTTGATTTTTAGTTCCCCAAAGGATACATTTTTCGATATTTTCTTTGGAATTAAAATAATCTAAGTTCAAGTCTGTAGATAGAAAAAAAACCTTATTATCGTGGGAAGTTGTAATATTTTCGTCATTTTCAACTACGTTCACGTTTTGTATTAATGTGTTTTCTAGTTTTCCTAAAAAGTCTGAGTAGTTATCTGAAGCGGTATTTGTGATGAAAGTATTCGAAATAGGAGGACTAGTGATGTTTGTATCATGTTCAATTTGAATTCTACTAAGTGTGTCTGCATTACGGTTAAATTTACCAGGTTTATATTCAATATAATAATCGTATTCTGATAAACATAGACGCCATCGTAAAAGTCGGGACGTTTGGTCCTTTACACTGTCAAGGTATTTTAACGCAATATGATCGGTAATAATCTTAAATCGTCTGCCAAAAACATAGGGCCTAAAATGTTTAACGGCAGATACTATGGCTAGTAATTCTTTTGACGATACATCGTAATTTTGTTCTGCTTTACTCATAGTTCTGCTATAATACGCGATTGGTAAATTTTTTGAAGGTGGCCCTTGAGAAAGTACGGCACCGATTGCGAACTGCGATGCGTCAGTAGTTATAGTAAATTCTTGGGAAAAATCAGGATATTGTAAGACTGGTTCGCTCGATAATAGGGTCTTTAGTTTTTCAAAACAATCCTGTTCGAGACTTGTCCATCTGAATTTAACGTCTTTCTTTAGTAATTTAGTTAGTGGAAAAATTTGACTGCTAAAATTTGGAATGAAACGCCTATAATAGCCTGCTAAGCCAAGAAACGATTTAATATGTTTAGTATTTCTAGGTTGAGGGAACAGTTTAATACATGATACTTTATCAGGATTTGGGAGCACTCCGTTTTTGGTGATTAGATGTCCTAAATAAACTATTTCGTGACGTAAAAATTGGCATTTTTCAGGCTTCAGTTTTAAATTAAATTCTTCTAAACGGGTAAAAACGGCTCGTAGCTTATCTAGGTGGTTTTGTAGGTTATTGGAATATATAACAATATCATCGAGATAGCATAGACAGCGTAAATTAGTAGGTAAACCCGCCAATGCAGCGTTCATTAGGCGTTGGAAAGTTGCCGGGGCAGATTTTAACCCAAAGGGCATACGAAGAAACTCGTAATGCCCTGATGGTGTACTAAATGCAGTTTTAGGGATATCATTTGGGTGAATATTTATTTGGTGAAACCCGGAAGTTAAATCAAGAGTAGAAAAGTATTTAGAGTGACCAAGTTGATCGAGAATTTCCTCTATATTAGGTAAGGGGTAGGCGTCGCCAATCGTAACGCTATTTAATTTCCTATAATCAACGACTAACCGCCAACTTTTGTTTCCCTCCGAATCAGGTTTTTTAGGAACAATCCAGATTGGTGAGTTCCAGGGACTGAAGGAAGGTTTTATAATGTTTTGATTTAGCATTGAGTGGATTTGTTTGTCAACTTCTGTTTGTAAAGATTGAGGAAACCTATAAGATTTTGATTTGATAGGGATGTCGGTTGAGGTATGTATTTCGTGATAGACTAAATCTGTGCTAGATAAAATATCTCCTTCTAAATTAAATATGTGGTTAAATTCGAAACACAATGAAATTAAAGAATTATGTTCTTCCGAGTTAAGATGACCCAACTGCAACTTTTGTTTTAAAATTTTTAGTCTACCGGAATTATTATTTACGATCTCGGGTAAGTTGGATTGTAAATCCCGATTATTGTCAGGTTCGGGAATAGTTGTTAAAGGTTCAAAGTGACTATTAGAGTCAAAAATGTGAACAATTTCATTAGTCGGATTCCCAAAAATAAAGTTATTCTTTTCTGGGGTGTGAATACATATGCAAATATTTAAAGCAAATGCTGTAATTTTAATGACGTCATCAGTTGCAAAAGCATTGGGAGTTTTTAGTATATTTTCTGCTTCTTGAGGCGAAAGGCAATTTTCAATATGGTTTGAATCTAGCAAAAATGTTTTAAGTTTTTCTACTGATTTAAACGAGGCCGTTAGGTAAATAATGCAATGAAAGAAACAGTTTCCATCGGTAGGCATTTTTTGGGTTAAAAAATGTTTACATTCTTCAATGCATTTAGCACTAAAAGTGTAATTTAGAATAGGTTGATTAAAATTTTCAGAATAATTAACAACTTGGTTATACTTTTCTTCGTCAGGAACGTATACCGTATAATGATGTGGGTAAAAAGGATTATTATTAGAGAAATTGCATAGAAATGTTACAATATCGTTGATTGGTACATTAAATAATCCTGTACCCAATAAAATTGTACGAATATTTAATGGTTTGTTATAGAAGTTGGGAAAAATATCTAAAAAGTTAGTAAATTTTTGTAACCAATTTGATGGATTACAGATTAGGTTAATGCATATTCCAAAATGTTTTCCTTCTGTTATAGTAAAAAGACATTCGTTATTAGAATTATTTTGCAATTTTGTTTCTAAATTATGATTAATAAAATATTGAACACCGCAGTCAGACATTATTTCGCCTGCGAAACCTGCGTAACCAAAAGGTGAGCCGTCAGATTTTGTGGTGTGATCGTGAATAAAATGAAAAGTAACTTTGCTCAGTTTTAAAGAAGAATTTAAAAATGTGAATACAGGTAAAGAATAGTTGACAGTTTGTGGTTTTAGTTTGTTTAGGATATTTAAATAATTATTGTAATATTGAATTGTCTTACCATCGTTTGTATAATTACTTGTATTGACTTTTTTAAGGGAAAATTGCTTGATTGTTGAAATAAGCGGCTCCAGTGTAACAGTAATATTATCGCATGCATAGTCGTTATCGCTAGCATTTAGCAGTGTTGTTATCGCAGTATTATTAGAAAGATTTACTTTAACAATACTACTACACAAATAAATGTTCGGAAATATTTCTTGTTTATTTACGATACCTTCGATTATTTCTGGATTAGTAATTATGATGTTAATGACTTTTTCCGTTCTGGCTTTCACAAGGATTTTATCAGAATTTAATTTATTTTGTTCAAAGTCTAATGGACTTGTTAAATTTTGCACAGGCAATTTATTTGCATCATCAATAGTATTTTCAAGAGTGGGACTTGTAATGTTATTAGTAGGTGACTTACGGGGTATATCCGCATCGCATTGTGTTTTGATAGAATTCTTTGTGTTTGGAACAATAGATTTGTTGATTAATTGTCGATTAATTTCTTCATTAGGTTTGATTTGGTTAGGTATCTGGCTTGGAAGTGCATCTTCCTTTAAAGTTCGATTAATGGTATGTAAGTCTAACAACACGTTTCCAAATTGAATTTTATAGTTCCGGTAATCAATAATAGAAGTTAATTTTTTAAGAAAATCGTTACCAATAAGTCCATCTTGAGAGATTGGAAATGAACTAGGAACTATATGAAATGCATGTTCAAATTTATAATTATTATCAAATTCAAAATGTAATGTGCAATAACATAAAGTCTGAATAGGTTTGCTGGATGTGTTGATTCCGTGCAAAGTAATTTTCATATCGTCGAAAACAAAAACGCAAGGTTTCAGTCTGTTTAATTTTATTAATGAGATTTCGGCGCCCGTATCTATTAAAAATGTACCTTTTGATTTTAATTGAGGTGATATTAAAGTTACGTAGGAAGAAATCGCATCTAAGTCTATTGAAAAAATGTTGGTTCTTGGACTTGGGATGCTGTCCGAGGTTAGTCCACAACTTCGGACTCCAAAAGAGTTTAAATTTAACTGTCTAGAATAGTTTGAATCAGAATTTATAAATCTATTATTAGAACTTTTTGAATATGATGGATTTTGAAATGAATTGTTATCGCGTTGTCGAGGTGGGAAATTTGTATTTGGGTCGTCTAGGTAAGTGTAACTTGCGCTATTTTTGTTAAAATTTGTGTTCTGTGTTTGCGATTGTCGAGCAGGGTTATTAAAATTTTGCTGCTTAAAATTTTGTGAATTTTGTAAATTATAATTTTGTTGCCGGGGTCTAAAATCTGCTTGCGAGTTATTATACATTCTTTTTCGACATTCATTTATTGAGTGGCCAACATTTTTGCAGTAATTACATGTTGTTAGTGAATTCTGGTTGCTGTTTGTAAATGAGTTGAACCTACAGTTTGCTGTACTGTGGTTATTTTTGTTGCATATGTGACATTGATTTAAATTTATTTTAACATGTTTTTGGGGCAATGAGTTTTCTTCCGCGGATGCAATATTAACGGCTTTTTCTAATGAATCACAATTTCGCGCTTTTAAAATTACACCTAAATCTCTATTTAGACCGGAAATAAAAACATTTAAACATTGTTTGTTTAATAAATCTGCTTGAGCTTGTATAACTGCATCGGCTAACGTGATGTCTAATGAATTGATTAGTTCATGATATAACTTTTTGATTTTATTACCAAAATTTGCTACCGATTCGTTACTTTCCTGTTTACAGCACATAAGTTCTGACTGTAATTGATTATAAGATTTTTTATGTGAAAAATTCTCGCGAAGTAATTGTTTGAGTTCGTTCCAAGTGTTAGTAATACGACCTCTAACAAGAGCACCTGCATCGCCTGTGATTCTGTTTTTTATGAATATTAATAAGGTTGCCTTTTGCTCTTCAGTTACTAAAGTCATAGCATTATTGCACTGTCCTATAAAATCTTCTAAATTTGTATTTTGAGTATTATTGAATCTAGCTTCAGATAGGGTTAAAAATGCCAAATTTAAGGTCTCCATTTTTCTTAAAAAATTATTTTCGATTTATATTTAGAAAACAATAAATTAAAATGCGATTTATGTGATAAAAGTACTGTGGGTTGCAGAAAATAATGGTATTTATGTGTTCTTTCTTTACCTGGTCAACATGAAAATCACGATGAGCATTGCGTCGCCGTCGCGAGGTATCTCACAACAGTATCACTATGAACACCTCGTCTTGTAGGGGTTAGGCGCGCTTCCTCCAGGAGTTGTAGCCGGATCGCCTCCTTGCGGGCCTGTGGACGGTACCTCTCCTCTTGGGGTTGCGGGTGTTTGGCTTCTTCTCGTGGATGTGGATTGTTAAATTCCTTTCGCTGATGTGGACGGCTCGCTTCCTCTTGGGGTTGCGGTTGGTTGATTTCCTCTCGGTGATGTGGGTGGCTCGCTTCCTCTTTGAGTTGCGGGTGGTTGGCTTCCTCTCGGTGAAGTGTATGTTGATGATTTATTCGTAATTCGAATAACTACCGTAAAACACTTTATACACGTGTTTGTTTACCGACTGCGCCAGTGTAACGTTCAGGCCGGGAGCGGATGGTAGTTGTTTTATAAACTATTCTTTAACACGTTCAGATTTGGTTTTATTTCAATTATTGATATTATTTAAGAATACGCCCGAACTTACACAAGTATAAATTATTTTAATGTAATATAACTTTGTTAGTAAGATTTAGTTGAAGCGATTTCGAACGGGGTTGACTTAAGACTCCTAACTCTAGACTAACAGTAAAAATAAGAAAAGTTCTCCTCCACACTTCTCCACACAAGAAATTCTACATCATCGTAGATAACAATAACCAATTGGAAACACGCATAACATGGGGAACAAAGTCTAGTTTCTGGACTGCAAGGTATTTACTTTATGATCACGCGGATCCAAACGGACTTTAAACGATGATTACTAAATGACTAATGGACTATTTGTTATTTCCAATGTTATCTGTGCTAAGCCGTTATCAATAATAAGTTTAGGAAAATACAATACATAAAATATAATATAAAATATTTAACATATATAATAATAATAATAATAGTGATTATTAGATTATCGGGTACATTACAGTGAACATTTTTGAAAATTTACGAAAATAATTGATTTTTCAGACTTTGATCGGCCGTAGCGGCCAAACGAAAACTCCAAATTGAACGCGGTTTGCAAATCTGAGCTCCTCGTACGTCAATTAGTCGGATTAGAGATTTTTAATTTTTGATGAAAACACGAAAAAAAGGCATGAGTAAACCCCTTGAAAATTTGTTAAAAAATGCAACTTTCTTAATAATCATCGTAGACTATTGAATTTAACTTTTTTTCATCAGAAAGACGAGAGAAATTGATTGCCGTTAAAAAATTTCAGCTAACTTAAATGGCAAAAAAATGAGTCAGTCACAGTGAACATTTTTGAAAATTTACGAAAATAATTGATTTTTCAGACTTTGATCGGCCGTAGCGGCCAAACGAAAACTCCAAATTGAACGCGGTTTGCAAATCTGAGCTCCTCGTACGTCAATTAGTCGGATTAGAGATTTTTAATTTTTGATGAAAACACGAAAAAAAGACATGAGTAAACCCCTTGAAAATTTGTTGAAAAATGCAACTTTCTTAATAATCATCGTAGACTATTGAATTTAACTTTTTTTTCATCAGAAAGACGAGAGAAATTGATTGCCGTTAAAAAATTTCAGCTAACTTCAATAGCAAAAAAATTAGTCAGTCACAGTGAAAATTTTAGAAAATTTAAGAAAATAATTGATTTTTCAGACTTTGATCGCCCGTAGCGGCCAAAAGAAAACTCCAAATTGAACGCGGTTTGCAAATCTGAGCTTCTCGTACGTCAATTAGTCGGATTAGAGATTTTTAATTTTTGATGAAAACACGAAAAAAAGACATGAGTAAACCCCTTGAAAATTTGTTAAAAAATGCAACTTTCTTAATAATCATCGTAGACTATTGAATTTAACTTTTTTTTCATCAGAAAGACGAGAGAAATTGATTGCCGTTAAAAAATTTCAGCTAACTTCAATAGCAAAAAAATTAGTCAGTCACAGTGAAAATTTTAGAAAATTTAAGAAAATAATTGATTTTTCAGACTTTGATCGGCCGTAGCGGCCAAACGAAAACTCCAAATTGAACGCGGTTTGCAAATCTGAGCTCCTCGTACGTCAATTAGTCGGATTAGACATTTTTATTTTTTGATGAAATCGTGAAAAAAAACATGACTAACCCCCTTGGAAATTTTGTTAAAAAATGCAACTTTCTTAAAAATCATCGTAGACTATTGAATTTAACTTTATTTTCATCAGAAAGACGAAAGAAATTGATTGCCGTTAAAAAATTTCAGCTAACTTTAAAAACAAAAAAAATTAGTCAGTCACCATGAGGATTTTGGAAAATTTACGAAAATAATTGATTTTTCAGGCTTTGATCGGCCACAGCGGCCAAACGAAAACTCCAAATTGAACGCGGTTTGCAAATCTGAGCTCCTCGTACGTCAATTAGTCGGATTAGACATTTTTATTTTTTGATGAAATCGTGAAAAAAAACATGACTAACCCCCTTGGAAATTTTGTTAAAAAATGCAACTTTCTTAAAAATCATCGTAGACTATTGAATTTAACTTTATTTTCATCAGAAAGACGAGAGAAATTGATTGCCGTTAAAAAATTTCAGCTAACTTCAAAAACAAAAAAATTAGTCAGTCACCATGAGGATTTTGGAAAATTTACGAAAATAATTGATTTTTCAGACTTTGATCGGCCGTAGCGGCCAAACGAAAACTCCAAATTGAACGCGGTTTGCAAATCTGAGCTCCTCGTACGTCAATTAGTCGGATTAGACATTTTTATTTTTTGATGAAATCGTGAAAAAAAACATGACTAACCCCCTTGGAAATTTTGTTAAAAAATGCAACTTTCTTAAAAATCATCGTAGACTATTGAATTTAACTTTATTTTCATCAGAAAGACGAGAGAAATCGATTGCCGTTAAAAAATTTCAGCTAACTTCTATAGCAAAAAAATTAGTCAGTCACCATGAGGATTTTGGAAAATTTATGAAAATAATTGATTTTTCAGACTTTGATCGGCCGTAGCGGCCTAACGAGAACTCCAAATTGAACGCGGTTTGCAAATCTGAGCTCCTCGTACGTCAATTAGTCGGAGTAGACATTTTTATTTTTTGATGAAATCGTGAAAAAAAACATGACTAATCCCCTTGGAAATTTTGTTAAAAAATGCAACTTTCTTAAAAATCATCGTAGACTCTTGAATTTAACTTTATTTTCATCAGAAAGACGAGAGAAATTGATTGTCGTTAAAAAATTTGAGCTTACTTCAAAAACAAAAAAATTAGTCAGTCACCATGAGGATTTTGGAAAATTTACGAAAATAATTGATTTTTCAGACTTTGATCGGCCGTAGCGGCCAAACGAAAACTCAAAATTGAACGCGGTTTGCAAATCTGAGCTCCTCGTACGTCAATTAGTCGGATTAGACATTTTTATTTTTTGATGAAATCGTGAAAAAAAACATGACTAACCCCCTTGGAAATTTTGTTAAAAAATGCAACTTTCTTAAAAATCATCGTAGACTATTGAATTTAACTTTATTTTCATCAGAAAGACGAGAGAAATCGATTGCCGTTAAAAAAATTCAGCTAACTTCAATAGCAAAAAAATTAGTCAGTCACCATGAGGATTTTGGAAAATTTACGAAAATAATTGATTTTTCAGACTTTGATCGGCCGCAGCGGCCAAACGAAAACTCCAAATTGAACGCGGTTTGCAAATCTGAGCTCCTCGTACGTCAATTAGTCGGATTAGACATTTTTATTTTTTGATGAAATCGTGAAAAAAAACATGACTAACCCCCTTGGAAATTTTGTTAAAAAATGCAACTTTCTTAAAAATCATCGTAGACTATTGAATTTAACTTTATTTTCATCAGAAAGACGAGAGAAATTGATTGCCGTTAAAAAATTTCAGCTAACTTCAAAAACAAAAAAATTAGTCAGTCACCATGAGGATTTTGGAAAATTTACGAAAATAATTGATTTTTCAGACTTTGATCGGCCGCAGCGGCCAAACGAAAACTCCAAATTGAACGCGGTTTGCAAATCTGAGCTCCTCGTACGTCAATTAGTCGGATTAGACATTTTTATTTTTTGATGAAATCGTGAAAAGAAACATGACTAACCCCCTTGGAAATTTTGTTAAAAAATGCAACTTTCTTAAAAATCATCGTAGACTATTGAATTTAACTTTATTTTCATCAGAAAGACGAGAGAAATTGATTGCCGTTAAAAAATTTCAGCTAACTTCAAAAACAAAAAAATTAGTCAGTCACCATGAGGATTTTGGAAAATTTACGAAAATAATTGATTTTTCAGACTTTGATCGGCCGCAGCGGCCAAACGAAAACTCCAAATTGAACGCGGTTTGCAAATCTGAGCTCCTCGTACGTCAATTAGTCGGATTAGACATTTTTATTTTTTGATGAAATCGTGAAAAAAAACATGACTAACCCCCTTGGAAATTTTGTTAAAAAATGCAACTTTCTTAAAAATCATCGTAGACTATTGAATTTAACTTTATTTTCATCAGAAAGACGAGAGAAATTGATTGCCGTTAAAAAATTTCAGCTAACTTCAAAAACAAAAAAATTAGTCAGTCACCATGAGGATTTTGGAAAATTTACGAAAATAATTGATTTTTCAGACTTTGATCGGCCGCAGCGGCCAAACGAAAACTCCAAATTGAACGCGGTTTGCAAATCTGAGCTCCTCGTACGTCAATTAGTCGGATTGGACATTTTTATTTTTTGATGAAATCATGAAAAAAAACATGACTAACCCCCTTGGAAATTTTGTTAAAAAATGCAACTTTCTTAAAAATCATCGTAGACTATTGAATTTAACTTTATTTTCATCAGAAAGACGAGAGAAATTGATTGCCGTTAAAAAATTTCAGCTAACTTCAAAAACAAAAAAATTAGTCAGTCACCATGAGGATTTTGGAAAATTTACGAAAATAATTGATTTTTCAGACTTTGATCGGCCGTAACGGCCAAACGAAAACTCCAAATTGAACGCGGTTTGCAAATCTGAGCTCCTCGTACGTCAATTAGTCGGATTAAACATTTTTATTTTTTGATGAAATCGTGAAAAAAAACATGTCTAACCCCCTTGGAAATTTTGTTAAAAAATGCAACTTTCTTAAAAATCATCGTAGACTATTGAATTTAACTTTATTTTCATCAGAAAGACGAGAGAAATCGATTGCCGTTAAAAAAATTCAGCTAACTTCAATAGCAAAAAAATTAGTCAGTCACCATGAGGATTTTGGAAAATTTACGAAAATAATTGATTTTTCAGACTTTGATCGGCCGCAGCGGCCAAACGAAAACTCCAAATTGAACGCGGTTTGCAAATCTGAGCTCCTCGTACGTCAATTAGTCGGATTAGACATTTTAATTTTTTGATGAAATCGTGAAAAAAAACATGACTAACCCCCTTGGAAATTTTGTTAAAAAATGCAACTTTCTTAAAAATCATCGTAGACTATTGAATTTAACTTTATTTTCATCAGAAAGACGAGAGAAATTGATTGCCGTTAAAAAAATTCAGCTAACTTCAAAAACAAAAAAATTAGTCAGTCACCATGAGGATTTTGGAAAATTTACGAAAATAATTGATTTTTCAGACTTTGATCGGCCGCAGCGGCCAAACGAAAACTCCAAATTGAACGCGGTTTGCAAATCTGAGCTCCTCGTACGTCAATTAGTCGGATTAGACATTTTTATTTTTTGATGAAATCGTGAAAAAAAACATGACTAACCCCCTTGGAAATTTTGTTAAAAAATGCAACTTTCTTAAAAATCATCGTAGACTATTGAATTTAACTTTATTTTCATCAGAAAGACGAGAGAAATCGATTGCCGTTAAAAAATTTCAGCTAACTTCAATAGCAAAAAAATTAGTCAGTCACCATGAGGATTTTGGAAAATTTACGAAAATAATTGATTTTTCAGACTTTGATCGGCCGTAGCGGCCTAACGAAAACTCCAAATTGAACGCGGTTTGCAAATCTGAGCTCCTCGTACGTCAATTAGTCAGATTAGACATTTTTATTTTTTGATGAAATCGTGAAAAAAAACATGACTAACCCCCTTGGAAATTTTGTTAAAAAATGCAACTTTCTTAAAAATCATCGTAGACTATTGAATTTAACTTTATTTTCATCAGAAAGACGAGAGAAATCGATTGCCGTTAAAAAATTTCAGCTAACTTCAATAGCAAAAAAATTAGTCAGTCACCATGAGGATTTTGGAAAATTTACGAAAATCATTGATTTTTCAGACTTTGATCGGCCGTAGCGGCCTAACGAAAACTCCAAATTGAACGCGGTTTGCAAATCTGAGCTCCTCGTACGTCAATTAGTCGGATTAGACATTTTTATTTTTTGATGAAATCGTGAAAAAAAACATGACTAACCCCCTTGGAAATTTTGTTAAAAAATGCAACTTTCTTAAAAATCATCGTAGACTATTGAATTTAACTTTATTTTCATCAGAAAGACGAGAGAAATCGATTGCAGTTAAAAAATTTCAGCTAACTTCAATAGCAAAAAAATTAGTCAGTCACCATGAGGATTTTGGAAAATTTACGAAAATCATTGATTTTTCAGACTTTGATCGGCCGTAGCGGCCAAACGAAAACTCCAAATTGAACGCGGTTTGCAAATCTGAGCTCCTCGTACGTCAATTAGTCGGATTAGACATTTTTATTTATTGATGAAATCGTGAAAAAAAACATGACTTTCCCTTGGAAATTTTGTTAAAAAATGCAACTTTCTTAAAAATCATCGTAGACTATTGAATTTAACTTTATTTTCATCAGAAAGACGAGAGAAATCGATTGCCGTTAAAAAATTTCAGCTAACTTCAATAGCAAAAAAATTAGTCAGTCACCATAAGGATTTTGGAAAATTTACGAAAATAATTGATTTTTCAGACTTTGATCGGCCGTAGCGGCCAAACGAAAACTCCAAATTGAACGCGGTTTGCAAATCTGAGCTCCTCGTACGTCAATTAGTCGGATTAGACATTTTTATTTTTTGTTGGAATCGTGAAAAAAAACATGACTAACCCCCTTGGAAATTTTGTTAAAAAATGCAACTTTCTTAAAAATCATCGTAGACTATTGAATTTAACTTTATTTTCATCAGAAAGACGAGAGAAATTGATTGCCGTTAAAAAATTTCAGCTAACTTCAAAAACAAAAAAATTAGTCAGTCACCATGAGGATTTTGGAAAATTTACGAAAATAATTGATTTTTCAGACTTTGATCGGCTGTAGCGGCCAAACGAAAACTCCAAATTAAACGCGGTTTGCAAATCTGAGCTCCGCGTACGTCAATTAGTCGGATTAGACATTTTTGTTTTTTGATGAAATCGTGAAAAAAAACATGACTAACTCCCTTGGAAATTTTGTTAAAAAATGCAACTTTCTTAAAAATCATCGTAGACTATTGAATTTAACTTTATTTTCATCAGAAAGACGAGAGAAATCGATTGCCGTTAAAAAATTTCAGCTAACTTCAAAAACAAAAAAATTAGTCAGTCACCATGAGGATTTTGGAAAATTTACGAAAATCATTGATTTTTCAGACTTTGATCGGCCGTAGCGGCCAAACGAAAACTCCAAATTGAACGCGGTTTGCAAATCTGAGCTCCTCGTACGTCAATTAGTCGGATTAGACATTTTTATTTTTTGATGAAATCGTGAAAAAAAACATGACTAACCCCCTTGGAAATTTTGTTAAAAAATGCAACTTTCTTAAAAATCATCGTAGACTATTGAATTTAACTTTATTTTCATCAGAAAGACGAGAGAAATTGATTGCCGTTAAAAAATTTCAGCTAACTTCAAAAACAAAAAAATTAGTCAGTCACCATGAGGATTTTGGAAAATTTACGAAAATAATTGATTTTTCAGACTTTGATCGGCCGCAGCGGCCAAACGAAAACTCCAAATTGAACGCGGTTTGCAAATCTGAGCTCCTCGTACGTCAATTAGTAGGATTGGACATTTTTATTTTTTGATGAAATCATGAAAAAAAACATGACTAACCCCCTTGGAAATTTTGTTAAAAAATGCAACTTTCTTAAAAATCATCGTAGACTATTGAATTTAACTTTATTTTCATCAGAAAGACGAGAGAAATTGATTGCCGTTAAAAAATTTCAGCTAACTTCAAAAACAAAAAAATTAGTCAGTCACCATGAGGATTTTGGAAAATTTACGAAAATAATTGATTTTTCAGACTTTGATCGGCCGTAACGGCCAAACGAAAACTCCAAATTGAACGCGGTTTGCAAATCTGAGCTCCTCGTACGTCAATTAGTCGGATTAAACATTTTTATTTTTTGATGAAATCGTGAAAAAAAACATGTCTAACCCCCTTGGAAATTTTGTTAAAAAATGCAACTTTCTTAAAAATCATCGTAGACTATTGAATTTAACTTTATTTTCATCAGAAAGACGAGAGAAATCGATTTCCGTTAAAAAAATTCAGCTAACTTCAATAGCAAAAAAATTAGTCAGTCACCATGAGGATTTTGGAAAATTTACGAAAATAATTGATTTTTCAGACTTTGATCGGCCGCAGCGGCCAAACGAAAACTCCAAATTGAACGCGGTTTGCAAATCTGAGCTCCTCGTACGTCAATTAGTCGGATTAGACATTTTAATTTTTTGATGAAATCGTGAAAAAAAACATGACTAACCCCCTTGGAAATTTTGTTAAAAAATGCAACTTTCTTAAAAATCATCGTAGACTATTGAATTTAACTTTATTTTCATCAGAAAGACGAGAGAAATTGATTGCCGTTAAAAAAATTCAGCTAACTTCAAAAACAAAAAAAATTAGTCAGTCACCATGAGGATTTTGGAAAATTTACGAAAATAATTGATTTTTCAGACTTTGATCGGCCGTAGCGGCCAAACGAAAACTCCAAATTGAACGCGGTTTGCAAATCTGAGCTCCTCGTACGTCAATTAGTCGGATTAGACATTTTTATTTTTTGATGAAATCGTGAAAAAAAACATGACTAACCCCCTTGGAAATTTTGTTAAAAAATGCAACTTTCTTAAAAATCATCGTAGACTATTGAATTTAACTTTATTTTCATCAGAACGACGAGAGAAATCGATTGCCGTTAAAAAATTTCAGCTAACTTCAATAGCAAAAAAATTAGTCAGTCACCATGAGGATTTTGGAAAATTTACGAAAATAATTGATTTTTCAGACTTTGATCGGCCGTAGCGGCCTAACGAAAACTCCAAATTGAACGCGGTTTGCAAATCTGAGCTCCTCGTACGTCAATTAGTCGGATTAGACATTTTTATTTTTTGATGAAATCGTGAAAAAAAACATGACTAACCCCCTTGGAAATTTTGTTAAAAAATGCAACTTTCTTAAAAATCATCGTAGACTATTGAATTTAACTTTATTTTCATCAGAAAGACGAGAGAAATCGATTGCCGTTAAAAAATTTCAGCTAACTTCAATAGCAAAAAAATTAGTCAGTCACCATGAGGATTTTGGAAAATTTACGAAAATAATTGATTTTTCAGACTTTGATCGGCCGTAGCGGCCTAACGAAAACTCCAAATTGAACGCGGTTTGCAAATCTGAGCTCCTCGTACGTCAATTAGTCGGATTAGACATTTTTATTTTTTGATGAAATCGTGAAAAAAAACATGACTAACCCCCTTGGAAATTTTGTTAAAAAATGCAACTTTCTTAAAAATCATCGTAGACTATTGAATTTAACTTTATTTTCATCAGAAAGACGAGAGAAATCGATTGCCGTTAAAAAATTTCAGCTAACTTCAATAGCAAAAAAATTAGTCAGTCACCATGAGGATTTTGGAAAATTTACGAAAATCATTGATTTTTCAGACTTTGATCGGCCGTAGCGGCCAAACGAAAACTCCAAATTGAACGCGGTTTGCAAATCTGAGCTCCTCGTACGTCAATTAGTCGGATTAGACATTTTTATTTATTGATGAAATCGTGAAAAAAAACATGACTAATCCCCTTGGAAATTTTGTTAAAAAATGCAACTTTCTTAAAAATCATCGTAGACTATTGAATTTAACTTTATTTTCATCAGAAAGACGAGAGAAATCGATTGCCGTTAAAAAATTTCAGCTAACTTCAATAGCAAAAAAATTAGTCAGTCACCATGAGGATTTTGGAAAATTTACGAAAATAATTGATTTTTCAGACTTTGATCGGCCGTAGCGGCCAAACGAAAACTCCAAATTGAACGCGGTTTGCAAATCTGAGCTCCTCGTACGTCAATTAGTCGGATTAGACATTTTTATTTTTTGATGAAATCGTGAAAAAAAACATGACTAACCCCCTTGGAAATTTTGTTAAAAAATGCAACTTTCTTAAAAATCATCGTAGACTATTGAATTTAACTTTATTTTCATCAGAAAGACGAGAGAAATTGATTGCCGTTAAAAAATTTCAGCTAACTTCAAAAACAAAAAAATTAGTCAGTCACCATGAGGATTTTGGAAAATTTACGAAAATAATTGATTTTTCAGACTTTGATCGGCTGTAGCGGCCAAACGAAAACTCCAAATTAAACGCGGTTTGCAAATCTGAGCTCCTCGTACGTCAATTAGTCGGATTAGACATTTTTGTTTTTTGATGAAATCGTGAAAAAAAACATGACTAACTCCCTTGGAAATTTTGTTAAAAAATGCAACTTTCTTAAAATCATCGTAGACTATTGAATTTAACTTTATTTTCATCAGAAAGACGAGAGAAATCGATTGCCGTTAAAAAATTTCAGCTAACTTCAAAAACAAAAAAATTAGTCAGTCACCATGAGGATTTTGGAAAATTTACGAAAATCATTGATTTTTCAGACTTTGATCGGCCGTAGCGGCCAAACGAAAACTCCAAATTGAACGCGGTTTGCAAATCTGAGCTCCTCGTACGTCAATTAGTCGGATTAGACATTTTTATTTTTTGATGAAATCGTGAAAAAAAACATGACTAACCCCCTTGGAAATTTTGTTAAAAAATGCAACTTTCTTAAAAATCATCGTAGACTATTGAATTTAACTTTATTTTCATTAGAAAGACGAGAGAAATTGATTGCCATTAAAAAATTTCAGCTAACTTCAAAAACAAAAAAATTAGTCAGTCACCATGAGGATTTTGGAAAATTTACGAAAATAATTGATTTTTCAGACTTTGATCGGCCGTAGCGGCCAAACGAAAACTCCAAATTGAACGCGGTTTGCAAATCTGAGCTCCTCGTACGTCAATTAGTCGGATTAGACATTTTTATTTTTTGATGAAATCGTGAAAAAAAACATGACTAACCCCCTCGGAAATTTTGTTAAAAAATGCAACTTTCTTAAAAATCATCGTAGACTATTGAATTTAACTTTATTTTCATCAGAAAGACGAGAGAAATCGATTGCCGTTAAAAAAATTCAGCTAACTTCAATAGCAAAAAAATTAGTCAGTCACCATGAGGATATTTTGGAAAATTTACGAAAATAATTGATTTTTCAGACTTTGATCGGCCGTAGCGGCCTAACGAAAACTCCAAATTGAACGCGGTTTGCAAATCTGAGCTCCTCGTACGTCAATTAGTCGGATTAGACATTTTTATTTTTTGATGAAATCGTGAAAAAAAACATGACTAACCCCCTTGGAAATTTTGTTAAAAATACAACTTTCTTAAAAATCATCGTAGACTATTGAATTTAACTTTATTTTCATCAGAAAGACGAGAGAAATTGATTGCCGTTAAAAAATTTCAGCTAACTTCAAAAACAAAAAAATTAGTCAGTCACCATGAGGATTTTGGAAAATTTACGAAAATAATTGATTTTTCAGACTTTAATCGGCCGTAACGGCCAAACGAAAACTCCAAATTGAACGCGGTTTGCAAATCTGAGCTCCTCGTACGTCAATTAGTCGGATTAGACATTTTTATTTTTTGATGAAATCGTGAAAAAAAACATGACTAACCCCCTTGGAAATTTTGTTAAAAATACAACTTTCTTAAAAATCATCGTAGACTATTGAATTTACCTTTATTTTCATCAGAAAGACGAGAGAAATCGATTGCCGTTAAAAAATTTCAGCTAACTTCAATAGCAAAAAAATTAGTCAGTCACCATGAGGATTTTGGAAAATTTACGAAAATAATTGATTTTTCAGACTTTGATCGGCCGTAGCGGCCTAACGAAAACTCCAAATTGAACGCGGTTTGCAAATCTGAGCTCCTCGTACGTCAATTAGTCGGATTAGACATTTTTATTTTTTGATGAAATCGTGAAAAAAAACATGACTAACCCCCTTGGAAATTTTGTTAAAAATACAACTTTCTTAAAAATCATCGTAGACTATTGAATTTAACTTTATTTTCATCAGAAAGACGAGAGAAATCGATTGCCGTTAAAAAATTTCAGCTAACTTCAATAGCAAAAAAATTAGTCAGTCACCATGAGGATTTTGGAAAATTTACGAAAATAATTGATTTTTCAGACTTTGATCGGCCGTAGCGGCCAAACGAAAACTCCAAATTGAACGCGGTTTGCAAATCTGAGCTCCTCGTACGTCAATTAGTCGGATTAGACATTTTTATTTTTTGATGAAATCGTGAAAAAAAACGACTAACCCCTTGGAAATTTTGTTAAAAAATGCAACTTTCTTAAAAATCATCGTAGACTATTGAATTTAACTTTATTTTCATCAGAAAGACGAGAGAAATCGATTGCCGTTAAAAAATTTCAGCTAACTTCAATAGCAAAAAAATTAGTCAGTCACCATGAGGATTTTGGAAAATTTACGAAAATAATTGATTTTTCAGACTTTGATCGGCCGTAGCGGCCAAACGAAAACTCCGAATTGAACGCGGTTTGTAAATCTGAGCTCCTCGTACGTCAATTAGTCGGATTAGACATTTTTATTTTTTGATGATATCGTGAAAAAAAACATGACTAACCCCCTTGGAAATTTTGTTAAAAAATGCAACTTTCTTAAAAATCATCGTAGACTATTGAATTTAACTTTATTTTCATCAGAAAGACGAGAGAAATCGATTGCCGTTAAAAAATTTCAGCTAACTTCAATAGCAAAAAAATTAGTCAGTCACCATGAGGATTTTGGAAAATTTACGAAAATAATTGATTTTTCAGACTTTGATCGGCCGTAGCGGCCAAACGAAAACTCCGAATTGAACGCGGTTTGTAAATCTGAGCTCCTCGTACGTCAATTAGTCGGATTAGACATTTTTATTTTTTGATGAAATCGTGAAAAAAAACATGACTAACCCCCTTGGAAATTTTGTTAAAAATACAACTTTCTTAAAAATCATCGTAGACTATTGAATTTAACTTTATTTTCATCAGAAAGACGAGAGAAATCGATTGCCGTTAAAAAATTTCAGCTAACTTCAATAGCAAAAAAATTAGTCAGTCACCATGAGGATTTTGGAAAATTTACGAAAATAATTGATTTTTCAGACTTTGATCAGCCGTAGCGGCCTAACGAAAACTCCAAATTGAACGCGGTTTGCAAATCTGAGCTCCTCGTACGTCAATTAGTCGGATTAGACATTTTTATTTTTTGATGAAATCGTGAAAAAAAACATGACTAACCCCCTTGGAAATTTTGTTAAAAATACAACTTTCTTAAAAATCATCGTAGACTATTGAATTTAACTTTATTTTCATCAGAAAGACGAGAGAAATCGATTGCCGTTAAAAAATTTCAGCTAACTTCAATAGCAAAAAAATTAGTCAGTCACCATGAGGATTTTGGAAAATTTACGAAAATAATTGATTTTTCAGACTTTGATCGGCCGTAGCGGCCAAACGAAAACTCCAAATTGAACGCGGTTTGCAAATCTGAGCTCCTCGTACGTCAGTTAGTCGGATTAGACATTTTTATTTTTTGATGAAATCGTGAAAAAAAACGACTAACCCCTTGGAAATTTTGTTAAAAAATGCAACTTTCTTAAAAATCATCGTAGACTATTGAATTTAACTTTATTTTCATCAGAAAGACGAGAGAAATCGATTGCCGTTAAAAAATTTCAGCTAACTTCATTAGCAAAAAAATTAGTCAGTCACCATGAGGATTTTGGAAAATTTACGAAAATAATTGATTTTTCAGACTTTGATCGGCCGTAGCGGCCAAACGAAAACTCCGAATTGAACGCGGTTTGTAAATCTGAGCTCCTCGTACGTCAATTAGTCGGATTAGACATTTTTATTTTTTGATGATATCGTGAAAAAAAACATGACTAACCCCCTTGGAAATTTTGTTAAAAAATGCAACTTTCTTAAAAATCATCGTAGAATAGTAAGGCATTGTTTAGTAATCCTCGTCTATTTAATTCTGGAATGAGGAATGTCTCTAGCATGTTTACGTAGCGCTCGGATGTTACTGTTACAGCGCGGTTATTTTCATCCTCAAAAAAATATGGACCAATAATACCGAGAGATCCTACTCCACACCACACAACAACTTTTGGATTATGGAGGTTCTGGTAAAGATTTCACGAGGATTTTCATTTGACCAGTATCTAAAATTCTGTTTATTAACCATGCCGTTCAAATAAAAATTTGCTTCGTCGCTCATTAAGAGATTGTGAATTGCTCCTTGATGTAAATTCAAAAATTCTCGACAAAATGCTAACCTTGCTTCTTTATCTTGATTTATAAGTTGCTGTGCCATTTGGTATTTATAGGGATGAAATTTTAAATCTCTTTGAAGAATTCGATCTAAGCTTCCCTTTGATATTCCTAGGATAAGGGTTTGTCGATTAGCAGACCTTTTAGGACTTCTCGTAGACACAATTCTAACTCGTTCAATATTTTCTGTTGTACGAACTGTTCTTCGACGTCAAGGCTTCTTCAAATTTTGTACAGAACCATTTTCAGGCCAATGACGAACCCATAATTTAACAGTTTTACGATTTGGCGCGTGACCTCTATTGTTGTTATTAAACTGACGCCGGAATGCAGGCCTAACTTCTTCTATCGAATTGCTTCTTATGTAAGTTTCTACACAAAACACACGTTGTTGGACTGAGTAATCCATGAAAGTTAAATAATTATGATGAAAACTAACAAACTTCTCGTAGAAAAATATCGTTCCACAAAATTATTAATATAAAATTTATTTGTGACAGGTGCCTACTTGATCAATAATTAACTTAAATCCCAACATAATCTACAGAACATAATCCCACAGAGATAAACTTATTTAGTTATCTCTTAGGGAATTAATTAATAAAATAAAATGGGTAGTCTATTATGGCGAACCCTGTATAATAATAATAAAAATATGTTATATTAATATTAACCTTTATGGTTTCTTTCCGGACTTTTCCTTAGTCCCTTAGGTACCTTTTTTCGGTTTTTCCGAACTTGTTTTCATGACTTTTTTCAATACTTTATTCTCAAGAATTTTTTCAGATTTTTTTTCGGAATATTATTTTCGGGACATTTTTAAGACGTTTTTCTCGACTTAATTTTTCAGAAAATTTTTTCAGGACTTTTTTCAGGACCTTATTTTCAAAACTTTTTTTCGGTATTTATTTCAGGACTATTTTTAGGAATTTTTTTAAATTAAATAATATTATTATTCGATGCAAAATCTAAATAAAAATTATTATATTATATTGCAAGTTGTCTGAATAAAGATCTTGATGTATGTAAATTACATTTCAATAAAGATAAATGTATTTCAGAACCTGATTATAAAGCCGAGGAAATATGTTAGTGGACTCCTCACATTTCTAACAGAGCAGGAAATCGTCCGATTCATACGATGTAAAATATGACGGAAAATGGGGCAGGAGCGAACGAACGAGCCGAAAAATAAGACCGAGAGAAATGGCCTTTTCCGCAGCAGAAACTTCACCGGGAAACATCAGTGTAAATAAATAATTGATGTTACCGAACGAAAACTGCTAGAAAAATAATGCCGCACTTGATATTCAACCGCGCGGGAATATGAATTCTAATTAAATTAATCGGATCGAAATTGGAAACATTTCGGTTCCGTTCCGTATTTGCATTTCAATTTAAAAATCCGATCCCGCACACTGCCGGGCAAATTAAATAATAGTCGCCCCCGTATGTTTAAACAAAATTGAATAATTCAATTCGCCAACGGTAATATTTGCGACCCTTCCGTTTCTTCCCATGATCGATGATAACCTTTAGCATCTTGAAAATTCAAAATCCCGCATGGAATAAACTCGATGTTGTGGGAATAAAAGGGCTCAGTTGTAGGGTTGTGCGGTGGTCAACTGAGATTGGAACAGGTTACGGAGCGGCGATGCTGCACAGTTAGGGTACTTTTCCAGATGGAAAGGGTTGATAGGTCAGAGGTCGGCACTGGACCGCAGAGAAGCTGGATAGGGATATCGCGATCCCTATGTAGGGCATTAGCGATTGCGAGTTTTAAATGGATTCTAGGCGCCTTAACGGTTTCATTCAACAGGTTTTTATATTTCTAGTTTATGTACGGGCGGATATTGTTTTGTTTAAATGGACAAGGGTTATAACGCTCTTGTTTAATGGCCTTTGTTGAGTGTACATATTTAAATTTTATGGCTCTCAATATTTAATAATCGGATTTGTTGTTGTCGACTTCTCGAGGATGGTTTCAGGTCGTAGAAAGTTGTAAAACTCGGCAATTGATCAGAAGAGAAATTACTAATTGTTACATCTTGCAACCACAATTGAGGTAATATTTATATGGACACTATTAAAAATACACACTTATCGGAATCGGACGGACGGCACCCATCGGCAAAAATTGCTTACCACGGTTGTAAACGAGTCAACGCACATTTATCCATTCCGTGCCGTACCGATAAATGTGCGTTAAATCGTTTACAACTGTGTTAAACAATTTTATCCGTTGCGTGCCGTCCATCCGATTCCGATAAATGTGCGCGTAACTTAAAGCACAATTTACGAAAAAAAAAAATTGCGTATCTCTGTTCCTGGTAGTCTCACAATTTTTCTATAGACAAATAGTGTTCAAAATGGTCCCTTGGACTTGAAAAAAAAAACAAAATTTTTGAGGGAAAATTTATTTCAATCGATTTTTAGGCGTTTCCAATCGATTTTTTAAGCACTATTTACGAAAATAATAAGTTTTGCGTATCTCGGTTTCTGAAAATCCCACTACAAATAGTGTTCAGAATAGTCTCTTAGACTTGAAAAAACACTAGATGGCGCACCATGCAGTATTTGAATTCTTCCGCTTTTCCTTCTGAAACCGCCAAAAACTGATTTTCACTTGGGCGCTAACCATCCTAAAGATCCCTAGGTATAAATCAATAGATGGTGCACCGTGCAATATTTGAATTCTCCCGTTTTCGCGCGTTTTTCTTTCCGAAACCGCCGAAAACTGATTTTACGAAATAGTTTTCACTTGGGCGCTAATGAAGTTATTTTCATTCAATTTTGAAATCGTTAAATGCATTATTTTCCTTCTCCACTTCAAGTTTGGAGTGTTCGCGTTTTGTTTTTACTTAAATCATGGCATATGCTTTTTTACAGGAAATCATAAATACAATATTTTCATACAGGGTGAAATCTTTTGAAGCTAATTACTTGATTGATTATTTTTTACAAATTTTTGAATATTGAATACATTTTTTGGTTCTCCACTTCAAGTTTGGAGTGTTGGTCTTTTGTTTTTACTCAAGTCATGGCAATGTTTTTTACAGGAAATCATAAATACAATATTTTCATACAGGGTGAAACCTTTTGAAGCTAATTACTTGATTGATTATTTTTTACAAATTTTTGAATATTAAATACATTTTTTGGTTCTCCACTTCAAGTTTGGAGTGTTGGTCTTTTGTTTTTACTCAAGTCATTGCAATGTTTTTTACAGGAAATCATAAATACATTTTTTAATGGGTGGGAGCTTTTGAAGTAATTTTCTTGGTTAATTAATTTTTTACAAATTTTCAAATCCTTGAATGCATTTTTTGGTTCTCCACTTCAAGTTTGGAGTGTTGGCGTTTTGTCTTTACTTAAATCATGGCATTTTTTTACAGGAAATCATAAATACATTATTTTTATATTGAGTTAGAGCTTTTGAAGGTAATTCCTTGATTAATTAATTTTTTACAAATTTTTGAATCGTTGAATGCATTTTTTGGCTCTCAATTTCAAGTTTGGAGTGTTTTGTTTTTACTCAAGTCATGGCAATGTTCTTTTACAGGAAATCATAAATACATTATTTTTTTAATTGGTGGGAGCTTTTGAAGCAATTTTCTTGATTGATTAATTTTTTACAAATTTTTGAATCGTTAAATGCATTTTTTTGGCTCTCCACTTCAAGTTTGGAGTGTTAGTGTTTTGTTTTTACTCAAGTCATTGCATTTTTTTTATAGGAAATCATAAGTACATAGTTTTTTTTAATGAGTGGAAGCTTTTGAAGCAATTTTCTTGATTGATTAATTTTTTACACATTTTTGAATCGTTAAATGCATTTTTTTGGTTCTCCACTTTAAGTTTGGAGTGTTGGTGTTTTGTTTTTACTCAAGTCATGGCAATGTTTTTTTTACAGAAAATCATCAATACATTATTTTTATATTGAGCTAGAGCTTTCAAAGCTAATTCCTTGATTAATTATTTTTTTTACAAATTTTTGAATCTTTGAATACATTTTTCGTTTTCTCGCTTCAAGTTTGAAGTGTTGGTGTTTTGTTTTTACTCAAGTCATGGCAGTGTTTTTTACAGAAAATTATAAATACATTATTTTTATATTGAGCTAGAGCTTTCAAAGCTAATTCCTTGATTAATTATTTTTTTACAAATTTTCGTTGAATGCATTTTTCGTTTTTTCGCTTCAAGTTTGGGGTGTTAGTGTTTTGTTCTTACTCAAGTCATGGCATTTTTTTACAGAAAATCATGAATATATTATTTTTATAATGGGCGGTAGCTTTGGCAGCTAATTCTTTGATTAATTTTTTTTACAAATTTTTAAATCTCTGAATGCATTTTTTGATTTTTCGCTTCAAGTTTGGAGTGCTGGTGTTTTGTTTCTACTCAAGTCATGGCAATGTTTTTTACAGAAAATTATAAAAATATTATTTTTATATTGAGCTAGAGCTGTCAAAGCTAATTCCTTGATTAATTATTTTTTTTACAAATTTTTGAATCTTTGAATGCATTTTTTGATTTTCCGCTTGAAGTTTGGAGTGCTAGTGTTTTGTTTCTACTCAAGTCATGTCAATGTTTTTTACAGAAAATTATAAATATATTATTTTTATATTGAGCTATAGCTTTCAAAGCTAATTCCTTGATTAATTATTTTTTTTACAAATTTTTGAATCTTTGAATGCATTTTTTGTTTTCTCGCTTCAAGTTTGAACTGTTGGTATTTTGTTTTTACTCAAGTCATGGCAGTGTTTTTTACAGAAAATTATAAATATATTATTTTTATATTGAGCTAGAGCTTTCAAAGCTAATTCCTTGATTAATTATTTATTTTACAAATTTTTGAATCTTTGAATGCATTTTTCGTTTTCTCGCTTCAAGTTTGAATTGTTGGTGTTTTGTTTTTATTCAAGTCATGGCAAATTTTTACAGGAAATCATTAATACATTATTTTTATAATGGGCGGCAGCTTTTGAAGCTAATTCTTTGAATAATTATTTTTTTACAAATTTTTGGATCGTTGCATGCACTTTTCGGTTTTCCACTTCAAATCTGGAGGGTTGGTGTTTTGTTTTTATTTAAGTCATGGCACTTTTTTTTAAGAAATCAGAAATGCAGTATTCTTGTAAATGTATAAAGCTTTTTAAGCAAATTTTTCGAATGATTATTTACTATTTTTAAAATTAGAAGATATCAAGGTATCAATCACTAGATAGCGCAAACTGATTTTACGCAAAAGTTCACTAGATGACGTACCGTGCAGTATTTGAATTCTCCCGTTTTCGCGCGTTTTTCTTTCTGAAACTGCCAAAACCTGATTTTAAGAAAAAGTTTTCACTTGGACGCTTACCATCAAAGTAATTTAAAAAAATGGTGATGTGACCATCATGTTACTTTCTCCGACTTGATGGTATCATAGTCATTTATATTTACGCGTAATTACAGGAGATTTTTTTGTCAAAAATCACTCTTGACGTACTTACAGGCAAAAAAAATTGGTAAAAAATCATCTTTAACCACTTCGCGCCCATGCTGCTTTGATTTAATCCCAGGTTTGATTAAAAATTACTTCTTTGTTGTTGTTAACTTTTTCTACGAAATATGATTTCACTGTCACAAACTTTCCCATTTATGCAAAAAAATATGAAAAAATATTTCAAATAGATAGCGCTAAGGAAGTAATTTTTTTTGTACAATGTTTTTGTTTTCATTTTTCGCTTGTTGCCACATGTGGCGAACCTGGGCGTGAAGAGGTTAACGTACTTGCAGGCGAAAAAATTTTTTTGGTCAAAAATCACTCTTCACGTACTTATGGCGAATTTTTTTCGGTCAAAACTCACTCTTTGCGTACTTACAGGCGAGATTTGTTTTTTTCAAATGTTTCATATTTTTCTCCAGTGGACGAAAGGATTACAATTTTTTAGAACTTTGCGCTCTATTCAAGTGTTATTATCTTACTGACGAAAAATTTGTTTTTGGTCAATCAAAAATCACTCTTCAGGTACTTACTGACAAAAACATTTTTTGGTCCAAAATCACTCTTCACGTACTTACAGGCGAATTTTTTTAGGTCAAAACTCACTCTCACAAAATATCATAAAAATTCCGTTTATACCATCAAATCGAAGAAAGTTACATAATGTCGATTGCATCACCATTTTTTAGAACTAGAGACTAGAAAGACCTCAAAATGGATATTTCAAATACGAACATTAACAGTAACAAGTAACGATGTTCAATGCATTTAATAAATCTGTGAACATCTTTTCTGCACCTCAAGAACACCACTCTTTTCAGTGGAATGTCAATAATGGGCAACTGCCACTCTGCTCGTCCATTCCGCTACAGTCCTCGTTCGCGGCTGCTCGATTATAGAAATTTCTTGTCGGCGAAAATAACTGATAGTCGCCTCGGTATGTGTAATGAGTGCTTATTAAAAATTTGCATGAAATGAAGTCCGCATATTAAATGGAAGCGGGCAGGAGGGAACTGCATTAATGTGACGGCGGCGGTCCGCATGCGACCTGGGGGCTCTTGTATTGTTCGCCCCCAGACGTCAACTGCGTAAACTGCAATGCATGCATTTGCAGTTTGATCACATCCAGTGTGTTTCCATGATTAAATTTAATTAATACAATACTGCGTCCGAACAGAATCGTTTGTCGGCGTATAGTTGGCACACATGGTGAAAATGGACAGTTTTAACATTTTTGTATGATAATGATTAACGGAAGCAAGAAGACATAAAGTATAGGCAAACGTGACTTAAAGTGGCATGTCTGGTAAATATAGCCAGATCGAAGACTGAAGCGGTGGGTGGAGAACTGCTGAAATATTAGACGCGTCAATGTGGTCGTCCACATATGTAAATATTATTGTTGGCCGATAAACCTCGCACTAATGAATTCTAGGCGACTAAGAATATTATACAATCGTTCTTTATATAGCCTGAAAGTTAGATGCTACTCGAAGACAATTTTTACTTTCTCGGTTACGAAGTACGCGAAAACAGACAACTCAAATGAGCTCATTTAGCAATTGATCTTATGGTGGATGTGCCGGGGACATCTACGCCTTGAGTATTTGTCGCGAATACCGACACACAATAACACAATTTTCATGTTTTTATTGCGCTGGTGATTTTTTTTATCAAAAATTAATAGGGAAATTGGTGCCGGCTACAACGCTGTTGCGTGTTAGTTAAATTTTTAATACATAAAATAGAACAACCGCTAAATATCCGCAAACGGTACATTTTCAGTAGTAAAATCTACCGCGGAGAACCCCTCGAAGATGAACAGTGTGTCGTATTTTTGGAGAGTTAATACTTGTGTAGGTTAATTACGTCGCCACTAAAACGTCAAAGAATTAAATTTACTTAAATAATAAAGGTAGTTTTCCTCTTCCAGTTTGAACCTGACAAATTTTCATGTAGCGTTTTTCATCACCACAATCTTGACGATGATAATACCGAGACTATTTATGGTGGTGCATAGTTCTCTCATATTTTCACTTTAAATGTTGACTGTTATATTATTTAGCCCTTAGCTAAAGGGTTGGTTTAAATTAGTCGCAACCATGGCTTTGCAGACAACTAAAATGAGCTCATTTAGGAATTGATCTTATGGTGGACGCGCCGGGGACAACATTTACACCTTGTGCATTTGTCGCGAATACCAACACACAATAACACAATTTTCATGTTTTTTTTTTGTAACCTATAAATACGAATCACACTCGTAAATGGTAATTAATAGCGAAATTTATATATCTAATTTTTCGATGTGAAAATTGCTGATAAACATGACGCGGGCTTAAAAAGATTTTTTTTACTTCTGGAATTTATTCGCATGAATTGTAGGATCCGCGCCGAATGCAGGGCGCCCATAAATTTGTTGTTTTTTTTTTTCAAATTAGAGCCGGATCAATAATTTTGACATAAATATAAATAATGACATTTCGAACCGTATCGTGTTTTAAATGACATTCTGATTTTTGTTTGTTGTTTATGCAGAAATGCTAATTAACAAATGGGGTAGATTTGATGCAACATTTCGCCTGCTTGGATTCAAAATTATGGTTTCAATACAGAGTTTACATAATTTTCATTTTTTCGGTTCTCCACATCTTCTTACAGATATTTCATTGCTATTTTTTATTGTCAAAAATTGTATTTTTCAACTGTCAAAAATGGTATTATTTCAACTATCAAAAAGTATGTTTTTTCAACAAAAAAAACAAAAATGGTATTATGTTAATTGTTGAAAATGGTATTTTTTTATGTCATAAATGATTTATTATTTTTGAACTAGAATGTGTTTAGTTATTAAAAATGTTTTCCTCGAATGTCAAAATAATTTTTTGAGCTATTGAAAATTCTATTTTTTCACAAATGGGAGATAAAGTCGATTGAGAGAAATAACATTTCTCGCCCAAAGAGTGTTTTTTTCAACTGTCACAAATGGTGTTATTTTAATTGTCAAAAATTGTATTTTTTCAACTGTTAAAAATTGTATTATTTCAACTGTCAAAAAGTGTTTTTTCAACTGTCAAAAAGTGTGTTTTTTCAACTGTCAAAATGTGTTTTTTCAACTGTCAACAAGTGTGTTTTTTCAACTGTCAAAAATGGTATTTCTACTATCAAAAATGGTATTTCTACTATCAAAAATGGCATTATTTAAACTGTTTAAATGGTATTTTTTTAATGTCAATATAATGATATTTTATACTGTCAATAATGATATTTTATACTGTCAAAAATGGTATTATTTCAACTGTGGAAAGGGTGTTTTTCTAACAGTCAAAAATGGTATTATTTCAATTGTCAATTGTGCTTTTTCAACTGTCAAAAATGGTGTTATTGTATACTGTCAGTAATATTATATACTGTCAAAAATGGTATTATTTTAACTGTGGAAATGGTGTTTTTCTAATAGTCAAAAATGATTTTATTTTAACTGTTGAAAATGGATTTTTTTGTGTCAAAAATGGTCATTTTTTAAACAGTCAAAAATGGTATTATTTCAATTCTGGAAAAGGGGTGCTTTTTTAACTGTCAAAAATGGTGTTATTTTAATTGTTGAAATTGGTATTTTTTAATGTCAAAAATAATAATTTCTCAACTGTCAAAATGGTATTACTTCAACTGTCAAAATGGTATTATTTCAACTGGCAAAAAGGGTGTTTTTTCAACTGTCGACAATGGTATTCATTTAACTGTTGGAAATGGTATTTTTTTAATGTCAAAAATGATATTTTTATTCTGTCAAAAATCACACATTTTAAGCGAAAAATTTTACTATGTACCATATCATATCATATCATATCATATCATATCATATCATTTATTTAGTCACGTAAGCCACCATTTACAAACAATACAGAATTATAATATTGCGGCGGATGTGAGCGTCAGTATACTAAATCTAAATATAAAAAAAAACTACCAAACTACCAAAAGTAATATTTCAATTTCAAATTATATTTTCCACCATGGATTTTGAAACTTTTCAACCCCTAAAAATAACGCTTTTCGATTCCAAAAAATGACATTTCTAACATTTCTGACCCAAATGTGTTTAGTTGTTAAAAATATTTTCCTAAATAATATTTTTGAGCTGTTAAAAATGGTATTTTTAAGCTGTCAAAAATGGTATTATTTCGACCGTCAAAAAGGGTGGTTTTCAACTGTAAAAAATAGTATTGGTATAACTGTCAAAAATGGTATTATTTCAACTGTCAAAATTAATATGATTAATTAATTTTACTATGTATCAAAAGTAACATTTCAAGAGTTATATTTCAATTTAAAATTATATTTTCCACCATGGATTTTGAAACTTTTCAACCGAAAATAACGCTTTCCAATTCCAAAAAAATTACCTTTCTAATACTCCCAACCCGAATGTGTATAGTTGTTAAAAATGTTTTCCTGAATAATATTTTTGAGCTGTTAAAAATGGTATTTTTGAACTGTCAAAAATGGTATAATTTCGACCGTCAAAAAGGGTGGTTTTCGACTGTCAAAAATAGTATTGCCATAACTATCAAAAATGGTATTTTTTCAACTGTCAAAAATGGTATTATTTCAACTGTCAAGATGGGTGCTTTTCAACTGTCAAAATTGGTGTTTTTTTAACTGTCAAAAATGTTATTATTTACTGTCAAAAATTTATTTCTTCAACTGTCAAAAATGATATAATTTGAACTGTCAAAAGAATATTTTGTCATCGATCAAAAAAGGAATTATTTTAACTATAGAAAATCGTTTTTTTTTTTAGTGTGAAAAAGGGTATTTTTTGGCTGTCAAAAATGGGATTATTCTAACTGTCAAAAAAGGTATTATTTTAACTGTTGGAAATTTTTTTTTTTCATATCAAAAATGGCATTTTTCAACTGTCAAAAATTGCATTTTTCAATTGTCAAAATGGCTGATTTTCAACTGTCAAAAATTGTACTATTTACGGTCAAAAACAGAATTTTTCAACTGTGAAAAATTTATTTTTTCATCTGTCAAAAATGGTATTATTTGAACTGTCAAAAATGATATTATTTCAACTGTCAAGATGGGTGTTTTTTCAACTGTCAAAATGGGTGTTTTTTGTACTGTCAAAAATGTTATTATTTACTGTCAAAAATGTATTTCTTTAACTGTCAAAAATGATATAATTTGAACTGTGAAAAGGGTATTTTGTCATCGATCAAAAAAGGAATTATTTTAACTATTGAAAATCGTTTTTTTTAGTGTCGAAAAGGGTTTTTTTTTAACTGTCAAAAATGGGATTATTCTAACTGTCAAAAAAGGTATTATTTCAACTGTCAAAAGGGTGTTTTTAACTGTCAAAAATTGTATTATTTTAACTGTTGGAAATAATTTTTTTTAATATCAAAAATGGCATTTTTCAACTGTCAAAAATGGTACTATTAACTGTCAAAAACAGAATTTTTCAACTGTGTAAAATTTATTTTTTCATCTGTCAAAAATGGTATTATATGAACCGTCAAAAAAGGTATTTTTTCATCTATCAAAAATTGAATTATTTTAACTGTTGAAAATCAATTTTTTTAGTGTCAAAAACGGGTATTTTTTAACTGTCAAAAATGTGATTATTCTAACTTTCAAAAAAGGTATTATTTCAACTGTCAAAAAGGTGTTTTTAACTATAAAAAATAGTATTATTTTAACTGTTGAAAATGAATTTTTTTTAATATTAAAAATGGCATTTTTCAACTGTCTAAAATTGCATTTTTTCAACTGTCAAAATGGCTGATTTTCAACTGTCAAAAATGGTACTATTTACTGTCAAAAACAAAATTTTTCAACTGTGAAAAATTTATTTTTTCATCTGTTAAATATGGTATTATTTGAACTGTCAAAAAGGGTATTTTTTCATCTATCAAAAATGGAATTATTTTAACTGTTAAAAATGGATTTTTTTTAGTGTCAAAAAGGGTATTTTTTAACTGTTAAAAATGGGATAATTCTAACTGTCAAGAATTTATTTTTTCATCTGTCAAAAATGATATTATTTGAACTGTCGAAAAGGGTATTTTTTCATCCATCAAAAATGGAAATATTTTAACAGTTGAAATTGATATTTTTTTGGTGGCAAAAAAAGGTATTTTTTGAACTTTTAAAAATGAGATTATTCTAACTGTGAAAAATGGTATTATTCCAACTGTCAAAAGGGTGTTTCAACTGTCAAAAATAGTATTATTTTAACTGTCAAAAATGGCATTTTTCAACCGCCAAAAATGGCATTTTTTCAACTGTCAAAAAATGCATTTCTTCAACCGTCAAAAATGGTATTTTTTCAACTGTCAAAAATAGTATTATTCAACTATCAAAAAGGGTGTTTTTTCAACTGTCGAAAATGGTATTTTTTTAATATAAAAAATGCTATTTTTATACTGACAAAAATCACATATTGTAACCGCGAAATTTTACTAGTACTAGAAGTAACATATCACGATTTCAAAATTATATGGATTTTTAAATTTTTCAACAGCTTAAAATGACGCTATTCAATTCCCAAAACTACCTTTCTAACGTTACCAGAATGTATTCAGTTGTCAAAAATGTTTTCCTCAAATGTCAAAATAATATTTTTGAGCTGTTAAAAATGATAGTTTTCGCAAATGGGAGAGAAATTCGAGTTCCCAGTTGTCAAAATCGTGAGAGAAAAAACATTTCTCACCCAAGGGAGAGAAATGATTATTTCTTTCCCTAGGGAGAGAAGTAATCATTTACACCTCACGAAAAATCAAGCATTTCTCTCCCTTGATATATAATCTATTATTTTCATGACAACTTAAAAACCGGTACGCGTAGCACCGATTGAGACCGTCTGCACTAGACAAATTAGACCTAATTGTATAAAGCCACGAGATGTACTACTAAACAGTCGAAACGATTACTTAATCTGCGCGGTAATTAAAAACGAACGCGTGGCGGAGATAATTACTTATTCGCAATGGAATTAATTCGCCGGCAAAAAATTCACGAACACATCTTTTTATTCTAATTAATCCGAGCGAAATTTGCGCCCTTCCCGTCTACAGTAGGGGTCCTGCAGCAACCCTCCAAAAAATCCCATTGATATACACTTGCATCCGAGACTGGACGTGCTTCACTAAACGGGGCGAGGGGGGGCGCAGTATTTTTGTGGAAGGGTGTGGCGGACCGAAATTACTCACCGAATTTTACAACGGGATAAAAAAAGGCACGCACACGCATTTGTAATTGTAAATTTAAAATAATGTGAACAATGACATATTACCAAATATTATGGTTGTGATCTTTTATACGTGGTAATCCATAGTTTGTCTTCATACTTTTAAACACTAAGAATGTATAAAAGTTATCGCGTACGAATTGTCCGCTGTCAGTTTTTAATTACCCGGTAACTATCCCAATAAAGTACAGCAAAGTTGTCGTAGGTAAAGTATAGTGTACAACTTGCATGGAATGATAATTTCTCGCTCGTATGAACTGCAGCATGAGGCGACATTCAATGCTCGTTGTACGATATAGTATTCGTAATCTAAAAAGGTGTAAAGAACATGATGGAATACATCCCTCGTTTACTATAAAGTAATAATTTTCAATTAAAAGATAAACCCTTTGTACGCACCTCGCCCACACGCTACGTTACATCACGCAACCGTTTCTTCGAAAAAAGATAAAATTCCGCTTTAGCATCAAGTAAAAATACGTGCACAGTGTATATTGATGAAGGATGCATATGTAAATTTTTCTGGGTGGATGATTGATCTGCTTGCGGGTTGTAATCGGTTAACGGCGGGACATAAATTTGATGACTAGAGGGCTCAGCCCGAAAAAAATAAACCGCGAAAAAACAGTGGGTATTTTTATTTCGTTCCATTTATTTCATTGTGTGTTTGCAATTCCAATCGGCGCGGTGGGCAGTAAAGGGCGGTTAATGAGCTGCGAGCTTAACGCAGCCGTTCTTCTTTTCGCATTGTGTGTGCGCGCCCGTTTTAATACGATGCTCTCATGCAAATCCCTTTCTTTTTTCGACCCTTTTCTGTAATAGTGTTTGGTTACGGTAAAATACACATACCGCACTAAGAATTGAAACCATGGCCATCGTCGATTATTTGGTTTGGTGTCTAAATCAATTAGAGCTATTTGAAATGGGTCCGTTACTCTAGAGCAGGGGTCTCCAAACTACGGCCCGCGGGCCAAATACGGCCCGCGACCTCATCCAGTTCGGCCCGCGGCAAGCGTTACATTTTCCGCAAATGTCACATTTTAAAATCCTACAACGATTTTTTGTTATAGATTTTGAAATTACTTATCAAATTGATCATATCTCGGCCTAGTAGGTTATGAAGAATTGTATATATGGCCCGCGATGGAAAAAGTTTGGAGACCTATGCTCTAGAGCGTGGCTTACGATGAGATGCTCCGGGGCAACCTCCACGCAGAAGTCATCATTTGTTTTTGAGTAATGATGTCGTCCATTTTCTTTAATGACAACCCCTATTCGATTGTTTGAAGCTTCGAATGTTCGAAACTTCAAAGATTTTATATGAATCTTCGACTCTTCGAAGTTTCGAACTTTCAAAATTAACAATCTTCGAAGTAAATTTCCAGCCCTTTACTAACTTACTTTTTTTCGCGATATTTTTTCAATTACATGAATTGTATTACAAAAACATTTTTACAAAGGTTAAAGATAATGAGGGAATTCATCTTTTGTCCATAACCTTTATGAAATTTAAAAGTTTTTTAAGACTCATTTTTCTAAATAATAATAATAATAATAATACTATTTATTTCCTTAACAGGCCGAAGCCTAATTACAAAGGAAAAATACAAAGTAAAGAGGATGATTCTATATAAAAATAAAAATAAAGATAAAAATAAAAGTGAAAATAAAAATAAAAAATAAATATAATACTATCAACAAACTTATAATACCCAAGTAATAAGTTATATGAAATGAACAAATAAACTTATAACAAACACGATTTTAAATTATTAACAAATTCATTTTTATTATTACAAAATATGTCCACTCCGTATTGAACTTCATGATACCGTTTTATCATAACAAGTAATGGCGAAAAAGAATGATGGGTAGTCCGTGGTGTGTTGTACATAAATGTTAAATGATTACGACTGGTAAGGCGTGGAATTGCGAAATTAATGAGGTTTAAAAAATGAGTATTATCACTATGGTGATGGATGATTTTGTAAAGTTCATATATAAATATTCCGTACCTACTGGTACGCCTCTGTATTGTTTATTACAATTAAAAAATGGTGATGTGGCCATCATGTTACTTTCTCCGACTTGATGGTAATATTTGTATTTACGCTATCATGGTTTATTTTCAATTTAAAACATATTTCTGGAAAAAACGCATTTTCGGTTTTCAAAATTTGTCCTTAAACGCTGCCTATTTTGTCACCGCAAAATTTGGATAATTTTATCGATTCTAAACATATTTTATTTAGGATGTATCTGTCAAAATTTTAAGCATCTGTCAATAAAAGTGTGGAACTTACAGGACGATTTCTGGGAAAAGTGCATTTTCAGTCTTAAAAATTTGTCTTTAAACGCTGCCATTTTTGTCACAGAAAAGATGGCATAATTTTCTTTAAACGATTCTAAAGATATATTATTTAGGATGCATCTATTAAAATTTCAAGCATTTGCCGACAAAATTGTGGAATTTAAAGGGCGATTTCTGGAAAACGTGCAATTTTTGTCTTCAAAATTTGTCTTCCAGATTTGTTAGAGCAAAATTCGAATCATTTTCTTTAAACAGTTTTAAACATATGTTATTTAGGATGTATCTGTCAAAATTTCAAACAACTGTCAACAAAAATCTGGAATTTACAGGACGATTTCTGGAAAAAAATGCATTTTCGGTCTTCAAAATTTGTCTTCTAGTGCAGCCATTTTTGTTAGAAGAAAGTTCGGATGATTTTTTTAAAACATATCTAAATATATATTATTTAAGATGTATCTGTCACAATTTCAAGCGTCTGTCAACAAAAGCTTGGAATTTACAGGACGATTTCTGAAAAAAAGTGCATTTTAGGTCTTCAAAATTTGTCTTCAAGCGCTGCCATTTTAGTCACCGCAAACTTTGGATAATTTTATTTCGATAATTCTAAAGATGTTTGATTTGGAATGTATCTGTCAAAATTTTAAGCATCTGTCTACAAAATTGTGGAATTTACAGCGCGATTTCTGGAAAAAGTGCAATTATTGTATTCGAAATTAGTCTTCCAGTTTTGTTAGACCAACGTTCATATAATTTTTTTAAGCAGATCTAAAGGTATGTTATTTAGGATGTTTCAAGCATTTGTCGACAAAATTGTAGAATTTATAGGGCGATTTCTGGAAAAAGTGCAATTTTTGTCTTCAAAATTTGTTTTCCAGTTTTATTAGAGCAAAGTTCGGATATTTCTTTTGACAGTTTTAAAGATATGTTACTTTGAATGTATCTGTCGACATTTTAAGCATCTGTCAACAAACGTCTGGAATTTACAAGACGATTTCTGGAAAAAGTGAATTTTCGGTCTTCAAAATTTGCCTTTAAACGCTGCCATTTTTGTCACCGCAAAGTTTGGATAATTTTATTTAGGCGGTTCTAAAGATATTTTATATATGATGTATTTGTCAAAATTTCAAGCATCTGTCGACAAAATTGTGGAACTTAAAGGGCCATTTCTGGGAAAAGTGCAAGATTTGTCTTCAGAATTTGTCTTCCAGATTTGTTAGAGCAAAATTCGGATAATTTTCTTTGAACAGTTTTAAACACATGTTATTTAGGATGTATCTGTCAAAATTTTAAACATCTGTCAACAAAAATCTAGAATTTACAGGACGATTTCTGAAAAAAATGCATTTTCGGTCTTCAAAATTTGTCTTCTAGTGCTGCAATTTTTGTTAGAAGAAAGTTCGGATGATTTTTTAAAACATATCTAAAGATATATTATTTAAAATGTATTTGTCAAAATTTCAAGCATCTGTCGACAAAATTGTGGAATTTACAGGACGATTTCTGGAAAAAGTGCAATTTTGTCTTTCAGTTTTGTTCGGATAATTTTCTTTAAGCAGATCTAAAGATATGTTATTAAGGATGTGTCTGTCAAAATGTCGAGCATCTGTCGATGAAAGTGTGGAATTTACAGGGCTATTTCTGTTATCATGTTACTTTGTCCAACTTGATGGTATCATAGCCATCACAGACAGACACACACACTCAGACACAATGGTTTTTTTTTCCAGAAATTGTTGAAATGGTATCTAGGGACCCCAAAACGGATATTTTCGTTAAAAAAATTTTTGAAAAAAGAATCACGATCACAATACTTTCCCGTACTTCGTAACGGAGAAAGTAAATAAAAAATTGGGTAAGCTCTGATCTAATATTAAGCAAACAACCGTGCGTAAGTTCAATAAATCCAAAATAAATTCACGATTAACGATTTGCTAATGAGAGGAGAAAATTCGTTGGTAGTACATGAAAATTAGTTTGCGCCCGCTTCAACCTCTAATTAGCAGTAATTAAACGAAGTTGAGCTAATTAGGCGTAGTATTTTATATAATTATATTTTTAAATGGGACAGGTGTTCCGTCCCTTTCCCTTCCAATTATGTGTTTAAACTTAACAAGCGTAATTACTTCGTATCTATATCAGACAATTAACCCAATCACTTTACTAGCGAAAGTCTTACATTGTTAAACGATTTATTTAACAGATACCCGTTACCTAAAAACAATGAATTTATTTACTACTGTAAATAAGCATAAACATATAATTATTTCAATATGGAAGCGGCATAAGTGCGTGCAAGTGCGTGTATTTTCTACGATTAGTGCCAAAGTGATATACGGAATTATATACGTACTTTACTTTCGCTCAAAATCTCATAGCTGGTTTTACCTAATTTTAAAATTAAAAATGGTTATAGAAAGGATAAATAAAGGTAGAAATATTAACCCTTTCGGCCCTGGTGGTGGCAATTGCCACCGCAATATTTACATGTCTCTACTTACTATGACAATCCATATTTTTGCTGTTTATCACTAGATGTCACTTCAATTAATTCCTATACTAATTAAGCAAATGGGTTCAAATTTGGTATTTATGGCCTTTAGAAGCTCCCCATCAATAATAAATAACAAAAACATTTTTTTTTCAAATTTAAAAATCCAGGGCTGAAAAGGTTAAAGTAATAAAATAAATATTGTAAACATTAAATATTGCTTCCCCATCAGAACACCTACAGACCGGTTTCGACCTTTCAGGTCTCGTCAGTGCAGTGCTGATGGGGAAACGGAAATTGCTATTGGAATATAAATATTCCAAAAACCGTTAAACGTAAAATAAATATTAATTCTACCAAATAAAAATTCAGTTTTGATGATGAATGTTTAAATTTCTCGACATTTAGAATCAAAACTTTCTTTCTATTTGGTAGTATTAACATCCATTTCATATTACTACCAACATAAATATTAAAATAATTGATTAATAAAACATAGGCAATAACACCAAACTAATTAAATATATTTAACAACAGCTGTGTACAAAAATATTTCGTGTTCACCTATCGAATACATCTCTATTTAATGGTGTCGATGCTTTTAAATTGGGCGCACTGCACGCCGAGAGTATACAGGATTTGTTTCGGATCCGAATAATCTCCATCCAGTCTCACAATCTTCGAGCATTCTTTAATATAAAATTCTAATTCTTTGTCGGTTTGAGTCGTGGAATTACCAGACATCAAATATTTGTTCGTGAATTGTGCAAGTTTCGAAAATACCGAGCTGAAAGCCTCGTCCAGATCGAAAAGTTCAAGCGGGGGCGGCGGAAGTTCCCTGAACGATGGAGGGAATACCTATTTGCGACCAATAAAACATATAATAAACTCGTGCGGCACAATTTAAAGTGAATATAAAATCGTATACATAAAATGTTCATTATTAAATCTTAAACGTACAGTTGCGGCCAATAAAAAATAGGACACCTATTTTTTGGCCGTAATTGTAAATATATTTAGTAAATTAGGGCGGCTTATAATGAGTAAGTAGTGCAATTAATTGTGGAATATTTAAACTAGACAAAAAAAATGTCCTATTTTTTTGGTGCAATTGTACATGTATTTACTAAATTATGGCGAATTAATTTCACCACTTACAATGAATACTTTTCCCGGCATATTTTTCGATAACGAATTGTACTTTTAATAATAAAATATCTTGAAGAAAAGATCTAGAATTGTATCCATAATTTTAATTTAATAAATTTTACGTTCTCTCTTGGAGAAAGTTAGGCGTTGAAACTATAGCCATGTTATTATAGAAAAAGTTAAAGCTTAACTTTTCCCGGACCACAGCTTTTTTGCTCATTCGTTAATTAAATTTTATACAAACTGTAATATTTAGTTGGGGTAATGTTACCTTTCATCATAATAATTATATTTTTCATTAAATAGTTGAAAATCGTGAGTTAAACTAAATCCCTGTGTTTCATTTTTTTTTTAAAATAAGTTCGAAACTAATACACAAATATGTTGTCATAAAGCCACTTGGAAATTGATCGATTGATCTATTGCAATAACTAAATTAATTATGAAACCATAACGTTAATTTGGAAAATATTATATTTAGGAGCGTTAAATTTAATTTCGTATTTTGTTAATCGATTTTTTGTTCAAACTTGAAGACGTAAAAGTCGAAACTCGGATAGGTTTAAGTAAACTTACAACTGAATGGCTATAAGCCAAAGTAAAAAAAAAAACGATTATAAACGGACACAAAAATTTACAATTGACTTGAAAATCAGTCGAAAGTGATTTTAAAAGAATAATGATGTCTTGTGGATTCAAGTTATACAAACATCTTTATTTGAAGACATATTTACAATTTTTAGTGTTGCTTTACATTATAATATCACAATACTTCAATAGGCTATCGACCAGGAGGTCTTTCCGCCTTCTTATTATGTTATCTTCGGCTTTTTTTAATTTTTTTTTATTATTTTATTTTTTTATTAGGGGGGGCTAGTTATAGGAGTTTTGTGTCAGGATTCAACTTAATTTTAACAGAATGTTATCTCAGCTTTTTAAATATTTTGTCAAATTTTTACAATCGAAAACGCTCGCCCATGTTTGAAACTAAGGCTGGAAATTCTCTTCGAAGATTTCAAATTTCGAAGTTTCGAAGATTCATAGATAATCTTCGAAGTTCCGAAGATTCATAGAAAATATTTGAAGATTGAAGTTTAGAAGTTTGGAAGATTCGCAACTTCGATTCTTCGGAAAATTCTTAAACTTCTCTATTCGAAGTTCTCTTCGTTTCTTCCAATACTTCAAAGCTTCGAATTTGCGAAGCTTCGAATTATTAAGACCCCCAGTTTAAAGTGCAATATACAAATAGAAATATTTTTTACTATAATTTATACTAAACCATAGTTTTGTTTGAAAAAATTCAAATAATTCAAAAACTTCGATATTCGAAGATCTCCTCATTTCTTTGGATTCTTCGAAGTTTCGAAGTTGCGAAGCTTCGAATTATTAAGGTCCCTTGTTTAAAGTCCGAAATACAAACGAAAATATTTGTATAATAATTTGTACTAAACCATAGTCTTGTTTGAAGATATTCGAAAAATTCGAAAAATTCAAAAACTTCGATATTAGAAGTTTTCTTTGTTTCTTCTTCGAAATTGCGAAGATTCGAATTATTAAGACCCCTAGTTTAAAGCGCGAAATACAAACAAAAATATTTCTACAACAATTTGTACTAAACCATTGTTTTGTTTGAAGACGTTCGAACAATTCAAAAATTTCGAAGCGTCGCAACTTCGATACTTCGAATCTTCGCAACTTCGTTTCTTCGAATCTTCGAAAAATTCGATATTCGAAGCTCTTCGTTTCTTCGGACTCTTCGAAGCTCCGAATTATTGGGACCTCTATTTGAAACCTGACTGTAGAAAATGTTTTTAAAAATAATAAGACACCCGACGATTTGTTTCTCTTAAATTAAATCAAAGTGTTTACATTATTTATCTTTTCAAATGTGTTTTTTTTTTGTTTCAGAAGATACTTCGTATTTCAGGTAAGCAAGGAAATTTCTAAAATTTTAGTTTTTAATTTTTGTGTGCTACCAAAGAAATAATGTTAAAAATATAAAATTGCACATCCACACTTGACTAGATTGCCCCACCACAGAAACCTAACTATAAATACTTTATAACAGTTCTAAAACTATAACTCAATCAGGAAAGTTGACAGCAAACATATCCCACACTTCACAAAAACTGCTAACAGCATAGCATCACGTTACAATTTGCAGTTTTTGTTGAATACAATACTTTTTAGTAAAAAAAACTTATGAAGTATTCAAACAATTTGACAGAAGCTAACATATCAGCAGCGCATCATTTTTGTTTTAATTCCATGGCAACCCTTTATTTTCGTGAAAATAATCATTTTTATTTTATTATTTTAAAGGGTTTTTATTAATGCAAAAAAATAAATATCCACATGACTGCATGCAGAAATTTTTACTCTACAAAAAATGTTGTCTCTAAAATGATCAGGGAAGATAATATTCCAATATAAAGAAATTCACATTGAAAATCCTATGTTCCGTTTTAATCATCTACACCAGAGGTCGCCAAAGTGGTCTATATAACAAAAGTAGGCGTCGATCCCAATCGGAGGGTCGATTGGGGGTCGAAGGAAAAACAAGTGTAAAAAAATTGAAAAAAATGTAAGGAGATATAAACCTCAATTTTCCCGCTAGTAAACATGAAACCTTTTTTAGGTTTTATTTAGAGGAAATGTATGAACATATATTTGAATTCCGCGTTTGGAAAAAAAATACTAAACTATTTTAGGTCATCGTCATATTACAGGAAATACAAGCCATAAATACCAATCATTCTTTTTACAGTCCCAAAGTAGTCAATACACACATTTTTTTATACCAGTGGATAGGCTATCAAGATTTGTTCAGTAGTTATAGCCAAATGACAAAAATATGGCTGATTTTCGAGGGGCCAGTTCACAAAAAAATACTTTTGTGGGGTCGATGGAGATTTCGAAAAATTATATAGGGGTTGATGATCAAAAAAGTTTGGCGACCCCTGATCTATACCCTGTATGGCTATCGATGGTATTCTTTAAAAAAATTTCATTTAAGTACTTTGTGACTGAAGAGGTGACTTTCTGGCAAATGGTCAATTTGACGGCGCGATATCCAAGCGAGGCCGGCAACGGGCGCACTATGGGTTGATACCACATGTGCTGCCACCTAGCGGTCGCCTAGCGAAATCTTTATGATCTAGCCAGCCAGAGGCATTGTCATCATGACTTTTGATTTAAGATGCGTCGTCAAGACATATTTCGACAGGACAGATAGGACTGTAAGTTGTTTCAAGAAAAAAAATCCTGGATAGCATTGGGCCAACTCCTTCCTGAAGCGACACGGCTATGTGATTTTTCAAAGAATATCCAAAAGTATCTCATACGCAAGGGCAAGGAATAATGAAGAAATCATCAAAATGTTTCTTTTGTACGAAGATGAAGAATCCCGCCCGAATATTTGAAGATAAACTTAAACGATCCTGAATGCCAAAAAGTTATGACCAGGCGGGGAACGAAATATCTTGAAAAAAACTAAAATTCGTCAAAAGTTTGTACACCCATGATGGTGCGTTTGTACATCAACTACAAAGCAGAGAAGCTATGGGCAACGTGGACAGAAGGAACAGGACAGATAGGACTCTAAGTTGTTTCAAGAAAAAAATTCCTGGACAGCATTGGGCCAACTTCTTCCTTAAGCGACACGGCGATGTGATTTTTCAAAGAATATCCAAAAGTATCTCATACGCAAGGGCAAGGAATAATGAAGAAATCATCAAAATGTTTCTTTTGTACTAAGATGAAGAATCCGACCCGAATATTTGAAGGTAAACTTAAACGATCCTGAATGCCAAAAAGTTATGACCAGGCGAGGAACGAAAAATCTTGAAAAATTTCAAAATTCATCAACAGCTTGTACATCCATAATGGTGCGTTTGTACATCAACTACAAAGCAGAGAAGCTATGGGCAACGTGTACAGAGGGCGGTCCCAAAAGTGCACGATACAACCGAACTAATTCTGGTTGGTTCGACCAACGGTCCTTTGAAGATTGGTTTACCACACGAATTTTCTCGATTTTAAGAAGACAAGAAGAGACCGAGGTGCTAATATTAAGCTCCCACATCAGCGTTGACGTTCAACGTTCCTGCGAACAAAATGACCTTAAATGCATTGCGTTACCTTCCAACTCAACGCGCTTACTTCTGCCACTAGGCGACGCTTTCTTTCGATCAATAAAGAGCAATTTGAGGAAGGTTCTTACAGATTGGAAGCGGAATTCCCCGACCATTCCGAAGAATCAATTCCCGAACCTTTTAAAAGAATCCTTAAGGAACTAGCGAGGTAAGCCTCGCGTCAGCGTTTAAGAAAACAGGATTATTTCCGCTAGACTTACCGCTCTACTTACTCATTTAGAGGAAGCAAATATTTCGTTGCTGTTTCGGTCAAATTTTCTTCCGTTTTTCTTCCGTTTAACGGGCCTCTAGGAACTAGCGAGGTAAGCCTCAAGTCAGCTTTTAGGAAAACGGGATTATTTCCGCTAGATAAAGAGAAGTCTTGCAACGTCTGCCGTCCGCTGTCACCCAGCAGAACTTATCTGGGCTGACAGACCATGTGGGAGGTTTTTTGGAAGAGTTCCACAAGAAACGCAGAAGAGAGTCACAAAGAGAAAAAGAAAATCAATTTCCAGCGGGAAAAAGCATTGCTTTATCGAACGTTCTCGACGAGCCATTCGCATCAAGAAGATGAGGTTTCACCAGCGGCGGCTCGTGGATTTCCGTAGGGAGGGCAAAGACAGAGTTGTTGCTCGTGCCGCTCTACTTACTCATACAGAGGAAGCAAATATTTCGTTGCTGTTTCGGTCAAATTTTCTTCCGTTGTTTGATATTTTAGTTATTTGAAATTCAAAAATAAAATTTAGTCAAATTTTATGTAGGAGATTGTTTTTTTTTTGCTTGGGTCTCTGAGACCCAGCGCCCGCTACGGTGACAAGATTTAGGGCACCCCACCTGGAAGGTTAAAATCTGTACAAGGTGACAGTTGGGAACCGGATGTTTTTGGAACGCATAGTATTGAGCTTAGCGCGGTTAGAGGAGGGCAAATACGATGCCACTACCTTTGTAATATTTTGCCATTTCAGTAACAATTGAGCAGTGGAAAGTAGATATTTTTCTGTGAATATGCTCAGAAGTTCCGCAATTTGTCCGATTTGAAGAATGCCGTTCGTCGGAAAATCATGCCTATTGATTATGCGATGTTGGGGCGTGCTATGGACGATTTCATGAAGAAGGTCGAGAACTGCATCTAACTCGATGGCAATATCTTTCATACTTAATATACATCGTAAATGGTATTGTGTAACTTCATTATGGTGTTAATAAAATGCAAATTCTTTGTGTAACACATGTTTCAAAAACGTCCGGTTCCTCAATGTCACCCTGTACAAGTAAATACTTGAGAATAAACCATATAGCTTCGGAAGTAAATACTTAAAAGTAAAAGTAAACTTTTATTCATATGATTAGCGAGTAAATACTTTTAAAAATCTACACGCTTCGTGGGGTTTTTTCAGGTACTGCCGAGAAACAAGAGGTGGTAATACAGATAGGTGCGATCACGCAGCCAGCCGTCTCTGCAACTGACTCTACCTATCTGTATTACCACCTCTTGTTCCTCGGCCGTACCAGAAAAAAACCCGCGAACCGTCACTGGTCATGAGACTAGATTAGTTCAATTGCATTAGATTTAAAAAAATGAATTAATCTCAGACATGACTGCTATGCTTCTCTCTCTCTCTCTCTCTCTCTCAGGCATGGCCAACTTAGAAACAAAATTCTATGGCTCACACCTTATTATTAGCATCTCAATGAGTTTCTGTAAAGATTTTGGCCCAACATGCGAAAAAGTAAACGACAGATTGCTTAAAATGATCGATCAAAAAAGATCGTATATTTATCTTCCATCAACAACAAATAAAGGATTACACAAACGTTGGAAGATTAATATATAATTTTCGGCAACCCTTATCTCGCGGAAGGGAGGGGAGAAACGGCTTCTAAGCAAACGTTAATTATTAAAGTGAAACAATTTATAATCACGATTCTTTATTGCCCCACTCCGCTGCGACCCCTATTATTATTATTTTATTAGTCGTGAGTCTGCCGCGCTATCATTTTCCGCATCATTAGATGCACACAATAATTAATAAGCTCATGAATATTTTTTATGCGGCCGTAATTCTCCGCTTCACACTTACCGCAGCCTGTAATGGTGGCAGGGGAGCCTCAAAGTTGGGGCTGATCACTTTTAACGGCTGGTGTTTGACACCTAATTTCTCGTATAGCTTAAGGGCGTCAGGTACTGAAAAGAAAAAAAACAAACAAAAGTTTTATTACACGTGTTGATCGGTGAGTGTAAAATAGATACAAGCAAAAGAAATAATTTCAGAATTGCACAGCAAGATGTTTGTTCTCTAACAGAAAATAAGCAAAAACGTTCATACTTATATAAGCACATGTCACAAATTATTTTTTACCGCGGTATTAACACGTTGAATGCGTTAAACACGGCTCCCGTGTCCATATGTAGCTTCTGCAGTCGAAGAATTATTTGTTTTTTGTTTTATTTAAAATGAATCTGTGTAATTTAAGATTTGTAGCATTCTTCTTTGACAGAATAAATATTATTATTATATATATACATTATCCGCACGAATACGCATTGAACGATAAATATATAAAATTGGTGTTAATCAAGCAGTCAAGGGCAGGAAGACCTCAGGTCGATAATCCGGAGAGACTAACCCCTATAACTTTAAATTGTATGTAATGTAAATATTTGTTAGTGTCTGAATAAAATGTGTTTGTCTCTCTTAAGCAGTCATTGACATTAGAAGCTTCTAAGCAATTGCATATTGTTTATTTTTTGACAGTTATTTAATCACTGCTTATGTAAATTACTAATCTGTTTTAATACTTCAATTTGGGAGACATCAAAATGGACCCCGCACTAATTATATGAACAATGTTATCTTGGTTAAATCGGTATTTTTTTTAAATATTGTACCTTATGTCCTCCTGAACAAAAAATGTAATGGGTTGACGGGTAATCAAACATGTTACTATTTGCAAGAAAAAAATTTCCGAAATTATTCATATATAGTTGTATCAAAAGTGTGAAAATGCTTCGACAGAGATCGAACCTGCAAGCTCCAGCTTGTGAAAATGCTTCGGACAGAAATTGAACCTGCAAGCTCCAGCTTGCTAAAACGTGGCGCTGCCAGTTGCTCCACGCAGTTTCGGTCCCGCCAGATCACACTTAATAACTGTGCGATATATGAGATTTTAGATAGATGAATGAAATTGTCAATTTTCTACCCTACATATTGATCGTTTTCGTGCTCATGAGGCAATCTTTAATTTTATAATACATTTAAACCCGGAAGTAACAATATAACGTAAAACACAATATCCGTCAAATATTCGCTAATGCAATAACACATAATGAGATTTCCGTTTCACGTGGTATACTTGAGGTTAACAATATTTTTCACTTAACGGCGGAATCAATACAAACTGTAAATTAATGCAGTTATATACAGTGCGGCTGCAGAAAAAGTGCGCACACGAAATAATAAACAATGGTTACCTAAATTAGTATTCATGGAGTATGTTTTATGGTCGAAGAGCTTGTTGTAATCCACTGATACAGTATGAGTAATTGCGTCAGTTAGGCAAAGTTTCGGCCGCTCGGCCAATTCGGCTGTGTCTGGCACAATGTGGTGGTCCCATACCTAAAATCCAGGACGGAATATACAATCCGACATAAATTACTAGACAGACGCTAAATGGAGCAATTAAAAGTGGGATGGCCTCGGTTTAGACTGCAAACCGAACACGGGACAGAGGGCGCGCGCGCGCGCGCACACACATTCGTCATCTTATGCAGATGATGCCAATGATGGATGTGATTTTATGCGGCCTGCATGCATATGCATTTCGGCATTTGCACACATTCTCCCTGTATGATTGAAGTATTATACGTTCCGTTTAATTGCTGCATGTACAGTGTCCGGTAATGAAAATTAACTTCTCAAAAAATTTTTACAAAAAGTTGCTGCATTATTTCATCATCGAAGTGAAATTATCTGTTTGCGTGTATATGGTGAAATAAGGGCAGAAAGACCTATGGTCGATATCCCAGACACTTACTAACGAAATACAAATAACTGAAACAATAAACTATGTAAAAGTTACTGAAATAAAGATGTTGCCGTTGCACAGTAGCAAAATTGTGAGCAGTACCTTCGAAGGAGATTGTTGATCGATTGTTCTTGATTTTGACAGATCTTTTCATTGTCGAACTGGCAGTATAAAAATATTGCCATCTTACATAAGAAATTTTTCGAGTGAATGACCATTGAATGCGAGAACCTGACATTTAAGGTTTTTGCAAAATGACCTTGTCCCAGCGCTTGTGGCAACCATTGTTTCCGAACAACAATGATCTTGGCCTTCCTAATAATACAATATGGTTTCAGCAAGACGGCGCATCCCGGCACTAGGCGCATTTTTTTGTTTTTTTTTGAACATGTTAAAATTCTTGAAAATTTTGAATATTTTCTAGGCTAATTCTGTGCACTTATCTCTCTCGCGGGCTATTCTATCGGTCCTCGCTTGCCAATCCACCTATTCGTAAAGCAATTGTCAAAAAAACGCGCATAGTGCGGGGGAGCGCCATCTTGCTGAAACCGTATTGTATTATATGGAAGGTCAAAATAATTTTTGAACAAGGACATTTTGCGAAAACTCTAAATATCAAGTTGTCACCTTCAATTGTCATTTACTCGAAAAATTTCTTATGTAAGATGGCAATATTTTTATACAGCCAGTTCGACAATGAAAAGATCTCTCAAAATCAAGAATAAAAATAGAGGGTTGCCATTTAAAAACAAAATGGCGGACGTCATAACTCAAAAACAAATGACGACTGAAAAAGGACTTTCGTGCAAAAATGTGTATTTTTATAAAAGAAAATCGACCTGTTCGAAGATTTTTCCAAAAATATTTTATTTCGGTTTTACTGAAGATATTCCATACTTCAGGCGCGCACTGTATAAATGTAGACAATCTGTAATCACGCCTTTTTTTCAGGAAATATTTTTCAGGTTGTTTTTAAGGAGTATTTTTTCAAGACCTTTTCATTTAAGACTTTATTTTATTCTCTGGATATTTTTTTCAGGAATTTATTTTTTCGCGATAAACAGTCCTGAAAAAAATGTGCTAAAAAATCCTCCAAGAAAATATCCAGAGAAAAAAATTAAGTCTTAAAAAGACTTTTTGACGTCTTTATTATTTCCAAGACTTTTTTTTCGGAATTTTTTCTTTCAGGACTCTGAAGACGTTTTCTCCAGACTTTATTAGTCTCAGGACTCTTGTTCAGTCTTAAAAAAAGAGTCGACTGAAAAAACAGTTGTGAAAAAAATTCTTGATGATAAAAGTCTTAACCCTTTCGGCCCTGGTGGTGGCAATTGCCACCGCAACATTTACATGTCTCTACTTACTATAACAATCCATATTTTTGCTGTTTATCACTAGATGTCACTTCAAAAAAGCCTCACTAATTCATTCCTATACTAATTAAGCAAATGAGTTCAAATTTGGTATTTATGGTCTTAAGAAGCACCCCATCAATGATAATTAACAAAAATTTTTTTTTTTCAAATTTAAAAATCCAGGGCTGAAAGGGTTAAAAAGGCCTGAAGAAAAGTAGAATAGAATAGAATTTGTACTGTTTATTGTCAACATTAGACAAGTCAATTGAAATACATATAAATACATAATAAAAAATACACAAAAAGTACTGAAGAGAAGTTCTGAAAAAGAATAAGTAAGTACTGAAGAAAACCGTCCTGAGGACAAGTCCTGATGAAAAAGTCTTAAAAATAAACACAAGTCCTGAGAAAAAGTCCTATAAAAAAAGTCCCGAAAAACAGTACTAAAAAAGTTTCGAAAAGTACTGAAGACAAGTTCTGAAGAAGAATAAGTAAGTAAGTGAGTACTGAAGAAAGCAGTTCTGAGGGTAAGTCCTGATGAAAAAAGTCTTAAAAATAAAAACAAGTCTTGAGAAAAAGTCCTATAAAAAAAGTCACCAAAAAAACAGTACTAAAAAAGTTTCGAAAAGTACTGAAGACAAGTTCTCAAAAAAAGTAAGTAAGTGAGTACTGAAGAAAACAGTCCTGAGGGTAAGTTCTAATGAAAGAAGTCTTAAAAATAAACACAAGTCCTGAGAAAAAGTCTCGAAAAAACAGTACTAAAAATGTTTCGAAAAGTACTGAAGACAAGTTCTGAAAAAGAGTCTTGAAAAAAAAAACAGAAATAAGAGCTGAAAAAAGTCATACAAAAAGGCCCTACGAAAAGTCCTCAAAAGAGACATTAAAACTGTCCGAAAAAAGAGGCTCAAAAAAGTCAAAAAAAAACCTGGTAAATAAGTAAGTGAGTACTGAAGAAAACAGTCCTGAGGGTCCTGATCAAAAATGTCTTAAAAATAAACACAAGTCCTGAGTAAAAGTCCTATAAAAAAAGTCCCGAAAAAAAGTAGGTACCAAAAAAGTTTCGAAAAAAGTCTTGAAAAAAATTTCCGAAAGTCTCGAAAAAGTTTTGAGAAACATTACCAAAAAAGTCCAGAAAAAGGTCTTGAAAAAGTCCTGGAAAAGCCCTAAGAGTCCGGAACAAAATGTGCTCAAAAAAAGTTTCTGAATAAAAAAGTCCTGAGAACAAAGACTTTAAAAAAGCTGTTGGAAAAGTCCTGAAAAAAGTCTTGAAAAAAAACAGAAATAAGAGCTGAAAAAAGTCATACAAAAAGGCCCTACGAAAAGTCCTAAAAACAGACATTAAAACTGTCCGAAAAAAGAGGCCCAAAAAAGTCCAAAAAAAAAACCTGAACAAAATATCCCGAAAGGAAATTCCTATAATGTTCTGAAAAACAGTTTTGAAGAAAGGCCTAGTCAAAATAATGTATCTAAATCGTCATAATTTAGACTAAATATTTTCAAAAATGTCAAAATTTTTAAAAGATTTGATTAGCGTAGTGGGTTAAATCTATTTTGCAAATAACAAAGCCCAACTTCATACCGGAAAATTTTTTGGTCCTAGGTAGTTCTAATGTATTTTAAACCTCCTGTTAATTCTAAATAACTTTAAAAAAGTAAAAAAAAAAATCCTGAACAAAATGTCCTGAAAGGAAATTTTTATAATGTTCTGAAAAACAGTTTTGAAGAAGGGCCTAGTCAAAATAATTTGTCTAAGTCGTCATAATTTAGACTAATTATTTTCAAAATGTCGAAATTAAAAAAAAAATTGATTAGCGTAGTGGGTTAAATCGATTTTGCAAATAACAAAGCCTAACTTCATACCGGAAAAATGTTAGCCCTAAATAGTTCTAATGTATTTTAAACCTCCTGTCAATTCTAAATAACTTTAAAAAAGTCCAAAAAAAAATCGTGCACAAAATGTCCTGAAAGGAAATTCCTATAATGGTATCAAAAACAGTTTTGAAGAAAGGCCTAGTCTAAATAATTTGTCTAAGTTGTCATAATTTAGACTAATTATTTTCAAAATGTCAAAATTTAAAAAAAAATGATTAGCGTATTCGGAAAATTTTTTGGTCCTAGGTAGATTAATTCATTTTTGACAATCTAATTCAATTGAACTAATCTAGTCTCATGACGTAATAATATTCGACGACATTCGTAATTTATCTCACAGCCAACTCTGAAACAAAATTTTGTGGCTCACGCGATATTATAATACTTTTTGGTAAAATTTGCTCTTATTAACAACTCCATTTAGCGGTCTGATACACAAAAATATAGATTACACATTTTCCAAAGCTACGTTGGTACTTACATCTAAATCATCATGGTCCGTTGGTGACACTTTCGTGGATTCTGCGCTTGTCAAAAATTCCAAGATGTGCTCCCTTAGCCTATCATTGTTTTCCTGATCAATGTACTTATCAGTGAACATATGACCGGAACCAATCGCCACTAACCGTCCACCTAAAATTGTTAGTAAATAAGAGTTGAATGCCGTGGAGGTCACCGGTGACCGGCAAAGTAAAAATTAATTCATTAATTAATTATCAGTAAATATATGACCGGAACCAATCGCCACTAACCGCCCACCTAAAATTGTTAGTAAATAACCATTGAATGCCGTGGAGGTCACCGGTGACCGGCAAAGTAAAAAATAATATAACCATATAAATCGAGTAAAGGGTCCCCCCGGATAAGATAGGTGAAATGCCCCCAGATTCGGAATTCCTAATTAACCAAATCATGTTGTATCTTGAGGTAATAATTATCGGCGGACATGGTTTATATGATCCTCACCCCCCCCCCCCCTGGGGTCAAAGAGGGTTATTTTTTGTATTAATGTTTTATCTGACCATGTGTTTAATTCAAAATTCTGAAAAAATTCATCAAGGTAGGTTACCAAGAGACCTATCAATAGAATTTTTTTCAGTCATCAAAAAAATTAAAAAAACAAATTTTTCATTTTTTGAGGCAGAAATCGTTGAGGTACACGTCGTTTTTTTTACTATTTTATAAAAGTCGATTAATTTTACCTCTGACAGGAACTTTTAACACATTTCGAGTGGTGGCGTCATTTCTAAAAAACTAATTTTCCTATTTTTTCTTCCGATTTTTTCAATTTTACAGGTAAGGGTTGAGGTTTAGCCAAAAAACTAATTAAAACTTTTTTGTAGCATTTTGTAAGACGGAAATTTTGGTTTTTCATTTTTTTTCTATGTCTAATAGTAAAAAAGTTATAACTAATTTTTTTTTCTACTTAATTTTTCAATTTTTGTCGATATTTACCAATTATAAGCGCACAGGTGGATATTTATCAGAACAACTTATAAAACATGTTTTGTAGCATTTTTCAAGACGAAAATTTTAGTTTTATATTTTTAGCCTTAATACAAAAAAATATGTGTAAATCTATTTATAAGTTTCTAAAAATTACAGAGTTACTAATGTAGAAAAATGTTTTTCTTCATTTGTGATTATAATAAAGTGAATTATAATAATATATAATATATACCGGGTGTTTCAGACCACCCATACACCCCAAATATCTCGCGAAATACAAATCTGATTGAAATCTAAATTTTTTTTTGAGCTCTATCATGTGGTGTGAAATTTAAACCAGCACTCCTCCCCCTGGGGCGGGGTGGGGGGTAACTTTGAAATCTTATATAGGTACCCCTATTTTTTATAGCAGATTTGGCTTCTACTCTAAAATATATTAGGTTTTTATTCGAAACATTTTTTTTTCAATTAGCCAAAAAAAATTATTTTTTTTAATTATTTTTTTTTTCTTTTATTAAAAAAATCCTGTTTGTCGTTATAAATGTTCATACATTACCACAATAGAAAAGAATAGAATGGAATTTGATAAGTAAATTGATTTTTATTCGTTGATGATTTTTTTTTTACAAAGATTATTGCTTATTTCTGACATAAAATTATGAATGACTTCAATCAACGCCTTATTTAAAAGATGACTACGTAAAAAATGTCGTAATCTATCATTTGATGCGGGAAATAAATATAATTCAATAAATGTTTTTGCCAAATATAGCGACATCTGTCGCTCATCAAAACATTTTTTTCGGATAAAAACCCAATATTTTTTAGCATAGAATCCAAATCTTCAATAAAAAATAGGGGTTCCCATTTAAGATTTCAAAGTTACCCCCTCCCCGATACAGGGGGAGGAGAGGGGCGGTTCACATTTCACACGACATGATAGGGCTCAAAAAACATTTTTGGATATATTTTTTTTATCTCAATCCGATTCGTATTTCAGGAGATATTTGGGGTGAACGGGTGGTCTGAAACACCCTATATAATGATTAAAATTTAATTAACATTTAATACCAAAACGCAATTATCAAAGATCACGTGACTACATACTGGTTTTAATTAGCTACACTGCACCAACACGAATCCTACGGATTCTGAATCATTGCAACGTAATTGGTGGGACAACGCTCATCTGTCTTTACCGCTAATTAGGAACAACCGGCCAGTTTGAGTAAGTCCAATTATTGATTACTAACAACAGTCAGAATCAATCAGCTCGTGGTTTTTAATGACGAAAACCAATAACAGCATACGCTCGCTATTAGTCAAACAATGTTCACAATATGAAATTTCAAATTTCACGGTGTGCAGTATTTACCTCCCGCACGTATTCCCGTTATAAATTCGCGCGCGCGATTTCCTATTTGAATGGTTCAACCCTTCACACCGTAAAGTTATTCGGATAAACTTTTGAAGACTCTCGTACTTACCGCCGTTTTGATTATAATATATTGCCCCCAGAGGTCTATCAACCGGAAAGGTAGCGGAGCCGCCGGTGAAAGCCACCAAACTCGGCTTATTAACATTCATTGTGCATCCGAAAGGATAAATTAAATTCAAATTTGTTTTTTCCTTGTTTAAGCATGAGTTTATCGCCGAATCGGAGACGTAGCACTCCTTCGGGTGGAAGTATTTGTAATAATGAGTGCGAATGACTGCATCTGAAAGTGTTAAATTTATTAAATGCGGGAGTTCGAACGCCCGAAGGTTTCAAGCAATCTGATGTAGAGAAGTTTCATCGAAAGTCCGCATCTTTACTTTCAGTTTCTAAACATTTTATCTTAGCGCTTAGTCGCGCTTGTTCTTTACGAATATTCTTTCCAACGGTTTTCCTTCTATATTATCGCCTTTTTATTAAAAAAAAAACCTCAAGTGTGCCATGATTTTTTAATTTAAAAAAATTAAGTTGGCACACATGTTAGGAATTGACAAACAAAACGTCAGATCTTTCTAAAAGTCACAATTATTCCGTGATCACAATGGTTTACAGCAAACAGCAAAAAAGTTTCTAGTTGAAAGTTATTTCCGAAATGGGACTAAAGTGGATGGAAATTGTGTGTATTCATTCGACGCACCTATGGCAAGTTTCAGGAAGAATTTCCTAACGTTCTCATTATTTATGATGAATTTAAAAATACCTTATCACGATCTGTTGTATTATTTCATGAAACGGAGTGTATTCTCCGTAAACCAGTAAGGCCCACTTGCACCATTTTTTTCGTTAAGCCGGACTTATATTTTAAGTCATGCTTAAAAGGAAGCGTCATGCACCATAGGAATTAATACAATTGCTTTAGTGAGCAAAGTGTTGCAACATCGCAAAATCTTGCCATTTTCACTTTTTAACGTTGGCGACATAGGTGCCCCTTCATGTCCTTTTCTCAGCTGATTTTGACATAAGTGCGTGCGAGCCTTTTTACAGCGAACGCGAACAGCTGTTGTACGAACAGGGAAATAGTGAAAACTCGCCATAATGATTAAGAATTCGACCATTAAATATTTTTTGTAGCCAAAATGGCAGTCAGTTTTATAACCATTTTCTTCATCAGAAGAATAAGATAAATTGATTGGCATTAAAAAAATTTCATCCAGAAAAATTTGTAAAAAAGTCACCATGGAAAATTTTGAAAAAATTCGATTTTTTCAGACTTTGAACGGCCGTAGCGGCTGAACGAAAAATCCAATTCGAACACGGGTTTCAAATCTGTGTTCCTTGTGTGTCAATAGGTTGGATTTAATTAAAATTGGCGATTTAAAATTTTCACGAAAACCTGAAACTTCTTACTTTTTCTCAAAAATTGCATTTAAAATGATTTCCTGAAGAAACCCCTATTCGGGGTTTAAAGATCTCTTCAAGACCCTTCAGAAAATGTACTTGCGCAACAACAAATGAGCATTTGGAGCCCGTGACGCGTCAGCAAAGAAAACTCGAAAATGGAAAAAATCGAAAAAATTAACTTTCTTAATAATCATCGTAGATCCTTATGTAATTCCTTTTTCTTCATCAGAAGAACGGGATAAATCAGTAGGCGTTAGAAAATTTCATCCAGAAAAAATTGCAACAAAGTTAGCAAGTCACCATGAACTCATGAACTTTATGGAAAATTTTGAAAAAAGTCGATGTTTTCAGATTTGAACGGCCGTAGCGGCTGAACGAAGAATCCAATTTCAAAGCGGATTTAACCCTTAATAGTCACACCTCCGAAAAATGACGTAATAGTCATTCGGGGTGTGGTACACCCCACGCCTTTGAACTTCGGTCAATTAAGGTTAAATTGACAAAAAACAAAAAATAACAAGCTGGGATACATTTTGAACCTCTAGTTACAAGAATATGTGAATAGTTTTCGAAACCTGCAACTTTACATGTGAAAAAACAATGTTGCAAAAAAAATTCCGCAAAATATGAGTATTTTTGCAAAAAATACGGTAGTAATTTCAATTTTCAGCTAAAAAATAAAATAGTTTCAACCTGAAAACCTAAAATAGTATCATTCCAAGTGGAATTAATAAATTTTGCGACCTTTCCGAAAAGTATATTTATTTTCATGATCGAAGGTGGGGTTTTTTACGAAAAAATTATATTAGTATTTTTCTAATATAAAGTCAATTTAATGTTTAATATGAATATGAAAATATTTTTAAAACTATTATTATGAAGAAAAAAGGCTATTATAATGTAAAAGAGAATTATTCGATCCCAAAAGAGCATTCGACGCACATATAAATATGTGCGATGTATGTCGCACATCGACATCTCGCAACTGCGACATAGTATATGCGACTTTTGTCGCTTCTTCTGGAACAAATATCCCAGCGCTTTTGATTCGGCAATCTCGGAATAATCCACAGAAAAGAAAATGCTTAGAATTTTTTTTCTGCCACAATGATCATACGGGGTGTCGTACACCCCACAATTTTTCACGAATTGACTCAAACAGGTACCACATTAACACTGACGCGTGAGCTCAAATAATATCTATTGGGGTCCACAATAGAAGGTTCAAACTATCTGTAGATGGAGTAACAAGTCCCGTTTACTTTCAATTTCAGGGCCTTATTCAACGTCGAAAAAAGGCTGGGGTGTATCACACCCCTAGTGACTATTAAAGGTTAAAATCTGTGTTCCTTGTAACCAAAATGGCAGTCAGTTTTATAACCATTTTCTTCATCAGAAGAATAAGATAAATTTATCGGCGTTAAAAAATTTCATCCAGAAAAATTTGTAAAAAAGTCACCATGATGGAAAATTTTGAAAAAAGTCGATTTTTTCAGACTTTGAACGGCCGTAGCGGCTGAACCAAGAATCCAATTTGAACACGGGTTTCAAATCTGTGTTCCTTGTGTGTCAATAAGTCGGATTTAATTAAAATTGGCGATTTAAATTTTTTTACGAAAACCTGAAAAATCATCCAAGGGTCCCCCTTCTTACTTTTTTCCAAAAATTGCATTTAAAATGATTTCCTAACGAAACCTCTGGTTCGATTAGGGGTTTCTATACATCACCATAAAGATCCCCTCAGAAAATGTACTTGCGCATCAACAAATGAGAATTTGAAGCCCGTGACACCTCAGCAAAGAAAACTCGAAAATGTAAAAAATCTAAAAAATCAACTTTCTTAATAATCATCGTAGACCCTTATGTATGAGTGTAGAAGAAATAGAAAGTGATGTCAGTAGTTTTTATAACATTTATAAAATGAGCCAAAATATCTGAGAAACTTGGGAGACCTAGAAAACCATCTTAGAAGCAATACTTGTTGACCCAAAAGATCTAATGGCAGGAATAAATATATCAAGTGGTGCGGCAAGACAATTTGGTTTAAAGATTGAACAAAAAGCCCTCACAAAGCACTACTGGATTTTTTTTTGGAAATTTTGAAAGAAAATGGTAGCCCTAATATTCTCTTAAAACTCTTTGGTTCCGGATCTAAAGATGTAGCGCTACTACTTGAAAACTCAAAAGTGTTCTGAATTTATTATCTGATGAAGAATATCGTGAAAATTCATTGCTGGAAGAATTTAGTGATTGTGTGAGTACAACAGCTAATAAGCTGATAATAATCAGCTCTACTCCAAACCAGTTGCCTGGGATAACCGAAGTTGATAATTTTCATGAGGTCTAAATCGTCTTCAAAAATATCACCCACACCAAAGTTTAAGTCTTCAAATGCCATTTTAAATATACTAGGAGCCTTGTTATTAAAAATAATTTAATGTGCATAAATATCTGTCACAAGGGACTACCGATGGAACAAATTGAAGGTTATGTTTGCAGACCTAAATTTTAAGCGGTCCATTACGACGACTTATTTAAAGTCTTGCTTAAGTATGGTGCAAGGAAAATACTCACTTAAGAGTTGCTTAAATTTTAAGAATGCTTTAAGCATAGCTTAATTCCAATGGTGCAAGTGGGCATTAGTGGTAGACCAGTCAAACGTACTCAGGATGCTATTAACACAGCCCAAGGAATTTTTGAAGGTGAACCTACGTCTTCCCTGCGTCGTTTATCACAGCAAATTAATTTATCGGTAGGAACATGCCGCAAGTAACGTAACCTCAATATGTGTTACCAACTTAAATTTTAAAAAATAAAAACTTGAGGTTTTTTTTAGTGAACATACTTTATAACGAGCGTACGACAAAATTCAACGACGAAGTAGGCGCTAGAAATCTAAAGTCATATCTGAACCAGGGGCGGCTCGTTATAAACAGCCAAGGAGCTATTATACTACCTGTAGTTTCAAGCTAAGCAAGAATTGTTAACCGCTGAGAACGGATAACGCGAAAACAGATTGTGGCACACGAAACGTGAATTATAAATCGCGCCTCACACTTAATCATTTAACAAAAATACATGTTTATATTGTATACATAAGTGGCTCTACCATCAACATGTTCCACGAGCCGCCACTGGTCTGAACTAAGATCACCATGACGATTACTCAAAAATAAACTCGAAATACGTCATTTCGGTGACTTTTCTCACGTATTTTCGGTAAGAAACGTCAGTGGAATAGAAGATCTATTTTTTTGATGTTCAATTACAAAAATTAATTAAATAGAAATTCAATTTTTCGTTAAGAAAAAATCTGCTTTATTTGATAAACTCGGGGTAAATATTCCCAGCATCAAATTGCTTTAACCTTCTCCCTCCTTCTCACGATTTCTATATTTTTCAGCGATTTTTCCTACACCATTATTATATAGTTCCGCATAGCGGGTCCCGGAAAATATCGGTCGGATAATAAAACCGCTGAAAAGCTTAGCACATGCCGAAGGAAAAATAAAAGTGGGGAGCTCGCGGAAATTACCCATATTTGGAAAAATGCCATACTCTTCCAGTAATATATTAATATTGCTGGTGTCGTCTTGATTGCTCTCTGCCAACAGGACGAGTATTCTCCCACCTTCCTCCAGATAGCTGCGCATCGCATTAATTTCGCTCTCCTCAAACGGAGTTTGTGATCCGGGGAGGATGAATAATGTGCAATTTTTTAATATCTGCGACGACACTTCCTCTTTATTGCTGAAAATTATATACATATTACTTTTTAGAAGAGATACAGTGATTTCCTGAAGTATGTATGAAACCAATTTACTTACAACGAACAAACTTTATTTCGTCTGAGTGTAAACACTAACTTGTTACCCAATCAATTAAATAATTCTATCTAATACTAATTATCGTTTTTCTGCCATCAACAATTGTGAACCAGTTTCGCCCTACTTTGGTCTCGTCAGCACAGTACACCCATGCTTAATTTCCTCTAAATGCTAATTATTGTTTTTCTAACACCAACAACTGTGGACCAGTTTTTACCTACTTGGGTCTCACCAGCACAGTGCAGTCGTCACTAACCGCGACATCTAGTGTCTAAAGTAGACGTTCCCAAACTATGCTACGCATACCGGTACGAATGTCGAGCTAACGGTACGTTATAGGTGAATGAAATGATAATTAAAACAAAATTTTTGAGAGAGGCAAGCATTGAAATTGAGAATGTATTAATTATTTCTTAAGACTCGCATTTCCAAAAATTATTATCTGCTGGTAGAGTACGTTTGAATAGGATGCGTGAATTCCAGTGACGGTTCGTGGGGTTTTTTCTGGTACGGCCGAGGAACAAGAGGTGGTAATACAGATAGGTAGGGTCAGTTGCAGAGACGGCTGGTTGCGTGACCGCACCTATCTACCGGGTGTGGCACTTAAGACGCCTCGGACCATAGCTCCTTTACGATAAAAGCTATCGACAAAAATCTAAGAATAAAGTGGTGCATAGTTACCGTCGCTATGTTTCAAAAATATTTCTAATCATCAGTGGCGTGCCGTACTCCAGTGGCGTACCAAACTTATGTTTTTTTTAAATGGAATGCCCTATTTTTTATTGCAGATTTGGAAAGTGCTCGACGAGTACTTGTTTTTTTATCTAACATGTTATACCCTTCACTTTAGCGGTTTCGCTGTTATAACCCCTTCTTTCAAAATTGCGCCCCATTTTTGAGATTTTTTTGTAGAGAAACTAATTGACGCCGGCGCCTAAATTTTGAATTGAGGTACAGGTTAAGACCTCGTATACCTTCACATAATTTTTTTTCGGGTAATTTATGGAAAAAAAATAATTTTCGATTGATCTTCGCAAGTTGTCATTTTTTCCGAAAATTTCAAATGGCACCCCCCTAAAAAAATTACGGCGTTGTACAGCCAAAACTCTAAATTTTTCATTGGTGTAAAAAAATTACACATTGCATAACAAAATTTCGGAGAAAAAAGGAATTTCATCGCAAATGTCGGGAAACGTTTTCCGTTTCTTAAAAAGTGATTCTAATTGTGGAAACAAATGAATTGTGTTAAATCAATGATACATCTGTAAATTGGCAAGTTCTTTGAATTTTCTGAGCACCCTGTATATTTTTTCACATTGTTAATCTCCAGCGGATTTTTTGTAGTTTTACATCTTTAATTTTAAAAAATCACAACTTTCCTAAAAAGTGATTCGGATTAAAAAACAAATGAATTATATTAAATCAATGATACATCTATAAATTGGCATGTTTTCGGAATTTTTTGAGCACCCTGTATATTTATCAACATTGATAAACTCCAACCGAGTTTCTGTATTTTTACATCTTTAATTTTGAAATTTCACAACTTTCTTAAAAAGTGATTCTTAATGAGAAAACGAATGAATTGTGTTAAATGAATGATACATCTGTAATTTGGCAAGTTCTTTGAATTTTCTAAGCACCCAGTATATTTTTTCACATTGTTAATCTCCAGCGGATTTTTTGTAGTTTTACATCTTTAATTTTAAAAAATCACAACTTTCCTAAAAAGTGATTCGGATTAAAAAACAAATGAATTATATTAAATCAATGATACATCTATAAATTGGCATGTTTTCGGAATTTTTTGAGCACCCTGTATATTTATCAACATTGATAAACTCCAACCGAGTTTCTGTATTTTTACATCTTTAATTTTGAAATTTCACAACTTTCTCAAAAAGTGATTCTTAATGAGAAAACGAATGAATTGTGTTAAATGAATGATACATCTGTAATTTGGCAAGTTCTTTGAATTTTCTAAGCACCCGGTATATTTTTTCACATTGGATAACTCTGGCGGAGTTTTCGTAGTTTTACATCTTAATTTAAAAAAATCACAACTTTCTTAAAAAGTGATTCGGATTAAAGAAACAAATGAATTATATTAAATCAATGATACATCTATAAATTGACATGTTTTCGGATTTTTTTGTGCACCCTTTATATTTATCAATATTGATAAACTCCAACCTAGTTTCTGTATTTTTGCATCTTTAATTTTGAAAAATAACAACTTTCTTAAAAAGTGATTCTAATTGAGAAAACAAATAAATTGTGTTAAATCAATGATACATCTGTAAATTGGCAAGTTCTTTGAATTTCCTGCGCACCCTGTATATTTTTTCACATTGTTAAACTCGCAGTTTTTGTAGTTTTGCATCTTTAATTTAAAAAAATCACAACTTTCCTAAAAAGTGATTCGGATTAAAGAAACAAATAAATTATATTAAATCAATTATACATCTATGAATTGGCATGTTTTCGGAATTTTTTTAGCACCCTGTATATTTATCAACATCGTTAAACTCCAACCTAGTTTCTGTATTTTTGCATCTTTAATATAAAAAAATCACAACTTTCTTAAAAATTGATTCTAATTGAGAAAACAAATGAATTGTGTTAAATCAATGATACATCTTTAAGATTGAGCAAGATTGGCAAGTTCTTAGAATTTTCCGAGCACCCTGTATATTTTTAAACCTCATCCAATTTATTTTTGCATCATTAATTGAAAAAAATCAGAACTCTCTTAAAATGTGATTCGAACTTTAAAAAACGAATGAATTGTGTTAAATCAATGATACATCTGTAAACTGCCAAGTTTCCAGAACTTTTTGAGCACCCCGCATATATTTTCTATATTTTTAAACCTCGCCCGAATTTTTTGTATTCTTGCGTCTTTAATTTTGAAAAATCACAACATTCTTAAAAAGTGATTCGAATTGAGAAATAAATTGTGTTAAATCAATGATACATTTGCAAATTTCCAAGGTTTTAACCAAAACAAAAAAAATACGAAATATCTGTAAATCCACCAAATTTCATTAAAATCAGAGAGGAACACTCGGGTTAGTTCCCTTGTGAGTAACAAACTCATATACAGAGTGTCCCATTTTAAATTGCCACGCTAAATATCTCGAAACCTGAGCAACATGTTTTTAAAAACAGCATTTAAAAAAAAAACGTTTGCTACAAAATATTTGTATTTTTTCCCGTAGAATACGATACCGCAATAAAAAATTCAAAAATCAAAGTTGACTTTCGTTTGACCCTAAAAATTAATGCCAAGGTCACTTCCAAGCTCACCAGAATATGTCCCCCCTCCGAACCCCACAACTTTTATCTGAAACATTTTTTGCAATGTTGCTGAGTTTTCGAGATATTTGGGGTGGCAATTTAAAATGGGACACCCTGAACTTTTCTGATGAGTAAACAATATGTTTAATTAATAATGTTTACAATATTATTGTTATATTTGTCGCTGTTGGCATTCCCACATCTGTCGGTGGTTAGGCCACTCGGATTGGGTTCAGTACAACATTCAGGCAATAGAGTCCGCCACTTTGAAATACTTATAATCCAATAGCAATTTCGGTTTTACCATCAGCAACCAACTACACTGATGAGGCCTGAAAGGTTGAAACCGGTCTGTAGGTGTTCTGATGCGGAAACAATATTTAATATACCTTATGGTTATTCAGCGCAAAGAACAAGAACAGATTACGGGCAGAATATGTAGCAAATAAAAAGTTGTGTAACATTCATAAACATTCAGAGGTTGATACGTCACAAAGATGAACCTACACATTACATTTACCAACATCAAGTTCTCTTGGCGCCATACGTAGAAAACAACTGGCAATACTTACACTGTCACTTTCCAGAATATTTTCAACTTTCTATGGAATGACTTGTAATTATCATTCACCTTAAACAACTCATTCTTGGATGCGTTAATCACGATTATCTTTTTACTATCAACATCCTACAAGTAATAATGTAACAAGAGTAATATTATGCGTTTATAGTATATACTAACCTCGAGTGGTGCCATTTTCTAACGTTAATTAGAGAACAGCGTTTATTAACTGCAAGAGTTTTGTTCTGTAAATCAATTTGTTTGTATGTGAACAGTTGCCGGGCAACAAGTACTAACTACATTTTTTGTGTATAGATGGCGACAGTGCATACAGAACGTTGTTATTTACAGGTGACATCTATTGTGTAGATTTCATTTACGTAGCATAATACCGCAAAATTCTTGCGATTATAGTGAAGGGGAAAATGTTCGAGATAGGGACCTTTCCTTTTCCTTTAGCAGCTTACAAAAAAGAGCCATTTCGCCCACCTCTAATATGATAAACAAAAACTCCTATTTGAATGAAAGAATTTTGCTTTCAGGATTCAATCGTCATCCTTCAAACTTACTAACAGCATATTTGGGCAATGCTTGATTACTGCAAAACATTTATAATTGTGTGTTGTTACGGATTTGTAAAGTTCTGAATGGCTGAGGGCATGCAATGAAGTAGAAATGAATTATTGCAGTGTATCGCTAATCTTTACTTTCAATCAAATTCCAGTTAAGTCAAGTAAACACAAGAAAAATTAGGCAACTCATCGTACAGCTTTACCTCCGAGTTTAATACACTCTATCACTAGATTTCATGAACATTCAAACATTGCTTAAACACAGTATTAATGAGGGCATGTGATGAGGTAGTCTATTACTAGTCTTTACTTTATATCAAGTTCCAGTAAAGTCCAGTGAACACAAGAAAGATTAGGCAACTTTATTAGTACAGCTTTACCTCCAAGTTTAATACTTTATCACTGGACACAAACGTTGCTTAAGCAAAGTATTAAATTTTCGGCTGTTTAAAGCACCTTTGTGTCATTGTCAGTTGTTTTTGAAACGCTGCTGTTGTTATGTGTGAAAAGGTATAATGGAAAATAAAGAGGATTAAGTGCAAAAAGTGTGTTAATTAACATTACGAAAGACTTACAGCAGTTTTCACAAAGGTGGTAATTATTTGTTTGATTTGCGTTATAGTACCATGAAATGAAATGTCATCTAAAATCTGTAGAAAAATAGCAAAATAAATCAACAAATTTCAAATGACCACCAGTGTACATAACGGTTAAAAGACGGCAATTTTTGATATTAAAAAAAAAAGAAAATTTCAACTGCTAAAAATAACAATTTCGAACTGTCAAAAATCAAACTACCATCACAAATGGCACGTTAGCAGAAAAAAGGAAATTTTCAATTGCTGAAAATAACTATTCAGTACTGTCAAAAATTGTTCATTACTGAAACCGGCAAGTTTCAACAGTAAATAGAAAATTTCCAAACGCCAAAAATGTTTAACTGTCAAAATTTGAGCATTTCTTCTATCACTATCGGCATTTTTTTAATATTAAAAAAGGTAAATTTCCAACGGCCAAAAGTAACAATTATAAATTGTCAAAAACTGTGCAATTCTACTGTCAGAAACTGCATTTTTCAATAGTAAAAAGATACATTTTTAACCGTCAAAAACTGCATTTTTCAATAGTCAAAATATAAATTTTCAACAGTCACAGTTAGCGTAACTCGAGCAGATGCTATTTCATTACTTGACATACAATCATTAAATTGGTAATATGTTTACATCAATACAATTAATTACAATAATGTTACTTAAATTTTATGTATTTGTGTACTTAAAAAAACTGACTCAAAATATCTTAGCAGACTCATTTGATTAACCCTTTGGGTCCCATGGGTCGTTTGAAGCACATGGGTGAAAAATGCTAATAGCGTTTGTCTTACGGACTCAAAGGGTTAATAATCAGATTATTCAAAGACATTCAAAATAAACACAAAAATTTCGAGTATCGAACGGTTACATTTATTGACATTTAGTAATAAAAAAAAAAACTCATCACAATAAGTATATAATATATGGCATACAATGCTTTTATAATATAATAGTAACATATAGATATATACACAAAAGGTAATATAAAAATAAAAATTAAAAACATGAATCTGTTCAAGTAAGCAAATGCTTATCGAACACTATATCCTGTCTGAGAACCCCATCGAAGATTGCTTCCGGTAACACCACCTTTACATTTTGTTTAAAGTATTTCGTACATTTCCCCCGGTTCTCCTGCGCCGCAACCACCACGAAGTTTCCGGCCTTCGGCGTTTTCGCAACACACCTTCCACCGCTGCTTTCGATCGCAGCTGAAACATATTTAACGTGCAAACCTGTAGAAATTAAATTTAAAAAAAATAACTAATTACATACCTTTTAGTACATCAGTGGCTTTCGTAGCAAGTACATGAAAGCTATAACCTTCAAACAGTTTTCTGCATTTGCTTCTGTTGTACGATTCTTTGATGGAAAAATTCCATTTTTTCTCCGCTTCTACGTCCTCTATTAAAAATTCCCATGGGTCTAAAAAATATTTAGCAAAACATTTTTTACCAAGGACACTTTCTTCGGCAATATTGCACCTATTGATTCAATCATTTTCAAACCTAAAGTTTGACTTTAAATCAACATCCGAGATGTATCATTTATTCTTTATCAAACTTCTATCTATTGTTTAATTTCTTGTAAAAGCAGTAGCGATAGGAATGAAATTCCTCAGGAAGAGATCAAATGTAATTTTGGAATTAATTTTTTTTTATTTTACCGCTATTAAAATTATTCTCACTTACCTAAAAATGCGTGTGCTTTCTTACATTCTTCTAACCAAAGGGGGGAACAAATTGGTTTGCACTGTCCAATGGCACATAACAGCTTTTGTGACCTGAGTATAGTTTTGGTCACCAAAACAGTCGAAGTGTCTATGTTATCTACCGTCATACCACCTGAAAATAATTAATTGTATATTGCCAAAAGAGCCAAAGCCAAAGCATTCAAATGGCAAATTATAATACACTAGGAAAATGTATGAGAGGATGGGGCTGTCGGAGGCGAAAGTAATAGAATGGTTAGGGAACGGGGTGAAGGGCAGGAGAGGCAAGGGTGTATAGAGAAAGTGAATATAATTATAGGTATGGGATGTGGCAGGTGTATGGAAGAGTACCGGATAGAGACGGGATGGAGTAGAGATTGTGGCAAGCGTGCGGTGTGGATCGGAAGGTATCGATGGGGGAAGGGTATGGAAGGTGTGTACAGTGAGAATGGGAAGGATACGTGACGCCAGTTGGCTGAAGAGTGCGAGGGGGTAAAGGAGGAATGGATGGGAGCGAAAGGGAGTGGAAGGGTGATGGAGTGGATGAGGGAGGGAGACGGAAAACAGAAGAGAGGGTAGGACGGAGAGGGTGGGAGGGGGTGTTAGGGAGAGGGGTAATAGTATAGTTTTTTTGAGGTTGTAAATAGTTTGGAATATGCCAATAATTTTTTTTTCCTTTAAATGTAATCTTTTCTTATTGCTTTCAAACAAACCCCACGGTGTTACGTTTACAAACGTCTTGGATTGAAAATGTAGCTCGATGATTTCTTAAAGTTTAGGTCTGATCATTTCTACCTTCAAGACATTTAGAAACCAGTTGGAGGTTGTAAATAACAAAAGAGAATATCAAATATTCATTGGTGTGTACTGCACAAACTTATTACACCAGTGAAGCCTCGCGGGGTGACTCAAGGTTCGGCCGAGATGGCAATACAGATAGTAAGGTCGGTTATAAAGATCACACCCATCTGTATTATTACAACTGCTACCTCGGCCATACCATGAGTGACCCCGCGAGCCGTCACTGTGTTACACACCCCAATATTTAAACGAATTCATGTAACTTACCTAAAGTACGGATCAATGAAGATAACTCCGGACTATCAAACATAGTAAATGCAACTTTAGGTTTTAGTTTCCTCTTTGCTCTCTATAAAAGAAAAACGATGATTTTATTAGTCCAGTTGTGGACATAAATACAAGCAGCCTGTGAATCCTAAGGTGAAAAGACTAACCGGACTATAGTAAAGTTCAGTGAATGTAACAAACAATATAACTTTTATTACTTTTGTATTCCAGTTGGCCTCCGCACCCAAGGTTGCATACGCTACCCCTGCAATCATTCCTATTAAGGAATATCAATATATTACAAATAATTCACTCTTGTGGACGACCTACACCACCTACAACTAATACTTACTTCAGGAGTTGATAGCAGCGAGAAACTATGGGCTTCCACCTTTAACCCCCGCTTTCCCGAAACATCTATTTTCGATTTGTCATCACCCGAATCATCACTGATGGTAATACTTTTCTGTTTCTTAGGAACAGTGATAGTGATTAAACAATCATCATCGGAATCACTGCTCTTACGCTTCCTAGAAACTTGAGCTGCCACTCTAGGTTTCCTCAAACTTCTCTCCTTACTCGGCACAACCGATGCCTCCGAGTCATCACCGTTCGTCAAGCCTTGCTGTGCTTTAGATTCCACACTATTATCTGCACTAATCTTCTTACTACCCCTGGGACGACCCCTTGTAGGTTTAACTTCAGCCGGTTCTTCCTTCTTCCTCGAAGTTCTTTTCCTCGTGGCAGGTTTTTCTTCCTCCGATTTCGTATCGGAATCACGAACCGGCGAGCTCTTATCCGACCTCGTTTGGCGCTTCTTAATCGGATATTCTTCGTCTAATGTTTCCAGCTTTTTCTTCCTGCCTCTCGTCGACCTCTTATTTTCAGCCTTTGCGTTTAGTACTTCCATTGCTGAAATGGTGGTACTGGTGGAACTGGTAGAACAGTGAGCTTCATAATAACTTTCGAATCCATCGATGTTAGAATCGTCCTCTTTTTCTTCATCCACACCCGTTTGAATAGTCGATAACTTGCTTTTTCTTGGCGATGAAACTGTTTTTCTAACCTCGGAAATTGTTTTCAACGCCACGCTACCATCAGTCTCTTCTTTATCAGTGCTTTGTTTTCTCGTCCTCCTTCTCGTTACAGGTTCGTCCGGTTCTTCGTGTCCTTTGGAATTTCTTCTGCTCCTTCTAGGTCCCACTTTCGGTACATTCTCTTCCGCCATCAAAGATTTCACGACGTCTTGTGTAGAACACTCTTGTACTGGATTTTCGGGGCGCGTTGGATCTGGCTCTGTTAAATGTAATGTTTGAGTTGCAAACATGACCTCCATTTGACTTTCAATGTCCTTATTTTTGTCTGCAGGAACAGTTTCATTATCTTTATTTTTGTTTGCAGGAACACTTTCAATATCTTTATTTTTATTTGCAACATCACTCTCTATATCTCGTATCTTACCAAAGCTTACTCTCTTCCTGTTCTCCTTAGACGTATCGGATGCCGTGCTTTCATTCAATAAAACTTCGTCATCCCTTAAATTAAAGCTGTTACTATCGGCTACAGTAACGGTGTCCTGGGTGTTTATGTTTCGAGGCAGAGCGACTACTTCACTTGTTTCCGAAACTTGTGTTGCTGCGAAGAATATGGAATCATTATCGTCATGTTCATCTCTACTAGTTGAAGCAGATTCCATTTTTTGAGTCGCAGCAGAAAATAATGTATCATCCATCTTTTTAGAGTTATTCAAACCGGGTGATTCAGATTTGTTAAAGTCCATTTTCTGTGTGGCGGCGCAAAATATATCACTATCATTCATGACCTTAACACTAGTTGTTTCAGTTACAACTTTTTGTGTAGCAGCTATGAATAAATCACTGTCATCCAAGTTGTCGGCAGCTTCTTGGGTATTACCGCGCTTGTTATTATCCGGATGCAACACCTGCGTGGCAGCCATAAATAAGTCACTATCATCCAAATCTTTCTCGCGTAAACTAGTTTTCAGAATGCTACGTTTCTGCAATGGCCGTTTAAAAACTTCACTGTCGACCTTTTGTGTTGAAGTATCAAAAATGTCATCATTTTCAGTCAAAGATTCACCTTTATTGCTAGAATTTGGAGCGGATTTCTGCGTGGGACCTGCGAAATCAAAGTCCTCATCGTCATCATTTAAATTCTGCATTTTCTGCGTGGGTCCTGCAAAATCAAAACTATCCGCACTGTTGTTGTCTTCTAAACCCTTAACGACGTAAACATCGTTTTTCCTCATTTCCTCCTCATCCTGAGTAAGTCCTAATTTAAAGCTGCTCTCGGAATCCGGAATATCTTGACCTGTCACATCGATTATGGTTGAAAGGCCTTTAGTAAAAGACACCGCTGACGTATTTGCCATTTCTTGTGTAGCAGGAATAACGTCGTTGGAAACATCCATGAACGATCTACGCTTAACGAACGAATTCTCGATGTCGGTTGGGCACAAAATTGATGTTGTCATGTTGTGGCTCACGTTTCCATCAACATCAGTGTTTGAATCGCTATCACCTGCTATAGTTGTAGTTTTGTTTTGTTCAGTATCTGAATCGGTGTTTTTAACAATGGTTAAAGATTTCTTCCTGGAGTATGTTCTAGGAGTAATATTTTGATCATCATCTCTCTCCTTCCTGGTTTTCATAGGTCTCTTACGTTTGGATCTGTTAGCGTCTTCCTCAAAATCTGAACTGGAGCTTCCTCGATCTATTATGATATGACTTCTGGATTTATTCTTCAATTGGTGCACCTGTAATAGTGATTGTGGATCAGAATCGGAATTTTCGCATTTATCCGGTGATTCGACCTCTTCTATATCGGTGCGCGAATCCGATTCGTTATCAGGTGTAGTTTTTGTAGCGACTTCAACGTCTGTATCAGCGTCCGAATTGGCTTGATTTGATTGCTCACTGCAAGCCGTCTTATCTTCAACAGCTGTTTTTGCTTGATTTGATTCTTCGGCACACTTAATATCATTCGAATTTAAACGATTACTTGATCTCTTCCTCAATAAATGCATAGGCAACTGTGACTGAGGATCGGAGTCGGCTTGTGTTGCTAACGTCGAGTGTGCTGCAGCGAGGAAGTTGACGGAATCATTACTGCTCTCGTCAATTTCAGTTTCATCATCGGACACAATTTTGTTGTGCACTCTCCTCTTCAATTGACTAGTGTGAAGCTGCGTTACAGGATCTGAATCCGTTTGTCCCGGTGGATTCGAATCTTCCTGCGGTGATTTTACTTGTTCAATCTGAATGGGTTTATCGCTATCATTTGACGAAGCTGATTCTATATCGTACGACTTCTTTAGATGCAATTGAGGATCTTGATCAAGCAACGTCTTTAGAACCGTTTCTGTGCCGGCTGCAAGAAATTCATCCGAATCGGTAGTTGTTTCCAGTAAGTTTTTACTTGAGGAAGTGTTTGTTGTATTAGGCGAGATTGGTGATGTAGGTTCTGCAGCTTCAGCACTATCAGTTTCAGAATTTCCTGCAAGAGTTTCCACATGGTATTCTTGGGTGGCATCATCATCATCATCATCATCATTCTTTTTCTCTGTATTTTGAAGGTTGTTCACTCCATCATCATTATTCTTTTCCTCTGTATTTTGAAGGATGTTCACTCCATCATCATCATCATTCTTTTCCTCTGTATTTTGAAGGATGTTCACTCCATCATCATCATTCTTTTCCTCTGTATTTTGAAGGATGTTCACTCCATCATCATCATTCTTTTCCTCTGTATTTTGAAGGATGTTCACTCCATCATCATCATTCTTTTCCTCCGTATTTTCAAGGATGTTCACTCCATCATTTGATATTGTAGTGCTATCTGAGCAGTTTTTACATGTCGCAGGTTCAACCTTAGAACTGGTATCACCTGCGAGTAATTGTGTTTCTGCATCGTAAATGGAAACATTCTTACCAACCACAAACTCTAGTTCTTCTTCTTTTTGGGCACTCTTCAAACCTTCTTCGGGTGGAAGAATTAACTGTGTGGGCATGTCGTGAAAATCCAGCGGATTTATTTGCGTATTTTGACTTGAAATTTCTGAAGAGGGTTCACTATCTATTAGCTGGGTGGGCATGTCGTGGAAATCAATTTTATCGGTGGTAGTTTCACTCGTCACTAACTGCGTCGGTAAGTCATGAAGATCCTGTATGGTTTTCGTGCTGCTGCTTGGAACATTTGGTAGATCTTTAAGATTCAACTGCGTTGGTAAATCGTGAAGATCGGGTATGGTTTTTTTGCCGGCGCTCGGAATATTCCGGCTTTTCAGGTCTTGCTTGTTCACCTGAGTGGGTAAATCGTAGAGGTCCGGTAAGGTTTTTGGGCTTGCGCTTGGAATATTTTGCTTGTTCGCCTTCTTGAAATTCAACTGCGTAGGTAAATTGTGGAGATCTGGCAAGGTTTTTGTGCTGACGCTCGGAATATTCTGCAGATCTTTGAGTTTCTGGGTGTCCACCATGTTAAAATCGAATCCGTCATCGGGTATCGCAAATGTGGAGGCATTGGCGGGTGTAAGATCGGTTGACTTATTTGTGTAAAAATTGGTGTCGTTAAATATCTGCGTGCTGGCCGCATAGAAATTATCGTCCATTTGGGTGTTTTGTAAGGTGGAATTTGTGTTGGTATCACTCAGGTCACTTCTTGATATCTATGGAGATAAAATGTTGATTAGTGAATTTTTTGATTTAAATTAATGTTGAGACATGTAAAACTTAAAAAAACTCTCTGCTTAAGTCAGTGGTTCTTAACCACTCGATGTAAGTCGTTAACTAAAATTCGGTTAACCCGATAAAGTTTTTGCACTTATGCTTTAATCTGTTGATTAATAATATCAGCTGACAAGGATTTTAAACAATTCTACTAAAGTATTTCAATATTCTTTTTGGAAATAGAATTCGTGAGAATTCATTCTTGTTAACTTGCTCGTAATCGCAATTTTGGTTTATGATGTCTGAACACTTTCAGCATCACCCTCGCGTTTGTCAATTCTTTCAATCTCATCATTAAGAGTATGATTCTGCATAATTTTATCTAGAACACCTTTGACATCTAGAATTAAAACTTCGTAGCATCAGACCAAAAAACACAAAAGGTTAAGAACCACTGATGTAAGTTACATAAAAACATAATTCTACAGAATTCGTAACAAAACGCAGAATTAAAATTAATACGTCATGCTTTCTGAAAGATCTGCAACTTCTCGTACATGCTGATGTGATGATACGCATAAATATAAATCATAAGTAGAAATTACATAACCAAAAAAACAATAGCATAGAAGAAATACGAAAAACATACAATTACTTGTGCTGATTTTTCATTAACCGTACTTCCTCCAGCTTCTGTAGTACAAGGTGATTTAATGTTAGGAAGTGCACTTTCAATTACAATATTACCAACACTTTTAATAGATGCATCGTTTAATTCAGAAGCTTCATTATTAATTTTTGGTGCAAGAGAAGCATCGTTCAATTCAGAAATTTCATTGTTAATACTTGGTGCAAGAGAAATATCGCCTACATTAGCGGTACTAGTAATTGCTTGATTTTGTAGTGTGACTGTATTAGAAAAACAAGTTGTATCTGTAATATCTTCAGCATTGGTTACTTTAGAAGCTTCACGAGAAATGCCAATAGAAGAAACATTCAAAGTTTTTGAATTTAATCCAGAAATTCCATGACAGAATTCTCTAGAAGCATTAGTGACATTAAGAGACGCAGAAGTTGAAATATCTTTAACGACTTTTGTATTCTGATCTTCAGCATTGGTTACTTCAGACACTTCACGAGAAATGCCAATAGAAGAAAGATTCTCATTTGTATTAAAAGGTTTTGAATTTGATCCAGAAATTCCATGGCAGAATTCTCCAGATGCATTAGTAACATTAAGAGATGCGGAAGTTGAAATATCTTTAATGACTTCAGCATTGGTTACCTTTGACACTTCACGAGAAATGCCAATGGACGAAAGATCCTCGTTTGTATTAAAAGGTTTTGAATTTGATCCAGAAATTCCATGACAGAATGTATCGGTAACATTAAGACACACAGAAGTTGAAATATCTTCAACGACTTTCGTATTCTCATCTTCAGCCTTGGCTACCTTAGACACTTCACAAGAAATGCCAATGGAAGAAAGATTCTCGTTTGTATTAAAGGGTTTTGAATTTGATCCAGAAATTCCATGCCGGAATTCTCCAGATGCATTAGTAGCATTAAGAGTCGCGGACGTTGAAATATTTTTAACGACTTTCGTATTCTGTTCTTCAGATGAATTGGAATTGTAAGAATTCATCGATAAAGCAGTATCATTATTTACTTCTGCACCAAATGATGAATTTTGATAAATCAGACTACATAATTCTTTTGAAGGATGAGCAGAACTAATTTCTGGAGTTCTTAATTTATCATTACAATCTTTAATTGTTCCTGTGACACTTTGTTTTGAATTTTGAGATTCAGAATGCAAATCATGTAATTTTTTAACAATGTCCGATAAACTGCGCCCGTTTTGTACATCTGTCATTTTCAGATCGACATCACGTTTCGAAACGACTTCAGCTTTTTCTACAATTACAGTTTCAATATTTACAGTACTGATTGTTTTTGAAGTTTGGGTTTCAAAATGTAAATCATCATGGTCTTTTTTAATATTCCCAAAATCATCATCCTGGTGGGTATTGCCAGAATTCTCGATTGCATCAATTATTTTTGAAGTTTGCAAATCACCATGGTCTTTTTTGATGTTCTTGATTGCATCAGTTGTTTTTGAAGTTTGGGTTTCAAAATGCAAGTCACTATGGTCTTCCTTAATATCCCCAAAATCTTTATATTGATGGATAATGCCAGAATTGTCAATTGCATAAATTATTTTTGAAGTTTGAGTTTCAAAAAGCAAATCACCATGGTCTTTCTTAATATTCCCAAAATCATCAGCCTGATGGGTAATGCCAGAATTCTCGAATGCATCAATTGTTTTTGAAGTTTGAGTTTCAAATTGCAAAACACCATGGTCTTTTTTGATATCCCCAGAATTCTCGATTGATTGTTTATTTATTGGAATGTTATTCAACTCTTTTAAACTATCCACTTCTATATTTTTATCATCATCATCTTCACTTGAACTATCGTATGCATTTCTAAGAAGAGAGAGTGCATTCTGTTTTAGAATTACATCAACTTTTGGTTTGGTAGACTTTTTTGATTCTTTTAATCCAATAGCTATATTAGTATTTTCATTTTCATTAGAAGCTGAATCACCAGATTTAAGTATAACCGGCTGGCCTTCAACCGAAACACTTTTATCGCAAAACACTAATGAAGCATGAGCAGTTTTTAGTTCAGCAGATATATTAATATTTTCATTTTCATTAGAAACAGTATCGCCAGATTCAAGTGTAACAGGAGTCGGAACTTCAAACGAAGCACTTTCATCGCAAAACACCAATGAAACTTCTGCAGTTTTTAGTACAGCAGATTTTTTAATGTTCTCATTTTCATTAGAAGCCGAATCACCAGATTCAAGTGTAACAAGAGTCGGAGGTTCAACCGAAGCACTTTCATCGCAAAACACCAATGAAACTTGAGCAGTTTTTAGTTCAGCAGATATTTGAATATTCTCATTTTCATTACAAACTGAATCACCAGATTCAAGTGTAACAGGAGTCGGAGCTTCAACCGAAGCACTTTCATTGCAAAACACTAATGAAACTTCTGCAGTTTTTAGTACAGCAGATTTTTTATTAGAAGCCAAATCACCAGATTCAAGTGTAACAGGAGATGGAGCTTCAACCGAAGCACTTTCATCGCAAAACACCAATGAAACTTCTGCAGTTTTTAGTACAGCAGATTTTTTAATGTTCTCATTTTTATTAGAAACCGAATCACCAGATTCAAGTGTAATAGGAGGGGGTACTTCAACTGAAGCACTTTCATCGCAAAACACTGATGAAACTTCTGCAGTTTTTAGTTCAGCAGATATTTGAATGTTCTCATTTTCATTAGAAGCCAAATCTCTAGACTCAAGTGTAACGGGAGGGGGAGCTTCAACCGAAGCACTTTCAACGCCAAACACTAATGAAACTTCTGCAGCAGTTTTTAGTTCAGCAGATATACAATTATCCTCATTTTCATTAGAAGCATTTGCATTTCCACGAAGCTCACTCAAGGTTTGAACTTTGGAATCTTCATTAGTTTCACCCGAAATCTGAGCTTTAACATTTTCTACGTTACTGCTTTCCCCATTTTCATTACCAGAACTAGAATTACCATTATTACTTGCATTTTGAACTTCACTGTTAACTTCAAGACTTCTACCAGCCCTTTTACATGAAGCTACATCATTTTCTAAAGAGAGTGAAGCTTTTCTTTTTAACTTATTTTCAGTAGCATCAACGACATTTTCTAATTCTACACGATTATCAATATTTTGCGCTACTATTAAACCACACTCTTTTTGAACATCTGTCATTTTTTGATCTGCATCTAAACCATCTGGATAATCAAAAGTTACCGCATGTTCTTCAATAATTTCAGGTTCATCACTTGTTTGTGGCACTGAAACAAGATTTTCTCTTCCTAAATTAGCTTCATCAATAATTTCTAAAGAAGCAGAAGCCATTTTATCTGAACCAACCACATTACATTGTTCTGATGGTGAAGTAAGTTTTGTATTTCCTGTAGTATCATCATCTGCAAGACTTTTACCAGCTCTTTTACATGAAGCACTCTCTTCATCATTTTGGAAAGAGAGTGAAGCTTTTCTTTTTAACTTGTTTTCAGTAAGTTTGTTGCAATTATCAATATCTTGTGTTACTACTAAACCACGTTCTTCTTGAACACCTGCATCAAACGGCACTAAATCAGATGAATTCTTTACGCAAATTTCAGAATTATCAAAAGCTACTTGGCGTACCTCAGATTCTTCAATAATTGCAGATTCATCACCAATTTGTGATGGCGAAGCAAGTTTTTCTCTTCGAAAATTAGCTTCATCATTACTTTCTGAAGAAACAGAAGCCATTTTATCAGAACCAGTCACACTACAGAAAGATGGAGCAAGTTTTGTTCCTCCTGAGTTAGCAACATCATCTGCTAAATTAGCCTTATCACTCAATTGTAATGATACAGAACCCATTTTATCTGAACCAATCACTTTAAAGGATACTGATGAACTAGATTCCGTTTTTCCCGAGTTAGCATCATCGGCAAGTTTTTCTAACGAAGCAGAAGCCGTTTTATCTGAACCAACTACATTACAGAGTCCTGGCGATGAAGCAAGTTTGGTATTTCCTGTATTAGCATCATCTGCAAGACTTTTACCAACTCTTTTAGAAGAAGCAACAATTGGTAATGAAACAGAAGCCATTTCATCTGAAGCAAGTTTTGTATTTCCTGTATTAGCATCATCTGCAAGACTATTTCCTGTATTATCATCATCTGCAAGACTTTTACCAGCTCTTTTATATGAAGCAACAATTGGTAATGAAACAGAAACCATTTTATCTGAACCAGACACATTACAAGGTTCTGATGCTGAAGCAAGTTTTGTGTTTCCTGAATTGGCATCATCAGGAGCTTCCAATGAAATTGAAACAACATTATCTGCTCTCCTTCCATCAGCCCCATCGCCAACTTTATCGCATCCAGTTAAATCGCAAGATTCTGACGATGCAGCAATCTTTGCTCTTCCTGGATTAGGCTCATCATCAGTTTTTAATAAAATAGAAGTAACATTATTTGAAAAATTTGCTTCACAAGATTCTGACGATGAATCAAAATTAACCTTATGACCAGTTTTTAATAAAACAGCAGCAACTTCATCTTGGCCAGATTCTGATGATGAAACAAGTTTAGTTGTTCCTGAATTAACATCAGTTTCTAATGAAACTGAAGAATTTGCTCTTCCTGCATGAGCCTCGTGAGATTCTTGTAAAGCAGAAGCAACTTTATCTGGGCCAGTTGCATTAAAAGATTCTGATGATGCTACAAGTTTCGTTTTTCGTGAATTAGCGTCATCCACAGTATCTGATGAAACTAAAGTAACTTTATCTGGAAAAGTTGCACCACAAGATTCTGATGTTGATGTTGCTCTTCTTCCCTTAACCCCTTCGCCAGTCTCTAATAAAACAGAAGCAACTTCATCTTGACCAGATTCTGATGAAGCAAGTTTGGTTGTTTCTGAATTAGAATCAGTTTCTAGTGAAATTGAAACAGCATTATCTGACAAATTTGCTTCACAAGATTTTGATGAACTAATGTTTGCTCTTCCTGCACGAGTCTCATCATCAGATTCTAATGAAACAGAAGCAACTTCATCTGGACCAATTGCATTACAAGATTCTGATGATGCTACAAGTTTTGTTGTTACTGAATTAGCGTCAGTTTTTAGTGAAACTGAAACAATATTATCTGACAAAGTTGCTTCACAAGATTTTGATGAACTATTGTTTGCTCTTTCTGCACGAGTCTCATCAGATTCTTCTAAGACAGAAGCATCTTCTTCTGATGATGCTACAAGTGTTGTTTTTCTTAAATTAGCGTCATCAGTAGTTTCTAACGAATCTGAAGTGACATTATCTGAAAAAGTTTTTGATGATGACGTAATAATATTTGCTCTTTCTGTACGAGCCTCATCGTCGGTTTTTAATGAAACAGAAGCAACTATATCTGCACGAGTTTCTGGAGATGAAGCAACATTTACTCCTCGTTCATCGATTGAAACAGGAGCCACTTTTGATGAAGAAGCAAGTATTAATCTTCCTGAATTAGTCTCATCATTGGTTTTTAATGAAAGAGAAACCACTCTATCTGAACAAAATTCTGACGATGAATCACGATTTTGTCTTCCTAAACCGGCATCATCGGCAACTTCTAATGAAACCGAAGGTTCTTTATCTGAACGGGTTATTGAAGACGAGGCAAACTTTGCCCTTTTTGTCTTAGTATCATCACGTGTTTTTAATGAATCGGAAGAAATTTCATCTGAAGGAGTTGCATCACAATTTTCTGATGGTGAAGCAATATTTGCTCTTTCTGGCTTAATTTCTTCTTTGGTTTCTAATGTCACAAAAGCAACTTTATCCAAACAAATAGCATCATCAGATTTTAATGGAAGAACCATTTTTGGCGAAACAAGAGTGGATTTAGGTGTATCACTAGACTTAAGTGAAGCATGCGTAATTTTAACTAAATCACCGCTATCTAATTCTGATAAACCAAGAGTAGCTCTACTTGAATTAGCTTCATCGGCAAGTTCAAGAGAAACACAAAGTTTTTCATCCGAAGGAGATTCTAAAGAAACAAGAGCTTCATTCTCAGGTTTATTTGCAACAGCAGGCAGTTTTTGTAAAGGAGCATCATCACATACTTCCAATGAAACTAGCTCACTTTGGCCGAAATTAGCTTCATTGCTAGCTTCAAGTAAAACAGGATTATCGTCATCTATGAAAGCTTCACCACAAGATTTTAACGAAACTCGAGCAGCTTTATCAGTTACAGGTAAAATATGACTAACATTATCAGAAGGAATCCTGTCGCGGGATTCCGAATTTGAATCAGCTTTATCTTTGGGTTCAAGGCTAATATGATCATTTGAAGGAGTTTCATCATGAGATTCTGATAAAACAGGGGCGGTAATATTGAAATTTGAAGCAACAGTATCTTTATCTGAATTAGCTTCATTGGATGATACATGAGCGTTCCCATCTGAATTAGTTTCATGTCCAGGCGTGGGTGAAACATTAGTGAATTTATCTGAAAGACCTTTGTCTCGGACTGCTAATGAAACAAGAGTGCTTCCATCTGAATTAGTTTCATCGTGAGGTTCAAGCAAAACAGCATTGTTTTCATCAGAGGTAACTTGACCAGAACCAATAGCAATTGTATCTGAAATAACTTCATTGGTTTCAAGTGAAACATTATCAGAAGAAGCCTCAGTGGAGGATTCCAACGAAGGAAGATGAATTATAGTTTCATCGCAAGGTTTATGGGAAACAGGGATGCAATTATCTGAAAGGGGTGCATCGGGAGATTCTAATAAAATAATTGAATTTGCAATTGAAGCAGCTTCATCAGAAGATTCAACCGGGGTTCTACCTGAATTAGTTTCATGCCCAGATTCACCTAAAGTGAATTTATCTAAAGGAACCTTACGATGTTTGGATTCTAAAGGAACCTTACGATGTTTGGATTCTAAAGGAACCTTACGATGTTTGGATTCTAAAGGAACCCGATCTGAATTCGTATCATCATGAGATTTTTGTGAAATAAGAGTGCCTTCATCCGAACAAGATTTTTGTAGAATAGGAGTTCCTTCAGAAGAAGTTCCTTCACGAGTTTCAATTGCAACTTGATCTTTATTTTCATTGCTGGATGCAGTTTCAAGTGAAACACGATCGGGTTTATCGTAAGAAGTGTCGTCGCCGGAATCCAATAAAACAGCAGGATTTCTATCAGAAGTGGCCTTAACACTAAATTCAAGGGAAACAGAAGTGTCCTCATCTGAAGTGGCGTCATCAAACGAAACTCGAATCGTTCTAACTGAATTAGCTTCATCGCCGGGCTCGAGAGAAAAATTGATCATTTTATTCAAAGGACCTTCGTCGCGGAATACTAATGAAGTGAGAGCGGTGCTGCCCGGATTAGCTTCATCGCACGGTTGAAATGAAGAAGGAGTGTCTTTATCGGGTGAAGCTTCGTGCTGAGATTCTAATGAGAGAAGAGGGGTTTCATCTGAATTATTTTCATTAGTTTGTTCATCGCGGGAATCGTTAGCAGTTTTATCTAAATTAGCTTTGTTGCCTGGTTCAAGTACAACATGAGTGATTTCTTCTGAAGGAACGGCATGGCGTGATTCCAAAGAAATTAAATTACTTTCATCGCCAGGAACTTCAGCTGAAGTACTTTTATCATGAGGCTCAGGTGAGACACGAGTGCTTTGATCCAGAGTAACTGCGTCATGGGATTCTGATGAATCAAAAGATTTATTATCTGAATTAAGTTTATCGGCAGATTCAACTGAAGCTAAAGATGCTTTATCTCGGGATTCTGGCGAATCAAAAGGTTTATTATCTGAATTAACTTTATCAGGAGATTCAACTGAAGCTTGATCTCGAGATTTTAATGAAACAACGTTTGTACAATCTGAATTATCTTCATTGCTAGGTTGAAGTGCATCTGAAGAATTTTCATTCCGAGATGTTAGTGCCGTTCCATCTGAAATACCTTCAACCTGGGATTTGAATGAAATAAGAGGGGTGCAATGCGAATTGGTTTCATTGCCCAGCTCAATAGCAGTGGGAGCAGAATTCTTACTAGGAAATTCTGAAGTACAAAGATGTTCATCTGAATTACCACGTTCATGTGGAATATGAACGGAAGCTTCTTCAGGAGATTTCAAAGATACTTCTTTTAAAGGAATGGCTTGGTGAGATGCCAATAGATTTGGATCGGTTTTATCAGAATTACTTTTATCGCCAGATTGAAGACCAACACGAGGAACAATATCTAAAGCAGCCACATCAAGGGTTGCCGAAGAAACAAGATCTGTATTAGCTTCATTGCTGCAAACAAGTTCAACAGGAGTGCATTCGTCTGAAAAATCTTCACTAGATACTAAAGCAGAAGTAGTTTCATCTGAATTGCTTTCTCGAGACTTTATTGAAATATGAAAATTAGCTTCATCAACGGATTCAAGAATAACAAGAGCGCATTTATCTGAAGAATCCATATCAGGAGATTCTGATATAACAAGGGTTTCATCCGAATGGCCTTGTGAAATAGCTCCATCAACGGGTTTAAAAGTAACAGGAATGCATTTATCCGAAGAATTTATATCACGAGATTCTAATGTAACAGGGGTTTCAGCCGAAAGGGCTTCACAACCAGGTCCAAGTGGAACCTCGGATGAAACAAAAGTGGTTCCATCTGTTTCAGTTTCTTCATCGTTAGTTTTAAGTAGAGCAGGAGTGTCTTCTTTTAATGGGGATTCTAAAGAAACAGAAGTGGTTTCTTCTGAATTACATGTTGCATTAGCAGCTTGAAGTGATTCATCCAAGGGAGTGTCATTGTGGTATTTTAGAGAAATAGCGGCGGCTCTATTTGAATTATCTTCATCGCTAGTTTTAAGTGAAATGTGAGCAATTTTATCCAAGGAAGCTTCACCTCGGGACTCTAATGAAGCAAGAGCAGTACAATCTGAATTAGCATCCTTGCTAGGTTTGAGTGCAACAGGAGTGTCTTCACCTGAGTAACCTTCATCGCCAGATTTAAGTAAAACCTGAGCGTGCTTATCAGAAGGATCTACATTGCGGTATTTTAGAGAAACAATAGCGGCGGCTCTATTTGAATTATCTTCATCGCTAATTTTATCTAAAAAAGCTTCATCTCGCAATTCTAATGAAACAACAGCGCTACAATCTGAATTAGCTTCATTGCTCGGTAGTGTAACAGAAATGTCTTCATCACGACAATCTAATACAACAGCAGTTTTTTCTGAATAAGCATCATCACCAAAGAGCTTTTCTGAAGTATTTCCATCATGGGGTTGTAAGGATTCTATAAAGGCACGATTTAAATTACCTTCATTGACGGATTCATGTGAAACAGGAGTGTCTTCATCCGGAGAATTTTTGCTACATGGAATTACACCTAACTTATCTTTATCAGGTTGAGTTTTACTGGTGGATTTCAATGAAACACGAGTTATTTTATCGTAATGCGTTTCATTGTTAGATTCTGTGGCAATAGAAGTCCCATCACCAGATTCAAGTGAAACAGAAATGTCTTCATCTATTGAAGTTCCTTCTGATGATTTTGATGAAACAAGAGTGGTTCTGTCTAAAATAATGGCATCGACAGATTCTACTAAAGCATGAGTAACATGAACTAGGTCACGGGATTTTGATGAAATATCAGGGATTTTATCATCACCAGATACTAACGAAACCAAGCAGACTCTATCTGAATCTTCATTACCAAGCTGAAGCGAATCTAAAGGAGCTTCGTCTTGTGTTTCCGATAAAACAACATCTAAATCAGGCCGATTAGCACCATCGCCAGGTACAGGCGAAACAAGAGTTTCTTCATTTGAAGAAGCGTCAATGCAAGCTGCGGCTGAAACAGTAGTGGTTTTATCAGAATTAGCGTCTGTGTCTTTAACGGAAAAAACTTCATTGCACGTTTTTAATGGAACAAGAGCGGTTGATTGTGATGAAACAGAAGCATTCATACCATCATCAAGGGGAGCATCATCAGAGTTATCTACTGGACTTCTACCATTGGATTTTAGTGAAGCATCAGCAGCATTAGCTTCACCTCCAGGTAATAGTGAAGCAATTTCACTACCGGAATCTAATGAAATAGGAACAGTTCCATCTGAGTTACCTTCAACACCAGACCCAATTACTTTATTGGAAGGAGCTTCGTCGTGGGATTTTAATGAAGGATGTGCAGAATTAGCATCATCTTCAGTTTTAAGTATTAAAGGAATGTTATCTTCTAAACAATTTTCAGCACATGATTTTAATGAATAACCTGTGGCTGCGTGTGAAATTTTCATTTCTCCATCGCAAGATTGTGCGGTTCTTTCTGAACGAGCTTCTCCATCAACTTCAAGTGAAATAGGAGTGTCTTCAACTAAAGAAGTTTCATTGCTAGTTTCTAATGAAACAAGAGTGGTTTTATCTGGACCATCAACTTCATTGCAAGGTTGAAGAGAAATTTGCTTTTCTCCCTCGCAAGATTGTGCGGTATTATCTGAGTTAGCATCTCTATCAACTTCAAGTGAAATAGGAGTGTCTTCAACTAAAGAAGTTTCATTGCTAGTTTCTAATGAAACAAGAGTGGTTTTATCCGGATTAGCTTCACCATCAACTTCACTGCAAGGTTGAAGAGAAATTTGCTTTTCTCCCTCGCAAGATTGTGCGGTTTTATCTGAGTTAGCTTCTCCGTCAACTTCAAGTGAAATAGGAGTGTCTTCAACTAAAGAAGTTCCTGATGAAACAAGAGTGGTTCTATCTAAATTAACTTCAAGTGAAACAGTAGCGTCTTCAACCGAAAAAGCTTCATTGGAAGTTTCTGATGAAGCAAAAGCGATTCTGTTTGATTTAGCTAGAACACAGGATTCCAATGAAACAAGAGCGGCTGTAACTGAATTATTAACATCGCCAGGTTGAAGAGAAACTTGAGAAGAATAATCTACTTGATCTGCACCACCGTTGGATGGTAGTGAAATAAGTGCAGGTATATTTGAATTACTTTTACTGTCGCCGTGAGTAAGTTCCTCATAGGAAGATTCTGATCTAACAACAATTTCTTCTGAATTAGCTTCACCAACAGTTTCAAGTAAAACCGAATTGTTTTTCTCTAAAGGAACTTCTCCATGAGATTCTAATGAAATAAGGGCTGTTCTCTCCGGATTAGCTTTAGCAACAGTTTCAAGTAAAGTAGGAGTGCTCTCATCGAAGTGAATTTCATCATGAGCTTCTAATGAAATGGTTCCATCTTCAAGCGATGCAGGAACATGTTCACTAGAAGAAACTTCCTTAAGAGATTTTGTTGCATCTGGATTAGTTTTAACATCTTCATGAGATTCTAATGAAACAAAATCAGTTCTATCTGCATTAGCGTTACCAATTCTTTCCAGTGAAACAGGAGTATCCTCATCATGAGATTCTATCGAAACATGTGTGGTTACATCCGAATTAGTTTCAATAGCAGATTCTCGCGATACGGGAGTATCTTCACTTAAAGGAACCTCTTTAAGGGATTCTGGTGCAACAAGAGCGATTGCATCTGCACTGGCTTCACCAATAGGTTTAACTTCTCCATGAGATTCTAATAAAATACGAGCGGTACCATCTGAATTGGCATTATCAACAGTTTCAAGTGAAATAGGAGCATCTTCATCACGAGATTCTGATGAAACACGAGAGGCTTTATGCAAATTTGCTTCAATGTCAGGTGATACAAGAGTGTCTTCACTTAAAGGAACTTTCTTAAGAGATTCTGCTGCAACAAGAGCTGTTGCATCCGCTTTAGCTTCACCAATAATTTTAACATCTTCATGAGATTCTAATGAAACAAAAGCAGTTCTATCTGAATTAGTAGTATTCTCAACATAAGATTCTATCGAAACATCTGAATTAGCTTCAACAATAGATTCAAGCGTTACAGATTCACTTAAAGGAACTTCCTTAAGGGATTCTGGTGCAACAAGAGTGGTTGCATCTGCTTTAACTTCATCAATAGGTTTAACTTTTTCATGAGATTCTAATGAAATAAGGGCGGTTCCATCTGAATTGGCATTACCAACAGTTTCAAGTGAAATAGGAGCGTCTTCATCACGAGATTCTAATGAAACAAGAGCGGCTTTATCTGAATTTGCTTCACTGACAGATTCAAGTGATACAGAAGTGTCTTCGCTTAAAGGAACTTTATCAATAGTGGTTGCACCTGCTTTAGCTTCATTAGTTTTCAGTAAAACAGAAGTGTCTTTATCTAGAGGAACTTCCTCACGAGATTCTACCGAAACACTAGCGATTTCATCTAAATTAGTTTTAGTAGCTTTATGCGAAGGAATGTTTTGCTGAGATTCTATCAAAACAAATGCTTTTCTATCTGCATTAGATTCAAGTGATACACGAGCATCATCATCTAAAGGAACTTCCTCGGAAGATTCAGATGAAGCAGGCGCAGTTACATCTGGCTTAACTTTGCTAACAGTTTCACATAAAACGGGAGTGTTTCCCACTGAGGGAATTTCATGGCGAGACAAAACTTCGCCAACAGTTTCACATAAAACGGGAGTGTTTCCAACTAAGGAAATTTCATGGCGAGAAGAAACTAGAGCGGTTCCATCTGAATTGCCTTCATCGACAGCTTCAAGTGGAGCTTGAATGAGGTTATCAAAACGACCTTCACCTCTGGCTTTGAATGAATGAAGAATTGTTTTATTAGAATTAACTTTATCATCAGTTTCTATTGAAACAAAAGGTTTTGCGCTATTATCTTCACTTGGCAATTTGACATCATATTGTAAAGAAACAGGCATGTATTGTTTAGCATTTCCCGGTGACAATTCTTTGTCATTGGTACAAGAACTAATGCCTTCACCCTGCGATATTTTAAACTCATAATTTTGCAACGAATCAGGCAGAAATTGCTTAGCATTTCCAAATGACAATTCTTTGTCACTGGAACTAATGCCTTCACTCTGAGGTATTTTAACATCAATAATATTTTGCGCAGAATCAGCTACAACTACAGTGCTACTACATGGAGATAATTCTTTGTAATTGGTACAAGAATTAATGCCTTCACCCTGCGATACTTTAACCTCGTAATTTTGCAAAGCATCAGGCAGAAATTGCTTAGCAATTCCCAATGACAATTCTTCGTCATTGGAACTAATGCCTTCACACTGCGGTACTTTAACATCAATAATTTTTTGTGCAGAATCAGCTACAACTATGGCACTGTCGTCTGGTGCTCCATCATTAGAACGAGAACTATTGTCTTCATCTGGAGATGTTTCAGCATTTATTATTCTTGGTTCCAAATCAGATGGCGGCAATTTGCAAACATTTTCCATTACTGAACCACTTGCACTAGAATCAATGTCTCCACTATCAGATTTTTGATCATCATTATCTTTGCCCAATACTTTGGGAGAATGAGTTCTTTTAACGTCAAAAGATTTTTGCTTGAAATCAGTTACGCAACTACTTGCACATCCGAATGCATCATTACTAGAATCTATGTCTTGCACTTGGGATGTTTTAACCTCAACATTATCCGCCACAAATTTGCTTTTGTTTTCCACCGCTGCATCATCACTAAAACTAGAACCAATATTTTTAGCTTGAGATGTTTCAGAAGTAATGATTATCTGTTCAGGATCAGATGTTTTAACCTCAACATTATCCGCCACACATTTGCTTTTGTTTTCCACCGCTGCATCATCACTAAAACTAGAACCAATATTTTTAGATTGAGATGTTTCAGAAGTAATGATTATCTGTTCAGGATCAGATACTTGTTTGTTAATATCTTCTAATGTATCTTTAGTGCAAGAAGAATGAATGCTTTTACTTTGAGAACCAAAACTGGAACCAATATTTTTGGCTTGAGATGTTTCAGAACTAATTATTGTATGTTCAGAATGAGATTCTTGTTTGTTAATATCTTTTAATGTATCTTTACTGCTAGAAGACTTAATGCTTTCAATTTGAGAAGATTTAACTACCGATTCAGACAATTTGGTATTGCAATCCAAAGCTTCGTCACAAGTTGGTGGATCAATATTTTCACGTTGAGATGCTAAAACAGCAATAGTAACTTCGCTCCTATTTTTTAATGATTCAACGCCCCCACCGGAATCGATGTCTTCATCTTGGGATATTTTAGCCTCAATATTTGTTTCTGTAGAAACAGCAGTAGAAGCAGATACAACTTCGTTCCTATCTTTGAATGATTTAACACCACCGCTAGAATCGATATCTTCATCTTGGGATATTTTAGCCTCGATGCTTGTTTCTGTAGACATCAAGTCAATTTTGCTATCTTCCTCTACTTTTATATTTATTGGATTTCCAGCTGGTGAAGAATGAGATTTAATATGACTTTCGACGCATTTTGGAGTGTCAAAAACTTGCTTGGATTCTTGTGAAGGTATAGATTTTAAAGCAGAATCTGGTTTTGCTAAAATTTGAAGCTTCGCGTCTACGTTTTTATCTTCTGTAATTACAACCGAATGGTATTCAATAACATCAGACATATTATCCACTTGCGTATGCATTTCTTCAATAGCTACAGTATTATTGCTTCTAGAATTTTCAGAAAATGGTGCATTGCTGATATTGGATTGTGCTAATGTCATGATTCCAACATCTGTAGTACTATCAATTTGAGTTGTGGGATATGGCGCTTTACTACTAGAATTAGAAGCTATCACTTTATCCATGATTCCAATATCCGTAGTACTATCAATTTGAGGCGCTTTACTACCAGAACTGGAAGCTATCGTCTTATACTTGGGTTTGGTGACGTCAACAATTTTTGCAGAATCTGAAACATCTACTAAAGATTTTTTGGTATCTATGTCCATTTCTATTGGTAAGTCTGGGTTTAATGCGCTTCGGATGCTGAGATCAATCGCAATGTTTATGGTCGGCAGTTTTGGAGTTGCGTCAAGATCAGGTTTATTACCAAATTTTGATGAATTGGAGTCGAATGCCCGATTTGCAGAATCTGATTGAACTTCTGTTGGTTCATCATTTTCTGCGGATGTAGATCGAAACACACAAATTGAAGAATCTGTTGGCGCAGCATTTCGAATTCCTACTAGATTGCCATCATCAATGCCAAGGGGTTTTGAAAGATTGAGTTTTTTTGCCTCCCTATCATCAAGTTCTGTTAATGCATGAGTAATCTCGTCGGGACTCTTAAGAATATCTTCGAGTTCTTTTGTCTCAGAATTATGTATTTCTGTTAATGTGTTGTGACTCTCATCAGTAATATTTTTCGTCATGGCATTTAAAGGACATGAGCTGCGGTCATTTACCACATCTTGACTCTCATCAATAACATTTTTTGAATTATTGTCATTCAAAGGGCAGCTCATGTCCTTTGCAGCACCATCTTGTTTTTTTGCATGACAACTATCTTCGAGTTCTTCTGATTTACAAATATTTGATTCAGTCAAATTGTTCGTTGGAATGGGAGGAGTATCCCCAATAACATTTTCTGGATTTAATCGATTGGAAAGATCTGGCTTTGGTAATACTAGTGACTTACTTGATAGACCATGAATATCTTTTAATTCTTCTGAATGTACTAAATTGGGAACGTCTTTAACCACTTTTTCGGGGTCATTTAAAGGACACGGGTTGCACTTACTTGTAGTCAAAACTTGCGTTGGTGAATGACAAATATCGATAAGATCCTGCGCATTGCAAATATTTGATGTTGGCATTACACGAGTACATTCAATTACATTTTTCGGATTTAACTGTTTTTCATGATCCAACTTTGGTAATACTTTTGGAATATCGTTGAGTTTAGGTAAACTTAAATCTGCTTTTGGCAATAATTGTGTTTGTAGGACGTCATTTAATGAAACATTTAATACGTCTGACTGTGGCAATATTTGCGTAGGTAAGTCATAAATACTATCATCTTCCTGCAGATTAGAAACACTTGATTTTGGCAATAAAACTTGCGTTGGTAGGTCAGAAATATCATCGCCTTCCTTTTGTGTACGAACGCCTGCAAATTTTATATTTGGCAGTAAAACTTGTGTTTGAAGGTCACAAATATCTTTAGGAGGTGAAACATCTACAAGTTTTGTTTTTGGCAGTAATCGTGTTTGATCATTACCTTCGACTTTCAACAAATTCAAATCGGTTTGTAGGATATGGATCTCATTCAATGAAACATCCAGCTTTGGCAATATTTGTGCAGGTAAGTCATAAATACGATCATCTTCCTCTAGATTAGGAATACTTGATTTTGGCAGTAAAACTTGTGTTGGTAATTCAAAGATATCATCGCCTTCTTTTTGATTAGGAACACCTGCAAGTTTTATATTTGGAAGTAAAACTTGCGTTGGAATATTATCATCTTCCTTTGGAAATGAAACATCTGCAAGTTTTGATTTTGGAAGCAATCCTGTTGTTGGAACATCATGATGATCACCTTTGACTTTTGGCAAACTCGTAACATGAATATCTGATGTTGATGGTATTTCAAGAGTATCATCATCTTTTTCTACCACAGATTTTGAGGGTATTTCAAGAGTATCATCATCTTTTGCCACCACAGATTTTGAAGGGATTTCAAGAGAATCATCAACTTTTACTACCACAGATTTTGATGGTATTTCAAGAGTATCTTCATCATTTACGACCACAGATTTTGATGATATTTCAAGAGTATCATCATCTTTTTCTACCACAGATTTTGATGGTATTTCAAAAGTATTATCATCTTTTGCCACCACAGATTTTGAAGGTATTTCAAGAGAATCATCAACTTTTACTACCACAGATTTTGATGGTATTTCAAGAGTATCTTCATCATTTGCCACCACAGATTTTGATGGTATTTCAAGAGTATCATCATCTTTTTCTACCACAGATTTTGATGGTATTTCAAGAGTATCATCATCTTTTACTACCATAGATTTTGATGTTATTTCATCTTTTACCACCACAGATGTTAATGGTATTTTAAGAGAATCATCAACTTTTACTACCACAGATTTTGATGATATTTCAACAGTATCATCATCTTTTACTACCACAGATTTTGATGGTATTTCAAGAGTATCACCATCTTTTACCGCCACAGATTTTGATGGTACTTCAACAGTATCATCATCTTTTACTACCACAGATTTTGATGGTATTTCAAGAGAATCATCACCTCTTACTACCACAGATTTTGATGGTACTTCAAGAGTATCATCTTTTACAGCTACAAATTTTGATGGTATTTCAAGAGTAACATCATCTTTAACTACCAGAGATTTGAAATTGTATCCATCATCAGGAATAATATACACTGAATTACTTAGCGTTTCCTGTTGAACTTCAACATTTTCCTTTTTCTGTTCATTATCATGAGAATTTAAAGAATCTTTAGTAGCAATCGCTGATTCCGATATCAAATTTGCTGATGGTGCTTTAACATCGATTTCTTTATTAGAATCTTCTGCAACTTTACAACACCCTTTTGGTAAATCTGTTTTAAGCTTGTTGCTTTCATCATCATTTTTGGGCATATCTTTTGAAGCACTATTTGATAATTGCACATCCTGTTCATACACAGTATCAGTTGTAACTGAAGAGGAACTTTCATATTTGAACGTGGTTTCCAGCTTTTGTGTTGGTTCAACAGAATTAAAGTCATAATCATCATCAGGAATTACATATTTAGAACTATTTTCTTTATTGTGAAGCAATTCAGTCTTATAAGCTAATGCTGGTTTATCAAATACTATAGGATTGGAATGATGATTAGTAGTAGATGTCATTGGAGGATCAGAATTATGTTTCTGGTCACCAGTTAAAGTTAAGTTAGCGGATGTCTTTGGAGGATCAGAATTATGTTTCTGGTCACCATGTAATGCGTTATTAATAGCATCAGAACAATTGTTTTGCTCATTAGCTAAAGCTGAGTTATCAGATATGATTGGAGGATTGGAATGATTTTTTTGTTCATCAGTCAGTGCTGAGTTATCAGATGATATGATAGAAGCATTTGAATTAATGTTTTGGCCAACAAATAATTCTGTTGAAAGACTCGTTTCATTTTCATTACAAAAAAGAGGCAAAGTATTTGAAGAATCTATGAAGTGATCTGATGCTTTGGTAGAAGTATCAGAATTGTTGTTTTTGGTATAATTTAATTCCGAGTTTTCAGTTGATTCATCTAAATTAGATACAATTTTTTTAGCAACATTATGATTTGATCCTTCTACTGGCTTACAGACACTATAAATTGAAGCTTTAGTACGTCCATCAGAAGGGTTGAGGTTAACATCTTCAACACCATCAGAAACTTCTTTTAAAATTGCGCATACACTTGCGAAGCTATTTGCGGTAGAAGATATTTCTTTTGCACCTTTCTGAACTACATTAATTCCACTATTATTATCAAAGGTTGTAACATCTTCATCAGTAAAGCGTGGCATATTGTCATTGAAACGTGCAGAAAAAGCAGTACTTGTTCCATGTGTATCTGGATCAACAATTTTAGTTTCAGTTTCACCCATTTCATTTAAATTTTGGGTGATTACAGAGCTAAAGTCAAATCCGTCATCAGGGATTATACATTTCGGCTTGGATGATTTTTCTTCGAACGTGTTAGGTATGTCGAAAGGTTGAGTGTTTTGGGCAAAACAGCTGTCGTCGATTTCAGTGTATTGCAACGGTTTTTCCTCTGTGTCAGATAAGTCATTTTTAGATATCTAGGGGAAAGAGAATTGTGTCAAAAAAGAAATGAATACTGCAAAATATAACTACAGAAAGAAATGAAAGAAAAAATATTATCGGACACTCGAGACGTGTGAGGGTAAGTTTGCGCAGAGTGAGAACACGACAACAAATCTCTGGAGCCAATTGAATTTATTTATTGCGGAGCATGTCTCGAGCGTTTGGTACAACTCTAATAGCTTCAATCACAAGTCAGGGTAAACTCTATGTATGAAATTTGAGTCTTCAGTGACCTTTCTTTAAGGAAGAACAACAAGGTAAATAATGCGGACACTTTTAAGAGCAATTCTGAAAAGCTGCAATAATCAAAAACCGGAAGTCAAACTTGCATTTTCATGATCATTTTTCTGTTCAGATCCGCAATAATATGAAGGTGAACCGTTTTCATCAAAGTTGCACAAAAAATGTTAAATTTCGTTGGCTCGTGTTATCTTTTAGTAGCTTAGTTTTCGTTCTTTTCAAATCTCCTGTATGACAGATAGATTTGATGTCATTTTAAAGATTTCTTATGATACATTACTTAGCAGTTTTCTGGAATAAAAAAAAAAGATCCTGGCCAAGAGAAGTGTGTGGTGGCTCCAGCATCACAAATGAACCAGTCTAGCCCTTATCGTAGCCATGAAAGGTCATATTTGTTAACATCTCCAATTTTATGAGGTTATGTTTTTTTATGTTTTACGATTGCCAACTGATTTGAAGGAGTAGTGTGTAATAAATTTTGGGTAAAACTTGAGCAGATGGTATTATCCAGGAAATTTTTTTTAACTGCAGAGGGCAGCATCAACAATGTCAAAAAAGATTAGTGGGAATCAATCATTAATTGATGACGATCAATGGATCTGCTACACTTCACCAGTGATTGTGATGAGCCAGCAAAACTACTTCTTATACATCTGTGACGGCTTCGCTATCCCTAAAGCTTCTGCTGGTAAAAATACTGGATGACATCTTTCGACAAACAAATGAAATGGCGCTATTGTGCAAAGGCGGACCCACTTGGTGTACTATGTTGTCAAGTCTCTTTATGCAAATAGGTGTAATTTCTTTCAAAACAAGATTGTCTTCACTTACCAGTTAGCGTTAGCAACGATTGGTACTGATGCTTAGGTTAGGGTGAGGTTAAGGTTCCCCGCCTTTTAAATCAACTAGTCGTTTTACCCGTAGTAGCTTAATTTTATTTTAGTTTATTTTATTGGAACTGAAGTTGTTACGTTTACTTTGGTCCAAATTTTGTTTCCGCTTTTGCACAATAGCTCCCACGGTGGATCCACTTTGAAAAAAGAAGTGGGTCCGCCTTTGCACAATAGCGCCAATGAAACTTAAGACTCCCCTCTTTCCATTGTAAGGCAATTGTGGAAGTATAGTCTCTTAAAATTCAAGAAAGACTTTTGATACATCCGTGAATAAGTATTAAAGAGGACACAGAAAGCCTTTTTTTGGGAGTCGGCATTTTGACAACTAACATTTCGGCACTACGTCTCCTGCTTTGGCCATAAATGCTTGATAGATCTCTTTCTGCAAATGAAACTTGAGACTCCTCTCTTTCATTGGAAGGCTGATCAATTGCCTTCAATAACCAATGGAGTGGATATATACCCTCTTCAAATCGAAGAGAGACTTTTGTTACACTCTGTATAGTGGTATATGACATTTAAAAAAAAGTGTTTTCTTTCAAAATCTTCAAAATGTACCACATATTTTGCCATTCTTTAATACTCGTTTGACAGTCCTTTTAGCAGTCATATAAGGCAATTTTAAAAAGGTATACGAGGTGCTACCCAAAATATCCGAGAACGCCGCTATATGTCTCGAGGTACACGACTTAGCTCCTTGGCGTAGCAAGATGTGTTTTAGAGCTTCTGCGAATTGTCAAATGGATACCGTGAAGAAGGAACGGATTTGCATCAAATTCTGTTTGAAGTTAAAGAAAACTGCAGCACCCAATGTGTGATAACAGAGACATTTGGTGAGAGTGTACTGAGTCTAGCAAGAACATTTGAGTGGTTTAAGTGCTTCAAGGAATGCCGAGAAGACGTGACGTGATAGACAGAATGCAGACAATTCTCACGATGTTTATAATAGACTTGGGCTGTCGTACGGTACATGTCAATGAATTCTAGCCGATGAACTGAAAATGAGACGAATTGCAGTGAAGTTTGTTCCTCGCCAACGAAACTTCAGGGTTCAGATGAGCAGTGAGTAGCAACAAACAGTTTGAGGTGTCCAAACTTTTTATCCTATTAACTATTATTTATGTTGGAGTGCTTTTAATGCACGAACTGCCTCTAAACTATTTGAAATACACTCATTTGTTACAACAACTCGCGCGCCACCTATAGGAAAATAGTTGTACTAATTTAGAAACCTTCGCGGGCTTGCGCACAACAACTTAGCAAAGTGTCATCGCAATCGGATAAATGGTATAGGAACGCATACAGGATAAACAAAAATACATTCAGTTTTAGATAGATAGATAGATATGAGTCAATCACTTATTATTGACACCTCTACTACCCCGGCCCCACCATGAGTCACGCCACCAGCTGCCACTGGTTATGACCAATCCTGTAAACTGTATTGTAAAATTGTAAACATGTAATGACTCATATCCTACAAATGATTACAAAGTAATATGAAACCGTTCGAAAGATAATAGAATTAAACTGTGTGTACTTTTCCATTCGGACGTGTTTTGTAGAGATCGAATGTCATAAACTATTTTCGTAACAAGAGAAAGGCATTTGAAAGTACATTCTCGAAAATAGTTTGACTTTTATAAAAACAGGAAGGTCACTCCATTAAATTTCACACATTATCTTAATGGAGTTAAAGATAAAGAAAACAATAACAATCGGTTAATTCTTTCTAACCAGAATAAGCTGTAATAAATGTAATATGAAATTGCAGCTGTACTACCAACTGAAAATTTTCATTATTACGGAAGCAAATGTCTAATTAGAATTCTTGTAGACTTTTTTGTAAACAAATTTTCTTGGAATGGCAAATAAATACGCGATGTATTGTCAGATATATTTCTTAAGCTTGAGAAAACCTCACGTGTTGCAGATGCATTAAATAAATGTAAGAATAAATTATATTCCTTTAGTGGGTGCAAGCAGATATTTAATATTGTACATAAATATAGAGCATAAATAATAAATATAAGCCTTACACCATAATGGTAAAACGAGGCGAAGAAATAAATAAATGTATTCACTGTGTCAATACGTCGATTCAAAGTAAACAGAAATATATCTGACATCGTGTACCTATTCTTATAAGTCTTCGTGTGTGTTGTTCTACAACATTACAGAAACTACACCCTGTAAAACATATACAAGACAAAGAAACACAAATAAAATTGAAATTTATCCATCAGTTAACTATTGAAAATGAACACATCGTGTTTGAAATGTACATTTAGAGTTATAAATAAACGAGTGAAGGAAGACATATAACTGTGTTTAATTATTTATCCAACAACATATAATAACCATAAGCTAACAATAATAATCAAGATCAAGGTGCGGTCCGCAAGGATTTTCTGTTGTGCCACGAATTGGCTGGAATCATTGCAGGACTGACAACGTAATATTACACTTCTATTTGGAGTGCGTCAGCTCATCTCTATCAATAAATGCGAGTTATTAAGCGAGCTACTGGACCTACAAATAATAAGCTTTGTCCAGGTGGGACACGACCGTAAAAGATTAAAAAAGCAACACAAGATAAATAAATAAAAAAATTAAAGTTTACAAGACGATGATTTGATATACGATAATTAATATCATGTACTCTCCGCACTTTTATACGAAGTGTGTAGGCTCGCCTCTATCAATAAATGCGAGTTAACACGTTGGCTGCCACGGCCTTGCGAACTACATTAAAGAACTACGAGTATTCTCGTAGCTGTTAAAAGAGCTAGGGGACCTACAAATAATAAGCTTTGTCCAAGTGGGACGCGACCGTATAAGTTTGAAAAATGCAACGCAAGATAAATAAATAAAAAATTGAAGTTCACGTACGGCAATTAATGTCATGTACTTTTTGAAACATTTAACACATTTAGAGCCTCTGTGATCCTGAAGGTTCACCATAAAGCCATAGCCATACAAAATTAAATATCTTCATCGCGGGACGTGTTAATTACATTTTACACACAATCGCAATAATTACTAACCTTTTTATAAGTAGCTTCGACATCGACGGAGAAGAATATGACGCTGCCATCCTTAATTTCGTACAGCTTGTACGGAACCAGCTTCTCGTTATTAATGTGCGTTCCATTACTGGAATTGAAGTCACTTATAAAATGCCTCGTTTCATCCACGATGGTTAAAATCGCTTGCTGGTGGCTGACTCCCTGAAAACAATACGTCAATAACCTCTCAAAAATATGATTTTTTACACTCACCAAGTCTTTCACGATAACAGTCGCTTGTTTATCTCGGCCGATGGTATTGAGACCATCGTAAACGTAGTACTTTCTGCCTTTTACTGTTAAACATCCTCGCTGAAGTAACAAAAACAAATGTTGAGACAATGGTCTTACGGGTTAAATGTAGTTACCTTCTCGCGTTCCATGGTATACAGGAACCGTTTATTGTATAATATTAGTAAACTCTTTCGTTACAAACGTAGAATATGCGTAAAACATCATTTGCGGCGTTTATGGATTCGATCAGCTTACAACTGTCACAATTTTGTTTAGGTGATTTTGACATTGCAAAATAAGACGCTTGCAGGTTGTCCAACTGCATTTTCTTTATTGTGATATTTTTATAAACTTATGCGTTTTATTAAAAAAGGTTATTTACGAGGGGTTGTTCCGCAGTTAATTATTTAGGCATCCCTTGATAAGTTTTTCTACATCAAAATTTTCATGTATTCAACACGGACGGATTATAAGTGAAGAAATATTTTTGTGGTGGGGATCGATATCCAATTTTGTTTTAAACCTAACCTCAATGAGTTGACCTAAATATGGGGAAAAGGTCTAAAGATAAACGAGATATATATTATAGGAAAGCCAAGGAACAAGGTTGGAGGGCCAGAAGTGCTTTCAAGCTCCTACAAATCGCCGACAGATTTGCTTTATTCAACAGTAAGCTTTTCTAGATTGTCTAATATAACCTAGAACGTGTAAGATTAGCATTGTTTATTCATTGTTAGTGAAATAACGAATTTTAAATGCTTAATTAAAAGGTAACGGAGTTAGTTCTTCACGTCTAGGACAGACATTTTCACCTACACATTACACATGAATTAACACATTCGCTACCAGATTTTTTTCTGTAAATCCGAAATGCCGAAATCTAAATTTTATTGGAAATTGTTTTTTGTGCTTTGTAGTTATGATGTAACAGCATATGATACATCGGCAGCGAACGTGTTAACCGATAATTAAATATACAGTATTACCGAGCACTCGTGACGTGTGGGGGTAAAATTTGCGCAGAGTGAGAAAGTATTCGGAGAATGCGTCAACAAATCTCCACACACGCCTCGAGTGTTTGGTACAACTCACATTATCTATTGTGAAGACCATAATTTTATTTAAGGAAGTAATCTGTAGGAAAAATCCCAGTATAGATTCATACATATATAATCTGTCTCTCTTATACCCGTAGGGTGTTGAGGTTGCCTTCCTGTTATGTTTTTGTCAATTCATTTACAAATCTGCGTTCACTTCTGTTCGCACTTTTGGTCCTTACTTCACTCATTGATAACCCCGATTTTCTAATAATCGCACTTATTTCACTGTTACAAGTATTAGCGAGTCTCCCTCTTTTTCTTTTCCCAATCGATCTTGCTTCCCACATTCTTTTCACCAGTCGTACTTCATCCATTCTATTCAAGTGCCCTAACTATCGTAGTTTATTTCCTTCGATTTTCTGTTCCCTGTAGCCTCTTCCTTATGTCTTCGTTTCTTATTTCATCTCATAGAAACCCCTAATGCTCTTATAGATGCCACTCTCAAACGCACTTGTGCAAAATTCACTGGAACTAGTTTCAAAATGTTTCACCTTTGCTCCCGTAAATTTTAACACTTTGCGATAGCTTTGTGTTTGAATTTAATCTTATTTTTTAGATGTTACAAAGGCGGTTGATTTATGCGCGGCTCCGGGTAGTTGGAGCCAAGTTCTTTCGAGGCGCCTTTACCTGGGAGAGAATTTGACAGACCAACCGATAAAATTCAGAAGCAAATCAGCAAATAATCCACCGAGCCCTCCTCAAGAGCCCGATAAGAATGTTAAGATCGTCGCCGTCGATCTTCAACCCATGGCTCCACTTCCGGGAGTCATTCAGTTACAAGGGGACATTACAAAGTACTCGACGGCGAAGGAAATTATCGATCATTTCGAGGGAGAGAAGGCAGATCTGGTTATTTGTGATGGGGCACCTGATGGTAATACATTCAGCAATATGCTCAAATCAACAATTTTGTTGCAACTTGTTTACTGCCAAATTGAAAAACTTGAGACCACATTACTTTTTAACTCGGAAATGCCCGAAATTTAAATTAGAGGAAAGTAAATCTTATGTTCGTTTTAAAAGAAGTCATTTGGGTCTAAGAAACACAGAAATAGTACCTTCAAATTAGACATTTTTTAGGGAAATTTTAATTTTTTTCGGAAAATGATAGATGGCGCTGATAATGTTTAACGTATAATTTAAAATTGCCGTTCTACATACAGGACTCTGGGCAAATGAGGGTTAATGCTTCAGAGCCAAATATAACATGTGATTATAGATAACTCAAAAGTGCCCGAATCACGACAAGTTGGTTTTTACTCACATCGCAGTCAACAATATGTTAATGTCGTATAATAAATGTATTTTAAATATTCTCATTTATAATCATTTTTGAATATATAATTCAGTTTAATTATTTTCTTAAATCCATACATTTGTAATTAACGTAATTACAGTTACGGGTCTTCACGATATGGACATTTACATACAGTCACAATTATTATTAGCGGCTTTACATATTTCGTGCAATGTACTCAAACCGAAAGGCAATTTTGTCGCAAAAATATTCAGAGGGAAGCAGAACAATTTATTAGTGAGTCAGTTCAAAACACTTTTCCAGGAAGTTTATATTTACAAGCCACCGAGCTCAAGAAATTCAAGTACAGGTAAGATTAATAATTTTTAACTTTGTTAATTTAAATTAATTTTTTATAATTAGTTACTGTGGTTACTAACATGAACAAAGTACAGTTTATAACTAAAAAATTAAATTTCTCAACACATTTTATTCTCGTTGCAGTCGGGGTGTTTTTTGCCCTTATATTGGCACGTTGCATTTTTGATAGTAATGATTGAAGTATGTTGATTATCTATAATTTCAATAAAATGTTACATGTCAATGAGGGATATTGTAAAATGCAACATTGCGCTCTAGGCAACCAAAAAAATGAAAGAAAAATTAATACATTTTTTTCTTGAATAACAATGATTTTATGAAAAATATTTTCAAACAAAAGATGTTCTCCGTTGTCTTCAATGTCCGTGTAAAAGTTTTTGTGATGTTTTTCATATTTAAAAAAATATTGGCAAAAAACAAAAAAACACGAAATTTTACCAAAAGCTTTTCAGTTCTTCAGATTATCAAATAAGACTTATGTTCGAAGTTTCATACCAATTGTTCTATTAGTTTTTTGAGATACAGCGCGCACAGCACAGCCACACACATGCAACACAGACACACACAGACACATTTTTTTTTTCCAGAAATTGTTGAAATGGCATCTAGGAACCCCAAAGCGAATATTTCCGTAAAAAAAAAATATGAAAAAATTTTGCAATCACAATACTTTCTCGTACTTCGTAACGGAGAAAGTAAAAATGCAATGACATAACCAAACTATTAGTAACTTTTTTACTACCAACAAAAATGTCACCCTTACAAAGTCTACTGCGGCGAGAATAAAATGTGAACAGAGTTGTTTTTATTTTGCCATTTTCAAGAATTATATTTTGTTAGTTTCACAACTCAAATGGGCGGGTATTTTAATCGGTCTCCTTTCAGAGGCTTTTATTATCGGATTAAGGTATAGCCCACCAGAAGGATTTGATCCAACATTAATGACTCAATTTCTCGGGGTTAAAGGTCATAATTTTGACACTTTAAAAGGTGTAAACAGGATAGTTATCCCTTTTGTAGTTTGTGGAGATTTGAGTGGGTACGATTCCGATGCTACTTATCCCTTAAATGTGAGTATTATATAATTATAATAAACGCATGAAGTGCATACTGTTCCCATTTTTTTTGGTTTTTTATTCTGGCATTTTAAATTAACTTTTAATTTTTTGCGCTCGAGTGAAAAAATACATTTTCAAAAATTCATAACTCGACTAAAAATTGTTTCATCCTCAAAAACCAAAATTATTTTTAATGATCGACGTCTTGTGAAGTGAACTGAATGTTTGTAGCTCGAGTGTTCGTCATTGAAAAAAATTCATTTTCAAAAATTCATGTCTCGACTGAAAACTGCTGCACATTCGAAAACCAAAATTATTTTGAAAGAACGACGTCTTGTGCAGTGAACTGAATTTTTTGTAGGATTTTATTCCTGCTTTTCATATTAATTTGTAATTTTTTACTCTCGAGTGAAAAAATACATTTTCAAAAATTCATAACTCGGCTGAAAATTCCTGCACATTCAAAAACCAAAATTATTTTTAAAGAACGACGTCTTGTGAAGTGAACTGAATTTTTTGTAGGATTTTATTCCTGCATTTCATATTAATTCGTAATTTTTTACTCGAGTGAAAAAATACATTTTCAAAAATTCATAACTCGGCTGAAAATTGCTGCACATTCAAAAACCAAAATTATTTTGAAAGATCGAGGTTTTGTGAAGTGAGCTGATTTTTTGTAGGATTTTATCCCTGTGTTTCAAATTAAATTTTAATTTTATGCTCACGAGTGTTCGTTATTGAAAAAAAAAATTTCAAAAATTCATAACTCGACTGAAAACTGCTGCATATTCGAAAACCAAAATTATTTTGAAAGATCGATGTCTTGTGAAGTGAACTGAATTTTTTGTAAGGTTTTATTCCTGCATTTCATATTAACTTGTAATTTTTTACTCTCGAGTGAAAAAATACATTTCCAAAAATTCATAACTCGGCTGAAAATTGCTGCACATTCAAAAACCAAAATTATTTTGAAAGATCGAGGTTTTGTGAAGTGAGCTGATTTTTTGTAGGATTTTATCCCTGTGTTTCAAATTAAATTTTAATTTTATGCTCACGAGTGTTCGTTATTGAAAAAAAATATTTCCAAAATTCACAACTCGACTGAAAATTGCTGCACATTCAAAAATCAAAATTATTTTGAAAGAACGACGTCTTGTGCAGTGAACTGAATTTTTTGTAGGATTTTATTCCTGCATTTCATATTAATTTGTAATTTTTTACTCTCGAGTGAAAAAATACATTTCCAAAAATTCATAACTCGGCTGAAAATTGCTGCACATTCAAAAACCAAAATTATTTTGAAAGATCGAGGTTTTGTGAAGTGAGCTGATTTTTTGTAGGATTTTATCCCTGTGTTTCAAATTAAATTTTAATTTTATGCTCACGAGTGTTCTTTATTGAAAAAAATATTTTCAAAAATTCATAACTCGACTGAAAATTGCTGCACATTAAAAAACCAAAATTATTTTGAAAGAACGACGTCTTGTGCAGTGAACTGAATTTTTTGTAGGATTTTATTCCTGCATTTCATATTAATTTGTAATTTTTTACTCTCGAGTGAAAAAATACATTTCCAAAAATTCATAACTCGGCTGAAAATTGCTGCACATTCAAAAACCAAAATTATTTTGAAAGATCGAGGTTTTGTGAAGTGAGCTGATTTTTTGTAGGATTTTATCCCTGTGTTTCAAATTAAATTTTAATTTTATGCTCACGAGTGTTCTTTATTGAAAAAAATATTTTCAAAAATTCATAACTCGACTGAAAATTGCTGCACATTCAAAAATCAAAATTATTTTGAAAGAACGACGTCTTGTGCAGTGAACTGAATTTTTTGTAGGATTTTATTCCTGCATTTCATATTAATTTGTAATTTTTTACTCTCGAGTGAAAAAATACATTTCCAAAAATTCATAACTCGGCTGAAAATTGCTGCACATTCAAAAACCAAAATTATTTTGAAAGATCGAGGTTTTGTGAAGTGAGCTGATTTTTTGTAGGATTTTATCCCTGTGTTTCAAATTAAATTTTAATTTTATGCTCACGAGTGTTCGTTATTGAAAAAAAATATTTTCAAAAATTCACAACTCGACTGAAAATTGCTGCACATTCAAAAACCAAAATTATTTTTAAAGAACGACGTCTTGTGAAGTGAACTGAATTTTTTGTAGTATTTTATTCCTGCATTTCATATGAATTCGTAATTTTTTACTCGAGTGAAAAAATACATTTTCAAAAATTCATAACTCGGCTGAAAATTGCTGCACATTCAAAAACCAAAATTATTTTGAAAGATCGAGGTTTTGTGAAGTGAGCTGATTTTTTGTAGGATTTTATCCCTGTGTTTCAAATTAAATTTTAATTTTATGCTCACGAGTGTTCTTTATTGAAAAAAATATTTTCAAAAATTCATAACTCGACTGAAAATTGCTGCACATTAAAAAACCAAAATTATTTTGAAAGATCGACGTCTTGTGAAGTGAACTGAATTTTTTGTAGGGTTTTATTCCTGCATTTCATATTAATTTGTAATTTTTTACTCTCGAGTGAAAAAATACATTTTCAAAAATTCATAACTCAGCTGAAAATTGCTGCACATTCAAAAACCAAATTATTTTGAAAGATCGACGTCTTGTGAAGTAAACTGAATTTTTTGTAGGATTTTATTCCTGCGTTTCGTATTAATTTATAATTTTTTACTCTCGCGTGAAAAAATACATTTTCAAAAATTCATAACTCGGCTGAAAATTGCAGCACATTCAAAAACTAAAATTATTTTGAAAGATCGACGTCTTGTTAAGTGAATTGAATTTTTGTGGGATTTTATTCCTGCGTTTCAAATTAATTTTTATCTTTTTGCGCTCGAGTATCATTGAAAAAATACATTTTCGACTGAAAATTGCTACACATTCAAAAACCAAAATTATTTTGAAAGATCGACGTCTTGTGAAGTAAACTGAATTTTTTGTAGGATTTTATTCCTGCGTTTCGTATTAATTTATAATTTTTTACTCTCGCGTGAAAAAATACATTTTCAAAAATTCATAACTCGGCTGAAAATTGCAGCACATTCAAAAACTAAATTATTTTAAAAGATCGAGGTTTTGTGAAGTGAGCTGATATTTTGTAGGATTTTATCCCTGTGTTTCAAATTAAATTTTAATTTTGTGTGCACGAGTGTCCGTTATTGAAAAAAAATTTTTTTCAAAAATTCATAACTCTACTGAAAATTGGTGCACATTCAAAAACCAAAATGATTTTGAAAGAACGACGTCTTGTGAAGTGAATTGAATTTTTGTGGGATTTTATTCCTGCGTTTCAAATTAATTTTTATTTTTTTGCCATTGAAAAAATACATTTTCGTCCGAAAATTGCTACACATTCAAAAACCAAAATTATTTTGAAAGATCAACGTCTTGTAAAGTGAATTTCAATCAAACAAGCAGGGTACTATACATCACGAACAGGTGACTATCGCGTCAACCATTTGCATTTGTACTGCGTGATTTGGACGTGCGGATTTCCCGCAATTTTTTGAATCGGCCAGTAAGAATTACGCATTTGCGATTGTAGATGTTTTTACAACTCTGTCTGTAGAATGAATAGATTATAGTAGATTTATTTTCATTTACGTTTTGTTGCTGTTTCTTTGCATTGTCGGTGTCGCCCTCTTTTGTAAAATGCAAGGTCATAAGCAATAAATCTATTATAGATGGAAGGCGAAGAAACATATTCTTACCTCCCACCAGTTCAACCCCCACTGAAGAAACCCTCGGATCTAGCAGAAACAAAAAAAATACTAGGCTTCAGCGATGAAGTGGTGGACAAAATCACGAAAGCAATCTACCCAACTGACAGAGGCCACATGATACTCTACGAAGATGATCAAAACGAAGAAGATTCCGCCGAATCTCTAGACGACCTCACTGAGAAAATGGATAACTTCTCATTAATAAGCAAACCACCCGTTGCCCCGCACAATATCATATTCAACGTGGGGATGGAATTGCCGCCGGACAATACGATTAAAGATAAAGTAAAGAAGGAAACGATGGAGGAGTGGTACAGCAAGGCGAGAAATTTACGCAGCTACGCCGATTATCTGATGGATGTTAAAGACGTCACCGATACTTTGGAGGAGGATTTCAAGCCCGAAGAAAACGAGAAGACCGTCGAGGTCACGATTAATTTACCCGATTACATTTTGGAAGGCGAAGGTGTGCTGATTCCGGAGGAGGTTCCTTCCGCGTTGAATACAGCTTCGAGCAGTAAATCTCACGTTTTGAGTGTTATCGATTATTACACGCCTCCTCCGGATGATCCACCGGAGTTCGACAACTTCTTTAAGGAGATCAAGGAGTCGTTCCAGGAAGTCCTTAAATATAGGGGCAAGCAAATCGATTTCGATACTGATGTTGTTTCCGAGTTGTACAAATACAGAAATCAGCTTACTAATTTTCCAATTACGTGTACATGTTCTAATTGCGAGAAGTAATTTATTTGGTTTTAAGAAAATGTTGGTCAGTCTTTTATTTTGAATGATTGATTATTGAAATACAAATAAATTTTATTTAATTTACAAAATTGTATTTTTTATAAAATATAAAATTGAGATATCTGTAACTTCTAAAGATGTGTAGTTTTTAATAAAAAAACATTTGTTGTATGTATTTTGTTAATTTCTGCCCAAATTAACCTAATGGTTTGTACGGTATATGTGGACCAGCAATTGAGAGAGTCATACAATACTGGCCCGCGTCTGTTTTAGTCTTGTGTCAAGCAAGTAAAAGTCTCAAACGGAACATGCGCCAATGCTATGTGCAAATTTCAAAAATATTTTTTTTGAAGGAATATTATTTTCCTTGTGCCACTATTTATGTACTACAGCAGACATACACCAGCACATTTTCATTTCTAAAATAAAACTAATGGTTGCGGCTGCACATCCAATTATCCATACGTAAAAAAGTCCTTGAAAATTTGAAACATTCAGCCGATATTCACGTGACCCGTATGAGGAATCAAGTGTGCCTTGCTTTTCGCGATTATAATGAATATCTGCCTAGAACCAAGAAAACTCATTTAGTAAATTATAAATAACTCGCAATTATAAACTAAGCCTAATTAACTGTTCTTGATGCACTATTTACCAGTGATGGCCCGCGGGGTGACTCATGGTACGGCCGCCAAGGTAGCAGAGGTGGTAATACAAATAGGTGCAGTCTCTGCAACCGACCCTACCTATCTGTATTGTCATCTCTGCTACCTTGGCCGTACCATGTGTCACTGCTATTTACTATTATAAAGGAAGCAAGTACTGAGTCACTGTTTTCTTTCGCAGCCACTTTCAAAATTTAGACTAACCTGGGATTCCCAATATAAATGCAATCCTGCCGACACTGATCTCAATATAAAATCGTTCAGTTCTGGCAGTAGAACAGAATTTTTTCTTGCTATGAATGTTGTTAACTGCCAATATAAGTCTTCTTCCATTATTTCTAATTGCTTTAGCATATCCAAGGAAATTGCATCATCGATGACGATATTTCCTAGAATCGTATAGAGGAAATCATTACAATGGTTTCAAAACTGATGTAAATAAAAATGGAAACCCTCACTTGTCACCGACGCATTGTAGTTATTTATGTACCGAGGGCATTAATAATATATTTTTGTGCATACGAGGGAGACAAGCTTACACAGAGAAATAAATTTTAATAAAAAGAAATATATGGTTGATGGTGGAAGCCATTACCTGATGCATTTTTATTCAGGAACTTTTCAATAAACTGCACTTTGTTGGTATCACACACATTACTTTTGTGACTGTAGTTTCAACTATGACCCTCTGTCGACACTACAGTCGCATAATGATAGTTTCAACTATGACCCTCTGTCGACACTACAGTCGCATAATGATCCACGCAAAAAAAAAAACTTGGTTGATACCAACGAATTGAAAAGTTCCTGAAAAGAAATATAGCCTAAATATATGAATAAAGAAAAAAAATAATTTCCTACTGTTATTCCGAATATTGAATAATAAGAAAATGCAAAAGCCAGGGAAGTAGTTGTTTCAATAATTAATTTGTTTTTTTTGTATTGTAATACTTAAACTTATTTTTTCTCGTGGCGAGAAACTGGAGTGATTGATTGTGAGTTCAGAAAGCAAATATTAAAATAAAATAATAAATATATGATCAGTGTTGAAATTTAGGTAAAATGCCGTAGTTTTTTTTTAACAAGGCGACTGAAGACAAAATTACGTAGAAACAAGAAATGGTTCTGACCTGACAGCGGTCTCTCTGCACCATATGCCGCCTTATTTTCTGCATTTTGATCGACTTCGTCAAATTGTCGAAAGTTCCGGAGTATAATTTTATAAGACTCCTGAAAGTTTAGCAATTGTTTAGAGTTTAAATACAGTTGTAAACGTTGGCGGTGCAAAAAATATTGATTATACAGAAACAACAGTGCAGGGAATTTGGTTTGTTATTTATTATTTATTCCTATTTCTTCTAGTTCGTCCCATATGTCCTCTCTCCTTATCCCGTCGAATGCCTTTTCGAGATCTACGAAGCATGTGTGTATTTCTCTATTCTTCTTTATTAATTTCCCGCTTAGTTTAGATTCTGAATGTTTAAAATTCTCGACTAGTTATGGCTCTATTTCTAATAATATAATCTACCAATGCATAAATATTAAAACTGTCAATCACATTATTGCAAATAAGTTTTCATACGAATTACGTTCATTAAAAGAATGTGTTAATAGCATCCTGAGTACGTTTGACTGATGTCAATTCCTAACATGTGTGCCAACTTAAATTTCTAAAAATAAAAAATCATAGCACACTTGAGGTTTTTTTTAATGAACATGCTTTATTAACATTTTTTCAATGCTTATAATTTACATGTAAGTGCTATAAAAATATTTGAAATTACTTACACTCTCCTCATTTCGAATAGTATCAAGCCAGGAATCGGCTTGATTGCCTATCCAAATTATATCCCTTTCTGCTAATTCATCCACCGTATTTATTGAATCCTTGTACCTTTCAAGTATAACAACAATTGGCATCTGATCGACACTAAGTGTCAGTATACTTACCAGGGTGCCGCTAATTCGCTCGACAAGGATCCCGTATGGATGTTATACGTAATTGTCGAAAGGAAGTACAAGCACATATAAAGCAATTTTAGTCTCGATTTCTCGATCAGCGGCGCGGAAATTAGGAGCGCTATCTGCAGCATGTTCAGACAAATACCATTTAGTATGCTTATCGAATCCACGCTTCTTTCTCTAAAATTAGTACGCAATATTTCTAAATTAAATAATTTAAAACACCAGAAGACAATAGAGGCATGAAGGAGATTGTAGCCGTTTTCAAAGAAGACGTGGAACGGTAGGAAACACAATACAGAAATGGAAAGATTAACAAGGAACAGGAAAGAGTGAAAAATATGGATCAGTAATATATACCCGACGCCCTAAAGGGTAACGTAGGGTTCAGTAGAAGAAGAAGAAAGGAGACGTGTTAACATCTTACTCTTCCTCCTCTTCTAAAGTTCACGAACCGCTACTAATATGCAAATTGCTTATGATTTAAGGAGTTGAACTGCAAAACTCAACAGATCCACTTTTATAATTCGTTCAGAAACCGCGAAAAACGTTCAGGAAGTCTATTTGTAGCTTAAAAAAATGAATGTTTAGCCGCATTTTTAAATATTATTTGTTGCGTTTTGAAAAGTAACTCACACATATTCGGATTGATCTATGTTTGGACAGTAAGAACCGATGCCAAGCTCATTTTGGCCCAAAATTGGTTTGTTGAGTTTTGCAGTTCAACTCCTCATTTATGAAAACATTGTAGAGGCATAAAGGTAATTACAAGATAATTCGAAATAAAAATACTTTTAGGCCATTGATTGCTTTAACACATGACTATTTATCCGGTTAAAGATAACTTTAAGAATTAATCCCAATTTTACATTTAATACTTAATAATATATTGTGTGAGCCACAAAATTTTGTTTCAGAGTTGGCTGTGAGAATGAGACTAAATAAGTTCAACTGAATTAGATTTAAAAAAATGAACTAATCTTAGACACGACTGCTATGTTTCTCTCTCTCTCAGGCATGGCCAACTCGGAAACAAAATTCTGTGGCTCACACGTTAGAATGTAATGCTTGCTATACTTACTGATTTCCATTGTGGGATACGATTTGCAATAACTCTGCAAGGTATAGTACTAATCCACAGCACAGGATAATTACAAATAAAACCAAAGCCGCATACCCTGAGATATCTTGAAATATATCCGTCCATTCAATAAATACGCTAAAAATAGTAGATTGATTTGTATACATTGGAACTTTAAGCAAGTTGCATGGTAATTTTCACGCCAATTATTTTTTTGAAATATCGAAAAACTTGAAATTTCGAATACGAAAGAAAATAAAAATATAATTAATAATATTATCGGAGAAAGTAACATGATGGCCACATCACCAATTTTTTAAACCGAACGTACATATAATTAAAACTATTTGTAGACTTATGTACCTTGGAACCGGAACCATGCATGTTATTCCAGTGCGTCCATAGTATTGAGAGTAATCAATATACCAATAACGGCTCAACCAAAAGAAGATTGCACCTACAAGTAAAATATCCAATTAAAATGTAATTATGAATCCTTATCACAGATGCATGCAGTTTTGCATCAAAAGTACAAGAAATGTTGGCGCGAAATTATTTTCGTTTCTGAGATAGTGAGATTTTAATGCATCTGAATTTAAATACAACATAATATAGACATCATCTTATATTGGCCTTGAAATAATGAAGAAAAGACATAACCCAAAAGTTGGTGATATATAACAGAAACCACGATCTGATAGAGGAGGAAAGGAAGAAGCGAAACTGCAAAAAATACAAGGGAGAAAAGTGGTCTACAAAATAATGACAGCAGCACATATGGAGCAAGAAAGAAAATAGAAGCGTTCCAAAAAACTAAAGTAGATGGGATGGATAGCGACCAGGAATGAACATGGAAAAGGGGAAAGCACAAATTGATGAAATGTGACACCTGGAGAAGTATAGGGCAATATTTTTATTATAAAATTGTATATGACATTTCTTTTTACTTTCTCCGTTACGAAGTACGAGAAAGTATTGTGATCGTGATTTTTTTTTCAAAAAATTTTTTTACGGAAATATTCGTTTTGGGGTCCCTAGATGCCATTTCAACAATTTTTGGAAAAAAATTTTTTGTGTCTGTGTGTGTGTGTGTGTGTCTGTGTGTGTGTCTGTGTGTGTGTGTGTGTGTGTGTGTGTCTGTCTGTGTGCGCTGTATCTCAAAAACTAATAGAGCAATTGATATGAAACTTTGAACATCTATTTTATTTGATAATCTGAAGAACTGAAAAGCTTTTGGTAAAATTTCGTACACCAGAAGTGGGCGTTTACCTTAACTGTTTTTTGTTTTTTGCCAATATTTTCTTAAATATGAAAAATATCACAATAACATTCAAACAAACTTTGAAGACAACAAAGAAATGAACAGCTTTTGCTAGAAAACATTTTTCATAAAATCATTTTTATTCGAGAAAAAAATTTATTATTATTTTTTTAATTTTTGGTTTATTATTATAAAACGATAATAGTTACAGAAAAATTATGTGAATAATAATTGTACAGAATACCAAAATGAACAACTTCTGAAGAATAAGTTTTTTTCGAAATCTCGTTAGTTTTTGAGTAAATCTAATAATAATAATTTTTCCATATTTCATGATTTTGACTTTTTAAACGTCAGTTTCATCCGAGATTACGCAACGCTCGATGTACATTTAAAATATGATTTTAATTGAAAATAAACCCATGAAAACGTAAATATAAAGTCGGAGAAAGTAACATGATGGCCACATCACCATTTTTTATTGTGTAAACCTTCGTGACATCTCTGGCCGAAAATTTAAGATGCCTGCAAGTTCCGTCCATATTTACCCATGAAACAGCGATGATTTCCAAAGTTTCAGTTGGACGGCCGGCGCTGCCCACAACGGTGTGGGCAAACGCGTGAAATGTGGCCAAGAGTTACTAAAATAATAACGGATTTATGTTCCCAGCACTTGTAAACCCTTAAATCTAGTTGAGTCATAATTATCAAGTATTATAGCAGAGGCCCTTAGAGGGCTTTTACCATCTATGATTCGGGCTAATGACCGGCGCCTCCCAAGACCTGCCGCCCAGGTGCTGGGCACCTCTTACACCCCCGCTTGGCGCGGCCCTGTAGATGGTTGACTGACCCTGTGTTTTACTAATGATAGCAGATGGCAATTCATTTTCTTTTAAGAACATAATGATATGAAATAATCCAAGAGACATATAATGTACCAGCGGCGGCTCGTGGATCTCTGTAGAGGAGGCTAAGACAGAGATGCTGCTCATGCTGCACTTACTCTTAGTGCCCTATCACACCAGGTCACCACGGTGGCGGCACCAGTGGAGCCACCAGTCAAATGTATTAAGTGAAATGGAACATAACACACCTGGTATTGGACTGGTGGCGCCACCACTTTGATTGCGCTACCAGTCGAATACAGTCGGCCAGACTTTACTGGTGGAACAACCAGGATGCCAACTGCCTGGTGTCTCGGCAGGCTGCTTTACTTGGTGGCGCCACTGCTGCCGCCACCATGGTTACCTAGTGTGATGGGGCACTTATGGAGGAAGCTGCTGTTTTGGTTCAATGTTCTTCCGTAGTCTCCTCGCCGAACATCCACGAGACGCCGCTGCAATGTACAATGGCTTGCAAGTGAAGAATATAAATACAAATTTTAAAGGCAGCTGCAAAAAAATGACCTGTTATTGAGGGATTAGAAGAGATATAGAAGAATTATGGATAACCTGTAAGGAAACAACTATGGAAGAACTAGGACTCCACCAAAAACTACAAGATGTGGATGACTAGACAGAAATCGAGGATAGAAAGAAAATAAAAGAACTATGCAGAAAGAAATCAGTGCAAATAAAAATGCAAGACAAGGCAGAAGTAAATAAGATGTTCACCGCACGTTATGTAATCAACAACTTTCACGGCGTATCAGTAATTTTCTAACGAACTTTTGGCCATGAATACTTACAAAATCCGATATCCGCTTCATCCGCCATCACTTGGCCAAAAATTCCAGTTCCCGAGAAGTTTGGAAAAGTCAGCCCCCAAAATTCATCTTCAATTGCAGTGATTTTTAATGAGTTGTTATGTCTTTTCGCATATTCTTTGATCAATGATAAATCTGAACCATAATTAATATCTAAAACATTTATTGAATAAAGACCAACCTACGGTTATACTTAAAAGAAAAACCGTGCCGAGAATTATATCTCTTTTGATGACGATTGTCGTTTTTGAAATAATCCCAAAATCTAGAGATGACGCATTTGTAATTTGGCATGCATTATGTGTAACTTAAAGGTGCGTCCACCGGCGCTCGCGAACAGCTCGCGATCATCCAATAACGAAAATTTATTTCGTCTAGACATGTTCGTGTAACTGCTCGCGTACTGAACGCGGGATGATCGAGATTTGTTCGCAAGCTAATCGCGAACAGGTCTTGTAGCTGTTCACGAACTGTTCACAATAAGTGGATACGCCCCTTAACAATGTTTCAAGTTAATTTTTTTGAATGTCTCTTTTAAATCATCCAGAGTATTACTATTATTTAAGGGATCCGGACATAATCCCGACAGCCGAAATCCCGACAATAATTATGATAAGGTTAGGGTTAAGATAAGATTTTACAATTTTAAAACTATTAATTAGTAATATCATTGTATTTATATATCTAGTATGCCAATGCGATGTAAATTTTAGATGCCAAAAATTGGGTTTCGAAATACACCAAGAGGGCGCGTAAGCATTCACACATTGAAAAACGTGAGTAACGTGTGATATGTGTCAGGGGCGGCTCGTTATTTAGAGCCAAGGAGCCATGGCACTACCTGTAGTTTCAAGCGTAGCAAGAATTTTTAATTAATTCTTAAAACACTTTTTCGCCAGCTCTAGGAAATTAAATCGTTCTTTCTTTCTTCAAAAAAGGAGGGGGGTATATTGTGTAAATGGCTCTATCATCAACATGTTCCACGAGACGCCACTGGTTATAACTGTTCGTTGTTAAACATGCATTTTTTAATTGCTTTCAAAATTTAGCATTTTCTAAAATAAATAAAAAATAGTAGAAATTGTTTAAAAAATCTGAAATAATTCTACACAGCTCCCACATAATTATATTTTGAAAATGCAATCAACTTTTTAAACTCCAACAATTTTTTAATGGGTTATAACTGTTCGTAGTTAAACATGCATTTTTTAATTGCGTTTAAAATTCAGCATTTTGTAAAATAAATAAAAAATATTAAAAATTGTTTAAAAATTCGAAAATAATTCTATACAACTCCTTAATTATCATATTTTGAGAATATAATCAATATCTTAATTTCCAATAATTTTTTACGGGGTTATAACTGTTGGTAGTTAAACAAGCATTTTTTAATTGCGTTCAAAATTGAGAATTTTCTAAAATAAATAAAAAATAGTAAAAATTGTTTAAAAATTCTGAAATTATTCTACACAGCTCCCACATTATTATATTTTGAAAATACAATCAACTTTTTAAACTCCAACAATTTTTTAAAGGGTTATAACTGTTCGTAGTTAAACATGCATTTTTTAATTGCGTTCAAAATTGAGCATTTTCTAAAATAAATAATAAATATTAAAAATTGTTTAAAAATTCTGAAATAATTCTACACAGCTCCCACATTATTATATTTTAAGAATATAATCAACTTCTTAAATTCCAACAATTTTTTACTGGGTTATAACTGTTCGTAGTTAAACATGAATTTTTTAATTGCGTTCAAAATTGAGCATTTTCTAAAATAAATAAGAAATAGTAGAACTTGTTTAAAAATTCTGAAATAATTCTACACAGCTCCCACATTATTATATTTTGAAAATACAATCAACTTTTTAAACTCCAACAATTTTTTAATGGGTTATAACTGTTCGTTCTTAAACTTGCATTTTTTTGTTGCGTTCAAAATTGAGCATTTTCTAAAATAAATTAAAAATAGTAGAAATGGTTTAAAAATTCTGAAATAATTCTACTCAACTCCCACATTATTATATTTTAAGAATATAATCAACTTCTTAAATTCCAACAATTTTTTAATGGGTTATAACTGTTCGTAGTTAAACATGCATTTTTTACTTGCGTTCAAAATTGAGCATTTTCTAAAATCAATAAAAAATAGTAGAAATTCTTTACAAATTCTGAAATAATTCTACTCAACTCCCACATTATTATATTTTAAGAATATAATCAACTTCTTAAATTCCAACATTTTTTTAATGGGTAATAACTGTTCGTTGTTGAACATGCATTTTTTAATTGCTTTCAAAATCGAGTATTTTTAAAACAAATTAAAAATAGTAGAACTTGTTTAAAAATTCTGAAATAATACTACACAACTCCAAAATCACTACATTTTAAGAATATAATCAACTTCTTAAGATCCTCGTGAAGTATATAATTAGCAGTGTTTCTAATGTTCTACATCTTATCTCGACCTCCGTGTAAAAATTCTGCCCCGGGCGATTGAAGATTATCAAATTATTCGTATTTTTTTTTCTCCGCTCGGAACGACAATAAATTCTTATCACCAATCCACGGCTCACCTGTTGATATCAATTCAGTTTGTCGATCGCGGCCGCGGAACACGTTTGTTCTTGTTCGGAATTTTGATTTTACGAAAGTTTTAGTGCCCGCTGTGTTCAGGATTTGTGTGTTGGTGTTTGTGTTTTCCGCTAAATTCCGCCCCAACAATCCGCGAGGGAAGCAAAGAATCATCATCCAGGTTACATCTTAACCGCCAAAACGCCTCGAAAGGATTTTACTTTTTCGTAAGTTTTGATTTTCTTGTATTTCTTGCTTTCACCGAAAGTGAAATAAAGTATTGCTTCAGTGGCTTTAGACAATTTCAAGTGTCTGACAATTGCGTTTAAAATTGAGCATTTTCTAAAATAAATAAAAAATAGTGGAAATTGTTTAAAAATTCTGAAATAATTCTACTCAACTCCTAAATTATTATATTTTAAGAATATAATCAACTTCTTAAATTCCAACAATTTTTTAATGGGTTATAACTGTTCGTTGTTAAACCTGCATTTTTTAATTGCGTTCAAAATTGAGCATTTTCTAAAATAAATAAAAAATGGTGAAAATTGTTTAAAAATTCTAAAATAATTCCATACAACTCCCAAATTATTATATTTTGAGAATATAATCAACTTCTTAAATTCCAATAATTTTTTAATGGGTTATAACTGTTCGTTGTTAAACATGCATTGCGTTCAAAATTGAGCATTTTCTAAAATAAATAAAAAATAGTAGAAATTGTTTAAAAATTCTGAAATAATTCTACACAGCTCCCACATTATTATATTTTGAAAATACAATCAACTTTTTAAACCCCAACAATTTTTTAATGGGTTATAACTGTTCGTAGTTAAACATGCATTTTTTAATTGCGTTCAAAATTGAGCATTTTCTAAAATAAATAAAAAATAGTAGAAATTGTTTAAAAATTCTGAAATACTTCTCCACAGCTCCCACATTATTATATTTTGAAAATACAATCAACTTTTTAAACCCCAACAATTTTTTAATGAAAAAAAATTCTGAAATAATTCTGTACAACTGAAAAATTTAGTATACATTTATTAAATTATATAGGTGCCATTCTATTATCCATTTTTTAGGCAACTTGAAAATTCCGTCCTTCCAGAATATCTCAGGTTTTTCAGTGAAAAACTTTTTTACATGATTTTTTTATCTCGACCAAAAATTTGAAATCGGCACGAACTTGCCGGACAACCCAATATCCATCAACTAGACATGTGTAATTTTTTTTTATCTTAAATATTTTTATACAAAATTTATAAATTTTGGAAAACAGAAGTTTATTTTTGTATTCTCTATAATGATTGTTAATGTGACTTTGATGTAACTGTTATCATTTTTAAAATGACAAAATATATGAAGCAAAATACATCTTTCAAGAGGCCAAATATATCTTAAAGTAGCGTAAAATAATTCAATAGGCTTAATAGAAGATGTAGAAAGACTATTTATTTAATGTCCAAATGAATTCGGTCTGAGTGGAAAATCCTTTTTCTAGACAGAAATTTTTGGAACTCTTGTAATATAAATTGAGGATTTAACGTTAATGTTTAAACATGACATACCTTCTGCAGTGACATAACAGGTTTGAGTCCCAAAAATTATTTTTCCAACAATTAATTTAGCAAATTCTATCTTTTAAATGTAAATTAAGTTAAACTATGTTTTTTTAGTGAAAAAGTTTCTTGGAAGTTAGAAGGGTTTACCTTGTGGTCATCAACGGCTCGTGGATTCTCGGTGAGGAGACTATTTGACGAAAACAGCAGCAAAATATTTGCTTCCACTGAAAGAGTAAATAGTGCAGCACGAACGGCATCTCTGACTTAGTCTTCTCTACGAAGATCCACGAGCCGCCGCAGCTTGTGGTACATTTTAGCAAATAAGTTATGGGGCTTTTACAGATAATATAAATAAAACACTTTTTTGTCTCTTTTAAGCGATATTAAAATAGTTATTTATGCAACAAGTGAGTAAAGTAATACTTTTTTTCACGAGTAGGAAAGATTGCCGCATGAGCCGAAGGCGAGTGCGGCAATTCCTACAAGTGAAAAAAAGTTGCTTTACTCTCGAGTTTCATACAAAATTTTTTCTACGTCCGTAACTTTAAATAAATTTATAAATTTGATAAAACCTTAATCAATTTTTATAAGTAATTATACTTGTTTTAAAGAAAATAATAATAATCATCAAGTTTTCTTGATCGGAAACGAATGTTTGATATTTATCGGCGGAACTCGCGGCGTGTTGTGAAGCGTTCATGACACACTTTGCGCAAACAATTTTTTAGTTGCGTTAAAAAATGAACCGCTACGGCACTTTTTTCACGCAAAAGAGTGAAAAAATGAACCGTTATGGCACTTTTTTTCACGCTACTTGAAGGGTTCAGGAATCACATATTTTATGAACGCAGATTAATGAAAAAATCTGTACATTTTATAACGGACGTAGAAAAATATAAATTTAAAGCAGTTTTAGTTTGAGAATGACAACAAAAGTCTACAGTTTTTAATGTACAATAGTTTAACAAAAAATAATTCAAAATAAATAATTTGTTTACCTGGACGTGAGTAGGGCCCATATGTAAACGTAGCAACTTTCAACAACCTACCTTCCTGATCGTCTAACTTATCTGGACTTAAACTATTTCCAAGCAAAAAAGTTGAATTTTTCGAAAACCACTTATCCAACAAAACCGGCGCATTACCATCATCTCCAACATATTTATGCGTATAGAAAGACAACTCATATTCCACATCGGTAGAAAATGTATCGCTTACATATTCCGAGTAACATATATTAAGAAGATCGATCACAAAATGCAGACCCGTCGATTCAAAAATATCGAGACATTTCACTTCTCCAGCCACAAGGACCAAGTACTTCCTGTAGTTATTCTGCACTCGGGTATCGTTTTGATACTTGATCCAGGTTTCGATGGCTTCAAACACCGATTTTGGATCATCACTATTTATTATGATGCCGACACAGTGATGAATCGTGTCTAACATATTTATATTATCCCCGCTATATTTGAAGGTTTGAAATTCTTGTAAATTTTCTGCTAGCGAGACATTGTCCATGAACACGTACAGACAAAACGATCCTTGAAAATAGGCATGGATTGTGTTATTGATCACAGAATTTGTGGCTTGGTTCATGTTCCTGGACATAAGCTCATTTGCTTTTTAACTGGTATACTGAACACCAATTATTATTTACCAGTAACAGTGCACTAAATTATTAATTAATGGATCGTGTGATTATTAAACATTCATAACTTTTGATAATTCGTGAGTACATATCGTTTTACACTAGCATACTTGCATTCTTAACTAGTGTACTGAATTTTATATTGAACAATGCGCTATGTAATTGTTATGTATTAAGAATTCATAACTAATGACAGTTTAGGGATTTGGCCTCGGAAACATTTATTAAGTAAGTGAAATTAACATTAAAAAACAATTATTGATTTAATTATATTTATAGGCTTTTAAGGGAATTCTCAGTAGACTTGCCTTCGCGTGTTTAATGTATATCAGGTTTAAACCTTTTATTAGCTTTTTTTTGTAGTGTGTGTGAAAATAAATTTGCTGTTCCGTACAGATATAAATGTGCGATTTTAATCTAATTATGAGGCCAACTTTATTCGGCCACAGTCGAAATTAACAATTTGAGGTTTGTTTTTCAAGCTTTATTTGTCATCGAAATTTATTACCTTGACCGAACCGATTTGTAACCGAAAAAGTACACAAATAAAATTTTTAGACACCACATTTGTGACTTTTCTGGTTTTCGTTTCTTATCGGGTGAACATTTTGACCTTCGCGAGTCACGCGTGGAAATTCAGAAACTCTCGGATTGGTTAAACTAGTGTTTCCCTCGCGAACCCCTTCTAAAATTCGAAAAAATCGTTAATGACCGATAAAAGAACATTTATTTTCCATATTACACAATAGTTACATAATAAGGAACAAGAATATCTAAGTGCAATCATCAATAAGACTAAAATGATAGCTATCAAAATTAATTCAAGAAACCAACAAACAAAGCATTTCAAAGTTTAGCTCAATATCTAACAATTTCAGTCTTAGATCAGGTCCTGCATTTTACCAGTTTCTGTATTTATCTTTTAGATAAGTATATGTTGAAAACAGTGGTGAATTGGTAAAATAAGAAGTATTTGATATGGTGAGAGCAAAGAAGTAAGGGAACGCATGGTGAGAGCAAAAAAATAGTCCGCAACTTTCCACAAGCAGCTTGCTAAAAGTTATTCGGAGATCATCTTATTTTAAGCAAACTATTCTTTTACTTGCAAGCTTTTTATTTTTTTTTAATTCTTACTATACAAAATATTAACAAACACAAACGCGTTCCGTTTCTGAAAAAAGGTGCCGGAACCTCGCCCCCCCCCCCCCCACGTTGCCCCTCCAATACACCACTGGTTGGAAATCCTTTCACACATTTTTAATTTTCTCGCGTAGGTATGTTGTGCAAAAGAATAGTAGATCTTCAATGGATTTCTTTGACATGATTTTTAATATTGAGCCAGAAGTCTTTAAATAAAGCTTATTGAGAACCTTCAAAGGATAACTGAGGTTTTCTTTTTCCAGCAAAGTTAAAAAGGTTTCTCAACAAACATTTCCTTGAAAACGACTACGTATCCAGTTGTTTGAGGGGGATATATTTCTTTTGGGGAAATAGGCATCGACAGTTCGACAGTTAATTGAAGAAGTTTTAGATGTTTACATATATTCTTTTGAAAGTCTAATGTTAGGTTTCATTGAATTTTTTGATAAAAAAAGTGCTGAGAAAACTAAAACATTCGTACTCATTCATCTGCCGACATTGGATTTAAAAATTTAACGTTTGAAAGGTGTTCACACAAAATCAACACGCCAACAAGGCTGATGCATCTCCTCATGACATTTCCGAAGCAGGAAAAAGGTTTCACCTCACCGTTTACGGAGTCGTAACTTCTACAACCTTTTTACCATAGCCATAAATACTTTATAGGTTAGTTTAAGCTACATCTGGTCTCCTCCCTTATGAATCAACACAAAGAATTCTTTCCCTCCATTCTTTTGGAAACCGATCCTCTCCTCTCCTCTCCATATCCTGTTTAATAGCATTGCTAAATAAAGGGTGAATTTTAATTCTGACCGGATCCAATGTCAACTTTGCTAAAATTTGATCAAACCTTTATTCCTTCTACCAAAAAACGTCAAGCTGACATTTAAAATCAAAAAAATTCCCCTCGGGACAAAAATACCTTCAAATAAGGCAAGAAGAAGCAAATATTGCAAATATTATATTAAATATAAAGTACACCATGAAGGTAACTACAGGTACGAGTGGAAGATCATCAATGGAATGAACTCTGCCTTTTACACGTGTGGTCAGAATTTTAGTTGATTTTTTTGTACAATAATTGGAAATGTTATGTAAATACGTGGAATAAACAATAAATACCATACCAAATTTTATTCCATTAAATGTCATTAGTGTCATTGGCGTTGGTTTGCAACAAAATAATTCCTTCTACACCGGCAAAGAAATTAACGCATCACTTGTAATTTACTCAATATTACTGTTCTGTTTTTTGTATGAGAGGAGATTATTTTTATAATAAAAAAAAAAGACGGATCAAGTGTAAAATTTTAATAATGTCTCATTTTAAGCTACAAAAGAGGTCAATATTAAATTCCTTCTTAAGGTTGTTTTGCATTACTTGTGGTCATAACGTGTGAATTAGTGAAACGTTAATATTAATAGCAAATTTAAGTGTTCAAGAGGTTGTGTTGTTGTGTGTGTATAGATACTCTTGCAGAAGTCAGCGTTACATCGGTCAAAGTTTTGGTGTTAGAGCACGTGTTAAAAGCAATATTTTTGAAATGTATAATTTAAGTAAAAAACATAGTAAAATCTGTTCTAATTAACACGTTCAACCCGGGCATGGATTGCAAAATTTTTGGGTCAGAGGCAGTGGTGTATTGGTAAAATAAGAAGTAAGGGAACGCATGGTGAGAGCAAAAAAATAGTCCGCGACTTTCCACAAGCAGCTTGCTGAAAGTCTTTCAGAGATCTTATATTAAGCAAACTATTGTTTTCCTTGTAAGCTTTTTTATTTTTTTTTATTCTTACTATACAAAATATTAACAAACACAAACGCTTCCCCCACGTTCCCCCTCCAATACACCACTGGTCACAGGTCTCAAATTTGTTTCATTGTATGACAAAAAGAAAATCATCCAAGAAAATGTCGGCAAAAGAGCATCAAATGGTCCCTGGGATGGTTACGAATCGCATTAAGCTTGAATTACATTATACTTTTTCCGTCTTTTTTCGTCTAGATTCTCGTTCGATTTTGCTTCGAGACAATCTAGTATGAATGTAATTCAGAAAATTCCATCCCATTTCCGTTCAAGTTTCTTGAATAGAAATATGCAGCGGCGCTCTCTATATCGTATGCAATGAACTATAAATCGAACGAAAATCGAAAGCAAAACTTGAACGAGAATCTAGACGAAAAAAGACGGAAAAAGTATAATGTAATTCAAGCTTTAGAGGCGACAACCCATCCGAATATCGTCGGTGAAGCGGCAATACCGCCTATCTCATATTTGCCAAATTTGAGAGGAGAGACAAAACATCGATTTATAGCTTTCTGGGAAACGATTATGTACTAAAATCTCAATTTTGGTCCAAATGGCGGTTAGGCGGTATTGCCTCTTCGTCGGCGATATATTAAACCAGCGTGACACCGCGTGGATGTCACTGTGAACACCAAGTGAGATACCGCGTAGATAATAATAATAATTTGTATGTATTTAGATTTTTATTTTTGTAAGCACTTTGAATGTAACCATTAAATACAAATACAAAATATTTTAATTTCTTTCGCCCGTATAGATTGTAATTTTAATCCATTCTACAGTTTTTAGACTAAAAGTAAAGTGGAAGTTATAAAAATTAATATAAGCAGTTGAAATAATAAGAAAAATATTCTCTATGCGGCATAAAGACGTCCTATTTATGTACAGCAGATATACACCAGGGCATATTTATTTCTAAAATAAAAGTAATTGTTGCGGCTGCACATCCAATTATCCATAAATAAAAAAGTCCTTGAAAATTTGAAATGTTCATACGATATTCACTTGGCTTGTATGAGGAAAGAAGAGTGCCTTGTTTTTCGTGATTGTAACGAATATCTGCCTAAAACCAAGAAAATTCATTAAGTAAATTAACATCAAGGGTATGAAAGTCTCGCAATTATAAACTAAATACAACATAATAATAATTTTTCTGCAGCCGTCCCGAAAATAAAACTTTCGGTATGATTTATTATATCGAAAGTAGCACTTTACATAAATCGTATCGAAAGTAGTTATTTTCGGGACGATTTTGTTTCACTTTTGGAACGATTTCTGTACTTTCGGGACGCTTTTTGTTACTTTCGGGACGATTTTGCGTATATATGTAGGCGGCCTTGACGAAAACATCAACTACATATTTAATTTTGACAGCGCTTGTCATATAACCTTCGTGTGTGTTTTTACTTTTTTAACATAAAAAACGGCTGCAAAAAAGATATTGTACGTAACACGTTCCAAAAGTGATTTTTTCTGCAGCCGTACCGAAAATAAAACTTTCGGTATGATTTATTAAATCGAAAGTACCATTTTACATAAATCGTACAGAAAGTAGTTATTTTCGGGACGATTTTGTTTCACTTTCGGAACGATTTCTGTACTTTCGGGACGCTTTTTGTTACTTTCGGGACGATTTTGCGTATATATGTAGGCGGCCTTGACAAAAACATCAACTACATATTTAATTATGACAGCGCTTGTCATATAACATTCGTGTGCGTTTTTGTTTTTTTAACATAGAAAACGGCTGCAGAAAAAATAGTGTACGTAACACGTTCCAAAAGTGATTTTACGGGACTCGCAGGATTCCAGGACGAGCCGTAGGCTAAACTTCCTACTCATCCTGTAAAATATCACTTTCGGAACTTGTTACGTAAATTACTATTACGGGACTCGCAGGATTCCTGTTTTACTATTACGTAACAAGTTCCGAAAGTGATATTTTACGGGATGAGTAGGAAGCCGTAGGCGAGTCCTGGAATCCTGCGAGTCCCGTAAAATCACTTTTAGAACGTGTTACGTATGATATTTTTTCTGCAGCCGTTTTTTGAGTTAAAAAAGCAAAAACACACACAAATGTTATATGACAAGCGCTGTCATAATTAAATACGAAGTTGATGTTTTTGCCAAGGCCGCCTACATATATACGCAAAATCGTCCCGAAAGTAAAGAAATCATTCCGAAAGTGAAACGAAATCGTCCTGAAAATAACTACTTTCGGTACGATTTATGTGAAGTGGTTCTTTCGATTTAAAAAATCATACCGAAAGTTTTATTTTCGGGACGGCTGCAGAAAAACGATATTTATTATGAAGTTACTGAGACTCTGCCAAGGGTTGGCCAGTCAGTCGGGAGATTGAACGGAACTGAGAGAACGGGTTATATCCCCTTCAATTAGTATTCTAGTGTTTGGAGAACGATTTATCAAGTAGATCTACAAACAGTTTTTTTTTTTAATTTTTGACGTAACTAAACTGACTAATTTGAAACCCGTAAAAACCGTTTTTTTTTTTTCAGGATGTCCCATTAAACATTTTGAAGATTGAAAGTTCTCCAAAGCCATTTCATTGGGAACTGTGGAGGGAAAAACACGCCGATGGCGATTATTACGTCAGTTCATGGCTTGAGGAAGAAGCATGTGTTTTTTTTTATCTATAGTGAGTTTTGTTCTTTATCAACGTGAGTTTGAAATGGAGCCTACAACGGTCTCACTGTTTCTTTCAGTAGCTTCTGCCGAACTTTAAAATTTTGAACTAACCTCGGTTTCCCAATGTAAATGCAATCCTGCCGACACTGCTCTCAATATAAAATCGTTTAGTTCTGGCAGTAAAACAGAATTTTTCCTTGCTATGAATGTTGTAAACTGCCAATATAAGTCTTCTTCCATTATTTCCAAGTGCTTTAGCATATCCAAGGAAATTGAATCATCGATTAATAGATTTCCTAAAATCATACAGAAGAAATCATTGTTGTAGATGCATTATAGTTATTTATGCACCAAGGGCATTGAGAAGATGTTTATGTGACAAGCTTACAAATACGCAGTAATATACTAATTTTTCGTGAATTATTTCATCGCAGCAATTATGGCAGAAATAATTCCTTAAGCAGGATTATCAGATTATGTAACATGGTCTACTCTTCACCCAACTTTATATTATACGGAACCTCTTCAAATAATTTTCAACGCCTTTTGAAATTTATTGACTTGTCGCCTTTCAAATGTTACTCAACCATGTAATTATTAAATATAGCCTGAATATATGAATAATCAACCCATCTGTAAATCCACAAAATTAAGTCTTCAAACCAAAAAAGAATCGACTAATTTCTTACTACTACTTTCCTGGCGAATGCCACGCCGAATATTGAATTATACGAAAATGTAATAGCCAGGGAAGTAGTTGTTTCAATAAGTCATTTATTTTTTAGTATTTGCAATACTATTTTTTCCTCCTGGCGAGATCAATTAAGAGTCCAGAAGGCAAATATTAAATTAAAATAATAATGATAGTATATGATAATTTTTCTATTTTTCAATAATGATCATATATTTATTATTTTATAAATAAAATACTGTAGTTTTTTTTAAATTCCAATATCGATTTTTTTTAACAAGACCACTAAGGACAAAATTACTTATAAACAAGAAATTATTCTTACCCGACATCAGCCTCTCTGCACCATATGCAGCCTCGTTTTCTGCATTTTCATCGATTTCGTCAAATTGTCGAAAGTTCTGGACAACAATTTTATAAGCATCCTAAAAGTTTAGCAATTGTTTAGAGTTTACGACTGTAAATATTTTGCTCAATGACTATTGAGCAAAATATTGTAAACGTTGGTGTGGTGGTGCAAGAATTATTGATTATACAGAAACAACAGCGCAGTTAAACTTGATTTGTTATTGAATGTGAGTAAACAATAGGCGAGATAAATATACTGCGTAGGAGATATCTATAAAACAGAATAACGTTAGACCAGAAGAAGAAGAAGAAAGGCGGATAAAGTACATAGCAAAAATATTCGACAACACAAGAGTAATCCTAAAAAACGCTTAGGAAAAAAACTTTTAAATGTGCACGAATTAAAGAATTTGTAAACATCTGATTTTAATTTTTAGTTGTTCAGTCTTAACGTACTGACTGATGACACGATAAGATTTGATTTTTCTTCACGAATAGTTTTTTAATTTCTGCTAATTTCTTGTTTGGCCAATTGTACAATAGAACTACACTGGAGGAAAAAAAATGAAATACTTGAAATTCGTGAAATTTCGACCATTTTCAAACCGCCATAACTCGGCGTAATTTCAATCGATTTTGATGAATCTTTGAAGGCGAAAAACTTCGAAATGTCTTCTTAAAAGTCATGCATGCAAACTTAAGCGTAACCCCTTCCGCCCCTCTCAAACACCCCTGTGAAAAAAAAGGTTTTTTCAAGAAACCATGTTCAACTTTGACGATGGAGTCTATGGAGTTGGAAAAAATTTGTCGACTCGATCCACCATAAAGGCATTAAAATTGGATCAATTCCCTATGCAGTACTCGAAGAACGAAGTTCCTGTGACGATTTATGGGTGTTTGAAAAAAAGTGCATTTTGAGGTTTTTCGCACAAAACTCAGCGAATTACGCCGAGTTATGGCGGTTTGAAAATGGTCGAAATTTCACGTGTTTCATTTTTTTTTTACTTCAGTATTTTATAAATTGCTTACACTCTCCTCATATCGAATACTATCAAGCCAGGAATCAGCTTGATTGCCTATCCAAATTATATTCCTTGCTGCCAATTCATCCACAGTATTTATTGCATCCTTGTACCTTTCAAGTATAACATAAATTGGCATCTGATCGACACTAACTTAACATATTTACCTGTGTGCCGCTAATTTGCTCGATAAGGTTCCCACCTGAATATTATACATAATTATTGATACGAAGTACAAATATATGTAAAGCAATTTCAGTCTCGATTTCTCTATCAGCGGTGCGGTAATTAGGAGTGCTATCTGTAGCATGATCAGACAAATACGTTTCACTATGCTAAACGAAAAAAGGTTTCTTCCTCTGAAATTAGTACATAACATTTTAAAATTATTGGTGTTATAATCCATGATTACTGGGTAATATGTAATTGGTAAGAAATAACGTACATCCCAGTACGTTTACTAAATACTGGGACGTACGTCATTTTATTATCAATTTTAAAATTAAATAATTTAAAAAAACGTGGGGGGGGGGGGGGGTTGGTAATAGAGGCACGGAGGAAATTATTTTCAAAGGAAATGTAGAGCCATCCCAAAATGTTAAAGTTTGCGCAGACAGAGAGAACGCGATGACAAATCTACGCTTGGCCGCATCACCGAATTAAAGGTGAATCATTACTACGCGACCGATTCTGTATCTATATTTACATTATGTTCACTCGGCTTCGTTTGCAGAATAATTATGAGTTTCCGGCGTCCCCTCTTGAAATTTCAGATGTTCATTGCGCAATGTGACACCAGATTTTGGGAAGGCTCTATTAACCCTTTGCACTCGTATGTCAACTCATTGTCGACACAATACGTGTTGTCACTAATAAATACGAGTGCAAAGGGTTAATATCTCTTGTTTTGTCTCCTCTATGAAAGTTCAGGAATCGCTACTATACACCGACTATGTAGTAATGAAAGTAATTACTTAGTTACAAGATAATTCGAAATAAAATTTCTTCTAGGCCATTGATGAAAGTCCTTTACTTTTGCTTTAACACATGACTTTTATCGGGTTAAAGGTTATTTTATGAATGAATGAAATTACACAATTTTAGGTTTAATAGTTAAGAACATAGAATATAATGCTTTCTATACTTACTGTTTTTTGTTATACGTTAGGATATGCAATAACTCTGCAAGGTAGAACACTAATCCACAGCTCAGGATAATTACTAATTTAATCAAAGGCAGGTATCCTGAGAGATCTTGAAATACATCCGACCATTCAATAAATACGCTAAAAATAGTATACATTGGAATTTGTACTCGAACAATCTTTTATGTAAGATGGCAACATTTTTATGCTGTCAGTTCGGCAATGAAAAGTTCTCTCAAAATCAAGAATAAAAATAGGGCGTTGTCTTTAAAAAAAAAATGGATGACGTCATTACTCAAAAACAAATGATGATTAAAAATCGACTTTCATGCAAAAATGTGTATTTTTATCAAATCAAATCGACAGTTCAAGGATTTTTTCCCAAAATGTTTAATTTTGGTTTTACTGATTTTTTTTCCATACTTTTGGCGCGCACTGTATAATTAGTTAAATCGTAATAATTACCAGGTATAATGGTTCAATCTTAAATTGGCCAGTTGCGCCGTGGCAAATGGGTGGGCGTAGGATGGGAGAAGGCCGTCGGTATAAAACAGAGTGCGTTCGTTCGGGGTATTCACTGACAAAAATGATCATAGTCTGTTGGTAAAGGTGTGTGGGTGGCACGCACGTGACTTACAGCTAGCGTACGAGCCGAATGTCAACTTTCTCTACACTGGTAATAAACCACCTGATTTTTGTCTCTGATTGTACTCCAGTGTTGTAGGCACCCCAATGAATAGTTCTGATAGTTGTGAATAGAGTTCTCAATTCCTTGTAATAAACCACCCGATGTTTGTCTCCGATTGTACTCGAGTGTTAAGTTGGCACCCCAATGGAAAGTTCTGAATAGAGTTCACAATTCATTTTAATGTATCTAGAAGTACTATCAACTTTTAAAAAAGAGTTCTCTAGAATTGGGCTGTCAGGATTTTTTTTTAAATGCGGTGCCAACTTGACACCGCACTCCAACATTGTTATCGAATAGTTCTGAACTAGTTTTAAGATGTGTTTGGGTTAGTACTATAGTTCCTGATACTTAAAAAGAGTTCTGTTGAATTTCCAGAGATAAAAATTTTCAAAGTTGGAAATTAGAAAATAATCAAATTCATATTACTCACTTATTATTGGTTGAATCTAAATATTTAATGACAATTATGGATAGAACTCACAAAGAACTACATTGGAAACACCAATCGGAACTATCCGGAACTATGAAAAATATAAAAAAAAAGTGTTGAGAGTTAATTTTCTATTTCTACTCAGTGAGTACAATAATTCTTTCTTATAAACAAATTTGATACAATCACGATTTGACTCCTTGAGTACAACCCATAAGTCAAATCAGAACTCCCAGAAATATTTAAAAAAATCAAAATCAAGTCCGAAAAGAGAAAAAAAATTAAAAGTTTTAGGAGTTCTGAGTTAATTTTCTATTTCTACTCATTGAGTACAATAATTATTTCTTATAAACAAATTCGATACAATCCCGATGTATGGCATTTTGAAATAAATTTAAAATTCGAAAATAGAAAATTTAATTTTGAAAACATCTATTTCCTGTCATTTAATCGCAATTTTCCATTAGAGTTTTTGTTATAACTCCTTGAGTACAACTCATAAGTCAAATCAGAACTCCCAGAACTATTAAAAAAAACAATATTTTGAAAAAATTTAAGTCTGAAAAGAAAGAAAAAAAAGAGAGTTCTATGAGTTCTGAGTCAATTTTATATTTCTACTTATTGAGTACAATATGTCTTTCTTATAAACAAATTCGATACAATCACGATTTTTGGCATTTTGAAATAAATTTAAAATTCGAAAATAGAAAATTTAATTTTGAAAATACCCATTTCCTGTCGTTTAATTGCAATTTACTATCAGAGTTTTTGTTAGAACTCCTTGAGTACAACCCATAAGTCAAATCAGAACTTCCAGAACTATAAAAAAAATTTCAATATCTATTTTCGAATTAAAATTTATTTAAAAATGCCATAAATCGTAATTGTATCGAATTTGTTTATAAGAAGAAATTATTGTACTCAATAAGTAGAAATAGAAAATTTACTCAGAACTCCCAAAACTCTATTTTTTTTTCGTTCCGGACTTAAAATTTTTTCAAAATGTTGATTTTTTAAATAGTTCTCGGAGTTCTGATTTCACTTATGGATTGTACTCAAGGAGTTCTAACGAAAACTCTAATGGCAAATTGCGATTAAATAACAGGAAATAGGTATTTTCAAAATTAAATTTTCTATTTTCGAATTTTAAATTTATTTAAAAATGCCATAAATCGTGATTGTATCGAATTTGTTTATAAGAAGGAATTATTGTACTCAATAAGTAGAAATAGAAAATTAACTCAGAACTCCCAGAACTCTCTTTTTTTTTCGTTCCGGACTTATTTTTTTTTCAAAATATTGATTTTTTTTAATGGATCTCGGAGTTCTGATTTGACTTATGGATTGTACTCAAGGAGTTCTAACAAAAACTCTAATGATAAATTGAGATTAAATGACAGGAAATAGGTATTTTCAAAATTAAATTTTCTATTTTCGAATTTTAAATTTTTTGAACAGTGTCATAAATCGTGATTGTATCGAATTTGTTTATAAGAAAGAATTATTGTACTCAATAAGTAAAAATATAAAATTAACTCCGAACTTCCAGAACTCTCAATTTTTTCTTCTTTCCAGACTTGAATTTTTTTTAAATATTGATTTTTCTTATAGTTCTGGGAGTTCTGATTTGACTTATGGGTTGTACTCAAGGAGCTCTAACGAAAACTCTAATGGCAAATTGCGATTAAATGACAGGAATTACGTATTTTCAAAATTAAATTTTCTATTTTCGAATTTTAAATTTATTTAAAAATGCCATAAATAGTGATTGTATCGAATTTGTTTACGAGAAAGAATTATTGTACTCAATAAGTAAAAATACAAAATTAACTCGGAACTCACAGAACTCTCAATTCTTTTTTGGCTTTGCGACTTTTTTCAAAAAAATATTTTTAAAAGTTCCGGATAGTTCTGATTGGTGTTTCCTGTAGTTCTTTGTGAGTTCTATCCACAGTTGTTATGAAATATTTAGATTCAACCAACATTAAGTGAGTAAAATGAATTTGAATATTTCGAAAAATTTTATCTCTGGAAATTCAACAGAACTTTTTTTTAAAGTATCAGGAACTATAGTACTAACCCAAACACATCTTAAAACTAGTTCAGAACTATTCGATAACAATGTTGGCACTCCATTTTTCAAAAAATTGCCGACAGCCCAATTTTACAGAACTCTTTTTTAAAAGTTGATAGTACTTCTAGATACATCAAAAGGAATTGAGAAGTCTATTCAGAATTCAGAACTCTTTATTGGGGTGCCAACTTGACACACTCATTGTACTCGGGCAATTGTATTCCTCTCGCTTGTAATCACAGTGCGCGGTCCGCTTACATATGAAATGAATTTTTTATGTTATTTTGTATTTTATAGTTGTAAACCTGTATCATTGTTTATTTTATCTTGTTTTGTTTTATTTTATTTTAATTATCGCGTTTAAACACTAAAATTATGACGTGTCTAATATTGTTTTATAAGTAATGAACAGACTAATAACTTCTATTCTTATCTTATCTTATCTTATTTTATCTTATCTTATCTTATCTTATCTTATTTTATCATATTAGCCAGTTTGACTTTGAACATCTGTACATGCTATTTTTGTGACTAGGCACGGTCGAATGTACATTAAACATACTTGTAGACTTACGTAGGTGTGGGAACCAGGCATGTTATTCCAGTGCGTCCATAGTATTGAGAGTAATCAAGGTACCAATAACGGCTCAACCAAAAGAACATTCCACCTACAAGTAAAATATTTAATTGAGATTTCATTATGAATCACTATCACAGACACACGCAGTTTTGCAACCAAAAGTGCAATAAATGTTGAAGAAATTATTTTTCGTTTCTTGCATTACTTCTGAGATTCAGAATGCAACAGCTGAAACGGTAGATAGAAACAGCGCAGAAAAAAACATATAAGACCAATAATTTAACCCCTTATTGCATGATTTTTTCTTTTTATGAAACAAAAATATTTATGAATATCTTTAGTGATGCAGTAATTGGAAAAAATATTTAAAAAATTTAATATTTATTTTTTACAAAAATACAGGTTGTGCCATATCAGGAACGCAATGCAGTAACGGAACTTTATTTCGTATGAGATAATAGAAAACAATTTCTGACTTTATTTAACTATTTGCTGCATACGGGACTATAATTTGAACCACCAAATGCAAGCTGTGACACATCGGCCTACAAAATAGACCACAAAGTTTGCGGTTTAATGACTGTCAGTACATGTAACGCAAATGCTAATTCTTGCAAAAATCTCTTGTTTCCAGATGCCTAGAAAACTAGATATTTTCTTCCAGGCAACCCTATTAGTCTCTAAAATATATCTAAATATAAATTTTTACCACTAACCGCTAAATAAAGCTAAAAATATATGCAAACTGCTTTGTGCCATATATGGCACGTTATGCAGAAAGGGGTTAAAAAAAGTGCAAGAAATGATAGATGTAAATAAACTGAATCAACAACTTTCCACGCGTTTCCATGGAAATCAATTTTTTTTAACATCAGTAGAAAAAGAGAACTTATTTAGCCGTTAATTTAAACAATTTGCTTTGGCAATGAATACTTACAAAATCCGATATCCGCTTCATCCGCCATCACTTGGCCAAAAATTCCAGTTCCTGAGAAGTTTGGAAAAGTCTGCCCCCAAAGTTCATCTTGAATTACGAGGACTTTTAATGAGTTGTTATGCCTTTTTGCATATTCTTTGATCAATGATAAATCTGAACCATAATTAATATCTAAAACATTTATTGAATAATAATACACATCAGTGACGGTTCGCGGGTTTTTTTCTGGTACGGCCGACGGTACGTTGCCGTCTCTGCAACTGACTATCTGTATTACCACCTCTTGTTCCTCGGTCGTACCAGAAAAAAACCCCGCGAGCCGTCACTGCAACTTATGGTTATATTTAAAAGAAAAGCCGTGCCAAGAATTATCTATATTTTGACAACGTTTGTTCATTTGCATTTTTACATATGTTCGAAATTTAGTATGGTCTTTTTTGGGAGTAAAGTGTGCCAACGTGTGGACTTTTAATAAAAATTCCAGAATATAGTTACACCCGGTATAATATAATGAAGGAAAAAAATCAAACACTTGAAATTCGTGAAATTTAGACGTTTTTCAAACCGCCTTAACTCGGCGTATTTTCAATCGATTTTGATGAACCTTTGAGAGCGAAAAACTTTGAAGTGTCTTCTTTAAAGTCACGCATGCGAACTTAAGCGTAACCCCTTTCGCCCCCCTCAGCACCCCTGTGAAAAAAAATGTTTTTTCAGGAAACCATGTACCATGTCCAACTTTAACGATGTCTATGGAGTTGGAAAAATTTTGTCGACTCGATCCACCATAAAGGCATTAAGATTTGATCAATTCCCTATGCAGGACTCAAAGAACGAAGTTCCTACGATGATTTGGCACCAAGTTATGGGTGTTTGAAAAAAGTGCATTTTGAGGTTTTTCGCACATAACTCAGTGAATTCTCAACCAAATTTGATGATTTTTTTCTTGAAAAAATCCCATTTTGGCTCTATAGAAGACACTTCATAGTTTTTCGTCCTCAAAGATTCATCTTAATCGATTGAAAATACGCCGAGTTATGGCGGTTTGAAAATGGTCGATATTTCACGAATTTCAAGTGTAAAAAAATAATTTTTAAATAATTCTAAATTATCTATTTACCTGGACGTGAGTAGAGCCCATATGTAAACGTAGCAACTTTCAACAATCTACCTTCCTGATCTCCCAACTTATCTGGATTCAAACTATTTCCAAGCAAAAAAGTTGAATTTTTCGAAAACCACTTATCCAACAAAACCGGCGCATTACCATCATCTCCAACATATTTATGCGTATAGAAAGACAACTCATATTCCATAACGGTAGAAAATGTATCGCTAACATATTCCGAGTAACATATATTAAGAAGATCGATCACAAAATGCAGACCCATCGATTCAAAAATATCGAGACATTTCATTTCTCCAGCCACGAGGACCAAATACTTCCTGTAGTTATTCTGCACTCGGGTATCATTTTGATACTTGATCCAGGTTTCAATGGCTTCAAACACCGATTTTGGATCATCACTATTTATTACGATGCCGACGCAGTGATGATTCGTGTCTAACATATTTATATTATCGGCACTATATTTAAAGGTTTGAAATTCTTGTAGATTTTCTGCTAGCGAGACATTGTTCATAAACACGTACAGACAAAACGATCCTTGGAAATAGTCATGGATCGTGTTTTTGATCACAGAATCTGTTGCGAGGTTCATGTTCCCTCACACAAGCCTATTTGATTTTTTACTAGTCTACGGCATACAGTATTGCCCAGTAACAATTCACTTAGTTAGTAATTAATGTACTGTGTAATTATTAAATATTCATAACTATTGATAATTCGTGAGGATATATCGTGTATGTGTCTGAACACTAGCCTAATTATATTATTTACTAACAATAAGTGTACTGAATTTATATTAAAAATGCGTAATTTGTAATGTATTTAGAAAACTAATGATGATTTTGGGATTTGCCCTCGGAAGCTATTATATTATTCAAATAAAACGAATAACTTTGTTAGTATCACTTTATTAACTTGGAGTAGTTACTATAGTTTCGACAATTTCAGCTTGTCATTTTCAAACTATGAATATTTACATTACGATTGTATATTTATAAACACTCTTGATTAAATCGGATGTTTTGCTATGTCAAAATGTATCACGAAGTGAAAGCCTCCACAATTACTTATTTGCTATTATATTAGATTGCGTTTATTAATTAAGGTTTTATATTAAATTACATTTAAATCGTAAAATAATCACGTATTAATAGGTAGGCAACCTCACTTACTCAGTTTCATTTTTGTCAAAATTTTTTTTAATTTTGTTATTAATAAAAATGTATTACACCACCGATGAGAAATACAAGCAATTAATTGGTATAAGAGCGGGAATAGCACTCGAGATTTGTTTTATCATTATTCACAAACATGATTCATTAACCTAACTTTATTTGTATTGCGTTAAGCTGTGACACCTTTGTGTACTTGGTTGCACAAAATTTCAATTAAATGTCATGCGTTGATGTGATTATTTTGCGATTGAACATAGGCACTAACAATCATAAGTTCAGAGTTAAAATAAAAGCCCTGTATACATCTTTATTCAGACCAATTTTAACATTAAATTGTTTGTGCGTACAATAAATTTAGTTTGGTTGGTCTGTCTGGGCTATCGATCATATGTCTTTCTGCCCATTAAATTACATTTAATGATTTAATTATATGTATAGGCTTTCAAGGGAATTCTCAGTTGACGCTGTCGCGTGTTTAATGTGTATCACACTTAAATCTTTTATTAGTTTTTTGTGTGTAAAAATAAATATACTGTTCCTTGCAGATCGTTTTAAAACTATCAATGTACGCTTTTAATCTAATTATGTGACCAACTTGATTCGGTCATAGTAGAAAATAACAACTGGTGCAATTTGAGGTTTGTTTCCTGATGATTTATTTGTAAAGAAATTGAAATTTATGACGACGCACAGTGGTTCAGAATTTGAAAAAGCTGGCCAAAAGTCTTAATCTTGATAAATTTTGACATAAATAGGTACTAATCGCGGATTATGAATTTGATATCAAAATTGAAAAATTCAAAAAAATGATAAAAAATTTATTGTCCGCACTGGAGAAATCCAATATTTTAGAATAACAATGATTTCAGCTCTCCAGTGATTATTTTATAATTTAGTGTATGTGTTTAGGGTGTGTAGAAGATCTTTTTTATACCATAGAATGGTATAAATTTCGAGTAAATTTTGAAAATTTTAAGTTAGTAACAATTGTTTTAATATTTTTTTGGCGGCACTGAAGTAATGCGCAAACTCAGTATTACAATTAAGTCACTTCTCGGGTGATTATTCTGAAATTTGGTAAAGATGTGTTTGAGATGATTTTTAAACCATAAAGAAGAATCAACTTTTGGTAAATTTTGAAAATTTCATTTATTTTTACATTTATTTGGCTACACTAAAGAAATTGGCAACTTCAGTATAACAATTTACTCGGTCATCACATGATTATTTCCAAAGTTAGTGAAGGGACTTGTTAAATTTTTCTTAAATCATAAAGCAGAATCAATTTTGAGCACATTTTAAAAATTTCAAGTTGGTCACAATTGTTTTTATATTTATTTGGCCACACTGAAGAAATTTGCAACTTTAATGATTATTTTTAAAATTAGTGAAAAACTTCCATTCTTATTTACACCTATTACCATGGTTACGTACAGAATTAACGTATCATGTAAATTACGATTATTTCTATTCTTTCGTATAAATTATAATTTGAATTTTCTAAAAATTAAAACTTAATGATAATTAAAAAAAATGTACCAAATAATATGGTTTTTGGCCCTAGGCTTCGAGTTGGTGAGCACTTTCCAACCTCGGGCCAAAATCATAACTTATACTATACACAAATTGACAGGAAACTATAAAAAAAAATCCAAACATTTCTTTTTGCAGAAATATTCATTTCGTCAATACCGATCATTTTCGTAAAAACTGTATGTCTGTCATATTGATTTTTTACTTTCTTCGTAAAAACTACGGGAAAGTGTTGCGATTGTAAAAAAAATTCCAAACATTTTTTTTGCGGAAATATCCATTTCGTCGATTTCGACAATTTTTGTTAAAAATGGTGATGTGGCCATCATGTTACTTTCTCCGATGGTATCATCATTTATATTTACACTTTCATGGTTTATTTTCTATTTAAATCATATTTAAATGTACTTATACTGACGTTTAAAACGTCAAAATTATGAAAGATTATACTTCAAATTCAAAAACTCAGTTTTCTTAAAAACTAAAGGGATTAAGAAAAAACTTATTCTTTATAAGTTGTTCATTTTAGCATTTTCTACAATTATTATTAATATAAATTTGCTGTAACTATGATCGTTTTATAATTATAAACTAATTTTTTTTTTTAAATAATAAATTTTTTTCTCGAATAAAAATGATTTTATGAAAAATGTTTTCAAGCAAAAGATGTTCATTTCTTTGTTGTCTTCAATGTTTGTTGTTTAAATGTTTTTGTGATATTTTTCATATTTAAGAAAATATTGGCAAAAAACAAAAAACAGTTAACAGTCCGGTGTATGAAATTTTACCAAAAGCTTTTCAGTTCTTCAGACTATCAAATAAGACGGATGTTCAAAGTTTCATATCAATTGCTTTATTAGTTTTTGAGATACAGCGCGCACAGACAGACACACACACACACACACACACACACACAGACACAATTTTTTTTTTCTTTCAGAAATTAGTGAAATGGCATCTAGGGGCCCCAGAACGAATATTTCCGTAAAAAAATTTTTTGAAAAAAAAATCACGATGACAATACTTTCTCGTACTTCGTAAAGGAGAAAGTAAAAAAATGTGTGTCTACCTTTGTGTCTATCTGTCTGTCATATAGATTTTTTACTTTCTCCGTACAAACTACGGAGCGGTGTTGTGATTGTAAAAAAAAATCCAAACATTTTTTTGCGCAAATATCTATTTCGTCGATTCAGACAATTTTCCTAGAAAATATGTGTGTCTGCCTTTGCGTGCATCTGCCTGTCATATTTATTTTCTACTTTCTCCGTACAAACCACCGGAAAGTATTGTGATCGTAAATAATTTCCAATTTTTTTGAGTAAGTAGCCACTTCGTTGATTCCGACAATTTTTGTGAAAAAATTGTGTCTGTGTGTCTGCCTTTGTGTATGTGTGTCATATTTATTTTTACTTTCTCCTTACAAACCTAGGGAAAATATTGTGATCGTAAAACATTTCCAAATATTTTTTTTTGTAAAAATATCCATTTCGTCGATTCCGACAATTTTTGTAAAAAAAATGTGTACCTTTGAATCTGTCTGTATGTCATATTTATTTTTTATTTTCTCCATATTAACTACGGAAAGCTATTGTGATCGTAAAAAAACATTTTTTTTTGTAAAAAAAATGTGTGTCTGTGTGTGTGGATTTAGGTCTGCCTGTCTCTCATATTTATTTTTTACTTTCTCCGTGGAAACTACGAGAAAGTATGGTGATCGAAAAGAATTTCCAAACTTTTTTTTTGCGGAAATAACCATTTTGTTAGAAAAAGTCTGTGTGAGTGTCTGCGTTTGTGTCCATCTGTCTGTCATTTTTATGTTTTACTTTCTTTAACTTTCAATAACATTGAAAATCCTATGTTTAGTTTTATTCATCTACACCCTGTATATTCAATAAAATTTAGCTTTTGGCTCACGCATATTATAACTCAAATACAGAAGAAATTTGGCTTTGGGGGGGCTCACGCATATAAGAACTCGCACACAAACATATGGGAACACTGAAAATCCGTCAATATGACATTAAATAAAAGTGTAACATAGCAATGGCATTAAAATTAAATAAAATTACAAAAAGCACTATTTTCCTATGGCCAGATTTTGTGGTTAACGCTCGGTACATAAATGTCTTGGAGGAGCTCAAGCCCGATAACCACCCCCCTGGGTGCGCGCCTGAGCACAATCATCACCCATTCGTAATCCTATGCCAGTGCAGTACTTGCACGGCAAGATATAGATCTGATTGTCTTGCTTCTACGGGTAACTCCACCTGTAAGAATCATTAACTTCTTCAAGCCAGGGAAACCGAAAACCAATTCTTCTCAACAACTGCGCAGCCTTCGCGACAGCATCATGTTGTTACATGCATGTAGTGGTTGAGGCACTATTTCAGCAACTTATAAAAAGGGAAAGTTGGTGTTTGTTAAAAAATAAACATTCTCACAACAAATAAAATAAATAACTTTATTGTCGTAACTATTTAATACATTTCATAAATTTCAATTTATTTAATTCTATAATAAAAGTAATGGCCGCTGCTGCACATCCAATTAACCATACGTAAAACAGTCCTTCAAAATTAGTAATAGTCAGCTGGTGTTCATGCGGAGTATGCAAGGAGAGAAGTGTGTCTTGCTTTTCGAGATTGGAATAAATAACTGCCTGTAACAAACAAACAAAAAAAATTGTAGCAGGGATGAACGGGGTGTGCCAAAATGTAAACATTCAGGATATTTTTCGCTCGAAAAGATTATACTTAATAAATAACATTTACTTATCTAGATTAGATTCTGAAACATGTAGACAAAATAATAAAGAGTGTTTCAAATTGCACGGTTTTTTACTTTCTCCGTTACGAAGTACGAGAAAGTATTGTGATCGTGATTTTTTTTTCCATTTTTTTTTACGGAAATATCCGTTTTGGGGTCCCTAGATGCCATTTCAACAATTTCTGGAGAAATTTTTTTTGTGTCTGTGTCTGTGTCTGTGTGTGTGTGTGTCTGTCTGTGCTGTGCGCGCGGTATCTCAAAAACTAATACACACCATTTTTTTAAATAATAAATAAAATACAAATGGCGCACTAAAGTCTATTGACATCCAAGAGGCAGGAAATGTATACACAATGACGTGAACGGTGAGATTGCACAAGGTCGCACGTTTTTAGTCACCCACTTAAAAAAATGGCCGGGAACTCTCATCACTGAACAACCAACCGTATGCGTCTAATAAAGTGATCACGCGGCTAGTAGGCAGCCGGTGTTGTTTACACTTACTGCCTCTTGGAAATGAACAGACTATAAATTCGTCTGTTTATTTTGACATTTAAGAAGTGTGATGTATGACATTTATAAAAATTGCTTCGTACACGATACAACAACGCGTTCAAATTGTTGAATTATTTTATGAAAATCAAAGTATTTTTATAAAATTACGTGAAATTTTATGGTTTACATAATCGTCCATCTGAAAGCACTATTGGTCCAATTATTAAAACATATTAAGAGACCGTTTCGGTGGAAGATCAAAAAACTCAAAAAATACAGTAGTAGCGGTCGTTCACAAGAAAATATTGATGTGGTTCGTGAAAGTTGCTGGAGACCCTGAAGTGTTCATTAGACAACGTTCAAAACAAGTCGTACTTGGAGTGTATCAACAACATGGCGGATTTTCCACAAGAATTTAGCTCTGAAGGCATGTAAGGTTCAAATAACACAGGAACTAAAGGCTTTAGATCATTTAAAACGTCTTTCATTTGTCAATTTCATCAATGAACAACCAGCTAATTTTTCTCATTTGTCAATTTCATCAATGAACAACCAGCTAATTTTTCTCATTTGTCAATTTCATCAATGAACAACCAGCTAATTTTTCTCAAAAAATCATGTTTTCCGATGAGGCACATTCTGAACTTTATTTGTCCGTATCTGGGATGAGGAAAATCCACGAATTATTCATGAGAAACCTATGCATCTTAAACGAGTCACTGTTTGGTGTGCATTATGGTCAGGTGGTGTAATTGAACCTTACTTCTTTCAAAATGCTGCTGGTTAAGCTGTAACTGTCAATGGTGATCGATATTGTCGACTTATATCCGAATTTTTGTGGCCTGAAATAATGAATATTGATGTAGAGGAAATTTGGTTTCAACAGGATGGAGCTACACCTCAACAATAACTTTATTGCGTACCAAATTTTCTGGACGTGTTAGAAATGGTGATGTTAATTGGCGAGCAAGATCATGTGATTTATCACCTTTGGATTATTTTCTTTGGGGTTACGTGAAAAGCCAGGTCTATAAGAATAACCCACAGCCGATTCCTGAACTTAAGGATGAAATTATTTGTGTTATTGTTGAGTTAGAGCCTCAATTATGTCAAAATGTTATTGAAAATTTTAACAAAAAAAGAGTGGACATCTGCGGAGCTGCTAGAGGAGGCCATTTGGCAGATATTGTTTTTCGTATATAAATGTCTTTATCCAAAATCGGGTGTAATAATCGAATTGCAGAGCCATGTAATGTTGCTCATTACCCCCTGGTGAGAGAATAAGTTACTCTCACGGAATGCATAGATCGTTCATAGGATTTTTGAAATATTTCAAATTGACATTACGTACGTCAAAATTTCTTGTCAAAATTTTATAAACATTATTTCACTATTAATGCAATTATAGATGATTTTGGATAAAATTTTATATTATACTCATGTGGAATTCCTCATTAGTCCTTTAAGAAAATTACTTTTTCTTGCGGGACTAATTACGTACATTCCACATTCGTATAATAAATAACTATTAATTACTAATACAAAGTTTTTGAAAATGAATGAAAGTTATGTGTTTTATTTAATCTTAAAAAAAACCTCGCAATTTGAAACACCCGTTATATTAAAAAGAAACATATTGTGAAACTAGTTAATTACTAAAACAAAGTTTTTGAAAATGAATGGAAGTTATGTGTTTTATTTAATCTTTAAAAAAACCGCGCAATTTGAAACACCCGTTATATTAAAAAGAAACATATTGTGAAACTAGAATAACTGTGTAGGAGAATGATGCAATCGCAAATACCCTTAAAACGTAGTTAAGAACAAAACAAAAACGTCCTCACTTCCAATTTCTCCAATTTTATGGCTCCAAATGAGTCAGACAGGACATTTGCATATTTTCACAGGAGTCACTCTACTCATTTTTAAGAGTCGACTCTTTTAATTGTTAATGGTTGCCCATCTCTAGTCGGTTTGCAGAAATTATCTTTAAGCCGTTCAATATTGTAACATACTTTTCGTTTTTGATTTTTTTACTGCTGTGTGATTGTATGGGCTCTGGAAGTTTATTGCACTATTGCGTGTTTAATGATTATGAACTTATGTATGCGGTTGTTAGCAATGTTTTTATGTTTTTTATGAACGTAACGAGTTGTTATAGCCGACTCCCCCCTCTCCCACCGTGTTTTAATACCTTAAACTAGGTAGGACTGACACGTGGAAAAAATTATTGATCTTAGAGTCCACGTGTGGATGTAGTTTGTGAGTTGCCTTATAAGATATATATGTAGAGAGAGAGAGAGAGAGAGAGAGAGAGAAATATTTTGGGTATCATCTCATCATCGTGTGTGCTCTATGATAGTTTGTTACCTGAATAAAACTTTTTGTAATTATTTGATTATTGGGAGGAATTTTTAACGAGAATGTGGGATTAAGGTTTTCCAACGATAAATAAATTACCATTGGAAATAACAAATGAGTTGTAGAACTGGAGGCAGCATCTGTAGATAACATAATAGTGCTGTTATAGGTTAAAGCACATTCACTTGCAGAAGGAAATGAAAGGGCGGATATCTTGTTGAACGGAGACCAGTGCCCGTTTCAAAAACCATCTTTCTAACGTATCGACTGATAGATATCACTCTAGCAATATATAACATGGACAAACACAACCATGTGTGCTTACTCCAGAAACAAAGGTTGCTTGATATTGTATCGTGTGCTCCACAAAATTTTGTGTCAGAGTTGGCCGTGAGATAAATGAGGTGTGTCGCTTATTATTACGTCATGAGACTAGATTAGTTCAATTAAAAAAATGAATTAATCTCAGACATGACTGCTATGTTTCTCTCTCTCTGGCTCACACCTTATAAATCTATCAAGGACTAACTTGAAAACATAGCATATTAAGAGGACATTTCCGACTAAATAAACACCTTCATATGTTGGGAGTTTCAACAGACCCCACTTGTAGAGATTATAACAAAGCAGCAGACTCGGAAAAACGAGTCCTAGATGAATGTCCTGCTCCGAAAAATACAAGAAACCCTCAAGACGTGGGAGGCCTGTTCCCAACACAATCCTAGACTTTACACCCTACCCTTTGATGGCTGCTCTTAGCTCTTCGAACAAATGTAGGTGTACAGTGGGCCTTTCCTTTTATCCGCATCCGTATGGTAAGATTAAACAAATTACATTTTATAACCTGTACATCTATGAAATATTGCTTTTTAATTTTAAATACAAAGAAAAATTTAACTCTTACAAAACAAAACATGAATATGATACACGTAATATAGAAAAATATGCATTCTCACCCCACTCTTTGAAACATCACCTTTGTATGCCGCGTTAAGGATGTTTAATGGGTTGCCAAAACATCTGCAAACTATTGGAAGCGAATGACTTCAAAAATGAATTAAAAACCTTTCTGGTCGAAAAAGAATATTACTCCATATCGGAAAATACTAATTGTAATTAATTTAAACCATTTCTGTATTTTCTCTTTGTGACATGTTCAACTAGCGTTATTGTGATTTGATTGTTTATGTATGTTATCATGTACTTCTTCTATTTTGAATAAAATATTAAATTGTAAATTGTAATTGTAAAAAAAACTATTAATATATTGGTCCTTAGTTTGAATTTTGGACGTATATCTGACTTAAGAATCAATTCAAGTTTGCACCTACCTGAGATTCCCAATGTAAATGCAATCCAGCTTCCACTGTTCTCAATATAAAATCATTTAGCACTGGCAGTAGAACAGAATTTTTTCTTGCAATAAACGCTGTAAACTGCCAATATAAGTCTTCTCTCATTATCACCAGGCGTTGTAACATATTTAGGGAAATGTAATCTTCGATAACAAAATATCCTAAAATGAAACTATAGTTTACAAAAAACTTAAATTAAGATTAAATAGGTAAATATGGGCAGAAAGACCTATAGCCCACTCGTGTTTCGAAATTCATCCATCTTCTCAATTAAATGTATTTTTATGAAAACGTTGCCTTGCAGTCACTATGTCTTCCTCAGATCTAATTAAGGTGTAATCCTTACCTGTCATCAATCTTTCTGCAGCGTGTGCATATGCTAGTGAAGGTTTAGCGGTTTGATTTAATTCTCGGAAGTTCTGTACCATAGTTTTAAAGGACTTCTGAAATGTTGATAACTCATCAATACTATACAAAAATTATAAACTCTAAACTAAATTAAATATAGGCAAAAAGTAGCCTAGAATATACATTCAGGCAGTTTTTTGTATATGGTAACATATATGTTTCTTATTTAACATTATATAATTAATTATAATTAGTCTTTCTTAGACCGTAAAAAAATATCTTAAATTTTTCAAAAACCTTATAAGTGTTACTGTTACAACAGGTATTGTATTATTAATGATATTAATGCTAAAGAAAAAACAGCTGACCTGTAAAGATATTATAAGTTATTAGCTTGTAGTTATGTTTGTACAGATTGTCAATAAACGACGTTCACAAAAGTTAAACATATAAATATTTGTATATAGTGTACCTTATACCGAAAGGTAAATAAGGAGCAAGATTAAATAATAGTAACAGTAATAATATACTCTGTAGAAAAAAAAAACACAGTATTGTAATAGTAATAGGCTCTCGCGATGCAGTTTTGGGTGCGGAAATAGCTTCATTACACGTGTGAAATTTAAAAATTTGTAAAAAAAAACTTACTGTCTCATCGTATCTAATACTTTCAATCCATGCATTGGCTTGAGTTCCAATCCAAATTATATTCCGCGCTGACAATTCTTCTACGGTATTTATTGAGTCCTGGTATCTTTTTAAACATTTTTACATGTTGGTAATTAATTATTACTTATAATTTTACTTAGATTTTTTTTTACCTGGGTGCAGTTAGTTTGCTCGAAAACGTTCCGATGTGGATGTTATACATAATAATTGATAAAAAGTATAAACATACGTAAATACATTTAAATCGAGATTTATGAATCGTCGTTGTGGGAAGAATAAATATTATCTGTATGATGTTCAGATAAATACGTTTAGCTATGTTGATTGAATGAATTTTACTGAAATAAAAAAAATTAAACAAAATTGGTGCAGTAATGGCTTCAATTTATAACCATATTACAGGGTTTAAATTGAAGCCATTATTGTATCAATTCTTTGTTGTAAATAAATAAGTATATTATAAGTTTCTAATATTTTATAGTAATTTACGATACAAGTAACGTTATGAAGGTTTTTACATTATGAGAGAAAAGTTTGAAAATACGATCGACGTAGGAGCGAGTGCTTTTAAATTCTCTAGTAATGTAAAAGCAAATAACGTTACGTGTGTCGTAACACGGTTTATTTTATCCTATTTCTATTTTTTTAAATTTGAAAAATGTTTAATGAAAACCGTCAAAAAGCGAAGTCATGTTTGTTTACCAATACCTCCATAGTAACGAGTTGCGTTAAGATAATATAACAACACTAGTGTTGTTAAGAATTTCTTAACAACACTAGTGTTGTTAAAGGTACCTTAACGTTACTCGTTGCTAAGGAGTTATTGATATGATAACTGTATAGGATAAAATAAAAACAATAAACGGTGTAAAAATAATACATATTTAAAATATCACCTTGTAAATCAGGGATCGATCTATAGAATAATATGTCGCACTCAATGACAAAGCTAATCCTTAATCACTTACTTAAAACAAAATTCAAATCATATCTATACCAACATGGTTTTCGTAATGTTGCAGAGTTCATAAACAATTTGAGTGACTTGAGCTATTTTTTTAAATATTGTTATATTTATTAGTAATTCTTGTATTGTTTTATCAAATATCATTAATCATACAGGGCGAGTCTCTAAAATAGAACGCAAGAGCTCAAGAAATAGAGCGCAAAAATTGCATCCTTATAAAATGACAATCCTCCAGGAACTCAACGAAGATAATCCGGATAGAAGACTCCAGTTTTGCGAAAAAATTGTGAATCTACTACCCAGAGGTTATTTGTTAAGATTTTCGTTACTTCTCGGTCATAGTATTATATCATTATTAAAGAACAATTAGGTCAACTAATCCGGTTATTTATTCCTGTTCAAAATTGGCCGAAGAATATTAATCCCTTTATAAAATGTGTTGCCAATTATATCCGCTATAAATAAAGTAATTTTATGTGGTATGAACTTATAATTTTTTTTAAATTTGTGATATTTCCGGTTTTACTTTTATATTTGGCGTTTTTGCGCACGCCTATGGCGGAAAATTGCAACGGACACTACTTGATTCGGACGGACAAGACACCCCACCCGCCATCTCTGCTGAATAGCTCTATAGCAAAGAAATATTCTATATGTGGTAAATAAATTTCACCAAGTAACAGCCTCATCAATCCAATAAGAAATGTTCTAAACATAGGACGCATCTTGTTTTCTGATGAATCAACGTTTATGTTAAATGGTGAGGTAAATCTTCAAAATTGCCATTATTGGGCAGACAAGAACCGACATTGGATGAGGGAAGGCCACACTCAATATCCAGAAAAAGTTAATGTTTGGGCAGGGATTGTTGGTGATCGAGTTATAGGACCAATTTTCTTCCCAAACAATCTCAATGGAGCGGGATATTTACAATTCTTGGAGGAAGAGCTAATTCCGAGTTTGGCTATTTTATTCCATTGCCCTGTAGAAGCTATCCCGAATAGAAACATCTGGATTCAACAGGACGGTGCGGCTCCTCATTTTGCAAGGAATGTCCGTAAGTACACGAATATATTGGCAGAAGAGGACCAGTAGAATGGCCACCCAGGTCTCCGGATTTAACACCTATTGACTTTTTCTTATGGGGCTACTTGAAAAGCAAAGTTTTTAAGACCAAACCGGCCAATATTGAGGAGTTTAAAGAACGAATAAGACAGGAGTGTGGGCTGATTTCTCCCGAAGTAATCAGAAATGTTCAAAACGAGTTTCAGTTCCGTTTAGGGTATTGTCAGTTAAAAAATGGACAACATATTGAGCATTTATTGAAGAAAGACTATTAAGTTGAATTAATTTTCCAAATTTGATAATGTTTGTTAAACATCTTCCAAATCACAAGAAATAAAAATTTGAAATTTGGAACACATGTGTAACTTGATATATTCTTTAAGAATAGTGATAAAAAAATTAGGGTTGCTATTAAAAAAATAGCCGGTGATGTCATATCTCAAATTTGGGACACGCTGTATAAAATTTTATTACAACGAAAAGAGCGCAATTTAAAATATTAATCGACCTGTCGATTTGGTCTTAAAAACTTTGCTTTTCAAGTAGTCCATAGGTGTTAAATCCGGAGACCTGGGTGGCCATTCAACTGGTCCTCTTCTGCCAATCCATCTTCGTGGAAATACATTATCCAGGTACTCACGGAAATGCCTTGCAAAATGAGGAGGCGCATATTTCCAAAAAAAAAACTTTTTTTGATTTACTGAGTTTATTCCAAGTTAGAGACTCGCCCTGTATATTTGACCTATCTAATATTATTACGACAATGAGAAAGACCAATAAATTCCTATCTTATTCCTAATAATATTTGATATACTCACCTTTTCTTATTATATGTCAGGAAATACATCAATTCTGCGAGGAATAATACTAGTCCACAGAATAGCACTAATATAATTATAACAAGTTTCACTAGTACTGGTAGGTCTGGAAATACATCTGACCATTTAACACGTTTGCTTAAAACAGTAGATATTTATTTATAAATATATTGAGGCAGTTTTATAATAAGTTATAAGGTGTGAGCCACAGAATTTTGTTACTGAGTTGGCCGTGCCTGAGAGAGAGAGAGAAACGTAACAGTCATGTCTGAGATTAATTCTTTTTTTTTAATGTAATTAAAATATTGAGGTAATAATTTACGACTTACCTCATTTATCTCACAGCCAACTCTGAAACAAAATTGTGTGGCTCACACGATATAATGAATGCAAGCAAAGATATTTTTGAAGGATCTATAGCTAAATACATACACAATTGCTGGGTGAAAAGTAATCATCCAATTTTTTAAGGCTATATTTTTTTGTGTCGGCGTTGCCAAATCTTTTATCACAAAATAATAAATTCTGAATGTTTAAAATTCTCGATTAGTTTTCTCCATATTATGGCATTATCAAGAGAATTTTAATTTCTATAGCATATTGCTAGGTACCTTAATAATATTAACTACCAATACGTGAATACTAAAACAACTAATTAAAGTAAGAGAAAACAATATTCAAAACTATTGTTTATTATTTTGCATTAAAATTTTTTTTAATTTTAAATTTTTTATCGCTAAAACTTAAAAGAATAACTTAAATAACATGTTTTAACCCTCTATTGCATGATTTATTAAAACATAAAAATGTAAGTTGGTTTAGTACTGACGTAATTTTATCAGTATTTTTGGCAGCAACACAATTATGAAAGAAATGAAGAAAGCGTTTGAGTTGGTTTTAGCAGTCCAAAGTTGTCTGATGAGAGACATCCAAATCAATATTCCTATGAATCCCCTTCCTAAGAGTTACTTGTAATTGATTTGTTTAGTTTTTTTCTGTGCGCTGTAGGAACATGTTTGCTCTATCAGTTGAGAAATAAAGAAAAAAATCTTCTGAAAGATTTCCTCAAAATTAAATTTCAAATCTATTCTATTTACTTTAGTAACAATTTATTTCGTAAGATAGCACCACTTTGCCTAACAAAAATTATGTTCCTATTTGGAAACGGTATGCAATAGAGGGTTAATATATGATTCGGGGTCAATGTGTAAATCTGGTATCAGTGTGCTGATCAGCTGATTATCACCGCAAATTTTTTCCGTTTTTTTTATGATTAACTCGAAAGTAGCAAACACTAAACGTTAATTCTTAGAATCTGTTAATGTATGAACGCGTTAGCACTAATACCGTGGAATCAAAAAGTCGAAAATAAATAGCTAGCAGCCCTTAAAACATAAGATAACTGACAGAAGTTTAGTGGCGTTACATTATTTATACTTTAAGCACTATTCTCATAAAAGTTAAAAATCTTATAATTAGCTGCTCTAAATACTTTTCAAGGGTCTCGTGCATAATACTTAGTTTTATTAATTTACATACTTTGGAGCCGGAACTATGCATGTTACTCCAGTGCGTACATAGTATTGAGAGTAGTCAATATACCAGTAATTGCTCAACCAATAGAACATTGCACCTGTAAGTAAAAAAAAAGAGTTTCAGTAATTATTGCTCCTCATTATAGATCTGTTGTTCTAGGTTTATTACACCATATCCGAGCGGTGGAGTTCATTTGAATAGGGAACTCCTGGACAGTTTTTGTCCACATAAAACTGAGTTTTTGAACTGTTTGAAATCGTGTTTATTGTAATTTTTGTTAACTGTAGTCAATGTGGCACACTGTATGTAACTCTTTGATTATTGTTGTACTTGTAACACACGTTTTACTCGTATATATTTGTATTTTTCTTTGTATTTGGATTCGTCCCGTATGGGAAACTAGTATATTATTAAACGAGTGAGAAAGTTGGCCATTGCCATGAGGGTGAAGTTTGCAACACGAGCCGTAGACCCGAGTGGCAATGGCCAACTTGTTCACGAGTTTAATACTATACTTTTTCGCATCGTATTAAATAATTAATTAATAATTTTTCTGTTTGTATTAAATTATAACGAATAATTTTTCTATTTGGAAATTGCGGCAGTTCGCTGACAAAAAACGTTATCGTAACCATAGTAACAACAGTTGTTGGGCAATGAAACCGCTACCATTTGATTGGACGTCACGTGTTGAATAATGAAACCGCTATCATTTGATTGGATGTCACCTGTTGAATAATGAAACCGCTATCATTTGATTGGATGTCACCTGTGGAGAAAATGATTCGGCCGAATAATGGACAATTTTCTCAATCAAAAACGATTTAACAACGTTTACATTATTTAATAAGATGCGAAAAAAAATATTATTATAATTGTCCTTAAGCGTACACTTTGAGATGTCAACACTTCGCAAATATAAATCGAGTGATTTTGCAGCTGAACATTTCTAAATAATGGGTTTATAGTTGAATTAGCTTATGTTGATGTTTATAGCGCAATTTTGGTCACTAATATCGTAAGTGTGAACATCATTTTTCCAAAAAAAATATTTGTGTGGTTGGAAAGATGATTACCCCAAAACCTTCATATTTATAGATATTATTTTACAAAACATTATAATTTATTTATTTTATATAATTATATCAAACGAAAAATATGTGTATTATGAAAGAAATATAAGGCAATATCGGAAACAATCTCACTTAATATTAATTATGAATAAATTACAATATTCATAAGTAAATACAAATATTGCTAATACTGAAAAATTTGAACTGAATAAGCACTTACAAAATCCGATATCCGCTTCATCCCTCACCACATGTCCAAAAACTCCAGTGCCTGAGAAATTTCTAAACACCTCTCCCCATAATTCAATATTATTTACAATTATTTCTAAGGAATTGTTATGCCTTCTTGCAAACTCTCTAATCAATGACAATTCTGTACCAGATTTAATATCTAAAAAAAAAGATAAATGTTATTATACAGGGTCCTGCATTTCACCTTCCGTCTTCTATATACCGTTATGTGTAACTTGTGTACGCAGTATATTATTACAAACATTTTGTTGTATAATTTAAAACAAAAACAGCTTTAAATACATATAGCTCATTTACTAATTAAGTTGGAATTTTGATATTTCGCAAAATTAATTTGCATCCTAGAATGCATTTCAGAAAAATATTTTTGATTATCAGGGTGTTCCAAAAAAGCGTGACGTCATAATGATATATTTTTTTAAATTAAATGCTATGTATTTGATTGCTTATTTGGGTGCCTTTTATGGTTGCCTACATACTCCTATAACTTTATTGGAATCGATTCAGGGATATCAGCAAAAAAAAATTAAAACTTAAAAAAACCACTATTGGTTTAAAAAATTAATAAAAAATAAAAATAGCGCCTTGTTAATAAAACCATACAAGGTACTTATTAAATAAGGTCTGATAGTCCCGTTAACCAAGTTTGATCGATATGAATTATACAGGGGTCCAAAATTTATTGTCAAACATTTCAAACTTTAAAGCACTTTATTTTTCTTATTTTAAATTGGAGTCTCTGTATATTTTTATGTAATTCCATGCAGAATTAAAAAAACAAACATTTTTCGTAATATCAACCCTGTCCCAATTCCTAACGCATTAAAAGTTATTTGCAGAAAACTCGTTTTATCAACCATTTTACTAAATAAAAATCGAAGGTGGCTTTGAAAAACAATTTATTGACATTAAAATTTAACAAGGTGGCAAGAGACTGTTTTGACTTTAGTAATGTAAACGTTTAAAGTATTGTTAACTTAAGCTCTTTGTACTCAAGAATTATTTTTTGCATGACAATGGTGATTTGATTTTTTTTAGAAAAATAAATTGGAAACAACCTTACTTGTTGCAGAAAGCATTAAATAGATTCAATAAAACAAAACGAAATATAGTTATACATTATATTTCGTTTTCTTTTTATTGAATCTATTTTTTAGAAAACTAATCTACACTGGTATTAGCTTCAAAAAATTTAAATCGATTCTTAATGAACCTAGTATTGATATTCCACTTAAACAGCTGACGCACCACAGCTGAAATAAAAATGGAAACATTCAAAACTCGGACTGAAAAAAAAGAAACCTGAATTCAGCATTTTGAATTTAATTTTTTGCCCGGAATAAGCTTTACAATTTTAAAATCTATTCAGAACGAACCTAATTTTGATATTATGCTAAACTAATTGACATAGGTATCATAGCTGAAGCACTTAAAATTTGAACTGAAAAGAAGAAAATTGCATTCCGTAATTTGATTTTTTTTTTAGAAAATTATTCCACGATGGGATCAGCTTCAAAATTTAAAAATCGATTAATACTGAATCCAGTTTTCATATAAAACTAAAATAATTGACACAAAATAGCAGAAATCAAACAAAATGAGCCAAAGAAAAAAAAAGTGCATTCCGCAACTTAATTTTTTTTAGAAAACTATTCTGCGTTGTATCTCCAAAATTTTAAAATCTATTTAGAACGAACTTAATTTTGATATTCCACTAAAACAATAGACATATCATAACTGAAATCAAAATAGCAAAACTTAAAACTCTAAACTAAAAAAAGAGAATCATGGTGATGGTTGCGACCGTTACTACGTGGCAATTCATTACAGAAACACTAAATAAAACACTTACTAAGTTTTTTACCACAATTTAAATGTGGTAATAAACTTAGTAAGTGTTTTATTCAGTGTTTCTAAAAAAAGAGAATTGCATTCGTTCATTTGAAAAATTTTAGAAAATTATTTTCTATGGAATTAGCTTCAAAATTTAAAAATTAATTAATTATGAACCGTGTTTTGATATACCAAAATAGCCGAAAACAAAATGAGCTGAAAAATAGAAAATTGAATTTAGTGATTTGATTTATTTTTAGAAAACTAATCAACGCTGGAATTAGCTATAAAATTTTAAAATCAATTCAAATTGAACCTCAGTTTTGATATTCCACTTAAACAGTCAACACACCATATCTGAAATTAAAAGGGTAACACAATCAAAACTTAAACAGAAGAAACGAAACCTGTATTCAGGGATTTTAATTTTTTTTTTCGAAAATTAATCGACATCGGTATAAACTTCTAAAATTTATTCAGAACGAATCTAATTTTCATTTTCTACTAAAACAATTGACATATTGTAGCTGAAATCAAAATAGCACTTAAAACTTGAACTAAATAGAAAAAAGAATTGCTTTTTTGTTGATTTGAAAAATTTCAGAAAATTATTATCATACGAACCTGATTTTGATATTATGCTAAACTAATTGACTAATTGCTGAAATTCAAACTAAAGCACTTAAAATTTGAACTGAAAAGAAGAAAATTGCATTCGGTAATTTAATTTTTTTTTAGAAAATTATTCTACTATGGGATCAGCTTCAAAATTTAAAACTCGATTCATAATGAATCTAGTTTTAATATACCACTAAAATAATTGACACAGAATAGCAGAAATCAAAATGGCAACCCTCCAAAATGAGCTGAGGAAGAAAAATTGCATTCGGTGATTTGAATTTTTTTAGAAAACTAATCTGCTCTGGGATTAGCTTAAACATTTTAAAATCCAATTCAGGATGAACCTAGTTTAATATTCAACTTAAATAGTTGGCACACTAAAGTTGAAATTAAAATGGTAGCACTTAAAATGTGAACTGAAGAAACGAAAACTGAAATTTTTTTAAATTAATTCACGCCGGAAATTTTAAAATTCATTCAGAATAAATTAAGTTTTGATATCCTGTTAAAATAATTGACGTATAATAGCTGAAATCAAAATACCAACACTTCAAACTTGAACTAAAGAGAAGAAAATTACATTCGGTGACTTGATTTAAAGAAAAAATAAGCCCGGAATAAGCTAAAATTACAAACAAATCAGAGCTAACCTAATTTTGATATAGTACTAAAACAATTAACATATCATAGCTGAAATCAAAATACCAACACTTAAAAGAAAATTACATTCAGCGATTTGAAAAATTTTAGAATTCTATTCTGCAACAAGATTACCTTCAAAATTTTAAAATTAATTTCGGATTTAATCAAGTTTTAATATACCACTAAAATAATTGAAACAAACCAGCTGGAATCAAAATGGCAACACTCCAAATTCAGAAGAAAAGAAGAAAAAATGCAATCGGTGATTTAATTGTTAAAAAAAAACTATCTGCGTTAAGATTAGCTTCAAACTGTTAAAATCGATTTAGGGTGAATCTAGTTTTGATATTACACTTAAAAAATTGATACACCACAGCTGAAATCAAAATGGCAGCACTCAAAATTTTAACTGAAGAAAAGGAATTTGCATTCAGAGATTTTAACTTTTTTAGAAAATTAATAAACACTAGGATTAGCTTTAAAATTTTAAAATCTATTCAGAATTAATTTTATTTTGATGTCCCACTAAAACAATTAGCATAGCTAAGCTAGAAAAAAAAATCTTTATTGACAAAGTGGTTACAAATTATCATAAATACATAAACAAATAAATACATGGAGTTTTCATGTCAATTGGCTATCGACCGAAGGTTTTTCTGCCAACTAAGCTAGAATTAAAATGGTAACTCTCAAAACTAGAACTGAAGATTTTTTTCTTCCGAGAAGAAATCTTCATCGAAATAAGCTTCAATTTTTTTTGATTTAATAGGAATGAAATAATTTTGACATCTTACTAACAAGGGGAGGATCAGATGTGTGACTCACCGATTTAATCCATCTTTGGCACACGTGTAGGTCATAACTAGGAGTGTAACAGTAATAGGCCGTTTTCGAGAAAAAATGTTTTTTTTAATTTGTTAATTATTCGTATGTTTATATACCTTTTGCGTTAACAAACATATACCGACCTTTAGGCACATCGATAAAACCTCCGATTCGTAGTCGGAAGGTCGAAGGATCGAACCCCATTGTTGAAGTTGGGTTCATTCATTTTCTTTTTTATAGTTTTTATAAATCCATGTGTATTTAAATATCTTAATTTTAGAATCAATCAATTTTTTTCTCGAAAACGGCTGAATAGTGCGCCCTATTACTTGCACCTGTTATGCTCCTAGTCATGACCTACACGTATACCAAAGATGGATCGAATCGGTGAGTCACACATCTGATCCTCTCATTGTAAGACATTTGACATTATGCTAGATTTTTTTTTTTACCGAAAAACTTTCAGCAGGTTTTAGCATCAGTAATATAATTTTCAGGCTATTCAAGAAAATTATGAAATAGTGACCCCAATTATTTTATTTTATTGAATTTTAAAGATTTGATACTTTAGGTTATTTTTCTAAACAGAGGGATGAAGATTATGAAAAAAATATGTACTATCATATAATCATTATTTCAAACTATTACTAATCACATATTTACCTGGAAGTGAGTAAGGCCCATACGCGAAGGTAGCAACCTTCAACAACCTACCCTCCTGATCGCTCAACTTATCCGGATCCAAACTTTTCCCAAACATATAAGTAGAATTTTTCGAAAACCACTTATCTAACAAAACCGGCTTATTCCCATCATCCCCAACATATTTATGCGTATAAAACATTAACACATATTCCACATCATCAAGCCTCGTATCACCACCACATTCCGAATAACAAATATTAAGAAAATCAATTACATAATTCAAATACGTGGACTCGAAAACGTCCAAACATTGCAGTTCCTCAGCAACAAAAACCAAATACTTCCTACGATTATTTTGTACTCGCGTTTGATTTTGAAACTTAATTCTGCTTTCGATAGCTTCGAATTTCGATCTTGGATCATCACCGTTTATTATGATACCATTGCAGTGATGGTGTATTTCTAGTGTATTTATATTGTCGGTGCTGTACGTGATGATTTGGATTCCTTCCAAGTTTCCTCGGAAGGAATCATTATCTGTAAAAACGCACAGGCAAAACGAACTTTGAAAATAGGCATGGATGGTGTTTCTGATCACGTCCATGCTTTCGATTGTGGAGTATTTTTATATCTGTCGATGGATAATTTGTTTGTATTCTTAATGAGAATCTAATGATGTATTTTTTGTAGTTTATTATTTTTCCGGTAAACATTGATGATTAGTTGGTAGAGATAATCGTGCTAAGCTAAATTAATTGTCCAAATAATAACGTATCTTATAGGGTATTTCATTGTACAAGTAAAGTGAGGTGTTTATGTTTGCACAATTCATCAATTGTTATGTTATATTCAATGAGTCTTATTGATTCAATTATATTTATTGGTATTCAAGGGAATTACTAATGTATGCAATTAGACGTAATTTGAAATTATATTACATTACAGTTAATGTATTTCAGACCAGGGGCGGCTTGATATACAGAGCCAAGGAGCCATGGCACTACCACTACCTATAGTTTCAAGCTCAGCAAGAATTTTTAATTAATTCTTAAAACACTTTTTCGCCCGTTACTTTGGTCTAGAAATATAAATCGTTCTTTCTTCAAAAGGCGTGGGATATATTGTATAAGTGGTTCTACCATCAACATGTTTCATGAGCTGACCACTGATTATAGCTGGAAACAAAATGACAACCATCAAAAGTTGAAAAGCATGGAAAAAATTGCAGTCTGCGCTTATAAAATTTGTAAAATATTAATTTCCGCCGAAATAAGCTTCAAAATTTCAAAATTCATTCAGAATGAATCTAGTTTTGATAATCCACTTCAATACTTGACATAGTATAGTCGGAAACAAAATGACAACCATCAAAAGTTGAAATTCACAGAAAAATAATTCCAGTCTGCGCTTATAAAAACTGTAAAAAAATAATTTCGGCCAAAATAAGCTTCAAAATTTCAAAATGCATCGAGAATGAACCTAACTTTGATAATCCACTTCAATATTTGACACATTATGGCTGGAAAGAAAATTGCATGCCTCAAAAGTTGAAGTGCAGAGAAAAAAGTTGCAGTCGGTGCTTATAAAAATCGTAAAAAAATAATTTGGGCCGAAATAAGCTTCAAAATTTCAAAATGCATTCATAATGAATCTAGTTTTGATAATCCACTTCAATACTTCACATAATACAGCTGGAAACAAAGTGACAACCATCAAAAGTTCAAAAACAGAGAAAAAAATTGCAGTCTGCGCTTATAAAAACTGTAAAAAAATAATTTCGGCCAAAATAAGCTTCAAAATTTCAAAATGCATCGAGAATGAACCTAACTTTGATAATCCACTTCAATATTTGACACATTATGGCTGGAAAGAAAATTGCATGCCTCAAAAGTTGAAGTGCAGAGAAAAAAATTGCAGTCGGTGCTTATAAAAATCGTAAAAAAATAATTTGGGCCGAAATAAGCTTCAAAATTTCAAAATGCATTCAGAATGAATCTAGTTTTGATAACCCACTTCAATACTTGACATAGTACAGCGGGAAACAAAATGACAACCATCAAAAGTTCAAAAACAGAGAAAAAAATTGCAGTCTGCGCTTATAAAAATTGTAAAACATTCATTTCGGCCAAAGTAAGCTTCAAAATTTTAAAATGCATCCAGAATGAACCTAACTTTGATAATCCACTTCAATATTCGACACATCGTGGCTGGAAACAAAATGGCAATCATCAAAAGTTGAAAACCAGAGAAAAAAATTGCAGTCGGTGCTTATAAAAATCGTAAAAAAATAATTTGGGCCGAAATAAGCTTCAAAATTTCAAAATGCATTCAGAATGGATCTAGTTTTGATAATCCACTTCAATACTTCACATAATACAGCCGGAAACAAAGTGACAACCATCAAAATTTCAAAAACAGAGAAAAAATTGCAGTCTGCGCTTATAAAAATTGTAAAAAATTCATTTCGGCCAAAAGAAGCTTCAAAATTTTAAAATGCATCCAGAATGAACTTAACTTTGATAATCCACTTCAATATTCGACACATCGTGGCTGGAAACAAAATGGCAATCATCAAAAGTTGAAAAGCAGAGAAAAAAATTGCAGTCGGTGCTTATAAAAATCGTAAAAAAATAATTTGGGCCGAAATAAGCTTCAAAATTTCAAAATGCATTCAGTATGAATCTAATTTTGACAATCCACTTCAATATAGCCAGGGTTGGCTCGTTATATAGAGCCAAGGAGCCATGGCACTACCTGCAGTTTCAAGCCCAGCGAGAATTTTTAATTAATTCTTAAAAGACTTTTTTTCCAGTTACTTTGGTCTAGCAAGATAAATCGTTCTTAGTTTCTTCAGAAAATGAGGCGAGCGGGGGGGGGGACGTGTATTGTATAAGTGGCTCTACCATCAACATGTTCTACGAGCCGCCACTGTTTCAGACTACGGTTTGTTTTGTATTCTTTAGATTCTAGCCATTGGGGGGTCTTAATAATTTGAAGCTTCGCAACTTCGAAGCTTTGAAGAATCCGAAGAAACGAAGTGAACATTGAATAATGAAGTTTTCGAATTTTTCGAAGAACAGAAGTTTTGAAACTTCGAAGCTTCAAAAAATCCGAAGAAACAAAGTGAACACTTTTTCGAACTTATAATTTTTCTAAAAAACCGAGTGTAGAAGTTTTCGAATTTATCGAATTTTTCAAAGAATCCTAGTTTCGAAGTTTTGAAGTTTCGATGTTTCGAAGTTTTCGAAGTTGCAAAGTTTCAAGCAAGTGAACATTGAATATTAAAGTTTTCGAATTTTTCGAAGAATAGAAGTTTTGAAACTTCGCAACTTCGAAGCTTCGAAAAATCCGAAGAAACGAAGTGAACACTTTTTCAAACTTATAGTTTTTCTAAGAATCCGAGTGTAGAAGTTTTGAAGTTTTCGAATTTATCGAATTTTTCAAAGAATCCGAGTTTCGAAGTTTTGAAGTTTCGATGTTTCGAAGTTTCGTAGTTGCAAAGTTTCAAGCAATTACATCGTGGGAAGGAACCAATACCCGAAAAGTAACTCCACTGTTTCTTAAAAGTCTTTATTTTTACAATAAATAAACATTGAAAAACATTACATTTAACTCTTACGTGCTTTGCATACAATTATTTCAAAGATAAAACAAATGATCGAAGCCACGATTCCGAAAAACCACACCCAGAATACGGTAACCATTTGTTTCCAATTCAGAGGCACACGTTCGGCTATTTCCAGGTTCTTCAATTCCATTTGTAAATTAACTTTTTCTTCTCTAAAAGCCTAAAGGTAGACACATTTAAATTTAATTATCACCAGAAATAACTACTCCATACCTCCTCCTCCCAGTAATGATGCAAACCAGATTCTCGAATGTTTAAGAGGTGCATGTATAGAGAAGGCTGAAATACGGAATTTTTGGGAATGACAAATGTTGCGTATATCCAATACATGTCATCTTTCATGACTGTGTAGTGTTTTATGTCATCAACATTAATTTCTTGGGATATGACGTAACCTAAAACAAATGACAATTCGGAAATAGCACTGGTCTATAAGGAACGATCATCGTAAACAATTTTGGGTGGATTTGACTATTTTTGGGATAAGAACGTTTTTCGTTATATGATATTTTTCTAGTTTCCAATGTCGATAAATTTTTAAAACATTACAAAAGATTATTTATAATTATGTAACAATAAGAAAAGTCGCTTTTCCTTCTAGAAATACTGTATGTTGTATCATAACGATCCTAATTAAGTCCACAAATGAAGTGTTAAGAAACAAAGATCTTAACTTAAAGTCCAAGCACTATTTTTTTATTTATTCTGTAAGGTTAAATTTAAATACGGAGAAAATAAAAGTGTATCAGAAATTTCGGATGATTCTGTATCTCTATCAAGGAAAATCTTGGCCAAGAAAAAAGCCGGTAAGACTTATATACAGGGTGGACTAACTTTTAAAAATGTGTTCTACTTGAGTGGTTCATGTGCAAAAAAACGCTTTAAAGAAGATGAAGAAGGAAATACTCTTATAATACCTAGTTGTATTATACTCACCTGTATTAAGACGCTCAATCATGATTCCAATGTCCTCTCTGTTTTGTAAACGTTTTACAAAATTTGAATCAGTATCGACAAAGAACTTTGTTAATAAGTTACTGTATATGTGCTAAAAAAGTAATTTAAAAGTTAAAATTTCAATAGGATTTTATTCCATCGTTAGTGGCTGAATGGTCAAACCTATGCCAAAAAAAAAAGGATTTTATATAAAAAAAGTTTACCGTCTGCAGAGCTTCAGTGTAGGTCTGGTGATTCGCACCCCAATTAATTCCACTCTTATCCAAATCCTGAACAGTCCAAATCTTGTCCACATACCTGGCAGGTAATACACTTTATGTAATTAAATCAAACGGTATCAAATATATTGGTGTTTTTATTAGAAATTATTTATACGATTACCATTTCTTCTAAACCGAATTAAATACCGACGAGAAGTTAACTAGAGCCCTACCAAAATCTCGTGGCAAGTTGCGCAGTGACCATTTCAATTTCAAGAGAAGGGAGTTTTTTTTTGCCTTGGGAACGTAGCCCATATGGCCAGCTCAAGGCGGCTACTATTATATATGTGCAATTGGATGAATAAATAATTAATAATGTCAGACGTATACAACAACCATGGACCCGAGCGAATACTTCTCGATCCCCGAAAAGAGAAGGGAGTTAATTCGGTGAAGCAGAGAGAAGAGTGGGAACGTATTCTCTTCGAATACTTTCTCACTCTGCCCGAGTGTCGCGAGATTTTGGTTAGGCTATACAACTGTACAATAGGCTATACATTTTTTTTTTATTTGTCCTAATTTTAGTTCTGACATTTGTAATACATGATCATCATGTCATACTGCAAATAAATCTAATGTCTAACTTTCCGGCCACGAATTTTCCACCACCATTCGAGTTACGAGCAATCTCGCAATAAAAAAAGCAAAAAAGGGTTAATGACACCCTTTTTTTTGCAAGAACAAATTAAGTAATTTACTGTTTTTCTCTGATTTTATTTAAACAATTTTTCCTCCAAAATACTTATCCATAGACATTATTTAATTATTTGTCATATACTTGTTTCTCATTGATCACTTGGTGATCGTTAATCGTGAAACAAACCAAGTGAATTTTAATTTATAAACCTATATTTAATTATTTAACTGTTGCTGTATTCGAATAACTAATGGAGTTAAAACAAAAATTAAAATTTTGAAAATCCAAAAAACTTTCAACTTTTGGTAAAATTGTAACAAGTCAAACAATCACTTGTTACAATTTTACCAAAAGTAGTCGTAGTTTTTTTTTACTCCTTAATTTTTCAAATTTGATAATATTATAAAGATGCCGAAGAGTTACACATATTTAGCTTATTTTTTTTTCATTAGTTACCTCGGATTTGTCATCATTCCATATAATTTAGTCGTGTAACTTACATCAACGATTAACAAAAAATATAACAGTAATCCAATACATATCCTAAATCTTGGAGATCCCGTCAGCGTCCATTGCATGGGCTGTTGGACAGATGCAGCCAATATGTAAAAGTAGATATGGGTACAATCCAGTTTGGAGCTGCGATTTCTAAAAATGTAAATGTGAATGGATTTTCTTGAGAATAATCATTGTCACTCACTTATGAATATAGTTCTTGCTTATGTGCCATAATCCGGTAAATATAACAAGAACAATTAACACCAATATCTACACCAAGACGTTGAATGGTTTTATAATTATATAGAAATAGTTTTCTAATCTGAAAACGTTATTTATATAATAGTGTATGCTATTTATAAGAGTGTTTTAAATAAAAAGGTGATTTCTCACAAATTAACAATTACGATTAAAACATATCCAAGCTATTATAATTAAATGGTTTAAATTCTAAATAAGTTTATTACATAAAAAAAAACACGTGCACGGTATCCCTCGATTTTACAATATTCAACCGGGTCTGTTAATTGCTTCATATCGGCCTTATGACATTTATAACTGTAATAAATACATTTAATAGTAATAATAGGGCTGAAAGACCACGGGTCGATAGCCATTTGACAGACTAACACACTAATCAAATTGTGATAACAAACATAATTCCTACTTTTTCATGTATGTAAAAAGTCTGGCAATAAAGATATTGTATATATAGTAATAATATCTCATATTTTTATGATCATTAATAATTATTTCAGGACGTAAAAAAAAACTATGACAAACTACCACAGACATGCTGAAAGACCTCTGGTCGATAGCCAGTTAATAACTGTGATATAACATTTTTGAATGTCTTAAAATGTATAAATAACTGTCAATAAAGATACTTGTATATATAGTAATAATAATAAAATTTTGTTTGCTCATCTGTTCACCTACGCACCGGTTTCGACAATTTAGGTATCATCAGTGCAGTTAGAAGCTATGAGTGGTTATGTCACTCATGGGATTAGTTCAACAATAGGGCAATGGATTCCGCCACTTTGGCGTTTCTATCTATAATAATAGTTTTCTGCATCTTATTAAATAATATAAACGCTGTTAAATCGTTTTTGATTGAGAAAGTGGTCCATTATTCGGCAGAATCATTTTCTCCACAGGTGACGTCCAATCAAATTAAAGCGGTTTCATTGCCCAACAGGTGACGTCCAATCAAATGATAGCGGTTTCATTGCCCAACAGTTTAGTTGTTACTATGGTTAGGATTCGTTTTTTGTCAGCGAACTGCCGCAATTTCCAAATAGAAAAATTATTCGTTATAATTTAATACAAACAGAAAAATCTTTAGGTAATTATTTAAAATGATGCAAAAAGAATTGTATTAAACTAGTGAAAAAGTTGGCCAACTTTCTCACTCCTTTAATAATATACCATTATTTATGTTCTTTTACACATAAATATTTACACACTTCAAAAAGGCACAATTTATGCTGGGGAGCAGAAAATTATGTCAATGCATTTTATGTTATGCAATATATTTCAATACATAAATTATGCCGAAAATTAAGAAATGAAAATGAACAACATATTATCTTGGATCATATATGCCCGGCGTATCCACCATATGTTATCCGCATCGATTAGCCGCATTGTGCTTACTTTAAGAGGAAAGTAAACATCATTTAAAATTTAATTAATATAATACTGAAAACGTCTTAAATCTTCCATCGTGGAAAACTAATTGACTCTCTTCTTTACGGTCCTTCGGAACTTACTCAAATTTCTGAATTAGCGAAAAGCATTGTCATGCAATGTGATTAATCGAGAAACTTTTATAAATATATGCCTACATTACCGGGTAGTGATGGAGCGGATGTACTCCGATACATTTTAGAAAATGTTAACAGCTAATAATAATGATCGGTTATATTTTTCTAATCCAATGTTTTCCTAACTAAAGTAATGTTTTCGTTAAGAGACGATTTCTACTATTTTCGAAAAATGTATTGGTATTGTATTTCTGTATGTGGGCGTTATACCTCAACAACGAATACAGGTTTTAATAAATTAAACATTAAGCTTAAGTTTTATTTCACAATTCGAAAAAGTTCTTGGCCAAATTTTAAATTTGAATTTACATTTAGAGTTATTTCATTCGTATTTGATATTTTTCTAAAGAGGAAACATCACTTAAAATTAGATGAAGCACAGGAGGCTGAAGAATAATCAGGTTAAGAAACTTCGAAAATTTATCAGAGAAAATGATGGACATAAGAGAGACATTGGTGACGGAGAAAGAATGAAAAAAGGTCGGAGAAATAATAGCAGAAATAAAAATGGGCAACAGAATTCTATAAGTAATTAAAGGGGTACATATAAGAGAGCATGACCATAAGAAGAAACAAAAGAATATAATTTTAATTTAATTTAAATAATTTAATTTTTATTTTAATTATTAAAATTAAAATAATTATTAGAGAAGAATCTGTCGATGTATCTTAAACCCCAAATGCATTCTAGAGAAGAATTGAATGTAATGCATACATTAGAACTTGGTGCAGAAAAATATAAGAAAGAGAAACAATCGAAGGATCAAGTAATAAACAAAGAAGAAAAGAGTGACGAATAATATGATTTGAAACAAACCAGAGGAGATGAATTTGTTGAGGATACATACACACGTATGAGAAAATAGAAGAAAAATATTATAGATTACGTAGTCGTGAATGGAGAAGAAGGTGCAACACTGCCGAGTTTGAGAAATGAGAGGGGTGTGAACATTTGCCGGTATCAGTGGAAATTATGAGAAGACAGGAGAAGAGGAAGAACATTAATGAAGAGAACAAAAGCATTGTACAAATTTAAGTTAATTGGGAGACGACTGCGACTTTAGAAGAGATTAAAAAATGCATTATATCAGCTCAAGCAGAAGAAGAAAACACAGTTTTTTTCATTTTCAAAAACTTTTATTGTTGTAATTGGTGAAATTACACGCAACAATTCCACTGCGGGAAGAAATTTCCTTACAGTGTGATGCGTGTAATTTCAACAATAAACAATTTTAAAAATCAAAAAAGTGTATATGAATTTTCAATGAATACCAGCCTTCTTATCAATTAACATAAGGTAAAAGGAAAAATAATGGCATGGCCAAGAAAAGAAGAGTGAAACTCACAGCTTTAAAAGATAAAGGAAAACAGATCATACAAATTGGATTATAGAATGGAATAGGTTCAAAATAGGTTACCATCTAATACTTGAATTGAAGAATATTTTGAATAAGATACAATAATAGAGAAACTCGTAAAGATGCCGATATACAAGATAAACTGAAGAGCACTGGAAATAGTAATTAATCCACTGGTGTAGAAAAGCATGAAAATATATTGTTGAAGAATTATTGGTGTGAGATGAAGAGCGAGGAAAGAAGTTTGAAAGAAGAAGCAAGAAGATGCGGTATGAGCATCAAAGGTTAGATTTTGAGCGAAAGAAAAGTTATGGGCACGGAGAGTGGTCGATTTTTTTTAAATTTGAACACAATACACGTGATAAAAATAAAATAAAACAGGGATCAAAATATGTATGTTTGTATGTATGGATATGGATTGCTTATAATTAATATGATTAATTGTTAAGCTTAATAGAACATTATAATATTAGTTATGTGATCCATTTAATTGGTTGAATATTTGGGATATATAATGTACTTCCAATTAAAGAAAATTCTTTAATTGGAAATGCAATATATATATATATATATATATATATATATATATATATATATCCCATCAGAAAGAACATTATAAGTTAATTAAGTTTAAATATGAAAAATATAACAAATGTTAAAAACAACGGAGATATGAACCTTTTATTAATAAGTGTTTCTTTAAGAAAGGTTCATTTTTCAAATTTTTAATATTTTCTTAAATTTTGTTTTCAAATTATAAAATGCTAAAAGTTACAATGAATTAACTTTTTTTTTCGAAATACCATTTAGTATACGGGGTTTGGTTTTCCATAAAATAACCGCGTCGTATGATGTGCTCCATCCTGTAGAAACAAATTTCAATTAGAAGTTTTTTTTTTTAAATAAGATGGGTTTTTGAAAACAAATCAACATTTTGTGAAATATGTACTTAATTTTTTACAGATTTATATTGCTACCGGTTTCAGTTGTTAAAAATTGACATTAGGGTTTGTGTATGTGAGTGTGGGTCTGTGAGTGTGACTGTAACTTCATAAATTTGTTTTTACAAAAATGTATATTTGTCGAATAAATATCTTGCAATATCTGGGGTACCTCAGGGATCGAAACTAGGTCCACTATTGTCCTCAACTAATTTTGTGGGAGTGTGCCTTATATGTGGTGCATTGGACATTAAAATATATAGGAGAGTTATTGATGTTACAGATTGTAACATTCTGCAAGAAGACTTGAATAAGTTACCTGTGTGGTGCAGTGAAAAAGACTTTGACTTTAGCGAGGGAAGTTAATACAATTTATTTTAATCACGGTATATCTAACAATAGCTTATATAGAATTTTAGAATTTAAAGACATTTAGGTAAAGATTGAAGATGTTTCTAGGTTTTATTTCAAGTAATGCTGAAGGCTTATGTAACAATGATAGGCTTGTTGTTTTGTTCAATGCCTTCATTAATAAAAAAATGATGCATTTTGCGGTTATATGGACACCTTTTTAGTCTAAAGATATTGGTCTGAACACCTTCAGAAGAAATTTTTAAAATTTTTATTTTTTATGAAACATGGAGTCTATTCGGATGCTACTATTCTTATGGCTTGAGAAATTTGGTTTCTGGTCAATTTCGACTAAACATAAATATTTGTCTATTTTTCATTTATACAGGACCGTCCAAAATATTGCTGATGATCCTTGCACCGCTTCCAAAATTAATTTTTATGTGCCAATATTGTGTTCCGGAAACTCGATGACATTTTCTTATAAGACGCCAAATAACATACCACACTATACAGGATGCTAAAAGCTTAATATGAGGTACAATACCATGTTGATAAGTTCGATTCGTGTTTTTAAAATTTTATGAATAACGTAGCATAGTGTTTTTAATGGAAATTATTCTAAATCTTTGTTATTGATTCAGAAAAAATAGATATGGTACTTTCTGATATGTAAAATTTTATTTTCCGGACTAGCTTGGGTGGTTAACCCTCTATTGCAAGATTTATTTAAACATAAAAATATAAGTTTTTTACATTAAATGGTTAAAGCAGGCAAAATTATATTTAAATAAAATAGAAACAACCTTACTTTTTGCAGAAAGTATCAAATAAATTCAAACAACGAAATATAGCCTGAATATATGAATATTCAACCTGTTCGTTATAAATTTTGTTAATCTTTTATTTGGTTTAGTACTGACGTAATTTTATCACCATTTTTGGCAGCAAAACAATTATAAAAGAAATGAAGGAAGCGTTTGAGTTCTTCAAACTTGTTTGGAGGCATAACGTTTGGCGTTCCAAAACCTGCTTGAGGAAAGTTGTCTGTTAAGAGATATCCAAATAAATATTCCTATGGATTGCTCCATTTCCTTAGAGTTACTTGTAATTGGTTTGTTTAGTTTTTTCTGTGCTTTTCTTTATGTTTGCTCTACCAGTTGTGAAATAAAGAAAAAAATGAGTCTCCTCAAAAATATTTTTTTTAAATTTATTTTAGTAATTATTTATTTCGTAAGATAGCAGCACTTCGCCTAACAAAAATTATGTTCCCATTTGGAAACAGTATGCAATAGAGGGTTAAACAATTTTCAGCAGTTAATATTATTATTTTAGTAGATCTTAACTGAATTTAGCTTATGTAATTGTTAATCAGATTCTCACTTATTTATGTACCATAACTTGTTTACTCTTTATTTAAGGGCATGTTTTTAAATTACCCTGTTATTGGATGTATTTTTTGGGTAATTAACCATTATTATTATTATTATTATCATACAAAATAGTTACCTTGGAGATGGCACTAAACATGTTACTCCAATCCTAATAGTCGGTGTTACATAATCAGTCACCTTTAATTTATCCCCTTGTAAGTAAAATCCTCCTGAAACAGTAACAAAACAATTCAATATAAAGGTATTTGAAATTATTTTTTAAAAGTCTACATTCAATAATTTGATAATGCAAATTCATTTTGCAGATATTCTCATAAACTGTTTTAACTTGTAATAACTAAATATAAATTGTTTTATATAAGAAAAACTATTAAACAATTTAATTTTCACTATTGCTGATAAGTATCATAAGATCGAATACTTTTATCCTCTAAAGATTATTTGTTTTTAAATTTATGTTGGTAGTAAGAGACTTGTGAAATCGGCATTACGGCGTCACTATTTAATGTTAATTTTAATAACAAAACGATTACAGTCAAAGTGAGTCCCTCCATTTTTCATACACAGCGACATTCGCATTTCAAGTTGTTAAAAACATTCACTGAATGTTATGTAACATTCCGAATTGTTTCAGAGAGGTTTTTAATTACCTTGGAGCGATTCTATCAAAATTGACATTTACTTGTCACCGCCAACATAGTTTTATTAAAATAATTACTTCAAGGCCTTCTAGAGTAGCGATCGATCGTGTGCCTCGAAGACAAAGCTTTCTTGATTACGCACCGCTGAAGTATATGATGTAACGGGAAGAAGGTCCGAAATATTGTTAAATATAAGTTATATAAGTTATGTAGGCAGCAAAAAGAAAGATCTTGGCTGTGCACTTCACATAGCAATCATTAAGTAAACGTGCTAAGTATAAATACAGAAACTTATTGTAATTCAATTCAACGGAAAACTGGCTATCGGACTTTTCTTAAGAAATTAAATCTTATCTGGCTTTGGAGTTCCTCCCTGAAGTCAGTTCCATAGGCCTTAATATTTTTGGAGACCGGATACGCCGCGCTGACTTTGAAGTTTTCAAGTTGATTGTTCCGGAATTTGTAGACGGGTGACAGCAATCTGAATCAAGAACTGGGCGGAGATAATGTATCTGCCTCTCACCAAAGACCTTGGAAAACTTCAAAATTACTATCGCCAGGCGATTATACGAAACACGAGATTTAAATGGTGTAAATAAATGATTACCTCCGGTGTTTGTCGGTTTGTGAGTTTAGCGTGGATCAGGCGAGCCGATGCTGGATGCATCCAAAAACGAGACACAAACACACTATTCAAAATGGCGTTTCCAATGTTTTTAAATGCAACAGAAAACATTCGCCGCGGGCGACTAGAAAAATCCAGACTACCGCGATCGGACACATGGTAAACCCTCAAAAGTGTAATTAGACAAAATAGAAACGTGACGCAACAATATACTAAGTGCTGTAAAATTGGCGGATTAACTCAATGGTACATTGTCTAGGATTACTTCGAGAGTATGGGAAAAATAATGAAAAAAATCGGGATTGTATTTTTTGAAATAATTTACACTAAAGTCTTCACATCTTCAAAAAATACAATACCGGTTTTTTTCATTATTTTTTCCATACTTTCGAAGTAATCCTCGACAACGTACCATTGAGTTAATCCGCCATTTTTAATCGTTTAATTAAAAAATTAAAGTTAGTACTTGTTCATCTTTAATAAACGTTCTTATTTTCTAGCGTCTCGTTTACCCCACTTTCTGCAGGATAAAAGAATTCGATCATATCGTTAGTATCATTACCTATTCCAACATCAATGACGTTATTTCTAACATCACCAAGCATCCCCGAGCTCGCCAAATCCGGCGTCACCGAACCCCATTTATCTTCGCCGTAGTCAATAATGCTCAATTTCATCTTATAACGACTACAATAACTCTGAATAATCTTAAGCTCCAATCCGTCCATTTTATCTTAAAAAAAGTTTAGGTGAACAATAAATTAACTATATTTTACGATATTACCTATGTAAACATAAGGAATGAAATTAAACGCTCCAAGAATGTACGTTATGCCGGTTCTAAGTTTCTCAGGGTACACATTTCCAACTCCCATTGAAAGATTCCACGTACCTATATAATAAGGTATGTATTCGCAATCCTTTATCATATGGGTCCAAAAGTGAAACACATCTTCTTTAACTTCAATTAGCAATAAATCAAGAATACCGTGTAGGCAGCAGAATTCAAAAATATTATCTGTAAATGTTTCTTGTGCTATGAACAAATATCATCTTTCATAATACTTGTTAGAAGGTTGCAGTAACAAATCCGCTTCTATCAGTTGTATTACCGCTTTTGGAGTATCCGTTTGGACGATGAAAGCTTCACAACTGTACTTAACACTGGTGCGATTCGTTTGCCCAAAAGTATTTATTAAAACCTTAACCTCACTTCTTACATCAATGTTTGTATTGATCAAATGGATGCAATCAAATTTTGCGAAATGCGTCTCTATGATGATATTCAGTAGCACGTTTACGTACGACACTTTTGGTAACATTGTGTAATGTTAAGTAATAGGTTATATTCGTTGTGTATTAGAAGATAATCAATTTCTACGTTTGACATAATGCTGCGGGAGTAATTTTTTTGATGCGTAGATAATTATCCATTTTGTGTATCTATAAGTAAATATGTATACATTAGCTACATTAATGTGTCAACAATTTAAGTATATGATGTCAACGATTAAAGACTGCACCCATTTCCTCGTTTGTGGTAATCATACCTTATTTCCTCATAAAACAACGGGAAAGGTTTGGTTTTATAATATTATGTACATAGTCTATTAAATGGTTTTTATCTATCATTATGACATATACGCCGCGTGAGACATACGTGATCTCACACGTTCCACGGAGTAAATTTGCGCTGTGATGCCACTTTCGTCTCCCGGAATCTATTAAAACTTTATTCATCAATTATTACGATAAAAAAATAACGGCCTACTGAGATTTTTTTAAATACATTGCGGCACTCAACGTGTTAATTGTGGAACATTGAAAAAATTGTTAACTATGAGCGAAATCAGTGAAAATAACAACGACAGTGCTTCGCCCGATATTGCAGATGTTGCGACCTCTATCGCGCTGAATTTGCTACCGAAAAATCTAAGATAAAGTATGAAAAGCAGTACGAAAAATTCTAGGATTGGTGCAAGAAACAGAACGTTGGAAAATACACAGAAAATATCTACATTTCATTTAAGCGTGCAGGAAAGATTATTAAGCGTTGTCAAATGAATACGCAAAAGGCCACTTTATTTATCGGACGTTGAAATGGATATTTATACAACAAGTGAGTAAAGTAATATTTTTTTCCACAAGTAGGAAGGATTGACCAATTTTTACGAGATCTGTTTTCTAGAATTAAAATACATTTTTTTTTATTTAACGCATCTGCAACAAGTTCAGAGCTTTTATTCTCAAGAGAGAAAGTAATTTAAGCAACATTAGAAATTCCAGGATTAGTGCAAGAAATAAAAGGTTGGCGGTGCAGAGAAAATATCTAAAATATCTACATTTAATTTAAGCGTGCGGGAAAGTACTTATCCGCATGTTGTTATAGATAACGTGTGGAAAAGTACTGTTTCGAAAACGTCTGCTTTGCGTTACCAACTGAATGCGCAAAAGCCCACTTTATTCACCGGTGGATAAAATGTATTTTATCTGACATACATTGTTTGTTTAGATATGCTTTCTAAAATAACAATACAATAGAAACGACAAACACTAAATGCTTTTATAAATGTATTTAAAGCATCTGCAACGTGTTAAAAATATAAAATTTCTTTCCCATCGAATTATAAGGGACAATAATTTTCTAATAATGTTTATTACAAATTTAATGGAATAAATTAGCAAAACTTATACCTTGGATTAATTTAGTAGACTATTCGCTAGTTGCAAGTGATTTTCTCACACTTGAAGCATTTTTTTCCGACATTGAAGAAAGCATTAACTTTAATTCGAAACACTCTACTATTATTTTCTTTAGCAATTTCGTCACTTTTATACTACATTCCCTTCTAATATTTATTATCTTAACGAGTCTTAAGACTGATATACTTGCCAGCAAGAAGTAATACGAATAACAATTTATAGAATTGATATTTCACTATTTTGTCAATTCATGTGTTATGAAAACTAATCGATACGGCTAATAAGTTTACGAAGTACAATTACGACAAATTAAATACTCAATAAACCTTAACATTTAATCAAATTATACACCAACGTGCATTAGTGATATTAATGGACTATAAATGGTTTTATATTAATAATTGCTTTCAGAAAATCATTATTTACATAACTAGGCGTCAGTTATTATATTTCTATCACGGAAATGATTAATACGAAAAACGCTATTTTGTTTAAAATGGTAGAATGGTTTGCTACGCCCTCTAGATGGCGCAGCAAACAATTCTACAATTTTAAAACCGCTGAGTTGCTTAAGTTTCATAGTAAATCATGTTCTCAATTCAAAAACTAATTAAAAAAAAATCACTATACCAACTCTACCTTGTACATATATTTTATTATGTTATTACAGACATTACACGTAAAATAAAACCTACGCAAATACGAACGAGTCAGTGAAGTGCATCTAGATAACAGAAGAGAAACACAATCTGTACATTCCATACTCCAGAATAAAACGAAGTAAAGGCGGTGTCAACTATTACGGTATTAAATTTTATAATTGTTTACCAAATTGAGAACCTAAATTTTGACCACTATAAATGCCACCTAAAACAGCTACTTCTTGCAAAAAGTTTTTAAATTATACCTTTTAAAATATGCATGTTATTGTAACTTATATTTTTTACTTTTTTGATGAGTGTATTATTATTATTATAATTAACAAACGCACTGTACCGCTGACGGTCACAATTCACAAACCGGACTGCAGTTGATGGAAAACAATCATTTGTGTTAAGTTTTCGTTTATTCTTTAATTGTGAAATTTCTGCAATAGTTTACCCTTACTTTTATTGACAGAGCTGTAAACCTATCGCTTCTTTCAAGCGCATATTTTTATGTAATCAGTTAAGTGCGTACACCCTGTTTGTGTTATCGTGTTCGCAAGTACACCGCACGCTTCATCGATAAACGTTTCATATGAGATATAATTCGTTTTAAATTAATATCTGCTCAACCATGCAAGCATCATGTTTTAAGATAAAGCAACCGCAGATACATACAAAGGCAGATACACTGACAGTTGGACAGATAAAAATTCCCGGAATCGTCGCATGGACTTTAAAATAGACATTTCCGTTGAAATTTTAAATTCAAATAAAATCACAAATTACCGTGAGGGATTTTCTGTTTCTATGCACCAATATGAACTAACAAACTTGAAGATAATTCCCAAAACACAATCAGTTTCAAAATCATTTTCTTAAAACGTACAAAAAAATTATCGCCACCAGCGAAAAAAAATTCATAAAAAGTTATAAACAATTTTACCCAAAATTTAATGCGTTAAATCGTTTAAGTAGACTCTTATCTACACGTTGTTGTTAAAAAATTAAATTTAAAACGCGTCAAACAGTGCCATATTGGACTTTGAAAGTTTGCTATATTATCTATTTAGTTTGGGTGGTCCCGAGAAAAAAATTCATAAAAAAGTTATAAACAATTCTACCCAAAATTTAATGCTTTAAATCGTTTAAGTAGACTCTTATCTACACGTTGTTGTTAAAAAATTAAATTTAAAACGCGTCAAACAGTGCCATATTGGATTTTGAAAGTTTGCTATATTATCTATTTGGTTTGGGTGGACCCGAGAAAAAAAATTCATAAAAAAGTTATAAACAATTTTACCCAAAATTTAATGCTTTAAATCGTTTAGTTTGCTATATTATCTATTTGGTTTGGGTGGACCCGAGAAAAAAAATTCATAAAAAAGTTATAAACAATTCTATCTAAAATTTAATGCATTAAATCGCTTAAGTAGACTCTTATCTACACGCTGTTGTTAAGAAATTAAATTTAAAACGCGTCAAACAGTGCCATATTGGACTTTGAAAGTTTGCTATATTATCTATTTGGTTTGGGTGGACCCGAGAAAAAAAATTCATAAAAAAGTTATAAACAATTTTACCCAAAATTTAATGCGTTAAATCATTTAATAATAATAATAATAATAATAATAATATTTCTTTATTGCCCAACAGTACAATACCAATTACAGGACAATATAATTAAAATTATTTTAATAACGTTAATTAACAAAAATTAATTTCTAAATAATAATAAAATTAAAATATTATGTTATAATTATAACAAAATTATTAACTAATATCAGAAAACAAATAAAATTAAAAGAAAATACAAAACAAAGTAAACAGAAGAAACAAAACAAAAATATATGTATATATTACCAGAATCATAATAATAAATTCGGCTCTAGACTCTTATCTACACGTTGTTGTTAAAAAATTAAATTTAAAACGCGTCAAACAGTGCCATATTGGACTTTGAAAGTTTGCTATATTATCTATTTGGTTTGGGTGGACCCGAGAAAAAAAATTCATAAAAAAGTTATAAACAATTTTACCCAAAATTTAATGCGTTAAATCGTTTAAGTAGACTCTTATCTACACGTTGTTGTTAAAAAATTAAATTTAAAACGCGTCAAACAGTGCCATATTGTACTTTGAAAGTTTGCTATATTATCTATTTGGTTTGGGTGGACTCGAGAAAAAAAAATCATAAAAAAGTTATAAACAATTTTACCCAAAATTTAATGCGTTAAATCGTTTAAGTAGACTCTTATCTACACGCTGTTGTTAAGAAATTAAATTTAAAACGCGCCAAACAGTGCCATATTGGACTTTAAATTCTTGTCATTTTAAAAAGAGAGTTTCCGTGGACTCGAGAAAAAATCATTGAAATTGTGGATTCACTGTACATCAATAGGCTAATGTTAATTACATTCTCAGGGTTTGATTTATTATAAATCATTAAAATCGAAGAAATTTGTATATGGTTGTGGCGGCGCCGGGAAATCCGTGGCTGAAAAATCTGTGGCCATCTTCACATCGGTCATGGTGGGTCATATTTATATCACTCATAGTAATCCCGATTCTCCATTAACGACTTTGCTGCACGGATTAGAAGCAATAGTCCGAAACCGGTCTGTATTTTGATAATTAATGCTAAATGTTTCTTTAGATAATGTTATCAAACTTACTTGACTTGTTGAAATATATCATATTTTATTTGCTAGAATAATTGATCGAGCGTTTTGGAACTTTCCGGGCCTTATCCTATTATCAAAGTAAACAAAATTCCGAATTTATAATTTTAGTGGTGCACTAATATCTTGAAATAAAGAGCCATGATCTAAAGAAAATTATATGATTAATTAATTTCTCACTTGACCCGTGGTGAAACATAATTATATATTTGATTAATTAAAACACTTGGTTTTGTTTCACTGATTTTATTTTTCTCTCCGACTAGTTTCGACCTTAGGTCATTCTAAAGAAAATTATTTAACCGTTGTAGAAGCCGTTCTGGGCCTTATGAAAGTAAACGAAATTCTCAATTTTTAACTTTAGTGGTGCACCCTGAAATGAAGAAGTGAGCCAAGATCTAAAGAAAATTATTTTCATGTTACAAAAAACGATGTAAGACACTTTTTTTAAATAACGCACAAGTGATAACAACCCTTATTTAAAATCGTAATGGCAACATTTACGTTTTACGACGATTAATCTATAAATTGTAATCAAGGACGATGATTAAGCACGGCAGTTATTATTAAGTAGCGTCAACAATTGTAAGATCTTAGCGTCAGATAGTAATAACAAATTTCAGCATAAATGCATTGTACTAATGTTTGCAGTAATGACCACCACAAACATGATCGTTTACAATAAAGGATGTTTTATTTTTCTTGGGCAAAACTAGCATTAATTATTACTACACAAATAGGGATGATAATTTTGCATGATTACACAAGCAAACTAAATCTTTATTTGATATATTAAGGGTAGGTTTATAGTACATTTTTAAATTCGAAATTAAGTTAATCGCGCAATCAATTTAATAGCGCCATCAAATTAATCGCGGTTTAGAGATACTCTTTTGTCGAAATTAACAACGCTATTAGTTAATTTCAATTAAGGCGATTTTAACAGCGGTGGGTACGGCGCGAGACGCCAGCGGCTAACTTCACGCCGTTTAACATAACCTATAAATTAAATAGTCTGTCACCAATCTGTCGCCACGAATAAGTGCGCATGTGTTGATTGTATGGCGGTCGATGGTGTTTAAACGATCTGCTGTTCTCTGCTGGCGCGTTTGCTTTTGTAAAAGGTTATATAAAATAATACAAATGAATCAAGAGGATGTTCTATAATGCGGGAAAATGTTTATACATGTTGGAACAATATGTTCTTATGTAGTTTTTTTGGTAGTAATTATTAATATAATTAACTGGACCTTATCATTGTCCAAGAACGTTTGTTCAGAGATATGCTGTGCCATGACGTATGTATTAAATGCATGTTTGCACTGGCCATATACTAAAGTATAGTATAGTATTGCACAGTTTTAGATTAATTTGTTTGTTTAATCGCAATCAAATCGAACTTAACAACGCTGTTAACTTAATCGTTAATTAACTATTTGATTTCATGTTGATTGATATTAGTTGGCAAGGCAACGCGAATTTTAATCGCAATCAAATAGTTAATTGCAATAAAATATTTGATTTGCTTTCTGTAAACCCACCCCAAGTATATTGTGTAGGCAGGGGAACAAAATTTTCATATTTTGGTTGTTTCTGGGTTAATAGTTGTGCCCCACTAGCTACTTATAAGTAATGTCAATTTAGCAACACCTCCAGTTAAAGCTATTTCTCATTGATTCTGAGTTAATAATCCTAACGCATAAAAATTGTATGGTTCTTTGTTGAGCCTCATGAGCTATTTATAACAAGTGTTGATTTGACAAGACCAAAAAAGAGTGAAACGCTTGAGGTGAAGCTATTTTTTTTTATTGATTCTGAATTAACAATCGCAGTGCAAAAAAGTGTATTGTCCTTTGTTAAGCCGTAAGCTATTTATAAGAAGTGTTGATTTGGCAACATAAAAAAACAGTGAAAAGCTTCAGGTAGATCCATTTATTTCTTGATTCTGAGTTAATAATCATAATACAAAAAAGTTGTGTTGTCTTTTCTTAAGACTCAGGACTGTAAACAGTAATTATTTTATGTAAGAAAATGGAAAAAAGACTTCTATTCGCATATATTAAAACCAAATGGCTCAACAAAGTACCGCGCAGCTTTTTCCGGCTTAATGAAGGAATCGTTCTAGCTGAGGCTTTTCACTCATTTTCTGGCCACCCTATATATATTATTAATTCAAGTCTGTGCGCAAAATACATGGGTTCTGCGCAGTAATGACTCGCGGGGTACGGCTGAGGTAGCATAGGTGGTAATAAGAATAGGTGCGGTCACGTCGCCAGCCGTCTCTGCATTGCCACCTCTGCTACCTCAGCCGTACCATGAGTCACCCGCGAGCCATCACTGGTTCTACGTTTAAAATTGCATAGTTGAAACATCCGACTAAACCATAGGAAAAACACGTAGATTCCATCGATGACTCTGCGCTTTAAATTTATCGCCCGCTGCTTTAACAACGTGCGCTAACATTTGCCGAGAACATCAACATTGCCTTATCAAATAGAAGCAAAAACATCCTGTAGTATATTATATATTTATAAATAAAAAAGATCAATTGACCCACCAGTAATAAAATCACGCAGTGTTGCTGTAAAATTTGAATTAATTATGTATAATTGTACGAAAGCAAGCAAATACCTGTTCGTGTCAGTGAGTATTACTCCTGCGTTATAAATGTGCTGACAAGCATTAATAATTTAATTAGAATAAAATATATAAACTGCAAACGCAAAATATGCTTCGATAGTTGAGTACTACGCATACAATTGATCAAGGTTAAATTAAGAAAGTTATAACGTTCCCTAAATTTTGTGATGGATTTAATTTCCAGTATTGTTTGTATTCAACTACACTTTCGTTTCATTGATTTAATCCTAAAACAAACATGCCGCGATTTAAAACTGGTGTGAAATCAACATTTCATGTTGGTGGTTTGATTCGTTTCGATCCAAGATGTTTTAGACAGTAGATATGATTTTTGATTTGAGCGTTCTAGTTGGTGTTATACTAAACCAATATTTTAACGCAACTCAGTGCGTGCTGCAAATTGGCCAAGCCGAATATCTATTTGCGGTTGAAAATTATCCAATGTACGTTTTTACCACAGAAGAATATATTAGCTACAAACCATCGCAACGCTGTCAAGGTTTCGCAATTTCCAGCACCAAGCCTTCTCAGGTTATGGAAAATTTGGAATTGTACCTACAAAGAAAGACGGAAGTTAGGTATAATACCAGGAAGTATATAATCTTCCTTCCTAGCGGTGATATGAGCTGGATGAATGGTTCCTCTGCGCTGCAGCATGTATCAGATGTTGTGCTTATTAAATACTCAGGAAGTTATTTTAAAGTCTTCACACATAGATATGTAGGATGTAATGATAACAATGCTCCAGTTTTGCTGGATATTTGGTTTGCTGGTAATAAGAGTTTCTTGTACGGTAATAATTTATTCCCCGATAAGTTGGATAATCAATTTGGAAGAACTTTGAAGGTGATTACTGCTGATTACATTCCTTACAGTCATTGGGGTAAATAATTGGATTATTTTGAGATATTTATAAGTCGTCGATGTTTTGTAGAGTCCAGGTCTGGGATGGAGGTGCGAGCAGTTTTGGAGTACGCTGTGAAGTGCAATGTTACGATAAATGTTACGACGACTGATTTGTGGGGAAAGATTTATAAAAATTGGACTGGGACTGGGATTTATGGATACGTGACAATGGATTTGTTTGATGTAGGATTTAGTAAGTTTCTTAGATAATTTATTATAATTAAATCTTTACGTGACAATGGATCTGATTGATGTAGGCTTTAGTAAATTTATTTGGCAATGTATAATTAAATCTTTTGGAGTTTCCAAAATGTATCATGTAAGCAAAAGCAGCTATGAGGCTTCTTCTTCTCTCGGTTCCTATCCGCGTCGGATGTTGATAACCATATTTATCATTTTTACTTTATTTACTGCTGCCCTGAATAATAATTTTTGAACCAAGATATTCGTCACCTTCCTACACCTCTCTTTCCAAGCACTGTCCCCCTATTTTTCAGTAAGTGGTATCTGTTTTCTCCCCTCATAACATGTTGAAGGTACTATAGCGAGGAGGCTTCAGAAGAAAATTTGAGCAAAACAGAATTAGAAAATTTGCTTCGTCTATTGGAGTAAGTAGTGAACCATGAGATGCGTCGCATTATCTTCGAAGGTTTACGAGCCGCTGTTGCGTGTAAGGTTTACATCGTCATACTTTTTGCTTGGCAGTGTATTATTATCTTCATTATTATTTTCTTAATTCCCTTTCACGTTCTGCTCCTTATCCATGTTTTTAGTTTTTAGGCGTCCCTTCATTATTATTTTCTTAATTCCCTTTCACGTTCTGATATTTATCCATGTTTCTAGTTTTTAGCCGTCCCTTATTTTCAAAGAACTACGTTAAAACTGTTGTACACTGCAGGCGCATTTATTGCTCCCTTATTTACATTGATTTAAAAGTGCTGTCCTCTGCAGGTGCATTATTTGCTCAACCAGACAGAATACTTTACTCGGACTTTTCAAAACCTACAACATTTTCTCAAGTCTCGTGCGTAGTACCGGCCCCTCAGTAAGTTTCAAGGATGTCAATTGTAACGCCGAAATGATTTCTAAAATTAATTTTAGGGTGGAAGAAGGATGGTTTACACACATAAAAGTGTTTAACGTGGCGATGTGGATCCTTATTATATCTTCATACTCGAGCTTGGGATTCACAGTTTATTTAACAAAAATATTACGGTTAGTATAACTACGAGTGTAATAAAACAAAGTCGAACTACTGCCGTCCTTAGAAAGAGCGCATCAACTACAAAACACTAAATCTGAATAAAATTCATCTGAATGAAATCATTGTGTTCCGGTACAGCTAAGTCAAAAAAGCAGTAACTGTATTTGACTTATATTTTGGACAGGGATTATTTTTTTGTTAACTGATAAAGAAAACGTAGACAAATCCAATGGTACCAACATCTCAATTTCCAATTTTTGGAGTTACCGCTTTCTTCTTAAACACGGCAGAATAAGGTCTCAATTCTCAAATTTCGAAATTTATCAATTTTCATTATGTTTACGACTAATGAGTATTTCCTGTGTTATTTCGTACAACACAAAATAAACTTGAAAACATCATGTTTTTGATTTTGTATTTCGTTTTAATAAGGAACTCATTTTCGGGAATCTTTGTCAAAATTATCGCGGCATTATGGGCAATGATAATCCCGCGATAATTTTGACAAAGATTCCCGAAAATGAGTTTCTTATTAAAACGAAATACAAAATCAAAAACATGATGTTAGTGCCTGAAAATCTTCGACAATGGAAACATTTTATAATCACAAAAGCCAATACCCAAAACGTGCCCTACTTTTTTTTGTATGGTTAACAGCAGTGAATTGTTGAAATTCAACATTTTAAAAACAGGGAAATATTTTCTTGGACTCACAAAAAAGAGTAATTTTGCCCATATCTACTCTGTAGCTCGGGATTTCAGGGTTTCTTTTGGTTTTGTGATGCAAGCTATCATCTCATTGAAAGAACTCCGTACTGAGAATTATTCATCCTCCGCTTTTTTTAAAGATTAGAAGGTCCTATCACGTGATTATCATTCTCCTTAGGAATAAAAATCTTTGACAATGCAATTATAATTACAAAATCCCATGACAGTGACCTTGGGCGAAACCCACAGTTTCAGAAAAAGCTTCTCTGTCGGTAAATCTTCATCATCTTTTTTAGAATATTAGCCAGTATTTCAGCCACTTACTTATTGAAAGAACGTCGTACTAAGAATTCTTCATCCTCCGTCTTATCTTGAAGATTAGAAGGTCCTACTATTGATTTAATTTCTTCTGGCATTGTTTTGTACTCTCTAGCGTTCGTTTCCTCCGCTAGATGTAGCTATTTTTTTCACATATTTTACAACATTTGTGTTAGAAAATGGTAGCGTCTTGAAACGATGGTCAAGTGGAATGAGTTGCACTGCATTCATAACTTTCCAATCGTGTGTGTTTATTAAATTACTCACAAAGCAGTTTTATAGCTTCCATGACCTGTTGTTGAAAATATTTGTTCGCTAAGAATTTGAAGACCAATTCTCATTGAAATTATTAACGATCTTGAACAATATTTTTCACCACTGGTCATGCAGGTAACCAGTGTTGCCAGGACTAATTTTTAATTTTCCCCAAATATTTCATAAAACCCCCCCAAAATTATCTCTCGCATAAAATACCCACCCCAAAAAATACCCCATCGATTGAAGTTTTTTTTACTCCCATTTTAGGGAAAACCCACCAATCTGGGCAATACTGGGATTAGAGAAGGCGCGTTGATAAGTTTTTGGAATTTGCACAAAAAAAAGTTTTATAACTGTGTAGATAGTACAAAAAGGCCATTTAAAAAATTAGAAAAATATTGAATCGTGCTGTGGCATCCTCCAAATAATTAAAATATTTCTTTATTTTTTCGGAAAGCCTCGCTGATTAACTACTTAAAATTGTTCGCATTTTTGTTTCATAATTTCCAAACAGTTCCAGTTATACCGGGTGATCACCTTTATTCCGGACCAAAGTATTATATTTAAAAATTACTAAAAAAACTAAATTGGCAGCAGAAATAATTTTTTGACTAAAAATTTTCGAAAAAAAAATCAAAAATCGAATTGAAATATTTAAAAATTTAGTAATTCCTCAAACACAAATCGCGCAGACTGTATTTTCTAGCTAAAGATCAAAGTACATTAGTTTTATCCTAATTTATGCTATAATTAAATTAAAAACATTAAAAAAATCAAATATAACCAAAAATTAATACAAAAAGTACAAGCTAAAAATATCAAAAATTCACTCTGCAAAATCTAAATTGTGGGGTAAAAACTAGAAAAATCAGCCAAAAATTCGCTCATAAAAATCAACAATTTATTTAAATCTAAAGTAAAGACCAATAAAAAATTCGCTCATTAAAATTAAAAATTAAGGTAATAGAATTAAAAACATTGGTAAAAAAATTGAAAAAAGAGAGCTAAATATTCGAACATTTTGGTTTAGATGCCAAACACATCTAAAATATAGGCCAAAAAATCGAAAACCCTGGTCTAAAAAATTAAAATGCAGACTAAAAATTGAAAATTCAAGCAGAAGAAAAATAATTTGCCATTTTCTGCCCTAAAAATAAATCTTTACCTCAAAGTAAATTGCCGAAACACTAAACTCAAAAGTAATTTTGAAAAATCGGCCATAAAAACAATAATTCAGCTTAAAACATCTAAAATGAATGGCAAAAAATTAAAAATTTGGTCAAGAAAACCCGAAAATACGAGCCAAAAGTTCGCACACAAAAATCAACAATTTAGGTGAAAAATCTAAAGTATAGACCAATCAAAAATTCGCTCGTTAAAATTAGTAATTAAGGTAAAAGAAACTAAGGATATAGGCAAAAAATCTAAAATTTAAACTCTCGGCAAATGATGTAAAAAAATAAAAAATACAGACTAAAAAATTGAAAATTCAAGCAAAAGAAAAGTGCCATTTTCTGCCCCAAAAATTACTTTATCCCAAACTAAATTGCCGGAACTCTAAACTCGAAAGTAATTTAAAAATTCGCCAATAGAAACAATAATTCAGGTTAAAAAAATCTAAAATGAACGGCAAACAATCAAAAACTTTGTACGAAAACTCGAAAATACCCAAAAAACAAAACAAAATCGCCCATAAAAATCAAAAATTCATGTTAAAAATTTAGAGTGTAGACCAATCAAAAATTCACTCGTTCAAATTAATGATTACGATAAAAAAGAACTAAAAAAAATAATCGAAAAATGAAAAATGTAGACAAAAAAAACCAAAAATTTCAACAGACCATTAAAAAAAATTACCAAAAACTCTAAAAATTAGAACAAAGAATTTAAAAATGCAGACCAAATATCTAAAATATAAGCAAACAATTAAAATAAAATTCCAGGCCTAAAAAAACATGCAGACCAAAAAATAGGAAAATCCCCCAATCTGGCAACACTGCGAGTAACACTTTATATAAAACTGAGCCCGAACTTTTCATTCTTTAACTGTCAACACATGGAGTTTTTTCTTCAAGAAATCTAGTGTACTTCAAGTAGCAGTTTCCAGCTGTTCAAGCCCTCTAACATCAAGTATATTAAACTCCATGGGGTTGTCACATCAATAATGCGTTTTATAGGCCTCTCGTCTTCGTTATTTTGATGTAATGTTTCTGATGACAAATAGCTTTTTCCAGATTTTAAAAAGTTCTTAAATATTCAATTTTGTTTTTTATAGGCGTTCGAAGGATACGAATACAACTTACTTCACGCCCTTATCTCTTATCGGGATATTCGTTTCTCATCCAATTCCGAAGACTCAACTACCAAGTAATTCTAGACTAAGATACGTGTTTGTATTAGTTCTAATATTAAATGTTATGTCATCTACGATGTATAATTCGAGATTGTCTAGTATTTTAGTCGCTCCCACGTAAGTATATATCTTTATACGTACTGCACGTAATTAAAATAGTGCGTTTATTTCAAATTTTAAGCTAGAAAAATTTAGACTTTACAAGACTACGCAACAAATAATTTGGTGTAAGTAAGGAGACTTATACACTGTGAACATAAAGTAAGGAATAAATTCGATTAAAATTCAGGGCATTTTCTTTCAGAAAAATGCTCGGACACGTGCATTATTATTTTTTAACGCGCATTTTTTGAGATAAAATTCAAATGTACGGGGTGTCCCAAAATTGAGATACGAGCCCTAGGTTAAAATTTTCAAATGTGAACCCCTATTTTTTGTTGCTTTTGTGGATTCTACGTCAAATTCTGAGTATTTTTCATGTAGCATACCCTATGTCGATATTCAGCTGTTTTCGAAGAAATGACGTTTAAAAAAGTATTAGTACTATTTATAAAAAATAACATGGTTTCATCGAAATTATCGAAATCGGAATTAATAAGGAAAAATCATTTAATTAAGTAAACAATGATTTTTCCTTATTAATTCCAATGTTTCGATGAAACCATGTTATCTTTTACCAGAAATAAAATAGTACTAGTACTTTTTTAAACGCCATTTCTTCGAAAACAGCTGAATATCGACATAGGGTATGCTACATGAAAAATACTCAGAATTTTACGTAGAATCCACAAATGCAACAAAAAATGGGGGTTCACGTTTGAAAATTTTAACTTAGGGGTAGTATCTCGACTTTGGGACACCCTGTACATTTGAATTTTATCTCAAAAAATGCGCGTTAAAAAATAATAACATACGTGTTCGAGCATTTTTCTAAAAGAAAATGCCCTGAATTTTAATCGAATTGATTCCTTACTTTATGTACACAGTGTATATACAAACGTCTTTATTAAAGAATTGTTAATAGTTAAATCTATATACAATATTTTCTATTTTTTTTTTTCGCAATTCTTCGTCGGCTATCGACCAGAGGTCTTTCAGCTAAGGCAGACTTATTTTTCCATATTTTACGAAAAGTGTAGTTGTATATTCAATTTGTTTGCAAGCACATTTTTAAAGGCATTGTATCTTTTTTTTTAAATTGAATTAACGGGTCATGGCCCAAGAATACATACACTAACAAATATATTTACAATAAATGCGCAATGAATACAGATTTCATCAGAACGTAAAATGTTTTTTTTTAAATAATGATCTTGGCATAGTCTTTCCTTCGTCGTCTTATATTTGTAGTTATATTAATGACATCAAAACCGTCGAAGATTTGGCCAAGAGCAAAATTTTATGGGGTGAATTACAAGATGATTGGGTAATTCCATTAAATGTTGATGATAGGGTAAGTATCTTAACTTCTTTCAGTATTTCCTAAAATACATAAAAAAAATCCTAAATATAAAATAATAAAAAATTTCTTCTTTTCAACTTCTTTTAACATTTTCTAACAAACACATTTTTTTTACTGACCTTTAGACATTATATGAAATAATAAAAAATATCTAAACTTCTTTTAACATTTTCTAACATACACATTTTTTCTTGCTGACCTTTAGCCATTATATCAAATAATAAAAAATAAGTTTAGAGTGGAAAGCGAAGAATCGATGCGAGAGCTTTCTTTGAAAAATAATTTCGCATTTGGTACCGAACGCCTATTATCAGGTAATCAATTTTGCACCAACGAAATTAAAAATCATAATTTCAAAAATTGCAATTTTTAGGGCACTTCGCTATTGGTGGTTACTTCAGGGAGGATGTGGTCAGTAAATATAAAGTCATGACCGAGGATTTATACAGGCAGTACACTTGTATACAACTGAGAAAAAGCTCAATATTGTTACCTTCAATAAATCGATTTCTTTTAAGAGTAACCGAGACGGGTCTTCTTAATTTTTGGGAAGCACAGGTAAAATTTAACTTAAAATAATAGCACCTATAATACTTGCTATTATTCTGTAATAATGTGTACTGCTCTATTCAATAAGTAAAAAAAAAACGTATAATTGCAGGTTTACATTGTCAAGGTGGATTATAATTCAAGCCGTTGCTATGGTAAAAGGTTTAATAGTATATTGTACAACGAGCATATAATTATTGCTATTAATCACGAGAACAATGTTTGCGGAACGAGCCGTAGGCGAGTGGAGCAAATCGATGGAGTGAATAATAGCTATTATATGCGAGTTGTACACTATACTTTGTTCACGAAAATTAAAATCAAAGTCAAAATTAAAAAAAAAACAAAATTAAAATCGAAATTAAAGTTGTAAATACAATTACAATAGAAAAAAAATCAGTATTAAACAGGGTAAACAAAATATTATCATAAATCGCGTTCTGTGAATTAAAGCGCGAATTAGCGTGTTTAATAACCATATTAAACACGCAAATGCGTGTGCGTGTTTAATAAACGTATTAAACACGCTAATGCGTGTTTAAGAAATTGAGTGTTAAATGTACCCCATTAATGCTGCCCGTAGAATTAAATAATGCGCACATTATAACATTTTCGTGAACAAATTTTTATAAACCTGTTTGTCACTATCAACGATGCAACAAAAAGACTGAATCGCATCAGCGAAATACTGTTAAAATCGCGTTTAGTATTGGCACTATTTTTTTATTGATTTGTAGAAATGATTTGACAATAATATCTCAGCAAGCATTCATTTTCATTAAAAAAATGTACACAAATTCAAAAAGGAACAATGTTTACTCAATACTGCAAACAAATAAAAACAGACTTTTTCAAAAAAATAATAAAGTCTTCACCTCTTCTTGGCCGTGGCAACGATTAATAAAGTTTTTAATATTATTTACTCTGATGAATGTCTACAGTTTTGGATAGTGACTTCCTGTTCTTAAAGATTCTTAGTCTTAAAATTAGAGGATCCCACAAATGCATGACGTTGAATTATCAATTAATAATATTTTTCAAATAGAAATGACCATTAATTTTTTTTCTGTTCGGGCCTCGTAACTTTCTTGAATATCTCACAAAATTTAATATGTTTTTAGATGTATGAAGAAGAGCACACTATTTCTGATATCAAGTGATATAGTTTCCCCCAGAAAAAGATATTTAACAAATTTTCTTCTTGATGAAAAAATTGTCTTCTACTGAAATTGTAGATTGGAATAAAACATTTTAACTTTTTATACCACTTTATTACAATACCAATATAGTGGTATAAAAAAGTTAAGGGGGTAAGTGCCTCGCGCCAGAGTTAGACCAGAATGGTCTAAAAGAAAATGATAATCGCCACAATCTTGGGCCTGAAATTTTATCGAATAAATACAAGAAAACGAAATGTAGCCTGAATATATGAATATTCAACCTGTTCGTTAATCTGCAAGCAAAAAATTAAGTCTTACTAAGACTATAAACAAATAACTTATTGAAACAACTACTTCCCTGGCTTCGTTTTCTTGTATTTATCTAAAGCTTTCTGCAACAAGTAAAGTTGTTTCTAATTTGTTTTTTATCGAATACGTAAATTTGTTTGTACACGCCTCCAGGATTGATACAAAATGTTTCATGCAGATGGCGTTCATTATAACGGCGAAAATGAAGCAAATTCGTGCTTGTAGAGGTGCAGCTCTTACGTTTTTGCGACTTTATTTGATAGCTAATGACAATTTTATTACGTACATATTGTTTTCACAGGTATAAACTATTTTTCTGTAGCATTACATTTTTAGTTCTTTGCAGAGAAAAGCTCCAGATATCCATCCAATATAGGTAATTTTCAACAGTAATATAACGAGTGCCTATGATTTTGCCGGCAATTATTAGCGGCAGGATCACGATTGCTTGTTGCGACGAAAATCGGCACGACTGCGAAGCAGGAGTGCCGATTTTCTAGAAGCAACAAGCAAGAGTGATCCAGACGCTAATAATTGCCTAGGAAAAATCAGTCACGAGTTAGATTCGGGAAGACAATTGGCCGAATAAAAAGTTCACACTTCATAATTTGAAAAGTTAAATTTAGTGACACCAAGTGTCAGACGTGTATTAATTTGCGGCGCAATAATTGTAATAAAAATGAGCTTACCAAGATTTTGAGAAATGCCTATGAATACTATTACTTATGAAAGCACTAACACTTCACCCGAAAATACAAACAGATCGAATTCAGGAACAAACTGCTTAAAAGTCCGGCAATAACTGATGTTTTATACGTTATATAAAATGAACCAACGCGTTGCTAGGCAATACCAACATGAGAGATTATCTGATTAGATACCACCCAGGGTTAATTGCCATGCATAACATAGAGCGTGGTCTGTTACGCATCGTAATTAGAATTTTATTGGATCATCTCATCAACGTTATTCGATTTTATTGGTTAATAAGTAAATGAGGGCAATTGTCAGGATAAATTATGCAGTTTGTCTGATGATTAAAAAAAAATCAAATTCTATAGACGAATAGTTTAACCCTTTCTTTCTAAATGTGCAAAATATATTTTCTTAATATTTGATATTAACTTCAGAATTATGTATATGCTGACCATCAAAAATACATCGATTTTCCACGCGGCACTTACCCCCTTAAAGTGTCTTATTCCAATCTACAATCAAGATGTACCACGAAGTAAACGCCGCCAACATTAAACATTCTACTGAAATCCAGGCCACAAATCTATTTGCAACTTTTTTGTATGGATGATTACGTTCTTTTATAGCAATTTGTGTGGGTGAAACATCAATTGTTTGATTATTATTATTTCTAGACAAGTAGGCAACACGCAGATTACAAAGTGCAGAGCGGATTGATGACCAAATCAAGAGAAGAAAATCTTGTAAGTTTGCAAATCGTACACGTGAAGGGAGTGTTTTTGTTATGGTTTATTGGACTATTCATAGCGTTCGTAAAATTTCTTCATGAAATTGAAATGGGTATACGCTCTAAGAGGAGGTCGAAGAAAAAGGCTGCTCAAGTCAAAGCATCTACGGTTGTTAGATGGAAGCAGAAACAGATAGTGGCGAGTAAAACACCAGTTATATACAATTTTAATAACTAGCGGTTGTGAAATGTAATAATATAGAAAAATGTAAATTTAATAAAAACGGAATTAGGCCTAAATTTATTATTATTTAATCTGATTGTACATCCTGAAATATATTTGCAGCAAGTAAACAGTTTTAATTTTCATTTTGAATGTGTAAGATCGTTGTGCATTTTATTGGCATAAAATAGTATACAGGGTGTCCTAAATAGAGTAGGATTGCATGGGTATCTTTCTTATTCTTAAAGCTAGAGATCTGGTTAAATGGGCAGTTTTTTTTAAATATTTTCTAAACTGCTCGGAATTTTGAAAATTTCTCAACATAATCTGAATCAGCATAGAAAACTGCACAACATTGCCCATTTAACCAGATCTCTAGCTTTAAGAATAAGAAAGATACCCATGCAATCCTACTCTATTTAGGACACCCTGTATTGTACAACGAGCAAATAATGGTGGCTATTAATCACGAAAACCATGTTTGCGGAACGAGCCGTAGGCGAGTGGAGCAAATCGTTCGAGTGATTAATAGCCATTATATGCGAGTTGTACAATGTACTTTGTTCACGAAAATTAAAATCAAAATTAAAATCAAAATCAAAATTAAAAAAAAAAACAAAAACAAAATCAAAATCAAAATTAAAATCGAAATTAACGTTGTAATTACAATTACAATTGAAAAAAAAAATCAGTATTAAACAGGGTAATCAAAATATTATCTTAAATCGCGTTCTGTGAATTATAGCGCGAATTAGCGTGTCTAATAACCATATTAAACACGCAAATGCGTGTGCGTGTTTAATAAGCATATCATATCACGCATTTGCGTGTTTAAGAAAATTGAGTGTTAAATGTACCCCATTAATGCTGCCCATACAATTAAATAATGCGCACATTATAACATTTTCGTGAACAAATAGTTATTTTTGTATTAGTCAAGTGACTCCTGTGTTAATTTTTTTACTAGAGACGGACAGATGGCGGCACCAATTGTTTAAAAAACAATGTGTCGTGTGATGTAATAAGTAATTCTTACTTACTTACAACACGGGGCGGCGGTGGCCTAGTGAGTAGAGCTCCTGCTCACGGGTCTCGTGGTCGTGGGTTCGAATTCCCATCCGTACAGTCAGTTTTTCGGAACGAAGAAGTGGCCGTGTCCATAGATGTTTAGTGTATGTCCCATTCATTATTAAAATGAAATCTCAAAAATTATATATTGCTAGGGGCCAAATAGCCTAGATGCTTACGCTAATTCCCAAATCATCCGAACTTCCTCAACCCGAATTCCGTCAACCATACTTCCTTTCTAATAAAAAAAATACAACAAACTATGGTTCATAATACACGGCACTAATTCCAAAAACTCTTCCAAATTGATTTAATAAAGACGAAATATAGCCTGGTATGTTAATATTGAACCTGTTCATGACTGAAAAATTAAGTCTTACTAAGACCTGGCAAGTGCCACTCGGCACGGATATTGAATAATACACAAAAAATTGCACGTTATTACTTGTACTACTAGATAAATACTATTGCTTTGATCGTTTATTTCTACCCACAGGACTAACTTGAAATTAAAATCCAAATTGATACGAAATTTGATCCGGAAATAAATTATTCTTATGTGAAAACTCTTCCCCACATCGAAATTATTCAATAATGATAGCTTATTCCAATCTACAATCTACAATCTCGCCGACATAATTATGCGTAATAAGATTACAAAATGTGTAATTTTGATTTCCGTTCCACCACAATAACACGTAATTATTAATACATTAACCACATAAACTGTTGTATTAAAAAAACTCAATTACACAATCCAGTACGAAAATTATATATTTTTTATTGGTGAATATAATTTTGTATACAGGGTGCATTTGAAACAATGAACAGGCTCGTAACCACAAAGAGATTATATTATTTTTAAACAATATTCGCAATTATTTTGTTTATAACTGTAACAAAAAGCCCGCAATTAATTATTAAAGTTAATGAGTGAAAATACGCAACATGTTTGGGGGCAGTGGTAATGTGACCTCATTTTTAAACGGCATCGGCTTTAGATATCGAATTACAACAAGCGCGTAGGAAATATCTGAGTGCTCTTTAAGCGTCAATGAACTTGAGGACTGTTTATCTTTTACAAAAAATAACGTTGCGATAACACTTCAAATTTCGTAGGCAAGAAATCGTATCTCGCGTTTTAAATAAACAAACACACATTCCATGCAGACCTAATTAAATGAGAAAAGCATCGGTTCTCAAAATATTTAAAAAACCTCGAAAAATTAGGAAAATTCAAAATTTATTTTTCGAATAAATTTTGACGGAAATGGGTTCACAAATATTTTGTGTATGTGCCCTTAAATGCCTGTTCGTTATTTCAAATACACCCTATATTTAACATTTGCTACTCGTGCTCAGAGTTCGAATTTAATCTCGTTTTTCGACCGTTACATTGTTCGATTGAAAATGCAATAGACGATATTATAATCCCAATAAACAAGATCCCAAACGCTCCCTGGACATGTCCCAGCCGCAATTTTATAGGTTCCCCGTCGCCGGATTCGTGATGGCTGGAATACTTGACGGCCCTTTGGATTTTTGAATTCATATGGGTAGTTGCCACCTAAAAAAAGTGTTTTAGATGAAAAAATTTAGGTTGATGAATAGATCAAACTTTAAACTCCCAAACGCTTTGTATTCCAGTTTGCGCCAGGAGTAATATAAAATAATCCAAATTTGGCATCCAGATGGAACTCTTCTTCGCCATCAGCACGCATTGCTCCCAGTACAAATCTTCGGACATTAAACGTAAATCTTTCACTCCTTCCTCTGTTATGTATTCTCCAATTGCAAAATATCCTGTAAATGATTATATAATGCCGCATCGGTATTCACGCAGATTTCTACGTACCTGCTGGTAGACGTTCTACTGAAAATGCGAATCTCTCACCGTTGTGTGTTCTGAGTTCATCTGCTTCTGCTTTAAGGAAACGTTCCACAAGAAGGACGTAGTTACGCTACAACAAAAATATTTAGTATGCGGTGATAAAAAACTCTCTCCTTACTTAAAATGTATCATTTTTAACTTCCAAGTACAATTGTATAATTATTCTTAAAATGACTAGTTTTACCTCTGGAGCATCCATAATTGACATAATCCAAGCGATAGACGTGGCACCCCAGCGAATTTCACTATCAACTAGATCTTGTACAGTTTTTATCGCACCAACATACCTGTAAATATTTTAAACTGAATTGAAAAATTCACCACTAATTATTGTAAAAAATATTATATAACCTGAGAGGAAGTTTAAATCTAAAACAAATATTCGACTTATTACCAATTTTAAGATAACAATTTCTACACTAATATACTTAACTCCTACTCACACTTCATCAATACATTAGCGCGAATCACCAGGACAGTTAACCCACACTTAATATTAGATCTTGCGTTCACAATCAACTTCAGACAGGGCAGAAAGACCTTCGGTCGATAGCCCAGACAGACTAACAACCTCATTTTGTATATTTCGAATTACTCTACTTTTGTTAATTTATGTTTTTATTGTCTGAATAAAGATTGTCTCTCTCTATACTTAACTTGGTACAGTCATACTACTCGCCAGACCACTACTGTAAGAACTCGTTATTAGCACGCTGAAGAGAAACATGCTGCCGTAAATGTATTTCCTGATCAGATCCTTTAAATCTCTTTCGCTGTCCACTGATTGAATTAAAAAGATGGCCGCAGTGTGAAATATTGATTTCTCCAAAGTTGCAGCTTTTGTGTTGTGGCTAAGATTATTTTTGTTTGTTATAAGTACTTCATATTGTAGTTTGAAGGTACTTACGTTTTTTTAGTTTTTGGCAAAATGTTTATGTAATCAAATATGAAGAGGGAAGTCGAACACCCAAGGAATGATACGCCAACACCAATCCACATTTTGTATGAAAATGAGAACATCGGAACCAACCAACCTGCTGCTAAACTAAAAAAAAAGAGATTACTACATAATTAACAAGTTTTAAGTTCTGAAGTTAAATTTATCATCCAATAATTAGATCAAAAATACCCCATTATTAGATAATAAGTGTATTGAACGTCGTTCCGTTTAAAGTCGTATAATTTTCTAAAGTAAACACCGAATGAATAAATAAATTTTTGTGAACAAATATATAACAATGCAGTGATGAACTTTAAAATCATGTTTCTTACGAAAAATCAAACTGTTGAAACGGAGCAAGTGTTCATAAATTTGGTAAAAACTACGGAATTTCAAAGGCCAAGACTAAAATCATCTTAAGATGTTCTTGTTCTATGTACATACTTAATATTTTATTATTAATAATGTAGTTATTTAATTTAGTTTATCTATAATTTATACATAAATGTAACTTATGTTTTTATTTCTGAATAGCAAATAAATAAAATACATGTACAGGTTAATAAATGCAAATAAGTTACAACTTTATTCTGATCTTTAAGATTCGCTCTAAAGGTACGCGCACACTTATGGGAATCGGACGGACGGCACGCATCGGATAAAATTGCTTAACACAGTTGTAAACGAGACCATGCCGTACCGATAAATGTGCGTTGACTCGTTTACAACTGTGTTAAGCAATTTTTGCCGATGAGTGCCGTCCGATTCCGATAAGTGTGCGCGTAGCTTTATAGTGTGTACTTGGCAGACATGAAAAGTGTTTTCCGCACGTCGTTATGTAAGCAACAACATTCAACACGTATCAGCTTCATACCAATTTCGCACTTTATTTTTATTTTTCAGTAGAACAATTTTTTTTAATACTTACGTTGGAGCTGGTGTGATGCAAGTGATACCAGTTCTTACCACGGGCTTTGAGAGATCCAGAAAGTTATATTCATGTGCCCAAGTATACAACGCAGCTAAAATAAAATTGAAACATTTTAATTATGTAATTTATAACCATTTTCCGAGATCATAACATAAGGAAGGATTCTGAATTAGCATGTAATGACCTACCTATAAAAAAAGTAATTTAATTTAAGTATAGTTGCCCGAAATATATAGGGCGTTTATGGCCTTTTGCGGTATTTAACTTTCACTAATTTTTATGAAGGACCGACAGCAAACTTTCATCACTATCTCAGCTCCCAATAAATGGTCCCCAACGGATCCTTCCAACACTGTCCCAAGCCCGGTTTCGGTATTATTTTATTAAGGGGCCGTTTTAATTCCGGGTTCTGCCGCACATTTGTGTAGAGAAAATTCTACAATGCGGTCCTGACCATCCCGAGAATATTTATGAGTTCGGTTTTACGCTATGATAGCCCTAAACTTATTAAGGCGGTCAAACGGTAAAAGTCCATAAACGCCTTATATCTATTGGACAACTATAACTAGAAACATATCTTTCAGAAAACTGAACATCAGATAATTAATCAAAATGCAAAATTTAAAATGCATAAAATTTAAAACAAGTCTTTATCAACATCTTAACATTGACTTACAATTTATTAAATGTAACAATTGGTCAGTACTCCTCTACTAAATGGAAAATTGGGCTTTAAAACAGCAAATAATAGCCTTTGAGATATCACAGAGAGGGTCACAATAAGGAAATCTTGTACCCAGGGCTAAATATCTAATTTGCGCATCCCCTTGACGACATTTTATCATTAACAAATTTCGTAAATAGAAAGCAAAATACAGATTTTTTAAAGAAGTTCGTAGCCACTCTCTATTGGTCTTTTTACCATTGGGTAAAATGAAGACAAAGCAACTTCTGCTAAAACGCCTACCGTCTTCATTAGTCGAATTCAACATCCTTGTATTGTTTTGATCCGGTTTCTACTAATACTCTGTTGAATTGTCGGGAGATCGGTTCTTTATGTTCCTTAAATTTTTTATCCACCGTTTATTGGCTATATGATTGGTTAGTTTCAGTAATATTTATTTGCGCCGCGTAATGACTTCTTGTTTTCCTCTTAAATATTATTATTATTATTAATTTTATTATAATTGGAAATACCAATTTTCTTAGCGAGATATCAAAAATAGGTTCATCTTCGATATATTTTCAAATTTAAAATTATCTCCTGCTGGGATGAATTTTGCAATTTTTTTGGTTTAATCCTGATAGATTTGTAAATTTTGGATCTTAATCCAGCGGAGATGATTTTTTTTTATTTCCATAATCGCAGCATGTTTTTAAGTCCATAGTGTTATAATTTAGTTTTTGGCTCAGATGTATTAACAGTTTTAGCAAAACATCAAAAATAGTATTATTTTGGATAAATTCTAAACAGCAGAGATAAATTTGTAATTGCCGAATACAATTAAGTTTTTTAGCAGTATGTTAGAAACAGGTTCATTTTGGTTGGATTTTGAAAATTTGAGGCTAATTCTAATAGAGATGATTTTTTTTGCAATTTTAATAATCGTCGAATGTAATTTTCTTCTCTGTAATTTAAGTTCCTAGAGTTGTCAATTTGTATCGAGGTGAAATATGTCAATTGTTTTAGAAGTATGTCAAAGATAGGTTCATTTTGGTTGGATTTTGAAAATTTTCAGCTAATTCCTGCAGATATAATTTTTTTACAATTTTTGTAATCGCTGAATGTAATTTTATTTCCTGAAATTTAAGTTTTGAGAGTTATCAATTTGTTTCCATCTACAATACATCAATTGTTTTAGCAGTATGTCAAAAACAGGTTCATTCAGGTTGAATTTTAAAATTTTGAAGGTAATTTTGGTAGAGACGATTTTTTTACAATTTTTATAATCGCCGGATGTAATTTTTTTTCTGTAATTGAAGTTTTGAGAGTTTTCAATTTGTTTCCAGCTGTAACATGTCAATTATTTTAGCAGTATGTTAAAAACAGGTTCATTGTTGTTGGATTTTAAAATTTTAAAGCTAATTCTAGCGAAGAATATTTTTTTTCAATTTTTATAACTGCCGAATGTAATTTTCCTTTCTGCAATTTAAGTTTTGAGAGTTGTCAATTTGTTTCCAGACGTAACATGTCATTTTTTTAACAGTACGTCAAAAATAGGTTCATTCTGGATGGATTTTGAAAAGTTCAAGCTAATTCGAGCAGAGATTCATTTTCTACAATTTTTATAATCGCAGCATGTAATTTTCTTTTCGGTAATTTAAGTTTTGAGAGTTGTCAATTTATTTTTTTTTTAATAATTTATTTCCAGTTGCAATATGTCAATGGTTTTAGCAGTATGTCAAAAATTGATTCATTCTGGTTGGATTTTGAAATTTTAGAACTAATTCCAGCAGAGATAATTCTTTTACAATTTTTGTAATCGCCGAATGTAATTTTCTTTTCTGTAATTTAAGTTTTGAGAGTTGTAAATTTATTTGCAGCTGCAATATGTCAACTGTTGAAGCAGCATGTCAAAAACAGGTTCATTCTGGTTGGATTTTAAAATTTTGAAGCTCATTCCAGCAGAGATGAATTTTTTGCAATTTTTCTAATCACCGAATGTAATTTTCTTTTCTGTAATTTAAGTTTTGAGAGTTGTAAAGTTATTTCCAGCTGCAAAATGTCAACTGTTGAAGCAGTATGTCAAAAACAGGTTCATTCTGGTTGGATATTAAAATTTTGAAGATCATTCCAGCTGAGATGAATTTTTTGCAATTTTTCTAATCACCGAATGTAATTTTCTTTTCTGTAATTTAAGTTTTGAGAGTTGTAAATTTATTTGCAGCTGCAATATGTCAACTGATGAAGCAGTATGTCAAAAACAGATTCATTCAGGTTGGATTTTGAAATTTTGAAGCTCATTCCAGCAGTGAAGAATTTTTTGCAATTTTTCTAATCACCGAATGTAATTTTCTTTTCTGTAATTTAAGTTTTGAGAGTTGTAAATTTATTTGCAGCTGCAATATGTCATCTGTCGAAGCAGCATGTCAAAAACAGGTTCATTCTGGTTGGATTTTAAAATTTTGAAGCTCATTCCAGCAGAGATGATTTTTTTGCAATTTTTCTAATCACCGAATGTAATTTTCTTTTCTGTAACTTGAGTTTTGAGAGTTGTAAATTTATTTCCAGCTGCAATATGTCAACTGTTGAAGCAGCATGTCAAAAACTGGTTAATTTTGGTTGGATTTTAAAATTTTGAAGCTCATTCCAGCAGAGATGAATATTTTACCATTTTTATAATCGCCGAATGTAATTTTCTTTTCTGTAATTTAAGCTTTAGGAGTTGTAAATTTATTTCCAGCTGCAATATGTCAACTATTTTAGCAGTATGTCAAAAACAGGTTATTTCTCGTTGGATTTTGAAATATTTATGTCAATTCCAGCATAGATGATTTTTTTGCAATTTTTGTAGTTGCCAAATGTAATTTTCTTTTCTGTAATTTAAGTTTTGAGAGTTGTAAATTTATTTCCAGCTTCAATATATCAACTGTTGAAGCGGTATGTCAAAAACAGGTTAATTCTGGTTGGATTTTAAAATTTTGAAGCTCATTCCAGCAGAGATTAATTTTTTTGCAATTTTTCTAATCGCCGAATGTAATTTTCTTTTCTGTAATTTATGCTTTGAGAGTTGTAAATTTATTTGCAGCTGTAATATGTCAACTGTTGAAGCAGTATGTTAAAAACAGATTATTTCTGGTTGGATTTTAAAATTTTGAACCTCATTCCAGCGAAGATGAATTTTTTACAATTTTTATAATCGCCGAATGTAATTTTCTTTTCAAAATTTAAGTTTTGAGAGTTGTAAATTTATTTCCAGCTGCAATATGTCAACTGTTGAAGCAGCATGTCAGAAACAGGTTCATTCTGGTTGGGTTTTAAAATCTTGAAGCTCATTCCAGCTGAGATGAATTTTTTACAATTTTTCTAATCGCCGAATCTAATTTTCTTTTCTGTAATTTAACTTTTGAGAGTTGTAAATTTATTTCCAGCTGCAATATGTCAACTTTTGAAGCAGTATGTCAAAAACAGGTTCATTCTAGTTATATTTTGAAATTTTCAAGCTAATTCCAGAAGAGATAATTTTTATAATCGCCAAATGTATTATTTTTCTGAAATTTAAGTTTAGAATGTTGTAATTTTGTTTCCAGCTGCAATATGTCAATTGTTTTAACAGTTTATTAAAAACAAGTTTATTCTGGTTGGGTTTTGAAATTTCATAGCTGATTCCAGCAGAGGTGAAGTTTTACCAATTTTTATAATCGCCGAATGTAATTTTCTTTTCTGCAATTTAAGCTTTGAGAGTTGTAAATTTATTTCCAGCAGCAATATGTCAACTGTTGAAGCAGCATGTCAAAAACAGGTTAATTCTGGTTGGATTTTGAAATTTTGAAGCTAATTCCAGCGAAGATGAATTTTTTGCAATTTCTCTAATCGCCGAATGCAATTTTCTTTTATGTAATTTAAGTATTGAGAGTTGTAAATTTATTTCCAGCTTCAATATGTCAACTGTTGAAGCAGTATATCAAAAACAGGTTCATTCTGGTATGGTTTTGAAATTTTGAAGCTCATTCCAGCAGAGATGAATTTTTTGCAATTTTTCTAATCGCCGAGTGTAATTTTCTGTTCTATAATTCAAGTTTTGAGAGTTGTCAATTTGTTTCCAGATGGAATATGTTAATTGTTTTAGAAATATATCAAAAATAGGTTCATTCTAGGTAAATTTTGAAATTTTGAAACTGATTCCAGCAGACATTAATTTGTAACAATTTTTCAAATTGCAAAATTATTTATTTATTTTCCTTTACTTCAAGTTTTTAATTGTTGTCATTTTGTTTTCAGCTGTGATATTCAAGTTTTTCGCTGCATCTCCAAAATAGATTCATTCAGGGTGAATTTCTAAATCCCTCAGAGATGATTTTTTTTCAATGTTTAAAATTTTTGGTTCAGTTTTCCATCATTTTGGGGTAACAGCTGAACTCTGAAGATGTGAGTTCACTAGTTTATATCATAGATGACTAATAAATGGAATAGAATAAGAAGCAAATGAGGTGCTTACTTTAATCACGTAGACAAAAGTCGAAAACTTCTGATTGTAATTGAAAGAAGTACAACTGAAAGTCTAGGACATGAGTTATCAAGAAGAATATTATTCTCGAAGGTAAGATTGAAGGGATAAGAGGTTTATGAAAAAAAAGGAGAAGTCTTGACTAAAGAATATAAAATATTGTCGGAAATCGAAAATACAGCAAGAAACATTGCAGATAAAGTTTGAGAAATATTATAAATAATTATTTTTTGAAGCTTGACATGAAAATGGCTTCCAGATTGGCTTTAAAGCTCTTTAAATAAAATATTCTGATTACTTGTCTAAAACTCCGAAAAACCATTTACGTCTTAAATTCCAAAAGCTTATAAAACAACACACGAACAATTACTTTTTATATACCTTTATATTAAATGAAGAATTAAACAATTAAAAAAATTAGAAATATTGTAAACTTAATTAAAAAATTCACCATATTTCAGTCACAATTAATCATTGTAAAAATATAACATAACATAAGAAAGCAGTTACATAAATCTTCTCACGTTGAATACTATCTTTTGCAATAATTAGTTGTGGTTAAGACATTCTGAATTTTCTAATGCAGTTTAATTGTGGATTATTACGTAATAACGGTCGCAACAATCGAGTTAGGAAATTTTCAGTTAATTTATTAAAACATTGTATCAATTTAGCTTATTATAATAAACAAATTGGGAATAACCTTACTTGTTGCAGAAAGCATTAGATAAATACAATAAAACGTTCGTTTTATTGTATTTATTATAATATACAAAATCACTTTATATAATGTATATTTCGATTTTTCCACATAAACGGTTTCACAGTTCTCCTATAAATATATTATTTCTATCAGTCTTATTACATACCCAAACCAACATCGCCGTAATCATTCATCACGTTCCCTAAAATTCCATATCCCGTCCAATTATCATAGATTTCTCCCCATTCTCCTTCCTCATCTATATACAATTTTGGTGATAAATTATACTTCTCACAAAAAGTAATCCCCAATTCGAGTTCTGTTCCTTCGCGTGTGGCTAAAAATCAAATTATAAAAATGTTTGTGCCATAAAACCAACGAAATAATTCTCACCTGGTACACTGTAAGGTTTATAACTAAACGTAGCAATCGTAAAAGGCCTTCCTTGCCCATTGCTCAATTTATCAGGGTATAAATCAGCATTCCTCAAAAAAGTCTGCGTGGAGGAAATCCACTCATCCAACAAAACAATTTCATTGGTATTTTTCATCCCAACAAAACGGTGAGTGTACAACTCATAGTTTACTATGGGCAGCCTAAACCAATAGATGAGTGCATCATCTTCATACTTTGGTGTTATAATCAATAAATCCGCTATATACTCGATCGCTTTAGTTTCAAAAATTTCCATCGGATCCTCCCTCGAGTCCTTCGTTGGTATAAACAAATACCTTCGCGAGTTAAATCTATCCATGTTGTACCTAATCTTATTTTCCATCAAAAGCAAACTCGTAACCGGATTCCTAGTATTAATAACAATCCCCTGACATCCGTAGTGTTTATCAAAAATTAAGCTTGCATCAAACGTGCCATTATCATCCACGAAAATGTTAACCCAAGCAAAATCAGCTTCATAGTTAAAGTTATTATTATCACTAAAAATTAGTAAACATCTCGTTTCCTGAAAGTACTGCCGGATTATCAAGTTGACCAGTATGCTTAAATGAAAATGCATTCCGCTTAAGTTTTCGGAAACAACACCACGAAATTCTTTTATACGTTCGATTTTGTTTGCAATCGGGTCATATTTACTTCATTTTTTTTGGTAAGGGAATTGTATTATGCTTTATTATCTTATTCCCTTTCATATATATGTTAAGTAAACAGTCGTTTCTTATTTGGTTTAGAATTAGTAATTTCTTGTTGATCGAAGTATTTTCGCCTAAAATAGAAAAAATTAAGTGAATTTTGGTACTGTCAATCATAGTCATACAAGATTTGTAATTTTAATCGCGTTTTATTTATTATTAATAACTTTTGCTACGTTATTCGAGCTGCGTTTAAACGAAGCGTATTATTAATTCCTATTGATTTATATCGCTAATGGTGGTATAATTAGATTGAAAGTGGACGTTAAGATAAACGTTTTTAATTCTGTTTTGTGTCTCTGTGATGAATAGATATGTTTATGTATATAATGACAATAGAAAATTCTATTTATGTATTTTTATTACGCGTTTAGTTACATTTACAATCAAAGAATATTGCCAAAGTAATATGTTTGAGGGTGTAAAAGAATACTTAAACATCTCAAAATTTACAATAACTGAACGCCCAAAATGTACGGTATGTTTTTAAAAGAAATTAATCACAGTCGACTGTGAATTGAAACAAACAAACAAAACGGCGACACCCAAAACTCGAATTGAATGAAGAAAAATCGCATCTAGGGATTAGAAATTTTTAAAATTTTCCGCTCACGGAATTAGCTTTAAATTTACCAAATATATCCAGGAGTAATGTATTTTTCATATATTAAAAAAAAAGGATTTACGTATGTTGCCTGGAAACAAAATGGCGATACTCAAAATTGAAGGAAGCAAAAGTGCATCTCGGGGTTAGAAAATCAAAAAAAAATTACCGCTCACGGAATTTGCTTCAAATTTACCAAATCTACCCAGGAGTAATGTATTTTTCACGTACTAAATAATAACAATGACAATATTGCTTGTAAACAAAATGGCGACACTCAAAACTCGAATTGAAGGAAGCAAAATTGCATCTCGGGGTTAGAATTAAAAAAAAAAAGATTACTGCTCACGGAATTTGCTTCAAATTTACTATATCTATCCAGGAGTAATGTATTTTTCATGTACTGAAAAATAATTGATGCATCTTACGTGGAAACAAAATGGCGACAATCAAAACTCTAGTTGAAGAAAGTAAAATCGCATCTCGGGGTTAGAAAATGAGAAAAAAAATTATTGCACAAGGAATTAGTTTCAAAATTTCCAAATCCACCCCGAAATAATGTGTTTTTGATATACTAAAAAAAAAATAATTGACATATCCGTCTGGGTACCAAATGGTGACACTCAAAACTCGAGTTGAAGAAAGTAAAACTGCATCTCGGAATTAGACAATGAGAAAAAAAAATTATTGTATAAGGAATTAGCTTCAAAATTTCCAAATCCACCTAGAAATAATGTAGTTTTGAAATTCTAAAAAATAATTGACGCATCTCGGTTGGGTACAAAATGGCGACACTCAAAACTCGAATTAAAGACAATAAAATTGCATCTCAGTGTTAGAAAATGAAAAAAAAAATTATTGCTTAAGGAATTAGTTTAAAAATTTCCAGATCTACGCAGAAATAATGTATTTTTGATATACTAAAAAACAATTGACGTATCTCAGCTGAGTACAAAATGGCGACACTCAAAACTCTAGTTGAAGAAAGTAAAATCGCATCTCGGGGTTAGAAAATGAGAAAAAAAATTATTGCACAAGGTGTTTTTGATATACTAAAAAAAAAAACAATTGACATATCCGACTGGGTACCATTTGGTGACACTCAAAACTCGAGTTGAAGAAAGTAAAATCGCATCTCGGGGTTAGAAAATGAGAGAGAGAAAATTATTGCACAAGGAATTAGTTTCAAAATTTCCAAATTCACCTAGAAATAATGTAGTTTTGATATTCTAAAAATAATTGACGTTCCCGGTTGGGTATAAAATGGTGACACTCAAAACTCGAATTAATGAAAGTAAAATTGCATCTCGGTGTTGGAGAATGAAATAGAAAAAAAATATTGTTTAAGAAATCAGCTTAAAATTTCCAAATCCACCCAAAACAATATATTTTTGTTATACTAAAAAACAATTGACGTTTCCCGGATGGGTGCAAAATGGCGAGACTCAAAACTCGAATTGAAGAACGTAAAATTACATCTCGGGGCTAGAAAATGAAAAAGAAAAAATATTGCTTAAGAAATTAGCTTAAAATTTTCAAATGCACCCGGAAATAATGTATGTTTGATGCACTTAAAATAGCCGAGCAACCGGTTTTGCAAGCGGATAAAACTTTGTAGGCGGATAAAAATGTAGATGCAAGTTTGCAAGCGGATAAAAGGATAGATACAAGTTTGCAAGTGGATAAATGTAGTTGTATTCACTTGATAATGGCATTAAAGGTACGCGCACACTTGTCGCAATCGGACGTACGGCACGCATCGGCAAAAATTGCTTAACACAGTTGTAAACGAGTCAACGCATATTTATCGGTACGGCATGGAACGGATAAATGTGCGTTGACTCGTTTACATCTGTGTTAAGCAATTTTAAGCGATGCGTGCCGTCCGTCCGACCTCGACAAGTGTGCGCATAGCTTAACACGTCGAAACTTAAGTCGTGAGTTTTTGTTTGCATATAATTAATAAATTTATTGTATATACACAATAACAATACATTATTTGTGATGAAAAATGTGTTTATGGGATGTTTCAGAATCTGGAAAAATTAATTAATTATGCAATATCATGTGACCATCACATGACCTAGACAACACTATCCAGGGTCACTGCTTGAAGTGCCGGCTAGCTTTTTTATAAACCTTCTTTTTTGAAAATGCGTATTCTTTGAATTAAAATTACGTTCCCTCCCTCCTCTATATTTTCTACAGACTTTCCTACATAAATATTCAATTGATTGTATTTTACATAAACATATTGAAAGTTGTTCGTGCTTTAAGAAAGTCTTGTCTTCTCGCACGTGGTTCGTTCATATATGAAAATATTTTTTTGCGGCATCTATCGAACAAAAGCCAAACTGTGCAAAAACACTCTACAAGATCCATAGAATACATACCCAACTTTTTATAAACCTTTTTTTCGAAAATGCGTATTCTTAAAAAAAAATAAAAAAAACTTAAATTTTCTTTCCATCCCTCCTCTATATTTTCTAAAGACTTTCCAAAACAAATATTGAAAATACAACGCTTTGAAGTTGTTCGTGCTTCAAGAAAGTATTGTCTTGTCTTCTCGCACTTGGTTCGTTCGTATATGAAAATATTTTTTTTGCGCCATCTATCGAACAACAGCTAAACTGTGCAGAAACATCCACAAGGCAAATAGAACACATACCTAACTTTTATAAACCTTTTTTTTCGAAAATGCGTACTTTTCAAAAAAATTTAAAAACTTAAATTTTCTATCCCTCTCTTTACATTTTCTACACACTTTCCAACACAAATATTCAATTGGTTGTATTTTACACACACATATTGAAAATCCAACGCATTGAGGTCGCACGTACTTTAAAAAAGCGCTCATGCGGGAACATTGTCTTCCCGCACTTGGTTCGTAAATAACTATTGCATATATGAAAACAATTTTTGCGCCATCTATCGAACAAAAGGCAAACTGTATATGAACACTTCTCACAACCCATAGAACTTATAATACATTTTTGCGGCATCTATCGGACAAAAGCCAAACTGCACATGAACACTCCTCACGACTCATAGAATGAAAAAGTCGAAAATGATTGGCAGCATATTTTTTTTAAATCCCTGTAATAATTCTAGTTGGATTGTCCAGTGCAGTGCTTGTGCGTCTTGTTAATTTTGACATCTTGTGATTTTTTACGGTTACTTTAAAAAACACACAACATTAGCAGTTATTTTCAGAACAGTTTATCGCATACGCACATGACCGTCTGTATTACAGAGAACTCTCTTTATTACAGATTTCTGCTCCGCGTTAATGCAGCTTGTGTCCCTTTGTACATTTTGTCAATTTTTACATCTTGTGATTTTTTAATCCGTTAACTGCGGAATTTAATTTTAAAAACTCCTTACGGAATGCGGGATTAAAATCAAGCATTGATGAGTATACATGTCGAACGCAGGCCAAATGGTCGTATTATAAATTTACGAGAAAAACGAGAGAGGTTGATATTTTTATTTGATACAAAATTAACCATTCATTTACAAAAGGTTATTATGATAACTCAATCTGTTAGTTGTGTTTGACGAGTATACACGTTGAACGCACTTAACTGTTTAAGGTTACTTATTTTAAAAATACACATTAGCAGTTATTTTCAGAACTGACCGCAAACTCTGTATTACAGAGAACTGCATTTATTACAGATTTCTGCTCCGCGTTAATGTCGCTCGTGTCCCCTAGATGGCGGCCGTGTAAGGCGGGTTCTCCACAAGAGACATGCGCATTTCAATTCATAGTCGACAGCGATTGATTTCTTTTTGAAACACACTGTAGATTTTAAATGGTATAAAAAAATGTTATAAATGTCGCAAAAGCGTAAGAGGAAAATAGAAATATCGGTATTATTTTTAAACGATTGCACAGACATATACTCTAATATTGATAAAGAAAGCTTCTCCGTCGTTATAGCGTAGTATTTGGCAGTGGCCGTTTTAAAGGGGGGGGGGGGGGGGTAATCGTGTAATTATTGTTATTATTTTTCGCTTAACAATTTTTATTGTTAAAAATTACCGATATTCCATATTCCAAACAAATAATATAACCGGTAAATTTTTCCTAAGCTTGAAAACGTTGGAAAAGGATAGGGAGATTTCACGGAACAGGTGTATGAGAGCGGAAGCAGCAGTTTATTTATCTTTTTTTTATTACCCCCCTAGACTAGTTAGTTGGAAATTCCCTTGCTATTTAGTAAAGTAAAATTCAAAAAAATTAAAGCCATTCGCCTTTATTATACAATGGATAGTATTTCAGAATGAATGATCGATCGCCTGAAGTAACAAGTTCAGTTACACACATACAAACAGACAAACTTACACTTGCGATCCTCATCTAATAAATGTTCACTTTAGCCAACAATTAAAATGGTTACACTATCACATCCAAATGCACTTTACTTTGAATTTTAATTGAATCTAATTTGAGCTGGCTTTTACACAAATTGTATACTAAACTGTAAACATTGTACTGACAAGTACACACCGTGGTTTTATCCTTTATAAATGTATTTATAATCAATATTTAATAACAACTAATTGGATTTTATTAGGAGACAGAAGTATAGAAGAATTAAACCAAACATTAAATTCAACCAGCAATTACTGTTTCTACTAATAACAATATATTCGTATGAAAACAAATACATAAAATGTAATATAAAAAAATATCTAATAATAAATCGTTTATACTCACTTTAATTTAAATAATATGAATACTAACACAAAGTAGACAAAGTAGTAGTTATTACTGGTAATATCTAGATATACTCTGTTCCATTTTTAGTTTTAACTAAGAAGACTGTGGTTTTATTTTATAAAGTTAAGCTCATTTAATTATATAAAAAATTGTAAAATTTAAATTTAAATTTTTGAGTAATATCTGAATCATTGGAATTTGGTATAATCAAGATTATTTTGTTTCTGTAATTTTTATCAATATCTTCAAGCGATTTATTTAAATCGTTAATTATGATTGTCCATTAATGACAAACATCAGACCGGCAGCAGATTATCAGTGAAGTTTAATCGACGATACTATTTACTTATCTTACTGTAGTTTATTCACCTCCAACTGTGTTTTATTCACCTCTAAAAGTGATTTATTTAATTGCACTGTAGTTTATTCGCTTCCACTGTGGTTTATTCACTCGATGCCAAGGCTAATTCAATATGAAAAAGTCAAAGTGTCATATTGTAAGATTTAATATTGTAGAATTGCGAACACGTTGAATATTCATATGTTCTAGTTATATTTTGTGTTTATTAAATTTAGATAACAAATACATTAAATTAAAAATTGTGCTATTTATAAAAGGCAAATTATTTTATACAATTTAATAGATTACGTAAATAGGTAGTTCCGTATTCAATATCTAATTTGTTCCAATTCTACTAATTGCTAGACTTATGTCATAAATAATTTTCAAAGGTTTGAAAATAAAATCATTCATACATTTTAATTAAAAAAAACATTTGATTATACATTTATTCTAAATCGTCTAATTTTTTGGTGAAAAGCATCGTAATTAGTTTATTCTATGACCAACGCACAGCTCAACTAAAAAACAAATAAACGAAGACGCCAGCCCCAATATTATGATTGCAAAAACTCCCTCGACGTGTCCTATGGTCAACGCAACAGGGAGTCCATCCACCTTGGATTGATGAATGGAATACTTGACGATTCTTTGGATTTTCGTGTTCATGTAATTATTCACGGCCTACAAAATAAATTTAATTTTGCAAAATATACGGGGTGTAGATGAACGAAACGGAACATGGGATTTTCAATGTTAATTTCTTTATAATCGAAAATTATCTTCCGTGATCATTTTAGAGAAAACATGTAAATTACTTTTTTGTAAAGTAAAAATTTCTGCAGTTCATAAAACCCCAGATCAACGGCGCACCATTTTTTTTTAATTTCATGGCAACAATTATTTTCGTGAAAATTATCTTTTTTTTAGGGTTTTTATGAATGCAAAAAAAAAATAATAGCATGACAGTATGCAAAAATTACTCTGCAAAAAATAATTTACTTGATAATGTACAGTATGCAGAAATTACTCTACACAAAATAATTTACTTGATAATATTTTCTCTAAAATGATCAGTGAAGATAATATTCCGATGTAAAGAAATTAACAGTGAAAATCCTGTTTCGTTTTGTGCATCTACACCCTGTATAGCATCGCTTAAAATACCTGCATTTCCCAGAATTCCTGTAGACCAGTTTGAGCGATCAATAGCATAAACGAATCGAGCTTATCCAACCAAATGGAACTTTTCTTTACCATAAAAACGCAGTATTCAAAATATATGTCTTCGTCCATTAGCCGCAGTTTTGTTATTCCTTCCTCGGTTACATAATCTCCTATTGCAAAATTTCCTAAAGTGAGACAAAGTAAATTTTAATAATTTTGAGCATAAATTATGAACAGAGTTGATCAATAAAGTACCGAATTAGTGCGTTAAGATGACAGTTTTCCGCACTAGTGTGTTAAAATGACAAGTCTAAGAGACCATTCTGAACACTATTCTATAAAAAAAAATTAGCAACCGAGATTCGCAAAATTACTTTTTTCGTAAATAGTGCTTGAATCGACTGGAAACGCTTAAAAATCGATTGAGTTAAATTTTTCTTCAAAACAATTTTTTTTGTTTTTTATTAAAGTTTAAGAGACCATTATGAACACCATTTGTACATAATTTTTTTTGTGAGACTTCTAGAAACTGAAAAACGCAAAATTACTTTTTTCGTAAATAGTGCTTTAATCGACTGGAAACGCCTAAAAATCGATTGAATTAAATTTTTCTTCAAAACAATTTTTTTTGTTTTTTATTAAAGTTTAAGAGGCCATTATGAGCACCATTTGTACATAATTTTTTTTGTGAGACTTCTAGAAACTGAGAAACGCAAAATTACTTTTTTCGTAAATAGTGCTTTAATCGACTGGAAACGTCTAAAAATCGATTGAATTAAATTTTTCTTCAAAACAATTTTTTGTTTTTTATTAAAGTTTAAGAGGCCATTATGAGCACCATTTGTACATAATTTTTTTGTGGGACTTCTAGAAACCAAGAAACGCAAAATTACTTTTTTCGTAAATAGTGCTTTAATCGACTGGAAACGCCTAAAAATCGATTGAATTAAATTTTTCTGTAAAACAATTTTTTGTTTTTTTTATTAAAGTTTAAGAGACCATTATGAACACCATTTCTCCATAATTTTTTTTGCGGGATCCGAGATACGCAAAATTACCTTTTTCGTAAATAGTAAAATAGTATTGCAATGTTTAAGATTACTTGGATTAGGTTTTCGTTTAGCACTTGGTGAAACATATTGTAATATGTAATATTAAAATTTCGATATGTTATATCACACATTCCTTGAAAATAATATAACATATCGGAATAAACTTATAACTTGTGAAACAAACCGAGTGCTCTTATTACTGTAATTACGTTTAACATTACTCGTTGGTAGTAAATAAAAGTAATTTGAAATCGCAGATGCTAAGTAAATTCTGGAATATTCTTCGTTTATTAATATGTAGTCTTCACTATGTTCACTATTTCCAACGCTGTCCTATTTTAACTTGTAGGTTCTTAAAAGTCCGATTTTTTCACTAATTACCAGTGACGGTTCGCGGGGTATTTTCTGGTACGGCCGAGGAACAAGAGGTGGTAATACAGATAGGTGCGGTCACGCAGCCAGCCGTCTCTGCAACTGACCCTACCTATTTCTATTGCCACCTCTTGTACCAGAAAAAAACCCGCGAACCGTCACTGCTAATTACTTCCAACTAAAATTACTAACCTCCTGGTAATCGTTCCAAGGCAAACGCAAACGGTTCACCATTATATGTTTCCAACACACTTTTATTGGCTTCTAGAAAACGTTCAGTAAGAAGAACATAATTCAGCTACAACAAAAATATATGGAAATACAAAAAAAAACACAATTTGTTGGTTCGTTCCACGAATTCAAGAAATACTAAAAAACTGTAGTTTATATTACTGTGAGATCGAAAAAAAATAGTCAAAGCACGTCATGAAAAAAATGTCTTGAAAATAATTATTGACACTGACAAAGTTACATTAAAATTATATAGAAATAACCCAATTTGTTGGTTCCTTCCACGAATTCAAGAAATTTTGTAAAACTGTAGTTTATATTACCGTGGGATCGAAAAAAAATAGTCAAAGCACGTCATGAAAAAAATATCTTGAAAATAATTATTGACACTGACAAAGTTACATCAAAATTATATAGAAATAACACAATTTGTTGGTTCGTCTCGCGAATTCAAGAAATACTAAATAAATTTGAGGCAACCTCACTTTTTGCAAAAAAAAATTATTTAAAAAAAAATGTAATTTATTTAAATTTAAATTTTTTCAAGAAATACTGCAACAGTTTAGTTTATATTAATGAGTCATTAAATAGTCAAAGCAGGCCATGAACATGAAAATAATTATTAGCACTGACAAAGTCAAACTCGAATACTTACCGTTTAAAGATTTTTTTTATGAACTAAGAAAAGACATGCGGAATTTTGTTCATGACCTGCTTTGACTATATTTTTTTCGATCTCACGGTTCACTTTATTTACAAATACCTCGGGTGCGTTCATGATGGACATAATCCAAGCAATAGATGTCGCTCCCCAGTGGATTTCACTATCGACTAAATCTTGCATTGTTCTTATAGGATCTGTATACCTGAAAATAGTTTTGTTATTAAAATTAGAAAGCAAAAAATCCGTTCGTAAATCTACAAAAAAAAACTAAGATTGCAAAAACCAATCATTTAAAGGCGAAACCACGATGAATTTAAAATGTTTATTAACCCTTACCTAAGGAATACTGCCATATTGGCGACAATAAAAAACATTCCCGTAAGATCGAATAAAAACATACAACGGTGGAATTGCATTTTTGAATTCGAAAAATCCGAAAATTCTTGAATCATTCCAAAATATTACAGAAAATACGAGAAAAATAGTTAAATATTTCTAGTGCGCTCATGCTCAGGTGTGGTTTTTGTAGGGATGGAAATGCACTTTTTAATTCGAAAAATCTGAAAAATTGTGAGTCGTTTCAAAATATATCAGTGAATACGTGAAAATACGGGGAAAATAGTTAAACAATTCTAGGCTGCATAAGGGTGGCTTTTTTAGGGGAAAAATGCACTTTTGAATTAAAAAAATCTAAAAATTCGTAAGTCGTTCAAAAATATGGCAGACAATATTTTACAATTACTTACCGAAACTTGAGTCACAAAAATAAAAATATAAGTTAAACAAAACAAAGATAAAGGGTGTTTTATTATAATATTTAAAATGTATAACGAAGTAGAAGCCTCCAGCACAAACAATAAAATGAATGTTATTAATGTACGTTCTTGATGAAATTAATTTTAGTTTTAGTATGAATGTAAGCTATTAATTTAAGTACTTTTTGTAAAAAGGAGATTTTTCCTTTAATAAATTTTATTATTATTATTATTAAAAATAATACTTACCGAGGAACTGTCATACAACTCGCCAGACCACTACTGTAAGAACTTGCAATCAGTATGCTGAAGAGGAGCATGGCGCCGTAAATATATTGTTTCTTGTGATACTTTACATCGGAACCAACTGCCTGCACCAAAAAAATAGCTGTCGTTTCGAGAAACGCCTTCGCCAAGGAATTTAATTTATTTTTACGCCCAATCTGTATTATCATCTCCCTAAAATTAAAAACGAAACATTGGTTTATTTATACTTTTTTTATATTTATAGTTGTCGGCTTACTTTTTCTTGGTATCAACTTTGTACTTAAATTGGTCGAAAATAAATAGAGACATTGCACACATCAGAAATGACAGCATGACGCCAATCCATAATTCGAAGGTGAATGAAAAAGTTGGTACCAACCAGTTTGATACTAGCCTGAAAGTAACGTTCATATTTTAATCATTCAAATATTTATTTACAATTTTTAGATGTGGATTCACTTCAGGGATAGTTTATTTTCTAGTTTACCAAATGAAATTTTAATAATAAATGAAGATGGGCAGATGAAGACTACAGAGATCTTACACAGGGCAGAAAAAATGAGGTAAACGTGATATAATGGAATGATGAGGGATTCAGAGAGGCAAAAAGAGGTAACGGCACAGTTTTAAAAGATGGAGGATTACAGATGATGACAATTTGATCAAACAATGAAATAGGTCGAAACGGAAATATAAATATACTCCACGCACAAATCACCATTTTTTTCGCCCCTCTGTGCAATAATTCAAAATTTCCATGATGTTTAATATTTTGCTCTGATTTAAATAAATTTTTGGTTTTTGTATATTTTGAAAATTTAATGTAACTTGCTGTACTGCAGCGTAAGTAATTATTCAGTTTATTGATATTATTATTCAGTTTTTTCTATCGCTATTTGTAGTTATAGATTATAGTATTCTTTTCTCTGTAATTGGGGTTAGTGCCTGTTGAGAAATAAATAAATAAACAAAAATAAATCGTTTGTTGTGCATTAAGATATAGAAAAATTTAAGAATATTAAGAAATTGAATGGTGCTTAAAAAGTAATGGAATTTATCTTCTTTCATAAATTCTATTACTTTTTAAGCACCTTTTGATTCCTAAATATTCTTAAATTTTTCACAAAAATGAAACCAGTTTGACTCAATCAGTTACAATTGTGGCAAAAAATATGGCGTTTAACACTTACTCAGGTGCTGGTGCTACCGTTGTAACTCCACTTCGATACACAGGTTTCGTAAAATCCAAGTAAAAATATTCATGTTCCCAACCAAATACCGAACCTAAGAAAATTAAAAAAAAACATATTTTTAATGAAATAGACAACGTATCTCATTATAAATATTTAAAAATTTGGTTAAAAATTAAATTATTTAGTTAAATAACCGACGTTCAAAAGATTTAATTTTTCATAAATAGTGTAAACAAATCTTTAAGCTATATTTTTATATTAAAAAAAAATAGAATAAAAATATTTTATAATCAACTACAAAATCTGCCGAAAATGGTCGACATTTAAAGAATTCAATCTTTTTTCAAAATATGCCAAAAATGGTCGACATTTAAAGAATGTAATTTTTCATAAATAGTTAAACAAAACTATAAATAAATATATTTTTATAGTAAAAAAAATAAGAATAAAAATATTTCATAATTAAAGATTTTATTAATAGTAGAAACACCTCTATGACTTGTTGGCCACCCTGTATTAACTCTTTTCATACTAGTATTGACAAAAATATGATATGTTTCAATTTAGGTACATTGGAAAGCAGCGTCGGCTCTAGGGGTGTCAGCACCCTCTCCACAATAATATTTTTCTGCATCGTTAGTGTCTGAATGGCCTACGCAAAAAAAGTTATTCTTTCACTTTTGTTATTCTCTCCAATGCATTATTTTATCAATAATTAGAACAGTGAGAGATTTTGAAATATTGAATTGTTTGAAACTCGTAGCTGAAAAACTGAAAAACAGCTGCTACTCAAATTCGATGTTTTAGCAGCAATTAAGAAAACTTGAAGCGTAAACTGAGATTGTGAACGCATTTTTTTAATTTCCTAAATTATTCGGAACTTATAGCAGGATTTTTTTTTGTTGCAATTGCAAAAATGTTTGAAAAATCTAAATTGTTCGAAACTCTCAACTAGAAAACTGAAAAACAATTGCGACTCGAATTCGTTTTCTTCGCTGTAATTAAAAGAGCTTGAACTGCAGAATAAGATAGTGAACGAATTTTTGAAATATTTTCAATGGTTCGGAACAGTAAAAAAAGTGAAACAGTCGCTACTCGAATTTGATTTGATCGAAAGAGCTTGAAGAGTAGAGTAGAATGGTGAACGAATTTCTAAAGTTTCTTCGTTTGTTCCAAACTTGTAGTTGGAAAACAGAAAAACAATCGCTACTTGAATTCGTTTTGTTGTAGTAATTAAGGGAGCTTAGAGAGTTGAGTAAGATGGTGAATGAATGCTTGAAATATCTTCAATTGCTCGAAACTCATAGCAAAAAAACTCAAAAACAATTGCGACTTGAATTTGTTTTTTTTTCCGCTGCAACTAAAAGATCTTGAAGATTAAAGACAGGTTTTTCATTCTTAAACTATTTTGAACTTATAAACCTTTGCGACTCAAATTCATTATTTTGATGTACTTACAAGAGCCCGGAGACTAGAGTTATATAGTGAACAAATTTTCGAAATTTCTTTAACCGAAATATGCATGAGATTGAATTGAAAGAAACATTACCGGTACTTTTGCTAAATCAAGTAATTTGGATAGGAGGAACACTTTAACAATTATAATAACAATAATAAGTACAGTTATTGAAACTCTAATACATAAGAGCTACAAATGTCCGTCGACCGAAGTTTCTGGTATTTCTTTATTTTTATATAAAATATCAATGAATATTCACCAAATCCATTTGTTCGAAGAGAAGACTGTAGATGGCGCTGCTGACAATGTTCGACATATGATTTTAGTATGCAATTCAAAATTGCCATCATTCACATAAAACTGTAAGCTAATCCGGATTGATTGTTCGAAATTTACAGCTGAAAAACTGAAAAACAACCGCTAGTCAAATTCACCTTTTTTGTTGTAATTAAACGAGCTTGAAGAGTAGAGTAAGATGAACGCATTTTTACATTTCCTTAATTATTGAGAGCTTATAGCAAAAAAACTGCATCTTTTTTTTTTTTTTTTGGCGTCGACTGCTTGGTCATCTGCCACTCCAACTGCATCTTGATTTCATTTTCTACTGTAATTACAATGGCTTGAACAGTAAAGTTAGATTTTGAAATATGTTCAATTGTCCGAAAATCACAGCTGAAAACTGGAAAACAATTCCAACTCGAATTCGTTTCATTCGCAGTAATTAAAAAAAGCTTGAAGAGAAGAATAAGATGACGAATGCATTTTTGAAATATCTTCAATTAATCCGAATTTACGGTAGTACTCGCAGTACAGTTGCGACTCGAATTCGTTTTTTTTCGCTTATCTTGCAGTGCAATGTTTGATAGTGAACACATTTTTAAAATATGTTCAATTGTTCGAATCCTACAGCTTGAAAACTGAATTGTAATTAAAAGAGATTGGCGAGTAGAGTGAGACGGTTGAAGCATTTTTGAAATTTCTTAATTTATTCGGAACTTATAGCAGAAAAACTGAAAAACTGTAATTACAAGAGTTTGATGAATAAAATAAGGTAGTGAACAAATTTTCGAAATTTCTTCAGTTGTCCGAAACTTACAGCTGATAAATTGTAAAAGAATCGCGACTAGAATTCGCGTTTTACGCTGTAATTAAAAGAGCTTGAAGAGTAGAGTACTTTTTAAAATTATTCGGAACTTAAAAAAAGAGTGCAGCTGTATTTTAAAATTGGAGTATATAAAACCGAAAATTACTTCTGCGTCTAAGATATTGTATTCTCTGGTTCTCGGGATAATAAAAGATCCGTGGTTAATAACATTTTTCTTCAATAGATTTATCGGGCTGTCTTGTCTTCGTATATCGAGTAAACTATGTTTCCAATGCAATATTAGAATTAGTGCTTTGAATAAAGCATTATAACATATCAATGTTTTCGTAATTTTAATACTTCATGTTTAATCACCTGGTTAATTAATAATCAACACAACAATAATCTAACATGCAATTCTTATAATTTAAAATAAATTATTCAATTTATTAGTTCATGCTGGAAAGTGTGCATTAAGTAAGCAACATTGTACAAAATACGATAATGCAAAGCAATTACCAAACCCGATGTCTCCATAATTCTTTAAAACATTTCCTAGTATCCCATAGCCGGTCCAGTTATCATAAATTTCTCCAAATTCCCCTTCTTCATCAACGTATAAACTAATGGTTAAATTATATTGCTCGCAAAACTTAACACCCACACTCAACTCCAAACCATCCTGTGTAGCTTGAAGGAAATATTAACATCTTTAATAATAAATATTTGCAAATCACTCGTAATCTACAAACCTGGAATAGTATTCGGCTTATAGGTAATTGTAGCAATTTTGAAAGCCCTTCCTTGCCCATTTGATAATTTATTCGGATACAAATCAACCCCATTCTTGAAAGACCGCGTTTCCCAAAACCACTCATCCAAGAAGACTACATCAGTCGATTGGTTAAATCCAACAAATTTATGAGTGTACAGCTGATAGTTCACTAAAGGTGTATCAAACCAAATATCTGTAACATCACCCGTATTATTATCATCAGGAATTATTATCAATAAATCCGCGATGAATTCTATGAATTTATTTTCGAAAATATCAAACACATCCTCTTGCGGATTATTGTGAGGTACGAACAGGTACCGTCTGTAATTGAATCTGTCCATGTTCAATCTGATCTGTTCTTCCATGAGTTCCAACATTGAGATCGGATAAGCGGTGTTGAAGATGATGCCTTGGCAACCGTAGTGTCGATCAAAAATTAAACTTGCGTCGAATGTCCCGTTGAAGGTGTATATGTTGATCCAGGGAATGCTTTCTTCATACTCGTAATTGTTATTATCGGCTATGATTAGTAAACATCTCGATTCTTGAAAGTACTCGCGGATAATTAAGTTCACCAGTAGGCTTAAATGCGCGTTCATGTTTCCATCAGGGAAAACTAAAAAAAATGCTTATATACGCTCGGTTTTATTTGCAAATCTAAAATATATAATTTTCGGTGGTTAGATTAAATTAGGCAATAGAAAAAAATAATGCCCGCGCTCCATCGTCGATTCCGTTTGTTGTATAATATGATAAGTAAACAGCGTTTGAATTATTCGTAATTAGTTGTTTACCATTTATGTGGGGTCGCCTTTTTTTCTTGCTGTTTACTCTTTTTTTATGTAAGTAAAATTATTATTAGTGTTGATAGATGGACATTTTTATAACGAATAATTTTAACGACGCCATCTCGTTTCTAGCATCGGCATTGATGAAGAGTTATTGTGCGAAACCGGTCTGTATTTTGTCGATTGGAGGGAAGTAATTAAAAAATGATTTGTTATTTATTATTAATCAAAATATCTAAAAAACTGTTTTTAACAAAAATTGTAAGGAATAGATTTTTCCACACGTCCTAAAAATATTGAAATTAGTCTCGTAACGAAATCTCATACCAAACTTTTTTTTTTTTACTTAGGCTGAGCCATTCAGTCACACACGGCTGTAATACCAAACTTATGTTTTTAACGAAACGCCCTGAATATTTTGAATTTCTTGCTACCTGAGCACAGGGGCGGCTCGTTATATAGAGCCAAGGAGCCATGGCTCTACCTGTAGACTCAAGCTCAGCAAGAATTTTAAATTAATTTTTAAAACACTTTTTCGCCTAGAAAAATAAATCGTTCTTTCTGTCTTAAAAAAAAAACATGTTCCACGAGCTGCCACTGATTGCATGGATTTTTATATAATCATAATCTAGAATATGTTTTGAGTGAATTTGAAAAGTTTCAAGTCGATGGCAACTGTTTTTATATTTTTTTCAGCAGCGGGAAATTTTTACAAATTTTCTTAACTCTACGCTCGGTTCGTTAGGAAAATTCAAAATGTACGATTGGAGTATTAAATGGATTTTTACATAATTATAATCTAGAATGTGTTTTGAGTGAATTTGAAGAGTTTCAAGTCGATGGCAATTGTTTTTATATTTTTTTTCAGCAGCGGGAAATTTTTACAAATTTTCTTAACTCTACGCTCGGTTCGTTAGGAAAATTCAAAATATACGGTTGGAGTATTAAATGGATTTTTACATAATCATAATCTAGAACGTGTTTTGAGAGAATTTGAAGAGTTTCAAGTCGATGGCAATTGTTTTTATATTTTTTTCGACAGCGGGAAATTTTTGCAATTTTTTTTAACTCTACGCTCGGTTCGTTCCGAAAATTCAAAATGTACGGTTGGGGTATTAAATGGATTTTTGCATAATCATAATCTAGAATGTGTTTTGAGTGAATTTGAAGAGTTTCAAGTCGATGGCAATTGTTTTTATATTTTTTTTCAGCAGCGGGAAATTTTTACAAATTTTCTTAACTCTACGCTCGGTTCGTTAGGAAAATTCAAAATATACGGTTGGAGTATTAAATGGATTTTTACATAATCATAATCTAGAATGTGTTTTGAGTGAATTTGAAGAGTTTCAAGTCGATGGCAATTGTTTTTATATTTTTTTCAGCAGCGGGAAATTTTTACAAATTTTCTTAACTCTACGCTCGGTTCGTTAGGAAAATTCAAAATATACGGTTGGAGTATTAAATGGATTTTTACATAATCATAATCTAGAATGTGTTTTAAGTGAATATGAAGAGTTTCAAGTCGATGGCAATTGTTTTTAAATTTTTTTTCAACAGCGGGAAATTTTTACAAATTTTCTTAACTCTACGCTCGGTTCGTTACAAAAATTCAAAATGTACGATTGGAGTATTAAATGGATTTTTACATAATTATAATCTAGAATGTGTTTTGAGTGAATTTGAAGAGTTTCAAGTCGATGGCAATTGTTTTTATATTTTTTTTCAGCAGCGGGAAATTTTTACAAATTTTCTTAACTCTACGCTCGGTTCGTTAGGAAAATTCAAAATATACGGTTGGAGTATTAAATGGATTTTTACATAATCATAATCTAGAATGTGTTTTAAGTGAATATGAAGAGTTTCAAGTCGATGGCAATTGTTTTTAAATTTTTTTTCAGCAGCGGGAAATTTTTACAAATTTTCTTAACTCTACGCTCGGTTCGTTACAAAAATTCAAAATGTACGATTGGAGTATTAAATGGATTTTTACATAATTATAATCTAGAATGTGTTTTGAGTGAATTTGAAGAGTTTCAAGTCGATGGCAATTGTTTTTATATTTTTTTTCAGCAGCGGGAAATTTTTACAAATTTTCTTAACTCTACGCTCGGTTCGTTAGGAAAATTCAAAATATACGGTTGGAGTATTAAATAGATTTTTACATAATCATAATCTAGAATGTGTTTTAAGTGAATATGAAGAGTTTCAAGTCGATGGCAATTGTTTTTAAATTTTTTTTCAGCAGCGGGAAATTTTTACAAATTTTCTTAACTCTACGCTCGGTTTGTTACAAAAATTCAAAATGTACGATTGGAGTATTAAATGGATTTTTACATAATTATAATCTAGAATGTGTTTTGAGTGAATTTGAAGAGTTTCAAGTCGATGGCAATTGTTTTTATATTTTTTTTCAGCAGCGGGAAATTTTTACAAATTTTCTTAACTCTACGCTTGGTTCGTTTCATAATCGTAGACCAAAATGATGATAAAAAAATTCGGATAAAATATTTATTGTGATTATTTCAAAAATCAGGGATATTGCGTTAAATATTTTCATAGAAATATTAAGCTCAATGGTTTTTAAATAAAATTTTGAAAGTTTCAAGTTTAGAGGATTTGTTTTTTATTTTTTTGAAAAATGCGTAATTATAAGATAGAAAAACGTGTGCTTATTTCGAAGATTTGGGATAAGGTGTTGTCAAATTTTGTTTGAAACATAAAGCTGAATTGATTTTGAGTTAGTTTTAAAAGTTTGAAATTTGTAGCATTTGTTTTTAAATTTTTTTCATCAACTTTCGAAATACGCAATTTTAAGATTGAATAACTGTGTTTACTCTTGATTATTTAAAAAATTAGGGATTAGGAGTTGTCATATTTGTATTGCAGCATAAAGCTGAATCGATCTTCAGTAAATTTCAAAAGTTTCAAATTTGTAGCATTTGTTTTTAATTTTGTTTCATCAACATTCCAAATATGCAATTTTACGATTGAAAATCTGTGTTTACGTGTGATTATTTAAAAAATTACCGATAAGGTGTTGTCATATTTTGATTGAAGCATATAACTGAATAGATTTTGAGTAAATTTTGAAAGTTTCATATTTGTGGCATTTGTTTTTTAATTTTCTTCATCAACATTCCAAATATACAATTTTACGATTGAAAAACTATGTTTACGTGTGATTATTTCAAAAATTAGGAATAAGGAGTTGTAATATTTTGATTAAAGTATAAAGCTGAATTGATCTTGAGTTAATTTTAAAAGTTTCAAATTTGTAGCATTTGTTTTTAAATTTTTTAATTCGACTTGAAAAATGCGCAATTATTAGAAAGAAAAACTGTGCTTATGTGTGATTATTTCAAAAATTTGGGACAAGCTGTTATCATATTTTGAGTGAAGCATAAAGCTGAATCGATTTTGAGTAAATTTTGAAATTTCAAATTTGTAGCATTTGTTTTTAAATTTTTTACATCGACTTGAAAAATGCGCAATTATTACATAGAAAAACTTTGCTTACGTGTGATTATTGCGCAAATTCGGGGCAAGGTGTTGTCATATTTTGAGTGAAGCATAAAGCTGAATCGATTTTGAGTAAATTTTGAAAGTTTCAAATTTGTAGCATTCGCTTTTAAATTTTTTACATCGACTTGAAAAATGCGCAATTATTAGATAGAAAAACTGTGCTTGTGTGTGATTATTTCAAAAATTCGGGATGAAGTGTTGTCATATTTTGAGTGAAGCATAAAGCTAAATCGATTTTGAGTAAATTTTGAAAGTTTCAAATTTGTAGCATTTGTTTTTGAATTTTTTACATCGACTTGAAAAATACGTAATTATTACATAGAAAAACTGTGATTACGTGTGATTATTTCAAAGATTCGGGATAAGCTGTTATCATATTTTGATTGAAGCATAAAACTGAATCGATTTTGAGTAAATTTTGAAAGTTTCAAATTTGTAGCATTTGTTTTTGAATTTTTTACATCGACTTGAAAAATGCATAATTATTACATAGAAAAACTGTGCTTACGTGTGATTACTTCAAAGATTCGGGATAAGGTGTTGTCATATTTTGATTGAAGCATAAAGCTAAATCGATTTTGAGTAAATTTTGAAAGTTTCAAATTTGTAGCATTTGTTTTTGAATTTTTTACATCGACTTGAAAAATACGTAATTATTACATAGAAAAACTGTGATTACGTGTGATTATTTCAAAGATTCGGGATAAGCTGTTATCATATTTTGATTGAAGCATAAAACTGAATCGATTTTGAGTAAATTTTGAAAGTTTCAAATTTGTAGCATTTGTTTTTGAATTTTTTACATCGACTTGAAAAATGCATAATTATTACATAGAAAAACTGTGCTTACGTGTGATTACTTCAAAGATTCGGGATAAGGTGTTGTCATATTTTGATTGAAGCATAAAGCTGAATCGATTTTGAGTAAATTTTGAAAGTTTCAAATTTGTAGAATTTGTTTTTTAATTTTTTACATCGTCTTGAAAAATGCGTAATTATTAGATAGAAAAACTGTGCTTATGTAAGATTATTTCAAAAATTCGGGATGAGGTGTTATCATATTTTTATTGAAGCATAAAGCTGAATCGATTTTGAGTAAATTTTGAAAGTTTCAAATTTGTAGAATTTGTTTTTTAATTTTTTACATCGTCTTGAAAAATGCGTAATTATTAGATAGAAAAACTGTGCTTATGTTTGATTATTTCAAAAATTCGGGATGAGGTGTTATCATATTTTTATTGAAGCATAAAGCTAAATCGATTTTGAGTAAATTTTGAAAGTTTCAAATTTGTAGCATTTGTTTTTGAATTTTTTACATCGACTTGAAAAATGCGTAATTATTACATAGAGAAACTGTGCTTACGTGTGATTACTTCAAAGATTCGGGATAAGGTGTTGTCATATTTTGAGTGAAGCATAAAGCTGAATCGATTTTGAGTAAATTTTGAAAGTTTGAAATTTGTAGAATTTGTTTTGAAATTTTTTACATCGACTTGAAAAATGCGCGATTATTTGATAAAAAAAAAAACTGTGCTTGCTTTTACGCAACTTTACAATGAAAAAACTGTTTGTATATACTTTACCTTAATACATGGTATGCAATAACTTTAAGAATTAAGAATTTTAATTATTATTGCAACGAGAGAGACTTCGGGCATGTACAATTTCGGCCAAAAAAAGTAATCTAGCTCGTGCCTTTTTTCTAAAATATATTTATATAAATTGGGCTTTAATTCCCAATCATTATATGTCTATGTTAATATCTGTATAGAGTAAATAGTGATTGATTCTCACTAGAATTATTATGTTTTGTCTACAATTATACATAAAACCAATCAATAATAAAATTACGATGGATAATTTATTTATAAAACATTTACATTTCAATTAAAAAGGGATTAAAAGCTACACTATTATTCCAATAAGCAAGGCTTTAAATCCACCCCCCAACGTCAGTTTGATCGAGTGTTAATCTAGTTTAAGTGAAGTGAATATTTAATCGCAGATTGTATTTTTGGAATTATTTGATAATTACTGAACTATCATATAAATATAAATAACTAATATACCGTCAAAATCGAAAGCAATACCATTTTTTGAAATTCAAAAGTTCCTTATTTTTTTTACAATTATGTGGATCAATCAAGTTACTGCTTTTCCTGAGAATCATCTTTGGCATTAATTATCAAACAGTAATTTTTTTACGAGCTGTTGCTTATTAACGGATATCGAAACTAAAGCTTCCTTCATCGTTAAATCGTTTATTTTACGTTTACAAACATTGCGGATTGTTTACGATATTAAAGTAAATAATTACACAAACAGGGAAAACTCATTATGGTGTTATTTTCATTCACCATAATTGATTGTTATCCTTGTAAAATCCATACATTAATATAATATAAAAAAATAATAATTTCTGTATATCTAGAAGTATTATTTAAAAAAAACAATAATCAGAATTTGGATTAATACATAATAATAATAATCACACTTGAACACCCCCTCCGATTAAATTCTGAAGTCGAGCATTTTCAAAAAAATAGAAAAACGATTAAATAAAAATTCAAATTTTTTTTAATTCACGTAAAATAGATAACACTTCATATTTCAATAAACATTTGAAATTATTCCTACCTTAGATTTTAAAATAATCACACTTTAACGTCCTCTGTTTAATTCTAAAGTCGGGCATTTTCCAGACCGCAAAAAAAAATTGAAAAAAAGTTGAAACAAATTCCAAACTTTTGTAATTTACTTAAAATGGATGACACTTCAAGTATCTATAAAGAATTGAAATTATTCCTACCTTAGATTTTGAAATAATCACACTTTAACGTCCTCTGTTTAATTCTAAAGTCGGGCATTTTCCAGACCGCAAAAAAAATAGAAAAACAATTGAAGGAAATTCCAAACTTTCGTAATTTACTTAAAATAGATGACACTTCTTGTTTCTGTAAAAATCTGAAATTATTCCCACCTTAGATTTTGAAATAATCACACTTTTTAATTCTAAAGTCGGGCATTTTCCAGACCGCCAAAAAAAAATAGAAAAACAATTGAAGGAAATTCCAAACTTTTGTAATTTACTCAAAATATATGTCACTTCATGTTTCTATAAAAATTTGAAATTATTCCTACCTTAGATTTTGAAATAATCACACTTTAACGTCCTCTGTTTAATTCTAAAGTCGGGCATTTTCCAAACCGCAAAAAAAATAGAAAAACAATTGAAAGAAATTCCAAACTTTTATTATTTACTTAAAATAGATGACACTTCATGTTTCTATAAAAAATTTAAATTATTCCTACCTTGGATTTTGAAATAATCATACTTTAACGTGCTCTGTTCAATTCTAAAGTCGGGCATTTTCCAGACCGCAAAAAAATAGAAAAACAATTGAAAAAAATTCCAAACTTTTGTAATTTACTTAAAATAGATGACACTTCATATTTCTACAAAAATTTGAAATAATTCCTACCTTAGGTTTTAAAATAATCAAACTATTTAATTCTAAAGTCGGGCATTTTCCGAACCGCCCAAAAAAATAGAAAAACAATTGAAAGAAATTCCAAACTTTTGTAATTTACTTAAAATAGATGACACTTCTTGTTTCTGTAAAAATTTTAAATTATTCCAACCTTAGATTTTAAAATAATCACATTGTTTAATTCTAAAGTCGGGCATTTTCCAGACCGCAAAAAAAAATAGAAAAACAATTGAAGGAAATTCCAAACTTTTGTAATTTACTTAAAATAGATTACACTTCAAGTTTCTATAAAAATTTGAAATTATTCTTACCTTAGATTTTAAAATAATCACACTTTAGCGTGCTCTGTTTAATTCTAAAGTCGGGCATTTTCCAGACCGCCAAAAAAATAGAAAAACAATTGAAAAAATTTCCAAATTTTTGTAATTTACTTAAAATAGATTACTCTCAATACAAATATTCTCTGTTATTACCAACTTATTTGTGTTTAGTCTTCCTGAAGTTAATTTTTTTAATTTTATTTTCATACAAACAAATTGCAAGATAGAAGTTAAAAAAAAATCTGTTGACAATAGAACATTCTAATTTTATTTTCATATATTATAGATACACTACAGAATATATTTTAGCGATCATGTACTAATATCTAAAGCATCTTCTTTGTCTATAAAGTTAAGGTTTTAGAATCATTTATTTTTTATAACGCGCCGATAATAAATCATTTCCCAGACGAAACACAATATCGCTGCTACATTTCCAATTATCAATAACCCAAATGCGCCTTCAACGTCAGCCCACGCCAACTTCTTTGGAGTGCCATCGCCTTCAGAATGATGGCTAGAGAACTTCACGGCTCTCTGCACGTGCGCATCCAAGTGAGTTGTCGCCACCTACAAAAATAAAAAAAAAGATTACTAACAGAATTACATGAAATCATTAAACCGCTTGCTTTATACTCCCATAAACTTGGTATCCCCGACTGAGCCATTGTCAGTATGAAGTTATCCAAAATTGGCGTCCATATTGAGCTCTTTCTGGCCATAAAAACACAGTGTTCCCAGTAAATATCTTCAGACATCAGTCTGAGACTCATCACGCCATCTTTTGTCACGTACTCTCCAATAGCGTAATAACCTGTTTGTGTCATATTGTGAAGTAGGAAATTATAGAAGGAATTAAATGCATTTACCTGAAGATAATCGTTCGAGGGAAAAAGCGAAACGCTTGTCATTGTTAAATTTTAATCGATCTTCGTCCGTGTTTACAAATCTTTCAAGTAAAACGCGATAATTTTGCTAAAATGATTGGAAATATTGTATCTAAAAAAAACATTTGAGTTTGCAATTACCTCTTCTGCGGCCGATATTGACATAAGCCAAGCGATAGAAGTAGCGCCCCATTGTATTCCACTATCAACTAAATCTTGGACCGTTTTAATAGCACCTACATACCTACAAAAAGTTAATAATTGATTAAAATTGTCCTTGAATATTTCTTTTGCCCTTTTTGATGGCTTTGTTAACTTTTGTCATCTTTGTATTTTAGTTGCCTAGCTTTACTACCTACATGCAAAATTTGAAATTATCTGGATTGAAGTACTTATTATTATTATGCAGTGACCAGAGAATTTTCATTAGCTATTACCTCTTCCAAAGTTATGAAATCCAGTTTCAATTTATTTCGGAAATTTACCTTGGTTTAATTTATGAAACTATATTCTAATACAGGCACAGTAAACGATATACATTTCAGCAACCCAACTACTAAAATAATAATTTTACAAGCCGTAACATTTTATAAAGCTTGTAAACAGTTAATACAAGGTTCGTAGAAAAATTAAAGCTACCAAAACTAATTTTTTTACATATTTACTCGTACATACCTAGGTACTGTCATATTACTAGACAAACCACTACTGTAAACAGTCGTCACCAGTAAACTGAAGATCAACAGGCAGGAATAAATGTATTTTTTTACTAAATTTCTGGTTTCGGAATCGGGTACAGATTGCAGCAGAAAGATTGCAGCCGTGTATAGAATTGAATCTTCAAGTGCTTCAAATTTTCCCCGGCCCTGGATAGATCTGCAATTTAATGTAGAATTGTGTAAGTGTATTTGAGATAAAAACTTACTCTGTATAATATTCTAGTTTACTGATATAATTATCCACCAGGAAAAGAATAATGGAGCAGCTAAAAAATGTTAATCCAACCGCTATCCACATGTCAGGTGTGAAAGATAAGAAGGGTACGAACCAACCTCCAGCTAATCTGGAATTAAAAACAGTCGACTAAACAATTCTATCTCAGACATTGGTTATCATACGAAATGATGGAGAGTAGTACGAATTGTAATTGTATAATACTGAAAGAAAATGGTTCTGTGCGGACCACTTCCAAGACCTGAACTATACCCTATTGGATGGGTCCAGATCTTTAAATAATTTGGGTTTAATGTATTTAGATGTACTGTTTAAGAAGAATATCAATATGATTATAAAAATGAAGGTAATTAGCTGAATAAAAATAGGTATAAGGATTTTGTTACATTCAAGGAAAGTTTTTTAGTTTTTCTTATTTCAGTGTATTGATCTACTAAAATAATAACGGTTGCTAATAATGAATATTACTATAGCTGAACTTCGTCTGTATCCTCAAATTGCAAAACTTTATGTATTCTATTATTTTATAATTATTTATGGTAAATACTTTGTTCATTGTACTCTTGATGAAACGAAATTATACTAAAATAACTGTTATTTTTGAAATTCCTTTGAGAATAGTCTTTATTGACAAACACGTGTCGGGAAACTAAATATGATAATATGAAACCAAACAAGTGCTTTAATTTAAAATTACCCAACAAACTATTATTATTATTATTATTATTATAAACAAGAGAAAATGAGAAAAAGAAAGCACAACTTTATAATAATAATAACGGGCAATACAGCTAATGATTTTCTTAAAATTAGTTGTTAAGGTACAATCATTACCTTGGTGCTGGAGTCAAGCAAGTAATCCCGGTTCGAACCAGTGGCTTTGTAAGATCTAAGTAGAGATAAGAATTTTCCCATGTATATAACGCACCTGAAATTAAAACTGATTACTTCAAGTATATTCTTTTTTCAACGTCAAAACCACCTAAGCCCACATCTCCGGCATCTGATAGAATATGACCCATGATTCCGAAACCCGTCCAATTCTCGTAAATATCTCCCCATTCTCCACCTTCATCGATTAACAAGCTCGGTGTTAAATTGTAGGTGTCACAAAACTGCAACGCAAGTTGTAGTTCTATGCCTTCACGATAATCTTAAAAAAAATAACTGAAGTTAAAACACAAATTCGATGTTGCATGCTGATTTATAAATACAAATTTTATCAAAATCATGTAGTTCATTTTTTGGAAAGGTTTTGAGACTAAGACGATGGCAATTGCTTTTGCATTTTTTTCCAGTCGTCAAAATTATTGAAATTTTTCACAAATTTGCGCTCTAATTACATGATATTGTTATAAAATCAAGTGATGTGGTGTATGCATATTTTCACTGAATAAAGATCTTGAATGAATTTAGAGTAATTTCAGAAAGCCTTGAGGTTGATAGCAATTATTTTTGTATTTTTTTCCAATCGTCAAAATTATTGAAATTTTACACAAATTTGCGCTCTAATTACATGACATTGTTATAAAATCTAGTGATGTGGTGTATGCATATTTTCACAGAATATAGATCTTGAATGAATTTGAAGTAATTTTAGCAAACTTTTAAGTCGATAGGAATTGTTTTTGTATTTTTTTCCAATCGTCAAAATTATTGAAATTTTTCACAAATTTGCGCTCTAATTACATGAATTTGTTATAAAATCTAGTGATGTGGTGTATGCATATTTTCAAAGAATAAAGATCTTGAATGAATTTAGAGTAATTTCAGAAAGTTTTTAAGTCGATAGCAATTGTTTTAATATTTTTTTCCAATCGTCAAAATTATTGAAATTATTCACAAATTTGCGCTCTAATTACATGAAATTGTTATAAAATCTAGTAATGTGGTGTATGCATATTTTCATAGATTAAAGATCTTGAATAGATTTAGAGTAACTTTAGAAAGCTTTCAAGTCGATAGCAATTGTTTTTGTATTTTTTTCCAATCGTCAAAATTATTGAAATTTTTCACAAATGTGCGCTCTAATTACATGAATTTGTTATAAAATCTAGTGAGGTGGTGTATGCATATTTTTAAAGAATCTTGAATCTTGAATGAATTTAGAGTAATTTTAGGAAGCTTTCAAGTCGATAGCAATTGTTTTTGTATTTTTTTTCAATCGTCAAAATTATTTAAATTTTTCACAAATGTGCGCTCTAATTACATGAATTTGTTATAAAATCTAGTGATGTGGTGTATGCATGTTTTCAAAGAATAAAGATCTTGAATGAATTTAGAGTAATTTCAGAAAGCTTTTAAGTCGATAGCAATTGTTTTTGTATTTTTTTCCAATCGTCAAAATTATTCAAATTTTTCACAAATTTGCGCTCTAATTACATGAAATTGTTATAAAATATAGTGATGTGGTGTATGCATATTTTCACAGAATAAAGATCTTGAATGAATTCAAAGTAATTTCAGAAAGCTTTTAAGTCGATAGCAATTGTTTTTGTATTTTTTTCCAATCGTCAAAATTATTCAAATTTTTCACAAATTTGCGCTCTAATTACATGAAATTGTTATAAAATCTAGTGATGTGGTGTATGCATATTTTCACAGAATAAAGATCTTGAATAGATTTAGAGTAATTTTAAAAAGCTTTTAAGTCGATGGCAATTGTTTTCGTATTTTTTTCCAATCGTCAAAATTATTGATATTATTCACAAATTTGCGCAAATCTAGTGATGTGGTGTATGCATATTTTCACAGAATAATTATCTTGAATGAATTTAGAGTAATTTCAGAAAGCTTTTAAGTCGATAGCAATTGTTTTTGTATTTTTTTCCAATCGTCAAAATTATTGAAATTTTTCACAAATGTGCGCTCTAATTACATGAAATTGTTATAAAATCCAGTGATGTGGTGTATGCATATTTTCACAGAATAAAGATCTTGAATGAATTTAGAGTAATTTCAGAAAGCTTTTTAGTCGATAGCAATTGTTTTTGTATTTTTTTCCAATCGTCAAAATTATTGAAATTTTTCACAAATTTGCGCTCTAATTACATGAAATTGTTATAAAATCTAGTGATGTGGTGTATGCACATTTTCACAGAATGAAGATCTTGAATGAATTTAAAGTAATTTCAGAAAGCTTTTAAGTCGATAGCAATCGTTTTTATATTTTTTTCCAATCGTCAAAATTATTGAAATTTTTCACAAATGTGCCCTTTAATTACATGAAATTGTTATAAAATCTAGTGATGTGGTGTATGCATATTTTCATAGATTAAAGATCTTGAATGAATTTAGAGTAATTTCAGAAAGCTTTTAAGTCGATAGCAATTGTTTTTGTATTTTTTTCCAACCGTCAAAATTAGTGAAATTTTTCACAAATTCGCGCTCTAATTACATGAAATTGTTATAAAATATAGTGATGTGGTGTATGCATATTTTCACAGAATAAAGATCTTGAATGAATTTAGAGTAATTTCAGAAAGCTTTTAAGTCGATAGCAATTGTTTTTGTATTTTTTTCCAATCGTCAAAATTATTGAAATTTTTCACAAATGTGCGCTCTAAAAACATGAAATTTTTATAAAATCTAGTGATGTGGTGTATGCATATTTTCACAGAATAAAGATCTTGAATGAATTTAGAGTAATTTCAGAAAGCTTTTAAGTCGATAGCAATTGTTTTTGTATTTTTTTCCAATCGTCAAAATTATTGATATTTTTCACAAATTTGCGCTCTAATTACATAAAATTGTTATAAAATCTAGTGATTACAAAATAATTCTTAACATTGAAAAAATCTTCAAGCCAAACCCAAAAAAAAAAGAAATAATTATATAGTATGGTATGCTTACCCGGAACACTATACGGTTTATAAGTAAACGTAGCCAAACGAAATACTCTTCCAAAACCATTATGCAATTTATCAGGAAACAATTCATCATCATATAGTAAACTCTCATTACCAGATGACCATTCATTAACGAGCACAACTTCATCACTCGTATTGATTCCCGTAAATTTATGTGAAAACAGCTCAAAGTTAATGCAATCAAAACCCCATAAATCACATCCTCTCTCATCCTTAGGATTTACCACGAGTACATCAGCTATAAATTGCAACGCTGTTATATTGAACACCCCCATTAAATCTTCAGCAGAATTCTCAACGGGCAACAATAAATATTTTCGTAGATTATACCGTTCCTTGCTACGCCGAATCGCCTCTTCCAAAATCACCAATGTCGACACGGCAGTTCCAATATTAAAAATAATCCCTTGACACCCGAAATAATTAAACATGACATTCTGTTCGAACGTGCCATTCTCAACAATAATATTAACAATAGGAATATCGCTAATTAAATTCAGACCGTTATCTTTATTTCGAAAAAATAGTAAACATCTATCACTCGAAAAACTGCTTTGTATAATAGCAGTTGTTAATATACTCAACTGAAAGTCCATAATGGACTACTAGTTCTGAAATAACTGCGATGGGCATGTCGTCTTATATACTCGTTTGCTTGGTGGATGAGATTAAATGTATCGGTGAGTTAATATTATTTACTGCAAATAAATTGGAACAAACATCGTTGAAAATTATCTGCAATTTCTGTCAATAAATGTGTGCTGATGCTAAACTTGGTAATAGCTATAATGTATTTGCCTTATTGCATGGTAAGTTGTACTTACGATTAAAATAGAGTTTAAAAGTTTGTGGCGAGTCGATAAAATTATATTCCAATTATAGTTTTAACGTAAAAAAGTATTGTTATTTTTTTACTTTCTCCGTTACGAAGTATTCATTTTGGGGTCCCTAGATGCCACTTCAACAATTTTTAGAAAAAATGTTCTGTGTATGTGTTTTTGAGTAAACTGAGTTTTGAAGTATAATTTTTCCATCTTTTATAATTTTGACGTTTTAAACGTCAGTTTCGTCCGAGTCTACAAAACGCTCGATGTACATTTAAAATAATTTCTACTAGCCTTTTTAGGAAAGCGCCGTGGCCTTTTATCAAGGGCTCCAATTCACAAATTAAATTTTCAAAATCTTGTTCTTGAGTTATTGATCATAAAATGCAATTTCATAGAAGTCATCGTAGACCATTAAGTTATAGCTTTTTTTCATCAGGACGAGCTAAATCCATTGGCGTTAAAAAAATTCAGCCATTTTAAATAGCAAAAATGTTGAGTCAGTTTGAAAAATTTTGAAAATTTTGAAAAAAGTCGATTTTTTCAGATTTTGATCGGCCATAGCGGCTAAACGAAAACTCTGAATTGATCGCGGTTTTCAAATCTGTGCTCCTTGTGTGTATATTAGTCGGATTCAATTAAAATTGGTGATTTTTAATTTTTGCAGGGGGGCCGGCGGGAGCGGTCTCGACATTCAATTCGACAGGTCGGAGATTGGAGATACAGCGCGGACCAGCTACAAGCCGAGAGATTGTTAGAGGCCGGAGAACAGAGCCATGGGCAACTATTTACACGTCTTGAAAGTCAATTATATTCATCCATAGACTATTTTAATTTGTTATTAATGTGTAATTATCCCTGTACCAATTTATTTAATGTTGTTCAATTATGACATGTGTAAGCAATATGTTATCACATCAATAAATACTCTACTCTACTCTATCAGTATTTAAGTACATATATTAAAAGTATTTTTTTCTTTTGTATATCCAGGTGTCGTCACTGCGCGAACGAATGAATCAAGAGATTAAACGAAGACAGCAGTACGTGCATCGTAGTACGAGGGCGGGCCGCGAGATGCAGCAGCTGCGACAAGCGCTCGGGGATTCCCTGCGCACCGTCTCGCAAGACTAATCGCTGGACACCATCCTGCTAGAACAGGAGGCGCGCAAACTGGACCACACCGTGTCGAGCTCCACCACTTCCTCCTGCCTTAAACCTAAAAGTTTTGATGTTTCCGTCCATTTTTGATACTAGATTTTTTTTATAACAATAAACTTAGCACTGTTAGATTAAGACGTCAAGGGCATTCACGAATAAAAGTATTTTATAGAAAAATGTTGTGCCTTTATCAATATTATAAGTTTGTTTAGATGTACAACTAATAATTAAAATTTTGTAAGTTTGAATACAGGTTTATTTAGATTTATTTTGCATTACAGATATTTGGCAAAGCTATTCCATAATACTAATGGCTATCTTAATACTAATCCCCTGTATATCGGTCCACTAAACTTCTATTTGCGATGGCTCCTTCCTTTACTGTTCCAGGCACTTCCTGTGAATAAAATCTTACAAATTAGTATTGAAATTATTTTAAATTGATTAGAGCTTGCTGGGATTTTTTTTACAGGTTGAAATGCATGACTTGCTGCCTATTACGATATCATGTTAAACCCCGCCTAAAATTAAGATTCGTAATGTATTTTATTTATGCTGAGAAAACAATAAAACACATAATAAAAGATTTGCGTTTTTTTTCTACAACCTCATTTAAATCTGTTTCCTAGGCTCCTACTCAACTAATTTTTAGCAGAAAATTTTAAGACCAAAATTCCTCTTTTCGTTTCTGCGATCCTGATACCAAATCCTAAAATTCGTTAGAAAATTTGAAAGAATTTCGCAGAGAAAATTAAGACCAAAATTCCTCTTTTCGTTTCTGTGATCCTGATACCAAATCGTGAAATTCGTTAAAAATTTTGAAAGAATTTTGCACAGAAAATTAAGACCAAAATTCCTCTTTTCGTTTCTGCGATCCTGATACCAAATCGTAAAATTTTGAAAGAATTTCACACAGAAAATTAAGACCAAAATTCCTCTTTTCGTTTCTGAGATCCTGATACCAAATAGTGAAATTCGTTAAAAATTTTGAAAGAATTTTGCACAGAAAATTAAGACCAAAATTCCTCTTTTCGTTTCTGCGATCCTGATACCAAATCGTAAAATTCGTTAAAAATTTTGAATGAATTTCGCATCGAAAATTAAGACCAAAATTCCTCTTTTCGTTTCTGCGATCCTGATACCAAATCGTAAAATTTTGAAAGAATTTTGCACAGAAAATTAAGCCCAAAATTCCTCTTTTCGTTTCTGCGATCCTGATACCAAATCGTAAAATTCGTTAAAAATTTTGAATGAATTTCGCATCGAAAATTAAGACCAAAATTCCTCTTTTCGTTTCTGCGATCCTGATACCAAATCGTAAAATTTTGAAAGAATTTCACACACAGAAAATTAAGACCAAAATTCCTCTTTTCGTTTCTGTGATCCTGATACCAAATCGTGAAATTCGTTAAAAATTTTGAAAGAATTTTGCACAGAAAATTAAGACCAAAATTCCTCTTTTCGTTTCTGCGATCCTGATACCAAATCGTAAAATTTTGAAAGAATTTCACACAGAAAATTAAGACCAAAATTCCTCTTTTCGTTTCTGAGATCCTGATACCAAATCGTGAAATTCGTTAAAAATTTTGAAAGAATTTTGCACAGAAAATTAAGACCAAAATTCCTCTTTTCGTTTCTGCGATCCTGATACCAAATCGTAAAATTTTGAAAGAATTTCACACAGAAAATTAAGACCAAAATTCCTCTTTTCGTTTCTGAGATCCTGATACCAAATAGTGAAATTCGTTAAAAATTTTGAAAGAATTTTGCACAGAAAATTAAGACCAAAATTCCTCTTTTCGTTTCTGCGATCCTGATACCAAATCGTAAAATTCGTTAAAAATTTTGAATGAATTTCGCATCGAAAATTAAGACCAAAATTCCTCTTTTCGTTTCTGCGATCCTGATACCAAATCGTAAAATTTTGAAAGAATTTTGCACAGAAAATTAAGACCAAAATTCCTCTTTTCGTTTCTGCGATCCTGATACCAAATCGTAAAATTCGTTAAAAATTTTGAATGAATTTCGCATCGAAAATTAAGACCAAAATTCCTCTTTTCGTTTCTGCGATCCTGATACCAAATCGTAAAATTTTGAAAGAATTTCACACACAGAAAATTAAGACCAAAATTCCTCTTTTCGTTTCTGTGATCCTGATACCAAATCGTGAAATTCGTTAAAAATTTTGAAAGAATTTTGCACAGAAAATTAAGACCAAAATTCCTCTTTTCGTTTCTGCGATCCTGATACCAAATCGTAAAATTTTGAAAGAATTTTGCACAGAAAATTAAGACCAAAATTCCTCTTTTCGTTTCTGCGATCCTGATACCAAATCGTAAAATTCGTTAAAAATTTTGAATGAATTTCGCATCGAAAATTAAGACCAAAATTCCTCTTTTCGTTTCTGCGATCCTGATACCAAATCGTAAAATTCGTTAACAATTTTAAAGAATTTCGCATCGAAAATTAAGACCAAAATTCCTCTTTTCGTTTCTGCGATCCTGATACCAAATCGTGAAATTCGTTAAAAATTTTGAAAGAATTTCGCAGACAAAATTAAGACCAAAATTCCTCTTTTCGTTTCTGCGATCCTGATACCAAATCGTGAAATTCGTTAAAAATTTTGAAAGAATTTCGCATCGAAAATTAAGACCAAAATTCCTCTTTTCGTTTCTGCGATCCTGATACCAAATCGTAAAATTTTGAAAGAATTTTGCACAGAAAATTAAGACCAAAATTCCTCTTTTCGTTTCTGCGATCCTGATACCAAATCGTGAAATTCGTTAAAAATTTTGAAAGAATTTCGCATCGAAAATTAAGACCAAAATTCCTCTTTTCGTTTCTGCGATCCTGATACCAAATCGTGAAATTCGTTAAAAATTTTGAATGAATTTCGCAGAGAAAATTAAGACCAAAATTCCTCTTTTCGTTTCTGCGATCCTGATACCAAATCGTGAAATTCGTTAACAATTTTGAAAGAATTTCGCATCGAAAATTAAGACCAAAATTCCTCTTTTCGTTTCTGCGATCCTGATACCAAATCGTGAAATTCGTTAAAAATTTTGAAAGAATTTCGCATCGAAAATTAAGACCAAAATTCCTCTTTTCGTTTCTGCGATCCTGATACCAAATCGTGAAATTCGTTAAAAATTTTGAAAGAATTTCGCATCGAAAATTAAGACCAAAATTCCTCTTTTCGTTTCTGCGATCCTGATACCAAATCGTGAAATTCGTTAAAAATTTTGAAAGAATTTCGCATCGAAAATTAAGACCAAAATTCCTCTTTTCGTTTCTGCGATCCTGATACCAAATCGTGAAATTCGTTAAAAATTTTGAAAGAATTTCGCATCGAAAATTAAGACCAAAATTCCTCTTTTCGTTTCTGCGATCCTGATACCAAATCGTAAAATTTTGAAAGAATTTTGCACAGAAAATTAAGACCAAAATTCCTCTTTTCGTTTCTGCGATCCTGATACCAAATCGTGAAATTCGTTAAAAATTTTGAAAGAATTTCGCATCGAAAATTAAGACCAAAATTCCTCTTTTCGTTTCTGCGATCCTGATACCAAATCGTGAAATTCGTTAAAAATTTTGAAAGAATTTCGCATCGAAAATTAAGACCAAAATTCTTCTTTTCGTTTCTGCGATCCTGATACCAAATCGTGAAATTCGTTAACAATTTTGAAAGAATTTCGCATCGAAAATTAAGACCAAAATTCCTCTTTTCGTTTCTGCGATCCTGATACCAAATCGTGAAATTCGTTAAAAATTTTGAATGAATTTCGCATCGAAAATTAAGACCAAAATTCCTCTTTTCGTTTCTGCGATCCTGATACCAAATCCTAAAATTCGTTAAAAATTTTGAATGAATTTCGCATCGAAAATTAAGACCAAAATTCCTCTTTTCGTTTCTGCGATCCTGATACCAAATCGTAAAATTTTGAAAGAATTTTGCACAGAAAATTAAGACCAAAATTCCTCTTTTCGTTTCTGTGATCCTGATACCAAATCGTAAAATTTTGAAAGAATTTTGCACAGAAAATTAAGACAAAAATTCCTCTTTTCGTTTCTGCGATCCTGATACCAAATCGTAAAATTTTGAAAGAATTTCACACAGAAAATTAAGACCAAAATTCCTCTTTTCGTTTCTGCGATCCTGATACCAAATCGTAAAATTTTGAAAGAATTTTGCACAGAAAATTAAGACAAAAATTCCTCTTTTCGTTTCTGCGATCCTGATACCAAATCGTAAAATTCGTTAAAAATTTTGAATAAATTTCGCATCGAAAATTAAGACCAAAATTCCTCTTTTCGTTTCTGCGATCCTGATACCAAATCGTAAAATTTTGAAAGAATTTTGCACAGAAAATTAAGACCAAAATTCCTCTTTTCGTTTCTGCGATCCTGATACCAAATCGTAAAATTTTGAATGAATTTTGCACAGAAAATTAAGACCAAAATTCCTCTTTTCGTTTCTGCGATCCTGATACCAAATCGTAAAATTTTGAAAGAATTTCACACAGAAAATTAAGACCAAAATTCCTCTTTTCGTTTCTGCGATCCTGATACCAAATCGTAAAATTTTGAATGAATTTTGCACAGAAAATTAAGACCAAAATTCCTCTTTTCGTTTCTGTGATCTTGATACCAAATCGTGAAATTCGTTAAAAATTTTGAAAGAATTTTGCACAGAAAATTAAGACCAAAATTCCTCTTTTCGTTTCTGCGATCCTGATACCAAATCGTAAAATTTTGAAAGAATTTTGCACAGAAAATTAAGACAAAAATTCCTCTTTTCGTTTCTGCGATCCTGATACCAAATCGTAAAATTCGTTAAAAATTTTGAATAAATTTCGCATCGAAAATTAAGACCAAAATTCCTCTTTTCGTTTCTGCGATCCTGATACCAAATCGTAAAATTTTGAAAGAATTTTGCACAGAAAATTAAGACCAAAATTCCTCTTTTCGTTTCTGCGATCCTGATACCAAATCGTAAAATTTTGAAAGAATTTCACACAGAAAATTAAGACCAAAATTCCTCTTTTCGTTTCTGCGATCCTGATACCAAATCGTAAAATTTTGAATGAATTTTGCACAGAAAATTAAGACCAAAATTCCTCTTTTCGTTTCTGCGATCCTGATACCAAATCGTAAAATTCGTTAAAAATTTTGAATAAATTTCGCATCGAAAATTAAGACCAAAATTCCTCTTTTCGTTTCTGCGATCCTGATACCAAATCGTAAAATTCGTTAAAAATTTTGAATAAATTTCGCATCGAAAATTAAGACCAAAATTCCTCTTTTCGTTTCTGCGATCCTGATACCAAATCGTAAAATTTTGAAAGAATTTTGCACAGAAAATTAAGACCAAAATTCCTCTTTTCGTTTCTGCGATCCTGATACCAAATCGTAAAATTTTGAAAGAATTTTGCACAGAAAATTAAGACCAAAATTCCTCTTTTCGTTTCTGCGATCCTGATACCAAATCGTAAAATTTTGAAAGAATTTCACACAGAAAATTAAGACCAAAATTCCTCTTTTCGTTTCTGCGATCCTGATACCAAATCGTAAAATTTTGAAAGAATTTTGCACAGAAAATTAAGACAAAAATTCCTCTTTTCGTTTCTGCGATCCTGATACCAAATCGTAAAATTCGTTAAAAATTTTGAATGAATTTCGCATCGAAAATTAAGACCAAAATTCCTCTTTTCGTTTCTGCGATCCTGATACCAAATCGTAAAATTTTGAAAGAATTTTGCACAGAAAATTAAGACCAAAATTCCTCTTTTCGTTTCTGCGATCCTGATACCAAATCGTAAAATTCGTTAACAATTTTAAAGAATTTCGCATCGAAAATTAAGACCAAAATTCCTCTTTTCGTTTCTGCGATCCTGATACCAAATCGTGAAATTCGTTAAAAATTTTGAAAGAATTTCGCATCGAAAATTAAGACAAAAATTCCTCTTTTCGTTTCTGCGATCCTGATACCAAATCGTGAAATTCGTTAAAAATTTTGAAAGAATTTCGCAGACAAAATTAAGACCAAAATTCCTCTTTTCGTTTCTGCGATCCTGATACCAAATCGTGAAATTCGTTAAAAATTTTGAAAGAATTTCGCATCGAAAATCAAGACCAAAATTCCTCTTTTCGTTTCTGCGATCCTGATACCAAATCGTAAAGTTTTGAAAGAATTTTGCACAGAAAATTAAGACCAAAATTCCTTTTTTCGTTTCTGCGATCCTGATACCAAATCGTGAAATTCGTTAAAAATTTTGAAAGAATTTCGCATCGAAAATTAAGACCAAAATTCTTCTTTTCGTTGCTGCGATCCTGATACCAAATCGTAAAATTCGTTAAAAATTTTGAAAGAATTTCGCAGACAAAATTAAGACCAAAATTCCTCTTTTCGTTTCTGCGATCCTGATACCAAATCGTGAAATTCGTTAAAAATTTTGAAAGAATTTCGCATCGAAAATCAAGACCAAAATTCCTCTTTTCGTTTCTGCGATCCTGATACCAAATCGTGAAATTCGTTAAAAATTTTGAAAGAATTTCGCATCGAAAATTAAGACCAAAATTCCTCTTTTCGTTTCTGCGATCCTGATACCAAATCGTAAAATTTTGAAAGAATTTTGCACAGAAAATTAAGACCAAAATTCCTCTTTTCGTTTCTGCGATCCTGATACCAAATCGTAAAATTTTGAAAGAATTTTGCACAGAAAATTAAGACCAAAATTCCTCTTTTCGTTTCTGCGATCCTGATACCAAATCGTGAAATTCGTTAAAAATTTTGAAAGAATTTTGCACAGAAAATTAAGACCAAAATTCCTCTTTTCGTTTCTGCGATCCTGATACCAAATCGTAAAATTCGTTAAAAATTTTGAATGAATTTCGCATCGAAAATTAAGACCAAAATTCCTCTTTTCGTTTCTGCGATCCTGATACCAAATCGTAAAATTCGTTAAAAATTTTGAAAGAATTTTGCACAGAAAATTAAGACCAAAATTCCTCTTTTCGTTTCTGCGATCCTGATACCAAATCGTAAAATTCGTTACAAATTTTGAAAGAATTTTGCACAGAAAATTAAGACCAAAATTCCTCTTTTCGTTTCTGCGATCCTGATACCAAATCGGAAATTCGTTAAAAATTTTGAAAGTATTTCGCAGAGAAAATTAAGACCAAAATTCCTCTTTTCGTTTCTGCGATCCTGATACCAAATCGGAAATTCGTTAAAAATTTTGAAAGTATTTCGCAGAGAAAATTAAGACCAAAATTCCTCTTTTCGTTTCTGCGATCCTGATACCAAATCGGAAATTCGTTAAAAATTTTGAAAGAATTTCGCACAGAAAATTAAGACGCAAATTCCTCTTTTCGTTTCTGCGATCCTGATACCAAATCGTAAAATTCGTTAAAAATTTTGAAAGAATTTTGCACAGAAAATTAAGACCAAAATTCCTCTTTTCGTTTCTGCGATCCTGATACCAAATCGTAAAATTTTGAAAGAATTTTGCACAGAAAATTAAGACCAAAATTCCTCTTTTCGTTTCTGCGATCCTGATACCAAATCGTAAAATTTTGAAAGAATTATGCACAGAAAATTAAGACCAAAATTCCTCTTTTCGTTTCTGCGATCCTGATACCAAATCGTAACATTCGTTAAAAATTTTGAAAGAATTTTGCACAGAAAATTAAGACCAAAATTCCTCTTTTCGTTTCTGCGATCCTGATACCAAATCGTAAAATTCGTTAAAAATTTTGAAAGAATTTCGCACAGAAAATTAAGACCAAATTTCCTCTTTTCGTTTCTGCGATCCTGATACCAAATCGTAAAATTTTGAAAGAATTATGCACAGAAAATTAAGACCAAAATTCCTCTTTTCGTTTCTGCGATCCTGATACCAAATCGTAACATTCGTTAAAAATTTTGAAAGAATTTTGCACAGAAAATTAAGACCAAAATTCCTCTTTTCGTTTCTGCGATCCTGATACCAAATCGTAAAATTCGTTAAAAATTTTGAAAGAATTTCGCACAGAAAATTAAGACCAAATTTCCTCTTTTCGTTTCTGCGATCCTGATACCAAATCGTGAAATTCGTTAAAAATTTTGAAAGAATTTCGCATCGAAAATTAAGACCAAAATTGCTCTTTTCGTTTCTGCGATCCTGATACCAAATCGTAAAATTTGTTAAAAATTTTGAAAGAATTTCGCAGAGAAAATTAAGACCAAAATTCCTCTTTTCGTTTCTGCGATCCTGATACCAAATCGTGAAATTCGTTAAAAATTTTGAAAGAATTTCGCATCGAAAATGAAGACCAAAATTCCTCTTTTCGTTTCTGCTATCCTGATACCAAATCGTAAAATTCGTTGAAAATTTTGAAAGAATTTCGCAGAGAAAATTAAGACCAAAATTGCTCTTTTCGTTTCTGCGATCCTGATACCAAATCGTAAAATTTGTTAAAAATTTTGAAAGAATTTCGCAGAGAAAATTAAGACCAAAATTCCTCTTTTCGTTTCTGCTATCCTGATACCAAATCGTAAAATTCTAAAAATTTTGAAAGAATTTTGCACAGAAAATTAAGAGCAAAATTCCTCTTTTCGTTTCTGCGATCCTGATATCAAATCGTAAAATTCGTTAAAAATTTTGAAAGAATTTTGCTCAGAAAATTAAGACCAAAATTCCTCTTTTCGTTCCTGTGATCCTGATCGATCGACAATTTGCGAAATGACTACCCAAAACCAATTAGGAGACTAAGAAGGAAAGGAGGTTAAAAAAACGATTAAGCAACAGGTACTTTATTTAATAATAAATGAAAAACAAAGGATAAAAGAAGGGTAGTTAGAAAGAAAATGCGACTGTGTTGGACATTGTCAATTCCCAGAATTATTCAGTATTTTGTGGTTCTGAAAAGAACCGGTCAAATTGATGTAAGGGCGTCCCTTTGGTGTAGTGGGTAGAGGCCAGCGCTTCTGCCGGCTGCACCGCGGCCGTGTGGGTTCGATTCCCATCCCGGGTGGAAGATTTTTCGGCGATCGAGAAGTATTCGCTCGGGTCCGTGGTTAGTCTTACTGCTAAAATTTACTTGTCACCTTTGTTAGTATAAGAAAAAAGTATTATTATTTCCACAGAATCATAAAAAAAGTAAATACACTTCTGCATCGTCTTGCTGCTCAATTATTTATTATTCAAAATGCAAATTAATTACAATTAAAGGTAATTGTCTTTGAGTTAGTCACCAAATTAGTACCACGGTTTCCTTTTTACCAACCTCATGTACCAAAGTACGCAAAACAGTAATTACAGCGTAAAACCCACAAAGCAGTTACCCATTCTTAAAAATGAGCAATATCACCCAGTTCACGTACATCGAAATTAACAAATTACCGCAGTAATGAATTTCTTTAATTCGATCAAGCCGACCACAGAATTATTTACGCGATTTCCATTGATCCATAACCATTGGGTGTTTCACCTCGTTTCTAATTGAGTCCACATCCCGTTCAATGTAAAATAATTAGATATGGATTATGGGGAACAATAGGTATCAATAATTATTTAATTCTTGTGTAAGGTAACTCGTGGGATTTGGTGGGGTATTGGTCAAGCGGACATGCCGTGTCACACTTGTATGAGCATATTTTTGTGGAAGGTCACTATATTATTTTCCGACCAACATTGCCGATTTCAGTACCAGTTTTGCACTGATAACGCATTTGCTTGCATCCAGGAGTGACCATGATCAGTTTGTGTTTGCTGTATTTTGTAACGTTATTAATAACTGGATTTGATGGTAAGATTCAGCAGTTATTTTTTTTGTATTGACTTTCAATAATTATTGTAGATAATAACGTTTTTTTGATTTTTAAATTTTTTTATGATGTTTCCTCTACAATTGTTTCGCCACACTGTGGCTTTTTCAGACGAAGATATATTCTTGGGAATATTTGATTGAGTGATGTGTGTAAATAATATGTATAACTGGCACCAATAAAGAATGAATGAATAAAAAATAAATAATATACATTATTACTTCAATTAACATGGATTTTCAACCAAAGACTCATTTACCTTCCATATAAACAAAGTTATTGCAAAAAAATTATTATGGCACCCGTGCCACAAATATAGGGAAACGTGAAGTGTATATCGAGGGTGCCACAAATATAAGGAAACATACCGTGTGTGAGCTGGGGTTGCCACAAATATTGCATAACCTACCAGTGTGTGAAAAGCAACGTTGCCACGAATCGTAACATATATTTATTTTTTACTTTCTATATTTTGAACATCTTTGGCTTATAAATGCATGGTTGTTTCATTAAAATTGTGTGTTTTATGTTACTGTCTCCGGTTAAATTACAGTAGGGCTTTTACAGATAGTTTTCATATTTATTGATTATTTTCAAAAATTGCTCAGCTTTAGAAAGAATTTTATTCTTTGTAAATTGTTTATTTTGAAATTATTTACAAACATTGAAAATGAAATTTCTAAATTGTAGATATAAAATTATACACTTTCATTTTTACATTTTTTTTCAAAATAAAAACTACGAAGAACATTAATTATCAAAAATCACCATTAACGGTGCACAAAATTTTATCAAATGCCTTTTAGAAAAATTTTATAGCAAAATTTAATAGAAAAATTGCTACAATACTAACTTTACGAAGCAGCGTTATTAAAATTATAAATATTTCATTGTAGAAATATAGCCTATTTATTCTGCAGATAGAGTTGTTAAAACACCTACAATCGCAGCATGTTCTGCGCAAAAATATACTATGCAAATTTATTATTATTTTTCCGGCGCCTTCAAAATATTAACAATCGATGGAGATATTAATTTGTATTTTTTTTTTGCCTTCGAGTGTTCGTCATTAAAAAAATCATTTTCAAAAATTTATAACTCGACTGAAAATTGCTGCACATTCAAAACTCAAAATGATTTTGAAAAATCGACGTCTTGTGAAGTGAGCTGAATTTTTGTAGGATTTTATCCCTGCGTTTCATATCAATTTTTATTTTTTTTCATTCGAGTGTGCGTCGTTGAAAAAATACATTTTCAAAAATTTGTAACTCGACTGAAAATTGCTGCACATTCAAAAACCAAAATTATTTTGGAAGATCGACGTCTTGTGAAGTGAACTAATTTTTTATAAGATTTTATAGCTGCGTTTCATATTAATTTTTATTTTTTTGCTTTAGAGAGTGCGTCATTGAAAAAAATACATTTTCAAAAATTCATAACTAGACTGAAAATTGCAGCATATTCAAAAACCACAATAATTTTGAAAGATCGACGTCTTGTGAAGTGATTTGAATTTTTGTAGAACTCTTTCCCGCGTTTCGTATTATTTTTTTTAATTTTTTGCTCCCGAGAAAAAAAATTCAAAAGTTCATAACTAGACTGAAAATTGCAGCACATTCAAAAACCACAATGATTTTAAAAGATAGACGTCTTGTGAAGTGATTTGAATTTTTGTAGAACTTTTTTCCCGCGTTTTATATTATTTTTGAATTTTTTGATCCCGAGAGTTCGATATTGAAAAAAAATTAATTTTCAAAATTTCGTAACTCGACTCAAAATTGTTACATATTCAAAAACCAAAATAATTTCGAGAAACCGACGTCTTGTCAAGTGAACTGAATTTTTGTAGAATTTTATACCTGCGTTTCATATTAATTTTTAATGTTTTGCTCTCAAGTGTGCGTCATTGAAAAAATACATTTTCAAAAATTCATAACTCGACTGAAAATTGGTGCAGATTCAAAAGCCTAAATTATTTTAAAAGATCGACGTCTTGTGAAGTAAACTGAATTATTGTGCGATGGTATCCCTGCATTTCATATAAATTTTTATTTTTTTGCACTACAGTGTAGTCGGGAAAATATATATAGTCGGGAAAAATCGGTAGAATTATTCAAAATTAAGATTTCAGTTTAAAATTGTGGCATGGTGTGTAAGTTACCACAATTTGAGAATTTGCCACAGTTCAGGCTGATTCACACACAAGTTGCCACAAATATACGGAAACCTACACACATACACACACTCACAGACACATTTTTTTTTTCAGAAATTGTTGAAAGGGCATCTAGGGACCCCAAAACGGATATTTCCGTAAAAAAAAATTGAAAAAAAATCACGATCACAATACTTTCCTTGATTCGTAACGGAGAAAGTAAAAAATGATAACCATTTTTGCCTATCAGGTCATTTTTTTTTTACTTATTCTACGTCTATTTGAATTTCAACTCTGTTTCTATGGTCCATTATGTTTCCTGCTAATGGGTCACTTGTAGTATCTCCCACCTACCTGATTACAAGGTACTCAGCTTGACCCCTGCATACCTTAAGGGGTATAAATGAAAAAAAAACAAGAATTTTTTTATTTTTTCTCTCCTGACGAATGTATTAATTGTAGAAGAAAACAAATTGATACATATCAAAGCACACGTCTTCAGCTATATGATTTTTTTTATCGAGAAGACATGCGCGTTATAGCGAGGCGCCAATCTTGATCCTTTTTTTGTAATGCCCATTCGTCTACAGTTGTAGGTCCGCCCCTGGAGAAGATATCTAAAAAACAAAAAAAATACGTTAAACAATAGGTTTATCGTTCCACGGTGAACCAACAAAAAAATAATTCAGATAAAAATTCTAAAGATGGCGCGCTTTTCAAAAAAGAGAAACGAAAAAAAATTTCTTTTATTTATTTAAAAATCGCGCCAAACGCTAAATTTTCAACTTCTATGAAAATTTCTGCTTTACCGTGGAAGGAACACTTTCAAGAATATGCAGTTAAAATTTCAGACTGATATTTTTTTCACAGTAAACAGCAATTGTAGATAGTTTGAAAAATGCAGTTGTACAGATGTAATACATTCGATTGCTCGATCGCATATGACGATACCCATGCTTTTCATGATCGTCATTGAGTACACGGGTTGCAATAGCAGTCGCCAAATCAACCATGCTCTTTCTTATCTTTTTTGATATTGAAACTCTCGTTGTTGTTCTGGGTGTTTCTTTCCCATTCTTAGTGACGCCCCTGAATTTGTGATAGGTTATGTTTTAAGGGCTGCCAACTATCGACTTATTGATCTCACGGTACTTTGTTAGGGTGACATCTTTGTTGGTAATCAAAAGTTACTAACAATTTGGTTATGTCATTGCATTTTTTTTTGGTGCAATGTTACATTTTATAATATTCCTCATTCACACGTTTGACAACGTTTTATTGAAATTATAGGTTAACAACATATTTCAATCTTTGACTATATTCTTATGGACTGCTAGCGCCACTTCATGTGTGTCTCCAAGCAACGGTGGCGCGGCGGGACCCTAAATGGTTGCGGTATGTTACTAAATTGGTAGCTGTTTTGTGTCTATGACATATGACTCCATGAGCTCGCATTGCATATTGTGATACCCTGCAATTTATTCACACCTTTGAATATATTGTCAAATATTCACACAATGTCAAAATATTGTTATGCGAAAGGCTGCAATACGTCCACGTATATATACCAACGCGGTTATAATAGTCAGCTGATGTACACGTCAGTTGACTTTTGACTTATAACCTAAAATTCTGTATTAGATTTCCATCAAATTCGGAACTTCGCAAATTTTGGGTTGACGCTTTGCTTGTAAAGAACAAGCAGGAAAGTGGACCCGAGTTGCCGAAATATGCTCGCATTTGCATTCTTCACGTTGCTGATGAATACATCGAGAAATATTTTTTTTGCTTTTCGGTTTTTAAATTACGCTCCATTTTCGGCTCCGGGGCGGGACTTATATCGGGCTCCAGCTCGTGGACAACTTTTGGAGCAGTGATCATATGGGAAATAGAGGAGGAATAGCAGTCCATTAGTACATAGTCAAAGATTTCAATCATTATTATCAAAAATACAACATGCCAATGTAAGAACAAAAAAAAGACAGCGACTGCGACCAGAATAAAATGTGAACAGAGAACTTCAATATGTTGCCAATGTGCCATTGTGTTTGTTGCTTTAGTAGTATTGCAAACTGATATCATAATGACATATCGAAATGATTTTTTTGCAAGTTCATTTCAGATAAATATCAAGGCTGAAATCATTCATGCGCTAAATTTAACATATATTTTTGTGATTTAAAAACATGATCCACATACACATAATTACATAAATCCATAATTTGCTTCGTCTCGCGGTCATCTATTAACTTTTAATAATAGATATCATACATTTTACAAATAATCTGGCTTACATAACATTTAAATAAAATATGCAAATAATTATATGTGGATCTAGTTTAAGGTCTAATTAATGTTTAATAGCCAGAAGACCTTGGGTCAGCTTCAATTTAAGTAAACAAAAAAAATGGTGATGTGGCCATCATGTTACTTTCTCCGACTTGATGGTATTGTAGCCATTTATATTTACGTTTTCATTGTTTATTTTCAATTGAAATCATATTTTAAATGTACATTGAGCGTTGTGTAAACTCGGATGAAACTGACGTTTAATACGTCAAAATTATGAAAGATGGAAAAATTATACTTCAAATTCAAAAACTCGGTTTACTTAAAAACTAAAGAGATTCGAAAAAATGTTATTCTTTAAAAGTTGTTCATTTTTGCATTCTCTGCATTTATTATTCACATAAATTTGCTGTAACTATTATCGTTTCATAATTATAAACCAAAAATTAAAAAAAAAAAATTATAAATTTTTTTCTTGAATAGCAATGATTTTATGAAAAATATTTTTGAACAAAAGATGTTCACTTCTTTATTGTCTTTAATGTTTGTTGAATTTTTTTTGTGATATTCTTCATATTTAGGAAAATATTGTCAAAAAACAAAAAACAGTTAAGGTAAACACCCACTTACGAAATTTTACCAAAAGCTTTTCAGTTCTTCGAATTATCAAATAAGACGTATGTTCAAAGTTTTATATCAATTGCTCTATTAGTTTTTGAGATACAGCGCACACACGCAGACACATTTTTTTTCCCAGAAATTGTTGAAATGGCATCTAGGGACCCCAAAACGGATATTTCCGCAAAAAAAGTTTTTGAAAAAAGAATCACGATCACAATACTTTCTCGTACTTCGTAACGGAGAAAGTAAAAATGTGTTGAAGCCATTACTTTGTGATACATATTGAATTACTAAGGAGGTTTGCTGGTATCACGAATTTTTTTTTAGGACAAATAAGACGAAACCAGTTGCAATAAAGTGAAAAATTCGCAATACCAGTAAAGTATTTTAATTCAAACTTCTAAGTAATAATTTTGACTTTCAAAGATTTAATTTGCCAAAATACCAATTAAATTATACATAGTATAAACACATTTTAAAAATATAATTTCACAGTTACAGGTACGCCCCTCACGCTAACATCATCGAAATTAAAACGAACTTCAAGATCATTATCAAGTTCGAAATTTTGTGCTGCCAATTCCTATTGCATGCCGATATCTTCGTGTCCTATATTGAAGGACATCATTAAAAATGAATGCGTTTTAAACAATAGGTGAGTAAATATAATTTGCGGCATTTACTTTATTTGCTTTACCATCCGCACATGAAACAATACATATTTGCTGCCCTCGTATAAATCAATAGACTAAACAAAGTCAACATATCATATTTTATTACCTAAAACGGTGAGCACACAAACATTTTTTGTATAATTTTTATTTCAGAGGTGGAACCAATTAGAAAATTAAATCGTAATGTAAAAACTTCAAAAACTTAATTTATTCTCAAGAAAATACGTATATACAAAAATGCAATACATATAGAATGAAAATATGTCAAACAAAACAATTTGTAAAATAGAAAATAATTAGATAGAATTCAAAATAGGTTAAAAAGTAGTACAACTGAAACACAGCATAAAAAGTGACAACTGAAATTGCGATTTTTAAGGAATTTGAAGCAATTTAAGGGGATTTACTGTCCCTATATGTAGTAATGCGCATTTTCGTATTTATTTAGAACAATTTGATTTTATTATTTACGAAAATAAATAAAATGAAGTGAAACTTTGGCTGGAATTAAACACTTTTTACTTTGTTGGTATAACACTTATTTGTTTGACTGCAGGGCTCTTCACGCCCAGTTCGCCACATGTGACGACAAACAAAAAAAGAAAACAAAAATATTTTAGAAAAAACATTACACTTTTAGAATATTTTTTTTTTATATTCCTTTGCATAAATGAGTAAGTTTGTGACAGTGAAATAATATTTCGTAGAAAAGGGTAACAACAACAAAAACGCAATTTTTCAGGATTATCCTATAGTCCAATCAAAGCTACATGGGCGCGAAGTGGTTAACGGTGTTTGGAATGTTTAATTCAGTTTCTCCATTAGATCCCAACTGCGCTGATGAGACCTGAAAGGTCGAGACCTGTCTGTAGGCGAACTGACGGGGAAACAATATTTGATATTAAATGATTTTTAGTAACAAATTTAATTTTCAAAGCAAAATTTTGAAGGTATTCAGTTTCTCCATCAGATTCTAACTGCGCTGATGAGACCCCGAAGGTCGAAACCTGTCCGTAGATGAACTGACGGGGAAACAATATTTGATATTAAATGATTTTTAGTAACAAATTTAATTTTCAAAGCAAAATTTTGAAGGTATTCAGTTTTTCCATCAGATTCTAACTGCGTTGATGAGACCTGGAAGGTCGAAACCTGTCCGTAGATGAACTGATGGGGAAACAATATTTGATATTAAATGATTTTTAGCAACAAATTCAATTTACAAAGCAAAATGTTAAGGTACTAATTGGAAACCATGAAAAATGTGATGAATATGGAAGGTTTTTTTTTTTAATTCGGGCTAATTTAAAACGAATCTTTCTCATCAAATATAAATAATTACTTTTTACAGGATATCATCTTTATCCTGTGGCTATCAGGGATCTGGCCTAGTTTGTTGTCCGCAGGGAAGTGATCCGACGTCTGTCAACCATGACAAATTTGTCGATGGCCAAGTTTGCGGTCAGTCCGCGGTGCAAGGGCAAAATTACCAAGGAATTGGAGCACACCCTTGGGTTGCAAGAATAGGCTTTAAAAGTATGAATAATTATTATTTTTAAACAAAAATGTACCTACAATGTAGGTTTGAAACTGTAAGTTCAAAGTCTAATTAAATTGAAAATTAAGTGGAAATCATTCCTGTTTTGTCTCGAAAGTAGAACCCTTCAAAATACGAACCCCTTTACACGTTTTTCATGATGTGCCGTATCTTCTCTTGAACGATGCTGCTGTGGAAATTTCAATGAAGCAGGCGCGCAGTGTTCACGTCCCAAACTGAAAATTAAGTCATTTATTTCTATTCAGTATAGCTACTCGTTTGACTTAGTTTTGAGTACAGTTTATTTACAAGCTAATTATTTTACACGAATTTACCTCTTGTTCTACATTAATTGTAGTTCTAAATTTAAACTTATTGTAATATTTTTAATCAATGTACAATTATGTTAAAATGGGTAAACCGTAAATAAACATTATTATTATTATTATTATTAATTCAATGACAATTTCTGTCTATTTTCTATTTCTAAAGTTAAAATTTTTAACCTGTTAGCTGTGTTTGACGTCATGAAAAATGCCAATATTTTGTGTTATAACGAGTACCTACTGGATATAAACACAAAATATTACCTTTTCTTTTTTTATACTGCTTTTGACGAATATACTCGTAATGAAGAAATGGCAATATGACAAGCACCTACTCGACATAACACAAAATATTGCCAATTTTTCATGACGAGTATATTCGTCACACAGCTAACTGGTTAATCAATTATATTAACATCCACCAATTAATTCATATAAATCGCACTGTTGTATTAAATCTGTATTGTTGTATTATTTTAGATACTGGAAATGGTGAAACTAAGTATCCGTGCGCAGGATCAATAATAAACAGAAGAATAATACTCACTGCCGCTCATTGCGCTTTGGCGAAGGCCAACAACTATAAACTGTAAGTAGAAAAAAATAAATAAACATCATATTAAAATAAATAATTAATTTTTGTGATTTGTATTCATTTTTAATAGAAATAGTATTAGAATAGGAGAATGGGATACAAATAACGACATCGATTGTGGAGTTGAATTCTGTGGACTTCCTGTCCAGGATATTGGTATTAGCCATGTTATCGTACATCCAAATTATGAAAAACAGACTTTTAAGAATAATATAGCGTTAATTGTCTTAAGGGCTGCCATTAATTATACCGGTAAGTGACTTATCAACGTTATTTTATTTTAATATTGTTACGCCCTGCTCTACCCCTTTATCGATATTCGCTTTACTTATTTTATTTCCTCCCTTCAGTTGCCAAACTCCTCTATCACTAATCGGGCTCAGCTACGGTCAGTAGAGTAGGGGGGGTTTAATTTCAAACAACTAAACGAAGACTAGGGGGCGCCACATGATTCACAAACCGATTAGTGATCATTTGGCAAAGTAATCATGAACCTTATGAAGGGCGATTAAATAAGTAGCCAGGGTTAGTTCTACTAATCAAACTATTTATGTAAAACAAACATAGGTTTTATTCACGGTGACAATCGGAATTGAAGATTTTTAGAATCTCAGTACAATTTTTTTTATGCAGACTACGTTGGTTCACGTCCTTCAAAAATTTCATGCACAGTACATACACCGTGTTGAATTACAAAGAGGGCCATAGGGATTTACATGTAAGATTTTAAATGGCTCCCTTAATTTGACAGTATCGGTCTTCCAAAATAATTTTTGAAGCTTATAAGCTGAATGATTTAGTACCTTACTCAATAGTTTCTGCCAAGTATTTACCGAGATATTTACAAAAAACTTTACAATTATTTCGAATTAAAAATAAAGGTTTGCCATGAAATCATAATGGCGGATATTTAATTTTGTTCTAAAAAGTGACGTTTACTCAATGGCGGGTTAAATCAATTTTCAACTTTACAGTGTATGCTTAACGGTTTTTTTTCCAACCTTTTAGTAATTATTTTAATGGAAAATCAAAAATTAATTCTTTTTTTAAAGATCTGGATTTTTTTAGCAAATGCCTATCCATTCATTATTGTCTTTTTTCACACGCCAATTTTTCAAATCAACTCTCAGTTTTCCAGTATTTGGCTTTAATGTTTTGTTTCAACTACGATATTGTAATTATTTTAATGGAAAATCAAAAATTAATTTTTTTTAAGCAAATTCCTCCATTCATAATTATCTTACAATCTTTTTTACAAGCAGTTTTCATGTTCCTAATCAAGTTTGAAAAATTTGCCAATTTGTTTACTGCTAGGAAATAATAATAGATTCTGAGCTTTTGTAACAAATTCATTGATTTATTATTTTCTGTAATTTTCAAATCGTTGAATGCAATTTTTGACTTCCCAGTTCAACTTTACGATTACTTCAATGGGAAGGCAAACATGCATATATTTCTAATGGATTTTGAGTCGAGTTTTTTTTTTGACTTAAGCATGAGCCACTCAGTCACATCGAATATTTTAAATTTTTGTATTTTTAATTTTTGGGATGGATGAATGAACAAATGAATAATTGTGTACACAACAACCATGGACCTGACCGAATACTTCTCGATCCCCGAAAAATCTTTCGGCCGGGCTGGAAATCGAACCCACATGGCACGTGGTGCAACCGGCACAACGCTTGCCTGTACCCACTACACCAACGAGTTAATTGAATCATATTTAACAATTTTTCATATCGTTGAATGCAATTTTTGATTTTCTAATTTAAGATTGAAGAGTCACTATTTTGTTTCGTATTAGTAAATTTATTTTTTCGAAAATACAAATGTAGCTTTATTGATTTTGGGGTAAATTTCTTGATTAATATTTTTTCCACAATTGTTTAAAAAGTCGTTTATTATTATGTTTTGAAGCTAACTCTTCGGTTTATTGATATTTTGCCATTTTTTCTAATTGTTGACTTTGATTTTCCAATTTAATTTGAATGATCGCCGTTTTTTTTATCGAAATGCGTTGTTTTATGGATTTTGAGTGGCTGCCAACAAGTTTTTTTGTGAAATGTCAAAAAAATATTTCTTTGTTTTTAAGTTCTATTTTATAAAATGAGTAAGAATATGCTTATTTAATCAAACTCGTGACTGACAGCGCTAAATAGTAAGTTTAAAGTAGGTACTCACTGTCAGTCACCGGTGACTGATCTGGCCCATTGGAATACTTCAGTGTCAGTCACCGGCGACTGACAAAGCGATCGACGTGTTAATTAATAATAATAATAATAATAATGACAGTCTTTATTCCTCCATCAATATTTACAAGATAAATACAGTAATGGTGGTTTAGCGCCAAATTGAAGTATTAATTAAATTTACAAAATTAATTCAAAATTCGGTTGAAATTAAAATACAAATTCCTTTATTAAATAATTTATTCCTTTATTAAATAAGAAGTATATTTATTTAAATTATATGGCTCTATAGTTAGCAACATTTAAAAAACGGCTTTTTTGTGTTACTTAAAAGATGTTTCTTGTTTTATTTGATTTGGGAGTATGTAAATAGTTTTTCATAAATTATTATATAATTTTTTAATTCGTTAAATGTCATTTTTAGAGTTTTGCAAGTTTGATGATGTCGATTTGTTTTCATTTAAATAATAGCTATTGGTGTATCGAAAAAAAAACAAATTATTTATTATTGGATTTTAAACTTTTGAAGCATTTTTGTTAATGGAATATTTTTGCAATTTTACAAATCGATTAATTAATTTTTCATTTTCCAGTGCAAGTTCGAAGTGTTCTTCTATCTAGGAATGGTAATTGTTTCTATGGAAAACCAAAATTTGTTTTCAGAACTGTGATTTATATTTCTATTTGCGATTTTCATTCCATGCTAATTTTAATATGTTACGCAATATTTTCGACGTGTAATTTAATTATAATGTATTTATTTGAAATTTTGAACTTTTGGGGAACATTTCTGGATTGATATTTTTTCCACAATCTTCCGAATAGTTAAATGCAAATTTCGATAACTTATAATTAGTTCAAATTTGCAAAGTTATCGTTTTTTTTTTCTACCCAAGATCTGATAATTGTTTAATTGTTTTTAAGTCAAATCAGAAATTCATTGTTAGTTTATGGATCTTAAGTATTGGAAGAAAATTCATCGGTCCATAATTTTCTTAAAATGTATTACATCTATTTTTTTTAGTGCACAGTACATTATAAAACTTGAATATTTCTGAATAATATAAATCATAGAAGGAGACTGAAAGACCTCTGGTTAATTTGCGCTAAACCTGTCAAAAATAAAAACCCTTTATTTGGTTTAGAACTCATAAAAATATAAACAAAATAGGAGAATATTAAGGTCATTTGTAAAAATAAATAAGTAATTGTGGAGGCTTTTTTGAATCATTCAAATAAAACAGGTAATAAAGTGATATCAACAAAGTTACTTGTTTAATTTGAATTTGTAAAAGTACCTCAATAAATATATCTCTCTCTTTCTCTCTCTCTCTCTCTCTCTCTCTATCTCTAGTAATTAAATACGTTTTACGTTTTTTGCCTCAATAAATGTAGCTCTCTCTCTCTATAGTAATAAAATAAAGTTTTACAATTTTCACTCAAAATTTGAAATAATTCCTGCATTCACAAAATTTACCGAAAGTACTAATTTACCCGAATTACATTTAAAACAAGCGTAGTCTGTTATTTTATTTGCATTAATTTTCGAAATTTTTAAATATAATAGATTATTAAATGTATATTATTAACTTCTGTACAATCCAACTCAATTACGGTTCACATGTGATTTATGCGACGATAATAACCAATATTTATCAAAGTCATGTTAATACAATACAAACATGCAACTGATATTTCCATGAAATTGTTATTAAAGGATAAAAAACTGATTGTAAATTCGTTTCGCTGGTAATATAATAATTATTTTATAGGTGTAATATACTTCATGGGAAATATATCTTTTAATCAGTTGAGCTTATATTAATGTAACAACATGCCAATTTGAATTATTAATTGGTTTATTTATAATAATCAATAAAATATACAATTTTGCCACAAAAAGATCGTGTGAACAGTTATTATTCTGATTTACTTATAATGATTGATTGTCTTGACAAAACAAGATTAAAAATCACAACATATAATTGGCTTATTACAGCTCAATTAGTTAAGCTTAAATGTATATTGCATTTTGAATTACTAATTGGTTTATTTATAATAATCAATTAAATATACAATTTTGTTACAAAAAGATTGTGTAGAGCGGAATCAATAAGAAAACACTGTAATCATTGAATTATTGTGATTTACTTATAATGATTTATTGCCGACAAAATTGGATTATAAATAAAAATATATAATTGAGTAATTACATTTTTTTCTAATATCTCATACTCAATTAGAATTAATACACTACCGAGTAGAACTAAACATCCACGGGGGTATTTCAAAAGAAAAATATGTCTGAATATTGCTTGACGGGAGGATGTTCAGACTACGCCCGGCAAGCGGAGGGTTGTGAGTTCAATTCCCGTCTGCAGACATTTTTTTTTTCATCATAAATATACCTACTTACGGCTTAGTAAAAAAAAAAACTAAAAATTTAATCATAGATATATAAATACATTGACATTTTTATCGCAGATACAATTTTAAACACTTATGTTAGTACATCACCTGACTGCGGTGGCCCAGGTTTTTAAAATGAATAAAATTGTTGTATTTGAAAGCGAATCGGTTGTACCGTGTTTCTAAATTTTTACCAAAAGATCATGATATTCCCAAATTCATTCACCAATAAATAAATTAGAAACAACCTTACTTGTTGCAGAAAGCATTAAATAAATTCAATAAAACGAAATATAGCCTGAATATATGAATGTACGAACAGGTTGAATATTCATATATTCAGGCTATATTTTATTTTATTGAATTTATTCATTCACCAATGTCTCTGATCTATAATTACTGTTAAATTGTACAAATATATTTAAATATCCTTTACCATTAATTCCGGCAATTAATGCAAATTACATATTTTAAGAGCAATTGTTTAACACCATCGAATTACGATTTTAGTGACCGCCCAGCCTATTTGTTTACCGGAATCATGGTCAGTCACCAGTAATAATGGACTTCTCGTCGGATGGGGCAAAGCGGCCGGACAAGCTCGTAAGTTTTCATCACATCATCGCTTTTGTCATCGAATTATCAACAGATGATATAACCGGTATTACTGCATATAATATATAAAATGTGGGTTGCACAAGATACAACAATGACGAGGGATGTTACGAAATTTTACGGGTTTATGGGTCAATTTTGTATATATTTGATAATTCATTTTATTGTCATGTAAAATGCGCGTTTGGTAATTTTAGAAACTCCATCGGTCCAGCAGTCCATTCAACTGCCGATTGTTAACCTGCGAAGTTGTTACAATGTTTATGGACAGAGCTTGCCCATAACTGAGGATCATCTTTGTGCTGGTGGCGAACAAGGTAAAGATGCCTGCACTGGATTTGGAGGGGCTCCGTTATTGGTTCAACATAGCGGTTACCATTATCAGGTATATTTTTTTATTCATAACCGAATATTTAAAATTTGAATTAAACAATAGTTAATTTAAAACATTAATTACTTTGTATGGAGAGCAAATTAATAACAATTGCATGCATGAATCAACAGTCGTTTAATTACTTAATCCTCTATTGCATACTGTTCCCAAATGGGAACATAATTTTTGTTATGGAAACTTCTGCCATCTTACGAAATAAATAATTACTAAAATAAATAAAACAGATTCGGAAACTGTAAGAGATCCTCAATTCAATTTATTTTTGACGAAGTCACAAACATGTTCACACAGCGCACAGAAAATAACTAAACAAACCAACTACAAGTAATTCTAAGGAAATGGAGCAATTCTTAGGAATATTGATTTAGATGTCCTCTCATCAGACAACTTTCCTCAAGCAGGTATTGGATCAATAAAACCAGAATGGTTCAAATTACGGATGTTAAGGCTCAAATTAAACTCTTTCTTCATTTCTTTGATAATTGTGTTGCTGCCAAACATACTGATAAAATTATGTCAGTACTAAACCAAACAAAAGATTAACAAACTTTATAAAAAATATAATTTTGTCTTATTGCCTTAACCATTTAATGTAAAAACTTATATTTTTATGTTTAAATAAATCATGCAATAGAGAGTTAATTATTATCTTCATCAAAGCTTGAAATTCTTTTAGCATTCGTCGGACATTTTTTTGTAATCAGGATCATTCTTATTGCCTAAAAAAATCTTTAAATGCAATTCACCCTTCTTTTTGAGAATCCATCATGGTATTAACAAACTCTTGATCAGCTATAAGCCTTCTAATGTTTAGTCTAACGAACATACCCTCCTTAAATTTTGTCTGTGAGAGGCCTGGAAACTTGGTGACCAAATATTTGAAGCATTTTTAATTAATCTCTTGGAAGTGATTTCACAAACTGCTTCATTAACCCCAATTTTACAAGGAGAGCTGGTAGAAGAACTTTATGTGAAGGTACCAAAGTTTGAGCTGCCTTGGCTGCCAACTCTTCTTGGTCCAGTGATTTTATCTGTTTCGGCACAGAAAACAAGAGTACTTTGTATATCCAGCTTGTTTCCCGAGCAGACCTTTAAATTCCACCCACATTGTCTACATATTTAAGTTTATGAAGAACCAATTCCAAGTTCTAGTTGGTTTCTTTCAAGTATACGTAATGACCTTCAAGGACCGAAGCATAACAACAGCTGTTGTCGAGCAAAACTGATTTGAGACTTGTTTCTGATGCATCTATGAAGAGACGCCATTTTAATTTTGAATTGATCCATTAAACCTTCGAAGTAGATGCAATAAACCAATATGTTCTTGGGCAAAGTAAGGAACGAACTCCTTTTCACGATGTCTGAATCATTAAGAAAACACTCCTGAACTTGAACCGTATCATATTCAAGGTCAGAACTTGCGTCTTCTGATTCAGTTGTGACTTCACCGTCATGATGGGAAAAAGTGCTGAGTGGAGATTGGGGTATGACATGGAACAATTCCATTTGGAAATATACACTTCCGCAGCTCATTAATATAAGTAATGGTACTTTTTCTCTTGCCAGACCATAGAAATCCCATAACGGAAATCTTTTTTCTTACCCGTTTACTTACTTTATGAGGCGCCCAAATTTTATCTTGATCTCCAATTTTTAGTCTGAAGTATGCGAAGTATACTTTTTTCACAATTTTTTTCTTCTGCCCTGACTTAAATTAATAGTTAAAAACCCCAAGATGAAAAAAATACCAAAAATTGAGAAGAAATTGCTAAATTTCAAGAAAATTTTGGCACCATTTCTAGATGTTTGATGTGATCAGAGTGCAATGTTATAGAAAATAGAACCAATTTTAAAGACTCAAAATAAATATAAAAACAATTGCTATCGACTCGAAACTTTTAAATATTACTCAAAATTCATTCCAAATTGATTTCTTAAAAAACTATATTCGCGCCATTTCTAGATTTTTTGGAAATTTCGATATGCTCAGTGTGTAAAATTGTAAAAATATGAACCAATTTTGGAGAGCCAAAATAAATATGAAAACAATTGCTATCGACTTGAAACTTTCCAATATTACTCAAAATTCGTTCCAAATTGGTTTCTTAAAAAAATGTATTCGCACCATTTATAGATTTTTTGAAATTTGAATGTGATCAGAGTGTATAGTTATAAAAAATAGAACCAATTTTAAAGACTCAAATTAAATATAAAAACAATTGCTATCGACTTGAAACTTTCCAAAATTACTCAAAATTTATTCGAAATTGATTTCTTAAAATGTCACATTCATAACGTTACCGGTGTGTAAAGCTGTAAAAAATAGAATCAATTTTGGATACTCAAATAAATATGAAAACAATTGCTATCGACTTCAAACTTTCCAAATTTACTCAAAATTGATTGAAAATTGATTTCTTAAAAAACTATATTTGCGCCATTCCTAGATTTTTGGAAATTTTGATTTGCTCAGTGTGCAAAATTGTAAAAATTTGAACCAGTTTTAGAGACTCAAAATAAAGATGAAAACAATTGCTATCGACTTGAAACTTTCCAAAATTACTCAAAATTCATTACAAATTGGTTTCTTAAAAAAAAACCGTATTCGCATCATTTCTAGATTTTTTGAAATTTTGATGTGGTCGCAGTGTAAAATTGAAAAAAATTTGAACGAATTTTGTAGACTTAAATTAAATATAAAAACAATTGCTATCGACTTGAAACTTTCCAAAATTACTTAAAATTTATTCTAAATTGATTTTTTTAAATTTAATATGCTCGGTGTGTAAAGCTGTAAAAATAGAACTAATTTTGAAGACTCAAATAAATATAAAAACAATTGCTATCGACTCGAAACTTTCAAAAATTTCCAAAATGCATTCCAAATTGATTTCTTAAAAAAACTGTTCTAGATTTTTGTAAATTTTGATGTGATCAGAGTGTAAAGTTGTAAAAAATAGAACCAATTTTGGACAAGCGACAATGGCATAACAATTAAATAAAATACCAAAAAGCACTATTTTGCTATGGCCAAGTTTGGTGGTTAACAAGTTTTTGTTCGTATTCAGCACAACAAAGAACATGGAAATTAGTTGAAAATAATTAAACAGCTTTTTGGTTGCAGGCCAAGAGAACTATTTAGACAGATTGTTACATGGTTTTATTGTGTTCCATGTTTTCATTGACAGTTTCCTGACACGCACTTCGTGTTATTAAAGGAGTGCAAACTTATTACAGACACGTGTCAGGAAACTGTCATCAAAACATGAAACACAATAAGAGCTTTAATTCCTACAACCTTGTAATAATCTAGGACAAAAAATACACAAGGACTTCCACTATCATGAATCGTTTTCTTTCTCAATGGACGATGATTATTTGCAATTTTTTTGATCTGGATCATTATCAGAGCAGTATAAGTTTATTACATAGTAGTAAGTGTACTCAGTAATAAATTTGTTCTATAATTCGAATCACGTGTAAAGAAACTGTCAATGAAAATACGGAACACAATAAAACCATGTAACAATCTGTCTAAATAGTTCTCTTGGTGCTGATTACACAAGCCTGCAACCAAAAAGCTATTATATAAATAGGGAACACAAACACAAGCTTTGTGAATAACGTGTTGCATCGAGCGTGGGGCGAAACACGTGTAAAGGTCAATAAAAACAGAGACCACAAAGTGCTGACAATTTTACAACTCTGTGAATTACTAGTAACCTGTGTAGCCGAGGGTTAATTAATTTCTTAGAGATTGTTAGAAATTATATTTAAGTATTATAAATATTTATTTTCAGGTTGGTATATTATCATTCGGATCAGATCAATGTGGCGCCAGAGGAGTCCCAAGCGTCTATACAAATATCAAGAAGTACGTAACTTGGATTAAAGAAAATATTCCTACGGTATATACTAACTTATAAAGTGGTATGATATCGTGTTACTTTACCAATTATACCATAATGTACTTAAAACATATTGTTTATTTTATTTTGTACATAAAAATTAATAAAATTTCGAAATAAAATTCATTTTTAATGGGTGCTCAAATAATTGATATTTAACATAAAACATAGAAATATATAAATACAAAAGTTTACTATGAACCTAAATATATTCTTGAAATATAGAACGTGTTCCAACATTTCTTGAATGAATGAATCACCTGCGTTGAACTACACAAGCGTTGTTAACGTTCAAGAATATAAATTGCTTGGCGAGTGTATAATAACTTTATTATCACATGGTGAATGTTATGTTCTTATTCAGGGACGATGTTTATTCAGGTTACTGTTAGAGCTTCTTCTTCGCAATTGGTCAGTAACGTTACCTTAGTAGTGGCTTTGGAAATAATGATGAATCCCTATTAGATCTAGCAGGTCGAAATTTCGGCGCAGCTAGTTAAGAGTGAGCTACTTGGTCAAAAATGCTGCGCGAGTTATCTGTTCTTCTAAAAGCACCTGAATTCACATCAGCCCACCACCGAAAAAATCTCACTCCTTACCCACTCCTGGAGGAATTCTAGACGATATCTCCAGGCGGTGTATTGATGTCCTTCCAGGCCGAGGTTTGAAGTATCTCTTGGCGAGTGATAGTAGTGGTAGAAAATCAGCGATCACTCCCCCGACTTGAGAAAAATCTTCAAACTTCCGGTGGAGTAGAATAACCACTGATTCCCCGCAGGAGAATCCGCGATCAATAACTTGAGCAATAAAGACAGATGGAAAATCAATCATTAATTCTTCCGACCATTCTGTCCAGCGGTGGGACTCTTCTGAAGATGTGAGCTGTGTTAAAAATTCTCTACAGGCAGAAAATTCTTTTAATTTAAATTTAATTTTAAAAACTCACGACTGATGAAAAGTAGATGCAACATTTTCGAGTACACAAAGGAGAATAAAACAGGATTTTTCGTACACAAAACCTATAATTTTAGCGTGATGAAAATTCAAAAAGGCAAAGCCAGGGCACACAGCGAAGTTACGTTTAATTTGGCTCAGGCTCTAAATTTCTTCAGTCTGTGTATCTGCTCCAAAGTTGAAGGACGTACTTATTACTATGGTTCTGCTCCTCACCAAATCCAAATGATAATGGAGAAGACGACGAATTGGTGTCTCTTTTTCCTAGTGGGACAAATTACGTATTTCATATAACAAATAACCAATTCCTATTATTAATGGAAAGCAACGAAAAGGTTAAATAACTATTCATCAAATTTATTTTCATAACCTATCAATAAATTTACTAATATGTCTAGCATTTAAAAGACAATAGTATAACAACTATCGATTGATGGGGATGAAAATCCTATTTACACAAGTTTAGTTTAACAGGAGCCACACGAGAAGTCGTTACAACTGTAGAACCATTCAAACTATTATCATTTCAGTATACAATTTTTCAATAAAAAACTAATAAAATGAACGTTCTACAGCTATAAATATCACAAAGGAGGATAATCCTCATTTCCACCTCACCACCATTGACCACATAACATCTAACCGAAAAATACAAATTTTTGCACGGATTCAACAGGAAGGTGGACACGATGAATTATCCGTACATACATATTCTTCAAGTATGAAAATAAGCTACAGATTTCTTCAGTTACATAAGAAAATAACGAAGTGATTAACAATATATATTTATATGCGATTTGTATATAAACTTAAAGAAAACTTTGTTGTTGCCATAAACTCCAATGAATCTGAGGTAGTAAAGGTTCTAAGTTATCAGCAGTGAGTTTTCTTAAATTTTATATAAAATCATTAAAAAGGAATTTTAATATTTAGACAAATATCACAATTCTACTGGTGTCAGTACAGTACAATAGAACAATCAAGATGTGCTAAAGCATAATTTACGTAGATATTTTGAGAAAGTTATTTTTTTTTTAATTATCTTACAGCCATCGTGACGAGTTATTCCTTTTTATGATTTATTCGGGTCAAAGAAAACTTAAGTTTCGGTGAGTGTTTCGTAACATGATTTAACTAGCAAATGATTCGAAAGCAAGTTAGGAATTGGACCCCATTTTTATTATTACGTTAAGTAACAAATTTACTCGTAGTTAGCAATTTTTAGAAATTTCACTTTAAAGGTACTAAAATCGTATAGAATTTTAGGTGAAAATATATCTTTAATACTACGTGTATATACCTTAATTTACGCTAAGTCTTACTTTTAATGATTTCAAATGGAATATATCTACAGCTATTACTATGATGAATTCAATATTTTTCATATTTGGTCATTTACTCTAGCGTTAAAATTCTTAATGTAGTATTGAGAATCTAATGTAGAAATTTCTAATCTGTTCTATTTGTTATTAATCCATGCAGTTTAGAGACTTTTCTTTTTCTTAGTTAATGTGTAGATATGTTAGAATGCAGTTTTAAAAAATGGGTGAAATCGTGTATATAACATTTGGTTAGTTTAGAACTGGTGGGTTTGAAACCTTACATCGCTTAGTTGCAACTACATCTCAAGGCGTTAGCGTCAGGTCGATTGCTTCAATTAGTACGATAGTACCCGTATAAGAATTATTGCAGTAATATTTGTAGTTAACAACGATCAGTCAGTAGCTTGTGAAGATTTTCAAAGTATTTGAAACGTCTGTGTGAAGAATCATTGTCATCGAGGACGTTTTTAGGTTTTTGCGCACAAAATTGGGATTAGGATTTTTGTAATTCAAACCAGTGGCGATTTTTTTCAAACTTTGCACGGCCGTAGCGGCTAAACGAAGAATCTAAATCTAACGCGGTTTTTAAATCTGTGCTCCTTGGGTGCAAATTAGTCGGATCCAATTAAAATTGGCGATTTTTAATTTTTGACGAAAACTTGAAAAAGTATCCAAGGGTCTCCCCTTTTTACTTTTGCCCAAAAATTGCATTTAGAATGATTTTCTGAAAAAACCGCTGGTTCGATTCGGGATTGTACACATGAGCAAAAAGATTTCTTTAAGACGCTTCAGAAAATATATTTGCCCAATCTCAAATGTCTATTTAAAGCCCGTGACGCGTCAGCAAAGAAAACGCGAAAATCGAGAAAATCAACTTTTTTTAATAATCGCTGTGACCTTCATGTAATATCTTTTTTTCATCAAAAGAGCAACCTAAATCGATTCCTTCAAGGCGATTCAGAAAATGTACCTGCCCAACCACAAATCTCTATTTGAAGCCCGTGACAGAAAACTCGAAAATGAAAAAAACCGAAAAAATCAACTTTTTTAATAATCATCGTAGACCTTCATGTATTTTTTTAATCAGAAGAACGAGATAAACCGATTGGCCTTAAAAAATTTCATCTAGAGAAAATTACAAAAAAGTCCCCATGAAGAGTGGAACATGTTGATGGTAGATCCACTTATACCATAAGAATTCAAGTTCTTCAGATTATCAAATAAGACGTATGTTCAAAATTTAATATCAATTGCTCTATTAGTGTTTGAGATACAGCGCGCACAGCAGGCATACACACACAGATACATATACACACACACACAGACACAATTTTAATTTTTCCAGAAATTGTTGAAATGGCATCTAGGGACCCCAAAACGAATATTTCCGGAAAAAAAAAATTTGAAAAAAAATCACGATCACAATCCTTTCTGGTACTTCCTAACAGAGAAAGTAAAAAACTTTAACTTCTACTTTTTTTAACAAAAGATATGTGAAGAAAAACAAAAAACGGTTGAGGTGAACACCCACTTCCGGTTTCAAAATTAAAAAAAAAAACGTTCTTCAGTTCTTCAGATTGTCAAATAATGCTTCAGCTTAAAATTTTATTTAAAAATTGCTATTTGAAATACAACGTCTACAGACAGATATTTTTTCAAAAATGATCAAAATACATTCTCTTTGAGAAAATCATTGGTTTCCAAGGCTGAAAGACCTCTGGTTTTTCTAATTTATTTGTACTCGGCCTTTAAAATTACTCGCCTTTTCATCTTCAAAAAAAATAATTCTCTTTCTTTTTTCATTGCCCGTCTCTCTCAAAAATTTAGCTTTCATTATTATTTCTTACCCGTAGCGGACGCGTACCATTAATTACAAACATCTGGTCTAAAGTTTTCAAACGTAAAAAAACAGTTTTTCGAATTTATTTGCACTCGATAATCTAAAACTTCTGGCGCCTTTAAAACTTTTGCCTTTTCATCCTCAAAAGAACACCATAAGGAATATTGATTTACTCTGGGAGTTTCCTGAAAACTTTTGCTCGGAAGAGCGTAATCAACCAAAACACTACTAATCAGTGATTTTTCATTTTAAGCCGTTTGATATTGGTGTTTACTGATTGATACATCTCAAAACATAAATAAAATCACGATTTATTAATAGCAACACTGTTTTCGATAAACTTGAAAAAATGTTCTTGCCGCTATTAAAAATCTGCGCGATATTAACAAATATCGCACGTGGAATTACCTCTAAATGTTTCAAATGCGCTCAGAAATGACACATTTTTGACATATCAAAAAATGGTTGACGCACCTTACTACAAAATCACGGCACTCTGAACTTGAATTTGAGTGACTGAAATGTGCACCTCGTGATAAAAAAAATTCTAAAAATATTATCGCACGGAGAATTACCTTTAAATTTTTCAAATGTGCTCAGAAATGACATATTTTTGACATATCAAAAAATGGTTGACGCACCTGGCTAGTAAACAAAATGACGGCACTCTGAACTTAAATTTGAGTGGCTGAAATGTGCACCTCGTGATAAAAAAAAAATCTAAAAATATTATCGCACGGGGAATTACCTTTAAATTTTTCAAATGTGCTCAGAAATGACATATTTTTGACATATCATAAAATGGTTGACGTACCTTGCTTGTAAACAAAATGACGGCACTCTGAAGTTGAATTTGAGTGACTGAAAGCACCTCGTGATTAAAAAAAAAATTCTAAAAATATTATCGCACGGGGAATTACCTTAAAATTTTTCAAATGTGCTCAGAAATGACATATTTTTGACATATTAAAAAATGGTTGGCGCACCTGGCTTGTAAACAAAATGACGGCACTCTGAATTTTAGTGACCGAAATGTACACCTCGTGAAAAAAAATATAAAAATATCATCGCACATGGAATTACCTGCCCAAATTTTTCAAATGCGCTCAGAAATGACATATTTTTGACATATCGCAAAATGGTTGACGCACCTTGCTTGTAAACAAAATCGCGGCACTCTGAACTTGAATTTGAGTGACTGAAAGCACCTCGTGATTTAAAAAAAAATTCTAAAAATATTATCGCACGGGGAATTACCTTTAAATTTTTCAAATGTGCTCAGAAATGACATATTTTTGACATATCAAAAAATGGTTGATGCACCTGGCTTGTAAACAAAATCGCGGCACTCTGAACTTGAATTTCAGTGACTGAAATGTGCACCTCGTGAAAAAAAATATAAAAATTTCATCGCACGTTGGAACCTGCCGAAATTTTTTAAATGCGCTCAGGAATGATATATAAAAAAATAGCTGACGCACCTTGCTAGTAAACACTTTTACTTTGAATTTTGAAGAAAAACACCCGTAAATTTGAAAATCTTCACAAGACATTCCACAACACCGTAAAAATCTCGACACTAAACGTTCTCCTTACAACTCTAAAAAACCGAGACACCGCGCTTCGAAGTTGAACGACAACACGAAAATTTGGCACTTACATCACTCAAACATCCTGAACCGATGGATGTTTACGACATTCAATTTTTGTTTATCATTTAGAAGAGATCGGAATGTTTAAAGCGCATATAAGATGCCAGAAGGGATTCTGTGTATTATCTCGTTTTACGTATGACAAAGTTTCATACAATTTTTTTTCTTCTTCAGGTTATTTACATCTATATACATTCAGGTTTTCTTTTTATACAAGTCGGAAGTGGGATTAGTTTATTTACACGCACATAAAAGGTTAATTGATTGTGTAAATTGTATAAAACTTTCTTTGGGTTAACTAAACACGACTCTTCGGAGAGCTTATTACATTCGAATAATGATCACATTTTTTTTATCGGAAAAACCTATCGTAGCTGTGCTACTCGCCGCCGTTCAATAATCCTGCCTTCGATTCCGGCGGCACTTGCTTGCGGAAACAGTCGTCCAAAAATTGGCTCATGCTTCTGTACAGGTGCTTCTTCACGCCGCCTAAACCGTGACTCTCGTCGGGGTACACCTGTGCGGAGGGATAAAAATCAATTAAATTGGGTTATGTGACTTGTTGCGGGATCGCACCTGTTGCCTAAATAACGTTCCAGCTTCCGAGAGGGCTTTTACTAAAGCCATCGATTGTTGCAGGTGGACATTATCATCAGCTGAACCGTGGACCAAGTAAAACATCTTATCTTTTAATAGGTGGGCTTTTTTGCTTATGTCGGCCTCGTCGTAACCTTTGTAGTTATCTGTTACATTCGGCAATCCCATGTATCTTTCGGTATATGCAGAATCTGGAAAATGAATCATCATTTTGAGGTGGAATTCAGTGACTAAAAGTAGATCGTTTAATTTTGTATAAAATATGTCTTTACAAAAATTTGAAGATGAAAGTTCATGCGAATGTTTAAAAAAAATAAACGCAATCGCCTATAAATTAAAATAGCTGCGTTAATAGCATTTTTAAATTCATCATAAATAATGGGAACGTGAGGAAATTCTTCCCGAAACTCTACCAAAGGTGCGTCGAATGAATACACCCAATTTCCGCCCACTTTACTCCCATTTCGGAAATAACTTTCAACTAGAAACGTTTTTGCTGGTTGCTGTAAGCCATTGTAACCACGAAATAATTTTGACTTTTAGAACAATCTGACGTTTTGTATGTCAATTCCTAACTCGTGTACCAACTTAAATTTTTTTAAATAAAAAATCATGGCACACTTGAGGTTGTTTTTTAATGAACATACGATACTTTGATCAATGAATATTTTCGTGCACGTCATAGATAGCCGAACCAAGTTCCGACAACATTTTCATGCTAAGATAAGTTAAATTAGACACAATCATGTGTGTATGTTGTCCAAGAGGAGAAAACGCAGGCTGCGGTAATGACGCACATGTAAAGATCCATTGATCAAATTATAATTAAGGTCACATACCATAAAGTTTCCAATTTGTAACCGGTGCAATAGCTATAGCACAATGAAACACGTTTTTCGGACTGGCCAGAGCAAGCGACGCTACGAATCCGCCGTAACTCCAACCCCACACGGCAACCCTCCGGTTGTCGATGTAATGCAAATTATCCCTCAGATATCTGAAACATGGCATTTAGATTAAAACGGAGCCCCGCATCCGGGGCAATCAATGGCTACACACTCGGTAACTTCGAGCTGATCCGAGACCTCCACTGTGCCGAGCTTGTAGTAGACCTGGTGCAACAGTTTGTGCCCTTGACCGCCGGACCCTCTGCCATCGATCTGCGCCACAATGAAATCTTTATTTCCTGTGAGATATGTATTCCAATCTATCCTCCATCGTTCCGTCACTAATTGGCTTCCGGGGCCGCCGTACACCTGCACCACCAAGGGATACCTCGTGATTTCGTCCTCCCTTAATCCCGGCGGTAATATTAGCCGCACGTGGGCTTCGTGCTCCTCGGAAATCTGGACGAGGAACGTTTTTATCTGCGGCATCGCCATTTTATTAACGCGGTCTCTTAAGATGGTGTTGTTTTGCAGCACTAAGAGCATTTTCGGTTTGGGAATACTGGCTTTATACAGGACGCTAGTTGGTATTCCGGGCCCCAAGCACTCTAAAACATAATACGACGCCGAACCGGGGCTGAAGACGGCGTTGTGGAACAGGCACGGAGGCTCGACGTCGAGCGGCTTCTTTTTTTTACTCTTCCGCTTCCGCGGCACCGGCGTCGTCACAACTGCATCGTCATCAATCCACTCGTCGTCCCAATGTTTAGGCTTTGATAAAACGGGTATGTCTTCTATGTAAAATGGTGGCGGTGTCGGGGAGGGTTCGGGAACGCAAGTTATACAAACCGGCGGCTGAAGGGCCGCTCCAGAGCGCGGAGGGACGGATGCGACCCTATACAAATGCTGCTGGCCGGGTTTACCTTGGGGAATTCCAAGGAAATAACTGCAACAAAAGCGTTAAGTGTTGAATCTAATGGATCGTAAATTTAATATACATGACATCGTTTGAGTGGTCCCAGGCGAGGATTCTTGTGACTTCGTATCGGCCGTGTGTTAAAGATAGGACCCTTCGCTTCGATATGTTCACCTCAATGGCGTGCCTGAAATAACCTGCTCGTCCGTCCTTCACTGGCGCAACAGTTATATACTTTGTTCCATCCGGACTGAATAACGGGCTGTCCCCCATGTCCACCCAACCTTCCCCATCACCGGACACTCTTTGCGTCTGTAGCAATTTTGACAACAAATTAAATGAATATTATGAAGCTTGCGAAACATACATACCTCTTGGCAATGCCAAATTGGTGTTTTACATACGGACACTAGTGATAAATTCTGGGGTCGGTTCAACCACACCACTGATATTTCCGTGAGGCTGATCCAGGAAACTGCAGTAAAATAGTATTCCCTGCAACAGAAGTTCAAGATTAGGGTGTGCGAACTCTGCCCATGTCAAGCTTTTGCCGCATAAAATAACTTATGTTTTAAAGTACAATTTTTTAATTATACTACACGGGAACTTGAAAGTTCCTGATTCCAAAGGTATCACTAAGTAGTGGCTTTCGTGACGTTTTTCTATATTTTTTTCAAACAATCGATTTTTTTTATTGCATGAATCGAATGCTGTAAGTATCCAGAATATGTGGGTAAAATGATTTTGCGATCCCAGAATTAGTTTTGTCGCTACACGGCTTTGAACGGACGGTGTCCCGAGCGCTGAGGGGCGCTCAGGCAGGAAGTTCACCGCGTGCTCCGGAACGAATCACTGTACCCACCAGTGGTGTATTGGAGGGGAAACGTGGAGGAACGACGTTCCAGCACCTTTTTCAGAAACGGAACGCGTTTGTGCTTGTTAGCATTTTGTATTGTAAGAAAAAAAATAAATAAAAAAGTTTACAAGGAAAAAACAATAGGTTGCTTAAAATAAGATGATCTCCGATACACTTTCAGCAAGCTGCTTGTGGAAACTCGCGGATTATTTTTTTGCTCTCACCATGCGTTCCCTTACTTCTTATTTTACCAGTACACCACTGGTACCCACAGATGGTAATTCTAGTAGTCCACATTCTTCCTATAGATGGCAGTAGTGTTTAATGCTGAGTTTTTAAGTTGCCGGCATGCTTTAACCAACAAATTTAGTGATATCCCCGTGAAAGCGGAGTAGTCCTTGTTCACAAAAACGGTCGTGCTTTCCGAGTGAAATGACACCAAAAAATGTGGCCGAGGAAGCAGCGGACGTCCTTGGAGGGCAAAAAGACCTTAGTTCAAAGGAAATCAATACACCGGTACGGATTTCGTAAGCACGTCAGCGGTCCCAAAAACCCCTTGTATTTAAAGTTTCATAAAAATTGATTAAGATCTCTTTTTGGCCGCCGTTTTGAACTTTTCAAATCTGATCCAAAATTTGTGTTCAGCGACCCCAAAAACTCTTATATTCAAAGTTTCAATACAATTGTTAAATATTTCACTTTTTTGGTCCGCCATATTGGATCAGGCATTTTGAATAATTCAAATATGACCTTAAATTCGTGTTCAGAGACCCCAAAAATCTGTGAATTCACTTCTTCTTGGACAAATTGATCGAGTAACTCAAATTATACGAGCAAAAAACTTTAAACGCGTCTTTCTCGAAACAAGATTTGTCAAATCTGCGGACCTTGTAACTCTAACCGTTCAACTAATCAATTTCGCGTTTGGCAAACTTTAAAGGAAACAAAATTCTCCACAGAATAGACCTATAAAATTGTAAAATTTCGATTATTAACGATTTTCTACAGCAGGCCAAAGTCGACAAATCATGCGAAAAACGATACTTTGTTTTCAAGTGGCCGCCATTTTGTTACTATAACGAATTTTTTCGTGATTTTGGCCTTCTATTCTTTGGGATGTAAGGTTTAAGGTCGTTTTGGTTTCATGCTTCTAGGTGACGAATTGCGACCTCTAGGGTTCCCGCAGAAGAGCTTTTTTTTTAAACGTTTCCTGGAGCCGCCATTTTGGAAAAACCACAATTCATTTTTTTTATTTTATAGACCAAAGGTTAATAAACATTTTGCAAAAAAGCGCAGATGTCTAAGTCATTTCAGATCCTCACAAAAAATTCTCAAACATCAGGTACGTTATATGGCCGGACGCACTTTGGACACGCATTGTATCGTGCGTAAATGAATGAATACTGTTCGTACGAATTGAGTGCGCACACAAAATACGTTTTTCTTCGTCAAATAGGCAGTGTCCCGGTGATATTGCGTAAATCCCAACAAGTTCGGATAGTTTTCGGACGTCGTAAGTAAACGCACGTATACGTACGACAAATCGCACGCAGTCTGCGCGCTCCTATAGTAAGTACTTGGCAGATCGGGATTGTTCATGCGTATTCGTACGTTTCCGCACGAATAAAATTCGTACGAAAACGCATCCAAAGTGCGCGCGGCCTAAAGGAACCTCCCCTTAAGCTATAACATATTTTGTGTGCTTAATTTTTTGCACAGAAGTGTACTTTACGGATGGCAATTATGTTTCTTTGGTATCCATATTATTGTATTACAATATTGCACTCGCGAGCAAATTTACACCTAAAATATAATTATTACTTTGATAAATTCTTTCAAATTTGAGTAATTTCTATCTTCAAATTGTGTGGAGAATCTCCGTAAAACGTTTCCATAATGAAAGCTCTTTTCTTAGCTCGAATAAACCAGATTGGTTTTGATGTCTAAATGAAGCAGTTGAATAAAAATTAGAAAAATACTCAAACTAGATTCTGCTATATAATTTAATAAAAATCTCAAAATAATGTTCATTAGATTTTGAGATAATTACGCGAAAACTGGGGCCGCGGTGGTCTAGTGGGTAGACGTCCGGCCTCTGGACCCCGTTGGTGCGGGTTCGAGTCCCGTCCGGACGGTCACTTTTCAACTCGAAAAATGGCCGTACGGGTCCCTGGGTGTCTAGTGTTTGCCCCCATTTCATTTAAATATGAATATTATTACTATAAATTGGTTGTGTCCTAGTTGGCTAAGCCAAGTCCTCATCATCCTCGATTCCCTAACCCGAACTCCTCCTCAAAAAAAAACTAGCACGCTGAGTCATGCTAAAGTTGTTCACTGTCCAATGGTCTGCAAAAATATAAAAACAATTGCCAATTCTAAAATTACTCAAAATAGATTCTGCTTCATAATTTAATCAAAATCCAAAAACACCCCTTAACTACAGTTCGACATGATCACAAGAGAATGCAGCTTGTAGCCATGTTGAATTTGAACCATTTCTCAAGGGTTTCAAAAATATAGAAACAATCGGCACCAAGTTAAAGCTTTTCAAAATTACTCAAAAATAGATTCTGCTTCATAATTCAATCAATATCTAAAAAAAAAAAACCGTGACCGCAGTTCGAAATAATGACAAGAGAACGCAACTTGTAGCCACGTTGAAGTTTACCCTTTTTTCTCAAGGGTTTAAAAAATATAGAAACAATCGTCACCAAGTTGAAGCCATCCAAAATTATTCAAAATAGATTCTGCTTCATAATTCGATCAGAATCTAAAAAACCTTGATTACAGTTCGAAATAATCGAGAAGAACGCAACTTGTAGCCACGTTGTGGTTGACCCCTTTTTTCTCAAGGGTTTAAAAAATATAGAAGCAATCGTCACCAAGTTGAAGCTTTCCAAAATTACTCAAAATAGAGTCAATAGAGTAATTTAAAACATTGACTGCTTTATCAGTCACCGGTGACTGACACTGTAGTATTCCAATGGAGCCACGTCAGTCACCGGTGACCTTCTTTGAACTTACTATTTAGCGCTGTCAGTCACGAGTTAAATTAAATAATCATATTCTTACTCATTTTAAAAAATCAAACTTAAAAACAAAGAAAACTTTTTTTGACACTTTACAAAAAAACTTGTTGGCAATGTGTTAATCAAAATATAAAAGCGCCTCTTCGCTATAGATTAAGATAATCCCAAGAGAACACAGCTTATAGTCATTCCAAAGTTGTTTACTTTCCGGCGGTTTCAATAAATATAAAAACAATCTAGATTGGAGTGAAAAATTTTTCAAATTGACTCAAACTAACTTTTTAATTCAATCAAAATATCCAAACAGCCTTTCAATGCATTTCAAAATAATTACACGAGAACACACCTTGTAGTTACGGCGATGTTGCTTTTAAAAAACATAAAAACAATCGCCACAGTTTTGAATTAGAATATTTTCCGCTTCATAATTCAATTAAAATGTCATAACACCTCTTTACTAGAGTTCGAGATAATCAGACAAAAAGCAGTGACGGTTCGCGGGTTTTTTTCTGGTACGGCCGAGGATACAGATAGGTAGGGTCAGTTGCAGAAACGGCTGGCTGCGTGACTGCACCTATCTGTATTACCAACTCTTGTTCCTCGGCCGTACCAGAAAAAACCCCGCGAATCGTCACTGATAATAATAGTTGTAAAACAATTAAAGTCTCGCACAGCTGGTAAAGGCTTGAAAATGCACAATTGCCGCGGTTTTCATCACTAAAGGACGAGATAACGGTAAAACGTATAATTGTCAAACGTAAATTAGAGTTAATATACATAATATCTCTTAACTACACAGAATTATGATCATCATACAACACTTTATCACCGCCCTAACAATCTCCTCTGATTTATTTCAATTGCGCGCGACATTAATGAAATTCAGTATTTCGTAGAGGTTTTTTCCATCGTAAATATAGCATTTAATGTAATCCGACTTTGAAAAATAACCTTCCGCTTTAAAAAAAAGGTCGAGCGTTCAGAAAATACCATCTTAAAAAGGAGTCGGATGTTTATTTCGAGCAGTTCGGGTTTTTGCGATTCTCTTTATTAATCACGGACCCTTCGCAACAAAGAGCTTTTAATTTGATAGACTAGGCAATAAATTAAGTGGCATTGTGGGCATTAACAAAGCGCACTGTTGGAATTTATAATTCCGCTCAAATATTTGCACATTATCAATCTGCTAAATGGCTGCGAACTTTATTTGGTTTCTTGCGAAATTCGAACGCAAAGGAATTTTAACAATGGGGGGCGATAACTAGCTTCGTTAATAATTGAGGTTAAATAGTAAAAGCAAAGCTCTTCTATATTGATATTTCGGATATATTACGCCGTATGAAACCATTTATAATACTTGATTATTAGTAGAAAATAACTAGTTTTTCAATGTGAAATTGTGTTCTTTATGAGAAATAGTGAAATATAAAATTAGTAAAATTAACTGGTGACGAACGACGGCTCCGCTGCGCTGCACCGTCATTCGTGCATGGCCTATTAAATTTGAACAAAGTTATCGGCGACGTGAGTATCCCTTTAAAATTGATCAAAATAACTGGTGACGAACGACGGCTCCGCTGCGCTGCGCCGTCGTCTGTACGTATCTCATTAAAATTGAGCAAAGTAACCGGTGACGAACGACGGCTCCGCTGTGCTGCGCCGTCGTCTGTGCGTATCCCATTAAAATTGACGCTGCGCTGCAACATCATCCGTGCGTAGCCTATTAGAATTGACCAAAAAAACCGGTGACGAAAAAATTTTCAACATTCAAAAACAACAATAATTCAAATATTCATATCTCGGTTAATAACCGGGCGATTTTAAAAATTCAAAGTTTGTATTACGTACACACAATACCGCAATGATAATCCGTCGTTAGATATTCGTGATTTAAAAAGGAATAGAAAAAAATCATTTTCAAACGATCGAAAATATTTACCGGCAAAATAAATAATTAATAAGTTTAATTAATTTTTAAAATTAGAAGGAGGTGTTGGATCGAGAAATTTGATTTGGATTTTCTGTTGGTCTTGACAAGGACTTTCCGGTGGTGTAATCAGAAAAAATTGTGCCCCGCTGCTAAATTTCGCTTCCCCCTTCCGTATACAACGTCATATTTCGAAAACCACAAATCGGATCGAAAAACTTTATGAAGATCTTCGATACGAATTAAATCGGTGACTGATATACCGTCGTCAGATTTTTAATTTTCGAAAAAAAAACGCAAAATTCTTCGAAAAATTCCCGCAAAACAATCAAAAATCGGCCGTGGATCGTAAAGGGTGCGCCCCACAAAAAATGTAGCCTTTACCTTTTCAACGCAAAATGCAATTTCGAATGGCATGCCGTTCTCGCGTGAGATAAAAATGGCTGCTGTAGATTTTTTTATTGAAATCGGGGGTGGTTTTCTTTGAATAACTCCTCAGGGGTTGGAGATATCAAAAATTTGTAAGAGATATAAAATGTAGAGGGGAGCCAGTTCTACAAAACTCTATAAAATTCGGAGTCGTGGCCATAAGGGGAAGCGCGTCCTTTTTTCCGGAAGCGTCCGAAATGTGATTTTTTAGAAAAACGCTTGAGGTGTTGCAACGGATTTTTTTTACGGGAACGTGCGATAGCAAACATTGTGTCCCGATGTATTGGGGATTTTTTGAGCAATATTTGAATCTTCCAACTCAAAAAATCTGGGAGGAGATAGGTTTGGCGCGAAGCTCTGCATCGCGAAAAATCGATTTTCAAAAATTCACCGCCGAGTCTAGGGGTGAGTTGGAAAATCGCGGTTTTCACGGGCCCCTAGAGGACGTTTCCGGCTTTCAGGAAAAAAATAAAATTTATCGTTTTTTTTATTTTAAGGGGTTGGCAACCCTTTTTTAAAGGGGTGGTTCTAGAGTGTTAAAATTTTAATGGTATATTTCTTGAATTATTTGTGATTTTTAATAAAAAATTTAAATCGCCATCTATAAGCGTTTTGTAAATATTGTAAAAAAAACTTGATTTTGGGGCTTACGCGTTTAGTATACAGGGTGTAGTGGATCAAAACGGAACATAGGATTTTCAATGTTAATTTCTTTATATTGGAATATTATCTTCCCTAATTATTTTAGAGGAAACATCTACATACATTTTTTGTAGAGTCAAAATTTCTACATGAAGTCATGCTATTATTTATTTTATTGCATTTACAAAAACCCGTAAAAATAATAAAATAAAAATGACAATTTTCACGAAAATAATGGTTGCCATGAAATTTAAAAAAAAATGATGGGCTGTTGATCTGTTGGCTTCTGTCAAATTCATTGAATACTTCATAACTGTTTACAAGTTTTTGCAATAAAAATGTGTTATATTCAAGAAAAAATGCGAATTGTAAAGTGTTGGCAGTTTTTGTGAAGTGCGGGATATGTTTGCTATCAAATGTTATGCATGGATTGATGCTATTATTTCTATTATCATTCGTAAACACCAAACAGATCAACTGCGCACCATTTTTTTTTAATTTCATGGCAACCATTATTTTCGTGAAAATTCTCATTTTTATTTTATTATTTTTTGGGGTTTTTGTAAATGCAAAAACATAAATAATAGCATGACTGCATGCAGAAATTTTTACTCTACAAAAAATGTATTTACATGTTTCCTCTAAAATGATCCGGGAAGATAATATTCCAATATAAAGAAATTAACATTGAAAATCCTGTTTCGTTTTGTTCCACTACACCCTGTATATTAATTAATAATTAACAAGGGTTAAAGATATTAAAAATTCATAAGAGACATAAAATGTAGAGACGGACTCGTTTTACAAAACTCAATTAAATTTCTAGTCGCGACTGTAAAGGGGGCGCGACCTCGCTCGCCGAAGCACGAAAAAAGCGACCTCTGCAGAGATAGGGTTGCAGCTCGCGAACGGAGAGGAGCACTTTCAGCACAGAAGTGGCCGTTGTGCCCCCATGTATTTGGGATTTTTTGACCCGTATCCGAACGTTCCAACTCGAAAACCCAAAAAGCCTTAGCATTTGGCGCAAACCTCTGCATCGTGAAAAATCGATTTTCAAAAATTCACCCCGGGGTTACTGAGTGAGATGAAAAATTGTGAATTTCACGGGCCCTCAGAGGACGTTTTCGGCTTTCAGGAAAAAAATTAAAATTGGATTTTTTTTGTGGGGTTGGCAACACTTTTTTTTAAGGGGTGGTCGGCGAAAGTTGAAATTTTAATGGTAGGTGTCTTGAATTATTTGTGATTTTTTATGAAAATTTAAAATCGCTATCTATAAGGATTTTTGAAATATTAAAAAAAAATATATAATTCTGACCTCACGCTTTTAGCATATATTAACGAAAATTGGCCGTAGATCGTAAACGGTGTGCCCCGCAAAAAATATGATTCCCACCTTTTCGACGCAAAATAAAATTTTAAATGACATGCCGTTTAAATTTTTTGCTTGGGATTCAAACTGGCCGCTCTGGAATTTCTTTATTGAAGTTGGGGGTGGTTTTCTTTGAATAACTCTTCAAGGGTTGGAGATATCAAAAAGTCGTTGGAGATATAAAATATAGACGAGTCTTCGTTCTATAAAACTCTATAAAAATGAAAGTCGCTGCTGTAAAGGGGGCGCGGCCCCGCTTGCTGAAGCACGAAAAAAGCGACCTCTGCAGAGAAAGGTTTGCAGCTCGCGAATGGAGAGGAACACTTCCAACACAGAAGTGGCCGTTGTGCCCCCATGTATTTGGGATTTTTTGACCCATATCCGAACGTTCCAACTCGAAAACCCAAAAAGCCTTAGCATTTGGCGCAAACCTCTGCATCGTGAAACATCGATGTTCAAAAATGCACCCCCAAGTCTAGGCATAAGTTGGAAAATTGCGGTTTTCACGGGACCTTAGAAGACATTTTCGGCTTTCAGGAAAAAAAATAAAAATTGGAAAAAAATTTTTTTGTGGGGTTGGCAACACTTTCTTAAAGGGATAGTCGGAGAAGGTTCAAATTTGAATGCTAGGTGTCTTGAATTATTTGTGATTATTCGTGAAAATTTTAAATCGCTATCTATAAGAGATCTCCAGTTATTTAAAAAAAAATGTAATTTTGACCTTACGCTTTTAGTATACCGTGTGTTCGATAAAAAACGCCCAACGCCATAACTCTTATGATTCATGCTTGGCATAACCTTATAACAAATGACATTTGTCACTTTTTTTCCAAGGCACACTAATTATAATTTCTTAAAATATAATTTTAAATGGAAGATTTATTTTAATTTTTTTCGACCAAAATATCGAACGAAAAACAACATATTGGGCATTATTGGATCCTTCATATATATTAAGTTCGTTTAATTTTGTAGGAAAACGTGGGAATCACTGCCACTTATTGATTGATTGTTGTCACTATCCTCGAAATAACTCACAATTGGTACTTTAAGTGACGCCAAAACGTCGTTTTCAAATGACACTGATTTTTCTTTGACAACTTTCTTAGGCTTGTGAGAAAAGAGTCTCCATCTTCTTACATTTAATTGGAAAAATAATGTCGAATGTAAAAAAAATAAAACATTACATGCTGCTATTTAAAAATTTTAATAAACAAATTAGAAACAACTTTACTTGTTGCAGAGAGAATTAGATAACATTAGATTACATTTCGTTTTCTTGTAAAAATTTTAAGTTGGCCATCATTTGATAATGAAGTTATGATTGAAAAAAATCAATATTGATGTCATTTGTTAGTATTTAAACCACCATTGATTTTATTTTTTAGTTCATTCAAATCGGTCAATAAATAACAGAGTTATGGCGTTGGGCTTTTTTTATAATAATAATAATAATAGGTATTTATTTTTTCAATGGACACTACAAATTTACAGGTAAATAATGTACATGAAAAAAAATAGTCAGTAAACGATACGTATAATCAAAAAAAAAGATATGATTTGACTAGGTAATCTTATTATAGGATTCTATCTGTAATTGTAATATTCGTCCATTGAGTAAGGTTCTAAGGTACACAAGTAATTAAACAGTTCTCTCTTTCTGGCGTATAGACTTTCAACCTGTTTGATTGATTTGGGAAGATAATTAATTATTTTAATGCATGTGTAGTAAGCACCTTTTTCATATTTATGTAGTCTATGGAAAGGAAGTGTGAACTGTTGACCATGTCTGGTATTGTATGAACTTGAAAATAAAGCTGCACTAAATTTGTCCTTTTGATTCCAGACAAACTTAGTACATTCGTAAATATATATACCAAAACAGGTTAAAAGGTTGTTCGCTTTAAATACACCCCGACAACTATCGTGATATTTTAGTTTGTGTAGTATTCGTATTGCCTTTTTTTGTGCAAGCAAAACCTTATTGGCGTCAACACCTGCACCCCAGAAAATAATGCCATATCTAAGGTGTGAATATATGTTGGCATAGTAAAAGTGTCTTGCAATCATGTAGTTACTTGCATTGATTAGTATCCGCAAACCGTAGCAGCCTTTACTAACTTTAGTGCACACCACATTTATTTGCGGAGAGAAACTCAGAGTTTCGTCAATAACGATTCCCAAGAAATTTGCTGATTTTATAAATGAGTAGCAATTATTATTTAGGATGATGCTTTCCGGTGTTGTTAAGTTTTGGTTAATTTTGAAAAAAATGCAATTGGTCTTGTCTGTATTCAATTTTAGCCTGTTGAGTTTGAACCAATTTTCTATAGATGATATGGTGCAACTACCGTTTTTAACTAAGTCTGGAACAGTTTCACCTTTAATTAGTACAGTTGTATCGTCTGCGTAATTTAATAAACAAACGTCTTTTGGCGTGGTAAACGGAAGATCATTTATAAATATTATAAATAGTAATGGGCCTAGAATACTACCCTGTGGAATTCCCCTCGACGTGTCCAAGGCCTCTGAGATCACATCGGTTCCATTAACTGTGTCAACTAATTTTGTTGAATGGCTTCTACCATGTAGATAAGAGCTTATTAAATTTAGGGCAACCCCGCGTATACCATACTGGTATAATTTCTGAAGTAATAAAGAAAAATTGATAGTATCAAAAGCCTTGGATAAGTCGAGGAATACTCCACAGGTGACATCCCGTTCCTCAAATGCAAGCAATATAGCATTAGTAAGATCGAACAATGCAGTTTCGGTATTTCGCCCACTCAGGAATCCATGTTGACTATTTGAAAATAGATTGTATTTGAGGAAAAATTTAATAATTCTTTTACAAATGACTAATTCCGAGATCTTTGAAAACGTACTTAAAATTGTGATAGGACGATAATCTTCAATATTATCACTGTCCCCTTTTTTGAAAACCGGTGTGATAATTCCGTGCTTTAGTTGATCTGGAAAAACACCATCTTCCATACACTTATTTAATACATCACACATGGACTTAGATATAGTACCCGCGCAGTGTTTTAAGACACACACTGGTACTCCATCATACCCTGCACTCCTTGTATTTTGCATATTTGTTAGTATGCTAATTAACTCCTGTTCAGTTATAGGTTCAAAAAATAATGAAATTGGATTTAGTGGTATTTTATTCACGCTATTTATATTAATATTTTGGGGGAGTTCATTTAAGATTTCATTGAAATAATTATTGAAATTGTTTGCTAATTTAATAAAATCGTTACTGCATGGTAAATCGAACATACGGTATATAATTTATTAATTAATTAATAATTAATAATTAATTGTGTATCATTATATGAGCGATTATGGCAGCCATTATTCACAAAGATGATGATTAAAATATTTAATGTTAAACTAAGATCAATAAAACACTTTTTAACTTTGTCATGTTATAACGAATATGTTATACAAAGTTAAAACGTGTTTTTTGATCATATAAAAACAAGTTTAATGAAGTAGAAGCTTCAAAAAGTATAAAATTACGATAAACATTAAATATTGTTTCCCCATCAGAATACCTACAGACCGGTTTTGACCTTTCAGGTCTCGTCAGTGTAGTTAGTTGCTGATGGGTAAACAGAAATTACTATTGGAATACAAGTATTTCAAACACCGTTAAAGGTAGAAAATCCAAAGTGGCGGGATCTATTGGCTGAGTGCTGTACTGATTCCAATCCGAGCGGCCTAACCATAATATTTAATTCGATGATTTCCCGAATTACGGAGTATTAATATAATTAAATCTGGAGGTTGCAGGTTCGATCCTTGTCGGAGGCATGTTCACACTTTTGATTCAGCGGAGACGGAGAATCTTCGTCCATTATTTATTTAATTACAATATTCAATGTTTACATTATTATTGTTATATTTGCCGGCGTTGGCATTCCCAATATCTGTCGGTGGTTAGGCCACTCGGATTGGGTTTAGTACAGCATCCAGGCAATAGATTCCACCACTTTGGCGTTTCTGCCATTAAATTAAGAATAAATTCTATAAGCTATTACTTGTGATACATCTTGAGTCAGGAACGTTCAATCTCTGTGCAAATTTTCTTTACTTCACTGCGAGTTCCTGAGGCGAAATACTTTACATCAAACTCACCACTACTTGTGAAGTAACAAAACTAAAAGTACGAATAAACAAACTCACTGATTATGGAGCTGAACCGGCGGCTTGACTTCCCTCATCCTGATATTACTCGGATCGGCGAGATCGGCAATCGTGAGTGTAACCTGTGGATTCCTGGTCCCCGGCTTCGGATACCGCAGAGATCTAATATCGGGATAAAGACGTCCCTCTGATCCCCAGCCGTACCAGGGGAATCGCAATTCCTCGACGAGGCTGTCGTTGAACGTGGCGAATACCAGCATGTGTCCGTCCCTCGACATCCAAATCGCGCTATTTGTGGCCAGGATCTCCTCTGCGGAAAGATATAGGAATATAAAAAAAAATGGACAGGAATCGAATTTATGTGATGGCTTTCGGGGGGGGCATTACCCACTCAATACGAACGTATGGGGCTGAGGCGGACGTGCGAGTTTTACGTCCCTTTTCTATAGAACGACTGTCGGTTCGGTTACTTTTATAATTTATAGCCTCTTTCGTACTAATGGTATATGAGAGTCTAACCTGAGCAGTCATGTGAGAATATTAATGTTATTTTTGAAATAGTTACAAACTTTAGAAACCTACATTCAACCTTTATGTAACCTTGTGTAAAATATTATTACATAATTTTTATCGATCACGCCACAATCAGTTACGAGCCGAGAGCCAAAAAACAGTTTTCGAACGGCTCTTGTAGTAAATAAGGTTTTCACATTACAAGAGAAAAGTTTGAAAGCACGAGCAAAGTAGGAGAGAGTGCTTTTAAATTATCGAGTAATGTATAAACAAATAACGTTACGTATGTCGTAACCTGGTTTATTTTATCATATCTCTATTTTTTTAATTAAAAAAAAATGTTTAATGACAAACGTCAAAAATCGATAATGTTTATATGACAATATAACGAGTTGCGTTGACACATATAACAACACTAGTGTTGTTAACGGTACCTTAACGTTGGTATGATAAAATCATAGGATGAAATAATAGTTATTTAAGCAACAAGGAACGTAAGGACGTATTAACATTTGAGGTAGGCGTCGCCTGCCGAAAATGTTAATTGTCATTACGTTCCGTGTTGCTTATTAATTTTTTTTAAGCAGTGGTGATGTAAAAAGGATGCCGATGCTGTAGGTATAGACGAAAATGTGTTGCCCGCCTATATGTTGGAGCGTTACGTTTCTGTTTATTATTTCCCTAGGTCCGTAAGTAAAAATTAAGTTCCGTCGTCAAGGACAACAAACACCACGAATGTCATCAGCCACTTACGGTACCTGTAACAATGGATGCAATGCTTATTTACTTTGTCGGTAGCGGAAAAAATGGTGATGTGTCCATCATGTTACTTTCTCCGATTGATGGTATAATTGTTTTATATTTACACATTCATGGTTTATTTTTAACTATAATCATATTTTAAATGTACATCGAGCGTTTCGCAAGAACGTCAACATTATGAAAGATGAAAGTGACAAAATATACTTCAAATTCTAATAATCTTTACCGTAAGTTTACTCAAAAACAAACAAAACATCCCGAAAAAAGTCCTAAAAAAGATTTCTAAAATAGTCCTGCTTAAGAGGTCCTAACAAACCTAATAAAATTCCTGAACGAGAAAATACTGAAAAATATTTCTAAAAATAGTCCTAATTAAAAAGTCCTAAATAAACTAGTAAAAGTCCTCAACAACAAAGTCCTGATAAAAAAGTCTTGATAAAAAGTCCTGACAAAAAAATGTCTTGCACAACAGTTCTGAAAAAAGTTCCGAAAAAGAGTACTGAAAATACATCTTAAATCTGTAAAAAAGAGTACTGAAAATAAATCTTGAAATAGTTCCGAAGAAATTGTTTAAAAAAAAAATATCCCAAAAAGAGTCTTGAAAAAGTCCTTAATAAGAAGTCCTGAGAAAGAATCCTGTAAAAAAATCCTGCAAAAAGGCCTGAAAAAAGTCCCCAAAAAATGTCCTAAATAAATGCCTGAAAGTAAATGTTTTTGAAATCAACTTGAAAAAGAAGTGCTAAGAAAATTCTGAAAAAGTCCTGATAAAAAAGTCCTGAAAAAAAATTCAAACAAGGTCGTGAAAGAAAATTAATGAAAAAGATATTCTGAAGAAAACGCCAAGAAGAAACTCTGAAAAAGTTGTTCTGGAAAAAAATGCCGAGGTACTTAAGAAATTCCCCAAAAAAAAATTCCTGAAAAAGAATTCCTGTTAATACAATTAAAAATAGTCCTGGAGAAACAATGTTGAAAATAAAATCTTGAAGAAAGAGTCCTGATAATTCCTTTATGAATGATTTTGTAGAGGTTAGGAGTCAGCGCTTGTTTTGAATTTTGAAAAATTAACGTTTTTTTCGATTTTCGAGCGCAGCAATTGGTAATTTTTGAGTTTGACGGTGATTATTTGGAAAACTACGTGATTTTTCTAAAATATGAAATCTCAGTGTTTTACAAATAATTCTGTAAATGTTAAGTCCGCACTTGTTTCAACTTTCGAAAAAACAACGATTTTTCGATTTTCGAGCGCATAAAATGGTCATTCTTGAGTTTGACAGTGATTATTTGGAAAACTGCGCGATTCATGGGACTGGATTTCTCTAAAATATGAAATCCCAGTGTTTTACGAATAATTCTGTAAAAGTTGAGTCTGTGTTTGTTTCAAATTTTGAAAAATCAACGATTTTTTGATTTTCGAGTGCAGAAAATGGCCATTCTTGAGTTTGATGGTGATTATTTATAAAATTGCGCCATTAATGAGCTTCAATTTTCTAAAATATGAAAGTTCGGTATTTTACGTATAATTCTGTAAAAGTTGAGTCCATACTTGTTTCAAATCTTGAAAAAACAACGATTTTTCGATTTTCGAGCGCAAAAATGGTAAATTTTGAGTTTGTCAGTGATTATTTGGAAAACTGCGCAATTAATGAGCCTGGATTTGATAGCCCAGTGTTTTATTAATGATTCTTTGACAGTTAAGAGTAAGTACTTGTTTGAAATAATTTAAGAAAAAACAACGATTTTTTTAGCGCATAAAATGGTCACTCTTGAATTTGACAGTGATTATTTGGAAAACTATGCGATTAATGAGCCTGGATTTTTCTAAAGTGTTTTACGAAAAATTCTGTAAAAGTTAAGAGTCCGTCTCTTGTTTCAAACTTTGAAAAACAACGATTTAGTCATTTATGCAATAGTCCTGCATAAAAGTCCTGAAAAATAGTCTTCATTCAAAATACCAGAGGACCTAAAAAGGTCATCTAAAGAGTCCTAAAATAAGTCCTAAAAAAAGTTCTTAAAAAAATTCTCGTAGAAAGTTCTTTTCAAAATGTCCTTAAGTTTCTGAAAAAATTGTCCTGGAAAAAGTCGCAAAAAGGCTGAAAAAAGTCCAGAAAAAGGCCTAAAAAATTGTGATGTTACTTTCTCCGACTTGATGGTATCATTTATATTTACGCTTTCGTGGTTTATTTTCGATTTAAATCATATTTTAAACGTACATCGAGCGTTTTGTAAACTCGGATTATGAAAGATGGAAAAATTATACTTCAAATTCAAAAACTCAGCTTACTCAAAAACTAAAGGGATTTCGAAAAAAACTTGTTCTTTATAAGTTGTTCATTTTAGTATTCTCTACAATTAATATTAACATAAATTTGCTGTAACTATAATCGTTTCATATTAATAAACAAAAATTTTTAAAAACATTCATAAATTTTTTTTTCGAATAGCAATGATTTTATGAAAAATATTTTTAAGCAAAAGATGTTCATTTATTTGTTGTCTTTAATGTTTGGTTAATAGTTTTTTGTGATGTTTTCCATATTCAAGAAAATATTAGCAAAAAACAAAAAACAGCTAAGGTAAACACCCATTTCCGGTGTGCGAAATTATACCAAAAGCTTTTTAGTTCTTCGGATTATGAAATAAGACGTATGTTCAAAGTTTCATATCGATTGCTCTATTAGTTTTTGAGATACAGCGCGCACAGATACACACACACGCAGACACACACACAGACACATTTTTTTTCCAGAAATTGTTGAAATGGCATCAAGGGACCTCAAAACGGATATTTCCGTGAAAATTTTTTTTGAAAATCATCAATACTTTCTCGTACTTCGTAACGGAGAAAGTAAAAATACTTAAGTTACACAAACAAATTAATCGAGTGTTTCATTTAACATCACTTGTTTGTACAGAGTTTTTTTTAACCAGTTTTACTTTTCAAATCCGTAGGTTGAATTTAATTAAATTATCTCCATCCAGATTTCGTTGCAAAATTTTAATTATGCCCCGATTTACAAGTTTAGTTCGAGAAACTTGGCCGTAGGTTGAAAAGGTCCATTAGTGTTATTCTCCGGTAATTCCGCCGGTGGGTTTTTTACTTTTCAAGTTCGGGATTTCATCCCTCGCAAATTGAGATTTTTCAGATATAATTGAACAATTAATTAAATCCGCTCACGAACTCTCTCATCCCACTCAAAAAACTTTACATAAGAATTACGATCTACACTTCGAGCTTAACAATTACACCATGTCTGATATTACTAAAAAAACTTTTGACTTTTTCACTTATCAAACGTCGAAGGTTTAAATTGGAAATTAACTGGGGAAATTAACACTTTACAGGCGGATGGCTCACTTATACGCCTGGTGTATACAATTTTCGTCAACTACCAACTACCAACCGTTGCGATTTTTCTATCGTGTGAGCCACAAAATTTTGTTTCAGAGTTGGCTGTGAGGTAAATGAGGTATGTCGTATATTATTACGTCATGAGACTATTAAATTGGATTTAAAAAATGAATTAATCTCAGACATGACTGCTATGTTTCTCTCTCTCGGGCATGGCCAACTCAGAAACAAAATTCTGTGGCTTACACCTTTCGTTGCAAATGCAATACAAACTTTATACACCCCGAGAAATGTTTTGTACAACAACCGGAAAATTAGAAACATTTTAGGTTGCGGTTACTTACACAAATAGCCGCCGTATAAAGTTAATATACCAACCTTCATAAAAATACACTATTACCTTCATACAGCCAATCTGGAACTCCATTACTTATAACTCCCGGAATTGCATTCCTCGTGATACGGTGTCCGTTGAGGGAGTTTGGGGAGGGTCTGTAGAATATATCATAATTCTGGACCATAATAAGACCATGACCTCTCGGAGCCCATTCAGCCAAAAGTAAGTATGGATGGTCGTCTTCTTCTGGCATAGGCCTCACGGGATACTCAGTCCTGCGAAGAAAAATTTCGTATGATTTATCTGCGACGAGGGATCGTGAAACTTTAATATAAACGAATTGGGTGGACTATACAACCATCGTGGAGGATTTGCAACTTTATGTATTACAAAAAAAAATGTTACGTTGATGTAATACTAAAAGGGTAGCAATAAAATTTACATCAACATGTGTTAAGGAATTTTATATTAAAACACCCTATTTTTTTAAATAATCGCTACACAAAAGTGTAAAAAATTGTAATAATTTCAGCAATTGGAAAATAATATAAAAACAATTGGCAACATTATCAAACTTTCAAAATTTATCCAAAATTTGTTTTAGATCATGATTGTGTGAAGAGTTGCCTACACCCTTTATCTAATTTATTTTTGAGAGCGCAAGTTTAAAAAAATGTAATTATTTTTGAGACTGAAAAAAAAATATAGAAGCAGTTGCAATCGGCTTAAAACTTTTGGCTTTTATTTAAATATGTTATTTTTATATTTGTTCATATGTACATTTATTCTGGTGTGATGTTATTCGCCTAATTTTATATTTATTTTCAATTTAATTTTATTCTATTAGAAAAATTAAGACATTATTATTATTATTGTTATTAATTATATTTTTATAAAAAGCTACACACGGTCTCAATTTTTTAAGATAATCCCACTTGAGGGCAACACATAGTTTAAACGATTGTAATATTTCCGTCGACTTGATAAAAAAATTTCCATTTGCTTGAAACTTTCATAATTCACTCGGAATTAATTTTTAATTATAATTTTTTATTATTATTTATTATTGGTGTTTTAACATTAGTTTTACACAGGTCGACAATACATACATTAGATAACTTACAATCTAGAAACAGAGAAAAAAAAAGAGCATTTGATTAATTAAATATTATTTTGAAAAAATTCGCTGTAATTGTACGGCGCAAGTTTTATTAATTCATCATCATCAAACTTTCCAAATTTATCAAAAAATTGTTTTGGATCATGACTGTCTGAAGAGTTGCCTACACCCCTTACCTAATTTATTTTTGAGATAATCTTACTTAAAGTAAGCGCAAAGTAAAACAAAATGTCATTATTTCGTCGACTGAAGAAATATTTTATAGAAACAATTGCAATCGGCTTAAAACTTTATTAAATATGATTTTATAAAAAGCTGCAGACAGTCTCAAATTTTTAAGATAATCCCACTTGAGGGCAACGCATAGTTTAAGCGGTTGTAATATTTCCGTCGACTTGATAAAAAAATAAAAACACTGCATTCTGCTTGAAACTTTCTTAATTCGCCCGGAATTAATTTATAAAATTAAAAAAAATTTATAAAAAGTTGCAAACTCCCAGTCTCAATTTTTCTTAGGTAATTCCACTTAAAGAGAGCGCAAAGTTCTAAAAAATTGTAATCTTTTCGCCGACTGAAAAAAAAATTAAAAACAATTGCCACCGGCTTGAAACTTTTCAAATTTACTTAAAACTCATTCTAGATTGTAATTTTGTAAAAAATTGTAAATACCCCTCCTTGTTTTTTTTTAATAATCCCAATTGAACATAAAGCAAAAAACTGTGTAAAATTGTAATAATTTCAGCGATTGAAAAAATATTTATAAAAAATTGCCATCGGCTTGAAACTTTTCAAATTTACTTAAAACTCATTCTAGATTGTAATTTTGTAAAAAATTGCAAACACCCCGCCTTAATTTTTCAGATAATCGCAATTGAGTACAACGCAAAAAATTGTAATAATTTCGGCGATTGAAAAAATATATAAAAACAATTGCCATCGGCTTGAAACTATTCAAATTTACTTAAAACTCATTCTAGATTGTTATTTTGTAAAAAATTGCAAACACCCCTGTTTATTTTTTTTAGATAATCCCATTTGAATACAACGCAAAAATTTGCGTAAAATTGTAATAATTTCGGCGATTGAAAAAATATATATAAACAATTGCCATCGGCTTGAAATTTTTCGAATTTACTTAAAACTCATTCTAGATTGTAATTTTGTAAAAAATTTCAAACACCCCTTCTTATTTTTTGAGATAATCCCAATTTAATATTACGCAAAAAAACTGTATAAAATTGTAATCATTTCGGCGATTGAAAAAATATATATAAACAATTACGATCGGCTTGAAACTTTTCAAATTTACTTAAAACTCAATCTAGATTGTAATTTTGTAAAAAAATGCAAACACCGCTCCTTATTTTTTCAGATAATCCCAATTGAATACAACGCAAAAAGTTGTGTAAAATTGTAATAATTTCGGCGATTGAAAAAATATTTATAAACAATTGCCATCGGCTTGAAACTATTCAAATTTACTTAAAACTCATTCTAGATTGTAATTTTGTAAAAAATTACAAACACCCCTCCTTATTTTTTGAGATAATCCCAATTTAATATTACGCGAAAAAATGTGTAAAATTGAAATAATTTCAGCGATTGAGAAAATATTTATAAACAATTGCCATCGGCTTGAAACTTTTCAAATTTACTTAAAACTCATTCTAGATGGTAATTTTGTAAAAAATTGCAAACACCCCTCCTTATTTTTTCAGATAATCCAAATTGAATACAACGCAAAAAACAGTGTAAAATTGTCATAATTTCAGCGATTGAAAAAATATTTATAAAAAATTGCCATCGGCTTGAAACTATTCAAATTTTCTTAAAACTCATTCTATATTGTTATTTTGAAAAAAATTGCAAACACCCCTCCTTATTTTTTCAAATAATCCAAATTGAATATAGCGCAAAAAACTGTGTAAAGTTGTAATAATTTTGGCGATTGAAAAAATATATTAGAACAATTGCCATCGGCTTGAAACTATTCAAATTTACTCAAAACTCATTCTAGATTGTAATTTTGTAAAAAATTGCAAACAGATAATCCCAATTGGATACAACACAAAAAACTGTGTAAAATTGTAATAATTTCGGCGATTGAAAAAATATATAAAAACAATTGCCATCGGCTTGAAACTTTTTAAATTTACTTAAAATTCATTCTAGATTGTAATTTTGTAAAAAATTGCAAACACCTATCCTTATTCTTTCAAATAATCCAAATTGAATACAACGCAAAAAACTGTTTAAAATTGTAATCATTTCGGCGAGTGAAAAAATATATAAAAACAATTGCCATCGGCTTGAAACTATTCAAATTTACTTAAAACTCATTCTAGATTGTAATTTTGTAAAAAAATGCAAACACCCCTCCTTATTTTTACAGATAATCGCAATTGAATACAACGCAAAAAGCTGTGTAAAATTGTAATAATTTCGGCGATTGAAAAAATATATAAAAACAATTGCCATCGGCTTGAAACTATTCAAATTTACTTCAAACTCATTCTAGATTGTAATTCTGTAAAAAAATGCGAACACCCCTCCTTATTTTTTCAAATAATCCCAATTGAATATAAAGCAAAAAAATGTGTCAAATTATAATAACTTCGGCGATTAAAAAAATATATTAAAAAAATTTCCATCGGCTTGAAACTTTTTAAATTCACTTAAAACTCATTCTAGATTGTAATTTTGTAAAAAATTGCAAACACCCCTTTTTATTTTTTCAAATTATCCCAATTGAACATAAAGCAAAAAACTGTGTGAAATTGTAATAATTTCGGCGATTGAAAAAATATATAAAAACAATTGCCATCGGCTTGAAACTTTTTAAATTTACTTGAAACTCATTCTAGATTGTAATTTTGTAAAAAATTGCAAACACTCCTTTTTATTTTTTCAAATTATCCCAATTGAACATAAAGCAAAAAAACTGTGTAAAATTGTAATAATTTCGGCGATTGAAAAAATATTTATAAACAATTGCCATCGGCTTGAAACTTTTCAAATTTACCCAATACTCATTCTAGATTGTAATTTTGTGAAAAATTGCGAACACCGCTCCTTATTTTTTCAGATAATCCCAATTGAATACAAAGCAAAAAACTGTGTAAAATTGTCATAATTTCAGCGATTGAAAAAATATTTATAAACAATTGCCATCGGCTTGAAACTTTTTAAATTTACTTAAAACTCATTCTAGATTGTAATTTTGTAGGAAATTGCAAACACCCCTCCTTATTTTTTCAGATAATCCCAATTGAATACAACGCAGAAAACTGTGTAAAATTGTAATAATTTCGGCGATTGTAAAAATATATAAAAACAATTGCCATCGGCTTGAAACTTTTCAAATTTACTTAAAACTCATTCTAGTTTGTAATTTTTCAAAAAGTTGTAAACACCTCTCCTTATTTTTTCAGATAGTCCCAATTGAATACAACACAAAAACTGTGTAAAATTGTAATAATTTCGGCGATTGAAAAGGTTTATAAAAACAATTTCCATCGGCTTGAAACTTGTCAAATTTACTCAAAACTCATTCTAAATTGTAATTTTGTAAAACGTTACTAACACGCTTCCGTAATTTTTAGTACAATCCCACGTAAACAGAGCACAAAGTTTCCAAAAATTATAAAACATTTAACGATTGAATAAAATATAACAGCAAATGAAACTTACCTTGTAATAATATCGTAGACTGTATATTGAGCTAAGTAGGAGTGCCGGAATAATTTTTGAACGTTGTGCGCCAGCAACAGATACCTCTGATCCGGTGACAATTGAAACCTGGCCGGATTTAGGCGTTGCTGAAAAAAAAAATAGTTTACAGTCGCATTAAATTACTTCTCCATATTTTATATTCAGCAAACATTAGTCTTCAATAAAAAAAAAAATAACCTTCCACAAAACTTTCGCGAGTATTCCTGAATGCCAACACTTGTTGCAATCTGTTATCCATCTCGAATGCCGAGCCTTTATGAAATTGAAAAGAATGGAATAATAATGCGCAGAGTTATGGGGAGTAGCCAAAATGAGAAAGTATAATATATTTTAAACGCGAAAAAGAAATATACGACACACAGAGATTTTAAAATTAATGGTTTTTAGAATGTAATTTGAAAATAATAAATAAGTGAGGTTGTCTCAAGTTAATTTGAAAATAAATATATTTATTTAATAAAACGAAATATAGCCTGAGTATGTGAATATTCAACCTGAAAAATTAAGTCTTACTAAGATTATAAACAAATATCTTCGATAAAAGTTTTCTACATTTTTTCGAATTGTTCGACACTTCGAAATTGCGAAGCTTTGAATTATTAGGATCCCTACCTACTTCAAACTACTAAAAAATAAAAATATTAATTTAAATGTAGCAAAGATTGATGAACCGTTTAAAAGTCGAGTCGAGAATCGCTACCTATTTCCCTTTCACTAGATATATATTTCCACAACTTCATCTTCAACACATCTAACGCTGCAGGGTGTCCCATTTTAAATTTCCACCCCAAATATCTCGAAACCTGAGCAACATGGCAAAAAATGTTTCAGATAAAAGTTGTACGGTTCTGAGGAGAAAATGACCTTGGCGTTAATTTTCAAGGTCAAACGAAGGTCAACTTTGATTTTTCAAATGGAACCCTTTATTTTTATCGTATTCTACAGGTGGATAGAATAGGCTATATTTCGCTTGTAATAAATATCTGGAATAAGTGAGGGTATCTAATTTTACGATCCTTAGTTGTCAAAACGTAAGAGTAGTTAATTCGCTTAACCAGTCGATTGGGGGATCATCCCTGTCCCTTTTTCAACGACGCGTTAAAATGACATTCAACAATTAGCATAGTTAAGTCTTTGCGCGTGGAACTATTAATAGTTAAATCAATGCAGTTGACAGAATTATCTTATAAAATCAATACATCACCAAGATATAGTTATAAACTAATTAATTTGCCTTATTACTGCGGTTCTAGTTTTGTATCGTAATTATTGACATTACATCAATTCACTAATTATCAATAGCCTGTAATAACTTGCTGATTGAGTTATATTGCTGACCTCAAACTTCAATGGCTGTTATACCATTACACTTGTGGATCAATAAATTAACGCTATAGGAATATGGGACATTTGGGTGCATAAAATTTGACTAAATTTTATTTTTTAATTTCAAATAACTAAAATATCATACAAACTCTTCGCTTTCCAAATGTGAACTAAAGAAGAAATTATTAAGGTACTCGGCTAGACAGCTCGAAAAAACAGTTTGCTGAAAATTGACGAACGTTAATTCGCGCACCGGGTCTCACAAACTTGGTGCCCGGCCCGCCAGGTTAATTAATTATTATCGCTATCAATGATAAATCTAAAGCGATTTCAGGTTATAACAGGTTATTATTACAGCCGAATGTTCCATAAATACTTCCGTAAATACTTTATTTATGTAATCACTGTATAAAACACTTACTATATTTTCTACCACAATTTATTTGATGTATGCACAAATATTACATATACATACATATCACGACTTAAGTTTCGACGTTTTACTGTCATTGCTGTCATTTACTGTCATAGTAACGGTCGCAACCATCACCATGACTTGATTTATGAATTTTTTTCGAGAGTAGATAATGTTAAGTGATAAAAACATCATTTTGATACACTTTTAATTGATTTAAATAATAAACCCTTAAACTTAGTTATGCCATTATATACAGTGCGTTTTTTTTACATGTTAAAATTTGTATGTAATTTGTCTCGGCGTTATTTTTGTCAGGCTTTAAGTTTATATCTTCCTAATAAGTTAGAAAAGTTTTTTTGATGAAAAAAGTCGAAAAATCAACGAAATTAATTGAGTAAGTATGTAAAGTGGCCTAAATTTCTCGCGAAAACATTCAACGTTTTAAACCATTGTGTGAGTTTGATGTAAAATATGCAGATTTTCTAGATTTTCCCACGCTACTGTACTCGTGTATTTACAGTGCCACCTAACTTAAATATATTTTTGTCAGTAAAATGTAAGACAATTAAGTTTTCAAATTGATTTATATTACAAATAATTTTCATGTTAAAAATAACAAAACAAGAACAAGGTTTCATTATTATTTTATTTACCTACAATCAAGTAAGAAGATTTCCCAATTATAATACTTGATGACTGAAAATTTGTAATTTTAAATTAGTGTTATTAGTGAGAAAAATAATCTCACTAAGAAAATTATATATTAATAGAGAAAGATATAGTTTTTTCCTAAAAAAAAAACACCGAAAATAAACCGGTGAAAATACTCATGAAACACTACTCCCTAGACATCACGCTTAAGGATATATAGCAAGACCTACGCGCAAGTAAAATAAATGTATCATCCCCTAGGTCGTCCTAAAGAAAAGGACCAAACACAAATGTCCCGATCGAACCAACAATAGAAATGGAAATAGTGCACCCCTACACCTTACTTTAAAACTAACAGGGGTAAATACGGGTATAAAACGTGATATTTGTGTTCTAAAATGGCGTGAAAAAAAGAACCATTTTATTAGATCCCTTCGCTTGGCCAAAATACATCAGCTTGTCTAATGAAGCCCCTAATTATGCACTTTTTACATAAATAACTATTATAGTCTCTAGGCAGCTTGGGGTGTAGCGGGCACGAGAGTAAGTATCTACCCGCTGGATCCCAAGTCCAATGGGTTCGATTGCCCGCCCTGTCGGAACGTTTTTCTGATCGAGGAATACCCGCAATTTGTCTTTCATTATTTATTTATTTATTTAATTTCATATATGTACAAACCGGATACTTGGAGATTAAACGATTAAATAACGACACGGAAAAACCAAGTTTCTCTAACCAAAAGTTTGTAAATTTATTTTACAAAATATTTATAGAGATAAAAGCAACGTAATAGTTATTTATTCTTAATTATATAATATTATAAAACATGTTTTCTACTTTGCTTTAACAATCGACCTTTTGTTATATCAAAAACAGTTTAATAATGAGATTTTTTATTTTACAGTTTTGCTCATTATTAAACTATTTGTGGTAACATTTTAGTTGTTGCGATTGGCAGTACTTAAACGTGACATATGTCGACATCAAAATGTAAAATTGCCGTTAATTCCTAGGATAATTGGAACCCTCCAATGCGTTACACACTGAATATGTTCGAATGCATAATGGGGAGTTTACCATCAGTACCACTAAGTTTAAAGAAAACAGAGGCGTCATATTGTTCACTTATTATCCGCGTGGAAAATGTAGGAACTCGGTGACAATGGCAGGACGCATGAATTCATTTGGCTCTCGGTGACGACGTTTAGGCAACACAACATACACACAGAAAAGCTTGTAATTTATTATATGTATTATCACTTTGTTTGCAAAACGAATATCACGGACGAAACAGCGAGAGTATAATGCATGTTTCATTCGCGGCGAAAAAGAGCCGCTTGAATCGGTGTGTTAATTCGGTGTGGATTTTTAATTAGCGTCGATCGATGCCTGACACGAGGAACGAGATGTAAACGTAACCTTAAATTTCGATTATCATTTAGGCGTTGCATTATTTTATAAGCTTAAATTGGTTACAACTTACGTGGAAATAGTTTGTTAATCGCACCCTTGGCAACCTCCCTTATTTTTGGAGGTGTGTAAGTAATATTCTTGATTTAATATGTTTTAAAATTAACTATTGAAATCGCCGTAGAAATACGTATGTCAAATATTAAATTCGTTCGAAAGGATCAAATGTTTTTAGTGCTGCCAAATGTTAAAAGATAAAACTCACTAGGTTTAAGTATATATTTTATTTTAGAAAGAATTCCTTAACTAAAACCAAAGTAGAAAAAATAGTATATTATACTTGTTTAATAAGAGGCATTGTGGGGCACTCGTTACATTCCAATCCCACTCGTGCGACAATATACCCTCTTATTAAACTTGTATAATAATGTACTATTGTATAAGGTTCAAATGGAAGGTCTTTATTTATTCAAGAAAATATAGGGATCAGAGATTTCATACGTAACTTATAAACTACAGTTATATTAAATTTACTTACATAAGTTTGGTTTGGCATAAGTGATCGCACGGACAAGTTGGACACGTGCATCAAACTAATTCCCTTATATTCATCCCTGAATATGAGTTCATCCCCTGGAAGAAGAATACAAAAACATTAATTGAAATGAATACATATATTAATTTATTTGTGTAGGTTTTGTAATTAGCGTAGCTTATGGTTTAATTAAATTTCTAAATGCCAAATATTTCCTACGCAAGAATAGATTCTACAGTTTCACTCATTATTGTGTATTTATCACTAGGACGCAAGGTGCATGACCTGGGGTCATGTGACTTCGAAAAGTCCCTCATTTTTATACAATCGCAATAACTTGAACTTGAAATGTCAAACTAACGAATATAACCTACCCAGCTAAAATTGTTAGTTACGATCCAGTGCTGGAATTTAGCATATTTTCCGTTGTGCATTTTTAATAAACTTTCTGCAGCTTTGGCTGCTTTCGCACGAATTCCTTCAGGAATTATAGAAGGTTGCTCGTTGCTTATCTTGTAGAAAAACTAATGTTTAGAAAAACATAACGTCACCCCTATCCACCACGTTCATAGACTACTACGTACATTTTATACAACAATAAAATCATGTCGATGAAAGCTTGAAATGTCAAAATGACAGATATAACCGTTCCGTGAATTAATAGAAAAAGTGGTAAGCAGCGGCGGCTCGTGGATTTCTGTAGGTGAGGCAAAGACAAAGATACCGCTCGTGCTGCACTACTTACTCTTATACAGGAAGGAAATATTCCGTTGCTTTTTCGGTAAAATTTTCTTCCGTTGCCTCATCGTCGAACATCCACGAGCCGCCGCTGGTAGTAAGACATAAAAGTTTGTATACACCATCGGCATTAATTGGTGTTTACATCCCTTGGCCGGTTTACGTACCCTCGGGCCTGTTGTAGGTAAGGTTTTCGCCCTCGTATGCGTATAAACATGTTCCTAACTTCCTTGATACATAAACATTTATTATTTGGGGGTTATTTAATCAGATTTTAAGTTAAGTTTAGAAACATAGAGTACATATACAAGGTATATAAAACGACTTTTCTATACTATTTTTGAATAAAATAATTATCTCCAGCAGAAAACTACAAAGTTAAAGGTGTGTGAAACAGGTAGAAACGCCAAAGTGGCGGAATCTATTGCCTGAATGCTGTACTGAACCAAATCCGGCTGGCTTTAACACCAACAAGATATGGATATTACCAGCGGCGGCAAATATAACAATATTAATGTAAACATGTCCATTTCTTGTCGGTGTTAAAGCTACCCGGATTTGGTTCAGTATTCATGCAATAGATTCCGCCACTTTGGGTTTCTACCTTTAACGGCGTTTGGAATACTTATATTCCAATAGTAATCTCCGTTTCCCCATCAGCAACTAACTACACTGATGATACCTGAAAGGTCGAAACCGGTCTGTAGGTCTTTTGATGGGGGAACAATATTTAGTGTGTGAAACAAGTAAATTTATAGTAATTCCAATAAAACTTTAACTACTACTTTGATATAGATGTCGTATGATTCTAGATGTAGCAGCACAATTACACGGTGGAGATGTTACCCTGTCCACGACACATCTGCGGCAGTCAACAACTTTAAATCACGAACAAATGCTGTTACATTTCTGCCCCGGTTTATGCAACAGAGCGTGCGGGCGTGCATTATTTATGCTAAATATAATTCAAACTTGTACCGCTAACAACAAGCCAACTAAATCTACTATATGGGAGTGCTGCGGCGATATTATATATTCTTCGATGGAAGTTTGTAAGTTAGAGCATAAGTGGGAGCTTGTGGCGGCCGGGGATTTGGGGATTATTGTAATGTATACGGTAGACCTATTCTTTATTCTATTAATAAGGGTTGAAGTGGACTGGACGGACCGCATATGTACTCCAATACTCTCGTGAAAGGATTTTCTTTGTTCCGCTCCGTTCTGTTTTTTTTTGGGGCAATACTCATGCATTATTAATAATGAGAAAAAACACCTTTTTGCAGATTAATACAAATAATGATGATTTCAGACTAAAATCACGTAATAGATCATTTTCATTATGTTTCCATTCCCATTCATTTTATTTTATACATTCTAAACGAGCTGTCGAGGGTGGGATCGAGATAAATTGATATATTTTCAATGTTCGAATTTCTTAATAAAAATGTATTCACCGGAGTAAATGCTGTATATAAATAGAAAATGTGTTAAGGCTTTTAATGAATAAGAAATTGATATATTTTCAATGTTCGAATTTCTTAATAAAAATTCATTCACCGAAGTAAATGCTGTATATAAATATAAAATGTGTTAAGACTCTTAATGAATAAGTATTCATTCACCGAAGTAAATGCCATATACATAAAAAGAAAATGTATTAAGACTGTTAATGAATAATATACTCGATTTATAAAAATACCGTCGCTGGTGTAATATTAACATGAAATTCCGATAAATTTTCAATCTGGACAAATTGTACTGCAATGCAGATTCCAGAAATGAAGCAAATACGCAACCATGGCGCCACAAATCGTAACACTGTGTGCGCTCGCGATTAAAGTAATTTACTAAAATAATTACGGCAACTTTCATTGTTATTTTTGGTTAGTTTAAACACGAACCGTGTATTTCGATAGTGATTTTATGGCAGTTTGTGGTGTAATTAAAGTTTGAAACGTCATCAAGTTGCGACATTTAAATGATGAGTTTTGTTAGGTGTCCTAATAATTGTACGTAGATAAAAAGCTGAATAAATAATCTTTAATAACAAAAATAAAAGTTAGTTGTATAAAAGTTTAAAATATCGGTCGGCAACTAATGGTGATATAATAATAATAATACATTTATTACGATAAATCACCATTTTACAATTAAATATACAACATACAATTTGTGAGTGTATTTACGACAATATGATAATTAAAACTACGATTTAAACTGTAAATTAAACAATGATACACGCATACATACACATATCCATACACACACACATGTGCGAGCAAGGTTTCCATATACAAAATACATAATATATAACTTCTTAAACAACAAAAATCCCTACTAAATAGTGGTAATTTCATCTAAAATACTATAATTGTTTAGTTATAACAACAAAAATATATTTCTTTTATTTTAAAGCCATTATCGGATGAAATAACCGAGAGTCTGTGTACCCAGAAAATTATAAATGCTTAGTTAGAATAATTAATACACATTTTTATGTCATTCTAGATGCATTATTGTAATTATTTCGTAAGATAAGTGTATTTAGATAAACTAATTATACTGTAATTAACGAGTTTAAATTTCTACTCCCAGCGCATCCACCATATCTACAACTACCTAAAAAGAAAATATCGGTCACTATTTAGTGGCCATGTGTGGATTTTGAAATATTCGAGATTCCTACAAAATAGTGTTGATTGTATCTAATTTATATTTAAAATTGAGGCAACCTCACTTGTTGTCGAAGCAAAAAAAAAATTAAATTTAAATACATATTTTGGAATGCATCAGATAATTATAAGGAATGCATCAGATAATCCAGATTAACATTTATCTGACCGAAAGTAGACGTTACAAGGTGAAACCATTATACGTCCTTTTCAAAACCAGTCTACTTTTAAATAAAACACACTTTTACTTAGTTCATATCACACTGTTTATTTATTAGTGTGTGATATTAATAAACAGCGTGACGTTAACTAAGTAAAAGTGTGTTTTATTTAATTAAAAATGTATCACGAAGTAAGTGCCGCCAACCTCAATCAGTCAGTCTACTTTGAATCATCGTTATAATCCACCGATTTTTTTTTTGTTTTTGACCGAATACAGCTAGAAAATTGTGCATGTAAAATTTAATTATTTGCAATTACATTTGGTTTTTATGCAAATAAATACTACTTTTAATTTTGTTTTATGCTTATATACGATACATTTTTTGTCGCTTTAACGTGCACAAATTTTGCAATGTAATTTTTTGTACTGTAAAATAAATTTTCGATCTACCTATCTATCTATTGTAATTACCGAATTCTATAGTGTCTGCCCGGCGTATGCACCATTTCAGGCATGAAATATCGGTCGGTATCTAATGGCTGTGATTTTTTTACAAAATCCGAGATCCTCAAATAATAATGACATTTACATTTAGTACTCTATACTTACTTATAATTTTAAAATAACCAGAAACATCACAAAATAGTGATATTTGTATCAAGGCATTTATAAATTCTAGGGTGGCACAGAAACATAAATAGGGTGTTTCAGACCACCCGTACACATCAAATATCTCCTGAAATACGAATCGGATTGAGATAAAAAAAATATGAGCCCTATCATGTGGTGTAAAATGTGAACGCCCCCCCCCCCACCCCTGGGGCGGGGAGAGGGGTAACTCTGAAATCTTAAATGGGAACTCCTATGTTTTTATTGCAGATTTGGATTCTATGCTAAAAACTATTAGGTTTTTATCCGAAATTTTTTTTTCGATGAGTGATAGATAGCGCTATATTCGGCAAAAACATTTATTGAATTAAATTTATTTCCGCGCATCAAATGACAAATTACGACATTTTTTACGTAGTCATCTTTTAAATAAGGCATTGATTGAAGTCATTCGTAATTTTATGTCATGAATAAGCAAAAAAAAAAATTCTTTATAAAAAAAAAATCGTAGAAATGAATAAAAATCAATTTGATTATCAAATTCCATTGTATTCTTTTCCATTGTGGTAATGTATAAATGTTTGTAACGACAAACAGGATTTTTTTTATTTTTTATATTTTTTGCTAATCGAAAAAATTGTTTCGAATAAAAACCTAATATATTTTAGAGTTGAATCCAAATCTGCAATAAAAAATAGGAGTACCTATTTAGGATTTCAAAGGGGGGAAGGAGTGGTGGTTTAAATTTTACACCACATGATAGAGCTCAAAAAAAATTTAGTTCAAGTATTTTTTTGTATGTCAATCCGATTTGTATTTCTTGAGATATTTGGGGTGTTTCTCTTATTTCAAATTGATCATTGTAATTAATAAATTCAATAAATTGTAAAAGTGAATTATTATTATTAACGAATCTGTAATATACAGGGTGTCATTTCCAGCACTTGTTCCAAAGTCCTATAACTGCTATAGCAAACAATTCTGTGACAAGTGGCATTGGTTTTGGAAAATGAAAAGCTATTCAAAAATTAAATAAAAAATTCAGGTCCGTATTTAAAAAAATAAAGTTGATGTGGATATCTAAATAAAGAAACGAAGAATTTGAAAAATAAATTTATTTTCTGAAAGACTTTACCAAGTGTCTTGCACTTGGTTTTTCAGAATAACCAATAATAAAATAGTAAATGAATAAAAACCAAAATTGACTTTTTCGCGGAAGTATTCTAAATATTTTACATTTCTTTTCAAAAAATTATTCAGCATTAAAATACGCAACTTTGCCTTAATTTAACCAACTCTCCATCTCTTATAGTTACCGAGATAGCAATGCTAATGCAACGAATTTGTAAAACGAATGCCCGGCGCATTCACCAAAGTAATATTTATTAATAATTTGTGTATTTAATCCGAATAACCAGTTAGTTATTCTTGTACTTCCTTTGAGAATGGTCGTTATTGACTGAAACACGTGTCAGGAAACTGAATATACGAATATGAAACCAAACAAGTGTTTTAATTTACCCAAGATGCGTACGGAGTTGGAAAAAATTTGTCCACTCAATTCACCATAAAGGCATTAAAATTTGATCAATTCCCTATGCAGGTCTCAAAGAACGAAGTTCCTACGACGATTTGGCACCAAGTTAAACTCCGTACACATCGTCAAAGTTGGTTTCCTGAATTTTTATTTTTTTCATAGCGGTGCTAGAGGGGGTGGAAGGGGTTACGCTTAAGTTCGCATGCATGACTTTAAATAAGACACTAGTTATAATAACACAAGTTTTTCGCGCTCAAAAAATTCATCAAAATCGATTAAAAATTCCCCGAGTTATGGCGGTTTGAAAATGGTCGAATTTCAAGTGTTTCATTTTTTTCCTACCAGTGTGTATGTAAGTTACTTATATAATTGTGGCACGACTGCTCAAATGGAACAAGTGCCCAACAATGCCTTCTTTCTTTTTTCAGTATGTAACGCATTGAAAAGTTCGAATTATCGTATGAATTATCGTTAACGGCAATTTTATATTTTTATGTCATATTTGAAATACTGCCAATTGCGACAACTAAAATTTCACCACAAATCATTTAAAAATGAGAAGAAATTGTTAAAAAATTAATCTCATTGTTTATTTTTTTTAGATGTATATAAACATTTTTATTCACAGAAATAACATCTAAATTCATTGTTGAAAACATGAAATCCGCTTTCCGTTGTCTGTGAAAGGGCTATCGACCGATAGTCTTTCAGCCCATGTTTATTAAAATTAATTAAATGGATGCTTATGTATTATCTGCGAGATGAAATGAGTTTATGAATTGATGGAGTGTGATCTGGGGATTTTTGAAACAGTTTTTTATTTAATAATAAATCCTATTATTAAACCAAAGGAGAGCAAATATATTAAAACAGAGTTTTCTACTTCATATTTTCAATGAATGCAGAAATAATACATAGCATTATTAACGAGTAATTATTAGATTGGAATAAAACACTTTAACTTTTTTATCTACTATATTTAGTGGTATAAAAAAGTTAAAGTGTTTTATTCCAATCTACAATCAAGATGTACCACGAAGTAAACGCCGCCAACATTAAACGAGTAAATATTAGTTGATATTTGGATTTCAATAAGCAACTAGGGAATGTATATACATTGCAGGCATGTAGTTCATTCCAAGTCAAACGTGTTGTAATGACCCGAAGCATTACTAATTCTCAACTTACAAGAAACGCGAACGGAATACCTAATTTCGAGTGGTAAAGAATTCCCTAATTCGTAACAAGGGTGTGGGGTCACAAGTGGTATCGTTCGTGTGGAATGTTTGATGAGATTATTGTACAACGAACGTGCTGCGGCAGTATTAGAAAAAAATGGTGATGTGGACATCATGTTACTTTATTAGATTTGATGATATAATAGTGATTTATGGTTCAGCGAGCGTTTTGCGTTTTGCGTTTTGCGTTTAAAACGTCAAAATTATGACAGATGAAAATGACAAATTAAACTTAGTCATAGTCATAGTCATTTATTACGGATGGCCAGTACAGTACAATAACATAACAATTAAAATACACAATAAAAACAATACAAAAATGTACAAAATAATTTATAACCTTGGCGTAAACTTTCTATACTTTGATCAATGGATCTTGGCGTGCCCGTTATAGATAGCCGACATTATTTTCATGCATTTATTCTCTCTACCATAAGCTAAATTAAACACAATCGTGTGTGTAGGTATTTTGCCCAAGACGAGAAAACGTAGTCTTCGGTAATAACGCACAGGCAAAGATCCATTGATGAAACTATAATAATCCTCAGCTTTAGTTTCCTCAAAAAATGGTGATGTGGCTTTCCTGTAATTTTTTCCGATTTGATAGTATAATGGGAAAAAACAGGATGAAGTAATAGTAGAAATAATTAGCAGGAAATGAAAAAGCTGGGAAGGAGCAGAAGAAATCGCAAGGGACAGAAAAACATGAAAAAATTTATATATCATGATATAAAAGGTTTAACGAATAATAATAGAACGAAATATATACACTTTATAAATTATATTATAATAAAACACTTTTTACATTGTTTTGTATAACTTCGATATTTGCAGTAAAAAGTAAAAAATGTAAAAAGTGTTATTACGTTATTCAAAATGTATAATAAAGTAGACGCCTTCAGCATAAACAATATTAAATTTTATTATTACAATGAAAACTAAATCTCATTTACACAGATTAATGGAACTATTTTATTTGATTACATAACTAACTATTGAATATATATGAAACATCTTTATTGACAGACATAATTTTTTTACATGTATAATTTATGAAGGGCTATCGACCATAGGTCTTTCTGTCCACTATCGAACATTTTATTTTAAATAAAAAAAATTAATTGGATTTTTCTTTCAAATAAAATACAGGCAGTGAAGTGGTTAAAATAATTTCGTTGAAAATAATAGCACATCATCGGATGATTTGCGTTTCCAGACATTTTGAGGTACTTAAACTTCATTTCACGCCTGAATACTTCTTCCAGGCTCTCGCCGCATATTCAGGGGGCTTTTCATCTGTCGCGTTATCAACATTGCAGCCGCGGCACGTGCACGTGACATATTACACTTTCGTAAATTGCGAATATTAGAATCTTTCTATAAGATCTTGGCACCGCAGTTACAAAACTTTTAATAATAACCATTTTAAAGCTGACGTATATTAATGGTGTTCAATTGAAATTGTATTAAGTATTGTTTCCCCATTCGAGCTTTCAGGTCTCATCAGTACAATATTTAATGTTCACTCTGTTATTTACCGCCATTGGCAAATTCCTACATCTGTCTTCTCAGATTGTGTCTAGTACAACATTCAGGCAACTTTGGCGTTTCTATCAATTGAATTTGTTAAGATCACTTTTTAAAGTTGCGTTAGTACGTCACTGTCTATGCTATCGACCATAGGTGCTGTTTTATAAAAAGAAATAATGGAATTGTGTTTAAATGTTAGTGAAACTGTCCGGATGATGTTGTTCTATTTATGTGTAGATGTGTAAAAACCTTTAAATTAATTATTAACATTACAATTTTATAAAGGAGAATAAACTATATTCAACAACTCACTATTATTATTATTATTATTGCATTTCGATTACATAGAATTGCGGCCTGGAAACAATAATGCATTTTTATAATGGCTTTTACTATTTCAAACTTCGTGTAACTGAATTTTATTTGAAAAGCAAACTGCAACAGCTGCTGAAAAAATGGCGTTTGTATAATATTATTACATTTCCGACAGTCATTGTAAACATGGGTTTATCCATTATTTGTATAAAATGTATCAGCTAAATAAAAACAATAATAACGGGAATTAGACATTGAATTATGGAAAATGGCCTAGAAATGTTACATTGATACGAAAACCGTGTTTGTAATGGAAAAATGAATTGTTTAAAACATTAAAAAATGGCGATTATTTAAAAAAATTATGAAGGATTTTTCCGAACTTTTAGAGTTACATATTTTTATTAAATTTTCTGGCGGCTGTTCTTATTAATTTCTTTGGTGAGTTAGAAAATGTTTCACTTCAAACGTAAACTCAGTACAAATTAGTGATGAGATAAACGGTTATTTTTCAGTAACGGTTGAAACAGTTACTGTAACTAAAAAATAACTGGAAATTTAAAGGGTTATTTAGTAACTGGAAAATTTGTATTTTTTTTTAAAGACATTACAAAAGATATTGTTTTCAACTTTATAATTTATTCATTTTGCCGACAGCCTTTACAATAATGTGATATCAATACAATTTAGGTTAACCCACATTTGCCTGAGATTTAAATTAAACAAAGGAAAAAAATATGTTTATCTAAATCAGTGATTAGTACCTAGAAATCGCAAATAGATTATTTTTCGTTCTTCTGTCGTGCGCAGTTATAGTTGGCGCTGACAAACAATGTTCTGGATACAATTTAAAAAATATTTTAAATTTGCCATCCCTTATGTAGTAGAACCGTGGACAAATCTGGTTTAAATTAACTAAATCTCCAAGAATGTTTTATGTTTGTTAATTTGAAAAGATAAAGTAAGCGTTTATGTAACTGTAAATTACATATTTCAATACTACAACGTTTTTGAATGCTTTTTTAACCCGCCAATGGTCTGTGAGACCGGGTGTGTCGAATAACTTTATTCTCCGTTTATGGTTTCTTGTTGCAATTTCGAGTAGAGCTTAAATTGATTAAATATCTTTGTTTTATTGTCAAAGAGCGTAAATTCAAAAAAAGGCGAACTATTAGTAACACGTTTCGAAAAATCTTCAGTTGAAAACCCCGGTACGTGAGACCGGCGTCACCATTAAATTTGCGTCACCAATGCCGGGTTTAAGAACATGAAAATTCCCTAAATTTTGACGTTTCACTTATAAAAATCCGTCAAAGGAATCAGAAGTTGCACGTTTGTAAAATTTGGATGTTCCAAAAATAACGCTTGCGGCGAAAGAACTACAATTTCAACACTTAAAAAAGTTCTACAGCGATACTTTTTCACATAAAATTCCCTATATTTTGACGTTTTCACGTTTTTTGACGAGACTTCTGAAGTTGCACGCATGCAAAATTTTGATTTTCAAAAATAACTTGCTCACAGCGAAACAACTGCACTTTTAAAACCTTCAAAAAAATTACTACAGTTTGAATGCCTTTTTAAAGAAAATAATAAAATTCCTCAGATTTTGATGTTTTAATTGCAAAAATCTATCAGAGGATTCGAAAGTTGCACGTATGTAAAATTTGGATGTTCCAAAAATAACTTTTGCGGCGAAAGAACTGCAATTTCAACACTTAAAAAAAGTTCTACATTGATACTTTTTCACATGAAATTCCCTAGATTTTGACGTTTTAATTGCAAAAATCTCTCGGAGACTTCTAAAGTAGCACGCATGCAAAATTTTGATTTTCAAAAATAACTTGCTCACAGCGAAACAACGGCAATTTTAAAACTTTCAAAAAAATTACTACAGTACGTTACTTTTTAAAGAAAATAATAAAATTCCTCAGATTTTGATGTTTCAATTGCAAAAATCCATCAGAGGATTCGAAAGTTGCACGCTTGTAAAATTTTAGATTTTCAAAAATTACTACCTCAGATCAAAATAACTTAAAAAAATACTTTAAAATGATTTGAATGTTTTCTTTTGAAGAACATAAAGTTGCCTAGGTTTGTACGTTTTGTTTGCAAAAATCGGTCGTAAAATTTAAATAAAATTCGGATTTTCTGAAATTATCAACTCACGGCGAAAAAATTAAATTTCAAAACTTAAAAAAAATTACTACAAAGTGTATGAATGCTTTTTAAATAACGTAAAATTTGCTAGATTTTGATGTTTGAATTTCAAAAATGTGTGGGAGGATTCAAAAATTGCACGCTTGTAAAATTGGGATTTTCAAAAATTACAACCTCACAGCAAAACAACTGCAATTTCAGCATTTAAAAAAACACTGTATGGATGGTATGGTATGGATGTTTTTTTTAAGAACATAAAATTGCCTAGATTTGTATGTTTTAACTGCAAAAATACGTCGTAGGATTATAAAATTTGGATTTTTAAAAATTACTAACTCATAGCGAAAAAAAATCAATTTCAAGAGTTTCAAAGAAATTGCTACAAAGTGTTTGAATGCTTTTTAAAGAACGTAAATTTCGCTAGATTTTTATTTTTTAATTGCAAAAATCCGCCAGAGGATACTAAAGTTGCACGCTTGTAAAATTTGGTTTTTCAAAAATTACAACCTCACAGCAAAACAACTGCAATTTCAGCATTAAAAAAATACTATGAAATGGTTTGGATGTGTCTTTTAATGAACATAAAATTGCCTACATTTTTACGTTTCAAATTTTTGCAATAAAGTTACGCGTTTATAAAATTTGGATTTTCAGAAATCACTAGTCCACAGCCAAAAAAATTCAATTTCAAAATTGTAATTACTACAAAGTGTTTGAACAATTTTTAAAGAACGTACAATTTGCCAGATTTTGATGTTTGAATTTCAAAAATCTGTCCGAGGATTCAAAAGTTTCAAAAATAACTATATCTCACTGCGAAAAAACTGCTATTTGAATACTTCAGAGTGTTTAAATGCTTTTGTAAAGAATATAAAATACCCTACATTTTGACGTTTTATTTGTCAAAATGTATTGGAGGATTTATAAGTTGGATGCTTGTAAAAAATTGGACTTTTAAAAATAACATACTCACAGCAAAAAAAAACCTGTAATTTCAACACTTTCAGAAAGTGTTTGAGGTTTCATTAACCGACGTTATTGAACTGCTACGACGGTTTCGTTGCGACACATTTATTTATTTTCGCCTGGCAGCTAGAAGAATTACTGTTTTTAAGAAGTGATTCGTTATTGATTTGGTTGTATGAGTTATTGTTACTAAGAATAATTAATTTGATTCGGTTGTATGAGTTACTGTTACTAAGGAATGATTCATTGGATTCGGTTGTATGAGTTAGTGTAACTAAGAAGTTATTCGTTATTAATTCGGTTTTATGAGTTACTGTTACTAAGAAGTGATTCGTTACTAATTCGGTTTTAAGAGTTACTGTTACTAAGAAGTGATTCGTTATTAATTCGGTTGTATGAGTTACTGTTACTAAGAAGTGATTCGTTATTAATTCGGTTGTATGAGTTACTGTTACTAAGAAATGATTCGTTATTAATTCGGTTTTATGAGTTACTGTTACTAAGAAGTGATTCGTTATTAATTCGGTTGTATGAGTTACTGTTACTAAGAAGTGATTCATTATTAATTCGGTTGTATGAGTCACTGTTATTAAGAAGTGATTCGTTATGAATTCGGTTGTATGAGTTACTGTTACTAAGAAGTGATTCGTTATTGAATCGCTCTCCTTTTATAAAATAACTCTTGAGGAAAATCACTGTTAGTGGCATTTTTCAATAACGGTTACTGTTATTATTTCATTGTGACGGTTGCAAAGTAGCAGTTAGTGAAAATAACGCTCCTCACTAGTTCGAATCAACTGCAATTATAAGAACATCTGGAGAGTATTGAAGAATAATACATTTCTGGTAAATTTGCAGAATATAGAATTAGCTGCAATTGTTTTTATATTTTTTTGGGGACTGGGAAAATGCTCAACTCTATGCGAATTTGTAGTAATTATTTCAAAATCTGTGAACCAAATTCTCAGAATCTTAACAAAATATTTAAAATGAATACAGTACATTTGAAAAGCTTGGAGTGAGTACCAATTGTTTTTCATTTTTTTTTTTTTACAATTGAGAAAATTCTGAACTGGAAAAATAACTTCAAAAAATAACGTTAAAAAAGTTATTTTTGGCGTTGACAACGAGGTCATCTGCCACAAATGGTGGTGGCAGATGACCTCGTAGTTGACGCCAAAAAACAACAAGAAAAAAAAACTTTTTTTCGTGTAAGTGCGATTATTTCTAAATTCAAATTCGTGCTTTTTCTATATTTTTTAAGAAATTTGCAAAGTATTTTTATTTACTTTTTTTCTCCTCGACTACGAGGTCATCTGCCACAAACGGTGGTGACCCTGTAGTCGACGCCAAAAACAACAAGAAGAAAAAAAACCTTTTTTACTTTCTCCGTTCCGAAGTACGAGAAAGTATTTTGATCGTGATTTTTTTTTTCAAATTTTTTTTTACGGAAATATCCGTTCGGGGTCCCTAGATGCCATTTCAACAATTCCTGGAAAAAAATTTTTTGTGTCTGTGTGTGTCTGTCTGTGTGTCTGTCTGTGTGCGCCGTATCTCAAAAACTAATTGAGCAATTGATATGAAACTTTAAACATCCGTCTCATTTGATGTAAAATTTCGTACCCCGGAAGTGGGCGTTTACCTTAACTGTTTTTTGTTTTTTGCCAATATTTTCTTAAATATGAAAAATATCACAAAAACATTTAAACAAACTTTGAAGATAACAAAGAAATGAATATCTTTTGCTTGAAAATATTTTTCATAAAAACATTTTTATACGAGAAAAAAAATTATTATTTTTTTAATTTTTTGTTTATAATTATGAAACGATAATAGTTACAGCAAATTTATGTTAATAATAATTGCAGATAATGCTAAAATGAACAACTTATAAAGAATAAGTTTTTATCGAAATCCCTTTAGTTTAATTAATTTTTCCATCTTCCATAATTTTGACGTTTTAAACGTCAATTTCATACGAGTCTACAAAACGCTCGATGTACATTTAAAATATAATTTAAATTTAGAATAAACCATGAAAGCGTAAATATAAATGATACCATCAAGTCGGAGAAAGTAACATGATGGCCACATCACCATTTTTTGATTAAGTGCGATTATTTCAAAATTTAAACGCGTGATTTTTCTAATTGTTCTTAAGAACCTTTAAGAACTGGATAATATTTCAACTCAAACATCAACACTGTTCGAATCAACTGCGATTATTATAACCATTTTATTGGAAGACTTCCTTAATAAAATATTCTGATTTTGCATCGTTTTTGAACGCTTCTAAAGGATGGTAAAAAAATAGATTAAATGTGATATTTAATAAAGTGAAGCTTAAACTATGACTACATGCTAAAACTATTGTCGGAAATAAATTAATAAATAAATTTCAATATCATCATTGTTGCAAAATAATACATTTTGAATAAGTTACAAACAAAAAATTATAATAATTATTTGTTTGATTTGTTACAATACATTATCCAAATTATGTGGAATTAGATTATAAGCGATAATATATTCGTGAATAATATAATACCTCTTAAAGCTTGGAAATTATTACCAAAACCCTTTTCATCCACAGGGCATACTACTTTATGTTTGAATGCGCGACCCCCGAAATGGTTCACAATATTATCTATATAACGTGCCCTTAATGGCAATTCCAACTTTACGACCGGCATAATGCCGCAGACACATTCGAGCCGCTGCTGAGTAATTTATTGTTTGGTTTAGTTCGAGGTGATGTTAGTGTAGAGGGAAAACTAACCTGAAACCCATGATCCGTTAAACCTGAGCGGCTGGAAGTCGTGCCCCAGAATGTCTTGTAGTTTGAAGCGATTACCCTTAATCCTCGGACCTTCATCAGGGGGCGTAAGGAGCACCACCGACGTCACTATTAACGCTAATACTATCACAATAACCATCAACGCGATCAGGATGCCGCGCCAGTTCCTCTGGTTCGCGTTGCTCGACACCAACTCCTGAAAAAAATTTACACTCAAGATACTGTTCTCATTGATGTCCATTATCATAAATTAATTTCTAAAAATTTACACTCAAGATACTGTTCTTATAGATGTCGTCCATTATCAAAAATTAATTTCTAACATTTACACTCAAGATACTGTTCTTATTGATGTCCATTATCATAAATTAATTTCTAAAAATTTACACTCAAGATACTGTTCTTATTGATGTCGTCCATTATCAAAAATTAATTTCTAAAAATTTACACTCAAGATACTGTTCTTATTGATGTCGTCCATTATCAAAAATTAATTTCTAACATTTACACTCAAGATACTGTTCTTATTGATGTCCATTATCATAAATTAATTTCTAAAAATTTACTCTCAAGATACTGTTCTTATTGATGTCGTCCATTATCAAAAATTAATTTCTAAAAATTTACACTCAAGATACTGTTCTTATTGATGTCGTCCATTATCAAAAATTAATTTCTAACATTTACACTCAAGATACTGTTCTTATTGATGTCCATTATCATAAATTAATTTCTAAAAATTTACACTCAAGATACTGTTCTTATTGATGTCGTCCATTATCAAAAATTAATTTCTAAAAATTTACACTCAAGATACTGTTCTTATTGATGTCGTCCATTATCAAAAATTAATTTCTAACATTTACACTCAAGATACTGTTCTTATTGATGTCCATTATCATAAATTAATTTCTAAAAATTTACACTCAAGATACTGTTCTTATTGATGTCGTCCATTATCAAAAATTAATTTCTAAAAATTTACACTCAAGATACTGTTCTTATTGATGTCGTCCATTATCAAAAATTAATTTCTAAAAATTTATACTCAAGATACTGTTCTTATTGATGTCCATTATCAAAAATTAATTTCTAAAAATTTACACTCAAGATACTGTTCTTATTGATGTCCATTATCAAAAATAATTTCTAAAAATTTACACTTATTGATGTTGAATTGAATTTAGTCTAATAATGCTGACAACGTATCGAAGAATATTTGCATATTTACAAAACTTGAATCCGTTCTTATTCGCAAGAAAGGAGAATGATTTACGCTAGTTTAAAATGTAATGTTTTATTCATTTATTCCGTTCTGCCGGAAAAAATCGGATTGAGAGGTCTTTGAGAGATGTTTAAATCGATTTTCAAGCGAAAAATCTCTTCGCGATGTATTCATCAGATGTCAACACGCCGCGTTAATCTCGGGAGAAAATCCAATATCCCTCGGAACTTGTCATGTTCGCACATGTTATATTTCCATTTAATGGAAAATCTGTCTTATGCAATAATAACTGTGATATTGCAATGAATTCAAGTGAACTAAACGAGCGTTGAATTTTGCCGTTGAGATTTTAATCATCGTTTGAAGTACAGAGTATTTCGGGATTGTTGTAATCACGTTAGCTTTAGAATTTTTGTGCATGTACCGGGTGGCCCAAATTCGATGTTTTTATAGGCTATTTTGAACTCGTACTGTGCAATCTAAATTCTTATATTATGCGTATAAATAAATGATAAAGTGCTTTTTTTTTTCGAAACTCCAACAGGCATTAAAATATTAGAATTTCATCAGATACAATTACAGAAAACAATGTTTGATCGAATCAGTTACACAATTCACGCCATATTTTGTGCACAAATGTTTAATATGCAATGTTACATAAGATTTTCAAGTGCACAAATGTTACAAAAGATTTTCATGTGAAATTTAATCTTAATGGATTGGATATGACGAGAGAATGTTATTAAATAAAATGCTAGATGGCGGTTCAGTGTCAGGGTGATTTAGTCACCATTAATCATAACTTGCTGGCACGCAACATTGAAAATTTGCGAGTTATCAATGTCATTGTCGTGAAATGTTCATTAGAGAAACATAAATTTTATCGTGATTAGTTACCCGAATGTGCCACTAACACGCCCCCCCCCCTGCACTATAAATCAATTAAATATCATGTATGCAGTGGCAAATAAGGGTTGCACTTAGTCGATCATTAATTTTAATCATGGATAATTTAACAGTGGCGGCTAGTGATAATAAAGATGGTTGCGGGTCGATTGACTTATTAACTCAGTGAGTTGAATTCTTTTAGTGGGGTGGAGATGCGTTATCTTGGCCAATCTTTACTTCCTGTAAGTATGAGATAGGTAATCAAAATTTGCACAAGACTTCGAACGACTTATAATACTCTACGAATTTGTTGAATTTGTTTCTCGTTTATCACATGGTGAAACATTTTTAATATTAAGGGTTGTTGAAATTAGGCACTTGGTTGGTTTCACAATTTTTTACAATTTATTCCCACTAGTTCGATTTTTACATCATTATCTAGGAATCTGCTCTACGAATGGTAACTGCGCTACAAATATTGGCCATCTCTCTTACATTTATTTTCTTACATTTGGTTATCTCTCTTATACCTTCTATACTACTGTTAATTGATATACTGAAGAGAATAATATATTTGTATTAATTCTATAGAATGGGGCATTTATTTTTCAATTACTAGAGACATTGTTCCTATAAAAAAAAAGACACGACTTCTCTACACCTTCCTACGGAAAATCAATATACACCAATATTCCAGGTGGCGATAATAAAATCCATAAAGTTTGACATTCACCGAAGCGCACCTAATAGTATTCCCGGTATCGCCTCTTTGTAGTTGAACGAAATGAATTTAAAATCGTTCCGTATATGATCATTCCACTATTCTTGGGTCATTCTGGCGTGATGATATATTTAATATCGACCTGCCTCTGGCGGCGTGCCAGAAAATTTATTACGAGCAATTTATAAACGCCGACGACTATGAAAATATGGTGGATCGGATGAAATTTAATCAAAATCCGCAATAATGGTCTTCAGCTCGCGCGATCATTTGACATTTTCGTTTTTATTAACCGTGGGATATCATTGTTGTTTTATTATTGGCGAGGCAATTAAACGCTGCAAAAATTCACCTTTATATGCGGTGACGGAATTTTCTTGCTTTATTAGAGGGCACTCGTACAATTTTGAGTAATTAGGAACGTTATGAGAGATTTCGTAAAAAAAAATCGCTAAAGATTAATTAAGAGCAAATTATTATAAAGGCAACGTTTTTATTAAAATCACTAAAAACTCAATTTTTTTAGAAAAGAGTTTCCAACTTGTCTAGAGGAAATATTTGCACTAAAATTACTGAATCTTTTTCAAATTATTTACACAAAATAAAGTAATCATTAATATTACACATTTTCACTAAATAAGACTTATGTTCAAAGTTTCATATCAATTGCTCTATTAGTTTCTGAGATACAGCGCGCACAGACACACACACACGTACACACACACAAAAAAAAAATTTCCAGAAATTGTCGAAATGGCATCTAGAGACCCCAAAACGGATATTTCCGTAAAAAAAAAATTTTGAAAAAAAAATTACGATCACAATACTTTCTCGTACTTCGTAATGGAGAAAGTAAAAATGACACTATTGACTTAAAAAAAAATGCATTCGTGCAAGTGGTATGCAAGTTACGCAGAGGATTTTTTTAAATGCACAATATGCCGACAGATAAATTTGCGGACAAGGTGACCCAAGATTATATCTCCCGAAATTAGAATATTATTTAACTCTGTAAAGATCACCAATCTTATTATTTTCTTCGTACGAGCTACGGGAAAATATTGTTTTCGAGATTTTTTTTAATTGCAAGTATCCATTGCCCCTCGAAACAATTTCGACCATTTTTGAAACATGTCTGCACATCTACATGTGTATCAAAAACTTAAATATTTTCAAATTAAACTATTGGACAATCCGAAGAACTCAAAAGCTTTTGGTGGAAGTTTGAAAATTAAAGGTAGGTTTACTCTAAGCATTTTTTGTTTTTTCCCTAAAATCTTCTTAAATACGAAAAAACTTTATACAACAATTGGAGATAGCAAAGAACTGCACATCTTTTGTTAAGACATGTATTTCATAAAATGAATTTTATTATTATCCAACAAAAAAAATATATCTTTTCGGAATTTTCCTGAAAATAGAATCAGGGAATTTAATTTTTTATCTCCGGATTCCGAAATGACGAAGCATCGAAACTTGGCAGTTTTGTAGTAAATTAATGGGGCTACAACTTTTACAGGAATCATTTTTGGGCGGGCGGCACCGGTATCGAGCTGCATCGCGTCAAACTTGCTTTTTTGTTCAACTGTTTTTGGAGCCAAAATTTCCAAAAAAGTGCCCAATTCGAATTTGTAGAGCACGAAGACATCCTTCATGTCCGTGAGTTTTAACTTTCGCAAGACAGTATTAACAGATATATGATTTTTCAAAAAAATCAATCTTTTTTAAAAATTAATAACTCGAAAATGGGCCAAAATTTCAAAAATCTGGCATATTGTTTTGTAGTACCTTACGAAATCTACGGAATGGTAAAAAAATCGAGGTCGATTCTTCAACTTGCGGGGACGAGTTGTCGATCGCGCTTGGCGATTTTTTGGCAGTTCCCCGAAAAAGGGGCGGAGTCAAAAAAATGAAAATGTCCTTGGCCGAAGCGGAATTCGGTCGGGTATCGGTGAAATTTTTTAGAAAAAAAAAATTGCAAGCGACTATTTTGATTTTTTTTTTTTAAAGTAGGCCAAAATTTGTCACATTGTTCCAAAGTAGACTCCGAGCGGTGAAAAAAATTCGCGTCCGATTCCAATGAAAGACGGCCGAGATATGCGATTTTTTTCTTACGCGTTTAGTAAATGTAAGAAAATAAACGAAAAACCACAACAATTCTTTCTACGAAATTTTTCAATTTTCTCTTAATGACTTTTATTAAAGCTTTCAGGAAATTTTCCAGACAGATTTACTTATGAAATAAACGAAAAACCCAAATTTAAGTTATCACTAGTTTTTTCAAAATTTTACATGAAAATTCGCTGCTTTGCGATTTTTCAATTTTCCTGAAAAGCCTTCAATGATTTTTTTTTAATTTTCTGGAAACATTCTAAACATGTGTACCTATGAAACAAATGAAAAACCCACAGATGCGTTATCACTCGTTCTTTCGAAATTTTATGTGAAATTCACGACTTAGGAAAAAGCGCACTGCCTTCAAGATTTTTTTAGTTTTTATGGAAAGTCCTCAATGAGTTTCATTAAAATTTTCAGGAAAAAATCTAGACATATTTATTTATGAAATAAAGGAAAAACCCAAATTTGGGTTATCACTAGTTTTTTTGGAATTTTGAGTGAAACTTCGTGACTTTGCAAAAAACGCACTTTCCACAAGATTTTTCAATTTTCCTGAAGAGCCCTCAATGACTTTTATTAAAATTTTCAGGAAACATTCTAAACATATGTACCTATGAAACAAATGAAAAACCCTCAGATGGGTAATCACTACATTTTTTCAGAATTTTACGTGAAATTCACGACTTTACAAAAAGCGCACTTTATACAAGATTTTTTCAGTTTACCTGTAAAGCCTTCAATGAGTTTCATTAAAATTTTCAGGAAAAAATCTAGATATATTTATTCATGAAATAAAGAAAACACCAAAATTTACGTTATCACTAATTTTTTTTTCGGAAATTCACGTGAAACTTTGCGACTTTGCAAAAAAAAGCGCACTTTCTACAAGATTTTCTCAATTTTCCTGAAAAGCCCTCAATGCATTCTATTAAAATTTTCAGCAAAAATTCTAGACATATTTATTTATGAAACAAACGAAAAACCCAAATTTGGGTTATCACTAGTTTTTTTCAGAATTTTACGTGAAATTCACGACTTTGCAAAAACCGCACTTTCTACAAGATTTTTTCAATTTTCCTGAAAAGCCCTTAAAGAGTTTTATTAAAATTTTCAGGAAACATTCTAGGCATATGTACCTATGAAACAAATGAAAAACCCAAAGATGGGTTATCACTAGTTTTTTCAGAATTTTATGTGGAATTCGCGACTTTGAAAAAAAACGCACTTTCTACAAGATTTTTTCAATTTTCCTATAAAGCTCTCAATGGGTTTAATTAAAATTTTCAGGAAAAATTCTAGACATATTTATTTATGAAATAAATGAAAAATCCAAATTTGGGTTATCACTAGATTTTTCGGAAATTTACGCGAACTTCGTGATCTTGCAAAAAGTGCGCTTTTGCAAGATTTTTTAAATTTTCCTGAAAAGCTCTTAATGAATTTTATCCAAATTTTGAGGAAACATTCTAGACATATACACCTATGAAATAAACGAAAAACCCAAATATGGGTTATCACTAGTTTTTTCAGAATTTTATGTTAAATTTGCGACTTTGCAAAATGCGCACTTTCTATTAGATTTTTTCAATTTTCCTGAAAAGCCCTGAATGAATTTTATTAAAATTTTCAGGAAACATTCTAGACGTATGTACCTATGAAACAAATGAAAAACCCAAAGATGTTTTATCACTAGTTTTTTTAGAATGTTATATGAAATTTGCGACTTTGCAAAAAGCGCACTTTCTATAAGATTTTTTTAGTTTTCATAAAAAGCCGCCAATGAGTTTTATTAGAATTTTCAGGAAAAAATCTAGACATATTTATTTATGAAATAAAGAAAAAAACAAAATTTGGGTTATCACTATTTTTTTCGGAATTTTAAGTGAAATTTCGTGGCTATGCAAAAAGCGCACTTTCTACAAGATTTTTTCAATTTTCCTGAAAAGCCCTGAATGAATTTTATTCAAATTTTCAGGAAATATTCTAGACGTATGTACCTATGAAACAAATGAAAAACCCAGAGAAAGGTTATCACTAGTTTTCTTCAGAATTTTATGTGAAATTTGATTTTAATTTATTTTATAATTATAATATTGGGCGATATTATAATTATAAAATAAACTATAAATTTCAATATTTGCATCTTCTTGACCCAAAGTTTTTGCAATAGCAGAAAAATAACAGCAATGTATTTTCCATAAACTAAATTTACACCTAAAAAGTTCTCCAAGATCTTTACACGTTGTGGAGTCACGGTGTGGAAATCTGATTAATTAACTTTATATTATTAATTCCATACAAACGCAACTGAAATCAGTTAATTGTAATTACATTATAAGCTACATTGTTAATTTCATCAACATTTATTAGTGTCCCATTCAAGGAATATTTCCGTCAACGTCTTAAAGCATTCGCTTTGTATTCGGAGGGGTTTAATTAAACTTGATGGCGAAGTAATTATTTAATTAGTTAAAGCCGAAATTCAAATTCTATGCTTTTAACAAATTTCATTTTATGCAAATAAGTGAAAATAGATCATTAAGCTGCTAAAGCACACCTATACTTTTGTACAAATAATCTATTGAGGGCGCGAGCATCTGCTTGCTGCATCACGAGTCGAGTGGCTTCGATTCCCCGCCCGGATGGAACATGTTTCTGATCGAGAAATATCTGCTCGGGTTATATCTGTCTATTATTTATTCATTTCATTATTTAATTTGAAAAATATATCTAAAATTTCGTTAGTGGCCGCTACGCCAAATAAAAAAAATCATTAAGTATTTAATTATTGTTCTTCATAAGCGATAAACTACAGACCAGTTTCTGCGTTTAAAACGATTAATACGTTGACTACAATGTGGGTCAACGGTGATTGTTTGTTGGGGTCACCGGTGACCGGTGAAGCTAAGATTACTATACACATAAATGGAGTGAATTTGAATGCTTTTAAATTTTTCAATATTATCATCGTTAATTGAAGTTTTTTTTTGTGGTGAACATAATGTATGTACGGTCACGACATACTTGCAAAATTTACAAGTTCAAGTACCCGCTGCGAGGTTGAAGATAATTATATTCCGTCTAGACATTGCCTCTAAAGATTCAGGTATGTCGTAAATATGTCAACGAGTTTGTCGGGATGTTTTGCATTGGAGTAATATAAATATGTATACTGCATTAATCAAAGAAAATCAATACTTATGTATTTATATTTCGTGGGTCCGATCTTAGAATCATAAGAATTTAACGACATTTATGCATTTTCTTGCTTCCCCAAAATTGAAAAAGTAAAAAAAAATGTTCAGTATTAAGAAATCAGCTGATCTTATTCGCACGTTATTTTCACTGCACTAGTTGTCCATTCTGGCTTTCTTGTTATTTTTAAAATGTTTTCAACTGTACCGATAGGTACGGCCTTTAGCAATGCTACCATTATAAAAATTTTCAAAAATGTCTGCGCGTTTGTCCAAAAAATACAATTTTGTTCATATTTTTCATGAATTGGGGATGTTTCAGGTGAGGTGTTGTACTCTACCCTTTCTACTTTTTCTTTTTTGTATTTTAGTCTCTGTATGTGTTAATTACAGTCCGATTGTCTGTTTTTTAATGATTTCTGCTCCGCACACGTAACATCTGTAAATTTGCGACAAGATTATTATTTGAATGATTTCAATCATACAAATTCTACGTACTTTGAAAATATATCTCTGGCTTAGCGATAAATTATCTTGTAAAAAGTTTGTATGCTTATTATACAGGGTGTGGCACTTAAGACGCCTCGGACCATAGCTCCTTTACGATAAAAGCTATCGAAAAAAATCTAAGAACAAAGTGGTGCATAGTTACCGTCGCTATGTTTCAAAAATATTTTTAATCATCAGTGGCGTGCCGTACTCCAGTGGCGTACCAAACTTATGTTTTTTTAAATGGAATGCCCTATTTTTTATTGCAGATTTGGAAAGTGCTCGACGAGTACTTATTTTTTTATCTAACATGTTATACCCTTCACTTTAGCGGTTTCGCTGTTATAACCCCTTCTTTCAAAATTGCGCCCCATTTTTGAGATTTTTTTGTAGAGAAACTAATTGACGCCGGCGCCTAAATTTTGAATTGAGGTACAGGTTAAGACCTCGTATACCTTCACATAATTTTTTTTCGGGTAATTTATGGAAAAAAAAAATTTTTGATTGATCTTCGCATGTTGTCATTTTTTCCGAAAATTTCAAATGGCACCCCCCTAAAAAAATTACGGCGTTGTACAGCCAAAACTCTAAATTTTTCATTGGTGTAAAAAAAATTACACATTGCATAACAAAATTTCGGAGAAAAAAAGGAATTTCATCGCAAATGTCGGGAAACGTTTTCCGTTCCCAAGTGTGCCATGAGAAAACAAAAGATTGGTAATTGTCAAAGTAAATTATTAGACGTCAGTAGCAGCCATAAGTCATTTTTGATAAACGTTCTAAAAATGTTCCGAACTCAAGAGGAAATGGTTGACATGTTATTTATTCTTGGAGAATGTAACAAGAATTGTTTCTTGGCATCACGAGTGTACGCTGCGAGATATCCGCACAGGGCACATCCAAATGAACGTGCGTTTCAAAAAGTGTTGGAGAGATTTACTACTACGGGAAGTGTGAAACGGCCAAGGAGAGTTAGAAAGAAGGCAGTTATTACCGAAAATAATGAACTGCAGGTTCTGGAGGCAGTTATTGAAGATCCTCATACCAGTATCCGTGATATTAGTAGGAATCACGATATTTCAACGCGATCCGTACATCGTGTTCTTAAAAAGTACAAATTCCATCCATTTAAGATTCAACTGCACCAAGAATTGCAACCTCAAGATTTTCATGCGAGGCAAAATTTCTGCATGTGGGCTATCAACAAAATTGAGCAGGAGCAATCATTTCTTATGCGCGTATTATTTTCTGATGAAGCAACATTCCATAGAAATGGGCATGTCAATCGCCACAACTACCATTATTACGCCGATGAAAACCCACAAGCCATGCGAATGATAAACCACCAGCAAAGATAATCGCTGAATGTTTGGGGAGGCATACTTGGAGAACACCTTTTGGGTCCTTATTTCATCGAGGGGCACCTGAACGGCAACAGTTATTTGAGGTTCCTTCGCGACGACTTGGATGATCTCTTGGAAAATGTCCCTCTAGCCTCTCTTCGACAGATAGTTTTCCAGCACGATGGAGCTCCTGCATATAATAGCTGTGTCGTTCGGGAATTTCTCGATGAAACGTTTCCGGACTCCTGGATTGGTCGTGGGGGTCCTGTGAGGTGGCCGCCAAGATCACCAGACCTCACACCTTGACTTCTTCCTTTGGGGCCATATCAAAGACAAGGTTTACAGGACGGTACCAACTACTGTCGAGGATATGAGGGAGAGAATCCGCGCGGCTTTCCGCGCTATATCACCAGAAGTCCTTAGGGCAGTGTCTAGAGCCAGTGAGTCGAAGTTGCGGTTATGCCTCTAGCAGGAAGGTCGTCATTTCGAACATTTAGTTTTCTTTATCTGCATTTTTCATATCATGTTGAATAAATAGGTACATACTATTATGTTGACCGTATTTGTGTATTTGTTTTCTCATGGCACACTTGGGAATGGAAAACGTTTCCCGACATTTGCGATGAAATTCCTTTTTTTCTCCGAAATTTTGTTATGCAATCTGGTTTTTTTTTACACCAATGAAAAATTTAGAGTTTAGGCTGTACAACGCCGTAATTTTTTTAGGGGGGTGCCATTTGAAATTTTCGGAAAAAATGACAACATGCGAAGATCAATCAAAAAATTTTTTTTTTCCATAAATTACCCGAAAAAAAATTATGTGAAGGTATACGAGGTCTTAACCTGTACCTCAATTCAAAATTTAGGCGCCGGCGTCAATTAGTTTCTCTACAAAAAAATCTCAAAAATGGGGCGCAATTCTGAAAGAAGGGGTTATAACAGCGAAACCGCTAAAGTGAAGGGTATAACATGTTAGATAAAAAAATAAGTACTCGTCGAGCACTTTCCAAATATGCAATAAAAAATAGGGCATTCCATTTAAAAAAACATAAGTTTGGTACGCCACTGGAGTACGGCACGCCACTGATGATTAAAAATATTTTTGAAAGATAGCGACGGTAACTATGCACCACTTTGTTCTTAGATTTTTTTCGATAGCTTTTATCGTAAAGGAGCTATGGTCCGAGGCGTCTTAAGTGCCACACCCGGTATATTGAAAATAAACCTATCGATTATTGTTTGGCAGAAGAAATGTATCTTTAATTTTTTAATTTCAGTTAGAGATGCGTCACTAATAAGGGAGTCGATTCGAAATGACTCAAGTAGTTAAGTGACTCATGGTTGATATTACTGACTCAAAATGAGTTTTTTTTGCTCATACTTTTTACTTCTTACAAAGAGTCATGGGTCGACTCTTTTTCTCGAATCGACTCACAAAAAGAAATCATTTCGACTGCCTCCAGTTTCAGTACCAATAAAATTGCCTGGGTGTTGAAACCAAAGATAAATTGTTTCTTCCATTAAATAAGCCATAGATCTTTTTTCCCATCTAACTGCACATCATCACGAACTCATTTAGTTTAATTTATTTCGATTGCTTCTGACGTACATATTGACTGCTAATTATTAATGATCGGCACGCTGTTAATAGAATTGGTAATGCCGTTCCATAAATAATGAGGTTGTAAATGAAAGAGGGGACACCGTTCAACAGAACGAAGCGAATGGCCAAAAATCGATCAGGAACCGGCGACCTTAAATATTCATACCGAACCTAGACTTCATCCGGGCACATAATTTATTAGCAATAGAAGCGGCAGCGGCCATTACTGGATTAACTTTAAAACGCTTTATGCGATATAAACTTGATTAATACAAAATCGTGAGGCAATTTGTATGGCTCGAGAATAATGGATCCCGGGATCTAACGGTTATTTGTAACTTTATACAAAAAGCAACTCCGCCCACCGCCCGTTACCCTTTAAGGTCCACGTAAGTATTTACTTCATGCTTTCCAAAATTAAAATTAATTAATATTACTGGAAGTAGTCGCATATTCCTATTTATCAAAGACATCAAGTAATAACTTTTAACAACCTTTAATATTAAAAATATTTCACCATGTGATAGAGAACTAAATTCAACAAAAAAAAATCAAGTTTGTAATTCATCGTTAGTGGCTGAATGGCCAAACCTATGCCAAAAAACAAAAAAAAAAGTTTGTATTTTCATAATGTATAATTTAATGTATACGTGTTCTTGGATAAATAAAGCTCCTTGTTGTTATTATTTTTGAAACGTGTGCAAACAAATTAAAAAGATTTTCGAAAATATAAATGCTGTAAATAGTTGGTTTCATCTAGAAAAAAAGAAATGGAAAGGTAATTAAAATTGAAAATCCTTCATTTGTTGCAGAAGCATCCAATAAATTAATTAATTGTCAAGGACAAACTATTGAAATGAAAAAAGAAAATCTATAATATTACGAAGGTCTGTAACATGCTAACATGTTAAGGTATCTTTTATACAGGGTGTATTTGAAATAACGAACAGGCACATGCACGAAATATTTGTGAACCCATTTCCGTCAAAATTTATTCGAAAAAAATTTTTGAATTTTCCTAATTTTTCGAGGTTTTTTAAACATTTTGAGAACCGATGCTTTTCTCATTTAATTAGGTCTGCATGGAATGTGTGTTTGTTTATTTAAAACGCGAGATACGATTTCTTGCCTCCGAAATTTGAAGTGTTATCGCAACGTTTTTTTTTTTGTAAAAGATAAACAGTCCTCAAGTTCATTGACGCTTAAAAAGCACTCCGATATTTCCTACGCGCTTGTTGTAATTCGATATCTAAAGCCGATGCCGTTTAAAAATTAGGTCACATTACCACTGCCCCCAAACATGTTGCGTATTTTCACTAATTGACTTTAATAATTAATTGCGGGCTTTTTGTTACAGTTATAAGCAAAATAATTGCGAATATTGTTTAAAAATAATATAATCTCTTTGTGGTTACGAGCCTGTTCGTTATTTCAAATAAACCCTGTATAAAAACGTAATTTTTTGAACGCACAGTTTCATCCTTCAATTATTTTCTGTAACTATGTTTTTGTATATATCATATATTTTAGTTAATTATTAATTTATTAATTTAATGTAAAATTATTATTATTATTAAAATATATTTTTCATCGCAAAAAAAAGTTTTGCTTATAAGCTGGTACATATGTACATCCTGCCATGATTTACACTTGTAATTATTGCCCCAACAGTCAAATGGAAACGGCATACAGGTTTTCCCTGTTTACATTGTCGTTACAACGTGACTTATTGCAGTTTCACCCTCGAATAATCGGACTTGCGTGATTTACGGTGCCCCGTTTTACGTTTGCGAAATTAATATTTTGAGAAAGGCGAGAAAATCCTCGTTCAATATGCTGATTAAAAACGATTCCCAGATGGTTAAAAAAATTGTCTTTCGGAAGTGGGAAATCGTTCATTTATTTGTGTCTCTGACTGGCCTTCCACTTCAGAGGATCAAGTTCATTTCACGCCCATGGTTAATATTGATAGCTTTGATAAAAGGAATTGATGTACTGTTACGTTTGTCGCCGAATGGAGGAAGAATTTTCTACATTATAACGGATGGGTCAAAAAAAATTTTTACTCGATTTTGATGTCTGATCTAGTTACCATGAAATCGCCGAATGGGGGAAACATTTTCTAAGTTAATACGTAAGGGACTTGAAATTTCTATTCGATTTTGTCTGATCTAGTTACCACGAAACTGGTGAACGAATCATGTTCTGTTTTTATTGATAAACTTCAAATGTCGTAGAAACTTAAAATTTGCAAAAGTATTACATGTTGTTTATTTATATTTAACTTGCTCAGAGATCAAAATGTTGGCCAGGCAACGATTTATTTTTGAATTTATTTGAGTAGAGGGCAGCTTCCGCACAAAAGGGTTCCCAACCTAAAAAAATTGGGGGAATTTAGTGGCGGAAATTAAAATCCGAAGAAATTTTAACTTAAACTATCTGCTAATATAAAAAATTAAAAAATTGGTTGGCACTAAATTTAAATCCAAGAAAATTTAATGCCAAAAAATTTAAATCTAGGAGAATTTAGTCGCGAAAAATTAAAATCTGAAAAAATTTCAACTGAAAATAACTGCCAACCTAAAAAATCTCGGAAATTAAGTGATAGGAAATTTTAATATAGAATAATTTAGTGTCAACAAATTTAAATCTAGGAGAATTTAGTAGCGTAAAATTGAAATCTGAAAGCATTTAAACTCAAAATAACTGCCAACCTAAAAAATCTAGGAAATTAAGTGATGGGAAGTTTTAATACAGAATAATTTAGTGTCAAAAAATTTAAATCCAGGATAATTTAGTGGCGAAAAATTAAAATCTCAAAAAATTTAAACTCTAAATAACTGCCAACCTAAAAAAACTCGGAAATTAAGCGACGAGAAGTTTTATCTGGGATAATTTAGTATAAAAAAATTTAAATCAAGAAAAATTTAATGGCGGATAATTAAAATCTGAAAACATTTAAACTCAAATTAACTGCCAACCTAAAAAATCTCGGAAATTAAGTGATAGGAAGTTTTAATCTAGGATAATTTAAAGACAAAGAAATTTCAATCCGAGAGAATTTAGTGGCGGAAAATTCAAATCTGAGGGAATTTAAACTCGAAATAGCAGCCAACTTAAAAATCTAAGCAATCTAAGTGATGGTAAATTTAAATCTGGCGATATTTAGCGACGAAAAATTTAAATCTAGAAAAAATTGAACTCGAAATAGCTGCCAACTTAAAAAATTAAGCGGAAATTAGTGGCGAGAAATTCAAATCGAGGAAAATAATTCTCAAAATGCCTGTCAACTCTCAAAATCTGTTAGCCAGGAAACGATATATTCTTAAAATTTGTTTAAGTAAAGTACCACGGCCAATACGGAGCCTGTGCCTGGGTAAAAAGGTTGCTAACTTAAAAAAAAATTGGGGACTTTAGTGCCAATTTAAAATCTAGGAGAGTTTAATGCCAAAAAAATCAAATCTCGGGGCATTTAAACTCAAAATAGTTGCCATCCTAACAATACAGGGAATTTAACCCACCAACGGTGACCTACTGGTCTGTGAGACCGGGTGTGTCGAGTAACTTTATTCTCCGCTATTGTTTTTTGTTGCAATTTCGAGTATCTGCCGCAATGCAGAGTTTAAATTGATTAAATATCTTTGTTTTATTGTCAAAGAGCATAAATTAAAAAAAAAACGGTGCGTGAGACCGGCTCACCATTAAATTTGCGTCACCCATGGCGGGTTAAAGGTGGAAATTCAAATATGGAGGAATTTAGTGGCGACATTTAAATCTAGGGAAATTTAGTGGCGGCAAATTCAAATCTGGGGGGATTTAAACTCAAAATAGCTGCCAACCTAAAGAAATCTATCGGAGTTTAGTTGGGCCAAAATTCAAATCTGGGTAATTTAAACTTAAAATAGCTGCCAATTGTCAAAATCTGAGGGAATTTAATGGCGAGGAATTTAAATGGCAACAGGGGAGCTTGGAAGTTTCCATCGTTATCAAAAAGACATCCGATTTCCGAAAATTACAACCGATCGTACCTCAAAACGGCAACGCCACAAAATATCGAATTACGCATAGTGTTGATAAAACGAATAACATTTGTACAGACCTGTGCAAACTTGCCTTTTTATAATACCTAAGTTACTTGATCTAATTTTAGAAAAAAGTAACCGATTTTATATGAAAACAGCAACGCAGGAAATATCGAATTATTTAATAAAACGTGTTCAGATCTGTGCGAACTTTCGTAAATTTTTTTATACTAAAGTTATTTGATTCAATTTCTGGGAATAGCGTCCGGTTGCGCAACAAAACAATGACGAATTACTATGCGTAATATATGTGTTGATAAAGGGAATGAAACGTGTTCAGACCTGTGCAAACTTTCGTTTTTATAATACTGAAGTCACTTGATCCAATTTTTAAGAATAGCGTCCAGTTTTGCAACAAACCAACAACGCTGCGCATAATGCTGATAGAGCGGTTGAAACGTGTTCAGACCTGTGCAAACTTGCGCTTTATAATGTCAAAGTTACTTGATCCAATTCATGGGAAAATAGTGCGGGTTTGCAACAAAACAACAATTAGGCAGTGATGATAAAACGTGTTTATACCTGTGAAAACATTTTTATATCACGAAAGATTCAATTTCTGAGAATAGCATACAAAACAGCAAGACTGCAAGATATAGAATCACTCAAATCGAATGAAACCTGTTTGGACCTGCGCAGACCTGTGCAAACTCGCGTTTTTACAATACTAAAATTACACTATCCGATTTCTAGGAATAGAGTCCGACTTCACAACATTTGGCTGGCAACTATTTTGAGTTTAAATGCCTCGAGATTTGAATTTCCCGCCCCTAAATTCTCATAGATTTAAATGTACCCCATTAAATTTCCCGCCGCTAAATTCAACCAGAATTTTTAGGTTGGCGCTTTTTCAGAATATGATATGATTTAAATTTTTCGGCACTAAATTACCCCTAGATTTAAATTTGCTGCCACTTAGTTCTCCAGGATTTAAATTTCCCGTCACCAAATTTCTTATATTTTTTAGGTTGGCAACAATTTTGAGTTCAAATTCCTTCAAATTTGAATTTCTTGCTACAAATTCCCATGGATTCAAATTTTCCGCTCCTAAATTCCCCAAAATTGAAATTTTCCGCCACCAAATTCAATCAGATTTTTTTTAGTTGGCGACCCTTTTGCGAGACGAATAAGATGAAAAATAGCCTGAATATATGAACCTACAACCTATGTTGATTGTGTTTTCAAAACGTTAGCAAGAGTAACAAAATGTGTACATATTCTATATAATAGTCCGAGTTTGATTTTATTTGAGTAAATAACATCAACACATGTATGTAAAGTATTTTCTGTAATTTATACTTCCATTGAGTATTCGCAGCTGTTAAATCTATTTAATTTTAATGTTTTTTTCAACACCGATAATCGGATAGTGAATTAAATAAGACCATTGTCTGGATCGAAGAAAGGGAATGTTATTCTTGTCACCTACCGATATCCTCAAAGTGCGAGTTATCGACCTGCATCATTGACTACCATGAAGGGTGCATGAAAAATGAAGATGGATTTGGCTTACTGGTTTGGCACCGATGTGAGAAGCAGGAAATCCAACGAAACGGCCTCCAACTGGTTATAGAAATGAAGACCGGACTTAAAGATCTAGAAAACGAAGTTAGTACTCTTAATGGAAAAGTTGTTACAGGATAACGTAATTAAAAAAAACTAACCCCTTTAAATATAAATGTCACGAAGAAAAAATGTAAACAAATTGAATTTACCGAAGACGCAAACCAAATATATAGATACTGAAAAGAAGAAAGCTGCAATTCAACCAAAGATTTTGCCCGTATTCATACATCTCATTTAACTAAATGACGAATAATATGACGTGTCATTTATTTGTGCGGGAAGTAAACATACGAAATAAATAAAACGAAAGTCGAAGGAATTATGAGAAAATATGTGTGCAGCCGATTCAAAATTTTGAATGTGTTTTATGTACTTATTTTCGCAAAATTTCTCCAATTTCCGTTGTATTTATTTTCAATTTTTTCAATTTCCCGCTCAAATAAATGATATATTTGTCATATTATTCAGGCGGTTTTTCACCATTTATTCAAAAGCGGCTCTAAATATGGGGTACGAATGTGGGCCTTTAATAACTAATATTAAGTCGAGTGAAAAGTCTGTCAAACACAATTTTATTTGACCTGGCAAAGGAAAACGCAAACAATAACAGCGCTGATAACATATCTCGTGTATCTTACGGTTTAAAGAATTCAAGAATGCCGAGATTCAACAATTTTATTACGACATCAAATGATATTGTTTCATTAAAGGCGCCCCCGTTCGAGACGTATACAAAAGGAGTATTTCCCAAAGTAGGCCGTTGTGCTCCCCAGGTAGCGTTTAGGATTCCCTGGGGTGCAGCGAACAAGGGGAAGCTTTATGGACGAAAAAAAAAACAACTGCGAAAAGCATTTGATATTTTCTCTGCTCGTTCGACGGGTTTGGTGATCGATATCATGTTGGAAATAATATTAATTATATTTTGTATAAATTTGATGATATAAAATTGATCAGAAATTTAAATGCGTACATTTTTATTTTGTAAAGTTAATTGAAAACGTAACGATGTAAAATTAAATACTGATATTAATGAAAGGTTTAATTCAGGGGAAAAATTTTTTTAATTATATTTTGTAAAGGGAATTATTAACCTGGACCGGAATAGGAAAACGAAAATGAGGATCACGGGTAGCCGTGACGTTCGGTTACTATAGAGAGGAAAATAAACAACTAGACGAGAAAAATATTACTTGTGAACACACGCTAATTCTTCTTGTACAAACAAATTTAATAAATTGGAGACAAATAAAGTAGTAACTGTATATACATACAATTATACTACAAACTTAACAAACACTGAAAAATTGAATTCAGGGAAATAAATCCATTCATATTTTATCGAACATGTTCTTACATTTTAAATTGAAATATGTTTCGGAGTGATAAACAATATATACAAAGTTTTTATCAGAAGTACAACCGATTTGCTTTAAATATTTCACCAACTTTCGATCTCTAACAATTTTTTTTTAATATAGTAAGCACAGCAAAAGAAATAAATATTTATTCCACTAAATAAAAAAACGAACTAACAATAAATTAAATGTAAGCACAGCAAAAGAAATACATATGTCTTCTACTACATAAAATATGAACTAACAATAAATTAAATTCAGTATATGTTTTTACCTAAATTTAATTTACAGGTTTAACATGCAGCAAACATTTCAATTAAAATTTTATCACCACAGTCTAGGCGAAATTACGTCGCATGAGTTGGTAAAGGTTTTAGTGAAACAGTTTACCAACAGGACGGTTCAATTAAGTTGGAAATGGAGTTGCTGACCGAGACGTGTAGGACGAAAACAGAAAACTTCTCAGAGTAGGGATAGGTAACTTATAAATAAAAGAAAAGAAAATTTGCAAACGATGAGTTTATATTTGAGAGAATTATTATCTATTTGATATTGCTATCCCTGATAAACATTATTTTTTTTATTCGGATTGTACAAAAGTTCCCCATTTACATTTTCATGGATTTGATTAATGCTGTTGCCCGGCGCATTCACCCAAATTACAAAGTCTACAAAATTGAATTATAATATTAGATTATGTCCTTGGTACATAGAGTGAGAAATGCGTGATTTTTCCAGAGGTGCAACGTTGTATCCCGAGGGCGAAAGCCTGAGGGATACAATGCACTGAGGGAAAAATAGCATTCTCTCCAGAGATATATATTTTTTCACAAGTGGGTTATTTTAAGAATAAAACGTTCGTTCCTAAAACTCAACCTGGAAAATAATTCTATCAGACGTGACAGTTAAAATAAATAATGGAACCTCGCAGGGACAGAAGTAATAATTTCTGTCCCTAGGGAGAAAAAAATGTTACTTCTCTCACGATTTCGAGGGCTGAGAAATCGACTTTCTCTCCCGATTGTGCAAAAATAATATTATAAGTATTACAAGTATTGTTCATAAACCTTTGAAACTAGTTATTTTTAGAAAGGCAATAAATATGACTTTAAATTTATATTAAAATATACTGGGTTTTCCATTAAAAAAAAAGTTCCATCACATTAAGCGAAGGAATTCTTACTTCAGTTTAAATTCTGAATTTTCATGTAGTCTCACATTGTTACAGTATTCTCAAGACATATTTTTTCTGTTGAAAATGCCATATCTATCATAATTTCCGAAAATCTAAATTTCCGATAATCATCCTTAAAAATACAATATACTTAAATTATATTATTATTAAATATTCCAAATTCGATAAGAAAATGTTACACTCGAAAAGTTCAATTAAATTTAGTAAAATTGTAATTAAAAACTTACATAATTTTGGAGAACGCGCCGGGCAACAAAATTCATTATATCTTTTAGAGATAGGAAAACTGCCACTTTTAAATCAGGTTGCTACCTGTGATTGCTACTTTCTAATATCAGTGATTTTAAACTGTGATCGCGGTTAGTAAACGTCGTAACACCTTCTGAAATTGTTAATGGTTTCTCAAAAATATTTTCGATACGATTCTGCTAATATTTGTCCACCTGGTCACGTAAATAGTGTTCCTTTTGATATTATTCCTGTAACTGAAGGTCATATACGACTATCCTAGATTCAGTTCAAAATTCGAGAAGTATTTGAAGAATTTTTGTCCTGTAAATTTGAAAAGTTGGAAAGTTTTAGGTATGTGGCAAATGTTTTCCTGTTTTGCTTTTACCTCTGAGAAAAACGCATCTTTCGAAAGATGATTTGCTCGAAACATTATTTTGAAATTAAGGCATTAACCAATGGAGATATGGATTTTTAAAAATTTTCGTTTTCATTTTTTGAGCACTTGGCCAAAAACATCGCAGAAAAAAATATAAAACGTGCAGGCAAAATTCCATAAAAAAATATCCTCAATGGCTGAAGTACCGCTTATTCAAAATCAATTTGGATTTTGTAAATTCAACAATTTTTAATAGAGATGTGGATTTTTGAGGATTTTCGTTTTAATTTTTTTGAGCAGAAAAAAATATAAAACGCGTAGAAAAAATTAATTAAAACAATATTTTCAATGGTCGAAGAATCGCTTATTCAAAATTAATTTGGTGTTTGTAAATTCAACAATTTTTAACGGAGATGTGGATTTTTGAAAATTTTAGTTTTATTTTTTGTGCACTTGAATGAAAACATCGCAGAAAAAAATATAAAACGCGCCGACAAAATTCCATAAGAAATATCCTCAATGGTAGAAGTATCGCTAATTCAAAATTAATTTGGTTTTTGTAAATTCAACAATTTTCAATAGAGATATGGATTTTTGAAGATTTTTATTTTTCATTTATTGAGCACTTGAATGAAAACATCGCAGAAAAAAATATAAAACGCGTAGAAAAAAATTCTTAAAACAATATCTTCAATGGTAGAAGAATCGTTTATTCAAAATTAATTTAGTTTTTGTAAATTCAATAATTTTTAACGGAGTTATGGATTTATGAAAATTTTAGTTTTATTTTTATTGTGCACTTGAATGAAAACACCGCAGAAAAAAATATAAAACGCGCAGACAAAATTCCATAAAAAAATATCCTTAAAGGCCGAAGTACCGCTTATTCAAAATCAATGTGGTTTTTGTAAATTCAACAATTTTTAACTGAGATATGGATTTTTGAAAATTTTAGTTTTATTTTTTTGTGCACTTGAATGAAAACATCGCAGAAAAAAATATAAAACGCGTAGAAAAAATTCCTTAAAACAATATCTTCAGTGATTGAAGAATCGTTTATTTAAAATTAATTCGGTTTTTGTAAATTCAACAATTTTTAACGGAGATATGGATTTTTGAAAATTTTAGTTTTATTTTTTTGTGCAATTGAATGAAAACATCGCAGAAAGAAATATAAAACGTGCCGACAAAATTCTATAAAAAAATATTCTCAATGGTCGAGGTACCGCTTATTTAAAATCAATTTGGTTTTTGTAAATTCAACAATTTTCAATAGAGATGTGGATTTTTGAAGATTTTCGTTTTATTTTTTTGAACACTTGAATAAAAACATCGCCGAAAAAATATAAAACGCGTAGAAAAAATTCCTTAAAACAATATCATCAATGGCCGAAGAATCGTTTATTCAAAATTAATTTGGTTTTTGTAAATTCAACAATTTTCAATAGAGATATGGATTTTTGAGGATTTTCGTTTTAATTTTTTGAGCACTTGAATGGAAACATCGCAGAAAAAAATATAAAACGCGTGGAGAAAATTCCTGAAAACAATATTTTCAATGGTCGAAGAATCGTTTACCCAAAATTAATTTGGTTTTTGAAAATTCAACAATTTTAAACGGAGATATGGATTTTTGAAAATTTTAGTTTTATTTTTTGAGTGATATTAAGTAGCAATGATTTAAAATAGCAATGATTTTAAGTAACAATGATTTTAAGTAACGGTGATTTGAAGTCGCAGTAAAATTCGCCTATTAGTAACAGTAACGACCTGTGGTTTTTCAATACCCGTGAAAAATCACAGATACGTGAAATATCGCCCATCCCTAATTTCTATCAAAATGTTTATGGAAATTTTTGTACAATACTAATAGAAAAAAATAGTTTATTAAGAATTGTAATATACAATTGAAATGAGTTTCCATTTCCATTTCTTAATTTAAGTTTAGCTTAATTGATTTTATCATTTGCCGAAACTTCCGTGTAAACTAATTGAAATGCATTGAGATTTAAATCCGGCTGGCGTTGCAAACAAAATTCGACGTGATCTCTAAATTGATTACCATCTATTTTTATGCATTCCGCAGCACTAAAATAAATTGCTTTCCGTAATAAGCCGAAACGCTATTATTCCAGCGAGAAATCAGAAATCTGTTAAATGGAAAATCAGGCCGAATGTTGGTGCAAGTTAGGGCTTCTACTGACTTGTGGATGATTTAAAATCTGACTAATATTGATTTGTGTTGATGCTTACTCTTTATCAACAACCCTTAGCTAACGAGTTTATATAATAGTTGCGATCGTCGCTTTACAAACAACTAAAGCGAGATCATTTTTGAAATAATATGTTGGTGGATGCGCCGGGAACTTAAAATTTACGCATGTCTCTGCCGATCATTCGAGAATATTTTTATTAAAGAAAGAAATTATACTCTTTAGTATTGTAATTACAATACTGGAGAGTATAATTTCGTCATCACTTTATTAAACTACACCCAGTAAAGATGGAATCAAATTTCAATAAATATTTTTATTGTTACATTTATTAGGTAAGGGTTATTAATGCAGAATTTTTGTAAATTTAAATGGGAGCAATGGATAGCTGATGAAATGCAAATAAAAATAATAAGTATAAAATAGTAGGCCTTAACGGGAATATTTTTTGTAGTCGAGAATATGGTGGCATTCGTTAGGTAAGGTTTTAATACAGGTTTCATTGAAATTCGAACACAAACAATAAACTCCATTACGTTTTCCATTCGAACGATTCATAATCAATACAAATATAAACCATTTATGAATTATTCATAATTATTAATTGAAGATTTCTTTGGAAAATATATTTTTGCTTTAAGTATTCGTATAGATTATTAATTAAAGATTTTTTTGGAAAATATATTTTTGCTTTAAGTATTCGTATAGATTATTAATTAAAGATTTCTTTGAAAAATATATTTTCGGTTTAAGTATTCGTATAAATTATGAATTCAAGATTTCTCTAGAAAATATATTTTTGCTTCAAGTATTCGTACAAAATATTAATTAATTAGAGGTAAATGCAAATCAATTGAAATGGCAAATAAATTAGTGGAAAATCTTTATCTCTGCCCTTCTCGCAAACGCTCGACGTACATTTAAAATATAAAAAGTATTAGATCTTCAATCGGAGACATTACCATTTTTGATTATATGATTTTTATATAAAAGCCCTTTTCTATTTTGCCCCTTTTATTCCATTTCTAAATTTAAAAAATCGCCTATACATATTAAAAAAAATTATATGGTGGTTGGTGACACTAATAATCGACATTTCAATTTGAAATTAGTTTGCGATTTCCACACATCACATAACCTCAAAACTATCCCGCCGAAAATTTAGTACAGGTAGACAGCTCTGAATTTCAACGGTGCCAACCTTGCAAAATTGATATTACCGCTCTGCGCGAGTCCTTAACGATCCCACATTAATGCGTTTTACACGCAAAATAGAAAAAAAGCTCTTATCAGCTTCTTCTAATAATTAATAATTTCCCTACAACAAAAATTATTTGCATAAAGTTTCAGCAATTACCTCACATCTAGTATTCTACACAACATAATCTAAGCACATTATAAACTCGTTGCCACTTAATGACTCCGCACAATTACCCTAATAACACTTTACAAATCATGAAGATACATTCAACATCAGACATCTAATTTGATGTGCATGGGATAACTCCAAGAAATGTCAACTGTTCCGGAAATTATACTAGAGGAGCCCATCCTTACACACGAAATTGTTCCCAGATGGTTGGAACTGCCACGGCCATGATGCGACTTTCTAATGATAAGAGTTTTCGCAATGTGCTAATTAAGTGGCCCATCCTGCGTCCCGTTACACATCTAGTTATCAGATTATCGTGTTATATTTAAAGCGAAAGCCACCGAAACTAATTTCGGTTTTTCCAATTTGGTCGCAACGCTCGCGGTATCTGGTAAATCAATCAAAAGCTGGGGTTTAATTAAATAAAATGAGTGCGGCATTTGTAATTCTGTTTTCTATTTTTATCATCTATCACCGATGCCAATGCTGACTGGCGTAAATTGATATAGCGGTTGACATAAAAAGGAAATGGCGGTAATGGATTTCATAGATTGATAACAGAGTCTATTATTAGAAAAAAATCGCCACCATTGAAAGGCGTTTATTTAACATGGGAATATCATGTGATGGAACAGAAAAAGTTCCTTAACTCCATTCTGAGAATACACCGTCTGTCTAATCACTGTAATAATAGTCAGGGGCGGCTCGTTATGTAGAGCCAAGGAGCCATGACACTACCTGTAGTTTCAAACTCAGCAACAATTTTTTTTTAATTAACTCTCAAACCACTTTTTCGTTAGTTATTTTGGTATAGGAATAACTAAATATTTCTTTCTTTCTTCAGAAAATGATGGGGGGGGGGGGGGTATATTATATAAGTGGCTCTACCATCAACATGTTCCACGAGCCGCCACTGATAATAGTACTGTAAAGAGTTTTCATAAACAAACAAATAAATTAAATAAGTAATTGTGAAGACTTTCACTTCGTGATACATTTTGAATAATTCAAATAAAACGAGTAACTTTGTTGAAATCATTTTGATACCAACAAAGTTACTCATTTTATTTGATTTTTTACAAACTCCTAAATTGTCGATTTTTTTATAATTGTAATTTCTACAATTATAAAACCATTAAAGTTACATAAATAACATTAATTGTAATTAATGGTGGAATGAACAATTTATAATGAATAAACTTTTTTGGAATCCTAAAAATTTTAAAATAAATAAAAGATAGATATTTTATTGATGCCAAGTACACAGTCAGTCTTACAAAAGTCACGAAATTTCATTAAATTAAATGTTGAAAATACTGCAACATATTGAAATTTGAATTTTTAACACCAAAAATCGATTTTCATCTACATCAAAGTCCAAAAAATTTCAGTAGAAAATCATTTTTATATCATCTTCAAACAGCCTGAAAATCAAAAAAATTTCTATAAAAAATTATTTGTATATCTTCTTCAAACATCCTCATCCCCAGAAATTTTGACGTATGTTAGGATTGGAAAGACGAAACTCGGTTAATGCTAATTGCGATTTGAATTTCTAACACCAACAATCGACGTCCGGATGGAAATCCAAAAATTTTCTGTAAAAATTTTTATATGTTCTTCAATCATTCTCAAAGTCAAGAAATTTTGACGTATGTTAGGATTTAAAAGACGAAACTCGGTGAATGCTAATTGTGATTTGAATTTTTAACACCAAAAATCGATTTTCATGTCCTGATGGAAATCCAAAAATTTTCTCTAGAAAATTATTTGTGTATCATGTTCAGAAATTCTTAAAATCAATAAATTTTGTCGAATTTTAGGATTTAAAAATTAAAACTAGGCTAATGTTATTGGCGCCTTGAAATTTAAACACGAAAAATTGATTCTCTATGTCCGCACCGAAATACAAATTATTATTATTTTTATATCTTCTTTAAACATCCCCAAAATCAGTAATTTTTGACGTATTTTGGGATTTAAAGAAAAAAACCCGTTATAGTATTAAGTATTATATTTATGGTTTATAATTTACATTATTTTACGTTTTTGTATTGGGTTTTTCCCGTTTATGTTAAATAAATAAATAAATAAATAAATGTTAATGGCGCCTTGAATTTTTACAACCAATAATAAGTTTTCATGTAGGCATCGCAATCCAAAAAATTTGTGGAAAATTATTTGTATTTCTTCTCCTTAAAGTCAATAAAATTTGACATATTTTAGGATTTGAAAAATTAAATTCGGTTAATGTCAATTGGGACTTAAATTTTTAACACCAAAAGTCGATTTTCATGTCCCCATCAAAATCCAAAATTTCTCAGTAGAAAATTGTTTTTATATCATCTTCAAACCACCTTAAAATCCAAAAATTTTCTACATAAAATTATTTTTAAATCTTCTTCAAACATCCCCAAAGTCAAGAATTTTTGACGTATGTTAGGATGTAAAAGATGAAACTCTGTTAATGATAATTGCGATTTGAATTTCTAACACCTAAAATCGATTTTCATGTCCGGATGAAAATCCAAAATTTTTTTGTAGAAAATTATTTGTATATCATGTTCGGAAGTTCTTAAAATCAATAAATTTTGACTTATTTTAGGATCTTAAAATTAAAACTAGGCTAATATTAATAGCGTCTTGAAATGTTAGCATCAAAAATCGATTTTTTATGTCCGCACTGAAATCCAAAAATTTTCCGTAAATTATTATTATTATTATATCTTCTTCAAACACCTTCAAATTCAATTAATTATATTTTAGGATTTAAAAGATGAAACTTGGTTAATGGTAATTGCGCCTTGAGTTTTTAACACCAAAAATTAATTTTGATTTCCGGATCGAAATCCAAAAAATGTTCTGTAGGGTTCTTCAAACACTTTTAAAGTCAATCAATTTTGACGTATTCTAAGATTTGAAAGATGAAATTGGGACTTGAATTTTTAACACCAAAATTCAATTTAATGACCCCATCAAAATCCAAAAATTTTCAGTAGAAAATTATTTGTATATCTTCTTCAAACATCCTGAAAGTCAATCAATTTTTACGTATGTTAGGATTTTAAACTCAGTTAATGTTAATTGCGTCTTGAATTTTTCACACCAAACATTGATTCTCACGTCCGCATCAAAGTCAAAAAAATTTCGTAGAAAATAATTCAAACATCCTCAAAGTCGAAAAATTTTGACCTATGTTAGGATTTATAAGATGAAACTCGGTTAATGTTAATTGCGACTTGAATTTGTAATACCAAAAATCGATTTTCATGTTTGCATCGAAATCCAAAAATTTTCAATAGAAAATAGTTTATATATCCTCTGTAAACAACTTCAAAGTCAATCAATTTTGATATATTTTAGGAGTTAAAAGACGAAACTGGGTTAATGTTGCGCCTTGAATTTTTAACACCAAATATCGATTTTTATGTCGTCATCGAAATCCAAAAATTTCTGAAACGAATAATTTGTTATGAATATTTTTTTTTGGAATCCCAAAAATTTAAAAATAAATTAAAGATAGATATTTTATTGATGTCAAGTACACAGTCAAGCTTACATAAGTCACGAAATTTTATTAAATTACATGTGGAAAATACTTCATAACATAACATTAAATTAAAAACACAAAAAATGGTTCTAAATTAAAATGTGAATTTTAAAAAGAAAATTTAACATTTAATTTGGACGCACACAATTCAAATTTCAAGCAAATTGCATCATTTAAACCTAAATCAAAGCTAAAAAGCTTGGAAATTAAAATGGAACATGTAAAACAACACAACAAATGGTTCAAAATTAAAATGAAAAAATTTAATGTGAAATTCAACATTTAATTTGGACGTGCGCAAATAAACCTAAAACAAATTTAAAATCTTGAAAATTAAAATTAACATTTGGAGAAAACGACAAAAATGGTTCTAAATAAAAATGAAAATATTAAATGTGAAATTTAAAAACAAAATTCAACATTTAATTTGGACGTCCACAAATGGAATTTTAAGTAAATAAAAGGGTAAAAACTGGGAAATTCAAATGAACAAGTGGAAAATAACACAAAATATGGTTCAAAATTAAAATAAAAAAATAAATATGAAATTAAAAAACAAAGATCAACGTTTGATTTGGACGTGCATAATTAAAATTCTAAGCGAAATGCATAATTTAAATCTTAATTCAATGTTGAAAGCTTAAAAAAGTGGAAAATACCGCATAACGTATTAAGATTAAATTAAAAGAACAGAATGGTGGAAAATTAAAATGAAAAAAAAAAGTGAAATTTAGAAACAAAATTCATTTTAAACGAAATGCATAATTTAAACCCAAAAGAAGGTTAAAAATTAAATTAATTAAAACTGCAATATGGGTAACAAGTGACAAAGAAACAAATAAACCCAAAAACTAAAGCAATTTAGGTGGTTAAAAGCGTAAAAAAATAAATAAAATTAATTTAAACTACAATATTGTTCACAACAAGAGTGTGGTGATCAGAAATAAATAAATCCAAAAATTGAAGCAATTTAGGTTTCGAAATCTTTGGTATTAAATTCATTAAAGCCTTTTATAAGAAATATTTTCTTATAAATTTCTCACTAATTTTGGCACCATGTTAAAGCATTTTGGTCTATAATAGTTAAAATCATTTTCAGCTTTCCTAAATCTATTTAAAAAAAAAACTTTTTATACCACTAAATCAAAGAAAGTTACTTAAATATATAAAGTTAAGTATTTGTCATATATTTATACAAAAGCTAATTTCGTTAAGCAATTATAACATGATTAAGTATATATAAATTTTAAAGTCAATTTTAAATAAATAATTTGCAAATGCTTATATCGTATAAATTGGATTAAAAGTGTAACGTGCTTCCGACAGGGATCGAACCTGTAACCTCCAGATTGTTAGTCTGGGGCGTTGCCATTTGCGCCACAGTTTTGGATTGAGAGTGTGCATGTGATCTGGCTGGACCGAAACAGTGGGGCTATTGTGGCGCGAATGACTAGCAAACTGGAGGTCGCAGGTTCGATCCCTGTCGGAAGCACGTTACACTTTTAATCCAATTTATACGATATAAGCATTTGCAAATTATTTATTTAAAATTGACTTTAAAATTTATATATACTTAATCATGTTATAATTGCTTAACGAAGTGTCGGAAGACACTTGTAATCCAATTTATATGAAATATTCGCATTTGCAAATTTAAGGAATAATTCAAGTTTATCGTAAATGTTTGTTTCCATCCATGATATTTCATGCTACGTGCTAGTTTTTTTTTTTTTCATTAATTATTGAACTGGACAAGGTATTGATGATTAAATATATAATGCTTAGAGTGAATGTTCCCTCTGAATTCTCTCAGGTGTTTTAGCTACATTATTTATTCGTTGACTTCTTCTCGCTCGAGTATGAAGCGGAGGGGAACTCATAATTTATTTCGTTCCTTCTGCGAAAAACTCGATAGCGATAGTAGAAAACTTTATTCATTTCGATATGAAATTTCGGGGCGAACAAGTTTATTTTATTTTTAATATCGGGGTGGTATTTATTAAAAGTTTACCGACGAGTGTTAAAATATGACTTGTGAATAACCACTAATATGATTTTTCTTTAATCATAAACAGGGTGGTTCAAAATGATGGATACAAAATTTTTTTGCACTGAAAGAGGTTGTTGTAAAATTTCAAACACTACCGCTAGAGCACGTTAGTTGTAAGCAAGATGGCTACTATGCAATTTTTTTTGCATTCGTGAGTTCAGTAAAAAAAGAGGCAGCTACTACGGTACAACATGCATTTCGTCGAAATTTTAACATTGAACCTCCAACGTGGAAGAATGTATCGTTGGAATAATTACTTACTCTCTCGAGTAATCTTAGGACTGAATTATTCCTTAACCCTTCAAGCGCTAGCGTTTCCGTGCGGTAACGTAATTGTAACAAGTTTCTGTATTTGTTAATAATTACACAGTAAAGTACTTACGTTACCATATGATATGGCAACTTTCAAAATTTACTAAAATAAAATGCAAAACTCCCAAAAATCAATATTTAAACGACAATTAAAGAAATTATGACTTGAAGGGTTAAGTTGGCATAGCATTTTCCAGCAGGACAGAGCTCCAATTCATTGGGGACTCCAACCAAGAAGAACATTTCTCCTTGGAGTAATCTATTACTGTCTGGAGTAATTTTAGAACGGAATTGTTCCTTAAATTGATATAACATTTTCCAGCAGAACGGAGCTCCAATCCATTGGGGACTCCAACCAGGAAGATCATTTGTCGTTAGAATAATCAATTACTCTCTGGAGTAATATTAGAACGGAGTTGTTCCTTAAATTTATATAACATTTTCCAGCAGGACAGAGCTCCAACCCATTTGTAGCTGAATATTTGATGTTTCCTGAACGAATCACTACCTTAACGATTGATAGTTCGCGTGGCCACCGTGGTCTCCTGATTACAAACTCAGCGATTTTTTTCTGTAGCCTTAAAAATCCTATTACAGCTGCGTTGAAGTTAGCGACTCTAAACATGGAGTGTGGGATGAATTCAGCTACCGTCTAGCTGTTATCCATGCAGCCAATAAATTATTCGAAGCGGCAGCGGCAATTTCCTTTAGTTCTGGTTGTGTGAGCACATCACTGCTATCATCGTTGCTGCTAACATCCATAATTGTAGATTTATTTACAAAGGTGATTTGTATGTATCGGGCACTGACATTAGTTTGACAAGTATGTCGCCATCTATCGGAACATTTCTGTAACGCTATATCATCACTTGCTTGGGATTCAAAACGGGATTTTCATCCCGCAATTTAGACACGATAAATGAACGTCGAGAACAGGTAGGCGGAAAAAATATAAACTATACTATAGTTGACGAACATTTTTATATAGAATTATCACTTGAATGTAGAAATAATCCATTAATACACAAATAACGGAAGCTATAAATTTTGTACACCGTTGTTTGCAGACAATGCAAAATAATATATGGCATATAAATCGTGCACGTCACACAATCTCGACAATGAACACAAAAGGACATACTTCTCCATTCAAAGGATCAAGGTAGACTGAATGTGCCCTAATATTCACAAAAGAAAAGTTAGTAACTTGTACTCATTACTTGCCTTTAATTAAAATAATTTTAAAATTAGCTTTGTAAACAATGCAAAGTTCTGAAGTCGGAAGATGGAATTAATTTTCTGTTTATATATTAATTTTAGTATTATAATTTCATAAACAAAACTCACACTACGGTTTTGTATTTCAAAACCATCTTTGTTTGTTCTTTAATTCCGCAGGGGCAATGAAAGAAAATTACAACGGCGGATATTTCTCGATCCGAAAAATGTTCCACCCTGGCGGCGAATCGACAGATGCTCGCGCTGTTACCCACTACACCACCAAACTGTTCTATTTATCTTTAACCTTAAATATTTCGGTAATAAATTAATCTTAATATGAGCTTATTTGTGTATTTTATGCTACAGAACATATTCCTGGCAGTTTCTTCAACCTTAAGTATCTCGGTAATAAATAAATTTTAGACTTATCTTTAGATAAACTTTTTTTTTTTAAGGAAGGATGGTTGACGGGAATTCGGGTCGGGGAAGTGCGGATAATTTGGAATTGGCGTAAGCATGTACTATTCGGCCACTAACGATAATTACTTGAGATTTCATTTTGATAATGAATGGGACATACACTAGACAACTGCTGGAAACGCCGGAAAACGATTAAATTTAATTTTTCTTCAAAAATTTATTTTTGTTTTTTTTCAAGTCTAGAATCCCATTCTGAACACTATTTGGTTATAAAAATTGTTTGTGAGACTTACAGAAACAGAGACAAGCAAAATTTCTTTAGACGTAAAGCGTTCTTACAACTGCTGGAAACGCCGAAAAACGACTAAATTTAATTTTTCTTCAAAAATTTATTTTTGTTTTTTTTCAAGTCTAGAATCCCATTCTGAACACTATTTGGTTATAAAAATTATTTGTGAGACTCACAGAAACAGAGACAAGCAAAATTTCTTTAGACGTAAAGCGTTCTTACAACTGCTGGAAACGCCGAAAAACGACTAAATTTAATTTTTCTTCAAAAATGTATTTTTGTTTTTTTTTCAAGTCTAGAATCCCATTCTGAACACTATTTGGTTATAAAAATTATTTGTGAGACTTACAGAAACTGAGACAAGCAAAATTTCTTTTGACGTAAATCGTTCGTGCAACTGCTGGAAACGCCGAAAAACGACTAAATTTAATTTTTCTTCAAAAATTTATTTTTGTTTTTCTTCAAGTCTAGAATCACATTTTAAACACTATTTGTTCATCAAAATTATTTGTGAGACTTACAGAAACTAAAAACTATTAAATTGATATTTTCTTAAAAAAATTATTTTTGTATTTTTTCAAGCCTAGAATCCCATTCTGAACACTATTTGGTTATAAAAATTATTTGTGAGACTTACAGAAACTGAGACAAGCAAAATTTCTTTTGACGTAAATCGTTCGTACAACTGCTGGAAACGCCGAAAAACGACTAAATTTAATTTTTCTTCAAAAATTTATTTTTGTTTTTTTTCAAGTCTAGAATCCCATTCTGAACACTATCTGGTTATAAAAATTATTTGTGAGACTCACAGAAACAGAGACAAGCAAAATTTCTTTAGACGTAAAGCGTTCGTACAACTGCTGGAAACGCCGAAAAACGACTAAATTTAATTTTTCTTCAAAAATTTATTTTTGTATTTTTTCAAGCCTAGAATCCCATTCTGAACACTATTTGGTTATAAAAATTATTTGTGGGACTTACAGAAACAGAGACAAGCAAAATTTCTTTTGACGTAAATAGTTCGTACAACTGCTGGAAACGCCGAAAAACGACTAAATTTAATTTTTCTTCAAAAATGTATTTTTGTTTTTTTTTCAAGTCTAGAATCCCATTCTGAACACTATTTGGTTATAAAAATTATTTGTGAGACTCACAGAAACAGAGACAAGCAAAATTTCTTTTGACGTAAATAGTTCGTACAACTGCTGGAAACGCCGAAAAACGACTAAATTTAATTTTTCTTCAAAAATTTATTTTTGTATTTTTTCAAGCCTAGAATCCCATTCTGAACACTATTTGGTTATAAAAATTATTTGTGGGACTTACAGAAACAGAGACAAGCAAAATTTCTTTTGACGTAAATAGTTCGTACAACTGCTGGAAACGCCGAAAAACGACTAAATTTAATTTTTCTTCAAAAATGTATTTTTGTTTTTTTTCAAGTCTAGAATCACATTTTAAACACTATTTGTTCATAAAAATTATTTGTGAGACTTACAGAAACTAAAAACTATTAAATTGATATTTTCTTAAAAAAATTATTTTTGTATTTTTTCAAGCCTAGAATCCCATTCTGAACACTATTTGGTTATAAAAATTATTTGTGAGACTTACAGAAACTGAGACAAGCAAAATTTCTTTTGACGTAAATCGTTCGTACAACTGCTGGAAACGCCGAAAAACGACTAAATTTAATTTTTCTTCAAAAATTTATTTTTGTTTTTTTTCAAGTCTAGAATCCCATTCTGAACACTATCTGGTTATAAAAATTATTTGTGAGACTCACAGAAACAGAGACAAGCAAAATTTCTTTAGACGTAAAGCGTTCGTACAACTGCTGGAAACGCCGAAAAACGACTAAATTTAATTTTTCTTCAAAAATTTATTTTTGTATTTTTTCAAGCCTAGAATCCCATTCTGAACACTATTTGGTTATAAAAATTATTTGTGGGACTTACAGAAACTGAGACAAGCAAAATTTCTTTTGACGTAACCCGCACGGCCACTTCTTCGTTCCGAAAAAGTGACCGCACGGATGGGATTCGAACCCACAACCACGAGGCCCGTGAGCAGGAGCTCTACTCACTAGGCCACCGCGGCCCTCGCTAGAAAAACTTATTTGTTAATTTAATGCTAGAGAACATATCCCTGGAAAAATAGCCAAACTTTTGCAATACACCTATTTTCGATGTTTCCCGTGCCATTATTCGTGAACGATGATAAGTATAACATGAAGCTCTGGAGCTCTTTTGTGGCCTTTATTACCATGCCATAAAATAAACGTAAACTTGGAGGCACACTTCCTCCGGGGTAATCGCGTATCGTGTTTGTTGTCCATCTGGCAAAAACAGTTTCTTATCTATCGTCCGTAAAGTTGTTTTTTTACACGTAACCCGATTAAGCGCGTACACTTGTGTTTTATTTTTTTGTAAGCTCGATGTTTATAGCTCTTAGACATGCCACCGAACATTCAAGTATTTTATACTTATGCGGCGCTGTTTACTTCTTTTTCCCGCCATTATCACCCTGAGTGCGAGCGAACAGTATTCCGTATTCAGGATGTTTATCTTAATTGAGCCATTATGTTTCTTTCAAATGGAATTTTTTTATCATTGTTGTACCGGGTGTCTCACTGAAGCGTAGAAGTAACTTTTTGGACTTAAATATTTAAGATAGAAAAATATGTACAGTGAGATCAGAAAGTTGAAAATAGTTGACAGCATATTTTCTGTGAGTAATCTGATATTGGCTGCCTTGAATTCCCAGTGCAGTGCATGTGCATTTTATTTATTTTGACGTCTTGTGACGTTACTTGTTATCTTTAGAACAAGTAACCTCAAAAAAACACAAGACGTCAAAATAGACAAAATTCTTAAGTACTGCACTGATCCAGGGAGCCAACGTAATATTACATGAATTATTATCCCTAGTTTAAAAAAAATGTGCTGCCAACTATTTTCGACTTTCTGATCTCACTGTAAATTTTCCGATAATTATCTACAACTATGATAATATGATTTATCTAAAAATCATATTTTTTATCTCAAATATTTAGGGCCAAAAGTTACTTACACCTGGTATATTTAAATTACATTTCAATCATATAAAACATGATTAGTCCATTTGTTTTCATGAAAATTTCATATACATACAAATTTGTGAAATATACTAATGGACTATTCCTGTTTCATACGATTGAAATATAATTTAAACAAATTTAATTTAATTTAATTTAAGTAACAAGTGCATGCAAAATAATGGTCTGCAAATAAAGGTACTTAAAAAGTTCCTGTTGTTGACGAGCTAAATTTAGTTAAAGCTAAACTGAAATTTCTTGTACACACATTTATGCCGCATTGTTCATTTGTCGTGCTTTTCAGTTTATAGATTTTCTGTCACATTACGGTCGTATATGCGCTATACACCTGTTATTCGACGAATGATCGCAATGGAGAGAATGTAATGTAATACAGTTCGTATCGATAAAATGAATGAAAGGTATTTTTGATATCCTGTATGTTATATCGTCTTTTCGTGTGTACAGTTGTGTGCAATATAAAACAGGACGGTTCTCGAGATATCATAAAAGAGAGTCTTGTTGAATGTTTATTGTGTGCAATGTATCTATGTGTGAAAGAGAGGAGGCAAACTTTCTGTAGTTGAATGATTATGATTATGCATCATTTTTTTTAAACTTTAGCTATTTAAAAAAAAAGTCTCAGTGATGAAATTTTAAGCACTTAGTACAATACCATAAAAGAACGTTTCGTGAAAATTTTAGGTTTATAAAGTTTGTCCCTTCTGAAATATTTCGGATCGAAAATACCGGATTTTAGGAAAATTGCAATATTTGAAGACACTCTAGAAAAAAAGGTGGTAACTCACAGACCTGAATTTTTTTTTAATTGGATGTATGCCCAGAATTATTGGCTGTTGTAATAATTTAACTTATAACATATTAATGATGATAGCAATAGCTTCGTTATGATAAACCAATTTATTTTGTATAAAATTCAAAGTGGTTCATTCTCTAGCTTTAGAGTAATTTTCTATTAATATATTACTGAATATATGTAATTACACATCCGATCACCATCCATTAACATTTCAGCTATGCAGTTCGAATTTCCTCCCCACGCAAATTGCATTATGCATCTGCGGTCACTAACTAAATTTCAAGCTTGTACCCAACCCTCTATGTTTCCATGATGCAGAAATGGATTTAAATCACTTTATAACTAAAAATTAAATTACTACCAAGTATTATCAAAATTGCATTAATATATTTTATACATAACTTTTTGACCTTAATTATTTCATGAAAAAAGTACTACTTTACTCACTTGTGTTTAATCCTAAATCCTAACACAAAACCATCCATTAATATATAAATAAAATACATAACCAACGCAGTTGGCAGAAAGACCGCTGGTCGATAGCCTTTTAGAATTTATATTGCTGTAAATAAAAATGTAAACATATAATGTAAAACTAAATAATAAAGATAATTAGTAGTAGTAGTATATTATTAAACGGGTGAGAAAGTTGGCCATTGCCACGAGGGTGAAGTTTGCAACACAAGCCGTAGGAAATTCACCCGAGTGGTAATAGCCAACTTGCTCACGAGTTTAATACTATACTTTTTCGCATCATATTAAATAATTACCTAAAGATTTTTCTGTTTATTTATTTATTTAACGGAATTCCCCATTTTAAACATATAAACAATAACGATCGACAAAATACAGTTGATACTATGACACAAGTATAGTAATAAACTAAATCTAATTCTAATGATGACATCTAATTACATATAAATCAACAAAGAATTGATAAATCTATTTGTATTAAATTATAACGAATAATTTTTCTATTTGGAAATTGCAGCAGTTCGCTCACGAAAAACAAATCGTAACCATAGTAACAACGAAATTGTTAGGCAATGAAACCGCTATCATTTGATTGGGCGTCACCTGTTGGGCAATGAAACCGCTCTCATTTGATTGGTCGTCACCTGTGGAGAAAATGATTCGGCCGAATAATGGACAACTTTCTCAATCAAAAACGATTTAACAACGTTTATATTATTTCATAAGATGCGAAAAATAAGTATTTTTAAACATTATGAAGAGCTTACTTTAATTAACAGATTATTTGCATACTTAATACATTTTATAAGCCTGAATTTACATATTGTACTATTAAAATCATATCAATGTAAAGTGGATGAGTATTTTCCTGTCATTACCATTTAATACCTGAAATATATTAATTCCACTTAATACGAACGCAATCTATTTTAATTGGAATTTAGAGTGTGGATTATCCAACAAATTTAAATTAACGTTATAGTCACGCAAAATATCGTAAATGAGATTAATCGAAACGCAACATAATGCGTTTTAGAATATTCATTAACTGAAATTTCACGGGGAATTATCACGGTTATATAATCTATGTATTAGTACGGTATTGAACTGTATCCATATTCAGCTTTATCATACCACATGTTTATTCATCATTAGAGTTTTGTGGAGTAATATTACATGACGATCCGTAGGGCGTATTTAGATAGTTCATTAATTAGTACTGATATTGCATAAGCAAATAGTCCGTGGTGGCCAATCAATTTCGTGCTATGTCAAGATTAACTTTGCTTAATTTATTCATTAAAGATTACGTACAATTTAAATGAGGAGAATATGAGTGATTAAAATTTTACTGATTTATGCAATGGTATGGAAAAACTATGACTTTTGCAAGCGTATACTTTTGAACATTAAATAATTCTGTATAATGGCAAAACTACACATCTTCATTTGAAGTCTGTAATGGTGAATGGCGACGTGAAGATACATAGCTATACTTTTATTTTACTCCGAACTTAAATGTGACTACTAATTTATTTTTAACTGTTGGCTCATAATTATTTAACATTTTAGTAGTAAAATACATCTCCATAGATGAGTTACAAATGATAGATAGATAGATAGATATTTATTTGTGCTAGTACAGGATGTTTACACACGTCAAATATGCAGTATACAAAAAATTACAAAAAGTGTGATAGAAATAATGTTTAAATCTAAAATGCAGGGCAATAAATAGAATTTAAAATATTACAATCACAAACAGTTTAAAACTTATATAACTAGGCAAAAATTTTAAAATAAATTAATATAATATAGTAAAAGGATAAAATAAAGTGGCAATAAATAAAATTTAAAATATTACAATCACGAACAGATTAAAACTTATACAACTGGACTGGAATGTTTAAATAAATAAATATTGTAAAAGGATAAAATATAGTGGCAATAAATAAAATTTAAAATAATACAATCACAAACAGATTAAAACTTATATAACTAGACCGGCAAATTTACTAGATAGACACTCTGATACACTAAAGAATGCTTGCTTCTCCAGATATGATTTTATGGTTTGCCGAAAGGTTATTAGTGGCAGCGATTTAATTGAATTCGGCAAAATATTAAATAATTTAGGTCCATAATATCTAATTGCATTCTGCGATATACCCAGACGAATACATAGAGTGTATATGAGATTGATTGATCTTGTGTTATGTTGATGATTCTGGCCGTGAGTTTTTAGTTTATCAATATTTTTTCGGACATATGTCAGACATTCAAGTACATACAGGCAAGGAAGTGTGGCAAATAGATCGAATTCTTTCATCCTTTTAAAACTAATATTTGTGTGATTGATGGACATCGTGGTCTCTTAGTTTATTTAATATTTAATGATTAGCGTTCTGAGCAATTTTATTGTTAACTGCTGCGATTTACATTTTATTAAACTGCTTCATTTGATTTAGGTGGAAATTTATCAATTTTAGGAGTTATAAATTTTATTACCACAATAATCAATCATTTACTTACCGCTGTTAAAAATTGGTTATATTTGTTGAAAACATTAATTTCTCTCCATTAAACCTTTCGCAAATCTTTTTGAATTTTTCCCGGACTCCCATAGCGTTCCCTGAACCCCTTAGCTTTATTTAATTTACCACAGACTTGAAAAGTTGCTCCTATGACCACTTTGGGAAACTCTGATTAATAAACAATATTTATTCTGCGTTCTTTTGATCTGTGTAACTTCTTCGGCAACAGCACAGATAAAATATTTACTTAATAAATAAAATACTATTGCTTTGTTTGTATAATCAAAAGTTATACAAACAAAGCAATAGTTTTATTTATTATATAAAATGTATAACGAAGAAGCCTCCGGTATAAACAAAATATTTACTTACTTACTTTCCATATTATTAACGTCTTGTAATTAATATTTAATCCGTTTGCTTTATTTTTCAAAATTTCAGTCAACTTCCAATTTGCCTTATTTGAAAAAAGACAGAAGCAGAAGCCCTTAAATAATATACATTCAGGTGAGACAAATAGCGATCTGTGTTACTTTCTAAAGTTTCGTAATTAATTTGAAGAGGGACATCTATTACGCATTCTTGGTGCAAAAACGTGCAATTAGGCTAATGCGTCAGGTGAAACACAGCAATAGTTTCAAAGTATTCCGACGTGTGCCGGAATTTATACACAGGGTGTTCCACCGAAACCGCACATTGAAATTATGTGGACTTCTAATTAATGTATTGTGATGAGACTTTCAGCATTTATCTAATCAAGTGTGCTTTTTTAAATAGAAAAAATTCAAGATTGTACGACTCAACATTAAAATCCTTATTTAAAATAGAATGCTATGTTTTTATTGCAAATTTTGATTCTACATAAATTTCTGTGAAAAAAATATTAGGTAAATAATCTCCAAATTTAAGCGTTTTCGAGATATTTGATATTTGTTAAATTTAGTGTTTCTTCATAATTCACTTTCAAAATACGTATCTTCGAACAAGAACATTCGAAGGGTTGCAATGTTGGCTATAAAAAGTTAAAATCTAAAGCTAACATCCACTGGTGATTTATTTTTGGAATAATAAAATACGGAGTGTTCAAAATTTCATGCAACATCTAGTCAACGTTAAACCGTTAAATCTAGATTTTTAAAAAGCATATTTTTACTTATTTTGTAAACGTAATATTTTGCATATAATTTTAAAATGTACTTATGATGAATGCTCCGGGGGAACACTTTTATTTGACATTTCGAATTCGTCTATATATGTTTGCTTTCTGCGTTATGAAATCCGGAAAAGTATTGTGATTGCGAATATCCGTTTTGAGGTGATTTTAAAGATTTCTGAAAACAAAAATTGTGTCTTTGCATGTGTCTGTGCGCACCGTACCTTAAAAACGAATACATTAATTGAAATGAAACGTTTAATTAAAGACTTATTTGATTGTATAAAGAAGTGAGAAAATTTAGATAAAATTTTATACACCACAAATGATTGTTTATCTCAAATGTTTTTCTGTTTTCATTCATAATTTTGAAAAGCAATATTAAAAATTTTATACAAATATTAGAGATAACAAATAAATAATTTGTAATCAAAATTTTTAATACGATGATTGAAAAAAATGTCATTTTTTTGTGTATAATTTTGAAATGATAATAGTTAATAAAATTTATTTAAATAATAATTACCTAAAATTAAATTCGTATGAAGAAATTGTAAAGGCAACCCAATATTTACTTTTAATACCTGTACATTCCATCAAAATTGAAATAGCTAACCAACTTGTGCACCTACGCTTTCCTAAACGAATCGATTAGTTAGTGTAATTAACTCCTTTAAGTGCACGTTTTAATCATCGTCTCTTCGTTTACACCTCAAAATTGTTTTCAGATATTAAACACCTGTTAACCTGGCAGAAAATCTAGTCCTCGTTAAGGCGCAATTATAGAGATTTATATATTTCATCTTGGAGTTACTTAAAACTCCAACCATTATCAGTTACTCCATTGCATACTTCTTGTTTATTTTCACATTACATGCCAAATCAAATATATCACAAGTTAATTAATTAAATAATTACATTACAAATCTTTAAAAAAATGTCATTTTATGGAATTCAGGAATGTCTTTGATCGGCCGTAGCGGCAAAACGAAAACTCCAAATTGAACGCGGTTTTCAAATTTGCGTTCCTCGTGTGTAAATTAGTCGGATTCAATTAAAATTTTTGACGGAAATCTGAAAAACTACCCCCCTTCTTACTTTAATTAAAAAATACATGTTTAACGACGAACAGTTATAACCCATCAAAAAATTATTGGAATTTAAGAAGTTGACTATATTCTTAAAATATAATGATTTGGGAGTTGTAAAGAATTATTTCAGAATTTTTAAACAATTTCCACTACTTTTTATTTATTTTAGAAAATGCTCAATTTTAAACGCAATTGCCAAACACTTGAAATTGCCTAAAGCCACTGAAACAATACTTTATTTCACTTTCGGTGAAAGCAAGAAATACAAGAAAATCCAAACTTACGGAAAAGGAAAAACCTTTCGAGGCGTTTTGGCGGTTAAGATGTAACCTAGATGACGATTCTTTGCTTCCCGCACGGATTGTTGGGGCGGAATGGAGCGGAAAACACAAACACCAACACACACTAATCCTGAAGATGTATAACAACACAACGTGCACTAAAACTTTTGAAAATTAAAAATTCCGAACCAGAACAAACGTGTTCCGGCGCCGCGATCAACATACTGAATTAATATCAACAGGTGAGCCGTGGATTGGTGATAAGAGTTTAATGTCGTTCCGAGCGGAGAAAAAAATACGAATATTTTGATAATCTTCAATCGCCCGGGGCAGAATTTTAACACGGAGGTCGAGATAAGATGTAGAACATTAGAAACACTGCTAATTATATACTTCACGAGGATCTTTAAGAAATTGATTATAATCTTAAAATATAATGATTTGGGAGTTGTGTAGAATTATTTCAGAATTTTTAAACAAGTTCTCCAATTTTTTATTTGTTTTAAAAATACTCGATTTTGAAAGGAATTTAAAAATTCATGTTTAACAACGAACCATTAAAAAATTGTTATAATTTTAAAAGTTGATTATATTCTTAAAATATAATAATGTGGGAGTTGAGGGGAATTATTTCAAAAATTATAAACAATTTCTACTATTTTTTAAGTATTTTAGAAAATGCTCAATTTTTTAGGCAATTAGAAAATGCATGTTTAACTACGAACAGTTATAACCCAGTAAAAAATTATTGGAATTTAAGAAGTTGATTATATTCTTAAAATATAATAATGTAGGAGTTGAGTGGAATTATTTCAGAATTTTTAAACAATTTCTACTATTTTATATTTATTTTAGAAAATGCTCAATTTTGAACGCAATTAAAAAATGCAAGTTTAAGAACGAACAGTTATATCCTATTAAAAAATAGTTGCAGTTAAAAAAGTTGATTGTATTCTCAAAATATAATAATGTGGGAGCTGTGTAGAATTATTTCAGAATTTTTAAACACTTTCTACTATTTTTTATTGATTTTAGAAAATGGTCAATTTTGCACGCAATTAAAAAATGCAAGTTTAAGAACGAACAGTTACAACCCATTAAAAAATTGTTCGAATTTAAGAAGTTGATTATATTCTTAAAATATAATAATGTGGGAGTTGAGTGGAATGATTTCAGAATTTTTAAACAATTTCTACCATTTTTTATTTATTTTAGAAAATTCTCAATTTTGAAGGCAATTAAAAAATGCATGTTTAACTACAAACTGTTATAACCCAGTAAAAATTGATTAAAATTTAAGAAGTTGATTATATTCTCAAAATATGATAATTAAGGAGTTCTATACAATTATTTCAGAATTTTAAAATAATTTCTACTATTTTTTATTTATTTTAGAAAATGGTCAATTTTGAACGCAATTAAAAAATGCATGTTTAACTACGAACAGTTATTAACCCATTAAAAAAATGTTGGAATTTAAGAAGTTGATTATATTCTTAAAAGATGAGAATTAAGGAGTTGTATAGAATTATTTCAGAATTTTTAAACCATTTTTAATACTTTTTATTAATTTTAGAAAATGCTCAATTTTGAACGCAATTAAAAAATGCAAGTTTAAGAACGAACAGTTATAATCCATTAAAAAATTATTGGAATTTAAGAAGTTGATTATATTCTTAAAATATGATAATTAAAGAGTTGTGCAGAATTATTTCAGAATTTTTAAATAATTTCTACTATTTTTTATTTATTTTAGAAAATGCTCAATTTTGAACGCAATTAAAAAATGCATGTTTAACAACGAACAGTTATAACCCATTAAAAAAATGTTGGAATTTAAGAAGTTTATTATATTCTTAAAATATAATAATGTGGGAGTTGAGAGGAATTATTTCAGAATTTTTAAACAATTTCTACTATTTTTTATTTATTTTAGAAAATGCTCAATTTTGAACGAAATTAAAAAATGCATGTTTAACAACGAATAGTTATTACCCAATAAAAAATTGTTGGAATTTAGGAAGTTGATTGTATTCTCAAAATATAATAATGTGGGAGTTGAGTGGAATTAGTTCAGAATTTTTAAATAATTTCTACTATTTTTTATGTATTTTAGAAAATGCTCAATTTTGAAGGCAATTAATAAAATGCATGTTTAACTACTAACAATTATAACCCAGTAAAAAAATTATTGGAATTTAAGAAGTTGATTATATTCTCAAAATATGATAATTAAAGAGTTGTATAGAATTATTTTAAAAATTTTAAACCTTTTTTAATATTTTTTATTTATTTTAGAAAATACTGAATTTTGAACGCAAATAAAAAATGCATGTTTAACTACGAACAGTTATTAACACATTAAAGAATAGTTAGAATTTAAGAAGTTGATTATATTCTTAATATATAATAATGTGGGAGTTGAGTGGAATTATTTCAGAATTTTTAAACAATTTCTACTATTTTTTATGTATTTTAGAAAATGCTCAATTTTGAACGCAATTAAAAAATGCATGATTAACTACGAACAGTTATAACCCAGTAAAAAATTATTGAAATTTAAGAAGTTGATTATATTCTTAAAATATAATAATGTGGGAGTTGAGTGGAATTATTTCAGAATTTTTAAATAATTTGTACTATTTTTTATGTATTTTAGAAAATGTTCAATTTTGAACGCAATGCAAAAATTCATGTTTAACAACGAATAGTTATTACCCATTAAAAAATTGTTGGAATTTCAGAAGTTAATTATATTCTTAAAATATAATAATGTGGGAGTTGAGGGCAATAATTTCAGAATATTTAAACAATTTTTACTATTTTTTATGTATTTTAGAAAATGCTCAATTTCTTAGGCAATTAAAAAATGCATGTTTAACTACGAACAGTTATAACCCAGTAAAAAATTATTGGAATTTAAGAAGTTGATTATATTCTTAAAATATGATAATTAAGGAGTCGTATAGAATTATTTCAGAATTTTTAAAGAATTTCTACTATTTTTTATGTATTTTAGAAAATGGTCAATTTTGAACGCAATTAAAAAATGCAAGTTTAAGAACGAACAGTTATAACCCATTAAAAAATAGTTATAGTTAAAAAAGTTGATTGTATTCTCAAAATATAATAATGTGGGAGCTGTGTAGAATTAATTTAGAATTTTTAAACAACTTATACTATTTTTTATTGATTTTAGAAAATTTTGCACGCAATTAAAAAATGCATGTTTAACTACGAACAGTTATAACCAATTAAAAAATTGTTGGAATTTAAGAAGTTCATTATATTCTTAAAATATAATAATATGGGAGTTGAGTGGAATTATTTGAGAATTTTCAAACAATTTCTACTATTTTTTTTTATTTATTTTAGAAAATGCTCAATTTTAAAGGAAATTAAAAAATGCATGTTTAACAACGAACAGTTATAACCCATTAAAAAATTATTGGAGTCCAAGAAGTTGATTGTATTCTCAAAATACAATAATGTGGGAACTGTGCAGAATTATTTCAGAATTTTTAAACAATTTCTACTATTTTCTATTTATTTTATAAAATGCTCAATTTTGAACGCAATTAAAAAATGCATGTTTAACAAAGAAACGGTTATAACCAGTGGCGTCTTGTGGGACACGTTGATGGTAGAGCCACTTATACAATATACCCTACCCCCCTCTTTTTTTTTTTGAAGAAAGAAAGTACGATTTATCTTCCTAGATCTAAGTAACTGGCGAAAAAAGTGTTTTAAGAATTAAGTAAAAATTCTTGCAGAGCTTGAAACTACAGGTAGTGCCATGGCTCCTTGGCTCTATATAACGAGCCGCCCCTGGCCTGTATATCTAAAACATCGTTAGTGGGCGAATGATGAAAAATCAACGCCAAACAAAAACTAAAACAAAACTTAATTCGCAAACACCCTGTATAAAATTACCAATTTTTCGATTCAAAAAGTTTCCAGTAAATTCAGTTTTGCTTCACTTATTTTAATTGAATTTCTTTGTAATTACAAATATTTAAATCGCTCTTATATTTGAAACTACTAAAACAGGATAAAAAAAAACTTATCCCAGCATTGAAAAGGCTTTTGAATTGTGGTAAGCGGTAGTTCAAAATCGAGTTGGCTGTATAGATGAGATCGGATTCGGTTTATTTGCAAGTTGGTGGAGATACGTGGCCCATTATCAAATGCATGACTGTGCACGCGTATATTTATAGAAAGTTAGTTGGAACTTCGGATAGAATAGTGCTCGTTCCAACAATTGCGGATTATCGTTAAACAGCATCAATAGATGCGGAGTATTCCCAATGAAGTGGGAATTACTAAATTTAGAATTTCGGTCTAGCGTAAACTGCAAATGCAATTTGTTTAAAAAAAGTAATTTCTTGAGAAAGATTTTCAATTCTAAAACATATCATTAAACACCATCAATAGATGCTGCAGAATATACTCGATGAAGTTTGAATTACTAAATTTAACATTTCAGTCTAGCGTAAACTACAAAATATAATCAAGTTGTTGAAAAAAAAGATTTTGATTAAATTTAGTCAATGGATTTATGGCCATTTCGAAAAGTGCAGGACTCCACAAAGAAAATTATGAGTAAGGGTTTCGGTTTCACGCATTTCCCCATATCGTGAAAATATGAAATACACCCCCGGAGACAGCGAAAGCTTTATTTGTGTCTAGGGTGAGTCAATAGAACACTTTATCTTTCGTCCTTCACATTTACGCCTTTGTCTCGATTCTGGCCTCTTAAATAATTGATTAAAATCGCGAAAGCTGATCATCTCAACTGAGTTAGTGAAGCCTCGCTGGAGTATAAAATAGAAAAACAACGATTTTATTTCCTCGACGTAGCCTTCTTTTTGCAAGTGTCGCAGTTTAATGGAAGAACTTTAATTCAAGGTTCCACTGGAATCTCATGCATTTTTATTGCTTTACTCTTAACGGTTTTTTCTGCAATTCCATTCTTTAATGTAGAATAAAGGGGAATACGGTAATAAAACAATACGAAATTTCAGGAAGTGGCGGGTTTTGTTAAAATGCCAAGGATATGTGCTCGCATGTCCCACATTACTTCCTCATGCATGTAATTCCATTATAAAGCGGGACCGGCAGTAATTGCGAAATGGAAAATTTGAATTTCATCCAGTGATTTTCCGAAGGGCGGAATTTCATAATCGTAAGATACGGAAGATTTATTTTTACGGCGTGCGGCCTCCTAGTTGAAATCATATCCAGATCACTCGGATAAAGCAAATTGAAAGGGTGCACACTTTAGGATTCATTAGAGATGGGGGGAACGGAAGCTGAAAATAAGGGTTTTTTTGGCTAATGCCTGCAGCGATGGAACTATGACCCACTTACAGCTGAGGGTTCCTCTTGCTGAGCAATAAGTGGACTTAATGGGGCGTTTAATGTATTTTTGTTTCGGTGCTCGTAAATATTATGAATACGTGTAGGTGGTGTTCACGACATAATCCCACAATTAACTTGAATTGTGTAATGCAGTCTATTGATGCATTTATTAACAGTTTTTTTTAAGAAGACTTGATAGTGTAGTAAGAGCGGGAGCATATGCCTACTGCATCGTAAGTCGAGTGGGTTCGATTCCCCACTATGGCGAAACATTTTTGGCTCGAGAAATATTCGCTTGGGTCCGTTGTTATTGATTTATTAATTTGATGGTCATTCTTGTCAGCTGTAAAGTGTTATTTTTGGTAATTAAAAATGGTCATTTTTTACTGTTGGAAATTGTACAAATGGTCATTTTTAACAGTTAAAAATTCTCATTTTTGGTAAATAAAAATGGTCATTCTTGTCAGCTGGAAAGTGTTATTTTTGGAAATTGTCATTTTTGACTGTTAGAAATTGTCATTTTTAATAAATAAAATGGTCATTTTTGACAATTGAAAATAATTATTTTTTACTGCTGAAAATGATCACTTTTGGTAATTACAAATGGTTATTTTTGACAGTTGAAAAATTGTCATTTATGGTATTTAATAATGGTCATCTAGAGCTGGCCACATGGACATGCATCCCAGGCCAAAAAAAAAATAATGGTCATTTTTGACAGTTGAAAATTGTCGTTTTTGGTAATTAGAAAATGGTCATTTTTGACAGTTAAAAATTGTCATTTTTAGTGTATGAAAATGACCAGCTGTAAAGTGTTATTTTTGGTAATTAAAAATGGTCATTTTTTACTGTTGGAAATTGTACAAATAGTCATTTTTAACAGTTAAAAATTCTCATTTTTGGTAAATAAAAATGGTCATTCTTGTCAGCTGGAAAGTGTTATTTTTGGAAATTGTCATTTTTGACTGTTAGAAATTGTCATTTTTAATAAATAAAATGGTCATTTTTGACAATTGAAAATTATTATTTTTTAGTGCTGAAAATGGTCACTTGTGGTAATTACAAATGGTTATTTTTGACAGTTGAAAAATTGTCATTTATGGTATTTAATAATGGTCGTCTAGAGCTGGCCACATGGACATGCATCCCAGGCCAAAAAAAAATAATGGTCATTTTTGACTGTTGAAAATTGTCGTTTTTGGTAATTAGAAAATGGTCATTTTTGACAGTTAAAAATTGTCATTTTTAGTGTATGAAAATGACCAGCTGTAAAGTGTTATTTTTGGTAATTAAAAATGGTCATTTTTTACTGTTGGAAATTGTCATTTTTGACATTTAACAATTGTCCTCTTCGGATGCTAGAAATGATCATTTTTGTCAATTAGTAATTGTTATTTCTAGCAGTTGAAAATGTTAACGTTTTAGTGCCTTAGAAAAAATATAAAAACAATAGCTATCCACTTAAAATTTTCTAAATTTATGCAAAATACATTCTTAGCTAGGATTCTGCGAAAGTATATAATGTCCTTGTTGTGTATTTTGACAAGATCCCACGTGAACATTTAATTAATTTCCATAAAATTTGACAGATGATAATTTTTGACGGTTGGAAATTGTCATTTTTGGTAATTAAAAATAGTCATTTCTGTTATCTGGAAATTGTTATTTTTTGGAATTAAAAATGGTCATTTTTGACTGTTGGAAATTGTCATTTTTAGTAAATAAAAATGGTAATTTTTGACAGTTGGAAATTACCATATTTGGTAAATAAAAATAATCATTTTTGACAGTTGGAAATTGTCATTTTTGGTAATTAAAAATGCTCATTCTTGTCAGCTGGAAAGTGTTATTTTAGGTAAATAAAAATGGTCATTTTTTACTCTTGGAAATTGTCATTTTTTTACATTTAACAATTGGCCTCTTTGGATGCTAGAAATGATCATATTTGTCAATTAATAATTGTTATTTCTGGCAGGTAAAAATGGTCACGACACTCTATGAGAAATCAGCAATGTACATGTGCACGGCGGTACTTAACAAATTACCAAATGAAATAAAATGTTGTAACAGCTTTATGCAATTTAAAACAAAACTTAAAAAATTTCTCATTGAAAACTGTTTTTACACTTACTCAGATTTTATAAATCTCTGATCTCAGATTTTACAGCCTATATCGGTAATGTTTTAATGTGTATTGTATTTGTATAGTTTTAATCTTAAGTTTTAAATATATTTGACTATTTTTATTATTAAATTATTACTTATAATTAGCAATTTTAAATTTAATAACTAGACTAGGGTTATATTTTATTTATTTATTTATTTATTGATTTGTTTATTTTCACTGACACTTCACATCCACTACAAATTATGTATATCTGTTTAGCTAATGTATTTTTTGTGTATGGTGGCTTACGTGTAATAAATTGAATTGAATTGAATTGAATTGAATTTATAATCATTTTTGACTGTCGGAAATTCTAATTTTTGGTAATTAAAAATGGTCATTTTTAACAGTTAAAAATTCTCATTTTTGGTAAATAAAAATGGTTATTCTTGTCAGCTGGAAAGTGTTATTTTTGGAAATTGTCATTTTTGACTGTTAGAAATTGTCATTTTTAATAAATAAATAGGTCAATTTGACAATTGACAATTATTATATTTTACTGCTGAAAATGGTCACTTTTGGTAATTACAAATGGTTATTTCTGACAGTTGCAAATTGTCATTTATGGTATTTAATAATGGTAATTTTTGACAGTTGAAAATTGTCGTTTTTGGTAATTAAAAATGGTCATTTTTATCGGTTAAAAATTCTCATTTTTGGTAAATAAAAATGGTCATTCTTGTCAGCTGGAAAGTGTTATTTTTGGAAATTTTTGACAGTTGGAAATTGTTATTTTTGATAATTAAAAAGGGTCATTTTTGACAGTTAGAAATTGTCATTTTTGGTAATTAAAAATGGTCATTCTTTTCAGCTGGAAATTGTTATTTTTGGTAAATAAAAATGAGGATTTTTGACTGTTGAAAATGATCACTTTTGGTAAATAAAAATTGTTATTTTTGACAGTTGGAAATTGTCATTTTTGATAAATAAAAATGATAATTTTTGACAGCGGAAATTATCATTTTTGGTAATTAAGAATGGTCATTTTTGACAGTTGAAAATTGACATTTTTGGTAATTAAAAAATGGTCATTTTTGACAGTTGGAAATTATCATATTTGGTAAATAAAAATAATAACTTTTGACACTTGGAAATTGTCATTTTTGGTAATTAAAAATGCTCATTCTTGTCAGCTGGAAAGTGTTATTTTAGGTAATTAAAAATGGTCATTTTTTACTGTTGGAAATTGTCGTTTTTCGATATTTAACCATTGGTGTCTTTGGATGCTGGAAATAATCATATTTGTCAATTAATAATTGTTATTTCTGGCAGTTAAAAATGGTCATTTATGGTCATTATTAACGGTCATTTTTTACTGTCGGAAATTCTCATTTTTGATAATTAAAAATGGTCATTTTTAACAGTTAAAAATTCTCATTTTTGGTAAATAAAAATGGTCATTCTTGTCAGCTGGAAAGTGTTATTTTTGACTGTTAGAAATTGTCATTTTTAATAAATAAAATGGTCATTTTTGACAATTGAAAATTATTATCTTTTACTGCTGAAAATGGTCACTTTTGGTAATTAGAAATGGTTATTTTTGACAGTTGAAAAATTGTCATTTATGGTATTTAATAATGGTCATTTTTGACAGTTGAAAATTGTCGTTTTTGGTAATTAAAAAATGGTCATTTTTGACAGTTAAAAATTGTCATTTTTAGTATATGAAAATGGTCATGTTTGACAGTTACAAATTGTTATTTCGGGGATATAGAAATTGTCATTTATAGTAATTATGAATGGTAATTTTTGACAGTTGGAAATTGTCATTTTTGATAATTAAAAAGGGTAATTTTTGACATTTTTGGTAATTAAAAATGGTCATTATTTTCAGCTGGAAATTTTTATTTTTGGTAAATAAAAATGAGCATTTTTGACTGTTGAAAATGATTACTTTAGGTGAATAAAAATTATTATTTTTGACAGTTGGAAATTGTCATTTTTGATAAATAAAAATGATAATTTTTGACAGCGGAAATTATCATTTTTGGTAATTAAGAATGTTCATTTTTCACAGTTGAAAATTGTCATTTTTGGTAATTAAAAAATGGTCATTTTTGACAGCTAGAAATTATCATATTTGGTAAATAAAAATAATCATTTTTTACTGTTGGAAATTGTCATTTTTCGAAATTTAACAATTGGTCTCTTTGGATGCTAGAAATGATCATATTTGTCAATTAATAATTGTTATTTCTGGCAGTTAAAAATGGTCATTTATGGTCATTATTAACGGTCATTTTTGACTGTCGGAAATTCTCGTTTTTGATAATTAAAAATGGTCATTTTTAACAGTTAAAAATTCTCATTTTTGGTAAATAAAAATGGTCATTCTTGTCAGCTGGAAAGTGTTATTTTTGACTGTTAGAAATTGTCATTTTTAATAAATAAAATGGTCATTTTTGACAATTGAAAATTATTATTTTTTACTGCTGAAAATGGTCACTTTTGGTAATTACAAATGGTTATTTTTGACAGTTGGAAAATTGTCATTTATGGTATTTAATAATGGTCATTTTTGACAGTTGAGAATTGTCGTTTTTGGTAATTAAAAAATGGTAATTTTTGACAGTTAAAAATTGTCATTTTTAGTGTATGAAAATGGTCATGTTTGACAGTTACAAATTGTTATTTTGGGTATATAGAAATTGTCATTTATGGTAATTAATAATGGTAATTTTTGACAGTTGGAAATTGTCATTTTTGATAATTAAAAAGGATAATTTTTGACATTTTTGGTAATTAAAAATGATAATAATAATAATAATAATATTTATTTCCCAACAGAAATATCCAATTACAGGGAAATATTATCTTATTATATTATTTTCAGCTGGAAATTGTTATTTTTGGTAAATAAAAATGAGCATTTTCGACTGTTGAAAATGATCACTTTTGGTAAATAAAAATTGTTATTTTTGAGAGTTGGAAATTGTCATTTTTGATAAATAAAAATGATAATTTTTGACAGCGGAAGTTATCATTTTTGGTATATGGAAGAATGGTCATTATTTTTGACTGTTGAACATTGTCATTTTTGACATTTAACAATCGTCCTCTTCATTTAATTTCCGCAAAAAAAAAACCGTAAAACATAGAATTTCGTTAGTAAGCACTTTCGACGCGCGCTGTATCTCAGAAACTAATAGAGCAATTGATACGAAATTTTGAACATCCAGCTTATTTGATAATATGAAGAACTGAGAAGCTTTTGGTAAAATTTCGTACACCGGAAGTGGGCGTTTACCTAAACTGTTTTTTGTTTTTTGCCAATATTTTCTTAAATATGAAAAATATCACAAAAACATTTAAACAAACTTTAAAGACAACAAAGAAATGAACATCTTTTGCTTGAAAATATTTTTTCTTAAAACTATTTTTATTAGAAAAAAATTTATAATTTTTTTTAAATTTATGGTTTATAATTATAAAACGATAATAGTTACAGCAAATTTATTTATTTATTTTCATTCGAGAAAAAAAATTATAATTTTTTTTTATTTATGGTTTATAATTATAAAACGATAATAGTTACAGCAAATTTATGTTAATAACAATTGTAGAGAATGCTAAAATGAACAACTTATAAAGAATAAGTTTTTTTCGAAATCCCGTTAGTTTATGAGTAAACTGAGTTTTTGAATTTGAAGTATAATTCTTCCGTCTCATAATTTTGACGTTTTAAACGTCATTTTCATCCGAGTTTACACAACGCTAGATGTACATTTAAAATATGATTTCAATTAAAAATAAACCATGAAACCGTAAATATAAATGACTATGATACCATCAAGTCGGAGAAAGTAACATGATGGCCACATCTTTTTTTTTAATGTAAGGATGACTGACAGGAATTTGGGTAAGTGCACACAGCGGATATAACTAATTATTTAAATTTTATCTTGGCTAGGTGTATACCTTTTTGTTTGACATATAAATTTAGAATAATTTTTAAATTCAGAATAATTTGGATTTACCCAACCCACGCCTCATAAAAAATAAAACACTTTTTTTTTGAGTAAGAATGGTCGATTGGTTGACTGGATACGTTTTTGTTTGACATATGAATTTGGATTAATTTTTAAACTCCGAATCACGAATTATTTACGCAACGCTCGGCGCACAAAATTAAACCCTAAAATTTATTATTTCATTATTTATTTACCAAATAATGGCCGCTTAAATGGATTACCCGAACGAAATTGGATAACAGCAGATGTATGAAATTACAGTACACGCAAATATCATCTGAAAAAAAAAAAACACACACACACAGAGAAATAAGCATTTCTCTCTGCGTTTATATTTGCGCAGAGTTTCATTTCCTCTCTCTCCCGAATTTCCTAAAATTCATGATGTTTATTTTACCCCTCGAAATTAATTTGATGGTTTGTACAGGCATTTTTATGCTGCATACTTCATTCATTATTATCTGAATAATACATTCCCCATTTCCCGCTTTTATGCTGCTAATTATAAAGGAAGGTAATTCAAAGGCTTCGTTTTATAATTTAACCAAAATTGAAATGGCGGGTGTGGTGGGTGGGCTTCAACATACAATCCAACTAGTTGAACATACAGCAGCGTTTTCTCGCGTAAACCGGATGAATAATAAAACACACGGAAATATTACTGACTTTATATCTGTAAAATCCTGGTGAATGTTCTACTTTAGGGTTGTAAGGTAGAGCCCACGCACTACCCTTCGCTTCCACATTTACTTAGCCTATAAACCCTGTTTTCGATTTTCTGTTAATATACCCGCAACAAACGTTATATTTATATATCAATGATGATAACATAATAGTATATTTAAAAAAACGAGTTCCATAAGCGCGATTTTTTCGCACGCGTGCAAGTTTGGAAAAATTATACTTCAAATTCAAAAACTCAGTTTACTCAAAAACTAAAGAGATTTCGAAGAAAACTTATTCTTGATTCTTGAAGTTGTTCATTTTGGCATTTTGTACTATTAACGCAAATTTGCTGTAACTATTATCGTTTCATAATTATAAACCAACAATAATAAAATAATTTTTTTTTCTCGAATAACATCATTTTATGAAAAATATTTTCAAGCAAAAGATGTTAATTTCTTCGATGTCTTCAATATCTGTTTATATATTTTTGTCATATTTTTCATATTTAAAAAAATATTGGCAAAAAACAAACACTCACTTCCGGTGCACGAAATTTTACCAAAAGCTTTTCAGTTCTTCAGATTATCAAATAAGACGTATGTTGAAAGTTTCATATCAATTGCTCTATTAGTTTTTGAGATACAGCACGCACAGACACACAGACATACAATTTGTTTCCAGAAATTGTTGAAATGGCATCAAGGGACCACAAAACAGATATTTCCGTAAAAAAAATTTAAAAAAATATCACGATCACAATACTTTCTCCGACTTCGTAACGGAGAAAGTAAAAATGGATTTTTCAGACTTTGATCCGCCGTAGCGGCCAAACGAAAACTCCAAATTGAACGCGGTTTGCAAATCTGTGCTCCTCGTATATCAATTAGTCGGATTCAATTAAAATAAGAGATTTTTAATTTTTGACGAAAACATGAAAATATACACAAGTACATCCCTTGGAACTTTTGTTAAAAAATGCAACTTTTTTAATAATCATCGTAGACCATTGAAATATACCTTCTTTTTAATCAGAAAAACGAGAGAAATTGATTAGCGTTGATTGGCACAGTTATCACCATGCGGGGGCAGTCTATCCAAAGTAGTTTCGTTTAGTAGTTTAAACAACAAACACGACCATCTGTTATTGTAGCAAACTCTATCAATAAATAGTTAATTAGAAGTTTACTCTATGATTTCAAGAACCCTTTTGTAGCATTACAATTAATCCAATTAAAATAATATATACGTAATTTATGAATGTAATATATACATTATCCTTATAATAAAAATAAATACGTTTCTTTTATATCATATTCTGAATAAATAAGCAATAAAATAAATTTAAAAAAATATCTTATACTTCATGCTTCATGTTTTTATATTCAATATTCTTGACAGTGACATACTCATCTCAGCCCCTAAGGACCTGTTATTCCTACGCCTGGATCCTCGTGCCAGATAATATTTAAATCACGAATAAACATTTTATGTAGATTTATTTCTTGTAAATAAATGGTTATCCTTTTACTTTGTTGGTACAACACAAATTTTATTTTATTGTTGACTATAGTTTCGGCAACTCGTCAACAATAAAATAAAATTTGTGTTATACCAACAAAGTAAAAGTGTTTTATTATATTTACAACATGTATAACGAAGTAGAAGCCTCCACCATAAACAAATGGCTATCGGTTGAAAATTCCATCATATTCAACAAAATATTACACTTTTTTAATAGATATTCCAAAATTGCACAACAATGATGATTTATTCGTGTCGTTAACACACATAAGTGGTATCTGTTAGGCAAGTCGATCGCGAGATTCTACACCCGCGTATTTGTGTATTTGTGTGTGTGTGCAACTGATCTTGTTAGAGCCATCCCAAAGTGTCTCGTTGTGCAGTGAACTTAAATTTGAATGAGAACTCGTAATGATTGACTGTACATAATGTAAATTTAGAATCGGTCGCGAAGTGTAAGTAGATGTGTTGTCGCATTCTCTCCGAATACTTTCTCACTCCGCGCAAACTTTACACCTGGTGTCACGACATTTTGGGATGGCTCTACTTCAGTTGGTCGCCCCCGTTACTTAGGCCAACAATTGTATCCCAATAGTGAATTGTAACCGGTCATCCATTCCGATTCAGACATTTTCTTTACAGAAATCATTGAAATCGTCTCTAGGGACCTCAAAATGAATATTTCCGTTATTTTTTATTTTATTTTCAAGGTCCGTACTTCGTAACAAAGAAAGTAAAAATAGACAGCACACTGGGTTATTGTTATTCTACAAATATATCTTTCTTACTTATTAGATACAGCTTGCACAGCTCAATAAGAAAGTTAAAATTAAAACGAAAACAATTTCTTTGCTTTTTTCACATTCTTGATAAATGTAAGAACACGGGCAAAAAGACATTGGTCGATAGGTGGTTCAGTAATATTATACTAAATAATAAACCTCTATAGATCTAAGAACTTTAATGTATGTATAGTTACTGAATAAATGTATTCTCTCTCTGTAAGTACAGCATAACTATAATATTTCTTGAATGATGCATCATAGTTATTATTTCGAAATAAACACTTAAAAGTTTTGATTAATTTTGATTAATTAAAACACTTAAAAGTTTGTTCTATTTCGAGATAACGGAATATATCAATAACAAATATGAATAATCAATTGAATGCCTAAGTTATTATAATATTTATCATTGTGCACGGCAGATAATCAAACGTCATCACCGCTGCTCAATGAATATGTCTGAAGCTGACACTTATGTATTAATAATCGATAACATGGCCGTACAATCACATACGTGGCGCCGAATAATGGCTTTGTCATGACAGAAATATATTTAGTACATACAGCATGTGACAATTTAAATGATATATTCTTATATTTATGATTTAATCATCTGCCTGATGAAGCCACTGTGTGACGAAACATATTTCGCAATGTTCGCCATTAAAAATTTGTGAAAATTCTCAACACTCGTGTTTTACCACTTATATTTATGACATTATTTTATAAATACTATTGATAAAAAAGCAGTAGCAATACTTATATTGAATGCTTACGCGGAACGAAAAGGGTTGATGAATTCAGCTGCAGTACCGATTTAAGCAACGTCAACCCAGGTCTATATTAAAATATATAATATATTTTAAAAAATCTGACGAAAGAAGTGAAACTGGTCGGTAATTTAATTAGCAAATTCAACTATTAGCTTGCTATGGCACTCTTTAGTGCGAGGTATTCAAGTGATATCAGGGGTACCACAAGGATCGCATTTTGAACCCATTATATTTCTCATTGTCATTAATGATTTGATAAACGTCATTAATTATTCGCACGAAGCAAAAAAATCAATTGAAGTTATAACATATAAAAAAAGTCTGACGACGCTGTGAAGTGAAACAGGTCGGCTAATTTAATTAAAAAAATAAACTATTTGTTTTTCATGGCACACTTTACTCAGACAATGCTCATGTAGATGGGTGGGGTTTTTAATTTAGTTTAAAAATTTAATGCAAACTTATTTCGTGATTATCTTGATGGATTTAAGAAACACTGTAAAAAAAAACTATTGTGTAGTAATGAGTAGTAGTAGGACTCACTGTAGAGGTGGACGAAAGGACTCTTATTGTGAGTCGACTGAATAACTCTTTTGAAAAAAAGAAGAGCTCAATTCATAAATTTTGCAATTTACCATGAAAGTGAAGACCAAAAAAAGATACTCACTTCGAAACTTCTGCAATTAACCATGAAAACGAAGTGAAGAGCAAAAAAAACAAAACAAAAAAAGTTCTCACTTCCAAAATTTTGATTGTACCCCGTACTTCACCTCCTCCAGGCTTCGATTATCGAACTGCAGCAATACAGGCTTCGGATTGATTGTCAAACTCGTTGAAGATTTGTACGGTTGCGGAGTTCTTTTACGGTTAGTTTTGATGTCTAGGATATAAAATTTCTCAGGTTATTATTTGCTTGTAGCAATTTTAAAATTCGCGTTACTTTTCAATTGAGCATTCCCGATGACATTGAACTTTTTCGACAGTTTTGTCATAAATCACGTTCGTGAAGTTTGGCAAAGCATATTAATTACACCCTGTATGTGTTGCTGCAAAAAACACACTTAAATTGCAGAATAATAATAATAATAATAAAACTAGCAAACACACGCAGTGCACACATGTGAAATGTAAATCAATGAAAAATTGCATTAAAAAATCATTCATTTCATACGTAAAAATAAAAATAATATGGCAAACGATGTCCTTAATTTGGTATCGAGCAATTCAGCCGATGTAATGCGAATAAAGCAGTAAACGATAACAGTAAAAAAGCTATAAAATAAACAATTCGCGCTCGGCGACTGCACACACGCAAAAAGAAGTAACTTTGGCGTTTAATTAAAAAAAAAACAAACAATTAAACAACACAGCAAACACACAAAGAAACAGTTAAAACACAGAAAACTTATCTTACAAACTCTTGTTCTATTTGGAGAAAAGAATGAACGCACCTAGAAAATGAAGAAAATTAATTAGTAGTGTTGCTTGGAAATAACGCACTTATTGTTGTGTAGATCGTATATAATGAATTTCTTATTTTTATGATTTGGTTCTCATGCGGTGAAGCATTTCGTAAAAATGTGCCTTAAATTATTTAATAAATTGCCGCCGTCGGATATTAAAACCAATGCCAAAATAAAATGTTTAAAACAAAACTTAAATCTTTTTTTTTATAAATAAGGCCTATTACATTATCTTAACCCTTACGCCGCGGAAACTGGATGATTACGCAAAAAAATATCACAGTCTTATAGGCGGGACCCGCATATAAACGCATTGATACACATATTCTAATTCCACAGCAAACCAGTTACAGTACTACCGTGCACCGGAGACATGAAAGAATGCAAGCCAATTGAATTTAAGAACTGCGCAACACACCTCGAGTTCTTGGTGCAACTCTAAGCTTCTGAAAATTATACGCCGCAGCGAAAGGGTGAATGAACCACCACATACCATGTTAACCTAATTTTAGTTACTTTAAGTTATTTTACTTTTATGTTCACTTTTAATATGTTCTTGATTTGACAATTGTAACACATGTTTTTATGTCCAACTACAAATAAAGATATTATAGATATTAAAATTCGGTATTCATAACACAATTAATATATCCTCATTTTATCCTTATTTTATCAATACCGAATGTTATTAATTTATTCTGTTTAACCCTTTAAGGATCACGAGCCACTATAGTGACTCAGTTTTAATTTTTTTAATTACCTATTTTATTATGAATTTTATATTCAAAATGAATAATTAGTGTAAATCGTGAAATGTTGAAATCATGAAAAAACAAATTTCTGGGAAAAATATTTATTCTACACGCTTTTTCCGTCATTAAGAACCGTCAGGAATTTTTTCAAATCTTTCCGAGACCCAACATTTTTTTCATGCATTTTTTTTGAGTAGTACTATGGAAAAAATGGCGAAAATCGTGAAACGTTGAAATCATTAAAAAAAAACTGGGAAAAACAATTACTATACACGCTTTTCCCCGTCATCAAAAATCGTCATGAATTTTTTGAAATCTTTCTGAGACCCAACATTTTCTGCATGCATTTTCTCCCTGGGTAATACTATGAAAAAATTGCAAAAATTGTGAAAATATGAAATCACGAAAAATAAAATTATTTCTGGGAAAAATATTTACTCTACACGCTTTTTCCCGTCATTAAGAACCGTCATGAATTTTTTCAAATCTTTCCGAGACCCAACATTTTCTGCATGCATTTTTTCCTGAGTAAATACAATGGAAAAAATGGCTAAAATTGTAAAATGTGGAAATCAGGGAAAAAAAACATTCTGGAAAAAATAATTACTCTACATGCTATTCCCCGTTATTGAGAACCGTCACGAATTTTCTTTAATCTTTGCGAGACCCAACATTTTTTGCATGCATTTTTTCCTGAGTAATAATATGGAAAAATGGTGAAAATCGTGAAAAGTTGAAATTACGAAAAAAAAAAATTCTAGGAAAACTAATTACTCTACAAGCCTTTTCCCGTCATTAAGAACCGTCATGAATTTTTTAAAATCTTTCCGAGACCCAACATTTTCTGCATGCATTTTTTCCCTGGACAATACTGAAAAAATTGCAAAAATCGTGAAAACTTGAAACCACGAAAAAAAAAAGTTATTTCTGGGAAAAATAATTGCTCTACACGCATTTTAACATCATTAAGAACCGTTATGAATTTTTTCAAATCTTTCCGAGACCCAACATTTTCTGCACGCATTTTTCTCTGGGTAATGATGTGAAAAAATTGCAAAAATCGTGAAAAGTTGAAATCACGAAAAAAATGTTTTCTGGCAAAAATAATTACTCTACACACTTTTCCCGTCATTAAGAATCGTCATGAATTTTGTCAAATATTTCTGAGACCCAACATTTTCTGCATACATTTTTTCCTGAGTAAATACAATGGAAAAAATGGCGAAAATCGTTAAATGTGGAGATCAGGAAAACAAAATTTCTGGGAAAAATAATTACTCTAAATGCTTTTCCCCGTTATTGAGAACCGTCATGAACTTTTTCAAATCTTTCAGAGACCCAACATTTTTTGCTTGCATTTATTTTTCTGAGTAATATGGAAAAATGGCGAAAATCGTGAAAAGTTGAAATCACGAAAAAAAAAACATTTTCTGGGAATAACAATTATTTCCCGTCATTAAGAACCGTCATGAATTTTTTCAAATCTTTCAGAGACCCAATATTTTCTGCATGCATTTTTTCCCTGAGTAAATAAATACAATGGACAAAATGGTGAAAATCGTTAAATGTGGAAATTAGGAAAAAAAAATCTGGAAAAAATCATTTCTCTACATGCTTTTCCCCGTTATTGAGAACCGTCATGAATTTTTTTAAATCCTTCTGAGACCCAATATTTTTTGCAAGCATTTTTTTTCCCAAGTAATATGGAAAAAATGGTGAAAATCGTAAAAAGTTGAAAAAAAAAATTTCTGGGAAAAACAATTACTCTACACGCTTTTTCCCGTCATTATAAACCTTCATGAATTTTTTCAAATCTTTCTGAGACCCAACATTTTCTGCAAGCATTTTTTCCTGAGTAAAAAATATAATGGAAAATCGTTAAATGTGAAAATCAGGAAAAAAAAAATTCTAGGAAACATAATTACTCTAAATGCTTTTCCCCGTTATTGAGAACCGTCATTAATTTTTTTAAATCATTTTTTTCCTGAGCAGTACTTTGGAAAAAATGGCGAAAATCGTGAAACGTTGAAATCGTAAAAAAAAAATTCTGGGAAAAACAATTACTCTACACGCTTTTTTACGTCATTAAGAACCGTCATGAATTTTTTCAAATCTTTCCGAGACCCAACATTTTTTTCTACTACTAATACTATGAGAAAAATGGCGAAAAAAATATTGAAATCATGAAACAAATACATTTTTTCTGAGAAAAATAATTCCTCCACACGTTTTTTTTTATATAATTAGTTACGATAGTTTCAATTAAATATGGGCCATTATCAAACTTAAGCTTTGTAACTTGAGAACTGTTATTATTAACATAGTGTATACAACAATGCATACATTTCAACATTTATCGTGAAGTAACCACATCCGCTTTTGCTTAGTTTATACAAGACAAATGTTTAGTTTACTGACTGAAACTGTTATTAACATATTTGTACATTCAATATTTATTATAATACATGGTTAGTTGTAGGTAATGTTGATGTATCCATTTCTGTTTAATGTCTCTTAGCGAAATTTAATGCCCTAGCAGTGCACAGTGTCCGGAAACGCGAGAAATGTGGCCAAGCGGGTTGAAAATCTGGCAAAAATAAAGTCAGTTTAAAAAAAAAAAAATAACGGATTCATGTTCGCAACACTTATAAATTTAAATTTTTGAGTCATAATTCTAAACCATTATGGCGTATTCGGGCATTCAAGTAGACTGATTTTAACTGATGAGTTTCAAGCAAAAATTGCACCGGAAATAAATATTATTTTTATCACATTTTGAAGTGTTTTCCGAATGAATTTTATATTTTATATAACGTAAAACTGAATAAAAACACGATTTATTGGTACTAATTACAAAAAGAATGTCTGATAAAGTTTTAAGATAAAACAGTTTTAAATTTGTAGAAATTTAAAACTAATTTCGGATTTTAAAAGAGTAAAAGTTGCTTATATGAAAAATCGTGTCACCCAATTTACATTATTTGATAGCCCCAAGTGTCCTCTATCTTTTCATACCAAATTCACCTTCAGGTTGATCCCACCTCGGGTGTAGTGATTTTTTTTCTCTCGCTAGAGGCCGAAAAATCGGACAATGGAATAAAAAATTGATTACAAAATATTATGTATTCAATCAAATATTGTGTAGTATGTAGCAAAGGATGGTATATTTATTTCCATCTTCTTCAAATGCAGTTTAATCATGCACATTCAACGTTATTCGTGTTGGAGTATGTATACCTACCACATAGTGCAGAGAATTTCTGATCGTAAATAGCACAAATCGAGCAAACAGCTGCAGTTGACGTGTACGTGCACGTTCAAAGTCTAACCTAGTTGTTTGATGTACTAAGTTTGATACCTGACCTGGATCCTTATTTCGTGGTTTTGAATATCACGCCAAGCGATTGATTTTATCCAAGAAAATTCGCGGGAGGAAAAATATTATAAATATTCCAAACACCGTTGAAGGTGGAAACGTCAAAGTGGCGGAATCTATTGCCTGAATTTACAACATTTAGGCAATGTATTTATTTATTTATTTTAATTATTTATTTATTGGCAGTTTATTCCTTGTATTAAAATAATATGTCGAGATATATGTACACAAAAAAAGTAACAAAAATTTTGATCATATATAGAATAGGCAGAGTTCATTCCATTGATGATCTTCCACTCGTACCTGTAGCTTATCTTCATGGTGATGATGCCACTCTGGCGTTTAAATATTTTTGTAATATTTTTTAATGACTCAGTGGCAACAACTTTTAATTCATAGCAAATTTGTAACCGACGAACCCCTTTACGATAGCAATAATGTTCGGGGTAAAGGTGGAATAACACAAAGAAGGAAGGCGGAAATATGTAAATGCCAGTAGCAACAAGTGTAGGGTTGGAGGAGGACGCAATAATCGTATTTCATTTCCGTTAAAAATGATACGGCGCTGTATGCTGATCCTTGATAATGCCATTAAATATATTGTTGGTCGGAATTAGCATGTACGTATATTACTAAAGCAGGTAATTTACATTAATGTGCAGCAATGCGCGATGCACATTACGCTTCTGCAACATCGCCACGATAATTATGCATTTACGACCGGCTTGCGTCTCCATTGTGACACCGTTCTGGGCAATTAATTAATTCCACTAGCATTTGAACTTATTAATGACGGACGTAATTATAATGGGATATGCTGTTAAAGAACGCCATAAAATAAATTCTAGTATAAGGAAGGAATAATTGGAAACGAGTCCACTAACGATAGTGTTAGAGCCGTCCCAAAATGCCGTGACACCTGGAGGGTGAAACGTGTTTTTTTGTTCGAAAAGGGATCATCCCAATTTGGGTTTACCCCCTTAAAGTAGAGACAAAATGGGATTTTTCCCGAAAGAATCATCCAATTTGGTTGAAAAGTCGCTGAGTTATGTGCGAAAAACCTCAAAATGCACTTTTTTTCAAACACCCATGACTTAGTGTCAAATCATCGTAGTAACTTCTTTCTTTGAGTTCTGCATAGGAAATTGATGCGTATTATTTATGGTGGATCGAGTCGACAAAATTTTTCAAAGTTGGACATGAAAAAACATGTTTTTTTCACAGGGGTGCTAAAGGGGGACGGAAGGGTTTACGCTTAAGTTCGCATGCATGTTTTCAAAGAAGACACTTCAAAGTTTTTTGCCCTCAAAGATTCATCAAAATCGATTGAAAATACGCCGAGCTATGGCGGTTTGAGAATGGTCGAAATTTTACAAATTTCAAGTGTTTCATTTTTTTTCCACCAGTATATATAATTAATGAGCGATATATTGCACTAACATCAATGTACTCGCGATGAGTAATGCTCACAAGATAGAGCATATATAGGGCGATAGTATTTGATAGTATTTGAAATACTCAAATTAATTGTCAAAAATTGCAACAATTTTGGCAATTCCAAGAAAACAGAAAAACAATTGCTATCGACTTAAAACACTCCAAAAATATTGAAAATTCATCCAAGTTTATATTTTTCCGAAAACTATGTACAATTTAGCATTAGATATTGTGATTATTTCATGTGATCAGAGCGGAGAGTTGTAAAAAATTGCAATAATTTTGGCGATTCGAAAACAATTGTAAAAGAATTGCTATCGACTTAAAACTTTCTAAAATTGTTGAAAATTAATTCGAGATTATGTTTTTGATGAAAACTACGTACAATTCAGCACTGGATTTTTATGACTAATACATTTGATTTGAGCGAAAAGTTTAAAAAAAATGCAACTATTTTAGCGATTCCAAAAAAAATTGAAAAACCATTGCCATCGACTTAAAACACTCCAAAAATATTGAAAATTCAACCAAGTTTATATTTTTCCGAAAACTATGTACAATTTAGCATTTGATATTGTGATTACTTCATGTAATCAGAGCGTAGAGTTGTAAAAAATTGCAACAATTTTGGCGATTCGAAAACAACTGTAAAAGAATTGCTATCGACTTAAAACTTTCCAAAATTACTGAAAATTGATTAGAGATTATGTTTTCATAAAAACTACGTACAATTCAGCACTAGATTTGTATGATTATTACATTTGATTTGAGCGAAAAGTTGTAAAAAATGCAACAATTTTCGCGATTCCAAAAAAAAACAGAAAAGCAATTGCTATCGACTTAAAACTTTCCAAACTCACTCAAAATGTATTCGAGTTTGTGATTCCGTGAAAAACTACAAGCAGGCCATCACTGGATTTTAGGATTATTTCACTTGAAAGTTGTAAAAATTCTAATACATTTGGCGGAACTGAAAAAAATAACAAAAATAACAAAATAACAGTTGGCGTCAACTTGAAACTTTCAATAATCACTAAAAATGTACTTAAGATACTGTTATTGTGAAAAATTCGTACACTTCATCACTAGCTTTCGCGACAATTTGAGTAAAAAAAACTGTTATAATTTTTTTTTTAGCAATTAACTTGAAACTTTCAATAATCACAAAAAATGACTTAAGATTTTGTTATTGTGAAAAATTCGTACACTTCATCACTAGATTTTGCGATAATTGAATTTGATCAGAGCGACAATTTTAGAAAAAAAGACTGTTATAAATATTTTTTTAGCAATTAACTTGAAACTTTCAATAATCACAAAAAATGACTTAAGATTATGTTATTGTAAAAAATTCGTACACTTCATCACTAGATTTTGCGATAATTGAATTTGATCAGAGCGACAATTTTAGAAAAAAAGACTGTTATAAATATTTTTTTAGCAATTAACTTGAAACTTTCAATAATCACAAAAAATGACTTAGGATTATGTTATTGTAAAAAATTCGTACACTTCATCAGTAGATTTTGCGATAATTGAATTTGATCAGAGCGACAATTTTAGAAAAAAAGACTGTTATAAATATTTTTGTAGCAATTAACTTGAAACTTTCAATAATCACAAAAAATTACTTAAGATTATGTTATTGTAAAAAATTCGTACACTTCATTACTAGATTTTGCGATAATTTAATTTGATTAGAGCGACAATTTGAGAAGAAAAAACTGTTATAATTTTGACGAAGCGAAAAAAATTGGAAAACAATTGCAATCGTCTTGAAACTTTCTAAAATTGCTCAAAATTGATTCAAGAGTATGTTTTCGTAAAAAACTACATGCGCTGGATTATGCGATAATTTAATTTGATCAAAACGGAAAATTTTGAATAATTGTAAAAATAATTGATTCGATCAAATCGTAAATAATTGTAATAATTTCGCGATAAAAAAAATATTTTAAGTTCCTCAAAATGTCTCACGTTATGAATCAGTGAAAATTTGCATTTAATCTATACGTTCCAAACTAAGTTTTTTTTTTTAATTTCGATAATCTTGAAGATTAAAATTAAAAAGAAAACAATTGCTATCGGCTTTAAACTTTTCAAAATTACTCGAAATTCACTTAAGTTTATAATAACGCGAAAATCTGCATACACTTCATCACTGAATTTTGCGATAATTCATTTGATCGAAGCTGAAATTTGTGAAAATTTGCAACAATTTTAACAATTCGATAAAAATATAAAAACAATTGCTATCGATTTAGAACTTTTCAAAATTACTCAAAATTCATTTGAATTTATAATTACGCAAAGATCTGCATATACTTCATCACTGAATTTTGCGTTAATTTCAGTTGACCGAAGCGTAAATTTGTGAAAATTTGCAATAATTTTGATGATTCGATAAAAATAGAAAAACAATTGCCATTAACTTCAAACTTTTCAAAATAAATCAAAATCCATTCCGCAAAAAAAAATCTACATGTAGTTCATCATTGGATCTTGGGATAATTGCATATGATCAGAGCAGGAAGTTGTAAAAAATTTCTACAATTTTGGCGATTCGAAAAAAATAGAAAAACAATTGCTATTGACTTGAAAGTTTTCAAAATTACTCGAAATTCACTTAAGTTTATAATAACGCGAAAATCTGCATACACTTCATCACTGAATTTTGCGATAATTTTATTTGATAAAAATATAACAACAATCGATTTAAAACTTTTCAAAATTACTCAAAATTCATTTGAATTTATAATTACGTAAAGATCTGCATATACTTCATCACTGAATTTTGCGTTACTTTTAAGTTGACCGAAGCGGAAATTTGTAAAAATTTACAATAATTTTGATGATTCGATAAAAATAGAAAAACAATTGCCATTAACTTCAAACTTTTCGAAATAAATCAAAATTCATTCCGTAAAAAAATCTACATGTAGTTCTTCACTGGATCTTGGGATAATTTCATATGATCAGAGCAGGAAGTTTGTACAATTTTGGCGATTCGAAAAAAATAGAAAAACAATTGCTATTGACTTGAAACTCTTCTAAATTACTCGAAATTCACTTAAGTTCATAATAACTCGAAAATCTGCATAAACTTCATCCCTGAATTTTGAGATAATTTCATTTGATCGAAGTTGCAATTTGTGAAAATTTGCAACAATTTTGACGGTTCGATATAAATAGAAAAATAATTGTTATCGACTTGGAAATTTTCAAAATTACTCAAAATTCATTTAAATTTATAATTACGTGAAGATCTGCGTATAATGAATTTTGCATTAATTTCAGTTGACCGGAGCGGAAATTCGTGAAAATTTGCAGTAACTTTAACGATTCCATAAAAATAGAAAAACAACTGCCATTAACTTCAAACTTTTCAAAATAGCTCAAAATTCATTCGAGATTATGATTCCATAAAAATATACACGTAGGGATAATTTTATATGGTTAGAGAAAGAAGTTGTAAAAAATTTCAACAATTTTGGAGATTCGAAAAAAATAGAAAAACAATTGGTATTGACTTGAAAGTTTTCAAAATTACTCAAAATTCATTTAAGTTTATAATTAGAGAAAATCTGCATATACTTCCTCACTGCGTTTTGCGATAATTTCATTTGATCAGAGTAGAAATTTGTGAAAATTTTGAATAATTAACGTTTAAATAAAAATAGAAAAACGATTACGATTAACTCTAAACTATCCAAAATAACTTTAAATTGGGGGCTGCGGTATGTCCCATTCATTATTAAAATGAAATTTCAAAAATTTAATTATCGTTAGTGGCCGAATAGCTAGATGCTTACGCCAATTCCAAATCACCCGCACTTCCTCAACCCGAATTCCCGTCAACCAACCAACAAAAAAAAAACTCTAAATTAATTCGAGATTATGATTCCATCAAACCTTCAAACCTTCATGTAGTCATCACTGGATTTTGGGAAGTTGTAAAAAAATTCAAAATTTTTGGCGATTCGAAAAATATAGAAAAACAATTGCTATAGACTTAAAACTTTTCAAATTTTCTGAAAATTTATTCTACTTTATGTTTTCGTAAAAACTTCATATATTCCATCGTTGGATTTTGCACTAATGTCATTTGAACAGAGTGGACAGTTTTAAAGAATTATAATGATTTGGTGATTTAAATCACTTATTTCTTTGTGATTAGATATTTTTATTATGAATAAAAAATATATTTCCTGCATCATATTACACAGTAGATACAATACTTACATAGTTGAAATACAGCATAAACAAACACCGATTCCGCAGAATAAATATATCAAAGCAACTGTTGATCTACATACACTATTTGCTTAATGTACGATACGAGAACGGAAACACAATGCAAACACATGCACTCTTAAAACAGCAGCCTTTCCCCAATATCGAAGAGCTGTAAAGGATATTGGATTTTCTTATGTACGCAATATTGACACCACTGCTTCTTGCTGATTATGCATAAATCTTATCACTCACGTACGGCGGGGGTTGATTTAAATTCCATTCGAAATGTATTCGGGGCGAAAAATGAAACTCGATTTAATTTATTTGAAATGTCTAAGACAATGCTTTCTCGGGAATTAATTTGAACTGTTTATTTATTTTACATCGAATAGATGGAATACTCGAGATTCAAGACGATGACATCAAAGTGAACTATTCCGCGGCGAAACAGAAAATATTGCGAGCATCCTTTGTATGTCAAACATTGTTTAATTATATTATTTATAGAGTATTTACTTAACCCAATTTGTTTGATGGAAGTAATTGAGCGTTGTTTCGTTATTCGCGGAGAACCTTTAGAGGCAAGGGAAACGATTTCAAAGTATTTGCATGCAACTTGTCTCAACGGAGTACAGTGTAAATACATCATTAACACGCCATGCCACTTCAAAGTGTAATGATTATTCTAACGCTGTATTGCATCGCAAACTTTAAATAGAACATTCGCTATTTCGATGAACATACAACTGTCTTTATTTGTTGTAGCTTCATCTTACATAAGATGTACAATATTTAATATTATTAGTTGTAATTGAAATTTGTTATACAGGGTATTTTTTTTTATCGTGGGCCATAGGATTTTATATGCTAAAAATTATACCTTGTATTAATGTATATTTTATCATAAAATTTTGAAGGAAATTTCAGTTAGTAATATAAATCAATTATTTTTCTACATGATGCGCTAGTCAGAATAATTTAAACATGTTTTATTCCATTAAAAAATGAAATTACTTAAAATAAATAACTGAGCAAACATAATCAAAGTAACTTGAATTTCTGAAATGTCAAATTGATTAATGAATTAATTTCATTTTTTAATAGAATAAAACATGTTTAAAGTAATCTAATTAAGCGCATCATGTGGAAAGTAATTGATTTATTACTAACTAATATTTGCTTTAAAATTATATGTTGAAATATGCATTAAAACAAGGTATAATTTTTAACATGTAAAATCCTATGGCCCACGATAAAAAAAACGTACTGTATATCTTTATTAACAGGTTGATCTTTATAAAAATCCTCATAAATATTTAATCCTGTTTATCGACCAAAGGTCTTTCTGCCTAGAAATTTCTTAACATACCGGATTTTTTTTTAAGTGACTCGACTTTGTCTTTAACATTGAATAATATAAGTTAATTCAAATTCATGATCAACATCTATTATTACAGACATGTGTTTGCATGCTACTTGTTCCTTTCTCCGTAGGAAGTTCTTTTAACCGAAATATCCGTTTTAAGGTCCTAAGAGACGATTCTGACAATTTTTTGGAAACAAATTTTTATGGGTGTGCATGCGTGCCTTTGTGATAATCCGAAGAACTTTTGGTAACATTTCGTAGGCGTTGAAATAATATGATTTTTTTTTTGACTTCAGTCACATCGAACATTTTAATTTTGTATTCTTAATTTTTGGGATGAATAAATGAACAAATGAATAATTGAATAATGTCAGACATCCATAAACATGGACCCGACCGAATACTTCTCGATCTCCGAAAAATCTTTCGGCCGGGCTGGGAATCGAACCCACACGGCACGCGATGCAATCGGCACAAGCGCTCGCCTGCACCCAACGGGCCGCCCAAAATTTTTCAAAAGTATTGCAAAAAAAAACTAAAACTTCGTTAATGCTATAATATACGATTTATAAAGAATAAGTCTTTCCGCAAACTTTTTATAAAAAAAAATAACTAAGGAAAATATTACTAAATACCCTTTTATGAAATGGGAGAAAATAACATGATTCATTTCATTCAATCACATTTTTTCATATTACTTGCATGAAATAAAAAAGAATAGTAATATGTGAGTGTTTCCCGTAAGTTTCCAATAAAATAGAAAAATACCTGATCATGTATACACTTGTTTTGTAAACTTAAAACCTGTAACGGCTTTATATTTCTGGCACATCTTAGCATTCAGCAGGAGTTTTAGAACTACGACCATATTTTACTCCTTAAGTAGTCCGTAATGACAGGAAATGGAGGTTTGGTAATTGATTGGAGTTTTTGTACTTGTTTCGATGTCGTTGGAGTTTTAGTGCATTAGCGGTTCCTTGAAGTTTGTCAATAGTATAAGCTACTCCTCGACTCCGATTTATAATCATGTTCCCTCTATTTTTCGAAGGACATTGCAATATGATAGTATCAATTATTTGTCCTTTTCGCATCTATATTTATTCAATTTCTGTATATTAATTATTCTTGATGTTTACATAAAGAATTACATGACATCAAAATTTATATTTTATGTATTTATAAATTAAACAAAATATAACTCAAATAAAAAGATCATTTATCTAGGAATACCATGATTTCTCATGAATGATCTAAGTTTGCAAAGCGCCTATAGACTTAATTAAAATTAACTGTTGGAGCAAATATGTAAATCGCAATTATAATCGCCAAACCAGTAGCATATCTAGGGGGGGGGGGACTTAGTTGCGCCCCCTCCACAATTATAATTTTATGGTTACTTTTAACTTTTGCTATTGCGACAAGAATTCGTTTTAAGCTGTAATTCAATTAGATTTAAGGTAAAGACGGTGAACTTTTATTTACCTTCAATGGTTCCGAGTTTTCGATTCAAATTCGTTTATTATTTGCTATTGTCAAAAGAGTTTCGTAAAATTGTAAAATTTCTTTACTTGTTTGAAACTGAAAAACATTTGCAGCTAGAATGATTTTTTTCGCAGTTATTAACCCGCCATTGGTGACGCAAATTTAATGGTGACGGCCGGGGTTTTCAACTGAAGATTTTTCGAAACGTGTAACTAATAGTTAATTTTTTTTAAATTTATGCTCTTTTACAAATGCGGCAGCTATTCGAAATTGCAACAAAAACAATAACGGATAATAAATTTATTCGACACATCCGGCCTCACAGACCAGCGGGTTAAGAGAACTTGAATACCAAGTAAGGTGGTGAACGAATTTTCCAAATTTTTTCAATTGTTTAACAGTTAAAGCTGAAGAACAATTGTCAATCAAATTGGTATTCTTCGCAGCAATTAAAAGAACCAAGAGTCGAGTAGGATGGTGAACAGATTTTTATATTTCTTCAATTATTCGGAACTTGGAAAAACTGAAAAACAGTTGCGACTAGAATTCATTTTCTGACTGCAATTCTACCTGAATTTATAAGAATCTGCCTTTTTGGAAATCAATGACGCTCAACAATATCTGCAAACAAATGTGATATAAAACTGAATTCTTTACAAATGCATTTCATTGGACAAAGGAACATGCTCTAACAAAACGCAGTTACAACAGCCAAACAAAATTGTGAAGAGAATATCCAATGAGTTAGAAAGAAAAATATGACGAGTGGTAAAAATTCAGAAGGCTTGGAGCTATCTTTAGAAGAAAAAATACAAAGGAAAATGATTTAGTCATTAGATGGAATTATCCAGAAAATAAATGTAGAATCCAAATCGAACGCGGTTTTCAAAACTGTGTTGCTTGGGTCCAAATTGGCGATTTTGAATTTTTGACAAAAATCCGAAAAACGATGGAAATGTTCCCCCCCCCCCTTCTTATTTTTGCTCAAAAATTGCATTTGAAATGATTTCCTGAAGAAACCACTCATTCGATTCGGGTTTTCTATACATCACTGGAAAGATGCCTTGAAAATCCTTCCGAAAAAGCATTTGCGCAAGAACAAATATCGATTTGAAGCCCGTGACGCAATCGCAAAGAAAACTCGAAATTAGAAAAAATCGAAAAAATCAACTTTCTTTAATAATAGAATAGAATAGAATAGAATAGAATAGAATAGAATAGAATAGAATAGAATAGAATAGAATAGTTTATTATGTTAAGACCGTTAGGTTTACAATCGTCCAGTATGAATTAGAATCTATGTATAGATAAAACTGCGCAACAGTGGTTATTACATTAAAAACTAGTATAAATAAGACTATGAAATAGTGAACACATAAAATCATTGTAAATACAAATAGTTAGCAAGTCAGCATAAACTTTATGAAAATTTTTGAAAAAGTCGATTTCTTCTGACTTTGAACAGCCGTAGCGGCTAAACTAAGAAAATTCAAATCAACCGCGGTTTTCAAAACTGTGCTGCTTGGGTCCAAGTTAGTCGGTTCTAATTAAAATTGGCGATTTTTAATTTTTGACAAAGACCTGAAACACGATAGAAGGGTCCCCCCTTCTTACTTTTGCTCAAAAATTGCATTTGAAATTATTTCCTGAAGAAACCGTTGGTTCGATTCGGGGTTTCTATACGTCACTGGAAAGATGCCTTAAAAACCGTTCAGAAAATGTATTTGCGCAACAACAAAGGTCAATATGAAGGCCGTGACGCGATCGCAAAAAAACTCGAAAATGGAAAAAAACGAAAAAAATCAACTTTTTTTAATAATCATTGTAGACCATTAAGTAATACCTTTTTTACCAGAAGAACAAGCCAAATTGACTGGCGTTAAAAACATTAATTAAGAAGAAATTGCAAAGAAGTTAGCAAGTCACCATGAACAATATGGAAAAATATCGATATCTTCAAAGTTTGAACGGCCGCAGCGGCTAAATCAAGAATCCAAAACAACCGCGGTTTTCAAAACTTTTCTTCTTGGGTCCAAGTTAGTCGACTCCAATTAAAATTCGCGATTTTTAATTTTAGACAAAAACCTGAAAAACGATAGAAGTCCCCCCTTCTTACTTTTGCCTTCAAAACCCTTCAGAAAGTGTACTTGCGCAACAACAAAGGTCAATATGAAGACCGTGACGCGATCACAAAGAAAACTCGAAAATGGTAAAAAAAACGAAAAAATCAACCATTTTAATAACCATTATAGAACATTAAGTAATACCTTTTTTTCATCAGAAGAACGAGAAAAATCTATTGGCGTTACAAAAATTTCATCTAGATAAATTTGCAAAACAGTTAGCCACCATGAACTTTATGGAAAATTTTGAAAAAAGTCGATTTCTTCAGATTTTGAACGGCGCTAGCGGCTAAATTAGGAATCCAAATCAACCGCGGTTTTCAAAACTGTGTCCCTTGGGACCAAGTTAACCGGATCCAATTAAAATTGGCGATTTTTAATTTTTGTCAAAAACATGAAAAACGATAGAAGGATGATCCCCCTCCTTACTTTTGCTCAAAAATTGGATTTGAAATGATTTCCTGAAGAAACAGCTGGTTCGATTTGGGGTTTCCATACGTCACTGGAAAGATGCCTCTAAATAGTATATAGTGAAGGGTTGCTAAAGCATTTCGGCATGAGTTACACTCGATATTTTTTCGCCTGCCTTAATTGAAAACAGTGTTTCAGGAAATTTTATATCGCGCACCGATCAGATTTTTGCATAGCCTACTCATATTCCGCGGAAGGTTGTCTAGATTATGCATATTATTTTTTCGGCCCTAGATACCCTAAATCGTAGTTTCGGCCCGATTTTTATGGCCGAAATAAATGGTTTCGGTAGAGGCAGGCGAAAAACCCTTTAGAAAACTTGCTTCATTAATGCTAATATTTTCTAAATGTCACTGTCACTTTGACATTTACAGACGTACACACGTTATAAACTATTATATAAATAAAAGTCTAACCACTCGTTATTAAAAAATCTGTACTAAAGAAATTAGCTAATGCTAATAATATTTTCTTTGGGTCTTTGAACCGCCGAAAACTTTTGCGATAAATCATGTCAACGTTAACATTTCGATCGCGTGACACAGCATTGCTTTCCCGAAGTTCCCGCTGTGGGCATGAATCGCCGTCAGCTTGCCGTGACCAATGTCAATTGCACGAATAGAGAAAACGCTCATTGTTCAGCACTCAATTTGCATACTGTGCAATTAAATGGAATTATTTCCCATGGTCTGAACCGCCAAGGCGGATACGTTTAGTAATTACTAAAATTGATGTTTCTCGGCGAAGCCCGCCCGAATACTAATGTCTACGAAACGTTCCCCCGCGAAATATAATAAACTTAATTATATTTAATCGGGGAATGATTATTAAATGAAAAATCAGGGAGAGAGCGTGCTGAAAAAGCGCGGAATGCGTAATGTAATTCGAGGATCGCGTTCCGAAATGACGATCATTAATCATATTCGTTTGCATAGATTTGATCGTGAAATTTTCATGGAGTGAGCCCCCGTCTGCGGGATATTCGAGTAGCTATTGAATAAGTAAAATCCACGAGAAGTTTCCTATTCGAAAACTTTGTAAAAAAATGCGCATTCATTTTCCTCGTCTATCAATTATGTCTATCGGACTATTATATTTGCTTAAATGATTGTGCTGCGGATAATAAGATCCATTACGTATGTTCTTGATGATAAACCTTGAAGTATTTTACATCTCTTGATAATTTTTTTTTTTCACAAACGGGAGAGAAAGTCGAAATCGTGAGAGAAATAACATTTATCCAAAATCGGGTCATTTGAGCCATGTAATATTACTCATTGCCCCCTAGTGAGAGCAGTGGCGGCTCGTGGAACATGTTGATGGTAGAGCCACTTATACAATATACCCCCTCTCCCCTTTTTTCAAAAAAGAAAGAACGATTTATCTTCCTAGACCAAAGTAACTGGCGAAAAAGTGTTTTAAGAAATAGTTAAAAATTCTTGCTGAGCTTGAAACCACAGGTAATACAATGGCTCCTTGGCTCTATATAACGAGCCGCCCCTGCATTCAATACTCCAACTAGATTTTGAATTTTCGTGACGAATCGAGCGTAGAGTTAAGAAAATTTGTAAAAATTTCCCGCTGTCGAAAAAAATATAAAAACAATTGCCATCGACTTGAAACTCTTCAAATTCACTCAAAACACATTCTAGATTATGATTATGTGAAAATTCATTTAATACTCCAACTTGATTTTGAATTTTCGCGACGAACCGAGCGTAGAGTTAAGAAAATTTGTAAAAATTTCCCGCTGTCGAAAAAAATATAAAAACAATTGCCATCGACTTGAAACTCTTCAAATTCACTCAAAACACATTCTAGATTATGATTATGTAAAAATCCATTTAATACTCCAAGCGTACATTTTGAATTTTCGTAACGAACCGAGCGTAGAGTTAAGAAAATATGCAAAAATTTCCCGCTGTCGAAAAAAATATAAAAACAATTGCCTTCGACTTGAAACTCTTTAAATTCACTCAAAACACATTCTAGATTATGATTATGTAAAAATCCATTTAATACTCCAACCGTACATTTTGAATTTTCGGAACGAACCGAGCGTAGAGTTAAGAAAATTTGTAAAAATTTCCCGCTGTCGAAAAAAATATAAAAACAATTGCCATCGACTTGAAACTCTTCATATTCGCTCAAAACACATTCTAGATTATGATTATGTAAAAATCCATTTAATACTCCAACCGTACATTTTGAATTTTCATAACGAACCGAGCGTAGAGTTAAAAAATTTTGTAAAAATTTCCCCCTGTTGAAAAAAATATAAAAACAATTTCCATCGACTTGAAACTCTTCAAATTCACTCAAAACACATTCTAGATTATGATTATGTAAAAATCCATTTAATACTCCAACCGTACATTTGAATTTTCGTAACGAACCGAGCGTAGAGATAAGAAAATTTGTAAAAATTTCCCGCTGTTGAAAAAAATGTAAAAACAATTGCCATCGACTTGAAACTCTTCAAATTCACTCAAAACACATTATAGATTATGATTATGTAAAAATCCATTTAATACTCCAACCGTACATTCTGAATTTTCGGAACGAACCGAGCGTAGAGTTAAGAAAATATGCAAAAATTTCCCGCTATTGAAAAAAATATAAAAACAATTGCCATCGACTTGAAACTCTTCAAATTCACTCAAAACACATTCTAGATTATGATTATGTAAAAATCCATTTAATACTCCAACCGTACATTTTGAATTTTCGGAACGAACCGAGCGTAGAGTTAAGAAAATTTGTAAAAATTTCCCGCTGTTGAAAAAAATATAAAAACAATTGCCATCGACTTGAAACTCTTCATATTCACTCAAAACACATTCTAGATTATGATTATGTAAAAATCCATTTAATACTCCAACCGTACATTTTGAATTTTCGGAACGAACCGAGCGTAGAGTTAAGAAAATTTGTAAAAATTTCCCGCTGTTGAAAAAAATATAAAAACAATTGCCATCGACTTGAAACTCTTCATATTCACTCAAAACACATTCTAGATTATGATTATGTAAAAATCCATTTAATACTCCAACCGTACATTTTGAATATTCGGAACGAACCGAGAGTAGAGTTAAGAAAATTTGTAAAAAATTCCCGCTGCTGAAAAAAAATTAAAACAATTGCCATCGACTTGAAACTTTTCAAATTCACTCAAAATACATTCTAGATTATGATTATGTAAAAATACATTTAATACTCCAACCGTACATTTTGAATTTTCGTAACGAACCGAGCGTAGAGTTAAAAAAATTTGTAAAAATTTCCCGCTGTCGAAAAAAATATAAAAACAATTGCCATCGACTTGAAACTCTTCAAATTCCCTCAAAACACATTCTAGATTATGATTATGTAAAAATCCATTTAATACTCCAACCGTACATTTTGAATTTTCGCAACGAACCGAGAGTAGAGTTAAAAAATTTTGTAAAAATTTCCCTCTGTTGAAAAAAATATAAAAACAATTGCCATCGACTTGAAACTCTTCAAATTCACTCAAAACACATTCTAGATTATGATTATGTAAAAATCCATTTAATACTCCAACTGGATTTTGAATTTTCGTGGCGAACCGAGCGTAGAGTTAAGAAAATTTGTAAAAATTTTCCGCTGTTGAAAAAAATATAAAAACAATTGCCATCGACTTGACACTTTCAAATTCACTCAAAACACATTCTAGATTATGATTATGTAAAAATCCATTTAATACTCAAACCGTATATTTTGAATTTTCGTAACGAACCGAGCGTAGAGTTAAAAAATTTTGTAAAAATTTCCCGCTGTCGAAAAAATATAAAAACAATTGCCATCGACTTGAAACTCTTCAAATTCACTCAAAACACATTCTAGATTATGATTATATAAAAATCCATTTACTACTCCAACCGTACATTTTGAATTTTCGTAACGAACCGAGCGTAGAGTTAAAAAAATTTGTAAAAATTTCCTGCTGTTGAAAAAAATATAAAAACAATTACCATCGACTTGAAACTCTTCAAATTTCACTCAAAACACATTCTAGATTATGATTATGTAAAAATTAACTTAATACTCCAACCGTACATTTTGAATTTTCGTAACGAACCGAGCGTAGAGTTAAGAAAATTTGTAAAAATTTCCCGCTGTTGAAAAAAAATTAAAACAATTGCCATCGACTTAAAACTTTTCAAATTCATTCAAAACACATTCTAGATTATGATTATATAAAAATCCATTTACTACTCCAACCGTACATTTTGAATTTTCGCAACGAACCGAGCGTAGATTTAAGAAAATTTGCAAAAATTTCCTGCTGTTGAAAAAAATATAAAAACAATTACCATCGACTTGAAACTCTTAAAATTTCACTCAAAACACATTCTAGATTATGATTATGTAAAAATTAACTTAATACTCCAACCGTACATTTTGAATTTTCGGATCGAACCGAGCGTAGAGTTAAAAAAAATTGCAAAAATTTCCCGCTGCTGAAAAAAATATTAAAACAATTGCCATCGACTAGAAACTCTTCAAAGTCACTCAAAACACATTCTAGATTGTGATTCTGTAAAAATGCAATTAATACTCCTACCGTGCATTTTGAATTTTCGTAACGAACCGAGCGTAAAGTTAAAAAAATTTGCAAAAATTTCCCGCTGCCGAAAAAAATATAAAAACAATTGCCATCGACTTGAAACTCTTCAAATTCACTCAAAACACATTCTAGATTATGATTATGTAAAAATCCATTTAATACTCTAACCGTACATTTTGAATTTTCGCAACGAACCGAGCGTAGAGTTAAAAATTTTTGTAAAAATTTCCCCCTGTTGAGAAAAATATAAAAACAATTGCCATCGTCTTGAAACTCTTCAAATTCACTCAAAACACATTCTAGATTATGATTATGTAAAAATTCATTTAATACTCCAACCGTACATTTTGAATTTTCGTAACGAACCGAGCGTAGAGTTAAGAAAATTTGTAAAAATTTCCCGCTGTCGAAAAAAATATAAAAACAATTGCCATCGACTTGAAACTCTTCAAATTCACTCTAAACATATTCTAGGTAATGATTATGTAAAAATCAATTCAATACTCCAACCGTACATTTTGAATTTTCGTACCGAACCGAGCGTAGAGTTAAAAAATTTGTAAACATTTCCAGCTGTTGAAAAAAATCAAAATTTCTTGTCAAAGTTTTATAAACATTATTTCAATATTTAATGCAATTACAGACGATTTTGGATAAAATTTTATATCACACTCATGTGGAATTCCTCATTAGTCCCTTAATAAAATTAAAGTTTTTCTTGCGGGACTAATTACGCACATTCCACATTCGTATAATAAATAACCATTTTTTATAAACGGGAGAGAAAGTCGAAATCGTGGGAGAAATAACATTTCTCACCCAAGGGAGGGAAATGATTACTTCCCTTCCTAGTTAATGGGTAAATATGTCTGAAAGTTACCATGAACTTTATAGAAAATTTTGAAAGGAGTCGATTATTTCAGACTTTGAACGGCTGTAACGGTTAAATCATTTCTCACCTAAGGGAGGGAAATGATTACTTCCCTCCCTAGTTAATAGGTAAATATGTCTGAAAGTCACCATGAACTTTATGAAAAAAATTGAAAAAAAAACGATTTCTTCAAACTTTGAACGGCCGTAGCGGCTAAATCATTTCTCACCCAAGGGAGGGAAATGATTACTTTCCTCCCAGGTTAATAGGTAAATATGTCTGAAAGTCACCATTTTGAAAAAAGTCGATTTCTTCAAATTTTGAACGGCCATAGCGGCTAAAACATTTCTCGCCCAAGGGAGGGAAATGATTACTTTCTTCCCAGGTTAATAGGGAAATATGTCTGAGTCACCGTTATGAAAAAAATCGATTTCTTCAAATTTTGAACGGCCGTAGCGGCTAAATCATTTCTCACCCAAGGGAGGGAAATGTTTACTTCCCTCCCTAGTTAATAGGTAAATATGTCTGAAACTGCATATCCTTATGCAATATTGATTGAATGATTTTATTGGATTACATTATCCAACTCTGCAATGCAGTTAATTCTATGAAGATTTAAATTACACCTCCCCCGCTCATATTCAACTCAATAACTGCAACTTTTTTAAACGAAATTAATTTCACAAAAAGCTTGCCGTCTCGGAGAGTATACTTTCTGGCCGGAATTAAAAAGCCACAAAGGAAACGTTAACCGCAATAACTTTCCGTAGTTTTCGAGAAGAGAACTGAAATAAAATGAATCGTGCCATTTTTCCCGTCTTCGTTCCAGGTGAAGTTTGCATAAATGAAAGCGCACTCAGACTCTCATTTGCTAAGTTCACGCCTTCCGCAATTTCCTTCGAGTCCCCTGATAATTCCCAGCCGAGTTTCCTAGACTTTCCGTCCTAATTCTGCATATTCTATTGTTATCGTGCATGCGTTCCTTCAATTCCCTCTATACGGCCGGATTCGTACATACATATGGCTTTGTTGAAGACATTTCATGCATATTTCTTATCTGAACAATGAAATGTATCTTTTCTTTGTATTAAAGTTATAAACCCACTTTAAATTGAAAAAAATTGTTATTACATAAGAAACGATTATTTTGTAGAATTAAGAGTCCGAAAATATAATAATAATAATAATTTTTTATTGGTGGAGCAGATCAAAATTACATGATGTTCACAGGTCAAATTAAATATTACATATACAGGGTTCTGCATTTCACCTCCCGTCTCCTATAGCTCATTTACTAATTAAGTTGGAATTTTGATATTTTGTAGAATAAATTTGCATCCTAGAATGCATTTCAGGAAAATATTTTTGATTCTACAGGGTGTCCCAAAAAAGCGTGACGTCATGATGATATATTTTTTTAATTTACATGCTATGTATTTTATTGCTTATTTGGGTACCTTTTATGGTTGTCTATATACTCCTATAATTTTATTCGAATCGATTCACGGATATCAACAAAAAAGAATAAAAACTAAAAAAAATCAGTTTTGCATTATTGGTTAAAAAAATGAATAAAAAATAAAAATAGTGCCTTGTTAATAAAATCATACAAGGTACTTATTAAATAAGTTCTGATAGTCCCGTTAACCAAGTTTGATCGATATGAATTATACAGGGTGTCCAAAATTTAGTGTCAAACATTTCAAACTTTAAAGCACTTTATTTTTCTTATTTTAAATTGGAGCCCCTGTATATTTTTATGTCATTCCATGCGGGATTAAAAAACAAACATTTTTCCTTATAACTACCCTATCCCAATTCCTAACGCATTAAAAGTTATTTGAAGAAAACTCGTTTTATCAACCATTTCAATAGCCATTTTACTAAATAAAAATCGAAGGTGGCTTTGAAAAACAATTTATTGACATTAAAATTTAACAAGGTGGCAAGAGACTGTTTTGACTTTAGTAATGTAAAAGTTTAAAGCATTGTTAACTTAAGCTCTTTGTACTCAAGAATTATTTTTTCCAAGACAAAATATTATTCTTGACTATAAAGAACAGTTAAACTATTGACACTAGTTATACAGGTGTTTCAACATATCCAATCTACAAAACTCGATTTCAACCAGCAAACAAAGCTTCATAATAAAAGTAAAACACATTTAATAAAAAGTAAATAAATCAGTTTTCGTCCGTCGAGCGAGCGTGAGGATGGAATTTCATTGTAGCTCGTCGCAATTTTTATGCCCGCTAAAACGTTTGCTGTAATGGATTTAGCTCTGAAAATCGCTCTTGAATCTTGCGAGAGAGTTAAGTCGGTTTGCTCGCCCACTTTCTGGCAGATCGATAATTGTGTTCGGTGGAGAAAATCGGGAGAATCCTGTTTGCGAATTGGACGCATACGCTCACCGAATCTCTTTGCCAATTTGACACTTTTATCTCGACGTCTTACAAATGCATATGTAATCATGTGTATGTTTTTTTTTAGAAGGTTCGACGTTTGGAAGTTACATAGGTTTATGTAACTAAAGACTCCGATTTGAATTTTAGAATTTGTCTCCTTAATATCAAGAATTATTCTTCACGTTATGATGAAGACTATATTATTTTTGTTTCTTTTCAATCTATTAGATTTGTAGCTATTATTATTTCATGCAATAAACAGCCATAATATTTCTAATTACAAAATATATTACAATTGTTTTTCAAAGCCACTTTCGATTTTTATTCATTAAAATACTTGATAAAACGAGTTTTCTACAAATAACTTTTAATATGCTAGGAATTGCGATAGGGTCGTAATAAGAAACAAAATGTTTGTTTTTTAATTCCGCGCGAAATTAAATAAAAATATACTGGGGCTCCAATTAAAAATAAGAAACATAAAGTGCCCAAAAGTTTGACACTGAATTTTGGACACCCTGTATAATTCATAACAATCAACCTTGATCAACAGAACTGTCAGACCTTATTTTAATTTTATTATCGAGACACGATTTTAATTTTTTTAAAACTAATTTTTTCAAATTATTATTTTTTATGCCGATATAACATAACTGATTTCTATAAAATGTTAGCAGCATGGAGGTAACGATAAAAGGTATCCAAATAAGCAATAAAATATAAAGCTTGTAATCTAAAAATAATTTCATATAATACGTCCCAGAATACAAGTAAATTCTGCAATATATCAAAATCCTAACTTAATTCGTAACTGAGCTATAGAAGACGGAAGGTGAAATACATGACCCTGTATATGTAAATAATTTAAGAAGGTTGTAACATTTTCTACGATAGATGTCGCCCTTTTATTTTTCTATCCTAACGGCTACTCGATTGGCAATCAGAACGCAATTTGGCAAATTTTCAAGTTTTTTTTTGATTTTAGCAAAGTTTAATAACATCTGGTTCTAATTTCGAACGCATATCTTGATAAATTTTTTAGGCGATTTGAGCCTAATCTTTGCAGTCTAGTATTCAAAATGCATTCCCAAATACGGATTGTCAGATAAATGCCCATTTTAGACGCCGATCGCCTACCAGGGGGCGCGATATCACCCACGCTGAGAAACACTATTGTATAGTTTGTGTTTTCTGGTAAATAATTGAGAAATTCTTGAGGTTCAAATTTTAAATATTTGTTTCAATTTCAATAGCAGTGTAATAAAACGGTAAACAAGCGATTTCTCAATCGAGAGAAAGCTTAGGAGCTAAATTGGCCAGTTAATTTACGATCTTGACACGTCTGAATGAAAAGCATAATTTAAATCCCGGTGGACAAAGTTATTTTAATAACTATTCAGAAATATAATAATAAATACCGATAATAATTGTAATTACAAAAAGGTTTATGTCAAAAATTTGTTTTTCAAAGCCACCTTAGATTTTTAAATAATAAATTTCTGGAAATAACTTTCAATCTGATAGGAATTGCGATGGAATTTTAATGAGAAATAAAGTGTGTTTTTCAATTATGTATAAAATGGCATAAAAATATACAGGGGCTCCATTTAAAAATAAAGTGCTTTGAAATTTGACCCTAAATTCTGGACACCCTGTATAATGAATATAAATTAAATTTGGTTACCAGGACTGTTAGACCTTATTTAATAAGTACCCTACATAATTTTGTTATTAACGGACTATTTTTATGTTTTATTAATTTTTTAAACCAACGGTGCAAAACTGATTTTTGTAATTGTGATTTTTTTTATAATAATAAATACCAATAATAATTGTAACTGCAAAATATGTTTTGTTAAAAAAATGATTTTCAAAGCAACCTTCGATTTTTATTAATTCAAATGTTTATTCGAATAATTGATAAAACGAGTTTTCTGCAAATAACTTTTATTGTATTAGGAAAAAAATGTTTTTTTTAACTCACATAAAAATAGGCTCCATCTAAAAAGAAAAAAAAATAAAGTGCGTTAAAGTTTTAAAAGTTTGACACCAAATATTGTATAATTCGCATCAATTAAACTTGGTTAACGGGACCGTCAGGCCTTACTTAATAAGTACCCTTAATAATTTTATTATTGAGACACTATGTTTGCTTTTTATTAAATTTTGAAACCTAATGGCGCAAAACTCATTTTTTCTAGTTTTTATTTTTTATGCGAATCACTTAACCGATTTAGAAGCATGGAGGTAACGATAAAAGGCACCCAAATAAGCAATAAAATATACAGCATATAATCTAAAAATATATATCATCATGACGTCACACTTTTTCAGGACATCATGTATAAAATATTTTCCTGAAATACAGCCTTGGAAACCAGCCAATTCTGAAAAATATCAAATTTCTAACTTAATTGGTAATCAAGCTATAGAAGACAAGAAGTGAAATTCAAAACATTGTATAGGAATTCTGGTGCATGCGCTGGGCAAAACATGGTTATTTGGATAATAATTCAGGAGAATTATAATAAATACCAATAATAATTGCAATTACAAAATATTTCATGTCAAGGAATTGTTTCTCGAAGCCACCTTCAATTTTTATTCATTAAAATTCTTACTTTTTCTCAAACATTGGCTTTGAAATAATTTCCTGAAGAAACCACTGGTTCAATTCCGGGTTTCTACACATCACTGGAAAGATCCTCGGAAAATGTACTTTCGCAAGAACAAATGTCAATTTGAAGCCCGTGACGCGTCAGCAAACAAAACTCGAAAATGGAAAAAATCGAAAAATTCAACTTTTTTAATTATTATCGTAGACCATTGAAGTATATCTTTTTTCCAGAAAAACGGGAGAAATTGATTGGCGGTAAAAAAATTCAGCTATCTTCAATAGTAAAAAAATTAGCGTGTCACTATGAACAAAAAAAATCGATTTTTCTGACTTTGAACGGCCGTGGCGGCTAAACGAAATCTCCAAATTGAACGCGGTTTTCAAATCTGTGCTTCTCGTGTGCAAACTAGTCGAATTCAATTAAAATTGGCGATTTAAATTTTTTGACGATAACCTGAAAAACTACCCACGGGTCCCCCCTTCTTACTTTTTCTCAAAAATTGGCTTTGAAATAATTTCCTGAAGAAACCACTGGTTCGATTCCGCGTTTCTACACATCACTGGAAAGATCCCTTCAAGACGTCTCGGAAAATTTACTTTCGCAAGAACAAATGTCAATTTAGCCCGTGACGCGGCAGCAAATAAATCTCGAAAATAGAAGAAATCGAAAAAATCAACTTTTTGAATAATTATCGTAGACCATTGAAGTTCCTTTTCATCAGAAGAACAAGAGAAATTGATTGGCGTTAAAAAAATTCAGCTATCTTCAATGGTAAAAAAGTAAGGGTGTCACCACTTATAAAGAATAAGTCAAAACGTTCGATTTACATTTAAAATATGATTTAAATGGAAAATAAATCATAAATAAAAATGATTCTATCAAATCGCAGAAAGTAACATGATGGCCACATCACCATTTTTTTTATTAATATTTGGCTACCGCCTGGCCTAGTATAATAACCATAGGCCACTATTTTTTCTAAAATGTGCATTTTAAGGTCTTGTATTGTTTGAGGACGCCTCTTGTTAATCTTTTATTTATTTATTTATTTATTTATTTATTTATTTATTAGTACATTTCCCAACAGAAAAATATCCAGTTACTGGAAAATAATAAAATTTAGATACATATGAAAATAATACTATTCTAATTAAAAACTACAACATGACAATACGCTTAATATATGACGAAAACATAGATAAACTTGGACAGAATATATCAACAAAACATTGAATGCCATGGTAACTACTTAACATCTGATGTAAGGGAGAATTAGAAAAATGCGTAGTGTTGGATTTATGATAATAAAATGTTAAAGAATGACGTGTAAAAATAATCTTTTGCTTCAGATATCCCCACAAGAAGAAATCAGGAGCCGTCGAATCAGAAGAATTTAACGGCCATCATATGTCACCAAACCTCAAAATCAAGTGACCAGGAAACATATGTTGCCGTGCTGTATGTGCCGGTCAAAATCTGCATAATTCCGGCCTTGACAATATTTCCAGCATATCAGAATGAATGGTAACTGTTTCATGATTTTCTTCTAAAAAATATGGTCTGATGAATTCAAATATTGAAACACCACACCAAGGGGTTACTTTACGAACATGAAGTGGTTTTTCATGAAGCTGGTGTGGATTTTCTTGCCGATCATCTCAGTAGCGGAATTTTTGCTTGTTAACGTATTCACTAAGATGGAAATGAGCTTCATCTGATAAAAAAATTATTTGATTTTCATCATTTTCCAAAATTTGCAAAAACTGGTTTATCGGGGCATTTTAGCTTATAAACGACTTGAATTTTGGAAATGCATTTTTCTTCGTAAATTTTCGATGCAATTGAATTTCAATCAGTCTTTTTCCTACAGCTATATTACGGCAAGTACGCGTCCAGAAAATTTTGAGTCAACATTCCGCCAAATTTCAAAGTCTTGCACTCACCTCATTATTCTATATATAACTTCGTATACGCGCTGATTAATTTAAACTTATCCATGACCTATTAATCTATTAATCTGACAAAAGAATTGTCAATAATTAAATATTGTTTTCATAACAGCCTACTCTAAATAGGTGATACCAGTTGCCGGATGCTGTATTTCTTTTACCAAGTTTTTTTCGTATTTCCTTTTGGGAAATTCCACGTCAAGTGAGCAGTCCATTTCACGCCACCCTCTCCGATTTAGCTCAAATTTTGTACACTTGTTTGCGTACCCAAAATATGAACTCGTGCCAAATTTCAGACCTCTAGGTTACATAGTTCGCCTCGTAGAGCCAATTAAATTTTACGGTAATTTTTTAAGATCAAATTTAATTTTTTTCAAATTTCATCTTAATTGCATTTTAGCCTGGGAAAATTTTAGAACCGTCATAATCGATGGCAAATTTCCCAAGGAATCGAATGCAGGGGTCAGTTTTTTTATACCTTGCCGCGGCGTATTAGCAGGAAAAGCAAAAAACGGTATTTTTTCAAAAATTCCTTTCTCAGAAGTTGCCACCGGTTAAGACTCCAAATTTTGAACAAAGGCAGCTAAAAGTATCTGCTTTAAGATGCTTGAATACATTTTGTATTTATTCTCGCTCTTTTGTATGGAAATATCCTTAAAATATATCATTTACTTTAATATATCTCATAATCATATTAAAGGTTGTTTTATGTACTTGGGTGTACTTGGGGCTACGAAGGAATCTACTTTAAAGTTTATATCCTACTTATAATCCTGGGGACTTGGAAAACACGGGCGGATAGAAGTTTTGCAGAGCGCTGTTTGCCATCAGCAAATTGTACGGTGTGTTTAAAAAAAATTAATCGCAGTCGCCTATAAATTGAAATGCGCATTTTTTCACGATGCTCAACATTTTTGGCGTTAACTGTCTGAATGACAACTATTACGATTGTTTAAGCAGTGACATGTGCATTTTAATACGATTAATCTTTACATTTCATAGCTGATGGCTATAATCCTTACACAACGATTCACAAAACTTGAAACACATGTGTTAAACAAATATACGTAAGTATGATATATTACACAGTGGTCAACTCTGAATTATCTTACAAGCATACGCCCAAGTAGTTTGGTTAAAAGTTAAAATTGATCAGTGACGTCAGTGACCAATTATACAAGTGAAAATTACTTTTTTACTCAATTTTGACGGCCTTTGCTTGCCGTCCTTAAGACGTTAACTAAAGGTCATATTTAAGTATGATCATGAAATACTGATTTCGTGGCAATTTTTGAATTAAAAATATAAATTAAAATATCTATTTTTATATCTATACCTGGACTACTCTTAAAAATCCTTAAAAATTGTTCAATGCATTTCACTTTACAGACTTGCTCTGGGCATAAAACTCATTTATAATAAATTGCGAAAAAAATTTGACTAAACCAATTTTATTCAATCCATAATTCCAAATATGAAGTTCTCAAAATTTATGTTTTCAGACGTTTATTTATCTCACAGATTTATATATTTTTACAAGACACTGAAATTTGACATAATTGTTTATGTTATGAGCATTTATATAAAATTGTTAACGTTATCTATCTATGTTCTATAATAATCTATCATTGTTTGTAAATCCCGTAATAAAAAATATACTTACTATAATAAGACACACAGCTGGCAAATTTATGTGTATATTATTTTAGGGCCTGGCGCGGGGCCCTTATTAGCGCGAGGCCGTGTACCACCACATATTTACCCACGAAGATGGTCCTATTAATAATTGGCTTCCTTAACTGCCACTAACTATTCCCATCGTAATGCCAATCAAACTTAGACTGGTGAGAGAATTTTGCATAGTTTCAAAATTGCGACCTAATACACTCGCTGTTTAATTTAAGATACATTAATCAAATCAGTTGTCAATTATGATGATTATTTTTATTTTGCCATTTGCAACGATTGCTTCGTTTTCTTTTTCTTTACTCAGGTTGACCTCTTGCCTTCGGTCTGTTGCTCGAAACCCCAAGAATAAATATGACAACGTATGCCATAAAAGACATGCAGCTAACAGCGGTCCAATTTGCATCCAATTTAAATTTTATATAGTGGCATCATAAACACGGGACCGGATCCCAACGTATATAAACGAATTGCAAATATATTCCTCCCAATAAAATAAACATACCACTCGGAATAATTTAGTCTGCTATCCTAGTCTCACGCTCCGTTTGTAATACAGTATGTCAAAATGTATTCTTGTCATGATCTCGAATATGAGTATACCGCATATATACAGTGTTTTTTCTTAAATTTTAAATATCAATTCGAAATTTAGTCATTCGAAAATGTACAATTTGAAGCCCGTAGCGCGAAAATTGGAAAAATCAACTTTTTTACTAATCATCGTAGATCATTTAAATGTACATTTTTATTTATCAGAAGAACGGGAAACATTGATTGCCGTTTCAAAATTTCAGCTAGCTAAAATAGTAAAAAAGTTAATATAGTACAATCGCGTAGAGGTAACAGTGACTCGTGCTTTTTCGATCTAATAATCGCGTCTGGATAAATATCTATACTCGTTCGCATGCTTAAGAAAAACGAAATGAAATACGAAAAGTATGTCGATATGTAAATTCAAGGGCTAAGTGCAACGTATGTCTTTTCTCATTCTATCTATTCTAACCTCAAAATTCACGTGCTTGTATCTGGTTTTGACCGTCTCCAATTTCGATTTAGTTAAGAGTAGAATTGATTGTAATTAAATTTAATGATAAATTTCCAGTTTTTACCGATTACCGAAAAATACACTCGCAAAGTTTCGTCGGGAAAATATTTGCGAGCTCAAGAATTTTTAAATTTCCCGCCTAGACTGAATCGAATTATTTTATGGACATACGTTTACAAGAAACTTAATTCAAGCAACGTAGAGCGACAAGTCACTGTCAACTCTGGGCGATTGTACTATATGTCAGTTTGAAAATTTTAGAAAACATAGATTTTTCAGATTTTGAACAGCCGTAGCGGCTAAACGAAGACCTCAAATCAAACGGTTTGCAAATCTGTGCTCCTTGCGTGCAAATTAGTCGGATTCAATTAAAATGGGCGATTTGAAATTTTTCACCAAAACATGAAAAATTACACGCCCCCTTGTAACTTTTGCTCAGAAATTGCATTTGAAACGATTTTTTGAAAAAAAAAAACACTGGTTGGGTTGCAGTTTCTATACATTACTGTAATGACCTCATCAATCATTTTAAAAAATATATCTCCGCAAGAACAAATGTTAATTTGCAGCCTGTGGCACGTCCGCAAAAAAACTCGAAAATGGGAAAAATACGTTACTGTAATGACCTCATCAATCATATCAAAAAATATATCTGCGCAAGAACAAATGTTAATTTGCAGCCTGTGGCGCGTCCGCAAAAAAAATCGAAAATGGGAAAAATCGTTCTAGACCAAAAAAATAACCTTTATTTGGCATTAAAGTTTCATCAAATATCGACGCAATAAATAAATCAATTGTAGCGACCAGCAATAGATCTTTTTGATCAAAAAAACGAGAGAAATCGATTGCCGATTTCATTTAATTTAAATAACAAATAAGTGAAATCATCAACGCGACAATGTGACCAGCTGATGGTACTTAAGAAGTATCCGTATAATGCAATTATCCGTCCAACTTCCAATTTGAAATACGGACCGCATTTATGCAAGCGCCAGATCCTTATTTCCCCCAAGATCGCCTCAAAATGAAACTTTTCTCATCGCAACTCCACGCAAAAGATACATGATACGTCTTTCCGAATAGGGGCGAAAGCATTTCAATTAAAATTGAAGCAAATTTAATTAAAACCCCTCCTAAATACTGCTCGAAATTAAAATTTAATTGTTTTCAGATGGAAACTGGATGTTTGGATTAAAGGTATTTTTGTTTCTGCATAACTCCAAATATAATTAGTTGAATATATCAATATGACGATTTATTGGTTTTAGCAATATTTCAGTTATTTAAAATTTGAAACAAGGAAAAGTTAAGTTGGCTATGTGTATCTTATGCCAAATATATTTTCTGTATTTTTCAGATAAGCTTAAATTAAAATTATTTATTTGTATAATAATAATAAAACTTTATTGATTCATTTAGCTATACAAACAACATAGATTTACATGTCTAATATCAATAGAAAATATATTTCAGAATATAATAACAACACTTTTATTTTGTTGGCTTTACACAAATTATTGTTGACTATAGTTTCGGCAACTCATCTTGCCATTATCAAATTATATAAAAAAATTATGTTATACCAACAAAGTAAAAGTGTTTTTATTATATTTACAACATGTATAACGAAGTAGACTGCCGTGTGTAGGAAGAAAGCAGTAACTGCAAAAAAATGAAAATTGAGATATGGGTATCATTGGATTCGTATAAGTTAATTTTATCAGTTTACAGTTAAAAAAAACAATATAAACGTATCCTGTCCGAATTATAAGTCAAAAACAGTTATTACTTTTTTGACTTTCAGCTTTACTGCAACAAAATTATTTTATTAAGATGAGTTTTACTCAGATTCAGTGTTTTGTAGTTACTGCGCTCTTCTCAAGGACGGCAGTAGAAGCCTCCACCATAAACAATAGTCTAACTTTTGTATGGAAATATATTTGGAATATAATGACGACCAGTGGCGGCTCGTGGAACATGTTGATGGTAGAGCCACTTATACAATATAGCCCCTCCCCTCCTTTTTTGAAGAAAGAAAAACGATTTATCTTCCTAGACCAAAGTAACTGGCGAAACGTGTTTTAAGAAATAATTAAAGATTATTGCTGAGCTTGAAACTACGAACCGCCCCTGGTTATAACTCATTAAAAAATTAATAGAATTTAAGAAGTTCATTATATTCTTAAAAAATGAGTATTTTTGAGTTGTATAGAATTATTTCAGAATTTTAAAACAATTTCTACCATTTTTTATATATTTTAGAAAATGCTCAATTTTGAACGCAATTAAAAAATGCATGTTTAACAACCAACAGTTATAACCCTTTAAAACGTTATTGGAATTTAAAAAGTTACTTATATGTATTCTTAAAACATAATAATGTGGGAGTTGAGTAGAATTATTTCAGAATTTTTAAACAATTCCCACCATTTTTTATATATTTTAGAAAATGCTCAATTTTAAACGCAATTAAAAAAAATGCATGTTTAACAACGAACAGTTATAACTCATTAAAAAATTATTTAAATTTAGAAAGTTGATTATATTCTTAAAATATAACAATTTGGGAGTTGTTTAGAATTATTTCAGAATTTTTAAACAATTTCTACCATTTTTTATATATTTTAGAAAACGCTCAATTTTGAACGCAATTAAAAAATGCATGTTTAACAACGAACAGTTATAACCAATTAAAAACTTATTGGAATTTATAAAGTTGATTATATTCTTAAAATATAATAATATGGGAGTTGTGTAGAATTATTTCAGAATTTTTGAACAATTTCTACTATTTTTTATTTATTTCAGAAAATGCTCCATTTTGAACGCAAATAAAAAATGCATGTTTAACTACGAACAGTTATTACCCATTAAAAAATGGTTGGAATTTAGGAAGTTGATTATATTCAAAACACAAACACCAACACACACAAATTCTGCAGATGTATCGCAACACAATGGGCACTAAAACTTTCGTAAAATCAAAATTCTGAACCAGAACAAACGTCTTCCGTCGCCGCGATCAATGAACTGAATTGATATCAACAGGTGAGCCGTGCATTGGTGATAAGAATTTATTGTCGTTCCGAGCGGAGAAAAAAATACGAATATTTTGATAATTTTCAATCGCCCGGGGCGGATTAAAAACCGGTCGAATTTTAACACGGAGGTCGAGATAAGAAGGAGGACAATAGAAACACTGCTAATTATATACTTCACGAGGATCTTAAGAAGTTGATTGTATTCTTAAAATATAATAATCTGGGAGTTGTGTAGAATTATTTCAGAATTTTTTAACAAGTTCTACTATTTTTAATTTGTTTTAAAAATACTCGATTTTGAACGCAATTAAAAAATGCATGTTTAACAATGAACAGTTATTACCCATTAAAAAATTGTTGGAATATAATAAGTTGATTATATTCTTAAAATATAATAATGTGGGAGTAGAGTGGAATTATTTCAGAATTTTTAAACAATTTCTACTATTTTTGATTTATTTTAGAAAATGCGCAATTAAAAAATGTATGTTTAACTACGAACAGTTATAACACAGTAAAAAAATATTGGAATTTAAAAAGTTGATTATATTCTTAAAATATGATAATTAAGGAGTTGTATAGAATTATTTCCGAATTTTTAAACAGTTTTTAATATTTTTTATTTATTTTGTAAAATGCTGAATTTTGAACGCAATTGAAAACGCATGTTCAACAACGAACCGTTATTACCTATAAAAAAATTGTTGGAATTTAAGAAATTGATTATATTCTTAAAATATGATAATTAAGGAGTTGACAAAAATTATTTCAGAATTTTTAAACAATTTCTACTATTTTTTATTTATTTTAGCAAATGCGCAATTAAAAAATGCATGTTTAACTACGAACAGTTATAACCCACTAAAAAATTATTGGAATTTAAGAAGTTGATTATATTCTCAAAATATGATAATTGAGGAGTTGTATAGAATTATTTTCGAATTTTTAAACAGTTTTTAATATTTTTTATTTATTTTGGAAAATGCTGAATTTTGAAAGCAATTAAATAATGCATGTTCAACAACGAACAGTCATTACGCATTAAAAAATTGCTAGAACTTAAGAAGTTGATTATATTCTTAAAATATAATAATGTGGGAGTTGAGTAGAATTATTTCAGAATTTTTAAACAATTTATACTATTTTTTATTTATTTTAGGAAATGCGCAAGTAAAAAATGCATGTTTAACTACGAACAGTCATAACCCAGTAAAAAATCATTGAAATTTAAGAAGTTGATTAAATTCTCAAAATATGATAATTAAGGAGTTGTACAGAATTATTTCGGAATTTTTTAACAATTTTTAATATTTTTTATTTATTTTGGAAAATGCAGAATTTTGGCGAAACGGTGTTTTAAGAATTAATTAAAAATTCTTGCTAAGCTTGAAACTACAGGTAGTGCCATGGCTCCTTGGCTCTATATAACTACTCCATAAATTGTACGCCATCGGAGTTGCTTGATATTTGAGTCATGAGAAATATTTCTTTACAGAATCTTGTGTCGATTTTAGAAATAAAAAAAAATAAATTCACAATTTTAATTTCGCATCATGTCTATTAGAAGCGAGTGTTTAAAGACGCGCGATTCATCACAAGCTAACCCAATATGGTGGTAGATAAAAACTGTAATGTTGGGCCATAAATCACGTTAACATCTCGGCCGTAACTCATTTTCTTGTTCTTTTATGTCTAGAAGTCAAGTAGCGGTGAGTCTCCACTATTTAATCAATAATATATTATCGCGATGATTTTAGAACACACCATAAATCACGTTGAATATTTTTTTATCTTCAGTTATTAGTTCTTTATTAATAGTATGTATGATAGTAATTTTCAGCCGTAAATATTAACCCTTAACGAACGAACGAACGAACGCATTTTTTGTAGAAGAATGACCAAGTAGATCGACGGAATTTTAACAAATTAATTGTTTTATTATTAGAGCGAGAAAAGTGCATAATTAAGTCTTAACGAATGAGCGCATTCATTGTTGAACAATGACCAGTAGATTGGTGGAATTTTAATAAATTAATTGAGAGAGAGAGAGACAATACATTTATTGAGACACTTTTACAAATGACCTCAACAGGCAATTGACCAAAGGTCTTTCAGCCTAAATTAATTGATTTATTATTAGAGTGAGAAAAAGTGTATAATTAACCCTTAACCAACGAGCTAGTTAGTCACGACCATCACTTTGCAGACAACTAAAATGAGCGTATTTCTGAATTGATCTTCTGGTGGATGCGCCGGTAACTTAATTTACAATATCGCGAATATGGAGACATTCGTTCAAGTTAAAATATTACCGTGCGCTTATGGTAATAAAACCCTTTCAAACAGTTATAAGCCTAACTGTTAATATTTGCAGAATTAATATAGAAAAAAAAACAGCATTATACTCTGTGTACATAAAGTAAGGAATAAATTCGATTAAAATGCAAGGAATTTTCTTTCAGAAAAATGCACGGATAAGTGTATTATTATTTTTTAACGCGCATTTTTTGAGATAAAATTCAAATGTACAGGGTGTCCCAAAATCAAGATACGACCCCTAAGTTAAAATTTTCAAACGTAAACCCCTATTTTTTGTTGCATTTATGAATTCTACGTAAAATTCTGAGCATTTCTCATGTAGCATACCCCATGTCGATATTTGTTTTCGAAGAAATGGCGTTCAAAAATGTACAACTACTATTTTATTTCTTGTAAAAAATAACATGGTTTCATCGAAACATTGGAATTAATAAGCAAAAATCATTATTTACTTAAATGATTTTTCCTTATTAATTCCAATGTTTCGATGAAACCATGATGAAACCATGTTATCTTTTACTTTTTTTAAACGCCATTTATTCGAAAACAGCTGAATATCAATATAGGGTACGCTACAATAAAAATACTCAGAATTTTACATAGAATCTATAAATGCAACAAAAAATAGGGGTTCACATTTGAAAATTTTAACTTAGGGGTCGTATCTCGATTTTGGGACATCCTGTACATTTGAATTTTATCTCAAAAAATGCGCGTTAAAAAATAATAATACACGGGTCCGAGCATTTTTCTGAAAGAAAATTCCCTGAATTTTAATCGAATTTATTCCTTACTTTATGTACACAGTGTATAAAAATAAACTAATTCAAGTAGTTTACTGCGATGTTAAAATTCTTGAAACCTAAAGCACTTGCAATAAACTGTTTGAAAATTCAAATACGGGTTTTAAAAATCATATTAGTCACAACACATCCGAGCCTATCTCACATTTATCAAATGTACAGGAGAGACAAAAATTGCTTTATGAAAAAAGATTATGTTTTAAAATCTTAATTTTGGTAAAAATGGCGGTTAGGCGGTATTCCCGCTCCATCAACGATATATTGCTTCTATATAGCATAATTAGAAAATCAATGGATCGTCGAGCAAACAATACCCAAATTAATTCAATACAGGAAATTGTGTTCAGTTTAAAATCATTAGTGAACCAAAGTGATCCCAGACACATTTAATAACATCCGTCGAGCTCAATACCTTCATTAGATGTTAATACAGATTCAGTAGAAAGGAAATTGCGAATCCATTCAGATGGAGTGATAAAATTGATGGGAGAAAGAGTGCCGAGACTGGAGGTCTTGGATTTTTTCTTTCTAACTAAATGTTTTTTTTTTCTTGGCACTGGAAACTGGTCCATTCCGCTAGAGTTTTCAATTAACTGTTTATATTGATTTCTAATTATTTATTATATATGTACTCAATTATATATTATATATTATATAGTGATTGGGGAGACATACACTGGACATCCATGTACCCGCACTTCTTCGTTCTGAAAAAGTGACCGCACGGATGGGATTCGAACCCACGACCACGAGGCCCGCGAGCAGGAGCTCTACTCACTAGGTCACCGCAGCCCCTAACTAAATTTTCGCAGTGTAATTTAATTACGAGCAAATAAACGATATTTAATTCCGGATTGTTCGTTCCCCATTAAAGTTTATTGTATAAATATACCGGGCCGGGGCGTAATAAATTTGAAACTTGTTCGGAGCAACGCGTGGGTTGATATGAGCTTAATGTTTCTCTCCCTTGACAGATTTCGCCCTTATATGTATAGATTACCTACGTGTCCAAAAATGTGCGGGGATGAAGCTTACGGATATAAATTTGCTCATTCAAATCAGATGTATACTGCTTGCTTGCTTAAATACTTAAATGGGTTATTATGTAAGTCTCGTGATAACAATTTTATCCTCATTTTTGCAAAAAGAGAAATTGCGTTAACAAACTTTCGACTTCGATTTTAATAAATAATTAATCACGTGGAATAAATTATTATTGGTAAGAGAGATATGTAAGGATGTTGGGGGTTGTACTTCCAATTATAAATAATTTTATATTATTTTATAACAACGTCCTTTTATTATTTATGAAAAAATATAAAATTATTTATAATTGGAAGTACAACCCCCAACATCCTTACATTAAGACCCCAATTAAATGGATTCTATACTCACTCATATAAGAGAAAAATATTAATAATCAGATAGAGAAAGAGAGAGACAGAGATACATTTTTTAAAAGCAGAATAATTTGACATGGACGTAAAATGTAAAATGTGGAATAAATTATTATAAATAAGAAAGAAATATAAATAAACAGATATCGAAATCGTTAGGGAGATTGAGAGAGTGCGATATATATATAGGGATATTTTTTTAAGATCAGAAAAATGTTACATGGATGTAAATATGGAATAAATTAATATAAATTAATACAAGTAAGAAAATAAGAAATAACTAACGTTAGTCTATAAAACCACAGTTAATTCAAAATTGATTATCGTTTATGTTTTTTTGTTAAACATGAATAAAGCATACTTTAGCGTATTTTAAATATAATTTTGTAACACCAACATGTGGACAGGAGTCTACTTAAGCGATTTAAGCAATTAAATTTTGCGTAAAATTGTTCATTACTTTCTTATATTTTTTTTTTCTCGAACTGCCGTTATAAAATTAAAATATTTTAAAGTCTATTTGACGCATTTTTTTAAATGATTTTTTTTTAAATCAACGTATAGGTAAGAGTCAACTTAAGTGATTTAAACCAAAAAAAGTAGACTTACGAGTCCACTCGAACTACTGTTATAAAATAACAAGATATAAAAATTCAATAAATTAGTGTTTAACATATTTTAAATTATTTTTTTTAACACCAACATGTATATAAAAGTCTACCACTACGATTTAAACAATAAAATTTTGTTTAAGACTATTTATAATTTTTTGTTTTTAAGGAAGGATGGTTGGCGGGAATTCGGGTTGAGGAAGTGCGGACGATTTGGAATTAGCTATTCGGCCACTAACAATAATTCAGTTTTTTAGATTTTATTTTTAATAATGAATGGGACATACACTAGACATCCATGGACCTGCACGGCCACTTCTTCGTTCCGAAAAAGTGACCGCACGGATGGGATTCGAACCCACGACCACGAGGCCCACAAGCAGGAGCTCTACTCACTAGGCCACCGCGGCTCATTTATAATTTCTTTATATTTTTTTTCTCGAGAACACTCAAACTGCCGTTATAAAACGACGACTTTAAAATCAAATAAATCAGTGTTTCACTTTAATCCTCTAACACCAACATTAACGTGTAGATAAAAAAAGTTTACTTTAGGGATCTAAACAATACATTTTTGGGTAAAATTATTTATCACTTTTTTTATGATTTTTTTCTTTCGAACTGCCGTTATAAAATGGTAACAATATATCTGTAATAATTTTTATAGCAAAAAGGCGATTGTAGTTCTTGAAATAAAACAATTAAATAGGCATATATAATAATTTAGTAACTTACCTCATCGTCAAAGTTCTCATGATCGGCCATTTTAACTTCTTAAGAAATGGTGGTATCCTAAAGTTTACGCTGCTTTTACGGTCTCGATGCACAGTTTACACGTCAAGTAATTAAGTAGTTTCACCGCGTTCATTATAACTAACAACTTGCAATTTGGTAGGATGATTAATATCTTCTTGTGGATACGAGACGGCAGGTTCTTGGAATTAAACGGAGAGATCTGTAATCAAAGGAAAATCATTATTTGTAAAGAATCGGAAAAATCAACTTTTATAATAATCATCCTAGAGCAGTGGCGGAGAAAATGTAACTAACACGTGAACGATTTAAATTGATAGTCATCCCAGATCATTTTCCTAGTACTTGAACGATTTAAAATCCAAGAAAACGAAATGTATTTATCTAATGCTTTCTGCAACAAGTAAAGTTGTTTTTAATTTGATTTAAAATCCAATCCATTGTAAAAATAATTGATAATTTTGGAGCTTTTGGAGCTCTTTCTTGAAAGAAAAATAATTTACCATTTTAAGCCTCAAAAAATAATAATCAAAAATTAAAAAAATCAAATACATGTACGTTAAAAATTTAAAATAAAAGGCAAAGAGTCAAAAACAGACCAAAACCTCGAAGATACCGGCAAAAATTCGCCATAAAATTCAATATTCAGGTTTAAAAATCTAAAATATACAGTGACCAAACAAAGTTTCAAGTTTTTTTTTTTATTTAAAAATAATATCAAAATGCATTCATCACCAAGTATATGCCGCCAATGTCCAAGAATTAAAATATAGGGCAAAAAAATAAAAATGAATGCAAAAATTCTGGTGTAAATGTCCAAAATGCGGACAAAAAATTGAAAATTTTAACAAACAATTCGAAAATAAAGAATATTTGGGCAAAAAATTTATTTATAGGTCCATGATCAAAAATATCAGCCAGAAAATCAAAAATTCTGATCTAAAAATAAAAAATGCAGACCAAACAAAATTCAAAATTCAAGGAAACATAACTTTTCCATTTTCACCCCCAAAATAACTTTTTAGATTAAAGTAAGTTTCCGACCAGAAAAATAAATAAATCCTTTAATAAAATTAATAATAGCCGTTAAAAAATCTAAAATATGGGGCAAAAATTCAAAACTTTAGAATAAAAATTAAATATTCAGGGTATAAAATAAAAAATCTAGATTCAAAAATCGAAAATTAAGAAAATTTATTATAGACTAAAAAAAGGAAATACAAGTCAAAGAACAAAAAATCAAAAATCGTGGCCAAAAAATTAGACCAAAAATCGAAAATTTGGGCCTAAACATAAAAAATGCAGACCAAAAAATCGAAAATTTCAACAAACTAATCGAAAATTGTGTTCAAAATAAAGAATTCGCACTTAAAATTCAATAATTCAGATTCAGGTTAAAAAATCTAAAATATAGGGCAAAAACCCAAAAATTTAAACCAAAATTAGTTAACTTGTAATAATGTTACTTATCAACTATTATGTATTAGTTCTTAAGCTTGGCACACATGTAAAATTATGTATTATAAAGGGGTTTCTCGTTAATAAATAATAATAATAAAAAAATTCGGGTATAAATATTAAAAATGCAGGCAAAAATATAAAATATTAACAATATAATTAAAGAATATTTAGGCAAAAAAATAAAAGAATTGTGGCAAAGAACGAAATTCTAGGCCAGAGATCTAAATTATCGGTTGGAAAATCAAAAATCCTGATCTAAAAAGTAAAAATGCAGACCGAAAAATTGAAAATTCAAGTGGAGGAAAAATAATTTTACTATTTTCACAAAATAACATTTTAGTTTAAAGTAAGTTTCCAACCAGAAACTCAGAAATAATAGCCAATAAATAAAGGAATTCACGCAATAAAACCAATAACTCAAATAAAAAAATCTAAAATATTGCGCAAAAACAAAAATTGTACCCAAAAATTAAAAATTGGAAGCTAAAAATAAGAAAATTTAGGAGAGAAGAAAATTTAGGACAAAAAAATTAAAAATACAGGTAAAAAAAAATTAAAATATAGGCCAAATAAACAAAAAATTAACAATTGAGGCCAAAAAGTGAACAATTTAAACCAAAAAATTTGGGACTAAAAATAAAAAATGCAGACGAAGAAATCGAAAATTTCAACAAACAAGGCCGAAATAAAGAATATTCAGGCGAAAAAATCTACAATTTGGAACAGAGAACGAAATTACATGCCCAAGATCTAAAATATCGGCCACAAAATCAAAAACCTAGATCCAAAAATTCAAGTAAAGTAATAATAATGTTTCCATTTTCCCCTCCAAAATAACTTAAAGTACATTTCCGACCAGAAACTCAGAAATAATAGCCAACACTTAAAACACTCCACGTAGTTAAAAATTTAAAATATTCAATAATTTCGATGAAAAAAAATTACTAACAAAGAAACCAAAATTTCGACCAAAATAAAGTTTAGGGCAGTGAATAAAAAAATTAGACCGAAAGAATAAAAAATACAGGAAAAAAATTTAAAATATAGGCCAAAGAAATAAAAAATCAACAATTTTGGCCAAAAAATTAAAAAATAAGCTAAAAAATGCAAACCAAGAAATCCAAAATTTTAACAAACAATTAAAAAATATATGAAGTTAGTTGCCATGACTGGTTTGATTTATTTCATATTCATTTAATGATTTTAAAGGAAACTTAAAATTTAGATGATGAAATTTGTATTTACTTTTGGTGTTCTTTACTTTAACGATTTTAATATTATACACTGTGTACATCAATTCGATTAAAATTCAGGATATTTTCTTCCGGAAATATGCTCGGACATGTGTATTATTTTTTTAACGCGCATTTTTTGAGATCAAATTCAAATGTACAGGGTGTCGCAAAATTGAGATATGACCCCTAAGTTAAAATTTTCAAATGTGAACCCCTATTTTTGTTGCATTTATGGATTCTACGTAAAATTCTGAATATTTTTCATGTAGCATACCCTATGTTGATCATCAGCTGGTTTCGAAGAAATGGCGCTTAAAAAAGTACTGCTACTATTTTTTTTCTGGTAAAAGATAACATGGTTTCATCGAAATATTGGAATTAATAAGCAAAAATCATTATTTACTTAATGAAGTGATTTTTCTTTATTAATTCCAATGTTTCGATGAAACCATGTTATCTTTTACCAGAAATAAAATAGTAGTTGTACTTTTTTTAACGCAATTTCTTCGAAAATAGCTGAATTACGACATGGAGTACGCTATATGAAAAATACTCAAAATTTAACGTAGAATCCATAAATGCAACAAAAAATGGGGGTTCACATTTGAAAATTTTAACTTAGGGGTCATATCTCGATTTTGGGACATCCTGTACATTGGAATTTTATCTCAAAAATTGCGTGTTAAAAAATAATAATACACTGCCCGAGCATTTTTCTGAAAGAAAATGCCCTGAATTTTAATCGAATTTATTCCTTACTTTATGTATAAATGTCATGTTTAAAATATTTGTAATGTTAAATAACATCGATTTTCTTGCATAATATTTAAATGTTATTTGTAAGTTTAAAATATTTCCAGCTCTGAAGAATGAATAAACTTGCTCGAAACGCGACGCCATGAAAATTCCATCCAAAACTGAAACCCCCGGAGAGTAAATTTATATACGACAAAATTAAAATTCCATCGCGTGCCATACGATTAAGCACCCTTTATAAATCGCGCTGCAGGCGGCCATTAATTTTAAAACGCAAAAATTCTTGAAAGGCCCCCCCGATAAAAATGTACTAATGAAGTCTACTCGGGGCCAAAACGGATCTCTCAAATCGGATTCGCGTCCGATTTTAGCAAACACATTTAATGGATAGTACTTTGAATACATTAGGACCTTTTTCAAATCCTTTCCCGACAAACACTCGACACGACGAAAGTTTTTCCGACGGCGACTGAGAGAAAAGTTCGACGGTGTTTTATCGCATCGTTTTATTATATTTTATTAACTATAACTCCGGGGCCGTTCCTGCGCCTTATCGATTTATGACGGAGGGAGAGAGAGAGGGAGGGAGAAGGGATTTTTGTAATCTGGGGTAAGGAAATAGTAAGATTTACGAATACATTGTGATGGGAAATATTGCTACAATGTATATATTTTATATTAGGTTAGGTTAGGTTATATCGTGATGTAAAATATAGCTACAATGTGTATTTGCTATTTTTGGTATTATATCCCTTATAACCTATTAATACTTCGATAAAATTATTAATGCATTAATTATTGATTAATTCTGTAATCGGATTTTTTAAACCATCAAGAAGTACCACACTGACCTCAGAATCCCGGATGTATTTTAATGGATTATAGAGTGCAAATTAACCCTCAACTAATGAGCTGGTTTGCAAAAGTCGCAATAACAAGGATGAGCTCATTTATGAAATTATCTAATGGTGGATGCACCGGGAACCTAAATTATATAACCATTTTACAAAATTATGTCCAATCATATATTGAATCATTTTTACATTGTTCACATGAGCAGGGGCGGCTCGTGGTATAGAGCCAAGGAGCCATGGCACTACCTGTAGTTTCAAGCTAAGCAACAATTTTTAACCGCTGAGAACGGATAACACAAAAACATGTTTGTATTTCCCCGAAACGTGAATCATGAGAATCGCGCCTCACATTTAGATCATTTAACAATGATACATGTTTATTAGAGTGGTTCTTATTTTAAAAGTATATGAAAATCAACGGGACAACCCGGAAACTTGTTCGTATAGATCAGGGGTCTCCAAACTACGGCCCGCGGGCCAAATGCGGCCCGCGACCTCAACGAATCCGGCCCACGACAAGCAGTTACATTTTTCGTAAATGCCACATTTTAAAATTCTACAACGATTTTTTGTTATAGGTTTTGAAATTAGTTATGAAATTGATTATACCTTGGCCCACTAGGTTATGAAGAATTATATATATGGCCCGCGATGGAAAAAGTTTGGAGACCCCTGGTATAGATGAAAAACTAATAACCGTAAATTTTGAGCCATATCGAACATTGCGTAACCGGGCCCTCTAAAATTTGAAAAAGTGGGTTTATTCCCTTTTTTTTTATTTGGGTCCACCCTAATTTTAAACGGTCCACCCTAATGGCCAAATTATATATTACGTCGATAGAGGACGTTAATGTGAATCCAAAACGTGTTTATTTGTTGAAATTGGACTAAAATTGACGAAGTTATTAATGTTTTACGAAACTACAAGCAAAAGATCTAAAATATCGGCCGGAAAATCAAAAACCCTGGACTAAAAGTAAAACATACAGACGAAAATTTGAGAATTCAAGTAAAGAAAAATTAATTTGCCATTTTCACCCCCAAAGTAAATTTCTGGCCAGAAACTAGGAAATAATAGCCAGAAAATAAAAAATAAAATTACCTAACAAAATCAATCATTCAAGTTAAAAAATCTAAAAAAATATGAAGAAAATCATAAATTTAGACCAAAGTCAAAAATTCGGGACTAAAAATCAAAACCGCAGATTAAAAAAATTGAAGAAAATTTCGGCCAAAATAAGGAAAAATTTATACCGCAAAGTCGAAAATGGAAGTAAAAAATCTAAAATAGAGGCCAAAAAATTAAAAATCAACAATCGTGGCCAAAAATCAAACATTTTGACCAGGGCCTAAAAGTAAAAAATGCAGACCAAACAAATCGAAATTTTCTGCCAAAATAAAGGAAATGTAGGACAGAAGATCTTGAATTTAGACTACAAAATCGAAAATACAGGTCAAAAATCAGAAATATATACTAAAAAAAAATCCACAATCAGGACCAAAAAATCAAAAATTTTGACCAAAAATCGAAAACTCTGGTTTAAAAATAAAAAAATGTAGACACAATAATCAATCATTCAGGTTGCAAATTCAAACTATAGGGCCAAAAATATTAAATTCGAGCCTAAAAATAAAAAAATACGGACCAGAAAATTGAAAATTTAGGCCAAAATAAAGAATATTTCGACCGAATGATCACAAAAGACCAAAAAAATTAGTCAAAAATTGAAAAAACAGGCCAAAGATCTTAAATATGAGGCAAAAAGTCAAAAATCCCGGTCTGGAGATAAAAAATGGTGACCAAAAAAATTGAAAATTCAAGTAAAAGAAAAACAATTGTTCTTATATATTTTTATATTAATAGAATTAATATAATTTTTCATAATTTCGCTCTCTGTTCAAAAAATTGTATCACACAATTTGATCAATGTGTGTCCAGCTTTTTCCAAAATCTTCATGAATTTTGAGTTTTTTAGGCAAGTTTCAAATCGAATTTTATATTTATTTGAAACCACCAAAATTATAACAATTTTTTGCGATTTTTCGCGTTAATAATAATAATCGAAAAGGCTGAAAGACTTCAGTCAATGGCCATTTGTAGCTCTTTTGTAAACTGAGTTTCAATAAATTGTAATACTACTACTAATAATAATCTCAAATGATTTTTGAGTAATTTAGGAAAATTTTAAGTCCACAACAATTGTTTTTGTATTTTTTTGGGAGCATTAAAATGATTAAATTTTTTTATAAGTTCACGTGCTGTTCAAGTAAAAAATTGGTTTTGATATTTATCCAGATTTTCCTAAAATCATAATTTCGAATAAATTTTGAGTTATTTGGAAGGTTTTAAATCGTTGGCAGTTGTTTTTATATTTATTTCTAGCCACCAAAATTATAACAATCTTTTTCCGATTATTCGCACTGATTACAAGAAATTATCACAAAATCTGGTGATGGTATGCAAGTATTTGTTTACGTAATAATAATATCTAATGATTATTGAGTAATTCTAGAAAATTTTGAGTCAACAACAATTGTTTTTGTATTTTTTTGGGAGCATTAAAATTATTTTCATAATTTCATGCGCTGTTCGAATAGAAGTATCACAAAATTTGGTTAAGGTGTGTATCCAGATTTTCCCAAAATCGTAATTTTGAATGATTTTTGAGTAATTTTGGAAAGTTTCGAATTGATGGTAATTGTCTTTATATTTATTTGAAGCCACCAAAATTATAACAACTTTTCGTGATAACTGATTACATAAAATCTGCTGATTTTTCAAATAATAATAATAATTTTGAATGATTACTAAGTAATTTTAGAAAATTTTAAGTCGACAACAATTGTTTTTATATTTGTTTCAGAGCATTAAAATAATTACAATTTTCCATAATTTCGTGCGCTGTTCAAATAAAAGAACACACAATTTGGTTTTGGTGTGTATCCAGATTATTCCGGAATCATAATTTCGAATGTATTTTGAGTTATTTTAAAAAGTTTCAAATCGATGGCAATTATTTTTGTATTTATTTGAAACCATTAAAATTACTACATTTTTTCATAGTTTCGCGCGCTATTGAAATAAAATGTATGTAAAATTTGACGTTGGTATGGATCTACCTTTTCAGGAAAACATAATCTCGATTGAATTTTGAGTAATTTTGGAAAGTTTCAAATCGATGGGTGGGCCTTATCCTACAATCGAGAGAGTAGACTCGAAATATGGGGTTTAACCGTAGGTTTGTGTTTAATTGGTAAAGATCCAACTGTTAAAACTGTGGTCATATGTTTAACTTTTAGGATTGTAGGATAATCGAAAATTTTAAGAAACAAATCGATAATTTAGACCAAACTAAAGGATATTGAGGCCAAACAAATCAGAACAAAATGGGTAAAACTTGCCAAAGATCTTAAATATGAGTCAAAAAAACAAGAATCCCGGTCTAGAAACAAAAAATGCAGACCAAAAAATTGAAAATTCAAGTAGAAGAAAAATGTGTAGCCCCAAAATTAAATTTTTAGCCTAAAATAAGTTTCCGACTCGAAACTCGAAAATAATTGCCGAATAAAAATATGCATGCATAAAGAACAATATTCAGGTGACACAATCTAAAATAAAGAACAAAAACTCAAAAATGTATACCAACAAACTCGAAAATACCGCAAAAAATAAAAAATGCGCGCAAAATAATCAATAATTCAGTTTAAAAATCCAAAATATAGGGCCTAAAAATCAAGAAAGTGTTGTTATGGCATAAAGAATGGAAACATTTAATTAAGCACTCTTTTTGAAAAGCTGCAGCACATAATTTGTTGAAAAAAAAATAGATTTGTTCGATGTTGCTCCTGAAAATGCATTGCAAACAGTGATAATTGAAGAAGACAAATAATTTCTATTAATGCAGAGAGTGTAAGACCAGGATCAATGATTGGTATTAAAAGAAAGTTTCGCAGTGCAAGTGAAAAATTGACGTTTGAAGCGCTTAGAAGAAGAGGCAAGAAGTAAGAGAAATTTAATCAAGAAATGGCAGCGAAAATAGAAATAACAGCCCAGCTGATTTGACTAATAATACTGCCTCAGATCTGGACCAGAAAATAGAACCATAACCACAAGCATTGCATTTATCAGTGAAGGGATCTCATCTGCTTTAGACACGTGTAAAATAAGTGACAGAAATGCCGCGCATCTTCTAATAACCGTCGATGAAGAATTAGGTCACAAAACATCGAAATATTCACAACTCTGTCAATTTTAGTCAGATTTAAACAAATAATTCGTATTAACATCCTTTGTCGACACAGTATATCATTTGACCATTAGGGTGGACCGTTTAATATTAGGGGGGCTAAAATGAAAAAAAAAGGGAAAAAAAAACGATTTTTTTCAAATTTTAGACGCCCAGGGCTCGGTTAGTCCATGGTCGATATAGCTCAAAATTTACAGTTATTAGTTTTTTATCTATACTAACAAGTTTCCGGGTTGTCCCATACTTCGAAACTCCCCTATATATGCTATAACCACTCTAATGTTTATAGTGTATAAGTGGCTCTACCATCAACATGTTCCACGAGCCGCAACTGCACATGAGTACAAATTAACCCTAGCTGGTTTGTTAAAGTCGCAAGTATAGCTTTACCAACAACTAGAACGAGCTCATTTATGACATGATGTAAAGGAGAATGCGCCGGGAACTTACATTACGGTTTGTTTAATAAAAATTCAAATTAATCTTTTACTTTATTTACTTATTAAACAGTATAACCATTTTACATAATGTCGAAATTTATAGTATCATCATTTATTGAAACATTTTTACAAATTACAACAGACAATTGACCAGAAGCCTTCCAGCCTTCATTTATTGATTTTCTATAAAATAATCAAACTTTGTTGCAGAGAAGTTAATTAGTTTCTATTGTAAGGCATAAAGTTAGGAGTAATCCAACCCTTCGCTAACGAGCTAGTTTATAATATTAGCAATCATCGCTTTACAGACAACTAAAATTAGCTCATTTATGAATTGATCTTATGGTGAACGCGCAGGGAACTTATCATTTGCGTCGTGAGTTTGCTCGTATTTTTTTGGTTGTCGCGTAAAGGTTATACTTAGGCTTCATGTATATGCAAATTCGCGTCGAAATATTGTGTTAATAATGGAAGAGACGTCGTTCCTAATTGTTTTATCGACCTTAATCTTGCGAGAGGCGGCAAGTCTGTAGGGAAGACTCAAGTTGTCAAGCACTGCAACAGGTAAGGATGAAATACGTTCCCTCATCAACACAACTTCACTTCTATTGAAAAAAAAACAATAAAAGATATTCTTCAAGTGAATACGGAATTTCGATCGATTTATAAGATGGTAATTGTTTCTCCATAAAGTACAAGTTGATCGTGAATGGATTATATATGATAAATAAACTGTCTCCGTGTTTCTATAATCGAAGCTTTCCTATTGTAAACTTTAATTAGTTTTTCGGTATTGATTTATTGCAACCTGTATCGTGCCAAATAAATCATTCAAAAGGTTAAATCTGTTTATCTTTACACCCCAATTCTTGTATATCCGGCATTATATGAACGAAATTTATCGAGGCACTGATTGTGACCAAATTAATTACACCCCGAACCCCATTATTCCATTGTGTTTCATAATTCTATATTCTAAGCTCGTTTATCATCGGTCGATATTAAAGCGGGGCGTATTGTTGTGGGATATTTATTTTTGGCACCTATTTGTTTCCAATTAATTTAACGGTCACCCGAAAGCAATTAGGATTTTTCACCCTCACTATAACTCATAATGTTTACGGGAGTATTTGGAAATAATAAATTTTCTAACATTTTACTGAGCAACATGGCCCTTTAAATCCTTCGTCTGTTCGCTTGAGGGACTCTTATTTTCGGTCAGTTGAACACGTTTAGGATCGCAATAAACTACATCCTATCAGTTGTGGTGACAAATCGAGGGTGAATGAAAAGTCTTTTTATTTATACCGAAATAAAGTGTGTTGTAGTAAAACTACGGACGAAATAAAATTCAATTAGAAAACTATTTTTGTTTCAAATTTAGATAATATACCAATTAATAAATAAATTAGAGGCAACTTCACTTGTTGCAGAAAATTTAAGGTTAGGATGGCTCTCTTTAAATTGGACACCCTGCGTAAATTTATGTATACATACATTTTTACTTTCTCCATTACGAAGTACGAGCAAGTATTATGATCGTGATTTTTTTTCAAATTTTTTTTTACGGAAATATTCGTTTTGGGATCCCTAGATACCATTTCAACAATTTCTGGGAAAAAAAAAATTGTGTCTGTGTGTGTGTCTGCCTGTCTATGTGCGCTGTATCTCAAAAACTAATAAAGAAATTGATATGAAACTTTGGATATACGTCTTATTTGATAATCCGATGAACTGAAAAGCTTTTTGTAAAATTTGGTACACCGAAAATGGGTGTTTACCTTAATTGTTTTTTGTTTTTTGCCAATATTCTCTTAAATATGAAAAATATCACAAAAACATTTAAACAAACAGTAAAGACAACAAAGAAATGAACATCGTTTGCTTGAAAATATTTTTCATAAAATCATTGCTATTCGAGAAAAAAATTTATTATTATTTTATTTTTAATTTTTGGTTAATAATTATGAAACGATAATAGTTACAGCTAATTTATGTGAATGATAATTGTAGAGAATGCTAAAATGAACAACTTCTTAAGAATAAGTTTTTTCCGAAATCTCGTTAGTTTTTGAGTAAACCGAGTTTTTGAATTTGAAGTAAAATTTTCCCATCTTTCATAATTTTGACGTTTTAAACGTTAGTTTCATCCGCTCGATGAACATTTAAAATATGATTTCAATTGAAAATATACCATGACAACGCAAATATAAATGGCTATGATACCATCAAGTCGGAGAAAGTAACATGATGGCCACATCACAATTTTTTTTTAAATTTGTATGTATAAATATGTGACGTTTTAGATTAGGTAGAAGAACAGTGAGTGTCCCTAAAAGGCACTCAAAACTGAACCACGCGTTTCTTATGAAAATTTGAAACTATTGTGTAATTCGTTGTTCCACCAATTAAGGAAGTTATGCAACGTTTAAACAATATATGTATAATAGAAAAATATTTGTAGGTGTTGAAAATAACGTCATGATTGAAAATTTATAATTATTAATAATAATAATGATAATAATCATAATTTAATAAATATTTCTTGATTTGTTTGTTAAAATTTCTTGATTCGTTTCTTAAAATTTCTTGATTAGCATTTTTTAATTTTCAAGTTTTCGATTTTTGGTCAAAATTTTGGATTTTTTCGCTACGATTGTTTTGTCTGTTTGTTTGGCCCATATTCTAAATTTTTGGCCTGCATTTTCTATTTTTTTTTTGTCTAAATTATTTTCTTTATTTTAGACCAAACAATTGAAAAGTCAAGGAATAATAATTTTTCGATTTTCACCCCCAAAATAACTTTTTAGCTTAAAGTAAATTTCTGACCGGAAACTTAGAGATGATAGCCATCATAATTTAATAAATATTTCTTGATTTGTTGGTCAAAATTTCTTGATTTGCATTATTTAATTTTCAAGTTTTCGATTTTTGGTAAAATTTTTGGATTTTTTCTCTACGATTGTTTTGTCTGTTTGTTTGGCCCATATTCTAAATTTTTGGCCTGCATTTTCTATTTTTTTTTTGTCTAAATTATTTTCTTTATTTTAGACCAAACAATTGAAAAGTCAAGGAATAATAATTTTTCGATTTTCACCCCCAAAATAACTTTTTAGCTTAAAGTAAATTTCTGACCGGAAACTTAGAGATGATAGCCATCATAATTTAATAAATATTTCTTGATTTGTTTGTCAAAATTTCTTGATTTGTTTGTTGAAATTTCTTGATTTGCATTATTTAATTTTCAAGTTTTCGATTTTTGGTAAAATTTTTGGATTTTTTCTCTACGATTGTTTTGTCTGTTTGTTTGGCCCATATTCTAAATTTTTGGCCTGCATTTTCTATTTTTTTTTTTGTCTAAATTATTTTCTTTATTTTAGACCAAACAATTGAAAAGTCAAGGAATAATAATTTTTCGATTTTCACCGCCAAAATAACTTTTTAGCTTAAAGTAAATTTCTGACCGGAAACTTAGAGATGATAGCCATCATAATTTAATAAACATTTCTTGATTTGTTTGTTAAAATTTCTTGATTTGTTTGTTGAAATTTCTTGATTTGCATTTTTAAGTTTCAAGTTTTCGATTTTTGGTCAAAATTTTAAATTTTTTCGTCACGTTTGTTTTGTCTGTTTGTTTGGCCCATATTCTACATTTTTGGCCTGCATTTTCAATTTTTTTTTTGTCTAAATTATTTTATTTATTTTAGACCAAACAATTGAAATTTCAAGGAATAATCATTTTTCGATTTTCACCCCAAAATAACATTTTAGCTTAAAGCAAATTTCCGACCAGAAACTTAGAGATGATAGCCAAGAAATAAAAATAAATCCCCCAGTAAAATCAATAATTAAAGTCAAAAAATCTAAAATATGTCGTGAAAAATCAAAAATTTAGACCAAAAGGAAAAAATTCGGGGCTTAAAATAAAAAATCCAGATTCAAAAATCAAAAATTACGAAAATTTGGGGCAGCAAGAAAAAATAGACCAAAAAAGTACAGGCCAAAGAAACAAAAAATCAACAATCGTGGCCAAAAAAACGAAAATTGAGACCTAAAATCGAATATTTGGACGTAAAAATAAAAAATGCAGACAAAAAAACAACAATCGTGGCCAAAAAAACCAAAAATTGAGACTTAAAATCGAATATTTGGGCGTAGAAATAGAAAGTGCAGATAAAAAATTGAAAGTTGAAGCAAAGAAGAAATAATTTTTCCATTTTCACCCCCTAAAACAACGTTTTAGCATTTCTGGAAAGAAATTCTTTATATTATTCAAAGCGTAAAATAAGTTTCCGACCAGAAACTAGGAAATAATAGCCAAAAAAATAAAATATTTACAAAATAAAAACAATAATTCATGTTAAAAAATCTAAAGTTTAGACCAAAAAAACCAAAATTCAGATGAAGAAAGAGAAAATTAAAACAAAAAAAAAATTCTGTTTCTTAATAATATAAAGAATTTAATATTAACAATAATAATAATAGTCTTTATTTCTTCAAATAAAACAATACAATAATTATAAACAGTATATATGCAAAAAGACGTATCGAGGAAAAAGGCGGAATTCAGCATTTGTGTACAATTTCTTTCCAGAAATGCTAAAACGTTGTTTTGGGGGGTGAAAATAGAAAAATGATTTTTCTTTTACATCAATTTTCAATTTTTTGGTCTGCATTTTTTATTTTTGGATCAGTGTTTTTGATTTTCTGGCCGATATAGATATTTTAGATTTTTTAACTGCAATTATTAATTTTATCGGAGGACTTTTTTTATTTTTTTGGCCATCTCTGAGTTTCTGGTCGGAAACTAACTTTAAGCTAAAAAGTTGTTTTGGGGTTGAAAATGAAAAAATATTTTTCCTTGAATTTTGAATTTTGTTTGGATTGCATTTTTTTATTTTTTGATCAGAATTTACTAACTTTAAGCTAAAAAGTTATTTTGGGGGTGAAAATGAAAAAAAAAATTTCCTTGAATTTTGAATTTTGTTTGGACTGCATTTTTTTATTTTTTGATCAGAATTTTTGATTTTCTGGCTGATATTTTAGATCTTGGACTTATAATTTCGTTTCTTGTCTCATGTTTTTTTTTTATTTTTTGGCCTAAATATTCTTTATTTTCGATTTGTTTGTTAAAATTTTCAATGTTTGGCAGCCCGAATTTTTGCATTCATTTTTGGTTTTTTGCCCTATATTTTAATTCTTGGATTGAATAATTGATTCTCGTTTATCACGTGTATATATTTTTAACTGCAATTATTAATTTTATTGGAGGATTTTTTTATTTTTTTGGCCATCTCTGAGTTTCTGGTCGGAAAGCCAAAGAATTATTTTGGGGGTGAAAATGAAAAAAATATTTTTCCTTGAATTTTGAATTTTGTTTGGTCTGCATTTTTTATTTTTTGATCAGAATTTTTGATTTTCTGGCTGATATTTTAGATCTTAGACCTATAATTTCGTTTTTTGCCCCATATTTTTTATTTTTTGGCCTAAATATTCTTTATTTTCGAATTGTTTGTTAAAATTTTCAATTTTTTGTCAGCCCGAATTTTTGCATAAATTTTTGGTTTTTTGCCCTATATTTTAATTCTTGGATTGAATAACTGGTTCTCGTTTATCACGTGTATATTGGCCAAACCAGTCTTGTGAAGAGCTCAGAATTTTTGCAGAATTTTTTTCCCACGTTTCATATTAATTTTAATTTTTTTGCGCTTGAGAAAAAGAATGCATTTTCAAAAATTCGTAACTCGGCTGAAAACTGCTGCACATTTAAAAACCAAAAATATTTTTAAAGATAGATGTTTTGCGAAGTGAACTGAATTTTTGTAGGATTTTATCCGCTGCATTTCATATTATTTTTTTATTTTTTTGCGCATGAGAATTCAACATTGAGAAAAAATAAATTTTCAAAAATTCCTAACTCGATTGAAAATTGCTGCGCATTCAAAAACCAAAATTATTTTGAAAGATCGATGTCTTGTGAAGTGAACTGAATTTTTGTAGGATCTTATCCCTGCGTTTACATTGTAAAAAAAAAAACAGAAGTACCATCAATTGTCCACGTGAATTGGGTTTGAGTGGAAGATCATTCTGTGAAGTGAACTCCGCCCGTGCTTCTTTCGTTTGAAATTTTGAGTATGTTTTTTGATCTTTAATCTGTGAATTTTATTTTGTAAGAAAGGAAAACAAAGATATTGTAAATAAATAAATAATTTTTTGCGCACGAGTTCGACATTGAAAAAGAATAAATTTCAAAATTGCATAACTCGTACTGAAATTGTTGCACATTCAAAAACTAAAATTATTTTGAAAGATCGACGTCTTGTGAAGTGATGTGAATTTTTATAGAATTTTGTTCCTGCGTTTCATATTATTTTTTTTATTTTTTTGCGCTCGAGTTCGACATAGGAAAATAAATTTTAAAAAATTCGTAACTCGATTGAAAATTGCTACACATTCAAAAACCAAAATTATTTTGAAAGATCGATGTCTTGTGAAGTGAACTGAATTTTTGTAGGATTTTATCCCTGCGTTTACATTGTATTTTTTTAATTTCTTGCGCACGAGTTCGACATTGAAAAAAAAAATTTCAAAATTGCATAACTCGCATTAAAATTGTTGCACATTCAAAAACCAAAATGATTTTGGAAGATCAACGTCTTGTGAAGTGATTTGAATTTTTATAGAATTTTGTTCCCGCGTTTCATATTATTTTTTTAATTTTTTGCGCTCGAGTTCGACATAGAAAATGAATTTTCAAAAATTCGTAACTCGATTGAAAATCGCTGCACATTCAAAAACTAAAATTATTTATAAAGATCGATGTCTTGTGAAGTGAACTGAATTTTTGTAGGATTTATCCCCTGCGTTTCATATTAATTTTGAATTTTTCGCGCACGAGAGTTCAACATTGAGAAAAAATAAATTTTCAAAAATTCGTAACTCAATTGAAAATTGTTGCACATTCAAAAACCAAAATAATTTTGAAAGATCGACATCTTGTGACGTGATTTAAATTTTTGTAGAATTTTTTTCGTGTGTTTCATATTTATTTTTAAATTTTTGCTCTCAAGTGTTCGTCATTGAAAAAAAATACATTTTCAAAAATGTATAACTCGACTGAAAATCGCTGCACATTCAAAAACCTAAATTATTTTGAAAGGTCGACATCTTGTGATGTGGTTTGAATTTTTGTAGAAATTTTTCCCGTATTTCATTATTATTTTCCATTTTTTGCGCTCAAGAGTTAAATTTAGAATACGACTAAAATAACATAGAAAAGCCATTCTAGACAATAAAGACACCACCGGTTTTGTCAAACATTGTCTCACACATAAAGACTTCTTCGAGGAAAATAATTTTAAAATATTACATGCAGGTAATAACGGCCGAAATTTAAATCTCCAAGAAGGATTAGAGATCAACAAAGCGCTTAAGCTGGGAAAACACGTCGTGAATGAAAACTTAAAACGATGACATCTGGAGCTCACCAATAATGACGGCTCTAATTACCTGAATGTACAATTTTAGTATATAAGCGAAAACAGAAGAAAAGTACCATTCCTAGATAATGATGTAAAAATCGAAATTAGTCGGAAGAAATAGTAAAAAAATAGTTCGTGGGAGTGGGTACAAAAAATACATGATCGTCATATCATGTTTAAAACAAAGTATATGAAACATTCATGAAATGAATTCATGAATATTCTCCTCATTATTCTGTGAACCATAAAATACGTATAAGAAGCAGCAATCTGAACTGTGTATAGTTACGAAACTACGAGTATATCACACGTGTTCGCAACAAAGTTTAGGGGAAATAGGAAAGCCAACATTTACTTAATTAATTTTATACGTTTCAATTATGCAAATCTGATATTAGTTGGTTAACACAATATTTGGATTATGATTATAATAAACATTATACACCCGGTGTGTATACTATATTGGCATATTTATTTAGAGATTTCATTTCCTGCGTTGTTATTCGGGAATAGTTATTATTCTCCGACTTATTTTCGAAACTGTGACATGCCAGAAAGTGGCAAATAATACAGTGACATGCACCTACGAGGGTATTTTTTTATTCGTTCGTTTTAGTACCTATTTTATGCTAAACATATTTAAATTTTCAAATTATTCACCAGTTTTAAATATATCCAATATAAATAATATTATCTTATCTGTACGCAATATACTCGTAAATGAATTGTATCAAAATTATTTTTTTAATTGCAATAATATTGATTACATTCTTATTTGTCGAGTTTATTTAAAACAAAATAATGACCTTCACCTCTTAAAAATGCATTTAATAAACAGGAGATCGATGCCCTATTGTTTGCTTCTTTAAAAAGTATTGTATCGCTATATTTTTAATTGCAATAATGTTGATTATATTCTTATTACTCAGACAAAATGCTGACCTTAACCTTTCAAAAATGCATTTAATAAGCAGAAGATTCATGTTTAATTCATTGCTTGTTTGAAACGTCCATCATGAAGTTCTTTATATTTTTACTGTCTGCTTCATTAGCAGTTACATTAGTAAACTGTGATTGGTTCGAATATATTCAAAAACATATGGTGAGTACTCAAATTATTTTTTTTAATTTTTGAAGAAAACGTGAAAAAAGACACGAGTAAACCCATTGAAATTTTGTTAAAAATGCAACTTTCTTAATAATCATCGTAGACTATTAAATTTAACTTTTTTTTCATCAGAAAGACGAAAGAAATTGATTGCCGTTAAAAAAATTCAGCCATCTTCAATAGCAACAAAATTGGCTAGTCACCATGAACATTTTAGAAAATTTAAAAAAATAATGGATTTTTCAGAATTAGAACGGCCGTAGCGGCCAAACGAAAACTCCAAATTGAACGCGGTTTGCAAATCTGAGCTCCTCGTACGTCAATTAGTCGGACTAGAGATTTTGAATTTTTGATGAAAACACGAAAAAAAGACATGAGTAAACCCCTTGGAAATTTGTTAAAAAATGCAACTTTCTTAATAATCATCGTAGACTATTGAATTTAACTTTTTTTTAATCAGAAAGACGAGAGAAATTGATTGCCGTTAAAAAAATTCAGCTAACTTCAATGGCAAAAAAAATAGTCAGTCACAGTGAACATTTTTGAAAATTTACGAAAATAATTGATTTTTCAGACTTTGATTGGCCGTAGCGGCCAAACGAAAACTCCAAATAGAACGCGGTTTGCAAATCTGAGCTCCTCGCACGTCAATTAGTCGGACTAGAGATTTTGAATTTTTGATGAAAACACGAAAAAAAGACATGAGTAAACCCCTTGGAAATCTGTTAAAAAATGCAACTTTCTTATTAATCATCGTAGACTATTGAATTTAACTTTATTTTCATCAGAAAGACGAGAGAAATTGATTGCCGTTAAAAAATTTCAGCTAACCACAATAGCAAAAAAATTAGACAGTCACAGTGAACATTTTTGAAAATTTACGAAAATAATTGATTTTTCAGACTTTGATCGGCCGTAGCGGCCAAACGAAAACTCCAAATTGAACGCGGTTTGCAAATCTGAGCTCCTCGTGCGTCAATTAGTCGGATTTGAGATTTTAAATTTTTGATAGAAACACGAAAAAAGACATGAGTAAACCCCTTGGAAATTTGTTAAAAAATGCAACTTTCTTGTTAATCATCGTAGACTATTGAATTTAACTTTATTTTCATCAGAAAGACGAGAGAAATTGATTGCCGTTAAAAAATTTCAGCTAACTTCAATAGCAAAAAAATTAGTCAGTCACAGTGAACATTTTTGCAAATTTACGAAAATAATTGATTTTTCAGACTTTGATCGGCCGTAGCGGCCAAACGAAAACTCCAAATTGAACGCGGTTTGCAAATCTAAGCTCCCCGTACGTCAATTAGTCGGATTGGAGATTTTTAATTTTTGATGAAAACACGAAAAAAAGACTTGAGTAAACCCCTTGGAAATTTGTTAAAAAATGCAACTTTCTTAATAATCATCGTAGACTATTGAATTTAACTTTTTTTTCATCAGAAAGACGAGAGAAATTGATTGCCGTTAAAAATTTTCAGCTAACTTCAATAGCAAAAAAATTAGTCAGTCACAGTGAACATTTTTGCAAATTTACGAAAATAATTGATTTTTCAGACTTTGATCGGCCGTAGCGGCCAAACGAAAACTCCAAATTGAACGCGGTTTGCAAATCTAAGCTCCTCGTACGTCAATTAGTCGGATTAGAGATTGTTAATTTTTGATGAAAACACGAAAAAAAGACATAAGTAAACCCCTTGGAAATTTGTTAAAAAATGCAACTTTCTTAAAAATCATCGTAGACTATTGAATTTAACTTTATTTTCATCAGAAAGACGAGAGAAATTGATTGCCGTTAAAAAATTTCAGCTAACTTCAATAGCAAAAAAATTAGTCAGTCACAGTGAACATTTTAGAAAATTTACGAAAATAATTGATTTTTCAGACTTTGATCGGCCGTAGCGGCCAAACGAAAACTCCAAACTGAACGCGGTTTGCAAATCTGAGCTCCTCGTGCGTCAATTAGTCGGATTGGAGATTTTGAATTTTTGATGAAAACACGAAAAAAGACATGAGTAAACCCCTTGGAAATTTTGTTATAAAATGCAATTTTCTTAAAAATCATCGTGGACTATTGAATTTAACTTTATTTTCATCAGAAAGACGAGAAAAATTGATTGCCGTTAAAAAATTTCAGCTAACTTCAATAGCAAAAAAATTAGTCAGTCACAGTGAACATTTTAGAAAATTTACGAAAATAATTGATTTTTCAGACTTTGATCGGCCCTAGCGGCCAAACGAAAACTCCAAATTGAACGCGGTTTACAAATCTGAGCTCCTCGTGCGTCAATTAGTCGGATTAGACTAATTTAATTTTTGATAAAAACACGAAAAAAAGACATGAGTAACCCCCTTGGAAATTTGCTAAAAAATGCAACTTTCGTAATAATCATCGTAGCCTATTGAATTTAACTTTTTTTTCATCAGAAAGACGAGAGGAATTGATTGCTGTTAAAAAATTTCAGCTATCTTCAATAGCAAGAAAAATAGTCAGTCACAGTGAACATTTTTGAAAATTTACGAAAATAATTGATTTTTCAGACTTTGATCGGACGTAGCGGCCAAACGAAAACTCCAAATTGAACGCGGTTTGCAAATCTGAGCTCCTCGTACGTCAATTAGTTGGACTAGAGATTTTTAATTTTTGATGAAAACACGAAAAAAAGACATGAGTAAACCCCTTGGAAATTTGTTAAAAAATGCAACTTTCTTAATAATCATCGTAGACTATTGAATTTAACTTTTTTTTCATCAGAAAGACGAGAGAAATTGATTGCCGTTGAAAAATTTCAGCTAACTTCAATGTCAAAAAAAATAGTCAGTCACAGTGAACTTTTATGAAAATTTACGAAAATAATTGATTTTTCAGACTTTGATCGGCCGTAGCGGCCAAACGAAAACTCCAAATTGAACGCGGTTTGCAAATCTGAGCTCCTCGTACGTCAATTAGTCGGATTTGAGATTTTGAATTTTTGATGAAATCGTGAAAAAAGACATGACTAACCCCCTTGGAAATTTTGTTAAAAAATGCAACTTTCTTAAAAATCATCGTAGACTATTGAATTTAACTTTATTTTCATCAGAAAGACGAGAGAAATTGATTGCCGTTAAAAAATTTCAGCTAACTTCAATAGCAAAAAAATTAGTCAGTCACAGTGAACATTTTTGCAAATTTACGAAAATAATTGATTTTTCAGACTTTGATCGGCCGTAGCGGCCAAACGAAAACTCTAAATTGAACGCGGTTTGCAAATCTGAGCTCTTTGCACGTCAATTAGTCGGATTAGAGATTTTTATTTTTGATGAAAACACGAAAAAAAGACATGAGTAAACCCCTTGGAAATTTGTTAAAAAATGCAACTTTCTTATTAATCATCGTAGACTATTGAATTGAACTTTATTTTCATCAGAAAGACGAGAGAAATTGATTGCCGTTGAAAAAATTCAGCTAACTTCAATAGCAAAAAAATTAGCCAGTCACAGTGAACATTTTAGAAAATTAACGAAAATAATTGATTTTTCAGACTTTAATCGGCCGTAGCGGCCAAACGAAAACTCCAAATTGAACGCGGTTTACAAATCTGAGCTCCTCGTACGTCAATTAGTCGGATTAGAGATTTTGAATTTTTGATGAAAACACGAAAAAAAGACATGAGTAAACAAACCCCTTGGAAATTTGTTAAAAAATGCAACTTTCTAATTAATCATCGTAGACTATTGAATTTAACTTTATTTTCATCAGAAAGACGAGAGAAATTGATTGCCGTTAAAAAATTTCAGCTAACTTCAATAGCAAAAAAATTAGACAGTCACAGTGAACATTTTAGAAAAATTAACGAAAATAATTCATTTTTCAGACTTTGATCGGCCGTAGCGGCCAAACGAAAACTCCAAATTGAACGCGGTTTGCAAATCTGAGCTCCTCGTATGTCAATTAGTCGGTTTAGAGATTTTGAATTTTTGATGAAAACACGAAAAAAAGACATGAGTAAACCCCTTGGAAATTTGTTAAAAAATGCAACTTCCTTAATAATCATCGTAGACTATTGAATTTAACTTTTTTTTCATCAGAAAGACGAGAGAAATTGATTGCCGTTGAAAAATTTCAGCTATCTTCAATAGCAAAAAAATTAGTCAGTCACAGTGAACATTTTAGAAAAATTAACGAAAATAATTGATTTTTCAGACTTTGATCGGCCGTAGCGGCCGAACGAAAACTCCAAATTGAACGCGGTTTGCAAATCTGAGCTCTTCGAACGTCAATTAGTCGGATTAAAGATTTTTAGTTCTTGATGAAAACACGAAAAAAAGACATGAGTAAACCCCTTGGAACTTTTGTTAAAAAATGCAACTTTCTTAATAGATATCGTAGACCAAAAAATCACGATCACAATACTTTCTCGTACTTCGTAACGGAGAATGTAAAAAAATATTTACTGAATTATTAAAATTTTAATTATAATTATTACTACAGATTCTTAATAAACACGAGAGAACTGACATGATACAGATAAGTAAGGAATGCATGGAGGAAATTGGCGTGGATGTGCAATTATTGGATCATATAGAACGCGGCCTTCCGGAAGATGAGCGAGTAAAGTGTTTTTTGCACTGTTTTGCAAAGAAGTTTGGTCTACTGAACGAAGATGGAAAAATGCATTTGCCCAAATTGGAAATGACAATGCGCAAGAAGCATTACGATTTCGTGTCGGATTGTTCTGAAAATAAATCTGTTGACCCATGTGAATACATCTACAAAGTGCATATATGCTACACTAACAAAATGAAGTTGTAAAATTTTATACCGTAAGAAATAAACAAATATGTTAATTTAAAATATTTTTTTTTCTGATTTGTATAGTTTCTTTCTAGGTTCGTAAACAGGGTGTAGTTAAGCGACACGGAACATAGAATTTTCAATGTTTTTTTTTATATTGGAATATTATCTTCCCTGATCATATTAGAGGAAATATTTATATACATTTTTAGTAGAGTAAACATTTCTGCCTGCAGTCATGCCATTATTTAGTTTTTTGCATTTACAGAAACCCGAAAAATAATAAAATAAAAATGATAATTTTCACGAAAATAATGGTTGCCGTGAAATTAAAAAAAAATCATCGGTTCGCTTCTGTCAAATTGATTGAATACTTCATAACTCTAAAATTACTTTTATGAAATGCTATAAATCATCAAATTTAAAAAAATATTACGCAACCAATAAATCTTTGTGATATAACTAAAACCTTATCTTTTCTTTAATTAGGTAATGTAATCAAAGTGAATTACAAAAATATTTTTATTTCATTTTTATTTATCGTGTATGTTTATTTAATATAATGTAGAGGCCTTAACCTTTTACGTTAGTTTATTTAAGGAGCGCAAATCTAATTTAAATATGATTGATTCCTTGAAACGTTTATCATGAGGTTCCTTACATTATTACTCTGCTCGCTTTTAGCAGTTACTTTAGTTAACTGTGATTGGTTTGAATACATTAAAAATAATTTGGTAAGTTTATAACTTAAAGCCACGAATAGTTTTATTGCAATTTAAGAAAACTGTGTCATTAAAATGGAAGCTCTTTTCTAGTTGTAGATGCATAAAATCAATTTAATAAAAACGGAATATTGTGAGAATATGTTTTAGAATTGTCAGCCTTTTTATTCTTTAACGATCTATCTGTTTGAAATGGCTACAAATTTTGATAGAGGGATGTAGGTCTTTACTCAAAGCATGTTATTGTTTTTTTTTTTAATTTTGTTTTAAATATGCAAAGTTTACCATACTTTGAAATCGGAGAAAGCTGCAGAATCAATCACTACACCAATATTTTTCAGTTGGGTATTTTTAAAATTTTGATTCCAATTTTTTTGTAAGCTCAGATACACACACAAACACATCCAAATGTACTGACGGATCTCATGATAAATCGCTAGTTAGGCCAAACACCATCACTACTCCCACTATATTTTTAGGTCCTCGATGAAGACGAGACATCTGATGTGATAAACATAAGCAACGATTGCATGAAAGAAGTTGGCGTGGATGTAAGATTGCTCAAGGAATTCCATCAAATCCTTCCAGAAAATCGCCTCATGAAGTGTTTCTTGCACTGTTTCGTCGATAAATTCGGTCTACTTGATGAGAATGGAAACATACATTTATCCAAATTGGAACTAACAATGCGCAAGAAGCATTTCGATTTTGTTTCAGAGTGTTCTAAAAATGAATTCGCCGATCCGTGTGACTATATTTACGAAGTTCATACGTGCTATGCTGAGAAAATGATTAATCAAAATATAGAACTGTAAAAATCCGTATTATATAATTAATATAATTTCGATGTAAAGAAAACACTTAACTTTTTTATACAACTTTACTTTTGCTCGAAAATTATTTCCTGAAAAAAACCTCTTGTACGATTTGGATTTTTTACACGTCTTCGAAGAAAACATGTTGTGTTTCCTTTTAAGTGAAAATAAGTCATTAAATCGCCATTACATGTTTATACAGTGACATATAACTGGCTCCCACATTTGACTATTAAATCCCAAATGGACGGTCATAATTCCCTGTGTTTTATGCGGAGCCATTTAACGGTAACATTCCATTCTCTAAATATATCCATTTCAAGAAGTAATTTGACAGGTGATGTGGGTCCTTACGATTGTTTCGTAAGAATTTGATGTAGGTAGAATATTTTCGCAGATTGCCATCTCAATTTGTGTGCCTAATTGGATGGAGGCTATTATAATGATATCACAATTATAACAAAGAATTTCATCAATTTAAAGGTAATAAGGGAAGAATGGGTAATTTTACAGCAGATATAAATCAAACAATCCTTTAATAGAAGGAATCAAAACCATTCAATTAAAAAATGATTTTACGATTTTACGTATTAACTTAATTATCAGTATTGTTTATGGTGGAGGCTTCTACTTCGTTATACATGTTGTAAATATAATAAAACACTTTTGCTTTGTTGGTACAACACAAATTTTATTTTTTTATGTTTTGTTAATGGCAAGTTGAGTTGCCAAAACTATAATCAACAATAAAATAAAATTTGTGTTATACCAACAAAGTAAAAGTGTTTTATTATGTTAATTATCAGTGTTTCATGTGCAGGAAAAATAGGAGACCTTTGTAATCTAGTGAGTGTATTTTTTGCAAAATATATTTTTAATGGTCTTTAGTACCCACTCATTTTTATTATTAATAAAATCAATATCAAAATCTGTATAGAGTAAAAAAAAGGTAAAAGCAGCCTAAATATATTATCAACAATTTCTTTTGATATGAAGTTTAGAAAAATTTAAAAAAGGTTAACAGTTGAAAATCTCTGCTTAGGAATATTATTTTTTCGACTTTTGACCAGCTTTTAGCGACTTGTGTACAATGATAAATTAATCTAAAGTAGAGATTTATAATTGACACAATACATTTTATAATTCTAAACAGTATTTAAAAAGAGTATACCAGCTTTTACTTCATATATCAGCGAAACATGAATTATTAATTTGTTAATTTCACGTAAAAGGTGTTTACCGTAATAAATAATATTATTATATTTCACTTTAAAACCATGTTTAATAATATTATATTAAAACTTATTTTGTAATAATCCGATGCTGGATGGATCCCTTGATTTTAGTAAAGTTTATAAGTTGTTTTTAATGATTCTCCGAAATTATTTTCATTAGCAACCCTCTGATATTATACTAGGTAATATCGTATTACAGGAGAATGAATCCTCATGCAATTTGTTCTCCGGTTTCATAGGGCAAGTACGAGGAAATGTTTTACGCAAATGGAAAATATTTTAATTGGATGAACCCATATGGTTCTCATATGCACATTTCAATTTAACACAACGTTGCACATATTTTGTTTTTAATGAAAGCTGCATTGTTGCGCGCTAGTTTTCAGGAACCATTTATTAATTATTTTAATTGTAATTAGTTTGATACTGCGTCGATTACAAAAGCGGTTCTAGATAAACCATTTAGTATACAACAAGACGAAAGATTTCCGTAGGATATCACAGAAATGGAGAAGAGATTCAAGGGCTGATGGGATGAAAATATGATGGCTTACGGTTGGTTTCTAAACCGTGAGACGCCACCACACGATCACAAAGAAAAAGTGTCAAACGTACACTAAAATATTAGATTTTTAAATTAAGATATCTCCGTAGAATAGATTTTTTAAATTATTTTCTGTTGTACTCTAATAAATTTGATATATTCCAACTCATAATTGTTCATTGAGAAGAACCCGGACGTGATAGAAAAAAAAAACACATGTACTCGGCTTCAAGCAAAAACTGTACAGTTTTTATCGCTGAAGAAAAAATATTAAAAGAATTGTCATCAAGTGCGGGTTCGAGTCTCATCAGAGCGGTCACTTTTTCAATACGAAAAATGGCCGTGCAGGTCCCCAGGTGTCTAGTGTTCGTCCCCATTTTATTTAAACATGAATTATTACTATGCATCGGTTGTGTCTGAATGTCCTAGCTGGCTAAGCCAATTCCCTAACCCGAACTCCTGTCATCATCTTTCCTTTTTAAAAAGAAAAAAAAATTGTCATCAACGCGAAATGTTCAAAAACTACTCAGAATAGATTCTTATTTAAGTTATCTACAAATATAAATTCACCCCTTCACTTAATTTCAAGAAAATCCTATCATAGCAGTCCCCTTCATCAAAAGCAAAATCTGAACAAATTTAATCGTTAAATAGTAAATATAAAAACAATTGATACCAACGTGAAATTTTCAAAACCTACTCAAACTCGAACCTTCTTTATGATACCTTAAAAATACAAACACACCCTATCCATAAATTTTAATATAATCCTACGTGAACTCTCCCTTTGATCAAACAAAATCTGAATAAATATAATGATTAAATAACAAATATAAAAACAATTCCTTCCAACGTGAAATTTTCAAAAACTGCTCAGAATCGATCCTTCTTTATGATATCTTAAAAATATGACTCCACCCCAAAATTTCAAGATAATCTTACGTGTACTCTCCCTTCATCAAGCAAAATCATCATAGTTTTCATAGTTTAGGCATGCATATTACAATCATTTCTATCTACGCGGAATTTTCAAAAAACTACCCAAAATCTATTTTTCTTTAAGATACCTTAACAATAGAAACACAATAGAAACACATCCCATCTCAAAATTTTCAGATAATCCTACTAATAATAATAAAAACAATTCCCTCACACGTGAAATTTTCAAAAACTACTCCTTCTTAATGATATCTTAAAAATATGAACACTCTCCACCCCAAAATTCCAAGATAATCCTACGTGTACTCTCCCGTCATCAAGCAAAATCATCATAGTTTTCATCGTTTAGGAATGCATATTAAAATAATTTCCATCAACGCGAAATTTTCAAAAACTACTCAAAATCTATTTTTCTTTAAGATACCTCAACAATAGAAACACATCCCATCTCCAAATTTTCAGAAAATCCTACGTGAACTCTCCCCTTGACTAAGAAAAATCTGAACAAATTTAATCGTTAAATAATAAATATAAAAACAATTTCTTCGAACGGGAAACTTAAAAAAACTCTCAAAATGGATTCTTCTTTATGATACCCTAATAATATGAATATACCATTCCCGTAAATATCAAGATAATTCTACGTGTACTCTCTCCACATCAAGCAAAATCTGTATAGTTTTCATCGTTTAGGTATAAATATTAAAACAATTGCCATCAATGCAAAATTTTCAAAAACTACTCAAAATCCATTCTTTTTTAAGATACCTTACAGATAAAAACACGCCCCATCACTAAATTTCAAGATAATTCTACGTGAACTCTCAATTTGATCAAACAAAATCTGAGTAAATTAATCGTTAAATAATAATTAAAAAAACAATTTCTTCTAACGTGAAATTTTCAAAAACTACTCAAAATCTATTCTTCTTTAAGATACTTTAAAAATAAAAGCACACCCTACCACTAAATTTCATGATAATTCTACGTGAACTTTCCCCTTGATTAAGCAAAATCTGAACAAATTTAATTGTTAAATTAACAATTCCTTCCAACGTGAAATTTTCAAATGCTACTCAAAATCGATCTTTCTTTATGATACCTTAAGAATAAGTACAAACCCCTCCCCTAAATATGTACTCTCTCCTCATCGAGCAAAATTTGCGCATAGTTTTCATCGTTTAGGAATAAAAAATCAATCGAAATTTTCGAGTGAAACTTACGCGAACATTTTTAATTAATGCGTAATACGACTGATGGGTATAAAACAGATACGACAATCGAATAAGTCGATTATTAAAATATCTCGATTTAATCGATTATTCTATCGATTATTTTATGACAACACGTGATAAAATATTTTGTAATATTTTAAATATATAATACAGTTAAAATGAAAAATGAATAAAATAATTGACGAGATCGACAGAAAGATACACACATAGTAGAATCATCTCTGAACATGATTCAATAAAATCCTGTAACACCCAATTCTGTTACTACACGATTTTGAGTTAGAACGGATTAAGTTATTTCGATTTATCGAGATCAACCCAAATTATAACAAACATTTTTTGAATATTAAATTTTGCATAACTTGTCAGTGTTTAGTTTTCTTGGTACCTTATTGCGTTTGTATGATTTTTGGAAATGTTACTCGGACTTGCACCTAATTCTGTTCTTTTAAATTCGCAAATATTTGAGGAGAATTTCTTAAATTATAATGAAAACTAAATTTTCAATGTCTTTTTATAGTTGCATTTTATTAAGAAAATTAGCACAATTTTTAAGGAAAAAAACTTTTTTTATTACATACACTTCTCGCATTTCATAATTGGTTGGAATTTTTCCTGATTGTGCTTGTATTATATTTGCAATTTGTATCTGTGGCGAATTATTTTTGATGTTTGATGATAATAACAAATAAAAATAAAATTAGTGCACGAATAACGGACCCCGCAGTTTTGGATAGGAAAATGGCTTTCAGTCAATCTACTTGAAACCAACTGAAAAATATTCACCGTTATTATTGTAGTATCAGGCAGAGAACTACTTTTTGCGCAAGATCTTGAGATCTAAGGCTGTTGCGACCATGGAGACTTTTGATTGGCATGACTTGGTGAATATTTTTCAGTTGGTTTCAAGGAGATTGACTGAAAGCCAATTCCCTATCAACACTTTACAGAGTTATTAAATGGTAAGTTATACTGTGCGATCAACAATTACTTAGATAAGGGGCGGCTGTGACTGCGTCATTGTCAAATTTTTCAAATATTTGACAACTTCAACTAATAAACGTCAAATAATTGTCAGTAATAATCAAATTTTAATACAAAAACTTTTAACATAAAAGATTTATCATTGAATCTTTTTTTCGTAATGGTAGTTTTAATAACGGAGAACGGATATACACAGTGGGCCAAAAAAAAACGTACAAATTGGAAATGTTCATATTTTCAACAATAATTAACGCATTCAATATTTAAAAAAATTTATTCTAATGTTTACACTTTGTAGATTGCAAAAATGATTAATTGCACTTTATTTTTTTTAAAGGAAGGATGTTTTGATGGAATTTCGGGTTAAGGAAAGTGAGTGATTAGGGAATTGGCGTAAGCAACGTAGGCTATTTGGCCACTAACGATTTTTATAATTGAAATTTCATTTTAATAATGAATGGAACAAACACTGAACATCCATGGACCCGAGCGATAAACTTTTCGTTGATAAAAGCTACCGCCCGAACGTGGGACTCGAACCCACGACGCCTCGCACCGAAAGCGGGAGTCAAACCACTCCGCCATGGAGCGCCCCAATTGCACTTTTGGAAAGTTTTTTTTTTCGACGATATTTCACTTTAATGAAGGCTCTGCAAAGGCGGGAGTTAATAATGCACAGCAGCATCGCATTTGTAGATAATTGTAGCAAATAAAAAATGGGGCCATTTTGAACCATATCTGTAACCTTATGATTGAGATAATTTTGTTTTTGTTCATAAATTTTGAAACAATTAATTTCTTTAATAAAAATGTTTGCATGCCTTCATGTTATTGAGCAATACTTTAGTACTATTTCTTTGGAGCAAAACTTCACCTCATTTATAAAAATTAGGCTTTTCACTGTTACATTAATTAGTTAAAAAAATTAATAACTTACGAAGATATATAAGAGTACAGAACTTCTTGTACCGTTTTTTTGACCCACTGTGTACATCGCAGTTGCCTGTTTGGCTGAGCTCCGGCAAAAATTAAAGTGCATTTAAATTGAAACAGGTATATGCAACCATAAATACTTCTATACATTCCAGAGCATGTGAACCTCTAGTAGGCGTACACACGTCCAAAATCGCGAACGCTAATTTTATTTAAATAATTGTTGATCGCTTAGTACATACTTTTTTAACATTTTTTCCAGTAACCATTAACACATAATTCACCTGCAGTAAAAATGAAAAGAATATTAAACCTAACCGCTAATGAGCTAATTTATCACACTTTCAATCACCGCTTTACAAACAATTAAAATGAGCTCATTTATGAATTGTGCGTATGGTGGATGCGCCAGGAACTTAAAATTTACGTCATGCTGTCGGTCTTACGAAAAGATTTCTATCATTGCGAATACTAAGGCATTCGATCTTTCGGTAATATTTTTTGCTATCACGAATATGGAGGCATTTGATAGGTGAGGGTTAATGTCTAATGGATATTAAAACTAAAATTTATTAATTGAATAAATGGTGGATGCGCCAGTTACTTAAAATCTACGTCATGCAGTTGATCTTACGAAAAGGTTTCTATTATTGCGAATACGAAGGCATTCGATCTTTCGGTAATATTTTAGCTATCACGAATATGTAGGCATTTGTTAGGTAAGGGTTAATGTCTAATGGATATTAAAACTAAAATTAAAGAAGAAAACGTATGGTGCATGCGCCAGGAACTTAAAATTTACGTCGTGCAGACGATCTTACGAAACGGTTTTTATTATTGCGAATACGAAGGCATTCGATCTTTCGGTAATATTTTTGCTGTCACGAATATGTAGGCATTTGTTAGGTAAGGGTTAATGTGTAATGGATATTAGAACTTAAATTTCAGAGCGTCTTTCAATTTTAATTTATATAACGAGTTAGTTATTTGTTCCAACTAGTAATTTTTATTACATTATTGAAGAATCTTTGATATAATCATTAAAAGGTAGAACTAGTTTATCAAATAAAATTCTATCGCAACGTTCAATACCTGCTATCTTAATAAACCTCATGAATCAAGCTGACATTGAAAGTCAAATAAATTCCCCTCGGACAAAAATGCCTCCAAACAAGGCAAGAAGAAGCAAAATATTGCAAAATAAAGTACACCATGAAGGTAACTACAGGTACGAGTGGAAGATCATCAATGGAATGAACTCTGCCTTTTCCACGTGTGATCAGAATTTTAGTTGATTTTTTTTTGTACAATTTGATGTTATGTAAATACGAGGAATAAACAATAAATATATCCATACAAATACATACAAATACAGGAGTGGCAAATGGTACAATAAACGAATTCATAAGGAAAGTCTAAAAGTCCAAATTAAGGTGTTACGAAACGATTTTCTTTTCTATTCGGAATTTGGTTTTTTTAGTGACCGTTTTAGAACAAAAATTGACGTTACAATTTTTTTGGGAAATTATGGTAGTATTTTAATAAAGAGAATGGTTGAGACCATTTAAATTGGTTATCCATAATTGTACAGAATTGAAAAATTCACAATGTTTTTTTTTGACAACAACTAATTATTGTAAGAAATATTATGCAATCACAGATGACAATTATATAAATCGAAACAAATATTTACGACTCGAGTTTCCGTCATTATCAAGTGACGGTAACTCGGCGAAACTCGAGTCGTGAATATTTGCTTAGATTTATATATCCTTCATCTTACATTATATAATATTTTTTACAATAATTAGTTGGCGTTAAAAGAATTTTTCAATTCTGTTCATTACATATTAAATTTTTTTTTTAAATATTGAATTAGCCCAGTTGTTGAAAATTAGGTTTAAGAAGTTATTATTACAATGAAACTATTTAAAACTGCCTCAAATTCGACTCACGTTTAGTTCTACATAATGCATTTGCACAGTTGTAACTTTTCATTCGATACGGTTGGAAGAAAAATGTTTTATGAGTTTCTGTTTATTACCGTTGTAAATATTTAGGAATGCTAATATTTTTGTATATTACGACATTTCCCATGACTTTTTATAGCCCATTAATTTTCTTTTATTGCGCCGTTTGGACTACAATTATAACTTTTTTTTGTTAATTTCCTCAGTCTATCCCGCTTATCCCACTTAATTAATCGATTGCGAAGTAATTAACAAATATTGTGTAATAATAATCTATAGCTATACGTTTTATTGTGCAGTAATTCTGCATACCTTTCTAAAAAAAAGTAGTTTTAACTATTATTCTGGTTACCGACAATTTTTTCAACAGAGATTTCCAACCTTCATATCAGTGACGGTTCGCGGGGTTTTTCTGGTACGGCCGAGGAACAAGAGGTGGTAATACAGATAGGTGAAAGCCGTCTCTACAACTGACCCTACCTATCTGTATTACCACCTCTTGTTCCTCGGCCGTACCAGAAAAAACCCCGCGAACCGTCACTGCTTCATATATTAGTACCGTCAAGGAAAAATAATGTTTGATTACCAAACATTACTTTTATGAAAGGATTACTTTAATAACTAAAACTAAAAAAAAAATATTTTCTCCGCCTCGGCACCACTGTACGGCACCCTGATCTTTAATTTCTTATCTGTATCTGTAAAAGTGCAGCAATATTTTCTCAACCAAAATACCATCTACATACAGATCCGGCTATAAGTTATATAGTGCAGTAATTCTGCATGGCACCCTGATCTTTAAATTCTTATCTGTATGTGTAAAAGTGCAGCATATCCATTTTATATGTATAATATAGCAATAGACAATATTTTCTCAACAAAAACACCTTCCCCTTTTAACTCCGAAAAATGTTCCGCTCGGACGGGGAATCGAACCTATAAGACTCGGGATGCAGCGAGCAGATGCTCGCGCTCTATACGCTTCCTTGACACCCTTTTGCCACTATCGGAACTTTTTTGCCTCAAAGCCCATCATAAATATTACCGGAAGAGTGCGTCCCAGATTTGCAGGTAAACTAGCAAATTCAAACGCTTTAAAAATTATCGTGAACCATTATCAAAATTAGATACGCGTGTTATTTCGCATTTTTTAGACCATTTTTTTAGTTGTCCAAAGAAGTATGTTCAGTGTAGGAAATTAAATATATTTATTGGCGAAAGGGTTAATAAGAAAAAACATCAGAAATGAAGGAAAGGGAAGCTAGAAGACCTCTGGTCAATTGCTCGTTGAGGGCAAATGTATTATCTCTCTCTGGAGGAAAGGAAGCCGGAAAGACCTCTTGGTCGAAAACACATGGAAATTGAAAAATATTTTTCGCCTGCCTCTACCGAAACCATATATTTCGGCCATAAAAATCTAGGGCCAAAAAAATAAAATGCATAATCTAGACAACCTTCCGCGGAATATGAGTAGGCTATGCAAAAATCTGACAGTGACAGTTCAATGGTGCGCGATATAAAATTTCCTGAAAAACTGTTTTTACTTAAGGCAGGCGAAAAAATATTGAGTGTAACTCATGCCGATATGCTTTAGCAACCCTTTAAAGCGGCGGGTTGCTAAAGTCTATTTTCGGCCCTTGATACACTATATACTATATACTCCCAATATTTATACTTTCAAATGTAAATATTCTTCCAATAAAAATGTTTGCATATATTATTGGGCGATACACATTAAAACACTATGTATTCCGTTTTGAAAACTCAATCCATCATAAGTAGTGTCATACCGAAAACCGGATTGTAATATCATACATCATCCGAAATAAAAAATGCACGTGTCTATAATTACGTCGGAAGTAGCGCGGGAGGTATGCGCGCTTCTTGTATATATAACAACAGTTGTGAATCTGCTGCATGGTAAATGATTGATAATCATGCACGGCACGGTTGCACGCGATATAATGCAATCTGCAGCCACGCATCTAAATTCAGGAAACGTGCAATCGTAGGCAAATTTCGCTACATTCAAAACTTTATTGACATATCCGCATACATGCCCATTGTGTGTTATTACATAAGGCAAAAGATGGAAATATATTGATTAAAGTATTAGTAATCCTTACCTACAGAAAATTATTCTTGTAAGATAGGAAATCTTTTCAGTTCGCATCCACCATAATATAAACTCTTAAATGAGCTCATTTAAGTTGTCTGTAAATGGTTGTAACTAGACCAGACACACGCTTTTCGGTTCCCGGCACATCCACCATAATAACAACTTATAAATGAGCTCATGTAAGTTGTCTGCAAATGGTTACAACTAGACCAGACACAAGCTTTTCAGTACCCGGCACATCCACTCTTAAATGAGCTTATTTTAGTTGTCTCTGAAGCGATTGTTGCAACTAGACCAAACACAAGACTGCTTTAGCTGCTTTGAAGAGATTAATGGCTGACCGCGAGATTGAAAAGTAAGTTTTGTGGTAATTAGTTTCTCCTGATGATTTTATAATGCGAAAGCTAAAAATGTAACTCATGGAAATTATATCTTTTTCAATTCTTCCTTCAGTTGTTCCGGAAGATTTCGGAACGTTGTTAATCCTTACACTTAAGCACGCTCTTAACGACCACAATATTAGCCTCAAGTAACATATTAGATGTTCCAACTGTAGTAGCATTCTCAAATTTTGAAATACGTCGTTTCGAAACACTAAATATGCTTTGCAATTATGCAGTGTAAAACGAATGTAACATGAAAAGATAGACAACCGTTTCTATTCAATTCCTACACATCAAAGCAGACAAAGACACAGAATTTCATTCACCCACCCACGAAGCCTGCGATGTTCCAAGTAATTCCGACATGAGTTTTGCACCAACCCAATACATTAAGCTACAAAAGTGTGCCAGGACATATTCAATTTAAAGCTCGCGAGTTATTTATAAACCCAATCAATAACTTTCATTAAACTCTTGTTAAGAGCAGACGGAGAAAATTAATAATTTACGGTCTATTTTTAAATGTTTTAATTTACATCCGAGCCGTGAGCATGCAACAAACCGTTATCAGCATATCGCCTGAAAACACACTGTATAAAATTTACCTAAATCACGCTCGGTTCACCTCTCGCGGAAAAATTATGCCGGAGAGAATAAATAGAATAGATATTCGACCTATATACTTGTTGCAGGTAGATGGAGCTAAAACGTGACGTGACGTGTTGAAACGTGAATTGTCTATCCGTCTAATCTACTCCTGCAGACGTTCGTAGTCGACTTATGATAATAATTTCCGGTGCGACTGCTTAACACGAACCCCGACAACTAGGAAAATGTAATTATGATTTATTACAAGAGTAATTAAACCGACTGGGGCACATTAAGTCGAGTGTGTTTAATTGCTGTAAATAAATTAAATTCATCTTTTCATTGTGCTAATCGTTAAAATATATACAGGAGGAAATTTGTGCCGCAATGTTGGGTTCTATATATAAACGTTGTAATAGGGGCAAGTTTCTATTATTAATAGAAGCACTTAAATTTAGAAAGCAATAGGCGTTCGATATATTTTCTTGCAAAACTTGCATTGTATTATATTTTTATCTATTTACAAAATGAAGGATTTATTATCCATTGAGGTTTTTTTTTTTTTGATGAAATAAATAAGGCAAATGTTTACTTTTTATTAAATAATGGTGTATAAAAATGTGCATTTCAAATAGCCGAGTAAGCGGGTTTACAAGCGGATAAAACGTGAGGAATCAACATTGAAAACATCACTAAATATTCCTTAATCTAATATATAAAATTTTCGTGTCACAGTGTTTGTAACAAAACTCCTTCGAAACGGCTTGACCGATTCTTATGAATTTTTGTGTGTATATTGAGCAGGTCTGAGAATAGGACGTAAACTATTTTTAATACCCCTAAATGATAGGGGTGGTCCACAGCAAATTTTTTATTTTTATTTTTTGGACAAAATTTTTTATTTTTATTTTTTTATGATTCGGCATTAAAAAATACATACAACCCTAAATTTTCACCCTTCTACCACCAACCCCTATTTTTTAATAGCGATTTTAATACTTTAATAATTTTCTACTCTCGGCGATCGACCGCTCGATCAGTTATTCCTTTTCCATTGTTTGCCCCGACGGTTATTAATGGGTTTTAATGGGCTTACCCTGTAGATTCATATGGATAAATGTAAATAAATGAGTAGCTGAAATTATAAAAAAAAATATAAACAAAATATAAACAAAATATTAACAGCAAATACTGCACTGAGCTCAATTGCAACACTTGCATCCGATGAACAATTAAGTCGGCTTTAAATACATAAATTGGTGATAACGATTGATTTATAATACGCGCGCCATCTCTTGGTGGTTGGAATGTCGCTCGCGGTGGTGTTACGAATTAAAATATTCTGCGGAAGATTCTGTGCGCGGTTGAGAATGTTTTTAATAATTTTGCCATTTAGTTCAAATTCGTTGATTATTAAAAAAAAATATGAATTTTTGAAGCAATAATTGCATGTTAGAGCGATCATGAATTTCAAAAATTAAAAAAAAAATATTTCAACTGGCGATACATGTTTTTATTAGTAACAATTCACTTCTTACATTCTTTAGCTTTAATAATTTTGTTATTTAGTTCAAATCCGTTGATTATTAAAAAAGTTATGAATTTTTGAAGCAATAATTGCACGTTAGCGATCATAAATTTTAAAAATTCTAAAAAAATATTTCAACTCGCGATACATGTTTTTGTTAGTAACAATACACTTCTTACATTCTTTAACTTTAATGATTTTGTTATTTAGTTCAAATCCGTTGATTATTAAAAAAGTTATGAATTTTTGAAACAATAATTGCACGTTAAAGCGATTATGAATTTCAAAAATTCTAAAAAAATATTTCAACTGGCGATAGATGTTTTTATTATTAGCAATACACTTCTTACATTCTTTAGCTTTAATAATTTTCTTATTTAGTTCAAATCCGTTGATTATTAAAAAAGTTATGAATTTTTGAAGCAATAATTGCACGTTAAAGCGATCATAAATTTTAAAAATTCTAAAAAAATATTTCAACTCGCGATACATGTTTTTATTAGTAACAATACACTTCTTGCATTCTTTAGCTTTAATAATTTTCTTATTTAGTTCAAATCTGTTGATTATTAAAAAAGTTATGAATTTTTGAAGCAATAATTGCACGTTAAAGCGATCATAAATTTTAAAAATTCTAAAAAAATATTTCAACTCGCGATACATGTTTTTATTAGTAACAATACACTTCTTACATTCTTTAGCTTTAATAATTTTGTTATTTAGTTCAAATCCGTTGATTATTAAAAAAGTTATGAATTTTTGAAGCAATAATTGCACGTTAAAGTGATCATGAATTTCAAAAATTCGAAAAAAAATATTTCAACTGGCGATAGATGTTTTTATTATTAACAATACACTTCTTACATTCTTAAGCTTTAATAATTTTGTTATTTAGTTCAAATCCGTTGATTATTAAAAAAGTTATGAATTTTTGAAGCAATAATTGCACGTTAAAGCGATTATGAATTTCAAAAATTCTAAAAAAATATTTCAACTCGCGATACATGTTTTTATTAGTAACAATACACTTCTTACATTCTTTAACTTTAATGATTTTGTTATTTAGTTCAAATCCGTTGATTATTAAAAAAGTTATGAATTTTTGAAACAATAATTGCACGTTAAAGCGATTATGAATTTCAAAAATTCTAAAAAAATATTTCAACTGACGATAGATGTTTTTATTACTAACAATACACTTCTTACATTCTTTAGCTTTAATAATTTTGTTATTTAGTTCAAATCCGTTGATTATTAAAAAAGTTATGAATTTTTGAAGCAATAATTGCACGTTAAAGCGATCGTGAATTTCAAAAATTAGAGCCTAAACCGTTTGCGGCCACTATCGTCACCACTTTATTTGCTTAATTTCAATGGGCCACACACGGACGACGGCGCAGCGCAGTGGAGCCGTCGTCTGTCACCAGTTACCTTGCTTGATTTTAAAGGGCTACGCACGGACGACGGCGCAGCGAATGTTGTGTATCATAGAGCATTACAATAATAAACACTATGTTTTTGAAGATGTTCTTTTTAAGAATTATACCAATTCGAATTCAATATTCATGGTTAAGACAGGACAACGTCTGTCGGGTCAGCTAGTTTCTCTATAAATTTTGATTGAGAGCCAAAACAAAGAGTTTAAAAAAATTAAAATTCACTTGGTTCGTTTCACGATTAAATTGCTTTATTTTCAACTAGTGTTGGCTTAGTGTCATTTTCAAAAAAGAAATTTTTCAAACCAAGTGAATTTTAATTTTTTAAACCTATATTAACATAATGTTTCACCAAGTGATCAATGAGAAACAAGTATATGACAAATCAAAGAGTGTTCTACCGTCAGCAGTTAATGCATTAACATCAGCACCTCTTTCAACAAGATGCTCAACGACATCTAATGAACCCAATGAAGAGGTGTCGAACCCAGTGGCGTAGCGAGCTTAACTCGCGCCCGGGGCACAATACCTTTATAGCGCCCCCTCCCCATTTTTTCCTTTTTATTTACGAATTCAAATTTATTATATTACACTGGTGCTAAATTTAAAATATATTTTCCAGAAATCAATTATAATAAAAATAAAAATTATCCAGCAATTTTTTGTTTTGCGAACCATTTGGCGCCCCTTTGTGAGTAGCGCCCTTGGCATCATGCCCTCCCCCTTGCCCCCCCCCCTCGCTACGCCACTGGTCCAACCTTAATTATCTTTGGCCTTAATAGCAGCACTGTTATTTAAAAGTTCAACTATATTAAAGCTATTCTTTGAATAATTTGTTTCCTTTTGATTTGCTAAAGCTTGTTTACTGTCGTCTGGACTAAGTAACCGAATCTTTACAGGCACGGTGCTTGTAAAATGTTACCATGGCATCTTTACAGGCCTCTTCTGTCTTTCAGTAACTGACATGAATCTCCTTAGTTACCGCAGCAAACTAAATTTTCCACAGTTCGGAGAGACTGAACTTACATTGTTATACGAGCATTATTGTTTATTTATTTTAACAAGAGGAAAGGGGGCCGCGGTGGCCTACTGAGTAGAGCCCTGCTCACGGGCCTCGTGGTCATGGGTTCGAATCCCATCCGTGCGGTCACTTTTTCGGAACGAAGAAGTGGCCGTGAGGGTCCATGGATGTCCAGTGTATGTCCCATTCATTATTAAAATGAAATCTCAACGTAATTATCGTTAGTGACCGAATAGTACATGCTTACGCCAATTCCAAATCATCCGCACTTCCTTAAAAAAAAAAAAAAACAAAAGGAAAAAATAACAAATGTTCCGGCTCGCCCGTAAAGGCCAATTTACTAAACTTACCACGTAAATACCTATTACTTTCACCGTGGCAACGATCTGAACGATTTGAATTGAAAAATAAATATTGTTCTTACATTACAATTATTTTAAAATGATTGGTAGTTTAACCATCGAACAGACTTTTATTATTACTGATAATATTTGTTGAAATATTCGTAAAATTGTCATTGTATTCATGTTTGCCAATGTTTATTCGGACGAATTTATTTCACAAACTCAAACAAACTGTTACGCGTGATACAGGAAAAAATAACAGAGCCTTAGCTGGATTTTACGCGTGATTGGATACATTTTTGCATGAACGCCTTTATAATCTCACGTATAAATATGGATACGAAGAACACGTATTTTAAAATTTTCATGTTATTTTGAGAGTTTAAATTTTGATGCTTATTCCACAATGAATGATGTTGCATTTCACTAGAAACTACATAACAGATAACTGCATTTTCCCAAGATTTAAATAAAATGAAAGTAATAGTTAGTAGTAATTAGTCCCGCAAGAAAACGTTTTTTTCGCTTTTTTTCAAACACCCATAACTTTGTGCCAAATCGTTTTAGGAACTTCGTTATTTGAGTTCTACGCAGGTAATTGAACACATTTTAATGCCCTTTTGGTGGATCAAGTCGACATTTTTTTGTTGGACGTTTTTTGCCCAAAAACGTGTTTTTTTTTTGTTCGGGGGTTAAAGGATTTGAAAAGGGATCATTGCAGTCGGAGTTCACCCCCTTAAAGTAGAGCCAGAATGGGATTTTTTCCCGAAAGAATCATCAAATTTGGTTGAAAAGTCACTGAGTTATGTGCGAAAAACCTCAAAATGCACTTTTTTCAAACACCCATAACTTGGTGCCAAAATCGTAGGAACTTCGTTCTTTAAGTCCTGCACAGGGAATTGATCAAATTTTAATGCCTTAATGGTGGATCGAGTCGACAAAATGTTTCCAACGTCAAAGTTGGACATTTTTTTTTCACAGGGGCGCTAGAGAAGGGCAGAAGGTTATGCTTAACTTCGCATGCATGACTTTAAAGAAGACACTTCAAAGTTTTTCGCCCTTGAAGATTCATCAAAATCGATTGAAAATACGCCGAGTTATGGCGGTTTGAAAATGGTCGAATTTCACGAATTTCAAGTATTTCATTTTTTTCTTCCACCAGTGTATAATACATCTGAATTAAGAGAAATGATACTATAAATAATTAACAGGCATGTGATAAAATTATGTTGGTTTGTTAATCTACCAAACGGCTATCGCAAAACTTTGCGGAAATCCCTCATTAAAAGAGAAGATGGTCAACAAAAGTTGATAATTTTTACATCGCTTTAAAAAAATATGAAAACAATTGCTGCAGGAGTGTTATTTTGACAAAACTATACAAAATTCATTGTTTTTTAAGATTTCGTAAAAATATGAGAACACCCCTTTGCAAAATTTTACGGAAATCCCTTACGAATAGAGAAGATGGTTAACAAAAGTTGAAAATTTTTACATCGCTTTAAAAAAAATATAAAAACAATTGCTACAAACATGTTATTTTGACAAACTGCACAAAATGTATTGTTTTATCAGATTTCCTAATAATATGAAAATTTCACTTCGCAAAATTTTGCAGAAATCTCTCGCGAACAGAGAAGATGGTTAAGAAAAACTGAGGTTTATTACATCGCATTAAAAAAAAATTGAAAAAAATTGCAACGAGCGAGTTATTTTGATTTTGATAAACTACACAAAATTGACTGTTTTTTAAAATACCGTAAAAATATAAAAACACATCTTTGCGTAAATCCCCCGCGAACAGAAAAGATGGTCAACAAAAGTTGACAATTTTTACATCGCATTAAAAAAAATATGAAAACAATTGCTACAAGCGTGTTATTTTGACAAACTACACAAAATTGATCGTTTTTAAGATGTCGTAAAAATATGAGAACACCCCTTTACAAAATTTTACAGAAATCCCTCACGAACAGAGATGGTCAACAAAAGATGGGAATTTTTACATCGGTTTAAAAAATATATAAAAACAATTGCAGCAAGCGTGTTATTTTGACAAACTACACAAAATTGATTGTTTTTTAAGATTTCGTAAAAATATGAGAACACCCCTTTGCAAAATTTTGCGGAAATCCCTCACGAACAGAGAAGATGGTCAACAAAAGTTGAGAATTTTTACATCGCTTTAAAAAAAATATGAAAACAATTACTGCAAGGGTGTTATTTTGACAAACTACACAAAATGTATTGTTTTTTAAGATTTCGTAAAAATATAAGACTACTCCTTTGCAAAATTTTGCGGAAATACCTCATGAATCGAGAAAATGGTCAACAAAAGTTGAGAATTTTTACATCGCTTAAAAAAAAATATAGAAACAATTGCTGCAAGCGTGTTATTTTGACAAACTACACAAAATTGATTGCTTTATAAGATTTCGTAAAAATATGGAAGCACCCCTTTGCAAAATTTAACGGAAATCCCTCGCGAACAGAGAAGATGGTCAACAAAAGTTGAGAATTTTTACATCGCTTTAAAAAAAATATGAAAACAATTACTGCAAGCGTGTTATTTTGACAAACTACACAAAATTTATTGTTTTTTAAGATTTCGTAAAAATATAAAACTACTCCTTTGCAAAATTTTGCGGAAATACCTCATGAATCGAGATAATAGTCAACAAAACTTGAGAATTTTTACATCGCTTTAAAAAAAATATAAAAACAATTACTGCAAGCGTGTTATTTTGACAAACTGCTCAAAATTGATTGTTTTTTAAGATTTCATAAAAATATAAAAACACCCCCTTGCAAAATTTTGCGGAAATCCCTCATGAACCGAGAAGATGGTCAACAAAAGTTGAGAATTTTTACATCGCTTAAAAAAATATAAAAACAATTGCTGCAAGCGTGTTATTTTGACAAACTACACAAAATTGATTGCTTTATAAGATTTCGTAAAAATATGGAAGCACCCCTTTGCAAAATTTAACGGAAATCCCTCGCGAACAGAGAAGATGGTCAACAAAAGTTTAGAATTTTCACATCGCTTTAAAAAAAATATATAAAAACAATTGCTGCTAACGTGTTATTTTGACGAACTGTACAACATTGATTGTTTTTTAAGATTACGTAAAAATATGAGAACAACCCTTTGTAAAATTTTGCAGAAATCCCTTACGAACAGAGAAATTGAGGATTATTACATCGCATTAAAAAAATTTGTTTAAAAATTGCTACGAGTGAGTTATTTTGATAGACTACATAAAATTAACTGTTTTTTAAAATACCGTAAAAATATAGAAACACCTCTTTGCGAAAATCCCCCTCGAACAAAAAAGATGGTCAACAAAAGTTTTTTTCAAAGTTTCATTTGAAAATATTTAGCAGATCTTGAGATAAAGTCAACAATATCGCGTTTTTGATTTTCAAAAATTACTTAACTTGCGATGACTTTATTTGATTTTGATGATTTCAATGCCAAAATGTAGCACATTTTGAGTATTTCAGGAAAGTATAAAGGAATATTTATGTATATAAGTAAACAAAAAATTGACAAAATTCGAAAAAATATAAAAACAATTGCTATCCACTTGAAACTTCTCAAAATCACTTAAATTCAAGAGTGATTTGGTATTGCCATCGACTTGAAACTTACCAAAGCAATTGACAAGACATGTGATTCTAATATTTCAATGTGAAAGCAGATAAAATTTAGAAAAAAATTGTAATAAATTCGTCGACGCGAAAAAATTATAAAAACAATTTCCATCGACTTGAAACTTTCCAAAACAACTGACAAGGCATGTAATTCTACATTTCCGTAAAAATTAGAAATGCATTGTTTCTAAATTTTAGAATATTTTAAGGTGAACGGAGATGAAATTAAAAAAAAAAAATGTAGTAAATTCGTCGACGCGAAAAAAATATAAAAACAATTGCCATCGACTTGAAACTTTCCAAAATAAGTGTCAACACATGTGATTCTACATTTCTGTAAAAATTAGAATATTTCAATGTGAACGGAGATAAAATTTTAAAAAAATTGCAACAAATTCGTCGACGCGAAAAAAAATATAAAAACAATTGCCATCCACTTGAAACTTTCCAAAACAACTGTCAACACATGTAATTCTACATTTCCGTAAAAATTAGAAATGCATTGTTTCTAAATTTTAGAATATTTCAATGTGAACGCAGATGAAATTTAAAAAAAAATCGGTAAATTCGTCGACGCAAAAAAAATATAAAAGCAATTGCCATCCACTTGAAACTTTCCAAAACAACTGACAACACATGTAATTCTACATTTCCGTAAAAATTAGAAATGCATTGTTTCTAAATTTTAGAATATTTCAATGTGAACGGAGATGAAATTAAAAAAAAAATGCAGTAAATTTGTCGACGCGAAAAAAATATTAAAAAAATTGCCATCGACTTGAAACTTTCCAAAACAACTGACAAGACATGTGATTCTACATTTCTGTAAAAATTAGAAATGCATTTTTTCTAAATTTCAGAATATTTCAATGTGAACGCAGATGAAATTTAAAAAAAAATTGCAGTAAATTCGTCGACGCGAAAAAAATATAAAAACAATTGCCATCAACTTAAAACTTTTCAAAACAACTGACAACACATATGATTCTACATTTCCGTGAAAATTAGAAATGCATTGCTTCTAAATTTTAGAATATTTCAATGTGAACGCAGATGAAATTTAAAAAAAAATGCAGTAAATTCGTCGACGCGAAAAAAATATAAAAACAATTGCCATCCACTTGAAACTTTATAATATCACTCAATATTAATTCAAGAGTGGTTTCATAGAAAATTCCAACACATTCGTGTAAATTTATGAAAAATTATAATATTTTTTTGTTGACGCGAAAAAAATATAAAAATAGCTGTAAAATACTTGAAACTTTTCAAATTTACTTAAAATACAATAATCTTTATAATTTACCAAAAACTAAAAAAACTTCATCACAGGTTTTCAAGATAACCGACCGAGAACAGCGCTTCAGATTGTTTTATTTGCACGAGTGAAAAAAAAAATTATAAAAACAACTGCAACACACTTGAAATTTTCCAAATTAACTCAAAATACACCAATCCTAAGAATCCTCAAAAAAACTCAAAAATCCCCATCACTGGTTTTCAAGATCTTAAGTTTCACTTCTTCCGAATGAAAAAAAAAATTATAAAAAGAAGTGCAACACACTTGAAACTTTCCAAATTTACTCAAAATACATTAATCATAATAAGCCTCTAAAAAACCCATAATACCCCATCACAAGTTTTCAAGATCACCGACCGAGAACAGCCCTTAAGATTTTTTAAGTTTCACTTCTTTGAAGTGAAAAAAAAATAAAAAAACAACTGTAACACACTTGAAACTTTTCAAATTTACTCAAAATATACTGATCTTAATAAAGCTCCAAAAAACTCAAAATACCCCTTCACTGGTTTTCAAGATAACAACACAAAACACAATTCCGGAAAGAATTTTTCAAATCTGCTAATTTGTTCAGGAGATATATTCTCAAATAAATGCATTGCCATTTTTCTCGTCTCGTCAAACTTTCGCAGGCATCGTTTTAACATTTAAAATGACAAATCAGTGTTTTTAGAATTAATAAAAAAATCTTGTTTCGTTTGAAATTAGAAGTAGTGCCATGGCTCCTTGGCTCTACATAACGAGCCGCCCCTGATAAATTGAATCAAATCATTAATTTGAAAAAATAATAATAATTTAAAAAAAAACATGTACAGGGTGTATTTGAAATAACGAACAGGCTCGTAACCACAAAAAGATTATATTATTTTTAAACAATATTCGCAATTATTTTGTTTATAACAATTGTTTGTAACAAAAAGCCCGCAATTAATTATTAAAGTTAATAATAATGTTTGGGGGCAGTGGTAATGTGATCTAATTTTTAAACGGCATCGGCTTTAGATATCGAATTACAACAAGCGCGTAGGAAATATCAAAGTGCTCTTTAAGCGTCAATGAACTTGAGGACTGTTAATCTTTTACAAAAGAAAAAAACACTTCAAATTTCGGAGGCAAGAAATCGTATCTCGCATTTTAAATAAAAAAACACACATTCCATGCAGACCTAATTAAATGAGAAAAACATCGGTTCTCAAAATGTTTAAAAAATCTCGAAAAATTAGGAAAACTCAAAATTTTTTTTTTCGAATTAATTTTAACGGAAATGGGTTCACAAATATTTTGTGTATGTGCCCTTAAATGCCTGTTCGTTATTTCAAATACACCCTGTATACGACTAATTTATACATTTCCTAATATGTACGAGTATAATAATTTAGCATAGTAATATCGTAACAAGTTTAATTAAATATTTAATTGATATGTTATATAAAAATATATTTTCGTATTTTAAATAATTAATTAAATAATAATAAACGTTTTTTGTACTTACTAATGCATAATAAATACAATGGCAATCGACCGGAGTCCTTTAGCCAAAGTTAATTATTTTGTAATAAAATATATTTAGATTAGGTAGAATGACCTCTAGTCGATAGCCATTTGACGGAATAACTAATTAATTATATGCATTATTTTTTCTGTTAATAAAGTTATTTATTTCATATTGTACTATATTGTGCAATTAAACTCAAATATTTGCTGTAGTTACAAATCCTAATAATTATATTCTTAGTGTATTAGGGTACAAAATATGTGGATTTATGTGTAAGAATTTAATTTTACTTTACTAATTTAATTTTTCAATGTTTTACGCGAGTACAGATGTTATTATTATTATTTTTATCTCATGATTATCAACGCTTTCAAAGCATGTTGCTTTAGAGTAAGGTTAGGCAATATTTCCATTACGCTAATCCCTCAAAGTCGCAAAACTTTTCTCCGGGGTTAAAGGGTGAGCGTTTTAAAACCCGAAGGCGATCCTAATTTAATTTAAAAAAAAACATGTTCAATATTATTCCACCGATAACAAACACTGGGCATATAATTATTAGGCAATTTTCGATCGATAGTAATAATAACACACGAAACCGTCTGATTCAGTAGGTCGAGTTACTTATTAATGCCGCCGGAATAGTAAATTCAATAATTTTTCCATTATTCCCATTGTTTGTATTCAATGTGTTTGAAATGTGCGTGTGCACGGAAACGTAGTTCGTGACGTGCGAAAATGAATAAATTAAGCGTGACTTACATCGGTTTTAAGCAAACGTTTATCTCATGAAACGTGAAAAAAGTACTCTCTCTGCGGTCCTGCAGTCGTCTTGCAGTTTAGAATGTGAAATGCAGGTGGTCGACGCCGGCGTCGGGACGCGTCCTATCGTATCGACGGCGCTGCCAGGACTGGCTGCGAGCCCGGGCTATTGCGCGCAGGCGCCCTTCCGCAATGTTTATTATTTCATGTCCTTTACATGTGAAATACCTGAATACTTCACAATATATTGTACTTATGTATACCCTACATACGTTTCTGGCCCTTTCATCTTTCGCCAATGCGCGCCTTTAAGTTGCTGCTTCTTGAAGGCAAATTGGAATGCGGCTGCGGGATTTGCGTTTAAATATTTCTTTTGAATGCGTTCTTTTCTTGTTCTCTTCTGTAATTTAAAACAGAGCGGACTTTTTTTTATGTTGACCTAATAAGTCAAAAAAATGTCTCAACAGCTTTGCTAATAATAATAAATTTATTAAAGCAAAACAAAAATTAGATTCGAGCATCTTGCGAATTGAAATGGGAGAGAGGACACGGCCAGAAAAAGTTAATGGTTTTGTAAAAGTCTAGTAACTCCTTCAACTAAAACACTTAAGTACTTAAAGACCCTTGGATCTATGAGGACGACTAATTCGAGAAATGAGAAATTAATGCGATATTTACGTTGTCCTTAACGAAATTCACTCGTTGGAACATTGAAGTAGGAGAAAGCGAGGATATTGGAACATAAACAATGTATAATGAAGTGAGCAGCATGAGGAAGCATGCAAGTAATAAAGTAGACACCGTGTATAATAAAAATTGTATGTTTTAGTTTATAAGCACAAAATTGACGCGCACATCCACCGAAATTATAAATTCACTTATGGCATGCGTGACAATAAATATATTATTGTTATTATTAATAATAAATTGATGAGAGCGACCACAGTTGGATTCTAAGAAATATTCGATAGATGAAATATGACACTAATAGTTCCAGAAGAGAGAAACGTGGAGGAGTTTTAAATTTGATATTAATCATTGCAGAAAATTATTAACAAGAGTCGTTAAGTGTTAATTATAAGATGCTTTAATTTTTAATGACAAAAAATTAACTATTCACACGTTGGCAGCGGTTTGACCAACATTGTATCAAAGTCTATTCCTAAATTCTAAGATGGCTTTAATTTTTAATGACAAAAAATTAATTATTAACACGTTGGCAGCGGTTCGAGCTACAGTGTATCGAAGTCTATAGCGGCGCGAGCACATAAAAGTAGAGGAGTTTTAAATGCGATAATAATCATTATGGAAAATTATTTAGAAAATAGTAATTGAGCGTGACATCTAAATTCTAAGATGGCTTTAATTTTTGATTGACAAAAAATTAACTATTAACAAGTTGACAGCAGTTTGAGCTACAGTGTATAGAAGTCTATAGCGGCGCGAGCACATAAAAGTAGTGGAGTTTTAAATGTGATAATAATCATTATGGAAAATTATTTAAAAAATAGTAATTGAGCGTGACCACTAAATTCTAAGATGGCTTTATTTTTTTAATGACTAAAAAATAACTATTAACACGTTGGTAGCGGTTCGAGCAACATTGTATCGAAGTCTATACCTAAATTTTAAGATGGTTTTAATTTTTATTGACAAAAAAATTAACTATTAACACGTTGGCAGCGGCTCGAGCAACAATGTATCGAAGTCCATACCTAAATTCTAAGATGGCTTTAATTTTTAATGACAAAAAATTAACTATTAACACGTTGGCAGTGGTTCGAGCAACATTGTATCGAAGTCTATTTCTACATTCTAAGATGGCTTTAATTTTTAATAACAAAAAATTAACTATTAACACGTTGGCAGTGGTTCGAGCAACAATGTATCGAAGTCCATACCTAAATTCTAAGATGGCTTTAATTTTTAATGACAAAAAATTAACTATTAACACGTTGGCAGTGGTTCGAGCAACATTGTATCGAAGTCTATTTCCACATTCTAAGATGGCTTTAATTTTTAATAACAAAAAATTAACTATTAACACGTTGGCAGTGGTTCGAGCAACAATGTATCGAAGTCCATACCTAAATTCTAAGATGGCTTTAATTTTTAATGACAAAAAATTAACTATTAACACGTTGGCAGTGGTTCGAGCAACATTGTATCGAAGTCTATTTCTACATTCTAAGATGGCTTTAATTTTTAATAACAAAAAATTAACTATTAACACGTTGGCAGTGGTTCGAGCAACAATGTATCGAAGTCCATACCTAAATTCTAAGATGGCTTTAATTTTTAATGACAAAAAATTAACTATTAACACGTTGGCAGCGGCTCGAGCAACAATGTATCGAAGTCTATTTGTACATTCTAAGATGGCTTTAATTTTTAATAACAAAAAATTAACTATTAACACGTTGGCAGTGGTTCGAGCAACAATGTATCGAAGTCCATACCTAAATTCTAAGATGGCTTTAATTTTTAATGACAAAAAATTAACTATTAACACGTTGGCAGTGGTTCGAGCAACATTGTATCGAAGTCTATTTCTACATTCTAAGATGGCTTTAATTTTTAATAACAAAAAATTAACTATTAACACGTTGGCAGTGGTTCGAGCAACATTGTATCGAAGTCTATTTCTACATTCTAAGATGGCTTTAATTTTTAATAACAAAAAATTAACTATTAACACGTTGGCAGTGGTTCGAGCAACAATGTATCGAAGTCCATACCTAAATTCTAAGATGGCTTTAATTTTTAATGACAAAAAATTAACTATTAACACGTTGGCAGCGGCTCGAGCAACAATGTATCGAGGTCCATACCTAAATTCTAAGATGGCTTTAATTTTTAATGACAAAAAATTAACTATTAACACGTTGGCAGTGGTTCGAGCAACATTGTATCGAAGTCTATTTCTACATTCTAAGATGGATTTAATTTTTAATAACAAAAAATTAACTATTAACACGTTGGCAGTGGTTCGAGCAACAATGTATCGAAATCCATACCAAAATTCTAAGATGGCTTTAATTTTTAATGACAAAAAATTAACTATTAACACGTTGGCAGTGGTTCGAGCAACATTGTATCGAAGTCTATTTCTACATTCTAAGGTGGATTTAATTTTCAATAACAAAACATTAACTATTAACACGTTGACAGCGGCTCGAGCAATAATGTATCGAAGTCCATACCTAAATTCTAAGACGGCTTTAATTTTTAATGGCAAAAAATCACCTATTAACAAGTTGACAGCAGTTTGAGCAACTGTGTATCGAAGTCTATAGCGGTCCGAGCACATAAAATTAGAGGAGTGTTAAATGTGATATTAATCATTATAGAAACGTATTATTAAATTTAGTCATTAAGTGTGACACCTAAATTCTAAGATGGCTGTAATTTTTAATGACAAAAAATTAACTATTAACACGTTGACAGCGGTTCGAGCATCAATATATCGAAATCTATACCTAAATACTAAGATGGCTTTAATTTTTAATGGCAAAAAAATTAACCATCAACACGTTGGCAGCAATTCGAGCAACAGCGTATCAAACTCTATGGAGGCGCGGACAGAGCGCGGCGTAGTTTCAACTCGAATCGGTATGGGATGTTCCCAGGCCAACGAAACCAACAGTTGACTTGAAATTTTGAGAAGTTATGCACAACAACATTCCCTTTCGTATAACGTAGTCGCGTTTTGAAATGTTTATTTATAACAATTTTATGAAACTTTAAAATAACCTTTTTGGGGTCTCCAGATGCCATTTTAACAATTTTTGAAAAAAAAAATTGTGCCCGTCTTTGTGTGTCAATTTTTACATGGAAAAAAAGAATGCTTAAATTTCAAAGTAACGCCATTTTGTAAAAAAAAATAGTTACGCTACACCTAAGTTGTAGGCACCGCCTATTTTCTGTAAAATTGCAGCTAACAAGTTTTAGTCTCAACAATTTCAAATAATGTAAAAAAAATTGAAATCTTTGTGTCATAGTTTTGAAAATTTTAACAGATATTTTCGCACCTATTTGCTTATTAAAACAGTTGTTTTCTTTCAAAAATTCTGTCTGGACACAAAAGTTATGCATTTTCAAAATTATACCTGCAGTAGTAAGATGGAAAATTTAGTCTGAATTAAAAGAAATATGTAAAAAAAATGAAATCGTTGCGCTATTGTTTTGCGAATTTTAACAGATACTTTCACATCTATGTGCTAATTAAAACAGTTTATTTTATTTAAAAATTTCGGCTGAAATAAAAGTTATTAATTTTCAAAATTGTGCCTGCAGCAGTAAGATGGAAAATTTAGTCTGAATTAAAAGAAAAATGTAAAAAAAAATTGAAATCGTTGCGCTATTGTTTTGCGAATTTTAACAGCTACTTTCACATCTTTATGCTAATTAAATCAGTTTATTTTATTTAAAAATTTCTACTGTAATAAAAGTTATGAATTTTCAAAATTGTACCTACAGCAGTAAGAAAATTTAGTATGAATTTAAAAAAATGTAAAAAAATTGAAATCGTTGCGTCATTGTTTTGCAAATTTTAACACATATTTCTGCATCTATTTACATATAAAAACAGTTTATTTCTTTTAAAAATTCTGACTGGAACAGAAGTTATGAATTTTCAAAATTGTGCCTGCAGCAGTAAGATAGAAAATTCGGTCTGAATTTAAAAAAAAGTTAAAAATTTAAATCGTTGCGTTATTGTTTTGCAAATTTCAACAGATACTTTTACATCTATATGCTAATTAAAAAAGTTTATCGCTTTCAATAATTCCGACTGGAATAGAAATTATCAATTTTCAAAATTGTACCTGCAGTGGTAAGATAGAAAATTTAGTCCGAATTAAAAAAAATGTAAAAAATTGAAATCGTTGCGTTATTGTTTTTCAAATTTTAACACATATTTCTGTATCTATTTACATATAAAAACAGTTTATTTCTTTTAAAAATTCTGACTGGAACAGAAGTTATGAATTTTCAAAATTGTACCTGCAGCAGTAAGATAGAAAATTTAGTTTGAATTTAAAAAAATGTAAAAAATTGAAATCGTTGCGTTATTGTTTTGCAAATTTTAACAGATATTTTTACATGTATGTACGAATTAAAACAGTTGATATCTTTAAAGAATTCTGACTGTAAACAAAAGTTATGAATTTTTAAAATTGTGCCTGCAGTAGAAAGATAGAAAATTTAGTTTGATTTAAAAAAAAAATGGAAAAATTTAAATCGTTGTGCTATTGTTTTGCAAAATTTTAACACATCCTTTTAAAAATCAGAACTGAAATGAAACTTATGAATTTTCAAAATTGTGCGCGCAGCGGTACGATAGAAAATTTAGTCTGAATTAAAAAAAAATGTAAAAAATTTAAATTGTTGCGTCATTATTTTGCAAATTTTAGCTAATAATTTTGCATCTATTCATTAATTAAAACAGCTTTCTCCTAAAAATATTCCAACTGAAACAAAAGTAAATTTTCAAAATTGGGCCTGCACTGGGATACAAATTTAGTCTGTATTGAAAAAAACTGTAAAAAAATTTCAATCATTTCGAAATTGTTTTGCAAATTTTAACAGATACTTTTGCATCTATTTACCAATTGAAAAGATTTATTCCGTATAAAAATTCCGACTAAAAAAATGTTATTTTTCATATTTTCAAAATTTTTGAAAATTTAGACTGAATTAAACAAAAATGTAAAAAATTTAAATCGTTGAGGTATTATTTTGAAAATTTTAACAGATACTTTTGTATTTATCTTATAAATAAAACAGTTTATTTTTTTTAAATGTTGAGTGAAACAAAAGTTATAAATTTTCAAAATTGTGCTTGCAATAAAATACAAATTTAAGTCTGAATAAAAATTAAAAATTGAAATCGATGCATAATTATTTAGCAATGTATAAAAAGTAATTTTACATCTATTCGTTAATTAATACAGCTTACTCCTTAAAAATGTTCCAACTGAAACAAAAGTGAATTTTCAAAATTGTGCCTGCAGTAGGGTACAAATTTTAGTCTAAATTAAAAAAATGAAATTCTCGCGAAATTGTTTTGCAAATTGTAACACATACTTTTGCGTTTATTTACGAATTAAAAACGTATATTCCGCTTAAAAAAATAGGACTGAGACAATAGTTTTTTTTTCAAATTTTCAAAATGGTGTCTGCAGTAAGATACATATTTTAGTCTGATTTAAAAAAAAATCGTTGTGAAATTGTTTTGCAAATTATAACACATACTTTTGCACCTATTTATGAATTAAAAACGTTTATTGCGTATGAAAATTAAGACTGCGATAAAAGTTAAATTTTAAATTTTGAAAATTATGCCTGCAGTAACATACAAATTTCAGTTTGAACTAAAAAAGTAAAATCGTTGCGTTATTCTTCTGCAAATTTTAACACAACCTTGTATACATAGTTGCTAATTAAAACAGTTAATTTCTTGTGAATATTTAGACTAAAAAAAAGTTATGAATTTTTAAAATTAATTTGAATAAAAAAAAAACTGAAAACATTGAAATCCTTGCGCAATTGTTATGAAAATGTTAACAGATACTTTTAGATCTATTTACTAATTAAAAGAGTTTATTTCTTTTAAAAATTTCGACTGAGACAAAAGTTATGAATTTTCAAAATTGGGCCTGCAGTTGAATATAAATTTAATAATTTCTTAATAACTCCTCTAGCAAACAATATTGTGACAAGTGTGACAAAACAATAGTTTTTGGAGGTAGAAAGCCAGTAAAAAATTAAATCAAAAATCCTAGTCCGTATTTAAAAACATAAAGTCGAATAGCGAAAGGTCGTATTTAAAAAATAAAATTACTGTCTGAAAGAGAAAATTATCTTGGTTTTTCAAAATAACCAGTAATAAAGTCGTAAAAAAATAAAAACCAAAATTGACTGCCGGCTTTTATCGAATATCTCCGGAAGTAGTTGGAATATTTAAAATGTCTTTTCAACAAATTATACAGCAATAAAAAACGCAACTTATAGTTACTAAGATAGCAGAGCTACTGCACCGACTTTGTAATACCCTGTATAATATCATAACAAGCATTGTATACAAATAGATTATGTTATTGTATTTTAGTTAAGTTAAGTAATCTACAATTATCAATGAAGATGATGGTTGCGACCGTTACTATGTGGTAGTCCATTGACAACTTTCGACGTTTTTTAACCACTATAAAAAGTGGTTAAAAAACGTCGAAAGTTGTTTAATTCAAAGTCATCTACAATTATCAAGTTTATTTTTTCCTGTATTGGAATAAAAAAATGACAATAAATTTATTATTATTATTATTTCTATTACAACGAACATTTGTTTTTATTGCAAATATAATTTAATTTAATATTGCAAACATTAAGATGGTAAATAGCGAATCAAAATGTTTATAAATCAGTGGAATATATGTATATGTAACAATTTGTTGAATATTTTAAGTAAACGTTTAAAGTATAATTGAACACAATTGCCGGTTGTTGGTTCCGATAAACTTTACAAATTGTGAAAATATGCAAATAGCTGCGGCTGCCGTTAATTGCCAAGCACTGAAGGTGGATAATTCCGGGGAGGAATTTTAAATTGAATATTGAATTTAGGAAGCAATTAATAATAGTAGTTTAGTGAGTTTAATTGCACGCCGTCACTAATGGCTATTTTGTGGGCAATAGATGGTTGTAAAAGTTAATTGAATTCGTTTTATGTGTAATTTGTGTAAAATACTTAATAAGTTTTTCTTCTTAAAGCGATCGACACGTGACTCCCTAAATTCTCGTAATTAATAATTAATTAAATTAATAAAAAAATACATACTGTTTGATTTATATCCATTATTTCTATCCTAGATTTTGTAAATTTCGCTTTGTATTTATTGTATATTTAATTTGTATCTTTGTTAATATCGTTCTACAGGGCTTTTATTTTAACTCTGTACACTTGACACTTTTGTTTTGTTATTGTGAATGCACTCTTCAACAAATTAGTGCGCTGTCACTGTCAAAATACGCAGTCACTCAAACATTTTCATCATGCAAAGACTTACAAGTTTTTAATATGTTGAATTGTATATTATTTTTTATCTATACTAATTGACTTATGTTTCTCCTATCAATTTAACCAATTAGTTTGTAATTTTAGCATTAATTTTAAGATTGATTATTTTATTTTAAATTCAAATTTATTTATATCGAATGGCGACTTGTGTAATTAATGTAATACATGTAATACACCAATAAACATCTATCTATCTATCTATCTACGAACGAAGAACGTTTACAAGTAATTAAAAATTACTACGGAAATTCCGGATCAGTGATTGCAACTTTAAGAGCGCTTACGACAATTTTGGGTGGTCATTCTCTCCCGAGTAGACAAGCAGTTCACAATTTGGAGAGAAAATTTGAGTCAACATATTCACTGTTGTGAATGCAATTTGAATTAAATGCCATGCTGTGATTATTTTACGATTGAACATAGGCGTTAATAATAGTATGTTCAGTGTTGAAACAAAAGCCCTGTATATATGTCTCTCAAAGATTTATTGTAACCATAGTTTTTTATTCACTTGTGTAAGGACGTATATGAAGAAAACATTGATAATGTTAGTTAAAATGTCCAGCATAACTAAATCCATGGCCTGAAATATTGAACAATTCAAACGTAAGAACTTTACATTATGAAATAATAACGACCCCGTAAACTTGAAAATGTAAACGAGTCTGAATAAAAGTCCAGCTTCGACGCGAACTATTCTCCTCTATTTTTGTTCGCAAGTTGGCAAATCCGCTTGCACTGGAATGCCTCGGCAAGAGCAAAACAATTCATTTCCGAGGATGGGAATTATTAAACTTTATAATATGTTTATTCGGAATGGGCAATATCGCATTGGGGTAATATTTGCACAGTTACTTCAAGAAAATTATTCATATACGTTTACTGAAAATTGCTTGCATTACTATTCACTATTTGACATCTCGTTAATCATTTTAATCATGCCTGGGATAATTTTTCGTTCTCCTCGTAAGGTTTTGGATGTTTTGGCATAATTTCACATAGAATCAGTATGATGAAAAATATTACAGCTTAAAGGTAGGGTACCCAATTAATTAGCCTCTCAAGAAATCCAATATATATTTTTTAATATAAACTATTTCAAATCATTTGTTTTTACATCATGTTATATAAATATCTGTAAGTATTTCTGTTTTTAGGTTTTGGTTTAATTTTTATTGTTAACAAAGTTAGCAACATTTCACTTTAAACATATAAAATGCGGAACCAATTAAGTAACAACAGTTAAATTTGGAATGTAGCTAACCAATACATAAATCTACTCAATGAAATAATTTGAAAGTAAAATCAAAATTAATAAAGAAACTATAAACAAATTAGGTGACAAATATTATTCATTTCTCACGTAATTTTTTCATATTTTCTTTATTAATTATGATTTTGCCTTAAAATTACTTCATTGCGTAGATAAATGTATTGGTTAGGTTCTTGTCAGATTTAACTATTGTTACTTAATTGGTTCTCCAGTTTATCTGTTTGAAGTAAACTGTTGCTAACTTTTTTTAATAATAAAAATTAAACAAAACTTATAAAAATATAAATACTTATAGATATTTATGTAACATGTTATGAAAATAAACTATTTGGAATAATTTATATTTACAAAAATATATTCGATTTCTTGAACGACTAATTTAATGGGTACCCTACCCTTAAATCTATGAATTATAAATATTGATTATTTATAAATAATAAAACAGCTATTATTAATTTATTTAATGGAAATGTAATCAATGCTACCTTGTACTTCTATTATTAAGCTTTAAGTTGTCCCTTTCTCAATCCTAAATTCCATTGATACATTGCTGCGACTGGTGTGATATTTATTATCACATTCTCTTCCAGATCGAAGTTTAGTGTGTCGGCAGCCTGTCCAAATATCCGTAATTTCCTAAATGGAACATTTGAGTTTAGAAGGCACGTAGGGAACGATTTTATATAAAGCCAATAACGTCCAGTTTACGACCCACTGATATATCCTTCATATGTGGCACCCCGCGTATAAACTAGGGATTGTTGAAATTGATTTTTTTTAGAGCCTTAAAATAGAGATAATATGTAAATATCTTGGTTCAATTTTCTAAATGCAGATCTAAGGAACGTCTTTTCGAGACAATATACTAAAGCTTTAAAAACCTCCCATGGCAGTGGTGGTTTCAAAGGGAGGGGGGGAGGCTAATCGGGTAATTACCCCCCGTAACAATTTTTATTGTTAAAAATTACCGATATTCCATATTCCAAACAAATAATATAACCGGTAATTTTTTCCAACGCTTTAAAACGTTGGAAAAGGATAGGGAGATTTCATGGAACAGGTGTATGCAGTGGCGGCTCGTGGAACATTTGGATGGTAGAGCCACTAACATATAATATAATAATGCACAGTGGGTCAAAAAAAAAACGGTACAAATAGTTTTGTACTGTTATATCTTCGTGAGCTATTAGTATTTTAAAATAATTAAGACAACAGTGAACAGCCCAATTTTTACAGATAAGATGAAGTACTTTTGCTCTAAAAAAATAATACTTAAACTTGTGCCCGGAGCAGTGGCGGCTCTAGGAAAATTTTGACGGTAGAGCCACTTAGCACACACAATATATCTCACCGTCTCATATTTTAGGAAAGAAAAATCGATCAAAAGAAGCACAAAAAAAATAGCCCCATTAAATCTGTAATACCGTTCTTCGTCCACGGAAATCAATCAAACGACGAATTGTATTTTGTAACCTTATCTACATCTCCTTAGCCTCTTAGGCACGGCTGAATTTTGCACGGGGCTGTTTCTCTGTACGGCAGAGTTCAATTTGAAAATCGCATCCACGAAAGCCACTATAGTGGCGCAGAGTGTAATACTTTAAGAATTTAAAACTTATTTTTGGTTAATTATTTTTTATCTTATCTTATCTTATATCTCTTTAATAACTACCGAAAGGAAAAAAATGAAAAATTAGATGATTTAAAACGTTGAGTTGTGGTAAGTTATTTTTAAGTTATTTTATTTTGTGTAATGGTTTGTTAGTTGACCTAAGTTACTCTTTATTTTGACGTGTCTCGCATTGTAAATACAATGCAAAAGACCAACTCTTATCTTATCTTAAAGAATTTGCAAAATCTTTCCTTTCGTTCAAGAATTATCCTCAAAAAACTACAAATTTATTTTATATATTTATCTTAAATAAATGTTTTTTTTGGTCCTGTGTATTTATTAGATGAGTAGAAATACTTTTCAGGAGGGATTTTTAAAATCGACCATTTTGTTCAAGAGTTATCTTCTCAAAACCACAGAACTATTGAGCAATTATTTTTTGCTGAAAGATTTTTAAATATATGTTTATCCGTTCAAGAGTTGTCCTTAAAGACCGGAAAACAATTATATGACAAATTTAATTTTTTGGTCTTAACTGCATCTATTCGACTTTGCTGGAAGAATTTCCCAAATTCGATCATCCGTTCGAGAGTTATCCTCAAAAACCAGAAATCAATTGAAGGAAACATTTAATTTTTTGGTCTTATCTGCATCCATTCGACGAGTACAACACTTTGCTGGAAGAATTTACCAAATTTGGTCATACGTTGAAGAGTTATCCTGTGAAACCCGAAAAACAATTGAACAAATTTAATTTTTTTGTTCTTTTTTTTTATTTTATTAAAATTTAGATATAGTAGATGACAAATTATAACAAAGTACATCACAACAAAATCAAATTCTACAGCTAATTGAATACGTCACAGAAAACAAGAACAACTTCATTTGCAATTGATATAATCCTCTACTGAGTAATATTCTTTTTCCATTAGTCGAGACATTTTTTCTACATCTTCCAGACGAATATAAGACTTTGCCGAAAGAATTTTACAAATCTCGTCCTCGGTTCAAAAGTTAAAATATTGAAAATTAAAAAAATGCAATTTTTGCATGTCAAGAGAAAATCTCGTAACCCGTAATAAAATTACATAAAATTTGCCATATTTTGAAGTTTAAATCATCACAATTGAACAATAGTGCAATTTAAAAAAATCAAAATCTTGGAAATTTATAAACTGCAATTTTTTCATTTCGTGTTAATTTCACGAGAAAATATTGTAATCCGTTTTAAAATAACGGTAAATTCGCCATATTTTGACGTTTAAATAATTAAAATCGGACTACGCATTCGGCAGGTGTAAAATTCCAAAAACTAAAATCGCGTTTTTTAAACTCTGGAAATTTGAAAAATTGCAATTTTTTACATTTTGCGTTAATTTCGCGAGAAAATATATGAATCCATTTTAAAATAACACTAAATTCGACATATTTTGAAGTTTAAATAATAATAATCGGACAACGCGTTCGGCAGGTGTGAAATTTCAAAAATCGAGGTTTCGATTTTAAAAAGTGAGATTTTTGCATTTTGTGTTAATTTCACGAAAATGTTTTATAATCCGTTTTAACATTACACTAAATTTGCCACATTTCGACGTGCTTAAATCATCAAAATCGGACGACGCATTCGGCAGGTGTGCAATTTCAAATATCAAAATCGCAATAAAAATTTCAAATTTAATGATGGCTACTTTTAAATGTCAAAAATAATAATTTTGAGCTACAAAAAATGACAATTTTCAATCTCCAAAAACTACAATCTTGAAATGCCAAAATTGATCATTTTCAACAACCAAAAACTTATATTTTCAACTGCTAAAAATGGCAATTTTCAACTGCCAAAAACCACAATTCCCAACTGCCAAAAACCACAATTCCCAACTGTCAAAAATGACAAATTTTCAACTGCAATCAATTACCGTTTCAACTGTCAAAAACTGTAATTTTTATCTGCTTACAATGACCATCTGCTTACTGGCAGAAATGACAATTTTTTGGCTATTTTCAACTGCCAAAAATAATTTGATCTATCAAAAATGACAATTTTCAACTCCCAAAAACTACAATCTTGAAATGACAAAATTGATCATTTTCAACAACCAAAAACTTATATTGTCAACTGCTAAAAATAGCAATTTTTCAACTGCCAAAACCCACAATTTCCAACTGTCAAAAATGACACTTTTCTAAAATAATTTTTAATATCTGCCATTTTGTTCAAGAGTTATGCTTTCAAAACCGCAAAAAAAATGAACGGCAAATTTATTGTTTTATCTTATCTGCATCAATTCAGTGAGCACGATACTTTGCCGGAAGAATTTTCAAAATCAGATTATCCGTTACACGAGTTATCCTCAAAAAAAGAACGACGGGTAACACTTTGCTGGATGAATTTTTAAAATGTGGCCATCCTTTCAAACAATTGAACGACGAATTTATTTTTTGTTTTTATCTGCATCTATTCGATGAGTGAACAACACATTGCACCAAGAATTTTCAAAATCTAGTGATGCGTTTAAGAGTTTAAAAAAAAATCATATTTAAAAAATCATATTTCAAAAAGTTTTAAAGTGCCCATACTTTTGAAAAAAGAAAAATTCTCAGCAAGGATCAGGGTATAACATATATTATTTTTAAGAAAATTGAAGTATGAGTAATTGATTATTTTTTGAGATGTATTTTATTTATTAAAGACAAACTATCTAAATAAAGTTTTTTTGTTTCGGAAAAAAAATTATTGCAAACTTTTAAGCATAAAAAAGTATAGATTAACTTTCCTCGTATCCGTAACGGTTTACGATATTTTTGAGTTCAAAATAAAAGTGTACTAAAAGTTTATATTGTTATAACTTTTGACACAATGATTTTCTCAACCTCTAGTAAAAACCAAAATTCATGTCTTGATAGCCTTTATAATATATGTGAAATTCGCTTTCCAAAAAGTGTGCATTTATTTATGGAATCGCCGACTTGTAAGAATTAGTATATTATTAAACGAGTGAGAAAGTTGGCCATTGCCATGAGGGTGAAGTTTGCAACACGAGCCGTATAGTTTAATACTATACTTTTTCGCACCATATTAAATAATTACCTAAAGATTTTTCTGTCTGTATTAAATTATAATGAATAATTTTTCTATTTGGAAATTGCGGCAGTTGGCTGACAAAAAACGAATCATAACCATAGTAACAACTAAACTGTTGGGCAATGAAATTGCTATCATTTGATTGGACATCACCTGTGGAGAAAATAATTCGGCCGAATAATGGACAACTTTCTCAATCAAAAACGATTTAACAACGTTTATATTATTTAATAAGATGCGAAAAATTCCAATTATTAAATTATTAATAAGTAAGTTGCAATCGGTATAAACCCTAAATGAAAGCAAACGGAATTCGAGTAAAATTAATAGTGGATGAGATAACGGTTGAAGATTATATCCACGGAGTGATTTATGATTTATATGGAGCGTTGGTTTTAGGGGTAAGATAAAGCTTGTTTAATAATTTATTTAAGCGGGGCGAGTTCGAACAATTCATAATACACAAGCCACATTCTACTTTCCGCAAAATTATTAATTATTTATTATTACGGAATCATAATACGTTCATAAATTACATAACGGGTTGGCGTCAATCTCTTCACTTAACGAAATTAGTAATTATTACATGAAATTTGACATTTAATTAATTTAGCATTATGCTTTCATTAGCCAAAACGCCGTATATTCTCTCTCTCGTTGTACAGGGTGGCCCATCTATCGGTTGCTTTTTGAACTATCGATTATTTCGGCTTCGACAGCTCGAATGACTTTGCCAATGTGTCAAATAATTAGTTAATGGTTTGCGGTTTACGAAATGGTTAAGTTTACGCTTGAAGAAAATTGGGAAATATTGAAAACTTACTTACTTACCAGAATGGTGAGTCTTCAACCGAAACTGCAAGAAAAATGCGCACAAAATTCGGGAAAAAAGCGCTTTCCGGGCAGTTTGTGAATGAATCTGTGAAGCGTGTGTTAATGGACAAAGCAACGCGTTCCCGAAAATATTGCTGCTGTTGCCGAAAGTGTGAGTGACAATCCATCAACATCAACTCGACACCGCTCGCAGGAATTGAACATTTCTCGCACGTCCCTTCAAAGAATTTTGACGAAAGACCTCGTTTTGAAGCCGTACAAAATTCAATTGGTGCAAGAGCTGAAGCCGCACGACCATCCGATGCGATTTCGGTTCGCCCAATGGGCCGAAGAACGCTTGATGGAAGATGAGCATTTTTATCGAAAAATCATCTTTTCAGATGAAGCTCATCTCCACCTCGGTGGTTACGTCAATAAGAAAAACTGCCGCATTTGGGGCACAGAAAATCCACACGTAATCATGGAAAAGTCACTGCACCCACAACGAGTGACTGTTTGGTGCGGTATGTGGTCCGGCGGCATCTTAGAAAACGAAGCAGCAGCCGCCGTAACCGTCAATGGTGAGCGCTATCGCGGCATGTTGGAATTTTTTTCTTTCCCCGAATGGAAAAGGAAGACATCGGCGGCATTTGGTTCCAGCAGGACGGCGCAACGTGCCACACAGCCAACGTTACAGTCGAACTTTTGCGCGGTACGTTCGAAAATCGCATAATGTCAACTGGCCGCCTCGCAGCTGCGATTTGACCCCGTTGGACTATTTTTGGTGGGGAGCCATCAAGGATAAGTGTTACGCCAACCATCCAGAGACGATTAACAACCTAAAGCACGAGATTGAAGTCGCCATTGCAGCCATTGAGGGTCACACCATCGAAAATGTCATGAAAATTGGGTCGACAGAATGGGCTACTGCAAAACCAGCCGGGGCAGCCATATGAATGAAGTGGTCTTCCACTATTAAACCGCAATGTTGGGGCTATTCAATAAAAAAAAAATTAAAATATCCACCCGTCTTTTTTTATAGCAATTTTAAAATGCAACTTTTTCGTGGGACACCCTATACTTCCATAAAGTGTGGTATAATATACCATATGTATAAAAATTATTTAGATAAAGGGTGGCTTTGTATTTTGGAACGTTCGTTGCAGGTTTGATACGTCGCATCACGTCTTCTCCACCAGTTGTTCAAAGTAATTAATTGACATAAAGTCAACAACGTGCTGAACTAATCTAAGACCGTGATTTTGTTTATCATAGCCATGCCTTATCTAAATAATTTTTATACATATGGTACTATTTTATTAGTTGTAGATAAAGTAGAGCAAATAACTGACAATAATGGCTATTATTCACTCGGATGTTTACGTTAACGTCGTAAATTTATCGTCAGGAATAATAGCTATCGTTAATAACTCGTTGTACAGTCTACTATTGCTTTCACTTTAACTCGATACACGGTATGTCAATATGATCCTTTAATTAATTCAAAAAAATATATAAAATATTAGGAGCGATAATACGATACAACCGGATTATAAGATTTTATACGACCCTTAATATGTGCTAATTAGTAAGAAATATTTTTCCTCTTTTATCTTTCGCTGAAGTTATTCAGCCTATTAGTGTCTTTACACACTTTAAATAAAAATCGATCATTAGTACGCAAATAAGTCATCATTAAAAATTACAAAACATTTTAATGTGAGATTGACATTTCTACCCTGCACTACATGGAAAACTTTGAAGTGCAAGAGCAAAGCAATTAGTAGACACCGATGTGGATTCAATTTTCTTGAAGACATCAATTAATTACATTTATGTATTCACAAGCACTGCTACAGTTACGGGGGGGGGGGAGAGGACTTGGGGTCAAAATCAACTGCACATTCTTAAAGATAAAACTTGAATTTTTCCCAAACTGAAAGATTAATTGATTTTCGGCCGCTTTGAACCAAGTTACGACGGTTTGAAAAATCGAGTTTTTTCGCGATTTTTCCAGTGGCGCTTTTTTTTGACGCCGAGTGTAAAATATTTTCAATTCCACTCTAACTACACATCTTGTAAAACTTGAATGCACAGTTTCCTCTATATGATAAAAAAGGAATCGTTATATTTGTTGATACGACAGGAATTTAATTCAATAAATCTACTTAGAGATAACTATCAATCCCAGCAAGCAAAATCGTAGATTTGCTAACCAAAAGCAGAGGTCTTTACTGAAGAATTGTACACGTTAAAGAGAAACGCGTGGATCAATACTACACCTTAGTTCCTATGGCATCCAACAGATGTCAAATACTATGCCATTAAATAAATTACTTGTATAGTTTATGCAGTGATGGGATTAAATTTGCTTAACAACCGGTTTGCAGAGATGCATGAAGTTATCGGGTGAAGTTTCGAATTTCGATTTTTTTTTCTGTGCGCCGTTTGTGCTTCAGGATTTTTTTTTATTTTTGGTTTTTCAAAAATTCGAAATAATTAAAGATATGAGGGCAGAAAGACCTAAGGTCGATAGCCCAGACAGAGACATACTAACAAACTTGTATATAAATAAAACGTTACTGTGTATACTATATATGTAAGTGTCTGAATAAAGATGTTGATGTATGTTAAAGATATGTAATTATTTTAATAATTAGACTCCAGATATTTGATGAATATGTAGGGTTACTTGGAGCAAGGAACGTCTGAGGATCAAGGCAGTTGTAAAGAAAAACCAGTTTTCGTTACCCAGGATTTTTTTACGGCGGTACACATACATTAAACGTGAATAAAGTTCCTGTTCTCCCTTTGAGGAATTCTTCTTATAATAATTGAGTTTTTTTTTTAAATTTATTCAACATCCAGTTAAAAATACTAAACGATTTGAGTTTAGAATTCTGTCGCTGCTGGCTGCTAAGGAAGTTCCCAAAATCATAAGTCTCAAATTTAGATATCCAATTATGCTTTCCAAAAACTTTTTACGGAGTAAACAAACAAAGCGGGCATTTTGAGTAAACTCTTTATTTTTAAATTCATTTGAATTTATAGTTTCTTCAAAATTTCGTTCATATGTTCCTTTCCCTTGCTTCAGCATTTCAAAAGCTTTGATTGTTCGAATTATCAAATTTCCAGCTTTTAACAAATTAGTATTTTGTTGTTGTAATGCATTTGACAATAAAGAAATTTCGCTTAAAATCTCCATCATAAGTAATAAGCAACAAATTTTTATTTTCCATCCGTTTTTGCGTACCCGAAATTTGAAAAAATTGTAAAAATTAAGGAATTTGCTGCAAATGCTCAAAAACTTCAAAATCCTTAAAAAATAAGCATTTTTGTTGTCGTATAAAAACAATCGCAAAATTTTAGATGGAAACAAAATGGCGATAATCCAAACTTACACTGGAAAAACGAAAAATGCAATCAATATTTTCAAAAATTGTAAAAAATTCATCAATTAAGGAATTCGCTCCAGAAACTCAAAATCCTTAAAACAATCATGTTTTTTTGATTTCGCGTGAAAAAAATCGCCGTATTCTAGGTGGAAACAAAATGGCGACAATCCAAACTTACACTGGAAAAACGGAAAATGCGTTCAATATTTTGAAAAATTGTAAAAAATTCATCAATTAAGGAATTCGCCCCAGAAACTCAAAATCCTTAAAACAATCATGCCTTTTTGATTTCGCGTGAAAAAAATCGCCGTATTCTAGGTGGAAACAAAATGGCCACAATCCAAACTTGCACTGGAAAAACGAACAAATTACTCAATAATTTGAAAAATTGTAAAAAATTCATCAATCAAGAAATTCGCCCCAGAAACTCAAAATCCTTAAAACAATCATGCCTTTTGGATTTCTTGTGAAAAAAATTGCCGTATTCTAGGTGGAAACAAAATGGCGACAATCCAAACTTACACTGGAAAAGCGGAAAATGCATTCAATATTTTGAAAAATTGTAAAAAATTCATTAATTAAGGAATTCGCTGTAGAAACTCAAAATCCTTAAAACAATCATGCCTTTATGGTTTCACGTGAAAAAAATTGCCGTATTCTAGGTGGAAACAAAATGGCGTCAATGCAAACTTGCTCTGGAAAAACCAACAAATTACTCAATATTTTGAAAAATTGTAAAAAATTCATCAATCAAGAAATTCGCCCCAGAAACTCAAAATCCTTAAAACAATCATGCCTTTTTGATTACGCGTTAAAAAAATTGCCGTATTCTATGTGAAAACAAAATGGTGACAATCCAAACATGCACTGGAAAAACGAACAAATTACTCAATTTTTTGAAAAATTGTAAAAAATTCATCAATTAAGAAATTCGCCGTAGAAGCTCAAAATCCTTACAACAATCATCCCTTTTTGGTTTCGCGTGAAAAAAATCGACTTATTCTAGGTGGAAACAAAATGGGGACAAACCAAACTTACACTGGAAAAACGAAAAATGCATTAAATATTTTGAAAAATTGTAAAAAATTCATCAATTAAGAAATTCGCCGTAGAAGCTTAAAATCCTTGAAACAATAATGCCTTTTTGATTTCGCGTAAAAAAAATCGCCGTATTTTAAGGTAGAAACAAAATGGCGACAATCCAAACTTGCACTGGAAAAACGAACAAATTACGAAATATTTTGAAAAATTGTAAAAAAATCATCAATCAAGGAATTTGCCGTAGAAGCTCAAAATCCTTAAAAGAATAATACCTTTTTGATTTCTCGTGAAAAAAATTGCCGTATTCCAGGTGGAAACAAAATGGCGTCAATCCAAACTTACACTGGAAAAACGAAAAATGCATTCAATATTTTGAAAAATTGTAAAAAAATCATCAATAAAGGAATTCGCCGTAGATGCTCAAAATCCTTAAAACAATAATGCCTTTTTAATTTCTCGTGAAAAAAATCACCGTATTCTAGGTGGAAACAAAATGGCGACAATCCAAACTTGCACTGGAAAAACGAAAAATGCAATAAATATTTTCAAAAATTGTAAAAAATTTATCAATCAAGGAATTTGCCGTAGAAATTCAAAATACTTAAAACAATAATGCCTTTTTGATTTCTCGTGAAAAAAATTGCTGTATTCTAGATGGAAACAAAATGGCGACAATCCAAACTTACACTGAAAAACCAAAAAAAGCATTCAATATTTTGAAAAATTGTAAAAAATTAATCAATTAAAGAATTCGTCGTAGAAGCTCAAAATACCTAAAACAATAATGCTTTTTTAATTTCGCGTGAAAAAATCAATTAAGTAAGACTTAACACGAAATTTTACGAATTTAATTTTAAATCTGAGACGTCAAAACTTATAGTGTCAAAACTGTTGTGGCTTGAAATAGGACGAAATTTTCCACATAGCATGACTTATAAAATTGAAAAATCCAGAGGATTGATTATTTATATTAGGTGACAATCAAAATGTTACATTTTCAAAATCATTTTCTGTAATTAAATTATTTTAACAAGTGGTTCGCCGAACTTTTGTCATGGAAAAAATAATTCTTGAGTACAAAGAGCTTAAGTTACCAATGCTTTAAACTTTTACATTACAAAAGTCAAAACAGTGTCAATAAATTGTTTTTCAAAGCCACCTTCGATTTTTATTTAGTAAAATGGTTAATAGCCAATGGTTGATAAAACGAGTTTTCTGCAAATAACTTTTAATGCGTTAGGAATTGGGACAGGGTTGTTATTAGGAAAAATGTTTGTTTTTTTTTTTAATTCTGCATGGAATGACATAAAAATATACAGGGGCTCCAATTTGAAATAAGAAAAATAAAGTGCTTTAAAGTTTGAAATGTTTGACACTAAATTTTGGACACCCTGTATAATTCATATTGATCAAACTTGGTTAACGGAACTATCAGACCTTATTTAATAAGTACCTTGTATGATTCTATTAACAAGGCACTATTTTTATTTTTTATTCATTTTTTAAAACAATAGTGCAAAACTGATTTTTTTGGTTTTAATTTTTTTGTGGTGATATCCCTCAATCGATTCCAATAAAATTATAGGAGTATGTAGGCAACCATAAAAGGTACCCAAATAAGCAATAAAGTAGATAGCATGTAATTTAAAAAAATATATCATGACGTCATGGTTTGTTGGGACACCCTGTATAATCAAAAATATTTTCCTGAAATGCATTCAAGGATACAAATTTATTCTGCAAAATATAAGGGTGATGGCTGAAAGACCTCGGTCGATGGCCTGTTGTATATCGATGTATAAGGGTGAATTGCACTTTACGGTCAAACTTCCGATTTCGGAAATTTTTGGTTTAGGGACTCTATACGTGTTATTATTAAGGTACTTACAAAAATTTTTGTGCGGAAACGTGTTTCAAGCCGAAAAATCCAATTTTTATTTCTTCAGTTGCGCACAAAAATTTTTGTAAGTACCTTAATAATAACACGTATAGAGTCCCTAAACCAAAAATTTCCGAAATCGGGAGTTTGACCGTAAAGTGCAATCACTCCAAATATAAAAATTCCAAGTTGATTAGTAAATGCAGGATCCAGATTTACCCAAAAAAATATATATTTATTTAAAAATATACACACAGAAGAGTCCCGACAAATAACATTTTAACGTCAATATAGAAAACGGTGTCCTGTTTACTTATAACATCAGAATATTTCGTGTACGTCTCTATGAAGTCCAGGCTGGTATCAACACGCGTGAAAATAAGATACGACGTATTTAATCCCACCTTTTTAATATGGCTGTACACCCCGAACTGTACACCGTTAGCAACTACAGGACCATTAATACTCTCAGGCAAATCCTTCTCCAACCAAAGCCCACAAAACTGATAGATTCCCAACTCTTCCTTCAAAGCCTTTCCACAGTTCGACCTGCTCAACACTTTGATCTCGGTCGACACAAACGCCAAGCTTGTATTTCGCGCATTCGCGATATCCGTCGACATGTGTACAATTCTCCATGCAACACGTGTTGTCGGTGGATTGGGTGAACGTGTCAGCGCGACAGTTTTTGATACTTGGCCGCTGAATGGATATTCCAGCTGCAACAGGGCTATGTTATTATTCCCACCGTCAAAGTCCGGATGGGCAATCCAAGATATAATCCATCTTGTCGGCGATCTTTTTATGTATTTATGGACCTCTATCTCTGCGACGGCTATGTACTTTCCCGTCTCGAATGAGCTCTTGTAGAATGTATCATCCGTTAGGATCCACTGGTTCGTCAACAGTGTCCCGGCAGAAATTTCCCCTGCGGTGGAATTTAATTTCCTGTATATTACGACCATGTAAGGGAAATTAGTTTCGCTCGGATTAGCCAACTGAACACTGACAAGTCTTAATATCGACAAGATAATCAATTTGATAGACAGCATATTTAATACGACGCGTTTCTATAGGAATATATGTCATACAATGGTGTTAATTAGTTTCAAACAATTATGTCTTGAATTGAGATACTGTGGTTTCACGGTTTCGCGCCTCCGTAAAGATTCCTCAATTATTAATGATACTGACCCAGATTGCAACCCCTCTTGTTGTGAAAAAAAAACGGATATCCAATAAACGCGCTGGATCTGATAATTTTTTATGCACATCATTTGACAAACCTGTCAGTTTTGCAACTTGCAAATTTCATTATTAATGATTATATTCATAACTCGCTGTGGCAGAATCCCAAAGTATAATTTAGGTCCATTAAATTCCTCGTCTTGGGAATTAGGACCGAGTGTAAATTTGCTTCTAGGAAATTGTTGATTCGGACATATTATATGCGTCGGGTATTCCCCATGGGCTCACTGTTTTCTCTTTAAATACTGACCTTTTGGAGGAATCTAGGATATACGGCAATAATTTAGCGAAAGTAGTTGTAAGTGAGAAACATGTACTATTACTCCCTCATAATTTTCTAACCGTCTGGTAACGAATTTTAATACCCAGAAACATATAATTGCGAATATCGATTCACACGATAGCCCTTATTTATATAATTTGGTTATTCCCGGCCCGAATATTCCCTGCAGCGTAAAAATCCTTGACCCAGTTTATCCCGAGCGAGCCACAACGTTTAGCAGCTGAAAGTTTTATGCGGCAACAGTTTTCAGGACGTCAATAATTGTTGCTTTTCCAACACTCAAATTAATAAATTAGACTAGTGCACTTTGAACTTCGGCACTCATTATTCTTCTCTATTTTCGAAAAGTGGCAAACTTTGAGAATCGCATTAAAAATACATGGAAAGTTTGACGGCGTAAACAATGGCCGCAGATATATTTTCAAGTTTGTGAAATATCGAGGCTATTCGGACGGATCGAAGTTTATTGCCTCCTGTCGAACTCGTTTCCCTGAAAGGAAATAAAAACTCGGTGTATTTTACAGGAATACTGAAACTGTCAGGGCGCTCTACGAGTGTTTTCCACTTGTTTACTAGGATGTGAGGTTCTTTAAAAATATACCTCGTCACTCGGAAAGTACGAGAATATTTAGTATATATTATCTCAAAAACAGGTATTGGAACTTTTTTTAAAGTATATTTGGTATGTAAATACTATTCTTATAATCATTTCATTTTCATTGAGTTGCTATGTCTTTATCAAGGCTGTCGATCTTAAGTCTTTCTGCCCTTTCAATTTTATTTACATAGATTTAAAACTATTAAGATAAGATAAGATAAGATTTATTGGTTCTAATTACAGGATGTTTACACAAGTCAAAATAAAAGGTAATACAAAATATAAGTAATACAAAATATAAGTAATACAAAATATAAGTAATACAAAATAATAATATGCCAAAACTTCATAGGACTTCACACTTCAATTGTTATTTATACACAGAAAGCTTAGCAATCGCCTTAAATCCCTTCGAAAATTATGGCAGCTAGGGAAGTTGTGTAAACGTGCTGATATAAATTATAAAACAAGTCAAAACAACGGGAGCTTATCACATCATGATGACGGGAGCTTATCACATCCTGTTTACAAGAGCTTATCATATCCTAACGATAAGAGTTTATCAGCTCAATCAAAATTCAAGTCAATGTGAATCGATTTAAATCAATCTATCTACATATTTGTCCGTCAATAAAAAGGTCACGTTTCGACATAAAAAAAACAGTGAGTCGATGTTTATTTTAATTCTGAAATAGTTTATTAAGTCATAACAGCAATTCGCGGGTGCGCGTGTGAAGGATAAGTCAATATTAACATAAAATAGTCAACTATAGTTTTCATTTTAGTTTTAATCCTCCTTTTTCATTTATCATGTTTTTAATGTTTGCAAAAAGTGTAACCGTAAACAAATAAATAAATAAATATTGCATAACTCAGTTCACCAATTCGAAATCAAAGATTTTCAAAAATTTATAACTTTAAAAAACCGCAGAAATAAAAAATAAACTTTGTTTGAAAAATTGGTGTTCTGTGAGTTGAATTTAATTCTTGTGTTTTTCTTAATGCGCGTTTCTTATTCTCTTCGTAAATAAATTAGAAACAACCTTACTTGTTGCAGAAAGCATTAATTTTTAAACATTTTATTGAATTTATTCTCTTCGATTTTACTCCTCAACTCGAAATCGAAAATATTCAAAAATTAATAACTCTTATAAAAATTGTCGGATTTTTAAAAACTAAATTTGATTTGAAAGATTGGCGTTTCCTGATTTTTACATAATTTGCGTTGTTTTTAATAAACTTTTCTTATTTTTTTTTTATTTTTATCCCCGACTATTTATTTATTTTATCTCTTGTAAATCTCTTATTTTCACAGAAAAAACTTGCTTTGATAAATATGCGTTTTGCGAATAGAATTTAATTTTTATAATATTTTTTTAATAAACATTTCACTATATTTTTCTATTTTTTTCCAAATTCAAAAAACAAAAATTATCAAAAATTCATAACTTTTGAAATCGTTGGATTTTTTAAAACTTGTTTTGATAAATTGAATTGAATTTTTATGATTTTTTTAATAACATTCCATTTTGTTTTTCGATTTTTCTTCTAAACTTGAAAATAAAAATTCTCAAAAATGCATCTCTTGTGAAAACTGTTCAATATTCAAAAATGTGTTTTTTATTTGATAAACAGATGTTTTGTAAACCGAATTTAATTTTTATGATTTTTTTATAAAACATTTGATTTTATTTTTCGATTTTTCTTCCAAACCAAACAAAATTTTTCAAAAATTCATAACTTGTGAAAATTGTTGGATTTTAAAAAACTAAACTTGTTTTGATAAATAGACGTCATGTGAATTGAATTTAATTTCTATAAATTTTTTTAATAAACAATTCATTTTGTTTTTCGATTTTTCTACCAAATTCGAAAATAAAATTTTTCAAAAATTCATAACTTGTAAAAATTGTCAGACTTTCAAAAACTAAATTGGTTTGAAACAATGGCGTTTTGTGAGTTTTATTTAATTTTTGTGATTTTTTAACAAACATTTTATACCGTTTTTCGATTTTTTTTTCAAATTCGAAAACAAAACTTTTCAAAAACTCATAGCTCTTGTAAATATTGTCGGATTTCCAAAAACTAATCTTGATTAGAAATAATGGCGTTCCATGGGTTTCATTTAATTTTTGTGTTTTTATTTAATAAATATTTCCTATTGTTTTTCAATGTTTCTCCCAAATCCGAAAACAAAAATTTAAAAAAATTCATAACTCTTGCAGAAATTGTCGGATATTCAAAAACTAAATTTAATTTTAAATAATTGTGTTTCATGAGTTTTATTTAATGTTTGTAATTTTTTCTACAAATTTTTTTAATTGTTTTTTTGGATTTTTTCCCAAACTGGAAAACAACAATTTTCAAAATTTCATAACTCTTGTAAAAATTTTCAGATTTTCAAAAACTCAATTTGATTTGATATAATGGCGTTTCGTGGGTATTATTTGATTTTTTAGAATTTCTTTTAACAAAAATTTTCTATTGTTCTATCAAATTCAAAAAATTAAGTTTCGAAAATTCCTAACTCTTGAAAAATTTGTCAGATTTTTAAAAACTAAACTTGATTTGAAATTAAGGCGTTTCGTGAGTTATATTTAATTTTTGTGATTTTTTTAATAAACTTTACTTATTTTTTTAAATTTTTATCCTCGACTAGAAATCAAAATTATTTAAAAATTCATAACTCCTGTGAAAATGGTTGGATTTTAACAAACTAAGCTTGTTTTGATAAATAGTCGTTTTGTGAATTGAATTTAATTTTTATGACATTTTTAAATAAACATTTCATATCGTTTTTCGATTTTTCTCCCAAATTCGAGAACAAATATTTTCAAAAATTCATAACTCTTGTAAAAATAGTCAGATTTTCAAAAACCAAACTTGATTTGAAACAATGGCGTTTCGTGAGTTAAATTTATTTTTGTACGTTTTTTTAACAAACATTTTCTACTGTTTTAGAAATTTTCTCCCAAACTCGAAAACAAAAAGTTTCAAAAACTAATAACTCTTATAAAAATGATCGGATTTTCGAAAACTAAAATTGATTTGAAAGATTGGCATTTCCCGAATGTGATTAAATTTTTGTGATTTTAATAAACTTTTATTGTTATTTTTTTAATTTTTGCTCTCGACAAGAAATTAAAATTGTTTAAAAATTCATAACTCTTGTGAGAATTGTTCAATTTTTATAAACTAAACTTTTTTTGATAAATAGGCGTTTCGCGAATTGAATTTTTATGAATTTTTTTAATAAACATTTTATATTGTTTTTCGATTTTTCTCCCAAACTTGAAAGCAAAAATTTTCAAAAATTCATAACTTGTAAAAATTGTCGGATTTTCAAAAACTAAACTTGATTTAAAAGACTGGCATTTCCTGGGTTTGATTTGATTTTTGTGATTTTTTTAATAAATATTTCTTATTTTTTTTAAATTTTTGCCCTCGACGAGAAATCAATATTATGTAAAAATTCATAACTCTTGTGAGAATTGTTGAATTTTCATGAACTTAACTTGTTTTGATAAATAGGCGTTTAGTGAATTGAATTTAATTTTTGTGATTTTTTTAATAAACATTTCATATTGTTCTTGGATTTTTCTCCCAAATTCAAAAATGGTCGGATTTTCAAAAATTGAACTTAATTTAAAATATTGGCGTTTTCTAAGTGGTGTGTGTTTACTTTTTGTGATTTCAAAATCACTAGAAATCAAAAATTTTCAAAAATTCAGAACTCTTGTGAAAATTGTTGGATACTCAAATACTATTATTTTTTTGATAAATTGGAGTTTTCTAAATTTAATTTAATTTTTATGAATTTTTTTAATAAACATTTCTTATTGTTTTTCAATTTTTCTCCCAAACTCGATAACAAAATTTTTCAAAAATTCACAATTCTTGGAAAAATTGTCAGGTTTTCAAAAACTAAACTTCATTTGATGTAATGGCGTTTCGTGAGTTATATTTAATTTTTGTTACTTTTTTAATAAACTTTTCTTATTTTTTAAAAATTTTATCCTCGACTGGAAATCAAAATTGTTTAAAAACTCCTGTAAAAATTGTTGGATTTTAACAAACTAAACTTGTTTTGATAAATAGTCGTTTTGTGAATTGCATTGAATTTTTATGACGTTTTTAATTTTTTTTCGATTTTCCACCCAAATTCGAAAACAAAATTTTAAAAAAAATTATAACTCTTATAAAAATTGTCAGATTTTCAAAAACTAAACTTGATTTGAAATAATGGTGTTTCGTGATTTTTTCAATAAAAGTTTTGGTAACCCTTTTAAGATCACAACATCTCGGTGCAATTAATAAATCCCAGGCTTAATCCCAATTTTACAAAAAATTCTTTACATGAGCTTTTCATTACAATTTTTGTAGGTTTTCTCAAATTAATTGGAAGTTCTGAATTACGTTACACAAATAATTATTCGTGAGCAGAAGCTATTACTTTTCATTAATTATAAACTGCGTCTCTTGAGAACAAACAGTTTGGAATAAGTAAGTTATATTAGAACGTTCGTGTAAGTTATATTTTCACATTAGATCCGGATCCACTATAAAAGCAGTAATATTTCATGCAGCGTGCCTGATCACCCCTTGGTTTCTGTGGGATATACACCATGTGACATAAATAAATTTTCGTACAGCGTTGTATATAATCTCCCGGAAATATATTAACCTCCTCGGGGAGTAAATTCAGAAGCGATGGTCTTATAATACCAGAAATGTAGTCAAAAATGTCTTGTTCTCGATTCAATTCAATTATATCAATACTTTAAACAATGAGCATATTTAAAAAAAGTTATTTCATTTTTTTACTTTTATAAATGTTTTTGCTTAAAATAATAATTCACTTATATTATTAACTTTTTATTTTATGATCTTCATATTCATTTAAATATTGCAGTATTTTATGTTCAACCGTCTCATCTCGGAATTAAAACGGGAAGGTGTTCAAGTGTGATTATTGCAAAATATAAGGATGAAGTATTGGCAATGATTTATAAAATGAGTTTTCAGTAAATTTAAAAAGTTTGTTTCAATTACTTATATACTTTTTGGTGACTCGAAATTGAAATTTGAAATAATTGAAATTTTCAAATTTTCAAAAAAATCGATTTTTTTCAGACTTTGATCGGCCGTAGTGGCTGAACCAAAACTCCAAATTGAACGCGGTTTTCAAATCTGTGCTCCTTGCATGTAAATTAGTCGGATTCAAGTAAAATTGGCGATTTAAAATTTTTGACGAAAACCTGAAAAACTAAATGATTCGATTTTTTTTGCACAGTCCGACAATTGACAACTTGGGAGGGCTCCTATCAAAGAAATTATTTAAATTTTTGATTACGAACGGGTTGAATATTTATATATTCAGTCTATTTTTCATCTTTATTTAAATTATTCATATATTCGTATTTTCCTGTAATTGGTGACTGTTTTATTATTATTATTATTATTAAATAATTCAAATATTTGAATGCCTCGCAGTAATACTCCCTTAAACTTGTGTTGGCTTGTGTCTTATCTTTTATTAATTATGTGCCCGATTAGATTGAACCACGAATAATGTAATCTTCATTACCCTGTAGTAGTTAAATTGGATTTCACTTAAATGTCACACCCGACCCAAATTTAATTTGGGGGCACAAAGTTGGAAGATTTATCGCTTGTAATACTCGTTACAACATTGAATTGTTTTTCAGCCATGCAATTAAATGTTTTTTTTTATCTCCCCCGCATGGAAGGTTAAATTATTCCACTTTCGGTGGTATTTTTTTTATGAAAATGTTTAAATTATTTCTTTTACATTTAAATGAAAATCTGTGCTATTACAAAATGGATATAACATAAATTTGAAATTTACTTTCACATGATTATGCAATTTTTTCACCTCTCTACATGGAAGGTTTAACATTTTAGGAAAACTGTACTTTCTGTGGCATTCTGTTATGAAAATGTTTGACTTATTTTTTTTACATTTAATAAATATACCGGGTGTCTCAGACCACCCGTACCAGCCTTTTATTTCGACAACGCTTGGTCGATCAGGAATCCACTGATGAATTTATTTTTTCCGGTAAAAAATAAATTCATCAGTGGATTCGGGCCGCGGTGGCCTAGTGGGTAGCGCTCCTGCTTCTGGGCCTCGTGGTCGTGGGTTCGAATCCCATCCGTGCGGTCACTTTTTCTGAATCAAAAATGGCCGTACGGGCCCATGGATGTTTAGTGGTTGTCCTTTCATATAAATATATGAATTAATTACAAAAAATCGGTAGTGGCAGAATAGCCAAGTAGCTTACGCCAATTTCCCTAATATATCATTCACTCTCCTTAACCCGAAATTCCATCAACCATCCTTCCTTTTTATCAAAAAAAAAAAATCAGTGGATTCCTTTGGTAATAATTTTTTTTTGTCCCAGTCACATTCGACCAAGCGTAGTCGAAATAAAAGGCTAGTACGGGTGGTCTGAGACCTAATTTTTGACCGATGTTTTAATTTGTATGTAATTGTAAGTTTTAGGGCATTGAATTATTAATTTATGATTCTTTGTAACAAACTAAATTCATAAAATATGTATTGCCTCAAGTTTCGACGTGTTACATTTGGAAAACGCAGTTGCTAGGCAAAACTAACAGGAGCAATTACGACGGCAATCGTGCACCCAGCACGATTTTCATCATAATCATGAATACGCAACGTGAGGTCTCAAATTTATTTAGAATTTCATTGGCTCATATCATCACCATTAAACCTGCGACGTCGGTTAATAATTAAACAACAAATGTCATTATTTATATCGGATTCTCACCCAGCAATGGATTACCTAAAGAAATTCACAAATTTATGAATCGATAATGATACCGCCCTGGATACATTACTATTGATAAAGAAATTTGCAGCAGCCAGAAATTGTGTTTTTTTACTAGTAAAGATGGCATTTTTTGATATTAAAAAAAAAGAAAATTTAAACGGTTAAAAATGACAAGTTCTATTACCTAAGGAAATTCACAAATTTATGAATCGATAATGCAACCGCCCTGAATACATAACTATTGATAACTTATATCTAGATTTAAATTTCAAACAAAATCCTTATTCTCTCCGTGTTTAAAGTTGAGGGCGTGTGCACGTGGGGGATAAATCGGTGCCCAAACTGGGACAAACCGCACTGCGACTAACCGTAGCATCCCGGGCGTGATAACGGAGAACCAGGATATCGGAACTTCCAGCAAGGATTCATTATTGTCCCCATAAGCTGTGACACGATGCTCCAACAAATTGGGATTCCCGGGGCGCACAAAAGATTAAAAAAAATATATCCGGCTTATCTAGATTTACAAGTCACTCGAAAATAATCGGAATCGAATGGAATGAAAATACGATTCTCTAAATCTCTGCAGTATAATAATAATAATAATAATAATAATTTATAGGTGCGATACATTCCTGGTCGAAATGCACAAAAATAAAATTAAAAAAATACTATCGTAAAGTATATCAGGATATCAAAGTTGAGCCTCGCCATGAGGATCTCGCTTATTCTGGATACGGCACTTTTCCAAAGTTTTATGCTAATTAATAATCCGCTGAATTTTTAAACTTCCTTATTTTAGGCGATATTTAAAAACGGTAAAAACTCAATTTTTTAATTTAGAACCTTAAAAATAACATTTTAGCAAGGATTTGAGTGAGGAAAACATATATTTTACCTGTAAACCAAAGATTTTTGAGTTTCTAAAATCGATTCATGCTTCGATTCGTTTGGGAACAAGCCACAAGATGGCACCAGTATCTCATTTTCACAAAAAAATGACATTGATAGTTTTTCCTCATGACCCTTCATGATAATTCTAACAACGCTTCGAAATTTCAGTTCCAACAAGAACTAAATATTGATGTTTTAGCTCCCAAAACTTCAAGAAAGTCACTAATGTGTAAATATTGTAATTTTGTATGTTGTCTTCACATGGCCTGCATTAAAGTTAAATAAAAATGTCTTAATATACAATACATTTTCTGGTTTTATTTTAGTGGTACTTTGATGTATATATTTTGTGGCACGACCTCTGGCCTAGGAAGTATCAATTTTGAATATAAATATGTTATTATAGAATTATTGTAGCTTTCAAGAAAGCGAAGAAACCATGGACAACTTTTGTTTTTCTTAGGACCGCCATATTGGATGTTTACAGATCCTTTTCTGTTTACGATGTAGATCAGAACTCCGCAAAGTATGTTGTTTGGCGGACCGGTATTTTTGGGTTCTAAGTTCCGCGGACCAGTAAATCGTAAGAAAAACAACTTTAGGATTACGTTTATATACGAGGGTCGATCAGTAAGTACCTGTGTTAGGAATGAAGACGTAGGTTTTTCACAAATTCAACTCTTTTAAGGCGATACACTTTTGCCAACATTTCTGCCATTAACCAAAAAAATACGAACTCTTCAAAATACACTCATTTGAGCTGAATGTTTTTCCCCCTAGCCACATTTTCATGTTGGAGAACAGAAAGAAGTCACTAACAGCCAGACCGAGCGAATAGGGTGGGTGGGCAGTTCACGCAATTTGGCCGCGACAATTTTGAAATAATGTTCTGGTGCGTTATCGTGATGATGCAACTCTTTTTTTCTTAGCCAACTGGGACAATAACTCACTATGGTACTGCCCATGGGCGTACGGAGGAATTTTTCCAGAGGGGGACAAAACTTTCATACAGAAATTTCGTATAAATAACCGTCAAAAATGACAATTGTCAAAAATTCTGCATTTTTGCCACCGCAAACGTCACATAAAGAAATTTGAAGTTGTCAAAAATGGTAGATTTTTACAATCAAAAACGGCATTTTTTAATATTAAAAAAGAAAATTGCCATTTTTGTATTGTTAAAAATTGTACATTTTTGCTATCACAAACGGTACAATTCAATTGTAAATAAAGAAATTGGTAGCAGCCAGAAATTGTGGTTTTTTACTATCAAAGATGGCATTTTTTGATATTAAAAAAAAAGAAAATTTCAACTGCTAAAAATGACAATTTCGAACTGTCAAAAATCGCATCACTATCACAAATGGCACGTTAGCAGTAAAAAGGCAATTTTAAATTGCTGAAAATAACTATTCAGTACTGTCAAAAATTGCTCATTAGTGAAACCGGCAAGTTTCAACAATAAATAGAAAATTTCCAAATGCCAAAAATGTTTAACTGATAAAATTTGAGCATTTCTACTATCACTATAAACATTTTTCAATATTAAAAAAGGGAAATTTCAAAAATGACAATTTCGAATTGTTAAAAATCTGCATTTCTGCCACCACAAATGGCACAAAAAGAAATTTGCAGCGATCAAAAATTGTGGATTTTTACTATCACAATCGGCATTTTTTAATACTAAAAAAAGAAAATATCATCTGCTAAAAATGACAATTTCAAACTGTTCAAATAACTATTCAGTACTGTCAAAAATTGCTCATTACTGAAAACGGCACGTTTCAACAATAAAAAGAAAATTTCCAAATGCCAAAAATGTTAGACTGTTAAAATTTGAACATTTCCACTATCACTATCGGCATTTTTCAATATTAAAAAAGGGAAATTTCCAACGGCCAAAAGTAACAATTATAAATTGTCAAAAATTGTCAAATTCTACTGTCAGAAACGGCATTTTTCAATAGTAAAAAGATACATTTTTAAACGTCAAAAATTACAATTTCGAATTGTCAAAAATTCTGCTACCACAAACGGCACATAAAGAAATTTGCAGCGGTCAAAAATTGTGGATTTTTACAAAAACGGCATTTTTTAATATTAAAAGAAAAGACAATTTTAACAGCTAAAAATGGCAATTTCGAATTGTCAAAAATTCTGAAATTCTGCCACCACAAACGGCACGAGTCAACGGTAAATAAAAAAATTTGCAGCTGCCAAAAATTATGGTTTTTTACTATCAAAGACAGCATTTTGATAAAAAAAGTCAATTTAAAAACTGTCAAAAATCGCATTACTATCACAAATGGCACTTATTAGTAAAAAGGAAATTTAAATTGCTCAAAATAACCACTCAGGACTATCAAAAATTGCTGAAAAGAAAAATTCCAAATGCCAATTTTTTTTAACTGTCAAAATTTGATCATTTCTACTATCACTATCGGCATTTTTCAGTATTAAAAAAGGGAAATTTCCTATGGTCGAAAGTAACGATTACAAATTGTCAAAAAAATTGCATTTCTGCCACCACATACGGTACGATTCAACAGTAAATAAAGAAATTAGTAGCATCCAAAAATTGTGGATTTAACAATCAAAAATTGCATTTTTTTATATTAAAAGAAAAAAGAAAATTTCAACTGCTAAAAATGACAACTGTCAAAAATCGCACATTTCTATCATCACAAGTGGCACGTTGGCAGTAAAAAGGAAATTTTTAACTGCCAAAAATAACAATTTACAACTGTCAAAAATAGTTAATTTATACTAAAATGTACAGTAATAATACAGCGAGATCGAATAAAAAATTAGCCAAAGCAGGATTTTAATTAATTCTTAAAACACTTACTTTGGTCTAGGAAGATAAATCATTGTTTGTTTTTTTTCAAAAAAGGATGGGAGGGGGGTGTATATTGTATAAGTGGCTCTGCCATCAATATGTTCCACGAGCCGCCACTGTATACAGGGTGTGCACACTAAACTAGTTAATTAATGCAACGCACAAACAATATTCAGTCGTATCATTTTTTTTAATGTAATTTTTCTGCAACTGTTTTTCAATTACACTCAAATGAAATTCGTATTAATTATCTTCGAATTACAATCGAGAAAACTTTTTAATTTAATACTGCGTCAATCCTTCTTGAGTGCCAGCCGCAGGCACGAACGCTAATGGTTTATTCAGATTTTATATCAACACTATAATGGAGGTTACAGACGAAAGTTTTGGCAAAGGAAAACCTGATAAATGGAATCAATTGTAATCTATGTTCACGTCTGTTTTCATTATAATCACACCGAAATATTGCCTTACGAATGAAACGATCAATACGCACTCCTGTAACGTTGCGTAATATTGTACACAATACGAGAATTGGAATCGGAATTTTATAAAACTGTTACGGTTTACTACTTTATACGCTACAATAATTTGAATTGTTGTCTAAAATTTATTTAAAAAAAATTATGACTCTAATAATTTTTTTACGTTAATCTTAGAGATAACAATGTATTAACAGAAATGATACGAAAATATACTGGGTGATTCTTAATCTTTAAGGGTTGACTCCTGGGGTTATTTTGATCATAAAAGTTTATATGAATAAATGTCGGAAACAGACGCCGTGAGACGCGACATTAAAATCTCTGCGAGATAAGACTGTTGAGACCCGGTTAACGTGTCTCGTGGCGGTTAATGGGTTTAATATATCGGCGATCTATGCAATCGATGGATGGGCCACCCTGTATATATATTTATTACATTTATTTAGTGCATCTGCAAGTGAGGTTGTCTAAAATTTATTGTGATTTATGGTGATTTGGCCATCATGTTACTTTCTCCGACTTGATATCATTTATATTTCATATTTTCATGGTTTATTTTCAATTTAAATCATATTTTAAATGTACATCGAGCGTTTCACATGATCGAATGATTGCAATGTGAACATTATGAAAGGTAAAAATGACAAATTATGTTTCAAATTCTAATAATCTTTACCGTAAGTTTACTGAAAAATTAAAAATAATGCAAAAAAAGTCCTGAAAAGATTTCTAATAATAGTCCTGATTAAAAAGTCCTAAGAAACCTAATAAAAGCCCTGAGCAAGAAAGTCCTGAAAAATATTTCTGAAAATATAAATAGTCCTGATTAAAAAGTCCTGAACAAGAAAGTCTTGAAAAAGTCCCGATAAAAAAGTCTTGATAAAAAATCCCGAAAATAGAGTCCTGACAAAAAAATGTCTTGAAAAACAGGTCCAAAAATACCAGAAAGAAAGTCCTGAAAAAGGGTTGACGAAAAAATGTCCTGAAAAAAGTCCTGGAGAAACAGTTTTGGAAATAAAGTCTTGAAAAAAGAGTACTGTTAAAAAGTTGTGAAAAAGAGTCGTGATAAAAATCCTGACAAAGGTACTGAAAAGAGAGTCCTGAAAAATTAAGTTTTCATATAAAACACCAGCAATAAATGTCCTTAAAAAATCCTGAAAAAGTCCTGAATAAAGTCCCGAAAAAAGTGTCCTGATAAAATATCCTGCAAAAACAGTTTTAAAAACTGGTGATGTGGCCATCATGTTACTTTCTCCGTTTTGAAGATTAGACCAAAACCTTGAAAATACTGGCAAAACATTAAAAAATCGCTGCTTTAGGTTAAAAATATAAAATATTCGCCAATCAAAAATTCGCTAATAGAAATCAATAATTAAACAATAAAACTAAAACATAGGCCTAAAAAAATCTAAATATCGAAAACTACGGCCTAAACATAAAAAAAAACGTTGTCCAAAATAAAGATTATTCAGGCAAAAAAAATAAGAATTTGGAATAAATTGAGGCGAAAACAGGTAAAGATCTAAAATATGGACCAAAAAAATGCAGACCAAAATATTGTAAATTCAAAAATATTTAGCTAGCCCCTAAAATAATTCTTTGGCTCAAAATAAGTTTCCGACCAGAAACTCGAAAATAATGCAAAAAAAAAATAATAAAAAACAATAATTCAAGTTAAAAAGTAAAGGGCAAAAAATCAAAAACCGACCAAAAAACTCGAAAATACCGGCAAAAAATCGCGCATAAAAATCAATAATTCAGATTAGAAAATTTAAAATATAATACAAAAAAGCTAAAACTTAAACCAACAATTAGGACCTAAATATCAAAAATACGGACCAAAAAATCGAAACTTTTAACATGCAACCTAAATTTTCACGCTAAAATAAAGAATATTTAGGTCAAAAATCAAAAATTTGGAATAGAAAACGAAGTTACAGGCCAGAGATCCAAAAATGCAGATAAAAAAATTCAAGTAAAGGAAAAATAGTTTGCCGTTTTCACTTTCAAACTAACCCTGTAGCTCAGAGTGAGTTTCTGAACAGAAACTCAAATTGAAAATAAAAAATCTAAAATATGGGCCAAGAAAACAAAAAATTAGACCAAATACTGAAAATTAGGGACAAAAAAAAATTTAAAAAGCAGGCCAAAATAAAGAATATTTAGGCCAAAAATCAAAACTTTGAAAAAAAAGAAATTACAGGCCAGAGATCTAAAAATGCAGATAAAAAAAATTCAAGCAAAGAAAAAATTGTTTACCATTTTCACCCTCAAAATAATCCTGTAGCTCAAAGTAAGTTTCCGAACACAAACTAAAATTGAAAATTGAAAAATTTAAAATAAAGGACGAAAAAAACAAAATTTGGACCAAATACCGAAAATTTGGGGCTAAAAATAAAAAATACAGATTAAAAAATCGAAAATCTTAATTAACAAAGGGAAAATTTCAGCCAAATAAAGAAATCTTAGGACAGAAGATCAAAAATTTGGACCAAAAAATCGAAAATACAGGTCAAAATTGAACAATTGTGGCCAAAAGATTGAAAACATGGGCCTAAAAATAAAAAAATGCAGACCAAAAAGTTAAAAAATCGAAAATCTTAATAAACAAATCGAAAATTTTAGGACATAAATTCAAAAATTTAGACCAAAAGAATCCAAAATACAAATAAAATTCAACAATCGTGGCAAAAAATCGAAAATTTAGACCAAAAATCGAAAGCACGAGCTTAAAAATCAAAATACTGATCAAAAAAGTCGAAAATTTCAACAGATCATTTTAAAATTGGGACCAACATAAAGATTATTTATAAAAAAAAATCACGAATTTAAAGGAAAAAAATCGAAGAAACGGGCAAAAATATAAAATACGAGCACAAAAATTCTGGTCTAAACATAATTTGCCCCAAAAATAACACAAGCTCAAATTAAGATACGATCCGAAACTCTAAAATAATGGCAAAAAAAAATAAAAAAATGGTGTTACTTTATCCGATTTGATGGTACAGTACTTTATGTTTACACTTTCATGGTTTATTTTCAATTGAAATCACATTTTAAATGTGCATAGAGCGTTTAGTAAAATCAGATGAGACCGACGTTTAAAACGTCAAATTTATGAAAGATGAAAATGACAAATTATACTTTAAATTCTAATAGTCAATTTACTCAAAAACCAAAGAGATTTCGAAAAATACTTATTCTACATAAGTTGTTTATTTTGGCATTCTCTACAATTATTATTAAAATAAATTTGCTGTAAGTATTATCGTTTCATAATTTGAAACCAAAAATTACAAAAAAAATGGTGATGTGGCCATCATGTTACTTTCTCTGACTTGATGGTATCATAGCCATTTATATTTCGTGCATGTTTTATTTTCAATTGAAATCATATTTTAAATGTACATCGAGCGTTGCGTAAACTCGGATGAAACTGACGTTTAAAACGTCAAAATTCTTAAAGATTGAAAAATTATACTTCAAATTCAAAAATTCGGTTTACTCAAAAACTAACGAGATTTCGGAAAAAACTTATTCTTTAGAAGTTGTTTATTTTGGCATTCTCTACAATTATTATTCACAAAAATTTGCTGTAACTATTATCGTTTCATAATTATAAACCAAAAATTAAATAAAAATTAATACATTTTTTTCTCGTATAAAAATGATTTTATGAAAAATGTTTTCAAGCAAAAGATTTTCATTTCTTTGTTGTCTTCAAAGTTTGTTTAAATGTTTTTGTGATATTTTTCATATTTAAGAAAATATTGGCAAAAAACAAAAAAACAGTTAAGGTAAACGCCCACTTCCGGTGTGCGAAATTTTACCAAAAGCTTTTCAGTTCTTCAGATTATCAAATAAGACGGATGTTCAATGTTTCATATCAATTGCTCTATTAGTTTTTGAGATACAGCGCACACAGACAGACACAATTTTTTTTTCCAGAAATTGTTGAAATGGCATCTAGGGACCCCAAAACGGATATTTCCGTAAAAAAAAATTTGAAAAAAAAATCACGATCACAATACTTTCTCGTACTTCGTAACGGAGAAAGTAAAAATTATCACATTTTGATTGACCCTAATTATTTTTTTACGTTAATCTTAGAGATAACAATGTATTAACAGAAATGATAGGAAAATATACTGAGTGATTCTTAATCTTTAAAGGTTGATTCCTGGGATTATTTTGATCATAAAAGTTCATATGAATAAATGTCGGAAACAGGCGCCGTGAGACGCGACATTAATATCTCTGCCAAATAAAACTGTCGAGACCCGCCTAACGAGTCTCGTGGCGGTTAATGGGCTAAAAAAATTCAATTCAAAGGTATTTAAAATAAAGGCATTATAGACTATTCGAACCCCTTCGGTTCTTTTGCGCCACCCTTGAATGAAACTTCTTGAGACGCGACAGTAATATATCGGCGAGATGGCAGTTAAAGGGTTAAACAAATTTAAAGATGCCGAACCACATACGAGTGCAAGGGGTTCGAAGAAATAATAGACTATTCAAACCCCTACGTTTCTTTCGTATCACCCTTGCCTTAATTGTAAAACAGTATTTGCCCGAAGGTTTATATTCGACTCACCCTGTACATATTGATAGTTAGCTTATACGAAGCTAGTAATTTATAAGCAATTCATGCGTCTGGCAATATATTACCCTTAACGATAACATATTTTTATTATCGTAAAATATATATAAGGGCACAACAGTTTATTTAGTGACCTCGCCCGACTCGCCTCGGTGTATTTGATTTATTTGGATAGGTTCGAAGTAATTGAGGCGCGCGGAATATCCGAAATAGAAACTTCAACTCTGCCCTATTTAGTCTAAATTGGGCAAACACTTGGCGGAATTAATTTGCCCGATGGAATATATTTGGACGGAACCCTAATATAAGTGTCCTAATCCCCGAGAGGATCCTCGAGTTGTTTAATCGCTCACGCTCGCGAGCACCTCGAATTAAGGGAGAGCGAATGTTATCCCACGCTCTTCGGAGGTGATAGTTGTCACAGGAGGCGGAGGGGAGGAAAATTTGGGATCGTGAAATTCCAGGGTCAATTGTTAAAGTGATCGAAATAATAAACTAATTTATTGGAGAGTAATGTGAAATCGATTTAATTCTGCCAAATAAAAATTCTAAAGGTTAAAAATTCTCGTCTTGTATTTTCAAGAGAATTTTATAATTGAAATCGTAAAATAAAGTTCAACCAAGTCAATTGTCAACGTGAACGAAATAAACTAATTTATAGTTTTATTATTTTGGATGGTAATGTGAAATGGATTTAATCCTGTCAAATAAAAATTCTTAACGTTCAAAATTCTCATCTAATTTCACATGATATTAATGAAAAATAATTCAAATATTATACCAACAATATTTTAAACGGTTTTTTTTCTTTCTACTTAAATCCTCAGTGTTCTCTTTTTACTTGTGTACTACAAGTTCGGGCATCAATAAATTATTATTATCATTATTAAATTGGTTTATTGGGATTTTATAGTGGAGTTCAAGGAGCTCGAACTAATTCAATGTCTTTTAATAAATTCGCACGCACTTGAACTTCTGAATGCACACATTCCATCATCGTAAAATTGCGCGTAGTAATTAAACCATATTTATTATATACACTCACGTCTCGTTATATCAACATAAGTAAATGGTAAATATTAAGTATACATAATGCTAGTATAAGAAATCAATGAACAGACTCACACTACAATTTTATTCCGCCATGTATTATTTATATAAGGTTTAAATAAAAAATAAAAAATTCCACTCATGTTCAGTAATAATTCAATTAAATCGATTTTCATTTCAATATCCAAATTAATATTTGTTTTTAAGGTAAGCTTAATATAAAATTTAAAAAAAATCACTCCTTGCTATTAGAATTTAATGTTAATATTTAAATAAATATTTGCATCTACGTTGAGATGAAAATAGTCCCTTTGACTCCGATTTCCCATGAAATGTATTTTTACTTTCCAATTTAATTTTTCAGGAAATATGGAATATTTTTGTTATTTCCATTCAACATTACAGTACATATAAATAGATGTACTGGGAAACGTCAGGACGCACCGACGATTTCTATTTCGAGAATTTAATTTCGATTTGTATTGTAAATATTATTTGTATAGGACAGGATGCGCGTTGAATTTTCAGATATTATGAAATGCATTAAGGAAACTCCACTCAAAATTGGTGTTGAAAACTTCCACAAACTGAACTTGAGTGTCTGAAAGGATTCATTTTGAAAAGAATAATTCTTGGAAATGCAGGATATTATTTGCGATGAGGGCATAAAGTTGACATTATAATTTTTTAATGTAAAATAAATGATTCCAATAGTTATACAAACAAATACAGTGCGTTTTTTATCTATGCCTAATTGGGATTTACATATTGAATTTTTTATGGTTTTTCTATTGCAAATTTCAACATTATTTTAGCAGACTTTTGAATAACTTTGAATAATTTTTAATATAAAAAGTCGAATATATTAAAGACATTAATTATAGGTAGTGACCAAATTTGTTTTTTATTTAATTATTTTTTTATTTTTTCTTAATTTAAATATTTATTTTTAGTTTTGTGTTGCTGTATTTTTTGTTTATTTTTGTAAAAGAGGTTACCCGTAAATAAATGATTATTATATATGTATGCGTAATTTTCTAAAAGTTGTAAGTCTGCACCTGAGAAATCAATGATTTTTCCATTTTCCAGAGCTGAAAATTGCTGTTCTTGTGTTTGCTATGTAATTGTGCTTGGATTCTTTCAGTAATATCAATTTCAAAGCCCAATTATTATGTCTGAATAATTTTGTAAAAGTTGCAAGTCTGCACTTGTTTCAGGTTTTAAGAAATCAACACTTTTTCGATTTTCGAGCGCTGAAAATGGCCAATTTTGTGTTTGCTGGTGACTATCTGGAAAACTAGTTTAAAATTGTGCTTGCATTTTTTAGTAATATCAAAGCCCAATTATGTCTGAATAATTTTGTAAAAGTTGTAAGTCTGCACTTGTTTCAGGTTTTAAGAAATCAACGCCTTATCGATTTTCGAGCGCTGTTTTGACGTGAGTATTACAGAATTCAAAAATAAAATTTTCAAAAATTCACAACTCTGGAAGTAATTAGTGGATTTTTAAAAACTGCACTAAATTTGATAAAACAATAATTTTCAAATCTACTTTAATTTTTGTAGAATTTAGTCGACACGTTTTAATTTTTTTTTTCGAGTATTGCACAATTGGAAATCTAAAATTTAAAAAAATTCACACCTCGCGAAATAATCGGTGGATTTTCAAATACTCTACTTAGTTTGATAAAATGATGATTTGCAAATCCAGTTTAATTTTTGTAGAATTTAGTCGACACATTTTATATATTTTTTTAAATTTTTTGCTCGAGTATTACACAATTCGAAAACTAAAATTTTCAAAAATTCACAACTCGCGAAACGATCGGTGGATTTTTAAATACTCTACTTAGTTTGATAAAACGATGATTTGCAAATCCAGTTTAATTTTTGTAGAATTTAGTCGATACGTTTTATATTTTTTTTTATTTTTTGCTTGAGTATTACACAATTCGAAAACTAAAATTTTCAAAAATTCACAACTCGCGAAGTAATTGACAGATTTTCAAAAACTGCTCTTAATTTGATAAAACGATAGTTTTTAAATCTAGTTTAATTTTTGTAGAATTTAGTCGACACGTTTAAAAATTTTTTTTCGAGTATTGCACAATTGGAAATCTAAAATTTTAAACAATTTACAACTCGCGAAATAATCGGTGGATTTTCAAATACTCTACTTAGTTTGATAAAACGATGATTTGCAAAACCAGTTTAATTTTTGTAGAATTTAGTCGACACGTTTTATATATTTTTTTTAGTTTTTTGCTCGGGTATTACACAATTCGAAAACTAAAATTTTCAAAAATTCACAACTTGCGAAGTAATTAGTGAATTTTTCAAAAACTGCACTTAACTTGATAAAACAATGATTTGCAAATCTAGTTTAATTTTTGTAAAATTTAGTAGACACGTTTTATAATTTTTTTTTTCGAGTATTGCACAATTGGAAATCTAAAATTTTCAAAAATTCACAACTCGCAAAATAATTGATAGATTTTCAAAAACTGCTCTTAATTTGATAAAACGGTGATTTGCAAATGTATTTTAATTTTTGCAGAATTTTGTCAACACTTTTTATATTTTTTTTATTTTTTGCTCGAGTATAACACAATTTGAAAATTAAAATTTTCCAAAACTCACAACTTGTGGATTTTCAAAAACTGTACTTAATTTTAATGGCGGCTCGTGGACCATGTTGATCGTAGCGCCACTTATACAATATAGTTGGCGAGTAAAATCTTGTTAAATATGTAAGTTTTTACAAGTAACAGTCGCTGACCTTCTTAAAATACACTACTCAAAAAAATTAAGGGAGGTTTAAATAAGAGAAATTAATGCTAAATAAACAGGCTATCTTATCCATATGCCGGCCCAACTGGAATTTTTTTTTAAACCCGCGGACCAAGAAAAAAATGGCCAATTTTGTGTTTGCCGGTGATTATCTGGAAAACCAGTTTAAAATTCTGCTTAGATTTTATAGTAAGATCAAAGCCTAATTATTTCTGAATCATTTTGTAAAAGTTGTAAGTCTGCACTTCTTTCAGATTTTAAGAAATTAACACTTTTTCGATTTTCGAGCGCTGGAAATGGCCAATTTTGTGTTTGCTGGTGATTATCTGGAAAACTAGTTTAAAATTCTGCTTAGATTTTATAGTAAGATCAAAGCCTAATTATTTTTGAATAATTTTGTAAAAGATGTACGTCTGCACTTGTTTCAGGTTTTAGATATCAACGCGTTTTCGATTTTCGAGCGCTGAAAATACCCAATTTTTTGTTTGCTGGTGGCTATCTGGAAAACTAGTTTAAAATTGTGCTTGTATTTTTTTAGTAAAATCAAAGCCCAATTATTTCTGAATAATTTTGTAAAAGTTGTAAGTCTGCACTTATTTCAGGTTTTGAGAAATCAACACTTTTTCTATTTTCGAGCGCTGAAAATGGCCAATTTTGTGTTTGCTGGTGACTATCTGGAAAACTAGTCTGAAATTGTGCTTGGATTTTTTAGTAACATCAAAGCCCAATTATTTTTGAATAATTTTGTAAAAGTTGTAATCTGCACTCGTTTCAGGTTTTAAGAAATCAACAATTTTTCGATTTTCGAGCGCTGAAAATAACCAATTTTGTGTTTGCTGGTGACTATCTGGAAAAATAGTTTAAAATTGTGCTTGGATTTTATAGTAATATCAAAGCCCATTTATTTCTGAATAATTTTGTAAAACTTGTACGTCTGCACTTGTTTCAGGTTTTAAGAAATCAACACTTTTTCGATTTTCAAGCGCTGAAGTTGGCCAATTTTGTGTTTGCTGATGACCATCTGGAAAACTAGTTTAAAATTTTGCTTGGATTTTTTAGTAATATCAAAGCCCAATTATTTCTGAATAATTTTGTAAAAATTGCAAGTCTGCACTTGTTTCAGGTTTTAAGAAATCAACACTTTTTCGATTTTCGAGCGATAAAAATGGCCAATTTTGTGTTTGTTGGTGACTATCTGGAAAACTAGTTTAAATTTGAAGAACAAAATGCTCCCCTTTTGTAATTTGGTAGTGGAATGCTAAAATAGCTATTTGTATTACAATAAACAAATTGAACTTTTTGTTTTAAATGACGTTTTTTTTTTAATTTAATTATTTTCAAGAGATATTTCGCACAACACAGAATGGAGAATAAACAAAATTTCTCTAAAATGTAAAAATAAATCTAATGATTTGTTTTTTTTTTGTCCAGCTCTCTTTAATTATTTTAACAAACCTCTCGATAATTTGTATTTGTTAGAATCAATATCTGTTTCATATTACTATACTTTAATTGAATTCTTACCTATTATTTAAGTCAACTAATTAACTTTAATAACTACACGGGATATGCATATTTGATACAAAACGATATTAAACATTTTTCGTTGCCACGGATTGATTTTCAATTGTGCGGTAGTTAGAAATTCACCCTTATGAATTTTTGATGGCCACTTTAAATATATTTAACTGTACGCCTACGGGCCTGTCTGTGCTTTTGCGTTCTTTATTCAAATGGAATCGAACACACCTTGAATGGGTGAGATAACGCAAGCGCAAGCGTCGCGACGCCTGGATAGGATAGCAACCGACGCTCAAAGCTTAGTGTATCGTGCTATCTACAGTGCGTTACTCCGACCCCCTGGAAGCTTTCTTACCACCCTCAATGTAAGTTATTAAATTGTTTATATCAAACAAACTGTAAATGAAAATTCTTTCCCACCTTCCTTTCCCTTAATCCCTCACAGTAACTCAAGTCATTAGCACCAGATTGTTCGCGTGTCGCGCATTTATCTTCGCAATTGAATGAACAGGTTGTTTCTACGTTTCAGCTCTGAATTTGTGTGAAAGTGCAATTCAGGTCTAATTAGTCTCGTTTTCCTCGAGAAAATCCAACAATGCAATTTGAGTTTAGTGTAATTGGAAACATGCCCCTTATCATATATTAAAGTCAATTAAATTAATTAAATTCCGGTAGAGGTTTAAAAAAAAGGGTATGCGTAGATTTCGGGTTTGTTTAAACTACGTATTGTGTCAACTTGTGTTTAATTGAGTAGTATTGCGTGTGCGCGTTTACAGTAGATTCTTATCAGATTCATTATGTAAACACCACTTTGTGCTTTGTGGTTAATAGAATGAATACATGCAAAAAAAAGATGTAAGTGTATTTTAAAGCATTTTAATTTAAATTCTTTAGATCAGCATACTTATTTCTAAGAATTGCATAATAAAAGTTTTAATAAGTTCAATAAAAATGCAATATAACCCTTTTATTTTTTGAGCACTTGAATGAAAACATTGCAGAAAAAATATAAAACGCGCAGACAAAATTCCATAAAAAAATCATCCTCAATGGCCGAAATATACCTAATTCAAAATCAATTTGGTTTTTGTAAATTCAACAATTTTTAATAGAGATTTGGATTTTTGAGGTTTTTCGTTTTAATTTTTTGAGCACTTGAATGAAAACATCGCAAAAAAAATATAAAACGCGCAGACAAAATTCCATAAAATGTTCAATGACCGAAGTATAGCTAACTTAAAATCAATTTGGTTTTTGTAAATTCAAGAATTTTCAATAGAGATATGGATTTTTTTAAATTTTCGTTTTAATTTTTTAAGCACTTGAATGAAAACATCTCAGAAAAAAATATAAAACGCCTAGAAAAAATTCCTTAAAAAATATTCTCAATGGTCGAAGTATCGCTTATTCAAAATAAATTTGGTTTCTGTTAATTCAACGATTTTTAATGGAGATATGAATTTTTGAAAATTTTAGTTTTATTTTTTTTGAGCACTTGAATGGAAACATCGCAGAAAAAAATTTAAACGCGCAGACAACATTCCATAAAAATCATCCTCAATGGTCGAAGTATAGCTGATTTAAAATAAATTTCGGTTTTGTAAATTCAACAATTTTCAAATTTTTCAAAATTCCTTAAAACAATATCTTCAATGGTCGATGAATCCTTTATTCAAAATTAATTTGGGTTTTTGTAAATTCAACAATTTTCAATAGAGATATGGATTTTTGAAAATTTTCGTTTTAATTTTTTAAGCATTTGAATGAAAACATCGCAGAAAAAATATAAAACGCGTAGAAAAAATTCCTTAAAAAAAATCCTCAATGGTCAAAGTATCGCTTATTCAAAATCAATTTGGTTTCTGTTAATTCAACAATTTTTAACGGAGATATGAATTTTTGAAAATTTTAGTTTTATTTTTTTGAGCACTTGAATGAAAACATCGCAGAAAAAATATAAATCGCGCAGACAAAATTCCATAAAAAAATCATCCTCAATGGCCGAAGTATACCTAATTCAAACTTAATTTGGTTTCTGTTAATTCAACAATTTTTAATAGAGATATGGATTTTTGAAAATTTTCGTTTTAATTTTTTAAGCACTTGAATGAAAACATCGCAGAAAAAATATAAAACGCGTAGAAAAAAATCCTTAAAAAAATATCCTCAATGGCAGAAGTATCGCTTACTCAAAATTAATTTGGTTTCTGTTAATTCAACAATTTTTAATGGAGATTTGTATTTTTGAAAATTTTAGTTTTATTTTTTTTGAGCACTTGAAAGAAAACATCGCAGAAAATAATATAAAACGTGTAGAAAAAATTCCTTAAAACAATATATTCAATGGTCGAAGAATCGTTTATTCAAAATTAATTTGGTTTTTGTAAATTCAACAATTTACAATAGAGATATGGAATTTTGAAAATTTACGTTTTAATTTTTTAAGCACTTGAATGAAAACATCGCAGAAAAAAAAATATAACGCCCAGAAAAAAATCCATAAAAAAATCATCCTCAATGGCCGAAGTATACCTAATTTAAAATCAATTTCGTTTTTGTAAATTCAACATTTTTCAACAGATATATGGATTTTTGAAAATTTTCGTTTTAATTTTTTAAGCACTTGAATGAAAACATCGCAGAAAAAATATAAAACGCGTAGAAAAAAATCCTTAAAAAAATATCCTCAATGGCAGAAGTATCGCTTATTCAAAATCAATTTGGTTTCTGTTAATTCAACAATTTTTAATGGAGATTTGTATTTTTGAAAATTTTAGTTTTATGTTTTTGAGCACTTGAAAGAAAACATCGCAGAAAAAAATATAAAACGCGTAGAAAAAATTCCTTAAGAAAATATCTTCAATGGTCAAGGTATTGCTTATTCAAAATAAAATTGGTTTCTGTTAATTCAGCAATTGTTAACGGAGATTTGAATTTTTGAAAATTTTATTTTTATTTTTTTTGAGCACTTGAATGAAAACATCGCAGAAAAAATATGAAACGAGCAGACAAATTCCATAAAAATCATCCTCAATGACCGAAGTATAGCTAATTCAAAATCAATTTGGTTTTTGTAAATTCAACAATTTTCAAGAGAGATATGGATTTTTGAAGATTTTCGTTTTAATTTTTTGAGCACTTGAATGAAAACATCGCAGAAAAAAATAAAAAACGCGTAGAAAAAATTCCTTAAAATAATATCTTAAATGGTCGAAGAGCCATTTATTCGAAATTAATTTGGTTTCTGTTAATTCAACAATTTTTAATGAAGGTTTGTATTTTTGAAAATGTTAGTTTTATTTTTTAAGCACTTGAATGAAAACATCACAGAACAAATATAAAACACGCCGACAAAATTCCATAAGAAATATCCTCAATGGTCTAAGTATAGCTAATTTAAAATCAATTTGGTTTTTGTAAATACCACAGTTTTTAATGGAGATATGGATTTTTAAAAAGTTTAGTTTTAATTTTTTGAGCACCAAACAAGAAGCATTTGGAGATTTTTGCAGTTTGGTAAATTGTTTTTAATAATTTTTTTTTTGGTTTAAAGTAGCAGTGATTTTGAGTAACAGTGATTTCAAGTAACAGTTATTTTAAGTAGCTGTGATTTTAAGTAGCAGTGAAATTCGCCTATTAGTAACAGTAACGACCTGTGATTTTTCAATACCAGTGAAAAATCACAGATACGTGAAATATAATAATAATATATTTATGGGATTATGCTGTACATTCAAGTATTAATTAAAATATCGGCTATCCCTAGTAGCCATCATGTTACTTTCTATGATTTGATAGTATAACAGCGGTTTTTCGGATATTATGCATATTTATATTTTTTGTTTCTCTCAAAAAAGTCAAAAATTTTCTATTTCAATTTTTACTCGAAAATCAAAGAGTCCTGATTTAAAAGATTTCAACTTTTTCCGTACAAAATACGAGATAGTGATTTTTTTGAATACGAAATTACATCGCCGGTAAAACCACAAGAGGTTAGAAGTTGTCCGGATAAATTTAATTTTTTTGCACATTGAATCGACACAAATTTTGAGAATAAATCGAGATAGATCTTTTTATCTGCTGTTTTAAATACACATTTTTATACACGAGTTGAATTGTCGGAATTAATCATTTTGAGATCATCCAAAACAATTACAACGATTTTTGAAAAATGTCTGTGTGCTGTTTGTCTGACAGTTTGTGGGCCTTACATCTCTAAAAGAAATACAGATTAAATGTAATTTTAAACTTAAAAGAGAAAGAAGTGTAACTAATCTTTATAGAAATATGTATGATAACAAAGAACTGCACATCTTTTATTGATTTTTTTTTGTAAGATTTTTGTAATATTGTATACAGGGTCCTGCATCTCGCCTCTCGTCTTCTATAGCTCAGTTACTAATTAAGTTAGGATTTCGATATTTTATAGAATGAATTTGTATCCTATGATGCATTTCAGGAAAATATTTTTGAATATACAGGTTGTCCCAAAAAAGCGTGACGTCATGATGATATTTTTTTTAAATTACATGCTATGTATTTTATTGCTTATTTGGGTACCTTTTATAGTTGCCTACATACTCCTATAATTTTATTGGAATCGATTTATGGATATCAGCAAAAAAAAATCAGTTTTGCACTAATGTTTTAAAAAATGAATAAAAAATAAAAATAGTGCCTTGTTAATAGAATCAAACAAGGTACTTATTAAATAAGGTATGATAGTCCCGTTAACCAAGTTTGATCGATATGAATTATACAGGGTGTCCAAAATTTTGTGTCAAACATTTCAAACTTTAAAGCACTTTATTTTTTTTATTTTAAACTGGAGCCCCTGTATATTTTTATGTCATTCCATGCAGAATTAAAAAACAAACATTTTTCCTAATAACAACCTTGTCCCAATTCCTAACGCATTAAAAGTTATTTGCAGAAAACTCGTTTTATCAATCATTTCAATAGCCATTTTACTGAATAAAAATCGAAGGTGGCTTTGAAAAACAATTTATTGACATTAAAATTTAACAAAGTGACAAGAGACTATTTCGACTTTAGAAATGTAAACGTTTAAAGCATTGTTAGCTTAAGTTCTTTATACTCAAGAATAATATTTTGTCATGGAAATTTTGTATAGTTTCGGCAACTTTAACGTACTGTTATCGAATTTACAGTAAGTTATCAACAAAGGTCACAGTACACTGACAGACTATAAAAATTTCCCTTCGTGAATTAAAACACTTTTTTGTTATGGATTATCTAACTAAATAAAATTTTGTAAATAAAACATCAAAAGGTGATTTTTTTTTTATAATTTTATAACAAAAAGTTGAATTACTGTTGCCCCACTTTTTCATGCACATAACTGTACACCCTTGACACCATCTCATATCTCGAACGTAAACACTTAAAATGGAGAGCAGACCTTAATTTCCCACCAAATCTACAAATCCCACGTTCATGACGACATGTCCTGTACTGAAGAGCCCTGCACTGCACAGATAAGGGGTGTAAAAGCTAGTCTGTAGTTGTCAGTAACAGGGAGACAAATAATTAATACTTGGATTTAGAATTTTCCCACGTTATCTCTTTAATAAAATTTATCTTAATAAATGCACGGTCCGCCCCCGCATGCTTATATGTATATCTGTGCCCCGGATATAAGATGCGTAATACATCCAGTTCGCGCAACAAAAGGGTTAATTTTTCGATTTTTTTAATAGAATTTACAACAGTAATATGTATGAGGAAAAATTAACGAATCGTACATTTTTAAAATTAATTAATCACATAAATTCATTCAAGATATAGCGGCGACATCGTAACAATAATACCATTTATTTCCAATGTAACCATTAATCATGCAATAATACAGTCAATTGGTACGGAACAAACATGGAAACACGTCAAGAACAATTTGAAATAATAACCACCAACCTTAAAACTTCCAAATGCAGCGTCCAAGAGTGAATTCTGTGTCCATAGTATCAGCACGGTTCCACATTCACAAACATTACTCGCACTGTTAATCACTCGATATATTTACAATAATTAAACACCCGTAATTATTACTCAAACGAGAAATAAACAAATGTTTTGAAGACTGGCAGGCCGCCGCTGACTCGATGCCGATGCACGGGCGCTGCGCTGTTAAGTTTGGCGAGAGCGAAAAACAAAAACGCATCGCTGGCCCTCCGCCACTCGATCGTAATCATCGTCATTTTGTAACGCGGTGGCCTCTCGCTATTTTCAATGAATTTCGAGTATTTTTTGGATATAATCGTGAGTGTATTAGGTGAACGTGTAGTGTAAATACGGAAGAAGACTACTGTGTAAAAATTGCCGCTGGTTCAACATTGCAAAGTGAAGAAATCGTAAATAATAGTTGTGGCGTCGGATGTTCGTCGACCGGGAGCGAAAACGGGCAAATAGGAAACGAAATGCGGCGGACATGTGCAAAAGGTTAGTACTTTTCATACAATACAATGTGTAATAGTAATTGGTTAGTAATCGTGTTTATAATCATAAGAAGAAGTGATGTGTACAAACACACGAACACATACGCACACACAGACAACAAGGGTAATAAATTAATCGCAAAATTAATTATACACATTATTCCAAGTAACAATAAACACAGTGACGATCTATGCAAAAGTGTGAACAAACGTAACGTGTTTACAACAATAAATGTACAGGGTGTTCCAAGCTACTTCGTGCAATTATACTCAGTAATGATTTGTGGAAAAATATACAGAAACAAAATACACAGCAGTGACGGTTCGCGGAGTTTTTTCTGGTACGGCCGAGGAACAAGAGGTGGTAATACAGATAGGTGGGGTCAGTTGCAGAGACGGCTGACTACGTGACCGCACCTATCTGTATTACCACCTCTTGTTCCTCGGCCGTACCAGAAAAAAAAACGCGCGAACCGTCACTGCTAATTATATTAAGATACAGAGGTGCACACAAAACACAAACTACGACTGTATTCGGCTGATATTCGCCAAAAACATATATAAGTTTTATTATTACATAATCGAAACAGGTAACAATTTATGCAACGCCTGGCTGCACGTCCTTTTCGGCAGATTTATAGAAATGGGGTAATCATTCTTTTTATCTCCTCTTTGTTGCCGCGCCGGGCTAAAAGACTTTTTTATCGGATCCTGTTTAATGACACAATCGATAATCGCCAATCAAGCGTTAATAATCGAACCTGTTAATCAATGTCGCATCTTAAATTGAAAACTACCACAAGGTTTAATGAAAGACAAATAAAATAATTACGTCGGGTTAAGGACATGCTTCGATTATTACATCACATGCTTGGTCGAGCTCGGCGACCGGATTTAGAATTTAATTTAGACTAATCTAAATTCTAAATCCGCTCGCATCAATAAATATCGAATATCAGATTAAGACAACGCTGTTCTTTCGACGCAATTCTGATTGGTGTAGCTATTGAAATGGTAATGAAAATAATTTATTTCATGCTAATGGTGATGGTTCCTGTTGCACGTTTCCATTAACACCGTTGCAGGTTGCAAGTTCAATCCTTGCCGGAGACTTTTCGTCCAGTTTAATACGAAGAATTTCACTAATTGTTTGCTTACAAAAAAAATCATTTATTCAAATTTTTGGGTCGAGTCGATAGCCAAGACAGACTAACCAAACTATATTCAGAGGGTTGAAGACGGGTTTTAATACATTTTTCAGATGTTCAGTTTTTTTTTTGTGAGCGGCCATTTTGTAATGGTGTGTCCTATTTTGCAGAGATTTGCGTTAAACTCTGTAGCTCCTCGGTTTTTAGAGATATTTGGTTCTGTTGGAATGTATTTATCTCGAAATTTAGCGATGGACTGTTCACATATTTTTATAGTGTCGTAATCCCAGATGGATTTTAAACCGATTTGTGTAATTTCAAGTCGGTAGCAATTGTTTTTATATTTTTTTCGAGTCGTCGAAATTATTGCATTTTTCCACAATCCGCGCTCAGTTCGATTGTAATTATCTCTAAATTTAGGGTTGGAGTGCTTACATATTTTTACAGTACCGTAATCCCACATGGATTCTGAATGGATTTGTGTAATTTTGAGTCGGTGGCAATTGTTTTTATATTTTTTTCGAGTCGTCGAAATGATTGCATTTTTCCCGATCCGCGCTCAGTTCGAACGTAATTAGCTCAAAATTTAAGGATGGGGTGTTTACAGATTTTTACAGTGTCATAATCCCACATGGATTCTGAATAGATTTGTGTAGTTTCAAGTCGGTGGCAATTGTTTTTATATTTTTTTCGAGTCGTCAAAATTATTGCATTTTTCCACAATTCGCGCTCTGTTCGATTGTAATTATCTCGAAATTTAGAAGAGTGTTTACAGATTTTTACAGTGTCGTAATCCCACATGGATTCTGAATAGATTTGTGTAATTTCAAGTCGGTGGCAATTGTTTTTATATTTTTTTCGTGTCGTCGAAATTATTGCATTTTTCCACAATCCGCGCTCTGCTCGATTGTAATTATCTCGAAATTTAGGGATGGGGTGTTAAAGATTTTTACAACAGCGTAATCCCACATGGATTCTGAATAGATTTGTGTAGTTTCAAGTCGGTGGCAATTGATTTTATATTTTTTTTCGAGTCGTCGAAATTATTACATTTTTCCACAATCCCCGCTCTGTTCGATTGTAGTTATCGCAAAATTTAGGAATGGAGTGTTTACAGATTTTTGCAGTGTCGTAATCCCTCATAAATTCTGAATAGATTTGTGTAGTTTCAAGTCGGTGGCAATTGTTTTTATATTTTTTTCGAGTCGTCGAAATTATTGCATTTTTTCCACGATCCGCGCTCTGTTCGATTGTAATTATTTCGAAATTTAGGGATGGGGTGTTTACAGATTTTTACAGTGCCGTAATCCCACATGGATTCTAAATAGATTTGTGTAGTTTCAAGTCGGTGGCAATTGTATTTATATTTTTTTCGTGTCGTCGAAATTATTGCATTTTTCGACAATCCGCGCTATCTTTGACTGTAATTATCTCAAAATTTAGGGATGGGGTTACATATTTTTATAGCAGCGTAATCCCACATGAATTCTGAATAGATTTGTGTAATTTCAAGTCGGTGGCAATTGTTTTTATATTTTTTTCGAGTCGTCGAAATGATTGCATTTTTCCAGAATCCGCGCTCTGTTCGATTATAATTATTTCGAAATTAAGCGATGGAGTGTTTACAGATTTTTACAGTGTAGTAATCCCACATGGATTCTGAATGGATTTGTGTAGTTTCAAGTCGGTGGCAATTGTTTTATAATTTTTTCGAGTCGTCGAAATTATTGCATTTTTCCACAATCCGCGCTCTGTTCGATTATAATTATCCCGAAATTTAGGGATGGAGTGTTTACAGATTTTTACAGTATCGTAATCCCACATAAATTCTGAATAGATTTGTGTAGTTTCAAGTCGGTGGCAATTGTTATTATATTTTTTTCGAGTCATCGAAATTATTGCATTTTTCCACAATCCGCGCACTGTTTGATTGTAATTATCTCGAAATTTAGGGATGGAGTGTTTACAGATTTTTACAGTGCCATAATCCCACATGGATTCTGAATATATTTGTGTAATTTCAAGTCGGTGGCAATTGTTTTTATATTTTTTTCGAGTCGTCGAAATTCTTGCATTTTTCTACAATCCGCGCTCTGTTCGACTGTAATTATCTCGAAATTTAGGGATGGAGTGTTTACAGATTTTTACAGTACCATAATCCCACATAGATTCTGAATAGATTTCTGTAGTTTCAAGCCGGTGGCAATTGTTTTTATAATTTTTTCGAGTCGTCGAAATTATTGCTTTTTTCCACAATCCGCGCTCTGTTCGATTGTAATTATCTCGAAATTTAGGGATGGAGTGTTTACAGATTTTTACAGTACCATAATCCCACAAGGATTCTGAATAGATTTGTGTAGTTTCAAGTCGGTGGCAATTGTTTTTATATTTTTTTCGAGTCGTCGAAATTATTACATTTTTCCACAATCCGCGCTCTGTTCGATTGTAATTATCTCGAAATTCAGGGATGGAATGTTTACAGATTTTCATAGTGTCGTAATCCCACATCGATTATGAATAGATTTGTGTAGTTTCAAGTCGGTGGCTATTGTTTTTATATTTTTTTCGAGTCGTCGAAATTATTGCATTTTTCCAAAATCCGCGCTCTGTTCGATTGTAATAATCCCGAAATTTAAGGATCGAGTGTTTACAGATTTTTACAGTGTCGTAATCCCACATGGATTCTCAATAGATTTGTGTAGTTTCAAGTCGGAGGCAATTGTTTTTATAATTTTTTCGAGTCGTCGAAATTATTGCATTTTTCCACAATCCGCGCTCTGTTCGATTGTAATTATCTCAAAATTTAGGGATGGGGCGTTGTCAGATTTTTACAGTGTCGTAATCTCACATGGATTCTGAATAGATTTGTGTAATTTCAAGTCGATGGCAATTGTTTTCATAATTTTTTCGAATCGTCGAAATTATTGCATTTTTCGACAAACCGCGCTCTGTTCGATCGTAATTATCTCAAAATTTAAGGATGGGGTGTTTACAGATTTTTATAGCAGCGTAATCCCACATGAATTCTGAATAGATTTGTGTAGTTTCAAGTCGGTGGCAATTGTTTTTATATTTTTTTCGAGTCGTCGAATTTATTGCATTTTTTCCACGATCCGCGCTCTGTTCGATTGCAATTATCTCGAAATTTAGGGATGGAGTGTTTACAGATTTTTACAGTGTCGTAATTCCACATGAATTCCGAATAGATTTATGTAGTTTTAGGTCGGTGGCAATTGTTTTTATATTTTTTTCGAGTCGTCGAAATGATTACATTTTTCCACAATCCGCGCTCTGTTCGATTGTAATTATCTCAAAATTTAGGGATGGAGTGTTTACAGATTTTTACAGTGCCGTAATCCCACATGGATTCTGAATAGATTTGTGTAGTTTCAAGTCGGTGGCAATTGTTTTTATAATTTTTTCGAGTCGTCGAAATTTTATTATTAATATGTATTAATAAGCGTGTTCGTTCTAAACATAAAAGTAATATCGTTACCTTCCAATGAAACGGGCGTTAGCTTCCCGTTCATTAAAAATTAAAAACCTTTGTTCGGTCCTCTTAAATTTTTAAAACTCGAACTTGCAGCCATCGCGTTCGAATGAAAATCGATAATTTCATTCCGGGTAATCGTCCCCGGGAACAATAATTTCGTTTTCCTTGGTACGACATCCTGCCTATATTCGGGGTCAAAAGCTGTGTTAGAATGGAACAATCGCCGTTTACTTTCCGAGAAGATTTATCTCGGGAACCATTCTATTCAAGGCGAACGTTCCCCAACAGATGCGAAAAATGCGCATTTAAAGAGGGAGGATTTTTTATATCGCTTATAGATCGTAGATTTCAGCTCGAGGGCGGGCTCCACTCCTTGGTGTGTAATTTAGTTTCAGAATTTATATCTGTTTGATATTTTATGCTAATGCTATTTGTGTATTTCGAATCTGTTTGTGTTTGTTTATCTTCGTATCTTTAATTACTTACTGTAGTAATTATGTTTATGTTTCTTCCGTAAATGAATATTATCAGAAGGGGGATATGTTAGGTACCAAGAGTATTTTGCCAATAACGTTAATATCAGATATTGATAAGAATAAGATAATAAGATAAGATAAATATTGCGAAAGTGAATGATGGCCACATCAACAATTTTTTTAAATACACTCAGCATAAAAAAAAACTCGATTTTTCAAACCGTGGTAACTTGGTTCAATTTGGTCGAAAATCGATGAATCTTTCAGTTTGGGGAAGATTCAAGTTTTATCTTTAAGCTTGTGTAGTTGATTTTGACCACAAGTCCAACCGACCCCCCGTAAAAACTCGATGGAAAAAAAATGTTTTTTATGTAAAAAATGGTCCAACTTTGACATGCTGTACCCTGCGCAAAAAAAAAATCGGCGGGAAATTTCAACGCAATGGCAGAAAAATTTAATCAATTTCCTTCAAATGCCTTAAAAATTCGAGTGGTATCGATGATTTGAAGCAAAGTTATGAATTTTTGAAAATGACAAAATATAATTCTTGAGTATAAAAAGCTTAAGCTAATTGAGCTCGGCACAGCTTATGCGATAATACGATGGCAATTTGCTATTGTGGCTCCATCAGGTAGAAAGATAATTTTGCATAGTGGTGGGTTGCGTTTGATTATATCCGGAAATACACATGGCCTAGATAGGAATGGGCAACAACAATTCCATTTTGTTACTGTTGTGTATGTGTGTGTGGGTTCTGCACTATGCAAATAATCCACTCACTAGTACGAATGAAATACAGGGGACGTAAAATTTGAACGTAAATTTACTGTGATTTATCCACACGATAAAATTAATTACATGGCCAGAGGCGTGTATAGGGTTTCGAGGTTGTGCTGGTGACAGCCATGTTTAAACCATGCACGTGCAGGGATTTATGGAAATTAATCTAAACGGCAATTCTTATGATAATAATTATTTATTTACTCTTAATTATTATGATCCAAATGCAATGTTTATTGTACTGAGGGATATTTTGGTTTATTTCTACAACATCTACAATCTCGTAAATTTATTTGCCATGTGTTATCTACAGTTCTCGTCTGAAAATTGTTTTATTAATAATTTGTATTTAATGTATACAAGAAAAGCATATTTCCGTTAATAAAGTTATTATTATTAAATTGTAACGTATATCAAGGGTTATACACAAAAGCCTCTTGATTATAGATATCGTAGCCCACGTTGAAGTGTAAAGGGGAGAATGGTGAGAAAGGTCCCTCCAGTTAAGATAGTTGAAATGCCCTCATCATAAATACCAAAATTATCCCAAAAAATATTTTTCTAGAATCAAAAACTCTGACAACTCGCCCCGCCCTCCCCGAGGGGCAAAAAATAGAATTTTTTCATTTTCTATTTCTTTTCTCTGCAACTATTAAATGAAAAATTCTAAAAAAATAAAAGTAGGGTGATCTTCAAACACATCAGCTTTTCAGTTCTTCAGATTATCAAATAAGACTTATGTTCAAAGTTTCACATCAATTGTTTTATTAGTTTTTGAGATACAGCGCACACACACAATTTTTATTCCAAAAATCTTTGAAATTGGATCTCAAAACTGATGTTTCCGTAATTTTTTTTTTAATTTCACGATCACAATACTTTCTCGTACTTCGTATCGGAGAAAGTAGGAAGAAAAATGCATTAACGATTTAAAAATTGAAAAAAATAATCTGTCCAGGAATTTGGTTAAATTCATTCAAAAATAATCCACTTCTGATTTTAAATAAAACCAATTGCCATATTTCAGGTGTGAACAAAACGACTTCTTCACCACATCATTCTTGAATCAACATTGAGCGATTTTGAGAAGTTTCAATTGGATAGCAGTTGTTTTAATATTTTTTTCGAGTCGACAAATGTATTACAATTTTTCATAAACTTGCACTGCGTTTGCATGAAATATTGCAAAAGCAATTGACGGAATGTATTGTCATCTTTTACCAAATCATTCTCGAAATAATATTGAGTGATTTTGAAAAGTTTCATGTGGATAGCAATTGTTTTAATTTTTTTTTAGAGTCAACGAAATTATTACAATTTTTCATAAATTTACACTGTGTTTACATTAAATATCGCAAAAGCAATTGATGGAATGTATTGTTATTTTTTACCAAATCATTCTTGAAATAATATTAAGTGATTTTGAAAAGTTTCACGTGGATAGCAATTGTTTTAATATTTTTTTAGAGTCAACGAAATTATTAGAATTTTTCATAAATTTACACTGTGTTTACATAAAATATCGCAAAAGCAATTGATGGAATGTATTGTCATCTTTTACCAAATCATTCTTGAAATAATATTGAGTGATTTTGAAAAGTTTTACGTGGATAGCAATTGTTTTAAAAATTTTTTAGAGTCAACGAAATTATTACAATTTTTTATAAATTTACACTGTCTTTGCATAAAATTTCGGAAAAGCAATTGATGGAATGTATTGGCATTTTTTACCAAATCATTCTTGAAATAACATTGAGTGATTTTGAAAAGTTTCACGTGGATAGCAATTGTTTTAATATTTTTTTACAGTCAACGAAATTATTAGAATTTTTCATAAATTTACACTGTGTTTACATAAAATATCGGAAAAGCAATTGATGGAACGTATTGTCATCTTTTACCAAATTATTCTTGAAATAATATTGAGTGATTTTGAGAAGTTTCACGTGGATAGCAATTGTTTTATTATTTTTTAAGAGTCAACGAAATTATTAGAATTTTTCATAAATTTACACTGTGTTTACATTAAATATTGCAAAAGAAATTAACGGAATATATTGTTATATTTTACCAAATCATTCTTGAAATAATATTGAGTGATTTTGAGAAGTTTCACGTAAATAGCAATTGTTTTAATATTTTTTTACAGTCAACGAAATTATTAGAATTTTTTATAAATGTACACTGTGTTTCGCATAAAATATCGGGAAAGCAATTGACGGAATGTATTGTCATCTTTTACCAAATCATTCTCGAAATAATACTGAGTGATTTTGAAAAGTTTCATGTGGATAGCAATTGTTTTAATATTTTTTTAGAGTCAACGAAATTATTAGAATTTTTCATAAATTTACACTGTGTTTACATTAAATATCGCAAAAGCAATTGATGGAATGTATTGTCATTTTTTACCAAATCATTCTTGAAATAATATTAAGTGATTTTGAAAAGTTTCACGTGGATAGCAATTGTTTTAATATTTTTTTAGAGTCAACGAAATTATTAGAATTTTTCATAAATTTACACTGTGTTTACATAAAAAATCGGAAAAGCAATTGATGGAATGTATTGTCATCTTTTACCAAATCATTCTTGAAATAATATTGAGTGATTTTGAAAAGTTTTACGTGGATAGCAATTGTTTTAAAATTTTTTTAGAGTCAACGAAATTATTACAATTTTTTATTAATTTACACTGTGTTTGCATAAAATTTCGGAAAAGCAATTAACGGAATGTATTGTTATCTTTTACCAAATCATTCTTGAAATAATATTGAGTGATTTTGAGAAGTTTCACGTGGATAGCAATTGTTTTAATATTTTTTTAGACTCAACGAAATTATTAGAATTTTTCATAAATTTACACTGTGTTTGCATAAAATATCGGAAAGGCAATTGATGGAATGTATTGTCATCTTTTACCAAATCATTCTTGAAATAACATTGAGTGATTTTGAAAAGTTTCACGTGGATAGCAATTGCTTTAATATTTTTTTAGAGTCAACGAAAATATTAGAATTTTTCATAAATTTACACTGTGTTTGCATAAAATATCGGAAAAGCGATTGATGGAATGTCATTTTTTATCAAATCATTCTTGAAATAATATTGAGTGATTTTGAAAAGTTTCACGCGGATAGCAATTGTTTTAATATTTTTTTAGAGTCAACGAAATTATTACAATTTTTTATAAATTTACACAGTGTTTGCATAAAATTTCGGAAAAGCGATTGATGGAATGTATTGTCATTTTTTACCAAATTATTCTTGAAATAATATTGAGTGATTTTGAAAAGTTTCACGTGGATAGCAATTGTTTTAATATTTTTTTAGAGTCAACGAAATTATTACAATTTTTCATAAATTTACACTGTGTTTGCATGAAATATCGCAAAAGCAATTGATGGAATGTATTGTAATTTTTTACCAAATCATTTTTGAATTCGTATTAAGTGATTTTGAGAAGTATCAAGTGGATAGCAATTGTTTTTATATTTTTTTCGAGTCAACAAAATTATTTCAATTTTTAATAAACTTTGCATGAAATGTCGCCAACTTAAAAAAATTATACATTTTTTATAGGAAATGGTTACCCTAATTTTTCGAATTTTATTTATTCATAATGTTATATACTACTCAATTGTTGCAAAAAATGTCGAGCATGGAACCCCTAATGGAAGTTATGATTTTTTTCGATAATATCTTGTCGGCGGCCTAGCGAGTAGCGCTAACTTATCATAAATTGTTTAAAGCCTATGCTATTAAATTGGTTAAGGCCAAACAGAAGGTTAATTAACATTTTATTGAGATTGGTAATATTTAGGGTGGTGGTGGATGCGCCGGGAAACGGTGGCTGGAACTTCTCGTCGGTTAATTTTTTACCAAATCATGAATTAATATTTAGTTATTTTGAAAGGTTTCAAGTAGTATATGGTAATTGTTTTAATATTTTTTTCGAGTCAACGAAATTATTACAATTATTCTCAAATTTACACAGTTTGCATTTTTTACCAATTCATTCTTCGGGAACAAATTCTAACAAAATTTGCTCGTGTTTTCCAATTAGTTAGCATTTTCAAATGTTGCGATGGCGATAAATAATAAGAAGTAAGAGTTATTGCACGGCTCTGCGAATTTAACATAAATCGTCGGAAATGCGAGGACATAAATAAATTACACAACGCATAATGCCACAGGAAAAAGTTCATTTTACCGGTCTTGTTATACCCAGCCAACATGATTTACACTGTCCAGCTCAATGCATCCACAAAAATAATTAGATTACACCATGTCACTCAAACCTGAGGCATTCATTGTACGGATGAAATTTTTGCGATATTCGCGAATGTTTACACTGATGTATGATTGATTCCAGAACATCCCGTTTACCTTGTTCCGATAAAACATTTATTTTCTCTGTATCACAATAAAATTTATGGCGGAGCTTCTATAAAAAGAAAATATATATGAGCATAAACATGCAGGCTGCAAATTTTTTATTGCAACCGTTTCCTGGAACTTGTTATTTCCTTGCGCCTAAATATATATTTTATTGGTAACGGTATAATGATAATATACAAAATTCAGTAACGGGCATGCTTGGGGGAAAATATCAATTTATATTGAATGTCTTTTATTATCGCCGCTGAAAAGGACGCCAGAGCTTAATTTATCATTTTCTCAAAAGGAAAATCTAATACTCTTCTTTACATTGCGTTTTCTATTCAATAGAAGCTATGAAAACGTCCATTTAATAATCAAATTAAAAGTTGGATTTGTGAGAATACCAAAATCTCAAAACGCGTGTATGGATGGCCAAGGACTTTATTTCATTTTTATTTTATTGATTGAAATTGGAAATAATAAAAAAATCATATTAGAAGTTACATTTATGTCAAAACGTGGACTTTCTTTTAATTTTATTTTATTGATAGAAATTGGACTTGTTAAAAAAATAAATTAGAAGCTAGATTTATGAGAATATAAAAATCTCAAAACGCGTGTATGGATGGTCAAGGGCTTTCTTCTCATTTTATTTTATTGAATAAAATTGGAAATACTAAAAATCAAATTAGAAGCTAGATTTATGAGAGTTAAAAAATCTCAAAACGCGGACTTTCTTTTCATTTTATTTTATTGGAAGAAATTGGACATGTTAAAAAATTAAATTTAAGCTGGATTTATGAGAATACCAAAATCTCAAAACGCGTGTATGGATGACCAAGGACTTTATTTCCTTTTTATTTTATTGTTTGAAATTGGAAATATTTAAAAATCAAATTGTAAGTAAACAAAAATCTCGAAACCCGATCTTTCTTTTCATTTCATTTTATTGATTCAAATTGGAAATATTCAAAAATCAAATTAGAAGCTAGATTTATGAGAGTTCAAAAATCTCAAAACGCGGACTTTCTTTTCATTTTATTTTATTGGAAGAAATAGGACATGTTAAAAAATTAAATTTAAGCTGGATTTATGAGAATACCAAAATCTCAAAACGCGTGTATAGATGGCCAAGGACTTTATTTCCTTTTTATTTTATTGTTTGAAATTGGAAATATTTAAAAATCAAATTGTAAGTATACAAAAATCTCGAAACGCGATATTTCTTTTCATTTCATTCTATTGATTGAAATTGGAAATAATAAAAAATCAAATTAGAAGCTACATTTATAAGAGTTCAAAAATCTTAAAACGCGGACTTTTTTTCATTTTATTTTATTGAAAGAAATTGGACATGTTAAAAAATTAAATTAGAAGCTGGATTTGTTTGAGAATATAAAAATCTCAAAACGCGTGTATGAATGGCCAAGAACTTTATTTCCTTTTTATTTGATTGTTTGAAATTGGAAATATTTAAAAATCAAATTGGAAGTATACAAAAATCTCGAAACCCGATCTTTCTTTTCATTTCATTTTATTGATTGAAATTTCAAATATTAAAAAATCAAATTAGAAGCTAGATTTATGAGAGTTCAAAAAACTCAAAACGGGGACTTTCTTTTAATTTTATTTTATTGATGGAAATTGGGCGTTAAACAAATAAATCAGAAGTTAGATTTATGAGAATATAAAAATCTCAAAACGCGTTTATGGATGGCCAAGGGCTTTATTTTTATTAAATCTCAAAACGCGGACTTTCTTATCATTTTATTTTATTGAAAGAAATTGTACATTTAAAAAAAATAAAATTAGAAGCTGGATTAATGAGAATTAAAAATCTTAAAACGCGTGTATGGATGGCCAAGGACTTTATTTTTATTTTATTTCACTGATTGAAATTTGGAAGGCTCACTTGTTGCAGATGGATTAAATATGTTTGAAAATCCAAACAAGCCATCAATCAAAGTCTTTCAGCCACTTATAACTAAATTGTACAAGTGAATTAAATTACATTCAACGATCTGATCGAAATAGAGTGCTCTCTAATATATTCATATATTATTTTCGTATGGTGTTTTTAGAGTAAATTCCTAACACTACGTAAAATTTTTATTTTACTATTATTATTATATATTCTAATTGAGTAAGAAAAGTTTGACAGCCCAGAAAAAACCGTTATAAAGGAGCGTCGGCCGACCGGCACAAAAAATTCGCCCAAAAATATGAGGATTATGAGGAGGGTTAAACCCTCCTTATCGGGTAAATTTTTGTTAGTTTTTGCACGCAGATCGACGCCCAGATAAACGGCCAAACTTTTAAAACCAGTCCCGTCGTTATTTTTCAAACGCAGATTTTCGATTTTTGGACGTTTCAAAAAAAAAAATAACTCCTCCGTAACCGCCGGAGCTGGACGATCTCGGTACGTCTTAAAAAAATCTTAAAGAAAATATCTAAAATTAATCTAGCCACTTTTTTGAATTTTTGCCCCGTTTCCGAGATATGATTTTAAAAAAAACCGGGTAAATTTTTTTTTTTTTTTCTTCTTTTAAGGACGTATTTTTTTCTTTTCAAGTGGAAAAGCTGAAACGTTCAGGGATGGCAGAAGAGATAATTGGCTTTCATTGGGAATTTTTTCAAAATTTTTGGAACTACCCCTACGCGCCAACCAACGCCACCAACCCAGGGGGTGGTTCGGTTTTCTTCTTTTAAGGACGTATTTTTTTCTTTTCAAGTCGAAAAGCTGAAACTTTCAGGGATGACAGGAGCGATGACTGGTTTTCATTGGGAATTTTTTCAAAAATTTTGAAACTACCCCTACGCGCCATTTGCACCCTCTGGGTTCGTTTATCTTCTTTGAAGGACGTATTTTTTTCATTTAAAGTCGTAAAGCTGAAATTTTCAAGGATGGCAGAAAATATTTTTTCAAAATTTTTGAAACTACCCCTATGCACCATTTACACCCCTGCGTTCGTTTTTCTACTTTTAAGGACGAATTTATTTCTTTTAAAGTCGAAAAGCTGAAACTTTCAGGAATGGTAGAAGATTTTTTTCAATTTTTTTAGAACTACCTACGCGCCATTTGCACCCCCTGGGTTCGTTTTTCTTCTTTTAGGGACGATTTTTTTTCTTTTAATTCGGAAAACTGAAACTTTCAGGGATGGCAGAAGATATTTTTTCAAAAAATTTTGAACTAGCCCTACGCTCCATTTGCACCCCTGGGTTCGTTTTTCTTCTTTTAGGGACGATTTTTTTTCTTTTAATTCGGAAAACTGAAACTTTCAGGGATGGCAGAAGATATTTTTTCAAAATTTTTGGAACTACCTCTACGCGCCCCCCCCCCTGGGTCCCCTGGGTTCGTTTCCCTTCTTTTAAGGCCATTTTTTTTCTTTTTATTTTGCAAAGCCGAAATTTTCAGGGATCGCAGAGGATACAACCGGCTTAAAAAAAATAAAAGAAATAAAAATAAAAATAAAAAATAAATTTTAAATAAAAAATAAAAATGAAACAAAAAATAAAACATGAAAAATAAAAAATAAAAAATGAAAAGTGAAAAATAAAAATTGAAAATGAAAAATAAAAAATTGAAAATTAAAACCAACGAAAAATTAAAGTTAATTTAGAGAAAAATTATGTTTTTCATTGATGGCGCAGCGCAATTCAATCGCTTTATTTTGATCGACGACGGCGCAGTGCAGCAGAAGATATTTTTTCAAAATTTTTGAAACTGCCCCTACGCACCATTTACACCCCTTGCGTTCGTTTTCTTTTTTTAAGGACGAATTTCTTTCTTTTAAAGTCGAAAAGCTGAAACTTTCAGGAATGGCAGAAGATATTTTTTCAAAATTTTCAAACTACCTCTACGCGCCATTTGCATCCCCTGGGTTCGTTTTCCTTCTTTTAAGGCCCTTTTTTTTTCTTTTTATTTTGGAAAGCCGAAATTTTCAGGGATCGCAGAGCATAAAACCGGCTTAAAAAAATAAAAGAAATAAAAATAGAAATAAAAAATAAAAAATTTTAAACAAAAAATAAAAATGAAATATAAAAAATAAAACATGAAAAATAAAAAATAAGAAATGATAAGTGAAAAATAAAAAATGAAAATGAGGTATAAAAAATTGAAAATTAAAACTTGAAATTGAAAAATTGAAAATCAAAAATGAAAAATAAAAAACGAAAAATTAATAATAATAATAATAATAATACTTTATTCGTGCTAGAAATTATTGAAATTTTTTTATACAAGTCAATATTTAAAGTGAAATAAAATAGTTGATAAAATGTTTACAGTTCGTTTACAATACATATAAATAATTACAATATATTACTATACACGTTATAAGAGTAAAATTCGTAAAATACACTAATATGTTTTAAAATACTTAAATAAACAATGTATATAACAGTCAATTAAAGTTAATTTAGAGAAAAATAATGTTTTTAATTGATGGCGCAGCGCAATTGAATCGCTTAATTTTGATGGGCTCCGCATGGATGACGGCGCAGCGCAGCGGAGCCGTCGTTCGTCACCCGATACTTTTTTTTTTGTTTCGTTTTTTTTTGGCATAGGTTTGACCATTCAGCCACTACCAGATACTTTTCTTACATTTTTACATTTCACAATTTCACATAAAGAACACAATTTCAGATACATTAAATTTTAGCCTAGGAAAAACTAGTTGATACCTCCTAAGAAATATAATAATAATATTATGCACAATTAATGATTACCGAGAATATCAATCGTCCTCAACACTATTACTTTATTTGTATTTTTTTTCGTGCACCTTAAAGTTGCCATTTTTGAACGTAAAGTAAATTAAAATTAATATTAGAAAGAAGGAAAATTTTAGAAGACATCCATTACTTTATTTTGTAAAAGTTTGAAATTTTTAATTTTCGTATAACTTAAATTTGTCATTATTAAACAGAACAGTAAATTAAGATTATGATTAGACAGTTAGAAAATTTTATAAAAATATCAATTAGTTCATTTTTATGACTTTGAAATTTTTCACTTTCCTGTAACTTAAATTTGTCATTATCAAACAGAACAGTAAATTAAAATTATGATTAGACAGTTGGAAAATTTTATAAAAATATCAATTAGTTCATTTTTATGATTTTGAAATTTTTCACTTTCCTGTAACTTAAATTTGTCATTATCAAACAGAAAAGTAAATTAAAATTATGATTAGACAGTTGGAAAATTTTATAAAAATATCAATTAGTTCATTTTTATGACTTTGAAATTTTTCACTTTCCTGTAACTTACATTTGTCATTATCAAACAGAACAGTAAATTAAAATTATGATTAGACAGTTGGAAAATTTTATAAAAATATCAATTAGTTTATTTTTATGATTTTGAAATTTTTCACTTTCCTGTAACTTAAATTTGTCATTATCGAACAGAACAGTAAATTAAAATTACGAATAGACAGGTAGAACATTTTCTAAAAAATCGTATATTTTTGAAATTTTCCATTTTCGTGCAACTTAAATTAGCCATTATCGAAGGTACACTAATTTAAAATTACCATTAGAAAGGTGAAAATTTGTATAAATTATTTCTTAAATTCTGCAACGTGTTACATCCTTTTAATTATTTCCGGCGTTGTAAGTAGGAACTCGTGAATATTTTATCCATCCACAGTGTCTGGGAACAATGGACTCCATTTAGGGAGCAGTTTTTTTTGTGCGCCATTTTAAATGTAAATATAGTCCCTGTGTAAAGCAGCAGCTCCATCGTCTTGTAAATTATATTTCGCGCAACCATAAAGAACGTGAACCTTCCTCCCTTTTTTTTCTGTAGGACATACTTTATTTTAAGGACGAGGGCCAATCTCAAAGGGGCCGTAGTGCAAAACAAAAGAGCGAATGTGCTCAGTTTAAGTGATAAAAACGCGCAAATGCTGTTTAGTTAATCTACTTTATGCGGATCCTCGGGGCAAAGCTTTGTGTTATTGCGCCGCGCTGTATATGTAATTATTTAATTTCCTGGTCCGTTGGTTGTGAAAATGGCTAATGTTCTAGCCCTTTTTCGTGCAAAATTTAAGGTTTTTAGGAGGTCTGGTGGCCTTTAGATTTATTTTGTTAAAAATAACTTAATATGTTTCACTTATTAAATTATGTATTTCTCAACTAAAATTTCTTAAAATAAAATTTTGCGTTAACAAACGAAGACTATCATAAAATACTCGTGTGGTGTGAGGTTTTAAAAAAAATATTGTTATAAGACAACTACTTCATCTTAGAAATTGATCCGAAAAAGTAATTATTTTCACCACAAACTGCAATTTAAATAATAATATATTTATCGTTACAAGACAATTGCTTAATCTCAGAAATTGATTGAGAAAAGTAAATAATTATTCACTTCAAACTACAATTTAAATATTAATAATATATTTATTGTCACGTATGCCACAAGTAAATTTACAATTTTAGTGGATGTGCGCGTTAATTTTTTCATAAAAATAATTTCTTAAGGGGGTAAGTGCCTCGCGCCAGAGTTAGACCAGAATCGTCTAATAGAAAATGATAATCGCCACTATCTTGGGCCTGAAATTTTACCGAGTACGTAAATTTGTTTGTTCACGCCTCCAGGGTTGATACAATATGCTTCGTGCAGGTGGCGTTTATTACAGCAGCGAAAATGTAGCAAATTCGTGTTTGCAGAGGTGCAGCTCTTACGCTTTTGCGACTTTATTTGATAACGAATGACAATTTTATTACGTACATATTATTTTCAAAGGTATAAAATATGTTTCTGTAGCATTACATTTTTAATTCTTTGCAGAGAAAAGCTCCAGATATCCATCCAATATTGGTAAGTTTCAGGATACATTATACACTTTGTCTGATGATTAAAAAAAATCAATTTCTATAGACGACTAGTTTAACCCTTTCTCTCTAAATATGCAAAATATAATTTCTTAATATTCGATAATAACTTCAGAATTATGTATATGCTGACCATCAAAAATGCATCGATTTTCCACGCGGCACTTACCCCCTTAAACTTATAATTAAGATCGGAGGTCGCAAAGACCCCTCAAACCCCAATTCATATTCAGCACCTGTAGTGTAACATTTCACATCCACTCCCTGCATTATCTAAATAGGCGCCATGGGTGGTGTTTCCTCGCCCGCGCAGATTTAATCCGTGCGGTAGTTTGTGGAATCCCTTAAATGGCATTTGGCGCTAAATCATTTACAAATTTACACGCAATTACTCGCTCTAATGTATTGTGGCCGAATATTAAATTAGAATTAAGGGGTAAATAAAGATATCCGCCGAAAGGGAATTGAATTACTTCTTGGCGAACGGTGTTTTCGTTCGTGTTCCATTAAATTAGGAAAATTACACTTCAGACTTGTTTCAGGATATTGTGCTTTCATTTAATTAAACGGGGTTACTTTTTGGTTGTACTGGTGGAGAAATTAATGATAAGTTCTAATATCTATTTATAGCATATTACGGACGATGGTTTCAAACTGTAGGTGTGCTTGCTGAAATTGAGGAACTTTGCTAATTGGGTTTGAAAACTTTGCAAACTGTGATTTCTATAGAAAGGCAATGTATTTATTGTTGTTCGGTTTCAACAGACCAAACACTAGTAGTAATTAAAATAACCAAAAGTAGATTCGATTAGGAGTTTAAACTACACATTGGGAAAAATGATCCGCTTATTTATAATTTTCCACAGTCCAGGATATTTTCGGGTATTTCTGCCTACAGCCTTTTTTAAATTTCACCTTCAGCTCCTCATTGGCTCTAAGCTCGAGTAGCTCCCCCGTTTCATCAAATGGATGGTGGTATTTCCATTGTCAGAATATCTTCAAATCTATTTTTGAAATCATCATGCAGGGCATTTAAATGTTGAACGTATGTCTGAATCAGTGGCAGCTCGTGGAACATGTTGATGGTAGAGCCACTTATATAATATACTCCTCACCCCCCTCCTTTTTTAAGAAAGAAAGAACGATTTATCTTCTTAGAAAAGTAACTGGTAAATGTTTTAAAAATTCTTGCTGAGCTTGAAACTACAGGTAGTGTCATGGCTCCTTGGCTCTATGTAACGAACTGTCCCTGCTTAAATTGATAAAACGATGATTTGCAAAAATCTAGTTTAATTTTTGTAGAATTTAGTCGACACGTTTAAAAAAATGTTTCGAGTATTGCACAATTGGAAATCTAAAATTTTCAAAAATTCACAACTCGCGAAATAATCGGTGAATTGTCAAATACTCCATTTAGTTTGATAAAACTATGAGTTGCAAATCCAATTTAATTTTTATAGAATTTAGTCGACACGTTTTATATTTTTTTTATTTTTTGTTCGAGTATTACACAATTCGAAAACTAAAATTTTCAAAAATTCACAACTCGCGAAATAATTGGTGGAATTTCAAATACTCCATTTAGTTTGATAAAACTATGATTTGCAAATCCAATTTAATTTGTATAGAATTTAGTTGACGCGTTTTATATATTTTTTTAAATTGTTTGCTCGAGTATTACACAATTGGAAAACTAAAATTTTTAAAAATTCACAACTCGTGAAGTAATTAGTGGATTTTCAAAAACTGCACTTAATTTGATAAAACAATGATTTGCAAATCTAGTTTAATTTTTATAGAATTTAGTCGACACGTTTTAATTTTTTTTTTCGAGTATTGCACAATTGGAAATCTAAAATATTAAAAAAATTACAACTCGCGAAATAATCGGTGGAATTTCAAATACTCCATTAAGTTTAATAAAACTATGATTTACAAATCCAATTTATATTTTATAGAATTTAGTCAACGCGTTTTATATTTTTTTTTTTATTTTTTGATCGAGTATTACACAATTCGAAAATGAAATTTTCAAAAATTCACAACTCGCGAAGTAATTGGCGGATTTTCAAAAATTGCACTTAATTTGATAAAACAATGATTTTCAAATCTAGTTTATTTTTGTAGAATTTAGTCGACACGTTTTATTTATTTTTTTTTTTTTCGAGTATTGCACAATTGGAAATTTTAAATTTTAAAAAATTCACAACTCCCGAAATAATCAGTGGATTATCAAATACTCTACTTAGTTTGATAAAACGATGATTTGCAAATCCAATTTAATTTTTGTAGAATTTAGTCGACACGTTTTGTATTTTTTTTTAATTTTTTGATCGAGTATTACACAATTCAAAAACTGAAATTTTCAAAAATTCACAACTCGCGAAGTAATTGGTGGATTTTCAAACACTGCACTTAATTTGATGAAACAATGATTTGCAAATCTAGTTTAATTTTTGTAAAATTTAGTCGACACGTTTTATATATTTTTTTTTCGAGTATTACACAATTCGAAAACTAAAATTTTCAAAAATTCACAACTCGCGAATTAATCGGTGGATTTTCAAATACTCTACTTAGTTTGATAAAACGATGATTTGCAAATCCAGTTTAATTTTTGTAGAATTTAGTCGACACGTTTTATATATTTTTTTAAATTTTTTGCTCGAGTATTACACAATTCGAAAACTAAAATTTTCAAAAATTCACAACTCGCGAATTAATCGGTGGATTTTCAAATACTCTACTTAGTTTGATAAAACGATGATTTTCAAATCCATTTTAATTTTTGCAGAATTTATTCGACACATTTTATATATTTTTTTTTTAAATGTTTTGCTCGAGTATTACACAATTCGAAAACTAAAATTTTCAAAAATTCACAATTCGCGAAGTAATTGTTGGATTTTCAAAAACTGCACTTGGTTTGATAGAACAATGATTTTCAAATCTGGCTTATTTTTTGTAGAATATAGTCGACACGTTTTATATATTTTTTTAAATTTTTTGCTCGAGTATTACACAATTCGAAAACTAAAATTTTCAAAAATTCACAACTCGCGAATTAATCGGTGGATTTTCAAAAACTCTACTTAGTTTGATAAAACGATGATTTGCAAATCCAGTTTAATTTTTGTAGAATTTAGTCGACACGTTTTATATATTTTTTTTATTTTTTGATCGAGTATTACACAATTCGAACACTAAAATTTTTAAAAATTCACAACTCGCGAAGTAATTGGCGGGTTTTCAAAAACTGCACTTAATTTGATAAAACAATGATTTTAAAATCTAGTTTAATTTTTGTAGAATTTAGTCGACACGTTTTAAATTTTTTTACGCGTATTGCACAATTGGAAATCTAAAATTTTCAAAATTTCACAACTCGCGAATTAATCGGTGGATTTTCAAATACTCTACTTAGTTTGATAAAACGATGATTTTCAAATCCATTTTAATTTTTGCAGAATTTATTCGACACATTTTATATATTTTTTTTTAAATGTTTTGCTCGAGTATTACACAATTCGAAAACTAAAATTTTCAAAAATTCACAATTCGCGAAGTAATTGTTGGATTTTTAAAAACTGCACTTGGTTTGATAGAACAATGATTTTCAAATCTGGCTTATTTTTTGTAGAATATAGTCGACACGTTTTATATATTTTTTTAAATTTTTTGCTCGAGTATTACACAATTCGAAAACTAAAATTTTCAAAAATTCACAACTCGCGAATTAATCGGTGGATTTTCAAAAACTCTACTTAGTTTGATAAAACGATGATTTGCAAATCCAGTTTAATTTTTGTAGAATTTAGTCGACACGTTTTATATATTTTTTTAATTTTTTGCTCGAGTGTTACACAATTCGGAAACTAAAAATTCACAACTCTCGAAGTAATTAGTGAATTTTTAAAAACTGCACTTAATTTAATAAAACAATGATTTGCAAATCTGGTTTAATTTTTGTAGAATTTAGTCGACACGTTTTAATTTTTTTTCGAGTATTGCACAATTGGAAATCTAAAATTTCCAAAAATTCACAACTTGCGAAATAATTGATGGATTTTCAAAAACTGCTCTTAATTTGATAAAACGGTGATTTGCAAATGTATTTTAATTTTTGCAGAATTTTGTCAACACGTTTTATATATTTTTTAAATTTTTTGCTCGACTATTACACAATTTGAAAATTACAATTTTCAGAAACTCACAACTCGTAGATTTAAAAAAACTGTACTTAATTTCAATGGCGGCTCATGGAACATGTTGATCGTGTTTGAAAAAAGATTTATTAACTGTTTTGACTTTAGTAATTTAAAAGTTTAAAGCATTGTTAACTTAAGCTCTTTGTACTCAAGAAGTATTTTTTCCATGACAAAATATTATTTTTTATTATTATATTAATTTTAAATCTGATAAGGCATGTTAATTTTCATTCCAATGATGTTTTTGGCATTTCGATTTAAATGTACTCTTAAATCGAAATGCCGGAAAGTTATTGAGAACAACGCTAGTACATTACATTTACTCCTATGCTGTAATTAATTTTGTACATTTTTGTGTTGTTAAACTTTGAAATTGTTAAGTACTGGCCACCCGTAATAAATGACTATTATTATTATTATTATTATGTAAATCTGAGAAAATATCAGAATTTGCATGATTGAAATCTGCAATTTAATTAATTCCGCTAATCGCAATAAGAAGCGGGGGCCAATTACTCAAGTACTTTGAATAATTAACGGAAATAATCTTTTTCGAGTTTCAATTAAGCTAAACCTCTTTTGAGAAATTGATATCAGCGCTTAATTAATTTCTCGGTTTCAGCATTCCCGGTAAAACTTTTTCAACTAATTGACGAGAGTTCAGTGATTTTCGTTCTTGGAGTGTATTATGTTCACGTATGAATCTAATGGTTCGTGGTTTCCAGAGAGATTACTTTTTCCTCTAATTAGGAGTAAACGCGGAATGAATGGGAACTCTTTTTAATGGAAAAATAAAGCTAAACGCACACTTGTTGGGAGCGGACGGACGGCACGCATCGGATAAAATTGCTTAACACTGTTGTAAACGAGTCAACGCACATTTATCGGTACGGCATGGAACGGATAAATTCTTATTGAAAAACCCATTATAAATAAATAAATAAATAAACTTTTAGTTATCTTCTAAGAGGAGAACGATAATTAATAATAATAATAATATTTATTGATAATTCCATAAAAAAAGTGACAATCCATTATTTGATATCTTTCCAGTAACGTTAATTTCTTGTAAATGTTTTCTAAGACCGAAAAACCGCAGGTCGATAGCCCACTCGGTGAACATATTATAATTAAATAGTTCAATCGATATCGTACAAATATTTAACTACCAATAAAGTTATTTATGTGTTTTTGTTTTGTAAATACGATGAACGGTTTTATGAATAGAGAAATTTGTATAATATAAATAATAATTTTAAAACCAAACCGCGGAAGCACGTAAACACACCGAAAATAATATTTTATTCATGCACAAAGTAGACATTAAAATAAAAACAAAATCCGAATGTAAACATATTTTTGATGCAGTCTGAGTGGAAATGCATCAAATTAACTAACTCTGAAACGTGTCAACAAACACGAGATAATTTAAATTTACGATAAAGTGAACTATTTACTGCATTTTTTTATACGTTTTCCCATAAGAGGTTTCATTTTGATATTAAACAAAAAAAAAACGAGTATATTTTAAGACAAATCAATGGATATTTATTTAATTGTGAAGAGAAAGGTTTGCCCTTAACGATGGAAAAGGATATACACGAGTAAACTTTTGTTAAAAAATGCAACTTTCTTAATAATCATCGTAGACTATTGAATATACCTTTTTTTTATCAGAAAGACGAGAGAAATTGATTGCCGTTAAAAAATTTCAGCTATCTTCAATAGCAAAAAAATTAGTCAGTCACTATGAACATTTTAGAAAATTTACAAAAATAATTGATTTTTCAGACTTTGATCGGCCGTAGCGGCCAAACGAAAACTCCAAATTGAACGCGGTTTGCAAATCTGAGCTCCTCGTACGTCAATTAGTCGGATTAGAGATTTTGAATTTTTGATGAAAACACGAAAAAATACACGAGTATTTTATTTAATTAAATACACATCATTATGTTAATAATTTTATTATTATCATTCCATTATGTATGACCCTACAAGTATAATATATTGCTGATTGTAATAGCATACCACGTACATAAGTTATCAGAACTTACGGAAAGTTTCAACCCTCCAATATCTTATAATTTCAAACTTGATTAAAGTTTCGAGAAGTTCCTCCGAGGCGATCTAGTGTTTTATTTGTATACATACCAGAAATACGGTGGGCGCGTGCAAACTTCCAGAAGTTTTGGGAGAATCGAAAAAATAAGTTAATGGGCAATTTGTTTTTTCATGTTGGATGAATTTCAGTTATTATGGATTATATTAAATATGCAACAAAATTAACAGTAATTATGATAAACTTGATAAAAATACCAATAAGTTCATTTCTTTAACGAGAGAGTCAGTACATTTTTACTTTCTCCGTTACGAAGTATGAGAAAGTTTGTGATCGTGATTTTTTTTTCAAAATTTTTTTTTACGGAAATATCCGTTTTGGGGTCCCTGGACGCCATTTCAACAATTTCTGAAAAAAAAAAATGGTGATGTGGTCATCATGTTACTTTCTCCAATTTGATAGTATCATAGTTATTTATATTATATACTTTTATGGTTTATTTTGATACTGACGTTTGAAACGTCAAAATTATGTAACAAATTATACTTCAAATTCTAATAGTCCGTTTACTCAAAAACCATAGAGATATCGAAAAAAAAACTTATTCTTTATAAGTTGTTCATTTTGGGTATTCTCTACAATTATTATTAGGGATCATTTTGACAATTCATAACTTTTGTCTGAGTTAGAATTTTTCGAAAATATTAATTGTTTTAGATCGTAAGCCTTTCTGAGCATTTCCAAAACAATTGCTTAACGATTTTTTTTTACAGTTTTTTAAGTTTCGGCAAACATTTTATGATTACAGTAGAGAACGTTTAGAAAATTCATAACTTTTGGCCGAGTTGGAATTTTTAACTTTTTTGGTTAGTAAATCGATGCCAAAGTCTTTCTGAGCATTTTCAAAACAATTTAGCAACGATTGATTTTTCTTTAATTTTTTAGTTTCGACTAAAATTTTTACCTTACTATTTTGAAAATTCATAACTTTTGTCCGAGTTAACATTTTTCAAAAATCTCAACTGTATTAGTAAATCAATGCCGAAGTCTTTCTGAGTATTTCCAAAACAATTGCTTAACGATTTAGTTTTTTACATTTTTTTTAGTTTCGGCAAAAATTTTAACAGCAGGGACCCTTTCGAAAATGTATAAGTTTTGTTTGAGTTAACATTTTTTAGAAATGTCAACCAATTTAGTTAGTAAATTGATGTCAAAGAATTTTTGAGCATTTCCGAAAGTATTTATTTTCTTACAATTTTTTTTTAATTTGCAAAAATTTAAAATTTTAACTTTTTTAATTTTAAAATATTAAAGTTAATATTTTTCAAAAATGTCAACTGCGTTACTTAGTAGATCGATGCCAAAGTCTTTCTCAGTACATTCAAAACAATTATTTTTTTCACAATTTTTTTAGTTACGGCAAACACCTCACTGCAGGAACTATTTTGAAAACTCATAACTTTTGTCCGGGAAGGAATTTTTCAAAATTTGTAACTGTTTTAGTTAGTAAAACGATGCTTAAATGTCTCTGAACATTTCCAAAACAATTTCGCAATGATTTATTTTTTTGCAATTTTTGTAGTTTCGTCAAAAATTTTGAAAATTTCGAAAATTCGTAATGGAAGAGTTAATATTTTTCATAAATGTCAAAGGCTTTAGTCACTAAATCCATGCTAAAGTATCTGTAAGGATTTTCATAACAATTGCGAAACGATTTAATTTCTTAGATTTTTTTATAGTTTTGGCTAAAATTTTAACCTTTTGTTTCGGTCGGAATTTCTCAAAGAAGTAAATTGTTTTAATTAGTTAATTAATAAGAAATTGTCTCGTAAGTATTTGCGAAACAATTTTTCAATCGTTTATATTTTTTATCATTTTTCTAATTCCTGCCAAAATTTTATGATTATTGCAAGGATGATTTTAAAAATTCATAACTTTCGTTTCAGACGGAATTTTAAAATAATGTAAACTGTTTTAATTATTGAAAAATTATCTCTAAGGATTTTGAAAAAAAAATCGTAACCGTTTCTATTTTTCATCATTTTTCCCATTCCGACCAATATTTTAGGATTATTGCAAGGATGACTTTAAAAATTCATAATTTTCGTTTCAGTCGGGATTTATGTTTTCATTTGCAAATTAATACAAAATGAACTCCAGGCAATTACAAAACAATGTCTCCACTATTTATTTATCATTTTTCAATTGCGACCAATATTTTATGATTATTGCAAGGTTGATTTTAACAATTCATAACTTTCGTTTCAGTCGTTCCAGTTTTTTAAAAATTGTCATAATTTTGGCAATTAGAAAAAAAATGGTGATGTGGCCACCATGGTATTTTCTCCGACTTGTAAAATGTACATCGAGCGTTTTGCAGACTCGAATGAAACTGACGTTTAAAACGTCAAAATTATGAAAGATGGAAAAATTATATTTCAAATTCAAAAACTCAGTTAACTCAAAAACTAAAGGGATTACGGAAAAAAAAAATTCTTTATAAGTTGTTTATTTTAGCATTCTTTACAATTATTATTAACATATATTTGCTGTAACTATTATCGTTTTATAATTATAAACCAAAAATTAAAAAAAAATAATAAGTTTTTTTCTCGAATAAAAATGATTTCATAAAAAAAAATTTCAAGCAAAAGATGTTCATTTCTTTGTTGCCTTCAAAGTTTGTTTAAATGTTTTTGTGATGTGTGTCTGATTTCATAATCTGAAGAACTGAAAAGCTTTTGGTAAAATTTCGTACACGGGAAGTGGGCGTTTACCTTAACTGTTTTTTAGTTTTTAGTCAATATTTTCTTAAATATGAAAAATATCACAAAAACATTTAAACAAACTTTGAAGACAACAAAGAAATGAACATATTTTGCTTGAAAATATTTTTTATAAAATCATTGTTATTTGAGAAAACAAAATTATTATTATTTTTTTAATTTTTGGTTTACAATTATAAAGCGATAATAGCTACAGTACATTTATGTTTATAATAATTGTAGAGAATGCTAAAATAAACAACTTATAAAAAATAAGTTTTTTTCGAAATCCCTTTAGTTTTAGAGTAAACTGAGTTTTTGAATTTGAAGTATAATTTTCCCATCTTTCATAATTTTGACGTTTTAAACGTCAGTTTCATCCGCTCGATGTACATTTAAAATATGATTTTAATTGAAAATAAACCATAAAAGCGTAAATTTAAATGATACGATCAAGTCGGAGAAAGTAACATGATGGCCACATCACCATTTTTTGAGACACTTTTGCAAATGACATTTATTATTGATAATTTATTATGCCTACAAATTCAATTTAAATAACTGATCCCCTTAAACCATCCATCAATTATGTCAAAAATAAATGTGCATAATAATTAATTTACTCGTTAATTCAACTGTCCATTCCGCGTAAATTTTTTGCAAACACAACAATACTTTAAAGTGCTAAAATTAATAATTCAATTTAGTTATAATTCCATTACTGTTCGAACATAAATGGAATTAAATTGGTGTAAAAGAGATAATCGATATATTCGTGCATTCGAGTCCTATTTTATAGATGTCCTAATTCGAGTGCAATTATTTGCTATATTTCACAGATTCAATTAGGCCGTGAAGTTAATTTTTGAAATGCAGACCATTTCCGAACTAATTTTTCTGACGTCAGAAATGCGATGGGTGTATCATTTTTACTGGCCATTAAACTTTTTCTGACATCAGAAATGAGATGGGTATATCATTTTTACCGGCCATTAAACCCTCTATATTACCTATATATTATTAAAAACTTAACAGTACGGCTCTATTTCATTTCCACTAGATAAACTTAATCGATGTCACATTCGTGTTGCATGGACCAAAATCCTTATGTGGGTTAGCGGTGTGGTCAATGACCGGAACAAGTAAGATATCGATAATGCATTAAGTTGGTAATGATTATGGTGTAGTAGAGCATGCCGAACAATATTATGGATACGTTTCGATTAACAACTAATGTATGCACGAACGTGAAAAATGTGTCACTGTTATCTATATTCAACGATGGCGATTTATTAGGGTAAATAACATTCTATTTTATGTATGGGAATTTTTTTATAGCGGTTGTATGCAGGTACCCGCTCTCTAATAACCAAACATGAAACTGTTAGTTGGAGGAACGACCTTGCCTAACAAGATGAAAGATTAAATGATGATTTATATGATTTATATTTTAGAATAGGGATTGTCTTCGATTATTTGTGTTTTAATGCAAGCTGACGTATACGACTACTAACAATGTTACATGTACATTTAAAACAGTAGCAACGTAAATAAATATGATTTGATTTGATAAATTTATTTCCATCATTGTTGTTCCAGAATATGGTAACTTAAACCTTATCTAACGAATTCCAGCGTATTCGCGACAATAAGCGACAAAGATCGCTCCTACAGCGAGCGCAAAACACAAAGTTCCCGGCGCATCCTCCATAAAATCAATTCAATAATGAGTTCGCTTTAGTTGTCTGTAAAACGATAGTTGCAACTCTTATAACTAGCTCGTTAGATAAGGGTTAATATTACTCTCTTGAAAACTCTAGTGCTGAATAAGTCCTCCTCCTTCTTATGTATACTTACGCCATCAGCTAAATCCTCTTCACAATCCTTCTATATGAAGCGACTAATAAATCCCCGATATAAGAGAGAATTTGATTTCTTGCTGCACGAAACGAATGTAACAAACATAATTTGGAAAATTTTAAAGAAGTCCGAATGATCTCCCAAAAGTTATAAAGCCAGTTACAACTCTATTCGAGCATATGCATCCCTTCAACCCTAAGTTTATGATTTAGAATTAAGATAGGAATTAAGGTAAAAATAGAAACCTACAAGGAAACGGTTGTGGCAGATGGCCTAGTTACCGACGTAGAAAAAAAAAACTCCATTCGAATTCATTTCGTCATTTACTCCTTCTTACCAACCTCGAATTGAAAAAACTACAACGTCTGAAACTTTGACTGAATTGCCCGTGATCAGTAAATTTAATAATTTGTATTTACCTGATAAATAAAAGGACAAGGCGGAAAGACCTAAGGTCGATAGCCCTTATCAGGAATCAACATATCAAAAATTGTAACTGTAGGAATAAAGTACTAAATGCAATTACTGATAATAAAGATTTCTTATATATATATATATAAAATGACATTATGGAGCGAAAATGTTTGCAAATTACAGATGTGTTCATTTAATTCGTGATAACATCATGAACACCGACACGGTATTTAAACGGACAGAAAAAAAAACACGACCACATGTGAAATGACAGCTAAAATCCCTAGATACATGCCTCCGATCTAGTCATATTGCAAAGTTTCATTTAGTTATATGTAATCCTCTAACGGTGTGCAATAGGGATTACTGAATATGGAAAAGCCCTACGGCGAGTAAGTATCCTGAAAGGGCTTTGAATTTGATATTAATCAGAAAGGAGGAACGGTAATATTTCGTACATATATTCGTTTTTATTTTTATCTCTATCGCCATTGGGATTTCGTAAAATAGTGGAGAGGTATTATTTTGTTTCAGCACACACAGGTAAACAAAAAGGTACACACGCACACAAAGACATTTTGTCAAAAATTGTGGATATCACTTCGAGAAAACGTATTTTAAATATCAAATTTTATATGAGCACAATTTTCACAACTCGTGCAGTTCCAGTCTTAATTTCTAACATATATTAGCATTAATATCACACGCGTGTTTTTACCTCATAATAATGTATCTGTATCACCAATACTGTAATGCTGTCACCGACTGGAAGTTGGCCATAAATTTCAGCTACAAATCCGGCGCCGCGGCGCCGGATTTGTAGCTGAAATTTATGGCGGCGCGCCGCCACCATTTTGCCTTTAGTTAATTTTGAAGTAATCTTTACCAATTTACAGAAAATGGATTAAAACTCATAATTAATCAAATTTCTATAGTGCCGTAGTAATAACAATAAGCCTCTAACTTAGGATTTACTCCGATTTTCCGATAAGACATCTACCGAAACATAGTCAATTTTCAAAAAATCAAAAGTCACCTTTAGGCCTGGTTAAGGTTCGATATTTTCGGCCAGGCCAGAAATGTTCTATGGGGTTTTGTTTGCAATATTAAGCTTAAAAAAATGACACATATTCTTCATTTTTGTTTAAATAATTATTTACATAGATACTGTTACAAAATTGCGTTTATTTTTGAAAAATCAAAAGTCATCGTTAGGCCTGGTTTAGGTTCGATATTTTCGGCCACAAATGTTCCATGGGGTTTTGTTTACAATATTTACGCTTAAAAAATGACACATATTCTTCATTTTTGTTTAAATAATTATTTACATAGACACTGTTACAAAATTGCGTCTATTTTCAAAAAATCAAAAGTCATCGTTAGGCCTGGTTTAGGTTCAATATTTTCGGCCACAAATGTTCTACAGGGCTTTGTTTATAATATTTAAGCTTAAAAAATGGCACATATTCTTCATTTTTGTTTAAATAATTATTTACATAGACACTGTTACAAAATTGCGTTTATTTTCAAAAAATAAAAAGTCATCGTTAGGCTTGGTTTAGGTTCGATATTGTTATCCATAAATATTCTATAGGGCTTTGTTTACAATATTTAGGATTAAAAAATTGACACATATTCTTCATTTTTGTTTAAATAATTATTTACCTAAACACTGTTACAAAATTGCGTCTATTTTCAAAAAACCAAAAGTCATCGTTAGGCCTCGTTTAGGTTCGATATTTTTAGCCACAAATGTTCCATGGGGTTTTGTTTACAATATTTAAGCTTAAAAAAATGACCCATATTCTTCATTTTTGTTTAAATAATTATTTACCTAGACACTTTAACGAAATTGCGTCTATTTTCAAAAAATCAAAAGTCATCGTTAGGCCTGGTTTAGGTTCCATATTTTCGGCCACAAATATTCCATGGAGCTTTGTTTATAATATTTACGCTTAAAAAAATGACACATATTCTTCATCTTTGTTAAAATAATTATTTACCTTAACACTTTTACGAAGATTGCGTCTATATTCAAAAAATCAAAAGTCATCGTTAGGCCTCCTTTAGGTTCGATATTTTTGGCCACAAATATTCTATGGGGCTTTGTTTACAATATTTACGCTTAAAAAATGACACATATTCTTCATCTTTTTTTAATAATTATTTACCCAGACACTTTTACGAAATTGCGTCTATTTTCAAAAAAATCAAAAGTCATCTTAAGGCCTGGTTTAGGTTCAATATTATCGGCCACAAATGTTCTTTGGAGCTTTGTTTACAATATTTAAGCTTAGAAAAATGACACATATTCTTCATTTTTGTGTAAATAATTATTTACATAAACACTATTACAAAATTGCGTCTATTTTCAAAAAATCAAAAGTCATCGTTAGGCCTCGTTTAGGTTCGATATTTTTGGCCACAAATATTGTATGGGGCTTTGTTTACAATATTTACGGTTAAAAAAATGACTCATATTCTTCATTTTTGTTTAAATAATTATTTACATAGACACTGTTACAAAATTACGTCTATTTTCAAAAAATCAAAAGTCATCGTTAGGCCTGGTTTAGGTTCGATATTGTCAGCCACAAATATTCTATGGGGCTTTGTTCACAATATTTACGCTTAAAAAAATGACACGTGTTCTTCATTTTTGTTTAAATAATTATTTACATAGACACTGTTACAAAATTGCGTCTATTTTCAAAAAATCAAAAGTTATCGTTAGGCCTCGTTTAGGTTCGATATTTTTGGCCACAAATGTTCTATGGGGCTTTGTTTACAATATTTAAGCTTAAAAAAATGACACTTATTCTTCATTTTTGTTTAAATCATTATTTACATAGACACTGTTACAAAATTGCGTCTATTTTCAAAAAATTAAAAGTCATCGTTAGGCCTTGTTTAGGTTCGATATTTTCAGCTATAAATGTTCTATAGGGCTTTGTTTACAATATTTTAGCTTAAAAAAATGACAGAAATTCTTCATTTTTGTTTAAATAATTATTTACCTAAACACTTTAACGAAATTGCGTCTATTTTCAAAAAATTAAAAGTCATCTTTAGGCCTCGTTTAGGTGTGATATTTTCGGCCACAAAGATTCTACAGGGCTTTGTTCACAATATTTAGGCTTAAAAAAAAATGACACATATTCTGCATTTTTGTTTAAATGATTATTTACCTAGACACTTTTTTTGTCATTTTTTTAAGCCTAAATATTACAAACAAAGCTCCATAGAACATTTGTGGCCGAAAATTTCGAAACTAAACTGCGCCTAACGATGAGTTTTGATGTTTTGAAAATTGACTATGTTTCGGTAGATGTCTTATCGAAAAATCGGGGTAAATCCTAAGTTAAAAGCTTATTGTTATTACTATGGCATTACAGCAATTTGATTAATTATGAATTTGAATCTATTTTCTGTAAATTAGTAGAAATTTACTAAAGGCATAATTGGTGGATGCGCCGGATTCGTAGCTGAAATTTATGGCTAACTTCCAGTCGGTAATTCTGTCTAGTTTTTCGCGTCAAAACAAGTTGATTTGTATAGAAAATTTATTATTTTGTCGTCAAAACAAGTTGATTTGTATAGAAAATATATTAAACTCACAATTTATTAACCCTTAGCGAATGAGCTAGTTTATAGTAATAGCAAGCACCGCTTTACAAACAACTAAAACGAGCTCACGTATGAACTGATTTATGGTGGATGCGCCGGAAACTCAAAATTTACGTCGTGCCCTCGCTGCAAAACAATTAGATCTCACGAAAATATTTTTATTGTCGCGAATACGATTTTTTGTCGTCGCGAATATCGCGGCTTTCGTTCGTGAACGCCAATAGATTATTAATAATAATAATAATCTCTTTATTCCATAGACTGTACGGTGTACAATATATACATTTACAGTATTGGATGCTTCAGAAAGGTATACATAACAAAACAAACAAGTATTTCTAATTACGTAATAGCATCATGTAAATTATAATAGTAGTACAATTTTTTCAGCAAACAACTCTTCAATTTTTCTTTAAACATATTAGTTGAAGTGATATTCTATGCGGAATCTTATCTGAGCGCTGACAGAGGATCTGTCTGAGGCCTTAATAATACATTAGGAGGCGTGCGTTAATTTAAAATCGGACAGTGTCGTATTTCCACTCTCTAACTTTTCCTGAAGTTAAATTAATGTTCAGGTAATTCTGTTTCCGGGCAGTCGGTGATTTTAAATCGAGAAACTCCCGGATATTCGTCGTAGCGTTTCTTTAATTATAACATTGATTCGTTACGGTATTGATTGCTAGAGTTAATATTAGCTATTGTTACTGAAGTGAATGTACATTTCAGATACCCACATCACAATCTTGACAAGTATTATACACGTTTGTGTACAGAATGGATTGGGCGTAATATTCGCTGTTGAGTATTCGGTGAAATAATTAAAGTGGAAAAAAATGAAACACTTGAAATTCATGAAATTTCGACCATTTTCAAACTCGGCGTATTTTCAATCGATTGTGATGAATCTTTAACGGCGAAAAATTTTGAAGTGTCTTCTTTAAAGTCATGCATTCGAACTTAAGCGTAACTGCTTCCGCCCCCTCTAGCACACCAGTGAAAAAAAAAAATCAGGAAATCTTGTCCAACTTTGACGATGTATACATTGCCGATTTGATCTACTACACTCCGCGACAAACGTCTGGGTTCACTAACAATTTTTCGTAGTGAAAATTTTTTCTGCCAAAAAAGAAAAATCAAAATTTACTTACATTAGCAAAAATCAAAAACCACTTTTGATGATAAATTAATAATTAATATTTATTCACTTACATTTTAAGATACTAAAGAAATATAGTTTTTGTAAAAAAAGTGTTATACCAACAAAGTGTTTTATTCTATAGCAAAATAACTGTATTGACTAAAGTACCATCCTTATTAAATTGTTGTCCAGGAGTGAAAGTGTGACTTTTTGGCCAAATAATGTTGTAATGTGGTAATTTATTTATTCCCAACAGAACATTTTCCAATTACAGGGAAATTCCATGTAATAATAATAATGTAATAATCAATTTAAGGTGATATGGATTACCACGTAGTAACGGTCGTAAGCATACTTTTTTTACATAATGTTCACTTGTTGCACAACTATTACTACTCCAGAAATATAAAGACAGTTTTGTGTAAACCGATAATAAAATAAAGATATATCGACTCTTCCAGAAAACTCGTAATGAACTCGCAACCCTTGAAGATTAAGGTCGGGTTGAGGCAGCACTCCTAAAACATTGTCAAATTCGACAAACGAAACGTCTTCTTCATTTGTTTTGAAAACAGTTTTGTTATCATCCACACATTTCATACCCATAACCTTAACCTCCCCATCGTCAGGATCTGGCTCCTTCCTGTAAGACCATACACAATGAACGATAATAAGTTGACCCTCTTTTTCCACCCTTAAACTTAGCCAGGATAAATGCTCCATTTGCAATGTTCTATTATGTTGTTTCACTCATTTCTACAGGATCAACTGCTTCCAGACTCTCAACATCATCTTCATCAGACTGATTAAGCTCTTCTTCAGAAACACTTTTTTCAGATGTAGTGGAGCCTTCTCCTTCACTTACTGGTTCAGGTTGATATCCAGCTTTTTTAGTTTTCAATTGCTTTTTTGCTGCAGTCGATTTCTTTTTATCTGCAGTCAATTTCCTTTTCTCTGCCATTTCAATCTTTTTCTGTTCTCGTTCAGCGTTTTTCTGCTCTTTTTCAGCCACCTTCATCTTCTTTTCTTCTTCTTTTTCCTGTGCGTCATCTATCATCTGCTGATAATATTTACGATGTGTTATAACTTCAGCAAAGTCAATTCTCTTTTTCTTTCTTGCATATTCTGGAACTTTGGGAGTCACCCTGGCAAGCAGCAATTCTTGAAAACTCCTTTGTGAGTTACCATTGGCGGAAGTGCTTGGAGATGCAATATCAGCAGGGGTTTGGAGAACTGAATCAGTGTTGTTTGGGGTAGGCATATTTGTACTTGTTGAAGCTACATCCCCTTCAATTCTAATTTGTGCATCAGTAGGAATCTGTGCTTCTGTTGAAGGATGTGCTGGTGTGTTCACGTCAACAATATTGGTAGTGGTTGGATTCGGCATAATTGGTACAACTTCATTCAATCTGCATTCTCTTCTTGTATCTCTTTGTACCTCCTAAGTTTCACCGGATCAAATTTGTTTTCTCCATGACCACTATAAAATTGAAGCATTCTGAAATCAATTTTGATCATAGAACATACACATTCTCACTCTTGTTATGGAACAAAACACTCTGCGCTTATGCATTTTGCATGTAATTCATTCCATAACAAGGGATAGAATGAATATTCTCACATCGTTTCGAATAAAACAATTAGCCTTGGATATCGCAATTGTCAAAATACTATAAACATAACCACAAACGTGATAATAAAACGTATTCTTTGTGTTCATTATTTTATTAGTCTATTTTATCTGGTCGAGGAGAAAGTATAGTCTGCTACTCGGTAAGAATGGAAATTCAGATGCTCGTGGTTCCTCGCGCTCGCCTCGCGGCTCGCGCACTGAATTTTCCACTCGCATCGAATTTCCATTCTAACCTTGTTACAGAATGTACTATTCTGGTTCACTCGATCAGGAATACTTGGATCAAATATACCCGTTTTACGAAATCCACTTTTAATGCTAGATGCTTCCGTAGATCTCCAGACTTCTCTTAGAATGTTGGAGAATTCTGACCTTGGTAGTTTACGCATTACATTCAAGTTTTTCCCAATAGGCTCTTTTATCCTCGAGTGGCTGCAACACGTGGGAAGTATGTGGCGGAGGCTTCAAAATGACTACATTTGCTTCAATGGCACTTCTAACAATATTCAAATTGATGTGGGAGAGATGTCCATCATATCAAGCAAATTTAAGGAAGACTGAATAGTGGTACATCCCAAGAGTAATAAAAATTAAATTACCAAGCAAATTACATTTTGCATCGCAAACACCCCCAATGGTCAAAATTATTTTTGAATTAGTTAATGCGACCTTAAAAACTTAACTATACACAGTTTCAATGGAATACTTTCTCCTTTCGATTTTTGTCACACTTTATTCAAATCTAGCCTACTCAGTGGTGGTAAACATTTAATTGACCAATTTATTACTCTAAATTAAAAAGAAAATACCACCTCTGTTCCATAATAAGTGAGCCATTATCGATTTTTATTTTTTCCATAATGTGTGAGCCATTACCGTTTTATATTCTTCGCATAATGATTGAGCCATTACCGATGTTTATTTTTTACAAAATAAGTGAGCCGTTTTCGTTTCTACGTACTATATATACCGTGTGTCTGGACAGGGGGCGAACATAGGATTTTGACATGTAAAATTAAATGTGTGTAATTATTAGCTCCCCTATTCAACTTAAAGAAAAATCGTGACGGAATATTTTTTAGAGAATTAAAAATTGTAAATGTATCATCCATTTAATTTACGTTTGGGCCAGAATACACCTTACAAATAATAAAAATAAGTTGAACAATGTACCATTTAATAAAAATAATTGCCATGAGTTTGACAAGTTTCAGTAAAAACTGAATAATAGCCATTGGTCTTCTCATCGTTTGAAACTTCCGGCGTTAGAAGACTTTCGTTTAAAAAATAGAATGTTAATTGTTGCTTTTGAAAAATTGTCTGTCAAATATTTTGCCGTCCAGTGTTTAAGAATTTGGTGTATATTAAGAATATCAAAGTAGAAATTAAAAAAATAAAAGTGTCTATAAGTTTGAAAGAAAACTCAAATGGTTTAGAGGTAGTACTATATTTGAAATATAAAAAGAACTTCCATTGTTATAAATTTAATTGATTTTCTGGCATCTGAATAAATTATTTTCGATATCAAATTCTGCAAGATACTACGTTTTTTTTAAATGAATAAATGCAGTTTATAAACACATTATTTACAAATATCATTACCACCGTTGGTGATATTTGACATGATTCTATGGTATATCGATTTGTAATTTCCTCGTAACATTAATGCAGCTATTAACTCTTTCCAAACTTTATGAATACTAGTCCTCTTTTATAGCACCCAATAGTCCATTTAATGGGCACAATTGGATGCCTTTTTAAAGCTTACAAACATCATATTGCAGGCGGCTGCAATGCCCCATCGATTTTTACATTAGCCTGCCGGTGCAGGAAACACAAGAGTTCAGATCTATTCTTCGCTACAATTTTATTCCATATATCAGAATTCGCATATACATCTCGAGATAACATATGGTACAAGTATCTTATTACTATTTCCTTTATAGAAATTTATGCAAATAATAAATCTTCATAGGAAATTTACATAAACACACTATTGTCACATTTCAATCTTCTGGCTCATGTGTCATCTTATAGCAACAGGCTGGGTTTTCCACCATTTTATTTTCTATTATATTTAAACAGCGTCACTATTTACACATTGATGTCTGTGCCAATTCGCTAAGAACTACATCTGGATATTATATACAGGGTGTTGAGCAAAGCGGGCCATAGGGATTTACATGTAAAATTTAAAATGTGCTAATATTGACTCCCCTAATTATTTGACATTATTTGTGTTTTCACATTATTTTTAAAGATTTTTAGGCTGAATTATTTGGTTCCGTACTCAATAGTTTCTGCAGAGTATTTACCGAGATATTTGCTAAAAACTTTACTATTATTTTTAATTAAAAACAAAGGTTTGCCATGAAATCATGATGGCGGATATTTGATTTTGTTCTAAAAAGTGACATTTGCTTTTAAGATCGAGTATCGCTCGTAATGAAAATTTGAAAAATATAAAAAATTTGAAAAATCGCAACCTTTGGTCGATAATCTAGACAGACTAATCAAGTAAAATTTTGCACTCGGACAAATTAAAAATTGGTCTGAATAAATAAAAGACGTATATATATATATAGACGTTACATAAAGATGTATAAATAAATTAGAAACAACCTTACATGTATGTTTTTTCGCATTTATTTTCATAACACAAATTTTCAAACAAATAACATCCACTAAATTCACTCGTACATAAACAAAATAAAACTTACAAGCTATGAAAAATTATATAAACTTGTAGGACTATTATTTTTTTATTAACCGCTAACGAGCAAATTTATAATACTCGCTTTACTGACAACTAAAACGAGCTCATAAATGAAATGATCTTTAGGTGGATGCGCCGGGATCTCACGAGAATATTTTTATTGTCAAGAATATTTTGTCTTCTCGTGAATATATCAGCATTCGTCAGGTAAAAATTAACAAACAAATAATAATTTAAATTAATTGTGTAGAACATATAAACCCACTATAAGTTTATTTTATAGCACAACATTATCCCTCTTTAACCCGGCAATATAACACTTGTACATGTCGAAGACTCTTTCCTGTAAATCAGCACCTTGGATATTTGCGCATTCTGCAAATATGTCGTATTGCTTTTTGGTCGCCGTCGTTTCCAAAGGAGTCAGGTCAATAACGCCGTTTGGCTTGATAGTTCCAAATTTTAGTACGAAGCACTTTAAGAAGGCTTTGAATTCGCGAACGTCTGGCACTTCGAAGTTCTCCAATCGCGTGAAAACTTCGTCCGTGATTTTGGATTCTTCTTTGCATTCATTGGCCATTTTGGTTACTTCAACTAGAAGTTCCTTCTTAAGAACCTGTAATAATAAATTTACAGGTTTGGTAAATTGAAATAGGGTAATATCTTATTCACTGTTGTGATATATCAGCTTATTACAGCACTTGATGGTGAAAGTACGAATTTTGCTTACACCTGTTTGCAATTTGTACAGAAGTGAGCGAAATTAATTTGCTGTATAGCGTTTTGTTTAATGCTGCCCATAAAATGTATAAAATAAAACGTCAAGAGTATATATTTCGTGTCGTTGCTATGCCTTAAATGAAAAATAACTGTCAATTATGAAACAATTTGTTAAATTGACTTCAAAAGTGATCGTTTATTTAAATCTGTCCATAAAATATGCAAATAACATGATAAGAATACGTTTTGTAATTTTTACACATAAGGGTGAGTGAAAGTGACATAAGAGTGAGCGTAAAGTACTTTTAATCACTCATTTCCTTAGCAACGGATTGAGTGAATAAAAGTAAAGCTTTATTTTCGCGTATCTACGTAGGAAAGTAAAAATGTTCAATGGCAGGATTAAACCAATATATTGACAGTTCGTACAAGAGCTCGCCTCCCCCACTTTGCTTGCAAATTTCGATCATGTCTACTAATAGGAAAAACGTAAAATACATTTTTTTATACGCAGAATTGAGTGTTAAATCTGAATTGACGATAAAAAAAACTATTATTTAGTTCATTTTTTAATATCTTAATATATTTACTTTCTAATTATTATAATAAAACACTTTTAACTTTGTTTTGTATAACTTATATATTTATTTTTGTGACTTAAGTTTCGGTAATTGTATTACCGAAACTTAAGTCACAAAAATAAATATATATATAACAAGAAGTCTTCTTGTTTGAAAATGGTAATTGTATTACCGAAACTTAAGTCACAAAAATAAATATATAAGTTATACAAAACAAAGTTAAAAGTGTTTTATTATAATATTTAAAATGTATAACGAAGTAGAAGCCTCCAGCATAAACAATATTACTTTCTAATTATTTTAAAATATTCAAAAATGAATTTTTTATGGTCAATTCTGATTCAACACTCAATTCTGCGTATAAATTTTTTTCCGGTCAGTAGGCGTGATTAAAATTTATACTAGGTAGAGTGTTCGGATGTAGTGGAAAAACTTTGTGGTTTCTTTTACGTGGTTTCAACACAATCACTACACCACCTTATTTCTATAAATGCTGCCTTGCAAGTATTTGATAATGTACATTCCAATTTAAGACAAAAAAAAAAATATTTTTTTACAAGTACACATCCTCTTGCATTAATTCTACCCCTTGGCTCCTTTTGAATCTTTCTTTAATGCCATATAAGAGGACATTCGAATTTTATATATTTGCCTCGATGCAGTTTCTTTATTTAGAAATAATTTCCAACTTCACATTAAAATTAATAATAACTAATTCAGTTCAACTTACCAAATGAGTTTGAAGAAATTCCATCATTCCACAATTCGCCAAATTTATGGCGCTTGCCAATAATGCGGCCAAAATGATAAGTTTCATGTTAACACGATGAAATGTCGCAACGAACTTTAAATGTATACTGCGACTCGAAGTTATATATTGATAACTAGATACAAAAAAATGCGTAATCTGCATTGACGCTTCAATAAATAATAATAATAATAATAATAATAATCTTTATTTGTTCAACCCAAAAATAAAAACAAGTGTATAAGGGATACGTAAATGAATTTGCACACATCAAAATACAGAATCATATGTACAAAATTTCACCAAATTAATCTGGGAAGACAAACCACAAGGCGAGATTCAGTTTTGGGGGAAATACCCAACTGTTCTTCCATCTAAACCTTATAAATATAACAAGAAAAAAACTAAATAATAATAAAGTATACTAAACTAAAACTAAAAACTAATACTAATAAAAACTAATAACTAAATAGGACGAGAAAGCATATTTACTAGATCAAGGCCACTCAAACTATTTTTTTGAAACAAACCAGCAATTTATATTTAAATGTGTTAAACATATAATTAAACATTACATACAATTGGTGATATGATGAAGATGTTGGTTGTGACCGTTAGTATGTACTAGTCAATTTTCTAGAACTGCGAAAGCAATTTTTTCACTTTTTATTTATTGCATAATATATACAAACATACCGTTTATTTTTTATTATAAGCAATGCTGGCACAACTACAATTTCGACCAGTAGAGCGGAGTAGATGATTCTGAGCCAAGAAGACTTCCCGGACGTATGTAATGTAGATATAAAAATGGCAACACTGTACCCGTAAAATGGCTGCCAACCAGTGACGGTTCGCGGGGTTTTTTCTTGTACGGCCGAGGAAAATACAGATAGGTAGGGTCAGTTGCAGAGACGGCTAGCTGCGTAACCGCACCTATCTGTAATACCACCTCTTGCTCCTCGGCCGTACCAGAAAAAAACCCGCGAAGCGTCACTACTGCCAACCTAGAAAAATCTGTGAGATTTATTGGTGTGAAATTAAAATCTGGTTCTGAGCCAGGAATTATTCCCGCAAGCCTTCCTGTAAATGTAAAAATGGCAACACTGTTCCCGCAAAATGCCTGTCAACCTAGAAAAATCTGGGAATTTATTGGCGCGAAATTAATTAATATGAGGGAATCTGACGGGGGTACATTCAAATCTGGAGTTATTTTGGGGTGGGAAATTCAAATCTGAAGAATTCTCAACTCAAAATGGCCAGCAACTGTCCAAATTTTGGGGAAATTAATGGCGAGAAATTTAAACTTGGGGGATTAAAATGGCTTTAATTGGTGGGAAATTAAAATCTGGTTCTGAATGAAGCCTTCCCGGAAATGTAAAAATGGCATCACTGCACGCGCAAAGTGCCTGTCAACTTAGAAACTTCTGAGAAATTCAAATCTGGGGAATCAAAATATATAGTCATTTTGGCGCGGGAAATTCAAATCTGAAGAATTTTCAACTCTAAATGTCCAGCAACTGTCCAAATCTTGAAGCAATTAATGGCGAGAAATTTAAATCTGGGGGTTTAAAATAGCTTTAAGTTCTACCCTGTTGCCAAAAAGACAAACGGGAATTACTCTGGTTCCCTCCCGAAACGGCAACGCTGTCGAGCTTTAAGTGTTACTGGTTTAAGCAAGGGGATAATAAAAATAAAAACAATTGCCACAAACATGCAAATTTTCAGATTTACTTAAAATCAATTCTACTGCAAGAATCCTCAAAAATCTAAATACTTTCCTTCTTTGAATTCCAAAATAATTGCACGAGAACACAAATTGTTGGAATTCCGAAATTTTTCAATTGTCCATAGCTTAAAAAAATATAAAAATAATTGCCACAAACGTGCACATTTCCAGAATTACTCAAAATCAATTCTACTGCAAGATTCTTCAAAAATCCGAAGACTTTTCTCCGCTGAATTTCAAAATAATTGCACGAGTACACAAATTGTTGAAATTTTTTAATTGTCCAGTGCTCAAAAAAATATAGAAACAATTGATACAAACGTGCAAATTTCTAGATTTACTTAAAATCAATTCTACTACAAGATTTCTCAAAAATCCGAAAAATTTCCTTCGTTGAATTTCAAAATAATTGCACGAGAACACAAATTGAAAAATTTTTCAATTTTCCAGAGCTCAAAAAAAAATATAAAAACAATTGTCATTGATGTGCAAATTTCCAGATTTATTAGAAATCAATTCTACTATAAGATTCCTCAAAAATCCGAAGACTTTCCTTCGCTGAATTTCAAAATAATTGCATGAGAATACAAATTGATGAAATTTCTGAATTGTCCTGAGCTAAAAAAATATAGAAACAATTGATACAAAAGTACAAAGTTCTAGATTTACTCAAAATCAATTCTACTACAAGATTTGTCAAAAATCCGAAAAATTTCCTTCGTTGAATTTCAAAATAATTGTACGAGAACACAAATTGTTGAAATTCCGAAATTTTTCAATTGTCCAGAGCTCAAAAAAATACAAAAACAACTGCCACAAACGTGCAAATTTTCAGATTTACTCAAAATCAATTCTAGTACAAGATTCCTTAAAAATCCGAAGACTTTCCTTTTTTCAATTTCAAAATAATTGCATGAGCATACAAATTGTTGAAATTCCGAAATTTTTTAATTGTCCAGAGCTCAAAAAAATACAAAAACAATTGCCACAAACGTACAAATTTTCAGATTTACTCAAAATCAATTCTACTACAAGATTCCTCAAAAATCCGAAGACTTTCCTTCGTTGAATTTCAAAATAATTGCACGAGAACACAAATTGTTGAAATTCCGAAATTTTTTAATTGTCCAGAGCTTATAAAAATATAAAAACAATTGCCACAAACGTACAAATTTTCAGATTTACTCAAAATCAATTCTACTACAGGATTCCTCAAAAATCCGGAGACTTTCTTTCGTTGAATTCCAAAATAATTGCACGAGAACACAAATTGTTGAAATTCCGAAATTTTTTATTTATCCAGAGCTTAAGAAAATATAAAAACAATTGACACAAACGTGAAATTTTTCAGATTTACTTAAGATCATTTGATCTTAAGCAAATCTGAAAAGATTCCAAGATTCCATAAAAATCAAAAGACTTTCCTTTACGATATTTGCTGAAGTTGTGCGTTTTATCAGAACTCAAAAAAATACACAAAAAATTGCTACAAATTTGAAATCTTCTAGATTTGCTTAAAAATGATTCTACTTCAGGATTACATAAAAATCAAAAGACTTTCCTTCACCGGATTTCATTTTATTCCCGCGAGAACACAACTGGATGAAATTCTGAAGTTGTGCGTTTTATCAGAGCTCAAAAAATATACAAAAAATTGCCACAAACTCTAAATCTTCTGGATTTGCCTAAAATCAATTCTACTTCAGGATTACATAAAAATCAAAAGATGTTCCTTCACTAGATTTCAATTTATTTCCGCAAGAATACAACTGGATCAAATTCTGAAGTGGGTTTTATCAGAGCTCAAAGCTTCTTCAAGATTACATAAAATGTCCTTCGCGAGATTTTAGAATATTTGCGCGAAAGCACAAATTGTTGAAATTCTGAGCTCAAAAAATATAAAAAAAAACAGTTACTACAAGCGTGAAAATTTGCAGATTTACAATGTTGAGTTTTGTGATTATATCTGCCGACTTTGTCTATTTTTAAGACGAGCAACCCAAAAAAAATCACAAGATGTCAAAATTAAGAAAACGCACGTGCACTGCACCGGATAATTCAAGGCAGCCAATATAATATTTCTTGAATGATTATAGGGATTTTCAGAAAATGTGTTGCCAACTATTTTTAACCTTCTGATCTCAAGGCATTTAATCACTAGGAATGTTTCTAATTAAAATGAATCATTTGTTGAATTTTTTTGACTCACACCTCCAAATTAGGTACAAAAACAAAGAATAAAATTGTGATATTGTATTCGTTTTATTATACTAACACAGATCAACGGCTGCGAGTCGAGCACACACGGTGATGGCGACATCTACAAAACAGCCGCGTACATTACAGTAATGCATGTTACAGATCCCGCTACCTACATTACAGGATATTATAGTTAAACTTAAATCCTTTTTGGCGACAGTGTAGAACTTAAAGCTCCGCTGTTGCTATTTTAATTACCAAGATTTAAATTTCCCGCTAGTAAATTCCCCAAGATTTAGATAGTTTTTCCGGCCATTTTGAGTTGAAAATTCCTCAGATTTGAATTTCCCAAAATACACAATCTGTATTAAATTAACTGTCAAGTCATACCCATTATAATTTAGCTGATGCTCCATTTATTCAACTTGTAGATAAAGGTTTATTGTTATTATTATTAATAAATAATAATATCAGCATCGTCATACTGATATTTATTTATCCGTGTTCTTACATTTTTTTAAATGAATCACGTCAAAATAGTCTAGACTAATTGTTTATCCTTATATTATAATTCCATTATCGTTATTATCAATTGTAATTTTGTTTTTGCGAATTTAATTAACACACATATCTTATTCATATATTAATATGATTTCGTATAAATAGCGGTAAATGCACTTAAAGTTCATTGTGGTATTAACTGCTGTAAACATGAAACTTACTCTTGCTGTTGTATTGTGCGCAATCACTATAAATTTAGTGAATTGTGGCATGATGCATTTTATTAAAACTCATATGGTAAGTCTTGTTCGGTTTCTTTCGAGTAGAAATAGAAAAAGACATTCTATAGTTCTCTCTATTCTTTCTCATTTCTTTACTAGATATGACCCACTCAAAATGAGTTGAGTAGTCACGTGACTTAACTGAAATTAAGAAGGTATTTTTGAGTCATGACTAGTGATGTTGATAATAACTTTAAATTCTCGCTTTTTCATTTAGCTCATAATACATTGATGTAGTAACTAACTCTCAGTTTGATATTACAATTTAATAATTTCATATTTCTTTCGGTGTTATTTGTATCAACTTTGTTTAATAGAGCACCACAAGCTTATTAAATGTATTAATTTCTTGATGTTATGAAAAGTTTAATTTAACTCATTTGTTATATACATGCAAAATTTTCAAATGTGTTTACACATTAAGGCAACTTAATGTAGGAGCACATGCATTTTGCAGCGCTAATGAAATATCCATTGAGATGAATCTTTGAATTTTTTTGCTCCCAAAGGTTTTCGCAATGTAGTTTCTCAGGTCAGACAACAAAAAAAAATCAAATAAGGCAACTTAATGTACACGCATTTTGCAGTTCTAATAAAATATCCACTGAGATGAATCATTGAATTTTTTTGCTCACAAAGAATTTCGCAATGTAGTTTCTCAGATTAGACAACAAAAAAAAAATCAAATATATTTATACATTAAGGCAACCTAATGTACATGCATTTTGCAGCACTGATGAAATATCCACTGAGATGAATCATTGATTTTTTTTCACTCCCAATGTAGTTTCTCAGGTTAGAAAACAAAAAAAAAATCAAATTTATTTTATAGTACATGCATTTTGCAGTGGTAATGAAATATCCACTGACATAATTCTTTGAATTTTTTTGCTCCCAAAGGTTTTCGCAATGTAGTTTCTTAGATTAGACAACAAAAAAAATTCAAATATATCTATACATTAAGGCAACTTAATGTATAAGTATTTTGCAGTGGTAATAAAATATCCACTGAGATAATTCATTGATTTTTTTGCCCCCAAAGTTATTCACAATTTAGTTTCTCTGGTTAGAAAACTATTTTAAAATAAATGTTCCTTGGAGAAATGAATCAAAAATTTTTATAATATTTAGAATTTGAACTGTTTGCTAATTTGCATTAAAGTTAACATAGTTCAATATTTTATCTGGTAATAGTGCTTGATCCCTGCACCCAATATACAGATTATCCACATACTGACAGATCAGACATTTTGCTTTGATACCTCATATTTGAAATATGCAAGGCTTCAATTAAATATAAGTTACCGTTTGATTAAATCTATAAATGTATTACGTTAGGTCCTTAACGAGGCAGACACTATGGAAGTAACTAAAATCGCCAACGATTGCAAAAAGGAGAACAACGTCCAAGACGAAGTGTTCATTCGATTGGAGAACGGCGAAATACCTGATGTTCGCGAATTCAAATGTTTCTTGAGCTGCTTCGCGATGAAATTTGGAACTCTCAAGCCAAATGGAGACATTGCCTTAACTCGTTTGGAAACGACGTTGCGGAAGAAGCAATACGACATTATGGTCATATGCTCAAAAATCCACCATGACGATGAATGCCAACGAGTGTTTGAGATGCATAAGTGTTATATGCTCGAGTTAAAGAAGAACAACATTGTGTTATAATACGTAAAGAAGACATCTTCTATCTATTATAGTTAAAGAATTTTATTATATGTTTTTACGCAAAGACATCTTCTGTCCATTGTAGTTCATAGTAGTGTCATCCATATTTATGTTGTGTAATCATTAGAAGCAGAAATATATTGGTCAATAGTAGTAAACAGTAACATTACAGTAAATAATAAAACTGTATAGATATAAGAGATTTAATGTGTACGAGGAGCGTTTGAAAAGTCCGTGCAAAAATAAAAACTACTAACGTGTTTGGGGTAAACCTTTTTAATTTTTCGAAACAGTCTTTTTTTAGACTTATATATTTCGTCCAACGATGTTCTAGTTTGCTGATCCCTTCCGAATAATAGGATTTCTCCATGTCTGCAAAATATCCATTAGTGTCTGCAATCACCTCCTCGTTTGAATAAAATCTTTGTCCCGCCAGCCATTTCTTCAAATTGGGGAACAAATAGTAGTCCGAGGGAGCCAAGGGGGATGTGAAACGAGTTTGAATTCTATTTCCATTAATTTTGCGACCACAACTGCTGAGGTGTGTGCTGGTACGTTGTCGTGATGGAAAAGGACTTTCTTGTGGGCCAATCGCGGGCGTTTTTCTTGCAGCTCGGTTTTAAAACGGTTTAATAATGATGAATAATATTTACCTGTAATAGTTTTACCCTTTTCCAGATAGTCGATGAGGATTATCCCTTGCGAATCCCAAAAGACAGTCGCCAAAACCTTTCCGGCCGAAGGAACGGTCTTCGCCTTTTTTTGGTGCAGATTTCCCCTTGGTAACCCATTGTTTAGATTGTTGGTTGGTCTCAGGAGCATAGTAATGTATCCATGTTTCATCCACAGTGACGAAACGACGCTTAAAGTCCTCCGGATTCTTCTGGAACAGCTGCAAACCATCCTTGCAACACTTCACATGATTCCGCTTTTGGTGAGCAATCGCGGCACCCATCTTGCGGATAGCTTTCTCATGACCAAATGTTTATGCAACCCGTTCAGTCGAGATGCCCACAGCACTAGCAATCTCACGCACCTTAACTCTTCTGTGATCCATCACCATATCATGGATTTGATCAGTGATTTCGTCCGATTTACTGTTTAGCTTTGAGGCACAAACTCTGTGGATGATTCCCTGGCTATCAAAGAAAAAAATCAGCCTGAATTTGATCTTTGATTTGCTCATTATTGCCTTTTTGGGACTTGGAGAGCCTGCAGTGCGCCATTCCTTGCTCTGGAGTTTTGTTTCCGGATCATATTCAAACATCCAACTCTCGTCACTAGTGATGACATGTTCAAAAAAATGGTTTCATTTTCAGTCGATTACAAAAAGTCCTCCTGATGTCCTTTTATTCCTGCCAAAGCTTTTTGGAACCATTATCGCGCAAATTTTTCTCATCTCCAATTCATTGGTTAAAATCTGACGAACGGTGGTAACTGTTCGGTGATCATTCTGATCGCCAACCGACGATATAAACGCACAAGTTCCCGGATTCTGTCGACATTTTCATCGTTTCTTGCAGTTGAAGGGCTTCCGCTGCTTGGTTTATCTTCTGCGTAGGCTGAAGTTTTGCAAAAGTTTCTGTTGCACTGTGCGCAAGTCTCAAGCAAAACTTGATAGCACACTGTTGCTCGAAATTAGAACGCACTACAAAATATTGTTTCACGAGAACAATGACTACGCACATCAAGTTCAAACTCGTACTAAACGCCTATCGCATTACCACCTGTCGCCCTTCCAAGTCACGTGTTTCCAGTGTTGCCGTATCGAACGCTACGCTGCCAGTCTCATCACTTAATTTATACACCTCGTTTTTTCTTTGAAAAAATCTTACAAAAGTTATGAATTACCAAAATTGCTCTTATCGGAGCTAAAATTTTAACTAGAATTAATAACTTGTGAAAATGGATACTTTTGCTATATTGTACTAACAAATACTTTCGGCATCTATTGATAAACTAAAACAGTTTAGTTGTTTACAAAATTTTTGTCAGGACAAAAGTTATGAATTTACAAAATTGTCCCTACAGTAAGCCTTAAATTCGAGCCAAAATTAAAAAAAGAAGAATTGCAAACAATGAATAAGTGGAGTTATTGCTATGCAAATACTAGCAATACACGCATTTATCTTCTTTGGTTATATTAAATCTTGGAGATGTAATTTTACAGTCAAGTAAGATAATTTTAAATAATTTAATTTGCGCATGCAAACACTTCGAATTAAATCGTGTAAATTGGATTAAAAGTATGACATACTTCCGACAGGGATTGAACCTGCAACCTCCAAATTGCTAGACTGGGGCGCTGCCAGTTGCGCCACAGAAGCCACAGGTTCGATCCCTGCCGGAAGCATGTTACAGTTTTAGTACGATTTAGTTCAAAATATTTGTGTTTGCAAACTAAAGTATTGAAAACGCCGTTAAAGTTGGACATGGTTTCCAGAAAAAAACTTTTTTTTTCACAGGGGCGCTAGAGGGGGGCGGAAGGGGTTACGCTTAATTTAGCGTGCATGACTTTAAAGAAGACACTTCAAAGTATTTCGCCCTCGAATATTCATCAAAATCTATTGAAAATACACGAAATTTCACGAATTTCAAGTGTTTAATTTTTTTTCCCTTCAGTATATATTTTATTCAATTAGCTAAAATTAATTATTTGATTATACAACATGAAATAAAATGGATAGACACCTAATATCGAAACAAGTATTATAGCACAACGTCAGCCTTCGTTAATTCATGTATATAACACGTATAAAGCTGAAAGATTCGTTCGCATACATCATCATCATGTTGGCCTTTTGAGCACTTGGCGACAATGTCGTATTGCTTTTTGGTGACTATCCTTTCCAAACGAGTCAAGATGGTATCTCCATTTGGCTCGATGGCCCCAAATTTCAGCGCGAAGCAACTCAAGAAACATTTGAATTCGCGAACATCTGGTATTTCGTTATTCTCCAATTGAGTGAACACGTTGTCCGGGACTTTGAACTCCTCTTTGCATCCGTTGGCGATTTTTGCTAGTGCTGTAGTTTCCTCTTCGTTAAGAATCTAATATAATAAGTTTATAGATTTAATCAAAAAATAACTTACGGTTATTTAAAATTTTCCGATGTTAGTGTCACAAGGTGATTTTAAATATAGCCTATTCGGTGGAATTTGGCGGCTAAAGTCGTAAAACGGCCGGTCCACCCTGAGAATCGACGCACCCCCGAAGAAAATGTATTGGTGGTTCGTCTAATCGCATCCCATGAATTTATTACTGTCCTTCACTCCTATTGGTATACGCACTTTTACACCAATACTTCTCAACCGAGATTGGTTTGAGATAAAAAAATATAACGTCCCCTACTTCGACTCTCTTTTACGACCACAGCCGCCAGATTCCGGAGAACGGGCTATAGGCGACCACGTGTCGCTTCATACTTGTGGGTATAGACAGTAGTGTCCAATTTAATACATGTGAATAATAAGCTGCCTAACTCAAAGTTATATTCAAATTATATTATAAAGTAAAATAAGATGGTAAAATAGTAGGTAATAATTTATTGTCTGAAAAAATGTTTTTAGTGGTATATTGCATATTTATTTTGTTCAAAAACGCACTTAGAAATAGGTAAACAGGCGTCAATGACACTAATGGCATTTAATTGAATAACATTTGATAGAATGAAGGTTTGATCAAGTTTTCACAAAGTTGACCTTGGATCCGGTCAGGAATTAAAATTCACCCTTTATTTTGTTAGCGCTGCAAATGCATGTATATTATGTTTCGTGCATTTTGTGATGCAGAAAATAAATAAATTTAAAATTTTTGCATAATATATGTGTGTTACAAAGGACCTTTCAGAAATGTAATGTAATACAAGTTGAGATGGCCCATTAAATATTCAAGTTGATGTAAATAACACCGAAAAGTTATTAAATTGTAGTATTAGTTACTGAAAAGCCGAGAATTCAAAGTTATAATGGAAACACAATTAACAAAAATATTTTACAAAAAAATGACACCTTCAGCGCGAATTATGGAATATTTTTTTCATATTTCTTTGCATTTTCAAAGTTATAATGGAAACACAATTAACAAAAATATTTTACAAAAAAATGACACCTTCAGCGCGAATTATGGAATATTTTTTTCATATTTCTTTGCATAAACGAGTAAGTTTGTGACAGTATAAAAATATTTCGTAGAAAAAGGTAACAACAACAAGAAAATATTTTTTCAGGATTATCTTATAGTTCAATCAAAGCTACATGGGCATGAAGTGGTTACACGCCAGCTGCCGAAAAGAAAGTACTCTTCACGGAGCAGATCTAATATTGCTCTCACTGCAGTAGAGAATAGAGAGTACAACTTTTTTTTTATAATAGAATGTCCATTTCTTTCGAAAATACTTACCAAATGAGATCTAACAAATTCTCTCATACCACAATTCACTAAATTCATAGTGATTGCGCACAATACAGCAGCAAGAGTAAGTTTCATGTTTACGGTAGTCAATACCACAATGAACTTGAAGTATTTTTACTGCTATTTATACGAAATCATATTAATATATGGAAGAGATATTAGTTTTAATTAAATTTGCAAAAAAACAAAATTACAATTCAATGATAATGGTATGATAAACGAATGCTCGTGGATGTTCGGCGGTGAGGCAACGGAAGAAAATTTGACCGAAAAAGCAACGGAATATTTTCTTCCTCTATTAGAGTAAGTAGTGCAGCCCTAGCGGCATCTTTGTCTTTGCCTCACCTACGGAAATCCACGAGCCGCCGCTGTAAAGACTGAAAGACCTCTGATCAATTGCCTGTTGACATCATTTGTAAAAGTGTCTCAAGAAATGTATTGTCTCTCTGTACATTATACTTTTTTGAGATCTTCAGTGCCAAACACTGAAAAATGAAAAGTACGAACACGCCTATGAGAAAAATGTAATTTTGTAGCAAGTTGGGTTGGTACCGGTCTACTTCCAATATATTCATATGCGACGTTGCCGATATATTATTAATAGTTTGTTATTGTTATTGTTGTTGATTTCCGCCATGGAGAACGTTCTAAATGTTACGATGAACCAATTACAAACCTACGCGATATTATTCTTAATAAATTAAGTTTCGCAAGTACTACTTTTTGTGGCGAGAGTTGTTCGGCAACCTAGTGGGATTTCTATCACTCAAGATGTCAAAAAAATCTAATATAACGGAGTATATAAAGATAAGCAACTAGTTTAGACTAATAAACAAATTAGAAACAACCTTACTTGTTGCAGAAAGCATTAAATAAATTCAATAAGGCTACATTTCGTTTTATTGAATTTAGTTTAGACTATTTTGACGTCTCAAATTAAAAAATACAAGAAGGAACAAGGACATAGAAATAACAGTCTTACGATGATATTACAACATAATGATAATAAACTTTATTTGCGCTAAAGCAAACAATAGTGTAATATAATATAAGTTTAATAAAAGAGTAAATTGTGACACGAGTGCTTCAATGGAACGAGTGCCACAATGCCTGTTATTAAACATTTTTTTCGAGTGGGCGATTAGCTGTTCAGAAACAAGTATAATATACTATTTTTTCTACTTTAGATTTAGCCAGTGGCGGCTCGTTATATAGAACCAAGGAGCCATGGCACTACCTGTAGTTTCAAGTTCAGCAAGAATTTTAAATAAATTTTTAAAACACTTTTTCGCCAGTTACTTTGGTGTAGGAAGATAAATCGTTCTTTTTTTTCTTCAAAAAAGGAGGAGGGAGTCTATATTGTATAAGTGGCGCTACCATCAACATATTCCACGAGCCGCCATTAAAATTAAGTACAGTTTTTGAAAATCCACGAGTTGTGAGTTTTTGGAAATTTTAATTTTCGAATTGTGTAATACTCCAGCAAAAAATATAAAAAAATATAAAACGTGTTGACAAAATTCTGAAAAAAATAAAATACATTTGCAAATCACCGTTTTATCAAATTAAGTGCAGTTTTTAAAAATCCACTAATTACTTCGCGAGTTGTGAATTTTTGAAAATTTTAGTTTTCGAATTGTGTAATACTCGAGCAAAAAATAAAAAAAATATATATAAAACGTGTCGACTCAATTACAAAAATTAAACTGGATTTGCAAATCATCGTTTTATCAAACTAAGTAGAGTATTTAAAAATCCACCGATTATTTCGCAAGGTGTGAATTTTTTAAAATTTTAATTTTCGAATTGTGTACCACTCGAGTGAAAATTTAAAAAAATATATACAAAACGTGTCGACGAAATTCTTCAAAAATTAAGAAGAATTTGCAAATCATCTTTTTATCAAATTAAATAGAGTATTTGAAAATCCACCAATTATTTCGCGAGTTGTGAATTTTTGAAAATTTTAGTTTTCGAATTGTGTACTACCCCAGTGAAAATTTAAAAAAATATCGACGAAATTCTACAAAAATTAAATTAGATTTGCAAATCATCGTTCTATCAAACTAAGTGCAGTTTTTGAAAATCCACCAATTATTTCGCGAGTTGTGAATTTTTGAAAATTTTAGTTTTCGAATTGTGTACTACCCCAGTGAAAATTTAAAAAAATATCGACGAAATTCTACAAAAATTAAATTAGATTTGCAAATCATCGTTCTATCAAACTAAGTGCAGTTTTTGAAAATCCACCAATTATTTCGCGAGTTGTGAATTTTTGAAAATTTTAGTTTTCGAATTGTGTACTACTCGAGTGAAAATTAAAAATATATATATATATATATATATATATATATATATATATATAAAACGTGTCGACGAAATTCTGCAAAAATTAAATTAGATTTGCAAATAATCTTTTAATCAAATTAAATAGAGTTTTTGAAAATCCACTGATTATTTCGCGAGTTGTGAATTTTTGAAAATTTTAATATTTGAATTGTGTAATACTCGAGCAAAAAATTAAAGAAAACATATAAAAGGTGTCGACTAAATTCTAAAAAAATTAAATTAGATTCGCAAATTATCGTTTTATCAAACTAAATAGAGTTTTTGAAAACCCGCCAATTATTTCGCGAGTTGTGAATTTTTGAAAATGTTAGTTTTTGAATTGTGTAATACTCGAGCAAAAAATAAAGAAAAAATATAAAACGTGTCGACTAAAATCTCTAAAAATTAAATTGGATTTGCAAATCATCGTTTTGAAAATCCACCGATTATTTCGCGAGTTGTGAATTTTTGAAAATTTTAGTTTTCGAAATGTGTAATACTCGAGCAAAAAATTAAAAAAAAAATATAAAACGTGTCGACTATATTCTACAAAATATAAACTAGATTTGCAAATCATTGTTTTATCAAATTCAGTGCAGTTTTTGAAAATCCTACAAATATTTCGCGAGTTGTAAATTTTTGAAAATTTTAGTTTGCGAATTGTGTACTACTAGAGTGAAAATTAAAAAAAAATATATATAAAACATATCGACGAAATTCTACAAAAATTAAATTAGATTTGCAAATCATCTTTTTATCAAATTAAATAGAGTATTTGAAAATCCACCAATTATTTCGCGAGTTGTGAATATTTGAAAATTTTAGTTTTCGAATTGTGTACTACTCGAGTGAAAAATTAAAGAAAACATATAAAAGGTGTCGACTAAATTTAAAAAAAATTAAATTAGATTCGCAAATCATCGTTTTATCAAACTAAATAGAGTTTTTGAAAACCCGCCAAATATTTCGCGAGTTGTGAATTTTTGAAAATGTTAGTTTTTGAATTATGTAATACTCGAGCAAAAAATAAAGAAAAAATATAAAACGTGTCGACTAAAATCTCTAAAAATTAAATTGGATTTGCAAATCATCGTTTTGAAAATCCACCGATTATTTCGCGAGTTGTGAATTTTTGAAAATTTTAGTTTTCGAAATGTGTAATACTCGAGCAAAAAATTAAAAAAAAAATATAAAACGTGTCGACTATATTCTACAAAATATAAACTAGATTTGCAAATCATTGTTTTATCAAATTCAGTGCAGTTTTTGAAAATCCTACAATTATTTCGCGAGTTGTAAATTTTTGAAAATTTTAGTTTGCGAATTGTGTACTACTAGAGTGAAAATTAAAAAAAATATATATAAAACATATCGACGAAATTCTACAAAAATTAAATTAGATTTGCAAATCATCTTTTTATCAAATTAAATAGAGTATTTGAAAATCCACCAATTATTTCGCGAGTTGTGAATATTTGAAAATTTTAGTTTTCGAATTGTGTACTACTCGAGTGAAAAATTAAAGAAAACATATAAAAGGTGTCGACTAAATTTAAAAAAAATTAAATTAGATTCGCAAATCATCGTTTTATCAAACTAAATAGAGTTTTTGAAAACCCGCCAATTATTTCGCGAGTTGTGAATTTTTGAAAATGTTAGTTTTTGAATTGTGTAATACTCGAGCAAAAAATAAAGAAAAAATATAAAACGTGTCGACTAAAATCTCTAAAAATTAAATTGGATTTGCAAATCATCGTTTTATCAAACTAAATAAAGTATTTGAAAATCCACCGATTATTTCGCGAGTTGTGAATTTTTGAAAATTTTAGTTTTCGAAATGTGTAATACTCGAGCAAAAAATTTAAAAAAAAATATAAAACGTGTCGACTATATTCTACAAAATATAAACTAGATTTGCAAATCATTATTTTATCAAATTCAGTGCAGTTTTTGAAAATCCTACAATTATTTCGCGAGTTGTAAATTTTTGAAAATTTTAGTTTGCGAATTGTGTACTACTAGAGTGAAAATTTAAAAAAAATATATATAAAACATATCGACGAAATTCTACAAAAATTAAATTAGATTTGCGAATCATCATTTTATCAAATTAGGCAGGAACAGTTCGTTATATAGAGCCAAGGAGTCATGGAATTACATGTACTTTCAAGCTCAGTAAGAATTTTTAAAACACTTTCGCCAGTTACTTTGGTCTAGGAATATATATCGTTCGGCGAGGGGGGGGGGTATATTGTATAGGTGGCTCTACCATCAACATGTTCCACGAGCCGCCACTGGATTTAGCTGAGGATTTATTTATCATGGGGCTGCTTATAGTGAAAATGTTTCTTCAGGCATACAAAATCTCAACAAATCCACATCCACGGCCATTAACTCCGTGATTCACTTCGAGGAGTCGTCTCTTTGAGTCGACTCTTCCAAACGAACAACGCAAATACCATCCACAAATGCGAAATCTGTACATTCCTTGATAATGACTTTTAGTCGAAACTAGTGGGAATTAAATAAATAATTAAAGTGAAACGAACCAACCAAATTAATAATTCGAATACTGCATTGATGGATACCACTTTAACTCATCTTGCTGCCGGATAAAAATGCTCTTTATAGAAAAAAAAAAAGGTACTAAATCAACTACTCGTAAAGACATCAATAATCTCTCCATTCATATGAAATTGAAATTTCTGCAGCGAAACCATTTAGAAATAACTTAAAGATAGCAAACAATAGCACATGATTATACAAGTTTAATAAGGGAGTCCGTTGTGATACAAGTTCTCCTATAGAACGAGTGCCGCAATGCCTCTTTTTAAACTTTTTGTTTGTTTGGAGTAAATAACTTAAAGATAGCACTGGGCAACAAAAAAAAAATCCTTTTGCATGAGATTTTCCAAGTGATTCTGTATCTTTTGGATTTAAATCTGAAATCGGTTTTCTTCTGCATGTTACGGTTATCTTGCAATTTGATACATTGATTTAATAGGCTGTTTAATGAAAAACCTAATTTATTTAATTGTTCGCCAAAGTCGGAGTTGACATACTTTTTGAGCACAAGTAACCCGTTTTTCGTTATTTTGATATTTCGACCAGCGAGGAAAAGCGATATAATTCATCCTGAATTTTTAATCTTTAATAGAACCTCTATTATACAAAGGGTTGTGGCAGATGACCTAGTTGTCAACGCTATAATTTAAAAAAAATAGAACCTCAAAAGTTTTCTCCAGACTTTTCCGTGGTCTAGCCTATGTTTTCATCATTCATAGGCGTTACGGATACTTATTAAATAGGGTTTGCGGCGTTACGTAAAAAAACGTTTTTTTTTTAACATTTTCCTTTGCAGCTCAAATTGAGTCACGAAGAATTTTTGAAAAGTGAGGACTTTTTTTTCATTTCGAAAAACTTACGCACTTTTTTTGAGAATAAGCATGTGTCCCGGCTCAGGAGTCATTTCGTCCACCTCTTATATGAAATTCTCATTATTTCGCGGAGATCCTTTATCCAGGAGTACAATTGCCGAAGATTCGCTCCTTGTCGGAGGGCTGGTTTCGTATTTCATGGCTATGGATGTGAATTTACTTGAATTTTGTATGCTTGTATGCCTAAAGAAGCAATTTCACTATATTCAGCTCCATAATAAATAAATCCTTAGCTAAATCTAATGTAGAAAAAATTGCACATTATACTCGTTTCTGAACGGCTAAACGCCTACTCCAAAAAAATACTTGTTTAATAAGAGGTCACTCGTTCCATTGTAGCACTCGTGCCATAATGGACCCTCTTATTAAACTTGTATAATAATGTACTATTGTTTGCTTCAGCGTGTATAAAGTTTATTATTATTATTATATTATAAAATCATTATCGTAAGATTGCTATATCTTTGTCCTCCTATTATCAAATTTGGCACGATTAAATAGTGTAGACTAATTGTTTTTATGGTAATACCATTGTTATTTTGTTTTTGCGATTTTGATTAACACTTTAATCTTTTCCATATTTTGATATAATTTCGTGTAAATAGCAGAAAAAATACTTAAAGTTCATTGTGGTATTAACTGCTGTAAACATGAAACTTGCTCTTGCTATTGTATTGTGCGCAATCACTATCAATTTAGTGAATTGTGGATTCTTAGAATTTATTAATACTCATTTGGTAAGTTCTTTAGAATAATAGATTTATTATTAAAAAAATATTCTCTCCATTATCTATACTAGCAAAACAAACCCAAATTTTAATATTTAAAAATTCTGCTAATTTCTATTAATGCTAAATATTTTATTTGGTAATAGTGTTTAATTCTTGTACCCATTGTACAACTTCTCTCACATTTGAAATATTCAACCATATACAAGCGAATACAAAGGTTTAATTAAATATAAATTATTGTTTGATTAAATCTATAAATTTATTATGTTAGATTCTTACCGAAGAAGATATTACCGAAGTAACTAAAATAGGCAACGATTGCTTAAATGAGTTCAACGTCCCAGTCGAAGTGTTCGTTCAATTGGAGAATGGCGAATTACCAGATGTTCGCGAATTGAAGTGTTTCTTCAGTTGCTTCGCACAGAAATTTGGGGCGATGGAGCCAAATGGAGATGTTATCTTCAGTCGTCGTTTGGAATCGGCGATAACCAAAGAGCAATCCCACATTATCAAAAAATGCTCTAAACCCGGAACTGGCGATGTATGCCAGCGTGCGTTTGAGCTTTTTAAGTGTTATCAGGAGGAATTAAAGAAGGCCGGCATTGTGCTATAATACTTGTTTCGAAAATACTTCTATCCATTATAGTTGAGGAATTTTATTACATCTTGTATAATTAAATAAATAATTAATGTACGCGAATTGAATAAAATATACAGGTGTAAGTTTTAACTTTGTAATATGTCACTGCAAGTCATTTTCGAACATTATCTATTTGAATAATTCCAGCATGTTACAATTTGCTGATGATTTGCAATGAAATATCGTACTGATTAAAAATGAAAAAACAATGGTAACAAGCATGAAATTATTTGGAATAGATGTTACTATGTGGTGTTATAAAAAAAAACCGAAAGTATCTCTCTACTTAATTACTTGATAATCCTACTGTAACCCGCAAGTGTTAATTTCCAATTTACATTTTTGAAATTCGCGGAAGAAATTGAAAGATATTTGCTGCAAGAATAAAACTTTCTGAAGTTACTTCAAATGGATGCTACTAGGTGATTGCATAGAAATATCTCCTGCCTTAGTTACAAGGTGATTCCACTTAAACACCATTGTGTTAACTCCGTAGTTGTTTTTAAATACGATTAAAGAATATTAAAAACAATGGCCTTGAGTATTAAACTTTTTAAAATTACTGTAACTAGATGCTACTACGCGATTTCATAAAAAATCCCAAAATGTCCCTTCCCTTAATTACATGATAATCTTAATGGAACATCCTCGTGTTAATTTCGAAGTTATTTTTTTTTAAGTTCGTCTAAAAATTGAAAAATATTTGCGTCAAGAATAAATCTTTCTGAAGTTACTTCAAATAGATACTGCGTAATTAAATTAAGATCCCAAAATATCCCCTTCCTCAATTACAAGAGAATTTCACGTAACAAAGTAATGAAAATGAACAGTTTTAATTTGATATGCTAAGTAATGAAATACGTTTTTTTTAAACAAAAATTGAAAAACAAGCAAATAATGACTCTGTTAGAATAGATTGTTGACTCAAGGTGAAACTATAGGTGACCATCTTATGAAACTTCATTGGAGCTTGCGATTATTTGCCTCCAGATGCTAGACCACACGAGATTTATCATTTTCTCTGAGAGAATTGAGAAGGAAACACCTTTTTTTTGTCATAGGCTTGTATCATTCTGCCACTAAGGATGATGTGAATTAACAGTACATTATAAGGTGTGAGTCACATAATTTTGTTTCTGAGTTGGCCATGCCTAAGAGAACATAGCAGTCATGTCTGAGATTAATTCATTTTTTTAAATCTAATTCAATAGTCTTATGACGTAATAATATGTGACGTAACTCATTTATCTCACAACCAACTTTAAAGCAAAATTTTGTGGCTCACACGATATAATATTGACAGTAGGATATACAAAGATACTCTTCACGCCAGGGGGTATTTCGAGGCGACTTTGAAGAAAACACTTTTATTTAATTGTATGCTGCTACTTGTAATGCACATTTTATTAAATCTATTGATCAAAAATTATGTCAAACATTACACATCTCACGCAAAGTTAATTTTCTTCCATTAATCCATGTAACACTTAAAAATCTCATACAATCGTTGACTTTGATCTTCACCTTGGATTTTCGAACATTCAGTCGAAATGCCGCACTGCGTCTTGTGCACTACTGCTTTCAAAGGAGTTCTGTGTGAGAACTCCAATTCTCAAAGCGAAGCCAAATTAATCTTCTTCCATTTATCCATGTGACACTTAAAAATCTCATACAATCGTTGACATTCGTCGTCTCCAAAGGACTTAAGTTGATATCCCCATTTGGTGAGAGGGTTCCAAATTTCAAAGAGAAACACTTCAAAAAGCACTTGAAATTTCATTTGGTGTTTTGGTCCCCATTTTGCATTCATTGGCCATTTTGGCTACTTTCAAAACCTTGGATTTTTGAGCATTCAGTCGAAATGTCACATTGCGTCTTGCGCACTACCGCCTTCAAAGGAGTTCTGCGTGAGAACTCTCAAAGCAAAGCATTTCAAGAAGCACTTGAATTCACGAAAATCTAGCGCTTCGCCTGACGAGATCTTCCGTGATTTTGGACTCTTCTTTGCATTCATCACTGATTTTGGCTGTTTCCCACATCTGGGCCGCATTAAGCGTCACCTAAAGTAATGCGTTTATTGATTGATTGTGGAAATGATTAGTAATTTAAATTTGGTTTACCATATGACTTTTGACGCATTCGTATATTCCGCAATCCGCCGTGTATTTAAGGCGATTGCGATTAAGGCGGTGATGATGATTAATTTCATGTTTGCAGAAGATAACACCGAAATTAACTGAATATATTTACTGCAGTTCGTTTAAATGTATGTTGATATCAATAGCAAATTTACTACGGAATACGAAAAACGATTAATAATTGTGAAATAATGATGCAATAATTTCTTGATTAAGATATAAATATTTTGTCTACAGTTATAAACAATTTCCACGACGAATTGCTATTGCTGTATTTATATAATCACTAAATTATTAATCGAAATTCGGGTAAAAGTAAATTTTAAAATAAAATCGAGATTTATATCGCGAGCTATTTATTTCTGCGAGTATATTTTTAGGGCCTAAAGTGTTTTACTTTCTCCGTTACGAAGTACGAGAAAGTATTGTAATCATGATTTTTTTTTCAAATTTTTTTTTACGGAAATATCCGTTTTGGGGTCCCTAGATGCCATTTCAACAATTTCTGGGAAACAAAATTGTGTCTGTGCGCGCTGTATCTCAAAAACTAATAAAGCAATTGATATGAAACTTTGAACATCCGTCTTATTTGATAATCTGAAGAATTGAAAAGCTTTTGGTAAAATTTCGTACACCGGAAGTGGGCGTTTACCTTAATTATTTTTTGTTTTTTGCCAATATTTTCTTAAATATGAAAAATATCACAAAAACATTTAAACAAATATTGAAGAGAACAAAGAAATGAACATCTTTTGCTTGAAAACATTTTTCATAAAATCATTTTTATTCGAGAAAAATTTTTTTTTTTCATTTTTGGTTTATAATTATATAACGATAATAGTTACAGCAAATTTATGTCAATAACAATTGTAGAGAATGCTACAATAAACAACTTACAAAGAATAAGTTTTTTTTCGAAATCCCTTTAGTTTTTGAGTAAACTGAGTTTTTGAATTTGAAATATAATTTTTCCACATATTTTTTTCATAATTTTGACGTTTTAAACGTCAGTTTTATCCGAGTCTACGAAACGTTCAATGTACATTTAAAATATGATTTAAATTGAAAATAAACCATGAAAGCATAAATATAAATGATACCATCTAGTCGGAGAAAGAAACATGATGGCCACATCACCATTTTTTTGATTTTTGTATTAATACAAAATGCAAGATAACACTACAAATAGTACTTATTATTGGAGATTTTTCTTAGTACTTAAACTATTAAAATTAAAATAACTCCAGATTCATATTGAAACTTTTTTACAAAAATAACGATTCCTCGTCAGTTTTGAGTTGATATATCGAACACAGACGGAAAGAAAAAATTGTCAACTGGTGAAAATGGAAACAGTAAATAACTTCATCTCTCTACAGTTTTTATTAAAATTTTAGTACAATTACATAAAATAATTTGTAGAAGATATAAATAATTTCAGCAACAAGCATTACACGTATTACAACACAACGTTATCCTTCTTTAATTTGCCTACGTAACACTTGTATATCTCAAACACCCGTTGGCATTCATCTTCGTGTTGGATTTTGGAGCATACGGCCATAACGTCGTATTGCTTCTTGCGCACCGTCGTCTCCAAAGGACTTAAGTTGATATCCCCGTTTGGTGCGAGGGTTCCAAATTTCAAAGAGAAACACTTCAAAAAGCACTTGAACTCACGCACGTCCGGCAGCTCGCCATTCTTCAATTGCGCGAAAATTTCATTCGGTATTTTGGTCTCCGTTTTGCATTCATTGGCCATTTTGGCTACTTCCAAAAGCTCTGCTTCGTTAAGTACCTAAAGTAATTAATTTTAATTTATAAATTGAGTGTAACTGAAATTATTTCAACTTACCAAATGAGTTTGAAGAAATTCCAACATTTCACAATTCGCCGCATTTAAGGCGATTGCGACCGTTACGATGGCGAAGATTAGTTTCATGTTTTCAGGAAGCTGCACCGAAGTGAAGTAATGTGTACGGTAATTGCATCGGATTTATATTGATGCAAAAAATTGATCTCAATGTCAAAAGACTATGTAATATTTTTAATTATAATTATTTGTGCAATTATGATAACATAATCTTTCGAGAAAAATATAAATATTTAGTCTGTAACTGTGTATAAATAAATTTTAAATAGCGTGCGTAAGATGCATGATGTCTGTTTGTTACTTTTTGTGCAGCCATCACTGAACAATTACTGAATTCTATAGACTAAATATGTCTACACACCAGTGACGGTTCGCGCGGTTTTTTCTGGTAAGGCCGAGGAACAAGAGGTGGTAATACAGATAGGTGCGATCACGTAGCCAGCCCTCTCTGCAACTGACCCTACCTATCTGTATTGCCACCTCTTGTTCCTCGGCCGTACCAGAGAAAAACCCGCGAACCGTCACTGCTACAAACAGATTGGCGATACAAAAAAACGGTTCAGATAAACACCCACAGCCGGTGGAAACTGGAACTGTCATTGGGACATTGAAAGGATTATCAAGTTCAAATCATTATTTCAGCTTCGGAATATCACAACTATCCCTTTGATGCGACTATGCCGAGCATGAACACGTTGTTCGGAAGTATAGGAACCAGTACCAAAAATATTTGACCTGAATTATCAGAGAAGGAGTCAAAACATATGCGCTTGAAATATCATCTGTAAAACCTTTTTAAGCACTTAAAGAATTCCTTGTTTGCAGTCTGTTTTATTACCATGCCTGGAGAAGCACCATGGAAAATGTTTAACCCGCCAGTGGTGGCGCAAATTTGACTTTGATCAATGGTGATGCCGGTCTCGCGCACCGGTGTTTTCAACTGAAGATTTTTCGAAACGTGTTACAAATAGTTCATTTTTTTTTAAATTATGCTCTTTGACAATAAAACAAAGATATTAAATTGCAATGCGGCAGCTACTCGAAATAGCAACAAAAAACAATAACGGAGAATAAAATTATTAGAATTTTTTAACACACCCGGTCTCACAGACCAGTAGGCCACTATTGGCGGGTCTTATTGTAAAGTTATCTGCAGCCTACCTTCGTCAATTTTATTAAACTAGACATAATGAATGTGATCACTTGCAAAAAAGTGTGGAATCATCGGGAAAATATTATTGAGACGCATTACTGTTCTTTCAGCTTACAAAAATCTGCATAGAAGGGTCACCATCATCACCACAATTTTGAATATCTTATATCCTCTCTATCTCTTTTTTTAGTTTTCACGTTATACATATAATCTAGCCGTCTAAAATGATTTTTAAAGTCTTTCAAAAAAATGATTTTTGATAATAAAAATCCAATTTGTTTCGATTTTGATTATCAAAAATTATTTTTTTGAAAGAGCGTTGCCATTCTCATGCAAAATTTGACAGATTAATTATACCTATATTCAGGGGCGGCTCGTTATATAGAGCCAAGGAGCCAAGGCACTACCTGTAGTTTCAAGTTCAGCAAGAATTTTAAATAAATTCTTAAAACACTTTTTCGCCAGTTACAAAAAACTAAGGAAAATAAATCGTTCTTTATTTCTTCAAAAAAAGGAGGGGGTGGAAGGGGCTATATTGTATAAGTGGCGCTACCATCAACATGTTCCACGAGCCACCACTGAAATTAAGTACAGTTTTTAAAAATCCACGAGTTGTGACTTTTTGAAAATTTTAATTTTCGAATTGTGTAATACTCCAGCAAAAAATTTAAAAAATATATAAAACGTGTTAACAAAATTCTGCAAAAATTAAAATACATTTCTAAATCACCGTTTTGTCAAATTAAGTGCAGTTTTTGAAAATCCATCAATTATTTCGCGAGTTGTGAATTTTTGAAAATAAAAAAATATAAAACGTGTCGACTAAATTCTACAGAAAGTAAACAAGATTTGCAAATCATTGTTTTATCAGATTAAGTGCAGTTTTTGAAAATCCACTAATTACTTCGCGAGTTGTGAATTTGAAAATTTTAGTTTTCGAATTGTGTAATACTCGAGCAAAAAATAAAAAAATATATATAAAACGTGTTGACTAAATTACAAAAATTAAACTGGATTTGCAAATCATCGTTTTATCAAATTAAATGGAGTATTTGAAAATCCACCGATTATTTCGCGAGTTGTGAATTTGAAAATTTTAGTTTTCGAATTTTGTACTACTCGAGTGAAAATTTAAAAAAATATATACAAAACGTGTCGACGAAATTCTATAAAAATTAAATTAGATTTGCAAATCATCGTTTTATCAAACTAACTAGAGTATTTGAAAATCCACCGACTATTTCGTGAATTGTGAATTTTTTAAAATTTTAGATTTCCAATTGTACTCGAAAAAAAAAATAGAGAAAATGTAAAACATGTCGACTAAATTCTACAAAAATTAGACAAGATTTGCAAATCATTGTTTTATCAAACTAAGTGCAGTTTTTGAAAATCCACCAATTACTTCGCGAGTTGTGAATTTTTGAAAATTTTAGTTATCGAATTGTGCAATACTCGAGCAAACAATAAAAACAAATGTATAAAACTTGTCGACAATTCTACAAAAATTAAACTAGATTTGCAAATCATCGTTTTATCAAACTAAATGGAGTATTTGAAAATCCACCGATTATTTCGCGAGTTGTGAATTTGAAAATTTTAGTTTTCGAATTGTGTAATACTCGAACAAAATTAAAAAAAATATATAAAACGTGTCGACTATATTCTAGAAAAAATAAACTAGATTTGCAAATCATTGTTTTATCAAATTAAGTGCAGTTTTTGAAAATCCACCAATTATTTCGCGAGTTGTAAATTTTTGAAAATTTTAGTTTTCGAATTGTGTACTACTCGAGTGAAAATTTAAAAAAAATATATACAAAACGTGTCGACGAAATTCTGCAAAAATTTAATTAGATTTGCAAATCATCTTTTTATCAAATTAAATAGAGTTTTTGAAAATCCACCAATTATTTCGCGAGTTCTGAATTTTCGAAAATTTTAGTTTTCGAATTGTGTAATACACGAGCAAAAAATTAAAAAAAAAACATATAAAACGTGTCGACTAAATTCTAAAAAAATTAAATTAGATTTGCAAATCATCGTTTTATCAAACTAAATAGAGTTTTTGAAAACTCGCCAATTATTTCGCGAGTTGTAAATTTTTGAAAATTTTAGTTTATGAATTGTGTAATACTCGAGCAAAAAAATTTAAAAAAATATAAAACGTGTCGACTAAATTCTATAAAAATTAAATCGGATTTGCAAATCATCGTTTTATGAAACTAAATAGAGTATTAGAAAATCCACCGATTATTTCGCGAGTTGTGAATTTTTGCAAATTTTAGTTTTCGAATTGTGTAGTACACAAATGAAAATTTAAAATAAAATATATAAAATGTGTCGACGAAATTCTAAAAAAATTAAATTGCATTTGCAAATCATAGTTTTATCAAATTAAGCAGGGACAGTTCGTTATATGTATTGAGCCAAGGAGCCATGGCACTGAAAATTTAAAAATATTTATATAAAACGTGTCGACGAAATTCTAAAAAAATTAAATTAGATTTGCAAATCATCATTTTATCAAATTAAACAGGGAGAGTTCGTTATATATAGCCAAGAAGCCACTACATGTACTTTCAAGCTCAGCAAGAATTTTTAAAACACTTCCGCCGGTTACTTTGGTCAAGGAAGATAAATCGTTCTTTCTTTCTTAAAAAAGGGAGGGGGGTGAGGGGTATATTGTATAAGTGGCTCTACCATCAACATGTTCCACGAGCCGCCACTGCCTATATTATGTACCTTTACAAAAATTATTGATTTTTTATTTGTATTTATTTATTCAACGAAATCACCTTTTACACACCAATAATAACACAAGTTAAAAAAATATAAAAAAAAATAAAAGATATCGTAAATTGAAATAAATCCTCTTAAGTTCTTATTTAAAACTAAGTAGGCTAACCTGAACAAATTAACTTCATCCCTATGACTAATTTCATTAGCTGTTGCCATAAATCTAAAATCTGTATCTTCACCATTGCAAATATGGCGGCGCAAGATGATCAAAAATTAACGTTTTTCTAGAAAACCGGTTAGTGGATTATTAAAAATTCAACAGATTAACCTTACATAATATATCTTCATAAATACCCAACCAAATTACTGTATCGTTACCAGAACAAAAATGGCGCTTATACCTAGGTATTTCTGTCAAAAACAGAAACACTGAGAAATATAAAAGTGGGCGAATTAAGAAGCGGACTTGACAAAATGGAGGTTTGGTCCAAGAGGGCTGAGAAAGACTGCTCTAGATTAAGCACTTCCTGAAAGTGTTTGATGGATTTTTTTGCGTAAATCACTTGAGGAAAAAATGTAGCGTATTTTTTTACCTGAAAGAATTTAGTCTACGCCACATGTTTCTGTTATTTGGCATGCGTATTTGCTGAAGTGAAGTGAAATAACTTCCTCACTTGTAAGATTTGTCGTAATCATATCTGATATTTACAATACACTGGAGAAATAATTTTATTTTATGGTAAAAAAAGCTAACTTACCTCTAATGAAATAAAAACTTATTTACGTACATTTATTTATTAGTGTGTGTGTTTTATTAAAAAGGTTTAACTTAAATACTACTTGCAACTAGAGCAGAAATAAATAGTTGGCAACATATTTTCTGAAAATCTCTATAAAAAATCAACTAAAATTGTAATAATAATAATAAATACAGTTTATTGAAACTCCTAAGAGCTACAAATGGCCATCGACCGAAGTCTTTCAGCCTATTAACACTAGCTACATTTGTTGTTAGTTACATTGTTCTTAAAATAGTTATGTTATAAATGTTATATTACATTACATGGTATTTTTAAGATATTAAAGAGACTTGTTAGTTAATGCTTATAACTACTCTCTCGTGCACTCTTTGATCATTTCGAAAATTGTTTTTTTCGGAAATTTATATGCATGATGCATAAATTGCTAAAATTGTATTTTTATTTGATTTATTTTTTTATCCAGTTTATTACGATGAATTTCTAAATTATTTGTTAGCAAATAAAAATCATTCCATTATAAAATTAAATTGACTGTCTGGAATTCTCCAATGCAGTGCAGTGTATATTTTGTTAATTTTGGCATCTTGTGGTTTTTGAAAGTTACCGGTTTTAAAAATAGTTTCTTGTGTGTTTTATCTTAATCATGAGCAGAACTAATCATCACTATTAATTATACATTTCTGATTAATTATCTAGCCCTTTCCAGGTTTTCCAAGCCGAAATTCCCATTCTTAGTAACGCCACCGAACTTCTGTTACTTGCTGCCAATTATTTGATCTCACGGTAGTAGCTTCTTCCGAGTTGATTAGTGAAGCATGTGAGGTTGCCATAGAGACGTGCTAAACAACTCGTGCCCACGAAAATTCACGAGGCTCTGCTGCTTGTAACGCGCAAAAGTTAGCGTTAGTCGAAAATTAGTAGTTATATTTAAAATCTTTATTTATTAAAAAAAATATTTACATATTATAATCATACATTTATTTTACAATCTAAACATCTTACAAAACGACATTATACTTTTTTAAGCCATTAACATAACACTTGTGTACGTTAAATACCTGATCGCATAAATCATCTTCTTTGATGGTGGAGCATTCAACAATAATATCATACTGCTTCTTACGCATGGTCGTTTCCAATCTGGTTAAGTCGTAATCCCCATTCTCCTTAAGCACACCAAACTTTAAAGAGAAGCATTTAAAGAAGCACTTCAGTTCCCGAACTTCCGGCAATTCTCCTGCTAGCAGTTGCTCGAAAACTTCATCTTGCACGTTGGTTTCTTTCTTGCAGTCCTTGCTAAATTGAACCACTTCCGCCAATTCAGCTTTGTTGAGCACCTTAATAAAGAAAAGGGAAATTAATGTTGAGTTATAATAATTTCGAAAAATGGGGCTTACCATGTTCTTTTCAATGAATTCCATCATTTTGCAATTCACCGCCGCGCAGGTGATTGCGAATAATATGGTTGCAAGGATGAACTTCATGGTTAGTCTAATGGTGCCCTACTATTATTCTTAAACACAGTCTAGAATGCTTTTATAGACATTCGAGTTCATGGGGTCAATACGATATATTCATATAAACGCGTTGGTTTTGTAAACAGATAAGGTTTCTGTAATTGAAGGTTAAAGGATATCAGTAACTAATGAAGTAGTTTGTTTGAAAATGTGTTCATTTATTATGTAAATTTAAAATAAATGATAAAACATCAGAGGATTAAACGGTTCTTTTCCAGCAAAAAAAAAAATATCGACCCTTTTCGGCAATTCAGTGTTCTCATCAGCGATATATCTTTCGAACGCATTTAAAAATCGTTATCATCTATTAGATAATTAGCCGCTCGTATAAGTCGCGATTTGGGTGCAATGAACTGATCGTTGGTTTTGTGGAAATAGGAAATTTTGGGTTGGGAAATTATGGATGATATGGGACATTGGTTTAGACAGCCACAACCGATTTTTTGTAGATAGTATTCATATATAAATGAAAATGGACAACCACAAACATCCATGCCCTCGCCGGGATTCGAACCCAGGACCCGTCGCATTAGTTCTGGCGCGCTAGCCACGTGGCTAGCGGGCCGGCAGTTGGTTTTGTAAAATAGATTTTTATAAACTCTCATACACTCCGACAAGATCTTCACTTCCGTCCACGAGAAACCTGGTGTTGGTGATGCCTCGGAAACCTCTACTAAAATTTCTGCAACCTGATAAAATATATGAATTTCATTTATTTTATAATTTAGAGTGCGAATAGGAAAAAAAGGATCATTAAAAAGATAATTTCGAGAGAAGGCGCCCGATAACTTTGACAATTATTTTTAAGGACTTCGGCGTCTTAAAATTCTAAGGCTGAATCGTCCTGGCAAGTGCATATGAATCATCATTGATGATTAAATTAATACTTTGCCAGAAAATGGTTATGAAATCTTCGATAATAATAATCAAAATTCATTTCTTAACAGACAGAGAAAAATATAAAATACAAAATACAAAATTTTCTTACTTTTGTTAAAAAATTGGCTTTGAAATAATTTCCTGAACAAACCACTGGTTCGATTCGGGGTTTCTACACATCACTGGAAAGATCCCTTCAAGACACCTCTAAAAATGTACTTTCGCTAAAACAAATGTTAATAACTAAGTCCGTGACGCGTCAGCAAAGAAAACTCGAAAATGGAAAAAATCGAAAAAATCAATTTTTTTAGTAATTATCGTAGATCAATGAAGTATACCTTCTTTTTCATCAGAAAAGGAAAGAAATTGATTGGTGTAAAACAATTTCAGCCATCTTTAATAGCAATAAAAATAGCGCGTTACCATGAACATGTTTGAAAATTTTCAAAAAAAAGGCTTCAGACTTTGTTCGGCCGTAGCGTCTAAACGAAAACTCCGAATTGAACGCGGTTTTTAAATCTGTGCTCCTTGTGTGTAAAATAGTAGGATTCAATTAAAATTGTATATTTTTAATTTTTGACGAAAAACTACCCAAGGGTCCCCCCTTCTTACTTTTGCTCAAAAATTGGCTTTGAAATAATTTCCTGAAGAATTTTTCGTTTGATTCAGGGTTTCTACACATCACTGGAAAGATCCCTTCAAGACGCCTCGGAAAATGTACTTTCGCATGAACAAATGTCAATTTTAAGCCCGTGACGCGTCAGCAAAGAAAACTCGAAAATGGAAGAAATCAAAAAAATCAAAATTTTTAGTAATTATCGTAGACCATTGAAGTACACCTTCTTTTTCAGAAAACCGAGAGAAATTGATTGACGTTTAAAAATTTCAGCCATCTTTAATAGCAAAAAAATTAGCCTGTCACCATGAACATAAAAATCGATTTTTTCAGAATTTGATCGGCCGTAGCGCCTAAACGAAAACTCCGAATTGAACCCGGTTATCAAATCTGTGCCCCATGTGTGTAAATTAATCCGATTCAAGTAAAATTGCTGATTTAAAATTTTTGACGAAAACCTGGAAAACTGCTCAAAAATTGGCTTTGAAATAATTTCCTAAAGAAACCACTGGTTCGATTCGGGGTTTCTACACATCACTGGAAATATCTCTTCAAGACGCCTCGAAAAATGTACTTTCGCAAGAACAAATGTCTATTTTAAGCCGGTGACCCTTCAGCAAAGAAAACTCGAAAATGGAAAAAATCGAAAAAATCAACTTCTTCTTTTTCTTTAGAAAAATGAAATTTATTGACGTTAAAAAATTTCAGCCATCTTCAATAGCAAAAAAATCAGCGTGTCACTATGAACAGTGGCGGTTCGTGGAACATGTTGATGGTAGAGCCACTTATTCAACTCCCCCCGGCTCCCCTCATTTTTGAAGAAAAAAAAAACTATTTATCTTCCTGTACCAAAGGAACTGGAGGAAATGTGTTTTAAGAATTTATTAAAATTCTTGCTGAGCTTGAAACTGCAGGTAGTGCCATGGCTCCTTGGCTCTATATGACGAGCCACCCCTGGCCTTAATGTGTCAAGTATTGAAGTGCATTATCAAAATTAGATTTATTCTAAATGCATTTTGAAATTTGAAGCTTTGTTCGGCCGAAATTATTCTTTTGCGATTTTTATAAGAACCGACTGCAATTTTTTTCTCTGCATTTCAAATTTGAGGATTGCAATTTTGTTTCCAGCCACGATGTGTCAAATATTGAAGTGGATTGTCAAAGTTAGGTTTATTCTCGATCCATTTTGAAATTTTGAAGCTTACTTTGGCCGAAATGAATTTTTTACAATTTTTATAAGCGCAAACTGTAATTTTTTTTCTGTGAATTTCAACTTTTGATGGTTGTCATTTTGTTTCCAGCTGTACTATGTCAAGTATTGAAGTTGATTATCAAAATTAGATTCATTCTGAATGCATTTTAAAATTTTGAAGCTTATTTCGGCCGAAATGATTTTTTTACGATTTTTATAAGCAACGACTGCAATTTTTTTCTCTACTTTTCAACTTTTGAGGATGGCCATTTTGTTTCGAGCCATACTGTGTGAAATGATGAAGTGGATTATTAAAATTAGGTACATTCTGGATGCATTTTAAAATTTTGAAGCTTACTTTGGCCGAAATTCATTTTTTTATAATTTTTATAAGCGCAGACTGCAATATTTTGCCACTTTTTCAACTTGATGGTTGTGATTTTGTTTCCAGGTATACTATGTGAAATATTGAAATGGATTATCAAAATTAGGTTCATTCTGGATGCATTTTGAAGATATTAAGCTTATTTTGGCCGAAATTTTTTTTTTACAAATTTTATAAGCGCCTACTGCAATTTTTTTCTCTGCTTTTTAACTTTTGATGGTTGTCATTTTGTTTCCAGCTACACTTATACAATATAGACCAATTAGAAATTATTGCTGAGCTTGAAACTACAGGTAGTGCCATGGCTCCTTGGCACTGTATAACGAGCCGCCCCTGACCATGAACATGTTTGAAATTTTTTAAAAAAGTCGATTTTTCCAGACTTTGATCGGCCGTAGTGGCTAAACGAAAACTCCGAATTGAACGCGGTTTTGAAATCTGTGCTCCTTGTGTGTAAATTAGTCGGATTCAAGTTAAATTGGCGATTTAGAATTTTTGACGCAAACCTGAAAAACCACCCAAGGTCCTTCCTACTTTTGCTCAAAAATTGGCTTTGAAATAATATCCTGAAGAAACCTCTGATTAAATTCGGAGTTTCTATACATCACTGGAAAGATCCCTTCAAGGCGCTTCGGAAAAGGTACTTTCGCAAGAACAAATGTCAATTTTAAGCCCGTGACGCCTCAGCAAAGAAAACTCGAAAATGGAAAAAATCGAAAAATCTACTTTTTTAATAAGTATCGTAGACCATTAAAGTATACCTTCTGGAACTATAGCAAGAGGGTATTTAGGAGGCCCTTCTTCTTCTCCGGTGCTACCTATTCTGAAAAATCTGAGATCTTGCAGTCATCTTTATCTTCCATGTATTGGCAAATACCATCAATTGCATCTAATTCATCCTGACTTACAACTGCAGCACGAGGGGTTTTGGGAGACCCGATGTTACTTGACTTATTTTTACCTTTTCTCTCGGAAAAATCTGGCCCAATAGTTTTTTTGGTACTGCTAATTAATCTTTCACACATTTCGCCCCCACCTCAACATTCCGTTGCTTTCTATTTTTAATTTGAAGTAACAAGAACTTACTGTATAAATACCGTTGGGATTTTTTCTCTATACTTTACAGACGTTCCTATGGCAAAAGAATAGAAATTGAAGACTGTGTCTAGTTCTTACAAGGGAACGGTCGGGGGCGCTCACCGATTGCGACTTACTTTGTATATGTTGTAAGGCATCAAAAAGTAAGAGACCGGTACTTTTTATGTGCTTATCTCGAAGTTTAGGGGCGGCCCGTTAGTGTAGTGGGTACAGGCGAGCGCTTGTGCCGGTTGCATCGCGTGCCATCTGGGTTCGAATCCCAGCCCGGCCGAAAGATTTTTCGGGGATCGAGAAGTATTCGGTCGGGTCCATGGTTGTTGTGTATACGTCTGACATTATTCATTTATTCATTTACTCATCCCAAATTAAATACATAACATAATAATAACCTGGTCGTGACTGAATGGCTCATGCCTAAGTCAAAAAGAAAAAAAAATCTCGAGGTTTAGGGGGTGAAACCACCTCTTGGACCACCAAAATGGATTTTTTTTTCATTTGTAACATATATCTTCTAAAATACGAGGTATATGAAAAAAATGTTTTATATAAAAGTTTTACAGTATTTTTATGCTCTTTGCAACGATGTACTAAGTACAGGGGACGCAGAAGTGGCAAAACAGATACGTAGGGTCGGTTACAGTGACTGCATCTACCTCCGCCGTACCATCAGTCACCCCGCGAGCCGTCACTGTTTTTGTGTACATTTTTCTGCAACTACTATCTCCTGCTAGGAGTTTATATTTCAGATTGAATCTTTTTTGGCTGCAACGCTTGATTGTTTCCACAAGTTCTTTTAAAATATAGTTCTTCGGATTATCAAATAATGCTTATGTTTAAAGTTTCATATCAATTCTATTATTACTTTTTGAGATACAGCCGCACACAGGTGGGCCGACTTACAAGGAGAGGATCAGATGTGTGACTCACCGATTTGATCCATCTTTGGCACACGTGTAGGTCATGACAAGAAGTGTAACAGGTGCAAATAATTCAGCCGTTTTCGAGAAAAAAATTGATTGATTCTAAAAATAAGATATTTAAATACACATGGATTTATAAAAACTATAAAAAGAAAATGAATGAACCCAACTTCAACAATAGGGTTCGATCCTTCGACCTTCCGACTACGAATCGGGGGTTTTATCGATGCGCCAAAAGGTCGGTATATGTTTGTTAACGCAAAAGGTATATAAACATACGAATTAATAACAAATTTCTCGAAAACGGCTGAATAGTGCGCCCTATTACTTACACCTGTTACACTCCTAGTTATGACCTACACGTGTGCCAAAGATGGATAAAATCGGTGAGTCACACATCTGATCCTCCCCTTGTTAGAGACGGACAGACAAACACAAGCACATACAAAAAATCTCGGAATCTTCTTAAGGGAGCTTAAAATATATAGGGTATCCCATCGAAACCGTACATTAAAAGTTTATAGACTAATCTCTTCAACGAAAATATTTTTGAGATTATACGACTTCCGGTTATGCAGAAAGTCAATACCAACTTCCTTATTTTAAATGGAATACTAAATTTTTTTATTGCAAATTTGATTTCCACATAAAAAAAATCATGCATATTTATTTATTAAAAAAATATTTATTTTATAATCTAAACATTTTACAAAACGACATTATCTTTTTTTAAAGCATTAACATAACACTTGAATAAGTTAAATGTCTGATCACATAAATCATCAGCTTTGGCAGTGGCGCATTCTACAACAATATCATACTGCTTCTTACGCGTGGTCGTCTCCAATCGGTTAAACTCGTAATCCCCATTTTCTTTGAGCACACCAAACTTTAAACCGAAGCATTTAAGGAAACACTTCAGTTCCTGAACTTCCGGCAATTCTCCTCTCAGCAGTTGCTCAAAAACTTCATCTTGCACGTTGTATTCTTTCCTGCAGTCCTTGCTGAATTCAACCACTTCCGCCAATTCAGCTTTGTTAAGCACCTTAATAAATAAAAGGGGAATTAATGCCGAGTTATATAATTTTGAAAGAAGGGGCTTACCATGTGCTTTTCGATAAATTCCACCATTTTGCAATTCACCGACGCGCAGGTGATTGCGATTAATATGGCTGCAAGGATAAACTTCATGGTTACTGTAACGGTACACTACTTTGATTCCAAAAAATACGTTCCGAAATGCTTTTATAGGCGTTCAAGTTCATGGGGTCAATACGATTATTTTGGTTACATTAATAGTAAACAGATAATGTTTATGTAATTAAAGGTTGCAAAAAAAATGTGCTGACTTGTTATGTTAATTAAAAAGAAATGATAAGAGATTAAACGATTTACCATCATCTCTTTTCCAGCTTAAAAATGGGGTTTCATAAACTAACTAAAAACTTAAAAAGAATGTACACAACAATGTGCAGAGAAAACGGTAGTTTTGGAACCAGGGAATTATAATCGGAAAAATTTCATCAACATTCCTTTGGAAGTTGTAGCAAACTATCAAATGGGGTTTCATAAACTAACTAAAAACTTTAAAAGAATGTACACAACAATGTGTAGAGAAAACGGTAGTCTAGGGACCAGGGAATTATAATCGAAAAATTTTCATCAACATTCCTTTGGAAGTTGTAGCAAACTATCAAATGGGGTTTCATAAACTAACTAAAAACTTTAAAAGAATGTACACAACAATGTGCAGAGAAAACGGTAGTTTTAGGACCAGGGAATTATAATTGAAAAAAATTCATCATTTCAACATTTCTTTGGAAGTTGAAAATATTATTTATATTTAATTCAAAACAATTAGACATATACTAAAAGTGTCAAATAATTTAAAATGGTACACAAAAACACTTCATATTAATACAGCTATTTATAGTATCTTCATAACTTAGTTATTTAAAATATCACTTTCAATGCTGGGCAAAACCAAAACGTTGAGCCTGTCTTCCAACAGTCTGTTTTTGATCAACTTCAATTTTCAAAATAACCTTTTGCATATGACAATAAGTGATAGGTACCAATCTGTGACTTTTTTTCTAAGAGGAGTTTTTTTACATCGACTACTCCTGACTGACTTTTTTCTTTACCTCAACTTATTGAAACTCATGGTAAAAGACTTGTACGGAATCAGTTCAATTCCCAATTGATCGTCAACGACGCCTAAGTCATTATTCTATGTCTCTTCATTAGTAATTGTAACCGCAAAACAGGTATCAACTAGTTTATATGCCTCAATCCACTGCCGAAATAAATATTCAAATTAATCTCCAACAGGAAGAAAACTTTTTCGAGTGTGCTCTTTTCAACGAAAATATTTTCAAGATTATACTAGTGACGGTTCGCGGGGTTTTTTCTGGTACGGCCGAGGAACAAGAGGTGGTAATACAGATAGGTGCGGTCACGCAGCCAGCCGTCTCTGCAACTGACCCTACCTATCTGTATTACCACCTCTTGTCCCGTACCAGAAAAAAAAACCCGCGAACCGTCACTGGATTATACGACTTCTGTTTATACCAGCGATTTCCAAAGTGGGCGCCACCGCCCCCTGGTGGGTGCTGCAGCAGTTCAGGGGGGCGCTGACGGCGTGTAAACACAGAAGAATTTCCGCAATTACAAGAAGAACTGATGAAAGCAACTGCAAATGATTCAATAAAAAGTTTCATAATTTCAAAGTTCAATGTTTCTATTTTACACAATTCTTTACTATATTTTGCGAAAAAGGTAGAAACAATAATACATATATATTTCGTATTAATTGCTGTCAAAATTAAAAAATTTCCAGGGGTCACTAAGTAATTTTTTTTTTTGAAAGGAGGCGGTAGGGCAAAGAAGTTTGGGAACCACTGGTTTATACAAACTACTTTATTTTAAATAAAATACTAAATTTTTCATATTCTGCATAAAATTCTATGAAAAAAATCCTGTCTGCACATTTAAAATATTTATTGAATAAAAAAAATATTTACCTATTACAACCATTCATTTATTTTATAATCTAAGCATCCTACAAAACAACATTATTCTTTTTTAAACCATTAACATAACACTTATGCCTATTAAATGTCTGATCACATAAATCATCAGCTTTGATGGTGGAGCATCCAGCAATGATATCATATTGCTTCTTACGCGTGGTCGTTTCCAATCTTGTTAAGTCGTAATCCCCATTTTCTTGAAGCACACCAAACTTCGAAGCAAAGCATTTCAAGAAGCACTTCAGCTCCCGCACTTCCGGCAGTTCTCCTCCCAGCAAACGCTCGAAAACTTCATCTTGCACGTTGGATTCTCTCTTGCATTCCTGGGTGAGTCGACCCGCTTCCTCCAACTCGGCTTTGTTGAGGACCTTAATAAAGAGGGAAAAAAAACTCAAAACTCATAAACTTAACCTCCATATTTCCTACCCGCCCCACTACTCTTCTCACAGTCCTCTCGACCTCCAGTTAGCTACACTTCTCTGTCCTCAATCTCACCAATAACTTACACACCTCTATCCCACGCATTCCTACTTCTTTCTTTCACTCTCATCCTTATCGCCTCCCTCACTTTTTCACATCCATTCATCCAGTGCTCCCATTCATCTCTTTCTTCCCCGCAAAACCCACACCTCGTGTATTTTTATTTAACAAATAGTTAAATAATAATAAATATAAGAAAACGAAATGTAGCCTGAATATATGCTGAATAATGCTTTCTGCAACAAGTAAAGTTGTTTCTAATTTGAGGAATTAATGTTCAGTTATGTAGTTTCGAAAGAAAAGGGCTTACCAGGTGCTTTTCGATAAATTCCATCATTTTGCAATTCACCGACGCGCAGGTGATTGCTATCAATAAGATTGCAAGGATGAACTTCATGGTTACTCCAAAGGTGCACTGCTATTATTGCAAAACGCATTCTAAAATTCTTTTTATAGACATTCGAGTTCATGGGGTCAATGCGATTATTATCGTTATATTTTTATAAACGCACTGGTTATGCAAACAGATAATGTTTATGTAATTGAAGATTAAAGGATTGTTTGAAATGTGTTGATTTGTTATGTAAATTAAAAAGAAATGATAAGACATCGGTAGACTAAGCGGATGACGAGCGTAAAAACTTTAAACGTTTAATCAACTCATTTCGGTTATTCCCTTTTCCCATCAGCATTTTAAAGTCGGATATATTTTTAGAAAATACTTAGAGATTGGTATCATCTATTAGATAATTAATTAGCCGCTTTTATAACGGACGATTTGGGTGTATTGAACCTGTGGTTGGTTTTGTGAAATAGAACATTAGCGATAATCGTGTATAATCGTGGAAGTTAAGTGGAAGAGCAGTGAAAGGTTACTACCTCACTGAACTTGATCTGCCATAATATTTCTTGTACGCGGTTTGCAAATCTGAGCTCCTCGTACGTCAATTAGTCGGATTAGAGATTTTGAATTTTTGATGAAATCGTGAAAAAAGACATGACTAACCCCTTTGGAAATTTTGTCAAAAAATGCAACTTTCTTAAAAATCATCGTAGACTATTGAATTTAACTTAATTTTCATCAGAAAGACGAGAGAAATTGATTGCCGTTAAAAAATTTCAGCTAACTTCAATAGCAAAAAAATTAGTCAGTCACCATGAGGATTTTGGAAAATTTACGAAAATAATTGATTTTTCAGACTTTGATCGGCCGTAGCGGCCAAACGAAAACTCCAAATTGAACGCGGTTTGCAAATCTGAGCTCCTCGTACGTCAATTAGTCGGATTAGACATTTTTATTTTTTGATGAAATCGTGAAAAAAAACATGACTAACCCCCTTGGAAATTTTGTTAAAAAATGCAACTTTCTTAAAAATCATCGTAGACTATTGAATTTAACTTTATTTTCATCAGAAAGACGAGAGAAATTGATTGCCGTTAAAAAATTTCAGCTAACTTCAATAGCAAAAAAAATTAGTCAGTCACCATGAGGATTTTGGAAAATTTACGAAAATAATTGATTTTTCAGACTTTGATCGGCAGTAGCGGCCAAACGAAAACTCCAAATTGAACGCGGTTTGCAAATCTGAGCTTCTCGTACGCCAGTTAGTCGGATTAGACATTTTTATTTTTTGATGAAATCGTGAAAAAAAACATGACTAACCCCCTTGGAAATTTTGTGAAAAAATGCAACTTTCTTAAAATCATCGTAGACTATTGAGTTTAACTTTATTTTCATCAGAAAGACGAGAGAAATTGATTGCCGTTAAAAAATTTCAGCTAACTTCAAAAACAAAAAAATTAGTCAGTCACCATGAGGATTTTGGAAAATTTACGAAAATAATTGATTTTTCAGACTTTGATCGGCCGTAGCGGCCAAACGAAAACTCCAAATTGAACGCGGTTTGCAAATCTGAGCTCCTCGTACGTCAATTAGTCGGATTAGAGATTTTGAATTTTTGATGAAATCGTCAAAAAAAACATGACTAACCCCCTTGGAAATTTTGTTAAAAAATGCAACTTTCTTAAAAATCATTGTAGACTATTGAATTTAACTTTATTTTCATCAGAAAGACGAGAGAAATTGATTGCCGTTAAAAAATTTCAGCTAACTTCAATAGCAAAAAAAATAGTCAGTCACCATGAGGATTTTGGAAAATTTACGAAAATAATTGATTTTTCAGACTTTGATCGGCCGTAGCGGCCAAACGAAAACTCCAAATTGAACGCGGTTTACAAATCTGAGCTTCTCGTACGTCAATTAGTCGGACTAGACATTTTTATTTTTTGATGAAATCGTGAAAAAAAACATGACTAACCCCCTTGGAAATTTTGTTAAAAAATGCTACTTTCTTAAAAATCATCGTAGACTATTGAATTTAACTTTATTTTCATCAGAAAGACGAGAGAAATTGATTGCCGTTAAAAAATTTCAGCTAACTTCAATGGCAAAAAAATTAGTCAGTCACCATGAGGATTTTGGAAAATTTACGAAAATAATTGATTTTTCAGACTTTGATCGGCCGTAGCGGCCAAACGAAAACTCCAAATTGAACGCGGTTTGCAAATCTGAGCTCCTCGTACGTCAATTAGTCGGATTAGACATTTTGAATTTTTGATGAAATCGTGAAAAAAAACATGACTAACCCCCTTGGAAATTTTGTTAAAAAATGCTACTTTCTTAAAAATCATCGTAGACTATTGAATTTAACTTTATTTTCATCAGAAAGACGAGAGAAATTGATTGCCGTTAAAAAATTTCAGCTAACTTCAATAGCAAAAAAATTAGTCAGTCACCATGAGGATTTTAAAAAATTTACGAAAATAATTGATTTTTCTGACTTTGATCGGCCGTAGCGGCCAAACGAAAACTCCAAATTGAACGCGGTTTGCAAATCTGAGCTCCTCGTACGTCAATTAGTCGGATTAGACATTTTTATTTTTTGATGAAATCGTGAAAAAAAACATGACCAACCCCCTTGGAAATTTTGTTAAAAAATGCAACTTTCTTAAAAATCATCGTAGACTATTGAATTTAACTTTATTTTCATCAGAAAGACGAGAGAAATTGATTGCCGTTAAAAAATTTCAGCTAACTTCAATAGCAAAAAAATTAGTCAGTCACCATGAGGATTTTGGAAAATTTACGAAAATAATTGATTTTTCAGATTTTGATCGGCCGTAGCGGCCAAACGAAAACTCCAAATTGAACGCGGTTTGCAAATCTGAGCTCCTCGTTCGTCAATTAGTCGGATTAGACATTTTTATTTTTTGATGAAATCGTGAAAAAAAACATGACTAACCCCCTTGGAAATTTTGTTAAAAAATGCTACTTTCTTAAAAATCATCGTAGACTATTGAATTTAACTTTATTTTCATCAGAAAGACGAGAGAAATTGATTGCCGTTAAAAAATTTCAGCTAACTTCAATAGCAAAAAAATTAGTCAGTCACCATGAGGATTTTAAAAAATTTACGAAAATAATTGATTTTTCTGACTTTGATCGGCCGTAGCGGCCAAACGAAAACTCCAAATTGAACGCGGTTTGCAAATCTGAGCTCCTCGTACGTCAATTAGTCGGATTAGACATTTTTATTTTTTGATGAAATCGTGAAAAAAAACATGACCAACCCCCTTGGAAATTTTGTTAAAAAATGCTACTTTCTTAAAAATCATCGTAGACTATTGAATTTAACTTTATTTTCATCAGAAAGACGAGAGAAATTGATTGCCGTTAAAAAATTTCAGCTAACTTCAATGGCAAAAAAATTAGTCAGTCACCATGAGGATTTTGGAAAATTTACGAAAATAATTGATTTTTCAGACTTTGATCGGCCGTAGCGGCCAAACGAAAACTCCAAATTGAACGCGGTTTGCAAATCTGAGCTCCTCGTACGTCAATTAGTCGGATTAGACATTTTTATTTTTTGATGAAATCGTGAAAAAAAACATGACTAACCCCCTTGGAAATTTTGTTAAAAAATGCTACTTTCTTAAAAATCATCGTAGACTATTGAATTTAACTTTATTTTCATCAGAAAGACGAGAGAAATTGATTGCCGTTAAAAAATTTCAGCTAACTTCAATAGCAAAAAAATTAGTCAGTCACCATGAGGATTTTAAAAAATTTACGAAAATAATTGATTTTTCTGACTTTGATCGGCCGTAGCGGCCAAACGAAAACTCCAAATTGAACGCGGTTTGCAAATCTGAGCTCCTCGTACGTCAATTAGTCGGATTAGACATTTTTATTTTTTGATGAAATCGTGAAAAAAACATGACTAACCCCCTTGGAAATTTTGTTAAAAAATGCAACTTTCTTAAAAATCATCGTAGACTATTGAATTTAACTTTATTTTCATCAGAAAGACGAGAGAAATTGATTGCCGTTAAAAAATTTCAGCTAACTTCAAAAACAAAAAAATTAGTCAGTCACCATGAGGATTTTGGAAAATTTACGAAAATAATTGATTTTTCAGACTTTGATCGGCCGTAGCGGCCAAACGAAAACTCCAAATTGAACGCGGTTTGCAAATCTGAGCTCCTCGTACGTCAATTAGTCGGATTAGACATTTTTATTTTTTGATGAAATCGTGAAAAAAAACATGACCAACCCCCTTGGAAATTTTGTTAAAAAATGCAACTTTCTTAAAAATCATCGTGGACTATTGAATTTAACTTTATTTTCATCAGAAAGACGAGAGAAATTGATTGCCGTTAAAAAATTTCAGCTAACTTCTATAGCAAAAAAATTAGTCAGTCACCATGAGGATTTTGGAAAATTTACGAAAATAATTGATTTTTCAGACTTTGATCGGCCGTAGCGGCCAAACGAAAACTCCAAATTGAACGCGGTTTGCAAATCTGAGCTCCTCGTACGTCAATTAGTCGGACCAGACATTTTTATTTTTGATGAAAACTCGAAAAAAAGACATGAGTAAACCCCTAGGAAATTTTGTTAAAAAATGCAACTTTCTTAAAAATCATCGTAGACTATTGAATTTAATTTTATTTTCATCAGAAAGACGAGAGAAATTGTTTGCCGTTAAAAAATTTCAGCTAACTTCAAAAACAAAAAAAATAGTCAGTCACCATGAGGATTTTGGAAAATTTACGAAAATAATTGATTTTTCAGACTTTGATCGGCCGTAGCGGCCAAACGAAAACTCCAAATTGAACGCGGTTTGCAAATCTGAGCTCCTAGCACGTCAATTAGTCGGATTAGACATTTTTATTTTTTGATGAAATCGTTAAAAAAAACATGACTAACCCCCTTGGAAATTTTGTTAAAAAATGCAACTTTCTTAAAAATCATCGTAGACTATTGAATTTAACTTTATTTTCATCAGAAAGACGAGAGAAATTGATTGCCGTTAAAAAATTTCAGCTAACTTCAATAGCAAAAAAATTAGTCAGTCACCATGAGGATTTTGGAAAATTTACGAAAATAATTGATTTTTCCGACTTTGATCGGCCGTAGCGGCCAAACGAAAACTCCAAATTGAACGCGGTTTGCAAATCTGAGCTCCTCGTACGTCAATTAGTCGGATTAGACATTTTTATTTTTTGATGAAATCGAAAAAAAAAACATGACTAACCCCCTTGGAAATTTTGTTAAAAAATGCAACTTTCTTAAAAATCATCGTAGACTATTGAATTTAACTTTATTTTCATCAGAAAGACGAGAGAAATTGATTGCCGTTAAAAAATTTCAGCTAACTTCAAAAACAAAAAAATTAGTCAGTCACCATGAGGATTTTGGAAAATTTACGAAAATAATTGATTTTTCAGACTTTGATCGGCCGTAGCGGCCAAACGAAAACTCCAAATTGAACGCGGTTTGCAAATCTGAGCTCCTCGTACGTCAATTAGTCGGATTAGACATTTTTATTTTTTGATGAAAACTCGAAAAAAAGACATGAGTAAACCCCTTGGAAATTTTGTTAAAAAATGCAACTTTCTTAAAAATCATCGTAGACTATTGAATTTAATTTTATTTTCATCAGAAAGACGAGAGAAATTGTTTGCCGTTAAAAAATTTCAGCTAACTTCAAAAACAAAAAAAATAGTCAGTCACCATGAGGATTTTGGAAAATTTACGAAAATAATTGATTTTTCAGACTTTGATCGGCCGTAGCGGCCAAACGAAAACTCCAAATTGAACGCGGTTTGCAAATCTGAGCTCCTCGTACGTCAATTAGTCGGTTTAGACATTTTTATTTTTTGATGAAATCGTGAAAAAAAACATGACCAACCCCCTTGGAAATTTTGTTAAAAAATGCAACTTTCTTAAAAATCATCGTGGACTATTGAATTTAACTTTATTTTCATCAGAAAGACGAGAGAAATTGATTGCCGTTAAAAAATTTCAGCTAACTTCTATAGCAAAAAAATTAGTCAGTCACCATGAGGATTTTGGAAAATTTACGAAAATAATTGATTTTTCAGACTTTGATCGGCCGTAGCGGCCAAACGAAAACTCCAAATTGAACGCGGTTTGCAAATCTGAGCTCCTCGTACGTCAATTAGTCGGACCAGACATTTTTATTTTTGATGAAAACTCGAAAAAAAAGACATGAGTAAACCCCTAGGAAATTTGTTAAAAAATGCAACTTTCTTAAAAATCATCGTAGACTATTGAATTTAACTTTATTTTCATCAGAAAGACGAGAGAAATTGATTGCCGTTAAAAAATTTCAGCTAACTTCAATAGCAAAAAAATTAGTCAGTCACCATGAGGATTTTCGAAAATTTACGAAAATAATTGATTTTTCAGACTTTGATCGGCCGTAGCGGCCAAACGAAAACTCCAAATTGAACGCGGTTTGCAAATCTGAGTTCCTCGTACGACAATTAGTCGGATTAGACATTTTTATTTTTTGATGAAATCGTGAAAAAAACATGACTAACCCCCTTGGAAATTTTGTTAAAAAATTCAACTTTCTTAATAATTATCGTAGACTATTGAATTTAACTTTATTTTCATCAGACAGACGAGAGAAATTGATTGCCGTTAAGAAATTTCAGCTAACTTCAAAAACAAAAAAATTAGTCACTCACCATGAGGATTTTGGAAAATTTACGAAAATAATTGATTTTTCAGACTTTGATCGGCCGTAGCGGCCAAACGAAAACTCCAAATTGAACGCGGTTTGCAAATCTGAGCTCCTCGAACGTCAATTAGTCGGATTAGACATTTTTATTTTTTGATGAAATCGTGAAAAAAAACATGACCAACCCCCTTGGAAATTTTCTTAAAAAATGCAACTTTCTTAAAAATCATCGTAGACTATTGAATTTAACTTTATTTTCATCAGAAAGACGAGAGAAATTGATTGCCGTTAAAAAATTTCAGCTAACTTCAATAGCAAAAAAATTAGTCAGTCACCATGAGGATTTTGGAAAATTTACGAAAATAATTGATTTTTCAGTCTTTGATCGGCCGTAGCGGCCAAACGAAAACTCCAAATTGAACGCGGTTTGCAAATCTGAGCTCCTCGTACGTCAATTAGTCGGATTAGACATTTTTATTTTTTGATGAAATCGTGAAAAAAACATGACTAACCCCCTTGGAAATTTTGTTAAAAAATTCAACTTTCTTAATAATTATCGTAGACTATTGAATTTAACTTTATTTTCATCAGAAAGACGAGAGAAATTGATTGCCGTTAAAAAATTTCAGCTAACTTCAATAGCAAAAAAATTAGTCAGTCACCATGAGGATTTTGGAAAATTTACGAAAAGAATTGATTTTTCAGACTTTGATCGGCCGTAGCGGCCAAACGAAAACTCCAAATTGAACGCGGTTTGCAAATCTGAGCTCCTCGTACGTCAATTAGTCGGATCAGACATTTTTATTTTTTGATGAAAACTCGAAAAAAAGACATGAGTAAACCCCTTGGAAATTTTGTTAAAAAATGCAACTTTCTTAAAAATCATCGTAGACTATTGAATTTAATTTTATTTTCATCAGAAAGACGAGAGAAATTGTTTGCCGTTAAAAAATTTCAGCTAACCTCAAAAACAAAAAAAATAGTCAGTCACCATGAGGATTTTGGAAAATTTACGAAAATAATTGATTTTTCAGACTTTGATCGGCCGTAGCGGCCAAACGAAAACTCCAAATTGAACGCGGTTTGCAAATCTGAGCTCCTCGCACGTCAATTAGTCGGATTAGACATTTTTATTTTTTGATGAAATCGTTAAAAAAACATGACTAACCCCCTTGGAAATTTTGTTAAAAAATGCAACTTTCTTAAAAATCATCGTAGACTATTGAATTTAACTTTATTTTCATCAGAAAGACGAGAGAAATTGATTGCCGTTAAAAAATTTCAGCTAACTTCAATAGCAAAAAAATTAGTCAGTCACCATGAGGATTTTGGAAAATTTACGAAAATAATTGATTTTTCAGACTTTGATCGGCCGTAGCGGCCAAACGAAAACTCCAAATTGAACGCGGTTTGCAAATCTGAGCTCCTCGTACGTCAATTAGTCGGATTAGACATTTTTATTTTTTGATGAAATCGAAAAAAAAACATGACTAACCCCCTTGGAAATTTTGTTAAAAAATGCAACTTTCTTAAAAATCATCGTAGACTATTGAATTTAACTTTATTTTCATCAGAAAGACGAGAGAAATTGTTTGCCGTTAAAAAATTTCAGCTAACTTCAAAAACAAAAAAAATAGTCAGTCACCATGAGGATTTTGGAAAATTTACGAAAATAATTGATTTTTCAGACTTTGATCGGCCGTAGCGGCCAAACGAAAACTCCAAATTGAACGCGGTTTGCAAATCCGAGCTTCTCGTACGTCAGTTAGTCGGATTAGACATTTTTATTTTTTGATGAAATCGTGAAAAAAAACATGACTAACCCCCTTGGAAATTTTGTTAAAAAATGCAACTTTCTTAAAAATCATCGTAGACTATTGAATTTAACTTTATTTTCATCAGAAAGACGAGAGAAATTGTTTGCCGTTAAAAAATTTCAGCTAACTTCAAAAACAAAAAAAATAGTCAGTCACCATGAGGATTTTGGAAAATTTACGAAAATAATTGATTTTTCAGACTTTGATCGGCCGTAGCGGCCAAACGAAAACTCCAAATTGAACGCGGTTTGCAAATCCGAGCTTCTCGTACGTCAGTTAGTCGGATTAGACATTTTTATTTTTTGATGAAATCGTGAAAAAAAACATGACTAACCCCCTTGGAAATTTTGTTAAAAAATGCAACTTTCTTAAAAATCATCGTAGACTATTGAATTTAACTTTATTTTCATCAGAAAGACGAGAGAAATTGTTTGCCGTTAAAAAATTTCAGCTAACTTCAAAAACAAAAAAAATAGTCAGTCACCATGAGGATTTTGGAAAATTTACGAAAATAATTGATTTTTCAGACTTTGATCGGCCGTAGCGGCCAAACGAAAACTCCAAATTGAACGCGGTTTGCAAATCCGAGCTTCTCGTACGTCAGTTAGTCGGATTAGACATTTTTATTTTTTGATGAAATCGTGAAAAAAAACATGACTAACCCCCTTGGAAATTTTGTTAAAAAATGCAACTTTCTTAAAAATCATCGTAGACTATTGAATTTAACTTTATTTTCATCAGAAAGACGAGAGAAATTGTTTGCCGTTAAAAAATTTCAGCTAACTTCAAAAACAAAAAAAATAGTCAGTCACCATGAGGATTTTGGAAAATTTACGAAAATAATTGATTTTTCAGACTTTGATCGGCCGTAGCGGCCAAACGAAAACTCCAAATTGAACGCGGTTTGCAAATCTGAGCTCCTCGTACGTCAATTAGTCGGATTAGACATTTTTATTTTTTGATGAAATCGTGAAAAAAAACACCCCTTGGAAATTTTGTTAAAAAATGCAACTTTCTTAAAAATCATCGTAGACTATTGAATTTAACTTTATTTTAATCAGAAAGACGAGAGAAATTGATTGCCGTTAAAAAATTTCAGCTAACTTCAATAGCAAAAAAATTAGTCAGTCACCATGAGGATTTTGGAAAATTTACGAAAATAATTGATTTTTCAGACTTTGATCGGCCGTAGCGGCCAAACGAAAACTCCAAATTGAACGCGGTTTGCAAATCTGAGCTCCTCGTACGTCAATTAGTCGGATTAGACATTTTTATTTTTTGATGAAATCGTGAAAAAAAACATGACTAACCCCCTTGGAAATTTTGTTAAAAAATGCAACTTTCTTAAAAATCATCGTAGACTATTGAATTTAACTTTATTTTCATCAGAAAGACGAGAGAAATTGATTGCCGTTAAAAAATTTCAGCTAACTTCAAAAACAAAAAAATTAGTCAGTCACCATGAGGATTTTGGAAAATTTACGAAAATAATTGATTTTTCAGACTTTGATCGGCCGTAGCGGCCAAGCGAAAACTCCAAATTGAACGCGGTTTGCAAATCTGAGCTCCTCGTGCGTCAATTAGTCGGATTAGACATTTCATTTTTTGATGAAATCGTGAAATTTTGTTAAAAAATGCAACTTTCTTAAAAATCATCGTAGACTATTGAATTTAACTTTATTTTCATCAGAAAGACGAGAGAAATTGATTGCCGTTAAAAAATTTCAGCTAACTTCAAAAACAAAAAAAATAGTCAGTCACCATGAGGATTTTGGAAAATTTACCAAAATAATTGATTTTTCAGACTTTGATCGGCCGTAGCGGCCAAACGAAAACTCCAAATTGAACGCGGTTTGCAAATCTGAGCCCCTCGTACGTCAATTAGTGGGATTAGACATTTTTATTTTTGATGAAATCGTGAAAAAAAACATGACTAACCCAACCCCCTTGGAAATTTTGTTAAAAAATGCAACTTTCTTAAAAATCATCGTAGACTATTGAATTTAACTTTATTTTCATCAGAAAGATGAGAGAAATTGATTGCCGTTAAGAAATTTCAGCTAACTTCAATAGCAAAAAAATTAGTCAGTCACCATGAGGATTTTGGAAAATTTACCAAAATAATTGATTTTTCAGACTTTGATCGGCCGTAGCGGCCAAACGAAAACTCCAAATTGAACGCGGTTTGCAAATCTGAGCTCCTCGTACGTCAATTAGTCGGATTAGACATTTTTATTTTTTGATGAAATCGTGAAAAAAACATGACCAACCCCCTTGTAAATTTTGTTAAAAAATGCAACTTTCTTAAAAATCATCGTAGACTATTGAATTTAACTTTATTTTCATCAGAAAGACGAGAGAAATTGATTGCCGTTAAAAAATTTCAGCTAACTTCAATAGCAAAAAAATTAGTCAGTCACCATGAGGATTTTGGAAAATTTACGAAAATAATTGATTTTTCAGACTTTGATCGGCCGTAGCGGCCAAACGAAAACTCCAAATTGAACGCGGTTTGCAAATCTGAGCTCCTCGTACGTCAATTAGTCGGTTTAGACATTTTTATTTTTTGATGAAATCGTGAAAAAAAACATGACTAACCCCCTTGGAAATTTTGTTAAAAAATGCAACTTTCTTAAAAATCATCGTAGACTATTGAATTTAACTTTATTTTCATCAGAAAGACGAGAGAAATTGATTGCCGTTAAAAAATTTCGGCTAACTTCAATAGCAAAAAAATTAGTCAGTCACCATGAGGATTTTGGAAAATTTACGAAAATAATTGATTTTTCAGACTTTGATCGGCCGTAGCGGCCAAACGAAAACTCCAAATTGAACGCAGTTTGCAAATCTGAGCTCCTCATACGTCAATTAGTCGGATTAGACATTTTTATTTTTTGATGAAATCGTGAAAAAAAACATGACTAACCCCCTTGGAAATTTAGTTAAAAAATTCAACTTTCTTAAAAATCATCGTAGACTATTGAATTTAACTTTATTTTCATCAGAAAAACGAGAGAAATTGATTGCCGTTAAAAAATTTCAGCTAACTTCAATAGCAAAAAAATTAGTCAGTCACCATGAGGATTTTGGAAAATTTACGAAAATAATTAATTTTTCAGACTTTGATCGGCCGTAGCGGCCAAACGAAAACTCCAAATTGAAAGCGGTTTGCAAATCTGAGCTCCTCGTACGTCAATTGGCCGGATTAGACATTTTTATTTTTTGATGAAATCGTGAAAAAAAACATGACTAACCCCTTGGAAATTTTGTTAAAAAATGCAACTTTCTTAAAAATCATCGTAGACTATTGAATTTAACTTTATTTTCATCAGAAAGACGAGAGAAATTGATTGCCGTTAAAAAATTTCAGCTAACTTCAATAGCAAAAAAATTAGTCAGTCACCATGAGGATTTTGGAAAATTTACGAAAATAATTGATTTTTCAGACTTTGATCGGCCGTAGCGGCCAAACGAAAACTCCAAATTGAAAGCGGTTTGCAAATATGAGCTCCTCATACGTCAATTAGTCGGATTAGACATTTTTATTTTTTGATGAAATCGTGAAAAAAAACATGACTAACCCATGACTTGACTTGGAAATTTTGTTAAAAAATGCAACTTTCTTAAAAATCATCGTAGACTATTGAATTTAACTTTATTTTCATCAGAAAGACGAGAGAAATTGATTGCCGTTAAAAAAATTCAACTAACTTCAATAGCAAAAAAATTAGTCAGTCACCATGAGGATTTTGGAAAATTTACAGAAATAATTGATTTTTCAGACTTTGATCGGCCGTAGCGGCCAAACGAAAACTCCAAATTGAACGCGGTTTGCAAATCTGAGCTCCTCGTACGTCAATTAGTCGGATTAAACATTTTTATTTTTTGATGAAATCGTGAAAAAAAACATGACTAACCCCCTTGGAAATTTTGTTAAAAAATGCAACTTTCTTAAAAATCATCGTAGACTATTGAATTTAACTTTATTTTCATCAGAAAGACGAGAGAAATTGATTGCCGTTAAAAAATTTCAGACTTTGATCGGCCGTAGCGGCCAAACGAAAACTCCAAATTGAACGCGGTTTGCAAATCTGAGCTTCTCGTACGTCAATTAGTCGGATTAGACATTTTTATTTTTTGATGAAATCGTGAAAAAAAAACATGACAACCCCCTTGGAAATTTTGTTAAAAAATGCAACTTTCTTAAAAATTATCGTAGACTATTGAATTTAACTTTATTTTCATCAGAAAGACGAGAGAAATTGTTTGCCGTTAAAAAATTTCAGCTAACTTCAAAAACAAAAAAAATAGTCAGTCACCATGAGGATTTTGGAAAATTTACGAAAATAATTGATTTTTCAGACTTTGATCGGCCGTAGCGGCCAAACGAAAACTCCAAATTGAACGCAGTTTGCAAATCCGAGCTTCTCGTACGTCAGTTAGTCGGATTAGACATTTTTATTTTTTGATGAAATCGTGAAAAAAAACATGACTAACCCCCTTGGAAATTTTGTTAAAAAATGCAACTTTCTTAAAAATCATCGTAGACTATTGAATTTAACTTTATTTTCATCAGAAAGACGAGAGAAATTGTTTGCCGTTAAAAAATTTCAGCTAACTTCAAAAACAAAAAAAATAGTCAGTCACCATGAGGATTTTGGAAAATTTACGAAAATAATTGATTTTTCAGACTTTGATCGGCCGTAGCGGCCAAACGAAAACTCCAAATTGAACGCGGTTTGCAAATCTGAGCTCCTCGTACGTCAATTAGTCGGATTAGACATTTTTATTTTTTGATGAAATCGTGAAAAAAAACACCCCTTGGAAATTTTGTTAAAAAATGCAACTTTCTTAAAAATCATCGTAGACTATTGAATTTAACTTTATTTTCATCAGAAAGACGAGAGAAATTGATTGCCGTTAAAAAATTTCAGCTAACTTCAATAGCAAAAAAATTAGTCAGTCACCATGAGGATTTTGGAAAATTTACGAAAATAATTGATTTTTCAGACTTTGATCGGCCGTAGCGGCCAAACGAAAACTCCAAATTGAACGCGGTTTGCAAATCTGAGCTCCTCGTACGTCAATTAGTCGGATTAGACATTTTTATTTTTTGATGAAATCGTGAAAAAAAACATGACTAACCCCCTTGGAAATTTTGTTAAAAAATGCAACTTTCTTAAAAATCATCGTAGACTATTGAATTTAACTTTATTTTCATCAGAAAGACGAGAGAAATTGATTGCCGTTAAAAAATTTCAGCTAACTTCAAAAACAAAAAAATTAGTCAGTCACCATGAGGATTTTGGAAAATTTACGAAAATAATTGATTTTTCAGACTTTGATCGGCCGTAGCGGCCAAGCGAAAACTCCAAATTGAACGCGGTTTGCAAATCTGAGCTCCTCGTACGTCAATTAGTCGGATTAGACATTTTCATTTTTTGATGAAATCGTGAAATTTTGTTAAAAAATGCAACTTTCTTAAAAATCATCGTAGACTATTGAATTTAACTTTATTTTCATCAGAAAGACGAGAGAAATTGATTGCCGTTAAAAAATTTCAGCTAACTTCAATAGCAAAAAAATTAGTCAGTCACCATGAGGATTTTGGAAAATTTACGAAAATAATTGATTTTTCAGACTTTGATCGGCCGTAGCGGCCAAACGAAAACTCCAAATTGAACGCAGTTTGCAAATCTGAGCTCCTCATACGTCACTTAGTCGGATTAGACATTTTTATTTTTTGATGAAATCGTGAAAAAAAACATGACTAACCCCCTTGGAAATTTTGTTAAAAAATTCAACTTTCTTAAAAATCATCGTAGACTATTGAATTTAACTTTATTTTCATCAGAAAAACGAGAGAAATTGATTGCCGTTAAAAAATTTCAGCTAACTTCAATAGCAAAAAAATTAGTCAGTCACCATGAGGATTTTGGAAAATTTACGAAAATAATTAATTTTTCAGAATTTGATCGGCCGTAGCGGCCAAACGAAAACTCCAAATTGAAAGCGGTTTGCAAATCTGAGCTCCTCGTACGTCAATTGGCCGGATTAGACATTTTTATTTTTTGATAAAATCGTGAAAAAAAACATGACTAACAACCCCTTGGAAATTTTGTTAAAAAATGCAACTTTCTTAAAAATCATCGTAGACTATTGAATTTAACTTTATTTTCATCAGAAAGACGAGAGAAATTGATTGCCGCTAAAAAATTTCAGCTAACTACAAAAACAAAAAAATTAGTCAGTCACCATGAGGATTTTGGAAAATTTACGAAAATAATTGATTTTTCAGACTTTGATCGGCCGTAGCGGCCAAACGAAAACTCCAAATTGAAAGCGGTTTGCAAATCTGAGCTCCTCATACGTCAATTAGTCGGATTAGACATTTTTATTTTTTGATGAAATCGTGAAAAAAAACATGACTAACCCATGACTTGACTTGGAAATTTTGTTAAAAAATGCAACTTTCTTAAAAATCATCGTAGACTATTGAATTTAACTTTATTTTCATCAGAAAGACGAGAGAAATTGATTGCCGTTAAAAAAATTCAACTAACTTCAATAGCAAAAAAATTAGTCAGTCACCATGAGGATTTTGGAAAATTTACAGAAATAATTGATTTTTCAGACTTTGATCGGCCGTAGCGGCCAAACGAAAACTCCAAATTGAACGCGGTTTGCAAATCTGAGCTCCTCGTACGTCAATTAGTCGGATTAGACATTTTTATTTTTTGATGAAATCGTGAAAAAAAACATGACTAACCCCCTTGGAAATTTTGTTAAAAAATGCAACTTTCTTAAAAATCATCGTAGACTATTGAATTTAACTTTATTTTCATCAGAGAGACGAGAGAAATTGATTGCCGTTAAAAAATTTCAGCTAACTTCAATAGCAAAAAAATTAGTCAGTCACCATGAGGATTTTGGAAAATTTACGAAAATAATTGATTTTTCAGACTTTGATCGGCCGTAGCGGCCAAACGAAAACTCCAAATTGAAAGCGGTTTGCAAATATGAGCTCCTCATACGTCAATTAGTCGGATTAGACATTTTTATTTTTTGATGAAATCGTGAAAAAAAACATGACTAACCCATGATTTGACTTGGAAATTTTGTTAAAAAATGCAACTTTCTTAAAAATCATCGTAGACTATTGAATTTAACTTTATTTTCATCAGAAAGACGAGAGAAATTGATTGCCGTTAAAAAAATTCAACTAACTTCAATAGCAAAAAAATTAGTCAGTCACCATGAGGATTTTGGAAAATTTACTGAAATAATTGATTTTTCAGACTTTGATCGGCCGTAGCGGCCAAACGAAAACTCCAAATTGAACGCGGTTTGCAAATCTGAGCTCCTCGTACGTCAATTAGTCGGATTAGACATTTTTATTTTTTGATGAAATCGTGAAAAAAAACATGACTAACCCCCTTGGAAATTTTGTTAAAAAATGCAACTTTCTTAAAAATCATCGTAGACTATTGAATTTAACTTTATTTTCATCAGAAAGACGAGAGAAATTGATTGCCGTTAAAAAATTTCAGACTTTGATCGGCCGTAGCGGCCAAACGAAAACTCCAAATTGAACGCGGTTTGCAAATCTGAGCTTCTCGTACGTCAATTAGTCGGATTAGACATTTTTATTTTTTGATGAAATCGTGAAAAAAAAACATGACAACCCCCTTGGAAATTTTGTTAAAAAATGCAACTTTCTTAAAAATTATCGTAGACTATTGAATTTAACTTTATTTTCATCAGAAAGACGAGAGAAATTGATTGCTGTTAAAAAATTTCAGCTAACTTCAAAAACAAAAAAATTAGTCAGTCACCATGAGGATTTTGGAAAATTTACGAAAATAATTGATTTTTCAGACTTTGATCGGCCGTAGCGGCCAAACGAAAACTCCAAATTAAACGCGGTTTGCAAATCTGAGCTCCTCGTACGTCAATTAGTCGGATCAGACATTTTTATTTTTTGATGAAAACTCGAAAAAAAGACCGGAGTAAAGCCCTAGGAAATTTGTTCAAAAATGCAACTTTCTTAAAAATCATCGTAGACTATTGAATTTAACTTTATTTTCATCAGAAAGACGAGAGAAATTGATTGCCGTTAAAAAATTTCAGCTAACTTCAATAGCAAAAAAATTAGTCAGTCACCATGAGGATTTTGGAAAATTTACGAAAATAATTGATTTTTCAGACTTTGATCGGCCGTAGCGGCCAAACGAAAACTCCAAATTGAAAGCGGTTTGCAAATATGAGCTCCTCATACGTCAATTAGTCGGATTAGACATTTTTATTTTTTGATGAAATCGTGAAAAAAAACATGACTAACCCATGATTTGACTTGGAAATTTTGTTAAAAAATGCAACTTTCTTAAAAATCATCGTAGACTATTGAATTTAACTTTATTTTCATCAGAAAGACGAGAGAAATTGATTGCCGTTAAAAAAATTCAACTAACTTCAATAGCAAAAAAATTAGTCAGTCACCATGAGGATTTTGGAAAATTTACAGAAATAATTGATTTTTCAGACTTTGATCGGCCGTAGCGGCCAAACGAAAACTCCAAATTGAACGCGGTTTGCAAATCTGAGCTCCTCGTACGTCAATTAGTCGGATTAGACATTTTTATTTTTTGATGAAATCGTGAAAAAAAACATGACTAACCCCCTTGGAAATTTTGTTAAAAAATGCAACTTTCTTAAAAATCATCGTAGACTATTGAATTTAACTTTATTTTCATCAGAAAGACGAGAGAAATTGATTGCCGTTAAAAAATTTCAGACTTTGATCGGCCGTAGCGGCCAAACGAAAACTCCAAATTGAACGCGGTTTGCAAATCTGAGCTTCTCGTACGTCAATTAGTCGGATTAGACATTTTTATTTTTTGATGAAATCGTGAAAAAAAAACATGACAACCCCCTTGGAAATTTTGTTAAAAAATGCAACTTTCTTAAAAATTATCGTAGACTATTGAATTTAACTTTATTTTCATCAGAAAGACGAGAGAAATTGATTGCTGTTAAAAAATTTCAGCTAACTTCAAAAACAAAAAAATTAGTCAGTCACCATGAGGATTTTGGAAAATTTACGAAAATAATTGATTTTTCAGACTTTGATCGGCCGTAGCGGCCAAACGAAAACTCCAAATTGAACGCGGTTTGCAAATCTGAGCTCCTCGTACGTCAATTAGTCGGATCAGATATTTTTATTTTTTGATGAAAACTCTTAAAAAAGACCGGAGTAAACCCCTAGGAAATTTGTTCAAAAATGCAACTTTCTTAAAAATCATCGTAGACTATTGAATTTAACTTTATTTTCATCAGAAAGACGAGAGAAATTGATTGCCGTTAAAAAATTTCAGCTAACTTCAATAGCAAAAAAATTAGTCAGTCACCATGAGGATTTTGGAAAATTTACGAAAATAATTGATTTTTCAGACTTTGATCGGCCGTAGCGGCCAAACGAAAACTCCAAATTGAACGCGGTTTGCAAATCTGAGCTCCTCGTACGTCAATTAGTCGGATTAGACATTTTTATTTTTTGATGAAATCGTGAAAAAAACATGACTAACCCCCTTGGAAATTTTGTTAAAAAATGCAACTTTCTTAAAAATCATCGTAGACTATTGAATTTAACTTTATTTTCATCAGAAAGACGAGAGAAATTGATTGCCGTTAAAAAATTTCAGCTAACTTCAAAAACAAAAAAATTAGTCAGTCACCATGAGGATTTTGGAAAATTTACGAAAATAATTGATTTTTCAGACTTTGATCGGCCGTAGCGGCCAAACGAAAACTCCAAATTGAACGCGGTTTGCAAATCTGAGCTCCTCGTACGTCAATTAGTCGGATTAGACATTTTTATTTTTTGACGAAATCGTGAAAAAAAACATGACTAACCCCCTTGGAAATTTTGTTAAAAAATGCAACTTTCTTAAAAATCATCGTAGACTATTGAATTTAACTTTATTTTCATCAGAAAGACGAGAGAAATTGATTGCCGTTAAAAAATTTCAGCTAACTTCAATAGCAAAAAAATTAGTCAGTCACCATGAGGATTTTGGAAAATTTACAGAAATAATTGATTTTTCAGACTTTGATCGGCCGTAGCGGCCAAACGAAAACTCCAAATTGAACGCGGTTTGCAAATCTGAGCTCCTTGTACGTCAATTAGTCGGATTAGACATTTTTATTTTTTGATGAAATCGTGAAAAAAAACATGACTAACCCCCTTGGAAATTTTGTTAAAAAATGCAACTTTCTTAAAAATCATCGTAGACTATTGAATTTAACTTTATTTTCATCAGAAAGACGAGAGAAATTGATTGCCGTTAAAAAATTTCAGCTAACTTCAAAAACAAAAAAATTAGTCAGTCACCATGAGGATTTTGGAAAATTTACGAAAATAATTGATTTTTAGGACTTTGATCGGCCGTAGCGGCCAAACGAAAACTCCAAATTGAACGCGGTTTGCAAATCTGAGCTCCTCGTACGTCAATTAGTCGGATTAGACATTTTTATTTTTTGATGAAATCGTGAAAAAAAACATGACTAACCCCCTTGGAAATTTTGTTAAAAAATGCAACTTTCTTAAAAATCATCGTAGACTATTGAATTTAACTTTATTTTCATCAGAAAGACGAGAGAAATTGATTGCCGTTAAAAAATTTCAGCTAACTTCAAAAACAAAAAAATTAGTCAGTCACCATGAGGATTTTGGAAAATTTACGAAAATAATTGATTTTTCAGACTTTGATCGGCCGTAGCGGCCAAACGAAAACTCCAAATTGAACGCGGTTTGCAAATCTGAGCTCCTCGTACGTCAATTAGTCGGATTAGACATTTTTATTTTTTGATGAAATCGTGAAAAAAAACATGACTAACCCCCTTGGAAATTTTGTTAAAAAATGCAACTTTCTTAAAAATCATCGTAGACCATTGAATTTAACTTTATTTTCATCAGAAAGACGAGAAAAATTGATTGCCGTTAAAAAATTTCAGCTAACTTCAAAAACAAAAAAATTAGTCAGTCACCATGAGGATTTTGGAAAATTTACGAAAATAATTGATTTTTAGGACTTTGATCGGCCGTAGCGGCCAAACGAAAACTCCAAATTGAACGCGGTTTGCAAATCTGAGCTCCTCGTACGTCAATTAGTCGGATTAGACATTTTTATTTTTTGATGAAATCGTGAAAAAAAACATGACTAACCCCCTTGGAAATTTTGTTAAAAAATGCAACTTTCTTAAAAATCATCGTAGACCATTGAATTTAACTTTATTTTCATCAGAAAGACGAGATAAATTGATTGCCGTTAAAAAATTTCAGCTAACTTCAAAAACAAAAAAATTAGTCAGTCACCATGAGGATTTTGGAAAATTTACGAAAATAATTGATTTTTAGGACTTTGATCGGCCGTAGCGGCCAAACGAAAACTCCAAATTGAACGCGGTTTGCAAATCTGAGCTCCTCGTACGTCAATTAGTCGGATTAGACATTTTTATTTTTTGATGAAATCGTGAAAAAAAACATGACTAACCCCCTTGGAAATTTTGTTAAAAAATGCAACTTTCTTAAAAATCATCGTAGACCATTGAATTTAACTTTATTTTCATCAGAAAGACGAGATAAATTGATTGCCGTTAAAAAATTTCAGCTAACTTCAAAAACAAAAAAATTAGTCAGTCACCATGAGGATTTTGGAAAATTTACGAAAATAATTGATTTTTCAGACTTTGATCGGCCGTAGCGGCCAAACGAAAACTCCAAATTGAACGCGGTTTGCAAATCTGAGCTCCTCGTACGTCAATTAGTCGGATCAGATATTTTTATTTTTTGATGAAAACTCTTAAAAAAGACCGGAGTAAACCCCTAGGAAATTTGTTCAAAAATGCAACTTTCTTAAAAATCATCGTAGACTATTGAATTTAACTTTATTTTCATCAGAAAGACGAGAGAAATTGATTGCCGTTAAAAAATTTCAGCTAACTTCAATAGCAAAAAAATTAGTCAGTCACCATGAGGATTTTGGAAAATTTACGAAAATAATTGATTTTTCAGACTTTGATCGGCCGTAGCGGCCAAACGAAAACTCCAAATTGAACGCGGTTTGCAAATCTGAGCTCCTCGTACGTCAATTAGTCGGATTAGACATTTTTATTTTTTTATGAAATCGTGAAAAAAAACATGACTAACCCCCTTGGAAATTTTGTTAAAAAATGCAACTTTCTTAAAAATCATCGTAGACTATTGAATTTAACTTTATTTTCATCAGAAAGACGAGAGAAATTGATTGCCGTTAAAAAATTTCAGCTAACTTCAAAAACAAAAAAATTAGTCAGTCACCATGAGGATTTTGGAAAATTTACGAAAATAATTGATTTTTCAGACTTTGATCGGCCGTAGCGGCCAAACGAAAACTCCAAATTGAACGCGGTTTGCAAATCTGAGCTCCTCGTACGTCAATTAGTCGGATTAGACATTTTTATTTATTGACGAAATCGTGAAAAAAAACATGACTAACCCCCTTGGAAATTTTGTTAAAAAATGCAACTTTCTTAAAAATCATCGTAGACTATTGAATTTAACTTTATTTTCATCAGAAAGACGAGAGAAATTGATTGCCGTTAAAAAATTTCAGCTAACTTCAATAGCAAAAAAATTAGTCAGTCACCATGAGGATTTTGGAAAATTTACGAAAATAATTGATTTTTCAGACTTTGATCGGCCGTAGCGGCCAAACGAAAACTCCAAATTGAACGCGGTTTGCAAATCTGAGCTCCTCGTACGTCAATTAGTCGGATTAGACATTTTTATTTTTTTATGAAATCGTGAAAAAAAACATGACTAACCCCCTTGGAAATTTTGTTAAAAAATGCAACTTTCTTAAAAATCATCGTAGACTATTGAATTTAACTTTATTTTCATCAGAAAGACGAGAGAAATTGATTGCCGTTAAAAAATTTCAGCTAACTTCAAAAACAAAAAAATTAGTCAGTCACCATGAGGATTTTGGAAAATTTACGAAAATAATTGATTTTTCAGACTTTGATCGGCCGTAGCGGCCAAACGAAAACTCCAAATTGAACGCGGTTTGCAAATCTGAGCTCCTCGTACGTCAATTAGTCGGATTAGACATTTTTATTTTTTGACGAAATCGTGAAAAAAAACATGACTAACCCCCTTGGAAATTTTGTTAAAAAATGCAACTTTCTTAAAAATCATCGTAGACTATTGAATTTAACTTTATTTTCATCAGAAAGACGAGAGAAATTGATTGCCGTTAAAAAATTTCAGCTAACTTCAATAGCAAAAAAATTAGTCAGTCACCATGAGGATTTTGGAAAATTTACGAAAATAATTGATTTTTAGGACTTTGATCGGCCGTAGCGGCCAAACGAAAACTCCAAATTGAACGCGGTTTGCAAATCTGAGCTCCTCGTACGTCAATTAGTCGGATTAGACATTTTTATTTTTTGATGAAATCGTGAAAAAAAACATGACTAACCCCCTTGGAAATTTTGTTAAAAAATGCAACTTTCTTAAAAATCATCGTAGACCATTGAATTTAACTTTATTTTCATCAGAAAGACGAGATAAATTGATTGCCGTTAAAAAATTTCAGCTAACTTCAAAAACAAAAAAATTAGTCAGTCACCATGAGGATTTTGGAAAATTTACGAAAATAATTGATTTTTAGGACTTTGATCGGCCGTAGCGGCCAAACGAAAACTCCAAATTGAACGCGGTTTGCAAATCTGAGCTCCTCGTACGTCAATTAGTCGGATTAGACATTTTTATTTTTTGATGAAATCGTGAAAAAAAACATGACTAACCCCCTTGGAAATTTTGTTAAAAAATGCAACTTTCTTAAAAATCATCGTAGACCATTGAATTTAACTTTATTTTCATCAGAAAGACGAGATAAATTGATTGCCGTTAAAAAATTTCAGCTAACTTCAAAAACAAAAAAATTAGTCAGTCACCATGAGGATTTTGGAAAATTTACGAAAATAATTGATTTTTCAGACTTTGATCGGCCGTAGCGGCCAAACGAAAACTCCAAATTGAACGCGGTTTGCAAATCTGAGCTCCTCGTACGTCAATTAGTCGGATCAGATATTTTTATTTTTTGACGAAAACTCTTAAAAAAGACCTAGGAAATTTGTTCAAAAATGCAACTTTCTTAAAAATCATCGTAGACTATTGAATTTAACTTTATTTTCATCAGAAAGACGAGAGAAATTGATTGCCGTTAAAAAATTTCAGCTAACTTCAATAGCAAAAAAATTAGTCAGTCACCATGAGGATTTTGGAAAATTTACGAAAATAATTGATTTTTCAGACTTTGATCGGCCGTAGCGGCCAAACGAAAACTCCAAATTGAACGCGGTTTGCAAATCTGAGCTCCTCGTACGTCAATTAGTCGGATTAGACATTTTTATTTTTTTATGAAATCGTGAAAAAAAACATGACTAACCCCCTTGGAAATTTTGTTAAAAAATGCAACTTTCTTAAAAATCATCGTAGACTATTGAATTTAACTTTATTTTCATCAGAAAGACGAGAAAAATTGATTGCCGTTAAAAAATTTCAGCTAACTTCAAAAACAAAAAAATTAGTCAGTCACCATGAGGATTTTGGAAAATTTACGAAAATAATTGATTTTTCAGACTTTGATCGGCCGTAGCGGCCAAACGAAAACTCCAAATTGAACGCGGTTTGAAAATCTGAGCTCCTCGTACGTCAATTAGTCGGATTAGACATTTTTATTTTTTGACGAAATCGTGAAAAAAAACATGACTAACCCCCTTGGAAATTTTGTTAAAAAATGCAACTTTCTTAAAAATCATCGTAGACTATTGAATTTAACTTTATTTTCATCAGAAAGACGAGAGAAATTGATTGCCGTTAAAAAATTTCAGCTAACTTCAATAGCAAAAAAATTAGTCAGTCACCATGAGGATTTTGGAAAATTTACAGAAATAATTGATTTTTCAGACTTTGATCGGCCGTAGCGGCCAAACGAAAACTCCAAATTGAACGCGGTTTGCAAATCTGAGCTCCTCGTACGTCAATTAGTCGGATTAGACATTTTTATTTTTTGATGAAATCGTGAAAAAAAACATGACTAACCCCCTTGGAAATTTTGTTAAAAAATGCAACTTTCTTAAAAATCATCGTAGACTATTGAATTTAACTTTATTTTCATCAGAAAGACGAGAGAAATTGATTGCCGTTAAAAAATTTCAGCTAACTTCAAAAACAAAAAAATTAGTCAGTCACCATGAGGATTTTGGAAAATTTACGAAAATAATTGATTTTTCAGACTTTGATCGGCCGTAGCGGCCAAACGAAAACTCCAAATTGAACGCGGTTTGCAAATCTGAGCTCCTCGTACGTCAATTAGTCGGATTAGACATTTTTATTTTTTGACGAAATCGTGAAAAAAAACATGACTAACCCCCTTGGAAATTTTGTTAAAAAATGCAACTTTCTTAAAAATCATCGTAGACTATTGAATTTAACTTTATTTTCATCAGAAAGACGAGAGAAATTGATTGCCGTTAAAAAATTTCAGCTAACTTCAATAGCAAAAAAATTAGTCAGTCACCATGAGGATTTTGGAAAATTTACAAAAATAATTGATTTTTCAGACTTTGATCGGCCGTAGCGGCCAAACGAAAACTCCAAATTGAACGCGGTTTGCAAATCTGAGCTCCTCGTACGTCAATTAGTCGGATTAGACATTTTTATATTTTGATGAAATCGTGAAAAAAAACATGACTAACCCCCTTGGAAATTTTGTTAAAAAATGCAACTTTCTTAAAAATCATCGTAGACCATTGAATTTAACTTTATTTTCATCAGAAAGACGAGATAAATTGATTGCCGTTAAAAAATTTCAGCTAACTTCAAAAACAAAAAAAATAGTCAGTCACCATGTGGATTTTGGAAAATTTACGAAAATAATTGATTTTTCAGACTTTGATCGGCCGTAGCGGCCAAACGAAAACTCCAAATTGAACGCGGTTTGCAAATCTGAGCTCCTCGTACGTCAATTAGTCGGATTAGACATTTTTATTTTTTGATGAAATCGTGAAAAAAAACATGACTAACCCCCTTGGAAATTTTGTTAAAAAATGCAACTTTCTCAAAAATCATCGTAGACCATTGAATTTAACTTTATTTTCATCAGAAAGACGAGATAAATTGATTGCCGTTAAAAAATTTCAGCTAACTTCAAAAACAAAAAAATTAGTCAGTCACCATGAGGATTTTGGAAAATTTACGAAAATAATTGATTTTTCAGACTTTGATCGGCCGTAGCGGCCAAACGAAAACTCCAAATTGAACGCGGTTTGCAAATCTGAGCTCCTCGTACGTCAATTAGTCGGATTAGACATTTTAATTTTTTGATGAAATCGTGAAAAAAAACATGACTAACCCCCTTGGAAATTTTGTTAAAAAATGCAACTTTCTTAAAAATCATCGTAGACCATTGAATTTAACTTTATTTTCATCAGAAAGACGAGATAAATTGATTGCCGTTAAAAAATTTCAGCTAACTTCAAAAACAAAAAAATTAGTCAGTCACCATGAGGATTTTGGAAAATTTACGAAAATAATTGATTTTTCAGACTTTGATCGGCCGTAGCGGCCAAACGAAAACTCCAAATTGAACGCGGTTTGCAAATCTGAGCTCCTCGTACGTCAATTAGTCGGATTAGACATTTTTATTTTTTGATGAAATCGTGAAAAAAAACATGACTAACCCCCTTAGAAATTTTGTTAAAAAATGCAACTTTCTTAAAAATCATCGTAGACTATTGAATTTAACTTTATTTTCATCAGAAAGACGAGAGAAATTGATTGCCGTTAAAAAATTTCAGCTAACTTCAAAAACAAAAAAATTAGTCAGTCACCATGAGGATTTTGGAAAATTTACGAAAATAATTGATTTTTCAGACTTTGATCGGCTGTAGCGGCCAAACGAAAACTCCAAATTGAACGCGGTTTGCAAATCTGAGCTCCTCGTACGTCAATTAGTCGGATTAGACATTTTTATTTTTTGATGAAATCGTGAAAAAAAAAAAACATGACTAACCCCCTTGGAAATTTTGTTAAAAAATGCAACTTTCTTAAAAATCATCGTAGACTATTAAATTTAACTTTATTTTCATCAGAAAGACGAGAGAAATTGATTGCCGTTAAGAAATTTCAGCTAACTTCAATAGCAAAAAAATTAGTCAGTCACCATGAGGATTTTGGAAAATTTACGAAAATAATTGATTTTTCAGACTTTGATCTGCCGTAGCGGCCAAACGAAAACTCCAAATTGAACGCAGTTTGCAAATCTGAGCTCCTCGTACGTCAATTAGTCGGATTAGACATTTTTATTTTTTGATGAAATCGTGAAAAAAAACATGACTAACCCCCTTAGAAATTTTGTTAAAAAATGCAACTTTCTTAAAAATCATCGTAGACTATTGAATTTAACTTTATTTTCATCAGAAAGACGAGAGAAATTGATTGCCGTTAAAAAATTTCAGCTAACTTCAAAAACAAAAAAATTAGTCAGTCACCATGAGGATTTTGGAAAATTTACGAAAATAATTGATTTTTCAGACTTTGATCGGCTGTAGCGGCCAAACGAAAACTCCAAATTGAACGCGGTTTGCAAATCTGAGCTCCTCGTACGTCAATTAGTCGGATTAGACATTTTAATTTTTTGATGAAATCGTGAAAAAAAACATGACTAACCCCCTTGGAAATTTTGTTAAAAAATGCAACTTTCTTAAAAATCATCGTAGACCATTGAATTTAACTTTATTTTCATCAGAAAGACGAGATAAATTGATTGCCGTTAAAAAATTTCAGCTAACTTCAAAAACAAAAAAATTAGTCAGTCACCATGAGGATTTTGGAAAATTTACGAAAATAATTGATTTTTCAGACTTTGATCGGCCGTAGCGGCCAAACGAAAACTCCAAATTGAACGCGGTTTGCAAATATGAGCTCCTCGTACGTCAATTAGTCGGATTAGACATTTTTATTTTTTGATGAAATGGTGAAAAAAAACATGACTAACCCCCTTGGAAATTTTGTTAAAAAATGCAACTTTCTTAAAAATCATCGTAGACCATTGAATTTAACTTTATTTTCATCAGAAAGACGAGATAAATTGATTGCCGTTAAAAAATTTCAGCTAACTTCAAAAACAAAAAAATTAGTCAGTCACCATGAGGATTTTGGAAAATTTACGAAAATAATTGATTTTTCAGACTTTAATCGGCCGTAGCGGCCAAACGAAAACTCCAAATTGAACGCAGTTTGCAAATCTGAGCTCCTCGTACGTCAATTAGTCGGATTAGACATTTTTATTTTTTGATGAAATCGTGAAAAAAAACATGACTAACCCCCTTGGAAATTTTGTTAAAAAATGCAACTTTCTTAAAAATCATCGTAGACTATCGAATTTAACTTTATTTTCATCAGAAAGACGAGAGAAATTGATTGCCGTTAAAAAATTTCAGCTAACTTCAATAGCAAAAAAATTAGTCAGTCACCATGAGGATTTTGGAAAATTTACGAAAATAATTGATTTTTCAGACTTTGATCTGCCGTAGCGGCCAAACGAAAACTCCAAATTGAACGCGGTTTGCAAATCTGAGCTCCTCGTACGTCAATTAGTCGGATTAGACATTTTTATTTTTTGATGAAATCGTGAAAAAAAAACATGACTAACCCCCTTGGAAATTTTGTTAAAAAATGCAACTTTCTTAAAAATCATCGTAGACTATTGAATTTAACTTTATTTTCATCAGAAAGTCGAGAGAAATTGATTGCCGTTAAAAAAATTCAGCTAACTTCAATAGCAAAAAAATTAGTCAGTCACCATGAGGATTTTGGAAAATTTACGAAAATAATTGATTTTTCAGACTTTGATCGGCCGTAGCGGCCAAACGAAAACTCCAAATTGAACGCGGTTTGCAAATCTGAGCTCCTCGTACGTCAATTAGTCGGATTAGACATTTTTATTTTTTGATGAAATCGTGAAAAAAAACATGACTAACCCCCTTGGAAATTTTGTTAAAAAATGCAACTTTCTTAAAAATCATCGTAGACTATTGAATTTAACTTTATTTTCATCAGAAAGACGAGAGTAATTGATTGCCGTTAAAAAATTTCAGCTAACTTCTAAAACAAAAAAAATAGTCAGTCACCATGAGGATTTTGGAAAATTTACGAAAATAATTGAGTTTTCAGACTTTGATCGGCCGTAGCGGCCAAACGAAAACTCCAAATTGAACGCGGTTTGCAAATCTGAGCTCCTCGTACGTCAATTAGTCGGATTAGACATTTTTATTTTTTGATGAAATCGTGAAAAAAAACATGACTAACCCCCTTGGAAATTTTGTTAAAAAATGCAACTTTCTTAAAAATCATCGTAGACTATTGAATTTAACTTTATTTTCATCAGAAAGACGAGAGAAATTGATTGCCGTTAAAAAATTTCAGCTTACTTCAATAGCAAAAAAATTAGTCAGTCACCATGAGGATTTGGGAAAATTTACGAAAATAATTGATTTTTCAGACTTTGATCTGCCGTAGCGGCCAAACGAAAACTCCAAATTGAACGCGGTTTGCAAATCTGAGCTCCTCGTACGTCAATTAGTCGGATTAGACATTTTTATTTTTTGATGAAATCGTGAAAAAAAACATGACTAACCCCCTTGGAAATTTTGTTAAAAAATGCAACTTTCTTAAAAATCATCGTAGACTATTGAATTTAACTTTATTTTCATCAGAAAGTCGAGAGAAATTGATTGCCGTTAAAAAAATTCAGCTAACTTCAATAGCAAAAAAATTAGTCAGTCACCATGAGGATTTTGGAAAATTTACGAAAATAATTGATTTTTCAGACTTTGATCGGCCGTAGCGGCCAAACGAAAACTCCAAATTGAACGCGGTTTGCAAATCTGAGCTCCTCGTACGTCAATTAGTCGGATTAGACATTTTTATTTTTTGATGAAATCGTGAAAAAAAACATGACTAACCCCCTTGGAAATTTTGTTAAAAAATGCAACTTTCTTAAAAATCATCGTAGACTATTGAATTTAACTTTATTTTCATCAGAAAGACGAGAGAAATTGATTGCCGTTAAAAAATTTCAGCTTACTTCAATAGCAAAAAAATTAGTCAGTCACCATGAGGATTTTGGAAAATTTACGAAAATAATTGATTTTTCAGACTTTGATCTGCCGTAGCGGCCAAACGAAAACTCCAAATTGAACGCGGTTTGCAAATCTGAGCTCCTCGTACGTCAATTAGTCGGATTAGACATTTTTATTTTTTGATGAAATCGTGAAAAAAAACATGACTAACCCCCTTGGAAATTTTGTTAAAAAATGCAACTTTCTTAAAAATCATCGTAGACTATTGAATTTAACTTTATTTTCATCAGAAAGACGAGAGAAATTGATTGCCGTTAAAAAATTTCAGCTTACTTCAATAGCAAAAAAATTTGTCAGTCACCATGAGGATTTTGGAAAATTTACGAAAATAATTGATTTTTCAGACTTTGATCGGCCGTAGCGGCCAAACGAAAACTCCAAATTGAACGCGGTTTGCAAATCTGAGCTACTCGTACGTCAATTAGTCGGATTAGACATTTTTATTTTTTGATGAAATCGTGAAAAAAAACATGACTAACCCCCTTGGAAATTTTGTTAAAAAATGCAACTTTCTTAAAAATCATCGTAGACTATTGAATTTAACTTTATTTTCATCAGAAAGACGAGAGAAATTGATTGCCGTTAAAAAATTTCAGCTAACTTCAATAGCAAAAAAATTAGTCAGTCACCATGAGGATTTTGGAAAATTTACGAAAATAATTGATTTTTCAGACTTTGATCGGCCGTAGCGGCCAAACGAAAACTCCAAATTGAACGCGGTTTGCAAATCTGAGCTCCTCGTACGTCAATTAGTCGGATTAGACATTTTTATTTTTTGATGAAATCGTGAAAAAGAACATGACTAACCCCCTTGGAAATTTTGTTAAAAAATGCAACTTTCTTAAAAATCATCGTAGACTATTGAATTTAACTTTATTTTCATCAGAAAGACGAGAGTAATTGATTGCCGTTAAAAAATTTCAGCTAACTTCTAAAACAAAAAAAATAGTCAGTCACCATGAGGATTTTGGAAAATTTACGAAAATAATTGATTTTTCAGACTTTGATCGGCCGTAGCGGCCAAACGAAAACTCCAAATTGAACGCGGTTTGCAAATCTGAGCTCCTCGTACGTCAATTAGTCGGATTAGACATTTTTATTTTTTGATGAAATCGTGAAAAAGAACATGACTAACCCCCTTGGAAATTTTGTTAAAAAATGCAACTTTCTTAAAAATCATCGTAGACTATTGAATTTAACTTTATTTTCATCAGAAAGACGAGAGTAATTGATTGCCGTTAAAAAATTTCAGCTAACTTCTAAAACAAAAAAAATAGTCAGTCACCATGAGGATTTTGGAAAATTTACGAAAATAATTGATTTTTCAGACTTTGATCGGCCGTAGCGGCCAAACGAAAACTCCAAATTGAACGCGGTTTGCAAATCTGAGCTCCTCGTACGTCAATTAGTCGGATTAGACATTTTTATTTTTTGATGAAATCGTGAAAAAGAACATGACTAACCCCCTTGGAAATTTTGTTAAAAAATGCAACTTTCTTAAAAATCATCGTAGACTATTGAATTTAACTTTATTTTCATCAGAAAGACGATAGAAATTTATTGCCGTTAAAAAATTTCAGCTAACTTCAAAAACAAAAAAATTAGTCAGTCACCATGAGGATTTTGGAAAATTTACGAAAATAATTGATTTTTCAGACTTTGATCGGCCGTAGCGGCCAAACGAAAACTCCAAATTGAACGCGGTTTGCAAATCTGAGCTCCTCGTACGTCAATTAGTCGGATTAGACATTTTTATTTTTTGATGAAATCGTGAAAAAGAACATGACTAACCCCCTTGGAAATTTTGTTAAAAAATGCAACTTTCTTAAAAATCATCGTAGACTATTGAATTTAACTTTATTTTCATCAGAAAGACGAGAGTAATTGATTGCCGTTAAAAAATTTCAGCTAACTTCTAAAACAAAAAAAATAGTCAGTCACCATGAGGATTTTGGAAAATTTACGAAAATAATTGAGTTTTCAGACTTTGATCGGCCGTAGCGGCCAAACGAAAACTCCAAATTGAACGCGGTTTGCAAATCTGAGCTCCTCGTACGTCAATTAGTCGGATTAGACATTTTTATTTTTTGATGAAATCGTGAAAAAAAACATGACTAACCCCCTTGGAAATTTTGTTAAAAAATGCAACTTTCTTAAAAATCATCGTAGACTATTGAATTTAACTTTATTTTCATCAGAAAGATGAGAGAAATTGATTGCCGTTAAAAAATTTCAGCTAACTTCAATAGCAAAAAAATTAGTCAGTCACCATGAGGATTTTGGAAAATTTACGAAAATAATTGATTTTTCAGACTTTGATCGGCCGTAGCGGCCAAACGAAAACTCCAAATTGAACGCGGTTTGCAAATCTGAGCTCCTCGTACGTCAATTAGTCGGATTAGACATTTTTATTTTTTGATGAAATCGTGAAAAAAAACATGACTAACCCCCTTGGAAATTTTGTTAAAAAATGCAACTTTCTTAAAAATCATCGTAGACTATTGAATCTAACTTTATTTTCATCAGAAAGACGAGAGAAATTGATTGCCGTTAAAAAATTTCAGCTAACTTCAATAGCAAAAAAATTAGTCAGTCACCATGAGGATTTTGGAAAATTTACGAAAATAATTGATTTTTCAGACTTTGATCGGCCATAGCGGCCAAACGAAAACTCCAAATTGAACGCGGTTTGCAAATCTGAGCTCCTCGTACGTCAATTAGTCGGATTAGACATTTTTATTTTTTGATGAAATCGTGAAAAAAAACATGACTAACCCCCTTGGAAATTTTGTTAAAAAATGCAACTTTCTTAAAAATCATCGTAGACTATTGAATTTAACTTTATTTTCATCAGAAAGACGAGAGAAATTGATTGCCGTTAAAAAATTTCAGCTAACTTCAATAGCAAAAAAATTAGTCAGTCACCATGAGGATTTTGGAAAATTTACGAAAATAATTGATTTTTCAGACTTTGATCGGCCGTAGCGGCCAAACGAAAACTCCAAATTGAACGCGGTTTGCAAATCTGAGCTCCTCGTACGTCAATTAGTCGGATCAGATATTTTTATTTTTTGATGAAAACTCTTAAAAAAGACCGGAGTAAACCCCTAGGAAATTTGTTCAAAAATGCAACTTTCTTAAAAATCATCGTAGACTATTGAATTTAACTTTATTTTCATCAGAAAGACGAGAGAAATTGATTGCCGTTAAAAAATTTCAGCTAACTTCAATAGCAAAAAAATTAGTCAGTCACCATGAGGATTTTGGAAAATTTACGAAAATAATTGATTTTTCAGACTTTGATCGGCCGTAGCGGCCAAACGAAAACTCCAAATTGAACGCGGTTTGCAAATCTGAGCTCCTCGTACGTCAATTAGTCGGATTAGACATTTTTATTTTTTGATGAAATCGTGAAAAAAAACATGACTAACCCCCTTGGAAATTTTGTTAAAAAATGCAACTTTCTTAAAAATCATCGTAGACTATTGAATTTAACTTTATTTTCATCAGAAAGACGATAGAAATTGATTGCCGTTAAAAAATTTCAGCTAACTTCAATAGCAAAAAAATTAGTCAGTCACCATGAGGATTTTGGAAAATTTACGAAAATAATTGATTTTTCAGACTTTGATCGGCCGTAGCGGCCAAACGAAAACTCCAAATTGAACGCGGTTTGCAAATCTGAGCTCCTCGTACGTTAATTAGTCGGATCAGATATTTTTATTTTTTGATGAAAACTCGAAAAAAAGACATGAGGAAATTTGTTAAAAAATGCAACTTTCTTAAAAATCATCGTAGACTATTGAATTTAACTTTATTTTCATCAGAAAGACGAGAGAAATTGATTGCTGTTAAAAAAATTCAGCTAACTTCGAAAACAAAAAAATTAGTCAGTCACCATGAGGATTTTGGAAAATTTACGAAAATAATTGATTTTTCAGACTTTGATCGGCCGTAGCGGCCAAACGAAAACTCCAAATTGAACGCGGTTTGCAAATCTGAGCTCCTCGTACGTCAATTAGTCGGATTAGACATTTTTATTTTTTGATGAAATCGTGAAAAAAAACATGACTAACCCCCTTGGAAATTTTGTTGAAAAATGCAACTTTCTTAAAAATCATCGTAGACTATTGAATTTAACTTTATTTTCATCAGAAAGACGAGAGAAATTGATTGCCGTTAAAAAATTTCAGCTAACTTCTAAAACAAAAAAAATAGTCAGTCAAAATAATTGATTTTTCAGACTTTGATCGGCCGTAGCGGCCAAACGAAAACTCCAAATTGAACGCGGTTTGCAAATCTGAGTTCCTCGTACGTCAATTAGTCGGATTAGACATTTTTATTTTTTGATGAAATCGTGAAAAAAAACATGACTAACCCCCTTGGAAATTTTGTTAAAAAATCAACTTTCTTAAAAATCATCGTAGACTATTGAATTTAACTTTATTTTCATCAGAAAGACGAGAGAAATTGATTGCCGTTAAAAAATTTCAGCTAACTTCAAAAACAAAAAAATTAGTCAGTCACCATGAGGATTTTGGAAAATTTACGAAAATAATTGATTTTTCAGACTTTGATCGGCCGTAGCGGCCAAACGAAAACTCCAAATTGAACGCGGTTTGCAAATCTGAGCTCCTCGTACGTCAATTAGTCGGATCAGATATTTTTATTTTTTGATGAAAACTCTTAAAAAAGACCGGAGTAAACCCCTAGGAAATTTGTTCAAAAATGCAACTTTCTTAAAAATCATCGTAGACTATTGAATTTAACTTTATTTTCATCAGAAAGACGAGAGAAATTGATTGCCGTTAAAAAATTTCAGCTAACTTCAAAAACAAAAAAATTAGTCAGTCACCATGAGGATTTTGGAAAATTTACGAAAATAATTGATTTTTCAGACTTTGATCGGCCGTAGCGGCCAAACGAAAACTCCAAATTGAACGCGGTTTGCAAATCTGAGCTCCTCGTACGTCAATTAGTCGGATTAGACATTTTTATTTTTTGATGAAATCGTGAAAAAAAACATGACTAACCCCCTTGGAAATTTTGTTAAAAAATGCAACTTTCTTAAAAATCATCGTAGACCATTGAATTTAACTTTATTTTCATCAAAAAGACGAGATAAATTGATTGCCGTTAAAAAATTTCAGCTAACTTCAAAAACAAAAAAATTAGTCAGTCACCATGAGGATTTTGGAAAATTTACGAAAATAATTGATTTTTCAGACTTTGATCGGCCGTAGCGGCCAAACGAAAACTCCAAATTGAACGCGGTTTGCAAATCTGAGCTCCTCGTACGTCAATTAGTCGGATTAGACATTTTTATTTTTTGATGAAATCGTGAAAAAAAACATGACTAACCCCCTTAGAAATTTTGTTAAAAAATGCAACTTTCTTAAAAATCATCGTAGACTATTGAATTTAACTTTATTTTCATCAGAAAGACGAGAGAAATTGATTGCCGTTAAAAAATTTCAGCTAACTTCAAAAACAAAAAAATTAGTCAGTCACCATGAGGATTTTGGAAAATTTACGAAAATAATTGATTTTTCAGACTTTGATCGGCTGTAGCGGCCAAACGAAAACTCCAAATTGAACGCGGTTTGCAAATCTGAGCTCCTCGTACGTCAATTAGTCGGATTAGACATTTTTATTTTTTGATGAAATCGTGAAAAAAAAAAAAACATGACTAACCCCCTTGGAAATTTTGTTAAAAAATGCAACTTTGTTAAAAATCATCGTAGACTATTAAATTTAACTTTATTTTCATCAGAAAGACGAGAGAAATTGATTGCCGTTAAGAAATTTCAGCTAACTTCAATAGCAAAAAAATTAGTCAGTCACCATGAGGATTTTGGAAAATTTACGAAAATAATTGATTTTTCAGACTTTAATCGGCCGTAGCGGCCAAACGAAAACTCCAAATTGAACGCGGTTTGCAAATCTGAGCTCCTCGTACGTCAATTAGTCGGATTAGACATTTTTATTTTTTGATGAAATCGTGATAAAAAACATGACTAACCCCCTTGGAAATTTTGTTAAAAAATGCAACTTTCTTAAAAATCATCGTAGACTATTGAATTTAACTTTATTTTCATCAGAAAGACGAGAGAAATTGATTGCCGTTAAAAAATTTCAGCTAACTTCAATAGCAAAAAAATTAGTCAGTCACCATGAGGATTTTGGAAAATTTACGAAAATAATTGATTTTTCAGACTTTGATCGGCCGTAGCGGCCAAACGAAAACTCCAAATTGAACGCGGTTTGCAAATCTGAGCTCCTCGTACGTCAATTAGTCGGATTAGACATTTTTATTTTCTGATGAAATCGTGAAAAAAAACATGACTAACCCCCTTGGAAATTTTGTTAAAAAATGCAACTTTCTTAAAAATCATCGTAGACTATTGAATTTAACTTTATTTTCATCAGAAAGACGAGAGAAATTGATTGCCGTTAAAAAATTTCAGCTAACTTCAATAGCAAAAAAATTAGTCAGTCACCATGAGGATTTTGGAAAATTTACGAAAATAATTGATTTTTGAGACTTTGATCGGCCGTAGCGGCCAAACGAAAACTCCAAATTGAACACGGTTTGCAAATCTGAGCTCCTCGTACGTCAATTAGTCGGATTAGACATTTTTATTTTTTGATGAAATCGTGAAAAAAAACATGACTAACCCCCTTGGAAATTTTGTTAAAAAATGCAACTTTCTTAAAAATCATCGTAGACTATTGAATTTAACTTTATTTTCATCAGAAAGACGAGAGAAATTGATTGCCGTTAAAAAATTTCAGCTAACTTCAATAGCAAAAAAATTAGTCAGTCACCATGAGGATTTTGGAAAATTTACGAAAATAATTGATTTTTCAGACTTTGATCGGCCGTAGCGGCCAAACGAAAACTCCAAATTGAACGCGGTTTGCAAATCTGAGCTCCTCGTACGACAATTAGTCGGATTAGACATTTTTATTTTTTGATGAAATCGTGAAAAAAAACATGACTAACCCCCTTGGAAATTTTGTTAAAAAATGCAACTTTCTTAAAAATCATCGTAGACTATTGAATTTAACTTTATTTTCATCAGAAAGACGAGAGAAATTGATTGCCGTTAAAAAATTTCAGCTAACTTCAAAAACAAAAAAATTAGTCAGTCACCATGAGGATTTTGGAAAATTTACGAAAATAATTGATTTTTCAGACTTTGATCGGCCGTAGCGGCCAAACGAAAACTCCAAATTGAACGCGGTTTGCAAATCTGAGCTCCTCGTACGTCAATTAGTCGGATTAGACATTTTTATTTTTTGATGAAATCGTGAAAAAAAACATGACTAACCCCCTTGGAAATTTTGTTAAAAAATGCAACTTTCTTAAAAATCATCGTAGACTATTGAATTTAACTTTATTTTCATCAGAAAGACGAGAGAAATTGATTGCCGTTAAAAAATTTCAGCTAACTTCAATAGCAAAAAAATTAGTCAGTCACCATCAGGATTTTGGAAAATTTACGAAAATAATTGATTTTTCAGACTTTGATCGGCCGTAGCGGCCAAACGAAAACTCCAAATTGAACGCGGTTTGCAAATCTGAGCTCCTCGTACGTCAATTAGTCGGACTAGACATTTTTATTTTTTGATGAAATCGTGAAAAAAAACATGACTAACCCCCTTGGAAATTTTGTTAAAAAATGCAACTTTCTTAAAAATCATCGTAGACTATTGAATTTAACTTTATTTTCATCAGAAAGACGAGAGAAATTGATTGCCGTTAAAAAATTTCAGCTAACTTCTAAAACAAAAAAAATAGTCAGTCAAAATAATTGATTTTTCAGACTTTGATCGGCCGTAGCGGCCAAACGAAAACTCCAAATTCAACGCGGTTTGCAAATCTGAGCTCCTCGTACGTCAATTAGTCGGATTAGACATTTTTATTTTTTGATGAAATCGTGAAAAAAAACATGACTAACCCCCTTGGAAATTTTGTTAAAAAATGCAACTTTCTTAAAAATCATCGTAGACTATTGAATTTAACTTTATTTTCATCAGAAAGACGAGAGAAATTGATTGCCGTTAAAAAATTTCAGCTAACTTCAAAAACAAAAAAAATAGTCAGTCACCATGAGGATTTTGGAAAATTTACGAAAATAATTGATTTTTCAGACTTTGATCGGCCGTAGCGGCCAAACGAAAACTCCAAATTGAACGCGGTTTGCAAATCCTCGTACGTCAATTAGTCGGATTAGACATTTTTATTTTTTGATGAAATCGTGAAAAAAAACATGACTAACCCCCTTGGAAATTTTGTTAAAAATGCAACTTTCTTAAAAATCATCGTAGACTATTGAATTTAACTTTATTTTCATCAGAAAGACGAGAGAAATTGATTGCCGTTAAAAAATTTCAGCTAACTTCAATAGCAAAAAAATTAGTCAGTCACCATGAGGATTTTGGAAAATTTACGAAAATAATTGATTTTTCAGACTTTGATCGGCCGTAGCGGCCAAACGAAAACTCCAAATTGAACGCGGTTTGCAAATCTGAGCTCCTCGTACGTCAATTAGTCGGATTAGACATTTTTATTTTTTGATGAAATCGTGAAAAAAAACATGACTAACCCCCTTGGAAATTTTGTTAAAAAATGCAACTTTCTTAAAAATCATCGTAGACTATTGAATTTAACTTTATTTTCATCAGAAAGACGAGAGAAATTGATTGCCGTTAAAAAATTTCAGCTAACTTCAATAGCAAAAAAAATAGTCAGTCACCATGAGGATTTTGGAAAATTTACGAAAATAATTGATTTTTCAGACTTTGATCGGCCATAGCGGCCAAACGAAAACTCCAAATTGAACGCGGTTTGCAAATCTGAGCTCCTCGTACGTCAATTAGTCGGATTAGACATTTTTATTTTTTGATGAAATCGTGAAAAAAAACATGACTAACCCCCTTGGAAATTTTGTTAAAAAATGCAACTTTCTTAAAAATCATCGTAGACTATTGAATTTAACTTTATTTTCATCAGAAAGACGAGAGAAATTGATTGCCGTTAAAAAATTTCAGCTAACTTCAATAGCAAAAAAATTAGTCAGTCACCATGAGGATTTTGGAAAATTTACGAAAATAATTGATTTTTCAGACTTTGATCGGCCGTAGCGGCCAAACGAAAACTCCAAATTGAACGCGGTTTGCAAATCTGAGCTCCTCGTACGTCAATTAGTCGGATTAGACATTTTTATTTTTTGATGAAATCGTGAAAAAAAACATGACTAACCCCCTTGGAAATTTTGTTAAAAAATGCAACTTTCTTAAAAATCATCGTAGACTATTGAATTTAACTTTATTTTCATCAGAAAGACGAGAGAAATTGATTGCCGTTAAAAAATTTCAGCTAACTTCAAAAACAAAAAAATTAGTCAGTCACCATGAGGATTTTGGAAAATTTACGAAAATAATTGATTTTTCAGACTTTGATCGGCCGTAGCGGCCAAACGAAAACTCCAAATTGAACGCGGTTTGCAAATCTGAGCTCCTCGTACGTCAATTAGTCGGATTAGACATTTTTATTTTTTGATGAAATCGTGAAAAAAAACAAGACTAACCCCCTTGGAAATTTTGTTAAAAAATGCAACTTTCTTAAAAATCATCGTAGACTATTGAATTTAACTTTATTTTCATCAGAAAGACGAGAGAAATTGATTGCCGTTAAAAAATTTCAGCTAACTTCAAAAACAAAAAAATTAGTCAGTCACCATGAGGATTTTGGAAAATTTACGAAAATAATTGATTTTTCAGACTTTGATCGGCCGTAGCGGCCAAACGAAAACTCCAAATTGAACGCGGTTTGCAAATCTGAGCTCCTCGTACGACAATTAGTCGGATCAGATATTTTTATTTTTTGATGAAAACTCGAAAAAAAGACATGAGTAAACCCCTAGGAAATTTGTTAAAAAATGCAACTTTCTTAAAAATCATCGTAGACTATTGAATTTAACTTTATTTTCATCAGAAAGACGAGAGAAATTCATTGCTGTTAAAAAATTTTAGCTAACTTCGAAAACAAAAAAATTAGTCAGTCACCATGAGGATTTTGGAAAATTTACGAAAATAATTGATTTTTCAGACTTTGATCGGCCGTAGCGGCCAAACGAAAACTCCAAATTGAACGCGGTTTGCAAATCTGAGCTCCTCGTACGTCAATTAGTCGGATTAGACATTTTTATTTTTTGATGAAATCGTGAAAAAAAACATGACTAACCCCCTTGGAAATTTTGTTAAAAAATGCAACTTTCTTAAAAATCATCGTAGACTATTGAATTTAACTTTATTTTCATCAGAAAGACGAGAGAAATTGATTGCCGTTAAAAAATTTCAGCTAACTTCAATAGCAAAAAAAATAGTCAGTCACCATGAGGATTTTGGAAAATTTACGAAAATAATTGATTTTTCAGACTTTGATCGGCCGTAGCGGCCAAACGAAAACTCCAAATTGAACGCGGTTTGCAAATCTGAGCTCCTCGTATGGCAATTAGTCGGACTAGAGATTTTGAATTTTTGATGAAAACACGAAAAAAAGACATGAGTAAACCCCTTGGAAATTTTGTTAAAAAATGCAACTTTCTTAAAAATCAAGCGACCAGCGAAAGCCCTATATTTTTTTACTCTGGTATAGTGGATGGAAATTTGAGCAGGATTAATATTATTTGGAGGATAGAGGCAGGTCCGATTTAAGCGCACTGGGCTAAAAATATAAAGCGCTCCAAAACCACTGAGCGTACTGGGTAACGCCTTACACCACAAGACCCCTCCAGCGCAATGGTTACATTTTCTGTAGAAACTATATTTTTCACTGAATAAAACACTTACGATGTTTTTTTACCACAATTTATTAAATTGTGGTAAAAACCATAGTAACTGTTTTATTCAGTGATTCTATAATGAATTACCACGTAGTAACGGTCGCAACCATCACCATGACTATATTTTTCATTCATTTAAGACAAAATCAACTCAGTAAGTTATTGCAAGGCAATTTTATTGAATACAATTGTTAGGATACAACGAACATTTGCTCGGGTTACATTATCATGTATTGTTAGTAATAAGATTAAATCCCTTTGGCGATACACTTGAAAGTATCGTATGCTTTCTCGCAAGGGTTAGTCTTAAGCACCAATGTACAGTCACCAGCAACGGAGTGACTGTGGAACAGCGACTTTGCCTTCTCCATATCGTATCTTCCGGAACGGTCCATGATGCCCAGATTCCTGAAGATGCAGAAATGATAACAATTTCCGGCAATGTAGTGACTATTTTCTATTTCATCATCCATAGCGGCAATCGATACGTTCTCCTTCCTGCTGCACTCCACCGCAAGCTCGAAAATGCGGACTTTTTCGCGGGGGTCGGCGGCCTGAAAATAATTAATAGCAATAAATTAATTATATATATAAATGGAAATTTCCGATCGGCTTTGAGATTAGTCTTTAAAATTTTCTACCAATACGTAAATATTGAAAAAAAATCCATTTTAGTATTTACGTATTGGTAGTTCATATTATTAATGATGGTAAAATAAAATAGGTATTAATTCTACCAAATAAAACTTACAAGGAAATTAACCCAAGTGCACCCCTCTGATTTTAATGAAATTTGGTGAATTTTGGAGGGGCCCAAAATATTCGATTCGTATTTTTTTTTGTTTCGGCTAAAAACTCGCCCCTCAAAAATCAGCCATATTTTTGTTTCTTGGCTATAACTTCTGAACAAATCATGATAGCGTTATTTTGTATATGTAAAAAATTTCGATGGTGTAAAAAATATGTTAATGACTACTTCAGGATTGTAAAGAAAACGTATTTAAACTGAATTTTATCTTGTAGAATGAATACCTATTTCAAAGTACTATCACCAATTAATTATTAAAACTATTAAATACACTGAAGTAAATTACTTACCAAATGTTCCACCAAAGTTGCCCTGGCATATAAAATGCACCCCATCAGGAACAATGTGTATACACAGAAACGAAACATGTTGCTGAAGCTCAACACAAGACTTGAATGATTTTACCAATTAATATCGTGCTTTATATACCCTGAACAAGGAATGTGTGATTCATATTAGTTATGGATGATTGTTAAGGATGATTTCATATAAACATTATATCAATTCGACAAGTAATATAAAAGCTATTCATGTACTCATACAATTATTCACAAATTAGTAATAAAAGAAAAATTCTTGCACAATGACTTTTTTTGATAACAGTTTATTAAAAATATAAACAGAATATTTAAAGAATTTAGCTACATATTATGTATTCCTATAAAGGATGCAAATGCAAAATTATTGTCAGCCTCTTTGAAGGCTCAGAAAATATAGAAACGGAAGTTCCTAGAACTCAATGAGGAACAATTACGTTTTTATGGAAATTTCAACATGTATTGTGAGTAAAAAATACCCACCCCAAAAAATACCCCATCGATTGAAGTTCCCCAAAACCTTAATTTACATTCATTTTGGGGAATACAAAAACCCAGGACAGGCCAAAAATTTCAAAAATTCAGTCTGCAAAATCTAAATTAGAGGGCAAAAAATCAAAAACTTGGACCAAAAAACTCGGCCAAAATATCGGCCAAAAATTCGCTCATAAAAATCAACAATTAATTTAAATATAAAGTAAAGACCAATCGCTCATTAAAATGAATAATTAAGGTAACAGAACTAAAAACATTGGTAAAAAATTGAAAACTCTTTGCAAAAATGAAAAAAAGAGAAAATTTCAACTAAATATTAGAAAATTTACAAAAACCCAGTACAGGCCAAAAATTTCAAAAATTCAGTCTGCAAAATCTAAATTATGGGGCAAAAAATCAAAAACTTGGACCAAAAAACTCGGCAAAAATATCGGCCAAAAATTAGCTTATAAAAATCAACAATTAATTTAAATCTAAAGTAAAGACCAATAACAAAATCGCTCATTAAAATTAATAATTAAGGTAACAGAACTAAAAACATTGGTAAAAAATTGAAAAATTTTGCCAAAAATGAAAAAACAGTCAAAAAAGAGAAAATTTCAACTTAATATTAGAAAATTTTGGTTTAGATGCCAAAAACATCTAAAATAAAGGCCAAGAAAATCAAAAACCCTCGTCCAAAAAATCAAAATGCAGACTAAAAATTGAAAATTCAAGCAAAAGAAAAATAATTTGCTATTTGCAGCCCCAAAAATAACTTTTACCCCAAAGTAAATTGCCGAAACTCTAAACTCAAAAATAATTCACAAAATTAGCCCATAAAAACAATAATTCAGGTTAAAACATCTAAAATGAAGAACAAAAAATAAAAAAAATTGGTTAAAAAACAACTCAAAAATACCAGCTAAAAGTTCGCACACAAATAATAATAATAATTGGTAATTACCGGTATTGGTATTACCAATTACATATTACCCAGTAACCATGGATTACAACACCAACAATAATAATAATAATAATGTTTATTCGCGTTTAAATACAAGGTACTTACACAGGTCAATATGCGATATCAACAATTAAGGTAAAAAATCTTAAGTATAGACCAATCAAAAATTCGCTCATTAAAATGAATAATCAAGGTAAAAAAAGAAATTAAGAATATAGGCAAAAAAATGAAAATTTCGACAAAAACTCGTACACTCTAAAAAAAAAAAATGCAAACCAGAAAAAAATGAAAATTTGAATTAAATATTCGAAAATTTTGGTTTATGGGCTAAAATTTGGAACGAAGAAATGAAAAACACAGACCAAACATCTAAAAGATTGTCAAACAATCAAATATCCTGGTGTAAAAAATAAATGCCGACTAAAAAATTGAAAATTCAAGCAAAAGAAAAATAATTTGCCATTTTTAGCCCCCAAAATAAATTGCCAAAAGTAATTATAATTAAAAAAAAATAATGAAAAGGTAAAAAAAATCTAAAATGAAGGGCAACAATCAATAACTTACCACAAAAAAAACTCGAAAATACCCTCAAAACAAACAAAAAATCAACAATTCATGTTAAAAATTTAAAGTGTAGACTAATCAAAAATTTGGTCGTTAAAATTAATAATTGAGACAAAAAAATAAAAAAATCGAAAAATGAAAAATGTAGACTTAAAAACCGAATATTTCAACAAATTATTAAAAAAAATTGAGCAAAATCAAAATTTTTTGGCCAAAAACTAAAAATTGCAACAATTCAGGTAAGAAATCTAAAGTATAGACCAATCAAAAATTAGCTCATTAAAATTAATAATCAAGGTAAAAAAAACTAAGAATATAGGCAAAAAAATCGAAAATTTGGACCAAAAATCGGCAAAAATAAAAAATGCATACCAGAGAAAAATGAAAATTTCAATTAAATATTCGAAAATTTTGGTTTATAAAATTTGGAACAAAGAAATGAAAAACACAAACCAAACATCTAAAATATTTTCAAACAATGAAATATCCTGGTGTAAAAAATAAATGCAGACTAAAAAATTGAAAATTCAAGCAAAAAAAAAAATTTAAGTCACCCGGATTTGGTTCAGTACAGCATTCAGGCAATAGATTCCGCCACTTTGATGTTTCTACCAAAAAAATAAAAATAATTTGCCATTTTTAGCCACAAAAATAACTTTATCCCAAAATAAATTGCCAAAACTCTGAACTCGAAAGTAATTTAAAAAAATTAATGAAAAGGTTAAAGAAATCTAAAATGAAGGGCAACAATCAAAAACTTACTACAAAAAAAAAAACTCGAAAATACCCTCAAAACAAGGAAAATCAACATTTGTAAAAAAATTTAAAGTGTAGACCAATCAAAAATTCGCTAAGTAAAACTAATAAGTAAGACAAACAAACTAAAAAAATCGAAGAATGAAAAATGTAGACTTAAAAACCGAACATTTCAACAAAATATTAAAAAATATTGAGCAAAATCAAAATATTTTTTTCCAAAAACTCTTAAAGAGAACATAGAAATCAAACATGCAGATCAAACATATAAAATATAAGCAAAAAAAATAAAATTTCTAAAAAATAAAAATATGCAGACCAAAAAATTGAAAAATCAAGTGAAAGAAAAATAAAGTAAAGTAAAGTATTCTTTATTCACTACAGCCACTACTTAAAAACATTTACAAATGGGTAAACAATCGAGCGGATGTGAGACGTCAAATCATTAAAATAAATACATAAATATAAAAATAATTTTCAGTCCTAAAAATAACTCTAGCTCAAAATAAATTGCCAACCAGAAACTCGAAAAAAGATTATGGACAAAAAATCAAAAACTCGAAAATACCGGCAAAAAAATTGAATAATTCAGGTTGATATATAAGGCAAAAAATCAAAACCTCGAGCCTGAAAATAAAAAATGCCGCCTAAAAAATCGAAAATTTTAACAATCAAATCGAAAATTTAGAACAAAATGAAGAAAAACTGATTAAAAAAATCAGAAATTTGTACCAAAAAAAAAAACTGCAGGTTAAAAATTTAAACTATAGTTCAAAAAAGTCAAATCTCGGGCCTAATGATATAAAAATTCAAACAATAAGATTGAATATTTAATATAATAGTAATTATTTGATTACGAGTGTTGTTGGTGGTGATTTTTAATTTTCCCCAGATATTTAATAAAAGTTCCCCAAAATAACGCCGCTGTGCCTCTCCAAAATAATAAAATTTGAAAATAAAACGTAAATGCAGTGGATTTATTGGAAACTTATAACGGGTGTCCGAAAAGGTTTTTGCTATTTAAAAAAAAGTTTTAAATTGCATTAACATTTTTTATTTTTAAAATTCAATACAATACAAAATGTGGAAATTTATTTGTGAAAAATTATGCTGTCGAGATGGTGCGCACGTCTTCTTCAAACGCTTTCTGAATTTGGCGAACACGCGGACACAGATTTCTTGTGGAATTGCTCGAATTTCATCGCAAATTCTTTGCTTCAACTGATTCAGATTTGCAGGAATGTCAGTGTAAACCTTTGAAGATGGAAATCAACGCAGTGTCACCGTTAACTCTAATCGTTATAGGGCAATGCTGGAAATTTTTCTTGAACTAGAATTGCAAAATTTTGATGGCTTCAACCAAGACACTTGGTTTCAGCAGGATGGGGTGACTGCTCACACTGCGAATCTTACCATGCAGGTCGTTCGAAGGATGTTTCCAGGAAAGGTCATATCAAAAAATGGCGAATCAATTATCCTCCCAGAAGTCCCGATTTAACTGTCATGGATTTTTTTTGTGGGGGTTCTTAAATCATAGAATAGATGGTACACTGATATAATGTGCAAAAAAATGTGGGGTTATTTTATGTTTAAACAAAAGAAACGATTGTTTTCAAATTTTTCATTGGTAAAATAAAAGATTTATTTGAAAAAAAAAACATTAGTCCACAATTTTCTTCATAAAAAAAAAATTTAAATCATGACACAGTCTAAATTATTACAAGACAATTTTATTGAATATAATTGTTAAGCATAAAATAACATTAGTCCACAATTTTCTTCATAAAAAAAAATTTAAATCATGACAGTCTAAATTATTACAAGACAATTTTATTGAATTTAATTGTTAAGCATAAAATAACATTAGTCCACAATTTTCTTCATAAAAAAAAAATTTAAATCATGACAGTCTAAATTATTACAAGACAATTTTATTGAATTTAATTGTTAAGCATAAAATAACATTAGTCCACAATTTTCTTCATGAAAAAAAATTAAAATCATAAATTTAAGGGTTAGGCATTCGTTTCAGATAAAATCAACACAGTCTAAATTATTATAAGACAATTTTATTGAATACAATTGTTAAGCATACAAAATATTTGCTCAGATTTCATAATTATGATTATTAATATTTAGCTTATCTGCCTTGGACGATACACTTGTACATATCGTACGCTTTCTCGCAAGGGTTTGCCTTAATTATTAAGGTACAGGCACCGTTAACGGAGTGACTGTGAAACAGCAGCTTCGCCTTCTCCAGATCGAATCTTCCGGCCATGTCCATTACGCCCAGATTCTTGAAGATGCAGAAATGATAGCAATTTCCCCAAACGTACTGACTATTTTCTATGTCATCATCCATAGCGGCAACCGATACGTTTGCTTGCTTGCTGCACTCGATCGAAAGCTCGAAGATGCGGACTTTTTCTTTGGGGTCGGCGGCCTGAAAAATACCAACAGAAATAAATAAATTAAATAAATCAAAATTAGAGTTGTGAGTTTGATCCATGTTAGCAGGTGGAAATGTTGAAGGAAAGTGTTGGATATATGTACATCCAGTATATGATTTTAAAATTATAATACTGGACGTTCATATATCCAACACTTTCCTTCTAAATCAAAATTGTTGATTATAATTAGTATTCAGGATTGTGAAAATGAGGCACTTCGTTGGTGAAATTTGGCAATTGGTTTTTGGTTTGTTTGTTTTATTCCATACATACTTTAATTATTTCGGTAACTATCTTAACTTTATTTAAATACAGAGGATGCAAATTATTATTTATGGTATACAGCGGAAGTCCAAAAGCTGCTAGCAGAGTTAAATTTGATAAATATCATAAGAAAAAAAATGTTGTGTGCCAATTTAAAAAATATTCACAAAGCTGAAGTGAATGATGTTTGTAAATCACTTACCAAGTGTTCGATTAAAGTGCCCCTGGCACACCAGACCAACAACAATGTAAACACAAAGAAACGGAACATGTCGCTAAAGCTTGCTTGATAGAAGAACAGAATCAACTGACTTGAATAAATAAAATCGTCCTTTATATACCCTGAGCGAATAATTTGTGATTCACATTAGGATGATTATGAAGCATGATGATTTCACATAAAAATAATATCAATTCAAAAGGTAATGCAAAAACTATTCACATACTCATAAAAGATAAATTATGACACGGATGACTACACCGAACATAGTTCTATAGAGTGTTGAGAAATATATTTAAAGAATTTTGCTATGTATTGCGTATCCTTATAAAGGGTGTCCATTAGTAGAGGGATTTGGTTTTCTAGTGATATACAAAAATTTCACTAAAATTGGATATTTTAATTATCATCAATGATCTGGAAATAATTTTTTGATTTAATTTTGAATGTCGTCTTTATATTCAGATATCTGCCGAACTTTTTGGCCGTAAATATTTAAGCTGGAAAAATATAATTTAAATAAAGGGTGTCCATTAGTAGAGGAATTTGGTTTTCTAGTGATATACCAAAATTTCACTAAAATTGGATATTTTAATTATCATCAATGATCTGGAAATAATTTTTTGATTTAATTTTGAATGTCTTCCTTATATACAGATATCTACCGAACTTTTTGGCCGTAAATATTTAAGCTAGAAAAATATAATTTATAAGTTGTAAATAATTATCGACTCAAAGATAGAAACGCCAAAGTGGCGGAGTCTATTGCCTGAATGCTGTACTGAACCAAATCCGGGTGGTTTTCCCCATCAGCAACTAACAATACTGATGAGACCTGAAAGGTCGAAACCGGTCTGTAGGTGTTCTGATGGGGGAACAATATTTAATGTTCACAATTATCGACTCTTTAATCGTAAAATATGTTTTATGTGTACAGGGTGTCCCACAACGGAGAGCCAACACCAACTTAAATTTCTGCATTTTTATACGTGGTTTTTAATACTAATTAAACTGACAATAACTTTTATTAGGCTAAATTTAACCGTTTCTGAGTTATACAGATTTTTAGAGCAAAAACAAGCAATTTTTGAACAGTCACAGAAAATAGTACATTATTATACAAGTTTAATAAGAGGGTATATTGTGGCACGAGTGGGATTGGAGCACGACTTGCGCAGCGAGGAGTGCTCCAATGTAACGAGTGCCCCACAACGCCTCTTATTAAACAAGTATAATATACTATTTTTTCTACTTTGGTTTTAGGAATTATTTCTAAAATAAAATGTATACTTAAACATAGTGAGTTTTACCTTTTAACATTTGGCAGCACTAAAAACATTTGATCCTTTCGAACGAATTTAATATTTGATATACGTATTTCTACGGCGATTTCAATAGTTAATTTTAAAACATATTAAATCAAGAATATTACTTACACACCTCCAAAAATAAGGGAGGTTGCCAAGGGTGTGATAAACAAACTATTTCCACGTAAGTTGTAACCAATTTAAGCTTATAAAGTAATGCAACGCCTAAATGATAATCGAAATTTAAGGTTATCTTAACATTTATTTCTCGTTCCTCGTGTCAGGCATCGATCGACGCTAATTAAAAATCCACATCAAATTAACACACCGACTCAAGCGGCTCTTTTTCGCCGCGAATGAAATATGCATTATACTCTCGCTCTTTCTTCCGTGATATTCGTTTTGCAAACAAAGTGATAATACATATAATAAATTACAAGCTTTCCTCTGTGTATGTTGTGTTGCCTAAATGTCGTCCCGAGAGCTAAGTGAATTCATGCGTCCGGCACCGTGTTCCCACATTTTCCACGCGGATAAAAAGTGAACAATATGACGCCTCCGTTTTCTTTAACTTTAGTGGTACTGGTGGCGAACTCCCCAATATGCATTCGAACATATTCAGTATGTAACGCATTGGACGGTTCCAATTATCCTATGAATTAACGGCAATTTTACATTTTGATGTCGACATATGTCACGTTTAAGTACTGCCAATCGCAACAACTAAAATGTTACCACAAATAGTTTAATAATGAGCAAAACTGTAAAATAAAAAATCTCATTATTAAACTATTTTTGATATAACAAAAGGTCGATTGTTAAACCAAAGTAGAAAAAGAATATTTTAAAATTATCGAAGCGTTTTTTTAACAATAGATTATTAGGTTTGTTTAAGTAATTAAATGCTATATGAAGTAAGAAGAACTTCGCTAAATAATAAAAAATTGTTGTTACACCCAGGGTATTTTAATAGAAATTAGAAATTTCAACTCCTTTCTGGTAATACCTATTGTTTATAAACAATACTTATTATTATCACAATAAAAATAAAATTATGTTTGCTCGATCCATCGAATTGTTTTAACAGAAGTTAGGTAGGATTACTAAAGGAAACATCGTAGTGTTTGTTAACGTAGACTAAAGAATGAACTTTGTTTTTATTAACATAAACATTGAAAACCTTTCAAACTAAATATTTATAACAATTTGTTTTTTGTAGATTTCCAGCAATAAATAATTTGTTGTTTGTTTCAGATCCTTGAAGAATTGGTCCGGTAAGTACAATCCTTTATACACTCGGCGTCAAAAAAAAGCGCCCCTCGAAAAATCGCGAAAAAACTCGATTTTTCAAACCGTCGTAACTTGGTTCAATTGGGTCGAAAATCGATTAATCTTTCAGTTTGGGAAATATTCAAGTAGTATCTTTAAGAATGTGCAGTTGATTTTGACACCAAGTCCAACCCACCCCGCGTAACAACGCGATGGAAAAAAATGTTTTTTTATGTAAAAAATTGTCCTGTATCGTGCGCAAAAAAAATCGGCGGGACATTTTACCACAATGGTAGAAAAATTTAATCAATTTCCTTCAAATGCCTTAAAAATTCGAGTGGTTTCGATGATTTGGAGCAAAGTTGTAAGAATTTAACATTTTTTGTCAATCCAAAACACTTTTTGTAGGGGTTTTCAGGGGCACGAAAGTCGAAAACTTCTTAGATTGCAAAATTCTATCGAGTTTCGTGCAAAATTTGCCTAGTTATGGCCAAAAAGGCGCACAATGTATTTTTTTTTCAAAACTGCATAACTTCGCGCCAAATCATCGCATCGACTTGAATTTTGAAGGAAATTGGAGGAAAATTATTGAACTTTATTGTCATGCTGGCCGATTGTGTCCACGATTTTTTTTTGCACACGGTACAAGACACCAAATTTGCACATTTAAACTTCAAAAACATTTTTTTTCCTTTAGGGGTAGCAGGGGGTGGAATCGTTTTAGCAAAAAAATAATTCACATGACGTAGAAGAAAAAATTTGAAACTGTTCAGACTGCAAAAGTTCATCAATTTGGTGCAAAATTACTCAAGTTATGGCAAAAAAAGTGAAAAATGTCATTTTTTTCAAAAATTCATAACTTTGCCCCAAATGATCGAAACTACTCGAATTTTTAAGGCATTTGAAGGAAATTGATTAATTTTTTCTGCCATTATGGTGAAATTTCCCGCCGATTTTTTTTGCGCGCGGTACAGCTTGTCAAAGTTGGACAATTTTTTACATAAAAAACATTTTTTTCCATCGCGTTGTTACGGAGGGTGGGTTGGACTTGGGGTCAAAATCAACTACACATTCTTAAAGATAAAACTTGAATCTTTCCCAAACTGAAAGATTAATCGATTTTCGACCAAATTGAACCAAGCTACGACGGTTTGAAAAATCGAGATTTTTCGCTATTTTTCGAGTGGTAATTTCAATTGAAAATAAACCATGAAAACGTAAATATAGATAGCTATGATACCATTACGTCGGAGAAAGTAACATGATGGCCACATCACCATTTTTTTTTAATGGAATTGCCCCACTTTCAAAATAAACGGCTCAATTATGAACTTTAACTTTTGTTGGGAATGTAAAATAAACAATAAGTAACACCAAATTATTATTCACATATTCCGAAGCAGTCTGTCTGTATCCAAATGGAGCATAAGGTCAATTAATTAACGTATGGAGCCCATTATTTCCCAAAGTTGGTATGTTAATGCGATGGCGGGAATTTGTTAATGACTATTTTAATCGTACTTCTTTTTTGTCGTGTGATTAAAACTGGTCAAATCTTTATACTTCCTCATATACCTGTATATAAATCCGATAAATTTGATACGGTTGTATCATTGTGTTTTATAAGCGAACAAAGAAAACTGTTCAGAATGATTCGTATAATATTAATGGTCACTTTGATGTATGTTGTGAATGCAGACATAGTTAGCGAATTGGTACGGTAAATATTATTTATTTATTTAATTAACGGTAACACCTTTTATAAAAATAACTTTAATTTATAGATTAATCATAACCTAAATCTAATACCTTATTCATGGTGATGGTTGTGACCGTTACTACGTGGTAATTCATTATAAAATCACTGAATAAAACACTTACTATGTTTTTTACCACAATTTATTTGATGTATGTACAAATATTTCATATACATACATATCACGACTTAAGTTTCGACGTTTTACTGTCATTATCAAGTCGGAGTCGGAGTCGGAGTCGGAGTCGGAGTCAAGTTTTCACTTGATAATGACAGTAAAACGTCGAAACTTAAGTCGTGATATGTATGTATATGAAATATTTGTACATACATCAAATAAATTGTGGTAAAAAACATAGTAAGTGTTTTATTCAGTGATTTTCTAATACCTTATATAAACTATTATAACAATTCATTAAATTCACTGTTTAAACTTTCACACATTTCTAAACTGACTTTAATTATCGTTAGTTTAGCACATAAAACAGGTGCTAAACCTCTCCGCCATGGAGCGTCCCAAAACACAACTTTATCTTCAATCGTTGTGCACATCTAACACGTGCATGTTGATTAATCATTCCACATTTTCAATATCCATTTTTTTTTAATATTTCGATTTACAATGTTTAACAAGTGAATAAATGCAAGAAATTTTATGATACCAATTTCTACTTCTACTATTTTAGCAACTACCAGAAGCAGAGAAGTATCTAATACGTGATATTGCTAACGCATGTACTCGAGAATCTGGTGTTACCGGTGATTACTTAAGTAACATCGAATTGGGATTGATGGATTCAAATGGATACAATTGCTTCTTCGCGTGTTACTTCAAGAACTATGGAACGATGCTCGACAATGGAGATTACAATATCCCATTGATAAAACGCGCGCTTGACAAAAATTACCACGATTATGTTGATGAATGCGCACTTCTTAAAGGAGCAGATCATTGCGAAACAGCATATAAAGGATATATTTGCATGGCGGGCCGCATTCGAGAATATAAACTGAGAAATCATGTAATTTAGAAATGTAACATAGATAATGTACAATTGCGGCAAAAAAAAAATATTTTTATTGTAGAAATAACATTTATTAGGTTATATCTAATTAAAATATTAAAACTTGCTACCCCGAATTATTAGCTTCTTTTGTACATGCTATCAAACTAAGTGACTTTTTAATTGGTAGGAAGTTAAAAGCGGTAGTCGTTAGGAAATAATTTACATTACGATAAAATTGGATGAATTCAGGAAAATAGTAGAATTCATTATCATAAGTTGATGATTGTGACCCTTGTCGGACTTGGAGGCCAACGGCACGGGTGGACTTAATGAATAATAATACTAGTAGTATAAGCAATGCAACACATTTGAGAGCAATAGAGAAATACTAATGAAGAACCTTACGAAGATAGGAATTCCGTTACCTATTAATATAAATTTTCTACTAGGACTTAAGGATAAAGCAGTCTATGACGAAATAATAAACTTTTTTAAAACATCACGCATTAGGATCTGATGTGTCATGAAGGTCCGGATTGATAACTTATTGTCTTCATGTTGTATCTCAGTGCGCATAATCTTTATTACTTTACAAACAAAGGGTTGTGGCAGATGACCTAGTTGTCAACGCTATAAAAAAAAAGTAGTATAAGAAATTATATAATAATAATTATTGAAATTGTCTATAAGCCTTTGAGTTCCAAGCAGCGCGATCGCGCTCTTAATTGTTGATTGTTTTGTCGGGCCTCGTTGTAATCGATAGAGACAAGCCCTATTGCTATGTGCTTCCAATTACCCCTGGAAATCAAATGTAATATATTTTTCTCAGTTGTATTTCAGAATTATTATATATTCGGTTGTTTCTATGCCGGTGCTCATCTCTGTTTTGGATGCATCTGTATAGCATAATACAAAATTTTGTACTGTCATGGTTCTGAAAACAAAACACTGGTAACTTAACCAATTTCGGAAAATTGGGCGATTTTTGGAAACAATTTCCGAATTTATTTAGAACTATATAATGTACAATTTTTTTATAATATTAAAAATGCCTTAGTCCCGTAACAGCGCACTTATACACAGTGTACACCCATTCGCATGTGGATGGAGCTTTAAGTTTAGCACAATCGTCCAGCATTGGCTTATATTTTGGATCAAACATTTGGATCAATTCCTCCCAGTGGACCTCTCCATTTTCTTCCAACATTCTTATCTGCCGGAAATGACATTCAATCAAACAATTTTCCACCTTCGCGTCAACGAACTTTTCGCTATCGATATCATCAATCATATTCGGATAGTCTTTATTCACTTTTTCATTGCATTTGTCTATCGATCCTCTCATTTTTATTTTCGTTGCTGCGTCCGCATTCTGCAATTTAAAAAAAAAGTATTCAATACAAATACATCCACAAGCGCTCTGTGGACATTCGAAGACGAGGGAAGGATAAATAGGACTGATTTAAATCTTGAGCCTTGCTTGGAAACACTAGCCAACGCTCTTAAAAAAAAGAAGAAAAAAAGAAACATCTAAAGGAGCTAATTCATATCTGTCCAGTTTGTGCTTCTCCCAACTTTTTTGCCTTTATGAAAATATCTAGTTTGCTAAGTTTATAAATAAAAAATTGGTAAAAATTGGTAATTTATGCATTTTTCTTTGTATTATTATTTTTATATAGAGATTTCGTTAAATAAATAAATAAATAAATTTAAATATTAAAATAAAACGAATAACTTTATTGGTATCATTTTAAAAATTCAAGCTGAAATTGTCGAAGCTATAGTTACTCCAAGTTAATAAAGTGATACCAATAAAGTTATTCGTTTTATTTGAATTATTCAAAATGTATCACAATTGCTTATTTAAATATTAAAGAAATGAGTCATATTGAAAACTCTTTTTAAAATTACTTTAAAATGATTTTACATTATAAATAATACTATATAAACATTTATACGTACTAAATATTCTTGTATTAGATCTCCGTACACGAAACTGAAAATCAGTAATTGGACAATAGCACGTACAAGACTCATCGTTGCCAACTATGAAAGTTTTAAATGAAAGTCGAGGTTTTATATATAAAAAACGAGCTGAATTACTACATATCATTCTGAATACCCATTTAATTGGGTAATAACAGTGATTTTGTCTCGCTGTGTTATTCGTAAATAGATAAATGCATCTAGTTAAGTTATCAATCACAGTAGTCCAAAGGTGCGCAATTAAATAAATTATGGAGGAGGTGAAATTCACGTGCACAAGCTTAAACATAAATAACATGTAGTTAATTGGTAGTACATACATTTAGTGAAAAGAGTTTGATCATTTAACAATGCCACTGTATATATCAACATCTTTATTGCAGACACAATATAAAACAAAATAATTACAATTTGTATTTTGAAGACTTATGTTAGTACTTTGTCTGTCTGGGTTATACCATATATACCATCTTAATTGATTAATTGTAATGTATTTTTGTAAAATGGTTATTCCGTTAAATAAATAAATATTTCAGTGGGGTTGTACGTATTGAAAAAATCGTGATTTTCGACAAAATGATTATTGGATCATAAATAAGTATATCATTAAATCGGAGAAAATTGCATGATAGCCACATCATCATTAATAATTTCTCACCCAAGAACTATAGTTTACTAGAGCCAGGCTAAGCAAATCTAACAGAATTTGCTTGCGGACAATTTAAATTTGAAGATAAAAATAGCATCTTATTCTTTTTCTTCTTAACCGTTTTCAATCTTTTCGATGTATGCTTCCTTCAGTTTATGCCACTCTTCTCTTTTCGGTGCTCTTTGCATCCATTTTAAACCCGCCACTCTCTTCAGGTCGCCATACCAGCGCATTTGTTTATATAATGATCTTAATATGCGAAAAAAGCAATCACTGGACTATCCTGTTATAATTTAAATTATAATAATAATAGCCTTGATTTTCTACCATTAAAATGTATACACAAACAAAAATATAATGGCAATATAGTGAAAAACTCAAGGACGAAGTCCAGCAAGGGAAGATATTTATAAAAAAGGTTGAATCCGTAAATAAAGTTATTATTATTATTATTATTATATTTCTGCTTGAAACTCCCAATCTAAACGTAAATATTTTATTCAAGAATAGTCTAAAATACGCGCTATCTGCTATACAGGGTGGAACAAAATAAAACAAATATTCTAACACAGTCGTAAAGAGAATAAAAAGGCTGCAAATTTAGTGAAATAAAAAAAATGGTTTCCATTAAAAAAAAATGTCTATGACGTCATACGCGAAAGACTAGTGATGTCATACTATTTTGAAAGACGCTAAAAAGTGCATAATAAAAAATAAAAATCGACTTGTCCCAGGATTTTTTTCTGGAACTTCTGATTTCATAAATACCGAATTTGTTCCAGTTAAAGTTTCCACCCTGTATATAGTATATAATATTGAGTGTTGCTTATCCATTTGGCCGTTTCTCCCACATTAGCGATCGTTGATAGTTTTTAATTCTTTTCAGAACACTAAATGATGTATAATTTTCTGCTACACTCACAGGCGTAGTTAAAGAAACTCGATGCACAATTGCTATATTAGGAAATATGTGTTTAAGTTCCTTTAGGCAATTTTGCTGCCTTAGTTTAAAAATTGGATTTGTAACGCTTCACCAATATTAGTTCTTACAATTTCGTAATTGATTTCATTCCGCCAAAATTATTATAATTTTCACATCTTTACTGCCTATCCACATGAGATTATCCCAAAATCTAGAAACGGAATATATTTAGTTTTTATGGAATCATAATCTTTAATGAATTTTGAGTTATTTTGGAAAATTTCAAGTTAATGGCAATTGGTTTTATATTTTTTTCGAGTCGTCTAAAATATTACAATTTTCACATCCATAATCTCCATCCACATGAGATTATCCCAAAATCTAGAAAGGAAACATATCTAGTTTGTATAGTATCATAATATTTAATGGATTTTGAGTTATTTTGGAAATTTTCAAGTTAATGGCAATTGTTTCTATATTTTTTCCATATCACCAAAATTATTACAATTTTTTATATCTTCACTCTCTATTCACATGAGAATATCCCAAAATCTAGAAAGTGGGTGTACCTATTTTTCATGAAATCATAGCCTTGAATGAATTTTGAGTTATCTTGAAAATTTTCAACTCGATGGCAATTGTTTTTATATTTTTTTCGAATCGCCAAATTTATTACAAATTTTCACATCTTTACTCTCGGTCCACATGAGATAACTCCAAAATCTAGGAAGGATATAAATATAGTTTGTATGAAATCATAATCTTGAATGAATTTTGAGTAATTTTGAAAATTTTCATCTCTATGGCAATTGTTTTGATATTTTTTTCGAATCGCCAAATTTATTACAAATTTTCACATCTTTACTCTCGGTCCACGTAAGATAACTCCAAAATCTAGAAATGAGATTATCTAGTTTTTATGGAATCACAATCTTGAATTAATTTTTAGCTATTTTTGAAATTTACAAGTCGATGGCAATTGATTTTATTTTTTTTTGAATCGCCAAAATTATTATAAATTTTCACATCTTTAGTGTCTATCCACAAGAGATTATCCCAAAATCTATACAACGGGTGTATCTAGTTTTAATGGAATCATAATTTTTAATGAATTTTTAGTTATTTTGGAAATTTTCAACTCGATTGCAATTGTTTTTATATTTTTTTCGAATCGCTAATTTATTACAAATTTTCACATCTTTACTCTCGGTCCACGTAAGATAACTTCAAAATCTAGAAATGAGATTATCTAGTTTTTATGGAATCACAATCTTGAATTAATTTTTAGCTATTTTTGAAATTTACAAGTCGATGGCAATTGATTTTATTTTTTTTGAATCGCCAAAATTATTATAAATTTTCACATCTTTAGTGTCTATCCACAAGAGATTATCCCAAAATTTAGAAAATGGGTGTATCTAGTTTTTATGGAATCATAATTTTGAATGCATTTTTAGCTATTTTGGAAATTTTCAACTGAATGGCAATTGCTTTATATATTTTTTTCGAATCGCTAAAATGATTAAAAATATTGACATCTTTACTCATGCACTTTTTTTCAATCACCCATAACTTGGTGCCAAATCGTCGTAAGAACTTCGTTATTTAAGTCCTGTATAGGGAATTGATCAAATTTTAATGCCTTTATGGTGGATCGAGTCGACACAATTTTTCCAACTCCGTAGACATTGTCAAAGTTGGACATGGTTTCCAGAAAAAAAAACTTTTTTGACAGGGGCGCTAGAGGGGGCAGAAGAGGTTACGCTTAAGTTCGCATGTATGGCTTTAAAGAAGACACTTTAAAGTTTTTCGCCCTCAAAGATTTATCAAAATCAATTGAAAATATGAGTTTGGGCGGTTTGAAAATGGTCGCAATTTCACGAATTTTAGTGTTTCATTTTTTTTTTCCTTCAGTATATTTGAAGTTCTGGTTTTTCTTTGTATATATATATAAGACCATAAAATAGGTGTCATCTGGGGTGTTTGTCAAATATTCACATCTAACAATAATTTCACCGACGTATTAGTGAAAAATAAAAAAAAAATCGAAAAAAAAATCAATTTTTCAGACTTTGAAGGGCCGTAGCGGCTAAACGAAAACCCCAAAGCGAACGCGGTTTGCAAATCTGAGCTCCTTGTGTGCAAATTATTCGGATTTAATTAAAATTGGCAATTTGAAACTTTTGACGAAAACGTGAAAATTTTCAAGTTCAAAAATTGCATTTGAAATGATTTCCTAATAAAACCACTGGTTGGATTCAGAGTTTCTGCACGTCATCGTAAAGATCTCACCAAGACCCATCAGAAAATGTGTCTGCGAAAGAATAAATGTCGATTTGAAGCCCGTGGCGCGTTCGCAAAGAAAACTCAAAAATGGAAAAAATCGAAAAAATCTACATTTTTATTATTCATCTTAGAGCATTAAGGTGCACATTATTTTTCATCAGTCGAACGAGAAAAGTCGATTACCGTTTTAAAAGTCCATTTTCTTAAGGGTATTATTTTTGGGTACACTTTTCTAAAAAAAAAAACTATTGGACTGATTTCTCTGATACTTTGCACACATATTTTTACCTCCAAAATGAGCGTTCATGGCGAAGTAATTAAAAAAATATGAATTTTATTCAGAATTATGACATGAAAAAAATTTTTCGAGTTATTTTTATTTTTTTTTAATTCCGCCACTTAGCATATGAAAATATTCTTAGCTATACTATTAGGTATCGGTACCACCTTTAAAGCAAAAGCTTGATAGCTTTTGTGGTTTTTAAGAAAAGTGTAACTAAACTTAGTGAAGTAAATTTTTCAGGAAAGTAAAAAAACTTAAAAATAATCCGTACAAGAGCTCGCCTCCCCCACTTTGTTTACATATTTCGATCACTTCTATAATCGGAAAAATGTTAAAAAAAAAATTTATACTCAGAATTGAGTGTCGAATCATAATCGAGGACAAAAAACGAAAATTCCTATTTTGATTTCTTTGTACGTTTCAATTCGTTGCCATTTTTAAGTTTAGAGTTTTACCGTGTTGTTTCGTTTGCTGGAATATTGCAATTGTTTTTGTAAAAAATCAGAATTGTATTTTATTATTCTTAAGCACTTGAAGCAAATATATTGATTTGGAATTTTTTCACAATTTTTATTTGTGGTGTTCAAGTTTGATCTTAAAACATAGTTAAAATATAATTAATGCAATTTCTCTTTTGATTTTTTTTATACTTTTCTATAAGTTGAATGCAATTTTTAAGTTTAGAGCGTTGGCGTTTTGTTTTGTTTGTTTAAACGCAGAAATTGAAGTTTGTTATTTTAAGCATTTAAAGCAATAAATTGTTTAGGATGTTTTGTTATTTCGTTGCAACATAGGATATGGCAATTATTTTAATGAAAAATTCTATTTTAATGGAAAATTCTATATTAATGGAAAATTATATTTTGTTATCTTAAGCATTTGAAGCAAATACATTGATTCGGAATTTTTTACAATTTTTGTTTGTGTTGCTCAAGTTTTGAGCTTTGCCATTTTATTTTCACGTAATATATGTATAGCCGGTGGCCAACCCTAATCAAACACCCTGTATATTTTGGTAATGTATTTTTCATACGTAATTTTTTAGATTAAAATAAATTTTATTCTATTCAATTCTACTCTAAAGGGTGATTTTATTATTGTATTGATTTTTTACAATTATTCAAATCGTTGAACATAATTTCTATTTTCTTGGTTCGAGTTTGCATAATTTCCCTTTTGTTTTATTATAATAATAATAATTGTTGGTGTAGTTACTGGGTAATATGTAATTGGTGGAATAAAAAAAATAAATACTGGGACGTACATCATTTTATTACACCAAATAATAATAATAGATTTCCATTTTGAGCATTATTAATTAATAATAATAATAATAACTTTATTTACGGATAATATCCTTTTTACAAAAACATTTAGAGAACAAAAGCATAAAAATCGCATGGTAAAGAAGTATAAACTAATAAAATAAACATTCAACTTAACTAATACAATATTATAATAAACAGGTAACTACAAAATCAAAGTATGATACTATTATAAATTGATTCATCAATATATTTTGGTTTAATGGAAATCAGAAATACTTTGTTTATTAATAATCTCAAGCGTTTGATGCAAATTCTTTGAATGATTAATTGTTCACAATCATTAAAATTGTTATGAGTCACCTATCTTGTAAATATTTTCACCATTTATAAGTTTTTATCCATTACACATTTGATTGAATTCTTGGTGAAACATAAATACTAATAAAAATTGTTTGATTATATCCGAGTGACCAAAACCTGTTGGAATTTCAAACATTACATCTGTAAAACAATTTTTGCCCAATATCTGATTGTTACCAACCATTCTAGGAATCCACAAATTTGTTAGCAACTTTTATGACGGTGGTGCTAGAAGATTTTACTACTTGAAGCTTAAGTATAGTTGGATAGGTTATAATTTAATAATCCCCAGGCAATGAAGGTCTTAAGTTTAAGGGTCGTTTTATAGTGGTTTTGGGCATAGTCCTGGTATGTTAATGGGTCGGTTTTAGACCACTAGCAAATTGAAAAGTTTAAAGCTGTTGTAAAACACTTAAGATCTTTATTGCCTAGGCATTATTCAATTACATCCTGTCCAACTATAGCTTACATCAATGTCTACTTCCTCGATTGTTCGATCGATAAGGCGATTAGTTATTGAAACTCTATGGTATGACTTAATAAAACAAATTTAAGGTTTCAATTTGTTTCGATTGATCTCCGAAAATTATTTCAAAGCTTCATGGTGTCACTTAATAAAACGCAGTTCAAGGTTTTAAAATATTTTTATTGTTCTACGACAATTGTTTCAAAACACAGTGGCTCGATCTGCTAGATGAAACAAGCGTAAGTAGCTTACGCCGATATTCACTTTCTCGATTTATTGTTCGATAGATTTTACTTGTTGAAACTCTATGGAATCACTTAATAAAACGAATTTAAGGTTTCAATATGTTTCTATTGTTCTATGACAATGATTTCAAAGTTCCATGGTGTTACTTAATAAAACGTAGTTTAAGGTTTCAAAATGTTTTTATTGTTCAACAATTGTTTCAAAACACAGTCGCTCCATCAGGTAAATGAGAGGCATGAGTAGCTTACACCAATATTCACTTTCTCAATTGTTCGATGGGTTTTACTTGTTGAAACTCTATGGAATCTCTTAATAAAACGAATTTTAGATTTCAAAATGTTTCTATTTTCTGATAATCGTTTCACCACACAGTGGCTTCATCAGGCAGAGAAATGTACATTCTTTCATCTACCTGACGAAGCCACTGTGTTTTGAAGAAATTATCGTAGAACAATAAAAACATTTTGCGTGTGTTATAATTTTTTTTATTACCTATTAATATTACAAGTATTAATAACTATTATTCCTTAATCCTGTAACTAGGCATTTGTGCGAAGTATAAGCCCGTTCGCAAGTAGTGGGGGCTTCAAGGCTCATACATTTTTCCAGCAGTCGAGCATATTTTCGATCAAATATTTTCATTACTCGCCCCACATTAAACTCGCCATCTTCTGTAAATATTTCAGTTCCAAAATAATGACATTCGAGCATACAATTTTCCACTTTGGCATCAACAAACTTTCCGCTATCGATATCGTCAATCATATTTGGGTAGTCCTTATTTGCTTTTCCATTGCAGTCGTCCATCGATTTTCTTAGTAGGGATTTTGTTGGTTCATCCACAATCTGTCATAGATAGGAAATTATCAGCAGTTAGTGACTACTAAAGCTACGCGCACACTTAGCGGAATCGGACGGACGGCACGCATCGGCAAAAATTACTTAACACAGTTGTAAACGAGTCAACTGATAAATGTGCATTGACTCGTTTACAACTGTGTTAAGCAATTTTTACCGATGCGTGCCGTCCGTCCGATTCCGATAAGTGTACGCGTAGCTTAACATTATTATACGGAGAACTTTTGCAGAACATCGAAAAACACAGCTGACCTCTTAAACATGTATATGTTTAGCAGCTCACAGTTGAATTATGTTCTTAGAATAGGATATATTACAGATGGTAAATTAAATGTATTCTTGATATATTTTGGTTTTAATCATAAAAGAACTGAATTTTTTGGGGGAAAATAAATGATTGGAGTAAACTTATTGTATGTATGTATGTATGTATTTATTGTTTATTCCTCGTATTTACATAACATTTCAAATTATTGTACAAAAAAAATCAAATAAAATTCTGATCACACGTGAAAAAGGCAAAGTTCATTCCAATGATGATCTTAAACGAATAAAACAAATTTTGTATACCTTGAAACCTCAATATCACATCTAAATACAAACATCCTCCAATCACAATTCACCATTAGTACAAATCAACTGGACAGTTCAGATAAATTGTTTGTATATGAATTTATATGTATTTGCAAATTATTTTATACTTATTTTATAAGTAATGCCAACAAAGATAAATAAACTAAACTAAACTAAACTAATCTGGCAATTTTGATTATTCATTAGTTAAAGTAGATTAAATCGTCGATAGCCCAAAAAATCTATTCATGTAAATGCATGGTCTGAATAAAGATCTTGTATATAACAAAATGAAACTTGTTTTGAAAATATTTTTGGAATTTTACTGATATTACTATTTATGCAACTAATACATACCAAAAATTCGTGAATTATATCTCCATACGCAAATTTAAAAATAAGCAAATAGACAATTGCACGTGTCACAGTCATCGTTAGTTTACTTGATGCTCTGATGGCTATAAATGAAAATTATGATTTATATATTAATAGCGAGGTGCAATTACCAACAATTCATTGAATATGAATTTATGTTTTCTTATGTTAAAAAATTTGTCCAATTAAGTAAGTACATAGTACACAATTAAAGATACATGTTTTTACAAATAAACTTATTATTGAATGCCACGATCGAATTTTATATATTTGTTAGTGTTTCTATTTAAAAAAAAACAATTGATTTATGTTTCATATCATAATAATGATATTACCTTAAAACTGTAATAACAAATGTTATAAATAAATTAGAAACAACCTTACTTGTTGCAGACAGCATTATTTCGTTTTATTGAATTTAACAAATGTTACTTTGTTATAAGCATATTGGTTTATTTTAGATAACTTTGCATAGAACGAACATTTTTGTATATTATTTATGCACATGTATAAATAGAAATTAATTATTTAAAACATAATCTATACTAGTGAGTATGTAAATATAAAAGAATACATTAATTATAAATTACAAAATAATGTCCAAGGTTCGTAGATATTATTATACTGCCATGTTTATTCTTTTGTTTTGTAATCGTGTTCTCTAATTAAATTATAATCGTATTTATTCTTTGCTTGAGATATCAACAGTCTCGTGAACTTCCTTAAGCCATGGAAGAGTTAGTTTGAATAAAAAAGAACAATGCAATTTCGTTTAGCAATGTTCAGTTTGAGTTTAAGTTAATACGAATGGAGTCAAGTTGGAAAAAGTTCTGAGAGTTCTGAATAGAGTTCTCAATTCCTTTTGATGTATCTAGAAGTACAATCAACTTTTAAGAAAGAGTTCTGTAAAATTGGGCTGCCAGGAATTTTTTGAAAAATGAGTGCCAACTTGACACTACACCCCAACATTGTTATCTAATAGTTCTGAACTAGTTTTAAGATGTATTTGGGTTAGTACTATAGTTCCTCATACTTTTAGAAAAGAGTTCTGTTGAATTTTCAGAGATAAAATTTTTCGAAATATTCAAATTCATATTACTCACTTAATATTGGTTGAATCTAAATATTTTATAACAACTATGGATAGAACTCACAAAGAACTATAGGAAACACCAATCAGAACTATATTGAGAGTTCTCCGAGTTCTGAGTTAATTTTCTATTTCTAGTTATCGAGTACAATAATTTTTTCTTATAAAGAAATTCGATACAATCACGATTTATGGCAATTTTTAATAAATTTAAAATTCGATAATAGAAAATTTAATTTTGAAAATACCTATTTCCTGTCATTTATTCGCAATTTGCCATTAGAGTTTTCGTTAGAACTCCTTGAATATAACCCATAAGTCAAATCAGAACTTAAAAAAAAAACAATGTTTTGAAAAAAAAAACTGATTTTTTTTTAATCATTTTATATCGACGTGATACGAATGTAGAACGTATAATTATTTTGATGATTTTTTTTTGTAATCAGTGTGCTCCATAATGATTGTAGTAATTTGCACATATTTATTTTTAATTTAAAGATAATATGTAATATTTCGTTGGTATAGGAGAGGGAAGCTTACTGCCTATATAAGCTGGTTAAAAATTATTAAAATTAATATTTTCAAGATGCATTTTTCTCTCTATGTAATGCTTCTGTTGAGTGTACTAGGAAACGGTTTCGCAGTTATATATGAATTACTGGTAAGTAAAACTTGCTTTGATGTGTAACATTCATTATTATTTCATTCATGTTTATAAATGGGTAGTTTATACCATTTATAAAATTAACTAGTGAAATTTTACCGATGAGTGAAGGTAAAACATATTTTTAAATCTATTTTGCAGGGTGTTCCATAAATATACCGACAAATTTTTAGGGGTGGTAGGGAACATCAAAAGAAACATATGTCGGAAATCGAGAAAAAAAAATTCTGTAAAATGTTTTAACAGGATTATTAGAAAATGCCCCCTTAGACAAGTGGTCTCAGCATGATGGAGCACCTCCACATTGATTTAAACATGCGCGTTCTCCAGATTTAAAATCACACGATCTCTTCCTTTGAGGTTTTATGAAAACTTTAGTCTACGAGACAGCCATTCGTAATTAGGAAGATCTTATCGCTCGTGGACAAGTAGAAACTACCCCTGGAATCTTCCATTGGGTGCGCTTGTCAATGATCTTTGTATTGAATTAATTGGTCAAAATTTTGAACAATTACTGTAAGCAATAATTCTATTAAAATGCAATAAACTTAATAAAAAGATTAATAATTAGAATGCGTTAAACTTAATAACAAGTAATAATTAAAATGCAATAAATTTAATAAAGATTAGTAATTAAAATGCAATAAACTTTATAAATTCAATAAAGGAAAACGATTTTTTTACAAAATTCCAACACCTCGTATCTCGAAAACGCAGCGCTTTCGGACATTTGCTTCAAAACAAAATATGTTTGTTTTGATGTCCCCTAAGACCTCTAAATGTTTGTTGGTATATTTATAGAACACCTTGTATATTTATTTTTGTATTATAAAATGTACATCCTTCGTCTGTAAGAAATTAAAATTACTTGGAGTAATGTAGGGTGTAATTATTAACATAGTTAAGTTCTAAGCGCGTATTAATGGATAATCTTAATAAAAGGTTTATAAAAGCAGTTTTAAGTTGCACTTTCTGTATTATATAATTATAATTGAATCATATTTTTTTATTAATAGGATCTTCCTGACCATGTATTAGCCGAACATCAAAGGTATACAGAAAAATGCTACAAAAGAACTGGAACCACGGAGGAAGATATGGCTAACTTTCAAAACGACTTAAAATCTGTCAATAGTAGAAGCATTGGATGTTTGGTTGCATGCTATGCTAGAAGTATTGGAGTTTTGAAAGCAAATGGCAAATTTAATATGTCTAGTCTGAAGTCGTACATGTCACGTGTTAATTATAGAAATAATGTAAAGTGTTGGGAAGCTGCTCCCGTGGGTGATTTGTGCCTGCAATCGTTAAGTGCATACGTTTGTTATTTTGCAGCTTTAAAAAAAGATTGTTAGCCATATTAATTATTAATCGATGTACACGAATGTATAAGTACTGTTTTCTTTGAAATAAAAGTTGAGATAAATATGCTTTATTGATTAATAAATAAACCCTTAGATAGCGAGCTAGTTTATAGCAGTCGCAACTGTTGAGCTCATTTATTATTTGACCCTATGGTGGATGCGCCAGGAACATAAAAATCACGTCATGCGCTCGTCGTAAAGATATTAGATTTTACTAGAATATTTTTATTGTCGCGAATGCGAAAACGGCAGAATTCGATAATAAAACGCAGATAATTTGATGTACAGAGTACAACAAACTTTATGTTCAAATGGCCAAATGTATCGGGTGGCCTAAATTCGATGTTTTTATGAGATAACTCGTTAATCTTAAGAGTTAGAAAAAATCTGATGTACACGTTAGCACGCAATATGCAAACATGCAAAATTTTGTTGATTCGAAAAAAAATATATAAACAATTGCTGCCTACTTGTTTTTTCAGATTTTTCGAAAATGTAACATTTTTCGAAAAATCTAATTGCGTTATTATAAAGTACATTTAAAAAAAAAATTGTTTTGGTGATATTCGCTCAAGGAAATAAAAACCGTTTTTTTTAAGAGGGAGTTCTTCCCCCTTAACGGCCGTTAGGGCACTTATAAAAAAATATTTGTCTCTTATTTTGACTAAACCCACAATATATTCAAGTCCTATCAAAATCAGTGTGTTCCACTTGACTAGTGTTATTTGTAAGTAACTCTTTTTTCTTTTTCACGTAAATTTTCATGAACCGGAAGGGGGGGTGGGGACGATAATATTACATTTGTTCTTAAGCCCTTAATAGGTAATTTTTTATGAACAGGAGGAGCACCGGTTAATAAAATGATATTTCGTCCTGAGCTCCTGACCCTGCATAACCAGGTGGAGTTGGTAAAATTTTGTTCATCTTTTTTTTACACCAGCCAGTGGCGTCTCTTGGAAGGGGCGGAGAGGTAAAAAAGAGTACCAATAATATTAAAACCCCGAAAATTTGTTAAATCTTCTAGAAAGGTTTACGTTTCCTTGAAATGCTTACGCCACTGGCAACAAGCGACCGTTGGAATCTAGCGCAAGCTAAGGATCTTCTCTGTTCAAACGACATCTACATCGCCGTACATAGCAATTGTTTTTATATTTTTTCGAGTCAACAAAATGATTACAATTTTTCATAAATTTACACCATGTTTGCACGAAATATCGCGAAAGCCATTTAACAGAATGTTTTGTAATTTTTCACAATATCAATCTTGAATGAATATTGAGTGATATTAGGAAGTTTCAGGTAGATAGCAAATGTTTTTAATTTTTTTTTTCGCGGCATAAAAATTATTACAATTTTTCATATATTTACACCGTATTTGCACGAAATATTGCAGAAGCAATTGACGGAATGTATTGGAATTTTTTACAATATTAATCTTGAATGAATATTGAGTGATATTAAGAAGTTTCAAGTTGATAGCAAATGTTTTTATACTTTTTTTCGCGTCATAAAAATTGTTACAATTTTTCATATATTTACACCGTATTTGCACGAAATATTGCAAAAGCCATTGACGGAATGTATTGGAATTTTTCGCAATATCAATATTGAATGAATATTGAGTAATACTAGGAAGTTTAAAGTAGATATCAAATGTTTTTATATTTTTTTCGCGTCATAAAAATTATTACAATTTTTCATATATTTACACCGTATTTGCACGAAATATTGCAGAAGCAATTGACGGAATGTATTGGAATTTTTTACAATATTAATCTTGAATGAATATTGAGTGATATTAAGAAGTTTCAAGTTGATAGCAAATGTTTTTATACTTTTTTTCGCGTCATAAAAATTGTTACAATTTTTCATATATTTACACCGTATTTGCACGAAATATTGCAAAAGCCATTGACGGAATGTATTGGAATTTTTCGCAATATCAATATTGAATGAATATTGAGTAATACTAGGAAGTTTAAAGTAGATATCAAATGTTTTTATATTTTTTTCGCGTCATAAAAATTATTACAATTTTTCATATATTTACACCGTATTTGCACGTAATATTGCAAAAGCCATTAACGGAATGTATTGGAATTTTTTAGAATATTAATCTTGAATGAATATTGGGTAATATTAGGAAGTTTCAAGTAGATAGCAAATGTTTTTATATTTTTTTTTCGCGTCATAAAAATTATTACAATTTTTCATATATTTACACCGTATTTGCACGAAATATTGCAAAAGTCATTGACGGAATGTATTGGAATCTTTTACAATATTAATCTTGAATGAATATTGAGTGATATTAAGAAGTTTCAAGTAGATAGCAAATGTTTTAAATTTTTTTCCCGTCATAAAAATTATTACCATTTTTTATTTATTTACACCGTATTTGCACGAAATATTGCTAAAGCCATTGACGGAATGTATTGGAATTTTTTACAATACTAATCTTGAATCAATATTAAGTGATATTAAGAAGTTTCAAGTAGGCAGCAAATGTTTTTATATTTTTTTTCGCGTCATAAAAATTACCACAATTTTTCATAAATTTACACCGTATTTGCACGTAATATCGTAAAATCCATTCACGAAATGTATTGGAATTTTTCACAATATCAGTCTTGAATGAATGTTGAGTAATATTGAGAAGCTTCAAGTATGAAGCAATTGTTTTTATATTTTTGTCGAGTCGACAAAATGATTACAATTTTTCATAAATTTTACATGTTTCCATGTTGCGTCATAACGTGTACATCAGATTTTTTCTAATTCTTAAGATTACCGCGATAGCCTATAAAAACATAGAATTTGGTACACAATTGAGGTCATTTGAATAAGTTTGTTGTACTCTATACATCAAATTATCTGCGTTTTATTATCGCATACGCGACAATAAAAATATTCTGGTAAAATCGAATATCTTTACGACGAGCGCATGACGCAAATTTTATGTTCCTGGCACATCCACCATCAGATAAATTCACAAATGAGCTCATTTTAGTTGTCTGCAAAGCGGTGGTTGCGAGTCTAACTATCTCGTTAGTAATCTTATATTCCTGGCGCATCCACCATTAGTTGAATTCATCAATGAGTTCATTTTAGTTGTGGTTGTGGCTACAATAAACTAGCTCGTTATCCAAGGGTTAATTCCATTTATCAATATGGCATATTTATCTCAACTTTTATTAAAACAAAAAACACTACTAACAGATACATCGATTAATATGGTTAACAACCCGTTTTTAAAGCTGCCAAATAACAAACGTATGCACTTAACGATTGCAGGCACAAATCACCCACGGGAGCAGCTTTCCAACACTTTACGTTATTTCTATAATTAACACGTGACATGTACGACTTCACACTCGACAATTTAAATTTGCCATTTGCTTTTAAAACTCCAATACTTTTAGCATAGCATGCAACCAAACAGCCAATGCTTTTACTATTGACAGGTTTTAAGCCGTTTTGAAATGTAGCAATCTCTGCCTCCGTGGTTCCAGTTTCTCTGTAGCATTTATTTGTATACCTTTTATGTTCGGCTAATACATCGTCAGGAAGATCCTATTAATACAAAAAATATAATTCAATTATAATTTTACAATTTAGAAGGTGTAACTTAAAACTGCTTTTATAAACCTTTTATTAAGGTTATCCATAAATACGCGCTTAGAACTTAACTATGTTAATAATTACACCCTACATTACTCCAAGTAATATTAATTTCTTACAGACGAAGGATGTAAATTTTATAATATAAAAATAAATATACAAGGTGTTCTATAAATATACCAACAAATATTTAGAGGTCGTAGGGGACATCAAAACAAACATATTTTGTGTTAGAGCAAATGTCCGAAAACGCTGCGTTTTCGAGATACGTGGTGTTAAAAGTTTGGAAAAAATCGTTTTTCTTTATTGAATTTATAAAGTTTATTGCATTTTAATTACTAATCTTTATTAAATTTATTGCATTTTAATTATTACTTTTTATTAAGTTTAATGCATTTTAATTATTAATCTTGTTATTAAGTTTATTGCATTTTAATGGAATTATTGCTTACAGTAATTGTTTAAAATTTTGACCTTTTAATTCAATACAAAGATCAGTGACTCGCGCACCCAATGGCAGATTCCAGGGGTAGTTTCTACTTGTGCACGAGCGATAAGATCTTCCTCATTACGAATGGGTGTCTCGTAGACTAAAGTTTTCATAAAACCTCAAAGGAAGAGATCATGTGATTTTAAATCTGGAGAACACGCATGTTTAAATCAGTGTGGAGGTGCTCCATCATGCTAAGACCACTTGTCTAAGGGGGCATTTTCTAATAATCCTGTTAAAACATTTTACAGAATTTTTTTTCTCGAAAACGGAGCGATTTCCGACATATCTTTTACCCCTAAAAGTTTGTCCCTGCAAAATAGATTTAAAAATATGTTTTACTTTCACCCATCGGTAAAATTTTACTGGTTAATTTTATAAATAATATAAACTGCCCATTTATAAACATGAATTAAATAATAATTAATGTTTCACATCAAAGCAACTTTTACTTACCAGTAATTGATATATAACTGCGAAACCTTTTCCTAGTATGCTCAACAGAAGTACTACATGGAGAGAAAAATGCATCTTGAAAATATTAATTTTAATAATTTTTAACTAGCTTATATAGGCAGTAAGTTTCCCTCTCCTATACCAACAAAATATTACATATTATCTTTAAATTAAAAATAAATATGTGCAAATTACTACAATCATTATAGAGCACACTGAATACAAAAAAAAAACATCAAAATAATTATGGAATAAGTTCTACATTCGTATCGCGTCGATATAAAATGATTTAAAAAAATCGGCTTAACCGATTTACAAAAATTAAAAGTGTACGAATTGCAACCATTACCACGATAAATTATGACGCTAATAGAATAACTTAATTTATTTTTGTTTAATATAATTTTGTGAGAAAAATTCTAAACTCGAAAAAAATATAAAAACAATTGCTATGTACGGCGATGTGGATGTGGTTTGAACAGAGAAGATCCCCAGCTTGCGCTAGATTCCGTCCGCTTGTTGCCAGTGGCGTAGGCATTTCAAGGAAACGTGAACCTTTTTAGAAGATTTAATAAATTTTCGGGGTTTCAATATTATTGGTACCCTTTTTTACCTCTCCGCCCCTTCCAAGAGACGCCACTGACTTAGTGACCCACGGGCTGGTATAAAAAAAAAAAGATGAACAAAATTTTACCAACTCCGCCTGGTTATGCAGGGTGAGGAGCTCAGGACGAAATATAATTTTATTAACCGGTGCCCCTCTTATTCATGAAAAAATACCTATGGAGGGCTTACGAAAAAAAAAATTATCGCCCTTCATGAAAATTTGCATGAAAAAGAAAAAAAATACTTACAAGTAACACTAGTCAAGTGGAACACGCTGATTTTGATAGGACTTATTTGTTTATTTTTTTATTTCCTTTTGTTACAAATGCTTGAACAATATTTCTAAATAAGACATAAAATGGTGTAATCTTACAAGAATTTAACGTTGCATTGTAACAGGCTGAGTTCATTACCAAGATGATCTTCCACATATTTAGTGCCCTTACGACCGTTAAGGGGGTAAAACTTAGTTTTTATCTCTTTGAGCGAATAACACTGAAATAATAAAAGATACAAAAAAAAGTTTCAAATACAAGTTTTGTGGTTTTTAATGTACTTTATAATTTTCGCAATCAGATTTTTCAAAAATATCACATTTTTCGAAATTCCCTCCTCCCCTCTCCATTTTTGAACATTTGAAAATTCGTCGTATAACGAATCTTAAAGAATATTTAACGACAAATTCAACGAAATCTCGTTTTATATCGTTATACGCGCGCCCCATTCGAACTCGCCTTATTACACGTTATTAGTGTGTTGCACCCCTTTTTATATTTTTTTTTCATTCGGAAGAAGTGAAACTTAAGATCTTGAAAACAAGTGATGGGGATTTTTGAATTTTTTTTTGAGGGTTCTTAAGATTAGTGTATTTTGAGTGAATTTGGAAAATTTCAAGTGTGTTGCAGTTGTCTTTATATTTTTTTTCACTCGAGCAAATTAAAAAAAAAATCTGAAGCGCTGTTCTCGGTCGGTTATCTTGAAAACCTGTGACGGAGTTTTTTGAGCTGTTGGAAGGTTATTAAGATTATTGTATTTTAAGTAAATTTAGAAAGTTTCAAGTATTTTACAGGTGTTTTTATATTTCTTCTCGTCAACAAAAAATGATTCTAATTTTTCTTAAATTTACATTAAAAATCGCAAAAGCAATCTGAATGTATTTGAATTTTCTACGAAATCACTCTTAAATTAATATTGAATGATTTTGTAAAGTTTCAAGTGGATGGCAATTGTTTTTATGTTTTTTTTTCGCGTCGCCGAATTTGTAGCAATTTTTTTTTATTTTATCTCCGTTCACATTGAAATATTCTAATTTTTACGGAAATGTGTTGACCGTTGTTTTGGAAAGTTTCAAGTGGATGGCAATTGTTTTTATATTTTTTCGCGTCGACGAATTTATTGCAATTTTTTTCTAAATTTTATCTGCGTTCACATTGAAATATTCTAAAATTTAGAAACAATGCATTTCTAATCTTTACGGAAATGTAGAGTCACATTTGTTGACAGTTGTTTTGGAAAGTTTCAAGTCGATGGCAATTGTTTTTATATTTTTTTCGCGTCGACGAATTTATTGCATTTTTTTTTAATTTCATCCACGTTCACATTGAAATATTCTAAAATTTAGAAACATTACATTTCTAATTTTTACAGAAATGTAGAATCACATGTGTTGTCAATTGTTTTGGAAAGTTTCAAGTCGATGGCAATTGTTTTTATATTTTTTTCGCGTCGACGAATTTATTGCATTTTTTTTTAAATTTCATCCGCGTTCACATTGAAATATTCTAAAATTTAGGAACATTGCATTTCTAATTTTTACAGAAATGTAGAATCACATGTGTTGTCACATGTTTTGGAACGTTTCAAGTCGATGGCAATTGTTTTTATATTTTTTTCGCGTCGACGAATTTGTTGCAATTTTTTTCTAAATTTTATCTCCGTTCACATTGAAATATTCTAAAATTTAGAAACAATGCATTTCTAATCTTTACGGAAATGTAGAGTCACATGTGTTGACAGTTGTTTTGGAAAGTTTCAAGTCGATGACAATTGTTTTTATATTTTTTTCGCGTCGACGAATTTATTGCAATTTTTTTTTCTAAATTTTATCTGCGTTCACATTGAAATATTCTAAAATTTAGAAACAATGCAGTTCTAATTTTTACGAAAATGTAGAATTACATGTGTTGTCAGTTGTTTTGGAAAGTTTCAAGTTGATGGCAATTGTTTTTATATTTTTTTCGCGTCGATGAATTTACTGCAATTTTTTTTTAATTTCATCCGCGTTCACATTGAAATATTCTAAAATTTAGAAACAATGCATTCTTAATTTTTACGGAAATGTAGAGTCACATGTGTTGTCATTTGTTTTGGAATGTTTCAAGTCGATGGCAATTGTTTTTATATTTTTTTCGCGTCGACGAATTTGTTGCAATTTTTTTCTAAATTTTATCTCCGTTCACATTGAAATATTCTAAAATTTAGAAACAATGCATTTCTAATCTTTACGGAAATGTAGAATCACATGTGTTGACAGTTGTTTTGGGAAGTTTCAAGTCGATGACAATTGTTTTTATATTTTTTTCGCGTCGACGAATTTGTTGCAATTTTTTTCTAAATTTTATCTGCGTTCACATTGAAATATTCTAAAATTTAGAAACAATGCAGTTCTAATTTTTACGAAAATGTAGAATTACATGTGTTGTCAGTTGTTTTGGAAAGTTTCAAGTTGATGGCAATTGTTTTTATATTTTTTTCGCGTCGATGAATTTATTGCAATTTTTTTCTAAATATTATCTGCGTTCACATTGAAATATTCTAAAATTTAGAAACAATGCATTTCTAATTTTTACGGAAATGTAGAGTCACATGTGTTGACAGTTGTTTTGGAAAGTTTCAAGTCGATGGCAATTGTTTTTATATTTTTTTCGCGTCGATGAATTTATTGCAATTTTTTCTAAATATTCTAAAATTTAGAAACAATGCATTTCTATTTTTTACGAAAATGTAGAATTACATGTGTTGTCAGTTGTTTTGGAAAGTTTCAAGTCGATGGCAATTGTTTTTATATTTTTTTCGCGTCGATGAATTTATTGCAATTTTTTCTAAATATTCTAAAATTTAGAAACAATGCATTTCTATTTTTTACGAAAATGTAGAAATGTTGTTAGTTGTTTTGGAAAGTTTCAAGCAGGTCGTATATTATCCATTGAAGGATGCTTAAAAATTGAATGTGTAGCTTAATCTTTTCTTAAGCCTTTTCATTCGTCTGGTGATTTCTATCTGGAGCGTTTACTGTACTTTTTGATTTACCTGCAATTGTCGCTGTATTGCAGGATTCTTTGAAGATTTTTACAATATTTTGACTGTTTTGAAGACTAATTTTGTTTCCACATTGTTAAAATTGTCTCTTGTTCTCAATAATTTAATTATATCATTCAAGTTCTCAATGCGTGATTCAAGATGAAAGTTCAAATTGCGTAGAGTACTCACTTGAGATTTTAAGTACTCGAATTCCATCGGGTTATTTAGTGCACCCTCGTCGCCATTTAATATCGGAATATCCACTGTTGTCGGATCTACAGTGAATTTTAGACGAACTATCCAAAAATGTTCCACATATTTTTATAATACAGTTTGCGTGGTAGTTGCACTTGCAGTGCAACTCGTTAACGCACAACTACACGATACAGCCAATCCTAGCTGCAACTGAAGTCCCCTTAACTCATAATCCTGCAAGAAATAGGTGACCACTTTGGACACTCTTCAAAAAAATCATGTACAAAACTTGCATTCCCTTCAACATCTGGTAATTTACCATCAGATCTCGCAATACAATTGTTCGAGGCTGTTTACTTACATAATGCTGATGAAAGATCTGTCCTGAGTTTGGATTCGTAGACAAGACAAACAGAAAAAAAAATTGACAACATAGACAAAGGTGGTAAGAACGTAAAAATTATGACCATTCCTAGCATTATTCAGCCACTTGATGTTTACACATTTAATTACTTCCATTTCAGTATCAATAACATTTAATATATTTGTAACATCGAGTATTCACTTATAATAACTATTTCCACTCGTAATTTATATAAGAGTTATCATAATAAGATAACGATTCTGTGTAACATCTGAATGCTACAAAAGATTGGTGACATAAGTCACCAACAGGCGCCAGGCGCAAGCATTCATTAGCAATTTCATATTTTACTGCTGATACATTCTTTCTCAACGACGAGAGATCATATCTGCCGTCACTTTTCAAAATTCCAAGTGCTTGAGAGTAGCACGCCACTAAGCATCCTAGATTTTCCGGAGAGGCAGTCCTTACGTTTTTCTGGAGTTCGTTTATCTGTCCAGCGTTTGTTCTGGTTACTGTGTAGCAGGCGTCTAGAAGTCTTCTATGTTCAACTTTCTCATCCTCGTTGAGTTCCTGTTGATGAAAAATATATTTCATTACATGTATATTTAATATTCGTATTTGAAAAATTAATCAAATATTTTTTTCTTAAAACCACAAATTGAAAAAAAAATAATCAAACATTCGTTACACTTGAAAAATTAATCAAATATTTTTTTCTTAAAACCACAAATTAAAAAAAAATAATCAAACATTCGTTACACTCTGTATATTAAAAAAAACATTCATTTAATTATGTATGTTACTTTTTTAATACACGGGTGTAACAAATGTATATTATTTTTTTAATGTACAGGGTTAACGAATGTTTGATTAGTTTTTAAATTTGTAGTTTTAAGAAGACAATATTTGATTAATTTTTCAATTTGTAGTTTAAAACAAAATATTAACACATTGGCTGCCAACAAGTTTTTTTGTGAAATGTTAAAAAAAGTTTTCTTTGTTTTTAAGGTTTATTTTATAAAATGAGAAAAATATGCTTATTTGATTGAACTCGTGACTGACAGCTCTAAATAGTAAGTTTAAAGTAGGTACTCACTGTACGTCATCGGTGACTGACGTTCCCCCAATACTCCAGTGTCAGTCACCGGTGACTGGTTAAAAGTTTTCTAGCTTATAATGACGCTATTATAAGCTAGAAAACTTTTAATAAAATATTTTCTTTAACTACAAATTGAAAAATTAATCAAATATTTTCTTCTTCGTTGCTATGACAACCAATTTTGTTTTTCATTTACAAATTAATTTATTTAATCTTACTCCTTATTTACCTTTCGGTGTAAGGCTTGTTTACATACTTGTACATTACATTTATACATTTGTGTTTGTTTACATATAAAATAATAATAATTCACTTACCAGTAAGTCAATTGGTTCTGCCACCACACACCCTACTACGGATAAAATCACTATTACAAACAAAGACTTGTTCATTTTAAATACTGTCAATATCACAAATTCGTGCAAGTATTTATATGAAAACTTATTCCCTACTTCGAACATTTTTTTGTCATTAAAATTACCAATAAATTTGAATACAAACCTGATTTAATTAATTAGCCTGATTAAAGGTTAAGTAAATAATTCGATTTTAGTGTTTAGTATAACTTAATAGCTTCCGTGTATGTTGTGTCTGTGCGCATTAAAAATGCATTCAACCTTGTGTTATTTTGATAGCTTTGCTTTTTTAGATCGCAAATTACTAGTTGTGGTCAAATTATAGAGATTTTTTTCTATTTTGCGTCTGTACGGAGTCATTAACGCACTCATATGGGTTCGTTAATGGCTCGCCAAGTGTTTTAACCCTTTGCACTCCTATTTATTAGCGATAACACGTATTGTGTCGACAATAAGTCGACATACGAGTGCAAAGAGTTAATAATTTAATTTTTCAAGATTGGCACCGTTGAAATTCAGAGCCGTCAACCTGTGCTAAATTATCGGCGAGATGGTTTTGAGGTTATGTGATGTGTGGAAATCGCAAACTAATTTCAAATTGAAATGTCAATTATTAGTGTTACCAACCTCCATACAATGTTCTAAATATGTATGGGCGATTTTTTAATTTAGAAATGCAATAAAATTGGGGAAATCGAAAAAAATACTGTAAAAAACTTGTTCATAAGGCCCTTTTTCGCGCTTGTCCATTAGAAAACTCTCCGCTACACTCGTCGTTTTCTAAACTTGGACGCGTGCAAAAAATCGCGCTTATTTAACTCATTTTTACTTTCTCCGTTACGAAGTATGAGAAAGTATTGTGATCGTGATTTTTTTTTCCAAAATTTTTTTTACGGAAATATCCGATTTAGGGTCCCTAGATGCCATTTCAACAATTTCTGGAAAAAAAATGTGTCTGTGTGTGTGTGTGTGTGTGTGTGTCCGTCTTTGCGCGCTGTATCTTAAAAACTAATAAAGCAATTGATATGAAACTTTTACCATCGGTCTTATTTGATAATCTGAAGAACTGAAAAGCTTTTGGTAAAATTTCGTAAGTACCTTAACCGTTTTTTGTTTTTTTCCATTATTTTCTTAAATATAAAAATATCACAAAAACATTTAAACAAACTTTGAAGACAACAAAGAAATGAACATCTTTTGCTTGAAAACATTTCTCATAAAATTATTTTTATTCGAGAATAAAATTTATAATTTTTGGTTTATAATTATGAAACAATAATAGTTACAGCAAATTTATGTTAATAATAATTGTAGAGAATGCTAAAATGAACAACTTATAAAAAATAATTCCTTTTAGTTTTTGAGTAAATTGAGTTTTTAAATTTGAAGTATAATTTTTCCATCTTTCATAATTTTGACATTTTAAACGTCCGTTTCATCCGAGTTTACACAACGCTCGATGTACATTTAAAATATGATTTCAATTGAAAATAAACCACGAAAACGTATATATAAATGGCTATGATACCATCAAGTCGGAGAAAGTAACATGATAACAGAAATAGCCCTGTAAATTCCACACTTTCATCGACAGATGCTTGACATTTTGACAACATATCTTGAGATCTACTTAAAGAAAATTATCCGAACAAAACTGAAAGACAAATTTTGAAGACAAAATTGCACTTTTTCCAGAAATCGTCCTGTAAATTCCACAATTTTGTCGACAGATGCTTGAAATTTTGACAAATACATCTTAAATAACATATCTTTAGATATGTTTAAAAAAATTATCCGAACTTTCTTCTAACAAAAATGGCAGCACTAGAAGACAAATTTTGAAGCCCGAAAAGGCCTTTTTTTTCAGAAATCGTCCTGTAAATTCCAGACTTTTGTTGACAGATGTTTTAAATTTTGACAGATAAATCCTGAATAACATATATTTAAAACTGTTCAATGAAAATTATCCGAATTTTGCTCTAACAAATCTGGAAGACAAATTCTGAAGACAAAACTTGCACTTTTCCCAGAAATGGCCTTTTAAGTTCCACAATTTTGTCGACAGATGCTTGAAATTTTGACAAATACATCATATATGAAATATCTTTAGAACCGCCTAAATAAAATTATCTAAACTTTGCGGTGACAAAAAATATTTGAAGACCGAAAATTCACTTTTTCGAGAAATCGTCTTGTAAATTCCAGACGTTTGTTGACAGATGCTTGAAATGTTGACAGATACATTAAAAGTAACATATCTTTAAAACTGTAAAAAAAATATCCGAACTTTGCTCTAACAAAACTGGAAAACAAATTTTGAAGACAAAAATTGCACTTTTTCCAGAAATCGCCCTATAAATTCTACAATTTTGTCGACAAATGCTTGAAATTTTAACAGAGACATCCTAAATAACATACCTTTAGATCTACTTAAAAAAATTATACGAACTTTGCTCTAACAAAACTGGAAGACTAATTTCGAATACAATAATTGCACATTTTCCAGAAATCGCCCTGTAAATTCCACAATTTTGCGGACAGATGCTTGAAATTTTGACAGATACATTCCAAATAAAACATCTTTAGAATTATCGAAATAAAATTATCCAAAGTTTGCGGTGACAAAAATGGCAGCGCTTGAAGACAAATTTTGAAGACCGAAAATGCACTTTTTTCAGAAATCGTCCTGTAAATTCCAGACTTTTGTTGACAGACGCTTCAAATTGCGACAGATACATCTTAAATAATATATCTTTAGATATGTTTAAAAAAAATCATCCCAACTATCTTCTAACAAAAATGGCAGCACTAGAAGACAAATTTTGAAGACCGAAAATGCATTTTTTTCCAGAAATCGTCCTGTATATTCCAGATTTTTGTTGACAAATGTTTGAAATTTTGACAGATATATCCTAAATAATATATGCTTAAAACTGTTCAAAGAAAATTATTCGAATTTTGCTCTAACAAATCTGGAAGACAAATTTTGAAGACAAAAATTGCACTTTTTCCAGAAATCGCCTTTTAAATTCCACAATTTTGTCGGCAAATGCTTGAAATTTTTATAGGTACTTCCTAAATAATATATCTTTAGAATCGTCTAAAGAAAATTATCCGAACTTTTCTGTGACAAAAATGGCAGCGCTTAAAGACAAATTTTTAAGACTGAAAATGCACTTTTCCTAGAAATCGTCCTGTAAGTTCCACACTTTTATTGACAGATATATCCTAAATAAAATATCTTTAGAATCGATAAAATTATCCAAATTTTGCGGTGACAAAATAGGCAGCATTTAAGGACAAATTTTGAAAACCGAAAAAGCACTTTTTCCAGAAATATGTTTTAAATTGAAAATAAACCATGATAGCGTAAATACAAATATTACCATCAAGTCGGAGAAAGTAACATGATGGCCACATCACCATTTTTTAATATACTATTGCAGTATAATTTATGGAATAAATTCGAGACAACCTCACTTGTCGCAGAAGCAATAAATACATTTAATTGAATACATTTAATTCAGGCTATTTTCGTCTTTATTAAATGTATAATTTATGGAAATATACGTTTTAGAAAAATAAATCAATTAAGTACCTCAGCGCCACAATTTTTTATAATAATATTTGCAATTCGTACACTTTTAATTTTTGTTAAATTCTGTTAAACTGATTATTTTTTTAATCATTTTATATCGACGCGATACGAATGTAGAACGTATTCCATAATTATTTTGATGATTTCTTTTTGTAATCAGTGTGCTCCATAATGATTGTAGTAATTTGCACATATTTATTTTTAATTTAAAGATAATATGTAATATTTCGTTGGTATAGGAGAGGGAAGCTTACTGCCTATATAAGCTGGTTAAAAATTATTAAAATTAATATTTTCAAAATGCATTTTTCTCTCAGTGTAATCCTTCTGTTGAGCGTACTAGGAAACGGTTTCGCAGTAATATATGAATTACTGGTAAGTAAAACTTGCTTTGATGTGTAACATTAATTATTATTTCATTCATGTTTATAAATGGGCAGTTTATGCCATTTATAAAATTAACCATTGAAATTTTACCGATGGGTGAAGGTAAGACATATTTTTAAATCGATTTTGCAGGGTGTCCCATTAATATACCGACAAACTTTTAGGGGTGGTAGGGGACATCAAAAGAAACATATGTCGGAAATCGAGAAAAAAAATTCTGTAAAATGTTTTAACAGGATTATTAGAAAATGCCCCCTTAGACAAGTGGTCTCAGCAAGATGGAGCACCTCCACACTGATTTAAACATGCGCGTTCTCCGGATTTAAAATCACATGATCTCTTCCTTTGAGGTTTTATGAAAACTTTAGTCTATGAGACACCCATTCGTAATGAGGAAGATCTTATCGGTCGTGCACAAGTAGAAACTACCCCTGGAATCTTCCATAGGGTGCGCGAGTCAATGATCTTTGTATTGAATTAAATGGTCAAAATTTTGAACAATTACTGTAAGCAATAATTCCATTAAAATGCAATAAACTTAATAAAAAGATTAATAATTAAAATGCATTATACTTAATAAAAAGTAATAATTAAAATGCAATAAATTTAATAAAGATTAGTAATTAAAATGCAATAAACTTTATGAATTCAATAAAGAAAAACGATTTTTTTACAAAATTTTAACACCTCGTATCTCGAAAACGCAGCGTTTTCGGACAACAAAATATGTTTGTTTTGATGTCCCCTACGACCCCCAATATTTGTTGGTATATTTATGGAACACTTTGTATATTTATTTTTGTATTATAAAATGTACATCCTTCGTCTGTAAGAAATTAAAATTACTTGGAGTAATGTAGGGTGTAATTATTAACATAGTTAAGTTCTAAGCGCGTATTTATGGATAACCTTAAAGGTTTATAAAAGCAGTTTTAAGTTGCACTTTCTATATTGTCTAATTGTAATTGAATCATATTTTTTTTTATTAATAGGATCTTCCTGACCATGTATTAGCCGAACATCAAAGGTATACAGAAAAATGCTACAAAAGAACTGGAACCACGGAGGAAGATATGGCTAACTTTCAAAACGACTTAAAATCTGTCAATACCAGAAACATTGGCTGTTTGGTTGCATGCTATGCTAGAAGTATTGGAGTTTTGAAAGCAAATGGCAAATTTAATATGTCTAGTTTGAAGTCGTACATGTCACGTGATGATTATAGAAATAACGTAAAGTGTTGGGAAGCTGCTCCTGTGGGTGATTTGTGCCTTCAATCGTTAAGTGCATACGTTTGTTATTTTGCAGCTTTAAAAAAAGATTGTTAGCCATATTATTAATTAATCGATGTACACGAATGTATAAGTACTGCTTTCTTTGAAATAAAAGCTTAGATAGATATGCCTTATTGATAAATAAATTAACCCTTAGATAACGAGCTAGTTTATAGCAGTCGCAACCGTTGAGCTCATTTATGAATTGGCCCTATGGTGGATGCGCCAGGAACATAAAATTCACGTCATGCGCTCGTCGTAAAGATATTCGATTTTATTAGAATATTTTTATTGTCGCGAATGCGAAAACGGCAGAATTCGATAATAAAACGCAGATAATTTGATGTATAGAGTACAACAAACTTTATGTTCAAATGGCCAAATGTATCGGGTAGCGTTAATTCGATATTTGTATGAGATAACTCGTTAATCTTAAAAGTTAGAAAAAATCTGATGTACACGTTATGACCCAACATGCAAACATGCAAAATTTTGTTGACTCGAAAAAAATATAAAAACAATTGCTGCCTATTTGAAACTTCTCAATATTACTCAACATTCATTCAAGACTGATATTGTGAAAAATTCCAATACATTCCGTAAATGGATTTTGTGATATTACGTGCAAATACGGTGTAAATATAAGAAAAATTGTAATAATTTTGATGACGCGAAAAAAATTATAAAAAAAGCATATGCTATCTACTTGAAACTTCCTCAATATTCATTCAAGATTGATATTGTAAAAAATTACAATACATTCCGTCAATGGCTTTTGCAATATTTTGTGCAAATACGGTGAAATATATGAAAAATTGTAATAATTTTTACAACGCGAAAAAAAAGATATAAAAGCATTTGCTGTTTACTTGAAACTTCTTAATATCACTCAATATTCATTCAAGATTCATATTGTTAAAAATTCCAACACATTCCTTCAATGGCTTTTGCAATATTTCGTGCAAATACGGTGTAAATTTATGAAAAATTGTAATAATTTTTATGACGCGAAAAAAAAAAAAAACATTTGCTATCTACTTGAAACTTCTTAATATCACTCAATATTCATTCAAGATTGATATTGTAAAAAATGCCAATACATTTCGTCAATGGCTTTTGCAATATTTCGTGCAAATACGGAGTTAATATATGAAAAATTGTAATCATTTTTATGACGCGAAAAAAAAATATAAAAACATTTGCTATCTACTTGAAACTTCTTAATATCACTCAATATTCATTCAAGATTGATATTGTAAAAAATTCCAATACATTCCGTCAATGGCTTTTGCAATATTTCGTGCAAATACGGTGTAAATATATAAAAAATTGTAATCATTTTTATGACGCGAAAAAAAAATTAAAAAACATTTGATATCTACTTGAAATTTCTTAATATCACTCAATATTAATTCAAGATTGATATTGTGAAAAATTACAATACATTCTGTCAATGGCTTTTGCGATATTTTGTGCAAATACGATGTAAATACATGAAAAATTTTAATAATTCTAATGACGCCAAAAAAAAATGTAAAAAACATATGCTATCTACTTGAAACTTCCTAATCTCACTCAATATTCATTCAAGATTGATATTGTGAAAAATTCCAATATATTCCGTCAATGGCTTTTGCGATATTTTGTGCAAATACGGTGTAAATACATGAATTTTTTTAATAATTTTAGTGACGCGAAAAAAATATAAAAAAAATATGCTATCTACTTGAAACTTCCTAATCTCACTCAATATTCATTCAAGATTGATATTGTGAAAAATTCCAATATATTCCGTCAATGGCTTTTGCGATATTTTGTGCAAATACGGTGTAAATACATGAAATTTTTTAATAATTTTAATGACCCGAAAAAAATATAAAAAAACATATGCTATCTACTTGAAACTTCCTAGTCTCACTCAATATTCATTCAAGATTGATATTGTGAAAAATTCCAATACATTCCGTCAATTGCTTTTGCAATATTTTGTGCAAATACGGTGTAAATACATGAAAATTTTTAATAATTTTAGTGACCCGAAAAAAATATAAAAAAACATATGCAATCTACTTGAAACTTCCTAATCTCACTCAATATTTATTCAAGATTGATATTGTAAAAAATTCCAATCCATTCCGTCAGTGGCTTTTGTAATATTTCGTGCAAATATGGAGTAAATTTATGAAAAATTTGTAATTTTGTTGACTCGAAAAAAATATAAAAACAGTTGCTATGTACGGCGATGTGGAGGTCGTTTGAACAGAGCTTGTTGCCAGTGGCGTAAGCATTTCAAGGAAACGTAAACCTTTTTAGAAGATTTTAGAAGTGGGAATTAAAAACAGGATCGACTTTTTCTGTTAACAAATTTTCGGTGGTTAGGTGTGCAAATTATTTTAATTTTGAACACCCTCCCCCCCTCCGATTTTCTGTAAAATTTTGTAAAAATTTCTTAAAAATCAACGTAGTTCAAATGAAATTATTACTAGGATTTGCGCTTATATTTCTGAATGAAAAAAATGTTTCTTTGTTATCTTCAATATTTTTTTTCATTTTCTTTTCCTAAAAATCAACTTAGTTAATTGAAATTATTGCTAGGATTTGCGTGTGGTTCCAACACGATGGAGCACCTAATCAAATCAAATCAAATGAAACTTTATTAACGGCTATACCTATACAATATACATAATGAGCACCGAAAGTGCTTTACAGTAACAACTTAAAAGTAAAATATTTAACGCACATAGGAAACATTTAAAATATTATTACTAGACACTATTTGTTTACATTGCCTCTTAAATTTACTCAGGGAATCGCTAAATAAGTCTAAATTATACTTAGATATTAAATTGAAGAATCGCATTATTCTACATATAGGGCTATTTATTCCATAATTAGTGCTGAGAAATTCAGGCCTAAATGTTAATTGGGTTCTTTGTGAATGACCAGAGGTTTCATTAAAATTTAACCTACTTAAAAGAAAACTAGAATTGACTAAGGCATTCGTTAGTTTAAAAAGAAGTACTACCTCCCGATTATAAGTTCCTTTAGCCGGCGATGTAAATTTTCAGTATAAATGTATTTATTTATTGGGAATCCTCACAATATTAGAACAAGAAACTTTTAGCAACGGTTTGGTGTAAAAATATCCGGACCGGATTTTTACCTTCTTTTTTAAACCCGCCTTTCGAACGACTAACTCATTTTTCTTCAAAACAATTTTTGATGATTTACCGCTTGCGCAATGGCTTCGGATGTGGTTCCAACATGATGGAGCACCTCCCCATTGTGCGCTGTAACTGTTGCATTAGTACATGTGGGGCGCAATTTGGATATTTACTTTAATGCAGTTTTATTATTTCTCTTTGAATTACTTTTGTTAATGACTTAATAAAATTCAATTGATGCATTCGTATTATTTTTAACCGCTCGGAAAATAATAAAGATGACAGTAATTTTACTTGGTGTAACTGGCAGCAACTAACAGGTTGTTCTGTTATTTTTATTTAATTCTGATCAGGATAACATTTTCTACTTCCTGTTTTCGTTTGACACACTCGAAGCGAGACACTCTGTATATACAAGACGTTTATTCATACACAAAAATACAAAATGAACATAAATTTAAAAAATGTGTTTATCTGGGCTATCAATGATCGGATTTTCTGCCCATTTTAGAATAATAACTTAATTTTATATACCGAAGGAATAAAAAATGAAACACTTGAAATTCGTGAAATTCCGACCATGTTCAAACCGCCATAACTCGGCGTATTTTCAATCAATTTTGATGAATCTTTAAGGGCAAAAAACTTTGAAGTGTCTTCTTTAAAGTCATACACGCTAAATTAAGCGTAACCCCTTCCGCTCCTCTCTAGCACCCTTGTGAAAAAATTTTTTTTTTTCAAGAAACCATTTTCAACTTTGACGATGTCTACGGAGTTGGAAAAATTTTGTCGACTCAATCCACCATGAAGGCATTAAAATTTGATCAATTCCCTTTGCAGGACTCAAAGAACGAAGATTTTTTCCCGAAAGAATCATCAAATTTGGTTGAAAAGTCGCTGAGTTATGTGCGAAAAACCTTAAAATGCACAGCCATAACTTGGTGCCAAATCGTCGTAGGAACTTTGTTCTTTGAGTCCTGCATAGGAAATTGATCAGATTTTAATACCTTTATAGTGGATCGAGTCGACAAAAAATTTCCAACTCCATAGGCATCGTCAAATTTGAAAATGGTTTCCTGAAAAAACATTTTTTTTCACAGGGGTTCTAGAGAGGGACAGAAGGAGTTACGCTTAAGTTTGTATGCATGACTTTAAAGAAGACACTTTAAAGTTTTTCGCCCTTAAAGATTCATCAAAATCGAATAAAAATACGACGAGTTATGGCGGTTCGAAAATGATCAAAATTTCACGATTTTTTTTTTCCTCCAGTGTATTCTTGATTTATTTTAGGCGTTCATTTTATGTTTCAAGTTGAAATTTGACACTTACTTAAAAATGTGGTCGCGAGGGAATTATTTTACCCAACTATTTCTTGTCTTTATTTTTGTGGCCGGGTTTTTTTAATTTTTAAACTTGGATTTTTGATTCTGGCCAATATTTTAGATCTTTTGCGTGTATTTTCTATTTCTTTGCTGCAAATTTGCCTAAATATTCTTTATTTTGACCAAAGTTTTCGATTTTTTGACTGAATTTTAGATATCTCAGACTTTGTAACCTGAATTATTCATTTTCATGAGCAAATTTTTGTTTTTTTTTGCCACTGCGTGTTTTATATTTATTCCTGATTTTTTTTATATAATTTTTAATTTATTAAATTTATTCAATACGTCTGCAACAAGTAAAGTTGTAATTTTTTTCTAGCCTGTACTTACTGCAAGGATTTTAATTTAAATTTTAGGTTATTTACTTGAATTTATATTTTTAATTTTAATTTAGGCGTTGATTTATGGCTTCAAGCTAAAATTTGACATTACTAAGAAAAGAAAATAGTCGTGAGGAAATTATTTTAAACAATTAGTTAATTGTTGATTTTTGCCTGATTTTTTTATTATTAGAACAGGATGTTTGATTTTAAATCTTTGGCATGTATTTTCAATTTTTTGTCCAAATTTTTATTATCGGCCCAATATTCTTTATCTTGGTCAGAATTCGCTTCGAAACTTCTAAACTTTAATTTTCATTTTCGAAAATTTTCGAAAAAAAATTCCAGCCCCAATAATGATTATAGCGAATATAAGAATAAAAAAAATTCACAGTTGTATATTATTTAGTAAATATATTGTATTATTACAAGAATATAAGATGATTACAAGTTATCATTCTTATCATATTGTGATAAATAACACGTGAGTCCGTCGAAAGCTTCTCGGCAGATTTCACGCCCCGGTAGATCTTTCGTACATTGATTAGCAATTCCATAGTTTTTCGGCGAGGTCCTTGATTTCAGGAAGTTTTCATCGTATCTACCGCCATCTTGCAGAAATCCAATCTTTCTAGCATAGCACGCTATGAAACAGCCAACATTTTCTCTATAAGGAGTATTATTGTCAACGAACAATTTATTTATATCTTCCGCTTTGGTGTTCGTTTTCTCGTAGCATTGATTTACGTAGTTATTATAGGCCATGTACTCATTTTCCGTATTTTTCTATATATAATAAATACAAGTTATTAGAAGATAGCGGTCGTGGGGTACGGCTGAGGTAGCAGAGGTGGCAATACAGATCTCTGCAACCCACCCTACCTATCTGAATTACCACCTCTGCTACCTCGGCCGTAACGCAAACAGTCACTGGAAAATAGAGAAATGTTTTTACTTAATACTACCTATTCCAAAACTTTTAAAATTTGATTTTTCGTTTTATAAACATTTATTAGAAAATATTGTTAAAACGGGCAGAAAGACCTATGGTCGATAGCCCTTGACAGTTCAACATAAATTAAATATGTAAAAATTATTGTATAAAAATTATGTCTGTCAATAAAGATGTTTCATATATATTGTTAAAATTAATTCAATAATTTGCTATTGATTTCTTAACCCGCCATTGGTGACGCCGGTCTCGCGCACCGGGGTTTTCAACTGAAAATTTTTCGAAACGTGTTACAAATAGTTCATGTTTTTTGATTTTTAATTTATGCTCTTTGAGAATAAAACAAAGATATTTAACCAATTTAAGCTCTGCAATGCGGCAGCTACTCGAAATTGCAACAAAAAACAATAATGCAGAATAAAGTTATTCGACACACTCGGTCTCACAGACCAGTAGGGTCACCATTGGCGGGTTAATATTTTGAAAGTAGCAATAGTCAAATTACAAAATTGTAAATGTACTTACTGTTAGATCAACGATATCTGCAACATTTGATTCGAACAAACCAATTAGACTTATAATAATAAGGCAACTATGCATGTTTAACATTCTTGTTATCTAATCTGGACGATAATAACGAACAATTTGTTGGCGCAACTCTATTTATACTTCTTCCACGTTTGATAACGTTGATTTTATAAAAAACAATAAAACCAGTTTACAACATAAGTTATAATCGCCTTGATCCACTTATGAAGTCTTCAAAATAACACAACATGATTTTATTTTCAAAAATGTGTTTTTGAATTTAAAACTGTTATTTAAAATTTTCTTAGGAATAACTGCGTGCTTAAAATTTGCAATATAAAAATTTTGGAAATTTGTGCTCCCATTGTTCAGCAAATAAGAACGAGATTTAGTTTTACATCTTTTAGCCGTAAACTTATTTATGGTTGGAAATTTTACTGGCACATATATTATATAAGTGGTTCTGCCATTAAAAATTCTATGAACCGCCACTGTGATATAAATTTGGCATAAAAAAATGTAAAATTCGAAATCCAAAAAACGGACCAAAGACTTTTTTTGCCATCACTCTGTTTATTAATATTAATTAAATTATGAACAACTTATAAAAAATACGTTTTTTCGAAATCTTTTTAGTTTCGAGTTGTACTGAATATAAAGATGAAAATTTGAAATATAATTTGTCCTTTCCATGTTCTAAATTTTAACGTTTTAAAGTATCATCCCATCCAATTAGAAAGAAAATTTTGTGTAATGTTTTTAAATTTAAAGCAAATTTGAGGATAATTTGGGGTGATGAGTGCTGAAAATTGTTTTAATTTATTATTGTTAAGCCCTGATTTTGAAATTTTGGTCTTAATTTTTGACCTGTTAGCCTAAATGTTCTTCTGAATTTGAATTGAATTCTTGGTCGAAGTTTCTAATTTTGTTATCCTATATTTTAGGTCTTTTTAACCTAAATTATTGATTTTTATATGCGACTTCTTTTGCCGATATTTTTTGTTTTGACAGTTTTTGTTTAATTTTTTGCCCTTCATTTTTGATTTTTTTAAATCAGTTATTATTTTTTATGGGCGAATTTACTTTTTGACTACCGTTTACGAGTTTCTGGTTGGCAACTTATTTTGAGCTAAAGAGTTATTTTGGGGGCTGAAAATGGCAAATTATTTTAGTTTTCCTTGATTTTTCAATCTTTTGGTTTGCATTTTTAATTTTTAGACCAGTATTTTTTTATTTTTTTGGCCTATATTTTAGATCTTTGACCTGTATTTTTTCGTTGTTTTGGTTAAAATTTTTGATTTTTTTTTTGTTGAAATTTTCGGATTTTTGGTCTGCATTTTCTTTTAGCCGCGATTTTGCGATAATTGTATAAATTTTCGATCTTTTGGGCTTAAATTATAGTTTTTCACCTTTATTAAAAGCGAATTTTTGATTGATCCATACTTTAGATTTTTAACGTGAGTGATTGATTTTTATGTGCAATTTTTTGACCGGTACTTAATTTGTATAATTTGTCATTTCCATCTTTCATAATTTTGACGTTTCAAACGTCGGTATCATCCGATCCAATAAATTGTAAAATTGGCTCTACCATCAACATGTTTCACGAGCCGCCACTGCACATTGGTATTTTTTATTTTTTTTTATTTTGTATGATTTTTGTTATATTCTCCAAGAACGTAAAAACTGCTTTTGATTAGATAATGTTACTCCGTGTCCTAGACTCATTTTTCTTACACGTTTGAATTGAGAAGAACGCAAGGCTGCCCAAAATATAAACGGTCGCTTGCGCCAGTGGCGTACGCATTTCAAGTAAATATATTTGGTAGGGCAACAAATTATGTAACTAACAGCCTCCTTCGGTCGATAGCCCAGACAGACTAACCACCTAATATTGTGCACAATTCCAATTACTGCTCTTTTTAACTACTGTTCTATTTTAGTACGAATAAAGATACACTCGGCGTCAAAAAAAAGCGCCATTCGAAAAATCGCGAAAAAACTCGATTTTTCAAACCGTCGTAACTTGGTTCAATTTGGTCGAAAATCGATGAATCTTTCAGTTTGGGAAAGATTCAAGTTTTATCTTTAAGAATGTGTAGTTGACTTTAACCCCAAGTCCAACCCACCCCCCGTAACAACGCGATGGAAAAAAAATGTTTTTTTATGTAAAATATTGCCCAACTTTGACAAGCTGTACCGTGCGCAAAAGAAATCGGCGGTAATTTCTCCGCAATGGCAGAAAAATCTAATCAATTTCCTTCAAATGCCTTAAAAATTCGAGTCGTTTCGATGATTTGGGGCAAAGTTATGAATTTTTGAAAAAAAATGACATTTTTCACTTGTCTTTAAAATGAACAAATTTTAACACCCTGTCGAAAACCTTTTTTTGCACTAGGGATGACAGAGGGTGGAATGAAACTTATGCTTTTCAGATCGCAAAGAATCATCGGCTTCAGAGCAAAATTGACTGAGTTATGACCGAAATGGAATTTTTACAAGTTGTAAAAATTTAACATTGTTTGTCAATCCAAAACATTTTTTTAGGGGTTTTCAGGGGATCACGAAAGTCGAAAACTTCTTAGATCGCAAAACTCCATCGAGTTTCGTGCGAGTTATGGCCAAAAAGGCACAAAATATTTTTTTTTCAAAACTGCATAGCTTCACGCCAAATCATTGCATCGACTTGAATTTTGGAGGAAATTGAAGGAAAATGATTGAACTTTTACATGCTGACCGATTGAGTCCACGAAATGGCCAAAAAAGTTAAAAATGTCATTTTTTTCAAAAATTCATAACTTTGCTCCAAATCATCGAAACGACTCGAATTTTTAAGGAATTTGAAGGAAATTGATTAAATTTTTCTGCCATTGTGGTGAAATTTCTCGCCGATTTTTTTTGCGCACGATACAGCTTGTCAAAGTTGGACAATTTTCTACATAAAAAACTTTTTTTTTCATCGCGTTGTTACGGGGGGGTGGGTTGGACTTGGAGTCAAAATCAACTACACAATCTTAAAGATAAAACTTGAATCTTTCCCAAACTGAAAGATTCATCGATTTTCGATCAAATTGAACCAACTACGTCGGTTTGAAAAATCGAGTTTTTTCGTGATTTTTCGAGTGGCGCTTTTTTTGACGTCGAGTGTAGTTATCTCTTACTAAATAAATAAATGTTGATGGGTGATCTATTTGGTAAAATAATAAAAACAAGTTGCTATGTACATTTATGTTAAAAATTCGAATAATTATTTAAATATAATGATTGCAAGTCGGGCCAAACATTGAAGAATAGTATATTATTAAACGAGTGAGAAAGTTGACCATTGCCACGAGGGTGAAGTTTGCAACACGAGCCGTAGGCTCACGAGTTTAATACTATACTTTTTCATATCATATTAAATAATCACCTAAAGATTTTTCTGTTTGTATTAAATAATAACGGATAATTTTTATATTTGGAAATTGCGGCAGTTGGCTGACAAAAAAAAAACGTATCGTAACCATATTAACAACTAAACTGTTGGGCAATGAAACCGTTATCATTTGATTGGCCGTCACCTGCTGGGCAATGAAACCGCTATCATTTGATTGGACGTTACCTGTGGAGAAAATGATTCGGCCGAATAATGGACAACTTTCTCAATCAAAAACGATTTAACGTTTATATTATTAATAAGATGCGAAAAAATAATGTTCATTACCATCAACTATTTATTGACCATATTGTATTATTACAAGAATATAAAATCATTATAACTTATCAAACTTATCATATTGCGATAAATAACACGTGAGTCCGTCGAAAGCTTCTCGGCAGATTTCACGCGCTGGTAGATCTTTCGTACATTGATTAGCAATTCCATAGTTTTTCGGCGACATCCTTGTTTTCATGAAGTTTCCATCGTATCTACCATCCTCTTGCAGAAATCCAATCTTTCTGGTATAGCACGCTATGAAACAGCCAACATTTTCTGAATAGGGAGTATCATCGTCGACGAACAATGCACTTATGTCTTCTGGTTTGGCGTTCGACTTCTCAAGGCATTGCCTTACATAGAAATTATAGGCCACGGCTTCATCTGGGGTATTTTTCTATATATAATAAAAATAAGTTGTTGGTAAGTGTGCAAACTATAGCTGGATTTTTATTTCAAAATAATAATAATGATAATATATTTGTTGTCACGTATGCCACAAGTGAATTTACAATTTCAGTGGATGTGTCAATTTTGTGCTTATAAACTAAAACATACAATTTAAAATGATGAATAACAAATAATTATACAATTAAAAAACGAAACCAATAAAAGGTATGCCATTAACGATGGAAAACCATATCAGCCAAATGGCCGCCACGACTACGGTTGCAGCACCATATCCTTTTCATGAAATTTTCCATGACCAATTCGCGCATTTGCGACTGTATGTTCTCGATAACTTCACGAATTCCATTTTTTAGGTCTTGAATCGATTGTGGAACATTGGCATAGACCTTATCTTTCAAGTGGCCCCAAAGGAAAAAGTCTAAAGGTGTCAAGTCACAAGATCTTTTTAACCAGTTTTACTATTGCTGCCCGAGAAGGTGCTTCACGACGACCCAAAAGTGCTTTGGTTTGGCGAACTGTGACTGCAAAATTTTCACCATTTATGTAGTGATTTTTGATAATTTCAATGCGTTGTTGAAGCGTATTTTTACTAATGGCATAGTTTTTACTTGTCAAATGTCAAAAGATGACAGCTGCCCAGATGACAGGAATTAAACCTTTTATTGGAAAACACTTCTCAATATGTATTGTGCACATCTAGCTACAATTATTTCGCCGCACTGTAATTTCTTCAAGCAATGGAATAGTCTTGAGATTTATTGGGCACTTCTATGTCCATTGTGTAATTCAAGCCACATTTTTACGTGATTTTAAAGGTTTTATTTATTTTATAAAAAATGTAATTCAAAAAATCGTCATTTACGTATGGAGTCAATAATTTGTGAGAAATTTCTAGATATTTAAATAATATTTTGGAAATAGCAACAGTCAAATTACAACATAATAAAATAAATACATAAATATACTCACCGTTAGACCAATGATATCCGCAACATTTGATTCAAACAAACCAATTAAGACTATAATAAAAAGGCAACTATACATGCTTAATATTCTCGTTTAGTATTTTGGACCGTAATAAAAACAAATTGCAGGCTCAACTCTATTTATACATTTTTCAGGTATCATCAAATTATGCGCATTTATAATTTAGCATTATCTATCAACGCGTATTTGATAAGATTTATTATACAAAAACAATGAAACCAGTATATCCATAAAATAATGGCCTGATGGCTCATGAATTTGAAGGTGATTATACTTTAAACAATGAGGTTTTGGTAATATATGAATTTAAAAATCATATTTTAAGTTTTCTTAGGAATAATTAAGTTTTTGAAATTCTTAATATAATGGTTTTGAAGATAAGTTTTACACTTTTGGCTATCAAAAAACCACACACACACACACACACACACACACACACACAGCCACGGACACATTTTTTTTTCCAGAAATTGTTGAAATGGCATCTAGGGACCCCAAAACGGATATTTCCGTAAAAAAAATGTTTGAAAAAAAAATCACGATCATAATACTTTCTCGTACTTCGTAACGGAGAAAGTAAAAAAGAAATTCATAGAAAATAAAATCATAAATTCCCTCAATTTTGTTTACATATTTATTTACCCTCCAAGTCAACTTATGTATTCAAATCTACAGCATTTATTCGTAATAATTAATCACTCAATACATATTTCCTCCTTTTAAAAGCGAGAATCCATTTAATTTATACACTGATTCTACGAAGAACTCTTTGGTGCAAGTTAACTGCCCTTGATATTTTAAAATAAAACATCTCACTATTTCATAAGCTTTCGAGCAAAGATCAGTAGCAGTCGCCGCGTTTACGCAACTTTCAGCGATTTCGTAGTTCTGCGTCGAGATCTTATTTTGTATAGGTGTTAAATCGAAAGTACCATCAGCTGCTAGTTTTTCCATTTTCATGTCGAAACATGCGAAGAAACATTGCACGCCGTTCGTAGCTGTTGCGATGGGATTGACTAGGTGTAAGTCAATTTCTTTCTCGGAGGTTTTAGTTGCGTTGTAGCATTGACTTGCGTAGGATTTGTACAACGCCTTTTCTTCCGAGGTAAGTATCTAAAAATAAGTAATATAAGAAAAAAAAATATTCTCCGCAAAAATTACTGGAAAGTATTGTTATCGTGAGAATGAAAAGATAAATGTTGTGTCTTAGAGGCAATTGTAAAAATAGTATATTTTTCAACAAGAGATGAAAAGGTAATTTTTTACGTGAGTTACACTTCTGATATTTTATTAAGTTTTATCCTATTTTGAATTTTTAACATGTCTTCTAGAGAGAGATAATGAATAACATCTTTATTCTGACACAGGAAACGTAATTAAATCGGATCAATTTTTTTAAATTTTGTTATTTATTTATGTTAACAAACATTTAATATTTGTATACCTAAAACTTAGATGGTTTATAATTTACATTAACAATTAATAAAACTTTAAACCATTTAAACTTTGCATTTGATATATTTTTAAGGCGTGTACATTTAGATAAAATTAATAATTGTGCTTCAACAACAAACTCGATGATATGAATTTGATATATTTTTCAGGCATGTGCATTTCGATGAAATGAACAATTGTGCTTCAACAACAAACTCTTAACCCATTTTAATATTTAATTTATTATTTCAACCATATAAACTTTGAGAACGTAATCGGTTTTAAAACATTTTTATTCAAATCAAATCAAATCAATTTATTGCATTTGAGCCACATTTAAATATACATGGTACAATAATATAAATGATACTGTGGATGTGTTCGTCAACTTAGAGCTAAATTGAATACATTTTAATAATAAAGCAAAAATCACACGAAATAAATAATTAAATAAACTATTTACCAACAGATCAGTAATGTCTGCTAAACCACCACCGACCAATCCCAGCACTACTACTACATAAAATGAAAATTGCATCTTGAAACTTTGAAAAAAAACAAGCATGTACTTATATTTATATACACTCCATCCCCTCCATTTCCATAGTAATTATTACGAAGTATTTTAATTTATACGATAGTTTTTTCTACTCCGTTTTATTGCAATGCTTAGTTGAAGAACTCGCATTCGTGGCATAGTACAATTCATTATTTTTGTGATAAGGGCTTTCAGCCTTGGTCTGTTTTAATATGAATTTAAAATAAAGTACGATACATACTTATTTACCTCAGCCCTATTTCCATTTCACGTTCTGCGAGGAATCGATATTTGTTGGTTTTGAATCAAATAGAAAATAAATTAAAGTTGTTAATGCTATTATTTCAAGAATAATATGATTCCTTGTTTCAGTCAAATTATATATTTTTTTTTATTAATTAACTACATTTTTTAAGATACAAAAAAATAAGATTATAATACTTTCCTTTACTTCTTTAGGTGAGGTGATCAAAAGTTCTACATTTACAAAGTTTTTTGCATCGAAATTTCCATAGCCATAAAATTATTTGCATACTAAATTATAAATCATGTTGCAAAGAAATTTCTACTTTGGTTAAATTTATATACAAAAATCTCCACTCCTTTAGGTAAGATGATCAAAAGTTCTACATTTTTAACTTTCTTTGCATCTAAATTTCCATACTCTTAAAATTCGTTGCAGAGAAAATTCTACATTTATGAAATGGTGGTACCAAAATCCCCACTTATTTAGGTGAGGTGATCAAAAGTTTCACATTTATAAAGTTTCCTACATCGAAATTTCCATACCTATAAAATTTGTTACAGACGGAATTGTTTATCTAAAGAATTACAGTTACACAATTCATTGCATGGAAAATTCTACTTTAATTAATTCGACAAAGACAAAACTCTCTACTTGTTTAGGTGCCGTGATCAAAAGTTCTACATTTATGGAGGTTTTTTGCAACGAAATTTTAATCCTTTTAAAATTTGTTGCATAGAAAATCTACATTTATAAAATTATTGTACCAAAATCTCGATTTTTTTTAATTGAGATGATCAAAAGTTACACATTTATAAAGTTTTTTTGCATCGAAATTTCCATAGTTATAAAATTATTTGCATACAAAATTGTTTATCTAAAACAATAGTTTTTCCAGATGCATTGTATTAAAAATGCAACATTTTCAAAGTTATATAAACAAAGTAAACGTGTTTTATTTATTATTTATAAAGTTCTTTGCATCGAAATTCCCAAATTTATAAAATTTGTTCCATAGAAATTTATACATTTATAGATTCCAAGTTTTTCCAAGGGCATTGTATCAAAAATTCACTATTTTCTAAGTTATACAAACAAAGTAATATTGTTTTATTTATTATTTATAAAGTTCTTTGCAACGAAATTCACAAATTTATAAAATTTGTTCCATAGAAATTTATACATTTATAGATTCGTATATATCAACATTTCTAGATTGTATCAAAAACTACACATATCTTAAGTTTTTTGCGTCAAGATTTCAAGACTAATAAAATTCATTGCACACAAAATTCTTCAATTAAAGAATTGGGTGTATCAAAATATATACATTTCTTAAGTACAGCATAACAAATATTCAGCATTGATATAGTTTTTTGAATCGAAATTTGTTGCAGAGAAAAATCTACTTCAATTCAATTGATATACAAAAATCTCCACTTTTTTAGGTGAAGTGATCAAAAGTATGTTGCATAGAAAATTCTACATGTATAAAATTGCTGTTCCAAAATCTCGACTTTTATAAGCGAGGAGATCAAAATTCCACCTTTATAAAGTTCTTTGCATCGAAATTTTTATAATTATAAAATTCTAAATTTATTAAATTTGTTATATAGAAATTTATACATTTTTAGTTTCGGGTACATTGTATCAAAAGTTACACAGTTCTTTGCATCGAAATTTCAACACTTATAAAATTCGTTGCACGCAAAATACACCATTTAAAGAATTGCGTGTATCAAAATGTTTACATTTCTTAAGTGTAATATAACAAAAATTCGGCAGTAATAAAGTTTCTGCATCGAAATTTGTTACAGAGAAAAATCCATTTAAATTAAATTGGTATACAAAAATCTCCACTTTTTTAGGTGACGTGATCAAAAGTTTAACATTTATAAAGACCATTGTATTGACATTTCCAAACTTATAAAATTTGTTACATCAAAGTTCCCAGACTTACAAAATTTGTGTTGCATAGTTTCTTTAGATGAGGCTAAAAGTTGTACATTTGTCATGTTTTTTGCATCGAAGTTTCCATACTTTTAAAATTGATTGCACTGAAAATTCTACATTTGCATAAAAATCTCCACGTTTTTAGGTGGGATGATCGAAAGGTCCACACTTATAAAGTTCTTTGCATCGAAATTTCCATATTTTTTAAATTTGAAATAGAAATAGAAAATTCTACATTTATAAAATTGCTGTATCAAAATGTCGACTGTTGTAAGTGAGAAGATCAAAAAGTTCTTTGCTTCTAAATTTTTATAATTATAAAATTCTAAACTAACAAAATTTGTTGCATAGAAATTTATACAGTTTTAGATTCGGGTACATCAATTTCTACATTGTATCAAAAGTTACACAAAGTTCTTTGCATCGAAATTTCAACCATAATAAAATTTGTTGCACAAAAAATTCTTCAATTAAAGAATTGGGTGTATCAAAATGTCCACAACATAACAAAAATTCTGCACTTGTAAAGTTTTTTGCATCGAAATGTTATGTTAATTAATTAAGTTGATATACTAAAATCTATATCAAAAGTCTAACATTTATAGAGTCCATTGCATCGAAATTGCCAAACTTACAAAATTTGTGTTGCATAGAATTTTTTAGGTGAGGTTAAAAGTTGTACATTTATCATGTTCTTTGCATCGAAGATTCCATACTTTTAAAATTAGTTGCATAGAAAATTTTGCATTTATAAAATTGTTGCACCAAAATCTTTACTTTTTTGCACATTAAATTCTAAATTCATAGAATTGGATATATCAAAATGTTTACGCTTTTTAAGTGCATTGTATTAACCCGCAATTGGTGATTCCAGGTCTCACATACCGGGGTTTCAACTGAAGATTTTTTGAAACGTGTTACTAATAGTTGCTTTTTTTAAATTTATGCTCCCTGGCAATAAAACAAAGATATTTAATCAATTTAAGCTCTGCAATGCGGCAGCTACTTGAAATTGCAATAAAAAACAATAACGGAGAATAAAGTTATTCGACACACCCGGTCTCATAGACCAGTAGGGTCACCATTAGCGGGTTAAAAAAATCACTCTATATGAAAAATTTCCACATTTTTCAAGTGCTAAAAATTTCAACATTTATAAAGTTCTTTGCATCTAAATTCCCAAACTTATAAAGTTTGTTGCATAGAAAATTCTACAGCTATTAAATTGGCTGTGTCAAAATCTCCACATTTTTTAAGTGCTTTGTAACGGAAATTTCTCTTCTAATTTCAATTTCAATCTATGTGTATGTATAATGTGTGCGTGTGTTTTCAGGTGAATGTATATTTACATGTGTGTGTATGTGTTTCACCTGGTTAGGTGGAAGAACATCAAATGTCATAGCAGGCACTATACACTAAACCTCTTGATTTTCTTAACTCCTTATTTTTTTTTTTTGGCGTAGGTTTGACCATTCAGCCACTAACGATAACTCTTTATTTGTCATTATTTAATACTTTAATACTAATTTGAAAAATTAAGAAATGAAGGTTATTATTATTATAAATTCTTATTAGTGATATTATAGTTTCATTTTATTGCACAAGAGAGTCTGCTAAAGGTAATAATTTTACACTCCTTAATGTTTAAATTAAGTTTATGGTCATTAAACCATACATGTAATTTTTCCAAATCTGTCTCTAATTCATAACAATGAGGATAATATAATTTTATATCATCCGCAAAAAGCAAGCATCTGGCACAAAAGGCGTTAATAGAGATCAAAAATAATATTGGTCCGATGTGTGAGCCCTGCGGCACCACAGATGATACTCTAGTAATAGGTGATATATTATTATTAATTGTAACTAGTTGATAGTAAGAAATACAGGTTATTATTATAATTATTTATTTATGATATTGTAATTATGTTTTACTGTACATGAGAGCCTGCTAAAGATTTTAACTTTACACTTCTTCATGTTTAAATTAAGTTCACATCAGTCGTGTAAGTTATTAAAATCTGGCTGTAATTCATTGAGGATAATACAATTTCAGATGGCCCGCAAAGAGCAAGAGTCTGTCACAAATGTCGTTAACAGAGATAAAAAATAATATTGTTCCGATATGAGAGCCCTGCGGCACCCCAGATGATACTATGATTATTAATTTTGAGTAGTTGACGGTGATTGAACATGGAGTTACACATCATCCATTATTATTAACAATAAAACAAACATATCGATGTTACAAAACACAAAAATGTTATAAATGTTAATAACAAAAACAAGTTATAAACATTCTTTAATAATAGTTTACTTATCTTTATGCCTTTCCTGATACACGATTACAGTTTTTAATGCATTTAAAATTGAATTCATTACCTTGAAGTGATGACAACGCATGTTTCGTCCTCAATCCTTCCCTAATTGCAAATATTTAATAATTTAATATTTATAATTAATGCATTTTTATTTTGTGTTATTAATTTGAATATGACTTTTTCATAATTCATATTTCTTTTATAATTTTTAGTTTTAGTTTCTAGCTATTATGTTTCAATTTGGTTTCTTTTATTATTTATGTATGTACGCTAAACTTAATTCAATTTTTAATTTCATTTCATGTAATTTATGCATTTTTTTTTGTATTATTATTTTATATAGAGATTTCGTTAAATAAATAAATAAATAAATTTTTGAAAATATTCGATTCACTGAAGCATTTAAATTGGGAAGGGTTAATACAAATACGAATGAGGATATTTTAAAATATAAATTTTCTTCATTAGAAACTTCAAAAAAAGTATTGTAAATTATAAATGAATCATCGTTTTTATCGATTCTACTCAATTATGTTCAAAGAATATCGGTATTCTCGGGTAATCTGCGTTTTCTCTTGTCAAAAATATTGAATAGAACTAATGTTTCTTAAATGACATTTGTTAACACAAAAAATTACTGTGGTGATATATTGGTTGCCTACAATAAATCTGAATAAATTTAATTACCTGCAACATCGAAAGTTATACAAGAGTTCACCCAAATGGATCGCAAATTAATTAATGAGTCAACTGAATAGAATTTTCTTAAATTGCATTTGTTAACACAAAAAATTTCTATGGTGATATATTGGTTGCCTACAATAAATCTGATTACATTTAATTACTTGCAACATCGAAAGTTATACAAGAGTTCACCCAAATGGATTGGAAATTAAGTCACAAGGTACGTTAAAAAAGATTTCATTTTTGTATAAATATTTTCATGTTTTTTTCTGTGACGTCACTTTTGCAAGAATACATACCCACTTTCCTGCGGTGTTTCGAAAATAAATTAATTGTATTCACATGAATTTAAATGCACGTGACTCCGATTTTTTGGACAATGGTCAACATTTTGACTTTAACTTTCAGAATAACAACTACGAATGTACATACTACGATTTATTTCTTTATGAACCACACCATAGTCTTAATCTTCGCATCAGGAATCACTGATTCTAAAATATAAATGTAAGCATAATTCAATAATTACAAAATGAGAGTAACTTTCTTTATTTACTAAAATACACATTGAATGGTTCAATAATATTATTAGACGCACGTTTAGTATTACTCTGATCAAATTGCAACACCCGAATAACAGAGTTCAGCCCTAAAAGCTTTAGTGCACGCGTTGTCGATTGAATCAACAGACTTGACACATTTTAGGGCGGACTCGTAGTTTACCGGGGTGAAGTACGGTTTCAGAATTTCCATCTTGTTGTAGATCCCATTTTTATCCATAGTACCGACCTTTTTGTGGTAACATTCGAAAAAGCAATTTTCGTTCTTCGGCTTCGAATCGAGATCTTTGCCCTCGAAACGTGCAAACTCCTCTTCGCTTGCACCAGTTTCCTTAAAACATGCTTCAAGTTCTTTGGAGAAATGTTTCTTCTCGTCGGCAGATATTTTCTGAAAGATAAGGTTATGCTAAATTATTTCTCAAAAACTTAGAAAAGTGAGAAAATAATAATGTGGTGATATTTTCTGAAAGATAAGGTTATGCTAAATTATTTCTCAAAAACTTACATCACTTAGAAAAGTGAGAAAATAATAATGCGGTCGATGGTGAAAGCCATTACTTTGTATTTTGATTCAGGAACTTTTCAATCAAATGCAGTTTGTTGATATCACACACGTGTGAGCATTTTATTGAATAGTATAGAAAATAATAAGGTTATGCTAAATTATTATTAAAAAACTTGCATTACTAGAATAGAATAGAAATTTTTATTGGTCCATCACATTGAAGATTTACAACTACTTACCAAAATTACATCTTTTGCGTGAGAAGTACATGCAAGTACTGTAAGCGTTAAAGCCAAAAATATCAGTTGCCGGTACATGTTTGTGTTTATACTAAGCTTGGTTCTTGCGTTAAGAGTTTATATACTTTTTTATCAGCCTAAGTTATTTACATAATGCGTTAATACACGATTGAAATAAATAAATTTTATCGAATTCTTTCGATTTTGATGTTCTTACTAGCCTTGATCTACCCAATGTCATTAACTTCTAGTGCTATAACTCAGTGTTAGAACAAGTTTTCTGTTATTTACATGCGAACCGTTATTTTCTTATGGCTATGTAAATGAAATGCTTAAGTGATAATTCAAGAATCAATATATAAAAAACAACAATTATTTTAAATATTATTACATCAACAAAGAGTAATCAAATGTCGAATAGGCAATGTGAGAACTTTGAACAGCTTTTGTATGAAATTATAAGGTATTTGTTTCCGAGTTGGCCATGCCTGAGAGAGAGAGAAACATAGCAGTCATGTCTGAGATTAATTCATTTTTTTAAATCTAATCTAGTCTCATGATGTAATAATATGCGACATACCTGATTTATTTCACGGCCAACTCTGAAACAAAATTTTGTGGCTCACACGATAAATTAACTTTTTGTAATATCATGCACAATTATGTCATAAGCGACTGCGATTTTCTTAACACACCCTAGAAGAGTGAATCTGTTTCGAATGAACATGAATTTTAGCCGATTAAACATTCGTACTTGTCATTCAAAAATGTTGATCATTGTGCAAAAAAACGTCTTCTTGAAACAATTAATTACCTGTATAATTTTAATTTTAATTTCTAGCCTATAGAGGTCTCACAAATAACATCACAAACCTTTTTCCTTAATTTCATCATGAGAACGTAAATTAAGTAAAGACGAAAAGTAGCCTAAATTAATTATTATTCAACCTGAGGAATTTTTTTTAAAGGAAATTAAGAGCAGGAATATGTCTATCATATTTACGCTGAATATGTTTATGAGGTAATATAGAGTACAAATTAGAATCCTTATACGAACACTGTTAATTTGTGAAAATTTATTTAGTTCAATAATAAATTATTGCACACAGTTACATTAAGCAAGTTTAACGTATTCATATTGGACAGATATTAAGCGTTTCTTAAATTGCCCATCAGTGGCGGTTCGTGAATTTTCTTAGAGAAAGCTAAAAGAGAGTCTCGATCGTAATGGTATAGTATCTTTATTGATCGCATGAAAAATATGTAATAACAAGGCTGAAAGACCGCGGGTCGATAGCCGTTTAGCAGAAATAATTTTGTAAATTTTAAATGTATTATATTTGTTTAATATTGTACTGTCTGCAAATAAAGATATTGTATAATAATATGTAATAACATTTACATATACATGTACGTGTAATGCACTGTTGACTCTCATAAAGGAAGCTAGTTCTCTTTCTAACGAACGTTCACGAGTCGCCCCTGTTATACACACACCTAAAAAGTTACATTCATTTGACTTAATAATCTACAGAAGGGGATTATACTTTTCCAAATAGCACATGTGGCAATTATAAGCTTTAATACATATGTCCACTGATGGCTCGCCAATACAGCATTCCAAAATTATTTTGTAGTTTTCAGGAGAAAACCCAGATTCCAGCTTCTCCAAATGATCGTAATTACCATCCGCGTTCAAAGTGCCGGTCTTTCTGTGGTAACATGCAAAGAAGCACTTTTCTTCGTACGATGCCGGTGCCTTGAAATTGTCACATATTCTTGAAATAACCTCTTGCGTCACGTTTCCTTTGTAACATTCTTCTGCGCGTGCGCGTAATTTTTCTTTGATCTCGGCTGATTTCTAAAAAATATAAATTATGTTATTAATTAATTGATGAATGCAGCTTTTTTTTGCTTGGTATAAAATACGAGAAAATGTTTCAAAACTTTTTACCGGTTATAACTATGTTTAAATTTAATTCCATGTAAACCTGATTATCTTATTAATAGATTCTGTAGACTTGGACAAAATATAAAAAACAATTGCCATCGACTTGAAACTTCCCAAATTTGCTTATAAAGAATGCCAAATTACGTTTTTGTAAAAAGTATTAACACTTCATCCCTGATTTTAAAATAATTTAATGAGAACAGAGCCTGAAGTTTTGCAAAAATGTAATAATTTTAGAGACTTGGAAAAAATATAAAAACAATTGACTTGAAACTTCTCAAATTTGCTTATAAAGAATGCCAAATTACGTTTCTGTAAAAATTATTAACACTTCATCCCTGAATGAAAAAAAAAATAATGAGAACAGACCGTGAAGTTTTGCAAAAATGTAATAATTATAGAGACTTGGAAAAATATAAAAACAATTGCCATCGACTTGAAACTTCTCAAATTTGCTTATTAGGAATGCCGAATTATGTTTCTGTAAAAATTATTAACACTTCATCCCTAAATTTTAAAATAATTTCATGAGAACAGAGCGTGAAGTTTCGCAAAAATGTAATAATTTTAGAGATTTGGAAAAAATATAAAAACAATTGTCATTGACTTGAAACTTCTCAAATTTGCTTATAAAGTATGCCAAATTACGTTTTTGTAAAAAATATTAACACTTCATCCCTGATTTTAAATTAATTTAATAAGAACAGAGCGTAAAGTTTTGCAAAAATGTAATAATTTTAGAGACTTGAAAAAAATATAAAAACAATTGCCAACGACTTTTTTCTCAAATTTGCTTATAGGAAATGCAAAATTACGTTTCTCTGAAAAATTATTAACACTTCATCCTTAAATTTTGAAATAATTTAATGTGAACGGAACGCTAAATTTTGAAAATCTAATAAAAAAAGTCTATGAAAAATTAGAAAAACAACTGCAATCGATTTGAAACTTCTTAAATTTACTTATAATTAATGTTAAATAGCGTTTCTGTGAAAATTATTAATACTTCGTCCCGAAATTTTGAAATATCTTAATGAGAACAGAGCGTCAAGTTTTGTAAAAATTAAATAATTTCAGGAATTTGGAAAAAATATAAAACTAATTGCCATCGACTTGAAACTTCTCAAATTTGCTTATAAGGAATGCCAAATTACGTTTCTGTGAAAACTATTAACACTTCATTCCTAAATTTTGAAATAATTAAATGTGAACGGAACGCTAAATTTTGAAAATCTGCAAAAATTTTAAAGACTATGAAAAATTAGAAAAAGTACTGTAATCGACTTAAAACTTCTTAAATTTACTTATAATTAATGTTAAATAGCGTTTCTGTGAAAATTATTAATACTTTGTCCCGAAATTTTGAAATATCTTAATGAGAACAGAGCGTCAAGTTTTGTAAAAATTAAATAATTTTAAAAAATATAAAACTAATTGCCATCGACTTAAAACTTCTCTGCAAAATCTGCAAAAATTTTAAAGTCTATGAAAAATTAGAAAAACAACTGCAATCGACTTGAAACTTCTTAAATTTACTTAAAATTAATGCTAAATAGCGTTTCTGTGAAAATTATTAATACTTCATCCCGAAATTTTTAAATAATTTCATGAGAACAGAGCGTGAAGTTTCGAAAAAATGTAATAATTTTAGAGACTTGGAAAAAATATAAAAACAATTGCCATCGACTTGAAACTTCGCAAATTTGCTTATAAGGAAAGCCAAATTATGTTTCTGTCAAAACTATTAACACCTTATTCCTAAATTTTGAAATAATTAGAAAAACAACTATGAAACATTAGTAAAACAACTGCAATCGACTTGAAACTTCTTAAATTCACTTATAATTAATGCTAAATAGCGTTTTTGTGAAAATTATTAATACTTCATCCCAAAATTTTTAAATAATTTAATGAGAACAGAGCGTCAAGTTTTGAAAAAATTAAATAATTTTAGAGACTTGGAAAAAATATAAAATCAATTACCATCGACTTGAAACTTCTCAAATTTGCTTATAAAGAATGTCAAATTACGTTTCTTTGAAAGTTATTAACACTTCATCCCTAAATTTTGGAATAATTAAATGAGAACAGAGCGTGAAGTTTTGAAAAAATGTAATAATTTTGGTGATTTAAAAAAATTATAAAAACAATTGCTATCGACTCGAAACTTCTCAAATTTGCTTATATTGAATGCTAAATAACGTTTCTGTGAAAATTATTAACACTTAATTCCTAAATTGTTGAATAATTTAATGCGAACAGAGCTTAAATAATAAAGTAATAATGTAATAATTCTAGTGAGTTGAAAAAAATCTAAAAACAATTGCCCTGGACTTGAAACTTCCTGAATTTATTTATAGGGAATGATAAATACCGTTTCTGTAAAAAATATTAATATTTCATCCCCAAATTTTGAAATAATTTATTGAGAACAGAGTGTGAAGTAATGAAAAATGAAATAATGTTAGATACTTGGAAAAAATATAAAAACAATTGGCATCAACTTCAAACTTCTCAAATTTGCTTATGAGAAATGCCAAATTTAATTTCTGTACAAACTTTTAACACTTCAATCCTAAATTTTGAAATAATTTAATGTGAACATAACGTTATGTTTTAAAAATCTGCTAATATTTTAGTCTTGGAAAAATAGAAAAACAATTACAATCGACTTGAAACTTCTTAAGTTTACTTAGAAGGAATACTAAATAACGTTTCTGTAAAAATTGTTAACATTTCATTCCCAAATTTTGAAATAATTTATTGAGAACATAGTGTGAAGTTTTGAAAAATGAGATAATTTTAGATACTTGGAAAAAATATAAAAACAATTGGCATCAACTTGAAACTTCTTAATTTGCTTATAAGGAACGCCAAATTACGTTTATCTGAAAACTATTAACACTTCATCCCTTAATTTAACGTGAACGTAGGGTTAAATTTTGAAAATCTGCAAAATTTTTGGAGACTATGTAAAATAGAAAAACAATTGCAATCGACTTGAAACTTTTTAAATTTACTTATAAGGAATGGTAAATAACGTTTCATCCCTAAATTTTGAAATAAATTAATGAGAACAAAGCGTAAAATTTTGAAATAATAATTCTAGTGAGTTGCAGAATATACAAAAATAATTGCCATCGACTCGAGACTTCTCAAATTTGCTTATAATGAATATCATATTTCGTTTCTATGAAAACTATTAACACTGCATCGCTAAATTTTAAAATAATTTAATGAGAACAGAGCGTAAAGTTTTGAATAAATGTAATAGATCTAGTGAGTTGGAAAAAAATATAAAAACGCCATCGACTTGAAACTTCTCAAATTTGCTTATAATGAATGCCAAATACGTTTCTGTCAAATTTATTAACACTTCATTCCTAAATTTTAAAACAATTTAGTAAGAACAGAGCGTGAAGTTTTGAAAAAATTAAATAATTATAGAGACGGAAAAAATTGAAAACTTAGACTACATTAATGTGTACGTATGGTAAGTGGAGAGAAACGAACTGGAGATTTACCCGAAGCTTGAGAGGTAGATAACTTGCAATAAGCCTTTTTTAACTTTTAGTTTGTGTACAAAAGGTAAAAACCGTTAATAGAAAATTATTTATTTCGTTTTCGATCTTGAACGAAGAATTTGAATTACGTTTTTGTTTCCGTTTGCGTTCTTGTAAATACTTTGGTTAATTTGGTTATTTTATTTTCGTTAGTTAGAAGGGCCCTGATCTTGACACCAGTGGATTTAGATGTGAGACAACAAAAAAAAAATGTTAAAAAAGAGTTTTATTTGATACAGCTTCATTTTTCCTTCGACTAATAGCAGAAGCGAACACTGGAGGTGTGGCAACAAAAAATTGTCCAAAAAAGTTTGTCAAAATTTGGCACTGTCGCTTTTTCCTTCGAATAATTAAATAATAACGAAATTAGAGTACCGGAAGTAGGTTTTCAAGATGTTGGAAAACTGCGCACTGTTTTGTTAATATCTATATTTTGCGTATGTTATTGAACTATGACATGCTATATAAATTTAAAGAGACAAAAATTATCAAGGCCATGGACCAATATTTTTCAATGAAATTTTTTTTTTTAAGTTTTGACAAATGAAATTATAATAATTATAACATCAAATATATGTTAAAAGATAATTTAAGTGAAGCTCCTGGCCCGAAATAGTCTCAAGGAAATGTAACCCAGATCAAAAAAAAAAAGAAAAGTAATTGCTAAGAACAGATAAAGATGTTTTTGGAACAAGTTAACCTATACAAATGTTTGCAAGTTGTCCTCGTTTTAGATAATTGACTAAATTATTCATAATGAAAATAGTGGAATAGTTTCTGAAACCATCCCAAGTGTCAAACACTCATGGTAGAGATCAAACCATTTCTGGCCACGAATCTTTCCATTCATTTTTAAGAACAATAATGACGAACTAGGCATACATTATTTATTTTATTTATTCTGAAATGATTCATATTTACTTACCACAATATCGACCACATCTGTTACAATACCTGTTACCAGGAAGAATATGAAAATATAGAACACTCTGAGCGTATGCATGTTTATAGGATTCTACTGGAATCTGCATGTTGTCGCTATGTTTTTATATCCTAGCTTAACATACATATGCAGCATTGTTTGCTCATTTAATACATTGCAATCGATTTAAAATGCATAGTTTGATGAATTGGAATGATTAAACCTCAACTCTGACCTCTTAAATAACTTTCAAGTTTAAGTAAATCGTTCAGTGGGTGTTTTACATACAATACGTTATCAGTCCTTCACAATATTAGGCGTATTGTCTGTCCTCTAGACAGGTGTATAATTCAAATCTTACATTTAAAGCGAAATTGATTTTTAAAAACTCAAGTATATGTTCTTCGTTCCAGTTTTGGTTTCGGTTAGTCTGAAAATTTCGGTTCACTTGCAGCTTGGTTTCCGTTTATTGTCAAAGTACACTCTTTTATTTGACAAACAACTTTGTTTGTAATTTTATCAATAAAAAAAATGTTGCGGTGTCCGCAAAAATGCGGTAGATGGCGTGAGAAGCTTAGATTTCTACATGAAGCATGAAAATGAAAGAAAGTATATTATTAAACGAGTGAGAATTTATAAACTCGGGTGAATTTCTACACTCCGCTCGTGTTGCAAACTTCACCCTCGTGGCAATGGCCAACTTGCTCACGAGTTTAATACTATACTTTTTCGCATCATATTAAATAATTAATTAAAGAGTTTTCTGTTTATATTAAATTATAACGAATATTTTTTCTATTTAGAAATTGCTGCAGTTCGCTGCGTAACAACTAAACTGTTGAGAAAGTAAAATCGTCGTCATGTCATTGGCTGAAACCTGTTGGGCAATGAAACCGCTATCATTTGATTGGACGTCACCTGTTGAGCAATAAAACCGCTATCACTAGATTGGACGTCACCTGTGGAGAAAATGATTCTGTCGAATAATGGACAAATTTCTCAATCAAAAACGATTTAACAACATTTATATTATTTAATAAGATGCGAAAAAAATGATTAATAAATTTTAAATAAAACAGTTTCTTTGTTAATATCACACTTTATTTATTTTATTTCAACTCGATCGTTCTGTTAATTTCGGTTTAAGGTTTAGGGTTCTCTGATTTGAAAATGGAAATTTATTGCAATTTCTGGCAAGCTCCAAATTAGCTTTAATCAGTCCTAAGTTTCAGCTTATCAAGACATTGATATTGATATGATTATATTTTAATATAAATTTATTGACGCAAAAATACATTGCGCGCTGAATTTCACACACAAGCATTTAGAATGGTTTATGTAATTCCTGCATTCAATTTTCGCCTGTGTCAACCATCTTTATGAGTTGTTTTTGAAACTTTGTTGTTACAGGTGTTAAATCTGGCTTAAATAAATGTTTGTGAAAACCAGCAAAGGTGTAAGAAATAAACGCATGTAAACTGCCTAAAAAATTTATTTCAAACTACATTTACGCAGCCTGAGCGATCAAATGTTTGACGTAGCATTTGTACGCCTGATAAGCCGTATCGCACAGGTCGACACCCTTCTCCTCGATACATTTCTCGACGATCTTGACGTGGCTGTCGGGGAGGATCGGCTTCATCTTCTCCATGTCGAAATTTCCATCCTTGTCCATGGATCCGTATTTCAGGTTGTAACACTTGAAGTAACACTTCAGCTCCGGCGTTTCGGCGAACTCCCCCTCGTCGAATTTGTGCACGAGCGTGCGATCGACGTTCGTCTCCTTGACGCAGTCATCTTCGATCTGTTTCAATCTGGCCTTTTCTTGGGCTGACACGTTCTAAAAATAAATGCGACATTTATTGTATACATCGTTATAAAGGAATTTTCGTCTGGATGCATTTACTACAGGTATCTAGTGAGCAATTATAGGAAATGATATTTCGATTTTTTTTTTGTAACATGCATGATCATGATCTGATCAGTCTCGATTATTCAAATGAACTTTTTTTTTTATTTATGAAAAAAATTAAAAATATATATTTCTTGAAGATAAAATCTGTGGCTTGGTGCTAAAAAGGCCAAAGTCAAATATTTTACAATTGAGATAATCGAGATAAAAGTTTTATTAAAAATTATTTTATTTGCTGATTTTGTAAAGTATAAGTTTTTTTTTTAATCGGCTATTGGTTTAACAAGACACTGGCCCTTTCAGCATTAAAAAAAATTATTAAAGATATTGAGAAAAATAATCGAATGTACTGCTTAACTCCAAACAGTAAAATTGTGACATTGGCTATTTTAGCACCAAGCCACAGAAATTGTATAAAACGTAAACACAATAATTGAAAAATGTTTATTAGTTTAAAATTAGTTTTGGTTTTGAAAATGTATTTTAATTTTAAAAAATCATAAATTTTCGTGGAGATGAAATTGTACAAATATAAAAACAATATAGAAAGATAAATTTTGAGACAACCTCACTAATTGCAGAAGCATTAAATAAATGAAAAAAAAATTAAAATTTGGACACTACTTGGTGAATTAGACGGGAAGTTTTCGTAGTGGCCTGATATTTCAAATGTTTTAGTTTCCTGGTTGATAAGTATTATTTTATCATATTTAAATGCAAATGATTTTTTTTTAATTAGGAAATTATATAACTCCCAATTAGTACGATATGAACTTATCAGTGCAGACACTGCGTCATATACATTTAGATTAGGGAACAACTAACGTCAGTTTGTTTTTTTTTTTGCAAAAATTAAAAAAACCTTATTTTCTGATGATAAATTACTCTTTTCTAAATTTGATCAGATCATGAGCCATGGCACTACCTGTAGTTTCAAGCTCGGCAAGAATTTTTAATTAATTCTTAAAACACTTTTTCGCCTAGTTACTTTGATCTAGGAAGGTAAATCGTTCTTTCTTTCTACAGAGGGAGCGGAGGGTATATTGTATAAATGGCTCTACCATCAACATGTTCCACAGGCCGCCACTGAATTTGATCACTTTTAATTAAAGAAGTAAAAACAAAATTTTTTTGCAATAAATTACTCTTGCCGCATTTTTTTTCGTCCAAATAAAATAAATTACAAATTTCTTCAAATTGATCACGTTTAATTAAAAAAAAAAAACAAATTTTCCGGCGATAAATTACTCTAGCCACATATTTGTTTCCAAATTATCAGATAAAATTATTTTTACTTACCAAGCTATCTGCAACATCTGCAGCTTTTGCGGCGGCGACGATAACCAAAACCAAAAGGACGGCCTTCATTTTGTTCGAACGTCGCTTCACGTACTGGCCGAAGATCTGCTTGAACTTTATATATCCAAGAACAAACATTGATACTATTATCACTACATTCTGATAACCGTCCGAAGTTCAAGACGAAATTAATAAAACTAGTAAACAAAATGATTAATTAAATTTTTCTTATTATAAAAATTTTCCGTGATACCGAGCAATAATAATTTTTATTTTTTATTTAACATCGTATTTATAATCATCGTCATGGATACAACGCATAAAAATGTACTCAAATCTCCCTTATAAATTAGTTTCGGGTAAATAAATTGAAAGTAAATTTTTTCAAAATAATTTTTGCAAAAGCAATTTTTTTGGAATATTTATTTATTTATTTATTTATTCATTTACATACTTAACTATCATTTAGAATGCACAGTACAGTATTGTACAGATACATTTGATAGATGTACAAGTCAGTTAGTCAATAGAATTCTACGAAAGTAAATTTTTCGAATGATCAATAAATTATTTATTGAAAATTCGAAAATTATCTCTTCAAAGAATTGATCATTCGAAGAATTAGCATTCGAAAAAATTGCTTTCGGAGAATTCTTTTTCGAAGAATTTACTTTCGGAGAATTCTTTTTCGAAAAATTTACTTTCGGAGAATTCTTTTTCGAAAAATTTACTTTCGGAGAATTCTTTTTCGAAAAATTTACTTTCGGAGAATCCTTTTTCGAAAAATTTGACTAAATAGGTACATTGCCTATACATTCGAAAAATTACCTCTTCAAAGAATTGATCATTCGAAGAATTAGCATTCGAAAAATTTGCTTTCGGAGAATTCTTTTTCGGAAAATTCACTTTCGAAAAATTTATTTTCGAAAAATTTGACTGAATACATTGTATTTACATGTTTTAATTGAAAAATAAATTATACCCCTCCAATCATTTTTCGAGATATGACGAGATATGACGTATATTTCTACATTTTCGAATAGATAGTTTTCCAACAATTGCAATGATGTGTGAGTGTGATTTGTGGTTTTTTAAATAATAAATAATATAATAAAAAATATATATATAATATATAATATGTATGAATATTGGGAATAGAAAAACAAAAAAAAGCGTATGTTCTATAAAACATTTTCGTTTCCACATTTAAATAAATATCGAGAAAAAACAAAAATACCACAATTTTACCGACAGCTTTTCTTTCTTTCGTATTGTCGAAAACTCCTTAAGTGTAAAGTTACTTTAAAAATTTTAATTCCCAGAGGCTCATTAACCCACAAAATGGATATTTCCTTTAAAAAATTCCGAATTTGAAAATTTACACGTAAACACTACGTTTCCGTTCCTTGTACGGAGAAAAATAAAACTGGTATTGATTACGTTTTGGATCGTAAATTATGCGCCCCGGTTTTCCGTACAAACTTTTCAGTCCGAGTCATTTTGAATATAGGATTGATGACGCTTGGAAAAACTCCATTATAAACTTTATAATGAAACACGAATGTTAGAATTTCGCATTTACTGTTTCACCATGCAGTGACTTCATTCGTGAATAAAATTGTTCTTTCATCTGATGGTGATGGAAGTGTAGTGAAATAATTGTAGCAGTGTCTCCAGAATAAAATGTGAATAAATTAAATTGTAATTTTTTTGTTATCGAAATTACTTGAACTTTATAATAATAATATGAGAATTTTATTTGTATGCGATATCCTCAGGGCCGTCTTTAAAGGGGGACACAGGGCCGCCGTAGGCTGAAGACAGGATTGAAAAAAGCTTGAAAGCTTCTAAAATCGAACGTTGCCAATATTCAAATGTTTTTACATCCTTCCGGTTTTCTGTCGCAACTTATCACCATTATTAAAAATAGTAACAACAATAACAATAACCAACCTTGACATTGGAGGTGACGCGCTAGGAAACAAGCGATATCGAGTATATTTACATAGAATTTGATACTATAAGCGTGCAATATTATAATAAAACAAAAATTGATATACTAATTTAAAAAAATACAATGAATAATGGAGAAAATAACTAATATAGTAGAATCGCGCAGAGGTGACAGTGACTCATGCTTTTTCGATCTAATCATCGCCTCTGGATAAATATCTATACTCGTTCGCAGGCTTAAGAAAAACGAAATGAAATACGAAACGTATGTCGATATGTAAATTCAAGGGCTAAATGCAACGTATGTCTTTTCTCATTATATCTATTATAACCTCAAAAATCACGGTTTTGACCGTCTCCGATTTCGATTTAGTTAAGAGCAGAATTGATTGTATCCATGTCATTAATAAAAAGGTTAAATTTAATGACCAATTTCCAGTTGTCTTTACCGATTGCCGAAAATTGCACTCGCAAAGTTTCGTCAGGAAAATATTTGCACGCTCGAGAATTTTTAAATTTCGCGCCTAGACTGAATCGAATTATTTTATGGACATACGTTTACTAGAAACTTAATTCAGGCAACATGGAGTGATGAGTCACTGTCACCTCTGCGTGATTGTACTATACCGTATAAATCACGAGTTTTGTTTTATAATATTTTGATTTGTTTTCGTTTTAATTTTTCTATTGAGAAACAAGATGGTAGAAATATGAGCGGTTGATGAGCATTATTATTTTTTATTTATTTTTTAACTTTAGATTTCCTGTTAATATATGTCCAAAACAATATATAAATAAAGTTAATCACCTAACAAACAAGAGCAATTTTCTGTTATCGTTGCTTATCAAAAATACCAATTTTGTTTAGACTATACTTTAAAAATAAATGTATACACAAAATTGGTATTCACAGTAATCAAAGACAATAGTAAAATGTCTAAAACATGGTATTATTTGCAATTTGTACGCAATTGTTCCAACTATTTTTTCACCTGTGGTACTATTTTACCTTCAGCAGTAGCAGTGGTTTTTTTAAATTTTCATAATTTCTTTTTTAATTTAATCTAATATAATATAATATTTTGTCTTGGCGTATGAAGCGAATGAAGATCTTCCAAATTGATTCCAATTATGTAATTTTGGTACATTTTAGTAAGCAATCAAACTTTTATTTTTTTGTATTAAGAATCCTTTATTGACATAATAAAAATCAAACAAAAAAAAACATAACAATTTAGCTCTGTTCTCTGGAAACAACACCAAATATCATTTGCATTTTTACATATATCTTTATGAAATTTAGTATGGTGATTTTAGGGAATAAAGTGTGTCAGCATGTTGACTTTTAATAAAAATTCCATTTCCGGTTTAACCGGAAATGACCTTAACTTTTCTATGTGTATATTTTCACATAATTTAATTCGTCTCTAAATTCTGAGTTCACAGACTATTATTATTATTATTATTTATTAATAAACGGTTACACCTTTTGTACAAAGTATTTACAATAATATAATTATAACACCTAAACTACAATCTTAAGAATTAAACAATGTATGGTGCTTAAACATAATAAACTAATGGTTAACATAAAATGTGACTCCCTGGTTGTTGCCTTTTATGAGCCCTTTTATAAGCCCTGTAAATAGGAACAAAAATTCAATATTTTCTGGATAATAAATGCTCCGAAAATGAGAAATCTCGTGAAATAAAAATATACAAATGTTTATTAAAACCTAGCGCAAGAATTTAATTCAATCTATAAATAAATTATGTATTGCATTTTCTATTCTGAAAATAAGAAAATTTGTTTAAAACGTTTTGTGATTATCGAAACATTTTAGTAAATTAATAATAAAGAGCGTTTATACATTATACTATTATTAATACATTTGTTGGTGCGCAAATAAAGTTGCCTAAGACTGTGAAAGGAATATAAATTTTATAAAATGTTTTACGAACAATAATTCACTTGGGACATAAGATGGCGCATTAGTCCCTTTACACTCGCAAATGGTTTATTCAAACCGTTTGAAACTTTATTTCTCTAAATGCAGTTGCTCTTACAGTTTCTGTTTTATCTTGTAAAGTGCATTTTTTATTTAAAATGTACTGCACAAAAAAGTTTTAATATTGTAATGCTTGATCAAAAGTTTACTTAAATGTATAATTTTTTTCGCGTAGACATATATAGGGTGTTTTATGAAAAATAATGAAAGATAAACCAAATACAATTGTTTTGATAACACTTTTATTTTATCCTATAATGTTATTTTGCCAATAACTCCTTAACAACGAGTAACGTTAAGGTACCTTTAACCCTTTCAACCCTGGATTTTTAAATTTAAAAAAAAATTTCTTGCTAATTATTATTGATGGGGAGCTTCTTAAGACCAAAAATACCAAATTTGAACTGATTTCAATTAGTGAGGCTTTGTTGAAGTGACATCTAGTGATAAACAGCAAAAATATGGATTGTCATAGTAAGTAGAGACATGTAAATTTTGCGGTGGCAATTGCCACCACCAGGGCCGAAAGGGTTAACAACACTAGTGTGGTTAAGAAATTCTTAACAACACTAGTGTTGGTATTTGTATTTTAACGCAACTCGTTGCTATGGAGATACTGGCACACAAACATTATCGTTTTTTGACGTTTGTCATTAAACATTTTTTTTTTATAAAAAAAAGAGAAGGATAAAATAAACCGTGTTACGACACACGTAACGTTATTTGCTTTTACATTACTCGAGAATTTAAAACTTTTTAAAACATTTCTCTCGTAATGCAAAAACCTTCATAACATTACTTGTTTCGTAAATTACTATAACCTAATCTGCCTTTAAATTTTTTGGCAGAAAGGATCCAACTTTGTTTTTTTTTAATTGCTCTATATATATTTTTTTAATTATTACAAAAAAGTTTTTTGGTTGAATACGTCAATAAAATTAGAAACCAAAAATTTATTTTAACCAAACAAAACACAAAAATCAGAAAAAAAGTTTGTCTCGGACACATTCGACACCTTCACTGACGCCCATTGTTGCGTTTAATAGAGAATTTGGTGTAATTCGTCCACACTTCTACGATCCTTCTTGTTAAATCGTCTTTGATATCGAGCGGAGTGAAATATAAGTTGTTTTGAATGTAATACCACAGAAATAGATCTTGTGGATGTAGATGTGACGATATAGCAGGCCATCGGATAGGTTCGTAAGTGCGTATCCATCTTTCGCCAAAGAACTTGTCAAAAAAATCAGCATTCATTAGTGCATTATGAGGCGCAGCACCATCCTGTTGGAACACTCAGCAAGCGGCAATTCATCTAAATAATCACTGATTTCGTTGCGTAACAAACTATTATATTTTTCTCGGCTTAGATTACCCTCCATAAAAAAATCCATATAAGGGCGAGTTGTTTGCATTTTCATATTAAAAAAAATCTCCATAGAAATGTGCAAAAAAAAATCATAACAGTGCACTTTGTAAAAAAAATGCTCTCATCTGCCGAAAACGGAAATCACGAAAAAATATTACATTGAGGCTGAAAGACCGCGGGTCGATAGCCAATGAACAGGAAAAAATAAAATTGTTATACTGTCTATCATTCTTTTACTCACTTTTAGTTTTATTTCTGTAAATAAAGATGTTGTATATATATTACATTGATTAAGATTCGCTAAGGTGTTACACACCAGAATTGTACCAAAAAGGCTGAGAGACTTCGGTAATTGGCCATTTGTAGCTCTTTTGTAAATTTAATTTCAATAAATTGTATTACATCGAACTATAACAGAGGGTTGCTAAAACGATTTTATTTGGCGTACATTGATTGAAATCGAATAAAAACTAATGAAGTTACAGCATTAAAGGTTTTTGTATAATGGTTGACAAATGGATAAAAAAATCAGAGTATACAAAATACTGGAAATAAAAAATCTCCTGTTTAATTTGTTTAACAATCTTTCTCCTAAAAATGAAATTAATAAAATTTATTCTAAAATTAAAATTTTTAAATACTCACGGATTTATAAAAAAAACTATAAAAAAATAAAACTATTAAGAACTTGGACAAAACGATTTGAACCATCGACCTTGCGATTACAAACCAGAGATTCTACCAATACGCCACGGGGTCGACATTGTCCATTAACGTAAATAGTATATAACACACAACAAATAAAAAAAACCTTTTTTTTTCTCGAAAACGGCTGAATAGTGCGCCCTATTACACTCCTAGTCATGACCTACATATATGCCAAAGATGAATCAAATCAGCGAGTCACACATCTGATCCTTCCCTTGGACACGGCCGAAACTGATAAGGATTTCATAAGCACGTCAGCGGCCCCAAAAACCCAAATTTTCATAAAAATGGATCAAGATCACTTGATCTCAGCCATCTTGAACTTTTCAAATCTGATACCAAATTTGTGTTTAGCGACCCCAAAAACCCTTGTATTAAAAGTTTCAATTAAAATTGATAAATATTTAACTTTTTGGTCCGCCATAATGGATCCGCCATTTTGAATCATTCAAATCTGACCTCAAATTCGTTTTCAGCGACCCCAAAAACCTGCAAATTCACTTCTTCTTGGACAAATTGATCGAATAACTCAAATTGATAAATATTTAACTTTTTAGGTCCGCCATTATGGATCCGCCATTTTGAATTATTCAAACCTGACCTCAAATTCGTGTTCAGCGACTCCAAAAATCTTTAAATTCACTTCTTCTTGGACAAATCGATCGAGTAACTTAAATTGTACGAGCAAAAAACTTTAAACGCGTTTTTCTCGAAACAAGATTTTTCAAATCTGCGGACCTTGTGACTCTTTAACCGTTCAACTAATCAACTTCGCGTTTGGCACACCCTAAAGGAAACAAAATTCTCCATGGAATAGACCTATAAAATTGCAAAATTTCGATCATTAACGATTTTCTACAGCAGGCCAAAGTCGAAAAATCACGCGAAAAACTATACTTTATTTTCAAGTGGCCGCCATTTTGTTTCTATAACGAATTTGTTCGTGATGTTTATACTATTCTTTGGGATGTAAGCTTTAAGGTCGTTTTGGTTTCATGCTTCTAGGTGACGAATTGCGACCTCTAGGGTTCCCGCAAGAGCTTTTTTTAACAACGCCATTTTGAAAAAAACCACAACTCTTTTTTTTTGTTTTGTAGACCAAAGGTTAATAAACATTTTGCAAAAAAGCGCAGATGTCTAAGTCATTTCAGTTCCTCAAAAAAAAATTCTCAAACATCAGGTACGTTTGGCACAATTATAAAAAAACCTCCCCTTAACCTCTTCAGCGACAAATTAATTTTGAAGTTTAAAATTCTTTAAGAAACAATTGATATCTCGCCAGTAGAACCGGACAGGAGGTATCTGCATGGAAATGTGCAACTGTAGCAGCTTTCGGAGCTTGACATAAGATGGCAATATTGAGCTAAATCAAATTTGTTTGAAATGTGTTCGTCATTTTTTAAAACGTACACAAATGTGTTTCTGTCCCTAAAAATGAAGCGTTTTTAGCACTCGGCCTTTTACATAGTGGTGTGATGGAAACAATTTAAGTAATAATATTTCACACATGGTTACATTCATGAATGAACTATCTTGGCAACTGTTAGGGATCCAAACACAGAACATCCATAATTTAAATTATTTGCAAATGCCCCACGAGGAGCATACATTACGCCATATCCATTGTTGTATCTTATTACTCGAGCTTTCGACTTTAATACGATGCCATAAGCCCAATGTATACGGCAGATGCAAATGTGTACGGAACGAGCAAACATGAATATTCATGACATTATCGCACTCATGCGCCCCTTTAGAAAACTTTTTTAAATCTGGGAGGGCGCGAATACCTGCATACAGGGCCATCCAAAAAATCAATACCTTAGGGCTTTCGCATGGACCACGCTGCGGCATTGTGGAGATGCTACTCAAAAGTCCTCCCGGGAAATGGGACTTCGTCTGTACTACTACTCAACATCCAAATCGAATTCTTATCATGCAATTCACATATTAGGAACGGCAAATAAAGTAAATAGAATGTTTCTGCATTTAAATTCTCTTGTAGTTCAGAGGGAATACTTTAAATTCATACCATTAGGTCTCCGGTCCTTTAATTAGATTTAACTCTTAGCGGTGCTCGCTCTTCCGCGCGACACAATTTACGGACGTTTTGTCGACTTGAAATTCGAGGGTCCGCATTTAAAAGCTATTACGTTCTAATCCCGTCGATTTCCGTTCTCGGCTGTTTGGATAAACTCGGAAGATCTTCATCGAGTTTTACCGGCCGTAATGGGTAAAAATCCAATTTTGTAGAAACTCGTCGTCGGGACCACTACTTTTAATTTACGTGAGGGCATTAACTTTAATTTAAGGACTAATTTACTTTTCTCGAGATTAGACGCTGAAGGGGTTAATTAAATTTTTTTGTCGTCGTAAAAGATGCGTGGTATTCTAATTAACAGTAAAGATGTTCCTGTTTTATTTCTGCGCACATTTTGCCGAGGTGAAAACGTCTTGTAATAAAATACTATTTGCATTGATGTTTTTTTAAGAAATTACTGTTATTACCAAAGCTGGATTTAGAATTTTACCGAAAATATGAATTGAGTTTAATATTAGCGAAACTTTTAAGGTCCTTCTTAAAGGCAGGTCCTACGCTAAAGTTTATTGTGAAATTCCGGTCCTGACTACTATTTGTATTTATCAGACAGAAAAAGAGGAAATAACTGTTTTTCGTATGACTAAAGGAAGTCATAATATAACCTTGGAGGCTGAAAGATCACAGCTTATTTGGCTTTAAGAAGAATAACAAATTTTAATGTTTTAATTAAATGTATCTGTAGCGGTATCTTATCGCTCTGCTTGGCTCTGATTATATCAGGACCAAATAGTATATAGTGTATCAAGGGCCGAAAATAGACTTTAGCAACCCGTCGCTTCGCTCGCTCGTGTTGCTAAAAGTGAAGGGTTGCTAAAGAAGTTACACTCGATATTTTTTCTCCTGCCTTAAGTAAAAACAGTGTTTCAGGAAATTTTATATCGCGCACCACTGAACTGTCACTGTCAGATTTTTGCATAACCTACTCATATTCCGCGGAAGGTTGTCTAGATTATGCATATTATATTTTCGGCCCTAGATACGCTAAATCGTAGCAAAAAATAATTAAAACAAGAACTTGCTCCAAAGGCTCAAGATCTACAGAAAAATAATCAATATTTCATTTCCCGTTAAAACAATCCCCTCATCCTAGGTAGAAACGAAACGACAATCATCCAAATTCAATGGTTAAAAACGAAAAATACATTCGACGATTTAAAAAATTGTAAAAAATTAATCAAAGTAGGAATTCGCTTCAAAGGCTCAAAATTCACAGAAAAATAAACAATTTTTGATTTCCCGTTGGAACATGTTGCCTCGGCCTAGGCAGAAACAAAATGACAACCTTCAAAATACCAAGTGTGAAAACGAAAAATGCATGCGACGATTTGAAAAATTGTAAAAATTAATCAAACAAAGAATTCGCTTTAAAGGCTCCAGATCTACAGAAAAATAATCCATTTTTGATTTCCTGGCAAAACAATTGCCTCATCCTAGGCAGAAACAAAACGACGATCATCAAAATTTGATGGGGGAAAACGAAAAATGCATGCGACGATTTGAAAAATTGTGAAAAATTAATCAAACAAGGAATGTGCTTCAAAGGCTCCAGATCTACAGAAAAATAATCAATTTTTGATTTCCCGGTAAAACAATTGCCTCATCCTAGGCAGAAACAAAACGACGATCATCAAAATTCGATGGGTAAAAACGAAAAATGCATTCGACGATTTAAAAAATTGTAAAAAATTAATCAAAGTAGGAATTCGCTTCAAAGGCTCAAGATTTACAGAAAAATGAACAATTTTTGATTTCCTGTTGGAACATTTTGCCTCATCCTAGGCAGAAACAAAATGACAACCATCAAAATTCCAAGTGGTGTGAAAACGAAAAATGCATGCGACGATTTGAAAAATTGTAAAAAATTAATTAAACAAGGAATTCGCTTCAAAGGCTCCAGATATACAGAAAAATAATCAATTTTTGATTTCCCGTTGGAACATTTTGCCTCGTCCTAGGCAGAAACAAAATGACAACCGTCAAAATTCCAAGTGTGAAAACGAAAAATGCATGCGACGATTTGAAAAATTGTAAAAAATTAAGCAAACAAGAAATTCGCTTCAAAAACTCCAGATTTATAAAAAAACAATCAATGTTTGATTCCCTGTTAAAACAGTTGCCTCATTCTACACAGAAACAAAACGTCAACCATCAAAATTCAAAATTTGTAGTGTGACACGAAACATGCATTCGACGATTTTAAAAATTGTAAAAACTTAATCAAACGAGTAATAAACTTCAAAAGCTCAATATTTACAGAAAAATAATCCATTTTTGACTTTCCGGTAAAAAAATCACCTTATCCTAGACAGAAACAAAACGACAACCATCAAAATGTATAGTGTGAAAACGAAAAAATGCATTCGAGGATTTGAAAAATTGTAAAAAAGTAATAAAACAAAGAGTTTACTTCGAAAGTTCAATATCTATGGAAAAATAATTCATATTTTATTCCCCGTTAAGACAATTTATCCTAGGCAGAAAAAAAACTATCAAAATTTAAAGTGTGAAGACGAACAATATTGATATTTAAAATGTTGCAATCCCGTATACTATAAAATATTTTTCGATTATGGACTCGATAATTATCTACAGTTTTTATATAAATCATATTTTTCTATCTTGAATATGTATTGCCAAAAAGTTACACTGACACTTCAGTCAGACACCCTGTATATGTATAAAGAAATAGGTTATTGTCGCACACTATCTTAACCCCCCGTTTGTATTAAATGTATGAAGCATAATCCACCTCGTTGTATATACAAGTAATATAGTTAGAAATTCTGTTTAAACGGATCCAGATTACGCAACGTTTTAAATATTCTACGAAGTGTTCAAGTTATTAACAGGGATTTTAAGGTGCCGTAGACGCCGAGCTTTCACGGTTATTAGCACCCAAGCTCACCGACTAAACGCCAAGTAATACAACTGTAAATAATGAAACGGGCCTGAATGTAATATTTAAGATACATTAAATAATTGGCAGGGTGATTAATATAGAGGGCGTTTTTTTCATCACTGCACCATGGGAATTTACAATTTTTATGTCTATTGCAAATTTCAGACTTCAAGTTTTTTTTAATGAAAAAGTCTACTATATTGAAGAAATTAACAAAATTAATTATGTGTGTATGCAGGGGCGGCTCGTTATGTAGAGCCAAGGAGCCCTGGCACTACCTCTAATTTCGAGGTCGCCAAGAAATTTTTCCGTTCTGGAACTGCATTAGGAACCAAATAATTTCTGGCTCCGCTCATGCGCACGACGACGACGTGCACTTCGTCAGTCGTATTTCCGCGCCATCCACGATGAATGAAATTAGTTCGTTACCGAATACGCCTTTTTGCTCATGCAGTATAGAGGGCACTTGAAGATTGACAATTTCAGCACTTGAAAATGTCTTTTTCGGCACTTTACATGGTTGAAAATTGTCATTTTTGACACTTGAAAATGGGCATTTTTGACAGATGGTAATTGTATTTATTGGCAGCTGAAAATTGCCATTTTTTGGTAGTTAAAAATTGTCATTTTTGGCACTTGAAAATTGTCGTTTTTTTACAGTTGAGAATGGTCATTTTTCAAACTTGAAAATTTTAATTTATGGCACTCGAAAATGATCATTTTTGACAGTTGAAATGATCGTTTTTGACAGTTGGAAAATGTTATTTTTTGCACTTAAAATTGTCAATTTTGGTACTTGAAAATGTCTTTTTCGGCACTTGAAAATGGTCAGTTTGCACAATTGAAAATTGCCTTTTGGACACTTAAAAATGTCCATTTTACACTTTTGGTAATTGCCTTTTTTAACAGTTCAAAACTGCGACATTTGGCAATTAAATTTTTCATTTTTGGCACTTGAAAATTGTCGTTTTCGGCAGTTAACAATGGTAATTTTTTAACCATTTATGGCATTTGACAATGATAAATTTTGACAGTTGTAAAATGTCATTTTTGGGCACTTGAAGATTGTCAATTTTGGCACTTGAAAATGTATTTTTTTGCACTTGATGATTGTCAAGTTTGGCACTTAAAAATATCTTTTTTTGCACTTTGTACAGTTGAAAATTGTCATTCTTAACACTTGAAAGTTGTCTTTTATGACAGTTGAAAATTGCGACATTTGGCATTTCAATTTTTCATTTTTGGCACTTGAAAATTGTCGTTTTTAGCAGTTAACAATGGTAATTTTTTAACCATTTATGGCATTTGAAAATGATACATTTTGACAGTTGTAAAATGTCATTTTTGGGCACTTGAAGATTGTCAATTTTGGCACTTGAAAATGTATTTTTTTACACTTGATGATTGTCAAGTTTGGCACTTAAAAATATCTTATTTTGCACTTTGTACAGTTGAAAATTGTCATTCTTAACACTTGAAAGTTGTCTTTTATGACAGTTGAAAATGGTCATTTTTGAACCATAAAAATTGTCATTTGTGGCACTCGTAAATGATAATTTTTGACAGTTAAAACTATCGTTCTTGACGCTTGGAGAATGTAATTTTTGGCCCTTGAAAATTGTGGACTTTTTTTGCACATGAAAAAAAATGGTCGTTTTTGAAACTTAAAAATTTGAATTTATGGCACTCGAAAATAATAATTTTTGAAAGTTGAAATGATCGTTTTTGACCGTTGGAAAATGTCAGTATTTGCACTTGAAATTTGTCAATTTTGTTACTTGGAAATGTATTTTTTGGTACTTGAAAATGGTCGGTTTGTACAGTTAAAAATTGCCGTTTTGACACCTAAAAACGTTCAATTTAGACTGTTGGCAATTGCCCTTTTTAACAGTTAATAATTGTGACATTTGGTATTAAAAAAATTTCATTTTTGGCACCTGAAAATTGTCGTGTTTAGTAGTTGACAATGGTAATATTTGAACTTCTTATGGCATTCGAAAATGATAATTTTTGGCAGTTGGAAAATGTCGTCAATTATGGCACTTTAAAATGTCTTTTTTGGCACTTAATTATTATCAAGTCTTTTGAAAATGTCTTTTTCGGCACTTTGCACGCATGAAAATTGACATTTTTGACACTTGAAAATTGTCTTTTTTAGCAGCTTAAAAATAGTCATTTTTGAACCTTGAAAATTGTCATTTGTGGCACTCGTAAATGATAATTTTTGACAGTTAAAACTATCGTTCTTGACGCTTGGAGAATGTAATTTTTGGCCCTTGAAAATTGTGGACTTTTTTGCACATGAAAAAAATGGTCGTTTTTGAAACTTAAAAATTTTAATTTATGGCACTCGAAAATGATAATTTTTGAAAGTTGAAATGATCGTTTTGGACAGTTGGAAAATGTCAGTATTTGCACTTGAAAATTGTCAATTTTGTTACTTGGAAATGTATTTTTTGGCACTTGAATTATGGCACTTTAAAATGTCTTTTTTGGCACTTAATGATTATCAAGTCTTTTGAAAATGTCTTTTTCGGCACTTTGCACGCATGAAAATTGTCATTTTTGGCACTTGCAAATTGTCGTTTTTGGCAGTTGAGTATGGTCATTTTTAAAACCTGAAAATTATCATTTATGACACTCGAAAATGATCATTTTTGACAGTTGTAATGATCGTTTTTGGCGCTTAGAAATTGTCATTTTTTGCATTTGAAAATTGTCAGTTTTGGTACTTGAAAATGTCTTTTTTGGAACTTGAAAATGGTCGGTTTGTAGTTGTTTTTTGGCACTTAAAAATGTTCATTTTAGACTGATGGTAATTATCTTTTTTAACAGTTGAAAATTGTGAAATTTGGCAATTAAAATTTTTCATTTTTGACTTCTTAAAATTGTCGTTTTTTCGCAGTTGACAATGGTAATATTTTGAAAAATTCGAAAACGATAATTTTTGGCAGTTGGAAAATGTCATTGTCAATTTTGGCACTTGAAAATGTCTAGTTTGGCACTTAAGAAGGAGGTAATGTTACAAAATGCAATTCGTCGTTTAATTGATTTTCGTGAACGAAGAACGATGTTACTGATTAAATGCGGGCTATTTTTCGACTTTGTTTAATTATTTTAGTGCTTCTGCAACAAGTAAACGTTTTTAATGGTCGATTTTTCTTTCCTCAAAAAGGAGACGGCGAGATATATTGTGTATGCTAAGTGGCTCTAATATCAAAATTTTCCACGAGCCGCCACTGTGTGTATGTTTGGTTGCCTGAAATTATTGCCCAATCATCATGTCATTGTGTGCGCGTTTAATGGAAAACACAGGGTGCCCCTCTTTCTGAATACTTAATAATAATAATAACTATTCTAAGTTTAAGCCAACATCCCATATCATCCATAATTCTAGAGTCCAAATTTGCATCAATCATGATTCGTTCAAAAAGAAAAATCATACTACTGTTAGAAGCAAATATTTTCCATAAATCTGATTGCAGTGCAAAAAATTGGTATTCTAATTTAAATGCATCCTTTGATGTTGCAATTGCTACTAGCGTAAGAGCTGCGAGCAAATATTTGAACAAGGAATTGGATAAAATGCGGGCGAGTTGCAGATATGTTCCAGAACACACGCACACACACACTCAGGGGATATTTGATTTATAGTTCACATCAAAACGCATTACTTCCTTGTCGCGATATATCATATTGCCAACAATGAATATATTTATTTGTACACAGCGCAGAATGTCATCCTAAATTTGATAAAATTTGTATTCATTGTTTTGTAGTGGAATAAAAGGATGTGCGCTTTATATTTTCTAAAATAGGTTTCAGCATGAATTCATTGTTTCGAAAGAGAATATTTGCATTTAAGATGCAGAGCCGTATTGAAGTTTTAAACTACTGATTTATTTAAAAAATTGTAATTTTTTTTATGGCCCGCTTAAGACGGTTACGATAAGACAGAGACATTGCAAAAAAAAAATAAAGTTGAAAGAGTGATCATTTTGGATTTGAATGCAGCAAATATAATTAAACCATACAATAATTAAGACAGATACATCATAGAGACGACATCTATTGCATAAACGTTGCTCAAATTTCTTAATTGAGTGGAACAATCCACCGGCAATAGGCAACTGGCAACAATTATAACAATATCAATGATAAACATTTAATGAGATTGAATAAAAGAAAAACATTATACATTGTTTGTTCCACATGTACAAACTTTTGTTTACGCTGTAATATTTTTTCGTTCACGCGAGTTTCAAAGGGATGAAATATTCCACGTATCTTACGCTTTCATTACGACGAAGTGAGAGTAGTTTATCAAACTTGTTTTTATGGGCGCTATAAACTTCAAGTGGAAATGGAATTTTTAGAAGGTCCTCCCCAAATGATGCTACCCTTACGGCGGCATCGACGACCTCACACGTATATCTTTTGTGTTGTGTACGTTTCTAAACTATAAAACTCTTATATAACAAAAATTCAATCAATATGCGCCACCGTTGGGTAATTTAGTGGTAGAAATCTTCTTTTCCTTCCACTGAAAAAAATGTTTTAAAAAAAGAAATACAGAACAGTTGTGTTAAAACGATGTTTTTTTGTGAAAAAGTAAACTACTGTTTATTAAGCTGGAATTGTATTGGTGGGCCCTACTGTAAATAAAAATTGTTTTGTTGATTTGTATCCTTTTCGGCCACTTTCCACTGAATTCGCTTATCCGCGTTTGCAGTGCCACCCGATTCCGCGGACAATTGCCCTCATTTACTTACTAACCAATGGAATCGAATAATGTTGATGAGATGATCCAATAAAATTCTAATTACGATACGTAACAGACCACGGTGCATGTTATGCATGGCAATTCACCCTGGGTGGTATCTAATATCAGATAATCTCTCTTGTTGGTATTGCCTAGCAACGCGTTGCTACCTTTTCTATAGCGTATAAAACGTCAGTTATTGCCGAACCATTAAACAGTTTCCTTCTGAATTCGATCTGTTTGTATTTTCGAGTTATGTGTTAGTGCTTTCATCAGTAATAGTATTCATGGGCATTTCTCAAAATCTTGGTAAGCTCATTTTTACTACAATTATTGTGGAGCAGATTAATACACGTCTGACATTTGGTGTCATTAAATTTAATTTTTTAAATTATGAAGTGTAAACTTTCTGTCTTCTCGAATCTAACTCGTGACTGATTTTTCCTGGGCAATTATTAACGTCTGGATCACTCTTGCTTGTTGCTTCTAGAAAATCGTGATCCTGGCGCTAATAATTGCCGGCAAAATCATAAGCACTCGTGCTGGCCATTAATAGATATCTGTTTTGAATTCACAGTAATCGTATAAAATAAGTGTTATAGTGTCTCTGCATTTCATGTTTGTTAAAAGTTTTGTTTATCTAGATCAGGACGTTGTTTTGCAGCCATCCAATTTAGATGTAATATATTGTTAAGCTTCCAACTTTAGAGTTTGACTGGTAGCTGGCGCCCACTGCGACCTCTTAAGATCGTTGCATCCGGGAAATTAATAGCTCTTCTCTTTATAAATCCCCTGCTGTGCCCTAAATATACAGAGCGTTACTCTAGTTGGACATACTGATAATTCTGCCTCGTGTTCGTTCATTGCCATGAGTTAATTCAAATTCTTGCCCAACTTTGTTCAATTGTAATCGCTTTAGGTCCTTCAGACAATTAAATTCAATTTAATTTACTTTATACAAGTTACATTTTAACTGTGTGCATTCTCTTTTCCAGCGTTTCTTGTTTTATCTTTACAAAGGACCGCACTGTCACTATGAAGCACCATTAATTGCATTCCAACATTATATGTAGAAATCCATAATTAAATGGAATTAAGTTTATATAAATTAGTTGTTAAAAGCTAGCGAATTTTTCCATTCTGTACAATTGCATTACCTTTAATTTTTTATAATTTTATTGTTGAAACTATATTCACTCAAATATTCTAGCACAAACTAATTACTAATTTACAGAAATATCACTATTAATTTCTGTTTGCATAGAATAATTATTGTGTTTACCCTCATAACAGCAAATATTCATAAAGCATGATAACAATGTAAAATATTACCCTTTCTATATTACCCGAAACTTTCCTGTTGCGAGGTTCACCCCGTTATGTCTCTAATTTGTAGAACTTCTGCTTCAAACATTCGCACAGAACCGGTGGACTGCTAATACATTTGCAATATAATCCCGCAAATGTGTGGACTGAAACGCAAATATCAATTTGTAAACATAAAACATAATTTATTCCATCGCGAATGTTTGCTGCTACATCTTTAGCGTGCCAAACGATGCGCGTCTTAGCTTAACTTTAACGAATTCCACGCGATTAGATTGTTTGCCTTGCAAATCGCGTTGAAGTTCTGATGTTTGCTTGTTTATTTCTAATCTCCTCGCTTATGCCACTTTCCAACGAAGAGTTAATATTTGCGCAATGAGATTATCTATTTGAATAACAGAAAAGGTATATAGTTAATTGAGGAGTTGAACTGCAAAACTCAACAAATCCACTTTTATAATTTGTTCAGAAACCGCGAAAAAGGTTTAGGAGGTCTATTTGTTGCTTAAAAAAAAGAATGTTTAGCCGTATTTTTAAATATGATTTGTTGCGTTTTGAAAGGTAATTCACACATATTCGGATTTATCTATGTTTGGACAGTAAGAATCGATAGCAAGCTCATTTTGGCCAAAAATTAGATTAGTTGAGTTTTGCAGTTCAACTCCTCAATTATAGGAAAATAGTTGACAGCCCTTAGAACATAACCTAACTAACAGAAGTTCAGTGACGTCAGTAAGATGAAACCGTGAAATTGAAATAAATCAGTTAGGCCCACTTGCACCATTGTAATTAAGCTATGCTTAAAGTATTTTTAAAATTTAAGCAACTCTTAAGTGAGTATTTTGCTTGCACCATATTTTAAGAACAGCTTAAGCAAGGCTTTAATAAGTCGTCCTAATAGACGGCTTAAAATTTAAGTCTGTAAACATAACCTTCAATTCGCTCGATCGGCGGTCCCTTGTGACAGATTTTTATGCACAATAAATTATTTTAAATAATAAGACTCCTAGTAACTTTAAAATGACCCTTGAAGAATTAAACTTTGGTGTGGACGATATTTTTGAGAACGACTTAGAGCTCATGGAAATGATAAATTTCGGTTATCCCAGTTAACTAGTTTGGAACAGTGCTGATCATATTATCATGATTTGGGCAAATTGTCATTCTTCCCGTATTTTCGTCTCCGCAAGTAAACTGTGTTAAATGTACTTGTCCTGACTGGCTGATAATGACATAACATCTCTTTTTTGCGCTCGGAGATTTCTTTACGCGCGCATTTGCCTTCTAAAATATTTAATTAAAAATTTAATTCTTAATAATTATGGTGAGTTTTCACTACTTCCCTGTTCGTACAGCAACTCTGTATGCGTAAAATGGCGATGTCAAAATCAGCTGAGAAAAGGACAACTATGTCGCCAACGTTAAAAAGTAAAAATCGCAAGATTTTGCGATGTTGCAACACTTTGAGCTTGCTTACTAAAGCAATTGCATTAATTCCTGTGCTGCATGGCGCTTCCCTTTAAAATATAAGTCCGACTTTACAAAGTCAGACTTTACGAAAAAATGGTGCAAGTGGGCCTTAGATTATGAATCTTAAATGTACACTCGGCGTCAAAAAAAAGCGCCACTCGAAAAATAGCGAAAAAACTCGATTTTTCAAACCGTCGTAACTTGGTTCAATTTGTTCGAAAATCGATGAATCTTTCAGTTTGGGAAAGATTCAAGTTTTATCTTTAAGAATGTGTAGTTTATTTTGATCCCAAGTCCAACCCACCCCCCGTAACAACGCGATAGAAAAAAATGTTTTTTTATGTAAAAAATTTTCCACCTTTGACAAGCTGTACCGTGCGCAAAAAAAAATCGGCAGGAAATTTTATCACAGTGGCAGAATTGAATCAATTTCCTTCAAATGCCCTAAAAATTCGAGTCGTTTCGATGATTTGGAGCAAAGTTATGAATTTTTGAAAAAAAAATGACATTTTTCACTTGTCTTTGTTTGAAATTTTAATTAAAGTGAACAAATTTTATCACCCTGTCGAAAACCTTTTCTTGCACTAGGGGTGACAGAGGGTGGAATGAAACTTATGCTTTTCAGATCGCAAAGAATCATCGGCTTCTGAGCAAAATTGACCGAGTAATGACCGAAATGGAATTTTTACAAGTTGTAAAAATTTAACATTTTTTTGTCAATGCAAAACACTTTTTGTAGGAGTTTTCAGGGGGTCACGAAAGTCAAAAACTTCTTAGAGCGCAAAATTCCATCGAGTTTCGTGAGAAATTCGCTTAGTTATGGCCAAAAAGGCGCAAAATGTATTTTTTTTTTCAAAACTGCATAACTTCGCGCCAAATCATCGCATCGACTTGAATTTTGGAGGAAATTGGAGGAAAATGATTGAACTTTATTGCCATGTTGACCGATTGAGCTCACAATTTTTTTTTTGCACACGGTACAAGAAACCAAATTTACACATTTTTTTTCTTTAGGGGGTGGCAGTTGGTGGAATCGTTTTATCAACAAAACAATTCACATGACGTTGAAGAGAAAATTTGAAACTGTTCAGACTGCAAAAGTTCATCGATTTTGGTGCAAAATTACTCAAGTTATGGCCAATAAAGTGAAAAATGTCATTTTTTTTTAAATTCATAACTTTGCTCCAAATCATCGAAACGACTCGATTTTTTAAGGCATTTGAAGGAATTTGATTAAATTTTTCTGCCATTGTGGTGAAATTTCCCGCCGATTTTTTGTACAGCTTGTCAAAGTTTAAGTATCATCTGAGGTTCCTTAATATGAACCACCTAGTATAAATTATATTGTTACTTTATTATTTTATTATTTTATTTCAAAATAAATTATTATTATTATTGTTTTTAATACATGTCAATGCAGCGCGTTTCTGTATTCACGCGTAATTAGTAATAGTATTGTAATTTAGTTAATTAATTCTGTTTACATATATTTTGTAATTCTCTTTTTTCTCTCTATCTTCTTCTTGCATATGTATTTATGTGTACAGTTTGTAAAAATGATGTTACCGTATATAAATAAATAAATAAATAAATAAATAAATAAAAGTTGGACAATTTTTTACATAAAAAACACTGTTTTTTTCATCCCGTTGTTACGGGGGGTGGGTTGGACTTGGGGTCAAAATCAACTACACATTCTTAAAGATAAAACTTGAATCTTTCCCAAACTGCAAGATTCATCGATTTTCGGCCAAATTGAACCAAGTTACGACGGTTTGAAAAATCGAGTTTTTTCGCGATTTTTCGAGTTGCGCTCTTTTTTTGACGCCGAGTGTATTATTAATAGTAATGATCAGTTCCAGAAATAACTGCTAATGGGGAAAATCCGCAGATAGAAACACGCAAATATATTTTTAAAACAAGTTACTTTAAACAATCACAAGATGTCAAAATTAACACTGCATTGGAGAATTCCGGACAGCCAATATAATTTTACTTGAAATAATAATAACAATAGTTTATTACGGGACATGCCCATTAGTACAAACACATGAAAAAAAAAATCATCAAAATAGTAGTGCGCAGAAATTAATTGAAAATGTAAATATAAATATATAAATTTAAATATGACATTCTGATAAATCCAACTTATTTAATGTACGCTTAAATGATTGCAAACTAGTGAAAAATAATTCAATAAAAATATTAAAGGAATTTTCAGAAAATCTGCTGCCAACTATTTATCACTTTCTGATTTCACTGTATATGTACAAGGTGAGCAAAATTCGATGTTTCTATTGAGGGTCTCGATAACTATAAAAGATGGAGAAAAACGGATGGCGCATCCTTGATCTCTTTTTTGATAGCCTTGATATAAAAATTACTATTTTTCAATGATTAAAAAAAATGACTCCTACTTTATCCTTTAAAGAGCAAAAACCACTTGGGTAAAATAATCTTAACGATTTCTAGAACTGGACTGTTCCGGAGATGGTTGAAAAAAAATTAATCGAACATTGTTTCATATTTTTAAATCGTTATTAATTTAAAATAAAAAGAGTCTGTCAGAAGTGGGATTCGAACCCACGCCCTCAGAGAGGACCAGAACGCTCAAATCTGCTTGGCAGACAAGGAAACACCTTGAGTCTGGCGCCTTAGACCGCTCGGCCATCCTGACATATCTTTTTCAGTTTGTTTCTATTTTCGAATGCAGCGGGAAATACTAATGCTTTCTTGATGTAATAATAATAATAATAATAGTTGTTCTACTCCCACCTCTAAAATATTATTTATCGCATATGTTTCCATGTTTTTTTTTTGTTTTTTTTTGATGAGAGGAAGAGTAAATCTTTTATAGACACCCCTATAGTGGGGTAGTGTTGGAGTCCTCCCCCTGACGGGCGCGGAGTATACCAACTAAAAACTCTCCTCCTTGTATGTCAAATTTAATTAAAGAAATTTTTCCTACTGTATCGTAGTTTTTATTGCGATAATTATTAATTAAAAATTAATGCTTAAAGAAATTTTGAAATGGTATGGGTGTGTGGAAAATTTGTTGTTTAAGACCAATGTTTCCAATGACGCTAAGTGATTCTTTAAATTCACCTCGAACTGTGACATGGGCTGAAGTTAGCTCCAGATTTTGAAATGGCTAAAATCAATTGAAATTCAAAATCAAGTTAGTCGTCACTTTTAACAATCTGTCAAAATAAAAGATTAATAAATGAAACAAGGAATACTTACAACTTAAATCAAATAAATAATACACAACATGAAAAAAAATTAGGAGAATCAATGATTTCCTTTAGCAATTGCCTTCATGTCTCTAACGTAACTGTTAATGTATATTTAGCAAAGTAGACTAATTTAATAATAATGTACTATTACCATGTTCATTTAAGATAATAAAATAATTTCAAAATTTTAACAATTTAGTCGTGGTAAAAGTATAGTATGCAATTCGTGTTATAAACTTCTCTAGACAGTCGTTATTAAACACTCGCTCCGCTAGGCTCCACTCGTACCTAGAGTGTCGTTTATAAAACTTGTTACATAATATACTATTAAATGTACATCGAGCGTTTTGTAGACTCGCATGAAAATAAAGAGATTTCGAAAAAACTTATTCTTCATAAATTGTTTATTTTGGCATTCTCTACAATTATTATTAACATACATTCGCTATAACTATTAGCGTTTCATAATTGTATACCAAAAATTAAAAAAAAAATAATATTTTTTTTTCTCGAATAACAATGATTTTATAAAAAATATTTTCAAACCAAAGATGTTCATTTCTTTGTTGTCTTCAATATTTGCTTAAATATTTTTGTGATATTTTTCATATTTAAGAAAATATTGTACACTTCCGGTGTACGAAATTTTACCAAAAGCTTTTCAGTTCTTCGGATTATCAAATAAAACTTATGTTCAAAGTTTCATATCAATTGGTCTATTAGTTTTTGAGATACAGCGCGCACAGACGCACACACACACACACACACAGACACAATTTTTTTTTCCAGATATTGTTGAAGTGGCATCTAGAGACCCCAAAACGGATATTTCCGTAAAAAAAAATTTTGAAAAAAAAAACACGATCACAATACTTTCTCGTACGGAGAAAGTAAAAAAATTCCAGAAATTGTTAAAATGACATCTAGTGACCCCAAAAACGGATATTTCTGTAAAAAAATCGTTCCAACACCACATGACGATCCATAATTTCAAACATAACGAATACTTTTCTGGGAGATTTTTTCAGTTGAATTAATACTTCTAAAATTAACAATTCCATTACCCGTGAAAATAAATCTTAATGCTGGTAATTTTCTTCGCGGGGGCGGGAAATGAGTCTGAAAACTTTCATAACTTTTTTGTGTAAGTAAATTGCCGAAAGCCGAGAAAATGGAGATTAGATGGAATGCCGCTCCGTTCATATTTTATCATAATTCCGCATAAAAAGGCTATATCGTAACTTCCGCTGTTTTAATCAAATCCCGCATAAATTACGAAAATGCACACCGTGACTTTTCTTGACCCGACATTTTTTCCTCTGTATCGCATACAAATACATTCGTGAAAGTGTACTGTTGTTTAATTGGAAAAAATGAATATTTATGTATTTTCGATGCTACCTTGCCATCTACATTATACAGGGTGTTTCAGATTATTTTTTGGAAACTTAAACAGTAGATTAATCTCAAAAGTCTCTACAAACATGTATTTCCCAATTACTAAAGTCCAACTAAAAGAATTTTTCTACTTTGGTTTAACAATCGACCTTTTGTTATATCAAAAATATTTTAATAATGAGATTTTTTATTTTACAGTTTTGCTCATTATTAAACTATTTGTGATAACATTTTAGTTATTGCGATTGGCAGTACTTAAACGTGTCATATGTCGACATCAAAATGTAAAATTGCCGTTAATTCATAGGATAATTGGAACCGTCCAATGCGTTACACACTGAATATGTTCGAATGCATATTGGGGAGTTCGCCAACAGTACCACTAAAGTTAAAGAAAACGTAGGCGTCAAATTGTTCAGTTTTTATCCGCGTGGAAAATGTAGGAACTCGGTGACAATGGCCGGACGCATGAATTCACTTGGCTCTCGGTGACGACGTTTAGGCAACACAACATACACAGAGGAAAGCTTGTAATTTATTATATGTTTATCACTTTGTTTGCAAAACGAATATCACGGAAGAAACAGCGAGAGTATTATGCATGTTCAACTGTTCATCATAATTGCTGGCGAAAATATTTTGCAAACGAATATTATTTCAAATGAAACGATTTAGTACTGAATTGTCATCGACTAATTATTTTTGCTATAGAACGTGTAACAAATGAACTTAAATTCTTGTTATATTAAGCGAAGAATTATTCCGCCCCATTTGCGAAGTGGAGGGCTAATACAGTTTAATACGTCTCTCAATGACGTGGATGGAATCTTGGAATGTTATATAGAACTCGAAATAAATTGTTTCCGTTCAAATATCCTATCTTGTATCCTTTGCTCGCAGATGTATTGATTCGTTTTAAAATAAAATTTGAACTATGTATTGTAGAGAAATATATACATTGGCCATAAAATCTTTATTTTATGTTTCATAAATCTAAACAATTTTTTTTAATCGAAGAAATGATTTTAATACGGTTGTAGGTGATAATAATTGTTTCTTACTTTCTCCAAAAAAATGCGGGAAAATATTGTGAGCCGAACGCAGCGGGCTTCGGTAAGATTTATTTCAGCAAAAAAGTTCTGAAGATTTTGAGATTTAAATAATAATAATACATTTATTTCAAAATATTAAAGTACATCTAGTATTTCTACTTTTTCCGTTACGAAAAAGTATTGTGATCGTGATTTTTTTCAAAATTTTTTTTTACGGAAATATCCGTTTTGGGGTCCCTAGATACCATTTCAACAATTTCTGAATTTTTGTTTTGTGTCTGTGTGTCTGTGTGTCTGCTGTGTGCACTGTATCTTAAAAACTAATAGAGCAATTGATATGAAACATTGAACATCCGTCTTATTTGATAATCTGAAGAACTGAAAAGCTTTTGGTAAAGTTTCGTACACCGGAACCGGAACCTTAACTGTTTTTTGCTTTTTGACAATATTTTCTTAAATATGAAAAATATCACAAAAACATTTAAACAAATATTGAAGACAACAAAGAAATGAGCTTATTTTGCTTGAAAAAAAAATTCATAAAATCATTGTTATTCGAGAAAAAAATTTATTATTATTTTTTTCATTTTTGGTTTTTAATTATGAAACGATAATAGTCACAGCAAATTTATGTTAATAATAATTGCAGAGAATGCCAAAATGAACAAATTATAAAGAATAAGTTTTTTCGAAATTTCTTTAGTGTTTGAGTAAACTGAGTTTTTGAATTTGAAATATAATTTTTCCATCTTTTATAATTTTGACGTTTTAAACGTCAGTTCCATGCGAGTCTACAAAACGCTCGATGTACATTTAAAATATGATTTAAATAGAAAATAAACCATGAAAGCGTAAATATAAATGACTACCATCAAGTCAGAGAAAGTAACATGATGGCCACATCACCATTTTTTTATTTAAAAATATTTTTTCAGGACTTTTCTAAGGCCATTTTTTGAGACCGTCTTTCAGGGGATTCTGAAGGACTCTGAAAGACTTTCTTGGTACTTTTTTTCGGGTTTTTTTTTAAGATTTTTGTCAGGGAATCTTTTCGGGCCCTTTTTCAGGACTATTTAGGACAATTTTCTGAACTTTTTTCATCCGGACTTTTATTCGCGATTTTTTTTTGGGGACTTTTTCACTACTTTTTATACAGGACTTCTTTGGAATTTGTTTGTGCATAATCTTTTTCATGACGGTTTTGGAGCCTTTTTTAAGTTTTTATTTTTATTTTTTTTTCCAAGACTTTTTTCGGGATTTTTCTAAGATCCCTTTTTCCAGACTTTTCTTAAGACTTTCTTTAAGGATTTTTTCATGACTTTCTTTAAAACTAATTTCAGAATTTTCTAAGGAATATTTTCGGCACATTGTTAAAGACTGCTTCACAGGATTTTTTTCAGGACTTTTTCTCAGGACTCTTTTTTCAAAACTTTATAAGATATATTTGCAGAACTTTTTTCAGGAATTTTGTGATTTTTTCTAAGACCTTTTTCAGGATTTTTTCAGGACTTTTTTTGAGAATATTTGAGGACTTTTTTCGAGACACCTTTTTACACTTTTTCAGGTTTATTTCGAGAATTTACTCTCATGACTTCTTTTTACATTTTTTTAGGTCTATTAAGCATTTTCTCAGGCTTATTTCGAGAATTTACTCTCAAGACGTCTTTCTAGAATTTTTTCAGGATTTTATTTTCAGGACTGTTATTTCAGGATTTTTCTGCTGATCTTTTTTCAGTGTATTTTTGTCAGGACTCTATTATCAGGACTTTTTTTCATTATTGTTTAATCAGGTCTTTTTTGAGATTTTTTTCAACAATTTCTGGAAAAAAAAAATTGTGTGTGTGTGTGTGTCTGTCTGTCTGTGCGCGCTGTATCTCAAAAACTAATGGAGCAATTAATATGAAACTTTAAACATACATCTTATTTGATAATCCGAAGAACCGAAAAGCTTTTGGTAAAATTTCGTACGCCGGAAGTGGGTGTTTACCTTAACTGTTTTTTGTTTTTTGCCAATATTTTCTTGAATATGAAAAATATCACAAAAACATTTAAACAAACTTTGAAGAAAACAAAGAAATGAATATCTTTTGCTTGAAAACATTTTTCATAAAATCATTTTTATTCGAGAAAAAAATTTATTATTTTTTTTTTATTTTTGGTTTATAATTATAAAACGATAATAGTTACAGCAAATTTATGTAAATAATAATTGTAGAGAATGCCAAAATGAACAACTTTTAAAGAATAAGTTTTTATCGAAATCTCGTTAGTTTTTGAGTAAACCGAGTTTTTGTATTTGAAGTATAATTTTTCCATCTTTCATAATTTTGACGTTTTAAACGTCAGTTTCGTCCGAGTTTACGCAACGCTCGATGTACATTTAAAATGTGATTTCAATTGAGCATAACCAATGAAAACGTAAATATAAATGGCTACGGTATCATCAAGTCGGAGAAAGTAACATGATGGCCACATCACCATTTTTTTACTTTCTCCGTTACGAAGTACGAGAAAGTATTGTGATCGTGATTTTTTTTTCAAAAAATTTTTTTACGGAAATATCCGTTTTGGGGTCCCTAGATGCCATTTCGACAATTTCTGGAAAAAAATTTTTTGTGTCTGTGTGTGTGTGTGTGTGTGTGTGTGTCTGTGTGTGTGTGTGTCTGTGTGTGTGTGTGTGTGTCTGTCTGTGCGCGCTGTATCTCAAAAACTAATAGAGCAATTGATATGAAACTTTGAACATCCGTCTTATTTGATAATCTGAAGAACTGAAAAGCTTTTGGTAAAATTTCGTTCACCGGAAGTGGGCGTTTACCTTAACTGTTTTTTGTTTTTTGCCAATATTTTCTTAAATATGAAAAATATCACAAAAATATTTAAACAAACATTTAAGACAATAAATAAATGAACATCTTTTGCTTGAAAACATTTTTCATAAAATCATTTTTATTCGAGAAAAAAAATTATTATTATTTTTTTAGTTTTTGGTTTATAATTATAAAACGATAATAGTTGCAACAAATTTATATTAATAATAATTGTAGAGAATGCCAAAATGAACAACTTATAAAGAATAAGTTTTTTTCTAAATCCCTTTAGTTTTTGAGTAAACTGAGTTTTTGAATTTGAAGGATAATTTTTCCATCTTTCATAATTTTGACGTTTTAAACGTCAGTTTAATCCGCTCGATGCACATTCAAAATATGATTTCAATTGAAAATAAACCATGAAAGCGTAAATATAAATGATACCATCTAGTCGGAGAAAGTAACATGATGGCCACATCACCATTTTTTGACAATATTAAAGTACATCTAGTGTTTACTACAGTACTTTTTTTTTAATCTTATGATGTGAAATGGGTCTTTCCACCTTAAGATTTAGATTATCCTATAATGAATAATCCCTTACTCTTTAGAAAATAATTTCTCCGCTCTATTTTCAAATAAGTGTACAATCCTGGAGCAGTGTATCATTTTGTGTAAAATAATTAATTCTGTTTTCATCAAAGCATACGCTATAATGTGATTGTATTGAACGCACGGGCGGTCTTTGCTGCAACAAAACACTTACTTGCTTAATTACGTTTTGGTGTACTCATTAACAACGTAAATTTAATTTCAGATTTCTGGGGAGCCGTAAATTTCATAATACCAGCCGACATTAACTAAGGTAAGACATTATAAATCATCTTGATTCTATCAACGTAAGGTTGCAAAATGTCTGTACTTACTTTCAGTAAGGATGGATGAAATTTCATACAATGTGTGTATAGTTGTGTTCAATCTTCAAGAAATTATTATTGTTGGTAGAGGTCGAACCAGTGTGCCAGGGACTATTTATCAGAAACCGGCCTGCAGTTGTCATTGGTGGGAAACAATAATTTATGCTCCTTATAAATTTAATTTTAATTACATGATATTGACTAATTTAGCTCCAAAATGTCTAAAAATTAATTCGTTGATAAAATAGTAGTCTTTTTTTTTAATGGAAACAATTTTCCCAACTGCTTTACGAAATCTTACAAATATAATTTTTGAAGACCTATACCCTCGAAACAAACATCTTGAACAAGAGAGAGACAATACATTTATTGAGACACACAAATGACCTCAACAGGCAATTGACCAGAGGTCTTTCAGCCTTATCTTGAACGATTTTGACTATGTGTGTGATACATACATCAAGGCAAACACCTCACAAAATATTCCTCGGACAATTTCTCACATTCCAATGTCAATATGTAAAATCTTTAACAATCCTTAAAAATAATTATCCTACCTAGCATGCCATGCTATTGTTATGCTAACAGGATGTGTTAAGAAATAAATTAAATATTTAAATATTCTCAATAATACATCTTAACTTTGATCGGAAGCAAGGTCAAATCAAATTGAAAATGTAATGTTTTCAATTTTTTTAATTTGCACAGCCCCGTTCAGAGTTTCTAATGCATCATCCAGATAAGTACACAATGACATGCGATCAGGTAATTAATGACAGATATCCACACAATGCAATACAGGCAAGTCTGTGTTTTACAATTTTTTTGTTGAACGTAATTATCGCGGAACAAATAATAATTAACACTTAACGATACGACCCCATAATATACTGAATGTTTTGTTGTAATGCATTCTAATTACTAAGAGCCTGGGGGAGTCATATTCATCTATTAATTATCTTAGTAAGTAGTTATTAATATAATTTCACAACAAAGTATAGAAGATATCATTTATTTGTAATTATAAAGTAACTTTTTGGCCTTAAATATTTATGATGTATATAAAAGTTATAGATAATTATCAACTCTATAATCGGGAAAAAATTGTATGTATACAGAGTGTCCCGTAACGGAGAGCCAACTCAAACTTATGTATTTCTAAATTGAATATGTTTGCATTTTTGTGCGTAGTTTGTAATGCTAATTAAACTGGCAATAACTTTTATTGCGCTAAATTTAACGGTTTGTGAGTTATTCTGTTTTTTAGGGCAAAAACAAGCAATATTTGAACACTTACAGAACAATATTAAGTCGCTGCTCGCTGTTTGTAACGTCGATCACTAACAAACTCCGTTTTAAAAATTCATTACAGCTCTGCCATCTATTGCAATGATTTGAAACTTCGTCCACCAGGAGGAGAAACACTGAAAACACTCGGTTTTTGCTCATCGTTGAGAAAAAAAAATATGGGGCATTACTTATTGAACGACCCTCGTATATTCTGTCGAAATATGAACACCCTGTATTCTGTCATACCATCTTGCTAATTTAAATCAGCATAGACCATAGAAATATATGGGGTATTTGCCTCTGATCGGTCCCAATAAAACAACTTGCATGCCCTCCATTCCTTCGACCATAAAGAAAATTGAGGCCGTAAATTTTACAAGCTCGTCCCTCCGATATAATTTCGCAATTTACTTGTTTCTACATGAACCATAATCTAATTAAAGCGGAAAATTAATGTTTAAATTTGCCGGGCTAGACTGCAATTTAAGATTAATTAACGGATACTCCTCCAATCCCATATTCCTACACACGATCTTCTTTCTCATAAATAATACCGCAGAAATGAGCATCTATTAGTGGAATAATGAATTTATAATTGGTTGTTATTTTTTATAAATCAGACATAACTTGTTATTACAATTCCATAATGCGTTAGTTACTCATAATACGTTAGTTAATGACAAAGTGCAAATTTAGAGGTTATTATTTTTATATGTCAGACGTAACTTATTGATTTGATTTACATAACATCGGCACTTAATATCGTTCGCGATTATTATGAATCACATGATATTCTTGTTATATTAAAATGTAATAATTTTTGTAGTAACTATTGACACCAAATAATACATTGGCTCGTTGGTCTAGGGGTATGATTTTCGCTTAGGGTGCGAGAGGTCCCGGGTTCAAATCCCGGACGAGCCCACTAATTTTTGCAACGTTAACATTTTAAATTGTAAATGTAAATTAACATTGCATTGGTTGGTCTACATCAGTGCTTTCAAAAGTGTGCGTCGCGACGCTCTTGCGTGCCTCTGTTTACTTACAGGGGCGCCGCGAGCTTTAACACACTTCATTTACAAATATTATTTTGTAATATATACTTATAAAAATTTGTCCGGTTCTATAATGGATAGAGTATTATTTGCTAGCAATTAATTTTTGAAATGTTTCGAATTATACTGGATCTCTTATAAAAAGTTCAAGTAGTAACTTGTAAAAAACATTTAACAAGTGATGATAAAAAAAATTGAATCTTTATATAAATTGCGAAGACAACAAAGGATAAATGTATTTCATAAACTTGGTGATATTCGAAAAAAAATACAAATGTAAAATTTCTGGTTTTCTTAAAAAAAATATTTTTTTAAATAATATATCTTTATATAAATTATGAAGACTACAAAGAATAAATGTTGTTCACAAAAGCTTCGACTTAAAAAAAATGTAATATTTTTGTCATAATAAATAACTTTCTTCTATGAACAAAAAATATTATAAAATTCGAAGAAAGTTACAAGGTAGCAAATCTCTTCGAATTTAACGATATTTTGCATGTTCATCGACAAAAGTTATTTATTATTATATTTTGTACCATTTTCGATTATATGTGTTTCATGTAATAATTTCATAGTTATAGACAAAAAATGTTACATTTTAATTTTTTTTCTCGAAAGTCGAAGAGTTTATGAAAAATAAATATTTATTCTTTGTTGTCTTCATAATTTTATATAAAGATTTTTGTAAGATACATCATATTTAAAATTTTTTTGAAAGAAAACCAAAAACTCTCGTTTTCAGAATTTTACTAGAACCTTCATAAAATATAATAGTTAATAAATCCCTGATTAAAATGATCTAGAGATCTTAAATAGAATTTTTAATTCATTCCTAAAACACTTTTTCGCAGTTACTTTGGTCGGAATAATAATAAATAGTTTTTTTTCTTCAAAAAAAGACTGTAAATGGCTATACTATTAACATGTTCCACGAGCCGCCACTGTTTATAGCTATATATGTCAGGAGTATTTTCTGAAAAATATGTTCACATTTTTGGAGGGGATTTTGGTAAAATCAAAAAATTACACATTTTGCAAAATTGCTATTTTTGAGGGAAAATTCCGTAATAATTAGTGGTAACCTATTTGACGATTTTTATTTTGTTTTATAGCTGTATATGTCTGGAATATTTTATGAAAAATATGTTCAAATTTTTGAAGGAGATTTTGGTAAAATCAAAAAAAAAATAGTCGAAAGTGCACATTTTGTAAAATAGCTATTTTTGATAGAAAACTCCGAAATAAATAGTGGTAACCTATTTTCTGATTTTTTTGTTTTTTTTTAAAGCTGCATCTGTCTGGAATATTTTCTAAAAAATATGTTCAAATTTTTGCAGGAGATTTTGGTAAAATCGAAAAAAAATTGTCGAAAGTGCACATTTTGCAAAATAGCTATTTTTGGTGGAAAATTCAGGCATAAACAGTGGTAACATATTATCGGATTTTTCTTTTGTTTTACATCTGCATACATCTAGAATATTTTCTGAAAGATATGTTCAAATTTTTGAAGGGGCTTTTGGTAAAATCGCAGAAAATTTTTCGAAAGTGCACATTTTGCAAAATAGCTATTTTTTATGGAATATTCTGACATACACAGTGATAACATATTATCGTATTTTTATTTTGTTTTACAGCTGCATATGTCTGGAATATTTTCTGAAAAATATGTTCAAATTTTTGCAGGGGATTTTTGGTAAAATCAAAGAAAACTAGTCGAAAGTGCACATTTTGTAAAATAGCTATTTTTGATAGAAAACTCCGAAATAAATAGTGGTAACCTATTTTCTGATTTTTTGTTTTTTTTTAAGCTGCATCTGTCTGAAATATTTTCTAAAAAATATGTTCAAATTTTTGTAGGAGATTTTGGTAAAATCGAAAAAAAATTGTCGAAAGTGCACATTTTGCAAAATAGCTATTTTTTATAGAAAATTCAGGCATAAACTGTGGTAACATATTATCGGATTTTTCTTTTGTTTTACAGCTGTATATGTCTAGAATATTTTCTGAAAAATATGTTCAAATTTCTGCAAGGGATTTTGGGAAAATCGAAGAAAATTTGTCGAAAGTGCACATTTTGCAAAATAGCTATTTTTAGTGGAAAATTCCGGAATAAATAGTGGTAACATATTATCGGATTTTTCTTTTGTTTTACAGCTGTATATGTCTAGAATATTTTCTACAAAATATGTTCAAATTTTTGCTGGGGATTTTGGTAAAATCGAAGAAAATTTGTCGAAAGTGCACATTTTGCAAAATAGCTATTTTTGATGGAATATTCTGGCATAAACAGTGGTAACATATTATCGGATTTTTTTTTGTTTTACAGCTGCATATGTCTAGAATATTTTCTAAAAAATATGTTCAAGTTTTTGCAGGGGATTTTAGTAAAATCGCAAAAAATGTCGAAAGTGCACATTTTGCAAAATAGCTATTTTTAGTGGAAAATTCCGGAATAAATAGTGGTAACATATTATCGGATTTTTCTTTTGTTTTACAGCTGTATATGTCTAGAATATTTTCTACAAAATATGTTCAAATTTCTGCAAGGGATTTTGGGAAAATCGAAGAAAATTTGTCGAAAGTGCACATTTTGCAAAATAGCTATTTTTAGTGGAAAATTCCGGAATAAATAGTGGTAACATATTATCGGATTTTTCTTTTGTTTTACAGCTGTATATGTCTAGAATATTTTCTACAAAATATGTTCAAATTTTTGCTGGGGATTTTGGTAAAATCGAAGAAAATTTGTCGAAAGTGCACATTTTGCAAAATAGCTATTTTTGATGGAATATTCTGGCATAAACAGAGGTAACTTATTATCGGATTTTTGTTTGTTTTAAAGCTGCATATGTCTGGAATATTTTCTGAAAAATATGTTCAAATTTTTGCAGGGGATTTTGGTAAAATCAAAGAAAACTAGTCGAAAGTGCACATTTTGTAAAATAGCTATTTTTAATAGAAAACTCCGAAATAAATAGTGGTAACCTATTTTCTGATTTTTTGTTTTTTTTTTAAAGCTGCATCTGTCTGGAATATTTTCTAAAAAATATGTTCAAATTTTTGTAGGAGATTTTGGTAAAATCGAAAAAAATTTGTCGAAAGTGCACATTTTGCAAAATAGCTATTTTTGATAGAAAATTCAGGCATAAACAGTGGTAACATATTATCGGATTTTTCTTTTGTTTTACAGCTGTATATGTCTAGAATATTTTCTGAAAAATATGTTCAAATTTTTGCAAGGGATTTTGGGAAAATCGAAGAAAATTTGTCTAAAGTACACATTTTGCAAAATAGCTATTTTTAGTGGAAAATTCCGGATTAAACAGTGGTAACATATTATCGGATTTTTGTTTTGTTTGACAGCGGCATATATCTCGAATATTTTCTAAAAAATATGTTCAAATTTTTGCAGGGGATTTTGGTAAAATCGAAGAAAATTTGTCGAAAGTTCACATTTTGTAAAATTGCCATTTTTGATGGAATATTCTGGCATAAACAGTGTTAACATATTATCGGATTTTTCTTTTGTTTTACAGCTGTATATGTCTAGAATATTTCATGAAAAATATGTTCAAATTTTTGAAGGAGATTTTAATAAAATCGAAGAAAATTCGTCGAAAGTGCACATTTTGCAAAATAGCTATTTTTGATGGAATATTCCTGAATTATCAGATTTTTCTTTTGTTTTACAGCTGCATATGTCTGGAATATTTTCTGAAAAATATGTTCAAATTTTTTCATGGGATTTTGGTAAAATCGAAGAAAATTTGTCGAAAGCGCACATTTTGTAAACTAGCTATTTTTGATAGAAAATAAGTAGTGGTAACCTATCATCGGATTTTTCTATTATCAGAGGCGGCTCGTTATACAGAGCCAAGGAGTCAAGTCACTACCTGTAGTTTCAAGATCAACAAGAATTTTTTATCAATTCTTAAAATACTCTTTTGCCAATTATTTTGGTCTAGAATGATAAATCATTTTTTCTTTCTTGAAAAAAGGAGGGGAGGGTATATATTGTATAAGTGGCTCTAACCATCAACATGTTCCACGAGCCATCACTGCCTCTAGGGGTTAGAATTTGGCCGGATAAATTTTATATTTTATAAATTAATTGAGATTAATATTAAATGCAATGAAATTCTACAATTCACTCATCGGGCGTTTCACTCGTAGCAGCACTAACCGTGCGCTTGCGACATCTCACGACACTAGGCAGTACTGTCACCGGCATTCATTTCAAATTTACGTAACTAAATGTATCATCAGGCGTAAGCCACATCGAAACATAAAATAGAAAAAATAAATGTATCGTGTGAGCATTTTGTTCCAAGGTTGGCTGTGAGATAAATGAGGTATGTCTCATATTATTACGTCATGAAAAACTAGATTAGGTTAATTGAATTAAATTTTAAAAAAATAATTAATCTCAGACATGACTGCTATGTTTATCTCTCTCAGAAACAAAATTCTGTGGCTCACACCTTATAATTGGTGAAAAGTCAATATTTACTCAACTGGTACATGGATGGGAATGACAATCGTGAAACATTTTTCGCGCGGAAGCGGATTTAAATTTTATTTCACCGCAGAGGTATTCAGAACTGATGCGAACTGCCACTATTCAACTGAAGTTAGCTGTTTACTAAAATTGTTGATATAACAATTGTTGTCATAGTGAAGGTAAATACATATTTATCCACTTGCAAACTTTTTTTACCCTCCGTTTTAAATATACATTTTCATACATGAGTTAAATTATCGAAATCATATTTAGCGACATCAAAACTATCACGATCACAATACTTAATAAAGTAAAGTAGAAAGTGATCTTTAATATCTTTAAGTAATTTTATTAGAAATTCAGCGTGGAAGGACACTAACAAAAGAAGTATCTTCAAAAACAATGTGGGCTCGTCCGGGATTTGAACCCGGGACCTCTCGCACCCTAAGCGAAAATCATACCCCTAGACCAACGAGCCGTTGTGTAAAACTTTCATTTGTAACAATAAACAAATCACAATAATTAATTATTTGATAAAAGTATGATGAAATATATTCACGCTTCACACAATCTGTTTATTTTTGAATGTTTAGATATGTATATTCATTCAGTTTTCTTATCATCAAACATGCTTAGTTAGCCAGATATCTATTCGGGTATTGACATTTTGATTTCTGTCACGTCCGCAGAAATTTGATTTGGTGTTAAATCCGTTGAAATCCAATCGTGCATTGCCAAATGCAATTACATCATTGAGCGACGAGGCGAATAGTAATGTTCAGAGTGTGTGGGTGCGCACTGTCATCCCGATGTATTTTTAGAAAACCAATTTACTCTTGGGTTATAAATAGAATGTATACAGTGTGTTTCAAAAAGAAATTAATCGCAGTTGCCTATGAATTGAAATGCGCATGCCGATGTTTCACGCTTTTTTACACAATGGTCAACATTTTTGACATTTACTGTCGCGCTTTGAATGATACCTAAAAATCCACCCGCGTTCATAAAATAGTCACAGAGATCTTCAAGTCACCATCCTTCCATTTATTCGAAAATAATGTGTGTTTTCAGTTAACGCTTCTTTGCAACGTATTTTGAAATTTACTTTCGCGCTTTGAATGACAACTAAAAATCCACCCGCGTTCATAAAACAGTCAGAGAGATCTTCAATTTTTGGATCGCTGAAGACACCATCCTTCGATTTGTTTGAAAATAATGTGTGTTTTCAGTTAACGCTTTTTTGCAACGTATTTTGACATTTACTTTCGCGCTTTGAATGACAACTAAAAATCCACCCGCGTTCATAAAACAGTCAGAGAGATCTTCAATTTTTGGATCGCTGAAGTCACCATCCTTCGATTTGTTTGAAAATAATGTGTGTTTTCACTTAACGCTTTTTTGCAACGTATTTTGACATTTACTTTCGCGCTTTGAATGACAACTAAAAATCCACCCGCGTTCATAAAACAGTCAGAGAGATCTTCAATTTTTGGATCGCTGAAGTCACCATCCTTCGATTTGTTTGAAAATAATGTGTGTTTTCAATTAACGCTTTTTTGCAACATTTTTGACATTTGTTGAATGACAACTAAAAATCCACCCGCGTTCATGAACTAATGAAGGAAACATTCAATTTTTGGGTCGCAGGTGAAGTCACTATCTTTCGATTTGTTTAAAAATAACGTGTTTTTTCATAAAAAATTGTGACGCAATCTTCGCACTCTGATAGCGATGATTGTAGAAAAATAATATTTCTGTAATCATTGCAAAATTATGCCAGCAACTTGTAAAGTTATCGTTAGTTTCTGAATGCCAAAGAAAAACCAAAACAAAAAATGTATAACGTGCTAACAGCTAAAAAATTGGACTAAAATCAAAATAAACATTTCACATATTTTGAAATATATATATTGTCACCAAGAAGACACAAAACAATAAAATCGAATAAAATTAACTACAAATCATGTTCAGGCCCGTACTTCTGGAAACATTTGGCGAAATTGATGGCCGCATCCTTTCCAACTCCGTGATCATCCTTCATGCATTCCTTCTTAATCGTTTTACCAACATCTTCCCCAAAAATTCCGACCACTTTCTCGATAATTTTGTCGGGAACGTATTTCCCTGAGCCGTCCAAAAATCCACCCGCCTTCATGAAACAGTGGAAGAAATCCTCAATTTTCGGGTCGCTGAAGTCGCCGTCCCTCGACTTGTTGACTCCATCTTCGGTGATTCCGGATTCTGATATGCACGCCTGCTTTAGTTCTTTGATTAATTCCACGTGTTCGTTGCCACGTGCCTGGAAATGTAACACAGTTGTTTATGCAAAATATTTAGGGATTTAATTTTGGATAATTCTCATAGATTAATGTTAGCAAAATTATTTGTGAAGAATATTACGTCGTCATGATGATATATCTTTCTAGATTGCATGCTGTATATTTTGTTGCCTATTTGGATGCCTCTTATGGTTACCTACATGTCCCTAAAATTATATTAAAATCGGTTCAGTGGTATCAGAAAAAAAAATCAGTTTTGCATGATTGGTTTTAAAAATTCTACAAGGTGCTTATGAAGTAAGGTCTGACAGTCCCGTTGGCCAAGTTTGATAAATGAATTATAGAGGGTGTCCAAAGTGTCAAACTTTCGAACTTTATAGCAACACTTTAAAAGTTACTTCCAGAAAGCTCATTTTATCCAATAACCATTTTAATGAATAAAAATCGAAGGTGGCTTTGAAAAACGATTTATTGACATTAGCCCATTTTGTCTTTGGTGATGTAAAAGTTTAAAGCATTGTAGCTCTTTATACCCAAGAATTATTTTTACTTTCTCCGTTACGAAGTATTGTGATCGTGATTTTTTTTGAAAATTTTTTTTTACGGAAATATCCGTTTTGGGGTCCCCAGATGCCATTTCAACAATTTCTGGAATTTTTTTTGTGTCTGTGTGTGTGTGTCTGTGTGTGTGTGTGTGTGCGTGTGTCTGTGTGTGTATCTGCTGTGCGCGCTGTATCTCAAAAACTAATAACCGGAAGTGGGCGTTTACCTTAACTGTTTTTTGTTTTTTGCGAATATTTTCTTAAATATGAAAAATATTACAAAAACATTTAAACAAACTTTGAAGGCAACAAAGAAATGAACATCTTTTGCTTGAAAACATTTTTTATAAAATCATTTTTATTCGTGAAAAAAAACTTATTATTTTTTTTTAATTTTTGGTTTATAATTATAAAACGATAATAGTTACAGCAAATGCATGTTAATAATAATTGCAGAGAATGCTAAAATGAACAACTTATAAAGAATATTTTTTTCCGTAATCCCTTTAGTTTCTGAGTAAACTGAGTTTTTGAATTTGAAGTATAATTTTTCCATCTTTCATAATTTTGACGTTTTAAACGTCAGTTTCATCCGAGTCTGCAAAACGCTCGATGTACATTTTAAATATGATTTAAATAAAAAATAAATCATGAAAGGGTAAATATAATTGACACCATCAAGTCGCAGAAAATACCATGGTGGCCACATCACCATTTTTTTTTCTAATCGCCAAAATTATGACAATTTTTCAAAAACTGGAACGACTGAAACGAAAGTTATGAATTGTTAAAATCAACCTTGCAATAATCATAAAATATTGGTCGCAATTTGAAAAATGATAAAAAATATAAATAGTGGAGACATTGTTTTGCAAATGCCTGGAGTTCATTTTGTATTAATTTGCAAATGAAAACATAAATCCCGACTGGAACGAAAATTATGAATTTGTAAAGTCATCCTTGCAATAATCCTAAAATATAGGTCGGAATGGGAAAAATGATGAAAAATAGAAACGGTTACGATTTTTTTTTTCAAAATCCTTAGAGGTAATTTTTCAATAATTAAAACAGTTTACATTATTTTAAAATTCCGTCTGAAACGAAAGTTATGAATTTTTAAAATCATCCTTGCAATAATCATAAAATTTCAGCAGGAATTAGAAAAATGATAAAAAATATAAACGATTAAAAAATTGTTTTGCAAATACTTACGAGACAATTTCTTATTAATTAACTAATTAAAACAATTTACTTCTTTGAGAAATTCCGACCGAAGCAAAAGGTTAAAATTTTAGCCAAAACTATAAAAAAATCTAAGAAATTAAATCGTTTCGCAATTGTTATGAAAATCCTTACAGATACTTTAGCATGGATTTAGTGACTAAAGCCTTTGACATTTATGACAAATGTTAACTCTTTCATTCAAAAGTTACGAATTTTCGAAATTTTCAAAATTTTTGCCGAAACTACAAAAATTGCAAAAAAAATAAATCGTTGCGAAATTGTTTTGGAAATGTTCAGAGACATTTAAGCATCGTTTTACTAACTAAAACAGTTAAAAATTTTGAAAAATTCCTTCCCGGACTGTTTCTGCTGTAAGGTGTTTGCCGTAACTAAAAAAATTGTGAAAAAAATAATTGTTTTGAATGTACTGAGAAAGACTTTGGCATCGATCTACTAAGTAACGCAGTTGACATTTTTGAAAAATATTAACTTTAATATTTTAAAATTAAAAAAGTTGAAATTTTAAATTTTTGCTAATTAAAAAAAAATTGTAAGAAAATAAATCATCGCGCAATTCTTTCGGAAATGCTCAAAAATTCTTTGACATCAATTTACTAACTAAATTAATTGACATTTTTAAAAAATGTTAACTCAAACAAAACTTATACATTTTCGAAAGGGTCCCTGCTGTTAAAATTTTTGCCGAAACTAAAAAAATTGTAAAAAACTAAATCGTTAAGCAATTGTTTTGGAAATACTCAGAAAGACTTCGGCATTGATTTACTAATACAGTTGAGATTTTTGAAAAATGTTAACTCGGACAAAAGTTATGAATTTTCAAAATAGTAAGGTAAAAATTTTAGTCGAAACTAAAAAAATTAAAGAAAAATCAATCCTTGCTAAATTGTTTTGAAAATGCTCAGAAAGACTTTGGCATCGATTTACTAACCAAAAAAGTTGACATTTTCGAAAATTCTAACTCGGCCAAAAGTTATGAATTTTCTAAACGTTCTCTACTGTAATCATAAAATGTTTGCCGAAACTTAAAAAACTTAAAAAAAAATCGTTAAGCAATTGTTTTGGAAATGCTCAGAAAGGCTTAGGAATCGATTTACGATCTAAAACAATTCATATTTTCGAAAAATTCTAACTCAGACAAAAGTTATGAATTGTCAAAATGATCCCTGATAATAATTGTAGAGAATACCCAAAATGAACAACTTATAAAGAATAAGTTTTTTTTCGATATCTCTATGGTTTTTGAGTAAACGGACTATTAGAATTTGAAGTATAATTTGTTACATAATTTTGACGTTTCAAACGTCAGTATCAAAATAAACCATAAAAGTATATAATATAAATAACTATGATACTATCAAATCGGAGAAAGTAACATGATGATCACATCACCATTTTTTTACTTACAATGGCAAGACACACAGCGACAATTACAGCGAATACAAGTTTCATCTCAAATTTCACTCACGCACTATATCTCCCATTAAATTCCACGGTTTATATAGATACGAAATACGAACTTCGAGGCCATTTCAATTTTCCGTAATCAGATTATTGTCACAGGTTGTAATTAAAATTATGCAGGTGTATTAAAAAATTAGACGTCGCCTGTGAACTTATACTAATTACATATTGTCCCATCGCACACCATACGCTAATGCTAGGATGCCATTACAAATCACGGATTGTACCATAAAGGTATGGAATTACAATCAACTGAAAAAAAAAACGTTCGTTTTCATATTAGAAATTATTGTCTATGAAGGAAACACGTGACAATAATATTGCACTAATTAAATTCTTCAATTGTAAGTATCTATAATTATTTAAAATCAACTTTTCTTTCATTAATTTATTGATTAATAGATTCACTTACTTTAAAAAAAATCAAATCAAAGTCAGCTATTGTAACAAAAACAAAAAATGGCATTATTTTAAGAACTATAGACATGACTGCTATGTTTCTCTCTCTCAGGCATAGCCAACTCTGAGACAAAATTCTGTGGCTCATACCTTATTATGCAAAATGTAGAACGAAGTAAAAGCCTTCAGCATAAACAATATTAATTAAATGCTTTATTTCACGTAAAAAAATACATTGTTAACAGAGCAGATATAATTTGCAGTGGATGTGAAAGTCGGTAAAAATAGGTGCTGCGCTCTTTCAGCTATATTTCTCCTAGAATCCCTTAATTAAACAATGCCGATAATAAAAAAAAAACATTCAACATTTTACGATTACTTTGTTACCACCAAAAAGATGATTACAGAATGCAGTTGTAATTATCTCAATTACCAATCATGTCCAGGTATAAGTTTTTGGTAACATCTATAGAAACTACCGGCGGCCTGTTTTCCATCACCATTAGAATCCCTAATGCATTCCTCTTTAACCGTATTAGCGACATCTGCCCCAAACAGTCCAACTATTTGTGCTATAATTTTATCGGTGGCATAATTTCCATCGACATCAACAAATCCACCTTCCATCATAAAACAGAAAAAGTAGTCATCAATTTTTGGGTCACTGAAGTCACCGTCCCATGCTTGGTCCACGCCAGCCAAAGTTATTCCCGTTTTTGATATGCAGGTCGCCTTTAAATGTCTCATTAGTTCTAAGAATTCGCTGCAATTTGCCTACAAAAATAACACAAGTAATACATTTTCCGCCTATCTGTTTTTATTTTTGGTTCCAAAATGCGAGAAGAAAACGAGGTTCAAGAGCCCAAGGTAGTCAAAAATGTTTAATAAATTTTCCAATAGAGGGCAGCATACTTGTTTAATAAATATTATTAAACTCATAATACCTTAGTTAACACGGGCTGCTAAAGCATACTTTCTTCCCTAGGTGAACAAAATACTATTGTTTGTATTTCGACATAACAATTCTCCTGTAGCACATACATTAGCAATTATTTTTCTAAATTCAATAATGCCAAATATATTGCTTTTCGTTTTTTGTCGAAAAAAAAAAAATATAGTAGTGAGCATGCCTTGGAAAAAAAATTTCATTTGTTGTAAGGTTATTCCAAACATAAATAATGACGACCCAACAAATAAGACGGACGAGACGAACTTTTTCCCGGCGACCCAAAATATTACCAATAAATCTCAACAAAATGTTAATGAATCTTCTTTTTGGCTGTAACCATAGAAGATTTAATTGCGAAAATTAATCAAGTAATTTTTCCGTTTATCTCTAATTTTATCTAACACTTTCTTCCGGAATCGAATATCCGAACACATAGTCAACTTAAAAAAAAATCAAGTTGGAGGAAAGATTGTAGTGGCTATTAAATCGTTACGCATTTCAGAAAAAAAAATTAAACTAAGTGTAAGAAAAATGTTCATCCAATTATTGTTTAATATTGTTAATAGATCTACGAAGAAAATTTGTGGCCATCAAAATGATTTTTAAATGAGGTCAAACAGCAACTTTTGATTTTTTAAGTAGACCATGTCTTCGAATGTTGGGTATTTAAAAAAAAATATAAACAAAGTGGAAAAAAAAATAGTCGTCCATTTGCTATCTGTTATTGTTAAAAGAACTACGAAGAACGTTTGTGGCCATCAAAATAATTGGTAAATGAGGTCAAATAGTAACTTTTGATTTTTTTAATGTTGTCATTTCAGAAAAAAAAAATTAAACAAAGTGGAAGGAAAATGATCCTCCAATTGTTATATAATATTGTTAAAACAATTATGTAGAAGGTAAATTATGTAGCCATAAAAATAATGTTTAAATGAGATCAAACAGTAACTTTACATTTTTTGACCATTTCTGCGAATGTTACGCATTCCAGGAAAAAAATAAATAAATAAAGTGTAAAAAAAATAATCCCCTTAATGTTATTTAATATTGTTAATAGATTTATGAAGAAGATGTGTGGCCATTAAAATAATTTATAATGAGGTCAAACAGTAACTTTCGATTTTTTTAAAGTAGACCATGTCTTCGACTGTAAGGTATTTCAAGAAAAAAAATATATAAACAAAGTGGAAATAAAAATAGTCGTCCATTTGCTATCTATTATTGTTAAAAGAACTACGAGGAACATTTGTGGCCATCAAAATCATTTGTAAATGAGGTCAAATAGTAACTTTTAATTTTTTTAAGTTGAACATGTCTTCAAATGTTGCGCATTTCAGAAAAAAAAATTAAACAAAGTGGAAGAAAAATGGTCCTCTAATTGTTATTTAATATTGTTGATACAATTATGTAGAACGTTTGTGGACATAAAAATAATGTTTAAATGAGATCAAACAGTAACTTTTATTTTTTTAAATTGACAATTTCTGCGAATGTTACGCAGTTCAGGAAAAAAATATTTAAATAAAGTGTAAAAAAAACAATCCCCTAAATGTTATTAAATATTGTTAATAAATCTATGAAGAACATGTGTGGTCATTAAAATAATTTGTAAATGAGGTCAAACAGTAATTTTTGATTTTTTTTTAATTTAACCATTTCTTTAATGTTGAGCATTTCAGGAAAAAAAAATTAAACAAAGTGTAAGAAAAATGGTGTAGCAATTTTCGACTAATATTGTTCATAAAACTCTAAGAGGTATTTATTTTCATTGAAATAATTTATAAATTAGGTCAAACAGTAACTTTTGATTCTTTTAATTTGACCATATCATACGCATTAAAAAAAAATAAACCTTGTGGAAGAAAAATGGTCCTCTAATGGTTGTCTTATTTGTTAATAGAACTATGAAGAACATTTTGGGCTATTAAATCGTTTCTAGATTAGGTCAAACATTACCTTTTGATTTTTTTTTAAAGTTTATAAAAAAAATCTGAAATAAACGGAAAATTGCTTCATTTATTTTTGCATATAAATCTTTAATGGTTAGGACCAGAAAGAATATAAATTAACATTATATTGAGATTGGTAATATTTTGGGTGATGGTGAATGCGCCGGGAAAACGGTGACTGGGAATTCGTGGCTAACTTTTCGTTAAGTTAGAACTCAAAGTGGTATAGAATAAACAGGTAGTGCAAGTATTAAGTTAATATTCTATTTCTAAGAAATGAAGTATTTATTAAATATTAATAGTAAATTATACAACGGAGATAAATGAGTGATTTTCCCTGAGGTACAAATTTGTGTCCCGAGGGCGAAAGCCTGAGGGATACAACTCACCGAGGGAAAAATAGCATTCTCTCCCGAGGTATATATAGTATTTTTTTCACAAACGGAACGTACGTTTTTAAAACCTAACCTAGAAAAAAACGCTGTCCGCCGTGACAATTAAAAAAAAAAAAAAAAAAAAAAAGATTACTTCTCTCCCTAGGGAAAGAAATGTTATTTCTCTCACGATTTAGATGGCTGCGAAATCGACTTTCTCTCCCGTTTGTAAAAAGACAAATTATAACTAACTGTAAATTTAGAAAAAAGTTAGTTAACGAAACACCCGGATTAAGTATAAACCAATAAAAAATTTAAACAGTATTAAAATACCACTTTACAAATATTATTCAAATTGGCTTCTTCTATTTTGTTAAATAAACAATATTCTGTAGGTAGCCTCAAAGCCAAAAATCCAATGGGGTTAAATCGGGTGAACGTGCAGGCCAAGGGTCAATTTGTTTCAATCCATTTTTCCCCAAATTTAGTATCTAATGAGTGAGTATTTCTGTTAAAAATAAACCTAATCAAATCGCAAAAGATTTTTCATGATTACACTAATAAATAGTTGACATTACTTTACAATAAATGACATTTGTCACTTTTTTTTCAAGGCACGGTAATTATAATTTTGAAAAATAATTTTTAATAGAAGATTTATTTTAATTTTTTTTTTGACAAAAATATTGAACGGAAAGCAATCATTTGTTTTTTAAATTCACACTACTTTTATTGGCAAAAAATAACGTGAACAAGATTTATTATTGTGTTTTTCTGGCATAAATATTAAATTAAAATCAATATAATGGACATAATTGGATTCAAAAAAACAATATCTAATATTATAAAATAAGTATATGCAGCCATTTAAAAATGTAAAGTTATTATTTGGCAATGCTGTTAATTTTTAAAAAATATATAATTACCGTCATTTTTATTGACTTTGTTTTTTATACATTTCAATCTATCGATAAATAACAGAGTTATAGCGTTTTTTTTTGTTTTTTTTTTCGGGGTAATGCTGGCCTTGGTGCTAAAACCATCATCAATTTGTATAAATATTTTAAGTTATAAATTAAATGAATAAATGAACAAATGAATAATGAAAAACGTATACAAACAACCACAGACCCGAACGAATATTTCTCGAAACCGAAAAATCTTTCGTCCGGGCTGGGAATCGAACCCACACGGCCGCGGTGCAACCGGCACAAGTTATAGCGTTGGGCACCCGGTATATAAAATACTATTTACTTACAATAGCAAAGCACACAGTGGCGACAGTAACAAATACAAGTTTCATCTTCACGAAGTCTGGAGTGGACACATAATTCAATCCTTAGTTTATATACAAAAAATGTGGACGATCCGAGGCCGTTTGAATTTTCCATAATCCAATTATGAAGGTGTATAAAAATAAGATATTTATACGGATTGTATATTATTTTATCGCACGTAAGTCCTTAATGCTACGATTTAATTTCAACGACTGCATAATCTATTAATCTGTGGAATTATAATAAATTGTAAACCATTTTTTTTTAAATTACAAGTTATTCGTTTATTGTCTACAAGGGTATATATACAAAGTGGTTACTGTTTGAATACATTGTATGGAATAGAAATAATAATAATAATAATAATAATAATAATAATAAAGCACTTGTTTATGTTTCATCGGGTGTTTCTATATTTTTATCAGATTTATTATGTTACTTTGTTGTTTGTTACATTCTATTTTACACTTATAAATAGTATGAAGGTTATTATTATTTATAAACCCAGAAAAAGGACTTTAAATATCTATTAAAATATACTGGGTGGAATCATTAGAGGAAAAGTTTCTTTACATTTAGCCAAGGCCTTCTTAGTGTTCCAATAAAAAAACACAAAAGTTTGTGTTGGTTGTGGGGCACTCTATATACACTCGGCATTTTCAAAAGTTATACAAACAAGCAACAGTGTTTTATTTATAATATAAAATTTATAACGAAGTACACTCGGCATCAAAAAAAGCGCCACTCGAAAAATTGCGAAAATACTCGATTTTTCAAACCGTCGTAATTTGGTTCAATTTGGTCGAATATCGATTAATCTTTCAGTTTGGGAAAGATTCAAGTTTTATCTTTAAGAATGTGTAATTAATTTTAACCCCAAGTCCAACCCACCCCCCGTAACAACGCGATGGAAATAAATGTTTTTTATGAAAAAAAATTGTCCAACTTTGACGAGCTGTACCGGCCGCAAAAAAAATCGGCGGGATATTTCACCACAATGGCAGAAAAATTTAATCAATTTCCTTCAAATGCCTTAAAAATTCGAGTCGTTTCAATGATTTGGAGCAAAGTTACGAATTTTTGAAAAAAAAATGACATTTTCACTTAATTAATTTTTTTCAAATTTTTAATTATTAATTTTCAATTTTTCTAAAATTTCTTTAAAATCTTTTTAAAATATTTTTTTAAGTTTTTTCCAATTTTTTAATTTTTATTATATATAATGAGTGGGGGGGCATACACTGAACATCCATGGACACGAACGGCCACTTCTTCATTCCGAAAAAGTGACCGTACGGATGGAATTCGAACCCACGACCACAAGGCCCGTGAGCAGGAGCTCTACTCACTAGACCACCGCGACCCCGATTTCTAAAATTTTTAAAAATTTGGGTAGACCTAAATAAGTTAACAACATTTCAGATTCAGTTCTTAAGTGAAAGAGTATTGAGTTTTATTATATAAGTTTACACGTTGAACTTAAAAATAATTTAATGTTTATCTTCAATGGGAGCATGTTTGTGCAAGCATGCGGCTAAATGAATAGCGGAATCTTCTCCGGCAGCGTGCTTGTCCTTGGTGCATTCTTCAGTAATTTCTGCTGCCTTTTCCTCGGTGAATCTGTGAGCGAGTTTGGTTTTTATAACTTCGGCATCCATTTCACCTGCAGCGTTCAAAAAATCTATTTTCTTGAAGAAGCACACAAGGAATGCTGGCACCTTCGAGTCATCACCAATTTTGTTCTCCTCCTTGGCCTTCTTAAGTTCTTCGTCGGTGGCTCCACTTTCGGCTAAGCATTCGGTCTTATGTTTTTTGAGTTTCTCTTTAATTTCGTCAGAAAGACACTGAAAATAATTAGAAAACAAGTTATTATTAGGATAATCACTGAATAAAACACTTTACCATTATAAACTTACAATAATATACAAGTTAATATTTCTACACTTGTCTAAACTAAATAAAACACTTATGAATTACCACGTAATAACGGTCGCAACAATAATCATGATTATTATTAAGAATTACGAATACTCTCAGTTTCTGTTTAAAAATTTAATGATAGGCTGATGATATACCGGGTGTCTCACTAAACTTTTTGGTCTTGATATTTTGCCATGAAAAAAATTATTCTTGAGTACAAAGAGCTTAAGTTAACAATGCTTTAAACTTTTACATTACTAAAATCAAAACAGTTTCTTGTCACCTTGTTAAATTTTAATGTCAATAAATTGTTTTTCAAAGCCACCTTCGATTTTTATTTAGTAAAATGGTTGATAAGACAAGTTTTCTGCAAATAACTTTTAATGCGTTAGGAATTGGGACAGGGTTGTTATAAAGAAAAATGTTTGTTTTTAAATTCTGCATGGAATGACATAAAAATATATAGGGGCTCCAATTTAAAATAACAAAAATAAAGTGCTTTAAGGTTTGAAATGTTTGACACTAAATTTTGGACACCCTGTATAATTCATATCGATCAAACTTGGTCAACGGGACTATCAGACCTTATTTAATAAGTACCTTGTATAATTTTATTAACAAGGCACTATTTTTATTTTTTATTAATTTTTTGAACCAAGTTTTTTTTTTTGCTGATATCCCTGAATCGATTCCAATAAAATTATAGGAGTATGTAGGCAACCATAAAAGGTACCCAAATAAGCAATAAAATACATAGCATGTAATTTAAAAAATATATCATCATGACGTCACACTTTTTTGGGACACCCTGTATAATCAAAAATATTTTCCTGAAATACATTCTAAGATGCAAATTTATTCTGCAAAATATCAAAATTGTAACTTGATTAGTAAATGAGCTATAGAAGACGGGAGGTGAAATTTGAAAACAAAATTAACAAATAACTTTTTGAAACAACTACTTTCCTGGCTAATGCCACGACGAATTGGAATAAAACAAAAATCGCTAGTTATATTTTGAAAAAAATAAATCAAATTTAAAAAGAAAAACTTATTTAAATGTATACATACCATTGCACCAGCAATTACTCCAACGAACACTGCGACAACAATGAAACTCTTCATGTTCGTATTTTTATGTTGCAAAACAATTGTAGGATGTGATATAAGAATCTTGGAGACACTCACGGCTTATATACTGTGGATGAAGATTATTTCGCGAGGTCGTTTTAATTTAAAGCTTATTACATTTACACGAGCAGCGTGAAAAAACGCGATGGAATTAATACAAAATTAATTTCGCGAAAATATAATTATGAATGAAACGCAAGCAACAATTATATATGTATTATCAAATCAGTCCTTATCTTATAATTCGTTTCTGGATTCTTCGGAGAAAATTATATTTTCATTAACGCTGGATATTAATCACTTTTTTTTATTGCGGACGATGTGAAAAATAGAACGATTATTTGCAAGTTAAGCGTAACGATTTGTACTGGGTGTGCATGCAAACTTGACATTCAGATTTAATTTTTTCACTAATTGTAAGTCGCACAAATAAGATAAAATGTTCTATTTTTTTAAGTACAAATATTGCGTTTATGATTTCTTTAGTCAAAAATTTTGATAATAGTTTCGCGCACTTTTTATTCTATTTCACCAAAATTTTCTCATCTTAACTTTTACAAAATTCATTAACGATGTAATTGAAACAGGAATTTTTGCTCATAACCTAAAAATAGCGAAGGTAATCCCTACTTATAAAAATGGTGATGGTTTTACTTTCTTCAATTTGATAGTTATTCATGAGTGTTAAAAAAATCTGAAATATCAATCATCCCTGACCAATTAAAGTACATGTTCTTATTAGGAGATCGAGCGAAATCGATTACCGTTATTGAATTTAAGCTGGTTAAAATAGTAACAAAGTTGGCAAGTTGTTGGCGAGTTGGAAAATTTTAGAAGAAAAAAATCGATTTTTCAGATTTTGAAGGGCCGTACCGGCTAAACAAAGACTCCAAGTCGAACGCGGTTTGCAAACATGTGCTCCTTGCGTCCAAATTAGTTGGATTCAATTGAAATTGACGATTTCAATTATGAAAAACTACTTTTGCTCAAAAACTGCATTTGAAATGATTTCCCGAAAAAATAAAAACACTGGTTCGATTTGGAGTTTCTGCACTACAACCTAAAGATCTCAATAAGACTCATCAGAAAATGTACTTGCGCAAGAAAAAAATATCCATTGAAGCCCGTAACGCGTTCGCAAAGAAAACTCGAAAATGGAAAAAATCGAAAAATTCCACTTTTTTAATAATCATCGTAGACCATTAAAGCATACCTTTTTTTCATCAAAAGAATGAGGTAAAGCGATTGGTGGCTACCTTAAATAGCAAAACAGTTGTTTGTATTAAATACCCTAAACTAATAAATTCGGATTTATAAAAAATTAAAAACCCAAAATTGAAAGTTTTTTTGTTCTAATTTTAGTTAAAAGAGGTGGATCATTGTTAATGATTTAATTAAGATATTTCAATTAAAGAAATGGGTAATTCAGGGGTAAGTTTCCAACTTACTCCTTAGCATTGAAATATGTTACTTTTTCCTAATTTGTAATATTTAATAAAAAAATGGTGATGTGGCCATCATGTTACTTTCTCCGATTTGATGGTATCATTTATATTCAAGCTTTCATGGTTTATTTTTAATTTAAATCATATTTTAAATGTACATCGAGCATTTTGTAGACTCGGATAAAACTGACGTTTAAAACGTCAAAATTATGAAAGATGGAAAAATTATACTTCAAATTCAAAAACTCAGTTTACTCAAAAACTAAAGGGATTTAAAAAAAACCTATTCTGTATAAGTTGTTCATTTTAGCATTCTCTACAATTATTATTAACATAAATTTGCTGTTACTATTATTGTTTTATAATTATAAACCAAAAATAAAATAAAAATAATACATTTTTTTCTCGAATAAAAATGATTTTATGAAAAATGTTTTCAAGCAAAACACCCACTTCCGGTGTACGAAATTTTACCAAAAGCTTTTTAGTTCTTCAGGTTATCAATTAAGACGTATGTTTAAAGTTTTATGTTAATTGTTTTATTAGTTTTTGAGATACAGCCCGCACAGACACACACACAAACAAACTCCATTTTTTTTCCAGAAATTGTTGAAATGACGTCTAGGGACCCCAAAACGGATATTTCCGTGAAAAAAAATTTTGAAAAAAATCACGATCACAATACTTTCTCGTACTTCGTAACGGAGAAAGTAAAAATTACATTTTCATTGTAAATTTAAAATATTTTTTTTAACTAACTAAAAATAAAAATTATTTCCTTAATATCTTCAACATTATGCTCTAAGCTATTAATAATAATTTTAATTCACATAAAATTTTATCGTGATGCGGTTAGTCAGACTATAGATGGGATCAATATTAAATCTAAGAATGTTCTTATTCGATTTTAGGACAATTTTGATGATGGGTCAAAAGGTCTAAACGAATTTGCTATCATTTTCAATTAATTTGATTAATTTTTTTATTTAATTCAGATGTTTGATTTTTGTAAGAAAAAAAATAAAATAATTGTGAATATAATAAATAATATAAGTCAGTTTATAGGGGTTATTTTTAAGAATTAAAAATTGTTGTAATTTTAATGATTTTAGCTTGACAACTAATGTTATAACTTAACTAAACGTTTCATTAGAAATGGGTGTTAATCTATTATTAAGTGGTTTAAGAGACGAGTACTTACTTTCAGACATCTAATGTAAATTTCTCTTATTTTAGAAATTCAAAAAAAAATCTATTGAGATTATTTCTATTACAATAGGCAATTTCTGAACATTGTCCAAAAAATCCAGTTCGATTAAATGAGTATTAGGTTTCAAATCACTTTGAAACTTTAGAAAAAATTAGAAAAAAGTCGATTTTTTCAGATTTTAAATGGCCATAGCAGCTAAATGAACAATCCCAATCAAACTCGGTTTGTAAATCTGTGCTGCTTGTGTTCAAGTTAGTCGGAGTCACTTAAAATTGGCGATTTTTAAATTTTTGACGAAAACCCGAAAAACTAACTTTGCTAAAAAAAATGTATTTGAAATGATTTCCTGAACAAAAATCACAGGTTCGATTTGGAGTTTCTGCACGACACTCTAAAGATCTCATTAAGGCTCAGAAATGTACTTGCACAAGAACAAATGTCAATTTGAAGTCAGTGACGCGTTCGCAAAGACAAAAATTTTTTTTTTTTTTTCTTAAACTACGATTTTATGAAATATTTTATCCACCTAAGGAGGTTTGTTTTTTTATTGTGTTTAATATACGTTTATATGTGTTAAAATTAAATTGTATTATTTTTCATATTTAAACAATTATGTGAGAAGAACAAAAAATAGGCAAGGCACGAAATTTCCCTTGTAAGAAACTTCAACAAAAACTTTTTAATTCTTCGGGTTTTCAAATAAGACTTTTGTTCAAAGTTTCATGTTAATTCCTTAATTTTTAAGCACTGACAAATATTTGTTTTCCAGAAATCATTAAAATCGCTTCTGGGGACCTCAAAACGGATATTTCCGTTAAAAAAATCAGTTTTGAAATTTTAAACTCATAAAAAAAAACAGATTTCAAACAGGGCAAACGGTCAATAGTAAAGAATTGCACTTGAAAAGAAACTCACATTGCAGCTTTCACGCAAGTGTTATCTATGCGATCTGAGATTTTCGAATTGATTTAACAATATTCTGTGCAATAGTGCGTGTTTGGTTAAAATCCACATGTAAGTAAAATAAAAAATCAATCGTTATTAATGTAAGGTGAATAATAAAACAATATACCAGGTTGTTTGAATTTTTTTAGGAAATGATTTTTTATTGAAAATCTGGGATATGTAAAAACACTTAATTTTGAATTATTTTTTTCTGGGTTGAAGGTTTTTTTTTTTATTTTTGATTATGAAAGCACTTTTATTAGTGATAAGGATAAGAATTTTTATTTAGTTATGGTTGATTGCAAACTTTGTCAAAAATGGAGATTAATATAGCGAAATGTGGATTTCTGCGACGGAGATTTTTTTTTGTTGAAGGAGTGCCCGTAACGTTTTTTTGCTCTTGATTAGTAAGCTACGCGCACACTTGTCGGAATCGCATGGACGGCACGCACCGGCAAAAATTGCTTAACACAGTTGTAAACGAGTCAACGCACATTTATCCGTTTCATGCCGTACCGATAAATGTGCATTGACTCGTTTACAACTGTGTTAAAGTTTGGCCGCGCTATGATGGCATATGAGGTGATTAACTTGGGCCTAAGTTATCTGTAACCTTTTAAGAACCACTTTTTTTTATAAATAGAAGCACCAATAGCTAACAAGTAAAGTGTAAACATGTGTGAGTGTAAAGTAACAAAATATCTAATCACCTCTGATGAGGACGGCCCTTCCGACACTTCGATAATCATCTCAGACGCCTTCATAGCGCGGCCAGAGTATAAGCAATTTTTGCCGGTGCGTGCTGTCCGTCCGATTCCGACAAGTGTGCGCGTAGCTTTAAAGTACTTGTATTAGTGATAAGAATAAGCATTTTTATTTATTGATGGAACATTGCAAACTCAAAAAAAACTAAAAACTTTTTTAAAAGGGGTGGTAAAAATATAAAGGGTTAAAATTAAGGGTTGGTTCTTCTTGAGTCATTAATTTAGACCTTCCCTAATGGTATAGTTAACTTTTTTTCGAATTGCTTTTCGTTTCTCCGAGATATGAATTTTTCAAATCTATTGCTAACTTCACACGCGTAATGTTCTTCTCCTTCCTGGTTCTCTGCCGTTGGCCTCAACACCGTTGTAGCATTGAATCGTTTTCGCAAGTTTTTCAGCCATGATGTTTTTCTCTTCCTGGTTCTCTTCTCCCTTTTATTTCACCCTATATGATTAATTGTACTACGCCATATCATTAAGTGCCCTAGGTATTCCAATTTGCGAGTTTCTATTATTATCTTTGGCGATTCTATTGGGGACCGCTTGGTTGAGTACTTCGATACAGCAACATTTCACAGGCTGCTAGTTTTTTTGCTGCTAGTATCCGTCAGGATCCAGGACTCCACTCCTTACAATAGTACTGGGAAGACTTATTATTAGTAGTCTGATTTTTGTTGGTATAGGTAGGTCGTGAAGTTTGGACATTTTTGGAAATGTTGACTATTTCGATATTATAAAATAAATAAAACACTATTACTTTGTTTATATAGCTTGGAATATAAAAATTATACATGGTGGGCAAAAAAACGGTACAAGCAGTTTTGTACTCTCATACATTTTCATGAGTTAATTAATATTTTGAAATCATTAACATAACAGTGAAAAGCGCAATTTTTATTGATTTACAAAGTGTAAACATTTTGGTTTTCGAAGAAATATTTATTGCGTTAATTATTATTGAAAATATTAATATTTATAATTTATACCGGTTTTTTCGGCCCACTGTGTATAAACAAAATAATAGCGTTTTATTTATTATATAAAATATATAACGAATTAGAAGCCTACAGGATAAACAACATTATTTCAATATCATTATTAAATTTATTTAATAGAAGTAATTTTGAAATTTGATTGAAAATAAACTTTTTCTATTTTGCGTTTAAAACGGAGTCATTAACGCATTCATATGGATTCGTTAATGGCTCGCTCAGTGCGGTAATATCAATTTTTCATGGTTTGCACCGTTGAAACTCAGAGCTGTCTACTTGTGCTAAATTTATGGCAAGATAGTTTTAAGGTTATGTGATGTGTGGAAATCGCAAACTAATTTCAAATTGAACTGTCAATTATTAGTGTTACCAACCACCATACAATTTTCTAAATATGTATGGGCGATTTTTTTAATTTAGAAATGGAATAAAAGGGGCAAAATAGAAAAATACTGTAAAAAATTCGTTCATAAGGCCTTTTTTGCACTTGTCCATCTGGACTTGGACGCGTGCGAAATGATCGCACTTATTGAACTCATTTTTTAATATACTATTACGAAAGCGATAGAGCTAAGCACAAAGACATTAAGAATTTAAAAACAACATAAAATAAATAATTTCGAATAAGTTAATAATGCATTTCTTTATTACTTTTCCAAGCAATGGAATTTTCCGCAAACAAAATATAATAACATTTCAACGAAAACAATGGTTTAATGTTTCATTACGTGCTCGTGATAGCATTTCACCATGTGAAAAGCTTTATCTTCGACGTTCTCGTGATCGTCCTTGGTGCACTTTTCAATATATTTATCGGCGGTCGCTTCGTCGTATTCCTCGGTAATCTCCTTTTTGATAACATCCTCTTGGTATTCCCCGGCGTCGTTGATAAATCCCGGTTTCTTCATGAAGCAAACGAGGAAGGATTTTAACTTGGCGTCGTCTTCGAATTCACCGCCTTCGCTTTTCTTCACCAGGCCTTCATCGACTCCAGTTTCGGCAATGCATTCGGTTTCGAATTTCTTGTATTTTTCGTCAAATTCCGGGGTACACTGTAAACACAAATATAAATTAAATTGGATATATATAATAATATGTTTTTGTCGATAGCCATTTGGCAGAATAACAAGCTAAAATTATTTTATCATTTGCCTTTTAATTATAAAAAATATTGTTTGTGTCAATGAAGAGGTTATATACCCCGTTTTTTTTAAGATAAGCATCAAAGTAACTTTTTGGCTTTAAATATTTAAGATAGATAAAATATGACTTATATAAAAGTTGTAGATAACTATCGACTCTATAATCGAAAAATATTTTTATGTATACAGAGCATTTGGCAGAATAACAAGCTAAAATTATTTTATCATTTGCCTTTTAATTATTTAAAAGCATTTAGTTGTTCGTGTCAATGAACACCGTTTTTTTTAAGATAATCATTAAAGTAACTTTTTGGCTTTAAATATTTAAGATAGATAAAATGTGACTAATATAAAAGTTATAGATAACTATCGACTCTATAATCGAAAAATATTTTTATGTATACAGAGTTGATGTTTTTAAAATTATCGAAGCATTTTTTAACAATAGAAATGTTACATTTCTAGATGATTAGCTTTGTTTAAGTAATTAAATGCTATTTTTATGAAGTAAGACCTTCGCTAAATGTAAATAAACTTTTTTTTAATGGAACACCCAGTATATTTTAATAGAAATTTAAAGTCCTAAATATACCTACTAGTTTTCTAGGTTTATAAATAATACTTTGAAAGTTAAAATTATTATTTATAAACCTGGAAAATTTGATATTTTTATAAAGGCAAGAAAAAGACTTTAAAAGGGCCGAAAGACTTTAAAAGGTCGATAGCCCATTCGGACTCGGTTAATTACAGTTTTATGTGTTATATTGTTGTGTAATAAGAAACCGAATAAAGATAGTTATGTGAAGACTTTAAATTTCTATAAAAATATACTCGTTGTTCCATTAAAGAAAAAATCTTTTCAATCAATTATTTAATCAACCAATTATTATATGAAAATTAAAAGCGACAAAAATTGATTTATTATGTCTGAAAACATATATTTAAATACACAGTAAAAGTTTATTTATATCCAAATGGATAAGTAGGTCTTTCTGACATATTGTATTTAATTATCATTTAAACCTATTAAATGCAATCATTTAGCATAAAAATATTATTTCAAAATGTAACATTTATTACTTGCGATTTAAAAAAATAATAACAAAGATTAATAATCACTAGAGATATATTTATTTTAAAAAATAATAACAAATATTAATAATTGCAAGAAAACAAATTGAGAAAAGGTTTATTATTAAATTAATAAAGAGAAATAAAACTTTTACTTACAGCAACGAGGGCAACGCAGCCGACGAACAGAGCAAATACTAAAAATTTCATCTTGTTTCTGTAACCACAAACTCGGACTGAATTCAATGTGCAATATTCAGTAGCAGAATGGTTCTGGTCGAAAATATTCCTGATTCTGTATTTATAGTAAATTTGCTGCCACTTTGCGGGTGAGGTCATAGATGAATTACATTACGATTCATGGCCAATTGCATTAAATGTTACGTTTGTATAACATCCCTACTTAGGTAATACACTTTTCGGTCGAATTTATTTACAAATTTGGTAAAAATAAAGAAGATAAAGAAACATCGTTCTGCTTAACATAGACTAAATAATTATCTAATATATTAAATGTATACCGAAATAGTGTAAACAATATTAAGGGGGCAGGATGGTTTCAGAGGCCGAAAAAAGGCAGATTTTTGCGATTTTTTTTTCTCAGTTCTGAGTGATTATAATGATTTAATTCTTTATGTACATTAAAGAACTATCTTTGAACAGTATATTTGAATTTTTTTTGTAAACAAATATTCATTATTTTTCCCGTGGTGGCGGTTCGTCAGAGGCACTGTAAAAAAAGGCGTTATGCGGTGCGAAATAAAAAAATCGAAGTGATTTATTTAATATATTAGTTTTTTGGGCGAATGAACGAAATTATATTGAAAAATATGCGATTTTCGATTTTTAGCCCAGTTTTGAATTTAGAGGTACTTTCACTTAAAAAATCAGCCTATTACTGCCCGTAAAAAATAGTAACTTTTTTTATAAAAACGTTCGTTCATCCGCCTGTATTTATCATACAAAAGATGTCTGCAAAACGTCATTAAGATCGGTGCATTATTTTTTTAGTTATGTTACGCACCGACTTCGAAAAAGTAGTTCTGAGAAAAACGCTTTATATCGAAAAAAGTGATTTTTAGAAGTTGCGAACCATCCTGCCCCCTTAAAATAGACATTTTTCAAATTAGTTTTTTCCACAAATATTATTGTAATTACCCCAGCATATTATAATATTATAAATACAAATGATAGGCACTTTAAAACTATCATAAAAAACGTTATTTTACAGTGCGCAAGAATTTCTTGATTGTAATATCCAAGAGTTACTATTGATAATCTGTATCTGTAAATTTTAACTTTAATTTGTTTCATGTTTTGTTATTTCTAATTATTAGTGTGATATCTTGATATTTTTCTACAATTTTTTGACATGACAAGTGTATAACCAATGTAAATTTGTAACAAGAAATAAATATTAAATTATAATATTAAAATCAGGGGCGGCTCGTTATGTAGAGCCAAGGAGCCATGGCACTACCTCTAATTTCAAACGAAACAAAATTTTGTATTAATTCTAAAAACACTGATTTGCCATTTTAAATGTTAAAACGATGCCTGCGAAAGTTTCACGAGACTAGAAAAATGGCAATGCATTTATTTGAGAATATATCTCTTGAACAAATTAGCAGATTTGAAAAATTCTTTCCGGAATTGTGTTTTGTGTTGTTATCTTGAAAACCAGTGATGGGGTATTTTGAGTTTTTTGGAGGTTTATTAAGATCAATGTATTTTGAGTAAATTTGAAAAGTTTCAAGTGTGTTACAGTTTTTTTTTGTATTTTTTTTTCACTCCGAAGAAGTGAAACTTAAAAAACCTTAAGGGCTGTTCTTGGTCTGTTATCTTGAAAACTTGTGATGGGGTATTATGGGTTTTTTAAAGGCTTATTATGACTAATGTATTTTTTTCATTCGGAAGAAGTGAAACTCTAAATCTTGAAAACCAGTAATATGGATCTTTGATTTTTTTGGAGGATTCTTAAGATTAGTGCATTTTGAGTAAATTTGGAAAATTTCAAGTGTGTTGCAGTTGTTTGTATATTTTTTTTTCACTCGTGCAAATTAAAAAATCTGAAACGCTGTTCCCGGTCGGTTATCTTGAAAACCTGTGATGAAGTTTTTTAAGTTTTCGGTAGATTATTAAGATTATTGTATTTTAAGTAAATTTGGAAAGTTTCAAGTATTTTACAGCTGTTTTTATATTTTTTTTTCGCGTCAACAGAAATGATTATAATTTTTCATAAATTTACACGAAAAATCACAAAAGCAATAGACGGAATGTATTTGAATTTTCTACGAAATTACTCTTGAATTAATATTGAGTGATTTTGTAAAGTTTAGAGTGGATACCAATTGTTTTTATGTTTTTTTCGTGTCGACGAATTTATTGCATTTTTTTTCTAAATTTTATCTGCGTTCACATTAAAATATTCTAAAATTTAGAAATAATGCATTTCTAATTTTTACGGAAATGTAGAATCACATGTGTTGTCAGTTGTTTTGGAAAGTTTCAAGTCGATGGCAATTGTTTTTATTTTTTTTCGCTTCGACGAATTTGTTGCAATTTTTTTTTTTTATTTCATCTCCGATCACATTGAAATATTCTAATTTTTACGAAAATGTAGAATCACATATGTTGACAGTTGTTTTGGAAAGTTTCAAGTGGATGGCAATTGTTTTTATATTTTTTTCGCGTCGACGAATTTACTGCAATTTTTTTTTTAATTTTATCTGCGTTCACATTGAAATATTCTAAAATTTAGGAATAATGCATTTCTAATTTTTACGGAAATGTAGAATCACATGTGTTGTCAGTTGTTTTGGAAAGTTTCAAGTCGATGGCAATTGTTTTTATATTTTTTTCGCTTCGACGAATTTGTTGCAATTTTTTTTAAATTTCATCTGCGTTCACATTGAAATATTCTGAAATTTAGAAACAATGCATTTCTAATTTTTACGGAAATATAGAATCATATGTATTGATAGTTGTTTTGGAAAGTTTAAAGTCGTTGGCAATTGTTTTTATATTTTTTTCGCGTCGACGAATTTGTTGCAATTTTTTTTTTAATTTCATCTGCGTTCACATTGAAATATTTTAAAATTTAGAAATAATGCATTTCTAATATTTACGAAAATGTATAATCACATGTGTTGACAGTTGGTTTGGAAAGTTTCAAGTCGATGGCAATTGTTCTTATATTTTTTTCGCGTCGAGGAATTTGTTGCATTTTTTTTAATTTCATCTGCGTTCACATTGAAATATTCTAAAATTTAGAAATAATGCATTTCTAATTTTTACGGAAATGTATAATCACATGTGTTGTCAGTGGTTTTGGAAAGTTTCAAGTCGATGGCAAATGTTTTTATATTTTTTTTTTCGCGTCGACGAATTTGTTGCAATTTTTTTTAAATTTCATCTGCGTTCACATTTAAATATTCTAAAATTTAGAAAGAATGCATTTCTAATTTTTACGGAAATGTAGAATCGCATGTGTTGACAATTGTTTTGGAAAGTTTCAAGTGGATGGCAATTGTTCTTAAATTTTTTTCGCGTCGACCAATTTGTTGCATTTTTTTTTAAATTTCATCAGCGTTCACATTGAAATATTCTAAAATTTAGAAACAATGCATTTCTAATTTTTACGGAAATGTAGAATCACATGTGTTGTCAGTTGTTTTGGAATGTTTCAAGTCGATGGCAATTATTCTTATATTTTTTCGCGTCGACGAATTTGTTGGATTTTTTTTTTAGTTTCGTCTGCGTTCACATTAATATATTCTAAAATTTAGAAACAATGCATTTCTTATTTTTACGGAAAAGTATAATCACATGTGTTGTCAGTTGTTTTGGAATGTTTCAAGTCGATGGCAATTGTTCTTATATTTTTTTCGCGTCGACGAATTTACTGCAATTTTTTTTTAATTTCATCTGCGTTCACATTGAAATATTCTAAAATTTAGAAACAATGCATTTCTAATTTTTACGGAAATGTAAAATCACATGTGTTGTCAGTTGTTTTGGAAAGTTTCAAGTCGATGGCAAATGTTTTTATATTTTTTTCGCGTCGACGAATTTGTTGCATTTTTTTTTTAATTTCATCTGCGTTCACATTTAAATATTCTAAAATTTAGAAAGAATGCGTTTTTAATTTTTACGGAAATGTAGAATCACATGTGTTGACAATTGTTTTGGAAAGTTTCAAGTGGATGGCAATTGTTCTTATATTTTTTTCGCGTCGACCAATGTGTTGCAATTTTTTTTTTATTTCATCTGCGTTCACATTGAAATATTCTAAAATTTAGAAATAATGCATTTATAATTTTTACGGAAATATATAATCACATGTGTTGTCAGTTGTTTTGGAAAGTTTCAAGTCGATGGCAATTGTTTCTATATTTTTTTCGCGTCGACGAATTTATTGCAATTTTTTTTTAATTTCATCTGCGTTCACATTGAAATATTCTAAAATTTAGAAACAATGCATTTCTAATTTTTACGGAAATGTAGAATCACATGTGTTGTCAGTTGTTTTGAAAAGTTTCAAGTCGAAGGCAATTGTTCTTATATTTTTTTCGCGTCGACGAATTTGTTGCAATTTTTTTTTAAATTTCATCTGCGTTCACATTGAAATATTCTTAAATTTAGAAATAATGCATTTCTATTTTTTACGCAAATGTATAATCACATGTGTTGTCAGTTGTTTTGGTAAGTTTCAAGTCGATGGCAATTGTTCTTATATTTTTTTCGCGTCGACGAATTTGTTGCAATTTTTTTTAAATTTTATCTCCGTTTACATTGAAATATTCTAATTGTTACGGAAATGTAGAATCACATGTGTTGTCAGTTGTTTTGGAATGTTTCAAGTCGATGGCAATTGTTCTTATATTTTTTTCGCGTCGACGAATTTGTTGCAATTTTTTTTAAATTTTATCTGCGTTCACATTGAAATATTCTAAAATTTAGAAATAATGCATTTTTAAAACTGAACTGAAATTATGCATTACACTGTTTGTTCCATTGCAATGTCATTACTGTGAGAGTCACCTTAACGAGATCCAACTTTAACGAGATATGTTTTTTCCGTCTGTATATCACATTTCCTTCTTCTAACGATTCAGGTGTAACAACACAGATAATGATTCAATTACGTAAACAATGTTACAATGTTCGTTACGGAAGAAAAATTAAGTAATCAATTCAGCATGTGAACACCACGCGCACACAGTTTCCTTGGCATATAATGGCGAATTATGGTTATTGCAATTATTTTTTTTTATGCCCGAAAAATTGGTCACTTTTTAAAGATCATGTACATCAACAACACACGTTATTTAAATAATTGCATGTCATGTCATCATTTATATTGTCTAAACTCATGTCTGGCCAAAATATTTTTATTAAATATATAATAATTGTTTATTTTTATCAATACATCATGTTAAAATTTATATGGTTTTTCTCTTGCGAATTATTTTTAAGTTTACACCTTCCTGAACACTTTCGAATAGATTTTATAAAATAAATCACGAGATACAATTTTATGTCTACAGTATAAAGTAAGACACCTCGTGGTGGCCTAGTAAGTAGAGCTCCTGCTCACGGGCCTCGTGGTCGTGGGTTCGAATCCCATCCGTGCGGTCACTTTTTAGAAACGAAGATGTGGCCGTGCGGGTCCATGGATGTTCAGTGTATGTCCCCCCTTTCATTATATAATTAATAAATGATAATATATATAAATAAATATTCAGAAATCAATACAAAATGGTTAAATGATACCAGCTTCCTATGCCACAAAAATAAAGGCCAACTAGAAATATCATATTGAATTGAAGAGAGTGCGCATTAAAAATTTGAAATCTCATTTTTCACGAAAATCCTTACATTTTCGAAAATAATAAATTTATTCCAAACTTTTTGTGCCTTGACTGGATTCTTAATAAACTCCAGTGTAATCATATTATTTTAAGGGTACAAAAACGCTTACTTTTACATGCTCGTTTTATTCACAAATCAATTCGTACAAACATTCAAAATCAATTCTTAACACGAATATGTCCATAATAGCACTTTGCCAAGTGATAAGCATTTTCCGCGGGCTCTCCTTGATCTTCACTGGCGCATTCTGATATAATAGTATCGGCCATGGCTTCGCCATATTTAGCGGCAAACTTCTTCCTGATGACATCCTCTTGGTATTCGCCGCCATCGTTCAAAAATCCAGGTTTCTTGAAGAAACACAGGAAGAATTCTTTGAGTTTTGGATCATCCGTGAAAACGCCTGCTCTGGTCTTGTTCACGACGTCCTCATCAGCTCCACTTGAATCTATACATTCCTGTTTTATGTCCTTGATTTTTGCAAGATCTTCAACCGTTAATTCCTAAAATAATAAAAAGTTATTTAATAATTTGCAACGAAAGCTCAATGTTATTTACACGATATCCGAGATATTAGAATGATACTCTGATAGTAAAAGACGTCTTTTACGCCTTTTTGATTCAACAATAATAATAATTGTGATGGGGTATGTAATGTACTTCCAATTAAAGAAAATATTAGATTTTATTTCCGTAAATAAAATCTAATATTTTCTTTAATTGGAAGTACATTATATACCCCATCACAAATATTCAACCAATTAAATGGATCACATAACTAATATAAAATAATAATAATATGATAACAATAATGATTTGCCATGGTGTGTAAAAACGAGGAATAAACAAAAAATAAATAAATGTAAATAACAACACTGAAAATTTCTTTTATTTAAATTTTAATATAACGTAACATAAATTGTATACAGGGTGTATTTGAAATAACGAACCGGCTCGTAACCACAGAGAGATTATATTATTTTTAAACAATATTCGCAATTATTTTGTTTATAACTGTAACAAAAAGCCCGAAATTAATAATTAAAGTTAATGAGTGAAAATACGCAACATGTTTGGGGGGCAGTGGTAATGTGACCTAATTTTTAAACGGCATCGGCTTTAGATATCGAATTACAACAAGCGCGTAGGAAATATCTGAGTGCTCTTTAAGCGCCAATGAACTTGAGGACTGTTTATCTTTTACAAAAAAAAAAAAACGTTGCGATAACACTTCAAATTACGGAGGCAAGAAAGCGTATCTCGCGTTTTAAATAAACAAACACACATGCAGACCTAATTAAATGAGAAAAGCATCGGTTGTCAAAATGTTTAAAAAACCTCGAAAAATTAGGAAAATTCTATTTTTTTTTTCGAATAAATTTTGACGAAAATGGGTTCACAAATATTTTGTGTATGTGCGCTTAAATGCCTGTTCGTTATTTCAAATAATTTATCAGTGAAATTGTTATATTTATTTGCTACACAATGTGGTGGTTATTATTAAAATTATGAAAGTTTTTCTGTTGGGAAATGAATTATTATTATTATTATTTTAATACTTACAAGTGACCATCCTATAGAACCCAAAACCACCACCACCACCGTTAGAAGTAATTTCATCGTTTCTTCTTCTCGTTATTATACAAATGATGGGATCACTTGTTGCCGTTTAATTTATAGAAATTTTGGTCTCCCGTAAATTCGGAGAGAGAGAGGTCAATGAATCGCGAAGAAAAATTCACGGCCAGGTCAATTTAACCATTAAATTTGATTAATGCGGACAATCATGGGTCAGCCACAATACACCTTTCATTGTTGTCATTTTTCATGGCAGACGTTGATTATTCGCTGAATTATGTGCGTCAAGGGAGTGGAAACCAATTTGTTTCAATTTTGACGTTCTCACAAATAATACGCAACGTGCCGTCAATGAAAATCGTTTTTATAATTTTTTCCACGTATTAGAAGGACAATGGTGTAATTATTTCATTTTGCAAGTATTGAGCTCTCTTATATGATATTTATAAATAATTTATTACGCTTGGAATGAAAGCAATGTGTGAAATAAATAAAATAAAATCGATTTTTTTAATTTGAATTGAAGAGTTAAAGGATGTTCAATAGAAATGTATCATTTACGCAGTGAAATAAAAACTAAATAATTTTTTATTTCGATTGAAAAGTTAAAGGAAGCTCAATAGAGACTATTTTGTTTGCTTACAACGGTAATTTTGGTTTATTCGTGTCTAGAATATATTTTTCCACTGTGGTTTAATAATGGACCTATTGTAGTATCAAAAACAGTTTAATAATGAGCGTTATTCTTAAGTTGTTTTTGGTGAAATATTACATGTCACGATTGGCAGTACTTAGAAAATGGCAATCACATTTTAAAAATTTTTAATTTTAAAATTGTCGTTAACGATAATTCATGGAATAATTGGAGCGTACTAAAAAATTTCGGTACTTAGAAAATGGCTATCACATTTAAAAAAATTATAATTTTAAAATTGCCGTTATTCATGGAATAATTGGAGCGTACTAACAAATTTCGTCCGATACCAGAAAAATTAGCCCTCAAGGCAAATATTCCTACCTTGCGCCTTCATAAGTCCTATTTTAATTTTTACCCAGATATGCTCACAGTTCTATATGTAGGACGACTATTTTAAAGTTTTAAAATCACATCTAGAATATCGTCATTTTTTTATTCCAATAAGTACATTCACTGACATTTGGCAGAGAGCGAAAAATAACCTCTCAGTGTTTCTTAAATTCCAATTACTGGAAAAAATCTTTCTTTTATAAAAATACACATTTTTGCATGAAAGTCGATTTTTTCAGTCGAAAGAAAATCGTCCTGTTCGAGGATTTGAGTTTCCTCTAACTCTTCAATTCAAATTTTAAAAAAATAATTAGATTTTATATTGTTTATGCTGGAGGCTTCTACTTCGTTATACATTTTAAATTATTATAATAAACACTTTTAACTTTGTTTTGTATAACTTATATATTTATTCTTGTTTGAAAATGGTAGTTGTATTACCGAAACTTAAGTCACAAAAATAAATATATAAGTTATACAAAACAAAGTTAAAAGTGTTTATTATAATAATTAGATTTTATTTCATTTATTACGCACGTTGCTTTCATTCCAAACGTAATACATTATTTGTAAATATTCTATAAGCCATCCATTTTGTTTTTAAATGACAACCCCCTATTTTTATTCTTGATTTTGAGAGATCTTCTCATTGTCGAACTGGCACTATAAAAATGTTGCCATCTTACATAAGAAATTTTTCAAGTAAATGACAATAGAAGGTGGGAATCGGATATTTATAATTTTTTTCAAAATTACCTTGTTCTAGCGCTTGTAGCAATTTTTCCAAACAACACCATCCGTATAATACAATATGGTTTCAGGAAGACGGCGCATCCTCGCACTTATTTTTCGGCCATTGTTTTCAAGTTTCGGGTCGGAAACTTATTTTGGACTAAGGAGTTATTTTTACGGCTAAAAATAGAAAATTATATAATTCTTTTACTTGAATTTCCAATTTTTTTGTCTGCATTTTTACTTTCTCCGTTACGAAGTACGAGAAAGTATTGTGATCGTGATTTTTTTTTCAAATTTTTTTTACGCAAATATCCGTTTTGGGGTCCCTAGATGCCATTTCAACAATTTCTGGAATTTTTTTTGTGTCAATGTGTGCGTGTTGTGTGTCTGTGTGTGTGTGTGTGTGTCTGTCTGTGCGCGCTGTATCTCAAAAACTAATAGAGCAATTGATATGAAACTTCGAACATTCGTCTAATTTGATAATCTGAAGAACTGAAAAGCTTTTGGTAAAATTTTGTACACCGGAAGTGGGCGTATACCTTAACTGTTTTTTGTTTTTCGCCAATATTTTCTTGAATATGAAAAATATCACAAAAACATTTAAACAAACTGTGAAGACAACAAAGAAAAACATCTTTTGCTTGAAAACATTTTTCATAAAATCATTTTTATTCAAGAAAAAAATTTATTAGTATTATTTTTTTTAATTTTTGGTTAATAATTATAAAACGATAATAGTTACAGCAAATTTATGTTAATAATAATTGTAGAGAATGCTAAAATGAACAACTTACAAAGAATAAGTTTTTTTGTAAATCCCTTTAGTTCTTAAGTAAAATGAGTTTTTATATTTGAAGTATAATCTTTCATAATTTTGACGTTTTAAACGTCAGTTTCATCCTAGTTTACACAACGCTCGATGTACATTTAAAATATGATTTTAATAAACTATGAAAACGTAAATATAAATGGCTATGATACCATCAAGTCGGAGAAAGTAACATGATGGCCACATCGCCATTTTTACTTTCTCCGTTACGAAGTACGAGAAAGTATTGTGATCGTGATTTTTTTTTCAAACATTTTTTTTACGGAAATATCCGTTTTGGGGTCCCTAGATGCCATTTCAACAATTTCTGGGAATTTGTTTTTTGTGTCTGTGTGTGTGTGTGTCTGTCTGTGTGTGTGTGTGTGTGTGTGTGTGTGTGTATGTGTCGGTCTGTGTGCGCTGTATCTCAAAAACGAATAAAGCAATTGATATGAAACTTTCAACATACGTCTTATTTGATAATCCGAAGAACTGAAAAGCTTTTGGTAAAATTTCGTATACCGGAAGTGGGTGTTTACCTTAACCGTTTTTTGTTTTTTGCCAATATCTTCTTAAATATGAAAAATATCTGAAAAACATTTAAACAAATATTGAAGACAACAAATAAATGAACATCTTTTGTTTGAAAATATTTTTTATAAAATCATTGTTATTCGAGAAAAAAATTTATTATTTTTTTTTTCATTTCTGGTTCATAATTTTTAAACCATAATAGTTACAGCAAATTTAGGTGAATAATACTTGTAGAGAATGCTAAAATGAACAACGTATAAAGAATACGTTTTTTTCGAAATCCCTTTAGTTTTGGAGTAAACTAAGTTTTTGAATTTGAAGTATAATTTTTCCATCTTTCATAATTTTGACGTTTTAAACGTCAGTTTTATCCGAGTCTACGAAACGTTCGATGCACACTTAAAATATGATTTAAATTGAAAATAAACCATGAAAACGTAAATATAAATGATACCATCAAGTCGGAGAAAGTGACATGATGGCCACATCACCATTTTTTTATTTCTAAACCAGGATTTTTGACTTTTTTTGGCCTAATTTTTTTTTTATTTTCGTCACAATTTCCGGTTTGCTTGTCTTTTTTTTTAAGGAGAGATTTTTGATGGAATTGCGAGTTAATGACTTGTTTGTTAAAATTTTAAATTTTTTAATCTGCGGTCTTGATTTTTATTCCCAAATTTTCGATTTCTGGTCAACATTTTTTATATTTGTCCTATATTTTAGATTTTTTCATTTGAATAGAATAATTGATTTTACTGCGTGATTTTCTAAAAATGTTTTGGCTGTTTCCGAGTTTCTGGTAGCAAACTTGCTTTAAGCCGAAAAGTTATTTTGGGGCAAATTATTTTTCTTTTGCTTGAATTTTCAATTTTTTCAGCATTTTTTATTTTTAAACCAGAATTTGGACTGTTTTCTTCCTTCAAATTATCGAATTTTTTGGCATAAATATAATTGCGGGTTAAGGAGACTGAATTTTTGATTTGTTTGTTAAATTTAAACCAGGATTTTTGATTTTTTTGACTGTTTTTTTAGATTTTTTTTTCTTCAAATTATTGACTTTTTTGGCCTTTAATATTCACTTAATATTAATTTTCGTCACAGTTTTCGATTTTCTTTTTTTTTTTTAAGGAAAGATGTTTGATGGAATTGCGGGTCAAGGAGACTGAATTTTTGATTTGTTTGTTAAATTTAAACTGGGATTTTTGATTTTTTCGCACTGTTTTTTTGATTTTTTTTTCTTCAAATGATTGACGTTTTTGGCCTTAATATTCACTTAATATTAATTTTCGTCACAGTTTTCGATTTGCTTCTTTTTTTTTAAGGAAAGATGTTTGATGGAATTGTGGGTTAAGGAGACTGAATTTTGGATTTGTTTGTTAAATTTAAACCAGGATTTTTGATTTTTTGGACCGTTTTTTTATATTTTTTTTTCTTCAGATTATTGACTTTTTTGGCCTTTAATTAACTTAATATTAATTTTCGTCACAGTTTTCGATTTGCCTGTTTTTTTTAAGGAAAGATGTTTGTTGGAATTGCGAGTTAAGGAGACTGAATTTTTGATTTGTTTGTTCAATTTAAATCGGGATTTTTGATTTTTTGACTGTTTTTTCGATTTTTTGTTCTTCAAATTATTAACTTTTTTGGCCTTATAAATTATAAATTGATTAAATTCATAACGTTTTAAACGTCAGTTTCCTCCGAGTTTACACAGCGTTTGATGTACATTTAAAATATGATTAAAATTGAAAATAAAACACGAAAGCGTAAATATAAATGATACCATCAAGTCGGAGAAAGTAACATGATGGCCACATCACCATTTTTTCATTTTTAGGACCCGAGTTTTCAGTTTTTGGTCTAAACTTCCGTTTATTTGGCCACGATTGTTTATTTTTTATTTTGTAGCCTATGTTTTACATTTTGTGTTTTTTTCTCGAGTTTTTTGGTCTATATTTTTGATCTTCTATAAATTTTGGCCGAATTTTCAAATTTTTGATTTTTTAAGCTTGAATTTTTATTTTTCGTTGCTATTTTTAAGTTTATTTTGGTGTAAGTTTTTAATTTTTGCCCTTTATTTTATATTTTGTAACCTGAATATTGCTTTTTTACGTCTGAATTTTTCAATTTTTTGCCCATTATTTTCAAGATTCGGGTCGGAAACTTATTATTTCATGCATTTTGTCAAGTTTCCTCTTTATTATTATTTTATATTAAGATTGCGTTAAATAAATAAATAAATTATTTTTCCATTACTTGAAAATTCAATTTTTGATCTTTTATTTCTAGACTAGGATTTTTTTTTATTTTTGGCCTATATTTTAGAGCTTTGGCCTGTTTTTTGATTATTTTCTTAAAATATTTGAATTATTTGGCCTTATTTTTTTTTATTTTGGCCACAATTTTTGGTTTTTGTCTACATTTTTTATTTTTAGACCCGAGTTTTTGATTTTTGGTCTAAATTTTCGATTTTTTTGGCCACGATTTTTGATTTTTATTTGATTTGGCTTATATTTCAGATTTTTGATGTGTGGTTCTTTGTATTTTTTTAGTCTAAATTTTATTTCTGTAGTTTTTCTTTGTTTTGGCCGAAATTTTCGATGTTTTCTAAAATTTTCGATTTTCTAATCTGCATTTATTTTTAGCACCGAATTTTCGATTTTTGGTTTGCATTTTTAAATTTTTTAACGGTATTTTCGAGTTTACTGGTCTCTATTTTAGATTTTTAACCAGCATTATTGTTTATTATTTGCATTTTTATTTTTTATTTTCGGAAACTTATTATGAGCTAGTTTTTTTTTTGGGGGGCTTAAATGATTTTTTCTTTTACTGTATGTTCGCCTTTTTTGTTCCAATTTTTTTATTCTTTGGCATAAAAATTCTTAATTTTGGATAAAATGTTCGTTTTGTTTGTTCAATTTTTTAATTTGCATATTTTATTTTTAGGCCCGAGTTTTCGTTTTTTTTATATTTTACATTTTTATGTGTCTTTTTTAAAATCTTATTGATCTAAATATTTTCGATTTGTTTGCTCAAATTTTTGATTTTAAGGATTTAATTTTTGATTTTTGGGCTTAAATTTTTGATGTTAGGCCCACTCCATGTTTTAAATTTTTTTACTGAATTATTGATTTTTATGCGAATTTTTTATTTTTGTCCTTCATTTTAAATTTTGTAAACTGAATATTATTTGTATGCGTCTATTATTCAATGTTTGACTTTCTCCGTTACGAAGTACGAGAAAGTATTGTGATCGTGATTTTTTTTCAAATTTTTTTCAAAATGTCCGTTTTGGGGTCCCTAGATGCCATTTCAACAATTTCTGGAAAAAGAAAATTGTGTCCGTGTGTGTATGTGTGTGTGTCTATCTGTACGCGCTGTATCACAAAAACGAATTGAGCAATTGATATGAAACTTTGAACATACGTGTTATTTGATAATATGAAGAACTGAAAAGCTTTTGGTAAAATTTCGTACACCGGAAGTGGGCGTTTACCTTAACTGTTTTTTTGTTTTTTGACAATATTTTCTTAAATATGAAAAATATCACAAAAACATTTAAACAAACTTTGAAGACAACCAAGAAATTAACATCTTTTGCTTGAAAACATTTTTTATAAAATCATTTTTATTCGAGAAAAAAATTTATTATTTTTTTTAATTTTTGGTTTATAATTACAAAACGATAATAGTTACAGCAAATTTATGTTGATAATAATTGTAGATAATGCTAAAATAAACAACTTATAAAGAATAAGTTTTTTTCTAAATCTCTTTAGTTTTTGAGTAAACTCAGTTTTTGAACTTGAAGTATAATTTTTCCATGTTTCATAATTTTGACGTTTTAAACGTCAGTTTCATCCGAGTTTACGCAACGCTCGAAGTACATTTCAAATATGATTTCAATTGAAAATAAACCATGAAAGTGTCAATATAAATGATACCATCAAGTCGGAGAAAGTAACATGATGGCCACATCACTATTTTTTTGTACCGGATTGAACATGATTGTAAAGTACGAGTTTTGTATTTATTTAACCAACATTGAGGTAGATTATGTTGACGCCCATGTCTTATAAAACCAATAAGTTCTCAAATTCTACTAACCTTGTGGTATTTTGATAACTAGTAAACGTTGTTAACTAACTTTTATCTCTTTTGTTTCAGGTACGTGTAGCCATCTTAAGAGCGTCCAGTGAATTCTGGGATATTGCACATAGTAAGATTTAGAGTTTTGATTAATTAAAACATTTGTTTTTGTTTCATTTTTTTTTTATTTGTCTCTCTTGGAGGGAATAATGTTTCACCACGGGTTAAGTGAGAAATTAATTAATCGCAAAGATTTAGAATATTTAGAAAGATATGATACATTTGGATTATGTGTATAACTAAACTGATTTACTTATTTAATATACTCAAACCAACCTACATAGCTTTGAATATCCGAATAATTCTAAGTACAGGATGGCAAATGTAAGTTGGCCAGACGCGCAGAGAGGAAGCGAAAGCTCTCTCTCTCTCTCTCTCTCTCTCTCTTTCTCTCTACTGCCGGCCGAGTACAGTCTCTGTAATAAGCAAGCACATATTCTTCGCGTGCGCTATTCATTTAAAACTCAATCGCTCTCCTCCACATTGAAAAAGAATGTACCAGGCGCGTGAACTCTTCACGAAATCTATCGAGAGAGCCCTGCGAAGGTACCGCCCACAATTTTGCCACTGCGCAACGGCAAGTTATGTTGTTATGAAACAATGGTGTTAATCTTTATTTTTCTTTATTTGCATAAATATCATAATACGGGTATATACAGATCTGTTGCGGAAATTATTGTTCATCTTTAAGTTCATGAGTTGCACATTTGGCAAAATGCATCGCATTTTCTGGCCCGTTGCCGAGGTCCTCTTTGGTACATTTCGTGACCACGGAATGCGCCATCTCGTCGCCGTAGATGTCGGTTAATTTTTTGGCGATGGTGTCGACTTGGAATTTCCCGGCGCCGTTTAGGAAGCCCGGCTTTTGGAAGAAGCAGAAGAAGAATTCGGGCAACTTTTCGTCATCCTCGTACTCGCCCTTGTCGGCTTTCGCTACCGCTTCTTCGGCAATCCCAGTCTTTTCGATGCACTCCGCGTTCGCTTTCTTGATCTCTTCAATGTGTTCCTCGGTTATTTTCTAAAATACGATTTGCAATTAGTTTAATCATAGTACCAATCTTAAATTAATAACAAATTTTATGTTATTTTAGATTATAATTAGGATAGATACACTCTTGTCTTAACCCTTTCGGTCCTGGTGGTGGCAATTGCCACCGCAACATTTACATGTCTCTACTTACTATGACAATCCATATTTTTGCTGTTTATCACTAGATGTCACTTCAACAAAGCCTCACTAATTCATTCCTATACTAATTATGCAAATGAGTTTAAGTTTAGTGTTTATTGGCCTTAAGAAGCTCCCCATCAATAATAATTAACAAACTTTTTTTTTTCAAATTTAAAAATCCAGGGCTGAAAGGGTTAGGCGTTTCACAAATTTTTCTAATTAAGTGGAGTTATCCTTCGACAATTTAAGGACACAGTCAATGAGCGGGTATTATAACAATAATTATTATTTCAAACGACAATTGTATAAATAGTTACTGTTCGACCCATTAGAAAAATTAAGCGATTTTTACACTCGGCTCTAAACTGATTGTGACGTGATCCACTAAAATTATGTAATAATATTTTACACAGGGTTACATAAAGGATTAATGTTGGTTTCCAAAGAATCATATTTTTTATAAGTATTTCTAGTAATATATAATTTAGTGTTAAAAATGGGTATTTTCAACATTAAATAAAATTTAAATATACGCTGAAAATCTGAAATATTTTACTATAGAGTCACAGATTGATTCTTTGGAAACAAAATCTATTAATCCAAACTAGTTTTACCTAAAAAATAAGGGCGCAATTACGTATGAGCTAGACCCTTCCGCGAGATATTTTAGTTGGCGTAAAGTGACGCACATTTTTTTCCATCAGCGAGCGGATATTAAAACCTTAATAAATGTTTAAATTAAAACTAAAATAGAATCACTGAATAAAATGTTTTTTACCACAATTTATTTATTTAAATTGTGGTAAAAAACATAGTAAGCGTTTTATTCAGTGATTCTATAAGGAATTAGATAAATACAAGAAAACGAAATGTAGCCTGAATATATGAATATTCAACCTGTTCGTTAATCTGCAAGCAAAAAATTAAGTCTTACTAAGACTATAAACAAATAACTTATTGAAATAACTACTTCCCTGGCTAGTGCCACGCCGGAATTACCACGTAGTAACGGTCGCAACCATCACCATGAATAAAACAAAAATATTAATAGGTAATATTACCACAATATATTAGTAACTAAGTCATGTTTTATTATACTATTAATAAAATATGTATGTTAATTAATACGTACTGCACCAAGAGCAATTGCGATACACCCCACAAAGGTAATAGCCGTTACGAATTTCATCTTGTACGATGTTAATTGTATAACTATGCAAATTGAATTGCTTAAATTACAACACAGGCTCCTATATATACACTAAATTCTATGCGGTAATTTGCGAGGATATCGAAATTCGGTGTTAAATTCACGGCCAAAATTGTTGTGGCACATAAAATTAAACAATGGCATTAATTGGCACTCAGTTCCACTACTTAATTATATCGTGTGTACCTATGGTTATGCTGCCATTTGTGATAAGTCGTTAAATTGATTAGTTCTCGTAACGTATTGTTAATTTAATAATGGAAATTAGATGCGCTTCTGTGTTAACTATCAAATCATGGTTTTGATTATCACGTATCAAAAGATTACTAATTACTTTGTTTATCTGTATCAAAATTATTTCAGCTGAATTTCAGTTTAATTATGGATTACATGGTAACAGTTGCAACGATCCTCTACAAAATTGTTTTAATTCTTTTTTTTTTTTGTTGGACAAGCTAAGTATAATTTTTCGTTTTGTAGGATTATGTTAAAATAATTAGAAATAATATAACTAAAATCATAAGTGAAATAATTGTTATCGCAACTAATAGGCTTTATTTATTGTTTAAATTTTTTTATATATCTAGGCCTAGTACTTGATAGGAAACTTGTCTTGGCGCTACGTGAGCTGCAGGCACCACTCCGTCTGCAACAATGATTAAACAAACAATTAAAAAATATATATCTTATTAGTGCACTGAGTTTAGACTAGTCTAGCACATACCAAATAATCGGTTCCAGAAATTTTGGGCCTTGTTAAACCAAAGTTCCTACGCCGATCAAATTGTGACCTCAAATCATGAGTCTGAATAGAGTAAAAAAACTAAAACAAATTCGGCTATATAGATGCATCCAAAATAGAGATAGGCACCAGCATAGACATATATGGTCATAAATATAGAGGATTAGTTCTTCCTGGACAAGGTCCTTCTGTGTTACACGCTGAATCAATAGCCTGAAATGTATGTGCCCAGGTGTGCACGAAAAAGGGCTACAAAAGATAACATATCTATCTGATCTCGGACAGCCAAGTGCTTTTAAGAACCTCAAAGATTACAAATAAGCTCTGAACCAATTGGCTAAGAGTAACAAGCTCACTCTAATGTGGGTACCTGGCCACGTAAGTAACAAAGGCAACGAACATGCTGCTAATCCGTGGAATGAAATGATGATAGCTTTTGGTTGTCTAATAATATAATCCGTGCGGACTATAACTTACCAGACATGAATTGGGTAAAGATAACTTTTTGGATTAAATGAAAATGCCACACTACAAATAGAATTTGCATGTTCCTCAACTAAACAATTGCTCGAATAATCATGGCGTATTTTTAGATTTAGTGTTCGGTTGTACTAAATGTACTATAGTGATCATCAGCACCATATTGCCTATTTAGTTGATTGCACTTTCATTCAACCTGAAGTAATCTTAGATGTCTTCTCATTTAACAATTTTTAATGCGCTTATTTCTTTAAATTAAATAGTTACTTATCATGTATTGATTGGTCGGATTGTTTTGGCTTATATCAGGATGCCTATGAAGTATTTATTCTGCTCTTCAATATGTTATTTATTCGTTTCTTAGAAAAAGAGATTCATCAGTAATTACCCGGAGTGGTTTAATAAACAATTAGTATCTGAAAAAAAGTTGCACACAATAGTTATAAATCCACGGAATATTTCAAATGTTTCATGTTAGAAGTCGTTATAAGGAGTTATCATATAGTCTGTACTCTGAATACATTTTGAAAATTTTAAATTAATGTAAAAAAAAATAATAAAATTTTTAGATGAATCATAAAAAAAAGACATGAACGAAATTCCTCTCTCCATGAATTATAATGACAAATGTAGTAATAATATAGAATACTGTAAACTTCTTTGCTGAGCATTTTGCTGGAGTTTATCTAACAAGGGGAGGATCAGATGTGTGACTCACCGATTTGATGCATTTTTGGCACACGGGTAGGTCATGACTAGGAGTGTAACAGGTGCAAGTGACAAGGCGCATTATTCAACCGTCTTCGAAAAAAAGGTTTTTTTCTTATTTGCAGTGTGTTTATGTACCATTTACATACATTAATAGAACAATACCGATCCCGTGGCGTATTGGTAAGATCTCCGGTTCGCAATCTTAAGGTCGATAGATCGAGTCCCACCTTTGGTTAAAGTTCTTTAATACTTTTCTTTTTTTATAGTGTTTATAAATACATGAGTATTTAAAAATATTAATTTTAGAATAAATTATATTAATTTCATTTTTAGGAGAAGGATTGTTAAACAAATTAAACTGGAGATTGAAAAATCAAAATTTTTATTTCCAGTATTTTTTTATAAATCTTAGTCAGTGCAGTCCTTCAAAAAAGTACAACAATATATGGAAAATAATATCGAACAAGGATTTATAAAAAAATAGCCTGGAAGTACAATTATTGGTATTTCAATCTCCTGATTAATTTGTTTACCAATCCTTTTACTCCTAAAAATGAAATTAATACAATTGATTCTAAAATTAACATATTTCAATACAAATGGATTTATAAAAACTATAAAAAAGAAAATTAAACCAACGGTAAATGGGATTCGATCCTTCGACCTTCCGACTGCGAGCCGGAGGTCTATACCTATGCGCCGGAGTGTACTTTCATTAACGTAAAAGGTATAAACATACGAATAATAAACAAATTAAAATACATTTTTTTTTCGAAAACGGCTGAATAGTGCGCCCTATTACTTACACCTGATACACTGCTAATCATGACCTACACGTATGCCAAAGATGGATCAAATCGATGAGTCACACATCTGATCCTCCCCTTGTAAGTGACGGTAATAAATTGCCGTTATTTTTATGTAACAAAGTAGTAAACTTTAACTTCAAACTTATAATTAATTTATCTGAGGTATTTGAAGCAATAAACAATTCAAAAATATGTTCCACGTGTGGGCCGGATGTAATTCCTAGGACGTTTTTAAAGAAATCAACTTCTCCTATTCGAATTTTTTTAAATTTATCATTCAATACGGAAGCATTTCCAAATTTAGTCAGGTACGACTGATGAGTTGACGGATTATAGGGGCGTTTGCTTAGATTGAATTCTAGACAATTGCATCAGCAACCTCTTCATTCCACAAGAGTTACTGTGGTACGTTATGTCTTCATCAGGAATCATAGGATCCTACTTTTTCTAAGATGATCTAGGCAATTCTATGACAGTGACTTCACAGAGATACGCAGACGTGTTGAAAAAGCAAATGTCCACAACTTCCTCATTACGAAGTAAACGTGGAGACATTTTTTCAACAAGACGGAGCAACCTCCCACACGGCAAGAGAAAGCATAAATGTCGTTAATGCTTTATTTCCAAATCACATGATCTATCGAATTGGGGATCACGCAATATACGTCCACTCCCTTCGCCGGACCTAATAACGAGTAACATTTTCTTGTAGGGTTACCTGAAGGGGTTAAGTGTATCAGGATAACCCACCACGAACTAATGCAATTGCAATGCCGCGTAATGTCGATGCCTGAATGGACGTCATCTTACTGGAGTTATATTTCTTAGTAAAACTTGTTCAACTTTTCTTAAATCCTCTTTACTTTCCCCGTACGAAGTACGAGAAGGTATTGTGATCGTGGAAATAAAAAAAAATTACGGAAATATCCGTTTTGAGGTACCTAGAGGTGATTTCAACAATTTCTGAAAAAAAAATGTGTGTCTCTGCGCACTGTATCTCAAAAAATAACAGCAAATATCATAAAACTTGGAACATAAGTCCTATTTGATAATCCGATAAACTGAAAAGCTTTTGGTAAAATTTCGTAATCCGGAAGTGGGTGTATTACAAATACATATAAAAAAATATTGAAGACAACTTAGAAATCAGCATCTTTTGTTCAAAAAATATTTTTCATGACATCATTGTTTTTCGAAACAAAATACAATTTGGAAAAATTTGCTTGCTGCCTTTTTACTCTTCCCCACTTTGTATATAATTTCTCAAGAATAACACTTACACGGGATTTATTTATACAATAAATAATGTACCATTAGAGGAGGTCATTGTAATTAGTTATCTTGAGTTTACGCTCAATGCCAAAATTAATTTTCAAAGCCATATCACCAGTAGTACTGGTAAAGCCATGAAAATTGTTGGATTTTTCTTAAGAGTGGGCAAAGACTTCTCTGCTGGTACCTTAACGTTGCTATACTATACATTTGTCAGGTCAAAATTGGAGTACGCATCTGTCTTTATCAGTTATACTTGATCAAAAAAAATGATAAAGTTTAGAGAAGGTTTTTAAAAATCGTAGCTTAGGAATGGAAAATATTCCAAATATACATTAATTATAATCATTTATTATCCGATGTGTCGCAGATAAAGCATGTTCATTAAAAAAAACCTCAAGTGTGTCATGATTTTTTATTTAAAAAAAATTTAATTGTGCCTTTTAGAAATATCTGACGTTTCGTATGTCAATTCCTAACATGTGTGCCAACTTAAATTTTTTTAAATAAAAAGTCATAGCACACTTAAGGTTTTTTTTTATGAACATACGATATTTGTCTTCTTTATAAAATATTCAATTCCCAAATAATATGTCGGGAGTTATTGTGAAAAAAAAATATTTGGGCTTTGGGAGTAGAACAATATTTAGGTATGCATTTCATAAAACAAATTATGGTCAAAATAATACAATGTAATAGAGAGAGAGATAAAGAGAGAGAGAGAGAGAATACATTTATTGAGACACTTTTACAAATGATTTCCACAGGCAATTGACCAGAGGTCTCTCGGCATCTTTTCCTATTTTCTCAGACAGCTATAAAAGTTTCAGAGTTTAATTATTTAGAATAAATTAGGATACTATTTTTGTAGATTCCTTGTGGTCATTAAATGATTTCAAATCGGTTTCTAATTGTTTTAATTATGAATAATACGATCCTTTGTAATGTTTCAGTTTATAGTTTTTTTGTTTGTTTTTTTAAATATATTTTTGTATATATTAGGTAATTTTTCATGTATAAACAAGTAAAAATGGTATACGACTTAATAAATTATCATCATTAAACATAATACTTAAAGCATCATTTATATTTTCCAGAAATAAAGTCTCTGACAGCGGTCAAATTTTTATCAGCTATTAGAATTGAGTTAAATTATCTGCACCCGTTTCTTCTCCATTTCATGAAGTTTTTTGAAGCTAAAAATAAAATGGAGGCTGCCTGACATTATATTCCACGTAGGTCTTTCGTTGAAACGCTATAAAAATTTTATCGACCGTTCATCTTAAGGAAAAAAAATCTTAAAATTGAAGATATTTGAAGCATCATTTTCCAAATATGAGAACACATCGATTATAAAAAAAATGTTATCCTTTGTAGGATTTATTTCAATTTCTAACATTTCGTGAAGATAATTGAACGATCTTTGATGAATAAAAGATGGCGATGATTTTTAAATTGCGTTACTTTCAATGAACAGTGCCAAAAGTTTTATCCACTGTTGAACCGCTGTCAAAACTTTATCAGCTATTTGACTAGAGGAAAGTATTCTGCACCCTTTTGAAATTATAGATATTTCAAGTATAATTTGCCAAATATAGGAACACATCGATTACAAAAACAGTTGCAAGAATGTTATCCTCTGTTGAATTTATTTCAAAACATTAGTAAAGTTTTGTAATTGATCAATCTTCGACATTTCGTGAAGATAATTCAACGATCTTTGTTGAATAAAAGATGGCGATAATTTTTAAATTGCGTTACTTTAAATGAACAGAGCCAAAAGTTTCGTTCACTGTTGAACCGCTGTTAAAACATTATCAGCCATTTGATTAGAGGAAAGTATTCTGCACTCTTTTGAAATTAGAGATATTTGAAGCATAATTTGCCAAATATAGGAACACATCGATTACAAAACAGTTGCAAAAATGTTATCCTCTGTTGGATTTATTTCAAAACATCAGTAAAGTTTTGTAATTGATCAGACTTCAACATTTCGTGAAGATAATTCAACGATTTTTGTTTGAATAAAAGATGCCGATGATTTTTAAATTGCGTCACTTTAAATGAACAGTGCCAAAAGTTTTATCCACTGTTAAACCGCTGTCAACACTTTATCAATCATTAGACTAGAGGAAAACATTCTGGACCGTTTAAATCAGTTGCAAAAATGTTATCGTCTGTTCGATTTATTTCAAACCTTGTAATTTTGTAATTGATTAATCTCAATAATAAGGGTATTTAATGTCGGGGAACTCTAAAAATCCTCATTGTCGCAGGCCACGTTTCTGTCTGCTTTTAGGGCTTCACTGTTTTTCAAACCTCCCGAATTTAAAATTCTACCATCGTAATTTACATTTAAATATATTTGATATCTCTTAAAATTAAATTTGATAAATAAAATCAATGAATAGTATTGTTAGAATGTATTTAAAAATGTTACAGCATATTATAAACGGATAAACAAAACAGTGTTATCTCTTGGTTAATCATCCTCGTGTTCATCATGATCATGTTTCGGCTTGTGCTCATGGCAGCATTTTGCGAAATGCACGGCGTTCTCCTTGGCGGATCCGTGGCTTTTCTTGGTGCATTCGGAGACGATCTTCTTGGCGACTTCTTCTCCGTACTTTTCGGTGAATTCGCTTTCAATTTTGTCGACTTGATACTCTCCGGCTTCGTCTATGAATCCCGGTTTCTTCAAGAAACAAACGAAGAATTCTGGTAGTTTCGGGTCGTCGGCGAACTCCCCGTCGCATATTGCTTTCTTCACGATGTCCTTGCCAACTCCGGTTTCGGCGATGCATTCCTTCTTCATTTTTTTTAGTTCTTCCTTATGTTCAGCAGATAATGGCTGAAATAGATATATTGATTTAAAGGATGAAATTGATTTTATTTATATTTTTAAATAATGAACAAAAAAGTTTTAAATTATATTTAAAAAAATTACTTTAATTTTTTTTATATGTTAAATATAAGTAACTGGGCAGAAAGACCTTGGGTTGATGGTCCAAGCAGACTAACCACCTCATATTGTAAATGTATGTATATTCACCCGACATGTATATATTGTTATAGTCTAAATAAAGTTTATCTCTCTCTCTCTCTCTCTCTCTTTATTGGTATCTGTATAAATGATATGAAATTGATTACAAGATCATTCAAATATATAAAGAATGTTAATACATTTTAGTTTTTACAAAAATTTGCCCTTAAATGGTCAATCAATGTTTACTGTTGGTACCTATTTATTTATTTTAAAAATTACGTAATTCATCAAGACAAACACTATACACCCATGGACCTGCATGGACCACCTTTGAATTTACCATGAGGCTAAGAGGTAAAAACTCATCTCATTTGGCCACTGTGGATCAGCAAACAAATTTTCTTTTGCAATGAGATAAAATACATACTTTCCTTCTTTGCTCTTTTATTCATGCTAACAAATAACAGGCCAAGAAGCCGCAGTGTTTAGGGGCTCCTGCGTCCCAAACCAAAAACAAATTTTTGAAAAAAGAAAAAAACAATAAATGAACAAATTCTTTATAGAACTATTTTCTTGGCCACGATGAAAATTAAATTATTTGACAAATAAATAATTTTCTTTAATTTAATAAATGAAAAATAATATTATGCAAAAATAAACTTACATGTGCAATTGTTAAGGCGGCACAAGCCAATACAGCGGCGGCAACGAAGAATTTCATCTTGGCTTATTCACACTTCTTGTAGGAGCTACGAAACTGGAATACATCACCATACAAATTCGGGGCGTATATATACCCCGAAGATGGCGAATATCCAAGGTCAATGTCATTCGTGTGTTACGTATTTGATCTTCTGGTGTGCGCGAAACTTAATTATCTTCTCAAACGCGATTACCATTTACACAGGGAGCCGCTAATGATGATTACGCTGCAGAAAAAAAATTCAACCGTTAAAGTGTAATGTTTTTTAGTTCAATTTGTACCGTGTTTTTATGAGTTGTTTATAAAGCTGATATGATTTTTATTCACTTTTAATTACACGTCTGTTTGATTGGTAATAATATGGCAAGAAGACCAAAATGATGGCCAAAGCTAAAAAAAAACTTTTATATAAAAATTTTATGTGATTTTATGAAGAAAAAGAAATAATTCTCCATTTGCGTGTCAATAAAGATTTGTCCCATTTGTCACATTTTTCAACAAAAAAATTTCATGTGATTGCATTACAAAAAAAAATTAATTCAATTCTCCATTGGTGTGCCAATAAATATTTGTCAACAAAAAAATGTCATGTAATTTTATGAGAAAAAAAATTTAATTTTATTCTCCATTGGTGTGCCAATAAATATTTGTCACATTTGTCAACAAAAAAATTTCATGTGATTTTATGAAGAAAAAAAAATTCTCCATGGAGAATTTTTTTTATATGATTTTATGAGAAAAAAAAAATTCTCCATTCGTGTGCCAATAAATATTTCTCACATTTGTCAACAAAAAAATTTCATGTGATTTTATGAAGAAAAATAAATTCTCCATTTGCTTGTCAATAAAAATTTGTCACATTTTTTAACAAAAAAATTTCATGTGATTTTATAAGAAAAAAAAAATAATTTAATTCTCGATCGGTGTGCCAATAAAGATTTATCACATTTATCAACAAAATCAACATTACATGTGATTTTATGAAGAAAAAAAAATAATTCTCCATTTGCGTGTCATTAAAGATTTGTCACATTTTTCAACAAAAAAAATTCAAGTGATTTTATGAAGAAAAAAAAAATTATTGAATTCTCCATTTGTGTGCCAATAAATATTTGTCACATTTATCAACAAAATATTTCATGTGATTTTATGAAGAAAAAAAAATTCTCGATTTGCGTGTCAATAAAAATTTGTTACATTTGTCCCATTTTTCAACAAAGGTAAAAAAATTGATGTGATTTTATAAAAAAAAAAAAATTATTTAGTTCTCCATTTGCGTGTCATTAAAGATTTGTCACATTTTTCAACAAAAAAAATTCAAGTGATTTTATGAAGAAAAAAAAATTAATTGAATTCTCCATTGGTGTGCCAATAAATATTTGTCACATTTATCAACAAAATATTTCATGTGATTTTATGAAGAAAAAAAAATTCTCGATTTGCGTGTCAATAAAAATTTGTTACATTTGTCCCATTTTTCAACAAAGGTAAAAAAATTGATGTGATTTTATAAAAAAAAAAAATTATTTAGTTCTCCATTGGTGTGCCAATAAAGATTTGTCACATTTTTCAACAAAAAAAATTCAAGTGATTTTATGAAGAAGAAAAAATTAATTGAATTCTCCATTGGTGTGCCAATAAATATTTGTCACATTTATCAACAAAATATTTCATGTGATTTTATGAAGAAAAAAAAATTCTCCATTTGCGTGTCAATAAAAATTTGTTACATTTGTCCTATTTTTCAACAAAGGTAAAAAAAATTGATGTGATTTTATGAAAAAAAAAATATTTAGTTCTCCATTGGTGTGCCAATAAAGATTTGTCACATTTATCAACAAAATAATTTCATGTGATTTTATGAAGAAAAAAAAATTGTCCATTTGCGTGCCAATAAAGATTTGTCAAATTTTTCAACAAAAAAATTTCATGTGATTTTATGAGAAGAAAAAATTAATTTAATTCTCCATCGGTGTGCCAATAAAGATTTGTCAGATTTGTCAACAAAAAAATTTCATGTGATTTTATGAAGAAAAAAATAATAATTCTCCATTTGCGTGACGATAAAGATTTGTCACATTTGTCACATTTTTCACCAAAAAAATTTCATGTGATTTTATGAGAAAAAAAATTTAATTCAATTCTCCATTGGTGTGCCAAGAAAGATTTGTGACATTTGTCAACAAAAAAATGTCATGTGATTTTATGAAGAAAAAAAAAATTCTCCATTTGCGTGTGAATAAAGATTTGTCACACTTGTCATATTTTTCAACAAAAAAATTTCATGTGATTTTATGAAAAAAATATTAATTTAATTCTCCATTGGTGTGCCAATAAAGATTTGTCACATTTATCAACAAAATAATGTCATGGGATTTTATGAAGAAAAAAAAAATTCTCCATTTGCGTGTCAATAAAAATTTGTCACATTTTTCAATAAAAAAATTTCATGTGATTTTATGAGAAAAAAAAATTAATTCAATTCTCCAATAAAGATTTGTGACATTTGCCAACAAAAAAATTTCATGTGATTTTATGAAAAAAAAAAAAAATAATTCTCTATTTGCGTATCAATAAAGATTTGCCACACTTGTCATATTTTTCAATAAAAAATTTCATGTAATTTTATTAAAAAAAAATTAATTCTACATCAAAGATTTTTCAACAAAAAACTTCATGTTTATTTATAAAAAAAAAAGTTGATTCTCCATTGAGGTGCATATAAAAATTTGTCACATTTATCAACAAAAAAATTACATGTGATTTTATGAAGAAAAAAAATTATCCATTTGCGTGTCAATAAAGATTTGTCACATTTTTCAACAAAAAAAATTATGTGATTTTATGAAAAAAAAATATTTAATTTAATTCTCCATTGGTGTGCCAATAAAGATTTGTCACATTTGTAACAATAATTTTTATGTGATTTAGAAAAAAATTAAATTTAATTCTCTATTGGTGTGTCAATAAAGTTTTGACACATTTGTCACATTTTTTTACCAAAAAATTCTCATGTGATTTATATAAAAAAAAATTAAATTTATTCTTCATTGGAAGATTTGTCACATATACAGGGTGAGTTTTTTTCGGTGTTCTCTACGGGAATTTCGGAACTATAAGAGATAGAGAAACGGTTAAATGGGCAAAGAAGTGCAGTTTTATGAGCCCAACGAAATTTTCGAAAAAGTGAAGGGTAACTAGATATTTTGAAAAATGTAAAAAGTGTCAATTTTTTCAAATAAATATATCTCGGTTATTATGACAGATAGAAAAAAACTGTACAAAACAAAGTTGTAGCTAATTTTACGCAGCTTAATAAAATAAATTCAGAAAATTTTTAACGCCATTATTTTCTGAGATATGACGCAAACTCAATTTTTTTTTTAATGGAAATCATAGTTGGCCATGATCCCATTCGAAAGAATATTTTTTCTCTTTAATCTGATATCATATATGACATAGTTATTTCTAAAAATAAGTGAGTTACAGTCATTTTTAAGTTTTATTATAAATCAAAAAAATAGTTAGCCATGAAAAAGATGAAAGTAAAACAATTGCAGTTGATTGTAACAACAATAAAATATTGTAATTATTATTTTCATAGAGATAAACAAAGTTGACAAAAAACAAACCCATGTTTAATGGTCACTGTTAAATTAGCAATATCACTGAAGAAATGACGGAAATTATATTATATTGTTTATGCTGGAGGCTTCTACTTCGTTGTACATTTTAAATATTGTAATTAAATTGTAATTCTTGTTTGAAAATGGTAATTGTATTACCGAAACTTAAGTCACAAAAATAAATATATGTTATACAAAACAAAGTTAAAAGTGTTTTATTACGAAATTATATTAAATTAAACCCTGGGTTTGTAGGTTATGTTTAATTGGATATTACTAAGGTTGGTGGATACAGTGGCGTCTATAGAGGGGGGTTCGGGGTTATAAACCTCCCAGAAATTTCAAAAAATAATATTTAATGTGTTTTCAAATTTTTTTAGCGAAAATAATTTGTATCTACGCGCCTGGGTGGGTAGACCCTATCCCATAATAAGGGTGGTGGGTGTGCCCTATTCTACAATCTAACCAGTGAAACATATTGTTGCTACAAATAAATTAATTAATGAAAAGAAAAAATCCAAAGCCAATATTTTGATGACGAATTCACGGTTTTTTACCTGTAAAACCCTCGCGTAGGTTCTGCTGTTTGGAGGGTAGGATAGAGCCCACCCACCCCCCTCGTATTCTACTTAAACATAACCAACAAACCCCTGTTTAATGGTAATTGTTAAATTAGCATTATCACTGTAGAAATGACGGAAATTATATTTAAATAAAACCTGTGTTTGTAGGTTATGTTTAATTGGATATTAAGGTTGGTGGGTACAGTGGCGACTATAGAGAAGGCTCCGGGGTTATAAGCCTCCCCCAAATTTCAAAGAATAATATTTAATGTGTTTTCAAAACTTTTATTCCATTTTAAATTATTAGCGAAAATAATTTATATCTACGCGCCTGGGTGGGTAGGCCCTATCCCATTTTAAGGGTGGTGGGTGTGCCCTATTCTACAATCCAACCAGTGAAACATATCCAAGAGTTGCTACAAGTTAATTAATTAATGAAAAGATAAAAATCCAAAGTCAGCATTTTGATGATGAATTGACGGTTTTCCACCTGTAAAACCCTCGCGTAGGTTCTGCTGATTGGAGGGTAGGATAGAGCCCACCCACCCCCCTCGTATTCTACTTAAACATAACCAACAAACCCCTGTTTAATGGTAATTGTTAAATTAGCAATATCACTGAAGAAATGACGGAAATTATATTTAAATAAAACCTGTGTTTGTAGGTTATGTTTAATTAGATATTAAGGTTGGTGGGTACAGTGGCGACTATAGAGGAGGCTCCGGGGTTATAAGCCTCCCTCAAATTTCAAAGAATAATATTTAATGTGTTTTCAAAACTTTTATTCAATTTTAAATTATTAGCAAAAATAATGTATATTTACGCGCCTTGGTGGGTAGGCCCTATCCCATTATAAGGGTGGTGGGTGTGCTCTATTCTATAATCCAACCAGTGAAACATATCCCAGAGTTGCTACAAGTTAATTAATTAATGAAAAGAAAAAAATCCAAAGTCATCATTTTGATGATGAATTGACGGTTTTCCACCTGTAAAACCCTCGCGTAGGTTCTGCTGATTGGAGGGTAGGATAGGGCCCACTCACCCCCCTCGTATTCTCCTTAAACATAACCAAGAAACCCCTGTTTATTGGTAATTGTTAAATTAGCAATATCACTGAAGAAATGACAATTGTATTAAATTAAAACATGGGTTTGTAGGTTATGTTTAATTGGATTTTAGGGGTGGTGGGTGGGCCCTATCCAACAATCCAACCGGTAAAACAAATCCCAGAGTTGCTGCAAATGAATTAATTATGAAAGAAAAAAAAATACAAAAAAGTCATGGCGAATGTAAGAACCCCACGCTCTTTCTCGTCGATTTTCGATTTCTAAATCTTCGAAATCGAAACTCGTAACGACATCTATCTGTAGTCAAGGGGAACACTTTTATACCCACGCCACTGGGATAGCGTTGCGGCCGTTAGTTCGTCTGCAGCAGTCATCAAAAGCAGTTCGGGGTGTGTACGTACCCCACCGTGTCATCAACGTCGTTTTTTTGTAAATTGTGTTTTTCATTTTCGTGTTTAGGAAGAAAGGAGAGGTAAGTAATCATCGTTATGCATGATTTTTTTTTAACGTTTTTCAACGATTTTCCACGTTTTTTGTTTATGTTCAGAACGGCGTATAATTTTCATTCTCGATATTTGCGAGAGCAGTTGCTTGCGAGGAACCATTGGAAGATAATAGTGCCAACCATCTTTCAAGCTCGGAGAATTCTTCAGATGAAAGCTATGATGAATCTGACGATGCTATGGATATCGATATGGAGGATCTAATTTCTCAAAATAAATACCTTTTCTTAAAGACCTATGAAAACTATTATTATTCCTTTATAGTGATATAACAGAAGAAGATAGAGCTAAAATTTTAGCCCTTTTTATCGAAAAACAAAAAAGTTATGATTTTTTTTTGTAAAAAACGCACTTTTTTCAACTTTTTCAGGTATCCGAATTTTTTATGAACGCTGATCTTGATTTTTCTAAACACGGACTATTCTACAGTTATAAAGCGGTATCTAAAGATGATCTCTGATTTTTTTTTCATTCGATAATAACATTTTATTATAAATAAAATCAGAGTAGGTAAAGTGTGTTGCTAGGCAACTTACCACAATTTCGTATTTTTTTAACTGACATGTGAATAAACACATATCAAATGTGAGCAAATAAAATTAAACAAATTATATTGTACGAATGTATTTAAAAAAAGTTACATCATATTACAAACGGATACAAATAACCTCTATTTAATTTTTTTCGTGATCTTGATGTCTTTTTTGAGTTGATGAAAACATTTGGCCAGATTGAAAGCATTATCCTTGGCGGATCCGTGGCTCTCCTTGGTACATTCGGAAATGTACTTCTCGGCAAATTCCTCCCCGAACTTCTCGGTGAGTTTGGTCTTCATGCGTTTGATTTGATATTCTCCGGCATCATTCATGAATCCTGATTTCTTCGAGAAGCAGAGGTAGAATTCGGGCAGTTTCGGGACGTCGTCGGGGATGTCACCGCCGCACGCTTTCTTCACGACGTCCTCGTCAACTCCAGTTGCCACAACGCATTCCCCCCAAGCTTTCTTCATTTCGTCCTTATGTTCATCGGATGCGGGCTAAAATTGAAATATTGATTTGAAGGATAAAGCCAGTTAAGTACATTAATTTAATCAATACCTTAATTTAAATTGTAAATTTTACAAAAAATATTTCTTAATTTAATTTAAACTTCAAAAAAAAAATGTTTTCCTTTAGGGGGTGGAATCGTTTTAGCAACAAAACAATTCACATGGCATTGAAGAGAAAATTTGAAACTGTTCAGACTGCAAAAGTTCATCGATTTTGGTGCAAAATTACTCAAGTTATGGCCAAAAAAGTGAAAATTTAATTTTTAAACTTAAAAAAAAGTGTTTTCCTTTAGGGGGTAGAATCTTTTTAGCAATAAAACAATTCACATGGCATTGAAGAGAATTTGAAACTGTTCAGACTGCAAAAGTTCATCGATTTTGGTGCAAAATTACTCAAGTTATGGCCAAAAAAGTGAAAATTTAATTTTTAAACTTAAAAAAAAGTGTTTTCCTTTAGGGGGTAGAATCTTTTTAGCAATAAAACAATTCACATGGCATTGAAGAGAATTTGAAACTGTTCAGACTGCAAAAGTTCATCGATTTTGGTGCAAAATTACTCAAGTTATGGCCAAAAAAGTGAAAAATGTCATTTTTTTTTCAAAAATTCATAACTTTGCTCCAAATCATCGAAACGACTCTAATTTTTAAGGCATTTGAAGGAAATTGAATACATTTTTCTGCCATTGTAGTGAAATTTCCCGCCGATTTTTTTTTTTTGGGCACGGTACAGCTTGCCAAAGTTGGACAATTTTTTACATAAAAAACATTTTTTTTTCCATCGCGTTGTTACGGGGGGTGGGTTGGACTTAGGGTCAAAATCAACTACACATTCTTAAAGATAAAAGTTAAATCTTTCCCAAACTGAAAGATTTATCGATTTTCGACCAAATTGAACCAAGTTACGACGGTTTGAAAAATCGAGTTTTTTCGCGATTTTTTTAGTGACGCTTTTTTTACGCCGAGTGTATATGATGGAACAAACACTACCATCAAGAGATGAGCGCCAGGACGGGAAGCAGGAACTCTCTCAAGTCATTTGAGCAGACTTGATCGAAAATTATCTTTAATTTAACAAACCACTACGAAAGCTAAATATTATCGATGAACAAACTTACGTGTGCAATAACTAAGGCAGCACAAGCCAAAACAGCGGCGACAACGAAGAATTTCATATTTGCTTGTTCACACGCACACACTTCTTGTAGGAGCTTTGAAACTAGAATAAATCACCTGAACAATTTTGGGCTTATATATGGCGAATGACCAAGGTCAATGGCATTCGTGTATTACGCATTTGATCTTCTGGTATTTGCGAAATTTAATTATCTTTTCAAACGCGATTACGATTTACACCATAATGCTAATGATCGTTACAACACACAAAAGAATCAACGGTTAAAATCCAATATTTTTGGTACAATTCGCACCATTTTTCTCCCAAATAATTAAAAATAAATGGTGACACCGGTGGATAGCAAAAACTAACTAAACACCCACTGCCGAGCTAAAAGAGTTTTTTAGAAAAGTTTAGTTTTTGCTATCCACCGGTGTCACCATTTATTTTTAATTATTTGGAAGTAAAATGGTGCAAATTTCACCAAAAATATTGGCCTCCATTCCATTAAATAAAGACCCAAAAAACAAAATGGTGATGTGGCCATCATGTACTTTCTCCGACTTGATGGTATCATTTATATTTACGCTTTCATGGTTTATGTTTAATTTAAATTATATTTTAAACGTACATCGAACGTTTTGTAGACTCGGATGAAACTGACGTTTAAAACGTCAAAATTATGAAAGATGGAAAAATTATAGTTTAAATTTAAAAACTCAGTTTACTCAAAAACTAAAGAAATTTCGAAAAAAACGTATTCTTTATAAGTTATTCATTTTGGCATTCTCAGCAATTATTATTGACATAAATTTGCTATAACTATTATCGTTTCATAATTATAAACCAAAAATGAAAAAAAAATTAATAAATTTTTTTCTCGAATAACAATGATTTTATAAAAAATATTTTCAAATTAAAGATGTTCATTTCTTTAATGTCTTCAATATTTGTTTAAATGTTTTTGTGATATTTTTAATATTCAAGAAAATATTTGAAAAAAACAAAAAACAGTTAAGGTAAACACCCACGAAATTTTACCAAAAGCTTTTCAGTTCTTCGGATTATCAAATAAAACTTATGTTCAAAGTTTCATATCAATAGCTCTATTAGTTTTTGAGATGCAGCGCGTACAGACACAGACACACACACAGGAAAAAAATTCCAGAAATTGTTGAAATGGCATCTAGGGACCCCACGGATGTTTCCGTAAAAAAAAATTTGAAAAAAATCACGATCACAATATTTTCTCGTACTTCGTAACGGAGAAAGTAAAAAAATCAGTGACATAACTTCAAATTCTGAGCTCGGAGGCGAATCCGCATTTTGTTCAACATTTCCTATCTGTGAACAATTTTTAATCAATCTCTTCGGGCCCTTCAGAAATCATCTAGGGCCCGTAGACTGCTGCCTCCTCAGTGTTATTGTTCGTTTCATCACTGTTTCAAACATAATTCGATTCGCGATATTTATTTAAACATTACCTCAATAAAATGCGACAAGGAGTTAAAGATCATTATTTGCGTTTATGAGATATTTATGTACATAAGTCACAGTGAAGGCTCGCGGGGTAAGTGATGGTACGGCCGAGGTAGCAGAGGTGGTAATACAGATAGGTGCGGTCACCATTTTTTTTTGTTTCTGGGGAGTTATATAGCCCTTATATGAAATTCGTAAATTTGTAATAATAACTTTATTAATGTCAGTACATCTACAGAGGATGTTTACACAGGTAAAGAAAAAATATAATAATACATTCAACTTATATCACTATTTCTATTATCTTACAATATAATAATTCTGAATTTATTGGCTCAAATATTCTTCCACTGAAAAATAAGCATGCGCAATCATTTTTTTTTATTTTGGCTTTAAACAGGTGAGATGATAAGCTTATTAAAATGTTTGGAGTTATTTAAATGAGTAAAACATTTTTTGGAAATGATGTCTAGACCAGTGACGGCTCGCGGGGTGACTCATGGTGCGGCCGAGGTAGCAGAGGCGCGGAACCTACCCATCTGTATTGCCACCTCTGTTATCTCGGCCGTACCATAACTTACCCCGCGAGCCGTCACTGATAAGTCATCATTTCCGTTACTGTTGCTGTAAGCATCCAATTTATAGAAAATGCATGCCTTAATAATGTATAAACGGTAAATTCCATGAAACACAGTCATTTTTTAATTATTTGTTGAATCATCGTTATAAGGTAATCGATAAAAGGTGACAAAGGCAGAGATTAGTAGACTAATATTGCTCTTATCACACTAAAACCTTACCGATATTTTTGAAACTGCTGAAGTCGCTCAAATTAATTTATAATTTTCATGTTTTTCATGAATTAATTGTGTGTGCATTTAAGAATTTTAAAAATAAAAATCGGAAATTTTTTTTTTTTTAATAATCACCGTAGACCCAGTAGCGTACTTAAGGGGGTCGGTGGGTGTGGTCCACCCTGGGCGGCATTTTGTTATCCCTAGTAGCACAATATGTGTCGGGAATATTTTCTAAATATTGATTCTACATTTTTATGTTTCGGAAATATTAAAAGGCCAAAGTAAATATTGATTTTACATTTCTATGTTTCGGAAATATTAAAAGGCCATTGATTTTACATTTCTATGTTTCGGAAATATTAAAAGCCCAAAGTAAATATTGATTTTACATTTCTATGTTTCGGAAATATTAAAAGGCCAAAGTAAATATTTATATAATAAGTCTATGGAAATATTTGTTGCAAATGAATTAATTTACAGAAACAAATTTAAAAAAATAACGCTGCTACGTTTTCGATATTGTTCTACACGTGTGCAATCCTCGTTGATGTTGTACTGGTTGGATTGTAGGATAGTGGCCACCCACCACCCTTTGTATAAACCTTAACTGAAGCTACAAAACCATGTTCGTGTAATCAAATTTCTTTGTAAATTCTTTGGTCAAATTTCTTTGTAAATTTTTTGGTCAAATTTCTTTGTAAATTCTTTGGTGATGTTAGAAGTTTAACAACAGCCGTAACAAGATTTTTAATTGAAGTTAAAGTTAATCCGGAGGGTGGTCAGCTCATTTTTTGCAGATATACTGACTAAGATAAGTTTCAAATTTTAGTCGAAATTTAAAAATTGCAAAAAAAAAATTTTATTGTTACAAAAATGCAAATAAATTATTTTGGTGCCTATTTACTAACTAAAAATAGCTCATTTTTTGCGTGATATACTGACTAAGATAAGTTTCAAATTTTACTCGAAATTAAAAAATTACAAAAAAAAAATGTTTAATTGTTATAAAAATGCAAATAGATTTTTTTTGTGACTATTTACCAACTAAAGCTGCTTATTTTTTGCAGATACACTAATTGAGATAAAAGTTATGAATTTTCAAAAGTTTTAAATTTTAGTCGGAATTAAAAAATTACAAAAAAAAATTTTTATTGTTATGATAATGTAAATAGATTTTTTTGTGACTATTTACCAACTAAAACAGCGCATTTCTTGCAGATACAGTAATTAAGATAAAAGTTATTCATTTTCAAAAGTTTTTTAGTCGGAATTAAAAAATTACAAAAAAAAATTTTTAATTGTCATGAAAATGCAAATAGATTTTTTTGTGACTATTTACCAACTAAAACAGCTCTTTTTTTACATATACACTAATTAAGATAAAAGTTATCAATTTTCAAAAGTTAAATTTTACTCGGAATTAAAAAATTACAAAAAAAAATGTTTAATTACTATAAAAATGCAAATAGATTTTTTTGTGACTATTTACCAATTAAAACAGCTTATTTCTTGTAGATACACCAATTAAGATAAAAGTTATGAATTTTCAAAAGTTTTAAGTTTTAATCGGAATTAAAAAATTACAAAAAAAAATGTTTAATTGTTATGAAAATGCAAACAGATTTTTTTTGTGACTATTTACCAACTAAAACAGCGTATTTCTTGCAGATACACTAATTAAGATAAAAGTTATGAATTTTCAAAAGTTTTAAATTTTGGTCGGAATTAAAAAATTACAAAAAAAAATGTTTAATTGTTATGAAAATGCAAATAGATTTTTTTTGTAACTATTTACCAACTAAAACAGCTTATTTCTTGCAGATACACTAATTAAGACAAAAGCTATGAATTTTCAAAAGTTTTAAATTTTACTTGGAATGAAAAAATTTCAAAAGAAAATGTTTAATTACTATAAATATGCAAATAGATTTTTTTGTGACTATTTACCAACCAAAACAGCTTACTTTTTGCAGATACACTAATTGAGATAAAAGTTATGAATTTTCAAAAGTTTTAAATTTTAGTCGGAATTAAAAAATTACAAAAAAAAATGTTTTATTGTTATGACAATGTAAATAGATTTTTTTTGTGACTATTTACCAACTAAAACAGCGCATTTCTTGCAGATACAGTAATTAAGATAAAAGTTATTAATTTTTAAAAGTTTTTTAGTCGGAATTAAAAAATTACAAAAAAAATGTTTTATTGTTATGAAAATGTAAATAGATTTTTTTGTGACTATTTACCAACTAAAACAGCGCATTTCTTGCAGATACAGTAATTAAGATAAAAGTTATTAATTTTCAAAGGTTTTTTAGTCGGAATTAAAAAATTACAAAAAAAAATGTTTTATTGTTATGAAAATGCAAATAGATTTTTTTTGTGACTATTTACCAACTAAAACAGCTTGTTTCTTACAGATACACTAATTAAGACAAAAGTTATGAATTTTCAAAAGTTTTAAATTTTAGTCGAAATTAAAAAAATTACAGAAAAAATGTTTAATTGTTATGAAAATGTAAATAGATTTTTTTTGTGACTATTTACCAACTAAAACAGCTTATTTTTTGCAGATACACTAATTAAAATAAAAGGTTTCAATTTTCAAAAGTTTTAAATTTTAGTCGGAATTAAAAAATTACAAAAAAAAATGTTTAATTGTTATGAAAATGCAAATAGATTTTTTTTGTGACTATTTACCAATTAAAACAGCTTATTTCTTGCAGATACACTAATTAAGATAAAAGTTTTGAATTTTCAAAAGTTTTAAATTTTAGTCGGAATTAAAAAATTACAAAAAAAATGTTTAATTGTTATGAAAATGCAAATAGATTTTTTTTGGTGACTATTTACCAACTAAAACAGCTTATTTTTTGCAGATATACTAATTAAGATAAAAGTTATGAATTTTCAAAAGTTTTAAATTTTACTCGGAATTAAAAAATTTCAAAAGCAAATGTTTAATTACTATAAAAATGCAAATAGATTTTTTTGTGACTATTTATCAACTAAAACAGCTTATTTTTTGCAAATACACTAATTAAGATAAAAGTTATCAATTTTCAAAAGTTTTAAATTTTAGTCGAAATTAAAAAAATTACAAAAAAAAATGTTTAATTGTTATGAAAATGCAAATAGCTTTTTTGTGACTATTTACCAACTAAAACAGCTTATTTTTTGCAGATACACTAATTAAGATAAAAGTTATGAAATTTCAAAAGTTTTAAATTTTAGTCGGAATTAAAAAATTACAAAAAAAAAATGTTTAATTGTTATGAAAATGCAAATACATCTTTTTGTGACTATTTAGCAACTGAAACAGCTTATTTCTTGCAGATACACTAATAAGATAAAAGTTATGAATTTTAAAATGTTTTAAATTTTAATCGGAATTAAAAAATTACAAAAAAAAATGTTTCATTGTTATGAAAATGCAAATAGCTTTTTTGTGACTATTTACCAATTAAAACAGCTTATTTTTTGCAGATACACTAATTAAGATAAAAGTTATGAATTTTCAAAAGTTTTAAATTTTAGTCGAAATTACAAAATTACAAAAAAAAAATGTTTAATTGTTATGAAAATGCAAATAGATTTTTTTGTGACTGTTTACCAACGAAAACAGTTAATTTTTTGCAGATACACTAATTAAGATAAGAGTAATGAATTTTCAAAAGTTTTAAATTTTAGTCGGAATTAAAAAATTACAAAAAAAAATGTTTAATTATTATGAAAATGCAAATAGATTTTTTTGGTGACTATTTACCAACTAAAACAGCTTTATATTTGCAGATACACTATTTAAGATAAAAGTTATGAATTTTCAAAGTTATGGTTGTCTAAAAAAATGTAATTATAAATTTCGAAATTCAATTAACTTATTATTGTAATAATTATAAAATTTATAAATTTCTAAATTAAATAAATTGTTTTATTTTTAGTTTATAGAATAAAAAATAATTCTTATGGGTCATTGTGAATGTGCAACATTAGGTAAGTCAATATTAATTATTTAAAAAAATTATTGGTCATTGTTCATTTGCAACATAGACAAGTCAATATTAATTATTTAAAACAATTATCAACACTTAAAATGGTTGTAATTTTACACTTAATGAAACACTTTATATGTTTTAGTGCGTACAATTTTTTTTTTCTTTCATACAATTTTAAAGTCGGCCATTTTTCTATGTCATCGATGTTTTGCGCTTAAATAAATGAAATATTTTTAAAAACACATTAGAATTATTGTATATATAACTAGTTTACCTAGGCTAAAGTTACTTTTAGGTAAAATTGTCTTCTTAAAAAAAAAAATAAAAAAAAAAATTAATTATTTTTATAATTTTTTTTTATTTCTTTTAAATATAAATTTTAAACTTTAAACTTTCATAAAAATTTTGCCCTCTTTAATTTAAATTAAAAAAAAAAGAAAAAAAATTTTAATTTTTTTTTCATTTTTAATTTTTTTTAATTTTTTTTTTAGTATATATAAATAATAAGGATCCATAATATATTTTATACACACATTATTATTATCACCATTACATTTTTATTGGCACAATATATTATTAATAAAAGCATCACATTTATAAGAAAATCATTAAAAAAACATTAATTTCTCTCTTTAACCATTTCATCGTGGTAGCATTTGGCGAATTTCAGTACGGTTTCTCTAAAATCGGGGAATCTAATTTTGGTGCAGGTCTTGATAAACTCATCGGCTACTTCCGGCTCGAATCTATTGATCAGTTTCGCTTTGATTGCCTCAGGCTGATATTCGCCAGCTTCATTGAAGAAGTTCTGTCCTTTGAAGAAGCAAATGAAGAAATCGATGAGTTGATCGTTGTTGTCGAAAATGCCCTCGCCTTGCGCCTTCTCGAGGATTTTTTCATCGACACGAGACGACTCGATGCACGCTTGTCGCATTTTCTTCAGCTGTTCCCATTTTTCTTCAGAGAATTTTTTCTGCAAAAATTACAAATTTTTATTCATCCATCGTTTCTAGGAAAAAATCTCCAATAATTGCAATACAATGAAAATTTAAAAAAAAATTGTTTATACCTTGCCAAGATAATTTTTTTTTTTTAAGAAAGGATGATTGACGGAAATTTTGGGTTGGAGAATTTTTGATGATATGGGGACATTGGCTTAGACAGCGTAGGTCATTCAGCCACAACCGATTATTTATAATATATTATTCATATTGAATGAAAGTAAACATCCACAAAAACCCATGCCCTCGGGATTCGAACCCAGGACGTTTTTGGCGCGCTAACGCACGCTGCTAGTGGGTCGGCCAAGATAATATTAATATTCTTTTTTATAATTCTGTAAAAATATTTTTTTCAATACATCATTGCATTTAGATATTAAAATTGGTTTTAAATTATTTTTCATAAAGTTCAAATTTATGATAAATAACATCAAACGTGAGATGATAAATGTTAATATAAAATAAATACTTACTTGTCCTGCAGCAATTGCTACGAATCCAAAAACGGCTAATAAGACGAGAAATTTCATTTTGGATATTACGCTTTCTAAACGATCGCAAATAATAATCCAGGTTTTGTTCGCATCTGCAATATATACTCCGAGAAAGATAACATTTACAAGGTCAGGTCAATGTATTTCTGTCCTGTAGAGTACCGTGAAAACCCTGCAACAAATTCATGAATAATTGATATCAATAACTGTGGTGCATATTGTTTTTTTTCTTATGAATCATCATTGTATAACAAATCCACGAATTTTAGTGTTTTCGTTTCGGATCAATATTTATATAACGCGATGTGTTAATATTAGCATAGATAATTGCTGGTGTAATTATGAATACGTAAAAAGTTTTTTTTTATTACTGTACTTTTCAGGTGTTTATTGGTTGTTCAATAATATTCACGGTTAATTCCATCGCTTTCGTTAAACACAGTAAGCACTTTTCTTTGATTTGTTTTTTTTTACTAACTGCGAACCAATTTCTTCAATATCCCTGAGTGACACTTCAGGCAATTCTTCTCTTTGACAACCTCCAGCCATAATCGTGGTAGCAATCTATGTTCAGTTCTTGCCTGGTGAAACAATTTTAAGATTGCTAAGTTTGTTTGCAAAGTCTACTAGATTTTGATTTATTTTTTCGATGTTTACCGCATGAAATAAAACACATACCCGATTTTTTTTTACAGTTAAGTAAAGGTGCCATTACACGGCGTGTGGAATGGCACTCTCGACGTTCAAATTGATTCCACACGCCACTCCACACTCCGCACTCCACACTCACATTCCACACTGCAGACTCCTCACTCCACACTCCAAACTCCACACGCCGCGCCGGAGTTCACATGCCGTGTAATAGCGCCTTAAGACGTTACGAATGAGGCAACGTGTTTGACCCATCCCCTGACTAGACTATTCAAGCTTAAAAAATAAGTGGAGTAAACGAACTGATAATAAAGTTAAAAAAGTAAACATTATCGACAATACGAACTACGCAGTACACGTTCCCAGTATTAAGCAAGTAAAACAAATTTCCTTGATTTTATCGCTGCACGATTCACGTATTTATAAAGCTATAAAGATTAGTATTATCATTTTAGATTTTATGGAAGTTTACAACGATTTGCAAACATAAACTTTTACTCTCTGAAAACCACTCCTATTTAATAATTGTAACGTACTGTATTTCGAGGCTTGTGCCGATAATTATAATTAGTTGTATATGTCATCATTTCATTTTTTTTTATCAAACTTGCTAACTTATTGTACATCATGTTAGCAATAATAAATTATGACGTTTTCAATTTGGAAAAGTAAAATTTCACACGATAAACTTAAAAAATGTGAAAAAAATATTAAATTTGACTCTAAAAAAATTTAATAAAATTAGTATACTCCACAAATATTTAGAATTTAAGGATAAACAAGAAATTTTACTCTAAATTAATTTTGAAACGAATTATGATTTTTTTCAACTTGGAAAAGTAACATTTCACACGATAAACTTTAAAAATGTGAAAAAAATATTAAATTTCACTATAAAAAAATTTAATAAAATAAGTATACTCAACAAATGTTTAGAATTTACGGACAATCAAGAAATTTTACTCTAACTGAATTTTGAAACGAAATATGATTTTTTCAATTTGAAAAAGTAAAATTTCACATGATAACTTTAAAAAATGTGAAAAAAATATTAAATTTCATTCTAAAAAAATTTAATAAAATTAGTATACTCAAAAAATGTTTAGAATTTAACGACAATCAAGAAATTTTACTCTAACTTAATTTTGAAACGAACTATGATTTTTTCAATTTAAAAAAGTAAAATTTCACATGATAAATTTTAAAAATGTGAAAAAAATATTAAATTTAACTCTTGAAAAATTTAATAAAACTAGTATACTCAACAAATGTTTAGAATTTAAGGACAATCAAGAAATTTTACTCTAACTGAATTTTGAAACGAACTATGATTTTTTCAATTTAAAAAAGTAAAATTTCACATGATAGAATTTAAAAATGTGAAAAAAATATTAAATTTCACTCTAAAAAATTTTAATAAAATTAGTATACTCAACAAATGTTTAGAATATAAGGACAATCAAGAAATTTTACTCTTACTGAATTTTGAAACGAAATATGATTTTTTTAATTTGAAAAAGTAAAATTTCACATGATAAATTTTAAAAATGTAAAAAAATAATAAATTTCACTCTAAAAAAATTTAATAAAATTAGTATACTCAACAAATGTTTAGAATTTAAGGACAATCAAGAAATTTTACTCTAACTTAATTTTGAAACGAACTATGATTTTTTCAATTTGAAAAAGTAAAATTTTACATGATAAATTTAAAAAATGTGAAAAAAATATTAAATTTCACCCTAAAAAATTTTAATAAAATTAGTATACTCAACAAATGTTTAGCATTTAACGACAATCAAGAAATTTTACTCTAACTGAATTTTGAAACGAAATATAATTTTTTCAATTTGAAAAAGTAAAATTTCACATGATAAATTTAAAAAATGTGAAAAAAATATTAAATTTCACTCTAAAAAAATTTCATAAAACTAGTATACTCCACAAATGTTTAGAATTTAAGGATAAACAATAAATTTTACTCTAACTTAATTTTGAAACGAATTACGATTTTTTTTCAACTTGGAAAAGTAACATTTCACACGATAAACTTTAAAAATGTGATAAAAATATTAAATTTCACTCTAAAAAAATTTAATAAAATTAGTATACTCAACAAATGTTTAGAATTTAAGGACAATCAAGAAATTTTACTCTAACTGAATTTTGAAACGAATTATGATTTTTTTCAACATGGAAAAGTAAAATTTCACACGATAAACTTTAAAAATGTGATAAAAATATGAAATTGCACTCTAAAAAAAATCAATAAAATCAGTATACTCCACAAATGTTAAGAATTTAGGGATATACAAGAAATTTTACTCTAACTTAATTTTGAAACGAATTATGAATTTTTTCAACTTGGAAAAGTAACATTTCACACGATAATCTTTAAAAATGTGACAAAAATATTCAATTTCACTCTAGAAAAAAATAAATAAATTAGCATACCCCACAAATGTTTAGAATTTAAGGATAAACCAGAAATTTTACTCTAAATTAATTTTGAAACGAATTATGATTTTTTCAACTTGGAAAAGTAAAATTTCACACGATAAACTTTAAAAATGTGATGAAAACATGAAATTTCACTCTAAAAAAAATCAATAAAATCAGTATACTCCACAAATGTTTAAAATGTAAGCATAGACAAGAAATTTTACTCTAACTTAATTTTGAAACGAATTATGATTTTTTTTCAACTTGGAAAAGTAAAATTTCACACGATGAACTTGAAAAATGTGAGAAAAATATGAAATTTCACTCTAAAAGAAATCAATTAAATCAGTAAACCCCAAAAATGTTTAGAATTTAAGGATAAACAAGAAATTTTACTCTAACTTAATTTTAAAACGAATTATGATTTTTTTCAACTTGGAAAAGTAAAATTTTACACGATAAACTTTAAAAATGTGATAAAAATATGAAATTTCACTCTAAAAAAAAATCAATAAAATCAGTACACTCCACAAATGTTTAGAATTTAAGGATAAACAAGAAATTTTACTCTAATTTAATTTTGAAACGAATTATGATTTTTTCAACTTGGAAAAGTAAAATTTCACACGATAAACTTTAAAAATGTGATGAAAATATTAAATTTCACTCTAAAAAAATTTAATAAAATTAGTATACTCAACAAATGTTTAGAATTTAACGACAATCAAGAAATTTTACTCTAACTTAATTTTGAAACGAACTATGATTTTTTCAATTTGAAAAAGTAACATTTCACACGATAAACTTTAAAAATGTGATAAAAATATTAAATTTCACTCTAAAAAAATTTAATAAAATTAGTATACTCAACAAATGTTTAGAATTTAGGGACAATCAAGAAATTTTGCCATAACTTAATTTTGAAACGAATTATGATTTTTTTCAACTTGGAAAAGTAAAATTTCACACGATAAACTTTAAACATGTGATAAAAATATGAAATTTCACTCTAAAAAAAAAATCAATAAAATCAGTATACCCCGCAAATGTTTAGAATTTAAGGATCAACAAGAAATTTTACTCTAACTTAATTTTGAAACGAATTATGATTTTTTCAACTTTGAAAAGTAAAATTTTACATGATAAACTTTAAAAATGTGAAGAAAATTATAAATTTCACTCCAAAAAAAAATGTGACTTTATAAAAGCCTGATTTATCACCTTAACATAGTAAGTGTTGCATTTAAACTATATCACATTAGTTAGTAAAACTATTAAAATAACAATAGAAAACATACATGTAATTTCAGTTTAAAACTAAAAATATTACTTTTATAAAATGTTCTTCCTCTACGTCCCATTAATCCTGCTCATACATTTCACGAAGGCTCACAATTCTAGCTAATGCATATTTTACATTAAAAGCTTCTTTTGAAGTAGAAAGTTGCGACGTGTAATTAGTAACTGCAAAATGCCACGTGCATTTCCTTTCAAAATGATGAATTATATGACATTGTTTTTTTATTGTAATAAAGTTTTAAATTACAAATTATGCTTGCATTAAAATGCAATTCTGTAGGCGTCCAATTTCGGGCCTTCAGTTCATAAAATTATCAGCCTGAGTAATACAATTTCTCGCCATAACTGGAAAATGTAAGAAAAAAATAGAAAAATTTGCTTATTTAATAATCAACGTAGACCATTGAAGTGTACCTTTTTTCAGTATCAGAATGAGAGAAATAAATTGAAGTTAAAAAATTAATCTATCTTAAATAGGAAAAAAGTTAGAAAATTTGGAGAAAAGTTGATTTTTTCCGACTTTAAACGGCCCTAGCGGCCAAACGAAAACTCCAAATTGAACGCGGTTTTCAAATCTGTGCTCCCTGTATGTAAATTAGTCGGATTCAATTAAAATTGGTGATTTTTAATTTTTGACGAAAACTTGAAAAAGTACAGCCCTTGAAACGTTTGCTCAAAAAATGCAAATTTTTTAATAATAATCGTAGACTATCATCAGAAAAACGAGAGAAATTGATTGGCGTTAAAAAATTTCAGTTATCTTCAATGGCGAAAAAATTAGCGTGTCACCATGAACATTAAAAAAAAGTCGATTTTTTCAGACTTTGATCGGCCGTAGCGGCTAAACGAAAACTCCAAACGCGGTTTGCAAATCCGTGCTCCTTGAGTGTAAATTAGTCGGATTCAATTAAAATTGGCGATTTATAATTTTTGACGACAACCTGAAAAACTACCCAAGGGTCAAAACAAAAATTGGCTTTGAAATAATTTCCTGAAGAAAACACTGGTTAGATTCGGAGTTTCTACACGTCACTATAAAGATCTTATTAAAACTCATCAAAAAATGCACTTACGCAAGAACAAATGTCAATTTAAAGCCCGTGGCATGTTCGCAAAGAAAACTCGAGAATGGAAAAATTCAAAAAAACTTACTTTCGTAATAAACATTCTAGAACATTAAAGAGCATTTTTATCATCAAAAGAACGAGAAAAATCGATTGGGGTTTAAATTTTTTAGCTATCTTATATAGCAAAAAAATTACCAAGTCACTGAAAATTTTAGAAAATTTAGAAAAAAGTCGTTTTTTTTTCAGATTTTGATCGGCCGTAGCGGCTAAACGAAGAATCGGAAAAATCAACTTTAAAAAAATCTCTGGTCAATTGCCTGTTGAGGTCATTTGTAAATCTCTCTCTCTCTCTCTCTCTATCTCTCTCTCTTTCTCTCAACTTTTCTTAATGATATTTCATCAAATACAATTCCTAAGTATAAATGATAGAAAGCTAACTTTATTCCGTTACGTATTACATTACCAGAAATCTGTTATACACATCAGAGTTGAGATTTAAGATTATGGCTACACTTAACGAATTCGATTGCAGTTTTTTCAGGGGTATCGTATGTTTCCTTCGTGCATTCTTCAATGACCTTGTCGGCGACGTCGGCATCATAGACTTCGGTAATCTTCGTTTTGACGGTTTCGACCTGTAATTCACCGTCGTCGCTCAAAAATCCAGCCTTCTTGCCGAAGCAAAGGAAGAATTTTGACAAGTTTTCTTCATCGTCAAAATCACCTTCCGTTTTCGCTTTCGTCACGACGTCTTCGTCGATGCCGGATTCAGCAACACATTCCGTTTTGAATTGCTTGGCTTTTTCTTTATCTTCGTCACTTATTTCCATCTGAAAAATGAAGATAATTTGTAATCAAATATGTTTTACATAATGATAATTTTTATAAAAATAGGCAGAAAAATAACCAATGAACTGAATAATTGTTAATCTATTGCAGAAATACAGAGAGATTTAGAATTTTTTAAAATGGTGAGCGGAGCGATGAAATAGAATTTTTTTTGGCATGTTATTTTTAATGGGCCGCTCTGTTCACCATGTGTTCGAGGGTATGGGCTGTGGACCAATATATTTTTTGTGATAGTGATAGACAAATTGACAACTTAATCATGTTAAACTGAATTCACTATGTGTTAACCACAACAAATTATTGTATAAAGTGAGATGACAGTTATATTAACAATTTTGAGCGGGCGCTATGGCCAAGGTGACTTGCCTGTATGGCGGATTGGATTTGCAACGCATTGTATGCATTGTATGCAACCCATTCTACATGTTTGCGTCTAAAAATAGACGGCCCGCCTATAGCACACAGTTCGCAAAGTGTCTACGAATAGACGCTCCCTCTCAAAGTGTGTTAATCTGTACTAAAAATCACGAACATTATCAAATTAATAATAACAAAACAAAATAATTAAAACGTACTCAATTTTTCATCAGTTTAATTATAGATTACCACGTAGTAATGGCCGCAAACATACTCTTCAGTTAATATGAATGTTACTGAATGTATTGTTTACACTGTATTATTATTAAATGTTCATTTCTTCTCACTGAGGCAACACATTTGGTTTAAAATATTAATAAACGTTCATAATATAACTTACAGCTATGACTACAGCACAGGCTACAGCAGCAAACACAACGAGGAACTTCATTTTTGCTTAATCAGCGTTTATTCTGGAACAATTTTAGCGACACAATGAATTCAAAATCGAACCAATACGTTTTTATACTATTCGTATTGCAATTGGACAAGGCCATAGAAAATTACATCTGATTTTGTGGTGTTCAATAATCTTACACCTAATGGATAATTGACGATGAGAGCTAAATGATAATTAAAGGATGTATCTCCGATTATAATTTGCACGATTCGCCGTTCATTCTCTTCCAAAGCAAGAAATAACAATCAATTAAAAACAATCAATCATCAAAATACAGATGTTAGCTTCTGAGAAGTAATTTTCAACACTACCGAGCGTATCTGTAGATTATGCTATTAAGTATTTAGACACGGTCGATAATTAACCGTTTATTCTAATAAGCACTTTAATTCTGGAAGGTGTTGTAGTTCGGCGTAAATATTTCTCGCCAGTAATGCCGTTCTTTTATCTATTCAAATCTAATCAAAACAATAGCATATTACATACCGAGTCGGGAAAAACTGCTTGACAGCCGAGGGTATAGATTGCAGGAGGGTAGAGGTTTGTATACTATTTTATTCACAATAATACACATCTATTTCAATGTCGGGCATCTTTAATTCGCAGAACTTCTGTTTAACGCGCGCTCGGTTTGTCCATCCAGACAACTAATTTAATATATTATTATAGTGATTGCGAATAAAATTAATTTAACTACTTTAAAGTAATCCATATCATATAAATAACACTCGTTTTTTGTAGAAAATCAAAACAATATTTCACAAGGAGAAGAAATGATAAACAAAACAACAATATACATAGTTACAAAGAACTTTAATTCATCAATTGAGTAGAACGCCATTTCTGGTGGGTATTCTTTAATTCTTATTCTAAACAAATATAGTGATAGGTTTTTGAAAGAGTCGGGAAGTTTGTTGAACAAATTAACTTAGGAGAGTTTTAGTTGAAAGTTATTAATGACCATGTCTTGTGTTATAGTTATGTATGTCATTTATTTTTTCAATATTATTATTTTTGATTGTATATATAATCATTTATTATGAATGGGACATACACTAAACATCCATGGACCCGCACGGCCACTTCTTCGTTCCAAAAAAGTGACCGCCCGGATGGGATTCGAACCCACCACCACGAGGCCCGTGAGCAGGAGCTCTAAGCACCAGAGGCTTGTTTCTGGCGACAAAAAAAAATCGGTTATCAACAAACATATATTGACCACCATCCGTGAATCACCGTTGTCGTCCCCTGATGCCGGCTCATGCAATTCGGGGAATTTATTTACGCTGCGGAAAACCTTCCGCGGTGGAACGCGTAGTAAAAGCGTAGTTAGTATCTTAGATATACTTTTCGCCGTGTGTCTTCATTCCGCTTGCCAAACTAATTATAATATGAAATATTTTGGTTGTGTAACGTGTCGTGTAAACATTTACATTCAAATTGGATTTAACTGGAAGTTGACGTATATGGCTGCGGTTATTCTACTCCCGAAGAAATTAGTGACAAGATCAAAGAGGCCATCTATTACTACGAGTTCCACTAAAATGTCCATTAATAATTTAAACCCTCTGGCAGAAAGACCTTCGGTCGATAGCCAATTGACATGAAAACTCCATGTATTGAATTGTTTATGTATTTATAATAATTTGTAACCTTTGTCAATAAAGATTTTGTATATATATATAATTTAAACCATAACAAAAAATCGATATTTAATGGGGTAGCTTGACATTACAACAATGTTTTGCATTGTCATAAAGTCAGGTAACAGAAAAACGGTAATTACGCGAGTAGATTTTAAAATTAAAAAATTAAAAAATATGATGGTCGTGACACTAATTTGCAATTTTAAATAAATTATTGTTGCGTATTATATATTTATTTATTTCTAAATCGATTAGCAAATAATTTTCTAAGCGAATAACCCTCGAACACTGGTGAATACTCATAATTTTGAAAACATCCTCAAGCAAGCTGCCATGGCAACTTTTTTCGGCAACTGTTACAAAATAATTTCGTAATTATCAAAGTTCTTGTGTTATTATAACTGAAGCGAAGCGATGAGAAAATAGTTCATGAATGTTTGATACATACCGGTACCACATTTTGAAAAGATTCGGAACCCCTGATCAAGATAGACAAACTTTGGGTTTTTCAAGAAAAATGTAAAGGTATGGCCGGAGTAAAAATAAGGGTGGAAAACTGGTCGGTTTTGATTTATACTCGGTTTTCTTTATTGGCTAACCAGATCTGGTGATTTTTTTTTGTATTTGGTTGGATACTCTCGTTGTAATTCTGTCTGTTGCCTTCAAAATAAATTTGAGGTTATGTTTATCGCATGGTTGCCATGTGCTTATTTACCCTATCATAAAGATTAATTATTTTCTTACCTCTTAACACGTTGACCGCTTTGTCAGTCACGGATGACTGACACTGATGCATTCAATCATCGATAACTGAAAGTGAGTATCTACTTTAAACTTACTAGTTAACGCTGTCGGTCACGAGTTAAATTAAATAAGCATATTCTAACTCATTTTATAAAATAAAACTTAAAAACAGAACAAAAAAATTTGACATTTTACAAAAAACGTGTTGGCAGCCAATATGTTAAGAACATCATCCCACTTGGAGTTATCTTAAAATTTTCTAAATCTGCTCAGAAATGACATATTTCCGACTCAAAAAATAATTGACCCACCTTCCTTGTAAACAAAATGGCGACATTATTAACTTGAATTTGAGTGAGTGAAATGTGCACCTCGCTATTAAAAAAATTCTAAAAATATTATCGCACCTCGAATTACCTTCAAATTTTTCAAATGATGCACTAAAAAATTACATAGTTTTAACATCACAAAGAAATGGTTAACGCACCTTGCTTGAACACAAATTGGCAGCACTCTGAACTTGAATTTGAGTAACTGAAATGTGCACATCGCGATTAAAAAAATTCTAAAAATATCATCCCAAGCGGAATTACCTTCAAATTTCTCAAATGCGCTCAGAAATGACATATATCTTACATATCAAAAAATTATTGACACATCTTGCTTGTAAAGAAAATGGCAGTACTCTGAATTCAAATTTGAATTTCCAAATTTACTTAGAAATAACATATTTTTGACATACCGAAAAATAATTGACGTATCTTGCTTGTAAACACAATGGCAGCACTCTGAACTCGAATTTGAGTGAGTGAAAGGTGCACCACTTGATTAAAAAAATTCTGAAAAAATTATCGCCTGTGAAATTTGTTTGAAAATTTCCAAATTTGCTTAGAAATACCATATTTTTAACATACTAAAAGATAATTGACGTACCTTGCTTGTAAAAAAATTGGCAGCAATATTAACTCGAATTTGAGTGAGTGAAATGTGCACCGCCTGATTAAAAAAATTCTAAAAAAATTATCGCCAGCGGAATTTGCTTCAAAATTTCCAAATTTGCTTAGAAATAACATATTTTTCACATACCGAAAGATAATTGACGTACCTTGCTTGTAAACGAAATGGAAGCATTCTGAACTCGAATTTGAGTGAGTGAAATGTGCACCACCTGATTAAAAAAATTCTAAAAAAATTATCGCCTGTGGAATTTGTTTCAAAATTTCCAAATTTACTTAGAAATAACATATTTTTGACATACCGAAAGATAATTGACGTACCTTGCTTGTAAACGAAATGGAAGCACTCTGCACTCGAATTTGAGTGAGTGAAATGTGCACCACCTGATGAAAAAAATTCTAAAAAAATTATCGCCAGAGGAATTTGCTTCAAAATTTCCAAATTTACTTAGAAATAACATATTTTTGATATGCCGAAAGATAATTGACGTACCTTGTTTATAAACAAAATGGCAGTACTCTGAACTCGAATTTGAGTGAGTGAAATGTGCACCAACTGATTAAAAAATTCTAAAAAAATTATCGCCCGTGGAATGTGCTTCAAAATTTTCAAATTTGCTTAGAAATAACATATTTTTGACATACTAAAAGATAATTGACGCACCTTGATTGTAAACAAAATGGCAGCACTCTGAACTGGAATTTGAGTGAGTGAAATGTGCACCACCTTATTAAAAAAATTCTGAAAAAATTATCGCTTGTAAAATTTGTTTAAAAATTTCCAAAGTTGCTTATAAATGCCATATTTTTAACATACCGAAAGATAATTGACGCACCTTGCTTGTAAAAAAAAGGCAGCAATATTAACTCGAATTTGAGTGAGTGAAATGTGCGCCACCTGATTAAAAAAAATCTAAAAAAATTATCGCCTGCGGAATTTGCTTCAAAATTTCCAAATTTGCTTAGAAATACCATATTTTTGACATACCGAAAGATAATTGACGCACCTTGCCTGTAAACAAAATGGCAGCACTGTAAACTCGAATTTGAGTGAGTGAAATGTGCACCACCTGATTAAAAAAAATCTGAAAAAATTATCGCCCGTGGAATTTGCTTCCAAATTTCCAAATTTGCTTAGAAATACCATATTTTTGACATACCGAAAGATAATTGACGCACCTTGCCTGTAAACAAAATGGCAGCACTGTAAACTCGAATTTGAGTGAGTGAAATGTGCACCACCTGATTAAAAAAAATCTGAAAAAATTATCGCCCGTGGAATTTGCTTCCAAATTTTCAAATTTGCTTAGACATAACATATTTTTGACATACCAAAAGATAATTGCCGCATCTTAATTTTAAACAAAATGGGAGCACCTGAACTAGAATTTGAGTGACTGAAAGGTGCACACAAAAAAATATCGCCCTCTGCTAAATAATTAATCAATTGCAATTTGACATTCATTTATCAATGTCATTACATGACAAACAGTAGGGATACGCAAGTAATCAAAGAACCTAAGATAAACAAATCACAAATCTGGTTGGCCAATAAAAAAAACCGACTATCAACAAGTGCATTTTCACTTAACTAGAGAGATAGAGTCACTTTTACAGATGACCTTGACAGGAAGGTCTTTCAGCTTTCACTTGACTATTAATTATAGGTAATATTTTTTGGTTAACTACGGTAGAAGAAAAAGAAATATAGAGTATGGTGATGAATCATTTTAATAAACTAAGTGGGAAGATGCATAATTCAGACAGATTACATTTAAGCTTTGTGATCCATTAAACACTTAGCCAGTTTCAAGGCTTTCTCCAACTTTTCTCCTTGGAAGGTGGTGCACTCATCGACCACTTTTGAGGCAACGTCCTCTCCATAACTCTGTCCAATTATAGTCTTCATAACATCAATCTGATATTCACCAGCGTCATCCATAAATCCTGGAGTTTTTAACATGCAGAATGAGTATTCTGATAACTTTTCATCGGATTCGAAGACACCATCTTTGGCTTTCATGACCAATTCTTTGGAGACTCCTGTTTGCTCAACGCATCCCTCCGACATTTTCATGATCATCGCCATTTGTTCGTCAGTTATGCCCTGTAAAATGCGACAGCAAATTTGTGTAATTTATTCGAAGGTTTACTGTGCAGAGAGACCTTAAAGCAACGGAAATGTTGTGTGAAATATTATTTTTATAAATTTGCTCATTTTCTAATATCTGTATTTTATTTTAGATACGTATATCCGACAATGTAATATTCTTAATGAATTGAACTACTTATAATAACAATAAATAAATAAATAAAATATAACCAGTGGCGGCTGGTGGCGTGACTCATGAGGTAAAGTTTGGTCAGCCCTATGAATCTCTACAGCACTGATATTGATGAACCTGCAACCTTTTTTTTATTGTCACCTCTGCTACCCTGGCCTCACAATGAGTCAAGCCATCAGCCTCCACTGCGTATAACAATATTAATATTTTTTTCTTCAAGCGTAATGAAATCAGCGCTTTATAGAAGTGAAGTAGGTCATGATTGTACTAGTAAAAAAATGAAACAAAAACCTTCGCCGAATTACTACCAAATTTTAACGTGAAGTGTACATTGATTTCCATTATTAGATCCCAAAAAATCATGTATACTTACAGCAGTAGCTAAAGCTATGCAGCCAATTAAAACGATAGCACAGACAGATTTCATTTTTGATATTGTAGTTTATCAAGCAGTGATGAATACAATGATGGAAACTGTTGTGGATCGTTATATATACACGTATATGTGACCTCTCACTGCACTTTCAAATTACTTAAAATCTGATATTAGCCGACCAATTACAAATTTTTGGCAATTATTTGGTGAGTAGATGAACTCCATTATTTCATAAACATAAGATTGTTAGGTGGACAAGTTATATAACGACTTGACAATTGCTGGGCTATTAAAATTGTGTCTGTTATTAAATGTTTCCAAACGGTTGATTATAATTGATTTTCATGTACTCGGCAAAAAAATGCCAAAAATTTCGAATTGGGCCGCTAATATCAGATTTTAAGTAATTTGCAAATTTAGCACTGTAATCAACAATCGAGTGAGAGGTCATATATACTTGTATATATAAGGATTCATAACAGTTTCCATTATTCATTCATCACTGCTTCATTTGAACTACAATATCAAAAATGAAATATTTCTGTGCTGCTGTTTTGATTGGTTGCCTAGCTTTAGCTTCTGCTGTAAGTATACACACATTTTATATATTTTATTATTATATAATAATTTCTTTGTATTTAATAATGGAAATCAATTTACACTTCAGGATACATCATTATTGACACAAAAATTCAATTAAATATTAATATTGTTACACGCAGTATCGGCTGGTGGTGTTATTCATTGTGAGGCTAGGGTAGTAAAAGTAACAATATGAGTGCTGTAGAGAACTAAACTTTACTGTCTGGCCCATCATGACTCACGCCACCAGCCGCCACTGGTTATATGTATATAAAGTTCGTCCAAGAATGCAAACAATATCGTTGTTTTCATTGCCACTACAAGATCTCTAAACTCCCTTAACACAAAGTTAAATAGCAAGCGTTAAAAGGGCGTGATGGTGGCACTACCTCGCAGCGTTGCCGCTTGCTTACATTATTGTCAGCTGTTCGACCGCATGTTTCGTTGCGAAGTTGTTGTTATTGTATCACATTAAAAATACATACAAGTACACCACTGTAACAATTCCACTAGTTTAAAAAGAGTTGACAAAGATAGTTTTTAAAATAAAATGATAAATTTTTACACAGAGTTAAATGGGAATGCGGACGATATACTCATTTTCCATCATCTGTTTACTGCGATCGAAGCGCCCCCATCGGTAAATTTCGAGGCCAATTATGATTACATGTACTCTTGGCAACAATGCAGGGACTTTAAGCCCTTTAAAATATTGCCTGGTTTCTTGGACGGACTATAAAACAACATACGGATATTGGAAAATGAGTGCATTTATAAAATATAATATTTTAAACATTTCCGTTGTTTCAAGGATTTAACGAACAGGGTATCTTAAAATAAATTACTAACACAAAATTGCTGTCGCATTTTACAGGGCATAACTGACGAACAAATGGCGATGATCATGAAAATGTCGGAGGGATGCGTTGAACAAACAGGTGTCCCCAAAGAATTGGTCATGAAAGCCAAAGATGGTGTCTTCGAATCCGATCAAAAATTATCAGAATACTCGTTCTGCATGCTAAAAACTCCAGGATTTATGGATGATGCCGGTGAATACCAGATTGATGTCATGAAGGCTATAATTGGAGAAAGTTATGGAGAGGATGTTGCTTCAAAAGTGGTCGACGAGTGCACAACCTTCCAAGGAGAAAAGTTGGAGAAGGCCGTGAAACTGGCCAAGTGTTTAATGGATCACAAAGCTTAAATGTAATCTGTCTGAGTTATGCACCTCCTCACTTAGTTTAATAAAGTTATTCATGTCTATACTGCGTATTTCTTCTTCTTTTGTAGTTAACCAAGCAAATAATTGGTCTAAACTCGTCATTTTTGCGAAAGTTACTGTTTGGAGAATAACTTGACTGGTTCTTATTTTTCTACAATAAACAGTTTTATTGTATATCGTACAACGAGCATACAATGATGGCTATTAATCACGAGAACGATGTTTGTGGAACGAGCCGTAGGCGAGTGGAGTAAATCGTTCTCATGATTAATAGCCATCATTATATGCTCGTTGTACAATATACTTTGTTCACGAAAATTAAAATTAAAATCAAAATTAAAATCAATTAAAATTACAATCAAAATCAAAATTAAAATTACAATCAAAATTAAAATTAAAATCAAAATTAAAGTTGTAATTACAATTACAATTAAAAAAATTTAAATCGAAGTTAAAATCAGTATCAAACAGGGTAAACAAAATATTATAATAAATCACGTTCTGTGAATTAAAGAGCGAATTAGCTGGTTTAATAACATAATTAAACACGCATATGCGTGTGCGTGTTTAATAACCATATTAAACACGCAAATGCTTTTTTGGTGATTATGTTGATTCAAGCGGTAATCGATCGGCCCTAAGAGTGATCATAAAGATCAGCCAAAACTGACATAGTTTAACTGTCAAGAAATGGTATATAATGCCAATCAAAATTGACATATTCTAACTGTCAAAAATGGCATGTTTTACCAGTCAAAATGGCATAGTTTAACTGTCAAGAAACGGTATATTTTGCCAATCAAAATTGGCATATTTTAACTGTCAAAAGTGGCATGTTTTACCAGTGAAAACAGATATAGTTTAACTGTCAAAAAATGGTACATTTTCCAATCAAAATTGACATATTTTAACTGTCAAAAGTGGCATGTTTTACCAGTAAAAACTGACATAGTTTAATTGTCAAAAAATGGTATATTTTTCCAATCAAAATTGACATATTTTAACTGTCAAAAGTGGCATATTTTGCCAGTCGAAACTAACATATTTTAGCTGTCAACAGTAGCATATTTTACCAGTCAAAATTGGCAGAGTTTAACTGTCAAAAAATGGTATATTTTGCCAATCAAAATTGACATATGTTAACTGTCAAAAGTGGCATATTTTGCCAGTCGAAACTAACATATTTTAACTGTCAAAATTGGCATAGTTTAACTGTCAAAAAATGGTATATTTTGCCAATCAAAATTGACATATTTTAACTGTCAAAAGTGGCATGTTCTACCAGTCAAAACTGACATAGTTTAACTGTCAAAAAATGGTATATTTTGCCAATCAAAATTGACATATTTTAACTGTCAAAAGTAGCATGTTTTACCAGTCAAAACTGACATAGTTTAACTGTGAAAAAATGGTATATTTTGCTAATCAAAATTGACATATTTTAAGTGTCAAAAGTGGCATATTTTGCCACTCGAAACTAGCACATTTTAACTGTCAATAGTAGCATATTTTAGCAGTCAAAACTGGCATAGTTTAACTGTCAAAAAATGGTATGTTTTGCCAATTAAAATTGACATATTTTAACTGTCAAAAGTAGCATATTTTGCCAGTCGAAACTGACAAATTTTAACTATCTAAACTGGTATAGTTTAACTGTTAAAAAATGGTATAGTTTGCCAACCAAAATTGACACATTTTAACAGTCAAAAGTGGCATGTTTTACCAGTCAAAACTAACATATTTTAACTGTCAACAGTAGCATATTTTACCAGTCAAAATTGGTATAATTTAACTGTCAAAAAATGGCATATTTTGTCAGTCGAAACTAACATATTTTAACTGTCAAAAGTGGCATATTTTGCCAATTAAAATTGACATATTTTAACTGTCAAAATTGGCATGGTAAACTATCAAAAAATGGTATATTTTGCCAATCAAATTGACATATTTTAACTGTTAAAAGTGGGGCATGTTTTACCAGTCGAAACTGACATAGTTTAACTGTCAAAAAATGGTATGTTTTACCAATCAAAATTGACATATTTTAATTGTCAAAAGTAGCATATTTTGCCAGTCGAAACTGACAAATTTGAACTATCAAAACTGGTATAGTTTAACTGTTAAAAAATGGTATAGTTTGCCAATCAAAATTGACACATTTTAACTGTCAAAAGTGGCATGTTTTACCAGTCAAAACTAACATATTTTAACTGTCAACAGTAGCATATTTTACCAGTCAAAATTGGTATAGTTCAACTGTCAAAAAATGGCATATTTTGTCAGTCGAAACTAACATATTTTAACTGTCAAAAGTGGCATATTTTGCCAATTAAAATTGACATATTCTAACTGTAAAAATTGGCATGGTAAACTGTCAAAAAATGGTATATTTTGCCAATCAAAATTGACATATTTTAACTGTTAAAAGTGGCATGTTTTACCAGTCAAAACTAACATAGTTTAACTGTCAAAAAATGGTATGTTTTGCGAATTAAAATTGACATATTTTAACTGTCAAAAGTTGCATATTTTGCCAGTCGAAACTGACAAATTTTAACTATCAAAACTGGTATAGTTTAACTGTTAAAAAATGGTATAGTTTGCCAATCAAAATTGACACATTTTAACTGTTAAAAGTGGCATGTTTTACCAGTCAAAACTAACATATTTTAACTGTCAACAGTAGCATATTTTACCAGTCAAAATTGGTATAATTTAACTGTCAAAAAATGGCATATTTTGTCAGTCGAAACTAACATATTTTAACTGTCAAAAGTGGCATATTTTGCCAATTAAAATTGACATATTTTAACTGTCAAAATTGGCATGGTAAACTATCAAAAAATGGTATATTTTGCCAATCAAATTGACATATTTTAACTGTTAAAAGTGGGGCATGTTTTACCAGTCGAAACTGACATAGTTTAACTGTCAAAAAATGGTATGTTTTACCAATCAAAATTGACATATTTTAATTGTCAAAAGTAGCATATTTTGCCAGTCGAAACTGACAAATTTGAACTATCAAAACTGGTATAGTTTAACTGTTAAAAAATGGTATAGTTTGCCAATCAAAATTGACACATTTTAACTGTCAAAAGTGGCATGTTTTACCAGTCAAAACTAACATATTTTAACTGTCAACAGTAGCATATTTTACCAGTCAAAATTGGTATAGTTCAACTGTCAAAAAATGGCATATTTTGTCAGTCGAAACTAACATATTTTAACTGTCAAAAGTGGCATATTTTGCCAATTAAAATTGACATATTCTAACTGTAAAAATTGGCATGGTAAACTGTCAAAAAATGGTATATTTTGCCAATCAAAATTGACATATTTTAACTGTTAAAAGTGGCATGTTTTACCAGTCAAAACTAACATAGTTTAACTGTCAAAAAATGGTATGTTTTGCGAATTAAAATTGACATATTTTAACTGTCAAAAGTTGCATATTTTGCCAGTCGAAACTGACAAATTTTAACTATCAAAACTGGTATAGTTTAACTGTTAAAAAATGGTATAGTTTGCCAATCAAAATTGACACATTTTAACTGTTAAAAGTGGCATGTTTTACCAGTCAAAACTAACATATTTTAACTGTCAACAGTAGCATATTTTATTAGTCAAAATTGGTATAGTTTAACTGTCAAAAAATGGCATATTTTGTCAGTCGAAACTAACATATTTTAACTGTCAAAAGTGGCATATTTTGCCAATTAAAATTGACATATTGTAACTGTCAAAATTGGCATGGTAAACTGTCAAAAAATCGTATATTTTGCCAATCAAAATTGACATATTTTAACTGTTAAAAGTGGCATGTTTTACCAGTCAAAACTGACATAGTTTAACTGTCAAAAAATGGTATGTTTTGCCAATCAAAAGACATATTTTAACTGTCAAAAGTAGCATATTTTAGCAGTCAAAACTGACATAGTGTAACTGTCAAAAAATGGTATGTTTTGCCAATCAAAATTGACAAATTTTAACTGTCAAAAGTAGCATATTTTAGCAGTCGAAACTAACATATTTTAACTGCCAACAGTAGCATATTTTACCAGTCAAAATTGGCATAGTTTAACTGTCAAAAAATAGTATATTTTGCCAATCAAAATTGACATATTTTAACTGTCAAAAGTGGCATATTTTACTAGTCAAAACTGGCATAATTCAGTTGTCAAAAAATGGTATATTTTGCCAATCAAAATTGACATATTTTAAGTGTCAAAAGTGGCATATTTTGCCAGTCGAGACTAACATATTCTACCAGTAAAAATTGGCAAAGTTTAACTGTCAAAAAATTGTATATTTTGCCAATCAAAATTGACATATTTTAACTGTCAAAAGTGGCATGTTTTACCAGTCAAAACTGGCATAGTTTAACTGTCGAAAATGGCACATTTCACTTGACAAAAGCAGTATATTTTAACAGTCAAAAATTGCATATTTTACGTCAAAATTGGCAATAATGACACTGTTTAACAGCAAAAGATGGCCTATTTTGGTGATGAAAAACTGGCATAGTTTAACTTTCAAATTCAAACTTCAAAGTTTGAAGTTTGAATTCAAATTTCAAATTTCATGCTCAAATATGGCATGTTTTCTGAAAAAATTCACAGCGATTTTTAATAACGGGAGCGTGTAAAGTAATTATTTTCCCGAAAAAAAAAATTTATACAATTTTTTACCAACCGAAAATTAACATAAGGCCTTAAAAGCTCCTCGCAATTCCTACAACACTCTCCAATACGAAAAGTCCAATATAATCTCTATCGTCAACCGACAAAAATACTTGTCCCGAAAATTCACAAGTAATTCCCACATCCCTAATATCATAAGTCGTAAAAATAATCCCAAATAATATGATCACAAATTTTTAATTTTATTTCACACCATATTCTCTACATCAAATCAGGAGGTCTTCGTTCAAAAATACACTTAGCGAAATGCGCCGCCTTTTCCGTCATGGGACCATCGAATTCAATACAATCCTGAATCACTTTATTAGCAAATTCCTCTCCGAACCTTCGCGTCATGTCATCCTTAATATTGTCTATAACGAATTCGCCTGCTTCGTTCATAAACCCGGGCTTTTTAAACATGCAGAAGAAATAATTTGCTAACTGTGGATCGGATGCAAATTCACCAGTTTCGGCCTTCGCAAGAGCATCGTGTGTCACTCCACTAGTTTGCATACATTCCATCGAAAAGTGCTTCAGTTCTTCCAATTGTTCCTCGGTGATGGCCTAATTTAAATAATAGATTGTTATTCATCACACAATTTATTAATAGCGAATATTCGATTCGATTTTAGTTTGAATATATTTTTGAATCAGTTGTAACGTTTGCTAATCGGCAAAAGCTCGGCTTCGCGATTACTATTACTACTTTAACTATATTTTTAAGAATTTATTTTTCCTTTGTTTTGTATAACTTATATATTTATAAGTTATACAAAACAAAGTTAAAAGTGTTTTATTATAATATTTAAAATGTATATTGAAGTAGAAGCCTCCAGCATAAACAATAATTTATTTTTCGATTAGTTATAATCCTATAATCAGGTTTATCAATCTGTTGGGAATAAATACTATTATTATTATACAGTGATGTAGTGCTTAACTGTATACTCATACAGTGACGTCAATATCCGCGTCCGCAACACGCTCACTTCTATCCAGCTATCGCGTATCCATTCAGCACGCGGCTGTGAGAAATTAAAGTGATTAAAAGGTAGACTCTCTAACAATAAAACGCGATCAATGAAATATCTTGACATAAAAACGATATAACACTATGTATGCATTAGTAACTTTAGTTTCGTAAATACCTTGACATAAAAACGAAAGCGTTTTCTGAGTTGTATTAATGGTAACTATTAAAAGTGAAGTTTCGTAAGTGCAAATCGTTTTTTAAACTAAAAAACTCTTCAGAGCATTTTTGTCAAAAAAAATATTTTCGAAAAAAAATATCTCTTTACGTTCATATGATGCAAAAACACGATTTAAAATTTTTCAGTGCATTTTGTCAAAAAAATATTTTCGCGCCAAAACACCCTTTTATGTTCATATGATGCAAAAACGATTTAAAATTTTTCAGTGCATTTTTGTCATAAAATTATTTTTGCGCCAAAATACCTCTTTACGTTCAGTTGATGCAGAAACATGATTTAAAATTTTTCAGTGTATTTTGGTCAAAAAAATATTTTCACCCCAAAACATCCTTTTACGTTCATATCATGCAAAAACGATTTAAAATTTTTAAGCGCATTTTTGTCAAAAAGATATTTTTGCGCCAAAATACCTCTTTATCCTGAAACACGATTTAAAATTTTTCAGTGCATTTTTGCCAAAAAAATATTTTCGCGCCAAAATACCTCTTAACGTTCATATGATGCAAAAACACGATTTAAAATTTTTCAGTGCATTTTGGTCAAACATACCCTTTTACGTTCATATGATGTAAAAACGAGTGCATTTTTGTCAATAAAATATTTTCGCGCCAAAATACCTCTTTACGTTTATATGATCCTAAAACACGATTTAAAATTTTTCAGTGCATTTTTGCCAAAAAAATATTTTCGCGCCAAAATACCTATTTACGTTCATATGATGCAAAGACACGATTTAGAATTTTCAGTGAATTTTTGTCAAAAAAAATATTTTTGCACCAAAACGCTCTTTTACGTTTATATGATTTAAAAAGCGCATTTTTGTCAAAAAGATATTTTCGCGCCAAAATACCTCTTTATCCTAAAACACGATTTAAAATTTTTCAGTGCATTTTTGTCAAAAAATTATTTTCGCGCCAAAATACCTCTTTACGTTCATATGATGCAAAAACACGATTTAAAATTTTTCAGTGCATTTTTGTCAAAAAAATATTTTCGCACCAAAACACCCTTTTACGTTCATATGATGTAAGACCGATTTAAAATTTTTAAGTGCATTTTTGTAAATAAAATATTTTCGCGCCAAAATATCTCTTTACGTTTATATGATCCTAACACACGATTTTAAATATTTCAGTGCATTTTTGTCAAAAAATTATTTTCGCGCCTAAATACCTCTTTTTACGTTCATATGATGCAAAAACACGATTTAAAATTTTTAAGTGTATTTTTTTTTAAATATATTTTCACGCCAAAGTAACTCTTTACGTTTATATGATCTTAAAACACGATTTAAAATTTATCAGTACATTTTTGTTAAAAAGTTATTTTCGCTATTAATAAAACTAAGAAAGTGCTTTAATTTTTAAGTCAAAATGAGAGATTAAAAACTTTCTTTTTCAATTAGATAATTACATAACGGATTACTGGTACTTACACGTGAGAATAATGCTACACCTGCAAGAACAAATAAAGCAAGGAGTGCCTTCATTTTGTATGTATCATATAAATGATAATTTGATTGCAGATTGCCAGTTTATATGACATGGAAAATCCTTGTAAAGTAAATTACACTAATTCATGCTTCGATTGAAGCTTTGTTTATTTCAGCAGTTCCAATTTATGGTAACTAGAATTCAAAATGAATGCTTTTAACGTTTTGTTTGGACCATTTTTCACTCAATAATATGTGATTTAAATATTAGTTAGAATGTGGGCATCTGTCCATCGTTTGCCTGCAATTACAACTGTCCAACTCGGAATATAATTATATTCAAAATTAAACTAAAATCTACGAAATTAAATCAGTTGATTATTTTTTTTATAATTATTTTAAATCGTTGAGTGCAGTTTTAATTCCTCCGCTTCATCATTTTATTCACACCTAGCATATGCCAATTTTCGCAAAAGGAAATTAAGGAAGCATTGCGTTTTTATGGATTTTGAACTTTTGAAGCTAATTCTTCAGTTGATTATATTTTTTAAATTTTTTAAATCGGTGAATGCAGTTTTATTTCCTCTACTTCAGGTTTGAAGTGATGTCGTTCTATTCACACCTAGGATATGTCATTTGTTTCAACGAAAATTAAACCAGCATTGTATTTGTATGGATTTTGATTTTTAAAGCGAATTCTTCAGTTGATTATTTTTTTACAATTTTTTAAATCGGTGAATGCAGTTTTAGTTCCTCTACTTCAGGTTTGAAGTGCTGTCGTCCTATTCACACCTAGGATATGTCATTTGTTTTAACGAAAAATTAAACCAGCATTGTATTTGTATGGATTTTGATTTTTAAAGCGAATTCTTCAGTTGATGATTTTTTTACAATTTTTTAAATCGGTGAATGCAGTTTTAGTTCCTCTACTTCAGGTTTGAAGTGATGTCGTTCTATTCACACCTAGGATATGTCATTTGTTTTAACGAAAAATTAAACCAGCATTGTATTTGTATGGATTTTGATCTTTTAAGGCGAATTCTTCAGTTGATTATTTTTTTACAATTTTCTAAATCGGTGAATGCAGTTTTTGTTCCTCTTACTTCAGGTTTGAAGTGATGTCGTTCTATTCACACCTAGGATATGTCATTTGTTTTAACGAAAAATTAAACCAACATTGTATTTGTATCTATTTTGATCTTTTAAAGCGAATTCTTTAGTTGATTATTTTTTTACGATTTTTTAAATCGGTGAATGCAATTTTCGTTCCTCTACTTCAGGTTTGAAGTGCTGTCGTCCCATTCACACCTAGGATATGTCATTTGTTTCAACGAAAATTAAACCAGCATTGTATTTGTATGGATTTTGATTTTTTAAAGCGAATTTTTTGGTTGATTATTTTTTTACAATTTTTTAAATCGGTGAATGCAGTTTTAGTTCCTCTTCTTCAGGTTTGAAGTGATGTCGTTCTATTCACACCTAGGATATGTCATTTGTTTTAACGAAAAATTAAACCAGCATTGTATTTGTATGGATTTTGATTTTTAAAGCGAATTCTTCAGTTGATGATTTTTTTACAATTTTTTAAATCGGTGAATGCAGTTTTAGTTCCTCTACTTCAGGTTTGAAGTGATGTCGTTCTATTCACACCTAGGATATGTCATTTGTTTCAACGAAAATTAAACCAGCATTGTATTTGTATGGATTTTGATCTTTTAAAGCGAATTCTTTAGTTGATTATTTTTTTACAATTTTTTAAATCGGTGAATGCAGTTTTTGTTCCTCTACTTCAGGTTTGAAGTGCTGTCGTCCTATTCACACCTAGGATATGTCATTTGTTTCAACGAAAATTAAACCAGCATTGTATTTGTATGGATTTTGATCTTTTAAAGCGAATTTTTTGGTTGATTATTTTTTTACAATTTTTTAAATCGGTGAATGCAGTTTTTGTTCCTCTACTTCAGGTTTGAAGTGATGTCGTTCTATTCACACCTAGGATATGTCATTTGTTTTAACGAAAAATTAAACCAGCATTGTATTTGTATGGATTTTGATCTTTTAAAGCGAATTCTTTAGTTGATTATTTTTTTACAATTTTTTAAATCGGTGAATGTAGTTTTCGTTCCTCTACTTCAGGTTTGAAGTGATGTCGTCCCATTCACACCTGGGATATGTCATTTGTTTTAACGAAACATTAAACCAGCATTGTGTTTGTATGGATTTTGATCTTTTAAAGCGAATTCTTTAGTTGATTATTTTTTTACAATTTTTTTAATCGATGAATGCAGTTTTAGTTCCTCTACTTCAGGTTTGAAGTGATGTCGTCCTATTCACACCTAGGATATGTCATTTGTTTTAACGAAAAATTAAACCAACATTGTATTTGTATCTATTTTGATCTTTTAAAGCGAATTCTTTAGTTGATTATTTTTTTACGATTTTTTAAATCGGTGAATGCAATTTTCGTTCCTCTACTTCAGGTTTGAAGTGCTGTCGTCCTATTCACACCTAGGATATGTCATTTGTTTCAACGAAAATTAAACCAGCATTGTATTTGTATGGATTTTGATCTTTTAAAGCGAATTTTTTGGTTGATTATTTTTTTACAATTTTTTAAATCGGTGAATGCAGTTTTTGTTCCTCTACTTCAGGTTTGAAGTGATGTCGTTCTATTCACACCTAGGATATGTCATTTGTTTCAACGAAAATTAAACCAGCATTGTATTTGTATGGATTTTGATCTTTTAAAGCGAATTCTTTAGTTGATTATTTTTTTACAATTTTTTAAATCGGTGAATGCAGTTTTTGTTCCTCTACTTCAGGTTTGAAGTGCTGTCGTCCTATTCACACCTAGGATATGTCATTTGTTTCAACGAAAATTAAACCAGCATTGTATTTGTATGGATTTTGATCTTTTAAAGCGAATTCTTTAGTTGATTATTTTTTTACAATTTTTTAAATCGGTGAATGCAGTTTTTGTTCCTCTACTTCAGGTTTGAAGTGCTGTCGTCCTATTCACACCTAGGATATGTCATTTGTTTCAACGAAAATTAAACCAGCATTGTATTTGTATGGATTTTGATTTTTAAAGCGAATTCTTCAGTTGATGATTTTTTTACAATTTTTTAAATCGGTGAATGCAGTTTTAGTTCCTCTACTTCAGGTTTGAAGTGATGTCGTTCTATTCACACCTTGGATATGTCATTTGTTTTAACGAAAAATTAAACCAACATTGTATTTGTATCTATTTTGATCTTTTAAAGCGAATTCTTTAGTTGATTATTTTTTTACGATTTTTTAAATCGGTGAATGCAATTTTCGTTCCTCTACTTCAGGTTTGAAGTGCTGTCGTCCTATTCACACCTAGGATATGTCATTTGTTTCAACGAAAATTAAACCAGCATTGTATTTGTATGGATTTTGATCTTTTAAAGCGAATTTTTTGGTTGATTATTTTTTTACAATTTTTTAAATCGGTGAATGCAGTTTTTGTTCCTCTACTTCAGGTTTGAAGTGATGTCGTTCTATTCACACCTAGGATATGTCATTTGTTTTAGCGAAAAATTAAACCAGCATTATATTTGTATGGATTTTGATCTTTTAAAGCTAATTCTTTAGTTGATTATTTTTTTACAATTTTTTAAATCGGTGAATGTAGTTTTCGTTCCTCTACTTCAGGTTTGAAGTGATGTCGTCCCATTCACACCTGGGATATGTCATTTGTTTTAACGAAACATTAAACCAGCATTGTGTTTGTATGGATTTTGATCTTTTAAAGCGAATTCTTTAGTTGATTATTTTTTTACAATTTTTTTAATTGATGAATGCAGTTTTAGTTCCTCTACTTCAGGTTTGAAGTGATGTCGTCCTATTCACACCTAGGATATGTCATTTGTTTTAACGAAAAATTAAACCAGAATTGTATTTGTATGGATTTTGATCTTTTAAAGCTAATTCTTCGGGTAGTTATTTTTTTAGAATTATTACAAAACAAAATTTATTTTTTGAATGTTTCACGCTTACACTATAAAATATAAATATATATGTATACTTTTGCTGCAGTATATTAAACAATAAATAGGGCATTAAAAGAACATTCAACAGACCCACAATTAGCTAATACAATCGAAACATATCATTATTTACAAACTTCAATTACAGGATGGCATTGAGGAAAACCTATCAATTACTACAAATTACAACATGAAAGGCTGGAAACCCGTAATAATAATAAAAATGTCTACTTACATGATGTATAAAATGCAATCTGGCTAATGTTAGCTTGCTGTTAATAATGTGACTGCGACGAAACCATCGATCAACATATTTTAACATTTAACATTTCGTCCAATAACTGTTTGACACTTTTTGCCCTTTATTATTGATCTTTTTTTTAGGTATGGATGATTTATTACACGATTATATATCGTTCGTATTTAGCACTAAATTTTAAGTTAAAATAAGTGCATGGGACCAAAATATGGTTCTGTTGTCTAGGCAAATATTGAAAATTGTAAGTATTTAACAACATTAGTAATAAATGCAAGTATTCAACAACAGTAGTAGGTATACGTTTTATTGATTTCTCGTTGCACACTTGGTAAAACATTTTAAATAATCAATTGATTTTATAATTTCATTAACAATAGTAATATACACTGTGTACATAAAGTAAGGAATAAATTCGATTAAAATTCAGGGCATTTTCTTTCAGAAAAATGCTCGGACACGTGTATTATTATTTTTTAACGCACATTTTTTGAGATAAAATTCAAATGTACAGGGTGTCCCAAAATCGAGATACGACGTCTAAATTAAAATTTCTCTGATGTGAACCCCCATTTTTTGTTGCACTTATGAATTCTACGTAAAATTCTGAGTATTTTTTATGTAGCATACCCCATGTTGATATTCATTTGTTTTCGAAGAAATGGCGTTCAAAAAAGTACAACTACTATTTTATTTCTGGTAAAAGATAACATGGTTTCATCGAAACTTCTACTTTGGTTTAATAATTGGCTTATTGTTATATCAAAAAACAGTTCAACAATGAGCATAATTGATATTGCTATAATTGTCGGTAGTTTACGGTTCCTTATTGTCGGTGGATTTTTACACACAGTCAAGGAATTTGTGCAACATTTGGTCTTACTGATGTATCTATTATTATTATTATTTAACATAACAAACATGTTTTCCATCAAAAAATATAAAATCAAAACATATTAAATATTCCAAATACATACATCAAAAGTTCAACAGGATCTGAATAATTTTGCATGTACGTCTCGAATGAACGGATTGAAACGTGCTGAAAATATGAAACATCCAGTTTAATAAGATGTGTCTGCTTAACAATATATTGCATCACTTGGTGAATTATTATTCACGGCTATTTTTGTTGAAGTTACCAATAGTACAGTATGTTGCAAAAATAAATTAATCTTAGTCGTCTAAATTGAAATAAGCATAATTGTTACAAAAGCATTCGTTCTTTCACTCACCAAAAAAAAAAATTGTATTATTTCCCAGAAGTTGAAGATTCAGTGAATAAGTTTACTAAGTACGAGAGTTTCATTAAAAGTAACTTGTCTATCGCCTTTTTATTTCGCAGTTCGTAGATGTGCTTGAACCTTATCGCGTGTCAACCATGTGTCTGGGCCATGTTTAGTCCAAAATGTTTTATAGTTTCTGTATATTACTGGCATATTTTTATAAATCTCAGAGTCACACAGTCAGCGAGATTATTAAGTAGCAATAAACAAGTTAAAATGTTTAAGTAAGTGTAAAATTACTACAAACAATTCGCATGCATAATCTTTCACAGCTATTATTCATCTAATTGAACTCTTACAATTATGACATCCGTTAATTATTATTCAAGGAATATTTCATAGACATATTCGTGTGTGATTCAAGAGTAAACAATATCTATCGAAATATACAGGGTGCTCAGGACAACATTGAGAGACACGAAACATAATTTTACAGATAAACAAAACACAAACTTATTGTGACCATGGCGCCCTGGTGATTTCTTCCTGTAAAAAGTATAAGCTTAGTTTTTGAAAATTTTGAAGAAGTTTCCATATCATGTGATACAACATTAAATTCAGAAATAGTATCCTCTTAAAAGGGCCAAAAATATTGCCGGGTACCAAATTAACATTTGGAAATTAGCATTGATTACTAAATGTTTGCAAAAATAAAATTGGTTTTATAAAGTGTTTAAATTGCCATGCAAATTAGTTCAAGCCTCATCTCGGTATCTTGGGTTGAAAGATTTTGTTTTTATTTTTATTTTGAACAAGTGGGCCATTACAATTGGGATTTGGGGGTGTATTCTTGATGAGCTTTCAAACCTGCACCTCTTTGATAATTTGACCATCTCTCTATCTTTTTCTCTATCCGGGCACCCTGTATATAAAAAGAAATATTGGCACAGCGCCCATAGACAGACACGCAGCACATTTTTTTCCAAAAATTATCGGTCATCTCTAGGAGCCTCGAAATGTATATTAAAATTTTTTAAATACATTTAAATTGTATGAGAAAATAGGTTTCATATTGGATATATTTGTAAATATTTTACACCAATTAAAATACTATTTCGAGAAAAATAAGTAATAATCAGACCAGCAACATTCTTTGACTTTATTGTGTTAGAATTTCAGCAATGTAGTATACATATTGTGAGTGTAAGATAGAATGAGCCAACCTTTAAATTTCACTTCTAGTTTCAGTGAGTGATTTACTCTTAAATATTTAACATGATTTATGTAAAAGTTTTAGATAATTATCGGCAAATATTTTTATGTATTCAGAGTGAACTACAACGGAGATCCAACACAAACTTATGTTTTTTTTAATAGAACACTAAGTATATTATGCATTTGTTGCCTATTTTTTAATATTAATTTAACAAACAATAACTTTTATTGGGCCAAACATTTAAATTTCAATTCTGTTTTCAGTGAATGATTCCCCCTTAAAAACAAATTTAAGATAATTTTCACGATTACTATACGATTTTGCACTTAAAATTCTAATCGATAAATTACACAATAAACTAGTGTACTATAGATTTTTATTTAAAAAGAAAAAGCGAAAAACTCAAAAAATAAATAACAAAACATTTATTATTATTATTATTATTATTATTAGCAATTACTTAAAAACAAATTACATCTTCCAAATTAAACAGTTTTCTGAGGAACGTGCTTGTAATAACACCTAGCCAAATTGACGGCAGTTTCAATAACCGTGGCAGCTTTCTCCTTGGTGCAATCATCAATGATTTTATTGGATTGCTCCTCGGTCAGCTTCTTCAGCAAAAACTCTTTCATCCTATCGGTTTGGTAATCGCCGGCATCGTTCAGAATTCCAGAGATTGTAAAAGCGCACTTCAAATATTTTCCAGTTTCCGGTTCATCATCGATGTCGCCGCCCTTCAACTTCTCCAATTTTTCCCTCGCCAATCCAGATTCATCCAGACATTGTTGGACCTGTTTCTCGTGTTCTTTCTCTTCATCGCTAACAGCTGCAGCCTGCAAACAAAGGAGTAAAATATAGCAGCACATATTATATGTTAAGAGATTCATTTTTCGCAATATTTGATGATGATGATGGTTTGTGGAGGGCGACCAAATGGTCGCAGCTCTTTGATCATTCGTTGGTCCTTTGTTCACAATATTTAATGCAGTCTTCATTTCACGGCCCAGTTTCAAAGAGGCCCAAATCACAATTGTGTGAAAATTTATAAAAAATTACCTGTTTTTCTTAAGGATATTATATAATGAGTTTAAGAAAAAACTAAAAATATATCTATATAGCAATGTATATTATAGCATAGATGATTATTTTTTGCAATGTTATATTATAGATGATGATTTTTGTAATTTAGGGGTAAGGAACCCTTATCTTGATTTGTCCAATATCGGTTGATTTTTATGGATGAATAAATTTATTATTATTATTATTATTATTATTATTAACACAAATATGCCTCACTATTGCAAAGCGGGCCATAGGTATTTGCATGTTAAATTTGAAATGTCTTAATATTGGCTCCCCTAATTATTTGACAGTATCGGTCTTCGTTCATTATTTTTAAAGCTTGTAGAGCTGAATAATTTGGTGCCTTACTCAATGGTTTCCGCAGAGTATTTACCGAGATTAACTTTACAATTAATTTAAATTAAAAACGAAGGTTTGCCATGAAATCATAATGGTGGATTTAATTTTGTTATAAAAAGTGACGTTTGCTGTCGCAATACGATTTATTATTAAATGGTACCACGCGGGTACTATTTAAGAATTTTATGTGCATATTCAGAGAAGGCAATATCCAGCAAAAGTACTATTCAATGAATAATTACTACTTCGCTTTCTAAATTTGAAATGTGTTACAATTGCGTTCCCTTAATTATCGGTCGACTTACATTATTTTTAATACTCGTTGAATATTATATTTGTTGAGCATTTCCTTCTTCGGAAATTTAACACTTATCACCCATATCACGTTCACTTCATAAATAATACCTGAGTAATATCATCCTTTTTCTTGTGTAGAATACACGGCCGGTTGTAAATCGTAATGCGACATCTACCGTCACTTTTTAGAACAAAATGAAATATCCGCCATTATGATATCATGGCAAACCTTTTTTTTAATTCGAAATAATATCCGCCATTATGATTTCATGGCAAACCTTTGTTTTTAATTCGAAATAATTGTAAAGTTTCAAATCTCGGTAAATACTCGGTAAATACTCGGTAAATACTCGGCAGAAACTATTGAGTAAGGTACTAAATCATTAAGCTTAAAAAGCTTTAAAAATAATTTAAGAAGACCGATACTATCAAATAATTAGGGGAGTTAATATTAGCACATTTCTAATTTTACATGAAAATCCCTTTGGTATTCTTTGCAATTCAACACCCTGTATGTAGGAAGGAAATTTTCTCCTAAAATAATATCTGGAATATTGTCAGTGCTATCTACCATTTTTTTATTCGAATGAGTACGTTCGGTGATGATTCGTTAATATTTGACTGAAAAACGAAAAATGTTGTCTGTGTTTTTAGATCTTAATTGCTTGATCATACAAATCTCAGGCAAATGTCGTTTAAATTCATGTTTTGAGAATTTAAATTTTATTTTCCTCTCTCCTGTGTATTTGTGCCACAAAAGTCTTTCTTCGGTTAGATTTTAACAATTGTTGAAAATAACGAAAAGCGGAATATTTTTTGGTAATAAATTTGGGTGTCTCGCTGAAGCGTCTTTTTTGCCTTAAATATTTAAGACAGAAAAATATATTTTATAAAAGTTGTAGATAATTATCGACTCTATAATCGGAAAATATTTTTATATATACAGGGTGCCCCACAACGGAGAGCCAATAGAAACCTACGTATTTTTTAATTTCCTTTGAAATCGCCTTTATGGACATCAAACCAAAAATTTCATTAGAAAATTTTTTCAAGATCGCAATTACAATAAATATATTAAATCAATTAAATCGAATAATTTGAGTCCCTGTAATTAACCCTATAATTCTGTGGCTGAGAGGTAAAACTCATTAACTCCACTTTACCAATATTCGAGAAAAATGCGTTTGAAATTCGGAAATACTGATTTGGGTTGCAGAAACAAAGCATTATTATGCGACTTTTTGCTAGTCATTAATAAATATATATTGGAAAAACTCGTTCATAGCAACAATTGTTTATAAAATTAACCTGTTTTAAACATGTAAAATAATAAAAATTGGACTTAATTAGTTTTTCCTCTCAAAGGCGTGGAGTTAATGAGTTTTTCCTCAAAAACTCCATAAAATATAAAAAAAAAATATTTTTTAACTCCCAAAATAAAAAAAAAATTAAAAAAATTGTTTTGCAATATAAAAAAAATGAAAAAAATTAAAAAAATTAAAATTTTTTATTTTATTTTTTATTTAAAAACATTTATAATACATTCAAAAAATAAAGATTCAATTTTAGAATAGTATTATTAAAAAATTATTTTTTACGAAAACTTTATTGTTTGCCAAAATAATGTATAAATAACAATTATTGTGAATAATTCTCCTGAATATTCTCACAACTAACATAAATAAAAGAATCTGTTGTTCTTCGTCAATTTGTATTTTGACGCGAGAATTGATACATACGAGAATCGCGTGCATCGATCTAAATAATGTCTTCGACCTGGATCCAGATCTAGAGCTTCCGGAACCGTCCGATACTTCGTCTGAAAGACTCGATGATCCAGCGCAAGATGACAGCGAGATTCCACAGAAGAAAAGGAGAATCAACGAACCTAAACAGCCGGACATACCTCAACGACGATCGACAAGATGTTCTTCAAGATCAAAGCCTAATTATATTGATGTTTAACCTAATACCAGATGTGAATAGCCTAAATTGTAATATCGATTAATAACGTCAAAAACCACATTATACCAATGAATAATAACGAATTTTGTTAGAAGCACCGTTTATTTTTTCTAATATATGTTTATGTTAATTTCAATATAATAAACATACTTTAATTGCAAAAGTGTTGATTTTTTGCGCCTTTTTGTTTTACCTTCAAAAAACTTTTTTTCTGTAGATAAGAGTGCGATCGACTAAAAAAGCAAAGGCCTATAATGATAACTATAAATTAACAGAAATAATTTTTTAAATGTTTTTTTCGGATTTTTTGAATTTGAAAAACGTTTTTTACTATTTTTTACCATTTGTATAAATGATTTATAATTTTTACAATTTTTTGAAGATTTTTTTGTTTTTTTTGTGTTGGGAGCTTGGAAGCAATATTTGTTTGTTAAATTTGATGGAGTTAATGAGTTTTTCCTCAAAATGATGGAGTTAATGAGTTTTTCCTCAAAGTAATGGAATTAATGAGTTTTACCACAAATTTCACCGATTTTGGTGATTTTTAATAACTAGTATCTTGATGAGGTGACTGGTTTTGCCATATATCGCTATGTAGGATGAAAGAGTACGAAATTTGGTGAAAACTCATTTTTTTCTCTTACTTTTACCTCTCAGCCACAGAATTTTATTACACTTTATAATTCTAATAATTTTAATTTCAAAGTAATTACCGTTAATGCTCCAACCAATGAAAGTAACGTTAATACCGCAAAGATCTTCATTGTATTGTAATGTTGCGCCTTCCACTTTGTCTTAAGAACTGTCGTACACTATTCTGCGTCCGCTATTTAAACCATACCCATAATTGCTATTATTATTTTATTATTGGTCAAGGTTAAGTTTTAAGAAATTATACCGTTAAGCACTAAAACCATCACCATACGACTCTATTTGAATATAATTGCATAACCATCCATAACTCGCCGACGATTCGCTGAAATATATAAATAAACATTAATAGGTGAAAGAAAATCTACGTTTTCATTTATTCCGCACTACAAATTAGTATTTATAATAACGTATGAATTTTATAAAAATAGTAATTTTAAATTTGTCAAGATTGTTAACTTTGTCTCTAGGGCAGTCGCAGTCACTTCTGGTGTACCTCAAGGATCACTATTTTTTTTTATTTTAAAATATTTACGGGATTCACCCTGTAGATTAAAGTATTAATTAGATACATTGCGGGTCTTTTTTTGCTTTTTATCAATAACATTGGTAATTTTATTAAGCAAAGTAGATTTTTAAGATTGATAATTTTGTCTCTAGGGCAGTCGCAGTCACTTCTGGTGTACCTCAAGGATCACTTTTTTTTTAAATTTTAATATATTTACGGGATTCACCCTGTAGATTAAAGTATTAATTAGATACATTGCGGGTCTTTTTTTGCTTTTCATCAATAACATTGGTAATTTTATTAAGCAAAGTAGATTTTTAATGTTAATCTATTTACTGTAATCAAAAATCCTGTTGTTAACAATCCGATTTGAATAATTTATCCGAGTGGTGTTCAATAAATCATCTAAAACAGAATTTAAATAAATGCCTCTCTATTTCATTTAGTCGTGGCGTAATTAATCATTTCAATTATTCAATAGGTAATAATAATTTCATCTCCGTGACTCAGGAGTAATTTTTGATTCTCGCCTCATATTAATTATCAGGGGTGAGCCACAGAATTTCTGTAAATGTTAATCATTTTTTTGGTATCATTAGTGTCGCCGTCAACAAGGAACAACTGTCTTTGAAGTGGGTATTTTCACAATCAGCATCGAACCAGTATCTTCGACATCCTTGATACTCATCTTATGTAATTCTTCTCTCCTAACAGCCCTCGCAATTCCAAAAACTGCCACCTACAATTTGGAAATATTATCATTAAATATTCAAACAATTTAGATTAAAATTACCTTCATGATCAAAAACCTGTCGTTGGGCGCATCGTTTAAAAATATAACTGTTCCTTAATAAATACGCGAGACTTCCTACTGTGAACGCCTTCTGATTGGTTTTTCATAAATGCTGAATAGTGGAAAGACCGTCAGATGGGCTTCCGAAGTGAAGCGCGCGACATCTTTTACGGTCCAACTGATGGACTTTCCACCACATAGATAAAGTAAAATAGATCGGCGACTCTCTGTATAAAATATTTACCGCGTTTTTAATTCGCCACTGTAGTCGTGAGATGGCGCTGGTGAAGCAAAAGCGGGTTGCAGAGCTAGTGGGTTTCCAAATTTCACAGTACGTTATTAAAATCGAATGTAGGAGCAATAAGAAGTCATTGATTAAAATAATAAATTTATTGCAAATTGCACAAATGATTACTTACAGTATAATAATAATAATATATTACAATATCCAACCAGCATGAAGAAAATTTTGTTCCCTTCCATTTGAATGGTATTTCATTAACTTATTTCTCACACACTTTGGAAAATGAGGAGTATCAAACAATGGAATTATTTCCTCGTCACCTATGAGAAATAAACGATAACAATATTTTTTCCCAAAAAATAACAAAATTTCATACAGACAATAAAGATATATACTTGTAATAAATATCACTTACCGGTTTCTTTTAAGTGAAGGAATGCTTATAAGTGTTTCTGTTGTGATTTTTGTGGGATTTAATGGCACAATAACGACTCATTATTTATAATATTTTTATAACGCGAAGGGTATGGACGACTTTCTCTTTGTTTTAACAGACGAAAAACTGAAAGGAATCGAATATTCACATACTTACGGTTTTGTTTGTTTACATATACTCGGCCTCGCTGATTATCGCTTGGTGTTGAATGATTTACGGACGAGGTTTCAAATTGTATTAGCAGGTTGCGCCATCTAGCGTCATTTGCTGTAACAAATTTTAGCGTTTGGCGATACTTACGCCATCCCATGTTTCCAGTGCGAAGCTCCAATGCGGACAATTTATTTCGTATGGAGTGCGCAGGGCATGTTCCACCACTCTGATGCCGACTGACGATTATTGTCATGTCGAATAAACTACAAACTTGATTATTTTCATGTTATGTGAATGATATTCAACCTGCATACTATGACTTCATTTTCACGGTTTACCGCGTAACTAACAGACATTCCACCCCCAGACAAGGGTGTGGCGAGTTTTTTTTTATGAATTATAGTTAGTGAATATTTACCTCAACATTTTTCAGCGCGCATAAAATAATCGGAAAAATTTTCTGGTAGTAATTTTACGCAGTAGCCTAAGGAAATTGCTGTTTAAGAAGTAGCCATGCAGACTCACCATGATCGCCGATTCCGCTACGCTTCGCAATCGATCGCCATCACTTACCAATTATTTAAATGCGTTTCAAACAGCGCTCATCACAGGGAAACATCAAACTAATTAAACGTTGTACTTTTAATGTCAGTGTGTGCAGTATAACCTCTTTAATCAGTAATAAAAATAAAATGCAATCGTCAGTTTACATTATTAGTAAATTATGGTGTTAAACTAAAGCAAACAATTATTCTGAATGAGTTGCTCGAGCTGTATGATCAATGTTATTGTGAATTACAAAAATCTGTTCATTCGCCACTCAAATCGTAGATTTAAATCATTAAAAGTCGGCTGTGTTGATTAGTTTTAACAACTGCCAAAACATCAAACAAACTGTAGACGCCAAAACTACAATTTTGTGCAGTGAAAATATACAATGGCTTTATTGAACATAAACCGCAGTCTTCAAGCCTACAAGTACATCCAGCACCCCTGGACGTCGCTTATCCAGACAATACAAAAGCATCAAATGCCAGACAGGCTCAAGGACATGGTCGAGGCAGAAAATCCAAAATTCTTCAACATGGTGGAATATTATTTCCATCGAGCCTGCATAACAATGGAAGATCGGTTGATAAAAAAAGCCGGTAAAGACGGTAAGAACAGAGTGAAGGGAATCTTGACGCTTATAGAGCAGTGTGATTACATTCTTGAAATGGCGTTTCCAATTCGCCTGGATAACGGGAAATATCAAGTCATCAAAGCGTTTAGAGCTCAACACAGTTCTCACAAGCTGCCTTGCAAAGGAGGTATCCGCTTTGCTCCGAATGTTAATCGCGATGAGGTTAAAGCGTTGGCGGCGTTGATGACTTTTAAATGTGCGTGCGTGGATGTACCATTTGGGGGATCAAAAGGCGGTGTTGCGATTAATCCCAAAGATTTTACACTCAGGGAACTGGAAAAAATCACCAGACGTTACGCCTTAGAACTGGCCAAAAAAGGTTTCATAGGTCCGGGTATAGATGTGCCTGCACCGGATATGTCAACTGGTGAAAGGGAAATGTCCTGGCTTGCTGATACATACTCCAAAACCATTGGTTACCAAGATCTTAACTCACATGCATGTGTTACTGGTAAACCCATTAACCAGGGGGGCATTCATGGTAGAGTCTCGGCGACCGGTAGAGGTGTCTTTCATGGAATTCATAATTTTATTCAAGAAGAATACTTTATGGGTTTAATTGGATTAACGCCAGGTATAAAAGGTAAAACTATTATCGTTCATGGTTTGGGTAACGTGGGATATCATGCAATGCGCTATGTGCACCGTGCCGGAGGCAAAGTGATTGGAATAATAGAGTTAGAAGCATCACTCATCAATGAAGATGGAATTGATTGTAATGCTTTAATGGAGTACCATGCGAAGGAGGGTAAACTTTCAGGTTTTAGCGGTGCCAAATCAATGGAAGGAGATAAGTTATTGTGCCATCCCTGCGACATACTCATTGTAGCAGCTATAGAAAAAACGATAACCAAAAAAAACGCCAAGCAAATTCAAACGAAATTAGTAGCGGAAGGTGCAAATGGTCCAACTACACCAGCAGCTGATAAAATTTTATTGGAAAGGAACATACTTATCATACCTGACCTGTACATTAACGCAGGAGGTGTGACGGTTTCATTTTTTGAATGGCTGAAAAACTTAAACCACGTCTCGTACGGTAGATTGACATTTAAATACGAACAAGATTCGAATTACCATCTTCTGGCATCCGTGCAGGAATCCCTGGAGAGGAAATTTGGAAAGAGCGGTGGACCCATACCCGTGACGCCTTCTTCGGCGTTCAAAAAAAGAATTGCTGGTGCTTCTGAAAAGGATATCGTACATTCTGGTCTGGAATATTCGATGGGACGCGCTGCTAGAGATGTGATGAAGATAAGCAAGGAGTATGATTTAGGACTGGATTTACGTACCGCCGCTTACATCAATTCCGTTGAAAAGATTTTCCATTCCTATTCAGAAGCTGGACTTACTTTCTAAATGTTTATGTAAATTTTCGTATTTTATAAATATATTTGGCTAAACAACAGCTGCACACCTTGGTTATTTTAAATATCCCACAAATAGCGACTAATGATATAATTGAATTTTTGTTGGCAGAACGTGATTTTTTCGGAATAGGTCAGACCAGTTCCAGGTACAGGCGCGTACCTGTTCCAAAAACTTGTGACTGCTCCGGGAGAAGCGCGTCGTAGCAATTAATGTATAATCTCTTTCTGGAATTTAGTTTTTTTTTTAGTCAAATTTACATGTACAATGTTTATAAAAATAAGCACTATAATTTCAAAATCGATAATTTTCGAAAATTATTCATGCCGTTTATTTATTTTTTTATAAGGTGTGAGCTACTGAATTTTGTTGCTGAGAGAGAGAGAGAGAGAGAGAGAGAGAGAAGCATAGCTATCATGTCTGATATTATTTTTGGTTATTCGAGCGAACTAATCTTGTCTTTCATGACCTGAATTGTCATTTTAAAAATAAACTGACAAGTGGAGATAATTTGTGTTATTAACTAATGGTTTTCAAGGACATGGTAGGCATATAACCCAATTTATAATTTTTTGTTTTCACCAACTAACTCTTATTTTCTTAGATATTAGTTCCAATAGCAAAAACAAAAAACAGTTAAGGTAAACACCTACTTCCGGTGTACGAAATTTTACCAAAAGCTTTTAAGTTCTTCAGATTATCAAATAAGACGTATGTTCAAAGTTTTATATCAATTGCTGTATTAGTTTTTAAGATACAGGGCGCACAGACACACAAAGACACACAGACACACAGACACACAGACACACATACACATAGACACACAGACACACAGACACACAGACACACATACACAGACACACAAACACCCAGATACACAGACACACAGACACACAGACACACAGACACACAGACACACAGACACACAGACACACAGACACACAGACACACAGACACACAGACGCACAGATACACAGACACACTAACACACAGACACACAGACACACAGACGCACAGATACACAGACACACAAACACACAGACACACAGACACAAAATTAGTTTTTTTCCCAGAAATTGTTGAAATGGCATAGGGACCCCAAAACGGATATTTCCGTAGAAAAAAAATTTGAAAAAAAAAATCACAATCACAATACTTTCTCGTACTTCTTAACGGAGAAAGTAAAAATGTGTCGGGGGTGTGTGGGTGCCTGTGTATGTGTCTGTGCGCGCTGTATCTCAAAAATTAATAAAGCAATTGATATGAAATTTTAAACATAAGAACTAAAAAGGTCTTGGTACAATTTCCTACACCGGAAGTTGGTATAGGACATGGTACATTAAAAATATCCAGAATTTTCGGAAGAATCCAAAAATTGAATAATATACAGGGTGTTGCATCTAAAATAAGAAAGTTGATATTGGCCTCTGTTACATGACACACCCTGTATAAAACGTTTTTGTTGAAAATAATGCTCAACTAAAAATACCAATCGACGTATCCGAGCGGTTTTTTCGAACACACCCCCATTTATTTAGGAGCCTGCCCAAAGTGCCGAATGTCCAAAGAGCCGAATCGGTGTTTTGCCCAAAGTGTCGAATTTCATACTACCGATGATGCCCAAAGTGCCGAACGACGCTAAGCGACGTTGCATCGTTCGTAAATAAGGCGTCGGAGTCGAATGCGAATCGGCACTTTGGTCATTTGGTCTTCGCACGCATCTAAAAGTAAGGTCCAAAATGCCGAATGCACACTCTCATGTCTATTCGTAATTTGCGAAAATAATTTTTGATAATACAAGTTTATCAATGGAAGGTAGATGGTTGCAGGGCTGGAGAATTTTTTTTTAAATTTAAAATAAAACAAACTGCATTTTTGTTTTAAACGTTTCTAAACGTATTATAACGTAAATATTCGGCATTTTGGGCCTTACTCGTAGGTGCGTGCGAGGACCAAAGTGCTGAATAGGCGTGGATTCGGAAGTTTGGGCCTTACTGAGAAGTCGGTGCAAGGACAAAGTGCCGAATGTCCAAACTGCCGATTCGCATTCGGCTCCGACGCCTCGTCTACGAACGATAGGATGTCGCTTGGCGTCGTTCGGCACTTTGGGCATGGTCGATAGTATGAAATTCGGCACTTTGGGCAAAATACAGATTCGGTACTTTGACATTCGGCACTTTGTCCCGGACCCTTTGTTTATTATCGAACTTATTCCATTTGGCTGATACAAACTGTATAGATACACTTTTGAAGATACTGTCTGTGGGGACCGACGTTAAACAACCATATATACGCATACCTATCGACCACGAGCAAACGCAAGACCAGCGAACGAGCCGACGCGCCACCCCAGCAAGGAATGGGCGCGCCACCAGCAAGGGCTAACGTACCACCCGCCGACGAGAGAGGACGCGCCTAGAGTATTCCTAGGGCAAAGACGCGACGACCCTTCATAACACGCTGCGGACGAAGCAGAGGCAAGCTCTCCTCCGACAAACCGTCACACAGTGGGGCAGAATCGCAAAAACCTGGCCATAAATAGTAAACCTAAGTTTAAAGCATTAAAAATGTTTACCCGAAGGTTTTCGGGGTTGCTGATTCCGAATCCGATGTTAGATTTTCAAAATTGAAAATGGCGGACCAAAAAGTACATTTTTGGCAAAAATGGCTTGAATTTACTGGTAAGGAGGTTTTCGGGGTCGGTGATTCCGAATCCGATGTTAGATTTTCAAAATTCAAAATGGCGAACAAACAAAATGCGGAAAAAATTGAATTATATGCAAAAGTGTCGGTAACATCCCTTTCTGCATATTACTTTGGCGAATAAAGGGTAGAATTATGGATATAAAATAATTACGAAATTGATATATTACAGAATTACTTTTATTCTTTCTAATAACAGATTTTCTTCTTCGTCGGATACATTCGATTCTGTTTCAGATTCCGAAGACGTGGGCGTAAATTCAGTCGACGTATCGAATGAAACTGCATCCTCCATTTTCGGCGGTTGTAATAACTGAACAACTTCAAAGTCTAACAGTTTAAGAGGTTTTTGGGGTAGTTTCCGAATGCTAGAAATTAGGGGATCCGAAGTAACCATTAGTCGGTTGAAGACGTCTTCCATATTTGCATTTTCGAGAAAAATCCTGACGATATCGTTTTATATCTTTATTCCTGGACTCCTGTGCGTCTTCTGAAAGTTGTTCAATTGGTAGTAATGCGTGGTCGATAATAATCGCTCCATGGATCAGTATTTTGTGAATCGATGTCGGCATGTGGTACCATAAATAAAGGTCTACATATAATCTTGCAGTATTCAAGCAATATTCATTGAAGTTCTCAACGTGAACGTCATAACCGCTCGACATTGCTTGCAAAATAACGTGAAAGCGATGGATTAATTATTCATCAACGCCTGTTATTTTCGCAGAAATAGCTGAATTTTCGAAGAAACGCCGAGCTGTATTTCCGTCATTGGAACTTCCAAATCCGGGCTTCGGACGATCGACGACCAGTCCCAGTTGAGAACGAAATTGTTGTTGTTGTTTTTGTCATTTTTTTCATTAATTTCCTTCGCCTTTGCTTTTGTCTCCTCTTTCGCTTCTTTTTTCTCTCTACTTCGTTGCCACTGTTCTACGTCAATTTTATAAGAGATATGTAAACAGCATTCAAAAAAGCGTATCCACGCATGTAAAGTTGAGATGCCAAATCGTAAATTGTCTGTTTTCATTTTTGAGCATGGCATCAATATCGTTAAATTGTTTGGAAGTAGCATTGCACAAGAAGCAACGCTGTGCTGATGTTGTACCACTTATTGCATTGCAAACTTTGCCATCTATCATCGTAAATGCCATGCTATACATTACAAATATTTTCATCTATCCTTGTTTGATAAGGTTCTAGTTGTTGTATTTGCTTTTCAATGTTTGTAACTTCAGCCATTGTCGTTTGGACATTTTCCTGTAAAAATTGTAGTCTTATTGGCCTGCAAAATCTCGGTGAAGATGGTCTTGGATTTTGCCATATAACAATTTCTGTCTTTTCCATTTCGCTTACGAGCTTTATCGGCACAAATGAAGTGAAGAAAACACTTTCGTCGGACTTTTCATCTTCCGAAAACTTCTACTTATACACACTCTGACCAGAGCTTCCGTCACATCCCCATTTGCAATACAATTTTACATTTTTTACATGCGCTGAACTTACATTACGAATGATGTCCTCCTGAAGTTTTAGTATACGTGCTACTGTCTTATTAAGTATAACTTGTAATTTGACTTCAGCGCTAGTCTCACTTATATTCAGATAAAAGTCTGGCGGATAGCACAGTTGTTTCGCCTTTTGTATATGCATATATGAAGGAAACAATTTCAATGCTTCTTTTTTGCCTCATTTCTTGTTCTTTGGTTTGCTCGTTTTGAAATCTTTGACTCGAGCAATAACGAAAGAGCTTCATCAGGAGTAAATGTTTCTTCAATTTTTGACTGGAAAGCAGTAACATATTTAGCAGCTCTTGTTGGACTTGTTGCTGATACGTCTTTCACTACTTTCGCTGCTTCTAAAGACTCATTTGTGTCGCATACGCTAATTCATCCGCTGTAAAGGTTTTTCGGATTTCTTCGGTCTTTCGACGTTTCGATCTGTCACTACTTGTATCAAAAGATTTTGAAGGTCGACCGCGACTGGTACTTTCATCATGAATATCGTGTGCTGCGGTTTCGGCATTTACGGATATTGAAGTTGGAAAACGTATTTCACCTTTCAAGCCATTGTTCATCACTTTAAAAAAACCTGTCTGTCTTCCTTGCTGCATCATCCCATTTGGATCTCAACTTTGATATCAACGCAGCTAACTTATTTTTTAAATCGTCTGATACATGTACAGATTCCCCATGTTTATCTGCGATGTTTTTTTCCAATCCTGAATATTTTCTTTAATATGATCTTTTATGATTAAAAATACATTCTTTCGAGTCAAGGACACTGACACATAAAATAATCAAAATGTAACATAAATAATACATAAGATTTTTTTTTTAACTTTATTTAGTTTTGAAGAATTTCAAATAGTTTGTATGTATATAAAAAATATATAATTCTATTTAAAAAATTGTAATTATTGGTTTTTATATATTTTCTTCATTTTTATTTGCATTAACTTAATTATTCGTGCATTGAAGGTTATAGTATTGATAGTTACAAATTATTATTACATCATTTTTGTTATACCATTTTTGAACAAGAACATGAAAAATAAATTTGTTACTTATTCACGGTGCCGAAAAATACCGACAGATCTCGATAGCCGCCACAAATTCGAACCTTCGACGGCAATGTTTATTTTCCGAATTAATATTTTTCATTACAAGTTCAGAAAAACGCATTATCAGTAGTTTTGTAATACTTTACAGATGCACGGGATTGCAATGCCGATCTAAAAAACGGTTTTTAAATTTAAAGCGCAGCTAATTTTTTTTTATATGTTTTAAATATCGATGGAATGAACAAAATCCAATAAGAATCAAGGCGGTATTCGATGGAACTTTTTTTAAATTAGTATTTACAAACCGCGATGACTTAAAATATAAAGTTATTTTTGTTGTTTATTTATACTATCGTATGAATATATGCATGCATCATTATGGCTTTATATATATAAAATCATACAGTACATACCTTTAGAATAATTTTCCATTTTGCAAAATTAAAATAAGTCGTTTGAGTCAAATTCTATCACTCTCAGAACGTTCTGATGATTTTCGGCTCTGCACTTCGACACGCGTGCTCGTGGCGAAGGTCAACTTGGGACTGACTAATCGCGCAGAAGGAGCACGTAAAAAAATTCCTTTTATAGATTGCTGCTCAGATGATCAGTAAATCTATTGCGACATTTCTAGGATGAAAATAAGAAAGTTGATTTTTCGATTTTTGGCCAGGTTTTTGCGATTCTGCCCAACTGTGCGTCAGGAGGTACTACAGCTAGGACATTCGCATTAGCTAGTACAGTAATGCGGGAAGCGTCGAGCTTTCATCTAAATCTAAAACGCCGAGTGCGACGATTAAGAAAAGTCGCAACAGCTTTATCACCGATCTCGACACCCAAGAGGAGGATTCGGACAGACCCGCTAACAACGCCGCCGAGGCAGACGACAGACTACTAGCAACGAACGGTTCCTCTTCAGACCGGACCAGGACCACTCGACTCCAGTCCCAGTGTCACCACTGCCTCCGACGCCCAGAAGGAAACGCATCGACCGCGACACTCTACGCCGGACTGAATCCTTGGAGGGTTCGCCTTGACGACCCCAGAAGACATTCAGTGCGGAGCATGGTGCTAGTCTGTGGCCCACGTGGAGAACCGCTGGGCTGACTTATAAATGACAGTTTCATTGGTTCTTAGCAGCGGAGGCTTGTGGAAGTTCGGCGAGGTAGCTACTGAAAACAACTGACCAAAACAGCAGCGAAATATTTGCTTCCTCTATAAGAGTAAGTGGTGCAGCAAGAGCTTCATCTATCTCGTAGCCTTCTCTACGAAGTTCCACAAGCCGCTGTTGATTCCTTACTTCATTCTCTTCAATTAAAAACTAAGATTTCAGTTAAAATCTTCTACTGGACCAGTCAGAAGTGAAAAACTCAGTGGAGGTACTTAAATAACGTACTAGACGGCAAACGTAACTTGCCGTTGCGCAGTAGGAAAATTGTGGGCGGAACCTTCGAAGGGCGCTCTCGATAGATTTCGTGAAGAGTTCGCGCGCCTGGTACATTCATTTTCAAAAGTGACAGTGCATTAATTATGTGGAGGAGAGCGCCCGATAGAGTTGTAAATGAATAGCGCACGCGAAGAATATATGAGAGCTTTCGCTTGCTCTCTGCGTGTCAGGCCAACTTACATTTGCCGTCCTGTACCTCCAAAGCTCAATTAACTTCATCGTTAAGCGCAGAAATGCAACGTCGAATTCGTTTGTCGTAACGAAAGTAATAGCTGTATTCTAATTCAATAGAAAATGTTTTTACTCCTCATCCTAAAAAACTTTAAAGCCCTGAATTCGTCACTGCTGTCTAGTAATATTATCCAGTAGCCTAAGGCAATTGTTGTTTAAGACTCGCCATAATCTCCATTTCCGCTACGCTTGGCCATCGATCGTCACCACTTACCAGTTATTGAAATGCTTTTCAAACAACACCCATCGCGGTGGAACATCAAACTAATTAATGTTAGTGTGTGCAGTATAACCTCTTTAATTAGTAATAAAAATAAAATTCATCCGTTCACCTCCCAAATCGTCATTATTAGTAAATTATGGTGTTAAACTAAAGCAAACAATTATTCTGAATGAGTCGCTGGAACTGTACAATTAATGTTATTGTGATTTACAAAAATCTGTTTATTCACCATTCAAATCATAGATTTAAATCATTAAAAGGCGGCTGTGGAAAAAAGTTTTAAAAACTGCCAAAACTGTAGACGCCAAAACTATAATTTTGTACAGTGAAAATATACAATGGCTTTATTGAATATAAACCGCAGTCTTCAAGCCTACAAGTACATCCGACACCCCTGGACGTCGCTTATCCAGACAATGCAAAAGCATCAAATGCCAGACAGACTCAAGGACATGGTCGAGGCAGAAAACCCAAAATTCTTCAACATGGTGGAATATTATTTCCATCGAGCCTGCATAACAATGGAAGATCGGTTGATAAAAAAAGCCGGTAAAGACGGTAAGAACAGAGTGAAGGGAATCTTGACGCTTATAGAGCAGTGTGATTACATTCTTGAAATGGCGTTTCCAATTCGCCTGGATAACGGGAAATATCAAGTCATCAAAGCGTTTAGAGCTCAACATAGTTCGCACAAGCTGCCTTGCAAAGGAGGTATCCGGTTTGCTCCGAATGTTAATCGCGATGAGGTTAAAGCGTTGGCGGCGTTGATGACTTTTAAATGTGCGTGCGTGGATGTACCATTTGGGGGATCAAAAGGTGGTGTTGCGATTAATCCCAAAGATTTTACACTCAGGGAACTGGAAAAAATCACCAGACGTTACGCCTTAGAACTGGCCAAAAAAGGTTTCATAGGTCCGGGTATAGATGTGCCTGCACCGGATATGTCAACTGGTGAAAGGGAAATGTCCTGGCTTGCTGATACATACTCCAAAACCATTGGTTACCAAGATCTTAACTCACATGCATGTGTTACTGGTAAACCCATTAACCAGGGGGGCATTCATGGTAGAGTCTCGGCGACCGGTAGAGGTGTCTTTCATGGAATTCATAATTTTATTCAAGAAGAATACTTTATGGGTTTAATTGGATTAACGCCAGGTATAAAAGGTAAAACTATTATCGTTCATGGTTTGGGTAACGTAGGATATCATGCAATGCGCTATGTGCATCGCGCCGGAGGCAAAGTGATTGGAATAATAGAGTTAGAAGCATCACTCATCAATGAAGATGGAATTGATTGTAATGCTTTAATGGAGTACCATGCGAAGGAGGGTAAACTTTCAGGTTTTAGCGGTGCCAAATCAATGGAAGGAGATAAGTTATTGTGCCATCCCTGCGACATACTCATTGTAGCGGCTATAGAAAAAACGATAACCAAAAAAAACGCCAAGCAAATTCAAACGAAATTAGTAGCGGAAGGTGCAAATGGTCCAACTACACCAGCAGCTGATAAAATTTTATTGGAAAGGAATATACTTATCATACCTGACCTGTACATTAACGCAGGAGGTGTGACGGTTTCATTTTTTGAATGGCTGAAAAATTTAAACCACGTCTCGTACGGTAGATTGACATTTAAATACGAACAAGATTCGAATTACCATCTTTTGGCATCCGTGCAGGAATCCCTAGAGAGGAAATTTGGAAAGAACGATGGACCTATACCCGTAACGCCTTCTTCGGCGTTCAAAAAAAGAATTGCTGGTGCTTCTGAAAAGGATATCGTACATTCTGGTCTGGAATATTCGATGGGACGCGCTGCTAGAGATGTGATGAAGATAAGCAAGGAGTATGATTTAGGATTGGATTTACGTACCGCTGCTTACATCAATTCCGTTGAAAAGATTTTCCATTCCTATTCAGAAGCCGGACTTACTTTCTAAATGTTATTTTATGTAAATTTTCGTATTTTTAAAATATATTTGGCTAGCCAAAAGCTGCACACGATTGCCTTTGTTATTCAAATAACTCATAAATAAGCAACTAATTTCTTTTCAAGATTTTTTTAAAGATTTGTTAAGACTTTATTTAAAACTTTATTTCGTGACCTTTTTCAAAACTTTTTTCAGATTCACTTTCAAAATAAATTTCAATAATTTTTTTCTCAGAACCTTTTTCAGGGCTTCAAGATTTTTTCAGGGCTGTTATTCAGATTTTTTTCCCATTAGGTTTTCAGGTATTTTTTAAGGATTTTATTTTAGGACTTTTTGTTAGAACTTTCTTTCAGGACTTTTTACGGGGCAAGATATGTATACAAAAACAGAAGAAAATGGTTGATGAGGGGCAGTTATGAATAGTTAGAGTAATCACGCTAATTATTTATAATAATTTATTTTCTACAAATACAATTATAATTATTTGTAATAGGAAGATCTTACAAAAAAAAAAAACATAAAGCTATAGAGTTGCGTGCGTGCGCATTACTTAAAATCAAACTTTAACATCCTTCTTCGGGGTTTTTGAATAGCAGCATCTGGCCAATTCGTAGGCGGTTTCCAGTGGAGTTCCGTAGGTTTTTTCGGTGCAAGCTTCCACCACAGTTTTGGCCACTTCATCGCCGTATTCAGCGGACAATTTGGCCTTCATCGCTTCAATCTGATATTCGCCCGCCTCGTTCAGGGTTCCCAGTTTCTTGTAGAAGCACAAGAGGTACTCTCTGAATGTTGCTTCGTCCGTGAAGTCTCCTTTCCTGGATTTGTCAATTAAGCCTTGTTCCACTTTGCTGGATTCGATACATTCCTTCTTATATTGGAGTTTCTTGTCTGCCGCCAGTTCTTCGGGTTCGTGATGGTCGGCCTGAAAATAGAAATGTTTTCTGTCAAATTTTTAATCGCTACTAACAATAATAATAATTTTATTAATACTAGAAATTTAAGAAGTTTTGAAAAATTTTGCGTAAATATTACGTAACAGTTAGAAAATATAATATTTTCTCGATGTACAAAAGTTCGACGTCGCAAAAATAAAATAAAATTAAAAATCTGTAACTCGCTTGAAATATATTGGATTTTCAAAAACCGAAATTATCTGTGTAGATTCTATCAATTAGGATTAATTTTTATGAATTTTTTTCATTATGTTTATTTTTTTCTTAATTTCTCTTTGTTCGATGTTCGACGTCGCAAAAATAAAAACTTCAAAAATCTGTAACTCGCTTGAAAATTATTCAATTTTTTAAAACAAAGTTATCCGAGAAGAGTGAGAATTTATTAATTAGAATTAATTTTTGTGCAATTTTTCCGTTATGTTTACTATTTTTTCCTAATTTTTCCATTTCCGATGCACCCAAATTCAACGTCAGGAAAATCAAAAATTTCACAAATCTGTAACTCGCTTAAAAATTATCGAATTTTCAAAAACTAAAGTTATGCGAGTAGAGTGAGATTTTATTGATGAGAATGAATTTTTGTGAAATTCTTCCGATACGTTCACTATTTTTTTCTTAATTTTTCTTTCTCCGATGTACAAAAGTTCGACGTCGCAAAAATAAAAAAAAATAAAAATCTGTAACTCGCTTGAAAATTTTTGAATTTTTAAAAACCAAAGTTATCCGAGAAGAGTGAGAATTTATTAATTAGAATTAATTTTTGTGAAATTTTTCCGTTATGTTTAATATTTTTTTCTTAATTTTTCCATTTCCTATGTACAAAAGTTCGACGTCGCGAAAATCAAAAATTTCAAAAATCTGTAACTTGCTTAAAAATTATCTAATTTTCAAAAACTTAAGTCATCCAAGTGGAGTGAGATTTTATTGATTAGAATTAATTTTTGTGAAATTCTTCCTATACGTTTACTATTTTTTTTTTTATTTTTCTTTCTCCGATGTACAAATGTTCGACGTCGCAAAAATAAAAAAATTCAAAAATCTGTAACTCGCTTGAAAATTGTGGGATTTTCAAAAACCGAAATTATCTGTGTAGAGTGAGATTCTATCAATTAGGATTAATTTTTGTGAATTTTTTCCATTATGTTTATTATTTTTTTCTTAATTTTTCTTTGTTCGGTGTACAAAAGTTCGACGTCGCAAAAATAAAAAAAAATCAAAAATCTGTAACTCAGTTGAAAATTGTGGGATTTTCAAAAACCAAAATTATCTGTCTAGAGTGAGATTCTATCAATTAGGATTAATTTTTTGTGAATTTTTTCTATTATGTTTAATATTTCTTTCTTCATTTTTCTTTTTTCGGTGTACAAATGTTAGTCGTCGCAAAAATAAAAAAAATAAAAAATCTGTAACTCACTTGAAAATTGTGGGATTTTCAAAAACCGAAATTACCTATATAGGGTGAGATTCTATTAATTAGGATTAATTTTTTTGAATTGTTTCCATTGTTTTTATTATTTTTTTCTTAAATCTTTGTTCGGTGTACAAAAGTTCGACGTCACAAAACTAAAAAGAATTCAAAAATTTGTAACTCGCTTGAAAATTATTGAATTTTTAAAAACCAAAGTTATCCGAGAATAGTGAGAATTTTTTAATTAGAAATAATTTTTGCGAAATCTTTCCATTATGTTTACTATTTTTTTCTTAATTTTTTCATTTCCAATGCACAAAAGATCGACGTCGCGAAAATAAAAAATTTCAAAAATCTGCAACTTGCTTAAAAATTATCGAATTTTCAAAAACTGTAGTTATCCGAGTAGAACGAGATTTTATTGATTAGAAATAATTTTTGTGAAATTCTTCCGATACGTTTACTATTTTTTTCTTCATTTTTCTTTCTCCGATGTCCAAAAATTTGACGTCGCGAAAATCAAAAATTTCAAAAATCTGTAACTCGCTTAAAAATTATTGAATTTTCAAAAACTGAAGTTATATGAGTAGAGTAAGATTTTATTGATTGGAATTAATTTTTGTGAAGTTCTTCCGTTATGTTTACTGTTTTTTTCTTAATTTTTCCATTTCCGATGCCCAAAAGTTCAACGTCGCGAAAATAAAAAAAATCAAAAATCTGTAACTCGCTTAAAATTTATCGAATTTTCAAAAACTGAAGTTATCCGAGTAGAGTGAGATTTTATTGATTAGTATTAATTTTTGTGAAATTCTTCCGATACGTTTACTATTTTTTTCTAAATTTTTCTTTCTCCGATGTACAAAAGTTCGACGTAGCAAAAATAAAAAAAATTCAAAAATCTGTAACTCACTTAAGAATTGTGGGATTTTCAAAAACCGAAATTATCTGTATAGGGTGAGATTCTATCAATTAGGATTAATTTTTGTAAATTTTTTCCATTATGTTTATTATTTTTTTCTTAATTTTTATTTTTTCGGTGTACAAATGTTAGTCGTCGCAAAAATTAAAAAAATTAAAAATCTGTAACTCGCTTGAAAATGATTGAATTTTTAAAAACCAAAGTGATCTAAAAAGAATGTGTTAATTAGAATGAGTATTTGTGAAATTTTTCCGTTATGTTTACTATTTTTTTCTTAATTTTCCCATTTCCGATGCACAAAAGTTCGACGTCGAGAAAATCAAAAATTTCAAAAATCTGTAACTCACTTAAAAATTATCGAATTTTCAAAAACTGAAGTTATCCGAGTAGACTGAGATTTAATTGATTCGAATTATTTTTTGTGAAATTCTTTGGATATGTTTAGTATTTTTTTCTTAATTTTTCTTTCTCCGATGTACAAAAGTTCGACGTCGCAAAAATAAAAAAAAATCAAAAATCTGTAACTCGCTTGAAAATTGTGGGATTTTCAAAAACCGAAATTATCTGTGTAGAGTGAGATTCTGACAATTAGGATTAATTTTTGTGAATTTTTTCCATTATGTTTATTATTTTTTTCTTAATTTTTCTTTGTTCGGTGTACAAATGTTCGACGTTGCAAAAATAAAATAAATCCAAAAATCATGTAACTCGCTTAAAAGTTATCGAATTTTCAAAAACTGAAGTTATTCGAGTAGAGTGAGATTTTTTTGATTAGAATTAATTTTTGTGAAATTCTTCCGATACGTTTACTATTTTTTTCTGATTTCTTCTTTCTCCGATGTACAAATGTTCGACGTCGCAAAAATCAAAAATTTCAAAAATCTGTAACTCGCTTAAAAATTATCGAATTTTCAAAAACTGAAGTTATATGAGTAGAGTAAGATTTTATTGATTAGAATTATTTTTTGTGAAATTCTTCCGGTACGTTTACTGTTTTTTTCTTAATTTTTCTTTCTCCAATGTACAAAAGTTCGACGTCGCAAAAATAAAAGAATTCAAAAATCTGTAACTCGCTTAAAAATTGTGGGATTTTGAAAAACCGAAATTATTTGTGTAGAGTGAGACTCCATCAATTAGAATTAATTTTTGTGAAATTTTTCCGTTATGTCTACTATTTTTTTCTTAATTTTTTTCATTTCCGATGCACAAAAGTTCGACGTCGCGAAAATCAAAAATTTCAAAAATCTGTAACTCGCTTAAAAATTATTGAATTTTCAAAAACTGAAGTTGTATGAGTAGAGTAAGGATTTTATTGATTAGAATTAATTTTTGTGAAATTCTTCCGATACGTTTACTATTTTTTTCTTAATTTTTCTTTCTCCAATGTACAAAAGTTCGACGTCGCAAAAATAAAAAAATTAAAAAATCTGTAACTCGCTTGAAAATTGTTGAATTTTCAAAAACCGAAATTAACTGAGTAGAGTGAGATTCTATTAATTAAGATTAATTTTTGTGAAATTTTCCCGACGTGTTTACTCGATGTATTTACTTGTTTATGCATTACAATAATAACTACTTTGTCAATAAAGTTTTATTTGTATATATTAAGACATTATTATCATTATTATATTATATCAACATTTTCTGATTCTTATGTCAGGCTCATATGGGCCAAACATTTTCTACGATGAATTATTTAATTAAAGAAAGTAATTTTACCTGAACACAAACAATTGCTGCTACTAGAACGATTGCGACGAAAGTCTTCATTGTTGCTGGGAAGATTGGTTTTGATGCTTGTTGCTTGTTACTTGTTGCTTGTTCGGTATCGGTGAAAACTAATACATCGATTGGACTCTCGATCTGCCTTTTATACCAATCTTTGGGAGGTGAAGAACCCCGAAGGAGATGTGACCCAAGATTTACGATCTAAGGCCACGGTCACATTAACGAAATGCCGATAGAAGTTTGCAAACACAAAACGGTAAATTGGCTCTGCAAAAAAAAACCCGTTTGGTGTGTGTGTGCAGAAAAAAAAATCGTTTCAATAGATAAACTAGTTGTTGGTGAATAATGCTGGCTAAAATATTTGATGAACTTGATGGCTTGGAAAATGCAAAAATATACTTTTAATATAAATAATAAAAGCACATAGTTGCAGGTGTGAATTGCACTGTGATCATATTTAGAGTATAACAGATTTATTTCAAAAAATGAACGCAGATTTAATTTTAATTTACCTATTTAACGTTTTAATATAAAATTTTATTAATGAAACAAACATAATAGAAAATATTACCCACCGCTGTGGAAGATGACCAAAACAAGATGGCAGAATGGTCGATAGCCTTTGAAAGTAAACAAAATATGCTATTTGTAAATATTATCTATATTAATGTAAGAATGAATAAAGAGTATTTAGTAGTAGAAAATATAAGGGCAGCCCTTGACGATTCATCATAAATGTTTTATATTAAATGAAATATCGAAAAATTATGTAAGTCTGTCAATAAAGATGTTTAATAATATAGAAAATATTTTTTGTTTGTTTTTTTTTTGCATAGGTTTGACCATTCAGCCACTAACGATGTAGAAAATATTGTATGCATAAATAAATAATCTTATTAGAACAGATATAAAGTTTATAATAAAAAAATTAAAAAAACTGAAAATTGTGACTTTTTCCGATTTGATGATGTAATAGTTATTCATGATATATTTTAAAACTAAATTATGAATGGACATTAAATTAGTATTGTTCAATGATTTCAGCAAGAAAATGAAGTCTGCATACAATTTCTTTTAATACTGCACGGTATGATATAAAAGATTTTTTTACTAAACAATTTAGGTTACACTTTAAAAGCGCTGCTATAAAACATGCAATTTTACATTCTAATTCAATTCGGTCTATATAATTGGATATTCGGATAAATGAACTTATACTGATTCATAATAAATCGCAATGGTAAACAGGATATATCCCAGACACAGAATTCAGTTATTCACTTCATTTGTATCATGTGAGGCACAAAATTTTGTTTCAGAGTTGGCTGTGAGATAAATGAGGTATGTCGCATATTATTACGTCATGAGACTAGAAGGCCCGTATAAGCCTCCTCCTTGCTAAAAACCAACAAATAGACTAAAATCTCGATCAGGAGAGCTCCTTATATTCCTCCAGGAAAATGACATGAAGTTGAATCAATTCAGTTTAACAATAGAGTAAAAGTGTTGTAAAACTCTAAACGCGATTTTCTCAAAACAGTGATAACTTGAAGACGGATTAACCGATTTGCCTATTCTTTTTTTTTAATTGATAGCTATATTCTGTGTATAAATACCAATTGAAGTGTGAAGTCCTATAAAGTTTGGGCAAATTATTATTTTGTATTACTTATATTTTATATTACCTATTTTTTGACTAAACATCTTGTAATTAGCACCAATAAATCTTATCTTATCTTATCTATCTTATCTTATATAATTCCCTTGTCGTTGACGGATGCGTTTTTGAAAATTTAAATTCCTTCTATTTTTTTCTTTTTTTAACAAAGAAATTTTTTTATGGAAAATCGACACTCTAACTTTGAAGGTTCGCCAATTTGTTGAAAATTCGAATTTAAAAAATCGGATCCGTCAATGACAAGGAAATCCACTCTCCTTTGAGATGCTGTTTAAATTTTGCGTTTCAGATTAACGGGCATAGCGAAATCATTGTAACCGCGGAATCAAGCATATCTTGCGGAGGTGACTTCACAGCGCTGAAAGAGGGGGATTTTATAACTTAATCATTCTAATAAAATGTGAATACGAAGCAGAAAGGGTGTGGTTTATAATGCAAAAAGACCCTTTTTTATAATTTGTCACAAAAAAATTAATCAAAAATGTCTTTTTTCGGAGCTCCAAATGTATGCACTGTGTACATAAAGTATGGAATAAATTCGAGTAAAATTCAGGGAATTCTCTTTCAGAAAAATGCACGGACACGTGTATTATTGTTTTTTAACGCGCATTTTTTCAGATAAAATACAAATGTACAGGGTGTCCGAAAATTGAGATACGACCCCTACGTTAAAATTTTTAAATGTGAACCCCCATTTTTTGTTGCACAAATCTGGAAGACAAATTCTGAAGACAAATCTTGCACTTTTCCCAGAAATGGCCCTTTAAGTTCCACAATTTTGTCGACAGATGCTTGAAATTTTGACAAATACATCATATATAAAATATCTTTAGAACCGCCTAAATAAAATTATCCAAACTTTGCGGTGACAAAAATGGCAGCGTTTAAAGGCAAATTTTGAAGACCGAAAATTCACTTTTTCCGGAAATCGTTTTGTAAATTCCAGACGTTTGTTGGCAGATGCTTAAAATGTTGACAGATACATTCAAAGTAACATATCTTTAAAACTGTCAAAAAAATATCCGAACTTTGCTCTAACAAAACTGGAAAACAAATTTTGAAGACAAAAATTGCACTTTTTCCAGAAATCGCCCTATAAATTCTTGACAGAGACATCCTAAATAACATACCTTTAGATCTGCTTAAAAAAATTATATGAACTTTGGTCTAACAAAACTGGAAGACTAATTTCGAATACAATAATTGCACTTTTTCCCGAAATCGCGCTGTAAATTCCACAATTTTGTAGGCAGATGCTTGAAATTTTGACAGATACATTCCAAATAAAACATCTTTAGAATTATCGAAATAAAATTATCCAAAGTTTGCGGTAACAAAAATGGCAGCGCTTGAAGACAAATTTTGAAGACCGAAAATGCACTTTTTTCAGAAATTGTCCTGTAAATTCCAGGCTTTTGTTGACAGACGCTTGAAATTGTGACAGATACATCTTAAATAATATATATATTTAGATATGTTTTAAAAAAAGCATCTGAACTTTCTTCTAACAAAAATGGCTGCACTAGAAGACAAATTTTGAAGACCGAAAATGCATTTTTTTCCAGAAATCGTCCTGTAAATTCCAGATTTTTGTTGACAGATGTTTGAAATTTTGACAGATACATCCTAAATAACATATGTTTAAAATTGTTCAAAGAAAATTGTTCGAATTTTGCTCTAACAAATCTGGAAGACAAATTTTGAAGACAAAAATTGCACTTTTTCCAGAAATCGCCCTTTAAATTCCACAATTTTGTCGGCAAATGCTTGAAATTTTAATTGATACATCCTAAATAATATATCTTTAGAATCGTCTAAATAAAATTATCCGATCTTTTCTGTGACAAAAATGGCAGCGTTTAAAGACAAATTTTCAAGACTGAAAATGCACTTTTCCCAGAAATCGTCCTGTAAGTTCCACACTTTTATTAACAGATGCTTAAAATTTTGATGGATACATCCTAAATAAAATATGTTTAGAATCGATAAAATTATCCAAATTTTGCGGTGACAAAATAGGCAGCGTTTAAGGACAAATTTTGAAAACCGAAAATGCACTTTTTCCAGAAATATGTTTTAAATTGAAAATAAACCATGATAGCGTAAATACAAATATTACCATCAAGTCGGAGAAAGTAACATGATGGCCACATCACCATTTTTTTACGGAACTTGATGAAACAGCAGGAAAAAAATTTGTTTTTCAAGAATTTTTTTTCAAGCTTTCTTGTGCGCTTATAAAAAGGGGCCAAATAGCATAAGTAGCCACATTAATAACCTTCATTATCCCCTTAACTTCGTGTTAATATCTTCACTTGTTCGCACGAAAACTCAAATTAAGTAAATTTTGTTTTCCATATCTTGGTAATAGTTATGGGCAAATTTGTATCAAAAACATGTACACATTGAAAACATTGCAATCGTTCAAAAGATAGCATCATTTTTTATACACTAGAAAATTTTCCACATCATGAAAAATAATACACATCGGCTTTGTTCCTTTTTCGCAAAACAATGAATCATTTTTTTTTTCAAATGGAACACCCTATATACGTTGTCACCAATATATGGCATTTTTGATAAGCTTTCCAATGATATAAAGATTGTGTAACAAAATATTAAGGATTGTTGAAATTTATCAATAAAAACATATTTCTTTTGTCACCTTCTGCTGATTTTTGGATTTTCGGCCAAAACTATGCATTTTCTGGTAAAATTATAACAGACCAAAGTTGTATAGCGGAAAATTTCCAATCGATATAGGTCTTTCAATTTTTCAGATAATGCATGCATTGCCGCCAGAGCGCACAAAATCGTGACCGTATATGCATTTTAGCGTTATTTTTTCAAATTTTTTATTAATAAATTTTACTATACATTATTTTCCGCACCCTCTAGCGGAAAAACAGGAAATTATAGGAAAATTCAATATCGATTGAAAATATTCTGCTCTACAACTCTTAATAGAGGCAATTTTTTCCCAAAATGCATAGTTTTCGCAAAAAATGCAAATTGAAAATGTATGTATAAATTTTTGCGTTTTTTCAATGGTTTTTTGCATTTTTTAGCGAAAACTATGCATTTTGGGCAAACATTGCTTCTATTAAGAGTTGTAGAGCGAACGATTTTCAATCAATATTGGTCATTTGAATTTTCCTCACGATTTTACGCACTGCACGAATTATGGGAAGACCTACATCGATTGAACATTTTCCGCTCTACAACTTTGGTCTCCTATTATTTTTTCAGAAAATGCATAGTTTTGGGGGTGGGTATCAGTTCAAGAAAAATAGAAGTCGATATCTGAAATAGCAAATAAGTTATGGGGCTTTTACAGATCCCTGGGTCACCCGGTATGTGGAAATGGTTTTTTTTGTAATGAAATTTATTGTTATTACCATTTAATTCAACCGTAGAGTAGATCATTGTAGACGAAAACAATAAATTGGATGATTAATAGGACTTTTTTTGCTAGGAAATTACAAAAGAACTCATTCATGAACGATTGAATTTTTCGAATGGAAAATCAAATATTTATATTCATTGTATGCAACTTTATTAACACAAATACAAATTGTAAATGTGGCGGCATCTTGAAGTATATTTGTGTTTTAAAAATTATAATAAAATCTAAAGCTCCTAAAGTGTTGAGAGGGGCACTTACTCAGCCATTTTCCATTAAAAACGTGATTTTTAGGTATACTTTTCCAGGAAACTACTGAAGCGATTTTTCTGAAATTTTGCACACATTTTCTTACCTCTAAAATAAGCATTTATGGCTCAGAAAATAAAAATATATTAATTGGATTCAGAATTATGACATCCACCATACCAAGATGAATTTTGTTCATTGTAATGTATAATATGTGGCCTAAGTGAATAAAGTGATTTGATTTGATTATGTGAAAAAAAACATTAACATTTTTCGAGTTCCTTATAATTTTAAAAAATCCGCCACTTAACATATGGAAACAATCTCCGCCACTTTTGCAGGTATCGATACCACCTTTAAAACAAAAACAAAAAGAATCGCGTTGATGGCTTTTATGGTTTTGAAGAAAAGTGTATCTAAACTTGCAAAGGTAAATTTTTCAGGCGAATCAAAAAGCTTAAAAATAGTCCGCACAAGAGCTCGCTTACACTTCTACTAATCGGAAAATGTAAAAAAAATTATACGCAGAATTGAGTATCGAATCAGAATCGACGAAAAAAAAAACGATTATTTTTTTAAGGTCAATTAGATTAGCAAATGGTATTACTTAAAAATAGAAATCACATAATACGTTATGTAAAAGTGATTTTTATATTTGACGGTTATAATAAGCGCCACTTCAGGGAACGAAGGATATTATTCAATAGTTTATAAATGTCCGCAATAAGTATAAACAAGGACACCTTCAGGTTAAAACCACAACTTATTATTTAAATATAACAATCATACGGTAATTAAATCCTTTACAGAATTTGACACAGTCATAAAGTGGCACTATTATCCGTGAAACAACACCAATTAACCAAATCGTTTTGTGTTCAACAGACGTGACTATTTTATGGCAATTCAGTCTATTGTACAATCTTGCATAATTTATTTAAGCATTGTGAACCACATGAATGAATGAATGATCATATTGTTAGAAATTGGGGTTACGTCCAAATGGATATGATTTAGGTCATTGCAATTTCGTTCATAAATCCACACACGGATATTTTAAATGAAGCAGTCAGTTGATTTTATGATTTGCAATATATTTCTTAAATACGTGATTTCGAGACTTTTTCAAGTAAATAAAAATTAAATGCAGTTAGCCATGATGAATGTTTGGCTTCATTGTAGTCTACGTCTATCCATTTGAAAATAATAACACAAAGTAACATGGTTTTCCATAAAATGGCCGCATCGTAAGCGTTACCCCACCCTGTATATATAATAAATAATTGGAAATTTATATATACAGTTAATTTAAAAACTCTGGCGTAATGGACCAGTTTCCTATGCCAAGATTTTTTTTTAAATATGTGACATGAGGGCAACGATTTTTTTTTTATTTTGGATGATTTGAAATGAAATGAGCCTTAAGTACAGGGGCGGCTCGTTATATAGAGCCAAGGAGCCACGGCACTACCCGTAGTTTTAAGTTCAGCCGGAATTTTTAATTGATTCTTAAAACACTTTTTCGCCAGTTACTTTGGTCGTTCTTTCTTTCTTAAAAAAGGAGGGGGGTGGCTCTACCATCAACATGTTCCACGAGCCGCCACTGCTTAACTGTGTTATTATATAGTAGTAAACTATTAATCACTGGTAATGTATTTCTACGAATACCAGAGCTTCAATAAAGAAGAAAATATTTATTATTATTCTCCTACAATTTAACCACAATGACTAACAATAAGTAATAAACGAAATAACAACGATCTACGATCTACATTCAGTCTTTTATAGCAAGTAAACAGTTCACTGTAATAATAAATATAATAAGGTGTGAGCCACAAAATTTTGTTTCTGAGTTGGCTATGCCCGAGAGAGAGAGAAACATCAGTCTTGTCTGAGATTGATTCAGTTTTTTAAATGTAATTCAATTGAACTAATCTAGTCTCATGATGTAATAATATGCGACATACCTCCATTATTTCACAGCCAACTCTGAAACAAAATTTTGTGGCTCACACTATACTATTGCTGCTAGATAAAAAAGTACTTGTTACGATTGGACGTTTTGACGTTTCGAGATCCTTTCAAGAGCTCAGTTGCTTAAAATCTTCAGAAAAACGAAGCGCTGGATCGCCACTCTTCCAGAAGTGTAGTTTCTGTTGCCGTAGCCTTGTGATTTTCTATAAATACACAAGAAATAATTATTAACCTTCATATAACAACATAATTTTTTGTTGCCATTTAAAAACAAAATGGATGACGTCATTACACAAAGACAAATAAGGACTTAAAATCGACTGTCACGGAAAAATGTGTATTTTTATAAAAGAAAATCGATCTGTTTGAAGATAGAACTATTTTATTTTAGTTTTACTGAATATATTCCATACTTTAGGCGCACACTGTAGAATAAAATTGACTAAATTAAGCTGATACTCCATTTTTTTTAAATTTGGCCCATGTGGCATTACATTTTTACTTAAATAAAATAAGGTTGGTTAATTTCACAGCTATTTTAATGTTCAACAAAAATAATTAAAATTTCGAAAATTTTGGCCAAACTAAAGAATATTTACGCCCAAAATTAAAAACACGGAACAAAAAATTGAAACTACAGCCCAAAGATATAAAATATAGACCAAAATCAAATTCAGACAAAAATCAAGTAAGAAGTTAAAATAATTGTCTCATGACTATATTTTTCTAAGTAAATGTAAAATTTTAAGGCTGAAAGACCTCTGGTCAATTGCCTGTTGAGGACATTTGTAAAAGTGTCTCAGTAAATGTATTGTCTCTCTCTCTGTAAAATTTTAACTTGAACCAAAAAATGAACGCCTAAATTAAAATCAAGTAAATAATCTAAAATTATTTGAAAAATATAGGCCAAAAAATGAAAAATTCTGGTCTAAAGATAAAAAATGTAGGCCTAAAATTTGAAGCAACGAAATTGAAAATGCATACTAAAAATTTAAAATATCGGCCAAAATAGAAAAATCTAAGGTCTAAAAAGAAAATATTCAGGCCAAAAAATAAAAAAAATGTAGTGTGTTAAAACAATTCCTTCGCGACTATAATCTTCTAATAAATTTAAAATTTAACTTTAAACAAAAAATAAACGCGTAAATTAAAATAAAAAATAAAAAATAATCTAAAGTTATGTAAAAAAATACAGTCCAAGAAAACAAAATTCGGGTGTGAATGTAAAAAATTTTGTTTGCAAAATCTAAAATACAGTTCTTTAAATCAAAACTCGAAAATACCGGCGAAAAAAATCGAAAATTCGCGCATAATTCAAGTTACAAAATCTAGAACATGGGCCAGTAAATCAGTAAGTTAGACAAAATCAAAAATTCGGGCTTAAAAATGGAAAATGCAGACCAAATAATCGAAAATTGTAGCAAATAAATCAAACATTTTTAGGCAAAAAAAAAAAAAATTCGAAAATACCGACCAAAAAAATCAGAAATTCGCGCATAATTCAAGTTACAAAATCTAAAACATAAAACCAATAAAACAGTAAGTTGGAGAGATTCGAAAATCCGGGCTAAAAAATGGAAAATGCAGACCAACGAATCGAAAATTGCAGCAAATAAATCAAAAATTTTTAGGCCAACAAATAAAAATTCGAAAATACCGACCAAAAAATCAGAAATTCGCGCATAATTCAAGTTACAAAATCTAAAACATAAACCAATAAAACAGTAAGTTGGACAGATTCGAAAATTAGGGCTTAAAAACGGAAAATGCAGACCAAACAATCGAAAATTGCAGCAAATAAATCAAACATTTTTAGGCAAAAAAATAAAAAATCGAAAATACCGGCCAAAAATCATAAATTCGCGCATAATTCAAGTTACAAAATCTAAAACATAAACCAATAAAACAGTAAGTTGGACAGATTCGAAAATTCGGGCTTAAAAATGGAAAATGCAGACCAAACAATCGAAAATTACAGCAAATAAATCAAAAAATTTTAAGCCAAAAAATCAAAAATCGAAAATACCGGCCAAAAAATCAAAAATTCGGCACAAAAAAACAATAACTCTGGTAACAAAATCTAAAACAAAGGCCAAAAAACAAAAAGTTAGACCGAATTAAAAATTCGAGCTTAGACATGAAACATGCCGACCAAGTAAATAAAAAATTTAGGCCAAAATATTTAAAAAAAATCAAAAATTTAGACAAAAAAAATGGAAAATTCAGGCCAAACATTTTAATTTATTTAAAAAAAATGTAATCAATGTTACTTTGTACTTCCTTAATATTTATTAATAATAATAATAATAATAATAATAATAATTTATTCACGGGTTTTCCCATTTGTACATTAACTAAGTATAAAGTATATATCACTGCTGGTTTCGGTTATTTGCCATCATCAGGTGAAATTGTCTTGGTTATGTTTTCCTTATCATATTTTGATTATGTGAATATTATAAAAATTATAAATATTATCGTTTTATAATTATAAACCAAAAATTAAAAAAAATAATAATTTTTTTAATAAAAATGATTTTATGAAAAATGTTTTTAAGAAAAAGATGTTCATTTCTTTGTTGTCTTCAATGTTTGTTTAAATGTTTTGGTATATATTTAAGAAAATATTGGCCAAAAACAAAAAACAGTTAAGGTGAACACTCACTTCCGGTGTACGAAATTTTACCAAAAGCTTTTCAGTTCTTAGGATTATCAAATAAGACGTATGTTCAAAGTTTCATATCAATTAGTTTTTGAGATACAGCTCACACAGCAGACACACAGACACACACACACCCACAACACACACAAACAGACACAAAAAAAATATTCCAGAAATTGTTGAAATGGCATCTAGGGACCCCAAAGCGGATATTTCCGTAAAGAAAATTTTTGAAAAAAAAAATCACGATCACAATACTTTCTCGTACTTTCCGTAACGGAAAAAGTAAAAATAATTATTGAGTACAAAGAGTTCAAGCTAACAATGCTTTAAACTTTTATAATACTAAAGTCAAAACAGTCTCTTGCCACCTTGTTAATTTTAATGTCAATAAATTGTTTTTCAAAGCCACCTTCGATTTTTATTTAATAAAATGGCTATTGAAATGGTTGATAAAACGAGTTTTCTGCAAATAACTTTTAATGCGTTAGGAATTGGGACAGGGTTGTTATTAGGAAAAATTTTTGCTTTTTAATTCTGCATGGAATGACATAAAAATATATAGGGGCTCCAATTTAAAATAAGAAAAATAAAGTGCTTTAAAGTTTGAAATGTTTGACACTAAATTTTGGACACCCTGTATAATTCATATCGATCAAACTTGGTTAACGGGACTATCAGACCTTATTTAATAAGTACCTCTTATGATTTTATTAACAACGCACTATTTTTATTTTTTATTATTTTTTAAACCAATAGTGCAAAACTGATTTTTTTTAGTTTTATTTTTTTTTTGCTTATATCCCTGAATCGATTCCAATAAAATTATAGGAGTATGTAGGCAACCATAAAAGGTACCCAAATAAGCAATTAAATACATAGCATGTAATTTAAAAAAATATATCATCATGACGTTACGCTTTTTTGGGACACCCTGTATAATCAAAAATATTTTCCTGAAATGCATTCAGGGATGCAAATTTATTCTGCAAAATATCAAAATTCCAATTTAATTAGTAAATGAGCTATAGAAGATGGGAGGTGAAAAACAGGACCTTGTATAATTCAACCTCCTTAGTAAAAATTGTAAAACAAACCAATTTTATCACTTATTTGAATAATAATGCCCTTGAAATATATCAAAGGATGTTTGAATTTCATAATTATTAACATTTTCTAATCAATGATCAACGTGCCAAAGAAATCAATACCGAATTCACTTATTTGATGTCCTTGAAATATATCAAAGAACGTTTGAATTTTATGATTATTAACCCCTTCATGCCCAGGTCGCCACATGTGGCGACAAGCAAAAACTGACAAAAATATTATACAAAAAAGATTCCCCTTTAGCGCCATCTATGGACATTTTTCATATTTTTTTTTGCATAAATGAGTAAGTTTGAGACAATGGAATAATAACAACACGTAACAACAAAAAAGTAATTTTTCAACAAACTTGAGATGCAGCCAATCAAAGCAGCATGGGCGCGAAGTGGTTAAACAATATCAAAGAAGAAATAGTAAGGTTAGGATAAGGCGAGAGAACACACACCTATTTACAGAATGAAAACGTATTTATTTAGTACCACAGTGCCAGGAATAAGTAAACCTAGAAGAATTTCACGTCGTTTCCTACCGATTCGATGAAGCATTTGAAGAGGTCGTAGGCGACCCTGTCCTTATCGGCGCCGGCAACTGCGCACTTGTTGATCACTTCCTTGCCTTTCTCCACGTCGACGGAGTCGGGCAACTTGGCGATCATGACGTCCTTGTGGAGAGTGCCATCGGCATCCTGGAATCCCATATTCTTCATCATGCAGCTGTAGTAGGCCATCAGCTTCTTGTCCTCGGTGAAATCCCCCTTGCGGGCCTTCACGATCAGCTCCTTGTCCACACCGGTCTCCTCCATGCAGGCGGTGTAGTAGGTCTTCAGCTTGGCCTTTTGCTCATCGGAAAGATGACCCTGGCGATTAACACATTAATTAGAATCGTAATGAACATCATTAATTATTAATTACCTGAGCGGACACGGCCAGAACGGCGAAGCAGATAACGGCGAAGAGTTTCATGTTGAAGGAGATGCGATGAGACACTGAATATAATTGGCCGGTGGCGCAATTTATACTCAGAAAATCTTGATAATAAAGGCCCTTATCAACATTAATATAAACAACTTGGGTACGATATAAATGCAGAGGTCAAGGTCCAAATGATATTTGTAAAAGGAATACATAATAGATTAATTCTGCATGATAATTGTGTGGAATGGTCTGGAATTTGCTTATTGTCGTCGAAAGATAATACAATGGAGATAGGTGACTAAACTTTTGATACTAATATGCATTAAAAATTGTTTATTTCAATTCGGATTAAAACTTTTTTTTTTCTCTTGGATTGGTTTCTCATTTAGCACGTGAAATTTGTAATAATGGTAATAAAAAACATTTGGTTTGTTTTATTCCGATCAATTTCGATATGTTACATAATTTTCAATATTTTTCGAAATGATGTAACTTATCGAAATTAATTTGTTTTTCCATTACTATTATCACATATCAATATTTTTAATTAATCTAATCGGTTTTTTTGCACTGCATCATAACCCATAATAAATTAATTAAATATGTTTAACCAATCAAAGGTTAATATTATATTATTAATAAATTAACAGATGATTCTGTAACGTCGGTTACATTTTTTTTTAAATAAATCCAATTATTAATTTCTATCCAAAACAGCGGTGGTGGCAGACGACCTCGTAGTCGATGAAAAAAGAAACAAAAAATGGTGATGTGGCCAACATGTTACTTTCTCCGACTTGATGGTATCATAGCCATTTATAATTACGTTTTCATGGTTTATTTTCAATTGAAATCATATTTTAAATGTACATCGAGCGTTGTGTAAACTCGGATGAAACTGACGTTTAAAACGTCAAAATTATGAAACTGAAAAATTATACTTCAAATTCAAAAACTCGATTTCCTCAAAAACTAAAGGGATTTCGAAAAAAATGTATTCTTTATAAGTTGTTCATTCTAGCATTCTCTGCAATTATTATTCACATAAGTTTGCTGTAACTATTATCGTTTCATAATTATAAACCAAAAACTAAAAAAATTATAATAAATTTTTTTCTCGAATAAAAATGAATTTATGAAAATTGTTTTCAAAAAAAAGATGTTAATTTCTTTGTTGTCTTCGATGTTTGTTTAAATGTCTTTGTGATATTTTTCATATTTAAGAAAATATTTACAAAAAACAAAAACAGTTTAGGTAAACACCCACTTCCGGTGTACGAAATTTTACCAAAAGCTTTTCAGTTCTTCAGGCAGACACACGCAGACACACACACAGACACACACACACAAACAGACACAAAAAAAAATCCAGAAATTGTTGAAATGGCATCTGGGGACCCCAAAACGGATATCTCCGTAAAAAAAAAATTGAAAAAAAATCACGATCTCGAAAAAAAAACACGAATAACAATTGCTATCGATTAAATTTTTAAAATTAATCTTAATCCATGCCACATAACGATTCAGTAGAAACCACAAATTCGTCATCCCAAAATTTTGCAATAATTTTATTTGTACGGAACGACCAATTATTTCACAAATTTTTGGGACTTGAAATATATTAAAACTCGGTTTATTTTTTTTTATTTTCTCATATTCCATAACAATTAAGATTAAGCGAAAACTACAAATGCGAAGTTCCTAAATTTCGAAATAATTTCATTTGAACGGAACGACCAATTGTGAAAATTTAACAAATTTTTGGCCCTCGAAAAAAAAACACGATTAACAATTGCTATAAATTTAAAACTTTTTAAAATCAATCTTAATTCATGCCACTTAACGATTCAGTAGAAACCACAAATTCGTCATCCCTAAATTTTGCAATAATTTTATTTGTACGGAACAACCAATTATTTCACAAATTTTTGGGACTTGAAATATATTAAAACTCGGTTTAATTTCTTTTTTTTCTCATATTTCATGACAATTAAGATTAAGCGAAAACTACAAATGCGACGTTCCTAAATTTCGAAATAATTTCATTTGACCGGAACGACCAATTGTGAATATTTAACAAATTTTTGGCCCTCGAAAAAAAACACGAATAACAATTGCTATCGATTTAAAACCTTTTAGAATTAATCTTAATTCATGCCACATAACGATTCAGTAGAAACCACAAATTCGTCATCCCTAAATTTTGCAATAATTTTATTTGTACGGAACGACCAATTATTTCACAAATTTTTGGGACTTGAAATATATTAAAACTCGGTTTATTTTTTTTTATTTTCTCATATTCCATAACAATTGAGATTAAGCGAAAACTACAAATGCGAAGTTCCTAAATTTCGAAATAATTTCATTTGAACGGAACGACCAATTGTGAAAATTTAACAAATTTTTGGCCCTCGAAAAAAAAACACGATTAACAATTGCTATAAATTTAAAACTTTTTAAAATCAATCTTAATTCATGCCACTTAACGATTCAGTAGAAACCACAAATTCGTCATCCCTAAATTTTGCAATAATTTTATTTGTACGGAACAACCAATTATTTCACAAATTTTTGGGACTTGAAATATATTAAAACTCGGTTTAATTTCTTTTTTTTCTCATATTTCATGACAATTAAGATTAAGCGAAAACTACAAATGCGACGTTCCTAAATTTCGAAATAATTTCATTTGACCGGAACGACCAATTGTGAATATTTAACAAATTTTTGGCCCTCGAAAAAAAACACGAATAACAATTGCTATCGATTTAAAACCTTTTAGAATTAATCTTAATTCATGCCACATAACGATTCAGTAGAAACCACAAATTTGTCATCCCAAAATTTTGCAATAATTTTATTTGTACGGAACGACCAAATATTTCAAAAATTTTTGGGACTTAAAATATATTATATTACACAAAAACCGTTGCTATCGATTCAAAACTATTTAAAATTAATTAATGTTAATTCATGCCACATGACGATTCAGTAGAAACCACAAATTCGTCATTCCGAAATTTTGCATTATTTTACAAATTTTTGGGACTTGAGAAATATTAAAACTCTTTCTCTCGATTTAATTTTTTTTATTTACTCATATTTCATGATACTTTACGGGTTCTGTGTTCACTTAAAACACCTTTATTTTGGATTTTAGGATATTTTTTATAAGAATTTGAATAATTTTTTGATGATTGCTTTCGATTTTAAATATTCAAAATTTACTCAACACTCATGCTAATTTACGCTTCAGTAAAAATTATAAATACTACACATCATTGGATTTTAGGATTTTTAATTTTTAACGGAATGACAAGTTTTGAAAATTTTAATAATTTTTAATACTAAAAATACGAAAACAATAATCATCAATTTAAAATTTTGAAAATCCACTCATAACTACAAATCCCTACATTTTGGATAACTTCATTTAAAGTGAGTGAACAGTTCTGAAATTTGCAAAAAAATATTTTGAGACTCGAGAAAAATATAAAAACAATTGCCATCGATTTGAAATTTATTTAAAATTTACTTATGACCCGCCAATTCACGATTCTTGATTAACCAAAAACGTCTCATTTCTATTTTTTTTAAATAATTTCAAATTTAATGCATTTTTGAGACTCAAAAAATATGTATAAAAACCAAAAACGTCTCATTTCTAAATTTTTAAATAATTTCAAGTAAAGAAAATTTAATACATTTTTGAGACTCAAAAAATATGTATAAAAACCAAAAACGTCTCATTTCTAAATTTTTAAATAATTTCAATTTTAAAAAATTGAATATATTTTTGAGACTCGAAAAATATGTAAAAACAATTGTAATCGATTTAAAATATATATAAATTTCACGTATAACTCATGCCAATTTACGATTCTGTAAAAACTAAAAATGCCACATTTCTAAATTTCAAGTTATGAAAATTTAATACATTTTTGAGATTCAAAAAATATGTAAAAAAATTTTATTGCTATTGATTTGAAATATTCAAAATTTACTCATAGCTCATGCAAATTTACGGTTCAGTGAAAATTATTAGTACTTCGTCCTTGAATTTGAAGATATTTTTATTTTAACCGGAATGATGGATCGTGAAAATTTTAAGGCTAGAAAAAAATTCGAAAACAATTGTCATCGATTTAAATATTTGGCAATTCAAACGTAACTACAAATGTTTCATCATTATATTTTGGAATAATTTCATTTGAGCGGAGTGACAAGTTCTGAAAATTTGCAAAAATTTAAAAAATATATGCGCTATCGCGAAAATTTCCAAAAAATAAGTTAAATGTAGATTCTTTGATTATCGAATAATTTCAGAATTTTCAAAAAAGTTATGATTTTTTAAATACATTCTTCATAGCTAGGGTTAAAAAAATTGAAAAAATATATGCGCTATCGTGAAAATTTCCAAAAAAAAATGCTTAAAGAAACACTCTTTGATTATCGAATAAGTTTAAAATTTTCAAAATTCATTGATTTTCAAAAAGTGATGATTTTTTTTAACACAATCTTCCCTAGACTATAGTTTGTATTAAAGAATGTCGAAAAAATATATGCGCCATCGTGAAAATTTTCAAAAAAGTGACGTTTAAAGATACACTCTTTCATTATCGAATAAAATTTGAATTTTTAAAATTCGTTCATTTTCAAAAAAGTTACGATTTTTTTAAACACAGTCTTCCGCAGGCTGTAGTTTGAGTTAGAAAATGTTGAAAAAAATATGTGCACTAACGTGAAAATTTCGAAAAAATTTGTGTTTAAAGATACGCTCTTTTATTATCGAACAAGTTAAGAATTTTCAAAATTCGTTGATTCTCAAAAAAAGTAACGATTTTTTTAAACACAGTCTTCCGCAGGCTGTAGTTTGGGATAAAAAAATTGAAAAAAATATTTGCACTAACGTGAAAATTTTCAAAAAATGTATATTTAAAAATACGCTCTTTCATTATAGAATTAGTTTCAAATTTTAAAAATTTGTTAATTTCCAAAAAAAGTTACGATTTTTTTAACCACAGTCTTCTGCAGGCTGTAGTTTGGGTTAAAAAATGTTGAAAAAAATATTTGCACTAACATAAAAATTTCCAAAAACTGTATGTTTAAAGATACACTCTTTCATTATCGAATAAGTTTTGAATTTTTAAAATTCGTTAATTTTCAAAAAAGTTACGATTTTTTTAAACACAGTCTGTAGTTTGTAGGCTGTAGTTTGGGTTAAATAATGTTGAAAAAAATATTTGCACGAACGTGAAAATTTTCAAAAAGTGTATGTTTAAAGATACGCTCTTTCATTATCGAAAAGTTTAGAATTTTTAAAATTCGTTGATTTTCAAAAAAGTTACGATTTTTTTAAACAGTCTTCCGCAGGCTGTAGTTTGGGTTAAAAAATGCTGAAAAAAATATTTGCACGAACGTGAAAATTTCCAAAAAATTGATGTTTAAAGATACACTCTTTCATTATCGAATAAGTTTAGAATTTTGAAAATTCGTTAATTTTCAAAAAAGTTACGATTTTTTTAAACACTACTTCCAGTAGTTTGGGTTAAAAAATGTTGAAAAAAATATTTGCACTGACGTGAAAATTTCCAAAATATGGATGTTTGAAGATACACTCTTTCATTATCGAATATATTTAGAATTTTGAAAATTCGTTAATTTTCAAAAAAGTTACGATTTCTTTAAACACATTCTTCCGCAGGCTGTAGTTTGGGTAAAAAAATGTTGAAAAAAATATTTGCACAAACGTAAAAATTTCCAATGCTCTTTCATTATCGAATAAGTTTAGAATTTTCAAAGTTCGTTAATTTTCAAAAAAGTTACGATTTTTTTAAACACAGTCTTCCGCAGGTTGTAGTTTGAATTAAAAAATGTTGAAAAAAATATTTGCACCAACGTGAAAATTTCCAAAAAATGTATGTTTAATGATAGATTCTTTGATTATCGGATAAGTTTAGAATTTACAAAATTCATTAATTTTCGAAAAAGTTATGATTTTTTTTAAACACGTTTGGTTTAAAAAATTTCGAACAAATATGTGAAAATAAAAAAAAAATAGTAAAAAATATTGATTTATATTGTGGAAGCATTGATTGAAAAAATCTAAAGATATATGAAAAGCCGAAATTAAATTAAGCAAAAATCGGAAACAACTGGAAAAACTACATTCTATCAAAATAATTTTGACTTTCAGAAATATTCAAATTTTCAACATATATTTAAAATATGGAAATGAAATTATGCAGGAATTAAATCAACTCAGCAGGTTTTATTCTTTCGAAATCATTTTTGTTTTTGAAAATACACAACTTTCTAAGCGAATAGTGAATGTTTAAAGAAAATTGTTTTGAGTTTTGGAAGCGAAAATTGAAAAATTTCTAAAAATATATAAAAAACGCCAAAATAAATTACGCAAAAACTTAAAAATAACCGAAAAGACTTTATTCTTTGAAAATAATTTTTGTTGTTAAAAATATTCCAATTTTTAAGTGAGTTATGAATGTTTAAAAAAATATTTGAATTGTGGAGGCGTTGTGAGGGAATAAAAAAATATACGAAACGCCAAAATAAAATTATGCTAAGACTTTCTTCTTTCGTTATTTAAAAATTTTAATTTTTAAGTGAGTTATGATGTTTAAAAAAATATTTGAATTGTGGAGGCGTTGTAAGGGAATAAAAAAATTTACGAAACGCCAAAATAAAATTATTCTAAAACTTTTTTCTTTGGTTATTTAAAATATTTAAATTTTTAAGTGAGTTATGAATATTAAAAAAATATATTTGAATTGAGAAGGCCTTGTAAGAGATGAAAAAATATATGTTACAAAAATCAAATTATGCAAAAATTTAAAGAAAAAAAAAATCCGCGTTGTAAGGGACGAAAAAATATACGTTCTAAAAATAAAATTATGCAAAAATTTAAAGAAAAAAAAAATCCAATCCATTTTTAAAAATCATTTTTGTTTTTGATGATACTCCAATTTCAAAGAGTGTTATAAATGCTTAAAATATTTTAATTTTGACTGTAGAAACGTCGAGAGAAAAACAACTAAAAAACAATATGAAACGGCCGAAATGATATCGTGCAAAAATTGAAAATAACAGAGAAGGCTTAATTCTAAATAAGTATGATTTTTGAGGTTTTTAAGTGATTAATGGATGTTTAAAAAAAATTTTGTTTGTTTGACCTTAAAATTTTAATAATTTTTAAGACTCAAAAATTTAATTTTTTTAAAATTTACGATTCTGCCATAACTAGAAATCTTTACATTCAAAAAATTTTAAATTTAAAAACCCCAATTCTGCCACTTTAAAGAATACACCGACGACGGAACAAAACAAATTCGTGTCATTCAACGATTAAATAATTTTGGACTTACATAGCTTTAGCTCTCTGGTACAAAAATATGTTTCAACATGTGCGTCGTGAAGTGTAATATGATACTCTTCGCAAACAATCAGACGCATTCGTCACTTCCCGTTACAGAGTTATCAATATTACACCCACAACGACCACTTTTATCTCTTTAACAATTATTAATCTTGAAAAAAAAGCATTTCAAGGAATAATTCATATCAAGTTACAATAATATGGGCTCATAAATGACCACACTGACGCCAACGTTTTAGTTCATAACAAACTTCAAAAGCGATAAGTGTTATTTACAATGGAAGAAATTCAATCAACAAATGAGTGTAAAATTTGTTGGAGTGAAGTGACCACAGGTGTGAATTGCATCGAATGTGGAATGTTGATACACGACCAATGCGCCGATGCTTTGGGTGTCAACAACTGTTGTTTTATAACAGGAGGTGCTGATCTTCAAGAACCAGTGAGCCCCGCAGCTGATGATCTTCAGGAACAAGCGAGCCCCTCAGAGTCTGATCAGTTAACAACGGAGATACGTTACCTTCGGAGATTAATCCAAGAAAAGGATTGTGTTATAAATAACTTAAATCACACAATAAATGTCTTGGAAGATCGCGTGTCTCTGCAGAGCGAGTTAATTAAAGTCAAAGAAACCAACACCCAGCAATCCAAGAAAATTAATAATAATCAAAAACAATCAGGTTTGACTTACAAAGCCAACACAGCGTTTGACGCAAGTTCATCAAAATCGAACAATGCAAATACCAAGACGGGGAAAAACTTTACGGCGGAAGAAGTGATGAAGCTCCTGACGTTGCACGGGCCCTCCAAGGAAGTTTCGAAAATACCAAAAGCAGTGCCGACTGTAAGCAAACAGACCTTTTGGGTTTTCGCTACAAAATTTATCAGGTCTTACACGGAATCAAATCTTATGGATTATCTCGTCGCGAAGTTCCCGAGTGCAGACATTAGCGTCCAAATGGTGCCGACTAGATTCCAGTGGAACTCATTCAAAGTTGGGATTGATCGAGATTTTGAAAGAGAAATTTTACGCAAAGAAGTTTGGCCACCGGGCATTGAAGTTTCGTGCTATCGTTTTTATAAGAAATAAGCGATCATCTAATCCCCTTTTTATTCTTACAAAATATTATAATCGTTAGTTGCTTATAATACAAAGCCAAAAACCCAAAATTTTTGGGTTACTAAAAAGTTCAAAATTTTACAATTCTAATTACACAGTTTATAAGAGGTTACTACTAACACAAAGTATGTTTCAGTATCACTTACATCTTAAATGTTCTATTATTAACACTTTAAATAATATTGTGAATTCATTAACCCAGATATGCCCACAGTTCTATATGTATGACGAGTTCCTCCTAAAATTCGAACTAGAATATTGTCAGCGCCATCTATTATTTGTTTATAGAATAAAACACTTTTTTACTTTGTTTGTATAACACTTATTTTAAGTGAAAGAAATAAGTGTTATACAAACAAAGTAAAAAAGTGTTTTATTCTATATAAAAAGCATGTATAACGAAGTAGAAGCTTCCTACATAACAAATATTATTTTTTTATTTCAATAAGTACGCTTGTGATTTGACAGGAAACGAAAAATAACCTCTCTGTTTTAAAATCTTAATTACTAGATTTAGAGAAACAAATCATTTACTTTCCTTTAATTTAAATCTCGGGCAAATGCAATTGAAAAGATTTGATACCTGTAACTGCATGTATTTTTGATTCGATTAGATTGTGGTTGTAAGTTACTGAAAAGTTAATCATTTATTTGTTTATCACCCACGCAATTTTTGTATACCGTTTATTTTTTTATATATTACTGTAATCTTTATTGCTAATAGTATTTAATTGAACTTGTTTGCTATGGAGTAAAATAATGTCTTGTTTTCAGTAAAATTAATCTATTGAATTATTTCATATCAGTATTTGCTTGCATTCGAGATTTTTTTTATGCTCGAGCTCCAAATAACCAAGTTCGATTATACCATTGTTTTTTTTTTGTGGATAAATGAAACACAATTTTCTGTTTTATTTATGCTCAAAAAAATAAAGTACCACACCGTAACCGATTTTGTATTCTATATTTTTGTAATGGATTTTTTAGTTGTAAGTTGAAGCGGAATTTATTATGATGTTCGTCTTCTAAATAAAAAATCGTAAAAATCTACTTTTTTTAATAATCGTCCTAGACCGGTAGTGGTAAACCTACGACCCGCGGGTCATACATTGACCCGCGAATGCTTTTTAAATGACCCATGCTTTGGTTTTTATTAACTTATTTTTTATATCATTAATGAGACAAACGAAAATATTAAAAAAATTAAGGTATAAATATTTAACGTCCAATTTATAAAAAAAAAATTCACGTGGGCGTTAGCGTACTGATTTTCTATCGGATGCAAACATGCTGAAAATTTATGAAAAATTGTAATAACTTTGCTAACTCAAAAATATACACTAGTGAAAAAAAAATGAAACACTTGAAATTCGTGAAATTTCGACTATTTTCAAACCGCCATGACTTAGCGTATTTTCAATCGATTTTGATGAATCTTTAAGGGCGAAAAACTTTGAAGTGTCTTCTTTAAACTCATGTATGCGAACTTAAGCGTAACCCCTTTCGCCCTTCTCTAGCACCCCTGTGAAAAAAAAATGTTTTTTCATTCGTGAAAACTTTAAATTCGTGAAATTTCGACCATTTTCAAACCGCCACAACTCCGCGTATTTTCAATCGATTTTGATTAATCTTTAAAGGCGAAAAACTTTGAAGTGTCTTCTTTAAACTTATGTATGCGAACTTAAGCGTTACCCCTTTCGCCCTTCTCTAGCACCCCTGTGAAAAAAAAATGTTTTTCATTCGTGAAAACTTCGGACCACAAAATTCGCTTTTTTCAAACACTTATAACTTTGTGCCAAATCGTCGTAGGAACTTTGTTATTTGAGTTCTGTGCAGGTAATTAAACACATTTCAATGCCCCTTTGGTGGATCGAGTGGACACATTTTTTCCAAATCGGTACACGTTGCCAAAGTTGAGCGTTTTTTGCCCAAAAACGTGTTTTTTTTGTTCGGGGGTTGAAGGGTTCGAAAAGGGATCATTCCAGTCTGAGTTTACTCCCTTAAACTAGAGCCAAAATGGGATTTTCTCCCGAAAGAATCATCAAGTTTGGTTGAAAAGTCACTGAGTTATGTGCGAAAAACCTCAAAATGCACTTTTTTTTTCAAACACCCATAACTTGGTGCCAAATCGTCGTAGGAATTTCGTTCTTTGAGTTCTGCATAGGGAATTGAACAAATTTAAATGACTTTATGGTGGATCGAGTCGAAAAAAGTTTTCCAACTCCGTAGACATCGTCAAAGTTGGATATGGTTTCCAGAAAAAACAATTTTTTTTCACAGGGGCGCTAGAGGGGGCGGAAGGGGTTACGCGTAAGTTCACATGCATGACTTTAAAGAAGACACTTGAAAGTTTTTTGCCCTCAAAGATTCATCAAAATCGATTAAAAATACGATGAGTTATGGCGGTTTGAAAATGGTCGAAATTTCACGAATTTCAAGTGTTTCATTTTTTTTTCTTTCAGTATATAAAAGCAATTGCTATCATTTAAAACTTCTCAGAATAACTCAATATTAGTTTAAAATTAATTTTTTATTGAAGTAAAATACATTCCGTCAATAGCTTTTACGATATTTCACGCAAACACGATGTAAATTTATGAAAAATTGCAATTATTTTTTTGACTCGAAAAAAATACAAAAACAATTGCTATCTACTTGAAACTTCTCAGAATCACTCAATATTAATTCAAGAATTATTTGGTAAAAAATTACTATACATTCTTTGCTACTTTTTGTGATATTCTCACACGGTGTAAAATTATAGAAAACTGTGATAATTTTGTTGACGTGAAAAAAAAATATAAAAACAATTGCTACACATTTGAAACTTCTCAGTATCACTCAATTATTTCATTTTGTAAAAAATTACAATATATATCAACAGATTTTGCGATAATTCATGCAAACACGGTTTACATGTTTGAAAAATTGTAATAATTTTGTTGACTCGAAAAAAATACAAAAACAATTGCTATCTACTTGAAACTTCTCAGAATCACTCAATATGAACTCAAAAATTATTCGGTAAAAAAATTACAATACATTCTTGGCTACTTTTTACGATATTTCATGCAAACATGGTGTAAATTTATAGAAAACTGTAATAATTTTGTTGACTCAAAAAAAAATATAAAAACAATAGCTACACACTTTAAACTTCTCAGAATCACTCAATATTAGTTAAAAATTGATTTTGTAGAAAATTACAATACACTTTGTCGAAATCTTTCGCGATTTTTCATGTAAATTTATAAAAAATTATAATAATTTTGTTGACGCGAAAAAAATATAAAAACAATTGCTACATACTTTAGACTTCTCAGAATCACTCAATATCAGTTTAAAATTGGTTTTGTAGAAAATTACAATACACTTCGTCGAAAGCTTTCGCGATTTTTCATGTAAATTTATGAAAAATTATAATAAATTTGTTGATGCGAAAAAAATATAAAAACAATTGCTACACACTTTAAACTTTTCAAAATCACTCAATATTAGTTTAAAATTGATTTTGTAGAAAATTACAATACACTTCGTCGAAAGCTTTCGCGATTTTTCATGTAAAATTGTGAAAAATTATAATAATTTTGTTGACGCGAAAAAAAATATAAAAACAATTTCTACACACTTTAAGCTTCCCAGAATCACTCAATATTAGTTTAAAATTGATTTTGTAGAAAATTACAATACACTTCGTCGAAAGCTTTCGCGATTTTTCATGTAAATTTATGAAAAATTATAATAATTTTGTTGACGCGGAAAGGATATAAAAACAATTGCTACACACTTAAAACTTCTCAGAATCACTCAATATTAGTTTAAAATTGATTTTCTGGAAAATTACAACACACTTCGTCGAAAGCTTTCGCGATTTTTATGTAAATTTACGAAAAAAAATATAATAATTTTGTTGACGCGAAGAAAAATATAAAAACAATTGCTACACATTTGAAACTTCTCAGAATCACTCAATTATTTCATTTTGTAAAAAATTACAATATATTCCACCAACAGATTTTGCGATAATTCATGCAAATACGGTTTACATGTTTGAAAAATTGTAATAATTTTGTTGACTCGAAAAAAATACAAAAACAATTGCTATCTACTTGAAACTTCTCAGAATCACTCAATATGAACTCAAAAATTATTCGATAAAAAAATTACAATACATTCTTGGCTACTTTTTACGATATTTCATGCAAACATGGTGTAAATTTATAGAAAACTGTAATAATTTTGTTGACTCAAAAAAAAAATATAAAAACAATAGCTACACACTTTAAACTTCTCAGAATCACTCAATATTAGTTCAAAATTGATTTTGTAGAAAATTACAATACACTTTGTCGAAATCTTTCGCGATTTTTCATGTAAATTTATAAAAAATTATAATAAATTTGTTGATGCGAAAAAAATATAAAAACAATTGCTACACACTTTAAACTTTTCAAAATCACTCAATATTAGTTTAAAATTGATTTTGTAGAAAATTACAATACACTTTGTCGAAATCTTTCGCGATTTTTCATGTAAATTTATAAAAAATTATAATAATTTTGTTGACGCGAAAAAAATATAAAAACAATTGCTACATACTTTAGACTTCTCAGAATCACTCAATATCAGTTTAAAATTAGTTTTGTAGAAAATTACAATACACTTCGTCGAAAGCTTTCGCGATTTTTCATGTAAATTTATGAAAAATTATAATAAATTTGTTGATGCGAAAAAAATATAAAAACAATTGCTACACACTTTAAACTTTTCAAAATCACTCAATATTAGTTTAAAATTGATTTTGTAGAAAATTACAATACACTTCGTCGAAAGCTTTCGCGATTTTTCATGTAAAATTGTGAAAAATTATAATAATTTTGTTGACGCGGAAAGAATATAAAAACAATTGCTACACACTTAAAACTTCTCAGAATCACTCAATATTAGTTTAAAATTGATTTTCTGGAAAATTACAACACACTTTGTCGAAAGCTTTCGCGATTTTTATGTAAATTTACGAAAAGAAATATAATAATTTTGTTGACGCGAAGAAAAATATAAAAACAATTGCTACACACTTTAAACTTCTCAGAATCACTCAATATTAGTTTAAAATTGATTTTGTAAAAAATTACAGTACCCCTCGTCGATAGCTTCGGCGAATTTTCATGTAAATTTATAAAAAATTGTAATAATTTTGTTGACGCGAAAAAAATATAAAAACAATTGCTACACACTTTAAACTTTTCAGAATCACTCAATTTTAGTTTAAAATTGATTTTGTAGAAAATTACAAAAATGTTCGCAATTTTTCATGTAAATTTATTTAAAAAATTATAATAATTTTGTTGACGCGAAAAAAAAAATATAAAAACAATTGCTACACACTTTAAACTTCTCAGAATCACTTAATATTAGTTTAAAATTGATTTTCTAGAAAATTACAACACACTTCGTCGAAAGCTTTCGCGATTTTTATGTAAATTTATGAAAAAAATTATAATAATTTTGTTGGCGCGAAAAAAAATATAAAAACAATTGCTATACATTTGAAACTTCTTAGTATTACTCAATATTAGTTTAAAATTGATTTTGTAAAAAATTCAGTACACTTCGTTGAAAGCTTTCGCGATTTTTCATGTAAATTTATAAAAAATTATAATTATTTTGTTGACGCGAAAAAAATATAAAAACAATTGCTACGCACTTTAAACATCTCAGAATCACTTAATATTAGTTTAAAATTGATTATAACAAAAAGTGCATTTCGTGTTTTTGAAAATTAACAAAATACAGAAAATTCCATGTTTACCCTAAGAAATTCGTTCGTTTTTGTTGAAAAACAATTATTTAAACGAATATTTTTTTGGTTCAGAGTGGTTCAACGATGAATTACATATGTTAGCTGTTTGTGTATATAAGCGCGAGTTGATTGGTTTAATAGTTTTAGTAATTACGCACGCAAACTCCGAAAACGTGATGCCGAGAAAAACGCAATCAAAGTTTTCGCTGAGTTTTTGAAATTTGACCTCAATTTTTCATTAATCCGCTATTCCAGGCCCATTTAGTCTTCAGCCTTCATTCTATAGATCGAAAACTAGCGAATTAGCAAAACAAAACAAAAATAGATTTTTTTGACTTTCAACATCAGGATCCATTCTTAAATAAAATAATATTAAGTGTTGTTAGGTACATCAATAAAATATATAAATTTAATAAAGAGGAAATGTGTGAATATTCAACTTGTTTGTGACTGCAAAATTAAGTCAAATTTATTTAATAAAATATATGTTTTACCATGTGAGTCATCAAGTTTCATACATTATTCTTCGCATTAAAATGAAACGCATTTGTCACTTCCTGTTACAAAATTATCAATATTACTTCCACAGCGAGCGCTATTATCGCTTCAACAATTATTAATCTTAAAAAAAATAATGCGTTACCAGCATATCAAGGAATAAAACATATCAAGTTACATTAAGCGTCTGATGAACAACACTGACGCCAACGTTTCAGTTCAAAACAACTTCAAGAGGCGACGAGTGCGTGTGTTCCACAATGGAAAAAAATAAATCAATGAAAGAGTGCAAAATTTGTTGGAGTGAAGTGATCACCGGCGTGAATTGCATCGAATGTGGAAGGTTGTTGCATAAGGAATGCGCCGAAGCGATAGGTGCTAACAATTGCTGCTTCAATTCCGGAAGAGCGGATCATCAGATTAAAGACTCTGATCGGTTAACAACAGAAAAAAATTGCTGCGGTGCGGACCATCAGATAAAAGTTGGCTTAGACTCTGATCAGTTAACCACAGAGTTATATTATCTTCGAAAATTAATCAAAGAAAAGGATTGCGTTATAAATAACTTAAGTCACACAATAAGCATCTTGGAAGACTGCGTGACGCTACAGAGTGAGTTAATTAAAAGGAAAAAAATCAACCAACCCAAGAAAATTAATCTTCAAAATCAACCAGGTCCGACCGCACCAACACCAGCGTTCGAAGCGAGTTCATCAAAATCAGTCGAACTTGAAAATGTCGCAGTTGCGAGTACCAGTTCCAACAAGGGAAAAAGCTTCACGGCGGATGAAGTGATTAAGCTGCTGATGGACCAAGAAAAAGTTTCGAAAATTCCAAAGGCGGTGCATTTCAGCGACAAATCCGCGACTCGAGGCAAACCAAAATTTTGGGTGTTTGCCACGAAATATAACAAGTCTTACACGAAGATGGATCTTAAGGAGTACCTAGTCCAGAGGTTCCCGAGTGCGGATATTAGCGTCCAGATGGTGCCGAATAGATTGAAGTGGAACTCGTTTAGGATCGGAATCGATCGAGATTTTGAGAAGGTCATTTTGTTAAAAGAGGTTTGGCCGCCGGGTATCGAGGTGTCTCGGTATCATTTTCATAAATAATTGAGTAGTATTATTTAGGCTGGGGATAAAAACTCTAAAGTTGGATAATTTATAAAGTTCGCTTTAAATAATAAAAAATATCATCCAAAACAGTTTTTTTTTTAATTGCAGTACTTCTGTGCAAAGTTGATGATTTAAACATTTAAAACCAACAATATCGTATTTTTGAAACTTTTAAAAAATAATTAAGTAGTATTATTTAGGCTGGGGATGAAAACTCAAAAGTTGGATAATTTATAAAGCTCGCTTTAAGTAATAAAAAATATCATCCAAAACAGTTTTTTTTTAATTGCAGTACTTCTGTGCAAAGTTGATGATTTAAACATTTAAAACCAACAATATCGTATTTTTGAAACTTTTAAAATTCCACAATTGCCGAACTCTTCGACTTAAGTTTTTTTCCTCTCTCTAATTACTGAGTAAGATATTTTGTAATATTTAGTAACAATAAATTAAACTTTTGTTTTTTTACAAAAATTTAAGCGTTAAAATAAATAAACAATGTTTATATTATAGTACAATATTTTGTGTTTATACTTCAAGTCAGCGTTTCTCAAACAAGCAATATTTTTATACCAGCGGCGGCTCGTGGATTTCCGTATGGAGGGCAAAGACAAAGATGTCGCTCGTGCCTCTAATAGAGGAAGCAAATTCAGTTGGTTTTTCGGTCAAATTTTCTTCCGCTGCCTCACCGCCGAACATACACGAGCCGCCGCTGTTTTATACTCTTTATTTTTGTGTATTTCTATAATCTTTATCGCTAATAGTATTTAGTCGAACTTTGTTGCTACGAAATCTTGCCATTAAAATAATTATATTGAATTGCTTACAAAATGCTCGAGCTCGCAATAAAGCAATAAACAAAGTTCTTGCCTTTAAAATAATTATATTGAATTTCATAAAGGAGCTCGAGCTCGCAATAAACAAAGTTCTTGCCTTTAAAATAATTATATTGAATTTCATAAAGGAGCTCGAGCTCGCAACAAACAAAGTTCTTGCCTTTGAAATAATTATATTGAATTGCTTGCAAAATGCCCAAGCTCGCAATAAACAAAGTTCTTGCCTTCAAAATAATTATATTGAATTTCATAAAGACGCTCGAGCTCGCAATAAACAAAGTTCTTGCCTTTAAAATAATTATATTGAATTTCATGAAGGAGGTCGAGCTCGCAATAAACAAAGTTCTTGCCTTTAAAATAATTATATTGAATTTCATAAAAGGAGCTCGAGCTCGCAACAAACAAAGTTCTTGCCTTTAAAATAATTATATTGAATTGCTTGCAAAATGCTCGAGCTTGCAATAAACAAAGTTCTTGCCTTTAAAATAATTATATTGAATTTCATAAAAGAGCTCGAGCTCGCAATAAACAAAGTTCGATTATACCATTTTTTGTGTTCTATGGTAATGTAATGTATTCATTAGTCGTAATTTGATGCTGAATTGTAGTGTTAAGTTATTCTTCTAAATAAAATTATAATATTCAGTAGTGGTTTCTTCATTGATTATTCTTATTCCAAACTCAAGAAAGTTACGTTCTAATCTTAAAGAAAATAACACAGCCTGGATGCAACTATGTATTTAACTCATCGCACACACAAAAAAATAACAATTAAACACTATTAACATTAACTAATTAAAGGCGATCTCCTCGTTCGACTTTTCGACGAAACATTTGAACGCTTTGTAAGCGGTGAGCTGTTTACTGGAGCTGCCCTTGGCTCCGTCGGCGCAGCCCTTGATGATGTCCTCCAAGCCTTCCTTCTTTTCTACCGGCAATTTGGCAACGATCACATCGACGTTCATGCTGCCATCGTCATTCTGCCATCCCAAGTTCTTGAACATGCAGTGGTAGTACGACATCAGCTTTTCATCTTCGGTGAACTGCTTCTTGCGGGCCTTCGTGATCAACTCAGTGTCGACGCCTGTCTCCGCTACGCATTTCTTGTAAAGCCCTTGCAGTTTCGTTTTTTGTTCATCGGTCAAAGCCTAAAATTTAATAATTATTGTAACGTTTTTTTTTTCGTTCGGACGGGTTGAAGGTATTTTATTTATTTATTACAATAATAATAAAATAAAAAAATCGTGTAACGTTTTTTTTTCGGACAGGTTGAAGGTATTTTATTTTTTTATTAGAATAATAATGAAATTAAAAAAAACGTTTATTGTCTTCCCTGGAGGAATACAATGGGCCAGCGACCTTGGGTCTTTCAATATTGCACAAAATATTTCTATATATATACTCTGGCCGTGCTATGAAGGCGTCTGACGTTTTTTTTTTGTTCGTTCGGACGGGTTGTAGGTATTTAATTTTTTATTACAATAATAATAAAATAAAAAAATCGTTTATTGTCTTCTCTGGAGAAATACAATGGGCCAGCGACCTCTGGTCTTTTAATATTGCACAAAATATTTCTATATATATATATACACTCTGGCCGTGCTATGAAGGCGTCTGAGGCGATTAACGAAGGGTCGGAAAGGCCGCCCTCATCGGAAGTGATTGAATATTTTGTTACTTTACACTCACAGATGTTTATACTATTGGTGCACAATCGACATCCATTTATAAATTAATGGTTCTTCAAAAATTACAGATAGCACCTCAGATGCCTTCATAGCGCGGTCAGACATTATATATAATTTTTTTAATTAAATTTATTTGAATTTGAAAAAAAATATTGAATTAACACTTCGCAAGGGTCAGGATCTTCCTCTTGATAAATAATCAATGTACTGTATTATAAATAGAATGATACATATATTTATTGACATATACAAACATTAAATATTTAAGGCTATAATTGCTCGTTTGTACCTAAGGAATATCGACCATCGGTATTTCCGTCCTGAATTTGTTATTCGTTTGTATTAATGTTTGTCGCAATTATTCAGTTTAAATCGTGTTGAAATATTATTTTTTTACGTTACTCTTATGATAAGCATAGTCTAGGAATGATTGATGATTTGAATTCAAATAACAATTTTCTTAGATATATAATCATGGAAATGGATGATAGATGATAAAAAAAGATTTTCAGATTTTTCAGGAGATTTTTCCAAAATATTTAAGATATTTTTTTCAATAAAAGCAGAATTTATCTACCAATTGATTTTAGCAGATTTTTCCAAAATATTTAAATTTTACTTCACATTTCGCAAATTTATTAGTAGAATTTTTTTTGAAATATACTTTATTATAGTATGAAATGAAAATGAAACTGAAATATTCGTAATACAGGCAGAATTTTTCTACCAAACAATTTCAGCAGATTTTTACTTAATATTTGAATTTGATTTGCCATTTCGCAACTTTAGTCGTAGAGATTTTATTAAAAACTCATTTTATTATTGTAGTTGGCTACTGAAATATTTGTAATAAAGTCAGAATTTTTCTACCAATTGATTACAGTAGATTTTTCCAAAATATTTGAATTTTATTTCCCATTTCGCAACTCTATTTGTAAAGATTTTGTTGAAAGTTCACTTTATTATTGTAGTTGGCAAGTGAAATATTTGTCAAAAAGGCAATTTTTTCTACCAATTTACTACAGCAGATTTTTCCAAAATATTTGAATTTTATTTCCCATTTCGCAACTCTATTTGTAAAGATTTTGTTGAAAGTTCACTTTATTATTGTAGTTGGCAAGTGAAATATTTGCCATAAAGGCAATTTTTTTCTACCAATTTACTACAGCAGATTTTTCCAAAATATTTAAATTTTATTTCCCATTTCGCAACTTTATTTGTAAAGATTTTGTTGAAAGTTCACTTTATTATTGTAGTTGGCAAGTGAAATATTTGTCATAAAGGCATTCTTTCTACCAATTTACTACAGCAGATTTTTCCAAAATATTTAAATTTTATTTCCCATTTCGCAACTTTATTTGTAAAGATTTTGTTGAGAGTTCGCTTTATTATTGTAGTTGGCAAGTGAAATATTTGTCATAAAGGCAATTTTTTCTGCCAATTTATTACAGCAGATTTTTCCAAAATATTTGAATTTTATTTCCCATTTCGCAACTTTATTTGTAAAGATTTTGTTGAAAGTCCACTTTATTATTGTAGTTGGTAAGTGAAATAATTGTCATAAAGGCAATTTTTTTCTACCAATTTACTACAGCAGATTTTTCTAAAATATTTGAATTTTATTTCTCATTTCTCAATTTTATTTGTAAAGATTTTGTTGAAAGTTCACTTTATTATTGTAGTTGGCAAGTGAAATATTTGCCATAAAGGCAATTTTTTTCTACCAATTTACTACAGCAGATTTTTCTAAAATATTTGAATTCTATTTCCCATTTCGCAACTCTATTTGTAAAGATTTTGTTGAAAGTTCACTTTATTATTGTAGTTGGCAAGTGAAATATTTGCCATAAAGGCAATTTTTTTCTACCAATTTACTACAGCAGATTTTTCCAAAATATTTAAATTTTATTTCCCATTTCGCAACTTTATTTGTAAAGATTTTGTTGAAAGTCCACTTTATTATTGTAGTTGGCAAGTGAAATAATTGTCATAAAGGCAATTTTTTTCTACCAATTTTCTATAGCAGATTTTTCAAAAATATTTGAATTTTATTTCCCATTGCGCAACTTTATTTGTTAAGATTTTGTTGAAAATTCACTTTATTATTGTAGTTGGCAAGTGAAATATTTGTCATAAATGCAATTTTTTCTAACAATTTTCTACAGCAGATTTTTCCAAAATATTTGAATTTTATTTCCCATTTCGCAACTCTATTTGTAAAGATTTTGTTGAAAGTTCACTTTATTATTGCAGTTGGCAAATGAAATATTTGTCATAAAGGCAATTTTTTCTGCCAATTTACTACAGCAGATTTTTCCAAAATATTTAACTTTATTTCCCATTTCTCAACTTAATTTGTAAAGATTTTGTTGAAAGTTCACTTTATTATTGTAGTTGGCAAGTAAAATATTTGTCATCAAGGCAATTTTTTCTACCAATTTACTACAGCAGATTTTTTCAAAATATTTGAATTTTATTATTTCCCATTTCGCAACTCTATTTGTAAAGATTTTCTTGAAAGTTCACTTTATTATTGTAATTGGCAAGTGAAATATTTGTCATAGAGGCAATTTTTTCTACCAGCAGATTTTTCCAAAATATTTGAATTCTATTTCCCATTTCGCAACTTTATTTGTAGAGACTTTTCTAAAAACTCACTTATTTATTGTAGTTGGTACTAAAATACGTGTAAAATAATGCGATTTTGACAGCTGTCACTTTCTATTTCACCTGGAAATAAAGTTTTTTCTGCATGCTTCTCATTATCCACATTATTTGCAATGCCAGAGTGAATTTAAGCTTCTCACGCGGAAAATATTCAAGAACAAAAAACGTGTTAAATAGTCTAATCTTGACAACTGTCACATTTTATGTAACCTTGAAATCACGATTTTTTTTTACAAGAAACAAAATTGGCTCCTCATTTTTAAGAAATTTTAAAGAAAATCCGAGCTTCTCGCTTCAAAAATTTTCAAATAGAAAAGATGCGTGTCAAATAATATCATTTTGACAACTGTCACATTTTATTTAACCTTGAAATAACGATTTTTTTTCACAAGTAACAAAATTCGCTCTTCAGTTTTAAACAATTTTAAAGAAAATCCGAGCTTCTCGCATCGAAAATGTTCAAATGAAAAAGAGGCGTGTCAAATAATCTAATTTTAACAACTGTCACATTTTATCTAACCTTGAAATAACGATTTTTTTACAAGAAATAAAATTAGCTCCTCAGTTTTAAGGAATTTTAAAGAAAATCCGAGCTTCTCGCATCGAAAATGTTCAAATAAAAAAGATGCGTATCAAATAATATAATTTTGACAACTGTCACATTTTATCTAACCTTGAAATAACATTTTTTTTTACAAAAAACAAAATTAGCTCTTCATTTTTAAGGGATTTCAAAGAAAATCCGAGCTTCTCGCATTGAAAATGTTCAAATAAAAAAGATGCGTATCAAATAATATAATTTTGACAACTGGCACATTTTATCTAACCTTGAAATAACATTTTTTTTTACAAAAAACAAAATTAGCTCTTCATTTTTAAGGGATTTCAAAGAAAATCCGAGCTTCTCGCATTGAAAATGTTCAAATAAAAAAGATGCGTATCAAATAATATAATTTTGACAACTGGCACATTTTATCTAACCTTGAAATAACGTTTTTTTTTTACAAGAAACAAAATTAGCTCCTCATTTTTAAGTAATTTTAAAGAAAATCTGAACTTCTCGCATCGAAAATGTTTAAAAAGAGGCGTGTCAAATAATCTAATTTTGCCAACTGTCACATTGTATTTAACTTTGAAATAACCATTTTTTATATAAAACAAAATTAGCTCCTCAGTTTTAAGGGATTTCAAAGAAAATCCGAGCTTCTCGCTTTGAAAATGTTCAAATAAAAAAGATGCCTGTCAAATAATATAATTTTGATAACTGTCTGTCACATTTTATCTAACCTTGAAATAACGATTTTTTTACAAGAAACAAAATTAGCTCCTCAGTTTTAAACAATTTTAAAGCAAATCCGAGCTTCTCGCATCGAAAATGTTCAAATAAAAAAGATGCGTTGGTAAATAAGTGTCGTGACTGAATGGCGAAAGTCTAAGTATCTAGTAATGTAATTTTGACAGCTGTAAATTTTTATCTAATCTAAAAACAACGTTTTTTATACTTGAAAACATATCTTCTTGGCATTTTCGAGACGAATCTAAACGGCAAAAATTTTGAGAAGTAATGTACACGTTACAAATAATGCGATTTTGACAGCTGTCACTTTTTATCTAACCTAGAAATAAGGCGTTTTCTACATGAAAACAGACAACCCTTAATATAAAAACAGGCCTAGCTTCTCATTGTCTACATTACTTGCAACTTTAAAGTGAAATTGAGCTTCTCACGCGGAAAATGTACAGAAAACAAAGATGCCTTGTTAAAATACTTGTGTCTACTAATCTAGTTTTGATGTCCTATTTGATCTAACCTAGAAATTACATTGTTTTATTAATGAAAACAAAATTAGCTTCTCATTTTAATGCAATTTTAAAGGAAATCTGAGCTTCTTGCATGAAAAAATGTTCAAATAGAAAAGGTGCGGTGTTAAACTAAATTCCTAATGATGTAATTTTACCAGCTGTAAATTTTTATCTAATCTAGAAACAATGCTTTTTTTTCTTGAAAACAAAATTATCTTTTTAATTTTCCTACATTCTTAGAAATTTTGAGGCTAATCAAACAAAAGAATAAAATGTTGGGGAAGAACAGTCAAATAACGTAATTTTGGCAGCAGTCATTGTGTACCTAGCGAAGAAATAACGTTGTTTTTTATAAAAATAAAATCACCTTTTTATTTTTTACATTCTTTATAATTTGAAGGCGAATCTGAACTTCTCATATGGGAACTGTTATTTCTTGTAATTTTTATTTTTCAATAAAGACAATTTATTTTTATTATTATTATTATTACATGCAAAAATAAAAGATTCGACACGACAATAAAGTAATTCTGACAGATAGTGGTTTATACAGTGTGAATATATTCAGTAAAACCGAAATAAATAATAATATTTTTGGAAAAAATCCTCGAACAGGTCGATTTTCTTTGATAAAAATACACATTTTTGCAGGAAAGTCGATTTTCGGTCGTTATTTTTTTTGAGTAATGACGTCAGCCATTTTGTTTTTAAATGGCTATCATCTATTTTTGATTTTTTGATTTTGAGAGATCTTTCATTGTCGAACTGGAAGTATAAAAATGTTGCTATCTAACATAAAAAAAATTTCGAGTAAATGACCATTGAAGATGAGAACTTGATATTTTGAGTTTTTTCAAAATGACGTCGTTTCTGTACAGTGTGACTATATTCAGTAAAACAGAAATAAAATATTTTTGGAAAAAATCCTTGAACAGGTCGATTTTCTTTGATAAAAATACACATTTTTGCAGGAAAATCGATTTTCAGTCGTTATTTGTTTTTGAGTAATGACGTCAGATATTTTGTTTTTAAATGGCAATAATATATTTTGTTCTTGATTTTGAGTACTGTCGAACTGGAAATATAAAAATATTGCCATCTTACATAAGAAATTTTTCGAGTAAATGACAATTGAAGATGAGAACTTGACATTTAGAGTTTTTGAAAAATTACCTTATTGCAGCGCTTATAACAATTTTTCCAAACATCTTGACCTTCCGTATAATAATACCATGTGGTTTCAGCAAGACGGCGCATCCCCGCACTAGGCGCGCTTTTTTACTACTTTTTCGAACATGTAGCAATTCTTCTTGAACATTTTGAATTATCATATACTCGAAAAATGTCTTATGTAAGATGGCAACATTTTTATACTGCCAGTTCGGCAATGAAAAGATCTCTCAAAATCGAAAACAAAAATAGGGGGTTGCCATTTAGAAACAAAATGGATAACGTCATTACTCAAAAACAAATGGCTAAAAATCGACTCGAGGTTTTTTTATAAAAGAAAATCGACCTGTGTGTAGGATTTTTTCCAAAAATATTTTATTTCGATTTTAACATGTTTGCTGCCACTGCAATTGGGAAGTATGAAGTTGGACGCACTAGCGCGTCGGTGGCAGCGAACGTGTTAATGAATCTATTCCATACTTTAGGCGCGCACGATTTCAAGTTTTTTGTCGATTTTTCCTTCATGCAAAGTCAATTCCGAACACGAACACGAAAAACTGTTATCGCGGAGAAAAAAAATTATAACAGAAATAACCATTTTTTCACGTTAAAAAATTAAATTTGATTTTCTCTCTTCTATTTATTTATTTATTTATTTATTGTTTATTCCTCGTATTTACATAACATGGCAAATTATTATTGTACAAAAGAAAATTAACCAAAATTTTGATTACACGTGGAAAAGGCAGAGTTCATTCCATTGATGATCTTTCTGCATTGTTTGCAATTTTAAGGGGAAACTAAACTTTTAATTTTTGTGAAGTTGACAGATTTAAATTTTTTGTCGATTTTTCCATCATGCAGTTAATTCCGAACACGAACACGAAAATTTCGCGGGGAAAAATTATGCAAATTGTTGTATGTTTCTGAATTTATATTCGAGCCTTCGAAGTCAATTTTTTTTACAAACGGCTGAGAGATTAGAGTTCTCAGCTGCCGAAATAACAATTCTCGCCCATGACAGAAAAATGATCACTTCTCTCCGTAGGTCGATGTTACTATTATCGTTTCATAGTTATAAACCGAAAATGAAAAAAAAAATTCAAAACCAATGATTTTATGAAAATTATTTCCAAACAAAAAAGTTCCTTTTGTTGTTGTCTTCAATATTCGTTTAAATATTTTTGTATTAACTGTCATATTTAAAAATTATTGGAAATAAACAAAAACCGTTAAACACCCACTTCCGGAGTACGAAATTTTACCAAAAGCTTTCCAGAATTCGACTCAAAGTTTCATGTTAATTGCTGTATTAGTTTTGGAGCTACAGCGCGCATAGACGCAATTTTTTTTTCATAAATCGTTGAAGTCGTCTCTAGGAACATCAAAACTGATATTTCCGTTGAAAAAAAATTTGGAAAACATTTTCACGATCGCAATACTTTCTCGTACTTCGTAACCGAGAAAGCAAACATCTTTAAACTGTGGAAATCGCCTCTACGGACATCCAACATCAAAAATATTTTTTTTAATATTAATATTTTATTTATATTATAATCACTAACTAAAGCAAAAAAAATTGTAGAAATAATACATTTTGTATACTAGCCGTAGTAATACGGATATTTCCGTTAAAACGAAATTAGAAAAAAAAATCACGATCACAATACTTTCTCGTACTTCGTAACCGAGAAAGCAAACATCTTTAAATTGTGGAAATCGCCTCTACGGACATCCAACATCAAAAATATTTTTTTTAATATTAATATTTTATTTATATTATAATCACTAACTAAAGCAAAAAAAATTGTAGAAATAATACATTTTGTATACTAGCCGTAGTAATACGGATATTTCCGTTAAAACGAAATTAGAAAAAAAAATCACGATCACAATACTTTCTCGTACTTCGTAACCGAGAAAGCAAACATCTTTAAATTGTGGAAATCGCCTCTACGGACATCCAACATCGAAAATATTTTTTTTGAATATTAATATTTTATTTATATTATAATCACTAACCAAAGCCAAAAAAAAATTAAATTTTGTAGAAATAATACATTGTATATACTAGCAGTAGTAATGGTTTTCGTTACGTTATGTTAATGTAATGGATAAAACTTTTTTTTCGTTTTAATTTACATACCTGAACAGTGGTTAAAGCCAAAACGGCGATCGCAGCTACGATGAAAACCTTCATGATTGTTGTCTTCGCGGTTCGCACTGAGATACTGATGAGGGCCACTTGGTCGGGACAGGTTTTATAGAAACGTTCGAGGTCAGTTCAAGTGTACATTTGCAGCAAGTTGATCTCTTGTTATTAATTTTGATCGGCACATTTCCAAACAACACGGCAGCCGTATTGCCGAACGGAAACTATTATTTCGATAAGTGTATGAAATATTTATTTTCTGTTTGGGTTTTTAATGGAGATGAGCCTCATATGGGAGGAAACTGATAGCGGCGATAAAATCTGAATTAAAAAATAATTCAATGTTCAATGGAATAAACCGAAAAAATAATATTATGTAAATTACAATATGTGTTTTTGCAATTGATCTCGGAAATGAATTCAAACTAAATCCTAACATTTATGTTTTTTTATGGCATTCATTTTTTCTTCTTTAATATTTAAACTATTTTTTTTTAAATTTTTTTTTGGAATTTGTTTATTTCCATTAAGAATATTACATTCATGGAGGAGTCAGGTTAAGTATAATAATAATATGTATGTTGATTGTGAATTTATTATAATATCAACAACAAAATTTAATTTTTACATTTGTTGTAACGGATTCAATAGATGTCTCTACTATCCAGGCAATACAAAAATAAATTGAATATATTTTTGTAAATAGAAAATATTTGTATAAAAAGCAATGAGTCGCTTTGTTGATCGAAATGCAACATTTTTAATTTTAATAGAATAGAAATTATTTTACCGAAAGCACCTCGAACAAAGATAAATCCTTAGAATTTGGACAAAAATCTTCGCCTGATTATTAGTGCCCTTAGTTCACGAATTCAAAACTCATTTAAAAAAATCTGGTGTATCGCCGAACTCTTAGCGTTTATTGTTTTTTCCCGGATAGTTAAAAAAATTTATATACTTAGTTTTTTTTAATAAATATTGGAGATTACGAAAAACTGAAAATTTTTTATGCACAATTTAAAAAAATATATTTCGTCTGTATTCATAAAATTATAATAACTGAATCAATTTTACATTAACAATAATTGTGAATACCGGCAAAATAAACAATTTGTAAAGAATAATTCGTTTTTGAATAATAATTACCTTTTTTTTAAGGAAGGATGGTTGATAGGAATTCGGGTTTTGGAAGTGCAGATGATTTTGATAATTGGCTTAAGCATCTAGGCTATTCGGCCACTAACGATATATTTAGTTTTTGATATTTCATTTTTAATAATGAATGGGACATACACTACACATCCATGGACCCGCACGGCCACTTCTTCGTTCCGAAAAAGTGACCGCACGGCTGGGATTCGAACCCACGACCACGAGGCCCGTGAGCAGGAGCTCTACTCACTGGGCCACCGCGTCCCCTATAATCTGATAGTTTTAAATCAAAAGTGGTACAAAAAAGCCAAGTCAATCTATTTATCAAATGCTTTGGAAGAAAAAAACAAAATCTCATTGCACCAAAAAAATGCAACTCGCGCGAAATGTTTTTTTTTGCTGTTCAATTGTTTTTATAAATAAATATGGCATGTATTTATTTATTTATGACACTCACATCCACTGCAACCTATGGTAATGTAATGTATTTTTGTTATGTAGTTTGTTTAAAGTGGCAACGTTAAATAAAGGAATTTGAATTTGAAATTGAGAATGAATAATATTTGTTTTTAAAAACTTTAATGTTTAGACTTCTAAACTGATGAGGAACTGAATTATACATTATAAATGAATTGATTTAAAAAAATGCAAAATGGACAAACCTTGTATATAACTCTCTAACTTTGTAAAGAAACATTTTTATTATTGTAAAAATTATTTAACAAGTTATTTTTCATCTTAGTTTAATTATGATTACCACGTAATTGACGGTCATATCTATGAGGATTATGATTACATTAATTAAATGAAGTAATCAATGTACCAGTTGATTGATATCTATATTTACGTACATAATGTTATGTAGATTATTTTAATCATAAATTGTTAATAAATATAATTTTTTCCGTAATTTCTTATTCGTCAATATATTTATTGTGAATTTTTACTTTCTCCGTTACGAAGTACGAGAAAGTATTATGATCGTGATTTTTTTTCAAAAATTTTTTTTACGGAAATATCTGTTTTGAGGTCCTTAGATGCCATTTCAACAATTTCTAGAAAAAAAAATATTTTTGTGTCTGTGTGTGTGTCTGTGTGTGTGTGATGGTGTGTCTGTGTGTGTGTCTGTGTGTGTGTCTGTGTGTGTGTCTGTGTGTGTGTCTGTGTGTGTGTCTGTGTGTGTGTCTGTGTGTGTGTCTGTGTGTGTGTGTGTGTGTCTGTCTGTGCGCGCTGTATCTCAAAAACTAATAAAGCAATTGATATGAAACTTTGAACATACGTTTTATTTGATAATCTGAAGAACTGAAAAGCTTTTGGTAAAATTTCGTACACCGGAAGTGGGTGTTTACCTCAACTGTTTTTTGTTTTTTTTCCAATATTTTCTTAAATATGAAAAATATCAAAAAATATTTAAGCAAATATTAAATACAATAAAGAAATGAGCATCTTTGGTTTAAAAATATTTTTCATAAAATCATTGTTATTCGAGAAAAAAAAAATCATTTTTGGTATATAATCATAAAACACTAATAGTTTTAGAGAATGCCAAAATGAACAATTTATGAAGAATAAGTTTTTGTCAAAATCTCTTTAGTTTTTGAGTAAACTGAGTTTTTGAATTTGAAGTATAATTTTTCCATCTTTCATAATTTCATCCGCTCGATGTACATTTAAAATATGATTTAAATTGAAAATAAACCATAAAAGCGTAAATATAAATGATACCATCAAGTCGGAGAAAGTAACATGATGGCCACATCACCATTTTTGCATTTATATCCAGAGAGTTGTTTTATTTCTTGAATAACTTTCTTAATAATCACTTGGTGAAACATTTTCAAAATAATAAAAGATAAATAAAAAATAAACAACGAATTTGTGAAACAAACCGCTAAAACGGCGTCTAACGATTTGTTCATTTTTATACTTTACTTTTTTTTGAATGTGATTGTTTTGTTCTTTAAACTCTTATATCATACATTCAGGCTACATTTCATATGTATTAACGATTTTCTCTTTATTAATGTATTGATGTATTTTTTTTAAATTTAAAGTATTCAGTCTATTAATTAAAAAAATTATCCGACCATTAATTGAAATATTTCTCAATGATTACAATTTATACAATGATGTAATTTTACATCGTTAACACTGTATTTTAAGTGAATATGATTACAAAATAGTCGAATGCCAATGTTTCGTTTCCTTGGCAGGAGAAATTATTAGAAAGGGTATAGCCGAATAAGATGGTCAAAAGTGCGCCCAAAGCAAATCAATAATTACGATGACTGGATGAAGGATAATTAAAAATGCCGTTGATTGCTCGAAATTTCAGCCTCCTGAAGCAATTCGTTGTTGATATATGACTGAAAACGTGAATTTTACGTTTTATTTTTTTTCTCCTTTTCTATGGCACGAATCAAGCTGAAACCACGTCTACCCAAAACAAAAACGAAATACATCTCGCAGTATTTTTTTCAATTTTCTTCGCGCCAAATTCAAATAGAAAAATGAAGTTAAAGTTTTCAAAATTCATTTTTGCAGTGAAGGTATTCGAGGACTGTCTCAGTTTTTTTTTCTGTAAACGTGTTTCACAAAATTCTATAACATACATTTTTTCAAGATTTTAAACAGTGTGGAAGATGGTTAAAATAATTAAAAACAATTTTTACCACCTTAAATATTTGAATTTCGCGCCAAAATTGTGATAAAAAGTTATTTTTGTGAAGTGTATCTCTCTAATTAAAAAAAAATAATCATTTAACAAAAATTAATTTTTTATCACAATTTTAGCGCGAAATTCAAATTTTTAAGGTGGTAAAAGTGGTTTTTAATTATTTCCCCTATAAAAAAACTTTGTGTTTATAGTACAAACACGTCCTTCTGTGTCTGTAGTAGTCCTGGGAATCCAATTCGTCCTTGCTAAAAATGTTCATAGAATACTTCATTATATATGTTTTTATTTGATCAACTAATAAAGAAATGTGATACGAAGTTAAAATTCATAGAATCACTACTTATAAAATCATGGTTAGAACACGAAATTCTATAATACGACGCAAATTGAGAATCCGCTCAGCAAATAGTGGACGAGTCGTTGAGGCCAAAGTCTTCTGCGTGAAACAAGTTCAAACTCGATCATGATAAATCTGTATGACTAGCAATTTTCGTGTAAATTACTACTTTATTTTTGTTTACATTTTTAAATGTAAGTAATTTCATCTAAACTCAATTAGAAGTACTGAATCATGCAAAATGTATAATTAACCAATCTTAAAATAATTATGTAAAATGTGTAAATTAAATATAGAATAATTAACGTGAGTTTCATATTATTAATGATAGAAATTTTTTAAATAGGAAAAGTTGTCCTGTTTTATGTACTGCTGAGAAAAATTATGAATATAAAATGGTTTTTAAGGAAAACTAAAATTGGTCGTTTCTTAACGACTTCGTGGCACCGTCAAAACTTTTTCGCTTGATTTCACGTGCACTTGTGATTTTTTTTTGGCTTGGGGTCCATGTGGCCAGCTCTAGGCCACTTGTGCTTTTACTGTTGAACATCTTTATCGAAAGAAAAATATTTTAGCTTCCTTTTTAAAATAATTTATCATGAAAGATGTTTTTTACGCCTTCATTATTATTACCTTTTATTTAAATTATACATACGTTGAATAGTTTTGTTTTATATATTAAATCCATTAAATTTTCTATTTTTCTATACAGAATCGACATGCATGTAATTACTACCGGCTTTCCGCACGATTTAGTCAATTACTGTGTCATCAAGGGTATTCATTTCCTTTCAACTGCAATGCCATTATTGTATCAATTTGTTTATGATGTACTTTTGATTGTTGGTATATGTATATATTTACAAAGTGCAATGCATAGTACCTTGTGATCCTAAATTTACAAAAATCATATGTACCATTTTTGAAAAATGTTAGTGTGGGCGTTGTAAGGTGTGAGCCTCAGAATTTTGTTGCTGAGTTAGCCATGCCTGAGAGAGAGAGAAAGAGAAGCATAGCAGTCATGTCTGCGATTCATTAATTTTTTTAAATCTAATTCAATTGAACTAATCTTACAAGGGGAGGATCAGATGTGTGACTCACAGATTTGATCCATCTTCGGCACACGTGTAGGTCATAACTAGGAGTGTAGCAGGTGCAAGTAATAGGGCGCAATATTCAGCCGTTTTCGAGAAAAAAAGTTTTTTTTTATTTGTTGTGTGTTTATGTTAATAAAACAATACCAACCCCGTGGCGCATTGTTAAGATCTCCGGTTCGTAATAGGAAGGTCGATGGTTCAAATCCTTTTGGCCAAGTTCTTAATAGTTCTTTTTTTTATACATCCGTGAGTATTTAAAAAATTTAATTTTAGAATAAATTTAATAATTTTCATTTTTAGAAGGATTGTTAGACAAATTAAACAGGAGATTGAAAAATCAATATTTTTAATTTCAGTATTTTGTTCTAAATTAATTATCATAGTTCGTGTAGTCCTTAATCGTCCGAAAAGCACAGTAGCATATAGAAAATAATATCGAATAAGAATTTATAAAAAAAAAATAGTCTGGAAACACAAGTATTGATTTTTCAATCTCCTGTTTAATTTATTTAAGAATCCTTTTACCCCGAAGAATGAAATTAATATAATTGATTCTAAAATTAAGATTAATAAATACACATGGATTTATAAAAAAACTATAAAAAAGAAACCCAATGGGGTTCGATCCTTCGACCTTCTGACTACGAATCGGAGGTTTTACCGATATGCCAAAATCTCGGTGTATTTTCGTTAACGCAAAAGGTGTGTGTGTGTGTGTGTGTGTCTGTCCATGGTCGTTGTATCTCAAGAACTAATACACATTTATAAATAAAACATTAAGTTCGCTTGTAAATGTTTTTGTTTTTGTAAACATTTTAAAAACAGAAAGTAAATACCAACTTCCGGGTTTTGAAATTTTTCCAAAAGCCCGTGTGAGTATGTATATGTATGTCTATGGGAGCTGTATCTCAAGAACTAATAGACATTTACAAATAAAACTTGATTTATTGTTATTTTCAACGTTTTTGTAAAGATTTTTATATTTTCTTTTTACTGTAAGAAATAGCAAACAAAAAAAACGGTTAAAACTTTAAGCTCAAGACTTGAAAATGTGACGAACTGAGAAACTATTCAAAATATTTCAATAACCGGAAGTAAACACCTACTGCCGGTTCTTAAAATGTTTCCGAAAGCTTTTCTTTTCATCACATTTTTAAAAAGTGTGCTTTAAGTTTTAACCGTTTTCTTACTATTTGCTACAAAAAAAAATTAAATATAAAAAATTAAAGGTTGTAGGAGCTCCAGATGTCATCGTTTTCGTTTACGATACTATAATGACCGCCCTAATTACCTGAATGTACAATTTTAATATATAAGCAAAAACATGTTTCTTCTGTACCATTCCTAGACAATGATGTAAAAATCGAAACAAGTCGGAATAAATTGTAAAAAATTGTGAAACCAACCAGTGCCTAATTTCAACAACCTTTAATTTTAAAAATGTTTCACCACGTGATAAACGAGAACCAAATTCAACAAAAAATTAAATTTTTTTACAAAAATGTTAAAAATAACAAAAAATAGGTACATTTGTTGTCAATAAATGTATTTCATAAATGTTTTCAAAAGTTTTTCAGTTTGTCACATTTCCATGTAAAGCTTGAGCTTAAAGTTTTAACCGCTTTTTTTTGCTATTTCTTACAAAAAAAATTAGATATAAAAATTTATTGACAATAGATAAATGTATTTCATAAATGTTTCCAAAAGTTTTTCAGTTCGTCACATTGCCATGTGAAGCTTGAGCTTAAAGTTTTAACCGTTTTCTTTTGCTATTTTTTACAAAAAAATTAAATACAAAAATCTTCACAAAAACGTTGAAAATAACAAAAAATCTGCACATCTATTGTCAATAAGTGTATTTCAGATTCTCAGTGCGTCACATATTCAAGTAAAGCTTAAGCTTAAAGTTTTAAATTGTATTTTTGCTTTTTCCTGCAAAAATTAAAAATATTAACAAAAATATTGAAGATAATAAAAAATCTGCACATCTACTGTCGACAAATATATTTCATAAAAGTTTTCTAAAGCTTTTCAGTTCGTCACATTTTTAAGTAGCTTGAGCTTTGAGTTTTAACCGTTTTTTGCCTTTTCCCGCAAAAAAAAGTAAATATAAAAATCTTCACAAAAATGTTGAAGATACCAAAAAATGTGTACATCTATTGTCGACAAATTTAATACATTTTTCTGGAAGATTTTCAGTTCGTCACATTTTCAAGTAAAGCTTGAGCTTAAATTTTTAAATCGTAATTTTTTTGCTTTTTCCCACAAAAAAATAAATATCAAAAATAGAAAAATCTTTACAAAAATGTTGAAAATAACAAAAAAATCTGCACATCTATTGTCAATAAGTGTATTTCAGATTCTCAGTTCCTCACATTTTCAAATAACGCTTCAGCTTAAAGTTTTAAATTGTATTTTTGCTTTTTCCCATAAACAAATGAATATTAAGAATATTTCCAAAAATATTGAAGATAATAAAAATATTGAAGATAACAAAAAATCTGCACATCTGTTGTCGACAAATATATTTAATAAATGTTTCTGGAAGCTTTTCAGTTCGTCACATTTAGGCTTTAAGTTTTAACCGTTTTTTTGCCTTTTCCCGCAAAAAAAGTAAATATAAAAATCTTTACAAAAATGTTGAAGATTCTGCACATCTATTATCGACAAATATATTTCATAAATGTTTCCGGAAGATTTTCAATTCGTCACATTTTTAAGTAAACCTTAAGCTTTAAGTTTTAAATCGTATTTTTTTTGCTTGTTCACAAAAAATAAATATAAAAAATAAAAAAAATCTTTACTAAAACGTTGAAAATAAAAAAAAATCTGCACATTTATTGTGAATCAGTGTATTTCAGATTCTCAGTTAGTCGCATTTTCAAGTGAAGCTTGAGCTTAAAGTTTTAAGTTTTAACCTTTTTTTGCGTTTTCCCGCAAAAAAGTAAATATAAAAATCTTCACAAAAATGTTGAAGATAACAAAAAATCTACACATATTGTCGACAAATATATTTCATAAATGTTTCCGGAAGCATTTCAGTTCGTCACATTTTCAAGTTCAAGTTCCCACAAAAAAATAAATAAAAAAAATTAAGAAATCTTTACAAAAACGTTGAAAATAACAAAAAATCTCCACATCTATTGTCAATCAGTGTATTTCAGATTCTCAGTTAGTCACATTTTCAAGTAACGCTTCAGCTTAAAGTTTTAAATTGTTTGCTTTTTCCTGCAAAAAAATGAATATTAAAAATATTGAAGATTATAAAAAATCTGCACATTTTCTGTCGACAAATACATTTCATAAAAGTTTCCAGAAGCTTTTCAGTTCGTCACATTTTTAAGTAGCTTGAGCTTAAAGTTTTAAATTGTATTTTTGCTTTTTTCCGCAAAAAATGAATATTAAAAATATTTACAAAAATGTTGAAGATAAAAAAAATCTGCATATCTATTGTCGACAAATATATTTCATAAATGTTTCCGGAAGATTTTCATTTCGTCACGTTTTCAAGTAAAGCTTAAGCTTAAAGTTTTAAATAGTCTATTTTGCTTTTCCCCACAAAAAATTAAATATAAAAATTTTTACAAAAACGTTGAAAATAACAAAAAATCTGCACATCTATTGTCAATAAGTGTATTTCAGATTTTCAGTTCCTCACATTTTCAAGTAAAGCTTGAGCTTAAAGTTTTAAATCGTATATTTTGCTTTTCCCCACAAAAAAATGAAATATAAAAATCTTTACAAAAACGTTGAAAATAACAAAAAATCTGCACATCTATTGTCAATAAGTGTATTTCAGATTTTCAGTTCCTCACATTTTCAAGTAACGCTTGAGCTTAAAGTTTTAAATTGTTTGCTTTTTTCCGCAAAAAATGAATATTAAAAATATTTACAAAAATATTGAAGATAATAAAAAATCTGCACATCTATTGTCGACAAATATATTTCATAAAAGTTTCCTGAAGCTTTTCAGTTCGTCACATTTTTTAAGTAACTTGAGCTTTAAGTTTTAACCGTTTTTTGCGTTTTCCCGCAAAAAAAGTAAATATAAAAATCTTCACAAGAATGTTGAAGATAACAAAAAATCTACACATGTATTGTCGACAAATATATTTCATAAATGTTTCCGGAAGCTTTTCAGTTCGTCACATTTTCAAGTTCAAGTTCCCGCAAAAAAATAAATATAAAAAATTCAAAACCGTTGAAAATAACAAAAAATCTGTACATCTATTGTCAATAAGTGTTTTTCAGATTCTCAGTTCGTCACATTTTCAAGTAACGCTTGAGCTTAAAGTTTTAAATTGTTTGCTTTTTCTCGCAAAAAAATGAATATTAAAATTTTTTACAAAAATGTTGAAGATGAAAAAAAATCTGCACATCTATTGTCGACAAATATATTTCATAAAAGTTTCCTGAAGCTTTTCAGTTCGTCACATTTTTTAAGTAACTTGAGCTTTAAGTTTTAACCGTTTTTTGCGTTTTCCCGCAAAAAAAGTAAATATAAAAATCTTCACAAGAATGTTGAAGATAACAAAAAATCTACACATATTGTCGACAAATATATTTCATAAATGTTTCCGAAAGCTTTTCAGTTCGTCACATTTTCAAGTTCAAGTTCCCGCAAAAAAATAAATATAAAAAATTCAAAACCGTTGAAAATAACAAAAAATCTGTACATCTATTTTCAATAAGTGTTTTTCAGATTCTCAGTTCGTCACATTTTCAAGTAACGCTTGAGCTTAAAGTTTTAAATTGTTTGCTTTTTCTCGCAAAAAAATGAATATTAAAATTTTTTACAAAAATGTTGAAGATGAAAAAAAATCTGCACATCTATTGTCGACAAATATATTTCATAAAAGTTTCCTGAAGCTTTTCAGTTCGTCACATTTTTTAAGTAGCTTGAGCTTTAAGTTTTAACCGTTTTTTGCCTTTTCCCGCAAAAAAAGTAAATATAAAAATCTTCACAAAAATGTTGAAGATAACAAAAAATCTGCACATCTGTTGTCGACAAATATATTTAATAAATGTTTTTGGAAGCTTTCCAGTTCGTCACATTTTCAAGTTCAAGTTCCCGCAAAAGAATAAATATAAAAAATTCAAAAACGTTGAAAATAACAAAAAATCTGTACATCTATTGTCAATAAGTGTTTTTCAGATTCTCAGTTCGTCACATTTTCAAGTAACGCTTGAGCTTAAAGTTTTAAATTGTTTGCTTTTTCTCGCAAAAAAAATGAATATTAAAATTTTTTACAAAAATGTTGAAGATGAAAAAAAATCTGCACATCTATTGTCGATAAATATATTTCATAAATGTTTTCGGAAGATTTTCAGTTCGTCGCATTTTCAAGTAAAGCTTGAGCTTAAAGTTTTAAATCGTATTTTTTGCTTTTCCCTACAACAAAAATAATTATAAAAATCTTTATAAAAACGTTGAAATTAACAAAAAAATCTGTACATCTATTGTCAATAAGTGTATTTCAGATTCTCAGTTCGTCACATTTTCAAGTAACGCTTGAGCTTAAAGTTTTAGATTGTTTGCTTTTTCCCGCAAAAAAATGAATATTAAAAATATTTACAAAAATATTGAAGATAATAAAAAATCTGCACATTATTGTCGACAAATATGTTTCATAAAAGTTTCCTGAAGCTTTTCAGTTCGTCACATTTTCAAGTAAAGCTTGAGCTTGAAGTTTTAAATCGGCTTTTTTTCCCACAAAAAAATAAATAAAAAAATAGATAAGCGCCATCTATCGGGCAACATAGTTTTTAAACTCAATGCAATCGCATTTAATTCAACCGCCATCGCCACCTTAAGAACGGATTTATGTTTAAAAGTATCCGATCGTAAAGTAAAGACTCTTTTGTTGCGAAAGCATCTAATAAACAAGCCCGCTCGGATTGGCAACGTTATAAATGGACACTTGTAAAAGGACCGTGAAATCCAATAAATTTCACGAAACAACACGCCCGAGACACTTTACGATCAAATGGAAAATAAATGGCATTTGTCGCTCGCGTCGAATGGTAAAATTAGATTTCCCGTTAGCTCGCTCTCCCCAATTATGATATCAGTTTATTCGGCTGCATTTCCCACCGGACCTGAAATAACTTATCGATTGAAATGCCATAAGCCGTTACCGAAAAGGCCGATGAACACAAAAATTTCTGAGCATCATTTTTTTTTCGCTAATAAATGATGATGCTCATTGAAAGTGAGTCATGCTGTATGGATTCTCGTGCTTAGAGTTGCAAATTTTCCCAACCGGTTTAATTAACAAGCTCATTATATCACCTTTACGGTCAACAAATTTGATACTTGATCCTTCAAGTAGAACACCAATCAAGCCGTTGGTGTTACATAATAAACGTGACTGGACAAAATGTAGGATTTATATAGAAAGATAATACTAGATGTCTCAACGGTCATGGTCAATGAAATGTTAATGAAATCTCGTCGTGAATACATTAAACACAATCCTTCTAATTAGGACAATTATGCAGATGCGATCATTGTTTATATTGTATTATCAGAAAAACTGCATTGATGCGTGAGTTGTAAGGCTATTATTATAATCGCAGTCACCGGTTGTAATTGTTAAATGGCCATCTACTATTTTTTTTTAATTAATAAATGATCTCATAATATAAAAATCTTACATAAATAAAGTTGTTTTATAGTTTCCTATAACATTACTGGACACGTATTTCTTTTAAATGCTTGCAATTAAGTGCGGAATAACTCATTAAATTCGTGAGTGTATTATGTTTAATTAATCAACTTTTTCATTACTGGAAAAACCAGCAATTGCATTGCTGTGACTGAGGCGTTGGTTCTCAATTACATTTTGGTCATGGCTGACCGCTCTTTTTGCCATTAATTTAAATCCTTTTTTGGCAAACATGTGAGAAACAAGCAATAAGGATATATCTTTAATATGTCTTCAAGTATAAAAAAATTTGGCAGTGACCGCTTGATGTAACTATTATCTTTTAGTAGATACAGTGAGATCAGAAATTCGAAAATAATTGGCTGCACATTTTCTGAAAATCCCTATAATAATTCTGTCTGGAATTATCCAATGCAGTTCAGTGTGCATTTTGTTAATTTTGACATCTGGTTTGACTTGTTTTAAAAACAATGTTCTGTGTTTTTATTTATCGATTTTGCCTATTTGAAACACTAGCAGTTTTTTTTTTCTAAACTCCAAATTAACAAAAAAAGTTACTCCCTCAATTTTTTTTTCTCACCTTGTATATCAAAGTGAGCAGTTTGGAAATTATAAATTCAATTAACACGCTGATTAATAGTTGTTGCGTGATTTAACGATAATTACTCGGAGTGAATGCACAATCATATTCCATAATAAATAAACAAATCCAGCGAAGACAATTGCTCGTGCCTCAATGATTGTCTGATTCACGCACTTAACGTAAATAATTGTGGCACTTTCCAAGACTATGAATGTAAATGGATGGCAGTAACTCAAATAATAACATTGGCTTTCAAGGTTAACTACGTTCACCATTGTAAAAAGGAATATAAAACGCGTGTATTTCACGATTAATTAATAATATTGTCTGTAAAACTTACATGTCTCAAGACGTAATGGGTATGTGCTTAAAATACATGTAATCTTTTATTACATTTTTTTTTCAATTCTTTTAGTTGGTAATGTTGACTTGTTTCGTATTGTGATTTATAGGGTAAGGCCACTCCAGGTTGCAAGAAAGGCTAATTTTGGGAATTTTTTTCAAGAGTATAATAAAAGAATTGGAAAATTTAGTTAAGGTATTTTATTAAACACACATTTAATTACAAGAATTTTTTTCTTATTTGTTTTTTATTTTAAAATGGCGGCTTCGGAATGCAAGATTTCAAGGCACCTTACAATTACACTTTAAAATTTAATATTTTATTCAAAATAGAAGAAGTACATGATGATATATAAACAATCAAATCACAACAACTCTAGTTGAACATGTCACAAAGAGAAAATACAGAATAGGTTTTTCGCCTTAAATGGACGAAACGATTGCTTCCGCAGATTTCAACCTAAAACAGAAATCCAAAATTTTCTAAATAAATATAAGTAAAAAGCTACTAGATAGCGTACGGAAATTTGAAAATACCGTTTTCTTGAAAAATCGTACACATTTAAAAAAAAATTAATTTTTCATCCAAAAATTTCACTGACGAATGTTTATAAAAAAGAAAGCTTATAACTTATTGTAAAATCCGTACGCTATCCACTAGATAATGTATCTGAAAAGTCATCCACAAAAGTTAAAGACAATCTATTAAAATTTGTGGGAGTTATTTCGCTCAATTTAAAAAAATGCAGTTTTTGGAAAAATGCGTTTTGAGCAGAAAATTTGATTATACCTTTAATCTGCAATGCATGCACCATATAATTGGCCTTCTAAATTGATGTTTCCCTCTTCTTCATCCTTCCTGCCTGGTTTTAAAGCAAGCTGAGATTATCTTGCAGTAGCAAGTAGTAATATATAATAAATATATATTATTATTATTATAATTCTAAATTTGTGATTTATAAATTCGAAGCAGTTAATATTGCATTAAAATGTTGAAAATAATTATCATAAACAAATATTTTGTTATTGTCAATAGTGAGATTCTTAAATTGTTTTTTTTTCAACAGATGCAGATTATTTTTTATTTTGCAAAATAAAAAAAGCGTTCAAGTTACCAATTGCAGAATTTTTTAGCACTAGCTATTATACCAATACGATTTTAAAAAGGCAAAATTAATTCAGAAATTATTTAAGAATAATTCCGTTGTCCTCTACTCTATGTTATTTAATTGACAGTTATAAATAGAAAACACTTTGGTTTACATTTCCGCTTATCTACTTAATACTGTTGATGCATATTTCAAGCTGATAGTTGCCTTTACATTTTATCTTTGGTGACGTAGACCGAAAAATATTTGTCTTGAGATATGAGAGCGATTTAAAATTATTTTCGTCGAAAATTCAAAAAGAAAATCGGCAATTAATTGGATGAAGTTTGTAATTTCAAGCCATTTTGGAAATTACAATTTGATCGCAATTGTTTTTATATTTTTTTAGAGTCGCCAAAATTATTGCAAATTTTCACATTTTTACACTTTGATCACATAACTAGCCTAAAATGTTGGGGGGAGGGGGTGTATAAAGTTTACTTTGTAATTATAATCTCCGATGAATTTTAAGTAATTTTGGAAATTTTCAAGTCGATAGCAAATGTTTTTATATTTTTTTCGAATCGCCAAAATTATTATAAATTTTCTCGCCTTTATTCCGTATCCACCTGAAATTACCCAAAATTTAGAAAGGGAATGTATACAGTTTTTCACGTAATTATAATCTCGAATGAGTTTTAAGTGATTTTGTAGATTTTGACGTCGATAGCAAATGTTTTTATATTTTTTTCGAATTGCCAAAATTATTATGAATTTTCTCGCCTTTATTCCGTATCCACTTGAGATTACCCAAAATTTAGAGAGGGACTGTATACAGTTTTGCTCGTAATTATAATCTCGAATGAATTTTAAGTAATTTTGTAAATTTTGACGTCGATTGCAAATGTTTTTATATATTTTTTGAATCGCTAAAATTATTATAAATTTTCTCGCCTTTATTCCGTATCCACGTGAGATTACCCAAAATTTAGAGAGGGAATGTATACAGTTTTTCGCGTAATTATAATCTCGAATGAATTTCAAGTGATTTTGTAAATTTTGACGTCAATAGCAAATGTTTTTATATTTTTTTTCGAATCACCAAAATTATTATAAATTTTCTCACCCATCTCCTTTCCCATTATCTGTCAGATAATCCCATTCATGTAAACCTCCTCGTTGAGACAAAAACTAAAAACCCTTTTCATTTTAATAATTGGAAAAGTATACAAATTCCTTCGTCAATTATCAACGAAAATCAACGAGGAGGTTCCATCGCATCCTTCCACCCTTCAATCCCCTTCGGCAAGGCCAACCCTCCCCGTATCAATAGCCCTTTAAATGAATGCCTCCACTTCACTCTTCCCATAAATAGTATAACCCTCCATGTGTTCCTAGTGTATATACATCCCCATTCCTCTATTGACGATACAATATTTACGAAGGCTTCATTGTATGATTACGCAATAATTATTGGAGACTTTAACGTCAATAGTAGGAAATCCCGTCATATCCTTAATTTTTCTTCCAACTCCAACTTCATTAAAATCCCCACGCCCCCAACATTCATAATGAGCGAAACTCAATCAACAACCCCCGACATTATCCTATGCACATCCAACATTCGCCCCCTTATCCACTCTCTTACACTAATTCCAGATCTCTGCTCCGACCACTTGTCTCTCCAATTCGACCTTGATACCCAGTCATCACCTGCACCTCCTCCCCCTGAATTCATTTTCGATTACCAGAACTGTAATATTGAGGGAGTAGCCAACGATATAATGACAAAAGTTCAAAACGTACAAGACATAACTCCAAATATTATCTCCCAGTTCAACGAATCCCTTTCAAAATCTATTTCACTCCACACTCCTAAAATTAAAAAGCAGTACTATAAATATCCTCTTCCCAACTATATCCTTAGACTTTTGAAATATAAAAGACAACTCTACCGAGACATTAAATTCCACGACGACAGTTCACTAAGACAAAAATTCAATAAACTAAGTAAACACATAAAAACAATGATATTAGAATATAAAAAATTTAAATGGACCGAGACATGTAACAATATTAATGAAATGAAAGGAAAGACGTACTGGACGGAAATTAAAAAGCTTTCGAAATACAAAAAATCGGACCACATCTATAATATAAAAGACCCAACCGACGGTTCAATTTTGACGGACGATTTATTAATTGCTGAAGCTTTTGCGGGACATTTAGAAAAGACATTCCAACCAACGCAAAATAATGGCTACGACGAAAACTTTTTTAAATTAGTTAACGACTGGTACGATTCATTTGAAACAACCCCTTTACCACCTCCAAGCGACGATTCAATAGACGAGACAGATTATTATTCGATATTACACTCTGGTAAAAACTCCTCTCCAGGTTATGATAACATTCCTAGATCTATCCTTAAAAAGCTACCTCATGATATCCACATGTTTATTTTAAAAATCTTTAATTTCTGTTACCGTCACCAACACTTCCCCTCCGAATGGAAACAAGGTATAATTGTATGTATTCCCAAACCCGAAAACGACCCCTCACTAGTTTCCAGTTCCCGCCCCATTACACTCCTCCCGGTTGTAGGCAAACTGTTCGAATCCCTCATTAAACAAAAACTCCTTCACACATCCATCAAATCCATTCCTGAATATCAATTTGGGTTCCTTCCTCAAAAATCAACCATGCTCCCTCTTGCCATCCTAACGTCCAATATGCAAACCAAACACCTCGAAGGACAAAAGTCTGCTGTATTATTCATAGATATACAAAAAGCTTTTGACACAGTTTGGCATGTTGGACTCCTGTATAAATGTTTTCTATTAAAAATCCCACGCCATCTTATAATCCTAATACACAATTTCCTCTCCAATAGATCCTGCCAAGTAAGAATTCGACAAATACTTTCCCATCCGTTCCCAATCTTACAAGGCGTTCCTCAAGGTTCTCCCTTATCACCTCTCCTATATAACATATTTTGCCATGACCTACACAACCCCGACCCTATATATTTTAACCCATCACAATATACCTTGCTTTTCGCCGATGACACCGCTCTTATTACTCATGCACCCACCCTTTCAATTGCTCACCAATCCCTCCAATCCTCCTTTGACTCCATCCAAGCTTGGTGCTCCAAATGGCGCATCAAAATTAATCCCTCCAAATCCAAATTATTTATCCCTTACCACAAAATCACACCACAATCCCCCACCATCATATCCAGTAACGTCACAATCCATCCCTCCCATACCTGTAAATACCTAGGCATCCTATTTGACTCCAAACTATCCTTTAAAACTCATGCCCAATCCATTAAAACTAAAATCAAGACCAGGGCCCGGCATTTCAGATACTTAACATTTAAACAACAAGGCATATCAACAGAAACAGCTGTTAATATTTACAAATCGATATGCCGGCCCTTGTTGGACTACGGTGCAATCCTTTTTACCCAAATCCGACCATCCATCCTATACCACTTCCAAGTTGCTGAACGATCAGCCCTAAGAACCCTAACCAAATTAAGACACCCGACTAATCCACTCCATAATCCCTCAAATGACCTATTATATGAAACCACCCACGTCACACCTATCTCCCAGCGTATACTTAGCCTTAGCGTTAAATTTGCAAACAATCCTTTTAATCAACAACTTCTATCCAAATTCTGTATTTCCCGAAACCCGAATATCCCTTCTAAATATCAGCATCCTCCCATCACAATACATCAATTCATTTGCGCGAATCATCAGGACAATTCAGCTAGCTAGCAAAGTATTATATGTTTTCACCAGTAGAATCAAGACAGGGCAGAAAGACCGCAGGTCGATAGCCCAGACGGACTAACACCCTTTTTGTTTTTTTGTATATTTTGTATATTAATCCAACCTACTGTATAGTCTGAATAAAGATGATGATGTTTTCTCACCTTTATTCCGTATCCACCTGAAATTACCCAAAATTTAGAGAGGGAATGTATACAGTTTTTCACATAATTATAATCTCTAATGAATTTTAAGTGATTTTGTAAATTTTGACGTCGATTGCAAATGTTTTTATATATTTTTTGAATCGCTAAAATTATTATAAATTTTCTCGCCTTTATTCCGTATCCACGTGAGATTACCCAAAATTTAGAGAGGGAATGTATACAGTTTTTCACGTAAATATAATCTCGAATAATCTCGTCTAATCTTGACGTCGATAGCAAATGTTTTTATATTTTTTTAGAATCGCCAAAATTATTACAAATTTTAGCATTTTCACCCTCTAACTACATGGGATTAGATCAAAATCTGTTGGGGGTGGTATATAGTTTTTTTGTGGAATTATAATATTAAATGCATTTTAAGTCATTTTGGAAACTTTGAAGTTGATTGCAATTGTTTTTATAATTTTTTAAAATCGCTAAAATTATTACAAATTTTAGCATTTTCACCCTCTATCTACATGCGATTAGATCCAAATATAGAGGGGGTGGTATATGGTTTTTTATGGAATTATAATATTGAATGCTTTTTAAGGCATTTTGGAAATTTTGAAGTCGATTTCAATTGTCTTTATATTTTTTTAGAATCGCCAAAATTATTACAAATTTTAACATTTTCACCCTCTATCTACATGAGATTAGATCAAAATCTAGAGGGGGTGGTGTTTAGTTTTTTTATGGAATTACACTATTGAATGCTTTTTAAGGGATTTTGGAAATTTTGAAGTCGATTTCAATTGTTTTTATATTTTTTTAGAATCGCCAAAATTATTACAAATTTTAACATTTTCACCCTCTATCTACATGCAATTAGCTCAAAATCTAGAGGGGGTGGTGTATAGTTTTTTTCTGAAATTATAATATTGAATGAATTTTAAGTCAGTTTAGAAATTTTAAAGTCGATTGCAATTATTTTTATATCTTTTTAGAATCGCCAAATTTATTACAAATTTTCACATTTTCACGCTCTATCTACATGAGATTAGATCAAAATCTAGAGGGGGTGGTGTTTAGTTTTTTTATGGAATTATAATATTGAATGCTTTTTAAGTAATTTTGCAAATTTTAAAGTCGATTGAAATTGTTTTTATATTTTTTTAGAATCGCCAAAATTATTACAAATTTTAACATTTTCACCCTCTATTTACATGTGATTAGATCAAAATCCAGAGGGGGTGGTGTATAGTTTTTTTATGGAATTATAATATTGAATGCTTTTTAAGTAATTTTGCAAATTTTGAAGTCGATTGCAATTGTTTTTATATTTTTTTAGAATCGCCAAAATTATTACAAATTTTAACATTTTCACCCTCTATCTACATGTGATTAGATCAAAATCCAGAGGGGGTGGTGTATAGTTTTTTTATGGAATTATAATATTGAATGCTTTTTAAGTAATTTTGCAAATTTTAAAGTCGATTGAAATTGTTTTTATATTTTTTTAGAATCGCCAAAATTATTACAAATTTTAACATTTTCACCCTCTATTTACATGCGATTAGATCAAAATCTAGAGGGGGTGGTGTATAGTTTTTTTATGGAATTATAATATTGAATGCTTTTTAAGGCATTTTGGAAATTTTGAAGTCGATTTCAATTGTTTTTATATTTTTTTAGAATCGCTAAAATTATTAGAAATTTTCACATTTTCACGCTCTATCTACATGGGATTAGATTAAAATCTAGAGGGGGTGGTATATAGTTTTTTTTTATGGAATTATAATATTGAATGAATTTTAAGTAATTTTGGAAATTTTGAAGTCGATTGCAATTGTTTTTATATTTTTTTAGAATCACCAAAATTATTACAAATTTTTACATTTTCACCCTCATCTACATGGGATTAGATCATAATCTAGAGGGGGAGGAATATAGTTTTTCATGGGTTTTTAAGTAATTACAGAATTTTTGAAGTCGATAGCAATTTTTTTATATTTTTTTCAAACCACCAAAATTATTACAAATTTTCTCGCCTTTATTTATTTATGTATGCATTACCTAAAATAGAGAAAGGATATATATTTATCATTTTTCATGTAATTTTGAACATTTTCAAGTCGATAGCAATTATTTTCATATTTTTTCGAATCGTCAAAATTATTATAAATTTTCTTGTTCACTTGATGATCGATAATAAACTGTTAATTATGATTCAATCATCATCATTTTCAGCCCTATTTTCGTAAATGTAAAAAGGCAATATTTTTTAAAGTCGTATTTAACGAGCGACTTTAATGAAAATCATTTTTAAACACGCTGTATAATTTTCAGGGTGAGTACGGAATTAAATGCACCGGCTGAACAACATAATGCCGGCCTGAATAAAGTTCACTGCGATAACAAGCAAAGTTGGTAAGTGTAAGCCAGGATTTAATTATTTGAATAATTACGACGGAACTCTGTTGGAAGTTTAACATAAAAGTCATTGTTCCGTGGAATATAGGAAGGAAAGCAAAGAACAATTAATTTGAGTACTATTTGCGTAAATATGACTTCTCTTTGATTCAGGAAAGAAAATAACACATTAAAACTGTTGCACAAAGGTTATTCGAGACGGGGATTCATAAACAATTGTATGCACTTTTTTTTTACTTGAGCTTTTGCCCTTCAGTCACGACCAGCTGGATGCACTTAATATTAATAACTCATTAACTGGCGAAACCGTGGCCTCTTAACTTTAAATTCTACCCCGTAAGGTAAAGGATAACTTTCTTGACTTTTTTAAATAATTATTTTTTTAAATGGAATACTATTAATTACCGCTCACATCCACTGCAAATGCATTTTGTATGGTCGCTACGTGAAATAAAGAATTGAATTGAATTGAATTGAATACCAGATATAATTAAAAACTGCGCCCATTTTTTAAATTTTTTTTTCATATTAATGTTCTGGTAACTAAACCCATTCAAACCCTTAAATGTCTCAATATTCATTGGCTCAAAAATCGTGAATGGGTGAATGGGTGAATGGGTGATATTCGAGGGTTATTCGTTTCGCTGCTTGGTGGCAGATTATTACGGATCACTAATTTCTAGAAACGCGATCGCACTTTTCTCACCTATTATACATTTTAGAAAAAAAAGTTACAGGAAAAATGTATTCTAAATAAAGGTAAAAAGGGCAACCAAGAGTTATTTTTTTCAAATTTATTTATTTTTAATTTTTACTTTGTTATTAACAAAAAAACAAAAAATATAACTCTTGTATGCCCTCGGTATAATAATTTTAGAAATAACTATAAAAACAGATTTACATTTTATAAATTCGTAAGTGAAAAATCGGAGTTTTAGTAAAAAAAAAATAGTCAACAATTTTTAAATTTAGATTATATTATGTAAAACATATTTGATTTTATTGCTATTAAAATAAATTACATCTAGTATTTGAGATTGTTATTAAGTAAACATTTCTGCGTTAGATAGGCAGTCTCGCAGGCGTCTTGTCCCTTGTGTCCTTTGCACAAATCGATGGCCCTATTAGCCATGCTCCTACTGATACCAGACGGGATGTTGGCCCTTAATTTATCCGGCTGGATCTCGCCGTTCGCATTCATGTAGCCGGCATTTTCGTAATAGCATCTGAAGTAGCACTTCAATTGTCTGACGTCTGATATTTGTCCGTTGTAAGCCCTGTCAATTAGATTCGGGTTCACCGAAGCGTCCCTGATGCACGCCTGTCTATTCACCGCGTCGTCCAAAGCAGAGACCTACAAATAAATTTGCATTCGATAATTTTCATATTATCTACGCTTAATCATGTTTAAAATAAGTCTTATAAATGTTACTGTTCTAATAGTTTAAAAAATTAGTCAAAGCAGGTCATGAACAAAAAGCCGCCGAATGTATTTTCTTAGTTCGTAAATTTGAAACTATCAATCTACGCCAGTTTAACACTTGCCAATAAGTTTAGGAATTTTGGCTCATGACCAACTTTGACTAACTTTTATTTTAATTTAATAAATTCATTTCCCAGGAGAGGGCAGCTGGAACCTTCCCCCTGCCCCCACCTGCGGACACCCATGTCTGTTACTTATCTTAAAACATGTTTAAAATAAGTCTTATAAATATTACTGTTCTAACACATTAATCTTAATTACCTGATAATATTAGAAATATTCTTACCTGATAGAAGAGGCTCAAAGCCAGAGAAAATATAACCAAACACTTCATCTTCACTCTAAATTCAACTAATCACTTAAGCTCTTATTAAAAATGCCTTCTCTGAGAACCTTATCATGAAGATTAAATAATTGACTTTTAACATTATTTACGTTTTAATTACATCAATAATGATAAAACGTATCTGTTTATGTTTTGATGAACTTAAATGACTTTCTAGATGATTAGATACATGTTTAATTCAGTTTCGGGCTGTTTTAGTCTAATTTTCTTCATCCACGAGCCACCGCTGAGTTATGTCAAGTTTTTTTACACCACACTGTTGAAAGGTTATTGAAAATACAATAAAACACCAACGTAATGCTTGCTCCTTAATTATAATCCTCAATAATTTACAATATTCATTTAAATTTTAATGTTGTTATTCAATAAGCATTTCTGCACCAGATAAGCCGTCTCGCACGAATCCTTCCCCTTGTGCTCCTTGCACAAGTCGACGGCCTTCTTGCCGATGGTGGGATTAGTGCCTTTGGGAACCTTTGCCACCAATTTGTCGGGCTTTACGGCTCCTTTGTCGTCCATAAGTCCCTCTTTCTCGTAGTAACACTTGAAGAAACACTTCAATTCCCTGTTATCGCTTATTTCGCCGTTGTAGGCTTTGTCGACCAGATTCGGGCTTATGGAGATGTCCTGGATGCACGTCTGTTTGCTCGCGGCTTCATCGCAGAACACCTACAATTGAAAATTTATGTTATACAATATGCGACGAAGATTTATTGTTTGGAAATGGATTCGCAATTGAATGCGGATTGTTTATGCATCGCCGGGCACGTTCCGATACTCGGATTCGGATCGATTCAGCAATTTGAATTTATTACATAAATAAAGCATTACGATTTGGTTGATAAATCACGGAGGATTTTTCGCAAAATACGCTCTTTGTTGATTTAGTTTTACCGCTGAAATTATTTTTTTGTAATTTATTTATTTATTTTCCTAGCTTGTTTTAAAGCAATATACAGGGTGTCCTAGAAGTCGACGTCACGCCGAAATCTTTTAACAGACTAAGTCATGAGAGTTATCAGAAAAATATAAAAAAAAATCCAAATAATGTATATAAAAAATTATGGCCATTTAAAAAAAACGAGAAAATCCACAGCCTGTGACGGTCTTTGATTTATTACAAGCATAACAAATGTTTAACATCAATTAAAATTACAAAAGATGTTCAAACTGCCTTCCTTCAGCCTCAATACAGGCTCGACATCTTCTTAAAAAGATCTTGTTATCCGACGGGCGAATCTTCCATTCTTGATTGATTCAGCCGCTTGAGTTAATCTTTGCCTTAACTCAGCTAAATTTTCTACTGGCTTACAATAAACTTTTTTTTTTTTTAATACATTATTTAGATTTTTTAAAATATTTTTCTGATAACTTTCATGACTTAGTCTGTTAAAAGATTTCGGCTTGACGTCGACTTCTGGGACACCCTGTATAAAATTACACAAATGCAGAAAATTAAAATATGCCTATGTACACACATACACACGCGCATAAATATATCTTTAGAAAACCAAAATTAAAAATTACATTAACTTACAAAGCTCAACTAAAGAAAATAATATTACCATAACGGAGAAATATTATCCAGTAACATTTTTCACGACATATTAAAAATTGCAACTGTGTAATAAAATACCATTATACATATTTTCTGACCATCGCCTAAAGGAGAATTAAAATAAGCAGTAGTTCTATTTGCAAAATCTTTCACAGACTCTATGAAATTGTATAATTTTATGTCATATGCATATAGAAGTAGCTTACACTGAAGAGTATCTACAATGTCATTAATAAAAATTATAAACAGCAGTGGTCCCAGGCTAGATCCTTGCGGAACATCACTAGAAGCGACTATGAATCATGTACTGAACAAATTGTTGTCGGTTGCAAAGTTACGAACGGATTAAAAGAACAGTGTGATCAGTGAAACCATAAAAATACAGTTGTCTGGCAAAAATATTATGATCAACCGTATCAAACACTTTTTACAGTAACCAACTTGTTGACGGTAAACATGGTGTGAGGATTTAGCAAATTGGATATTTAATATTTTCTTTTAAACAATGCTGATGGGTTTTAATAAATGAGCGAACATGATTGTATATAATTTTGGATAATTTCAAAAGTGCTTTCCACGTTATGTTCGATGAATCGGGGGGGTAATCGGGTAATTACCCCCCTGAGAATTTTTCACTTATCAATTTTTATTGTAAAATTATTTTTTTTGGGCCTGGGATGCTTGTCCATGTGGCCAGCTCTAGGCTATTTATTGTTAAAAATGATCGGTATTCCATATTCCAAACAAATAATATAACCGGTAAATTTTTCCAACGCTTTAAAACGATGGAAAAGGATAAGGAGATTTCACGGAACAGGTGTATGAGAGCGGAAGCACCAGTTTTATTTATCTTTTTTTTATTACCCCCCCCCCCCCCCCCTCCCCTCCCTAGACTAGTTGGCTGGACACGCCCTTGGTTCTACCCGACGCGTATAATACAGTGTGATCGAATAAAAGTTAGTCAAAGTTAGCCATGAGCCAAAATTCCTAAACTTATTGGCAAGTGTCAAGCTGGCGTATATTGATATTTTCAAATTTAGGAACTTAAAAAATACATTCGGCGGCTTTTTGTTCATGACCTGCTTTGACTAATTTTTTATTCGATCTGTACATTTTAGTAGAAATTAACAATTTTTGACAATTGTAAATTGTTAATTTTGGCAGTTGAAAATTTCCTATTTACTGCCAACGTGCCATTTGTGATGATAGAAATGTGCGATTTTTGACAGTTGTCATTTTTAGCAGTGGAAATTTTCTTTTTTCTTTTAATATCAAAAGTGCCATTTGTGATAATAGAAACTTACTTTTATTTTATTTTGTTTAGTTTATTTAGTTTTAATTTTAATTGTTTTTAATATAAATAACTGATATTTTAAGGTTTGGATGGAAGAACAATTGAGTTTTTACTCAGAACTGAATCCCGCCTTATGTTTTTGTATTATTAGTAAAATTAATGTTCTTATTTGTATATTTCAATTCTGTTTTCGTTTTATTTTACTTTTTGGTTTATTATTATTATTATTATTATTATAAATGTGCGATTTTTTAGCAGTTGTCATTTTTAGCAGTTCAAATTTTCTTTTTTCTTTTAATCTCAAAAAATTTCATTTTTGATTGTGAAAATCTACAATTTTTGGATGCTACTAATTTATTTATTAACTGTTGAATCGTATCGTTTGTGGTGGCAGAAATGCAGAATTTTTGACAATTTGTAATTGTTACTTTTGACCATAGGAAATTTCCCTTTTTTAATATTGAAAAATGCCGATGGTGATTTTGACAGTTAAAAAATTTTGGCATTTGGAATTTTTCTTTTTATTGTTGAAATGAAACCATTTTCAGTAATAAGCAATTTTTGGCAGTCCTGAATAGTTATTTTTTGGCAATTGAAATTTCCTTTTTACTGCCAAAGTGCCATTTGTAATGGTAGGTATGTGCGATTTTTGACAGTTCGTAATTGTCATTTTTACCAGTTGAAATTTTCTGTTTTTTAAATATCAAAAAATGCCGTTTTTTTATAGTAAAATTCCACAATTTTCGGCAGCTGCTAATTTTTTTATTTACAGCTGATTCGTGCTGAATTTTTGACATTTCGAAATTGTCATTTTTGACAGTAAAAAATTTATCTTTTTATTATTCAAAAATGCCGTTTTTGACAGTAGAATTGCACAATTTTTGACAATTTGTAATTGTTACTTTTGACCGTTGGAAATTTCCATTTTTTAATTTTTTTAATAGAGTAAAAAATGTATCTTTTTACTATTCAAAAATGCCGCTTTTGACAGTAAAATTGCACAATTTTTGACAATTTGTAATTGTTACTTTCGATCATTAGAAATTTCCCTTTTTTAATATTGAAAAATGCCGATAGTGATAGTAGAAATGCTCAAATTTTTACAGTTAAAAAACTTTGGCATTTCGAATTTTTTTTTTAATTGTTGAAATGAAACCGTTTTTAGTAATGAGCAATTTTTGACAGTCCGGAATAGTTATTTTTGGCCATTTAAATTTCCTTTTTACTGCCAAAGTGTCATTTCTGATGATAAAAATGTGCGATTTTTGACAGTTCAAAATTGTCATGTTTAGCAGTTGAAATTTGATTTTTTTTAAATATCAAAAATTGCCGTTTTTTGTTAGTAAAATTCCACAATTTTCGGCAGCTGCTAATTTCCTTATTTACAACTAATTTGCGCCGTTTGTGATGGCAGAAATGCAGAATTTTCGACAATTCGAAATTGTCATTTTTGACGGTTACAAATTTATCTTTTTACTATTGAAACATGCCGTTTCTGACAGTAGAATTGCACAACTTTTGACAATTTGTAATTGTCACTTTTGACCGTTGGAAATTTCCCTTTTTTTATTTTTTTAATACAGTATAAAATTATCTTTTTACTATTCAAAAATGCCGTTTTTGACAGTGGCATTGCACAATTTTTGACAATTTGTAATTGTTACTTTTGACCGTTGGAAATTTCCCATTTTTTATTTTTTTAATACAGTAAAAAAATTATCTTTTTACTATTCAAAAATGCCGCTTTTGACAGTAGAATTGCACAATTTTTGACAATTTATAATTGTTTCGTTTTACCGTTGGAAATTTCCCTTCTTCAATATTGACAAATGCTGATAGTAATAGTAGAAATGCTCAAATTTTGACAGTCCAACATTTTTGGCATTTGAAAATTTTCTTTGTATTGTTGAAACGTGCCGTTTTCAGTAATGAGCAATTTTTGACAGTCCTGAATAGTTATTTTCAGCAATTGAAAATTTCCTTTTTTACTTCTAACGTGCCATTTGTGATAGTGGTGCTATTTTTGACAGTTCAAAATTGTCATTTTTAGCAGTTGAAATTTACTTTTTTTTATATCAAAAAATGCCGTCTTTGATAGTAAAAAAAACATAATTTTTGGAAGCTGCAAATGTCTTTATTTACCGTTGAATCGGGCCGTTTGTGGTGGCAGAAATGTAGAATTTTTGACAATTCGACAATTGTCATTTTTGGCAGTTAAAATTTTCTTATTTTTAATATTAACAGATGCCGTTTTTGATAGTAAAAATCCACAATTTTTGACCGCAGCAATTTTTTTTATTTGCCGTTTGTGGTGGCAGAAATGCAGAATTTTTGACAATTCGAAATTACCATTTTTTACGGTTAAAAATTTATATTTTTACTATTGAAAAATGCCGTTTCTGACAGTAGAGTTGCATAATTTTTGACAATTTATAATTGTTACTTTTGGCCGTTGGAAATTTCCTTTTTTTAATATTGAAAAATGCCGATAGTGATTGTAGAAATGCTCAAATTTTAACGGTTAAAATTTTTTGCCATTTGGAAATATTCTATTTATTGTTGAAACTTGCCGATTTCAGTAATGAGCAATTTTTGACAGTTTTGAATAGTTATTTTCAGCAATTGAAAATTTCCTTTTTACTGCTAACGTGCCATTTGTGATAATAGTGCGATTTTTGACAGTTCTAAATTGTCATTTTTAGCAGTCGAATTTTTTTTTTAATATCAAAAAAATGTCGTCTTTGATAGTAAAAAATCACCATTTCTGGCAGCTGTAAATTTCTTTATTTACCATTAAATCGTACCGTTTGTGGTGGCAAAAATGCAGAAAAAAACAAAATAGGCCATTTTCTTTTTTAATATAAAAAAATGTAACAAACAAATCTACAATTTTTCACAACTGCTTATTTATTTATTTACCGTTGAATCGTGCCGTTTATGGTGGCATAAATACAGAATTTTTAAAAATTCCAAATTTTCATTTTCTTTTTTTTTAATATCAAAAAATGCCGGTTTTGATGATAAAAATCCACAATTTTTGTCAACTGCTAATTTATTTACTTACTGTTGAATAGTGCCGTTTATGGTGGCATAAATGCAGAATTATTGATAATTCGAAATTGTCATTTTCTTTTTTTTATCTTAAAAATGCCGATTTTGATTGTAAAAATCCACAATTCTTGGCAACTGCTAATTTATTTATTTACCGTTGAATAGTGCCGTTTATGGTGGCATAAATTTTTAAAAATCGAAATTATTATTTTCTTTTTTTATTATCAAACAATGCCGGTTTTGATAGTAAAAATCCACAATTTTTGTCAGTTGCTAATTTATTTATTTACAGTTGAATCGTGTTGTGTATGGTGGTAGAAATGCAGAATTTTTAATAATTCGAAATTGTCATTTTCTTTTTTTTAATCTTAAAAATGCCGTTTTTGATTGTAAAAATCCACAATTTTTGACAGCTGCTAATTTATTTATTTACCGTTGAATCGTGCCATTTATGGTGTCATAAATGCAGAATTTTTAAAAATTCGAAATTATTATTTTCTTTTTTTTTATTATCAAAGAATGCCGGTTTTGATAATAAAAATCCACAATTTTTGTTAACTGCTAATTTATTTATTTACTGTTGAATCGTGTTGTGTATGGTGGCAGAAATGCCATAATGATAATTCAAAATTGTCATTTTCTTTTTTTTAATCTTAAAAATGTCGTTTTTGATTGTAAAAATCCACAATTTTTGGCAGCTGCTAATTTATTTATTTACTGTTGAATCGTGCCGTAAATGCATAATATTTAATAATTCGAAATTTTCATTTCCTTTTTTTTATATCAAGAAATGCCGGTTTTGATATTGATAGTAAAAATCCACAATTTTTGACAGCTGCAAATTTCTTTATGTGCCGTTTGCGGTGGCTAAAATGCAGAATTTTTGACGCTAATTTATTCGAAATTTCTGTATGAAAGTTTTGCCGCTTATTGCTATTATAAATAAATTGACCTATTAAACAAAAATGTTCAAATACTACACCAGACTACAAATATATTCACCTGTTGAGCAAAGATTGCGACGAAACACAAAATCAGGACACTATTCATCTTGGAGAACTGAACTGTTACTGGTACTTGCGCCAAAATTTAAGAGATACACTCTTTTATACTCACGCCGGCACTTATTTCTGTAATATTTAAGGTCATATGTGTTTATTTCTTTTTTTTTTCATTGTAATCTTATGATTATATCTAACCAAATTATTCAATTTATTTTAAGTTCTGATTAGCGTGGGTCAGTTTAAAGTCGTTTACTAACTGTAACATTCCACAATTAACGCACATTATAAAATCTGTTGTTCCCTTTGAAAAACGTATCAATTTTCTCAATCATTTTTAAGTGATGAATTTATAACGATAGGAATTATATCATTTAATCGCTATTAAGAATAGTCATGAATTTTTTCAAATCTTCAATTAAAATTGGTGATTTTTAATTTTTGTTGAAAACCTGAAAAACTATCCAAGGGTCCCCGCTTGTAACTTTTGCTCAAAAATTACATTTGAAATGATTTCCTGAAGAAACCACTGGTTCGATTCGGAGTTTCTTTACGTCACCGTGAAAATCCTATCAAGACCTATAAGAAAATGTACTTGCGAAAGAATAAATGTCAATTTGACGCCAGTGGCGCGTTCGCAAAAAAAACTTGAAAATAGAAAAAATCAACTTTTTTTAATAATCACCGTAGGCTATTAAAGTGTACATTATTTTTCATCAAAAGAACGAGAAAAATTGATTGCCGTAAAAATTTCAAGTAGCTAAAATAGCAAAAAAGTTGTTTAAAAAAAAATTGGAAAAAAATTTCACGTTCGCAATACTTTCCAGAACTTCGTGACGAAGTAAAAATCATTGACTGATGTTGTTTCATTGATATGTTTGCTTATAACGAATGCATTATAAGACGCTTTGCGAAAATGTCTAGTTTTTAATAAAAAACAACTTTAGATTTAAAAAGTGCAAAATTTTATATCTTTTGAATAAATTTGTCACGCCTAATTTTGATACACATAATAAATCATGTTCATATAATTTTATAGCGAATAATTATAGACTAATTTTTAATCGTGCATGATAAATTATTTAAATACGCTCCACCAAAATCTTCAAACCAGAAAATTATGGCGAAAGTGGAGGATCAAATTTTGTATAAAATCCTGAAAATGCACGTTATGGCCACATTCTCAGCTTAGTTGGTAAACTGATCAGGAATCAATCCAACATGGGAGTATTGGTAAGTAATCAATCATCACGGTATTTATCATTGCAAAATTCCTTTGAAAAATGGAACATAAAATTCTATAAACATAGAAAATGAAGTTTCATGCATTCGTAAATATGAAGTAGCATTCGTAAATATGAAGTAGCGTTCGTTTAAATAGAGAAGAACACCAGACTAAGTGAAATAGTAACGGTCGCTTGTTGCCAGTGGCGTACGCATTTCAAGTAAATATACTATACTCGGCGTCAAAAAAAAAGCGCCTCTCGAAAAATCGCAAAAAAACTCGATTTTTCAAACCGTCGTAACTTGGTTCAATTTGGTCGAAAATCGATTAATCTTTCAGTTTAGTAAAGATTCAAGTTTTATCTTTAAGAATGTGTAGTTGATTTTGACCCCAAGTCCAACCCACCCCTCGTAACAACGCGATGGAAAAAAAATGTTTTTTATGTAAAAAATTGTCCAACTTTGACAAGCTGTACCGTGCGCAAAAAAAATCGGCGGGAAATTTCACTACAATGACAGAAAAATTTAATCGATTTCCTTCAAATGCCTTAAAAAATCGAGTCGTTTCAATGATTTGGAGCAAAGTTATGAATTTTTGAAAAAAAAGACATTTTTCACTTTTTTAACCATAACTTAAGTAATTTTGCACCAAAATCGATGAACTTTTGCAGTCTGAATAGTTTCAAATTTTCTCTTCAACGTCATGTAAATTGTTTTGTTGTTAAAACGATTCCACCCCTAAAGGAAAAAAAATATTTTTGAATTTTAAATGTGCAAATTTGGTTTCTTGTACCGTGTGCAAAAAAAAAATCGTGGACTCAATCCGTCAGCATGGCAATAAAGTTCAAAATTTTCCTCCAATTTCCTCCAAAATTCAAGTCGATGCGATGATTTGACGCGAAGTTATGCAGTTTTGAAAGAAACTGCATAACTTGCGCTTTTTTTGCCATTTTTTTTCATCGCGTTGTTACGGGAGGTGGGTTGGACTTGGGGTCAAAATCAACTACACATTCTTAAAGATAAAACTTGAATCTTTCCCAAACTGAAAGATTCATCGATTTTCGACCAAATTGAACCAAGTTACGACGGTTTGAAAAATCGAGTTTTTTCGCGATTTTTCGAGTGGCGCTTTTTTTTTACGCCGAGCTCTCGATGGGCCTTAAACCCTAAATTCATCCATTCAATGGGTTTAAATTATTTTTCAATATTTTTATAGTTGTTTGCATTTTCTTTTGTTCTTTTAGGCAACTGCGAGTTTGTTGGCACTTGGTGTTCTGACAGTTAATTGCTTCAAAATTGATTATGTTCAAGTACCCGAGTACCAAGGAGCTGCCGAATCACACACAAAATCTTTAACATTCCGACCGGTGATAAAAACAGATGATGATTCAGGACATAGCGCGAACGTTGCTGCCACCCAAACCCCGCCAGCAAAAATATACGATAGGATCGATAGTCCTCCTCAAAGCATCGACATGGATTATTTAAGCAAAACTTTCGATGACATGCTATTGAATTATAATGCTAAAATCGCTGGTTCCGCTGATGACTTTTACAATCCTAAAGCGTATGAGCCGATTTATGAAGTTGAACACGTTCATGATTTAAATGATGATGGAGCACCCGATCAAGATTTTAATATTTTCAAGTACTCAGAATCAAAATCAAAGCAACATTTTGGAGAGTACAGGGAACCAAAATCAAAGCAACATTTTGGGGAGTACACAGAACCAAAATCAAAGCAATATTTTAGGGAGTACACAGAACCAAAATCAAAGCAGAATTTTGGGGAGTACGGAGAACCAAAATTAAAGCAACATTTTGGGGAGTACACAGAACCAAAATCAAAGCAACATTTTAGGGAGTACACAGAACCAAAATCAAAGCAGAATTTTGGGGAGTACGCAGAACCAAAATCAAATCAACATTTTGGAGAGTACGCAGAACCAAAATCAAAGCAATATTTTAGGGAGTACACAGAACCAAAATCAAAGCAGAATTTTGGAGAGTACACAGAACCAAAATCAAAGCAACATTTTGGAGAGTACGCAGAACCAAAATCAAAGCAACATTTTGAGGAGTACACCGAACCAAAATCAAAGCAACATTTTGGGGAGTACACAGACCCAAAATCAAAGCAGATGAACACGATGCAGACGCGTAGTTACGACGAAGATGAACTATCATATGAAACTTCTAATCCTGCCGAGAAGAAATCAAAGGAGGTGCATTACCACCAGCATAACCACTATCACAACCACGAACATAAGCAGGATCACGTTCACGACCACAAGCAGGAACACAAACATGCGCATAAGGAGCAGCATAAGCACGGCCATCAGCACCAACAGAAGCATGCGCACGAGCACCACGGTGATCATTCTCACAGCCATAAACACAAAGGGGATCACGTTCATGAACATGATGAGAAACATGCCCATGGGCACAAACATCTTCAAAAACATGTGCATAAGCATCTGGATGAGCATAAACACGGGCACGGTCATCATCACGAACAGCATCACAAACACGATCATGGGCATCAGCACAGTCATCATGAAGATCACAAGCATGATCACGGGCATGATCATAAACACGATCATCAGCATGGGCATAAGCATGATGGCCATCATGAGCACACGCATGATGAGCACCATGGGCATAAACACGATGAACACCACGATCACAAGGAAGGACATATGCATGGTCACAAACATGGTCATAAACATATGTATTCGAAGCATTAAGTTTTATTGTGAGTGTTGAGATTAAATATTTTAAGTTTTAAGCGTGTTATTTTCTTGTAATTGTTTAGTAAATTAATGGTCAACGTAATAATTATAACTATAAATCAAGTCAACGAGAGAAATGTTGGCGGAGATATAATCCATACTTTCGTTGCTTTCACCCAATACGTTTTTATTTGAGGCATTTTTATGCATGGTAAGTTGGAACGTAATGCAAAAGACAATTTTTGACTTCCTGTGAAGTTAAATTCAAAGGTTTCTTGCAAAAATTAGTAGACTTGCAAATATTGTCAAAACCACTATCATCAAAATATTTTGACAATCTTCCAATAATCTCTTGAAATTCAAAAACTGTTGGTTTAAATCTGAAATTAACAACAATTGAGAATTGAATTAAAAATACGTACGTAGCAGTTTTCTTTCACGCCACACATTTGTGGATTTTTGCTACTCATTTTTTTGCTTCCAAACTGTTCTTATTATTATTCATTAGGGGCTCGTCTTCAAAATAAGTTTACCATTTTCAACTAACTACAATTCCTCTTCTTCCTCTTCATAAGGCTCCAGAACAATTATTAGGGGCTCGTCTTCAGAATCAGTTTCCCGATCACCACTTTTTTAACTAGCTGCAATTCCTATTCTTCAGGCTCCACAAAAATTTCAATGTCTGAATCCTGCTGTAGTTTACGAATCGGATCATCTTCATCTGGTAAATCTCCAGGTCGAATATATGTTTTATTTCCAAAAATTGCTAAAAAGTGTAAATAAATAAGTTCAACTTGCTGCAATTCCTCTTCTTAAATCTCCAGGAAATTTCAATTTCTGAATCCTGTTATTATTCACGGATCGAATCATCTTCATCTGGTAAATCCTCTATCCTCCAAAAGCTTGTAATCCTCTCCTCCAGGTCGAAGATATGTTTTATTTCCAAAAATTGCTTAACAGTGTAAATAAATAAGTTCAACCAGCTTCAATTCCTCTTCTTAAATCTCCAGGAAATTTCAACTTCCGAATACTGTTATTGTCCACGGATCGGATCATCTTCTCTTCTTCAAAAATGGAAATCGTCTTCTCCAGATCGAAGATAAATTTTATTGCCAAAGATTGCTAAAAAGTGTAAATGAATAATAAGTTGAAAAAGGTTACTTTAGATGAAATTTTTGCTGCATGGATGGACATGAGATAATTATTGGTGCAATTCAAGCATTCAATGTTAATATACTCTGGCCGTTTTATGAAGGCATCTGAGGTGGACCACCGATGAGATGTTGAATTGCATGCATTTTTATTTTCAAAGTTATAATATGCAACCTTTCAACAACCACTGATTTATAAATAGAAGCCGATACTGCACCAACAGCTAGCAAGTAAAGTGCAACCATGAGTGTAAAGTAACAGAATATCCAATTATTTCTGATGAGGACGGCCTTTCCGACCCTTCGTTAATCACCTCAGACGCCTTCATAAAACGGCCAGAGTATATCTATATCTAAAAATCTGCTACACTAGTACTACTGCGCGATCAACAATTACTTACATGCGTCAGTGTCTAATTTTTCTTATCCTTGATAACTTCAGCTAATAAACGTCGAAAAATTGTCACTACGCAAAAATTCTTTGACTATATACATATGGACTGCTACTCCCCCTCCATTTCTCATATGATCACTGCTCCAAAAGTAATCCGCGAGCTGGCGCCTGATATAAGTCCCGCCCCTGAGCTGAAAATGGAGTGTAATTTAAAAACCGGAAAGCAAAAAAAAATACTTCTCGATGTATTCTGCAACGTAGAGAATGCAAATGCGAGCATAACTGTTGCTTGGAGACACACATGAAGTTGGCGTTAGCAGTCCATATGTATATAGTCAAAGCAAAAATGGTTTCTACTTCAGAACATAAAAGTTTCATCATTAAATCTTACTTTGGTAATGGTGTTTTCAATCACGGTGAATTAATTTACAGCGCTGTTGCTTGTTTGGCCGAGTTTCGGCAAAAATCAAAGCTAATTTGAATTGTAACTGGTACACGCAACCAAATATACTTCCATGCATTCCAGAGCTCCTGAAACCCCTAGCGGACATATATTGTTGACCGCACTAATGATATCATTAATATTCAAATAAAACAAAGTATCAAAATAGTTATTATTTACCGTCGAAATTTATAAATGCTTCAAGCGTAATAAAATCAACGCTTTAGAGAATTGAAAGCTGCGCCATTGTTCCATCAAAATAAGAAAGCAACACTGCCGTTGAATTAGTTTCAAATTTTCACGTTGGCGCCATCAGCGCTTTTTCATAATTGGACAGATTCAGGGGCGGCTCGTTACATAGAGCCAAGGAGTCATGGCACTACCTGTAGTTTCAAGCTCAGCAAGAATTTTTAATTAATTCTTAAAACACTCTTTTACCAGTTACTTTGATCTAGGAAGATAAATCGTTCTTTCTTCGAAAAAGGAGGCGGGGGGGGGGGGTATATTGTTGCATCGTGTGATCCACAAAATTTTATTTTAAAGTTGGCTGTGAGATAAATGAGGTATGTGACATATTATTGCGTTATGAGACTGGATCAGTTCAATTTAATTACATTTAAAAAAATGAATTAATCTCAGACATGACTGTTATGTTTCTCTCTTTCTCTCTCAGGCATGGCCAACTCAGAAACAAAATTCTGTGGCTCACACCTTACAAATGGCTCTACTATCAACATGTTCCACGAGACGCCACTCATTCACACACTTCAAAATTGAGTATTTTGCAAAATAAATAAAAAATATTAAAAACTGTTTAAAAATTCGGAAATAATTCTATACAACTCCTTAATTATCATATTTTAAGAATCTAATCAACTTCTTAAATTCCAATATTTTTTTAATGGGTAATAACTGTTCGTAGTTAAACATGCATTTTTTAATTGCGTTCAAAATTCAGCATTTTCTAAAATTAATAAAAAATAGAAAAAAATGTTTAGAAATTCTGAAATAATTCTACTCAACTCCCACATTATTATATTTTAAGAATATAATCAACTTCTTTAATTCCAACAATTTTTTAATGCGTTATAACTGTTCGTTGGTAAATAAACATTTTTTAATTGCGTTCAAAATTGAGCATTTTCTAAAATATATAAAAAATAGTGGAAATTGTTTAAAAATTCTGAAATAATTCTATGCAACTCCCAAATGATTATATTTTAAGAATATACTCAACTTCTTTAATTCCAACAACTTTTTAATGGGTTATAACTGTTCGTAGTTAAACATGCATTTTTGAATTGCGTTCAAAATTAAGCATTTTCTAAAATAAATAAAAAATAGAAGAAATTGTTTAAAAATTCTGAAATAATTCTACTCAAATCCCACATTATTATATTTTAAGAAGATAATCAAAATAAAAAATAGAAGAAATTGTCTAAAAATTCTGAAATAATTCTACTCAACTCCCACATTATTATATTTTAAGACTATAATCAACTTCTTAAATTCCAACAATTTTTTTATGGGTAATAACTGTTCGTAGCTAAACATGCATTTTTTAATTGCGTTCAAAATTGAGCATTTTCTACAATATAAAAAATAGTAGAAATTGTTTAAAAATTCTGAAATAATTCTATACAACTCTCAAATGATTATATTTTAAGAATATAATCAACTTCTTTAATTCCAATTATTTTTTAATGGGTAATAACTGTTCGTAGTTAAGCATGCATTTTTTAATTGCGTTCAAAATTGAGCATTTTCTAAAATATATAAAAAATAGTGGAAATTGTTTAAAAATTCTGAAATCATTCTATGCAACTCCCAAATGATTTTATTTTAAGAATATAATCAACTTCTTTAATTTCAATAATTTTTTAATGGGTAATAACTGTTCGTTATTAAACATGCATTTTTTAATTGCGTTCAAAATTGAGCATTTTCTAAAATAAATAAAAAATAGTAGAAATTGTTTAAAAATTCTGAAATAATTCTCCTCAACTCCCACATTATTATATTTTAAGAAGATAATCAACTTCGTAAATTCCAACAATTTTTTAATGGGTAATAACTGTTCGTTGTTAAACATGCATTTTTTAATTGCGATCAAAAATGAGCATTTTCTAAAATATATAAAAAATAGTAGAAATTGTTTAAAAATTCTGAAATAATTCTATGCAACTCCCAAATGATTGTATTTTAAGAATACAATCAACTTCTTAAATTCAAATAATTTTTTAATGGGTTATAACTGTTCGTAGTTAAACATGCATATTTTAATTGCGTTCAAAATTGAGCATTTTCTAAAATAAATAAAAAATAGTAGAAATTGTTTAAAAATTCTGAAATAATTCTACTCAACTCCCAAATGATTATGTTTTAAGAATATAATCAACTTCTTTAATTCCAATATTTCTTTAATGGGTTATAACTGTTCGTTGTTAAACATGCATTTTTTGATTGCGTTCAAAATTGAGCATTTTCTAAAATAAATGAAAAATAGTAGAAATTGTTTAAAAATTTTGAAATAATTCTACTCAACTCCCACATTATTATGTTTTAAGAATATAATCAACTTATTACATTCCAATAATTTTTTAATGGGTTATAAATGTTCGTTGGTAAACATGCAATTTTTAATTGCGTTCAAAATTGAGCATTTTCAAAAATAAATAAAAAATAGAAGAAATTGTTTGAAAATTCTAAAATAATTCTACTCACCTCCCACATTATTATATTTTAAGAATATAATCAACTTCTTAAATTCCAACAATTTTTTAATGGGTAATAACTGTTCCTTGTTAAACATGCATTTTTTAATTGCGTTAAAAATTCAGCATTTTCTAAAATAAATAAAAAATAGTAGAAATTGTTTAAAAATTCTGAAATAATTCTCCTCAACTCCCACATTATTATATTTTAAGAAGATAATCAACTTCTTAAATTCCAACAATTTTTTAATGGGTAATAATTGTTCGTAGTTAAACATGCATTTTTTAATTGCGTTCAAAATTGAACATTTTCTAAAATTAATAAAAAATAATAGAAATTGTTTAAAAATTCTGAAATAATTCTACTCAACTTCCACATTATTATATTTTAAGAATATAATCAACTTCACAAATTCCAATAATTTTTTAATGGGTAATAACTGTTCGTAGTTAAACATGCATTTTTTAATTGCGTTCAAAATTGAGCATTTTCTAAAATTAATAAAAAATAATAGAAATTGTTTAAAAATTCTGAAATAATTCTACTCAACTCCCACATTATCATATTTTATTAAATATAATTAACTTCTTTAATTTCAACATTTTTTTAATGGGTAATAACTGTTCGTAGTTAAACATGCATTTTTTTATTGCGTTCAAAATTGAGTATTTTCTAAATTAAATCAAAAATAGTAGAAATTGTTTAAAAATTTTGAAATAATTCTATACAACTTCCAAATGATTATATTTTAAGAATATAATCAACTTCTTTAATTCTAATAATTTTTTAATGGGTTATAACTGTTCGTAGTTAAACATGCATTTTTTAATTGCGTTCAAAATTGAGCATTTTCTAAAATAAATAAAAAATAGAATAAATTGTTTAAAACTTCTGAAATAATTCTACTACACTCCCACATTATTATATTTCAAGAATATAATCAACTTCTTAAATTCCAACAATTTTTTAATGGGTAATTTTTAATGGCAACTAAGTACAACACTACTACTTTCTAGACCATTTGGGTGGATCGATTAGCACCCAGATGATCGATTAACTAATTTCAAAATTGTTGTACTTACTTGAGCCACAGTGCCACGTCAAGGCATGGGTCACTAACTGGAGCCAACCGGCGGATATCGGTATCACTAACTGGGGTCAATCGGCGGATAAGGTTCAGATAAGACCAAGTCCTATGTTTACGCCACAAAATCACATGTGTGATGGTGTTCGAACCAGGGTTATATATCACTATGAAAATGTAAGTTTATCTTTCAGCGAGTATCCAAAACGAGCATTATTAATATTTGCGCCTCATTTGTTTAAAACAAGATAATTGAAGAAGTTAAGTAAAAGGGTTGCTAACCCCTTAAAATAAAAAAAACGATAAATTTTATTTTTTTCCCAAAAACCGGAAACGTTCTCTAGGGGCCCGTGAAAACCGCGATTTTCCAACTCCCCCCTGGACACGGCGGTGAATTTTTGAAAATCGATTTTTTGCGATGCAGAGGTTCGCGCCAAACCTATCTCCTCCCAGAATTTTTGAGTTGGAGGATTCAAATATGGCTCAAAAAATCCCCAATACATCGGTACATAACTTTTGGTGTCGCACGTTTCCGTAAAAAAATCCGTTGCAACCCCTCAAGCGTTTTTATAAAAAATCACATTTCGGACGCTTCCTGAAAAAAAGGGCGCGTTTCCCCTTATGGGCACGACTCCAAATTTCATAGAGTTTTGTAGAACTAACTCCCCTCTACATTTTATGTCTCTTATAAATTTTTGATATATCCAACCCCCGAGGAGTTATTCAAAGAAAACGACCCCAGATTTCAATAAAACAATTCTACAGCGGCCATTTTTAATCTCACGTAAGAAACTTAAAAGGCATACCATTCGGAATTGCATTTTGCGTCGAAAAGGTAAGAGCTACATTTTTTGTGGGACGCACCGTTTTCGATCTACGGCCAGAGTTAGAACAGTGAAACTTTGGGAAATCATTAAGCGTTCCATTTGAAGCAGACCACCAAAGTTTGATAACTTTTCGGCCTGTCAGCCTCACCAGCCGCAACAGGGTGCCAAAGACCAAAACAACCCCTAAGCTTCTTTCTGTTAACATCCGAGTGCTTTCCAAACAGCAAATTAAGAAATGCATTGATAGTGCATTGATAGTACATAGCGCGTGTGGTTTCTCGGGGATGTTCAGCGATGAGGCAACGGAATATTAGCTTCCTCTATTAGCGTAAGAAGTGCAGCACGGGCGGCATCTTTGTCTTTGCCTCCCCTACGGAAATCCACGAGCCGCCGCTGGTTTCGACCAACTTTTGTCTCAAATAAATGTAATATGGACGAAAAATAGCCTGAATATATGTTCGTGACTCTGCAAAATTAGGTGTCACTAAGGCTAAGTTTCGTCTGCACTACATTTATTTAATGCAATTGCAACAAGTGAGGCTGTGTCAAATTTATTTACTTTTGTCTCATCAGCGCCTTTTATGAAACCGGTCCGCAGTTTTCGATGAATGATTTTGTCGCTTGTTGACTGTTCCCTATAATTGCCGCTGGACAATTCCACTTAATTAGTACAAAATTAGTACAACAGATGTCGCCTTAATGGTGTTTAACAATATTAAAAAAAAACAATAAAATATTCTGACCGCTCCTTAGTTATTTAAAATTAATAAAACAGATAATAAAACTCAACTATTTAATAACAAAATCAATACAACAAGTTAACAACGGAACAACAACCTCAATGCTTGGAATGGGAATGCTTATGACCATGCTTATGGTCATGTTTATTTTCATGTTTATGACCATGCTTGTGTGCGTGCTTGTGGTCATGCTTATGATCGTGATGTTGGTCATGTTTATGCCCATGGTCATGCTCGTGTTTATGCCCATGTTTATTATCATGCTTATGCGAGTGATCATGCCCGTGCTTATGCTCCTGCACGTGCTTGTGTCCATGATGATGATCATGCTTATGTTCTTGCTGATGTTTATGCGCATGACCATGCTTATGTTGCTCTAGATGATTATGCTTGTGTTCTTGGTGGTGCTTGTGATCGTGATCATGTTTGTTGTGGTGGCTATGCTTATGCTCTTGCTTATGCTCATGACCATGCTTATGATCCTCGTGATGACCATGGTGGTGGTCTTGCTTGTGCTCATGGCCGTGCTTATGATGTTCAGCGTGAGAGTGTTTGTGCTCCTGTTGATGCTTATGTTTATGATCTTGTTTATGCTCATGTTTGTGCACATGCTCGTGTTCGTGATAATGGACCTCATCGCCCTTTTTAGACGAATGATGACCGCCGTATCCAGATACGTCAAGGTACGGCACCTCCTTGTGGAAACTCTTCGTCTGAATCTTTTCGATCTGATGTGGACCTTCGAAATTTATATTTGACGTCGACTTGTACTGCGTGTACCCTTCCGTATCCCTTAAGAAGCTTCCTTCATCTTCAAAATCATCTCCAACGTCGTATTTGGATAATGGTCCGGTGAAGGAACTGTAGCTGCTGCTCGGGCCCTCATTCGTATTTATATAACCTAATCGTGATTCCTGGTAGATGTTAGCGCTTTGTGCCGACTTTGGATCGGTGGGATTTCCAGCACTTGCATCCACCACGAAATTTCGCTGAGACAGCTGTGGAAATTCGAGTTTGAAACCGTTCGCTGTAATTATCCCTGCTGCCAACAAACTCGCCGTAATCTGAAATAATTAAAAAAAATTAAATGTTGGTTTCGTAGTAATTTTGCCGTACTTACTAGTACCCCCATGTTGGAAGACTTCACTGTTGCACCAACAACGCTGAGAATGATGGCTTTTGCCGACGGAGCGGTATTTATATGTTGGAAAGTGTATTAATTTTATGGTTGAATCTCTTTGGTGTGTGCAGAATATTTGCATCTTATGCACTAGTGTGCAATTAAAGTTGCACGCACATTCATGACTTTATTGGTCGTTATGGTCGTAACGGGATCATCGGTATGATTTTAATTGTGTAATTAGGGAATTTAATTTTTTATGCGTTTTATGTTAACTAATTAGGTGCATCAGGTGCCAGTAATGGTAACAATTGCGGACAAAAAAAAGTAATCTAGTTGGCGGCTTTTCTCTAAACTTTATTCATGTAAATTGAGCTTTAATAACTATTTATTAAATGTTAATGTCAATATTTTTATAAAGTAAAGTAAAGTAAATAGAGATTGATTCGCACTGGACGAACAGAGGTGTCCTATTTTTTTGTCCGCAATTGTACATCAGATGGTTTTATTATTTAAATTTTTTTTTAATTAGTATTTTCTACAGTCAAAAAATGATCCTACAACCAACTGTCAAAAATGGATTTTATTCCCTGTTAAAAAATGTACGTTTCCACTATCAAACGTAGTACTTCTACACCGTCAAAATTGCAGGTCTTCATTGTCAAATCTTCAATTTCCCAAAAACAGTATTCACTGTCAAAAATCATGTTTTTTAACTGTCGAATATTTTTTCACTGAAATGAACGGTATTTTTTCACCGTCAAAATTTGTCTGTTTTCTTTGTCAAAAAATTCAATTTTATATCGCCAAAATGGTATACAACACTTATATTTTTCTTCTCTGTCAAAAACTATATTTTTCCGCGGCTAAAAATAGTTTCATCACCCTTAAATTGTATTATTCCATTATCAAAAATAGTATTTCACCACCCCTAAAATTCTATCGCCAAAAGCAGTATTCTGCTATTGTCAAAAATCGCGTTTTTTAACTGTCAAAAATGGTTGTTTTTTTTCATTGGGAAGAACGATATTTTTCCACCACAAAAATTGTATTCTTCGTTGTCAAAAATTATATTTTTACATCGCCAAAAATTGTATTCTGCCACTGCCAAAAATTGAATTTTGCCACTGTCAAAACTTGTGTTTTTTAACTGTCAAAAATTGTATTTTTTCACTGGAAAGAACAATATTTTTCCACCACAAAAATTGTATTCTTCGTCGTCAAAAATTATATTTTTACATCGCCAAAAATTATATTCTGTCACTGCCAAAAATTAAATTTTGCACAGCCGAAACTTGGGTTTGTAACTGTCAAAAATGTTTTTTTTTCACTGGGAAGAACGATATTTTCCACCACAGAAATTGTATTCTTCGTCGTCTAAAATTATATTTTTACATCGCCAAAAATTGTATTGTGCCACTGCCAAAAATTGAATTTTGCCACTGTCAAAACTTGTGTTTTTTAACTGTCAAAAATTGTATTTTTTCACTGGAAAGAACAATATTTTTCCACCACAAAAATTGTATTCTTCGTCGTCAAAAATTATATTTTTACATCGCCAAAAATTATATTCTGTCACTGTCAAAAATTAAATTTTGCACAGTCGAAACTTGGGTTTGTAACTGTCAAAAATGTTTTTTTTTTTTTACTGGGAATAACGATATTTTCCACCACAGAAATTGTATTCTTCGTCGTCAAAAATTATATTTTTACATCGCCAAAAATTGTATTCTGCCACTGCCAAAAATTGAATTTTGCACAGTCGAAACTTGGATTTGCAACAGTCAAAAATGTTTTTTTTTTCACTGGGAAGAACGATATTTTCCACCACAGAAATTGTATTCTTCGTCGTCTAAAATTATATTTTTACATCGCCAAAAATTGTATTGTGCCACTGCCAAAAATTGAATTTTGCCACTGTCAAAACTTGTGTTTTTTAACTGTCAAAAATTGTATTTTTTCACTGGAAAGAACAATATTTTTCCACCACAAAAATTGTATTCTTCGTCGTCAAAAATTATATTTTTACATCGCCAAAAATTATATTCTGTCACTGTCAAAAATTAAATTTTGCACAGTCGAAACTTGGGTTTGTAACTGTCAAAAATGTTTTTTTTTTTTTTTTACTGGGAATAACGATATTTTCCACCACAGAAATTGTATTCTTCGTCGTCAAAAATTATATTTTTACATCGCCAAAAATTGTATTCTGCCACTGCCAAAAATTGAATTTTGCCACTGTCAAAACTTGTGTTTTTTAACTGTCAAAAATTGTATTTTTTCACTGGAAAGACCAATTTTTTTCCACCACAAAAATTGTATTCTTCGTCGTCAAAAATTATATTTTTACATCGCCAAAAATTATTTTCTGTCACAGCCAAAAATTACATTTTGCACAGTGGAAACTTGGGTTTGTAACTGTCAAAAATGTTTTTTTTTTCACTGGGAAGAACGATATTTTCCACCACAGAAATTGTATTCTTCGTTGTCAAAAATTATATTTTTACATCGTCAGAAATTGTATTCTATCACTGCCAAAAATAAATTTTGCACAGTCGAAACTTGGGTTTGTAACTGTCAAAAAATTTTTTCCACTGGGAAGAACGATATTTTCCACCACAAAAATTGTATTCTTCGTCGTCAAAAATTATATTTTTACATCGCCAAAAATTGTATTCTGTCACTGCCAAAAATTAAATTTTGCACAGTCGAAACTTGGGTTTGTAACTGTCAAAAATGTTTTTTTTTCACTGGGAAGAACGATATTTTCCACCACAGAAATTGTATTCTTCGTCGTCAAAAATTATATTTTTACATCGCCAAAAATTGTATTCTGCCACTGCCAAAAATTGAATTTTGCCACTGTCAAAACTTGTGTTTTTTAACTGTCAAAAATTGTCTTTTTTCACTGGAGAGAACAATATTTTTCCACCACAAAAATTGTATTCTTCGTCGTCAAAAATTATATTTTAACATCGCCAAAAATTATATTCAGTCACTGCCAAAAATTAAATTTTGCACAGTCGAAACTTGGGTAACTGTCAAAAATGTTTTTTTTTTCACTGGGAAGGACGATATTTTCCACCACAGAAATTGTATTCTTCGTCGTCAAAAATTATATTTTTACATCGCCAAAAATTGTATTCTGTCACTGCCAAAAATTAAATTTTGCACAGTCGAAACTTGGGTTTGTAACTGTCAAAAATGTTTTTTTTTCACTGGGAAAAACGATATTTTTCCACCACAGAAATTGTATTCTATAACAAAACCCAGTGAATAATTTATTTTATCATAAGCCTAATCTGTTTATTGTATTTTTGGTTTTTGTAAATGCAATAATTAAGCTTTGGTTTAACCACGACTAATTTTTGTTAAAAGTATTATATACCATGAAAAGGCAGTTGTATACATTTTAAAAAATATTCACTACTCGAATTTGGACGTGTGATCTGCATTATCAGCACATTGGGTTGCCTATGATATAAAGTGTCATGAAAATTATAAAAAAGTAATTGCTTTTGCTTTTAATCATGTTCATTATTTTGCGTTGCAGTCATTATCTGTACATTAGGTTGCCTGTGTAGTAAAGTGTCATGAAAATTATAAAAAGTTCTGTCTGCTTTTAATAATGTACATTAGGTTGCATGACGTTTTTATCAGTACATTGGGTTGCATATGTAGTAAAGTGTCATGACAATTATAAAAAGTAATTGCTTCTGCTTTTAATCACATTAATTAATGTACATTAGGTTTGTGTGACCGTCATTATCAGAACGTTGGGTTTCCAAAAATTTTAATAGACAAATAGTGTTCAGAATAGTCTCCTGGACGTGAAAAAAAAAACAAAAACAAGTTTCTGAAGCAAAATTAAATTTAATCGTTTTTCGGCATTTCCAGTCGAATGAAGTAAAGTGTGATGTAAATTATAAAAAGTAATTGCTTCCGCTTTTAATCATGTATATTAGGTTGCGTGACAGTCATTATCAATACATTGGATTGAATATGTAGTAACTGTCATGACAATTATAAAAAGTATTTGCTTGTGCTTTTAATCGTGTATATTAGGTTGCGTAACCGTCGTCATCAGTATATTGTGTTGCCTATGTAGTAAAATGTCATGACAATTATAAAAAGTAATTGTTTCTGCTCTTAATCATGGCAAAATATTTTCTTATGCTGCCCTTAATAATTTATGGTCATCCAGTAATGTCTAATACTATCCAAGGCTGGTAATCACTTACGTTACATTAATGGAGTAATAATTAATATCCATAATAAGGTTGAGTATTGCTTCTAACTAATACACATCTTCGATCAAAAATTAATTATTTTAATCGAAAAAAAAATGAACAAAATTTTTATATACCAGATAATAATTCTTAATTATGGATTACCACGTAGTAATGGTAGTAGACATGCTCTTCATAATTTTTAAGGTTGATATTAATTATCTGTAAAAACAGCGCCCACTAAGATTAGTAGCTTCTAATGTTTGATTTTTTTTTTACTTAGGCTTAACCATTCAGTCACACATTTTTTTAATACTAAAGATTAATTAATAGCTACTCGTTAATCTATTAATCTATAACAAGAAGAGAATAATTCTGCACACGCTAAAGACATTCAACCATGACAATCGGGCGAAAGTAAACCTTTTTTCCACTGTATAAATATCGCTCCCTCCGCAAAAAAAAATCATTCTCAGCGTTGTTGCGAAACAGTGAAGTATAGCAACATGGGAGTACTAGTAAGTAAAATAACAATAACATAAAACAAAATTTATTAATACATCTTTAATTAGGTAACAGCGAGTTTGTTGATGGTTGGGATTCTAGCGGCCAATAGTTTCAAACTTGAACGAAATTATGCGGCTGAAAATCCCAAAGCACAAAGCGCTAACATCTACCAGATAATAGATTCGAAAGAAGGCCCGAAAAGCGAAGCCAGCGTTGGCTATATTTCCTTCAGTACTCCATTAAAGTACGATAATTTTGAATACAAAGCAAGTCAGATTCCTTACGTATCAGGTCACCATTCGTCCAAGAAGGGAAGCGAAGTGCATTATCATCAACACGAGCATGTACACGAGCACGATCACAAACAGGAGCATAAACATCAGCACAAACAGGAGCATAAACACTCTCATGATGGACACCACAAGCATAGCCACGAACATAAACAAGACCACCACCACAGCCATCACGAGGATCACAAACACGGTCATGAACATAAGCAAGAGCATACGCATAGCCACCACAACAAACATGATCATGGTCACAAGCACCATCAGGAACATAAACATAGCCATCACGAAGGGCATAAACATGGTCATGAGCATAAACATGAGCAAGAGCATAAGCATGATCACCATCACGGGCACAAACATATGCAAGAACATAAGCACGGACATGATCACTCGCATGATCATAAACATGGACACAAACACGGTCACGATCATGGGCACACACATGACCAACATCACGACCATAAACATGACCATCATCACGGACACCAGCACGATCACAAGCATGAAAATAAACACGAGCATATGCATGGCCACAAGCATTCCCATTCTAAACATTAAGTTTGTTGTTCCGTTGTTAACTTTTTGTATTGATTTTGTTATTAAATAATTGAGTTTTAATATCTGTTTTATTTATTTTCTTATCAGTCAAGTGTAAGAAATATTTGGTGTTGGTGGTATACAAATTTATTTTACATGTGATTGATTTGTTGAATCTATTACGTTATACATATTATTAAATTACTAAGGAGGTTGAATAAAAAATAAAAAAAAAACACATAGCTGGTATCACGAATTTTTCTAGTTTCGTCCTATTCGGATATTATCAAACAATACATTATGCTGTTTGATAATGTCCGAATAAAACTATTCACAATATGGTTCGTGATTCCAGTAAAGTTTTATTTTTAAAGGTAGAAACATCTATTACCTAATTTTTGTACTAATCCCAATCCGAGTACAACAATTAGGCAATAGATTCCGCCACTTTGACTTCTACTTTTGTTTCTACCGCCCCCAGTCCTCTTCTTCGGTATGAACACCGATAGGCTTAAACTGAAACCTTAAATGTTAAAAGTCTTATAACACAAAGTACACGCTTCCAACAAGAAATATATAATGATTTTATTTTTACTCCAGGAGCACCTGATGAATTAAAAGCCTATTGTAGGGAATCTGGATATATAACTTTTTTCGTACACTAAAAGTAACCCGCAACTCCTACCCGGCGACCGGCTTTTGTAAATCTATAAAATGCATGAGTCGCGGAAATAAAATTCCAAAATTTAGGATCAAAAATTGCAAAATTAGAGCCGAAAATATCAAATTACGACCAAAAATCCAAAATATAAGACAGTTCAGGACAACAATCAGAAATTTGAGCAAAAAATAAATAAAATATAGATTAAAATCTAAATTTAGGATCAAAAATTGCAAAATTAGAGCCAAAATTAGAGCCGAAAATATCAAATTGCGACCAAAAATGCAAAATATAAGACAATTCAGGACAACAATCAGAAATTTGAGCCAAAATAAACTAAAATATAGATTAAAATCGAAATTTAGGATCAAAAATTACAAAATTAAAGCCAAAATATGCGCTAAAAATATCAAATTACGACCAAAAGTCCAAAATTTAAAATAATTAAGGACAAATATCAGAAATTTGAGGCAAAAAAATCTAAAATATACATTAAAATCAGAAATTTAGGATAAAAAATTGCAAAATAGAGCCAAAATATGATCTGAAAATATCAAATTACGACCAAAAATCCAAAATTTAAAATAATTTAGGACAAAAATCAGAAATTTGAGACAAAAAAATTTAAATATAGATTAAAATCCGAAATTTAGGATCAAAAATTGCAAAATTAGAGCCAAAATATGAGCGGAAAATATCAAATTACTACCAAAAATCCAAAATTTAAGATAATTAAGGACAAAAATCAGAAATTTGAGAAAAATATAGATTAAAATCCGAAATTTAGGATCAAAAATTGCAAAATTAGAGCCAAAATATGAGCGGAAAATATTAAGTTACGACCAAAAATCCAAAATTTAAGATAATTTAGGACAAGAATCAAAAATTTGAGACAAAAAATCTAAAATATACATTAAAATACGAAATTTAGGATCAAAAATTGCAAAATTAGAGCCAAAATTAGAGCCGAAAATATCAAATTGCGACCAAAAATCCAAAATATAAGACAATTCAGGACAACAATCAGAAATTTGAGCCAAAATAAACTAAAATATAGATTAAAATCGAAATTTATGATCAAAAATTGCAAAATTAAAGCCAAAATATGCGCTGAAAATGTCAAATTACGACCAAAAGTCCAAAATTTAAAATAATTAAGGACAAATATCAGAAATTTGAGGCAAAAAAATCTAAAATATACATTAAAATCAGAAATTTAGGATAAAAAATTGCAAAATAGAGCCAAAATATGATCTGAAAATATCAAAATACTACCAAAAATCCAAAATTTTAAATAATTTAGGACAAAAATCAGAAATTTGAGACAAAAAATCTAAAATATAGATTAAAATCCGAAATTTAGGACCAAAAATTGCAAAATTAGAGCCAAAATATGAGCGGAAAATATCAAATTACTACCAAAAATCCAAAATTTAAGATAATTAAGGACAAAAATCAGAAATTTGAGAAAAATATAGATTAAAATCCGAAATTTAGGATCAAAAATTGCAAAATTAGAGCCAAAATATGAGCGGAAAATATCAAGTTACGACCAAAAATCCAAAATTTAAGATAATTTAGGACAAAAATCAGAAATAAGGGACAAACAAATCTAAAATATAGATTAAAATCCGAAATTTAGGATAAAAAATTGCAAAATTCGAACCAAAATATGAGCTGAAAATATCAAATTACGACCAAAAAATCCAAAATTCAAGATAATTTAGGACAAAAATCAGAAATAAGGGACAAACAAATCTAAAATATAGATTAAAATCCGAAATTTAGGATAAAAAATTGCAAAATTCGAACCAAAATTTGAGCTGAAAATATCAAATTACGACCAAAAAACAAAAATTTAAGATAATTTAGGAGAAAAATCAGGAGTTTGAGATAAAAAAATCTAAAATGTAGATTAAAATCCGCGCCTACGGTGTCAAAAATTGAGACAATATTCCAAAATTGAGACGAAAAATCAAACATTGAGATAAATATCCAAAACCGAGAACAAAATTGAGGAAATCCAACACCCAAATCGAAAATTTGGGATAGAAATCCAAAAACAACAGAAAAATCCGAAATCTATGTTAAAAAATTCGACATTTAGGGCCATCTGAAATTTAGCACAAACAAACAAACAAAATACAAAGTAGAACTAAAAATGTATCGCTAAAAAAAATGCCAGAATTTTGAACAAAAAAGACAAAACGTAAAGGTACAGTCTACTTTGCAGGCCTGAAAATAAGGTGATTTTTTTTGTTGATTTTTCACTAAAAATCAAGAATCCAAAATTTTGTCCGAAAAAGACAAAACTTAAGATCAATACTCCGAAATTTAATACAAAAAATGGAAAATTTGGAACAAACTTCAAAATTTGCGACAAAAATACGAAATTGAGAGCAAAAAATTTGGGACAAGATATCCAACATTTAAAAAAATCGAAAGTTACGGTTAACAAAATTGACAGTTAGGGCCAAAATCAGAGATAAAGACAAAAATTCAAAATTTATCGCTAAAAATAAAGAATCTGGAATTTTGTACAAAAAGGACAAAACTTAAGATCAATACTCCAAAATTTAATACAAAAAATGCAAAAATTTGGGTAAACCCCGAAATTTGCCATTGAGACAAATATCCAAAACCGAGAGCAAAAATGAGAAAGAAAATCCTAAATTGAGACAATAAACAACACATCCGAAATTTATGTTAAAAAAATCGACATTTATGGCCAAAATCTAAAATTTAGGACAACAAAATATAAAGTAAAACGATAAATTCAAAAGTTATCGCTAAAAATAAAGAATCCGGAATTTTGTACAAAAGGGACAAATCTTAAGATCAATACTCCGAAATTTACTACAAAAAATGCAAAATTTGGGACAAACTCCGAAATTTGCGACAAAAATCCAAAATTAAGAGCTAAAATTTTGAATTTAGGGCAAAAAAAATTTGCGACAAGATATCCATCATTTAAAAATATCGAAAGTTACGATTAACAAAATTGGCAGTTAGGGCCAAAATCAGAGATGAAGACAAAACATTCCAAATTTAGGGTCAAAAATATATTACTTGAAACAAAAACAAAATCCGATGGGGAAACGGAAATTACTTTTGTTATAATTTTCACCGCTGGCATTCACATTTTCATATCTGTCGGTGAATTTAATACAAAAAGTGCAAAATTTTGGACAAACACCGAAATTTGCCATTGAGACAAATATCTAAAACTGAGAACAAAAATGAGAAAGAAAATCGAAAATTGAGACAAAAAACAACACATCCGAAATCTATAAATCTTAACAAATTCGACATTTTGGGCCAAAATCTAAAATTCAGGACAACAAAATGTAAAGTAGAACCAAAAATTTCAAATTTATCGCTAAAAATCAACAATCCAGAATTTTGTCCGAAAAAGACAAAGCTTAAGATCAAAACTGCGAAATTTACTACAAAAAATGCAAAATTTGGGACAAACTCCGAAATTTGCGACAAAAATCCAAAATTGAGACCTAAAATTTTAAATTTAGGGCAAAAAAAATTTGGGACATGATACCCAACATTTAAAAAATCGAAAGTTACGATTAACAAAATTGACATTTGGGGCCAAAATCAGAGATGAAAACAAAAATTCCAAATTTATGGTCAAAAATATAATATTTGAAACAAAAACAAAATCCGATGGGGAAACGGAAATGACTATTGTTATAATTGTTGCCGCTGGCATTCGCATTCTCGTCTCTGTCGGTGAATTTAATATAAAAAATGCAAAATTTTGGACAAACCCCGAAATTTGCCATTGAGACACATATCCAAAACCGAGTGCAAAAATGAGAAAAAAAAATCCAAAATTGAGACAAGAAACAACACATTTATGTTAAAAAATTCGACATTTAGGGCCAAAATCTAAAATTCAGGACAACAAAATATAAAGTAAAACCATAAATTTTTAAAACTGTTATTATTTTTAACGTTGATTGTAAACTGTAGTCTTTTAAATGTTGACAAGTAACGTATGAATATTTTAAATTTTAACTCTAAATTTTATTTTAATTTTAATTTTAATTCTGATTTTAATTGTTTTTGATTTTAATTTGATTTTTATTTTTATTTATTTTAAATTTTTAATCTTTAATTCTAATTTTTAATTGTTAATTGTTAATTTTTAATGTTTAATTTTAAACTGTAATTTTGATTTTAAATTTTAATTTGTTTTAACGTGTTAGTTTTAGTAATCAAACTTAATTTTAGTTGTATATTTTTGACGAATACATCCGCTTAAATGTTATATGTAACTCAACATGTATATATAATATTGTAAATGGTAGCATACGTAATAAAGTTTATTATTATTATTAAATTCAAAAGTAATCGCTAAAAATAAAGAATCCGGAATTTTGTACAAAAAGGACAAAACTTAAGATCAATACTCCGAAATTTACTACAAAAAATGCAAAATTTGGGACAAACTCCAAAATTTGCGACAAAAATCCAAAATTGAGACATAAAATTTTGAATTTAGGGCAAAAAATTTGGGACAAGATATCCAACATTTAAAAAAATTGAAAGTGACGATTAACAAAATTGACAGTTCGGGCCAAAATCAGAGATGAAGACAAAAATTTCAAATTTAGGATCAAAAATCCAAAATTAAAATTTAAAAAAAAATCCGTTGGGGAAACGGAAATTACTATTGTTATAATTGCCGCCTCTGCCATACGCATTCCTATATCTGTTGGTGAGTAACTCCACTCGGATTGGGTCTAGTACAACATTTAGGCAATAGATTCCGCCATGTGTCTACCAAAAAAATCGAAAATTGAGATCTAAAATCTTAACACAAGTAGGGCCAAAATAATCTAAATTAAGACAAAAATCCAACATTTTAACAAAAAAATAGAGAATGCAATAATAAATCAAATACAAAGTTTGCTATAAACATCCATAATTGGTGGTAAATGAGAATTTTCACAAATTTTTAATTTCGAAACATTGCGGCATATGTTTCGCATTTATGAAAATTCACACGTGTTTCATTTACCACATATAATATGAAAGTAACAGCCTCATCAATCCAACATCCATAATTGGTATCAAAAACCCGATATCTGAAGCAAAACATCCAAGATTGGTAGAAAATATCCAAAATTTAGAAATTCCGCTGGCATTCGCATTCCTACATCTGTCGGTGGGTAATTTCACTCAGGTTGGGACTAGTACAACATTTAGGCAATACATTCCGCCACGTGTATACCAAAAAAAAAAATCTAAAATTAAAATCTAAAATTAAAATCTAAAATCTGAGTATAAGTAGGGCCAAAATAATCAAAATTAAGACAAAATTTGGTGTAAAAATCCATAATTGGGACCCGATATCTGGAGCAAAAGATCCAAGATTTGGTACATAATATTAAAAATTTAGAAATTTATTTGAAAAAATAAGATATTTATGGTCAAAATTTCGAAACATTTGCTGTTAAAATCGAAAATTTGTGACCAACAAATCCAAAATCAGTATTTAAATTCCGAAATTTAGGTTCAAAATGTGAAATTTAGGGCCAAAATACAAGACGAAAACACAAATTAGTGTGTTAGTAACGAGTGAACTATCTTAATTAATATCTTATAGGCCCGAGGGCCATAAACGCCACATAATGCCCGCTATTGAGGTCTAATAAACAAGATTATAGTTTCAAAATTCATTTATGTATTGAAGGCGCTAACTTAAGGAGTTTGTTTACAAAAAATTTTGAGCCTCTTTGCAAAGCTCCAGTTGTGCAATTTAAATAACTCTGATTTATCAAATCGTTTTGAGAAACTTCTTTTGTAGATATTAAACTACAAGGAGTGTGAAGTGATCGTTCTTGCCTAATCATATATTACTTAATAAAAGACTGACGCAGTGTAAGGTTTAAAATCCCCTGTATTATTCTTCAATCATGGTTTCACTACACAGTGGATAAAATATGGGATAATTTTCATATGTCCGATTCTCTACAATTGTAAATCAATGAAGAGGTAATCAGATAAAACAAAAATATTAATCCAGCTGATCAAGCCACTGTATGCTGAAGGAATATTGCAGAACAATAAAAACAATTTGAAACTCACACTGTGTTTCAACAAATAATAACTTCATCGATCCAATTTCGAAAATCTGAGGTATCAGGATAAATAAACATTGAAACATTAAACTGATATTATAACACAAACAATTTATTTTCAAATAAAAACACAACAACTTAAAAAGAAAACAACGAAACGCCTACTAATGCTTAGAATGTTGATGCTTGTGCCCGTGTTTGTGATCGTGCTTATGGCCGTGTTTATGTCCGTGCTTGTGCCCATGCTGGTGACCGTGCTTGTGGTCATGATGAGCATCATGCGTATGTCCATGGCTATGATCATGCTTATGCCCATGGTGATTATCATGCTTGTGATCGTGGTCGTGTCCATGGCTGTGCACCTGCTGGTGTTGATGACCATGCGAATGATCGTGCTTATGGTCCTGGGAATGCTTGTGCTCATGCCCGTGCTTATGAGCTTCTTGATGGCTGTGCTTATGTTCCTGCAAGTGCTTGTGCCCATGTTGATGCTGTCCCTGGTGACTGTGCTGATGTTCTTGCTTATGCTCATGTCCATGCTTGTGATCCCCATGATGACTATGACTATGTTCCTGTTTATGATCATGTCCATGCTTATGATCCTCCTTATGGGCATGCTTGTGTTCTTGCTTGTGCTGATGTTTGTGCTCTTGCTTGTGCTCGTGTTCGTGCACGTGTTCGTGCTGGTGGTAATGCACCTCGCCCTTCTTCGAAGAGCCGTGATGACTATCGTCGAACCCTGAGACGTCGAAGTGCGGAACCTTCTTGTGGAAGCTCTTAGTTTCGATAGTTTCGACCTGATGCGGCCCTTCCACATTAAAACTCGAGCTGGTCTTGTAATGCGTATAGCCTTCGGTGTCCTTCAAGAAACTATCCATGTCGAGATCACCAAATCCGGCCTTGTATGAGGTGATTCCCGAATCGTAAGAAGAAGGTTCCGAATATTTGGAATGGTGCAGTGAACCGTAGCTGTTCAGATCTCCAGATGGTTCCGAATATTTGGAATGGTGTAAGGAACCGTAGCTGTTCAGATCTCCTGCCGGTTCCGAATGTTCCGAAGCTTGTGGCTGGTAAACCCTAGCGCTATGTGCTGCAGTGTAGTCGGTGGGCTCTTCCTTGACAGAATAAGTATTTTGTGGATTTGCGAGTGCAAAATAATTGGATTGTGATTGTTGATACTGCTGATCGATTAAATGCATTTGGTTAGGTATACTGAAACTCTGTACCGGAATTACACCGATTGCTAACATACTCGCCAACGTCTGCAAATAAATAATTAATAATGTAGAGGAACAATTTTAAATTTATTTATCTACGTACCAATACTCCCATGTTGGAACACATGTTTGGCCACCAACTAAGCTGAGAATGATTTCCTGATTGTTGAGATTCCTTTTTATATACATAAAAATAATTACTACTTTCCCCGCAGCGTTATGCTTGAGCATATTGTTCGCCGTTTTTCAATTTACATATTAATAAAAGTAAACTAATTATAGCATTACACCGTAATTGGAATAAATGTACGAAAGTCTATAGAAAACGGAAGAGTACAATTAGTTATGGTCCGATTTACACATTTTCTGTTAAATTATGTATAACATTTACACGATCTGCAAGGCAGATGCACTTTTTTTTCCACTCAGGTTTGTTAAATCAAATTATTAATTAATCTTATTAGTGTGGGATGTAATGATAACTTTTGTAAATGGCTAAATGCGTGATTATGGAGGTCCTCAGTATGTGACATTGAGTAAAATTAAGTGAGCGTATAAACTAGGATTATTGTTGCTAAATGTAGCTTATTTGACTAAATCATGGGTTTTAGTAACGTCAACCGTAATGTTTAATCTGGAACCATTATGAAACCTGTAATTACTTAATAGCAATATGCCGAGTCTATTTTGAAATGTCAGCATTTAGTTAATTCTAGAGTTAGTTTTTTATTATTATTTTGTATCATTCCAGGTGTAAAGGAGTTTTCCGTTTAATAAATAAATAAATAAACATTACAAACAAAATTAATTCTTCGTAACAGCCAATAATACAGTTTACAATTTTCGGCAAAAATTGTGGCGAAATTTAAATTGCAAACCAAATTTCTTAAGACGCAAAAATTAAGTTTTCACCACCAGAACCATCAAGAACTATTGGCTGATTACAAATATAAGTCTTCTTAACAGCCAAAATATTGCAGTTTACAATGTTTTATTACCAAAATCGGCAACAATTTTGGCGAAATTTGTAATGCAAACCAAATTTTTTAAGACGCAAAATTTTTAAAGTTTTCACCATCAGAACCATCATTTCACCGATTACAAATAAAATTAATTATTCATAACAGCCAAAATATTACAGTTTATAAGGTTTTATCCCTTAACTGACAATAATTTTGGCGAAATTTTCATTGTAAACCAAATTTCTTAAGACGCAAATATTAAAAAAGTTTTCACCACCAGAACCACCAGAACCACCAAGAACTATTGGCTGATTACGGTTTACAAAGTTCTGTTCCTAAAAAAATCCAGAAATTTTGGCCAAATTTGCATTGCAAACCAAATTTCTCAAGACGCAAAAATTAAAAAGTTTTCACAACCAGAACCACCAAGAACTATTGGCTGATTACAAATCAAATTAATTCTTCCTAACAGCCAATCTTACGGTTTACAAAGTTCTATCCCTAAAAATCCAGGAATTATGGCCAAATTTGCATTGACAACCAAATTTCTTAAGATGCAAAAATTTAAAAGTTTTTATTACCAGAACCATCAAGAACTATTCGCTGATTACAAATCAAATTAATTCTTCGTAACAGCCAATATTACAGTTTACAAAGTTCTATCCCTAAAAATCCAGTAATTTTGGCCAAATTTGCATTGCAAACCAAATTTCTTAAGACGCAAAATTTTATAAGTTTTCATTACCAGAACCATCTGGATCTATTGGCTGCTTACAAATAAAATTAATTTTTTCTGCAGTTTAAAAGATTTTATCCCTAAACCGACAACAATTTTGGCGAAATTTGTATTGCAAACCGAATTTCTTAATACTCAAAAATTTACAAGTTTTCACCACAAGAACCATCAAGAGCTATTGGCTGATTACAAATCAAATTCATTCTCCCTAACAGCCAATATTACAGTTTATAAAGTTCTACCCCTAAAAAGCCAGCAATTTTGGCCAAATTTGCATTGCAAACCAAATTTCTTAAAACGCAAAATTTTATAAGTTTTTATTACCAGAACCATCTAGATCTATTGATTACACATAAAATTAATTTTTCCTCAGGGAAATCAACAATGCATCATTTTTGTATGGATTTGGAGCTTTTGAAGCTAATTCCTTGATTAATTAATTTCTTAGAATTTTTCGAATCGTTGAATGCATTTTTTAATGTTTTAGTTTGTTTGAAGTGTTGCCATTTTGTTTCCATCAAATATATGGCAATTGTTTTCACAGAAAATCAACAATGCATCACCTTTGCATAGATTTGGAGCTTTTGAAGCGAATTCCTTGATAAATTATTTTTTTACAATTTTTCGAATCGTTGAATGCATTTTTCAATTTTTCAGTTTAAGTTTGAAGTGTTGCCGTTTTGTTTCCATCAAAAATTTGGCAATTGTTTTAACAGGAAATTAACAATGCATCATTTTTGCATAGATTTGGAGCTTTTTAAGCGAATTCCTTGTTTAATTATTTTTTTACAATTTTTCGAATCGTTGAATGCATTTTTCAATTTTTTAGTTTAAGTTTGAAGTGTTGCTGTTTTGATTCCATCAAAAATATGGCAATTGTTTTCACAGAAAATCAACAATGCATCATTTTTGTATAGATTTAGAGCTTTTGAAGCGAATTTCTTGAGAAATTATTTTTTTACAATTTTTCGAAACATTGAATGCATTTCTTAATTTTTCAGTTTAAGTTTGAAGTGTTGCATTTTTCTTTCCAACAAAGATTTGGCAATTGTTTTAACAGGAAATTCAAAATGCAATATTTTCGTATAGATTTAGAGATTTTGAAGCTAATTCCTTGATTAATGAATTTTTTACAATTTTTCGAATCGTTGAATGCATTTTTCAATTTTTCAGTTTAAGTTCAAAGTGTTGCTCCTTTGTTTCCATCAAAGATATGGCAATTGTTTTAACAGGAAATCAACAATGCATAATTTTTGTATAGATTTAGAGATTTTGAAGCTAATTCCTTGATTAATGAATTTTTTACAATTTTTCGAATCGTTGAATGCATTTTTCAATTTTTCAGTTTAAGTTTGAAGTGTTGCTTCTTTGTTTCCATCAAAGATTTGGCAATTGTTTTAACAGGAAATCAACAATGCATTATTTTTGTTTATATTTGGAGCTTTTAAAGCTAATTCCTTGATTATTGAATTTTATACAATTTTTCGAAACATTGAATGCATTTTTCAATTTTTTAGTTTAAGTTTGAAGTGTTGCTTCTTTGTTTCCATCAAAGATACAGCAATTGTTTTTACAGGAAATCAAAAAGGCATTATTTTCGTATAGATTTAGAGATTTTGAAGCTAATTCCTTAATTAATGAATTTTTTACAATTTTTCGAATCGTTGAATGCATTTTTCAATTTTTCAGTTTAAGTTTGAAGTGTTGCTTTTCTGTTTCCATCAAAGATAAAGCAATTGTTTTTACAGAAAATCAACAATGCATCATTTTTGCATATATTTGGAGCTTTCGAAGCGAATTAATTGATTAATTAATTTTTTACCATTTTTCGAAACATTGAATGCAATTTCAATTTTTCAGTTTAAATTTGATGTGTTGCCGTTTTGTTTCTATCAAAGATATGGCAATTGTTTTAACAGGAAATCAACAATGTATTATTTTTGTATAGATTTGGAGCTTTTGAAGCTTATTCCTTGTTTAATCAGTCTTTTGCAATTTTTCGAATCGTTGAATGCATTTTTAAATTTTTCAGTTTAAGTTTGAAGTGTTGCATTTTTGTTTCCATCAAAGATACAGCAATTGTTTTTACAGAAAATCAACAATACATCATTTTTGTATAGATTTGGAGCTTTTGAAGCGAATTCCTTAATTAATTAATTTTTTACAATTTTTCGAAACATTGAATGCATTTTTTAATTTTTCAATTTAAGTTTGAAGCGTTGTTTTTTGTTTCCATCAAAGATATGGCAATTGTTTTTACAGACAATGAAAAAGGTATTATTCTTGCATAGATTTGGAGCTTTTGAAGCTATTTCCTTGATTCATTAATTTTTTACAATTTTTCGAATCGTTGAATGTATTTTTCAATTTTTCAATTTAAGTTTGAAGTGTTGCTTTTTTGTTTCCATCACAGATTTAGCAATTTTTTTAACAGGAAATCAACAATGCATCATTTTTGCATAGATTTGGAGCTTTTGAAGCGAATTCCTTGATTAATTAATTTTTTACAATTTTTCGAAACATTGAATGCATTTTTTAATTTTGTTTCCATCAAAAATATGGCAATTGTTTTAACAGGAAATCAATAATGCATCATATTTGCATAGATTTGGAGCTATTGAAGCGAATTCATTGATTAATTAATTTTTTACAATTTTTAGAATCGTTGAATGCATTTTTCAATTTTTTAGTTTAAGTTTATTTTTGCTTACATCAAAGATATGGCAATTGTTTTTACAGGAAATCAACAATGCATTATTTTTGTATAGATTTTGAGCTTTTGGAGCAAATTCCTTGGCAAATTTTTTTTTTGCAATTTTTCGAATCGTTGAATACATTTTTTAATATTTCAGTTTAAGTTTGAAATATTGCCGTTTTGTTTCCATCAAAGATATGGCAATTGTTTTTACGGAAAATCATCAATGCTTTATTTTTGCATAGATTTAGAGCTTTTGAAGCGAATTCCTTGATTAATTAATTTTTTACAAATTTTTCAAATCATTGAATGCATTTTTTAATTTTTTAGTTTAAGTTTGAAGTGTTGCTTTTTTTGTTTCCATCGAAGATATGACAACTGTTTTAACAGGAAATCAATAATGTTTTATTTTTATATAGATTTGGAGCTTTTGAAGCTGATTCCTTGATTATTTATTTTTTTACAATGTTTCAAATCGTTGAATGCATTTTTTCAATTTTTTAGTTTAAGTTTGAAGTGTTGCTTCTTTGTTTCCATCAAAGATACACCAATTGTTTTTATAGGAAATCAACAATGAATCATTTTTGCATAGATTTAGAGCTTTTGGAGCGAATTCCTTGATTAATTAATTTTTTACAATTTTTCGAAACATTGAATGCATTTTTAAATTTTTCAGTTTAAGTTTGAAGTGTTGCTTCTTTGTTTCCATCAAAGATACAGCAATTGTTTTTACAGGAAATCAACAATGAATCATTTTTGCTTAGATTTGGAGCTTTTGAAGCGAATTCCTTGATTAATAATTTTTTTACAATTTTTCGAAACATTGAATGCATTTTTAAATTTTTCAGTTTAAGTTTGAAGTGTTGCTTCTTTGTTTCCATCAAAGATACAGCAATTATTTTTACAGTAAATCAATAATGCATCATTTTTGCATAAATTTGGAGCTTTTGAAGCTAATTCCTTGATAAATATTTTTTTTACAATTTTTCGATTCGTTGAATGCATTTTTCAATTTTTCAGTTTAAGTTTGAAATATTGCCGTTTTGTTTCCATCAAATGACAATTGTTTTAACAGGAAATCAACAATGCATCATTTTTGCATAGATTTAGAGCTTTTGAAGCGAATTCCTTGATTAATTAATTTTTTACAATTTTTCGAAACATTGAATGCATTTTTCAATTTTTCAGTTTAAGTTTGAAGTGTTGTATTTTTGTTTTCATCATAGATATGGCAATTTTTTTAGCAGGAAATTAATAATGCATCATTTTTGTATATATTTAGAGATTTTGAAGTTAATTCCTTGATTAATGAATTTTTTACAATTTTTCGAATCGTTGAATGCATTTTTCAATTTTTCAGTTTAAGTTTGAAGTGTTGCATTTTTGTTTACATCAAAGATATGGCAATTGTTTTAACAGAAAATCAAAAATACATTATTTTTGTATAGATTTGGAGCTTTTGAGACTAATTTCTTGATTAAACAATTTTTTACAATTTTTCGAATCGTTGAATACATTTTTTAAATTTTTCAGTTTAAGTTTGAAATGTTGTGGTTTTGTTTCCATCAAAGATATGGCAATTGTTTTTACGAGAAATCAACAATGCTTTTGAAGCTAATTCCTTTAGTCAGAACTTTCGATACCAGATTCTGTTTAAATTTAAAACTTTTTCATTGTACCAAAACGCAAAAACCTCAGAAAGCCAACATTCCTGCTGCACTGTTCAATAATCGTATCTTGGGCACGTGCTTGAAATCTTTATGGATCAAAATAACATCTACAATGGATTTCACAAAGGTGGTGTAATAAATATATCTCTTGTTTAAATTGACATAACACTGGTATTATATTTTCGGCTGTGTAAACGATCTTTCGAATGGTAAACGGAATACATAATTTGAGGTTAGGTTCTGCGATTACATTACACATATTTTAATTGATATTTAGCCTGTCACAATGTTTTCTATTTCGTTGTATGTTCACTTTAAATGCCCTTCTAAGTCTCTATTTCTAATTTAAACAGTAACGCTTCAAAAATGTATTCGGTGAGTGACAGTGACAGAAAGAACGTTTACACAGCTGAAAATACAATACCGGCTTACGAAAAACCTGGCTTAAAATTATTTACTCTTTCACAATGTTTTCGATGTATTTTCACCTTAAATGCTCTTCTGAGACTATGATTCAAAAATGTATTCGGTGACTGACAGTGACGTTTACACAGCTGAAAATATAATACCGGCTTACGAAAAACCTGACTTAAAATTATTTACTCTTTCACAATGTTTTCGATGTATGTTCACCTTAAATGCTCTTCTGAGGCTCCATTTCTAATTTAAACAATAAGGATTTAAAATGTATTCGGTGACTGACAGTGACGTTTACACAGCTGAAAATATAATACCGGCTTACGAAGAACCTGGCTTAAATCACTGTAAAATCCACCGCTACAGTAATGTAATTAAAATAATGATTACACATTTAATTTCTTATAAAATGTTTAACTAAATCTTATCGTGTTTAATCAAATAAATTGCAACGAATTAATCACCATTAAATTCTACGCAATTACACTAAGTGCATACACTGGCAATTATCCGGCGCGCAATTTCGCGGATGCAATGTAAACGAGAAAATCTCATATTGTTCTTTCTAATTTCCGTTTCAGATAAGCGGAATGTCTTCGGCCGAGCAGCACGCCAACAAGAAGCTGAACTTGGAGAAGGCGACGAATTTCATGAGGCAGTACCGCGATCCCGATTCCAGAGAGCTGAAGAAACTTTCCGCCAACCAATTCATGGAGGTCTGGAGCCATTACGATAAGGACGGTAAATGCGCTTTATTGTGCCTGCAAAGTTTTCCAACTGTATTTACGGTCGCAATTTTTTTTTACTCGCTCGCTTGGGCGTGAATATAAATGAAATTATGAGATGGTGCTATTTTTCTTTCCTCGGTGCTTGAGCACGTGAAATTATGAGACGGGGGGAATCTGAGGGGAGGGCCAGTTAGAAAAATGTAATTTCGTGTGAAATGGTTTTAACGCGAAAATGTATGTACAGTTATGATTGCTTCATTTAAAATTATTCAAATATAAAGAAATGAAAGCCATTAGTACCCGTGAGTTTTAAATATACACAACTTCTTAGTGTTTAGTTTGTCCAACAAAATTTTATTATTAAGGAGGGTAATATGAAATATCTACAAAATAAAAACTCAATTCAAATTAAATGTTTGAAATTTTTGACTAGTTTCGCCTTAATAGGGCATTAAAAAATAACCTATTTGCTGGATCGCACCCTTAATACTCGTACTATTACCAAATAGAAGCACTAGAGTTTCAAATTTTGAAAAGGCAAAATTAGTGGAAAATTTTAAACATTCAGAGTTTTTATTTGTACAATTTAGTTTAAAAATATGGAGAGGAAAAATTTAAAAAAAAATTATTTGACGATATAGAAAACTACCGGTAATATAACTAAAGTCAGAACTTTAAAATTTACCTTTCTTTTTTTTCCAAAGTGAACTCTGCTATTATTTTGGCAAAATTAATTTCATCTGCAATATCCTTCTCCATGGAAATAAGAGCAAAATTCCAAAATCGTTCTTGTAATATTGAATTATTAGTTGACTTTATTTTAAAAAATCCTTGAGATAGACCCTTGATTGATAGACAGAGACGTATTACCACCCTACTGCTAGTTTACTTTAATTTTTTATGTGAATGAAATTTTTTTGAAATTTGTAAAAATTTAAAAATTAATTTCCGAACTTAAAACAGTAAAAGTCGCTTATATGAAAAATATTAGCTGTAATAATAAATGTGTCTGTAATAACAATATTGCATTCATATGGATATTTATACAAGAACAAGTAAGTGAATTTGATGAGTGGCTTGAAATGATTACCTTTCTCTTCGTAATTACCTTTTAATTGATTATATCAAATGAATATTTAAACAACTTTCCTCGGCCTGTATAATTCAATATTACATTTTCATTCTCACGGCAATCCATTATAAATTTAATGAATAATTATTGATTATTGTTGTTCAGTGACTGCAATATTGGAGCAGATTCACAATTCTAATATTTTTCGCACTTTGTAAAAAAATAAAATAACTTATTTATTATTGTCCCAAGTGTTCTCTAACTTGCTATACCAAATTCACTCTCTGGTTTATCCAACCCCACATGTGGGGATTTTTTTTCTCTCGCGTGTCTTCGGTGATTTGAAACATGCACGTGTCCGCTATTTTCTGAGCCGCCATCGCTAACTTACTGTCCCATTGCTAAAAAAGGAAACGAGACCAACAAATAATAAATATTTTTGTATTTTAAACGAATTCCGCAAATGATACAAACCATTATTTTCATAAAATTAGCGGCGTGTTGTTTGTATAATTGTGGAATTATACCTTCCATCGCATTATTTCTGTACTTCAGATGGTAGTACTTTATGGTGTTGATACCGTCATTTGATACTCCAAAATCTACAAAATGGAAATTATTTTATTGCTTTATGTTTAAATTCACCAAAAAAACTAAACTAAACTGAGGGTTCTTGCAGTGCCGCCAGGAGAAAAATGGTTTATTCAACTCCAACTGTCTTTTATTCACCTCTAACTGTAATTTATCCACCTCTAACTGTGATTTATCCACCTCTCACAGTGATTTTTTCACATTACTACGAGAATAATCGACAAAGAGTCAAAGTACGAAATCTACTTTCGTGATTTTCCTAGAGCCGCCGGGAGAAAAGTGGTTTATCCACCTCTAACTGTGGTTTATCCACCTCTAAATGTGATTTATCCACCTCTAACTATGATTTTTTTACATGACTCGAAAAATAATCGAGAAGAGTCAAATTATGAAATCCACTTTCAGGATTTGCCCGGTACTGCCGGGTGTAAAGTGGTTTATCCACCTCTAACTGTGGTTTATAGACCTCTAACTGAGGTTTACCCACCTCTAACTGAAGATTAGTCACCTTTAACAGTGGTTTATCCACCTGCAATTTGAGTTTATCCCCCCTAACTGTGATTCATCTACCTGTAACTGTGATTTTTTTACATTACTACAAGAATAATTAACAAAGAGTCAAAGTGTGAAACCTACTTTAGGGATTTGCCCAATTCCGCCGGAAGCAAAGTGGTTTATTCACCTCTAACTGTGATTTATCCACCTCTAACTGTGGTTTATCCACCTCTAAATGTGATTTATCCACCTCTAACTATGATTTTTTCACATGACTAGAAGAATAATCGACAAAGAGTCAAATTATGAAATCCACTTTCAGGATTTGCCCAGTACCGCCGGGTGTAAAGTGGTTTATCCACATCTAACTGTGGTATATAGACCTTTAACTGAGGTTTACCCACCTCTAACTGAAGATTATTCACCTCTAACTGTGGTTTATCCACCTCCAACTTTGGTTTATCCCCTCTAACTGTGATTTTTTCACATTAGTACAAGAATAATTAACAAAGAGTCAAAGTGTAGAATCTACTTTCGGGATTTGCACAAAGCAGCCGGGAGCAAAGTGGTTTATTTACATCTAACTGTGGTTTATCCACCTCTAACTGTGGTTTATTTACCTCTAACTGTGATTTTTTTCACATTACTATGAGAATAATCGACAAAGAGTCAAAGTATGAAATCTACTTTCGGGCTTTGCCCAGTGCCGCTGGAAGCAAAGTGGTTTATTCACCTCTAACTGTGGTTTATTCATCTCTAACTGTGATTTATTCACATTACTACAAGAATAATCGGCAAAGATTACCTTACTCGTCAGAAAAGTGGTTTTACTAGACTCGGAGTAATTTTCTCTTCGTGTAGTAAAGCGTAACTTTCCGCCCTCTCAGGTAATCTACTATTACTTATTATTCATCTGCTACAAGTGAGGGTTTTCATTTGCAAAGTTTGACAGTTGTAATACCCAAAGACATTTATAGTACGCAACAATTGAATGTTTTTCCGAAAGTGCAATGTTTGAATGACCTGAAAACGACGTGCTTGAGATATCTTTTCAATATTGCTTTGCTTAAAATTGAATTAATAAGAAAATTTATAGTAGATAATTCATCGCAGAAAATTTATCGCAAAAGATTCATCGCAATAAAGTCATTGCAAGAAAAATTCAAGGCAGAAAATTCATAGCAAAAATTCATAGCAAAAGATCTACCGCAAGATAAGTCATTGCGAGGAAAATTTTACGAAGAACATTCATAGTAGAAAGTATTTGCAAGGAAAATTCAACGCAGAAAGTCATTGCAAGGAAAATTCATAGCAGAAAATTCATCGCAAAAAAATCATCGCAGAAAATTCAAAAAGGCATTGCAAGAAAAATTCAAGGCAGATAATTCATAGCAGAAAATTCAAGGCAAAAAATTTCTTCGCAGAAAATTCATCGCAAAAAATTCATCGCAAGAAAGGTCATTGCAAGGAAAATTCAACGCAGAAAATTTATCGCAGAAAATTAATTACAGAACATTCATCGCAGAAAATTCATCGCAAAAGATTCATCGCAAAAAATTTCATCGCAGAAAATTCATCGCAAAAAATTCATCGCAAGGAAAGTATTTGCAAGGAAAATTTAACGCAGAAAGTCATTGCAAGAAAAATTCATAGCAGAAAATTAATCGCAAAAAATTCATCCCAAGAAATTTCATCGCAGAAAATTCATCGCGAAAAATTTATCGCGGAAAATTCATCGCAAGAAAAGTATTTGCAAGGAAAATTCAACGCAGAAAGTCATTGCAAGGAAAATTCATAGCAGAAAATTCATCGCAAAAAATCATCGCAGAAAATTCATCGCAAAAGATTCATCGCAAAAAAGTCATTGCAAGAAAAATTCAAGGCAGATAATTCATAGCAGAAAATTCATCGCAAAAATTCGTCGCAAAAAATTTCTTCGCAGAAAATTCATCGCAAAAAATTCATCGCAAGAAATTTTATCGCAAGAAAGGTCATTGCAAGGAAAATTCAACGCAAAAAATGTATCGCAGAAAATTAATTGCAGAACATTCATCGCAGAAAATTCATCGCAAAAAATTTCATCGCAGAAAATTAATCGCAAAAAATTAATCGCAAAAAAGTCATTGCAGAAAAATTCAAGGCAGAAAGTCATTGCAAGGAAAATTCATAGCAGAAAATTCATCGCAAAAAAATCATCACGAAAAAAGTCATTGCAAGGAAAATTCAACATAGAAAATTCATCGCTAAAAATGCATCGCAAGAAAAAATTCAACGCATGAATTTTCAGCGTAGGAAATTATATCGCAGAGAAATTTCACCGCAGTGAAATTTCATAGTAAACGACATTTTTGAAATATTGAAATTTTGTTTTAAAAACAGACAAAATGTCCCAATAAAATACAAGATTCAATTCAGGCATGTTATAGCAAAAAAACGCTATATTAAAATAACAAACGCGATTCTATTATAAGGAATGAAATTGATTATAATGAAAATTCAACGCAGAAAGCCATTGCAGGGAAAATTCATAGCAGAAAATTCATCTCAAAAAATTCATCGCAAGAAAAATACAACATAGAAAATTCATCGCTGAAAATGCATGGAAAATTCAACGCGTGAATTTTCAGCGCAGAGAAATTTCACCGCAGTGAAATTTCATAGTAAATGTAATTTTTGAAATATTTAAATTTTGTTTGGAAAGCAGACAAAATGTCCCTATAAAATATAAGATTCAATTCAGGCATGTTATAGCAAAAAAAAACGGTATATTGAAAAAATAAACGCGATTCTATTATAAGGAATACATTTTTTTGCAATGAATTTTTGCGACGAATTTATTTGAGTTGAATTTTTGCGACGAATTTTCTTGCGATGAATTATTTTTGCAATGAATTTTCTTGCAACGAAATTTCTTGCGATGAATTTTTTTGCTATGAATTTTCTTGCGATGAATTTTTTCGGCGAATTTTCTTGCGATGAATTTTTGCGATGAATTTTCTTACGATTAATTTTCTTGCGACGAATTTTCTTGCTAAGTATTTTCTTACGACGAAATTTCTTGCGATAAATTTTTGCGGCCAATTTTCTTGCGATAAATCTGTGCGACACATTTTTGCAATGAATTTTCTTGCAACGAAATTTCTAGCGTTGAATTTTTTTGCTTTAAATTTTCTTGCGATGATTTTTTCGGTGAATTTTCTTGCGATAAGTTTTTGCGATGAATTTTCTTACGTTCGTTTTTTCTTGCGACGAATTTTCTTGCAATGTATTTTCTTACGACGAAATTTTTTGCGATGAATTTTTGCGGCGAATTTTCTTGCGATAAATCTGTGCGACCCATTTTTGCAATGAATTTTCTTGCAACGAAATTTCTAGCGTTGAATTTTTTTGCTTTGAATTTTCTTGCGATGAATTTTTCCGGCGAATTTTCTTGCGATAAATTTTTGCGATGAATTTTGTTACGATAAATTTTCTTGCGACGAATTTTCTTGCAATGTATTTTCTTACGACGAAATTTTTTGCGATGAATTTTTGCGGAGAATTTTCTTGCGATAAATCTGTGCGACCCATTTTTGCAATGAATTTTCTTGCAAGGAAATTTCTACCGTTGAATTTTTTTGCTTTGAATTTTCTTGCGATGAATTTTTTCGGCGAATTTTCTTGCGATAAATTTTTGCGATGAATTTTCTTACGTTGAATTTTCTTGCGACTCTTCTCTTTTAATTGACGATAGGCCATTAGTAGATAATAGAATTCATTGTTTTTTTTTCCTCTCTTGTCTGGGATGCACGTCCATGTTTTCAGCTCTAGTTATAGAATTTAATTTATTACCTTAAAATATTATAGGTGAATGGCTTATAACTCAAAACCAAAGCCAAAAAAAAAATCCTAACTTATTCCATTAATCGCCTTAATCGATTGGGATTCATATCGACAATAACACCCCCGCACGATGCTACCGAACTTCCTCCACTTGTTTGTGGCGAACGTGCTGTAAACAGGACGAAAAAATATATTTGTGCCATAAACTTATCCGCTTATCGAACTTTTTCCGGACGATAAAGTTTTAGACGTTTTTATATGTTTTCGCATTCACTCGACATTGCAAAACAATACCATACAAAGCCGGTTAAAACGGGCCATAATTCAAAAGGTCTGAGTGGCGAATTCGCCGCCACCGAGCAATTATTTGGTTAGTCAAGATAAACACGAGAAATGGGCACGTAATTTGCGTCGGCCATAATTAAGCTAGGTAATTATTAAGTCCACTTTATCCTGGCAGGCTATGTGTTCTGGGCAAACGTTGGACTGCTTTAATTTAGCACTGAAAAAAAAAATGGTGGATGAGATATTGGGGTAATTTAAAGTTTGTAGGATGATTATTGCGAGGGTTGGGTAGAGGTTTTTCTGCGGCAAAGGAGGTAATTTTGCTCTGAATTCTTTGCAATCACCTCTTTAAAAATTCTAAGTTAAATTATTTCAATGCATATCACTTTATAGACTTGTTCTAGCTTTACAAATGTACATAAATAAACAAACTATCTACTGATGGTCTTTCCGCTATGCACCAGCCAATAAATAGATAAGAGCTAATAAATGAAACACTGTTGCTTTGTTTGTATAACTTTTGAAAATGTTCAAACTTACAGTGTATGTTTGATAATGGCACTTTGAAGTTGCCGAAACTAGAGTCATACAAACAAAGCAACAGTGTTTTATTTATTATATAAAATGTATGACGAAGTAGAAGCCTCCAGTATAAACAACAAGATAAGAGCTAGTTGCAGGGTTGCTCACGAAAGTTCGGCGAGGAGGCTACGGAAGAAAATTTGACCCTAACAGTAGCGAAATATTTGCTTCCTCTATAAGGGTAAGTAGTGCAGCACGAGCGGCATCTTTATCTTAGCCTCCTCTACAAAGATCCACGAGTCGCCGCTGATGCATATCCATGATTAATGCAAACTGTTATACGCTTGAAATATAAAACAATGAGTACATTTATCTAGTAGACGCATTTACTAAATTAGTTTTTTTTTTGTTTTTAGGAAATGGCTACATCGAAGGCACGGAGCTTGATGGATTTCTGCGGGAATTCGTGTCAAGCGCCAACGTAACCGATATCTCCCCCGATGTAAGTATTGAGGAATAAATAACCCGATTCCGTACGATTGCCATAAAATTTTAATTTTCAGGCCGTGTCGGATGAGATGCTGGTGGAATTAAAGGCTTGCTTCATGGAGGCGTACGACGATAATCAAGATGGAAAAATCGATATAAGAGAGGTATTCTGCATAATCCCATAAAAGCACAAATAAATTTTACACGTTTGCGGATTTTCAGTTGGCGCAGTTGCTGCCCATGGAGGAGAATTTCCTGCTACTATTCAGATTTGATAATCCGCTGGAATCCAGCGTCGAGTTTATGAAGGTAATCTCGTAAACTCCCGGAATTTTATGCGAAATTTTTCATATTCCTCAATTTAATTAACATTCCTCCGAACTGTCGCGCATATTTCACAAACCAGTGCTTTGATGAAACCGATGTTGCAGATATGGAGGGAGTACGATACCGATGGCAGTGGTTACATAGAAGCCGACGAACTGAAAGTGAGTAAACCGCGTCGAACTTATTCACATCAAAGGGGATTTAATTAATATCAACATTTACAGAACTTCCTCAGGGATCTGCTTAAGGAAGCCAAAAAAATAAACGATGTTTCCGAGGATAAGCTCATCGAATACACGGACACGATGGTAATGGCTTTCGCGCGCTTTCAAGTTGTATCGCTGATTTGTTTGCGTTTCAGCTGCAAGTGTTTGACTCGAATAAGGATGGGCGGCTGCAGCTTTCAGAAATGGCGAAGTGAGTGAATGTTTGGATCAGTGATGGCTGGCGGCGTGATTCATGGTACAGTAAGCTAACGCATCGCATAAGTGCTCTATCACACTAGGCCACCATGATGGATCCAGCCACCAAGTAAAGCAACCTGGTTGATCCACCAGTAAAGTCTGGCCGGATTCGACTGGTGGCGCAACCAAACTGGTGGCGCCACCAGAGCGATACCAGGTGTGTTATGTTCCATTTCACTTAATACATTTGACTGGTGGCGCCACTGGTGCCGCCACCATGGTGGCCTAGTGTGATAGAGCACTAAGACTCACTGAGAGAATGAATCAACCGACCTCTACTACCGCGGCCGTACCATGAGTCAAGCCGCCAGCCGCTACTGATTTGTGCCATTCGTTGAAATATTGTTGATTTTTAGATTGCTTCCCGTGAGGGAAAACTTCCTTTGTAGACAAGTTTTTAAGGTAACTTTACAATCATTTTAGAAAAGTGTAAACCGTGCAGAATTTTTAAAATGGTAATTTCTGATTCTTAATTTTAAAACAAACAAAAAATAACTTATGTAACGTAATTATTATTTGCTATTTTATATTTTCGTATTATTATATTCAGGGTGTCTCATTTTAATAGCAGGAACTCGTCAGTACATTAAATCTTTTTTTTAAAACTAGGTCGCGTTGTCATGGAGGGTAGCTTTCCTACCTTGTGGGCGTCGGGGCCGTGGGTTCGAATCCCATTCAGGGCGGTCATTATTAGAACCGATTATTTCTTTTATAGTGCCCTTTTCTAATCAATAGTACATCTCTAAGCATTTTTTTTTAGATTATTCACTTTTTATAAATTGGAAATTTTGAGATTTTTTCATCAAAAAACTGCAAATCGGCAGGAAACGCCTAAATAACCATTAAAATATATCCCTTTTTAATTCTTTTTTCAGATCCAAGAGCTCTTTCAGAGATACGCAAAATTACTGTTGTCGTAAATTGTGCTTAAATCGACTGGAAACGCCTAAATAACGATTTAATTTTTTTTTCAAATCTAAGAGTTTATTTTGAACACTATTTGAATATAAAAAAAATGTATGACTTTCGGGAACAAAGATACGTAAAATGACTTGTCGTAAATGGTGCTTCAAATATTTTTTTTTCAATTAAAAAAAAAAACGATTACAATTTTATTCTTTTCAAGTCCAACAGTTTATTCCGAACACTATTTGTCGGTAAAAAAAAATTGTGGAATTCCCGGAAACGGAGATTTGCAAAATGACTTTTGTCGATAATAGACTGGAAACTCCTAAACCTCTCCTAAACCTCTATTAATTTTTTTTTTTCAAAAATGTTTTTAATTTTTTTTTTCAAGTCTAAAAGCTCATTCTGAACACTATTTGTCTATTAAATTAATTTGTTGGACTTCCGGGAACGGAATTACTTTTATCGAATCGAACATAATGCTTAAATCGACTGCAAATACCTAAATAACGACTAAAAAAAATCTATTTTTTTTTTATTTATTTTTTGTCACAGTTAATTCTGAACAGTGTCAATAATTTTTTATGGGACTTCCGGGATACGCAAATTGATTTTTATTGTAAATAGTGCTTACATTGATTCAAAGCGTCTAAATAACGATTAAAACTATTTTTTTTTAAGATTTTTATTTTTTTTAAGTGTAAGAGCTAATTCTGAACACTATTTGTTTATAATAGAAATTGTGCGACTTCCGGGAACGGAGATACGCAAAATGATTTCTCGAAAATAGTGCTTAAATCGACTGCAAACGCCTAAATAACGACTAAAAAAAAATCAAAATTTTTTAATTATATTTTTTAAATCACAGTTCTTTCTGAACACTGTGAATAATTTTATTATGGGACTTCCGGGAACGAAAATACGCAAATTGATTTTTATAGCAAAGAAGTGTCTAAATAACGATTAAAAAATTTATTTTTTGAAAAAGATTTTTATTTTTTTTTTCAAGTCTAAAAGCTCATTCTGAAAACTATTTGCTTATAAAAGAGAAATTGTGCGACTTTCAGGAACGGAGATACGTAAAATTATTTCTCGAACATAGTGCTTAAATCGACTGCAAACGCCTAATTAACGACTAAAAAAAAACTTTTTTTTTAATATATTTTTTAAGTCACAGTTCATTCTGAACACTGTCAATATTTTTTTTATTGGACATCCGGGAACGGAGATACGCAAATTGACTTTTATCGTAAAGAAGTGTCTAAATAACGATTAAAAAATATTTTTTTTTTAAAGATTTTTATTTTTTTTTAAGTCTAAGAGCTCATTCTGAACACTATTTGTTTATAAAAGAAATTGTGCGACTTCCGAAAACGCAGATAAGCAAAATGATTTCTCGAAAATAGTGCTTAAATCTACTGCAAACGCCTAAATAACGACTAAAAAAAATCAATTTTTTTTAAATTATATTTTTTAAGTCACAGTTCTTTCTGAACACTGTTAATAATTTTATTATAGGACTTCCGGGAACGGAAATACGCTAAATAATTTCTCGAAAATAGTGCTTAAATCGACTGCAAACGCCTAAATAACGATTTTAAAAAAATCATTTTTTTAATTATTTTTTTAAGTCATAGTTCATTCTGAACACTGTCAATAATTTTTTTATTGGACTTCCGGAAACGGAGATACGCAAATTGACTTTTACCGCAAAGAAGTGTCTAAATAACGATTTAAAATTTTTTTTTTTTTAAAGAAAGTCTAAAAGCTCATTCTAAAAACTATTTGCTTATAAAAGAAAAATTGTGCGACTTTCGGGAACGGAAATACGCTAAATAATTTCTCGAAAATAGTGCTTAAATCGACTGCAAACGCCTAAATAACGACTAAAAAGAAATCATTTTTTTTTAATTATATTTTTTAAGTCACAGTTCTTTCTGAACACTATCAATAATTTTTTTATGGGACTTCCGGGAACGAAGATACGCAAATTGATTTTTATCGCAAAGAAGTGTCTAAATAACGATTAAAAAAAAAAAATTTTTAAAGATTTTTATTTTTTTTAAGTCTAAAAGCTCATTCTGAAAACTGTTTGCTTATAAAAGAGAAATTATGCGACTTTCGGGAACGGAGATACGTAAAATGATTTCTGTTTTTAAATCGACTGCAAACGCCTAATTAACGACTTAAAAAAATATATTTTTTTTTATTGTATTTTTTAAGTCACACTTCATTCTGAACACTGTCAATAATTTTTTTATTGGACATCCGGGAACGGAGATACGCAAATTGACTGTTATCGCAAAGAAGTGTCTAAATAACGATTAAAAAATATTTTTTTTTAAAGATTTTTATATTTTTTCGATTGCAAACGACTAAATAACGACTAAACAAAATCAAAAAAATTTTATACTATATTTTTTTTAAGTCACAGTTTATTCTGAACACTGTCAATAATTTTTTATGGGACGTTTTTCTGCAAAAAGTCAATTTTTGGTCTTCAAATTTTAACGCCATTTTTTTTCTCTTGGTGAAGTTGGAGAAATTTTATGTGGTCATTTGTAAAGAGACACTTCGTGGGATTAACCTTTCGCAGTTATCTTCAATTGTTGCCGTGAATGTGGAAACTACAAGCGTTTTTCTGCAAAAAGTCAATTTTTGGTCATAAAATTTTTGTTTTGACAAGCGCCATTTTTTTTCTCGGTGAAGTTGGAGGAGTTTTAAGTGGTGATTTGTAAAAATACAATTCTTAGGATTAAGCAGTCCCAGTTTTATTCATTTGTTGATGCGAGTGTGGAAACTACAAGCGTTTTTCTGCAAAAAGTCAATTTTTGGTCATCAAATTTTGGTTTTGACAAGCGCCATTTTTTTTCTCGGTGAAGTAGGAGGAGTTTTAAGTGGTGGTTTGCAAAAATACAATTCTTAGGATTAAGCAGTCCCAGTTTTTATTCATTTGTTGATGCGAATGTGGAAACTACAAGCGTTTTTCTGCAAAAAGTCAATTTTTGGTCATCAAATTTTTGTTTTGACAAGCGCCATTTTTTACCGGTGAAGTAGGAGGAGTTTTAAGTGGTGATTTGTAAAAATACAATTCTTAGGATTAAGCAGTCCCAGTTTTATTCATTTGTTGATGCGAATGTGGAAACTACAAGCGTTTTTCTGCAAAAAGTCAATTTTTGGTCATCAAATTTTTGTTTTGACAAGCGCCATTTTTTTTTTTGGTGAAGTACGAGGAGTTTTAAGTGGTGATTTGTAAAAATACAATTCTTAGGATTAAGCAGTCCCAGTTTTATTCATTTGTTGATGCGAATGTGGAAACTACAATCGTTTTTCTGCAATAATTCAATTTTCGGTCATCAAATTTTTGTTTTGACAAGCGCCATTTTTTTTCTCGGTGAAGTAGGAGGAGTTTTAAGCGGTGGTTTGCAACAATACAATTCTTAGGATTAAGCAGTCCCAGTATTTATTCATTTGTTGATGCGAATGTGGAAACTACAAGCGTTTTTCTGCAAAAAGTCAATTTTTGGTCGTCAAATTTTTGTTTTGACAAATGCCATTTTTTTCTCGGTGAAGTTGGAGGAGTTTAAAGTGTTAATTTGTAAAGAGATACGCAAATTGACTTTTATCGCAAAGAAGTGTCTAAATAACGATTAAAAAATATGTTTTTGAAAAAGATTTTTATATTTTTTTTTCAAGTCTAAAAGCTCATTCTGAAAACTATTTGTTTATAAAAGAAATTGGTGCGACTTTCGGGAATGAAGATACGTAAAATTATTTCTCGAAAATAGTGCTTAAATCGACTGCAAACGCCTCAAAATCAATTTTTTTTTGTTATTTTTTTAAGTCACAGTTCATTTTGAACACTGTCAATAATTTTTTTATGGGACTTCCGGGAACGAAGATACGCAAATTAACTTGTATCGTAAATAGTGTGTACATTGGCCTGAAGCGTCTAAATAACGATTAAAAAAAAATTCAAAAAGATTTTTATATTTCTTTTCAAGTCTAAGAGCTTATTCTGAACACAATTTGTTTATAAACGAAATTGTGCGACTTCCGGAAACGGAGATACGCAAAATGATTTCTCGAAAATAGTGCTTTAATCGACTGCAAACGATTTAAAAAAATCAAATTTTCTGTTATTATTTTTTTAAGTCACAGTTCATTCTGAACACTGTCATTTTTTTTTTCAAAAAATCTTTTATTACAGATTTGGATTCTATGCTAAAAAATATTAGGTTTTCACCTAATTTTTTTTTTTTCGATTAACGAGCCGCTGTAATTGGCAAAAACTGTAAAAATTACATTTATAGAATTAAATTCATTTCTCGCACCAAATGAACCAGACAGTAGTTGAAATCAGTAAATTTTGTCGAAAACTTGTCTTTGAGATAGATGGCGCTGTAATCATGGAAAAGGTAATTTTTTAATCTTGGGTTTTTTTTCCACTTATTGTAATGGAATTAAACTTAAACAATACATCACCACAATGGAAAAGATTAGATTGGAATTGAAAATAAAATTCGTTTTTATTCGTTTCTGAGAATTATTTTTTACAAAGAATACTTATCTGTATACCATATGTCATATATATTGCACACAAAAATTTTGATGACTCAAAACTTTACGAATAAGACTTTATATAAAGATGACTACGAAAAAACGTTTGGTGCAAGAAATAAAAATAAAATTTATACAGGGTGTTACAAATTCGAATTTGTAACACCCTGTACATTATTTAATTTCAAATAATCGTGTCTAAGTAATTTGGAAAATAAAATCTTCCGCGTCTGCACGATTATTTATAATTGTGAATTAATTTATTATTAATGTACATCCATGGAGTGGTAAACTTTTCCTAAATAAAATGCTACCGCCGAAAGTGGGGTACGAACCCGCAGCGTTTCGCACCGAAAGCCGATACCAAACGGCCCCGCTACTGAGTGCCCCCAATTTTTTAAGATAAATGTAGTTTTTTATGATATTACAAATAAAATACTTTGTTCACGAAAATGTTATAATGTGCGCATTATTTAATTGTATGGGCAGCAATAATGGTGTACATTTAACACTCAATTTCTTAAACACGCATTTGCTCCACTCGCCTATGGTTCGTTCCGCAAACATTGTTCTCGTGATTAATAGTCATCATTATATGCTCGTTGTACAATATACTATTGTTACGTTCAATATTGGAAAGACGAAATCCTGCTACTCTAAACAAGGAAACCCTGTATAGTATTTTTCTTTAAATAATAGAATGAGAAATTACTAACTTACAAATACAACTAATCTTATAAAAATATTGTATCCACACAGTATTTATATTTTGAGATGATAGTGATTCCGATATAAATGAAATTCTGAAAATGCACAAAATCAATTCTCAAAATATAACCACAAAATTAATTTCGAAAAAAAAACATGCAAATTCTTTAAACTATCAATACACCTAGATTTTCACACCCCTATTGTTTTCTTCTAATCGCACATAATACTTTCTGTGCACAAATTTATATTTAAAGACTCTTTAAAAACTGCAAAATACCATGCAGCCTTCTTCTAAATTTCAAACAAAACTAAATTAGATAACTAGATGATTAACGTGACCTAATAAATCGATCGTTTCTATAACTGTCAATGTTGCACGGCTTTATCTGTCTGTCTTTGTCGCTAATCTTTCGCTAGGAGGGAATAGAAGTAAGTAATACCTTTGAATTTACTAATGTCTGTACAGAAAAAAAAATCGTTTGATGTTGGAAGTGGTATTTTGTGTGTTCGTCACCTGAAATGTAAATTTTGATGAAATTAACTGGAATCATGATAAATGTGACGGATTCCACGTTGATATGCTAATGCGAGGCTCGGCATATAAAAACTTGATGTCTTTCAGGTGTAATTTCACTTCCATTCCATTTGCTTGGTGCGGTGTGTGTAAATAATTTTAATCGGAGTCATATTTTTATGTATTTTGAGAAGTTTATCAATAATTAACGTGAAAAGAAAATATTAAATATTGTTCCCCCATCACCTACAGACCGGTTTCGACCTTTCAGGTCTCATCAGTGTATGGGGAAACAGAGATTACTATTGGAATATAAGTATTCCAAACACCGTTAAAGGTAGAAACGCCAAAGTGGTGGAATCTATTGCTTTAGTATAGCATTCAGGCAATAGAGGAATCTATTGCCTTCAGTACAGCATTCAGGCAATAGATTCCGCCACTTTGGCGTTTCTACCGTGAAAAGAAAATTTCTAACATGAAATGCATTAAAATTGAAAAAGCATCATTTGTTGCAGAAGCATTAAATACATTCTATTTGCTAAGGTTCTAAAAAGGACACAAATATTTCTCCTGGGTAAGAGTTAACGAAAAACCTGGATTTATGGAAACCTCCAAACTTAAAAAATATTTTTTTTTTATTCACTTAAACACGTTCACTTTTGTATGACTTCATCACTCCGAACATTTTTTTAAATTTATTGATGGCTGAGGCGTTAACTTCGTGATACATTTGGAACTTTAAATAAAACAGTTCCTTTGTTAATATCACACTTTATTTTTTGATGACTCGAGTTTCGATTATTAGCTGATCATTATTAAACTTAAAGTAAATTAAAATACAATAAACTAAACACACGTAAATACGTGAACATGACAGCCGCAATGACAGATAATACTGACTGCATAAATATGCAGAGTGAAATGAAGAGGAGAATATTAGGCCGAACTGTTCAATTTTTTTAATCGTGTTGCTGCAAACCGAATGTAGTTAATCGGTACCTCAAATTAATATTAATCAATAATCAATCAATATTATTCAAAGTACGACTAAGTTACAACCTTTGCCCATAGGAAAATTCGATAGAATTATATTCCGCCAAATACGGGACATATAAACCCCGTAACGAGATGAACGTGCTAATTCTAAAATTTAACAACTTACAAAATTACAAAAAATGACTCTGATAAGCGATTAATTTATACACACTGTACTTGATAACTGAGGTGTAGATCAGATTCTACAATGCACCGCATGCACATCTCTATTTTTTTCCAATGTTTGCGCTTGCATGACTTCCGAAACACACACACACGATGCAGCCATACAATCCCTTACATGACTTATCACTTACACACTGTATATATATACAAAAGGCGTAGAAAACACACGGTACAAATGTTTCATCTCGCGTCGAGGATGGGCGAATCATAATTTATGCATTTTAGGGCGCCACGAAGCTCACGAAGGATGACATCGAGAGGGTTTTCTCCCTTTACGACAGGGTGAGCAGCAATTTATACAATCATAAATTCTGTTGTTTTTTTTTTCTTTTTTATGGACCGTGGTTTCTTAATAGTTGCAGAAGTCGTATATTACGTCGTTTGCTACTCACAAATGTTAAAAAAAAAACAGTTTTACAGCAATATTGGCATTTCTTCTTATGATGGTGTATTACTTTGATTTTTGGTTATGTATATTAAAGCTGTGAGCCACTGACTTTTGTTACTGAGTTGGCCATGCCCGAGAAAGAGAGAGAGAAACATAGCAGTCATGTCTGAGATTAATTCATTTTTAATAAATCTAATTCAATTGAATTAGTCTAGTCTCATGACGTAATAATATGTGACATCCTTCATTTATCTCACAGCCAACTCTGAATCAAAATTTTGTGGCTCACACGATAGTATTGTATTTAATTAAGTTGAATATTTATTAATTTATTTTTTTTGCCACACCTTTTTTCATGCTTTCTTATTAATGTTTTCGTAAAAAGGATATTATTTGTAAATAAAGTTATTATTATTATTATTTATCGATTCATGCGAATGTAAATTAGATTTGTAATTTTAACTACATTAGAGTAAGGACTGTCTCAAATGACTATTATTTATGAATCAATTAACATAATTTTTACTCTAATTTTATACAACCATGTTTTAAATTTTTTTTTACTATTTTTATATTTTATTTTTTTAGTTACATTGTAGTTTAGGTAGATGTCAAATTTATATTTTATTTTACTTAATATTTGTTTATTAATTTTGTAAATTTATTTTTTTAGTTACATTTTAGTTTGGTAGATGTCAAATTTGTATTTTATTTTTCTTAAAAAAAAATTCCTAATTTTGTAAATTTATTTTTTTATATTTTATTTTTTTAGTTACATTGTAGTTTAGGTAGATGTCAAATTTATATTTTATTTTACTTAATATTTGTTTATTAATTTTGTAAATTTATTTTTTTAGTTACATTTTAGTTTGGTAGATGTCAAATTTGTATTTTATTTTTCTTAAAAAAAAAATCCTAATTTTGTAAATTTATTTTTTTAGTTACGTTTTAGTTTGGTAGATGTCAAATTTGTATTTTATTTTTCTTAAAAAATAAAATAAAATAAATAATTTGTGATTATTTTTGTAAATCAATTATTATTATTATTATCTTTATTTAATTTCTTTAATGCTTCTGCAAAGAGTGAGGATTTTTAATCTTAATTATTACACAATCATGTGATTATCATATTAATATCATATATTGGCATGAAGTTTATACAGTTTTTATTGGAGATTTGATAAAAATGTTTTTTATTTAGGATAACAATGGAACGATCGAAAATGAGGAATTAAGAGGTTTCTTGAAAGACCTGTTAGAATTGGTGAAGAAGGTAAGATTAACAAATTTACAATTTACAGCAACAACATTCGATAAATCTAAATGCTTGAGTCGTAATTCAACTAAATTTAATCGTAGCCATCTTCTACTTTAAAATAAATAAATTGCACGAAATAGTTTATACGATTAAAAGTAGAAGAATTTGAGGACCAAACATCCTTACCAGAAAAAGTTTGCAGGTCACCGCAATTGATTGAATCGAATGTGCAGGAACTCCGTCTTGTTGAAACTTTACAGCTAAAGTTTAATTTCTTTAGCATGCTTAGACTTTACGTCATTGATGTTGTGAATTATAGAACTGATATATCTTTAACACACTAAGACTCAGGACCTCAATAAGAAAATCAAAGAATGCAATTACCATTACACATACATTTTTAAGAGTTGATTTTAATTTGCTTCCGGCTATAATTTTTCAATTATCTTTTTCAAAAAACGATACATTCCGAATAGATTTGGAAATTTTGAAACTAATTCCAGCCGAGATAAATTTCTAATCATTTTTCAAATGACTGATTGCAATTTTGTTTTCTTTAGTTTAGGTTTTCGGTGTTGTCATTTTATTCCCCGCCAAAATATGTTAATTTTTTTAGCGATATATCAAAAATATATTCATTCTGGATGGATTTGGAAACTTTTACGCTAATTCCAGCAGAAATGATTTTTTTACAATTTTTGTTATCTGTGTTGCTACTGTGTTCCAGCTGTGATATGTCAATTGTTTTAAAGGGATTGTTGTTTTAATTTTGGATGTATTTTGAAATTTTTAAGCAAATTCCAGCGCAGATGATTTTTTTGCAATTTTTCTTAAGGCTGCATACAATTTTCATTTCCTCTGTTCAAGTTTTGAGTGATGCCATTTTGTTTCCAGCTGTGATACATCAATTGTTTTAAAAGGACGTCAAAAATAGGTTAATTTTGGATGGATTTTGAAATTTTGAAACTATTTCCAGCAGAGATGAATTTTTTAGAATTTTTCTTATCGCCGAATGCAACTTTCATTTCCTCTGTTCAAATTTTGAGTGTTGCTATTCTGTTTCCAGCTCTGATATGTCGATTGATTTTGAAATGTTGAAGCTATTTCCAGCAGAGATGAATTTTTTACAATTTTTCTTATCGCCGAATGCAATTTTCATTTTCTCCATTTTAGTTTTGAGTGTTACTACTTTCTCTTCAGCTGTGATATGTCAACTGTTTTAAAGGGATGTTAAAAATAGGTTAATTTTGGATGGATTTTGAAATTTTGAAGCAAATTCCAGCAGAGATGATTTGTTTGCAATTTTTCTTATCGCCGAACGCAATTTTTACTTCCTTTCTTCAACTTGTAAGTGTTGCTATTTTGTTTCCAGCTGTGGTATGCCAATTTCTTTAAAGAGCTGTCAAGATGGTTTAATTTTGGGTGGATTTTGAAATTTTGAAGCTATTTCCAGCACGGATGAATTTTTTACAATTTTTCTTATCGCCGAATGCAATTTTCATTTCCTCTGTTCAAGTTGTTGTCGAGTGATGCCATTTTGTTTCCAGCTGTGATATGTCAATTGTTTTACAGAGATGTTAAAAATAGGTTAATTTTGGATTGATTTTGAAATTCTGAAGCTAATTCCAGCAGAGATGAATTTTTTACAATTTTTGTTATCGCCGAATGCAATTTTCATTTCCTCTGTTCAAGTTTTGAGTGATGCCATTTTGTTTCCAGCTGTGATATGTCAATTGTTTTACAGAGATGTTAAAAATAGGTTAATTTTGGATTGATTTTGAAATTCTGAAGCTAATTCCAGCAGAGATGAATTTTTTACAATTTTTGTTATCGCCGAATGCAATTTTCATTTCCTCTGTTCAAGTTTTGAGTGATGCCATTTTGTTTCCAGCTGTGATATGTCAATTGTTTTAAAGGGATATTAAAAATAGGTTAATTTTGGATGGATTTTGAAATTTTGAAGCAAATTCCATTAGAGATAATTTGTTTACAATTTTTCTTATCGCCGAACGCAATTTTCACTTCCATTCTTCAACTTATAAGTGTTGCTATTTTGTTTCCACCTGTGGTATGCCAATTTTTTTAAAGGGCTGTCGAAATAGTTTAATTTTGGGTGGATTTTGAAATTTTGAAACATTTCCTCTGTTCAAGTTTAGATTTTTGTTATTTTGTTTCTAGCTGTGATATGTCATTTTTTTTAATAGATGTCCAAAATAGCTTTATTTTGGATAGATTTTGAAATTGTGAAGCTGTTTTCAGCAGAGATCAAGTTTTTGCAATTTTTCTTATCGCCGAACGCAATTTTCATTTTCTCCGTTTTAGTTTTGAGTGTTGCTATTTTATTTCTTCCTGTGATATGTAATTTTTTTAAAGGGATGTCCAAAATAGGTTTATTTTGGATGGATTTTGAAATTTTGAAGCTATTTCTAGTAGAGATAAATTTTTTGCAATTTTTCTAATCGTCGAATGCAATTTTCCTTTTTGTAATTTAGGTTTTGAGTGTTATTAACTTATTTCTACCCGCAATATGTTCATTATTAAAGAAGTAAGTCAAAAACAGGTTCATTCTGGTTGCATTTTGAAATTTTGAAGCTATTTCCAACAGAGATAATTTTTTTGCAATTTTTCTAATCGTCGAATGCAATTTTCCTTTTTGTACTTTAGGTTTTGAGTGTTGTTAATTTATTTCTACCTGCAATATGTCAATTATTTTAGTAGTATGTCAAAAACAGATTCATTCTGGTTGCATTTTGAAATTTTGAAGCTAATTCCAGCAGAGATAAATTTTTTACAATTTTTCTAATCGTCGAATGCAATTTTCCTTTTTGTTATTTAGGTTTTGAGTGTTGTTAATTTATTTCTACCTGCAATATGTCAATTATTTTAGTAGTATGTCAAAAACAGATTCATTCTGGTTGCATTTTGAAATTTTGAAGCCATTTCCAGCAGAGATAAATTTTTTACAATTTTTCTAATCGTCGAATGCAATTTTCCTTTTTGTTATTTAGGTTTTGAGTGTTGTTAATTTATTTCTACCTGCAATATGTCAATTATTTTAGTAGTATGTCAAAAACAGATTCATTCTGGTTGCATTTTGAAATTTTGAAGCTATTTCCAGCAGAGATAATTTTTTTGCAATTTTTCTAATCATCGAATGCAATTTTCCTTTTTGTACTTTAGGTTTTGAGTGTTGTTAATTTATTCCTACCTGCAATATGACAATTATTTTAGTAGTATGTCAAAAACAGATTCATTCTGATTGCATTTTGAAATTTTGAAGCTATTTCCAGCAGAGATACATTTTTTGCATTTTTTCTAATCGTCGAATGCAATTTTCCTTTTTGTACTTTGGGTTCTGAGTGTTGTTAATTTATTTCTACCTGCAATATATCAATTATTTTAGCAGTATGTCAAAAACCGATTCATTTTGGTTGGATTTTGAAATTTTGAAGCAAATTCCAGCAGAAATCAATTTTTTGCAATTTTTATAATTGCCTAATATCATTTTTTTTATTTTCTGTAATTTAAGTTTTGGGAGTTGTCAATTTGTTTCCAGCTGCAATATGTCAATTATTTTAGCAGTATGTCAAAAACAGGTTCATTTTGGTTGGATTTTGAAATTTCGAAGGTAATTCCAGCAGAGATAATTTTTTTACGGTTTTTATAATTGCTGAATGTATTTTTTTTCTGTAATTTAAGTTTCGAGAGTTGTCAATTTGTTCTCCAGTTGTAATATGTCAATTATTTTAGCAATATGTCAAAAATAGGTTCATTTTGGTTGGATTTTGAAATTTTAAAGGTAATCCCAGCAGAGATAATTTTTTCACGATTTTTATAATTGCTGAATGTGATTTTTTCTTTTCTGTAATTTAAGTTTTGAGAGTTCTTAATTTGTGTCCACATGATATATTGTGTCAACTATTCTAGCGGTATGTCAAAAACGGGATCCTTCTGGTTGAATTGTTGAAGCTAATTCCAAGAGAGATGAATATTTTACAATTTTTATAATTGCTGAATGTAATTTTCTTTTCTGTAATTGTTTTGAGAGTTGTCAATTTGTTTCCAGGTGTAATATGTCATTTATTTTAGCAGTACGTCAAAAATAGGTTCATTGTGGTTAGATTTTGAAATTTTGAAGCAAATTCCAGCAGAAATAATTTTTTTACAATTTTTATAATTGCCGAATGTATTTTTTTTTCTTTTCTGTAATTTAAGTTATGACAGTTGTTAATTTATTTCTAGTTGTAATATCTCAATTGTTTTAGCAGTATGTCAAAAAAAGGTTTATTCTGATTGGATTTTGAAATTGTGAAGCTAATTCCACCAGCGATGATTTTTTTGCAATTTTTTTAAATCGCTGAATGTTAAATTTCTACAGTTAAATTTTTACGTGTTGCCATTACGTTTCGAGCTATGATAAGTCAACTGTTTTAAAAGAATTTAAAAAATAAATTCTTTCTGGATGAATTTTAGGATTTTGCAACCAATTCTAGCAAAAATGATTGTTTGGCACTTTTTAAATCCCCTAATGCAAGATTTTTTCTCCAGATTAAGTTTTGAGTGTTGCTAGTGTGATGATGAAATGTTGAAGCTATTTCCATCAGAAATAAATTTTTTACAATTTTTCTTATCGCCGAATGCAATTTTCATTTCCTCTGATCAAGTTTTGAGTGATGCCATTTTGGTTCCAGCTGTGATTTGTCAATTGTTTTAAAGGAATGTTAAAAATAGGTTAATTTTGGATGGATTTTGAAATTTTGAAGCAAATTCCAGCAGAGATGATTTGTTTACAATTTCTCTTATCGCCGAACGCAATTTTCACTTCCTTTCTTCAACTTGTAAGTGTTGCTATTTTGTTTCCAGCTGTGGTATGCCAATTTTTTTAAAAGGCTGTCAAGATAGTTTAATTTAGGGTGAATTTTGAAATTTTGAAGCTATTTCCATCACGGATGAATTTTTTACAATTTTTCTTATTGCCGAATGCAATTTTCATTTATCCAATTTAAGTTTTGAGTATTGCTGGTGTGATATGTCCATTGTTTTAAAGGCAATTGGTTAATTCTAGATGTATTTTAGAATTTTGAAGCTAAATTCTTGCGAAAATGACTTTTTTGCAATTTTTCAAAAAGTCTTATACAATGTTTTTTCTCCAGGACAAGTTTTCATTGTTGCCATTCTGCTTTCAGCTGTGATATATCAATTTTTTTAAAGGGATGTTAAAAATAGATTTATTCTAGGTAAATTTTGAAATTTTGAAGCTAATTCCTGCTAAGATTATTTTTTGACAATTTTTCAAATCACCGAATGTAATTTTCTTTTCTGTAATAAAATTTTCCAGTTTTGCTAATTTCTATCCAGCTATAATATGTCAATTGTTTTAGCAATAGCTCAAACATGGGTTCATTCTGCATGGATTCTGAAATTTTGGAACTAATTTCTACCGAGATTAATTTTTGACAATTTTTCTAATCACCGAACGTAATTTTATTTTCCGTAATAAAGTTTTTGGTTTTGCTAATTTCTTTCTAGCTGAAATATGTCAATCGTTTTAGCAGTAGGTCAAACATGGGTTCATACTGGATGGATTTTGAAATTTTGGAGCTAATATCTGCCGAGATTAATTTTTGACAATTTTTCTAATGACCGAATGTAATTTTCTTTTCCGAAATAAAGTTTTTGGTTTTGCTTATTTCTTTCCAGCTGAAATATGTCAATTGTTTTAGCAGTAGGTCAAAAATGGGTTCATTCTGGATGGATTCTGAAATTTTGGAACTAATTTCTGCCGAGATTAATTTTTGACAATTTTTCTAATCGCCGAATGTAATTTTCTTTTCCGTAATAAAGTTTTTGGTTTTGCTAATTTCTTTCTAGCTGAAATATGTCAATCGTTTTAACAGTAGGTCAAACATGGGTTCATTCTGGATATATTTTGAAATTTTGAAGCTAATTCCTGCCGAGATTAATTTCTTACATTTTTTCTAATCGCCGAAAGCAATTTTCTTCACCTCTGTTGAAGGTTTTAGTGTAGCAATTTTGTTTCTGACTATGATGTTAATTGTTTTAACGATATATCAAAAATAAGTTCATTCTTTATGGATCTTGAAATTTTGAAACTAATTTTAGTAGATATTAAGTTTTTGCAGTTTTTCTAAATGTCCAACGGATTTATTGAAGTTTGAAGATGTTGGTTCACCAGATTGTATCACAGATGATGGGAGACTGAAAATTAATGGAATAGAGGGGTGTTTGCATTATTACCTTTACTTTGATCCAACCATTTTTGCCAATTTTCATTTCGGACTTTCTTTTTTTTGCTTCTCTTTAATTATCTGTTTCTTGCAATCTGCACCAGACATTTTTATAATATTATGGGCGTAAACTTTAAAGTTACTAGTTAGTAGTAGGTGCTTCAAAAATAAAGAATCGGACGATTGCTGAATAGAATTTGAGCGTTTGAGTCCTCTTGGTACATCACAGTTCTTACAAACTTTCTAATTTTCTGTTTCTTGCAATCTGCACCAGATATTTTTATATTATTATGGCCATAAACTTTAAAATTACAAGTTAGTAGTAGGTGCTTCAAAAATAAAAAATCGGACGATTGCTGAATAGAATTTGAGCATTTGAGTCCTCCTAGTACATCCCAGTTCTTACAAACTTAAAATTGGTTGCTGCGTTGCTCAAACTTTATGTCTCTGATAGGTTTGTGTCTTAATTTGGATCAAACTTTGCAATTAAAGATTTTTTCTGTTTTAATTCATGAATAACAGCAATTTCATAATAAATCTATTTTCCAGGATTACGACGCACAAGACCTGCTGGACTTCGAAGAGACCATCCTGAGAGGAGTAGACTACAACCAAGACGGAAAGATCAGCAGGAGAGAACTGACCATGATCCTCCTGGCGATCGCGAAACATAATCAGGAGGAGGAGCCATCGACTGCTTAAAATATTGAATGTACTCAAACATGTTTGTATTGATATCTTTAATCGTTGCCAATTTACAAAACGCCCTAGCACAATATTTCAGGATTTGTTATAATAATTACTTGATGAGGGAGAATTTTTGACTTGTAATTATTGTAAGAGTTAATCAATGTATGTGACACCAAAACAATATTTTTTAAAATAAAAATTTTGACATTTCAGTCATTGAACGGATAATTTTGGAAAGAATGGACGGCATTATTAGTAATAAACACCAAGACTCAAGGCTTGATTCGTCAAGTTTATTCAACAGTCCATTAGCGTACTCATTGCGAATGTAAAAATAAATAGCATATCACGATTACATGTAGGTTTGTATTCAAAATTTAAATACGAAAGATGAAATTATTTTTCAAAATATTATTACTTTTTATATGATCAGATTTTATCGATATACCTCTACATTTATTTTATAGGTACTAAAGTAAATAATAAAATGCACTTGAATTCTTTCTCTGCACAATCATATCTTGAAGAAAATTAAGTCTAATTAAAAGTCGACGAAAACAATCCTGAAAATTGATTATATTTACGTAAAAGAATTCACTCGGAGTATAGTTTTGAAATGATATATCACATGTGTTTAATGTTATGTAATCACGGGAGGAAATAGTGAAAAATTATTAGTTTAGGAAAATTTCATAATTTCGATGTAAATATTATGTCCATGCATATAATGATGCTAAATGTGTGTCGCTTTTGACTGGAGGTGTTTACAGATTCCTAACTGGTTCCTCGTTATTCCTAATAGTAGAAGTAGATACCTGTTGAATATAATGGTTTTTCGGGTTTTATATGTAATTAGCTTAAATTACATCGAATCGGTGGAGATTTAAAACGGCTTTTCTATTTTCTAATGAGTTCAAATCCTAGTTTCAGATGGCCTAAAATAAAAATTTAGTATGTAAACCCTGAAAAACTAATTTTCTTCGAATACGTCCATTTTGCATATCTCTCATCCTTGTTCTCGTGTAAATACATCTATTTTTATTAATGCATTTCTTATCGAGATAATAAAATAGTTGTTGTGAGGAGTGTTTTATAAAGCGTTATTATCTATTCGATTGATTAGTAGATTTATTTTTCTATGCGGCAATTTCCTACGCTTAATATTCGTTGTTGCGTGATTGAGGGTGGGCATGTTTATTTAAAACAATAAATCATTACTGTTGCCAAACTAAATGGTACTATATTCAGATGTATATTGAAATGTTATTTGTAATAATTTCAGAATTACTGTTCTCTATATTCTACAATAGGTGTTCAATAAAAATGTTATATGACGTGTAATTTATTAATGCTTTACCCACCATCACTTATTGAACTCGTTCTTTAATCATGTATTCATACTATCCACCAATCGATAAAAAAATGATAAATCTGCAAAATACCCTAAGAATTATTTTTATATAAAATTACCAAATGTATGAAAAACTTAATATTTGCAACACAAATTATATTTATTTAGATACAGTTTATTACAAGCAGTGACAATCATGGTCTTTGCGAATTCATACCATCCACCAATTGATCGAAAATTGATAAACATGCAAATATCCTAAGAATTATTTTTATATAAAATTTCTAAATTTATGAAAAATTAATATTTGCAACACAAATTGTATTTATTTAGACATATTTTATTACACGCAGTGACATACAGATATTATACTGAGATTATTGCACCTCACAGCAGTTAAGATGGTCAATAGTAAACGCAATTTCAAGAAACAATACCTTTGAGTTTTTTTTTTGTCCGAATATAGGGCGCACATTATTTATACATTTGAGTAAGTAGTGCAAACAGCCTTAGACCCACATTCATCCCTTACTTTAAAAATTAACAAACAATGCAATTACATTTTATTTGAGCGGGAAGTACAAATTCAAAAAGAATATTAGGAAAATAAAAAAAATACAAAAAATTCTTTGCGTCCGCTCTATCTTTACTATTAAGCTTATGATGGCACATAATGCATTTTAGAAGTTTAAATCTACGAGGGAAAGTACATATTTTAACATCTTTAAACATTGGTGAACTCTGAAATCACAAGTGAAAAAAAAATAATTTTTTTCCTGAACTGTCTCTGTAACTTCTAGATTTCTATCAGCAGATGCTTGAAATTTTGACTGATACAACTCAAATACTGCGCCTTTATAATTATCCAAGAAAATTTGTTCTAACTTTAGAATAACACAAATGTCTGCACTTGAAAACAAATTTTGTGAACCAGAAATGCACTTTTACTTGAAATTTCTCTGTAACTTCTACATTTCTATCAGCAGATGCTTGAAATTTTGATAGATGAAACTCAAGTAATGTGCCTTTGTAATTACCTGAGGAAAATTATTCTAATTTTAGAATAACACAAATGGCTGCGCTTGAAAACAAATTTTGTGAACCAGAAATGCACTTTTTCGTAAAATTTATCTGTAACTTCTACATTTCTATCAGCAGATGCTTGAAATTTTGATAGATGAAACTCAAATAATGTGCCTTTGTAATTACCCAAGGAAAATTATTCTAACTTTAGAATAACACAAATGGCGGCGCTTGAAAATAAATTTTGTGAACCGAAAATGCACTTTTTCTTGAAATTTCTCTGTAACTTCTACATTTCTATCAGCAGATGCTTGAAATTTTGACAGATGAAACTCAAATACTGCGCCTTTGTAATTACCGAAGAACAATTATTCTGACTTTAGAATAACACAAATGGTTGCGCTTGAAAACAAATTTTGGCACTTTTTCTTGAAATTTCTCTGTAACTTCTACATTTCTATCAGCAGATGCTTGAAATTTTGATAGATAAAACTCAAATCATGTGCCTCTGTAATTACCCAAGAAAAATTATTCTAACTTTAGAATAACACAAATCACTGCGCTTGAAAACAAATTTTGTGAACCAAAAGTGCACTTTTTCTTGAAATTTCTCTGTAACTTCTGCATTTCTATCAGCAGATGCTTGAAATTTTCACAGATGAAACTCAAATACTGCGCCTTTGTAATTACCGAAAAAAAATATTCTAACTTAAGAATAACACAAATGACTGCGCTTGAAAAGAAATTTTGTGAACCAGAAATGCGCTTTTACCTGAAATTTCTCTGTAACTTCTACATTTCTATCAGCAGATGCTTAAAATTTTGATAGATGAAACTCAAATAATGTGCTTTTGTAATTACCTAAGGAAAATTATTCTAATTTTAGAATAACACAAATGGTTTGCACTTTTTCTTAAAATGTCTCTGTAACTTCTACATTTCCATCAGCAGATGCTTGAAATTTTAACAGATGAAACTAAAAAACTACGCTTTTGTAATTACCCAATGAAAATTATTCTAACTTTAGAATAACACAAATGGTTCCGCTTAAAAACAAATTTTGGCACTTTTTCTTGAAATTTCTCTGTAACTTCTACATTTCTATCAGCAGATGCCTCAAATTTTAATAGATGAAACTCAAATAACGTGCCTCTATAACTACCTAAGGAAAATTATTCTAATTTTAGGATAACACAAATAGCTGCGTTTGAAAACAAATTTTGTTAAACAGAAATGCGCTTTTACCTGAAATTTCTCTGTAACTTCTACATTTCTATCAGCAGATGCTTGAAATTTTGATAGATGAAACTCAAATCATGTGCCTTTGTAATTACAAAAGAAAAATTATTCTAACTTTAGAATAACACAAATGGCTGCGCTTGAAAATAAATTTTGTGAACCTGAAATGCACTTTTTCTTGAAATCTCTCTAAAACTTCTACATTTCTATCAGCAGATGCTTGAAATTTTGATGAATGAAACTCAGATAATGTTCTTTTGTAATTACCTAAGGAAAATTATTCTAACTTTAGCTGCGCTTGAAAACAAATGTTTTGAACCAGAAATGCACTTTTTCTTAAAATTTCTCTGTAACTTCTACATTTCTATCAGCAGATGCTTGAAATTTCGATAGATGAAACTCAAATAGTGTGCCTTTGTAATTACCCAAGGAAAATTATTCTAACTTTAGAATAACACAAATGGCGGCGCTTGAAAATAAATTTTGTGAACCGAAAATATTCTTTTTCTTGAAATTTCTCTGTAACTTCTACATTTCTATAAGCAGATGCTTGAAATTTTGATAGATGAAACTCAAATACTGCGCCTTTGTAATTACCTAAAGAAAATTATTCTAACTTTAGCTGCGCTTGAAAACAAATTTTTTGAATCAGAAATGCACTTTTTCTTGAAGTTTCTCTGTAACTTCGACATTTCTATCAGCAGATGCTTGAAATTTTGATAGATGAAACTCAAATAATGTGCCTTTGTAATTACCCAAGGAAAATTATTCTAACTTTAGAATAACACAAATGGCGGCGCTTGAAAATAAATTTTGTGAACCGAAAATGCACTTTTTCTTGAAATTTCTCTGTAACTTCTACATTTCTATCATTAGATGCCTAAAATTTTAATAGATGAAACTCAAATAACGTGCCTCTATAACTACCTAAGGAAAATTATTCTAATTTTAGGATAACACAAATAGCTGCGTTTGAAAACAAATTTTGTTAACCAGAAATGCGCTTTTACTTGAAATTTCTCTGTAACTTCTACATTTCTATCAGCAGATGCTTGAAATTTTGATAGATGAAACTCAAATCATGTGCCTTTGTAATTACAAAGGAAAAATTATTCTAACTTTAGAATAACACAAATGGCTACGCTTGAAAATAAATTTTGTGAACCTGAAATGCACTTTTTCTTGAAATCTCTCTAAAACTTCTACATTTCTATCAGCAGATGCTTGAAATTTTGATGAATAAAACTCAGATAATGTTCTTTTGTAATTACCTAAGGAAAATTATTCTAACTTTAGCTGCGCTTGAAAACAAATGTTTTGAACCAGAAATGCACTTTTTCTTAAAATTTCTCTGTAACTTCTACATTTCTATCAGCAGATGCTTGAAATTTCGATAGATGAAACTCAAATAGTGTGCCTTTGTAATTACCCAAGGAAAATTATTCTAACTTTAGAATAACACAAATGGCGGCGCTTGAAAATAAATTTTGTGAACCGAAAATATTCTTTTTCTTGAAATTTCTCTGTAACTTCTACATTTCTATAAGCAGATGCTTGAAATTTTGATAGATGAAACTCAAATACTGCGCCTTTGTAATTACCTAAAGAAAATTATTCTAACTTTAGCTGCGCTTGAAAACAAATTTTTTGAATCAGAAATGCACTTTTTCTTGAAGTTTCTCTGTAACTTCGACATTTCTATCAGCAGATGCTTGAAATTTTGACAGATGAAACTCAAATATTGTGCCTTTGTAATTACCCAAGCAAAATTATTCTAACTGTAGAATAACACAAATGGCAGCGCTTGAAAACAAATTTTGTGAACCAGAAATGCACTTTTTCTTGAAATTTCTCTGTAACTTCTACATTTCTATCAGCAGATGCTTGAAATTTTGATAGATGAAACTCAAATACTGCGCCTTTGTAATTACTTAAAGAAAATTATTCTAACTTTAGCTGCGCTTGAAAACAAATTTTGTGAATCAGAAATGCACTTTTTCTTGAAATTTCTCGGTAACTTCTACATTTCTATCAGCAGATGCTTGAAATTTTAATAGATGAAACTCAAATAATGTGCCTTTGTAATTACCCAAGGAAAATTATTCTAACCTGAGAATAACACAAATGGCTGCGCTTGAAAACAAATTTTGTGAACCAGAAATGCACTTTTTCTTGAAATTTTTCTGTAACTTCTACATTTCTATCAGCAGATGCTTGAAATATTGATAGATGAAATTCAAATCATGTGCCTCTGTAATTACCCAAGGAAAATTATTCTAACTTTAGAATAACACAAATCACTGCGCTTGAAAACAAATTTTGTGAACCAAAAGTGCACTTTTTCTTGAAATTTCTCTGTAACTTCTGCATTTCTATCAGCAGATGCTTGAAATTTTCACAGATGAAACTCAAATACTGCGCCTTTGTAATTACCGAAAAAAAATTATTCTAACTTCAGAATAACACAAATGACTGTGCTTGAAAAGAAATTTTGTGAACCAGAAATGCGCTTTTACCTGAAATTTCTCTGTAACTTCTACATTTCTATCAGCAGATGCTTGAAATTTCGATAGATGAAACTCAAATAATGTGCTTTTGTAATTACCTAAGGAAAATTATTCTAATTTTAGAATAACACAAATGGCTGCGCTTGAAAACAAATTTTGCACTTTTTCTTAAAATTTCTCTGTAACTTCTACATTTCCATCAGCAGATGCTTGAAATTTTAACAGATAAAACTCAAATACTACGCTTTTGTAATTACCCAATGAAAATTATTCTAACTTTAGAATAACACAAATGGTTCCGCTTGAAAACAAATTTTGGCACTTTTTCTTGAAATTTCTCTGTAACTTCTACATTTCTATCAGCAGATGCCTGAAATTTTAATAGATGAAACTCAAATAACGTGCCTCTATAACTACCTAAGGAAAATTATTCTAATTTTAGGATAACACAAATAGCTGCGTTTGAAAACAAATTTTGTTAACCAGAAATGCGCTTTTACCTGAAATTTCTCTGTAACTTCTACATTTCTATCAGCAGATGCTTGAAATTTTGATGAATGAAACTCAGATAATGTTCTTTTGTAATTACCTAAGGAAAATTATTCTAACTTTAGCTGCGCTTGAAAACAAATGTTTTGAACCAGAAATGCACTTTTTCTTAAAATTTCTCTGTAACTTCTACATTTCTATCAGCAGATGCTTGAAATTTTGACAGATGAAACTCAAATACTACGCCTTTGTAATTACTCAAGGAAACTTATTCTAATTTTAGAATCACACAAATGGCTGCGCTTGAAAACACATTTTGTGAACCAGAAATGCACTTTTTCTTGAAATTTCTCTGTAACTTCTACATTTCTATCAGCAGATGCTTGAAATTTCGATAGATGAAACTCAAATAATGTGCCTTTGTAATCACCCAAGGAAAATTATTCTAAATTTAGAATAACACAAGTGGCTGCGCTTGAAACAAATTTTGTGAACCAGAAATGCACTTTTTCTTGAAATTTCTCTGTAACTTCTATACTTCTATCAGCAGATGCTTGAAATTTTAATAGATGAAACTCAAATAATGTGCCTTTGTAAATACCGAAGGAAAATTATTCTAAGTTTAGAATAACACAAATAGCTGCGCTTGAAAACAAATGTTGTGGACCAGAAATGCGCTTTTTCTTGAAATTTCTCCGTAATTTCTACATTTCTATCAGCAGATGGTTGAAATTTTAATAGATGAAACTCAACTTATGTGCCTTTGTAATTACCTAAGGAAAATTATTCTAATGGCTGCGCTTGAAACAAATTTTGTAAACCAGAAAAGCATTTTTTCTTGAAATTTCTCTGTAACTTCTACATTTCTATCAGCACATGCTTGAAAGTTTGATAGATGAAACTCAAATAATGTGCCTTTGTAATTGCCCAAGGAAAATTATTCTAACTTTAGAATAACACAAATGGCTACGCTTGAAAACAAATTTTGTGAACCAGAAATGCAGTTTTTCCTGAAAGTTCTCTGTAACTTCTACATTTCTATCAGCAGATGCTTGAAATTTTGATAGATGAAACTCAAATAATGTGCCTTTGTAATTACCCAAGAAAAATTATTCTAACTTTAGAATAACATAAATGGCTGCACTTGAAAACAAATTTTGTGAAGCAGAAATGCACTTTTTCTTGAAACTTCTCTGTAACTTTGACATTTCTATCAGCAGATGCTTGAAATTTTGATAGATGAAACTCAAATAATGTGCCTTTGTAACTATCGAAGGAAAATTATTCTAACTTTAGAATAACACAAATGGTTGCGCTTGAAAACAAATTTTGTGACCCAGAAATGCACTTTTTCTTGAAATTTCTCTGTAACTTCTACATTTTTATCAGCAGATCCTTGAAATTTTGATAGATGAAACTCAGATAATGTGCCTTTGTAATTATTTAAGGAAAATTATCCTAACTGTAGAATAACACAAATGGCTGCGCTTGAAAACAAATTTTGTGAACCAGAAATGCACTTTTTCTTGAAATTTCTCTGTAACTTCTACATTTCTATCATCAGATGCTTAAAATTTTGATAGATGAAACTCAGATAATGTGCCTTTGTAATTACCTAAGGATAATTATTCTAACTTTAGAATAACACAAATGGCTGCGTTTGTAAACAAATTTTTTGAACTAGAAATGAGAGACTTTTTAGGGTTTAGTTAAAAGCGGATGAATTTGGGCCTAAATCAACAACAAATCACCTATTAATAACATTTAGCACACCGACTTATTATTTAACCAAATCATGTCCGCATTTTGCGCACTTTTGAACGTCCGCGCATACAACGATGGGCACTTGATGATCCACGGATTTCGAACGTTGATGTTTTATTTGAACGGTGGGCACCTGCAGCAGGTCCATTTTTAACGGCGTCTCCTCTGGAATCAAACCGTGTTGATACAATGGTAGCGCTACGGGTAGACATCAATTAACCTGACGCGGAAGAGTCGTCGTTTTCGTTCGTATCCTCCAGCAGAGGTTTGGACGTCAAGTTTTCCGGTTCGGAAGTCGGGCGTTTCGATGAATTCGGTTCGGCACCTTGAAACAGATCCAAGTGTGAATCTAACGAGAATTGCTTGCCCGACATTAGAATTCCTTTAATTCTTCGCCGCATATCTAGAAATATAGTTAGTTCGTACATGGGTATCTCGTCACTGCTAAGATGTTTCAAAATCAAGTTACAAACTGTAATCAAAAATAGAAAGCCTTAACTTGCTTCAGATGATTTGCGGATTTTTAAATTTTACGCGAATGATGGAATGAATGGGGTGATGGTTTGGTAGAAGAAAAAAACTGTGGCTCGATACTTGCTTCTTTTATAAGTTTTGGAGACGCGTTAACCTCTCACTGCTAGACACTTCTACAAAAGTTTACAAGAGGCCACTGGTATTTATTTTGTTTTTAGTATAACAAGCGTAGCAGAAGAAGACCACCTACGCGTTGGATCGAAGACCTACAGAGGATCATTAACTGGATCCAAGAAATTCAAGACAGATGGCGATAGAGTGTTATGGAGCAGTAGACGAAATGGGCTGGTTAATGATGATGATGATTATAATGCATTTTATTTACAATGAAAATTTTAGCTTAACACTAACGACTATGACGGGCGTATGCGCGCGCTGCTCAACTTAGCGAAAATCTAAAGAGGATCAATAACTGGATCCAAGAAATTCAAGACAAAAGACGATGTAGTGCTATGGAGCAGTGGACGAAATAGGCTGGTTGATGATGATGATGATGATGATAATGCATTTTATTTACAATGAAAATTTTAGCTTAACACTTTAACGACCATGACGGGCGTATGCGCCCGCTGCTCAGCTTAACAGAGGGACCCTGGCGTGCATATCCGCCGGTTTAGGCGTGAAAATAATTGCTGGTCCCAAAACTTATTGTCGTCGTTACAGGGTTAAAAAGCCTTTGCAGCAATAGCGTTAAATATAACGATAAGTCAATCTTGCATCTGGTGCCAAAATTCCAAAACCAAATTTTGCGTCCCCAAAAAGCTCCACTTACCAAGAATCAAATTTTTTTTGGGGTGTGGCCCCTCTACCTGACCCTCACATTCTCGACTACATTGAAAATTGGATAACTGAAAAGTACAATTTGTAAACTGTTTTGAAACACCGCGTATAAAATTTTCTGAAGTGCATGCAAATCTTTAAAATATTTCACTCACAAGGACTACTAGGTGCTCCAAGTCGAAATTTGGCGAACGTCTTGGAGTACTCTTCTAGAATATCAGTTTGATCGTAGACGGCAGCAAAACTACCATTAACTATTTTCGGAGACATTGGAGTGTTCGACAGTAACAAACTCGTTCCAAAGCTTTCATTTATCTCTTTCGTATCTATAAAAACAATACCATTAACACGATTTTCGAAGACATCGGAGAGAAACTATATGTTTCTTTCGTATCTATAACATGAAAACGACTCTACGAAACGATGTAAGAAAGGCAATCGATAAGAAAGTAAAATAAAAGCAATAAATATAAATGTATATATATTTTTAACAACTAACAATAAGAATAGCTACAGTTTAAATTAAAAAATAACAATACTTTACGGTGCATACAATCATACCGATATAATGCTACCTTTTAATGGAACTTTAACTCTGGCGGGAGTGATGACTTGTTGTTCAGTTTCGCTCATTATTTCGGTCGCCACCGTTTTTATTTCCTTCCAATCTTTGAGGATGTCTTCGTTGGTGGTGTACTGGGAGGTCACCGTGAATCTGATGACGTATTTGTTTTTCAGCGAAGCCGGGACGCAATGCAAGTTTCCTCTGGAGTTCAATCTCTTCAGGAGTTTCTCGGTCAGTTCATCGTCGCCCCTCAGGCGGAACACCACGAGGCCCAAATGTCTGGCGACGGGGATTTCGAAGCGTGGATCGGCGAGTACCAGAGCTTCGAATTTTTGAGCGTATCTCACCCCCTAGAATCAGTTAATAACATTTTAATTTTGCATTATTTTTATTTGGTGAAAGGATGTTCCACGTTTATAAATTCTGATTTTTGGGCGTATCTTACCCCCTAGAATCAGTTAATAAAATTGTAGTTTTACGTTATTTACGATGTTCCACTAAATTCTGAAGGTATAAGGTAATAAGTAATTGTGATACATTTTGAATAATTTAAATAAAAGAAGTAACTTGATGGGTATCAATGATTTAATAAAGTGATATAGTCTGTTCGCCGGAATCTGGCGAATCCGCCAGATTCCAAAGAACGGGCTATAACAAAGTTACTTGTTTTATTTGGATGGTATAAGTCTATTCTTGAATCTTGGGGGCGTTCACTTCGTGGTAGATTTTCAATTTTGATATAAAGAAAACACTTAACTTTTTTATACCACTTTTATTAAAAAAATAACTGCTGTATAAAAAAATAAAGTGTTTTCTTTATATCGGTATAATTCTAGTTATCAAAGTTATTAAAATCTAAAGATTTAAATGAAGAGGTTGAATTATATTTAACCCACATTTGCCCGAGACTCCTATTTGGCTCCGACATAACTCCAATTTAAATTTTGTTGATGGACAGTGCCTGAAATATTTTTTTGACTTGAATTAACCCAAAACAACTTTATTTAAGTAATAAACATGTTTCAGGCACTGCCCATCAACAAAATTTGAATTGGAGTAATATCGGAGCCAAAATTTAAATTAAAGGAAAGTATATGTTTCTTTAAGTCAAGTATTTAAAATTTAAAAATTTGAAAGAGGTTATTCTTCGCTTCCTGTAAAATGTCAATGAATAATCACTGAATGTGCTTATAGGAATAAAAAAATGATAGATGGCGCTGACGATATTCTAGATATAATTTTAGGAGGAACTTTAAAATAGTCGTCCTACATATAGAACTGTGGGCATATCTGGGTTAAGATTATAGCGTCTAGAACATACCTCTCTAATATGTTTTTGCAGTCCTGTAATTCCATAGTTGCGTATGACGAACCATAGCTTTATTGCTCTAAATCTTTTACTCAGACCAATTTGCCAATGCTAAAATGATATTTTATAGCATATGTTACTTTATAAATATCAATAATTACCATGTAATCAATTGCGAGGCCGGAGTTTTCATGTTTTAGGTACAGGGGATTCACGTTGAAAGTTTGATGAAGTGCACTGCTGTTTCTCACCCTGAAAATGATTAAATAGCTTCAAAATAATTAATATTTCGTTGATTTTATTGAATTAGTTCTGTACTACCCTGGTAGCACAATATGTGTCGAGAATATTTTATAAATATTGATATCAGATTTTTATATTTAGGAAATATTAAAAGGCCAAAGTAAATATTTATATAATAAGTCTATGGAAATATTTGTTTAATTGAATTAATTTACAGAAACAAATAAAAAAAACTATAACTTTGCTACATTTTCATTACTGTTCTATTTTTACTTTAATTTTCTTGAATCATAAGGATGTTTGCAATAGTAACTGCATCGTAATCTGTAATGAAACTTAATTTAAATTTATTTTAACCACAAAAACCATATCTAATAATTTTGAATATGAAGATATGCCTTCAACATCGACAGCTAACTATTTGATTAATGAAAGCGTGGCTTCAACGTCTAATATATGTCTTACTCCTGAAGCTGTGAGAGCTTATTCAAAAATTAACAATAAACACAAAACTAAAAAGGGAAAAGAGAAAGGTATGTCAAGAATCTGCACAGATACGTCAGAGAAACAAAGATTGGAAGAGCAACAAAAATGAAAAATCTTTAAAAAAGAACAACGAAAATACGTGAGAGATCTGAAAATTTACTGGGCCCAGTCACAAATCCAAAGAAGACAATTAATATTATGGAATAAGACTCTTCCAACAATTTCAATGAAATTGAGCTCCAGGATTCTTTCGATTCAGACGAATCTGGCGCAGATATTTCTGATGATGACGTAGTTGATGTTGCCGGCCCACCTAACTCAGATAACCTTGAGAATGGTGACTCTGTAATAATAATTACTGGGCATTGTCACAAATCCAAAGGAGACTACAATTAAGGTTTCGAAGGCCATCACTATGGAATCAGATTCTTATTTTTGATGTATGAAACCTGTGTGGCTTCAACATTTAGAGCATGTCTTACCCCTGAAGCTGTGATACCATATCCAAAAATTAACAATAAACGCAAAACTAAAAAGGGGAAAGAGAAAGGTAAGTCAAAAATGTGTACAGATACGCCAGAAAAACGAAGATTGGAAGAGCAACAAAGATGAAAAATCTTTAAAATAGAAATACGCAAGAGATCTGAAGTACTCAAAATTTACTGTGCACAGTCACAAATCCAAAGAAGACAATTAATATTTCTAAGGCCATCGTTATAAAATAAGACTCTTCCAACAATTCCAATGATATTGAGCTGCAGAATTCCTTCGATTCAGAAGAATCTGGCGCAAATATTTCTGATGATGACATAGTTGATATTACTGTTATACCTAAGTCAGATCACCTTAAGAGTGGCGACTTTGTAATAACAAAGTTGATTGGCTCAGGAAAAAAACAAACCTACTAAATATTTTGTTGGGAAACTCCTATTTACCCAACTCGGATGACCTTAAGAATGGTGACTTTGTAATAATAATTACTGGGCATTGTCACAAATCCAAAAGAAGACTACAATTAAGATTTCCAGGGCCTTCATTCATCATTATGGAATCGGACTCTTCTAACAATTCCAGAAAAATTGAGCTGCAGGATTCCTTCGATTCAGAAGAATCTGGCGCAGTTATTTATGATGATGGCGTAGTTGAAACTGCTGTTATACCTACGTCAGATCACCTTTATAATGGCGACTTTGTAATAACAAAGTTGATTGGCTCAGGAAAAAAACCAACCTGCTAAACATTTTGTTGGGAAACTCCTATTTACACATGAGGAGAGTTAGGAAAGTAACTTTCAAGTCTCTCTTTTTTGAAACGCAAACAATCTAGAACTCCTGTATTTTCTGATGAAAAAAAAATATGAGGCATTGGTTCATATGTCTGATATAGTGCTGAAGTTGCCCAGTTATTGAGTCAGGAAGGGCACTGGTAGCTTCCCTATTTAAATTCAATAAAACGAAATGTAGCCTGAATATTTCGTTTTATTGAATTTATTTAATGCTTTCTGCAACAAGTGAGGTTGTTTCAAATTTATTCCCTATTTAATTTCAAAATGCATTTATCTACTTAAGTAGGTTCTGTTTCAGTTTTAAAAATGTTGATAAGACAAATTATAACGAGATTTTAAAATTTATGACAAGAAATTAATTATTTAGTTCTTAAAATTGTTAAGGAGGGAAATCATGTAAACGTACGTATTTTCGAGATTTATAAAGAAATAAAAAGGTTGATTGAATTATCGCAAAGTATATCTCAAAATATAACTTGTAAGGAATATCTACAATTTCTCTCAAACTAAAACATTTCAAAATGGCGGCACCACATCTGCTGGAAGTCGGCACTTCAGATTTGCATTGTTCAGCCTACAAGTAGTCTCAAATCTCTAGTAAAATTAAAAGAATAAATTCACATCGTTAAAACACATTAATCCTTGTTACTGTATAAACAATCAGTAAAAAAACGATATTAATTTTTATTTATTTTTTTAAACACGAACTTCATGCAATGGTCAGTGAGTTGAAAAATATTTATGGAAAGTTTCATCGGTTAAACAATCATTGTGCTACATTGCACGGCTCGCCAAATTTTACGTTTTGAGAAAAATGCCTTCAAAGTTTTCGATACAGAACAGTAGTGTTTGGAGCACAACACCTACGCTACAGAAATATCAATACTTCGAATTCGGATCTGAATATTGAGGAGCATATTCTCCAAGGGTTAAACTAATTTTCTAATTAAGAAAAAAAAATGTAAAAAAATTTCAAATTACATCACTTTCTACTCTGTGAGTAGGATCCTGTGGAATATCCAACTAAAAGTCTACATGAAATAAATAATAATTCAGGAGTATTAACTTTTTTTCGGATTATCGTTATGCGTCATAAACAAATAAAGTTAAAACTGACGCAACGCGTCCGTCACCGACGAGGCTTACTTTGCACTTACACATCTGCTCAACTTATAATAGTGAGGAGCCAAAGACAACGGGAACAGTCCTTTATCGATTTCCATAGTCATAGATCCCTAATCTAAATTTCATTTTTCGACTTTTCGCTAACTTTTCGCTAAAATTCCCCACTGTGCGTCGATCTGCTTAAATGACATAATGTTTCTGTCATATCTTGTTTCCATTGTTGATCATTAACTTTCGTCAGGTAAGCTTTGGATTTGATAAATTCCCAAGCTTAGATTCTTCTAAGGGTGGGCGCGTTGAGGAATCTTTGTAAATCTCTGCTTATTTAGCTGCGAGGTGAGACTTCATTTAGATAGTTTGTAAAATTTACAGGTGTCCCATCTTGCTAAAACACAATTTCTGGGTCCATTCATTGCAGCTCCAGACATTAAAAAAATTGAGATATACATATTGTCAGTAATCAATTTTGCTACGAAGAAGAACTACGTGAAGCCCAACCAAAAGTTTACGTATTTCTTTGCCTTTAAAAAGTTGCATTTGCCTAATATTTGATAATTAAATCGATTGCTCGCTGATATGGAATGTTGCTTCACTGCTGAATAATATGAGTCGTCGTTTACAGCATTAAGAAGATCATAACAGGCAGCTTATCCTGCTGAATAATCTTTGTGTTTAGCGTATCTCTTTGTCACTAAAAAGTTCCATGGGGCTTCCTTTTTTTTTTCTTTTTTTGACTTAGACTTTCGCCATTCAGTCACGACACATTTTTATTAAGTTGACCTTTAATTTAAATTATGTTGATGATACAACAGGAGAACAGGTAGTCAGTGAGGGCCATCATGACGTTTAAGATATTACGCTAACAGCATGGGGCTTCCTATTTGCTAAATTTTTGATCGGTTGCTCGCACACATGGAATGTTGCTTCATCACTGAATAATGAGTCGTCGTTTGTGGCCTTAAGGAGATCATAACAGGCGACAACTTATCCTGATGCATAATTCAGGTGCCCCATCCTGCTGAAAAACAATTCCATCGTCTATTCATTGCAGCTCTGGAAATTCAAAAAGTTGTGATATTGTCCGTAATCGATTTTGGTATGAAGAAGAAAAGGCAGTAAACTCGAGTCTACGTGAAGCCCATCTAAAAGTTTATTGTACGTATTTCTTTGCAATTAAAAAATTGCATTTGCTAAATATTTGATCATTTTGTCGGTTGGTGGCACACATCGAGTGTTGCTTCATCGCTGAATAAAATAAGTCGTCGTTTGTGGCCTAAAGAAGATCATAACAGGCAGCTTATTCTGCTTCATAATCTCCTACTTCAAGTTTGTTTACCATTTGGATTTGATAAGAGCCTCGAAGCCTCAAAGTAACACTTAACAATGTATACACGGTGTCATGGAGCCAACTAAGCTACTTGCTTCAGATATAGTCGTGTTACGTTCAATTGCTTGCTGAAGTCTTTTTATTATATCTTTAGATCTATACGTTGTTCATCTTCTACGTTTCCTGTTCTCTGAAATTTGTTCACAATTACTCTATCTGTCCTTGTTGGATCAGGTATCCTAATTTTTTTGCTCTAATGATTACAAATTACAATCCTCTTAAACGTTCCCTAAAATTATGGCTATTCTCTCTTTTGTCCTGTTCTCTGAAATGTTCTGCAAAAGATAAAGATGATGATCCTTTCTCATCGACTCATTTACGGATAAACTTTGTTCAAATGATTACAAATGATAATCCTCTTAAACGTTCCCCATTTCGGTTTCGAGAAGTATTCGTTCGGGTCCGTGGTTGTTGTAAAAAAATTAACATTCTGGGATTTACAGGTAATAAATTTGGTATAAAAATTTTGGTTGTCTTCTTCAGTGTGATGGATTAAACTGCTAACACGCAAAATTTAGTTAAATCGTCGAACAAACTAAATTAAACTCTGTTTATTCCGCTGCGTACGCCCTGAAACTCCACAGTTTGGGAAACACTGGTCTATCCGATACAGACTTGTTGCAGATGTGGCATGGAATTTTATAAACTTCTTAATCATCTAGAAGGATTCAGTTTTTAGTAGAGTTGAGAAATTGTGACATTTTTTCCCATCCCTAAAATCATAAATCGCGAACATCTAAACGGTGGTTCTTCACTAACATCGGAGGGGAACTCGCCTAATAATGACTTGGTCGAAACTTGTGTTTGCTAACGTTTTAAAAAAAAAACGTAGTGATGAATAATTTCGTATTTAAAATGCCAGAAAAATTTAGTTTACAAAATACCATATATTATTGAATGTGGATGATTGTCAGGGCGAAGAATCTTTTGCAGTCACATTTTGAACAATATGTTCCAAATTATGTTTAAAAGTCGCATTTTTGGACGATCAAATACAAAAAAATGCGACGAAATAAATTTTTGAAAAATGTTTCAATGAACTTTTATTTCACTCAGCTAAAAGGATGTGCAACAATCATTTTATCGCTTAATACTGCTTGTCGCTATGAAAATTAAATAAACCGTACACAATCACGAACAAATATATTCAGATCACTGTGTGATTATAATATTTCCAGATAATGGTAACTCCACATATTTTAATAACAGAATATTTGGAAGTGAAAACAACAAAAATACGAGTGGGCGACAATGGTAATTCTACATAATTTAATAGCAGCTCATTTAGAAACGAAATCAATAAATATATGAGTAAACACATTTTGAAGGGCTAACATATTGTAACCTCCTCATCCCAGGCACAAATATAATCCAGCGTTTTTTTTTCTTTTGTATAGCTTTCAAAAGCTGTTCTATGTTGTAAATATGTAATATAATAATATACTTACCACATAGCGGTGCAATCAAAATTTACCATAAGCCACTTCGAAGGATTCATTGCAATAGAATCCGCCCTTTCAATTCCCTTCAACCATATACGATACTCCGGACATATGAAAGCGCTTCCGGCGTATGCAGCATCAACGTGCAACCACAGATTTTCGCTTTCGCAAACCGCGCCAACTTCTTGTAAATTATCAAACGCTGCAGCTCCAGTTGTGCCCAAAGTATTACAAACCTAGAAATATATTTTAAAAAAAAACTACACTATTGTTATCATTAAGCAGTGATATATACTGTTATATTATTATCTTTAAATAATAATATCAGAAAGAAAATATATAAGGCACGCTTAATTGGGCGGGAAATTGCATTCCGCATTATTGTCATCGAAGCGGATTAACAAGTATCGCAATTCCCCACAAATGAGTAATTGGACCAATCTCCTTAAAACGCTCGAATCCTTTCTTAGAGATTCCCAGAGGGTGCAATTAATTCGAAACAATTTCACGTCGACAATAATAAGCCGGCATTTGTGTTTCTAAATAAATCATCGGTGTTTTTGCGTTACTAACAAAAATATTGACGCACTCACCCAGAAAGGAATTAAGCCCATCTCTCGGTCCTTGTTGATGGCGGCCAGAAGTGCGTCACCTCGCATGGATAAATTCTCATCGGATTCGATGTACCTTAATTTTACCAGACCGATGATGCCCGCTTTTTCGACACTCGAGTGTGCTTGGTCTGAACAATAGCCGACTAGTCTTGCGTTGATTTCCGCGTCTTCTAGGTGAGGATAGAGTTTTTGGTATTGTTTGATCGCTTTGGTGCGGCCTGCTAGTAGACATACCAGCGTTGATTCGCTGGCGGTGGTCTGTAATGAAAATTATAAACAGGGTGCTGGATAACAGAAATATTATGGAAATGAAGATTCGGAGAAAAATATGTATTTTTTCATCAACAGAAGAGACATTACAGTTCGCAGATGTCGAAATCGTGACAACAGTAATATTATGGAAATGATGATTCGGAGAAAAACATGTTTCTGATAAAATGTATTTTTTACAAACTGGAGAAAGATCGAGTTCTAAGTTGTCGAAATCCTACAATTTTAATTAATTGGAAAGAAATTTCCTTGAACAAATACAATTTTGTAGGTACAGTTAACTTAAGGTGGATGGACATAACCTTCATTGCTTGTAATCGTTAGAAAGAAAACACCAAACACATGAAGGTACAGATTAAATATACTAGAAACCCGCAACATGGGCTTTTCAAAAGTAACCACTGTAAAACCTTTTTGAAGTAGAAAGCGACAATAACTGCGAGGTATGACCTTGACCACATTTACAGGCCTCGCGTAGTCATAAATTGTTTTTCGGTTGATTAATTTTAACTATATAATAATTAATCAATTATCAAACAGAAATCGACTGGAATTAATTGCGGTTTAGTGATTTGAGCTACTACTTTAAGTAGAAAAAGTTGCAAGTTTTTTTCTTAAAGCATTAAAGACCTTGGCAAAAATTTACAGGGTAAATACCTTTGACCGTGACTACATTTACAGGCATGGGGTAGTCATAAATTATTTTTTTAATTAATTTGTAAATAATATTATTCCCTAGGAGAGGGCAGACACTAACAGACATTAGAAATATTTCCCAAAAATGCATACTCCGTGTTTTTATTTGATTTTTAATACTTTTTTATGTGTACAGACTTTGTGCTTTACATATTTCAGAACGTTTGGATGATAGAGTAGTTTGGAGTAGGCCTGGAATTTTTCATCGAAGATTTCCAATGTTGAAGTTTCGAAGATTCGCAATCTTTGAAGAATTCGAAAACTTCGAAAATTGTAATTTTTTTATGTTAAAAATTGTAATTTCTGACAGTTCAAATGGAGATTTTTGACAGTTGGCATTGTCAATTTTAAACAGTTGAAAATTTTCTTTTTTGGCTGTAAAAATTGTCATTTTTGGCCGTTAAATATTGTCATTTTTGGCAGTTAAGAATTGTCGTTTTTGGAATTTTAAAATGATCATTTTTGGTAGTTATAAATTGTCATTTTTGGCCGTTAAATATTGTCATTTTGGCAGTTAAGAATTGTCATTTTTGGAATTTTAAAATGATCATTTTTGGTAGTTAGAAATTGTCATTTTTGGCAGTTAAAAATTATCATTTATGACACTTGGAAATGGTCATTTTTTGACAGTTGAAAATGGATATTTTTGACAGTTGTCAGTCATTTCTGGCAGTGGAACATTGTCATCGGGCAGTGGTGTAGTGGGTAGAGGTTAGCGCTTGTGCCGCGGCCGTGTGGGTTCTGTTCCCATCCCGGGCGGAAGATTTTTTGGAGATCGAGAAGTATTCGCTCGTGTCCGTGGTTGTTATATGTCTTACATTATTCATTTGTTTATTTATTCCCATTATTCATACAAATAAAATACTTCAATATTTAGAATCTTCGAAGAATTCGAAAACTTCGAAAATTGTCATTTTTTATGATAAAAATTGTAATTTCTGGCATTTCAAAATGGACATTTTTGACAGTTGAAAATAGTCATTTTTGGTAGTTGGGCATTTTCAATTTTAGACAGTTGTGAATTTTCTTCTTTGGCAGTAAAATATTGTCATTTTTGGCAGTTACAAATTGTCGTTTTTTGCTTTTTAAAATGATCATTTTTGGTAGTTAGAAATTGTAATTTTTGTAACTTGAAAATTATTATTTATGACTCTTGAAAATAGTAATTTTTGACAGTTGAAAATGGATATTTTTGACAGTTAGAAATAGTCATTTCTGGCAGTTGAACATTGTAATTTTTGACTGTTAAAAATTGTCATTTCTGTAGCTATAAATTGTCATTTTTGGCAGTTAGAAATTGATGTTTTTGGCACTTGAAAATGATCTGGCAGTTGGTAATTGTCCTATTTGGCAGTTGAAAATTGTCTTTTTTGGCACTTGAGAATGATCACGTTTCACAAATGAGAATTGTCATTTTTTGCAGTTGAACGTTGTCATTTTTGGAACCTGAAAAGTGTCATTTCTTTGATGTTACAAATGGTCATTTTTGATAATAGAAAATGGACAATTATGACAGTTGGAAATAGTCATTTCTGGCGGTTGAACATTGTAATTTTTAGCTGTTAAAAATTGTCATTTCGGTAGCTATAAATTATCATTTTTGGTAGTTAGAAATTGATGTTTTTGGCACTTGAAAATGATCTGGCAGTTGGGAATTGTCCTGTTTGGCAGTTGAAAATTGTTTTTTTGGCACTTGACAATGATCACTTTTCACAGATGAGAATTGTCATTTTTTGCAGTTGAATGTTGTTATTTTTGGAACCTGAAAAGTGTCATTTCTTTGATGTTACAAATGGTCATTTTTGATAGTAGAAAATGGACAATTATGACAGTTGGAAATAGTTATTTCTGCTAGTTGAACATTGTCATTTTTGGCTGTTAAAAATTGTCATTTTAGTAGCTATAAATTGTCATTTTTGGCAGTTAGAAATTGATGTTTTTGGCACTTGAAAATTATCTGGCAGTTGGGAATTGTCCTATTTGGCAGTTGAAAATTGTCTTTTTTGGCACTTGAGAATGATCACTTTTCACAGATGAGAATTGTCATTTTTTGCAGTTGAACATTGGCATTTTTGGCAGTTAGAAATTAATGTTTTTTTTGCACTTGAAAATGGTCTGGCAGTTGGGAATTGTCCTATTTGGCAGTTGAGAATTGATTTTTTGGCACTTGACAATAATCACTTTTCACAGACGCGAATTGTCATTTTTTGCAGTTGAACATTGGCATTTTTGGAACCTGAAAAGTGTCATTTTTGGATGTTACAAATGGTCATTTTTGAGAGTAGAAAATTAACATTTATGACAGTTGGAAGTAGTCATTTCTGGCGGTTGAACATTGCCAATTTTGGCAGTTGAAAATTGTTATTTTTGGTAGCTACAAATTGTCAGTTTTGGCCGGTAAAAATTGTCCTTTCTGGCAGTTGAAAATGTACATTTTTGACACTTGTAAATTTTCGTTTTTGGAGGTTAAAAATCATCATTTATAGCACTTGAAAATGGCCCATCACTAAACTTAGAGAAAATCATGCAAGAGGAGAACTTGTTGCGTTCAAAAAATTCTCATCTTTTAGCTAACGAAAAAAATATAAAGATAAATGCCATATGGTTGAAAATTTTCAAATTTACTCAAAAACAATTCTACTTCATCATCCAGCAAAAAACTGAAATCACCCAATTACTAAATTCATAGAAAATCGAAAGTGGAGAACTTGTTCCGTTAAAAAAATTATAAAAATAAACGCCACATAGTGAAAATTTTTCAAATTTACTCAAAAACCATTGTACTTTATCATACAGTAAAAATCTGAAATCACCCCTTTACTAAATTTAGAGAAAATCGCGCAAGAGGAGAACTTGTTGCGTTCAAAAAATTATCATTTTTTAGCTAACGAAAAATATATAAAAAAAATAAATTCCAACTAGTTGAAAATTTTCAAATTTACTCAAAACCCATTGTACTTTATCATACAGTAAAAATCTGAAATCACCCCTTTACTAAATTGAGAAAAAATCGCGCAAGAGGAGAACTTGTTGAGTTAAAAATATTCTCATTTTTAGCTAACGAAAAATATATAAAAAATAAATTCCAACTAGTTGAAAATTTTCAAATTTACTCAAAAACCATTGTACTTTATCATACAGTAAAAATCTGAAATCACCACATTACTAAATTTAGAGAAAATCGCGCAAGTGGGGAACTTGTTGAGTTAAAAAAATTCTCATTTTTTAGCTAACGAAAAATATATAAAAACTAAATTCCAACTAGTTGAAAATTTTCAAATTTACTCAAAAACCATTGTACTCTATCATACAGTAAAAATCTGAAATCACCCCTTTACTAAATTTAGAGAAAATTGCGCAAGAGGAGAACTTGTGTTAAGAAAATTTTATTTTTTTAGCTAATAAAAAATATATAAAAAAAGAAATTCCAACTGGTTGAAAATGTTCAAATTTACTAAAAAAACATTGTACTTTATCATACAGTAAAAATCTGAAATCACCCCTTTACTAAATTTAGAGAAAATCGCGCAAGAGGAGAACTTGTTGCGTTCAAAAAATTATCTTTTTTTAGCTAACGAAAAATATATTTAAAAAAATAAACTCCAACTAGTTGAAAATTTTCAAATGTATTCAAAAACCATTGTACTTTATCATTCAGGAAAAATTAAATCACCCTATAACTACACTTGGAGAAAATTGCTAATTGTCTAATTTTCCAACTGAAGAAAAAATTATAAAAATAGACATCACATGCGTGAAATTTTTAAAATTTACTCACAAACCATTATACTTTATCACCCAGTAATTTTTTTTTAATACTCCTACAACCATAATTAGGGAAATAATGCATTTTGGAAATTAAAAATAAAATCTGCCTTTTTTGGTTCTGTAGGAGAAAAAAAAACACTTCATATTTTTCCTTCCTTTTTCGATTACCAAATATGTATATCATACGATTCTTTAATTAATTTTTTATTAAAGCTATAACTGTAAAATAATTGAAGACATTGATAAAAAAATACTAAAGCATTATGCAAATTAAAAAACGATTTAGATAAGGCATGGCCATGATAAACAAAATGACGGTCTTAGATTAGTTCAGCATGTTGTTGACTTTATGTCAATTCATTACTTTGAACAACTGGTGGCGAAGACGTGAGGCGACGTATCAAACCTGCAACGTACGTTCCGAAATACAAAGCCACCCTTTATCTCAATAATTTTTATACATATGGTACAATTACACGTTTTAATAACATAACAATAATTTGGTCTCTTCTATAGGAAGCTAATTAAAATTATAAAATATTAGTATTACTTTTTATTCTACACACCTGAATAACCCCACCACCGGGAGAGTCCTTTCTGGTGTGTAAAAACTCATCGGGTAAACCAACCATTTTTCCTAGCCAGTTCATCACGATGGTTTCTAGTTCCGTGCCAGCGGGACTAGACGCCTGCAAATAAAATCTTTATAAATAATTGAAATGAAGATTGTAATAGTAACGTTTGTCTGTTTGTCCATTTGTATATAAAGTATGTTCATTAAAAAAAAACCTCAAGTGTGCCATAATTTTTTATTTAAAAAAATTTAAGTTGGTAACACATATTGAGGTTATGTTACTTGCGGCATGTTCCTCCCGATAAATTAATTTGCTGTGATAAACGACACAGAGAAGACGTAGGTTTACCTTCCAAAATTCCTTGGGCTGTGTTAATAGCATCCTAAGTTCGTTTGACTGGTCTACCACTTCCTGGTTTACGGAGAGATAACAGATCATGATAAGGTATTTTTAAATTCATCATAATGGTAAACGTTAGTAAATTCTTCCTGAAACTCTGCCAAAGGTGTGTCGACTTTAGTCCCATTTCGGAAATAACTTTCAACTAACGTAACGTTTTTTGCTGGTTGCTGTAAACCATAGCGAACAAGGAATAATTGTGACTTTTAGAAATATCTGACGTTTTGTACGTCAATTCCTAACATGTGTGCCAACTTGATTTTTTTAAATAAAAAATCACACGAGGTTTTTTTTTAATGAACATACGATACCTAAGTGCATACATCACTGGAAAAAATTGAACATTTTGAAAACTGTCCCACTTTAAGTGCTCTGTAATTCTAAAATCTAGAACTGTTGGGGACGAACGTTAGGGATAATTCAATATTTCCATATTAGGGCGAATGAGCCAAAAAAAGTTTTCTGAAGGGTCTATTGGTATCATGGCATTAATTTCAGATGTAGTTAATACCTTACCCAAGTGAAACAGATACAATTGATGGCATCAGCTAGCATATCGCCCAAAAGCGCCGGATAACTATTCAAGGCCGGAAAATACGCGTGCATGTGCGGACTCTGCCAATGCGTCACTCCGGGCATGATGACATTCTCCACGTCTTTAAAAATCTTGCTCCATTTCTCCCCTTCAACTGGCGCACTGTCAGGAATTTGGTCACGAAGAAAACCGGGCTTCTTGTCTGGAAATACCCTTCTTTCCCGTATATTGGTGAGGTAATCGGCGATGTAATCCACCATCTCCTTACCTAGATAGAAAATCAAAGTAAATCTTTGATAGCTCTTTGGCTAACTGGCAGGACCACTTATAGGAAGGAAGAGAAAGGAAAGGAATAGAAAAGAAAGGAAGAGAGAGGAAAGGAAGAGAAAGGAAAGGAAGAGAAAGGAAAGGAAGAGAAAGGAAAGGAAGAGAAAGGATAGGAAGAGAAAGGAAAGGAAGAGAAAGGAAAGGGAGAGAAAGGAAAGGAAGAGAAAGGAAAGGAAGAGAAAGGAAAGGAAGAGAATTACTCCATATCGGAATATACTAATTGTAATTAATTTAATCCTATTCTGTATTTTCTCTTTGTGACATGTTCAACTAGCGTTGTTGCGATTTAATTGTATCATCATGCACTTCTTCTATTTTAAATAAAATATTAAATTGTAAATAGTAATTGTAATTGAGAAAGGAAAGGAAGAGAAAGGAAAGGAAGCGAAAGGAAAGAAAGATATATTGAGAAAAGGAAGAACAAAATTAGTTCACAATAACAAAATGAGAAATACGATGCTTTTCTCCTTCTACAATATAAGAGCCTTAAAAACAAATTATCTTTTGAAACAACTATTTTACTGGCTAATATCATTCATCGAGGTATTGGCCAGAAAAATAGTTGTTTCAATAGATAACGTGATTATTGTAGTCTTTTAAAGACTATTGCATTGTAGAAGACGCATTATAATTTTGATTTATTAACTGTTCATCATCGTGTACTATAACATGTTGCTTAAAACATAGTAAGTAGTTCTACCAGTAAACCAAGAGAGCAATTGTAGAAAGACACATCGCAATGGAACAAGCAAATTGTCATTCATTCTATTTTTGCAAACGAGACACAGTTCCGTAAATATAAAATGGAAAACGATTTCATTTAAGGCCCGTGTGTACGTACAATCAATTCCTTTTTATCGTTACCATAAAACGGACTTTACACATCTCATTCGACGCCCCGCGTCTTCCATGAATCCCGATTAAATGTGACAGCTCTATTTAGGGTAATTTAAGGAAGCAAATTATTCGCGAATAATATATTTATATCGTGTTGAAACAGTACGATTTAATTTTATTGAATGCAATGCATCATTTTGCATCAATCATTGAAATTAAAATCTTATCATTTTATAATAGGAGTTCGTTTGGACTCGAGAAAAAAATCATAGAAAAGTTACAAACAATTTTACCCAAAATGTTATTGTTTAAATCGCTTAAGTAGATTTTTATCTATATGCTGGTGTAAAAAAATATTAATTTTAAATCCGTCAAACACTGCTTTTGTAGACTTTGAAAATATCATAAGTCATAAATTACTGACGTCAAAGTTTTTCTTAAGTGCGTCATAAAATTTGGAATCAATAACAAAAATCGACTTGTTCAAGGATTTCTTATTTAATCACTGAATAAAAAATTATATAATAAATTACCCCGTAGTAACGGTCGCAGCCATCATCATGATTTCTTATTTTTGCATTCTCCGTTACGAAGTACGAGAAAGTATTGTGATTTTTTTTTCAAAAATTTTTTTTACGGAAATATCCGTTTTGGGGTTCCTAGATGTGATGTGGCCATCATGTTACTTTCTCCGACTTGATGATAATATTTGTATTTACGCTATCATGGTTTATTTTCAATTTAAAACATATTTCTGGAAAAAGTGCATTTTCGGTTTTCAAAATTTGTCCTTAAACGCTGCCTATTTTGTCACCGCAAAATTTGGATAATTTTATCGATTCTAAACATATTTTATTTAGGATGTATCTATAAAAATTTTAAGCATCTGTCAATAAAAGTGTGGAACTTACAGGACGATTTCTGGGAAAAGTGCATTTTCAGTCTTAAAAATTTGTCTTTAAACGCTGCCATTTTTGTCACAGAAAAGATCGGATAATTTTCTTTAGACGATTCTAAAGATATATTATTTAGGATGTATCTATTAAAATTTCAAGCATTTGCCGACAAAATTGTGGAATTTAAAGGGCGATTTCTGGAAAAAGTGCAATTTTTGTCTTCAAAATTTGTCTTCCAGATTTGTTAGAGCAAAATTCGAACAATTTTCTTTGAACAGTTTTAAACATATGTTATTTAGGATGTATCTGTCAAAATTTCAAACATCTGTCAACAAAAATCTGGAATTTACAGGACGATTTCTGGAAAAAAATGCATTTCCGGTCTTCAAAATTTGTCTTCTAGTGCAGCCATTTTTGTTAGAAGAAAGTTCGGATAATTTTTTTAAAACATATCTAAATATATATTATTTAAGATGTATCTGTCACAATTTCAAGCGTCTGTCAACAAAAGCCTGGAATTTACAGGACGATTTCTGAAAAAAGTGCATTTTCGGTCTTCAAAATTTGTGCGATTTTTGTCACCGCAAACTTTGGATAATTTTATTTCGATAATTCTAAAGATGTTTTATTTGGAATGTATCTGTCAAAATTTCAAGCATCTGTCTACAAAATTGTGGAATTTACAGCGCGATTTCTGGAAAAAGTGCAATTATTGTATTCGAAATTAGTCTTCCAGTTTTGTTAAACCAAAGTTCATATAATTTTTTAAGCAGATCTAAAGGTATGTTATTTAGGATGTCTCTGTCAAAATTTCAAGCATTTGTCGACAAAATTGTAGAATTTATAGGGCGATTTCTGGAAAAAGTGCAATTTTTGTCTTCAAAATTTGTTTTCCAGTTTTGTTAGAGCAAAGTTCGGATATTTTTTTGACAGTTTTAAAGATATGTTACTTTGAATGTATCTATCAACATTTTAAGCATCTGTCAACAAACGTCTGGAATTTACAAGACGATTTCTGGAAAAAGTGAATTTTCGGTCTTCAAAATTTGCCTTTAAACGCTGCCATTTTTGTCAACGCAAAGTTTGGATAATTTTATTTAGGCGGTTCTAAAGATATTTTATATATGATGTATTTGTCAAAATTTCAAGCATCTGTCGACAAAATTGTGGAACTTAAAGGGCTATTTCTGGGAAAAGTGCAAGATTTGTCTTCAGAATTTGTCTTCCAGATTTGTTAGAGCAAAATTCGGATAATTTTCTTTTAACAGTTTTAAACACATGTTATTTAGGATGTATCTGTCAAAATTTGAAACATCTGTCAACAAAAATCTAGAATTTACAGGACGATTTCTGAAAAAAAATGCATTTTCGGTCTTCAAAATTTGTCTTCTAGTGCTGCCATTTTTGTTAGAAGAAAGTTCGGATGATTTTTTAAAACATATCTAAAGATATATTATTTAAGATGTATTTGTCAAAATTTCAAGCATCTGTCGACAAAATTGTGGACTTTACAGGACAATTTCTGGAAAAAGTGCATCTTTCAGTTTTGTTCGGATAATTTTCTTTAAGCAGATCTAAAGATATGTTATTAAGGATGTGTCTGTCAAAATGTCGAGCATCTGTCGATGAAAGTGTGGAATTTACAGGGCTATTTCTGTTATCATGTTACTTGGTCCGACTTGATGGTATCATAGCCATTTATACATACGTTTTCATGGTTTATTTTCAATTGAAATCATATTTTAAATGTATATCGAGCGTTGTGTAAACTCGGATGAAACTGACGTTTAAAATGTCAAAATTATGAAATATGGAAAAATTATACTTCAAATTTAAAACTCAATTTACTCAAAAACTAAAGTGATTTCGAAAAAAACTTATTCTTTATAAGTTGTTCATTTTAGCATTCTCTACAATTATTATTAAGATAAATTTACTGTAATTTTTTCGAACTCTCTTGGCAGAAACGCGTTGGTTCTATATTCAAAAAAAGACTCGAAAGTAAGCACACATTATTTACATTAAAACTCACCCCTAATCCTGTATTCCTCTGCGTCCATTTGTAGGTAATCTGAAATAAAATTAGAAATTTAGAACTTTTGTCTCCCGCTCATTCAATTAACTAAAACATCCGAATGTCCAGCTGTAAACTAGTTATTGTTTGTTGAAATTCAGGGAGGATTATCGCGAAAATGCCGTGTCTCCACATTATCTGGTACATTACTATGGTTTCAAACTGGGGGCTTCTTTACATCTAAATTTATTCGTGGCCATCATATAAATTATTGGATTAATTCCTTATACACACAATACTCACACGTGAGAAAATATTATTTATCATTGTACAACAACATTATATAATTGGCTGTTATGTCCGTGCTTCCCGTTTTGTAAAATATTTTCAATAACTTGATGAGAAGTTACGTAACAAATTGAATTAATTAATAACTAGATTATTCAATGGATGCATGATTAATTAATTATTGTGATGATAGTTTGTAAATATTAGATTATCGTCCACATGTTTGTTTACTTGAAACTCTAAAAAAAATAATTTCATTTTGATAAAACATGAAACGCAATAATTATCACGCCACACTGTGGTTTCTTCAGCTGGAGAATATATAGACTGTGTAACGTGATACGGTTTCCTATAGGGAAAGTGGCTCTAAGATGGACCCTTGCGGTACCGCAATGTTAATTATCACGCTTGGTGATAAGATCGGTCTGTAACCTTGATATGAATCACCCTGTATTATCATGAAGTGCAACTCATTATTATAAACAACATTTGTATGAAATATTTTTTTATAATAACCGCGTAGTTGGTCGAAACACCATGCATACTACAAGTGTTGTTTAAGACTATAGAATAAATCAATTATTGAAATCTAAAGTATTGCACAATAGTGCAACTATCAAAGTAACACAGATTAAATAATATTATTATTACGGTATCCAAATACCAAATAAACACAAGTGAAGTTAATAAAAATATATTTGTTGATATCGCGCTGGTTAAGGCCAAGGCAAAGGTCGAAACTATAGTCACAAATAAATAAAAAGTGTTGTGATATCGACAAACTGAACTTTATTTACTTTTCCGATCCAGCATATATCATAAAGTAAGTAATGGCTTGACGTAATAATTGCACTGCACTTATTGCCATGGAAAAATTTTCTTACTGCAAGTAAAATCTAGAATATTTTTAATAAATATATTCAGGAAAGTGTTCCATGGCAAATTTTTGTTGAAGATCTTCACCGAATTTTGATTTTTGAATTGATCATTAATCGATCCATGTTCACGGATGCGAGAGTTTTAAAATTTCAAAAATTCTAAAAATGCCGCTTGGCGCTAGATACGTTCGAGTTTTCACCATTATTCTATTAAGCAATATGTAATAAGCAACTTGGAATAATTTGTTTATAGTGCCCTTTGGAAATAGAGAAATTGTACATTTTTTAATCGATCCATGTCCACGGATACGCGAGTTTTAAAATTTCAAAAATTCTAAAAATGTCGCTTGGCGCTAGATACGTTCGAGTTTTTACCATTATTGTTTCAAGCAACATGTAATAAGCAACTTAGAATAATTTCTTTATAGTGCCCTTTGGAAATAAAGAAGTTATACATTTTTTAATCGATCCATGTGCACGGATACGCGAGTTTTAAAATTTCAAAAATTCTAAAAGTGCCGTTTGACGCTAGATACATTCGAGTTTTTGCCATAAATGTATTAAGCAACATAAAATAAAGCTTTTTAAAAAATTAAACAGGTTTTTCGTTTTTCGATCGGATGTGTAATTTCTCGAGATACCCTCAAAATTCTGGTTTCTTGCGATTACAGCGCCGTCTATCACGAATCGAAAAAATATTTCAAATGAAAATTACCTCTTTTTTATGGGGAATCCGAATCTGCAGAAAAAATGGGATTCCCATTTAAGATTATAAAGTTGCCCACACACCCACTCCAGAGGGTGCGGTTGGGGGGTCCAATTTGATATCATTGGATGATTCTCTTCCAAGCGAACAAATTTTATTCAGAACTGTTTTTGATTCAATGCGTAATTTTCGAGATATTTCAATGCCTTCAAATACATCGGTCACCCTGTATATGGAAACCTAATCAATTGTTCATAATTTAACTACTACTACAAATTTCAATGACTGAATTTTTTAATAAAATCAACCCTTTGAAGACGCCCTTATTAAAAAAAATCAACATAAGTAATGTTCAATCTAAATTATTCAAAATTTTAATTAGAAACTTTTTACGTAAAAAAACAATACAATCGATTGTCTAAAATTCTATGGCAACTATCCATATTAGTTTCTAATAAAATCTACTTTTTTGAGACACTCGCGCTCAGAAAAAATTCGCACGCACAAATATTTCTAAAATTTAACGATTAACATACATTTTTCAAATACAATTTGAAAAACCTGATTATTGTTTGAATTACATACAGTGAGCATAAGTTTAAGAAAAATCTAGAACGTTATGAATTACTAAAGTACGCCAAGAGCCCTTTAGGAAGTATTTTGGCAAATTGAATTAAATAATAATAATAATAATCTTTATTATGTTATTTCTATATATGTTTAGAATTTGATTATTGTAATACGTACTAAAACATTATTTAATTCAATTTGCCATAATAATTCCTAAATGGCTCTTGGCGTACTTTAGTAATTCATAACATTCTAAATTTTTTTCACTGAATTTTATTTTTGTGTTAACGCAATACTAGAATACGTACCAAAAACATTATTTAATTCAATATGCTTAGATTAATTAACTTTAAATATTATTTATGCATTTTAGTTTAGAAAGATCTCAAATCAATAGCAGACATTCCTTATTACGTACTTCATATTTTCAACCTTGTAAATGTAAAAAAGACGAAAAATAGCCAAAAGACATGAATATTTAACCTGGTCGTGACTTTGCAAAATTACTCATTTAAAAACTACAAACAATTAACTTTATTGTTTAATTTTGCAGTCACGAAAAGATGAAATATTTATTACATTTATTTAATGTTTGTCTGTAAGTAGGAAAATCCATAAATTGTGAGGTACATCAAACCGATTCAACATCCATTTTTCAAACGATAAATTGCAAAAATCAAATAGTGTTAAATGTTTATTTATACTTATTGTGCCTAGTACACACATAAATGGAATTTGCTACATTTTTGAAAGGAAAAATTTTTCAAATTAAATGCTGTCAAATGCATCTAAAAATAGCAGTAGCTTAATTAATTTATCAATTCAAACGGGACCCATTGCAACCCTCAGCATTTTTTTTTCTAAGATTTTCGAAAAAGGCATGTACAACCGACTAGTGCTCTTCCTAGAGCAAAACAATATACTGTCTAAATGCCAACTTGGTTCCGGAGGGCGAGGTCAACGGAGTCTGTGACTAACTCATTCAGTTAATTTATGACAAAAAACATTTTTTTTAGGAAAAATTATTACTTTACAATCGTTTCCCCGTCATTAAACGTCATGAACTTTTTCAAATTTTTCTGAGACCTAACATTTTTTACTTATTTTCCTGAAATGTGGAAAAATGTGTCATGTTCGGGATTTTTCTCTTAATCTTGAATTAAAATTGAAACGTATTCTTGTTTTTAATAATTAGTCAATTTTGATCATTCAATCGTCGAAATGTGCAGAATTTGAAAATCCATAGTTCAATAATAGTTTATTAAAGATTTGGGCAACTTTAATCAATCAAGTTTCAAAAATTTGATGATGGCGATAAATGAAAACCCAAAACGTGCCGAAGCAATCGCAAAAACCGGTGTGTGCCATATATTTTGGATTATCCTCATAACCACGAAAACGGTAAATGTTTAACACGAGATTTATTTTTCAAAGTGTTGATCAATTTTGATTATTCAAATGCCGAAATTATTTAGGCTCATATTGTCTTAGTGTTTTTTCTTTAATCATTCAAATTTTGAAAACATATAATGATAATTGAAAAACCGAAATGTACCAAAACAAAATTATAATAATAAATATTTTTTCAGTCACTAAAATTATTACATTTTTTCAAAACTTCAAGCTCTATATTAAATTCTTTAAAAATTTAGGGATTAAGCGTTAATAGTTTTCACAGAAACGTAATTTGGCATTAATTATAAGCAAATTTGAGAAGTTTCAAATCGATGGCAATTGTTTTTATATTTTTTTCAAGTCATTAAAATTGTTATATTTTTTTCAAGACCACGCTCTGTTGACATTAAATTATTCCATAATTTAGGGATGAAGTGTTAATAGTTTTTACAAAAACGTAATTTGGCATTCGTTTTAAGCAAACTTGAGAAGTTTCAAGTCGATGACAATTGTTTTTATATTTTTTTCAAGTCACTAAAATTATTACATTTTTTCAAAACTTCACGCTCCGTTCTTATGAAATTATTCTAAAATTTAGGCATGAAGTGTTAATAAATTTCACAGAAACGTAATTTGGCATTAATCATAAGCAAATTTGAGAAGTTTTAAGTCGGTGGCAATTGTTTTTATATTTTTTTCAAGTCACTGAAATTATTATTTTTTTTCAAAACTTCATGCTCTCTTCTCATGAAATTATTCCAAAATTTAGGGAGGAAGTGTTAATAGTTTTCTCAGAAACGTAATTCTGCATTCATTATAAACACATTTGAGTAGTTTAAAGTAGATGACAATTATTTTTATATTTCTTCCAAGTCATTAAAATTGTTACATTTTTTTTTTCAAAACCACGCTCTGTTCACATTAAATTATTGCAAAATTTAGGGATGAAGTATGGATAGTTTTTATAGAAACGTAATTTGGCATTCGTTTTAAGTAAACTTGAGAAGTTTCAAGTCGATGACAATTGTTTCTATATTTTTTTCCAAAATTTAGGGATGAAGTGTTAATAGTTTTTAAGTGCCATAGTGGACAACAATTGTAATTTTACTGCTAGTTTTGAAGTTTCATGCGTGTTGTTAACACAATTAGATGGTTGTAATGTTGTAGTAATATATCTTTAAAAACTGAATAATAAGAATAATGAAATATTGAAACTGACAGTAAAAATACAACTTTCATTTAATCACCAAGTCATGGCTACTAGTATTGTTACATGTATTCACCACCATTTTGCAAAATAGTGATTTTGATTCTGAAAAAACTAGTGATAACCTTTCATCACCCTTTTGCAAAATAGTGAATTTTATTAAAAATTTTCTGAAGGATTTCGAAAAAATAATGAGATCTAGCCGAAAGTGTGCGTTTTGCGGAATTGTTTATAATTTTGATAAAACTAGTGATAAACTAGTAAAAAGTTCTGATGCAAACTATTTTAGTGGTTGATTTTTTCACAATAAAAACGTAAATGAGTTGGATACGACGCTGCTCCATCTATTAGTGTACTTCAAACCTTATGTAAACATTTCGTGGATGACTTATTTATTTACTAACACTTCTTTAGATAACAACAACCATATCTGTGTGCGTATATTAGATTTACAAACGTCGAAGAAGAATTTTTAAAATCTGCCAGTTCGTTCAAGAGTTATCCGACTTTAAACATTTAAAATTATTAATGAATGTTCTTCGAAATAATACAAAATGATTGCTGAGCTTGAAATTAAACAAGCCGCCCCTGACAGGAGATAAGGAACAGTGAAAATTTAACTGAGGAACAACGGAAATTTGTAATTTTACTGTTAAATTTAATATTTCATTAATCGATATATTAAAATGTCTTATCCTTATCATAGATCTTTCTGTCCTTCAATACGGTATTAAAGATAAATATCAGTTTCTTAAGTTTTATTATGGCAACATTTAATTATATTATTTATTTATATTTGTAAGATTTAGAATTTTATATTTTATGATTTGAAGTAAACGTAAAGGCATATTTTGCATACATTCTACATTTTTTTGGCCTCGGGATCGTAGCCCATATGGCCAGCTCAAGGCGGCTACTATTTATGTACAATACATTCACACATTTAAAAAAAATAGCTAGTGGCAAATGGCAAAGTAGCCGACACCAAAAACAAATTTAAAAATAAATGTTAAGAACACCATCGTTAATTTTAGTATTCATAACCGACTATCCCTCGAGGTATTTACGCTTAAAATATTCTTTCAAATAAATTTTTAAATTTTTGAACTGAAGAAATAAATATCAAATCAAATTTTGGATTAAATTCCCTTATAAACCTTGAAACATAGTTAATAAAATTTTATTTTAGATTTCATTGTCAAAACTCTGCGCCTATTATTATTGTTATTGTTCACCTGCTTGAAGAATCCACTGTCGAGTATAATTGCAATAGTGTTTTGACAATAGAAGCTGCGAAATTGATTCATCATGTTTTATTTACCAAGTTCATAACGGAATTTCACAAGTGTTTTATTTTTAGTTTCTAATGGAATTTTACCAAATAACAGCATACTCTACGCAAAATTTGATTACCTATTTTATTCCTGTTTAATTAATCTAAAAAAATGAATTACTTACTGTAAAGGTTATTTTAAAATTTAGTACGTATAAGAAAAAAAATTGTTGTATAAACTTTTTTTTTTTCTATTTGAATATTCAAATTATTGGAGCTACAAAATCCTACGTTTTGATTAATGAAACCTTAATTAATTAATTATTCTTAATGGTTTACAACAAAAATCAATATATTCAAAAAATTAATTATTTACTGTAAAGGTATTTTCAATCAAAATACGTAATTAAACTTTTACCTTTTTTTCTGATTTAAAATTAAAATTATTAGAGCCACAAAATTCTACGTTTTCTGATCGATTGAAACCTTAATTTTTTAATTAATCTTAATTGTTTATAACACAAACCAATGTATTAAAAATAATTAATTACTTACTGTATTTTTTTAATTTAAGTATTACCTATTCAATCGCGGCATTTTTAACTTACTGTAAATGCTATTTTCAACCTTTTCAATAACAAAAAAAAATATGTAGTATAAACTTTTACCGTTTTTCCTGATTTAATATTAAAATGATTAGAGCTACAGAATTAAACATTTGTTGATCGATTAAAACCTTAAAAACTGTCCCTAATTATTTATTTATTTATATAACACGAATCAATATATTAAAACATATGACTCACTTGTAATACGGATAAACAACACACGCCACTGAAACCCAATCTGATCAACAAGTGCCATTGGGCATCCTATATATACGGCTTCTTCCCTCTCCGTTCTGACGCGTATAATCAATTGTGATTAGGAAAATGCAAAATTTCTCGATTTTCCCCTTTTACTCGCTAAATAATTTCTTACCGGGTATTCACATTAATCTTGGCGCATTATACGCCCACTCTTTGTTAAAAAAAAATGAAGGCATAATTTAAACCACGGAATTATATCTTATTAAATAATTATTTCAAAAGATTTACACACAAATAATTGTTATTTAACAAAAAAAAAATGTGTTAATTAGAGCTATTCATAGTCGAGACATTTACGACGTCAAAGCGTCGATTATTAAAAGATGGTTATAATTTGTTTCCGATGATCTTATCTCATTAAAGTAAAAAAAAAACGTCTATCTACAACACTCCTATTTTATACATAGATCAAAACAATTTTTATATTACAGCAGAAACCAGAAACAACAAAAACTAAATTTGCATTGTAAAAAATTAAACTGAGAAGAAATTAGCTTTAAAATTTGATTATCTTTACAGAATTGGCTTAATTTTGATATTTCATCGAAATAATTAGTATATCACTTCAGGGAATAAAATTACAACACTCAAAACTTGAATTTGAAAAATCTAAATTTGCAAGAAAAATTGTAAAAAAAAATTAAACTATGAAGAAATTAGCTTCAAAATTTGATTATCTTTACAGAATTGGCCTAATTTTGATATTCCGTATAAATAATTAGTATATCACTTCAAGGAATAAAATTACAACACTTCAAACTTGAATTTGAAAAATCTAAATTTGCAAGAAAAAATGTAAAAAATTAAACCGTGAAGAAATTAGCTTCAAAATTTGATTATCTTTACAGAATTGGCCTAATTTTAATATTTCATAGAAATAATTAGTATATCACTTCAGGGAATAAAATTACAACACTCAAAACTTGAATTAGAAAAATCTAAATTTGCAAGAAAAATTGTACAAAATTAAACTGTGAAGAAAATAGCTTCAAAATTTGAGAATCTCTACAAAATTAGCCTAATTTTGATATTCCTTAAAAATAGTTAGTACATCACTTCAGGGAATAAAATTACAACACTCAAAACTTGATTTTGAAAAATCTAAATTTACAAGAAAAATTGTAAAAAAATAAATTGTGAAGAAATTAGCTTCAAAATATAAGAATCTCAACCTAATGAGCCTAATTCTGATATTCCTTATAAATAATTAGTATATCACTTCAGGCAATAAAATTACAACACTCAAAACTTGAATTTTCAAGAAAAAATGTAAAAAATTAAATTGTGAAGAAATTAGCTTCAAAATTTGAGAGTCTCTGCAGAATTAGCCTAATTTTGATATTCCGTATAAATAATTAGTATATCACTTTAGGGAATAAAATTACAACACTCAAAACTTACATTTGAAAAAACTAAATTTGCAAGAAAAATTGTAAAAAATTAAACTGTGAAGAAATTAGCTTTAAAATTTGAGAATCTTCACAGAATTAACCGAATTTTGATACTTCATAAAAATAATAAGTATATCACTCAAGGGAATAAAATTACAACACCCAAAACCTGAATTTGAAAAAACTAAATTTGCAAGAAAAATTGTAAAAAATTAAACTCACAAGAAATTTATCTTCAAAATTTGAGAATCTCTACAGAATTAACCGAATTTTGATACTTCATAAAAATAATAAGCATATCACTCAAGGGAATAAAATTACAACACTCAAAACTGAAATTTGAGAAATCTAAATTTGCATTCAACTATTAAAAAAATTGTAAAAAATTAAACTCTCAAGAAATTATCTTCAAAATTTGAGAATCTCTACAGAATTAACCGAATTTTGATACTTCATAAAAATAATTAGTTCATTACTTCAGGGAATAAAATTACTACACTCAAAACACAAACGCGCGCGTTTCCTAGCAACGACAATAAACAGAATAAAAGTCACGTACTTAAAACGTCGCGAAGTGAACATGTTCTTAAAACTGATAATAACCGCAAATGAACTGGAGAGGCAGAAAGAGGACCTCGTCAAGGAGAAGGAGATTTCGTGGAAGGCGGATCGCGAGAAAAAATCAATCCCGCGAAGATCCAGGAGATGCTGTGCGGCCTTGAAACGCTTCGGCAACCGTTTCAAGTTCCCGAAGGACACGAAAATGTCCAGATTGTTCTTTAAAATAAGACACGACGGCACTTACGAGAATTTCATGGTCAAAAGCGTCGCCGGTTTTCTCGGCGGGTTCTTTCTGACGTACGTTTTCTTCATGTTCTTCGTGCTGCAGTTAAACTTCAAGCTGTCCACGGCGATGATCATGTGTTCGATTTTTGGAAGTATATTAACGATTGGATTGGCCTTTAGTTATAAAGTACGGTAAGTAATAATAATGATAATAATACAGCAGGAGGGGGTCCAGAAGGTAGAGGTTCTAATAATTCGAAGCTTCGAAGAATCCGAAAAAATAGTTATCGAATTTTTTGAAGTTGTGAAGTTTGGAAATACTCAAACTTTTCGAAGAATCGAAGTTGTGAAGTTTCGGAGTTTTCGAATTTTTCAAAGAATCGAAGCTGTGAAGTTACGAAGTTTTCAATTTTTTCTTGCGAAATGAATCGATTTTATTAGTTTTGAAACTATTTGATGTAATTTAACTTTTTTATTTGTCAATATTTGGGAAATAAGAATTTAAAAAATTCGAATATTGGAAGCATCGAAAATTCGAAACTTCGAAAATTACAAAGTTTGAAACTTCGAAACTTTGAAACTTCAACAATTCGAAACTTCGAAACTTTAAAATTCGAAACTTTGAAAATTCCAAACTTTGAAACTTCGAAAATTTGAAACGTTGAAACTTCAACAATTCGAAACTTCGAAGCTTCAAATCTTCGGATAAGGCACGCCCTACGTACTCACTTTAACCTAACCTACAACGTGCTGGAATTTCTGGTGGAAATTTCTTTGTAAGTCCATCTGTGATGTTGGAATTTTCAATGCGTTGAGGAATTGGGTGTTATATAATAACAAAGACGAGTTATCGACAAGTAAACTTTTTTTACCAAAACTCTGAACTTGCTGCAAAATAATTTTAAAATTATACTTTAGTGATGCTATTTGTTGTTTACAGTTTGCAGTTTAAAGAAACTTGTTATAAATTAATTTCGTACCTAAACAGGAATCACGGTTGAATGAATTTCCCTTAGTTAATTTATTCCCCGCGAGAAAACATAAATTACAATAATTTAATTAAGAAATTAATTAACTCACAGTCAATTATCCCTATCCTATTTACAGATGCATTGTGCTCCTTGTCCTGCCGCAGTTCTTCTCCAAAAGGGGGAGACAAGCGCTGTTAGCGTATGCATATATCTTGGCCATTACCGGTCCGGCGAAGAACACCCTCAACAATATGAGCATTTTGGGAGAGTCGCTTGCTTGTGGACAGGTTAGAAAAAAAAAATCCATTGACAATTTCAATCATTTTTACTTTCTCCCTTACGAAGTACAAGAAAGTATTGTAATAGTGAAAAAAAAATTTTCGCGGAAATATCCGTTTTGAGGCCCCAGAGGGGATTTCTCAAAAGCTTTTGGTAAAATTTCGTACACCGGAAGTGAGCGTTTACCTTAACTGTTTTTTGTTTTTTGCCAATATTTTCTTAAATATGAAAAATATCACAAAAACATTTAAACAAACATTGAAGACAACAAAGAAATGAACATCTTTTGCTTCAAAACATTTTTCATAAAATCATTTTTATTCAAGAAAAACATTTATTATTATTTTTTTAATTTTTGGTTTATAATTGTAAAACGATGATATTTACAGCAAATTTATGTTAATAATAATTGTAGAGAATGCTAAAATGAACAACTTATAAAGAATAAGTTTTTTTCGAAATCCCTTTAGTTTTTGAGTAAACTGAGTTTTTGAATTTGAAGTATAATTTTTTCATCTTTTATAATTTTGACGTTTTAAACGTGTTTCATCCTAGTCTACAAAACGCTCGATGTAATAAACCATGAAAGCGTAAATATAAATAATACCAGCAAGTCGGAGAAAGTAACACCATTTTTTCTTATTAATATTTAAATTTCTCAGGAGCAACTAAAAGACGCCGTCAGACAAATATGGGACGTGATCAAGAAACCATTTTATGCAATCCGCGACGCCATCAAGGCCGTCGTCAAGGCCATTAAAGTAGTCGTTGTTAAATTTAAAGAGATATTACTGAGCATTAAGAGAATCATATTGGCTGTATGTAAGTTAATATCAATAAATAATTATTTTTTTTCGATACGAGAAAAATTTTTTTTTAATTATTTTATTTATTAACTTAATCTCATTTTAGTGAAAACAATTAAAGCCGGTTTCAAATTCCTGGCCAACATTATGAACATGTGCAACAAGGAAATAGGAACGCCCTTCGAACGGTGCAAAAGGGTTTTCGAAAACGCCATCACGGACTGCAATGCGAAATTGGGACCGTTATTCAACTGGTTGTGTAATATCACTTATTTGGTCGAGGGTGTTTGTTACATTGTAAAATTACTCGACTACCTCTGTATTGTTGTGGATTTTGTTAAGGATACCGTTAGTGCTGTCGTTCTGAGTAAGTTACGCTTTCTTATAACAGATTTAGTATTTTTTCTTGAACTAGTTGTCCTATGCTTAAGTTGACAATAAGTAAAATTGTTGTCTCTCGGATTAGAGATTTTTAATTTTTGACGAAAACATGAAAAAATACACGAGTAAACCCCTTGGAACTTTTGTTAAAAAATGCAACTTTCTTAATAATCATCGTAGACTATTGAAGTATACCTCTTTTTCATCAGAAAAACGAGAGAAATTGATTGCCGTTAAAAAATTTCGGCTATCTTCAATAGCAAAAAAATTAGCTAGTCACCATGAACATTTTAGAAAATTAAAAAACGGTGATGTGGCCATCATGTTACTTTCTCCGACTTGATGGTATCATTTATATTTTCGCTTTCATGGTTTATTTTTATTTTAAATCATATTTTAAAGTGATGTTTAAAACGTCAAAATTATATAAAATTATACTTTAAATTCAAAAACTCAATTTACTCAAAAACTAAACAAATTTCGAAAAAAACTTATTCTCTATAAGTTGTTCATTCTAACATTCTCTACAATTATTATTAGCATAAATTTGCTGTAACTATTATCGTTTCATAATTATTTTTTTCTCGAATAACAATGATTTTGTGAAAAATAGTTTCAAACCAAAGATGTTCATTCAATATTTGTTTGTATGTATGTATTATAGAGTAGTATAGCATAAATAACCACCACTCCATTAACTTTAGAATGTCGAACAACGTATTATAACTACAACATTTGAAAATAATCGTAGTTTAATGCACATACCTCAGGGACTTTTCAACCAAAATTGGATAATTCTTCTTAAATTCAACAAACCTTACTTCAATGTTTATTATTAAACCTTTAATCCCTCCATAAACTACCGTTTAAATCATTAAAATGAATGTAGAATTTCGACGACATGACTTATTATTCCGGGATTTTTAAGGCACGTTTAATTGAAAATAGTAAAGGGTTACAAGTTTTGAGGTGATTTAACGTTCTAATTATCAAAATCATCCCTCAGAATTACTTTTTAAAAGCTTTTAAACATTTTACGTTCGCATTTCCACGCCTTGTCGCCATCTATTCGACGATAGACGAACTACTAAGTGATGTTTTTGAACAGCGCCAAAATGCTCGAACTTTATCCTTATATTTTAAGTGTTAATATTCAGCAATGCGCTACACACGAAACGATAGACTATTTAATTCCGAATCGAATGGTATATAAAATAGCTGAGGCAATTTTGCGGTTTTCTTGTAATTTGCGAATGAAAATTAAGCACGACACACTTACCGACATTTACAGTTCACTGTAACTTAAAAATTAAATGCACAACAATTTGCTATATTCGTCAATGAAATACGGGTCCCAATACTTACTACTGATTATTCAATTCACTTTTTATATTATTAATGCATTACAATAAGAGAAATATATGAGGAATCCTAATCTTCACAGAGCGTACCCTCTGTTATCGCGGGGATAAACTACGTTTTCATTTGTGGATTTAATAATTGCTTTAATGATTAAAGAATATTCAAAAACTTAAAAAGAATATTATCTTGTAATAAAATAAATTTAATTGTAGATGTTTTTGTATTTAAATTGCAGAAACAATACATTGTAATATATCCGCCTAATCATAGGCAACCCGATATACACATGACTACTATTAATTTATTATTAAAAACGTCCAATTTTAAACGTGACAGTGACAAAACCATAAGTGTAATCCTCAGTAAAGCTTCAAAAATAGTGCGAATATTGAAGTATTTAAATTGCAGAACTAATTATATTACATAAACGCCTACTTACAGACAACGCAATACAGGCATTCATAATATTAACTTATTATTAAAAACTTCCAATTTTAAACATGTCAGGGACAAAACCGTAAGTGTAATCCTTCGCAAAGCTTAAAATATAATGTAAGTATTTAAACTGCAGAAATAATTAAATTATATAAACGCCTACTAACAGGCAACCAAATATACGCGTAACTAATAATGATCTATTATTTAAAACTTCCAATTTTAATCGTAACAGCGACAAAACCATAAGTGTAATATTTTTAAAGCGTTGCTAAGGATTACACTTATGCTTGTGTCTCCATTATGTTTAAAATTGGAAGTTGTTAATAATAAATTAATATTAGTTATTCTGTATTGGGTTGCCTGTAAGTAGGCGTTTATATAATACCATTGTTTCCGCAATTTAAATACTTAAATATTCGCACTATTTCTAAAGCTCTACTCAGGATTACACTTATGGTTTTGTCCCTGTTACGTATAAAATTAGAAGTTTTTAATAATAATTTACTTGGAGTTATCCGTATATCGGGTTGCTTGCGATTAGGCGAGTATATTAAAAAATATTGTTTCTGCAATTTAAATACGTAAATATCCACAAGTGAATTTATTTTATCATAAGACAACATTCTTCTTAAGTTTTTCAATGTTCTTTTATTATTACAACAATTATTACATCCACACATGATTAAATAGTTTCTCCCCTCGATAACAGGGAGAGCCCTCTACGTAGATAATGATTTCTCGTATATTTCTTTTAATATAATGCATTAACAATACAAATAGTTGAATGATTAATCAGGAATAAGTATTGGAACCCGTATTTGATTAAAGAATATAGCAAATTCTCCTTTATTGAATTTTTATGTTACAGTGAACTGTAAATGTCGGTAAGGGTGTCGTGCTTAATTTTCATTCACAAATTACAGGAAAACCGCTTAATTTCCTTAGCTATTTTATACACCATTCGATTCAGAATTAAATCGTCTACCGTTTCATGCACAGCCCATTGATAAATATTAACACTTTGACAATAGGTATAAAGTTCGAGCATTTTGGCGCTGTTCAAAAACATCACTTAGCAGTTCAGCCACCGTCCAATAGATGGCGACGAGGCGCGGAAATCCGAACGTAAAATGTTTAAAACCTTCTAAATAGCAATTCTAAGGGATGATTTTGATAATTTAAGCATTAAATCACCGACAAACATATAATCCTTTAATCTTTTGAAATAAAAGTGCTGTAAAAATCTTGCAATAATAAATATTGCCGCAGCAATTTTTTAATGGTTGAATTCATTTTAATGATATAAATTGTAATTTACAGAGGTATTAATGGTTTATTAATAAACAATAAAGTAAGATTTGTTGTTGTTGGGAAATTAACATTTACTTACGGAGTTATTTTAAACCCAAACAACTACTAAACGTTTATTGATTAATGTCCTTGTTAGCTCAATTGTACTTATTGTTTCGTCGCTGTTAGACTTAAAAGCGGAAGTTTTAAATATTAAATTAAGAGTTGAAGAACTTGTATGAATAAAGATAGCATAAAGCGGTTAATTTTGATGCATTTAATTTTTGCAATTATTCATAGAATCTTGGCTATTTTAGAAAAATTCTCGTACTAAATTAATTTAAGTTAAAAATGTAGCCAATGTAAAATGTGACAGTTAAGGCTCGACTGGTTGAGATCATCACTGATTTTGATTCGGACGAAATGAATCCTGTAAATAAAACTGAACAGATTTAACACGTGCATTCACTGTAAAATGTAATATGTTTATAAGTACGAGGGTCGTTCAATAAGTAATACCCCATATCTTTTTTTTTAGAAACTATTTATTTAAAAGTGTTAAATTTTGGTGACAATATAGCTACATGTTTTTGATCCGCCATAGCGGCTAAACGAAAACTCCAAATAGAACGCGGTTTGCAAATCTGAGCTCCTCGTACGTCAATTAGTCGGACTAGAGATTTCTAATTTTTGATGAAAACTTGAAAAAAGACAAGAGTAAACCCCTTGGAACTTTTGTTAAAAAATGCAAAATTAACAATTTTTGACCGAAGGGGGTGGTAAAAATTTAGGGGTTAAACTCAAAAATTTAAAAAAAGAAGTCCGAGAGTCTCTTTGAATAATTTTTTAAGGTCTAAAAAAAATTTTCGCCGCCAACCAACTTTTCTCAAAACACTCTTTTATCGGGTAAATTAAAAAAATCTAGGGATAGGGGCAATTTGTCTATCTTAGCCGTAGGTACCCTTTATTGAATGAAACCAAGGGACCCAAAACGATGTATTGCCTAAGAGCCCAAAAATTGTCGCCGTGCTTAATATTGAAACACTATTTTGTAAACATTTTTTTAATTTTTTTTTTGCAGAAGTAAAACAGTTCGTACGTCACATCAGAGTGATGTTCTACGTGCGAATCAAGTTCTCGCATTCTTACCATTTCGAGTCCAACCACTCGAGATCGATGTCGGAGATAACGACAGGAATCGTAACCGAAATTAAAAAGAGGAGTTCGGGATTGATCAAAATTTTTGACTTTATGAGCTCCGCTGCGAGCTTTTTCTTTATCTTCATGGTGGTGAAGTAATAAAGATACCGTATTATCTTAGGCGGCTTCCAAAAATGATGTCACAGGTTTAGCAATGGCGCAGCGAGGGGAGGGTTAACTTTTGCAGGGCTGCTATTGAAAAGTGTGTTTCAATACAGGTGTTCCAATAAAACTCAAACTAATCAAAATGTATCGCCACTGTACGCTACGCCAGTACCACTGGGGTTTGTGACGTTGGATGTAGAGGTGGGCGAAATGACTCTTTTTTGTGAGTAGACTCCTCAAAAAAGTCGGTTGCAATGAGTCGACTCATGAGTCTTTGTAAAAAGTAAAAAGTTTGTCTGCAAAAAAGTGAAGTAAAAAAAATGTTGAAGGGCAAAAATAGTCCTTACTTCCAAAAATATTGAAGAACAAAAAACAGGTCTTCCAAAAATGTTTAAGGGCAAAGAAAACTTAATTTCCAAAAATGCTGAAGAGGTCCTCACCCACAAATTTTTACATTGCAACACAATAACAAAAACTTTTACGGAAATGCATGAACCATTTTTAGTCACTAATTTCAAGCATAAGTCACTTGACTACTCGACTCATTCCGACGAGTCGCCTCTTTGAATCGACTCACTCATGAGTTACCTATCTCTACTTGGAAGTGAATGTAATTAATAAAAACGCGTGACATCGTTTATGGCTACTTGGAATTGTGACAAAAATTAATAAAAACATGTGACATCATTTAAGGAAGCCGCCTTAGTGAACAATTAATAGCTTTTATTTTCAAACAGAGTCATCTATTATCGTCAGAAGTTTCTAACGAACGAGAGATTTGATAATAAATTTATAACGAAAGATTTCAGAGAGATTGATTTGAGAAGAGCCCAACTGGGTAAGGAAACTGTTCTCCCGTTGAATCACAGAGAGCGTCAGCAGTATGTTACGGTTAGTAAATTCGAATTATCTTTTATACCCGCGATGCTGGGTTTATAAGATTTTTAATGTTAAGCAAAGTAGAACTAACAAAATTTATAATATCTTAGCTCGTATAGTTTTATTTCATTAGAGAATCAACTTCAATTTATAAAACAGTATTCAAAACAATATTGAATTCATAAATAGAGGTTGAGTTAAGAAGAACTCCACTTTATCAGAGAACTAGCTTTAATTAATAAAATAAATAGTATTAATTCCAATATAAATAAAAATTCACTTCATAAATAGAGGTTGATTTTAAGAAGAACTCCTTGAACGATAATTGATTAATTACTAAATATTGTTTTTATTTATCTATAGACGAGTTCATTGAGGTTAGTGAAACGCGAAAAATCCCAGCTATCGCAAGCAGCGATGATATTATTAATGGCTACATTAAAGTTATCGACTCACATGGCAACTGATTATTCACTCTACTGGATTATGACGTTGATCAGATTTTATGGAAGATTTCAATCTAAAATTCAAGGTAAATAAGCAATTGCTTCCCCATTCGTTCTAAAATAGTAAATTGGGAATAGCCAACAATAAAGAATAGTAATATAAAATAGATAATAATAATACTACGAATTCCCACTTGTCATGGTTCGCTTGTTCAAAATTAAAACAAATTCTCCCAATTTCTTCAGTTTCAGATTTTCTTTTAATTTTTATTGTGAAGGCCATGACAAGTAGTATTTGGGGGTGGATTCTTAATGAGCCCTCGAACCTGCACCTTTTTGCTAATGTGACCATCCCTCTATCTCTTCAAATTCAGAAGTTGCCCATGTTGTCCCTACGAAATCCGGGCACCCTGTATTCAAAATTGGTTTATCTTCAAAAACCAAACCAACTTCCAATTGTTTCTAGCTTTTGTTAAATTGCGTCCCTATGAGAAATGTTTGTTTAGATTTTGTCATTCATCTCGAAAACTAGGAAATAGAAAATATCGTAACTCCTTTGAAAACAAGAGAAGTTAAGAGGTTTAACCATTTCTATCTGGTTCCAAGTTTTATATAATTTTATCCACGAGAAATATTTTTCACATTTTTTAGCAAACAACTACGTTAAAAATTGGTTTATCTTCAAAAACCAAACCAACTTCCAATTGTTTCTAGCCTTTGTTAAATTGCGTCTCTACGAGAAATGTTTGTTTGGATTTTGTCAATTATTTCGAAAACTAAAAAATAGAAAAAATCCTTGTCAAAATGGCGTTTAAAATCCAATTCAAATTGGCGTTTAAAAGCCGTTTTACACTACACAATTTATTGAACAAGAAATGAGTTAATTTCTTGTGCATTTTAAATTTTCTAGTTTCATACTATAAATTGTCCCAAAAATTGTGCCAGATTGTAAAATTGACTCAATTTTTGGGACAATTACTAATAAAAATTGTGCCAGATTGTAAAATTGACTCAATTTTTGGGACAATTACTAGATGAAACTAGAGAATTTAAATTACACAAGAAATTAACTCATTTCTTGTTCAATAAATTGTCTAGTGTAAAACGGCTTTAAGGTGCTTAGTTTTGATAAAATAAGTAACAATGTTTTCTCGTACAGTTGGTGGCAAAAATATTTTTACATTTTTTATGCTACGTAGTTTAGACTTTAAAATAAGTGTTAATTAAATGTCGGAATATTTTTGACTAAAGATCATCAGGTCTCATCAGCGCCGTTGGTATAGCAACAATTTGACATATATATTACTAGATTTAAAAAATGTATAATATTTAAATTTTTTTTTTTAATCTAGTACGTGTCAAATGAAGGGTACAGGGAATAAACCGGCTTAGTCCAAAATATCCAGTTTTTGCGATTTTGCCCCATCTTGTAGTGCAAAATATACTCTACCTGGTGGTGTAGGTGCCAAATGACAGAACTCTCTAAGTCCGCTATAATAACAATTTAATAATTCACCGTACAGGGAAAGAAACAGCTAAGTCAAACTTTAAAAACGCATTATCCACAAATTATGAAAATGTGACTAAGCCGGTTTATTCCCTGTACCCTTTAAATGTGTATTTCTGTCAATAAATTTATTTTAATATTCTCTTGAAAATGCCATAATAAGGCGAATATTTTAAACATTCTGAATTTAAACTGAGTTTTTATTTGGTAGAATTAACATCTATTTCATATTACTATCCTTGTAAAAAACATAACTCTTCAGGTAGGTTTACACAACTAAAAATTTGTCATGAAAAAATTTTCAAACAAAAATATTGACCCAGACAGATTTTCGTACCAAACTAAACAGTAGTAAAAATGGCGGGGTGGTTTGGCAAGTTGGTTTATTTTGAAGACAATCGTGGTTTGTGAATATTTACGTCCATGGCTCACATAACTTTTTCGGCAAAAAAACTAGCTAGGTTTTATAGAAAAAATAACGTATTTCAAGGTCATGAAAGTTATGGTCTACATACAGAAAGCTACTTGAATGATGCGTAGATTAAGGGGGTAAGTGCCGCATCGAAAATCGATGCATTTTTGATGGTCAGCATTTACATAATTCTGAAGTTGATATCAAATATTAAGAAATGATATTTTGCACATTTAGAGAGAAAGGGTTAAACTATTCGTCTACAGAATTTGATTTTTTTTTTTAATCATCAGACAAACTGTATAATTTATCCTGAAAATTACCAATATTGGATGGATATCTGGAGCTTTTCTCTGCAAAGAACTAAAAATGTAACGCTATAGAAAAATAGTTTATACCTTTAAAAACAATATATACGTAATAAAATGTTCATTAGTTATCAAATAAAGTCGCAAAAACGTAAGAGCTGCACCTCTACAAACACGAATTTGCTTCATTTTCGCCGTTATAATGAACGCCACCTGCATGAAACATTTTGTATTAACCCTGGAGGCGTACACAAATAAATTTACGTACTCGGTAAAATTTTGGGCCCAAGATAGTGCCGATTAGCATGTTCTATTAGACCATTGTGGTCTAACTCTGGCGCAAGGCACTTATTCCCTTAAGATACTGCGATGAGCCTATAGCTTAGTTTATCAAACTTTGAACTCTGGTACCGCTATCATAATATTTCTTTCAATGGCAATTGAGTGCCTGAGAGAGAGAGAAGGGGCTATGCCACAAACACAAAGTTTAGAGATAAACTAAGTTTTTCTGCAGCCGTCCCGAAAATAAAACTTTCGGTATGATTTATTAAATCGAAAGTACCACTTTACATAAATCGTACCGAAAGTAATTATTTTCGGGACGATTTTGTTTCACTTTCGGAACGATTTCTTTACATTCGGGACGCTTTTTGTTACTTTCTGGACGATTTTGCGTATACCGGGTGTCCACTCTCAAAGTCGAACATAGGAAATTAACATGTGTATTCAATTCTTAAGCTTTTGACAATTATTTATAAGCTAACAATATATAAATATTAAGTAATAAGGGCTTCATATGATTTTTTATTAAAAACAGCAGAAAGGCAAAACAAATTAAAGTAAATATTCAAATAACCCCCATTTTGAGCTAAGCAATACCCTAATCTGTTGTAAAAACTATTTCGTACATTAGCTAACTGCCTGTTAGTAATTAACGCACATTCAGTAACAATTGCTTGTCTCAGAGAATTAATATCTGGGTGGTGTCTTTTGTAAATTTTGCTTTTAACGTGTCCCCACAAGAAAAAGTCGCAAGGTGACAAATCTGGAGATCTGGCTGGCCAATTTATAGTACCACCTCTACCAATCCAACGATTTAGAAATGAATTATTTAAAAATAATTTAACGTCTAAACCAAAATGCGCAGGGCAGCCGTCTTGTTGGAACCAAATCTCCTGATTTTCTCTTGCAACTTCTTCCATTGCAGGTCCTACCTTTGTGACTAAAAGATCTAAATAAGTTTCTGAATTTAAGTTTCCTTTAATTTCAAATGGACCGATAATATTATGATTAAAAATCCCAGCCCACTTTCAAGAGAAATTTGTCTCAGGCTGTATGTTGGGTCTGCATCGACAAAACATGCTCTTCTATGCGGTCAACTGTTTGCCGATTTCCTGTGATGTGATTGTAATTTCAGAACTTTTCAATAATAATAATAGTAATAATCAAAATAATAATAATAATACTCACCATCCCTACTTTCTGATTCTAGCGAAATATTTGCGAGTCTTCCAATTTTTTGTACATATTTTTGTATATTACTTGCAGATGGTATAGGTCTCGTATTAAACTTACCGGCAAACAAATCTCGAACTCTACGTAAACTATCACCACTATAATAGGTTTTTACCATAAAAACTCTTTCTTCGTTAGTATAATTATTCATTTTTTTCGTAAATAAACCGTAACATAATATTAAACGTCAAAATGCGATAGCATTTTAAAAGCAAAACAACTCATATTTTAAAAACTATCAAATTTTAAATTAGTATTTTACGGTAAAAAAATCATTTTTTTAAATCTTGTTATTAGTGTTGTTGGATGCGCAATAATTTTCACTTTCTTTTTATACCATTAGCTCTTCTGTAAAATAAGATGGCGAGCAGGAATCTACAAAAACGTCTAATACCATGTTAAAACCCTATGTTCGCGTTTGAGAACGAACACACGGTATATGTAGGCGGCCTTGACAAAAACTTGAACATCGTATTTAATTATGACAGCGCTTGTTATATGACATTCGTATGTGTTTTTGCTTTTTTAACATGAAAAAAACGGCTGCAGAAAAAATATTGTACGTAACTCGTTCCAAAAGTGATTTTACGGGACGAGCCGTAGGCGAGTCCTGGAATCCTGCGAGTCCCGTAAAATATCACTTTCGGAACTTGTTACGTAAATTACTATTTATTAGACTAAGTACAAAATATATAATATTTGTTTAATTTTACTGGGCAATGGCTTATTTGCTTTCAAATATAAACAGGCCAATTTCACCCATAGATAGCAGCACCTACAGGAACTGCAGCTAAATAAAAAAATAAGGTTATGTGACATCGCCCCTTCTCTCTCTCAGACACTCAATTGTTCGTAAACTTTGAGATTATCTGAGCAAAGTGATGCTTCTTCTTCTATTCTCTTGGTTGCTATCTGCTCCAGATGTTGGCAACCATCTTTATTATTTTCCCTATATTTACGGATGTCCTGAAAATTGCGTTGTCGTCAATGAGAAGCGTGTTCTGAGATTTTTTTTCTTCCTACCCCTCTTTTCCCCTGAAGTATGTGATGCTACCCTACTAGAAATAGTTACAAGATATCAGATTGTATACTTAGGAGTTATTTTGCACAAGGCAGGTCCTGTACGAATGACATATCACTGGCGAAAATTTTCGAGGTAATTGTTAAATCTCAATTTAATATACAAAAATTGCCACTCTCATGAGCCGAAGATGATTTTTGACGTCCACAATTTAAAGACCTTGGCCAACCAAAAAATAAAATCCCAAGGCCAACTTTGTGGAAAATAACTACTGAATAGAGTACAATATAATTTACTTGCACAATACTCCTGTTGAATATTATGGAGTCTTTAGCATTTTTTTTTAAATATCGTAAAGTTTTTCTGAAAACCAATCTATCAAAAAAAAAAAAAACTTTAAACTCTTTCATAATGTTAACAGGGAATTAAACTAATACAAACTTTTCAGCGCCTATGAATTGAAATGATTAACGATTTTTTGCACAATGGTGAACATTTTTGGCGTTAACTGTCGGAATAACAACTACTAATTCATCATGTGACATGCCTATTTGAATTCATTGGCAACTGCGACTCATTTTTTTTAAACCCACCGTAGGTCTATATATTGAAAGTTTATTTATTTGCTAAAAGCAACAGTGAAGGACCGTAGGTCCGTATATTGGAGGCTAAGATTTTTTGACTAATTTACTAAAAACAATAGTGAAGGCATTATTACTTCTGAAAATCCGGCAAATCCATCAAAAGTAATACTTTACACTGCCTTATGATATCAACACAAAACAAAAAATACCTACTAATACACATTTTTCAGCACCGAATGTACCAGGTTTGCATATTGAAGGGAAAGGTTTTTTGGCCAATTTGCTTAAAGCAATCGTAAAGGCGTTTCAGCCTGTAGGTATCAATTTGGAGATTGATACTGTACCGTGTTTACCAGATCCCATGCTACCGGATTATGATAGATACATACAAATAGGTACGTAAACCAAGATGATACTATTAGATTCTTTCATCAGTTTTTCACCAATTTCTTGCAATTTCTAAAGCAGTAGATAAAACATCGTTAAAGGAATCACAAAAAATAATGATGGAATGAAACATATTATTTATTATAAAGCCTAGCTTAGTTAAATAAATAAGTTAGAGTAAAATAAGTAAGGAACTTTTCAATAAAATGCACTTTGTTGGTATCACGCACGTTTGTTTTTATTTTTGCAAAAATAAAAAAACGTGTGTGATACAAAGTGCATCTTATTGAAAAGTTCCTGAATCAAAATGTATCACAAAGTAATGGCTTCCATCAACCATAAAATATACAGACTAATTCATATACCGGTGATAGTGGGAAAGGTTCCAATTAGCCATTTCGGTCATAGCATCTCAAGCAAAGAATTATTTTTTATCAGACGACAAACTACAGACCGGTTTCGGACTCTTATCCTCATCGGTGCAATAGTGTCGCCGATGGGGAAACGCATTCACTATAAGGGATGGCGGTAAAACACTTAACCCACCAACAAATATATTACTCCTATTATTTTCCGCACAATTCCACTCATCCAATAACTAGTTTACTTTTCCATCTGTCTCTGTCTCTAAATAAGTTCCCACTACAATTTAGAAATAAAAACCCATTGCAATACCTTTCAGCATCACTTCTAGTACTCTGCTGGTTCTTGGCCATCTTCGAACCCTACGGATTGCGCTTCCGACACTCCGTCATGTGCTACTATCATCCACAGCGTGCAAGAGAACGGGCGATTTGGTTGTACAACAACATATTACGGTCGAGGTCGACGTTCCTGAAATTCGCCCGACGCCAACTCAGGCGGAAGGCCATAGGAGACACATCGATTAGTAAGGTGACGTGTTTGGATTTTTTTCGAGCAAAATGTAAGTAAGTAGGAAACATAATGTATCTACTTATGGATAATTATACCTTTCACTACAGCAACAGACTTTGCCGCTCGATTCTGGGCACTGAGAAGCAAGAGGCGTGTTTTCTGTGCGGAGAAGTGTTCAGGGAGGGCGATTCAAGTAAACCCATAAGGTGTCAAACCCCCGGTTGTCCCGGAGTGTACTGCGAACGGTGCTTTGCGGACTTGCAAAATTTGTGCACGGTCTGCTTGGATCCTATACAGTATGGAGATTTGTCTGATGTTAGTGAAGAAAAGTAAGTGCAGTACAGTTTGCTCATTAATGAGGAAACTTTAAAGTTACCCAACCTTTGAGGAAGCATCTGTTGAAAAGAATATTGCACCAATTTTCCTAGTTAAAGTAATTCGTGAACAAGAGACGTAATTGTGGTCCAACTTAAAAAAAAAACTCAACTCAACTATTGTTGTCTTAGGGCTGCTTTTACAATCGTCGGATAAATGATGGTTAACTCATACCCTCTTTAACTAATTCCATCGTTTATCTCTCAGTTAACGCACGCTGCCTTTTGCAAAAGCTTAGATAGATTTTCTCCCGAAACGCCAACGTTTCGAGTTTCGTTTCAATATTCCACCTAGAAATATGCCAGAATGCATGTTTCTTAGAAACCGGTTTGTCGCCCTCTAACCTTCAATTTTTGGTCTAAATTTTGGTTTTTTTTTTTGAAAAAATTGTAAATTTCGATTATTTTTTTCTTGTTTTTTTTGCCTAAATATTCCTTATTTTAGACAAAATTTTCGATTTGTTGGTCTGCAAGTCTGTAATTTTTATTTTTGGGCCCGTGTTTTCGATTTTTGGTTTAAATTTTGTTTTTTTTTTTGAAAAAATTGTACATTTTTAATTTTTTAGACTTTATTTTCAATTCTTGGCCTTCATTTTAGATTTTTTTTCTGAAATTTTCATCTTCTGTCCTAATCCTATCTTTATTTTGGCTGAAATTTTTGATTTTTTGGTTTTCATTTTGTATTTCCAGGCCAGTGTTTTCGATTTTAAATATTCTTTTTTCGGCCTATATTTTGGATTCTTGACCTGCATTTTTTATTTTTTTTGTTTTAAATTTTTGATTTTTTGGCCACTACTTTGAGATTCGAGTCGTAAGTTATTTTGGTGTCAAAGAGTTATTTTCTTTTACTTAAATTTCCAATACTTTAGTCTGCATTTTTAATTTTTGTGCCCATATTTAAGATTTTTGGCCTGTTTTTTTTTTCATTTTTTTTTTCTTTAAATTCTTGATTTTTTGAGCCAAGATTTTCAGGCAGATTTTTTAGATCTTTGGCAAGTAATTTCTGTTTTTGATTTTCGGCCTAAATATTCTACATTTAGACCTAAATTTTCGAATTGTTTGTTAAAATTTTTCGATTTTTTTTGGTCCGCATTTCTTTATTGTCTTCAATATTTGCTAACATTTTTTTGTGATATTTTTCATATTTAAAAAAATATTGGAAAAAAACAACAACAGTTATTTTTGGAGTTAATTAATTTGGTTTACTCGAATTTTACTTTGGTCTGCATTTTTGATTTTTGATTTTGGTGCCCGTGTTTTAGATTTATGGCCTTTTCTTTTCTTGATTTTTTGGCCTAAATATTCTTTATTTTAGACAAAATTTTCGATTTATGGTCTGCAATTTTTATTTTTAGGCCCGTGTTTTCAATTTTTGGTCTAAATTTTCGTTTTCTTTTTTTTGGAAAAAATTGTAAATTTCGATTATTTTTGCCTAAAAATTCCTTATTTTAGACAAAATTTTCGAATTTCTTTGTCTGCAAGTCTGCAGATTTTTATTTTTTAGCCCGTGTTTTCGATTTTTGGTTTAGATTTTGTTTTTTTTTTTGTACATTTTTAATATTTTAGCCTTTATTTTCAATTCTTGGCCTTCATTTTAGATTTTTTTTTCTAAAATTTTCATTTTAATTTTTGTATTTTCATATTTTATGTTAATATTTTATTTTATATTTTGTTTTATATTTTATATTCTAATTAATACTTTAATGTACAGGGTGAATTCCGTTAATATATTATTATTATAATTATTATATTCTGTCCTAGTCCCATCTTTATTTTGGCTGAAATTTTTGATTTTTTGGTTTATTTCCAGGCCCGTGTTTTCGATTTTTGGTCTAAATATTTTTTTTTTGCCATGTAAATTTCTGATTTTCGGCCTATATTTTGGATTCTTGACCTGCATTATTTATTTGTTTTTGTTCTAAATTTTTGATTTTTTTGCCATTACTTTGAGATACGAGTCGTAAGTTATTTTGATGTCAAAGAGTTATTTTCTTTTACTTGAATTTCCAATACTTTAGTCTGCATTTTTTATTTTTGTGCCTACATTTTAGATTTTTGGCAATTTTTTTCTTCTTTTAATTCTTGATTTTTTGACCCAAGATTTTCAGGCCGACTTTTTAAATCTTTGCCATGTAATTTCTATATTTGATTTTCGGCCTAAATATTCTCCATTTAGGCCTAAAAAAAAAAATTCGAATTGTTTGTTAAAATTTTTCGATTTTTTTTTTGATCTGCTTTTTTGATATTTAGACCTACAATGAATCTAAATGTTTGGTTTTTTGTCCTTTATTTTAGATTTTTTAACCTGAATTATTGATCCATTTGCCGATATTTTCCATTTTTATTGTTGATTTTTGCCCTTCACTTTGGCAATTATTTTCGAGTTTTTAGTCAGAAAAACTTATTTTGAGCTTATTTTTGGGACTCAAAATAGATAATTATTTCTCTTTTACTTGAATTTTCAATATTTTGGTCGCTTTTTTGGAAATTATTTTAGATATTTACGTTTTTTCCAAATTTGTTTTGGTCGCTTTTTTGGCCCATGTTTTAGATTTTTACCTTTTTTCCAAATTTTAGATTTTTTCGTCCGCATTTTTGATAATTTGATGGTTTTTGTCCTCTATTTTAATTTTTTAACCGGAATGAATGATTTTTAAGCGCGAACTTTTTCCAGTATTTTCATGTTTCTTTTTTGGATTAGATTTTTTCAACCTGAATTATTGTTTTTTATTTGTAAATTTATTTTGCAATTGTTTTCGAGTTTCTAGTGGGAAATTTATTTTGAGCTGGAGTTATTTTCGGGGCTCAAAATAGCTAATTATTTCTCTTTTATTTGAATTTGCAATATTTTGGGCCTTGTTTTAGATCTTTACTTTTATTTTCACCTTTTTTTGTTCAAAATTTTTAGCTTAAATATTCTTTATTTTGGATACATTTTTCGATTTGTTTGTTGAAATTTACGATATTCTTTTAGCTGCGTTTCTTATGTTCAGACCAGAGTCTTCGATATTTGGTTTTTTGGTCTTATATTTTAGTTTTACACCTTAATTATTGATTTCTATTAGCGAATTTTTGATTGGCGTATATTTTAGATTTTTTAACCTGAAGTAGTGATAGTTATGGGCTTTTTTTTCCTTTTTGGCAGTAATTTCAAGGTTTTAGTCGCCAAATCGGAGAAAGTAACATGATGGCCACATCGCCAATTTTTTGTAAAATCTTCTAAAAACGTAATTGAGGAGTTGAACTGCAAAACTCAACTAATCCAATTTTGGGCCAAAATGAGCTTGGTATCGATTCTTACTGTCCAAACATAGATAAATCCGAATATGTGTGAATTACCTTTCAAAACGAAACAAATCAAATTTAAAAATGCGGCTAAACAATCATTTTCTTTAAGCAAATAGACTTCCTGAAAGTTTTTCACGGTTTCTGAATAAATTATAAAAGTGGATTTGTTGAGTTTTGCAGTTCAACTCCTCAATTTATATTAACAACTTCAAAAATTTAAAAACGATTCACGCTATAACCATCCATATTATTTTTTTTGTAGGGATTCGTCAGGTGATGAAAGAGTTAGAGAGAAGAAACAAAAAGACAGAAAGAAAAAAACGAAGGATAACCAAGAAAAAGAACACGATTTCTCCTCGGAAGAAGACACCGATCCAAGAACGGATGATAAAACGAAACTATTACCGAAGAAAACCCACGAAAAAGACTCCGACTACTACAGCTCTCCGGGAACCACTACAAGCGACGCAGACACCGACTACTCATACTCGTACCAAGACAATAAAGACACCACAAAACCGGCAGAAAACTTACCAATAAGAACACCCTTCGCGGATGTTGAAAAACAATCGATTCCCGAGTACGCATCAATGGAGGAATTCAGATCAAGCGCTTCGAAAAATTTTCCTCAAGGTGGATGGGATTCGTCATCCAGTAACATCACTGAATTAAATTACGTTACAAAAACACCGGATCCTTTCATCAATCCGTCACTACAGCACTTAAACATGGATACTCCAGCCAAGGACACGGGATCGAAATTATCACTACTGAATTCACCTTACGTAACGGATAACATCGAAAGCGTATCAACATCACCAAAACTAACGCCTTGTAGCAGTTGCGAGATGAGCGAAGCGGCGGCTAAAAAGGCCGCCGATTATTTATTCGGAGCCATCCCGGCCGTGAAAAAAACGAACTCAAAAATATCCACCGAAAGCATTCTCCTGGAGGAACTCAACACCGGAACTTCACGAAAGAAAATTTCAAGGGGCACGGAGTTAAGTCCGCAATCGGAAACGACGTTTATATCGAGTCCGAGGAAGGAGGAAAGGCTGAACAAGTCATTGCCAGCGTTGACGAATGATCAACCGGCCAAAGCACATCCGGACGTTCCAGAATTGAATTTGAAGTTTTTGCATAGTTCCGATGAGGAGAACATATGCTCAGGATCGACGTGCAGCAGGATGTCTTGCAATTGCCGACTATTCCGGAACTCCGTTAAGTTCAGCGAAATATCGGAAACTTGCAGAATTCCTTCTGGCACGACCAGCTCGTTCATTTCAGAGATGCAATCCTGTAAAATTGCGAAAGTGCAAGATATCCACAGTGCAAGTACGATGATTCAAACATCAGAATCACCAATCACTTCCGAAAGAGTTATTTCGGCGACGACCTCATCTCTAATTTCGTCCATGGAAAAAGTACCGGAGGCTGGAAGGTTCTCGTTTAAGCCGGCAACAGCCACGGTGAGTGTTGGGCCAGCAATAGCTGAGGTTAGCGAAGAAACAAAATCGCAGAGCACCGGCTATCCCCGCAGTGACTTACGCTGCAGAAGGTCATGCCGCTTCAACGATAGGGATTATTATTCGCCTGTAACCGATTCCACTCTAACGTATCCATTTTGGAGTTCGCCTTCTAGAGTTTCTGGTAGTGAAGATGTGCTATACCCTACCGATGCTGATGATGAGGCATCTCCACGAAATAATAATATTGAGGAAGAGCTGGCCATGGCCGATAGATTGTACCGTGCTAAAATTAAAGAATATTACAAGCATTTGAAAAGTCAGCAGTTTAAGAATTTCCAGCCACCGAAGCAGAAGAAGGGCGTTTTTAAGAGGATCGCGAATTTTTTTAAGAAGAAGAAAGTTAATTTATGAATTTGTTGTTTGTCGTGTAATAATTTGAATACAGTTTATATTTAATTAATGATGTAGTGTATTAAGGTTTCGTAAATTGCTTTATTGAAACTATGTACTTCCTTAATACCTTAATCTGTTGCTATACCTCATTTTTTATTTACTAGTTTCGATTTTCTGGCCGGCTACTTATTTTGAGCTAAAGAATTATTTTTGGCGCTAAAAATAGCAAATTATTCTTGTTTTGTTTGAATTTTCAATTTCTTTGGTCTGCAGGAGAGGATTTTTTATTTTGTGGCCAATATTTGAGATTTTTGGCCTGTATTTTCATTGTCTTTGTTCCAAATTTTAGAGTTTTTGGCCTTTATTTTGGTCAAAAATTGGTCTGCATTCCTATTTTTAGCCTCGATTTGATTTTTTTGGCTATATTTTAGCCTTAATTATTAATTTTAATGCTCTATACTTTAGATTTTTGAATTTGCATTTGGGTTATTTTTTTATCTTTTGATCTAACTTTCTTTCATTTTCGAATTGATTGTTAAAATTCCGCATTTTTTATTTTTTAACTTTATTTATTGTTTTTCATGGGAGATTTTTATTGAGCTTCTGGCCGACAACTTATTTTCAGCTAAAAAGTCATTTTTGTGGATGAAAATTGAAAAAATGTGAAGATTTCTTCAGAATTAATTCATAAACTCTTTCTTATGTGAATTATAATTAATATTAAATAATGGCAACATCACTACTTTCTATTCTATTTTGCCATTTTAAACATTATGTTCGGTTTAATGTGAAAAATTATTTAGAATTCATAAACTCATTAAATTATTCTTGTGAATTACAATAAATATACGGTTCGTCATACGTATTCAGTTTTGTTGAAGAAATGCTTGGCAGTGTTATAAATCGATACGTTTTATAGTCGTGTAGCAGTATTAGTAGATAATTGTTTAGTTTTATTCTGACAAAAGCTCTTGTCTTTAAAAAATGAATAACTGTGTGATCAAAATATTTTATATCTAGAAAATCCAGATTTATATTTCTTGAATAACTTTCTCACTTATCACTTGGTGAAACATTTTGAAAATAATAAAAGTTATCAGTTATTCATTTATTCATACATCAAATAAATTGTGGTAAAAAAGCATAGTAAGTGTTTTATTCAGTGGTTAATTTTTTGTTCATTTTTGATTTATCTTTTGTTTTATCCATATTTATGTCTTGGATTCTAAAGAATCACATCTGTAAATGCGGTATTTCTGAGTTTCTTCATGATTTATGACTTTTTAATGAAGATGAATAAAAATCTGTTTCTTCTAGCTCGGTATCCGAAAATGAACTATTTTCTTCCGGCTGCGAAAGACCTTAGATATCGATGCACCTTGGACCCAAAATTATTTTTTTCTGGGCAAAATTCGATTTTTTGGAAATAAAACAAATTTTTCAAAAACTCGTGAGAAAAAAATCAATTTCTTTACCAAATAAATCTAGTTTTCTTCCAGAAGAAAATTTGTGAATGTCTTTCAAAGAACAACGATAAATTGCTTCTTCTGAAAATTAAAGGTTTCCGTTATTATTTTTGGTAGCAGTATTGTACATAACATCCTGGACGACTTTTTCTCCAAATTTACTTTTTGACCCTAAGATTAATTAGTACTAGTTGCAAATCTATTGAAGAAAGTATTAGGAGAATGTTGACATACAATGGCCATCGACGGAAGTCCTTCAGGCGAAGAATGTTAATTTAATCAGTTATTCTAAATTTTTGAATTTGAATAATGTATTCCGCATTGCTATTTAAAAATTAAACTTCATTCACATAGTGAATATTTTAATCCAGTTTACCACGTAATAAACATCCTCTTTCCTTAAAAAATATATTTCGTTTAAAAGGTTCAATTGGTTTATTGTAAATTTTAAAATTGATTTATGCTTCCCCCAAAATTAAAAAAAAAGATTGTGAAATTAGTGAAATAAACGTATTTCCGTTCGTAAGCAATAAATCTTAAAATCATAAGTTAGATTTTACGTTTAAGTTAAGACAATTCCACCTTCAAAGTGCTACGAATAAAATTGAATGTAATTTCTGGTATTGTTTAGCTGAGGGAGGAAATTGGAAAAATGCTGATGGATTTTATTAAAAAAAAAAAACAATGGGGTTGGAGTGGTATTGACGTGTTTAACTAAGAGGAGAATTTATTCGTTTGATCTGCGTCATGGGGTAAATTAAAAAAATATATTATTAGGGCGAAAGCGAAAGCGAACTATGATGTAAATTCAGCCGTATAACATTTAGTGAAGATCATAATGTGGGCGAATAAAATGACATCAGAGTAATTCCAGTGGCTTTAATAGAATAATTTATAGGGGCGTAATAACACGTGTTACGGTTATAAAACATAATGAAATCTTTATCGTGGTAGTTATCCACATAACGCAAAAGTGAACGCTATTTTCTTTAATTAGCAATATTTACATTTGAATGTGTCGGTGGGCCTTTTTGAAAAAAACAAATTTCTGATATTTTGAACTAATTTTTCTTCATTTTCGATTTGTTTGTTAAAATTTTTCGATTTTTTGGTCGGCATTTTTTATTTTTAGGCCCGAATTTTCGATTTTTTGCCCTATATTTCAACCTGGATTATTCATTTTTATGCGCGGTATTTTCGAGTTTTTGTTTTTTTTGTCCTTAATCTATTTTCGCGTTTCTGGTTAACAATTTATTTTGAGCTAGAGTTATTTTTGGGACTAAAAATTGCAAATTATTTTTCTTCTGCTTGATTTTTCAATTTGTTGGTCTGCATGTTTTTTTTTTTGGCCAGGAATTTTATTTTTTTGCTTATATTTTAGATGTTTGGTCTGCATTTTTGATTTCTTTGTTCTAATTTTTAGAGTTTTTGGCCAAAATATTTTGATTTTGGTCAGTTTCTTTTATTGTTTGTTAAAATTTTCGGTTTTTTGTCAACATTTTTCGGTTTTTTCTTTTTATTACAATACAATACAATACTTTTATTATGTGTTTGCTATACATAGTACAGATACATACATATTTTAATCATTAATTTGAACGAGCGAATTTTTGATTGATCTACACTCTAAATTTTTAACATAAATTGTTGTTTCTAGGGCCGAATTTTTTAAATTACTTTCGAGTTTAGAGGTCCGGCAATTTATTTTGGGATAAAGTTATTTTTGGGGTTGAAAATGGCAAATTACTTTTCTTTTGCTTGAATTTTCAATTTTTTAGTCTGCATTTTTTATTTTTTACATCAGGATATTTGATTGATTTTAGATGTTTGGTCAGTGTTTTTCATTTCTTTGTTCCAAATTTTAGAGTTTTTGGCCTATAAACCAAAATTTTCGAATATTTAGTTGAAATTTTCGTTCTTTTTACTTTCTCCGTTACGAAGTACGAGTTAGTATTGTGATCGTGATTTTTTTTTCAAAAATTTTTTTTACGGAAATATCCGTTTTGGGGTCCCTAGATGCCATTTCAACAATTTCTGGAAAAAAAAAATGTGTCTGTGTGTGTTTTTGCCGAGAGTTTACGATATTTGGTCTAAATTTTCGATTTTTTGCCTATATTCTTAGTTTTTTTGGTCTATACTTTAGATTTTTAACCTGAATTATTGATTTTTGTGTGCGCACTTTTGGCCGGTATTTTCGAGTTTTATTGACCAAATTTTTTATTTTTTTGCCCTTCATTTTAGATGTTTTAAGCTGAATTATTGTTTTTATGAGTGAAAAATTATTTTTGAGTTCAGAGTTTTGGCAATTTACTCTGAGGTAAAGAATTATTCTTGGGCCTGAAAATGGCAAATTATTTTTCTTTTGCTTAAATTTTCAATTTTCAGTCTGCATTTCAATTTTTTAGGCCAGGGTTTTTGATTTTTTTGGACAATATTTTAGATGTTTTTGGCATCTAAACCAACATTTTCGAATGTTTAGTTGAAATTTTCTCTTTTTTCAATTTTTTTACCAATGTTTTTAGTTTTGTTACCTTCATTATTAATTTTAATGACTGAATTTTTTATTGGTCTTTACTTTAGATTTAAATGAATTGTTCATTTTTATGGGTGAATTTTTAACCGAGATTTTCGAATTTTTTGGTCCAAGTTTTTGTTTTTTTTTGCCCTATAATTTAGCTTTTTCAGACTTAATTTTTGATATTTTTCGCCTGTACTTGGTTTTTGTATTAATTTTAATATTCTTAGTTTCCTCCCTTGATTATTAATTTTATCGAGCGAATTTTTGATTGGTCTATACTTTAGATTTTTCCCCTAAATTATTAATTTTTGTATGCGCACTTTTGGCCAGTATTTTCTAGATTTTTTGACCAATTTTTTTATTTTTTTGCCCTTCATTTTAGATGTTTTAAGCTGAATTATTGTTTTTATGAGCGAATTTTTTAAATTATTTTTGAGTTTAGAGTTTTGGCAATTTACTCTGAGGTAAAGAGTTATTTTTGGGGCTGAAAATGGCAAATTATTTTTCTTTTGTTTGATTTTTCAATTTTTTGGTCTGCATGTTTTTTTTTTTTGCTGTGTGTGTGTGCTGTGCGAACATTAAGTGTTGGTGACTATTTACTCTTGTGTGACTTTTATTTTGTGCCGTGACAATATTTTATTAACTTTTTTTTATGTTTTAATTTTATTTATTTTCTTTAACTTAAATTTCCGATTTGTTTGTTGAAATTTTCGATTTGTTTGTTAAAAATTTTAATTTTTTGGTCCACTTTGATTTCTAGGTACGTATTTTAGATTTTTGGTACTAATTTTGTATTTTTTGTTCCATATTTTAGATTTTCTTAACCTGAATTATTTATTTTATTGTGCGATTTTTTTAAAAATGTTTTGCTATTATTTTCGAATTTCTCGTCGGAACTTATTTTAAGCTAAAAAGAGTTATTTTTGGGGCTAAAAATGGTAAATTATTTTTCTTTTGCTTCTATTTTCAAATATTTGGTCTGCATTTTTATTTTTCGACCAGGATTTTTGATTTTTTTGCTTATGTTTTAGATTTGTTCCAAATAATTGCTTCTTTTGGCCAAAATATTCGATTCGTTTGCCTTTTTTTATTTTTAGACCTGAGAATTTAGATAAAACATCGACCTAAAGATACAAAAATGCAGACCAAAAAATCTAAAATTTCAACCAACAAAACTCGAAAATACCCGAAAAAAAATTCTCCCATATAAATGAATCATTATTTATTTTGGCCTACATTTTTTTATTGGTTTGTTGATATTTTCGATATTTCAGTATTTTCGATTTTCAGGCCCGACGTTCTGGTCAAAAATTTTGATTTTACGTCCTATATTTTAGATTTTTTAACCTGAATGATTGATTTTTACGCGGAAATTTTTGATTTTTTTACGTCCTATATTTTAGATTTTTTAACCTGAATTATTGATTTTTACGCGGAAATGTTTGATTTTTTTTGCGGAATTTTTTAGATTTTTTAACCTGAATTATTGATTTCTACGCGGAAATGTTTGATTTTTTTTGCGGAATTTTTCAACAAGTTTTTAATTTTAGCCCTTTTTTTAGATTTTGCAACCTACATTTTTTAATTTTTTTACCTGTATTTTCAAGGGTTTTATATTAATTTTAGGTTATTTATACAGGGTGTTTCAGAGCTCTGGGAACGGTCAATCACGTGCTTATTTTTCAAAATTTCGAAAAATGTTTTATACCAAAGTTGTGCAGAATAGTGAGCTGCACGCCCTAAAAATATTTAAATTTATACAGGGTGTCTCATAACAAAGTTACAGACCAAACTTATGTTTTTTTTTTTTAATGGAACACTGGAACATTGTAATATTCCAAGCGAATCAATCAAACTACATTATACTATTAATAATAATAATAATAATAACACCCTGTATTTTTTGTCATTTTTGAATTATATGGAGCAAATAAAGGTGAGTTACTCCAATACTCCTTATACCTATTGTGTGCCGTTTTCGAAATATTTGAAGATTTGTTGAAATGCATGGTCTGGGTGAAATTTTATTTTTGCCACAGCGATTGACGTTGAACGATTAAAATCATTTTAATTATTTGCTTGAAGGTTCGAACTATAGAGCCAACCATGATTTCATACAAAGAATTATACTGGGTGATAAAAAAATGCGGTAGAAAAACCCAAATTATAAAGTTGAATAACTTCGTTTTTTCAAATGGCACACCCTGTATTTAGTAACGTATTCTCAAGCAGAATCGCATAATCTTTTGGTTACTTTTCTGGTAACTTTTTATAGTGTAAACGTGACTTTCGCCATTAGTCCGCCTGGTTATTAACCCGCCAATGGTGACCCTGCTGGTCTATGAGACCGGGTGTGTCGAATAACTTTATTCTCCGTTATTGTTTCTTGTTGCAATTTCGAGTAGCTGCCGCATTGCAGAGCTTAAATTGATTAAATATCTTTGTTTTATTGTCAAAGAGCATTAATAAAAAAAACATGAACTATTAGTAACACGTTTAGAAAAATCTTCAGTTGAAAACCCCGGTGTGTGAGACCGGCGTCACCAATGACGGGTTAAATGAGGTATAGCAGATATTTTCGTTTATTGCGACTTTTCAATTTTACCGCTATATTTCGTTTAATTTGAGAAGTAGTATCCAGGTACTGCCATTGGGACTCCTGGGATTCGCGATCGCGAGTCTGAGTGAAATTTTGGGAATCTCAGCTCGTTCAGCAATAGGAAATGTAATGAATTACTCAATCTAAAAAGTCAGGTCTGCGTGAATTCCAAAAAATATTTATAGTAGCCTATGACACCAACCAAATTTTAATCAAATGAAACATCACGATTTGGCATAAATTTCCGTATAGTATTTATTAGAGTTTCGGAAGTAAATTCCAATAAAAAACGGGAATGGTTTAGTGGTTGTGATATCGTTCACGAGTCGGACTAAAGCCGGCAACGGATACGGTGGTGAAATTTTTTTTTAAATGGGACAATCCCACACGACAGAATCCGCGTCAGATACCGATAACGAATCCGCAAATCAAAAAGTAGCAACACCCATCAACTTTTTCGGATTTTTCGGCGGCAAAAGGGATGAGTACATCGACAGCACCGATTCCAATATAACGGTCGAGGAGAACCGACGGAGGAGAAACTCGAAAACGGTGAGAAAATCGAGGACATCGCAAAGACCGAGCAGAATCAGCGAAATCACGAGAAACTTACGTCCCTCGCAAGTAGGTAATAATCCTCCTGTTAGAATTTCCGGATCTTTGCAAAGCAAGACCCCTAAAAGAATTTCTAGGCCATCGCAAAGCAGCAGCCCGAAAAGAATTTCTAGGCCTTCACAAAGGAGCAGCCCTTTAAAAATCCCTGGATCTCCGCAAAGCAGCAGCCCTTTAAAAATCGCCAGCTCTCTACAAAGCAAGGATCGTATTGCGAGTAATACAAGTAAACAATCCCCCAATAGGAATCAACTACCTTCCATTAGCGAGTTTAATAATAATTTGGATAATAAGGAGGGTGCTAATGCTGACAATATTAGAGTAATCAGTTGTAGACAGAGAAGTTGTAAAAGTACATCTCTGATTGGAAGAAAAGCGTGCAAAGAGGAAGAGGAGACGAATCAGCATAATAGTGGGGATCGATTGAATAGAAGTCAAGAAGATTTAATACCTGCTAAAGAATCTAACAGTGATCAAATAGTTGAACAATTTGAGGGGTATATGAAACGCGCATGCATCAATAAATGTGCAGAGAATAAAATCGTTCGCCGTTGTAAAGAACATCAGAGAACTGACGGTATGTTTTATTTAATTTCTCACTCAACACATCAAACTTAGCCTTAAGGGCTCTATCACACCACCAGTGGCGTCACCATGGTGGATCCCACCACCAAGTAAAGCAACCAGCCGAGGCATCCTGGTTGTTCCACCAGTAAGGTCTGGTAAGTGGTGGCGCCACCAGTCCGATACCAGGTGTGTTATGTTCCATTTCACTTAATACATTTGACTGGTGGCGCCACTGGTGCCGCCACCATGGTGGCCTGGTGTGATAGAGCCCTAACTTTAAAGAAGCTTTTTGTTAGCATAACTTTGAAACAAGACTTTCACATTGTTTGTTAAAAGCTACTTGATAAAAATGCTGGAGGCGTTTTTGATTGTAATTTGGAATAGATATAGTAGACAATTTATATAGTAAACACTTTTTACTTTGTACAACACTCACAATTATTTGCTGACTACAGTTTCATCAAAAAGTGTTGTTATTCTTCAATTATTAGAGGATCAACCGCCCATTTTATTTTTTAATATATTGTAGTTGTAAATAAAATTTATTAGAAGGGTTGGAATTTCAAGGATATTACAGACCTTAATACCATCAAACGTATTTTGATGATCTATGAAAGCAACAGTTTATGGTGACAATTTTAGGGGTGGTTGTAGAACAAAGCTACAGGAAATCAAATTCATAAGGTGGAATATATTTATCGCCTTGTGTTTTTGAATATACTTTCAAAGAACCAAAACTGGAATTTGGTTTGTACATGCATGTTAAGATTAGTGATGACTGGTGATGTGACTCAATGACAGAGCTATGGTAGTGGAGGTAGCGATTACGAGTCGATTGACTGATTCACCCATTGAATCGAATGCATGTTGATCAGTAGCGGCTGGTAAGGTGACTCATGACAGGGCCAGGGTAGTAGAGGTGACAATAAAGGCGATTGTATTTCGACTGACTCATTCACTCAGTGAATTCTTTCGGTGCGGTAGAGACGCTGTTTCCTGACCAATCTTTACTTCATCGCTGGCCCCATCATGAGTCACGCCACCAGCCGCCGCTGATTATAATACACTGCTTCCATTCCTGTATATGTGAGTAAAAATCTTTAGAATGGGTTGATGGGTATTAACTTGAAGATATTTATTTATAATTTTAAAGATCTTATTAATTCCTTCTCCGTTTCAAAGTTTGGACATCATTGACACTGGAACATTTGATTGGAATTGCAGTTGTACCACTCCCTTAAATTATGCAACATAGGCATTTTTCGTTGCACAATAACTTGCACAACAGGTAGTATACGTGACCGCTTACGTTAATTGACGTTCCACTCTTAAATTACAGCAATTTCACTTCAAAAAGATTTGGTGCAAATTTTAATCACTTTGGCTATAAAAAAAAGCCAGCGACTTGAAATTTTCCAAATTTACTCAAAATTCATTACCGATTACGATTTCATAAAAAAAGTGCTAGCGTCCCACTCTCAAATTGCTGCAATTTCATGTCGAAAATGTGTAATGTTTGGTGCAAATTTCAATCACTTTGGCGATTTGAAAAAAATACAGAAACAGTAGCCAGCGAGTTGAAATTTTCCAAATTTACACAAAATTCATTACCGATTGTGATTTCGTAAAAACCTGCCAACGTCCCACTCTTAAATTGCGGAAATTTCACGTCGAAAAGGTGTAATATTTAGTGCAAGTTTCAATCACTTTGGCGATTTGAAAAGAAAAATACAAAAACAATTGCCAGCGACTTGAAATTTTCCAAATTTGCACAAAATACATTACGCATTGTGATTTCGTAAAGAACTGCCAACGTCCTACTCTTAAATTGCGACAATTTCACGTCAAAATGATGTAACGTTTAGTGTAAATTTCAATCACTTTGGCGATTTGAAAAAAAATACAAAAACAATAGCCAGCGAGTTGAAAATGTCTAAATTTGCACAAAATTCATTACCGATTATGATTTCGTAAAAACCTGCCAACGTCCCACTCTTAAATTGCGACAATTTCACGTCGAAAAGGTGTAATGTTTAGTGCAAATTTCAATCACTTTGGCGATTTGAAAAGAAAAATACAAAAACAATTGCCAGCGACTTGAAATTTTCCAAATTTGCACAAAATACATTACGGATTGTGATTTCGTAAAGAACTGCCAACGTCCTACTCTTAAATTGCGACAATTTCACGTCAAAATGATGTAACGTTTAGTGTAAATTTCAATCACTTTGGCGATTTGAAAAAAAAATACAAAAACAATAGCCAGCGAGTTAAAATTTTCCAAATTTACACAAAATTCATTACCGATTGTGATTTCATAAAAACCTGGCAACGTCCCACTCTTAAATTGCTGAAATTTCACGTCAGAAAGATGTAATGTTTAGTATAAATTTCAATCACTTTGGGGATTTGAAAAAAATACAAAAACAATTACTAACGAGTTGAAAATGTCTAAATTTTCACTAAATACATTACGGATTGTGATTTCATAAAAACCTGCCAACGTCCCACTCTTAAATTGCGGAAATTTCACGTCGAAAGGGTGTAATGTTTAGTTTAAATTTCAATCAGTTTGGCGATTTGAAAAAAATACAAAAACAATAGCCAGCGAGTTTAAAATATCTAAATTTACACAAAATATATTACAGATTGTGATTTCCCACTCCTACTCTTAAATTGCGACAATTTCACGTCAAAAAAGCGTAATGTTTAGAGTAAATTTCAATCACTTTGGCGATTTGAAAAAAAAATACAGAAACAATAGCATGCGAGTTGAAATGTTCAAAATTTACACAAAATGTATTACCGATTGTGATTTCGTAAAAACCTGCCAACGTCCCACTCTTAAATTGCGGAAATTTCACGTCGAAAAGGTGTAATGTTTAGTGCAAATTTCAATCACTTTGGCGATTTGAAAAAAAATACAAAAACAATTGCCAGCGAGTTGAAAATGTCTAAATTTGTACAAAATACATTACGGATTGTGATTTCGTAAAAAACTGCAAACGCCCCACTTTTAAATTGCGACAATTTCACGTTAAAAATATGTAATGTTTAGTGTAAATTTCAATCACTTTGGCGATTTGAAAAAAATACAAAAACAATTGCTAGCGAGTTGAAAACGTCTAAATTTACACAAAATACATTACGGATTGTGATTTCGTAAAAAACTGCCAACATCCTACTCTTAAATTGCAGAAATTTCACGTCGAAAACGTGTAATTTTTAGTGCAAATTTCAATCACTTTGGCGATTTGTAAAAAAATACAAAAACAATTGCTAGCGAGTTGAAAATGTCTAAATTTATAAAATAATACATCACGGATTGTAATTTCATAAGAAAAATACGAACATTACACTCTTAAATTACAGCAATTTCACGTCAAAAAGATTTGGTGCAATTTTTTTTTCAAACTTCCAAAGTAAGATTTGAACAAAAAAAAAACGAAAACAATAGTAAGCGAACTGAAATTTTCTAAATTTACTCAAAATTCAATACCGATTGTGATTTCGTAAAAATCTGCCAACGTCCCACTCGTAAATTGCGAAAATTTCACGTCGAAAGGGTGTAATGTTTAGTGTAAATTTCAATCACTTTGGCAATTTGAAAAAAAAAATACAAAAACAATTGCCAGCGAGTTGAAAATGTCCAAATTTATAAAAAAGTACATCGCGGATTGTAATTACGTTGTTTTCGTATTTTTTTTTGTTCAAATCTCACTTTGGGGGTTTGAAAAAAAAAATTGCACCAAATCTTTTTTTTTTCCTGAACTGGCACCTTGTGATTTTCATAACTTGTATGTTTCTGTCTTATTTATGTATAATTTTTGAATTTTGGTTTATTTATATTTTATGTACGGGTTATGAAAAAAAGGCCTATTATTATTATTATTATTATCTGTCCTAAAACTGGTCTGCAAAAGTTTTTGCCATGATTTGAGCGTCAAAGAAGTTTAAGATATAAAATTGTATACTTAGATTGCCTAAACATAGATCTGGGACTATGATGATATTTTGGAGTATTGAATACTAATATCAGAAATGGTGGATCTATTTTGGGACTGTAAAAAAATTAAAGTAGACATAAAGTGTCTTGGTGTTTATATTTTGATTTTGTTGGGTTGAAGTCGCCGAATATGATAACGTGGCCTAGATTTTATTTTAAAAACATATTAATACAATTTTATAATTAATTGATAACAGAGTCAAGTTGGTTATACAGCTATGACGTTAAATAATAAAGGTATTTTTGCGAATACGAGAAAGTATTGTAATGGTGGTCCCTAGAGACCATTTCAACAATTTTTGGAAAAACAAAATTGTGTCTGTGTCTGTGGCAAGCAATTGATATGAAACTTTGAACATAAAATTTATTTGACAATTCGAAGCACTGAAAAGCTTTCGGTAAAATTTCGTACGCCGGAAGAGGGTGTTTACCTTAATCGTTTTTTTTGTTTTTTTACAATATTTTCTTAAATATGAAAAATATCACAAAAACATTTAAACAAACTTTGAAGACAACAAAGAAATGAACATCTTTTGCTTGAAAATATTTTTGATAAAATTATTTTTATCGTTCGAATAAACGAATTTCGGTTTTTGGATATGGTAGATGGTTGAAAATGGAAGTAATGGATTCTACAAGTATGTAGCTACACACTAATGATATATCATCTATATCGGTTTTGTGAGTCCGCACCAAAGAATTCTCAAAGTTGACTGAAATTTCTTTCCAAATTTCGAGTACCAATTTTAAGAGTTTGCAGCAAGAAAACTACAAGTACAATTGAGCTGAAAATTTAACCACGCATTTGCGGTTATTTTGTGAACATTTTTATGTACATTACAAGTCATTTGATAATTTCATGATTTTCGCCCATTTTTCCATCCCATAGTCAGGAAAATTTGGCAAAAATTTTGGGTCTCAGAAAAATTTGAAAAAAATCATGACGATTCTTATCAACGTGAAAACGCGTGTGGAGTAATTATTTTTCCGAAAAAAAATTTTAATACCATTTTCCACCAACCGAAAATTAATATGTGGCCTTACGGGAAGCGAATACCGAGACACTGCAGATTGACGTTCGCGGACACCGGCTCATTCGAACAAACAAATTTTGGTTTGTGGATATGGTGGATGGTTGAAAATGGAAGTAATGGCTTCTACAAGAATGTAGCTATAAATTAGTCCAATATCATCAATATCTGTTTTGTGAGTCCGCACCAAAAAATTCCCAAAGTTGACTGAAATTTCTGGCCAAATTTCGAATACCAATTTTAAATGCTTGCAGCAAGAAAACTACAAGTACAATTGAGCTGAAAATGTAACCACGCATTTCCCGGTATTTTATTAACGTTTTGATGTACATTACAAGTCATTTGGTAATTTCATGATTTTCGTCCATTTTTCCACACCATTAGCCAGGAAAATTTGGCAAAAATTTTGGGTCTCAGAAAAATTTGAAAAAATTCATGACGATTCTTTCCAGCGTGAAAAAGTGTGTGGAGTAATTATTTTTCCGAAAAAAAAAATTTAATACCATTTTCCACCAACCGAAAATTAACATGTGGCCTCACGGGAAGCGAATACCGAGACATTGCAGATTGACGCTCGCGGACATCGACTCGTTCGAACGAACGAATTTCGGTTTGTGGATACGGTAGATGGTTAAAAATGGAAGTAATGGATTCTACAAGAATGTAGCTACCAATTAGTGTAATATTATCTATATCTGTTTTATGAGACCGCACCAAAAAATTCTCAAAATTGACTGAAATTTTTGGTCAAATTTAGAGTACCAATTTTAAGAGCATGCAGCAAGAAGACTACAAGCACAATTGAGCTGAAAATTTAACCACGTATTTCCCGTTGTTTTGTGAACGTTTTGATGTACATAACAAATTATTTGGTAATTTCATGATTTTTGCCCATTTTTCATTTTGACCCATTCATTAGTCAAGAAAATTTGATAAAAATTTTGGGTCTCAGAAAAATTTGAAAAAATTCATGACGATTCTTTCCAGCGTGAAAAAGTGTGTGGAGTAATTATTTTTCCGAAAAAACAAATTTTAATATTATTTTCCACCAACCGAAAATTAACATGTGGCCTTACGGGAAGCGAATACCGAGACATTGCAGATTGACGCTCGCGGACATCGACTCGTTCGAACGAACGAATTTCGGTTTGTGGATACGGTAGATGGTTAAAAATGGAAGTAATGGATTCTACAAGAATGTAGCTACAAATTAGTGTAATATTATCTATATCTGTTTTATGAGACCGCACCAAAAAATTCTCAAAATTGACTGAAATTTTTGGTTAAATTTAGAGTACCAATTTTAAGAGCATGCAGCAAGAAAACTACAAGCACAATTGAGCTGAAAATTTAACCACGTATTTCCCGTTGTTTTGTGAACGTTTTGATGTACATAACAAATTATTTGGTAATTTCATGATTTTCACCCATTTTTTTCATACCATCAGTCAAGAAAATTTGATAAAAATTTTGGGTCTCAGAAAAATCTGAAAAAATTCATGACGATTTTTTTTAACGTGAAAAGGCGTGTGGAAAAATTATTTTCCCGAAAAAAAAATTTTAATACCATTTTTCATGAGACAAAAATTATTATTTTTTACTTTCTCCGTTACGAAGTACGAGAAAGTATTGTGATCGTGATTTTTTTTTCAAAAATTATTTTTACGGAAATATCCGTTTTGGGGTCCCTAGATGCCATTTCAACAATTTCTGGGATTTTTTTTTCTGTGTCTGTGTATGTGTGTCTGCTGTGTGCGCTGTATCTCAAAAAGTAATGGAGCAATTGATGTGAAACTTTGAATATACGTCTTATTTGATAATCCAAAGAACTGAAAAGCTTTTGATAGAATTTCGTACACCGGAAGTGGGTGTTTACCTTAACTGTTTTTTGTTTTTTGCCAATAATATGAAAAATATCACAAAAACATTCAAACAAATATTGAAGGCAACAAATAAATGAACATCTTTTCAAAAGATGATGTTTGAAAATATTTTTTATTCGAGAAAAAAAATTTTTTTTTTTTAATTTTGGTTTATAATTACAAAACGATAATAGTTACAGCAAATTAATGTTAATAATAATAGTAGAAAATGCTAAAATGAACAACTTATAAAGAATAAGTTTTTTTCTAAACCAAGTCAGTTTTTAAATTTGAAGTATAATTTTTCCATCTTTCATAATTTTGACATAACAGTCTGTCCGCGCTGTATCTCAAAAACTAATACAGAAATGACCATAAAACTTTGAACTTAAGTGTTATTTTAGAATCCGAAGAACTGGAAAGTTTTTGCTAAAATTTCGTATTTCCAAATATTTACCTTAACAGTTCTTTTAGCCTTTTTGGGACTTCAAGTCAATGTTTTCAGACCTTTTTTCAGGTCTTTTTTTAAGGACTTTTTTTTCTTTGAGGATTCTTTTTCAGGACTTACTTTTAGGAGTTTTTCTTTAAGGACCTTTATTTTCAGGATTTCTTTTCAAAATTTTATTAACAGGATTTTTTTCTCCAGACGTTTTCGGAATTTTTTTGAGACTTTCTTAGGAACCTCTTGTTCGGAACTTGTTTTCAGGATTCTTTTCAGAATTTTCTTCAGAATTATTTTTTCGGGAGTTCTTTTTTCCTACTTTTTTGAGTACTATATTTCAGGACATTTTTGAAAGTAATAATATTTTTAAGGACAATTTCTTCAGAAGTTTTTCAGGTCTTATTTATTTAATGATCCCTTTACAGGGTTTTTTTCCGAAATGTTTCATTTAGGCCTTGAATCTTGGAGGCGTTCACTTCGTGGTACATTTTCAATTTCGATATAAAGAAAACACTTAACTTTTTTATACCACTTTTATTTTACTTTACGTGACTAGTTTCAATTACACGGTAATCATTATCACTCAGTTTGATAATGATTACCGTGTAATTGAAACTAGTCACGTAAAGTAAAATAAAAGTGGTATAAAAAAGTTAAGTGTTTTCTTTATATCGAGTTTCATTTAGGATTTATTTACGATTTTATTCTCATAACTTTTTTCTCAAGACTGTTATTACAAGACATTTTTTAAGGATATTTTATCAGCACACACTTTCGGGGCTTTTTTCAAGACTTTCTTCGGGAATTTTTTCAGGTCTTATTTTCGGACTCTTTTTCGGACTTCTTTCGCGATTTTTTAAGGACATTTATTTCTGGTGTTTTATATGAAGACTTAATTTTTCAGGACTCTTTTTGCAGTACTTTTTTTACAACTCCGTTTCACAACTTTTTAACAGTTCTCTTTTTCAAGACTTTATTTCCAAAACTGTCTCTCTAGGACTTTTTCTCAAGACCTTTATTGCGTCAGAACTCATTTTCAGGTCTTTCTTTTAGGACTTTATTTCTGGTCTTTTTGAAAGACCTGTTTATCAAGACAATTTTTTGTCAGGACTCTTTTTTCAGGACTTTTTATCAGGACTTTTTTCAAGACTTGTTCAGGACTTTTATTAGGTTTTGATTACTTTTTAATCAGGACTATCTTTAGAAATTATTGTCAAGACTTTCTTGTTCAGGATTTTTATTACATTTTTTCAGGACTACTATTTTTATAAATCTCTTTTTCAGGACTTCTTTTTTAGTTTGTCAGTAAACTTACGGTACAGATTATTAGAATTTGAAAAATAATTTATCATTTTTAAAATGAACCATAAAGTATAAATCGGAGAAAGTCCCATGATGGCCACATCACCATTTTTACTTTCTCCGTTACGAAGTACGAGAAAGTATCGTGAAAGTATCAAAAATTTGTTTTACGGAAGTATCCGTTTTGGGGTTCCTAGATGCCATTTCAACAATTTCTGGAAAAAAGTGTGTGTGTCTGTGTATGTGTCTGTGTGTGTGTGTGTGTGTGTCTGTTTGGGCTGTGTGTGGCTGTGTGTGTGTGTCTGTGTGTTTCTGTGTGTCTGTGTGTGTCTGTCTGTGCGCGCAGTATCTCAAAAACGAATAGAGCAATTAATATGAAACTTTAAACATACGTCTTATTTGATCATCTGAAGAACTGAAAAGCTTTTGGTAAAATTTCGTACACCGGAAGTGGGTGTTTACCTTAACCGTTTTTTGTTTTTTGCCAATATTTTCTTAAATATGAAAAATATCACAAAAATATTTGAACAAACTTTGAAGACAACAAAGAAATGAACATCTTTTGCTTGAAAACATTTTTCATAAAATCATTTTTATTCGAGAAAAATTTTTTATTTTTTTTTATTTTTGGTTTATAATTATCAAACGATAATAGTTACTTCTTTTCACAACTTTTTAACAGTACTCTTTTTCAAGACTTTATTTCCAAAACTGTTTCTGTAGGACTTATTCTCAGGACTCTTTTTTCATATCTTTCTTAGAAAATAATAATTGTAGAGAATGCTAAAATTATCAACTTATAAAGAATAAGTTTTTTTCGAAATCCCTTTAGTTTTTGAGTAAACTGATTTTGAATTTGAAGTATAATTTTTCCATCTTTCATAATTTTGACGTTTTAAACGTCAGTTTCATCCGAGTTTACGCAACGCTCAATGTACATTCAAAATATGATTTCAATTGAAAATAAACTACGAAAGCGTAAATATAAATGATACAAGTCGGAAAAAGTAACATGATGGCCACATCACCTTACATGAAGATGTGTGTGTTTTTAAATAAAATCTATTAACTTTTTAGATCCTGATTTTTGCCGTAAAACTTGTACTGCCAAACAACCCCAAGCCAGATCCTTTTATAGGTGTTCGGAGAATACTAACGGTACGCGCACCAACCAAAATTACTTTTGCATAAAAAATAACTCAAATATATTTACGTCCAGGTAGTCCGTCCCCGCCCGATTGGCCTTGTTGTAAATGTAGATTACCTTGCAAAGATACCCAAAGAGACGGTAATTTGATAAATTGTGTATATACTACAGTACCACCCTAAGAAATAACTTTTGCTTATTAGGTAATCAGTCTCCCAAGTCTTCCGTATACCACTGTTGCAGCTGTGATGAGCCCGTAATACTGCCCGACAATAACATTAACGGATGCAAAAGTATGCGACGGTCATCACGTTAAGCACGCATTATAATCAAACATTTTTGTGTAGATACTAATGGTAATTGTGATAAGCGTAGTGAATCGAATGGTGATAATAAACCTGTGCAAACTCCAAGCAGATCTGCAACAACCATTGAAAGTGACGGTAAGAAATACAGTTTTCTTTTTTCCTCCGATAAGTTTTTTTTTCCAGTAATGAACGACTATCCGAGATATTCAAGGGAGCCCCCAGAACGGGAACACAATGCCTGCGGTTTTACGCAACATAATATGAGAACTTGCTGTCGAAATTATTGCACACAGAAAAAACCAGACGTATCGACTGGTAATAAACCCGCGCACTCGAAATACCAAAAGTTTTGCAGACCGATATCCGATTCCTTCGTGGCCAACAATCAAAATTCGTTAAAGGCCGACCCTGTTCAAACGAGAAGCGCTCCCGTTAACGCCCAAAAATCCTACCCACCGGCTAGCCGAGTGTCTTCCGAACAACGTTCCAAAATACCCTCACCGCCGCCTCCTCCTGCGAAAGATTGCCAGAACAGACGCATCCGACAGTGCGATAGAAAACCATCTCCGGTTTGCGAAAATAGTTCGGATAACAGTAAACAAATGTATAATCCACACAATTACAACTGTAACAAACAACACTACAAGAACTCGTATCCTTATGATGAACCCCCCGATACCTTTAGTTACAGCCGCGAGACGTGTTGTTCCCAGCATTGCGGAGGATACGAGCATTGTTCTCAACACAGGAGGTGTAAATGCCAGTGTATGTGCGAATCAAACGACTTTTATCCCAGGCGTAATGTATCCGATGACCAATTAAGTGGTTGCTCGGAGAGCACAAAAACCGACTTCATGAATCTAGCTTACCAAAGAACCGGGGATTACCCAGAGCTCGTGGACGAGCTCGAAAACACCCTCTCCCAAAGAAACCGCATGCGCGTGCAGAAGACCATGGAGCAGTTCGAAATATTAAGCAGGCAAAACAAAAACCTGGATAAGCCGATTTTTGATGACGAGGAAAGCTGTCGGCACCATCGCAGCTCGCAAAGCTGCAACGACTGCAAGTGCCCGTGCTGTAAAGGAAGCGACACCAAAACCGCCCGCCAGACCAAAAGCAAATCCGACAACGACGCCTACAAGTGCAGATCGGAATCGCTAACCAAGCGTTCCAGCTACCAAACGAACATGCTACCGAGGAAGCCCGGCTACGTCGAAAAGGTCGCCAGATGCATGGATCCCAATTTGAACCGGAAGGGCGGCAAGTACATGCCGCCGCCGGCGTTCAGCAATCCGAACAAGCATCGCGGGATGGGGACTTGGACGATGGACTCGAGGAAGGGGGAGTGGGTGAAGGTCGGCGAAGGAAGCTACGATTTCGAGAGTAGCTATCCGCCCCTGCCGCCCAGACCCAGGTCCGGGCTCGTATACGAGGACAGATCAAATCATCGTGAATATTCCAATCGAAATCCAGACATGGATCATCCGTGTTCGTGTAGTAAGTGCACTAGATACAATCATTAATATTCTTAAAGTTGAGTTTCGTGTCTTGTGCAATATTGTGCCAAATTGTTGTTGTGAAATTGTATAAGTAATGTGCTTGGTTTTTATATGAATAAAATGTAATAAACTCAAGTTAAGTTAAATACTAAATTCAAAATTAATTTAATGCTACAATCTAAAGGTAGGAACGCCGAAGTTGCCTAATTGTTGTACTAATTCCAATCCGAGTGGCATAACCACCGACAGATATAGGAATGCCAACGACGGCAAATATCACAATAATAATGTAAACATCAACTGGTGGGGAAACAATATTGATGTTTACTTTACTAGAGATGAGTAAAACTGCTATTTTTGAATCACGTAGCTAATTGTGATCGCTACGTTTTAATGCCTTAATACCTATGATGTTAAACTGTGATTGTAATCACGGCTGGTAAACATATGTTATGTATGCCGCCTTGTATTGTCTTCTTTAGAATTAAGTTTTAAGAACAGTCAGTTTAAGTAACAATCATGTTTTAACCACTTCGCGCCCATGCTACTTTAATTGGATTATAGCATAATCCAGGGTTTATTAAAAAATTTGTTGTTACGGTTTTCTACGAAATATTATTCCACTGTCATAAACTCATTTTTGCAAAAAAATATGAAAAATGTTTCCATAGTTGCGCTAAAGCGATATTTCTTTTTCTTAATTTGTAAAATATATTTTTTTTGCTTGTCGCCACATGTGGTGAACCTGGGCGTGAAGAGGTTAAGTACGCCCAGGTTCACCACATGTGGCGACAAGCAAAAAAAATATACAGTTTAAGTAGCGGTCACAGTTTAAATAGCAGTGATTTTATGTAGCAATCACGTTTTTAGTAGCAGTGTCTCCTTACAATTAAGTTTTAACAGTCAGAGTTTAAGTAGCAATCATGTTTTAAGTAGCAATCACAGTTTAAGTAGCAGTCACAGTTTAAATAGCAGTGATTTTATGTAGCAATCACGTTTTAAGTAGCAGTGATTTTAAGTAGCGATCACGTTTTAAGTAGTAGTGATTTTAAGTAGCAGTAATTTTAAGTAACAGTGATTGTAAGTAGCAGTGATTTTAAGTAGCAGTGATTTTGAGTAGCAGTGATTGTAAGTAGCAGTTAAATTCGACTAACAGTAACAGCAGCGACCTGTGATTTTTCAATACCAGTGAAAAATCACAGGTACGTGAAGTATCGCCCATCCCCAAAACCTACTACCTCTTATGGTACGAATAAATAGTGCAATTGGCGCATTGTAGTATTTAGTAATTCGAAACAGCATCGACTAGTAGTAGTAGTGATTGGTCAGGATAACGCACTAATGAATGTGATCCAGATCAGAGCCCTGCAGAAGCGGGTTTTCGAAAGCCCGGCCCGGCCCGGCCCGACAGAAAATTTAAAACCCGGCCCGGCCCGGCCCGATGAAATGAAATTGTGCTGCGGGCCCGGCCCGGCCCGGAGCTGAATATTCAAAGCCCGGCCCGGCCCGTCCCCGAAAAATGTTGAATGAAATAAATAAAATTACTAGAACCATGTATTTCTTAAAATTCTTAAAATACATTTAATTCGTGTTAATAACATTTTCTTTCAATTCACTTAGTTGTTGTTTTTCAAAATATTATACAATTAAATTTATCCAAGCCCGGCCCGGCCCGGCCCGGGTTAAATTATCCATCGGAAAGCCCGGCCCGGCCCGGCCCGGCCCGGAGTTTGAAAATTACGGCCCGGCCCATGCAGGCCTCTGATCCAGATCATATATGTTAAAAAAAAAAAACGCACTAATGGAATTCAACTCAATGAATCAACCGAACCGCAACAATTTTTATTGCCAGATCTACTACCATAGGCGTACCATGAGTCACCATTGGTTCGAAAACTCACCTATCGAAAATTCAACCCTATTGACAGTGGCGGAGTTAGCACTTGAGCGGCTCCAGGCGCGATTTAATTTTAAGCCCCCCCTCTAAATATTTGCACTACCCCTATGTGCATTCTACGCGCACGTTTTGTTTTACTCAAGTACTATACCGGGGCCGCGGTGGCCTAGTGAGTAGAACTCCTGCTCACGGGCCTCGTGGTCGTGGGTTCGAATCCCATCCGTGCGGTCGCATTTTCGGAACGAAGAAGTGGCCATGCGGGTCCAGTTGAATATTCTCATTTTTGGCAGCTGAAAATTGCCATTTTACGGAATATTTTTTTTTATTTTTGACCGTTAAAAATTGTCATAATTGGAAGTTGAAAATTGTAATTCTTGGCAGTTAGAAATGTTCATTTTTTTCAGTTAAAATGGTCACTTGACACTTGAAAATTTTCTTTTTCGCCAGGTAAAAATTATCATTTTCAAAATGCCTGTTATTGGCAGATGAAAATTGTCATTTTTTCAAGCTAAAAATTGTCATTTTTTGACACTTAAAAATAATTATTTGGCAGTTGAGAATGACTATTCTCGAGACTTGAAATTGACATTTTTTGGCAGTTGAATAGAATTTTGATTGTTCAAAATCGTCATTTTTGACTGTTGGAAAAAATGTCATTTTTGGCACTTAGAAACTGTCATTTTAGTCTTTTGGCGCTTGAAAATTGTCACTCTTTTCATTTGAAAATTATCGTTTTTTGGGAGTTAACAATTGTTCCTTTTTGGGTAAAAAAAAATAATTTGTAAATGGTCACTATTTTCACGTGAAAATTATCGTTGAAAATTATCTTCTCTTGGCAATTTCGGTCATTTGAAAATTGTCATTTTAGGCAGTAAATATTGTCATTTTTGTTAGTTCAAAAATATTATTTTTGGCAGTTGAAAATACCTTTCAACTGCCAAAAATGACAACTTTGACAATTGAAAATTGTCTCTTGGCTATCTTGGACAGTTGCCCTTTCAGGCAGTAAACATTGTTATTTTGGCAGTTAAATATTCTCATTTTTGGCAGCTGAAAATTGCCATTTTCCGGAATATATTTTTTTTTATTTTTGACCACTGAAAATTGTCATAATTGGGAGTTGAAAATTGTCATTTATCGCAGTTAGAAATTTTCATTGTCAAAATGGTCACTCTTCATGTGAAAATGATCGTTCTTGGACAGTTGAAAATTGTCTTTTCTTGGCAATTTCGGTCATTTGAAAACTGTCATTTTAAGCAGATAATATTGTCATTTTTGTTGGTTCAAAAGTATTATTTTTGGCAGTTGAAAATACCTTTGAACTGCCAAAAATGACAACTTTGACGATTGAAAATTGTTTCTTGGAAATTTTGGACAGACAAAATAATCATTTTTGGCAGTTGAGAATGACCATTCTCGAGACTTGAAATAGACATTTTTTGGCACTTGAATAAAATCTTGATTGTTCAAAATCGTCATTTTTGACACTTGGAAAAAATGTCATTTTTGACTGTTGGAAAAATGTCATTTTTGGCAGTTAGAAATTGTCATTTTGGGCGGGTAAAATGGTCTTTTGGAGCTTGAAAATGGTCACTCTTTTCATTTGAAAGTCATCGTTTTTTGGGAGTTACAAATTGTTCATTTTTTTGGTAGAAAAAATTAATTTAAAAATGGTCACTCTTTTCATGTGAAAATGATCATTTTTGGACAGTTGAAAATTGTCTTTTCTTGGCAATTTCGGTCATTTGAAAATTGTCATTTTAGGCAGTAAATATTGTCATTTTTGTTCATTCAAAAGTATTATTTCTGACAGTTGAAAATACCTTTGAACTGCCAAAAATGATATTTACTGCCAAAAATGACAATATTTACTGCCAAAAATGGCAACTTTGACAATTGAAAATTGTCTCTCGGCAAGTTTGGACAGTTGCCATTTTAGGCAGTAAACATTGTTATTTTTGGCAGTTGAATATTCTCATTTTTTGGCAGCTGAAAATTGCCATTTTGCGGAATATGATTTTTTATTATTTTTGACCGCTGAAAATTGTCATAATTGGAAGTTGAAAATTGTCATTTATCGCAGTTAGAAATTTTCATTTTTTTTCAGTTAAAATGGTCACTTGACACTTGAAAATGTTTTTTTTCTCCAGATAAAAATCTCCATTTTGAAAATGCCTGTTATTGGCAGATGAAAATAATAATTTTTTTAAGCTAAAAATTGTCGTTTTTTGACACTTAAAAATAATCATTTTTGGCAGTTGGAAATGACCATTCTCGAGACTTAAAATTATTATTTTTTGGCACTTGAATTGAATTTTTATTGTTCAAAATCGTCATTTTGACAGTTGGAAAAAATGTCATTTTTGACTGTTGGAAAAACTGTCATTTTTGACTGTTGGAAAAAATGTCATTTTTGGCACTTAGAAATTGTCATTTTAGACAGGTAAAATGGTCTTTTGGCGCTTAAAATTGGTCACTTTTTTCATTTAAAAATTATTATTTTTTGGGAGTTAACAATAGTTCCTTTTTTGGTTCAAAAAATTAATTTGAAAATGGTCACTATTTTCATGTGAAAATGATCGTTTTTGGACAGTTGAAAAATGTCTTTTGTTTGCAATTTCGGTCATTTGAAAACTGTCATTTTAGGCAGTAAATATTGTTATTTTTGGTAGTTGGAAATACCTTTGAACTGCCAAAAATATCAATATTTACTGTCAAAAATAACAACTTTGCCAAAAATGACAATATTTACTGCCGAAAATGACAGCTTTGACAATTGAAAATTTTCTCTCGGCAATTTTGGACAGTTGCCATTTTCGGCAGTAAACATTGTTATTTTTGGCAGTTGAATATTTTCATTTTTGGCGGTTAAATATTCTCATTTTTGGCAGTTGAATATTCTCATTTTTGGCAGTTGAAAATTGCCATTTTGTGGAATATGAATTTTTTTTATTTTTGACTGCCGAAAATTGTCATAATTGGAAGTTGGAAATTGTCGTTTATCGCAGTTAGAAATTTTCATTTTTTTCTTAGTTAAAATGGTCACTTAACACTTGAAAATTTTCTTTTTTGGCAGTTAAAAATTGCCATTTTGAAAATGATTGTTTTTGAAGCTAAAAATTGACGTTTTTGACACTTAAAAATAATCATTTTTGGCATTTGAGAATGACCATTCTCGAGACTAGAAATTGTCATTTTTGGCACTTGAACAGAATAGAATACATTTTTTATTGGCCACATTCTTCATTTTCAGCATTGGACAAGCCAATTAAAATAGTCAATTTTGATTGTTCACAATCGTCATTTTTGACAATTGGAAAAATGTCATTTTTGGCACTTAGAAATTGTCAATTTTGGCAGGTAAAATGGTCTTATGGCACATTTTCTCAGTTGAAAATTATCAATGTTGGGAGTTGAAAATTGTTTTTTTTTTGGTCAAAAATGGTCGTTTTGGACAGTGGAAAATTTTCATTATTGTCGTTATTGACAGCTGTATACAGTAATTTTTGGAATGTGAAAATTTTCAATTTTGACAGTTGATAATTGCCGATATTGACAGTTGAAAATTATAATTTTTCGTAGTTGAAAATTGTTATTTTTGTCGGTTAAAATAGTTATTTTTAATATTTGAAAATTGTCTTTTTCAGTAGTTGGAAGATTTAGCGATTGAAAATGTTCATTGTTGGCAAAATAAATGGTCAGTATCGGCAGTCAAAATCGTCGTTTTTTGCGTTTGAAAATTGTCATTTTTGGCAGTTGAAAATGATCGATTCTAATGATTTTTGGCAGTTGGAAATTGTTGTTTGTGGCACTTGAAAATTGTCAATTTTGGCAGTTGAAATTGTAATTGTTGACACTTGAAAATTGTCTTTTTCAGTAGCTGGAATTTCTTGTCGATTTTATTTATAGAAACTCTAGGGTGTTCTTAAAGGGTTGGAGGGTAGAACAGGGCCCACCCACCCACCACAGGGCCCACCCACCCACCATTCTCTGTTTAATTTAAATTTTGAATTTAAATTGTGCATTGTTTCCATACTTATATAAACTCAACTAGTGACTTGAAAATAATACAATTTACGCTTCAATATTAGACGATAAATAAAATAAGTACGTTCTAAAAATGTGTATAACATAAAACTTACCATTTCTGGCATATATACAGCTAAACCAAACTCTGATTAAAATTTACACAACTGACTTCTAGTAATCATTTGTTGCCCAAGTGTACAATTTCCCTCTCGAAGAAGTAAATATATTATTAACGGAGAAAATCACTTATTAAACAGTCGTTAAGTTCCGCGAAAATCGCGAAAATTACAGTTAATACCGAGAACATAATTACACATTATCAAGCCAATATTGGTAAAGCATTAAAAAGGAGTAACAGATACAACTCGTCTTTGCAGCAAACCGTTCAGTCCAAGAGCGAATTCGTGTTGGTTAACACCGACCAGCCGAAGAGATCTCTTCAGCGGGGCGATTTTAAAACGAGAGCGGCCCCGCATCTCCTCTCTCCACGACGAAACCGCAGCGGCGATGAATTATGCGATACAATAATTGGAATTTCGAAATGCAGTATCGCATCTGACCCAAAGATATCGCGCTTCTCTTATCAACGTCGTCACTCTAAAATAAAACAACTGGTACGAATTTCTGTATTATATCTCCGAACAACAGTGCCGAGAACAACGCCGAAATGGAAACGTACACCACCGCCCTAAGGAACGACATCGAGTACGACGGGGAGTTTCTCAAGAAAGTGGGAAACCAGCTTCCCACCATCAGCACCCTCGACGAATTGATCGAGGAACTGAAACGGGTTTTCGAAAGTGACAACATCAACATCGAGTACGTCGATTACCTGATGAAATCGTACAAATCGAATCCGGCCGAGTGGAAGAAATACGCGAAATTCGACAGATACAGGTAAGTGCTTGCAAAAACTAATGAGACGCATAAAAATCGCGGGTGTTAAAAAAAGCAATTTCGCGGTCAATTTTCGTCGAACCGATTTCAATTATACACTGATGGTCGTAAATGCTCGGATTACGTATTCCCTTAAAATTATGTTGACAAACCGATGCTCTGGGTGACCTTGGACTTGAATTCTTAGTGCAAGGTACCTGTGCCTCGTAAGTTATGCACCTGCTAAGAATAAATTTGTAATCCTGTTCCGTAGGCACACATTTCAACTAATTACTTTTCCCACAGCTCGGATTAAAACGAGATTTCTAATTAAGAAAGTTAATGTACGTACGTATCCACAACACACGGTAAATCTTCATTGTCAAGGTACATACATTGTTGCAAAATATTTGAAGATAATACAATATTTTGTCATTGCAAAATAATTGAAGATAATACAAATCTTCTTGTTCGTGTTTTGGGGGACCAAAGAACGGGACTCTAATCTTCGGGCATATACGGCGGGTTCAGAGGGGCCCCGGTCTGATATAATAATGATAAATAATAAATTTTTTCTACCATCAGTCCTAAAGTCCACATTTTGGCTCTAATTTGCGGGCATAAAGTAGAGCGACAAAAAACATTGTTGTAAAAATGGACTAGCTTACTTACGTGTATAATTAATCATAATATGACGCTCACCTAATTAAATTTAATGTAACACTATTATTAGTTTCAACCCCAATATCGGGTGGGGTACATTTTAAACAATTTTTAATCACACAAACAGTGACACTGACAGTAAATTTGTAGAAACTTTACAAATGGCTGGCCTTATTGACACCTGTTACCATGGTTACATAGCAATACGGCATATCAAGGAAACTACGACTATTACTGTTCTCTCCTATCAATTGCAGTTATTAATTTTCCGTAAATTAAAACTGATAGAATTAAAATAAATCGGTTGGTGCAATTTTTTAAATTAAATTATTTTCAAACATTTTGGGGCCGGTAGTATAAAGGTCATTTATACTTAATTGACGATTACATTTTAGTTGACATTTGTGTTACATTCATTTTGCATATAATAATAACCAAACTTCATTTAACCCTTTGCAGTCCTTTGTCGCCGATAACGCGACATTTAAAATATGAACTTTAAATCCATTGTCGCTTCTGCGGCGACACCTCGTTTAGACTTATTTGAGCGTTTCTGTAACTGATGCGTGCGCTTATTTTAACGTGTTTTTATTACGAAGAAAATTCTGAAATAGAAGATAAATAATAATAAACTTTATTCTTCCTTTATGGTACAAATAAGAAAATTAATGAACATAAATATGAACGTAAATTTGATTTTGTTTTGGTGTACTATACGAGCCACAAGGCTGGAGTGCAAAGAGTTAAAATGTAATCTTCGAATAAATTTAACTGATCTTTATAATACTGGCCCTTTAATGATAGAAAAAATAACGTATGTTCACAGGCGTACAATGGATTTTTCGCCCTCGGTTATCTCCACCCTAGGGCCAAAACCTATAATTTTACGCCCTTGATACATAAATAACTATTATTAGTGCCTGCAAGTTTTCAGTATTGTGTATTAAAATATGTACTTAAGTTTAAATGTAACGTTTTAGAAAATATGATGATGGTAAACACAGAAAATTAATATTACTCGGCACTAAAAACAGTTTTCATTAGTGCAATGCATTTTCAAAAATTCATAACTCGACTGAAAATTGTTGCACATTCAAAAACCAAAATTATTTTGAATGATCGACGTCTTGTAAAGTGAACTGAATGTTTGTAGAATTTCATTCCTGCGTTTCATATTAATTTTTAATTTTTTGTTCGCGAGTGTTCGTCTTTAAAAAAAAAATGCATTTTCAAAACTTCATAACTCGACTGAAAATTGTTGCACGTTCAAAAACTAACATTATTTTGAAAGATCGACGTCTTGTGAAGTAAACTGAATTTTTGTAGAATTTTATTCCTGCGTTTCGTATTAATTTTTTTATTTTTTGCTCTCGAGTGTTCGTCATTAAATAAATGCATTTTCAAAAATTCATAACTCGACTGAAAATTGTTGCACGTTCAAAAACCAAAATTATTTTTAAAGATCAACGTCTTGTGAACTGAACTAAATTTTTGTAGGATTTTATCTCTGCCTTTCGTATTGATTTTTAATTTTTTGTGCTCGAGAGTTCGACATTGAAAAAAAAAAAATTTCAAAAATTCGTAGCTCGACTAAAAATTGCTGTAAATTCAAAAACCAAAATTATTTTTAAAGATCGGCGTCTTGTGAAGTAAACTGAATTTTTGTAGGATTTTATCTCTGCGTTTCGTATTACTTTTTATTTTTTTGTGCTCGAGAGTTCGACATTGAACAAAAATAAATTTTCAAAAATTCGTAGCTCGACTAAAAATTGCTGCACATTTAAAAATCAAAATTATTTTTAAAGATCAACGTCTTGTGAAGTAAAATGAATTTTTGTAGGATTTTATCTCTACGTTTCTTATTAATTTTCATTAAAACACCCGAGTGTACGTCATTGAAAAAAAATACTTTTTCAAAAATTCATAATTCGATTGAAAATTATTGCACGTTCATAAATTAAAATTATTATAAAAGATCGACGTCTTGTGAAGTGAACTGATTTTTTGTAGAATTTTATTCCTGCGTTTCATATTAATTTTTAATTTTTTGCTCTCGAGTGTTCGTCATTAAAAAAACATGCATTTTCAAAAATTCATAACTCGACTGAATATTGTTGCACGTTTAAAAGTAAAAATTATTTTGAAAGTTCAACGTCTTGTGAAGTGAACTGAATTTTTCTAGGATTTTATCTCTGCGTTTCATATAAATTTTTAATTTTTTGCTCTCGAGTGTTCGTCATTAAAAAAAAATGCATTTTCGAAAATTCACAACTTAACTGCAAATTGTTGCACGTTCAAAAACTAAAATTATTATAAAAGATGGACATCTTATGAAGTGAACTGAATTTTTGTAGGATTTTATCACTGCGTTTCATTTTAATTTTTAATTTTTTGCTCTCGAGTAAAAAAAATACATTTTCAAAAATTCATAACTCGGTTGAACATTGCCGTACATTCAAAAACCAAAATTATTTTGAAAGTTCGACGTTTTGTGAAGTGAGTTGAATTTTTGTAGAATTTTATTCCTGCGTTTAAAATTAATTTTCAACTTTTTGCACTCGAGTGTTCGACATTGAAAAAAAATAAATTTTCAAAAATTCGTAGCTCGGCTAAAAATTGCTGTAAATTCAAAAACCAAAATTATTTTTAAAGATCGACGTCTTGTAAAGTGAACTGAATTTTTGTAGAATTTTATTCCTGCGTTTCACATTAATTTTTAATTTTTTGCTCTCGAGTGTTCATTAAAAAAAATGCATTTTCAAAAATTCATAACTCGACTGAAAATTGTTGCACGTTCAAAAACCAAAATTATTTTGAAATATCGACGTCTTGTGAAGTGAACTGAATTTTTGTAGGATTTTATTCCTGCGTTTCATATTAATTTTTAATTTTTTGCTATCGAGTGTTTATCATTAAAAAAACATGCATTTTCAAAAATTCATAACTCGACTGAAAATTGTTGCACTTTCAAAAACTAAAATTATTTTGAAAGTTTGACGTCCTGTTTAGTGAACTGATTTTTTGTCGGATTTTATTCCTGCGTTTCAAACTAATTTTTAACTTTTGCACTCGAGTGTTCATTGAAAAACAAAATAAATTTTTAAAAATTCATAACTCGACTGAAAATTGCTGCACATTCAAAAACCAAGATTATTTTTAAAGATCGACATCTTGTGAAATTAACTGAATTTTTGTAGGATTTTATCTCTGCGTTTCGTATTCATTTTTAATTTTTTGTGCTCGAGCGTTCGACATTGAAAAAAATACTTTTTCAAAAATTCATAACTCGACTGAAAATTGCTGCACATTCAAAAACCAAAATTATTTTTAAAGATCGACGTCTTGTAAAGTAAACTGAATTTTTGTAGAATTTGATTCCTGCGTGTCTTATTAATTTTAATTTTTTTGCACTCGAGTGTATGGCATTGAAAAAAAATGCATTTTCAAAAATTCATAACTCGACTGAAAATTGTTGCACGTTCAAAAACTAAAATTATTTTGCAAGATCGACATCTTGTGAAGTGAACTGAATTTTTGTAGGATTTTATCTCTGCGTTTCGTATTGATTTTTAATTTTTTGTGCCCGAGAGTTCGACATTGAAAAAAAAAAAAAAATTTTCAAAAATTCGTAGCTCGACTGAAAATTGCTGTAAATTCAAAAACCAAAATTATTTTTAAAGATCGGCGTCTTGTGAAGTAAACTAAATTTTTGTAGAATTTTATTCCTGCGTTTCATATTAATTTTTAATTTTTTGCTCCAGAGTGTCTGTCATTGGAAAAAATACTTTTTCAAAAATTCATAACTCAACTGAAAATTGCTGCACATTCAAAAACCAAAATTATTTTTAAAGATCGACGTCTTGTGAAGTGAGCTGAATTTTTGTAGGATTTTATCACTGCGTTTCATTTTAATTTTTAATTTTTTGCTCTCGAGTGAAAAAAATACATTTTCAAAAGTTCATAACTCGGTTGAACATTGCCGTACATTCAAAAACCAAAATTATTTTGAAAGTTCGACGTTTTGTGAAGTGAGTTGAATTTTTGTAGAATTTTATTCCTTCGTTTAAAATTAATTTTTAACTTTTTGCACTCGAGTGTTCGTCATTGAAAAAAAATAATTTTTCAAAAATTCGTAGCTCGACTAAAAATTGCTGTAAATTCAAAAACCAAAATTATTTTTAAAGCCCAACGTCTTGTAAAGTGAACTGAATTTTTGTAGAATTTTATTCCTGCGTTTTATATTAATTTTTAATTTTTTGCGCTCGAGAGTTCGACAATGAAAAAAAAAGAAATTTTCAAAAATTTGTAACTCGACTGAAAACTGTTGCGCATTCAAAAACCAAAATTATTTTGAAAGTTCGACGTCTTGTCAAGTGATTTCAATTTTTGTGGAATTTTTTTTTTCTCGCGTTGCATATTAATTTTTCATTTTTTGCGCTCGAGAGTTCAACTTTGAAAAAAAGAAATTTTCAAAAATTCGTAGCTCGACTAAAAATAGCTGTAAATTCAAAAACCTAAATTATTTTTAAAGATCAACGTCTTGTAAAGTGAACTGAATTTTTCTAGAATTTTATTCCTGCGTTTTATATTAATTTTTAATTTTTTCCGCTCGAGAGTTCGACATTGAAAAAACAGAAATTTAAAAAAATTCGTAACTCGACTGAAAATTGCTATACATTCAAAAACCAAAATTATTTTGAAAGTTCGACGTCTTGTCGAATGATTTCAATGTTTGTGGAATTTTTTCTCGCGTTTCATATTAATTTTTATTTCTTTGCGCTCGAGAGTTCGACATTGAAAAAAAACAGAAATTTTCAAAAATTAGTAACTCGACTGAAAATTGCTATACATTCAAAAACCAAAATTATTTTGAAAGATCGACGTCTTGTGTAGTGAATTTCAGTCAAACGCAAACAGGCGCTAACAGCTGACACTAAAATAATCTGACCATTTGCATTTGTACTGCGTGATTTGGGCTTGCGGATTTCCCGCAATTTTTCGAATCGGCCAGTAAGCGATTGTGGGCGTTTTTACAACTCTATCTGTAGAATGTATTCCTAATACCGCTATAAACGGAAATAATGTCAATTTTCCTGTATCAACAATCTCTAGATACATTTTTTCAAATTCTTCAATAAGGATTTTTGAACACACATTAATAAATAACGTTATTATCTAATCTCGATTTAAATTAGCAAAACACTCCACCAATCACAAGTTTTACCACTTATAAATTCACACACACTTAAAACCGTAATCAATTAGCTAATACTTGATTTAAATCGTTAGCATTATTGTTGTTTTAGGATTATTTGTTTATAAATATCTCTTATCCTCATATAATTGATCTTTTATTGACATCATTATATATTTTTTTAATAGAGTATAATTAAGCTATACCGGTTGTTTGAGATATCTATGTACGAGTAGATATAATTGATATTTTATTGTTGTGATTATAATTTTTTTAATGGAGTTTATTTGAGCTATAACGTGTGTTTGAGATAAGGGGCGAACATAGGAATCTTACATGTAAAACCACATTTATGAATGTTATATACATTTACAATCTACATCTACATTTACAATCGATGAAGAAGAGTGAAAATTAATTGGTCTCGAGTCGAGTGGATTCGATTCTCCGCCCGAGCGGAACATTTTTTGACCAAGAAATATCCATGGTCGCTATATTCGTCTTACATTGTTCATTGCATTTCGAAGTTATTTAGAATTTTGTTAGTGGCTAAACGGCTAATCGCTTGCACAGATTCTGCTTCGTAAGTTATTTTTTTAAATTTGTTTTTTGCGTCGGCTACTTGGCCAACAAACACTACAGATTTCATAAGTCAATTAAAATCTAAAAATGCGGCTGTTTTTGACAAGTTACTCGCCATGAAGAAATGGCAATATTTTGTGTTAAAACAACTACCAACTCGCCGTAACGTAAAATATTGCCATTTCTTCATAGACGAGTTTACTTGTCAAAACGGCTCATTGGTTAATGGATTTCGAGATAACTATACAACGAGGTTTTTAAAAGAGTTTAGTTTATTTTTTATTGTTTCTACAGTTTGTTTGCTACTATGTTCCTTGGATCATATGTCTTCGTTTCGTTCACATTCATTTTCGGGGGTGAGCAGAATTGTGTCTTTGCCATTAAAGCTACACGCACACTTGTCGGAATCGGACGGACGACACGCATCGGCAAAAATTGCTTAACACTGTTGTAAACGAGTCAACGCACATTTATCCGTTTCATGTGCGTTGACTCGTTTACAACTGTGTTAAGCAATTTTAGCCGATGCGTGCCGTCCGTCCGATTCCGACAAGTGTGCGCGTAGTCTGTAGAGTTGGTACCAATTCTTTCTGACTTTTCGTATTGATGGAGAAAAATACATTGAAATAAATAATGAATGCAAGACAGATAATTGCGTACTCTATTTGTCCATGATAGATGTTTATAGTAAAGCGATAACGCGCGAAATCAATGCGATTAAGACGCCGCACAAAGACCCGATTCAATGTTATGTTATTGTTATTGGACTTTTATTTACAACGATGTTTGTTTCAGATACACGAGAAACCTCGTGGACACTGGAAACGGCAAATACAACCTCATACTGCTATGTTGGGGCGAAGGCCACGGCTCTTCCATACACGACCACGCGGACGCCCATTGTTTCATGAAAATGTTGTCGGGTAGTCTGGAAGAAGTGAGATTCGCCTGGCCAAAGTCCGAAGGTGACCAATTAGTCGAGATTGGAAGGACGGTGCTGGCGAATAATTCCGTTTGTTATATCAATGGTAAAGGAAATAATGTTTGTAATTGGCAGTGGTGTTTCGTGAATAGCCAGAGGAGGCTAACAAGGAGAGGATCAGATGTGTGACTCGCCGACTTGAACCATCTTTGGCACACGTGTAGGTCATGACTAGGAGTGTAACAGGTGCAAGTAACAGGGCGCCGTTTTTGAGAAAAAAATTGATTGATTCTAAAATTAAGATATTTAAATACACATGGATTTATAAAAACCATAAAAAGAAAATTAATGAACCCAACTTCAACAATGGGGTTCGATCTTTCGACCTTCCGACTACGAATCGGAGGTTTTATCGATGCGCCAAAAGGCCGGTATATGTTTCTTAACGCAAAAGGTATATAAACATACGAATAAATAACAAATTTAAAAACCATTTTTTCTCGAAAATGGCTGAATAGTGCGCCCTATTACTTGCACCTGTTACACTCCTAGTGTGCCAAAGATGGATGAAATCGGCGAGTCACACATCTGATCCTCCCCTTGTAAGATAGAACTAATTATAAAGAAAGCACTATTTTCTTCCATAGCGTCTTCTAAACTTTCACGAGCCGCCCCTGTAATTGTAATAATTCCGTTTGTTATATAAATGATGAACGGAGTAATGTTTGTAACTGGCAGTGGTGTTTCGTCAACTTTAACAGAGGAGGCTAAGGAAGAGTTAATTATATCTAGTGGCCCGTGAAAACCGCGATTTTCCAATTTTTGAAAATCGATTTTCGCGATGCAGAGGTTTGCGCCGAATGCTAAGGCTTTTTGGGTTTTCGAGTTGGAACGTTCGGATACGGCTTAAAAAATCTCGAATACATGGGGGCACAACGGCCACTTCTGTGTTGAAAGTGCTCCTCTCCGTTCGCGGGCTGCAACCCTTTCTCTGCAGAGGTCGCTTTTTTCGTGCTTCGGCTACCTTTACAGTAGCGACTTTAATTTTTATACAACGATTTCATAGAACGATTGCTCCTCTGTATTTTATGTCTCTTGCTCCTTTTTGATATCTCCAACTCTTGAAGAGTTATTCAAAGAAAAGCGCTCCCGACGTCAATAAAAAAATTCTACAGCGGCCATTTTTAATCCCACGCGAGAAATTTAAACAGCATGCCATCCGGAATTGCATTTTGCGTCGAAAAGATAAGAACCATATTTTTCGTGGGGCGCACCGTTTACGATCTATGGCCGATTTTCGAAATTTTTTTTCGAAAATTAAAAATCTGACGACTGCAAATCAGTCGTCGATTGAATCCGTATCAAAGATCCTCATAAAGTTTTTCGATCCGATTTTTAGTTTTAGAGATATGACGTTGTATACGGCGTTCGCACGCTTGATTTGCGTTTGGCGGATTGTTGACGGTCGATCTGTTGCATAACTACTATAAGCGGGCGTTATGGAAATAACGCCCTAGAGCGTTATTTGTCATTTAATATACGTTGTTTCCTTGCGATTATGATTTCAATTATAAACAAGTGTGACATAAAAATGTTTAATCCAGCAGTTTTGCTATAATTTTTTTTTTGGTTTCTAGATTCGCTTGGTTTACACAGAGTCGAAAATACTTCGCATGTTGAACCTGCCGTGAGTCTACATCTATATTGCCCCCCTTATGATAAATGTTCCGTTTTCAATCAGAATACTGGACAAAAATCGATTAGCAAAGTGACATTCTGGTCTATGTTTGGAGAGAGAAGGAATAAGGTAATTATTTTTTTAAATAATAATAATAATAACCACTTATTTCTCAACAGATTTAAAATCTATTCACTGAGAAATGTAATAATAAATTTTAAATTCAAATAACCTTGAAATTGAGATAATCTTAAAATTAAAATAAACTCAAAATACAAATTAACAATTCACATAACAAAGAATTAAAAAAAACACAATATAATTTCATAAATTCAATAAATTAATACATGCTTAAAAACAAATAAAAAATGCAATATAGAATCGATTCGGCAAGGGCGTTTTCTTTACAATTTGAAAATAAGGAGGTTTTTTGCTTTAAAAGCAGTTCTGTTTAACTTAAAATCCCACTAATTTCACCACATTGCTCTTAAAGCAAGTTTCAGAATTGATTTTTTGTAATTTTTGAAAAATTTTACATTTCTGTTTAACTCAAAATCCTACAAATTTCATCACATTGATATTAATGCAAGTTGAAGAATTGATTTTTTTTATTTTTGAAAAACTTAACAGTTCTGTTCAACTTAAAATCCCACGAATTTCATTACATTGCTATTTAAGCAAGTTCCAGCATTGATTTTTTTTGTAATTTTTGGAAAAATTTAATGAGCTCTGTCTATTTTACTTACGTTAGAATTCAATTGCACAATTCAAGAATTTGGTTCGTGATCTTAAATTAATTTAGTACGAGTATTTTTCTAAAAGAGCCAAGATTCTATGAATAATTGCAAAAATTAAATACAAGTTTCCGCCCCGCACCAAGTAATGCATCAAAACTAATCGCTGTATGCTATCTTTATTCATACAACCTCTTCAACTCTTAATTTAATATTTAAAACTTCCGCTTTTAAGTCTAACAGCGACGAAACAATAAGTACAATTGAGCTAAAAAGGGCATTAATCAATAAACGTTTAGTAGTTATTTGGGTTTAAAATAACTCCGTATGTAAATGTTAATTTCCCAACAACAACAAATCTTATTTTATTGTTTATTATTAAACCATTAATACCTCTGTAAATTACAATTTAAATCATTAAAATGAATTCAACCATTAAAACATAGCTGCGGCAATATTTATTATTGCAGGATTTTTACAGCACTTTTATTTCAAAAGATTAAAGAATTATATGTTTGTCGGTGATTTAATGCTTAAATTATCAAAATCATCTCTTAGAATTGCTATTTAGAAGGTTTTAAACATTTTACGTTCGGATTTCCGCGCCTCGCCGCCATCTATTGCACGGTGGCTGAACTGCTAAGTGAGGTTTTTGAACAGCGCCAAAATGCTCGAACTTTATACTTATTGTCAAAGTGTTAATATTTATCAATGGGCTGTGCATGAAACGGTAGACGATTTAATTCTGAATCGAATGGTGTATAAAATAGCTAAGGAAATTTAGCGGTTTTCCTGTAATTTGCGAATGAAAATTAAGCACGACACCCTTACCGACATTTACAGTTCACTGTAACATAAAAATTCAATAAAGGAGAATTTCCTATATTCTTTAATCAAATACGGATTCCAATACTTATTCCTGATTAATCATTCAACTATTTATATTGTTAATGCATTATAATAAAAGAAATATACGAGAAAACACAATCTATGTAGAGGGCTCTCCCTGTTATCGTGGGGTGAAACTACTTAATCATGTGTGGATGTAATAATTGTTGTAATAATTAAAGAACATTAAAAAACTTTAGAAGAATATTACCTTATGATAAAATAAATTCACTTGTGGATATTTACGTATTTAAATTGCAGAAACAATATTTTTTAATATACACGCCTAATCGCAAGCAACCCGATATACGCATAACTCCAATTAATTTATTATTAAAAACTTCTAATTTTTTACGTAACAGGGACAAAACCATAAGTGTAATCCTGAGTAAAACTTGTAAAATAGTGCGAATATTTAAGTATTTCAATTTCGGAAACAATGGTATTATATAAACGCATACTTACATGCAACCCAATATAGATTAACTAATATTAATTTATTATTAAAAACTTCTAATTTTAAACATAATGGGGACACAAGCATGAATGTAATCCTTAGCAATGCTTTAAAAATATTACACTTATGGTTTTGTCTCTGTTGCGATTAAAATTGGAAGTTTTAAATAATAAATCATTTATAGTTACACGTATATTGGGTTGCCCGTAAGTAGGCGTTTATATAATTTAATTATTTCTGCAATTTAAATACTTTAATATTCACATTATATTTTAAGCTTTGCGAAGGATTACACTTACGGTTTTGTCCCTGACATGTTTAAAATTGGAAGTTTGTAATAATAAATTAATAGTAGATATGCGTATATCGGGCTGCCTGTGATCAGGCGGATATATTACAATGTATTGTTTCTGCAATTTAAATACAAAAATATCTACAATTAAATTTATTTTATTATAAGATAATATTCTTTTTAAGTTTTTAAATATTCTTTCATCATTAAAACAATTATTAAATCCACAAATGAAAACGTAGTTTATCCCCACGATAACAGAGGGTACGCTCTATGAAGATTAGGATTCCTCATATATTTCTCTTATTATAATGCATTAATAATATAAAAAGTTAATTGAATAATCAGTAATAAGTATTGGGACCCGTATTCCATTGAAGAATATAGCAAATTGTTGTGCATTTAATTTTTAAGTTACAGTGAACTGTAAATGTCGGTAAGTGTGTCCTGCTTAATTTTCATTCGCAAATTACAAGAAAACCGCTAAATTGCCTCAGCTATTTTATACACCATTCGATTCGGAATTAAATTGTCTATCGTTTCGTGTGTAGCGCATTGCTGAATATTAACACTTAAAATATAAGGATAAAGTTCGAGCATTTTGGCGCTGTTCAAAAACATCACTAAGTAGTTCGGCTAGCGTCAAATAGATGGCGACAAGGCGTGGAAATGCGAACATAAAATGTTTAAAAGCTTTTAAATAATAATTCTGAGGGATATTTTGATAATTTGAACGTTAAATCACCTCAAAACTTGTAACCCTTTACTATTTTCAAAAAAAGGTGCCGTAAAATTCCCGGAATAATAAGTCATATCGTCGAAATTCCACATTCATTTTAATTATTTGAACGGTAATTTATGGAGGGATTAAACGTTTAATAATAAACAATGAAGTAAGGTTTGTTGAATTTAAGAAGAATTAACCAATTTGGTTGAAAAGTCCCTGAGTTATGTGCATTAAACTACGATTATTTTCAAATGTTATAGTTATAATACGTTGTTCGGCATTCTAAAGTTAATGGAGTGGTAGTTATTTATGCTATACTACTCTATAATACATTCATCTTTAAATTTAATAAGCGTGTGTGTGTGTGTGTGTCTATGCGTGCTGTATCTCAAAAACTAATTGAGCAATTGATATTAAACTTTGAACATAAATCTTATTTAATAATCCGAAGAACTGAAAAGCTTTTGCCAAAATTTCGTACACCGGAAGTGGGTGTTAACCTGACTGTTTTTTGTATTTTTCACATATTTTTTTTAAATAGGAAAAATATCACAGAAACATTTAAACAAATATTGAATGAACATCTTTGGTTTGAAACTATTTTTCATAAAATCATTGTTATTCGAGAAAAAATATAATTATGAAACGATAATAGTTACAGCAAATTTATGTTAATAATAATTGTAGAGAATGCCAAAATGAACGACTTATAAAGAATAAGTTTTTTTCGAAATTTCTTTAGTTTTTGAGTAAACTGAGTTTTTGAATTTGAAGTATAATTTTACATAATTTTGACGTTTCAAACGTCAGTTTCATCCACTCGATGTGCATTTAAAATACGATTTAAATTGAAAATAAACCATGAAAGCGTAAATATAAATTATACCATCAAGTCGGAGAAAGTAACATGATGGCTGCATCACCATTTTTTCATATCAAAATAATTTGGACTAATTGCAAGCCATGCATTCTTTAGTCAAAACACATCATTAATAATTTACGTAGTGCTGATAACGGAAAAATTCCAGAAATTATCGTCTTTAAATAATAAACATCTTACGATTATAACTGGACTTACGTCAGCAAAAAAATATATGAATTGAATAATATCTGCTGTTTACTTTATATACAGTGTGGTCAAAATTGCGGAAAGCCTGAAATATCTTGCAAAATATTTTTTTTTGTGTGCAAAAAATTTGGAGAGGTCGAAAAGTCAATTGAAAAAACCTATAGCAAACAATTTTGTGATGTAATAAAGTTGATGTGGGTATCTAAATAAAGCGCGGGGGGGGGGGGGGGGTATGGCTTCGACCTTTCTTACAAGCTAAAATTTTTGGAACACATTAAATATTATTCTTTCGAATTTCGTAACCCCTCTCTATATACAGGGTGTTTCAGAGCTCTGGGAACGGTCAATCACGTGCTTATTTGTCAAAATTTCAAAAAATGTTTTATACAAAAGTTGTGTATAATAATGAGCTGGACGCCTTAAAAATATTTAAATTTATACAGGGTGTCTCATAACAAAGTTACAGACCAAACTTATGTTTTTTTTAAATGGAACACCCTGTATTTTTTGTCATTTTTGAATTATATGGAGCAAATAAAGGTGAGTTACTTTAATACTCCCTATACCTATTATTTGCCGTTTTCGAAATATTTGAAGATTTGTTGAAATACATGGTCTGGATGAAATTTTATTTTTGCCCCAGTGATTGACGTTAAACGATTAAAATCATTTTAATTATTTGCTTGAAGGTTCGAACTATAGAGCCAACCATGATTTCATACAAAAAATTATACAGGGTGATAAAAATGTGTTTAAAAAAAAAAATTTTTTTTCAGGATTTGCCCGATCAAAGGGAGCCGGAGGATAACTAAAGCAGACGTTTCCCGTTTTTATAAATACTATACAATAAATTTACTTTTTTAATGACTATTTATTAACGATAATTCCATCTACTTAATGTTTTTGGAGTAGACTAATGTTTTCTTTTCAGAAACTTTTTTTATAATGTAATTGTATGTTTTAACTAATATTCGATCAGAATATGCACACCATCTTATGTTTTAGGTTAGGTATTTACAGTCTACTTTAAAATTTAAAAAAAAAAACAATACTACAATAAAATCGTGTCGTAATACATTTAATTTTTGTTAAATTATTTAAATCCCAGTGTTAAAAAGTTTGCTTAATATAATTGTATTAAATATACAGGGTTTCCCGAAAGTAACGGATGAATTCTATAAAATCGTTGATGAAAATATTTCCTCGGACAGGTTGATTTTTATTTTGAGATTGTCATTCGGAGGTGTAATTTTCAACTCTGCACCCTTCAAGCCCTGAGCGCTAGCAACCCCAACTTTTTAAAATTGAAATAGCAAAGTAAAGAGTTTCGTACAATTTTTTTTCGACGTACGTAACTTTAAATAACTTCGATAAAACCTTAAGCAATTTTTATAAGTGATAATACTTTTTTCTGATTGAAACAATATCGAGTAATATTGCTTTAGTTACGGTATGTCATAACACACTTATATTTCCCTAGGGAAATATGAAGTGCTCATATTTCCCTAGGAAATTATAAACATCAAAAAAATGTCATTAGGAGCTTCTCGCAAGAATTGTTTTAATTGTTCTCGGGACAACAATTCCGATTTCTTAGGAAGATATTCTTTATGGATTTTACAGCTTGGGTTTTTACCGGAACCAAACATTCACGGTCTTTCGTCGCTTGCGTTAACACATAGATTGACATTTCACCAATTTATGAAACAACACAAATACCAAAACAAGTCAACCATGATATTTACAAACAAGGCCCTTAGCAACGTTACCAATCCAATAAATTCAATAATATACAATCCAATATTTTCCCATTTACAGAACAATATTCTTCAATCAGAAAAAAACTATTGATAACAACACGGGAAATATGAATACATTTCCTATATACTATTAATATTTCCCTAGTTGTAATAATAGCTATTAAATGAAGTAAATAATAATAATTCAGTTTACTTGATCGTAAATGAATGTTTGACGTTTGTCGGCAGAACTTGCGGCGTGTTGCGAAGCTTTCATGACACACTTTGCGCAAACAATTTTTTAATTGCGTGAAAAAATGAACCGTTATGGCACTATTTTCACGTTTTTCGGAGGGTTCAGGAATCACACATTTAAAAAAAAAACTGTGCATTTTATAACGGACGTAGAAAAAGATGTTTTTCTCTTAGGCTAAAAATATAATACGCATTCTTCTTAAACCTCCGACATCAAAGGTAAATAATTTGTAGACTTTCACTGATTGCATTTTATTAAAAAAATTATACATGTATACGTTATATCAAATAAATACTACAGAAATATATTAAAGATTCGTTTTATTACTCAATATATCAGATATCTCTCGCTACAAACTAGACGGCTTAAGAAGAGAATTTCGCTTTAGGCAAACGTTACCAAAAAAAAAAAGTACTACACAGGAATATAACAATTGCAAAATGGCATTCACATTTAGTAGAATCGTATAAATATATATTTACATATGCAATGTATCTACACTTAATGTTACATCTCAAATTCCGGACGACTGTGAATACGAAAACATAATTTCATGTGTATTTTGCTGTTGTGGGGGGTTCGTAGAGCAGGGATCGGCTGTCGCCAGTCACGCAAGACGGTGACAGATCTATGTTTTCGACGTTGAAAGGCATCTGAGGTCAGAATTTGAGATCTTTGATTGCCTGCGGCAGATCAGGTAGTTTCATGTCTTTGATTTGTTGTGGAATATTCATGTTCTTGACGGCCGATACCGCTCTCGCAGGCGCTGCACTTATTCCAGCCTTAAATCATCAATAATTATCAATACAACAATGAGTATTTTACCTCAAATTTCTGTGCCCAAAAAGGTTAAAACATGTAGGTATTAATTAACTTGAGACAACCTCGCTTATTGCAGATTTATTTTAAAGTAATAAAGACGAAAAATATGCAAATATGAAAAAATCATAGTCACGAACAGGCTGAAAATTCATATATTCCGGCTATACTTTTATTTACATATAATTAAGAAAACTTCTGAAATATTTGATTTAAATCCCTCGACATCCAGTTTTTTCTAATCCAACTTTTTACTCGCTACACTATACCTCATTTAATAACCAGGCGGACTAAACGCGAAAGTCACGTTTACACTATAAAAAGTAACCAGAAAAGTAACCAGACATGTTTTGGCGGTAAAAATAAAATGATTTCAATTTCTTTTATCCATAAAATTCATTCAACATTTACACCAACACATAAATTAATTCTAGGCATACTTTCTTGATCATATACTCAATGATGTAGTATATAATATTAAAATAATAATTAAAGTAAGTATAAGACCCTCTTAAGAATTTAGGGGCACACCGAAAAACTCAAGTTGTACATATATTTATTTACATATAATGTGGATTGAAGTAGTAGGTGTATTTTAAAAATACATATAATTCCGTAAAAGGTTTGAAATATAAATACTAGATTGTCGTAAAATAAATTTTTATTAAATTAAATAAATTTGCTATTTAAAAACGTATAATAACTTATTTAAGATCAATCTTATTCATTAATTTATATAATGTTTAACGGGACGTCATTGGCGGTTATCTCTATCCTTTAATTCAATCAAAATTTAATATAATGTATCGATTTCATTTTTAAAGAAAAATCTATTTTCCACACGCAGAATTTGTAGATATCTTCGGTCGCTGGACGTCCTTCAAGACGTTTAGGACTTGTTACTGCCATAATCTCCTTTCACCCCCTAATTGTGTGAAACTCCACAATCCTAAATATAATGTATGTTTATGATTTGATTCCATATTGCAATAACTTGCGCCACACTTACCTAATGAATTACAATTTTGTATACAACGGCAGTAGATTTTAAAGCCTCTTGTATTAAAGCTTTATATAAGATAATTTTGGATTGTTGGAGCGTTAATGCTCTAAAATCCAACTATTTCCGTTTCTTGGGGGCCGAAAATGACACCAAACTTTTTCTGGGTATTTATCCGTAGTTAAAAATAAAATAACTATTTCCTCGAAAATCGCGGGATGAGGAATCGATTCTTACACTATCAACAGTAGAAATAACTGGCTAAAAACACAAAAACTGAGGCGAAACGCGTGAAAACGGTGAGACACAAGGATCGGTTAGAGATCAGCTGATCATAACAACGGCCATTACTGTTTTAAGCAATTTGGGCCTGTGTAAAAACGGCGTCCGATTGGCCAATCACAACAACGTATTTTGGCGGCAATAATTTGATTTAGTCCGCCTGGTTATTAAATGGGGTATAGTATCTTGTTTGCTTCCTTTACGCTATTTTTTAAAGCAAAGGTACTGAACAATTTTAATGCTGGCAAAACCTTAACTGTGTGAAACATCTTGAATCCAGAAAAGGTAAGTAATGTAAGATAAAAAAAAACAAGGAGAATTTATTTGTCCTTTCCTGAATAATATTTATTTTAGTTCAGAAATTGGTGTTTTAAATTTTCTTACCAAATACCAACATATTCACTGACACTATTTGCACCCATAATCATACAATATCATGTTGGTCATCATGGCCATCATGTTACTTTCTCCGACTTGATGGTATCATAGCCATTTATATTTACGTTTTTATGGTTTATTTTCAATTGCAATCATATTTAAAAGCGTTGTGTAAACTCGGATGAAACTGACGTTTAAAACGTCAAAATTATGAAATTAACTTCAAATTAAAAAACTCAGTTTACTCAAAAACTAAAAGGATTTCGAAAAAAACTTATTCTTTAGAAGTTGTTAATTTTAGCATTCTCTACAATTATTATTAACATAAATTTGCTGTAACTATTATCGTTTCATAATTATAAACCAAAAATTAAAAAATTATTGATAAATTTTTTTCTCGAATAGCAATGATTTTATGAAAAATATTTTCAAGCAAAAGATGTGCACTTCTTTGTTGTCTTCAATATTTGTTTAAATATTTTTGTGATATTTTTCATATTTAAGAAAATATTGGCAAAAAACAAAAAACAGTTGAGGTAAACGCCCACTTCCGGTGTACGAAATTTCACCAAAAGCTTTTCAGTTCTTCAGATTATCAAATAAGACGTATGTTCAAAGTTTCATATCGATTGCTCTATTAGTTTTTGAGATACAGCGCGCACAGACAGACACAGACCCAGACACACACACACACACAGACACACACACAAACACAGACACAATTTTTTTTTTCCAGAAATTTTTGAAATGGCATCTAGGGACCCCAAAACGGATATTTCCGTAAAAAAAAAATTTGAAAGAAAAATCACGATCACAATACTTTCTTGTACTTCGTAACGGAGAAAGTAAAAAAGACTTCCATAGATTTTTCAGTGTTCACAACATCACAAATGTAAATAGTGCCAGTGTAGATGTTATTATCCGGTACTAAAATAAAAGCAAATCTACAAACATGAAGTCTGCGACAAAATGATATCGACATTAATAAAACTTAAAAATGGCTGTAACTCACTTATTTTTAGAAATAACTATGTCACATGTGATATCGGATTAAAGAGAAAAAAATAGTCGTTTGAATGAGATCATAGCCAACTATGGTTTCCATTTTAAAAAATGTAAGTTTGCGTCATATCTCGGAAAATAATGGCGTTAAAATTTTTCTCAATTTATTTTATTAAGCTGCGTAAAATTATCTACAACTTTGTCCTTTGCAGTTTTTTTCTATCTGTCACAATAACCGTGATATATTTATTTGAACACTTTTTACATTTTTCAAAATATCTAGTTACCCTTCACTTTTTTGAAAACTTTGAAAGTGCCATTTTATTGGGCTCGTAAAACTGCACTTCTTTACCCATTTAACCGTTTCTCTATCTCTTATAGTTTCCGAGATCCCATAGAAAACATTGAAAAAAACTTATCGACATTAATAAAACTTAAAAATGGCTGTAACTCACTTATTTTTAGAAATAACTATGTCACATGTGATATCGGATTAAAGAGAAAAAATTAGTCGTTTGAATGAGGTCATAGCCAACTATGGTTTCCATTTAAAAAAAATGTAAGTTTGCGTCATATCTCGGAAAATAATGGCGTTAAAATGTTTCTGAATTCATTTTATTAAGCTGCATAAAATTATCTACAACTTTGTCCTTTACAGTTTTTTTCTATCTGCCACAATAACCGCGATATATTTATTTGAACAAATTGACACTTTTTACATTTTTCAAAATATCTAGTTACCCTTCACTTTTTTGAAAACTTTGAGGCCACAAGATGTCGCAAGCGTACGGTAGCGCTGTCACCGATTTGTGAATTATAGAATTAGATTGGTGTTATTTTATTGGGCTCGTAAAACTGCACTTCTTTGCCCATTTAACCGTTCCTCTATCTCTTATAGTTTCCGAGATCCCATAGAGAACATCGAAAAAAACTCTATTGTTGTAACCTTTTTGGGCACCCGAAAGCTGGAACGTATTTCTATCCAAAACATTAATCGAAATCAATAAGCACGACTTACCTCTTTACTCTCTAATTTGTTCTGGTCTTCTATTCTAGTTAATATTTCAGTCATGTTAGTCTCTAAAACCATTCCGCCCATAACGAGCTCATTTAGAATATAGTGGACCTTATCCACGTGGAATATCAGGTCCAGTTCGCACACATTCTCAAAGCACTTATCCAGCGTCTCGACGAACACTTGGATTAGATCCAAGATTCCGAGCTCGCTCTCCGACGAGTCCACGCAGAACACAAAGTAGAGGGTCGCGTAATGCCTGTAAATCAGTTTGTAATCGCTGCCCCCAATTAGGCTGAAAATTAATTACAACAGTTGGCAACATTGTAAAATAAGGGTACTTAACTAGTAACTACGGTTGCAGCTAAACCTAAACTAAACATGCAGTAAAAGTAACAAGGACGGTATTAATGCAAAATTGTTGTGGTTTAAGAGTGCAAATTGGATTTTAAATTGATGCTAATGTTTACCGCCTTTAAACATTCTGTCTATGAAACGATTAAGCTGGTAAACCCTTTAGAAACTAGTTACAATCGCCAAAACCCTTAACTCATTGGCTGCCAACAAGTTTTTTTGTAAAATGTCAAAAAAAGTTTTCTTTGTTTTTAAGTTTTATTTTATAAAATGAGTAAGAATATGCTTATTTAATCAAACTCGTGACTGACAGCGCTAAATAGTAAGTTAAAGTAAGTACTGAGTACCGGTGACTGACGTGGCCCCATTGGACTACTTGGGTGTCAGTCACCGGTGACTGACAAAGCAGTCAACGTGTTAACATTGTGGTAAGTTTTAAGTCTGACCCAACAGGCCAAGTTGCTTGCGGAGCTTTGGACCATTATTGGTTTTTGTTTACAATAATAATAAACATCTTTATTTGACATAACATGTTGATATACATCATTTACGGTGTGTCACTGAAATTAAAGATCTTGCAGTGGATTTCAATAAATATAACTCTGCCTTAAATTGACATAACACTGGTATTATATTTTCAGCTGTGTAAACGATCTTTCAAATGGTAAACAGAATGCATCATTTGAGGTTAGGTTCTGCAATTACATTACACATATCTTAATTCATATTTACTTTTTCAGTGTTTCGTACTTCGATGTATTTACACCTTAAATCCTCTTCTAATTTAAACAGTACCAATTTAAAAATGTATTCAGTGACTGTCGGCGCATAAAGAACATTTACACAGCTAAAAATATAATACCAGCTTACGAAAAACCTGGTTTAAATAAATGTTTGTGAAATCCACCATCGGTAACTTTGTGCTGTTAATAGACGAATAACTATTGCAGTAAGCAGAATTGTTGAACTATAGTTACCAAATAAATAATCATACATATAACCAAATGTTAGTTGGTCTTCGACGATTATTACAAAGTAAAACTAAACGTTATCAAGACCAACCTTCCGCCTTCTAAAAAATGTAACCATAGTTACCAAACAAATAATCATACGCGTAGCCAAATGTTACTTGATACTCGTCGAATATTACAAAGTAAAAGTCAATGTTATCAAGACCAACCATCCACCTTCTAAAAAATTTAACTATAGTTACCAAATAAATAATCATACGTATAGCCAAATATTACTTGATACTAGACGATTATTACAAAGTAAAACTAAACGTAATCAAGACCAACCTTCCGCCTTCTAAAAAATGTAACCATAGTTACCAAACAAATAATCATACGCGCAGCCAAACGTTACTTGATACTCGATGATTATTACAAAGTAAAACTAAACGTTATCAACACCAACCTTCCGCCTTCTAAAAAATTGCACACGTTATCGTCACGCTTCGACACTAACTGGAACGTCTCTTTGATAATCTGCTGTTGCATGTCTTCGTTCTGCAACACGAAAACATGGGTGAAAACATCAACCCAACGAAAATAACCTACAAAACTTACAAAATACTGGTAGAACTTTGATAGCCTGGGTTTTCCATGGTTGTTGAATACTAAAATTGCTTTGATCATATTGGTGCACCGGTTCTAATTGAATGAGGCTAATTGTAGAGATAAAATATTAGAAATTAACACATTTTCTACGGTTTGACGTTAATTAGATCGCCAACGTGACGCACACTTCAACGTTGACAAGTCGACATATCGTTGAGGGATTGAAACGGAATCGGTCTTAAATGCTAATCATAATGATCTTGGAGTCTGGGTAGGAGTTCGCGGTGTCTTCTTATCGATTCAGTTTTTACCACTGCAATGCTATAAATGTGATTACAGTGCGTAACTTGAGTTGCCTATGTTGAATATTAAATTTGGAAATGAGTTGATAACACTGGTCTGCATGAAAATCGGCCCTGACATCATTCCTCCTGATTCTCATGTAAAATGACCTCCTGAGTATGACCCCCGTTTTCCATCATCACCCACCATTTTCAGGGGACGCCTGCCAAGCTGTTTTGATCACTTTTCGTTCATTTTGAGGGATCAAGAGTATCATTTTAACCTTTACATTTCCTCTGCGGGGCTAAAAAGGTGACAAGTTCTGAAATAAGGACATGTGTAGCAAGGAGACCTTAAACTGTAAACAAATCATTGAAAATTATCGATTTTTCTGGTCACGCGGGTCATATTCGGATTCAGGAAGTCATTTTACGTAAGAATCAGCAGGAATGGTGTTAAGGCTCGAAACGTTTTTCCATTTTTGCAGACTAGTGTAATTTGTGGCTACAGTTTATACTATTCGCAAATAGGGCCGAATTATCCATAAGGCAATATAGGCAATTGCCTTGGGGCGCCGGCGCACAATGGTTGATTCCCAAAGTGGGTTTTGAAGATTTTTTAAACATTTTGAGACCTTCCTTTGCTAACAATTGCCCTTCAAAGTCTGCCTACAAGTCAGAGTAGTTTTTTTTGATTTGTGTATAATTTTATATTGACTCGGAAATTTAGATTATTTTACGTTGATTTAATGATAATCCTTATTTATTTGTATTGTGTCATTAAGAATAACTACTGTAAGTACTGATAGCACTAGCAAACAGGATAATATTGTTTTAAGTTGGCAAAATCCCGGGACAGCATCAAAAAGATTTTATAATCAAAGTGTCGTTGCTTCGACAAAAGAATTTGTTTGTAGAAACTTTGTTTAATGGATTGGAGAGTAGGATAGGGCCCACCCACCGCCCTTTGTTTCCACTTTAACTGAACACAGAAACCCTTTTTTTGTTAGTTTTCCAACTTTTAAAACTTCAGTGAATTTACTGAGAAGTTTCTTTAATCAAACGGTTTTTTCTGGGTTAGGTTAAAGTGAAAACGAGGGGGGCGGGTGGGCCCTATTCTACCCTCCAATCCTTGGAACACAAACGAGGGTTTTACAATTGTTGGATTGGAGAGTTAATTAATAAGAAAAGTTTCAAACGGTTTAAGTGTTGCTTGGACAAAAGAATTTGTTTGTAGAAACTTTGGGGCGTGATAATGGGTTGGACAGTAGGATAGGGCCCACCCACCACCCTTCGTTTCCACTGTAACTCAACCCAGAAACCCTCTTATTTGTTGGTTTTGCAACTTTTACAACTTCAGTGACTTGACTGAGAATATTCTTTAATCAAAGGGTTTTTTCTGGGTTAAAACTTTAGTAATTTGACTGAGAACTTTCTTTAATCCAAAGGGGTTTTTCTGGGTTAGGTTAAAGTGGAAACGAGGGGGGTGGGTGGGCCCTATCCTACCCTCTAATCCTTGGAACACAAACGAGGGTTTTAAAATTGTTAATTAATTAATAAAAACAGTATCAAGCGGTTTATCGTTGCTTTGACAAAAGAATTTGTTTGTAAAAACTTTGGGGCGTGTTAACGGGTTGGAGAGTAGGACAGGGCCCACCCACCACCTTTCGTTTCCACTGTAACTCAATCCAGAAACCCTCTTTTTTGTTGGTTTTGCAACTTTTAAAACTTCAGTGATTTGACTGAGAATTTTCTTTAATCAAAGGGTTTTTTCTGGGTTAGGTTTTAAAGTGGAAACGAGGGGGGAGGGTGGGCCCTATCCTACCCTCCAATCTTTGGAACACAAACGAGGGTTTTATCATTGTTAATTAACTGATCAGAAAAGGATCGAGCGGTTTATCGTTGCTGTGACAAAAAAATATTTTTGTAGAAACTTTGGGGCGTGTTGGAGAGTAGGATAGGGCGTACCCACCACCCTTTGTTTCCACTTTAACTTAACCCAGAAACCCCATGTTTTGTTGGTTTTGCAACTTTTAAAACTTCAGTGATTTGACTGAGAATTTTCTTTAATCAAAGGGTTTTTTCTGGGTTAAGTTAAAGTGGAAACAAGGGGGGTGGGTGGGCCCTATCCTACTCTCCAATCATTGGAACACAAACGAGAGTTTTACAATTATTAATTAATTAATAGGAAAAGTATCAAACTGGTTATCGTTGCTTCGACGAAAGAATTTGTTTGTAGAAACTTTGGGGCGTGTTTAATGGCTTGGAGAGTAGGATAGGGCCCGCCCACCACCCTTCGTTTCCACTTTAACTTAACACAGAAACCCTTTTTTTGTTGGTTTTGCAAGTTTTAAAACTTCAGTGATTTGACTGAGAATTTTCTTTAATCAAAAGGGTTTTTTCTGGGTAAGGTTAAAGTGGAAACGAGGGGGGTGGGTGGGCCCTAACCTACACTCCAATCCTTGGAACACAGACGAGGGTTGTACAATTGTTAATTAATTGATAAGAGAAGTATCAAATGATTTATTGTTGCTTCGACAAAATAATTTCTTTGTAGAAACTTTGGGGCGTGTTTAACGGGTTCAAAAGTAGGACAGGGACCACCCACCACCCTTCGTTTCCACTGTAACTTAACCCAGCAACCCTCTTTTTTGTTGGTTTTGCAACTTTTAAAACTTCAGTGATTTGACTGAGAATTTTCTTTAATCAAAGGGTTTTTTCTGGGTTAAGTTAAAGTGGAACCGAGGGGGGTGGGTGGGCCCTATCCCACCCTCCAATCCTTGGAACACAAACGAGGGTTTTACAATTGTTAATTAATTAATAAGAAAAGTATCAAACGGTGTATCGTTGCTTGGACAAACGAATTTGTTTGTAGAAACTTTGGGGCGTGTTTAACGGATTGGAGAGTAGGATAGGACCCACCCACCACTCTTCGTTTCCACTGTAATTCAACCCAGAAACCCTCTTTTTTGTTGGGTTTGCAACTTTTAAAACTTCAGTGATTTGACTGAGAATTTTCTTTAATCAAAGGGTTTTTTCTGGGTTAGGTTAAAGTGGAAACGAGGGGGGAGGGTGGGCCCTAACCTACCCTCCAATCCTTGGAACACAAACGAGGGTTTTACAATTGTTCATTATTTGATAAGAGAAGTATTAAACGATTTATTGTTGCTCCGAAAAAGGAATTTGTTGGTAGAAACTTTGGGGCGTGCTTAATGGGTTAGAGCAGGGGTCTCCAAACTGCGGCCCGCGGGCCAAATGCGGCCCGCGACCTCAACGAATACGGCCCATGACAATCAGTTACATTTTCCGTAAATGTCACATTTTAAAATTCTACAACGATTTTTTGTTATAGGTTTTGAAATTAGTTATAAAATTGATTATGTCTTAGCCCACTAGGTTGTTAAGAATTATATATATGGCCCGCGATGGAAAAAGTTTGGAGACCCCTGGGTTAGAGAGTAGGATAGGGCCCACCCACCAATATTTTTTTAAATATTATTTGTGCCTATTTTAATGCATATTCTGTGATGATCTGATACTCCCAAATCCACCAGTTCCATATTCTCCATACTGAGCTCTAAATAAAAAATATTTGAAAATATGTAGTCAATACAAGCATCTTATCTTGTAAGACATACTGTTAATTTGGGCAAGCCATAATGAATTGTTCTTAATAATAAAGTGTGATTTGTAGCGATAAATATATTTATAAATGCAGAAGAGTAATGGAAATAATAGGCAACCCAATAGACACTGTTGAGTATATTTATTATTAGTTCAATCTTTTTTAAATCATTACTACAAGAAACGTAATAATCAATACGGACTATTGCTAATAATAATAATTCACGGTTTACTGTGGTTAATAATAAACGAGTCGCGTTATTGCCGCGTCGCTATAGCAGATGTCGCTGCGCCGTGAAAATCGCGTGCACTTCTCCGCGATCTGTTTTACCGGCGCGCACACACACCATCCCCTCTGAAAACTCAAATGTTCAGATCTTTCAACATGGCCATGCAAGATGGCGTCGGGCATTGCTGAGGCACTCCGACGATACCACGAACGTAAATAAGGACTCTCCGGGAAAATAAATGAAAATGTGCGATCTTTAACCGGACGCGTGTGTCTGTGTTTAATTTGATAAGATGACTCGGACAAATTTTCAGTGCTTCCTCCACTCTGATACTGTGTTTTTCTTCTTAGCGGCAGCTTTTGTTTTGACAACCACGACTAAAGGTAACATTATGGTTTTTAATTCTTAATTATTGCTAGTCACGGCGCAGATCTCGATTGGGCGTCCGTTTCGGGGGTGAGTTTCATTGATGAAAATCGTCCCCGTGCGGCCGGTTCGCCGGTATCGCGACGTTTTCGTTTGAATTTCACGTGATGAATCGGGACGCAATCGAGGCGCGATAGCGCCGGGGGGTTGTAAATCACTGTTTGTTTACACTTCTGGTAATTGTTTTTTGTGTTCGAGAGAGTAGCGATTTGACGGCCCGATTGTGTCTGGCGGAACAGCACGTGCTCATGTTAAATATCGTGTCGTAAACAACATCTGATGTCTCGGGTTTTCGTGTGTTTCCACAAATTTTATCTCCGAATTACACAAATAGATGCAATCGTATGTTTACTTTTCGGCGCGATTAGACCTTTCGAGTCTGTGGTAATCGTAATTACAGTTATTGTGTAAATAATAGCTGATGCTGTAAAAAGAAAAGTGTGTTGTAATGGATTTAAATTACAATCTGCACGGATACTAATGTTATGATAACGGGGGGTTTCAGGTGGTTAAGGTGGAACGTATTGCGGCGCACAATGAACACCTGCAGTGAATAATTAATGGCACTCCAAAAATGTAATTTCTTTTAATTTGTGCCCGCGGTGAAATTAAAGGGCCACTCTTGAATTTTCTAATTCTTTAAAGCTTTATTAATGAAACACAGTTTACAATTTAACCTTTTGCACTCGTATTTATTAGTGACAAAACGTATTGTGGCGACAATACGAATGTAAAGGATTAAATTGTGAAGAAAGGAATATAACTGTGTTTTATTAGTAACTCACAAACCACATTAGCTTTAAAGCTTTGTTAACAATTTTTAAGTCTATTTGATGTAATAAAATCAAACAGTGGGATAATAGTATATTATTAAACGAGTGAGAGAGTTGGCCATTGCCACGAGGGTGAAGTTTGCAACACGAGCCGTTCGCCGAGTGGCAATGGCTAACTTGTTCACGAGTTTAATACTATACTTTTTCGCATCATATTAAATAATTACCTAAAGATTTTTCTGTTTACATTAAATTATAACGAATAATTTTTCTATATGGAAATTGCGGCAGTTCGCCGACAAAAAAACGAATTGTAACCATAGTAACAGCTAAACTGTTGGGCAATGAAACTGCTATCATTTGATTGGACGTCACCTGTTGGGCAATGAAACCGCTATCATTTGATTGGAGAAAATGATTCGGTCGAATAATGGACAACTTTCTCAAACAAAAACGATTTAACAACGTTTATATTATTTAATAAGATGCGAAAAAGAAGATTGCCTTGGTGCGGATAACAAGAAGCAAAGCTGCTGATGCCCTCCTAGAAGATAATTAACCAAGTGTGTTCAATTTGAATTAGTTATTTATAACTAATACAGAAGTATTCGGTTTAACCTTGCGTTCGTACTTTTCCAATAAATCGAAAAAAATAAATAGTTCTGAATGGAAATGGTGTACAAAGTTTACCGATAAGGAATGAATATATTGATATACTTGACATTTGTAACGTTTACCAACTATAAATATTGAATTTCCGGCGGAACTTTTAAAGGCCGAAGTTTTGCAACGGTCACGAGAAAACACCAGCTGTTTGCATTGGAGCATAATCATTAATAATACCAGGCAGACACATAAAATGACACAATAACGATAAAGCAATGCACAATAATCTGTTTGAAACTTTCGGACGAATTATATAGATAAATGTCGCGTTCACGTTTGGATGGTTAATCTTTCAATAACAACAAATTCGTGTTTGTACAGACTTTGGATGAGTAGAGGTTTGATCGCCAGAAATTATATGATTAATTTACGAATACGTTACAGCGTTGGTTCCCAAACTTATTTGTCCTACCGCCCCCTTTCCAGAAAAAAAAATTACTTAGCGCCCCATGGAATAATTATTTTTTTTTAATTTTTAAATTTCGTCAGCAGCAATCTTCTCTTCTCTCTTTTATAGTATCACCACCCCCTTACAGTTATTAATCGCGCCCCAAATGCACCTGTGGCCATCAGCGCCCCCCTGAATCGCTGCAGAGCCCACCAGGGGGCGGTGGCGCCCACTTTGGGAATCACTGCGTTACATCAGTTTTGATCTCCAGAAATTATATGATTAATTTATGAGTACATTAAAGCTATGTTTTATTATAAGATAACACAATTAGTCTAGAATTTCAGTAAAAGAAAAATAACCGTATCTCGTTAGTCCCACTATTTTAGACAAATAGCGTTCAGAATAAGCTCTCACGCCTGGTATTATCAACACATTTTAAAGGAGAGTTAAGGCTAAACGAGATTTAAGAGTGAATGTGCAATATTACCAACCAGTCCTTTAGCCCACAAATGCCCGTTAATATTAAATGTCGAAGTTTCTCCCTTCAACAATTTTAATGGCGATTTAACCTGACGTTTCTAGTTTTGAGGTTAGGTTACAGTGATTTCAGTTCGGGTTATAATCATGAATTCTTGTTTCTTAAAATTTCACCGGCGACTCTTAAAGAAATATTAAATTACATTACGGGGGGTTTTCGAAAGAAAGGGGGCGATCCCTACCTCGTTGACCTCCGACTAGCTCACGTAGTCGGTGACACGATAAGAATTGCTTCACCGCAAAAGAAGAGGGATGAGAGGCAGAGAAGTGCAGATTGGCGGGATAACTATAGCTATTATTCACGCAGGATGGCAAAAATGTTTCAGCCACGGGAGAAAATAAAAGTCAGACACTTCACTCGATGTTCGGCGGATCGGCGGCGATGGCGGATCAGTCGCCTCAGCGGATCGACGGCTTTTAAAGGTTAAAATTCAGTGTTGCCTACCTGCGAATATAAAATTCACCAAAAATCAGTATGCAATCTATTGCCAACAGATCTTAAAATGACCTTTACTTAAAACTCCTTTAAAAAGATTCATAATACCCATGAGAATTTTAAATGTACCTTTAACTAAATGCCTGTTTAAAAAAGTTGATAATACCGGGCGTCAGACTTGAAAAAAAAAATCAAAAAATATGTTTGCAGAAAAATTTATTTTATTCGTTTTTAGGCGTTTCCAGTCGATTTAAGCACATTTACGAAAAACGTCATTTTGCGTATCTCGTTTCCTGGAAGTCCCACAATTTTTTTTATAGGCAAATAGTGTTTAGAATGAGCCTTAGATAGCAAATGGCAGCTGTAACCAATATCTTTCAAACTCACAAGAGTCCAGTACAAATTGCAAAAACCGAAAGCAACAACTAAGAACAGAGGCTGAGGTATTTGTTAATAATTGCTAAGCAAATTCAAACCTATCGTTTCGTTTGCAAACATCTGCAGGTCAATAGTTTTGTGGCTGCTTAGATTGGACTTTAAAATAAGTGTCAATCAAATATCAAAATACTGTTGTTTGATTAACCCTTTCAGCCCTGGACTTTTAAATTTGAAAAAAAAAAATTTTTGCTAATTATAATTGATGGGGTGCTTCTTAAGACCATAAATACTAAATTTGAACTCATTTGCTTAATTAGTATAGGAATTAATTATGAGGCTTTGTTGAAGTGACATCTAGTGATAAACAGCAAAAATATGGATTGTCAAAAGAAGTAGAGACATGTAAATTTTGCGGTGGCAATTGACACCAACAGGGCCGGAAGGGTTCAAAAAAATCATTGAAAAGCACGTGGCCCTAAATTTGATATTAACCCATTACCACCCTGTGTGCCATATAAAGAAACACAAAATATTAAGGCTATTTTGTATTTTATTATTTTATGTCTTGCATTCCATCTAAAAATATTATCGCACCTGGAATTACCTTCAAATTTTTCAAGTGTGCTCAGAAATATAATAACATATTTTTGACATACCAAAAGTTAATTGACGCACCTTGTTTGTAAACAAAATGGCAGCACTCTGAACTTGAATTTGAGTGAGTAAAATGTGTTCCACCAAATTAAAAAAATTATCGCCCGCGGAATTTGCCTTCAAAATTTCCAAATTTGCTATATTTTTGACATGGCTAAAGATAATTCACGCACCTTGCTTGTAAACAAAATGTCGGCACTCTGAACTTGAATTTGAGTGATCGAAATGTGCATCTCGTGGTTAAAAAAATTCTAAAAATATAATCCCGCGCGGAATGGCCTTTAAATTTTTCAAACGCGCACAGAAATGACATATTTTGAACATGTCAAAAAATAATTAACGCATCCTGCTTGTAAACAAACTGACGGCACTCTGAACTCGAATTTGAGTGAGTGAAATATGCACCACCTGATTAAAAAAATTATCGCCCGCGGTATTTGCCTTCAAAATTTCCAAATTTGCTATATTTTTGACATGGCTAAAGATAATTGACGCACCTTGCTCGTAAACAAAATGTCGGCACTCTGAACTTGAATTTGAGTGATCGAAATGTGCATCTCGTGGTTAAAAAAATTCTAAAAATATCATCCCGCGCGGAATGGCCTTCAAAATTTTTCAAATGCGCTCAGAAATGACATATTTTGAACATGGCAAAAAATAATTGACGCATCTTGCTTGTAAACAAACTGACGGCACTCTGAACTCGAATTTGAGTGAGTAAAATGTGCACCACCTGATTAAAAAAATTATCGCCCGCGGTATTTGCCTTCAAAATTTCCAAATTTGCTATATTTTTGACATGGCTAAAGATAATTGGCGCACCTTGTTTGTAAACAAAATGGCAGCACTATGAACTCGCAGCACTATGAAAGTATGGAATATATTCAGTAGAACCGAAATTAAATATTTTTTGGAAAAATTCTCGAACAGGTCGATTTTCTTTTATAAAAATACACATTTTTGCATGAAATTCGATGTTTGTAAATAAAATGGCAGCCCTATGAAAGTATGGAATATATATTCAGTAAAACCGAAATAAAATATTTTTTGGAAAAATCCTCGAACAGGTCAATTTTCTTTTATAAAAATACACATTTTTGCATGAAAGTCGATTTTCAGTCGTCATTTGTTTTTTAGTTATGACGTCCGCCATTTTGTTTTTCAATGGCAACGCCCTATTTTTGTTCTTGATTTTGAGAGATCTTCTCATTGTCGAACTGGCAGTATAAAAATATTGCCATCTTACATAAGAATTTTTTCGAGTAAATGACAATTGAAGGTGAGAACTTGATATTTAGAGTTTTTGCAAAATGACCTTGTTCCAGCGCTTTTTTTCCAATCAAAAATGATCTTGACCTTCATACATACAATATGGTTTCAGCAAGACGGCGCACCCCCGTACTATGCGCGTTTTTTTGGCAATTGCATTACGAATAGGTGGATTGGCAGGCGAGGACATCTAGAATAGCCCGCGAAAGATGAATGCGTAGAATTAGCCTGGAAAATATTCAAAATGATCTTGACCTTCCATATAATCTTATAATACAATGCATCCCCGCAATAGGCGTTTTTTTTTTCTCGAATCAGTTGAACTTGTTGAATATTTTACAGGCTAATTCTGCGCATTCATCTCTCTCGCGGGCTATTCTATCGGTCCTCATCTGCCAATCCAACTATTCGTAAAGCAATTGCCATTAAACGCGCCTAGTGCGAGGATGCGCCGTCTTGCTGAAACCATATTGTATTATATGATTTTTTTTTTTTCCAGAAATTGTTGAAATGGCATCTAGGGACCCCAAAACGGATATTTCCGTAAAAAAAAAATTCAAAATTTTTTCACGATCGCATTACTTTCTCGTACTTCATAATGGAGAAAGTAAAAATGTTATAAATAGTGCTTTTATGGTTATCGTTTATATAAAAGAATCATTAAACTCATTAATTAATTCCAGAAAATGTACTCAGAATGTATAGACGTCTTTTTATTTTTTTTAAATATTTTTTTTCTGGTTCTATAAGTTTTGTAAAAATGCTGTAAATCGTGCTTTTATGGTAATCGTTTATATAAAAGAATCATTAAACTCATTAATGAATTCTAGAAAATGTACTCAGAATGTATAGACGTCTTTTTATTTTTTCAAAATATTTTTTTCTAGTTCTATAAGTTTTGGTTTCCGTTATGTATTGTACTCAAAGAGATCTAATTAAAGCTTTAATATCTTTTTTTTTAATAACGGGAAATCGATATTTTCGGAATTAAATTATCTATTGTGTATTCATTACTTTCTTAAACAAAGATGCTACAAATCGTGACTTTTTATATAAAAGAATTATTCAGCTCGGCAATTAAATCAAAGCAATGTACCTACTCAAAACTCATGAAACTGAATTTGTTATTGCCCTTTGGACTTTGAATTTTTTAAACAATTTGATTTTCTTTTTGTCCTGTTTTTGAGTTTCGTATTCAACTCAAAAAGCTCTAAAGAAAAATCTAATTACAGATGGAGATTAAATAACAAGAAATCCGTATTTTCCAAATTTTGTATCCGTTTTTACTTTCTCCGTTACGAAGTACGAGAAAGTATTGTGATCGTGATTTTTTTTTCAAAAAATTTTTTTTTACGGAAATATCCGTTTTGGGGTCCCCTGATGCCATTTCAACAATTTTTGGTAAAAAAAATTTGTGTCGGTGTGTGTGCGTCTGTCTGAGCGCGCTGTATCACTAAAGATCCCTGAAATATATTTACTGTGAATGTCAAAAATCAGCTGTAGCTCATGACAGTGTTAATATTTGTATATTAAATGGAGATTTAACCATAACTCAACTTTTGGCATTAATTGGCTATTATGTGACCCTAACAGGGGAAATAACTCCTGCGTGGAGTTAAATTAAGTTTCTAAATATCCAAGTCAAAAGAGTTTACTGATAACAGATATACATCTTATTTAGAATAAAACACTTTTTTACTTTGTTTGTATAACACTTATTTATTTATTTTGTTTGACTGCAGTTTCGGCAACTCAGCTTGCCATTATCAAAACTAAAGTCACTTTAAACAAAATAAATAAATAAGTGTTATACAAACAAAGTAAAAAAGTGTTTTATTCTATATAAAAAGCATGTATAACGAAGTAGAAGCTTCCTACATAACAAATATATATCTTATTGTTAGTAATAACCGAGTTCTCATTTACCAACACTAAAATCTGTCGACCACTTTTCAAGTTCGAAGTCACGTAACGCAATTCTCGCAAATATTTTCACATGGCATTCATTATCACAGCCATAATGAGCGTGATTAAACAGATGATTCAAAAATCGCGTACGTGAAGGAATGTAATCCGATCCATCGCTACGAGAAACACATTTCAAATAATTGCCTTTGACAAAGTTATTTAGATTTTAACACCTTCAAAGATGAAAAATAAGACCGCTTATCACAAATATAAAAAGATTACCATGATAAAATCCGGTGGGGTAATTCATTCGAGCTCCTTGCTTCATGCAGATTTGCATTTGAATATTTTATGGGCCCTAAAAAGCCTCCCGTTTACTGCTCGCTTTTATTAGACACATCGCGAGGTAAATTGTGGGAAGGTGGACGGAATCTAGTTACCGCAATTCTCATGTCAAGTTTATTTCGCACGTAGGGAAAAGTAAGCCGAGGAAATATTTATATTGACGCCAGAAATATTAAATAAAAACCAACTCACGTCCACATTCCGGAGACTATGAAAAATGCCACAAATCATCGAGATAATTGTTCCCCGAAGAAGGTGATATAATTTACTAGAAATTTTCCAGAAATAGGTGCCCAACACTTATTGTAGTCCCCTCGAAGAAGGCGATAACGTGTGAGCCACAAGATTTTTAATCAGAGTTAGCTGTGAGATAAATTATGAATGTCGTAAATTAGGACATTTAGCCTACAGGCTATTGGAACTAATATCTACCAAAAAAGGGTGTTGGAGAAAATCAAAAATGGGCCCTCCTTGTTCATGAAAGCCATTACTTAATAACACTAACTGTCTCGACTTGTCAGTTTGATTTTAATTTGATAATTCACGTCATAGAAGACTAGATTAGTTCAGTTGAATTAAAAAAATCTCAGACATTTCGATTTAATTGTTGTAAATTTTCGATTTTTTTGGTCCGTATTTTTGATTTTTCAGGACGAATTCTTAGATTTTTAACCCTGTATATTCGATTTTTTGGTCCAAATTTTTGATTATTTGGCCCAAACATCATTTATTTTAACCTAAATTTTCGATTTAATTGATAAAATTTTTGATTCTTTAGTCCGCATTTTTTAAATTTTTGACCTATATTTTTGGTCAAAATATTTTATCTTTGTATTTTTAGATATTCTAACTATTCTTTATTTTAACCCAAATTTTCGATTTAATTGTTCAAATTTTTTATTCTTTGGTCCGCATTTTTTTTATTTTTCGGGCCGAAATTTTAATTCTAGTTCCAAATTTTTGATTTGATTTTGATTAAAATATCTATAATCTCAATGATTGATTTATATGCGAGATTTTTTTTATGTTTTCCGGTATTTTCCAGTTTTGTTTGTTGAAATTTTCGTTTTTTAGCCTTCAGAACCGAATTTCAATCAATGTCTAAATTTTCGACTTTCTGGCCAACATGACAAACTTTTATTATTATTTTTTTAATCTTTTGACCTGAATTTTTCTTTATTTTTTTATTTCATTTCATTTATTTAATCCTACCTAACTTTTCGATTTTATTGTCAAAATTTTCGATTTTTGGCCAACATTGTTGATTTTTATTTTCTTTTAACTCTTTGCTCTAAAATTTTCTTTATTTGTCTGTTAAAATTTTTCTTTATTTGTCTGTTAAAATTTTTCTTTCCTTGGTCCACCATTTATATTTTTATGTCTAAATTTTGTATCGGATATTTCAGATTTTTAGTCTATTTTTTTACCCTATATTTTAGATTTTTTAACTTGGCTTATTGATTTCATTTCGTGAGTTTTTTATTTGTTGCTATTATTTTCGAATTTTTGATCGAAACCTATTTTTGGCAAATTATTTTGCTTCTACTTAAGTTTTTAATTTTTTGTTTGTGTTTTTTTAATTTTAGGTCAGGATTCTTGATTCTTTGGCCCATATTTTAGATTTCTGTATTTTCGATTTTTTTGTTCCAATTCTTTTTATTTTTCTTTATTTTGACCAAAATATTTGATTGGTTTGTAGAAATTTTCGATTTCTTTTGTCTGCAATTTTTATCTTTACGTCCGTTTTCGATGGTTTGTCTAAATTTTCACCTTTTTAGACCCTATATTTTGTATTTTCGATTGTGTTGGTTTCAATTTTAGGTCTTTTGGCCGAAATTTTCTTTATTTCGACTTAAATTTTCGATTCGTTTGTTAAAAATTTTGATTTTGTGGTCTACCACTTTGATTTTTGGGTACGAATTTTAGATTTTTGGTCTTAATTTTTTATTTTTTGTTTCATATTTTAGATTTTTTAATTTTATTGTGCGAATTTTTATTTTATTATTATTTTCGAATTTCTCGTTGGAACTTATTTTAAGCTAAAAAGAGTTATATTTGGGGCTGAAAATGGCAAATTATTTTCCTTTTGCTTGTATTTTCAATTTTTTGGTCTGCATTTTTATTTTTAAACCAGGATTTTTGATTTTTTTGGCCGATATTTTAGATCTTAAGCTGTTTTGTTAAATTTTTTACATTTTAGATCTTAGGCTGTTTTGTTCCAAATTTTTTATTTTTCGGCCAAAATATTCGATTGGTCTGGGAAGATAAATGGTTCTTTGTTTCTTCAAAAAGGGGGGGGGGGGGGGGGTGTATTGTATAAGTGGTTCTACCATCAACATGTTCCACGAGCCGCCACTGATTTTGTGTCTTAATTAAAATTGATAATCCTTTCATGTTGCAGAAATATTAGATTAAGTTCATTTTGTGAAAGTAAAAATCGACTTTCCAGCCAATTATCAAGTGATTCCGCTAAATAAACAGTATTATTATCAATTGCAACAAGACAATTGATTTCCCGGAGTCGTTAAAAAATTTCGTCAAAACTCGATTTTTTGTATAGTTTTATATAACTGTCATTTAACTTAAACAACTGTCTTTTAGCGTTATATAACTGTCGCTTAACATTAAATAACTGTCTTTTAAGTGAAATAACTGACTTTTAACGTTTTATAAATGTCGTTTAACGTTAAATAACTGTCTTTTAACGTTTTATAACTGTCGTTTAACGTGAAATAACTATCTTTTAAGTTAAATAACTGTCGTTTAACGTTATATAACTGTCGTTTGACATTAAATAACTGTCTTTTAAGTTAAATAACTGTCTTTTAACGTTTTATAACTGCCGTTTAACGTTAAATAATTGTCTTTTAAGTTAAATAACTGTCGTTTAACGTTATATAACTGTCGTTTAACGTTAAATAACTGTCTCTTAGCGTTATATAACTGTCGTTAACGTTAAATGACTGTCTTTTAAGTTAATTAACTGTAGTTTAACCTTATATAACTGTCATTTAACGTTAAACAACTGTATTTTAAGTTAAATAACTGCCTTTTAACGTCATATAACTGTCGTTTAACGTTATATAACTGTCGTTTAACGTTGAATAACTGTCTTTTAAGTAAAATAACTGTCGTGTAACGTTATATAATTGTCGTTTAACGTTACATAACCGTCTTTTAAGTTAAATAACTGTCGTTTAACGTTATGTAACTGTCGTTTAACGTTACATAACTGTCTTTTAAGCTAAATAACTGTCTTTTAACGTTATATAACTGTCGTTTATTATTATTATTATTTATTTATTGATAACTGATTCACCAATTTACAATAAAATAGCAAAACGGTAACAAAAGTATAAATATAAATACAAACATAAATAAATTCAAGTGTGCCATTGATTACCATTAATAAAATTTAACAAAACATAAACTGTGTAAGTACTAAAGTACAATAAACTATATAAAATGATCTAGACTTAACGATTTAACTTTTCTCTTAAAAATTATATGTGAAGTATCAAAAATTAAATTCGGGTTTGTCCTCGCTAAAGTATTTCCAAGTTGAAATATCCTGGACAAAGGCTTGTTTTTACTATAATTAGATAAATAGAAATCAACTTTAAAAGTTGTATTAACGTTAAATAACTGTCGTTAACGTTAAATAACTGTCTTTTAAGTTAAATAATTGTCTTTTAACGTTTTATAACTGTCGTTTAACGTTTTATAACTGTCGTTTAACATTAAATAACTGTCTTTTAACGTTATATAACTGTTGTTTAACGTTATATAACTGTTGTTTAACGTTATATAACGCTCGTTAACGTTAAATAACTGTCTTTTAAGTTAAATAACTGTCTTTTAACGTTTTATAACTGTCGTTTAACGTTATATAACTGTCGTTTAACGTTATATAACTGTCATTTAACGTTATATAACTGTCGTTTAACCTTATATAACTGTTGTTTAACGTTATATAACTGTCATTTAACGTTAAATAACTGTCTTTTAACGTTATATAACTGTCGTTTAACGTTAAATAACTGCCTTTTAAGTTATGTAACTGTCGTTTAACGTTATATAACTGTCGTTTAACGTTATATAACTGTCGTTTAACGTTATATAACTGTCATTTAACGTTAAATAACTGTCTTTTAAGTTAAATAAATGTCGTTTAACGTTCTATAACTGTCGTTTAACATTAAATAACTGTCGTTTAACGTTAAATAACTGTCTTTTAAGTTAAATAAATGTCGTTTAATGTTCTATAACTGTCGTTTAACATTAAATAACTGTCGTTTAACGTTAAATAACTGCCTTTTAAGTTATGTAACTGTCGTTTAACGTTATATAACTGTCATTTAACGTTAAATAACTGTCTTTTAAGTTAAATAAATGTCGTTTAACGTTCTATAACTGTCGTTTAACATTAAATAACTGTCGTTTAACGTTAAATAACTGTCTTTTAAGTTAAATAAATGTCGTTTAACGTTATATAACTGTTGTTTAACGTTAAATAACTGTCATCTAACGTTATATAACTGTCGTTTAACGTTAAATAACTGTCTTTTAAGACAAATAAATTTCGTTTAACTTTATATAACTGACGTTTAACGTTAAATAACTGTCTTTTAAGTTAAATACCTGTCTTTTAACGCTATATAATTATGGTTATGGTTAAAGCGTAGTGATTTCTTCAATTCGGTTTAGAACATCAACCTTTATCATCCCAACACATCACGTGTTTCGTCCTCTCTATAAAGCCGGCTTTGAAATACGTAATGTTTAATGGTATAATCAGATTTAATGCGGATAGCAGCGGCAGCGTGCATGTTTGCAACGCAATTTCATCAACGGAAACTTGTGTGCATCCATTACAACTGCGGACGGTGATAAAAGTGCACAATGATAACAAACGCTGCATTGTAATGTTCGCACTCGAAGCATCGCATTTCGTTCCAGTTTCTCTATATCAGTAACATACCTTACGTAACGCCGTGTTATTTTAATGATATGCAACGGTCGGTCGGGAATATTGCGGAAGTAGTTCGAAATATCAAGTTTTATATCATATTTATTTATTTATGTACGGTACACCCTTTTTGTAAATTAATAATAAATACACAAGAGTAATGTAGAAGTAAAAGGAAAGCAATAATAATAAACATGGTATACCAGTGTTTCTCAAGCTTTTTGGACAAACCGCCCACTTTGCCTGGCCTGCCTCTCAATTCGCCCCCTTACATTTTTAACGATTTAAAATCGCCTGAAAATCCTTAAAACAATGGAAGGTAACATCGTCATGAAACCATGGTGACGTCTAATCATAGAAGGAGCTCTGTCTTAAGTTTTAAATTTTTATTAAAAAAAAAACCTTTTAAAGCATTCACATATTGATGTTCCTAGCCATGTGTGACGGTATGGCTCAGGCCTATGTCAAAAAAAAAAACAAAAAACATATTGATGTGTGTGTGTGTTTTGTATTAAAGACTAGAAGTCTACAAAATATCATCTCTTCCATGATTTTTGGCGATAAGAAGTGTCCTGACTAAGCAAATTAAGAAATTATTCAGAATATGAATAAGAAATGTTGATTATTTTGGTTCAACTTTGTTTCATCATCTAATATAATTTAGAAAATTTAATAACAGTCAAAGTTTACCATTGATATTTGCATTTTCACATTTTCCGACCTTGTTTTTCACTGAGTAGGAGACACTATGCTCAAACCAAATATATTTAGCAAGTAATAATAATATATTAATAGTAGATTTTACCTCAGGGAAGATAACTGGTGTGTTTTGAACTAAAAATATTTTGATGATCAAAATGCCCATTTTCAAAATTCAGATTTTACAAAAGCAGGATCTCCAGGTAGCAACGTTTGCTCACTTTGTTTTGCATTATATCAAAAATATTTCAGATTATCTATTTACACCTCTCGCCAAATATTAATACCCAAATTAAGGGTGCAAACCCATACAATTTATATTTAAGCAAAGTCCTTTTATAAGGTGAGGCGGTGGAAAGGATTCCTAAGTTAACTTGTTCTTTATGACACCTCTAGACCTCGAAAGTTTTCTCATAATTTAAAATCCCGAAGCCTTATTCATTATGTATGCGCCTTAGTAGCTTAAATGTGTTTTGTAATTACAAACTTTCGCACACTGTACACTGAAAGCTCTCGAAGCGTAAAATGTTTTACTGTTGTTCGACTACTTTTAACGTCTTTATATAATTATAATAATGGGCCTTTATTTTCATAACCTGTACATTAAAATATCAATAAACCAATATATTTATACCTAAATAAGAAAGACAGCCCTTTTACAGATGCTACCATAATTTTATAATGTATCATCTTACAATAATGCATTTTTTTTTTCTACTTTGTATTTTGCGATTTCTTTTGATACTAGACACGTTCAATCTATGTTGTATAGTTAACTGAATCAATAGATTATTATTATTATAAAATTCTGTAAATAAAGATATTGTATATACACTGGTGGGAAAAAAATTAAACACTTGAAATTCGTGAAATTTCGACCATTTTCAAACCGCGTATTTTCAATCGATTTTGATGAATCTTTGAGGACAAAAAACTTTGAAGTGTCTTCTTTAAAGTCATGCATGCGAACTTAAGAGTAACCCCTTCCGCCCTACTCTAGCAAACCTGTGAAAAAAAAATGTTTTCCAATTTTGACGACGAAAATATTGTTTTTTTAAATAGTTCTCGGAGTTCTGATTTGACTTATGGGTTGTACTCAAGGAGTTTTAACGAAAACTCTATTGGCAAATTGCAATTAAATGACATTAAATGACATTTAATTTCAAAATTAAATTTTCTATTTTCGAATTTTAAATTTATGCCATAAATCGTGATTGTATCGAATCTGTTTATAAGAAAGAATTATTGTACTCAATGAGTAGAAATAGAAAATTAACTCAGAACTCACAGAACTCTCAATATTTTTTTTGGCTTTGCGACTTTTTTCAAAAAAATATTTTTGTTAGTTCCGGATAGTTCTGATTGGTGTTTCCTCTAGTTGTTTGTGAGTTCTATCCATAGTTGTTATGAAATATTTAGATTCAACCAATATTAAGTGAGTAATATGAATTTGAATATTTTCATCTCTGGAAATTCAACAGAACTCTTTTCTTAAAGTATCAGGAACTATAGTACTAACCCAAATACATCTTAAAACTAGTTCAGAACTATTCGATAACAATGTTGAGGTGCTGAGTCAAGTTGGCACCCCATTTAAAAAAAAAATCCCGACAGCCCAATTTTACAGAACTTTTTTTTTAAGTTGATAGTACTTCTAGATACATCAAAAGGAATTGAGAACTACTATCAGAAGTTTCCATTGGGGTGCCAACTTGACACACCCACATAAATAATCTTATGTCCTTATGAAGAGGTTAAAGATACATCCTTTTAATAAAAAATTAAAAAAATACACAGAAGGAAACATGAACCTTGACATTAATTCATTGCTCGGAATTGGAGTTACGTCGCAAATTAATTACTCGAGGAAATATTTACCTGTTAAAGTTAAGTTATACACTTAACAATGCCGCACTAATTAGCAAACGAATCGACTGATTTGTAGAAACTTGCACCTAGCACATAGCAACATCGTGGCGTAGTCAAGGAAACTAGAGTGCATTTACATGTCTAATTAAGAGAACATTTCTGTGAATTTTTTTCCTCGTACATTATTAAACCGTCGCCGGAGTTTTTCCACTATCGCGAAGGAAATAATTTCGATCGCGCCGGCATTTTCTGCATCCCGTTTCTTGCAAAGTTTTGCACGAAATCACCTCTATAATACGCCCATCTGATGAAAGTGGAAGATGGCAATATTTTGCACACAATGAGCACTCCTTAAATGTTGCAGCGCAGTAATAAGATGCGGCCATTGTCTGTACGGGAAAAAAGTAAATTGAAAAAATTTTGCCCACAGACGCGCCGAGATTGGCCAATTATCATTTAATTAGCAATCTATTGAACTATGACTAATTGATTGTCAAGAATATATTAATTAATATTCAATAGATTCATTAAGATAAATTATGAAATCTTTTATATCCTGATACAAACATTTTTTGTTGTTGAATATTGAATTTATAAAAAATTAACCTACGGCTATAATTAATTATTTTGTGTATGTATTTTGAGCGTTTGAAATAAAGTACAATCAATTTTGAGTATATTTAAAAAGTTGCCTAGTTGTGGCTAATTGTTTTTATATTTTTTTGGCCCATGGGAAAAAAAAACTTCAAATTATAATACGCTCGTGTTTCGGGTGATTATCTCTAATTCTAATGAAGGGAATTTTTCAAATTTTATCAGAATTATAAATTATGATCAATTTTGAGCATACTTTTTTTTTATATTTATTTTTTCCAATGAAGGAAAATTGAAACTGTAAATTATAAGCTCGATTTTCCACTGATACTTTTAAATCTGGAGAAAGGATATTTTGAGATAGAATTATAATGTATAAATCAATTTTGAGTATATTTTGAAAACTTCCTAGTTGTGCCAATTGTTTTTTTTAAGCCTAAATTGCAACTTCAATTTTTAACAAAATTACGCTCTGTTTGCATGGCATTATTCCAAAATATAGGAATGAATGTTTTCGCATTTTTTTTTTAGAATCATTACTCTAAATGTATTTTGAGTTAATTTTGAAAGCTTTAAGGCGATGGCAATTGTTTTTATATTTTTTTCGAGCGATCAAAATATTTCCAATTTTTAACAAAATTACGCTCCGTTTGCATGGCATTATTCCAAAATATAGGAATGAATGTTTTCGTATTTTTTTTAGAATCATAACTCCAAATGTATTTTGAGTTAATTTTGAAAGCTTTGAGGCGGTGACAATGGTTTTTATATTTTTTTAGAGCGATCAAAATATTTCCAATTTTTAACAAAATTACGCTCCGTTTGCATGGCATTATTCCAAAATATAGGAATGAATGTTTTCGCATTTTTTTTTTAGAATCATTACTCTAAATGTATTTTGAGTTAATTTTGAAAGCTTTAAGGCGATGGCAATTGTTTTTATATTTTTTTCGAGCGATCAAAATATTTCCAATTTTTAACAAAATTACGCTCCGTTTGCATGGCATTATTCCAAAATATAGGAATGAATGTTTTCGTATTTTTTTTAGAATCATAACTCCAAATGTATTTTGAGTTAATTTTGAAAGCTTTGAGGCGGTGACAATGGTTTTTATATTTTTTTAGAGCGATCAAAATATTTCCAATTTTTAACAAAATTACGCTCCGTTTGCATGGCATTATTCCAAAATATAGGAATGAATGTTTTCGTATTTTTTTTAGAATCATAACTCCAAATGTATTTTGAGTTAATTTTGAAAGCTTTAAGGCGGTGGCAATCGTTTTTATATTTTTTTCGAGCGATCAAAATATTTCCAATTTTTAACAAAATTACGCTCCGTTTGCGTGGCATTATTCCAAAATATAGGAATGACTGTTTTCGTATTTTTTTAGAATCATAACTCCAAATGTATTTTGAGTTAATTTTGAAAGCTTTAAGGCGATGGCAATTTTTTTTATATTTGTTTCGAGCGATCAAAATATTTCCAATTTTTAACAAAATTACGCTCCGTTTGTATGGGATTATTCCAAAATATAGGAATGAATGTTTTCGTATTTTTTTTAGAATCATTACTCCAAATGTGTTTTGAGTAAATTTTGAAAGCTTTAAGGCGGTGGCAATTGTTTTTATATTTTTTTCGAGTGATCAAAATATTTCCAATTTTTAACAAAATTGCGCTCCGTTTGTATGGGATTATTCCAAAATATAGGAATTAATGTTTTCGTATTTTTTTAGAATCATTACTCCAAATGTATTTTGAGTTAATTTTGAAAGCTTTAAGGCGATGGCAATTGTTTTTAAATTTGTTTCGAGCCATCAAAATATTTCCAATTTTTAACAAAATTACGCTCCGTTTGTATGGCATTATTCCAAAATATAGGAATAAATGTTTTCGTATTTTTCTTAGAATCAATACTCCAAATGTATTTTGAGTTAATTTTGAAAGCTTTAAGGCGGTGGCAATCGTTTTTATATTTTTTTCGAGCGATCAAAATATTTCCAATTTTTAACAAAATTACGCTCCGTTTGCGTGGCATTATTCCAAAATATAGGAATGACTGTTTTCGTATTTTATTAGAATCATAACTCCAAATGTATTTTGAGTTAATTTTGAAAGCTTTAAGGCGATGGCAATTTTTTTTATATTTGTTTCGAGCGATCAAAATATTTCCAATTTTTAACAAAATTACGCTCCGTTTGCGTGGCATTATTCCAAAATATAGGAATGACTGTTTTCGTATTTTTTTAGAATCATTACTCCAAATGTATTTTGAGTTAATTTTGAAAGCTTCAAGGCGATGGCAATTGTTTTTATATTTTTTTCGAGCCATCAAAATATTTCCAATTTTTAACAAAATTACGCTCCGTTTGCGTGGCATTATTCCAAAATATAGGAATGAATGTTTTCGTATTTTTTTTAGAATCATTACTCCAAATGTATTTTGAGTTAATTTTGAAAGCTTTAAGGCGGTGGCAATCGTTTTTATATTTTTTTCGAGCGATCAAAATATTTCCAATTTTTAACAAAATTACGCTCCGTTTGCGTGGCATTATTCCAAAATATAGGAATGACTGTTTTCGTATTTTACTAGAATCATAACTCCAAATGTATTTTGAGTTAATTTTGAAAGCTTTAAGGCGATGGCAATTGTTTTTATATTTTTTTCGAGCGATCAAAATATTTCCAATTTTTAACAAAATTGCGCTCCGTTTGTATGGGATTATTCCAAAATATAGGAATTAATGTTTTCGTATTTTTTTAGAATCATTACTCCAAATGTATTTTGAGTTAATTTTGAAAGCTTTAAGGCGATGGCAATTGTTTTTATATTTTTTTCGAGCGATCAAAATATTTCCAATTTTTAACAAAATTACGCTCCGTTTGCGTGGCATTATTCCAAAATATAGGAATGACTGTTTTCGTATTTTACTAGAATCATAACTCCAAATGTATTTTGAGTTAATTTTGAAAGCTTTAAGGCGATGGCAATTGTTTTTATATTTTTTTCGAGCGATCAAAATATTTCCAATTTTTAACAAAATTGCGCTCCGTTTGTATGGGATTATTCCAAAATATAGGAATTAATGTTTTCGTATTTTTTTAGAATCATTACTCCAAATGTATTTTGAGTTAATTTTGAAAGCTTTAAGGCGATGGCAATTGTTTTTAAATTTGTTTCGAGCGATCAAAATATTTCCAATTTTTAACAAAATTACGCTCCGTTTGTATGGCATTATTCCAAAATATAGGAATGAATGTTTTCGTATTTTTCTTAGAATCAATACTCCAAATGTATTTTGAGTTAATTTTGAAAGCTTTAAGGCGGTGGCAATCGTTTTTATATCTTTTTCGAGCGATCAAAATATTTCCAATTTTTAACAAAATTACGCTCTGTTTGCGTGGCATTATTCCAAAATATAGGAATGAATGTTTTCGTATTTTTTTAGAATCATTACTCCAAATGTATTTTGAGTTAATTTTGAAAGCTTTAAGGCGGTGGCAATTGTTTTTATATTTTTTTCGAGCGATCAAAATATTTCCAATTTTTAACAAAATTACGCTCCGTTTGCATGGCATTATTCCAAAATATAGGAATGAATGTTTTCGTTTTTTTTTAGAATCATTACTCCAAATGTATTTTGAGTTAATTTTGAAAGCTTTAAGGCGGTGGCAATCGTTTTTATATTTTTTTCGAGCGATCAAAATATTTCCAATTTTTAACAAAATTACGCTCCGTTTGCGTGGCATTATTCCAAAATATAGGAATGACTGTTTTCGTATTTTATTAGAATCATAACTCCAAATGTATTTTGAGTTAATTTTGAAAGCTTTAAGGCGATGGCAATTTTTTTTATATTTGTTTCGAGCGATCAAAATATTTCCAATTTTTAACAAAATTACGCTCCGTTTGTATGGGATTATTCCAAAATATAGGAATGAATGTTTTCGTATTTTTTTTAGAATCATTACTCCAAATGTATTTTGAGTAAATTTTGAAAGCTTTAAGGCGGTGGCAATTGTTTTTATATTTTTTTCGAGTCATCAAAATATTTCCAATTTTTAACAAAATTACGCTCCGTTTACATGGCATTATTCCAAAATATAGGAATGAATGTTTTCGTATTTTTTTTAGAATCATTACTCCAAATTATTTTGAGTTAATTTTGAAAGCTTTAAGGTGATGGTAATTGTTTTTATATTTTTTTCGAGCCATAAAAATATTTCCAATTTTCAACAAAATTACGCTCCGTTTGCATGGCATTATTCCAAAATATAGGAATGAATGTTTTCGTATTTTTTTTAGAATCATTACTCCAAATGTATTTTGAGTAAATTTTGAAAGCTTTAAGGCGGTGGCAATTGTTTTTATATTTTTTTCGAGCGATCAAAATATTTCCAATTTTTAACAAAATTACGCTCCGTTTACATGGCATTATTCCAAAATATAGGAATGAATGTTTTCGTATTTTTTTTAGAATCATTACTCCAAATTATTTTGAGTTAATTTTGAAAGCTTTAAGGTGATGGTAATTGTTTTTATATTTTTTTCGAGCCATAAAAATATTTCCAATTTTCAACAAAATTACGCTCCGTTTGCATGGCATTATTCCAAAATATAGGAATGAATGTTTTCGTATTTTTTTAGAATCATACTCCAAATGTATTTTGAGTTAATTTTGAAAGCTTTAAGGCGATGGCAGTTGTTTTTATATTTTTTTCGGGCAATCAAAATATTTCTAATTTTTAACAAAATTACGCTCTGTTTGCATGGCATTATTCAAAAATTTAAACTTGAATCAATGAATGCGCACGAAACACATGCAGCTTCTGTATAATTATCAAATTTTAAACCACAAACTTTGCCGTACTAACGCATTACTCCATTCCATTTTCAATTCGTTCGCGTAAAACAATTGCAGTAATTCACTGTTATGAACCGAATGAAAGATGTCAGCGAAGATAATGCCATTAATTGGCCGCAAACCTACATCCATTAGAGTGTACTGTTCGCAGCCTCCAGAGATATTTACGATTTGTGGCCGAGGTCCCAAACCAGAACTAAATACAGACGCAAATGCTGTACTGTCCGATACTAAACATGCCGGGCGCAATTTAATTTGGAACGTTTCGACGGTATGAGCATTAATCGTTCGGAATTCTTGTTATGAGAATTTTGTTAAATTATAATAAAATAGATATATAATATAATAAAATTATTATAGTTGCAGTCTCAACCTTTAACCCAGAAAAAAAAAATATTTCTCCGTAAGTCGCAGAAATCCACAATGTGGATTCTTAAAGTACTTGTATTAGTGATAAGAATAAGCATTTTTATTTATTTATGGCAGATTGCAAACTTAAAAAAAACTTTTTTGAAAGGGGTGAAAAAATATAAAGCGTTAAAATTAAGGGTTGATTCTTTTTGTGTTATTAATTTAGACCTTCCCTAATGGTATGGTTAACTTTTTTTTGAATTGCTTTTCTGTTCTCCGAGATATGAATTTTTAAAATCTATTGTCTGGATCTATTGCTAACTTCACACCCGTTTTTTTAAAGACCATAATGTTCCCTAAATTTCCAACCGCAAAAATCCGAGAGTTTAGAAGTTGTGCTTTGAGTAGACAAAACGAACTGGTCGCTGGCAAAGACACCAAATACTTTGAAGTCATTTTTTGAAAGTGTTAAAATTGCAGTTTTTTCGCTGTTTGCTGCTAATTTTACAAGCGTGCAACTTCTAAATTCTCCGGCGGATTTTTGCGGTTGGAAATTTAGGGAACATTATGGTCTTTAAAAAAAACGGGTGTGAAGTTAACAATAGAGTTCAACGCTCAAAGCGAAAGTTTGACTGAACTTCACAAGAAACTGTTTAATAAACCGACTGTCCACGCAAATTGGAAATTCGCATGGAAACCTTTAAATTTCCCCACTGTAACCCATTATGAAACATATTTATAGTGCGATAAATAAAGGGGTTAAAACGAGGGTGCGACGTTAAGACCGTAAAGTAATGCCAACGGAACTAAATTCCCGGGACCATAATTCCACGATCATTTTCTACCTGCAGAACTCGATCCATATTTTACAACCGCAAAATGAGATAAGAAAAATCCCAAATTTCTTCGATAAATTTGCGTTATTCCCCGAACATTGAACATCCCCCCCCCTCCACAACATCTGTTTAATACCGTCCGGAAATAAGCCATAATTTATTTCGGTCAATGTCCAGCCAACAATTTCAAGATAATGCATTCGCTTTATTTTTATACCGTTTTATTTCCGGTGTGAAACCACTCGGAGCTACAAGATTTATTAGAGAGGCTGGAAACGGCACCCTTGCCTATAAGAAATTAACTATAAATCACCGGGTGTATTTGTAACAAGATTAAATTAAACACGATAAATATTTTTTTGGGAAACTTCTGCGACTTACGGTGAAATTATTTTTTTCCGGTTTGAAGGAGTGCCCGTAACGTTTTTTTGACTTTTGATTATGAAAGTACCTTTATTAGTGACAAGAATAAGAATTTTTATTTAGTTATGGATGATTGCAAACTTTGTAAAAAATCGAGATTTATATCGCGAAATGTGGATTTCTGCGACTTACGGAGAAATTATTTTTTTCTGGTTTGAAGGAGTGTCCGTAACGTTTTTTTGACTTTTGTTTATGAAAGTACCTTTATTAGTGATAAGAATAAGAATTTTTATTTAGTTATGGCTGATTGCAAAATTTGTCAAAAATCGAGATTTATATCGCGAAATGTGGATTTTTGCGACTTACGGAGAAATTATTTTTTTTCTGGGTTGAAGGAGTGCCCGTAACGTTTCTTTGACTTTTGATTATGTAAGTACCTTGATTAGGCATAAGAAAAATAATTTTTAATTAGTTATGGCTGAGCAAACTTTGTCAAAAATCGAAATTTAAATCGCGTAATGTGGATTTCTGCGACTTACGGAGAAATTATTTTTTTCCTGCGTTGAAGGAGTGCCCGTAACGTTTTTTTGATTTTTGATTATTAAAGTACCTTTATTAGTGATGAGAATAAGAATTTACTAGTTCCATTTTAGTACTTACTTATTAAACTTAATATACTATTACTTGTTCAAATTAATTGTGTCGTCAGTATCTGTAATTCGATTTTTTTTAAATAAAATACTTATTAATTACCAACAAACATTCGTAAACAAACGAGACCTGGTTTGAATAACATGTAAACAGAAATGAGTCACCTGCGTAGGATATTAAATTACAATTTTAAATAATCAAAAATGGAAGACGGCGACAAATTAGATTCGTGAATAATTTAGTATTCGCTCGGAAAGGATACATGTTAATTCACCAACAACTGTAATTTATTACAGAAATATAACATTCCAGACATGATCATTAACGCGTATACATTTCAAAACACGTACACGACAGGAGCCGCTTTAATTTGGAAAATCAAGGTGAATTCGTCAAGTATTTTTTTTTGTTAATATTTGTAGATTTTAACATACTAAAAACATGTATACGTGGGTATTCACAGATATTAATTCCTAACAAGTACAAGTTAATTAATTCGCTCAGTAAGTTACAGCCATCCTAAAATCTGGAGTCACAAATGAAAAATTCAAGTGTATAAATTATTTGTAAGGTTTTATAAATAACCAAACGTTCGCCACATAATTATACAATTACCCAATCACAAAATCCCTCCCATGTGAGCAATCAATCATATTTCGATTTGAGTTTCCTAATGCATTTCAAAATTGTAGTTTATCCGATTTTGGAACTGTGAAAGTTGCACGATGAGGCGACATCGTATCCGAAGATCCGTCGATAAAGGTGTCGATTAGACGCCTCGAGAACTCCTTTTTTGGTGCATCTAACGATTGCTACCATATGGGCATGCACAAACTTGTTCGATTTATTAGGAGAGAATCGGACGTGATGTAATGACATGTCGCGTCATTATTTGATTAAGTGTTTTGTCGTGAACTCCAAATGGGTTAAATCTTATAGGTGCAGATGTGGTGTTAGAGTTACACGGACCCGAGCGAATATTTCTCGATCGCCGAAATATAATTAAATTAAAAAACACTAAAACAAAAAATTTGAAATTATATAAATAAGCTAAAATTAATACAAAAACCAAGTGCAGGCCAAAAATATCAAAAATTCAGTCTGCAAAATCTAAATTATCGGGCAAAAAAAAAATAAAAAACTTGGACCAGAAAACTCAAAAATTTCGGCCAAAAACTCGCTCACACTAATCAACAATTAATTTAAATCTAAAGTACAGACCAATAAAGAATTCGCTTATTAAAATTAATAATTAAGGTAACGGAATTAAAAACATTGGCATAAAATTGAAAACTCTTGGCAAAAATAAAAGAGCAGTCAAAACATTTAAACTAAATATTCGAAAATTTTGGTTTCGATGCCTTCGATGCCAAAAACATCAAAAATCAAAAACCCTGGCCTAAACAATATAGTAAAACAAATTAGCGTCACCATAAACATTAGAAAATTTTCAAAAAATAATCGATTTTTCAGATTTTGAACGGCCGTAGCGGCTAAACGAAAACTCCAAATTGAGCGCGGTTTTGAAATCCGTGCTCCTCGTGTGCAAATTAGTCGGATTCAATTAAAATTGGTGATTTTTAATTTTTGACGAAAACTTGAAAATGTACACAAGTACAGCCCTTGGAACTTTTGCTCAAAAAGTGCAATTTTTTAAATATTTATTTAAGTTTGAAGGTTAGTAATAAAACATGTAATGAGAAGTAGCATAGTAACACGCGAGTGGGTAGATTTTTGGAATTTTCGGAATGTTAATATCGCATTTAATGCCCATCGATTATTTCCATAATACATTTAAATATGCCCAATTTATTAATTCTATGTAAATACCGACCGTAAAAATGTCATCGCATCTATTGGCCTTTGCGTTTTCGATGCTAATTTATCTATGCTTTTAGTTTAAGTGTAGTTGTTCCATCCATAATACTCGTATAGCACGCGAAGACTCCTCACTGTGTTACATGATTTTAATATCTGCTCCGAAACACATCTCGCAGCGGGTGAACGTGGCATTCATACTTTGCATACGATTAAAATAAACGATGTCCACAATAATCTAAAATTTATAAATATTATCCGACGCTAATTTCTCTTCCGCCTTTAACAAAAAAATACGATAGCATTGACCACGTAACCATATCAATTTCTCGCTGCCCTCATGTAATGGATTAAAGCAAGGTGATGGTATGCATCGAATATGCATGATCGACATAATACCGAAGTTAATGCTTAATCCATCAGAGCTATTATACACTAATCAAAACAACTCACTCGATGGTTTATACGGAATTTATGATGCAGCACTTCAGGTTATAACAGTATTATCGACGGAGCGTTAAGCTTAAGCCTTTAGAATACCTAATCTACTACACCATGATTTAATGAGGAATGTTCGTGAAATAATGGTTTTTCTTGTGTATTAATAAAAGTGAAAAATTTATACAGGGTGGAAACTTTAACCGGAACAAATTTGGTATTTATGAAATGAGAAGTTCCAGAAAAAAAACCTCGGACACCTCGATTTTTTTTTCATCAGAAAATGATTGCCGTTAAAAATTTTCAGCTATCTTCAATAGCAAAAAAAATAGTCAGTCACCATGAACATTTTTGAAAATTAAAAAAAAATGATTTTTCAGACTTTGATCGGCCGTAGCGGCTAAACGAAAGCTCCAAATTGAACGCGGTTTGCAAATCTGAGCTCCTCGTACGTCAAGTGGTCGGATTAGAGATTTTTAATTTTTGATGAAAACACGAAAAAAGACATGACTAACCCCCTTGGAAATTTTGTTAAAAAATGCAACTTTCTTAAAAATCATCGTAGACTATGAATTATACCTTTTTTTTCATTAGAAAGACGAGAGAAATTGATTGGAGTTAAAAAATTTGAGCTATCTTCAACAGCAAAAAAATTAGTCAGTCACCATGAACATTTTTGAAAATTTAAGAAAATAATTGATTTTTCAGACTTTGATCGGCCGTGGCGGCTAAACGAAAACTCCAAATTGAACGCGGTTTGCAAATCTGAGCTCGTCGTACGTCAATTAGTCGGATTAGAGATTTTTAATTTTTGATGAAAACACGAAAAAAGACATGACTAACCCCTTGAAAATTTTGTTAAAAAATGCAACTTTCTTAAAAATCATCGTAGACTATGAATTATACCATTTTTTTCTTCAGAAAGCGAGAGAAATTGATTGGAGTTAAAAAAATTCAGCTATCTTCAATAGCAAAAAAATTAGTCAGTCACCATGAACATTTTTGAAAATTTAAGAAAATAATTGATTTTTCAGACTTTGATCGGCCGTAGCGGCTAAACGAAAACTCCAAATTGAACGCGGTTTGCAAATCTGAGCTCCTCGTACGTCAATTAGTCGGATTAGAGATTTTAAATTTTTGATGAAAACACGAAAAAAGACATGACTAACCCCCTTGAAAATTTTGTTAAAAAATGCAACTTTCTTAAAAATCATCGTAGACTATGAATTATACCTTTTTTTTCATCAGAAAGACGAGAGAAATTGATTGCCGTTAAAAAATTTCAGCTGTCTTCAATAGCAAAAAAATTAGTCAGTCACCATGAACATTTTTGAAAATTTAAGAAAATAATTGATTTTTCAGACTTCGATCGGCCGTAGCGGCTAAACGAAAACTCCAAATTGGACGCGGTTTGCAAATTTGAGCTTCTCGTACGTCAATTAGTCGGATTAGAGATTTTTAATTTTTGATGAAAACACGAAAAAAGACATGACTAACCCCCTTGGAAATTTTGTTAAAAAATGCAACTTTCTTAAAAATCATCGTAGACTATGAATTATACCTTTTTTTCATCAGAAAGACGAGAGAAAGTGATTGCCGTTAAAAAATTTCAGCCATCTTCAATAGCAAAAAAATTAGTCAGTCACCAAGAACATTTTTGAAAATTTAAGAAAATAATTGATTTTTCAGACTTTGATCGGCCGTAGCGGCTAAACGAAAACTCCAAATTGGACGCGGTTTGCAAATTTGAGCTCCTCGTACGTCAATTAGTCATTTTAGAGATTTTTAATTTTTGATGAAATCGTGAAAAAAGACATGACTAACCCCCTTGGAAATTTTGTTAAAAAATGTAACTTTCTTAAAAATCATCGTAGACTATTGAATTTAACTTTATTTTCATCAGAAAGACGAGAGAAATTGATTGCCGTGAAAAAATTTCAGCTATCTTTAATAGCAAAAAAATTAGTCAGTCACCATGAACATTTCTGAAAATTTAAGAAAATAATTGATTTTTCAGACTTTGATCGGCCGTAGCGGCTAAACGAAAACTCCAAATTGAACGCGGTTTGCAAATCTGAGCTCCTCGTACGTCAATTAGTCGGATTAGAGATTTTTAATTTTCGATGAAAACACGAAAAAAGACATGACTAACCCCCTTGGAAATTTTGTTAAAAAATGCAACTTTCTTAAAAATCATCGTAGACTATTGAATTTAACTTTATTTTCATCAGAAAGACGAGAGAAATTGATTGCCGTTAAAAAATTTCAGCTTTCTTCAATAGCAAAAAAATTAGTCAGTCACCATGAAAATTTTTGAAAATTTAAGAAAATAATTGATTTTTCAGACTTTGATCGGCCATAGCGGCTAAACGAAAACTCCAAATTGAGCGCGGTTTGCAAATCTGAGCTCCTCGTACGTCAATTAGTCGGATTCGAGATTTTTAATTTTCGATGAAAACACGAAAAAAGACATGACTAACCCCCTTGGAAATTTTGTTAAAAAATGCAACTTTCTTAAAAATCATCGTAGACTATTGAATTTAACTTTATTTTCATCAGAAAGACGAGAGAAATTGATTGCCGTTAAAAAATTTCAGCTATCTTTAATAGCAAAAAAATTAGTCAGTCACCATGAACATTTTTGAAAATTTAAGAAAATAATTGATTTTTCAGACTTTGATCGGCCGTGGCGGCTAAACGAAAACTCCAAATTGAACGCGGTTTGCAAATCTGAGCTCCTCGTACGTCAATTAGTCTGATTAGAGATTTTTAATTTTCGATGAAAACACGAAAAAAGACATGACTAACCCCCTTGGAAATTTTGTTAAAAAATGCAACTTTCTTAAAAATCATCGTAGACTATTGAATTTAACTTTATTTTCATCAGAAAGACGAGAGAAATTGATTGCCGTTAAAAAAATTCGGCTATCTTCAATAGCAAAAAAATTAGTCAGTCACCATGAACATTTTTGAAAATTTAAGAAAATAATTGATTTTTCAGACTTTGATCGGCCGTAGCGGCTAAACGAAAACTCCAAATTGAACGCGGTTTGCAAATCTGAGCTCCTCGTACGTCAATTAGTCGGATTAGAGATTTTTAATTTTTGATGAAAACACGAAAAAAGACATGACTAACCCCCTTGGAAATTTTGTTAAAAAATGTAACTTTCTTAAAAATCATCGTAGACTATTGAATTTAACTTTATTTTCATCAGAAAGACGAGAGAAATTGATTGCCGTTAAAAAATTTCAGCTATCTTTAATAACAAAAAAATTAGTCAGTCACCATGAACATTTTTGAAAATTTAAGAAAATAATTGATTTTTCAGACTTTGATCGGCCGTGGCGGCTAAACGAAAACTCCAAATTGAACGCGGTTTGCAAATCTGAGCTCCTCGTACGTCAATTAGTCGGATTAGAGATTTTTAATTTTTGATGAAAACACGAAAAAAATTTTGGAAATTTTGTTAAAAAGATGCAACTTTCTTAAAAATCATCGTAGACTATGAATTATACCTTTTTTTTCATCAGAAAGACGAGAGAAATTGATTGCCGTTAAAAAAATTCAGCTATCTTCAATAGCAAAAAAATTAGTCAGTCACCATGAACATTTTTGAAAATTTAAGAAAATAATTGATTTTTCAGACTTTGATCGGCCGTAGCGGCTAAACGAAAACTCCAAATTGAACGCGGTTTGCAAATCTGAGCTCCTCGTACCTCGATTAGTCGGATTAGAGATTTTTAATTTTTGATGAAAACACGAAAAAAGACATGACTAACCCCCTTGGAAATTTTGTTAAAAAATGTAACTTTCTTAAAAATCATCGTAGACTATTGAATTTAACTTTATTTTCATCAGAAAGACGAGAGAAATTGATTGCCGTTAAAAAATTTCAGCTATCTTTAATAGCAAAAAAATTAGTCAGTCACCATGAACATTTTTGAAAATTTAAGAAAATAATTGATTTTTCAGACTTTGATCGGCCGTGGCGGCTAAACGAAAACTCCAAATTGAACGCGGTTTGCAAATCTGAGCTCCTCGTACGTCAATTAGTCGGATTAGAGATTTTTAATTTTTGATGAAAACACGAAAAAAGACATGACTAACCCCCTTGGAAATTTTGTTAAAAAATGTAACTTTCTTAAAAATCATCGTAGACTATTGAATTTAACTTTATTTTCATCAGAAAGACGAGAGAAATTGATTGCCGTTAAAAAATTTCAGCTATCTTTAATAGCAAAAAAATTAGTCAGTCACCATGAACATTTTTGAAAATTTAAGAAAATAATTGATTTTTCAGACTTTGATCGGCCGTGGCGGCTAAACGAAAACTCCAAATTGAACGCGGTTTGCAAATCTGAGCTCCTCGTACGTCAATTAGTCGGATTAGAGATTTTTAATTTTTGATGAAAACACGAAAAAAGACATGACTAACCCCCTTGGAAATTTTGTTAAAAAATGTAACTTTCTTAAAAATCATCGTAGACTATTGAATTTAACTTTATTTTCATCAGAAAGACGAGAGAAATTGATTGCCGTTAAAAAATTTCAGCTATCTTTAATAGCAAAAAAATTAGTCAGTCACCATGAACATTTTTGAAAATTTAAGAAAATAATTGATTTTTCAGACTTTGATCGGCCGTGGCGGCTAAACGAAAACTCCAAATTGAACGCGGTTTGCAAATCTGAGCTCCTCGTACGTCAATTAGTCTGATTAGAGATTTTTAATTTTCGATGAAAACACGAAAAAAGACATGACTAACCCCCTTGGAAATTTTGTTAAAAAATGCAACTTTCTTAAAAATCATCGTAGACTATGAATTATACCTTTTTTTTCATCAGAAAGACGAGAGAAAGTGATTGCCGTTAAAAAATTTCAGCCATCTTCAATAGCAAAAAAATTAGTCAGTCACCAAGAACATTTTTGAAAATTTAAGAAAATAATTGATTTTTCAGACTTTGATCGGCCGTAGCGGCTAAACGAAAACTCCAAATTGAACGCGGTTTAAAAAATATATTGTGAATAAATTAGGTAACCAGTATTTTATACGCACGGCAAACCGTATCTCATAGATACCGTAAGCAGAGAGAAAAAAAAAATTTATAAAAAAAAAACTATTAGGTAAGATGCAAGTAAACATTCCACGACATAAATAAGAATAACATATTGATTATCCAATAAGGAAAAGGTCTTCGTTTAATCTATTTTACCACGCAAGAGAATCCCATAAATGCTATTCATAGTTTACCGCACCACAAATCATCCGCATTATCTCTCCAGAACACAACCGACGACAAATGCGGTTTTGCGGTTAATTAATTGCTTTGATAAAATATGTCCACAAAGTAGGCCCATTAATTACAAGCAATCAAACTATATCATCCATCCAACTATCAAAAACTGCATACAAATGCAGGTGTAATCCAAAACTTGGCCAAAAGCTTCTAAGATGTGTTTGTTACGACTTCCACTAATAATTAATAAATATAAATCAAAAATACACACTTGTATTGTTGGCTGAAAATTTGTAAGATTGTACTTCCACTAATATTTAGCAAATAGCAGTCGAAAGTGCATACAAATGCAGGTATAATCTAAAACTTGGCCAAAAACTTCTAAGATCTGTTTGTTTACGACTTCCACTAATATTTAGCAAATAGAAGTCGACTCTTTTTTTTATATATACACATGGCGCTGTAAATCTCTCGGCGGCGGCGCCTAGAAATAAAATACATTCAGCACTCCAGCTCAAAGATAACTTGAAATAGATGAGATTAATACCCGCATCTGTACCGCATTATGTTCGGTTTAACATTAATAGTACTGACAGGGCATAACTGCGGCTGTAAAGTTTTCCCTCGAAAGCGTGAAGTGGCGTTATGCACGCATTTGCACCTCGAGGAGGAAGTGCGTCATTTATTTTCGTACCGTGCACAAGGAAGCCGATAATTAGAGATGATTTATTTTTCGAGGTGTACGTGCATGTGAACTGTTTGCCAGCACGAAAATTATCATCCTGTATGTTTAATAAATTTTCTCCAACGTGCGCGGAGGTGCTGATTTTTGAAATTTAAGGCTTTTTACGTGGTTTTTATTTCGCTGTTCAAATTTCCCGCGTAAAAATAGTTGGAGAACACCGATTAGATCTTTTGAGGAAGTCATCTTGTTACTAATGAATTAATTAAAAATATGTAAAGATCGAAGTAAAACAACAGGGTCCTGCATCTCACCTCCCGTCTTCTATAGCTCAGTTACTGATTAAGTTAGGATTTTGATATTTTGTAGAATATATTTGTATCCTATGATGCATTTCAGGAAATTACTTTTGATTATACAGGGTGTCCCAAAAAAGTGTGACGTCATGATGATATATTTTTTTAAAATTATATGCTATGTATTTTATTGCTTGTTTGGGTACCTTTAATGATTGCCTACATACTCCTATAATTTTATTGGAATCGATTCAGGGATATCAGCAAAAAAAATTAAAACTAAGAAAAATCAGTTTCGCACTGTTAGTTTAAAAAATGGTGATGTGGCCATCATGTTACTTTCTCCGACTTGATGGTATAGCCATTTATATTTACGTTTTCATGGTTTATTTTCAATTGAAATCATATTTTAAATGTACATCGAGCTTTGTGTACACTCGGATGAAACTGACGTTTAAAACGTCAAAATTATGAACAATTATCTTTATTAGAAAAATGACTCTACTCAAATAATTTTGGTTTTTGAAAATCCAATAATTTTCAAGCGAGTTACAGATTTTTAAAATTTTTGATTTTCACGGCGTCAAATTTGTACATTGAAGGAAGAAAAATTAAGAAAAAAATAATAAACGTATCGGAAAAATTACACAAAAATTAATCTTTATTGGGAAAATGACACTCTACTCAAATAATTTTGGTTTTTTAAAATCCAATAATTTTCAAGCGAGTTACAGATTTTTGAAATTTTTGATTTTCATGTACATTGGAGGAAGAAAAATTAAGAAAAAAATAGTAAACGTAACGGAAAAATTACACGAAAATTAATTTTTATTAGGAAAATGACACTCTACTCAAATAGTTTTGGTTTTTTAAAATCAAATAATTTTCAAGCGAGTTACAGATTTTTGAAATTTTTGATTTTCACGTACATTGGAGGAAGAAAAATTAAGAAAAAATGGTAAACGTATCGGAAAAATTACACAAAAAATAATCTTTATTGGGAAAATGACACTCTACTTAAATAATGTTGGTTTTTTAAAATCCAATAATTTTCAAGCGAGTTACAGATTTTTAAAATTTTTGATTTTCACGGCGTCAAATTTGTACACTGGCGGAAGAAAAATTAAGAAAAAAATAGTAAACGTAACGGAAAAATTACACAAAAATTCATTTTAATTAGGAAAATGACACTCTACTCAAATAATTTTGGTTTTTTAAAATCCAATAATTTTCAAGCGAGTTACAGATTTTTGAAATTTTTGATTTTCACGGCGTCAAATTTGTACATTGGAGGAAGAAAAATTAAGAAAAAAATAGTAAACGTAACGGAAAAATTACACAAAAATTAATTTTGATTAGGAAAATGACACTCTACTCAAATAATTTTGGTTTTTGAAAATCCAATAATTTTCAAGCGAGTTACAGATTTTTGAAATTTTTGATTTTCACGGCGTCAAATTTGTACATTGGAGGAAGAAAAATTAAGAAAAAAAATAGTAAACGTAACCGAAAAATTACACAAAAATTATTTTTTATTAGGAAAATGACACTAATTTTGGTTTTTGAAAATCCAATAATTTTCAAGCAAGTTACAGATTTTTGAAATTTTTGATTTTCACGTACATTGGAGGAAGAAAAATTAAGAAAAAAAAATAGTAAACGTAACGGAAAAATTACACAAAAATTAATCTTTATTAGGAAAATGACACTCTACTCAAATAATTTTGGTTTTTTAAAATCCAATAATTTTGAAGCGAGTTACAGATTTTTTAAATCTTTGATTTTCACGGCGTCAAATTTGTACATTGGAGGAAGAAAAATTAAGAAAAAAATAGTAAACGTAACGGAAAAATTACACAAAAATTAATTTTTATTAGGAAAATGATATTCTACTCAAATAATTTTGGTTTTTGAAAATCCAATCATTTTCAAGCGAGTTACAGATTTTTGAAATTTTTGATTTTCACGGCGTCAAATTTGTACATAGGAGGAAGAAAAATTAAGAAAAAAATAGTAAACGTAACGGAAAAATTACACAAAAATTAATTTTTATTAGCAAAATGACACTCTACTCAAAAAATTTTGGTTTTTGAAAATCCAATAATTTTCAAGCGAGTTACAGATTTTTAAAATTTTAGATTTTCACGGCGTCAAATTTGTACACTGAAGGAAGAAAAATTAAGAAAAAAATAGTAAACGTATCGGAAAAATTACACAAAAATTAATATTTATTGGGAAAATGACACTCTACTCAAATAATTTTGGTTTTTGAAAATCCAATAATTTTGAAGCGAGTTACAGATTTTTTAAATTTTTGATTTTCACGGCGGCAAACTTTCGTATATTGGAGGAAGAAAAATTAAGAAAAAAACTAAAGGAATTAAAAAAAACTTATTCTTTATAAGTTGTTCAGTTTAGCATTCTCTACAATTATTATCAACATAAATTTGCTGTAACTATTATCGTTTTATAATTATAAACCAAAAATTAAAAAAAAAAATTTTTTTTTCACGAATAAAAATGATTTTATGAAAAATGTTTTTAAGCAAAAGATGTTCATTTCTTTGTTGTCTTCAAAGTTTGTTTAAATGTTTTTGTGATATTTTTCATATTTAAGAAAATATTGGCAAAAAACAAAAAACAGCTAAGGTAAACGCCCACTTCCGTTGTACAAAATTTTACCAAAAGTTTTTCAGTTCTTCAGATTATCAAATAAGACGGATGTTCAAAGTTTCATATGAATTGATCTATTCGTTTTTGAGATACAGCGCGCACAGGCACACACGCACTTTCTCCGACTTGATGATAATATTTATATTTACGCTTTCAATTTAAATCATATTTTAAATGTGCATCAAACGTTTTATAGACTCGAATGAAACTGTTTTAAACATTTTGACGTTTTAAACAGAAACGTTTAAAACGTCAAAATTATGAAAGATGGAAAAATTATACTTCAAATTCAAAAATATAAAAATGGTGATGTGGCCATCATGTTACTTTCTCCGACTTGATGGTATCATTTATATTTACGCTTTCATGGTCTATTTTTAATTTAAATCATATTTTAAATGTACATCGAACGTTTTGTAAACTCGGATGAAACTGACGTCAAAATTATGAAAGATGTAAAAATTACCCTACAAATTCAAAAACTCAGTATACTCAAAATAAATAAGGTCTGATAGTCCCGTTAACCAAGTTTGATCGATATGAATTATACAGGGTGTCCAAAATTTAGTGTCAAACATTTCAAACTTTAAAGCACTTTATTTTTCTTATTTTAAATTGGAGCCCCTGTTTATTTTTATGTCATTCCATGCAGAATTAAAAAAACAAACATTTTTCCTAATAACAACCCTGTCCCAATTCCTAACGCATTAAAAGTTATTTGCAGAAAACTCGTTTTATCAACCATTTCAGTAGCCATTTTACTAAATAAAAATGGAAGGTGGCTTTGAAAAACAATTTATTGACATTAAAATTTAACAAAGTGAGAAGAGAATATTTTGACTTTAGTAATGTAAACGTTTAAAGCGTTGTTAGCTTAAGTTCTTTATACTCAAGAATAATATTTTGCCATGGAAATTATTTTTAAGAAATATTCATGTCAAATCAATGAGAATTGATGAAATCTGAAAGTTCACAGTAAACAAAATCGCGGTTTTGATTTAAAAAAAAAATGCTGGATTATTAAGAATGATTTAGTAACAACAAAAAAGTTCCCATAAATTATCAATGAAATGTCTGCACTAATTATTTTAAATTCTTGTTTAATTGGCATCACTGACAGTATGGAGGTTGGCATCACTGACAATATCGAGGTTGGCATCAATGACTATCGAGGTGATCTATATAACACACTATGCGGCGAGCCTAAGATAAATTCATTTAAATATTTTGATACATTTGTATTTATACAATATTACAATTATCACGGATGGTGGATCAGCTGTAAATTGTAAAATAATTATTCCCACCGGGCATTTTAAAAATGCTCACACGCCATAACATGTAATTAAATTGAACAAAAATGCATCGAATAAATATTGCAATCACGCTCGTCTGTAACAATGTCCGCACCGGTAATTATTCTTTAATCTCTTTCTATTGCTGAAAAGATCAACCACGACACAAGGATTGATGGACAGCTTTGAAATGTCAATGCTATTGTCGGCGAATTGGTGCTGATGTCATGGCGGCCGTCCGTTGCGTTTATTCCGACGATCAACAGTTGGCTGCAGTAATTATGTTCGATAATTACTAATATTACTATCAAAACATGATTATTGATTCCTACGTGCGGACAGCTGAATGAAGATAAGCTTGTTTTGATAATTCCAGAACAGGATACACATGCTGCAGATGCGGTCATCGGTTGGCTAGAGTGAATAATAGCTCTAACTTGTTGCAGGAGAGTTTGCTTTTAGTGTTTCAAAACGAAATTATTGAACTTCAAATAAAACAGTTTCTTTGTTATTTTTTTTGTATGTATTTTTTTAACCACAAAAATAGTTACTATTTTATTAAACGCTGCAAAATTTTAAATGAAATATCTTTAATTCAAAATTAATTGAGCCGCACTGTATACGCCAAATTTGCGTGACGTGTCATGTTGGATGCTGCACGTTCGTACTTACGTAAGTGTGCAATTAGGATTGGCTTATACTCGACTTATAAATCATTTTACGGTTTTTGGATAAGTCTGATTTACGAGCGTCGCATTAAATATTTATGCCTGAATTCTGCAGGATAATTTATTCGTAATTGTGAAGTAACTTTTTGGCACCGTCTCGGCGCATCAGTGCCGTTATTGCTTGATTTTCGTAAAATGATTTAATTTCACCGTTTGCGTCACTATTTTACGGACCCGAAAATTGCCAAAAAAATGATAATAAAATAATACGGGTAGAAATAAACATTAAATATTGTTTCCCCATCAGAACACCTACAGGCCACTCGGTTTGGGTTCAGTATAACATTCAAGCAATAGATTCCGCCACTTTGGCGTTTCTACCGTTGCCTATAGTATTTTCATAAAATTGGTCGAAGTATGACTTAATTTCAATTCACGTAACATAACCTGCAAAGTTTTATACGCTTGCAAAACCGTTTACTCATTTTAAATGCACATTGTTGAATTACCGGGATAATTAAATACCATAATAACCACTCACCTTCCACTGCCCTTTCCAAACTGAATACGCTTTTACTTCGTGTCTCTTAACACCTCACTACTCTAAACTTCATTAACATCACTAATTACATAAGGCAATTAATACACTATACTGATCATCGTTTATTATTATTAAAACTAGCGAAATTAATTGCAGGCAACATTGTACTGCAGCCAACAGGTTTGTGGAATTAAAAAAAATCAAAAATCACCATCACTATGATAAAAATGCAAATGATATTTAGTTACAATAAATTCGTATGCAACAAAAAAAACCTATGATCGAACAGCTGAAAGACATTATTTGAATTCCATATTACAATTTACAGGCGCGTAAAATATGCATGAAACACCCCACGGGATTAATCATGCGTTGAGGTTGAATTGCAGACACGAATATTAATGGTGCATGCAGGTTACATGAAAAATGCATCCAGGAGTTCTGGAGTGAAAATGTACGTCTCAACTCGCATTACCCCGAAATACTCTAAACGTTCCATCAATTACATTATTTTAATGTCAACATGATGAACGTTCGCAATTTTTCAAAGATGGTAATAGAAATTATAACGGAAAACCATCACCACCGTAGAAACCTGACAAACTTACGATTATAATACAAGAGCTTGAGCACATGTGATAGTAAGGTGTGAGCCACAGAATTTTATTGCCGAGTTGGCCATGCCTGAGAGGGAGAGAGAGAGAGAGAGAGGGGGAGAGAGAGAGAGAGAGAGGGGGAGAGAGAGAGAGAGAGAGGGAGAGAGAGAGAGGGAGAGAGAGAGAGAGAGAGAGAGAGGGGGAGAGAGAGAGAGGGAGAGAGAGAGAGAAACGTAGCACTCATGTCTGAGATTAATTCATTTTTTTAAATCTAAATCAATTGAACTAATAATAATATGCGACATACCTCATTTATCTCTCAGCCTACCGAATTTTGTTGCCGAGTTGGCCATGCCTGAGAGATAGAGATAAACATAGCAGTTATGTCTGAGACTCCCATTTAAACTACGAACAAACTTGTACTGTTGCCATTTCTTGGCCTGAAGAAGCCACAGTGTGGCGAAACAATTGTTGCGAGTTCAAAGCAATAAAAGTTTTTGAAAATTAAAAAGTATTTTACTTAACCTTTTGAAAAGTGAGACTAATTTTTTTTTAATCTAATTCAATTGAACTAATAATAATATGCAACATACCTCATTTATCTCACAGCCAACTCTGAAACAAATTTTTGTGGCTCACACGATATTATTGGATACTCAAAAATTATTAATTTTGAAAAAGATGAAACATGCATTACTATGCGGAAAATGCATATGTCGTTTACACAATATTAATATCCTGTGTGTGTGATTAATGACTGGTGTATCATTATTTACAGTCCACGTGGTTGTTCAACACTCCTGTGAAAATAAATCACTAAAAGGATGCATCTCTGGCAATGATTCAGAACGGAAACGGATGGCACATGCAAAACCTTTTTTTTTCATTCACTTAGACGCACTTTATTGAATACATATAAATAGATAAGCATATGTCCCATTTCTTACCGTTGTCAAGATAAATAATTTAAAAAAAATCTTACATCTTAGATTGCCATGAATTTAAAAAAAATATTTGAGCGGATGTTTATTGCATTCATATTATTAAAAATTTGTTTGTTACTGCTGGCAAATATGACAGTTATTTTACTTGGTGTAACTGGCAGCAACTGACAGGTTGCTCTGTCATTTTTGTATAAACAACTGTCAAATAAATATTAACCTGCTCAAATATTTTTGTTTAAATTCATGGCAATGTAATAAATTTATACTGATAATTTGTAAGATTTTACGATCGAAAAACCTTGAAGAAGGAAAATATAAAAACAGTTGCCACACACTTAAAAATTGCCAAATTTACTCAAAAACCCCAGTGCTCTATAAATCAGTAAAAATAAGCAACAATTCTTCATTAAATTCCGAAATAATCGTAATTGAACAGCGTGTTTAGTCACCCAAAAGTTGGGAATTGTTTTAGTCGAAAGTAAAAAATATAAAAACAGTTGCCACTATCTTAAAAATTGCCAAATTTACTCAAAAACCTTGGCATTCTACAAATCAGTAAAAATCAGCAACGATTCTTCATTAAATTTCGAAATAATCGTAATTGAACAGCGTGTTTAGTCGTTGAAAAGTCGGGCATTTTTTTGGTCGAAAGGAAAAAATATAAAAACAGTTGCCACAAACTTAAAAATTGTCAAATTTAGTAAAAAACCCTGGCGTTCTATAAATTAGTAAAAATCAGCAACGATTCTTCATTAAATTCCGAAATAATCGTAATTGAACAGCGTGTTTAGTCGTTGAAAAGTCGGGCATTTTTTTGGTCGAAAGGAAAAAATATAAAAACAGTTGCCACAAACTTAAAAATTGTCAAATTTAGTAAAAAACCCTGGCGTTCTATAAATTAGTAAAAATCGGCAACGATTCATCATTATAATTCCGAAATAATCGTAACTGAACAGCGTGTTTGGTCATCGAAAAGTTGGGCATTTTTTTGGTCGATAGAAAAAAATATAAAAACAGTTGTCACAAACTTAAAAATTGCCAAATTTACTCAAAAACCCTGGCGTTCTATAAATTAGTAAAAATCGGCAACGATTCTTCATTAAATTCCGAAATAATCGTAATTGAACAGCGTGTTTAGTCGTTGAAAAGTCGGGCATTTTTTTGGTCGAAAGGAAAAAATATAAAAACAGTTGTCACAAACTTAAAAATTGCCAAATTTACTCAAAAACCCTGGCGTTCTATAAATCAGTAAAAATCAGCAACGATTCTTCATAAAATTCCGAAATAATCGTAATTGAACAGCGTGTTTAGTCGTTGAAAAGTCGGGCATTTTTTTGGTCGAAAGGAAAAAATATAAAAACAGTTGCCACAAACTTAAAAATTGCCAAATTTAGTAAAAAACCCTGGCGTTCTATAAATTAGTAAAAATCGGCAACGATTCTTCATTAAATTCCGAAATAATCGTAATTGAACAGCGTGTTTAGTCGTTGAAAAGTCGGGCATTTTTTTGGTCGAAAGGAAAAAATATAAAAACAGTTGTCACAAACTTAAAAATTGCCAAATTTACTCAAAAACCCTGGCGTTCTATAAATCAGTAAAAATCAGCAACGATTCTTCATAAAATTCCGAAATAATCGTAATTGAACAGCGTGTTTAGTCGTTGAAAAGTCGGGCATTTTTTTGGTCGAAAGGAAAAAATATAAAAACAGTTGCCACAAACTTAAAAATTGCCAAATTTAGTAAAAAACCCTGGCGTTCTATAAATTAGTAAAAATCGGCAACGATTCTTCATTAAATTCCGAAATAATCGTAATTGAACAGCGTGTTTAGTCGTTGAAAAGTCGGGCATTTCTTTGGTCGAAAGAAAAAACATAAAAACAGTTGTCACAAACTTAAAAATTGCCAAATTTACTCAAAAACCTTGGCGTTCTACAAATCAGTAAAAATCAGCAACGATTCTTCATTAAATTTAGAAATAATCGTAATTGAACAGCATGTTTAGTCACCCAAAAGTTGGGCATTTTTTTGGTCGAAAGAAAAAAATATAAAAACAGTTGCCACAAACTTAAAAATTGCCAAATTTACTCAAAAACCTTGGCGTTCTATAAATCAGTAATAATCAGCAACAACTCTTCATTAAATTCCGAAATAATCGTAATTGAATAGCGTGTTTAGTCATCGAAAAGTTGATCATTTTTTTGGTCGAAAGGAAAAAATATAAAAACAGTTGCCACAAACTTAAAAATTGCCAAATTTTCTCAAAAACCCTGGCGTTCTACAAATCAGTAAAAATCAGCAACGATTCTTCATTAAATTCCGAAATAATCGTAATTGAACAGCGTGTTTAGTCATCGAAAAGTTGGGCATTTTTTTGGTAGAAAGGAAAAAATATAAAAACAGTTGCCACAAACTTAAAAATTGTCAAATTTAGTAAAAAACCCTGGCGTTCTATAAATTAGTAAAAATCGGCAACAATTCTTCATTAAATTCCGAAATAATCGTAATTGAACAGCGTGTTTAGTCGTCGAAAAGTCGGGCATTTTTTTGGTCGAAAGGAAAAAATATAAAAACAGTTGCCACAATCTTAAAAATTGCCAAATTTACTCAAAAACCCTGGCGTTCTATAAATTAGTAAAAATCGGCAACGATTCTTCATTAAATTCCGAAATAATCGTAACTGAACAGCGTGTTTGGTCATCGAAAAGTCGGGCATTTTTTTGGTCGAAAGGAAAAAATATAAAAACAGTTGCCACAAACTTAAAAATTGCCAAATTTAGTAAAAAACCCTGGCGTTCTATAAATTAGTAAAAATCGGCAACGATTCTTCATTAAATTCCGAAATAATCGTAACTGAACAGCGTGTTTAGTCATCGAAAATTTGGGCAGTTTTTTGGTCGAAAGGAAAAAATATAAAAACAGTTGCCACAAACCTAAAAATTGCCAGATTTACTCAAACACCCTAGTGCTCTATAAATCAGTAAAATTAAGCAACAATTTTTTATTAAATTCCGAAATAATCGTAACTGAATAGCATGTTTAGTCACCCAAAAGTTGGGCATTTTTTTGATTGAAAGGAAAAAATATGAAAACAGTTGCCACAAACCTAAAAATTGCTAGATTTACTCAAACACCCTAGTGCTCTGTAAATCAGTAAAATTAAGTAACAATTCTTCATTAAATTCCGATTTAATCGCAATTCAACAGCGTGTTTAGTCATCGAAAAGTTGGGCATTTTTTTGGTCGAAAAGAAAAAATATAAAAACAGTTGCCACAAACTTAAAAATTACCAAATTTACTTAAAAACCCTACGAATCAGTAAAAAATCAGCAACAACTCTTCACTAAATTCCGAAATAATCGCAATTCAACAGCGTGTATAGTCATCCAAAAGTTGGACATTCCTTCGATCGAAAGGAAAAAAAAGGATAATAAATGTGAATACGTATTTTTTTTTAAGTAAAACTAGTAATTCGGGAAGTAAGGAACAATTAGTGGTATTCTTACCAAGTAATTAACCTAACATTGGCAACACTTCAGGAACAGTCGATTCAAGAATTATTTGTGCGCGGTTCTGAAATCGGTGTCTGAAATCAGTTTATAAACGGATTTCACATCTACACGGAGCGAATGCTCCCACAAGCACGTGTTACAAGACAGCACATAATTGATGGTATCGGATACGCTGTTGTAAATTCTATACAATAAACTGCCTCAAGTGTAACAACGGTATCCTGGATCCCGCGCAAATATGCTGCGATTATTTTTTTGTTCACTTATGTCGAATATAATTGAGATAATAAATTAATAACAGGCGTACTGTTACGAGTAGTTTTTTATGTATGTAAACTGACAACTGACAAAGTTGTGTAAAAAATTGTGGATCTATCGCGAAGTGAAATGTCAAATATTACTTTTTCTACTTTAGTTTAATATGGACTTATTGTCACATCAAAAAGAGTTTAACAATGAGCGTTATTATTAAACAGTGTTTGTTTATTGTGAAACTGTTTTTGGTGATATTTTAGTTGTCACGATTGGTCTTATAATAATATACTATTTCAATCTCAAAGATAATTAAAAAGATTATGTGGGGGGGCGCGGTGGCCTAGTGAGTAGAGCTCCTGCTCACAGGCCTCGTGGTCGTGGGTTCGAATCCCATCCGTGCGGTCACTTTTTCGGAGTGAAGAAGTGGCCGTGCGGGTCATGGATGTCTAGTGTATGTCCCATTCATTATTGAAATGAAATTTCAAAAATTTAATTATCGTTAGTGGCCGAACAGCTAGATGCTTACACCAATTCCAAATCAACCATCCTTCCTTTTTATTAAAGGTTATGTGATTTAAAAAAAAAACATTATTTGATAAAATAGTTTTGTTGGGTGTTTTCTTTTTAAAAGAATCAATAATTAAATAGTTAAATATTTTCCAATTGTTAACATTCCTTGTTTAGAAACTTTTGTGTACACACACACGAACGTGATCAAAAATCAAAATAACGCAAACCTCTTTTGCAAAACCACTTCTACAACTTTATAAATTCCAGTTTTATGATCCGTGTGTTGTACATTCTCTCGAAGAACGTACGCCATATTCTAGCATTTTTCAATCGTTATAATTGTAAGTTATGTAGGATATCCTCAGCAGTAACAACAAATGAAGGCAAGTGAGCTTTGAATTTATTTAAATATATAATTCAAATTTACCTTAGGGCATTGCCAACCTTTGAGAGCGTACACACAAATAACGGCACATGCGGGAATTGCATATTTGCATGATATTTAATGAGTGCTGTTGGAATATTACAAATTAAATATCGATTCCTCGTGTTAATTGGGTTAACATTGAATTTTGCTTGGGCATCTGTTGTTTATTAATAAACTTATTTACTTAAAATGGTAACACTGGGGTCAGTGTTTATGGGCGCTCTTTAACCTTTAACAATTGTGTAATAAGGATGTTTACCGTTGAATCATAATATTTTTGTACAATATTGTCCAAACACAAAAATTTCGTGACTAATTCTCGCATAGCATCTGCAAGCATGATTAATGCATCGCAATACTAGAAATTTGGGAAATATTGAAGATACCAACCAAGGAAATAAACATCTTTTCATTGTTTCGAAAAAAAATTGAAAATAGCTTATTATTAAACGAGTGTGAAAGTTGGCCATTGCCACGAGGGTGGAGTTTGCAACACGAGCAGTAGGCTTCACCCTCGTGGCAATGGCCAACTTGCTCACGAGTTTAATACTATACTTTTCCGCATCATATTAAATAATTACCTAAAGATTTTTCTGTTTATATTAAATTATAACAAAGATTTTTTCTATTTGGAAATTGCGGCATTGATAAAATTGAGATATTTATGAATTCGTGTTTTCACAAACAAATCGTAACCATGGTAACAATTTAACTGTTGAGAAAGTAAAATCGTCGTCATATAATTGGCTGAAACCTGTTGGACAATGAAACTGCTATCATTCGATTGGACGTCACCTGTGGAGAAAATGATTCGGCCGAATAATGGACAACTTTCTCAATTAAAAACGATTTAACAAAATTTAATCAAATTAATTACTGGTAAGTTTCGGTATTTCGATTTTACCGACTTTTAACACAAACATTGAAAATTCCAAAGAAATAAATATCTTTTGATTAAACATATTTCTCATTGTCTCGAGAAAAAAAAATTCTATTATTTATGTAATTACTTGTAAGTTTCAAAGAACCAGACACCTTCAGAATTAGTGTTATTGATTGTTCGCCGTCCAAATTTCCCACGTGGGCAATCGACGTCTAAATTGGGCGTTTATCTGACAATCCGCATTTGGGGGGCGATGGTCATTTCGTGGGGGCGAATGCATTTTGAATACCAGCCTGCAGAGATGGCTCAAATCGCCTAAAATTTTGATTCTTTCGAAATTATAACCAAATGTTATTAAACTTCGCTAAAATCAAAAAAAAACTTGCATATTTACCAAGTTGCGTTGAATTTGCATGAAAGTCCTTAATATAAAAAAAAACACACAAAATTCGATACATTTTGGAAATTAAACCATCAAATACATACATACTGTATTACATTGTTTTTAACTTGCTTTTGTTTGTTTGTCACACAAAGTTGTCGCAATTTTAAATTTTAAATTGTAATTTTAATTTTTGTTTTTTTATATTTTATATTTACATTTTATTTTATATTCTGATTAATACTTTAATATACAGGGTGAATCCCGTAAATATATTATTATTATTATTAATCAAAATTAAATAATTTATCAAAAAATCAAAAACTTAATTTTGTTGATTTTTAACTTGAAAAATTTCGTATTTTAGCAATTTCCATTGTCTCGATATATTATGCTTTACTTTTTAACATATAAAATATCATAATTAAAAAATACGTCAACATCTCGGCAATTTTTAAAAATTAAAAACGAGTTGACTTTGAATTTGGAAATCATTGACTTGACATCGTGCTCTTTATATTGTTTTAACACACTCAATTCGCTACATTTTGGCATTTAAATCATCAAAATAAAATACCGCGCTTGCAAATTAAACAGTTTTTCTAAATTAAAAACTTGATTTTGTTGAATGGAAAATTGTGGATTTTAGCAATTTTCATTGTCTCAACATATTTAATACCGCTTAAAACACTTTTTAACACACAAAATATCATAATCGAAACATGCGGCAATTTAAAAAAAAATAATCCAAAACGCGATTCTTTTTCTTTTAACTTTGAATAACCGAATTTTAGCAATTTTCATTGATTAGACATGAATATTTCCTAATATTTTTTTAACCACCCTAAATTAGTTAAATTTTAACATTTAAATTTTCAAAATCAAATAACGCGGTCGGAAGTGAGGCAATTTTTCAAAATCAAAAATTTATTTTTATTGATGTTGGTCTTGTAAAATTTCAGATTATGTCAATTTTCGAAAGAATTTTAGAAACACACCATTTTTTTCACATTTTAGCATATATATTAATCAAGAAATGCTTTTAACGCCTCGGCAATTTTTAAACATCGAAAACTCGAATTTGTTGCGTTTGAATTTGAAGAATTTTGGCAGTTTTCATCAACTCTATGAATATTTCTTAATACCTTTTAAGGCCACATTGGCTGCCAACAAGTTTTTTTGTAAAATGTCAAAAAAGTTTTCTTTGTTTTTAAGTTTTATTTTATAAAATGAGTAAGAATATGCCTATTTAATGCATTTTGATGCATTTTTTAGAAGAAATTACGGGTTTTTTACGTGTCAGTCACAGGTGACTGACAAAGCTCCAATGGCAAAAAATTATGCTTTTTGCCCAGTCAGGCAATGTCTCACTCTCACAAACATTCTCTATAATAAATTCAACGGCCAGTCAAACTCGCGACTGACAGCGCTAAATTGTAAGTTTAAAGTAGGTACTAGCTGTCAGTCATAGGTGACTGACGCAGCCCCATTGGAATACTTCAGTGTCAGTCATCGGTGACTGACAAAGCGGTCAACGTGTTAAAATAAAATAAATGATTTACATTTTAACAAATAAATCATCATAATCAAAAACACGTTCAATACCTCAGAATTTTTTACGCCGGCAAATTTGTTTGCTTATGCAAAATTGAAGACCTTTTATGGAAGTGACTAATTATCGCGGAATAAATCATTCCTCGTTACCTCCATAAATTTATTCATTTCTTGTTATACCCCGGAGGTAAAAATTGCAAAATTTCTTCATCAATTTCATTAATTCTAAATTGTAATTAGGCTAAATTGCTCCTCGATCTGACCGCCTCGGGCTCTCTCAACCTTTTCGCTCATTCATCTTTGATCGTGATATTTCCATTCCATTTAAAATATTAAAGACTTAATTTGATTGCAGTGCGCGTGGGAGGCTTTAAGGACGACGTAGGTTTAATTATATCGAAATAAAAGTCAATGGCCGAAATGAGTGGAACAATTCCTTCTGCCGCACCTTGCACCGAGTCGATAATTAAAAATCCTCTTGATGAATAGCTTTTGCACAGACCAGATTTCCCTAATCCCTCGCGTGGGAAGTTCGGTATATATATCGTGCCAATTATATTCAAATCATGCAAATGTTTGATTTAAATTAATCGGCGCATGCATTTTCCATTTCTCGATATCACTTAGGACATTTCAACACGTTAATCGACTTCTCATTACTCGGGACTGAAATATAAATCATTATTCTAATCAGTGTTCCCGCGCCCGCGATGAAAAATGTTGATCGGCCATTGGCAGCTCCGCATGGGAATCAATCAACTCGATTAATGGTCATTTCCGTTTTGATTCTAATCAGTTAATTAGCTAAATTTGTTCTGCTATTCAGTATAATTTTTTTATATAATCTTATTTCGCATCTGCTGCGTTTAAATAATTAATACGTCTTACAAATTTCTTACGATCGAAATGATATGATAAAATTTACTTGATGAAAAAAAAAGAGTTTATTGTTTTTCAGGAATTTATGATCAACACGCATTGTCAGTTTTAATAAGTGATGGGATTTCAATAATCAATTATTACTTTTCAAATTAATTTAAAAATCGATGAACATAGTTATATTTTTATTTTTCGAATGAATAAAACATATTCGAATGTTCATTCGAATTACGGTGACTCGAATACTTTTGATTATGTGTCGGGCATATTTTTAATTTTTCTTTAGCATTCGAATGATCGTTCGAATGATCATTCAAATGATAGTTGGAGTAATAATTCGAACGATCTGAATTGAATATTTTTATTTTTCAAATGGTTAAAACATTTGAATTCGAATACTTTTGATTATGTGCCAGACATATTTTTTTTGGCTTCGGAGACAAGTCCATATGTCCAAGACATATTTTTAATTTTTCTTTAGCATTCGAATGATCGTTCGCATGATCGTTCGAATTATCATTCGAATGATAGTTCGAGTAATAATTCGAACAACCGTTAATATTTTTATTATCCGAATGGTTAAAACATATTTGAATGATCATTCGAATGATGGTGAATCGAATAATTTTAATGGCATGACATATTTTCAACATTTATCTGACATTCGAAGTCGAATGATCATTGAGGTAGCACAGTACCCAATAGTATGCCAGATTTCGAACGATCATCACTCGAATCATTAGAATTATAAAAATAAGTTCTCGTGACAATCGAATGAATCGATTATCGCCATTCGAACAATCCCATTAGTAGTATTAATAATGGTTTATAACCAAGTATCAAATAAATATGAACAATAAAACTATGAAATATTTTAAATACGTCAAATATTATACCTCCGAATGATAATAAATGCTTATAATGTTTTATCGATATTATTGGTAGTTACAACAGGCTTTTATTTAATTAAATTTATTAAATAAATAAAGTGAAAATTGATTATATTATTTCACAAAGCAAATTTACTCTTTATTGCGTTTGTTTATTTAATGTTTTATTTTTATAAAACAATTAGTGCGTCGACGTTTTAATTGGCTAATGGTAAAGGGTATTTTTTTTTAAATTCGAATTTCAATGTTGAAATTATTGATAACTTGTGATAGTCGTGGGTATATAATATATCGAGTTTATTCATGCCAATAATAAATCGTTTTACATGTCAGTACAAACATAATAATACAATTTAATCGTTGGAGAAATGTTGAAATAAATATGATATATTACAAACGTATAAAATATATATTGTTGTTAAAGCCTACATAAAGCGAATGCACGAACGCTAATTAAAATTCATGAATAAATGAATTTTACATCCCAACCGCAATTATTAAATACCCAGCGTTAAAAAAAATATAAGAACAATTATCGCAAACTTAAAACTTTACAGATTTACTTAAAATTGAGTCTACTGTATAATTCAGTAAAAATACGAAAACACCCCTTCACTTAATTCTAAGATAATTGCGGAAGAACAGCTGAATGTCATTTGGGCGCAGTGCAAATTTAACAGCGTTTAAAAAAATACAAAAACAATTATCGCAAACTTAAAACTTTGGTAATTTACTCAAAATTGATTCTACTGTATAATTCAGTAAAAATCCGAAAACACCCCTTCACTTAATTCTAAGATAATCGCGAAAGAACAGCTGAATGTTATTTGGGCGCAGTGCAAATTTAACAGCGTTTAAAAAAATACAAAAACAATTATCGCAAACTTAAAACTTTAGAAATTTACTCAAAATTGAGACTACTGTATAATTCAGTAAAAATCCGAAAACAACCCTTCACTTAATTCTAAGATAATCGCGGGAGAACAGCTGAATGTCATTTGGGCGTAGTGCAAATTTAACAGCGCTTAAAAAAATATAAAAACAATTGTTGCAAACTTAAAACTATAGAAATTTACTCAAAATTGAGTCTACTGTATACTTCAGTAAAAATCCGAAAACAACACTTCACTTAATCGCGAGACAACAGAGCTGAAAACATTAGAAATTCACTCAAAACTGTTCTTTGGTCTGCTTCTTCTTCTTTCTTTCTCACTTGCTCGTCCCTCTTCCTTCTTCTTTCTTTCTACCTTGCTCGTCCCTTTTCCTTCTTCTTTCTGTTCTCTTCCGTCTCGCGTATCTTCCTTTTTTCTCCCTTCTTCCGCTTCCTATCGTTTCCATCCATTTCCCGTTGGATCTTCCTCAGCAGCTCCTCCTGCTCCTCCTGCTCCTCGGCATTCTTTCGATTCTGCACCTTTTTCCGCAGATTGTCAATTTCTCCAATAACTGATAGTAAATACTAGAGATGGGCAAAACTGCTACTTTTGAATCACGTTGCTACCTGTGATTGCTACTTTCTAATATCAGTGATTTTAAACTGTGACTGTGATGACGGTCAGTAAATGTCGATAACACCTTCTGAAATTGTTAATGGTTTCTCAAAAATCTTTTTGATATGATTCTACTAATATTTGTCCACCAATAGAGATTTTTGAAGTTTTTCGTTTTAATTTTTTGAGCACTTGAATGAAAACGTCGCAGACAAAAACATAAAATGCGTAGAAAAAACTCATTAAAAAATATCCTCAATGGTCGAAGTATCGCTTATTCAAAATCAATTTAGTTTTTGTAAATTCAACAATTTTTAATGGAGATATGAATTTTTGAAAATTTTGGTTTTAATTTTTCAAGCACATGAATGACAACATCGCTGAAAAAAATATAAAACGCGTAGAAAAAAATCCTTAAAATCATATCCTCAATGGTTGAAGTATCGCTTATTCAAAATTAGTTTGGTTTTTTTAAATTTAACAATTTTTAATGGAGATATGAATTTTTGAAAATTTTATTTTTATTTTTTATGAGCACTTGAATGGAAACATCGCAGAAAAAATTTAAAACGCGCAGAAAAAAATCCACAAAAAATCTTCCTCAATAGCCGAAGTATAGCTAATTCAAAATCAATTTAGTTTTTGTAAATTCAACAATTTTCAATAAAGATATGGATTTTTAAAGATTTTCGTTTTAATTTTTCAAGCACTTGAATGAAAACGTCGCAGAAAAAAATATATAACGCGTAGAAAAATTTCCTTAAAAAAATATCCTCAATAGTCGAAGAATCGTTTATTCAAAATCAATTTGTTTTTTGTAAATTCAACAATTTTTAATGGAGATATGAATTTTTAAAAATTTTAGTTTTATTTTTTTGAGCACTTGAATGAAAACATCGCAGAAAAAAATTAAAACGAGCAGACAAAATTCCATAAAAAATCATCCTCAATAGCCGAAGTATAGCTAATTCAAAATCAATTTGGTTTTTGTAAATTCAACAATTTTCAATAGAGATATGAATTTTTGAAAATTTTAGTTTTATTTTTTTGAGCCCTTGAATGAAAACATCGCAGAAAAAAATATAAAACGCGTAGAAAAAATTCCTTAAAACCATATCCTCAATAGCTGAAGTATCGCTTATTCAAAATAAATTCGGTTTTTGTAAATTCAACAATTTTTAATGGAGATATGGATTTTTGAAGATTTTCGTTTTAAGTTTTCATGCACTTGAATGAAAACGTCGCAGAAAAAAATATAAAACGCGTAGAAAAAATTCCTTAAAAAAATATGCTCAATAGTCGAAGTATCGCTTATTCAAAATGAATTTGGTTTTTGTAAATTCAACAATGTTTAATGGAGATCTGAATTTTTGGAAATTTTAGTTTTATTTTTTTGAGCACTTGAATAAAAACATCGCAGAAAAAATATAAAACGCGCAGACAAAATTCCATAAAAAATCATCCTCAATGGCCGAAGTATAGCTAATTCAAAATCAATGCAGTTTTTGTAAATCCAACAATTTTCAATAGAGATATGGATTTTTGAAGATTTTCGTTTTAATTTTTTGAGCACTTGAATAAAAATATTGCAGAAAAAAATATAAAACGCGTAGAAAAAATTCCCTAAAAAATATGCTTAATGGTGGAAGTAACGCTTATTAATATTAATTTGGTTTTTGTAAATTCAACTATTTTTAATGGAGATATGAATTTTTGAAAATTTTAGTTTTATTTTTTTGAGCACTTGAATGAAAACATCGCAGATAAAAATATAAAACGCGTAGAAAAAATTCCTTAAGAAAATATCCTCAACGGTCGAAGTATCGCTTATTCAAAATCAATTTGGTTTTTGTAAATTCAACAATTTTCAATAGAGATATGGATTTTTGAAAATTTTTGTTTTATTTATTTGAGCACTTGAATAAAAACATTGCAGAAAAAATATAAAACGCGCAGACAAAATTCCATAAAAATCATCCTCAATGGCCGAAGTATAGCTAATTCAAAATCAATTCGATTTTTGTAAATGCAACAATTTTCAATAGAGATATGGATTTTTGAAGATTTTCGTTTTAATTTTTCAAGCACTTGAATGATAACATCGCAGAAAAAATTATAAGACGCGTAGAAAAAATTCCCTAAAAAAATATCATCAATAGTCGAAGTATCGCTTATACAAAATTAATTCGGTTTTTGTAAATTCAACCATTTTTACATGGAGATATGAATTTTTGAAAATGTATTTTTATTTTTTTGAGCACTTGAATAAAAACATCGCAGAAAAAATATAAAACGCGCAGACAAAATTCCATAAAAATCATCCTTCATAGCCGAAGTATAGCTAATTCAAAATCAATTTGGTTTTTGCAAATTCCACAGTTTTTAATGGAGATATGAATATTTTTTGTGAGTCGACTCATAAAAAGCAAAAAGTATGTCAGGAAAAAAGTGAAAACAAAGGTCTTCACGTCGAAAATTTTGAGATGTACGCCGGAAACATAGAGCAAAAAAAATCGAACTTTTCGAGTGGAGAGCAAAACAAAACAGCAAAAATCAGTCGACTCATGAGTTATCCATCTTACGTACCGAGTCGGGAAGCACTGCAAAACATGTTTTATTCATTTCGCGATATTTCTTGTACGAATTTTCTGAATTTATTCATGGTTATTAAGTATTAAAAGCAAAAACACGTGAATAAAATAAATATCGGTATTTGTTGAAGAATCAATTTGTATGCAAATGCGCAATTATTGGTGGACTCGTTCTGAATGGCATTCTCAAGTCTGAGGGGGAAAAATGTTCGAACGGTTTTAAACCCGAATGAATAAATAACGAGCAATAACGCGTGAAATAATATTTCGCTAACCATTTAAGGCCCCGACGACGTTATTCTATATACATTAAGGTAACGAGGACAATAACGGCATCGGGATGCAAAAGTGCTTTTACATGACAATGATGATAAAATACAGGGTCGGCAACAACTGCCGTCTCATTAGGAACATTTTTATTCGGAACGTCATTTTTCGCTGTATTACGTACAATGGAATTCTTGCTGAATCATGGCTTTGAAGCAAACTGTGAATTGATTTTCGGATTATTACGCGAAAAAGTTTCCATCAAATTACGGCGGTTTATGGTTACGTTCGAACGTAACTCACGGTGTTGCTGTCATAAATCGTACAGGGTGATGCATTTTAATGACCGAGGTAATCGATAACCCAGCCTATTGTTTGCTCCTGCGTTTAGCTAGAAATCAATTTTGACATGAGTTCTTGCAATTGCCTGCTTTGTATTGGCAGCGACGTATAGGAACATGACAAACTGAATGTGCTCAAATAATGTTTGACATAATCAAACGATGATTTCATTTCTATGTATAATTACTCTCATTCCAATTATAAAATTGCGGTCAGTAAAACACCCGACAGAAGACTTTGCATGAATGGAACAAATTTACTGGTCTGGTCTATTACATTAAACCCTTGACCTCTATTTTCCCTACGACTTTGTTTTGTTCCTCCGCGCGCAAAATGGCTGTCTTCGGTAATTATGGTTAGGAGCTCTTGGATTCTCTCTCACTGCATTGTGCGATCCCGTCTGTTGGGTAAATAACTAAGAAATAAACTTGCCACAATTGCCCTTTCTCTCTCTTTGCGAAGGATGCCCGTTTCCTCAAACTCTCTCGTAAATCACGTCGCTGATGAAAGTGGTTTATGGATGAAGCCAAGCTCGTAACTCTTTGTTATCTTTATTACGGAAAATATTAATTATATTCCGTTAAGTAATTTTAATTACGAAATTAATTCATTACCACTTGTTTTTTTTCTATTGGCTTTTGTAATAATATTATTACGACATTTTCAACCAGATGGAAAGAAATTTTAGATACACCATTACGGACAATAGATGTCGCCATAGTAGGGTATCTACCATAATGGATACTTGGGAGATTTATAACTCCATAGTAATGGCTTCCTTGTCAACGAATATATTAAGCTGGCGAGATGAAAGGAAGATTTTAATTTCTAAATTTACAAAAATCAAGGGGGTGTTTTCTAAAGCGTATTATGAAGAAAAGTTCAGATACATATAGTGCACTGAGAAAGTCTTGAAAAAACAGTATTGAAAAAGAATCTTGAAGGAAGTGCTGAAACAGATTCCTGAAAATAAAGTCCTGATAAAAACACTGAAGAAAAGTCTTGAAAAAAGTATTTAAAAAAGTCCCAAAAAAAGGTCATAAAAAAATCCTTAAAATAATCAAGAAGTCCTGGAAAAAAGTCCTGAAAAATAAAAAAATACAAAATATAATATAACATCAAAAGTATAAAAGTCCGAAGAAAATGTCGTGAAAAAACTCCCGTCAAAAATAGTAAAATAGTCCCAAAAAATTCCTTAAAAAGGTTCCGAAAAAAGTCCAGAAAAAATGTCCTTAAAAAAACGGAAAAAATGTCCCGAAAAAAGTCCTGAAAGAAACTTCTGACAAAATGTCTCAAAAAATTTTGTAAAGAAGAGTCCTCAAAATAAAGTCTTCAAAAAATCCTTTAAAATTTTTTTTTTTTAAATACTTGAAAAACCACTGGAGAACAATCTGAAAAAATATTGTTCTAAAACAGCCCTGAAAAGAGTTTTGAGAAAAAATCCTGAAAAAGTTGAAATTTGCCCTGAAAGAGAGGACCTGAAAAAAGTTTTGAAAAAGATCACGAAATTAAGTTTTGAAATAAGTCTTAAAATATCTTTAAAAAAAACTTGAGAAAGAAGTCCTTTAAAAAGTCCGAAAAACAATGTCCTGAAAAAACCTTAAAAAAAATCCTGAAAATAAGGAAAAATGTAAATGTAAGTAAAGAAATCCTAAAAAATGTAATTAAAAGATTCTTATAAGTTGTAATTAAACAAATCCTAAAAATGTCTCCATAAAAAAGATGTTCTGGAGAAAATTGTCCTGAAAAAAAAAAATCCCAAATCTAAAAAATAGTTTTGGCCTGACGAAAGCCCCAAAAAATCCTGAAATAAGTCGGTTGTATTAAAATTATAATCAAAAATATTTGAGTCACAATAATTCGAGTGATCATTTGAATATAGCTATACCATTGGCAAAATAAAAATATTCGAATAATCATTCGAATTACTCGAATGAATCATCACGTACCATTCACTCGAATTATCATTAGAATAATCATCTTGTATAAGTGGCGCTATGATCAACATGTTCCACGAGCCGCCATTGAAATTAAGTACAGTTTTTGAAAATCCACGAGTTGTGAGTTTTTGAAATTTTTATTTTTGTAAATTGTGTGATACTCGAGCAAAAAATTAAAAAGATATATAAAACGTGTTGACAAAATTCTGCAAAAATTAAAATACATTTGCAAATCTCCGTTTTATCAAATTAAGAGCAGTTTTTGAAAATCCATCAATTATTTTGTGAATTTTTGAAAATTTTAGTTTTCGAATTGTGTAATACTCGATCAAATAATAAAAAAAATATAAAACGCGTCGACTAAATTCTATAAAAATGAAATTGGATTTGCAAATTATCACTTCATCAAACGGAATAGAGTATTTGAAAATCCACCGATAATTTCGCGAGTTGTGAATTTTTGAAAATTTTTGTTTTCGAATTGTGTAATACTCGAGCAAAATATTAAAAAAAAAATATATAAAACGTATCGACTAAATTCTACAAAAATTAAACTGGATTTGCAAATCATCGTTTTATCAAACTAAGTAGAGTATTTGAAAATCCACCGATTATTTCGCGAGTTGTGAATTTTTGAAAATTTAAGTTTTCGAATTGTGTAATACTTGAGCAAAAAATTTAAAAAAAATATAAAACGCGTCGACTAAATTCTGTAAAAATTAAATTGGATTTGCAAATCATCACTTTATCAAACCAGGTAGAGTTTTTGAAAATCCACTGATTATTTCGCGAGGTGTGAACTTTTGAAAATTTTACTTTTCGAATTGTGTACTACTCGAGTGAAAATTTAAAAAAATATATATAAAACGTGTCGACGAAATTCTGCAAAAATTAAATTAGATTTGCAAATCATCGTTTTATAAAATTAAATTGAGTTTTTGAAAATCTGCCAATTATTTTGCGAGTTGTAAATTTTTGAAAATTTAAGTTTTCGAATTGTGTAATACTTGAGCAAAAAATAAAAAAAAATATAAAACACGTCGACTAAATTCTATAAAAAATAAACTGGATTTGCAAATCATCGCTTTATCAAACTAAATAGAGTATTTGAAAATCCACCGATTATGTCGCGAGTTGTGAATTTTTGAAAATTTTATTTTTCGAATTGTGTAATACTAATATAAGTGGCTCTACCATCAACATGTATCACTAGCCGCTACTGCCTGTAGTATAAAAAAATGTTCGTATGTTATGCCAGATTCTACACTTTCGCCGGAATATTTTTTTTTTTTGCTGAATTTTAGATTATACAGTGTGATCAAAAAGTTTGCAACACCTGAAATATCTTGCAAAATATTTTTTGTACCAAAAATGTTTGAAGAGGTCAAAAAGAATTTTCTGTGGTATAACGGAGGCGCATTTTTTTAAATGACATTCCCTATTTTTGTTTAAAAATTTTATTTTTGGTATTGTGACATAAAAATTTTACTATGTTGCATAACGAAATTTTCTAGAAAAAAAAAGTTTTAATTGGAAAAATGTAATTTATATTAATTTAGAAATGCCGGACATGAAACTACGACGTGTACGATATGAAGGGAATTAAGGGTCGTCGTACAAATTAATCCTAGTGTGGAACTGTAGTAGGAAGCAGGGCACCAGAATTTTAATGCCACCATTAAAATCTACAAAAGTGAGTTTTATGTTTACGACTCAATACCCTCTCGGGATTTATGGCGTATCCTCCGGACGAATTTCCCCGTTTAAAATTAAGTTATTTCAAAGTTTATGGTAATCTCCTCCTTAAATCCATTTCATAGGAAGTTGTAAATCTAGGTTTAATTAACACGGAAATTCATCGGCTAAAAATATGATCTATGAATTTTCGTAATAACGAATCGCGATTGAAAATTTTGATTGCGATTTCAAAAAATCTTTGGCCATTGGTTCTCATACACTATTCTAGTTCTTTGAAAGAATGCATATTTGACTTAAAGTAGTGGTTCTGATAATTCCAAGCTTCGCAACTTTCAAGTTTTCCATGAATTTTCGAAGAACAATTTCAAAGTACGTGCAATATTGTTATTTATTTCTAACAAATATAATATGAAAAGAGATGTAATTATTGGGCATTTCTCAAACAAAATGAGACATTTCCAGCTCTCGTTGGCGTTACTATATTAATGTTTTGTATTTAAATCAATGATCACATAACAACAATCGAACGAGAGCAGTCTATTCTCTGTCATGTACTCAAACGAGCGGACTGATACAAAATGGGTTAATCCATTAGGAAAAAAATCGAGCTACACCTTAACTGAAATAAATAGCCTTCAGACTAAGAAAAGAAAGATTAAACTCTCCGCCTCAGCTGAAGCTTAAATAATCCAAGAGGATTAAGTGTACCCAAAACACCGACCCAACTATTTTATTCAACAGACGGAGATGCATGCCTAATTTATTATGGACAATTCAATATATCCCCCATCCACTCTTCCTCTCGCGAAACGATACAATAAATTTCAAACATCTGCATATCTTGAATAAACGAGTGATACAAATTTTTGTTTCATTCAAGACGAGAGGATTTATTGCACAAAATTAGGATCCACTCTTCCAAATATTTCCCATGTGAGTTTTTGGTTTGTTCAAGATACAGTATATCTAAATAAATTTTACTGTTAACTTACACTTGATAATAGACATTATTTTAGATCTACAAATAATAATAATCTTTATTTGTACATCACAAAAAATAAATATCTTTTGTACATCTCAAAAAATAAATATCTTTGTACATATCCTGTCAAACTATTTGACATCTAGTTGCTGAGAACAAAATGGCAACAAGCAAAACATTAAATCAAGAGAAAAACTGCTTTCAGCGAATAAAAAAATTGTAGAAAGTGAGTTTCTGGAGAAATCAGTTGCAAAATTTCAAAATCCATCTACAATAAACATACCTTGAAAATCCTGTCAAATTATTTGACATTTAGTTGCTGAGAACAAAATGGCAACAAGAAAAACATTAAATCAAGAGAAAAACTGCTTTCAGCGAATAAAAAAATTGTAGAAAGTGAGTTTCTGGAGAAATCAGTTGCAAAATTTCAAAATCCATCTACAATAAACATACCTTGAATATCCTGTCAAATTATTTGACATCTAGTTGCTGAGAGTAAAATGGCAACATGCAAAACATTAAATCAAGAGAAAAACTGCTTTCATCGAATAAAAAAATTGTAGAAAGTGAGTTTCTGGAGAAATCAGTTGCAAAATTTCAAAATCCATATACAATAAACATACCTTGAATATCTTGTCAAATTATTTGACATCTAGTTGCTGAGAACAAAATGGCAACAAGCAAAACATTAAATCAAGAGAAAAACTGCTTTCAGGGAATAAAAAAATTGTAGAAAGTGAGTTTCTGGAGAAATTAGTTGCAAAATTTCAAAATCCATCTACAATAAACATACCTTGAATATCCTGTCAAATTATTTGACATCTAGTTGCTGAGAACGAAATGGCAACAAGCAAAACATTAAATCAAGAGGAAAACTGCTTTCAGCGAATAAAAAAATTGTAGAAAGTGAGTTTCTGGAGAAATCAGTTGCAAAATTTCAAAATCCATCTACAATAAACATACCTTGAATATCCTGTCAAATTATTTGACATCTAGTTGCTGAGAACAAAATGGCAACAAGCAAAACATCAAATCAAGAGAAAAACTGCTTTCAGCGAATAAAAAAATTGTAGAAAGTGAGTCTCTGGAGAAATGAGTTGCAAAATTTTACTGTTAACTTACACTTGATAATAGAAATTATTTTAGATCTACAAATAATAATAGTCTGCATTTGTACATCACAAAAATAAATATCTTTGTACATCCAAAAAAATCAATATCTTTGTACATCCCAAAAAATAAAAATCTTTATTTGTACATCCCAAAAAATAAATATTTTTATTTGTACATTCCGAAAAGTAAATATCTTTATTTGTACCTGCCAAAAAATTAATACAAGTAAAACGAAAAAAAAACATAAATTCGCGTGAATATAAGGAATCGTCTCAACTAATTGTGGAAATTTTTCCTGGGAAAGCAAAATTCAGTTTCGGGCAAATATCCAATTATTCTTCCATATAAATCTTATAAGTATACGAAGACAAAGAATAAAGTACTAGTAAGTACACTAAACTAAAACATTATTAAGAAAATATTAGTTTGGAAATTACTTACTAAAGACTTTATAGATGTTAATAAAACAAGAATAATATGTGATTTATAACAATCGAGCACGTTTTTAGGCGCATTAATGGGGGTCACCGGTGACCACCACACATGATTACACGATTTGACTTGTCTGTTGTAAATAAAATTTCACCATAATATGTAAAATTAGCGTGGCACGCAACGTGTTAATAAAATAACGTCACATTATGAGTTGTAGTTTCCTCTAAGTAAATATCAATGAAATATACTCATGTGTGTGCCATTAACTACTTTAATTGATGAAAATTAGCGGCGATAAAAGTTTATCCATTTATATTCCTGCGTGACGCAGTCTCTTCTGACGCACAACTTCCTTCATAATAATTAATGATTCCACGATGATCAAGCAAAATAGCATTCATGATCTTCACTTAATACCTCAGGAACGATATCATTACGTCCCAAACGCTATTTTCCGACATTACAAGAAGAAAAAAGTGATAATGTGGACATTAGAGTCTGTGATTTTCACTGGTAGTAATTATGTTTGTAATAACTACCGTTGCCGCTGCATCTATGTCGTGATTTCTAATTACTTTTTTAAGCTTGATAATTTTACATTTTCTTACTCTTTCTTATATAGAATACATGGCCTATTGTAAATCGTAATGCGACAGCAAACGTCACTTTTGAGAATAAAATGAAATATCCGCCATCATGATTTCATGGCCAACCTTTGTTTTTAGTTCAAAATAATAGTAGAGTTTTTTTCAAATACCTCGGTAAATACTCTGCAGAAACCATTGAGTAAGGTACCAAATCATTCAGTTTAAAAAGCTTTAAAAATAATGTGAAGACCGATGCTGTCAAATAATTAGGGGAGCCAATATTAACACATTTAAATTTGTACATGTAAATCCCCATGGCCCGCTTCGCAATTCAACACCCTGTATAACGCCTCCATTATCAATCAACTGATTATCGAAATGTTATTTTCGTGTAATAAATTTTGTTATATAAATTGGTCTTCTGCAAAATCAATTCTCGACAGTATCATGTGCAATAAAACTATCAAATACTCTGTTAGGGCTTGACCGAAACTTTACGCTTCACGTCCCACATTTCCGGCCCTCGGTTCGCAAAAATTGAAAAGCAACATCGTTCGAGGATTTCCACCCCATATGCAGAGATCGGAGGGATAACTACTCGGGTCATCGGCATTATTGGGGATCCCCATGCTTACTCACATGTTTATTACAATGTCTACTTCTAGCGTTTAGGGGATGATTTAGGAGGGTCCAAACAAAATCGACAATCGATGCAAAAAAATCGCAGTTTATATTATATAATATAGTGGTTCTTATTTTAGAAGTATGTGAAAATCAACAATTATCGTATAGATAAAAAACTAATAACTGTAAATTATATCAAAACCGTAACCGGACCTTTGAAAAAGTAGGCTTATTCCCTATTTTTCATTTTGATCCACCCTAATATTAAACAGTCCACCCTAATGGCCAAATTATATATTATGTCGATAGAGGACGTTAATATCAATTCAAAACGTGTTTATTTGTTGAAATTGGACTAAAATTGACGAAGTTATGAATGTTTTAACGCCCCTCTAATAATTGAAATTGTAATAACATTATAAGAGAGCCACGACTGAGTGAACCAGGCGCTACACGTCAATTGGTAACCCCATCTCATTTTTATCTTTTGATAATATTAGTTTGGTTTTAGTCTCCACCACCAATTTTTTTTTTTTGTTTTTTTTTTCTATTTTTAGAACCCTATCTGCAGATCAACTTGAACTTTATTTGATCAAAATCAAAAATTTGGAACAAAAAACGAAATTACAAGCCAAAGATCTAAAATATCGGCCGCAAAATCAAAAACGCTGGAATAAAAAATGGCAAAAAAAGCAGACCGAAAACTTGGGAATTGAAGTAAAGGAAAATTAATTTGCCATTTTCATCCCCAAAATAACTCTTAAGCTCAAACTAAGTTTCCAATTAGAAACTCGAAAATAACTGCCAAAAAATAAAAAAGTTCACGCAACAAAATCAATAATTCAAGTTAAAAAATCTAAAAAATATGACAGGAAACCATAAATTTAGACCAAAAATCGAAAATTCGCACTGAAAATCAAAACCGCGATTCAAGAATTAAACAACACAAAAAAAATTTAGGATAGAAGATCGCAAATTTAGACCGCAAAGTCGAAAATGCAAGTCAAAAAATCTAAAACATAGGCCAAAAAATGAAAAATCAACAATCGTGACAAAAAATCAAACATTTTGACCCAAAATCGTAAACTTGGACATAAAAATAACAAAATGCAAACAAACTAAAATCTAAAATTTCAACAAACAAATCGAAAATTTCTGGCATAATAAAGGAAATGTAGGGCAGAAGATCAAGAATTTACTCTACAAAATCTAAAATCTAAAATATATACTAAAAAATCCACAATCGGAACAAGAAATCAAAAATTTTGACTACAAATCGAAAACCCGGGCTTAAAAATAAAAAATGAAGACACAACAATCAATCATTCAGGTTAAGAATTCAAAATATAGGACCAAAAATAAGAAATTCGAGCTGACAAATAAAAAATACGGACAAAAAAATCGAAAATTTAGGCCAAAATAAAAAAAAATATTTGGGCCGAATCACAAAAGACCAAAAAAATTAGTCAAAAATCGAAAAAAAAACAGATTAAACATCTTAAATATGAGCCAAAAAATTAAAAATTCAAGTAAAAGAAAAATTTGTAGCCCCAAAAATAACTCTTTTAGTCCAAAATAACTTCGACCCGAAATTCAACGAAATAAAATAAAAATACGAAGAGCAATATTCAGGCTACAAAATCTAAAATAAAGGACAAGAAATCAAAAATTTAGACCAAAAAAACTCGGAAATACCGACAAAAAAATACGTGCATAATAATCATTCAGGTTAAAAATTCAAAATATAGGGCTAAAAATAAAAAATTCGAGCCCAAACATCAAACGGAGCTAAAAATCGAAAATTTTAACAAATAAAATTCGAGCTTACAAATAAAAAATACGGACAAAAAAATCGAAAATTCTAACAAACAAATCGAAAATTTTGGTCAAAATAAAAAAAAATATTTGGGCCGAATCACAAAAGACCAAAAAAATGAGTCAAAAATCGAAAAAAGAAACAGATCAAAGATCTTAAATATGAACCAAAAAATTAAAAATTCAAGTAAAAGAAAAATTTGTAGCCCCAAAAATAACTCTTTTAGTCCAAAATAATTTCGACCCGAAATTCAACAAAATAAAATAAAAACACGCAGAACAATATTCAGGTTACAGAATGTAAAATAAAGGGCAAAAAATAAAAAATTTGGACCAAAAAAAACTCGGAAATACCGAAAAAAAAATACGTGCATAATAAACAATCATTCAGGTTAAAATCCAAAATATAGGGTCAAAAATAAAAAATTTGAGCCTAAAAATCGAAAATTTTAACAAACACACCGAAAATTTAGGCCAAAAATAAGAAATATCTAGGTCAAAAAATCCTAACAAATGGGAAAAATGGGCCAAAAAATCAAAAATCCCGGCATAGAATTAAAAAATGCAGACCAAAAAAAAAAAAAATCAAGTAAAAGAAAAATTTGTTGCCCCAAAATTAAATTTTTGGCCTAAAATAAGTTTCCGGCCCGTATATTTTTATATTGTGTTATTATGTAATATATTATTTAGCACTATATTGCATCTCATTGTACGATTTTTGTGACTTGTATGAACCGTTTGGTAATGGCATGAATAAAGTATTATTGTTATAAACTCGAAAATAATTGCCAAAAAAAGTAAAAAACACATGCATAAAGAACAATAATTAGGTGAAAAAACTAAAATAAAGGGCAAAAATCAAAAATTTATAACAAAAAAGTCGAAAATACCGAAAAAAAATTACAAAATCAATAGTTCACATTAAAAAATCCAAAATATAGAGCCTAAATAAAAAAAAAGTGTTGATATGGCAAAATTTTAGTAAGCACTCTTCTTGAAAAACTGCAGTACATGTAAATAAAGAAAAATAATTTTTTGAAAAAAAAAAAGATTTCTTCGATGTTGCTCCTGCAAACAATGATAATTGAAGAAGGCAAACAACTTCTATTAATGCAGAGAGAGAATGGAAGGTGACACATAAATCTCGAATAATGCGCCTTTATAATTACGCAAAGAAAATTATTCTAACTTCAGAATATCAAAAATGGCTGCGTTTGAAATCGAATTTAGTGGACCAAAAATGCACTTTTTGCAGAAATAGCTCTATAAATTCCACATTTCTTTCCGCAAATGCTTGAAATTTTGACAGATAAATCTCAAATAATGCGCCTTTCTAATTATCCAAAGAAAATTATTCTAACTTCAGAATAACAAAAATGGCTGCGTTTGAAATCGAATTTAGTGGACCAAAAATGCACTTTTTGCAGAAATAGCTCTATAAATTCCACATTTCTTTCCGCAAATGCTTGAAATTTTGACAGATAAATCTCAAATAATGCGCCTTTATAATTACCCAAAGAAAATTATTCTAACTTCAGAATAACAAAAATGGCTGCGTCTGAAATCGAATTTAGTGGACCAAAAATGCACTTTTTGCAGAAATAGCTCTATAAATTTCACATTTCTTTCCGCAAATGCTTGAAATTTTGACAGATAAATCTCAAATAATGCGCCTTTATAATTATCCATAGAAAATTATTCTAACTTCAGAATAACAAAGATGGCTGCGTTTGAAATCGAATTTAGTGGACCAAAAATGCACTTTTTGCAGAAATAGCTCTATAAATGCCACATTTCTTTCCGCAAATGCTTGAAATTTTGACAGATAAATCTCAAATAATGCGCCTTTATAATTACCCAAAGAAAATTATTCTAACTTCAGAATAGCAAAAATGGCTGCGTCTGAAATCGAATTTAGTGGACCAAAAATGCACTTTTTGCAGAAATAGCTCTATAAATTCCACATTTCTTTCCGCAAATGCTTGAAATTTTGACAGATAAATCTCAAATAATGCGCCTTTATAATTACACAAAGAAAATTATTCTAACTTCAGAATAACAAAAATGGCTGCGTTTGAAAACAAATTTAGTGGACCAAAAATGCACTTTTTGCAGAAATAGCTCTATAAATTTCACATTTCTTTCCGCAAATGCTTGAAATTTTGACAGATAAATCTCAAATAATGCGCCTTTATAATTACCCATAGAAAATTATTCTAACTTCAGAATAACAAAAATGGCTGCGTTTGAAATCGAATTTAGTGGACCAAAAATGCACTTTTTGCAGAAATAGCTGTTTAAATTCCACATTTCTTTTCGCAAATGCTTGAAATTTTGACAGATAAATCTCGAATAATGCGCCTTTATAATTACCCAAAGAAAATTATTCTAACTTCAGAATAACAAAAATGGCTGCGTTTGAAAACAAATTTAGTGGACCAAAAATTCACTTTTTGCTGAAATAGCTCTTTAAATTCCACATTTTTTTCCGCAAATGCTTGAAATTTTGACAGATAAATCTCAAATAATGCGCCTTTATAATTATCCAAAGAAAATTATTCTGATCTTAAAATAACAAAAATGGCTGCGTTTGAAATCGAATTTAGTACATCAAAAATGCACTTTTTCCTGAAAATGCCATGTAGCTTCCACATTTCTTTCCGCGAACGCTTGAAATTTTGACAGATAAATCTCAAATAACGTGCTTTAAGTTATTTTATAAACTCATTACAAAAATTATTTTGGACCAGATTTTGTTTCCAAACGATATTGATCTGAAAAGTCAAGGTTGATTTATAAACCATAAAAAAAAGATCAAGACTATAAACATGCAGAATTGATTACACACATTCAGTTTGTAAGAATGTGACCGGGCCTATCTTCGATCTTCGACGGATTCTCCAAAAATACAAAAGATGGAGGAGGCGCACGCCCCCGTAATGGCGAAAACATGCAAATATTCCTGTTCGCAAAATGTTTACAGCCGGATTGATGCAGTAAACAAATAAACACTGCAGCTTTCATTCTCAGAAACATCATCGCGGGGAAAGTGTTTTATTTGCACATTTTGTATGGTGATACCCTTGATACTTTGTCAATTCCATATATAAAGTTCACGGATAAATGGATCCAAATAGAAATGTATATTATGTCGATGCGAAGCGTAATAATATGAACTTTTAGTTCATTGCGCTTTCAGACATGGCGCATTGCCTGTCAATACCATGAACGAGGGGGAGGTTTTTTTTATTATTATTTACTAAATGAATTTAATTTAATGCACGTCGTGTATTCATTTCATTATTATTTATGTGATAATAGTAATGAAAAGCTTATTAATAGTTTATTCTGACTTAGTAGTTTTGATTTATCATTTTGAAGGAATATGTCACACTTGAAACTTTGAGCCTTGTTTGATAATTCTAAGAACATAATTTTTGGTAAAATTTTGTTCGTTGGTTTTTTTTGTTTTTTCCGATGATTTTTTAAATATGCAAAATATTGAAACAACTTTAACACAAATAAAAAAAATTCAACTAATATTTTTTTCTAAAAAAAATACTATTTTGTGAAAAATATTTTTTAACTAAAGATGTTCATTTATTTGTTATCTTCAATAACAACTTTAACACTTATATTCAAGATGACCAAGAAATTAGCATCTTTTCTTTAAAGATATTTTTCATGGAATTTTTTTTTGAGAAAAAAAATTAATCTAAATTTTTTTATCATTTTTTATCGCTATTTATGAAATTATCATAGTTACATAAGATTTAAATGAATAATAATTGAAGAGAATGCTGAAATAAACAATTTATAAAGAATTTTTTTTTCGAAACCTCTAATTTAAAAAAAATATATTTTAATTTTTTTTATCATTTTTATCGCTATTAATGAAATGATCATAGTTACATAAAATGTATATGAATAATAATTGTAGAGCATGCTGAAATAAACAATTTATAAAGAATTTTTTTTCGAAATCTCTAATTTAAAAAAAATATATATTTAATTTTTTTATCATTTTTTATCGCTATTTATGAAATGATCATAGTTACATAAAATGTTTATGTGTAATAATTGTAGAGAATGCTGAAATAAACAACTTATAAAGATATTTTTTTTCGAAATCTCTTATAAAAAAAATTAATTTAAATTTTTTAATCATTTTTTATCGCGATTTATGAAATGATCATAGTTACATAAAATACATGAATAATAATTGAAAAGAATGCTGAAATAAACAATTTATAAAGAATTTTTTTTTCGAAATCTCTAATTTAAAAAAAATATATTTAAATTTTTTTGAATCATTTTTATCGCTATTTATGAAATGATCATAGTTACATAAAATTTATATGAATAATAATTGAAGAGAATGCTGAAATAAACAACTTATAAAGATTTTTTTTTCGAAATCTCTAATTAAGAAAAAAAATATTTAAATTTTTTAAATCATTTTTATCGCTATTTATGAAATGATCATAGTTACATAAAATTTATATTAATAATAATTGTAGAGAATGCTGAAATAAAAAATTTATAAATAATTTTTTTCTCGAAATATCTAGTTTAAAAAAAATTAATTTAAATTTTTTTTATCATTTTTTTATCGCTTTTTATGAAATGATCATAATTACATAAAATTTATATGAATAATAATTGTAGATAATGCTGAAATAAACAACTTATAAAGATTTTTCTTTTTTAAAATCTCATTGGTTTCTGAATGAAATGGCGGTAAAGGTTGCTAGACTAAGTATAATTCGCCGAGAAATTTTGCAAATTGTAACTTCCACATCAATTATCCAATCGAGAAAACTATTTAAACGTCAAGACCATAAACCGCAATTCACTGGAATTAAAAAAAATCTAACGTAAGAACATAACATTTCAAACTATTGGCCATTTACATTAAACACAATGCTGTGTACGTAGGATGATTATTCACACATGTTCGTCGTGAACAAATAACAATATGCTATGGCTTATTTACGATACGAGCATTATAGGAAGTGTTCACAATTTTACGCTTAGGATAAACATTTCCACGCCAATAATGGCCGCAAATTATATAGGGGAAGTTTTCGCTTTCGAACCTTACACATTTCACGAAGAGAATAAATAGTGGCGGGTGTTTATTAGTGGAGAGCTCTAATGATCTATGCCCATGTTGAAAACGATCAAATACGTGAAGGTAAATACTCAACACAAATATCCGATAATTAAGGGGCATTTGCTTCTCATTATTTTTATACAATACGAGATAGACATCGCGGTTTTTACAGATTAATATTAGTTGTATAGTTCAGTATTTCAAGTCTATAGCAAGTGGTTGTTTTATTTTCTAATAATTTCTAATGGTAGTTCGAGTAGACTCGAGAAAAAAAAAAGCCATAGAAAAGCAATTTTACACAAAATTTTATAGTTGAAGTCCCTTAAGTAAACTCTCACCCTTAGATCCCTAGGGTCACGCCTAGTCAGAAATTTCAAAAAATCGATTTTTAACTTAAAACGCATTTTTCTCAAAATCGCATTTTTAACACTATGACCACGATATCTCGAAGACTACTGCACCGATTTTTTCAAACTTGGCACATTTATTTGAGATATAATAGGTCAGTGAATGACGAAAGAATTTATTTTTCGACGTATAGTTTCTTTTTTCTTGGCGTAAAACGAGCGATATTTTCATGAAAAATCGAAATTTTTACTTTGAAAGTTAACAGTAGTTCGGGTGGAGTCGAGAAAAAAATCATAAATTTATCCAAATTTTTGATAGTTTAAATCACCTCTTATCTACTAATTGGTGTTAAAAAATTAAATTTAAAATGCGCCAAACACTGCTTTTTTGGACTTTGATCGTGTCAATGGAAGTTGGACCCGAGAAAACAAATCATAAAAAGTTATAAACAATTTTACCTGAAGTTTTATTATTTAAATCGCTCAAGTGGACTCTTATCTACATGCTGGAGTTAATAAATTAAATTTAAAACTCGTCAAATAATACTTTATTTGTATTTGACGAAACCCATAAGCGAATATTTAAATTTTGGATTAACTTTAGTTTTATAGGCTAACGTTAGTTACAATCATTCACCGTTTGCCATTACCGGCTAATTGAATACAAATTTAAACGTCACCCTGACAAGATTCAGTTTCAATGTGTCTTTAGTTTAAGCGAATAAGGTCGAAGGTAAAGTATAGTACATAACGCGAGTTGTAAAGCAACTAATTTGCTATTCAGAACTCTGGTTATGTAATATACTATTACATTTACATTTGACTGTTACATCGCAATTTTTTACTGATGGTTTTGTTTCTTTGCAGGTAAGATTCACATACATACACAAGGATTCCAATTTCCAACAGATGAAAAAGTAAGTCGGTTTTTAATGGGTTTATAAGTTTTACTCCAAATATTATGCAAATTTGCTTAATTTTGGTGGTGCATTGGGTTTTGAAATTGAGCACTTTAATTTATCTAACCACCACAAATATGAAATTTTGTTGAAGCAACAGATCGCTACTGTGCTCTGCAAGGGTCACACACGTTACGACAGCTTGAAAACGCTGAACTATTAGTTGATAAAAAAAACGTCGTGTATAATTGTATGTTCTGTCAGTGCAGAAATTATCTGGTGGCAGGAGGGGATAAAGTTTGCGCAGAGTGAGAAAGTATTCGGATAGAACGCGATAACAAACCTACGCGTGGCCGCACCACCGAATTGAATAGCAAAGGAATATTAATTGGGATAAGACACAGATTTAAATTGAAAAATGATACTCAAATCAATCAAATTACTGATAATTTCCCGCGATTGACCTTTCAAAGCAGACAACAGTTACAATATGTTCACGCGATGCTCGCTAAATAATTACGAGTTTTCGGCGCGCCCTCTACTGGTCACTGCGCAATTAGCCGTCAGATAATAGCTGCACTGTATTCAAACTTTCTTTGCTTATAATATAAACGTATTGTTGAACTGTAATAGATTTCTGTAGTACCATTTACAATTTTTCTGCCATCAGCTTTAGATATTTTGACAATTTTATGTTAAGCTACCATTGGGGGAAATGGAATATAGTGGTAATACATTACTTACAAATCCTACAGTCAGGGGCGGCTCGTTAGACAGAGCCAAGGAGCCATGGCACTACCTGTAGTAATTTCAAGCTCAGCAAAAATTTAAAAATTTGTAATTCTTAAAACACTTTTTCGCTAGTTACTTTGATAAATCGTTCTTTCTTTCTTCAAAGGGGAGTGGGGGAGGTATATTGTATAAGTGGCTCTGCCATCAACATATTCTACGAGCCGCCACTGCCTACAGTAGTCTTTGTAAGAACCATATTTTGTTCGATATTTACTGCTTTATTCTAGAGTGGACGAATTTTTCAGTAAATTAAATAAATCCTTTCACTGCTCAAATAACATGTCTAAATGATATGTTAATTGTCAGCAATCAAGATAACTCATACCAACCAATACCTTCATTCATAAATGCAACAGCTGCAATCTGCTGAAGCATGTGCAGATGTGTACACCCGGGTGACATCTACCGGATGAATTTAATACATTGCAGTCCAGGCATTGTTTCAGTTCAAATGCACTGTGTTTGCTTGATTTTTAGAAGGAACGAAAACAATATATCCAAGTAAAATATGACGTGTGGAATCGGCGAACATTTTTTCTCGCTTGTAAATATTTCCCGGCTTTCTATAACAGGCTATGCGTATGTGTATGTTTGTGTGTGTGTGTGTGTGTGTATGTATGTAGATGTGTGTTTGAATGTAACGTTGTTTATATAGGAGCTGAGACTGCCTTGGCGACCGTTTGCACTTAAATATTTAAGATTATATGCTAACATTCCTCGTTCAGGATTTACCAAACGTACGATAATCCGAAAAATACAATGTCATGTCATAAATTATTAAATATAATATTTGCTTAACTGGCAAATCGAAAATCAATTATAAAAGCTACCTGGAACTGTGGCAAATTTATTGTAACGAATTAGTGCACTTAAAATGTCAAGGATAACATCTTTTACTTGTTGCATATTAATTAAATATAAAATTGTAATAAACAGGATGGTGCTGACTAGTGATGGGCATAATCGAATGATTTCAATAATCGAATGATTACTATTCGAATTAAACTGAAAATCGATTATTCATTCGAATGATTATTCGAGTGATCATTCGAATGCCATTCGAATGATCTGAAAATCGATTATTTATTCGAATGATCATTCGAATGATCTGAAAATTGATTATTTATTCGAATGATCACCCGAATAAAAGTTCGAGTAATAATTCGAATTATAATTCGAATGATCGTGAATCGAGTATTTTTATTTTTTAAGTGGAACTCTGGTTATTTCGTTAAAATCGTTCAATAAACACTTGTGTTCTAATTTCAGCAATATATCATAATAAAATTATAATATATCGTAAAAAATATCAGAGTATTTCGCCTTAATATTTCGTGGGAAAGATTACCGCCCGGTTTAATGTATCGAATTATTGCATCTGGAGTTTTTCATTACCAAAATAAACAACGTCTTCTAAGTGCCGTGCGTCTCTCGTTTATTTTTTTGTGAACTTTTATGAATTTATTTTCTAACTTTTCCATGCCAATCGAATGATCATTCGAGTATAGATAATTCGAATACTCTTTCGAATGATCATTCGAATGATTGTTCGAATACCGATCATTCGAATGATCATTCGAATTAAAAAATAGGTTCTCGAGATAATCGATTATTTTGATGATCGAATTTATCGATTATCGTCATTCGAATGATCCCATCACTAGTGCTGACCGTTACTATGGGAGAAATGACTCTTTTTTGTGAGTCCTCAGAAAAGAGTCGACTGAAATTAGTCGACTCATGAGTCGAGTCTTGATTCTTTGGCATAAGTAATAACGTATGTCAGGAGAAAAAATGTTGAAGAGCGGAAAAGTTATCAAGTTTATTTACAAAATATAAAACTATTAGTAGATCTCTTAATTCTCTTTACTGTCACATAATTTGTTTGCAAAAATATTCGAAAATAATCGATTAATCAATAAATAATTGATCATTTTGCACAGCACCAATTATAATGGCATATTTAAAAAAATGAAAATGGCTAATTTTAACCGTCAAAAATGGAATATTTTACCAGTAAAAACTGGTACAGTTTATTAGTTAAATATGGCATAGTTTAATAGCCAAACGTAGCATATTCTGCGTGCCAAAAGTGGCAGATTTTATAATTTAAAAAGGGATAAGTCAAAAGTGAAATATTTCTATAACTAAAACGGCATATTTAAAAAATTAAAATGGGATGTTTTACCAGTCAAAAATGGCATATTTTACCCGTCAAAAATAGCATATTTTAACAGTCAAAATGGCATATTTTACCAGTTAAAACTGCCATAGTTTAATAGCCAAAAGTGGCATATTTTACAGGCCAAAAGTGGCAGATTTTAAAAGTTAAAAAGGTATATTTCACCTGTTAAAAATGGCATATTCATCCAGTCAAAAATGTCATGTTTTGCCAATGAGAATTGGCATATTTTTTTACCTGTTAAAAATAGCATACTTTAACCGAAAAAAATGGCATATTTTACCAGTCAAAAATAGCCTATTTTAATAGTCAGAAATGGCATATTTTACCAGTCAAAACTGGCATAGTTAAATAGTCAAAAGTGACATATTTTACAGGCCAAAGGTGGCAGATTTTAAAAGTTAAAAATGGATATTTCACGTATTAAAAATGGCATATTCATCCAGTCAAAAATGTCATGTTTTACCAATGAGGCATGCCATATTTCACCTGTTAAAAATGACATACTTTAACCGCCAAAAATGGCACATTCATCCAGTCAGAACTGGCATGTTTTACCAATGAGGAATGGCATATTTTACCTGTTAAAAGTGGCATATTTTACAATAAAAAAAAATATATTTTAACTGTCAAAAATGGCATATTTTACCAGTCAAAACTGGCATAGTTTAACAGTCAAAAGTACCATATTTTGCAAGCCAAAAGTGTCAGATTTTAGAAGCCACCTTTTAAAAATGGCACAGTCATCCAGTCAAAAATGAGATTTGGCATATTTGACTAGTCAAAAAGATAAAAAGGTATATTTTAGAAGTCAAAAGTGACATATTTGTATAGCTAAAATAGCATATTTAAATAATTACAGTAGCATATTTTACCAGTCAAAAATAGCATATTTTACCAGTCAAAAATAGCATATTTTAACAGTCAAATATGGCAAATATTTTACCAGTTCAAAGTGACATATTTTACTGACCAAAAGTGGCAGATATTTCACATGTTAAAAATGGCATATTCATCCAGTCAAAAATAACATGTTTTGCCAGTGAGAATTGGCATATTTTACCTGTTAAAAATTGCATGCTTTAACAGTCAAAGTGACATATTTTACATGTTAAAAAGTCATATTTTACCAGTCTAAAATGTCAGCGTTCATGTCAAAAATTGCATATTTTACCATTTAAAAGTGGCATATTTAACAAAGTCACAAAGGGAAAAAATTAAGATCGAGATACATTTATTCATAGACAGAAAATTTCGGAACGCATGAAAAATTATTCCTATTTAAACGTAAGAGATTGTTCGGTTAATCAAATAATGAAATAATCGATTAATCATTTATTATATCGTGTGAGCCACAAAATTTTGTTTCAGAGTTGGCTGTGAGATAAATGAGGTATGTCGCATATTATTACATCACGAGACTAGATTAGTTCAATTATGTCATGAGACTGGATTAGTTCAACTGAATTAGATTAAAAAAAATGAATTAATCTCAGACATGACTGCTATGTTTCTCTCTCTCAAACATGGCCAACTCACAAACAAAATTCCTTGGCTCACACCTTATAATCAAATGATCGAATCGATTAATCAAATAATCGATTAATCTAAGGATATATTAAACAAATGATCGATTAAACAAGTGATCGATTAATTGATTATTTTTCTAGTAATGATCAAACAGCCGATTAATCGATCAATTGATCATTTTGCACAGCCTTAGTTACAGTTACAACGGTAAATCACGTGCTTGTTTATCAGAATATCAAAAAATATTATAAAGTTGTGAGGAATAGATTTCTACACGTTCTAAAAATATTGAAATTTATAGAGGGTGTCTCAACGAAATCAGACCAAATTTTTTTTTAAGGAAACACCCTGCATCTTGTTGATTTTTTACATTCCTTGTTACCTGAGGATTAAAACTATCTAGGGTTGTATACCATGTTATTTAGTTGTTTGTATAAAAATTTTAACAAAAGTTTATATAATTAATTCTAATTTTTATATTTTAGCCTTCAAAATTACTTCATCATCCGAAACATAACTCTATAATTTACTATTAGCAAATTGCATAATTTGGCTATTTTTTTAAATAGTAATGTTTCATAGTTCGATTAATCAAGCTTTCATATAAAAGCTAATAGTAACTCTAATATTTCAGAATTCGTTCGTGATTTCCAGGATTTTTTTTTTTGTTCCAATATTTTTTTAAACATGCATGATCAACTCTAATCAGTTTCGATTATTCAAATGAAAGCGATTTAGACATTACTTGGGGAATTAGACAGGGAGTTTTCGTGGTGGCCGTCACGACTGCGCCAATAATTTCAAATCAACGAAATAAAATATGGTGATGTGGCCTTCATGTCACTTTCTCCGATTTGATGGCGTAAGTAGAAGCGTCCGGTGTAAACGGTGTAATAGGGATTTCTTGGAGATTTTTAATTTTTATCGATTTTTTTTCAAAAACTGAGATTTCGAAAAATACTTATTCTTTATAAATGGTTCATTTTAACATTTTCTACAATTATTGTTAACGAAAATTTTATGTAGCTACAATAGTTTATTTTTTAGTCAGAAATAACCAAGTTATAACGACAATAAACATTAATTGTAGATAATGCCGAAATAAACAATGTTTTTTTTCGGCGTAGGCTCTGACCATTGAGCCACTAACGATGATATGAATTAACAGGGCATTATATAATATTAACAGTAGGATATACAAGGGCACTCTTCACGCCATTTTGAGGCGATTTTGGCCACAAACAGGTATACCACGATTTAACGCCTAATTCATCATCCGCAAGTTAAGGGTTTTCATTTTCATATTGGGCGTACTTTCAATCCACCCTATTGTTAAGATAAATTATTTATGCCTGAATAATTGAATACTTTATAAAATATTCATGAACGCTAGGATGATTACATAAATTCGTTGGGATAATTATTTAAATATTAATACAATCGAACATCCACCATTAATATTGATTCATTCTTCCCACTCACAGCCATAGGAAATGCAAAGAGTTAAAAAACATCATAATTCCAGAGTGAATTGAAAAAACCTCGCTCGCTGTTGTAAAATAAAATTATCACCAGCCATTACCTCATGGCATAATAGGAATAGTTTGCAGCCAACAATTTTATATTTTTACAACGGGCAATTCGCACGAAACTGCATTTTCCAGCAAACAAAACACTGCAATAATTGCTTTTATGATGCAGTCTGTGAATTGTTCCGTCTGTATATATACGAGAGATGTGCTGCAGCGATGGATTACCGGCGAGGGTGTTGTTTCTTAATATACCCACGTGCTTAACCCTCTTTTAATACAGTTACCCTTATATCAAGTTGACTTTCGGTGGTGGTAAATCTGAAATGCGGTTTTCCTAAATATCTCCCAGGGCTCGGGTTTAAGTTTATTAGCCGTTTGTGCAGGCAGTTTCGGCCCCAAAGGCGTAAAAGGACTTTATCATATCGTGTAAATACGTTAGACTTAACTACAAATCATTGAAAGTTTATTGTAAACTTAGAATCGTGTATCCCATTTGATGTCTAGTAGAGCAATCTTGTTACTTTGATGTATCTAAAAAAAGCTTTTAAAATAATTAAGTGTTTTAATATTTACTTTGTTAAGTAATAAAGTAAAAACACTTTAATTTTCAAAAACTTGTCGTGTTAAAATTACACGCAACAATAGTTTCGCCACTTGTTAGCGTGTAACGTTTCAACAATAAAAGTTAAAAAGTGTTTTTACTTTAATACTTAACAAGTGATGTGAACTTCAACAAATAACAGCCTTATCAATTAATATATTTAATAATAACATTAAATTTATTTAATGCTTCTGCAACAAGTAAGGTTGTCTCAAATTTATTATCAATTAATATATTAACAAACTTTGAGCGGGATTCGTAGACACTTTGTTCAATGTGCGGCGGGCCGTCTATTTTTAGACACAAACATGTAGAATGGGTTGCATACAGTTCATTATACACGGCGGCGCGCGCAATATTTTCGCTGTCATAGCGCCCGCTCAAAAAGTGTTGGTTGATGGAAAATGCTGTGACTGAAAATTGGAGTAACTTTACTAGAAAGAAACCCTTTTGAGAAATACAGCTGAGCTTTTACATATCCATACGAGAGGCAGGAACGTGATTTCATTTCCACTGATTTTACTCGAAGAGCTCTATTTACTTCCAGTGCTCTCAGCATTCAAATTGATTTTAAAAACCCGTATACATCTTTAACCAGCATAACGAGTCCTATTTTAAAAGAGATATATCAATATCTAGCAGCATGTATCCTATTAATTTTAGTGATAAAGCAGAGCACCGTAAAATTCAATTCATCCAAGACATTTTGCCGCTTTACGATTATTATATATTTAAAACTCCCCATAAAATTTTATAACCAAGCCTGAAAAAAGAAGAATGCTAAATTATGCGGAGAATCGTAAACACGACGCCCCGTAAAATTCTTTACAGCCTAAGCGTGAAATGCCCTTTTAAAAAAAAATCAATGTTGCGTAATTTAAATAAATGCAATTTATTAAGTCTCGTGGTTATTCAATTAGGGTCGGTAATTAAATCAATTGGAGCGGAACATTTTACATTTGTTTTCATTTAAATTCAATTACATATTGTATCCACTTAAGGAGGAATTTGCCGCAGCTTAAAGTGTCAGATGTATTTAATTTTAAAAGGAAAAATAGTCGACCCGCATCGGAATGATATTTGCGGGTAAATTGGGGGTAACGTTGCAAAACTAACGAGGTTATCGTGGCTAGTGACATAAATCAATTTGAAGTATTAACGAGCTTAAATTAAAATAATTGTCGCTGGAGGCTCCACAATTTGTAATGCAATTTGTAAGTAAATTCCTGGGTGTTATAATTTTTCATTCCGGCAACATGAGATGGAGGCAGGGCCGGCTCGACGCGGTAAACAGTTTGCAAATCCGTGCTCGTTGTGTGAAATTCGAGTAAAATGGGCAATTTGATGTTTTTGACGAAAACATGAACATTTTCATTTGAAATGATGAAGCTTGCAATGTCTCCACATATAAAGAATCAATTCTTCGAACATGGAACTCGCCGATGGAACTGGATATCGTCAGGTGTTACCAGCCCAGCGTTGCCAACTGGTCACATGATTTTTCTGCCAGAAAGCCAACCTAATTCCGCTAGAATTCCGCCAGAAAATATGAAAATATAAGTACAAAATCGTCTTTCTGGAATAATTGACTATATTAACAATAAAACAAACATATTGTTACAAAACTCAACAATGTTATAAACATAAAATAATTACAAAACGCCATGTTTGATCTTCGATTACAGTTACCTTAATTGATCACAACAAATATTTTATCTATTTAATCGTTCCTTAATTGCAATACTTTAACATTTCAACCATAATTCTATTACGGAATTATTTTGTTATTAAATTCATTTTTGAAAATTAATCTGTCCACTGATGCATCATTTTTATAGTTTTTAATATATTTCCGACTGAAAACATATAATTATTTTTGGAATATCTACATTTCGTTTGCAAAAATTTTAACGGAATGTTAAAATTCGTGGCCATTGTTTTACTAGTTGGAAATACAATAAGCTATCTGTTATTTTACCATAACGTTCAGCCGTTAAATTTAACGTTTTTCGTAAGAATTAGGGCTGAATATTAAATAGAACATGAAAAAATCGAAAGACAAATAAACAAAGATATGATTGAATTACTTAAAGATTTTAATGTATTCAATTTTTATTTTTGAAAATTAATAATTGTTGAAGACGAACAAAAAAATCTAAAAAAAATAAAAAGTTTCTCAAAAAATTTAATATCTGTACAAAACATCTACCTTTAAAACTAACTTTAATTTTTGGAAATCTACCAATTTCTCCGTGAGAACTATATAAATTATATTAATTTTTCAAAATTAATGTTTTAAGTTGTCGAATACGTAATCAAAACAAAAATCGAAAACAAAATTGAGTTTCTCAAATATTTTAAAATATCCACAGAACGACTAACTTTTTGAAAATAAGTTTTATTTTAGTATGAAAATTTTGAAAATTAGTATTGAAAGTTGCTGAAGACTAAAATCTTTTAAGTGAACATTTGACAAAAAAATCTAAAAAAATAATTACTCAAAAATTTTAGTATATTCACAAAACATCTGCCTTTACAGTTAACTTCGATTTTTGCAAATGTGTTAATTGTTATCCAAGTTGTCAAGTAATTTTTGAAAATTAATATTTAAAGTTGTTGAAGACTTGAACAAAAACATCTATTTTTTTTAGTATAATCTCATAACATCTACCTTTAAAATTTAGTTTTCAAAATGTGTAACTTTTTCTTTAAATTACGAGTTTTTGAAAATAAATGCTTTAGATTGTTAAACGCTTCACAAAAAATATACTGATGGATTTTTTTTTAGTTCATTCACAAAACATCTTCCTTTACAGTTAACTTCGATTTTTGAAAATGTGTCAATTTTTGTGTAAGGTTTGAATTTTCGAAAATTAATATTTAAAGTTGTTGAAGACTTGAAGAAAAAAATCTATTTTTTTAGTATAATCTCATAACATCTACCTTTAAAATTTAGTTTTCAAAATGTGTAACTTTTTCTTTAAATTACGAGTTTTTGAAAATAAATGTTTTAGATTGTTAAACGCTTCACAAAAAATATACTGATGGAATTTTTTTTAGTTCATTCACAAAACATCTTCCTTTACAGTTAACTTCGATTTTCGAAAATGTGTCAATTTTTGAGTAAGGTTTGAATTTTTGAAAATTAATATTTAAAGTTGTTGAAGACTTGAACAAAAAAATCTATTTTTTTAGTATAATCTCATAACATGTACCTTTAAAATTTAGTTTTCAAAATGTGTAACTTTTTCTTTAAATTACGAGTTTTTGAAAATTAATGTTTTAGATTGTTAAACGCTTTACAAAAAATATACTGATGGAATTTTTTTTAGTTCATTCACAAAACATCTTCCTTTACAGTTAACTTCGATTTTCGAAAATGTGTCAATTTTTGAGTAAGGTTTGAATTTTTGAAAATTAATATTTAAAGTTGTTGAAGACTTGAACAAAAACATCTATTTTTTTAGTATAATCTCATAACATCTACCTTTAAAATTTAGTTTTCAAAATGTGTAACTTTTTCTTTAAACTACGAGTTTTTGAAAATTAATGTTTTAGATTGTTAAACGCTTCACAAAAAATATACTGATGGAATTTTTTTTAGTTCATTCACAAAACATCTTCCTTTACAGTTAACTTCGATTTTTGAAAATGTGTCAATTTTTGTATAAGGTTTGAATTTTTGAAAATTAATATTTAAAGTTATTGAAGACTTTAACAAAAAAATCTATTTTTTTAGTATAATCTCATAACATCTACATTTAAAACTTAAAGTTTTCAAAATGTGTAACTTTTTCTGTAAATTATGAATTTTTGAAAATTAATGTTTTAGGTTGTTAAACGCTTCACAAAAAATATACTGATGGAATTGTTTTTAGTTCATTCACAAAACATCTTCCTTTACAGTTAACTTCGATTTTTGAAAATGTGTCAATTTTTGAGTAAGTTATGAATTTTTGAAAATTAATATTTAAAGTTGTTGAAGACGAACAAAAAAATCTATTTTTTTAGTATAATCTCATAACATCTACCTTTAAAACTTAAAGTTTTCAAAATGTGTAACTTTTTCTGTAAATTATGAATTTTTGAAAATTAATGTTTTAGGTTGTTAAACGCTTCACAAAAAATATACTGATGGAAATTTTTTTAGTGCATTCACAAAACATCTTCCTTTACAGTTTACTTTGATTTTTGAAAATGTGTCAATTTTTGAGTAAGTTATGAATTTTTGAAAATTAATATTTAAAGTTGCTGAAGACGAACAAAAAAATCTATTTTTTTATTATAATCACAAAACATCTGCCTTTAAAACTTTAATTTTTCCGTGAATTATGAATTTTTGAAAATTAATGTTTTAAGTTGTTGAACACTTTACAAAAAAATATAAAGAAACAAATACTGTTATGATAAAAATTTTAGTTCATTCACAAAACATCTGCTTTTAGAATCAGTTTCGATTTTTGAAAATGTGTCAAGTTATGCATTTTTGAAAATTAATATTTAAAGTTGTTGAAGACTAGAAGAAAAAAATCTAAACAAAAATTAATATAATCACCAAACAACTACCTTTAAAACTAACTTTAATTTTTGAAAATGTGTCATTTTAAACTTTTGATTTTCATTTTATTTCACGTATATCACAATGCACGAACTATACATGAGATGAATAATTTTTTGCCCATGTCTTTAGAGTTAACTAGAAGTTTTGAAAATGTGTCAATTTTTGGGCGAGTTACGAATTTTTCGAAAATTAATATTTAAAGTTGTTGAAGACTAACTTGAATTTTTGAAATTATGCCACTTTTTCCCGTAAGTTTGAAAATTTATATTTTCAGTTAGGAAAATGCTTTCGACTGTTGGTAAGTCATTAAGTAAAATCGTAACCACCGACTCACCATAATCCATTTTAACAATGTTAAAAACAAATTAATCTTCGGTTTAAATAAAAATCTCCGACATCGTGATAAATGCGGTGCGGCGAAGTTCCATTTCACGTTCGGCCTTCTTCATCATAAAAGGCAACAACGGGGTTCACCTCCGGCGCATCTTTGTCATTGGCAATTCAGCCGCCGCTGCAGCAGCGACTTTAATTATAAATCAGTCGTGGCAGGATTGAAATTGCGGTCGCGGGATTGCTGCTCTTTATTTCCGGTGTCCCGGCGCGCGAGAGGACGTTTTTATTTACGGCTCTTTTCGAAATTTTGAAATTGACGAATTGCGGAACGAAAGACTGACGCGCGAGTTATATATTTTCCATTCGGTTTATTTTGGAACGAATGGAATTGAGAAATGTACAGCTTTGTGTTGTTTGATGGCATGAGACTAATTTTTTCTTTTTTTCTTTTTCGTTTCGTTGCCGTTTGATATACTCATTTGTATTACTTTATTTTATTTTTAGTGATCAAAGTGAAAGTACTTTATAAATTAGGGCGTCTTACAGCCCGTTCACGTTGCAACGAATCGGTCGTTTTACCGATTCGGTTATTTTGCCGTCTTCTATAGTGGCGCATATGTTTCAATATGCGTGTTCACACGATACTGCCGTCGACCGTATACGGTATCGTGTGAACACGCATATTGAAATATATGCGCCACTAAATGTATTGAAAAACGCCCTAAAAGAATCCTTAAAAAAGCCAGAAAAAGAAATCTTGAAAAAAGTGATGAAAACGTCCTGAAAAAAAAATCCTGAGAAAAGGCCTTAAAAAGGTCTGAGAAAGTCAGAAAAATGTCCCGAAAAAAAAAAGAGGAAAGTCTTTTAAAAAGGTCTTAAAAAATACTTAAAAAAAGTTATGAAAAGGATTATTTTGAAAAATAAATTCCAAAAAGACTCTTGCGAAAAGGCCTGAAAAAAGGCATTTGAAAAGCCCTGAAAAATCCCGAAAAAGGCCTTTAAAAAAAACCGTAAAAGGGCCTGTAAAAAGGCTTTAAAAAATCTAGAAAAAGTTGTGAAAAAAATTCCTGAAAAAAATGGAAAAAAAATCCTGCAAAAAAGCCGTAATTAAGTCCTGGAAATAAAATCTTGCAAAAAATCCTCAAAAGCAGTCCTTAACAATCTCCCAAAATAAGTCCTGTAAAAAGGCATTAATAAAGTCCAAAATGACTTGAAAAATAGTCCTGAAAAAAATGTTCTGGAAAAATGATTCCCAAATAGTGTCGGATAATCCGGAAAAAAGCAATATTACGAAAAAAAAATTCCTGAAAAAAAAATTCTGAAAAAAGGTCTAAAAAAGACCTGCAAAAAAGTTCTGAGAAAGTCTAAGAAAAATGTCTTCGATTTTTCTAAATTTCTGAAAAGAGGCCTGAAAATGTACTGAAAAACGCCATAAAAGAGCCCTGAAAAAAGGCAAAGAAAAGTGATGAAAATGTTATTTAAAAAATCCTGAGAAAATGCCTTAAAATGGTCTAAAAAATGTCTTGAAAAAAAAATCCTGAGAGGAAAGTCTTTTAAAAAGGTCTCACAAAATACTTAAAAAAAGTTATGAAAAGAATAAAAAAAATAAATTAAAAAAGTCCTGAAATAGGTTTTAAAAAGGTCTTTGAAAGTCCTGAAAAAAATCCCGAAAAAAGGCCTTTACAAAGTCCTGAAAAAATCTCCTGAAAAAAATGTCACGAAAAAAAAAAGAAAAAATCCTGGAAATTAAGTGCTGAAAATAAAATTTTGCAAAAATCCGTAAAAGCAATATCCCGAAAAAAATGTCCTAAACAAAATCTGAGAAAAGGTCTGCAAAAGACCTGCAAAAAGTTCTGAGAAAAATGTCCAGAAAAAATATCCTGAAAGTACGTCCTTTAAAAAGGTCTTAAAAAAATACTTAAAAATGTTCTGAAAAGAATTGTCATGAAAAATAAATTCCAAAAAGAGTCTCGAAAAAAGGCCTTTAAAAATCCCTGTAAAAAGGCCTTAAAAATTCCCCAAAAAGTCGTGAAAGAAATTTCGTGAAAAAATAATTAAACAAGTCCTGCAAAAAAGCCGTAATTAAGTCCTGAAAATAAAACCTTGAAAAAGATCCTGAAAAGCAGTCCTTAACAATATCCCAAAAAATGTCCTGTAAAAAGGCATTAATAAAGTCCAAAATGACCTGAAAAATAGTCCTGAAAAAAATGTTCTGGAAAAATTATTCCCAAATAGTGTCTTGAAAACAAGTCCTGGAAGAGTGCAGAAAAACGGCCTGAAAAGTAAGTCCTGAAAGAAAGTCCCGAAAAAATGTTTTGATAAAAATGTCCTGAAAAGAAGCCTTGAAAATATCCTGAAAAAAATTCAAGACTGTCCTGAAAATAGTCTTGATAAATGGTCCGAATAAGCTCCTGAAAAAAATCCTGCTAAAGACCTGAAAAAGTCCTTAAATAGGTTCTGAGAAGAAGTTCTGAAGAAAGAACTAAAAGTCCCGAAGAAAGTTCTTAAAAAATGCCCTGAAAATGTCCCGAATAAAATGCTGTAAAAACAGTTCTGAAAATCGAACTCCAGAAAAGGAAGTCTTGATAAAAATGTCCTGAGAAGAAGCCTCGGAAATGTCCTGAATGAGAATTCAAGAAAGTTAGTCCTGAAAATAAAGTCTTGATAAATGGTCCGAAAAATATCCTCAAAAAAAAATACTGTAAAAGGCCTGAAAGAAGTCCTTAAACTAGTCCAAGCAAAAATCCTGTCAAAGGAAGTCTTAAAGAACTCATACGAAGTCCTTAAAAAGGTGTCGACTAAATTCTACAAAAATTAAACTAGTTTTACAAATCATCGTTTTATCAAATTAAATAGAGTTTTTGAAAATCCACCGATTATTTCGCGAGTTGTGAATTTTTGAAATTTTTAGTTTTCGAATTGTGTAATACTCGATCAAAAAATTTAAAAAAAATATTGAACGTGTCGACTAAATTCTGCAAAAATTAAACTAGTTTTACAAATCACCGTTTTATCAAATTAAATAGAGTTTTTGAAAATCCGTCAATTATTTCACGAGTTGTGAATTTTTGAAAATTTTAGTTTTCGAATTGTGTAATACTCGAGCAAAAAATTAAAAAAAAAATATTAAACGTTTGGACTAAATTCTACAAAAATTAAACTAGTTTTACAAATCATCGTTTTATCAAATTAAATAGATTTTTTCAAAATCCATCGATTATTTCGCGAGTTGTGAATTTTTGAAAATGTTAGTTTTCGAATTGTGTAATACTCGAGCAAAAAATTTTAAAAAAATATTGAACGTGTCGACTAAATTCTACAAAAATTAAACTAGTTTTACAAATCATCGTTTTATCAAATTAAATAGAGTTTTTGAAAATCCACCGATTATTTCGCGAGATGTGAATTTTTGAAAATTTTAGTTTTCGAATTGTGTAATACTCGCGCAAAAATTTTTAAAAAAATATTGAACGTGTGGACTAAATTCTACAAAAATTAAACTAGTTTTACAAATCATCGTTTTATCAAATGAAATAGAGTTTTTGAAAATCCACTAATTATTTCGCGAGTTGTGAATTTTTGAAAATTTTAGTTTTCGAATTGTGTAATACTCGAGCAAAAAATTAAAAAAAAAATAGAACGTGTCGACTAAATTCTACAAAAATTAAACTAGTTTTACAAATCATCGTTTTATCAAATTAAATAGAGTTTTTGAAAATCCACTAATTATTTCGCGAGTTGTGAATTTTTGAAAATTTTAGTTTTCGAATTGTGTAATACTCGAGCAAAAAATTTAAAAAAAATATTGAACGTGTCGACTAAATTCTACAAAAATTAAACTAGTTTTACAAATCATCGTTTTATCAAATTAAATAGAGTTTTTGAAAATCCACTAATTATTTCGCGAGTTGTGAATTTTTGAAAATTTTAGTTTTCGAATTGTGTAATACTCGAGCAAAAAATTTAAAAAAAATATTGAACGTGTCGACTAAATTCTACAAAAATTAAACTAGTTTTACAAATCATCGTTTTATCAAATTAAATAGAATTTTTGAAAATCCACTAATTATTTCGCGAGTTGTGAATTTTTGAAAATTTTAGTTTTCGAATTGTGTAATACTCGAGCAAAAAATTTAAAAAAAATATTGAACGTGTCGACTAAATTCTACAAAAATTAAACTAGTTTTGCAAATCACCGTTTTATCAAATTAAATAGAGTTTTTGAAAATCCACCGATTATTTCACGAGTTGTGAATTTTTGAAAATTTTATTTTTCGAATTGTGTAATACTCGCGCAAAAATTTTTAAAAAAATATTGAACGTGTGGACTAAATTCTACAAAAATTAAACTAGTTTTACAAATCATCGTTTTATCAAATTAAATAGAGTTTTTGAAACTCCACCGATTATTTCGCGAGTTGTGAATTTTTGAAAATTTTATTTTTCGAATTGTATACTATTCGAGTGAAAATTAAAAAAATATATTAATATTCTGGTATACGAAATTTTACCAAAATCTTTTCAGTTCTTCGGATTGTCAAATAAGTTTCATATCAATTGCTCTATTAGTTTTTGAGATACAGCGGATAGACACACACACGCAATTTTTTTTTCAAAAATCTTGAGAATTTTTGAGAAAATTTTCTCGTTCTTCGTAACGGAGAAAGTAAAAAGTTATAAAATATTTTTCGACTCCGTGTATTTTTAATCTTAGCAGCAATTCGTGCCCCGGATTTCCCAACGGCATAAACGGACTTTATCAAATCATAATAATTCTTTACCCAATCTACAAATCACTTTCATATAATACCCCAGCACTTTTTTTTTAATTCAATATCGGCTGCCCCCTTTGTGGGCTAAATCTGGGCTACCTTATCAACACGATCTCCCGCAACTACACAAAGCCAGACCAACTCGAGATGATATCAGCCACAAATCATAGAGTGGGAGTTTAAGGGAACGAGCTGACCCAAATTTCCCAACAGCGGCTCGGCTACTTCTATTTTTTTTTCCTTCCTCATAAAAGGCCCATTTGTCCGGCGTAAAAACACCACGATAGCATCGGGTCACTTCGGTGTTTATATTATTTAGATAAAACGGATTTGCCCTGTAAGTTCGTGGCCCTAATGTGATAACAACTAGCAGGTCCCCCGTTTTATCGGTCCCAATTAGTCGATTAATTACGCCCCACTGTAATTAAGACTTCGTGTTGCCGTCCGATTCTGTTAGATTGATGATGGTGTTATTATTTATTCGGGTTATTATTACAATCTAAACTCACACCCCCCCGGCCCAAAGAAACTCGCTCCGAGTTAAATTGGAAAGTTCTCGGTGCGTCACGTGATGATATTAAATTTTCTAACAGCTCAAGTAAGAAACTACCTTCGCGCCTCGCAATTATAAGTTTGTTAAATGGGTTCCGGATGTATTAAATTATTATCTTGAATTAATTTTTTGCTGTTTATTTTTTTACTTACTCATAAGACTAAGCACTGATTTCTCGGGATATAATGTCCCGAACAGATCACGGACTTATTACCGTCATAACAAAATCATTCAACACGCATTGATTAATGACACTTCAAAAATTACAAGTTTCAGTTGTCCTGGCTACGGCCATATTAACATGTTTTAACACCATTTAATCTTCACTCCGGTAGGATATCGATAATAAATGTAAATGGAACTTGATGAAATTTTTAGCAGCAAAATGCTATAAAATTTTTCAAACACGTAATTATTGTAGATTGTACGTCAAATTTTATTTGTATGCGCTCGTAAGTTTTAATGGATTTCTGTCAACTAAAATTCGCATCGTAGCTTATTGTGTAAACCGCATAGATTATTATTATTTCTGAACCGCACAAATCACAATTCGCTTCCAGCAAACGGCTTCATTTAAGTAAGTATAGCAAACATCCGATCGTAATTATTCCGGAAACATTTTAACAAGAAGCAATTTCCAGTTATATCTAACATACGTATAAAGAGCTTACTCCGATATTACTTGAGAGCGCTGCAATATTATTGCATATACCATTTTATATAAGAGAAGGGAGTATTGTATGCACTTTGGTAATACACCTGCAGCAGCCGCATTGGAGGACTAGTCATCATGTTTTCCAAGATTGAATGCGCCACTGCATAATGCACCATACTTGGATGCACATATTACAGCCGTATTGTACGACGTATTAAATCGATTCTATAATTTATGCATATTGCATTTACATGTTGTAATATTTGCCTTCTAATTTGCACGCAAGGAGCACAGATTTTTAAACCGCGTTCGATTTGGAGTCTCTGTTTAGTCGATACGGCCCACAGTGGTCCCGATTCCCGAAAAGCTGGGTAAAAGCCGAAAAATTAAGTTTTTTTACAAACATTTTCAAAAATCCATATCTCTATTGAAAATTATTGAATTTAGAAAAACCAAATTGATTTTGAATAAGCGATACTTCGGCCATCGAGGATGTTTTTTTATGGAATTTTTCCTGCGTTTTTTATATTTTTTCTGCGATGTTTTTGTTTAGGTGCTCAAAAAAATAAGACAAAAATTTTCAAAAATCCATATCTCTATTGAAAATTATTCAATTTACAAAAACCAAATTTATTTTAAGTAAGCGATACTTCGACCATTAAGGATGATTTTTTATGGAATTTTTCCCGCGTTTTTTATATTTTTTTTCTGCGATGTTTTTGTTTAGGTGCTCAAAAAATTAAAACAAAAATTTCCAAAAATCCATATCTCTATTGAAAATTATTGAATTTACAAAAACCAAATTGATTTTAAGTAAGCGATAATTCGACCATTGAGGATGATTTTTTATGGAATTTTTCCTGCGTGTTTTATATTTTTTTTCTGCGATGTTTTTGTTTAGGTGCTCAGAAAATTAAAACAAAAATTTCCAAAAATCCATATTTGTATTGAAAATTATTGAATTTACAAAAACTAAATTGATTTTAAGTAAGCGATACTTCGACCATTGAGGATGATTTTTTATGGAATTTTTCCTGCGTTTTTTATATTTTTTTCTGCGATGTTTTTGTTTAGGTGCTCAAAAAATTAAAACAAAAATTTCCAAAAATCCATATCTATTGAAAATTGTTGAATTTACAAAAACCAAATTGATTTTAAATAAGCGATACTTCGGCCATCGAGGATGTTTTTTTATGGAATTTTTCCTGCATTTTTTATATTTTTTTTCTGCGATGTTATTGTTTAGGTGCTCAAAAAATTAAAACAACAATTTTCAAAAATCCATAACTCTATTGAAATTTTTTAAATTTACAAAAACCAAATTGATTTTGAATAACCGATACTTCGACCATTGAGGATGATTTTTTATGGAATTTTTCCTGCGTTTTTTATATTTTTTTCTACGATGTTTTTGTTCAGGTGCTCAGAAAATTAAAACAAAACTTTTCAAAAACCCATAACTCCATTGAAAATTATTGAATTTACAAAAACCAAATTGATTTTGAATAAGCGATACTTCGCCCATTGAGGATGATTTTTTATGGAAATTTTCCTGCGTTTTTTATATTTTTTTTTTTGGGATGTTTAAAACAAAAATTTTCAAAAATCCATGTCTATTGAAAATGATTGAATTTACAAAAACCGAATTGATTTTAAGTAAGCGATACTTCGACTATTAAGGATGATTTTTTATGGAATTTTTCCTGCGTTTTTTATATTTTTTTTCTGCGATGTTTTTGTTTAGGTGCTCAAAAAATTAAAACAAAAATTTCCAAAAATCCATATCTCTATTGAAAATTATTGAATTTACAAAAACCAAATTGATTTTAAGTAAGCGATAATTCGACCATTGAGGATGATTTTTTATGGAATTTTTCCTGCGTGTTTTATATTTTTTTTCTGCGATGTTTTTGTTTAGGTGCTCAGAAAATTAAAACAAAAATTTCCAAAAATCCATATCTGTATTGAAAATTATTGAATTTACAAAAACCAAATTGATTTTAAGTAAGCGATACTTCGACCATTGAGGATGATTTTTTATGGAATTTTTCCTGCGTTTTTTATATTTTTTTCTGCGATGTTTTTGTTTAGGTGCTCAAAAAATTAAAACAAAAATTTCCAAAAATCCATATCTATTGAAAATTGTTGAATTTACAAAAACCAAATTGATTTTAAATAAGCGATACTTCGGCCATCGAGGATGTTTTTTTATGGAATTTTTCCTGCATTTTTTATATTTTTTTTCTGCGATGTTATTGTTTAGGTGCTCAAAAAATTAAATCAACAATTTTCAAAAATCCATAACTCTATTGAAATTTTTTAAATTTACAAAAACCAAATTGATTTTGAATAACCGATACTTCGACCATTGAGGATGATTTTTTATGGAATTTTTCCTGCGTTTTTTATATTTTTTTCTACGATGTTTTTGTTCAGGTGCGAAGAAAATTAAAACAAAACTTTTCAAAAACCCATAACTCCATTGAAAATTATTGAATTTACAAAAACCAAATTGATTTTGAATAAGCGATACTTCGCCCATTGAGGATGATTTTTTATGGAAATTTTCCTGCGTTTTTTATATTTTTTTTTTTGGGATGTTTAAAACAAAAATTTTCAAAAATCCATGTCTATTGAAAATGATTGAATTTACAAAAACCAAATTGATTTTAAGTAAGCGATACTTCGACCATTGAGGATGATTTTTTATGGAATTTTTCCTGCGTTTTTTATATTTTTTCTGCGATGTTTTTGTTCAGGTGCTTATAAAATTAAAATAAAAATTTTCAAAAATCCATGTCTCTATTGAAAATTATTGAATTTACAAAAACCAAATTGATTTTAAGTAAGCGATACTTCGACCATTGAGGATGATTTTTTATGGAATTTTTTCTGCGTTTTTTTATTTTTTTTTCTGCGATGTTTTTGTTCAGGTGCTCAGAAAATTAAAATAAAAATTTTCAAAAATCCATGTCTCTATTGAAAATTATTCAATTTACAAAAACCAAATTTATTTTAAGTAAGCCACACTTCGACCATTAAGGATGATTTTTTATGGAATTTTTCCTGCGTGTTTTTATATTTTTTTTCTGCGATGTTTTTGTTTAGGTGCTCAAAAAATTAAAACAAAAATTTCCAAAAATCCATATCTCTATTGAAAATTATTGAATTTACAAAAACCAAACTGATTGTGAATAAGCGATACTTCGGCCATTGAGAATGATTTTTTATGGAATTTTTCCTGCGTTTTTTATACTTTCTTTTGCGATGTTTTTGTTCAGGTGCTCAAAAAATTAAAACAAAAAATTCCAAAAATACATATCTCTATTGAAAATTGTTGAATTTACAAAAACTAAATTGATTTTGAGTAAGCGATACTTCGACCATTGAGGATGATTTTTTATGGAATGTTTCCTGTGTTTTTTATATTTTTTCTGCGATGTTTTTGTTCAGGTGCTCAAAAAATTAAAACAAAAATTTCCAAAAATCCATAACTATTGAAAAGTGTTGAATTTACAAAAACCAAATTGATTTTAAATAAGCGATACTTCGGCCATTCCGGATAATTTTTTTATGCGATGTTTTTGTGATCACAGTCACAGTTTAAAATCACTGATATTAGAAAGTAGCAATCACAGGTAGCAACGTGATTCAAAAGTAGCAGTTTTGCCCGTCTCTAGCGGATCGGCTTTGGAATTTTGAACGTTTACAAAATTTTGCCAAGATATAATTACGTTATTTTGTCGTTTGCAATTGTCCTTGCTTTTATACCCTCAATGGTAACTTGGTTGTCGACCCCAGTTTTCATAATATCTACTTAAATTGATTTAGTGTTTATTGAATGGATGACTTACGGTTATGTAATATTTTTATTGAACGAAATCTAATCAAAAAATAATTCATCACACAGCTTGTGCAGTTCTGTAACGCTCCTTTTTATTGTTCTCATAAGGTAAATAGAAGCGCTAACGACATCTATCGCAGCTATAAAAACCCACGGTCGGCGATATTTCGGCGGAATCCTCGTAGTTTCCACGTCTAGCCATATTTATTAATAATGGAGCACATTAACGTGAATTATTCACACAGCAACGAGGTTGGGGTTCTTGGATAACGGATCTAACGCACGTAACATGACGGTAAAAGCACATGAAGCTTTGGCTTCCTCCTGCGAAATCATTCGAATGCATTTATTCAGATTGCAATTTAAATGCAGTGCAGACAGCTAAAAATATCTGTATTATGGAAACTTTATGTGCATACGAATATATTTTTAATCGAAATTTTTTTTCTAGTATTATTCCGTGTCGTATGGAAACTTTATGTGCATACGAATATAATTTTAATTTTTTTTTTATTGGACCGCAAAACCATTTTGAAACCCGACCCTTCTAAAAAAAGGGTCCACCGAGAAATCCTTTGATGGAATTCGATATGCGTTTGCTAGACACAGGTTCGTTCTTATATTACAGAACACCTGCGAGGTACTGTGCAGCCTGCTATAAAGATATTGTTTGCCGGAGGGCCTTCATATCAACACCGCACACAAATTATTACTTTGTAGATGCACTCGAATACCTGTAGGTGGTTTAGTGCATTGATAACGTTAACGATGCGTTTGGTATTGTTGGTGTTATTAAGCCGTCTCAATCTTTAAATTATGGTCTTCAACAATTGGAAATAGCTTTCATTAGATTACTCGATACAACGGTATTAATAAATAAATGCAGCTTGTACGATTCTGACATTATTGGATTTGGAAAGTGAAAGTGAATGAAGGATGGTTGCGACCGTTAGTAAATTAATTGTGGTTTAATAGCAGCTGAAATCTATACACAATTTTACGACTCTTCGAAGATTTTCAATTTCAAAGGGGCAAAGATTTGTAGGGTTATTTGGAGCAAGGAAAGTCTGAGGATCAAGGCAGTTGTAAAGGAAAACCAGTTTTAGTTACCCAGGATATGGATATATAAAAAATAATAATAACGATTTTTTTTACGTGGGTACACATACTTTCCTGTTCTCCCTTTGACGAATTCTTCTTATAAGAATTGAGTTTTTTTAAATTTATTTAACACCCAGACGTTAAAGATTTATAAAAAATCTTCTAAGTTTCGAAGTTTCTAAAGATTATTAGGACCCCTACAATCAATCTACTGCAATTCTGCAATTTTTGTATAGTGACGTCTTCTCAATAGAACATAGATTATAAAAAATGTAGAAAGTGAACATTTGTTTTCAACGTGATTTAGTGAGGGGGAGGATCCAATAAAAACAGTTCACGATCTTTGTATTGTAAAAACGGCGGAACCAGTTTGTAAAAATATATTTACATGTATACATCATAAGTCGAGTCACCAGCACGGCGAAACGGAAGCTTTTTATTATCAATAAGAACTCCATCGGGAAATTTATTCAGTGAGAAAATTCGGCGACAACGGGCCAGTCTATAGGAAAAACGTTTTAAAACAATAAATTAGCTTTAATCTTGGGAGAGCATTCCGCCGCATGAAAGCAATCTTGGGATTTTTTATGACTTCATATCTGGATGCGCGGAATGGGGAGAGAAAAGGGAGACTCGGATAAGAATATTTTCAGAGGAAATTGTGTACATTAATAATCGCGTTTATGCGACCCTTTCGAGGTTAATATTATTTTTCCTCTTTGGGACGGATAAAAGTGAAATACTGTCAGAGGTCGGTGTCATTCGCACATCTAAATATTTCACACTGCATATTTGAAATGGTCTAAATGTCCAAATATGCATGTATTTACATTCGGCATTATTAATGTTATAATAATGCATAATGCAACTACTGATAGCAGGGGCGGCTCGCTATATAGAGCCAAGGAGCCATGGCACTACCTGTAATAGTTTCAAGCTAGCAAGAATTTTTAATTAATTCTTAAAACACTTTTTCTCCAGTTACTTTGTTATAGAAAGATAAGTCGTTCTTTCTTTCTTTTGTTGTCTTTAATTGTATTTGTTAGCTGACAATAATGGTGTGTTGCAATTGTCAATAATAGTTTGTTGCAATTGCAATTGTCAGAAATCGTATTTTCAGCTATTAAAAATGACATTTTCAGCTGTTAAGAGCTGTCAAAAATGATATTCTTCAGTTATCAAAAATGTTTTTTTATGTCAAAAAATGTATTTCTCACCTATTAAAATGTTATTTTTCAGCTATCAAAAACAGCTTTTTGCGACTTTTTTAAATTGTCAAAAATGGCATTTTTTAGCTGTAAAAAATTGACTTTTTGTAGTCAAAAACTGTATTTTTTAGCAGGCAAGAATGATATGTTTCAGCTGTTAAAAATGGTAGTTTTCACCTGTTAAGAAATTTATCATTAAACTGTCGAAAATGATATTTTTCAGTAGTCAAAAATGTTGTATTTCAGCTGTCAAAAAAGGTATTTCTCATCAATTAAAATGGTATTGGTAGAAACGCCAAAGTGGCGGAATCTATTGCCTGAATGCTGTACTGAATACTGATGGGGGAACAATATTTAAAATGGTATTGTTCAGCTATCAAAAAAAGTATTTTCAACATTTTTTATTTGTTAAAAATGGCATTTTTCAGCTGTCAAAAATTGTAATTTTTGTTGTCAAAAATTGTATTTTTTAGCCGACAGTAATGGTTTGTTGCAATTGTCAATAAGGTTTTGTTGCATTTGCAATTGTCAAAAATCGTATTTTCTGCTGTTAAAAATGACATATTTCAGCTGTTAAAAATGACATATTTCAGCTGTTAAGAGCTGTCAAAAATGATATTCTTCAGTTATCAAAAATGTTATTTTTCAGCTATCAAAAACAGCTTTTTGCGACTTTTTTAAATTGTCAAAAATGGCATTTTTTAGCTGTAAAAAATTGACTTTTTGTAGTCAAAAACTGTATTTTTTAGCAGGCAAGAATGATATGTTTCAGCTGTTAAAAATGGTAGTTTTCACCTGTTAAGAAATTTATCATTAAACTGTCGAAAATGATATTTTTCAGTAGTCAAAAATGTTGTATTTCAGCTGTCAAAAAAGGTATTTCTCATCAATTAAAATGGTATTGGTAGAAACGCCAAAGTGGCGGAATCTATTGCCTGAATGCTGTACTGAATACTGATGGGGGAACAATATTTAAAATGGTATTGTTCAGCTATCAAAAAAAGTATTTTCAACATTTTTTATTTGTTAAAAATGGCATTTTTCAGCTGTCAAAAATTGTAATTTTTGTTGTCAAAAATTGTATTTTTTAGCCGACAGTAATGGTTTGTTGCAATTGTCAATAAGGTTTTGTTGCATTTGCAATTGTCAAAAATCGTATTTTCTGCTGTTAAAAATGACATATTTCAGCTGTTAAAAATGACATATTTCAGCTGTTAAGAGCTGTCAAAAATGATATTCTTCAGTTATCAAAAATGTTATTTTTCAGCTATCAAAAACAGCTTTTTGCGACTTTTTTAAATTGTCAAAAATGGCATTTTTCACCTGTCAAAAATTGACTTTTTGTAGTCAAAAATTGACTTTTTGTAGTCAAAAATTGACTTTTTGTAGTCAAAAATTGTATTTTTTAGCAGGCAATAATGGTATGTTACAGTTGTCAACAATGGTTTTTGAGCTGTTGAAAATGGTAGTTTTCAGCTGTTAAGAAGTGTATTATTCAACTGTAAAAAATATTATTTTTCAGCCATCAAAAGCAGAATTTTTTCGAGATTTTTTTAATTGTCAAAAATCCCATTTTGCAGCCGTCAAAACTAGAATTTTTGTGTTGTCGAAAATTGTATTTTTTAGCAGGCAATAATGCAGCAATAATTGTCAATAATGGTTTGCTGCAGTTGTCAAGAATGATATTTTTCAGTTGTCAAAAATGGTAATTTTCAGCTGTCAAAGAAGTATTTCTTACCTATAAAAATGGGATTTTTCAGCCATTAAAAGCAGCAATTTTTGACTGTCAAAAATGGCATGTTATAGCTATCAAAACCTGTATATTTTGTTGTCAAAAATTGATTTTTTTTGTTGTTGTTAAAAATTGTATCTTTTAGCTGCCAATAACGGTATATTTCATCTTATGGGAATGGTATTTTTCGGCTGTCAAAAATGGTAATCCCCAGCTGTTAAAAATAGTATTTTTCAGCTGCCTCGAGTTGTATTTTAAAGTTGCAGAAAATGGTATTCTTCAGATATCAAATATGCTATGTTTCAGCTGATAAATTTTTGTTTGACATTTTTAAATTGTCAAAAATGGCATTTTACAGCTGTCAAAAATTGCATTTGCCAACAATACTGATATGTTACAGTTGTCAATGAAGGTTTGTTGCAGTTGTCAAGAATGGTATTTTTCAGCTGTTAAAAATGGTAGTTTTCAGCTGTTAAAAAATGTATTTATTCAACTGTCGAAAATGAAATTTTTCAGCTGTCAAAAAAGGTATTTCTATACCTATAAAAATCGTATTTTTCAGCTATCAACGGCAGAATTTTTGGTCATTTTTTTATTGTCAAAATGGCATTTTTCAGGTCTCAAAACTGTTTGTTGTCAAAAATTGTATTTTTTAGCTGACAATAATGGTATGTTACAGTTGTCAATAATGGTTTGTTGTAGTTGTATGTTTCAGCTGTTAAAAATGGTATTTGTCAGCTGTTAGGAAGTATATTATTCAAATAATATTTTTCAGCTGTCAAAAATGATATTTTTCTGCTGTCATCAATAGGGTATTTGTCACCTATAAAAATGGTATTTTTCAGCTATCAACAGAAGCATTTTTCGATATTTTTTTAATTGTGAAAAATGGCATTTTTCAGCTTTCAAAAATTGTACGTTTTGTTGCCAAAAATTGTACTTTTTGTTGCCAAAAATTGTATTTTTTCTTTTCAAAAATTGTATTTTTTAGCTGGCAATAATGATATGATACAGTTGTCAATAATAGTATGTTGCTGTTATCAAGAATGGTATTTTTCAGCTAATAAGAATTGTATTATTGAGCTGTCAAAAATGTAATGTTTCTGCTGTCAAAATGATATTTTTCAGCTGCCAAAAATGGTATTTCCCACCTATATAAATGGTATTTTTGGCTATCAAACACAGCATTTTTTAACTGTCAAAAATGGCATGTTTCAGCTGGCAAAACCTGTATATTTTGTTGTCAAAAATTGTTTTTGGTTTGTTGTTGTTAAACATTGTGTCTTTTAGCTGCCAATAACGGTATATTTCAGCTTTCGGGAATGGTATTTTTCGGCTTTCAAGAATGGTAATCCCCAGCTGTTGAAAATAGTATTTTTCGGCTAGTAAAAAGTTATTTTACTATGTTTCAGCTGATAAAAACAGTATTTTTCAGCTAGTAAAAAGTTATTTCAGACACTTTTGAATTGTCAAAAATTGTATTTTTCAGCTGTCAAAAGTAATTTATTTCGTTGTCAAAAGTAGTATTTTTTACTGTCAAAAATAGTATTTTTTTGTCAAGTATTTTTCGTGTGGTATTCCTCGGTTGTTGAAAATTAGTATTTTCCAACTGTCAAAAATAGTATTTTTCGTGTGTCAACGATGATATGTTTCAGCTGTCAAAAACAATATTTTTCAGCTAATAAAAATTGATTTATTCAACATTTTTGAATTATCAAAAATTGTCTTTTCAGCTGTCAAAAGTAGTATATTTTGCTGTCAAACGCAGGGGCGGCTCGTTATATAGAGCCAAGGAGCCATGGCACAACCTGTAGTTTTAAGCTAAGCAATAATTTTTAATTAATTCTTAAAACACTTTTTCGCTAGTTACTTTGGTATAGGAAGAAAAATCGTTCTTTAAAAAAAGAGGGGTAGGGGGCATATTGTATATGTGGCTCTACCATCAACATGATTCACGAGCTGATAGTACAATTTCAAAAATTTCGAAAAAGAGAAGAATTCATCCAAATTATTTCATACTATTTATGTTTCGCATTATTAATGTTGTAATAATGATAACAATGTAAGGTGTGAGCCACATAATTTTGTTGCTAAGTTGGTCATGCCTGAGATAGAGAGAGAGAAACATAGCAGTCATGTCTGAGATTAATTTATTTTTTTAAATCTAATTTTAAGTCTCGTGACGTAATAATATGCGACATACCTCAATTATCTCACAGCCAACTCTGAAATAAGATTTTGTGGCTCATACGATATAATGTAACTACCATACAGATTGTTCTATATTATTACACAATAATGATTTCTTCAAAGTAACGTAAGAAATTAAATAATCTAGCTGTTAGCAAGTGATGATGAAGATATTAATTTAAAAAATTGATTATTTTCCTTACACTAAAATTATTTCTTCCACAGAATTCTTCTTCAAAATTGATATTTTTTACTTAGCTTTCAAATTCAAAATTTGTTGTTATTAGCCGTTCGGCCACTAAAGAAATTATAGGTAATTGTATTTATAGTCTGTTCATATCCAAGAGGCAGTAAGTGTAAACACAGTCACGTGAACGGTGAGATTGCACAGGGTCGCACATTATCGCGCGCGCCCACTTAGAAAATGCACGGCGCGCTCTGCAGTCGACAGGCACAAAATACAAAGTGAATCTAGCGAGAACTCTTTTTGCACTTACTGCCTCTTGGATATGAACAGACTATAAATACCTTCGAAATTAATAATGTAAGACCAATACAACGACCTCGAGCGGGTAATCGAATCCACTCGACTCGTGATGCAGCAGCGCTTACTTGTAATTGATCCAGTTTATCATCCAGAACCAACGCGTCTCCATAAATATATCAAGACTAACAACTTCACAATTCAAGAATTCCTGGTGTGAGTTACCAGTCTCGTGTGACCAGACATACATCCCACTTTTTATGTAATTATCCTTTCATCTTAATATCCTTCCCATGCTCTGACACCTGTGCGCGTTTATTTATTGCAATGAAGGACATTCCTCGTTCCTCACAGGTTAAATATTCATTACGGCAGAATTTATGGCGGTTGTAATCCGGAGGACATTTTGCGAAAAGATGTTGTTTTACAGGCTTTACATAAAAGAAGATATCCTCGTCAAAAACTCATCATTAAAAGAAACTTTGCGATGAGGGTGAAAAGTATTTTTTTCTTATGATATTTATGATCCACAAAACAATGGTATTCAATATCGAAAAAGTGTTTATATGATGAGTTAAATGTTTGATGACTATTACGAGATTAATATGAATTTTAAATGGAAAAAAAAACAGCAAAATTAAATTAGTTTATTAAAATCAAAAAGGAACATGTCATTCAATCTTCTTAAAATAACCATAAAAGAAAAATTGGAAACATCTGTTCTAGTAAATAAGAGAAATAATAGAACCAAATGTAAGAAGGCCTTGCAAATATGTAATAATATTTTAATGTCGAATGTCTTAAAACACTATATTGCTCTCTAGTCCGCTGTCACCTCGAATATGCCTCAACTGTATGTACTCCACATTCATTCGTGTAAATACACTCAAAAATTGTATGTTGTATATTTAATTGTAAAATGGTGATTTACCGTAATAAATGTATTATTTGATTCATTAATTTCTCACTTAACCCGTGGTGAAACATAATTATATAATTTGATTAATTAAAACACTTGGTTTTGTTTCACTGCTTTTATTTGTCTCAAACAAATAAAAGCAGTGAAACAAAACCAAGTGTTTTAATTAATCAAAATGTATTATTATTATTATTATTAAATAAAAACTCTCTCCAAACGAGTAAGCAATTTTGGAATCTAAAGCGGCCGAAGCGGAAAGAATTTGGCTTCTACTTTCGGCCATTGATTTCAAAGAACGCGCCTCCATTGCCGATGATGAACGTAGTTTTGAAATTCCGTTGGGAAGATATGTTGAAGAAGTTCCACTACCAAAATGTATTGTAAATCTCAATTCAATATACAAAAGTTGACACTATCACGAGGTGCAGCTGATCTTTGACATCCATCCAGTCTTTTTTTTTGACATGGGCTTTAGCCATTCAGTCACACACGGCTATTTTTGTATATTTTTTTTTTATGAATAAATGAAGAAATGAATAATGTAAGACATATACAACAAACACGGACCCGAGCGAAAAATTCTCGATCGCCGAAAAATCTTCCGCCCGGGATGGGAATCGAACATACACAGCCGCGGTGATCCATTCTCTTCAAAATTTCTAAATCTACTAACATATAATACATTTTTGAGGTACTAAAAAAACAATTGATATTTCTAAGCTGGAAACAAAATGGCGACATTCGAAACTTGAATTCGAGTAAGAGAAATTTCATCTTGAAATTAGAAATATTCTAAAAAAATAAAAAAAATATCATTCGAGGAATTGTCTTCAAAATTTCCAAAAGTATTTATAATTATTGTACGTTTGACATACTGGAAAACAACTGATATTTTAAGGCTGGAAACAAGATGGTGGCCCGCTAGACTTGAATTCGAGTAATCGAAATTTGATCTTGAAATTAGAAATATTCTAAAAAAAAATATCATTCGAGGAATTGTCTTCAAAATTTCCAAAACTATTTATAATTAATGTAAGTTTGACATACTGGAAAACACCTGACATTTTAAGGTTGGAAACAAAATGGTGGCGCGCGAGACTTGAATTCGAGTAAACGAAATCTGATCTTAAAATTAGAAATATTCTAAAAAAAATATCATTCGTGGAATTGTCTTCAAAATTTCCAAAACTATTTATAATTAATGTACGTTTGACATGCTGAAAAACAACTAATATTTTAAGGCTAGAAACAAAATGGTGGCCCGCGAGACTTGAATTCGAGTAAGTGAAATTTGATCTTGAAATTAAAAATATTCTAAAAAAAATATCATTCGAGGAATTGTCTTCAAAATTTCCAAAAGTATTTATAATTAATGTACGTTTGACATACAGAAAAACAACTGATATTTTAAGGCTGGAAACAAAATGGTGGCCCGTGAGACTTGAATTCGAGTAAACGAAATCTGATCTTAAAATTAGAAATATTCTAAAAAAAATATCATTCGTGGAATTGTCTTCAAAATTTCCAAAACTATTTATAATTAATGTACGTTTGACATGCTGAAAAACAACTAATATTTTAAGGCTAGAAACAAAATGGTGGCCCGCGAGACTTGAATTCGAGTAAGTGAAATTTGATCTTGAAATTAAAAATATTCTAAAAAAAATATCATTCGAGGAATTGTCTTCAAAATTTCCAAAACTATTTATAATTAATGTAAGTTTGACATACTGGAAAACACCTGACATTTTAAGGTTGGAAACAAAATGGTGGCGCGCGAGACTTGAATTCGAGTAAACGAAATCTGATCTTAAAATTAGAAATATTCTAAAAAAAATATCATTCGTGGAATTGTCTTCAAAATTTCCAAAACTATTTATAATTAATGTACGTTTGACATGCTGAAAAACAACTAATATTTTAAGGCTAGAAACAAAATGGTGGCCCGCGAGACTTGAATTCGAGTAAGTGAAATTTGATCTTGAAATTAAAAATATTCTAAAAAAAATATCATTCGAGGAATTGTCTTCAAAATTTCCAAAAGTATTTATAATTAATGTACGTTTGACATACAGAAAAACAACTGATATTTTAAGGCTGGAAACAAAATGGTGGCCCGTGAGACTTGAATTCGAGTAAACGAAATCTGATCTTAAAATTAGAAATATTCTAAAAAAAATATCATTCGTGGAATTGTCTTCAAAATTTCCAAAACTATTTATAATTAATGTACGTTTGACATGCTGAAAAACAACTAATATTTTAAGGCTAGAAACAAAATGGTGGCCCGCGAGACTTGAATTCGAGTAAGTGAAATTTGATCTTGAAATTAAAAATATTCTAAAAAAAATATCATTCGAGGAATTGTCTTCAAAATTTCCAAAAGTATTTATAATTAATGTACGTTTGACATACAGAAAAACAACTGATATTTTAAGGCTGGAAACAAAATGGTGGCCCGTGAGACTTGAATTCGAGGAAGCGATATTTGCATCTTTGTATTAGGAGTATTCTAAAAAAAATTATCACTCGTGGAATTGTCTTCAAAATTACTAAAACTACTTGCAAATAATGCATTTTTGACATACTTGGAAACAATTGATATTTTTTAGCTAGAAACAATATGGCGACATTCGTAACTTGAATTCGAGTAAGCAAAATCTGCATCCTGGGATTGGAAAAATTCTAAAAGCTCCATCACTCGTGATTATCTTTAGAATTTCTAAAATTGCTCAGAAATAATGCATTTTTCACATACTAAAAAAACAATTAGCATTTCTAAGATAGAAACAAAATGGCGACATTCGAAACTTGAATTCGAGTCAGCAAAATTTGCATCTTGGGATTTAAAAAATTCTAAAAGCTCCATCACTCGTGGAATTATTTTCAGAATTTCTAAAACTGCTCAGAAATAATGCATTTTTCACATACTAAAAAAAAATTGACATTTCTAAGCTAAAATCAAAATGACGGCATTTGTAACTTGAATTCGAGTCAGCAAAATTTGCATCTTGGGATTGGAAAAATTCTAAAAGCTCCATCACTCGTGGAATTATCTTCGGAATTTCTAAAACTGCTCAGAAATAATGCAGTTTTCGCATACTAAAAAACAATTGACATTTCTAAGTAAGAAACAAAATGGCGACATTAGAAACTTGAATTCTAAAAAAAATATAATTTATGGAATTGCCTTCAAAATTTCCAAAACCACTTATAATTAATGCACATTTTACGTACTGGAACAGAAATGATATTGTAAGGCCAGAAACAAAATGGTGACCTGCGAGACTTGAATTCGACGAAGCGAAATATTCATCTTCGGATTAGAAATATTTTAAAAAAATGATCACTCGTGGAATTGTCTTCAAAATTATTAAAACTACTTAGAAATAATACATTTTTAATATATTAGAAATCAGTAGGTAAAGATTTTAGTTGGAAACGAAATTGTGACTTTAAATTTCGGATTAGAAGTTAAAAAAGAAAACATCACTTTCGCTTAAAAATGACTAAAACTACTTCCACTCGTGGAATTATCTTCGAAAATTACTGAAACTGCTTATAAATAACGAATTGACATACTAGAAAACAATTGATATTTTTAAGCTAGAAACAAAATGGCGACGAAGTTTGAATTTGTGAAAGCGAATTATTTAGATTTAGATTAGAAATTAAATTCCACTCGTGGAATTGTTTTAGAAAATTCCTGAAGCTGCTTATAAATAACGAATTGACATACTAGAAAACAATTGATATTTTTAATCTAGAAACAAAATGGCGACATTCGAAATCGTGGAAGCGAAATTTGCATCTACGGATTAGAAAAATTCTAAAAACATGATCACCCGTGGAATTTTTATAAAAATTTCCAAAAGTATGTATTTGGAAATAATACATTCTTGACATACTTACTGGAAAACAATTGATATTTTGAACGACATTCCAAACTAGAATTCGAGGAAGCGAAAATTGCATCTTGGGTTTTTTTTTTAAAGAAGGATTTTTGACGGAATAGCGGGTTAAGGAGATTGAATGATTAAGGGAATGGCGTAAGCATTTTAGCTGTTCGGCTAACGTTGATTTAATATTTTTTTGAAAATTAATTTGTATAATGAATGGGACAAATATGGAACAACCGGGTCCATGGCTGTTCAGTATTTGTCTGAAAAATTTATATCGGTCCATCTCTTATTAAGACCCTTCAGAAAATGTACTTGCGTGAGAACAAATGCCAATTTAAAGTGACGCGTTCGCTAAAAATCGAAAATGTAAAAAATCGGAAAAATCAACTTTTTTTAATAATCATAAAAATTTAAACGTAAACTCCTTTCCCTTGCAACTAACCCGCGAAAGCTTTAGAAGATCGCATCCGATTTTAAATGGAAAGACCACTAGTAAAAGAGTAATAAACATTTATAAAGTATACCTGCCAATTAATAGAAGAGTGCTCGCTTTCGAAGTTACATTTTATTAGATATATCAATTAATACATAAAAATAAACAAAACGTTAATAATAAATTAAATTTAAAATAATAAATACCAGAACATACCGTCTAGATTTTCTCAATGTTATTATTTTTTATAAATTATTTTTGTTATTATTATGAATTCGTTAGAAATCTTCACGGTAAGCATTAGACAATTGGAAATAATGGACTAACTAATGCAGAGATTTTTTTAAAATATAAAATAGTATAGAAGCTATCGAAAAAAAAAATAGGTGTAGCGCCTCCCCTTAAAGCGTACTTTTTTCATCAGTAAACGAGAAATCAATTTCCGTATTAAAATTTCAGTTTGTTGAAATAGCAAAAAAGTTGGCATGTCGGTTTGAAATTTTAGGAAAAAAAAATTTAGAAACATTTTTTTTTTAGAAAAATAAAAAAAATATTTTTCAGACTGTAGAGTGCGTTGTAAATATTTGCAACAATTATTTCATTTGTCGAGTTTGTTTTTGTTATCAATTACTCATTTGAATGCCAGTGAAACTATTATCGATAATCGTAATGGAATCTTGGAAAATTATTGAATTAAACGCATTTGTGCATCTGGAGTAACATAATAACATGCCCGATGTAATTACACGTAAATAACATGCTGCGCTTTGCATAAACCCAACAAACCACAAAAATTAATAACCGTAATTACCAACTGGAAGAGCCCATACTGCTACACATAACCGGTCGCCGGGATGATTCTTTCGCGTTTCATTACTTTTAATTACGTAACGATGGATATGACCGGTCGGATCTTCCAATAATAACTTCATCATTAAGAATTCCACATAATTAAAGTCTAGCCGCGCTATGAAGGCATCTTGGACCGCCCTCATTCGATGCGTCTCGAATGCCTGAGGTTCACAATAAGCGTTGGGTTGTATGTATATTTATTTCCAAAGTTATCTGTAACCTTTTATAAATAGGAGCCGATACTGCACCAATAGCTAAACGTTAATCACCTCAGATGCCTTCATTGCGCGGCCAGACTTTACCTTCAATGCAGTGTGTAATAAATGTCTCTTTTCTGTTGTAGGTGAGTCGCAGAGAAAAACCATGTGCATATGCCTGGGTGAGAACACGTTTTGAATTTTTTGTGTGACTAGCCGTAAATCCCATTTACACGTTTTGATTAATTTTTGCCCAACGCCAGACGAGTTCGTGTTTACATTTTGGCCGTTGGCCGCGTTCCAAGCCATTTATTCAGGCGTACAAAGACCAGATTATTTAATTCGCATCTTCCGAATGATACATTGTCTGGACGTACACGGCTAATTTGAAAATCGACTCGTGTTTTATTCGTACCGACTGAAGGATAGTGTGTGTGTGTGTGTACAACGCTACGTCAATTTGTATTTTTAAAGTTCAGCAAAGCGATTAGACAGCGGTTAGACGTTTCGTATTTTTATGCCAAGTTTAAAATTAGCAGCGGGATTGTTTCATGATTATATTTCTGGTTTACTGTATTATTATGTATTTATGTGTATTAACAAGTTGCCAGATTTCGTAATGAAAATTTTGAACAAAGGACTTTACAGATAGTGACACTTGTTTCTTTTTTTATACATGGTTGTATTTCTAGTTTACCGTATTATTGAGTTTGTAAGCAATTTGCCATATTTCTATCTTTAAAACTGTATAGAAAGTGACCATAAAGTTGGCTTCTTAGAAGAAACTTCCAATCGATGTGATTAACGACCGTTAATCACTGTGTAATCTTTAATAGAGATAATACTTCATTGCGTGCAATCTAGTTTACCCGATAGGCAATGCTTTCCACTTTTATATTCCTAGTTCAAGGTTCACAATCAGCGTTTCTTGAATCAGCTTTGTCCTTGATCCCCCCATTTTTGCCTCCGGTCTGCAAAAATACCATAATCGATATTCCGTTAAATTACTTGGAAATGATGACAGCGGACCATTAATCAAGCAGATGTTCATTAATACGCAAACATCAATGAATCGGGCGAAAACAAAGGTTTGACCTCGGCAGTTGGCAACGACCAATTTGTGATGAATCAAGCTCTAGGCAGGGACCAGTGCAGCACCGTGCGATGGCTATGAATGAGTCCGGTGTTGTCGAGTGCTCCATAATTCGATTATTTTATTAATAAGTCTTCCGGTCGTTTAGACATCGCACGAAACGAGCCATCGAAATGCATTTCCGCCGGCGGAGGGGAGAACCAACTTTGAACTGGCGCGAGATGCACGCCACCGCGGCCTTCTCGGATAATTACATAATAGCTCTGAAAGAATTTCTCGCTGGGGTCGGATTTTTCGTCATTCGAAGCTATGAATGAAAACGAGATTCCAGGATTGAAAGAGTCACGTGACTACAAGCGCCATTGCTCAATTGCAGGTTAAACCGTACTTAACTCCGAACTTGGTTTGAGATAATTTTGGATGGTTTAGCGATAATCGTGACTTAAGGTCTAAATTGTTAAAAACACTCACAATTTAATTTAAAAATTCCACTCCTTCAAAGTTGCTCCAAAAAAATATTAAAACAATCCCTACAAACTGCAAATTTTGCAAATTTACTCAAAATCAATTCTCCTTCAATGTTCTAGCGAAACTATAAATATTCCTAGCCCAAATTATCAAAAACTCTCACTTTAATTCGTCGCAATTTAATTTGAAAATTCCACTCCTTCAAAGTTGCTCCAAAAAAATATTAAAACAATCCCTACAAACTGCAAATTTTGTAAATTTACTCAAAATCAATTCTCCTTCAATTTTCCAGCGAAACTATAAATATTCCTAGCCCAGATTATCAAAAACTCTCACTTTAATTCGTTGCAATTTAATTTGAAAATTCCACTCCTTCAAAGTTGCTCCAAAAAAATATTAAAACAATCCCTACAAACTGCAAATTTTGCAAATTCACTCAAAATCAATTCTCCTTTAATATCCTAGCGTAACTATAAATATTCCTAGCCCAGATTGTTAAAAACTCTCACTTTAATTCGTCGCAATTTAATTTAAAAATTCCACTCCTTCAAAGTTGCTCTAAAAAAATATTAAAACAATCCCTACAAACTGCAAATTTTGCAAATTCACTCAAAATCAATTCTCCTTCAATTTTCCAGCAAAACTATAAATATTCCTAGCCCAGATTGTCAAAAACTCTCACTTTAATTCGCCACAATTTAATTTCAAAAATCCACTCCTTCAAAGTTGCTCCAAAAAAATATTAAAACAATCCCTACAAACTGCAAATTTTGCAAATTTACTCAAAATCAATTCTCCTTCAATTTTCCAGCGAAACTATAAATATTCCTAGCCCAGATTATTAAAAACTCTCACTTTAATTCGTCGCAATTTAATTTGAAAATTCCACTCCTTCAAAGTTGCTCCAAAAAAATATTAAAACAATCCCTACAAACTGCAAATTTTGCAAATTTACTCAAAATTAATTCTCCTTCAATTTTCTAGCAAAACTCTTAATATTCCTAGCCCAGATTATCAAAAACTCTCACTTTAATTCGCCGTAATTTAATTTGAAAATTCCACTCCTTCAAAGTTGCTCCAAAAAAATATTAAAACAATCCCTACAAACTACAAATTTTGTAAATTTACTTAAAATCAATTCTGCTTTAAAATCCTGTAAGAACCAGAAACATTCTCTCCCTTTATTTCCAAAAAAAATCACAATTGAACTCGCTGCGCGACAATTTAGAAATTGCGCACTTTCGACGTTGCGTAAAAAATGTAAAAACAATTGCTACAAACTGTAAATTTTGCAAATTTAGTCAAAATCAATTCAGCTTTAAGATCCTCTAACAACCAGAAACATTCTCTCCCTTTATTTCCAAAAAAATCACAATTCAACTCGCCGCGTATCAATTTAGAAATTGCGCACTTTCGACGTTGCTTTAAAAAGAAATATAAGAAACAATTGCTGTAAATGATAAATTTTGCAAATTTACTCTAAATAGATTCTCCTTTAATTTTCTAGCGAAACTATAAATATTCCTAGCTCAGATTGTAAAAAATTCGCCTCAATTTAATTTGAAAATTCCATTTACTCAAAGTTGCTACAAAAAAATATAAGCACAATTGCTACAAACTCGAAACTTTACAAATTTACACAAAATTGATTGTGCTTAAGATTCTACAAAACCTTAAAATTATCTCGAGCAAATTTCCAAAAAAAATAACGATCAAACTCGCCGCGTTTTATTTTGAAAATTACATACCTTCAAAATTAATTTAAAAAATATAAAAACAATTGCGAGTAATTGTAAACTTCGCCAATTTACTCAGAAACGATTATGCTATAAGATGCTACAAAAAAACGAAAACATCCCCTATAGGTTTCCCAAAAAAATACGATTACATCTTTTTCAAAATTTCTCATCTTCAAAATTGCTTTAAAAATGTAAAAACAGTTGCTGCAAACTTTGCAAATTTTCTCAAAATAGATTCTGCTTCAGTATTCCGTATAAACTAGAAACATCCATCTCTTAGATTTCATTAAAATCATATTTCAGCTCAGCGTGTTCCTATTTGAAAACAACACATCTTCAAAATTACTTTAAAAAATATAAAAACAATTGCCAGTAATTCTAAAGTTTGCAAATTTATTCAGAAACGATTCCGTTTTAAGATTCTACAGAAAGTGAAAGCATCCCCTATGCAGATTCCCAAAAATAATACGCTTACATTCGTTGCCTTTCCATTTTAAAATTGCCATTTTCAAAGTTGCCTTAAAAATATTTAAAAAAATGCTGCAAACTGGTAACCTTTCAAATTTTCTCAGAAACGATTCTTCTTTAAGATTATACAAAAACGAAAAACATCCTCTACCCAGATTTCCAAAAAATACGTTAACATTCGTTGCCTTTCCATTTTAAAATTGCCATTTTCAAAGTTGCCTTAAAAATATTAAAAAAATTGCTGCAAACTGGTAACTTGTCAAATTTTCTCAGAAACGATTCTTCTTTAAGATTATACAAAAACCGAAAACATCCTCTACCCAGATTCCCAAAAAATACGCTTACATTCGTTGCCTTTCCATTTTAAAATTGCCATCTTAAAAATTGCTTTAAAAATATAAAAACAATTGCTGCAAACTGCTAACTTATCAAATTTTCTCAGAAACGATTCTTCTTTAAGATTATACAAAAACCGAAAACATCCTCTACCCAGATTTTCAAAAAATACGCTTACATTCGTTGCCTTTCCATTTTAAAATTGCCATTTTCAAAGTTGCTCTAAAAATATAAAAACTATTGCTGCAAACTGCTAACTTGTCAAATTTTCTCAGAAACGATTCTTCCTTAAGATTATACAAAAACCAAAAACATCCTACCCAGATTTCCAAAAAATACTCTTACATTCGTTGCCTTTCCATTTTAAAATTGCCATTTTCAGAGTTGCTTTAAAAATATAAAAATAATTGCTGCAAACTGCTAACTTGTCAAATTTTCTCAGAAACTATTCTTCTTTAAGATTATACAAAAACCAAAAACATCCTCTACCCAGATTCCCAAAAAAATACGCTTACATCCGTTGCCTTTCCATTTTAAAATTGCCATTTTCAAAGTTGCTTTAAAAATATAAAAATAATTGCTGCAAACTGCTAACTTGTGAAATTTTCTCAGAAACGATTCTTTTTTAAGATTATACAAAAACCAAAAACATCCTCTACTTAGATTCCCAAAATATGCTTACATTCGTTGCGTTTCCATTTCAAAATTGCTCATCTTCAAAATCGTTTTAAAAATGTGAAAACAATTGCTGCAAACTGCAAATTTACTCAAAATCAAGATACTGCATAAACTAAAAACATCCCCATCCCAGATTTCCAAAAGTATTACACTTAAACTCGCCACGTTTGAATTTGGAAATTGCAACGTCCGATATTGTCCGAACAAATCAAGTCAGCCATGATCTGTTAATGCTATTGTTAAGAGTGCATAACGTGTATATCAGATTATTTCTAACTCTTGAGGTCGCAGAGATACCCAATATTAGGCCCACCCGTTACAATTGATTCGGCAATTTTTTTCCATTCCTTTGTAAGAAATAAACCAAACGTGACCTCCCACGGGCCGAAGCCGTGATGAAATGTTTCGTATGCTAATGCACCTATACGCAACGGACGTAATGAACACAAAGCCGATCCATTGAATCCCTCTGTACAGATCACACCTACCCTTTCAATTCAAATTGTCTAAATTCACATAAATTAACCGAGCTCAATTACAATGGCTGTCGAACGCCCCGACATACATTCAGCGCTGAAATTTGCAAGCTAATGTTGTAAAATATATGGGGCCGTTTAAGTGGTTATCGCGCCACGGAATCTACGATACAATCGACTATTTGCGTAATAGAAATTTCCATTAGCGTTTTGTTAAACGTAACAAATTGTCCGATCGACCGAACTTACACCGAGTGCGGTGATGCAGAAGATGCTAAACCAATGTCCCATTTCCGCTAATTATTGAGCAAACATACCAAATGCAAATTGATTGATTTTAATTAAAAGCCAATGTTGTATATCATTTCCAATAATGGTATTGAAAACGTTAATTCACCGCAATGCGGGATTATAAATGCGCCAACTAAACTTACTAACTAAAATTTTCAAAAATCCATATCCCCATTAAAAACTGTGGGTTTTACAAAAACCAAATTGATTTTGAATAAGCGATACTTCGACCATTGAGGATACTTTTTTAAGGAATTTTGTCTGCGCGTTTTATATTTTTTCTGCGATGTTTTCATTCAAGTGCTCAAAAAATTAAAACGAAAATCTTCAAAAATCCATATCTCTATTGAAAATTGTTGAATTTACAAAAACCAAATTGATTTTGAATAAGCGATACTTTGATCATTAAGGATAATTTTTAAGGAATTTTTTCTTTGCGTTTTATATTTTGTTCTGCGATGTTTTCATTCAAGTGCTTAAAAAAATAAAACGGAAATCTTCAAAGATCCATATCTCTATTGAAAATTGTTGGATTTACAAAAAACGAATAAATAAAATGGAAACTACCTTACTTATTGCAGAGAGTATTAAATAAATTCAAAAAACGAAATATAGCCTGAATATATAAATATTCAACCTGTTCGTAACTCTGCAAGCAAAATTAAGTCTTACTAAGACTATAAACAAATAACTAGTTGTTTCAATAAGTTATTTGTTTATAGTCTTAGTAAGACTTAATTTTGCTTGCAGAGTTACGAACAGGTTGAATATTTATATATTCAGGCTATATTTCGTTTTTTAAATTTTTTTTTTAAAAAACGAATAGATTTTGAATTAACTATACCTCGGCTATTGAGGATGATTTTTTATGGAATTTTGTCTGCGCGTTTTATATTTTTTTCTGCGATGTTTTCATGCAAGTGCTCAAAAAAATAAAACTAAAATTTTCAAAAATCCGTATCTCCATTAAAAATGGTTGAATTTAATACCAAATTAATTTTGAATAAGCGATTGAGGATATTGTTTTAAGGATTATTTTCTATTCGTTTTATATTTTTTTCTGCAATGTTTTTATTCAAGTGCTCAAAAAAATTAAAACGAAAATCTTCAAAAATCTATATCTCTATTGAAAATTGTTGAATTTACAAAAACCAAAGAGATTCTGAATTAGCTATACTTCAGCCATTGAGGATGATATTTTATGGAATTTTGCCTGCGCGTTTTATATTTTTTCTGCGATGTTTTCGTGCAAGTGCTCAAAAAAATAAAACTAAAATTTTCAAAAATTCATATCTCCATTAAAAATTGTTGAATTTACAAAAACCAAATTGATTTTGAATAAGCGATACTTCGACCATTGAGGATAATTTTAAAGAAATTTTTCTTCCCATTTTATATTTTTTTCTGCGACGTTTTCATTCAAGTGCTTAAAAAAATAAAGCGAAAATCTTCAAAAATCCATATCTCTATTGAAAATTGTTGAATTTACAAAAACCTACGAGATTTTGAATTAGCTATCCTTCGGCCATTGAGGATGATTTTTTATGGAATTTTGTCTGCGCGTTTTATATTTTTTCCGCGATGTTTTCATGCAAGTGCTCAAAAAAATAAAACTAAAATTTTCAAAAATCCATATCTCTGTTGAAAATTATTGAATTTACAAAAACCAAATTGATTTTGAATTAGCTATACTTCGGTCATTGAGGATGATTTTTTATGGAATTTTGTCTGTGCGTTTTATATTTTTTCTGCGATGTTTTGATTCAAGTGTCCTAAAAATTAAAACGAAAATCTTCAAAAATCCATATCTCTGTTGAAAATTATTGAATTTACAAAAACTAAATTGATTTTGAATTAGATATACTTCGGCTATTGATGATGATTTCTTATGGAATTTTGTCGGCGCGTTTTATATTTTTTTTGCGATGTTTTCATGCAAGTGCTCAAAAAAATAAAACAAAAATTTTCAAAAATCCATATCTCCATTAAAAATTGTTGAATTTACAAACTCCAAATTAATTTTGAATAAGCGATTGAGGAAATTATTTTAAGGAATTTTTCTACGCGTTTTATATTTTTTCTGTGATGTTTTCATGCAAGTGCTCAAAAAAATAAAACTAAAATTTTCAAAAATTCATATCTCCATTAAAAATTATTGAATTTACACAAACCAAATTATTTTTGAATAAGCGATACTTCGACCATTGAGGATATTGTTTTAAGGTATTTTTTCTACGCATTTTATATTTTTTTCTGCGATGTTTTTATACAAGTGCTCAAAAAATTAAAACGAAAATCTTCAAAAATCCATATCTCTATTGAAAATTGTTGGATTTACAAAAACCAAAGAGATTTTGAATTAGCTATACTTCGGCCATTGAGGATGATTTTTTATGGAATTTTGTCTCCGCGTTTTATATTTTTTCTGCGATTTTTTTCATTCAAGTGCTCAAAAAAATAAAACTAAAATTTTCAAAAATTCATATCTCCATTAAAAATTGTTGAATTTACAAAAACCAAATTGATTTTGAATAAGCGATACTTCGACCATTGAGTATAATTTTTAAGGAATTTTTTCTAAGCGTTTTATATTTTTATTCTGCGACGTTTTCATTCAAGTGCTTAAAGAATTAAAACAAAAATCTTCAAAAATCCATATCTCCATTGAAAATTGTTGAATTTACAAAAACCAAAGAGATTTGAATTAGCTATACTTCGGCCATTGAGGATGATTTTTTATGGAATTTTTTCTCATTACAAAAATACTTGAGGGTAAATTTAAAGAACTACAAAATGTGATTTAGTTTGGGAAACAATTTAACGCCACTTATGCAAAAGTGTTGAATCGATAACCATTTAGACGACAAGTAATTTACAACTTACAGAAGGGCCATGCCGCTCCCTTAACGTCACCTGTTCGCAAATTACGGCATCACATCCGAGACCTAATGGCGACGGTGTAATGCATAAAGGGAATGGCTGGTTAGAGAGGTGACCGAAAGTACTTTCCCAAAAGGGCATCGGTGGAGGTGGGTTTGGGTGGTGTGCAGGGACATCATCCGTAGGGATGTGTGCAAAAATGTTCCCTCCTGATAAAATATTTATTGTCAATGTGTCTCAATACTCCGTTGGCATGGTGGTGTAATATAAACGTATTCTGAATCGATTGCGTTAGTTAACTTTTTTTCTACAGCTTACGGTATATTTATTAATTCCAAAACATTAGATTGTACTTTCCAGTCTGCCGTACGTGAAATTAAGATCAAGTCTACTCGTCAGACATAATATGGATGTCTCACAATGTATCATGGCACACTTGAGGTTTTTTTTTTAATGAACATACTTTATGAAAGTAAAAGCATTCCTTTTGCTGCAGTCGTTGAGTTACAAAACGGAGGAATCTAAGATCAATAAATTTTTGAAAGAAGCTCCAGATGGAAAATATTTATTTACAAAATTTTACTTGCCAGAGGCCGTCAGGTATTTAAGTTTGTCGCACACGTACGGGCGTAAACATTTTCTTAATGCCCTTGGTACATTTGAAATCACCCAAATAGAGTAAAAATTGTTGCTCATACATTTACGCAAAATTTGTTTTCAGGCGACAAATAGCTTAAAATGTCCGGAAAAGAAATGTTTTGAACTCATCTAATATTGGGAACTAACTGGTCAAAAAAAATAGGAAAAACAAAAACGTGGGCTGTGTGATTTCTAATGGATTGACCCATAAATAACCATTTTATAATTTTTGTCATAAGTTATCAGAATTATTAAGTGATGACCATAATTCCCTCAAATTATTTATTAAATACTTTTGTTTGAATAGAATCGTTTTCAGGATTTTTCACATATACTCCACGTTCGCCTTTTTTCCTCACACTCGCCGCATGCATTTAAATTTGCTTTTGAACAGAGTCGGCCCTCCCGAACAAAAGTTTCCTAATATGATGAAATTCTGCGGGGATAACAGTGTAACGGGCGGTATTTCAAAACGCTTTATTTTTAATTAAATCGCCGCTCTCGGGTCAGGTTTTAAAAATAAATTACTTTCCTCTCCGTATCGTCCCGAATTGAAACCGTAAAAGTATTTATATTTAATGGCCCGCAATGTTCCGCAGACGAAGAGAAAAAATTACATAAATCAGTTTTATTTCCCTTTTTTCTTTTTGATACACATAAGAGACTGCTATATAACGTTTAATTGAATTTGCAGTTATATTATATTTTTATGGAAAAAAAGATACAAGCATATTTTTTTCCAGTTTATCATTCATGGTTGGTTCAAGTTACCGGAACACCTAAATAATTCTCCAACCGTACAAAAATTCAAAAATTATTTCAGACAAAAGTTTCTTAAAGGTAAATAAGCTATCGTTTAAATATATTTTTAGTTTACAGGGCAGTGGCGGCTCGTGGAACAAGTTGATGATAGAGCCACTTATACAATATATCCCCTTCTTTTTTAAAGAAAGAACGATGTAGCTTCCTAGACCGAAGTAACTGGCGAAAAAGTGTTTTAAGAGTTAATTAAAAATTCTTGCTGAGCTTTAAACTACATGGCTCCTTGGCTCTATATAACGAGCCGCTCCTGCTTAATTTGATAAAATGATGATTTGCGAATCAAATTTAATTTTTATAGAATTTCGTCGACACGTTTTATATATTTTTTAGAATTTTTCATTCTAGTATTACACAATTCAAAAAACAAAATTTTCGAAAATTCACAACTCTCAAAATAATTGGCGAATTTTCAAAAACTCTATTTCATTTCATGAAAGGATGATTTTCAAATCTAATTTATTTTTTGTAGAATTTTGTCAACACGTTTTATATTTTTTTTAGAATTTTTCACTCGAGTATTACACAATTCGAAAACTAAATTTTTCAAAAATTCACAACTCGCGAAATAATTGGCGAATTTTCAAAAACTCTATTCAATTTGATGAAAGGATAATTTGCTAATCTAATTTAATTTTTGTAGAATTTTGTCAACACGTTTTATATTTTTTTAGAATTTTTCACTCGAGTATTACACAATTCGAAAACTAAAATTTTCAAAAATTCACAACTCGCGAAATAATTGACGGATTTTTAAAAACTCTATTTAATTTGATGAAAGGATAATTTGCTAATCTAATTTAATTTTTGTAGAATTTTTTTAACACGTTTTATATTTTTTTTCGAATTTTTCACTCGAGTATTACACAATTCGAAAACTAAAATTTTCAAAAATTCACAACTCGCGAAATATCCGGCGGATTTTCAAAAACTCCATTTAATTTGATGAAAGGATGATTTACGAATCTAATTTAATTTTTGTAGAATTTTGTCAACACGTTTTATATTTTTTTTGAATTTTTCACTCGAGTATTACACAATTCGAAAACTAAAATTTTCAAAAATTCACAACTCGCGAAATATTCGGCGGATTTTCAAAAACTCCATTTAATTTGATGAAAGGATGATTTGCAAATCTAATTTAATTTTTGTGGAATTTTGTCAACACGTTTTATATTTTTTTTCGAATTTTTCACTCGAGTATTACACAATTCGAGAACTAAAATTTTCAAAAATTATCAACTCGCGAAATAATCAGCCGATTTTCAAAAACTGCACTTAATTTGATAAAACGATGATTTGCAAATGTAATTTATTTTTTTTTTAGAATTTAATCGACACGTTTTATATATTTTTTTAATTTTTTTGTTAGAGTATTACACAATTCAAAAACTAAAATTTTAAAAAATTCACAACTCGCGAAATATCCGGCGGATTTTCAAAAACTCCATTTAATTTGATGAAAGGATGATTTACGAATCTAATTTAATTTTTGTAGAATTTTGTCAACACGTTTTATATTTTTTTTCGAATTTTTCACTCGAGTATTACACAATTCGAAAACTACAATTTTCAAAAATTCACAACTCGCGAAATAATTGGCGGATTTTTAAAAACTCCATTTAATTTGATAAAAGGATGATTTGCAAATCTAATTTAATTTTTGTGGAATTTTGTCAACACGTTTTATATTTTTTTAGAATTTTTCACTCGAGTATTACACAATTCGAGAACTAAAATTTTCAAAAATTATCAACTCGCGAAATAATCCGCGGATTTTCAAAAACTGCACTTAATTTGACAAAACAATGATTTGCAAATCCAATTTATTTTTTTTAGAATTTAGTCGACACGTTTTATATATTTTTTTTTATTTTTTCGCTCCAATATTACACAATTCGAAAACTACAATTTTCAAAAATTCACAACTCGTGAAATAATCGGTGGATTTTCAAAAACTGCACTTAATTTGATAAAACGATGATTTGCAAATGTAATTTAATTTTTGTAGAATTTCGTCGACACGTTTTATATTTTTTAATTTTTTTTGCTCGAGTCTTACACAATTCGAAAACTAAAATTTTCAAAAATTCACAACTCGCGAAATAATCGGTTGATAAAACGATGATTTGCAAATGTAATTTATTTTTTTTAGAATTTAATCGACACGTTTTATATATTTTTTTAATTTTTTTGCTCCAATATTTCACAATTAGAAAATGAAAATTTTCAAAAATTCACAACTCGTGGATTTTCAAAAACTGATGGTAGAGCCATTTATACAATATACCCCCCCCCCCCCCCCGTAAAGAAATAACAATTTATCTTCCTACACCAAAGTAACTGGAAAAGTGTTTTAAGAATTAATTAAAAATTCTTGCTGAGCTTCAAACTTCAGGTGGTGCCATGGCTCCTTGGCTCTATATAACGAGCCGCCCCTGTTACAGGGTGTTCATTTTATTATAGCAATTTGGTAATTTTTAGTTTTTTGGATAGAACACCCTGTATGTTTTTAAATTTTTTGTAGACATCATTTTCTTCAATTTTTTTTTTTTATTTCGTTTTTTTAATTGCTGGAGACTCGAGCGCAAAAATTGGAAATAAATACAAAATTCAACGCCAAAATTCCACAAAAATCAAATCCAACTCATAAAACGTCGTTCTTTTGAAATAAATTTGGCTTTTGAAAATCTAATGATTTCCACGTGAATTTTGAATTTTTGAAGATTTCGTTTTTAAATTGCGGGAGACTCGGCAGTAAAAATAAATATAAATCGCGAGATCAAAATTCCACAAAAATTAAATTCAACCCACAAAACGTCGTTCTTTTAAAATTAATTTGTTTTTTGAAAATCCAATAATATCCTCGTGAATTATGAATTTTTGAAAATTTCGTTTTTTAATTGCTGGGGACTCAAGCGTAAAAATTGGAAATAAATACAACATTCAACGCCAAAATTCCACAAAAATTCAATTCAACCCACAAAACGTCGTTCTTTTGAAAACAATTTGGTTTTTGAAAATACAATAGTTTCCTCGCGGATTGTGAATTTTTTAAAATTTCATTTTTTAACTGCTGGGGACTCGAGCGTAAAAATTGGAAATAAATACAAAATTCAACGCCAAAATTCCACAAAAATTGAATTCAACTCGCAAAACGTCGTTCTTTTGAAATTAATTTGGTTTTTGAAAATACAATAGTTTCTTCGCGAATTGTGAATTTTTGAAAATTCGTTTTTAAATTGCTGGGGACTCGAGCGTAAAAATTGGAAATAAATACAAAATTCAACGCTAAAATTCCACAAAAAATCAATTCAACTCATAAAACGTCGTTCTTTTGAAAACAATTTGTTTTTTTTTTAATCCAATAATATCCTCGTGAATTACGAATTTTTGAAAATTTCGGTAAAAGGTTCGGTAAAAATTTAAATTAACTAACAAAATCGTTTAATTTCACTTATTTTTTTTTATGTTGTTGACAATTGTGGCAATTATTCGTAGAGGTGATGGTAATAATCGAGATATTTTAATAATCGATTATTTTAGAACGAGGTATTTTAATAGTAAATTTTTGCATCGATAATTTTTACTACTACTTTCAGTAGGATCCAATATTATATCGATATTATAATCGATAATTTCATCGATGTAACAATCGATTATTATATAAATACAATAATCGATTATTATATCTGTTGAAGCAACAAATCGCTAGTGAGGGGTCCTTGGAGCCAAATTCGAGGACCCTGGGAAGATTAGTTTCTGCAAATCACCTAGCCTTCTGTTGCATGAAAAGATTACCCTTCCACCCATAGATAGACATTATAAAGATTTATGAAATTTTTGTGTAAATACGTCTTCCTCCGCCCAATGAAATGACCAGGAGGTAAATAAACTTACTTAAAGCATCTTATAATAAAACTGTGTGGAGCACATAGGCGACATTAAGAAGTCATATTGACCATAATAACAGCCATAGAACCGAAATAAACATTAATTAATAAGCGCCATCGCCGAATAAGTAATGGGCGGTCCAACAAACTTGCTAATTGCGAAGGCGACAACAACTGAAACAGGTTTGTTTTAGACACAAACCTTAACATCATTAATTTAATTTAAAGTGGTGGTGAAATTATGGTCGGTTGAACGAATTTATGTGCATCAATGGCGAGATCTTGCTGCAATTTACAAATGGAAATACTATTTACACGATGTAATTCAGAAGACATTTTTTTTCTGGTTGGGACAATGAGTGCACTTTATTTTAGAACTTCGGATTCGTTGCCAAGTTATCTAAAGCGCGTTTTAAACACTATTAATAATTGGCGATTATTTTAATGATGAGTTTTAGATTAATAAAAAAAATTATGCAACTATATATCATGTAGAATGTGTGCTTGAATCAGATTTTTCAAAAGGGCTCTCGACCGAGGTGTTACTGGGCAACCAGCCAGAACCGAATTGTCAAATAATACCATTAACAAGTTTGCGAAAGAATTACCAATACAATAAACTAATCCACGTTGTAGGTTTTCAAAATTTCGAAGAAAATCATTACATGAATTTAGTCCATCCAATACAGCTCCTAAGATAGAACCAAAAATTATTTTTACATTCTTCCTGTATGATTTAATTAATCATCATAACCGTGTTTCCTTTTATAGTCAGTAAATGAGGCAATACATCCAGAGACAATTTCCCGATGTAAAAAAATTCTTAAAAACGTGTGTATTCCATCTAATTTTAGCTAATAGCACGCATAATGGGGTACTAAGGCCGCATTAACAAGTTACAGATGTTTACAGGAAGAGAAAGAACGCGTCCACATTTAGAGTCGTGCTTAGGTAAAATTGGAACTAAATTAATGCCAACAGTTATATACAAGTCATAACAAGATTATGCCCTGCCACTTAATACGATGACAAATTAAAGTTTTTTTTCTTCTTCGTCTCTTGTTGTTACGTAACAAATACGCCAAGCAACTGCGGACGATTAATTGTCATTCTTAATAATAACGTTCCAAATTTAGAAAACCATTATTCCATTAAGATTATAACTAATGTTTTCCATGGTTATTAATATCTGCAAATGTTGCAAGTAATTTCCTATAGCAGTATTTTATCAATTAAAGTGGGGCATCGTAAAACGCTGAAATAGATGATTGTGGTTTGATTGAAGTATTACTTGGCCGTGTTATTATTTGGGATACGATTTCGTAATAATTAGCGTGCGTGGGCTGCATTTATGAGGTATGAAATTGGAACCGCTCAATTGACGTTTACTTTTCAAACGGGGAGAGAAACTATGTAAATGAGGTAAGCGTGTAATGATCGGCTTTTAAATTTTATTTATAGATTCCATCTATGTACACAGAAACACCTGTGATGTAATTGAAAATGCGGCTGCATATCAATAAGGTTATAAAATTGTATCCTGAGTGTGTTTCATAAGCCTATTGGAATGTTAATTAGCATATCTAAGGATTTTGTAAAAATCTACCCAAGGGTCCCCTTACTTTTTCTCAAAAATTGGGTTTGAAATTATTTCCTGAAGAAGCCACTGGTTTGATTCCGGGCTTCTACACACCACTGGAAAGATCCGCCGTAGCGGCTAAACGAGAACTCCAAATTGAACGCGGTTTGCAAATCTGAGCTCCTCGTATGTCAATTAGTCGGATTAGAGATTTTTTATTTTTGACGAAAACATGAACATAGCGCAGCTCTCGTGCGATTATTTTGAAAACTTGTGAAGGGATGTTCTGAGATTTTAACTCGAGCATAAAGTAGAATCGATTTTGAGTGATTTTGGAAATTTTCCAGCTCGTGGGAATTGATTTTATATTTTTTTTAACCGCACGCGCAATTCGCGAAATCAAAATATTCAAGCGCAGTTCTCGTGCGATTATTTTGAAAACTGGTGAAGGGCTGTATTGAAATTTTAATTAGGGCGTAAAGTAGAATCGATTTTGAGTGATTTTGAAAATTTTCCAGCCCGTGGCAATTGTTTTTATATTTTTTTTAACCGCACACGCAATTCGCGGAATCAAAAAATTCAAGCGCTGTTCTCGTGCGATTATTTTCAAAACTGGTGAAGGCCTGTTTTGAGATTTTAACTCGGGCGTAAAGTAGAATCGATTTTGAGTGATTTTGGAAATTTTCCAGCTCGTGGGAATTGGTTTTATATTTTTTTAACCGCACGCGCAATTTGCGAAATCAAAATATTTAAGCGCAGTTCTCGTGCGATTATTTTGAAAACTGTCGAAGGGGTGTTTTGGGATTTTAACTCGGGCATAAAGTAGAATCGATTTTGAGTGATTTTGGAAATTTTCCAGCGCGTGGGAAATGTTTTTAAATTTTTTTTAACCGCACGCGCAATTCGCGAAATCAAAATATTTAAGCGCAGTTCTCGTGCGATTATTTTGAAAACTGTCGAAGGGGTGTTTTGGGATTCTAACTCGGGCGTAAAGTAGAATCGATTTTGAGTGATTTTGGAAATTTTCCAGCTCGTGGGAATTGGTTTTATATTTTTTTAACCGCACGCGCAATTCGCGAAATCAAAATATTTAAGCGCAGTTCTCGTGCGATTATTTTGAAAACTGTCGAAGGGGTGTTTTGGGATTTTAACTCAGGCGTAAAGTAGAATCGATTTTGAGTGATTTTGGAAATTTTCCAGCTCGTGGGAAATGTTTTTATATTTTTTTTAACCGCACGCGCAATTCGCGAAATCAAAATATTTAAGCGCAGTTCTCGTGCGATTATTTTGAAAACTGTCGAATGGGTGTTTTGGGATTTTAACTCAGGCGTAAAGTAGAATCGATTTTGAGTGATTTTGGAAATTTTCCAGCCCGTGGCAATTGTTTTTATATTTTTTTTAACCGCACGCGCAATTCGCGGAATCAAAAAATTCAAGCGCTGTTCTCGTGCGATTATTTTCAAAACTGGTGAAGGGCTGTTTTGAGATTTTAACTCGGGCGAAAAGTAGAATCGATTTTGAGTGATTTTGGAAATTTTCCAGCGCATGGGAAATGTTTTTATATTTTTTTTAACCGCACGCGCAATTTGCGAAATCAAAATATTTAAGCGCAGTTCTCGTGCGATTATTTTGAAAACTGTCGAAGGGGTGTTTTGGGATTTTAACTCAGGCGTAAAGTAGAATCGATTTTGAGTGATTTTGGAAATTTTCCAGCGCGTGGGAAATGTTTTTAAATTTTTTTTAACCGCACGCGCAATTCGCGAAATAAAAATATTTAAGCGCAGTTCTCGTGCGATTATTTTGAAAACTGTCGAAGGGGTGTTTTGGGATTTTAACTCGGGCGTAAAGTAGAATCGATTTTGAGTGATTTTGGAAATTTTCCAGCGCGTGGGAAATGTTTTTAAATTTTTTTTAACCGCACGCGCAATTCGCGAAATCAAAATATTTAAGCGCAGTTCTCGTGCGATTATTTTGAAAACCGGTGAAGGGGTGTTTTGGGATTTTAACTCGGGCGTAAAGTAGAATCGATTTTGAGTGATTTTGGAAATTTTCCAGCGCGTGGGAAATGTTTTTATATTTTTTTTAACCGCACGCGCAATTCGCGAAATCAAAATATTTAAGCGCAGTTCTCGTGCGATTATTTTGAAAACTGTGGAAGGGGTGTTTTGGGATTTTAACTTGGGCGTAAAGTAGAATCGATTTTGAGTGATTTTGGAAATTTTCCAGCGCGTGGGAAATGTTTTTAAATTTTTTTTAACCGCACGCGCAATTCGCGAAATCAAAATATTTAAGCGCAGTTCTCGTGCGATTATTTTGAAAACTGTCGAAGGGGTGTTTTGGGATTTTAACTCAGGCGTAAAGTAGAATCGATTTTGAGTGATTTTGGAAATTTTCCAGCTCGTGGGAAATGTTTTTATATTTTTTTTAACCGCACGCGCAATTCGCGAAATAAAAATATTTAAGCGCAGTTCTCGTGCGATTATTTTGAAAACTGTCGAAGGGGTGTTTTGGGATTTTAACTCGGGCGTAAAGTAGAATCGATTTTGAGTGATTTTGGAAATTTTCCAGCGCGTGGGAAATGTTTTTAAATTTTTTTTAACCGCACGCGCAATTCGCGAAATCAAAATATTTAAGCGCAGTTCTCGTGCGATTATTTTGAAAACCGGTGAAGGGGTGTTTTGGGATTTTAACTCGGGCGTAAAGTAGAATCGATTTTGAGTGATTTTGGAAATTTTCCAGCGCGTGGGAAATGTTTTTATATTTTTTTTAACCGCACGCGCAATTCGCGAAATCAAAATATTTAAGCGCAGTTCTCGTGCGATTATTTTGAAAACTGTGGAAGGGGTGTTTTGGGATTTTAACTTGGGCGTAAAGTAGAATCGATTTTGAGTGATTTTGGAAATTTTCCAGCGCGTGGGAAATGTTTTTAAATTTTTTTTAACCGCACGCGCAATTCGCGAAATCAAAATATTTAAGCGCAGTTCTCGTGCGATTATTTTGAAAACTGTCGAAGGGGTGTTTTGGGATTTTAACTCAGGCGTAAAGTAGAATCGATTTTGAGTGATTTTGGAAATTTTCCAGCTCGTGGGAAATGTTTTTATATTTTTTTTAACCGCACGCGCAATTCGCGAAATCAAAATATTTAAGCGCAGTTCTCGTGCGATTATTTTGAAAACTGTCGAAGGGGTGTTTTGGGATTTTAACTCGGGCGTAAAGTAGAATCGATTTTGAGTGATTTTGGAAATTTTCCAGCGCGTGGGAAATGTTTTTAAATTTTTTTTAACCGCACGCGCAATTCGCGAAATCAAAATATTTAAGCGCAGTTCTCGTGCGATTATTTTGAAAACCGGTGAAGGGGTGTTTTGGGATTTTAACTCGGGCGTAAAGTAGAATCGATTTTGAGTGATTTTGGAAATTTTCCAGCGCGTGGGAAATGTTTTTATATTTTTTTTAACCGCACGCGCAATTCGCGAAATCAAAATATTTAAGCGCAGTTCTCGTGCGATTATTTTGAAAACTGTGGAAGGTGTGTTTTGGGATTTTAACTTGGGCGTAAAGTAGAATCGATTTTGAGTGATTTTGGAAATTTTCCAGCGCGTGGGAAATGTTTTTATATTTTTTTTAACCGCACGCGCAATTCGCGAAATCAAAATATTTAAGCGCAGTTCACGTGCGATTATTTTGAAAACTGTCGAAGGGGTGTTTTGGGATTTTAACTCGGGCGTAAAGTAGAATCGATTTTGAGTGATTTTGGAAATTTTCCAGCGCGTGGGAATTGGTTTTATATTTTTTTAACCGCACGCGCAATTTGCGAAATCAAAATATTTAAGCGCAGTTCTCGTGCGATTATTTTAAAACTGTCGAAGGGGTGTTTTGGGATTTTAACTCGGGCATAAAGTAGAATCGATTTTGAGTGATTTTGGAAATTTTCCAGCGCGTGGGAAATGTTTTTAAATTTTTTTTAACCGCACGCGCAATTCGCGAAATCAAAATATTTAAGCGCAGTTCTCGTGCGATTATTTTGAAAACTGTCGAAGGGGTGTTTTGGGATTTTAACTCGGGCGTAAAGTAGAATCGATTTTGAGTGATTTTGGAAATTTTCCAGCTCGTGGGAAATGTTTTTATATTTTTTTTAACCGCACGCGCAATTCGCGAAATCAAAATATTTAAGCGCAGTTCACGTGCGATTATTTTGAAAACTGTCGAAGGGGTGTTTTGGGATTTTAACTCGGGCGTAAAGTAGAATCGATTTTGAGTGATTTTGGAAATTTTCCAGCGCGTGGGAATTGGTTTTATATTTTTTTAACCGCACGCGCAATTTGCGAAATCAAAATATTTAAGCGCAGTTCTCGTGCGATTATTTTAAAACTGTCGAAGGGGTGTTTTGGGATTTTAACTCGGGCATAAAGTAGAATCGATTTTGAGTGATTTTGGAAATTTTCCAGCGCGTGGGAAATGTTTTTATATTTTTTTTAACCGCACGCGCAATTCGCGAAATCAAAATATTTAAGCGCAGTTCACGTGCGATTATTTTGAAAACTGTCGAAGGGGTGTTTTGGGATTTTAACTCGGGCGTAAAGTAGAATCGATTTTGAGTGATTTTGGAAATTTTCCAGCGCGTGGGAATTGGTTTTATATTTTTTTAACCGCACGCGCAATTTGCGAAATCAAAATATTTAAGCGCAGTTCTCGTGCGATTATTTTAAAACTGTCGAAGGGGTGTTTTGGGATTTTAACTCGGGCATAAAGTAGAATCGATTTTGAGTGATTTTGGAAATTTTCCAGCGCGTGGGAAATGTTTTTAAATTTTTTTTAACCGCACGCGCAATTCGCGAAATCAAAATATTTAAGCGCAGTTCTCGTGCGATTATTTTGAAAACTGTCGAAGGGGTGTTTTGGGATTTTAACTCGGGCGTAAAGTAGAATCGATTTTGAGTGATTTTGGAAATTTTACAGCTCGTGGGAAATGTTTTTATATTTTTTTTAACCGCACGCGCAATTCGCGAAATCAAAATATTTAAGCGCAGTTCACGTGCGATTATTTTGAAAACTGTCGAAGGGGGGTTTTGGGATTTTAACTCGGGCGTAAAGTAGAATCGATTTTGAGTGATTTTGGAAATTTTCCAGCGCGTGGGAATTGGTTTTATATTTTTTTAACCGCACGCGCAATTTGCGAAATCAAAATATTTAAGCGCAGTTCTCGTGCGATTATTTTAAAACTGTCGAAGGGGTGTTTTGGGATTTTAACTCGGGCATAAAGTAGAATCGATTTTGAGTGATTTTGGAAATTTTCCAGCGCGTGGGAAATGTTTTTAAATTTTTTTTAACCGCACGCGCAATTCGCGAAATCAAAATATTTAAGCGCAGTTCTCGTGCGATTATTTTGAAAACTGTCGAAGGGGTGTTTTGGGATTTTAACTCGGGCGTAAAGTAGAATCGATTTTGAGTGATTTTGGAAATTTTCCAGCTCGTGGGAAATGTTTTTATATTTTTTTTAACCGCACGCGCAATTCGCGAAATCAAAATATTTAAGCGCAGTTCACGTGCGATTATTTTGAAAACTGTCGAAGGGGTGTTTTGGGATTTTAACTCGGGCGTAAAGTAGAATCGATTTTGAGTGATTTTGGAAATTTTCCAGCGCGTGGGAAATGTTTTTAAATTTTTTTTAACCGCACGCGCAATTCGCGAAATCAAAATATTTAAGCGCAGTTCTCGTGCGATTATTTTGAAAACCGGTGAAGGGGTGTTTTGGGATTTTAACTCGGGCGTAAAGTAGAATCGATTTTGAGTGATTTTGGAAATTTTCCAGCGCGTGGGAAATGTTTTTATATTTTTTTTAACCGCACGCGCAATTCGCGAAATCAAAATATTTAAGCGCAGTTCTCGTGCGATTATTTTGAAAACTGTGGAAGGGGTGTTTTGGGATTTTAACTTGGGCGTAAAGTAGAATCGATTTTGAGTGATTTTGGAAATTTTCCAGCGCGTGGGAAATGTTTTTAAATTTTTTTTAACCGCACGCGCAATTCGCGAAATCAAAATATTTAAGCGCAGTTCTCGTGCGATTATTTTGAAAACTGTCGAAGGGGTGTTTTGGGATTTTAACTCAGGCGTAAAGTAGAATCGATTTTGAGTGATTTTGGAAATTTTCCAGCTCGTGGGAAATGTTTTTATATTTTTTTTAACCGCACGCGCAATTCGCGAAATCAAAATATTTAAGCGCAGTTCTCGTGCGATTATTTTGAAAACTGTCGAAGGGGTGTTTTGGGATTTTAACTCGGGCGTAAAGTAGAATCGATTTTGAGTGATTTTGGAAATTTTCCAGCGCGTGGGAAATGTTTTTAAATTTTTTTTAACCGCACGCGCAATTCGCGAAATCAAAATATTTAAGCGCAGTTCTCGTGCGATTATTTTGAAAACCGGTGAAGGGGTGTTTTGGGATTTTAACTCGGGCGTAAAGTAGAATCGATTTTGAGTGATTTTGGAAATTTTCCAGCGCGTGGGAAATGTTTTTATATTTTTTTTAACCGCACGCGCAATTCGCGAAATCAAAATATTTAAGCGCAGTTCTCGTGCGATTATTTTGAAAACTGTGGAAGGGGTGTTTTGGGATTTTAACTTGGGCGTAAAGTAGAATCGATTTTGAGTGATTTTGGAAATTTTCCAGCGCGTGGGAAATGTTTTTATATTTTTTTTAACCGCACGCGCAATTCGCGAAATCAAAATATTTAAGCGCAGTTCACGTGCGATTATTTTGAAAACTGTCGAAGGGGTGTTTTGGGATTTTAACTCGGGCGTAAAGTAGAATCGATTTTGAGTGATTTTGGAAATTTTCCAGCGCGTGGGAATTGGTTTTATATTTTTTTAACCGCACGCGCAATTTGCGAAATCAAAATATTTAAGCGCAGTTCTCGTGCGATTATTTTAAAACTGTCGAAGGGGTGTTTTGGGATTTTAACTCGGGCATAAAGTAGAATCGATTTTGAGTGATTTTGGAAATTTTCCAGCGCGTGGGAAATGTTTTTAAATTTTTTTTAACCGCACGCGCAATTCGCGAAATCAAAATATTTAAGCGCAGTTCTCGTGCGATTATTTTGAAAACTGTCGAAGGGGTGTTTTGGGATTTTAACTCGGGCGTAAAGTAGAATCGATTTTGAGTGATTTTGGAAATTTTCCAGCTCGTGGGAAATGTTTTTATATTTTTTTTAACCGCACGCGCAATTCGCGAAATCAAAATATTTAAGCGCAGTTCACGTGCGATTATTTTGAAAACTGTCGAAGGGGTGTTTTGGGATTTTAACTCGGGCGTAAAGTAGAATCGATTTTGAGTGATTTTGGAAATTTTCCAGCGCGTGGGAATTGGTTTTATATTTTTTTAACCGCACGCGCAATTTGCGAAATCAAAATATTTAAGCGCAGTTCTCGTGCGATTATTTTAAAACTGTCGAAGGGGTGTTTTGGGATTTTAACTCGGGCATAAAGTAGAATCGATTTTGAGTGATTTTGGAAATTTTCCAGCGCGTGGGAAATGTTTTTATATTTTTTTTAACCGCACGCGCAATTCGCGAAATCAAAATATTTAAGCGCAGTTCACGTGCGATTATTTTGAAAACTGTCGAAGGGGTGTTTTGGGATTTTAACTCGGGCGTAAAGTAGAATCGATTTTGAGTGATTTTGGAAATTTTCCAGCGCGTGGGAATTGGTTTTATATTTTTTTAACCGCACGCGCAATTTGCGAAATCAAAATATTTAAGCGCAGTTCTCGTGCGATTATTTTAAAACTGTCGAAGGGGTGTTTTGGGATTTTAACTCGGGCATAAAGTAGAATCGATTTTGAGTGATTTTGGAAATTTTCCAGCGCGTGGGAAATGTTTTTAAATTTTTTTTAACCGCACGCGCAATTCGCGAAATCAAAATATTTAAGCGCAGTTCTCGTGCGATTATTTTGAAAACTGTCGAAGGGGTGTTTTGGGATTTTAACTCGGGCGTAAAGTAGAATCGATTTTGAGTGATTTTGGAAATTTTACAGCTCGTGGGAAATGTTTTTATATTTTTTTTAACCGCACGCGCAATTCGCGAAATCAAAATATTTAAGCGCAGTTCACGTGCGATTATTTTGAAAACTGTCGAAGGGGTGTTTTGGGATTTTAACTCGGGCGTAAAGTAGAATCGATTTTGAGTGATTTTGGAAATTTTCCAGCGCGTGGGAATTGGTTTTATATTTTTTTAACCGCACGCGCAATTCGCGAAATCAAAATATTTAAGCGCAGTTCTCGTGCGATTATTTTAAAACTGTCGAAGGGGTGTTTTGGGATTTTAACTCGGGCATAAAGTAGAATCGATTTTGAGTGATTTTGGAAATTTTCCAGCGCGTGGGAAATGTTTTTATATTTTTTTTAACCGCACGCGCAATTCGCGAAATCAAAATATTTAAGCGCAGTTCTCGTGCGATTATTTTGAAAACTGTCGAAGGGGTGTTTTGGGATTTTAACTCGGGCGTAAAGTAGAATCGATTTTGAGTGATTTTGGAAATTTTCCAGCTCGTGGGAAATGTTTTTATATTTTTTTTAACCGCACGCGCAATTCGCGAAATCAAAATATTTAAGCGCAGTTCACGTGCGATTATTTTGAAAACTGTCGAAGGGGTGTTTTGGGATTTTAACTCGGGCGTAAAGTAGAATCGATTTTGAGTGATTTTGGAAATTTTCCAGCGCGTGGGAATTGGTTTTATATTTTTTTAACCGCACGCGCAATTTGCGAAATCAAAATATTTAAGCGCAGTTCTCGTGCGATTATTTTAAAACTGTCGAAGGGGTGTTTTGGGATTTTAACTCGGGCATAAAGTAGAATCGATTTTGAGTGATTTTGGAAATTTTCCAGCGCGTGGGAAATGTTTTTATATTTTTTTAACCGCGCGCGCAATTCGCGGAATCAAAATATTTAAGCGCAGTTCTCGTGCGATTATTTTGAAAACTGTCGAATGGGTGTTTTGGGATTTTAACTCAGGCGTAAAGTAGAATCGATTTTGAGTGATTTTGGAAATTTTCCAACGCGTGGGAAATGTTTTTATATTTTTTTTAACCGCACGCGCAATTCGCGAAATCAAAATATTTAAGCGCAGTTCACCTGCGATTATTTTGAAAACTGTCGAAGGGGTGTTTTGGGATTTTAACTCGGGCGTAAAGTAGAATCGATTTTGAGTGATTTTGGAAATTTTCCAGCTCGTGGGAAATGTTTTTATATTTTTTTTAACCGCACGCGCAATTCGCGAAATCAAAATATTTAAGCGCAGTTCACGTGCGATTATTTTGAAAACTGTCGAAGGGGTGTTTTGGGATTTTAACTCGGGCGTAAAGTAGAACCGATTTTGAGTAATTTTGGAAATTGGACTAAACCCCTTGGAAATTTTTATAAAAATGCAACTTTTTTAATAATCATCGTAGGCCATTGAAGTATACCTTGTTTTTCATCAGAAAACGAGAGAAATTGATTGCCGTTAAAAAATTTCAGCTATCTTCAATAGCAAAAAAATTAGTCAGTCACCATGAGCATTTTAGAAAATTTAAAAAAAATAATTGATTTTTCAGACTTTGATCCGCCGTAGCGGCTAAACGAAAACCCCAAATTGAACGCGGTTTTCAAATCTGTGCTCCTCGTACGTCAATTAGTCGGATTCAATTAAAATTGGAGATTTTTGACGAAAACCTGAAAATCTACCCAACGGTTCTTACTTTTTCTCAAAAATTGGCTTTGAAATAATTTTCTGAAGAAACCACTGGTTCGATTCCGCGTTTCTACATATCACTAGAAGGATCCCTTCAAGACGCCTCAGAAAATGTACTTTCGCAAGAACAAATGTTAATTTCAAGCCCGTAACGCGTCAGCAAAGAAAACTCGAAAATGGAAAAAATCGAAAAAATCAACTTTTTTAATAATTTAAAATTAAAGAATAATTTCGCAAAACATCCAAAAACAGGAACCATCCTTCAAGTTCAGCCAATTTTAGTTCATTTATTTTCAATAATTAAAGCATTTTATTACTCGCGAGGGGATTAACTTACCAAACTGTAATTAGACGTATGAACAGGTTTCTGGTGTGAAAATAAAGGGCAAATGAAAAAGAGTACATAAAAGTGCTTGGGAAAGTGGAATGCAGATTCCAGAAAATTGTGAACACATGTGCACCGCTTTTATGTCCCGGGGAATACTCGGGTGTTAAATGCATCGCAAAGTGGAAGGATGCTGAAGAATGTCTCGGCTTTATTTAACTGTCAACACCTCTTTGATGTGAATGTACAAAGGTCAAAGGCGCGATTTGCGAAATTTATTTCAAACGGTATTTCAATGTGTTCGCGGATGTGAACGAGTTTTGTACAATCATAAATTACAAAAAAAAAAATACGCCAGATCAACGGTCAAGGAGACAATGGTCTGAAATTGAAGGATTTTCAGTACCGTTCACCGTTTGTTTAAATGTTGAAATGGCGGTTTAGCCAATTATCTAAATTTATAAAATCGATTGACGTAGCGAGCTTTGCGAAGGTAATAAATATCATCGCCGTATTAATACAATAGAAATTTTGGTATTCTCCCCCTAGTTCAAATAAAAATTCCCTTCCATTTTATTTGTCATGTACGGACGTGATATCCGCAGGGAGCCTTTAATTAACTGTAATACAGACGTGAATTCGGGGATTTTCGAATTCATCTCGGAAACACATTTTAATTTCAGTTCGGGCTTCCTGCCGGTAGTTCGAGGATTACATTATTTGTATTCGTCTGCTTTGTTGCGAAAAATGGCAATCGAAATTATTTCGATGCCGATATTAAATTTTATAGTCTGTCATTATGAGGGGTATTTCGTATCGATTTACTACTTCGTGTGCTGTTGCGAAAATTGAATACTAAGCAAATTACAAGGCAATACTTTGTATTATTTTAATATTTAAGTGACAGCAGCGTCTTATGATCAAAGATCCTGATCAAACTATTCACACCTGAAAAATTAATGCACGTAAAATGTACATTTTAAATTAATTATGCAGGCATTTCAAATAATATTAATAACTGTGTTCATTTATTATTATTATTATTATTTATTAAATAATTTTATTTTAAAGGCGAATGGTTGTTAAGATGTTATTTTAATCTTTTATATTTTCACATGGGCTTGGATATTTTTTTTAGTTTTATAGGTGATTTTATTTTTTTTAATTGTCACTGTTCTTTATTTGTATTTGTATTTATTGGTTTCATTCTAAGTACTTACAGAAATAAAAATCTAAATACATACAAACAATTCACAATTAATTTATATCTTTATTTTATTTAATGCCGCTGTCACTGGTTAAACCGTTACCACGTAATGTACGAGGTGTGCATACTGAAGTTCAAGTGCGTGAAATTATTAACACAAATTCTTGATTGCGAAAGTTAACACTACACGTAGTCGTAAGATAAATTGCTATCGACCATCCGTTTCTTTTTTCCACGATATATTGCATATTATTTCAATACATATTATTTCAATAATAATAATAAGTTTATTTCCCAACAGAACAAAAAATATTCCAGTTACAGGGAAATTTTACAATTAACAAATAAGAAAATAAATACCTCTAATAGAATTAAAAATTAAAAATAATTATATTATTTGAAATAACGAACAGGCTCGTAATCACAAAGAGATGTTTAAACAATATTCGCAATTATTTTGTTTATAACTGCAACAAAACGCCCGCAATTAATTATTAAAGTTAATGAGTGAAAATACGCAAGTGGTAATGTGACCTGATTTTTAAACGGCATCGGCTTTAGATATCGATTTACAACAAGCGCGTAGGAAATATCTGAGTGCTCTTTAAGCGTCAATGAACTTGAGGACTCTTTATCTTTTACAAAAAAAAAAACACTTCAAATTTCGGAGGCAAGAAATCGGATCTCGCGTTTTAAATAAACAAACACACATTCCATGCAGACCTAATTAAATGAGAAAAGCATCGGTACTCGAAATGTTTAAAAACCTCGAAAAATTAGGAAAATTCAAAAAAAAAATTTCGAATAAATTTTGACGGAAATGGGTTCACAAATATTTTGTGTATGTGCCCTTAAATTAAAGGTGTCTGTAATGACCATGCAGAGATGGGGGACCAGATAAGACAAAGTGGATTAATAAACAAATTAGAAACAACTTTACTTGTTGCAGAAAGCATTAGATAAATACAAGAAAACGAACCTGTTCGTTAATCTGCAAGCAAAAAATTAAGTCTTACTAAGACTATATAATAAGTTATCAATAAGTTATTTGTTTATAGTCTTAGTAAGACTTAATTTTTTGCTTGCAGATTAACGAACAGGTTGAATATTCATATATTCAGGCTACATTTCGTTTTCTTGTATTTAAAGTGGATTAAATTGGCAAACATGGACTTTTTGTCATTTCATAAAATGTAAAAAGTCTAAATTGAATTGTGTGTTTTTGGCAGCCCCCACCTTGCCTGCAAACACTATTTCCTCATTTCCTACTCAGTCGCTTATCCAATCCTGAATAGCCATCAAAAGATCCCACTCATCTTCTCCTTCTACAGGATGTCTACGCTAAACCGTTCGTTAAAAGTTTACGGGGTTGCCGTTGTAATAAAAATTTGAAAAAAATCCTCATCATTTTTTTTTATTGCTCCTGAAGTAACAAGTTAATTTAAACACGCAAATAAATTCACCTTCATACAATTATTAGTATTATCAAACCTTGCTGATGACGCAACTTAAATTTGCACAACTCAACAACATTTCAGAAATATGACACATTTCGCTGTACACTTTACGGATTGCGGAGCGTTATGTAAAGTGTTTCCGCACAGCTTTTCCTTCTGTCTCATTCCATATGCGAATTTTATGAGAATGTTATTCGCGAGATTAAAGGGAGTATTCCACGAAAAAAAAAGCAAGCGCCAGTTCCACCCCCCTATTTTATATCATATTTTACACGAACGGCTATTTGCATACATTCCGCACAATATTTATGCATTAACCGGACGTAAATTTGCCTGTGCGGATAAACATGAAGGACGAGAATATTTAAACGGCATGACAAGAACCGCGGAGCGTAATATCCATCAGTGCCCTCCCTATCTGATTCCAAAACCAGTCAAAAAATACCTTGCCCGGTATAATTTGGTTATCACGCGTTGTCACATCTGACTTGAAACATTCATTACCTTAATCTAGATGTTGCCCGTCGTCGGACGGCCATAAATTTTCGAAAACCCGGAGATAATTAATACTTTAATATTTAGCACCTAATTTAATTCGTATGGCCCAGTTTTTTTTTTAAATTCACGTTGGAAAGTTAAATTGAGTTTCCTCCGCGGTATATTATTAATATAATGCGGCTCTCGCCAACAATGACCTTTCACACTAACGAAAATATATTGTCGCCCTTTTGTAATGTAATTTGTGCAGGCGTGCATCAAGTGTTTGAGATAAATATGCTATTAATAAACTGATAATGAGCTGCAAACGCGAGTAAATATGTAATAGAATTAATCTCTTGATGTGCATACAGCGACCTTAGATCCTAATAGCCGTCAAAAATTGCGCGACCCTCAAGTCTCAAGACCAAGGACACGCTTAAAAAGCGGACACCCACTCGATAATTTATTCAAGCCAGTAAGATGATTTATGCTCCATGGCAGACTGCTTCCGCTCAAAGGGCGCAGACAAAAGCCTATTTTATATATCGAGAGAGTTTATCTATTGTATTTTACAAGAGAGCTTTGTACGAAGCCGAGACTTATAAAGATTGATGGCCGTGCAAATATCAGCCTGTCTGAAATATCCCCTCTGCCACTACACACACTCCTACCAGCTGACATTGTGAAATAGAAGCAGCGGTTTCTACCAAATAAAATCGATATCTGGGGAGTAATAATCGTGTTTGAACACCATTGTCAGAAGAACAGAGGCGATTATAATGGTCCGATCGTTTCATTCGACAATATCGGTCCCTTCAGGAATTAAAAATAGGCCTGTCAATAAAGCTGACAACAAATAAAAGCCTTTGTTTGAACGATTAGTCTTAAACGCGTAGATTTTATGTGTTCGGGAAACAATTGTCATTTTAAATTACTGGTATTTTAAACAAATTAGAAACAACTAATTGTCATTTTAAATTACTGGTATTTTAAACAAATTAGAAACAACCTTACTTGTTGCAGAAAGCATTAAATAAATTCAATTAAACGTTTTATTGAATTTACTGGTATTTTCTTCGGTCGAGATAAAAAAAATAATCAAGGAAACACTTTCCAAATCCAAAGCGAAAAGTGTCAATTTCCGCTATCAAAGTGCAAAAGATAAAAAGTTCCGACACGTCCCGTGCAGCACACTTGCGGAAAAGTTACCGTAAAAATATTCTGGCCCACTTTAAATTTCTAATCCGGGCGGTGGTTTTATTGTTACGTTTTCGCAATAAATCGCGGAAACTCCGGATTTTATTGGTGCGGCCCAAAAGGCCGAAATCGTAAAAACGGCATTCGATGGTCGCACGGCGTTTAACATGTGGGAAAACCGATACTGCGTGTGCCATCGCGGGTCGCGTGGGTTTCGAGTTAAAAATCTTCGGATTAACTTATGGCAATAAAGTCGGCGATATTAAGGGACTATAAGTTAAGTTAACGTTTTCATTATGTAAAACATTTTGGGTGATCTCCGAAAGATGAAGATTGCGGATAGTTGCGAGGTTCGTTAATTCCACATCAGTTCAACCAGGCCATGTCACCCCTCACTTCAGATTTTGATGATTTTTTTTTGGTATGACACAAAATATTGTTGCCCTAAGTCAAGTACATTCCAAGAGATTGAGGTTGAAAGTTTATGGGAAAACGGTGCCGTTCTTGTGGCTTCGCGGCAGTCTTGCACTTAAAAAAATTAAAAATTATAATAAAAGAAAATCACGAAAATCTAGTGATGGGAGACATTTTTTTTTTGTTGAATTAACGTGGAAATGCGATCACAGCAAATGCCTTTCGTTTATCCTTAGAAGAATCGATGTACCTTTCGCATCAATTTAGAAACACCCTGTATAAGTATGGATATCCAACGGAAGATTTTTCAGAACACGTGAGATATTATCAAATCCAGGTGCTGAGTTAGTTTAATTAGTTTATTGTAGGGGGGATAGGTGACGTGACGATTTAAACCAGGGTTCGGACGATATATATCATCGGATATATATCACGATAGATATCATGATATATATCGTGATATATATTCGATGATATATAACATCGATATTTATGAAACACAATACGAAAAAAATCCCCCGTTTCTCAAATTTTTCCAGTTGCAGCAATATGAATAGTAAGCATGTGCTCTAATCAGGAGCGGCTCGTTATACAGGGCCAAGGAGTCATGGCACTACCTGTAGTTTCAAAATTTTTAAATTAATTCGTAAAACACTTTTTCACCAGTTACTTTGGTCTAGAAAAATAAATCGTTCTTTCTTTCTTCAAAAAATACGGAGGCGGTCTATATTGTATAAGTGGTTCTACCATCTACATGTTCCACGAACCGCCACTTATTATAGCTGGTAACAAAATGGCAATCCTCAAAAGTTGAAAAACAGAAAAAAATTGCAGTCTGCGCTTACAAAAATTGTAAAAAATTCATTTCGGTCAAAGTAACCTTCAAAATTTCAGAATGCATCCAGAATGAACCTAACTTTGATAATCCACTTCAATATTTGACACATCGTTGCTGAAAACAAAATGGCAACCGTCAAAAGTTGAAAAACAGAAAAAAATTGCAGTCTGCGCTTATAAAAATTATAAAAAATTCATTTCGGCCAAAGTAACCTTCAAAATTTCAGAATGCATCCAGAATGAACCTAACTTTGATAATCCACTTCAATATTTGACACATCGTTGCTGAAAACAAAATGGCAACCGTCAAAAGTTGAAAAACAGAAAAAAATTGCAGTCTGCGCTTATAAAAATTATAAAAAATTCATTTCGGCCAAAGTAACCTTCAAAATTTCAGAATGCATCCAGAATGAACCTAACTTTGATAATCCACTTCAATATTTGACACATCGTTGCTGAAAACAAAATGGCAACCGTCAAAAGTTGAAAAACAGAAAAAAATTGCAGTCTGCGCTTATAAAAATTATAAAAAATTCATTTCGGCCAAAGTAACCTTCAAAATTTCAGAATGCATCCAGAATGAACCTAACTTTGATAATCCACTTCAATATTTGACACATCGTTGCTGAAAACAAAATGGCAACCGTCAAAAGTTGAAAAACAGAAAAAAATTACAGTCTGCGCTTATAAAAATTGTAAAAAATTCATTTCGGCCAAAGTAACCTTCAAAATTTCAGAATGCATCCAGAATGAACCTAACTTTCATAATCCACTTCAATATTTGACACATCGTTGCTGAAAACAAAATGGCAACCGTCAAAAGTTAAAAAGCAGAGAAAAAAATTGCAGTCTGCGCTTATAAAAATTGTAAAAATCCATTTCGGCCAAAGTAACCTTCAAATTTTCAGAATGCATCCAGAATGAACCTAACTTTGATAATCCACTTTAATATTTGACACATCATGGCTGGAAACAAAATAGCAATCCTCAAAAGTTGAAAAACAGAAAAAAATTGCAGTCTGCGCTTATAAAAATTGTAAAAAATTCATTTCGGTCAAAGTAACTTTCAAAATTTCAGAATGCATCCAGAATGAACTTAACTTTGATAATCCAGTTTAATATTTGACACATCGTGGCTGGAAACAAAATGGCAATGCCCATAAAAATCGTAAAAAAATAATTTCGGCCGAACTAAGCTTCAAAATTTCAAAATTCATTTAGAATGAATGTAATTTTGATAATCTACTTCAATATTTGACACATTATAGCCAGAGTGACTCACGACTCTGTTAAAAATGAAAAAGTAAGAGAGCAAAAAAAAACAAAAAAAAGGTCCTCACTTTGAAAATCTCAATTTATTCCCGAAAACATAGTGAAGAGCAAAAAGTCCTTATTTCAAAAAAAAATTAATTTGATGTCAAATATTTTAACAATTTAAATGTTTTTTTTGTTACTATATTGTAAGAAACTGTATTTGTTTGCAATAAATAAATATAATATAAATAAAGTATGTGCATTACATAATTAATAAATCATATAAACATTAATATTAATGACCAAGAATAAATATCAAGAAGTTGATATCCGATATATTGATATTTATATAAATATCGGATATTTTCCGAACCCTGATTTAAACTATATAATCTATTAATTGATGTTGAAATCTGTCAAACTCCGAAAATTTTAATTGGTTTTTAATTTTTTTGGCAAAAATGTTGGATATTTGTGCCTGTAATATTGTTGATAAAAACAGTGATTGCTACTTAAACTGTGACTGTTACTTAAAACTTGATATCTACTTAAAACGCGATTGTTATTAAAGTCAGAAACCGTGACTGGTACTTAAACTGTGACAGTTTCTTAAAACGTGTTTGCCACTCTATATGCGACTATTAGCTAAACAGTGATTTTCTTTCCGTATCTGTGATTTCGACTCTTACCTAAACAGTGATTCCGTGACTGTTACTTAAACAGTGCTTGCTACTAAAACTGTTACTGTTACTTAAAACGTGATTGCTACTCTATATGCGACTATTAGCTAAACAGTGATTTTCTTTCCGTGTCTGTGATTTCGACTCTTACCTAAACAGTGATTCCGTGACTGTTACTTAAACAGCGCTTGCTACTAAAACTGTTACTGTAACTTAAAACGTGATTGCTACTCTATATGCAACTATTAGCTAAACAGTGATTTACTTTCCGTGTCTGTGATTTCGACTCTTACCTAAACAGTGATTTACTTTCCGTGTCTGTGATTTCGACTCTTACCTAAACAGTGATTAAGTGACTGTTACTTAAACAGTGCTTGCTACTTAAACTGTTACTGTTCCTTTAAACGTGATTTTGATAGTTTATTAACTGCCATCCAATAGATTTTTCGCCGCAATTCAATCAATCGATTTACACGTTGATAACCATTTGTCTCTTTTGTGCTCTTGAATTCGAATTTTAATTGGCATGTTATTATACTGTAAACATTATTTTTTGAAGGAATAAAAATTATTATTATTATTATTATTACCACTAATTACAATATGAAAAAAAAATCTTTATTTGGCATAACCTCGTATAACAACTCAAAAAATTAATTAACAATTAATTACAATATGATTTGCAAATACGTACATTTCGCTGCTTCGAATGCGAATATTCTTATATTGCAAAATATCAAGCACTTAACACACTTACACAGATTAAGTCATGTCTTCCATGTCTGGAAACGCGATCCTTTCGCGAAGTTTATAGCAAGCATGTGGATTTCAATAATAATTACAGCGATATCCTCTCTGGAGCACGTCCTAAAATAAACATCCAGATAAAGAATATCTGCATATCAAAGAGCCGAAACAAATATTTTCTCAACAGTTTCCTGTACACGCGCATCGATCTACGAGGGTCGTTTTTTTTTTCAACCTCCGATGGACCGTAATAAGAAGAGAAGTATTTTCCAGCGTGTTAATATATTTTACATACATCGGTGTCCAAATTACAACACCATACGACATTTTAGCTATAGCCTATTCGGTGGAATCTGGCGGCCGAGGTCGTAAAACGGTCGGTCCGCCCTGAGGATCGACGCACCCTCGAAGAAAAGGTATTGGTGGTTCGTCTAATTGCATCCCATATATTTATTACAGTCCTTCGCTCCGATTGGTATAAGCACTTTTACACCAGTACTTCTCAACAAAGATTGGTTTGAGATAAAACATATTACGTCCCCTACTTATCGAGCTCCGACCCTATTTTACGACCACAGCCGCCAGATTCCAGAGAACGGACTATAACACAAAAGTTTTGAATAAAAGACTTAATACTTTAACATCATTAAAAAATATAAAAACAATTGTTATCCTCTTGAAACTTCTTAAAATCACTCAATATTCATTCAAGATCCAATACATTCCAACGATTGCTTTAGCGATTTTTCGTGTAAATTTATGAAAAATTATAATCTTTTTTTTGGCGCGAAAAAAATATAAAAACAATTGCCGACTTGAAACTTCCCAAAACAACTGACTACACATGTGATTCTACATTTCCGTAAAAATTAGAAATGCATTCTTTCTAAATTTTAGAATATTTCAATCTGAATGCAGATAAAATTTAGAAAAAAATTGCAATAAATTCGGCGACGCGAAAAAAACATAAAAACAATTGCCATCCACTTGAAACTTTACAAAATCACTCAATATTAATTCAAGAGTGATTCCGTAGAAAATTCAATTACATTCCGTCGATTGCTTTTGCGATTTTTCGTGTAAATTTATGAAAAATTATTAATCATTTTTTGCCGGCGCGAAAAAAATGTAAAAAACAGCTGCAAAATACTTGAAACTTTCTAAATTTACTTAAAATACAATAATCTTAATAATCTTCCAAAAACTCAAAAAACTCCATCACAGGTTTTCAAGATAACCGACCGAGAACAGCGCTTCAGATTTTTTTTAATTTGCACGAATGAAAAAAATTTATAAAAACAACTGCGACACACTTGAAATTTTCCAAATTTACTCAAAATACACTAATCTTAAGAATCATAAAAAAAAAACAAAAATCCCCATCACTGGTTTTCAAGATTCTAAGTTTCACTTCTTGAAAAAATGAAAAAAAAATATATATAAAAACAAGTGCAACAGACTTGAAACTCTCCAAATTTACTCAAAATACATTAATCATAATAAACCTCTAAAAAACCCATAATACCCCATCACAAGTTTTCAAGATAATCGACCGAGAACAGCCCTTAAGATTTTTTAAGTTTCACTTCTTCGGAGTGAAAAAAAATACAAAAATACCCTTAAAACTTTTCAAATTTACTCAAAATACATTGATTTTAATAAATCTCAAAAAAACTCAAAATACCCCATCACTGGTTTTCAAGATAACAACACAAAACACGGGCGTGGGTACAGGCGAGCGCTTGTGCCGGTTGCACCGCGTGCCGTGGGTTCGAATCCCAGCCCGGCCGAAAGATTTTTCGGGGATCGAGAAGTATTATTACAACACAAAACACAATTCTGGAAGAATTTTTCAAATCTGCTAATTTGTTTAAGATATATATTCTCAAATAAATGCATTGCCATTTTTCTCGTCTCATGAAACTTTCGTAGGCATCGTTTTAACATTAAAAATGACAAATCAGTGTTTTTAGAATTAATAAAAAAAAATCTTGTTTCGCTTGAAATTAGAGGTAGTGCCATGGCTCCTTGGCTCTACATAACGAGCCGCCCCTGCATAAAACCGTGTTGCTGTTTGTATAACATTTTTGTGAACAAAAACCTTTAAACGGGTTCACCCCGCTCGTAAACAATTTCCAATTAACCATAAGAACTTAATTAATTCCCTTCCTTACTGCATCCACTTGAATGAATTCTATCAATAAAAGCGATATAAACACGTTATTATCAGCAAACTAAATCTTTAATAATCTCATTGAGCGTAATTGAATTATTGCTTATTAAACACCGCCGCAAATAAACGAGCACAATGCGCCAAAACGAGAAACAATATTGCTAATGTGCCTTAATAGAGCCATTAATTTAATTGAAAGCTCTCTATTGTTGCAGCTGAATCGAGCCCAAGAAAGCATTCAGACCGTATTATATTACTGCGACCACTAACAATATTTAAATAGCGAAATGGCACTCGTCCGTTTTATTTAACTTGAGCATCGGCACGAGGAATACCTACTCCAATTAATCCAAACTGCGGAGGACGGCTAATCTCCATCGAATGGATTAGTGCACTAAATCAATGAGGATTTTAAATTTCGAAATTATCTCTAGAGACTTATTTCCGATTATGTAAATTATCGTTTCGATGTATTTCTTGGATTAAATCCCACATATAGTAACTGTATAATTTCAATTGGAGGAAGGTTTAATAATAGAAAAGTGACATCTAGTGATAAATAGCAAAAATATGGATTGTCATAGTAAGTAGAGACATGTAAATGTTGCGGTGGCAATTGCCACCACCAGGGCCGAAAGGGTTAAGCTTTCGCCATTTACTCACGATCGGGAATAGAAGTAATAATCTAGTAGTTGGAGAGATTTCCAACACTTCATTAATAAGCTTGAACTTTTTTAATGGATTGACAAATTCAAATTTAAATAGTTAAACAGTTACGAGTAATTATTTCTGTGTACACATTATGTCGACATTGCCCCATTTAAGCATCGTTTCGAAATCACTTAGCCGATATCATAAGGAGTTAATTATCGAACTTGCTGGGGATTCTGTGTGTTCGAATGTATGTTCAATATTTAATTAAATGCCGTAATTATAACCGTCACCGTTAGAATAAAACGCGGCCGGATAATTTTGTGAGATCGCCCCGAGCGCGGCCGTAAACACGTCAGGTGGTTTTGATTTTTAATAAACTGATATTAATTAATGTCCATAAGCTGACGGAACGTCTACCAAGAATCGAACGGTCAATGCATCTATGCTAATTCCGATGATTATTCAAATTGGGCTTCACTTTTAATGCGCCATTGTCCTTTCCGGTTTTCATTGTTGATATTATGGAGATTTTGCGTGGGTGTGCAGCTTCGCCTTGTTCGTTGTGTGCGTTTAATAACGCTTCTGTTTATAATGGTGGTAAATTGATTTGAAGGAAGCGTGTGCTCTTTGATGTAATTCCGTGGAATTTTGTTTTTGAGAGATTTGTATGCGTATTTACTACGAAGTTATCAACTTTGATAGTTGCTCAAAGGAGTTTCTGTTCTAAGCTTATAGAGATGCCATTACAGCATTCGGAAACATTCTTGTAAATAGAGCGTATACTTAGGTAGGGGAACTAGTGGTTGCCTGAAAAGATTACAGTAGAATGGCACATTCAATTCTTATGCTTATAGAAAACATTCTTAATGTAGGGTTTGAGCACCAGAATTTTGTTTCTGATTTGGCCATGCATGAGAGAAAGAAACATAGCAGTCATGTCTGAGATTAATTCTTTTTTTTAATGAACAAATCTAGTCTCATGACATACCTCATTTATCTCACAGCCAACTCTGAAACAAAATTTTGTGGCTCACACGATATAATCCCTTTGACATTCGATTTGACGTTACTTCAAACTTGGCGTACAACAACTTTCTTTTCCTTTTTGCTTCGGAAATTGTTAGTAGAGAAGATGAAAGTGATTTTTTATATAAATAGTAAACACACGAGAACTTTCCTAGCACCTTCCTTCATAGATAAATGGGCAGCCTCCGATATTTTGAGATGGAGTTCAAGCTCCACGTTCAACTGAGCCTTTTGTTGTTAATCTTCAGTTGCTGATACTTTAATCTTGAAAGCATCACATTTTTTTTCACGACAAATGAAATTAGTAGATAGACATGGACGGTTATAAGCCAGGAAGTCTTTCTCGAAAACCGGAAGTAAAAATGTCTGTCAACTAAAAAAAAAATTAGGGGAATTAAGTGGCGGGAAATTCAAATCTGGAAGAATTTGCGGGCGGGAAATTTAAATCTGAGGAGCTGATACTTTAATCTGGAAAGCATCATACTATAGTCTGTTCATATCCAAGAGGCAGTAAGTGCAAAAAACGCCGGCTGCTCGTGGAGTTCTCACCGGATTCACTTTGTATTTTGTGTCCGTCGACTGCAGAGCGCGCCGTGCATTTTGTAAGTGGGCGCGCGCGATACTGTGCGACCCTGTGCAATCTCACCGTCTACTTGATTGTGTTTACACTGCCTCTTGGATATGAATCGACTATAGGTCGATCTTTTAACGACAAATCAAATTAGTCTAAGCCAGGAAGTTTTCCCGGAAAAGCTTTAAGAAACACTTTCATTTGTCAGAATATCTTCAGCAGAAAGAAAGATACAATCTTTCACAATCTGATGCGAATCTGAAAAATAAGTTTGACAAACAAAATCCTTCTTTGAGAGTTTTTTCCAGGATTCTTTTGTCATGATTATTTTTCACAACTTTTTACTTTCTCCGTTACGAAGTACGAGAAAGTATTGTAATCGTGAAAAAAAAATCAAATTTTTTTACAGAAATATCCGTTTTGGGGTCCCTAGATGCCATTTCAACAATTTCTGGAAAAAAATTGTTTGTGTCTTTGCGTGTGTGCGCTCTATCTCAAAAACTAATAGAGCAATTAATATAAAACTTTGAACATACGTCTTATTTGATAATCCGAAGAAGTGAAAAGCTTTTCGTAAAATTTCGTTTACCTTAGCCGTTTTTTGTTTTTCTCTAAAAGTAACATGATGGTCACCGTCTTTTAATGCCCTTTTTCAAGTCTTTTCTAAGGTTTTTTGCAAAACTCTTTTTGGGTTTTTTGCAAGATTTTTTTTGGATTTTTCTGCAGGACAATTTTTTCAAAACTTTGTCAAGAGTTTTTTCAGAACTTATTTCATGACTTTATTTTCAGGACTCTTTTTTTAACGATGTTCTATTCAGGACTTTTGTTTCAGGACATATCTTCTGCAGAATTTTTTCCAGGACTCTTTTTTCAAGACTTTATTTTAAAAATTTTTTGTTTTGGGCCTTTTTTTGGGACTTTTATTTCAGGACTTTTAATCTGGATTATTTTTCTGGGACTTTCTTAATGCCATTTTTCAGGTCTCGTCCTAAGGCTTTTTACAAGACTCTTTTTGGGATATTTTTGCGGGACAATATATTCAAAACTTTTGTTGCCACTTTTTTCAGAACTCTTTTCAAGACTTTATTTTCAGGATTCTTTTCAACGACGTTCTTTTCAGGACTTCTCTTTTGCAGATTTTTTTTCCAGGACTCTTTTCAAGACTTTATTTTAGAAAGTTTTTGTTCGGGGCCTTCTTTGGGACTTTTTTTCAGGATTTTCAATCTGGATTATTTTCTGGGACTTTTTTAATGCAAAGTCTAAGTCCAAGACTTTTTGCAACTCTTTTTGGGTTTTTTTTTGCAGGACAATTTTTTCAAAACTTTTGTTAAGAGTTTTTTCAGAATTTCTTTTTAACGACGTTTTTTTGGGACTTTTGTTTCAGACTTTTCTTTCGCAGATTTTTTTTTCCATGACTCTGTTTTCAAGAGTTTATTTTAAAAAGTTTTTGTTTGGGGCCTTTTTTGGGGCTTTATTTCAGGATTTTTAATCTGGATTATTTTTCTGGAACTTTAATGCCTCTATCAGGTTGTTTCTTAGGCTTTTTGCAAGACTCTTTTTTTTTGCAGGGCAATGTTTTCAAAACTTTTGTTGCGAATTTTTTCAAGACTTTATTTTCAGAACTTTGTTTTGAGGACTTTTTTCGCGACGTTTTTCAGGACTTTTGTTTAAGAACCTATGTTTTTCGAATTTTTTTTCAGGGCCCTTTTTTTAGGACCAAAAAAAACTACTATGTTTTCAAAACTTTTGTTACGTCTTTTTTCAAGACTTTATTTTAAGAACTTTGTTTTAAGACCTTTTTCACGACGTTTTTTCAGGAACTTGTGTTTTTCGACTTTTTTTCAGGGCCCTTTCTTCAAGACTATTTCAAGACAATTATGTTCCGGGCATTTTTTTGGGCCTTTTTATCAGAGTAATTTTTTCAAGACTTTTTTAATGCCTTTTATCAGGTCTCTTCTAAGGGTTTTTTTCAGGACTATTTTCTGGAATTTTCTCGGGTCTTTTCAGGACCTTCTTAAGTACTCTTTGTCGGACTTTTTTCAAAAATTTCTTTCAGGACTCTTTTTTGGGACTTTTTTTATGACTGATTGATTATTCAGGTCTTTTTTGTAAGACTTTATTTCAGGATTTTTAATTTCTTCTTTCAGAGCTCTTTTCTTTTTTCTGGGACTTATTTTGTAGGACTTTTCTCCAAGACTATATTTTCAGGACTCTTCTTTAACGATGTTTTTTTAGGACTTTTCTTTTCCGATTGTTTTTCGAGGATTTTTTTTTTCAAGACTTAAAAACTTTTCGTTGAGGACCTTTTCTGAGACTTTTTATTCAGGATTATTTTTCAGGTCGTTTTTTCACGACTCTTTTAATACCTTTTGTAGGATTTCTCGAAGGCTTTTTACAAGTCTAGACAGCAGTGTGTCAAAATTAATAATTTTGTCTCTAAGCCTATCCCCGTAACATCAGGGGTGCCGCAGGGGTCTCACTGTGGTCCAATATTGTTCCTACTTTTCATTAACGATCTTGGTGCTTATGTTAAACACTGTAATTTTTTACTTTTTGCGGACGATCTCAAAATCTTTCAAATGATTAATACTCCTTCTGATGCAGCTCACATACAAGATGATTTAGATAATATATATAATTGGTGCTTAGACAATAACTTGCATTTCAATATTAGTAAATGCTTGTCGATATCTTTTAGAAGGGGCCGTGCTGTTGAAAACAATTACTCAATAAATGGTCAAATGTTACCAACTGTAAAACAGGTTAAAGACCTTGGTGTTTTATTCGACAGTTCCTTCTCCTTCTCTAAACATATTGACAGCATTTGTTGTAAGGCTTTCCAAACGCTTGGTTTTGTCAATAGATTTTCAAGAAATTTTTCACTGGATACACAGAAAACTTTATTTACCTCTTTAGTACGTCCTCAACTTGAATATGCTTCTTGTATTTGGTCTCCGTCTTATCATAATAAAATTAATCAAATTGAGCGAGTTCAAAATAAATTTTTGATGACTATTTCTTTTAAAAGTGGTATCAATAGAGTTGACTATAGTCGTAGTAGTATGCTATTATCTCTTAATCTAATTTCCTTACGAGAAAGACGAATACATGCGGATTTATGTATTCTATATAAGTTAGTCAACGGGCAAATTAATTGCAGTGAGTTACTTGCATGTTTGAATTTTGTTATTCCCTTCAAAACAAGAAGTGGCAATGTTTTCCGCGAAATTTTTTATAAGTCTAATTTTGCAAGAAATTCGGCAATTTGTAGAATACTCCGGCTGTGTAATCGTGTCTCTTCGTCTCCTCATTTTATATTGCGCATCGTATATTAAATTTAAATATCACCTCAAGTTTATTGACTTATGTGCTCTTACCAATATATAGAGGTTTTAGTTACTAGTAATGAGATTTAGTTTATTTATTAAGTTTCTGTAATCGTAATTGTTAATATTATCTTAAAGTTTTTATATTTCACATTGATGCTTTTATTTATTTCGTTGTTTATTAATTTATATTTATCTGTTTGTTATTTTATACTTTATTGTAAAAAGGTTGAATCCGTAAATAAAGTTATTATTATTATTATTAAGTCTCTTTTTGGGTTTTTTTGCAGGACAATTTTTTCAAAACTTTTGTTAAGAGTTTTTTCACAACTTTTTTCAAGACTTTATTTTCAGGACTCTTTTTTAACGACTTTTCTTTTGCAGAATTTTTTTCCAGGACTCTTTTTTCAAGACTTTATTTTTCTGGAACTATTCAGGTCTTTTGTAAAGCTTTTTGCAAGTCTCTTTTTGAGTTTTTTTTTTGCAGGACAATTTTTTCAAAACTTGCTAAGAGCTTTTTCAGAACTTTTTCAAGACTTTATTTCAGGACTCTTTTTTTAACGACTTTTTTCAGGGCTTTTCTTTCGCAGAATTTTTTTTCTTTTTGCAAGATTTTATTTTAAAAAGTTTTTGTTTGGGGCCTTTTTTGGGACTTTTTTTTTAGGATTTTTAATCTGGGACTTTTTAATGCCATTTTCAGGTCTTGTCTAAGGCTGTTTGCAAGACTCTTTTTGGGACAATGTTTTCAAAACTTTTTTTAAGAGTTTGGACTTCGGCCATTTCATAAAATGTAAAAAGTCGAAATTGAATTGTGTATTTTTGGCAGTTTTTGAGCAGAGTGAGCCTGCAAGCACTATTTCCTCACATTATCCTTCATGTTCAGGACATTTTTTTGGGCCTTTTTTATCAGGGTTATTTTTCAAGACTTTTTAATGCCTTTTATCAGGTCTCTTCTAAGGCTTTTTTCAGGACTATTTTCTGGAATTTTCTCAGGTCTTTTTAGGACCTTCTTAAGGACTCTTTGTCGGGCTTTTTTCAGAAATTTCTTTCAGGACTCTTCTTTTAGGACTTTTTGCAGGATTTTTTTCCGGACTTTTTCATAGGCTTTATTCAGGACTTTTAAGATCTTTATTCTGACTTTTTTGTAGGCTTTTTCAGTACATTTCTTTTGGCGTTTTCGTCAGGACTTTTTTTGAACGATGGTTTTTTTCAGGACTTTTGTTTCAGGACTTCTATTTAGCAGAATTTTTTTCCAGGACTTTGTTTGGGGCCTTTTATGAGACTTTGTTTTCAGTATTTTTATTCTGGATTATTTTTTTTTCAGTAATTTTCTTCTGGCCTTTTTGTCAGGACTTTTTCTAGGACTGTATTTTCAGGTATTTGTTTCAGGATTATTTTTCAAGGCGTTTTCAGGATTTTTTATCAGAATTATCTTTTGAAGACTTTTTAATGCCTTTTATCAGGTCTTTTCTAAAGCTTTTTTCAAGACTTCTGAGGACTATTTTCTCGACTTTTTTCAAGTCTTTTTTTAAGACCTTTGTAAGGACTCTTTGCAGGACTTTGTTAGGACCTTTGTAATGACTCTTTTACAGGCTCTTTTTCGGGACTTTTTAAGGCCTTTTTTAGAACTTTGTTTGAAGCTTATTTTCAGTACTTTTTTATCAGGTCTTTTTCTATGACCTTTTTTGTGACAACTCTGTTTTCGGGACATTTTTCAGATCTATTTCAAAGACATTTCTTTGTCAGAGCACTTTTTCCGAACTCAAAGAAAATACAAAGTAGAAACAATCTAAAAAAGAATGATGAGTTCTTCAACTTGGGAGAAATTGCTCTGCACCTCCCAAGGTCAGTCTCATACTTCTCGGTGATACTTTCAAAAATTCAGAGCAGAAAAATTTACGTCTTAGAAAGGATGAGTTTTAAAACTTGGAAGAAACTGCTCTGTACCTTCCAAAGTCAGTCTCACACTTCCCGGTTACCAAACACCCGCACACGTGCACAACCTTTCATGCGACAGAACATTTGGGATTTCAGGGATAGTGAAAGAGTTGTAATTTCTGTGAAGAGTGCTGTATTACCATTACCATTTATTAATGCATCTCCAAGTGACTATAATTTATGCAGCTCTCAAAAGAGTGTCAGTATGGGATAAGTAAAAACTAGTAAATCTCGAAAAAAGGCGCATATTCCAGCTAAATGAACATTTTTTTCCAGTAATGAAAAAATTCCCATAAACACGTTTTCATATATGACTCCCGCTGTTTCATTTAAAACTTCGTATTGATCATACCGTATTTGTTTTAATAAACCATCCCGTGTTTCGCAAATACTAAATTCACTATCGGTGATGTTCATTAAAAGCACAATCTCATCCATGAAATCACAATGGACCACAATACATTCCCATAACAGTTGAAATAACTCGTTTATAGATTCTGTCAGCCATTATTGGAACGATACTGCATGCTGCAGTCATTTCGAGCTACAATGAGATTTCATGTTTCCCATTTCGAGGCAGATATTGAAAGCTGGAATGGGACAAAAAGAGGATTTTAAAGATTGTGCATCGGCCACAAACCAGGTTGCTTTTTGATTGGCCGTTGTATCTAATTTCATGGAGTCGTAGTCGATAACGTGTAAGTTTTGTGAATTATTTCCGACGAGTGAATTGTTTATGAAGGCGCGATTTATTCGCTGAAAGTTTATTTATTTCCTAAAGTGTCGATTATTTCCGGCCAATAAATTCGCCCTTTCTCTGCATCCTCTGTAGTGTTAAATTTTTTATGACCAGGAATTTTTTTTACTGGATAAAACGGTTTTTATCGTGTAATTTTTTCACATAAGTGTTACTTATTTAACAGAAATATATTATCGGGGGTAAACCACAAGAGGTTAGAATTTGGTCGGATAAATTTTATTTCTTTGCACGAGCCATTGAATCGACTCGAATTTCGAGAATGAATTGAGATGGAAAAATGTGTGTGGGTAAAATGAAACTGGTTGAGTCAAAACATTCAAAATAAATTTGATATTGATATTTTGATTCTTGCTATTAATAATCAAGCAATTTTAGTACCATCATGTAATAACGCTAATTAATTACACGACTAATTACATTTTAATCGCCGCAACTATTCCCACAATTGAGATGAATTTATCCGGGGAGGAATTAGCGCGGACTCTCCGTTGAAATTAAAGCATTAGAGTAAAACATTTCATACCCTTGTCTTGGGAAATCCGTACAAGACGTTCGGCATTATTTGCACAACTGGTCCGAAAGCCCAAAGATGTCGTAACCCACTACACCCACTTTCCTTTCAAATCTAAATCTTAAGGAATGGCGGCGTGTTTGCCCTATTTAACTAATTAACAGCGTTTCTTACGATATTCATATCCATCCGGAATGCAAGAACGCAAATAAAACTCGATTGTTTGTTCCACTAGACAAATATTTAAGATTGTGCCGTTGATTTAGGAGTGAATGCGAATACTGTTTGTGATAAATGTCATTGAGATTGGTGATGAGATTATAATAATTAATTTTCTTACTTCGCGTCTATAATAAAGCCATTGCAACACCTAAAATCGTATTGCTATTACGACGAAAGTTTTGTTGAAATTATTTTTTAAAGTTAATAGCAGTGGTGGCTCACGGTGAGGTAGGGTCAGCTGCGAGACCGCACCTATCTGTATTACCACCTCTGCTACCTCTGCCATACCATGAGTCACCCCTCAAGTTGTCGCTGGCTGATGGCATTAAAATTTCGAACGTCAAACGATCATAAACTGCGTAAAAATTACTTCGGTTGCATAGGTTATTTAATCATAGCTGCTTGATTGTAATAAATTGTGAATTTTCCTCTTGTTGCTTTTTCGCTGCACTCCTCAAACCGCTTTGATGAACAATTTTTTATATTTCTAATTTTTGAATTTGAATATTTTCTATACATTAGCGGTAAATTATGCTAAAGTATATATAAGTTCTCCTAATTTTATTCTAAAGGGTCTTGTAAATAATGAGACTTTAATTCTTGTTTGACACACATTTCCCTCATTTCCCACTTAAATTGACATTACGTTAAAGGTTAATTTCATAACGTATTAGATCAATGATATAATCCTTTTGTGCTCCCTCCACTCATGCATTAATTTAGTTATACTCGCTTTAAACTAAATATCACCGTCAATGAACTGCCTCCACGCCAGAAAGGCAAGCAATTAATCTTAAGGAACTGTGGCGGCTTCGACGCGAACACCCTAAAGTTATTTGATTAGAACTCACGTTATAAAAATCTACTCACCCAATAACGCGTACTAGTCATGGTGTTTGTTAGGAATTTAATTTATTTTGAAATAAAATCATTAACTAATAGAGATGTGGATTTTTGAAGATTTTCGTTTTAATTTTTTGAGCACTTGAATGAAAACGTCGCAGAAAAAAATATAAAACGCGCAGACAAAATTCCATAAAAAATCATCCTCAATGGCCGAAGTATAGCTTATTCAAAATCAATTCGGTTGTTGTAAATGCAACAATTTTCAATAGAGATATGGATTTTTGAAGATTTTCGTTTTGATTTTTCAAGCACTTAAATGAAAACGTCGCAGAAAAAAATATAAAACGCCTAGAAAAAATTCCTTAAAAAATATCCTAAATGGCCGAAGTATAGCTAATTCAAAATTAATTAAGTTTTTGTAAATCCAACAATTTTTAATAGAGATGTGGATTTTTGAAAATTTTCGTTTTAATTTTTTAAGCACTTGAATGAAAACGTCGCAGAAAAGATATAAAACGCGTAGAAAAAATTCCATAAAAAATATCCTCAATGGTCGAAGTATCGTTTATTCAAAATCTATTTGGTTTTTGTAAATTCAACAATTTTTAATGGAGATATGGATTTTTGAAAATTTTAGTTTTATTTTTTTCAGCACTTGAATGAAAACATCGCAGGAAAAAATATAAAACGCGCAGATAAAATTCCTTAAAAAAATATCCTTAATGGTCGAAGTATCGCTTATTCAAAATCAATTTGATTTTTGTAAATCCAACCATTTTCAGTAGAGATATGGATTTTTGAAAATTTACGTTTTAATTTTTCAATCACTTGAACGAAAACGTCGCAGAAAAAATTATAAAACGCGTAGAAAAAATTCCTTAAAAAAATATCCTCAATGGTCGAAGTATCGCTTATTCAAAATCAATTTGGTTTTTGTAAATTCAACAAATTTTAATGAAGATACGAATTTTTGAAAATTTTGGATTTATTTTTTTGAGCACTTGAATGAAAACATCGCAGAAAAAATATAAAACGCGCAGACAAAATGCCATAAAAAATCATCCTCAATGGTCGAAGTACAGCTAATTCAAAATCAATTCGGTTTTTGTAAATCCAACAATTTTCAATGGGTATATGGATTTTTGAAGATTTTTGTTAAAATTTTTCAAGCACTTTCATTCAAGTTGAATAAAAAAAATATAAAACGCGTAGAAAAAATTCCTTGAAAATTATCCTCAATGGTTGAAGTATCGCTTATTCAAAATCAATTCGGTTTCTATAAATTCAACAATTTTTAATGAAGATATGAATTTTTGAAAATTTTAGTTTTATTTTTTGAGCACTTGAATGAAAACATCGCAGAAAAAAATATAAAACGCGCAGACAAAATTCCATTAAAAATCATCCTCAATGGCCGAAGTATAGCTAATTCAAAATCAATTCGGTTTTTGTAAATGCAACAATTTTCAAAAGAGATATGGATTTTTGAAGATTTTCGTTTTGATTTTTCAAGCACTTGAATGAAAACTTCGCAGAAAAAAATATAAAACGCGTAGGAAAAAATCTTTAAAAAAATATCCTCAATGGCCGAAGTATAGCTAATTTAAAATCAATTCGGTTTTTGTAAATCCAACAATTTTCAATAGGAATATGGATTTTTGAAGATTTTTGTTTTAATTTTTTAAGCACTTGAATGAAAACTTGAATAAAAAAATATAAAACGCGTAGAAAAAATTCCTTTAAAATTATCCTCAATGGTCGAAGTATCGCTTATTCAAAATCAATTCGGTTTTTGTAAATCCAACAATTTTCAATAGGGATATGGATTTTTGAAGATTTTTGTTAAAATTTTTCAAGCACTTGAATGAAAACTTGAATAAAAAAAAATATAAAATGCGTAGAAAAAAATCCTTCAAAAATATCCTCAATGGCCGAAGTATAGCTAATTCAAAATCAATCCGGTTTTTATAAATCCAACAATTTTCAATGGAGATATGAATTTTTGAAAATTTTAGTTTTATTTTTTTGAGCACTTGAATGAAAACATCGCAGAAAAAATATAAAACGCGTAGAAAAAATTCCTTAAAAAAATATCCTCAATGGCCGAAGTATAGCTAATTCAAAATCAATTCGGTTTTTGTAAATCCAACAATTTTCAATAGAGATATGGATTTTTGAAAATTTTCGTTTTAATTTTTCAATCACTTGAATGAAAACGTCGCAGAAAAAAATATAAAACGCGTAGAAAAAAATTCTTAAAAAAATATCCGCTATGGTCGAAGTATCGCTTATTCAAAATCAATTTGGTTTTTGTAAATTCAACAATTTTGAATGGAGATATGAATTTTTGAAAATTTTAGTTTTATTTTTTTGAGCACTTGAATGAAAACATCGCAGAAAAAATATAAAACGCGCAGACAAAATTCCATAAAAATCATCCTCAATGGCCGAAGTATAGGTAATTCAAAATCAATTTGGTTTTTGTAAATTCAGCAATTTTTAACAGAGATATGGATTTTTGAAGATTTTTGTTTTAATTTTTTAAGCACTTAAATAAAAATGTCGCAGAAAAAAATATAAAACGCGTAGAAAAGATTCCTTAAAAAATATCCTCAATGGCCGAGGTATAGCTAATTCAAAATTTATTCGGTTTTTGTAAATCCAACCATTTTCAATGGAGATATGAATTTTTGAAGATTTTCGTTTTGATTTTTTAAGCACTTGAATGAAAACGTCGCAGAAAAAAATATAAAACGCGTAGAAAAAATTCCTTCAAAAAATATCCTCAATGGTCGAAGTATCGCTTATACAAAATCAATTTGGTTTTTGTTAATTCAACAATTTTTAATGGAGATATGAATTTTTGAAAATTTTAGTTTTATTTTTTTGAGCACCTGAATGCAAAACGTCGCAGAAAAAAATAAAAAACGCGCAGACAAAATTCCATAAAAAATCATTCTGAATGGCCGAAGTATAGCTAATTCAAAATCAATTCGGTTTTTATAAATCCAACAATTTTAAATGGAGATATGAATTTTTGAAAATTTTAGTTTTGTTTTTTTGAGCACTTGAATGAAAACATCGCAGAAAAAATATAAAACGCGCAGACAAAATTCCATAAAAATCATCCTCAATGGCCGAAGTATAGGTAATTCAAAATCAATTCGATTTTTGTAAATCCAACAATTTTCAATAGAGATATGGATTTTTGAAAATTTTCGTTTTAATTTTTTGAGCACTTGGATGAAAACATCGCAGAAAAAAATATAAAACGCGCAGACAAAATTCCTTAAAGCCATATCCTCAATGGTTGATGTATCGCTAATTAAAAATCAATTTGGTTTTTGTAAATGCAACAATTTTCAATAGAGCTATGAATTTTTGAAGATTTTCGTTTTAATTTTTTGAGCACTTGAATGAAAACATCGCAGAAAAAATATAAAACGCGCAGACAAAATTCCATAAAAAATCATCCTCAATGGCCGAAGTATAGCTAATTCAAAATCAATTCGGTTTTTGTAAATCCAACAATTTTCAATAGATTTATGGATTTTTGAAAATTTTCGTTTTAATTTTTCAATCACTTGAATGAAAACGTCGCAGAAAAAAATATAAAACGCGTAGAAAAAAATTCTTAAAAAAATATCCGCAATGGTCGAAGTATCGCTTATTCAAAATCAATTTGGTTTTTGTAAATTCAACAATTTTTAATGGAGATATGGATTTTTGAAAATTTTAGTTTTATTTTTTTGAGCACTTGAATGAAAACGTCGCAGAAAAAAAAATAAAACGCGCAGACAAAATTCTATAAAAAATCATCCTCAATGGCCGAAGTATAGGTAATTCAAAATCAATTTGGTTTTTGTAAATTCAGCAATTTTTAACAGAGATATGGATTTTTGAAGATTTTTGTTTTAATTTTTTAAGCACTTGAATAAAAACGTCGCTGAAAAAAATGTAAAACGCGTAGGAAAAAATCTTTAAAAAAATATCCTCAATTGCCGAGGTATAGCTAATTCAAAATCTATTCGGTTTTTGTAAATCCAACAATTTTTAATAGAGATATGAATTTTTGAAAATTTTAGATTAATTTTTTTGAGCACTTGAATGAAAACATCGCAGAAAAAATATAAAACGCGCAGACAAAATTCCATAAAAAATCATCCTTAATGGCCAAAGTATAGTTAATTGAAAATCAATTTGGTTTTTTAAAATTAAACAATTTTTAACGGAGATATGAATTTTTAAAAATTTTAGTTTTATTTTTTGAGCACTTGGATGAAAACAATCAAACTCAATGGTCGAAGTATCGCTTATTTAAAATAAATTCGGTTTTTGTAAATTCAACAATTTTCAACAGAGAAATGGATTTTTGAAAATTTTCGTTTTAATTTTTTAAGCACTTGAATGAAAATGTCGCAGAAAAATATATAAATCGCGTAGAAAAAATTCTTAAAAAAAAATCCTCAATGGTCGAAGTATCGTTTATTCAAAATCAATTTGGTTTTTGTAAATTCAACAATTTTTAATGGAGATATGGATTTTTGAAAATGTTAGTTTTAATTTTTTGAGCACCTGAATGAAAACTTTAAGTAGCAGTGATTTTAGGTAACAGTTATTTTAACAAAAAATATTTAAGTAACAGTGATTTTAAGTAGCAGTGAAACTCACCCATTGGTAACAGTAATGATCTGTGATTTTTCAATACCAGTGAAAAATCACAGATACGTGAAATGTCGCCCATGTCTATTAATTGTATTCCTTTGGCGCAAAAAAACTAAATCTTAAAAGCATTGAAAGTGTCTGATTGTCGTCAATCATTTTGTCCATGAACGACAAACAAATGTATTTACTTCAGAACTCTTTTTTCAAATAGGTCTCGAGCATTCATGACATTAATCGGTTTGTCTTTCGAAGAGGATGGAAAGAACATCTTAATGCTGTCGTCCACCGCTCCTCTCCATGGCGCTGACTTTGAAACCATCAGTAGTTTTCTCCGTTATGCGGTCAGGATTGAGTTTGCCTTCAAAATTATTGACCACAAAGTTACCTCGTTTCAAGCTATGTTGAGCTATAAGGGGCAAAAGAACTGGAGTGTCAAATCCATCATCATCAGACCAGTTAATACCTATACTGTCGTCAGAATCTTTGAGGGAGAGCATTTCACTGCTGTCGCTTTCATCGTCGGTATTATTATTAGACTAAATCTGTCATAAAGTCACCCCGCTAATCTACGAAATTCTTTAAACACACTCATATCTCTTACAAAATACGTTTAATCACACATAACTTTACATCATTTTGTTCGCAATACAAGAATCTCAAAAAAGAAATACCTACCTTAAGTTATTCTTTACCGTCTCGTTCTTCACTTTACAATTAATAATTAAGAGAATTGAATCATTTTCCGGCAGAACTAATTCAAGCCGAGTTGAATAAACATAAATCCTGCGCTTTCGTAAACATTAAGCCGGGGGTAATGTAGTGGCCTATAATTGCAGAATTTCCGAACGCAGAAAACTCTCCAACTCTGATAATAATGTGTGCCGAATACGCAAGAGAGGTGGATACCGTTTTGGAGTCCCTTCGTAATTTACATCGGCATCGAGATTGTTTATTGCAATCCTTATATGCCGAGGGGTTAATAAAACCTGAGAATTTAGCGTGCAAGAATCTTATGGGAGATCTTCGGCGGAGATTTACTAGAAAGGGTGTTTATGCTAATGTAGGAAGATTTGTTGTAATGATGGGAGCAAAAATCTTTAGAACAATCGGCTGGTTTTAACAATATGATTTCAGTAATTCCAGTATTACATAACAAAATTTTTATGAGTGTTAAGATTGAATAATTGATACTGAAATACCATCATCTCATTAAACCGAATTGCAAAACCCACTGTTTGCGATCACCCAGGTTGTCCTCCTATGTTTACACCAGGCGGTAGGGGGTCGTTTATGGCCGACCGCAAGAACCTATAAAAATTAGTAATTTTTGAATTATGCAAGTACTAACGGTCCCATTAATTGCTGGTATCATGTAATAACAGTAGCTATAGATTTCTAAAAAAAATAAATAATAACAGGTGATGATCGTCCAGTGTGTAATTGAGAAAATACCTGTAACTAAACCAACACCTCCAACAAAGGAACGTTTAAAATTAACCACATGCAGACAGTCCGAAAGTGTAAACCGGTTTAAACACAATCCGCATCCGTATCTAAACGGCGGAGAGCCTTCGTTTCGAAAATGTGCGGCACGGGCTGTGTGCCTCGGCTCCATGGGGGTGAACAGCCAGCTGACAGCCGGTAACCAATAGGCGCGCACAACTGAAGAATCCCTGAACAGGATGGAATTCTGTCCATGCTACACATTCTGCCGATGGTTGTAGGCCCGCGCGGTGCTTCGAGGTTATGTCGATTGCGCGGGAACTCATTATTACGCTCGTGCTGGCTATACTCACCATCAACGATGTTTTAGGTGAGTCTTGTCCACAAATCATTTGCAAAGCCTCGATAAACAAGTGATGTTTACAAAGTGTCTTCGTGTAAGTGTGTAAGTGAGTGCATCCAACGATCCAGGCGTGATTTTTCCCAACTTACCGGAAGACCTTCAATTCAATTCTCAGCGTGGGCCCAGCGGAGTGCAATATAAAAGTGATACGGCGAATACACCAAAGGATACTTCATTCGTGTTCAATGCGATTCTCTCATCGGTCAATGTCAACGTTGAAAATTTTAAGTTGCCGCTGAAAGTACTAATTAAAAGACTGCCGCGCTACCTCGATTGCTGGCTCTTTTGATTAGTTTCGTGCGAGAGTTCTCTACCTGCTGCTCGGGCCCCATTACCTTTTTGTGACGAGGGGTCACTTCACGCTTCGATCCTTCTCAATAATTGTCACTTCAAGAAAATCTAATTTCAGCGCCGGTAAACCTATAGGAAACAAACTTACACTCAAATCGTGTTATTGCGCAGGAGAGTGCTTCCTGGAATTAAATTTATGAGTTATAGTTCTAGTCAAAAGTAACTATTTAAAAATAATAAATAGACGTGTTCAAATTGTCTTAAAACATGTAAACATTGTTGGACTCTTCTGGTGACACTATAAGCATCTCTTCTGTTAATAATGAATAGCAAGCAATTCGAATTCTTCGAATCATATTATCTCTAATTCATAAAGTGAAAAGCTAATGATAATTTAAAAAAATGTGATGTGGCCATCGTGTTACTTTCTCCGACTTGATGGTATTATTTATATTTACGCTACCATGGTTATCATATTTTAAATGCACATCGAGCGTTTTCTAGACTCGGATGAAACTGACGTTTAAAACGTCAAAATTATAAAAGATGGAAAAATTATACTTCAAATTCAAAATTGTACATTTAAAATATCTAATATAGTTGTTGGGTTATGGTTAAACAATAATACCGTATGTTTATTATAATTTTCGATAAGGGGTGGTGTTGGAAAAATTCAATTTTGAAAACGTAGCACTTGATAAATATCATTACAAGTAAAATCTGTAGTATAGGAAATTATGCATTAACTGCAGGCAACCAAATATACTTAACTTATTCCCGTTGATTATCTCTGAAACGAAGTAAGACATGCCTTTTCAAAATAGAATTTTTTCCACTGCCACCCCTATAATCAAAAATTATAATAAACATACGGTATGTAGAATTTCGTCGGTTATTAAAAACTTATATCCAAATTATCAATTTTTGAACCACCAAAACATTCTGCAGATTGATTTTGAGTTATTCAACTAAAAACTCTCGAAAATATCAGTTTTTTTTGTAACAAATATCGGGAAAACTGAAAATTCGGTTAAAATCAATGGAAATCACAACCGACTGTTACCTAAAATCACTTATCAATATCAGGGCGTTAATATTCATGCAGGAAGATTAAAACATCCAGCAGATGGTTTTTAAGGTATTCAACTTCAACTCAACCAGAAAATATCATTTTTTTGTAAAAAAATATCGGTTAAAAACAAAACAAATGGCAATGGACTCAAAATCACTTATCAATATCAGAGCTTTAATATTTTTCCAGAAGATCAAAACATTCTGCAGATTGATTTTGAGTTATTTAACTAGAAACTCGAAAAATGTTCATTTTTTATACTAGAAAAGTGAAATTTCGTTTAAAATCAAACAATGAATTACCACTCAAAATCACCAATATCATGGTTTCAATATTTATGCTAAAGGTTAAGACGTTCTGCTGTTAATCAACTGAAAACTCGTCATTTTTTGGAACATTTGTTTGGAAAAGCTGAAATTTCGGCTAAAATCGAAGCAAATCACAACGGACTGTCACTCAAAATCACTTATCAACATCAGGGCGTTAATATTCATCCAGGAAGATTAAAACATCCTGGAGATGGTGCTTAAGGTATTCAACTTAAACTCAACCAAAAAATATAATTTTTTTGTAAGAAAAATATCGGAAAAGTGAAATTTCGGTTAAAAACAAAACAAATCGCAATGGACTCAAAATCACTTATCAAAATCAGAGCTTTAATATTTTTCCAGAAGATCAAAACATTCTGCAGATTGATTTTGAGTTATTTAACTAGAAACTTGAAAAATGTTAATTTTTGGTACTAGAAAAGTGAAATTTCGTTTAAAATCAAACAATGAATCACCACTCAAAATCACCAATATCGTGGTTTCAATGTTTATGCTAAAGGTTAAAACATTCTGCAGTTAATCAACTAAAAACTCGTCATTTTTTTTTTGAACATATATTTGGAAAAGCTGAAATTTCGGCTAAAATCGAAACAAATCACAACGGACTGTCACTCAAAATCACTTATCAACATCAGCCGCCACTGCTATCGAGTGCATAAATGAAATAATCAGGTAGGCCTCTGTCTGATTTGATTACCGTAAAAATGCTGTGGGATATGTCGAGCATTTTCCAGAATGTCAAAAATGCAATATTTATGGATGGTTTTGAGAAGTTTGAAGCTAATTCTGGCAATCACTATTTTTAAGAATTTTTTAAATCACAAAACGCAAATTAAATTTTTCTAAAAATCAAGTTTAAAGTGCTGACATTTTGTTTCCAGTGGGGGCACGTCTATAATTTTCCAGTATGTCAAAAATACAATATTTCTGGATGTATTTGGGAAATTTGAAGCTAATTCTGGCAGTCACTATTTTTTTTGGAATCTTTTAAATCACAAGATGCAAATTCCGTTTTTTCTAAAAATCAAATTTCGAAGGCTAACATTTTGTTTCCAGCGGGGGTATGTCGATCATTTTCCGGTTTGTCAAAAACACAATATTTCTAAATGGATTTGAGAAGTTTGAGGCTAATTCTGGCAATCACTATTTTTTTCGAATTTTTTAAATCACAAAATGAATTCTAAATCATGTCTATGACATTTTGTTTCCAGTCGGGGTATATCGATTATTTTACAGTATGTTAAAAATACTATATTTCTGGAAGGATTTTTGGGAAATTTGAAGCTAATTATGGCAGCCACTATTTTTTTTGAATTTTTTAAATCACAAGAAGCAAATTCTGTTTTTTCTAAAAATCAAGTTTCTATGGCTGACATTTTGTTATTTTATAGTTTGTCAAAAATACAATATTTCTAATGGATTTGAGAAGTTTGAAGCTAATTCTGGCAATTTTTTAAATCACAAAACGCAATTTAAATTTTTCTAAAAATCAAGTTTTGAGTAATGACATTTTGTTTCCAGTGGGGGTACGTCGATCATTTTCTAGTATGTCAAAAATACAATATTTCTGGATGTATTTGGAAAATTTGAAGCTAATTCTGGCAATCACTATTTTTTTGGAATTTTTTAAATCACAAAATGCAAATTATATTTTTCTAAAAATCAAGTTTCGAGTGCTGACATTTTGTTTCTAGTCGGGGTATGTCGATTATTTTCCAGTATGTTAAAAGTACTATATTTTTTAGATGGATTTGAGAAGTTTTGGAGATAATTATGGCAGTCACTATTTTTTTAGAATTCACAAGATGCAAATTCTGTTTTTCTAAAACTCAAGTTTCGAGTGCTGACATTTTGTGTTCCAGTATATCGATCATTTTCCAGTATGTTAAATTATATTTCTGGAAGGATTTTTGGAAAATTTGAAGCTAATTCTGGCAATTTGAGAAGTTGGAGGCTAATTCTGGCAATCACTATTTTTTTCGATTTTTTTAAATCACAAAATGAATTCTAAATCATGTCTATGACATTTTGTTTCCAGTCGGGGTATATCGATTATTTTCCAGTATGTTAAAAATACTATATTTCTGGAAGGATTTTTGGGAAATTTGAAGCTAATTATGGCAGTCACTATTTTTTTGGAATTTTTTTATCACAAAATGTAAATTCCGTTTTTTCTTAAAATCAAATTTCGATGGCTGACATTTTGTTTCCGGCGGGAGTATGTTGATCATTTTCTGGTTTGTCAAAAATACAATATTTCTGGAGGGATTTGAGAAGTTAGAAGCTAATTCTAGCAGTCACTATTTTTTTCGAATTTTTTAAATCACAAGACGCTAATTCCGTTTTTTTAAAAATCAGATTTCCATGGCTGACATTTTGTTTCCAGTGGGGGTATGTCGATCATTTTCTGGTTTGTCAAAAATACAATATCTCTAGATGGATTTGAGAAGTTTAATGCTAATTCTAGCAATCACTATTTTTTTAGATTTTTTTAAATCACAAGATGCCATTTTTTTTAAATCAAGTTTCAAGTGCTGCCATTTTGTTTCCAGCGGAGATTTGTCAATCATTTTTTAGTTTGTCAAAAATACAATATTTCTGGATGGATTTGAGAAATTTAATGCTCATTCTGGCAGAATTTTGCAAATTATATTTTTCTAAAAATCAAGTTTCGAGTGCTGACATTTTGTTTCCAGTCGGGGTATATCGATTATTTTCGAGTATGTTAAAAATACTATATTTTTGGATGGATTTGAGAAGTTTTGAAGCTAATTATGGCAGTCACTATTTTTTGGATTTTTTTAAATCACAAGATGCAAATTCTGTTTTTTCTAAAAATCAAGTTTCGAGTGTTCACAATTTTTTTCCATAGAGCAATTGATATGAAACTTTGAACATCCGTCTTATTTGATAATCTGAAGAACTGAAAAGCTTTTGGTAAAATTTCGTACACCGGAAGTGGGTTTTTTGTTTTTTGCCAATATTTTCTTAAATATGAAAAATATCAGAAAAACATTTAAACAAACATTGAAGACAACAAAGAAATGAACATCTTTTGCTTGAAAACATTTTTCATAAAATCAATTTTATTCGAGAAAAAAATGTATTATTTTTTTTAATTTTTGGTTTATAATTATAAAGCGATAATAGTTACAGCAAATTGTAGAGAATGCTAAAATGAACAACTTATAAGGAATAAGTTTTTTTTTAAATCCCTTTAGTTTTTGAGTAAACTGAGTTTTTGAATTTGAAGTATAATTTTTCCATCTTTCATAATTTTGACGTTTTAAACGTCAGTTTCATCCGAGTTTACACAACGCTCGATGTACATTGAAAATATGATTTCAATTGAAAATAAACCATGAAAGCGTAAATATAAATGATACCATCAAGTTGGAGAAAGTAACATGATGGCCACATCACCAATTTTTATTTCAATTTTCAATATGTATCACGAAGTTAACATCATTAACCAACTAAAATATAATCAATGCCGAACAATTGATGTGGAATTGTATTGCTTCCTTGAAGTAATTTAGATAACATAAAGTCGTTACTGAGCTTACAGTAGTAACACCAAACTGATGGAGAAATAGCAATAAATCCAAACCCCGAGGTCGGACGTATTTTTCCATGTAGCAACAGCACTTCAAGTAATAACGTGCAATTTACATAAGTAAAACGTTCAGCGCGAAACAATGTAGATATCCATCCGTTTCCTCCGCACTCACGGTTACTCAACGAGATTGAGAAGAAATTATCCGCGGCACCGCTGAAACGGGTCCAGTCGATACCAATTTCGTTACGAAACGATTATTTTTAGGGGCCCGTGCGGAGAATAAATTATAATTTCATAAACCCCGCGAGCGCAAAACGCCTCTCTGCGGCATACACACACACACAACTCACCACTCCAGTTTGAGAAGTGTTATATATCGTTAGATACGAAGTCTCCAGAGTATTTTTGAGCGAAATAAGTTTAGCCACTAGTGGGCTAACCGTGTGTCCCATATACACAATAAAGCAGGAACTGTTGTATCATCGTATAAATAATTCAGCGGGTGAGTTTGGTGGATGCCGGTGGTGTTTTATTAATTTTATTGGGCCCCCGGCTCTGGGAATTTGGTGGCAAAATATTATTCGAATTTTTATGATAGTATTCAATAAATTTAAATTTGGGGAAATAATAGATATTTACATTAAGGGCAGGGAATTCGTACGCTTCTTGAAACTTCATATTGTTCTTCTAAAGTTGATCTTGTAAACAGTTAAGAAACCAAAAATTATAAATAAAATTAAATTGTTTATGTCTTGAACTATGTGTTATTGTAAAAAAAACAAATTCTTATTTTTTTTGTCATTAATTAGCGTAAAATTGTTTTATTGTAACTTATTTTGAGTTTGATGCATAGATAATTCAATTTAAAGTGACCATACTAAAACTCATCATTATTGATTGCCAATTACTCAACTTCAATAAGAAGTTAGATTTCTTAAAATTGCTTAAAAGTTGTATGCGCGCGACGAAATTTAGTTCAACGCATTCCTCACGAGTAGCGCTCATCCCCTTCTCTCCAATCAGGTGGATGCTGATAACGATAATATATTCAAGGGGACGTGATTATAGTTTTTGCCTTTGTGTGAGCTACGCATCGTATATAGCAAAAAAAATGGAAAGGGTTGATACGTGATGTTTCCGAACCCGCCTCCAGTTTTGTTCTCTCTTTAATATGATTTCTCATGGTCGCTCGTCACATCTGAATACCGTGATCTTAAATATTGTTCCCCCATCAGAACACCTACAGACCGGTTTCGACCTTTCAGGTCTCATTAGTGTAGTTAGTTGCTGGTGGGGAAACAGAAATTACTATTGGAATATAAGTATTCCAAACACCGTTGAAGGTAGAAACGCCAAAATGGCGGAATCTATTGCCTGAATGCTGTACTGAACCAAATCCGGATGGCTTTAACACCGACAGCGGCGGCAAATATAACAATATTAATGTGAACATTAAATATTGTTCCCCCAGATATTTACAGAACAATTTTACATGGATTTTGTATAGTTATGGTTGATTTTGCCAATTGGCTATCGACCAATTGCCTGAGGAAACGTGAATTAGTAGAAAATAAATTGCATATTTGTTTTCTAGTTATTTTATTATTTATCTTTCGTTCGCTGTATTGGCTGGATACACCACATAGTAAATCTTCGATCGAAATTTTCAAACTCCTCAATGATTACATTAAATTTCTAACCGGGTAACTATACCGAACTCAATTTTCCCATAACTTTGTTTCGTCGAGCTTTACCGCCCCTTATATTAGATTTACTGGAGGCGGCAATTATTGAGAAGGATCGAAGCGTGAAGTGACCTCCCTCGCCCCCAAAAAAGATGGTAACATTGTTTGAATAGCCGGTCAAACTTTGCAGGGTAATAAACACACGGAAGTATTTTAATTATGACCCATTATAACACCGAAGTACTTTAAATTTAATTTCGTGTGTCAGTGTGTGACATTGACCGATGGAGGAATCGCACTCGGCTTAATGGTGTGGCGAAGATAAAACGTGATAATGTAATTGAAAATAAAGTTTTTAACAGAAAATTTCCTTGCGCGTATCAATTTTAAATTCCACTTCGCCGAGCCCGTGTTGTGAAGTGAATTGAAGGTCCTCGGTAAGAAATATTACGTTCTTTACTTTGTGGAGAGAAGGATCACGCTGGTAATATCTTCCAATTTACTGGAACACTGTAGGTGTACTCGGCTCACTCGAGGATACTTTGTAAATATTCCCAAACTCATGTAGAGAGTAATGAATTGTCGTGTAAGGGTAACATTTTAAATAAAACTCTTGCTGTGTTTCATATTGTTGCATAACAATCACTTGTCATTCTCAAACGAGGCTTTAGTTTATGTATGTGAAATAGTATTTTTATGTAAAATGGTGAAATAATTAATTAAGACGGACGACGCGACGGCTCCGCTGCGCTGCGCCGTCGTCCGTGCGTGGTTCATTAACATTGAACAGTTAAACGGACGACGGCGCAGCGCCAGCGGAGAGATAAAAAATGTTCCAATACAAATATTATAAGGCAATGCTTTGTAAATACACTGGAGCTTTGGCAGGCTCTTTAATGTCAAAACTGAAGGCAGCAAGAAAATATGGTGCCTTGACACATAAAAAAATCATAACTCGCTAACGATTAGAATAATCGAAAAAAACTAAAAGAATAAATTTTATGGAGCTGTCTCTTATGAAGAGGATGAAAAGGGTTTAAATCATCCAGGATGTACAGGGACGGCTGTGCGAATTTTTTCCTCTAATTTCTAAAGAAGGCCCTAAAGACCACAGGGAGGATCATTGGGACCAGTGTTGCCACACGTTCGAAAACGAATTACCGTACTTATTAATAAATTACCGTACATACATGTTAGATGTGATAATTTATTAGGGTGTGGACTACGAGAAATAGACACATATAATGATGTAAACTTACGATTTCAGGGGCGAGGCGAAGGTTTTGTAATTTTTTTTTAACAAAAATATCACATAAAATACGTTTTTCCCCCTTTTATATTTTATGTCTCGTTCTATTGGATTATTTCGGAGATTTACACTATTTTCTACGAATTTGTTCCATTAATCAACGCTAGATGGTCCTATCTGCTAATATAATGTTAACTATCGGGGCGAGATGGATTTTAATACTTGCCACGTCAGCGGAGAATCCGCAGATTTTCTAACGGAATTGTGTTGGATAGTTGAGAAAACTAGCGTAATTCAATTTAAATTTGAACTTTATTTTCGAAACGTATATTTTACTACAGAAAAAGCACTAACATTAATTTAAAAAAATAATAACTCACGGAAAAATGAATACATTTTCGAAAAATAAAGATAGATGTTCTGTGAATATTCTAAAATATTTGAGAAACTCTTATCAAATCAGACCTTATTTTCTTTTCGATTTTGGTTTTGTTTAAGTGTTCAACAACTCAAAACATTAATTTTCAAAAATTCACAACTAACACAAATATTGACTAAGTTTCAAAAATCAAGATTAATTTTAAAGATAAATGTATTACGATTGCATCAGAGTTTTTTTATGGAATTCAATCATAGCAATTTGATTTTTTTCTAGTTTTTCCTTGTTTAAAAATTCGTTTTTAAAATTGAAAAAAGTGACATATTTTTAAAAATTAAAGTTAGTTTTAAAGGAAGATACATTTGTTATTTATCTATGTTACAGTTTTCTTTTTGAGCGCATCTTTTGCATATTTCTACACCCTGTAAGTTTAAGTTTTTTTTTATATCAGTTATGACTCATATTTTTTTTTATTTATTGAAACCTATTATGTATATTGACCTGTATAAACCCATTGTTATTGGCACATTTAATAAATTAAATTAAATAGATGTTTTGTGAATATATGAAAAAAAAAATCAATTTTTTGTCTTCAGCAACTTTAAATATTAATTTTTAAAAATTAATCTGACGCAAAAATTGACACATTTTCAAAAGTCTAAGTTGATTCTAAAGGCAGATGTTTTGTGAATATACTTACCAGTTTTTTTTGTTCAACAACTTAAAACTTAATTTTCAAAACTTCATAACAACATAAATTTTAATGAGAGATGTTTTGTGAGTGTATTGTCTTCGACAAATTTAAATATTAATTTTCAAGAATTCATAACACGCATTTTCAAAACTCAAGTTAATTTTAAAGGTAAATATATTATGATTGCATTAAATGTTTTAAGAAATTCAGTCATATTAGTATGTTTTTTTCTATTTTTTCTTTGTTCAAATATTGGACAAATTAAAAAAAAAATTTTAACATTTATAACTCACGCATTTTCAAAAATTGAAGATAATTCAGATGTTTGAATATACTAATTTTTTAATCAAGTGTCGGAAATAACCATTTTTAACTGCCAAAAATGACCATTTCAACTGCCAATAATTACAATTTTCAACTGCCAAAAATTACAATTTTCAACTGCCAAAAAGGCCAATTTTCAAGTGTCAGAAACGACCATTTTTAACTGCCAAAAATGATAAATTTTAACTGCCAAAAAGGGCAGTTTTTAACTGCCAAAAAGGACAATTTTCAACTGCCAAAAAAGCCAATTTTCAAGTGTCAGAGACGACCATTTTTAACTGCCAAAAATGACAATTTTTAACTGCCAAAAAGGCCAATTTTCAAGTGTCGGCAACGACCATTTTAACTGCCAAGAAATGAAAATTTTCAACAGCCAAAAATGACAATTTCAGCTGCCAAAAAGGCCAATTTTTAAGTGTCGAAGCGACCATTTTAAGCTGCCAAAAATGACAATTTTAAACTGCCATAAAGGCCAATTTTTAACTGCCAAACGGCCAATTTTCAAGTGTCGGAAACGACCATTTTTAACTGCCAAAAATGACAATTTTCAACTGCCAAAAAGGCGAATTTTCAAGTGTCGGCAACGACCATTTTTAACTGCCAAATGTGACAATTTTTAACTGCCAAAAAATGACAATTTTCAACTGCCAAAAATGACAATTTTTAACTGCCAAAAATGACAATTTCCAACTGCCAAAAAGGCCAATTTTCAAGTGTTGGAAACGAACATTTTAAGCTGCCAAAAATGATAATTTTCAACTGCAAAAAAGGCCAATTTTCAAGTGACGACAACGACCATTATTAACTGGCAAAAATGACTATTTTTAACTGCCAAAATGACAATTTCAACTGCCTAAAACGATAATTTAAAACCCAAAAATGAACACATTTTCAAAAATTTAAGTTTTTTTCAAAGCTACATAAATGTGTTGTGTTAACTTTTTAAAAAAATTCATGTCACATCGATATTATTTAATTTTTCTATTTTTTCTTTGTCCAAAGTCCTCAGTTTGAAAATGAAAATTTGATATTTACCACGAAGACAAACATTTTTATTTACACTAATTTAAATAAAATAGGGCTTTAATTATATAATGTAGATTAGTTGATTGATGCAAATCTGTGAGCTGAAATAATAGCATTTCTGGGAATTTTTATTTGTATCAAGAAAATTAACATTTTCACGACTTAATTTATTGCCCTGTCTTGATAACAGCGTAATTGGTCTCCCATTTGCACGCCTATAATATAAATCACCGGTTTTACAATAACGGCAAATTAACCTAATCACGCCCGAAATTATTCCCGATTTACACGGATTTGAGTGCTTTAACTGTAATTAGTGATGTTAACTCATTTAAGCGGAATAATAAATTTATTGTTCAATAAAGTATAATTTATGTTATCTCTATTGTCACGCCACTGATTTTTTTTTGTTTGTTGTTACGTGCCACTGGAAAATTCATAGGAATGAGCTTTTTATTTAAATGCTTTGTTCCATTATGTGTTAAATTGCGCGTTTGACTACTAATTAATGTCATAATCGTTATAATTTATGTAAAACAGTTATTACGTTACAGTAATTGAGTTCAATTGCTACTTTTTATTTGCGGAATAATCACCGGATTTTTTTAAGCGGTTTCGGTTTATGGAGATGAGGATAAAAGTGCACCGTGTTTTAATTTGCATACGCATGCTGTTACCGACTGTATTAACAAATAGTGTTTGTAATTTAAATAATCCAAATAAATACGAATAACTTTATTGGTATCACTTTATTAACTCATACTGTCGAAACTATAGTCACTGCGAGTTAATAAAGTGATACCAACAAAGTGATTTGTTTTTATTTGGGTTAGTTCTGTTTTTAATTTAATCCATTGTATCGAGCGTATAATAAAAATCGACGACGAAGTTGGCGTTGGAAATCTCGAGCCTTGTCTGAACTAATATCACACGCGCACGCGTAAAGTACTTAATGTCCGCTAGATTTAGTAAAGATTAATTATAAACTGTTTGTGTTGAATTATTTTATATTCGCAATTTCAGTTTTAATGACACATTTGCTTAAAACTTTTACTTTATACAATTCCTATGCTATTCTGTGTACGTCTTGACGTTTTTCAAACTTCTGTTAATAACATTATTATTAACTTGAATTCTGTAAGTGTAATTTCGAATTAACCAGTTTTTTAGCTATATTTTTAGTTTAATAATTTTCCTAAGCATCTTGTCTATTCATAACGAAAATAATTAAACTTAAAATAATTAAATATTAGAGTTTGTGGATTTTTCGTGCAAAATATGTAAAAACAATGTTTAGGTTATGTTGTTAAGTTTGATTGTGGAACCGAGTCTGAGGAATTTCGAATTGGGAGACAAATTGCGTTTGCAGACTACTGTTGCGAATATAATAGTTGCCATTATGCTCATCAAGTGCATTACGATCTAATTAGATCAAACTAATAATTTCCTCACATAGCCAGCCGTACTTTATAATTAGTCTATTGTAAATTATAAACAAGAACTGTTAACATTAATGTATATATTAAATAGAAACATAGAGATGAGTAGATGGCAGCAAAAATTAATTATATTATGTATTTTAAAATCGATTAGCTGCTAAATACCATAGTCGATTCATTCTAAAGATAGAGTTATAAAAATTCTAAATTCTACCCGCCGGTTCCAAAAAAGTCCAAATCACGCAGTACAAACGCAAATGGTTGACGTGATGGTCAGCTCATTTTGGTGTATCAGCTTTTAGCGATCTAGTACTTTTCTGCTTGTTTGGTTGAAATTTACTTCACAAGACGTTAATCAAAATAATTTTTGTTTTTTAATGTGCGGCAATTTTCAGTCGAGTTATGAATTTTTAAAAATGTATTTTTTTCAATGACGAACACTCGAGTGCAAAAAATTAAAAATGAATATGAAACGCAGGCATAAAATCCTACAAAAATGCAGTTCACTTCACAAGACATCGATCTTTCAGAATCATTTTGAATTTTGAATATGCAACAATTTTCAGTTGAGTTACGAATTTTTGAAAATGACTTTTTTTTCAATGTCGAACTTTCGATCGCAAAAAATTAAAAATCAATATGAAACGCAGGGATAAAATCACAAGACGTCGATCTTTCAAAATAATTTTGAATTTTAAGTATGCAACAATTTTCAGTTGAGTTACGAATTTTTGAAAATTTCTTTTTTTTCAATGTCGAACTTTCGAGCGCATTAAAAAAATAATATAAAACGCAGGGATAAAATCCTACAAAAATTCAGTTCACTTCACAAGACATCAATCTTTCAAAATCATTTTGAATTTTGAATATGCAACAATTTTCAGTTGAGTTACGAATTTTTGAAAATGACTTTTTTTCAATGTCGAACTTTCGATCGCAAAAAATTCAAAATCAATATGAAACGCAGGGATAAAATCACAAGACGTCGATCTTTCAAAATAATTTTGAATTTTAAGTATGCAACAATTTTCAGTTGAGTTACAAATTTTTGAAAATTTCTTTTTTTTCAATGTCGAACTTTCGAGCGCATTAAAAAATTAATATGAAACGCAGGGATAAAATCCTATAAAAATTCAGTTCACTTCACAAGACGTCGTTTTTTCAAAATCTTTTTGGATTTTGAGTATGCAACAATTTTCAGTTGAGTTACGAATTTTTGAAAATTTCTTTCTCTTCAATGTCGAACTTTTGATCGCAAAAAAATTAAAAATTAATATGAAACGCAGGGATAAAATCCTACAAAAATTCAGTTCACTTCACAAGACGTCGATCTTTCAAAATCATTTTGGATTTTGAGTATGCAACAATTTTCAGTCGAGTTACGAATTTTTGAAAATTTCTTTTTCTTCAATGTCGAACTTTCCATCGCAAAAAATTAAAAATCAATATGAAACGCAGGGATAAAATCCTTCAAAAATTTAGTTCACTTCACAAGACGTCGATCTTTCAAAATCATTTTGGATTTTGAGTATGCAACAATTTTCAGTTGAGTTACGAATTTTTGAAAATCTCTTTTCTTCAATGTCGAACTTTTGATCGCAAAAAAATTAAAAATTAATATGAAACGCAGGGATAAAATCCTACAAAAATTCAGTTCACTTCACAAGACGTCGATCTTTCAAAATCATTTTGGATTTTGAGTATGCAACAATTTTCAGTTGAGTTACGAATTTTTGAAAATTTCTTTTTTTTCAATGTCGAACTTTCGAGCGCAATAAAAAATTAATATGAAACGCAGGGATAAAATCCTACAAAAATTCAGTTCACTTCACAACACGTCGATCTTTCAGAATCATTTTGAATTTTGAATATGCAACAATTTTCAGTTGAGTTACGAATTTTTGAAAATGACTTTTTTTCAATGTCGAACTTTCGATCGCAAAAAATTAAAAATCAATATGAAACGCAGGGATAAAATCACAAGACGCCGATCTTTCAAAATAATTTTGAATTTTAAGTATGCAACAATTTTCAGTTGAGTTACGAATTTTTGAAAATGACTTTTTTTTTCAATGTCGAACTTTCGATCGCAAAAAATTAAAAATCAATATGAAACGCAGGGATAAAATCACAAGACGTCGATCTTTCAAAATAATTTTGGTTTTTGAATGTGCAGCAATTTTCAGTTGAGTTATGAATTTTTGAAAATGTATTTTTTTCAATGATTAACACTCGAGTGCAAAAAATTAAAAAAGAATATGAAACGCAGGTAGAAAATCCTACAAAAATTCAGTTCACTTCACAAGACGTCGATCTTTTAAAATCATTTTATATTTTGAGTGTACAACAATTTTTAACCGAGTTACGAATCTTTGAAAATATCCGTTTTTTAATGCGCAAGACTCGAGAGCAAAAAGTTAAAAATCAATTTGAAACACAAGAATGCAATTCTAGAAAAATTCAATTCAAATAATTAATTAATTAACGAACAAACTAACAGATGTTCCTCTGTATTTACGTTACTTATAGTTTGATACTGATCATTGTTTGATCAAAACTGCAGTCACTAATAAATAAACAGTGTGATATTAACTAAGTAAAAGTGTGTTTTATTTAATTAAAAATGTATCACAAAGTAAGTGCCGCCAACCTCAATCAGTTAAATTCAATTCACTTCACAAGACGTCGATTGTTCAAAATAATTTTGGTTTTTGGATGTGCAGCAATTTTCGGTGGAATTATGAATTTTTGAAAATGTATTTTTTTCAATGATTAACACTCGAGTGCATGTTTAAAATCAGTTTACTTCACAAGACGTCGATCTTAATATAATAATAATAATAATATTTTTTTCCAAATCTCAAATAACATTAACAACTAAAACAGTTTTATAAGTTTGAAAAAACATGAATCTTCTGAAGGTCGTGTTAATATTCCCTAATTATAATCTTTAACCGCAACGTAAAATGTTTGTTACGGTTAAATATTATAATTAGGGGTTATTAATACATTTTGAGCGGGAGCGTCTATTTATAGATACTTTGCGAATTGTGTGCTATAGGCGGGCCGTCTATTTTTAGACGCAAACATGCAGAATGGGTTGCATACAGATCATCATACACGGCGGCGCGCGCAATATTTTTGCTTGCGTTGTAAATCCAACCCGCTACACAGGCTTGGTCATAGCAGCCGCTCAAAAAGTGTTAACATATGACATGTCAAGTACTTTACGCGTGCGCGTATGATATTAGTTCAGACATGACTCGAGATTTCCAACGTCAACTTCGTCCTCAATTTTTGTTGTATGCTCATTATAAATAAAACCGCTTGTTTTTTTACTTGTGTCACTTTTGAAATATGTGTGCGATATATAGACTTCACAATGAAAAACACTGTTTCTACCATGACCTTTACACATCCTTAATTTTTTCATAAAAAATAATGCAGTTTGCTTAACTTAACTTATCAATTTCAATTACGTTTTCGTGCCGGCGCTGAAATATTCCGGTGTTTCCTTCACTTTCAATTAAATGCCGTGAACGTTTTAAACATGCCCCGGTTTCAGCTTGACGGTAACGTCAGGAGAGGGTGCATTTAAGCTCAGCCCCAAACAGGATTAGGATAATGAACGATGCATATTATCGATGTCGATGCCGCATAACGTACGTGAACATTATATCTATATCTATCGAGTCTGGTTATCCGAAGATTACCCCTCAACACCGCTTCAGTTCCCCTCCGTATTCCAGATAGTGGAATATTGTTGATGCAAGAACTTCATCGGATCATGATACAATTGAGTAGTGATGGGTAAGATCGATCAAGAAAGATCGAGTACTCGATCTTTGCAAATGATCGAATCTTATTTATGAATAAAACATTTTGTCTGCAAAATTTTCCACATTTTTTTTTTTTAACTGTTGAATGATGATGATCAATAGATATTCTCAAAGAACTAAAATCAGTTGAAGTTCTAATTTCTGTTTTTTTTTTATCTTATTTTTACCTATTTGATGAGATAAAACATCCTCAATAAATTTTAGTGCACTACTGCAGATCTTAACTTTAATTTTAGAATATTGAATTTATTTGAACACATTGCAATATCTCAATGGAGATAAAACTGGGGAATGATACATTCAAAAAAAAATACACGATTAAAATATTCCGTTCTAAGAAAACATATTCGACCTTTAACCGTAATTATCGTCTGATGTGAAATAATTGAATTCCAATTATCCATATCCATAATTCACACAGCGGCAAACAATAACTCGACATAATAAAATCAAGTGCACGTAATTAATTGAATGTAAACAATAACGTTCTGTTTATGCCGCAAGATGTTTTATTGGCAATTTCATAGCAACAATTAACTAATACATAAGTGAAGATGAGTTAAATATTTAAAACAAAATTTTCTCACATTAAACTGAAAAATTGACCAATTATTTGTCGTTAAAAAATAATGCATTTTTGAATTAATTTTCATTATGGATTACTATGTACAGTATTACCGATCACTCCAGACGTATGGGAGTGAAGTGTGCGCTGAGTGGGAAAGTATTTGGAGAATGGTCACTGCGCAATCCTTGGCAACTTCCCTTATTTCTGGAAGTGTATGAGAATTTATATTTGAGATTTATTATAAATACACTATTGAAATCGCCGTAGAAATACTTATGTCAAATGTTAAAATATTGTTTTTTTCAGTGCTGCCAGATGTTGCAGATAAAACTCACTATGTTTAAGTAAATATTTTATTTGAAAAAAAAAATCCTTCGCTAAATCCAAAGTAGAAAAAATAGTTTTTAATTAGAGGCATTGTGAGGCACTCGTGCCATTGAAGCACTCGTGCCACAATGTATCCTCTTATTAAACTCGTATAGGTACCATTAGGAAACTATACGGAACCTGTTTGAGGAAACCATTTTGGATCAAAATTTTTTTACAGTCTTTAGATTTTTTTTCTGGAATAATCTTGGTGATGAAATGGGCAAGCGATTTCAGAAAGACATCAAAGTAATGGAAAAAAGATATCAAGGGTGTTCAGATTTTAACCGATGCTGACTGATGTCATTCGGATGCTTACGACCTACCGATGGTAAAAACGCCGAAAAAGCTGACCCAAAAGTCGAAAACAATTTTTGATTTGAACGCAACTTTGTAAATGAGGGTGTTCGAGATCGTCGATTGCGATTTTGAAGGAAAAGAAAATGTAGAATTCAAAATGGTGGATCCTACATGGCGGACCGAATTGAAAAAATCATTTGTTTTGGATGAAACTCTGCATTCCCGGGTTTTTGAAGTCGCTGATTATGAATTTGAAGTAAGAAATGTAGAATTAAAAATGGTGGACCGAATTACAAAAAATAATTTGTTTTGCACGATACTATGCATTCCGGGGTTTTTGAAGTCACTGATTGCGAATTTGAAGTAAGAAATGTAGAATTCAATATGGTGGATCCAATATGGCGGACAGAATTGCAAAAAAAATTGCTTGTTTTGGATGAAAACTCGGTATATCCGGGGTTTTCGAAGTCGCTGATTACGAATTTGAAGTAAGAAATGTAGAACTCAATATGGTGGATCCAATATGGCGGACAGAATTGCAAAAAAATCGCTTGTTTTGGATGAAAACTCGGTATATCTGAGGTTTTCGAAGTCGCTGATTACGAGTTTGAAGTGGAAAATGCAGAATTAGAAATCGTGGATCCAATATGACAAAGTAAATTGTCAAAAAACGCTTGATTTTGATTAAACTTGGTAGTACAGTTTAAAATATTGGATTACATATAGGGCACTGAATTGCAAGAAAAAACATTTTCTGCAATTGTAAAGTATAACTGATTGTGAGGTCGCTGGTCATGAATTCGTGGTAAACTTAATAAAAGTTATATGAAGATGATGGTTGCGACCGTTACTATGTGGTAGTCCATTGTCAGGTAACTTTGAATTAAACAACTTTCGACGTTTTTTTACCACTATTTATAAATAGTTCAAAGTTACCTTAATACAAGTTGTAACAGTTCACATAATTGTAGTTCAGTTTATTTTAACTTGTAATTAACATATACCGTGTGAGTCTGAGAAAACGGGTAATAGCGAATTCAGTTAAAGTGCGAAAAAGATGTTGACATTGGAAATTATTTGCGGTTGACAAAGATAGAGATAAATGCTAAGTGCTTACTATTATTCAGAAAAAATGCATGAAAAAAATGTTGGGTCTCGGAAAGATTTCAAAAAATTCATTACGGTTCTTAATGACGTGAAGAAGCGTGTAGAGTAATTATTTTTTTCTAAAAAAAATTTTTTTCGTGATTTTAATGTTTTACGATTTTAGCCATTTGTTCCATAGTATTCAAGAAAAAAATGCTGGGTTTCAGAAAGATTTGACAAAATTCATGACGGTTCTTAACGACGTGAAGAAGCGTGTAGTACTTTTTCCCAGAAAAAATGATTTTCATGATTTCAACATTTTACGATTTTGACCATTTTTTCCAAACTATTATTTAGGAAAGAAAAATGCATGAAAAGATTTGAAAAAAATCATGACCTGAACAAGCGTGTAGAGTTATGATTTTTCCCAGAAAAAATGTTTTTCATGATTTCAACATTTTCACAATTTTGATAATTTTTTAAGTATTATTCAAGAAAAAAATGCATGAAAAAAATGTTGGGTCTCAGAAAGATTTGAAAAAATTCATGATGGTTCTTAATGACGTGAAGAAGCGTGTAAAGTAATTGTTTTCCCCTGAAAAATTTGTTTTTTTTTTTTCATGATTTCAACATTTCAAGATTTTGACCATTTTTTCCATATTATTCAGGAAAAAAATGCATGAAAAATATGTTGGGTCTCAGAAAGATTTGAAAAAATTCAAGGCGGTTCTTAAGGACGTGAAGAAGCGTGTAAAGTAATTGTTTTCCCCTGAAAAAATTATTTTTTTCATGATTTTAACATTTCACGATTTTGACCATTTTTTTCCAAAGTATTATTCAGGAGAGAAAATGCATGAAAAAATGTTGGGTCACAGAAAGATTTCAAACAATTCATGGCGGTTCTTAATGACATGAAGAAGCGTGTAAAGTAATTGTTTTCCCCTGAAAAATTGTATTTTTCATGATTTTAACATTTCACGATTTTGACCATTTTTTCCAAAGTATTATTCACGAGAGAAAATGCATGAAAAAATGTTGGGTCACAGAAAGATTTGAAAAATTTCATGGCGGTTCTTAATGACGTGAAGAAGCGTGTAGAGTAATTATTTTTCACAGAAAAAAATGTTTTTCATGATTTCAACATTTCACGATCTTGATCATTTTTTCCAAAGTATTATTCAGGAAAAAATGCATTAAAAAAATGTTGGGTCTCAGAAAGATTTGAAAAAATTCATGGCGGTTCTTAATAACGTGAAGAAGCGTGTAGAGTAATTATTTTGCAAGATTTCACGATTTTGACCATTTTTTCCAAAATATGATTGAGGAGAAAAAATGCATTAAAAAAATGTTGGGTCTCAGAAAGCTTTGAAAAAATTCATGACGGTTCTTAACGACGTGAAGAACTCAGGAAAAAAATGCATGAAAAAAATGTTGGGTCACAGAAAGATTTGAAAAAATTCATGACGGTTCTTAATGACGTGAAGAAGCGTGTAGACTAATTATTTTTCACAGAAAAAAATGTTTTTCATGATTTCAACATTTCACGATTTTGACCATTTTTTCCATAGTATTACTCAGGAAAAAAATGCATGAAAAAAATGTTGGGTCTCAGAAAGCTTTGAAAAAATTCATGACGGTTCTTAACGACGTGAAGAACTCAGGAAAAAATGCATGAAAAAAATGTTGGGTCACAGAAAGATTTGAAAAAATTCATGATGGTTCTTAATGATATGAAGGAGCGTGTAGAGTAATTATTTTTCCCAGAAAAAATGTTTTTTATGATTTCAACGTTTCACGATTTTGGTCATTTTTTCCAAAGTATTATTCAGGAAAAAATGCATTACAAAAATGTTGGGTCTCAGAAAGATTTGAAAAAATTCATGACGGTTCGTAATGACGTGAAGAAGCGTGTAAAGTAATTGTTTTCCCCTGAAAAATTTGTTTTTTTCATGATTTCAACATTTCACGATTTTAACCATTTTTTCCAAACTATTATTTACGGAAAAAAATGCATGAAAAGATTTGAAAAAAATCATGATCTGAACAAGCGTGTAGAGTAATTATTTTTCCCAGAAAATATGTTTTTCATGATTTCAACGTTTCACAATTTTGACAATTTTTTGGAAGAAGTATTATTCAGGAAAAAAATGCGTAAAAAAATTGTTGGGTCTCAGAAAGATTTGAAAAAATTCATGGCAGTTCTTAATGTTGTGAAGGAGCGTGTAGAGTAATTATTTTTCCCAGAAAAAATGTTTTCATGATTTTAACATTTCACGATTTTCACCATTTTTTCCATATTATTCAGGAAAAAAAATGCATGAAAAATATGTTGGGTCACAGAAAGATTTGAAAAAGTTCATGACGGTTCTTAATAACGCAAAGAAGCGTGTAGAGTAATTATTTTTCAAGATTACACGATTTTGACCATTTTTTCCAAAATATTATTGAGGAGAAAAAATGCATTAAAAAAATGTTGGGTCTCAGAAAGATTTGAAAAAATTCATGACGGTTCTTAACGACGTGAAGAAGCGTGTAAAGTAATTGTTTTTCCCAGAAAAAATTGTCTTTTTCATGATTTCAACATTTCACGATTTTGATCATTTTTTTCCAAAGTATTATTCAGGAAAAAAATACATTAAAAAATGTTGGGTCTCAAAAAGATTTGAAAAAATTCATGGCGGTTCTTAATGATGTGAAGGAGCGTGTAGAGTAATTATTTTTCCCAGAAAAAATGTTTTTCGTGATTTCAACGTTTCACGATTTTTCCATATTATTCAGGAAAAAAATGCTGCGTTTCAGAAAGATTTGAAAAAATTCATGACGGTTCTTAATGACGTGAAGAAGCGTATAGAGTAATCATTTTTCACAGAAAAAAATGTTTTTCATGATTTCAACATTTCACGATCTTGATCATTTTTTCCAAAGTATTATTCAGGAAAAAATGCATTAAAAAAATGTTGGGTCTCAGAAAGATTTGAAAAAATTCATGGCGGTTCTTAATAACGTGAAGAAGCGTGTAGAGTAATTATTTTTCACAGAAAAAAATGTTTTTCATGATTTCAACATTTTACGATTTTGATCATTTTTTCCATAGTATTACTCAGGAAAAAAATGCATGAAAAAAATGTTGGGTCACAGAAAGATTTGAAAAAATTCATGACGGTTCTTAATGACGCGAAGAAACGTGTATAGTAATTATTTTTCACAGAAAAAAATGTTTTTCATGATTTCAACATTTCACGATTTTGACCATTTTTTCCATAGTATTACTCAGGAAAAAAATGCATGAAAAAAATGTTGGGTCTCAGAAAGATTTGAAAAAATTCATTTTTTACTCACAGAGTAATCATTTTTCACAGAAAAAAATGTTTTTTATGATTTCAACGTTTCACAATTTTGACCATTTTTTCCAAAATATTATTCATTTTGTCGATTTTGTTGAGAAATCTTACGTGAAATTAAAGCAGATTTGAAATTGTTCAAATTCATTTAATAACAGTTCGTATGTTACAAACAAAATTGTAATAAGAGGTAATTTATTGAGTAACATTGTACCTTAGATAACGGTTATATACAACCAAAACACGTGTCAGGAAATTGAAAAAATAAACATAAAACGTAAGTGTCTAATTAATAAATCCAAATTAATCGATAATTATTATTTTTTAAGTAAAGCAGAACATGAATCGAGCTAACGTTTTTGTTGAATATGCAGCCTAATTTTTACTCGTATCTGTCGATGGTAATAAACCACTCTTCGTTATGTTATAAATTAGAAAATAATTGATTTAATGTGTTGTTTTCAATTTTTTTTCTTCCTTTTCAGGTAAGCAGTGTTTTCTAACGTAGAATTTTTGAAGCTGTCTTGTCTGGTAAGTGGAAGCTTGATAATATTTTTTTCTGTAGCCATCTCGAAAATAAAACTTTCGGTATGATTTATTAAATCGAAAGTACCACTTCACATAAATCGTACCGAAAGTAGTTATTTTCGGGACGATTTTGTTTCACTTTCGGAACGATTTCTTTACTTTCGGGACGCTTTTTGTTATTTTATAGTTTATAAGAAAGAATTATTGTACTCAATGAATAGAAATAGAAAATTGATTCAGAACTCCTGGAACTCTCAATTTTTTTTTTGCTTTGCGAAATTTTTTTTTTTGATAGTTCCGGATAGTTCTGATAGATGTTTCCTGTAGTTCTTTGTGAGTTCTATCCGTAGTTGTTATGAAATATTTAGATTCGACCAATATTAAGTGAGTAATATGAATTTGAATATTTCGAAAATTTTTATCTCTGGAAATTCAACAGAACTCTTTTTTAAAAGTATCAGGAACTATAGTACTGACCCAAACGCATCTTAAAACTAGTTCAGAACTATTCGATAATAATGTCAAGTTGGCACCCCATTTTTCAAAAAATTCCTGACAGCCCAATTTTACAGAACTCTTTTTTAAAAGTTGATAGTACTTCTAGATACATCAAAAGGAATTGAGAACTCTATTCAGGACTATCAGAACTCTTCATTGGGGTGCCAACTTGATACACTTCACCCCAAGAGATCTTGTGACATGATGCCCACAACGCCATTTTTTCGAAATCTCTTTGGTTTTTAAGTAAACTGACTTAATTAATATCTGCATGAAAAAGATAATCTCTTTGGTTTTTAAATAAACTGACTATTGTTCTATTATTAATATCTGCATGAAAAAGATAATTAGAGATGAGCGATTCAGCATGATTATAAAGATGATTTATGGGCAATATTGTTGCTATGACATAATAAATAAAAGGCAATCAATTACGCCGCCTTAATTAGCAAACGAGAGAGCATCTGCCAGTGAAGAAATTAATTACAGAAGTGTAATACATTTTCAATCATTAGTCAACATAATTTATCGATTACCATTGATAAATGAATCTCGCCACGCGATACACACAATTCCTTCGAGCCGTTTAGTCCATTTACGAAGCGGATGATTGAAACATATAAAAAGGGCAATAAGCGAATTATATCCTGAACATTAAGTATTATTATTATACAATCTCGGAAGCAATGTTCCGTTTGCGTGTCCTCAAACAGTTCTTTTTTGAGTAAAATTGCCCGATAAAGGCCACAAGGGGGAGCAGAGTATTACTTACTGATTATATATTAACTATTATCCCATTATTATTAATTACACGATAGGCAGGGTGAATTATGGAAATAACCTTTCTTACAAAGTAAAGTTTTAACTGCGCGGATTATATGGTCATTACTGCGTTGGTTATTAATTTGGTGTACGTTTACAATAATGGAGCAGTTTATCTTGCATTACAACGGCATTATCTAAAGTAGGTTAGTTGGGTATGATAAACTTTCTAATACTGTTTTATCGAAAGGTACTTAAATAGATTAAGTATGAAATTTTGATATATTTGTCCCAGTTAATCACAACTTCGACGACGCAGTTCCAATTAATAACTACAAATAAGGTACTTAAAATAACTACCAAATCATGTGGACAGCTACCACCAAAACAAACGCAATAAGAAAAATTCGCATTAGTTTCAGATGACTAATTTATATTGATATACAAGTCAAGTACAAATCCGCTACAAACTAATTAATTCACGTCGAACAGAATTATAAATAACGGCCAGATTACAGCTGACACTTCCATAAAATCCCATAATTAATTTATTGACGCAAATATTGACAACATCCAATTAATGAAACCGCCGTCGGCGGAAAAATTCGACGATTTATACGAAACCGGGAAAACGGCAATTTGCATAAATTTCGTGTCACTAATAAAGCCGGTGCTGTATGAAAGTTTCCGATTCCACCTGAAAAAATATGCTAATTCAAATTTGAATTTTTAACGCCGATATTGAAATGAAACGTGTGTCTAGGGAGAGCCGAAACTTTTAATAACTTCACTTTCTCTCCTTTAAAAAAAATTCCATTGGGAGTATAAACTTTCCGGTCGATTTAATGGAATAAAATTAATCAGAGATTCCGAAATCAAAATTTTCAGCGCGGGCTGTTCATCATTGCGGATTAACCTTAACCCTAAGATAACGCCACTTGCGCGGCTTTGGCTGACAAAACTACAAGATTCGCAAACTACGAAACTATTTCCATAACGTTATCTTATTAATGTAAGCTGCGACTGCAGATTACGCGGTCTCAGTTGTGTTGGGCATTTTCAAGTTTGGTCATTAAAGTTTCCCCCTTTCTAAGTTGATTATTTATTGGTTTACGGATTCGCCAATTCTACTATAAAACAGAAGAAAAACATATGTTTTTTTTGTAAAATTGATACATGACAACATCAAGATTATAAATCCAAATTTAAGTGAGCTTAGGCCAATTGTTAAAATTAAAACAATTATCGTTTCCCATATTTCAGGCTGCAAGGCAAGTCAATTGCCTGTTGAGGTTATCGGTAAAAGTGTTTCAATAAATGTATTGTCTCTTTCTCCTAAAATATGTTTTGCCTGTTGAGGTTATTGGTAAAAGTGTCTCTCTTGTCTCTCTCTCCCAAAATATTTTTTAGTTAGTTACTAAACCATTATTAACCCGCCAATGGTGACCAACTGGTCTGTGAGACCGGGTGTATAACTTTATTCTCCGTTATTGTTTTTTGCTGTAATTTCGAGTATTTACCGCATAGCAGAGCTTAAATTGATTAAATATCTTTGTTTTATTGTCAAAGAGCATAAATTAAAAAAAAAACATGAATTCAATTTGCGTCGTTAATTAGAAAAGGGTTTTATATCAAGTGCGCTTTTTCACAAGAATTATTAGAGGCTAAAAATTCAATATCCATAAATTCAATAACCCATCCGACGAAGAATCTATTACAGTCTATTACAATGGGCAGTATTTACGGTCCATGAATCAGCGTTGATGGGGCAGAAATTTCACAACGATAATTCACACATAAATTTCACTAAAAGTTAAGTTCTTGTTGTTCTTGTGTTCAGTCCCTTGATGATCCTGGAAATCAATAATTATATAAACGACTAGATTAACACGTTGAACTTCTCATACAAATCCGATAGAGGCGCTAACAGTACCGGATTAAGCACTATTAAATTATGTGATAAATTTTCAAAAATAGAAAAACAATTGCAACAATTGGAAACTTTCCAAATTTACACAAAATTGATTATTCTTTAAGATCCTCTAAAAATCTAAAGACACCCCATCACTAGATTCCAAGTTATTCTCACTAAAATCTAGTTTATTGCAATTTTCAAGTTGCGAATTTTCTCGTGTGATTAAAAAATAGAAAAATAATTGCAACAATCTGCAAATTTTCCAGATTTACTTAAAATTGATTATTCTTTAAGATCCTGTAAAAATCTAAAAACAACCCACCACTAGATTCCAAGTTATACTCACTAAAATCTAGTTTATTGCAATTATCAAGTTGCGGATTTTCTCGTGTGATTAAAAAATAGAAAAATAATTGCAACAATCTGCAAATTTTCCAGATTTACTTAAAATTGATTATTCTTTAAGATCCTGTAAAAATCTAGACACCCCATCACTAGATTTTAAGTTATTCTCACTAGAATCTAGTTTATTGCAATTTTAAAGTTGCGGATTTTCTCGTGTGATTAAAAAATAGAAAAACAATTGCAACAATCTGCAAATTTTCCAGATTTACTCAAAATTGATTATTCTTTAAGATCCTGTAAAAATCTAAAAACACCCCATCACTAGATTCCAAGTTATTCTCACTAGAATCTAGTTTATTGCAATTTTCAAGTTGCGGATTTTCTCGTGTGATTAAAAAATAGAAAAACAATTGCAACAATCTGCAAATTTTCCAGATTTACTCAAAATTGATTATTCTTTAAGATCCAGTAAAAATCTAAAGACACCCCATCACTAGATTCCAAGTTATTCTAACTAAAATCCGTTTATTGCAATTTTAAAGTTGCGGAATTTCTCGTGTGATTAAAAAATAGAAAAACAATTGCAACAATCTGGAAACTTTCCAGATTTACTCAAAATTGATTATTCTTTAAGATCCTGTAAAAATTTAAAGACACCCCATCACTAGATTTCAAATTATTGTCACTAAAATCTAGTTTATTGCAATTTTGAAGTTGCGGATTTTCTCGTGTGATTAAAAAATAGAAAAACAATTGCAACAATCTGCAAATTTTCCAGATTTACTCAAAATTGATTATTCTTTAAGATCCTGTAAAAATCTAGACACCCCATCACTAGATTTTAAGTTATTCTCACTAGAATCTAGTTTATTGCAATTTTAAAGTTGCGGATTTTCTCGTGTGATTAAAAAATAGAAAAACAATTGCAACAATCTGCAAATTTTCCAGATTTACTCAAAATTGATTATTCTTTAAGATCCTGTAAAAATCTAAAAACACCCCATCACTAGATTCCAAGTTATTCTCACCAGAATCTAGTTTATTGCTATTTTGAAGTTGCGGATGTTCTTGTGTGATTAAAAAATGGAAAAACAATTGCAACAATCTGCAAATTTTCCAGATTTACTCAAAATTGATTATTCTTTAAGATCCTGTAAAAATCTGAAGACACCCCATCACTAGATTTCAAGTTATTATCACTAGAATCTAGTTTATTGCAATTTTAAAGTTGCGGATTTTCTCGTGTGATTAAAAAATAGAAAAACAATTGCAACAATCTGCAAATTTTCCAGATTTACCCAAAATTGATTATTCTTTAAGATCCTGTAAAAATCTAAAAACAACCCATCACTAGATTTCAAGTTATTCTTACTAAAATCTAGTTTATTGCAATTTTCAAGTTGCGGATGTTCTCGTGTGATTAAAAAATAGAAAAACAATTGCAAAAATCTACAAATTTTCCAGATTTACTTAAAATTGATTATTCCTTAAGATCCTGTAAAAATCTAAAGACACCCCATCACTAGATTCCAAATCATTCTCCCTAAAATCAGTTTATTGCAATTTTAAAGTTGCGAATTTTCTCGTGTGATTAAAAAATAGAAAAACAATTGCTACAATCTGTAAATTTTCCAGATTAACTCAAAATTGATTATTCTTTAAGATCCTGTAAAAATCTAAAAACACCCCATCACTAGATTCCAAGTTATTCTCACTAGAATCTAGTTTATTGCAATTTTCCAGTTGCGAATTTCTCGTGTGATTAAAAAATAGAAAAACAATTGCAAGAATCTGGAAATTTTCCAGATTTACTCAAAATTGATTATTCTTTAAGATCCTGTAAAAATCTAAAGACACCCCATCACTAGATTACAAGTTATTCTCTCTAAAATCTAGTTTATTGCAATTTTCAAGTTGCGGATGTTCTCGTGTCATTAAAAAATAGAAAAACAATTGCAACAATCTGGAAACTTTCCAGATTTACTCAAAATTGATTATTCTTTAAGATCCTGTAAAAATTTAAAGAAACCCCATCACTAGATTTCAAATTATTGTCACTAAAATCTAGTTTATTGCAATTTTGAAGTTGCGGATGTTCTCGTGTGATTGAAAAATAGAAAAACAATTGCAACAATCTGCAAATTTTCCAGATTTACTCAAAGTTGATTATTCTTTAAGATCCAGTAAAAATCTAAAAACACCCCTTCACTAGATTCCAAGTTATTCTCACTAGAATTTAGTTTATTGAAATTTTCAAGTTGCGGATTTTCTCGTGTGATTAAAAAATAGAAAAACAATTACAACAATCTATAAATTTTCCAGATTTACTCAAAATTGATTATTCTTTAAGATCCTGTAAAAATCTAAAGACACCCCATCACTAGATTTCAAGTTATTCTCACTAGAATCAGTTTATTGCAATTTTCAAGTTGCGGATTTTCACGTGTGATTAAAAAATTGAAAAACAATTGCAAGAATCTGCAAATTTTCCAGATTTACTCAAAATTGATTATTCTTTAAGATTCTGTAAAAATCTAAAGACACCCCATCACTAGATTCCAAATCATTCTCACTAAAATCAGTTTATTGCAATTTTAAAGTTGCGGATGTTCTCGTGTGATTAAAAAATGGAAAAACTATTGCAACAATCTGCAAATTTTCCAGATTTACTCAAAATTGATTATTCTTTAAGATCCTGTAAAAATCTAAAGACACCCCATCACTAGATTCCAAGTTATTCTCACTAAAATCTAGTTTATTGCAATTTTAAAGTTGCGGATTTTCTCGTGTGATTCAAAAATAGAAAAACAATTGCAAGAATCTACAAATTTTCCAGATTTACTCAAAATTGATTATTCTTTAAGATTCTGTAAAAATTTAGACACCCCATCACAAGATTCCAAGTTATTCTCACTAGAATCTAGTTTATCGCAATATTCAAGCCGCGGTTTTTCTCGTGTGATTTAAAAATAGAAAAACAATTGCAACAATCTGCAAATTTTCCAGATTTACTCAAAATTGATTACTCTTTAAGATCCAGTAAAAATCTGAAGACACCCCATCACTAGATTTCAAGTTATTATCACTAGAATCTAGTTTATTGCAATATTCAAGTTGCGGATGTTCTCGTGTGATTAAAAAATAGAAAAACAATTGCAAAAATCAGCAAATTTTCCAGATTTACTCAAAATTGATTATTCTTTAAGATCCAGTAAAAATCTAAAAACACCCCATCACTAGATTCCAAGTTATTCTCACTAGAATCTAGTTTATTGCAATTTTCAAGTTGCGGATTTTCTCGTGTGATTAAAAAATAGAAAAACAATTGCAACAATCTGCAAATTTTCCAGATTTACTCAAAATTTATTATTCTTTAAGATCCTGTAAAAATCTAAAGACACATCATCACTAGATTTCAAGTTATTCTCACTAGAATCTAATTTACTGCAATTTTCAAGTTGCGAATTTTCTCGTGTGATTAAAAAATTGAAAAACGGTTGCAACAATCTGCAAATTTTCCAGATTTACTCAAAATTAATTATTCTTTAAGATTAAGAAAATATAGAAATATTTTACTGAGTGAAATTATCGGATTACCTCACTGAGTAAATAATGACATTCATTACCGAACCCAAATGAGTGAAATAAATTGCATTGGGCTAATGTAAGTAATCATAATAAATCTTTTCGGTACAGAAGAAAAAGTAAAAAGTTAAATAATACGCTAAAACCAGTACTTAATATTAACTGAACTATCTTAAAATTATTCTAATATACATTCTTCAGCATTAATTATGAATCACGTGGATGTAAAACAGATACTAAAAGAACATCACTAATAACAGTTGTTCAGTAGCAGTGGTGCATATTAATTAAATTAAATTTAATTACACTGATTTATGTGAAGGCGCCGGCGGTAGTATTTTTAAATGGAAGAGTAATTATTATCAGGAAACGTTCCACAAATATCCACGATGAACATTACAATAGAATTATCGTGTTCCTCCCAGACAGTAAATGTAATTACGTTCGAGATAGTTGACTTATCTATCGAGCCACAGGTATGTGGAAGGGTGTACCTTTTAAGATTGGTAATTAATTATTAAGTCTAGATACCTCCGCGCCTGAAGTCATTAAAGCCTAAAAAAAGTGGAGCGAGCTTTCTGTATTTTCGGGGGAATTTAATGCAGATAAGTAAATATGGGGGAAAGGGACTTTTCAATTTTATGTATTCTGCTCGGGGGAGCGTTTTAACGATATTTTGATATCTAAAAGTAAAATTAAACCGGATATTATTTGCCACTTAGGGGTGAGCATGGAAAGACGTTTTCCAATAGCGATTACGCTGCTAAAAATGCATGCTGATGGGGAAGTTATACGGTGTTTGATTGATTTCTTATAGAGTTTCTTGAAGACAGTTTAAGCATTCGAACTAGACGTATTTTTTTTTATTATTAAGTTTTTAAACTGGTAATGCGACGGATAATAATCAAAGACGAAAGTAATGTTAATTTTGTACATATCTCATTGAGAATGACCAAAGGTCGAAACTAGTCGGAGAGACAAATAAAAGCAGTGAAGCAAAACCAAGTGTTAATTAATCAAATTATAAAAAAAAAAGTAATCGGTTACGTAGACCAATGATATGATGGGGTTGTGCTCGCTATCTTGGAAAAAAGAAAAACTGGGAATGATTTTAAAGATTAAAGTCTTATCAATGCTACAAATTACTAATGGAGTATTGTCACAACAAATGTTATTCAAATTTAATTTGTTTAATTCTGTTTGCTTAGGAATAGTAATATCAAACAGATGTTAACACTGGTAATTAAAATAACCAGTTGGAATATATAATTGATGTATTAATTAAATTTTAAGGTTGAGACTCTATTCATTAATGATTTCTTTCCTAAAATATACGTTTTGTTTGAATACAAAAAAAAGAATATATTTTGACTTTCGAGAAGTCAGGTAAATTCGAAAAGACATATGAAAGAGAAGGTACAATTTTACAAAACAAAAAAAAATGAATTCGTGACCTGTTTTATTTCAAAAAAATTTGATAAACATTTTCACTCGAGTTATTTTTCTGAAATATCGAAAAACTAGAAATTTCGAATTTTTCCAGTGAATAAAAAAATATAAAAATAATTGTCACACACCTTAAACTTTGTAAATTTACTTAATAATTATTAAATTTTACAATTTAGTAAAAATACCAAAATTTTTCGTCACAAAATTGGGCGATAATCACATTCTGAAAATTCAAATTTTTCAAGTTTGTAAAAAATATAAAAACAATTGTCACACACTTGAAACTTTCTAAATTTACTTAATAATTATTATATTTTACTATTTAGAAAATATATCAAAATATTTCGTCACAAAATTTGGAGATAATCACATGAGAACAAAATATATTGTCATTTTGAAAATTCTAATTTTTTAAGTGAAATTTTCTACATTTACTTGATAATTATTATATTTTATAATTTATTAAAAAAATCAAAATATTTCATCACAAAAATTGGAGATAATCACTTGAGAACTGAATATATTGTCATTTTGGAAATTCTATTTTTTCAAGTGAATAAAAAATATAAAAACAATTGTCACTCACTTGAAACTTTCTACATTTACTTAATAATGATTATATTTTACAATTTACTAAAAATACCAAAATATTTCGTTACAAAATTGGGCGATAATCACATTCTGAAAATTCAAATATTTTAAGTGTGTAAAAAAATATAAAAACAATTGTCACACGCTTGAAACTTTCTGAATTTACTTAGTAATTATACTATTTTACAAATTGGTAAAAATATCAAAATATTTCGTCACAAAATTTGGAGATAATCACATTCTGAAAATTCAAATTTTTCAAGTGTGTAAAAAAATATAAAAACATTTTTTTACTTCATAATTATTATGTTTTATAATTTAGCAAAAATATCAAATATTTCGTCGCAAAATTTGGAGATAATCACATGGGAACAGAATATATTGTCATTTTGAAAATTCTAATTTTTCAAGTGAATAAAAAATATAAAAACACGCTTAAAACTTTCTAAATTTGCTTAATAATTATTATATTTAACAATTTAGTAAAAATATCAAAATATTTCGTCACAAAATTGGGCGATAATCACATTCTGAAACTTCAAATTTTTCAAGTGAATAAAAAAATATAAAAACAATTGTCTCACTCTTGAAACTTTCTAGATTTACTTCATAATTATTATATTTTATAATTTAGCAAAAATATCAAAATATTTCGTCACAAAATTTGGAGATAATCACATGAAAACAGAATATATTGTCATTTTGAAAATTCTAAGTTTTCTAGTTAACAAAAAATATAAAAAACAATTGTCACACGCTTGAAACTTTCTACATTTACTTAATAATTATTATATTTAACAATTTATTAAAAATATCAAAATATTTCGTCACTAAATTGGGCAATAATCACATTCTCAAAATTCAAATTTTTCAAGTGTGTAGAAAAAATATAAAAACAATTGTCACACGCTTAAAACTTTCTAAATTTACTTAATAAATATTATATTTTACAATTTAGCAAAAATATCAAAATATTTCGTCATTAAATTTGGAGATAATCACATGAGAACAAAAAAATATTGTCATTTTGAAAATTCTAATTTTTCAAGTGAATAAAAAATATAAAAATAATTGTCAGACACTTTAAACTTTTTAAATTTACTTAATAATTATTATATTTTACAATTTAGTAAAAATATTAAAATATTTCGTCACAAAATTGGGCGAACATCACATTCTAAAAATTCAAAATTTTCAAGTCAATAAAAAATATAAAAACAATTGTCACACGCTTGAAACTTTCTAAATTTTCTTAATAATTATAATATTTTACAAATTAGTAAAAATATCAAAATATTTCGTCACAAAATTAGGAGATAATCACTTGAGAACTGAATATATTGTCATTTTGGAAATTCTATTTTTTCAAGTGAATAAAAAATATAAAAACAATTGTCACACACTTGAAACTTTCTACATTTACTTAATAATTATTATATTTTACAATTTAGTAAAAATCAAAATATTTCGTCACAAAATTGGGCGATAATCACATTCTGAAAATTCAAATTTTTCAAGTGTGTAAAAAAAATATAAAAACAATTGTCATACGCTAGAAACTTTCTAAATTTACTTAATGATAATTATATTTTACAATTTAGTAAAAATATCAAAATACTTCGTCAAAAAATTTGGAGATAATCACCTGAGAACAGAATATATTGTTATTCTGAAAATTCGAATTTTTCAAGTGAATAAAAAATATTAAAACAATTGTCACACGCTTAAAACTTTCTAAATTTACTTAATAATTATTATATTTTACAATTGAGTAAAAATATCAAAATATTTCGTCACCAAATTGGGCAATAAACACATTCTGAAAATTCAAATTTTTCGAGTATGTAAAAAATATAAAAACAATTGTCACACGCTTGAAACTCTAAATTTACTTAACAATTATTATGCTTTGCAATTTGTTAAAAAAATCGAAATGTTTCGTCACAAAATTTGGAGATAATCATATGAGAACAGAATTTATTGCCATTTTGAAAATTCTAATTTTTCAAGTGAATAAAAAATATAAAAAGAATTGTCACATACTCGAAATTTTCTAAATTTACTTAATAATAATAATATTTAGCAATTTAGTAAAAATATCAAAATATTTCGTCACAAAATTGGGCGATAATCACTTTCTAAAAATTGAAATTTTGTAAGTGAATAGAAACAATATACAAACAATTGTCACATGCTTGAAACTTTCTAGATTTACTTCATAATTATTATATTTTATAATTTAGCAAAAATATCAAAATATTTCGTCACAAAATTTGGAGATAATCACATGAGAACAGAATATATTGTCATTTTAAAAATCCTAATTTTTCAAGTGAATAAAAAATATTTAAAAAAATGTCACACGTTTGAAATTTTCTAAATTTACTTAATAGTTATTAAATTTTACAATTCAGTAAAAATATCAAAATATTTCGTCACAAAATTGGGCGATAATCACATTCTGAAAATTCAAATTTTTCAAGTGTGCAAAAAAAATATAAAAACACTTGTCACACACTTTAAACTTTTTGAATTTACTTAATAATTATAATATTTTATAATTTAGTAAAAATATCAAAATATTTCGTCACAAAATTTGGAGATAATCACTTGAGAACTGAATATATTGTCATTTTAAAAATTCGAATTTTTCAAGTGAATAAAAAATATAAAAACAATTGTCACACCCTTGAAACTTTCTAAATTTACTTCATAATTATTATATTTTATAATTTAGCAAAAATATCAAAATATTTCGTCACAAAATTTGGAGATAATCACATGAGAGCAGAATATATTGTCATTTTGAAAATTCTAATTTTTCAAGTGAATAAAAAATATAAAGACAATTGTCACACACTTTAAACTTTCTGAATTTACTTAATGATTATTATATTTTACAATGTAGTAAAAATATCAAAATATTTCGTCACAAAATTTGGAGATAATCACATGAGAACAGAATATATTGTCATTTTGAAAATTCTAATTTTTCAAGTGAATAAAAAATATTAAAACCATTGCTGCATACTTGAAACTTTTGTTGCACCTTTCGCACCCCCGCCTGGCACGGCCCTGGTTAGTAATCCTGATTATGAGTTATTAATCCTAACCATGTGTGACTGTACGGCTCAAGCGTCTGTAAAAAAAAGTAACTCTGAAGAAACTTGATTTCGTTTCAACCTTACAATCCATCATTTCTTTCAAGAGCCACAATAAAAACAACACTAAATTTCCCATAGATTAATGATAACTCAAACTGCATTACGTTTTATTCGTAGAATTGAAAGGCTGCTGTATTCATAAATATAAAATTGTTTATCTGCCAATAGCCGGTAATAAATCTATCGGCGTACCATATATCAAAATCTGACTTAGTAACTGTGGGTTATTCCGGTAAAACTATTTTAAATTGTTTAACAGACGCACATAAATCTCAGCAGGACAAAAAAATGGGAAATCTTTGAACATTAATCACGCGAAAAGGGAAAGGTGAACGTCAGACGCAAAACAGATACTACAGCTCAATTCTCGCTTGTCGGCGAAGGCGGAACGAGATTAGAGATCACTAATCAAAATCCAAAATAACGGGTGTCCAACAATTATTGTAGTCCTGGGTGGCTGAGAAATCAAAGTACTGCTTCGCATCGTTGAATTTACTGCCAAAGAAGTGTGAAATCAACTGTGTAATATTTTCGTGATACAGAAACCCTCCAAAAAAAGGTGCAGGTAGGCTCTGGAAGTTCAGATTCAGGTTCAATCATTTTCGACATTCACGTTTAATTCCACAGGACTACAATAATTGTTGGTCACGTTGCATAATGACCAACAGATTGGTATTGGTATAATAATATGAAATCGTCGTCCAAGGCGAGAAAATGACGTACACGCAAAGTTCCGTTGATCAAACTATATCTCATATTACTAGCATGGTTTCCGTTTTCAAAAGTAAAGTCAGTTGAAATGATTGCAAGGCTATTTTATTGGATATAATTGTTAGTATACAAAATCTTTGCTCGGGTTACATAATTACAATTATTAATACGGTCCAGCCACAGTGGTTTCCATGAAACACTTAAAACCTTCATACGCTTTCCTGCAGCGGTCATCCTTTTCTATTAATGCGCATTTAGCAAAAGCGACGTGGTGTTTATCCAGAAAAAGTTCGTTTGCTTTCGGTATATCATATTTTCCGGATTGGTCCATTATCTTCATTGCCTCGAACAGGCAGAAATAAAAACAATTTCCCGACACCTCCTCGCCTAAACCATCAGCCTGGGCAGGCGTTAGGTTTTCCTGCTCGCTGCACTTCTCCGCCATGTCGGTAACGCCCATTCTGTCATCTCTCTGAAAATTATTATTTTTGAGATTTTGTGATCGACATTAGAATTTAAAAAATAGTGATGTGGCATCATGTTACTTCCTCCGACTTGATGGTATCATAGCCATTTATATTTAAGTTTTCATGGTTTATTTTCAATTGAAATCATATTTTAAATGTACATCGAGTGGATGAAACTGACGTTTAAAACGTCAAAATTATGAAAGAGAAAAATTATACTTCAAATTCAAAAACTCAGTTTACTCAAAAAACTAAAGGGTTTTCGAAAAAACTTATTCTTTATAAATGGTTCATTTTAGTATTCTCTACAATTATTATGAACATAAATTTGCTGTAACTATTATAGTTTTTTAATTATAAACTAAAAATAAAAAAATAAAAATTTCTAGAATAAAAATTATTTTATGAAAAATGTTTTCAAGCAAAAGATGTTCTTCTTTGTTGTCTCCAAAGTTTGTTTAAATGTTTTTGTGATATTTTTCATATTTAAAAAAATATTGGCAAAAAACAAAAAAAAACAGTTAAGGTAAACGCCCACTTCCGGTGTACGAAATTTTACCAAAAGCTTTTCAATTCTTCAGATTATCAAATAAGACGGATGTTCAAAGTTTCATATCAATTGCTCTATTAGTTTTTCAGATACAGTGCGCACAGACAGACACACACAGACACAAAATATTTTTTTCCAGAAATTTTTGAAATGGCATCTAGGGACCCCAATTTAATTAATAGAAACCCAGAGAATGTTTTGCATGTCATAAAATTACATTCATTTTCAAGGTAATAAAATTATCTCCACAATGAAGATACAAAATTTGATAAAACAATTTTTTTCAAATCTTGACTTTTTACATTAGCCAACAAAACTGCCACCCTAACAGAGCCAACTTAGTTAAAAATAACAATACAGAGTTTAAATTACTCACCAAGTGATAGAACAAATGGGCCCTGGTGTATATAATACACCCCATCACCAAAAATATGGACAAGAAACGGAACATATTGCTGAAACTTGACACAAGACACAATCAATTGACTTCAACAATTAAAATCGGTTTATATATACCCCCCGAACGTTAGATATTACGAAAGGGTTATTCATAAATCACGATATTGTAATCAATTCAAAAGGTATTGTTAAAACGTAATCAATTGACAAAGGTATTGATAGAAAAGAAATTATTGCATTGACCTTGATTTTTAAGATAACATTGTGTTAAAGAACGAATCATAATTCGGAAATGTGCAAAAAAAATGTGTGTGTTTAATGATAATAGTATTTTATGTGATACTTGTCACGTTTCATGATTTTTTTTTAAATTTTGGTGTTTAAAAAAATACAAAAATAATTGCCATCGACTTGAAATTTTCTAAAATTACACTAAATTCATTCGAAATGTTGATTCTTTAAAAACCACTGTACAACCATCACCAGAATAATTTGTAGAGATTTTTGAAAAAATTCATTAAAAAATTTGCGACTCGAAAAAAAAACTTCGACTTGAAATTTTCTAAAATTACACTAAATTCATTCGAAATGTTGATTCTTTAAAAACCACTATACAACCATCACCAGAATAATTTGTAGAGATTTTTGAAAAAATTCATTAAAAAATTTGCGACTGGAAAAGAGAAACAAAAACAATTGCCATCGACTTGAAATTTTCTAAAATTAACCTAAATTCATTCGAAATGTTGATTCTTTAAAAACCAGTATTCAACCATCACCAGAATAATTTGTAGAGATTTTTGAAAAAAATCATTAAAAAATTTGCGACTTGAAAAGAGAACTTCGACTTAAAATTTTCTAAAATTACACTAAATTCATTCAAAATGTTGGTTCTTTAAAAACCACTATACAACCATCACCAGAATAATTTGTAGAGATTTTCGAAAAAATTCATTAAAAAATTTGCGGCTGCAAAAGAGAAACAAAAACAATTGCCATCAACTTGAAATTGTCTAAAATTACCGTAAATTCATTCGAAATGTTGATTCTTTAAAAACCACTATACAACCATCACCAGAATAATTTGTAGAGATTTTTGAAAAAATTCATTAAAAAATATGCGACTGGAAAAGAGAAACAAAAACAATTGCCATCGACTTGAAATTTTCTAAAATTACCCTAAATTCATTCGAAATGTTGATTCTTTAAAAACTACTATACAACCATCACCAGATTAATTTGTAGAGATTTTTGAAAAAATGCATTAAAAAATTTGCGACTGGAAAAGAGAAACAAAAACAATTGCCATCAACTTGAAATTTTCTAAAATTACCCTAAATTCATTTGAAATGTTGATTCTTTAAAAACCACTATACAACCATCACCAGAATAATTTGTAGAGATTTTTGAAAAAATTCATTAAAAAATTTGCGACTGGAAAAGAGAAACAAAAACAATTGCCATCGACTTGAAATTTTCTAAAATTACCCTAAATTCATTCAAAATGTTGATTCTTTAAAAATCACTATACAACCATCACCAGAATAATTTGTAGAGATTATTGAAAAAATTTATTAAAAAATTTGCGACTGGAAAAGAGAAACAAAAACAATTGCCATCGACTTCTAATTTTCTATAATTACTCTAATTACTCTAATTATATTTCATTGGAAATATAATTTCTGTAAAAAACTCACCATATTTTGGAATAATGTTATGTGATTATTCATTTGTGATTTTTTTTCTTTAATTGAAGCGATCAGAAAAAAAATCTAAAAACAAATACGATCGACTTAGAATTTTTTTAAATTCTGCGAGAAACTGCACGCCTCGTCATTTGATTTTAAAATACTTTCATGTAATCAGAGCGTTTATTTCTGAAAAATATAAAAATAATAATTTTAGCCATTCTAGAAAAAAATATATATATAAAAATAATTTTGTAAGATTATTCTAAATTGATTCGATATATTGATTCTGTGAAAAATCACTTTCAACACTTTTTCTTAAGTCCTTTTTTTTTCAAGAGTTCTTAAGGTTTTTGGAACTTCATTTTCAAGACTTTTTATTTTTTTAATCCTTGATCCTTGACAATATTAAGTTTAATTTTTTTAAATTTTATTATTCTAATTAAATGTATCATTAATTAATGTTAATTAACATAAATTAATGTTAATTAATTTTTTTGATAAGTTATTGTTATTTTTATTTTTTTTTCAGATTTTTTTTTGTACCTTTTTTATGTCTTTCTTTCTGGGCACCTTTGTCAGGAATATTATCAGAATATTTTTCAAGACTTTTTTAAGAATTATTTTTCGGGCGACTTTTCCAACGACTTTTTTTTCAGGACTATTTTCTGGACTTCGCTTTTCCAGGACTTTTTTTCATAACTTTTAAGGAATCTTTAAGGATTTTTTTCAGGACATTCTTTACAGGCCTTTCTTTTAAGACTTTATTACTTAGTTGTTTAGTTTATTTTATATCATGACCTCACAAAAGTTATACATACGTCAATACTAGAAAATAATATATAATTTTTTCACGACTATTTTTGAGGACTTCTTTCTTCCGGTCTTTTTTTGGGACATTTTTGTTAATAGTGCTGTTTCAGTACTTTTCCAGGATTTATTCGGGACGTTTTTCAAGGCTGTTTCCAGGACTTCTGTTTGGCAGTTTTTTTTTTCCAGGCCTTTTTGAGACTTTTTTCAAAATGTTTTTTCAAGCCTCTTATACCTTTTCAGGTTTTTTCAGACTTTCTTTAATGGCGTTTTCTCAGGATTTTTTTTAGAACTTTCCAATTCTAATCAGAAATATTGTATTTTTGATACACTGTAAAATTATTGACGTATCTTAGCTGGAAAGAAAATGGCGGCACTTAAAACTTGAATTGGAGTGAAAGAAATTTTCATCTCGAGATTAGAAAAATTCTAAAAAAATTATCACTTGCGGAATTAGCTTTAAACTTTCCAGTTCTAATCAGAAATATTGTATTTTTGACACACTGTAAAATTATTGACGTGTCTTAGCTGGAAACAAAATGGCGATACTTAAAACTTGAATTGGAGTAAACGAAATCTGCATCTCGAGATTAGAAAAATTCTAAAGAAATTATCACTTGCGGAATTAGTTTTAAACTTTCCAGTTCTAATCAGAAATATCGTATTTTTGATACACTGTAAAATTATTGACGTATCTTAGCTGGAAAGAAAATGGCGGCACTTAAAACTTGAATTGGAGTGAAAGAAATTTTCATCTCGAGATTAGAAAAATTCTAAAGAAATTATCACTTGTGGAATTAGCTTTAAACTTTCCAGTTCTAATCAGAAATATTGTATTTTTGATATACTGTAAAATTATTGACGTATCTTAGCTGGAAACAAAATGGCGGCGCTTAAAACTTAATTTTGAGTAAACGAAATTTACATCTGGAGATTATAAAAATTCTAAAGAAATTATCACTTGCGGAATTAGTTTTAAACTTTCCAGTTCTAATCAGAAATATCGTATTTTTGATACACTGTAAAATTATTGACGTATCTTAGCTGGAAAGAAAATGGCGGCACTTAAAACTTGAATTGGAGTGAAAGAAATTTTCATCTCGAGATTAGAAAAATTCTAAAGAAATTATCACTTGTGGAATTAACTTTAAACTTTCCAGTTCTAATCAGAAATATTGTATTTTTGATATACTGTAAAATTATTGACGTATCTTAGCTGGAAACAAAATGGCGGCGCTTAAAACTTAATTTTGAGTAAACGAAATTTACATCTGGAGATTATAAAAATTCTAAAGAAATTATCACTTGCTGAATTAGCTTTAAACTTTCCAGTTCTAATCAGAAATATTGTATTTTTGATATACTGTAAAATTATTGATGTATCTTAGCTGGAAACAAAATGGCGGTACTTAAAACTTGAATTGGAGTAAACGTAGAGATGCTCAAAAAAAACTCACCCTGTAATCATTTCAGAAAACGCGAAACGTAAACATTCTCCAAGATTCACGTTTACACAACTAATAGAAAAATTTAAAATTAATATTTGTGGACAGAAAGCCAATAACGTTTATACAGCGTGTCCCATTTTAAATTGCCACCCCAAATTTCTCGAAATCTGAGCAGCATGGCAAAAAATGTTTCAGATGAAAGTTGTAGGGTTCGGAGGGGGACATATACTGGTGACCTTGAAAATGACCTCGGCGTTAACTTTCAAGGTCAAACGAAGGTCAACTTTGATTTTTCAAACGGGACCCCCCATTTTTTATTGCGGAATCGTATTCTACGGAAAAAAATACAAACTCTTTTAGGAAACATTTTTTTTAAACATGTATGTAGAAGCGGCAAAGCAAACATTTTAAAATTTACTCCGTCATTTTGACACACGACAGGTTAGATTTTTTACGCCATGCGTAGCAGTGCGGGAATGATCAGCTGATCATTCTCGCACAGATAATCGATACTGGAATACGAATACATATACCAATAATTCGCTAGCATGTAATGAGCGTGTATATCCTACTTGTCGTAAGTAAAATAAAGTATGAATTGCTGATTCAAAAACTGCAGCAATTCAGTAAATACATTATTATATTAATCAATTAATAAACCTTTACCACACATCGGTGGTGAACGCAAATGGCGCGTTTCAATTAAGTTTAATTAAAGATCATTGGCACCGTGAACGCAAACCTGGCATTTCGTGCCGCGATATTAAAATTAATAGCTTTTGAAAAATCAACACCCAATAGATTTAGAACTCGGTTTTCCAATAAACCACGAAATTGGTCGCACGGCATTTGCGCGAGACGACGATAGGTTGAGCAACCTTTTCGCTTGAAATTCAAAGCGGAATAACTATCTCAGCGAACGCAAAGCGAAATACCGATTGGTTCAGCCGCGATTACGCAATTAAGGCAGACCACTTGATATGCATTAAATCGAAAATTGTAATTGCAGATGCTGTCGGGAATAAAAGTTGTCATTAGAGTAACTTAATCAAGTGTGTGATACAATGTGTTGGATTTAATTATACGGTTTACGGTTCTGCGATATTACATTTATGTTGCTTTGATGATATTTTAATGTAAACTGTCATGAATATTCAACTGAATGTGTAATGGTTATTATATAAAGCATAATTTTAATTTGAAAATGACAAAAAATTTTCAAAAATGGTCAAATTTTATATTTCCGTTGAAAAGTCTAATCAGTAAATGATTAAAATACGAACAAGTTGAATGTTACTTTTTTGTCGAATCTGATCCTAAACATTATTTTTAACGTCCCAGCTCATTTCATTTGGGGGCACTTTTGACCATCTTATTCCGCTATACCCTTTGATTACTTCAAAAATGTCAAACGCAGCAAATCGTATCAGAATTGGTAGCATACCAAGAGGGCGCAGTAATTTCAACTTGTCGGAACGAATTTTTCCCACTTTATTTTTATTTGTAACATATTGGCGTCCGTTCTGATGAACATTAAAAGATATAAAGCGTAGTATATATGCGTAATCAAAACATAAAAGATCCGTTACGAGCGAATTTATTAAATTTATGGCTTAATGGATTATAATAAGGAATTCCCTCTTAGATATGTTATGAGTTATATAAAAGACCGAAAAAAAAAATCGGAACCGATTACACCAATCGGCGGCAGTATGAGTGTGATTTGTAAGGTTAAAAACCGTCATTACGTAAAACGAGATGTTTATGGAATATCATTTATGTAATGGCCTGAGAAGAGCTTCGAACAAATTGCCGCATTAGTATCCCTTGAAGCACAATGTTAATACGATCAATGATATGAAATTAATTTAATATTAACACGAGCCACTCTGTTATACTGCAATTACAAAATTCCTTATAATCAATACTTGTAATTTGATTGTAAGAAAATGTCCAGGTTGATGATTGAAGAATGGAATGCGGATTTAAATTTTTACTAGAGTCAAGCAACGATGGTCCGGGTCTGAAAATGGATGGGTGATCGGTACCATACGCCATTGGGATACAATTAATGTTGACAAAGTAACAAGCAACAAGTTACTCTACATCTCGTGATCGAATATGGAATGGAATATCGGTAATTTTTAACAATAAAAATTGTTAACCGAAAAATTCTTTGAAACCGCCACTGCTGCTTGAATTCTTAGCGTTTTCTTGATGAGATTCCGGTTTCTTAGAGTAACTAAGAAGTCAATTACATGTACACTATTCACGCAAAATTACCATTAAGCATTTTTTGCAGGAATTTATTTGTACAAACTTTCAAATAGGCTTACCCAAAATTCGTTGTAGAAATAAAATATCAAGTTGCTTTGTTATAACTGCATGAAAATGTTGTCACCACTTGCATTTCTTCGCATGCATTAAATTCTGCTCAAACAATCTCTGATAACGCCACATTGGAAATTGGAGTCTCGTATTCTCGCGGTCATTTGATATACAACCGATATCATTATTTGCAAATCCAGTACAATTTTCCTGGTAGCATAAATAAACCATTTATGCTCTATGCATTCGCAAATGTAAAAGGAGTAACTTAAGTATAAATATTTAATCAGATCTGCTACAATACAATAGAGTACTTGTACACAAACAAAGTGGTTCATATTTTTTTTGTTATGAAGAAACTAGTCGGAGAGACAAATAAAAGTAGTGAAACAAAACCAAGTGTTTTAATTAATCAAAAGAAAATGAAGTTTGTTTAAAGTGGCAACGTGAAATAAAGAAATTTCAATTTGAATTTAAAATTATATATACTAATTCGCCCAAAAATATGAGGAGGATTTTGAAAATCTCATCCCCCGAAACTCACCCCTAAAACGGGGTCTTATTCGGTTTCTACACGCAGATCGACGCCCAGATAACCGGACAAGCTTTTCGTCGTTTCGTTTCACCCCCACCCCCGGGAGGGATTTTTCAAACGCAGATTTGCGATTTTTGCACGTTTCCAAAAATAAAATAACTCCTCCGTAACCGCCGGAGCTGGATGATCCCGATATGTCTTAAAATAACCTTAAAGAAAATATCTAAAATTGATCGAGCCACTTTTTTGAATTTTTGCCCCGTTTCCGAGATATGATTTTTTAAAAACCTGGTAAAAAAAAATCTTCTTTTAAGGACGTATTTTTTTCTTTTCAAGTGGAAAAGCTGAAAGCTTCAGGGATGGCAGAAGGGATAACTGGCTTTCATTGGGATATTTTTTCAAAATTTTTGGAACCCCCCCTACGCGCCAGCTAACGCCACCAACCCAGGGAGTGGTTCGGTTTTCTTCTTTTAAGGACGCATTTTTTTCCTTTCAAGTCGAAAAGCTGAAACTTTCCGGGATGACAGGAGCGATGACTGGCTTTCATTGGGATTTTTTTCAAAATTTTTGGAACCACCCCTACGCACCACTTGCATCCCCTTGGTTCGTTTTTCTTCTTTTAAGGACGAATTTCTTTCTTTTAAAGTCGAAAAGCTGAAACTTTCAGGGATGGCAGAAGATGTTTTTTCAAAATTTTTGGAACTAACCCTACGCTCCATTTGCACCCCCTGCGTTCGTTTCTCTTCTTTTAGGGACGATTATTTTTCTTTTAGAACGTTAGAAGAGTCAAAATCAAAGTACTAATACAGGAATTACCGTCAAACTTTGAACATTGGTCTTATTTGTTAATTCCAAGAACTAAAAAGCTTTTGGTAAAATTTCGTACACCGGAAGTAGATTAACCGTCTTTTGTTTATGCAGGATATTAAAAAATATTTATACAGATATTAAATGAACATCTTTTGGTTAAAAATATTTTTCAAATAAAATTTAGGTTTAACAGTCACGTGAATCTTTTATTCGTTAGGTTGGAAGAGTCAAATTTTCAAAATCACTTTTTAGAAAACCAATTTTCAAAATTATCACAAGAAATTTGAACATTTTCCACCGCGTGCATTTTTTGTGAATTTTTGAGTATCGAAACGCGCATTTTCTTTATCCTTTAACCTATTTTTTATCATTTACATCAAAGGACCCAAATTTTCAAAATATCTTTAAAAGATATGTTTACAAAATAACTAGAAGAAATTTTGATTTTTGCATTGTAAAATTTTGAAAATCGCACGATTTTCAAGTCACCCGCGGCGTTTTCACGTAAAACTTTTATCCGCCACCTTGAAAGTCTCAAATTTTTTAAGGAGTTTTTGAAAAGATGATTTTTTTAAATTACCGGAGAAAAATTAAAAAAATTCCTGTGCATGTACTTCTTTTAAGAACGCTTTTTTATGTTCACGCGAATCTTTTATTCCTTACGTTAAAAGATTCAAATTTCCAAAATCGTTATTCAAAACGCCAATTTTGAAAATGATTATTTATTATTTTTTCAAAATTTTTGAAATCACCCCTACACACCATTTGCATCCCCTGGGTTCGTTTTTCTTTTTTTAAGGATTTCTTTCTTTTAAACCACCTGAACCACGAATTTAAACAAAATCGAGTTTAAAAACAATCGAAAAATAATTACTATCCACTCAAAAATATTTTCTCCAATATTTTATGAAAGTCTGGAGACACCATTTGTCCATATGTTGTAGTGATCCCATTTGAGCAGAGTAAAGTTAATTTTGGAAGTTACGCATTTATCTCTTGTCTAAAAAAATCAAAAAATACTTACCATCGATTTAGAAGTTTAGAAATATGTTCAAGTATGTTCTTCTTCATTATTGTAAGAAAATATTATGGAAGCAGTCCTTGCCTGAATTTTGAGATGATCCGATTTTTACAGAATAGAGTAAATTTTGCAAGTCGGCTTTTCTTTGTGGCTTAAAAATACAATAAATAATTGCTATCGATTCAAAAACTTTTTATTGTTCTTGAATAATATAGAAGAATCTGTAAACATCTGGAGTTTAAATTTTTAAATTATCCTGTGTAAACACAGTAAAATTAATTTTTGAAGTAACTTTTCTCATTGCGCCTTAAAATATAGAAAAATAATTTCTACCGACTTAAAACTTTTCAAATTTATTCAAAACATGTTCTGATTCAATCAGTCACAAAAATCTCTGAGCATCCCTTGATCATCCAATTTGAACCGAGCGATTACCTGTAACTAAAGTTTACTAAACGCGTAAGCCCAAAATCATGTTTTTTTCAAATATTTCCAAAACGCTTATAGATGGCGATTTGAAATTTTCATGAAAAATCACAAATAATTCAAGAAATATACCATTAAAATTTCAACCCTCTAGAACCACCCCTTTAAAAAAAGGGTTGCCAACCCCTTAAAGAAAAGGAAAAACGATAAATTTTATTTTTTTCCGAATGCCGGAAATGTGCCTTAGGGGCCCGTGAAAACCGCAATTTTCCAACTCACCCCTAGACTCGGGGGTAAATTTTTGAAAATCGATGCAGAGGCTCGCGCCAAACTTATCTCCTCACAGAATTTTTCAGTTGAAGGATTAAAATATGGCTCAAAAAATCCCCAATGCATCAGGACACAACGTTTGCTGTCGCACGTTTCCGTAAAAAAATCTGCTGCAATTTCTCAAGAGTTTTTCTAAAAAATCACATTTCGGACACTTCCGGAAAAATGGGCGCGCTTCCCCTTACGGTCACGACTCCAAATTTTGTAGAGTTTTGTAGAACCAACTCCCCTCTACATTTTATGTCTCTTACGAATTTTTTATATCTCCAACCCCCGAGGAGTTATTAAAAGAAAACCACCCCCGATTTCAATAAAGTAATTCTACAGCGGCCATTTTTTATCTCACGAGTGAAATTTAAACGGCATGCCATTCGTTTATAAAAACAAAAACTCGTGATTAAAACATGGTGAATTTTTCAATCGAGTTTAATTACGTAACGCCTCGTTGTAATGTTTCCATGGCGACGGTTAAGGTTTTCTAATTTCGAATCCGTTCGGTAATTTAGAGAAGATTAAATGCGTTGACCCAGTGTGCCCTTTAATTAACAAACGGAGGTGATTTTTGCGCAATTTGTTGAACGGTTTAATGATATTAATGGTTTAATTTATTAAGTGTTCACGTTCGTTTAAGGCCCGGGACGCAGCTTCCGGAATGCTCGTTCGCTCGTTTAACAAATTAATTCTAATGGCGGTGAATGGTTCTCCGAGTTGCTTAAGTAACTCTTTTATTATTATGCTAATTATTATTGATGTGTACATTATGCTCACTGGGTGGTAAATTGCATCATTGAATATTAAGATTGTAATGTAAGAGAAGGTTAATTTAAAGTGACAGTGATTATGAAATTATGAAGGTGAACTGATTACATTTAATTCAAATAAGATGAGTAACTTTTTTGGTATCACTTTATTATTATTTTTTTATTTAATAAAGTGATACGTTTTATTTGATTTATTCAAAATGTATCACAGTGAAAACCTCTGCAATTACATTTATATCAATTATGGTAAAAATTCGGTAAAACCGAATATATATTTTTTCCATTTAATCAAATTTGGTTGATTGCTTTAAATTCATCATAAATATAAAACGTTGAAATTTTGCAATGAAAATTTCATCCCACGCCTTTAAAATGACAATTATAAAATAATAACGTATATTTGATTTAAAATTTTTATTTTACGTCCGCTACAAATTTTAAAATCAAATATTCGTTTTTATTATTTACATTAATATGGATTTCAACTCGGTTTAATAAAATTCGTAATGAATCGTAAATTTGTCTGGATATAATATACAAATTAATCTATCTATACCACAGACAATTTTTATAAAGTTTGAGCCCTCACATTGACTTACAACACAGTGTTATCAGCTCCAGAAATTTTTTTTTTTTTCGTGTCAATAGAAGGGAATAATTTACCCAAAACAAAAAGAAAGACGTGTTCAATTTAAATATGATCATAATACGACTTAATACTGGTATATTTATTTGGTTTTAAGCGTTAAAACAGACACAATTTGTAAAAACACTCAAAAACGATTTTAAAAGGATAAAAATTTCAAAAACGGTATTTCCTTCTCTTCTAGTTGAAAAGAATGTACTTATTAAAGGTCCGTATTCGGAGAGGAGTGGCCAGATTGGTCACAACTGGGAAACACTCCACACGGCCAACTACTTGACTTCGCAAGAAGTTTAGGTTGGCTTGAGGAGTAGGGCTCAGGAGGTGGCACAAAGGACCAACGAATGGTCTAAGTGCTGCGACCATTTGGTCGCCCTCCACAAACCATAATCAAAGGTCTAGGATGGTCATTAACGCTTACTTTACGAATGCTCATATTTTCAACAGCTATAAACATTTCCCGAAGATTTGCCTACGCACTCCCGGCACCTCCACCATAAGATAAATTAATAAATTAGCTCGTTTTAGTTGTCTGTAAAGCGACGGCTGCGACTCATTAGCAACGGGTTAAGAAAGTAAATTTTCAATTTTTTTACCAGACTATTAACAGCTCCAGTTAGGCCGCGACAACCGTTCAAAGTCTTAAAAAAAAAACGACTATTTTTTTCCAAAATTAATTGTAGAGCACATGAACGTGCACCCCAGACAAAAAACCTATAAATTATTATAATGCTATTTTTTAAATTTATTTTGATAATAGTAATGCAAAAAAGTGGCATAGTTCTTGTTGATTTGAAGAAAACAACGAAAAACTTCAGGTAAAACTATTCTTCGATTAATATTCACATATAATAATCCTAATGAAAAATAATTGTATGATCCGTTGTTGAGCCTCATAAGAATTTTTGATTCGGCAACACCGAAAAATAATAATCTTAATGCAAAAAAGTTGTATGTTGAGCCTCACAAGCTATTTGTGTTAAGTGTTAATTTAATAATTAATCGGCAACACCGGAAAACTATGAAAAGTTTCAAGTCACCAGTAAGTGGTCGATTTGAAGATAGCCACGGATTTTTCAGCCATGGATTTCCCGGCGCCTCCACTACCAAATAAAAATGTCTTCAATTTTAATGATTTATAATAAATCAAACGCAGCTAATGTAATTAACATTAGCCTATAGATGTACAGTAAATCCACAATTTTAATTATTTTTTCTCGAGTCCACGGGAACTCTCTTTTTAAAATGACAAGTCCAATATGGCACTGTTTGACGCGTTTCAAATTAAAAGAAATTAACTTTTACGCAAAGTTCTTTCCGAAACACATAACAAATATTGTGAGAAACTTTTTTTGGAATTCGTTTTCAGGATTAAAGCCCAGAAAATAATGTGATAAAAATATCCTGAAAAATGCTCTGAATTAAAATTAATTCAAAATAAACTTTTTCATTACTTTTGTTCAGGTTCCTTTTTTTAAGGAATTTTATTTTAGGAACTTTTCCATACGACTTTTAGAACTTTTTTTTCATTCTTTTTCACGATTAAAATCCAGAAAAGAATGTTCTGAATTAAAATTCAGTTTGAAAATTTTAGAAAATAATCAATTGTTAAGACAGGCTAAACTAAGACTCCAAATCGAACGCGGATTGCAAGTCGGTGCGATGCTCCTTGCGTGCAAATTGGTCGGATTCAATTTAAATTGGCAATTTGAAATTTTTGGCGAAAACACGAAAAACTACACAAAGGTCTCCCCTTGTTAATTTTGCTCAAAAATGATTTTCTGAAAAACCCACTGATTGGATTTGGAGTTTCTACACGTCGCCGTAAGATCAGAAAATGTACTTGCGCAAGAACAAATGTTTATTTTAAGCACATGACACGTTCGCAAAGAGAACTCTAAAATGTAGAAAATCGAAAAATCAACTTTTTGAATAATCATCGTAGACCATTACAGTGTACTTTGTTTTCATCAGAAAAACGAGAGAAATCGATTAGCGCTAAAAAAAAATCATCTAGAAAAAACTGCAAAAAGTTGGCAAGTCACTATGAACTTTGTGGAAAATTTTGAAGAAAGTCGATTCGTAACGGCTAAACGAAGAATCCAAATCGAACGCGGGTTTTAAATCCGTGTATCTTGAGTGCAACTCACAAGGAGAGGATCAGATGTGTGACTTACCGATTTGATTCATCTTTGGCACACGTGTAGGTCATGACTAGGAGTCTAACAGGTGCAAGTAATAGGGTGCACTATTTAGCCGTTTTCAAGAAAAAAAGGTTTTTTTTATATGCAGTGTGTTTATGTACAATTTACGTTAACCAAACAATACCGATCCCGTGACGCATTGGTAAGATCTCCGGTTCGCAATCGCAAGGTCCATGGATCGAGTCCCCTTAATGTGAGTTCTTTAATTATTTTTTTTATAAATCTATGAGTATTTAAAAATGTTAATTTTAGAATAAATTATATTCATTTAATTTTTGGGAAAAGGATTTTTAAACAAATCAAACAGGAGATTGAAAAATCAATATTTTTATTTCCAGTATTTTTTTTTTCTGAATGAATAAATCGGGCGATTCATCGCCCGAAAAGCACAACAGCATATAGAAAATAATATCGAACAAGAATTTATAAAAAAATACAATTATTGGTTTTTCAATCTCCTGATTAATTTGTTTAAGAATTCTTTTAGTTCTAAAAATTAAAGGTCCTTCGACCTTCTGATTACGAGCCGGAGGTCTTACCGATGCGCCAAGAGATCGGTGTCCTTCCGTTAACGTAACAAAAATATAAACATACGAATAATTAAAAAAATAAAAAGACATTTTCTAGTGCGCCCTATTACTTGCACATGTTAAACTCCCAGTCATGACTTACACGTGTACCAAAGATGGATCAAATCGGTGAGTCACACATCTGATCCTCCCCTTGTTTGTAGGATTCAATTAATATTGGCGATTTTAAAGTTTTGACAAAAATCTAAAAATCTATAGAAGGATCTGCGCTTCTTACTTTTGCTCAAAAATTGCATTTGAAATATTTGAAATGATTTCCTGAAGAAACCACTGGTTAGATTCGGGGTTTCTATATGTGACTAGAAAGATTGCTTGAAGACCCTTTAAAAAATGTACTTGCGCAAGAACAAATGACAATTTTAAGCCCACAATTTGGACACGTTCACAAAGAAAACTCGAAAATGGAAAAGAAAACGAAAAATCCACTGTTTTAATAATCTTCGTAGACCTTTGACATACCTTTTTTTCATCAGAAAACCGAAACAAATCGATTGGCGTTAAAAATTTTCACCTAGAAAAATTTTGGATTTTTTTTTAAATGTCGATTTTTTAAGACTTTGAACGGCCATACCGACTAAACGAATTCAATTCGAACGCGGTTTTCAAATCTGTGCTCCTTGGGTGCAAATTAGTCGGATTCAATTAAAATTGTAATTGTTAAAATAACCTGAAAAACTATAGGACTTACTTTTGCTCAAAAATTGCATTTGAAATGATTTCCTGAAGAATCCACTGGTTCGATCCGGGGTTTTTATACGTCACTGGAAAGACCATTCAGAAAATGTACTTGCGCAAGAATAAATGCCAATTTGAAGCCTGTGACGCCTTTGCAAAGAAAAAATTGAAAAATCAACTTTTTAATTGTTGTTTAAAATTACTTTGTTTTGTTTAATCACAAAGTTAGAATTATGCTATAATTTTCAAAAATAACTTGCATTATGCTGAAATACCGATTCACATGGAATTATATTTGGATGCTCGTTTGCGAATGCCAAAACAAATAATTCATTATCGTCATTTATAATACGTCTATTCCTGGCAACGCGAGTACACTCAACCAACCGACTTAAATTTATGTAAGTGTGGATGTATAACAGTATGTAATTAGTAAACATTTTTAATGTCAAGTGCAATCCTCCGGCTCGTCTCATCCGTAATTTAGCTTCAGGTCTAGCATCTGGAAGTAGTAATTAATAATAAATTATACTTTATCTCCTGTTGAAAAGAAGATAAATACGTCGTAAGTGACGGCATACCAAAAATTTTCCCATGAATGGGAGATCGTTGTAACTATGCGTACTTTTGTTCCATAAACTATTTGATTATATGACTTTAGATAAAAAGTATTTGTTCGTATAAATTTGATCAATATTTGCAGTGTATTTTTATTTCAAAATTTCACATCTTATTTTTTTGTATCGCCAGTAATAATGGAGATTATTAGGTTGGGATGTTTGTCAATACAAAATGAATAAAATTGCTACTTATTAGTAGCTATTCACTAGATAATACAACAGATCGATAAAATACGAGGCAATTACAATACGTTCGGGCAGTTTGTAAAATAGTTGGTACACTCGGTAAGTACATACAATTACACGCGAACATGTGTAATTACATTTATTCACTCAACGTTCAAATGAATGCCTTGCCGACCCAAGATATATTGAAAAGATAATAAAATCTATCCCGAGAAACATTTTCATTTCGAAACTTTCCGCCCGGATAATAATTTCCCGTTTCATTCGATACCAAGTCTGACTGAGCTTTTCAGATTTCTGTCTCGTCCGGATTTCAAACCTCATTTCGTTAAAATACTTATTTTAGAAACAAAAAGTGCGACGTGCACGTTCTCAAATTAATTAAATCTGCGAATGGCAAGGTTTGGAGGATGTTACGTGAAAAGGGTTACATTTTTTTTTTGTAAAACTGTCACGCGTGAACTAGCCACCGACATTTATAAATCATTGGGAATGGCATAAATCTTGCCGTTTGGCATTTCACCCTTGTTTACCCGCAGTAATAAGCCGGGCTTTAAAGTAATCTCGGTACAATGAGCAAGTAAAGCCCAGATCAGAGGTCACATCGTGGTTGATTATTTAGTTCATCCCACTGGCCTAGATTGATTCGACCCACCCACCGAAAAATCACGATTCCGGCTTATTTACCTTATACGTTCATCTTTTAGCTTTAGTGGATTCTCTCCTAATATTTTATGAGATTTGTGAGCTAATTCATCGAAAACGATAATATTTCAAATTCAAACACAGTTTATTTAAAGTTAGAAACGCCAAAGTGGCTTGAATGTTGTACTGAACCCAATTTTTAAATTTAACGGTGTTTGTAATACTTACATTCCAATAGTAATCTCCGTTTCCCCATACACTGATGATACCTGAAAGGTCGAAACCCTCTGTAGGTGTTCCGATGGGGAAACAATATTTAATATTTACAGTTTATTTACTCACTTCAACTTTAGCATATTATACAGGGTGTATTTGAAATAATGAACTGGCATTGAAGGGCACATACACGAAATATTTGTGAACCCATTTCCGTCAAAATTTATTCGAATTTTTTTTTTAATTTTCCTAATTTTCGAGGTTTTTTTAAACATTTTGAGAACCGATGCTTTTCTCATTTAATTAGATCTGCATGGAATGTGTGTTTGTTTATTTAAAACGCGAGATACGATTTCTTGCCTCCGAAATTTGAAGTGTCGCAACTTTTTTTTTTGTAAAAGATAAACAGTCCTCAAGTTCATTGACGCTTAAAGGGCACTGAGATATTTCCTACGCGCTTGTTGTAATTCGATATCTAAAGCCGATATCATTACCACTGCCCCCAAACAAGTTGCGTATTTTCACTCATTAACATTAATAATTAATTGCGGGCTTTTTGTTACAGTTATAAACAAAATAATTGCGAATATTGTTTAAAAATAATATAATCTCTTTGTGGTTACGAGCCTGTTCGTTATTTCAAATACACCCTATATAAACTGCTGCATGATAGGAATTTCAACTAGTTTATAAACGGACGATATAATTTGAAGTGCAAATTGAATTTAACGGAACATATAATTATGGATTAATTTTAATTAATATATTCGAGTCACGTCCAGTTTACTTGTTGCTTTAATATTCATTTTAATGTAAGTAAATGCTAATCGTACTCATATTATTATTAAGAAATAACGCAAATCCTTCCTTCGCAAATTGATTTATTTTGCTTTATGTTTTCAAAGACTAAGTGACTAATATCAAAAGCTTCACTGGATTTTAATATAAAAAAATACTGAAAAAATGTTCCTCAAAAAATTTTCGTCACTCATATCTCGGGACACAAACCCCAGACCAGACCACCCCGTTACTCAGACATCAGGACCTTCTAGACTCTTCCCTCTGTTACCTTGGGACTCTGAAAAAAGTCCTGCAAGAAAAATCTTTTTGGAAAAAGATCCCAAAAAAATATTCCAAAAAAACTCAGACATCAGGACTCTTCCCGGTGTTACCCGGGAACTCTGAAAAAAGTCCTGAAAGAAAAATCTGTTTTTGGAAAAAGCTCCCAAAAAAATGTTCCCAAAAAACTCAGACATCAGGACTCTTCCCTCTGTTACCCTGGGACTAAGAAAAAAGTCCCGAAAGAAAAAGCTTTTTGGAAAAAGATCCCAAAAAAATATTCCCAAAAAACACTGAAAAGCAGTCCTGAATAGAGTCCAAAAATATCCTGAAAAAAATATAGTTAAAAAGTTCTTAATAACAAAGTCCTGAAAAAAGTTTAAAGAAAAAACCCGTTATTACGAGAAAATATCAATTTTTTTGAACAAAAATTGAGAAAAAGTGAAATTTCGGCTAAAATCAAAAACAAATTACCATGGACTATCACTTAACATTACTCATCAATATCATGAATTTAATATTCAAGCAAAATATCAAAACATTCTGAAGATGGCTTTTGAGTTTTTCAATTAAAAACTCGAAAAAAATATTTTTTTGTAACAAATATTGAGAAAACGTGAAATTACGGGTTAAAATCAAAGCAAATCACAATGAACTGTTTCTTAAAATCACTTATCCAATATTAGGGCTTTAATATTCATGTAGAAGATCAAAATATTCTGTAGATTGATTTTGAGTTATTCAACTAGAAACCAAAAAAATGTTGAAATAAATAAATAAATCTTGAAAAAAATTGAATTTTTTTTTAAATCATAGCAAATCACAATGAACTGTCACTCAGAATCACTTATCAATATCAAGGCTTCAATATTTATGCAAAATATTCTGCAGTTGGTTTTTGAGTTATTCGACTGAAAACTCGAAAATGTCAATTTTTTTTGAACAAATGTTTGGAAAAGCTAAAATTTTGGTTAAAATCGAAGCAAATCACAACGAACTGTCACTCGAAATTATTTATCATTATCAAGACTCTAATATTCAAACAAAAGAAAGATCAAAACTCAAGTTGGCTTTAGGTTTATTCAACTAAAACTTTGAAAATATCAGTTGTTTGTAACACAAATTGATAAAAAGTGAAATTTCGGTTAAAATCAAAGCAAATCAAATGAACTCTTTCTCAAAATCACTTATTCAATATAAGGGCTTTAATATTCATGTTGAAGATCAAAATATTCTGCAAATTGATTTTGAGTTATTCAACTAGAAACCAAAAAAATGTTAATTTTTTGTTATAAAACTTGAAAAAAATTGTTTTTTTTTTAAATCAAAGCAAATCACAATGAACTGTCACTCAAAATCACTTATCATCAAACAAAAGATCAAAATTTTCCGAAGTTGGTTTTTAAGTTATTCAACTATAAACTTGAAAATATCAGTTGTTTGTAACACAAATTCATAAAAAGTGAAATTTCGGTTAAAATCAAAGCAAATCACAATGAACTGTTTCTCAAAATCACTTATCCAATCTTAGGGCTTTAATATTTATGTAGAAGATCAAAATATTCTGCAGATTGATTTTGAGTTATTCAACTAGAAACCAAAAAAATGTTAATTTTTTGTAATAAAACTTGAAAAAAATTGAAATTTTGTTTAAAATCATAGCAAATCACAATGAACTGTCACTCAGAATCACTTATCAATATCAAGGCTTCAATATTTATGCAAAATATTCAACAAATGTTTTTGAAAAGCTAAAATTTTGGTTAAAATCGAAGCAAATCACAACGAACTGTCACTCAAAATTATTTATCATTATCAAGACTCTAATATTCAAACCAAAGATCAAAATTTTCCGAAGTTGGTTTTAGAGTTATTCAACTAAAAACTTGAAAATATCAGTTGTTTGTAACACAAATTGATAAAAAGTGAAATTTCGGTTAAAATCAAAGCAAATCACAATGAACTGTTTCTCAAAATCACTTATCCAATATAAGGGCTTTAATATTCATGTAGAAGATCAAAATATTATGCAGATTCATTTTGAGTTATTCAAGTAGAAACCAAAAAAAATGTTAATTTTTTGTCATAAAACTTGAAAAAAAAAATGAAATTTTGTTTAAAATCATAGCAAATCACAATGAACTGTCACTTAAAATCACTTATCAATATCAAGACTTCAATATTTATGCAAAATATTCAAGCATTCTGCAGATGGTTTTTGAGTTATTCAACTGAAAACTCGAAAATGTCAATTTTTTTTGAACAAATGTTTGGAAAAGCTAAAATTTTTGTTAAAATCGAAGCAAATCACAACGAACTGTCATTCAAAATTATTTATTATTATCAAGACTCTAATATTCAAACAAAAGATCAAAATTTTCCAAAGTTGGTTTTAGAGTTATTCAAGTAAAAACTTGAAAATAACAGTAACACAAATTGATAAAAAGTGAAATTACGGTTAAAATCAAAGCAAATCACAATGATCTGTTTCTCAAAATCACTTATCCAATATTAGGGCTTTAATATTTATGTAGAAGATCAAAATATTCTGCAGATTGATTTTGAGTTATTCAACCAGAAATCAAAAAAATGTTAATTTTTTGTAATAAATCTTCAAAAAATTGAAATTTTGTTTAAAACCATAGCAAATCACAATGAACTGTCACTCAAAATCACTTATTAATATCAAGGCTTTAATATTTATGCAAAATATTCAAACATTCTGCAGATGGTTTTTGAGTTATTCAACTGAAAACTCGAAAAAAAAATTGTTATGTTTGGAAAAGCTAAAATTTTGGTTAAAATCGAAGCAAATCACAACGAACTGTCACTCAAAATTATTTATCATTATCAAGACTCTAATATTCAAACAAAAGATCAAAATTTTCCAAAGTTGGTTTTAGAGTTATTCAACTAAAAGTTTGAAAATATCAGTTGTTTGTAACACATATTGAGGAAAAGTGAAATTTTGGTTAAAATCAAAGCAAAGTCTCTTAAAATCGCTTATCGTTATCAGGGCTTCCAATATTTTTGCAGAAGATCAAAACATTCTGCAGATTGATGTTGAGTTATTCAACTAAAAATTAAAAAATATCAGTTTTTTGTAACAAATACATGTTGATGGTACTTATACAATAAACCCCCCTCCCCTCGTTTTTTGAAGAAAGACCAAAGTAATTGGCAAAAAAGTGTTTTAAGACTCAATTAAAAATTCTTGCTGATCTTGAAACTACTGGTAGTGTCCATGGCTCCGCGGCTTTATATAACGAGCCGCCCCTGGATTTATTAGAAATTCACGAGAAAACGCTGCAGTGAAATTGCAAATGTGTAGTACCTTTCGTACGTGATATTTTATTAGTTTGTTTTTAATTAATGAAAATTCGTTGGGAACATGAAGTCGAGTAGCTTTTAGAAGGGGGTGTAGAAGGAGGCACGTGCATGGGTAAAAAATGTTCCCTCATTTAATCCCCCCGCTTTGAAATCACCGCGGCAACTAAACCCTCTCTTTACATTACTACTTCGCCCCCACGCTATTTCGTGCCGTTAATTTCTCATTTACCGCACTATTTCAGAATTAAAAGGGCCTCTCTCGCAAATGGCCACGTGTCGGTATAACGAGGAGAGAGTCCTTTATGTTTGTGACAGGTGAATATGCTTTTAAGTACAGATCCTCAAAAAACCTAGAACTGCTGATAAATTATTTAATACGTTTGATTGATTTCTCGTTACTCACTTGGAAAACCATTTTTAATGTTAATACTGTGCGATCAACAATTATTTAGATGAAAGAAGCCCTTGGGATTTTGGAAGTATGTATAATTTTACATACTCTAGTACCTTAGTTTAGGTATCTGCGCGACGCTGTAAGGTTTTAGAAAGTAGTATCAAAATGATTTCGTGATTATCATTATACGAGAAAAGGCGCCTGGTCGATAGCCTGTTGCTAGAAGAGGAAAAAGAAACCAGAAGTTATAAAATAAAATGCTATACTCCATCTACCCATAGATTAGACTTTTTGACACCTTTAGTGACAGTCACTGGAAAGTAAAAAGTATCAACACGGCTATGAGAAAACTGTAATTTAGGTTGGTACCGGTATACTCGCCAACAGACACATTAATAACAGTTTGTTATTGTTATTGTTCTTGATTTCCGCGATGGAGAATGTTCTAAATGATGTGATGAACCAATTACACACCTACGCGATAAGATTCTTGAGTGCGATTTTCGTAATAAATTAAGTTTCGTAAGTACTACTTTTTGTGGAGAGAGTTGTTCGGCACTCGTCACTCAAGATGTCAAAAAAGTCTAATCTATGAGTAGACGGAGTATAGCAGCAAGTATTTATTAATATATTTTTGGTTTTGTATTGCTGTATTTTGTGTTTATTTATGTAAAAGGGGTTACCCGTAAATAAGTTATTATTATTATTATTAATATTCAAAATATTTTATCAAGTGTGCAGTGAGAAATTAATTAATAGTTATTTATTCGCCCTTGATAAGCAATGTCTTTGTACAGTTTGTACGTTTGCTGTCCTGTATTACAATACGCGAAAAGACAAAGTTGAAAATTGTTAGAATTATTTCGTTAACCCATAATTAGAAAAAAAATACGCGAAAAGACAATGTTGCAAATTGTTAGAATTACTACGTTAACCCATAATTAGATATAATTGATTTAAATGGCACTGATTTATCTATGGCAACAATACTACGAGTACTTTCAGACATGATTAATGGTTTAATAGTTATTTAACCAACAAGTGTGTTAATGATGGCGATTAATGATCGAGACATTTTCACGCACGAGCGCTTGCGCGAGTGCGTTAATTGTTGAGATCATTAATTGCCAATTAACTCACGAATTGGTTACAAGATTTTTCCGTTGATCGTAACTTAGATCAACATTAGAGATTAGATTAGAGAAAATCCAAACAAAACGAACAAATAAACTTGCTATTAAGCCCGTTGCAGCAATATCGGCAAAACATGCGAATGGCACAGATTCCGAATGATATCTTACCTGTTACTCCTCGCACCAGGAAATAAATTCTACGTAAGTTTTTCGTAAAAATGTGTACTCTTTTCCGGAAGCAAATTTAATGTTGCATTATTTGCAATGGCTAGTACTTTTGGCGGTGTTAATTTAAACTCGACACTATCCATAGTAGCAGACATTCACTCCATACACGCGTTTTATAAATTTGACGTTGCACACTTTGACATTATTGTATAACAAAATCGAAGGCGGTTCGCCGCTAGATTGTTTCGCAAGAGAATTGAATACTTTTGCATTTTCATGTGACACAAATTATAGATCGTTTTCTCGCTATTATTAGTTACTTTTCCAGTAATTATGAGTAATTAGCCACTCATGAATTAGCTATTTAATGCTTAACTAGAAATCGTTCTTTTTTTTAGGAAATATGATTGATAGGAATTCGAGTTACGGAATCGAGGAGGATAGGGAACTGGCTTAGCCAGCTAGGGCATTCAGCCACAATCTATGTATAGTATTTAATAATTTATTTAAGTGAAATGAGGATAAAGACTAAATATATCCAGGGACCCGAACGGCCATTTTTCGTGTTAAAAAAAGTAAAAAAACTGACCCGCCCGGACGGGACTCGAACCCACACCAGCGGGGTCTAGAGGCGGGACCTCTACCCACTAGACCACCGCGGCCCTAGAAATCGTTCATTAATGAAAAATCGTTTATTAATGAAAAATCCTTCATTAATAGGGGTCATTAATAAACGATTTTTGATACATTTGGGTACATTAAAGTTAGACGTTAACCAACGAGCAACGGAAAAGATAATTACAGAACAGCATTACACACGAAATAATGAAAAATCTTTACTCGGTGTTCCCAGAAGGCATTTGTCAAACGGTCATTATTAATTAAAATTGGTGTATAGGGAGACGACCAGACAGGCTGAGGAACAAAAAAAAAACTGGTCACGTATACCATAATTATAAAATTTCCGGAAGCCGTTCGCCGACGGGTTTATTATCTTATTACAACAATTGCACTTTAATTAGGAAAGAAGGGAAAATTGCCGACAGAAGTGTTGAAGCACGTAATTGGTTTACTTGAAAACGTGTGTGAATGTGTGTGTGTGTGTACTTAGTAAGTTGACTTTTAGCTTTTGAATGTATTGGTATTTTGTCATTTGTTCTTCCAGTTTTTTTTTTTAATGATAAATGAGGTATTAGTTCAAGTGAATTAGATTAAAAAAAAAAGAATTAATCTCAGACATGACTGTTATGTTTTTCTCTCTCTGTCATGGCCAACTCAGTAACAAAATTCTGTGGCTCACCGCTTACATTGAGTTGAATTCTCAACCCTCATGTATCCTAGAAATATTTGTTGCAATTTTAAGATGAAATTAATTATGAAGTTATGAAATACAATACATTTTTGAATTTAAACACATTGCATAATCAACACAAAACCCATTGACATTCACTGCCGTTTCCTCTAATCTAATTTACGCAACATGCACGGCGTAAAACGAGTTAAGTTAATTACGGAGCCAACATTATTATTGTTTCGCATAACATTCCGGCAATTTCCAATCATAATGTACGCTCTATGCAAATTTATTGACAGATATTCTAATAGCGCGCCCTTGGGTTGGTAAATATCGATGGTGTAGCGCACAAATGTTGTAACTGTTGTTAGTGAAATTTATTAAAATATTCACATTTTCTTTTAAGTTTATAAAAGAAATAAATGTAGAAATTGATTCATTATAATACAACATTCCAAAAATATATATTAAAGTATTTAAATGGGGCCGCGGTGGCCTAGTGGGTAGCGTTCCTGCTTCTGGGCCTCGTGGTCGTGGGTTCGAATCCCATCCGCGCGGTCACTTTTTCTGAATGAAATACGCCAATTTCCACTATTATCCGCTCTTCCTTAGCCCGAATTCCCACCAACCATCCTTTCTTAAAAAAAAAAAAAAGTATTAAAATATGTTTTGTTTCAATTTTCACACAAATGACAACTTACTTTTTTGATTTGTGCAAAATAGTACATTTTGCACTTACAACAATTGTGCGCTACACCATCGATATGATCCACTGATAAATTCAGGTTAGTCGAAGTAGGCTGTGCATTATCGAATTGCGAACATTGGTCATATGTGATAACCGAAAATACTGAGTTATAGCAAAGTAAACAATGAACACAAATTGTTTTATGTATTAAATTGGAATCGAAATCTAAAATCATTGCAATATTTTAATTCCATGAATACTTCTACCGTGTGTTCGATAAAACACGCCCAACGCATAACTCTGTTATTTATTGACCGATTTGAATGAACTAAAAAAGAAAGTCAATGGCTGTTTAAATACTATAAAATGACGGTAATTAATTTTTTTTTCAAAATCCACTTCATCCCTTCTGGAATTAGCTTAAAAATTTCAAAATCCATCCAAAATTAATTTATTTTTGAGGTCCTGCTAAAACAAATGATATATTGTAGTTGGAAACAAATTTACAACACTCAAAACTTAATTTACAGGAAAGAAAATTGCATTCGGTGATTGGAAAAATTGTAAAAAATTCATCCCTTCTGGAATTAGCTTGAAAATTTCAAAATCCATCCAAAATGAACTTATTTTTGAAATACTACTAAAACAATTGATATATTGTAGTTGGAAACAAACACTCAAAACTTAATTTACAGGAAAGAAAATTGCATTCGGCGATTTTTTCTTCATCAAACATTTTCGTTTCGACTGATCGACAAACTTTCTGTCTACTTGGTGTGGACAGGTGAAGTCTTCAAGATTTGTTGGTCGACAGTGTCGATAGAGTCGATCGACAATGTCGACTCTGTGAGGACGCGGCTTTACATCCGTAATTTGAACCATTCTGGTTTTAGTAATCCAATACTTGCTTGAAGAAAGTTGTCTGGTGAGAGGACATCCAAATCAATGTCCTGAAGAATTGCTCCATTTCTTTGGCGTTGCTTGTAATTGGTTTGTTTAGTTTTTCTTTCTGTGCGCTGCACGAACACGTTTGCTCCACCAGTTGAGAAATAAAGAAAAAAATTAAAGTCTTCTGAAAGATTTTCTCAAAAATAAATTTTGTTGTTTTCGAATCTGTTTTATTTATTTTAATAATTATTTATTTCGTAAGATAGCAGAACAAAAATTATGTTCCCATTTTGGGAAGGTTGACGTAAAAACACATTTTTTTAATTTAAAAAAAAAACTTTTATTGTTGAATTGCACTGTGGCTTCTTCAGGCGAAGAAATGTGTTTTTACTTTACTTTATACATAACAAATGATATGGTTTTTCGACGAATAACAGGCTCATTATATATCACTACAATCTGAACAAATTAGTTTATAAATACCTGAGTGATCAACAAATTTTATTTTTTCTGTTAAAAATAATATTAGAAAGTTTATTCCCGGTTTTGAAAGCTATTTTGTTTTCTGAAAGTATGAGCGATTTTTCTGGATATTTCCCCAAAACATATGAAACTTATACATTTACTTTCATCTTCTTTATTTTTTTAGATAAATTTCAATCTATAATTGTTTATAAATAAATTTTTGAATATATTTTACTGGAAAACCATTTTTGTAGCTGATGTTTTCAATTAGCTAAAATTCAACTTTTATTGTTGAAATTGCACTGTGGCTTCTTCAGGCAAAGAAATGTGTTTTTACTTTACTCTATACATAACAAATGATATGGATTTACAACGACTAACTGCCTCATTATATACCGGGTGACCCAGGGATCTGTAAAAGCCCCATAACTTATTTGCTATTTGAGATATCGACTTCCAGTTTTCTTGAACTGGTACCCACACTTATTCTACATATTTTAAAAATATGTATGTTTCTGTACAGGGTGTCCCAATATACATAACAGAACAAAGTTATGTTTTTTTAAATGGAACACCCTATATTTTATACTTTACTTTCAACCCTCTTGAGAAGCTGATGAAAATAGTATAAGATAGTATGGGTCTATTATGGACGGTTGGTTGTTTATGGGCAAATTTGTGGCAAAAACATGTACACATTGAAAATATTGTAGAAGCGTTTCTAGCATAGATAGCATCATTATTTATACACAAAAAAAATTTCCACATCATAAAGAATAATACACATCAGCTTTGGTTCTCTTTTATTCATAGTGCTATACAGAGTGTCAACATACGCAAAACAATGGATAACTATTTTTTTTCAAATGGAACACCCTATATAATTTGCCATCAATCTATGGCATTTTTAATAAGCTTTCCAATGATGTACAGTTTGTATAACAAAATATTAAGGATTCTTGAGATTTATCAATAAAAACATATTTCTTTTGTCACCTTCTGCTGATTTTTGGATTTTCAGCCAAAACTATGCATTACCTGGAAAAATTATAAGAAACCAAAGTTGTAGAGCGAAAAATTTCTGGTCGACATAGGTCTTTAAACTTTTAAGATAATGCGTGCACTGCCCGCCAGAATGCGCAAAATCGTGACCGTATATGCATTTAGCGTTTCTTTTCAAATTTTTTATTAATAAATTGCACTATAGTTTATTTTCCGCACCCTCTAGCGGAAAAACGGGAAATTATAGTGAAATTAAAATGGCCCATATCGATTGAAAATGTTCCGCTGTACAACTCTTAATAGAAGCAATTTTTGCCAAAAATGCATAGTTTTCCCTAAAAATGCAAATTGAAAAAGAATATATCAATTTTTGCGTTTTTCAATGGTTTTTTGCATTTTAAGCAAAAACTATGTATTTTGGGCAAAAATTGCATCTTTTAAGAGTTGTAGAGCGGAATATTTTCAATCGATATAGATCATTTGAATAATTCTATAATTACCCGTTTTTTTGCTAGAGGACGTGGAAAATAAAGTATAGTGCAATTAATTAACAAAAAATTTGAGAAAAACGCTAAAATGCATATCCGATCACGATTTTGCGCACTCTGGGGGGCAATGCACGCATTATAGGAAAAGCCGAAAGACCTATATCGATCTAAAATTTTCCGCTCTACAACTTTGGTCTCTTATTATTTTTTCAAAAAATGCATAGTTTTGGCTGAAAATCTAAAAATGAGCAGGAGGTGACAAAAGAAATATGTTTTTATGGATAAATCTTAAGAATCCTTAATATTTCATTATATAAATTGTACATCATTGGAAAGCTTATGAAAAATTCCATGCATTGGTTGCAAGATATATAGGGTGTTCCATTTGAAAAAAAATAGTTATCCATTATTTTGCGTATGTTAACACCCTGTATAGCAGTATGAACAAAAAAGAACCAAAGCCGATTTGTATTATTCTTCATGATGTGAAAAATTCTTTAGTATATAAAAAACGACGCTAGCATTGCTAGGAGCGCTTCTGCAGCTTTTTCAACGTGTCCTTGTTTTTGCCACAAATTTGCCCACAACTAACCAACCGTCCATAATAAACCCATAGTATCTTATACTATTTTTATCAGCTTCTCTAAAGGGTTGAAAATAAAGTATAAAATATAGGGTGTTCCATTTAAAAAAACATAACTTTGGTCTGCTATGTATATTGGGACACACTGTACAAAAACATACATATTTTTAAAATATGTAGAATAAGTGTCGCAACCAGTTCAAGAAAACTAGAAGTCGATATCTCAAATAGCAAATAAGTTATGGGGCTTTTACAGAACCCTGGGTCACCCGGTATAACTACAATCTGAACAAATTAGTTTATAAATACCTGAGTGATCAACAAATTTTATTTTTTCTGTTAAAAATAATATTAGAAAGTTTATTCCTGGTTTTGAAAGCTATTTTGTTTTCTGAAAGTATGAGCGATTTTTCTGGATATTTCCCCAAAACATATGAAACTTATACATTTACTTTCATCTTCTTCATTTTTTTAGATACCTTTCATCTCTAAATTGTTTATAAATTATAAATAAAATAGAAAAAACCTTACTTATTGCAGAGAGTATTAAATAAATTCAAAAAAACGAAATATAGCCTGAATATATAAATATTCAACCTGTTCGTAACTCTGCAAGCAAAATTAAGTCTTACTAAGACTATAATAATAGTATACTAATAATAGTATTATAGTCTTAGTAAGACTTAATTTTGCTTGCAGAGTTACGAACAGGTTGAATATTTATATATTCAGGCTATATTTCGTTTTTTTGAATTTGTTTATAAATTAATTTTTGAATATTTTTTACTGGAAAACCATTTTTGTAGCTGATGTTTTTAATTATCTGTAATTCATTACTGAACGATCTGTTCGAAAGAAGAATTCTGAATGCTTTATTATTATCGGGGGTAATACCACAAGTGGTTTAATTTTCCGGATAAATTTTATTTGTTTGTACGAGCCATTGAATCGATACAAATTTCGAGAATGAATTGAGATAGAAAAATTCACGAGCGCTTTAGCGTGTCTTAAAGGGATTTCAATTATATTTCACCGTTAAGGTATCCAGAACTGACACGAACTGCCAGAGTACAACTAAAGTCAGCTGTTTACTAAAATTGTTAATATAGAGATCGTTGTCATGGTGAAGGTAAATAAATTTTTAACCATTTGCAAATTTTTTTGTCCGCCGTTTTAAATGCACCTTTTTATACATGAGTGGAACTATCATAAAATAATTTTTCATTACGAGTCAAAAATTATTGTTTGTAGGTTTTTTACCTATTTCAAATTTAATTTCATTATCAGTGTGTATAATAAGCGTTGGTGTAAAAATGACCTTCAATCGCAGGCATTTTACTCCTTCGGCGAGTTCTTAAACAGTTTTGAGCATATTTGAGCCCTACTTGCATTTATGTTCAAATTCAAGGCTTACCATAGGGATCTCGCTTATTAGAAAAGACTGATGATATGTTTAAATTCAGCACTTTTGCAGAATTTTATACAGATAATATAATCTATTGAAAAAAATGATTTAAATTATTTAAGTCCCAAAAACGGATTTTTTTTCTTTATATTGTTATTTGAGGTAATATTTAAAAACGGAAAAGATCTTCTTATACCACTTTTTCATTATCCACTAGATGGCATAAGATTTTTCTTTGTAACATGTTTCGTTTCTTTTCAACCATTATCACCTTTCTTATTTCTTATGGACGCAATATTTATTTTCTGTTACATCAGAATCCTCAATTTTTTGCGGTGACAACAATATAACAAAACATACATTTAGTTTCATAAACGATCATATAATCGTTCAAAATACTTTTATTGATAATTTATGTAGCGCTTACTAATAATCAACCGTGCCGTGGAAAACAATTAAAATATGACAACTCACCAGTGACTTAAAATAAAAAATAATTATTTCGCCCCACCACATAAACAACCATTGGTTACTAAGAATTAGATAATGTCAAAATTGGATAAACTGCTTAAAATTGCAAACTGTTCATATGAATTTAATACTTCGCCGCTTTGTGTGTATAATATCCAGTAGACTAAACAGTATAAAGTAAACACACTTTGCATGAAATAAGACTTTAGCATTTGCAATTGCGGAGGCTTTTCACGTATTATTGAATTTCACAAAATAAATGTTTGATTCAATAACAAACGTTTTACGATAATACATACGTGGGTGCAATATTAATATCAACACGATGGAAATACTTTGGAATAAGAAAAATAAGACAGTTTAATGATTATGTATAACAAATATTTAATAAATTTCCTTCAAATGCCTTAAAAATTCGAGTCGTTTCTTTGCGATTTGAAAAGTATAAGTTTTATTCCACCCTCTGTTAGCCCTAGTGCAAAAAAAGGTTTTCTACAGGGTGATAAAATTTGTTCATTTGAATTGAAATTTCAAATAAAAGACAATTTTGCACACGGTACAAGAAACCAAATTTGCACATTTAAACTTTTTTTTTCCTTTAGGGGGTGGCAGGGGTGTAATCGTTTTAGCAACAAAACAATTCACATGACGTTGAAGAGCAAATGTATAACTATTCAGTCTGCAAAAGTTCATCGATTTTGGTGCAAAATTACTCAAGTTATGGCCAAAAAAGTGAAAAATGTCTTTTTTTTTTTCAAAAATTCATAACTTTGCTCCAAATCATCGAAACGACTCGAATTTTTAAGACATTTGAAGAAAATTGATTAAATTTTTCTGCCATTGTGGTGAAATTTCCCGCCGATTTTTTTTTGCGTACGGTACAGCTTGTCAAAGTTGGACAATTTTTTACATAAAAAACATTTTTTTCCATCGCGTTGTTACGGGGGGTGGGTTGGACTTGGGGTCAAAATCAACTAAACATTCTTAAAGATAAAACTTAAATCTTTCCCAAACTGAAAGATTCATCGATTTTCGACCAAATTGAACCAAGTTACGACGGTTTGAAAAATCGAGTTTTTTTTCGCGATTTTCCAGTGGAGCTTTTTTAATGGTTAAAATTAAGGGTTTATTCTTTTTGAGTTATTAATTTAGACCTTCCCTAATGGTATGGTTCACTTTTTTTTTAATTGCTTTTCTTCGAGATATGAATTTTTAAAATCTATTGCTGGATCTATTGCTAATTTCACACCCGTGAACCATGCAGAATTTTTTTTTTGTGGTAGGACGAACTGCTTATTTCAGAAAACTGCATCCAATATTCCATATACAAAATTTTCCAAATTAATTGCAATGCCTTTACTTTATGACACATTTAGTGATTATACGTTTTTCTTTTTCACATTAACACGATTACGTTATTCGATTAAATTATAATCTTCTATTAATGTCATACGCACATGCAGAGTAGTATATTATTACGTTCAATAAATATGTCAAATATGAGTCCAGAGGTCAGTGGATGATTTAGCCCAATTAATGGCTATTTAATTGATTCTATCGATTGGTGTCGAGGCCACGTTATCTGCATTCACATTAATACCAATAGGTGGATACGATACGTTTATTCTGTCATTTCTTTGCATGCTTGTAGTGTATTTACAGGAATAATAATTACAACAAAAGAGCACCCAGAAACTTTGGCGTGAACACAGAAAAACTCGTGCTTCAATGTCATGAGTGGGGTGTGAACAAAAAAAAAGATCTGTCATATAAACATCTAGATTTATTTTGAAATGCATTACATTTTCTCCTAGCTAACACTTAATTGATTTTAATTACTTAAAGCAATTTCGAAAGCTTACGATCACTTTGTTCTGTTTTTTTTTTGTAGTACCTACCTAGCGAGTTATTAATGCGGTGCAATAAATAAACCCAAGTTTACTCTGCCGATACAAATTACATCCACTTTATACAACATTGAACAAATTGGAAACTTTCTTTCTGCGTCGGACTGAAATCCCCTGTTTAATGTAACGAACGCTGAACTATGCTTTGTTTGTTCACGTAGCCGTTTGCAATACATATAACCAGGAATAGACGAAAAGAAGAAAAGAAGGAGTACCGCGTAAAATTAAACAATCACTGCCGCCAACTGCACGTGAATTATACTGTAAACAGGAAAGGCGCGCAGAGTATTTGTTTTTAATCCGCTTCTGATTAACGATTCCGAAGCACCGGAGGAGCTTTCGGTACGTGATGACGCGCCTAATTGTTGTTCCCCGGTGACTTTATAAATTGAGATATATTTAAAATACCTACCGCGTTTTAATGTATTAGTATGCACGAGTGTGGGTAATTATGCATAATTTATGATGTCTTTGAATGAACACATAATCAATTATGTTAATGTAATTGCCGCAACTGTCGTTCGTTGTTTGTATGGGTGAGCTTGAATTAAAATTTTACCTGTTGAAATGTAATTGTTAAATTTTAAAGTTAATGCAATAAAAATTGCGATCTTAGTCGGGAATATTAAAAAAAATGGAGTGTTGAGTGATCATGAAATGCATACATTCAATGGGGTTAAGGGGTAACACTACTTCATTTTGCTTCCTGCACAGCTTGATTATTTTTGTTCGTTTTCTTACTAAGACGTAAACATATTTGTAATGTAAAATAAAGTCTGTAGACGGGAATTGAACCCGCGATCTTCCGCTTGCCGGGCGGATACTCTGACGACAACCTACACTGTGTTTGTTATTGTTTGAATTTCCCGCTCCTAAAAAAACTTTTAATGTTGGTACTTACCAGTGGCAGGACTATTAGGGAATTTATTTTGAACTAAACTATAACAGATGTTCAAAGTGTTGCCCATTTTGATCCAAACACAAATTTACCCGGCGTTTCATGTTGGTGAAGATATTTTGTAGATTATCAGGTGTAACATTGTGCACCGCTTCTGTTATTGTATTGCGCAGTTCTTGTAAAGTGTGGAGTCGATCAGTATACACTTTATTTTTTATATATCCGAACATAAAATAGTCCAGCGATGTCAAATCTGGCGAGCAAGGTGGCCATAGATCTTTGCTAATTAACCTATCTCCGAAGAACTGCCGCAGGTGATTTAACGTTGTATTTGCAGTATGCGCAGTAGCTCCGTCCTGCTGAAAGTATCCTTGCTGCAATTCATCATCATGAAGTTGTTCGATAAAAGGATTCAAGAGTAATTCCCGATAGCGAGCCGCGTTAATATTGTCATTAAAAAAATAGGACCATAGATTCTCCTTCGGGACATTGCCAGCCATACACCAACCTTCTGAGGATGTAACGGACCTCAACAAATAGATGGGGGTTTTCTGCAGCCTACACCCTATGGTTTTGCGAGTTCACATAGCCGCTAAGGTGAAACCAAGCTTCGTTACTGTAGAACGTTAAATCTAACAAATCGTCATCATTCAGGAACTCGTTAAACCAATTGCAATACTGCACTCGGCAGCAACTATTGAGTTGCAGTTACCTTGTACGGATTTAAATGTAAATTTTTATTGCAAGCCTTCTGACATGTACCGAGCGATAAATTTGTCTGAGCAGACAAACATCGGAGCGATTTCTTCGGACTCACATCTAGTCTTTGTTGTATATCTGCAACGACTGGTTCCGTAAGGACAGTAGGTCGGCCTGTAGATTTTCCTTTGGTTTCGTGGAATCTGGTAACAATACGGCGAACATGTCGCACAAAGTAATTGTGACCAAACTCAACATCAGGAAACTGCTCATGAAATTGTTCCTCGCAATTTTGATAGGAATAATTCCAACTCCCTTCTGCGTTGCGTGTCCCTGTTCTAAAATATTCTTCAAGGATAAACCTGTTGTGGTGATCTTCGAACGGCATTCTTAACCTAAAATCACATTTCATAATTAAGATTTGCATGTGTTAATGCGGTTATTTTTTAACTTACCAATCAGGGCCGATCCTACCGGGGGGCTAGAGCGTGCATAGCACGCGGGCGGTTGTTAGAGGGGCGGCGAAACCTGCGAAGCCCGCGGACCACCAATAGAGGGTCCGCGGCGTCCGAAATCTGTAAAATTTAGTCGCCAAAATAGCGGCCGGTCGCCTGGACCCCTGCCTAAAGTGCATCCGATTTCTAACCGGGTAATGATTTTGCAAAAGAGGCGGAAAAAGTGCCGCAAAGCATCTGAAGTTCGTATAAAAAAAAGAACCGCGGATTTTCAATTGTGAGTAAAGCGATGAAAGTGTTTTGGATCATAGAGAAACGTTTAGAATAAAAAAAAGAAAGTTTAGAAAACATTTGTTTTGAAATTTTGGACATCGCTATTAATTCGTTATCCGAACGTTCTGAACTGTTACAAAATGCTGCTCCTAGTTTAAACCTTTACTAGAATTTCATTCTGCAGAGTCCGAATATCTAAGAAAATGTTGTATGGGTTTAGATAACCTAAAATGGAAAATTTACAAGAGATTTAGATGGAATGGAACTCCTAAAATAATTGTAATTCTATAATCATTCCCAATTAAAACCATTAGAAATTTTAAATTATTTAATTAGCCAAGACATACAAGGGAACTAACCCAAGTGTTCCTCTCCGATTTAAATTAAATTTTGTGGATTTGTAGAGGGGGCCAAAATATTCGATACGTATTTTTTTCGGCTAAAAAATATGCTGAGAGGGTGAACTCGCCCCTCGAAAATCATCCATATTTTTGTTTTTTGGGTATAACTTCTAACAAATCTTGATAGCGTATTTCATAAATGTACAAAATGTTAAATTCTATCCTCTGGTGTAAAAAGATGTGTGTATTGGCTACTTCGGGATTGTAAAAAAATAATTGATATTTAAAGATTGTATTAGCTACTTCAATAATGATATTCACTAAAAAAAATCATACATAAGGACATAAATGATGATGATCAAAGATAGTTTAATATTTTTTTTCAAGCTGCGGAATCCAAATATACAAAGTGGTCTATCTCAGAGGTAACAAGCGATTTTGTTGAGTTACGCGGCATTTTTGAAAAAATCGCCGAGACACGTCGATTTTTGTTTCGAGGGGGACAACTTTTTATGGCATTTGTACCTTCATAACCTTAAAGCCCTTAAAATAAGATCGGTAAAAAATTAGATATTTCAAATGTAACTGATGAATTTGCATAAAAAAAATCGCGAAAAGTTTTGTTTTATAATTTAGATCAACACTGAGTAGCGTTCGAATAGTCGATGTTCTTGCCACTGAATTGAAGGTTTGATCATAACCTACTCCTCTTCTTTGCAAAAGACCGTTGATCACCAATAATCAGGCCTTGCATTTGCCGATTGATCCATTGGCCTTTTACTTTGTGGCGTCATTGCAGGTGGCTGGTTTCCCGAAGGTCGTCGAGGTGAGTATCGCGGTGTTTTTTTATAGGGCCGGGGTAACAGAGATGGTAATACGGATAGGTGCGGTCATGCAGCCAGCCGTCTCTGCAACCGACCCTACCTATCTGTATTACGTCAGCCGTACCAAAAAGAACGCCGCGAGCAGTCACTGGTGAGCATCACAATCCTGGAATTTCTATGATTTCTACTCGGTTGCGTAGTTTTCTCACCAGCATTCTCTACTTCATTGGCTTCCGGCATTTCTAAAATTGTCCAATCACTGTCACTGTCATCTGGTTCTCAGAATTTTATTTCCTCGTCTGCTTCATTCCTGGTGGTATAATAACCCCTTTTTTCAATTTTTCTTCGAAGATGACGTCATTAAATCTGTAGAACTTATCCTGTATCCGTCGTCGTTATCATAGCCGATGAGGATTCCTTTAATGGCCCTTGGATCCAGTTTCGTCCTTTGCTCCTTCGATATGAATATACATAAATTCAGCAATTAGAACCAATGTTTCAAACCTGGTTAGGAAACCACCTTTCGAGTTGTGGTATGGTAGGAACGATACCACAACTCGACAAGGTGATGTTCATGGGATCTGTCATGTTAAGGATGTAGGTATCTGTTCGTATCATCTCAGCCCAAAGTACCTGAGGAACGATTCCATGCGCGTGCAGTTTCCACCACCGTACGAGTTTCCCTCGATTTGTAGGGTGTTATAGGACGTTGAACAATACCTTTGTTCGATACTTCGCCAGAAAGTGAGTCCGTATCCATAGCTACCAGTGAGTGAAAGTTCCTCTTTCGCTTATTTTACATTCGCTCATTGTCTTTCACTAACTGTTTTTCATGCACGCATAATGATCTGTCATTGTGTACATTTTTCCAGTTCATTCTGATACCTTGGGGCATTAGCGACTTCCAGGACATCATCAGGAACATCCTTTAGGTACATATAATTCTTCATCCTCCATTTTCACAGTTTGCACGTAACCACTTCATTGACATTACAGAACTTTGTTTAATTTGTTTTTGTTTTTCATGGCAACAAATCTACGAACATGTGAATTATTTTAATTTAAAACACGCGAACACGCAATTCGCGTGAACAAAAGCTGTGCCTTCCTCACTCTTACTGTAAGTAACTATTCTTGTGTAGACTGGTCTTGACCTGTTTGTTGTCAAACTCCCAGCCATTATCACACAGCAGCTCCCGACTGTTTCTGCCTCAGCTAGGAACTGGCTCCGGTTTTCAGTAACTTCGGATTTTTGCCGCAGAAAATAAACTGTCCTGAGTTTTGTGTAATCGTCCTTGAAAAGCACAAAATATCGACATCCAGACCTCGATTTTTTTTAATGGAGCGTAGACATACGTTCACTGTACATTTCTACGTTTATGTCAAGCTCCCTGCTCAGTGGTCATGGATTGATAATTGGCTGTCCGAGTACTTATCCTAGACTGCAAGCACGAAGTACAGATTCCTCTTAAGTCGGGGTACATACCAAACATCAGCCAACTTCTTCTTCACATATTCCGATGGCTTCGATTTTCTCACCATTTGCTGTGGTCGCTGTGTGTTCAGTTGAAAAAGACGAACGTTCTAAAGCGAATCTGATCATTTAAAATATGGCTTATCGCGCAAATGTCAACCCAGCATCTCGACGACTCAGTATGTGTTTCAGTTGAGCTAACAGTGACGAGTATCATATTTGTGTCGGACTCAAAAGGGCGGTCATCGGCAATTCATTTCCTGCATACTTTAACAATATGATTGGGCTTCCTGCAGTAGTTGCATATCAGTTGTTTTTTTATTTTTCTTCCCATCGACTGAACTTCGATGACTTCTTCGATGATTACAGGTGAGAGCTTCCTGCTTGGTGGATCCAGCTCCCTTGGTCCGTAAGGCCCTTTTATACTGACATAATTGATTGTTTAAGCTATCAACCGTTCTATCACTTTTTGCACTCAGCATCCGGCTGGATTTATAAGAAAAATACTCCTCTGGCAATGTATTCAGAATTGTACAATGCAAAAATACATCTGGCAGTCCCGGATTTCTTGCAGATTCTTTAGTCATTTATTCTTTCAATTCAGAGCAAACATATTTCAAATTTGAAATATGTGTATACGCTCTGATATATTTTTCTCCTTTAAAACTTTAAAAATATTACTTATCTGAATTTAATTTTTGTTAATTAATGTCTTAAATAATGTTACATTCCCTGTAATTAGATATATGTCTGTTGGGAAATAAATTATAACAGATGATTTTAAAATGTTTCGAATTGAAAAATAAAAAACCCCCTCCTCAAGAAATGTTTTACTGTACGTGAGGGGGCGGCCAACTCATTATTGGCACGCGGGCGGCCAAGGGTCTAGGATCGGCCCTGTTACCAATAAAATATCTGCAGTAAGATTAGATGGTATAAAACGTAAATGTAAAACTAAATATCTATAAAGCACACGCACACACGATCGCACTGACAGTTAATTCTACGGGCGCTAATGATCGATTTGACACTCTCGCACGCAAGGTACCAACATTGCAATATGAAAAACAACGCGCCAAATTCAAATGCCTATCAAACAATGTTGAACGCAGGGTACAATAGACCTACAGCGTATTTATTGGAGTACGCTTTAAACGTGTAAATTGTAACTAATACCAAAAATAAATCAATATCTCTTACGATCCCCTACGATTAACGACATTACCATTTATTTTCTTGACACCACTCACCAATCAATAAATAATTATTAAATACCATCCATCATTTAATTACGTTATACATTGGAGATAATGGAACCATTTAAACTGATATCTACTGCGATTAAAATAAACGACCTCTTTAACAATTTATACAAGAAACACTCATTTATTATCGTCCCGGATGATTACTCCTCAGATATAGATAAGCTACTCCGATATTCCTTCTATCACTGGATCCAGACTTCCTCTGCTTAAATCTTGATTAGTGCCACACTGTGCCGAGTTCCAGCCATCAAACCGTAGCCAGGAGGGGAGGGCCGGGGGTAGGAAATAAAATGAAATATTCATGGTGGTTGCTGATCTAACTGATACTATTGATCCCTCCTTATTAGCACTAATCACGATAGTTCAATTCCGCAACCCCCGAGGTCCGGGGCTGCTTAATTTGATTGCATCGTGGAGCGGGTTGATCTCTTTGGCTGTAATGATCAACAGAAATCGGTTGTGTAACTAAAGACATTACTTATCTTAACTATTCGCTGATAAGTCATTTGATAGTGTCTGGTGCATTAATTTTATTTGACTGTTATAATCAAGTAATTAATATTCATATCTTTCGGAATCGTTGCATGCTACTATTATCCGATAACATTGCCAATTAATTCTTTCACAAATTCAAAAAAACGAAATATAGCCTGAATATATAAATATTCAACCTGTTCGTAACTCTGCAAGCAAAATTAAGTCTTACTAAGACTATAAACAAATAACTTATTGAAAAGAATTTATTAATTCTTATTATATATTATAATAACTTATTGAAAAGAATTTATTAATTCTTTCACAGTTGAAATTTGAATCTCATTTTTTTCCCTTTATTTTAGGGTTATTACAGTTTGATTACATTATATTTTGTAAACTGGTATAATTTTGTTTATATTATTTTTAGAGTATTTCTTATTTTTATGTATTTCTTTGTAAAAAGTTGAATACGTCAATAAATGTATTATTATTATTATTATTAATTTTGCTTTTCATTCGATTATTATGAGTCATTCAAATATTCAGGCTATTTTCGTCTTTATTAGATTTATTTAATGCCTCTGCAGGTGACGTTGTCTCAAATTTATTTTAAGTGATTTTGTATATGTTTTGGCTAAAATTTAAATTTTAAATAAAAAAGCTACACCATTTTTTCCTCACTCTGTACCCAATTTTGATTTTTGATACGATTGCATTGAATACCTTTAGTAAAAAATCAAAATAGATAAAGTGACTTTCATCTGACACAGACACAGGATATTTATAGACTGGACTGACAGCCACCAAAGCTCCATAATTGTTATTGAACGTCCTAAAATATTTGAATAACGTTCTCGTAATAAACCCACCCTAAGTTTAGATTGCTTTTCACATGAGAGCCCGTAAAGCGCGGACGTCTTTGATGTCGATACTGCGATATTATGTTTGGGTTCGAACTAAATGGTCTGAATAGTCGTCGGTGTCAAAGAACGCGTGGTGTTGTTAGGACAAGTCAAGCTTCATTAGATACACGACCGTAAAACTCATTAGTCGATTACACGTCAGCCGCACAAAACTGCACGTAATGAATTTTCTGATCAAAAATCAATTATGGATTTTCTATTTATTACACTTCATCAGCATATCAGATGAGAAATTTCTAGTCTACTGCGGGCAGTGGCGCCATCTAGAGGCGCGATTCTCATGATTCACGTTTCGGGGAAGTGCAATCAGTGACGGTTCGCGGGGTTTTTTCTGGTACGGCCGAGAAACAAGAGGTGGTGATGCAGATAGGTAGGGTCAGTTGCAGAGACGGCTGGCTGCGTGACCGCATCTATCTGTATTGCCACCTCTTGTTCCTCGGCCGTACCAGAAAAAAACCCGCGAACCGTCACTGGTACAAAAGATAGTAGAAAAATGTTTCAATTGGGACCTGTAAAAAGCCGGTTTCTAGCGCGATTTATAAGAAACATTTCACGTTATGCATATTCATTACGAAATTAATTAGTGTTTACCTAATGAGTCAATTATAATGATTAATGCGTATGAGTCGCATCTGGTTATGATCATGTGGCAAACTTGCTCGTCCACTGGAAGTTGCATTATGTCTCCGTTGATAAATTTGATGATATTTTACGGTAGCAGGTGTTTTCAGACGAGACTTAGAATTCAACATCTGGTTTTACTGAATATTACGTATATTTGCGACATCATTTTAATACTAAATGAAAATTACACAAAACCATGAATTGCAACTTTGCAACCATTAACCTCTTCACGCCCAGGTCCGCCACATGTGGCAACAAGCGAAAAATGAAAACAAAAACATTGTACAAAAAAATTACTTCTTTTATTTATTTATTTTTATTATTTTTTCATATTTTTTTGCATAAATGGGAAAGTTTGTGACAGTGAAATCATATTTCGTAGAAAAAGTTAACAACAACAAAGAAGTAATTTTTAATCAAACCTGGGATTAAATCAAAGCAGCATGGGCGTGAAGTGGTTAAAGTGTGTATAATTTTTTTTTTTCATCAGAAGAACGAGAATAATCGATTGCCGTTTTAACATTGGCGATTTTTAATTTTTAACGAAAACCGGAAAAACTACCCCCCTTCTTACTTTTCGTCAAAAATTGCGTTTAAAATGATTTCCTGAAGAAACCACCTATTCGATTCAGGGTTTCTACACATCACCTAAAAGACCCCTTCAAGACGCTTCGGAAAATGTACTTTCGCAAGAACAAATATCCATTTGCAGCCCGTGACGCGTCAGCAAAGAAATCTCGAAAATGTAAAAAGTCGAAAAAATCAACTCTTTAATAATCATCGTAGACCATTGAAGTATACCTTGTTTTTCATCAGAAAAAGAGAGAAAACGATTGGCGCTAAAAAAATTCGGCTATCTTCAATAGCAAAAAAATTAGCCTGTCACTATGAATTTTCGAAAAAGTCGACTTTTTTAGACTTTGAACGGCCGTAGCGGCTAAACGAAAACTCCAAATTGAACGCGGTTTTCAAATCTGCGTTCCTTGTATGTAAATTAGTCGGATTCAATTAAAATTGGCGATTTTTAATTTTTGACGAAAACCGGAAAAACTGCCCTAGGGATACCCGTGAGACACTGGTGGATTTTGACAGTTCTGAAAGTTGAAATGCGTTTTCTCTATAGTTTCTAATGAGCTACAAATAGTTCTTATTCGATGACATTATTCATTAATTTTTAAACAATTTATTTCCCCTGAAACTTGGCAAATTTTTGCAGAATGACAAGGCATTGAGTAAATTTTGAAAGTTTGAAAATAGAAAATAGGTTTCGAAAAAAGTTACCAAAAATTATACCCGTGAGTCTGAATGGCTCAAACAAAGACTCAATAAAATATTTTCATTATGTTATAACACATAAAAAATCTAAATGATTACTAATTACATAATCACAATTTTACGATTATTTAAATTTTCCCATAAACCTTAATCTCCGCCTCATTTTCCTACTTCTAAAGATTCTTCTACTGCCACTTAATTATATTAATCGCAATTTATAAGCAACACCGCGCGATAAAACGTACATTAAATTAAAATTTGGGCACGAGGCGCGCATAAAGGAATCAAACGAGATTTCCTACTGTTTTTAAAAAGGTCCGAATGCGGGCAATAAAAAGTAAATAACCTGTTTTATTACACTGCGCCAGCAGGTAAATAAATATGTTTCCTCGAATAGGAGAGTAAAGGGCGTTTAAAAGCTTTTCCAACTCCATCGGTTCGTACTTCATGAGGAGCTAAAAGTGCGCAGCTTTTTCCCGCATTAACGCTAATTTTGCAGTCAACGAAAAAAAAAGCATATACATTATTTACCTAGGGGTTATACGCTATCAATGATCTTTATCCCAAAAGAGGCGTTTCTCGTGCAGTTCTTCTGAATCCATGTTCCAGTTCTCACGGAGATCGAGATTTTCAATGAAATATCAATCAGGACAATCAGGACGGCCTTCCAGTGGAAATGGATTGGACGTATATGATATGGATTTTTGAAAATTTTAATTTTAATTTTTTGAACACCTGAATAAAAACATCACAAAAAAATATAAAACGTGCAGACAAAATTCAATAAAAAATCATCCTCAATGGCCGAAGTATCGCTTATTCAAAATCAATTTAGTTTTTGAAATTTCAACAATTTTTAATAGAGATATGGATTTTTGAAAATTTTAATTTTAATTTTTTGAGCACCTGAATAAAAACATCGCAGAAAAAAATATAAAACGCGCACACAAAACTCCTTAAAAAATCATCCTCAATGGCCGAAGTACCGCTTATTCAAAATCAATTTAGTTTTTGAAAATTCAACAATTTTCAATAGACATATGGATTTTTGAAATTTTTTGTTTTAATTTTCTGAGCACTTGAACAAAAACGTCGCAGAAAAAAATATAAAACGCTCAAACAAAATTCCATAAAAATCATCCTCAATGGCCGAGATATCGCTTATTTAAAATCAATTTGGGTTTTGAAAATTCAACAATTTTTAATAGAGATGAGGATTTTTGAAAATTTTTGTTTTAATTTTTTGAGCACCTGAATAAAAACATCTAAGAAAAAAAATATAAAACGTGCAGGAAAAATTTCATTAAAAATCATTCTCAATGGCCGAAGTATCGCTTATTCAAAATTAATTAGGTTTTTGTATATTCAACAATTTTCAATGGAGATATGGATTTTTGAAAATTTTAATTTTAATTTTTTGAGCACCTGAATAAAAACATCACTGAAAAAAATATAAAACGTCCAGGAAAAATTCCATAAAAAACCATCCTCAATGACCGAAGTATCGCTTATTCAAAATAAATTTAGTTTTTGAAAATTTAACAATTTTCAATAGAGATATGGATTTTTGAAAATTTCAATTTTATTTTTTTTGAGCACCTAAATAAACTCATCATAGAAAAAATACAAAACATGCAGGAAAGATTCCATAAAAAATCATCCACTATGGCCCAAGTATCGCTGATTCAAAATCAATTTGGTTTTTGTAAATTCAACAATTTTCAATAGATATATGGATTTTTGAAAAATTTTGTTTTAATTTTCTGAGCACTTGAATGAAAACATCGCAGAAAAACATATAAAACGCTGAAACAAAATTCCATAAAAATCATCCTCAATGGCTGAAGTATCGTCACTTATTCAAAATCAATTTGGTTTTTGAAAATTCAACAATTTTCAATAGAGATATGGATTTTTGAAAATTTTTGTTTTAATTTTCTGAGCACCTGAATGAAAACATATAAAACGCGCAGACAAAATTCTATAAAAAAATCATCCTCAATGGCCGAAGTATCGCTAATTCAAAATTAATAAGGTTTTTGTAAATTCAACAATTTTCAATAGAGATATGGATTTTTGAAAATTTTTATTTTCCTTTTTTGAGCACCTGAATGAATACATCGCAGAAAAAAAATATAAAACGCTGAAACAAAATTCCATAAAAATTATCCTCAATGGCCGAAATATCGCTTATTCCGACCGAAGTATCGCTTATTTAAAATCAATTTTGTTTTTCAAAATTCAACAATTTTCAACAGTGATATGGATTTTTGAAAATTTTAATTTTAATTTTCTGAGCACTTGAACAAAAACGTCGCGGAAAAAAATATAAAACGCTCAAACAAAATTCCATAAAAATCATCCTCAATGGCTGATGTATCGCTTAATCAAAATCAATTTAGTTTTTGAAAATTCAACAGTTTTCAATAGAGAAATGGATTTTTGAAAATTTTAGTTTGAATTTTTTGAGCACTTGAACAAAAACATCGCAGAAAAAAATATAAAACGCTGAAACAAAATTCCATAAAAAGTATCCTCAATGGCCGAGGCAACGCTTATTTAAAATCAATTTGGTTTTTGAAAATTTAACAATTTTCAATAGAGATATGGATTTTTGAAAATTTTAATTTGAATTTTCTGAGCACTTGAACAAAAACATCGCAGAAAAAAATATAAAACGCTTAAACAAAATTCCATAAAAATCATCCTCAATGGCCGAGGCAACGCTTATTCAAAATCAATTTGGGTTTTGAAAATTCAACAACTTTTAATAGAGATGAGGATTTTTTAAAAATTTTGTTTTAATTTTTTGAGCACCTGAATGAAAACATCGCAGAAAAAAATATAAAACGCTCAAACAAAATTCCATAAAAACTCATCCTTAATGGCCAAAGTATCGCTTATTAAAAATCAATTAGGTTTTTGAAAATTCAACAATTTTCAATAGAGATATGGATTTTTGAAGATTTTCGTTTTAATTTTTTGAGCACTTGAACAAAAGCATCGCAGAAAAAAATATAAATCGCTCAAACAAAATTCCATAAAAATCATCCTCAATGGCTGAAGTATCCCTTATTCAAAATCAATTTGGTTTTTGAAAATTCAACAATTTTCAATAGATATGGATTTTTGAAGATTTTCGTTTTAATTTCTTGAACACCTGAACAAAAATATCGCAAAAAAATATAAAATGTGCAGACAAAATTCCATACAAAATTATCCTTAATGGCTGAAGTATCGTTTATTCAAAATCAATTTGGTTTTTGTAAATTCAAATTTTTTTAAGAGTTATGGATTTTTGAAAATTTTAATTTTAATTTTCTGAGCACTTGAACAAAAACATTGCAGAAAAAAATATAAAACGCTCAAACAAAATTCCTTAAAAATCATCCTCAATGGCCGAGGTATCGCTTATTCAAAATCAATAAGTTTTTTTGAAAATTCAACAATTTTCAATAGAGATATGGATTTTTGAAAATTTTCGTTTTAATTTTTTGAACACCAAAATTAATTTGGTTTTTGAAAATGCAACAATTTTCAATATTGATATGGATATGGATTCGCACTGATTCTCAAATTAAAATAAATTTTGAGTAATTTTGTGTTTACTATTTGTAGCAATTTGTAGTTTTTTTTTTTCAGTTCATCAAAATCGTAATTTGAACCTGACCGTAAGGGTAAATGGGAGTATACAGTAATGAATACAAAATAATATTAAGAAATTATTTTATTCTCAATTGTCTTCTTACTTATGTTTTAAGTAACAGTCACTATATAAGTAAAAATCACTGTTTAGGCAGCGATCACATTTTAAGTACTAGTTGAGTAGGTATGGGGGCGATTTAGACGACCTTGCATGACCTTCAGCGTGACCGTGTGTATGAAGTTGCCTGACGTTCAGGGGCGAAGTCATTTTTTGGTTGGATTCAAAACAGGTAGCGGTTGTTTCAGCTATTATTCAGAAGTGGAGACCACGATTAATTAATTATTCCGCGATATTTAAACGAAATTAAAACTTCGCGCAAGACGCGAATTTTAGTCCGCATTTAAAATTTGTTAACGTATGAGATGAGGAGTTTTAAGAAGAAATTTTAGCGAATACTGCTACTGCAGATTTTATTGATCCCCATAAACGCGTCTAAAATCCCGACCCTGTTTGAATATCGAATTATCCATTAGGGATCTCATAAGGAAATGGGGTGCCCGGAAATGTATCGAAAATCAGATGTTATTGCGAAAGTAAATTCCATCAGTGCGCCGTTATATCGGATCCGGAATCCTTCCTGTATTTGCGGCCGGGTGCGTCGGAATCCGCCCGAAATTCCGGTCTCTGTTCCTTTTTATAATTCACGTGCACGACACGGGATACTGCTCCCTTTGCATAATTGTAATCATCCCCGGCTTATAATTTACAATTTATTTTTTTTCTGTTTCAGGTGAGTCTCGAGGTTCATTTGTAGAGTCGAGAGACTTTCTGCAAATACGGGGGAGATTCCGGACGTAAATCTTGAATCAATTTTTAGAAGATGCTGCAATGGAAATAGTAAGTTTGTTTTAGCTATTGATGTATAAGAGTAATAATATATCATAAAAGTAGAGTTGTAAATAGCAAATTATCTGCTAGTGAAGAAGTAATGCAATTTTACGCGCGCGTAATTGCGTTACGTACTATACTTTACCTATGACCTTACATTTATTCGCTTAAACTAAAGACAAGTTGAAACTGAATCTGCGTACGAGCGGCATAATGCAATTTCACGCGCGCCTAATTGCTTTACAACTCGCGTTACGTGCTATACTTTACCTTCGACCTTATTTATTCGATTAAATTAAAGACAAATTGAAACTGAATCTGCGTACGAGCGGCATAACGCAATTTCACGCGCGCCTAATTGCTTTACAACTCGCGTTACGTGCTATACTTTACCTTCGACCTTATTTATTCGCTTAAGTTAAAGACAAATTGAAACTGAATCTGCGTACGAGCCGCATAACGCAATTTCGCGTACGCCTAATTGAGTTACAACTCGCGTTACGTGCTACACTTGACCTACGACCTACATTTATTCGCTTAAACTATAGACAAATTGAAACTGAATCTGCGTGCGAGCAGCATAACGCAATTTCACGCGCGCCTAATTGAGTTACAACTCGCGTTACGTGCTACACTTCACCTACGACCTACATTTATTCGCTTAAACTATAGACAAATTGAAACTGAATCTGCGTGCGAGCAGCATAACGCAATTTCACGCGCGCCTAATTGTGTTACGTGCTATACTTCACCTACGACCTTACATTTATTCGCTTAAATACAAACAACAATGGGGGAGTGGGTAAAGTATTTTGGATATGAATATTATTCGTCTGTATTTAATTCATTAAAATATGATTTACCATAAACGTTATTGGTGATATATTCATATTATCTTTAATATATTTAAATTAATTTTCGCAATGTGCTCGCAAATAAATCTCTCTCTCTCTCTCTCTGCATCTCTGTATTGTTTGTTCAATTATACACTAGTGTCGTGCTTACAGACAAACACTACTCAAAAGACAATGGCTGGATGATTGTACGGTAACTGACGTTAACGACACTCTTAGAGGTCTCTTGTAATACAAGCACCAATAAATCAATCTCTTGCACACGGTCCAGAGATAAAATAAAATCATTCGCACCTGAATCTCAATGAGAACTGAGTCAAGGTTTGAATACCAATTGCCCCGATATCCCTGGAGGTGTTTCGTGCAAGTTGGAAGGATAAAAATTGTATTAGATTTATTGGTAATAACATGTTTATGGTTTACTAATACATCCTTAAATCGTAATTTAATTGAAAACATTAACCAATAATAAATATTGTACTAATCAAATTTTTTTTTGAACAAGTACGTTCTTATAATAATAAATATTATACTAATCAAAATCTTTGGAACGTTCGTGTTTTTATGCGCTAATTAATTATAAAGGATTTCTTAATTAATTAAGATTAATAAAATAATAATAGTCTTTATTTCCTTATTAAAATAATTATAAAATAATCCAATAAATAAAGCAATGCACTTTCAGGATCAAAGCAGAGTTCTGCTTTTGTGTTTAAATATAAGACTTCTGGGGTTTTCTCCAAATCTCTGTGATTTATGTTACAATTATCTTTCAAATAGATCTTTATTCCTGGAATACAAAGGTAATGTAAAATCTGGTGTTCCTCAGGGTTCTAATCTTGCACCAGTGATTTTTTGCCTGGGATGTATAGTGATTTATTGTTTTATAAACGATAAGATTAAGCAAAATATTTCAATATTTGATGATTTAAAAATATTTACTTATACAGGGTGGCCCATTTTAAATTGCCACCTCAAATATCTTGAAACCTGATCAGCATGGCAAAAAATGTTTTAGATGAAAGTTGTAGGGTTCAAGGCCACCATATGCTGGTGGCCTTGAACATGACCTTGGTGGTCAATTTTCAAGGTCAACGAGGATCAACTTTGATTTTTCGAATGGAACCCCCTATTTTTTATTGCGGGATCGTACTCTACGGGAAAAAATACAGACTTTTTGTAGGAAACATTTCTTTTGAAAATGCTTTTCTAAGAGTTTTTTCACGAATTTTGTCCGTCAATCTCAGGCTGTGATTCAGGCATTTAGGGGTTTTGCACAAAAAATTATATTATAATTATAAGTCCTCCCTTAATTTTTGCTGAAAAAGCACCCTTTAAAATCTTTCGCATCAATTTAGAAACACCCTGTATACCATTTGTGACAATATCAGCAACATAATCAGAAAAGTTAAAATGTTGATTATTTTCCGCAAAATAATTTCCTCTTTTAACTTTTAAAATTTTCTCTTGCATATACATATTAACGGAAACACCCTGTATAATAGTTTTCCTTATTATTTTAATTCTTCGTACAGCATCCTTATTTTTCACTTATTATTAAAATAACGCATGCAGGTGGAATGTAAAATACTTCACATTCCGCAATCGAGCCGGAGAATTTGAATAATTTAAAATGGTTACGTTAGAATGATCCAATCGTACCAACAATTCCTAGAATTGAACATTGGAATAATTGCTCGCGCTAATCAATTAATTACATCAATTAAAAGCGCATACATTCGCCACACGATGACAGTTATAATGAGATTTGTGTGTATTCTAAAGGCACAGTTACACGACAATTGATTTGTGTGTACAAACTAAGTACAGTTTTTGAAAATCCACTAATTACTTTGCGAGTTATGAATTTTTGAAAATTTTAATTTTTTTGCCAAGCAAAAAATTAAAGAAAAATATAATACGTGTTGACTAAATTCTACAAATGATCGTTTATTAAAATCAAGTACAGTTTTTGAAAATCCACTAATTATTTTGCGAGTTATGAAGTTTTTAAAATTTAAATTTTTTAACCGAGCAAAAAAATTAAATAAAAATAAAAAACGTATTTACTTAATTCTACAAAAATTAAATTAAATTCACAAATGATCGTTTATTGAAATCAAGTACAGTTTTTGAAAATTCACTTATTATTTTGCAAGTTGCGATTTTTTTTAAATTTTAGTTTTTCAGTTGTAGAACACTCGAGCAAAACAATAAAAGAAAAATATAATACGTGTTGACTAAAATCTACAAAAATTAAATTAAATCGTTTATTAAAATCAAGTACAGTTTTTGACAATCCACTAATTATTTTGCGAGTTGTGATCTTTTGAAAATTTTAGTTTTTCAATTGTTGAACACTCGAGCAAAAAAAAATAAAACAAAAATATAATACGTGTTGACTAAATTCTACAAAAATTAAATTAAATTCACAAATGATCAGTTATTAAAATCAAGTACAGTTTTTGAAAATCCACTAATTATTTTGCAAGTTGTGATTTTTTGAAAATTTTAGTTTTTCAATTGTTGAACACTCGAGCAAAAAAAAATAAAACAAAAATATAATACGTGTTGACTAAATTCTACAAAAATTAAATTAAATTCACAAATGATCAGTTATTAAAATCAAGTACAGTTTTTGAAAATCCACTAATTATTTTGCAAGTTGTGATTTTTTGAAAATTTTAGTTTTTCAATTGTAGAACACTAGCAAAAAAAATTAAAAGAAAAATATAATACGTGTTGACTAAAATCTACAACAATTAAAATAAATTCACAAATTATCGTTTATTAAAATCAAGTACAGTTTTTGACAATCCACTAATTATTTTGCGAGTTGTGATTTTTTTAAATTTTAGTTTTTCAATTGTAGAACACTCGAGCAAAAAAATGAAAGAAAAATATAATACGTGTTGACTAAAATCTACAAAAATTAAATTAAATTTACAAATGATCGTTTATTAAAATCAAGTACAGTTTTTGAAAATCCACTAATTATTTTGCAAGTTGTGATTTTTTGAAAATTTTAGTTTTTCAATTGTAGAACACTAGCAAAAAAAATTAAAAGAAAAATATAGTACGTGTTGACTAAAATCTACAACAATTAAAATAAATTCACAAATTATCGTTTATTAAAATCAAATACAGTTTTTGACAATCCACTAATTATTTTGCGAGTTGTGATTTTTTTAAATTTTAGTTTTTCAATTGTAGAACACTCCAGCAAAAAAAATAAAAGAAAAATATAATACGTGTTGACTAAAATCTACAAAAATTAAATTAAATTCACAAATGATCGCTTGTTAAAATCAAGTACAGTTTTTGAAAATCCACTAATTATTTTGCGAGTTGTGAGGTTTTTAAAATTTTAGTTTTTCAATTGTAGAACACACAAAAAAAATAAAAGAAAAATATAATACGTGTTGACTAAAATCTACAAAAATTAAATTAAATTCACAAATGATCGCTTGTTAAAATCAAGTACAGTTTTTGAAAATACACTTATTATTTTGCGAGTTGTGAGGTTTTTAAAATTTTAGTTTTTCAATTGTAGAACACTCGAACAAAAAAATGAAAGAAAAATATAATACGTGTTGACTAAAATCTACAAAAATTAAATTAAATTTACAAATGATCGTTTATTAAAATCAAGTACAGTTTTTGATAATCCATTGATTATTTTGCGAGTTATGATTTTTTGAAAATTTAAGTTTTCCAAATGTGGAACATTCTAGCAAAAAAATTAAAAGAAAAATATAATACGTGTTGACTAAAATCTACAAAAATTAAATTAAATTCACAAATGATCGCTTGTTAAAATCAAGTACAGTTTTTGAAAATCCACTAATTATTTTGCGAGTTGTGAGGTTTTTAAAATTTTAGTTTTTCAATTGTAGAACACTCCAGCAAAAAAAATAAAAGAAAAATATAATACGTGTTGACTAAAATCTACAAAAATTAAATTAAATTCACAAATGATCGCTTGTTAAAATCAAGTACAGTTTTTGAAAATACACTTATTATTTTGCGAGTTGTGAGGTTTTTAAAATTTTAGTTTTTCAATTGTAGAACACTCGAGCAAAAAAATGAAAGAAAAATATAATACGTGTTGACTAAAATCTACAAAAATTAAATTAAATTTACAAATGATCGTTTATTAAAATCAAGGAGAGTTTTTGATAATCCATTGATTATTTTGCGAGTTATGATTTTTTGAAAATTTAAGTTTTCCAAATGTGGAACATTCTAGCAAAAAAATTAAAAGAAAAATATAATACGTGTTGAGTAAATTCTACAAAAATTAAATTAAATTCACACATTATTGTTTATTAAAATCAAGTACAGTTTTTGAAAATCCACTAATTATTTTCAAGTGTGGACAACGAGTAAAAAAAAATCGAAAGTAATTGAATGTGACTCATTGCGTCATACTTGAGTAGTAGACTCAAGCTCTAATGGAGTTAAATCTGTGCAATATATTTCAAGTCGGGATGTCCCACAAGGTTCTAACTTAGGACCTTTGCTATTTGTCCTCTATCTAGATGACTCACTCACGTCACCTTCCTGTCCTGTGCTGCCATATGCGGGATATCTTAAAGTCTATGCCAAAATCAACGACTTAAATAATACAAAATATTCGATTGTTAATCGGTGCAGTATAAATAATCTTTAATTAAATGCTGCTAAATATTGCGTAGTTTCTCATAATCGCAAAAATGATGATGTAAGAATTCTCATTTAATCACTTATTACATACATCACTTCAAAATGCAAAATATTATCCGATTCCGAGTATTAGCGTTGCAATGTTTATTACCATCGTATAAATTGGAATTTATTTACTTACACCACATATGTTAGCACTAATAATTTCCTGTAATAAGTTGCCTGACTTTATTGCACATAATTAAGCACATTATAGGAACTACAAGGCTTTTACAAGAAATTGTTGCTAATAGGACTCAATGATTCAGTAAACGGCAATAAAGTTTAATTAACGCAGATTTTGTAAACATTTTCTCAAATGTGCATAATTAATGTATTTAATGTTTCTTTTTTACATAATGCATAAGGTAAAACTACCATTCACAATCACAATAATAAGTGAAGACTACGGTTGCGATCGTTACATAATAAATGAAACTCAATTCAGTTGATGATAATGAAGTAGCAACTTTACTACCCGATGAAGACATATATTTAAAATTATATTTAATAATAATAATAATGGACTTTATGCTTACATGGTGTTACAGACATATATACAATGAAAAATTACAAAATAAATTATAGAGAATCGTAAAGTGGGATTCAGCTTTGGGTAACAACCCAGCTGTTCCTCCGTCCAAACCTTCAGCATTTAAAGAAATTTCAATTGTTATTCCCAGCAACTTCCCGAAAATCACTGAATTCAGTTCATTATAAGAAAATAGCAATTGTTATTCCTAGCAGCTCCAAAAACTTTAAAATTCATCAATTTAGCTAAACACACTTCCCAACTTTTGATTAATTCCGAAATAATCAACAATAACACAATCCGCATCGCTTTCCAAAAGTTACGCGATTTCACATTGTACATCCCCAACCGTCTGAAATCTTCGAAAGATATTTTTCTTTATTATCCCGACTCCGCCGTTACGTCTCAAATATCCAAGTGATGTATTTACGGCCTGAAAAGTTAATGAAAGGAGGGACCTTATTAAAGGTGGAAATTCTGGAAACTTTTCTCCCCCTGCGCCGAATGAATTCTTTCCTTTTTCTGTCTGGAACTTCGGCAACGTATTGATTAAATCGCGCTTTTGTTTTTCTAGAAATTTGAGAAAACGAGTTTGAAATAGCAGAAAGGTGGTGCGCGGTATTAACCCTTTTCAGTCGATTGGATGTTTTTTTTTTTATAAAAATAGCGAGTAGCGTTTCAATTACTTTTTGCTCGATTTAATTACGCGGAACTAATTTAAATTTTATCGACGCTGGATCGAACGGTTTGCTTTTCATTTAAAACTTTAAGTGGGTTTTCGATTAACGGTCATTACAATTTTAATGGGAAGTGTGGTGATATTAATTATTAAATTATCCGCGTGGGTTTTCTAAAATAATTCCAAAGCGCAATTTATCTCCGCCTGGGATTCTTGAAATCGAAATTGTGTGTCGTTAGTTGTATTATACCGGGTGGTCATAAGACATGAATTATCTGGGCATGGGGAATTTTTGTACCACCAACTATTTTTTGAGACCACCTGGTACCTTTAACAAGGAGTCTTCGATTATGAAAATAAAAAATCGATGATTGATTATTTTTAATAATATATTGTATCGAATAATCAAATAATCAAATGATGGATTAATCGGATTAATAAAATTAGCGATTTTATTAATCAAATAATCAATGGAGAAGGTATACTTCAATGGTCTACGATTATTAATAAAAAAGTTGCAATTTTTGTGCAAAAGTTTCAAGTGCTGTAACTTGTGTACATTTTCAAGTTTTCGTCAAAAATTAAAAATCATCAATTTTAAATGAATCCGACTAATTTACACACAAAGAGTACATATTTGAAACCCGCGTTCAATTTGGAGTTTTCGTTCAGCCGCTACGGCCGTTCAAACTCTGATAAAATCGACACGCAATTAAAGATGGCTGAAATTTTTTAACGCCAATCAATTTCTCTCATTTTCTGATAAAAAAGACGGTATACTTCAATGGTCTACGATAATTATTGAAAAAGTTGATTTTTTCGATTTTTTCCATTTTCGAGTTTTCTTTGCTGACGCGTCACGGGCTTAAAATTGACATTTGCTCTTGCGAAAAGACATTTTCCGAGGCGTCTTGAAGGGATCTTTCCAGTGATGTGTAGAAATCCCCGAATCGAACCAGTGGTTTCTTCAGGAAATTATTTCAAAGCCAATTTTTGAGCAAAAGTAAGAAGGGGTAGTTTTTCAGGTTTTCGTCAAAAATTTTAAATCTCCAATTTTACTTGAATTCTCAAAAATTCACAAAAAAATACACGCACTAGAATAATTAAAAATTTTTCTAGTTACTTTGTAAATCCATCTTTTAAAAACATATTTTGAAAGTTTTGGCCTTTCGATGTGAATGTTATATGTTTTACGTTGGAAAGAAAAAAAAGGCCTCTTTACACTAAAAAAATCATTAAAAATGCACGAGGTTGGAAAATTTATAAATTTCTTAAGATAATTTTTAAAATGGGTTTTTTGAAAATTTGACTTTTAACGTTAAGAATAAAAAAATTACGTGAATTTGAAAAAGGCGCTGTTCATGACGCTCTTGTGCGATTCTCAAAAATTTACAAAAAAATATACGCACTACAAAAAATAAAATGTCTTCTTGTTATTTTGTAAATCCATCTTTTAAAAAGATATTTCGAAAGTTTTGGCCTTTCGATGTGATTAGTATACGTTTTACGTTGGAAGGAAAAAAAGGCCTCTTTACACTAAAAAAATCATTAAAAATGCACAAGGTTGGAAAATGTATAAATTTCTTAAGATAATTTTTAAAAAGGGTTTTCTGAAAATTTGACTCTTCTAACGTCAAGAATAAAAAAATTGCGTGAATATTAAAAAGGCGCTATTCACGAGGCTCTTGTGCGATTCTCAAAAATTTATAAAAAAATATACGCACTACAAAAAATAAAATGTCTTCTTGTTATTTTGTAAATCCATCTTTTAAAAAGATATTTCGAAAGTTTTGGCCTTTCGATGTGATTAGTATACGTTTTACGTTGGAAGGAAAAAAAGGCCTCTTTACACTAAAAAAATCATTAAAAATGCACAAGGTTGGAAAATTTATAAATTTCTTAAGATAATTTGTAAAATGGGTTTTTTGAAAATTTGACTCTTCTAACGTTAAGAATAAAAAAATTACGTGAATATGAAAAAGGCGCTGTTCATGACGCTCTTGTGCGATTCTCAAAAATTTACAAAAAAATATACGCACTAGAACAATTAAAATTTCTTCTAGTTATTTTGTAAATCCATCTTTTAAAAAGATATTTTGAAAGTTTGCGCCTTCCGATGTGAATAGTAAAAGTTTTACGTTAGAAGGAAAAAAAGTGGGCATACACTAAAAAATGCACGCGGTGTAAAATTTATAAATTTCTTAAGATCAATTTCGAAATTGATGTTTTGAATAACGATTTTGGAAATTTGTATCTTTTAACGTAAGGAATAAAAGATTCGCGTAAACATAAAAAAGCGCTCTGGTGCGATTTTCAAAAATTTACAAAAGAAATACACGCACTGGAAAATTTTAAATTCTTTCCGGTAATTAAAAAAAAATAAATTCACAATAAGGAATAAAAGATTTACGTGAACATAAAAAGCGCTCTGGTGCGATTTTCAAAAATTTACAAAAGAAGTACATGCACTGGAATTTTGTAAATTTTTTTCCGGTAATTTAAAAAAATCATCTTTTCAAAAACTCCTTAAAAAATTTGAGACTTTCAAGGTGGCGAATAAAAGTTCTACGTGAAACGCCGCGCGTGCGATTTTCAAAATTTTACAATGCAAAAATCAAAATTTCTTCTAGTTATTTTGCAAACATATCTTTTAAAGATATTTTGAAAATTTGGGTCCTTTGATGTAAATGATAAAAAATAGGTTAAAGGATAAAGAATATGCGCGTTTTGATACTCAAAAATTCACAAAAAATGCACGCGGTGGAAAATGTTCAAATTTCTTGAGATAATTTTGAAAAAAAGTGATTTTGAAAATTTGACTCTTCTAACCTAACGAATAAAAGATTCACGTGACTGTTAAACCTAAATTTTATTTGAAAAATATTTTTAACCAAAAGATATTAATTTAATAGCTGTATAAATGTTTTTTTAATATCCTGCATAAACAAAAGACGATTAATCTACTTCCGGTGTACGAAATTTTACCAAAAGCTTTTTAGTTCTTGGAATTAACAAATAAGACCTATGTTTAAAGTTTCACGGTAATTCTTGTATTAGTTTTTGAGATACAGCGCGCACTTTGATTTTCACCTGACCTTAGTGGATTTCGCAAGGTCAAACCAGGGTCATTACTGGACCTCCAAACCGTTTAACTTTTTTTAAAACAATTTTTAAATCTGTTTTCACCTGCCAAATACCACAATTATCAATTTTGATTTTTTCGATCTTTTGCATTTTCGAGTTTTATTTGCTGACGCGTTACGGGCTTAAAATTGACATTTGTTCTTGCGAAAGTACATTTTTCGAGGCGTCTTGAAGGGATCTTTCCAGTGATGTGTAGAAACCCGGAATCGAACCAGTGGTTTCTTCAGGAAATTATTTCACAGCCAATTTTTGAGCAAAAGTAAGAAAGTTTTCGTCAAAAATTTTAAATCGCCAATTTTACTTGAATCCGCCTGATTTGCACACGAGGAGCACAGATTTGAAAACCGCGTTCAATTTGGAGTTTTCGTTTAGCCGTTATGGCCAATCAAAGTCTGAAAAAAATCGATTTTTTTGAAAAAATTTCTTTCTTTTTTTTTTGAAGCTTAACATTGTAGGATAAAATAAAAAAAAATAATTTAATTGACTGAATTAGGAGATTTATTAGTGAATTATTAAAGGCAATTAATTATTTAAACCTTCAATCAATAAATTATTTCGTTATTGTGAAAATTAATTCAACAACAACAAACAGACTATCAAAGCAAAATTAATCAATTCCAGGTGTCCGATAATATTATTAATTTCAATATGAAGATGACATTCGATCCGTTGCACTCGAGGATCCAAAATACGAATCGGCGCGTTTATTATAAAAGATTTAATTAACATCAGTCGAGTCTAATTAATCAGCGATCGAGTGCAATTTAATGAACCATTATTAAAATCGGAAGCGTCGCAAATATTTACATATCGTGCTCACAGTTTCAATTAATTTATAATTGCAGCATTAATTGCTTTCGAGCAATATTACAATTGGATATTAATTTTCCGGTTTCTCGTTTTGCGAAATGTTCCATCATCGGGGTTGTAAATTTTAAATTGCACAATTATCAATATAAACAACGTATTAATTTGTAAAGATTAATTGTTTGGAGAGCGTGTATCATAATTTATTGCAATATTTGATGTTGCATTAAATTATTGCTCGTTTGTCAACAATCAATTATGAAATCAAATACTTAATTTATTCGGGAAATTTGATTGGAACATACGCGAACATGTGCTTTAATATTGAAATTTTGGGATTACATTAATTATAATTTTTTTTATCAATAATTCATGAGGATTGATTGATGAGGCAATCCATGCTAATTGAATAAAAAGTGTGAAAAAATACTTTTAAATGGATTACTTGCAGCTTCTTCAGGTCAATGTAAAAATTGGCAAATGATTGGGAAAACCCGGACAGACCGGTTTATTCATTTTAGGAACTCGTCAGCTACCAACGATGGTAAATTACTTTTTCTTAATACAAACAAATAATTATGAACTATTACGTAAAATGTGTACAGTTTTGTAAGGAAAGTTTTATCGCCCCAAAACGACAAGTGAGATAAAACGACAACAAGAATATAATTGTAATCTAAGAATATTCATACGTGCATTACATTATTATTTTCTAATTTCTGGAAATTGTGCATTTGTTCAGGTGTTATTATCACTTCTATTTAAACGAATATCGATAGTACTTCCCTATCATAAATAAACCCGTGTGTGGCGGAACCAATTATTTAAAGCATGTATAGTACCATTCATCATAAATTGACGGCGCATCAATTCTAACCTTGAATTGATCGTTGCTATCGCCACAATCCCTTGCCATTTAGTTGTTCCTGCACACTCTTACACCCATATTTATGCAAATCGCGAAGAAAAAAAAATACTCGTAATGCATTATCAATAGCTTGTATATCATTACGGCACGGAGAAATTATTGCAGCGGAACGTAAATTACAGTTATTATAAATTACTTTTAAATATAATATTATGTTATAATTACAATATAAATTACATTCGAGAAAAGTCCGCTGGATTTAATGCGCCCGTGTGGGATTATTAACAGGCCTACAAATAAGTGAATAACGGCCGCCATATATTAGATTAAAGTCATTTACATGATACAAGGAAATCTCGACTCTGATGTAATTAACTAACCTTAGTTGTCGAGTCGGAATGAACGGTGCGTGCGGATAATTTTCTATACCACCCAGTAGTAATGTCGAGTTAATGTCATTTGTAGAGATTATTTTTAAAAGAATAGTCGAATGATGTAGCAATTTCATTTTGTTTAAAAAAAGTTTAGGTTTTTACTTCCTCAGTTACGAAATACGTGAATTGCGATCGTGATTTTTTTTATAATAAATATCCGTTTTGAGATTTTTGAAAAAAATTATGTGCGTGTGTCTGTATCCGCCATACTTTGACGTTTGAATCTTAAAAATCAACGCATGCAGTTATTGCAATGTCAAAAAATAAATTCCCAATTTTAAAAAGGTGCAATTATGACGATTTGCGTTGGTTTATCGAAAGTAATTATTAATCAGTTTTTAAATTGCACTAAATTTTCCACATTTTGACGTTAGAATCATCAAAATTGTATAACGCGTTCGGTAGTTTTTCAATTTCAAAAATCAAAATCGTAATTTTAAAATGTTGGAACTTAAAAAAAAACCTGCAATTTTTGCATTTCGTGTTAATTTAACGAGATTTCGTATTATTTTTTTAAAATAGCGCTAAATTTGCCTGTTCTGGAATTTAAATTATCAAAAATCGCAATTTAAAATCTTCAAACATTGAAATTTTGATGTTTTGAATTGACTTAACAAAAATAATTATTAACCAACTTAAATTGTAATAAATTTGGCACATTTTGACGTTCGAGTCATCAAAATCGGTCAACGCGTCCAGCAGTTTTGGAATTTCAAAAATCAAAATCGTAATTTTAAAATGTTTGCACTTAAAAAAAACCTGCAATTTTTGCATTTCGTGTTAATTTAACGAGATTTCGTTTTTTTTTTAATTGCGCAAAATTTTCTATATTTTAACCTTCGAATAATAAAAATCAGAGAACGTGTTGGGCTGTTCTGGAATTTAAAATATCAAAATCGCAATTTAAAATCTTCAAACATAGAAATTTTGATGTTTTGAATTGTTCCAACAAAAATATTTATTAACCAATTTAAATTGTAATAAATTTTGCACATTTTGACGTTCGAGTCATCAAAATCGGTCAACGCGTCCGGCAGTTTTGCAATTTCAAAAATCAAAATCGGTCAACGCGTCCGGCAGTTTTGCAATTTCAAAAATCAAAATCGTAATTTTAAAATGTTGGAACTTAAAAAAAAACCTGCAATTTTTACATTTCGTGTTAATTTAACGAGATTTCGTATTATTTTTTTTAAATTGCGCTAAATTTGCTATATTTTAACCTTCGAATAAACAAAATCAGAGAACGTGTTTGGCCGTTCTGGAATTTAAAATATCAAAAATCGCAATTTAAAATCTTCAAATATTGAAATTTTGATGTTTTCAGTTGATTCAACAAAAATATTAATTAACCAATTTAAATTTTAATCAATTTTGCACATTTTGACGTTCGAGTCATCAAAATCGGTCAACGCGTCCGGCAGTTTTGCAATTCTAAAATCAAAATCGTGATTTTAAAATCGTCGAACTTTAAAAAAGTGCAATTTTTGCATTTTTTGTTAATTTGACGAGAACATTTTGTAATCCGTTTTAAAACTACAATACATTTTGCATATTTTGACATGTAAATCTTCAATATCGGAGATTGCGCTTGGCTGTTCTGCAATTTAGAAAAAATCAAAAGCGCAATTTTAAATATTCGAACTTGGAAAACGTGAAATGTTGCAATTTAAAAGTTGGCTAGGAAATATTTTTGTAAAACCAATGCAAAAGGTTTTACAAAAATATTTTTAAATTGCACTAAATTTGGTATATTTTGCCTTTGGAAACCAAAATCGAACAACGCGTTCGGCAGTTGTGTAATTTAAAAAAAAATCAAAATCGCGTATTAAATTCGTCGAACTTTAAAAAAGTGCAATTTTTGCATTTTGTGTTAATTTAACGAGAACATTTTGTAATCTTTTTTAAAACTACAATAAATTTTGAATCTTCAATATCGGAGATTGCGTTTGGCTGTTCTGCAATTAAAAAAAAAAAACGCAACTTATTGTACTAGGCTGAAAGACCTCTGGTCAATTGCCTATTCAGGTCATTTGTAAAAGCGCCTAAATAAATGTATTCTTATCTCTCTCTCTCTCTCTCTCAAAAACGCAATTTTAAATATTCGAACTTAAAACGTGAAATGTTGCAATTTAAAAATTGGCTAAGAAATATTTTTGTAAAACCAATGCAAGGTTTTACAAAAATATTTCTTAGCCGACTTCTAAATTGCACTAAATTTGGTATATTTTGTCTTTTGGAAACATCAAAATTTAATTTTGTAATTAAAAAAAATAAATAAAAATCGCTCATTTAAAATCGTGGAATTTTTGCATTTTATGTTAATTTAACGAGAAAAATTTATAATTCATTTTAAACTCACACTCGCGTCGTCATATTTTGACGTTTGAATGATCAAATTCAGACTATTCAAAAAGTCAAAATGGCAATTTTTAAATATTAAAACTTAAAAAAATACAATTTTTGCATTTTGTGTTAAGTTTATGACAACATTTTATGATTCGTTTTAGTAATTATACTTAATTCGCCATATTTTGACGTTTAAATCATCAAAATCAGACGTATTTGACTGTTCAAAAAGTCAAAATCGCAATTTTAAAATATTAAAACTTTAAAAAATACCAATTTTGCATTTTGTCTTAATTTTATGACAACATTTAATTCATTTTAAAAATGATACTTAATTCGCCATATTTTGACTTTAATTAAATTTTTGTAGAATTTAATCAATACGTTTTATATTTTTCTTTTATTTTTTGGTCGAGTGTTCCACAATTGAAAAACTGAAATTTTCAAAAATTCACAACTTGTAAAAAAACTGTAAAAACTGTACGTAACTTGAATAATCATGTGCAATAAATCTCATTTAAAAATTCATTGGAAAAAAACAAAATAACACCTACTTCCGGCGTACGGAATTGTACCTAAAGCTCTTCAGTTCTTCGGATTGTCAAACAACGGCATTTCATTACAATCAACGATTTTAAAACTTTTTTTCAAATTATTTGGCAAGGATTTCTCATCTAGTTATATCCAGTAAACAACACGCGCTTCAATGTCGCAAATCAACTGTGACTAATCTTCTAGAGTTATCAATTGTGACTAATCTGCAATTCTTATCGGATTCCTTGTACAAGCGGAAACAGGTAGGTATTTTGAATATTACTTCACAAATTTAATTTATTAGGATTGAATGACGCAGCTGCCATGGTTAATCTCATTCCTCACGAATCGTACTGTTGAAATCTAACTTATCTTCTTCAATTTCATGTTTAATGTTGGAGACATTTACTCCGTAGTACATCTTGATTGTTATTAAGAATAAAACGCCTCTTGTTTTATTCCAAATTATTCTTCAATTTCAGCCACGCCAGGTGTGCCTCAGGGTACTCACATTGGTCCGGTTTTGTTATAATTGTTTATAATGCTAATGTACACAATTCCTGTACTAATATTTGGGTTACAGCGCATGTAGACACAGTGACACATTTTTTTTTTATCGTCGAAATCGCCTCTACGGACTTCCGGATATTTCCGTTAAAAAAAATTGAAAAAAAAATTTAAGATCATAATACTTTTCCGTACTTTATAATGGAGGAAGTAAATTAGCGGCATCAAAGTTGTTTTATTTCAAATTGCTTTTTAAGGCACGTGTAAAAACGATTAATTTATTCGTAAATTTTTATCAATCGAAATATGTATTCATATGCATTTCAAATCAAATTATTTTAAATTAAAAATTTAAATTACATACAACTTCGTTTATTGCACGAGCATTCCATTTATTTCGTTAAACACCCTCCTGTTATTTTAAATTTATTTATTAAATTATTATGCTACAATAAACGAGGGCTCAATTTATCCGCGCATATTAATTATGAAATATTCTATATCGGTAAATTACATTTTAAAATTAGCGCAGAACACAATTATAAATTATTATTTTGCACATACAAATATTCACCAATATTTAATCAGTAGCAGATTATTAATTACAGTATTAGCAAAGCGCGGAATACGGTAGTAGCAAAAAAATCAGTGGCCTAGTGAGTAGAGCTCCTGCTCACGGGCCTCGTGGTCGTGGGTTCGAATCCCATCCGTGCGGTCACTTTTTCGGAACGAAGTGGCCGCGCGGGTCCATGGATGTTTAGTGGATGTCCCATTTCCAACTCATCCGTCAACCATCCTTCCTTAAAAAACAACCTCACTATAAACTGATAGAGAGACAATACAAAAATTAAAAATTAAAAATTAAAAATCAGAAATTAAAAATTAAAAATTAAAAATTAAAAATTAAAAATTAAAAATTAAAAATTAAAAATTAAAAATTAAAAATTAAAAATTAAAAATCAGAAATCAGAAATTAAAAATTAAAAATTAAAAATTAAAAATTAAAAATTAAAAATTAAAAATTAAAAATTAAAAATTAAAAATTAAAAATTAAAAATTAAAAATTAAAAATTAAAAATTAAAAATTAAAAATTAAAAATTAAAAATTAAAAATTAAAAATTAAAAATTAAAAATTGAAAATTGAAAATTGAAAATTGAAAATTGAAAATTGAAAATTGAAAATTGAAAATTGAAAATTAAAAATTGAAAATTAAAAATTGCCGTGCGTGCTCTCTCTACCCGAAACGCAATTGACCAGAGGTCTTTCAGCCTTCTTAACTAATACACCTATCAAAAATACTTTAAGGAGACTTTCGATTAAAGTCTTAAAATGTATCCCTGTATGCGACGATGAAATATCTTAACAATTCCCCCTGAAATATTCCCGAGCACAAAGCGCACATTTTATTGCCTCAAATAAAATTCAGACGACCCACAATTTAAGAATATAAAAATATGAGACAATAGCTTACGACAAACTAGAACTTATAAATTTGGCGAATTTGTATTCCCTCCACGTTCGCATTCTTTATTGACAGCATGTGTGGCCTCTTCGGCCCGGACGGACCCGCGAGGTCAATAACACATTTCATACTTCGTTACGCACCAGCAATTTAGGGCACGTGTCCAACATTTCGGACGTATCTGGGTTACGTTTAAAATATGATTGCATGTACTCAAACGCGGTAAAAGAGCGTGTAATCAATATTCGATACAAGAAAAAAAAAGTTGCTCGAAAAGGGCCAAACGAGACCGCATACTTAGGGTGATGAACAGTGAACGATTCATCATACTTTAAGCCACCTGTCGGTTAATAAGAAATGCGATGCTTCGCGGAATGAAGAGATAAATTGTTTAAAATTTAAACAAAATTAAAACACCAGTCGCATATTGTAGAGTGAAATTCTGATGTTAAGGATTTTGTTTTAAACAAATTAGAAACAACCTTACATGATGCAGAAAGCATTAAATAAATTCAATCAATTTTGTTTTAAACATTAATTATTGTTTTCGCGTCGTCTACAACCGAGGAGCGGGGTATCGATCTACTTTTGACTTATCAGTACAGTAAGTCGTTGATGGGAAAATGGCGTAAGCTGGGGTCGACGTTGCCAGGTATACTTTTTATGAAAATAAGCCAATTAACTGAAAGACCTCTGGTCAATTGCCTGCTGAGGTTATTTGTAAAACTGTCTCAATAAATGTTTAGTCTCTCTCTCTAAACTAATTAAGAAGTGTTAAAAATACACGTTTCGTTTGGAGAGAGCACGCACGGTCTGTGCTTAATTTTTAAATTTTAATTTAATTTTTTTAATTTTAATTTTTTAATTTTTAATTTTTAATTTTTAATTTTCAATTTTTAATTTTTAATTTTTAATTTTTAATTTTTAATTTTTTAATTTTTTAATTTTTCATTTTTAGTTTGTTATTAACAAAGAACAAAAACAACTCTTGTATGCCCTCGGTATACTAATTTACTCGGTATACTGTAAAAACAGATTTATATTTTATAAATTCGTAAGTGAAAAATCTGAGTTATCTGATATATGTATGCATGGAATCCAGGACTCTTAAGTAAGCTCGAGTTCGAGAAATCAGCCACTCCAAACATCAATCGCTCGCGAGAGTGCCGGAGTAGCTAAAATTGCGAAGGGCGGTCGTGTACTGAAAGCACTTGGCCTTTATGAGTGGTTGAAGAGATTTCAATGTACACAGAGCTTTGCGAGTCTGCCGTAAAATAATAAATAGGGATTCTCAGTTTCCATTAGATAGAGATTTGGATATTGATTCATTTTTCTTTTGTAAGTTTGATTTTTGTATTTCTTTGTATGAAATGTATCGACCGTCTCAATACCCGAGGGATATTTCGAATGACAAATATTTTCATTAAAACGAGTCGAAGCATTCTTTGGCGCATTCACTAATTTAAATTTCTAACTTGGAGGTAGCGGTGGCCTAGTAAGTAGAGCTCCTGCTCACGGGCCTCGTGGTCGTGGGTTCGAATCCCATCCGTGCGGTCACTTTTTCGGAACGAATAATTGGCCGTGCGGGTCCATGGATGTCTAGTGTATCTCCCATTCATTATTAAAATGAAATTTCAAAAACCTAATTATCGTTAGTGGCCGAATAGCTAGATGCTTACGCCAATTCCAAATCATCCGCACTTCCTCAAATCGAATTCCCGTCAACTATCCTTCCTATAAAAATAAAAAAAATTCTAACACCAACGTGTAGATAAAAGCTTACTTAAGCGATTTAAAGAATACAATTTTGGGAAAATTTTTTTATAACTTTTACACGATTTTTTTTTCTCGAGTGCACTCAAACTTCCATAATAAAATGACAAGTCCAATAAAGCAGTTTAAAAATTTTCAAGTTTTCGGGGACTCGAAAAAATCATAAAAAATATTTAAAAACCACCGTTTTAATCGTCTTACTTTATACAGGATCCTGCATCTCACCTCCCGTCTTCTATAGCTTATTTACTAATTAAGTTGAAATTTTGATATTTTGCAGAATGAATTTGCATCCTAGAATGCATTTCAGGAAAATATTTTTCATTATACAGGGTGTCCCAAAAAAGCGTGACATCATGATGGTATATATTTTTTTAATTACATGCTTATTTGGTTACCTTTTATGGTTGCCTACATACTCCTATAATTTTATTGAAATCGATTCAGGGATATCAGCAAAAAAAAATAAAAACTAAAAAAATCAGTTTTGCACCATTGGTTTCAAAAATGAATAAAAAATAAAAATAGTGCCTTGTTAATAAAATCATACAAGGTACTTATTAAATAAGGTCTGATGGTCCCGTTAACCAAGTTTGATCGATATGAATTATACAGGGTGTCCAAAATTGAGTGTCAAAAATTTCAAACTTAAAAGCACTTTATTTTTCTTATTTTAAATTGGAGCCCCTATATATTTTTATGCCATTCCATGCAAAATTAAAAAACAAACATTTTTCCTTATAACAACCCTGTCCCAATTCCTAACGCATTAAAAGTTATTTGCAAAAAGCTCGTTTTATCAACCATTCCAATAGCCATTTTACTAAATAAAAATCGAAGGTGGCTTTGAAAAACAATTTATTGACATTAAAACATTTGACATTTGAGTTCCCTATTGCGATTTCGGCAATTTTTTGAAAAATTGTCTGTGTGTGACTGTGCGCCCTGTATCTGAAACACTAATACAGGCATTGAAATGAAACATTGAACATCTTATTTGACAATCCGAAATCTGAAAAGTATTGAATAAAAAAATCATACACCGAAAGTGCGTTTTTTTTTTAATTTTCCGAAATTTTTTAAATATAAAAAATATTGCAAAATCACTTAATAAACAAACATTGAACATCTTATTTGACAATCCGAAATCTGAAAAATATTTAATAAAAAATCATACACCGAAAGTGCGTTTTTTTTTTAATTTTCCGAAAATTTTTTAAATATAAAAAAATATTGCAAAATCACTTAATAAACAAACAGTGAACATCTTATTTGACAATCCAAAATCTGAAAAATATTTAATAAAAAATCATACACCGAAAGTGCGTTTTTTTTTTAATTTTCCGATATTTTTTTAAATATAAAAAATATTGCAAAATCACTTAATAAACAAACATTGAACATCTTATTTGACAATCCGAAATCTGAAAAGTATTTGATAAAAAATCATACACCGAAAGTGCGTTTTTTTTTAATTTTCCGAAAATTTTTTAAATATAAAAAAATATTGCAAAATCACTTAATAAACAAACATTGAACATCTTATTTGACAATCCGAAATCTGATAAGTATTTGATAAAAGATCATACACCGAAAGTGCGTTTTTTTTTTTATTTTCCGAAAATTTTTTAAATATGAAAAATATTGCAAAATCAAACAAATATTGAAGACTATAAAGAAATGAATATCTTTGCTTCAAAAATAATTTTAATTTTTTTAATATTGGAAATATTTGTCATTTTTGGTCTATAATTATTAATAATTAATTAATAATGATTATACCGGGTGTAACTGAATTCTGGTAGACCCTAAATATAATTTTCATTTTAAGATATATCTTTATGAAATTTAGGATGGTGTTTTTAGGGAATAAAGTGCGTCGATATGGCTAGTTTTAGTAAAAATTCCACTTCCGGTTTAACCGGAAATGACTATAACTTTTTTATTTCAAAGAGAACACCCTATATATTTTTACGTAATTTAATTCCTCTCAAAATTTTGAGTTTAGAAATGTATCATAAGTGACATTTTGGTTGTTAGTTTTTGTTTAAATTAAAATTAAATTTAAACAAAAAAACAAATTTAAATTGAATTTAAACAAAAAACTAATAACCAAAAGGTCACTTATGATACATCTCTAAACTCATAATTTAATGACGAATAAAATTATGTAAAAATATACAGGGTGTTCCATTCGAGATAGAAAAGTTATGGTCATTTCCGGTTAAACCGGAAGTGGAATTTTTATTAAAAGTAGATATGTCGACGCACTGTATTCCCTAAAAATACCATACTAAATCTCATCGAAGATATATGTGAAAATGCAAATGATATTTGGGGTCTACCAGAATTCAGTTACATCCGGTATTTATATTAATAATTTTTATAGAAAGCCGAAATGAATAATTTATGGAGAATACGGTTTTTTTTCAAAATCACTTTAGTGTTTGAGTAAACTGACGGTAAATATTTTTAGAATTTGAGGTACATATAATTTATCATTTCCATCTTTCATCATTTTTTTGATGATTTTATTTCCTGGAATTTGATTCAGAACTTTTCTTTCGGGACTTTTTTCAGGTGTTTTTGGATTTTTTTATGACTTTTTTCGGGACTTTTCCAAAGCCTCTTTTGAGGACTTTTTTCAGATGTTTTTGGACTTTTTCCGGAACTTTTCCAAAGCCTCTTTTGAGGATTTTTTTTCAGGTGTTTTTGGACTTTTTTATGACTTTTTTCGGGACTTTTCCAAGACCTCTTTTGAGAACTTTTTTCAGGTGTTTTTGGACTTTTTTTATGACTTTTTTCGGGACTTTTCAGGTGTTTTTGGACTTTTTTATGACTTTTTTCGGGACTTTTGCAAGGCCTCTTTTGAGGACTTTTTTCAGGTGTTTTTGGACTTTTTTATGACTTTTTTCGGAACTTTTCCAAAGCCTCTTTTGAGGACTTTTTTCAGGTGTTTTTGGACTTTTTATGACTTTTTTCGGGACTTTTCCAAAGCCTCTTTTGAGGACTTTTTTTAGGTGTTTTTGGACTTTTTATGACTTTTTTCGGTACCTTTCCAAAGCCTCTTTTGAGGATTTTTTTCAGGTGTTTTTGGACTTTTTTATGACTTTTTTCGGGACTTTTCCAAGTCTCTTTTGTGGACTTTTTTCAGGTGTTTTTGGACTTTTTTATGACTTTTTTCGGGACTCTTCCAATGCCTCTTTTGAAGACTTCTTTCTGGACATTTTTATCAAAACTTTATTTTCCGGGCTTTTTTCAAAAAAAATTTTAAGACTTATCTTTTGGGACTGTTTTTCAGGATATTTTTCTCATGACGTCTTTCTTTAAGAACTTTATTTCAGGACATTTTTTTTGGGCTTGTTAAAGAAGTTTTTTGTTACTTCTTTTTTACGATTTTATTAAGGACTTTTTTCATGACTTTATATTTCAGTATTTTTTCAGGTATTTTCAGGATTTTTTAACTGAACCCATAACTTGCCATTGTGCTCAAGCGAGTACGGCAAATATGGTGGGCTTTAGCGACACCTAGTGGCAACGTTAGTGACTTCATTGCAATATAATTTTATACGAACACCGTAACGTTTTGATTTTTGATGCCGTCGCAAAATTGAGGGGTTTTTGAGTTTTTTTTTGTAACCATTAGCAACCGTAAGTGACATATATACCTGTATACTGTTTTTGTTTTTGTATTTTCATTTACTATTAAAATATAGTCGGTCGTATGTGTATCAAATTGAAAAATATATTATTAATGTTACTGTGAGATTTTTAAAAATATATATGTATTCCATTCTTCAAGACTTTTTAGAGGATTTTTTTTCAGGATATTTTTCGGACCTTTCTAAGGCCTTTTTCAGGCCATTTTCAGAACTTTATCCAGGATTTGTTTTCAAGATACTTTTAGGGGCTTTTTCTTTCAAGAAAATTTTTCCTGAACATTTTTCCAGCTTTCTTTTGAACCTTTTTTTAGGGATTTTTTTCAGGACTTATTATTTATTATTTTTATTTATTTTCAGGACTTATTATTATTCTTTATTTTTTTATTTATTCTCAGGACTTATTATTATTTTTTATTATTTTTTGATTTATTTTCAGGACTATTTCAGGACTTTTTTCAAGACTTTTTAACGGTCTATTATCAAGTCTTTTTTTCAGGGCACTTTTTTCGGGACCATTGTTAAGGACAGTTTTTTTTAGGACTCTTAGACAAGATTTTTTCAGAACTTTCTTCAAAACTTTTCTCGAATTTTTTTTTTCGGGACAATATTAGAACTTTTATTCAGGACTTTAGTTTCAAGACTTCTTTAGTTTTACATAAACACATGCATATTTTTATTTGGAACTTGGTGGTTAAAAGATGTTCTAGTCTTTCGTTCCTATCCAGTTAGTTAATTTATCAAATACGGTTAAAATAATTCTGTAATATTACGTACTAATTTCCCTAAAAGTTACCCTTGTATAATTCGACAATATAGTTAGCCAGAGTTAAACTTTGAAGTTACCATATTCATCGATACCCCTCTGCGCGGCGATACAGGGTGATAATGGGCGGCGTAAATTAATTACACTGTCTTGTATGCATTTCCCCCCCACAGTCTGCCAAACTTCTGCCTGGTCTTTGTGCTCGTAATTGGAAACCCCATCTTTTGTATCTTTTCACTAAACTTATTCATTCATTGTTCAATTTAAATTAGAATTAAAATGATCAAATCGTACCCTCGAATAAAGCGCGCGATAAAACGAATTCGCAATTACGGGGGGGTAAACAGAAACTTCCACAATTCAATTTCAACATGTAAATATTGTTAGTGTGTGGGAATGATATTATAAGGAACGAATTATTTACAATTCGTAAATTATTCTAACTTATTTTTCCTTCCTTCCTTTACGAAGAGGCGAATTTAATGATTACTGTAAAGAAATATGTGTCTGTGTGTGTGTGAATTCGTTTTTGAGATGCAACCCTCACAGCGAAACACACACACCCAGCAGACAGACACACACGCACACAGACACACATACATACAACACACGGTAGACACAGCCACATACACATAACACAGAGGCACAGACATACAACACACAGACACACAGATATACAACACACAGACACACACATACACACATATACAACACGCAGCACACATACAGACACAATTCTGTTTTCACCAGAAATCATTAAAATCGCTTTTAGGGACCTCAAACCTGACCTAAAAAAAATTGAAAATATTTTCAGGTTCACAACACTTTGCAGTACTTCGTGACGGAAAAAGTACAAAAGTATGTGCGTTCATACAAATCACGTTTAATTACCATGCAAAAGATAATTAAAATTTTGGAAACGTACATGCGTGCAAATTTCAATTGGGGCTTTAATCAGATTAGCAGAAATTTACAAACCATTACAGTATCACGAAAAATAATTACGCGCTATAAAATTCGAGCTTATCGAGATTAGTCCTTTTGAAATATACGTTCAGTACATTTTCCGGCTGAAAAAAAATATCAATTAAAGTCAGGTCCTTCGTGGATAACATAATATTTCTATATAAAGAAAATCTGAAACTCATCTTGCAACATGACCACAGCCTTTCATCCGATTAATAATGGGAAGCCGGAGATTGTGAGGATATTGTTCACCTCCATGTAGGAAGCTACGATGTGCGAGTTGTAAGAGGAAAAGCTCTTTCTGTGCTTTTATCAGGATGACCGTTAAGCTTTCAATTAATCTGCATGAGGAATGTTATCTGAAAATTCATACATAATTTGATGATTCAACCTACTTTATTTTGACTTAATTGTGAGAGAGTGATGATTTTACATCAAAAAGCAAATTGAATCAATTACAAAAAAAAACACTCTTTTCTAGTTTTTCAGTTATTTTGATTTAACTGTAAAAGTGTGATGATATTACATCAAAAATGAAATTCGAGAGCGATTGCACCGAATTCCCTCTTTAGAACATCGCTTGAATTAGGCCCGAATATTGAAAATTTAATATTTATTCAAAATCATAAAATTACGCCATTACCTTGTTTTCAAGTTATTTTGACGTAATTGTGAGTGTCATGATTTTATATCAAAAATTACTTCGAAGGCGATTTCTCAAAATTCCCTCAAAAGAACATTACCAAAATTAGTACAAAAACTGAGAATGTAATATTCTTTGAAAATCATTTGAAATCCAAAAATACGTCTTTCCTAATTTGCTCAAAATTCCTTTGGAGGAACATGGCCAAATTTGCCACGCAGTTTGACAAATTTAATGTTCTTTGGAAATCAATAAAAAATCCAAAACCATGCCTTGCCCAGTTTTAGAATAATTTTCACCTAATTATAAAAATGTGATAATTTTGCATAAAAATTAACTTTGAGGACGATTGCACCAAATTCCCTCTGTACAAGCAAGCAAATTGAGAATGTAAAGTTCTTGAAAAATCAATAAAAATAAAAAAAAATACGCCTTTTCCTTGTTTTCGGGTTATTTGGATTTAATTGTGAGAGTGCAATGCTTTGAAATAAAAAAAACAACTTAGAGGGTGATTTCTCGAATCACCAAATTTGGCATACAAATTAAGAATTGAAGGTTCTTTAAAAATCAATGTTCATTTTTTACAATTGAAAATAGTCATTTTCGGCAGTTACAAATGGTCATCTGTAGCAGTTGAAAATTATCATTTTTGACAGTTAGAAATTCTGGGTTTTTCCTGTTTAAAATTGTCATTTTTATCAGTAAAAAAATAATTTTTAGTAGTTGAAAATTAACTTTTTTTGGCTTCTGAACATTGTCAATTTTGGCTTTAAAAATCAATCGAAATCCAAAAGTTAAAAATGTTCATTTTTTACAGTTGAAAATAGTCATTTTCGGCAGTTAGAAATGGTCATTTTTAGCAATTAAAAATTATCATTTTTGACAGTTACAAATTGTAATTTTTTTCCTGTTTAAAATTGTCATTTTTGGCAGTAAAAAATCGTCATTTTTAGTAGTTGAAAATTTACTTTTTTTGGCTTCTGAACATTGTCAATTTTGGCACTTTAAAACTGTAGTTTTTGACAGTTAATAATTCTCAATTTGGTAGCTGAAAATCATTATTTCTGATCATCGTTGGCAATTAAAAATAACAATTTTCAACTGCCAAAAACTACAGTTTTAAACTGCCTAAATTGGGAAACATTTTCAGAAGCCAAGAAACTAAATTTTCAAGTACCAAAAATGACACTTTTCAACTGTCAAACACTGTCAAAAGTGAGATTTTTTAATGTCATTTTCATAGTTTTCGACAGTTGAAAAATGTTTTTGCCTGTTGAAAATTTTGGCATTTTAAAATTGTCATTTTCGGCAGTTGCAAATGATCATCGTTAGCAGTTAAAAATTGCATTTTCTGCCAGTTACAATGGTCATCGTTAGCAGTTGATTTTTTTAAATTTTTTTACAGAAATTGGAGTTTTTGGCAGTTGAAAATTGTCATTTTTGGAAGTTGTTGGTTGCTGAAAATGATCAATTTTCGTATTTCAAAATTGGAGTTTTTGGAGGTTGAAAATTGTCATTATTGGTAGCAAAAAAATATTATTTTCGACAGTTGAAAAAGGCCATCGTTGGCAGTTAAAAATAAATCATTTTTGACAGTTGAAAAGGTTATTGTTTTCAGTTTAAAAAAATCATTTTGACAGTTGAAAACTGTAGTTTTTGGTAATTGTCATTTTTACCAGTTGAAAATTGTCATTTTTGGCAGTTGCAGATTTTCATTGTAAGCAGATAAAAAATGCAATTTTTAACTATTGTAAGCAGTTGAAAATTGTCATTTTTGACAGTTGGAAATTGTGGTATTTGTCAGTTGAAAATTGATTTTTAAATTGTTTTAGGTAAAAGTTAAACGGTTTGGAGGTGAACATACAGCAATGACCTTGATTTGACCTTGAAAAATCTACTAGTCAGGTGAAAATTATTCAACTGTCAAAAACTGTCAAAAGTAAGATTTTTAATATCATTTTCATAGTTTTTTCCTGTTGAAAATTTTGGCATTTTAAAATTGTCATTTTCGGCAGTTGCAAATGATCATCGTTAGCAGTTAAAAATTGCATTTTCTGCCAGTTAAAATGATCATAGTTGCCAGTTGAATTTTTTTATTTTTTACAGTTGAAAATTGGAGTTTTTGTCATTTTTAAGTTTTTGGTTGCTGAAAATGATCAATTTTCGCATTTCAAAATTGCAGTTTTTAGAGGTCAAAAATTGTCGTTATTGGTGGCTAAAAATCATTTTTTTCGACAGTTGAAAAAGGTCATTTTTGGCAGTTAAAAAAATCATTTTTGACAGTTGAAAACTGTTGTTTTTGGCAATTAAAGATTGTCATTTTTGCCAGTTGAAAATTGTCATTTTTGGCAGTTGCAGATTGTCATTGTAAGCAGATAAAAATGCAATTTTTGAACATAGTAGCAGTTAAATATTGTCATTTTTGACAGTTGAAAATTGTGGTATTTGGCAGTTGAAAATAGTGATTTTTAACAGTTAAAAATTGTGGTATTTGGCAGTTGAAAATTGTCATTTTTTACAGTAGAAAATTGTGGTATTTGGCAGTTGAAAATAGTCATTTTTGACAGTTGAAAACTGTGGTATTTAGCAGTTGAAAATTGTCATTTTTGACAGTTGAAAATTGCGGTATTTGGCAGTTGAAAATAGTCATTTTTGACAGTTGAAAAATGTGGTATTTAGCAGTTGAAAATAGTGATTTTTAACAGTTGAAAATTGTGGTATTTAGCAGTTGAAAATAGTCATTTTTTACAGTTGAAAATTGTGGTATTTGGCAGTTGACAATAGTCATTTTTGACAGTTGAAAATTGTGGTATTTAGCAGTTGAAAATAGTCATTTTTTTATTCCTTACGTTAAAAGATTCAAATTTCCAAAATCATTATTCAAAACACCAATTTTGAAAATGATCTTAAGAAATTTATAAATTTTACACCGCGTGCATTTTTTAGTGTATGCCCACTTTTTTTCCTTCTAACGTAAAACTTTTACTATTCACATCGAAAGGCCCAAACTTTCAAAATATCTTTTTAAAAGATTTACAAAATAACTAGAAGAAATTTAAATTTTGATACTGCGTATATTTTTTGTAAATTTTAATTTTTCTAGTGCGTATATTTTTTGTAAATTTTTGAGAATCTCACAAGAGCGATGTAAAGAGCGACTTTTTTATTGTCACGTAAATCTTTTATTCTGTACGTAGAAGAGTTTAAATGATTATTTTGTTCCTGTGAAGTGAAAGAAAAAAATATGCAAGGGGGAATTGTGTTACTTTAGTATAACAATAAGTTGAAATTTATACATAAAACTTGTGACATAACATATGTTTACCAGTAGTTAAAATCACAGGTATTAAAAAGTAGCTATCACAAGTAGCAATGTGATTCTAAAGTTGCAGTTTTGCCAATTTCTAATACATAACTTTCAAGCGGGCGACTAGAAATGGTTACGCGGTCGACTGGTCGATCACACGGTCGATTGGTCGACTACATGGTCGACTACACGGTCGACTGGTCGACCACATGGTCGAGTGGTCAACCACACGGTCGACTGGTCAACCACACGGTCGACTGGTCGACTACACGGTCGACTGGTCGACCACGGTCGACGCTTTGACCACCACTGCTATAGAGTATACCCCAATGATTGTATTTAACGGATTTACACTAACACTAGCTGCCGAGGTGTTAACACCGAAACAGTGCATTTTTTGAAGAGAAATGTTATTTATCACTCCAAAGAAATTCTATAAATTATTGGAAACTGAAATTATTCACTCCACAAAGAAATCAAATTCCCTACTTATTTGTTCCCTGATCAATGATTTTTTACAGTTGAAGATTACCTTGTTGCTGTTCTGTTTTTACTTAGGATATAGCAATTGTTTTTATAGGAAATAATAAATGCAATATTTCACCATGGATCTTGAGCTTTTTTAGTGAATTCCTTGATCAATGACTTCGTTACAATTTTTCAAGTCGGTAAATTTGCAATCCCCAGCTGTGTTATATCATCATTAATTAAATGTAAAATTTCTCTAAGTACACGAACGCACCTAAATGCCTCCATTCCATATGCAAACGCACGCCGTAATTATTGCAATGGCAATTAATGATCTCTTTGTTTAAAAATAATCGACATTGGTGCTATTGCCACATTGATACATTCTATTCCCAATGACAAACATTATTTGCAATTAAACCATTCGACGTCGTCGGCGCATATGTGTACAGTTGCGACACAAAGCCAAGTTCGGTATTTGATCTGCAATTTAGCTTTTCAATTAAGGGCTGTCCCGAAGTTCAAGTCGCGGCGGTGTTAATTACTTTCGGGTCAAACGGACCCCGAGGAGCGCCCGCACTCTTATCTACCTCCAGCTCCAAACTCGGACAGCCCCCACGAGTTTCTTATTATACTTCCGTGTTTGCGGGAAAAAGAAAACACACATACAAGAAGAAAAGTTTCGCGTCGGCAAAAAGGAAATCGTCAATTGGCGTTAATTTAATTAACGGAAGGGCTTTTATTCCGGTTTGTTACTTTTACGTGTTGTGAAATTGAGACGAAAAGTTTGAAACGACCCCTTAACCAATCGCATAAGCCTGATTACGATGCTGATAATGCCGGGTGAATAATTATCGAGGCAATCGTGCTAGGTGCGCAATTACCGCAACACTGCAAATTTTATTGTTAAAAACTCGTCGTTAAGTTGCTGATTTTTTTACTAATGGTATTTATCTATTTCGATTCATTTTTTTATGGAAGGATGAAAGCCAATAAGGAAAACTTCTAGTGTTGAAGTGTTTGGATGTAAAAGCAAATAAACAGTTTCTAAGTGGCATGGAGTTTCCAGTATATCTCCAGGCGAGCTATTGGCATCAAAATCCCACGAACGCAATCTCCTCGGTCTGAAAAGGAGCAACACAAGTCCTAACATGGAAGTAATACCAAAACTGGCCAGAACAATATATTTTTTACAAGTGCACATTCCACAGAGCGGGTATTATAACTCTCCAACTGAAATACAAATAAGTAGTTAATTGAGACTGGCGATACAACAATGCGCAATTCTAATAATAAAGTATTCAAAAAACAACACAACGAGTGGAATTTATAGTTATTACGGGTACAACAAATTAGGTATTGCAGATGACAAAATTACTCACAGTAAACTATTCCGCAGGTCCTGGGTTCAAATCCCGGAGAGGGCTTCATCGTTATTATGAGTACAAAAAATAGGTTTTGCAGATGATAAAATTATTCACACTATAAAATGGATTCGAATCCTGGGGAAAGACATGGATGTTCAGTTTATTTAACCCTGCTGTTGTTCTCAGTTCTATTGGACGCGAAATAAAATTTAGATCTTTATGACTTTTAAAGTTTTAAAATAGTACAATGGTTTGTTACGCCATCCCTAGTGCCAAACACATATATAGATCGAAGCATTTCTGGCATGAATGGCAGGCGGTTATTCTATTTGTTTTTAACAACAAAAACCATGAATCAAGGATACATTATTATTTCTCAACTGCAGACCGGTTTCTGGCTTCTGGCTCTCATCAGAATATTGTGTACGTTGATGGAAACACGTTTTACTATGAGTATTAAGCAACCGAGTCGTGAACAGTGGCGGCTCGTAGAACGTATTGATGGTAGAGCCACATATACTATATAATTTTTAAAGAAAGAAAGAAAGAACGATTTATCTTCCAGTAATTGGCAAAAAAGTGTTTTAAGAATAAATTTAAAATTCTTGCACTAGCCATGGCTGCTTGGCTCTATGTAATGAGCCGCCCTTAGCTAACATAAAAGTTAAAAACATTTATACCTCACTCGAAACATCCCCATTTCACCTTTAAAATACAAAATACGAGACTACATGAAATTCTGCTAAAATCGAAGTAAACCACAACGGATTGCCATTCAAAATTACTTATCAATATCAGGACTTTAATATCCAAGCAAAACATCAAAATATTCTGAAGATGGCTTTTGAGTTATTCAACTAAAAACTCAAAAATATTATTTTTTGGAGCAAATATTGGGAAAAAGTGAAATTTCGGCTAAAATCAAAACAAATTACTCAACACTACCTACTAATATCAGAAATTTAATATTTATGCGAAATGAAAAAATATTCTGAAGACGGTTTTTGAGTTATTCAACAGAAAAGTCGGAAATGTCAATTTTTTTAAATTAATTTTAAAATTAAAGCAAATTATAATTAACTGTTACTATCAACATCAGAGCTATAATATCCATTCAAGATATCAAAACATTCTGCAGATGGTTTTTGAGTTATTCAACAGAACAGTCAGAAATGTCAATTTTTTATAATAAATTTTGAGAAAATGCGCTTAAAATCGAAGCAAATCGCAATGAACTGTTACTCAAAATCACTCATCGACATCAGGGCTATAATATTCACTCAAAATATCAAAATATTCTGCAGATGGTTTTTGAGCTATTCAACAGAAAAGTCGGAAATGTCAATTTTTTGTAATCAATTTTGAGAAAATGCGCTTAAAATCGAAGCAAATCGCAATGAACTGTTACTCAAAATCACTCATCGACATCAGGGCTATAATATTCACTCAAAATATCAAAATATTCTGCAGATGGTTTTTGAGCTATTCAACAGAAAAGTCGGAAATGTCAATTTTTTGTAATCAATTTTGAGAAAATGCGCTTAAAATCGAAGCAAATCGCAATTAACTGTTACTCAAAATCACTCATCGACATCAGGGCTATAATATTCACTCAAAATTTAAAACATTCTGCAGATGGTTTTTGAGTTATTCAACGGAAAAGTCGAAAATTTCAATTTTTTCGAATTAATTTTAAGAAAATTCGCTTTAAATTAAAGCAAATTATAATTAACGGTTACTTAAAATCACTATTAACATCAGAGCTATAATGTCCATTCAAAATAACAAAAAACTTTCTTCAGGTGGTTTTTGAGTTATTCAACAGAAAACTTAGAAATGTCAATTTTTTGTAATCAATTTTGAGAAAATGTGCTCAAAATCGAAGCAAATCGCATTAACTGTTACTCAAAATCACTCATCGACGTCAGGGCTATAATATTCACTCAAAATATCAAAACATTCTGCAGTTGGTTTTTGAGTTATTTAACGGAAAAGTCGAAAATTTCAATTTTTTCGAATTAATTTTAAGAAAATTCGCTTTAAATTAAAGCAAATTATAATTAACGGTTACTCAAAATCACTATTACTATCAGAGCTATAATATTCATTCAAAATAACAAAAACTTTCTTCAGGTGGTTTTTGAGTTATTCAACAGAAAATTTAGAAATGTCAATTTTTTTGTAATCAATTTTGAGAAAATGTGCTCAAAATCGAAGCAAATCGCATTAACTGTTACTCAAAATCACTCATCGACGTCAGGGCTATAATATTCACTCAAAATATCAAAACATTCTGCAGTTGGTTTTTGAGTTATTTAACGGAAAAGTCGAAAATTTCAATTTTTTCGAATTAATTTTAAGAAAATTCGCTTTAAATTAAAGCAAATTATAATTAACGGTTACTCAAAATCACTATTACTATCAGAGCTATAATATTCATTCAAAATAACAAAAACTTTCTTCAGGTGGTTTTTGAGTTATTCAACAGAAAATTTAGAAATGTCAATTTTTTTGTAATCAATTTTGAGAAAATTCGCTTAAAATCGAAGCAAATCGCAATTAACTGTTACTCAAAATCACTCATTGACGTCAGGGCTATAATATTCACTCAAAATATCAAAACATTCTGCAGTTGGTTTTTGAGTTATTTAACGGAAAAGTCGAAAATTTCAATTTTTTCGAATTAATTTTAAGAAAATTCGCTTTAAATTAAAGCAAATTATAATTAACGGTTACTCAAAATCACTATTACTATCAGAGCTATAATATCCATTCAAAATAACAAAAACTTTCTTCAGGTGGTTTTTGAGTTATTCAACAGAAAAGTTAGAAATGTCAATTTTTTGTAATCAATTTTGAGAAAATGCGCTTAAAATTGAAGCAAATCGCAATTAACTGTTACTCAAAATCACTCATTGACGTCAGGGCTATAATATTCACTCAAATTATCAAAACATTCTGCAGTTGGTTTTTGAGTTATTTAACGGAAAAGTCGAAAATTTCAATTTTTTCGAATTAATTTTAAGAAAATTTGCTTTAAATTAAAGCAAATTATAATTAACCGTTACTCAAAATCACTATCAACATCAAAGCTATAATATCCATTCAAAATATCAAAATATTCTGCGATGGTTTTTGAGTTATTCAACAGGTAAGTTGGAAATGTCAATTTTTTTAAATAAATTTTAAGAAAATTCGCTTAAAAGCGAAGCAAATCGCAATTAACTGTTACTCAGAATCACTCACCGACATCAGGGCTATAATATTCACCCAAAATTTTAAAACATTATGCAGATGGTTTTTGAGTTATTCAACGGAAAAGTCCAAAATTTTTAAATTATTTCAATTAATTTTAAGAAAATTCGCTTTAAATTAAAGCAAATTATAATTAACCATTACACAAAATCACTATTAACATTAGAGCTACAATATCTATTCGAAATATTAAAACATTCTGCAGATGGTTTTTGAGTTATTCAACAGAAAATTTAGAAATAAATTTTGAGAAAATTCGCTTAAAATCGAAGCAAATCGCAATTAACTGTTACTCAAAATAACTTATCAATATCAGGGCTTTAATATCCATGCAGAAGATCAAAACATTCTGCAGATTGATTTTTTTCGACTAGAAACTCAAAAATGTTCATTTTTTATAATAAATCTCGAGAAAAGTGAAAATTCGTTTAAAATCAGAACCAATCACAACGGACTATTACTCAACATTACCCACTAATATCAGAACTTTAATATTTATGCAAAATATCAAAACATTCTGAAGTTTTTGACTTATTTCACTAAAACCGCGAAAATATCAACAAATATTGGGAAAAATTTCGGTTAAAATCAAAGCAAATCACAATTAACTGTCACTCAAAATCACTTATCAATATTTATGCAAAATATTCAAGCATTCTGCAGATGGTTGAGTTATTCAAGTGAAAACTCGAAAATGTCATTTTTTGGAACGCATGTTTGGAAAGCTAAAATTTCAGTTAAAATCGGAGCAAAACATAACAAACCGTCACTCAAAATTATTTATCATTATCAAGACTCTAATATTCAAACAAAAGATCAAAATATTCCGAAGTTGGTTTTAGAGTTATTCAACTAAAAACTTGAAAATATCAATTTTTTGTAACACATATTGAGGAAAAGTGAAATTTCGGTTAAAATCAAAGCAAAGCCCAATGATCTGTCACTTAAAATCACCTGTCGTTATCAGGGCTTCCATATTTTTGCGGAAGATCAAAACGTTCTGCAGATTGATTTTGAGTTATTCAATTAAAAACTCGAAAATATTGAGAAAAAGTAATAAGAAAATCATAACTGACTGTCACTTAATATCTGGGCTTTAATTTTTTTTCGGACGGAGCTGATATTTTAGAAATATTTTATCATAATCGCATTGCTAAAGGCCGTACCTAACATCAGTGGCAGCTCGTAGAACATGTTGATGGTAGAGCCACTTATCCCCCCTTCCTTTTTTTGAAAAAAGAAAGAACGATTTATCTACCAATTTATAGACCAAAGTAACTGGCGAAAAAGTGTTTTAAGAATTAATTAAAAATTCTTGCTAGTGCCATGGCTCCTTGGCTCTATAACGAGCCGCCCCTGGTCGTTTTTTTTTTTAGAACAATAATTATAAATTATTGTTTCTCAACTGCAGACCGCTTTCTGGCTACTGTGTCTCATCAGCATATTGTGCGAGTTGTTGGAAACGCGCTTTACCATGAGTATTAAGCAACTGCAACCAAAAACCTAGTCGTGAATATTTGTTTGGATTTATATAACAGTTTTCTCGCGTTATTATAATTAGTTGCGGATAAAACTTTAATACGAAACACTTTTCTAAAATTTATGATAAATTCACAATCCTCATAAAACTTGTCCGCCTGGGGACGCATCCTTTTGCATTCCCGGAATAAAAACGAAAATAGATATTCCGACCACCCCGTTATGATGGATGGAGCATTTTTTATCATTATTTTTCGGTCGGGTAGTCCGTCACGGACAGGGGAAATAATTAATCTCCCCATCACACTTAACGAGTTTCTATTTTTTTTTCCGAGTATCATTTACGGCCGAAGTAAAGTTTCAAATTAAGAACTGCCGCGGTGATAATTTATCCCCCCGAAAAAAATTAATATTATGTGCGGAGTAGGTGCTCAATAATTGAATAAATAATTACCACGTCAGCTTTGCGCCGCAGATGTCATTAATTACGGCGGGTAAGCAGGAGGGGTGATTAATTAAGAGTCACCATTTTACCTTTACATTTGGAATATTGTGTGTGAGCGGCGGACAAATTGTGTTTTGATTAAACGAGAAATGTAATTATGAGAGGCGGACGGCTGGAGCCCTTTCTGAGGGATTTGTGTAAAACGTGAAATATGATATATTCTTAGCCTACTATACTAGTTGGATTTAATTAAAATTGGCGATTTAAAATTTTTGACGAAAATTTTACAAAAATTACCCTTACTTTTGCATTTGAAATGATTTCCTGAAGTAACCACTGGTTAGATTCAGGGTTTCTACACATCACTGGAAAGATCTCATCAAGATCCATTAGAAAATGTACTTGCATAAGAACAAATGTCAATATGAAGCCCGTGGCGCGTACGCAAAAAAAATCGAAAATGGAAAAAATCGAAAAAATCAATTTTTTTAACAATCATCGTAGACCATTCAATTTTTCATCAGAAAAACGAGATAATGCGATTGGAGTTAAAAAATTTCAGCTATCCTAAATAGCAAAAAAGTTGGCAAGTGAGTTTAAAATTTAGAAAAAAGTCGATTTTTTCAGACTTTAAACCGCCGTAGCGGCTAATCGTATAATCCAAATCGAACGTGGTGTTCAAATCCGTGCTCCTTGTGTGCAAATTAGTCGGATTCAATTAAAATAGGCGATTTTTAATTTTTGACGAATTTTGAACTTTGGTCAAAAATTGCATTTGAAATAATTTCCTGAAGAAACCACCGGTCCGATTCGGGATTTCTATACGTCAATGGAAAGATCTATTCAAGACCCTTCAGAAAATATACTTGCGCAAGAACAAATGTGAATTTGAAGCCCGTGGCGCGTTCTCAAAGAAAACTCGAAAATGTAAAAAATCTAAAAAATCAACTTTTTTAAAAATCAACGTAGACCTTCATGTAATACCTATTTTTTTATCAGAAGCTAAAACGATTGGCGTTAAAAAAATTCATCTAGAAAAAATTGCAAAAAAGTTGGCAAGTCACCGTGAACATTAAAGAAAATTTGGATTTTTTCAGACTTTGAGCGGCCGTAGCGGCTAAACAAAGAACCCAAATCGAATGCGGATTGAAAATATGTGCTCCTTATATGCAAATTAGTCGGATACAATTAAAATTGGCGATTTTAAATTTTTGACGAAAACCTGAAAAACCACCCAATGTTTCTTACTTTTGCTCAAAAATTGCATTTGAAATGATTTCCTGAAGAAACCACTGGTTCAACTCGGAGTTTCTATTGTAAAGATCTCATGAGGACCCATCAGAAAATGCACAAGAACAAATGTCGACTTGAAGCCCGTGGCGCGTCTGCAGAAAAATTTCAAAAATGGAAAAAAAACGAAAAAATCTACTTTTTTTAACAATCGTCGTAGATCATTAAAGTATATCTTTTTTAATCGAAAAAACGAGGTAAATTGATTTTCGTTAAAAAATTTCAACTATAAGTCGGTTTGAAAATTTGTAGAAAATTAACCTTTGATAATAAAGTAATAAATATTAAGAAGTTAAAATCACCGCATAATTTTCTCGTACTCTGTACGTCAGAGAAATATTGATTGATTGATTAATCAGAGTTGGACAGACGAACTTCAACACGACCGTAATTTATTCCAGCGTTTTTCTTCTCTCCCCAGGGCAACCGAGTTCGGGTTTCAACGGTTTCCCGTAAAGTTTCGCACGTCCTCGTCGGCGAAAAATAAAGCTGAATGTTCCCAAGTCGCTTCAGCAAATTGCGGACTGAAAGCTAAAACTGAAATTATACTGCAGGCGCATAAATATAGTGAGCGCCCCCACTTCAACTTCAACTTCTTCCAGATAAACGTGTACATTCGTTTCCCAACTTTTACTGCACTTTACACATCATTATCCGGATATCGGGCCGTAAATGCAGAATTTACAGCGCCCAAATGGAATTTTCAGGACGTAAAACGTAGGACATTAATCAAATTCTATCTTTCCACGCATTCACTGATTTTATATCTCCAATCTAAAGCGCATTCGGTATTCGATTTCTTCATGCGCATTTGTGAACATTATTCGTGTTGATTGATGGCAAATTGCGTCCTGAGGTAGTCGAATAATAATTTCCTAAATTAGTTACAAATGTGTTTATTATACACTGAAATTTAATTACAAGCTTGGAATGGCTTCTATTGATTCTTGTGCTGTAGTAATGTAATTTCCGAGGGGGTATAAGTAGATGTAATTAAAAAAAATTGAATACCACACTGAAATGCTTTCATTTGATCAACCGGCGAAGTTGTGGAAATTTCTAACAAGTTCGCCGACTCGAAAAAAATAGAAGAACAATTGCCATCGACGTTAAACTTTCTGAAATAACTAGAAATGCATTCGAGATTATGATTTCATGAAAATCTATTTACACCCCTTCATTGGATTTTGAGATAATTTTATTTGATCAGGCGGCGAAGTTGTGAAAATTTCTAACAAGTTCGCCGACTCGAAAAAAATTGAAAAACAATTGCCATCGACGTTAAACTTTCTAGAATAGCTAGAAATGCATTCTAGATTATGATTTCATGAAAATCAATTTACACCCCTTCGCTGGATTTTGAAATGCTTTCATTTTATCAGGCGGCGAAGTTGTGAAAATTTCTAATAAGTTCGCCGACTCTAAAAAATAGAAAAACAATTGCCATCGACGTTAAACTTTCTGAAATAACTAGAAATGCATTCGAGATTATGATTTCATGAAAATCTATTTACACCCCTTCACTGGATTTCGAAATACTTTCATTAATCAGGCGGCGAAGTTGTGAAAATTTCTAATAAGTTCGCCGACTCGAAAAAAATAGAAAAACAATTGCCACCGACGTTAAACTTTCTAGAATAACTAGAAATGTATTCGAGATTATGATTTCATGAAAATCCATTTACACCCCTTCACTGGATTTTGAAATACTTTCATTTGATCAGGCGACGAAGTTGTGAAAATTTCTAACAAGGTCGCCGACTCGAAAAAAATTGAAAAACAATTGCCATCGGCGTTAAACTTTCTAGAATAACTAGAAATGCATTCGAGATTATGATTTCGTGAAAATTCACTTACACCCCTTCACTGGATTTTGAAATACTTTCATTTGATCAGGCGGCGAAGTTGTGAAAATTTCCAATAAGTTCGCCGACTTGAAAAAAATAGAAAAACAATTGCCATTGACGTTAAACTTTCTAGAATTACTAAAAATACATTCGAGATTATGATTTCGTGAAAATCCATTTACACCCCTTCGCTGGATTTTGAAATACTCTCATTTTATCAGGTGGCGAAGTTGTGGAAATTTCTAACAAGTTCGCCGACTCGAAAAAAATTGAAAAACAATTGCCATCGACGTTAAACTTTCTAGAATAACTAAAAATACATTCGAGATTATGATTTCGTGAAAATCCATTTACACCCCTTCACTGGATTTCGAAATACTTTCATTAATCAGGCGGCGAAGTTGTGAAAATTTCTAATAAGTTCGCCGACTCGAAAAAAATTGAAAAACAATTGCCATCGACGTTAAACTTTCTAGAATAACTAAAAATACATTCGAGATTATGATTTCATGAAAATCCAGTTACACCCATTCACTGGATTTTGAAATACTGTCTTTTTATCAGGCGGCGAAGTTGTGAAAATTTCTAACAAGTTCGCCGACTCGAAAAAATAGAAAAACAATTGCCGTCGACGTTAAACTTTCTGGAATAACTAGAAATACATTCGAGATTATGATTTCGTGAAAATCCATTTACACCCCTTCACTGGATATTTAAATACTCTCATTTTATCAGGCGGTGAAGTTGTGAAAGTTTCTAATAAGTTCGAAAATTAAAAAACAATTACCATCGACGTTAAACTTTCTGGAATAACTAGAAATGCATTCGAGATTATGATTTCATGAAATGCCATCTACATCCCTTTACTGGATAAAAATCTGCCAATTTCTCCGTGAGTTATGAATTTTTTTAAATTAATGTTTTAAATTGTCAAGAATTGAACAAATCGAAAGAAAATAAATACGTATATGATGGAATTGCTCAAAAATTGTATACATATTCATTCAAGAAAACCTGTTTTCACCATAAACTTTGATTTTTGAAAATGTGTCAATTTCTGCGTTAGTTATAAATTTTTGTTGTCGAATATTAAAAAAACACAAAAAAATAATTAATATCGATGTGATTTAATTCTTTGAACTCTGATGCAATCATAATATATTTACCTTTAAAAATAGCTTTGATTTTTGACAATGTGTTCATTTTGGGTTTTTAAAAATTAACGTTTTAAGTTGTCGATCAAAAAACATAGGATAAAATTTCTCAAAAATTTCAGTATATTCACAAAACATATGCTTTTAGAATTAACTTCGTTTTTTGAAAATGCGTCAATTTTTGCATAAGTGGTGAATTTTTGAAAATTAATATTTAAAATTGTTGAAGACTTGAACAAAATTTTTTTTTTAAATACATTCACAAAACTTCCTCCTTTAAATCCAACATTCATTTTTGAAAATGTGTCATTTTTCCGTGGGTTATGAATTTTTAAAAATTGTGTCCATTTTTGAGTAAGTGGTGAATTTTTGAAAATTAATATTTAAAATTGTTGAAGACTTGAACAATTTTTTTTTAAATATATACACAAAATTTCCTTCTTTAAAATCAACATTAATTTTTGAAAATGTGTCATTTTTCCGTGGGTTATGAATTTTTAAAAATTGTGTCAATTTTTGCGTAAGTGGTGAATTTTTGAAAATTAATATTTAAAATTGTTGAAGACTTGAACAAAAATTTTTTTTTAAATACATTCACAAAACTTCCTCCTTTAAATCCAACATTCATTTTTGAAAATGTGTCATTTTTCCGTGGGTTATGAATTTTTAAAAATTGTGTCCATTTTTGAGTAAGTGGTGAATTTTTGAAAATAAATATTTAAAATTGTTGAAGACTTGAACAATTTTTTTTTAAATATACACACAAAATTTCCTTCTTTAAAATCAACATTAATTTTTGAAAATGTGTCATTTTTCCGTGGGTTATGAATTTTTAAAAATTGTGTCAATTTTTGTGTAAGTGGTGAATTTTTGAAAATTAATATTTTAAATTGTCGAAGACTTGAACAATTTTTTTTTAAATATATACACAAAATTTCCTTCTTTAAAATCAACATTAATTTTTGAAAATGTGTCATTTTTCCGTGGGTTATGAATTTTTAAAAATTGTGTCAATTTTTGCGTAAGTGGTGAATTTTTGAAAATTAATATTTAAAATTGTTGAAGACTTGAACAAAAATTTTTTTTTAAATACATTCACAAAACTTCCTCCTTTAAATCCAACATTCATTTTTGAAAATGTGTCATTTTTCCGTGGGTTATGAATTTTTAAAAATTGTGTCCATTTTTGAGTAAGTGGTGAATTTTTGAAAATTAATATTTAAAATTGTTGAAGACTTGAACAATTTTTTTTAAATATATACACAAAATTTCCTTCTTTAAAATCAACATTAATTTTTGAAAATGTGTCATTTTTCCGTGGGTTATGAATTTTCAAAAATTGTGTCCATTTTTGCGTAAGTGGTGAATTTTTTTAAATTAATATTTAAAATTGTTGAAGACTTGAACAAAAAAATCTATTTTTTTTTAAATATATTCACAAAATTTCCTCCTTTAAAATAAACATTAATTTTTGAAAATGTGTCATTTTTCCGTGGGTTATGAATTTTTTAAAATTGTGTCAATTTTTGCGTAAGTGGTGAATTTTTGAAAATTAATATTTAAAATTGTTGAAGACTTGAACAAAATTATTTTTTTTAAATATATTTACATAACTTCCTCCTTTAAAACCAACATTCATTTTTGAAAATGTGTCATTTTTCCGTGGGTTATGAATTTTTAAAAATTGTGTTAATTTTTGCGGAAGTGGTGAATTTTTTTAAATTAATATTTAAAATTATTGAAGACTTGAACAAAAAAATCTATTTTTTTAAATACATTCACAAAACTTCCTCCTTTAAAACCAATTCATTTTTGAAAATGTGTATTTTTTCCGTGGGTTATGAATTTTTTAAAATTGTGTCAATATTTGCGTAAATGGTGAATTTTTGAAAATTTATATTTAAAATTATTAAGACTTGAAAAAAAATTTTTTTTTTAATATACAGGTTATTTCAGAACTCTGGGAACGGTCAATCACGTGCTTATTTTTCAAAATTTCGAAAAATGTTTTATACAAAAGTTGTGTATAATAGTGAGCTGCACGCCCTAAACATATTTAAATTTATACAGGGTGTCTCATAACAAAGATACAGACCAAACTTATGTTTTTTTTAAATGGAACACCCTGTATTTTTTGTCATTTTTGAATTTGTCAATTCAAGTGGTGAATTTTTGAAAATTAATATTTCAAATTGTTGAAGACTTCAACAAAAAAATCTATTTTTTTTTAATACATTCACAAAACTTCCTCCTTTAAAACCAACATTCATTTTTGAAAATGTGTCATTTTTTCCGTGGGTTATGAATTTTTGAAAATTAATGTTTTAAGTTGTTGAACACTTAAACAAAACGAAAATCGAAAAGAAAATAAATACTGATGTGATAAGTTCTTCGAATATTTTAGCATATTCATAAAACATTTAACTTTAATTGTTGGAAATGTGATAATTTTTCCTCGAGTTATGAATTTTTTTAAATTAATGTTTTATGTTTTTTCTCTTGTAAAATATGTTTTGAAAGTAAAGTTTAAATTTAAATTACATTTCGCAACATAATTCCATTAGAAAATCCGCCAGCCACTAAAACGAAAATTATTCCGCAATTCGGATTCAAAATCCGCCAGATCTATACTTGCTGCCAACCATTTTCGACTTTCTGATCTCATTGTACATATGATAGCATACGATATAATAATAATAATACTTTATTTCTCAACAGATTTTAACATCTAATTACAGGGAAAAATACAAAAATACTTATATGCCAAATTATTATTTTTTTTTTATTTATTTCGAAACGGGAAACCCCTATTACAATAAAGATTTATAAAATTTATATAACAACTTAAGTACTAAAAATATACATATGTAAAACAAATAATGATTATCTTTAACAAACAAATGTTAAAGTAAAATAGAAAAACCTTAAAATTAAAATAACTAAAAATCAAATAGAACATGAATAATAAATAAATCCGTACAAATTAAGAAATAAACAATAGACACACTCTATCTCAGCAATTGCATGCATGCGTGCTTTATAATCGTATGCAACCATATTCACGTAGATGAAGTACATATGGTAGCATACGATACACCCTATTAATGAAGAGGGGATAGTTAACAACAATAACATATTTGTTTTACGCGTAAAGAGATCGGACAAACATAATTTTATCTGAAAAAAAGTTTATCTCTTTTTATCTTTGTAAATTTTAATTTTCGTTATAATTAATTGTCCAATCCAGCAGTAACAATCGATTCACACCATTTATTTTAATTTTGCTACGCTATTTCCAATCGATTAAACAATCATTTATTGGCATTTCGCGGATGCAATAAAATGAAATTACTTTAATTAATTGCAATAATTAAATTGCGAAGAAGTAACCCAAATAAACGATCGTTCTGGGTACTGGAATTGCCATAAAATAAAATGTCACGACGCCGTAGTAAAATTTATATCACCACCATAAACCTAAATATTTTTCATTCAATTTTCAGAAGAAATAAAACATTAACTAGTTTTGTAGTGTAATACCCAAGTTATTAATGTTTCTTTTTATACAATAATTTTTTTGGCTTTGGCTTATAAGCCATTCAGCCACTAACGATTATAATATTTTGGAAGAATGAAAAGGAGGGAATGATACATCTCAATCATTTTATATTGCAATAAAAAAAAACAATAGGGATTAATCGAATACAATCAATATGTAAGAATATTTAAGAAGAAACAAAAATTGTTTAGAAACTGAATATTTGAAATCCTCGATTGGTTTCGCCTATTCAGGGCATTTAAATAGAAAAAAATTCGTGAAAATGCCCTGATGAGGCAAAACTAGTCGAGAATTGTAAATATTTAGCAGATCGACCCAACCACACCCGCCGACAAAACGCCAGTGTACGACCTGTTCTATTAGATAATATTAGCATCTATTTCATTTTACTAATAATAACAATATCAATGCGTAAATATTAAAACAATTATATGAATTGTTTTGTTTAATCCCGACATTGCTCGCATACGGCGCATGCGCAAACCGGTCCACGAGTGAGCGAAATTCTTACTGTAATATTCTAATGTAATTTATCAACAACCAAGTAAGCGATTATTATTAGATTTAAGAAAATATTACGCCACTCTTCCAAATATTCCAAACAAACGTGAAAGCTTACATGTGTTTACGTGCATTAAGAAAAAGAAATTTAAATAAAATGAAAATAACCGACCATCCGATCCACTTAAATAAGTAAACATTCGTAAACGGTGCATGTGAAAAGAATAAACTTTTCGCTGAAATAAAACTTTTAGATAGCCCACACACACACTCACACATAAATGGGAAAGTTTCATTGCGTTGCGGTATTTTTCCTATTTTATTTATTTTGAGTACATCCCGGCAGTATATTTTTACAACCTTTTTCATTCTATTCTTGCGAGCTTTAAAGAGAGCACGGGGGACACAATTTGAGTAAATGGCGGTGGCAACTTTTAAACCCTCCTGCATACACGTGAAAAGTTATCCTCTGTTTATATCTACTTTCTCGATTTCTGTGGCGATTGTTATAAACAGAGCGGGCGACAACTTTTGAATGTGTAAACTTTCACGTTGAAACGGGATTAAACTTAAAGCGGTCTTCAGCATTCACTTCCATCCGGTTTTCGAAGTTGATTAATTAAGAGCATTTTAGAAAATCAAACTTTACTGTACTCCTGTATGTATGCTAATAATTCACATTATTCATTCGGTTTGAATAATTAACGTGATTTACAATGACACTATTTAAAATTGGAAACAAATTTAATTTGATTGATAATGGAAATTGGTAACTTATTGAATATTCATATAATCATGTTAAATATTTCGTTTTGATTTAATAATAAAAGTTTTTTTTTATTTCACGCTACGCAGTATGTATTGTTGCCCGGCTTACAGATGTGTACATGTGGTTGCATACGATACGATGCAGTGACAGCCATTGTGCTTAACGCGATGCCACCTTTTTTCGTCAGAGCGCAAACATAATTTTCAAAAATCGGGAAATTGAGAAAAAAAAATTTCAAAGTTCTAGATTTCGGTTTATCGACACAAATGAAATAAATATAAAACACGGGGATAAGACTCTAGAAAAATTAAATTCATCTCAGGAAATGCTGTGCTTTCGAAATAATTTTGACTTTTGAAATTCCACCAATTTTCTCGCGAGTTGTGTTTTTTTTTTAGTTTTGAGACGTTGAACAAAAAAAGAAATACAAAACGCCGGGACAACAATTATATTTAGCTCGAAAAACAACACCGTTTAAAAATAATTTTGGTTCTTTAAATTCCACCGATTTTTTTAAATTTTAATTTTGATATGTTGAACACAACGAAAAGTAAATTAAAACAGTAAATTATGATTCTACAAAAACTAAAATCAGTTCAGAGAACCACATTTTTTCCAAACAATTTTGATTTTCAAAAATTATCAATTTCTTTAAATTTTCGTTTTCATTTTATATAGTAAATATAAAACGGCACTTGAAAATTATACAAAATTGAAATTCAACGCAATCAACGCGGTTCTTTAAAATTAATTTTTGATTTCGTAAATCCTCCAATTTTTTAGCAGGTCTCGATTTTTTTAAATTCTAAATTTTTAATTGTCGAATCTATAACGAAAAAAAAAATGAAATAAATATAAATCGTGCAGGTAAAATTTTACAAATTTTTTATTCAATTCAGGAAACGCCATTCTTTCAACATAATTTTGGTTTTTAAAAATCCAAAAATTTTCCTACGAGTTGCGATTTTTTTAAAATTCTAACTTTTGAATTGTCGAATCTGCAACGGAAAACAATGGAATAGATATAAATCGTCCACGTAAAATTCTACAAAAATTTTATTCGGTTCAGGAAACACCATTCTTTTAAAATCATTTTGGTTTTTAAAAATCCAAACATTTTCCTACGAGTAGCGAATTTTTAAAATTCTAAATTTTGAATTGTCGAATCTACCACGAAAAAATTGAAATAAATATAAATCATGCAGGTAAAATTCTGCAAACATTTTATTCAGTTCAGTAAACACAATTCTTTCAAAATAATTTTTGTTTTTACATATCCAAACATTTTCTTACGAGTTGCGAATTTTTTAAAATTCTAAATTTTGAATTGCCAAACCTATAACGAAAAAAATTAAAATAAATGTAAATCGTGCAGGTAAAATTCTGCAAAAATGTTATTCAGTTCAGGAAATACCATTCTTTCAAAATAATTTTGGTTTTTAAAAATCCTAACATTTCCTTGCGAGTTGCGAATTTTTTTAAATTTTAAATTTTGAATTGTCGAATCTACAACTGAAAAAAAAAATTAAATAAATATAAACCGTGGAGGTAAAATTTTACAAAAATTTTATTCAGTTCAGGAAACATCCTTCTTTCAAAAACAATTTGGTTTTTAAAAATCCCCACATTTTCCTGCGAGTTGCGAATTTTTAAAAATTATAATTCTTGAATTATCGAATCTATAACGAAAAACGAAATGAAATAAATATAAACCGTGCAGGTAAGATTTTGCAAAAATTTCATTCAGTTCAGAAAAAAATCCAAAATTTTTCCTGCGAGTTGTAATTTTTTTAAAATTCTAAATTTTGAATTGTCGAATCTACAACGAAAAAATAAAAATGAAATAAACGTAAACCGTGCAGGTAACATTCTAGAAAAAAAAATTATTCACTTCAGGAAACACCATTCTTTTAAAATAATTTTGGCTTTTTGGAAATTTGTAATTTTTGCATTTTTCGTTCATTTGACGAGAAAATTTCTAAATCATTTTTGAAAATACATTAAATCAGCCACATTTTGATATTTAAAACACTAAATTCCAACAACGCATTCGACAGTTAACGAACTCAAAAAAAAAATAGAAACGCGATTTTGTAGACTTTGACTTGGAAAATTTGCAAATTTGGCATTTTGCGTTCATTTAACAAAAACATTTCTTAATAATTTTTAAAAACACATTAAATCAGCTACATTTCAATATCTAAAACAATAAAATCCAGCAACGCATTTGTCAGTTAACGAACTCAAAAAAGTTAAAAACGCGATTTTGTAGACTTTTACGGAAAATTTGTAATTTTGGCATTTTTCGTTCATTTGACGAGAAAATTTTTAAATCATTTTTGAAAATACATTAAATCAGCCACATTTTAATATTTGAAACACTAAAAACCAACAACGCGTTTGTCAGTTAACCAACTCAATAAAGTTAAAAACGTGATTTTGTAGACTTTGACTTGGAAAATTTGTAATTTTGCATTTTTTCGTTCATTTGACGAGAAAATTTCTAAATCATTTTTAAAAGTACATTAAATCAGCTACATTTTGATACTTAAAACAATAAAATCCAACAACGCGTTCGACAGTTAACCAATTAAAAAAAATAAAAACGCGATTTTGTAGACTTTGACTTGAAAAATTTGCAATTTTGGCATTTTTCGTTCATTTGACGAGAGAATTTCTAAATAATTTTTGAAAATACATTAAATCAGCCACATTTTAATATTTGAAACACTAAAAGCCAACAATGCGTTCGACAGTTAACCAACTCAAAAAAATAATAAAAACGTGATTTTGTAGACTTTGACTTGGAAATTTGCAATTTTGACATTTTGCGTTCATTTGACGAGAAAATTTCTTGATGATTTTTAAAAACACATTAAATCAGCTACATTTTAATACGTAAAACAATAAAATCCAGCAACGCGTTTGTCAGTTATCCAACTCATAAAAGTTAAAAACGCGATTTTGTAGACTTTGACTTCGAAAATTTGCAATTTTGGCATTTTGCGTTCATTTGACGGGACAACTTCTTGATCATTTTTAAAAATACATTAATTCAGCTACATTTTGATATCCAAAACAATAAAATCCAGCAACGCGTTTGTCAGTTAACCAACTCATAAAAGTTAAAAACGCGATTTTGTAGACTTTGACTTGGAAAATTTGCAATTTTGGCATTTTTCGTTCATTTGACGAGAAAATTTCTAAATCATTTTTGAAAATACATTAAATCAGCCACATTTTGATATTTAAAACACTAAAATCCAACAACGCCTTTGTCAGTTAACCAATTCAAAAAAGTTAAAAACGCTATTTTGTAGACTTTGACTTGGAAAATTTGTAATTTTGGCATTTTTCGTTCATTTGACGAGAAAATTTTTAAACAATTTTTGAAAATACATTAAATCAGCCACATTTTGATATTTGAAACACTAAAATCCAACAACGCGTTTGCCAGTTAACCAACTCAAAAAAAGTTAAAAACGCGATTTTGTAGACTTTGACTTGGAAAATTTGCAATTTTGACATTTTGCGTTCATTTGACAAGAACATAATCCGTGTCAATTTTAAAATACAATAAATCAGCTACATTTTGATACTTAAAACAATAAAATCCAACAACGCGTTCGACAGTTACCAATTCCAAAAAATAAAAAACGCGATTTTGTAAACTTTGACTTGGAAAATTTGTAATTTTGGCATTTTTCGTTCATTTGACAAGAAAATTTCTAAATCATTTTTAAAAGTACATTAAATCAGCTACATTTTAATGCTTAAAACAATAAAATCCAGCAACGCATTTGTCAGTTAACCAACTCAAAAAAGTTTAAAACGCGATTTTGTAGACTTTGACTTGAAGAACTTGCTTGACAGTTCACTTATTTCAAATTCGAAAAATATTGCAAAGTCTCAAGGAAACAGTGTAAATTTTTTGCCGATATAATGTTTCTCTCTTTTACGACGTTACGAAATTAAATACATTTAATGTCTTCTTATATATTTTTTTTTAATCCACTTTAAAGGCATATTTCCCAAGCATGCACGATAAAAGGGAGTGATGTAATTTATTGTGCGTGCAGAATCAATTAGTGTTTTAGTATTTATATACCGTGCTGGATATGTGGAAAAGGAAATAGCGTATAAATAACCCGAACACTTTTATTAGTTCCAGAGACGGTGGATGGGTTAATACGGCACCGCCGTATATTTCATTTTATCGTCTCTGCATATTAATTACCATACGGTTCTAGAAATGATAAAGTTTGTTCATAGTTAAGCTGTTTGGTTGGTACACCTGGTAAAATCGCAGTAGCGTAATTTGATGTATTGCAAGATTTAGGATTGTTTTAGTATTAGTAGCGACATCTATGGATACGCGCTCTAGTGTGTTTATTTTTCACTATAAAGGTTTTTTTTTTGTAACATATATAAAAAACGGCACAGTCGAGTTCTACTCTGCAGTGTGTTCCCGGGGTTCGAATAAAGAAGTATTAGTTGGGTAGTGAGTTTTATTTAATTAAAATATTACCACTCGAGACACTACACGTAACAAAATAGTTTTACAAGAAAGTAAAGTTATTGTAATTAAGTTTATTAGTTCCATTGATATTTTTTTCTTTTTTTCCTCTATGTTCTTCTTGCATATGTATCCATGTGTATACTATAAATGGTGTAACCGTATGTTAATAAAAAATAAAAAAAGGCTATTTATTAAATTCACCATTGAATGCCGCAAATGGAAATAAAATGTAATTTTAGGTCCCAAGAAAATCGACAAGAAAGGAAAAACAGACTGTAAATGGTGACTCTAATTTTCGTGACATTTTTTCTTGGTCTTATATTATTAAATACATTCGTGAGTTAATGCGGCTTTAATCCGCCTTTATTCAGACTGATTTCAACCTTTAACGAACGAGCTAGTTTATAGTAGTGGCAAGCAACTAGAACGAGCTCATTTTTTAATTGCTCATATGGTGGATGCGCCGGGAATAAATATATATTGTACTCACTGATAGTTTATAGGAGGGTGTGTAGCGCCAACAAAAATTCTGCACACACGCCTCCGACACTACTTATTTGCATACATTATTTTTCCACTGTTAAAATTAATTAAATCAGATCCTCTCTATGTAGAATCCGTTTTTGCTCCTTTTTGCAAAACAAAGACCATCGTGTGCTCAGATACAAACGAAAATACCATTAGCTAATTACAACAACAGGGAATTTACTGGAAAAAAAAAATCAGGCGTAATAATAATTAATTTTCTATTTATGATCCCATTCCGCGATCGATTTATTAATATAATAAAAATTAATTCGGAACGTGCGGTAACAATGCGAGGTAATTACGGCATGAAAAATGCCGCGCCGGTAATTTATTAACCGCGCAAGGGATTAAGCGGAGTTTTATAATAAACTTAATTTGATCGGGTGAATTATTTAACTCGAAGCACACGCTGCTTTTAATTACAACAAATATTGCGGAACGGCATTCCGATATAAATCAATTTCCGCCCCATTAAAAGCGATTATTTTTCGGGTCTTCCAACAATGGAAAGAGGACGATTTATAAATTCAATTCAAATTATTCGGGTGCTAATGGATGTTGGAGAAAAATATTATTTTTTATTATTCAACATTTAATAAACAGAACTTCATCGTTGTTGTTTTCTAGTTAACCTTCTCAGCCCTGGATTTTTAAATTTGAAAAAAAAAATTGTTAATTATTATTGATGGGGAGCTTCTTAAGACCATAAATACCAACTCATTTGATTAATTAGTATAGGAATTAATTAGTGAGGCTTTATTGAAGTGACATCTAGTGATAAACAGCAAAAATATGGATTATCATAGTAAGTAGAGACATGTAAATGTTGCGGTGGCAATTGCTAATTGAAAACGCATTGTATTTATAAAAAAAGCGGTCATCAAAAATAAAGTATTCAATTAAATTTGAAACATGGAAGAAATCCCATAGTAAGAAGTTGTTTACAATGGAGCTTTTAGCATGGTAGAAATTTGTTAGGGCTAATGCCACGGATCTATTTACGTCACGTCAGGCAGGCAAGTGATATCAGGACCACCCTGCGTGGTTGGTTGCGGGGGATGTTGTGCGGTTGTTAAGGGGATGCTGCCCTCTTCATGCGCAACGCACATGACATGAATATTTAAACGCATTAATAATAATCCCGGACGGCTTAATGTGGTAATCGCTGTTGAAAAAAAGTTGTTTTAGTAACTTCTGGACATATTTTTAAGGAAGGAACAAAAGCTGCAGAATAATGAAAAAAAAATTATTAGGATATACGATTGACAATTATTTTAATTCACAATCTTTCAAACAAAATTGCAAATTTTATATTGGTGCGTTCGCGTCTGCCGCCAGTAACCCAGACATGAACATTACTTAACGTTTGAATTCATAAGTTAATGTTGTTGTTATCTTTACCTTAATTTATGATAAAGATTTATTTATTTTCTGTATTGCCATTACCCATGACCAAAACAATTGCACCACATATTCCATTTGTTTTGCTCACTGGGAAAGTATTGATGCAAATATTTCAATTTAATCTTGACGTATTTCTCTACCTAAAACATGTTACATTATTAACGACAATTCAATATTGTTATGAGCAAGCGTACGTTGTGTAATAAATATGAAAAAAAAAACGCACACAACGACATAGCTCGCGATCCATTTGTACAGTTGCATGTAAAAATATCCATATTTATGTATCTAATCAAAAGCTTTCAGTATGTTCGTGCTCCGAATTTTAAATTTACATCAAGATTTGAATACCGTTCCGTATCCCCAGTCATGTAATGTGAGTGTTTCTGATCAAATATATTTCACAATGGGACGTGATTTATTACTTTGCCTCCAATTATCTGTGGCACATTCCGTCCTGTCTCGTATTAAACAAACAGCATCGACAGTGACAAGACAGCAATTAGATACATTTTTTTTCGTTACTGACTTTGGTAAATAGTGATGTCTATCGGAAGCCCAATATGGATATGCTTTTTAGATTCATTTAAATTGTTTGATGTCTGGCAGTAACAATTGTTTTCAAAATTATTAAGCATGTTATTTGCACGATTCTCCACCTACATGTACATAGTTGAGATATTAAGTCAGACATATGACCGAAGGAGCAGTTGTGTAACTACAATAAGGCAGAGAATTCATCGCTTATTATTATTTGTTATGTAACTTATCATGTACTTTTTTTTATAGCCAAACTAAACTAATTGGTTCATTCAAATCTTTATAGAATTACGGTTCTCGTAGTTTCGTCCCTTTAATATTCAAACAACTATGAATATGTAATACAGTTTATGGAAGGCATAAATTTCGTCGGAAGTAAAAACACGATTATAAATTAAATGATGAATATATTTGCATGGCCCAGATAGTGAGGGCAATAAAATAATATGTCTTCATTCACGTTTACGATGAATTAAAATTTTAATTGCTGCTGTATTCCCACAACCGTATTATAATTTCTGTCTATGATGAAATGATGATATATCGCATTTCCTGTTTTAAATACATCAAAAATGTTTTGAAAAACCTCAACCCATAATTTCATATTTTCATATTTTCATATTTCTTCACTCCTTTTAAAAAAATGTATTAATCAAAAGTCAAATAAAAAACAATAGGGACACCCCTTCCTCCTACAAAAAAAACATTCTTCCGTTACTCGCAGAAATACATGCCTGGCGCTAAAACTGTTACAAGACATATTTAACAGCGAGAAATCCAATTTTCCACAATTTGCAATTCAAATTCTTGACTTTTGCTTGTCACCATTTTTTCTCCAGTGAAGGAATTTGGATGATGCTTCCATAATCTTCAATTATAATCAATCCTGAAGCAATTTTGACAATCAGAACTAGCTGCACTATTACAAGACATTTTTAACTGCGGGACATCCATTTTCTACAATTTGCAATTCAAACTCTTGACTTTTGATCGTCACCATTTTTTCTCCAGTGAAGGAATTTGGATGATTCTTCCATAATCTTCAATTATGATCAATCTTGAAGCAATTTTGACAGTCGGAACTAGCTGCACTATTACAAGACATTTTTAACAGCGAGAAATCCAATTTTCTACTATTTGCAATTCAAATTCTTGACTTTTGATTGTCGCCGTTATACTTCCAGTGAAAGAATTTAGATGATTTTGCTATAATCTTCAATTATTATCAATCCTGAAGCAATTTTGACACTCGAAACTAGCTGCACTATTACAAGATATTTTTAACACCGAGAAAGCCAATTTTCTACAATTTGCAATTCAAACTCTTGACTTTTGATCGTCACCATTTTATCTCCAGTGAAGGAATTTGAATGATTATTCCATAATCTTCAATTACGATCAATCCTGAAGCTATTTTGACAGTCAGAACTTGCTGCACTGTTTCAAGACATTTTTAACAGCGAGAAATACAATTTTCTACAATTTGCAATTCAAACTCTTAACTTTTGATCGTCACTGTTTTATCGCCAGTGAAGGAATTAAGATGCTTTTTCCACAATCTTCAATTATTATCAATCCTGAAGCAATTTTGACAGTCGGAACTAGCTGTACTACTACAAAACATTTTTACCTGCGTGAAATGCAATTTCCTACAATTTGCAATTCATACTCTTGACTTTTGGTCGTCACCATTTTATCTCCAGCAAAGGAATTTTAATGATTCTTCCATAATCTTCAATTATGATCAATCCTGAAGCAATTTTGACAGTCGAAACTAGCTGCATTGTTTCAAGACATTTTTAACAGCGAGAAATCCAATTTTCAACAATTTGCAAATCAAACTCTAGCCTTTTGATCGTCACGATTTTATCTCCAGTGAAGGAATTTGAATGATTTTTCCATAATCTTCAATTATGATCAATCTTGGAGCAATTTTGACAGTCGGAACTAGCTGCACTGTTTCAATATATTTTTAACAACGAGAAATACAATTTTCTACAATTTGCAATTCAAATTCTTGACTTTTGATTGTAACCATTTTATCTCCAGCAAAGGAATTTTGATGATTCTTCCATAATCTTCAATTATGATCAATCTTGAAGCAATTTTGATAGTCGGAACTAGTTGCACTATTACAAGACATTTTTAGCAGCGAGAAATCCAATTTTCTACAATTTGCAATTCAAACTCTTGGTTTTTGATCGTCACCATTTTACCTCCAATGAAGGAATTTGGATGCTTTTTCCATAATCTTCAATTATGATCAATCCTGAAGCAATTTTGACAGTCGGAACTAGCTGAATTATTACAAGACATTTTTAGCAGCGAGAAATCAACTTTTCTACAATTTGCAATTCAAACTCTTGATTTTTGATCGTTACCATTTTATCTCCAACAAAGGAATTTGAATGAGTCTTCCATAATCTTCAATTATGATCAATCCTGAAGCAATTTTGATAGTCGTAACTAGCTGCACTATTACAAGACATTTTTAACTGCGGAAAATCCAATTTTCTAAACTTTTTTTTCGTCACCATTTTACCTCCAGAGAAAGAATTTAGATGCTTTTTCCATAATCTTCAATTATGATCAATCCTGAAGCTATTTTGTCAGTCAGAACTAGCTGCACTATTACAAAACATTTTTAAAAGCGAGAAAACAAATTTTCTACAATTTGCAATTCAAACTCTTCACTTTTGATCGTCACCATTTTATCTGCAGTGAAGGAATTTGGATGATTCTTCCATAATCTTCAATGATGATCAACCCTGAAGCTATTTTGACAGTCAGAACTATCTGCACTATTACAAAACATTTCCAACACCGAGAAATCCAATTTTCTAAAATTTGCAATTCATACTCTTGATTTTTGATCGCCACCATTTTATCTCCAGTGAAGAAATTTGGATGATTCTTCCATAATCTGGAATTATGATCAATCCTGAAGCAATTTTGACAGTCGGAATTAGCTGTATTACAAGATATTTTTAACTGCGAGAAATACAGTTTTTTTTTTATTTAAGCGATTAGTCATTCGGCCACTAACGTTGATTTGAATTTCATTTAAGATTCAAATGAAATGATGATTTTTGTTGAAAAAAAAAACTAGGCGAACTTCCAAAAAAATTGTTCATTTTGGCATTTCCTGTAATTTTTGTTCATTTAAGTTAAGGTAACCATCAAGTTATGTTTATTATGATAGGCAAAATAGGAAAATTTTAAACATTCATAATCTAAACTGAATTTTTATTTTGTGGAATAATATCCACTGTTAAAAAAAATATATTTTTTTCTCAAAGATTTTATGAAATACATTTATTAAGAAAGGATATCCACTGTTAAAAAAAAATGTTTTTTTTTCAAGAATCAAAGATTTTATGAAATACATTTACTAAGAAAGGATATCCACCGTTAAAAAAAAAATTCAAAAATCAAAGATTTTATGAAATACATTTATTAAAAAAGGATATCCACCGTTAAAAAAAAAAATTCAAAAATCAAAGATTTTATGAAATACATTTATTAAGAAAGGATATCCACCGTTGAAAAAAATATATTTTTTTCTCAAAAATCAAAGATTTTATGAAATACATTTATTAAGAAAGGGTATTCACCGTTAAAAAAAATTCAAAAATCAAAGATTTTGTGAAATACATTTATTAAGAAAGGATATCCTCTGTTAAAAAAAAAAATTCAAAAATCAAAGATTTTATTAAATACATTTATTCAGAAACGATATCCACCGTTAAAAAAAATTCAAAAATCAAAGATTTTATGAAATACATTTATTAAAAAAGGATATCCACCGTTAAAATTTTTTTTTTTCTCAAAAATCAAAGATTTTATGAAATACATTTATTAAGAAAGGATATCCACCGTTAAAAAAAAATTCAAAAATCAAAGATTTTATGAAATACATTTATTAAGAAAGGATATCCACCGTTAAAAAAAAATTCAAAAATCAAAGATTTTATGAAATACATTTATTAAGAAAGGATATCCACCATTAAATTTTTTTTTTTTTCAAAAATCAAAGTTTTTATGAAATACATTTATTAGGAAAGAATATCCACCGTTGAAAAAAAAATATTTTTTTCTCAAAAATCAAAGATTTTATGAAATACATTTAAAAGGATATCCACCGTTAAAAATTTTTTTTTAACCGTTAAATCCACCGTTAAATTTTTTTTTTTTCAAAAATCAAAGATTTTATGAAATACGTTTATTAAGAAAGGATACCCACCGTTAAATTTTTTTTTTTTTTCAAAAATCGAAGATTTTATGAAATACATTTATTAAGAAAGGATATCCACCGTTGAAAAATATCCACCGTTGAAAAATATATTTTTTTCTAAAAAATCAAAGATTTTATTAAATACATTTATTAACAAAGGATGTGCAGTTCTTTCTTTGTGATCAACAATTATATATAAAAAAAATTTAATATTGTTTATATTTAAAGACATTTTTGGAGATAAACCAAAAACAAGTCAGTTAAACACCCACTTCCGGTTTTTGGAATTTAATCAAAAGCTTCTCAGTTCTCCGAACTGTCGAGTAAACATTATGTTTAAAGTTTCATTTTAATTCTTGTATTAGTTTTGGAGATACAGCGTATTTTTAATTTCTTCGTACGAGCTGGTCGTGAAAATTTTAGAAAATTGCTTTTAACGAAAATGTCGAAACAGACAATATCGACAGTTTTTAGAAAAATTGTGGTGTGGCCATCATATTACTTTCTCCAAATTAATAATTTAATTTTTCATATTTATTAATTTATTTTGAAATGCTGGTAATATTTCGAAAAAACCTTATGCTTTAAAAATGTTCATTTTGGCATTCTCTGCAATTATTGTAAATGTAAATTTGATGAAGTGAAAATGAATAAATAAAATTTAAAAAAAAAATGAAATCATCATGATTTCATAATTATAGACACGAAGAAAACAAAATTTTTAATTTTTTCTTCAAAAATTAAAGAGTTTGTATTAACAAAAGTTATCCATTTTGTTGTTGCCTTCCTGAAATGTTTTTTTTTTAATACTAATTGTATTTACAAAATTATAGAAAAAAGGTGTACGAAATTTTACCAAAAGCTTTTCAGTTCTTCTGAACTAAGTTTGAAGTTTCATTTGAAAGAGATACAGCGCACACACTGACAAATTTTTTTTGTTTCTTCCAAAAATGATCGAAAACGTCTCTTGCGACTTCAAAATAGAAATTTCCGTTGATAAAAATTTTTGAAAAACTTTCGCATACGCAATTTTTTCTCGTATTTTACGGAGAAAGTAAAAAGGTCGCATCAGGAATTGTGAAAATTAAATAAAATAAGCCTAAAAATTTTCTTCATTATTCAAAAGATAAGATTTTTATTTATATTAATCGATCTTAAAACAACTTTGATTTCGTTTAATGTGTTACGTGGCATCCACTTCGTTGGGTCGAAAATGGTCCCTGAGATGGATTAATTGTTATACTGATCAAATATTTTTGGGTTTTTGATATGAAAAATGAAGCAGTAAGAGGTACAGCTTGTCTAGCGAGTCGTGGCAGGTGGGGGTAAAGTCTGCGAAGAGTGAGAAAGTATTCGAAGAGAAATATTCCGCCTGTTCGCACTATTGTTACAAACGGTCCTTTATATGTTAAAATTACTAAGTTTATTCATTTCTTAAAATACACAGCCAATTGAAATCTAAATTGAGAAAGTATTTTATTATCAATTAATAATAATTTCTATTATAGATTTGCATTTGTAAATACAGAAATAATAGAGAAATTACAATTCCATTGCGAATTTATCTGACCAACTTTATTACCCATGATGTATAGTTGCCATTAAGAATGGCTTTGTTTATTTTATCCATATTTGAACACCTCGAGTTCATCGGGTTCAGTAGCATTTCAACCCCCCACGGAAATATCACAAAGCGTAATTTATATATGCTTAAGAATGAGTAACGACAAGCAAATAGGCGCGATGTTCCTCCTGTACTTGTTATCTCACATAGCAGTCGGTCGTTCCAAACAAACAACCAGTATATACACTTTACAGCTACCGGTGACGTTTATAAATGTTCTACACGTTAATCTATCAATATAAATTCAATCTATGCCGAGCCATCCTTTTCGTGATGCAAATTAAAGTTTTTTTTTTAATTTTTCTTTCCGTTATGGATACACACAGCAGGGGAAAGTTTGGTTTCACCTTCACGCAGATTAATCAAAACTTGCTCTCGAGAGCCACTTTTAATTACGCACTCAAAAAACGTATAAATTCCCGAAACGACGTGGGAAATTATTCCCGTGACATTTTAATCCGGGCCCTAAATAACGCCGTCTGAAATTATGCGCGGAGTTTATTTACTTATACAATCTGTCAAGATGAGTAATAACTGTAATTATAAACATATTTATACGGAAGATATACGTGTGTTAAATATTTACAAAAGTGGTTGTTAGAGCCCGCACAAAATATCGTGACACGGCAGAGTGAGAAAAAATCTACGCGTGACCGTGAAGATTCGCGGCCGAATTTGTGCCTATATATTTTTTTTAAGTTAATGTCTTTATTTACACTTTTTTTTACATATATATTTAATTTTTTTTGTGCAGATCTTTTTTTTATTCTTCCCTTTGTCCTCACCTCGGGATGTAGTGGAGTTTACTGAATAATTATGAGTTTCCGGCGTTCCCTCTCTTGAAATTTGAGATGTTCACTGCGCAATGTGTCACGACATTTTGGGACGGCTATACCAAAAGTTTTCTCGCGGCACGTGTTTTAAACTTGGATTCTTGCGTAAAACCTTCCTTGCAAAACTCGTATTTAAATTGATAAAAATCATATATTTATACAAGTCCTTCCGTTCCGATGGGAGGACAGAGGACAGGCCTCAATTTGCCCTTTGTACTATTTTAAAAACTGCACTCTACGAAATATTCAAAATTGTTCATCATTTAATTTCTTGAGAATCGGCAATCCTTTCTTAGGGTAAAAATATTTTTGGTCAATATCAAACCTTTGCCAATTTTCCAGCGCGAGTAAAGTGTGAATTATAGACACTGCATCATTTTCGCTTGAATAACAAAGCATATTTCATTTAGAAATAGAGGTCGCCCTTTGTATCCGTTTCCACGAGACTGTTAAAAATACAATCTGTGTAAGTGGCGAACGCATTAATCCGTGGCAAAAGCCACCACTTTCCGATGGTGAATGATGACGCCGGAGCGTCCATTAGTTGCTTCAGAATGGGCGTGATGAATCCTTTGTCGCGAAATGTGTGGCCCTTTTATCAAAAAGAAAGTTTATCGGGAGTTTGTCGGCACGTCGAGGATATGGGAAATTTTCATGAAAATTTAACGTAATAATTTACAAAAGTTAAAGGGAAACGATCGCTGCGTTTGGGGCGAGCATCTTGCCGAGTCGTCCCATCTACGAGAGTTCTTGTTTTATGATCCAAAAATAGTCGTTTCTAAAATACTTCTCCTTATGTTATAATGCAACAACTTTCCTTATACATATTTACTCTCTTTATAGAACGACTATCAAGAAATTTTATTTTCTCGCACTGCTGTCATTAATTCTGCCTACTAATAAATGCTAATTCAATCGGTCTCTAAATACCTAAAGTATATCCCTCTAAATATCTGGTGTCACGCAGTGATCTTAAATTTCAAGAGAGAGGCGCGATAACTCATAATTATTCAGCAAAAATAACGTAAATATAGACAGAATCTATACGGAGATTTGTTACCGCGTTCTCACTCTGCGCAAACTTTACCCCCATGTGACACCTGATATTTGGATGTCTACAGTTGGTTAGGTTTTTTTAAATAACGGGTGATCCAAATTGAATATCATACAAATTGTGCGTTGCTTTGTGTCTGTCGATTTCCATAAATAATTTGGATAAAATTTTACCTTTTACATTTTTTCGATTTTTTTTCCTCCAACTTTAGTGACGTGTACGACTTTTCCATTTTCAAAAATTAATAACTCGACTAAAGATCGGTCTATTTATAAAATCGAGCTTAAGTTTTTATCAGCATGTTTCACATTTTTTTTTTTTTCGATTTTTTTCCATTCTCAAAAATTACGAACTTAACAGAAAATCAGTATGTTTTTAAAATCAGTCTTAATTTTGTTGAAATATAGTTTTCAGGATTGAATGACATTTTGATCGAATTTTGTCGCCGTGTTTCTTCACATTTTCTTTTTCAATTTTTCTCCTCTAACTTTACTTTCATTTTCAAAAATTTGTAACTCAACTGAAAATCAGTCTGTTTTAAAAATAGATCTTAATTTTGATGAAATAAAGCTTTCGGGATTGAATGAAATTGTGATCGAATTTTATCGCCGTGTTTCACTTTGTTTTTTCGATTTTTTTTTCCTCCAACTTTATTTCCATTCTCAAAAATTACGAACTTAACAGAAAATCAGTCTGTTTTTGAAGTCAGCCTTAATTTTGGTGAAATATAGTTTTCAGAATTGAATGAAATTTTGCTCAAATTTTGTCGCCGTGTTTCTTCACATTTTCTTTTTCGATGTTTCTCCTCTAACTTTATTTTCATTTTCAAAAATTTGTAACCCAACTGAAAATCAGTCTATTTTAAAAATAGATCTTAATTTTGATGAAATATAGTTTTCAGGATTGAATAAAATTTTGATCGAATTTTATCAGCGTGTTTCACTTTTTTTTTTTCGATTTTTTTTCCTCCAACTTTATTTCCATTCTCAAAAATTACGAACTTAACAGAAAATCAGTCTGTTTTTTAAATCAGCCCTAATTTTGTTGAAATGTAGTTTTCAGGAATGAATAAAATTTTGATCGAATTTTATCAGCGTGTTTCACATTTTTTTTTTCGATTTTTTTCCTCCAACTTTATTTCCATTTTCAAAAATTAATAACTGAACTAAAGATCAGTCTGTTTATAAAATCGAGTTTAATTTTGATGAAATATAGTTTTCAGAATTGAATGAAATTGTGATCGAATTTTATCGCCGTGTTTCACTTTTTTTTCGATTTTTTTCCTCCAACTTTATTTCCATTCTCAAAAATTACGAACTTAACAGAAAATCAGTCTGTTTTTAAAATCAGCCCTAATTTTGGTGAAATATAGTTTTCAGAATTGAATGAAATTTTGATCGAATTTTGTCGCCGTGTTTCTTCGCATTTTCTTTTTCGATTTTTCTCGTCTAACTTTATTTTCATTTCCAAAAATTTATAACTCAACTGAAAATCAGTCTGTTTTAAAAATAGATCTTAATTTTAATGAAATATAGTTTTCAGGATTGAATGAAATTTTGATCCATTTTCAAAAATCTGTAACTCAACTGAAAATCAGTCTGTTCTTAAAATAGATCTTAATTTTGATAAAAAGTAGTTTTCAGGATTGAATAAAATTTTGTTCGAATTTTATCAGCGTTTCACTTTTTTTTTTTTTTTTTTCCTCGATAATTACGAACTTAACAGAAAATCAGTCTGTTTTTTAAATCAGCTTTAATTTTGGTGAAATATAGCTTTCAGAATCGAATGAAATTTTGATCGAATTTTATCATCGTGTTTCACTTTTTTTTCCTCCAGCTCTATGTCCATTTTAAAAAATCAGTAACTCAACTGAAAATCAGTTTGTTCTTAAAATCAATCTTAATTTTGTTGAAATATAATTTTCAGAATTGAATAAAATTTTGATCGAATTTTGTCGCCGTGTTTCTTCACATTTTTTTTACACATTTTTCTTCTCTAACTTTATTTTCATTTTCAAAAATTTATAACTCAACTGAAAATCATCCTGTTTTAAAAATAGATCTTAATTTTGATGAAATGTAGTTTTCAGAATTGAATGAAATTTTGATCGTATTTTATCAGCATGTTTCACTTTTTTTTTTCGATTTATTTCCTCCAACTTTATTTCCATTCTCAAAAATTACGAACCTAACAGAAAATCAGTCTGTTTTTAAAATCAGCCTTAATTTTAGTGAAATATAGTTTTCAGAATTGAATGAAATTTTGATCGAATTTTATAAGCGTGTTTCACATTTTTGTTTTTTCGATTTTTTTCCTCCAACTTTATTTCCATTCTCAAACATTACAAATTTAACAGAAAATCAGTCTGTTTTTAAAATCAGCCTTAATTTTGGTGAAATATAGTTTTCAGAATTGATTAAAATTTTGATCAAATTTTATCGTCGTGTTTCATGTTTTTTTTTCCTCCAGCTTTATGTATATTTTCAAAAATCAGTAATTCAACTGAAAATCAGTCTGTTCTTAAAATCAATCTTAATTTTGTTGAAATATAGTTTTCAGAATTGAATGAAATTTTGATCTAATTTTGTCGCCGTGTTTCTTCACATTTTCTTTTACGATTTTTCTCCTCTAACGTTATTTTCATTTTCAAAAATTTGTAACTCAACTGAAAATCAGTCTGTTTTAAAAATAGATCTTACTTTTGATGAAATGTAGTTTTCAGGATTGAATAAAATTTTGATCGAATTTTATCAGCGTGTTTCACTTTTTTTTCGATTTTTTTTCTCCAACTTTATTTCCATTTTCAAAAATTAATAACTCGACTAAAGATCGGTCTATTTATAAAATGTGAAACCGCAATTATATTTACGTGTAGCTGCTTGGATTATTTTTCTCCTTTTTTTTAAATTAAACCATTCCTCCCACACCAAATAAAAACGAAGGTGGAAGAGATTTTCTTAAATTAACTGCGTTGCGAGAATACGATTTCAATAAAATTAATTGGGATGTTAGGCCCAAATTTACTCCGACAACTGAATGATTTGTGATGGCGTTTGTTCGGGAAAAGATGTAAATTTTCTGTGTAATTTAGTCGCGGGTTTCAGTTTAGATTTATTTGATGCGCTCCTCTCTGTGTGTTTATTTATACAAACAAATATGAAGCGAAATCTGCGGCGAGACGAGTGGGTATGTAAATAAAAGTCGGCTTCAAATATTAACCGGAATTACTTTCGCTTCGCCCATACATGTATCATTTGATTCGTCGCGTTTTTTCCACCCCCGAAGGGTTTTTCCTCCTGACGTCCGTAAAGTACAGCTTGCCGTGTGTCGTCTCCGAACGTGACGTTCGGTTTCGGCTAATGTGAAATTAATGGTCGTTGCTGGATAGGGATGACTTTGCAATAATAAATTTGCTAAAAACTTCTTTACTGAGAAAAATTAATTATTTATTGTTTCTGAAATCAGCATTATAATAAAAGGGGGAGATTAGAAATCCCTTAATTGATTACTAACCACTACTAAAAGTTCTTATCAAGATGTGTATTCGATTCCCTTACTTTATCCCTCTTAAATATTCCTCTGAATGCCAAGAAACTGTTTCCTGCCTCTGCTTTCTCATAAAAACTATTTCTTAACATACTTCTTCAGTTATTAAACCAGACTGACTTGATTGCGTGCTGGTACAATACCATAGTATTGAACCTTTGGATAATGTTGTGTAGCAAATGCATAACATAATATTGCTCCTTTAGATAATGTTGTGTAGCAGATGCCGATGCACACGGTTTTATACCGCGTAAATCGCATTTGCACGTACACGTAGTTTCCATTAATAACAACAGAATGCGCAAGCTGGCATAGTTCTGCAAACACCTGTAGGCCAGTTGCTGCTCACAGAATTTGACTTCCTGTGGCAACCGCAACGTCAATGGACAATACCGCCCCTCGGTGAATGAGGGACCCGAACAAGGGCGCATTTACAACCCAAACTATGGACCATAATAGTTTCATGCCGTCAGCGATAAAACATTTACTCGTTCCCGGGCGTTCATTTTAATTCAAGAAATGTTTGAGGATGTTATTATAGGCCGGCGAACAAAAGTTACGAGGAACGAGGGAGAAAACGTGAATTATGTCAAACAAGGCTAAACGAAGGAAAAATGGGAAGTCCGACTCTTCGTAAATTACGGTGCCCCTTTCACAAGGAACTCCCCGACCCCAACGTCGCTCCTTCCTGTGCAAACAGACAAGTGCTGTATTTGCACGAGAATATTAGCAACGTGAACTACGTTTGATAAGGCCCCACCCCACCCTCGAACTCGTAATGCTTTGTTATTTATTCCAAGAAAACCATTCCTTCACTAAATAATTCGATCTAAGAGGATTACAGATATAACTAAGGCTATGATATATATAATCCCTTGCTTTTGCCTGCATATAAACTAGTCTTCAATATATACAGAGTATATACAGGGCCGGCCCTAGGGTAGTCGAAAGTTTGTTTAATGTTCCAGTCGATAGCAATTGTATTTTTTTTCATGGAATCGCAATTTCGAATAAATTTTGAGTAGATTTCCGAAACTTCAAGTCGATGACAATTGTTTTTATTTTTTTTTACAAGTCGGCGAAATTATTGATTTTTTTCTACAATTTCACGCTCTGTTCGAATAGAATTATCTCGAAATTTAGGTGTGAAGTGGCAATAAATTTTTATAGAATCGTAATCTCGAATGAATTTTGAATAAATTTCCGAAATTTCAAGTCAATGACAATTGTTTTGATATTTTTGACAAGTCGGCGAAATTATTGATTTATTTTCTACAATTTCACGCTCTGTTTGAATAGAATTATCTCGAAATTTAGGTATGAAGTGTCAATATTTTTTTACAGAATCGTAATCTCGAATGAATTTTGAATAAATTTTCGAAATTTCAAGTCGATTTCAATTGTTTTTATATTTTTTACAAGTCGGCGAAATTATTGATTTTTTTATAGAATTTCACGCTCTGTTCGAATTGAATTATCTCGAAATATAGGTATGAAGTACCAATATTTTTTTATAGAATCGTAATCTCGAATGCATTTTGAATAAATATCCGCAATTTCAAGTCGATGGCAATTGTTTTTATATTTTTTACAAGTCGGCGAAATTATTGGTTTATTTTCTATAATTTCACGCTCTGTTCGAAATTTAGGTATGAAGTGCGAACAAATTTAAATGGAATCGTAATCTCGAATGAATTTGAATAAATTTCCGAAATTTCAAGTCGATGGCAATTGTTTTTATATTTTTTACAAGTCGGCGAAATTATTGATTTATTTTCTACAATTTCACGCTCTGTTCGAATAGAATTATTCCGAAATTTAGGTATGAAGTTCGAACAATGTTTTATGGAATCGCAATAAATGAATAGATTTCCGAAATTTCAAGTCGATGGCATTTGTTTTTATATTTTTTTCGCCGAAATTATTGATTTTTTTTTCTATAATTTCACGCTCTGTTCGAATAGAATTATCTCGAAATTTAGGTATGAAGTGCTAATAAATTTTTATAGAATCGTAATCTCGAATGGATTTTGAATAAATTTCCGAAATTTCAAGTCGGTGACAAATGTTTTCATATTTTTTACAAGTCGGCGAAATTATTGGTTTATTTTCTATAATTTCACGCTCTGTTCGAAATTTAGGTATGAAGTGCGAACAAATTTAAATGGAATCGTAATCTCGAATGAATTTTGAATAAATTTCCGAAATTTCAAGTCGATGGCAATTGTTTTTATATTTTTACAAGTCGGCGAAATTGTTGATTTTTTTTTTGCAATTTCACTCTCTGTTCGAATAGAATTATCTCGAAATTTAGGTATGAAGTACCAATAATTCTTTATAGAATCATAATCTCGAATGAATGTTGAATAAATTTCCGAAATTTCAAGTTGTTGGCAATTGTTTTTATATTTTTTACAAGTCGGCGAAATTATTGATTCATTTTCTACAATTTCACGCTTTGTTCGAATAGAATTGTCCCGAAATTTAGATATGAAGTGCCAATAATTTTAATGGAATCGCAATCTCGAATAAATTTTGAATACATTTCCGAAATTTCAAGTCGATTACAATTGTTTTTATATTTTTTACAAGTGGGCGAAATTATTGTTTTTTTTTTCTACAATTTCACGCTCTCTTCGTATAAAATTATCTCGAAATTTAGGTATGAAGTGCCAACAAATTTTTATGGAATCGTAATCTCGAATACATTTCCGAAATTTCGGAAAATTGTTTTTACATTTTTTTTTTCAGTCGACGAATTTATTGCATTTTTTCAGAATTACGCGCTCTGTTCTAATGGAATTATCTCAAAACTTAGGGATGAAGCGTTTCACAATTTTTTGTGGAATCGTAATCGCAACTGAATTTTGCATAAATTATTGAGATTTTAAGTCGATGGCAATTGTTTTTATATTTTTTTCATGTCACTAAAATTATTACATTTTTTTCAAAACTTCACTCTATCCTAAATTATTCCAAAATTAAGGGACGAAGTGTTAAAAGCGTAATTTGGCAATCATTTTAACCAAATTTGAGAAGTTTTAGGTCGATCGCAATTGTTTTAATTTTTTTTCCAAGTTACTAAAATTATTACATTTTTTCAACACCTCACTCTCGGTTCGCATCAAATCATTCCAAAATTTAATTTTTTGTTAACAGTTTTCACAGAAACGTTATTTAGCATTCCTTATAAGTAAAACTGAAAAGTTTTAAGTCGATGGCACTTTTTGGCATATTTTTTCATGTCGTCGAAGTTATTGAAGTTTTCTACAATTCAACGCTCTGTTCGGATGGGATTATCTCCAAGTTTAGGGATGGGATGTTTAGAGATTTTTATAGTAGCGTAATCCCGAATAAATTTTGAATAGATTTGTGAAATTTTAAGTCGTTTTCGTATTTTCTTAGGACGCCGAAATAATTTGCGTTTTTTTACAATTTCGCGCTCGGTTCGATTAATTTCTACACTTGTAGAATAACAATGCTTATGAGAGCAGTTCCGCACAGACTTATTTGATAAATTTTTCAGCGGACGCAAATTGCTTTCATATGCGAGAGAATGCACCTGATTTCGCATTCCTGCAAGCCGGAGCATCTGAAATAGAAATGTCATAGCGTAGAAATACAAACACCAAGTCGTAAAACTCTCAGTTCATTTAAATAAGAGTTCGTTCCTGTCTTCTACTCTTCGTTACGAGCCGAAAACTTAAGCAGTGGAGCGCAAAATGAGAAATAATTAGTGGTTCATTGTATCTGCGAAGTTTTCCCCAATTGCCAAGTATAATACACACGAAAAAAATCATGGCAATTATAAATAATCGTCGCTACGTTAATAAGAGGGAATGAATATAAATTGCCTTCTCCTTCTCCAAAATAATTTATCTAAAAACACTTGTTGCTCTTTTTAGAGCGGATATATATTGCGCTAATGCTTTGAAAATGAGATCAGCCGTGCACCTTGAAACTGCATTCTTCTAATAGACGTGCAACGCTTAAAAGGAGTCCATAAATTGTCACAAGGCACCGCTCCTGCAAATACGTTAAAAGCTGCCCTGCACTTAATTATTTAAATGGCGGTATTATTTATCCATCGACTTAAGATGGCGGTAGAATTGATTAGCATAATAATGGTTGGTTTTTAGTTACCAAAATACAACTTTCGCTACTACAAAGCCCATACTTTTTGGGAGGATAATGTCATGTCCTCTCGTCGCTTTAATCTATAAGATGTAATATCGAGTATGCTATACCGAAGACAAACTAAAAAAAAAAAGGATCCTGCACACAAAGAAGAATTTTATTACACATCGGTAAAATAGGAATTGTAAGAAAATGGATTAGGCGTGCTCAAAGGCGAAAGAAGGCAGAGTGATGCAAATACCCATGCATGTGTTTTGATTAGGCCTAAGGAGTTCTCCCCTCGTTCTCCACATCCGACCCTGCAATCAAGGGATTTGTAAAATTACACGTGCTTACAGACCTTGCACTCTACGAAATTGCTGAAGCTGGGGGACGTCGAGGACTTCGATATTCTAAAGAGCTACTCTGTGCGCCTATATGTTCGATCACTGGTATATTAGACTGCGTAACAGTCATCGACTAATTTCGCCAAAACATATTTTAGAACTTTCTGAAGACGACTCTAGAAAGAATTTTAAATGATGAAACCCTACATTGGCTTTCAATTTCGCTATAAATTATTTTTTATAAAGTAACTATTCTTGATCATAAACTTAAAACAAATGCGGATGATTCGCACATTTTACGAAATATAAAAATAATAGTTACCAAATATTTCGTTGCTGTTTCGATCAAATTTTCTTCCCTTGTCCCGCCGCCGAACATCCACGAGCCGCCACTGTATTCCGGACGTAATTTTACATAACAATAATTTTTTTTTTAAGAAAAATGACGCTTCGTTTATTTTTCAAGTAGAAATCTTGCATCTAGGTAGCCGTGACCGCCCTAATATGTTTTGTTCCGTATCGTAGACTTATTGAAAAACCTAATTAACCCCTTTTGTTTTATAATATGGTCTACACATACAATAAATTATAATCCGATTTTTTTTAATAACCACTCGTACGATGTCTACACGTCACAGTAAAGAACTCATTGAGACACTTCAGAAAATGCAAAATTCCAATTTGAAGCCCGTGGCGTGTTCGCAAAAAAAATAAAAAAATTCGAAAAAAAGTCGACCTTAAAATAGATATTTCCGTGAAGAAGATTTTTAAAAATCGCAAAACTTTTCCTTTCTCGGCACCACAAAACAAAAGTAGTAATTCAAAGGAATTGATTTCAATGGATTACGAATTTAGAATTATTAAGAAAAAAATTAATTCACTGGATTATAAACAAAACTTTAATCTTGAGGTTTTTCTTTTCAAAACGGCAGAATGTGGATAGAATTGCGAGTTGAGGAGAAAGCATGGTTGGAAAAATTAACGTCGGCTACAAGGCGATTCTGCCACCATCGTTGTCCATAATTTTGAATTTGCAGTTTAATGAAATGGATAAGCATTTTTTAAGTTTTTGATTTTCTAAATTTTCTTCTATTTTATTTGATAGTATCGCCAGATTCAGGATCACGAAGTGAAAAGCCGAGGTGCAATTGGCACCATTGTTCGCTCAAAAGTGTTGTCAACTGTAAAAAAAAATCAGTCGAAAAATTCACTCAACTCAAAATAGCTGCCAACCGTCAAAATCTTAAAGATTTTTGTAACCGCAAAGAACTAACAATTATTAGATTATATTTATTTGCAGTATGACATGATGATCATGTATAGGACAAATAAAAAATACAAATTAAAAAATATTAAAATTTACAGACCTTGACAATCATTTAAAAATTCCGAAATTGAATAATATGCTTTTGCTGTAAGATATTTCCTCACATCGTTTTTGAATGTGGCAACGCTGTTGAGTATTGAATTTTACAGGTACACCAACTGGCAAGTAAAATTAATAACTGTCAATTAGCACCACTGAACGCTCAAAAGTGATGTCAACTGTAAAAAAATCCGGGGATATTTTGTGGCAAGGAATTCAAACCTGGGTGAGTTTGAGCTGCCAACCGTCAAAATCTTGGGGATTTTCGTAAATCCAAAGGGCTGCCAACTGTTAATTTCAGGGCGGGAAACCCAAATTTGAACTCAGAAGCCGACTGTCATGTTGTGTGGCGGGAAATTCAAATTCAGAATGAAAAGTACTGCCGACTATTCATAAATTGAGGATATTAATGGCGGGAAATTTAAATCTGGGAAACATATACCACCAACGTTGTAGAACTCAAAAGCACTGCCGACTGTTAAAAACTTGAGGGCATTGATGGCGGGAAATTAAAATCAGGGGAAAATATACTGCCAACGCTGCAGAGCCTGAAATTCTGCAATATTTCTGAGAAGTTATCCGACTCCACCGCCGACGCAACGCTATTGAGCTTCAAGTTTTGCAGGTACACCAACTGGCAAGTAAAGTTAAGTACTGTCAATTAGCACCACTGAACCCTGAACAGTGATGCCAACTATAAAAAAATCCGGGGACTTTTTGTTGCAAGAAATTATGACCTTCGGAAATTGAGATGCCAACCGTCGAAATCTTTGGGATTTTCGTAAATTCAAAGAGCTACCAACTGTGAGATACCTAAATGGACTCAAAAGTGCTGCCGACTGTCAAGTTGTGTGCCGGGAGATTCAAATTTAGAATCAAAAGTACTGCCGACTATTATTATCTTAAGGATATTGATGGCGGAAAATTTAAATCTGGGGAACATATACTACCAACGTTGTAGAGGCTGAACTTCTGCAATCCTGAAAAGTTATCCGACTTCACCATCTGATTTCCGGTTTTGGCAACGCTGTTGGGCTTTTTACAGGTACACCAACTGCCAAGTAGAGTTTAGTGCTGTCAATTGGCGCCATTGAATACTCTAAAGTGTTACCAACTGTACAAAAATATGTGTTCATTTTGTGACAGGGGAGTTTCAACTCAAAATAGCTGCCAACCGTCAAAATCTCCATTTTCGTAATTCCAAAGATCTTCTAACTGTCAATAACAGGGCGGGAAACTCGAATTCGAACCGTCAAAAATTCGAGGATATTGACGGCGGGAAATTGGCGAGAAGTTATCCGACTCCACCATCTGACTTCTGGTTTTGACAACGCGGTCGAGCTTTACGTTTTACAGGTACACCAACTGGCACGTAAAGCTTAGTGCCGTCAATTGGCACCACTGAATGCTCGAAAGTGTTGCCAACTGTAACGAAAATCTGCGTTCATTTTGTGGCGGGAATTTCAGGTCAGGGGGAATTTCAACTACCAACCGTCAAAATCTTAAATTCAGACTCGAAGCTACTGCCGACTGTCAAAAATTTGACTATATTGATGGCGGGGATTTTCGTAAATCCAAAGGGCTGCCAACTGTTAATTTCAGGTCGGGAAACTCAAAAGTGCTACAGACTGTCAAGTTGTGTGGCGGGAAATTCAAATTCAGACTCAAAAGTACTACCTACTGTTAAAAACTTGAGGACATTGATGGCGGGAAATTTAATTCAGGGGAAAATATACTGCCAACGTTGTAGAGCCTGAAGTTCTGCAATATTTCTGAGAACACCAACTGGCAAGGAAAATTAAGTACTGTCAATTAGCACTACTGAACTTCAACAGTGATGCCAACTATAAAAATCCGGGGACTTCTTGTGGCAAGAAATTCATACCTGGGGGAATTTGAGCTGCCAATCGTCAAAAACTTTGGGATTTTCGTAAATCCAAAGGGCTACCAACTGTGAGAAACCTAAATGGACTCAAAAGTGCTGCCGACTGTCGAGTTGTGTGGCGAGAAATTCAAATTCAGAATGAAAAGTACTGCCGACTATTAATAAATTGAGGATATTAATGGCGGGAAATTTAAATCCGGGGAACATATTCCACCAACGTTGTAGAGCCTGAACTTCTACAATATTCCTGAAAAGTTATCCGACTCCACCATCTGATTTCCAGTTTTGGCAACGCTGTTGAGCTTCAAGTTTTACAGGTACACCAACTGGCAAGTACAGTTTAGTGTTGTCAATTGGCGCCATTGAATACTCTAAGGTGTTACCAACTGTAAAAAAAATAGGTGTTCATTTTGTGACGGGAATTTCAGATCTGGGGGAATTTCAACTTAAAATAGCTGCCAACTGTCAAAGTCTTAGCGACTGTCAATAACCGGGCGGGAAACTTGAATTCGAACCGTCAAAAATTTGAGGATATTGACGGCGGGAAATTCAAATCTGGGGGACATATACTACGAACACTGTAGAGCCTGAAGTTTTGCAATATTGGCTAGAAGTTATCCGACTCCACCATCTGACTTCCGGTTTTAGCAACGCGGTCGAGCTTTACGTTTTACAGGTACACCAACTGGCACGTAAATTTTAGAGCACCACTGGATGCTCGAAAGTATTGCCAACTGCAAAGAAAATTTGCGTTCATTTTGCGGCGGGAATTTAAGGTCTGGGGAAATTTCAACTGCCAACCGTCAAAATTTTAGCAATTTCCGTAACTCTAAAGGACTGCTAACTGTCAATATAAGGGTTGGAAACTTAAATTCATACTCGAAGGTATTGCTGACTGTCAAAAATTTGACGATATTGATGGCGGGAAATTTAAATCTGGCAACATTGTAGAGCCTGATGTTCTGCAGTATTGCTAAGAAATTATCTGGGGAAGAGATTAATCTTATCTACAAATGTATTTATGAAACTTGTTAAACTATAAAAAAACTGTATTTATTTGGCAAATGCACTTGAAAATTCGGCAATTGTGTAACATACCAATACTAATGGATAATCAAGTCAATCAAAATTTAATCTATTTACAATTATTTTTTCTTTTTTGGTCTAGGGCAGTCACGGCTAATTAGATGCAAGATTTTGTAGAACACACGGTATTTTATTTTTCGCACAATTTTAATCAAAATCAGTTTGCTACACAACTGCATCAGAAACTCAAAAATGAAAAAAATAATCGAATTCTTTTTATTGTCGACTTTGATTCGACATTTAATTCTGCCTAGAAAAAAAATAGATTTTTTTAATTTCTCAGCCTTGTCCAAAATTTCAGAGAAATCGGTCCACTAGTTTTCTAGAAAAGTTTACCTAAAAATCACGTTTTTATAATGGAAAACGGCTGAGGAAGTGACCCCCTTAATAAAACAGTATAAATTCATCGATATTTCGGCAAAATCGATCGTGTATATGATTTTAATTATGGATTACCAGGTGGTAACGCCCGCAACCATTTCTTTCATTATGATAAATGACAATTTAAAAAAAAATGTGTATTAACATTTTCAGGTTTGACCCCATTAAACCAGTTAAGGCTACTGTAAATCTTATACCAGTTAAAATTTAAAATTTGCAATGTATCCAACTCACATTTCTATGCACCTATTTTACTGCTTGTTTGAGAGAATCATCTCGTAGAATTTTGCAATCATTTAAATAATCCTCATTCGCCACGTGTGAATTGGTTATTGTTTAAAATATGGTGAATTTTTCGATTTAATTTAATTACCCATCCACTTATGTACAAATAGTAATTACAATTCAAAACAAAATTTAGCATAGAAACACCGTTAGGGAGACATCTGCTGTCTAGAACCTTGTACTAATTGAGAGGGAATTGTAGAGTCAACAAGCGACAATTATAAATGATAAACATTAATTATTGTTTCTTATCAGGTAAAGAGCCTTCCTTCAAAAAAATCTCCCTAGTCCATAATTAAATAATTCGCAATTTGGTTTTCAACAATGTGCCGTTTAGTTTTCACAAAGCTTCCGTTCGTACGGAAGAAAATGCCCAGTCAGATCAAACGAAATGATCAAGTCCTCCTGGAAAAGGACAATACGAATACATATCCTTATTCCGATGGAGTTGCCGATATGAAATGAACACAATACCAGTCCTCAGTAGTTCACTCCGTTTTCATCTTTCTTTCTCTTCGCCCGGACAAAGTGAGATTCCTATCGTGCTCCTTTCCACCACACGTTACAGAAATAAATTTGCATAATCCAGATCATTCCGTGCGATATATAAGCAAGATTTACTTAACATGTTTATTATTGTATGCAACCTTGTTATTATCATAAATATCAGTCACTGTCTTATTACTATCTGCATAAATATAGTACGTCTAATTTTTTTCTTCTTCTAAAATCAATAAATCACATCCTTCGCAAAATCAATTTTTTATGGTTGTGCAACAACTTTACCTTTCAAGAAAGTTTATTTCAAAAATTGCTTGAAATTATTTCGACAGATGCTTCAAATATTGACGGATGCATTTTAAAAAACCTGTCATTACAATTGTCTAAGCAAAATTATCCGAACTTAGGAGCAAAAATGGTTGCCATAGAAGACAAATTTTGGTTGAACAAAAATGAACTTCTGAATGAATTTTTGAATGGTAAAGATAAATACGATTAATTCCCCATAATGATGAGGTCTAATACTCGAAAACCGTTTACAGCTGTCAATGATGAAGAAGAATAATTCACGTTAAACCAAGTTGAATCCCACATAAACTAAAACAATAAACAAACGTTTCCTCACACGAAGGTGGTTACGATAATAAATATATTTAAACATACTGTAGAATAAACATACGTCAGTGTCTTATTACCGCCTGCATAAATACCCAGTGTTTATTACAATACGAAATTCCCCGGGGCTATAATGCGTGCCCACAATTATTCATCCCGGATAGAGAATTTTGTTCTCTTACGGTACATAAATGTTGCTTACCGCGTAACAAAACCTTATTGAAATTAATTTACGATAAGGCGGCATGAGTTTACGTTACACCATTAGAGTGGTGTTTTTGTTCTCCTTTTTCGTCTGGATCTAGTGCACCTGGATCCGTCCGTAAATGGCTGCCGTGTATTTGCATCAACTTTGGTAAAAAAAAAACTTCCCAAACTCAATTTATGCTGCAGAAAAGGTGAATGAAAACAGAATATAATGCATGAGATTTATTCTTAAAAAAAGGTTTTACTTGAATTGATGAAGTGATTATTACAAACTCAATTATTTTAGGTCTTGCAAAATGCTTATCTGCGGAGTTGCTATAATGCAGGTGCAGCTGGAGATGATCCACGTTGAGGTCAACTGCTGTAACTGATACTAATAATACATTTTATAAACATGATGTAATTGCAATTGTTCGCAACCGTTTATTGTATACAGGGTGTCCCAGAAAGCAATGGTAACTTGTGTGCAACATCTACAACTAGTCCTTGTTCTAAATGTAAAGTAAGCGACATCTGTTGAGATCATTTAGAAAAGTTACCACTTCTTTCTGGGGCACCCTGTATAAGTGAATACATAAAAAAATAAAGTCATTTTTGTATGTATACAGACTGAAATATTAGAAAAAAAACGGGATGAAAAATTATTTTTTCCGCTACCGACAACGTAAATACGCATTGCATGCATGGTTACAGGTACCGTAAGTGGCTGATAACATTCGTGGTGTTTGTTGTCCTTGACGACGGAACTTAATTTTTACTTACGGACCTAGGAAAATAATAAACAGAAACGTAACGCTCCAACATATAGGCGAGCAACACATTTTCGTCTATACCTACAGAATCGGCATCCTTTTTACATAACTGCTTAAAAAGAGTCGTAACATGACACATACCTTTTTAGATTTTGTCGGTAACACATTCTAACACGCAATATTCGCAGCTTCGTTTGCACCCGTGCCCGCAAAAACTGTCACTGGATTGACACAAACAAACAAAATTCGACATTGTTTTCTCCGTTGCTGGGTTGCCATAGGACGCATAGAACGCATAGGTGACTATAAAAATTTGAATCCCAAAAGTTACAAGCCGTATTTTAGAATATTTTCTGATCATTTTTAAGTATTATATTTCCGGTAGCGGAAAAAAATTAATAAGCAACACGGAACGTAATGACAATTAACATTTTCGGCAGGCGACGAGCCTCGGCTCCGCCTCGGTTCGTATTCGCCTACCTCAAATGTTAATACGTCCTTACGTTCCTTGTTGCTTAAATAACTATTAACATCAACAGGATTCTAAAATTCGGATTTCACCTTTGCATTATGTGCATATTGAGTTTACACTACACGCCACTGAGTAATTTATTCCAATTATATAAAAATTAGTACACGGTTGGAGCTACAACATTATTGAAATATCATGCATATTTATTAGCTGCGTAGAAGGGTGAATTCCGAACACACGCATGACATATTTGATCATACGAAATACAATCAACTCCGGATTATTTTACATTCACATGATACCATTAAATTACTACACAAATATGTTTACGTGTGTTATACATATTTAATAATTCGACGAAATTAACTCGATTAATTATTTACCTGTGGTCCCGTTCATACACAAAATGTTTCAACAGCGTATCAATAATTGCATCTCAGAATATTCTATATGCGAGTGAATAAAATTGAAATCTAGGCAGAGAGGCCTATGGTCAATGGGCCAGAGAGACTAACCGAGTAAGGATGATTGCCTACCTATCAGTGCGTTGATGTGATTATTTTACGATGTTGAGTTGAAATAAAAGCCCTGTATACAAAATTAAAAAAAATATATTTGTTTGCGAAATTATGACCAAACTGAAATTTTATTTATTTACTCGGCCGAAATCCTTAGTTTTTCCGGAATTTTCCATCAAAATCGCTTCTTTGCTAAATTTGCACTTTCGGCTAGATTTTCTTAATTTTCCTGAAAACCCTTCGTTGGATTTTAATAAAATTTTCAGGACATGTTCCAGACACACATGTAGCTACAAAACAGAAAAATAATCCGAAAATGGGTTATCGTTAGTTTTTCCGAAATTTTACATCAAAATCGCTGCTTTTGTAAATTTGCACTTTCGGCTAGATTTTCTTAATTTTCCTGAAAACCCTTCGTTGGATTTTAATAAAATTTTCAGAATAAGTTCCAGACGTATATAGCTATAAAACAAGAGAAAAATCCGAAAATGAGTTATCCTTAGTTTTTCCGGAATGTTCCATCACAATCGCTGCTTTGGTAAATTTGCACTTTCGGCTGAATTTTCTTAATTTTCTTGAAAACCCTGTGTTGTATTTTAAAAAAAAATTCAGGGTATGTTCCAGACGTATGTAGCTACAGAACAGAAGAAAAATCCGAAAATGGGTTATCCTTACCTTTTCCGGAATTTTCCATCAAAATCGCTGCTTTGCTAAATTTGCACTTTCGGCTCGATTTTCTTAATTTTCTTGAAAACCCTTGGTTGGATTTTAATAAAATTTTCAGGATATGTTTCAGACGTATGTAGCTATAAAATAAGAGAAAAACCCGAAATCCGTTTTCCTGGAATTTTCCATCAAAATCGCTGCTTTGCTAAATTTGCACTTTCGGCTCGATTTTCTTAATTTTCTTGAAAACCCTTGGTTGGATTTTAATAAAATTTTCAGGATATGTTCCAGACGTATGTAGCTATAAAATAAGAGAAAAAGCCGAACACGGGTTATCCTTAGTTTTCCTGGAATTTTCCATCAAAATCGCTGCTTCGGTAAATTTGCACTTTCGGCTAGATTTTCATAATTTTCCTGAAAACCCTTCGTTGGATTTTAATAAAATTTTCAGGACACGTTCCAGATGTATGTAGCTACAAAACAGAAGAAAAATCCGAAAATGGGTTACCGTTAGTTTTTCCAGAATTTTCCATCAAAATCGCTGCTTTGCTAAATTTGCACTTTCGCCTAGATTTGCTTAATTTTCCTGAAAACCCTTCGTTGGATTTGAATAAAATTTTCAGGATATGTTCCAGACGTATGTAGCTACAAAACACAAGAAAAATCCCAAAATGGGTTATCCTTACTTTTTCCGGAATTTTCCATCAAAATCGCTGCTTTGGTAAATTTGCACTTTCGGCTAGATTTACTTAATTTTCTTAAAAACCCTTGGTTGGATTTAAATAAAATTTTCAAGATATGTTCCAGACGTATGTAGCTATAAAACAGAAGTAAAATCCGAAAATGGGCTATTCTTAGTTTTTCCGGAATTTTCGTCAAAATCGCTGCTTTGGTGAATTTGCACATTCGGCTAGATTTTCCTAATTTTCCTGAAAACCCTTCTTTGGATTTTAATAAAATTTTCAGGATATATTCCAGACGTATGTAGCCACAAAACCGAAAAAATCCGAAAATGGGTTATCCTTAGTTTTTCCGGAATTTTCCACCAAAATTGCTGCTTTGGTAAATTTGCACATTCGGCTAGATTTTCTTAATTTTCTTGAAAACCCTTTATTGGATTTGAATAAAATTTTCAGGATGTGTTCCAGACGTGTGTAGCTATAAAAGAGAAGAAAAATCCGAAAATGGGTTATCCTTAGTTTTTCCGGAATTTTTCATCAAAATCGCTGCTTTGGTTAATTTGCACTTTCGGCCAGATTTTATTAATTTTCTTGAAAACCCTTCGTTGGATTTTAATAAAATTTTCAGGATATGTTCCAGACGTATGTAGCTATAAAACAGAAGAAAAATCCGAAAATGGGTTATCGTTAGTTTTTCCGGAATTTTCCATCAAAATCGCTGGTTTGATAAACTTTTTCTTTCGGCTGGATTTTCTTAATTTTCTCGAAAACCCTTCGTTGGATTTTAATAAAATTTTCAGGATATGTTCCAGACGTATGTAGCTACAAAAAATAAGAAAAATCCGAAAATGGGTTATTCTTAGTTTTTCCGGAATTTTCGATCAAACTCGCTGCTTTGGTAAATTTGCACTTTCGGCTAGATTTTCTTAATTTTCCTGAAAACCCTTCGTTGGATTTTAATAAAATTTTCAGGATATGTTCCTGACGAATGTAGCTATAAAACAGAAGAAAAATCCGAAAATGGGTTATCCTTAGTTTTTCCGGAATTTTCCATCAAAATCGCTGGTTTGGTAAATTTTTCTTTCGGCTGGATTTTCTTAATTTTCCTAAAAACCCTTCGTTGGTTTTTAATAAAATTTTCAAGATATGTTCCTGACGTATGTAGCTACAAAACAGAAGAAAAATCCGAAAATGGGTTATCCTTAGTTTTTCCGGAATTTTCCATCAAAATCGCTGCTTTGCTAAATTTGCACTTTCGGCTAGATTTTTTTAATTTTCCTGAAAACCCTTTGTTGGATTTTAATAAAATTTTCAGGATATGTTCCAGACGTATGTAGCTGCAAAACAGAAGAAAAAACCGAAAATGGGTTATCCTTGGTTTTTCCGGAATTTTTCATTAAAATCGCTGCTTTGGTAAATTTGCACTTTCGGGTAGATTTTCTTAATTTTCCTGAAAACCCTTCGTTGGATTTTAATAAAATTTTCAGGATACGTTCCAGACGTATGTAGCTAGAAAACAGAAAAAATCCGAAAATGGGTTATCCTTAGTTTTTCCGGAATTTTCCACCAAAATTGCTGCTTTGGTAAATTTGCACATTCGGCTAGATTTTCTTAATTTTCTTGAAAACCCTTTATTGGATTTGAATAAAATTTGCAGGATATGTTCCAGACGTATTTAGCTACAAAAAATAAGAAAAATCGGAAAATGGGTTATACTAAGTTTTTCCGGAATTTTCCATCAAAATCGCTGCTTTGCTAAATTTGCACTTTCGGCTAGATTTTCTTAATTTTCTTGAAAACCCTTCGTTGGACTTTAATAAAATTTTCAGCATATGTTCCAGACGTATGTAGCTATAAAACATAACAAAAACCGAAAATGGGTTATCCTTAGTTTTTCCGGAATTTTCCATCAAAATCGCTGCTTTGGTAAATTTGCACTTTCGGCTAGATTTTCTTAATTTTCCTGAAAACCCTTCGTTGGATTTGAATAAAATTTTCAGGATACGTTCCAGACATATGTAGCTATAAAATAGAAGTAAAAACCGAAAATGGGTTATCGGTAGTTTTTCCGGAATTTAACATCAAAATCGCTGCTTTGCTAAATTTGCACTTTCGCCTAGATTTTCTTAATTTTCCTGAAAACCCTTCGTTGGATTTTAATAAAATTTTCAGGATATGTTCCAGATGTATGTAGCTAAGTTATGTTATAGAATAATTAACCGATAAACTCACAGATAACAAACATTTGGAAGCAGACCAAAGCAATAAATAATTTATTTATTATCGCATTAGATCTCAAAATTAGTATTGGTGCGTTATCTCTACACGAGACTTAATTTATTGTTATTGGACACGATCAATGCCGGAAAGCACCTTGTGTGCGCGAATCCCTATTCTGACTCATCGACAGATGTTCAGAAGAATATTGGGCCCCCACAAAGGGTGCCTGCCCGGCTTTAAATTCGGCATATCGAATTCCTATTATACCTACCCCAAACCTACTTCTAGGAATAGGGTCACCTAGAAACGCGTCCCTTTATATCGTGGAAATTAATTGTCCCTCGAAGGATCGATACGAGTACTTTCAACAGCTGCAGGCTAAATATTTCCTACATTTTCAAATTTATAATGGGGAGCATTAAATAGTGCTTAAAACAAGGATTACCGCCCGGAATTTATGGGGCTTTTCCGAAATTGGATTTGTTCTAAGTCATTCGTGTTCCGTGTTGTGTGTAAAATTTATGGCTCCGGGCCGTCCATCATTCTTTATTTCAAATGGTGCTGGCAGGCCGACTTCGAAAAAAAAAATCACACGAGAATTATTACTGTATTATCGATTCCTGCTTTATATAAAACAGGATTTGCAGTTTCCGTAATTTGTTTTGGAAACCGGGGGGGGAAATATGACTTCCTACTTTTTTCACCAGATAAATTTCGAAAAGGCGAATGCTTCCGTTATTGCGAGCCATTTTTCATTGGTTCGATTTAATTGCTTGCGCAAAAAAAAATCCGTTAGCTTTTTTGCGTATGTAAATATCTGCCCGCATTTGCATGCGCCCTTCAAAGCCCTTTGGCGGTATATGCAGATGACAGGTATTTGATTGTGCTTAGTGTGGACGGAGCGAAACAAGCAACTACTCCAATATTAGTTGGTGCGGTATAAGTGGATAGAAACTAAGCTCTGCAAATCCGTAAGATGGACGGAATTTCAGACTTGTCGAGTTTTAATTCCGGAAGTTGGTTTAACTTTTTTAAGTTCTTTAAGTGGTTACGAAATCGCGCTTTAACGTTTTGTAACATAATTACGGAATGTCTTGTTGAATCTCTTTGCAACTTGGACTTGTCACTAACGAATTTAAAAGTTTCACTGAATTATATTTGTGTTTAAGAAATGTAGCGGAAGATTCATGGTTGTAAAACGGCACAAATTTACTCCCCGTAATAGTGAGCATTCTCCGCAATTGTTGGTGTAATACATTGTCCCGTAAATTCCAGAAAGCACAGATGGCTTCAAATTCACGTGCCCGACCCTTTGTTTCCACTACATTTAAAAATGTACATTACGCGTAATGGCATCCCTGTTTAATAATAACGTTGTCCGCGGCAACTGTACGCTTTTTGGGCGTTGGTAATAAAATACTAATGTGTACGATGTACAGTCAGAGAAAATACAAATGCGAAACCCGCTCGGCGAGGGAATGCTGCCGCATGTCGGTGCTTAGTTCGTCAAAATCAGTCAGTCCCTGCCTAAAATCCATTTATGAGGTAATAAAAGGGTATCCCGAGATAAGATGGTCAAAATGCCACCCGACACAGATTTTAAATAAATATGAAAATATTATTAGTTATGACCTTAACCAAAGTAGTCGTAAGCCGTATATCAAAAAAACCCCGACATGACCCCGGGAAGCCCCAAAATAAGATTTTTTCAAATATAATTTTTTTAACCACTAAAAAAAATCTGAAAAAATCACATATATTATTGATCAAAATACCAAATTAGATGAATTTTTCAAGGTCATTTTATATTTTTATAAATTTATCAACAATTGAAATAAATTTAGGATAGATTGAATATATAGGGTTATTCACACTATACGGCACGGAATATTGTGGCCAAAATACGTGACTTTCAAAAAGTTTGACTTTTAGGGTATATAGGGGTCTATTATGGTTACTTTTTAAAATTAATTTCATATTATACAGGGTGTTCCAAACGCCCTAAAATATCAAAGTTGCGTTTTTTTTTTAATGAAACACCCTGTATTTTAATAAAACCTTTAATAAAATTATCGGATTAAAATCAAAATCTTGGATTTTATTGCAAAAATTTTGCGTTTAAGGTCCAAAACCATGAATTCTATGGTCCAAATTTGAGATTTTACATGACATTCCTAGATTATAATCAAAATTTTTGATTTAGGACTCAAATTCTGCGTTTAAGGGTCAAAAACTTGGATTTTATGTTCCAAATGCCAGATTTTATATGCAATTGATCAATTGAATCCAAATATTGGATTTTGGGTCTCAAGTTCTGCGTTTAGGAACCAGAAACTTGGATTTAAAGTTTAAAGATTTTACATATAATTATCAAATTAAAATCCAAACTTTGGATTTTTCAACACAAAGTTTGCGTTTAAAAACCATGGATTCTATGGTCCAAATTCGAGATGTTTATTGAAATTCTTGTATTAGAATCCAAATTTTAAATTGTAAGTCTCAAAATCTGCGTTTAGGGGCCAAAAACTTGGATTGAATATTTCAAATTTCGGATTTTACATATAATTATCAAATTAAAATCCAAATTTTTAATTTTTAGTCACAAATTATGCGTTTAAGATCCAAAACTGTGACTCAAACAGATTTTTTTTAGATTTTTGACCTGTATATTCGATTTTGTTTGTCTAAATTTTTGATTATTAGGCCCAAACATTATTTATTTTGGCCTAAATTTAATTGGTAGAATCTTCGACTGTTTGGTCCGCATTTTCTATTTTTCCAGACGAATTTTTAATTCTTAAATTTTCAATATTTTTGGTCAAAATATTTTATCTTTGTATTTTTGATTTTTTTTTAAATATTCTAAATATTCTTTATATATACAAACATCTTTATTTAAGAATTGATACAAATATATATACAAATATATATACATACATTCTTTATTTTGACCTAAATTTTCGATTTAATTGTTCAAATTTTTTATTCTCTGGTCCGCATTTTTTATTTTTCAGGCCGAAATTTTTATTCTAGTTCAAAATTTTTAATTTGATTTTGATTAAAATATCTATAACCTGAATTATTGATTTATATGCCAGATGTTTTTAATTTTTTCCGGTATTTTCGAGGTTTGTTTGTTGAAGTTTTCGATTTTTTAGCCTGCATTTGTTATCTTTAGGGCCGAATTTTCTATGCAATGTCTAAATTTTCGACTTTCTGGCCTACATTACAAATTTGTATTATTATTTTTTTTAATCTTTTGACCTAAATTTTTCTTTACTAACTTCTCGATTTTATTGTCAAAATTTTCGATTTTTTGGTCAGCATTTTTGATTTTTCGTTTAGTCTGCGTTTATTATCTTTAGGTCCGAGTTTTCGATGTTTTGTTTAAATTTTTGACTTTTTGGCCAACATTGTAGATTTTTATTTTCTTTTATCTTTTGCCCTAAAATTTTCTTTATTTGACTGTTAAAATTTTTCTTTCCTTGGTCCACCATTTTTTTTATGCCAGAATTTTCGATATTTGGTCTAAATTTTAGATTTAAAGTCTGTTTTTTATCCAATATTTTAGATTTTTTAACTTGAATTATTGATTTCATTTCGTGATTTTTTTAAAAAAATTTTGGCTATTATTTTCGAATTTTTGATCAGAAACTTATTTTTGGCAAATTATTTTGCTTCTACCTAAGTTTTTAATTTTTTATAATAAAACACTTTTACTTTGTTGGTATAACACAAATTTTATTTATTGTTGTCTATAGTTTCGGCAACTCAACTTGCCATTAACAAAACATAAAGTAATTTAAACTATATTTTAATTTTTTGTCTGCGTTTTTTTTAGATCAGGATTCTAGATTTATTGGCCCATATTTTAAATTTCTGTATTTTTGATTTTTTTGTTCCAATTCTTTTTATTTTTCATTATTTAGAGCAAAATATTCGATTGGTTTGTAGAAATTTTCGATTTTTTGTCTGCATACGCCCGAGTTTTCGATGTTTTGTCTAAATTTTCACTTTTTTAGGCCCTACTTTTTTGGCCGATTCGATTGTTTTGGTTTCAATTTTAGTCGACTTGAATTTTCGATTCGTTTGTTAAAAATCTTGATTATTTGGTCTACCACTTTGAGTTTTGGGTACGAATTTTAGATTTTAGGTCTTCATTTTTTATTTTTTTGTCCCATATTTTAGATTTTCTTAACTTGAATTATTGATTTTATTGTGCGTTTTTGTTTTAATTTTAATTTATTATATTATTTTCGAATTTCTTGTTGGAACTTATTTTAAGCTAAAAAGAGTTATATTTGGGGCTGAAAATGGCAAATGATTTTTCTTTTGCTTGTATTTTCAATTTTTTTGGTCTGCATTTTTATTTTTAAACCAGGATTTTTTATTTTTTCTGCCGATGTTTTAGATCTTTTTTGTTCCAAATTTTTGATTTTTTGGCCAAAATATTTGATTGGTCTAGGAAGATAAACGGTTCTTTGTTTCTTCAAAAAAGGGGGGGGGGGGTATTATATAAGTGGCTCTACCATCAACATGTTCCACGAGCCGCCACTGGTAAAGATATAAGGTATTTGAAATAAAAAAAAAAAAGAATCTAAACTCAACATAAACATACTGTTACTCTATTATTAATTAGATAACATTTTGCTGCTCAATTGTTGATAAATATATACAAAATATCGGAAAAAGATTAGTTATTCAAATTTTTCAAGATGACGCACCAAATATGACTAAAAAATTGTTATTAATAACACAATTTTGACAATTAAATAAAACTGAGTGTAAGTACGGTTGCCTACATTGTCAATACATTGCAATGCGTTGATGTGATTATTATAACATAGAACATAGACATTAGCAATTAAAAAAAAGACCCTGTATAAAAATTAATGTAGAAAAATTATGTTTGTCAATAAAGATGTTTCATATTCATATAAAAACTCTATTGGAACATTCGGAATTTATTTGGTAGAATTATCCTTAATGTATCCTTTATTCTGGAACGCATAGATGACTATTTAAAGCTAATTATATAATTACCGAAGATTGTAAATAAAGTCACAAGAAAATTAGCTAGGAATTAATTACGTACGATATATGTTTTATGTTATTTGATACTCTTCCTTTGATGCGGCACTGATTTAGGATACGCTGCCAGATGATATTTATAACTGAATTATCCCAGCAGAGCTGAATCATAAATAATAGGACCCAGTGGCGCTTTCTACTAATTAATTTAAACTACCGGTATCACGTTATGTATACGTGGACTTGGTGTATTTCTGGGCTTAATTAATTTACCTCTGTATTCAGTTAGCTTATCAAGTTACTAATATTTGTGATTTGCATTATGAATATTAAACATCATTATTTTTTACGAAAACCCGTTGACCTGGTCAAACTTTCTGTAATTATTACGAAACACTCTACAAACCCCTTGGCTTGGTCAGTTTTCTGTAATTAATATGAAATTCTCGTTGCAAAAACAATAGGCTTGTTAAAACCACAGTATCGTCAGACAACCGATATTACTTTTTTTTATAAAATCGTCGAAATTATATTTTAATCGTTCCAATTACCGTCTGCTAGTATTACGTGTAATTACGATTCGAACAGACTTTCCAGAACTAACGTAAATACCAGCATTGCGTGTCGTTATGAGTTTAAAGTCAAGACAAAACATATTGATTTTGAAGGACTTAAACGTTCCGAATCGATTCGTGTTTTACCTGAGAATTTCCATGAAGTAAACAAATGTGTAATTCACTGAATAAAAACCACAAAATGCATTTCTGATTGAACATAATGATCGATAATTGAAGAAATAATAAGTACACGTTGTAATCTGTGATGTTAATTAGTGATTCAATCTATACTGCAGCTTGTATAACTGAAAAACCCGTGTAGTGAGTGAATTATATGTACAATTCCGGCCAAAAAGAAACGGGACACCTTTTTTTGTAGGGTGTGAATCGACCTCTATTCGAGTTTTAATAATAAGTGTAATAAATAATTTGTACATGTAATATGTACATGTGACTATATTATGGCATTTATGTGTTTTCTTTTTGTATTCAATTTAATTGATTTTTATGATTGTCTTATGTAGAAGGTGTATACAGTAAATAAATAAATAAATAAATAAATTTTATTTATAATATGAAAGGATGCAGGGTGCTACAGAACACGAATAGATGGCATTACTTTTTTTACTCCGTTCAGACATTGAAATTGGGAATTGAACTCCATGAATAAATTTTAGAAAAAAGACACGCACCAGACGATATAGGCAGTAGCGGCTCGTGAAACATGTTGATGGTGGAGCCACTTATACAATATACCCCGCTTCTCCCACCCCCTTTTTTGAAGAAAGAAATAATGATTTATCTTATTAGACAAAAGTAACTGGCGAAAAAGTGTTTGAAAACTTCATTACTTAATTAAAAATTCTTGCACAGCTTGAAACTACAGGTAGTGCCATGACTCCTTGGCTCTATACAGTGGCGGCTGGTGGAACATTTTGATGGTAGAGCCACTTGCCTACAATATAATAACAGTAATTGAAATTGAAAACCTCTACAGAAACATTAAATAAATCAAATAAAAACAATTTTGAAATTCAGATTTTGAAAAAAGAGTTTTCAGATTTTTGAGGAATCTTGTAGTAGAATTATTTTGGAGTAAATCTAGAAATTTTCACGTTTGCGGCAATTGTTTTTATGTTTTTTTCTGAGCTCTAGACAATTGAACAACTGCAGAATTTCAACAATTTGTGTTCTCGCGCAAATATTTCGAAATCTCTCAAACGACAGTCTTTTGATTTTTATGGAATCTTACAGTAGAATTAATTTTAGGAAAATCGAGAAAATTTCAAGTTTGTTGGAATTTTTTTAATATATTTTAAGCTCCGATAAAATGCAAAACTTCAGAATTTCAGCCAGTTGTGTTCTCGCGGAAATAAATCGAAATCTTGTGAAGAAGTCTTCGGATTTTTATGGAATCTTGATGCAGAACTGATCTTTAGCAAATCTGAAAAGTTTCTCGTTTGTGACAATTGTTTTTATATTTTTGAGCTCTAGGTAATTGAACAACTTCAGAATTTCAACAGTTTATGTACTCGTGAAATTATTTTGAAGTTTATCTAAGAAAAGTCTTTCGATTTTAAGGGATCTTATAGTAGACTACATTTTAAGTAAATCTGGAAATGTTTACATTTGTGGCAATTGTGTTTATATTTTTAAATTAACAACTTCATGCGTGTTCTCACGCAAATATTTCGAAATCTCGCGAAGGACAGTTGTTTGTTTCTTATGGAATCTTGAAGTAGAATTGATCTTAAGCAAATCCAGAATCAAATTCGTTGAAATTTTTTTAATATTTCTTTGAGCTTTGAAAAAACGCACAAATTCAGAATTTCAGCCAGTTGTGTTCTCGCGGAAATAAATCGAAATCTCGTGAAGAAAGAACTTTTGGATCTTTATGGAATCTTGACGCAGATTTAATCTTAAGCAAATCTGGAAAGTTTCACGTTTGTAGCAATTGTTTTTATATATTTTTGAGCTCTAGGCAATTGAACAACAATTTCAACAGAATTCTTCAGAATTTCAACAATTTGTGCTCTCGTGCAACCCGGCGAGGGCAAGTCTTCGGATTTTTGAGGAATCCTGTAGAAGAATGTATTTTTAGTAAATCTGGAAATTTTCACGTTTGTGGCAATTGTTTTAATATTTTTTTTAAGCTTTGGGCTTTTTAACAACTTCAGAATACCAACAATTTGTGTTCTAGTGCAATTATTTCGAGATTCTGTACAGGATTTTTAAGGAATTTCGCAGTAGAATTAATTTTGAGTAAATTTGGAAATTTTCACATTTGTGGCAATTGTTTTTGTATATTTTTTAGCACTAGACAGTTGAACAAATTTCAGAATTTCGACAATTTTTGTTCTGATGCAATTATTTTCAAATCCCACGAAGGAAAGTATTCGGATTTATAAGGAATCTTATAGTAGAATTGTTTTCGAGTAAATCTGGAAATCTTTACGTTTGTGGCAATTGTTTTAATACTTTTTTGTGCTCTAGGCAATTGAACTACCTATTTCAAAATTCAAACAATTTGTGATCTAGTGCAAAAATATTTTGAAATTCAGCGAAATTATTTTGAGGAATATTGTAGTAGATTTGATTTTGAGTAAATTTGGTAATTTGTAGTATTTTTTGTTCTAGATAATTTCAGAATTTTAACAATTTGTTTTCTCATGCAATTATTTTGACAATCAGTGAAGGGAAGTCTTCGGATTTTTGAGGAATCTAGTAGACTTAAATTTTAGTAAATCTGGAAAATTTCACGTTTGTGGCAAATGTTATTATCATTTTTTAAGCTCTGGACAAAATGCGAACAATTTGTGTTCACGTACAATTATTTTGAAATTCATCGAAGGAAAGTCTTCGGATTTAGAATAATTTAAAAATCCTTGCTGAGTTTGAAATTAGTGGTAGTGCCATGGCTCCTCGGCTCTACATAACGAGCCGTCCCTGGATATAGGTGTCCTATTTTTTTGCATTTTGTTTCAGGCTGCGATATGTCAATTCAATTCTACTAGTGGGATGTCAAAATTAAATTCATTCCTGATGGATTTTGAAAATTTCAAGCTGATTCCAGCGTGAATGAATTATTTACAATTTATTTAATCGCCGTATGCGATTTTGGTTTCTACAGTCCAAGTTTTAAGTCTTACTGTTTTATTTCAGGCTATGATGTGTCAATCCTCGAAGAAGAAATTTAAAATTTTGATTTCAAAAATTTTGAAGCGGAAAATTTGTTTTTACTTTTTCCGTTACGAAGAACGAGAAAGTATTGTGATCGTGGTTTTTTTTTATTTTTTTTTGTGGAAATATCCGTTTTGGGGTCCCTAGATGCCATTTTAACAATTTCTGGATTTTTTTTGTGTCTGTGGCTGTGTGTGTGTCTGTGCGCGCTGTATCTCAAAAACTACTATAGCAATTGATATGAAACTTTTAACATCCATCTTATTTGATAATCCGAAGAACTGAAAAGCTTTTGGTAAAATTTCGTACACCGGAAGTGGGCGTTTACCTTAACTGTTTTTTGTTTTTTGCCAATATTTTCTTAAATATGAAAAATATCACAAAAACATTGAAGACAACAAAGAAATGAACATCTTTTGCTTAAAAACTTTTTCACAAAATCATTTTTATTCGAGAAAAAAATTTATTATTTTTGTTTTAATTTTTGGTTTATAATTGTAAAACGATAAATCACAGCAAATTTATGTTAATAATAATTGAGGAGTTGAACTGCAAAACTCAACTAATCCAATTTTGGGCCAAAATGAGCTTGGTATCGATTCTTACTGTCCAAACATAGATACATCCGAATATGTGTGAATTACCTTTCAAAACGCAACAAATCATATTTAAAAATGCGGCTAAACATTCATTTTTTTTAAGCAACAAACAGACTTCCTGAACGTTTTTCGCGGTTTCTGAACAAATTATAAAAGTGGTTTTGTTGAGTTTTGCAGTTCAACTCCTCAATTGTAAAGAATACCAAAATGAACAACTTACAAAGAACAAGTTTTTTTCGAAATCTCTTTAGTTTTTGAGTAAACTGAGTTTTTAATTTAAAGTATAATTTTTCCATCTTTCATAATTTTGACGTTTTAAATCTCAGTTTCATCAGAGTCTACAAAACGCTCGATGTACATTTAAAATATGATTTAAATTGAAAATAAACCATGAAAACGTAAATATAAATGGCTATGATACCATCAAGTCGGAGAAAGTAACATGATGGCCACATCACCATTTTTTCGGAAATGTTTAGAAAACGCTGATTTATTATTATTACGTTTATTAAAAGCAGTGCTACGCATAAATTCCTGTACCATTAATTATAATTAATTAATGGAGAACAGCACTTCCCCGTGCGTGGGCGGTAATGGCGAACTCCGCAACAAGATGAAAACTTCGCTTCCTCGAAAGATTTACCAAAACTTAGTTACATGTAACTTTACATTTTTACATAATTCCACATTACGCGGGGAAAACTTTTCGGCCATGAATTTTAATTAAAGGCCAGAAAATACTTCCAAAATCGGCCATCGATGAAGCGATAGAGGGGAAAGTTTATCAGATTTCTCTCCCCGAGAGAAAAGCCAAAAGTCACCGAAATCTAATTTTGCATTCCGGGGCATTTGAAAGTTTAATGGGACCGAACCGGGCGGAAAATCTGACAAATTTTTGGCTTAATCACACGAATGTTAATCAGATTATTCTTATCCGTTGGGCTCATGAATATTACACAAAAGTAAGCAATTTCCGCGGCCCGAATCTGATATTTTTAAATTATTCTAATTTAATCGCTGATACGTATTAAATTTATGCGAATAATCTCGGATTAATTGCATACATTGTTCCCGGAATTGATTTCTTCTATGGCCTATAATTTCGTTTGCAGTTTAAATTTCTTTGAATACATTTGAATTAATTTTATTTTCATTTCACAAAAAAAATAAAATCCATATCCGAGCGTAAATTATCAACTTCAACTTTAAAAATTTTATAACAGTTAATTATTATTATATTGTTAGTACGTCTCTGTCCTGGCTATCCAATTGGTCTTTCGGCCCTAGAGTGAGTTATTATCACAATTTTACTTTTCTCGTGATTGTGACTAAAATAGTATATACCTCGCGGAAAGACAATTTCAGCCTATGACCTCGGCTGTAATGCAGTCTTTCCCGACCCGGTTTGTAACATACCATTACATAAATTTGAGACAACCTCACTTACTGTATTTTCGTCTTTATAAAATTTATATTATTACATGTCGCCTCCAATTTGACAGCGGGAATACTTCTTATTTTGAGTGGTTCGGATTAGAGATGACACTTCTGGGTGTGGAAGAGGAAAAAGTGGTTCTAAACTAAGGCTGCAATTTTAACACGCGAACTGACAGGACGGCGTCCTGGGATGTTCGTCGGTTTATAAAAGTTTCAAGTGAAAATCAACATCGACGGAACGTCCAAAAATAGTTGGGCTATTTCCGCTCGCATTATCAGCCCCCTATTGATTTTTTATCTCCGCCGGCTTGGAAATTATTGATAATGCGGGGGCGCGGATGGTTATTGAAATTAATACGGACGGAATGCGTATCTCTCGCAAGTTTTCGCGGCTAGGCTTTGTGAGGGTGTTAAAACTTTAAGGACGTGAGGGCGTTATTACTAAAGGTATCTAAGCATAAATAAAATCCTAAGAGAGGGCGTTACTACTAAAGATATCTAAGCATAAATAAAATCCTAAAAGAGGGCGTTACTACTAAAGATATCTAAGCATAAATAAAATCCTAAAAGAGGGCGTTACTACTAAAGATATCTAAGCATAAATAAAATCCTAAAAGAGGGCGTTACTACTAAAGATATCTAAGCATAAATAAAATCCTAAAAGAGGGCGTTACTACTAAAGATATCTAAGCATAAATAAAATCCTAAAAGAGGGCGTTACTACTAAAGATATCTAAGCATAAATAAAATCCTAAAAGAGGGCGTTACTGCTCAAGATATCTAAGCATAAATAAAATCCTAAAAGAGGCCATTACTACTAAAGATATTTAAGCATAAATAAAATCCTAAAAGAGGGCGTTACTACTAAAGATATCTAAGCATAAATAAAATCCTAAAAGAGGGCTTGAAAAAGCAAAAATTATATTTTTTTCAATTCGTCTAAAGAAAATTGAAAAATATTTTCTACAAGAATAAAACTTTCTGAATCTACTTCAAATTGATACACCTACGTGATTCCGAAATAATCCCAAAATAATCTCCTCCATCAATTACAAGATTATTTTAAAAATTTTATCAATAATATTATTTATTAGTATATTATTTTAGCTGTGCAGTTTTTACCCGTTTTATTTTATTTTGTTTATATTTATTGTAACATGTTTTGTTCGTCATTGCTATTTATGTGATTTTTAGTGCGATTTATTTTTATATGTAAATTACCTCATTTCTGTAAAAAAACAATTTCGCTACATTTACAATATGTTTATATTTTTGTTTTAAGTAATTTTCCGTTAATAAATCTATTATTATTATTATTATTATCCCACTTAAACGCCGTACTGGTTATTCCCAAGTTATTATTTTTTAAATTTGATTAAATATTAAAAACTAATGGGCCATCAGCATGGCATTTTCTAAAATTACTTAGAATAGATGCTGCTATGCGATTTAATCAAAATCTCAAAATATTCCTTCCTTTAATTACAAGATAATCCTACTGGAACATCCTTGTGTTAATTTAAAAATTATATATTTTCAAATTTGTTTAGAAAGATTGAAAAATATTTGCTACAGAATAGAAATTTCTGAAGCTACTTCAAACTGATGCTACTATGTGTTTCCATAAAAATCCCAAAACACCCCTTCCCTTAATTACAAGATAATCCCACTTAAACACCAAAGTGTTCATTCCGAAGTTAATTTTTTTGAAATTTAGTTAAAAAATATTAAAAACAATGGCCATAAACATAAAACTTTCTAAAATTACTTAGAATAGATGCTGCTAGGTGATTTTATCAAAATTTCAAAATATCCCTTCCTTTAATTACAAGATAATCCTACTGGAGCATCCTTGTGTTCATTTCACAATTAAATTTATTGAAATTCGTCTAAAAAATTGAAAAATATTTACTACAAGAATAAAACTTTCTGAAGCTACTTCACATTGATGTTACTACATGCTTCCATAAAAATACCAAAATTCCCCATCCCCCAATTACAAGATAATTCCACTTAAACGCCGTAGTGTTCATTTTTTAAACTCCGGTAAAAAAAAAACATTGGCAACAAACATTAAATTCTTTATAATGAGTTAAAGTAGATGCTACTACTTGATTTCATAACAATCCCAAAATTCCCCTTGCCTTAATTACAAGATAATATTTTTTTTTATTCGGCTAAAAAATTTGAAAAATTTTTACCACAAGAATAAAACTTTCTGAAGGTATTTCAAATCGATGCTACTATGTGATTCCATGAAAACCCCATAATACCTTCTCCCTCAGTTACAAGATAATCTCACTCAAACGTCATAATACTGTTCATTCCAAAATTATATTTTTTAAATTCGGCTAAATAAATTAAAAACAATATCTCAAAGCCTGAAACTTTATTTAGAATAGATGCTAGTACTTGATGTCATAAACACTCCAAAATATCCCCTTCTCTTAATTACAAGATAATCCTACTGGAACGTACTTGTTTTAATTTTTAAGTTACATTTTTTGAAGCGCGGCTAAAAAAAATGAAAAATATTTGCTACAAGAATTAAACTGTCTGAAGTTAGTTAAATTTATGACATTACCGGCGAGAAGTTAGCCATAAATTTCCAGCCACGGATTCACCCGGCACCTCCACTATATATTTTTCCAATTCGATATTTCCATGAAATAAACTTAAAATATTTAGGGTTTTAAGAAGCTCCCCATCAATAATAATTAACAAAAACTTTTTTTTTCAAATTTAAAAATCCAGGGCTGAAAGTGTTAAGTCAAATCTTTCTAAACAATGGTAAATCGAATATACTTTTCAAAATAATAGAAGGTGACCATTGTTTGGAAATATTTAAAACCAGAAATGTATAAATTTAAGTTTTCAGAACTACGATGAATTGAAAACACAGCCTCAACAAGCTCATTTACACATCAATGCAAATTACGAGTGCGTTAAGATAATTAAATCTCGTTGCACCGCTAATAAGTTTAAATTCACGTCAATTACCTGACGGATGTAAATCACTGAAACGAAATAAAACGCGAGCAAAACTGCCATCCATTAAAAGGCACAATTTACGTAGCTATCCTCCATCACATGACTGACTTCGTTTATCCGTCGACTAAATTGCAAACGAGCGAGAAACTTCCCAGTTTTTTGCTCGTTTAACACAAATTGGAAAATTAACGGAAGGGCGTTTCTTTTTTTTCTCTAAATCGCCCACACACACTGGAATCGGTTTGAATGCCGCAAACTCGATGTTTAATGTTTTTTTTCTTCTAATAATAAGCGTAAAAGGTATGTAAATATAACCGAAAAGCTTCTAATTCTAACAAAAAGCACTCTAACATCCTCAAATAATAATAATAATAAAAAACTTTATTCCAACTAAGGATGATAAAGTTAGAAAGGGCCATCGACAATGTCCTTCAGCCCCAGGGGCGGCTCGTTATATAGAGCCAAGGAGCCATGGCACTACCTCTAGTTTTGAGCTCAGAAAGAATTTTTAATTAATTCTTAACATTCTTTTTGAATGATGATGAAGTTACGTGGACGAAGAATTGTTAAAGTTTTCGACTGTTTGGTCCACATTTTTTAGTTTTCCCGACGAATTTTAGTTTTTAAATTATTTTTGACCTGTATTTTCGATATTTTTGGTCAAAATATTTTAACTTTTGGCCTAAATATCCTTTACTTTGACCTAAATTTGCGATTTAATTGTTTAAATTTTCGCATTTTTAATTTTCTCGCCGAATTTTTAATTTTTAGATTTTTGACCTGTATTTTCACTTCTTTTGGGTCTAAATTTTTGATCTGTTGACCTAAATATTCTTTATTATGACATAAATTTTCTATTTATGAATATTAATTTTAAAGTTATATACATATTTTGTAAGTTATATTGTTCAGTAATTGGTGTACACTATTGGGCAATAAAGTTATTATTATTATTATTAATATTATTATTATTTACTTGTTAAAATTTTCGTTTTTTTTTTGGTCCGTGTTTTAGATTTTTCGAGCCGAATTTTTATTTATTAGATTTTTGACCTGTATTTTAGATTTTTTTTGTCTAAATTTTTGATCTTTTCCACTAAATATTCTTTATTTTGACATAAATTTTCGATTTAATTGTTATAAATTTTGAGTTCTTGGACCGAATTTTTTATTTTTTAGGCCGAATTTTTCATTCTAGTTCCAAATTTTTGATTTGATTTTGGTTAAAATGTCTATAACCTGAATTATTGATTTATATGCCATTTTTTTTTATTTTTTCCGGTATTTTCGAGTTTTGTTTGTTGAAATTTTCGATTTTTTAGTCTGCATTTATTATCTTTAGGCCCGAGTTTTCGATGTACTGTCTAAATTTTCGACTTTATGGCCAACATTATAAATTTGTATTATTTTTTAAAATCTTTTGACCTAAATTTTTCTTTATTTTGACCTAACTTTTCGATTTTATTGTTAAAATTTTCGATTTTTTGGCCCCAATTTTTGATTTTTCGTTTAGTCTGCATTTATTATCTTTGGGGCTGAGTTTTCGGTGTTTTGTCTAAATTTTCGACTTTTTGACCAACATTGTGGATTTTTTTTAATCTTTTGCCCTAAATTGTTCTTTATTTGTCTGTTAAAATTTTTCTTTTCTTGGTCCACTATTTTTATTTTAAGGTCAGAATTTCTGGTCAGAAACTTATTTTTGGCGGCTGAAAGTCGCAAATTATTTTGCCAATTTTAATAATTTTCAAGTAACAAAAATTACAATTTTCAACTGCCAAAAAAGACAATTTTCAACTGCCAAATTTTATACTTTTCAACTGTCAAAAATGACAAATTCCAACTGCCAAAAGAGACAATTTTCAACTGCCAAATTTTATCATTTTCAACTGTCAAAAATGACAAATTCCAACTGTCAAAAATGATCGTCTTCAACTACCATAAAGACAATAATCATGTGTCAAAAATTACCATTTTCAATTAATAAAGATAATAATTTTTAGCTGCCAAATTTTACAATTTTCAACTGCCAAAAATGATAATTTTCGACTGTCAAAAATGATCGTTTTCCACTGCCAAAAAGACAATTACCAAGTGTCAAAAATGACAATTTTCAATTAATAAAAATGCAATTTTCAACTGCCAAAAAGATAATTTTCAACTGCCCAAAAAAGACAATTTTCAACTGCCAATTTTAATTATTTTCAAGTAACAAAAATGACAAATTTCAACTGCCAAAAAAATTGTTTTCAACTGCCAAAGGGACAATTATTAAGTGTCAAAAACGACCATTTTCAATTAACAAAAATGACAATTTTTAACTGACAAAAAGACAATTTTCAACTGCCAAAAAGACTATTTTCAACTACCAAATTTTATAATTTTCAACTGCCAAAAATGATCGTTTTCAACTCCCAAGAAGACAATTATCAAGTGTCAAAAATGATAAATTCCAACTGCCATAAATAATCGTTTTCAGTTGCCAAAAAGACAATTATCAAGTGTCAAAAATTACCATTTTCGATTAATAAAAATGACAATTATCAAGTGTCAAAAATTACCATTTTCAATTAATAAAAATGTCAATTTTCAACTGACAAAATGACCGTTTTCGACTGCCAAAAAAACAATTATCAAGTGTGAAAAAGGAAAATTTTCAATGAATAAACATGACAATTTTCAACTGCCAAGAAAGACAATTTTCAACTGCCAATTTTAGCAATTTTCAACTGCAAATTTTAGCAATTTTCAACTGCCAATTTTAACAATTGTCAACTGCCAAAAATTATCGTTTTTAACTGCCGAAAATTATCGTTTCAACTGCCAAAAAGGCAATTATCAAGTGTCAAAAATGACCATTCTCAATTAACAAAAATGGCTATTTTCAACTGTCAAAAAGACAATTTTCAACTGCCAAAATTGATCGTTTTCGACTCCCAAGAAGACAATTATCAAGTGTCAAAAGTTGCCATTTTCGATTATTAAAAATGACCATTTTCAACTGCCAAAAATGACCGTTTTCGACTGCCAAAAAGATAATTATCAAGTGTCAAAAAGGAAAATTTTCAATGAATAAATATGACAATTTTCAACTGCCAAGAAAGACAATTTTCAACTGCCAATTTTAGCAATTTTCAACTGCCAAGAAAGACAATTTTCAACTGTCAATTTTAGCAATTTTCAACTGCCAATTTTAACAATTTTCAACTGCCAAAAAGACAATTATCAATTGTCAAAAATTGCCATTTTCGATTAATAAAAATGACAATTTTCAACTGCCAAAAATGACCGTTTTCAACTGCCAAAAAGATAATTATCAAGTGTCAAAAAGGAAAATTTTCAATGAATAAACATGACAATTTTCAACTACCGAGAAAGACAATTTTCAAGTGCCAATTTTAGCAATGTTTAAGTGCCAATTTTAGCAATTTTCAACTGCCAAAAAAGACAATTTTCAACTGCCAAAAAAAGACAATTTTCAACTGCCAATCTTAGCAATTTTCAACTGCCAATTTTAACAATTTTCAACTGCCAACAATAATCGTTTTTAACTGCCAAGAAGACAATTATCAATTGTCAAAAATTGCCATTTTCGATTAATAAAAATGACAATTTTCAACTGCCAAAAATGACCGTTTTCGACTGCCAAAAAGATAATTATCAAGTGTGAAAAACTAAAATTTTCAATGAATAAACATGACAATTTTCAACTGCCAAGAAAGACAATTTTCAACTGCCAATTTTAGCAATTTTCAACTGCCAAGAAAGACAATTTTCAACTGTCAATTTTAGCAATTTTCAACTGCCAATTTTAACAATTTTCAACTGTCAAAAATTATCGTTTTTAACTGCCAAAAAGACAATTATCAATTGTCAAAAATTGCCATTTTCGATTAATAAAAATGACAATTTTCAACTGCCAAAAATGACCGTTTTCGACTGCCAAAAAGATAATTATCAAGTGTCAAAAAGGAAAATTTTCAATGAATAAACATGACAATTTTCAAGTACCGAGAAAGACAATTTTCAAGTGCCAATTTTAGCAATTTTTAAGTGCCAATTTTAGCAATTTTCAACTGTAAATTCTTAAAAAAATGTAATTGGTATCTATATTTTCTATTATCAGTATTATCTTTAATAATAATAATAATTGCAATGAGTTGTCTTATAAGTTACAATACTACAACAAAAGAAAAATGCTACAGTATTTGATGTGTATTGAACGGCCCATAAAAGAATATTTTCTGTACTAAACTATAAACGCGTTTTTACATGTTCCCGAATAATCCCGCGCGAGTTATCTTAATTTCGGGAGATTACATTCTAAGTAGTATTATTTTTAGCGCACGGCTGTATTTCATTGTGTCGTTATTATGTCTCCAATTTAGCGGCAGTTAAAGCCAAAACTAATAAACGAGCTTTCGCCGGCGCTTCGCCATAGCGTCTTTATTAACTGCAACAGAAATAAAACTTCGGCTTGCACTTAATCATCCGCGAAATATAAACTTGCGTCCGAGTTTGTTTTCGCATGCAACCATTTTTTGTAGCGGTTACAAGCACTTCAATTTGGGGATTAACGCAACTCTATAGGTTTTCAAGTGTTTCAATTATTCCATATACGAATTAGAAGAATTTAACTTTTGACCTCGACCTAAATTATATTCATGTACATACACAATGAAAAATACCATGTAATTACAGATTAGTCGACTCGAGAAATATATGCAAGATTTATGATGAAGCAGATATCAATCTACTTTTTGTAACGTTACACCTGGTTTCTTGAGGTGATTTATAATATGTCATTGCTGTTAAAATAACCAACATGTACAAGGTGATCCATCTAGGAAGAATCAGGCGTTTTCTTTAACAAACTCAATATCTCTTATAGTTAGCAATCAATCGAATTGAAATCAAATTTTAAAGCGAATCTCATGAATACTAATGGTTTGTAAAAGCAGTGTGTATACATTGTCAAACTGCAATTCACGTCAGCAGGGTGAAATTTAAATGGATCACGGTGGACTGCACACCAATCTCCTGAACATCATTTAGTAAGTGACATGCGTGTAAATATTATATATTCCATCACGACGGAGGTAAATCGGATAAAACTAATTGTACTCCAGACCCATCAATCTTTACACAACAAAATATTAGGGGCTCGCGCCCCTGTCATGTCCGATGAAATTGTCCCCGGTCATTGCATACAGAATGATTCTGGAAACACCTTTCTGCACCTCCCGCCGAATCGAATACATTTTCATCCGACAAAACTTCAAGAGGGACGAACGGAAAAGCTGTCGTGGCTTTGAGGAACATATATACATCTAAAATCGGTCGTATATATTCATAACAGTTTTGCCTTCACGGCTAAGCGAAGGGGTCGCGCCAGAATGGGATTTATGGAAATGTAACCGTCACATCGAAAGTGTACAGATTTACATTTATTTATTCTTTTAAAATGCAATTAATATATTGGTGACGCTGTGAACGATGATTTTGATGCGGGTGATAATAAAATAATGCACTTACCAAAATATATTCACCGTAATTAAATAATTACACTTATAAATACAAATTTACAGTAACCGGTCGTGAATTACAAAAGTGGTCAACTGTTTTTTGTAAACAAACATGAATGTATCGCCCTTATGTTCAATTGTCGTTTGTTGATTTTGTCAAGGTGAACCTTGATAATGGTGGGAGCCGTCCGACTTGACGCGGATTCCCATGATTTCGATCCGAGAGCAGGTAGCGGATGTAAATAGCCGGAACTCGTATATTTTTGTCAACGACAAAGATTTACGACCACGAGCTCTATGGCTTTTCCTAATCCAATCTTTGGTTTTTTGTTGCAGGATATGTATTGGAATTTACGACGGAGCCTCAGGATACGGTCGTACAAAATGGACATTCGGCCGTCTTAGATTGTGTCGTTAAGTCGCCCGATTTTCCATCGGCCGCCATAATTACACAATGGTTGGACCAGGACCACCAACCGCTGACATTTGTCGGGGACACATATAGGTACGATTACGCACTTTTACCATTTCCCGGGTATCCGAAACGGCACTGTTTTACGACGGTCGTGTCCGTGGTTCCCACGTCTGGATTATATCAATGGCTTTCGAGTGTTATTTAATGATGTCCAAAGGCGGGGTTGGACGACGGGTGTAGTGCAATTTGTGATGTAATGTGGAATTTTTAATGCTGCGCAGCTTGCAATTAATTCACCTCTTTACGTACATACTCAATACTGCAACCAGCATTTCACGCGGGTGATCTTGGTGCAGACATCTCTCGAGGTTTCCAACGCCAACTTTGTCGTCGATTTTTCTTGTACGCTCGTTACTTTCTCACCAATGACAACTTGATACCGGTTTCTGGCTACTGGCTTCGTTTTAACATAATTATTGAGTGGTAATCATTCGCCTGCATTACATCCGTCAAAATTAATTAACGACGATCGCGCCCATAGACTGTATCAATGACTCAAGTGTAATTAAATGAAGCCCAACGTTTACCTCTTGTATTACAGATCGCAGCTGACAAACGGTTCCCTTTACATAAGCAGCGTTTTAGACGAACACGGTTTAACGTTAACCGGCGCTTACCAGTGTAAGGCTTCCTTGCCCGGCGGAGCCTCCATCGTCAGCCGGACGGCTCACCTGAGCTTAGCCAGTAAGTGCCAAGATGTCGGCGAATCCGTTCCTTGTGCCGCTTCCCTCTAGAATTTCAAATTCGCTGCAAAGAAATCCAATCGCGTAATCCGATTTTAATTCGATTCCCCTTCTTGTTTGATCAATTGAAACGAATTATGAATTCATAAAAAAAAGCCCTGCCTTCTATAAATGTCGGGGGGGGTCTTATTGGATTTCATTATTGGATCGGCTTATTACTACTTTCATAAAAAGTGTTAATTAAATTTCATCTGCAATACGCCTTCAGATGGTTTATTAAATTCTTTTGCAGCTGCATTTCTTTAACATGGAAATTCGCTGTATTAAAATTAATAAAATATTGCAATCATCTTTGTTGTAAGATGGAAATACTGAAGATGTTAATACTACCAAAATTAAATTCGCTTTGTTTCATTTGCATGTATTCAAAATGTAAAAAATTGTTGGCAGCACATCCCCATAATAATAGAGAGGTCTGGAAGTGAAAGGGTTTAAAGTGCAATTTTTCAAAAAGTGAAGTGGGTATGCTGCACCTGAAAGGTAACTCTAGCATATTTTGATGCCCTTAAGTGAAATAACTGTAAGCAAATTATCATTTCAAACCATAACCTGGAAGTTTCATTATCAAAGGAAATTTCGAAGCAATATTCGAAGAGTCGATTATAAAGTATGTTCATTAAAAAAACCTCAAGTGTGCCATGATTTTTTATTTTTAAAAATTTAAGTTGGTGACATATATTGAGGTTATGTTACTTGGGGCATGTTCTTACCGATAATTTAATTTGCTGTGATAAACGACACAGAGAAGACGTAGGTTCACCTTCCAAAATTCCTTGGGCTGTGTTAATAGCATCCTAAGTACGTTCGACTGGTCTTCCACTTCCTGGTTTACGGAGAATACTACCCGTTTCATGAAATACTTCAACCGATCATGATAAGGTATTTTTAAATTCATCATAAATAATGAGAACGTGAAGTAATTCTTCCTGAAACTCTGTCATAGGTGCGTCGAATGAATACACCCAATTTCGGAAATAACTTTCTACTAGAAATGTTTTTGCTGGTTGCTGTAAACCATTGTGACCACGGAATAATTGTGACTTTTAGAACGATCTGACGTTTTGTATGTCAATTCCTAACATGTGTGCCAGCTTAAATTTTTAAAAATAAAAAATCATGGCACACTTGAGGTTTTTTTTTTAATGAACATCAAAACCCTAAAAAGTGCACTTGAACCGTTTTACTTCTAAGCCCTTCAATTCAAATGTAATATTGCCTGCGTAGAATGAGTCAGCGCTGTACATGTCCACTTTGATTGTTATGACATCCTGTGGACTTGTTTTGAATGTTACTGTTCTGTCAGTTACTTTATTTTTTGAAGGCTGCCAACTATTTTCTACTATTTTATCTCATTGTTTCCCACATACAAGGTCTAATTTGAAAAATATAATTTGAATTAAATATATCAGTTTCAAGTTTTCAAACTAAATTCAAATTATTTCTACATCTGAAAAATTCAATCCTCTTACTCCAATCCCAACCTCAAAATATATAAATGTATTAATTTCAGCGTACTGCTTCCAAAGACATCTCATTACAAATTTCAGGTCTGTCGGGCTTCCAGCAAGAACCAAAAGATTTGACCGTCTTCATCGGCCAAAAAGCTCACTTCGCGTGCAGGGTTAAATCTTCACCGCCTCCTCGGATAAGATGGTTGAAAGATGAGAGACCCCTCCAGCTGGACGAACTCCGGATGACCGTCCTGCCCTCCGGTTCCTTGGAGATCGACGAGATCAAGGAATCCGATCAGGGAACGTACAGGTGCAACGCGTCGGGACTGAACTCCCATAGGTTAAGCAATAAAGCCAATTTACTAATAAACGACGACATCGAGCAATCCGTCGACTCGTCCCCGCCAAAATTCATCGCCTTGCCTCTGTCCGAGGTCGTGGTGGAAGGCCAGACTGTTACCCTAGACTGTGCCGCGAATGGCAACCCCAATCCTAGTATTAACTGGCTTAAAGATGGGTACACTATTGATATGGCGTAAGTGTTATTTGTTTATACGTACCTTCAGTGAAGGTTTGTGAAGTTTCGTAGAGGAGGCTAACCCTTTCGGCCCTGGTGGTGGCAATTGCCACCGCAACATTTACATGTCTGTACTTACTATGACAATCCATATTTTTGCTGTTTATCACTAGATGTCACTTCAACAAATAAGTTTGATATTCACTGTGTGAATCTTTCGTTGGCAGTTTAAGCCCTTGACAAAAGAATATAGGTAAATCTATTAAAACTTTGAAGTGGGTCACGTACAGTCAAACCAGTAACTTGGAGAACACATTTTCTCTCCCAGAAAGAGTTAAAATAATTTCAAACAATGCACTAAAAAGTAAAGTTTAGCACTGTGCCAGATAAACTAAATATAATTAATAAAGAATGTAAAAAAACAATTAATTCCTATACTAATTAATCAAATGAGTTAAAATTTGGTATTTATGGTCTTAAGAAGCTCCCCATCAATAATAATTAAGAAAAATTTTTTTTTTGCAAATTTAAAAATCCAGGCTGAAAGGGCTAAGCCCATCTCCTTAACAACCGAATGGGATGCGATATACTACATCTACCCATAGACTTTTTTTGACAAATTGAGTGACATAAATCCCACTAGGTAGCCAGAAAAAGTTGTACTTACGAAACTTTGTGGGAAATGTAAAAATGGTAATTGTATTCAACTATCCCATGAGAATCTAGATGGCGAAAAAGTAGTCAAAACCCAAGAACAATAACAAACTGTCAATAATGTGTACTACCGTGGACAAAAAAAATGACACCCCTAATTTGTCATGTGTCTATTATTTCTTATTTTTTAGTGTTGTGAATTTGACTTATGTAACCTTAATATTTGACAGTGACAGTTATAACTAGCAATACAGTAAATCTAAAAAGGTATTGCCTCCCAACATGCTTTGATTTTGTGCCAGAGCTTAGATTGACATTTGCCGTTTGTCAAATGAAAAGTCATATTTACATTAATAAAATTAGGGGTGTCATTATTTTTGTCCACGGTAGTATGTTCACTGCAAAATTACATTGTTTTCATATCCGTGTTGGTACTTTTCACTTTCTACTGTTCGTCACACCTATGGGTAGACATGGTATACTAAGTATCGACCCTTCGTTCTTTCTATTCTCTAACCTCCTCTGCCAAATTTTCACGAGCCATACTGCCAACTCGTTATAATTATCGCTTTTCCGTAGGGACTTAGATAGTAGGTTTAACTTAATTGGATCCACGAAATCCTTAAAAATATCCAACATCCAAGAACAGGATGCGGGCACTTATCAGTGCAGGGCTGAAAACAGGGAAGACAGTTTGGATGCAAGCGCAACCGTCCAAGTACAAATACCTCCACGTTTTTTAAAGAAACCCCAGCAGCACAAAATTGAACTGGTGAACAAAGATGTCGAAATGGAGTGCAGTGTCTATGGGAAGCCCGAGCCGAAAGTCTACTGGTTAAAAAATGGCGAGCTCATCACTATTAACGACTACTACCAAATAGTGAACGGGTTAGTATTTTGTGGATTACTATCGTCAGTTATAACAATATTGCTAAATATAGAATATAATCAGTTAAGTTAGGTTATGTATATTCATCGTATTCAGGTGTACATTTTGGAACATCCTAGAAAACGGTTTATAACAATGCTATCGGCAAGCCACTGCAAGCTTTCAATTGTCATCGTTGAGAACTGAAATTGGAAACATTGGAGTAGTGCAGCCAACAAAATTTGCGGATGAGCTTTTCCAGTTTTCCAGACACCTTAATACTTAACACTTAATTAAGGTGTCTGGAAAACTGGAAAAGCTCATCCGCAAATTTTGTTGGCTGCACTCCAAATTTTCCAATTTCCAATTTCAGTTCTCAACGATGACAATTTGAAAGCTTGCAGTGGCTTGCCGATAGCATTGTTATAAACTGTTTTCTAGGATGTTCCAAAATGTACTCCTGAATACGATGAATCTACATAACCTAACTTGAGATGTCAATATTTGTTGGATATCTGGTGCAAAGAATACACGGTGTGCATAGATGGTCATGTTCTCTCTCTAAAATCTTCCCACGCTGTCATTTTTCAGTTGGTTGCTGCACCTGATGCCGACCTTGTAAAATTACATAACGGGGTGTCATTAACCCTAGATAACTAAACATTCGTTTAATGGACTACCGTCCTGACAGTTTTATAAAGGCAATTATGGAGAGTTCACTTTTACCATCTGGCTGGAGTGTAAACGCTAGCTTTTAGCACTTTTCTATATTTTCATTGAAGTATTGTAATTGTGCAGCAATTTTCAGACAGTTATGTATTTTTTTCTCGAGCGCAAAAAGTTACAATTTAATTGGAAACGCAGGAAGTAAATTTCTATCAAACAAGCAGAAAAGTACCAGATCGCGAACAGATGACCATCGCGTCAACCATTTGCATTTGTACAGCGTGATTTGGACGTGCGGATTTCCCGCGATTTTTCGAATCGGCCAGTAAGAATGACGCATTGGCGATTGTGGGCATTTTTACAACTCTATCTGTAGAATGAATAGACTGCAGACGGTCACGTTCTCTCTCTAAAATCTTCCCCTGCTGTCGTTTTCCAGTTGGTTGGTACCCATGATGCCAACATTCTAAAATGACTTAGCTTCGAAAAGTCCTTTACAACATCATCATAAAAAAAATAACACACATTTGATAATGACAAACATCAAAAGTTGAATTTTAGTTCCTGACTCGAGATTAATTTTCAGGTATAATTTAAAAATAATGGGATTAATGAAAGTAGACACGGGATTATTTCAATGCATGGCAGTAAACCCAGCAGGAAACGTACAAGCAGCTGCTAGTCTAACCGTAATGGATGGTATGTTTTCCAAAAAAAAAAACAATTTCACCATTTCGTTATTATTATTTACTTAGTTTTATTAATTTTTTTATACATTTTTCTTTTTTTACCCCCTCCAATCCTAACCTTTTGATTTTGCATGTAATTTAACCGAACCCACTTTTGGCATGTGCATGGTGTTTGTAAAGAGGGAAAATCTCGCAGTAGCAATAATAAAAAACAAAGTCGGCGAAAGAAAGTAACGAAACCCCAGGGGCCGCCGTCGAGGGTTCTCTTCGACATCCTAAAATCGGAATCTGCCGATTCGAAAATAGGAGATGCAGACTTTGGCTACACGTCCCCCGTCAAACCAAGTTCCGCTAGTAATAAGTTCGGCTTCGACAGCCACAGCATATTAACATCTCTTCAAACTTCTGATAACAATAATAACTTGGGTGATACCCTGACTGCTTATACGGAATCCTCTCCCACTTCCAAACCTTTTATAGCCGAAGATCCCGCTCGTCTGTTGGACGGAGCTCCGGGCCCGCCTCAGGACCTGAAGGCCCTGATCATCAAAGCGAGGTTCGTTGTTTTGAGCTGGAAACCGCCAGCCGTTAACAATGATGACATCGTTACTTATTCTGTTTATTACCGGCAGGATGGAAGTGAACGGTGATTAAATTGTTTAAAAGTTTTTATTCGAATTGCATTGTTTGATGTTTTAGCGAGCGCGTGCAAAATACTTCAAGGGCCCGTTTGGAGGAGATTAACATCGGAAGTTTGCTTCCCGGGAAGGTGTATAATTTCAGGGTGGTTGCGTACAGTTCGCAGGGGATGGGTGTTTCTTCCGATAGTCTTACCGTGCCTACGCAGAGTGAGGAAAACGTGCCAAGCGGGCCTACCGACTTTGAAGCCTACGCTACCAGCACCAGGTCGATACATGCTAGTTGGAAGGCTCCGGAAACTCTGAATGGGATCATTCATAGATATAAGATTTATTATATGGAGGTGTGTAAGAAATGCTTACATCAAGGTATATGATTATTGTAACTTTTTTCATGTTTCAGACTTCAGAATCCGTTGAATATAGTGCGGAAACTAAGAGCACGGAATATGATATAATTTCGTTGGCAGTTTTTACTAAATATAACGTGTGGGTGGTAGCTATTAATGAAAACGGTCCGGGAGCAGCTTCCGAAGAAAAATTGGTCCAAACTTTCAGCGACGAGCCATCAGAACCACCTTATAATGTTACCCTTGAACCAGCCAGTAGCACTGTAAGTTACTTTTTTTTTTTAATTCCATCAAAAGACATTGAAATACAATCTTGTCAAAGTAAATACCATATGTATACAAATTATTTAGATGAGACATGGCTATGATAAACAAAATCACGGTCTTGGATTAGTTCAGCACGTTGTTGACTTTTTGTCATATGAACAACTGGTGGCGAAGACGTGATGCGACGTATCAAACCTGCAATGTACGGTCCGAAATACAAAGCCACCCCTTATCTAAATAATTTTTATACATATGGTATTAATAAACAATTACATTTTCAAGGCTCTACTTGATTACTTGTAAATTTGAAAGAATGTTTGGGTGCATTGAATGGTGTTGACGTTTCCATGGAAACGGTTAAGCACAGTTTTTCAGTTACTACATCTTGAAATGTGTACTGATAAGGGGGGGGACTCCTGGTGATTCACCGTTTCCGATTCAAGCTCTATGTATAGTTCATCCGTTGAGAGCTGATGGTGACTCATGCATTTTCTCACTAAGAATGGCTTCGCATTTTATATCTATCTTTTTCTATCATGTACGAAACAGTATGGAATAAAAGCCGAAACGTGTGTCTGCGTGTTAAAAAATAGGGCAGCGTAAACGTAGGTCTAAGCTCACGCATGACTCATGCATCGCATTGGCACGCTTCATATAAACACACAAAACACACAAGCGCTACGTCAAATAACATAACCCTAAAAAGTTTGTTTGTATTGCGCTTAGATTTCATTTCGATCGAGTTAATACTCAGTTAATTCATCATGCTCAGAAATAAATCGCTAAAAAGACAGTCTCAACATATGTTGATTAACGTGTTTAATTATTTTGAACGCAAATTGCCAAATGATAAACCGGTCTGAAAATATAAAAGGTGGTCCGCGAGAATTTTTAAATTTCCCGCCAATGAATGCGGCACCAAATTTTCTTACGGACATACGTTTACTTAAATCTTGATTCATGTGATTTTAAGGGATGAGTCATAGGCAGCTCTCAGCGGCCCGACTATAGATATGTTGTAGGTGATGCCAATCGTTTTTTGTTTACTTTAATTCCAGAGTATAATTGTTCGATGGGAACCACCACCACTAGAAGGTCAAAATGGTGTGATAACAGGTTATAAACTCAGGTACAGAATTCAGGGAAAAAAAGGTGGAAACACGTTAACAACGCCGGGAAACATGAGAATATACACCTTGAACAGTTTGGAGAGGGGCACAATTTATCAGGTCAAATTGTGGGCAATGAATATTAACGGCACCGGTCCACCAACCGATTGGTACGATGTTGAGACGTACGAAAATGATTTGGATGAAAGCAGAGTACCCGATGAGCCCGGCCCATTGAGAGGTATGTCCATTTTTTATTATTCTTTTTGGAAAGCAGAGTTAACATTTCAAACATTTGAACTTTTCAATAAATTGCACTTTGTTAATATCACACAGGGGCGGCTCGTTATACAGGGTGTCCCAGAAGTCGACGTCTTTTAACAGACTAAGTCATGAGAGTTATCAGAAAAATATAAAAAAAAAATTAAAAAATTATGGCCATTTAAAAAAAAACGAGAAAATCTACAACCTGTGACGGTCTTTGATTTATTACAAGCATAACAAATGTTTAACATCAATTAAAATTACAAAAGATGTTCAAACTGCCTTCCTTCAGCCTCAATACAGGCTCGACATCTTCTTAAAAATGATCTTGTTATCCGACGGGCGAATCTTCCGTTCTTGATTGATTCAGCCGCTTGAGTTAATCTTTGCCTTAACTCAGCTAAATTTTCTACTGGCTTACAATAAACTTTTTTTTTTTAATGGCCATAATTTTTTAAATACATTATTTGGATTTTTTTTTATATTTTTCTGATAATTCTCATGACTTAGTCTGTTAAGAGATTTCGGCTTGACGTCGACTTCTGGGACACCCTGTATAGAGCCAAGGAGCCATGGCACCACCTGTAGTTTCAAGCTGAGCAGGAATTTCTAATTAATTCTTAAAACACTTTTTCGCCGGTTTCTTTGGTCTGGGAAGATTAATCGTTCTTTCTTCCTTTAAAAAAAACGGGGAGGGGGGATTTTGTATAAGTGGCTCTACCATCAACATGTTCCACGAGCCGCCACTGATATCACACACGGTTTTTTGTGCGGACCCTTACGGCCCGTTCACGCGGCTCCGATTCGGTTAAGTGGCTCTACCATCAACATGTTCCACGAGCCGTCACTGATAACACACACGGTTTTTTGTGCGGACCCTTACGGCCCCGTTCACGTGACACCGATTCGGTTATTTTGCCGTCTTCTATAGTGGCGCATATGTTTTAATATGTGTTCACACGATACTGCCGTCGACCGTATACGGTATCGTGTGACACACATTAAAATGTATGCGCCAATATAGAAGACGGCAAAATAACCGAATCGGTAAATTCGATGCCGTGTGAACGGACCGTTACAGGATCATTATCAAACAGACAGTTTATTGAAAAGTTCCTAACCACAATGTATCACGATGGCTTCCACTATCAATCACGCCATCTTTTAATATTCAACAAAATTACATAAATTATATGTAAGGGCCTTCGACTCGATCAGATACATACGCTAAGCCCTATTCCACACGGGTAAAAACTTGGCAGGAATGAATGAGCAAAAAAGGTCATCTGCACGCCAGTGACGGCTCGCGGATGACTCACGGTACACCCGAGGTGGTAATACAGATCTCTGCAACCGACCTGTACTGTCACATCTACCGTAGAGTACGTTTGAATAGAGAAGAGCCCAAGGTTGCGCGAGATTTCAACAGCTGCTTGTGCCAGTGGCGTGCGCAATTCAAGTAAATATATTTGGGAGGGCAGAAAATAATACGTGAAAATCCCAATATAGGTGCCGGCTTCAAAAACATTTATATTGCTTCGTATTCCATAAACTCTGTACAGATAATGTCACGAGATTGAGAGTGAATTACTTGTCCACGTTTCCCCAACAAACACTTCCTTTCGGCGGCCATCGGAATGCAGCGATAAATGATTTAATCAAAAATGAAACAACTATCGTACAGTTCACTAACTAATAAGTTCTAAAAAGAACTGATTTTTATAAACACAGGAAAAACGAATCAAAGCAAAACAACGAACAATAAAAAGCAGAATGACACTCGCAACTCGGAAGCAACTACGCTAATGAAACACTGCCACACCCTATTCTGCATAATAGACTCGACTAACGGCTAAAAACCAGTTTTGGTTCGTGCGCATGGTTCTTCTCTATTCAAACGTACTCTACCAGCCACTTTTGCACACCTCTGATCAATACATTGTTTTCAATTCAAATGTTGCTTTAACTCAAACTTTTTTGAAATTTTGTCATTTCAGTCCGTCCAGTATCTGATAAGATATACGTTGTGTGGAGTCCCCCCAACAATCAAAACATAAAAGTGCGCAATTACATACTGGGCTGGGGCAAAGGGATTCCGGACATGTACTCGCACGAATTGGACGAGAAGCAACGACAGTACGTCATCGAACGGCTCGAACCGAACTCCGAATATGTGATAAGTTTGCGGGCGAGCAACGAAGTGGGCGCCGGTCGGCCGGTCTACGCAAACGTCAGGACGCGGGAAGAACCTCCCCCTGATCTGATAAGTCCGCTGCTGCCACCTGTTGGCCTAAAGGCGCAAGTGCTCAGTTCGACCAGTGTCGTCCTTTATTGGGTAGATAGTTCCTTAAGTAAGAGTCAGGTATGTATCAAGAAAAGCAATAGTAGCGCAATTTAGAAAAATTAATAAAATGCACTTTTGGTAGTACACGGTTTAACATCCCTCCCTTAAGAGGTTCATTACCAATGTCAGATAAACTAATTGCCAGTCAAGCCGGCGCTTGGTTTAATGTCAGAGAACGTATCACGCACCTGGTGCGTGGTCGGCCCCAGAGCTAGAATGGTGCCAAGTCGGCACTGAAAGTGTTAAGCTACTGCGGATTAAACTACTAGCCGTTCCTGGTGGGGGTGGTACTAAATCCAGTAATAACTTGTATTAGGAACTCTTAGGATTGCTATCCGTTCCAATATATCACCGTTATGGAGTGACAAGACCCAATTTTGTCCCGATTTTGCAAAATATCGGCACGAGCTTGACTCAAGTACTGAAGTAACGCCATCTGTTAGCGCAACATGTAAATGCAGCCTCAGTTTTATTTATGTTGACGCGGTTGTCTCACAGATGGCGTTGCACCTTCTGAAAAATATGGTGTACCAACTACTTCTGCCGCAACAAGTTCCAATTATATTAAATACATTAAGTAATAACTTGTATTAGGAGCTCTTAGGATTTCTATCCGTTCCAATATATCACCGTTATGGAGTGACAAGACCCAATTTTGTCCCGATTTTGCAAAATATCGTCACGAGCTTGGCTCAAGTACTGAAGTAACGCCATCTGTTAGCGCAACATGTAAATGCAGCCTCAGTTTTATTTATGTTGACACGGTTGTCCCACAGATGGCGTTGCACCTTCTGAAAAATATGGTGTACCAACTACTTCTGCTGCAACAAGTTCCAATAAAAAGTAATTATATTAAATCCATTTCTACAAACCCCATCGGTATCCCAGCTAGATTTGGCAACCCTAAGAGGCAGCTCGGTCACAAGAGTGTATACTCGAGTTTATCCTGCACTAATATAAGTAGCAGTGATGGTTCGTGAATTATCATAAAGGGGGCTAGAAGAATTAATTGCAGTTATTTCAGTTGAATTTACTGTGGTTTAAACATAGTAAATTTTTCAATTCACTTTGAACGGGTGTGAAGTTAGCGATAGATCCCGAAATAGATTTTAAAAATTCATATCTCTGAGAAAAGAAAAGCGAATTGAAAAAAAAGTTAACCATACCATGAGGAAAAGTCTTCATTAATAACACAAATAGAATCAACCCTTAATTTTACACCCTCTATATTTTTTCACATCTTTCAAAAAAAAATGTTTTTTTTTTAAGTTTGAAATCGGCCATAAATAAATAAAAATGCTTAATGATACCATTAGGAAACTTCTTCATTAATAACATAAAAATAATCAACCCTTAATTTTACCCCCTCTATATTTTTCCTCATCTTAAAAAAAAATGTTTTTTTTTAAGTTTGAAATCGGCCATAAATAAATAAAAATGCTTAATGATATACCATTAGGAAACGTCTTCATTAATAACATAAAAAGAATCAACCCTTAATTTTAACCCTCTAAATTTTTTCACATCTTTCAAAAAAGAATTGTTTTTTTTAAAGTTTGAAATCTGCCATAAATAAATAAAAATGCTTAATGATACCATTAGGAAACGTCTTCATTAATAACATAAAAAGAATCAACCCTTAATTTTAACCCTCTATATTTTTTCACATCTTTAAAAAAAAATTGTTTTTTTTTAAATTTTGAAATCGGCCATAAATAAATAAAAATGCTTAATGATACCATTAGGAAACGTCTTCATTAATAACATAAAAATAATCAACCCTTAATTTTACCCCCTCTATATTTTTCCTCATCTTAAAAAAAAATGTTTTTTTTTTTTAGTTTGAAATCGGCCATAAATAAATAAAAATGCTTAATGATACCATTAGGAAACGTCTTCATTAATAACATAAAAAGAATCAACCCTTAATTTTAACCCTCTATATTTTTCACATCTTTCAAAAAAAATTGTTTTTTTTTAAGTTTGAAATCAGCTATAAATAAATAAAAATGCTTATTCTTATCACTAATACAAGTACTTTAATAATCAAGTGTCAAAAAACGTTACGGGAACTTCTTAAACCAAAAAAAAAATTCTTCCGTCATTTGGAGAAATCCATACCCAGTGATATTAATCTCGATTTTTGACTTCTGATTATGAAAGTAACTATATTAGTGATAAGACTAAGAATGTTTATTTAGTTATGGCTGATTGCAAAAATTGTCAAAAATTGAGATTCACATCGCGAGGTGTGGATTTCTGCGACTTACGGAGAAATTATTTTTTCTTTATTGAAGGAGTGCCTTTAACGTCATTTTGACTTTTGGTCATGAAAGTACCTATATTAGTGATAAGAATAAGAATTTTTATTTAGTTATGGCCAATTGCAAGTTTTGTCAAAAATCGAGATTTATATTGCGACTGATGGGAAAAATGATTTTTTTCTGGATTGAAGGAATGCCCCTAACGTTTTTTTGACTTTTGATCATGAATGTTGTTACTTTTCTTTTCTCAGTGATATGAATTTTTGGATCTATTGCTAACTTCACACCCGTTCACTTTGGTTATGGATTTTCACGAAGTAACTGTTGCAACCATCCTCTTCATTAAATCATTCGTTTTTTCAGTATGTAAGAGATAACCGTTATTACGTAGTAGAGTACAAATATCATTCAGGGAAAATGGCTAAAGCCCGATACGTGAACGTCACCAATTTGAATGTGATGATCGACGACCTGAAGCCGAATACTCTTTATGAATTCATGGTTAAAGTAGTTAAAGGTAAGATTCTGCATTGATGGAATTTTAAATTTTGACTTTTCATAGCTTATCTTGCAGGCCGACGTGAAAGCCCTTGGAGCATGGTGGTAACAAACACAACTTGGGACGTTGCACCGAGTACGGCGCCCCGTGATTTAGTCATACGCTTCGCTGACGATAATAATCAGCAATTGGAGCTAACGTGGCAGCCTCCGAAGCAGCACATAGGACATGTTACAGGTTAGTAATATTAATTCGAATAGAGTTGTAATTAATAGTTTAGTACATCTTATACTTTAGAGTAAGGATCAGTGACGGTTCGCGGGTTTTTGGTGCGGTCACGCAGCCAGCCGTGTCTGCAACTGACCCCACCTATCAGTATTACCACCTCTTGTTCCTCGGCCGTACCAGAAAAAACCCCGCGAACCGTCACTGGTATACACATGCAAAATATTATTATTAAAGGGTTAACAGTCATAGATAAAAGCCACTCATTTTCAAAATTGACTTCAATTTTGTTTTATCCGAGACCATTTCATATTGACAACAAAACAGTGTGATCTTTGAAAAACAACAAACTTTTTAAATTCGAGGTTATAAAACTAAACCGTATACTTATTTTCAGGATATATAATTTTATATACGACAGATAACACAATGCGAGACCGCGAATGGTTCGCGCACGCAGTCAAAGGAGACAAGCACCGAGTCGTATTGAGCAGCTTGAACGCGTCCACCGTATACTACTTCAAAATCCAAGCGCGAAACAACCGAGGCAACGGACCGTTCTCCTCCGTCATACAGTTCAAAACCAGTGAGAGTAAGTCGCCCGCCACAAAATCCCTAAGTTTTTATTTTTCATCAATTTATTTTGATTCAGATTTTGGAATGCTTCTCCCTGACGATAAACAAAATAAGGGTAATTTTTTTGTTTTTCATTTTTTTTTGGTTTCGTATTATTATCCCCAAGCCGACGACGACCGTTGCATTCGTTATTGTTTTATTTCAGAGAATAAAGGGTTATTCAGCGGTACAATGCTGCTAATACTGGTGGTAATCGGGTGTCTCGTGGCACTCGTCACCGTGGTAACGGTGATCACGGTGTTGTGCTGCCGGAGGGAACAAACCGCCGCCTCTCCGGACAGGAGTAAAAAAGGATACCAAAAAGGTACACAAAATATCAAACCTCCCGATTTGTGGATTCATCATGATCAGATGGAGCTTAAAAATTTAGATAAAGGCCATAACAATGACGGGGCTAGTAGTAGCGGTGCCATGACGCTGCCGAGGAGTGTTGGCAACACCGAATATGACGAGAGAGAAAATCACCACTCAAATTCCTTAGATAAACGCACATATGTTCCTAATTATATGGGTAAGTGTAATTATAAACGTAGATGTTTAAAGTAAAAGTCCTATTTTTTCTTTATTTGCATCAAAATGACGAAGAACCAAAGTTTTTACTTTATTTAGCTGTTGGATCTTTACCATCTCTTTATGGTGGCCGAAAAAATTGAATTTCAAACTTTTTTTTAAACAGATTTACTAAATTGCATTTAATCAGTGACGGCTTGCAGGTTTTTTTGGTACGGCCGAGGTAGCAGAGATGGCAATACAGGGTTGGTTGCAGAGATCTGTATTACCACCTCTGCTACCTCTGCCATAACAAAAAAAACCTGTGAGCCGTCACTGCTTTTAATGATGTGAAATTGAATATTGAATAAATGTAATAAATCTAAAAAAATCTACCACTGCACCACTGATTCCAAAAAATGCGTTCTTATTTATCAAAATCACAATGAAAAAACTTGTAACTTGCAACTTTATTACAGTTGGGACACTGTATATAAGTCTAAAGTCATTTTTGTAGATTCGTAGCTGCTTTATTGCCTTAATATTCTGGTTCCAATATGTCCTAATTAACCCACATTTGCCTGAGATTTAAATTAAAGGAAAATAAATGACATGTTTCTCTAAATCAAGTAATTAAGATTTAAAAACACGAAGAGGTTATTTTTTGCTTCCTGTCAAATGTCAATAAATAATCACTGAACGTACTTATTGGAATAAAAAAATGATAGATGGCGCTGTTGATATTCCAGATGCAATTTTAAGAGGAAATAGTCGTCCTACATCTAGAACTGTGGGCATATCTGGGTTAAACAGAATCCTGTGTTTATACAATACAAACAATTTTCACTTCGTTTATATCATTTTGGCGATTTTATTTTACCATCAACGTACTATAGTTTTTTCAATTGTTTTATCTTGTATTTGAGTACCCATTGCATGATTAATCACACAGTTAGTTGTACACATATTTCATACACATTTCTCGCTTTGCTGCACCTTTAGGTTTGTCCCCAGACGGTAAAAATACTCTAAAATCTAAACCTATTACTCTGCCCGTCGATTGTAAGCCGCCCAAAGAACGTGAGTATTCGTAATCATCTGCTTTTGCCCTCTCACTAACCATAATTAATGTTGCACATTTAATAAATTTGGTACATTGACCAAATCTTTTTTCCAGCCATAGCGACGGCAACCCCAATTAATTCGAGTAACCTAAGTCAGACCAGCTCTGACTCGACCCCCTCTAATCGGCCTTCGTATCCCCGTACGCAGTACACTATATCCAGAGCACACGTGACTCTGGATCCGAATAATATGCCCAACAGTCAGAGTGCGGAGAATCCGTACGCAACGCATCCCTCACATTCCAATTATGATACTCAAAATAATTCTGCAGGATATGTAGTGTGGTAAGCGAACTATTCAATCGATTATTTATATTGTATAGGTTGCATGAACTCGTCTCGCCTGCTCTGAATGTTTTATTATTTGTCCGATGTAACTTAACTTCGGCAAATTCCCATGTGTTGTTGTACCACTCGAAAACGCACATGCGTAAAATTTGCAATTCCAGTGGTACGCAACCAGTTTCGTTTCATCCACTCGCGCATAAACGCACTCAGGCGCCCGCTGAAATCACTAATTGGTCCAAAAGGGGAGGGGGGACCTTAGCTTAACCACCAATCGTCAAAATCCTGTGTGTGGGTAAAATGAAACTCGTTGCTACTTTTTCTAATAGAAGGTGGCTACTTTTCCATGTATTAACACCAGGTGTCGCTGTTTTTTACAGTTTTTAACTTAATATTGCCTGCGCTGCTATTACTACTATTACCAATCAATAACGTTTTGCTTTAATTTTCCTTTACTAAAGCGCCATCTCTTGACCGTCTAGGAAAGCCACTTTTCTTGCAGAAGGTGATAAACCTCGGCCACTTTTCCAACTATTAACACCAGGTGTCGCTGTATTTTACGATGTTTTTTACGGTTTTTAACATTAAATTGCCTACACTGCTTGCTATTGTCAATCAATAACTTTCTGCTTACATTTTCCTTTACTAAAGCACCATCTCTTCACCGCCTCAAGAAAAGTGGCTTTCCTAGCCACAGTGTATTATGAATTTTTTACAAATTTTTATTTTACTGGATCTTCGCTATTTCCAATGGAACACCTTGCAATATTTCGTTGTTCGATTTCTCTCCGTCAACGCAACCCTCGTTTATGTTCAACACTCTGGAGGGTAGTATAGGGCCCGCCCACCACCCTTTCTATTCATTTTAACTCAAAATACAAACCCTGTTACTTGATGATTATTAAACTTCCAACACCGATAGTTTTACAAAGAAATTTCATTCAATCAATCAATATCTTACTGCTTTCATTTTCCTTTACTAAAGCACCATCTCTTCACCGCCGCAAGAAAAGTGGCTTTCCTAGCCACAGTATATTATGAATTTTTTACAAATTTTTATTTTACTGGATCTTCGCTATTTCCAATGGAACACCTTGCAATATTTCGTTGTTCGATTTCTCTCCGTCTATGCAACCCTGGTTTAAGTTCAACACTTTGGAGGGTAGGATAGGGCCCACCCACCACCCTTTCTATTCATTTTAACTCAAAATACAAACCCTGTAACTTGATGATTATTAAATTTCCAACACCGATAGTTTTACAAAGAAATTTCATTCAATCAAACGGGGTTTCAGGGCCCGTCTACACGCTCATGCAATTCGCACATGTGTTTACACGTTAAGTTTCCCTTGCGCACAGATTGTCGACCACATTTCGAAAAGTGTGTCTGTCGCGGCAGTTACCCATGCGCATGCTCCAGGCATGCAACAAAACAATTCAAGCCAAACTTTTTGACTTGCTCAAACCTCATGCCCCCTTTCCAGAAAAAATATTACTTAGCGCCCCCTGGATTTTTTTTCTAATTTTAAAAGCAATTAATAGGATCACCAAGATTGACTATTTGCAATTGTTTTTTTTTTTTTGTTAATAAATTGGTTACCGCACTGAACCCACGTTTCACTAAATCTTCTCTTCTTTCTTTTATATTATCACTGCCCATTATCAAATGCACCTGTGGCCATCAGCGCCCCCCTGAATCGCTGCAGCACCCACTAGGGGGCGGTGGCGCCCACTTTGGGAATCACTGGTTTACACGCAACGATTTGCTTGTACAAGCCAATTGGCGCAAATTGCATGAGCGTGTAGACGGGTCCTTATACATAATCTTAAAATGGATGCAAAGGGTGGTGGGTGGGCTCTATCTTATAATCCAACCAGTAGGACATAACACAAGATTCTTATAAATGAATGAATTTATAAAATACAAAAACACAAATTCAATATTTCAATGTTCGATTGATTACTCCGAATCTGCATAACCCTCGTTTGTGTTCAACTATTTGGAGGGTAGGAAAGGGACCACCCACCACCCTTAGTATTAATTTCAGCTCAAACTACAAACCCTGTTTCCTGAGGATTGTTAAACTTCCAACTCCACAAATAGATTTACAAAGAAATTTGATTCAATCAAACAGGGTTTGGTTATGTTAATGTGGATACAGAGGGTGGTGGGTGGGCCCTATCCTACAATCCAACCAGTAGAACATAGCACTGGGTTCTTACAAATGAACTAATTTACAAAACAAAATTATAAATGCTATATTTCGATGTTCGATTTATTTCTCTACGCAACCCTCGTTCATGTTCAACCCTTTGGAGGGTAGGATAGGGCCCACCCTCCACCCTCCGTATTAATTTTTACTCAAACTACAAACCATGTTCTTCAATGTTTGGTTAACTTCCAAGACCACAGATGGATTTACAAAGAAATTTTATTCGATCATTTTTTTTAACCATGTTAAAAGCATTTAACCCCTAAAATTTTCCCCCTAGACAAAAACCCTAAATTTAGGGGAAAGTTGGCAACACTCACTATGTGACAATTAACCTGAAATTAAATGTCCGACATGTTTTAACCTCATAAATTTTTCGATTAAGTTTAATACGCTGTAATACTTAAAGTCAAGGGCCTCCAGCAGTAGCCCATGTGCCGCCAGCGAGTGCGTACGCACCCGGCATGGGCATACTAGCAGAATCGCAAGCTGGCAAAAGAATACCAGCCCCAGGACAGCATCCCCTAAAAAGTTTCACAGTGCCTGCCCCTCCGCCAATATCTGCACCTGGTACCCCACAACCTAAACACGTTGGTAAGTACCCGTTTCATGCTAAAGTTTAGCAGACGGTCTTGTCTAGGTACATTTTTTTATCTGCAGAGGGCGGCATCGACAAAGATCAGTGGCAATCAAACACGAACTTTCGCAAAGGAGATGTTCAGAAAATGTGCTGCCAACTATTTGTGACTGATCTCACTCAGTCACAAAAAGTTGGCACCACATTTTCTGAAAATCTCTATAATAATTTAAGTAATCTGATTGGTTGCCTGAATTATTTCAGTGCAGTGCATGTGCATTTTATTTATTTTGACGTCTGGTCCTTTTGACGTTATTTGTTTCAAAAATTTATCTTTTAGTAACCTCAAAAAAGACGTCAAAATAGACAAAATCCTTATGTACTGCCTCAGACTAATGGTGTTATTCTGAACAACTATTATTAACAGCGATGTTATTAACAATGCAATGTTATGTGAAATTGAACAGCACTGTTAAAAACTGTATTCTGAACAGCCCGATGTACACAAATTGGCAACAGTGCAACGTCTACAGATCGACCAACTTCTTGTATATTATAATAGATGGTTAATAATACGATTTTTAAGGATACCTTTAGAAAGAAAATTAGTGTTTCATAAAGCAGGCACGTAAATATTGGAATAAAATTCTAAATTTGGGTTTTTTGTTGACGAAAAACACAAACTACGAAATAACCTCAAAATATCTCGTAATGTCGACCGTTTTGACAAGTCTTGTTTAACATCGAAAATGTTAATTTACATCGATGTTAGTTGACAGACGGTGTACAGAATAGTATATTCATAACATCTGTCGATGTTAGCAAATAACACCGCTGTTACCGCTAACATTTTTGTTCAGAATAAGTGTAATAGACAAGTAATACATTGAATTTACAATGGTAGGGATAGGTTTGTTTTGATGCCAATGTTCGATAGGCGGGGGGCTTTGTTGTACTCTCCACACCTGATCGCTGTCATTCCGAACGTAAACAAATATTAGTTATTTTTATAACAACTACACTTAACATTAGCATTAAAGACGTTAAAGACTAACTTAAAAAACGAAGTAAACTAGCCGAATAAAAATAACGAATATTTGTTTACGTTCGGAATGACAGAAATCAGGTGTGGAGAGTACAACAAAGCCCCCCGCCTATCGAACGTTGGCATCAAAACAAATCGATTCATGCTGTCTCTATTCATACAATCTCTTTGTGTACTGCACTGATCCAGGCAGCCAACATGATACTACTTGAATTATTATCCCTATTTTCAAAAAATGTGCTGCCAACTATTTTCAACTTTCTGATCTCACTGTACTTACTCATACCATATGTATAAAAATTATTTAGATAAAAGGTGGCTTTGTATTTCGGAATGTACGTTGCAGGTTTGATACGTCGCATCACGTTTTCGCCACCAGTTGTTCATATGACATAAAGTCAACAACGTGATTTTGTTTATCATGGCCATGCCTTATCTAAATAATTTTTATACATATGGTATAAAGGAAAGGAAGTATTGGGCCAATGTTTTCTTTCTTAGCCTCCTCTGTCGAAGTTTTACGAGCCGCCTCTGAATTCAAATAATTAGCAACCAGACAAATTTGACCATCTGCTAAACTTTTACCCATTTCCGATTTATTTTTATTTTCATTTATTTTCATTTCCGCCCCCTCTCGCAAATATAGTAAATCCCCCTCAATTGATAGTGAGGCCAAATGCATCGCCTTACAAAAAACCCCCGTCGAGCAACTCGAGCACCCTCACGAGCACCCCGCCGTCGAGGATAGCGACCAACCCGCCCCCGCACACGGTGGAAGAGGTGCAGCGGCTGCAGCCCTCCCATTCCACAGAGGAGCTCAACCAGGAGATGGCGAACCTAGAAGGCCTCATGATGACCCTGAACGCCATCACGGCGAACGAGTTCGAATGCTGAACCGGTGGTGTTTTAAAAAAAAAAGAGTGTTGAACTACTGTAATTACCCGATCTCTTTTATTTTAGTGTTTTCAATGCAATATTTATTTTATACGAATCTCGGTGTAGTGCTTTTGTGATGGATGATCGAACTTGCCGTAATTTATGCTATGATTAAGGTAAAAACGGTACAAATCTTTACGCCTGGCCTACTTTTATACGCCATATGTTAATGTATGTAATTACTTTAAGTGGGTATTTGATGAAATTCCGTTCATTATGTACAGGGTGTTTTGAATTTGAGTTTCTGCATGGATACATCGGTTATTACAAAAGCTATTTTGGTAAAATCCTGGATACAACTCGAAATCGTGTGAAATTTGCGATTCTAGTGGCACACAACCAGTTTCGTTTTATCCACTGACACGCGGCGGCTGAAACTACTACTTAGTTGACCTAAATGGGTCGGTCCAAAAGGGGTGGCAACCCCCTCACCCTAACCTAAGCATAAGCACCAATCGTCAAAATCATGTGTCAAAATCCTGAAACTGGTCGGGTGCCGCTGGAATCCGAGATTCGCGCCTGCGCGTTTGCGAGTGGTACAAACACTGGACACAACCAGTTTCGTTTTATCCACTCACACGCGGCGGCTGAAACTACTAGTTGACCTAAATGGGTCGGTCCAAAAGGGGGGTTGCCTTAACCTCACCCTAACCTAAGCATAAGCACCAATCGTCAAAATCATGTGTCAAAATCCTGAAACTGCTTGGGTGCCGCTGGAATCTGAGATACACCCTTCGTGTTTGTGAGTGGTAGAAACACTGGAATTTAGCTGCTATGTTAACCCGCCAATGGTGACCTACTGGTCTGTGAGATCATTCGAATGACTATTCTTCGTTGTTGTTTTTTGTTGCAATTTCGAGTAGCTGCCGCATTGCAGAGCTTAAATTGATTAAATATCGTTGTTTTATTGTCAAAGAGCATAAATTTAAAAAAAAACATGAACTATTAGTAACACGTTTTGAAAAATCTTCAGTTGAAAACCCCGATGCGTGAGACCGGCGTCACCATTGATCAAAGTCAAATTTGCGTCACCAATGGCGGGTTAAAAAAGTGGAATTAAAAATAATCCTAATTTTGTAAATTATCAGCCGTATTAACTTATATACAAATTTTGACAGTTTGTCCTCACAGAGTTAAAAATAATTCTCATATTGTAAATTATCAGCTGTATTGACAATTACTTATTTACAAATTCTGACAGTTTGTCCTCCCGACTGTTTTCAAGGTATATACCAACACCAAAAGACATTTCCTTATTTTTTTACTGCTCTTTGTTGTTCAGATTGAGATAGAGAACATAAAGTATAAATATAATTTTTTTTTAAATATGAAATCAGTCAGAAGACTTGAACACACATTTTGCGGTTAGCTTCCAGTAATGCCACCATTCTTTTGCGCACAGCTAGAGCAGATCTTGCGATTGTAATCGCTAGATATAGTTATTTGCACTGTGTTGTAATTTGTGTCCCTTTTATAGGTTTCTTCTTTTTTCATCCCCTCCCCAGCATTAAATTATACCAAGGAAACGATCGTTACATTTTTTCAAACTCGCTTTTATAGGAAATTTGTAGCGTAATATATTTTTATACATCCAAAATATTATTATCAACCAATGAACAAGTTGGAGAATTTATTATACAGGCAGGAGCACGGAGAAATGTTGGTAAAACCGGAGTCTCCAGACCGCACACTGTTGGCAACCCTAATGCAGTTACATTTAAGTTTCAACTCCCGTTAGCAGTGAAGTTTTGTGGGGTGACTCATGGTACGGCCGAGGTAGCAGAGGTGGTAATACAGATCTCTGCAACCGACCCTACCTATTTATATTGCTATAGCCCAGGCATGTCAAACTCGTTTACCACCAAAGGCCACATCAAATATTACACACAAGCCGCGGGCCGTATTACCAAAAAATAACTACAATTGAAACCAAATAAAAAATAATTATTTTTACCTTGTTTATAATTTTTTTTTAAATATTTGATACCAACCTTGCCGGGCCGCAGACAACTTGTAAGCGGGCCGCGTGTTTGACATGCCTGCTATAGCCCGTTCTCTGGAATCTGGCGGCTGTGGTCGTAAAAGAGGGTCTAAGCTCGGCAAGTAGGGGACGTAATATTTTTTTATCTCAAACCAATCTTTGTTGAGAAGTACTGGTGTAAAAGTGCGTACACCAATAGGAGCGAAGGACAGTAATAAATTCATGGGATGCGATTAGACGAACCACCAATACCTTTTCTTCGAGGGTGCGTCGATGCATCACTGTTTTACGACCTTAGCCGCCAGATTCCACCGAACAGACTATACCTTGGCTGTATCATGAGATAGGTAGGGTACCATATAGTCGGTTGCAGAGATCTATATTACCTTGGCTGTACCATTACTCGCCACTGCTTATTAGGCAAAAATGGCCGTGCGGGTCCATGGATGTTCAGTGTATGTCCCTTTCATCATTATAAATGATTATTATAGAAATTATCGGTTGTGGCAGAATGTCCTAGTTGCTTACGTCAATTCCCAAATCACCCGCGCTTCCTCAACCCGAATTCCTATCAACCAGTGACGTTGATGGTAGAGCCACTTATACAATACCCCCTCCCCCTCCTTTTTTGAATAAAACCTCCACCCTTAACCTAAATTGTAGCTTTTGTAATAAACAAGTCCGTCTCTGCATAGAATCAAATTTAAATTAACAATGTATATACAAATAAGACTTAATTTATAACCTCAAAACTTTAGCATTGCAATTTTGTTTGCTCTTACGCAAATGAGGAAATATTTTATATCTTCGACCAAGTTTAAATTAACAAAAAAGACAACTCAAATACGCAGCTAACCTTTGTCTGTAAATAGACGTACGTCATTCTTAATATTTACACATAAATGATATTAGAATTTTAAATTTTTTTACACGAAACGGCAGTATTCCACGTTGAACTTGTAGTTAAGGGTGAACATACTGCTTGAACAATTGAAATTGTTAACAATATTCTCACGTAATTTAGAATAGATTAGTAATTTTATTTGCCAAATTATGTAATAATTGATCATACTTTTATCAACCCATTAAAAAAAAAAAAATGTGATATACAGATTAAACCTACGCTAGCCATAATTTAAAAAAAAAGGTGAAATTCACTCACGCATACGTTTTATTCCCAATAAATCAAGCATTTTTGTAATGTCACATCATTATGGTGCACTTTTTATTGAAAAAGAAATGTAATAAATATGTATATAGTTTGTAAAAAAAAAAAAAACATAGGTATATGTATTTTTTATAATTTGCATTATCACTATTGTCGGTGCTAATTATGAAAAAGGAAACACTGGAGCTCAGTATTTTTTGTACAGTTTTGTTGGAGATGTTTTAGTTGTTTAGGTGAAAGTTATTTATTATTATTATTTTTTCTTTAGTTTTTTGTGATGTGTGTAACATATTTATATGAATCAAGATAATCAATATGGGTCGACGCCTTATGAGAAATGTAACGGAGTGTACTTTTTACATTCGTGCATATATCTTTTTTCCAACAAATGCAATTTGTATTGTAACATAATATTAATATTTTATGATGGCCGTTTTTTTACTGTATGTAGTATAATGTAGGTATACTACTATGATTACTATAAATGTGACTGACTAATAAAATACATATAAGAAATATTTATTTTTGCTTCTATAAATTTATGGGTTTTAGGTAAGCGTTTGGCAGTATTGACAAGCAATCAATGTGCAGAAGATTGATTGCGAACATGGTGAAGGGCTAATAATATCAAGAGCCAAAGCTACAGTTGCGATCTTACAGATCATTCCGAACTAAATAGATAAACTGTTTAACCAAAATAAAATCATGCCGCATAGGAGGAAATGATCTGAACAAGAAAATTAATATATTACTAGACGATACAATGACTGCAATCTCTTCTTCAATATTCGGGATACCTGGTGATACCTCCAGGTTCTCTCCGAGTCTTGCTGAATCTATTTATTAATTTAATTTCCAGAACGAGAGGAGGTTGTATCATTACAGGTAAACTTAAAGCTATTTTGATTCTTCTCTTATCAATTAACAATTATAAAACCCGCGTTTGGGTTCGAAGAATTGGAGGATATACACCACCTTGACCTAACCAATAAAACACTGTTTCGTTAAAGAAATTTGTTCGTCAAATCACTGGAGTTTTAAAAGTTGCAAAGCCAACAATAAAGAGGGTCGCTGGGTTAAGTTACTAAAGTGGAAACGAAGGGTGGGGGTGGGGCCCTATCCCACTCTTTAATTCGTTAAACACTTCCCAGAGTTTCTATTAACAAATTCATTAGTCGAGGAAACAAAATATAAAAAAAAATGTTCTGTACTTCTTTAAACAATTAATTAACAATTGCAAAACCCTTGTTTATGTTTCAAGAATTGGATGATAGATTAGGGCCCACCCGCCGCCCTGAGGTTCCACTACACCTAACCAAGAAAACTCTGAGTAATGAACTTTCTTCGCTAAATCACTGGAGTTTCAAACGTTGCAAGACCACCAATAAAATTGGTTGCTGGGTTAAGTTAAAGTGGGAACGAAGGGTGGTTGGTGGGCTCTATCCTACTCTCCAATCCATTAAACACACCCCAAAGTTTTTACAAACAAATTCTTTTGTCGAAGCAACGATAAACCATTTGATCCTTCTCTTATCAATTAATAATTGTAAAACTCACGTTTGTGTTCCAAGAATTGGAGGATAGGATAGGGCCCACCCACCATCCTGAGTTTACACTTTAACCTAACCGAGAAAACACTGTTTCGTTAAAGAAATTTGTTCGTCAAATCACTGGAGTTTTAAAAGTTGCAAAACCAAGAATAAAAAGGGTCGCTGGGTTAAGTTATTAAAGTGGAAACGAAGGGTGGGGTTGGGCCCTATCCCACTCTTTAATTCATTAAACACTCCCCAGAGTTTCCATTAACAAATTCATTTGTTCTGTAAAAAAGTTCTGTACTTCTTTAAACAATTAATTAACAATTGCAAAACCCGCGTTTATGTTTCAAGAATTGGATGATAGGATAGGGCCCACCCGCCGCCCTGAGGTTCCATGACACCTAACCAAGAAAACTCTGTTTGAGTAAAGAACTTTCTTCGTCAAATCACTGGAGTTTCAAACGTTGCAAGACCACCAATAAAGAAGGTTGCTGGGTTAAAGTAAAGTGGGAACGAAGGGCGTTCTTTCTTTCTTTCCAATCCGTTAAACACGCCCCAAAACTTCTTTGTCAAAGCAACGATAAACCATTCGATTCTTTTCTTATCAATTAACAATTGTAAAACCTTTGTTTGTGTTCCAAGAATTGGATGATAGGATAGGGACCACCCACCACCCTAAGTTTTCACTTACACCTAACCGAGAAAACTCAATCTTACTCTTCAATCTGTTAGACACGCCCCAAAGTTTCTACAAACAAATTATTTTGTCAAAGCAATGATAAACCATTTGATTCTTCTCTTGTCAATTAATTAACAATTGCAAAACCCTCGTTTGTGTTCCAAGAATTGTATGTTAGGATAGGGCCCACCCACCGCCCTGAGTTTCCACTTACACCTAACCAAGAAAACTCTGTTTGCGTAAAGAACTTTCTTCGTCAAATCACAGGAGTTTCAAAAGTTGCAAGTTCACAAATAAAGAGGGTTGCTGGGTTAAATTCAAGTGTAAATGAAGGGTGGTGGGTGGCCACTATCCTACTCTCCAATCCGTTAAATATGCCCCAAAGTTTCTACAAACAAATTATTTTGTCAAAGCAACGATAAACCATTTGATTCTTCTCTTGTCACTTAATTAACAATTGTGAAACCCTCGCTTGTGTTCCAAGAATTGGAGGATAGGATAAGGCCCACCCACCCCCCGTTGTTTCCACTTAAACTTAATCTACAAAACTATAGGTTTGATTAAAGAAATTTCTTCATTTTTCTCTTATTACTTAATTAACAAATATAAACCCTCGTTTGTATTAGAAAGATTAGAGGGTAGGACCCACCCCCCTCGTTTACTCTTAAGCCTGACAAAAAAAAACACTTTGATTAAAGAAAATTCTCAGTTAAATCACTGGAGTTTTAAAAGTTGCAAAGTCAACAATAAAGAGGGTTTCTGGGTTAAGTTATAGTAAAAACGAAGGGTGGTGTTTTTTTTGTTTTTGTAACAATAATATAAAAATAATATGGTATCGCTGTATTTGTCTTTTAATCACCTTTCCAAAAATCCATAAATATACAGGGGTCCCATTTGAAATTCTGAAATTGATGTCATTTTTCCGGAAATAAAATTTATGTAAACAGAAAGGGGCATCATTTCAAACCATTTAAAGCCACCAAATAAGGGACGGGATTTGAATCTGCGAGAGGGCCTTGAAATTAACAAGGCAATAAAACGTGGAAAAACCACGCTTAATAACATCGAAGATATCTGGAACTCCCCCATTTCGACGGCCCTTATTACCTGATTTTCAATTCCTGTATAAATACCAGTCTGTACATACCTCCTTTAGAATGACCTAAGGTCGAAACTAGTCGGAGAGAAAAATAAAATCAGTGAAACAAAACCAAGTGTTTTAATTAATCAAATCACCAAATTTCATTTTCGTACTACTAACTATCTATTACCTCGTGGGTCACCCTGTATATACGGACAAAAATTTTCAGTCCCGAATTGCAGTTTATGTTATCTAGTGTGTTACTGTTATAGCCCGTTCTTTGGAATCTGGCGGCTGTGGTTGTAAAAGAGAGCCGGAGCTTGGTAAGTAGGGGACGTAATATTTTTTATCTCGAACCAATCTTTGTTGAGAAGTACTGGTGTATAAGTGCGTATACCAATAGGAGCGAAGGACAGTAATAAATGTATGGGATGCAATTAGACGAACCACCAATACCTTTTCTTCGAGGGTGCGGACGGACCGTTTTACGACCTCAGCCGCCAGATTCCACCGAATAGACTATAGATGTACATGGCATCTCATGTTCACGTAACCAAGCTTTTACTGTATATTCCACTTTGGAAAGACAAATATGTCCGAGGTGTAGCAACATGGAAAACATACAACATACAAAAAAATTGGGGAATTTTGTACTCACCTGTACGCCTTGGGTTTTTAAGATCACTAGCATAATTTAATAATCCTATCTCGTTAGCGGGGTGTAGAATGATGGAGTTGTTTATAGTTGTCATGCCGACTTAATCTGAAACATTATTTTGGGATAAATGATTCAAAACAGAGGCGGCTCGTGGATGTTCGGCGGTGAGGCAACGGAAGAAAATTTGTCCGAAAAAGCAACGGAACATTTGCTTCCTCTATTAGAGTAAGTGGTGCACCACGAGCAGCATCTTTGTCTTTGCCTCACCTACGGAAATCCACGAGCCGCCGCTGATTCTAAATGATTTGTAATGACTTTGCGGTAAACACGTTAAATATGGATTTTCAACTCCTGACTGCCTCAACAATCAATCATTTGTAATGACTTTGTAAAAGCATTACCTACAATTTTCACATCACCTGTGGGCAGAATACAGCGAGCATCTAGCACACATCATCCATAAACAGCAGATGAGGGCGCAAGAAGGTTCCTCGAAAAATTGAGTATGTGAATAGGGACCACCAGTTGGAACAAACCATTTTGATTGGCGGCTGTAGATTTCCACAAATTGGTGATGGTCATATAGATAGGATTTAAGTTTACAATGTTCCGATTCGTCCGGTCATGTAGCTTAATAGCATGAAAATGATTTAATCAATCAACTTGTTTCCCATTGTTCATCGCTTCAGTGATTTTAGATTTGTAGATGTTGTCAGATGGAAATAATTCCTCCAAAATCCTCGAATAATTTGATGCATGTATTTATGTTTGTTATGTAGGAAGCTTATACTTTGTTATCAGTGACGGTTCGCGGGCTTTTTTCTGGTACGGCCGAGGAACAAGAGGTGATAATACAGATAGGTAGGGTCAGTTGCAGAGACGGTTGGCTGCGTGACTGCACCCATCTGTATTACCACCTCTTGTTCCTCGGCCGTACCAGAAAAAACCCCGCGAACCGTCACTGTTTGTTATACATGCTTTTAATATAGAATAAAACACTTTTTTACTTGCCATTATCAAAACTAAAGTTTACTTTTGATAATGGCAAGCTGAGTTGCCGAAACTGCAGTCAAACAAATAAAAACAAAAGTGTTATACAAACAAAGTAAACAAGTGTTTTATTCTATATGCATGTATTAGGTTTGACCATAATTCCACCACAAAAGTGGACGTTGTCGGATAGAAATAATTCCTCTAAAATTCTGCAGGTATTTAGTTTGACTGTATAAATACATGTTTTTCCGCCATTCTATTGAAGCGTGACCGCGCCGCAAACCAGTTCCGAATTCGAATTTGGCGCTCCGGTAGCGAGTTGCTATCGCGTGGACTTTTAATTTGTTTACTGCAGAGGTCGTGCAGGTCGAGTCCCCAGTGTGTGTTATCAGCATATGATCGACATCATCAAAAATACCTTCCACACTTGTTAGACGAACGTGTCGTTTAATTTGTGCGCTTCGTCGAATTTCGTGAGCGCCGTTTCCGGAACGAGCGAATTTTGCGCCTCCCTTGGAGCGGAAGGCGAGCGACCATAACCTCCAAACACCCACAGGCTCATTAAGGTAAGGAATTAATTAGTTTGTCTAAAACGGTGCGCGCCCCGTTTCAATCTGTGCACGAATCGATTCGGAATGTCCACATTCTGTGTCAACAGTATTTTTGTTTACTTTTCGAGCTGAGCGCCAGACGTCCCCGTAATGTATTCAATTGGTGCTGTTATTTCCAATTGGAATGAATTCCAGTGCGATTTTCTATTGGTGTGAGACGAATTTTAGTTACGCCACTGGTCATGTGCATTTTAAACAATGCCGTTTACATTATTTTGTAATTAATACGTAGCGACGCTATTAAATACTAATTATGTTTGGTTTCCTTCCTATAGCGTAGGTGCAAAAAATAAATGCTTACCCTAAATCTTTTACCATATAAATGCACCAATTTTTAATTAATTAGATGGTCTGTGGACACCCTATATTTTTGTCCTCTTAAATACTATTACTATTGTGTGGACCGCCCACACTGCGCAATATGTCATTTTCATTTATATAATCTATTTTATCCAAAATCGGGTGTAATCATCGAATTACAGTGATCATGTAATGTTGGTCATTACCCCCTAGTGAGAGAATAAGTTTCTCTCACGGAATGCATAGATCCTTCATAGGATTTTTCAAATATTTCAAATTGACACCACGTACGTCAAAATTTTATAAACATTATTTCAATATTTAATGCAATTACAGACGATTTTGAATTAAATTTTATATTATACTCATGTGGAATTCCTCATCAGGGGAAGTTAAGAAAATTATAAAGTAAACTTTCTTGCGGGACTAATTACGTACATTCCACATTCGTATAATAATAGTATATTATTAAACGAGTGAGAAAGTTGGCCATTGCCACGAGGGTGAAGTTTGCAATTCACCCGAGTGGCAATGGCCAACTTGCTCACGAGTTTAATACTATACATTTTCGCATCATATTAAATAATTAAAGATTTTTCTCTTTGTATTAAATTATAACGAATAAGTTTTCTATTCGGAAATTGCGGCAGTTCGCTGACAAAAAACGAATCGTAACCATAGTAACAACTAAACTGTTGGGCAATGAAACCGCTATCATTTGATTGGTCGTCACCTGTGGAGAAAATGATTCGGCGGGATAATGGACAACTTTCTCAATCAAAAACGATTTAACAACGTTTATATTATTTAATAAGATGCGAAAAACGTACATTCCACATTCGTATAATAAATAACTATTTTTAGCAATAATAACATATTACTTCTTTGCTACGTTTTTGGTGATTTTGGCAATTTTTGGGTAAAGTTTTAATTAACCAAAGATCTCTTTCCCAAAGAACCATTACGTCACCATTTTCTCTGTGGACTGGGCCGACGTGAGGTGCAAAAATAAATGAAGGGCTTAGAAGTAAAACGGTTCAAGTGCACTTTTTATGATTTTGATGTAATCGACTTTGATATTCTTAGAAAATTACTTCGAAATTTTCTTTGATAATGAAAATTCCTGGTTATGGTTTGAAATGATATTTGGCAGCAGTTATTTCACTTAAAGGAATAAAAATATGCTAGAGATAACTTTTAGGTGCAGCATACCGCACGTGGTTCATTTTTTTGAAAAAGTGCATTTAAATCCTTTTACTTCCAGGCCCCTCAAATATACTTACCCCAAGAGAGTTTTTTTAATTAGATTTGCGGCCGCCATATAAAAAAATAAGTTCGCAAATTGGCTTTTAAACTGGGGTAAATTTATCGGTAAAAATGAAAAAATTCTTGTGGAATATACGTCTTTCCATGCGTTTCAAGGTGAAAATATTTCCAGTTGTAAATATTTATTGAATGATTTATTAGCTGATTCTTTTTTTTTTTGGTTCTCCAACATACTATTATTAAGTGTTACGTGTTAATTTTCTTCAAATTAAACGAATAATATGAAATAGCAACGGTACCAAACTCATGCATAAGATATTTAAACATCATTTTAAAATTACGATTTGTGTGGTGAACGGATTCATTTTATATCTCCTTTCGCCGAAATAAATTTGTTTTTTTAAAGAGGTTATGCTGCACACGCTGACGTTAACTGTAGTAGAGTACAGTCATTAGTTTAACGTCCCAGCGTTATAGGCGCTGTTTGAAAGGCATACTTTAATAGTACATATATTACAGTACAAGTGATGAAATTCGTGCCGCTTTGTTTAATGCTACCCGTAAAATGTATAAAATAAAGCGTGAAGAATATTTATTTCTGATATTACTTATTACAGAAGGTAGGCGCATATAGCAGACAGTCACACACACACACAGAAACATTTCCATGGAAATATTACGAAAAGTGTTCTTACCGTGTTATTTTATGGACAGAATTAAATAAACTGTCTCATTTAACGTCAACATTTGACATATGGCAGACAGACAGTCATGCTTCAAATTGAAGATAACGTCAAATTTTGAAGCTTGAGAAAAAACCATCAAAATAAAGTCTTCAAAAAATCTCCTGAAAAAATTCCTTAAAAAAATACCTAAAAAACTACTGGAAAATAATCTGAAAAAAATTGTTCTAAAATCAGCCCTGAAAAAAAATCTTGAAGAAGTTTTGAAAAAGTTGAAATTTGTCCTGAAAGAGAGCGTGAAAAAGGTTTTGAAAAAGATCACGAAATAAAGTTTTGAAAATAAAGTCTTGAAATATCTTGAAAAAAAGTAAATGTAATTAAAAGAATCTTATAAAAAGTAATCTTGAGCTCTTGAAGCATATTCTGAAATGGTTTCGGTTTTTGAAAATCTTTCGAGTTTTGCGCGAGTTGTTAATTTTTGTGAAAATGTTTGTTTGTTAACGCGAAAAATAAAATAAAAATAAATATGAATCGCGAGTTGTAAAATTATACAAAAAATTAAATTCAGTTTCCCTTTGAAATTATTTCGATTTTTGAAAATCTTTTGAATTTATATGGAGATTCCCAAAAGACAATATCAAATAACGGTTTGATTGCCCTTATATACCACTCAAGTTACCTTAGGATAGAAAAAAGACGAAAATTTACAACATTCTGAAATTATTTACACATATCCGCGATAGATGTCGCCCTAATTGTTTTTCTATCCTAACGGTTACCTGATTCGTTTATATACAAATATAATCGAAATTACACAAATGATTATGTAGAAATAAATTATTGGACGATAACACTTTTAAATATAATGAATTTATCAACAATTGTCAGCCACAAAACTATTAAATTATTAATAAGTTTAGCGCTAAGGTGAACATTGATTTTTTCTCCGAACGCGAGAAATTAAATATTAATTAAAAATGTTTAATGGTTGCCTACAATACACGTGCAATGCCATTACATTCAAATTTGAAACGAGGAAAAGTAGTGGTGGCTGTGTGCGAATCTTTTGTCAAATATATTTTGTAAGTTTGGAAATAGATTTAGATAATAGTGACAATTCCATAAATACTTTAAAAATTATTTTCATTGAACTAAAAAAATATAAAAACAATTGCCAAAACTAGGTAATTTTTAAAATATGCCAAAAATTAATTATACATTATAATTCTATCAAAATCTTAAAATATTCCTTCTCCAGATTTAGAACTGATCACTGGAAAACCGAGCTTATAACAATTTAAAATTTCAATTTTCTTTCACTGAAAAAACAATTATAAAAACAATTGCCACAATTAGGTAACTTTCTAAATAGACTCAAAATTGATGATCCTTTATAATTAAAAAAAAAATAAAATTTCCCTACACTAGAATTAGAGATAATTGCCCGAAACCAGAGCGTAGAATAATTTGAAGTTATTTTTTTACCATTGGCCTAAAAAAATATAAAAACAATTGCTACAACTAAGTAACTTTCGAAATACACTTAAAATTGATTGTACTTAAAGTATATCATTAGAAGCGCTTCTAACTTTCTAAGTGTCTGGCAATTGTTTTTATATTTTTTTAAGCGCTCGAGAAAAAGTGGAACTTTGATAATTACAAATTTTGTTCTCGAGGAATTATCGCGAAATGTAGTTAAGGGATGTTTGCAGATTTTTACAGTATCGTGGAGTAATATGTTGTTTCAGTAGCTGTAGAAAATTTTAAGTGCCTGCCAATTGTTTTTATATTTTTTTAAGCGCTCGAGAAAAAGTGCAAATTTAGATAATTACAATTTTTTTTTCTCGAGGGATTATCTCGAAATGTAGTTAAGGGATGTTCACAGATTTTTACAGTATCGTGGAGTAATACGTTGTTTCAGTAGCTGTAGAAAATTTCAAAAAATTCCTTAAAAAGGTTCCGAAATAAGTCTAGAAAGAGGCCTTGAAAAAATGTCCTCAAAAAAAAACCGGAAAAATGAAAAAAAGTTTGAGAAAAAACCATCAAAATAAAGTCTTCAAAAAATCTCCTGAAAAAATTCTTTAAAAAAATACCTAAAAAACTACTGGAAAATAATCTGAAAAAATCAGCCCTGAAAAAAAAATCCTGACTAAGTTTTGAAAAAGTTAAAATTTGTCCTGAAAGAGAGCGTGAAAAAAGTTTTGAAAAAGATCACGAAATAAAGTTTTGAAAATAAAGTCTTGAAATACCTTTAAAAAAATCTTGAAAAAGAGTTAACGAACTCTATTCACGCTTCAGTGCCTTATGCATTTTTTTTTACATATTTAGATTCAATAAAATCCTGCGCCCCGCGAAATTTGAACATGGCGTTTAAATTTCGCGGGCTTCCGTCCATCGCGACCTCTACCGGCATTGACTATTATATGAATCCAAAAATTTACATTGAGTTGTAATCTGTACTAATCCGTGCGGGAAACGGATATTAGTATTGGAATATAAATATTTGAAACACCGTTAAAGGTAGAAACAATAAAGTGGCGACATCTATTGCCTGCATGTTGTACTAACGAATCTAGTACAAAATTCAGGCAATAGATGTCGCCACTTTGTTGTTTCTTCTTTAACGGTGTTATAATTATAATATTCGAAATTAAAAAAAAAGTGATTTTGTTGTAATTAATGACTTTTAACACATCAATTTTAAATTAATCACGTATATTTATAACTGTTTTCACTCTGTCTCATAATTGAATCCGTTACTAGAACCAAGGGCGGGTAACCATAAGGTTGGATTCGGAGAAAATTTTGTAATTCGTTTTAAAATTACTCTAAATTTTGACGTCCGAATAATCAAAATCGAACAGCGCGTTTGGAAGTTGTGCAATTCAAAAATCAAAATCACGATTTCACACTTCGAAAAAAGTGCATCTTTTTAAATTTTGTGTTCATTTCACGAAAACGTTTGGTTAGCCGTTTAAAAATTACACCAAATTTGCCATATTTTGACGTAATAATTATAACTCGTGATTTAATTGAAAAAAAAAATGCAATGGTACAATCTCCCCACTTGTTATATTATAGTGTGGCGATAATTAAGAAACACAGTTTATGAATTACTTTGATGTTCGAAACGAGGTTAATGTTTTCATAAAATGCGTAATGTTGGAAATCCTAGTTTTTCATAATTTCTTGTTCAATCTGGAAATGTAACCGTGTCGTGTTTTCTATTTTCCTCACGTGGCACGTAGCGCTCCAGCGTGTGATCAAACATCATTTCACGGTTCGTATTAAATCATTTGGAATAAATAAGTAGTGGCCTAATCCATCAACCATCCTTTACATGATGGTGCATATACACCATTGTATATTTGGTTGCATACAATTTCAGTTAATGCCATGCGTTTATGTGATTATTTTACGATTGAACATAGGCGTTAATAATAGTATGTTCAGTGTTAAAATAAAAGCCCTGTATGCTACAAAGTCAATTTAGTAGAGTGGTCAATTGTATTTTATCTTTGTAGTTTCATAGGGATGGGCAATATTTCACGTACTTGATATTGAAAAATCACAGGTCCTGTTACTAATAGGCGAATTTCACCGTGACTGTGACTGTGATTAGATCGTAACTGCTGTTTAAAATCTCAACTGTTGCAAACTGTGACTGTGATTAGACTGTAACTGCTGTTTAAAATCTCAACTGTTACCCAAACTGTGACTGCTAATTTAACAGTGATTGCTACTTAAAATTACAACTGTTACCCAAACTGTCATTGTTTCTTAAACTGTGACTGATACCTAAACATTGATTGTAAACTGTGATTATTACTTAAAATATGATTGTAAGAAGATAATACATAATAGCATTTCTATATCATTTTATATTTATTACTTTATACTCCCATTTTACTCTAGATTTTAAATAATCGCACGCGAACTGTTCTTATGCTCATGTTTAAATTACGATTTTCATGAATTAAAAAATATTTGCAAAAAAAAAAATGCTACAAATACTAAACTTTACTCAAAAAATTCCACACAAGCTTTGAATGCATTTATTTCTCATTTTAATTTTATTTATTTACAAGAAGTCAGTGAATTTCACTTGAGTATATTTGCTGTAGCACCCTGGAAAGCAAGTAAAAAACTTTTTTTTAAAATAAATTTCTACTACAAAATTACCACATACATAACTGTCTTTATTCGGTTTCTTATTACACAACAATATAACATATAAAACTGTAATTAACTGAGTCCGAATGGGCTATTGACCTGCGGTCTTTCGGCCCATTTTGTTTCAATCTTATTTTTAAGAATTTATATTTTGATTTAGTTAAAATTTGTGTATTCCCTGTAATTAGGTTTATCAATCTGTTGGGAGTGAATACTATTATTACTATCATTCTTGCTGCGTTTGCGTTCATTCCCCGGAACGGAAAATATTTCCGATATTGACTTTCATATTCTAGCGAAATGCAATGGTGGAAATGATTCCATACCTTCGGAGTACCATTGCCATGATTGCCTAAACAGGTTCCGTCGCTCTCCATAAAACGGGATCGTGTTCGTGTCATTTAATGAGTTACCTAATATTTTACAAACATCTTTTACGGGTATTTACGGCAACAAATTTATTAAAATGTGGTAAACATTTCAAGCGGCTCCACAAATCAGCCATGTATAAAATGGATAATAACACGCGTTTCGCTCCATCTCTCGTATATATCTGATAATATAAAACTCTCTAACCGTAAATTTCATTTGCATACGGCATGCATATAAATGTTCCAAATCATTCGGAATATGCGTAAAAGAAGGCCTGGCGACATTACGCACTTGGAAGTATAGGTCACTCAACCAGAAATTAAAATGCCTCATAATACACATTAGGATACAGGTTGCGTTTTTAGGCCTAAATAAATTTACCACAATTTCACTTTTATTACCGGTAGTGTATGCAGGCGTTTTCACTCATTGCGGACAGGGGCGGCTCGCTATATAGAGCCAAGGAGCCATGGCACTACCTGCCTTTTCAAGCTAAGCAAGAATTTTTAATTAATTCTTTGTATTTGTATTTGTATTTGTATTTATTACTTTCATTCAAAGTGCTTAAAAATAAAAATCTAAATACATACAAACAATCTACAATTAATTTATATCGCACTTGAATTGGGTAGCATTCATCTTAGATTCACTTTTTCGCCAGTTACTTCGTTATAGAAAGATAAGTCGTTCTTTCTTTCTTTTGTTGCCTAAAATTGTATTTCTTAGCTGACAATAATGATGTGTTGCAATTGTCAATAATGGTTTGTTGCAATTGCAATTGTCAGAAATCGTATTTTCAGCTATTAAAAATGACATTTTTCAGCTGTTAAGAGCTGTCAAAAATGATATTCTTCAGTTATCAAAAATGTTTTTTATGTCAAAAAATGTATTTCTCACCTATTAAAATGTTATTTTTCAGCTATCAAAAACAGCTTTTTGCGACTTTTTTAAATTGTCAAAAATGGCATTTTTTAGCTGTCTAAAATTGACTTTTTGTAGTCAAAAATTGTATTTTTTAGCAGGCAAGAATGATATGATTCAGCTGTTAAAAATGGTAGTTTTCACCTGTTAAGAAATTTATCATTAAACTGTCGAAAATGATATTTTTCAGTAGTCAAAAATGTATTTCAGCTGCCAAAAAAGGTATTTCTCATCAATTAAAACGGTATTGTTCAGCTATCAAAAAAAGTATTTTTCAACATTTTTTATTTGTTAAAAATGGCGTTTTTCCGGTGTCAAAAATTGTAATTTTTGTTGTCAAAAATTGTATTTTTTAGCCGACAGTAATGGTTTGTTACAGTTGTCAATAATGTTTTGTTGCAATTGCAATTGTCAAAAACCGTATTTTCTGCTGTTAAAAATGACATATTTCAGCTGTTAAGAGCTGTCAAAAATGATGTTCTTCAGTTATCAAAAATGTTATTTTTCAGCTATCAAAATCAGCTTTTTGCGACTTTTTTAAATGGTCAAAAATGGCATTTTTCACCTGTCAAAAATTGACTTTGTGTAGTCAAAAATTAACTTTTTGCAGTCAAAAATTGACTTTTTGTAGTCAAAAATTGTATTTTTTAGCAGGCAATAATGGTATGTTACAGTTGTCAACAATGATATTTTTCAGCTGTTGAAAATAGTAGTTTTCCGCTGTTAAGAAGTGTAAGTTTTATTTTATTTTATTTTATTTTACTTTATTTATGTTCGTTAATTATGTCTATTTATTTATCCTGTATTTTACTTAATATTCTAATTGTAAGTCAATTCTATCCTCTGACTTGTGTAAACTCTTGGTATTGGCACGAATAAACTATTATTATTATTATTATTATTCAACTGTCAAAAATGTTATTTTTCAGCCATCAAAATCAATTTTTTGAAAATTGTATTTTTTAGCCGACAGTTGTCAATAATGTTTTGTTGCAATTGCAATTGTCAAAAATGGTATTTTCAGCTGTTAAAAATGACATATTTCAGCTGTTAAGAGCTGTCAAAAATGATATTCTTCAGTTATCAAAAATGTTATTTTTCAGCTATCGAAAACAGCTTTTTGCGACTTTTTTAAATTGCAAAAATGGCATTTTCCAGCAGTCAAAAATTGACTTTTTGTAGTCAAAAATTGTATTTTTTAGCAGGCAATAATGGTATGTTACAGTTGTCAACAATGGGTTTTCAGCTGTTGAAAATGGTAGTTTTCAGCTGTTAATTCAACTGTAAAAATTGTTATTTTTCAGCTATCAAAAGCAGCATTTTTCGAGATTTTTTTAATAGTCAAAAATCCCATTTTGCAGGCGTCAAAACTAGAATTTTTGTGTTGTCGAAAATTGTATTTTTTAGCAGGCAATAATGCAGCAATAGTTGTCAATAATGGTTTGCTGCAGTTGTCAAGAATGATATTTTTCAGTTGTCAAAAATGGTAATTTTCAGCTGTCAAAGAAGTATTTCTTACCTATAAAAATGGGATTTTTCAGCTATTAAAAGCAGCATTTTTGACATTTTTTAACTGTCAAAAATGGCATGTTTCAGCTATCAAAACCTGTATATTTTGTTGTCAGAAATTGATTTTTTTTGTTGTTGTTAAAAATTGTATCTTTTAGCTGCCAATAACTTATGGGAATGGTATTTTTCGGCTGTCAAGAATGGTAATCCCCAGCTGTTGAAAATAGTATTTTTCGGCTGCCTCGAGTTGTATTTTAAAGTTGCAGAAAATGGTATTCTTCAGATATCAAATATGCTATGTTTCAGGTGGTAAATTTTTTTTTTGACATTTTCAAATTGTCAAAAATGGCATTTTACAGCTGTCAAAAATTGCATTTGCCAACAATAATGATATGTTACAGTTGTCAATGAAGGTTTGTTGCAGTTGTCAAGAATGGCATTTTCCAGCTGTTAAAAATGGTAGTTTTCAGCTGTTAAAAAACGTATTTATTCAACTGCCGAAAATGATATTTTTCAGCTGTCAAAAAAGGTATTTCTCACCTATAAAAATCGTATTTTTCAGTTATCAACGGTAATTTTTTTATTGTCAAAATGGCATTTTTCAGGTCTCAAAACTGTTTGTTATCAAAAATTGTATTTTTTAGCTGACAATAATGGTATGTTACAGTTGTCAATAATGGTTTGTTGTAGTTGTATGTTTCAGCTGTTAAAAATGGTATTTCTCAGCTGTTAAGAAGTATATTATTCAAATGATATTTTTCAGCTGTCAAAAATTATATTTTTCAGCTGTCAAAAATGATATTTTTCTGCTGTCATCAATGGGGTATTCCTCACCTATAAAAATGGTATTTTTCAGCTATCAAAAGAAGCATTTTTCGATATTTTTTTAATTGTCAAAAATGGCATTTTCAGCTTTCAAAAATTGTACTTTTTGTTGCCAAAAATTGTATTTTTTCTTTTCAAAAATTGTATTTTTTAGCTGACAATAATGGTATGATACAGTTGTCAATAATAGTGTGTTGCTGTTATCAAGAATGGTATTTTTCAGCTAATAAGAATTGTATTATTGAGCTGTCAAAAATGTAGTGTTTCTGCTGTCAAAATGATATTTTTCAGCTGCCAAAAATGATATTTCCCACCTATATAAATGGTATTTTTTGGCTATCAAACGCAGCATTTTTTAACTGTCAAAAATGGCATGTTTCAGCTGTCAAAACCTGTATATTTTGTTGTTAAAAATTGATTTTTTTTTGTTGTTGTTAAAAATTGTATCTTTTAGCTGCCAATAACGGTATATTTCAGCTTTCGGGAATGGTATTTTTCGGCTGTCAAGAATGGTAATCCCCAGCTGTTGAAAATAGTATTTTTCGGCTGCCTCGAGTTGTATTTTAAAGTTGCAGAAAATGGTATTCTTCAGATACCAAATATGCTATGTTTCAGCTGATAAAAACAGTATGTTTCAGCTAGTAAAAAGTTATTTTAGACACTTTTGAATTGTCAAAAATTGTATTTTTCAGCTGTCAAAAGTAGTATATTTCGTTTTTAGTATATTTACATGTTACATGTACATGTAAAATTTGAAATGTATTAATATTGGCTCCCCTAATTATTTGACAGTATCGGTCTTCTTACATTATTTCTAAAGCTTTTTAAGCTGAATGATTTGGTGTCTTATTCAATACTTTCTGCAAAGTATTTACCGAGATATTTGCTAAAAACTTTAATATTATTTTGAATTAAAAACAAAGGTTTGCCATGAAATCATAATGGCGGATATTTCATTTTGTTCTAAAAAGTGACGGTAGATGTCACATTACGATTTACAACCGGCCGTGTATTCCACACAAGAAAAAATATTTATAAGTTAATGGTTTTACACAGGAACTATTTTAGAAGTGTTTGTGATTTGTTCAGTGTTGAAATTACAGAGAAGGCAATACCCGGCAAAAGAACCATTAAATGAGTATAAAAATAATGTAAATAATACATTGATATTACAAAACAATTAAAGGAGCCAATTGTAACACATTTCAAATTTAGAGTAAAGTAGTAATTATTCATTGAATAGTACGCCTTCTCCGGAAATTTTTTCTTGTGTAGAAAGTGTAAATCGTAATGCGACAGCAAACGTCACCGAAATATCCGCCATTATGATTTCATGGCAAACCTTTATTTTTAATTTAAAATAGTTGTAAAGTTTTTTGCAAATATCTCGGTAAATACTCTGCAGAAACTATTGAGTAAGGTATCAAATCATTCAGCGTAAAAAGCTTTAAAAATAATGTAAGAAGGCCGATACTGTCAAATAATTAGGGGAGACAAAATTAATACATTTCCAATTTTACATGTAAATCCCTATGGCCCGTCTTGAAATTCAACACCCTGCATATATTATTAGCTACAGAGTTCAAAAGTGATCTAATTCACCCCATTCTATGATATTTCAATAAACTAGACAGATAATATATTAATTAAAAAAACATTAAATTACAATAAATAATTCGAGCAATTGATAAACTAGAAGTACACGAAATATTTGTAATCTACAACTCAATTACTAAAAATGCTTGGCATTCATTTAAACCAATATATAATTTAAATATCCTGTTCTAATGAATTTTATTGAATTAACGCCAGTTCCTGTTCTTTCTTTCAAAAAATAAGCGTTAATATGTAAATTCATCGATTATCATACTCGCTGTGGTTCGTATTGCATTTGCATGTAAATCCCTAATTTCGTCACATACTTTATAATTTCAAATCAACAATAATGATTTACGACGATTCAATGAGACTCTGGGCGTATTCTACAGTGATAATAATTGTTCGATTCATCTCGGAAATATATGAAATTAGCATAAATTACGAAACGTTTATAAAATGTTTAATTCATTCAGGTAAACACCGTCTACATGTGTTATTGTCTGATTGTTAGATTTTTTGCTCAATTATCAGGTATTTAATGAGTACATTACTTGCCTGCAAGATTTTTTTAACACTTGCCAAATTTGGTCATCGGTCCAAAAAAAAAAAACAATTGAAGATGAATTAAGTTTTTGGTCCCATCTACAATTATTCAATGCATACAACACTTTTAGGGAAGAGTTTTTAAAAATGGCTATTTTGTTCAAGAGTTATCTTCTCAAAACTACATAACAATTAAACAACGAATTTATTTTTTATCTTATCTACATCTATTTGCCGAGTACAATACTTTACTGAAAGAATGATCAAAATCTGATTGTCCGTTGAAAAGTTATCCTCAAAAACCAGAAAACAATTAAATTTTTTTTGTCTATTTCCTGGAAGAATTTGCCAAATTTGGTTATCCGTTCAAGAGTTATCCTGAAAAAATCGAAAAACAATTGAACGACGAATTTATTATTTTTGTTTTTGTCTGCATCCATTCGATGAGAACAACACTTTGTTGAATTTTCAAAATCTGCCTGATCGTTCGAGTTACTTTCAAAAAACAACGTTGAATTTCCGCTTTTTACTTTCTCCGTTACAAAGTACGGAAAAGTATTGTGATCGTGAAAATGTTTTCAAATTTTTTTTTGCGGAAATATCCGTTTCGGGATCCCTGGATACCATATCAACAATTTCTGGAAAAAAAATGGTGATGTGGACATCATGTTACTTTCTCCGACTAGATGGTATCATAGTCATCATATCAGTTTTGAGGTCCCTGGACGCCATTTCAACAATTTCTGAAAAAAAAATTGTCAGCATTTTTTGCTCAATTGACAGGTATTTAATGAGTACATTACTTGCCTGCAAGATTTTTTCGTATGGTTCAATCTATTCTATTTTTTTTTTCAAAAACAAAGAATTTTCACAGTTCCTTCAAGGGTTACTCTCAAAAGGTAAAAAAACAATGGAACGTCGAATATCCGTTTTTTGCTCAATTGACATGTACATTACTTGAATTTGACTTGAAATTGACTTTTTCACCTCACCTCGAAACAAAACACTTGGGAAACAAAAAAATGCGTTTTTCTACGTCCGTTATAAAATGTACAGTTTTTTTCATTGATTTGGGTTCGTAAAGTATGTGATTCCTGAACCCTACAAACAGCGTGAAAAAAAGTGCCATAACGGTTCATTTTTTCACTCTTTTGCGTGAAAAAAGTGCCGTAGCGGTTCATTTTTTAACGCTACTATAAAATTGCTTGCCGCGAGTTCTGCCGATAAATGTCAAACATTCGTTTCCGATCAAGAAAACTTGATGATTATTATTTTCTTCATAAAAAAAAAAAAAAAATGGTGATGTGGCCATCATGTTACTTTCTCCGACTTGATAGTAGTATTTATATATACGCTTTCATGGTTTATTTTCAATTTAAATCATATTTTAAATGCACTAAACTCGGATGAAACTGACGTTTAAAACGTCAAAATTATGAAAGATGGAAAAATTATACTTCAAATTCAAAAACTCAGTTTACTCAAAAACTGAAGGGATTTCGAAAAAAACTTATTCTTTATAAGTTGTTCATTTTAGCGTTCTCTACAATTATTATTAACATGAATTTACTGTAACTATTATGGTTTCGTAAATATAAACCAAAAATTAAAAAAAAAACAATAAATTTTTTTCTCGAATAAAAATGATTTTATGAAAAATGTTTTCAAGCAAAAGATGTTCATTTTTTTGTTGTCTTCAATGTCTGTTTAAATGTTTTTATGAAATTTTTCATAGTTAAGAAAATATTGGCAAAAAACAAAAAACAGTTAAGGTAAACGCCCACTTCCCGTGTACGAAATTTTACCAAAAGCTTTTCAGTTCTTCAGATTATCAAATAAGACGGATGTTCAAAATTTCATATCAATTGCTCTATTAGTTTTTGAGATACAGCGCGCACAGACAGACACACACACACACACAGACACAAAAAAAAATTCCAGAAATTTTTGAAATGGTATCTAGGGACCCCAAAACGGATATTTCCGTAAAAAAAATTTTTGAAAAAAATATCACGATCACAATACTTTCTCGTACTTCGTAACGGAGAAAGTAAAAATATTACTTATAAAAATTGATGGTTTTATCGAATTTATTTAAAGTTACGGACGTAGAAAAAATTTTGTATGAAACTCGAGAGTAAAGCAACTTTTTTTCACTTGTAGGGATTGCCGCACTCGCCTTCGGCTCGGGCGGCAATCTTTCCTACTCGTGAAAAAAGTACTACTTTACTCACCTGTTGCATAAATAACCATTTCTTCCTCACACCCACTAAGCCAATTATTTTAAGTATACAGGGTGTTCCATAAATATACCAACAAACTTTTATGGGTGGTAGGGGATATTAAAACAAACATATTTCATAATGTTTTATAAACATTTGTCCGAAAACTCTTCGTTTTCGAGATACAGGGTGTTGAAATTTATTTAAAAAATCGTTCTTTTTTATTAAGCTTTATTGAGTTTATTGCATTTTAATTAAATTATTGTTTACAATAATTGTTCATTGTTATAAAACAAAATGTTTGTTTTTGACCACCCCTAAAAGTTCGTAGGTATATTTATGGAATACCCTGTATAGCTGGATTAAACTTGATATTTTTCTCTATTCATTCAACTTTCGCAGGCATTGTATAAACATTTAAAATGACGAAAAAGTGTTTTTAGAATTAATAAAAAAATCTTACTTGAAATTACAGGTAGTGACATGGCTCCTTGGCTCTACATAACGAGCCGCCCCTGACTACTACCCTTTTTACTTTCTCCGTTACGAAGTACGAGAAAGTATTGTGATCGTGAAAATTTTTTCAAATATTTTTTACTTTCTCCGTTACGAAGTACGAGAATGTGTTGTGATCGTGATTTTTTTTTCAAAATTTTTTTTTTGCGGAAATATCCGTTTTGGGGTCCCTAGATGCCATTTCAACAATTTCTGGAATTTTTTTTTGTGTCTGTGTGTGTGTGTGTGTGTCTGCTGTGTGTGTGCGCGCTGTATCTCAAAAACTAATAGAGCAATTGATATGAAACTTTGAAAATCCGTCTTATTTAATAATCTGAAGAACTAAAAAACTTTTGGTAAAGTTTCGTACACCGGAAGTGGGCATTTACCTTAACTGTTTTTTGTTTTTTGCCAATATTTTCTTTAATATGAAAAATATCACAAAAACATTTAAACAAACATTAAAGCCAATAAAGAAATGAACATCTATTGCTTGAAAACATTTTTCATAAAATCATTTTTATTCGAGAAAGAAATTTATTATTTTTTCTAAATTTTTGGTTTATAATTATAAAACGATAATAGTTACAGCAAATTTATTTTAATAATAATTGTAGAGAATCCTAAAATGAACAACTTATAAAGAATAAGTTTTTTTCGAAATCCCTTTAGTTTTTGAGTAAACTGAGTTTTTGAATTTGAAGTATAAATTTTTTATTTTTCATAATTTTGACGTTTTAAACGTCAGTTTCATCCGATGTACATTTAAAATTTGATTTCAATTGAAAATAAACCATGAAAACGTAAATATAAATGGCTATGGTACTATCAAGTCGGAGAAAGTAACATGATGGCCACATCACCATTTTTACTTACAAAAAAGTATGGTGATCGTGAACATTTTTTCAAACATTTTTTTTTTGTAAAATATAATTTTCAAATAATCATGATTAACAATGAAAGAAGTACATTTACAGCGTTCTGTATAACTTGATGCAAATTAAATAATTAAGCGGTGTGCGATTTTAATTAAAACTGCACACTATAAATAACTTAGCAGTGAGAACTTAGCCGCTAAAATTCCGAGTGGCACATTAAATGTAATGTAACTCGTTTCTTTTAACATTAATTGACATTGCTGATTGAGGGTCAAGTGATTTAGATTGTTTCGAGGACGAACTAATAATTGTTCATAAATACACAAGATCTATCACCAACACGTTTTACGCCATTAATCTGAAGCAAAATCAAAATTTATTGATGTGAAATTGAAAAACTTTCTGTGCGATGTTAGGAGTATAATAATTAAAATGATGAATCTACAATTTAGGCTGCAAAACAAAAAATAAAAAGATTGCGTGCATTTAAAAAAAACGAAAAACTTTTTTTTGTGTTACCAAAGTACATAATAAAATACGTTGTAGAATAATTAAAATAAATTGAACATCTTCAACCCCTTAACGATCATGAATGACTATAGTGGCTCAGATTTAATTTTTTTAGTTACCAATTTTATAGTGAAAATAAATAAAACTAATTTCAAGTCTGTTTTTCTATTTCCTATTGGCTCTTCTTGTTTTGATGTGTGAAGCATAATGTAGTTAGATATTTATTGAAGATTCTAATACAATTATGTTTGGTGTAGTGGATTTGAGAAGAAAGAAAACACCTTTAAAACACTACTTCACGATTCTTGGAAATATTCGAAACATGAGCGTTCCAAAGAGACCAAAGTTGGACATCGTTATGACCCCCGTTTTAGACGACGAGCTCACCGAAAACACACCTCTAACACAGGTCTACGTCGGTAACATTTTGGACACCAAAACCATATCGAAAGTAATCATCGAATTAAACAACTTCCTACCAATCCCAGAACTGAATCATCTGAAGCGTGTAAAAGGTCGGAACGTATTGCTACTTCCAACAAATCTTTGCCCAGAAAACGAGGTCATAGATTACCTCAAGAGTAAGAATTTCAACACTGAATACGTATCGAAAATCATAACGGTAGCCAGCGTTGCGAAAATACCACCAAAAACGAAAAAGCAACACGACGAGGTGCACAAATTCTGGCCGTGCAACTTCCACACCAACAAACACATCGAAAGATTATGCACGAACACGCTGTTCAACGACGGCGAAAACGAAATGCACGTTAAGTTCATGAGATTATCCATTGAGGTGGCGAAATTCGGAAGTAAGAATATCGGAGCCGTTGTAGTCGATCCGAAAGTAAAATCGGTTGTGGCTGTGGGTTACGATCAAAGCGTCGATAACCCCTGCAAACACGCTGTTATGATAGCGATAGATAACGTTTCAAGGACACAAGACGGAGGTGCTTGGAATGGAAAACTTGAAAGAAGCGATAGTGGTTTGGATCTGCGCGGAATTCCCAGTGGTTTAGGTGTGGTCGTCAAAAAATTCAGTGATTTAAAATTTGGTGCGTCGCAATATAAAGGTAAAAGTGAAATTGAAGTGCCCAGTGATGGACCTTATCTGTGCACTAATTATTATGTGTACAGCACTCATGAACCTTGCGTAATGTGCGCCATGGCTTTAATACATAGCAGGGCGAAACGAGTGTTTTACGGTGTTAGTTGTAAAAATGGTGCTTTGGGTAGTGTATGCAAGATACACACCGTGAAGGATCTTAATCATCACTATGAAGTGTTTAAAGGGTTGCTGGAAGATGAGTGTGACGAGTTGTAATAGTTTGTAATCTTTTAATATTATCGTTTTAATACAATCTTTAATTAAATATATGAAATTTCAATTGAGAAATTTAAGTTGTTTTATGTAAATCTTGAATTTGTCCAAAGGGCCTAACGGAATAAGTATACAAAATCGTGTTAAGCTCTAATTAATGTCATAAGATCGCATCCATATGGTTTGAAACTCGACCAAATTTGAACCTCTGAGATACGCAGAGAGAAAGAAAAATATTTAAAAAATATTTTTCTCAAAAACGGCTGAATCGTTTTCAATAAAAAAATTATGTGTTATAACTATCAATGAGACTATTTTCTAAGGTGATGTGGCCATCATGTTACTTTCTCTTACTTGATGGTATCATTTATATTTACGCTTTCATGGTTTATTTTCAATTTGAATCATATTTTAAATGTACATCGAGCACTTTGTAAACTCGGAGGAAACTGACGTTTAAAACGTCAAAATTATAAAAGATGGAAAATTTATACTTCAAATTCAAAAACTCAGTTTACTCAAAAACTAAAGGGTTTTCGCAAAAAACGTATTCTTGATTATAATATACTTTGATCGGCCGTAGCGGGTAAAAGAAAACTCCAAAGCGAACACGATTTACAAATCTGAGCTCCTCGTACGTCAATTAGTCGGATTAGAGATTTTTAATTTTTGATGAAAACACGAAAAAAGACATGACTAACCCCCTTGGAAATTTTGTTAAAAAATGCAACTTTCTTAAAAATCATCGTAGACTATGAATTATACCTTTTTTTTCATCAGAAAGACGAGAGAAATTGATTGCCGTTAAAAAATTTCAGCCATCTTCAATAGCAAAAAAATTAGTCAGTCACCATGAACATTTTTGAAAATTTAAGAAAATAATTGATTTTTCAGACTTTGATCGGCCGTAGCGGCTAAACGAAGACTCTAAATTGAACGCGGTTTGCAAATCTGAGCTCCTCGTACGTCAATTAGTCGGATAAGAGATTTTTAATTTTTGATGAAAACACGAAAAAAGACATGACTTACCCCCTTGGAAATTTTGTTAAAAAATGCAACTTTCTTAAAAATCATCGTAGACTATGAATTATACCTTTTTTTTCATCAGAAAGACGAGAGAAATTGATTGCCGTTAAAAAATTTCAGCCATCTTCAATAGCAAAAAAATTAGTCAGTCACCATGAACATTTTTGAAAATTTAAGAAAATAATTGATTTTTCAGACTTTGATCGGCCGTAGCGGCTAAACGAAAACTCCAAATTGAACGCGGATTGCAAATCTGAGCTCCCCGTACGTCAATTAGTCGGATTTGAGATTTTTAATTTTTGATGAAAACACGAAAAAAGACATGACTAACCCCCTTGGAAATTTTGTTAAAAAATGCAACTTTCTTAAAAATCATCGTAGACTATGAATTATACCTTTTTTTTCATCAGAAAGACGAGAGAAATTGATTGCCGTTAAAAAATTTCAGCCATCTTCAATAGCAAAAAAATTAGTCAGTCACCATGAACATTTTTGAAAATTTAAGAAAATAATTGATTTTTCAGACTTTGATCGGCCGTAGCGGCTAAACGAAAACTCCAAATTGAACGCGGATTGCAAATCTGAGCTCCTCGTACGTCAATTAGTCGGATTAGAGATTTTTAATTTTTGATGAAAAAACGAAAAAAGACATGACCAACCCCCTTGGAAATTTTGTTAAAAAATGCAACTTTCTTAAAAATCATCGTGGACTATGAATTATACCTTTTTTTTCATCAGAAAGACGAGAGAAATTGATTGCCGTTAAAAAATTTCAGCCATCTTCAATAGCAAAAAAAATAGTCAGTCACCATGAACATTTTTGAAAATTTAAGAAAATAATTGATTTTTCAGACTTTGATCGGCCGTAGCGGCTAAACGAAAACTCCAAATTGAACGCGGATTGCAAATCTGAGCTCCTCGTACGTCAATTAGTCGGATTAGAGATTTTTAATTTTTGATGAAAACTTGAAAAAATACACGAGTAAACCCCTTGAACTTTTGTTAAAAAATGCAACTTTCTTAATAATCATCGTAGACTTTTAAATTTTAATACGAATGAAGGTGTGTTTTTGCGCTTCTTTACGACTTGTTTTGTTAATTATTATTTATAACACTTCGTTGAATACAATAAAAGTTTATGCATAAACGAACAAGACAATAACAAAATCAAATGATAAAAACGTTACAAGTTAATAATAGAAAAATATTCAAAGGTGACTGAACTTTGATGTACTTTGTAGATTCGCGAGGGCGCAAGTTTTCAGTTTCGTGTTTGATGAACTTCCTTTTATTACTTTTATTACATCAAATTTTTTTGGAAGTAAATTTCTTTTTTGAAAAAGTGATGATCTTTTTTTTGTAAATCTTTTCAATTCGCGAGAGTTTCGTGTTTGAGAATTTTTTTTCGCTCAAATATTAATGTGCTTATATTTTTTATGGCGATGTGCGAACTTTGAAAAATTTTGCAATGATTAGGACAATGCACGTATCCGTTGCTCGAGGGTGGAAATTATAACTGAAATGAAAAGATATGTAATATTTTTTGACAGGACACTTGCATGGGCGTCCATAGACATTTTTTCAGGGGAGGGGGGCAAAACTTTCATAAAGAAATTTCGAATAAATAACCGTCAAAAATGACAATTTCGAATTGTCAAAAATTCTGCATTTCTGCTACCACAAACGGCACGATTCAACGGTAAATGAAGAAATTTGCAGCTGCCAAAAATTATGGATTTTTACTATCAAAAACGGCATTTTTATATTGAAAAAAAAAGTAAATTCCAACTACTAAAAATGACAATTTCGAACCGTCAAAAATCGCACATATCTACCATAACAAATGGCACGTTGGCAGTAAAAAGGAAATTTCAATTGATAAAAATAACTATTCGGGACTGTCAAAAATTGCTAAAAAGAAAAATTCCAAATGCCAAATTTTTTTAACTGTCAAAATTTGAGCATTCCTACTATTACTATGGGCATTTTTCAATATTAAAAAAGGGAAATTTCCAATGGTCAAAAGTAACAATTACAAATTGTCAAAATTTTTGCATTTCTGCCACCACAAACGGTACGATTCTAAAAGTTTTGGATTTTTACAATCAAAAATGGCATTTTTTGATATTAAAAAAATAAGTAAATTTCAACTACTAAAAATGGCAATTTCGAACTGTCAAAAATCGCATATATCCACCATCACAAATGGCACGTTGGCAGTAAAAAGGAAATTTTAATTGCTAAAAATAACTATTCAGTTATATTATACAGTCAGTGACTGTCAAAAATTGCTAAAAAGAAAAATTCCAAATGCCAAAATTTGAGCATTCCTACTATCACTATCGGCATTTTTCAATATTAAAAAAGGGAAATTTCCAATGGTCAAAAGTAACAATTACAAATTGTCAAATATTTTGCATTTCTGCCACCACAAACGGTACGATTCAACAGTAAATAAAGAAATTAGTAGCATCCAAAAATTTTGAATTTTTACAATCAAAAATGGCATTTTTTGAAATTAAAAGAAAACCACAAACGGTACGATTCAACAGTAAATAAAGAAATTAGTAGCATCCAAAAATTTTGGATTTTTACAATCAAAAATGGCATTTTTTGATATTAAAAGAAAGAAGAAAATTTCAACTGCTAAAAATGGCAACTGTCAAAAATCCCACATTTCTATCATCACAAATGGCACGTTGGCAGTAAAACTGCCAAAAATAACAATTTACAACTGTCAAAAATTGTTAATTTCTACTAAAATATACAGTAATAATACAGCATCGAATAAAAAATTAGTCAAAGCAGGTCATGAACAAAAAGCCGCCGAATGTCTTTTCTTAGTTCTTAAATTTGAAAATATCAATATACGCCAGCTTGACACTGACGCCAATAAGTTTAGGAATTTTGGCTCATGGCCAACTTTGATTAACTTTTATTCGATCGCAGTGTATTATACGCGTCGGGTGGAATCGTGCCTGCTCGTCGTTATACGTCAACTTTTTTCTGATTTTTTTAAATTTTTTTTTTAAATTTATTTTATTTTATTTATTAAATTTATATCATCATATTATTTATTCATCGAACATAACGTGGAATGCACTTTGTTATAATTTTTAATTTTGATGTGATTGTTAAAGTATACATTTGCCGACCACATACAAGCGTATTAACAAAATATTACTTTAATTTAATAAATTCATTTTCCAGGAGGGGGCAGCTGCCCCTCCTTTTCCCCACCACGGACGCCCATGGGCACTTCATTCATCCGCCCTTGGATCTTAACAGTGACGGTTCGCGGGGTTTTTTCTGGTACGGCCGACGAACATGAGGTGGTAACACAGATAGGTGCGGTCACGTAGCCAGCCGTCTCTGCAACTGATACTACCAATCGGTAGTACCACCTCTTGTTCCTCGGCCGTACCCGAAAAAACCCCGCGAACCGTCACTGGATCTTAACGTCCCTTCGTGTAAGTCGCGTTTACTCACTCAATCTCAACATACACACGCAAAGCCTGATTACAGTTAATTGCCAAATATAAATATTCAAAACTTAAACGTCTCAATTAACAAGCGACAGTTTTACTTCGAAAAGTGAATCATCAATGGTCACCGGCGATAATTGCCTTCTGTAAACAGCAAACGTTTAACAAAAGCCCATCGGACACCGATCTAAATTTCGAGTTGTAAGATCGTTGCCAGGCCAACAATTTGCTTTTCACTCGATTGGATAATTGCCCCTAAATTACACGTGTAAACACGAGATGACGCTTTCGGAAGCGTTGCCGTGCCAGCTGGTTACATGATATTTCCGCCAGAAAATATGTGGATATAAATCCGTAAGAGCAACCATTGTCAAAAATTTGAGGTTTTGAAGTTTTTAGCTGAACAGTGTCTTTAAAGCAGGCTCTTTTGAGTTAGCCAACAAACAGACAAATTTCAAAAATTTTCCTTGCATATTGATTCTGAATTTAAAACGATTTTTCGAAATACTGAAATTTATTGTTTATTTGCATACAAATGAATATTAATTAGTTTAAAATAATCTGTAAAAACGACTATTCGTAGAAAATCGGATAATTTACATGAATTTGTGGACTTCCCATATTTTAGTAGTTTCCTAGAATTTCTCATGCGAATTATTATCTCAATACCTCAAACCTGAATGTGTGCCTTGACCTTCTCGGCGTAATCGAAAATTACGCGGGTTTCGTGATGAATACGATCCCGAAACAAAACGCCAATGTGAAGAGTGACACAAAAAATAATTAAACAACTTAAGTTGTCGAAAAATTAAAAAAAATCCGAGTCTTGAAAAAAATATAAAAACAGTTGCAATCGACTTGATATTTTGCAAATTTATTGAAAAAACATTCGGGATTATATATACATGAAAATTTGTAAACACTCCATCCCGAAATTTCGAAATAATCTCATTCGAACGGAACGTGAAGTTGTTGGAAAATACAAAAAATTCCGAGTCTTGAAAAAAATATAAAAACAGTTGCCATCGACTTGATATTTTGCAAATTTATTGAAAAAATATTCGGGATTATGTATACATGAAAATTTGTAAACACCCCATCCCAAAATTTCGAAATAATCTCATTCGAACGGAACGTGAAGTTGTTGGAAAATACAAAAAATTCCGAGTCTTGAAAAAATATAAAAACAGTTGCCATCGACTTGATATTTTGCAAATTTATTGAAAAACCATTCGGGATTATGTATACATGAAAATTTGTAAACACTCCATCCCAAAATTTCGAAATAATCTCATTCGAACGGAACGTGAAATTGTCGGAAAATACAAAAATTTCCGAGTCTTGAAAAAAATATAAAAACAGTTGCTATCGACTTGATATTTTGCAAATTTATTGAAAAAACATTCGGGATTATATATACATGAAAATTTGTAAATACTCCATCCCAAAATTTCGAAATAATCTCATTCGAACGGAACGCAAAGTTGTCGGAAAATACAAAAATTTCCGAGTCTTGAAAAAAATATAAAAACAGTTGCCATCGACTTGATATTTTGCAAATTTATTGAAAAAATATTCGGGATTATGTATACATGAAAATTTGCAAACACTCCATCCCAAAATTTCGAAATAATCTCATTCGAACTTGTTGAGTCTTGAAAAAAATCTAAAAACAATTATAAAAATAGTTGTATGTTTATGCATCTTTGTCTATCTTGTCTGCAAATTGAAAATAATTGGAGCTGCGTAGATAAGCACTGATAACGGGTGAAGAAGGAATGCGGTTTCGCGATATCTCCGCCGGACACGAATTGGCCCCCGGCCAAAAGATGATAAGGCTCTTAGCACCTGACGAAATTTTCCAGTTCCGTGCGCGAGTTCGGTGTTAAAAGAGTTTAATAATGTGGTGGAGTGTTGTTTTTGGATTATCAGTTTTGAGACAAATTTTTGGAGGGACCGTCGTCGTCTTATAGACATTATTTGACGAAGGTAGGTGCACAGAGCTTAGCAATTGGAAATGTTCTCAAACAATTAATAATCGAACAATAGTCAGATTACTCAAAAACCAAAGAGATTTCGAAAAAAACGTATTCTTTATAAGTTGTTCATTTCGGCATTCTCTGCAATCTTTCGGCATTCTCTGTTCTTCACAGTGAAAAAAAAAAAAACATTTTTAACAATTAAAAAACACAATTTTTAACAGTGACAAAATACAATTTTTAACAGTGACAAAATACAATTTTTGATGTGGAAAAATACCGTTATTCACAGTGAAAGAAAAAACATTTTTAACAATTAAAAAACATAATTTTTGACAATGCCAAAATACAATTTTTAACAGTGACAAAATACAATTTTTGATGTGGAAAAATAACGTTATTCACAGTGAAAGAAAAAACATTTTTAACAATTAAAAAACATAATTTTTGACAGTGCCAAAATACAATTTTTAACAGTGACAAAATACAATTTTTGATGTGGAAAAATACCGTTATTCACAGTGAAAGAAAAAACATTTTTAACAATTAAAAAACATAATTTTTGACAATGCCAAAATACAATTTTTAACGGTGACAAAATACCATTTTTGTGGTGGAAAAATACCTTTCTTCACAGTGAAAAAAAAAACATTTTAAAAAATTAAAAAACATAATTTTTAACAGTGACAAAATACAATTTTTGATGTGGAAAAATAACGTTCTTCACAGTGAAAGAAAAAAACATTTTTAACAATTAAAAAATATTATTTTTGACAGTGCCAAAATACAATTTTTAACAGTGACAAAATACAATTTTTGTGGTGCAAAAATACCGTTTTTCACAGTGAAAGAAAAAACATTTTTAAAAATTAAAAAACATAATTTTTGACAATGCCAAAATACAATTTTTAACAGTGACAAAATACCATTTTTGATGTGGAAAAATAACGTTCTTCACAGTGAAAGAAAAAAACATTTTTAACAATTAAAAAACATAATTTTTGACAGTGCCAAAATACAATTTTTGATGTGGAAAAATAACGTTCTTCACAGTGAAAGAAAAAAACATTTTTAACAATTAAAAAACATAATTTTTGACAGTGCCAAAATACAATTTTTAACAGTGACAAAATACAATTTTTGATGTGGAAAAATACCGTTATTCACAGTGAAAGAAAAACATTTTTAACAATTAAAAAACATAATTTTTGACAATGCCAAAATACAATTTTTAACAGTGACAAAATACCATTTTTGTGGTGGAAAAATACCTTTTTTCACAGTGAAAGAAAAAACATTTAAAAAAATTAAAAAAACACAATTTTTAACAGTGACAAAATACAATTTTTGATGTGGAAAAATAACGTTCTTCACAGTGAAAGAAAAAAACATTTTTAACAATTAAAAAACATAATTTTTGACAGTGCCAAAATACAATTTTTAACAGTGACAAAATACAATTTTTGATGTGGAAAAATACCGTTATTCACAGTGAAAGAAAAAACATTTTTAACAATTAAAAAACATAATTTCTACAATGCCAAAATACAATTTTTAACGGTGACAAAATACCATTTTTGTGGTGGAAAAATACCTTTCTTCACAGTGAAAGAAAAAACATTTAAAAAAAAATTAATTAATTAAAAAATTAAAAAACACAATTTTTAACAGTGACAAAATACAATTTTTGATGTGGAAAAATAACGTTCTTCACAGTGAAAGAAAAAAACATTTTTAACAATTAAAAAACATAATTTTTGACAATGCCAAAATACAATTTTTAAAAGTGACAAAATACCATTTTTGTGGTGGAAAAATAACGTTCTTTACGGTGAAAGAAAAAACATTTTTAACAATTAAAAACATAATTTTTGACAGTGCCAAAATATAATTTTTAACAGTGACAAAATACCATTTTTGTGGTGGAAAAATGCCGTTCTTCACAGTGAAAGAAAAAACATTTTTAAAAATTAAAAAACAAAATTTTTGACAGTGCCAAAATACAATTTTTAACAGTGCCAAAATACAATTTTTAACAGTGACAAAATACAATTTTTTGGTGGAAAAATACCGTTCTTCACAGTGAAAGAAAAAACATTTTTAACAATTAAAAAACATAATTTTTGACAATGCCATAATACCATTTTTAACAGTGACAAAATACCATTTTTGTGGTGGAAAAATATCTTTCTTCACAGTGAAAGAAAAAACATTTTTAAAAATTAAAAAACATAATTTTTGACAGTGGCAAAATACAATTTTTAACAGTGACAAAATACAATTTTTGTGGTGGAAAAATACCGTTTTTCACAGTGAAAGAAAAAACATTTTTAAAAATTAAAAAACAAAATTTTCGACAGTGCCAAAATACAATTTTTAACAGTGACAAAATACAATTTTTTGGTGGAAAAATACCGTTCTTCACAGTGAAAGAAAAAACATTTTTAACAATTAAAAAACATAATTTTTGACAATGCCATAATACCATTTTTAACAGTGACAAAATACCATTTTTGTGGTGGAAAAATATCTTTCTTCACAGTGAAAGAAAAAACATTTTTAAAAATTAAAAAACATAATTTTTGACAGTGGCAAAATACAATTTTTAACAGTGACAAAATACAATTTTTGTGGTGGAAAAATACCGTTTTTCACAGTGAAAGAAAAAACATTTTTAAAAATTAAAAAACAAAATTTTCGACAGTGCCAAAATACAATTTTTAACAGTGACAAAATACAATTTTTTTGGTGGAAAAATACCGTTCTTCACAGTGAAAGAAAAAACATTTTTAAAAATTAAAAAACACAATTTTTGACAGTGCCAAAATACATTTTTTAACAGTGACAAAAGACCATTTTTGTGATGGAAAAATATCGTTCTTCCCAGTAAAAAACACATTTTTGACAGTTAAAAATAAATCATTTTTGACAGTGACAGGATACAATTTTTGGCGATGTAAAAATATAATTTTTGACAACGAAGAATACAATTCTTGTGGTGGAAAAATACCGTTCTTCACAGTAAAAAAAAAAACATTTTTGACTGCTAAAAAACACAAGTTTTGACAGTGGCAAAATACAATTTTTGACAGTGGCAGAATACAATTTTTGGCGATGTAAAAATATAATTTTTGACAACAAAGAATACAATTTTTGTGGTAAAAAAATATCGTTCTTCACAGTAAAAAATACATTTTTGACAGTTAAAAAACACAAGTTTTGACAGTTGGAAAATACAATTTTTAACAGTGGCAGAATACAAATTTTGGTGATGTAAAAATATAATTTTTGACAACGAAGAATACAATTTTTGTGGTGAAAAAATGCCGTTCTTCGCGGTAAAAAAAACATTTTTGACAGTTAAAAACACAAGTTTTGACAGTGGGAAAATACAATTTTTGGCGATGTAAAAATATAATTTTTGACAACGAAGAATAAAAGTTTTGTGGTGGAAAAATATCGTTCTTCGCAGTGGAAAAAATACCATTTTGACAGTTAAAAATCGCGATTTTTGACAATAGCAGAATACTACTTTTGGTGATAAAATGTTAAGGGTGGTGAAATACTATTTTTGACAATGGAATAATATAATTTGTGGGTGGTGAAACTATTTTTATCCGCGGAAAAAAACAGTTTTTGACAGAGAAGAAAAATTATGTTTGACAGTGTAAAAATACAAGTTTTAACAGTATTGTATACCATTTTGGCGATATAAAATTGAATTTGCGACAAAGAAAACAGACAATTTTTGATCGTTCCTTCCAGTGAAAAAATATGATTTTTGGCAGTGGCAGAATACCGTTTTTGGGAAATCGAAGATTTGACAATGCAGACCTGCAATTTTGACGGTGCAGAAGTACTATGTTTGATAGTGGAAACGTACATTTTTTAACAGAACATAAAATCCATTGTTGACAGTTAAGGATAATATTTTTGACAGAGAAGAAAAACCAATTTTTACAATTTTTGACATAAACAAAATTCCATTTTTGGCGATACATTTTGACAATGAAAAAATACAATATATGACAATGAAGAATGATAGTTTTTGACAGCAAAAAAATTCTTTAAATCGAGGAAAAAAACTGATTTTGACAGTAGTAAAATACCTTTCTTTACAGTGAAAATATACCATTTTTGATAGCGAGAGAATGTTTGATAGTGATATACTATTATTTTTGGTAATGAAAAAATATAATTTTTGACAGAATACAAAATTAAATAAAAAGGACTTTTTGAAAACAAATTTATTCAAAAGTGAAATTTTGGTGAAATTAATTTGGTTTTTTTTTTGTACATTCTATTGAGAAATAAACGTATTTCAAAATCGCCAGCAATCGATAAACGCCCGTTATCTCCCAAACTAATCAAGTTAGCCATGAAATCAGTGAATGCCGTTGCTATTATCTCGGAAAAAGAGGTCATAACGTGTATAACAGATCGCGAGGTTACCAATATGCCGTAACCAAAAAATCGAATTCGGGCCACCCGGTATATTTGTAAATGTAAATTTTTAAAAAACTTTACACATCTATAAATATATTCAATTGCTTATTTCCTGAGTAACATTTTTAAACCAATTTGAATATATGCCGAACATCATAAATATTAATCAAAATGCAGATTAACGGTTAAAATGTGGACACAAAATGTTATCATCGCGATGATCAATTCAGCGACCGATACATCTTCTTATTAAAATCGATTAAATCCGTAATGTTATTTCACAATATCAATAATTAAATGGGAAATTATTCACGAATTATGTGTTTATTTTTCATGAATAAACTTTGAGAACACGATGTGTGTAATTGGTATCTCGTCGAGCCTTGGGATTATGAAGATTTTTTGTTTTATTGGGAATTGATGATACGTACGTCATGTAACCTTTTACGGTATACAGGGTGGTCTGTAAGTTTTTCTATAAATTGTTTAGGGCGGAATTTAGATGGTTGGTGCGTGTTAAAATTATTCCTGATATGATAATCGCCGAATACAAGAACTATTGAGATTAGGAATGGGGAGCCCTTATATAACCTGAAAGATAATTGGATTCTACTTAAGAATACGTTACTAAATACAGGGTGTGCCATTTGAAAAAACGAAGTTATTTAACTTTATAAGTTCGGTTTTTTTACCGCATTTTTTTTATCACCCTGTATAATTTTTTGTATGAAATCATGGTTGGCTTTATAGTTCGAACCTTCAAGCAAATAATTGAAATGATTTTAATCGTTCAACGTCAATCACTGGGGCAAAAATAATATTTCACCCAGACCATGCATTTCAACAAATCTTCAAATATTTAGAAAACGGCAAACAATAGGTATAGGGAGTATTGAAGTAACTCACCTTTATTTGCTCCATATAATTTAAAAACAACAAAAAATACAGGGTGTTCCATTTAAAAAAAACATAAGTTTGGTCCGTAACTTTGTAATGAGATATTTAAGGGCGTGCAGCTCACTATTATACACAACTTTTGTATAAAACATTTTTCGAAATTTTGAAAAATAATCACATGATTGACCGTTCCCAGAGCTCTGAAACACCCTGTATATCTATGATTATTAAATTTTTTAACGTTAAATGGTCGTCAGCCACAACCTAGTAAAAAGTATATTTAATGTGGATACCACATTTTCGCATTCTTATATGCGGGACCCGGATATATACGTAAGCAGCCGTACGCATCTCTAATCATTCGTCGGTGTAGATGATTTTATACTAACCGCATTTGACGTATTTAATCGGGAATTATTTTATTGTGCAACGTGGATTCCTTATCTGTTATCCTCCGACCTCATTTAAAATGTAAATAATTTTCTTTTCTTTCCAATTAACCATATCGTGCACAGTTCATAGGTTTGCTCTGGCTCCAGTTTTACTGAGCGTCGATGTTGTTGTGCTAGTTGATGCCGTAAGACGATATGCTTGGTCTTGTAATAGAATATGTGCCGTTTTGAAAGTGTTGTGTGAAATTCTTAAACATGGCTATTCTGCAGAAAAAGTCACGTTATAAGTAAGTAAATGTTACCACTTGCAAATTGTGAAGAATACGATTACTTTATACACCAAATCTTATTTTCATAAAAAAAAACCAAAGTTATTAATGTTAAGAATATCGTGAAAGTTTGGAATAATTGACAGATTTATAGAAATATTTGTTGAATTTGGTTCTCGTTTATCACGTAGTGAAACATTTTTAATATCAAAGGTTGTTGAATTTTATAGAAAATTTAATAAAGAGGAAGGAAATAAGTAAATAAATTTTGGCGAAATTAAAAACAAAATATCGTTCGCTTAAAGAAAGGTAGAACAGTGTTTGAAGAAGATTGATGGAAATTTAAATTTAATGTTATTATCAAATATCAAAATTCAGCAACATTTTTTTTTCTAAAACCAACTATTGAATGTCAAAATCAGTTTCAAAATCGTTAATAACACGTTGGCACCGGTTCGAGCAACAATACATCGATGTCTACAGTGGCGCGAGCACCATGTGCTCACTGAGTCGGTAGTACCCTAATAATCTTAGGGTCCTAGATTTCTTGGGGATACGTATCAGGCTCCTCGCGGAATAATAAATTGTACATTCGAAAATAAAGTAAACCATGATCATAAAATTTTGGCGAAACCGAAAAAAAAATGATCGCTTAAAGAAAAGAAGATCAGTGTTTGAAGAAAATAGATGAGGATTTAAATTTACTGTCATTATCATATATCAAAAAGCAGGAACATTTTTTTTTCGAAAACTAACTACAGGATGTCGAAAATTTCAGACAGAATCAGAATCGTTAAATAAAATAATGATAAAAAACTTTACAATTTTAAAAGTATCAAAGATTCAGGAAATATCATTAACTTTTGCTATATCAAATATCTGCTATTCCAATATCTTTTTTACTTTCTCCGTTACGAAGTACGAGAAAGTATGGTGATCGTGATTTTTTTTTCAAATTTTTTTTTACTTAAATATCCGTTTTGTGGTCCCTAGAGGCCATTTCAACAATTTCTGGAAAAATATTTGTGTGTGTGTACTAATAGAGCAATTGATGTGAAACTTTAAACAAACGTTTTATTTGATAATCCGAAGAACTGAAAAGCTTTTGGTAAAATTTCGTACACCGGAAGTGGGTGTTTACCTTAACTGTTTTTTCCAATATTTTCTTAAATATGAAAAATATCACAAAAACATTTAAACAATTATTGAAGACAATAAAGAAATGAACATCTTTGGTTTGAAAATATTTTTCATAAAATCATTGCCATTCGAGAATTTTTTTTTTTTTCATTTTTGGTTCATAATTATGAAACGATAATAGTTACAGCAAATGTATGTTAATAATAATTGTAGAGAATGCCAAAATGAACAACTTATAAAGAATAATTTGTTTTTTTCATTTTTGAGTAAAGTGAGTTTTTGAATGTGAAGTATAAATTTTCATAATTTTGACTTTTTAAACGTCAGTTTCATGCGAGTCTACAAAACGCTCGATGGTCATTTAAAATATGATTCAAATAGAAAATAAACCATGAAAGTGTAAATATAAACGATACCATCAAGTCGGAGAAAGTAACATGATGGCCACATCACCATTTTTTGTTTTTCTGCGATAATTTTTTAAATATGAAAAATATCAGAAAAACATCTAAACAAATCTTCAAGATAACAATGAAATGAGCATCTTTTCTTTGAAAATAGTTTTCATAAAACGTTTCTTTTTTGAAAAAATAAAATTATCATTTTTTTTTTATTTTTGGTTCATAATTTGGAAACGATAATAATTCAATTTATATTAATAATAATGGTAGATAATGCTAAAATTAGTAACTTATAAACGATAAGTTTTTTTTTAAATCTCATTACTTTTTGAAAATAAAGATTATTAGAATTTGAGGAATAATTTTTCATTTCCATCTTTAATAATTTTAATGTTTCAAACGTCAGAATCATCTAATACTGCAACTCGTTCGATGTACATTTAAAATATGATTTAAATTGACAAAATACCATGAAAGTATAAATCAAAATTTCAGGTCTTTTTTAAGATCTTTTTTTGAGGACTTATTTTTCAGGTCTTTTTTGTAAGACATTGTTTTCAGGTTTTTTTAATTTCTTTCAGGTCTTTTTTAAGATCTTTTTTCGAGGACTTATTTTTCAGGACTTTTTTCAAGACTTTATTTTCAGGACTCATTTTTAACGACGATTTATTTCAGGACGACTTTTTTGCAGAATTTTTTTTCCAGGACTTTATTTTAAAAAGTTTTTGTTTGGGACCTTTTTTGGGACTGTTTTTTAAGGATTTTTAATCTGGATTATTTTTCTGTAATTTTTTTAATGACTTTTTCAGGTCTTTTCTAAGGCTTTTTGCAAGAGGGATTTTTTCTTACAGAACAATGTTTTCAAAACTTTTGTTGACTTTTTTCAGAATTTTTACTTTTCAAGACTTTAATAATAAACAATAAACATTTTATTCATATTAGAGAAAATACATGACATAATTGATAATTACTATTAAACACTATTTACTTTATTTCCAGAACTCCTTTTTGAGACCTTTTTTCACGACATTTTTTCAGGACTTTTGTTTCAGAACCTTTCTTTTTCGATTTTTTTTTCAGGGCCCTTTTTCAAGACATTTAAAAATTATTATGTTCAGGATCTTTTTCAGGGTTATTTTTTAAGACTTTTTAATGCTTTTTGTCAGGTCTCTTCTAAGGCTTTTTTCAGGACTATTTTCTGGATCTTTTTGGGACCTTCTTAAAGACTCCTTGCCGAACTTTTTTCAGAAATTTCTTTCAGGATTCTTTTTTACGACTTTGTTCAGGACTTTTTTCGAGACTATTTCACAGGACTTTTTAATTTTTAATTTTTTTAATTTTCTGATTTTTTAAGGCTTTTTCGGTACTTTTCTTCTGGACTTTTTATCAGAACTTTTTCTAGGATCTTATTTTCAGGAATTTTTTATTCGAATTATTTTTTCGAGACTTTTTTAATGCATTTTAAAAGGTCTTTTCTAAGGCTTTTTCAGGACTATTTTCTCGACTTTTTGTCGGATCTTTTTTTAGGACCTTTGTAAAGACTTTTTGCAGCACTGTTTTTAGAACTTTTTTATGGTCTATTTTACAGCCTTCTTTTCAAGACTTTTTTGCAACTTTTTTTAAAGCTTATTTTTAGTACTTTTCTACTGGATTTTTTTTTGTGACGATTCTGTTTTCTGGGCTTTTTTCAGGTCTTTTTCAAGGACCTATTTTCTAAGACATTTCTTTGTGAGAGCACTCTTTTTCTAAGTCAGTCCTAAAATTTTTCTGGGATACGCACCAGTCTCTTCACGGAATAATAAATAGCACTGTGGAAAACAAAATCCGATACTTTTTTTTGTTAATAAATGTATATTTTTTTAACTTCTTGATTAATTTTTTTTTTTTTGTCATTTTGGTCTATAATTACAACAGTACTATTACTACAGTTTGGGTTTAATTTCTTGATAGTATCTCACATTGCATCGTATACGATGACGACTGATTACTTATCACGACTTCGTAAATAGAGTCATAAATTTTCGAAATGCCTTGACATAAGCATAAGATGTTTCCATGAATCTGAATCACAAATACTATTTTTTTTATACTGCGAGTACACCGTTAGTTGCAATATACACGATCTAACTTTTATACTTTAATAAATAAAATGTTTATTAAAAACTTGCGGTGATTGTAGTGACTTTGGGATTACTCGGATTTGGAACGTGTACAATTTTGTGATAACAGAAATATAGGTATGTACGTTTTATTACACAGTTCATTGAATTAAATCAAATGTATGATGTTATAAAATAATTACAACTGTGTTTTAGTTCAAATTTTAGACACTGATTTGTATTCAATTTTGTAGCCAAGGACTAAATAGAAAATCATTTAGCCGAAACAGCGCTTTGTAGCTTGAAAACTATTTTAACAAAAAATGCAAATAATACAAAAATTATGATAGTACTACTAAACTAACTTTTTCGCATCTTATAACGGTGGCCTAGTGAGTAGAGCTCCTGCTCACTGGCCTCGTGGTCGTGGGTTCGAATCCCACCCGTGCGGTCACTTTTTCGGAACGAAGAAGTGACCGTGCGGGTCCATGGATGCCCAGTGTATGTCCCCCCTGTTCATTATTTTATCATGCGAATTGTTGACCTTTTTTTACATTTTTACAGTCGACTCTTTTCCACTTGTCAAGTCGACTCACAAAAAATAGTCATTTCGCCCATCTCTACTCGAAACAGATATTCAAAATAATTTAATGACACACAATTAACTTTTTTTTTAAGATAAAAAATCTAGGCTCATAACCCCTCCCCGAATCTCCAAATTCATACATATTACACCCTGTGTAATTAATGATAATTAATTACAATTTTCACCAGCAATTAGCTACATTTGAGGAAGACTATTTTCCAGAATTTCTTTATTATTCCCTTATCAGTTGAAGGCTCTCAACCATATTATTTGTGATATTTACATACAGTTTAAACTTATTTGCCGTTACAATTTCTAGACACCATTTACATCTTATATGCAAACAGTGTACAGCTTTATCTCTCCGAATTTACTTAATTTGGTAATTTGGGAGGATTTCACACAAAATGTAAAGATCCTGTAAATCAAATGCGGTTGAAATTGCACTTCAAATGAACTATTTAATATTTAATTATACGTAAGAAATTTGTTATTTTAATAAATGATTTGTAGTCTTCGCAAGATTTAAATTTTGTGGAGGACAAAAAGTATTGTAATTTTATTTATCTACAATCAAGTAAGGACATTTTATTTTAATTTATTTAAATTATGAGTCTAAGCAAATGCCAAAAAGAAAATTACGCGAACTTGTTCGTTAGATGTCCAAAAATGATTCTGGGAATTCGTCATTTATCCAAACAGATGCTTAAAATTTTGACAAATTCATCTTGAATAATGTGACTTTACAATTAGCCAAAAAAATTATCCCAACTTTGCAGTTAAAAAGATGGTTGCGCTAGAAGGCACATTTTCATGAGCAAAAATCAACCTTTCCCGGAAATTGCTTTAGAAATTCGTCATTTATCTAAAGAGCTGTTTGAAATTTTGACAAATGAATCTTGGTGGTGGCCTAATGAGTGGAGCTCCTGTTCGCGGGCCTCGTGATCGTGGGTTCGAATCCCATCCGTGCGGTCACTTTTTCGGAACGAAGAAGTGGCCGTGCGGGTCCATGGATGTCCAGTGTATGTCCCCCCAATAATTATATAATATATAATTGAGGATATATATAATAAATAATTAGAAATCAATATCTACAGTTAATTGAAAACTCTGGCGGAATGGACCAGTTTCCCATGCCAAGAAAAAAATAAAAGAAGTCAGGGATTCATTTTATTGAATTGCTCTGTGAATTCGTCATTTATCTAAACAGATGCTTGAAATTTAGAGAAACGATTCTTGAATAGTGTCATTTTAAAATTGAACGTTATCCAAAATTTGCAGCAACAATGCGAAAGCAAATTTTGGTGATTAAAATTGAACTTTTCCCAGAAATCGCTCTGGGAATTCCTCATTTATTTAAATAGTTAGCTGAAAATTTGACAAAGTAATGTTTAATAATGTGACTTTACAATTGGCCAAAAAAATTATCCGAATTTTGCAGTAACAGAGATAGTTCTGCTGGAGAGCAAATTTTGGGGACCAAAAATGAACTTTTCCTAGAAATTGCTCTGGCAATGCTCTTGAAATTTTGACAAATTAATCTAGAATAATAAAAAAATAAAAAAAATAAAAATAATGTTTATTGGTGCTAGTAACTTGGAAGTTTTACACAGGTCACATAAACTTTGCTTAAAATATGAAGCTCATTTAATTAATTGTTTATCAAGGTAATAGCACATAAGTGAAGATACCTGCAGTGTGCGAAACTAACATTATATTATATAATGAATATTAAAAATATATAAAATAATCGATACATAAATAAAAAATATATAAATAAATATATATATATATATATATATATATATATATATATATACATATACACGTACACACATACACTTACATAGATGTATAGATATAGATAGATAAAACCGCAAGACCGACATTACACATTAAAACTTTTAAATGATGACACGTTAAAATTACTAACATAAGTACTTAAAAGATACAAAAATATACATAAATAAAATTGCATGATGAACATTACACATTAAAACTTATTGACTAATAAAATCCTTGTTAAAGTTGCATTACAGTTATAGTTATTTAAAAGTGAATAATACTTATCACAATACAAAACAACTAGACTATAGCAGTTGCCAAATACTCTTCAAACGAGTAGAATGCTTGTTTAATTAAGTAGTTTTTGCACCACGTTTTATATTTCCTAATGTTTAGTTGCTGAATATTGCTGGGCAATACGTTAAAAAAATTGATACAATAATATTTTGTGCCAGTCTTGGCCTTCGATAAGCGGAACTTAGTGATACGGAAATCATTTCTCGCACGCGTTTCATACATATGATAGTCCTTGTTGCAGGTATATGTATTAATGTTGTTTCTAATATACACAAGACACTCCAAGATATAGATACAAGGAACCGTTAGGATATTAATAATGTGCTTTTACAATAGGCCAAAAAAATTGTCCCAATTTTACAGTAACCAAGATGGAAGGCAAATTTCGATGTCCAAAAATGAACTTTTCCTAGAAGTTGATCTGGGAATTCGTCAATTATTTGAACAGGTGCTTAAAATTTTGAATAATGTGTCTCAATAATTGGCCAAAAACATTATCCCAACTTTGCAGCAACAAGAATGGATGCGCTAGAATACAAATTTTTATGATCAAAAATGAACTTCTCTGGGAATTCGACATTTGTCTAAGGCAGATGCTTGAAATTTTGACAAATTAATCTTAAATAATGTGTCCTTACAATTGGCCAAAAAAATTATCCCAACTTTGCAGTAACAAAGATGGATGCGCTAGAAGCCAAATTTTGATGATCAAAAATGAACTTTTCCCAGAAATATCTCTGGGAATTCGTAATTTGTCTTAGGCAGATGTTTTAAATTTTGACAAATTAATCTTGAATAATGTGTCTTTACAATTGGCCAAAAAAAAATTATCCCAACTTTACAGTAACAAAGATGGATGCGCCAGAAGCCAAATTTTGATGATCAAAAATGAACTTTTCCCAGAAATATCTCTGGGAATTCGTAATTTGTCTTAGGCAGATGTTTTAAATTTTGACAAATTAATCTTGAATAATGTGTCTTTACAATTGGCCAAAAAAAAATTATCCCAACTTTACAGTAACAAAGATGGATGCGCCAGAAGCCAAATTTTGATGATCAAAAATGAACTTTTCCCAGAAATTTCTCTGGGAATTCGACATTTGTCTAAAGCGGATGCTTGAAATTTTGACAAATTAATCTTGAATAATGTGTCTTTACAATTGGCCAAAAAAATTATCCCAACTTTGCAGTAACAAAGATGGATGCGCTAGAATACAAATTTTGATGATAAAAAATGAACTGTTCCCAGAAATTCCTCTGGGAATTCGACATTTGTCTAAGGCAGATGCTTGAAATTTTGACGAATTAATCTTGAATAATGTGTCTTTACAATTGGCCAAAAAAATTATCCCAACTTTGCAGTAATAAAGATGGATGCGCTATAAGCAAAATTTTGATAGTCAAAAATTAACTTTTCCCAAAAATTTCTCTGGGAATTGGACATTTGTCTAAGGCGGATGCTTTAAATTTTGACAAATTAATCTTGAATAACGTGGCTGACATTTAGCAAAACAAAATATCCAAACTTTGCAGTAACAAAAATGGCTGCGCTATAAGCCAAATTTTGGTGACCAAAAATGAACTTTTCTCAGAAATTGTTCTGTGAATTTATTATTTATCTAAACAGATGCTTGAAATTTTGATAAATTAATCTTGAATAATGGTGCTTTACATTTAGCAAAAAAAAAAATATCCCAACTTTGCAGTAACAAAAATGGCTGCACTAGAAGGTACATTTTCATGACTAAAAATTAACCTTTTCCAAGAATTGAATTATTTATTAAAAATACAATTATCAGTTAGGGGCGCTCCGTGGCCGAGGGGGTTGGCACCCTCTTTCCGTGCGAAGCGTCTTTGGTTCTCGAACACCTTCATTGCCGAACCGTGAACATGACATTTGGATGTAATTATTAATTATTAATTGAATTATTAAGTGTTTATTTTGCTTGGCAACGTCATAATATCGGGGCGATAAGCTCCCGTAAGGTGATTTCACCGTAAGTTCATGTTGATTAGTTATTTTTGCACACCTGACTGGGAATGAAGCGATTTAATTGGATACTTATTCCAGCAAGAAATGTTCAGCTAAATTTAATAGTCTTTGACGTTTAAGAAACTTTGTCCGAATATGTCACAAGTGTTACCTAATTCGTTACATAGTGTAAGCATCTTTAAAACGGGACAGTTGGTATGATGACGTGTGTTGGGTACATTGTATCCAAAAGTTCGACAATTTGATGACCAAAAATGAACATTTCTCAGAAGAAAAAAAAATTCGGCATTTAAACAGATGCTTGAAATTTTGACAAAGTAATCTTGAAAAATTTGGCTTTGCAGTCGGCAAAAAAAATAACCAAATTTTGCAGTAACAAAGATGGCTGCGCTAGAAAGCAAATTTTCATGACCAAAAATTAACTTTTCCTAGAAATTGCTCTGAAAATTCGATATTTATCTAAACATGTTTGAAATTTTGATAAAATAGCCTTGAATAATGTGTCTACAATAGGCCAAAAAAATATCCAAAATTTGTAGCAACAAACATGATTGCGTTAGAAAGCAAATTTTGATGATCAAAAATTAACTTTTTCCAGAAATTGCTCTGCGAACAGATGCTTGAAATTTTGACAAAGTAATCTTGAGAAATTTGGCTTTATAGTTGGTAAACAAAAACCAAACTTTACGTTAACAAAGTTGGCTGCGCTAGAAAGCAAATTTTCATGACCAATAATTAACTTTTCCTAGAAATTGCTTTGAAAATTCGATATTTATCTAAACATGTTTGAAATTTTGATAAAATAGCCTTGAATAATATGTCTACAATTGGCCAAAAAAATATCCAAAATTTTCAGTAACAAAGTAAACAAAATTTTGATGACCAAAAATGAACTTTTCTCAGAAATTGTTTTGGAAATTCGACATTCGTCCAAGGCAGATTTGAAATTTAGACAAATGATTCTTGAATGATGTATCTTTGCAATTGTCAATTTTTTTTTCTGAACTTAGCAGTAACAAAAATGGTTGCGTTAGAAGGCAAATTTTGGCGACCAAAAATTAATTTTCCAAGAAATTGCTTCGGGAATTCGTCATTTATTTATACAGATCATTGGAATTTTGATAAATTGATCTTGAATCGTGTGTCTCTATAATTTACCAAAAAAATTATGCCAACTTTACAGTAAAAAAGATGGTTGCGCTAGAAGGCAAATTTTGTTGACCAAAAATGAACTTTTCCCAGAAATTGTTCTGGGAATTCATCATTTATCTAAACAGATGTTTGATATTTAGACAAATGATTCTTGAATAATGTGTCTTTACAATTGTCAAAAAAAAAATTTCTGAACTTAGCAGTAACAAAAATGGTTGCGCTAGAAGGCAAATTTCGATGACCAAAAATGAAGTTTTCCCAGGAATTACTCTGAGAATTCGTCATTTATCTAAACAGATAATTGAAATTGTGTAAAATGAATCTTGAAAAATGTGTCTTTACAACTGACAACAAAAAATTATCCAAAATTTTTAGTAAGAAAGATGGTTGCGTTAGAAAGCAAATTTTGGCGACCAAAAATGAATTTTCCAAGAAATTGCTCCGGGAATTCGTCATTTATTTATACAGATTCCAGATGCTTGTAATTTTAATAAATTCATCTTGAATCATGTGTCTCTATAATTTACTAAAAAAATATCCAAACTTTTTAGTAAGAAAGATGGTTGCGCTAGAAGGCAAATTTTGATGACCAAAAATGAACTTTTTCTAAAAATTGTTGTGAGAATTCGTCATTTATTTAAAGAGGTGTTTGAAATTTAGACAAATGATTCTTGAATGATGTGTCTTTACAATTGTCAAAAAAAATTTCTGACCAAAAATTAATTTTGCAAGAAATTGCTTCGGGAATTTATTGTCATTTATTTATACAGATGTTTGGAATTTTGATAAATTAATCTTGAATAATGTCTTTATAATTGGCAAAGAAATTATTTATTTATTTCATTTAAACCCAACAGACTGCGAGTCCACTTATAGGGCCAATATACAAAAAAACATTACAAAAAGTAATACAAATTAATTATCCGAACTTTGTAAATTTTAATTAATGAGCAAAAATTAACTCTTTTCAGAAATTACTCTGCGACTACCACAATAATTTCGAAAGATGTTCAAAATTTTGATACATTAATCTTTGTAACGTGTCTTTACAGTTGCCCTAAGAAAGCTATGCGAACTATGCAGAAACAAAAAAATAGCTGCACCTGGTTAAACCAATTTTGATGACGAAAAATGAACCTCTGAGGCAATTTTACATTTATTTTCACAGATTATTCTTAAATATCGTGTCTTGCCCACAGAAAAATATTCGAACAAAAATGCGCCTAGCAAAATAGATCTGAACGGGGCGTGCAGAATTGCTCCTGCCCCCCTATATGCTACGTCACTGGCTCGGGACAAAATGCTCCCTTTAGTCACTGGTTCAGGGCAAAAAATCTAAAACATGAAATTAAATTTATGAAGATGATTTCAATTTTTGTTTATTTTAATATACAGGGCGCACCAGACAAATAAGTAATATCTTTGAAAATAGAAAACCTCACTTTATACAGATGAATTAATTTAGTAAATAAACTAGTTTTTCAAGCTAAAGCTACTTTTAGATAAAATTATATTCTTTAATAAATTTTTAAATTAAAAAAATATATATATTTTTTTATTGGTTACGGACGACGGCTCCGCTGCGCTGCGCCATCGTCCGTGCTTAGCCCATTAAAATTGACCAAAGTAACCGGTGACGATCGACGTCTCCGCGGATCGGAGCAGAATACCCCCGGGCCCTCCGGCCCAAAAATTTGAATCCAATTAATATAATTGCTCAAAGAACTCTGCACTAATAAAAATGGATCTGAATGGGGGCCCACCATGCTACTTCTGACTCGTATGAATTAGATGAAGAAATAAGGCAACATTCTATTCAGGCAATGTCAAAGAATTTGATTTTTAAATATTGTTTACAAATAAAAATATAGTTATGAGTGCCTATAATACAGAAATAAAAGACTTTAAATTAGAAAAATAGCGGGATGCTCGAAATATGTAGTTACACCACTGCCTTAAACATTAATTTGAACAACATCGAATTCTGTACAAATTTTAGAAGTATATAAACTACGGTCCGTACATCTACGGACCAGTTTTATTAGTACAGCAATCAGGCAACAGATTCCGCCACTTTGGTGTTTCTACCTTTAACGGTGTTTGGAATATTTATACAGGGTCTAACATTTCACTTCCCTTCTTCTATAGCTCATTTACTAATTAAGTTAGAATTTTGATATTTTGCAGAATAAATTTGCATCCTAGAATGCATTTCAGGAAAATATTTTTGATTATACAGGGTGTCCCAAAAAAGCGTGACGTCATGATGATATATTTTTTTAAATTACATGCTATGTATTTTATTGCTTATTTGGGTACCTTTTATAGTTGCCTACATACTCCTATAATTTTATTGGAATCGATTCAGGGATATCAGCTAAAAAAAATAAAAACTAAAAAATCAGTTTTGCACTATTGGTTTAAAAAATGAATAAAAAATAAAAATAGTGTCTTGTTAATAAAATCATACAAGGTACTTATTAAATAAGGTCTGCTAGTCCCGTTAACCAATTTTGATCGATATGAATTATACAGGGTGTCCAAAATTTAGTGTCAAACATTTCAAACTTTAAAGCACTTTATTTTTCTTATTTTAAATTGGAGCCCCTGTATATTTTTACCTCATTCCATGCGGAATTAAAAAACAAACATTTTTCCTAATATCGACCCTGTCCCAATTCCTAACGCATTAAAAGTTATTTGCAGAAAACTCGTTTTATCAACCATTTCAACAGCCATTTTACTAAATAAAAATCGAAGGTGGCTTTGAAAAACAATTTATTGACAATAAAATTTAACAAGGTGACAAAAGACTTTTGACTTTAGTAATGTAAAAGTTTAGAGCATTGTTAAGTTAAGCTCTTTGTACTCAAGGATTATTTTTTCCATGACAAAATATTATTTTTGAGTATAAATGAATAATTCCGCCACGTAGACAAAATTTTCTAACAAACACCACTACTGCTAAGAAAAAATGACATCATTAGTAATTAGTAATAAGAATGTGACAACCCTGTATATATTAATTATCCATACATTTACGCGAAAAGACCAAACTGGCCGTAAAAAAATATTTGTTCCTTTCGGGCACTTCCATTGTTTACACATTAAATATTTAAACAAGCGCTGACGAATGCTTACAAGCGAATCAAGATAACATCTGATTTTATTGTAAACACACGCCGCCAATGTTCAAATAATAATTGTTAATTTTGTTTCAGAATTTGATCGTTGTGGTGGTCGGGAGCGAACCCCGTTGTTTGCACATCGAGGTCATTCGACAAACAGACTAGAAGACTGGTTTCGGACTCCCAGAAAGAAAACGAATCGCTTTTATCACACAAATTTCAGTCGTGCAATTTAAGAACTCCGCCGCTATACACACACAAACACACAGACACACATATTGGAGCCAATTGTAGACGCCACGAATTTAACTTTGAATGACGAAACACCTTTTAAATGAGCTACAGTAAATTAATGTTAATTCAGCCATTATATCAGTCTGCGATGAACGTTAGTTGTTTAAACAAGTTCTAGATACGAGTACCGACCCGTTCAGTGAATTACGAGGCTTCAGCATTAGAAATTGTGTAAAAACGTGTGGAAATCCAGCATGGTCTTCTTAAAATTCAACACCTACATGGATATAACTCAGTGATAGTACCCTTTGTGATTGGATTTCGCACCTCGAGCGAGTACCGCCGATATTCGGATTCGCCAAGACGGCACTTGAGCTAATTTATTTGAGAATAAATTGGTCGCGTTCGCCCAGCCTTGGGCTCCTGTTGGTTTTGGAGTTTGCGAATTTGTGTTGTTGTTGTTGTTGTTGTTAATACGTTAAAGGATTTAAACAAAAAGGTTTTGGTGCTAAATGGATATTGAATGTTACTATTTGCAATTTAAAATGCTGAATACCTATAATTCCTTCCTGCAAAATCACCGTCAACGAGAAACAACTGGAATTAAGAAGCTCTACAATTCGTTCTTCGTTATGTTTTAAAAAACATTCCCGCTGTTGGAATTTTGGAGAGACCTAGATTGATCCAAAAAATAAATTAGGCACGTAGAAGATTTCGCAGTTTTATAGGGGAAAGTAGATACAAAATAATAAAACGAAAAATCGCTGTAGCATCTTTATTACATTATCCGTAACGATTATGGATTTCCAAATTTACGACTGCTCAGAAAACTCCCAAAGTTTATTGTTGAACGATTCGCGAGGGAAAAATTGGAGTATGACAATGGAAAATGACGAGTACTTCAATTGGGCGAACAGTCTTAAAATCGACGAGGGGAAGTTCGATAATTTGGATGATGTCAATAAAAATCCGAGGAAGCGCAAGTTACAAGAGACCACTAATGACGTAGTGAAAATGAAAAACAATTGTTTTACGCAAATCAAGGAAAACGATTCGGACAACTCCAACGAGAAGAAAATCAACGGAGGTACAAATAATGGTAAGTGCTGCATTTACGTTTTTATTCTTTTAAATTAACTTTAGATCGTCCATTTAATATTTTACGGTTATTCATAATCACGTGCGTTAATTTGCTGACTAATCAATAAAGACGTGCCGAAACGCTTCTCTAGCCATTTGAAAAGAATAATTACCTTTCAATAAAAAAAAGATGACAACAGAATGCACGTAATGTTTGACTAAAATTGCCCAATGATGGATTTTTTTTTAGTTTAATTTGTTTTAATATATAATTTTTATTCCATTACATTTTGATCGTAATAGTTTCTGTAAATTTAAAGAAATCGCTGCGTGGAGAAGTCTAATGTACCATCAGATTTTTGTATGAAATCATGGTTGGCTCTATAGTTCGAACCTTCAAGCAAATAATTATAAGACATTTTTCGAAATTTTATTTTTACCCCAGTGATTGACGTTGAACGATTAAAATCGTTTTAATTATTTGCTTGAAGGTTCGAACTATAGAGCCAACCATGATTTCATACAAAACATTATACAGGGTGATGCGGTAGAAAACCCCAACTTATAAAGTTGAATAACTTCGTTTTTTTCAAATGGCACACCCTGTATTTAGTAACGTATTCTCAAGTAGAATCCAATTATCTTTCAGATTATAATAATTATTCCTGATATAATAATCGCCGAATACAAGAAAACTATTGAGATTAGGAACAGCGAACCTTTATACAATCTTAAAGATAATTTTATTCTACTTAAGAATACGTTACTAAATACAGGGTGTGCCATTTGAAAAAACGAAGTTATTTAACTTTATAAGTTCGGTTTTTCTACCGCATTTTTTTTATCACCCTGTATAATTTTTTGTATGAAATCATGGTTGGCTCTATAGTTCGAACCTTCAACCAAATAATAGAAATGATTTTAGTCGTTCAACGTCAACCACTGGGGCAGAAATAAAATTCCACCCAGACCATGTATTTCAACAAATCTTCAAATATTTCGAAAACGGCAAACAATAGGTATAGGGAGTATTGAAGTAACTCACCTTTATTTGCTCCATATAATTCAAAAATGCCAAAAAATACAGGGTGTTCCATTTAAAAAAACATAAGTTTGGTCTGTAACTTTGTTATGAGACACCCTGTATAAATTTAAATATTTTTAGGGCGTGCAGCTCACTGTTATACACAACTTTTGTTTAAAATATTTTTCGAAATTTTGAAAAATAAGCACGTGATTGACCGTTCCCAGAGCTCTGAAACACCCTGTATAGTATTTTTCAACTGTTTTCTTTCTCGAATCACTAGAAAAACATATTTTTCGTTTAGAGAATTGTGCAAGCTATGGAATAGCGTGGGCGTCACACGCGTATGCATAGCTGATCGGTCACTTTTAGAGCCACTTTGCATATGGAATGAGTAAAACCACAGGTAAACAACAGGTGGCAAAATATGCATTTATTAGAACTATCAAATGAATATCAAATGGATGTCAATTAATGTCAACATTTCAAAATAACTCCAATTTCAGTCAAAATTGATTGATTTTTGTGTCCTAATAATTAAAAAAAAATAATTTTCGATTCGATTGGATCAAAAGATAGTATTTTTCGGTTTAAAAATCTAGAGGAAAACCCCATATTTTTCTTAAAGACCATGGTTCGTAGGTAACGGCCTTTTTCATCCTAAGCCGAAAAGTATTTTTTGGCCGCAAAAATAAAAAGTCAATGGTTGATTAATTTAATTAATTTTTGCTGAAGATAAATTTAACAATAATTGAACTGCTTGCTCTTAACCACTTCGCGCCCATATAGTTTGATTGGGCTATAGGATAATCCTGAAAAATCACTTTTTTCTTGTTGTTACCTTTTTCTACGACATATTATTCCACTGTCACAAATTTACTCATTTATGCAAAGAAATATGAAAAAAATATTCCATAGATGGCGCTAAAGGTATAATTTTTTTTATTTTTGTTTTCATTTTTTTGTTTGTCGCCACTTGTCGACCTGGGCGTGAAGAGGTTAATATTAAACGTAAAATTCTAGCAAATCGTCAGAAATATTTAATTTTTTCGTCCTTATAACATAAATAACTATTTTTTTTTATGTCTAAGTTAAGTTAAACACGTTATCATTGAATAGATGACGACGTTAAAGTCGAATTTTATTACCGGAATCACGGGCAGCGCTAAAAGTACTGCGAGCGGCATTTAAAGTACTTTTAGTGCCGCGTCCAGCAAGCAAAGCACTTGGAACATCATCCAATCAAAGTGATGTTAAAAAAAACAAACTACCGGCGATAAGTTGTAGGGGTCCTGTCAAAATTCGAAACGGCAAAATGGATGTAAATCGAAAATCTCCAAATGTTCAGGTGCTCAAAAAATTAAAACTAAAATTTTCAAAAATCCATATCTCCATTAAAAACTGTGGAATTTACAAAAACCAAATTAATTTTGAATAAACGATTCTTCGACCACTGAGGATATTTTTTAAGGAATTTTTTCTACGCGTTTTATATTTTTTTCTGCGATGTTTCATTAAAGTGCTAAAAAAATTAAAACGAAAATCTTCAAAAATCCATATCTCTATTGAAAATTGTTGAATTTACAAAAACCAAATTAATTTTGAATAAGCGATATCTCGACCATTAAGGATATTTTTTATGGAATTTTGTCAGCGCGTTTTATATTTTTTTCTGCGATGTGTTCATTAAAGTGTTCAAAAAAATAAAACTAAAATTTTCAAAAATCCATATCTTCGTTAAAAATTGTTGAATTTACAAAAACCAAATTAATTTTGAATAAGCGATACCTCGACCATTGAGGATGATTTTTTATGGAATTGTGTCGGCGCGTTTTATATTTTTTTCTGCGATGTGTTCATTAAAGTGCTCAAAAAAATAAAACTAAAATTTTCAAAAATTCAAATCTTCGTTGAAAATTGTTGAATTTACAAAAACCAAATTAATTTTTAATAAGCGATACCTCGACAATTAAAGATATTTTTTATGGAATTTTGTCCGCGCGTTTTATATTTTTTTCTGCGATGTTTTCATTCAGGTGCTCAAAAAAATAAAACTAAAATTTTCAAAAATCCATATCTTCGTTAAAAATTGTTAAATTTACAAAAACCAAATTCATTTTTAATAACCGATACCTCGACAATTAAAGATATTTTTTATGGAATTTTGTCCGCGCGTTTTATATTTTTTTCTGCGATGTTTTCATTCAGGTGCTCAAAAAAATAAAACTAAAATTTTTAAAAATCCATATCTTCGTTAAAAATTGTTGAATTTACAAAAACCAAATTAATTTTGAATAAGCGATACCTCGACCATTGAGGATGATTTTTTATGGAATTTTGTCGGCGCGTTTTATATTTTTTTCTGCGATGTGTTCATTAAAGTGCTCAAAAAAATAAAACTAAAATTTTCAAAAATTCAAATCTTCGTTGAAAATTGTTGAATTTACAAAAACCAAATTAATTTTTAATAAGCGATACCTCGACAATTAAAGATATTTTTTATGGAATTTTGTCCGCGCGTTTTATATTTTTTTCTGCGATGTTTTCATTCAGGTGTTCAAAAAATTAAAACGAAAAATTTCAAAAATCCATATCTTCGTTAAAAATTGTTGAATTTACAAAAACCAAATTAATTTTGAATAAGCGATACCTCGACCATTGAGGATGATTTTTTATGGAATTGTGTCGGCGCGTTTTATATTTTTTTCTGCGATGTTTTCATTCAAGAGCTCAAAAAAAATAAAACTAAAATTTTCAAAAATCCATATCTCCGTTAAAAATTGTGGAATTCACATAAACCAAATTAATTTTGAATAAACGATTCTTCAACCATTGAAAATATTGTTTTAAGGATTTTTTTCTACGCGTTTTATATTTTTTTCTGCGATGTTTTCATTCAAGTGCTCAAAAAATTAAAACTAAAATCTTCAAAAATTAATATCTCTATTGAAAATTGTTGGATTTACAAAAACCGAATTGATTTTGAATTAGCGATACTTCAGCTATTGAGGATGATTTTTTATGGAATTTTGTGGGCGCGTTTTATATGTGTTCTGCGATGTTTTCATTCAAGTGCTCAAAAAAATAAAACTAAAATTTTTAAAAATCCATATCTCCGTTAAAAATTGTTGAATTTACAAAAACCAAACTGATTTTGAATAAGCGATACTTCGGCGACTGAGGATATTTCTTATGGAATGTTTCTGCGAAGTTTTCGTTCAGGTGCCCAAAAATTAAAACTAAAATTTTCAAAAATCCATATCTCCGTTAAAAATTGTTGAATTTACAAAAACTAAATTAGTTTTGAATAAGCGATACCTCGACCATTAAGGATATTTTTTATGGAATTTTGTCGGCGCGTTTTATATTTTTTTTGCGATGTTTACATTCAAGTGCACTAAAAAAACTAAAATTTTCAAAAATGCATATCTCCGTTAAAAATTGTTGAATTCACAAAAACCAAATTAATTTTAAATAAGCGATACCTCGACCATTGAAGATATTGATTTAAGGAATTTTTTCTACTCGTTTTATATTCAAAAATCCATATCTCCATTAAAAACTGTGGAATTTACAAAAACCAATTTGATTTTGAATTAGCCATACTTCGGCCATTGAGAATGATTTTTTATGGAATTTTGTCTGCGCGTTTTATATTTTTTCTGCGAGGTTTTCATTCAAGTGCTCAAAAAATTAAAACGAAAAATTTAAAAAATCCATATCTCCGTTAAAAATTGTTGAATTTGCAAAAACCAAATTGATTTCGAATAAGCGGTACCTTGGCCATTGAGAATAATTTTTTATGGAATTTAGCCTGCACGTTTTATGTTTTTGGCCAAGTGCTCAAAAAATTAAAACGAAAATTTTCGAAAATCCATCTCTATTGGTTAATGCTTTTATTTCAAAATAATCCTTCGAGCAAATAATCTTTCGAAAGTTGCGTTTTTTTTCAGAGGTAAAACCAAAATAGGAAAATATTTGCCACATACCTCTTTTAACTTTTCAAATTTACTGGACAAACATTCTGTTTTTCTGCAAAAATCTCCAAATACTTCTTTGAATTTTGAACTGAATCAAAGATAGTCGTATATTTATTTGGTATAGCAGATTATATAGCCAAAATATGACCTTCAGTCACAGGTATAATATAAAAAGGAACTACAGGTGGACAGAAATTGGCCGAATCATATCGAAAACATTTTTGAGAAACCATTAACAATTTCAGAAGGTGTTACGACGTCTGCTAACCGTGATTTTTACATCACAATTATATGAAATTATTGCCCAGACGTGTAATTTCGTAACGATAGCACTAACACTTATATTGTTTCAAAATATTTCTTAGCCTTCACTAACCACTTAAATAAACAAACACATTACGGTATAATTGACCTTTTACAGTTTTAAGTTTTATTATCGAAGCCCTAATACTTTCAAAGAATTGCCCTGTGAAGGCAAATTTTTCAAAATCAGCATTGCAGTTTATAAAAAAACATTATGGTATTTTAAAAGTTTTAATCACAAAATAAACGACAATTTTTCTATTTACACATGTTCAGACTGATTACGAATACTTTAATGGATGACTCGTTATCAAGTATCGACGTTACAAGGTTCATCGAATAATCGAAACCGAACGATTAATTTGTTTTGACGCTGTTGAATATTTTTTTACGAACGTATCCTTGGTTGTACATTTCTTATTCAACTCGTTGATATAGATGATGGTGTGGCGTCACCTGGAGCATGGAATCAAGTGGCATGGCTGTGACGCGGGAGAGGTTGTAAGGCGACGAGAAAAAGGGAATAACAAGGAGCATGCGACGAGAAAAAGGGAATAACAAGAAGCATGCGCGAGGACTACCTCCCCCCAAAAGCTCATGCTCCTTGTTATTCCCTTTTTCTCGTCGCCTCGCAACTTCAATTTGTATTTCATTTAATTATCTTCACTATTTTTTCTTAATTTAAATATTTATTTTTGGTTTTGTATTGCTGTATTTTGTGTTTATTTATGTAAAAGGGGTTACCCGTAAATAAATTATTATTATTATTATTATTATTATTATTATTCTCCTGCGTCACAGCCATGCCACTTGATTCCATGCTCCAGGTGACGCCACAATAGTAATGTTACACTCGTTACGTCAATATGTATCTTGTTATGAATATTAATATAGCAATAAATTTTTGCATAGATGGTGTGGGGAAAAGATGTACCAGAAAAAAAGGACAGATGGGGGAAGTCGTATCACGGAGTTGGGATAAGATACCTCTTCGGACAATCCTACCGACTGCGCCGCAGGAATCACGTTTAAAAAAAATGTATTAATTAAACGTGGATGATACATTTCTGGCTTTACACGGAAATTTGGCACTTCATTGAAGGCTATGATAAGTGTTTTGACTTCATTGCATCTTGGGCACTGGTTTATTACAACCAAAACGGCGAATACTCGTTCGGTTTGGTTCTGGTGTCCTCCCTGGAGGTCGATAGTCTTTTTCTACCAGCGACGGTTCGCGGGGTTTTTTCTGGTAGCCGAGGAACAAGAGGTGGTAATACAGATAGGTGCGGTCACGCAGCCAGCCGCCTCTGCAACTGACCCTACCTATCTGTATTACCACCTCTTGTACCTCCGCCGTACCAGAAAAAACCCCGCGAACCCTCACTGTTTCCTTCAGTTTCCTACAGAAGGTGTATCTCGCTTTTTCGGACTTTATTGCAGTCTGTTTGTATTTATTTTGATCTACCGTGTTTTTCTGAGACTTCCTTCACTAAGTCAATGAACTAATCAATCAAACGAAGTTATCGACTAGCGTGAGATTTTGTTTTTCATCTCTGGGTGTATTACCGCATATATTATATCGATGATTGTGATTTTTGTTAGGTAGAATTGCGTGTAACATCACCTTTTTGAAAAATCTACACAGGAGTCGCTTAACTCTCGACTCATTGAGTCGAATCACTCTTGATTTATCCACCTCTAGTATGGACATAACGCGAATCTTCTTCTCCGCCGTTGTCCCATTGTTGTTTGGAACATCTCCGAAATTTTTGCGTGGAACTCGTTATCTGTTCGAACGGATGCTCCGAGGTTTGGGTGTCTTGATGATTTTTACATTTTCGTTGCCTCTGCTCAGTTTTCCGTGTTCGTGGTCGCACGTTGGGACGACAAACTTTTTCAAATCGCCAAAACTATTATGAATTTACCTTTTTCAAAACGATTAATTTTAACCATTTAATGGTTAAACAATAATATCCTTTAGGAGGTGACGCGATTACGAAAAGAAAAGATTTTTACATTTTTGTTGCATCTGATCTGTTTTCCGTATTCGGCAAACTTTTTCAAATCGCCAAAATTATTATAAATTTCCTTTTTTCGAAACGAATAATTTGAAACATTGAATGGTTAAACAACAATATCCTTTAGGAGGTGACGCGATTACGAAAAGAAAAACAATTTATTATCACCAAAGAAAAAAGAAAACACAACGCGATGTACAGGCGAAAGACATCCGTTCCACGTTCCAATAACTCCAATCGCCGAGTGAGTAATCCGAACGAACGGCATTAACTCGTTAAACTATCTATATTTACCCTTATCACCAACGATTCTTTTTTTATCAGCAATCTTCTAACACTTACGAGCGACCGGCATATGTTTATTTATGATTTACATATCGGCCATGTAATATAGTTATAATTTCTTTAATAAATATAATTTGTTTGCTCACTCTATTAAAACTTACTCAGTTCGTCTCTATTGGAGTGCGTGAGCTATTTGTGGTTGTAACATTTGTCGTAACGTTTTAGCATGAGTAAAATGGATTACTTGATAAAATGTATGTAAGAACTTTTGTTGATTAGACATATTTACCACCATTAACACAAATAAAATGTATGTAAGATTTTTTGTTGATTAGACATATTTACTGCTATTAACACAAGCAAAATGGATTCCTTGATAAAATGTATGTAAGAATTTTTGTAGATTAGACATATTTACTGCTATTAACGCAAGCAAAATGGATTCCTTGATAAAATGCATGTAAGAACATTGATTAGACACAATTTTACTACTATTAACACATCAACAACAAATTGTTTTATCTCAAGTGCATTTGTTTGCATCTATGATGTTTGTTAGGATTAGCCCAATTCGTTATCGAATAACACCTGCTGAACACCAATCTATCAACCTGGGGATTGCGATGTCGGAGGTGTGGAAATAAAAATAATTCAAAAAAATTAAACCAAGAAATTAAATCATTGATATAGTACAATCGCGCAGAGGTGACAGTGACTCATGCTTTTTCGATCTAATCATCGCGTCTGGATAAATATCTATACTCGTTCACATGCTTAAGAAAAACGAAATGAAATACGAAACGTGTGTCGATATCTAAATTCAAGGGCTAAGTGCAACGTATGTCTTTTCTCATTTATTCTAACCTCAAAATTCACGGTTTTGACCGTCTCGGATTTCGATTTAGTTAAGAGCAGAATTGATTGTATCCAAGGTTAAATTTAATGACAAATTTCCAGTTGTCTTTACCGATTGCCGAAAAATGCACTCGCAAAGTTTCGTCGGGAAAATATTCGCACGCTCGAGAATTTTTAAATTTCCCGCCTAGATTGAATCGAATTATTTTATAGACATACGTTTACTAGAAACTTAATTCAGGCAACGTGGAGCGATGAGTCACTGTCACCTCTGCGCGATTGTACTATATATTGCGTTTTACAGAGTACAGTGGTGATGATTAAAAAAATTAAATTATGAACGCAGCGTTTCTCAAATTGGGGGCGGTGTTAACTGTAAGGGGGGTCGCGAAATAATTACAACTGAACTCGTAAACAAGAAATATCATCGTATGTTCATTAAAAAAAAAACCTCAAGTGTGCCATGATTTTTTATTTTTAAAAATTTAAGTTGGCACACATGTTAGGAATTGCCATACAAAACGTCAGATCGTTGTAAAAGTCACAATTATTCCGTGGTCATAATGGTTTACAGCAACCAGCAAAAACGTTTCTTGTTGAAAGTTGAACCTACGTCTTCTCTGCGTCGTTTATCACAGCAAATTAATTCATCGGTAGGAACACAGAACACATACCTTTAGAAGCGAAACCTGCATGTTAAATTTCGGAAACACGATTTTTGGCGCCGCTTGGTGTCGGGGTGGCAAATTACTACGATTTCCGCCAAAATTCAAAAATGTTATACTCAGGAATGTAGGAACATGCCGCGAGCTTTGACTATATACTATTGGACTGCTAGCGCCACTTTATATGTGTCTCCAAGCAAGGGTGGCGCGGCGGGACCCTAAGTGGTTGAGGTATGTTACTAAATTGGTAGCCATTTTGTGTCTATGACATTTGTCTCGACTTGGCAGTGTAGTTTCTTGTGTTTTAATCGCTTCAGTATTGTGATAGTGTGAAATTTATTAACAACATGGCGATATATTGCTTTGTAGAAGGCGATTATGTATGCCACCGACGCGATAATAATACTGGTTGACCGATGTACGGGTAAGTTAATTTTTAACCAAAAATGCTGCCAACCTAACGAAAACAAAATTGTTTAAAGGACAATAAATAAAACTATTTTTACATTACCCGATTTCATTACACCCAGCTGTATAACCTTAAAATAATTTCACTGTATTTTCTGGATTGTAAGATCAATCACTTTATAAATTGTACCCTCCATTTTCGGCTCCGGGGCGGGACTTATATCGGGTTCTAGCTCGTGGACATATATTTGAGCAGTGATCATATGGGAAATGGAGGGGGACTAGCAGTCCATAAGTATATAGTCAAAGGCCGCGAGTAACATAACCTCAATATGTGTTACCAACTTAAATTTTTAAAAATAAAAAATCATGGCACACTTGAGGTTTTTTTTTAATGAACATACTTTACTACACATTTTATAAGAAAAAAACAACACAAACATTACAAACTCTTGTTTGGGAATAATGTTCATTACATTTTGAGGGGGCAAGGAGGTAAAATCATTGAGAAGCACTGTACCAGTGACGGCTCGCGGGGTGACTCATGGTATGGCCGAGGTAGCAATACAGATAGGTAGGGTGATTTGCAGTAACCGCACCTACCTGTATTACCACCTCTGCTACCTCGGCCGTACCATGAGTCACCTCGCGAGCCATCACTGTGCACCATCATTGCGCATTGCGGATAATTTATGCAATTGCAGACATCCAACGGTCTCTGATACTTAAAACTGTTGCGAAATTTCAACCATCTGAAGTTATTCGAAAATAAATATTTGCTTATGATGTCAACACATACATTGCAAACTCATGTTTCGCAATAATGTTCATTACATTTTGAAAGGGCAAGGAGATAAAAACATTGAGAAGCACTGTATCAGTGATGGCTTGCGGAGTGACTCATGGTATGGCCGAGGTAGCAATACAGATCGGTATGGTCGTTTGCAGTAACCGCACCTACCTGTATTACCACCTCTACTACCTCGGCCGTACCATGAGTCACCCTGCGAGCCGTCACTGTACACCATCATTGCGCATTGCGGATAATGTATGCAATTGCAGACATCCAACGGTTTCTGATACATAAAATCATCTGTTGCGAAATTTCAACCATCTGAAGTTATTCGAAAATAAATATTTGCTTATGATGTCAACACATACATTACAAACTCATGTTTCGGAATAATGTTCATTACATTTTGAAAGGGCAAGGAGATAAAAACATTGAGAAGCACTGTACCAGTGATGGCTCGCGGGGTGACTCATGGTATGGCCGAGGTAGCAATACAGATAGGTATGGTCGTTTGCAGTAACCGCACCTACCTGTATTACCACCTCTGCTATCTCGTCCGTACCATGAGTCACCCCACGAGCCCTCACTGTACACCATCATTGCGCATTGCGGATAATTTATGCAATTGCAGACATCCAACGGTCTTTGAAACTTCAAACTGATCATCTGTTGCGAAATTTCAACCATCTGAAGTTATTCGACAATAAATATTTGCTTACGATGTAATTTTTCATTTTCAGGTACTTCAAGAATGCCTCAGTGGCAGGTTGATGATATTGCTGATCTAAACGCCGACATCGAAGGGTCTCTAAATGGCCTGGGAGCAGATCACTCGGACAACTCGTTTAACATGAGGTACATCTTTAATTCAAACATTTTAAACTAATTCTATGGCTTGGTGCTAAAAGGGCCAATGTCATAATTTTACTGTTTGGAGTTAAGCAGTACATTCGATTATTTTCCTCAATATCTTTAATATGCTGAAAGGGCCACTGTCTAGTTCAACCATTAGCAGATTTAAAAAACTTATACATTACAAAAGCAGCAAATAAAATCATTTTTAATAAAAACTTTTACCTCTATTTTCTCAATTGTAAAATAGTTGATTTTGGCCTTTTTAGCGCCTAGCCACAGAATTAATCGTGGCTAAAACACACTTAATTTAGTTTGTAGATGACCAACCATCATCTTCATCAAACATTTTAATATTAGGGCTCTATCGCACCAGGCCACCATGGTGGCGGCACCAGTCAAATGCATTAAGTGAAATGGAACATAACACACCTGGTATCGGACTGGTGGCGCCACCACTTCGGTGGCGCCACTCAATTTATTTTGTAGATGACCAACCATCATCTTCATCAAACATTTTAATATTAGGGCTCTATCGCACCAGGCCACCATGGTGGCGGCACCAGTCAAATGTATTAAGTGAAATGGAACATAACACACCTGGTATCGGACTAGTGGCGCCACTCAATTTATTTTGTAGATGACCAACCATCATCTTCATCAAACATTTTAATATTACGGCTTTATCACACCAGGCCACCATGGTGTCAGCACCAGTGGCGCCACCAGTCAAATGTATTAAGTGAAATGGGACATAACACACCTGGGACTTCGGTGGCGCCACCAGTCCAATCCGGTCGGCCAGACTTTACTGGTGGTAAAAAACCAGGATGGTGGCGCCACCAGCAAATTGTAAAGGACTCAATGAGGAGGGCTCTCACACTAATCTACCAACTCGGAGTCGCGTCGCGGCCATCACTCAGTTTTTCTTCCGGTGTAATAGCTTTTCGAAGAATAGTGTCTTGTTTACACAAATCATTTTTGCACAAACATACTAATTCGTCAAACGATGCTACTGACATACAAACATAGTTAATAAATGTGTTTAGAATTCGTAAATCAGCGTACAGGGTTATAAAAAAAAAAACCTTTATTGGCATCTAGAACAAAATTACATCCTCAAAAATATACATCCTTGACTTCCACTACTTCTTTCTCCTATCTTCCCTTTCCCTCCCTAGCTTCTGCAGTATCGTTACCCCGGCCCCGTCCTCTCTCATCCATTCCGTTAACCTCTTATTCCTTTTTCTCCCATCCATTCTCCATTCACTCCCTCACATTCCTCCGCCAGATGTTTCCACGTATCCCTCCCATCCTCACACAATACACACCTCATGTATTCTTCACCCATCCACTTCTTCCTCCCTCTCTCTTCCGATCCACACCTGGCCCTAGCTAAGGCCACCCTTTCTTCTCTCTTCCACCCGTCCACATCCAAATACTTGGGTCTCCTTCCATGCACCTGCCACCTCCCGTACATGTCGTTATATTCACTGCACTCAATCCGTCCCTGTCTCTACAGGGTTATATGCACTCCTCTTATAAAACAGTCAGCAACGAAAGGGTGAACCCAATCTTTTCTATTCTTTTTTTAATATTTTTCAATCATTCGTTTACGTCTCACATACATAACAAGTGCTAACTCTTCCACGTCCATCTTAGCAATGCCGACTGGTTGCTTTACTTGGTGGCTGGATCCACCATGGTGCCGCCACCATAGTGGCCTAGTGTGATAGAGCTCTAATGGTTGATACTTCCACTGCTACTTCTTGATGAAATTCGTTGGGTTTTAAATTAAAAACTTGTTTGATTCCATAGTTTTGTTTTCAGTGTTTCGTCATTCAATATTAATACTGAGTATACCATATCCACCGATAGATTGGACTTTTTTGACACCTTTCGTGACAGACACTGGAAAGTAAAAAGTACCAACACAGCTATGAAAAATGTCATTTTGTACCACGTTAGATTGATTCCTTAGTTTTATTCTCAGTGTTTTGCTTGTCGTTCAATATCAATACTGAGTATACCATGTTCACCGATAGATAAGACTTTTTTGACACCTTTAGTGACAGACACTGGAAAGTAAAAAGTACCAACACAACTATGAAAAATGTCATTTTGTACCACGTTAGGTTGATTCCTTAATTTTATTTCCAGTGTTTTGCTCATCATTCAATATCAATACTGAGTATACCATATCCACCGATAGATAAGACTTTTTTGACACCTTTAGTGACAGACACTGGAAAGTAAAAAGTACCAACACAGCTATGAAAAATGTCATTTTGTAACACGTTAGATTGATTCCTTAATTTTATTTCCAGTGTTTTGGTTGTCGTTCAATATCAATACTGAGTATACCATATCCACCGATAGATTGGACTTTTTTTGACACCTTTAGTGACAGACACTGGAAAGTAAAAAGTACCCCAACACAGCTATGAAAAATGTCATTTTGTACCACGTTAGATTGATTCCTTAGTTTTATTTCCAGTGTTTTGCTTTTCGTTCAATATCAATACTGAGTATACCATGTCCACCGATAGATTAGACTTTTTTTGACACCTTTAGTGACAGACACTGGAAAGTAAAAAGTACCTCAACACAGCTATGAAAAATGATATTTTGTACCATGTTGGATTGATTCCTTAGTTTTATTTTCAGTGTTTTGCTCGTCGTTCAATATCAATACTGAGTATACCATGTCCACCGATAGATAAAACTTTTTTGACACCTTTAGTGACGAACACTGGAAAGTAAAAAGTACCAACACAGCTATAAAAAATGTCACTTTTGTACCACGTTAGATTGATTCCTTAATTTTATTTTCAGTGTTTTGCTTATCGTTCAATATCAATACTGAGTATACCATGTCCATCGATAAATTAGACTTTTTTTCACACCTTTAGTGACAGACACTGGAAAGTAAAAAGTACCAACACAGCTAGAAACATGTCATTTTGCACCACATTAGGTTGGTACCGGAATACCAAAATATTCATACGCGAAGTCGCCAACAGACACATTATTGACAGTTTGTTATTCTTGAGTTTTAACTATTTTTCGAATTTCCGCCATGAACAACAGTGACGGTTCGCAGGGTTTGTTTCTGGCACGGCCGTGGTAGCAGGGGTGGCCATACAGATAGGTAGGGTCGGTTGCAAAGATCTGTATTACCACCTGTGCTATCTCATACCAGAAAAAAATCCGCGAACCATCACGTAATAAATTACAATTACAATTTTTACATTTCCCAGAAAGTTTCTAAGTACTCCTTTTTGCAGCGAGAGTTGTCCGGCAACCTATTGGGATTTCTGTCATTCAAGTTGTCAAAAAAGTGTAATCTATGGGTAGATGTGGTATAGTTACGCCCGGCTTCTCCAACAAATATTAAGTGGATAAAACCTATCCTAAAAATAAGACGTTCTTAAAGTGTTGCACCAACCATAAATCAGATCTTAGTCGTAAGAAGGTCTTACATTATAAGACGCCGAAAATGGCATCTTAAGATTAGGATTCTAACTTATAAAATTAGCAATTTTCAACAACGTGTCTGTTATTGGAAGTATTCATTGAAATAGCTAACAATTTATTAGAAGTGATGGATGCATTTGGATTTGTTTCTTTCTTTTCATGCTTCTTACTTCTGTTTGTTTATGGCAGCATTTGTTGTTTTATTTTCCACAATTTTGTACACCGATATTAACGACGCTCTTTCGTGAAATTTTCACGTTTCGCTTGCACTTTCGCCATTATCAAACCACTCTAAACTCGACAACAGGAGGGTTAAAAATGGTTAGAAATGAATTTGACACGTGTAATAAAATCTTACCTAAGATATGTATAAATTTGTTTGGTGCAACAGAACAAAAAGTTAAGAAGTACTTAAAAATAAGACATACTGAAGTGAGACGTATTTTAAGATTCGTTGGAGAAACCGGGCGTTAGTTTTGTACACGAAACACATATCAGTCAACTGAAAATAAAACTATGAAAGCAAAAAGTATTTAATTTTAAAACCGAATCAAGAGAATTTTAATCTTACCAATAACAAAGGCAATTCGTTTTCATCACACTCTCTTAATTTCAGCGATGCAATACTGTCTCTATCAACGATGACAGTTTTCAAGCAGGAAGCGCCGTCTCCCACGAACAACAACGACGCCACCATCGCTCAATTCAGGCAGCACCCATCGACACCGACGTCAACGACCCAAGTACCGGTGACCCAGAGTTCGACCATAAGCGACAGTCACAGCACCATCATCAATAACACCTTGCAGCAGCTTCTCTCTCATCCCAGTTACAGTAACGTGCAGACCGCCATCGATGGTACGACGAGGGTTCTTTCGTTTACACGACGAATTCTAAGTGTTGATTTTTTTCTAGGGAACATTCTAAATTCGCCTACGGCCGTATCTCAGGATAGTTACGGTGTTACCTCCACCAATAACACGTTCGCGGAAGACTGCAGGTTCCAGTATGTGCTGGCGGCTGCTACGAGTATTGCGACTAAGGTTAACGAAGATACGTTGACGTACCTGAACCAGGGACAGAGCTACGAGATTAAATTGAAGAAATTGGGGGACTTGTCGATGTACAGAGGAAAGCTGTTGAAGGTAATTATATTTTCAAATAATAAGTTTTGTTGTGTTTTTGTAATAAAGGGTGATTCAAAATGATGGACACAATCCAACCACAGGAAAAGCCAAATATTAAAAAAAAACTCAAAATAAACTAAAATCGTCTTCTCTGTATGAGTTAAAACTAACACAATAAAAAGAACTACTGGTTGAACCGAAGTCTACTTTTGTTCTTAAAAAAACCCGAAATAAACCAAAATCGTCTTCTCTGTATGAGTTAAAACTAACACAATAAAAAAAGCAAACAGAAGAACTACTGGTTGAACCGAAGTCTACTTTTGTTCTTAAAAAAAACTCCAAATAAACTAAAATTGTCTTCTGTTTATGAGTTAAAACCAACAGAACTATTAAAGAACCAGAAGAACTACTGGTTAAACCGAAGTCCACTTCTGTTCTTGAAATAAAACCGTGAGGTGAAATGAAAATACCAAAGTCCAAGCTGCATCAAAGAAAACCTTTGCAGATTACAGTTTTCACAAGAATCAGACATAACCAGAAAATCCGTCAGACGTTCTTATAACTAAACTAATTTAATGTGAGGACGGACTTGAAAAATTAGCAGCCGATGATCCTTCATCTAATTCAGATCAAATATCATCAACGGTTACAGTAACGGAAACCATTGAAGAAAAACACAAAAGCTGAACTCCGCATTTATCATCCTCAAAGTACATTGCTTGTATTATTTTGTAATTATTTTTATGAGGAAAGAAAGACTTGTTATTATTATTTTTATTATTATTTAAAAAAGTTTGGCGACTACTGAACTTTATTAGTTCAACATTCGTCCGCAAGAGGCGCCTCGGTCAAAACACCAGATTGAACACTTGAGCTGAGAACTTCCGCAAACAACTATCTGGAGTTTGTTGAGGTGCTGGACAACGTACAAACTATACCAACAACTGGTACAGGATCTTGGTGCAAACGACAAGTAATACGTGGCGAATTTTTTGACCGAATGCTTCAAAACATGGGAGATTAATTGTTTCTGCCTAGTATAATTACATGGGAAAGTTAACAGCCAGAATGTTCGGATATGAGGGCTATACAATCTCCTTGGAACTTGAGAGGGATGGCACGAAAATTAATGTATCGCTAACAAAGACATTTGGACGGATATTTCATTTTTTTTATCAAAACTTGGTTACTGGAGTACCATCTCTTAGAACGCTGAAGAACTGGCTTATTCCTCGGATGATTGAAGATTCAGAAGATTACATTTTCCAGCAAGACAGAGTCCCTGAATGTACGACGTTTCCTGAACGAATCTCTACCTCAAAGATGGGAAAGAAGACCTGGTATTTCTGTTCTGGTCACTGAGGTTTTCTGATCTCAGCCAAAGGGGGGCACTATAAACTTTATCGTATGTAAATATAATCAAATGTAATTTAGAGAATCAAAAACAACATCTAGTTCAGGAAATGCAGCTAATTGGAATTTATTGTATCCATCATTTTGAATCACCCTGTACATTAACACTTACTACTGTTGAGTCCTTTCAGCAACTTTTATAGATATCTACAATTTTAAGAAATGGCCAATGTTCAATAACTTCATTAGTACTTTGTTTTTGTTTCAGTCGGTAATTCGCATATGTTTCCACGAGAGACGTTTACAATATATGGAGAAAGAACAGATGAACTCTTGGCAGCAGTCCAGGCCGGGTGACCGAATTTTAGAAATTGATGTGCCTTTATCCTATGGCCTTTACGATGTCATTCAACCAACGGGTGCCTTAAATACCGTCCAATTCAGTTGGGATCCGACCAAGGAAGTTGGAGCATATATCAAGGTAAATATGAAATAAATAATAACTGAGTGAAGAGGATGGTTGCGACCATTACCATGTGGTAATTTTCCTCTTTGGGTGATGCTATTAGTTATAAGGAAGCATTCAAGCCATTCAGGCAATCATTTCTAAATATGTTGTAAATACAGAGTGAGCAAGATTGATAGGTAGTAGATTTTCCATTGGCTTAGCAAACATTTTTTCCCGAAGAATTTTCTAACCTTAAAAACAGCAAATCACTTACCACAAAATAAATATTTACGCAAAGTCCTGATAAGAACGGACGTGTATGAAACAGAAGGTAAAATAACTAAATTCGAAGAATTAATAGACACAATGTCAAAATACGACGCAAGACGCTGCCCGAATCTAGTTACTCTTTATTAAGTATGCCTTGGCATGAACTTGGAGCGATCAAATTCCCCAGATTTTTCGGCGGGAAATTTAAATTATCTGCAAAAATTGTTGCACACACGATACTTACTTCTACATTATTGGTTCTATATTCGTTTTTTTTTATTGGCCAACAAGATTTGGGATTTATTTTCTTTGGTTCTTTGATTATTGTCCCTACTGTTTATTGTCTCTACTGTTTGTCATGTAATGACATTGATATATGAATGCCATGTTGCAATTGATTAATTGTTTGACAGAAAATGTAGCAAGTAATATCCAATATTTAATTAATATGATTAATTAAGTACATGGCAACCATGTAGAAAATATAACCTCAAATTGATTTTGAAAGCAAGTCAGAATTACAACCAAATATTCAACATTATAAAAATAAAATCACCAGATCTGGTTTGTCAATAAAAAGAAACCAAGTATATGTGATTAAGTATTGCATCACAATCAGATCAAAAGAACAAAAGTTTGCACTTTATATCGTGATATTTTAATTGTAATTATTATTATTGTTTAAGGTTAATTGTATAAGTACCGAATTCACCCCGAAAAAACATGGCGGCGAAAAAGGAGTACCTTTCCGCATTCAAGTAGAAACTTATCAGGCCGGCGATGGTTTCGAATCTCAGAAAAGACTGCACGCCGCCGCCTGCCAGATAAAGGTCTTCAAGCTGAAAGGAGCGGACAGGAAGCACAAACAAGACCGCGAGAAGATCCTGAAGCGTCCCGTGAGCGAACAGGAGAAGTATCAGCCGAGTTATGAGTGCACAGTACTCAATGATGTAAGTTAAGTTGCAAATAAATTTGAGACAACCTCACTTGTTGCAGATTCATTTAATAAATGTAATAAAGACTGTAGGCTTAGTAAGACCTAATTTTAGAGAGTCGCGAACTAGTGAACTAGTTGAATATTCATATATTCAGGCTATTTTTCCTCTTTATCACATTTAAGTAAAGTTGTGTTTGTTGATTCTTAAATAACATTTATTTTCAGATTCCTAATGATTCCGTCGTTTCCCCAACACCTATAACTGCTCCATATTCGCCTGAAAGGTAAGATTTATTGCTATTATAGTTCTGCAATGTTAATTGTGGTCATGTATGTCGCTCATATCATTTTCAAAGTGGAGCCAAACAATATAAATATAAATATAAAACTATATTGGTGTTTAAAGCAATACAGATAGATTCTACACATATACAGGGAAACGTGAGAACTTCCCGATTTAATTTTTCATATTTTGTTGATTACTGTTGACCGCCTCAAAATCAAAAGTCTAAAAGTAAGACGTATCAAAACTAGTAGAAGTGGCCAGTGGCGGCTCGTGGAACATATTGATAGTAGAGCCACGTAAACCTCTCCTTTTTTGAAGAAAGGAAGAACGATTTATCTTCCTAGACTAAAGTAACTGGCAAAAAAGTGTTTGAAGAGTTAATTAAAAATTCTTGCTGAGCTTGAAACTACAGGTAGTGCCATGGCTCCTTGGCTCTATATAAAGAGCCGCCCCTGGAAGTGGCCGAATCTATTGCCTGAATGCTGTACTGAACCAAATCCGAGTATATATTTGCCGCTGTTGGCAATATTCATATCTTGTCGGTGGTGTAGCCACTCGGATTTAGTTCAGTACAGCATTCAGGCAATAGATTCTGTCACTTTGTAGTTTCTACCTTTAATAGTGTTTGGAATACTTATATTTCAATAGTAATCTCCGTTTCCCCATCAGCAACTAACTACACTGATGAGACCTGAAAGGTCTGTAGGTGTTCTGATGGGGAAACAATATTTAATGTTTACTTATCAAAACTGTTTCTGATGTGATTTTTTTGGATGCAAAGTCATTAATTATAGGTTGAAAATCAATATCTATTGTTAGGTCACTTTCTATCGCTTAAACTGCTAGTGAATTAAGCCCGTCTTCTTCTATACATATTCATGTAATACAATGTAATACAGCGACATAATGTAATGTAATGAATAGTTTGACATGTGTAACCGGTTGTATTATTATAGTAGATCGAAAACATTGCCAGCCACTAGTGGGAAAAAGGTATACAAATGTTGTAAAATTCCAAAAATCTCACACATCAACCAAATTCAAGGAATGAGCGGCACGAGGTACATACAAGGCAAATGGATTATGCTTCATTATCCTAGCTTGCAAGCAGCGGCGGCTCGTGGATGTTCAGCGAGGAGGCTACGGAAAAAAATTAGACCAAAACAACAGCGAAATATTTTCTTCCACTATAAGGGTAAATAGTGCAGCACGAGCGGCATCTCTGTCTTAACCTCCTTTACGAAAGTCCACGAGCCGCCGCTGCTTGCAAGCCAGTATAACGTCCAGACATGTTTCTGGCATTGTTGTAAGATTGGCCGCCACGATACTTTATTTCTATGCCATGTCTGCTAAGTTTAGGAATTACAGCATTTTCTAAATCTTCTGCAAACAGCAGATACGTGTTATGGAAAGGGCGACTGAACATTAGTGGAAACATCGTATGTTCATTAAAAAAAACCTCAAGTGTGCCATGATTTTTTATTTAAAAAAATTTAAGTTCGGAATTGACATACAAAACGTCAAATCGTTCTAAAATTCACAATTATTCCGTGGTCACAATGGTTTACAGCCACCAGCAAAAATGTTTCTAGTTGAAAGTTATTTCCGCAATGGGACTAAAGGGCGGAAATTGAGTGTATTCATTCGACGCACCTATGGCAGAGTTTCAGGAAGAATTTCCTAACGTTCTCATTATTTATGATGAATTTAAAAATACCTTATCACGATCCGTTGTATTATTTCATGAAACGGGTTGTATTCTCCGTAAACCAGGAAGTGGTAGACTAGTCAAAGGTACTTAGGATGCTATTAACACAGCCCAAGGAATTTTGGAAGGTGAACCTACGTCTTCTCTGCGTCATTTATCACAGCAAATTAATTTATCGGTAGGAACCATGGTGCAAAGATTACATGGTGTGCCTAGACGGCCGCGTTCTCTCTCTAAAATCTTCCCCTTTCTCATTTGGCCGATGCTTAGTGATGCAACCTTGTAAAACTACTTGCTAAGCTAAAAACAAGACGATATAACTGATTTAAATGTCTGTCGCACGTACTTTATTTAAATTTTATCATATTTTTTCGTATTGTTTAGTGTGCAAATAGCAAATTAAACATCTAAAACCACATTTATTAATTTTCTTACCAACCTAATTGCTTTAAATAAAAAAAAACTTTAATGCTCGTGATATTTTAATATATCATTGTGTAATAAACTAAATGTTTTATCGTGTCTTTATGTCGAAATCGAATTCTAACGTGTTTTGCAATTTATTTTCGTTAGTGTTGATTTTTTAGTTTCATTTTTCATGGTTGGTAATTGCGGCGTCAAAAATATTCAAAAGGGGTGTGGTACGGGAGTTATAGGCACACCATGTAATTTTTGCACCATGGTAGGAACATGCCGCAAGTAACTTAAACTCAATTTGAATTACCAACTTAAATTTCTAAAAATAAAAAATCATGGCACACTTGAGGGCGGCCCGTTGGTGTAGTGGGTAGAGGCGAGCGCTTGTGTGGGTTCGAATCCCAGCCTGGGTGAAAAATTTTTCGGGGATCGAGAAGTATTCGGTCGGGTCCATGGTTGTTGTGTATACGTCTGACATTATTCATTTATTCATCCCAAAAATTAAAAATACAAAAATTACATTGTCGATGTGACTGAATGGCACATGCCTAAGTCACAAAAAAAATGGCACACTTAAGGTTTTTTTTTTAATGAACATACTTTGTATTCTTGAGTTATTCAGATTACTTGGGGCAGAAATTTTCCATTAAGTAATTTACCGGTATTTATTGAAATTCAGAGAACTCGCGTTAATCCAAAAATTCCAATAATCAACTGTCGACTTTGATCTGATATGCACCCCTAATTTTAAATTTCTACTTTGGTTTTATGATGGAATTGTGACATAAAAAGCAGTTTAACAATGAGCGTTATTGTTCCAACTGTTTTTGGCAAATTTTACTTGTCGCGATTGGTAGTACTTACATCACAGATGTCGACATCAAAATGTAAAATTACCGACAATTCATTGAAATGATAGTAGAGGTGGAGGAAATTACTCTTTTTGGCGAGTTGCCTCAACGAAAAAAATGGACCGGAAAGTCGGCAAAAAGTGATGAGCCTTCAAAAAGCCGGCAAACATGCTTATTGAAAAACTCAAATTGAGCTGCAAATATGAACAGGAGTCGCATGATTCTGCGACTCACATCCAAGGGTTGCCTCTCGCTCATGAGTTACCCGCCTCTACAAAATACACAACTATAGACAATTCAAGTGCGATAGAAATTACTTGTGAATATTTTGTATGTACATATTTAGATTTATATTTTTGTTAGCACTTTGAATGAAACTAATAAATACAAATACAAATATTAGAGGATTTGCAGTATAATTTGTCATTTTCATCTTTTGACGTTTTAAACGTCAGTTTCATTAGATTCTACAAAACGCTTGATTTAAATTGAAAATAAACCATGAAAGTGTAAATACAAATAAATATTATACCATCAAAACGGAGAAAGTTACATGATGGCCACATCATCATTTTTTCCAGAAATTATTGAAACGGCATCAAGGACCCCAAAACTGATATTTCGGTAAAAAGAAAAATTGAAAAAAATTTCACGATCACAATACTTTCTCGTACTTCGTAACGGAGAAAGTAAAAAACGTAAACCCACGCCGGTGAACCTAATGACTTTAATATAATAAAATTTGGAAGACGGAATGAAGGTTTGATAAAATTTTCGAAAAGTTGACCTTGGATCCGGCCAGGAAATCAAATTCTCTCTTTATAATATGTACAAGGGATTCTGAAATGTGACTAATGTGCGATTATTATTCTGTTTTTGTTTTTTTTTTGTTGAATTAGGCATTCGCCAATCAGTCACGACATTTTTAATTAATTGAATTACATAAAACCAACTATACAATTGAATATATTATTCTGGTACTTTGCCGGGAAATAATTCTATGACCCCGCGATACGAATGTAATTCCAAGAACATTTCTGGAGTGATCTCATTACCGAATTTTTTGAAAAATATGTTGGTCAAGAAAGTCTGACTAATTTAAAAAATCTGTTATTACAAAATCATTCTTACGAAAAGGAAATATCGATTTTCAATTACAAAAATACATTCTTGAGCCAACCGGATCGCACGTTATCATCGACCAGTTTGTATCGCACGAACGGACCTTATCTGTGATTGCTTCACAATCCGTTTATTTGCCGAGTATTATTCCATTCCCAATCATATGACTTTTCTAATTGTTCACACACAATATGCTCTTGTCACGAGACCGTGATGTTTGAATTCCGGTTACAACAAATAGAAACTCACCTATCTAGTTTGAACCAAGCGGACGTCACTCAATGGCAATTCGCAATATTCGCATTGTTTGCTCAATAATGCCGAATACCGGTATTTTATCACTTTATATTATTGTTTTAGTCAGGCATTGTTGTTTCTATTATTTTAAACGCTTAGTTTTAGAAACCAGTTCCATAACTAAACATTTGTTTTTTTTAAGGATTCTTCATCCACTAACTCCCAAAAATGTTTTTTCATACTTGTTTGGATCTAGTCTCAAATAAGTATTTGACAGAAATTCTTCCTTATTTTTTTAACGAATCGCACGAGAAAAAACGAGTTAAAAAATTAAGAAGAATTTCTGTGAAATGTTACCTGAGGCATAAACTAGAATGAATTTTGAGTGAATTTGAAAATTTTCCAGATTGTGGCAATTGTTTTTATATTTTTTTTAACGTTCGGCGAATTTTGTGGTTTCAGATAACATAAGCACAGTTCTCGTGCGATTCGTTAAAAAATTAGGAAGAATTTCTGTGAAATGTTACTTCAGGCATAAACTAGAATGAATTTGGAAATTTTCCAGATTGTGGCAATTGTTTTAATATTTTTTCTAACGTTCGGCGAATTTTGTGCTTTCAGATAACATAAGCACAGTTCTCGTGCGATTCGTTAAAAAATTAGGAAGAATATCTGTGAAATGTTACTTCAGGCATAAACTAGAATGAATTTTGAGTGAATTTGGAAATTTTCCAGATTGTGGCAATTGTTTTAATATTTTTTTTAACGTTCGGCGAATTTTGTACTTTCAGATAACATAAGCACAGTTCTCGTGCGATTCGTTAAAAAATTAGGAAGAATTTCTGTGAAATGTTACCTGAGGCATAAACTAGAATGAATTTTGAGTGAATTTTGAAATTTCCCAGATTGTGGCAATTGTTTTTATATTTTTTTTAACGTTCGGCGAATTTTGTGCTTTCAGATAACATAAGCACAGTTCTCATGCGATTCGTTAAAAAATTAGGAAGAATTTCCGTGAAATGTTACCTGAGGCATAAACTAGAATGAATTTTGAGTGAATTTGGAAATTTTCCAGATTGTGGCAATTGTTTTTATATTTTTTTTAACGTTCGGCGAATTTTGTGCTTTCAGATAACATAAGCACAGTTCTCATGCAATTCGTTAAAAAATTAGGAAGAATTTCTGTGAAATGTTACCTGAGGCATAAACTAGAATGAATTTTGAGTGAATTTGGAAATTTTCCAGATTGTGGCAATTGTTTTTATATTTTTTTTAACGTTCGGCGAATTTTGTGCTTTCAGATAACATAAGCATAGTTCTCGTGCGATTCGTTAAAAAATTAGGAAGAATTTCTGTGAAATGTTACTTCAGGCATAAACTGGAATGAATTTTGAGTGAATTTTGAAATTTCCCAGATTGTGGCAATTGTTTTTATATTTTTTTTAACGTTCGGCGAATTTTGTGCTTTCAGATAACATAAGCACAGTTCTCGTGCGATTCGTTAAAAAATTAGGAAGAATTTGTGTGAAATGTTACTTCAGGCATAAACTAGAATGAATTTTGAGTGAATTTGGAAATGTTCCAGATTGTGGCAATTGTTTTTATATGTTTTTTAACGTTCGGCGAATTTTGTGCTTTGATACCATAAGCACAGTTCTCATGCGATTCGTTAAAAAATTAGGAAGAATTTCCGTGAAATGTTACCTGAGGCATAAACTAGAATGAATTTTGAGTGAATTTGGAAATTTTCCAGATTGTGGCAATTGTTTTAATATTTTTTTTAACGTTCGGCGAATTTTGTACTTTCAGATAACATAAGCACAGTTCTCGTGCGATTCGTTAAAAAATTAGGAAGAATTTCCGTGAAATGTTACTTCAGGCATAAACTAGAATGAATTTTGAGTGAATTTGGAAATTTTCCAGATTGTGGCAATTGTTTTTATATTTTTTTTAACGTTCGGCGAATTTTGTGCTTTCAGATAACATAAGCACAGTTCTCGTGCGATTCGTTAAAAAATTAGGAAGAATTTCTGTGAAATGTTACCTGAGGCATAAACTAGAATGAATTTTGAGTGAATTTGGAAATTTTCCAGATTGTGGCAATTGTTTTTATATTTTTTTTAACGTTCGGCGAATTTTGTGCTTTCAGATAACATAAGCACAGTTCTCGTGCGATTCGTTAAAAAATTAGGAAGAATTTCTGTGAAATGTTACCTGAGGCATAAACTAGAATGAATTTTGAGTGAATTTGGAAATTTTCCAGATTGTGGCAATTGTTTTTATATTTTTTTTAACGTTCGGCGAATTTTGTGCTTTCAGATAACATAAGCACAGTTCTCGTGCGATTCGTTAAAAAATTAGGAAGAATTTCTGTGAAATGTTACCTGAGGCATAAACTAGAATGAATTTTGAGTGAATTTTGAAATTTTCCAGATTGTGGCAATTGTTTTAATATTTTTTTTAACGTTCGGCGAATTTTGTGCTTTCAGATAACATAAGCACAGTTCTCGTGCGATTCGTTAAAAAATTAGGAAGAATTTCTGTGAAATGTTACCCGAGGCATAAACTAGAATGAATTTTGAGTGAATTTGGAAATTTTCCAGATTGTGGCAATTGTTTTTATATTTTTTTTAACGTTCGGCGAATTTTGTGCTTTCAGATAACATAAGCACAGTTCTCGTGCGATTCGTTAAAAAATTAGGAAGAATTTCTGTGAAATGTTACCTGAGGCATAAACTAGAATGAATTTTGAGTGAATTTGGAAATTTTCCAGATTGTGGCAATTGTTTTTATATTTTTTTTAACGTTCGGCGAATTTTGTGCTTTCAGATAACATAAGCACAGTTCTCGTGCGATTCGTTAAAAAATTAGGAAGAATTTCTGTGAAATGTTACCTCAGGCATAAACTAGAATGAATTTTGAGTGAATTTGGAAATTTTCCAGATTGTGGCAATTGTTTTTATATTTTTTTTAACGTTCGGCGAATTTTGTGCTTTCAGATAACATAAGCACAGTTCTCGTGCGATTCGTTAAAATCGCACGAGAACTGTGCTTTTGTTATCTAAAGCACAAAATTCGCCGAACGTTAAAAAAATATAAAAACAATTGCCACAATCTGGAAAATTTGAAAATTCTCTCAAAATTCATTCTAGTTTATGCCTCAGGTAACATTTCACAGAAATTCTTCCTAATTTTTTAAACGGATCGCACGAGAACTGTGCTTATGTTATCTGAAACCACAAAATTCGTCCAGCGTTAAAAAACATACAAAAACAATTGCCACAAAATGGAAAATTTCCAAATTCACCCAAAACTAATTCTAGTTTACGCCTCAGATAAGATCTCACAAGAATTCTTCCTAGCATGTGGTAGTAATCAAGGCCATTGTACCATTTTCCTTAGTCGTGCCCAAGAAGGCAAGAGTTTACGCTCCGAAAGAAATATGCACATCAGGTCAGGGTCAAAACTAACCCACTGTTTTTTTTTTCTTCCAAATTCAGCGTTAAAACTGAACCGTACATTGGTCTGTCAATATAGGTTTGTTGTATACACGCACTTCTGCGATAATGATTATTTATAAATAAAATCTTCCATTAATTTATGTAAACAATTTCAGCCTTCTGCTATAAATATAGCGCATTTCGTTCTGGAAACGAAAGCCAGATATTATTTTACGCGAAGCAACATTGTCTGGATTCAACTGGATTATGGCTCTAATGAATCACAACCCACCTAGTGTGATGCATATTTTAGTCCGTTGTACAGTTCGGCATGAAGTATACTATACTACAAACACAGTGCGCTTGTAATTAACAACGTATAATTACCGTAACATCAAGAGATGTAGATGTAGATTACGATTGAATAAAATTGCAACATAAAGTAAAACGCACATTCTCTCACAAGCTGTAACAACAGAGGAATCATTCTCTGGTGCATTGTTCACTTAGAGTAATTGGAACATACAGTAAAATGCACATTCTCTCTCAAGCTGTAACAACAGAAGAATCATTCTCCAGTTCATTGTACACTTAAATTCCGCTATTGTTTTTTTTTTCTCCCGAGATGATCCTGGAAATTCAGGAGTGTTGCGATGACGAGGAGGCAACAATCGAAACGCAAGTAATATTTAAACAAATCTTATAAACAAATAGATCTATAAATAGTCGAGAAAGAACGAAAATAGTCGTGGAACGAAGTATTGACGGCGCGCGTATAAAAAAATAATGCCGGGCTCCAACGATAGCGCGACCTGTGTTGACGTGTATTCGCGCTCAATATTTGATTCCCGTACCGAATTAAACCGCTCATTCCTGGCGTAACTGGTTTATACTGGCTTTTAACCATTATCTAGTAATGAAGTAGATTTTAAACCAGACCTTTACAAAACGTACGTACGTGCTTACTGCTGCACATATACTGTACGCACACGTTTCGGGCCGCTCGCTCCGTCTTCCAAGTGCCCAAAACCGAACTTCAAAACATTCGTCCACGTAGTTTCGAGCGTATCGTGCGGTTCAATTAAAGTCAACTAGTGAATTATTCATCGCGGGTCCCTCAAATAATGCGTCCAATATAACAACGCCAAAACGTGCGCCGATGGAATGCAACACATAAACGTTTCGTAATATAAATGGTGTTTTTATTGCTGGTTAAATGCTGCCCAACTGACTTTTTCAACTTCAATTTGGCTAATGTTCAAGGGTGTGTATAAACAGTGCAGACACCGAAGTGTATTCAGGAGCGATCAGGAATGGTTGAAAAAAAATTCAGCGCTGCGCCACATCTTGAACACCCTACCGATACAGCAAGCCAAGCGATTTTTATTTTTCTACCTGCTGTTGTGGTTCTCCGAGGGTATTTCATCAGATGACAACTGTTTCTTGCGCGACGTCAGGGCGGTGAAGAGAAAATATGTTTCTGATCATACACACGATGACCATCACTGAATGTGATTACGTTCTGGAGGCCCAGTTCTACCACTCGGTCGTCGGGCGGGTGCACGACGTGCGCCTGATAGGGAGGCGGGTCAGCCTGAGGGTGCACCCGAACCTGAGCCCGGACCGGAACAAGATGAGCCTGCAGAGGCTGTTCGCGCCCAACCTGAGGACAATCATGAAACGGAATTCCGCTAATGTCAAACACCGCCTCAGAACCGTGAAAATGTATGTTTGCTCTCTGATAACGGCATCGTGCCGAATTGATAAAGTGTTGATGCACGGCGGGTGGAGACTTATCAAGTCGCTGATGTTTGTGTTTGTTTTTGTTTTCAGTGGGACACAAAACAACTTCCAGGCGCAGCCGTGCGATGATAAAAATTTGGTGGCTCTTTCGTCGCCGGCCAGCTCTCTGCCACCGAATGACAAGCCACAACAAGACGAACCAAATGTGAGTATTGGTGCATTTTGATAGGTTTATTTATGTGGCTTAAGTTGGCCACTTAAGAAACCATCGGAATTAATAGAAAAAAAAAGTCAATTAAACAATCCAATTAAAATTTTATTTATGCAAATATCGCGGTCTATCAGCATTATTACGAAATCTATTGGTTTTGTTTCCATTAATATACAGTATGTTTTTTATATCGTGGGCCATAGGATTTTACATGCCAAAAATTATACTTTGTGTTTATATGTATTTTATCATATAATTTTGAAGCAAATTTTAGTTAGTAATATAAATCAATTATTTTTCTACACAATGCGATTAATTAGAATAATTTAAACGTGTTTTATTCCACTAAAAAGTGCTTTTGCTCGGAACCGGACGATCGGGATACGCTGCGGAAAAGTTGTCAAATATTTCCCTAAAATAAAAATTCCCTGACTTCTTGCAGAAAAATACAACTATTTCCCTGCTAGACAAACCTCTTATAATTGCCGTTACAAATTCCACCCATTCTTCAACAGTATAACAGACATTTTCCAGTATAAATTCGTTTTATTAGTTGCCTCACTAATCAATCTGACATTTCGTAAATTCAAGGTACTTTGATTATTTTTGCTCAGTTATTTATATTAAATAATTTCATTTTTCAGAGGAATAACATGTTTAAGTTATTCTAATGCAGCGCATCATGTAGAAAAATAATTTATTTTTTACTAACTAAAATTTCCTTCAAAATTTTATGATAAATTATACATTAACTCAAGGTATAATTTTTAGCATGTAAAATCCTATGGCCCACGATAAAAAAAATATACTGTATATAATCAGACTCCCTTCTACCCAGTGGGTGTACGGTGGTGTGGTCATCTAGTGACCCTTGATTAGTTTATTCCACTTTTTTTTGGGTTTTGTTTCCATTAATATTAAACGTAAATCCGTACACGGCAATAATGACTAAAACTCGATGACGAACACATAAATTCATACATCTAACGCTACTGATGATTATTACTGGTATTTTGAAGATATTTAAGTGATGTTACCGCCGGGAATGAAATGTAAACACTGGTTATCTATCATTGTTGATGTGCATAATTATAAGAAAACCCAGAATGCAGGTTTCCGATTGTTTCCTCTCCGAGAGGATAATGATTTCATTCACGAATCCCGTGGTCGTTCGTTATGAACATGTTGAGCATCTCTGCAAATTCCGGACTCGATGTGAACATCTTACGAAACCCTGGTAATAGGATTATGAGCGGAATTATAATTCCTGTCTGTTTATGGGATGTACAATAAGCATTATCTGCAAATTGTCTTGCGGTTGCTGTTATAAATCCGCTGGCGAAGATTGCAGATTATTTTCTTTCAAGTGAGACACATTTATTAACCGCAAAGGGCAGCATTGACAATGCCAAGAAAGATTACTGGCAATTAAATGTAGGGCCTCAATTACTGTTATAGTTCATCTGTTGAGAGCTGACGGTGACTCATGCATTTTCGTACTAAGAATTGCTTTGCATTTTACATCTATCTTTTTCTATCATGCACGAAACAGTATAAAATAAAAGACGAACGTGTGTCTGCGTGTTAAAGAATAGGGCAGCGTAAACGTAGGTCTAAGCTCACGCATGACTCTTGCATCGCATTGGCACGCTTCATATAAACACACAAAACACGCGAGCGCTACGTCAAATAACATAACCGTAAAAAGTTTATTTCTTGCGTTTTAGATTTCATTTCGATCGAGTTAATACTTAATTAATTCATCTTGCTCCAGAAATAAATCGCTAAAAAGTGAGTCTCGACATATGTTGATTAACGTGGTGCGCGGGAATTTTTAAATATCCCGCCAATGAAAATCAGTGCGGCACCAAATTTTCTTACGGACATACGTTTACTTAAATCTTGATTCATGCGATTTTAAGCGATGAGTCACAGGTAGCTCTCAGCGGCCTGACTATAGCTTTCAACTTTGATAATAAAAATAAAAATTTTGAAACAATAGCTATTTGTCTATTAAGAATGCAAAGTTGCCAATTGTTGCTTGAGATAAAAGTTGACATTATATAAAGTTTCGCCCCACATTAAATGGTATACAGATCCATGGTCTGATAGCAGAGGGTGGAGTTTGACCGTGATGAATACATATAATGCATGGGCATCCGCAGGTGGAAAAATAATTTATTAAATTAAAGTAACATTTTATATACTAAAATTGTTCTTGTAATCATGTACATATTTTGGGACGAATCAATTTCATCAAGTGAACAGTTATTTTGAGACGGGGAGGTTTCTTAATTCACCTTTTTATTAATTATTTCCAGGTCTATGTTACAACAGATCAACTCGTGTCGACGGCAAATCCACAGCAGACTACAAACTGGCTAACTGCCAATAGATTCGAGAAATACTTACAAACGTTCTCCAGTTTCTCGGGTGCCGACATGATGCGCATGACTCGCGATGACTTCATACAGATTTGTGGCCACGCCGACGGCATCCGTCTGTACAATGCTCTCCATTCAAAGTAAGTGGCCACCGACCTTATTTCATTAAATGTTATTCCAACAGCACAATTTTGAAAAGAATTTAATAAAAAAATCAAAAAGGGTACAAAATGAAATAATGTGGAAAATTGAACGAAATTTTGTCGATTAAACTGGTCTCGTTTTCCACCCCGTTCTTCGGCCATTTGTTTGCACAATTTTTTTGTTTGCTGAAACAATTGCTAAACTCAATAAAACGATGAATGAATAACTTCTTGTAAATAAATACAATAAAATGAGAAATATTCAGCGGCGACTCGTGGATTTCCGTAGGTGAGGCAAAGACAAAGATGTCGCTTGTGCTGCACGACTTACTATAATAGAGGAAGCAAATATTCCGTTGCTTTTTCGGTCACATTTTATTCCGTTCCCTCACCGCCGAACATCCATGAGCCGCCGCTGGAAATATTATACTTCTTCTACAATTTAAATCAGTGATTGCCAAAGTGGGCGCCACCGCCCCCTAGTGGGTGCTGCAGCGATTCAGGGGGGCGCTGATGGCCACAGGTGCATTTGGGGGCGATGAATAACTATAAGGGGGCACTGATAATATAAAAGAAAGAAGAGAATATTTAGTGAAACTTGCAAATAGTCGATCTTGGTGATCCTATTAATTGCTTTTAAAATTAAAAAAAAAATTCCAGGGGGTGCTAAGCATTATTTTTTGTGGAACGGGGGCCGTAGGACAAAAAACTTTGGAAACCACTGATCTAAATCTTAAATAGTAGAAGACGCAAAGTATAGTATTTCTCATTTGAATTGCTAAACTCTTGCATGACGTGTGCAAAGAGGCTTTACCCTGTTTGAACTGAATACTCATGCAGTGGATTTCACAAAGGGGGTAATAAATATATCTGGCTTAAATTGACATAACACTGGTATTATATTTCCGGCTGTGTAAACAATTTTTTAAGTGGTAAACGGAATGCAGGATTTGAGGTTAGGTTCTGCGATTACATTACACATTTTGACATTAATGTTTACAAAGTAGGTTGAAAAACTTTGGTCGATGGCCATTTGTAACTCGTGTACGGAGGTGCAATAAATAAATAAATAACAAATATAAAACTGATACATCTTTACAAAAAAATCAAACCTTTGCGCAGACTAATAGACGGGTAATCGAGAGGTGTAAATGGTTAAATGGTATCATTTATATTCCGACCCGCCGGAAAATTCCAAACGTTCGGAACAGCATCCCGTTTGAGCGACAGCGGAGTCTTCTGGAGGATAAAAGAATCTGCTGAGAAATGTGAATCGCAAATTTTGTGGCAGGTAGACATTTTGGAACGGTACTCTATTCCCAGTTTTTCCTGCCACAACAGCAACCTGCAAAACAAATTCGTGGTTGTACATTTCCACATCAACTTCAACTGTGGAGTTCAGTGTCTGTTATAGGCGGAGGGTTGGCTACATGTTGGAGCAGACAACGGTGGAATATTTCCACATATTATGTTTTTTTTTCTGATTGAAACAATATTGAGTGATATTGCCTTAGTTACGATATGTCATAACACACTTATATTTCCCTAGGGAAATATGAAATGCTCATATTTCCCTAGGGACATCAAACAATTGTCATTAGGAGCTTCTCGCAAGAATTGTTTTAATTGCTCTCGGGACAACACTTCCGATTTCTTAGGAAGGTATCCTTTATGGATTTTACAGCTTTGGATTTTACGGGAACCAAACATTCACGGTCTTTCGTCGCTTGCGTTAACATATAGTTTGACATTTCACCAATTTATGAAACAACGCAACAAGGCCCTTAGCAACATTACCAATCCGATAAATTCAAAAATTTACAATCCAATATTTTCCCATTTACAGAACAATATTCTGTCAATCAGAAAAAAACTATTGATTTCAACACGGGAAATATGAATACATTTCCCTTGGTAACTAGCCAACCTCGGGAAATATACTATTCATATTTCCCTAGTTGTAATAATAGCTATTATCATATTGATATACTTAAGGTACAAAAAAATGGCCGTGGGTGCAGACTTTAACCCTTTCGCTGCAGCGTTAAGAAAACGCTCCATGTCTGTGGTCCGGCTTTAGATTGGCCTGGAACGTTATATATATGTTAAAGCAATGGCATCTAGCAGAATAAGAAAACGTATATATTTGTTAACAGTATGCTTTGTGGAAAGTTAAAGAACTAAAAATTAACTTTTCACGAAAAATGAAGAAAATTTTTGACACAAAAACGTCTACAGCAGCGAAAGGGTTAAGGTTATAATGCTCAATTGTTAACCCTTTCGGCCCTGGTGGTGGCAATTGCCACCGCAACATTTACGTGTCTCTACTTACTATGACAATCCAATACTATACTAATTAATCAAATTAGTTCAAATTTGGTATTTATGGTCTTAAGATGCTCCCCATCAATAATAATTAACAAAACATTTTTTTTTTCAAATTTAAAAATCTAGGGCTGAAAGGGTTAAATAAGTATTTGTTGCAAATATCTATCACCGCCTCCTTGCAACCCATAGAACTTGCATTGAGAAATATTAAACTAAAATTCAAATTTCGTCCTTTTATTCATTTTCTATACAACATGTTGATTCATGCGATCCTAACCATAAAATTAAGTTTTACGAGTGCTACGTTTTTTTAAACATAGATTTACCTCGATAGTATGTTTACACAAATGATTATAACCGATTATTATTCTCTTTTCATTTAACCTACGAATAAATAGTTATCTTTACCGATTTGGATTCCTTGGGAAATGGAACAGTCTCTTTACTTCCTCTTCAGACTTCCCGCAAATAAAACAGAACACATCCTTAGTCATGTTGTGATGGTTTGCTACAAAAATCAATTCATAATAAGAAATCATTTTTCAATACTGTAACAACGACTTACCCAATCAAATGCGAAAATTAAAATGGCGTCGGCAGCGTTGCCAAAAAACTAACCTAATTCCGCCAGAAACAATGGCCGCATTCAGGGAACTGTAGCGCCGTGGCGCTTTCTTAAAATTTTGTCCTGAATGGCGCCGCTTTATCTAAAGCGCTGGCAGAGCTTCATGAAGCGTTAAAGCATATAATTATTCCGCTTTGCCGCTGTACAGACGTTGTAGCAAACTAAAAAGCAGTTGGAAGCACTGAAAAATCGAAAGAGGTGGCAGCAGTGAAACACACTGTTTGTTTGCTGAAGAATTATTTTGTAAACGTCGGGGAGGAGAACGTCCGAGAAGAATAAACGAAATGTAAAAAAATAATATGATACATTTTTACGCACACTTTAACGGATATGCGGACGATATGTTCGTTTTCTATCAGCTGTTCACCGCGATTGAAGCGCCCCTATCGGTAAGTCTCCGGACTAATTATGTTTACATGAACTCTTGGCAACGATGCGGGGACTTTAAACCCTTTAACATGTCGCCTGGATTCTTGGACGAACTTCATACTTTATTGGACTTTTTGGTCCAAATAAAGTTATTATTATAATCGCGGAAATTGGTTACATAAATAATTAATTTTCAACTAAATTAATAATTAAATTATTCAACGACGTTTTTTTTTTATTACCACCATTACATCTAACTCTCTCCAACAGAACGATATCCCCAATGCTGACGGTATACGTGTGCAGACAGGGGTCGACGGTCTTCAACGCGATATTCCTATCGTCGTTGCAGAGCTGCGAACTGCTGCACAAGCTAACGATGCTGATGAACGTCCCCCAGGAACAGGTGAGGGACGTTTACGTACAAGGACCGCAGTCGATTCACATCCAGCTGACCAACGAATTCATCAAACATATCAAGGATGAGACCATGTTCCAAGTTGAAACGGTACAGGAGAACGGTCAATATATTTTCTTACTGAAGAATTTCTCCAAGTAGGAAAATTCTACGAGTGCAATTGAACTGTTATTTGTACATATTACTAGGTAAGTTCAGTATAAGTCTACACTCCAGTGGTTGTTTTCCGCAAAGTTGGCCTTGGAATTTTGTTGTAGTTAGAATGACGGTGGATGTCAAAAATCCGCCATGTATCGCCGCTGAGAATCGTGCCTGAAGCTAGATTATGGTTAAATCTTCGTCAGTCCTCTTTGTTATATTTAACCTCTTCACGCGCAAGTCGCCACATGTGGCGACAAGCAAAAAAAGATATTTTACAAATAAAATAAAAAAATTACTGCTTTAGCGCCATCTATGGAATGTTATTTCATATTTTTTTTGCAAAAATGAGTTTATGACAGTGGAATAATATTTCGTAGAAATATGTCAAATTCAATATAATCAAATGTCATTTTTAAGTAGCTGTCAGTTGTTGTTAAAGTAAATTCATATCCATGAATTATTTGGAGTGGTCTTGAGGTTATTAAACATTTTTAAAGTAAGACCGGTAGAAATTTATATTAACTACTGACAGTTACTTAAAAATGACATTTGATAATTTGTTTAATTTTATGTGTGTGAATTAAGAAATGACCTGCCTCTTCAAATTCATGGCGGGAGTGGATTCCAAGAGTTTTAGGACTCACGTTATATGATGTCACCTTAACAGGGCCTACTTTGTGGAAAATAATGGAGTAGAAATAAATCTATTTTTTGTATGTTTGGATAAAACATTAGGCGCTTTTTTATAATCGTCGTAGATCATATGATATTGTACAAATATATGAAATTAATTTTTATAATATATGTATTATTATACAAAAACTAATTTAGAATGTATTATATTTTTTAAATGGACACTTTGAGCAGGAGTGCAGAAGAAAAGGCGCCGCGTCTGATTGAAATCTTATTTTGAATATTTTGGGGATAAAAAAAAAATGTAGGAAAATAATTATTGTTTGTCGCTTATTTTTTCTGGGTCCGATATTGCAGTTAAGTGAAAATGGTTGTCACACTGTTTACTTAGAAGATTGTCAAATTCAGGCCTGCTTACCGTTGAATACTTTGAAGAAATCAAAAAGTCTATTGCCGAATTTTATTTGACAACCACCATATGTATAAAAATTATTTAGATAAGGCATGGCCATGATAAACAAAATCACAGTCTTAGATTAGTTCAGCACGTTGTTTACTTTATGTTAATTAATTACTTTGAACAACTTTTGGCGAAGACGTGATGCGACGTATCAAACCTGCAACGTACGTTCCGAAATACAAAGCCACCCTTTATCGAAATAATTTTTATACATATTGTCTTTCAGTTTTGGTTATTTTTTTTTTTCACATTGACTGCCATGTGAGTTAAATACAACTCACACCTCGTCGTGATTCACACTATGTTATATTTGGTACTGAAGCATTTAAATGTGATGTGACCCCAGAGTCCCCAATTTGTTTCCCCAAAGTGGCAGTTGATGAATTTATTTATGTGTCAATCACTAGAAATAATTTCAAATTTCTATGGAAAAACAAGCAAACTTAAGGACGAACTCATTTTTATCCACAGGTTACTTTGATAACGAATTAAGGTAAACGTATAAACGTACCATAATTTAATAGTCTATTCATTCAACAGATGGAGTTGTGAAAACGCCCACAATATTCGCATGCTGTGCGCAAAAGTCTGATTTACACTGTGTAAATTTATTATTATTTTCCTGACACATCTTAAAAACATTAACAATTGATTCGTTGGCGGAGTCTGAAAAGTGTTGTTTGGTGGAGGTATTAATTTGTAATTGTTTGCTCTCGAGTGTTCGTTATTGAAAAAAAATACATTTTGAAAAATTCATAACTCGACTAAAAATTACTGCACGTTCAAAAACCAAAATTATTTTGAAAGATTAACGTCTTGTGAAGTAAAGGGAATTTTTGTAGGATTTTTTCCCTGCGTTTCACATTAATTTTGAATTTTTTGCACTCGTTCGTTATTGAAAAAAAATGCATTTTCAAAAATTCATAACTCGACTGAAAATTGCTGCACATTCAAAAACCAAAATTACTTTGAAAGATTGACATCTTGTGAAGCTGATTGAATTTTTGTAGAATTTTATCCCAGCGTTTTATAATAATTTTTAATTTTTTGCACTCGTTCGTTATTGAAAAAAAAAATACATTTTCAAAAATTCATAACTCGACTGAAAATTGCTGCACATTCAAAAACCAAAATTATTTTGAAAGATTGACGTCTTGTGAAGTGAACTGAATTTTTACAGGATTTTATCCTTGAGTTTCATATTAATTTTTAATTATTTGCACTCGTTCGTTATTGAAAAAAAATACGTTTAAAAAAATTCCATTGATTTTTAATTTTTTGCAGTCGTTTGTTATTGAAAAAAAAATACATTTTCAAAAATTCATAACTCGACTGAAAATTGCTGCACATTCAAAAACCAAAATTACTTTGAAAGATTGTCGTCTTGTAATTTGAACTGAATTTTTGTAGGATTTTATCCCGGCGTTTCATATTAATTTTTAATTTTTTCCGCTTGAGAGTTCGACATTGAAAAAAATAAATTTTAAAAAATTCGTAACTCGACTAAAAATTGCTGCACGTTCAAAAACCAAAATTATTTTGAAAGATTGACGTCTTGTGAAATGAACTGAATTTTTGTTGGATTTTAATCCCTGCGTTTCATATCAATTTTTAATTTTTTGCACTCGTTCGTTATTGAAAAAAAAAACATTTTCAAAAATTCATAACTCGCCTGAAAATTGCTGCCCATGGAAAAACCAAAATTATTTTGAAAGATTGATATCTTGTGAAGTGAACTGAAATTTTGTAGGATTTTATCACTGCGTTTCATATTGATTTTTAATTTTTTATGCTTGAGTGTTCGTCATTGAAAAAATACATTTTCAAAAATTCATAACTCGACTGAAAATTGCTGCACATTCAAAAACCAAAATTATTTTGAAAGATTGAGGTCTTGTGAAGTGAACTGAATTTTTGTAGGATTTTATCCCTGCGTTTCATATTAATTTTTAATTTTTGCACTCGTTCGTTATTGAAAAAAAAAATTCATAACTCGACTGAAAATTGCTGCACATTCAAAAACCAAAATTATTTTGAAAGATTGAGGTCTTGTGAAGTGAACTGAATTTTTGTAGGATTTTATCCCGACGTTTCATATTAATTTTTAATTTTTTGCACTCGTTCGTTATTGAAAAAAAATATTTTAAAAAATTCATAACTCGACTGAAAATTGCTGCACATGGAAAAACCTAAATTACTTTTAAAGATTGATGTCTTGTGAAGTGAACTGAATATTTGTAGAATTTTTATACCCGAGTTTCATATTAATTTTTAATTTTTTGCGCTCGAGTGTTCGCCATTGAAAAAAATTCATAACTCGACTGAAAATTGCTGCACATTCGAAAACCAAAATTATTTTGAAAGATTGAGGTCTTGTGAAGTGACCTGAATTTTTGTAGGATTTTATCCCTGCGTTTCATATTAATTTTTAATTTTTTGCACTCGTTCGTCATTGAAAAAAAATATAATTTCAAAAATTCATAACTCGACTGAAAATTGCTGAATTTCAATAAAACAAGCAGAAAGGTATTAGATCACGAACAGCTGACACACTAGAATGAGCTGACCATCGTGTCAACCATTTACATTTGTACAGCGTGATTTGGACGTGCGGATTTCCCGCAATTTTTCCAATCGGCCAGTAAGAATGACACATTGGCGATCGTGGGCGTTTTTACAACTCTATCTGTAGAATGAATACACTGTAGTTTCGTATTTTTAAAATTTTTAATTATGTAGTTAATTAATCGATAAGACTGTTATTAAAAATATTTCGTAAATATTATTATTATTATTATACATAGTACAAAAATATAATTTTATCTAGATAAATGAAACTGTTACTCTATTAATATCTATATGTATACTAACTCTTTATTGTTATCATTTTATATAAATATATATTTTATATCATGTTCATATATTGTTAATACTTTTATACAAGAATATAATGGAATTTTTTTTGTTTTTATGTTAATACTATACTTCTACGTACTAATCTTTATTATTCTCTTTTGTTTTTATTTTAATTTTGTTAAGTCGCGTGACTTATCACCGAATGACTTACATAACAAGAATTATGCATATCTGATATTTTAAGTTTTAGTCATTAACATTATATTATTTGCCGTTTTATTATATTAGTTAATATGTACAATTTAGTAACGAATGTGCCTTGAAACGACCATGCATGATTATATGGCAGATCTCAATTGTTGCAATAATACACACGCAGTGCTTTTCGTTTGTATTGTATATGTATATCAAATATATATTTTTGCTTTTTAATTTTACATTATTGTAAACCCACTAGGTTTGAGCTAGTGACGGCTGGCGGGGTGACTCATGGTACGGCAGAGGTGGGTGTATTACCACGTCTGCTACCTCGGCCGTTCCACGAGTCATCCCGCGAGATGTCACTGGTATGAACCGATATCCGTTTTGTTGGTTTGCAGGGTAAAATAATCTCAACAGTATGAGGTGCATTTGCAAATGTGGGCTGAGACAGAAGCTCTGGACAAAGTGAGTACCACCATCACCACCACCACCACCGATAGAATTACTGATGCAACCAGAATTAGAGCCGCCATCAACTCAAGGTAAAAATTGTGTCAATTTTTAAGCGTTTTCCGTTGTAGTAGACCAGGAAACACGGTTTCCCAGTTATGCATAGCAGGGGCGGCTCGTTATATAGAGCCAAGGAGCCATGGCACTACCTATAATTTCGAGGTCGGCAAGAATTTTTAACTTTTTCGCCAGTTACTTTGGTCTAGGAAGATAAATCGTTCTTTCTTTTTTGAAAAAAGGAGGGAGGGGGTGTATTGTATAAGTGGCTCTACCACCAACATGTTCTACGAGCCGCCACTGATGCATAGAATTGCTTTCGGGGCACAAATTTTGAGTTTTAAGAACAAAAAACATTCAAATTCTCGAAACGACTTTTTCCGATCGGATCGATAACTCGAACACTAACAGTCCGATCGTAAATATTTTTTAAGCATGTTTATAATCACAATGGCTGAGGTTAAGCGTAGCCATTTTTTTTTCATTTTGAAAATTGCTATTTTTAAGGCCCCTTGAATGAGGAACAAATATTGTAAAAATTGAGTTTTTTTTTAAATGCCGCCTTTTTGTGAAAAATTAATTTAAAAAAATCTGGTAAAATTTGTACGATTGGTAAAATGGCGACCGCTGAACGAACTTGTTCACGATCAACAGTGCGTTCATCAGAAAATACCCCAACGGTTGGCAGTAAACACCCAACTGTTTAGTCTGACGAACGCGCCCATTGTTTGTATTTTTTCACATCTTACTTTGTTCCCTGTGTAAAATTCGAACAGTTTTTAATCTGCGCAAGAGAAGATAATCAAAATATTCGGTTTTTTTTTTCCTCGAATTTCGGAACGAGATTAAATTCCTTATCACTTACCCGCGGCGTACGTGTTGATAACAACTCAGTGTGCAGTTCGCGGTCGCCGAAGAACGTGCAATCCGGTTCTGAATATTTATTCCTCGAAAGTTTTAGTGCCCGTTGTGTTGTGATACATATTCAGGATTTGTGTGTGTGTTGGTGTTTGCGTTTTTCCGCTCCATTCCGCCCCATCAATCCGAGGGAAGCGAAGAAGCATCATCTTAGGTTACTTCTTAACCGCCAAGGGATTTTCCTTTTTTGTAAGTTTTAATTTTCTTGCATACCGAAAATGAAGTAAATTATTGTTTGTGTAGCTTTAGAAAATGTGTCTGGCAATTGGTTCTATATTTTTTTAAGCGCTCGAGAAAAAGTGCAACTTTAGATAATTACAAATTCTGTTCTCGTGGGATTAGCTCGAAATGTAGTTAAGGGATGTTTGCAGATTTTTAAAGCATCATGGATTAAAAGTATTTAAAAAAATAAAAACAGCCTGCAAGCTTTCATATTATAAATAAAATTGATACATGTGGGTACAACTGTCTATTAAAATTCAAATAGAGATTGATCCACACAGTCAAAAAAAATTTCATTTAGAAAAAATTGCAAAAAAGTTGGCAAGTCACCATGAACATTATGGAAAATTTAACTTATTTATATAGTTTATGAAAATACAAGCTCTACGAGTACCAACATGACATATTTATTTTAAAAAACAAGCGAGATACTGAGAATTAAAATGTCAAAAAAAAAGATTTTTTTTTCAAACACAAATCGAGATGGTGAAAATTAATCTGTAGTATGAAAAAACAATATTTAAATATCTCGCACGGTTTTGCTTTTATGGGATTTCCAAAAATATCCAAAAATTATTTTTTGTGCGTCGATAACTCAGTGGTTTTTTTAAGATAAATCCGTCGGGTTTGTACTCGTATTTCATGAAATTTTCGTCGTTTCCGTTTTTTAAATAATCGTTTTCCGCCGAATTAAAGCGACTACGTGCCAAAAACTGGCAACACCGCACAATCTAGCGTCGACATGATAACACCCAGAGCTACGTAATTCACGTACTTATATAGTTAATGAAAATACAAGCTCTACGAGTACCAACATGACGTATTTATTAAAAAAACAAGCGAGATACTGAGAATTAAAATGTCAAAAATAAAAGATTTTGTTTTTCTAACACAAATCGAGATGGTGAAAATTAATCGGTAGTATGAAAAAAAAATATTTAAATATCTCGCACGGTTTTGCTTTTATGGGATTTCCAAAAATATCCAAAAATTATTTTTTTGTGCGTCGATAACTCAGTGGTTTTTTTTAAGATAAATCCGTCGTGTTTGTACTCGTATTTCATGAATTTTTCCGGACATCATTTTAGTCGTTTCCGTTTTTAAATAATCGCTTTCCGCCGAATTAAAGCGTTTACGTGCCAAAAACTGGCAACGCAGCACAATCTATCGTCGACATGATAACACGTAGAGCTGCGTAATTGATGTACTTACATATGTAGTTAATGAAAATACAAGCTCTACGAGTACCAACATGACGTATTTATTTAAAAAAAAAACAAGCAAGATACTGAGAATTAAAATGTCAAAAAAAAAAGATTTTTTTTCTAACACAAATCGAGATGGTGAAAATTAATCGGTAGTATGAAAAAAATATTTAAATATCTCGCACGGTTTTGCTTTTATAGGATATCCAAAAATATCCAAAAATTATTTTTTTGTGCGTCGATAAGTTGTTTTTTTAAGATAAATCCGTCGTGTTTGTACTCGTATTTCATGACATTTTCCGCACATCATTTTAGTCGTTTCCGTTTTTAAATAATCGTTTTCCGCCGAATTAAAGCGTCTACTTGCCAAAAACTGGCAACGCAGCACAATCTATCATCGACATGATAACACCTATAGCTACGTAATTTACGTACTTATATAGTTAATGAAAATACTAGCTCTACGAGTACCAACATGACGTATTTATTAAAAAAAAACAAGCGAGATACTGAGAATTAAAATGTCAAAAATAAAAGATTTTTTTTCTAACACAAATCGAGATTGTGAAAATTAATCGGTAGTATGAAAAAAATATTTAAATATCTCGCACGGTTTTGCTTTTATGGGATTTCCAAAAATATCCAAAAATTATTTTTTTGTGCGTCGATAACTCAGTTGTTTTTTAAGATAAACCCGTCGTGTTTGTACTCGTATTTTATGAAATTTTCCGGACTCCAATATAGTCGTTTCCATTTTTAAATACGTGCCGTCAGTGCCGAGAAAAGCGATGTTGCCAATATTTCAACTGCAATGAATTAGAGACGCTCGTCACGATTCCTTTTTAATAATTCGCTTGTCCGGAGTCGTCTCTATATCTATCAGCGGTGCGCCCGTTCATTTGTTTTCGAGCGTTTGAATGCTACCATAAAATCCGCCACACGTGCCCTTCATGTAATACCGTTTTTTTTCATCAGAACAAGCTAAATCGATTGGCGTTAAAGAAATTCATCTGGAAAAAATTGCAAAAAAGTTGGCAAGTCGCCATGAATATTTTGGAAAATTTGAAAAAATCGATTTTTTGAGATTTTGAACGGCCGTGGCGGCTAATCGAACGCGGTTTTTAAATCTATGATCCTTGGGTCCAAATTAGTCGGATTCAATTCAAATTGGCGAGTTTTAATTTTTGACAAAAATTTGAAAAACTTTTGCTCAAAAATTGCAGTAAAAATGATTTCCTAAAGAAACCACTGGTTCGATTCGGGGTTGCTATACGTCACCAGAAAGATCCCTTCAAGATGCTTCAGAAAATGTACTTTCGCAAGAACAAATGTCTATTTGAAGCCCGTGACGCGGCAGTAAAAAAAACTCTAAAACTGAAAAAATCAAAAAAATCAACTTTTTTAATAATCATCGTAGACCTTCATGTAATACTGTTTCATCAGAAAAACAAGCTAAATCGATTGGCGTTAAATACTTTTATCTGGAAAAAATTGCAAAAAAGTTAACAAGTCGCCATGAACGTTAGGAAAATTTGTAAAAAAGTCGAATTTTTCAGACTTTGAACGGCCGTGGCGGCTAAACGAAGAATCCAAATCGAACGTGGTTTTCAAATCTGTGCTCATTAGGTGCAAATTAGTCGGATTCAATTAAAATTGGCGATTTTTAATTTTTGACGAAAACTTGTAAAACTACTCAAGGGTAGTTTTGCTCAAAAATTGCATTAAAAATGATCTCCGCAAGAAACCACTGGTTCGATTCAGAGTTTCTATACATCACTTGAAAGATTCCCTCAAGACGCTTCAGAAAATGTACTTGCCGATCCACAAATGTCAATTTGAAGCCTGTGACGCGTCAACAAAGAAAACTCGAAAATGGAAAAAATCAACTTTTTTAGTAGACCTTCACGTAATACCGTTTTTTTTTCATCAGAAGAACGAGTTAAATCGATTGGCGTTAATAAAATTCATCTAGAAAAAATTGCAAAAAAGTTGGCAAGTCACCATGAACAGTGGTGGCTTGTGGAACATGTTGATATCCCCCCCCCTTCCTTTTTTGAAGAAAAAGAGAACGATGTATCTTTCAAAGTAACTGGCGTAAAAGTGTTTTAAGAATCAATTAAAAATTCTTACTGACCTTGAAACTACAGGTAGTGTCATGGCCAGTGGTGTATTGGAGGGGGAACGTGGGGGAACGACGTTCCCTCACCTTTTTTCAGAAACGGAACGTGTTTGTCTTTGTTAATATTTTGTATAGTAAGAATAAAAAAAATATAAAAAAGCTTACAAGTAAAACTATAGTTTGCCTAAAATAAGATGATCTCCGAAAAACTTTTAGCAAGCTGCTTGTGGAAAGTCGCGGACTATTTTTTTGCTCTCACCATGCGTTCACTTCTTTGGTCTCACCATGCGTTCCCCTACTTCTTATTTTACCAATACACCACTGGTCATGGCTTCTTGGCTCTATATAACGAGCCGCCCCTGGCAGACATTAGATCTGCAGCAATAATGTCCGTTTCAACATAACCAGCAATTAAATAATTAAGCCGAAAATAATATAAAAATTTATTAAAAATATTTTGTAAATACATGCAAGCTTATTACTACACTAAGATACTTTAAAATTAAACAATGTTAGTGGCGTTATTAATTTTAAAATATTGAATTGTACGATATAATACAGTATGATAAAATATAATTCTTACAAGAGTATAGTTTTGAATAACGAAAAGTTTTTCTTTAGCATAAAAAGGCGCGAATGAACTTGTCTGTCGATACGCATTTAACCCAAGATATAGTCAAGCAGTCACGGCTCGCGGGGCGACTCGTGGTACGGCCGAGGTAGCAGAGATGGCAATACAGATATGTAGGGTCGGTTGCAGAGATCTGTATTACCACCTCTGCTATGAGTCACACCGTGAGCCGTCACTGCATTCAAGATTAAAAGTTTATATTTTAACATAAATTAACCCTTTCGGCCCTGGTGGTGGCAATTGCCACCGCAACATTTACATGTCTCTATTTACTATGACAATCCATATTTTTGCTGTTTATCACTAGATGTCACTTCAACAAAGCCTCACTAATTAATTCCTACACTAATTAATCAAATGAGTTAAAATTTGGTATTTATGGTCTTAAGAAGCTCTCCATCAATAATAATTAACAAACACATTTTTTTTTCAAATTTAAAAATCCAGGGCTGAAAGGGTTAATAATTTAAGTTTCCGGGTTTCACACATGGATGGTACTAATGTCGGCTTCAGTCGACATAGCAGCGTTGGCTCGTGGGTGTTTAGCGAGGAGGCTAAGGATGAAAATTTAACAAAAACAGCACGAAATATTTGCTCCATCTCTGTCTTAGCCTCCTCTACGGAAATCCACGAGCCGCTGCTATTAAGGGGCATCATCTGAAGGAAAAAGTTTTGTAATCAAATGCATTGCCTGAAGAACTGCTGTCGCCGACCGGATTATCTAAATAAGTCGACGAAATTCTTGAAAGTACAATAATTAAGTTACACGCTTGGAAGAAAGTTTCGTTATACAAATGAAACTCAAATAAGACACGTATTCACATACACTGCATTCAAACAAACCTCCCATGTCTCGTAACATTAGTTCTCGTCACAAAACCCTTCCTATATACAGCAGTTTGCCGCACACTAAGACTACTTCCTGAGTTAAAACTATCGACCGATTTGGACACTCTATTACCCAAATCTTTAATAAAAATTGTACTTTCCGGGGCAGCTGTAGTCGTTGTTAAATCAATCGGATTACTCAAACTATCACCAGAAGTCTGAACATCATCCGAAAAATTAGTCGGCAGTGGTATCTTCACCAGCAGAATATCATCCATCTTACTCGTCCTGTTCTCGATTTCGTACTGGATGTTGTTAATTTCGTTGGACTTAATAATTTCGATCAAGTTTTGGATGGCGGCGTACTTGTGCTCCTCCTCCGTTTCCTTCGACATTTTCATGTCCTGAGATCTCGGTTCCGTCAGATTGGAGTCCGGCGGGGATTCGTTGTGAAGGTAAGAGACCGGCCAGTATCTCGGTTGGCCGAAACCGCCAGGTTTCGGGGGATCCAAGAAGTGGATGTTGAACTGCTGCTCGTATTCGTTGAGGCTTGGCCGTCTTTCTGGGACACGGTGAGCGCTGGGTCTGTTTGGTCTGAAGTGCGGACGGTGAGGTCTGTTCGATGATGGTGGTAGGAAGGAATCGCTCTCTGGTTTGCCTACAATGAACGGTGGGGCTTCTCCGTAACTTGGTTTCGCGCTTGGGATGTACGGTCTTGGTTTGAATGGGGTGTAGTCGTGGCGGTCGATTAGGTTGAATATGTAGGGGAAGTATTGTTCGCTGCATTTCCTCCATTGTGATCTTGCTGGACCAACGTAACACCTATAAAAAAAGTCAAGTTTTAAAACAAAAAAATAAATACTTTGAAAATTGCGCGATCTCAGAATGACTTTAGTGCGATTATTTCGAAAACTGCTGAAGGGATGTTTTGAGTTTTTTCCAGAAACATAAACTACAATAAGTTTTGAGTACTTCTGGAAATTTTTCAGTTTGTGGCAATTGTTTTTATATTTTTTTAATCGCTTGGAAAATTGCGCGATCTCAGAATGACGTAAGCGCGATTATTTCGAAAACTGCTGAAGGGATGTTTTGAGTTTTTTTTCAGGAACATAAACTACAATCAGTTATAAGTATTTCTGGAAATTTTCTGGTTTGTGGCAATTGTTTTTATATTTTTTTAATCGCTTGGAAAATTGCGCGATCTCAGAATGACGTAAGTGCGATTATTTCGAAAACTGCTGAAGGGATGTTTTGAGTTTTTTTCAGGAACATAAACTACAATCAGTTTTGAGTATTTCTGGGAATTTTCCAGTTTGTGGCAATTGTTTTTATATTTTTTTAATCGCTTGGAAAATTGCGCGATCTCAGAATGACGTAAGCGCGATTATTTCGAAAACTGCTGAAGGGATGTTTTGAGTTTTTTTCAGGAACATAAACTACAATCAGTTATGAGTATTTCTGGAAATTTTCTGGTTTGTGGCAATTGTTTTTATATTTTTTTAATCGCTTGGAAAATTGCGCGATCTCAGAATGACTTGATTGCGATTATTTCGAAAACTGCTGAAGGGGTGTTTTGAGTTTTTTTCAGGAACATAAACTACAATCAGTTTTGAGTATTTCTGGAAATTTTCCAGTTTGTGGCAATTGTTTTTATATTTTTTTAATCGCTTGGAAAATTGCGCGATCTCAGAATGACGTAAGCGCGATTATTTCGAAAACTGCTGAAGGGGTGTTTTGAGTTTTTTTCAGGAACATAAACTACAATCAGTTTTGAGTATTTCTGGAAATTTTCTGGTTTGTGGCAATTGTTTTTATATTTTTTTAATCGCTTGGAAAATTGCGCGATCTCAAAATGACTTAAGTGCGATTATTTCGAAAACTGCTGAAGGGGTGTTTTGAGTTTTTTTCACGAACATAAACTACAATCAGTTTTGAGTATTTCTGGAAATTTTCCAGTTTGTGGCAATTGTTTTTATATTTTTTTAATCGCTTGGAAAATTGCGCGATCTCAGAATGACTTGATTGCGATTATTTCGAAAACTGCTGAAGGGGTGTTTTGAGTTTTTTTCAGGAACATAAACTACAATCAGTTATGAGTATTTCTGGAAATTTTCTGGTTTGTGGCAATTGTTTTTATATTTTTTTAATCGCTTGGAAAATTGCGCGATCTCAGAATGACGTAAGCGCGATTATTTCGAAAACTGCTGAAGGGATGTTTTGAGTTTTTTTCAGGAACATAAACTACAATCAGTTTTGAGTATTTCTGGAAATTTTCCAGTTTGTGGCAATTGTTTTTATATTTTTTTAATCGCTTAGAAAATTGCGCGATCTCAGAATGACTTAAGTGCGATTATTTCGAAAACTGCTGAAGGGGTGTTTTGAGTTTTTTTAAGAAACATAAACTACAATCAGTTTTGAGTATTTCTGGAAATTTTCCAGTCTGTAGCAATTGTTTTTATATTTTTTTAATCGCTTGGAAAATTGCGCGATCTCAGAATGACTTAAGTGCGATTATTTCGAAAACTGCTGAAGGGATGTTTTGAGTTTTTTTCAGGAACATAAACTACAATCAGTTTTGAGTATTTCTTAAAATTTTCCAGTTTGTGGCAATTGTTTTTATATTTTTTTAATCGCTTGGAAAATTGCGCGATCTCAGAATGACTTAAGCGCGATTATTTCGAAAACTGCTGAAGGGATGTTTTGAGTTTTTTTTCAGGAACATAAACTACAATCAGTTTTGAGTATTTCTGGAAATTTTCCAGTTTGTGGCAATTGTTTTTATATTTTTTTAATCGCTTGGAAAATTGCGCGATCTCAGAATGACTTAAGTGCGATTATTTCAAAAACTGCTGAAGGGGTGTTTTGAGTTTTTTTCAGGAACATAAACTACAATCAGTTTTGAGTATTTCTGGAAATTTTCCAGTTTGTGGCAATTGTTTTTATATTTTTTTAATCGCTTGGAAAATTGCGCGATCTCAGAATGACTTAAGCGCGATTATTTCGAAAACTGCTGAAGGGATGTTTTGAGTTTTTTTTCAGGAACATAAACTACAATCAGTTTTGAGTATTTCTGGAAATTTTCCAGTTTGTGGCAATTGTTTTTATATTTTTTTAATCGCTTGGAAAATTGCGCGATCTCAGAATGACTTAAGCGCGATTATTTCGAAAACTGCTGAAGGGATGTTTTGAGTTTTTTTTCAGGAACATAAACTACAATCAGTTTTGAGTATTTCTGGAAATTTTCCAGTTTGTGGCAATTGTTTTTATATTTTTTTAATCGCTTGGAAAATTGCGCGATCTCAGAATGACTTAAGTGCGATTATTTCAAAAACTGCTGAAGGGGTGTTTTGAGTTTTTTTCAGGAACATAAACTACAATCAGTTTTGAGTATTTCTTAAAATTTTCCAGTTTGTGGCAATTGTTTTTATATTTTTTTAATCGCTTGGAAAATTGCGCGATCTCAGAATGACTTAAGCGCGATTATTTCGAAAACTGCTGAAGGGATGTTTTGAGTTTTTTTTCAGGAACATAAACTACAATCAGTTTTGAGTATTTCTGGAAATTTTCCAGTTTGTGGCAATTGTTTTTATATTTTTTTAATCGCTTGGAAAATTGCGCGATCTCAGAATGACTTAAGTGCGATTATTTCAAAAACTGCTGAAGGGGTGTTTTGAGTTTTTTTCAGGAACATAAACTACAATCAGTTTTGAGTATTTCTGGAAATTTTTCAGTTTGTGGCAATTGTTTTTATATTTTTTTAAGCGCTTGGAAAATTGCTCGATCTCTGAATGACTTAAGCGCGATTATTTCGAAAACTGCTGAAGGGATGTTTTGAGTTTTTTTTCAGGAACATAAACTACAATCAGTTTTGAGTATTTCTGGAAATTTTCCAGTTTGTGGCAATTGTTTTTATATTTTTTTAATCGCTTGGAAAATTGCGCGATCTCAGAATGACGTAAGCGCGATTATTTCGAAAACTGCTGAAGGGATGTTTTGAGTTTTTTTCAGGAACATAAACTACAATCAGTTTTGAGTATTTCTGGAAATTTTCCAGTTTGTGGCAATTGTTTTTATATTTTTTTAATCGCTTGGAAAATTGCGCGATCTCAGAATGACGTAAGCGCGATTATTTCGAAAACTGCTGAAGGGGTGTTTTGAGTTTTTTTCAGGAACATAAACTACAATCAGTTTTGAGTATTTCTGGAAATTTAATACATACCATTGATACGAATAACCTGCAGAATAACCGCATTGATGATCAGGCCTGCAGCAGTAATCCCAAGTATCCGAATTTCCCCCCTCCAGCTCGCAGAACCAAAATCCCCCAATTCTATTTTGACGACACAGCGATCCTCTCCTGCAAGGCCATCCGCTGACACTGTAAACCCGCCAGGTGTCCATGGCAGTGGTTGGATCTGTAACAAAATCATTTCAACACCATATCATCTAAAGCACCACCTTAGTTACTGTATCCTCCATAGCGACTGATATCGTAGGAACCATCGCGGCTTTCATGGCTATCAGAAATTTGGCTTGGGTCGATAATTGTCGTACACTCTGGATTAAAATTATCCCACGCAAAAAGCCAAGAGTCCGGATCGTTGACGTAATCGATATCTGTTAGAAGATCTCTTTGTAGGATGTCGGAAAGATCGCAGTTTGTATCTCCTCGATTGATATTATTTCTGTAAAATATTGTTTTAGTAGCAATGCAACATATAAACTGATGACGTGAACGCCAGAATTCATGAAATAAATACAGATATGTTTACAGAGTTACTGTGAGTAGGTGAATGACAAAGTGAAGGAATGTAATGATTTCAAGAAAATATCGTTTTTTGTGCCACTTGCTTTGTGTTAGCATGAATTGTAAGACCGGTAACTCTGATAAGATATTTATTCACACAAATTTGATGAATCAAATAGCATGTGCGATTTTTTTTTAATTATCAGAAGTTCATCCTCTAGAAGCGAAAACCTTCAAAACCGAATAGATCCGAGAAAGGTGTGTGTGTTGCCTATAATCACACTAATTTGATTTAACCCCCCTCTGGGCGACAGTTTAACGTACTTCAGAGGGGCACCCTACCGTTAAGGTAACTGCTAGCTTATGATGTGGATGAACGACTTTCTTGTACGGGATACGTTTTCATCAAAAAAGTTGTTCATTCATATCACTTGCCCAATCAGCAGGATCATATTAGAATAAAGTCTCATACTCACCTATAGCTGAAAGACATACACTGGAAGAAAGTATCGTGCCTAGTTTTAGAACACTCCGCCTTACAATCCAGTTCCGTATTCGTAAAAATGGACTTTCTTACAGCCTGCGGCAGTAACCTAGCCGGTGATCCGTATCCAACATAACAAACTGTAAACGTATTTCAAAAAACACAAGTGAACGGATGATATTTGTGAATTATTAAGCGATTCAGGTTTGTAAAGAGAGGTCCACACTCCTTTGTTATACGTAAAACTTTATTAATAAGCTAAGAATAAGTTACATGTTAGGAATATTACGGTGCTTGTGTGTTACGTACGTTGGTCCGTTTTAGAGCCTACGACCGGACGGTCCTTTCCGCGGATGGAGAAGTGGTTCGGCTCGCAGCCGTGGCCGAAGCTTCCCCTCTCGTAGATTTCGAAGCCGGGTTCGGGCACGAAATGCGTGCGACGGTCTAGTTCTGGGAACGGCCAGTCTATCAGGTGGCAGTTTTCGGCCGGACCTCCGATCACTGGTGAACCGTATCTAATTCACAAAAAAAGTTTCGATTTTTCAGATTTTGAAAGGCCGTAGCGGCTAAACAAAGAATCCAAATCGAACGCGGTTGGCAAATCTGTGCTCCTTGGATGCAAATTAGTCGGATTTGATTAAAATTGGCAATTTTTAATTTTTGACGAAAACTTGAAAAACTACCCAAGGGTCCCCCCTTCTTACTTTTGCTCCAAAATTGTGTTTGAAATGATTTCCAGAAGAAACCACTGGTTCGATATGGAGTTTCTATACGTCACTGTAAAGACCCATCAGAAAATGCACTTGCGCAACAACCAATGTCAATTTGAAGCCCGCGGCGCGTTCGCAAAGAAAACTCGAAAATGGAAAAAATCGAAAAAATCAATTTTTTTAATTATCATCGTAGGCCATTAAAGTATACCTTTTTAACATCAAAAAAAACGAGAGAAATCGATTGGCTTTAAAAAAATTTAACTTTTTTTCACTTGCGCAAGAACAAATCTGTAGCGCCACAGAAAGAAGACAACAAACTTAGTTACACACATAATACTACAGCTGAGCTCAGGAACAATTACAATTAATACTACGAGAATATATCCCTCCACCAAATATATAAAATTATATTTACCTAAAACTGAAACCTCTGCATAAAAAGTTCTTAGCTTTGATGCATTCCAATTGGCACTCTACGATATTTTTCACGTTTACGGCATCTCGGATGATTTTCGGATCAAAGCTTTGGCCGCTTCTGGTGTGCCAAAAGCACTCTGAAATATTACAGTTGTAGAAATATTAACGCACATTAATTTGAACATGGTTTCTGCATTAATTTTTCATAAAATTGGCTAACATTGTTATTTTAAATAAATTTGGTAGGGAGTCACATGGATGACATTGACAAATGCATCAGAGGGAAAAGAATGGAAACATATTTAGATAGAAAAATACGTGGAATTACAATATTTTGCAAAAACTCTAAATCACAAGTTTTCACCTTGTTATAAGTTTGGATCCTACCGACTGCGCCATGTTATATTTTGAGGTTATGTGAGGCGGGTATACATTGAAAGGCGGTTGAGCGTAGACTGTTTTATTAATTCGAAATAACACAATTGGTTGCATGTCTATAGCAGGCAACCCGATGTACACGTGTATTGGGTAACATATACAACACACCCTTAATTGTCATTTAGTCGAAAAATTTCTTATGTAAGATGGCAATATTTTTATACTGCCAGTTCGACAATGAAAAGATCTCTAAAAAACAAACATGAAAATAGGGGGTTGCCATTTAAAAACAAAATGGCGGACGTCATAACTCAAAAACAAATGACGACTGAAAATCGACTTTTATGCAAAAATGTGCATTTTTATAAAAGAAAATCGACCTGTTCGAGGATTTTTTCCAAAAATATTTTATTTCGGTTTTACTGAATATATTCCATACTTTAGGCGCGCACTGTTTATTTTTTTAATAAATTTCAATTCTCGTGCCATTATCTGGAATTCTAGTGAAGGAATATTCTCAGATTTTTGTTAGATTGTAAAATAGGATTGGTTTTGAGTAAATCTGGAAAGTTTTAAGTTCGTGGCGAATATTTTTACATATTTTTTTTAATAGGCCAAAAAATTCGAATTTTCTGAATTACCATTCGCTCAATTCTCATGCTATTATCTGGAATTCTGGTGAAGGAGTATTCTCAGATTTTTGTTGGATTGTAAAATACAATTGATTTTGAGTAAATTTGGAAAGTTTTAAGTTCGTGGCGAATATTTTTATATATTTTTTTAATAGGCCAAAAAATTCGAATTTTCGGAATTACTATTCGCTCTATTCTCGTGCTATTATCTGGAATTCTGGTGAAGGAATATTCTCATATTTTTGTTAAATAGAATTGGTTTTGAGTAAATCTGGAAAGTTTTAAGTTCGTGGCGAATATTTTTACATATTTTTTTTAAAGGCCAAAAAATTCGATTTTTTGGAATTACCATTCGCTCAATTTTCATGCCATTATCAGGAATTCTGGTGAAGGAATATTCTCAGATTTTTGTTAGATTGTAAAATAGAATTGATTTTGAGTAAATCTGGAAAGTTTTAAGTTCGTGACGAATATTTTTACATATTTTTTTAATAGACCAAAAAAATCGAATTTTCGGAATTACCATTCGCTCTATTCTCGTGCCATTATCTGGAATTCTGGTGAAGGAATATTCTCAGATTTTTGTTGGATTGTAAAATAGAATTGATTTTGAGTAAATCTGGAAATTTTTAAGTTCATGGCGATTGTTTTTGTTTTTAATAGGCTAAAAATGCGCAATTTTGGAATTACCGTTTGCTCTATTCTCGTGCTATTGACTGGAAATCTAGTGAACGAATATTCTCAGATTTTTGTTAAATTGTAAAGTCGAATTGATTTTGAGTAAATCTGGAAAGTTTTAAGTTCGTGGCGAATATTTTTACATATTTTTTTAATAGGCCAAAAAATTCGAATTTTTGGAATTACCATTCGCTCTATTCTCGTGCTATTATCTGGAATTCTAGTGAAGCAATATTCTCAGATTTTTGTTGGATTGTAAAATAGAATTGATTTTGAGTAAATCTGGAAAGTTTTAAGTTCGTGGCTAATATTTTTACATATTTTTTTAAAGGCCAAAAAATTCGAATTTTCGGAATTACCATTCGCTCTATTCTCGTGCTATTATCTAGAATTCTGGTGAAGGAATATTCTCAGATTTTTGTTGGGTTGTAAAATAGAATTGATTTTGAGTAAATCTGGAAAGTTTTAAGTTCGTGGCGATTGTTTTTATATATTTTTTTAATAAGCCAAACATGCTCAGTAAGAAAATGAATTCAGATAATTCTTTTTAAATATTTGTAAAGATACATTATTCAGCATTAATCTGTCAAAATTTCATGTATCTGTCAGAATAATTGTGGATTTTCCAGAGCAAATTTTGAAGGAAGTTCGTTTTTGGACATCAAAATTTGATTTCTAGCGCAATCATTTGTGTTACTCATAAATTCAGATAATTCTTTTCAGATACTTGTAAAGATACATTATTCAGCATTAATCTGTCAAAATTTCATGCATCTGTCAGAATAATTGTGGATTTTCCAGAGCAAATTTTGAAGGCAGTTCGTTTTTAGACATCAAAATTTGATTTCTAGCGCAATCATTTGTGTTACTCTTAAATTCAGATAATTATTTTTAGATATTTGTAAAGATACATTATTCAGCATTATTCTGTCAAAATTTCATGCATCTGTCAGAATAATTGTGGATTTTCCAGAGCAAATTTTGAAGGAAGTTCGTTTTTGGACATCAAAATTTGATTTCTAGCGCAATCATTTGTGTTACTCTTAAATTCAGATAATTATTTTTAGATATTTGTAAAGATACATTATTCAGCATTATTCTGTCAAAATTTCATGCATCTGTCAGAATAATTGTGGATTTTCCAGAACAAATTTTGAAGGAAGTTCGTTTTTGGACATCAAAATTTGATTTCTAGCGCAATCATTTGTGTTACTCTTAAATTCAGATAATTATTTTTAGATATTTGTAAAGATACATTATTCAGCATTATTCTGTCAAAATTTCATGCATCTGTCAGAATAATTGTGGATTTTCCAGAACAAATTTTGAAGGAAGTTCGTTTTTGGACATCAAAATTTTATTTCTAGCGCAATCATTTGTGTTACTCTTAAATTCAGATAATTCTTTTTAGATATTTGTAAAGATACATTATTCAGCATTAATATGTCAAAATTTCATGCATCTGTCAGAATAATTGTGGATTTTCCAGAGCAAATTTTGAAGGAAGTTCGTTTTTGGACATCAAAATTTGATTTCTAGCGCAATCATTTGTGTCACTCATAAATTCAGATAATTCTTTTTACATATTTGGAAAGATACATTATTCAGAATTAATCTGTCAAAATTTTATACATCTGTCAGAATAATTGTGGATTTTCCAGAACAAATTTTGAAGGAAGTTCGTTTTTGGACATCAAAATTTTATTTCTAGCGCAATCATTTGTGTTACTCTTAAATTCAGATAATTATTTTTAGATATTTGTAAAGATACATTATTCAGCATGAATCTGTCAAAATTTCATGCATCTGTCAGAATAATTGTGGATTTTTCAAAGCAAATTTTGAAGGAAGTTCGTTTTTGGACGTCAAAATTTGATTTCTAGCGCAATCATTTGTGTTACTCATAAATTCAGATAATTCTTTTTAGATACTTGTAAAGATACATTATTCAGCATTAATCTGTCAAAATTTCATGCATCTGTCAAAATAATTGTGGATTTTCCAAAGCAAATTTTGAAGGAAGTTCGTTTTTGGACATCAAAATTTGATTTCCAGCGCAATCATTTGTGTTACTCATAAATTTAGATAATTCTTTTTAGATATTTGTAAAAATACATTATTCAGCATTAATCTGTCAAAATTTCATGCATCTGTCAGAATAATTGTGGATTTCCCAGAGCAAATTTTGAAGGAAGTTCGTTTTTGGACATCAAAATTTGATTTCTCGCGCAATCATTTGTGTTACTCTTAGATTCAGATAATTCTTTTTAGATATTTGTAAAGATACATTATTCAGAATCAATCTGTCAAAATTTCATGGATCTGTCAGAATAATTGTGGATTTTCCAGAGCAAATTTTGAAGAAAGTTCGTTTTTGGACATCAAAATTTAATTTCTAGCGCAATCATTTGTGTTACTCCTAAATTCAGATCATTCTTTTTAGATATTTGTAAAGATACATTATTCAGCATGAATCTGTCAAAATTTCATGCATCTGTCAGAATAATTGTGGATTTTCCAGAGCAAATTTTGAAGAAAGTTCGTTTTTGGACGTCAAAATTTGATTTCTAGCGCAATCATTTGTGTTACTCATAAATTCAGATAATTCTTTTTAGATACTTGTAAAGATACATTATTCAGCATTAATCTGTCAAAATTTCATGCATCTGTCAAAATAATTGTGGATTTTCCAAAGCAAATTTTGAAGGAAGTTCGTTTTTGGACATCAAAATTTGATTTCCAGCGCAATCATTTGTGTTACTCATAAATTTAGATAATTCTTTTTAGATATTTATAAAGATACATTATTTAGAAATAATCTGTCAAAATTTCATGCATCTGTCAAAATAATTGTAGAAATCCCAGAGCAAATTTTGAAGAAAGTTCGTTTTTGGACTTCAAAAACATACAACATCAGGAAAAGGTATCTTGAAAAATTGGCACCAGGTAGCCAAGGATAGGAAAAGCCCATCTTCAATAGTGGACGGAGAAGGGCCAATGAAGAAGAAGAAGAAGAAGAAGAGGCACCAAGTGAAGATGCAAATGTAGGGAACAAAGAAGAATTGTATAATAAACTAGATGAAGAATGTTAAAAATTCTGAAGTACGACCTGAAAATAGTGATAGGGGACGCAAATATTGATACAATATAATTAACCGCCAGGAACACTGAAGACATAAAAAAAAATTTAAAATGAAATCCAAAGAACACGTTTTGTTATTTTAATGTGTGATCGTTGTGATCGTTGCCTATGTATTTTGTGTATCTTAATTCATCACATTCACATTTTTTACCATCATATATTACCTTAAGCATTTATATAGATTAAAAAAAAAACAAAAATATGTAGTCTTCATCATCAAGAATTAATTCTTGACATGAAGGAGATAAATTCTAAAATTAAAATCGGATGCAGGTACTTCCTTATTTAGTTACCTATAACTATGGAACTTCTTGATATCTAACATTAAAAAAAAACGCCATTATAGAGAGAGAACCACCAACACAAAATTTAAAGCTTCAATTCCAACATTTTACTAAGGACTTTTAAAAAAGTCCAGATGCTCTTGAGATGAAGGAGACAAATTCTAAAATTAAAATCGGAGGCAGGTACTTCCTTATGTGGAATTTCTTGATGCCTAACATTAAAAATAAACTCAAAACTTAGAGTTTCAATTCCAACATTTTATTTAAAACTTTTTTAAAAAGTCTGTAGAAACAACTTATGTATTTTCTCAGCTATTAAATTCCATGTCAATGCATGAACAGAAACAATAAAATAACATACCCGAGTACTCGTGCTCTTTCAAAAGCGGCTGAAGACATTTCTTCCGATTGTTCATCGTGTAAATATCGAAATCTCTGTCTGGTTCCAAATCCGTGTAGTAATCCAATTCTTTAAAGCTTTTCCCGCTTAAGTAACAATTGTCTGTAGGCAAGGTTGAAGATACGGTATACCTAAAGAGACAAAGACAAACTTGTAAGTCTTCCGTTAAAAATCTAGATGTACAATGTATTACCTGTAAGAATACGACAGACATTCGAAATCTTTCTCTTTAAAGCATAAAACTTCACAATCGTAAATGTTGGGTACGGAAAGGTACTTCCTCACGGCGAGCTTGTGCAGTTTGAAGCCTGTGGCGGTACGCAGTGAACACTCTGGAAATTCAATCAAACATTTAAATTACCGAACAGCATGAAATTAAAAATTTTACCATCTTTAAGGAAATTATATCCTACGTGATCTCCGTGCGGTGTAAATTTCTTGTGTTCCAATGGGTCTAAACTCGCGGATGGTACTGTAGGAACTGTAGGTTTCGGATAATTGTATCCGGTGTTCGAATCAAATGTAGGTTTAACATTGCCGTAACCAGAGTCTGGTTTGGGGTAGTCGTAACCTCCAGTGGGTGGTTTGGGGTAGTCATAACCTCCAGTGGGTGGTTTGGGGTAGTCATAACCTCCATCGGGTGGTTTGGGGTAACCGTAACCTCCATCAGGTGTTAAACCATGCGCCGGTTTGGGGTAGTCGTATCCTCCATCACCGTAGCTTGGCTTCGCTGGTTTGTAACTCCCGTAATTGTGATCATGGCTGGGTGTGAAGGTACTATACGTAGGTCTGTCGTACTTCGGCAAATAAATTCCTTTGCCGGGAACCGGAGCGTACGTATCTCCTGCTGGGATATCGTAAGGTGAGGGTAACCCATTATCCCTGTGGTGTGTTCCACCATTACCATAAGAACCACCGTATCTTCCCCAGTCAGGTGTACCACCAACGCGCGACGGTTGGTAATAATGATGCCTACCGGGCACGCTTCCATAATGGTAATCCGGCTTACCGAAGTTCCCATACGTGCCACCGTACGAACCCCAATCATTTCCTTTATCGAAACCCCAATGACTTCTGTCATGATCCCTGTCATAATAATGCGGTCTTTTCGGCAAATTAACTGGTTTCGGCAAATACGGTAACTGATTCACTGGTTTCGGTAAATACGACGAATACTCGTTTCTGTCTGAATAATAATATCCATCTATAATAAAGTTGAAACTCGTAAATAAAAGAATATGTAATCTGTTTAACATTTTATTGCACATCATAATTATACATGTAGTATTCATACAACAATTATAATGTAGTGAACTCCTAAAATCTACAAGCTACGCGTGATTCCTCTAAATCTAATGATTGCTCATTAAAACGTGCAACGAAATAATTTACTTAAAAGTATATGGCCAATTAATGTTATGAAACTTAAATTACTGATTGTGAATGATAAGGCCAATGTTTGCGTGTGTGTGTGTGAATTTCTTCTACGCCCTTTATATGAATGATGCAGTTTCACAAAGGATTAATCATGAATTATGAAAAGGTAATACTGCAAGATAACATTTCCAAAATTAAAAGCAAACAGCTTAATTGGTTTCAAGATAATATTTTCACACAAATAACAATAAGACAAATTGATGTCGTGTTAAAAGTAATAATAAAGTTTGCATGCGAAAGTGTTGTTGTAGTTAATTGCAGTATTGTCGCAAAACTTGAAATGTTATCCTACGATTATCCATAAATATAAATATAAATAAATAAATTAGCTACAATTCAACTACGGTCTAATGTATCAAAACGTTTATCTTTAGTCCACTCTCTTTTGTCGGGATGAATCTCAATTCCGTTTCCGGTGGAATTATAATATCTAATGTATAAACTCAGAGTTAATATTTTGAGAGTTATTAGTTAATAAATAATCATTAATAAGTTTAGTCTCTAAACTTTACAATTGTTGGTTAGTCCTGTTATTGTCTTACTAGTGGACGTATTTCTAGTAATTCTGTCCAGGGACTTGATGGAAGGGCTTGTTTGTTATATAATTTTTGTTATGAAAGCATCACCGGCTCAGACAAAATTCCATAAAAAATTATCCTCAATGGGGAATTTTGAAAAATTTAATCATTTTTAATAGAGATATTGATTTTTGAAGATTTTCGTTTTAATTTTTTGAGCACTTGAACAAAAACATTGCAGAAAAAAATATAAAACGCTCAGACAAAATTCCATAAAAAAATATTCTCAATGCACGAAGTTTTGCTTATTCAAAATTAATTTGGTTTTTGTAAATTGAACAATTTTCAATAGAGATATGGATTTTTGAAAATTTTTTTGATCACCTTAATGAAAACATCGCAGAAAAAAAATATAAAACGCGCAGATAAAATTCCATAAAAATCATCCTCAATGGCCGAAGTATCGCTTACTCAAAATTAATTTTGTTTTTGTAAATTCAACCATTTTTAATAGAGATATGGATTTTTGAAGATTTTCTTTTTATTTTTTGAGCACTTGAACAAAAACATCGTAGAAAAAAATATAAAACGCGCAGATAAAATTCCATAAAAATCATCCTCAAGGGCCGAAGTATTGTTTACTCAAAATTAATGTTGTTTTTGTAAATTCAACAATTTTTAATAGAGATATGGATTTTCGAAAATTTTTGTTTTAACTTTTTGAGCAGCTGAATGAAAACATAGCAGTAAAAATATAAAACGCGCAGATAAAATTCCATAAAAATCATTCTCAATGGCCAAAGTATTGCTTATTCAAAATCAATTTGGATTTTGAAAATTCAACCATTTTCAATAGAGGTATGTATTTTTAAAGATGTTTGTTTTAATTTTTTGAGCACTTGAACAAAAACATTGCAGAAAAAAATATAAAACGCGCAGACAAAATTCCATAAAAAAATATCCTTAATGGCGGAAGTATCGCTTATTCAAAATAAATTTGGTATTTGTAAATTCAACAATTTTCAATGGAAATATGGATTTTTGAAAATTTTTGTTTTAATTTTTTTGATTACCGTAATAAAAACATCGCAGAGAAAATATAAAACGCGCAGATAAAATTTCCTAAAAATCATCCTTAATGGCCGAAGTATCGCTTACTTAAAATTAATTTTGTTTTTGTAAATTGAAAAATTTTCAATAAAGATATGGATTTTTGAAAAATTTTGTTTTAACTTTTTGAGCAGCTGAATGAAAACATCGCAGAAAAATATATAAAACGCGCAGACAATATTCTGTAAAAATTATCCTCAATAGCCGAAGTATCGCTTACTCAAAATTAATTTTGTTTTTGTAAATTCAACAATTTTTAATAAAGATATGGATTTTTGAAAATTTTTGTTTCAACTTTTTGAGCAGCTGAACGAAAACATCGCAGAAAAAAATATAAAACGTGCAGGCAAAATTCCATAAAAAATATCATCGATGGCCGAACTATCGCTTGTTCAAAATCAATTTGTTTTTTGTAAATTAAACCATTTTCAATAGAGATATGGATTTTTGAAAATTTTTGTTTTAACTTTTTGAGCACCTCAACAAAAACATTGCAGAACAATGAACAAATCGAAAGAAAAAGAAATATCGATATGATTGAATTCCTTGAAAATTTGAATACATTTTGAAAATTAATTCAAGACGAACAAAAAAATCTAAAAAAATAAATAGTGATAAAACAGAATTCTAATTTTTTTTTAAATATATTCACAAGATATTTGACATACAATTTTATTTTTGAAAATGTGTCAATTTCTGCGTGAGTTATAAATTTAAAAAAATGAAGTTTTTTAAATGAATGAAAATGATTGAATTCCTTAAAAACCCTGATGCGATCATAATACATTTACCTTACAAATTAACTTTGATTTTTGAGTCAATTTTTGCGTGAGTTATGAATTTTTTAAAATCAATATTTTCAGTTGTTGAAGACATGAAATCTAAAAAATAAAAATAGTAACATGATAAAATTGAAAATGTGTCAATTTTTCCGCGAGTTATGAATTTTCGAAAATTAACATTTTAGTTTGTTTAGACACTTCATTAAAAAAAATCGAAAAAAAAAAAAAATACTTTCATGATAAAATTGCTCAAAATGTTTAATATATTCACAAGACATCTACATTTGAAATGAATTAAAATTTTTGAAAATGTGTCAATTTTTCCGCCAGTTATGAATTTTCGAAAATTAACGTTTTAATTTGTCGAACACTTCAATAAAAGAAAAATCGAAAAAAAATAAATCTTTATTTGATAACATTGACCAAAATGCTTAATATATTCACGAGATATCTACCTTCAAATTTAATTAAAATTTTTGAAAATGTGTAAATTTTTCCGGGAGTTATGAATTTTTGAAAATTAACGTTTTAATTTGCCGAACACTTCAATAAAAAAAATCTAAAAAAAATAAATACTTGTGTATTAAATTGCTCAAAATGTTTAATATATTCACAAGACATCAACTTTTAAGAATAACTAAAATTTTTGAAAATGTGTAAATTTTTATGAGTTATGAATTTTTGAAAATTAGCGTTTTATTTGTCAAACACAAATAAAAAAAAGATCGAAAAAAAAAATTATATGATTAAATTGCTCAAGATGTTTAATATATTCACAAGATATCAACCTTTAAGATTAATTAAAAAAATTGAAAATGTGCCAATTTTTACGTGAGATCTGAATTTTTGAAAATTAACGTTTTAACTTTTTACGCAATCGTGTCTGATAGAAAAGATATGGATTTTCTCTAGCCCACACTCTTAAAAAAAATATCCAATTTGTTTTAAGTCAGTCGAAGGTGTTGTTGGAAGAAAAGTTTAAGATCTACAAATTACGAAATGTAAATTTTGGAAATACAATTACTGGTTCGGCACTTCAACCAAATGTGTCAACTAGAGATGGGCGAAATGACTCTTTGTTGTGAGTCGACTTATGAAAAAGAGTCGACCTAAATGAGCCGACTCTTGACTCTTTGCAAAAAGTAAAAGTTATGAATTTTTGAAAATTAATATTTTCCGTTGTTGAAGACATGAACAAAAAAATCTAAAAAAGTAAAAATACTTATATGATCAAATTGCTCAATATGTTAAATATATTCAGAAGATATCAACCTTTAAAATTGATTTAATTTTTTGAAAATGTGTCAATTTTTTCGTGAGCTATGAATTTTTGAAAATTAACGTTTTAATTTGGTGAAAACTTCAATAAAAAAATCGAAAAAAAAATTACTTGTACTTATGATAAAATTGCTCAAAATGTTTAATTTATTTACAAAACATCTGCCTTTAAAACTAATTAAAAACATTAAAAATGTGTCAAATTTTCTGTGAGTTATGAATTTTTGAAAAATAACGTTTTAATTTGTCGAACACATAAAAAAAATCGAAAAAAAATAAATATTAATATAATTAAATTGCTCAAGATGTTTAATGTATTCAAAAGATATCAACCTTTAAAATTATTTATTTTTTTTGAAAATGTGTCAATTTTTTCGTGTGTTATGAATTTTTGAAAATTAACGTTTTAATTCATCGAACACTTCAATAAAAAAAATCGAAAAAAAAATAAATACTCATATGATAAAATTGCTCAAAATGACCTTTAGAAATAATTAGATTTTTTGAAAATGTGTCAATTTTTTAGTGAGTTATGAATTTTTGAAAATTAACGTTTTAATTTGTCGAACACTTCAATAAAAGAAAAATCGAAAAAAAATAAATCCTTATGTGATAAAATTGCCCAAAATGTTTAATACATTCTTAAGATATCTACCTTTAAAATTAATTAAAAATTTTGAAAATGTGTCAATTTTTCCGCGAGTTATGAATTTTTGAAAATTAACGTTTTACTTTGTCGAACACTTTCAATAAAAGAAAAATCGAAAAAAATAAATCCTTATACGATAAAATTGCCCAAAATGTTTAATACATTCTTAATATATCTACCTTTAAAATTGATTAAAATTTTTGAAAATGTGTCAATTTTTCCGCGAGTTATGAATTTTTGAAAATTAACGTTTTAATTTGTCGAACATTTCAATAAAAGAAAAATTGAAAAAAAAATAAATCCTTATATGATAAAATTACCCAAAACGTTTAATACATTCTTAAGATATCTACTTTTAAAATTGATTAAAATTTTTGAAAATGTGTCAATTTTTCCGTGAGTTATGAATTTTTGAAAATTAACGTTTTAATTTGTCGAACAATTCAATAAAAGAAAAATCGAAAAAAAATCAATCCTTATTTGATAACATTGCCGAATTTTTTTAATACATTCTTACGATATCTACCTTTAAAATTAATTAAAATTTTTGAAAATGTGTCAATTTTTCCGCGAGTTATGAATTTTTGAAAATTAACGTTTTAATTTGTCGAACATTTCAATAAAAGAAAAATTGAAAAAAAAATAAATCCTTATATGATAAAATTACCCAAAACGTTTAATACATTCTTAAGATATCTACTTTTAAAATTGATTAAAATTTTTGAAAATGTGTCAATTTTTCCGTGAGTTATGAATTTTTGAAAATTAACGTTTTAATTTGTCGAACAATTCAATAAAAGAAAAATCGAAAAAAAATCAATCCTTATTTGATAAAATTGCCGAATTTTTTTAATACATTCTTACGATATCTACCTTTAAAATTAATTAAAATTTTTGAAAATGTGTCAATTTTTCCGCGAGTTATGAATTTTTGAAAATTAACGTTTTAATTCATCGAACACTTCAATAAAAAAAATCGAAAAAAAATAAATCCTTATATGATGAAATTGCCCAAAATGTTTAATACATTCTTAAGATATCTACCTTTAAAATTAATTACAATTTTTGAAAATGTGTCATTTTTCCGCGAGTTATGAATTTTTGAAAATTAACGTTTTAATTTGTCGAACACTTCAATAAAAGAAAAATCGAAAAAAATAAATCCTTATATGATAAAATTGCCCAAAATGTTTAATACATTCTTAAGATATCTACCTTTAAAATTCATTAAAATTTTTGAAAATGTGTCAATTTTTCCGCGAGTTATGAATTTTTGAAAATTAACGTTTTAATTTGTCGAACACTTCAATAAAAGAAAAATCGAAAAAAAATAAATCCTTACATGATAAAATTGCCAAAATTTTTTAATACATTCTTAAGATATCTACCTTTAAAATTTTTGAAAATGTGTCAAGTTTTCCGCGAGTTATGAATTTTTGAAAATTAACGTTTAAATTCATCGAACACTTCAATAAAAAAAATCGAAAAAAAATAAATCCTTATATGATAAAATTGCTCAAAATGTTTAATATATTCACAAGGTATCAACCTTTAGAATTTGTTAAAATTTTTGAAAATGTGTCAATTTTTCCGCGAGTTATGAATTTTTGAAAATTAACGTTTTAATTTGTCGAACACTTCAATAAAAGAAAAATCGAAAAAAAAATAAATCCTTATATGATAAAATTGCTCAAAATGTTTAATATATTCACAAGGTATCAACCTTTAGAATTTATTAAAATTTTTGAAAATGTGTCAATTTTTCCGCGAGTTATGAATTTTTGAAAATTAACGTTTTAATTTGTCGAACACTTCAATAAAAGAAAAATCGAAAAAAAAATAAATCCTTATATGATAAAATTGCTCAAAATGTTTAATATATTCACAAGGTATCAACCTTTAGAATTTGTTAAAATTTTTGAAAATGTGTCAATTTTTCCGCGAGTTATGAATTTTTGAAAATTAACGTTTTTATTTGTCGAACACTTCAATAAAAGAAAAATCGAAAAAAATAAATCCTTATATGATAAAATTGCCCAAAATGTTTAATACATTCTTAAGATATCTACCTTTAAAATTAATTAAAATTTTTGAAAATTTGTCAATTTTTCCGCGAGTTATGAATTTTTGAAAATTAACGTTTTTATTTGTCGAACACTTCAATAAAAGAAAAATCGATAAAAAATAAATCCTTATGTGATAAAATTTCCCAAAATGTTTAATACATTCTTAAGATATCTAGCTTTAAAATTAATTAAAATTTTTGAAAATGTGTCAATTTTTCCGCGAGTTATGAATTTTTGAAAATTAACGTTTTACTTTGTCGAACACTTTCAATAAAAGAAAAATCGAAAAAAAATAAATCCTTACGTGATAAAATTGCCAAAATTTTTTAATACATTCTTAAGATATCTACCTTTAAAATTAATTAAAATTTTTGAAAATGTGTCAAGTTTTCCGCGAGTTATGAATTTTTGAAAATTAACGTTTAAATTCATCGAACATTTCAATAAAAAAAATCGAAAAAAAATAAATCCTTATATGATAAAATTGCTCAAAATGTTTAATATATTCACAAGGTATCAACCTTTAGAATTTGTTAAAATTTTTGAAAATGTGTCAATTTTTCCGCGAGTTATGAATTTTTGAAAATTAACGTTTTAATTTGTCGAACACTTCAATAAAAGAAAAATCGAAAAAAAAATAAATCCTTATATGATAAAATTGCCTAAAATGTTTAATACATTCTTACGATATCTACCTTTAAAATTAATTAAAATTTTTGAAAATGTGTGAATTTTTCTGTGAGTTATGAATTTTTGAAAATTAACGTTTTAACTTTTCAGGCTATCGTGTCTGATAGAAAAGATATGTCTCAAGTAAAGATGGATGAAATGACTCTTTTTTATGAGTCGACTCATGGAAAAGACACAACCGAAATGAGTTGACTCTTGACTTTAAACGACAACAATAAATTCGTAAAAATTTCGTCTGGGATCAGCATTTTTTTACGTCCAAAATCCGGTATGGGCGGATAAGCCCGTTATGGTTCTTCGGAAAAGTTTAGTAGCGGGCGTTTATGCCCACCATGGTCGTTATAACGTTAATCAAGACTTAATAAAAATGTCACAACTTGAATTTGATTATTTATTGTGACATCTTGTATAGTAAGTGTGGTGAATATATCAAATTCAAGTTGTAACATTTTTATTAAGTCTTGATTAACGCTATAACGACCATGGCGGGCATAAACGCCCGCTACTACTTCAAATTTAGATTACAAACTGACAGGCTATATTCACTCTTAGATAGATAGATTTATTGATGCTAGTGACAATTTGTCTTAAAGTAACTTCCACTCTGACTTCGAAAAAGTCTGTCTGGAAAAAAGTGATGAGCAAAAAACGTACAAAAATGTATATTTTGACGAACATTAATGACTCATTTTGAGTCACTGATTTCAATACTAGTCGGCTCATTCCGATGATCAATCGAGTTACCCATCTCTAGTGTCAACCACCAGCCTTTTAATATCTTTTCAAGTTTGTCGGCTAGTACTTATTTTAACTTTGTTTCATTTGTTATTATTAATTTCAAACAAGGCCACTTCTATCAGTCAATCCTGGACATTAGAGATTTAAATTTTAGGTACCAACATTAGAGCGTTTTTGTACATTAAGTTTAATGTGTTATTCGTGTTATTTTGCAAACATCTGTTATTGTTGTTAATCTTTAATGAACAATCTCAATTATTTTTTTAGCAAAAGCACCAATGATTGTTGCTATGGTTGCTTACCTCCTCGCCTATCGGCGACCCTCCTGTCGTCGTAGTACGTGGACGGTCTTCTGTCTCTGTCGTAGTACGGGCCGCGATCGAATCTTCTGTCAGAATCGTATCTATCGTGATTGTGATTGTAGTCGCGATCTCTAAATCTGTCTCCACCGTACAGACTTAAGCCCGGAGGCCGATAGCCCCGGCAGCTCGGAGATGCGTTTCTGTCTTTTTCGTAGACGTCGTAGTCTGGGTCGGTGTAGATGTCTCTGATCATGTCCAAACGCACCATGGGTAGGTCTAGTAGTTCGCAGTCGCCGTTTCCTCGACCGGTTGGATCCAATCTGTTATGAAGGAAATAGAATTAGTGATCGAGCGTGGATGTAAAATAAACATTACTGCAATGTATAGTTTTTCTGCAGATGGGAATATTGTTAACTCTGTGGTGTTTTTCATGAACATGGTGTTTATGTCACAGTACTGTCAATTTCTTTTATGCCAACTTTAAAAAAAAGTATCAAAAGTAGTCATTATTGTTATTAGCGAAATTGAAACTGAAGCAATGCCTACAAAAAACGTGATTTTACTTTTGTTCAAACGGGATTTTAATGACTTCATTAATGCACAGTGACATCATTTTTACGCGGTGCATCGGTTCTGGTCTTTGAACAGGTGATGCCACTTTTCCTCTGCAGAAGGTTACAGATAAAAATAAGTCCTTCGGTGGAAATGTGTTATACAATGCATTTTATCCGAAACTGACATTTACCTATTTTGTATGTTTTAAACAGTGTTCATCGTATTAAGTAATTGGCATAATATTGTCATTATGTAAATATGAGCTGTGTACACAGACATTGGCATTGAAATTATTAAAATATGCAGAAAATAGTTCAGTGTGCGCCTTTCCTCTAAAATGTATTCATGTAAATAGGGCTTTAAAGTTCATTAATTAAATGTCGGTGTCGATATCTGTATACAGTAAATAAAGTTAGATTCACACTAGACAAAAAAATATCTAGTATCCAGTACATTTTTCCTTCATTTCCTCTTAAAATCACCATAGGTCGCAATTTAAGTAGAAATTACTATTAGGTAACAGTCACAGTTAAAGTAGTATTTTAAGTAACAGTTAATCTGTTATCTGTATACAGTAAATAGAGTTCGATTTACACTAGACAAGAAAGTATCCAGCATCCAGCATCCAGCACATTTTTCCTTCATTTCCTCTTAAAATCACCATAGGTCACAATTTAAGTAGAAATTACTATTAGGTAACAGTCACAGTTAAAGTAGTATTTTAAGTAACAGTTACAGTTAAAGTAGTATTTTAAGTAACAGTCACAGTTAAAGTAGTATTTTAAGTAACAGTCACAGTTTAGGTAACAGTTGTGATTAAGTATCAATCACGTTTTAAGTAACGGTCGCAATCACAGTCACGGTGAAATATGCCTATTAGTAACAGTAACAGTAACTCCCTGTTATTTTTCAATACCAGTGTTTACAAATTATCCATCTCTAGTTACTGATGTAAATTGTAGTCGTTCCAGAAACTTCATAAGAAAAAAAAACAGCAGATAAAATCTCTTTTTAAATAAATTATATATTCTACCAGACAGGCTGTGAACAAAGTAAACAATAGATTTAAATCTTAAGGGTAAATGAGCCAACCTGTCATTGTGCCAAATTAATGTGAAGGTTACTTTCGCACCGGCGAGCAAACAAAGTATTTCCGTTGCTAAATAGTGTTTTCAAAGAAATTATTCACAACTTTCACGCTTTAAAAGACATTGTTTTATATTATAACGTACATATTTACAATAAACTTTACTATATCTTATTATAAGATAATACAACATTGAATCCGTGATTTGATCCCTTACTAAATCTCCGTTACTTTCATGGGTTACTAAATAATTTTGAATAAATTCAATAAAACGAAATGTTTGATTTAATGCTTTCTGAGGTCGTTTCTAATTTATTTATAAATAATCTTGAAATGATAAAATCAATTTAAAATCAACAAATAAGGTTGTTTCTAATTTATTTATAAATAATCTTGAAATGATAAAATTAATTTTCTCGAAATAATTGGATTACATTTTTTTTTTACAATTTATTCTGACTAGTTTCGATTTTTACATCATTGTCTAGGACTTCTTGGCTTGAATATACAGCGTGACGTAGGGATGGGCGATATTTCACGCTATTTCATCTGTGATTTTTCACTGCTATTGGAAAGTCACACGTCGTTACTGTTACTAATAGCCGAATTTAACTGATACTTAAAATCACTGCTGCATAAAATCACTGTTACTTAAAATCACTGCTACTTAAAATCACTGTTACCTGAAATCGCTGCTATTTAATATCACTGTTACTTAAAATCACTGCTATTCAAAAATCCATATCTCTATTGAAAATTGTTGAATTTACGAAAACCAAATTGATTTTGAATTAGCTATACTTCAGCCATTAAGGATGATTTTTTATTTATATTTTTTTCTGCGATGTTTTCATTCAAGTGCTCAAAAAAATAAAACAAAAATTTTCAAAAATCTATATCTCCATTAAAAATTGTTGAATTTACAAAAACCAAATTGATTTTGAATAAGCTATTCTTCGGTCATTGATGATGATTTTTTATGGAATTTTGTCTGCGCGTTTTATATTTTTTTGCGAGGTTTTCATTCAAGTGCTCAAAAAAATAAAACTAAAATTTTCAAAAATTCACATCTCCATTAAAAATTGTTAAATTTACAAAAACAAAATTGATTTTGAATAAGCGATACTTCGACCATTAAGGATGATTTTTTATGGAGTTTTGTCTACGCATTTTATATTTTTTCTGCGATGTTTTCATTCAAGTGCTCAAAAAAATAAAACTAAAATTTTCAAAAATTCATATCTCCATTAAAAATTGTTGAATTTGCAAAAACCAAATTAATTTTGAATAAGCGATCCTTTAACCATTGATAATGTGGTTTTAAGGAATTTTTTCTACGCGTTTTATATTTTTTTTTTGCGATGTTTTCATTCAAGTGCTCAAAAAATTAAAACAAATCTTCAAAAATCCATATCTTTATTAAAAATTGTTGAATTTACAAAATCCAAATTGATTTTAAATTAGCTATACTTCGGCCATTGAGGATGATTTTTTATGGAATTTTGTCTGCGCGTTTTATATTTTTTCTGCGATGTTTTTATACAAGTGCTCAAAAAATAAAACTAAAATTTTCAAAAATCCATATCTCCATTAAAAATTGTTGAATTTACAAATACCAAACTAATTTTGAATTATCTATACTTCGGCCATTAAGGATGATTTTTTATGGAATTTTGTCTGCGCGTTTTATATTTTTTCTGCGATGTTTTCATTCAAGTGCTCAAAAAAATAAAACTAAAATTTTCAAAAATTCATATCTCCATTAAAAATTGTTGAATTTACAAAAACCAAATTAATTTTAAATAAGCGATACTTCAACCATTGAGGATGTGGTTTTAGGGATTTTTTTCTACGCGTTTTATATTTTTTCTGCGATGTTTTCATTCAAGTGCTTAAAAAATTAAAACGAAAATTTTCAAAAATCCATATCTCTATTGAAAATTGTTTGATTTACAAAAACCAAATTGATTTTGAATAAGCGATACTTCGACCATTGAGGATATTTTTTGAAGGAATTTTTTCTACTCGTTTTATATGTTTTTTTCTGCGACGTTTACATTCAAGTGCTCAAAATATTAAAACGAAAATTTTCAAAAATCCATATCTCCATTAAAAATTGTCGAATTTACAAAAACCAAATTGTTTTTGAATTAGCTATACTTCGGCAATTGAGGATGATTTTTTATGCAATTTTGTCTGCGCGTTTTATATTTGTTTTGCCATGTTTTCATTCAAGTGCTCAAAAAAATAAAACTAAAATTTTCAAAAATTCATATCTCCATTAAAAAATGTTGAATTTACAAAAACCAAATTAAATTTGAATAAGCGATACTTCAACTATTGACGATATGGTTTTAAGGAATTTTTTCTACGCGTTTTATAATTTTTCTGCGATGTTTTCATTCAAGTGCTCAAAAAATTAAAACGAAAATTTTCAAAAATCCATATCTCTATTGAAAATTGTTGAATTTACAAAAACCAAATTAATTTTGAATTAGCTATACTTCGGTCATTAAGGATGAATTTTTATGGAATTTTGTCTGTGCGTTTTATATTTTTTCTGCGATGTTTTCATTCAAGTGCTTAAAAAAATAAAACTAAAATTTTCAAAAATTCATATCTCCATTAAAAATTGTTGAATTTACAAAAACCAAATTGATTTTGAATAAGCGATACTTCAACCATTGAGGATATTTTTTATGGAATTTTTTCTACGCGTTTTATATTTTTTCTGCGATGTTTACATTTAAGTGCTCAAAAAAGTAAAACTAACTTTTTCAAAAATTCATATCTCTATTAAAAATTGTTGAATTTACTAAAACCAAATTAATTTTGAATAAGCGATACTCCGACCATTGAGGATATGGTTTTAAGGAATTTTTTCAACGTGTTTTATATTTTTTCTGCGATGTTTTCATTCAAACGAAAATCTTCAAAAATCTATATCTCTATTGAAAATTGTTTGATTTACAAAAACCTGATTGATTTTGAATTAGTTATACTTCGGCCATTGAGGATTTTTTTTATGCAATTTTGTCTGCTCGTTTTATATTTCTTCTGCGATTTTTTCATTCAATTGCTCAAAAAAATAAAACTAAAATTTTCAAAAATTCATATGTCAATTGAAAATTGTTTGATTTACAAAAACCGAATTGATTCTGAATTAGCTATACTTCGGCCATTGAGGATGATTTTTTATGCTATTTTGTCTGCGCGTTTTATATTTTTTTCTGTGATGTTTTCATTCAAGTGCTCTAAAAATAAAACTAAAATTTTCAAAAATTCATATTTCCATTAAAAATTGTTGAATTTACAAAAACTCATATCCTTTCGAAAGTAATTGAAGTTCGCCACTATGATGCAACGCCTTTATAAAATTCCATAAATTTCCAATAGCCAAGAGTGAATCTGAATTCAATTTCATACAAACACGCAACAAAAACTTTCAATTTCGCATTATACGTATTCACTGTTTTGGAACACAACTTCTTATGCGGTGAAACATTTTCTTCAAACCATCCTTGTAGTAACTCGTGGGTTTGATGATAAATTTTTCGGAGGAAAGATTTTTCCTCCAAAAAATTTCCTTCACTCAATAAGAACACCACAAAGTTTTATTGCAGAGATATGAGCCATTGCCTACTACAAAAATAATGTCTTTGATCATTAGAAGAAAAAACGCTCATTTTAACCTTTCAGTTCTGTTGATTCTTTGCAGCTCGATAAGTTTTTGCATCCAAACAAGTTAGTTCTATAAAAACAAAAACACCAAAGGGAGACGTTAACGAACTGCTTACTCTTCCAAAGGAAGCATTAGGCGACTGTTTTATTTTGGTTTGCGTCATGATTTGAAGCATACGAGTATCACAATCTGTAAACTTACAAAGTTAAACTTTAGAAGTAACAAATCATTTTCTTTTATATGAAAATGAAACATCTTTATTGACAGATATATTTTTTTTAATTACATTTATGATGAACTGTCAAGAGCTATCGACCATAGATCTTTCTGCCTCATTTTTTTTTTATTTTAACTTGTTTACGAATAAAATCAAAAAGATATGTTTGTGGCTTGGATACGTCAAAATGACGGAAAATCTACAACAGAAGAACAATACAATTGAATTTTGAAATTGGCAATGCGTATTCAATTTAGTGGAATTAATTTATTTCCTGTTCAGGGATATTAAAAAATTATGTTGCAACGTCATTTTTCTGCAGAAGGATTGCGCATTTAGTTCCATTATATCTTGATGGCTGGTTGGTGATATCCTTGGAGAATTATATGTTTCACTCATGATCCGGATACAGCCATTTTCGTGAATTACTTATCTTAATTAAATTTTGTCAGTAATTGCAATCCGCTTGATCTTCCATGTAAGTATGATGGACAAGATAACGATTTCATGCTTGATAGTTATGAATGCATGTCGTATTATTATAAATCGTTTAGATCAGTAACGGTGGAATTATAATTGGTGATTGTTGCAATTTTTGCATATTTTTTTTTGTAAATTAGAATAGTGGTCTCGTTGCTCCTTCAAATTTTCTATATACAATGTTTTTATATGCCGATGAATAATTGCTTGAAGAAAGAGGTTACGGCAGTTACACTGGCTAGAATACAGGTGATAAATCTCTTCTAGTTGCTTCTTCAAATTTTCTTCATACAATTTTTTTACATGCATATGAATAAGTTACGGCAGATACAGTGGCTAGAATACAGGTGGTAAATCTCTCTTCGTTGCTTCTTCAAATTTTCTTCATACAATGTTTTTACATGCCCATGAATAATCACTTGAAGAAGGGTGTTACGGCAGAGACAGTGGCGCGAATACTTCTCGTTGCTTCTTCATATTCTCTCCATACAATATTTTTACATGCCGATGAACAATCGCCTGAAGAAAGGGATTACGGCAGAGACGGTGGCTCGTATACAGCTGGTAAATCTCTTCTCGTTGCTTCAATAAATTCTCTCCTTACAAAGTTTTTACATGACGATGAATAACCTTCAAAATGCACTTTGGTGATGCCACACACGTTTTTTCTTTTTATTTTGCAACTGCAGCTTTATTATCTTTTAAAGTTCCTGATAAACATATAAAATTACTAAATGATGATTAGCCTACTAACAATTTATTTCCCATCAAGATTAATGGATCTTCAGGAAATATTATAAATTATGTAAATTCTCATCAGTACACGCTTCTTAAATCGGTATGGAATTACCTGCAGAAAACATTCATTCTATAAATCACTTCAAGGATGCGAAATTAATTCTTAATTGTATCCAAATTGTGTATAAACGATATAAGAAGCGATAAATTTTAATGTGAGCATAAATGAATGAGCAGCAATTACCTGTAATTGAATCCTTCACAGACGAATCGCTTTTCATCGGCGCATTCTTGTTGGCAATCTTCAATTCTTTCACACGGCAATGCTCTCTTCACCAAGCTCCTTGTCACCCTTTTGCCGGCCAATGCTCGCCGATAACATGCTAAAAGAAATTATATTCATAATTAACTACAAATAACAACAATTATGGTTTGAGTGTAATATTTTGAAAATGCGCGCACTCCAGGAAAGATTGCAATGTGTAGAGATGGGAAACTCAAGAGTGAGTCGATTCAAAGAGTCAACTCATGTAACTAAGTCGACTTTCAAGTGACTCTTTAAGCTATTCATTTTTTTTGTGAACTGGGGAACTTTTTTTTTCATCTCATCTCTAATAGGCAGCGCACATCACATCACCATTTTTGGTTGAATATGAACAATATAACTAGTCTTATTGTTAGGAATTAACTGTGCACTTAAAAAAGAAAAAGATATACCAAAACTTTCAATTTTTGACAGTGGCAGAATATAATTTTTGGCGATGTAACGCTAACAAGAAAAATAGGATTCAAATGATCTAGAACTCCGTTTTTGTTTATTATACATAAAGTCTGCTTCATGGACAAATTGATTTTCGATAACCAAACGAAATCAGTTTCACCATTTCTCTCAATGTCATCGAGCATCAATTGCCTTCATGCATTAATTAGTACTTTGTTGTAGAAGCATTGATGTTCGCAATGTTCCGATCTGATATTATGCATTACGACCTTGAAAGCCAATGCATTTGTCACACAGAAAATATTTCCTAAAATGATTGCAATGAATCACAGCATGTTATTAGAGGTATTATGCAACTGTGACATTAATGCACACTTTAGAACGTGTTTACAGCTTCGCGTAATTATACTTTTTAATATAATTTCCTAAATTAAAATTGCAGTTGATGGTGTGCAATTATTTATGCCAAATATTTCAATTGTTATCTAAGAATAACATATTTTGTGGTTTTACGTATTAGCAAGGATTTATTTTAGATCTCGTTTGTATGGTTGAATGGTTGAATATACAGGGTGTATACAAATTATTGTAGTAGCATGGGTATCTCGATGATTGCGAGGAATTGAAACTATTTTAGATTTCACAAATACAGAATCATCTGAAGTCAGATTTTAATTACCTCTAAAAAATGTTTCTATTATTATCTTAATTATATTTCATATGCACAGGATTTTATATCTTGCAAATCTTTCCTTTTCACAGTACATATACTGTACTTAATTTATTTTAACGCGAATTTTCGTTGTCTTGTATTGCCTTAAAAAGTTATGTCAAAGACAAAATTTCCTTTTGACAATATTTGTATTTAATTTATTATAACACATTGTAACGAGAATTTTTGTAGTCCAGTATTGCGTTAAAAAAAGATATGTCCAAGAAATACCAGAGACAAAATTATTTCATTTATACAGTACATGTATTTAATTTATTATAACATGTTGCAACGAGAATTTTCGTTGTCTTGTATTGCGTTAAAAAAAGTTATGTCCAAGAAATACTAGAGAAAAAATTTCTTTTTGACAGTATATTTATTTAATTTATTATAATACGTTGCAACGAGAATTTTCGTTGTCTTATATTGCGTTAAAAAAAGTTACGCCTAAGAAATACCAGAGACAAAATTTTCTTTTGACAGTATATTTATATAATGTATTATAACACGTTGCAACGAGAATTTTCGTTGTCTTGTATTGCGGCAAAAAAAGTTATGTCCAAGAAATACTAGAGACAAAATGATTTCCTTTTGACAGTATATGTATTTAATTTATTATAACACGTTACAACGAGAATTCTCGTTGTCTTGTATTGCATTAAAAAGTTACGTCCAAGAAATACCAGAGACAAAGTTTCCTTTTGACAGTATATGTATTTAATTTATTATAACACGCTGCTACGAGAATTTCCGTTGTCTTGACATTACAAAAAATACTAGTAAATTTGCCGCCCTAACTTAAATAAAGTTTTGCGACATTATTTTAAACATGCAATTTTCGTTTTTGAAATTTGTTAAGAAATGTGGCCATCATGGCCAACTTTTTTCGATTTGATGGAATGAAAGGGATTTTTATTAAAAAAATCATATTTATCGATTTTTTTCAGAATTTAGTGAGATTTCGAAAAATATTTCTTGTTGGCCAATATGAAAATAATCGGCGCAATCTGCCTGGAAACAAAATGTCATCACTTTGAACTTGAATTTGAGTGAGTGAAATGTGCACCGCGTGATTAAAAAAATTCTAAAAATATCATCGCATTTGGAATTATCTTAAAATTTTCCAAATCTGCTCAGAAATGACATATCGAAAAATAATTGACGCACCTTGCTTGTGAATAAAATGGCGGCACTCTGAACTTGAATTTGAGTGAGTGAAATGTGCACCTCGTGATTGAAAAAATTCTAAAAATATAATCGCACGTGGAATTACCTTCAAATTTTTCAAGTTCACTCAGAAGTGACATATTTTTAACATATCTGAAAATAATTGACGCACTTGGCTTGTAAACAAAATGGCGACACTCTGAATTTGAGTGACAGAAATGTGCACCTCGTGACTAAAAAAATTCTAAAAATATTGTTGCTCGCGGAATAACTTTCAAATTTACCAAATGCGCTCAGAAATAACATATATCTTGCACATCAAAAAATAATTGACGTATCTTGCTTGTAAACAAAATGGCAGCACTATGAACTCGAATTTGAGTGAGTGAAATGTGCGCCACATGATTACAAAAATTCTAAAAAAAATTTCACCCGTGGAATTTGCTTCAAAATTTCCAAATTTGCTTAGAAATGACATATTTTTGACATACCAAAAGATAATTGGCGCACCTTGCTTGTAAACAAATTGGCAGCACTGTGAACTTGAATTTGAGTGAGTGAAATGTAAAAAAAATTTAAAAATATCATCGCTCGTGGAAATACCTTCAATTTTTTCAAGTGCGCTCAAAAATAACATATTTTGAACACACCAAAAAATAATCGACGCACCTTGCTTATAAACAAAATGGCGGCAATCTGAACTTGAATTTAAGTGACTGAAATGTGCTCCCCGTGATTAAAAAAATTCTAAAAATATTATCGCACATGGAATTACTCAAAAATGACAAATTTTTGATATATCAAAAAATAGTTGAAGCACCTTTCGTATAAACAAAATCGCTGCACTCTGAACTTGGATTTGAGTAAGTGAAATGTGCATATCGCGTTTAAAAAAAAATCTAAAAATATCATCGCACGTGGAATTACCCTAAATGTTTTGAAATGCTCTCTAAAATGACATATTTTTGACATATCTGAAAATAATTGACGCACCTGGTGTGTAAACAAAATGGCGGCACTCTGAACTTGAATTTGAGTGAGTGAAATGTGTACCTCGTGATTGAAAAAATTCTAAAAATATTGTTGCTCGCGGAATTACTTTCAAATTTTCCAAATGCGCTCAGAAATAACATATAACTTACATATCAAAAAATAATTGACGTATCTTGCTTGTAAACAAAATGGAAGCACTATGAACTCGAATTTGAGTGAGTGAAATGTGCACCACTTGATTAAAAAAATTCTAAAAACATTACGGCCCGCGGAATTTGCTTCAAAATTTCCAAATTTGTTTAGAAGTAACATATTTTTGACACACCATAAGATAATTGACGCATCTTGCTTGTAAACAAAATGGCAGCACTCTGAACTTGAATTTGAGTGAGTGAAATGTGCACCACTTGATTAAAAAAATTCTAAAAAAATTATCGCCTGCGGAATTTGCTTCAAAATTTCCAAATTTGCTTAGAAATAACATATTTTTAACATACCAAAAGATAGTTAACGCACCTTGCTTGTAAACAAAATGGCAGCACTATGAACTCGAATTTGAGTAAGTGAAAGGTGCACGAACTAATTAAAAAAATTCTAAAAAAATTACCGCTCGCGGAATTTACTTCAAAATTTCTAAATTTGCTTAGAAATAACATATTTTTGATATACCAAAAGATAATTGACGTACCTTGCTTGTAAACAAAATGGCAGCACTATGAACTCGAATTTGAGTAAGTGAAAGGTGCACGAATTAATTATAAAAATTCTAAAAAAATTACCGCTCGCGGAATTTACTTCAAAATTTCCAAATTTGCTTAGAAATAACATATTTTTAACATACCAAAAGATAATTGTCGCACCTTGCTTGTAAACAAAATGGCAGCACAATGAACTCGAATTTGAGTGAGTGAAATGTGCACCACTTGATTAAAAAAATTCTAAAAAAAATATCGCCTGCGGAATTTGCTTCAAAATTTCCAAATTTGCTTAGAAATAACATATTTTTAACATACCAAAAGATAGTTAACGCACCTTGCTTGTAAACAAAATGGCAGCACTATGAACTCGAATTTGAGTAAGTGAAAGGTGCACGAATTAATTATAAAAATTCTAAAAAAATTACCGCTCGCGGAATTTACTTCAAAATTTCTAAATTTGCTTAGAAATAACATATTTTTGATATACCAAAAGATAATTGACGTACCTTGCTTGTAAACAAAATGGCAGCACTCTGAACTCGAATTTGAGTGAGTGAAATGTGCACCACCTGATTAAAAAAATTCTAAAAAAATTACCGCCCCCGGAATTTGCATCAAAATTTCCAAATTTACTTAAAAGTAACATATTTTTGACATACCAAAAGATAATTGACGCACCTTGCTTGTGAACAAAACGGCAGCACTCTGAACTGGAATTTGAGTGGAATTTGAGTGAGTGAAAAATGTCTGTGGCATAAATTCACGCAAAATGTATGGATCGCATGTATACGAAAATGCTGCAGGTGCAAGGGTCACGTGCAATGGAGATCGGTACAAAATAATCAAATTTATCATTGATCCTTTGATGTCAAAAAAAAAAAATAGAAAATACTAGTAAACAAAAACTTTTGACAGTATTTGTATTTAATTAAAACACGTTGCAACGAATTTTCGTTGTTTTGTGTTGCTTAGCAAAAAGATCATTTGTTTACATACAAAACCATTAAAAGTAAAACTTACGCAGCCCACTTTAATCGGCGTTTTCGTACTCTGTTAAGCATAACCTCAATAAGAGCCGCAGCAATTAGGAAACAGTGTTACAACAAACACGGCCGAAACGCCAAATGACACTCCGGCTTTGGTTTATTAAGGCCATAAACTTGATACCCGACCCAACAATAAGATCTACATTTCGCACGACGATGCACACCCACCTACGGTGATGCAAAATGCTTTCTCTTGCGCAACAATCGCGTCTTTAAATGTTTCATTTACTAATGTGCATGCGGCGCAAATTTGCATACTGATGAATGAAAGTGAAAACAATGGTGTGTTAGACAAAATCATTTTTATCAGAAGTTTAAAAGTGCTTTTCATTAAATTTTGAAAAATAATTAAACAATTACCTTTAGCATCTTCCACAATAATAATTCGACTTCGAAAACCAAACCCGTACGCAGAAACAACAAACAATAAAAATAATATCACAGAAATTTTAACACCTTCCATTTTTGAAGATTTAGTCCAAAAGTTTCGCACTGGCCGAACACATCTTCCTCCAAAAAAAAAAAAAAATGAAGATACGAAAAAACGCGCACTCGAGTGTGAACCTGTCGTTAAGAACCAGCGTGTGCAACTGTATTCATTTAACCATATCTGGCTGGTTCTCAAGATTGAAATTTACATACAAATATATTAAAACGTATTTTCGAAACTCATTGCTCAACAGGATCGTATTGTCTTGTATCGTCCTTGTTTATAATTAATTTTTAATTTTGGTGATTTTTTGAACACATTGGTTTGAGCCAGCACGCTGATGTTTGATGTATTCGCGCGAAACTGAGAAACGCAATGTTCTTTCCACCGATTTTATGCATTCTTTCCAAGGTAATTTCGATGGTTTGTTTGGTATCCCCGTGCTTTCCCCGCCATGTTCCTCCGGGCGACACTGGTGGGGAATCCGTTACGAATTAGTGCACCGATTTTAAGACATTTACAATGTACAATCCTGTCGGGATCCATTCAAATTTGTGGGAATCGCGTTTCCGAATGCGGAAATTGGACGTTTCGTATTGTTTATTTTGGACACGAATGTATGGGTTTTGTAGTAAGTTCGCTGAATCTACCGATTGTTAATTGTATTGGTTATTGGGTTCAACTGGGCATTCAATTGAATACAATTGCGAAGCTTTGTAGGAGGATTGTAGTAATTTCCTATTGGAAGAATTAATTAGCAATTTAGACGGCAATGTTCCCAGCTATTTTTTTTTCAATTTAATATTTTAAATAATGGTAGAAAACCCGCTGGTCGATAGCCCTTAAAAAAATAGTGATGTGGCCATCATGTTACTTTCTCCGATTTGATGGTATCATGGTTTATATTTATTTTCAATTTAAATCATATTTTAAATCGAGCGTTTCACGTAATCGAATGGTAATGAAAACGTCAAAATTATTAAAGGTAAAAATGACAAATTATGTTTCAAATTCTAATCATCTTTACCGTAAGTTCACTGAAAAACTAAAAAAAAAATTTCAAAAGTCCTAAAAAAATCTAATAAAAGTCCTGAACAAGAAAGTCTTGAAAAATATTTCTAAAAATAGTCCTAAAAAAAACCTTATAAAAGCAAAAGAAAGTCCTAAAAAAGATTTCTAGAAACAGTCCTGATTGAGAATTCCTAAAAAACCTAATAAGAGTCCTGAAGAAGAAAGTCTTGAAAAAATTTCCGATAAAAAAGTCCTGATAAAAAGTTCTGAAAAAAGAGTCCCGACAAAAAAAATATCTTGAAAAACAGGTCCTTATGTTATTATGTTTCAAACTCTAATAATTTTTACCATAAGTTCACTGAAAAACTAAAAAAAAAAGTCTTATAAATGGTCCTGATTAAAAAGTTCGAGAAAAATCTAATAAAAATCCTGCACAAGAAAGTCTTGAAAAGTATTTCTAAAAATAATCCTAAAAAAACCTAATAAAAGCCCTGAACAAGTAAGTCCTGAAAAGGATTTCTAAAAATAGTCCTGATTTAATAGTCCTAGAAATTTAATAATAGTCCTGAAAAAGAAAGTCTTGAAAAAAGTCCCGATAATAAAGTCACCTAAAAAGTTCTGAAAAAAGAGTCCCGACAAAAAAAAATGTCTTGAAAAACAGGTCCTTATGTTATTATTTTTCAAACTCTAATAATCTTTACCATAAGTTTACTGAAAAACTGAAAAATAATCCTATAAATGGTCCTGATTAAAAAGTCCTAAAAAATCTAATAAAAATTCTGAACAAGAAAGTCTTGAAAAATAGTCCTAAAAAAAACCTTATGAAAGCCCTGAACAAGAAAGTCCTAAAAAAGATTTCTAGAAACAGTCTTGATTGAGAAGTCCTAAAAAACCTAATAAGAGTCCTGAAAAAGAAAGTCTTGAAAAAATTTCCGATAAAAAAGCCCTCATAAAAAGTTCTGAAAAAAAGAGTCCTGACAAAAAAGTCTTAAAAAACAGGTCCTTATGTTATTATGTTTCAAGCTCTAAAAATCTTTACCATAAGTTCACTGAAAAAGTAAAAAAAAAGTCCTATAAATGGTCCTGATTAAAAAGTCCTAAAAAATCTAATAAAAATCCTGAACAAGAAAGTCTTGAAAAGTATTTCTAAAAATAGTCCTAAAAAACCTTATAAAAGCCCTGAACAAGAAAGTCCTAAAAAAAGATTTCTAAAAACAGAAGATTTTTAAAAAAATCTAATAAAAGTCCTGAAAAAGAAAGTCTTGAAAAAGTCCCGATAGAAAAGTCCTCATAAAAAGTTCTGAAAAAAGAGTCTTGACAAAAAAATGTCTTGAAAAACGGGTCCTTATGTTATTATGTTTCAAACTCTAATAATCTTTACCATAAGTTTACTGAAAAACTGAAAAAGAATCCTATAAATGGTCCTGATTAGAAAGTCCTAACAAATCTAATAAAAATCCTGAACAAGAAAGTCTTGAAAACCATTTCTAAAAATAGTCCTGATTAAAAAGTCCTAAAAAACCTAATAATAGTCCTGAAAAAGAAAGTCTTGAAAAAAGTCCAGATACAAAAGTCCTCATAAAAAGTTCTGAAAAAAGAGTCCCGACAAAAAAATGTCCTGAAAAATAGTCTTTGAGAAACAGTTTTTGAAATAAAGTCTTGAAACAGGTCCTTCAAACAGACCAGAAATAAAGCCCTGAAAGAAATCTTGAGAAAGAGTCCCGACAAAAAAATGTCCTGAAAAATAGTCTTTCAGAAACAGTTTTGGAAATAAAGTCTTGAAACGGGTCCTTCAAAAAGACCAGAAATAAAGCCCTGAAAGAAATCTTGAAAAAGAGTCCCGACAAAAAAATGTCCTGAAAAATAGTCTTTCAGAAACAGTTTTGGAAATAAAGTCTTGAAACGGGTCCTTCAAAAAGACCAGAAATAAAGCCCTGAAAGAAATCTTGAAAAAGAGTCCCGACAAAAAAATGTCCTGAAAAATAGTCTTTGAGAAACAGTTTTTGAAATAAAGTCTTGAAACAGGTCCTTCAAACAGACCAGAAATAAAGCCCTGAAAGAAATCTTGAGAAAGAGTCCCGACAAAAAAATGTCCTGAAAAATAGTCTTTCAGAAACAGTTTTGGAAATAAAGTCTTGAAACGGATCCTTCAAAAAGACCAGAAATAAAGCCCTGAAAGAAATCTTGAAAAAGAGTCCCGACAAAAAAATGTCCTGAAAAATAGTCTTTGAGAAACAGTTTTTGAAATAAAGTCTTGAAACAGGTCCTTCAAAAAGACCAGAAATAAAGCCCTGAAAGAAATCTTGAGAAAGAGTCCCGACAAAAAAATGTCCTGAAAAATAGTCTTTCAGAAACAGTTTTGGAAATAAAGTCTTGAAACGGGTCCTTCAAAAAGACCAGAAATAAAGCCCTGAAAGAAATCTTGAAAAAGAGTCCCGACAAAAAAATGTCCTGAAAAATAGTCTTTGAGAAACAGTTTTTGAAATAAAGTCTTGAAACAGGTCCTTCAAACAGACCAGAAATAAAGCCCTGAAAGAAATCTTGAGAAAGAGTCCCGACAAAAAAATGTCCTGAAAAATAGTCTTTCAGAAACAGTTTTGGAAATAAAGTCTTGAAACGGGTCCTTCAAAAAGACCAGAAATAAAGCCCTGAAAGAAATCTTGAAAAAGAGTCCCGACAAAAAAATGTCCTGAAAAATAGTCTTTGAGAAACAGTTTTTGAAATAAAGTCTTGAAACGGGTCCTTCAAAAAGACCAGAAATAAAGCCCTGAAAGAAATCTTGAAAAAGAGTCCCGACAAAAAAATGTCCTGAAAAATAGTCTTTCAGAAACAGTTTTGGAAATAAAGTCTTGAAACGGGTCCTTCAAAAAGACCAGAAATAAAGCCCTGAAAGAAATCTTGAAAAAGAGTCCCGACAAAAAAATGTCCTGAAAAATAGTCTTTGAGAAACAGTTTTGGAAATAAAGTCTTGAAACAGGTCCTTCAAAAAGACCAGAAATAAAGCCCTGAAAGAAATCTTGAGAAAGAGTCCCGACAAAAAAATGTCCTGAAAAATAGTCTTTCAGAAACAGTTTTGGAAATAAAGTCTTGAAACGGGTCCTTCAAAAAGACCAGAAATAAAGCCCTGAAAGAAATCTTGAAAAAGAGTCCCGACAAAAAAATGTCCTGAAAAATAGTCTTTGAGAAACAGTTTTTGAAATAAAGTCTTGAAACAGGTCCTTCAAAAAGACCAGAAATAAAGCCCTGAAAGAAATCTTGAGAAAGAGTCCCGACAAAAAAATGTCCTGAAAAATAGTCTTTCAGAAACAGTTTTGGAAATAAAGTCTTGAAACGGGTCCTTCAAAAAGACCAGAAATAAAGCCCTGAAAGAAATCTTGAAAAAGAGTCCCGACAAAAAAATGTCCTGAAAAATAGTCTTTGAGAAACAGTTTTTGAAATAAAGTCTTGAAACAGGTCCTTCAAAAAGACCAGAAATAAAGCCCTGAAAGAAATCTTGAGAAAGAGTCCCGACAAAAAAATGTCCTGAAAAATAGTCTTTCAGAAACAGTTTTGGAAATAAAGTCTTGAAACGGGTCCTTCAAAAAGACCAGAAATAAAGCCCTGAAAGAAATCTTGAAAAAGAGTCCCGACAAAAAAATGTCCTGAAAAATAGTCTTTCAGAAACAGTTTTGGAAATAAAGTCTTGAAACGGGTCCTTCAAAAAGACCAGAAATAAAGCCCTGAAAGAAATCTTGAAAAAGAGTCCCGACAAAAAAATGTCCTGAAAAATAGTCTTTGAGAAACAGTTTTTGAAATAAAGTCTTGAAACAGGTCCTTCAAACAGACCAGAAATAAAGCCCTGAAAGAAATCTTGAGAAAGAGTCCCGACAAAAAAATGTCCTGAAAAATAGTCTTTCAGAAACAGTTTTGGAAATAAAGTCTTGAAACGGATCCTTCAAAAAGACCAGAAATAAAGCCCTGAAAGAAATCTTGAAAAAGAGTCCCGACAAAAAAATGTCCTGAAAAATAGTCTTTGAGAAACAGTTTTTGAAATAAAGTCTTGAAACAGGTCCTTCAAAAAGACCAGAAATAAAGCCCTGAAAGAAATCTTGAGAAAGAGTCCCGACAAAAAAATGTCCTGAAAAATAGTCTTTCAGAAACAGTTTTGGAAATAAAGTCTTGAAACGGGTCCTTCAAAAAGACCAGAAATAAAGCCCTGAAAGAAATCTTGAAAAAGAGTCCCGACAAAAAAATGTCCTGAAAAATAGTCTTTGAGAAACAGTTTTTGAAATAAAGTCTTGAAACAGGTCCTTCAAACAGACCAGAAATAAAGCCCTGAAAGAAATCTTGAGAAAGAGTCCCGACAAAAAAATGTCCTGAAAAATAGTCTTTCAGAAACAGTTTTGGAAATAAAGTCTTGAAACGGGTCCTTCAAAAAGACCAGAAATAAAGCCCTGAAAGAAATCTTGAAAAAGAGTCCCGACAAAAAAATGTCCTGAAAAATAGTCTTTGAGAAACAGTTTTTGAAATAAAGTCTTGAAACGGGTCCTTCAAAAAGACCAGAAATAAAGCCCTGAAAGAAATCTTGAAAAAGAGTCCCGACAAAAAAATGTCCTGAAAAATAGTCTTTCAGAAACAGTTTTGGAAATAAAGTCTTGAAACGGGTCCTTCAAAAAGACCAGAAATAAAGCCCTGAAAGAAATCTTGAAAAAGAGTCCCGACAAAAAAATGTCCTGAAAAATAGTCTTTGAGAAACAGTTTTGGAAATAAAGTCTTGAAACAGGTCCTTCAAAAAGACCAGAAATAAAGCCCTGAAAGAAATCTTGAGAAAGAGTCCCGACAAAAAAATGTCCTGAAAAATAGTCTTTCAGAAACAGTTTTGGAAATAAAGTCTTGAAACGGGTCCTTCAAAAAGACCAGAAATAAAGCCCTGAAAGAAATCTTGAAAAAGAGTCCCGACAAAAAAATGTCCTGAAAAATAGTCTTGGAGAAACAGTTTTGGAAATAAAGTTTTGAAAAAAAGAGTCCTGCTAAAAAGTTGTGAAATACAGTCGTGAAAAAAGTCCTGAAAAAAGTACTGCAAAAAGAGTCATAAGAAATTAAATCTCCATATAAAACAACAGAAATAAATGTCCTTAAAAAATACTGAAGGAAGTCCGAAAAAAATACCTAAAAAAAGTCCTGAAGGAAAGTCCTAAAATAAGTCCTGAAAAAAGTACTGCAAAAAGAGTCATAAGAAATTAAATCTTCATATAAAACAACAGAAATAAATGTCCTTAAAAAAATCCTGAAGGAAGTCCGAAAAAGATACCTAAAAAAGTCCTGAAGGAAAGTCCTAAAATAAGTCCTGAAAAAAGTTCTGAAGGGATTCTTGAAAAAGAGTACTGATAAAATATCATGAAAAAATGTCCTGTACTAACAGTCTTGAAAAAGAGTTATGAAGATAACATCGTAATGTAATCCTAAAAAATCATTTCTGAAAAAAAAAATCTTGTAAAAATGTCCTTAAAAAGGTCATTAAAAAAGACCTGAAAAAGTTCTGAAGAAATTGTCCTGAAAAAATGTTCAAAAAGAGTCCGGAACAAGAAGTCATGAAAAATAATCCTATAAAAAACGTCCTGAAATATAGCACTGAAAAAAGTCCTGTAAAGGAGGCTTGAAAAAAACATTCCCGAAAGATTAATTCTAAAAGAAATGTAATGAAGAAAATTTTGAAATAAATCCTGAACAAGTGGTTCTTAAGAAAGTCTCGAAAAAGTCCCGAAAAAAGTCATAAAAAATAATCTTTTAAAAAATATCCTGAAATATAGTACTTAAAAAAGTCTTGTAAAGGAGGCTTGAAAAAAAAATTCCCGAAAAAATAATTCTAAAAGAAATGTAATGAAGGAAATTCTGAAAAAAATCCTAAAAGTCCTGAACAAGTAGTTCTTAAGAAAGTCTCGAAAAAGTCCCGAAAAATAATCTTATAAAAAATGTTCTGAAATATAGTACTGAAAAAAGTCCTGTAACGGAGGCTTGAAAAAAAATTTCCGAAAAAATAATTCTAAAAGTAAAATGTTATAAAGAAAATTCTGAAAAAAATCCTAAAAGTCCAGAACAAGTAGTTCTTAAGAAAGTCTCGAAAAAGTCCCGAAAAAAGTCATGAAAAATAATCCTATAAAAAATGTTCTGAAATATAGTACTGAAAAAAGTCCTATAAAGGACGCTTGAAAAGAAATCCCAAAAAATAATTCTAAAAGAAATGTAATGAAGGAAATTCTAAAAAAATCCTAAAAGTCCAGAACAAGTAGTTCTTAAGAAAGTCTCTAAAAAGTCCTGAAAGTTCTGGAAATAAATTCTTGAAAAAAGAGTCGTAATAAAAGCCGTGAAAGGAAGTCCTGAAAAATAATCTTCATACAAAAAAATAGTGATGCGGCCATCATGTTCCTTTCTCCGACTTGATGGTATCATTTATATTTACGCTTTCATGGTTTATTTTCAATTGAAATCATATTTTAAATGTACATCGAACGTTTTGTAGACTCTGATAAAACAGACACACACACAGAGACACAACTTTTTTTTTCCAGAAATTGTTGAAATGGCATCTAGAGACCCCAAAACGAATATTTCCGTAAAAAAAATTTGAAAAAATTTTCACGATCACAATACTTTCTCGTACTTCGTAACGGAGAAAGGTAATAAACGTTTATTATTATTATTATTTAATACCAGAAATAAATGTCCCAAAAAAGAGTCCTAAAAAGTCCGGACAGGAAGTCCTAAAATAAGTCCTGAAAGTAAGTCCTAAAATAAGTCCTGAAGAAAGTTCAGAAGAAGAGTTCTGATGAAATGTCATAAAAAAATTGTCCTGTAAAAACAGTCTTGAAAAATTGCCTTGAAAATAACAAAAAATTAAAAATAAAAATTCTGAAAAAAAGTAAAAAAAGTCTTGAAAAATAATCTTCATGCTAAATAAGAAAGGGGTTACCTGTTAATAAATGTTTAGTATTAATATTATTATTATTATTTAATACCAGAAATAAATATCCCAAAAAGGAGTCCTAAAAAGTCCTGACAGGAAGTCTTAAAATAAGTCCTGAAGACAGTTCAGAACTTTTTCTGAAGGAAAGGACTGATGAAATGTCATAAAAAAATTGTCCTGTAAAAACAGTTTGGAAAAATTGCCTTAAAAATAACATCTTTAAAAAATAAAAAATCTGAAAAAAAGCATTGTAAAAAGTCCTTAAAAAGGTCGTTAGTGAGAACTGAACAAAATGTCCTGAAAAAGAAATCCCGAAAAGAGTCTTGAAAACAAGTCATGAAAAGGCTTGCAAAGAGGCCTAAAATAAGTCCTTAAAAAATTCCTAAAATTAAAAGTTTGAAAAAAAGGTAATAAATAAAAATATCTGAAAAAGTCCTTAAAATGGTCCAAAAAAGGTCATGAAAGGAAATTCTAAAAAATACCACGAAGAAGATTCTGAAAAATTTGTTCTGAAAAAAATCCCCGAAATAAGTCGCTCAACAAAGGGTTCTTAAGAAAGTCCGGAAAATCCCGAGAAAAAATTCCTGAAAGAAAAATCCTGTTAATAAAATTTTGAAAAGAAATCCTGAAAATAAAGGTCCTGAAAGTAATAAGTCTTTAAAAAAAATTCTTAAAAAGTCCTGAAAAGGAATCGTCCAAGAGACGTCTTTTAAAAATGCCCTTAAAAAAATTCTTAAAACATTGTCCTGGAGTCCCAAAAAGGCTAAAGAACAAAAAACGTGTAAATATTCGAAAATACGAAATTTTACCAAAAGCTTTTCAGATCTTCTGATTATCAAATAAGACGTATGTTTAAAGTTTCATATCAATTGCTCTATTAGTTTCTGAGATACAGCGCGCGCACACACACACATGCACAGAGAAACACACACACACACACAATTTTTTTTCCAGAATATTTTTAATTCGCCTCTAGGTATCTCAAAACGGATATTTCTGCAAAAAAAATGAATTTTTTTTTTCACGATCACAATACTTTCTCCTACTTCATAACGGAGAAGGTATAGATTAATGCTATATATTTATATAGTTTTGTATGTAAAAATAACGAAGAATAAAGAACATGTAGTATTTTAAATTCTAGTTTTTTTTTTCTTTTTTTAACACTTGATTTATGTGCTCTCCAAAATATACAAATATGTAATTAAAAAAAGGTAATACCGATGAGCAAATTTATTGGAACAACTACTTTCCGAATGATATACTATGACAAAGGTTAAATTATACAATAAATAATTTGTGTGACAAATATTAAAGCTATCAAAATACCACAAGATTCAATATATTAATTATTGCACGTGGACACCAAATAACGTTAAGGATTGCAAATCCTTACCAAAATGAAACATCCTTTTAACCACCTGCACAATCCCTTCAACCAAATCCTGTATGAATCCATAAAAATTGAATGTGATCGCTTCTAAGGTTTTACTCTTTTAAGACAAATATGGGTTGTTCAAAATATCTTAACAAATAAAAAAACTAGGGTAACTTTGAAATGATATTTGTTGCGAGTATTAAATTCTACAAAACATCCCCCATTTAACTTCTGTTCTATATCCTAATAACCATATAATAATAATACTAATAATAATCAACTCGTAATTCCTACGTCATTTTAATCATAGCAATAAAAAAAAATTACCATTAAAAAATGATTAACTAATCTCTGTTAAAACAGTTGATGTGTATGTCCTACAATCATTTAAGAAATTACAGCATTCCACATCTCATTAAGGAATACAATAAGGCAAAAAATGTATTCCTCCGAAGAGGAGGAGGAAAAGATCCATTCCTTACGCACTCGAGTATAATAGCGGTGGAAGGTCGTCGGTGTAAAACAAACTTCCTTTGAAGTAATTATGAATCATCGCAGGAATTGATTTATCCGGAGATTCCACTAATAACTAGGTGTTAGAGCTTATTAGCAATTAATGATACAATAATTAGATAAGCTAACAAATATTCACTTGTTACTTGTACTTTGCGGAACTAATATACGTAAAAGTATTTTTTTTCTTGTATGCTGTACATTTTAAAATTAATTATAAATGCAATTAACATAATTAATTGTTCTATTATTTACGTGCAATATGAATGTTTCAATAATAACACGTTAACCTAAGTCGTAAGCGACTCATTACGTATGTATGGTCGTAGGTAAAGTATAGTACATAACGCGAGTTGTAACGCAATTACGCACTCGTGAAATTACCTTATTTGCCGCTATGTAATTAAATTACAAACTGTTTCCATCCAAGGGCGTTTCCGATAACTATCCCTTCTTACTTTTTCTCATAAATTGCATTAGAAATGATTTCCTGAAGAAACCACTGATTGGATTCCACACGTCACCGTAAATATCTAATTAAGACCCTTCAGAAAATGTACTTGCGCAAGAACAAATGTCAATTTAAAGCCTGTGGCGCTTTCGCAAAGAAAACTGGAAAATGTAAAAAATTGAAAAAAACGAACTTTTTGAATAATCATCACAGAACATTAAAGAGCACATTTTTTACACCAGAAGAACTAGAGAAATTGGCATTGAAAATTTTTAGCAATCTTAAATTAGTAAATTTTATAATTTTTCAGATTTTGAACGGCCGTAGCGGCTAAACGAAAACTCCAAATTAAATTTGCAAATTTACGTTCCTTGTTTGTGAATTAAAATCCACCACAGATACATACAGGGTGAGGCAGTGGAACTTGCTGATTTGGAAATTCAATAATAACAATTATTACAGATATCGATTTAATTCTTTTTTTACTATCATTTTACAGTTTTAAAGATGGCGTCCATCATTATCAACGCACTGCGTTAATCGAACTCGGAAGTTCGTTCAATTTTTTCCATCATATCGATGGCTATTTTGGAAAATAAATTATCCCGATAGTCCGATATTTTCGCAATCAACAATAAAGTCATAGATTTCAAAATAAAAACGAACCAATACTGACATTTCCAAGGAGAAGATCCAGCGTGTTAATTGGCCAATTTGTTCCGTGATGAGGCTTAAACCTTGAGACCGATCTTTTTGTTTCCACTGCGGTGGAAGGCTGTGAAATTCGATATAATAGAAAAAAAAATATCGCATGATCGTTTTTCTGCACGTGCCTTTTACACAGGCTAATACACTTTTCTAAATTATAGGAAGCGCGGTTTACTCAAATGTCGCTAAACTGTAATTAGAAAAATATCACGGTCTTTCCTGTAATATAAGTGTATCCAGTGTGTCTAAGTGAATCTATTTTCTGCTACGTGTAATACTAACTTGGTTGAAGCCTTTAGGCGTAATTCGTAAATTTTTAAGTGATAAGTAATAAATGTTTATCATAATCGTTGCTCTTCATTATTAAATTCCTTTTTAAGTGAAAACGTTGGCTTTGAAATAATTTCCTGAAGAAACCACTGGTTCGATTCGAGGTTACTACACATCACTGAAAGATCCCTTCAAGACGCCTCGGAAAATGTACTTTCGCAAGGACAAATGTCAATTTTAAGCCCGTGCTAAGAAAGCAAAGAAAACTCGAAAATGGAAAAAATCGAAAAAATCAACTTTTTTAATAATTATCGTAGACCATTGAACTATACCTTCTTGTAACTGTAAAGATTCTTTGAATTTATTTGTCAATTTTATAAACGAAGGTATAACCTTTATATTTCACATAATCAAATTTGGTTTTTACACATTTTCAGATAAAACAGACCATCGTTCATTTGTTCATTCGAATAAATGTTTCACTATTTATTTAAGGTTGTGATTTAAATAACAACAGAAGTGGATATTGGTAAGGACGACATTAATTAATTACACCATGACCCGTAATTAGATTCAAATGCATTTGCACATATTATAATTATATACAGGGTGTCACAAATCGAGCAGGATGGTATTGGTAATGTCTGGGCGGAGTCACCCTAGAGGTCGCTATATTTTAAATCCAAAATTATTTTAAATGGTAATAAAATGACGTACGTCCCAGTATTTAGTTGAAATTTTATTTTTCTGAACTAGTTTCGGATAATATCCATCTTCAGCAGAAAAACTACAAAAATACGAAATATATACATGTTTAAAAAACAAAATATAAAAATATAAAAAATATAAAATTGCAACGCAGGGGGTGAGAGGGGTACATTTATAGTCTTATATTGAAAAATATTATGGCATTAGTAATTTAGAAAAAAAAAAAAAAAAAAAAAAATATATATATATTTGGTAGTGTGGGTTGTTATCCTAATAAATGTATACAAAATTCTGAATATACTTACACGTCTAATAAATGTAAAATATGTTTTGGTTTTGGATATATTCCATGTTGTGTTTGATATGAGGTTCTGTTTTTTGGTTCTGTTTTAATTATCTTAACCTGTTAATTGGAGTGATTTTTTAATTATTTGTGTTATTTTGATAAGTTGATATTAGTATGTGTAACTTACGTGGGTGTTGTTCTGTCGTTGTGTATGTGTGTGTTATTAATTATATTGTGTGTGCCTGGAATTATAGTAAATTAATTGGTTCTGTCCGCGTGGTTGTGGTATTTTATCGAGTGTTTTTGTGTTATTGAGTGTGGCAGTGTATATAGTATTGTTTTGTTGGTGTGAATGTTTAGTGTATAGTGTGTATGAATATGAATTAAAAGCGAGTTATAGTATGTAAACATAATTTATAATTTGTATGGGTGACTTAGAGTTTTGAATAGTGGTGTATTGTGTGATTGTATTTGGTCGTTTAAGCAGTGGATTGAAGTGTTGGTGTTGATTAGTTTTTCAATTTCGTATTGTTCTAAAAGGTTTAGTTGTTGTCCTTTGTTCATTTGATGTAATAATTTAATGTTATCTGGATTTTTGCAAGAGTGGTTGTGAATGTATAAATGTCTGCCAAAGTTTGAATTATATGTTTGAGAGAAATGTTCTTTAATTCTAGTTTTTATAGCTCTACCGGTTTCTCCAATATAGGTGGCTCCGCAGTCATCGCAAGTTAATGAGTAGACGCCATTTTTGTCCATTATGTTTGTCTTATCTTTGGGGTTACAAAGTATTTGTTTAAGTGTCTGATTGTTTTTGTATGCTGGTTTTATGTTATATTGGTATAGTAATTTTTGTATTTTATGTGTGATAGGTCCGTGTATGGTGAATTTTTTATATATGAATGGAGTATTTTGAGTTTGTATTTTTATTGTTTCTAGAGGTGGGAGAAGCATTTTTTGATGTTTTTTATATATAAGTTTGTCTATTAAGTTCGGATTGTATTGATTGTTAAAGGCAATTTGTTTGATAATATTGATTTCATGTTGTTTTTGAGTTTCTGTCATAGGTGTATTTACTAATCTATTGATATATGCGTGGAATGCTGCTAATTTATGAGTGTGATGATGGATTGAATGAAATGGTATAATGGTATCCGTTTGTGTTGGTTTACGGTAAATGGAAAAAAGTAGGTTTTGATTGTTCTTAGTGATGGTGATATCTAGAAAATTAAGTGAGTTGTTTTTTTCCTGGTCTATAGTGAATTGGATATTCGGGTGAATTTTATTGATGTCTGTGTGAAATTTGTTGATATCATCGTTGTTGTCTCCTTTCCATATGCATATTATGTCATCGACGTATCTTTTCCAGAGGATGATATTGTTGGCATTATTAAGATTATGAATATTTTGTTCTATATGGTCAATATAAATATCTGCGAGGAGTCCACTTATATTAGAGCCCATGGGTAGTCCATCTTCCATTTTATAAAATTTGTTATCGAATAAGCAAAAATTCTGTTCTGTGATGTGTTGAGTGATTTTTATGATATTGTTTTGGTCTTCTGTGTCGTTAATGGTATAAGGTAATATGGTTTTTATGATGTTAAGTGTTTCTTTGATAGGTATGTTTGAGTACATATTGGTTATGTCAAAAGATATGAGAGTGTATAGTGATGGTAGTTTGATGTCTTGCAACGTTTTAATTAGTTCTTGTCTGTTCGTTATAGTGTGTTTAGGTTTGAAGTTGATATGGTGTTTGAAAATATGATTGATATTTTGGGCTAGGATTTGTGCTGGTGTATCGTAGGTGGTGTTAACTGGTCTTATGGGGATATTGTTATTTGTGTTAGTTTTTTTATGTAGTTTGGGTTGTCCATATAGTATTGGTGATATGGGGTTCATAGGGATAAATGTTTTGTTATTATTAATATTAACATCCTTATATTTTAATAATGTTGGTTTGGTATTCTTGATTATTCCTTTAGTTTTGTTAATATATTTCTTAAGTGGATTATTATCGAGTAATATATAGTTATTTTCATTGAGAAAAGATTGTATTTTGTTGTTATAATCTTCTCGATCTAGAATGACCAAACCAGCATTCTTATCCGCAGTGACTACTACTAAATTATTATGTTTGATTTTCTTTTTCAGTTTATTAATAGTTTGTTTGTTAGTTTGTTGTGTTAGTACCTTATGTTTATTTTGTTCTTGTGTTTGTTTTCTCTCTTCTGTTTTTATTAATTGTATGCATTCACCTCGTAAAATTTCTTCATTAGGTTGTCCTTGTATGGCGGCTTCCAATTCAATGGCGATTTTGGTGATGTTGGGTGGATTAAGGTCTGGAGCGTATTTGTGTCCTTGATTTAGTAACTTCTGTTCTTCGTGGGTAAATGTTGTATTGCTGAGATTTGTAATCCTTGGTTGGAAGGTGTGTTTGGAGTAATGTTGTTGGATTTGTTGTTCTCTGTTTATGTGGGCTTGTTTCAAGTTGTGTAGTTTGATATCCTTTGTTCTTTTGAATTGTCTTCTGTGTGTTTGTGATGTGTGTTGTATGTGTGATATAGTTTCGTTTAGTTCGATGTAATGTAGTCGGAGTACTAAATTGTCGTATATGTATCTAAGAATAATATTAAAGTGGTTTAATATGCTGTAGTGTTTATGTAGTTCTTTTTTAATGACTCTTTTTCTAATGACTGTTTGTATAAAAGGTTGAATTATATTAGGTAATTTGAACTTGGCAAAATTGGGTGTAAGTTTTTCTCGTATGCATGTGTTGATGAAGTAAATATGCATTAATGTATTTTGTTTTTTAATATTAAGTTTATTGTAGTTGTGGATTAGTTCCGCTGTACTTGCGTTGTTTAAATTGTTGGTGTTGTAATCCATGGTTACTGGGTAATGTTTAAATGGTAATAAAATGACGTACGTCCCAGTATTTAGTTGAAATTTTATTTTTCTGAACTAGTTTCGGATAATCACCCCCTGCGTTGCAATTTTATATTTTTTATATTTTTATATTTTGTTTTTTAAACATGTATATATTTCGTATTTTTGTAGTTTTTCTGCTGAAGATGGATATTATCCGAAACTAGTTCAGAAAAATAAAATTTCAACTAAATACTGGGACGTACGTCATTTTATTACCATTTAAACATTACCCAGTAACCATGGATTACAACACCAACAATTCAAAATTATTTTATTCAAGGATTGTAACCTTAAAAAATAACAAAGAAATTCACAAAAATGATCAATTTTTATAATATTTTTCACAAAATGAGAAAATTAATCAATTTTGCCAATACAAAAAATTTTGTCCTTTTGTAAAAATTTAACTTTTTTTGTATTTTCTTATCATTTTTAAGTCGTATAGCTTCTAAATTAAATACGAATGATTTTTTCGATTGTCAAAATTGATTGATTTTGTCATTTTGAGAAAAATATTATAAAAATTGATTATTTTTTGAATGCCTTTGTAATTTTTCAAGTCTTATAGCTTCTAAACTAAATGCGAATGTTTTTTTTCCATTGTCAAAATTAATTGATTTTGTCATTTAATATATTATAAAAATTGATCATTTTTTTAAATGCCTTTGTCATTTTTCAAGTCCTATAGCTTCTAAATTAAATGCGAATGATTTTTTCCATTGCAAAAATTGATTCATTTTGTCATTTTGAGAAAAATATTATAAAAATTGATCATTTTTTTTAATGCCTTTGTGTCATTTTTCAAGTCTTATAGCTTCTAAACTAAATGCGAATGATTTTTTCCATTGCAAAAATTGATTGATTTTGTCATTTTGTGAAAAATATTATAAAAATTGATAATTTTTTTTAATGCCTTTGTCATTTTTCAAGTCTTATAGCTTCTAAATTAAATGCGAATGATTTTTTCCATTGCAAAAATTGATTGATTTTGTCATTTTGAGAAAAATATTATAAAAATGGATCATTTTTTTGAACGCCTTTGTCAATTTTCAAGTCGTACAACTTCTAAACTTATTGTGAATGATTTTTTCCATTGCCAAAATTGATTGTTCCTGTCATTTTGAGACAAATATTACAAAAATTGATCATTTGTTTTAATGCCTTTGTCATTTTTCAAGTCTTATAGCTTCTAATACGAATGATTTTTACCATTGCCAAAATTGATTAATTTTGTCATTTTGAGAAAAATATTATAAAAACTGGTAACTTTTTTGTATTTTTCCGTTATTTTTCAAGTCGGATAGGTTCTAAACTAAATAGGAATGATTTTTTTCATTGCCAAAATTGATTGATTTTGCCATTTTGAAAAAAATATTATAAAAATTGGTAACTTTTTTGTATTTTTCTGTCATTTTACAAGCCGTATAGCTTCTAAACTTAATGCGAATAATTTTTTCCATTACAAAAATTGTTTGGTTTTGTCATTTTGAGAAAAATATTATAAAAATTGGTAGCTTTTTTTATTTTTTGGTCATTTTTCAAGTCGTATAGCTTCTAAACTAAATATGAATGATTGTTTCCATTGCCAAAATGAATTGATTTTTATTCATTTTAGAGTCTGAATTTTGGGTGCTCATTTCCTAAGCTATAAATAAATACACTGTTTTTAGAAATCTTACATAAACATTTTAAAACTATTTCTTAACCCTCCTTAAATTCTGAAAAAAAAAATGTTATGTTTTTTTTTAATTTTAGTTCAAATTTCGGTGTTTCAATGATCAAAACTCAGATGGTTTGTATATTTTTATCATAAATCAAACTATTGTTGCACATGAATTGTTTCTGATGTGCATGTTACAATCCCCAATTTTTGGTACTTCGCCTTGATTTTGCAATAGTTTTTTTTTTTAATTGAGATCATATTTCGGTGTTTGAATGATCAAAACTCAGATGGTTGAAATATTTTTATCAAAATTCAAACTATTGTTCAACATTTGCTGTTTATGAAGTACAAATTAAAATCCCCAATTTTTGATGATTTTTCAAAATAATTTGTGATAGTTTTTTTTGAGTTCATATTTCGGTTAATCTCAGATAGTTTAAAAGTTTTATCAAAAATAAAACATCGTTGCAAATTAGCTGTTTCTGGAGTACTGATTAAAATCCCAAATTTTTGGTACTTCATCATGATTTTGCAAACTTTTTTTTTTTATTTCAGTTCATATTTTGATGTTTGGATGATCAAAACTCAGATGGTTTATATGTTTTTATCAAAATTCAAATTACGATTTGAACATTTGCTGTTTCTGAAGTAGGTATAAATTAAAATCCCCAATTTTTGGTACTTCATCTTGATTTTGTAGTTTTTTTTTCAGTTCATATTTTGATCTTTGAATGTTCAAAACTTAGATGGTTTATATGTTTTTATCAAAATTCAAATTACGATTTGAACATTTGCTGTTTCTGAAGTATAAATTAAAATTCCCAATTTTTGGCACTTCATCTTGATTTTGCAGATTTTTTTTTGAGTTCATATTTTGATCTTTGAATGTTCAAAACTCAGATGGTTTATATGTTTTTATCAAAATTCAAATTACGATTTGAACATTTGCTGTTTCTGAAGTATAAATTAAAATCCCCAATTTTTGGTACTTCATCTTGATTTTGCAGATTTTTTTTTCAGTTCATATTTTGATGTTTGAATGATCAAAACTCAGATGGTTGATATATTTTTATCAAAATTCAAACTGTTGTTTGAACATTTGCTGTTTCTGAAGTATGAATTAAAATCCCCAATTTTTGGTATTTCATCTTGATTTTGCAGATTTTTTTTAAATTTGAGTTCATATTTTGATGTTTGAATGATCAAAACTCAGATGGTTTGTATGTTTTTATCAAAATTCAAATTACGATTTGAACATTTGCTGTTTCTGAAGTATAAATTAAAATTCCCAATTTTTGGTACTTCATCTTGATTTTGTAGATTTTTTTTTCAGTTCATATTTTGATGTTTGAATGATCAAAACTCAGATGGTTTATATGTTTTAATCAAAATTCAAACTATGATGTTTCTGAAGCATAAATTAAAATTCCTAATTTTTGGTACTCCATCTTGATTTTGCAGATTTTTTTTAAATTCATATTTTGATGTTTGAATGTTCAAAACTCAGATGGTGTATATGTTTTAATCAAAATTCAAATTACGATTTGAACATTTGCTGTTTCTGAAGTATAAATTAAAATTCCCAATTTTTGGCACTTCATCTTGATTTTGCAGATTTTTTTTTCAGTTCATATTTTGATCTTTGAATGTTCAAAACTCAGATGGTTTATATGTTTTTATCAAAATTCAAATTACGATTTGAACATTTGCTGTTTCTGAAGTATAAATTAAAATCCCCAATTTTTGGTACTTCATCTTGATTTTGCAGATTTTTTTTTTCAGTTCATATTTTGATGTTTGAATGATCAAAACTCAGATGGTTGATATATTTTTATCAAAATTCAAACTGTTGTTTGAACATTTGCTGTTTCTGAAGTATGAATTAAAATCCCCAATTTTTGGTATTTCATCTTGATTTTGCAGATTTTTTTTAAATTTGAGTTCATATTTTGATGTTTGAATGATCAAAACTCAGATGGTTTGTATGTTTTTATCAAAATTCAAATTACGATTTGAACATTTGCTGTTTCTGAAGTATAAATTAAAATCCCCAATTTTTGGTACTTCATCTTGATTTTGCAGATTTTTTTTTTCAGTTCATATTTTGATGTTTGAATGATCAAAACTCAGATGGTTGATATATTTTTATCAAAATTCAAACTGTTGTTTGAACATTTGCTGTTTCTGAAGTATGAATTAAAATCCCCAATTTTTGGTATTTCATCTTGATTTTGCAGATTTTTTTTAAATTTGAGTTCATATTTTGATGTTTGAATGATCAAAACTCAGATGGTTTGTATGTTTTTATCAAAATTCAAATTACGATTTGAACATTTGCTGTTTCTGAAGTATAAATTAAAATTCCCAATTTTTGGTACTTCATCTTGATTTTGTAGATTTTTTTTTCAGTTCATATTTTGATGTTTGAATGATCAAAACTCAGATGGTTTATATGTTTTAATCAAAATTCAAACTATGATGTTTCTGAAGCATAAATTAAAATTCCTAATTTTTGGTACTCCATCTTGATTTTGCAGATTTTTTTTAAATTCATATTTTGATGTTTGAATGTTCAAAACGGAGATGGTTTATATGTTTTTATCAAAATTTAAATTACGATTTGAACATTTGCTGTTTCTGAAGTATAAATTAAAATTCCCAATTTTTGGTACTTCATCTTGATTTTGCAGATTTTTTTTTCAGTTCATATTTTGATGTTTGAATGATCAAAACTCAGATGGTTTATATGTTTTTATCAAAATTCAAATTACGATTTGAACATTTGCTGTTTCTGAAGTATGAATTAAAATCCCCAATTTTTGGTACTTCATCTTGATTTTGCAGAATTTAATTTTTCGAATTTGAGTTCATATTTTGATGTTTGAATGATCAAATGATCAAAACTCAGATGGTTTATATGTTTTTATCAAAATTCAAACCGTTGTTTGAACATTTGCTTTTTCTGAAGTATGAATTAAAATCCCCAATTTTTGGCACTTCATCTTGATTTTGCAGATTTTTTTTTGAGTTCATATTTTGATGTTTGAATGTTCAAAACTTAGATGGTTTATATGTTTTTATCAAAATTAAAATTGCGATTTGAGCATTTGTTGTTCCTGAAGTATAAATTAAAATCCGCAATTTTTGGTAATTTCGCAGAAAAATTTGTATTTTTTTTTAATTAGAGTTTTATTGGTAAATTATAATTGGTGTTTTTATAAACATTCGAACTGATTTTTAAAGATTGAAACTTTAACGTGAGGTTTTCTCAAGTTCAATTTTTTAACGTGTAGATTTTTGTTGATTAGATTGTAACTTTCTCTGTATGAATTTGTATAATTTTTTTTTCAAAGTTAAAATATAAACAGAAAAACAGCACTTGCCCTCGAAACGGGCATGTCTGACATAAGAGCCATTAATTGGTTCTTAATTTAAAGGATATATTACGCATTCCAAAATAATCACCACCTTTGGCATTGAGTTCTAACTCAATTCAAACACGAAACGTCTTTTCAAAGAGCATTCCAAGATTAACAAATAATAAACCATCCACAAAAGTCGCATTTAAATAACAATCATCCCGTGCAAACGTTAATTTCCCAACGGTTACGTCTTTGTCCGAAAATATTTCAGGGCCAATATTACAGGAAACCGAGTGAGTAATTACTTTCTGCAATTTTATTCATCAAAAAGTATTTAAAGGTGACACCACTGGTGACTTTATTTCCTTCATTCTTGTTGTTGATACATTTTTTTTTCCCCGCTTACATCATCCGATTGATATCAGATGTGCAATTTATACTTCAGTCAAGGATTCATGCTAATACAACAATGCTTGAATTTTCTGAATTTACAGCTGGTAATTGGTTGGTTGATGGAGCCGTCAGATAAATATTACGCAATTACAGATTTCTTTAATTTGCGATAATCGACTTACCCGGTTCTATTTCCGTTATAATCGCGGTGATCATCTCCCCGTGCGGCCCGATGCTGTGGGTAATTATCGGCTTCGGTTTCATGTGGGGATTTTCCGGTCTCGGGGAGTTTTGTATTTGATTCAGGTCCGAACCGTTGTTTCGTTTGCTGCTGTTTTTGCCGTCTTCGTGTAAGTGGTCTCCTCTTCGATTGCCGCCGTAGGAATCATCAAGGGGGCGGATGCTGTCGGAATAACCTGAGTTTGGATTGTTGGGGTCGGGTTTGTTTACTGGGGTTTCGGCGGGTCTGTCGTATAGGGGTTTGGGGCGATCGTTATATTCTGGACGTGGTCCGTCATTTGGTCGAAGGGGTAGTCTGTCTGGTCTAGGTCTATCGTTGTATCCAGGTTTATCAAAAAAATCATAACCAGGACGGTCGAAATCTGGCCTGGGTCTATCAAAATCCGGTCTTGGACGATCGATTTGTGGCCTGTCGTATCCAGGTCGATCATTGGGTGGACCATCATATCCAGGTCGGTCGTTAGGTGGTCTATCATAACCAGGTCGATCGTTAGGGGGTCTATCATAACCAGGTCGATCGTTAGGGGGTCTCTCATAACCAGGTCGATCGTTAGGTGGTTTATCATAGCCAGGTCGATCATTGGGTGGACCATCGTACCCAGGTCGGTCGTTAGGTGGCCGATCTTCGTGTATCGGTCGAGGAGGTCTATTTCCGTATCCATCATTTATTGGCCTAGGACGATCTAACGGTGGATGCGGATTAGGCCTATCAAGATCCGGTCTAAAGTGGTTAGGTCTTTCCCCGACAGGATTTGGACCGCTCTGATAACCGTCGTTTGAAGGCCTCGGCCGATCAAGAGGCGGATGCGGATCAGGTCGATCGAAATCGGGCCTATTCTGATAACCATCATCCATCGGTCTTGGTCTATCAAGCGGTGGACGATCAGAATCAGGCCTGCCTTGATAACCATCATCCAACGGCCTAGGTCTATCAATCGGAGGCCTTGGATTGGGACGATCAAAGTCAGGCCTTGGTCTATCGAATGGTGGCCGTGAATCGGGCCTGTTCTGATAACCATCATCCATCGGCCTGGGTCTATCCAGTGGCGGCCGCGGATTCGGCCGATCGGAATCGGGTCCATTTTGATAACCATCATCCAATGGCCTCGGTCTATCAAGCGGTGGACGATCTGAGTCAGGCCTGCCTTGATAACCATCATCCATCGGTCTTGGCCTATCAAGCGGTGGACGATCAGAATCTGGCCTGCCTTGATAACCATCATCCAACGGCCTCGGTCTATCAATAGGTGGGCGCGGATTGGGTCTATCATAATCGGATCCAGGTCTATCAAGATGAGGTTTCGGACGACTATCGTACCCATCATTCAACGGCCTAGGACGAACCGGATTCGGTCTTTCAAGATCATATCCTGAACCAGGTTTCGGTCGATCCACCCCACTCCCATAATTCGGTCGTCTAGGTGGAATACTATTAGTATCAAAATCGATTCTATCATGATCGTTATAGCCAATATCGTTGTCTAAAGGGCGGGTAGGTCCAGGGTCGTAGTCTCCAGTACCGGGCCGAAAAAAAGGCTTATCGTTGTACGGATGATTCAAGCTACTCGGCCGGAACGGTGGCCTTGGATCATCATAGTAAACCGGCCTAGGTCTACCATACCGATCGTCAAAATTATCGTACCTATGCGTATTCAAAAACGGCCTTTCTCCATAACCATCTGGTTTGTAGGGCCTCACCGGTTTACCATCGAACTCATAACCAACCGGACGATGCCGATCAGGCCTGTAGGACTTATCAGTTGCGCCGGGATCGTAGTAACCTATGGCGGGTCCCAGGCCGGTAAACGATGGCCTGTGCGGGTCGGGTCTTACACTTATCAGCGTGGTGTGTACATGTTGCGCGTCTGAATATCCCGGCCTAGGTCTGTGTTCGGTTTCAGGTCTTTCCGGGCGGTAATTGTTGCTGCTAGATCCATGACTGTCTGATGTGTCTGGTTGAGCATGGTGCAGTTCTGTGGTGGGGTTTTGTTCGATGACTAATTTACAACCTAATTTCTTAATGTAGAGATCAAAATCGGGATCGGGTGCAGTTCCTATCGGCTTCAGGTCCACCGTTTCCTTCACGACTTTTGTACTAAGTTCACAACTAGCATTTCCTTTCACACCAATGCTAAATAGAAGAAATAAGACATTAGTGCGCTTCTGTATCTACAGTTTGCTACTTTTGTACCAGCAGCGGGAAGTGGATCTTTTTTAGAGGAGGCTAAGACAAATATACCGCACGTGCTACACCACCAAGCTGTTTTGGTTAATTTTTCTTCCACAGCGTCCTCCCCTAACATCCACAAGCCGCTGCCGTTTTAAGACCTGTGTAAACATATGTGTTAGCACCAATAAATACTATTACTATTACTATTACTATTACTAATTTCACACTAACACTAAAAGAAAATCAGTGATTAAAGTATGATCAACGGATCTTTGATAGTACGTCATTGCCAAAAACGGGGTGTTCTCAACTTGGACGACATGCATAAACACATTATGGTGTAGAGGCAGGGAACGCATAAAAATATTGCCACAACTAGGTTCAGTTACAGAAGTGCACGCAAAGATCCATTGATCAAAGTATACATTACATAAATCTACAATTTAAATTCGTGCTCCTCGTGCTATACAACATTACATACGCATGCATGTATACATAGTTGCCTATATTTATACCCGTGAGGAGGATAATATTACGCAGGCGACGCGTCAGCAAAGAAACTCGAAGACGGAAAATATCGAAAAATCAATTTTTTAACACGTCCGCTGCCACCGACGCGCTAGTGCTTCCAACTTTATACTTTCGTATGTGCAATCCCAATTGTAGTGGCAGCGAACGTGTTAATAATCATCATGTAGTACCTGTTTTTTATTAGAAGAACGAGCTAAATCGATTGGCTGTAAAAAATGTAATCTAGAAAAAATTGCAAAAAAGAAAACCATTTCGAAGTATATATTATATAAATCTACAATTTAAACTCGGGTTCCTCGTGCTATACAACATTACATACACATGCTTGTATACATGGTTGCCTACGTTTATACCCCGTGAGCAGGATATTATTACGCACCACATATTGTAGAAGCAGTAAACGTATGAAAATATTTTTGGATCCAGTTTCGGCGTGCATGCAAAGATCCATTGATCGCAGTATATATTACATAAATCTACAATTTCAATTCGTGCTTCTCGTGGTATACAACATTACATACACATGCACGTATACGCGATTGCCTACGTCCACACCCAGGGAGGAGGATATCATTGCGCACTCACCCGAAACTAAAACTCCTGCATTTATCACCATCCTTCGTGCACTCCCGCTGACAATCTGGCACCGTTTTTAATTCCAAGTTCGCGTACACATCCTTATCATTTAACCTATTCCCTATGGCAAGTCTCTCGAAGCAATCTGGAACAATTAAAAAAACAGAACATTTTTTCAGTTGCAATAAAATAATAATTAGCAATCTGGAACAATTAAAAAAAAAATTTCAATTGCAATAAAATAATAATTACATGGCTGAAGGACTTCGGTCGATGGCCATTGTATTTATTATTTATTATGTATTTAGTAAGTACAATAAACGTTTATTATTATTAATAATTACATTCTTCTAACTGTGCATTTTTTTGCTGTGGTGAAATGATTGATTGCGTTCGCATCAATAATTGAAGTGAATTGTTTTTGCCCGCGAAATAAAAATGTAATTTCGGTCAAGAATCCATAACGGATTTACAGTTAGGATAATTTGTCTATACGCGAAACGTATTTCCGAACCGAACCGGGAATTGGTGAATTGGTGAATTGGCATAAAGGCGGCGGTGACCTAGAATTGTTGGTGAAGTCATATGGCCCGAAGAGATGAAACGAGTTTAAAAGGATTCTGCAAGTATTTACGCTTTTTTAACGGAATCTGATGTAAATGTTTCCGCGTGTCTAATTGGATATGTTTTTATTATTTATAAACCGATACGTTTTTTTTTATATATTTGCAATTGGTGAAGGATGAATTGTTGAAATCAAATCCCAAGAAAAGTAATCGGTCACACCATCATCTACTAAAGATATGACTACCGTAAATTATCGCCCCCTACTCAGAAAAAAGCCCTTTTAAGGGCCAAACAAAAACTAATTAATAATTTCACATTGTCAACAATAAATGAATGAATGAATGAATGTGGAATTAGAATTGATAATTTTTAGAATAGAAATTTACTCTCCTGAAGGGTATTTTTATTCAAATTTTTGTCTGAATTAAATTTAATTTCGAAAAATTTTCACGATTTTTATTAGGAGACTGGGAACGAAAAGATGAATTTTGCGCCTAATATTTAATTTCAAAAATCGATCGAAAATTTGTGGTTCAGAATGTCTACCCAAAATTAATTCGCCATAATTTTCACCATTTTTTCCATATTATTACTAAGGAAAAAAATGTATGCTAACAAAATTTTGAGTCTCAGAAAAATTTGAAAAAATTCATGACGGTTCTTAATGACGGGAAAAAGCACGTATTTTTCAGAAAAAAAATGTTTGGTCAATTGGATCATTTTGCCATTTCCATGGAAAAAATGCATGCAAAAAATGTTGGATCTCGGAATTTAAAAAAAAAAATCGTGACGGTTCTTAATGACGGGAAAAACATGTAAAGTAATTATTTTTCAGAAAAAAGATTTTTTGGTCATTTGATGATTTTTGCCAGTTTTTCCATGGAAAAAATGCTTGCAAAAAATGTTGGATCTCGGAATTTTTTTTTTAAATTCGTGACGGTTCTTAATGACTGGAAAAACAGTGTGAAGTAACAATTTTTCAGAAAAAAACATTTTTGGTCATTTGATGATTTTTGCCAATTTTTCTATTTTCCAAAATGCATGCAAAAAATGTAAGGTCTCAGAAAAATTTGAAAAAATTCATGAAAGTTCTTAATGCCAGGAAAAACCCTGTAAAGTGACAATTTTTCAGAAAAAACAATTTGTTGGTCATTTGATGATTTTCGCCATTTTTTTCACTGTATTACTCAGTAAAAATACATACAAAAAATGTTGGGTCTCAGAAAAATTTTAACAAATTGATGAAGCTTCTTAATGGCGGGAAAAAATCTATTTTTCCGAATTTTTACATTTGATGATATTCTCCATTTTTTCCATAGTATTATTCCGTAAAAAAAATGCATGAAAAAAAATGTTGGGCTCAGAAAAATTTGAAGAAATTCATGAAGGTTCTTAATAACGAGAAAACGCGTGTAAAGTAACTATTTTTCGGAAAAAAATGTTTTGGTCATTTGATGATTTTCGCCAATTTTTCCATAGTATTGCTCAGGAAAAAAATGTTGGGTCTCAGAAAAATTTGAAAAAATTCATGACGGTTTTTAATGACGGGAAAACGCGTGTAAAGTGACTGTTTTTTCGAAAAAAATGTTTTGTCATTTGATGATTTTCGCCATTTTTTTCTTGGGGAAAAAAATTCATGCAGAAAATGTTGGGTCTCAAAAAAAATTTGAAAAAATTCATGACGGTCTGTAATGACGGGAATGAGCGTGTAAGGTAACTATTTAATAATAATAATTTAATAATTTTTTTGGTCATTTGATGATTTTTGCCAATTTTTCCATAGTATTATTCAAGAAAAAAATGTATGCAGTAAATGTTGGATCTCAGAAAAAATTTAAAAAAATCATGACGGTTCTTAATGACAGGAAAAATTGTGTAAAGTAACTATTTTTCCCGAAAAAAAAACTGTTTGGTCATTTGATAATTTTCGCCATTTTTCCATAATATTTATTACTCAGGAAAAAAATGCATGCAAAAAATGTTGGGTCTCAGAATAAATTAAAAAAATTCATGACGGTCCTTAATGACGGAAAAAAGCGTGTAAAGTAATAGTTTTTTCGAAAAAAAATTATTTGATCATTTGATGTTTTTTTGCAGAAAATGTTGGGTCTCAGAATAAATTTAAAAAATTTATGACGGTCCTTAATGACGGGAAGAACCGTGTAATGTAAAAATTTTTCAGAAAAAATTTTTTTGGTCGTTTGATGATTTTTTTCCAATTTTTTTTTTTCAAGTATTACTTAGGAAAAAATGCATGCAAAAAATGTTGGGTCTCAGAACAATTTAAAAAACGGCGTGTAAAGAAACAATTTCTTTGAAAAAAATTTTTTTGGTCATTTGAAGATTTTTGCCAATTTTTCCATAGTATTACTCAGGAAAAAAATGCATGCAGTAAATGTTGGGTCTTAGAAAAAAATAAAAAAATTATGACGGTTTTTAATTGCAGGAAAAGGCGTGTAAAGTAACTATTTTTTCGAAAAACAAATGTTTGGTCTTTTGATGCTTTTGGTCTTTTATACTATTATTCAGGAAAAAAATTCATGCAAAAAATGTTGGGTCGCAGAAATTTTTTTAAAAAATCATAACAGTTCTGGATGACGGGAAAAAACGTGTATGGTTACTATTTTTCAAAAAAAAATGTTTGGTCATTTGATTATTTTTGTTATTTTTTCCATAGTATTATTCGGCAAAAAATGCTTGCAGAAAATGTTAGGTCTCAGAAAAAATTGAAAAAAATCATGACGGGAAAAAGCGTATAAAGTAACATTTTTTCTGAAAAAACATTATTTTTGGTCATTTGATGATTTCATGATATTGACCATTTTTTTCTAAAGTATTACTTAGGAAAAAAATGCATCCAGAAAATGTTGGGTCTCGGAAAAATTGAAAAAAATCATGACGGGAAAAAGCGTATAAAGTAACATTTTTTCTGAAAAAAAAATTTTTTTGGCCATTTGATGATTTTTGCCAATTTTTCCATAGTATTATTCAGAAAAAAATGCATGCAAAAAATGCTGGGTCGCAGAAAAATTTGAAAAAATTCATAACAGTTCTTAATGACGAGAAAAAGTGTGTATAGTAACTATTTTTCCGAAAAAAAAATGTTTGGTCATTATTTGATGATTTCATCATTTCATGATTTTCGGCATTATTCCAGAGTATTACTCAGGAGAAAATGCCTGTAAAAAATTTTGGATCTCAAAATATGTATAAAAAAATATTGGGCCTCACAATTTCCACGATTTACATCAGGAGACTAGGAATGAAAAGAGGTATTGTACAATTGGAAAAAGTTCGATGACAATTGCTTATTTACCTTTTTTAACAAACAAACGTAGAGTGTGCGGCGCGGTGCGTGATGCGTGGATCGTGCAGCGCGGAGCTTGGAGCGTCGAGCGTGAAGCGTGGTACAAAGTCGGGGTACAAAGTCGGAGTAAAAAGTCCAAATTCAAATTCAAATTCTTTATTAATGCATTAACATATATGTTTTTACATACGTCATATATTACAATATTGCACATGGATAATAAATATGGAAAGTATTCTTAAATTAAATTGAAAGTTCGGGTATATAGTCCAGGTAAAAAATCTGGGTACAATGTCTGGGTAAAAAGTCCGGGTTGTTAAACAATGATTCCACTTCTGGAATCTAAACGTTAACACATAATAATATGCTGTAATAATGTGAACTACAGCTAAATTACCACTCGGACCTTTTTGATATTAAATTCAATTAATTACAGGCACCTCCAAGTTTACCAGTAACATTTACTGATTTTGGATTGAATTACGTAATGGTAAAATAGCAAACGAACATGGGATTTGCGATCTCTTTGGATTTAATAATAGGTTACAAAATAAATAAGAATGAAATGATTACACTGATCCTTTCTCACGTTGCATTGCACTCGTGTGCCGATCGCTTTAATTTCTGCAATTAATTGTGTTATATAATTTCACAGTTTTGGAACTAGAGAATTTTACACTAAACTAATAAAATAATAATTGAACAAATAATAATGTGTGCCGATCGCTTTAATTTTTCCAATTAATTGTGTTATATAATTTCGCAGTTTTGGAACTAGAGAAGCAGATATTCAAGTAAAGAAATAATAATTTATTTATGTTATTATCATTATTTCTTAATTTTGAGAACTAAAACTTTTATTTGACCAAGTTTTATATGTGGCAATTTATTATGTATTATCCGGTTATTATCTGTCTAGACGGGCATACCTGTTTGACCCTTATAAACCAAAAAGTTCTTGGCACGCAGAAGAAATTAATGATGGTTATAAATCCCCAAAATTCCTCTGGTGGTTATTAAGGAACTCGATGGTATGATAATTGGATCGATAAACGTGCGAAATTAAAAAATCGCGGAATAAAAAAAAATAATTAAAAAAAAGTTCAACGATCGAATCATTGCAATATTTGTTACAATAAATATAGACGAGAAAAATATTTTTTTTTATTAATAAAAATATTAAATATGGGGCATAAATGAGACCCTTGTGGTAACCTTGAATTAGTTTTGAAATATTTGTAATCTTTAATATAAATATTTACGATAAATATGGACAAGAAAAATAATAAAATTTTTACGTCAAACATTATGATTAATAAAAATATTAAATAAATCGGGCCTAACCTCGGGTGGTAACCTTAAATTCATTTTTGAAATCTTCCGATAATTTTTACACATTGATTGATTTTTGGCGTTGAAACCAATAACGCGGATCTTATCAATCAATATTTTATGTCCACAAATAATTAATTTTTTTATGTCAAAAATCGATTAGCGTTCTTTGTAATACCCAACGATATCATTAAAATAATTACCAAGACATCATCTCGTATTAGTCTTAATTTCACGCTATCTTACGAACATGATTATGTTCCAGACAATGATGACTGGCTAATGTTAACACAACATGATAATTGCTTACTTTAACCATTGGTTAGCTCAAGATAAATATTTTTTTATGCCAGATTAATTAAAAATTTCCTCATATCCTGCAGGATGTTACAGTAAAGAATCCATGGCATCGACGTTGATCTTGCCGTGAAACAAATTTTAACATGATTTAACGTTAAATGACGCAATCATTTAAAATTATGCAAACTATTTGCGGAAAAGAAATTATGCGCGAAATTTTCTTGAGGATGTTCACATCCAGGAAATAGAGTGTATAATTAATAAGAATAATAAATAAAATTATATAATATTTTCACCAATTGAAAGATTGTTACACTTTTTTGTCGGCTTTTACGCCTTGATCAAGTTTTGTGTATTTATAGGAAATGAAATGAATAAATGAATAATGGCAGAAACCCAGGGTCTCGAGCGGATATTTTTCAATTCGAAAAATGTACCGCCTGGGTGCGCCTGAGCGGGGAATCGAACCCACTCGGCTCGTGATGCAACATTTTCATAAAATCAAAAATAAAATTACACTTTGAACTATATATTACTGTATATTCATTAATGCTATAATGACAAACAAGAACTTTAATAAAGAATTTCGTTATCAGTCATATCTATTAATTTATAGAGAGAGACAGAGGCAATACATTTATTGAGACACTTTTACAAATGACCTCAACATGCTTCATTTATAGATTTTCGTAGCAGAACATCAAAGTAAGTAAATATTGGCGTATTTTTCCCATTACCCAAAAAATGTAGGTGTATACAGTCATTATTTCGTTAGAGCTGACGAACACTGAGAAAGATTTAAATGAAGATAAGCCGTCATGCTTATTTGAACCCAACGGAAATGCGTGACCAAAGGAACACTTACACTTGCTTTGTCGCGCGTGGTTCACTGCCCATAAGACAGACGTGACCATAGACTAAGTATTACATCAAGTTGAAACTGCAAGTGGAATCGATCCCACGTGAAACTGCATTTGGTTAAGATAATATAGGTCAAAATTTAAAGCGCCAAAGAATGGTATTAAAAAAAATGGTAATCTTTTTTTTTGGCATAGGTAACTATAGTCCTTTCTGCCAGAGGTACCATGTGACAGTGTATAACATGACAACAAATTAGTTGAGAAATGTTCTTTAGACTGCTCAAGATTTTAAAGATCGATAAACAATATTTACTTCAAGATTTCAAAAATTGGTAAAACAAAATTATTGAGAAATTTGCTTCAACTGACAATATTTTATTGCAAAACTTTTTTCAACAGTAGGAACGCCCAAGTCACCGCCACGCCGAGCCAAAACGCCATCGATCCACAACGTCACCACAGCCGCCACCGCCGCCGCCGACTCCGCCGCTTCCGTTGCCGCCGCTGCCATCGCCGCTAACTAATCATTTCCCACCTAAATATTTCTGACCCAATAAAATAATTTGATATTCTTACTTGCATATGTATATGTATAATTTTTGTTTTTTTTCTTTTTCTCTATATTCTTCCCTGACCTGTGTAAGACTGTATATGTTGTTAGCACCAATAAAATATATTATATTATATATTATTTTGTATTATGATTATTATAATTAATTGATGCTTTTGCATCCTAGAATTTGCACAAAGATTTACAGGATAAGAAGAAGCAAGAGGTATTTGTGACCATCACGAAAAAACAGCTCCCTAGAGAAGGTGGTCGACCACACCAACATCTTCTGGAGATATGACAACGGCAAATTTTGGGTGACCCAACCCCGAAAACAACGGCCCTTTTAAGGGCCATAAAAACTAACTAATTCTAAGGATTCTTCTTTGTCAATGAATGAATGAATGAATGCATGTATTTAAACAATGAAACACCAAAGTGCTCTCATTATAAAATATTGAAAAATTTTAGCCGAGATTATCAGAAGACTAGGAACGAAAAAAATTGTTTTTCACTTCAAAAATCGATCGAAACTTTGCGGTTCAGAATGTGTACCATAAATTAATTTCGACAAATTTTCACGATTTGTAACAGGAGACCAGGAACGAAAAGAGTAATTTTGTACTTCAAAAATCGATCTAAAATTTACGGTTCAGAATGTGTACCCTAATTTAATTTCGAAAATTTTTCTGGATTTGTATCAGGAGAACAGGAACGCAAAGAGGTATTTTACTCTTCATAAAATCGATCGAAAATTTACGGTTCAGAATGTGTACCCTAATTCAATTTCGAAAAATTTTCTGGATTTGTATCAGGAAAACAGGAACGCAAAGAGGTATTTTACTCTTCAAAAATCGATCGAAAATTTACGGTTCAGAATGTGTACCCTAATTTAATTTCGAAAAATTTTCTGGATTTGTATCAGGAGTCGAGGAACGCAAAGAGGTATTTTACTCTTCAAAAATCGATCGAAAATTTACGGTTCAGAATGTGTACCCTAATTCAATTTCGAAAAATTTTCTGGATTTGTATCAGGAGAACAGGAACGCAAAGAGGTATTTTACTCTTCATAAAATCGATCGAAAATTTACGGTTCAGAATGTGTACCGTAATTTAATTTCGAAAAATTTTCTGGATTTGTATCAGGAGTCGAGGAAAGCAAAGAGGTATTTTACTCTTCATAAAATCGATCGAAAATTTACGGTTCAGAATGTGTACCCTAATTTAATTTCAAAAATTTTCTGGATTTGTATCAGGAGTCGAGGAACGCAAAGAGGTATTTTACTCTTCAAAAATCGATCGAAAATTTACGGTTCAGAATGTGTACCCTAATTTAATTTCGAAAAAATTTCTGGATTTGTATCAGGAGACTAGGAACGCAAAGAGGTATTTTACTCTTCAAAAATCGATCGAAAATTTACGGTTCAGAATGTGTATCCTAATTCAATTTCGAAAAATTTTCTGGATTTGTATCAGGAGACTAGGAACGCAAAGAGGTATTTTACTCTTGAAAAATCGATCGAAAATTTACGGTTCAGAATGTGTACCCTAATTTAATTTCGAAAAATTTTCTGGATTAGTATCAGGAGACTAGGAACGCAAAGAGGTATTTTACTCTTCAAAAATCGATCGAAAATATACGGTTCAGAATGTGTACCCTAATTTAATTTCGAAAAATTTTCTGGATTTGTATCAGGAGTCAAGGAACGCAAAGAGGTATTTTACTCTTCAAAAATCGATCGAAAATTTATGGTTCAGAATGTGTATCCTAATTCAATTTCGCAAAATTTTCTGGATTTGTATCAGGAGTCGAGGAACGCAAAGAGGTATTTTACTCTTTAAAAATCGATCGAAAATTTACGGTTCAGAATGTGTACCCTAATTTAATTTCGAAAAATTTTCTGGATTTGTATCAGGAGACTAGGAACGCAAAGAGGTATTTTACTCTTGAAAAATCGATCGAAAATTTACGGTTCAGAATGTGTACCCTAATTTAATTTCGAAAAATTTTCTGGATTTGTATCAGGAGTCGAGGAACGCAAAGAGGTATTTTACTCTTCAAAAATCGATCGAAAATTTACGGTTCAGAATGTGTATCCTAATTTAATTTCGAAAAATTTTCTGGATTTGTATCAGGAGTCGAGGAACGCAAAGAGGTATTTTACTCTTCAAAAATCGATCGAAAATTTACGGTTCAGAATGTGTACCCTAATTTAATTTCGAAAAATTTTCTGGATTTGTATCAGGACAACAGGAATGCAAAGAGGTATTTTACTCTTCATAAAATCGATCGAAAATTTACGGTTCAGAATGTGTACCCTAATTTAATTTCGAAAAATTTTCTGGATTTGTATCAGGAGTCAAGGAACGCAAAGAGGTATTTTACTCTTGAAAAATCGATCGAAAATTTACGGTTCAGAATGTGTACCCTAATTCAATTTCTAAAAATTTTCTGGATTTGTATCAGGAGTCGAGGAACGCAAAGAGGTATTTTACTCTTCAAAAATCGATCGAAAATTTACGGTTCAGAATGTGTACCCTAATTTAATTTCGAAAAATTTTCTGGATTTGTATCAGGAGACTAGGAACGCAAAGAGGTATTTTACTCTTCAAAAATCGATCGAAAATTTACGGTTCAGAATGTGTACCCTAATTTAATTTCGAAAAATTTTCTGGATTTGTATCAGGACAACAGGAACGCAAAGAGGTATTTTACTCTTCATAAAATCGATCGAAAATTTACGGTTCAGAATGTGTACCCTAATTTAATTTCGAAAAAATTTCTGGATTTGTATCAGGAGTCGAGGAACGCAAAGAGGTATTTTACTCTTCAAAAATCGATCGAAAATTTACGGTTCAGAATGTGTACCCTAATTCAATTTCTAAAAATTTTCTGGATTTGTATCAGGAGTCGAGGAACGCAAAGAGGTATTTTACTCTTCAAAAATCGATCGAAAATTTACGGTTCAGAATGTGTACCCTAATTTAATTTCGAAAAATTTTCTGGATTTGTATCAGGACAACAGGAACGCAAAGAGGTATTTTACTCTTCAAAAATCGATCGAAAATTTACGGTTCAGAATGTGTACCCTAATTTAATTTCGAAAAATTTTCTGGATTTGTATCAGGACAACAGGAACGCAAAGAGGTATTTTACTCTTCATAAAATCGATCGAAAATTTACGGTTCAGAATGTGTACCCTAATTTAATTTCGAAAAATTTTCTGAATTTGTATCAGGAGAACAGGAACGCAAAGAGGTATTTTACTCTTCATAAAATCGATCGAAAATTTACGGTTCAGAATGTGTACCCTAATTTACTTTCGAAAAATTTTCTGGATTTGTATCAGGAGTCGAGGAACGCAAAGAGGTATTTTACTCTTCAAAAATCGATCGAAAATTTACGGTTCAGAATGTGTACCCTAATTCAATTTCTAAAAATTTTCCGGATTTGTATCAGGAGTCGAGGAACGCAAAGAGGTATTTTACTCTTCAAAAATCGATCGAAAATTTACGGTTCAGAATGTGTACCCTAATTTAATTTCGAAAAATTTTCTGGATTTGTATCAGGAGTCAAGGAACGCAAAGAGGTATTTTATTCTTCAAAAATCGATCGAAAATTTATGGTTCAGAATGTGTATCCTAATTCAATTTCGAAAAATTTTCTGGATTTGTATCAGGAGTCGAGGAACGCAAAGAGGTATTTTACTCTTGAAAAATCGATCGAAAATTTACGGTTCAGAATGTGTACCCTAATTTAATTTCGAAAAATTTTCTGGATTAGTATCAGGAGACTAGGAACGCAAAGAGGTGTTTTACTCTTCAAAAATCGATCGAAAATATACGGTTCAGAATGTGTACCCTAATTTAATTTCGAAAAATTTTCTGGATTTGTATCAGGAGTCAAGGAACGCAAAGAGGTATTTTACTCTTCAAAAATCGATCGAAAATTTATGGTTCAGAATGTGTATCCTAATTCAATTTCGAAAAATTTTCTGGATTTGTATCAGGAGTCGAGGAACGCAAAGAGGTATTTTACTCTTGAAAAATCGATCGAAAATTTACGGTTCAGAATGTGTACCCTAATTTAATTTCGAAAAATTTTCTGGATTTGTATCAGGAGACTAGGAACGCAAAGAGGTATTTTACTCTTCAAAAATCGATCGAAAATTTACGGTTCAGAATGTGTACCCTAATTTAATTTCGAAAAATTTTCTGGATTTGTATCAGGAGACTAGGAACGCAAAGAGGTATTTTACTCTTGAAAAATCGATCGAAAATTTACGGTTCAGAATGTGTACCCTAATTTAATTTCGAAAATTTTTCTGGATTTGTATCAGGAGTCGAGGAACGCAAAGAGGTATTTTACTCTTCAAAAATCGATCGAAAATTTACGGTTCAGAATGTGTACCCTAATTTAATTTCGAAAAATTTTCTGGATTTTTATCAGGAGTCGAGGAACGCAAAGAGGTATTTTACTCTTCAAAAATCGATCGAAAATTTACGGTTCAGAATGTGTACCCTAATTTAATTTCGAAAATTTTTCTGGATTTGTATCAGGAGTCGAGGAACGCAAAGAGGTATTTTACTCTTCAAAAATCGATCGAAAATTTACGGTTCAGAATGTGTACCCTAATTTAATTTCGAAAAATTTTCTGGATTTGTATCAGGAGACTAGGAACGCAAAGAGGTATTTTACTCTTGAAAAATCGATCGAAAATTTACGGTTCAGAATGTGTACCCTAATTTAATTTCGAAAATTTTTCTGGATTTGTATCAGGAGTCGAGGAACGCAAAGAGGTATTTTACTCTTCAAAAATCGATCGAAAATTTACGGTTCAGAATGTGTACCCTAATTTAATTTCGAAAAATTTTCTGGATTTGTATCAGGAGTCAAGGAACGCAAAGAGGTATTTTATTCTTCAAAAATCGATCGAAAATTTATGGTTCAGAATGTGTATCCTAATTCAATTTCGAAAAATTTTCTGGATTTGTATCAGGAGTCGAGGAACGCAAAGAGGTATTTTACTCTTGAAAAATCGATCGAAAATTTACGGTTCAGAATGTGTACCCTAATTTAATTTCGAAAAATTTTCTGGATTAGTATCAGGAGACTAGGAACGCAAAGAGGTGTTTTACTCTTCAAAAATCGATCGAAAATTTATGGTTCAGAATGTGTACCCTAATTTAATTTCGAAAAATTTTCTGGATTTGTATCAGGAGTCAAGGAACGCAAAGAGGTATTTTACTCTTCAAAAATCGATCGAAAATTTATGGTTCAGAATGTGTATCCTAATTCAATTTCGAAAAATTTTCTGGATTTGTATCAGGAGTCGAGGAACGCAAAGAGGTATTTTACTCTTGAAAAATCGATCGAAAATTTACGGTTCAGAATGTGTACCCTAATTTAATTTCGAAAAATTTTCTGGATTTGTATCAGGAGTCGAGGAACGCAAAGAGGTATTTTACTCTTCAAAAATCGATCGAAAATTTACGGTTCAGAATGTGTACCCTAATTTAATTTCGAAATTTTTTCTGGATTTGTATCAGGAGTCCAGGAACGCAAAGAGGTATTTTACTCTTCAAAAATCGATCGAAAATTTACGGTTCAGAATGTGTACCCTAATTTAATTTCGAAAAATTTTCTGGATTTGTATCAGGAGACTAGGAACGCAAAGAGGTATTTTACTCTTCAAAAATCGATCGAAAATTTACGGTTCAGAATGTGTACCCTAATTTAATTTCGAAATTTTTTCTGGATTTGTATCAGGAGTCGAGGAACGCAAAGAGGTATTTTACTCTTCAAAAATCGATCGAAAATTTACGGTTCAGAATGTGTACCCTAATTTAATTTCGAAAAATTTTCTGGATTTGTATCAGGAGACTAGGAACGCAAAGAGGTATTTTACTCTTCAAAAATCGATCGAAAATTTACGGTTCAGAATGTGTACCCTAATTTAATTTCGAAAATTTTTCTGGATTTGTATCAGGAGTCGAGGAACGCAAAGAGGTATTTTACTCTTCAAAAATCGATCGAAAATTTACGGTTCAGAATGTGTATCCTAATTTAATTTCGAAAAATTTTCTGGATTTGTATCAGGAGTCGAGGAACGCAAAGAGGTATTTTACTCTTCAAAAATCGATCGAAAATTTACGGTTCAGAATGTGTACCCTAATTTAATTTCGAAAAATTTTCTGGATTTGTATCAGGAGTCGAGGAACGCAAAGAGGTATTTTACTCTTCAAAAATCGATCGAAAATTTACGGTTCAGAATGTGTACCCTAATTTAATTTCGAATTTTTTTCTGGATTTGTATCAGGAGTCGAGGAACGCAAAGAGGTATTTTACTCTTCAAAAATCGATCGAAAATTTCAGAATGTGTACCCTAATTTAATTTCGAAAAATTTTCTGGATTTGTATCAGGAGTCAAGGAACGCAAAGAGGTATTTTACTCTTGAAAAATCGATCGAAAATTTACGGTTCAGAATGTGTACCCTAATTTAATTTCGAAAATTTTTCTGGATTTGTATTAGGAGTCGAGGAACGCAAAGAGGTATTTTACTCTTCAAAAATCGATCGAAAATTTACGGTTCAGAATGTGTATCCTAATTTAATTTCGAAAAATTTTCTGGATTTGTATCAGGAGTCGAGGAACGCAAAGAGGTATTTTACTCTTCAAAAATCGATCGAAAATTTACGGTTCAGAATGTGTACCCTAATTTAATTTCGAAAAATTTTCTGGATTTGTATCAGGAGTCGAGGAACGCAAAGAGGTATTTTACTCTTCAAAAATCGATCGAAAATTTACGGTTCAGAATGTGTATCCTAATTTAATTTCGAAAAATTTTCTGGATTTGTATCAGGAGACTAGGAACGCAAAGAGATATTTTACTCTTCAAAAATCGATAGAAAATTTACGGTTCAGAATGTGTACCCTAATTTAATTTCGAAAAATTTTCTGGATTTGTATCAGGAGTCGAGGAACGCAAAGAGGTATTTTACTCTTCAAACATCGATCGAAAATTTACGGTTCAGAATGTGTACCCTAATTTAATTTCGAAAAATTTTCTGGATTTGTATCAGGAGTCGAGGAACGCAAAGAGGTATTTTACTCTTCAAAAATCGATCGAAAATTTACGGTTCAGAATGTGTACCCTAATTTAATTTCGAAAAATTTTCTGGATTTGTATCAGGACAACAGGAACGCAAAGAGGTATTTTACTCTTCATAAAATCGATCGAAAATTTACGGTTCAGAATGTGTACCCTAATTTAATTTCGAAAAATTTTCTGGATTTGTATCAGGAGTCGAGGAACGCAAAGAGGTATTTTACTCTTCAAAAATCGATCGAAAATTTACGGTTCAGAATGTGTATCCTAATTTAATTTCGAAAAATTTTCTGGATTTGTATCAGGAGACTAGGAACGCAAAGAGATATTTTACTCTTCAAAAATCGATAGAAAATTTACGGTTCAGAATGTGTACCCTAATTTAATTTCGAAAAATTTTCTGGATTTGTATCAGGAGTCGAGGAACGCAAAGAGGTATTTTACTCTTCAAACATCGATCGAAAATTTACGGTTCAGAATGTGTACCCTAATTTAATTTCGAAAAATTTTCTGGATTTGTATCAGGAGTCGAGGAACGCAAAGAGGTATTTTACTCTTCAAAAATCGATCGAAAATTTACGGTTCAGAATGTGTACCCTAATTTAATTTCGAAAATTTTTCTGGATTTGTATCAGGAGTCGAGGAACGCAAAGAGGTATTTTACTCTTCAAAAATCGATCGAAAATTTACGGTTCAGAATGTGTACCCTAATTTAATTTCGAAAAATTTTCTGGATTTGTATCAGGAGACTAGGAACGCAAAGAGGTATTTTACTCTTGAAAAATCGATCGAAAATTTACGGTTCAGAATGTGTACCCTAATTTAATTTCGAAAATTTTTCTGGATTTGTATCAGGAGTCGAGGAACGCAAAGAGGTATTTTACTCTTCAAAAATCGATCGAAAATTTACGGTTCAGAATGTGTACCCTAATTTAATTTCGAAAATTTTTCTGGATTTGTATCAGGAGTCGAGGAACGCAAAGAGGTATTTTACTCTTCAAAAATCGATCGAAAATTTACGGTTCAGAATGTGTACCCTAATTTAATTTCGAAAAATTTTCTGGATTTGTATCAGGAGTCAAGGAACGCAAAGAGGTATTTTATTCTTCAAAAATCGATCGAAAATTTATGGTTCAGAATGTGTATCCTAATTCAATTTCGAAAAATTTTCTGGATTTGTATCAGGAGTCGAGGAACGCAAAGAGGTATTTTACTCTTGAAAAATCGATCGAAAATTTACGGTTCAGAATGTGTACCCTAATTTAATTTCGAAAAATTTTCTGGATTAGTATCAGGAGACTAGGAACGCAAAGAGGTGTTTTACTCTTCAAAAATCGATCGAAAATATACGGTTCAGAATGTGTACCCTAATTTAATTTCGAAAAATTTTCTGGATTTGTATCAGGAGTCAAGGAACGCAAAGAGGTATTTTACTCTTCAAAAATCGATCGAAAATTTATGGTTCAGAATGTGTATCCTAATTCAATTTCGAAAAATTTTCTGGATTTGTATCAGGAGTCGAGGAACGCAAAGAGGTATTTTACTCTTGAAAAATCGATCGAAAATTTACGGTTCAGAATGTGTACCCTAATTTAATTTCGAAAAATTTTCTGGATTTGTATCAGGAGTCGAGGAACGCAAAGAGGTATTTTACTCTTCAAAAATCGATCGAAAATTTACGGTTCAGAATGTGTACCCTAATTTAATTTCGAAATTTTTTCTGGATTTGTATCAGGAGTCCAGGAACGCAAAGAGGTATTTTACTCTTCAAAAATCGATCGAAAATTTACGGTTCAGAATGTGTACCCTAATTTAATTTCGAAAAATTTTCTGGATTTGTATCAGGAGACTAGGAACGCAAAGAGATATTTTACTCTTCAAAAATCGATCGAAAATTTACGGTTCAGAATGTGTACCCTAATTTAATTTCGAAAAATTTTCTGGATTTGTATCAGGAGTCGAGGAACGCAAAGAGGTATTTTACTCTTCAAAAATCGATCGAAAATTTCAGAATGTGTACCCTAATTTAATTTCGAAATTTTTTCTGGATTTGTATCAGGAGTCGAGGAACGCAAAGAGGTATTTTACTCTTCAAAAATCGATCGAAAATTTACGGTTCAGAATGTGTACCCTAATTTAATTTCGAAAAATTTTCTGGATTTGTATCAGGAGACTAGGAACGCAAAGAGGTATTTTACTCTTTAAAAATCGATCGAAAATTTACGGTTCAGAATGTGTACCCTAATTTAATTTCGAAAAAATTTCTGGATTTGTATCAGGAGTCGAGGAACGCAAAGAGGTATTTTACTCTTTAAAAATCGATCGAAAATTTACGGTTCAGAATGTGTATCCTAATTTAATTTCGAAAAATTTTCTGGATTTGTATCAGGAGTCGAGAAACGCAAAGAGGTATTTTACTCTTCAAAAATCGATCGAAAATTTACGGTTCAGAATGTGTACCCTAATTTAATTTCGAAAAATTTTCTGGATTTGTATCAGGAGTCGAGGAACGCAAAGAGGTATTTTACTCTTCAAAAATCGATCGAAAATTTACGGTTCAGAATGTGTACCCTAATTTAATTTCGAAAAAATTTCTGGATTTGTATCAGGAGACTAGGAACGCAAAGAGGTATTTTACTCTTCAAAAATCGATCGAAAATTTACGGTTCAGAATGTGTACCCTAATTTAATTTCGAAAAATTTTCTGGATTTGTATCAGGAGTCGAGGAACGCAAAGAGGTATTTTACTCTTCAAAAATCGATCGAAAATTTACGGTTCAGAATGTGTACCCTAATTTAATTTCGAAAAATTTTCTGGATTTGTATCAGGAGTCGAGGAACGCAAAGAGGTATTTTACTCTTCAAAAATCGATCGAAAATTTACGGTTCAGAATGTGTACCCTAATTTAATTTCGAAAAATTTTCTGGATTTGTATCAGGAGTCGAGGAACGCAAAGAGGTATTTTACTCTTCAAAAATCGATCGAAAATTTACGGTTCAGAATGTGTACCCTAATTTAATTTCGAAAAATTTTCTGGATTTGTATCAGGAGTCGAGGAACGCAAAGAGGTATTTTACTCTTCAAAAATCGATCGAAAATTTACGGTTCAGAATGTGTACCCTAATTTAATTTCGAAAAATTTTCTGGATTTGTATCAGGAGTCGAGGAACGCAAAGAGGTATTTTACTCTTCAAAAATCGATCGAAAATTTACGGTTCAGAATGTGTACCCTAATTTAATTTCGAAAAATTTTCTGGATTTGTATCAGGAGTCGAGGAACGCAAAGAGGTATTTTACTCTTCAAAAATCGATCGAAAATTTACGGTTCAGAATGTGTACCCTAATTTAATTTCGAAAAAATTTCTGGATTTGTATCAGGAGACTAGGAACGCAAAGAGGTATTTTACTCTTTAAAAATCGATCGAAAATTTACGGTTCAGAATGTGTACCCTAATTTAATTTCGAAAAATTTTCTGGATTTGTATCAGGAGTCGAGGAACGCAAAGAGGTATTTTACTCTTTAAAAATCGATCGAAAATTTACGGTTCAGAATGTGTACCCTAATTTAATTTCGAAAAAATTTCTGGATTTGTATCAGGAGTCGAGGAACGCAAAGAGGTATTTTACTCTTTAAAAATCGATCGAAAATTTACGGTTCAGAATGTGTACCCTAATTTAATTTCGAAAAATTTTCTGGATTTGTATCAGGAGACTAGGAACGCAAAGAGGTATTTTACTCTTCAAAAATCGATCGAAAATTTACGGTTCAGAATGTGTACCCTAATTTAATTTCGAAAAATTTTCTGGATTTGTATCAGGAGACTAGGAACGCAAAGAGGTATTTTACTCTTCAAAAATCGATCGAAAATTTACGGTTCAGAATGTGTACCCTAATTTAATTTCGAAAAATTTTCTGGATTTGTATCAGGAGACTAGGAACGCAAAGAGGTATTTTACTCTTCAAAAATCGATCGAAAATTTACGGTTCAGAAAGTGTACCCTAATTTAATTTCGGAAAAAATTCTGGATTTGTATCAGGAGTCGAGGAACGCAAAGAGGTATTTTACTCTTTAAAAATCGATCGAAAATTTACGGTTCAGAATGTGTACCCTAATTTAATTTCGGAAAAAATTCTGGATTTGTATCAGGAGTCGAGGAACGCAAAGAGGTATTTTACTCTTTAAAAATCGATCGAAAATTTACGGTTCAGAATGTGTACCCTAATTTAATTTCGAAAAAATTTCTGGATTTGTATCAGGAGTCGAGGAACGCAAAGAGGTATTTTACTCTTCAAAAATCGATCGAAAATTTACGGTTCAGAATGTGTACCCTAATTTAATTTCGAAAAATTTTCTGGATTTGTATCAGGAGACTAGGAACGCAAAGAGGTATTTTACTCTTCAAAAATCGATCGAAAATTTACGGTTCAGAATGTGTACCCTAATTTAATTTCGAAAAATTTTCTGGATTTGTATCAGGAGACTAGGAACGCAAAGAGGTATTTTACTCTTCAAAAATCGATCGAAAATTTACGGTTCAGAATGTGTACCCTAATTTAATTTCGAAAAATTTTCTGGATTTGTATCAGGAGACTAGGAACGCAAAGAGGTATTTTACTCTTCAAAAATCGATCGAAAATTTACGGTTCAGAATGTGTACCCTAATTTAATTTCGAAAAATTTTCTGGATTTGTATCAGGAGACTAGGAACGCAAAGAGGTATTTTACTCTTCAAAAATCGATCGAAAATTTACGGTTCAGAATGTGTACCCTAATTTAATTTCGAAAAATTTTCTGGATTTGTATCAGGAGTCGAGGAACGCAAAGAGGTATTTTACTCTTTAAAAATCGATCGAAAATTTACGGTTCAGAATGTGTACCCTAATTTAATTTCGAAAAAATTTCTGGATTTGTATCAGGAGTCGAGGAACGCAAAGAGGTATTTTACTCTTTAAAAATCGATCGAAAATTTACGGTTCAGAATGTGTACCCTAATTTAATTTCGAAAAATTTTCTGGATTTGTATCAGGAGTCGAGGAACGCAAAGAGGTATTTTACTCTTTAAAAATCGATCGAAAATTTACGGTTCAGAATGTGTACCCTAATTTAATTTCGAAAAATTTTCTGGATTTGTATCAGGAGACTAGGAACGCAAAGAGGTATTTTACTCTTCAAAAATCGATCGAAAATTTACGGTTCAGAATGTGTACCCTAATTTAATTTCGAAAAAATTTCTGGATTTGTATCAGGAGTCGAGGAACGCAAAGAGGTATTTTACTCTTTAAAAATCGATCGAAAATTTACGGTTCAGAATGTGTACCCTAATTTAATTTCGAAAAATTTTCTGGATTTGTATCAGGAGACTAGGAACGCAAAGAGGTATTTTACTCTTCAAAAATCGATCGAAAATTTACGGTTCAGAATGTGTACCCTAATTTAATTTCGAAAAATTTTCTGGATTTGTATCAGGAGACTAGGAACGCAAAGAGGTATTTTACTCTTCAAAAATCGATCGAAAATTTACGGTTCAGAATGTGTACCCTAATTTAATTTCGAAAAATTTTCTGGATTTGTATCAGGAGACTAGGAACGCAAAGAGGTATTTTACTCTTCAAAAATCGATCGAAAATTTACGGTTCAGAATGTGTACCCTAATTTAATTTCGAAAAATTTTCTGGATTTGTATCAGGAGACTAGGAACGCAAAGAGGTATTTTACTCTTCAAAAAATCGATCGAAAATTTACGGTTCAGAATGTGTACCCTAATTTAATTTCGAAAAATTTTCTGGATTTGTATCAGGAGTCGAGGAACGCAAAGAGGTATTTTACTCTTTAAAAATCGATCGAAAATTTACGGTTCAGAATGTGTACCCTAATTTAATTTCGAAAAAATTTCTGGATTTGTATCAGGAGTCGAGGAACGCAAAGAGGTATTTTACTCTTTAAAAATCGATCGAAAATTTACGGTTCAGAATGTGTACCCTAATTTAATTTCGAAAAATTTTCTGGATTTGTATCAGGAGTCGAGGAACGCAAAGAGGTATTTTACTCTTTAAAAATCGATCGAAAATTTACGGTTCAGAATGTGTACCCTAATTTAATTTCGAAAAATTTTCTGGATTTGTATCAGGAGACTAGGAACGCAAAGAGGTATTTTACTCTTCAAAAATCGATCGAAAATTTACGGTTCAGAATGTGTACCCTAATTTAATTTCGAAAAATTTTCTGGATTTGTATCAGGAGACTAGGAACGCAAAGAGGTATTTTACTCTTCAAAAATCGATCGAAAATTTACGGTTCAGAATGTGTACCCTAATTTAATTTCGAAAAATTTTCTGGATTTGTATCAGGAGTCGAGAAACGCAAAGAGGTATTTTACTCTTTAAAAATCGATCGAAAATTTACGGTTCAGAATGTGTACCCTAATTTAATTTCGAAAAATTTTCTGGATTTGTATCAGGAGACTAGGAACGCAAAGAGGTATTTTACTCTTCAAAAATCGATCGAAAATTTACGGTTCAGAATGTGTACCCTAATTTAATTTCGAAAAATTTTCTGGATTTGTATCAGGAGACTAGGAACGCAAAGAGGTATTTTACTCTTCAAAAATCGATCGAAAATTTACGGTTCAGAATGTGTACCCTAATTTAATTTCGAAAAATTTTCTGGATTTGTATCAGGAGTCGAGAAACGCAAAGAGGTATTTTACTCTTTAAAAATCGATCGAAAATTTACGGTTCAGAATGTGTACCCTAATTTAATTTCGAAAAATTTTCTGGATTTGTATCAGGAGTCGAGAAACGCAAAGAGGTATTTTACTCTTTAAAAATCGATCGAAAATTTACGGTTCAGAATGTGTACCCTAATTTAATTTCGAAAATTTTTCTGGATTTGTATCAGGAGTCGAGAAACGCAAAGAGGTATTTTACTCTTTAAAAATCGATCGAAAATTTACGGTTCAGAATGTGTACCCTAATTTAATTTCGAAAAATTTTCTGGATTTGTATCAGGAGACTAGGAACGCAAAGAGGTATTTTACTCTTCAAAAATCGATCGAAAATTTACGGTTCAGAATGTGTACCCTAATTTAATTTCGAAAAATTTTCTGGATTTGTATCAGGAGTCGAGGAACGCAAAGAGGTATTTTACTCTTCAAAAATCGATCGAAAATTTACGGTTCAGAATGTGTATCCTAATTTAATTTCGAAAAATTTTCTGGATTTGTATCAGGAGTCGAGAAACGCAAAGAGGTATTTTACTCTTCAAAAATCGATCGAAAATTTACGGTTCAGAATGTGTACCCTAATTTAATTTCGAAAAATTTTCTGGATTTGTATCAGGAGTCGAGGAACGCAAAGAGGTATTTTACTCTTCAAAAATCGATCGAAAATTTACGGTTCAGAATGTGTATCCTAATTTAATTTCGAAAAATTTTCTGGATTTGTATCAGGAGTCGAGAAACGCAAAGAGGTATTTTACTCTTCAAAAATCGATCGAAAATTTACGGTTCAGAATGTGTACCCTAATTTAATTTCGAAAAATTTTCTGGATTTGTATCAGGAGTCGAGGAACGCAAAGAGGTATTTTACTCTTCAAAAATCGATCGAAAATTTACGGTTCAGAATGTGTACCCTAATTTAATTTCGAAAAAATTTCTGGATTTGTATCAGGAGTCGAGAAACGCAAAGAGGTATTTTACTCTTCAAAAATCGATCGAAAATTTACGGTTCAGAATGTGTACCCTAATTTAATTTCGAAAAATTTTCTGGATTTGTATCAGGAGTCGAGGAACGCAAAGAGGTATTTTACTCTTCAAAAATCGATCGAAAATTTACGGTTCAGAATGTGTACCCTAATTTAATTTCGAAAAAATTTCTGGATTTGTATCAGGAGACTAGGAACGCAAAGAGGTATTTTACTCTTCAAAAATCGATCTAAAATTTACGGTTCAGAATGTGTACCCTAATTTAATTTCGAAAAATTTTCTGGATTTGTATCAGGAGTCGAGGAACGCAAAGAGGTATTTTACTCTTCAAAAATCGATCGAAAATTTACGGTTCAGAATGTGTATCCTAATTTAATTTCGAAAAATTTTCTGGATTTGTATCAGGAGTCGAGAAACGCAAAGAGGTATTTTACTCTTCAAAAATCGATCGAAAATTTACGGTTCAGAATGTGTACCCTAATTTAATTTCGAAAAATTTTCTGGATTTGTATCAGGAGTCGAGGAACGCAAAGAGGTATTTTACTCTTCAAAAATCGATCGAAAATTTACGGTTCAGAATGTGTACCCTAATTTAATTTCGAAAAAATTTCTGGATTTGTATCAGGAGTCGAGAAACGCAAAGAGGTATTTTACTCTTCATAAAATCGATCGAAAATTTACGGTTCAGAATGTGTACCCTAATTTAATTTCGAAAAATTTTCTGGATTTGTATCAGGAGTCGAGGAACGCAAAGAGGTATTTTACTCTTCATAAAATCGATCGAAAATTTACGGTTCAGAATGTGTACCCTAATTTAATTTCGAAAAATTTTCTGGATTTGTATCAGGAGACTAGGAACGCAAAGAGGTATTTTACTCTTCAAAAATCGATCGAAAATTTACGGTTCAGAATGTGTACCCTAATTTAATTTCGAAAAAGTTTCTGGATTTGTATCAGGAGTCGAGGAACGCAAAGAGGTATTTTACTCTTCAAAAATCGATCGAAAATTTACGGTTCAGAATGTGTACCCTAATTTAATTTCGAAAAATTTTCTGGATTTGTATCAGGAGACTAGGAACGCAAAGAGGTATTTTACTCTTCATAAAATCGATCGAAAATTTACGGTTCAGAATGTGTACCCTAATTTAATTTCGAAAAATTTTCTGGATTTGTATCAGGAGTCAAGGAACGCAAAGAGGTATTTTACTCTTGAAAAATCGATAGAAAATTTACGGTTCAGAATGTGTACCCTAATTTAATTTCGAAAATTTTTCTGGATTTGTATTAGGAGACTAGGAACGCAAAGAGGTATTTTACTGTTCAAAAATCGATCGAAAATTTACGGTTCAGAATGTGTACCCTAATTTAATTTCGAAAAAATTTCTGGATTTGTATCAGGAGTCGAGGAACGCAAAGAGGTATTTTACTCTTGAAAAATCGATAGAAAATTTACGGTTCAGAATGTGTACCCTAATTTAATTTCGAAAAATTTTCTGGATTTGTATCAGGAGTCGAGGAACGCAAAGAGGTATTTTACTCTTCAAACATCGATCGAAAATTTACGGTTCAGAATGTGTACCCTAATTTAATTTCGAAAAATTTTCTGGATTTGTATCAGGAGACTAGGAACGCAAAGAGGTATTTTACTCTTCAAAAATCGATCGAAAATTTACGGTTCAGAATGTGTACCCTAATTTAATTTCGAAAAAGTTTCTGGATTTGTATCAGGAGTCGAGGAACGCAAAGAGGTATTTTACTCTTCAAAAATCGATCGAAAATTTACGGTTCAGAATGTGTACCCTAATTTAATTTCGAAAAATTTTCTGGATTTGTATCAGGAGACTAGGAACGCAAAGAGGTATTTTACTCTTCATAAAATCGATCGAAAATTTACGGTTCAGAATGTGTACCCTAATTTAATTTCGAAAAATTTTCTGGATTTGTATCAGGAGTCGAGGAACGCAAACAGGTATTTTACTCTTCAAAAATCGATCGAAAATTTACGGTTCAGAATGTGTAACCCAAATTAATTTCGAAAAATTTTCTGGATTTGTAACAGGAGACCAGGAACGAAAAGAGTAATTTTGTACTTCAAAAATCGATTGAAAATTTGGATTACTATATTTTATCTAATTCATTTTTTAAAGTACTTACCGTTTTTAATAACTGCCAACTGATTATCGATGGTGAGTGCTCCCACCAATCCAATTACAGCTAATCCAGCGGTCATCGCGTTGAAAATACTGTACCTTGTCCATTCAGCCATATTCGCATTAAATATGCAAATCAGTACATTATAAAAAATCACATTAAAAACACACTAACACCGAATTTATTATTAATTACTCAAGCGAGCAAAATTCCATCACATGTTTTTTTTAATTCATTAATTTTTGAAATGTACCAAAAGTGAACGCTGCTGCTTCATTCGCAAAAGTCGTGCGGGTATTAAGAAGTGAAGAGACGAAGGCGTAAACTCGAATCGCCGAGCGGAACGAGTTCGATTGTGTCTTCTTTCTTCTTCTGGCCGTTAAAGAATGGTCAAGTCTGGGGAGGACAGGTGGAAGAAGTGGTGGAGATGTGTTTACTCTTGTAATTTGTAATTGCCTTAATTACGTCGCGTAATTACCGGCTAAAACACGTTATTATGGAAGAAACGCGGTTTTATGATTTGCACATTTTTCGGAGTTCGTTGTTCTTATTTTTTACACGCTTTGTGTAACTTTAGTATTGGAAAAATGTATCATATAAAATTCAATTTACTGAAAGGAGGGTTTATATTGGTGTTTGGTTAGAGGCCCAGGAATTTTAACTATCGCAAAAATTAAGTTTGAAGATGCACTTTACGGCACGCTTGATTTTAATAATAATAATTTTGTATAGGCTATTTATTTGTATATATATTTTAATAAATTACAATTAATTAATTGAGCACGTTATACTATATAATGGAATAAAACAACGATACAATTTGTATGTCTACAATACGTGAAAGGTTTGTTGGTGTGTTATTTTTTTTATCACAACAATCTGATATTCCAGTAATTAGACTGGTAAACTTCCGGCGGAGTTTTTTGACTCTTCTGAAACAAAGACGTCTCGTACTTCTTCCAGTCAGGTTCAACGTTGTGCTTCAAGGTAAATACACTGGCGTTTCGTCGAGTATTTCAATCAAATGAAATGGGACTGTTATTAAAGTGTCATCACGGATCTTTCGAGTATAATGTGGTTCATCTCTTGATAAAGCTTTCGGTAAATTACAGGCACTTTCCTCTGAGCGTTACGATTAATTTAATCTGGTGGTAATGCACGTATTTGTGGGAATTGTTCCACACTTTTAGTTCTTCGTCTCGTTGAAACAGTACAAGTTGCAATATTTCTAAGGTAATCCAAATATAAAGGACCGACAAACTAATTGAAGAATTGGAAGGTATGGAATTAAACCAACTATTTTAGAAAATAATACCAGACATCAAAATCTGTACGGGAAATATATGCGGGCTTATGAGGACTTAGATGCAGAGGGCAAGAGACTAATTTGACAAACTTGCACTCACATTGAATTTGTCCAATTTTAACACGTATTACAGTACATACAGGGTGTTGAATTGCAAAGCAATAAGGATTTACATGTAAAATTTGAAATGTCTTAATATTGGCTCCCCTAATTATTTGACAGTATCGGTCTTCGGACATTATTTTTAAAGCTTTTTAAGCTGAATGATTTGGTACCTTACTCAATAATTTCTGCAGAGTATTTATCGAGATATTTACAAAAAACTTTACAATTATTTCGAATTAAAAACAAAGGTTTGCCATGAAATCATAATGGCCGCTATTTCATTTTGTTCTAAAATGTGACGTTTGCTGTCGCATTATGATTTACAACCGGCCGTGTATTCTACACAAGAAAAAGTATTTATAATTTTAATGGTATTACTCAGGTACTATTTAAGAAGTGAACGTGATATGTTAAGTGTTAAATTTCCGGGAGAACGCAATGCCCAACAAAAATAGTATTAAAAATAATGTAAGTAGACCGATAATTAAGAGAACCCAATTGTAACACATTTCAAATTTGGAAAGCAAAGTAGTAATTATTCATTGAATAGTACTTTTGCTGGATATCGCTTTCTCTGGAAATTATAGTAATGATAAATCCTAATGCGACAGCAAACGTCACTTTTTAGAACAACATTAAATATCCGCCATTATGATTTCATGGCAAACTTTTATTTTCAATTCAATACTTTAAATTTGAAACTGTCTTATCTCTACTGTGTAAGCGTTTTGGTAAAAAAACTCTCGTGTTCTTCACACCTGAAGACAGTGGCCAGACCATGATGCAAAGAATACAGGATGTGCCTACAACTCCGGCACGACGCCCCTTCTTACACGAGAATCTTGTTTGGTACTTACCATTACCAACCCATAGAAAATTAAACGATACAAATCAGTGAGTTGGTAGTTTTGGTTTGGCTGTCTTCTACGACGCAGCAACAATGTTAGCTATTTGTCTTGAAGTTATAGTGTGTTGATAACAGCAAATTGTTAGATTGTTACTTCTATATTGACTTTTCAAAGATAAGTAATTTTATAAGGTTGGGCAGTGGGCACCAACTAACTCGAAAACGACAAAGATTTTAGAGAAAGAGGGAGTGACGGTCTATGTAGACCAAGTAATCTTTGCACCACGAGCAAAGCAAGCGGCTTGTCATTTTTAATCTTGGACTTGTGTGATAAAGCATTCCGCATGAAACTTGGGTAAAACTGGAGAATGCTGTCTTGAGTAGGGATTTTTTTTCACACCAGAGGGCCATAACGACAATCTTAACCTTAAGCACAAGCACCAACCGTTGCAAATTATTGTAAATGAAACTGTAAGTATTCTGTACTGAGAAAACCCCGAGTAAAGAGTATCATAAACTGCAAAATTACGGAATTTTTTTTTTAACAGAAACCTAACCAAAACACCAATTTTCGTTTAATGTAAAATTGACGGAACTGTTTGACGACTACTAGACTTTTAGTTCAAAACTCCACAAGGGATGCCTCGTCAGGAATTGTTATGTCCCACAATAAAAAAGTGAATCATTAAAAAGGTAAACATATTTTTCAGCGAAAGTAAAAGTCAAAAATTTGTAACTGCATAAATATTTTATTATCTATAATTTTCATGAAGGTAATCCAGTGTGTCGAAAGAGTTCACATAAAATTATAGATAACAGTAGTAAAATAAAAAATAAATTTTGTAAATACTATTTATTCAAAAAGTGGAGTCTGTTGGGTGGGTTTTTGGAATATAAATAAAAAAGAAAAAGTTACAAAAAAATATATAATTTCTACTGGTGCTGCAGACAAATTTATTATATTTGTAAATATTTTTATTTGTCTAAGAAAATGAAAAAATGGGAAATGAATCATGACTAATATATTATGTAAACAGTACAAAAATGTTGATAGATCGAAAAAGGGTAAATGCCAACGGGTGAAAAGACAACACACAATAAAAAAAAAACAAAAAAAAAATAAAAATACCACAAATATACATAAATGGGTGTCAAAAACCAACAGAAATAAAATATATATAAACAAAATGTTAGCAACATCTAATCTATGAATAATAATTCACCAGTAGTTATGTTAACGATCTGAATCTAATAAATTAATAAAAATGTACAATATGAAGCCAGAGGTACATCGTAATATGTTTTTTAAACATTTTTTTCCTTTTAATATACCTTAAATCATTTAAAAATTAACAAATAGCATTTAACCGTTACCCTTGCTTTACCCTCAATTTACAAAATAGGCTATTTTACAATATACACTGTTCGAATTACGTTAACTTTCCAATTGGACTAATACCAAATATTTTTTTTTTAAATCTAACAGTCAGTGGTGATTGTTGGAAAGGTAATGAAAAGGTAACGCAATTGAAGTGTTTACGAATCGTAAACGTAGTTATCAATCTATAATATCACAAGGAAATACGTGATTGGCGTATTTGCAGTGCACATTACATATCTAATAACTATCATAGCCTCATATAACAAGAAATGTTAACCATTGTCAAACACATTTATAATAATATATAAATCACTTTAAAATAACAACATGTGATGTTTACAAATAGACAAATATAGTATAAATATAAATAGTTTTAAAACACTGGGTTCCTTACGAATATCACTAATAAAAAAGTATTAACACCTTTAACAATGGTTAACATATATACAAGCTTAAATTTTCTCTTTAATATAAATCTAACTTAAGTTTATAGAACTATTCTGGAATTTTTAATGATTTAATTATACAAGCAAATCAACGGATACGAAATCGAATGGCTAACAACCATTTATGTTTTTTTTTTTTTATAAGAATTGTACTCGGGTGTTAACCTGTCGGTAGTTCTTTGTTTGTATAAGAAAATAAATTAAAAATATGTAAAAAATTGTGAAGCTAAACAAAATTACATTTTTTTTGTTGCTTATCACGGTCGCTCATGAAGATCCGTTTTATTTTGAATAAAGTTCTATAAATGGTGCAGTATTATTTAACAAATATAAAGTATTTGAAATGAGTGTTCTGACTTTTTCATACGAATGCACCAGTTAAATTGTTTTTTTCTTTTAATTCGCACTTTAATTGTTATTCAAAATAAAACACGTTGTAAAATAATAAATCTATTTCATAAATATTCTATATACTATTTCATATACTTTATACATATACATCTCTTCATATATATATATAGTTATTTATAAAACCATGTGTCACCAAAGAAACTTAACTTAAAAAATGCACCAATCAACGAGGCAGCACGGCACAGCACACTATAAGCTGAGACAGTCTTCTAAACTTGTATTTTATTTTTATCTAATATCTACCATAGTGTTTTTTTTTTATAGTTAATATATTTATCTCTGAATACTCGGTTATAAATCCTACGATTCCTACATTGTACGAGCCGTGCTACTCCGAACATCGATTGTATATATATACGTATATATATTATATTCATATATATACATATATATTTATAGTGTAACTTCTTAGTGTAATAGAGTGTTACGTTAAGTGGCAGATTACGATACGTAAATATGTTGCTGTGAAAAACCATAAACAACCATAACATCCAAATAAATCAGCACCTAGAGGATTCAGAACTCAGAACCTTTTTCGCTCTCCATAACCACACTGTATTATATTTATTTATATTTATATATATATATATATTCATTTAGATACAATATAACAAACAACAAACGATAAGTTGTACTTTGAAATCAGGGCCTGGCTCAAGCGTATTGTCTCATTTACGGTTTTTCACGCGCAATTTCATTAATAGAGATCTGCAATTATTAAATTAATTTCTATGTCACAACAATAAATTTTTTATTCCATATTAACGTATTTTTAAATTATTTATATATTATGTATTTAAGGCCGATACATTCAGTATGAAGGAATCTGAAACAATAAAAAAAAACATTACATTACATAATCCTGATATAGTAAGTTATTTGAAATCGGTGGTATCCAGTTGGGGCTCGTGGGATGACTCATGGTAGTAGAGGTCGTAATACAGATCTCTATATTGCCACCACTGCTACCAAGAGTCACCCCATCGTGGGCTCGTGGGATGACTCATGGTAGTAGAGGTCGTAATACAGATTTCTATATTGCCACCACTGCTACCAAGAGTCACCCCATCGTGGGCTCGTGGGATGACTCATGGTAGTAGAGGTGGAAATACAGATCTCTGTAATGCCACCGCTGGTACCAAGAGTCACCCCACGAGCCCACTACTGGTATCATACATTATGTGTCGGTAACGTAAACTAATAAAGATTCCATATCATTTTAATTTGTTTAAGCTAAAGTCCTTCATGTGTTCGGATAAAAAAGCTTTAGAGTTGATATACAATCTATTGATGTAGTATGAATGGTTTATGTTAGGTTTAAGATACCAAGGTCATTCTTGTGTTTGGATATAAATCACAGGTATGAGCCACTGAATTTTGTTGCTAAGTTGGCCATGCCCGAGAGAGAGAAACATAGCAGTGATGTCTGAGATTAATTCATTTTTTTTTTTAATCTAATTCAATTGAACTAATCTAGTCCTTATCTCACAGCCAACTCTGAATCAAAATTTTGTGGCTCACACGATACAATAACAAATACACACCATGGCTACACAAGGCTGCAGACTACAGATGAGAAGAGGCTTAACTATTCTCTCAACTATCCACGCTGAACAACTCCTTATGTAAGGCAGGAAACTCGAGATGAGGTGCAGATCTTTTCAACTTCCCTAGTGCATCCATGTGTAGCATACTTATTTCTCTGAAATCAACAAACATTACATTGAAAATAATGGATACTTTCACTCGTTACAGATGTTTCAAATAAGTTTATTAAACACGAAACATATCCAGGAAATATATCTATATTCAACTTGTATGTGGTAAGTAAAACACGTGTGTTGAGAATTTTCACAAATTTTTAATGTCGAAACACTGTGACATATGTTTCGCCACACAGTATCGCAGTGTTTCGACATTAAAAATTTGTGAAAATTTTCAACACACGTGTTTTACTTACCACATATATTGTGGAATTTCACCAAGTAACAGCCTCGTCAATCCAATATTTATATTCAACTTAATCATAAATCTTACAAAAACTAAAAAAACAAATAACTTATTGAAGCAACTTCAGCAAATTGGCCATTTTTTGAAGATCCTTACTAAAATTGTATCAGCGTATAACATACACTCATGCTGTTGAGGTAATTTCTTTGGCAAAAAGGTGCGCATCATACACCGACAAAAACGGTACTTCCCTTGTTTTGTTTTTTAGTCTTTTGTCGCAATTTTGTGGATTAATGAACAAGTTGAATTTCTTTATTTCCTGTTTATTATTTATTACTATTACATTTAACCCAGATATACCTACAGTTCTATATGTATGAGTATTTTGAAGTTGCTCTTAAAATTATATCTAGAATATCGTTAGCGCCATCTATAATTTTTTTATTCCAATAAGTACATTCACTGATTATTCATCGACATTTGACAGGAAGCGAAAAATAACCTCTCTGTGTTTTTAAATCTTAATTACAGGACGGCAAATGTAAGTTGGCCAGACGTGCAGAGAGCAAGCGAAAGCTCTCTCTCTACAGCCGGCCGAGTACAGTCTCTGTAATAAGCAAGCACATATTCTTCGCAACTCTATGGGGCGCTCTCCTCCACATAATTAATGCACGGTCACTTTTGAAAATGAATGTACGAGGAGCGCGAACTCTTCACGAAATCTATCGAAAGCGCCCTTCGAAGGTTCCGCCCACAATTTTGCCACTGCGCAACGGCAAGTTACGTTTGCCGTCGTGTAATTGGTTTAGAGAATCAATCTTACAATCTTTGAATATATAAACATGGACTGTTTGTCCCCCTCCATTTCCCATATGATCATTGCTCAATATTAAAACAAAACAAACTACACTGCCAAATCACGAGCTCATAGAGTCATATGTCATAGACACAAAATGGCTACCAATTTTGTAACATACTTCGAGCACTTCCATGCTTGCCGAGCGACTGCTGCGTGGAGACACACATGAAGTTGGTGTTGGCAGTCAAAAATTACAATTTTAAAAATACAATCAAATACACTCACCGTAAAGTAGGTATCTTAGTAAGCAAGGCATCACAAACAGTTACGTCTCCCTTAATGGGCAGAGAATGGTTCCTTTCTAATTCAAGTCTTAAGGCTCGCACGACTGCTTGACTTAATCTACTTATCTCCCCGATGCCCTTCAAACCAGGTCGATCTGAAAATAATAGTTACAGGATTAGTGAAACAATGAACTATTGAATCAGATAATTTTCAATTGTTTTAATGTTTAGGCATTGGCAGTTCACGTTATCAAGAAAAGCAATATAAAATAGATATTATTAGGCTGTTCGGAAAGTAATTTGGTTTTTTTCCCAACAGAGGACTTAATTGTATTTTTTCACACTTAAGCCACATTGTCATTTTATATTTGTAAATATTTAAATTACACAATGTTACAATAAAAACGCCTATTTTTATGCAATGATGTACTCACAACTTGTGCTTTTATCAGCTGTCAAAATATCGTGTGAGCCACAGAATTTTGTTTCTGAGTTGGCCATGCTGAGAGAGAAAAACATAGCAGTCATGTCTGAGATTAATTCATTTTTTTTTAATCTAATTCAATTGAAATAATCGAGTCTCATGACGTAATAATATGTGACATACCTCATTTATCTCACAGCCAACTCTGAAACAAAATTTTGTGGCTCACACGATATTTTGACAGCTGATAAAAGCACAAGTTGTGAGTACATCATTGCATAAAAATAGGCGTTTGTATTGTAACATTGTGCAATTTAAATATTTATAAATAAATTTATTCTTATAAAGTGTGTTAGTGTTTAAATCTTTCCTTTATTTAAAGTTCAATTACATTTGATGCCTCCACGCCATCTACCAGACTAAGGCTGAGTCTTTAGTCTGAATGGTTCAAAAATGTTTAAACGCTCTGATAAGCGAAAATAGTTGAGAATTTTAAACTGACTTCATATTTGGTAGAATTCATGTTGCTATTCCTTAATAATATGCATAAATGTTATAACAATTGAAAATTATTACTTTTAAAGAATTAGTATTAGTTCTGATAATTTTTGATTGAAGATAAAGTGAAATATTTGATAAAACACACTTTTACTTAGTTAATATCACACTGTTTATTTATTAGTGACTGCAGTTTCGATCAAACAACGATCATTATCAAACTATAAGTAACGTAAATACAGAGTAACATCTCATTTATACCGCGTTGAACGGAGGCGAGAAATATTTGTTTAGTTTCATTCTTACACTTCACGTTTGGTAAAATTCATATTTCCATTTCTCAATAATATGCGTACATGTTATAACAATTGAAAATTATAGGTATTAACACGTTGACTGCCAATGCCTTGAGTACTGCATTAAACAACTACGAGTATTATCGTGGCTGGCAGTCAACGTGTTAAAAAATGAATATCAATTTCTGATAATTTTCGATTCGTTTAGTTTAATTGTTACTCACCAGGTGACAGCAGTACGCACGCCGAGTACAGAGCCAACTCAGTTTCTGTGAGTTTCAACTCGGCGACGCTCTTGGACACCTCGAACACGAACGAGACGAGCTTCATTTCCGACGTGTCCGACGTGAAGAAAGCTTCCTGCGGCAGCATCGTATCACCGTATAAAACGCAGTTCTGTGATAAGTCCAAATAACGCGACATTCTTATTATTGCCAACTCGAAGCTTCCTGCAACAAAAATATTCCGTTGTTAATTTCATAACCTCCATAAATAAAATTGTAAATATATCTGTCAATTCTTTTGTTTGTTTATTTATTATCGTCAGGTGAGATAAAGTGAAATACAATAAAGACTGGAATATATACATTCAATTCCACATGTGTGCAACAGTTAGGAATAGATCTGAACAATCTCAAGTTGAACCAGATAGGCACGTTAACCTCTTCACGGCCAGGTTGCCACAAAAAAATAAAACAAAAATATTAACAAAAAAGATTCCTCTTTAGCGCCATCTATGGACATTTTTACATATTTTTTTGCACAAATGGGTAAGTTTGAGGCAATGGAATAATTGCAAAACGTAACAACAACAAAAAAGTAATTTTTCAACAACCTTGAGATTATGCTATAACCCAATCAAAGCAGCATGGGCGCGAATTGGTTAATAGTGTTCCTTTTGATATTATACCTGCGACTGAAGGTGATATTTTGCGTATATTATCTGCTATACCAAATAAACATACGGCTATTTAATTAAGAAAAATTGCACTGCGTTTTAATCGATTACCATCATGAATATTCTTTAAAATAATAATAAAACAATTACATTATAAATAATGTATTATGTTTATCAACAATTGGAACTTTGTAAAACCATCCCAGTAATATCCGCAATTACAATAATTACACGTTATTAGATTTACATTGAAACATTCCAATTCTTTAGCTGATTTGTAGATATCCAATGTAAAAAATAAAATTAATGCCGACTTCTAGCACATTGATTTCTCAAGGACGTCGTATTGAAAGGAAAATTTTGATTGCCATGGCCTGGATAAATCTCGGTATCAGCGATATTCAAATTGATCACAATTTATTATGCAAGTAAAGAAAAGTATTTAAAAAAACTGATAGCATGTGTACATTATTTAATTTAATTTAATTTATTTGACGGATTCACCTTTTTACAAATTTATTACATATGTATTATGTAAATAATATAGATTTGCTGTATGAAATTAAATAAATAAAAAAATATAATAAAAACATAACAGAAAACAATGTACGACTTAATAATTAACTTAAAACTAATATACTTGGCCTGACGTGAATTTAAATGATGTCGACGGACTTATTCGATGAGTATTTCAAACTTGTATTTATCTCCTAAATTTAATAATAATAATAATAATGTTTATTGGTGTTATGGATACATAGATCTTACATAAGTCAATATACAACTGTTAAGTGTTAAACTTATATTCTAAAAAATCCGCACAACTATAGAAGGCTTCTTTTAAGAGAATAGCTTTTACAGCTTGTTTCAGCTTCACGGGTGGCAATTCCTTTAGGCACACAGGCAACTTATTATAGAATTTAATGCCAATATAATTATGGCCGCATTGGCATTATAATAGTATTAAGTATAACTTTATCTCCGCTGTCAATGACGACGGAGATATAAAAACTTCAGAGCTACTATTTAACCAACATATTAGCAATTGCTGCTTTTCTCCTAAACATTCATTGTGATTGAATTTTTAATATTGTGGAAATGCACACCCACCAAACCGAACCTATCGTCATTGCCATGGGAATTTTCCACTGTGGAGGAAATTGGAGTTTAAGAATTTGAAGCGGACCCAACAGCAGCCTACGCTACGTTTTTTTATAAGTTGGGTACACTGATAAAAAAACAAAATAAGCCGTGGTCATAGGTTATGGCCTGTCAGAATTCCAAACGTCAAAATGGACGTAGCAAGTGGTTTCGATAACAGGAAAGTGCCAAATCTGTTTGCCTGATTCGGATGTGTAAACTCTGTTAATAATTTATTCTCCCCGCAGTAGGGTTCTTTTTTCCTTATATTGGCACGTTGTATTTTTGACTGAATGATTGAAGTACATTGTTAATCTATAATTCTGTAGCTTGGTGCTAAAAGGGCCAATGTCACAATTTCACTGTTTGGAGTTAAGCAGTACATTAGATTATTTTTCTTAATATTTTTAATAATATCTTTAATACTGAAAGGGCCAATGTCTAGTTTAACCAATAGCAGATTTAAAAAAAAACTTATACTTTACAATATCAGCAAATAAAATCATTTGTAATAAAACTTTTGTCTCGATTATCTCAATTGTAAAATATTTGACTTTGGCCTTTTTAGCACCAAGCCACAGAATTATAATCAAACGTAGTGGCAAAATGTAAAACCGATGTTTTGATATTTAATTAACACTGGCAAATCAACGAAGCCTGGCCTTAGTCGCTGGGGGAAATTAAATCACATTTAAAGCTTGAAAACTGGATTAAACACAATTCGAATGATTTAGAGAGTCTGGTGTTAAATGGTGCTCGAGTTGCTTGACTGATTCAAATGGATGGTTTCCTTCCCCAAAAGTTTCGTGACGTCGGTGAGGTAGAGCAGCGGGACGAGGTCCACGATGCTGACGGTGGTCGACAGCTCCGTCAGCATCGTGGACCTCGTCCCGCTGCTCTACTCCTTTATACATTACCAATTCATTGAGTAGGTTCGTGTGTTTTTCAAGTCGACATTGGCTGTTTGTGGGGTTTTCCATACGGAGGGCATTGAGTTGAATCAATAAGCTGCCGGGATAGTGGCAGTCAGTGGCGGTTTCAAAGGGGGGTAATCAGGTAAGAATTTTTCACTTATCAATTTTTATTGTTAAAAATTACCGATATTCCATATTCCAAAAAAATAATATAACCGGTAAATTTTTCCAACGCTTTAAAACGTTGGAAAAGGACAGGGAGATTTCATGGAACACAATGTTACACCTGAAATTTTACAAAATGTCTTCAACAACATGAAACACCAGGTAAATTTGTGTTTGGATCAAAATGGGCAACACTTTGAACATCTGTTATAGTTTAGTTCAAAATAAATTCCCCAATAGTCCTGCCACTGGTAAGTACCAACATTAAAAGTTTTTTTTAGGAGCGGGAAATTCAAACAGCTATCAAACAATAACGAACACACGGTAGAATAAATACTATACAACTTGCTCAAGTGGTTTTGTTCACACGAACATTCTCGACAGGAGAATGCAGAAAACTTGTGGAAGTATAATGTTTAATTAACACAAACTGTAAAACAAGTAAAACCAAATGTTTTTGATTACCAATATTTAACTTATTTTAGTGTAGTACGAAAGAATATATACACACACACACACGTATCGGTTGTGTGCATGCGTTGGTGTTGGTGTTATTGCCGCTATTCACAGATGGCGCTTATCGATTCCAATTTATCAACATGCCTTGTGGCTTCCTGTTATTCCATGCATGAATCCAATCATGACTGACCTGGCTATGTATGTTGCTCGGCGGAAAACGATCGCGGGGAAACGGCACACGGCGTCCGTCCATCGGCGACGCGTCATAGGAATCACACCAACGCGTCCCTCGCCCGCGTACGTCATCTACGACCGTCGCGACGGACGCGTCATAGGAATCGCACCTTAAATGCCGCTCGTGCTGCACTACTTACTTCTATAGAGGAAGCAAATATTTTGCTGCCGTATCGGTCAAATTTTCTTCCGTAGCCTCCTCGCCGATCATCTACGAACCGCCGCTGGTAAACGTACTACGCGGGAAAGGGCACGAAGGAGAGCTGCTGAGCAGGGGCTCGGACGTGAGGGTTTGCAGGGATGATTCGGACTAAGGCTCTGCGCTGGATTGTTGTTCCTTTATGTGATAAAACTGAGTGTTGGGGTTTCGGATCTGATTGGTGGTGTGTCGATATGTGCGGTGTTAATTTTCGTTTGGCGGGGAATCAGATTCCCGTTTTTGGAGGCGAAGCAAGTGTATTTGCTCTTAGGGTCCTGTCGTCGTGTTGGAATTTGCAATTTCCTGCTGCTCTTTGAAGTACAGCGAGAACACACGGTCTAAAGACTCATTGGCCGCTGGTATCACGTGCAGTTCCGAGCTGCTTGGCACGAGAGTCGTTTCGATTTTGTCAATCGTGGATGTCCTTCACGAACGGCGCGTATTTCCCGTAACTAAAGAAGTCCTTCCAACACAGAACACATACCTTTACAAATGAAACCTGCATGTTAAATTTCGGAAACACGATTTTTGGCGCCGCCTGGTGTCGGCTTGGCAAATTACTACAAAAAATGGTGAGACTTCATTAAGCGTTGCCGCATATACATCGAAGTATAAAATATACAATGCACATCATTATATTTAATAAACAGTAATATTATACTTTCATGAGTTATTATGACAAATATAAGCGATAATGATAATTTTATTTGTTAAAATTATTACTTTGTAGTGAAATTTTAAGATTATTAAAAACGGTAATCCCCATAATAAGATCTTTGATAAATCTGGCAACATCGAGCCATAATCATCTCTAAAAAGCGGCAAATTTGAAATTCCCCCTCGCCCGCTGTTCTGGGGTAGCCCACCTTTTTCGTGTTGCCGATAATCGTATCTCGACTTCATACCCGTGCCTTCCAAGCCTGGTAGTCGAAGCGGGTGTACCCCGATGTCGCTGATGTCGGCCACGATCAGATCGAACGTTTCAGCGTCTTGGCGTGAATTTTCGCGATGAACACTTTGTTCCTGATCACTTCGAGGAAATATGCGGCCACGATCAGATCGAAGGTTTCCTGATCGAGTCAAGGAAATATTGCGAGGATTCCAACGACCAACGACCACTCGTGCAGCAGCAGCAGCGGATTGATTTTCGCGAGCCGTCTCCCAATCACCTCCGCCGGGAATTGCGAGAAGTTTTCGTGGATAAAACGAGCCATCCATCGGGACCGTGGAAACCGTTGCGTAATCCAGGATGTCTTCGAGTGTGGCATCATGTTGGCGACGACGTTTCGGTGGTACTCGTTGATTATTGCTGCAGGAGGGACTATACTGCGTCGCGATCTATCGTTCATGTAGACGGCGGCGCAGTAGAGTCCATCCTGCATTAGGCAAGAAGGAACTGTTTGCTGTTTATGCCACTGAATTTTGTCCGTGAGGGCGTCCAACTTCTCGATGTGCTTGTGTTGGCCAAACCAGAACACGTCGGCGATCTGTATGTCAGTGTAGAGGCGACCTCCTGCCGGGGGGATGAACTCGCCGAGGCTGTGAGGTGGTGCGAGGGTCAGCTTTGATTTAAGGATTTCCGCGACATTTTCAGGAACTGCTAGTGTAGTTTTGTTTTGGTTTTCGTTCTCTAACGTCATGGGCATCGTCGACATCAAATCTGTAGTCTACTTATTGGCGTAAATTGTGCCATAGCAGTTTATCAGGTCAAGCAGCTGTAACTCGTCATCTCACAGCTTTCAACCAGTTTTGAGAAGATGAATTAAACTATGAGAATGGTTTGCAACGCCAACCACTACTCCCTAATACTGAACACATGGACCATTTCAGTATTAAATAAAGTATTCTTCATATTGCTTTCGCCTTGGGGTGATAGGCACAGTAGAGCCCCCCAGTCTGCTCGTTTGTCGTAAAAGGTGAACAAAGAGCCTTCTGTCCGAAGTCCAACCCTCTTAAATCCACCTCCTGAAAGCTCAACCGCGAGGTGTGCTTCGGTTCATACAGACATATAGACCATTGTCATTGGTCGCTGGGTAGCTGCCCTTACTCTCTTTGTTTACAATTTACGTTTAGGTGGGGAAGGGATGCGACTCCTTTTTTTTCAAATTCTGTCGGTCAGACGCTACCGAGTTGGTCTTATAGCGCCTACAGACGATGTGGCGAATGATGGCCAACGTTGGCGTTCGTGCATTTGCCGCATCGTGTGTAGACTTCGCGAATCACGAATGTGCACACATGTTGGCATTCGTGGACGTTCGCTTAGGAGGCGGTAAATCCTTCACGGATCAAAGGGGTAGACCTAGGGGTATTCCAGAGCATACGCCAGTATCAAATTTTGGACGCATCGTGTGTAGTATACATTCGTCAAACAGTCTATGGTTTACAAATGTTGGCCCAAACCTACAAACATCACGAACGCCAACGTTGGCCGTCGTTCGCCACATCGTCTGTAGGCGCCTTTAGGTTAACGCGTCGCTGATATTTACTCTCTGCTGACTTAAACAGATCTCTTCTCTTTTGCTCCTGTAATCCTGCAAGGGACTGAGGGTGGAGCTTAGGGGGTGAGTGGTGGTTCGTGATGAGTCTGTAGCGTTTGGCTGACAGAATTGGAAAAAATGGAGTCGTTCGCTCTGGAGCCTAAACCCTTGATGTCTGGAGTAGCCCTTGATGCTGATGGTTCACGATCTTGAAGTGGACCTTGCCCTGGCGATGATTCTCAATGTTTTGGAGACGGTAGGAGCTTTGGATCGTTGTTCGGAATACTCGATAAATTCGTTAACACCCAAAGAAGTTGTTGATGTAATTTTACTTGGAGTGTCATACCGACTGCGCCGCTCAAATTACTCGGTGCTCAATTTCATTTTTTAAAACGGTTTATTTTCAATTGTACAGAGACGTGGCTACAAAGACTACTAGTATAATACCAAATCATAATTTATTAATGAAACTATTTCTACACCTACACCCACGCACATCCTGTCCATATGCACAATGTCCTAATGAATAGTACTCCCTTGAGATATTCAAAAATTCATGTTAAAAGTTGAAATCGCACTTTTTGACCGAGTACGTCAACGAACTGTAGGAACAATTGCCAATTTTGCTGTTCGCGAGAATCCGAGGCATACGATTCGTCGACGTGCGCAAGAAGTTGACTTCAACTTCGATTATTCTGCATCGTAACCTGAAACTCCGTCCATACAGAGTTCAATTGACCCAAGAGTTGAAGCCACAAGACTACGGGCAGAGCCGCGCATTCGCCTCATGGACTCTAGAGCAGTTGGTGACCGATCCAGCGTTTAGCTAAAAAATTATCTTCAGTGACGATGCCCCAACAGATTGCTATGTATCCGGAAACAGTGACTGCGTGGTGCGGATTCTGGGCCGGCCGGAAGACGAACGTGGCGCAGCGCTAACCGTTGCCACAATATAACCGAATTTTTGTAACCTAAATTGAATGAAATTGATCTTATAAACATTTGGTTTCAACAGGACGGGGCCACACTGCACGCACAACGAAGCTGGACATTTTTTTATGGTTCTGCGTAAAGTTTCTCGTATACGCCGTATTTTTGTAGCCTAAATTGAAAGAAGTTGATCTCAAGAATATCTGGTTTAAACACGCCGGGGCTACGTGCCGCACTGCAAGCACAATCTTGGATTTACTGCATGAAAAGTTCAATAGCATCATTAGGGGCAGCGATGTCCAGGGGCCACCGAGATCGTATGCACTAACGTCGATGGATATTTTTTTGTGGGGTTACGTGAAGTTCCTCGTGTACGCAACATGATAACCGAATATTTGTGGCCTAAATTGAGTGGAGTTGATCTCAAGAACACCTGGTTTCAACAGGACTGAGTTACCTGCCACACTGCATGCGCAACGTTGAGTTTGCTGCATGAAAAGTTTAATGGCGTCATTTGTAATGCCGCTGGAGATTTTTTTGTAGGGCTACGCGAAATCTCTCGTGTACGCCGGATAAGCCACGAACAATTGGAGGGCTGAAGGAGCGCGAAATGTACGAAAAAGTCTTACTTTATGATACTAACAATCAATGACGTCTGGTGGTGTGACTCATGGTATAGCTAACGGAAGTGAAAATTGGTCGGGAAAACGCATCTCTACGTGAGCGAATGAGTCAACTAAACCACGCCCATCTTTATTGATACTTCTACTACCGTGGTCATACCGAGAGTCACCCCATCTGTCGCCACTGCTATAATTTAATTTATAACTGTTTGTTCATTTTAAATTGTGACTGTTACTTCACTTTGATGGACAAAATACAAGAAAAGTGTATATTTTGACTGTAAATAATAAAGCCTGTCCTAAACGCAAAATTTAGTCTGATTGAAACCAAAAGTGTTTACCTCGTGATACATCTTGGGAAATAAATTACAGCACTTCCTTTGCTAATATCACACGATCGTGAACAAAGAATATTGTTTTAAGTCCGTAAATCCGAGCACAATCTTCTATCATTAATATTAATGGTTAGTGGTATTTACCTGCTTTCAGTAGTACGATTTGATCGTCCTGCGACAGCTTCATGAAGCCAGGTACCATTTTAGCGAACTCGATGATTTGTTGGATGATTGTTGTTAGCTTTTGGGCGCACTCCAGCCAGAGTTCCTCGTGCGCCATGTTCTTATAGTACAGTAGTCTTGAGAGATCATGTTGTTTGCGGAACATATCGTGTATGTGCTCCAGCTGATACAGACAAGTGCGGGCGTGTGCGTCTGATATTGTTTTCGATAATAACTCGGATATTTGACTGGGATCTGGAAAAAGTAATCACAGCATGTATTCGTTTTTCGTTTAAAAAAAAGAAAGGAAATAAAAACTTAATCTTTAAGCTTTTCGCACAGTTGAAACTGGAATAGGTGTCTTGTTCTGGTGCATTCGTAGTGGTTTTTACTGGACAGAGGTGATCGCCTGTGTGTGTGATGTTTAGGTCAGCTAACCGCAGTAAAATAAATCACGGTGTAAGTCTATTCACACTATTATCCAGATTGATCTAAACATCACACCAGTAGGCACAACTGTCAGGCAGTAATTTGTTTGTAAGGCCACTTTGATGAAAATCAAAATTAACCCTTTGCATTCGTATGTCGACTCATTGTCGACACAATACGTGTTAACACTAATAAATACGAGTGCAAAGGGTTAATGGAAGGAGAAAAAAGTGTAATATTTGATTATCAAAAATTTATTAGAGCAGAAATGAATGAAAATATTATTAAAAATGGATTCAAAGGCCACATTATTATGAATGAAAACAAAATTGTAATATTTGCTTATCAAAAATTTTTTTAGCTTCCATCACATCGGATGGCAGAGCACACCTTTCCAGATATCCACCGATAAGTCTTCATGCGGACACATGCAAAGCGTGCAGGTTTTCTCGAAGATGATAGAAGTTACAAGCAAGCACAGGGGAAATGTAGATGAAGATTAAAGAGACAGAAAATATATAGTCGAACGACTTACTAGGCAATGAAACTGGTTCACAATCATCGCTACTTCTTTGCTGTATACTTTGTGAACTCGTCTGCTGCCTGGCATTGTTAGATTGCACGTTGGGTGAGTTAACAAATGTGGTGCTGTCGACATAGCTGGGCACCAGGGTGTCCACCGTGCCCTCCTGCTTGACCGACACTACGGTGGCCCCTGATAGACTGTTACTGTTAGTCGTGGTTTGTGTCGCCCGCTTGAATGAGCGTGCGTCTGATATCGATATCGTTTGCTTGCCGCCGCCGCCGCCGCCACCACCACCACCACCACCGTTGTTTGTGTTAGTATTCCCTACACCGGGTTAGAATGATGAAACGATGAGATGTTGGAATGATTCTTATGGTATTCGTTGTCGACATAAAATTTCTAACCGAACAAATATCATTTCTATGGACTATTTAACTAGTTAAGTAGCACGTGAAGAGTCACGAAGGTTTCACTTTTTCTACCACAATCTACTTGGTGTAGTGATATGAGGTGATGTCATGTGTGCCATGATGGAAGACCAGTACGTTACAGCTATATACTAGTACCTTCTTACTTTTGCCCAAAAATTGCATTTTAAATGATTTCCTGAAGAAACCACTGGTTCGATTCGTCACTGGAAGGCGTTTTAGAAAATGTACTTTCCTAACCACAAATGTCGATTTGAAGCCCGTGACGCGTCAGGCAAAAATACTCGAAAATTGAAAAAAAACGAACAAAGAATCGTGAAGAAACCACTGGTTCGATTCGGGGTTTCTATACGTCACCAGAAAGATCCCTTCAAGACGCTTCAGAAAATGTATCGTATGCTCATTAAAAAAAAAACTCAAGAGTGCCATGATTTTTTATATTTAAAAATCTAAGTTGGTACACATGTTAGGAATTGCCATACGAAACGTCAGATCGTTCTAAAAGTCACAATTATTCCATGGTCACAATGGTTTACAGCCACCAGCAAAAACGTTTCCCGTAAGTGATAGACCAGTCAAACGTACTCCGGATGCTATTAACACAGCCCAAGGAATTTTGGAAGGTGAACCTCTTCTCTGCGTAGTCTATCACAGCAAATTAATTAATCGGTACATGCCGCAAGTAACATAACCTCAATATATGTTACCAACATAAATTTTTAAAAATAAAAAATCATGGCACACTTGAGGTTTTTTTTCTAATGAACATACTTTACTTGCCCAACCACAAAAGGCTATTTGAAGCCCGTGACGCTTCAGCAAAAAAAAAACTCGAAAATGGAAAAAAGTTGATTTGCGATTCTAGTTGTATCTCGGTAACTTTAATAGATAGAGCTTTGGTTAAATGAAGAGAAAGTTGAGTATTTTAACGCTGAATGATTTGTTAAAAAGAAATTTAAAACATTCCGACTACTTCCGTAGATATTTTATTTTTATTTTTTGGAAGAGCTTAAAGTATTGTTTATGGAGGAGGCTTCTACTTCGTTATACATGTTGTAAATATAATAAGACACTTTTACTTTGTTGGTATAACACATAAAGTGACTTTATGTTTTGTTAATGGCAAGTTGAGTTGCCGAAACTATAGTCAACAATAAATAAAATTTGTGTTATACCAACAAAGTAAAAGTGTCTTATTATATTTACAACATGTATAACGAAGTAGAAGCCTCCTCCATAAACAATACTTTTGTAAGATAACAATAAATAAAATTTGTGTTATACCAACAAAGTAAAAGTGTCTTATTATGCTTACAAAAGTGTCTTCAGAAAGTCAGCTGACTCAAAATTCTTCCACACGCTACCAGCTACGATTGATCAGAAATGATATGTGTTCGAATACCATTAAATTTATGAACATCCACCAGTTTGCTTTACGTTAAAGTACAATTTTATGTCGACAACGAAGAAGGTGCATCCGTATCACACACGTTATTAAAACATAATGAATTTACCTGTAGTAACTACGTTCGCCATTAGACTTCCGGTGTCACTCAGGGCGTCCAGTCCAGGCCTGGGGTCGTACGCCGTTGTACTATCCACATAGTCTGCAGATATGTCGTAGCCCATTGAACTCGCCTGCACTTGCGTCTGGCCCGTGTAGTACGTTGGTGTGTAGGTTCCGACATCACTGTTGTATGCGTAGCTGAAAAACAATCAGCAACTCATTATAACACAGTCTCTGGTGTTCCGGTGAGAATTTGTATCGCAAGTAACTATCGGACGGCAAAAATATTAGAAGGTGAAGGTATCACGCTGGCAAATATTTTTTGAATACACACAAGGCTACCGGATCGGAGTACAGCCACTAAATGAAAAATGTGGAAATGTAACAAGTGCAGAATCACAAAGGAAGAACTTGGAACTCGTCTTTCTCCACGACCATTGTAGAAATTAAGGATTCTGAAATCAATTATGATCATAGAACGTACACATTCTCAAAAACACTATGCGCTTATGTGTTTTGCATGTAATTAATTCCATAACAAGTAATAGAATGAATATTCTCACACCGTTTCGAATAAAACAATTAGCCTTGGATATCACAATTGTCAAAATACTACAAACATAACCACAAACGTAATAACAAAATGTAAGTTCTTTGTGTTCATTATTTTATTAATCTATTTTATCTGGTCGAGGAGAAAGTATAGTCTGCTACTCGGTAAGAATGGAAGTTCTGATGCTCGTGGTTATATAATATTCCACTCGCATCGAATTTCCATTCTAACCTTAGAACATACTATTCCATGAAGCAGAAATCATTCTTAGAAATCAGTACGCAGAAACTTCTCTAGTAGCAAATCGGAAATGTAACAAGTACAGGATCACAGAAGAAGAGCTTGGAACTCGTCTTGTCCACGAAGTAGAAATCATTCTTCGAAATCAGTACGAAGAAACTTCTCTAATAGGAAATTGGAAATGTAAGAAGTACAGGATCATAGAAGAACTCGGAGCGCGACTGATCCTTGAAGCAGAAATCATTGTGCAGCTTTTCTCTAGTAGCAAATGGGAAATGTAACAAGTACAGGATCACAGAAGAAGAACTTGGAACTCGTTTTTTCCACGAAGTAGAAATCATTCTTCGAAATTAGTACGAAGAAACTTCTCTAGTAGCAAATCGGAAATTTAACAAGTAGGGGATGATAGAAGAAGGATTACAGAAGAAGAACTTGGAACTCGTCTTGTTCATGAAGCAGAAATCATTCTTAGAAATCAGTACGCAGAAGCTTCTCTGTTAGCAAATCGGAAATGTAACAAGTACAGGATCACAGAAGAAGAACTTGGAACTCGTCTTGTCCACGAAGTAGAAACCATTTTTCGAAATCTGTACGAAGAAACTTCTCTAGTAGCAAATTGGAAATATAACAAGTAGAGGATGATAGACGAAGGATTACAGAAGAAGAACTTGGAACTCGTCTTGTCCATAAAGCAGAAATCATTCTTAGAAATCAGTACGAAGAAACTTCTCTAGTAGCAAATCGGAAATAGGATCACAGAAGAACTTGGAACTCGTCTTGTCCACGAAGTAGAAATCATTCTTCGAAATCAGTACGAAGAAACTTCTCTAGTAGCAAATCAGAAATATAACAAGTAGAGAATGGTAGAAGAAGGATTACAGAAGAAGAACTTGGAACTCATCTTGTCCATGAAGCAGAAATGATTCTTCGAAATCAGTACGAAGAAACTTCTCTAGTAGCAAATCGGAAATATAACAAGTAGAGGATGATAGACGAAGGATTACAGAAGAAGAACTTGGAACTCGTCTTGCCCATAAAGCAGAAATCATTCTTAGAAATCAGTGTGCAGAAACTTCTCCAGTAGCAAATCGGAAGAAAAAAGATCTTAAAAAAAAAACAATATGCCAATGCATTGTTTTTAAAAACAGTTTACTACATGAATTTTGACCAAAAACTTATGCATAAAGACACTTGGAAAAAACGTTTTTGATTTGAAAATTCAAGATTAATTAGTTGATCAAAATTCATACATACTAAAACAAAACAAAACCATCTCTAATTTACCACGTTGACCGCTTTGTCAGTCGCCGGTGACTGACACTGTAGTATTCCAATGGGGCCACGTCAATCACCGATGACTGACAGTGAGTACCTACTTAAACTTACTATTTAGCTTACTGTTTGATTGACCGTTAAATTTGTTTTGTTAAAAATGTTTGTGAGAGTGAGACACATGACTGACACATTGCCTGACTGGGCGAAACGCATATTTTTTTTGCCATTTGAACTTACTATTTAGCTTACTGTTTGATTGGCCGTTGAATTTGTTTTGTTGAAAATGTTTGGGAGAGTGAGACACGTGACTGACACATTGCCTGACGGGGCGAAACGCACCTGTGACTAAAAAAAACCCGTAATTTCGTCTAAAAAAATCATCAAAATAAATTAAATAAGCATATTCTTACTCATTTTATAAAGTAAAATTTAAAAACAGAGAAAACTTTTTTTGACATTTTACAAAAAAAACCTGTTGGCAGCCAATGTGTTAAAAAAGTAGGGAGAAGATATCGGGTGTGGTCACGGCCTGGGCTAGTAAAATGAAACGGTTTTTATTTAGTTGCAATATTTCGCCATTTATTTTTATGGCTTCATCAGGAATGACCAAAATGAATACAATTGTGTAAAAATGTGCTTGATGAGGTTAGGTAAAAAAATGAACTTACGATACATGTTCCAAAAATAGTAATAAACATGGCAAATCGGCGGCTAATTGTTAAAACATGATAACAGTACAGTAACAAACATCTACGTGGTATAAAATTACATTTAAAAAAGATATAAAAGTCATGAAGTTAATACACTAAAAAATCCCCGATCATTTCACGCGTGTGAAAATGTTAATGGCGGACAATGGGTGTGAGCTGAGTGACGTACGCGTGCGTCGTCGTTGTCGGCAGCCATTCTGATTTTTGCAGGTTGGGAAACCGCAATACCAGACGGGCCACCCCGACGCCAGGCGGCGCCAAAAATCGTGTTTCCGAAATTTAACATGCAGGTTTCATTTCTGAAGGTATGTGCTCTGTGAGACGGGCTGCCGGCAACACGGCGCAGCGGCGGGAGATATGAATTTGAAATTTTGAATTTTGAAGTTCGCAAGATTGACAATGAACTTATATAAAAATATATACTATTTAGGGCCGGTTTTAACCAGGCTTATCCTTAAACTCGGTATAAGGTATTTTTAGGTGTTTTTCAACCATGGTTTATCGATAAACCTAGCTTAAAGTACGGCTTTCGTAAGCGGCCGGCGACGACCGCTTAGCGGGTAAAGCGGCAGTTTATAACCTTCAAAATTGACAATACCTACAAATATGATGTAGATTGATATATTGCATGAATTAACCGATGATGGTTTATTACAATAATTTATGGACCTCCGCGTCTGCCAAAAAAGTGGTTTGATCATTTTAATCTGTGGAGTGAAGTAGTGTTTGTGGACAGATTAGATTATCAAAAGAAGCATGTGTATGTGTGCTCGAAACAATTATTTTTATTACCTGAATGGTAAATACATATTTTCTGAAAAGGTATGAAGGGATATAATGTGCTGCTTGTAACAAAAATAACCGAAATTAAAGCAAGTGTTAAAAGGAAATCAATAATTAAGGAAGCATGTACGATAATCAGCTGTTTATGGCAGGAATTATGAGAGAAAATGTTAGCTATGAAGATAGTCGCAATAGTCACATTTCAATGCCAACTCAAAAATATGTAGTAATATTGTATTGCCAAGACAATTTTTGATAGGATAAGTAAACTTGGTTTATGTAATGCTTGAAAAACGCAATCATAAATAAACTGCAGCTTAACATAAACTTCAGCTTACGTAATCTACAGCTTAAACCGACATTGAAATACCGGCCCTTACTATCTAATTTAAAATCTATGATACTGATTGGTATTATTAATATAAGAAAAAATCTAGGTGAGAAACTGTGTCAACGTTCCCGAGAACATCAATTATACAGTAATAGCCAGTTAATAAGCAACTTTCAGCAATTATTCACCAGTCTTCAATGCACCCAGGTGTCGTGCCCGAAACTGTAATCAAAACCGGACGAAAGGTTTACAGTTTCAATTACCACCAGTTTTTAATAATAACGCTCGTAAGCTTAGCTTGCAAAACCTGTGAAGGTAACTGTACAGTTTATTGTGTGCCTTCCCCGGAGTGAATATCAAATTAGCAATTAGTTTTAATAATAATGTTCATTAGAACATAAATTTTGCGGAATTAACTGTACAACCGTTTGTCTGTTTTTCTCGCGAGTGGATATCGCAGTAATTGGAGCAATGAAAACGTGAAGTAATTTGTAACTAATTTCTTAATACTGCATGATAATTGAAAACGTGAAGTAATTCTTAATTGATAACTGCAAATAATAGAATCATATTTGTTTAAAACAGTCCTGTAAAATTGGGTGAAATAAGTTGTTTTCCAGTTTATTAATGTCATTATTTTCAAGGTAGAAACGCCAAAGTGGCGGAATCTATTGCCTGAATGCTGTAGTGAACCAAATCCGGGTGGCTTTAACACCGACAAGATATGGACATTGCCAGTGACGGCAAATATAACATTATCATTATTTTCAATTTTCAAGTTTAGCTTTCATTAAATATACGATGCTTTTTTTAGTCTTACAAAGATAAATCGACGACTGTTTAGTTACTTAGTAGTAGATTATATATCAATGGAGAGAAATGCTTGATTTTTCCTGAGATGCAAATTTGTGTACTAAGGGCGATAGCCTAACCTAGAAAAAATAACGCTGTCAGACGTGACAGTTAATAGATATTTATGCATTAAGGGAGATATGGAATGTTTTTCTCCCGAGGTTGACAGGTTTATAAGTCAACCGAGGGTAAAGAACATGAATATCTCCCGTGGTGCATACAATATTTTATTTTCTAGTTAAATATTAGTACTTCGTAAAAATATTCAGTATATCGATCTGCAATATGTATTTGCATGGTCAAAACAGCCCGCATTTCATGAACTGACGTTTATTTCATTTGATCTGATTCGACGTTAATGCTTTTACATCAAAAGTACGGTTGTGAATAAAATAGTGAACAAACCTGGGAGAAGAGTTTAATTCCTGTCTCGCTATAAAGTTGGTCGTGGTTGCTATGAGTTTGTTTTAAATCAAACCGCCCGCATTTCATGAACTGATGCTTATTTCATTTGATTTGATTCGACGTTAATGCTTTTACATCAAACGTACGGTTGTGAATAAAATAGTGAACAAACCTGGGAGAAAAGTTTAATTCTTGTCTCGCTTTAAAGTTGGTCGTGAGCAGACGCAAGATTGCCTATCTTCAACCATTATCTTTAGCGGAGAATTTGGAAATTATACATACTATTCATCAGGTAAATACGAGCAGACCTCATAACTCCCTCGGGAGATGTAGCTCGTAACTCCCAAGGGAGTTATGAGTAAGTTTTCATGTATCCATGACGATAAAGGTAAATATCATGCTACTAAAAAATAATAGCTATTATTACAACTAGGGAAATATGAATAGTTTATTCAATCAATAGTTTTTTTCTGATTGAAAGAATATTGTTCTGTAAATGGAAAAATATTGGATTGTAAATTTTTGAGTTTATCGGATTGGTAACGTTGCTAAGGGCCTTGTTTGTAAATATTATGGTTGACTTGTTTTGGTATTTGCGTTGTTTCATAAATTGGTGAAATGTCAAACTATGTGTTAACGCAAGCGACGAAAGACCGTGAATGTTTGGTTCCGGTAAAATCCAAAGCTGTAAAATCCATAAAGGATACCTTCCTAAGAAATCGGAGGTGTTGTCCCGAGAGCAATTAAAACAATTCTTGCGAGAAGCTCCTAATGACATGTTTTTGATGTTTATATTTCCCTAGGGAAATATAAGTGTGTTATGACATATCGTAACTAAAGCAATATTACTCCATATTGTTTCAATCAGAAAAAAAATAAATAATGGAAGGGAGAGAAATGATTACTTCTCTTCCTAGGGAGAGAAATAATTATATCTCTCCTTTGGACAACAAATGCTATTTCTCTTACAATTTCCACAGCAGAGAAATGATTACTTCCCAGTTAGCGCACTTGTATCACTAACATATCTGAGCAAGTACTGATTGAGGTTGGCGGCACTTACTTCGTGATACATTTAAAAGTGTGTTTTATTTATCTGAGCAAGCTCAAACTGAGAACAAGCACTTGTTCTCAGTTTGAGCTTGCTCAGATATTTTACTGATACAAGTGTGCTAACTGGGTTCTCTCCCAAGGGAGAGAAATAATAATGCCTCTCCATTGGGCGAGAAATGTTATTTCTCTCACGATTTCATTAACCCTTTCAGCCCTGGATTTTTAAATTAGAAAAAAAAATTTGTTTGCTAATTATTATTGATGGGGAGCTTCTTAAGACCATAAATACCAAATTTGAACTCATTTGCTTAATTAGTATAGAAATTAATTAGTGAGGCTTTGTTAAAGCGACATCTAGTGATAAACAGCAGAAATATGGATTGTCATGGCAAGTAGAGACATGTAAATTTTGCGGTGGCAATTGCCACCACCAGGGCCGAAAGGGTTAACACAGAACTCGAGTTTCTCTCTCGTGTGTGAAAAAATATTACACTTACAGTATTTGAGTATTTAAACTTATACAACTGTATGAATTCATCCGTATATCCGGTTGCCTACGTTAGAACGTCGATTAGAAAAATAAATCTTCCGAGTGGTATACGGCGACGGTAATTAATATCGTGACGAAATGAATTGGTGGTGGGCATCATTAATTGAAGCGAAATACAGTACAACGGTGTCCGTGTGACTAAGGAGCAACGGTATTTTTTTTTAAAGTGGCACAGCTAACGGGACGCTGTTGAAATGTTTCGTTTGTTCGAAAGTACCGCTTCCGAAAAACAAAAAATGCCGTCATCGCATAGTTTAACACTAAATCGTCGATTATTTAAAATAGAGTGGTATTTACTTTTTTGCAATTGAAAATTATACTTAAAATTGGCAGTTTTTTTTGGTAGTGATCAAGCTTGACGTGAACTAGAAGCTTAAAATTGTTTCTTAGTTTTAGATGCGCGTTAACACCCAAATTAATTCAATAACCGTTTCCCAACTGGATTTTACAAAGTCCTCTAATTGGAAACAATAATTAGAGGAAATAATTGGAACCAAATTTCTCATTGGATACAAAGTTGCACCTCAGGAAAAATCAGGCATTTCTCTCCCTTGATATACAGGGTGTTTCAGAGCTCTGGGAACGGTCAATCACGTGCTTATTTGTCAAAATTGCGAAAAATGTTTTATACAAAAGTTGTGTATAATAGTGAGCTGCACGCCCTAAAAATATTTAAATTTATACAGGGTGTCTCATAACAAAGTCACAGACCAAACTTATGTTTTTTTTATGGAACACCCTGTATTTTTTGTCATTTTTGAATTATATAGAGCAAATAAAGGTGAGTTACTTCAATACTCCCTATACCTATTGTTTGCCGTTTTCGAAATATTTGAAGATTTGTTGAAATGCAAGGTCTGGGTGAAATTTTATTTTTGCCCCAGTGATTGACGTTGAACGATTAAAATCATTTTAATTATTTGCTTGAAGGTTCGAACTATAGAGCCAACCATGATTTCATGCAAAACATTATACAGGGTGATAAAAAAATGCGGTAGAACATTTTTCGAAATTTTGAAAGCACGTGATTGACCGTTCCCAGAGCTCTGAAACACCCTGTATAATATAGTTTGTTACGTGTTCCGACCTAACCTGACATGACATGATAATTATTATTAATATTATATGACATAACCTGACCTAACATCAGCTAACCTAAAAAAATAAATGATTTATAGGTCGCGGGGTCAATGTTTGTATTTTGAATTTCCCGCCACTAAATTCTCACTACCACCAAAAAATATGACAGCCATTTCATATAACTTGAAGAAATATGATCGAAAGTTCGCATTTTGCAAAGGAGCGATTTTAATGGAAAAATCTAGAAAACTGATTTGAAACCAATCGTTGGATTTTTATTTAATTTAAAAGCTAAAATTTGTCGCGGCATTTTTGGGAAAATTAGAGAAATCCATTTTTCGCAAAGCAGAGATGTTAAAAAAATCTAGAACTGTTGATAATTTTTTTTTATTTTTCGTTTTTTTTTTAAACAAGATTTATCTAGAATGTTTCCTAAAAGTTTATTCAAATCTGATCGATCGAATTCCGCATTTTTCTAATCAGCAATTGTGATGGAAAATGTTTGTAGTTATCTTTCGTTTAAAAGCTACAAATGTCTAAAATATTTCTGAAAAATTGTTTTCGAGAAAATTAAAGGAATCTATTTTGAAATTGAATTTCGATTTCAAAATTATTTTTCTTATAATTTTCCATCAAAATCGCTGCTTGCAAAATTTCCAATAGATACTAAAAATTTCAAGAAATATTGTAAACTTTTACAGCTTTTAATCAAAAATTGTTTTTCATTAGTTTTCTTTAAATTTTCTATCAAAATCGCTCGTTTGCAAAATTCAAAATTTTCGATTTTTTTTTTTAATTTTCTCGTAAAACCCGCAATGAGTCTTGATAAAATTTTTAAAAAATATTGTCAACATTTACAGCTTTTAACTAAAATACGATTTCAAAAATTGTTTATCATTAGTTTTCCTGAAATTTTCCATCAAAATCGCTGTACGTAAAATGCAAAATTTCCAATAGATTTCTTTAATTTTCTTGAAAACCCCGCAATGTTTTTTAAACATTTTATCTAGATTCATCGCGGGTTTTTCGAGAAAATTAAAAAAAAAATCGAAAATTTTGAATTTTGCAAACGAGGGATTTTGATAGAAAATTTCAAGAAAACTAATGAAAAACAATTTTTGAAATTGTATTTTAGTTAAAAGCTGTAAATGTTGACAATATTTCTTGAAATTTTTACTAACATTCATCGCAGGGTTTTCGAGAAAATTAAAGAAATCTATCGGAAAGTTTGAATTTTGCAAAGCAGCGATTTTGATGGAAAATAAATCTCGAGTGCTGTTCCCGCTTTTATACCAATTATTTATTTGCATTATTTCTTCGGTGGTGTAATATATTTTTTTCGCATCTTATTAAATAATATAAACGTTGTTAAATCGATTTTGATTGAGAAAGTTGTCCATTATTCGGCCGAATCATTTTCTCCACAGGTGACGTCCAATCAAATTATTTCATTGCCCAACAGTTTAGTTGTTACTATGGTTACGATTCTTTTTTTGTCCGCGAACTGCCGCAATTTCCAAATAGAAAAATTATTCGTTATAATTTAATACAAACAGGAAAATCTTTAGGTAATTACTTAATATGATGCGAAAAAGTATAGATTAAACTCGTGAACAAGTTGGCCATTGCCACTCGGGTGGCCTACGGCTCGTGTTACAAACTTTACCATCGTGGCAATGGCCAACTTTCTCACTCGTTTAATAATATATTATTATTGACACAATTTTGACAATAAAATAAAACAGAGTAAGTATGGTTGCCTACCTACTAATGCGTTGATGTGATTATTTTATGATTGAACATAGGCATCAACAATCATATGTTCACAGTTTAAAAAAGCCTCCACAGAGAACACATTCAACAATTATAAAAAAAACAGTTTTTAATTTGTTATTGAGAAAGTAATGTTTTGATTTTAAAATTCATCGGTAAAGCTATTTGCAAAATGTAACACCACTAATACACACACACACATACAAATTCAATAGCATTCCCTAATTAATGTAACTCACCAGCGAATTAGCATTTGAGTTCGTGCTGACTTCATTACAATTATTTTAAAATTGGTATAATTTTCAAATCCTGCAATTCCCTCGAATTGCCTGGATGTGCAATTTAGAATTAATTCCAAACGCAAACATTTGTATGATTATGTTGTGGGCACTGCCAAGTCGCAGCGCGCGGAGGTGTGTTGCAACGCAGACATGCAAAATCCATTATCAAAAATTATCCGTGTGCAGGATTTTTTTTTTTTGCATAACAACGAATGCAATTTCTTTCTGCAATTGCTTTGAGTGCAAAGACCGATCTCGGGAAATGGGCGAAATGGATGTAAACGGTGCTTTTAACAATGTTATCAACAAATGCTAATGGTGAGGCTTGTAATATATGTACGGTGTTTATAGATATGGTTAAAATGGGTTAATCGCGTTTCTACCAATAATCGCTGATAATAAATTTTCTAGCAATTCGCTATCGCCAGTTTCTTGATTTTGTCCTTAATTTTTTTAAGTACAGTATGCTTTAGAAAATGTTTGTGCTTTTTGCCCAAAAATTGCACTTAAAATATTTTCCTGAAGAAACCATTGGTTCGATTCTGGGTTTCTATACGTCACCAGAAAGATCCCTTCAAGATGCTTCGGAAAATGTACTTACCCAACCACAAATGTCCATTTGAAGCCCGTGGCGCGTCAGCAAAGAAAACGCGAAAATGGAAAAAATCGTAAAAATCGTAAAAATCAACTTTTTTAATAATCATCGTAGACCTTCATCTAATACCTTTTTTTCATCAGAAGAACGGGCTAAATCGATCGGCGTTAAAAAATTTCATCTAGAAAAAATTGCAAAAAAGTTGGCAAGTCACCATGTATTGCAAATACTTAAGTTCTTATGCAGGTATTCTCCTCATGACCAAAGGAGGTAAAAAATGTCTCACGAAGAACCAAAATGTTTTTGATAACGCCCTTTGTATACCCTTTACCCATTTTATCTCCTAATAACAAACCATCCCAGAAAATGTTACACTGTGACAGAAATTTCCTAAAATCGTTGACCATGCTTTTCAATGATTCCTTCTGGGATTTGATGAAGAAGACGAAGCAAATCACGTTCTATCAGTGGATGAAGCTGTTTTATACATTCACAGTAATATAAAAAAAATGAAGGTTCATTCACCATTACGCGAATAAATCGTAGGAGAAACTGTTCGCCGATGCAGAAGTAGGAAACGCAAGAATAAGTCATAATTTCCAATGTTAATATTTACAATTCCCGGTCGTAAAATCTTATCCTGCTGATTTAATTGCCGCAGTGTGTTTACTCTAACTAGAATGTACCGGACGACGAGATCTCCGAGCGCCGGTTTCGAAATAATCTGGATCTGGTCCGGTCTCGCCGCCAACTTGCGATACTTTCGTATTACTTACCCTCCGTTATAGTTGTGGTGCAGTTGATCGCTACTCGAGGGCGTTTGCTGTTCGAAGACGGAACTGTCTGGCGCGGAGTCGCTCTGCGCCCTCAGCTGCGCCCTGTGAAACCGAACTTCGTCCTCCACCTTCTCCCTCTGCTTTTTCGACATGCGGCCAAATTTCACAGCTGTAACAAGAGGTAAAAAACGGTGATTATTTTTTTATAGGTTTGATGTGTGGCGGAAAGAAGATTTTTTTCTTGGGGTTTTAGGAGTTTGTTTATTCTTAATGTATGTGCTGAATTTATTTTTTGGCTTAGGAAGCTGGTCCATTCTGCCAGAGGTACCATTTAACTATTTTTGTATTGATTTCTATTTATTTGTGTATATATAATCATTATTTATTATATATAATGAGTGGGGGGACATACACTGAACATCCATGGACCCAAACGGCCACTTCTTCATTCAAAAAAAGTGACCGTCCGGATGGGATTCGAACCCGCGACCACGAGGCCCGTGAGCAGGAGTTCTACTCACCGCGGCCCCTATGTGCTGAATTTGTTGACGTAAATAATTGATTCTTGAACGGCTACCGCATTTGGAGCTGGTGTAATACCATTACTACAAAAGCTAGATTAATTTATTATGGATCAATTTGAAAGGAATTTAGTTCTGAATCGAGCACCGTTTACAGAGTTAAAATAAAAAATTGCGTTTTTTAGTAACGAAATTTTTCAACAAACGTTGTTTTTTTGGTTTCCTGTGCGCGCGTCGATAACTTTAAAATCCTTTAAATTTGTGTTGAGCGAAGATATCTTTATAAACTAGAATTATTTCGAAAGCCGAGGGTTGTATGAATTACAATTTTTGTAAAATTTTGGCGAGCGAATTAATATTTTAAACGATTAACCCATTTGTTCCCATTGTATTCAAGCGAGTACAACAAACATCTCAGACTTTAGTAACAATTAGTGGCAATTTTTCTGCGAAACAAACTCTTCTGTATTCATGGTAGAGAAGATATTCAGTAGTGATTGTATTCTGTTTCATCAAATTTAGTTTCAAAAGATATGAAATCTTTTGAAACAAAACGTGCCATGGGATATACTGGGTTAAGCTTGTTTGTGTGTATCAATCCCATTCTGTATAAGCTATGACTGTTATTTTCAAGACTTCAACATTAAAGCATAGACTAAAATATGTATTCATGTAACCAATTAGATCGAAAAACATCCATAATTAAAAAAAAAAAACAACGATTTTATGTAATAGCTTAACACATAACGAACGTTTCGCAATAAGTGTAAATACAATGGAATCGACGTGGATGTGGATACGGCGCGTTTTATAAGAAAACGGACATTAAAAACCGTTTCGCAGTTGGTTGCCACGATATAGCGGAAAATCAATTAGTAACGCGGATTTACGGAGACTCTACGGTAAATACCAAGAGTTAGCTGTGCAGCTGGAATAGCGGGTATTCAACTGCGTGACGTAGCAGGAGGATTACGTCATTTATGATACGGTGTGGTGCAACGTAAACACGCGAGGAGAGCGCTTCAAATCCCTCTGTTGATAATTCAAAGAACCATAAATTAAGAATAACCAATTTATTTTTTCTCTCGAAAATGTGCTCTTATGGTGGAGCTAGTGGAAAGCACGCGGAGATCTCATGTTTACAATATTGTTTGCCAAAAATCAACGAGCACCAATCAATCGAATCGCGGTTGCGATCTGTTCGATTGAGAAATTTGGATTGTTAATAATTATGATCGGACTCCTTATTTAAAAAAAAATGTGTCTCTGTTTAACCCCAAGCACACTGAACTGGTTATAAAGACTAGTGTCCGAAGTAAAAGAATCTAAAGAAAATAAATACTTATTATGATGCTCAAAATTTTTAATATATTCACAAGATATCTGCCTTCAACATAAACTTTGATTTTTAAAAATGTGTCAATTTCTGATGAGTTATAGATTTAAAAAAAATATTTTTCTAAGTGGTCGAATATTTTAACAAGTAAAAACTAGAAAAAATGATTCCTTAACCCTAGATAACTAAATTTAAATCAGTGTTGCTCTGTAACTGATCATTCGACTCGTAGACTATGAATTAAAACGAAGTACAGGGTCCGCCGGCGTTACCTGACGGTTTTTAAAATAAATTTTCAGGATATTTTATTTAAAAAAAAAATGTCAACAGGAAGATTGGAAGTTTATAATGTATACAAAAAACCTCAAGTAACGAAAATACCATCAGATAAATGACGACCTCTCTTTTTGATGCAAAGCTGAAGTCTTGTGGTAAATCACTCATCACTCCTTGCAAAGTTGCTCGACGAACGCACGAATTTCTCGCTGAAGTAGTTTAGCCAAATTTCCAGGCTTGTCAAGGTACACTTTTCCTTTAGGTAACCCCACAAATAATAGTCACATGGTGACAGATCCGGAGAAGGATGTCACCGCGGTGTGAGATTAACCAACGGGGAAACGATGTTCTCATCAGCTCCATAGATACACGTGCCATGTGGGCAGTTGCCCCATCCTGTTGAAAAAAAACCTCTTGGCAGGAATTTGACGCCGACGTAATTTGGGGAGGAGGTATTCTTAGATCATCATTACACAACGTTCGGAATTTGCTGTTACAGTGCGGCCGTTTTCCTCGAAGAAAAAAGATCCGATCAGTCCTGATTTACACACAGCGGCCCATGGGGTTACCTTTTCACCATGAAAAGGCCTTTGATGAATCTCTTGAGGATTATTTGGTACCCAATAACGGACATTCTGCTTATTTACACAACCATTTAAATGAAAATGAGTTTCTTCAGAAGTCAGAATAATCATCCCTGGATCCTCATTTATCATGCGCAACATGGTTCGTGCGAACTGCACTGTTATTAGAAAATATTGATGGACTTGATCAATATTTTCCGTCCATTCCACATCAGGAGAATCTGTCCAGGCCAACCCCCACCTCGTCCTTTCAAAAACCCGACTTCAGCTGTGCATCGAAAACAGAGGTCGCCATTTATCTGATGTTATTTTCGGAACTTGAGGTTTTTCTTCTAAGTTTTGGTATACGTTATCAACTTCCAATCTTCCAGTTTACAAAAAAAAAAACTAAAATATCTTGAAAATTGATTGAGTTGTGCTATTTTAAAAACCGTCAGGTAACGCTGCCGGGCCCTGTATATTTTTAAATGTTCTTGAATTATTTTGAAAAACTTAGCTTAAGTTGAGAGAGAAATTATAATAATTCAATGAAAATATAGAAAAGTGCTAAAAATTAGCTTTTGAACTCCAGGCAGAAGGTAAAAGTGAGCTCTCCATAATGGCCTTCACAAAACTGTCAGAAGTCGGTAGTCTATTAGACGAATGTTTAGTTATCTCTGATTGTCATGTGTCAATTTTTACGTGAGATGTATTTTTTTAATTTTTTTTTTTTTAAGTTTGTCGAATATTTGAACAGAGAAAAATCGAAAGTCAAAAATAATACCGATATAATTAAATTCCTTAAAAATTCGATTGCAATCATTATACATTTACCTTTAAAATTAACTTTGAGTTTTGAAAATGCGTCTATTTTTGCTTGAGTTATGAATTTTTGTAGATTAATATTTTAAGTTGTCGAACACTTAAGCTAAACAAAATTGAGTTCGTCAAATATTTGAATACACCTACAGAACGACTTCCTTTAAAATTAATTTTGATTTTTGAAAATTTTATAATTTTTTAGTGTTATGAATTTTTGAAAATTAACTTTTTAAAAAATACTGATTTTCTCAAAAATTTAAAAGTATAATCACAAAACATCCGCCTTTAGAATAAACTTGGATTTTTGAAAATGTGTCAATTTTTGCGTTAGTTATGCATTTTTGAAAATTAATATTTCAAGTTGTTGAAGACTTGAACAAAAAAAATATTTTTTAAATTTATACACAAAACATTTACCATTAAAAATTAAACTTTGATTTTTGAAAATTTATTCATTTTTAGGTGTTATGAATTTTTGAAAATGATCTTAAAAAAAAAACTAAATAAAACATTGATATGATAGAATTTCTCAAAAATTTAAAAGTATAATAACAAAATATCTGCCTTTGGAATCAACTTAGATTTTTAAAAATGTGTCAATTTTTGCGTTAGTTATGAATTTTTGAAAATTAATATTTAAAGTTGTTGAAGACTTGAACAAAAAAAATATTTTTTTAATTTATACACAAAACATTTACCATTAAAACTTGAACTTTGATTTTTGAAAATTTATTCATTTTTGGGTGTTATGAATTTTTGAAAATGAACTTTTTTAAAAAACAAAATAAAATACTGATATGATAGAATTCCTCAAAAATTTTAATGTATAATCACAAAACATCTGCCTTTAGAATAAACTTGGATTTTTGAAAATGTGTCAATTTTTGCGTTAGTTATGCATTTTTGAAAATTAATATTTTAAGTTGCTGAAGACTTGAACAATTTTTTTTTTTTTTAATATATGCACAAAACATTTACCATTAAAACTTGACCTTTGATTTTTGAAAATTTATTCATTTTTAGGTGTTATGAATTTTTGAAAATGAACTTAAAAAAAAACAAAATAAAACACTGATATGATAGAATTTCTCAAAAGTTTAAAAGAATAATCACAAAACACCTGCCTCAAACAACGTAGATTTTTGAAAATGGGTCAATTTTTGCGTTAATTATGAATTTTTGAAAATTAATATTTAAAGTTGTTGAAGACTTGAACAATTTTTTTTTTAATATATGCACAAAACATTTACCATTATAACTTGAACTTTGATTTTTGAAAATTTATTCATTCTTAGGTGTTATGAATTTTTGAAAATGAACTTTTTAAAAAACAAAAAAAATACTGATATGATAGAATTTCTCAAAAATTTAAAAGCATAATCACAAAACATCTGCCTTTAGAATCAACTTGGATTTTTTTAAATGTCAATTTTTGCGTTAGTTGTGCATTTTTGAAAATTAATATTTAAAGTTGAAGACTTGAACAAAAAAAATATTTTTTTTTAATGTATACACAAAACATTTACCATTAAAACTTAAACTTTGATTTTTGAAAATTTATTCATTTTTGGGTGTTATGAATTTTTGAAAATGAACTTTTTTAAAAACAAAAAAAATACTGATATGATAGAATTTTTTAAAAATTTAAAAGTATAATAACAAAACATCTGCCTTTAGAATCTTGGATTTTTGAAAATGTGTCAATTTTTGCGTTAGTTATGCATTTTTGAAAATTAATATTTAAAGTTATTGAAGACTTGAACAAAACAATTTTTTTTAAATATATGCACAAAACATTTACCATTAAAACTAACAAGAATTTTATTAAATGTATAAATGATTCCACGAGTTATGATTCTTTTTTAAATAAATGTTTTAAGTGTCTGCTTTTTCTCTTGTAATTTTTGTTTTGAAAATAAAGTTTAAATTTAAATTAAATTATTTAAAACATAATTCCGTTGGAAAATGCGCCAGTCGCTGAAACGAAAATTATTCCGCATTTCGGATTCTACATAACAAACATAAGAAGTATTCAGCTTTAGGCATCGCTCATGCTTTGCTTCATTGTCTCTGCGTTTTTTGCCTTCCGCAGATAAAGGCACAATGGAGACACTTTATTATTTCACCGAGCATACGTGGGAAGCGTATGAAATTATTGTTATATGAGCACACTGTAATTTAAGATATATTTTAGATCTTGATAAGATCTATTTGCTGCGGAGCTAACGAATGTAAATCGTTGAATTGTAGTTTTTTTTTTCTTAGGGACTGGTATTTCGTTTTAAATCCTTCCCATGGTTTACACAATAATCAATTTGTATGAGTGGGCGGAGGTCCGATTTCTGGACCCAGATGGCGCGGGTTCGAAACCCGTTCGGACAGACAGTTTTCTAACGCAGAATGGCCGTGTGAATCCACAGATGTTGTGTGATCTTTAACATATTGTTATGACCCAATTATTTAAGAGACTGGTAAACACAGAATTTGGCACATGATTATGTTTCCAAAGTTCAAATATGAATTTTATGTACATAAAAATTTAACAATCGGTCGTGGTAAAATGCATCAGAAATTTTTTTGAAAAAAATCGATTTTTCAGACTTTGAAAAGTCGTAGCGACAAAACGAAGAATCCAAATTGAACGCGGTTTGCAAATCTGTGCTCCTTGTGTGTAAATTAGTCGGATTCAATAAAAATTGGCGTTTTTAAATTTTTGACGAAAAAGGGTCAAAGTTGCTCAAAAATTGAATTATTTCCTGAAGAAACCACTGATCCCATTCGGAGTTTCTATATGTCACTGTAAAGATCTCATCAACACCCATCAGAAAATGCACTTGCGCAAGAACAAATGTCAAGTCGAAGTCATTGGCGCGTTCGCAAGAGAAAACTCGAAAATGGAAAAATCGGAAAAATAAACTTTTTTTAATAATCATCATAGACCATTAAATTTTTTTTCATCAGAAAAACGATAAAAATCGATTGGTGTTAAAATTTTTTAGCTATTTTAAATAGCTAAAAAATTAGCAAGTCAGTTTGAATATTTTAGAAAATTTTGAAATAGTCGATTTTCTCAAACTTTGAACGGCCGTAGCGGCTAAACGAAAACTCCAAATCGAATACCGTTTGCAAATCTGCGCTCCTTGTGTGCAAATTAGCCGGATTCAATAGAATTGGCGATTTTTAATTTTTGACGATAACTTGAGAATCTACCCCTTCTTACTTTTGCTCAAATATTGCATTTAAAATTATTTCCTGAAGAAACCACTGATTCGATTCTGGGTTTCTATACGTCACCAGAAAGATACATTTAAGACGCTTCAAAAAATGTACTTGCCCAACCACAAATATCTATTTCAAACCCGTGACGCGTCAGCAAAGAAAACTCGAAAATGGAAATAGTCGGAAAAAATCAACTTCTTTAATAATCATCGTAGACCATTAAAGTGTACCTTCTTTTCATCAGAAGAACAAGAGAAATCGATTGGCGTTAAAAATATTCAGCTATCTAAAATAACAAAAAACTCAGTTTGAAAATTTTAGAAAATTCTGAAAATAGTCGATTTTTTCAAACTTTGATCAGCCGTAGCGGCTAAACGAAGAATCCAAATCGAACGCGGGTTTCAAATCTGTGCTCCTCGGGTGCAAGGCAAGTCAGTCGGATTCGATAAAAATTGGCGATTTTTAATTTTTGACGAAAACACGAAAAAAGACATGACTAACCCCCTTGGAAATTTTGTTAAAAAATGCAACTTTCTTAAAAATCATCGTAGACTATGAATTATACCTTTTTTTTCATCAGAAAGACGAGAGGAATTGATTGCCGTTAAAAAATTTCAGCTAACTTCAATAGCAAAAAAATTAGTCAGTCACCTTGAAGATTTTAGGAAATTTAAGAAAATAATTGATTTTTCAGACTTTGATCGGCCGTAGCGGCTAAACGAAAACTCCAAATTGAACGCGGTTTGCAAATCTGAGCTCCTCGTACGTCAATTAGTCGGATTAGAGATTTTTAATTTTTGATGAAAACACGAAAAAAGACATGACTAACCCCCTTGGAAATTTTGTTAAAAAATGCAACTTTCTTAAAAATCATCGTAGACTATGAATTATACCTTTTTTTTCATCAGAAAGACGAGAGAAATTGATTGCCGATCAGCTATCTTCAATAGCAAAAAAATTGTTTGTCACCGTGAACATTTTAGAAAATAAAAAAAAATAATTGATTTTTCAGGCTTTGAGCGGCCGTAGGGGCTGAACGAAAACTCCAAATTGAACGCGGTTTTTAAATCTGTGCTCCTTGTGTGTATATTAGTCGGATTCAATTAAAATTGGCGATTTAAAATTTTTGACAAAAACTTGAAAACTACCCAAGGGTCCCCCCTTCTTACTTTTGCTCAAAAATTGGCTTTGAAATGATTTCCTGAGGAAACCACTGGTTCGAGTCGGGGTTTCTATACATCACTGGATAGATCCCTTCAAGGCGCTTCAGAAAAAGTGCTTTCGCAAGAACAAATATCAATTTGAAGCCCGTGACACGTCAGCAAAGAAAACTCGAAAATGGAAAAAATCGGAAAAAACAACTTTTTTGTAATAATCATCGAAGACCATTAAACTGTACCGTTTTTCATCAGAAGAACGTGAGAAATCGATTGGTGTTTTAAAATTTCAGCTATTCAGTAATTATTAAAATTTTCAATTCCACCAAATTATTGATTTTCCCAAGAGAAAATAAATAGACAAACTTGATCGACAGATTATTATTATTTATTCACATTTTATTAATATTATCCCTTCATATGCCTATTTATTAAAACAAACACTCATTAATTTTCAGCCGTAATATTAGCATACATTTCACCTACATTCTTAACCTTTCAGAGGGTGAAATTGCAAAACTTTATAGGCAAACATTGAAACAACAAAATCCCAAATACATGCACACGCAGCGTTGAAATTTACAAATCTGCATGCCGGGTCGGCTTTAAAGGGAATCCCTCCATAAAACCCATCCCTGAGTACACATTTTTTTTCCAGACCGCGTAATAAAACCACAAAAGCTCCCTCCGATATTAGGGGAAAAAGTCGGGCTTATAATTATGCAAATGGATTAACTGACGGTATTTATTTTTTCTTTTTCGCTTCTTAAGGGTTGCACACTTCGCGCAAAAGTAATGAATTGATCATGTGCGTAGAGTACTTTTCAGCGTTGCACGTCACTTTCGATGAGGCTGAAGTGATTCAGGTTCGACTATAGAGAAGAACCCTTTGGCGCCCCTATAAAATTAATGCGCGCGAGATCGATTAACATGTAAAGGGCCGCCTTTCATCAGCGCGCTCTCAAAGAAATTTCACTTGGATGGAACATTTTATAAGACTCGATATTCTGCTTAACAGTTTTGAAGGATCAAAGGGTTTTGAGAATGTGTTGAAATATATTTTTATATTGGGAAGATTTGGATACGTTTTGTGCATAAATTGAAAATCTTCAAAAATTTCAAATTGTGGAGAGTAGAAGTAGTATTAAGCTAAGCGCAGACTTGTCGGAAGCGGACGGACGGCACGCATCGGATAAAATTGCTCAAATTGTTGTAAACGAGTCAACGCCTCCCGAAAACAATACCTTTGCATTGAAAGTTGTCAATTGTATATTTGTCACTTTTGACAAGTAATGTCATGATTGAAAATTGAACTTGTCAAACAATCTACTATTTCCACTTAAGCTTTTGCCATTCTGTCACGACCGAAAACGTATTTAGATAAATTATTTTTGCATACTTTCTGCTAAAGAACACATCTCTAAAATTTTGCAGTGCATTTCTGTACCACCCTGTATAATTCATCTGGCAGAGTTTCATCACCGTTCGTTCCCCCAAAAACTTTTACGTTTACAATTCCTATCGGATAAACGTCTGTGTTTTATGCAAATAGGCTAAATGTTAAGTAGGAAAACATGCCCGCACTCGGTCTGGTATCTAAAACAGAAGCAGCTTAAATGACCCGTGAAAAGACCGCTCGTTTATAATGTTGTATAAATGGCATGGGCTTCATGATGCTTTTTTTTCCGACGTCGATTTAATTTCAATTACTCCGTGCCCATTGCACAACTCGTCCGGTGTTGTGAAATTTGATGATTCACATTTTTCACTAACGGAGAAAGTGATGGCTGTGAATTGTTAATCATCGACGTGTTGTAATTTTATTTATATAAAAAAGAAATTTTTACATATAGAAATTTCAGGAAGTGTTTTTCTAATTGGTTGTTGGGAGGTGCGTACGGAACGGTCTGCTATACGTAATGCTGTATTTAGTTTGTTAAAAATGCTATAATCAATATAAATTGCTGGACGTGAAAGTGCGTGTTTTTAAGCAAATCGGCTGCCGATTACTTAGTGATTACATTATACGATTACGCACGCACCATGCATATCGTCCGATTCAATGGCGCGCATATTTTGCTGCACGGCGGACATAATGCGCCATCTAGCTTTTTGTGTTATAAGCTAATATTTTATAACCAATGAATTGTTAAGTAGTTGGTCGATGTTTACAATTGGGTGTCCGATAGGTGAAGTAACGAGCTTCAATGTTTACTTTTACAGCTGACCTATCAGTTCTCTTACAGCTATCGGTTTAAATTAATTCAGTGGCGGCACGATGCACAGTGGACAGAATGCCTAATCTACCTGCACAAAATCAAGATATGTATTGTCAGCAAATATTTTATTATGAGCCAATTGTTTAGTCGTTAAGTTACGAAGAAATTAGGTCGCTGTTTACATTTGGGCGTCTCACATGAGATAATTAATATGTAATGTGTGGTTCATAAAATTTTGTTATCTTTTAACATTTAAAAGTTTGTACAGTACTCAGTGTTATTTTTTTTCTGTGAGAATCCATTTTTACTGGGTATACATATATTACTAGTACAGAAAATAAAACTTTAAAAACTGGGAAGTACTATCTGTTTACACTACAGATGGGCGAAATTAGTTTATTTGTGAGTCGACACATTGAAAAGAGTCGACTGAAAAGACTCAATTATAAAAAATTAAAAATAAATGGCTGAAAGACGTAGGTCTGCTCCATTGTGTTCATCAAATGAGGGAAATAAACGATTAAAAATAAAATAATTTTTTATGTATATACAAACATCTTATGCCATTTTTTCGAAAACGAATTTTTAGAAAACAAATTTTTAGAAAACAAATTTTTAGAAAACTAATTTTTCGAAAACAAATTTTTCGAAAGTAAATTTTTCGAATGCCAATTCTTCGAAAATAAATTCTTCAAAGGGATCATTTTTCGAAGACGAAATTTTTAGAATTTGAAAAAATACTACAGTATTACATTGTTTGCATTTACGTTGAACATGTTCCCTTAATTTTTTTGTTGTGTATGTTCATTTCAATTTCAATTTCTGTAGTTTATGCCAATTTATAATCGGCATCCTGTAAATTCTTTGAAAGTAAATTCTTCGAAATCAAGTTCTTCAAAAGTAATTTTATCGAAAACAAATTCGTCGAAAGTAATTTTTTTAAGCCTATTCTTCGAATATATAAACTGGATGCAGACTTGAAAAAAAAAAACAATATAATAATACACTAGATTATAGGGAAAATAAAATGTGTGAAAAAATTCGCCACTAATATCCATAACCTTGACATCATTAATCTCCTATGTATTTCCCGCAACCCAAATATTATCCCAAAACCTAAAAATCCCAACATTACTATTCATCAATTCATATCATCTTTTCATCAAGAATAATGAAGAGCATTTGAGCGACAAAAAAGTTGATCAATAGGCTGAAAGACTCCAGGTCGATAGCCATTTAAGCAGAAATTTACTTATGTAACTAAATTTATTATATATTATTACTTTTTACTTTCTCCGTTACGAAGTACGAGAAAGTATTGTGATCGTGATTTTTTTTTCAAAATTTTTTTTTAACGGAAATATCCGTTTTGGGGTCCCTAGATGCCATTTCAACAATTTCTGGAAAAAAATTTGTTGTGTCTGTGTGTGTGTGTGTGTGTCTGTCTGTCTGTCTGTCTGTCTGTGTGTGTGTGTGTGTGTGTGTGTGTGTGTGTGTGTGTGTGTCTGTCTGTGTGCGCTGTATCTCAAAAACTAATAAAGCAATTGATATGAAACTTTCAACATACGTCTTATTTGATAATCTGAAGAACTGAAAAGCTTTTGGTATAATTTCGTACACCGGAAGTGGGTGTTTACCTTAACCGTTTTTTGTTTTTTGCCAATATCTTCTTAAATATGAAAAATATCTCAAAAATATTTAAACAAATATTGAAGACAACAAATAAATGAACATCTTCTGTTTGAAAATATTTTTTATAAAATCATTGTTATTCGAGAAAAAAATTTAATTATTTTTTTTTCATTTCTGGTTCATAATTTTGAAACGATAATAGTTACAGCAAATTTATGTGAATAATACTTGTAGAGAATGCTAAAATGAACAACTTATAAGGAATAGGTTTTTTTCGAAATCCCTTTAGTTTTGGAGTAAACTAAGTTTTTGAATTTGAAGTATAATTTTTCCATTTCATAATTTTGACGTTTTAAACGTCAGTTTTATCCGAGTTTACAAACCGCTCGATGTACATTTAAAATATGATTTAAATTAAAAATAAACCATGGAAGCGTAAATATAATGATACCATCAAGTCGGAGAAAGTAACATGATGGCCACATCACCATTTTTTTGTAAAATTTCTGTAAATAAAGATGTTTGTATATATAAAATGTGTGATGAAACCGAAAAATTGTTGGCGATTGGTTCAGAAGTTTAGGGAAATTAAATGAGCATTTACAACATAAATGGATGCAGACTTGAATTTTTTCAATTCTAAAAATTCTCTCTTCGAAGAACTGATCCTTTCGAAGAATTTACTTTCGAAGAAGTTACTTTCGAAGAATTTACTTTCGAAGAATTTACTATTTAATTTTTCGGTTTCATCACATTTTATTTTCCCTGTAATCTAGTGTATTATTATATTGTTTTTTTTTCAGGTCTGCATCCACCAGTTTCTATATTCGAAGAATTGGCTTAAAAAATTACTTTCGACGAATTTGTTTTCGAAAAATGTGTTGTCGAAGAATTTACATTCGAAGAATTTACTTTCGAAGAATTTACATACCTGACCTTTACTGAAAATTCTAAAAATTGATCATCCGCCGAATTTATTTTCGAAGAATTGACATTTAAAAAAATTACTTTAGAATTGAAGAATTTACATGTAACATTCGAAATTTTTTTTTTGACATGGGTTTGAACCCCTACAATTACACACGGCTAAAACTAATTACTTATTAGATAATTGTCGTGGATTACTTACAACTGCATATGAAACAATAGATGAACGATTACTCGAAGACATTGAGAATCCGAAGAATTTATTTATATTAGAAGAATTGGCATTTAAAAAAGTTACTTCCGTTTTGTAAAAATTTGTTGTCGAAGAATTTACATGTAACCCGTAGTGATTAGATTTGGCATTAAAAAAAATTACTTCCCTTTTGTAAAAATTTGTTATCGAAAAATTTACATGTAATCCGTAGTGAAAATTCGAAAAATTGATCAGCTGCAGAATTTATTTTCGAAGAATTGGCATTCGGAAAACGCCTTTGGTATAGAAGAATTTACATTCGAAGTATTTTCATTTGAATAATTTATGTAACGCTAATTGAAAATTCGAAAAATTTATCATCCGAACAATTTATTTTCGAAGAATTGGCATTCGAAAAATTTCGTTTGGTATAGAAGAATTTACATTCGAAGTATTCACTATCGAAGAATTTACATGTAATCCTTAGTTCAAATTAGGAAAATTGATCATCCGTAGCATTTATTTTCGAAGAATTGACATTCGAAAAATTTACTTTTGAATCGAAGAATTTACATTCGAAGAATTTACATGTAACCCTTATTGAAAATTTGAAAAATTGATCATCCGGAGAATTTATTTACGAAGAATTGGCATTAAAAAAAATTACTTCCGTTTTGTAAAAATTTGTTGTCGAAGAATTTACATGTAACACGTAGTGTTTAGAATTGGCATTTAAAAAAATTACTTCCGTTTTGTAAAAATTTGTTATCGAAAAATTTACATGTAACCCGTAGTGAAAATTCAAAAAAATGATCACCTGCAGAATTTATTTTCGAAGAATTGGCATTCGAAAAACGCCTTTGGTATAGAAGAATTTACATTCGAAGTATTTACTTTTGAATAATTTACATGTAACGCTAATTGAAAATTTGAAAAATTTATCATCCGAAGAATTTATTTTCGAAGAATGGGCATTCGAAAAATTTCGTTTGGTATAGAAGAATTTACATTCGAAGTATTCACAATCAAAGAATTTACATGTAATCCTTACTGAAAATTCGAAAAATTGATCATCCGCAGCATTTATTTTCGAAGAATTGGCATTCGAAAAATTTACTTTTGAATCGAAGAATTTACATTCGAAGAATTTACCGTAATCCTTGTTGAAAATTTGAAAAATTGATCATCCGGAGAATTTATTTACGAAGAATTGGCATTAAAAAAAATTACTTTCGAAGAAGTTATTTTCGAAAAATTTACATTCGAAGGATTTAAATATAGGCGGCCTACATTCACACATTTAGAGTCGTTTTTAACTAATTGATGAAAAACCGCGAGAATAATATGACAACGTAGCATTTATTTGGGCGGGAAATTGAAAAAATTGAAAATAAATACAACGAAAATCGAAGAAATTTTTCGAAAATACGTACATAAAACATATTTAAAATTTTAAATCAGCTGCATACATAGATTTTCTCATAATTCCTTCGATTTCGTTGTATTTATTTCGAATGTTTACTTCCTGCCTGTCATTTTATTCTCGCATTTCGAAAATACGTACATAAAACATATTCAAAATTTTGAATCAGCTGCATACATAGATTTTCTCATAATTCCTTCGATTTTCTTTGTATTTATTTCGAATGTTTACTTCCTGCCTGTCATTTTATTCTCGCATTTATCTGTCATTTAGTTTAAAGCGACTCTAAATGGGATGTACGAATACGGACCATAACCTCAAAAATCGTCTAGTTGGAAAGTTACTGATCCATTATAGCTACAAAAACTTCCATGTCTTCAAATAGGTAGTTCATTCGGCTGGCACCAGATGGCGCATTTGCACACCTGTCATTGCGGCTATCACATTTTAAATTGTAATTTGATTATTCACTGGAAATTAACGTGAATAGAGTCCTATTTATTGCGTGACGTGAAAGTTGAAGAAAACGGTTGTGGCAGATGGCCTAGTTGCCGACGTCAAAAAAAAAAGTTGAAGAATCTGGCTGCAGTTATTCTAATCCTGAAGAAATGAGTGATAATGTTAGTTAATCTGCAACTAAGAATGCAGGAGGAAGTGTTTTAAAATTTTGGTTTAGTCGTTCGAGTAAAACTTCTTGATGATGATCTTGACGTCTGTCATTGCGTGTTGACAGTTTTCATTATCTTCTTGTGAGAAAAAAGTGCCATTAAAGTAAATCAGGTAGTTTGGCGAACTGCCTTTTCAGCATCACAAAAAAGAGCATGATGACCGTCATCACGAGTTGTTGAGATTATATGCGCACTCTTCAAACTTCGCGTATAGCGGTGGGACGTCGAACTAATTAAACGTCTATTTACATTATCAGAAAATTCTGGGTCTGTACTCTTCTACAGTTAATCTTAGAGTGTGCAGATTAATCTTTTTAAAATGATAATTTTCGGGAAGAGGGGATATAAAATTAATCAGTTCATCGCCCCAACATTTTCAATCGATTTTGGTGTTTAATTAGCGTAAAAATTGACGTAATCGTACATCCTCAATTTTCTTTTAATTCTAAAGATAAAAAAAATCCTCTTATTTATAAGAAGTGATTTCCCCTTTTTACAAAGTTATAAATATAATAGAATGGATAGTATTTGCTACGTACTGGATCAATTTTATTTACTTACAAAATTTTCCCAAATAAATAGACTTGCGTTTGCTTTTGCAAAAATAACGCACCAAGAGCCGTTTAAGGCAGGAAAATAACTGATGACTGACTGACTGAATGACGTGTGTGACAGATGACGAATTATTAATATAATAAAGTACGGTGCACATGAATTGTTAACGGGCCATGAATATAAAACGCATACACAGACAACGTTACGCAACGGCGTAACATTAGGTTACGCAACTGGAGTTATGTCCAAGCACCAGTTTTGATATAATTGATGGGGTTTTCAGGTAACTATCCGCACCTCTATCTATCGGTACGATCACGGTGCAGCCAATACACAACAAGTGTAATTATTGTTTTATTGGCCTGGAAATGTGGAACGGAGCGCGTATATCATTAATTGCGAGAGAGAAAAAAAAAACTACAGAAATCTGTCTTTCATGATGCCGAACAAGTTGGCTCCGTACAAAGTACGAAATGTCAACACTAGGGGGAATTTATGGCACATTTGAAAAGCCGTAAAGCATCCGTATCAAAGGAGAATCTACGTTGACCTCCTTCGGGAGCAACTTCTCCACACGTCCATTTCGTACGAGCGGGCAATATAATAAAGCGGAAACTCCATCAAAATAGTATATTCAATAAATCAGCGCTGGGCTTTATTTAGAACGCTCGGTAATCAGATCAGATGGATCTGGGGAAGTAATTGAAGACTCAATTATTCCAGCAATTGGTGAATTTTATGGTTTTATATCTGGAGGTTGCAGGTTCGATCCCTGTCGGGGGCATGTTCACACCGACGCCGGTGTGAACTCCACGTTAGTGCAATGCTCTAGACAGGAGATGTCGCCTCAATAGTTTTTCCATCCTGACGGATTCTTGGTCGGTTTATAACTCCGTAGCAAGTACATAATTGTCGCTACATGTCATTCAGATCCCCTGCGGTTGAGGACTTCAACACTGCCCCACTATAAGGGCGTCTATAAAAGATCTTCTCTCGTCTCTTCAAAAAAAAAAAAAATTGTCGCCAATTACGTTATTGTAGGAAAAATTTCTCCAAGTTTTAAATTTAAAATACAAAGAGGAGAGGTTTTAGTTGGTATACTCTGCGCCCTTCAGCGAGAGGAATCGAACACTACCCCACTATAGGGGTGTCTATAATCGATTCCCTTTCCTCTCACCAAAAAAAAATTAATTGTCGCCAACTTTGTTTTCGAAAATAAAGCACATACATGCAGTTATTATTTATGTTGACGGATACAGTACCCCGGAAAATTCAATATGAATACAATATCGATAATTTTATCCTTTAAATATCAATAACGAGAATGTGCACTTCTCGGATCCATTGACCGTCGCCGCCTCCGACGACAAAGAGGCGAAAATTCCCGCTCGATTGTGCCGATGAAATTTCAGACTTATTCAAAACAAACGGGGGAAACGTGACCGGGACGGATTTCTGGAGATCTGTAGACTAATTGATTTTACTCACCATCCCGGCTCATGCCGAGTCGCAGGCATTTCTGCAGGCGGCAGTACTGACATCGATTCCTGTTCACCCTATCGACCACACAGTTCTTGTTCCTCGGACACTGGTAGTTCACCACCGAACTCTGCGACCTCCTGAAGAATCCCTTGCACCCCTCGCACGTTATCACACCATAATGGACGCCACTGCTCTTGTCTCCACACACTTTGCATGGGATGATTTCGATTTGTGCTGAAACAATTAAAACAATCACATATTAGTAATCACGTACGTATAAGCATTTCATTGTTTTTTTTATCTCATAGATGTATCAGTATTCAATTTTTCTAATTAACCATTTTAGAAAATATAGAACATGTATTTAAGTCACCAGCAATTGTTTTTAATTTTTTTCAAAATCGCCGAAGTTAATACAAATTTTCACATCTTTGCTCTCTATCCACATAAATCTAGGGTGGGTATGTATGTTGTACTCATGGAATATTAATTTTGTATGAATTTTGAGTAATTTTGGAAATTTTCAACTCGATAGCATGCGTTTTTATATTTTTTTCGAATCGCCAAAATTATTACAAATTTTCTCATATTTGCTCTCTGTCCGCATGCGATTATCACAAAATCTAGAAAGGGGATGTATGTGGATTTCAAGGAATTGTGATTTTAAATGAATTTTGAGAAATTTTAGAAATTTTCAACTCGATAGCATGCGTTTTTATATTTTTTTCAAATCGCCAAAATTATTACAAATTTTCTCATTTTTGCTCTCTGTCCGCATGCGATTATCACAAAATCTAGAATGTGGATGTATGTGGATTTCATGGAATTGTGATTTTAAGTGAATTATGAGTAATTTTAGAAATTTTCAACTCGATAGCATGCGTTTTTATATTTTTTTCGAATCGCCAAAATTATTACAAATTTTCTCATTTTTGCTCTCCGTCCGCATGCGATTATCACAAAATCTAGAAAGGGGATGTATGTGGATTTTATGGAATTGTGATTTTAAATGAATTTTGAGTAATTTTGGAAATTTTCAACTCGATAGCATGCGTTTTTATATTTTTTTCGAATCGCCAAAATTATAACAAATTTTCTCATATTTGCTCTCTGTCCACATGAGATTATCACAAAATCTAAAAAGGGGATGTATATGGTTTTCATGGTATTGTGATTTTAAATGAATTTTGAGTCATTTTGGAAATTTTCAACTCGATAGCATGCGTTTTTATATTTTTTTCGAATCGCCAAAATTATTACAAATTTTCTCATTTTTGCTCTCTGTCCACATGCGATTATCACAAAATCTAGAAAGGGGATGTATGTGGATTTCATGGAATTGTGATTTTAAATGAATTTTGAGTAATTTTGGAAATTTTCAACTCGATAGCATGCGTTTTTATATTTTTTTCGAATCGCCAAAATTATTACAAATTTTCTCATTTTTGCTCTCTGTCCGCATGCGATTATCACAAAATCTAGAAAGGGGATGTATGTGGATTTCATGGAATTGTGATTTTAAGTGAATTTTGAGTAATTTTGGAAATTTTCAACTCGATAGCATCCGTTTTTATATTTTTTTCGAATCGCCGAAATTATTACAAATTTTCTCATATTTGCTCTCCGTCCGCATGCGATTATCACAAAATCTAGAAAGGGGATGTATGTGGATTTTATGGAATTGTGATTTTAAATGAATTTTGAGTAATTTTGGAAATTTTCAACTCGATAGCATGCGTTTTTATATTTTTTTCGAATCGCCAAAATTATAACAAATTTTCTCATATTTGCTCTCTGTCCACATGAGATTATCACAAAATCTAAAAAGGGGATGTATATGGTTTTCATGGTATTGTGATTTTAAATGAATTTTGAGTCATTTTGGAAATTTTCAACTCGATAGCATGCGTTTTTATATTTTTTTCGAATCGCCGAAATTATTACAAATTTTCTCATATTTGCTCTCTGTCCACATGCGATTATCACAAAATCTAAAAAGGGGATGTATGTGGATTTCATGGAATTGTGATTTTAAATGAATTTTGAGTAATTTTGGAAATTTTCAACTCGATAGCATGCGTTTTTATATTTTTTTCGAATCGCCGAAATTATTACAAATTTTCTCATTTTTGCTCTCTGTCCACATGCGATTATCACAAAATCTAGAAAGGGGATGTATGTGGATTTCATGGAATTGTGATTTTAAATGAATTTTGAGTAATTTTTGAAATTTTCAACTCGATAGCATGCGTTTTTATATTTTTTTCGAATCGCCGAAATTATTACAAACTTTCTCATATTTGCTCTCTGTCCACATGAGATTATCACAAAATCTAGAAAGGGGATGTATGTGGATTTCATAGAATTGTGATTTTAAATAAAATTTTGAGTAATTTTGGAAATTTTCAACTCGATGGCATGTGTTTTTATATTTTTTTCGAATCGCCAAAATTATTACAAATTTTCTCATTTTTGCTCTCCGTCCGCATGCGATTATCACAAAATCTAGAAAGGGGATGCATGTGATTTCATGGAATTGTGATTCTAAATGAATTTTGAGAAATTTTAGAAATTTTCAACTCGATAGCATCCGTTTTTATATTTTTTTCGAATCACCAAAATTATTACAAATTTTCTCATATTTGCTCTCTGTCCGCATGCGATTATCACAAAATCTAGAAAGGGGATGTATATGGTTTTCATGAAATTGTGATTTTAAATTAATTTTGAGTAATTTTAGAAATTTTCAACTCGATAGCATGCGTTTTTATATTTTTTCGAATCGCCAAAATTATTACAAATTTTCTCATATTTTCTCTCTGTCCACATGAGATTATCACAAAATGTAGAAAAGGGATGTATATGGTTTTCATGGAATTGTGATTTTAAATGAATTTTGAGTAATTTTGGAAATTTTCAACTCGATAGCATGCGTTTTTTATATTTTTTTCGAATCGCCAAAATTATTACAAATTTTCTCATTTTTGCTCTCTGTCCGCATGAGATTATCACAAAATCTAGAAAGGGGATGTAAATGGTTTTCATGGAATTGTGATTTTAAATGAATTTTGAGTAATTTTGGAAATTTTCAACTCGATGGCAAGCGTTTTTATATTTTTTTCGAATCACCAAAATTATTACAAATTTTCTCATTTTTGCTCTCTGTCCGCATGCGATTATCACAAAATCTAGAAAGGGAATGTATGTGGATTTCATGGAATTGTGATTTTAAGTGAATTTTGAGTAATTTTGGAAATTTTCAACTCGATAGCATGCGTTTTTATATTTTTTTCGAATCGCCAAAATTATTACAAATTTTCTCATTTTTGCTCTCCGTCCGCATGCGATTATCACAAAATCTAGAAAGGGGATGTAAATGGTTTTCATGGAATTGTGATTTTAAATGAATTTTGAGTAATTTTGGAAATTTTTAACTCGATAGCATGCGTTTTTATATTTTTTTCGAATCGCCGAAATTATTACAAATTTTCTCATATTTGCTCTCCGTCCGCATGCGATTATCACAAAATCTAGAAAGGGGATGTATGTGGATTTCATGGAATTGTGATTTTAAGTGAATTTTGAGTAATTTTGGAAATTTTCAACTCGATAGCATCCGTTTTTATATTTTTTTCGAATCGCCGAAATTATTACAAATTTTCTCATATTTGCTCTCCGTCCGCATGCGATTATCACAAAATCTAGAAAGGGGATGTATGTGGATTTCATGGAATTGTGATTTTAAGTGAATTTTGAGTAATTTTGGAAATTTTCAACTCGATAGCATCCGTTTTTATATTTTTTTCGAATCGCCGAAATTATTACAAATTTTCTCATATTTGCTCTCCGTCCGCATGCGATTATCACAAAATCTAGAAAGGGGATGTAAATGGTTTTCATGGAATTGTGATTTTAAATGAATTTTGAGTAATTTTGGAAATTTTCAACTCGATGGCAAGCGTTTTTATATTTTTTTCGAATCACCAAAATTATTACAAATTTTCTCATTTTTGCTCTCTGTCCGCATGCGATTATCACAAAATCTAGAAAGGGGATGTATGTGGATTTCATGGAATTGTGATTTTAAGTGAATTTTGAGTAATTTTGGAAATTTTCAACTCGATAGCATCCGTTTTTATATTTTTTTCGAATCGCCAAAATTATTACAAATTTTCTTATATTTGCTCTCCGTCCGCATGCGATTATCACAAAATCTAGAAAGGGGATGTATATGGTTTTCATGGAATTGTGATTTTAAATGAATTTTGAGTAATTTTGGAAATGTTCAACTCGATAGCATGCGTTTTTATATTTTTTTCGAATCGCCGAAATTATTACAAATTTTCTCATTTTTGCTCTCTGTCCGCATGCGATTATCACAAAATCTAGAAAGGGGATGTATGTGGATTTCATGGAATTGTGATTTTAAATGAATTTTGAGTAATTTTAGAAATTTTCAACTCGATAGCATGCGTTTTTATATTTTTTTCGAATCGCCGAAATTATTACAAATTTTCTCATTTTTGCTCTCTGTCCGCATGCGATTATCACAAAATCTAGAAAGGGGATGTATGTGGATTTCATGGAATTGTGATTTTAAATGAATTTTGAGTAATTTTGGAAATTTTCAACTCGATAGCATGCGTTTTTATATTTTTTTCGAATCGCCAAAATTATTACAAATTTTCTCGTATTTGCACTCTGTCCACATGAGATTATCACAAAATCTAGAAAGGGGATGTATGTGGATTTCATGGAATTGTGATTTTAAGTGAATTTTGAGTAATTTTGGAAATTTTCAACTCGATAGCATCCGTTTTTATATTTTTTTCGAATCGCCGAAATTATTACAAATTTTCTCATATTTGCTCTCTGTCCACATGCGATTATCACAAAATCTAGAAAGGGGATGCATGTGATTTCATGGAATTGTGATTCTAAATGAATTTTGAGAAATTTTAGAAATTTTCAACTCGATAGCATGCGTTTTCGCCGAAATTATTACAAATTTTCTCATATTTGCTCTCTCTCCGCATGAGATTATCACAAAATCTAGAAACGGGATGTATATGGTTTTTATGGAATTGTGATTTTAAATGAATTTTGAGTAATTTTGGAAATGTTCAACTCGATAGCATGCGTTTTTATATTTTTTTCGAATCGCCGAAATTATTACAAATTTTCTCATTTTTGCTCTCTGTCCGCATGCGATTATCACAAAATCTAGAAAGGGGATGTATGTGGATTTCATGGAATTGTGATTTTAAGTGAATTTTGAGTAATTTTGGGAATGTTCAACTCGATAGCATGCGTTTTTATATTTTTTTCGAATCGCCAAAATTATTACAAATTTTCTCATTTTTGCTCTCTGTCCGCATGCGATTATCACAAAATCTAGAAAGGGGATGTATGTGGATTTCATGGAATTGTGATTTTAAGTGAATTTTGAGTAATTTTGGAAATTTTCAACTCGATGGCAAGCGTTTTTATATTTTTTTCGAATCACCAAAATTATTACAAATTTTCTCATTTTTGCTCTCTGTCCGCATGCGATTATCACAAAATCTAGAAAGGGGATGTATGTGGATTTCATGGAATTGTGATTTTAAGTGAATTTTGAGTAATTTTGGAAATGTTCAACTCGATAGCATGCGTTTTTATATTTTTTTCGAATCGCCAAAATTATTACAAATTTTCTCATTTTTGCTCTCTGTCCGCATGAAATTATGACAAAATCTAGAAAGGGGATGTAAATGGTTTTCATGGAATCGTAATTTTAAATGAATTTTGAGTCATTTTGAAAATTTTCAACTTCTATCTAGAATTTTGAAAAAAAAATTGTGAATTTTTTTTTTTATTGTTAATCAAGTCAACACCTCTTCCAACCTCAACAACCGTTCTAGTTAATCAATTTTGAAACTGCGACGGGTGCCGCAACGCTTTGCACAAAAAATCTGCACAATGCCCAGACGCGTTCGCTGGGATTGTCTTAGAACTTAGAAGAAAAGTATTGTTTCGGCCGTGATTACGATGATTATCTTTAATGTATTCAGATTACGTTACATGGAATGAAGAGGACGCCCATTTTTTTTATATAATATTTCGTATTGTTTTAAATATGACTAAGTGAAACGAAGAAACGCAACACAATGCCACTTTTTCGTTATATAAGTAGAGAGCGCTTTCTGTGTCGTACCCACGAGAGACAATTATTTTTTTTTTTTTTAGAAATTATTAAATCGTCCAGAAACGCTTTTATATTGTTTACAAGGATACCAATTAGTACTGGATTTAGTTTTAATCCTGGCGTATTTATTAACGTATACTAAAAATAGAGTTTTATGTTATTGTTTACTAGAATGCTAATTAGTGTATTTATGAACGAAATTTATTTTACAAAATGTGCAAAAATAGCATACTTTGAACCAATAATAATATTGGTTGTTCGGAAAGTAATTTCGATTTTCCCCAATTTTTTCACAGCCAACTTCACACTTAAACCTCATTGTCATTTTATATTTTGACAGCTGATATAGCAAGGCTTGTTTGTGAAAAGGTTAGTTTGTTCGATTCTGCGCAATAGGTTTTTTTGTGCCCTCTCAAATATTTAAAGTCGAAAGCAGTATTTCCGGAATATTTTACTTTTTTAATATCGAAAAGGTAAACATGCTATTCAAGCAAGAAAAAAAAAATATTCGAGAGAAATCGTTCGTAGCAAATTAATCAAATATCTAGAATCTAAAATTTACCAAAAATGAAAAACTCGACTTTCTAATAATTATATTTTGATATTTGCTGAGAAAAATATTACCACAGCTAAGAAGCAGTGCCGGTTCGCAGGGTGACTCATGGTAGTAGAGTTGGTAATACAGCCTTCTCTGTAACCGACTCTACATACCCGTATTGCCACCTCTGCTACCTCGGCCGTACCAGCCCGCGAGCTGTCACTGCTAAGAAGATTTAAGTACTTCAAAAAATAAACCAATGTAACAACTAAGACGGAATACATACTTAATTTTAATTGAATACGCCTTCACACTATTATACAACACAATTCGAGCTAATCGGCGTCTGAACATTTACGATTGGTTATTTATTAGTTTATTTTTCTCGCGAAAATCGCTCACACCGGCCGCCATGAAAAAAAAAAATGATATACGAGCTTTAATTAATCGCCAGCTGGACACCATTTCAGCCTCTCCAATACAGTCCGGCTCATTCGTCTCGTGGATAATTTATGCGTGCGTTGATTGCGTAATTCCGATGAAGAAATCCTTTCTTGAATAAATAAATATAAATTGAAATCAACGCATTGTATTCGAACTATTCACATTAAAGATAGACTTGGCGGTTGTGTGGCGTAACCATTTTAGTATTTGCATGAAATGTTAGAAATAACGAGTATTTAGGAAACTTTTTAATAATCCGATTGATGGAATATAAATTTTTGTATTTTACATCATTTCAGCGACATCTTTATCCTAACGGAAACTTGCGAGATTTATAACTCCATGGTAACTACCGTTTTCCACCGTGCTGTCTTGTTTTGCATCATTGATATATAGGGAAAATAGTATTGGCCCCAAGTGCGATCCTTGAGGGATCCCAGAGATGGCATTTTCCAATACAAATTTGTCTAAAAATAATAATTATTTACATACTTTAGCTATCGACCAATGGTCTTTCGGTCCAGCTTATTGTATTTATCGATTCATTAATTAGGTGTCAATTTTTGGGGCATCTCTAGAATATTTGCCGTTTCATTTTTACTGCTACGTAAAATCACCGCTACTTAAAATCACTACTACTTAAAATCACTGCTATTAAAAATCACTGTTACTTAAAATCACCGATACTTTAAATCACTGCTACTTAAAATCACTGCTATTTAAACTGTGACTTAAACTGTGATTGCTCCTTAAAATCACAACTGTTACCTAAAAACGTGATTGTAAGAAGACAATACAGAATAGCATTTCTAAATATTATTTTATATTCAATACTGTATACCCTCATTTACTCTTACGTTCATGTTCAAATTACGATACATATACATATAAAAACAATTGCTACAAATGGTAAACCCAAAATTACTCAAAATTCATTTGAATTTAAGATTCAGTGCGAATTCTAAACATACATTTTGAAATAATACCATGAAACCAATTATGAAATTGCAAACTTCATGAACTGGAATAAATAAAAACAATTCACCAAATTCCTTGTTCAGGTGCTCAAAAAATTAAAACAAAATTTTTCAAAAATCCATATCTCCATAGAAATTTTTTGAATTTACAAAAACCGAATTGTTTTTGAATAAGCGATACTTCGGTTATTGATGATGATTTTTTATGGAATTTTTCCTGCGATTTCTATATTTTTTCGGCGATGTTTTTGTTCAGGTGCTCAAAAAATTAAAACAACAATTTTTAAAAATCCATATCGCTATTGAAAATTGTTGAATTTACAAAAACCAAATTGTTTTTGAATAAGCGATACTTCGACAACAGAGAATAATTTTTTATTGGATTTTTCCTGCTCTTTTTATATTTTTTTCTGCGATGTTTTTGTTCAGGTGCTCAAAAAATTAAAACAAAAATTTTCAAAATTCCATATCTCTAATTTTGAAAAAGCGGTACTTCGGCCATTGAGGATAATTTTTTATAGAATTTTGCCTGCATGTTTTATATTTTTTTCGGCGATGTTTTTGTTCAAGTGCTCAGAAAATTAAAACAAAAATTTTCAAAAATCCATATATCTATTGAAAATAGTTGAATTTACAAAAACCAAATTGATTTTTAATAAGCGATACTTCCGCTATTAAGGATGATTTTTTATGGAATTTTTCCTGCGTTTTTATAGTTTTTCCGGCGATGTTTTTGTTCAAGTGCTCAAAAAATTAAAAGAAAAATTTTCAAAAATCCATATCTCCATAGAAAATTTTTGAATTTACAAAAACCAAATAGATTTTGAATAGGCGATACTTCAGTTATTGATGATAATTTTTTTGGAATTTTTCCTGCGTTTTTTATATTTTTTCGGTGATGTTTTTGTTCAAGTGCTCAAAAAATGAAAACAACAATTTTCAAAAATCCATATCGCTATTGAAAATTGTTGAATTTACAAAAACCAAATTTATTTTTAATAAGCGATACTTCCGCTATTAGGGATGACTTTTTATGGAATTTTTCCTGCTCTTTTTATATTTTTTTCTGCGATGTTTTTGTTCAGGTGCTCAAAAAATTAACACCAAAATTTTCTAAATTTTTTATCTTTAATTTTGAATAAGCGGTACTTCGGCCATTGAGGATAATTTTTATGGAATTTTTCCTGCATGTTTTATATTTTCTTCTGCGATGTTTTCTTTAAAATGCTCAAAAAATTAAAACAAAATTTTTCAAAAATCCATATCTCTATTGAAAATTGTTGAATTTACAAAAACCAAGTTGTTTTTGAATAAGTTATACTTCGACCATTGAGGATAATTTTTTATGGAATTTTTCCTGCTCTTTCTATATTTTTTTCTGTAATGTTTTTGTTCAGGTGCTCAAAAAAATAAAACAAAAATTTTCAAAAATCCATATCTCTGTTGAAAATGGTTGAATTTACAAAAACCAAATTGATTTTAATTAAGCGATACTTCGGTCATTGAGGATGATTTTTTATGGAATTTTTCCTGCGTTCTTTATATTTTTTTCGCGATGTTTTTGTTCAGGTGCTCAAAAAATTAAAACAAAAATTTTCAAAAATCCGTATCTCTATAGAAAATTGTTGAATTTACAAAAACCAAATAGATTTTGAATAAGCGATACTTCGGTTATTGATGATGAATTTTTATGGAATTTTTCTTGCGTGTTTTATTTTTTTTCTTCTGCGATGTGATCATAGTCACAGTTTAAAATCACTGATATTAGAAAGTAGTAATCACAGGTAGCAACGTGATTCAAAAGTAGCAGTTTCGCCCATCTCTAAAAGGCAGTATTACATTTAAAAAAATGTTGACTTGCCAACTCCACTGCTTAACCTCTCTATCTAATTTTGAAAAAAAAACATGTTTTATTACCTCAAAATCTTGAAACTACATATAGTTGTATTTTTTTACTATAATTCAAAGCATCAGAATACATTAAAGCATTTTTTGGGGCATTTGCAGATTTCACAGAAAAAAATGTACAAATTTGGCATAAAATATTTTCAAATTCCAGGCATCAGAATACATTAAAGCATGTTTTTACAACATTTGCACATTTCACAGAAGAAATGGTAAAGTAAATATTTGGAATAACAATTCTCATAATTTTATGAGGTATTGAATTTTGTTTTTACTAGCTACAAATTTTCCTTTAAATATATCCATAAAGTTTCAAGGAAAGTACTTGACTATTTTGTAAAAAAAAATGTACAGAAGGGTTCCAAAAGTTTACCCAAATAACGCTCATCACTAGTTAGTGATGAGCGTTATTTTCGCTAACTGCTACTTTGTAACCGTTACTATAAACTAATAAGAGTAAGCGTTATTGAAAAATTCCACTAAGAGTGATTTTTATTTATAATTACAATCTGAGGTTTTCGGAGGTTACATTAAATAACGGATATTAAATAACCGTCTAAATAACTAGGTGTTTAAACACACACTTAAGGTTTTTGAAGGTTACATTAAATAACGGTTACTATATATTCGTCTAAATAACTATTTATTTTAAGCAACACTAACTGTTATAACCATTTAAGAAAAATAACCATTTATCTCATCACTAGGGTGAACTGATATGGATTGACCCAGAAGTAAAACTTGCAACTTTGTTATACACCACCTCACAGTTAGTTTCTGTAACTGTTACTATGAATTAATAAGAGTAAGCGTTATTGAAAAATTCCACTAAGAGTGATTTTTATTTATAATTACAATCTGAGGTTTTCGGAGGTTAAATTAAATAACGGATATTAAATAACCGTCCAAATAACTAGGTGCTCAAACATACACTTAAGGTTTTTGAAGGTTACATTAAATAACGGTTACTAAATATTCGTCTAAATAACTATTTATTTTAAGTAACACTAACTGTTATAACCAATACTGAAAAATAACCGTTTATCTCATCACTAGGATGAACTCATATGGATTGGCCAAGAAATAAAACTTGCATCTTTGTTATACACCACCTCACAGCTAATTTCTGTAACTGTTACTATGAATTAAAAATTACGCTAATGGTGAGTTTCCTTTTTTAATACAATGTGGGGTTTTCAGAGGTTCCATTAAATAACGGTTGGTAAATAACCGTCTAAATAACTAGTTATTTTATAGTAACACTAACGGTTATAACCGTTATTGAAAAATAAACGTTTATTTCGCGACAAGGGTGAACTGATGTGGATTGATTCAGTAGTAAAACTTGCATCTTTTGTTATATCGTGTGTGCCACAAAATTTTGTTTCAGAGTTGGCTGTGAGAAAAATGAGGTATGTCTCATATTATTACGTCATGAGACTATTGAATAATATTTAAAAAATGAATTAATCCCAGACATGACTGCTATGTTTCTCTCTCTCTCTCGTGCATGACCAACTTAGAAACAAAATTCTGTGGCTCATATCTTACTATTATACATACACCACCTCACAGTTACTTTCTTGAAATTTCTATATTTCTGCTCTATACCTTTTTCTAAATGCAAGTGATCTGAAAACCTTAGTCTCTGCTGCCATTTAAGAAAAATAAGATAAAAACCTTAAGCCTCTGAGTATTTTGACATATCACATGAAATTTACTGTAACTGTGTTCCCTGAATTATTTGAGAAAAATAAGATCCGATAACACCACTTTCACTCATAATTTAATATTTATTGAATCCAGTGCCAAATCAAAGAAAACAGTGTTAACCCTTTAACGGCCAAATAGTTTTTTCTGGCATAGTAACTGAGCACTACTGAATTTATCAAACCGCGAACAACACGTTTCTTTCTATGAATAATATAAGAACTTAAGCCAATAGAAAATATCAAACCAGACTAATTATTTCCTTTGACTATAAAATTCACGATAAAATAGGTACCTAAAAAAATTAAAGCCGAGTCACTATAGTGACGTATGGACGTTAAAGGGTTAAATAAACATTAACGATTTTATAATAAATTGCAGAAACCGTACCCACCGTAAAACGATCACGTAGTGACCATCTTCGGCATTAAAACGTTAATTAAACACGGCGTTGATTAAACGCATAAATGATTGCCAACACTCAGATGCGGTTATTAGGTATTTATTTATCAGAATATCGCACTATTAACGATTTCCAATTAGCTGCAATTAATTACGGCTCCTCCAACTGGGAGGTTATTGGTATCTAGAGGGCAATTAATTTTACGCTTCACTTAACCATATTTTTGATTATCGTTTATCGTCAACAAATTTTAATTAACGAACTTCTGCGCTAATATACATACATATTCGCACGTTTAAACACCACAAATTAAAAAAAAAAAAAATAACGCCATAAGTCCCAGTTGTGCGGAGCCTGTTACGCTACGTCTATCTTTGGATAGTATAGTTTGATCAATGGATCTTTGCGTGCACGTCATAGATAGCTGAATAGCTCCGACAATATTTTCATGCGTTTACTCTGCGATAAGTTAAATAAAGCGTAATAATGTGTGTACGTATAATAATAATAATAATACATTTATTGACGTATTCAACTTTTTACAAAGATATACATAAAAATAAGAAATGCTCTAAAAATAATATAAACAAAATTATACCAGTTTACAAAATAGAATGTAATTAAACTGTAATAAACCTAAAATAGAGGAAAAAGAAAATGAGATTAAAATTTTAACTGTGGAAGAATTAATTGGCAATGTTGTCGTGTATGTACGCTCCGTTTTCGGTAATGACGCACACGCAAAGATTCGTTGATCAAACTTGGAAATGATAAAAAAAATGTATTAAGGGCACGACTGCTTTAAACCGTTCACTATTAAAAAAAGATACATAATTTTTCTATACAGGATGAGTAAAAAATACGGAACCTTCCCGTAACCATAATTTTGATTTTTAGAAAAAGTTTTTAACAAAAGTTTGATAGCTATATTTGGCAGTGGCGGCTCGTGAAACATGTTGATGATAGAGCCACTTATACAATATACCCGTCTTCTCCTTTTTAAGAACGATTTATCTTCCTAGACCAAAGTAACTGGCGAAAATGTGTTTTAAGAAATAATTAAAAATTATTGCTGAGCTTGAAACTACTTGGCGAGTAGCCCCTGGTTATAATCCATTAAAAAATTATTGGAATTTAAGAAGTTTCTTATATTCTTAAAATATAATTATTTTTAAGTTGTATAGAATTATTTCAGAATTTTTAAACAATTTCTACTATTTTTTATTTATTTTAGAAAATGCTCAATTTTGAACGCAATTAAAAAATGCATGTTTAACAACGAACAGTTATAACTCAGTAAAAAATTGTTGGAATTTAAGAAGTTGATTATTATATTCTTAAAATATAATAATGTGGGAGCTGTGTAGAATTATTTCAGAATTTTTAAACAATATCTACTATTTTTTAAATATTTTAGAAAATGCTCAATTTTGAACGCAATTAAAAATGCATGTTTAACAACGAACAGTTATAACCCATTAAAAAATTGTTGGAATTCAAGAAGTTGATTATATTCTTAAAACATGATAATGTGGGAGTTGAGTGGAATTATTTCAGAATTTTTGAACAATTTCTACTATTTTTTATTTATTTTAGAAAATGCTCGATTTTGAACGCAATTAAAAAATGCATGTTTAACAACGAACAGTTATAACCCATTAAAAAATTGTTGGAATTTAAGAAGTTGATTATATTCTTAAAATATAATAATGTGGGAGGTGTGTAGAATTATTTCAGAATTTTTAAGCAATATCTACTATTTTTTATTTATTTTAGAAAATGCTGAATTTTAAACGCAATTGCCAGACACTTGAAATCGTCTAAAGCCACTGAAACAATACTTTATTTCACTTTCGGTGAAAGCAAGAAATACAAGAAAATCAAAACTTACGAAAAATGAAAAACCTTTCGAGGCGTTTTGGCGGTTAAGATGTAACCTATAGTAGATGATGATTCTTTGCTTCCCTCACGGATTTTTGGGGCGGAATGGAGCGGAAAACACAAACACCAACACACACACAAATCCTGAAGATGTATCACAACAGAACGAACACTAAAACTTTTGAAAAATCAAAATTCCGAACCAGAACGAACGTCTCCCGCGGCCGCGATCAACAAACTGGATTGATATCAACAGGTGAGCCGTGGATTGGTGATAAGAGTTTAATGTCGTTCCGAGCGGAAGAAAAAAAATATATTTTGATAATCTTCAATCGCCCGGGGCAGATTAAAAAACTGGTCGAATTTTAACACAGAGGTCGAGATAAGATGAAGAACATTAGAAACACTGCTAATTATATACTTCACGAGGATCTTAAGAAGTTGATTACATTCTTAAAATATAATGATTTATTTCAGAATTTTTGAACAATTTCTACTATTTTTTATTTATTTTAGAAAATGCTCGATTTTGAACGCAATTAAAAAATGCATGTTTAACTACGAACAGTTATAACCCATTAAAAAATTGTTGGAATTTAAGAAGTTGATTATATTCTTAAAATACAATAATGTGGGAGTGTAGTAGAATTATTTCAGAATTTTTAAACAATATCTACTATTTTTTATTTATTTTAGAAAATGCTCGATTTTGAACACAATTAAAAAATGCATGTTTAACAACGAACAGTTATAACCCATTAAAAAATTGTTGGAATTTAAGAAGTTGATTATATTCTTAAAATATAATAATGTGGGAGCTGTGTAGAATTATTTCAGAATTTTTAAGCAATATCTACTATTTTTTATTTATTTTAGAAAATGCTGAATTTTAAACGCAATTGCCAGACACTTGAAATTGTTTAAAGCCACTGAAACAATACTTTATTTCACTTTCGGTGAAAGCAAGAAATACAAGAAAATCAAAACTTACGAAAAATGAAAAACCTTTCGAGGCGTTTTGGCGGTTAAGATGTAACCTATAGTAGATGATGATTCTTTGCTTCCCTCACGGATTTTTGGGGCGGAATGGAGCGGAAAACACAAACACCAACACACACACAAATCCTGAAGATGTATCACAACAGAACGAACACTAAAACTTTTGAAAAATCAAAATTCCGAACCAGAACGAACGTCTCCCGCGGCCGCGATCAACAAACTGGATTGATATCAACAGGTGAGCCGTGGATTGGTGATAAGAATTTATTGTCGTTCCGAGCGGAAGAAAAAAAATATATTTTGATAATCTTCAATCGCCTGGGGCAGATTAAAAACTGGTCGAATTTTAACACGGAGGTCGAGATACTTCACGAGGATCGTAAGAAGTTGATTATATTCTTAAAATATAATGATTTGGGAGTTGAGTGGAATTATTTCAGAATTTTTAAACAAGTTCTACTATTTTTTATTTATTTTAGAAAATTCTCAATTTTTAACGCAATTAAAAAATGCATGGTTAACTATGAATAGTTATAACCCAGTAAAAATTTTTTGGAATTTACGAAGTTGATAATATTCTTAAAACATAATAATGTGGGAGTTGAGTGGAATTATTTCAGAATTTTTAAACAAGTTCTACTATTTTTTATTTGTTTTAAAAATAGTCGATTTTGAACGCAATTAAAAAATGCATGTTTAACAACGAATAGTTATTACCCAATAAAAAATTGTTGGAATTTAAGAAGTTAATTATATTCTCAAAATATAATAATGTGGGAGCTGTGTGGAATTATTTTAGAATTTTTAAGCAATTTCTACTATTTTTTATTTATTTTAGAAAATGCTCGATTTTGAACGCAATTAAAAAATGCATGGTTAACTACGAACAGTTATAACCAAGTAAAAAATTGTTGGAATTTAAGAAGTTGATTATATTCTCAAAATATAATAATGTGGGAGTTTAGTGGAATTATTTCAGAATTTTTAAACAATTTCTACTATTTTTTCTTTATTTTAGAAAACACGCAATTAAAAAATGCATGTTTAACTACGAACAGTTATAACCCCGTAAAAAATGGTTGGAATTTAAGAAGTTGATTATATTCTCAAAATATAATAAAGTGGGAGTTTAGTGGAATTATTTCAGAATTTTTAAACAATTTCTACTATTTTTTCTTTATTTTAGAAAACGCGCAATTAAAAAATGCATGTTTAACTACGAACAGTTATAACCCCGTAAAAAATGGTTGGAATTTAAGAAGTTGATTATATTCTCAAAATATAATAAAGTGGGAGTTTAGTGGAATTATTTCAGAATTTTTAAACAATTTCTACTATTTTTTCTTTATTTTAGAAAACGCGCAATTAAAAAATGCATGTTTAACTACGAACAGTTATAACCCCGTAAAAAATGGTTGGAATTTAAGAAGTTGATTATATTCTCAAAATATAATAATGTGGGAGTTTAGTGGAATTATTTCAGAATTTTTAAACAATTTCTACTATTTTTTCTTTATTTTAGAAAACGCGCAATTAAAAAATGCATGTTTAACTACGAACAGTTATAACCCCGTAAAAAATGGTTGGAATTTAAGAAGTTGATTATATTCTCAAAATATAATAATGTGGGAGTTTAGTGGAATTATTTCAGAATTTTTAAACAATTTCTACTATTTTTTCTTTATTTTAGAAAACACGCAATTAAAAAATGCATGTTTAACTACGAACAGTTATAACCCCGTAAAAAATGGTTGGAATTTAAGAAGTTGATTATATTCTCAAAATATAATAATGTGGGAGTTTAGTGGAATTATTTCAGAATTTTTAAACAATTTCTACTATTTTTTCTTTATTTTAGAAAACACGCAATTAAAAAATGCATGTTTAACTACGAACAGTTATAACCCCGTAAAAAATGGTTGGAATTTAAGAAGTTGATTATATTCTCAAAATATAATAATGTGGGAGTTTAGTAGAATTATTTCAGAATTTTTAAACAATTTCTACTATTTTTTCTTTATTTTATAAAACACGCAATTAAAAAATGCATGTTTAACTACGAACAGTTATAACCCCGTAAAAAATGGTTGGAATTTAAGAAGTTGATTATATTCTCAAAATATAATAATGTGGGAGTTTAGTGGAATTATTTCAGAATTTTTAAACAATTTCTACTATTTTTTCTTTATTTTAGAAAACACGCAATTAAAAAATGCATGTTTAACTACGAACAGTTATAACCCCGTAAAAAATGGTTGGAATTTAAGAAGTTGATTATATTCTCAAAATATAATAATGTGGGAGTTTAGTGGAATTATTTCAGAATTTTTAAACAATTTCTACTATTTTCTCTTTATTTTATAAAACACGCAATTAAGAAATGCATGTTTAACTACGAACAGTTATAACCCCGTAAAAAATTGTTGGAATTTAAGAAGTTAATTATATTCTTAAAATATAATAATGTGGGAGTTTAGTGGAATTATTTCAGAATTTTTAAACAATTTCTACTATTTTTTCTTTATTTTAGAAAACGCGCAATTAAAAAATGCATGTTAACTACGAACAGTTATAACCCCGTAAAAAATGGTTGGAATTTAAGAAGTTGATTATATTCTCAAAATATAATAATGTGGGAGCTGTGTAGAATTATTTTAGAATTTTTAAACAATTTCTACTATTTTTTATTTATTTTAGAAAATGCTTACTTTTGAACGCAATTAAAAAATGCATGGTTAACTACAAACAGTTATAACCCAGCAAAAAATTGTTGAAACTTAAGAAGTTGATTATATTCTCAAAATAAAATAATGTGGGAGTTGAGTGGAATTATTTCAGAATTTTTGAACAATTTCTACTATTTTTTATTTATTTTAGAAAATGCTCAATTTTGAACGCAATTAAAAAATGCATGTTTAACAACGAACAGTTATAACCAGTGGCGTCTCGTGGAACATATTGATGGCAGAGCCACTTATACAATATATATATTCTGATATTTTGATACACGTATTCAGATTCGTGAAGAAGTTATGATTATTTTACTTTCGAAGAATACAATTTCAAACAATAATTAAGTAAAATTAATTCAAAAATTTATTTTGATATAATTATTGTTATTTATCTTTGCAGGAATATAATTTCCAATAATAATTCAGTTATATCCTTTCCATAACTAATACTAAGTTAATTGTGTTGCATATGTTACTAACTATCAAGGTATCAGTTCCACACGATTCATTGAACTTGTAATACAATTTTGAGTTAATTGAATGGTAATTATGATAAGATATTTATTTACAAATACCGTATATCATATGAACATGATATCTAATCGTACTACAAATTCCATTAATGGAAATACGATACGTGAACAGTAATTGATACTTCTATCGCTTCTATCAGTCCTGAAAGATTGCTGTTATTACGATGTCTTGACTTCTATTGTTAGATCAGATTTGATTAGTCTTTGGTAGTTCTACTGTTACAAAAATTGGGTATTGGTTAGAGAGGTGGATGTTCAGCAAACAAATTGACTTCTCATAAAAAAATGATTGATGTGCAGATATCGTCAATCCAAATGCGAACTATCGAATGAGAAAATCTCTGGTTTTTAGCAATAGCAAAAAACAACTCTGCGCATTGTATCTTTATTTACGTATTAGTACACGCGATAAAAAAATAATAAATGATTTTTTGTGTCTCATTTTATACGGCAAAGTATCTTTTACCACCACAAAGGTGTCCAGAGTGCAATTGCAAAATACATTTTTTGTAGAAAATTTAGCCGATTCTAGAACAGGAATTGACCTTTAAAACCGGAAGTGAAAATGGCAGCACTGAACGCACAAAAGCGTTGCCAGCTTAGGAAAATCTGAGGGAAAAAAAGGCATTTTTCATTTTCGATAGTTTGCATTTGGATCGGCGATATCTTCTTTCTCATACAAAGTACAGAGATGATGGTTTTTACGAAAATTTTCGATTTCAAAGTTTCAAATGAAAAATCCATTTTAAGGTCACCCTCCCCCATTTTGTGTTTACTGGTACTGCGCTGTGTCTTAAAAACAAATACAGATTTTTAAATGAAAAACTTTATTTATTTGACAATCTCAAGATCTAGAAGCTTTTGCTAAAATTTATAAAACCGAATGTAGGTATTTACTTTACTTATTGCTTTATTCCTATATTATGTTTGAGAAATTACTTTGTACATCACCGCAATTGTTCCTTGCCATTCAGTGTGCAAACTTGATTATTGAAATTGGGCAAAAACAGCGAACTGGTTGTTAAAGTGTGGATGCTTAAAATATACGGTATTGTATATATATTGCAATAATATATTTAACGCAAACAATGAACATAATGGAAGATCTCTATCTGGGCAACTATTGTATACTGTTCATACATTAATATTCAGCATGTTGCATATTGATCCCTTCACAATGTGTACGTGTACACTTCTGATTGAATTATTATACGGTATGTATTGGAAAATGATGATCGGGTAATAATATCAAATATTTATCTACTATCGACCTGGAAACAATAAATCTAAAAAATGCTACCAGCTTCTATTTATTTGAACATAGAGGTTTAAAATAATTCAGAAAAAAATATAGATGGTACAGGTAAGTTAATAACAATATTTTATTTAATTATATTTTATTGTTATATGCAATTATGTTGTCAAGTTTATGCAGGCACATTCATTTGCTGGCATCAAAACAAGGTTTCATAGAATAGAATGCGGTAGTGTGCCTTGTCTATGTTGCCAGGATAGATAGAGAATTTAAATATTTGAAAAATGTTTGTTTATGGCAGATCAGAAGTATATATTCAACAATGGAGGACGCCAGTAGTAACATGTAAAATTCATCTTCAAATAAAACTGATAACTGCATATTAAAAAAAATTCTTCTTCATTTTTTGTTTTTTTTTTTAATTTTCAAGAGAAACTATTGTTTTTGGTTGAACTGATTGGGTTATAGAATAGGGTCCATCCACCACCCTTGAATTGTAAAATCGAGTTTAATAAAACCAATTACAAAATTTGTTTTTGGTGGTTATTATAAATCCATGTTTTCTAATTAATAAATATAATTGATTCTAATTTAGTGGTAAAGTTTAGTTGAACTTTAGTCTTCAAAAATACTCTATCATCCAAAACATAACTCAGCATATTATACAGGTGATAGCCATTCCCAAACTGCACAATTTCTATTTTTTTTTCAAATGGAACACCCTATATATTATTTCATAGTTTAAAAGTTCATTAAGTAAGCTTTCGTATATCTGAAGTTGATGGTTACTCTAATATTTCAAAATTCGTTGGTGATTTGCATGTTTTTATTACTAGTCTTAAAATCTATAAATAAAACAAATTTTATATGTTTTGTATTGCATTAATTTCTTCTCTTCACAACATTCTAGTAACGATGATGATATGTAAAAATTGAAAAGTAATGAAATTTACTTGATTTATACGTTTCTAGTAATCTTGGCTTCTCCGGTCACCGGTGACCCCCATGGCATCCTGTAAACAATAAAATATTGTTTAACAACCTAAACAGAGTTCAGCTTGAGTTAAAGTTGATATGAAAAGCGGCGGGTGGGCCTACGCTACAATCAGTTGATCATAAAACGGTGTTTTAGAACTTTTACAATTTTCACGAACAGCACTGTATTGTTTACTTCGCTACTTTTCAGGATTTTCTCCACAGAAGCTAGTTACCGGTTCAACTGTTTGAATTGTAAGTTAGGACCCACCCACCATAGGGCCAACCCATTTTCAGTTTTACGTACAGTAAATATTTTATTATTTATTTCCTTGCTTTTCGGGATTTTCACCCGAGAAGCTATTGTTATCGGTTCAACTGTTCTAATTGTAGGATAGGGCTCACCCACCACCCTCCAGTTCAATGAAAGTTTAATTACAAACATTGTTTTTGGAAGTTTTAAATAATCCTTGTTCTCTAATCAATGAACAATGAAAAAATGAAACCTAAACAGAGATCAACTTGAATACGAAGGTGGGTGGGCCCTACCCAATTTTCTCCAACCAGTTAGTTGATCATAAAACAGGGTTTTTAAATTTTTCAATTTTGAATAACAGTCAACTTTTTCACCTTCATTTCTTCGCTTTTCTGGATATTACTAAAGGAACTAAAGTTTTCAGTTGGATTGTAGAATAGGGCCCACCCACCACCCTTAACCTCAATTAAACTTTAATTACAAACATTCTTTTTGGTTCCAAATTGCATACATATATATAACCCGGTCGTGACTGAATGGCTCAAGCCGAAGTAAAAAAAAATATTTTTGATACTTTAAAATAATTCGTGAACAAACTTGAATTAAAGAACTTTTGTTCAACCTAAACAGAGTTTAGCTTAAGTTAAAGTTGATATGAAGGGTGTCCATTTTTTAATAACGGCCAAGTAAACATTGTTTCCTTCATTTCTTTACTTTTTCAGTTATTATCAGGTGTCCCGTTTCGAGTGTGCCAAACGAAAACAGAAAGTGGATAACGTTACTCTGAACAAAAAAGTTCAAATAAACATATGTCCAATTTCTTATCGTTATCAAAATAAATAATGTTAAAGATTTTTCGATAGATATAAAATATTTAAATATTAATTAAATTCCCATAAATTTAAAGCAATTTTAGATGATTTACCACTTGCACAAAGGCTTATCTATTAGGAAATTGAATGGTTAGCCAATTTCTGATATTTCTTGCATAAAGGGGTGGTGCTCCATCGTGTTGGAACCACATCCTAAGCCGTTGCGCGAGTGATAAATCATCTAAAATTGCTTCAAATTCACGGAAATCTAAACAAAAAATAAAATATAGTGGTATAAAAAAGTTAAAGTGTTTTATTCTAATCTACAATCAAGATGTACCACGAAGTAAACGCCGCCAACATTAAACATATGTTTATTTGAACTTTTCTATTCAGAATAACATTATCCATTTCCTGTTTATGGAAACGAGACACCCTGTATATCCATACATTTCCTCTAAATAAAACTTTACCATTAAAAAAAGTTTCATGTTCATTGCAAAAAAATACGAAAATTCAGTTTTTTTAATTGTTTATATATTAAAAAAAAATACACCAGTGGATAACCTTAGAAATTTTCCACATTTACAAAAGTGCGCTATCATGATTTGTTCAGGAGTTATAGCAAAAAACAACAGATTTTCGAGGGTCGAGTTTACCCTGTAAATATATTTTTTAACCAAACAAAAAATACGTATCAAATATTTTGGCCCCCTCTATTAATCCACCAAACTTTATTCACATCGGAGGTGAACATTTTTGTTAGTTTCCTTCTAAGTATAAAAAGTTACAATTAAAAAAATTGAACGAAGATTTTTTTTAGACCACAATTAATTTTACGAGGCTATACGTAGTGTAAATTGTACCAAAAATTCAACTAATTTGCATACAACTCCGCCAAATATACGTAGAGTAAATGGTACCAAAAATGTTGCATACAATTCTGCCAAAATTTTTTTTTTTTTTTTAGGAAGGACGGTTGATGGGATTGCGGGTTAAGGGGAGTGAATGATATTAGGGAAATTGGCGTAAGCTACTTGGCTATTCTGCCACAACCGATTCTTTGTAATAAATGCATATATTGATGGACCCGTTTGGCCATTTTTCATTCAGAAAAAGTGACGCCCGGATGGGATTCGAACCCACGACCACGAGGCCCAGAAGCAGGAGCGCTACCCACTAGGCCACCGCGGCCCCTGCCAAAATTTTAAATTTTAATATTTGTTTTTTAAATCCTTCGTTCAAATACGAGCTGTACTTATCTACCTAACAGAAAAACTTTGTTTTTTTTTTTTAATTTCAGATAAAGCTTTAATGAGAAATCCCGCCTACCATAATGACACTTTTTTTTGGGGGGTCTCCGGAAACCACAGCCAGAAACTGGCTGAATTTCCAAAATTTTTGGATGCATTTTTTTTAAATATTGTTGAAATGTTTCTCTTTTACGAGTATGTGCTTACTTAATATTTTGAAAAAATAATCCATATACAGTAGAGCGTCGATTAATTGTGACCGGAAGTTCGGATTATCGAAATGTCTGGATTTTCGAAAAAGGTCGTTTGAGTTAATAACAAAAAGGAAATTTGCTAAAACCGTTTAATTCACTTTAGCGGTTAAATAATTGGAGCAGATAAATAAAAGCATTAATTAATATGAACTTTTAATGTATTTTAATGAAAAAATATACATATGTATCTCGAAACCTGAGCAACCTCGCAAAAAAATGTTGTAGGGTTCGAAGGGGGACCTTGAAAATGACCTTGGCGGTAATTTTCCAGGTCAAACGAAGGTCAACTTTGATTTTTCAAATGGAACCCCCTATTTTTACTTTCTCCGTTACGAAGTACGAGAAAGTATTGTGATCGTGTTTTTTTTTCAAATTTTTTTTTTTACGGAAATATCCGTTTTGGGGTCCCTAGATGCCATTTCAACAATTTCTGGAATTTTTTTTTGTGTCTGTGTGTGTCTGTGCGCGCCGTAACTCAAAAACTAATAGAGCAATTGATATGAAACTTTGAACATACATCTTATCTAATAATCCGAAGAACTGAAAAGCTTTTGGTAAAATTTCGTACACCGGAAGTGGGTGTTTACCTTAACCGTTTTTTTGTTTTTTGCTAATATTTTCTTATAAATGAAAAATATCACAAAAACATTTAAGCAAATATTGAAGACAATAAAGAAATGAGAGTATTTTGTTTGAAAACATTTTTCATAAAATCATTGGTATTCGAGGAAAAAAATTATTATTTTTTTTTCATTTTTGGTTTATAATTATGAAACGATAATAGTTACAGCAAATTTATCTATACAAATTTTAGAGAATGCTAAAATGAACAACTTATAAAGAATAATTTTTTTTCGAAATCGCTTTAGTTTTTGAGTAAACTGAGTTTTTGAATTTAAAGTATAATTTTACCATCTTTTATAATTTTGACGTTTTAAACGTCAGTTTCATGCGAGTCTACAAAACGCTCGATGTACATTTAAAATATGATTTAAATAGAAAATAAACCATGAAAGTGTAAATATAAATGATGATACCATCGGAGAAAGTAACATGATGGCCACATCACCATTTTTTATTTCGGGATCTTATTCTACGGAAAAAAAATACAAACTTTTTGTAGGAAACGTTTTTTTAAAAGTTTTTTCACGAATTTTGTCCGTCATGTTGTTTGAAATCTCAGTGACCATCGAAACCCTTTTCAGGGCCAATGATGTGCAAAATTCCATCGGCAACCTCCACGGGTGACGCTAATGCCGAGGGTAATGCATGAGTCACAACTTGAGATTTCAAACAACATGACGGACAAAATTTGTGAAAAAAAGCATTTAAAAAAAAGCATTTCCTACAAAAAGTTTGTATTCTTTTCCGTAGAATACGATCCCGCAATAAAAAATAGGGGGTTCCATTTGAAAAATCAAAGTAGATCTACGTTCGACCTTGAAAATTGACACCCCAAGGTCATTTTCAAGGTCACCAGCATATTTCCCCCTCCGAACCCTACAACTTTCATCCGAAACATTTTTTGCTATGTTGCTCAGGTATCGAGATATTTGGGGTGGCAATTTAAAATGGGACACCCTGTAGGATGCTACCAGAAGAAGTAGATGATACACTGTGGATTATTTATGTTAATTCCACCATTGAATTTATCGAACATGTGTTAAACCTGTCTTGTAATTCTAAAGTGCATTATAGAAAAGCTACACAATCTTTCCACAACTCTACTTTACCAATTTGTTAAAAAGTAATCCCTATCCAGGAATGAATTAGATTTCTTGCAGGATCAAAGTATTGCAGGATTACAGGATAAGTTGGTAATGTGAATGAATTTAGAATTTTAAATAAAATGTGCATTCTCAGAAATCCCAATAAATGCTCCAAATTTAAAAACCTGACAGAGTTTATTTAAATAGAGAAGAACCCCTGCGCACCAACGAAAATTGGTTTGATGCTGTTAGCTGAGTCTGAGTCATGTTTATTCAGTTATATTCGCTTTTGAATGAATAAACTTATTATTATTATTATTATGCTTAATAGGGTGTGGCAGTGTCTCATTAGCGTATTTGCTTCCAAGTATCTTCCGCATTTGATTTTTCTTTGCTTTTATCCACTAAAATTATGATTGAGAATATTATCATTAAGTATAACAGATGTGTGCTGCCAAATAAATCCGACGATATTTATTTACTATTTGGATGCCTTAATTAATTCGCAGTATTTCCTGCCCTCCCATTACTTGAAATGCGAACGCCACTGGCAAGAAGCGACCGTTGAAATATCGCGCAGCCTGGGGTTCTTCTCTATTTAAACGTACTTTACAAATGCAAAATTGTTGAATATATTTTCCCGTTTAACGTTTAAAGCCTTAAATCCACCATACCGCCCTGAAACCAGAAAACCAAAATCTTGGACCTTATCAGCGAAAAAAAATAAGAAATCATTTTCTAAATAAATATTATATTCGATACAGATAACAAAGATGTTACAATATGTAATATTGGGGTTATTTCTTTCAAAGAATAACAATACACTACAAGAATAAAGCAAAAAAAGTACTGTCATTCAGTGGCGGATCGTGGATGTTCGGCGGCGGGGCCAACGGAAGAAAATTTAACTGAAACAGCAACGAAATATTTGCTTCCTTTGTGTTTGCCCTCCTGAGAGAAATCCACGATCCGCCGCTGTTGTCATTATTAACGTATCATAATGACATTCTAAACACAAACTCATGAGTAATGAAAGTATTACAACGTGTAGTATGTTTCAATTAGGTATTGCAGATTGTCACAATTTATATATTAAAGAACCACCGATACAAGTTAAGTATAAGTTTGAATACTTCAATTGTCAAACTTCAAATCACCAAATAACGTTATGTCTGGGTGCACCTAAATCTGCCCGAGCATATCGCGTAAACCCAGTCACGTCACGATCTGTCGAGACACATCTAGATGACCTCGTTTCGTGCGTAATACACACAAAAAAAACACAACAATTCATTATTCAAAACAAAGAGAGGATTAGTACATTCGCTGCATTTGAAGTTCCCCGGCAATACTCACGAAAAAAAGTTGCACTATTACTCTCCCCGTGTATTCGATCATACAAATTAAATCTAAGGGCAACCCGTAACACAACATTCAAGTTTACCACTACAGCATAGTTTTCTTGCGATGTTTGTTGTTAGAGGCACCCGTTCCAGCGCGTAGCCTTACTTCTAATCGAGTTATTGCGCTCCTTCTTAACATGTATACCTCTGATCGAGTTAATGTGCTTCTTCTCATCTTTATCCTCGGAGTGGTGCTGCGGCGGGGGGGTGGTCGAGTCGGCGGAGGAGTTGCAGTCCACCCTACCCTCGGCAGGCGACCAGTTATCTCCGGCACTGAACAGATCTTGAAACGAGTCCATCGTACGCCACTACTGCTAACGTTCGTTCACTTCCAAAACGAATCAGGACGACTCGTCGCATGGCAGGGCCGCTAATTGGCCGAATTTTTCGCTACTTAAAAACACTACTTAAGACACTTGACTGGTCGGTACCGTATCAAAACTCTTCAAGGAACACTTTCGGTTGCAGTCGGACGGTTGCTTGCTTTGCTGGGTATTGTTTCGGGCGTATTCACATGGTGCACCTGCAAGAGAGTCGAAGGAGCGAAATATTGCGTAATGAGGAGATGCCGACGAGACTACGCTAATCAATTCCGAAACATGAGTTTTTACTCGTCGTCGTCGGCTCGATAAGATTGGTAATTTGTGAGTATGTGTGTGTGTGTATAGGAAATTTCGCGTTCCTACAAAGTTCAATAACCGGCGATAGTTCGGTGCCGTGCCGTAAAAAAGCAATTATTCTGGAAATGGAATCTATACGATGAAATTGATTAAGTTAGTGCGTGATTCGGGGAAGTGCTGTTAATTCTGTAATAATGCTTGTGTGAGGCTCATAATTTGAAAAAATAAATTTTTGCTCGCGTCGTCGGACATATTTATATTGTTTTGGTTTATGCACATAGTCACAATGGCTTTAATTTTTTAAGACAATCATAAATAAATTGTATCCGCATTCCCGAAACATCAAGTTTTATAAAACTCAGAAATAAGTTCAATTGTGCAGTTGAACAGGAATATGCGTGGTAGAAATACGGCGAGGAACAAATTGTTGTCAGCGCAAACGGTCTTCTATATTGGAAATACAATAAAGAATAAATTTTAAAAAAATTCACCTGAAACATCCCCATTTCATGAAAATTATAGAAGACTACATGAACAAAATTTTATTTTTTGGACAATTATGCGATGTAAAAGTGGCGAGGATATGCAAGCTGTTGAAGAAAATTTGAAGATTTCAAATCAGTTAAGTTATTCAACTTTCAGAATATTCGTATTGGTTCTTTGGAAACATGGTGGCAAAGAAATTTTTGGGCGGCCCAAGGAGCCATGGCACTATCTCTAATTTCAAGCTCAGCAAGGATTTTAATATAATTCTAAAAACACTTTGCGTTTTTAGTTGATTTATTTAATACTTCTACAAAGGTTTTCAATTTCAATTATCGTTCATTTTTTCCTCAGAAAGAAGGCATATATTGTGGAGTAAATGGCTCTACCACCAAAATGTTCCACCAGCCGCCACTGATCTACATACCCATGAAAGTAATAAACACCATATTTTTTCAAATATGATTCTTTTTGTAATAACTCTGACACGAACGAAGATATCGGACTGCAAAATTTCATCTACTTTCCGATTATCATATCAAAATTATACCGTACGATTTAAGTTTTCGTGGCAAAATAAAAAAAAATGTTATCGCAAATTTCGCCCCCTAGCAATTTTATTCGGAACTATCGTGTGGTACTGGACATGACATTTAAAGATAATTACATTTCTCTTTTAAAAAAAGCCTGAGTTTGCTCAAATGGAATAAGTAGTAACTAATAACTGTCAAAAATTACCCAAAAATACTATTACCGAAACTTAAGTAACAAAAATAAATATATAAGTTATACAAAACAAAATTAAAAAGTGTTTTATTATAACAAAAATAAGTGTTTAAATTGCCCTTCATTACTGTCAAAAATTACCCAAAACATTACCCTGTCAAACATCAACTGAAAACTGTTAAAAATTACACAAAAAGTGTTCAAATTGCCTTAAATAACTGCCAAACAATACCTGAATTACTGTCAAACATTACCCGAATAACTGTCAAACATCACCTTGATTAGGTATTGTCAAAAATAACCCAAAATCAAGTGTTCAAATTACCCTAAATAACTCATCTCAAAACTGTCAAAACTCATAAAAATGTGTTCAAATAGCCTTAAATAACTGTCAAACATCACCTTAATAACTATCAATTATCACCTGAACAACTGTCAAACATCACCTGAATTACTGTCAAAAATCACCAAAAAACAAGTGTTCCAATTGTCCTAACTAACTGTCAAACATCACCTGAATTACTGTCAAAACCACCTAAATAACTGTTAAACATCACCTTAATAACCATCAATTATCACCTGAACAACTGTCAAACATCACCCGAATTACTGTCAAAAATCACCAGAAAACAAGTGTTTCAACTGCCCTAAATAACTGTCAAACATCACCTGAATTACTGTCAAAAACCAACTGTCAAAAATCACCCTAAAACAAGTGTTCAAATCGCCCTAAATAACTGCCAGACATCATCTGAAAACTGTCAAAAATCACGAAAAAAAGCCCTAAACAACTGTCAAACATCACCTTAATAACTGTCAAACGTTACCTGAACAACTGAAAAACGTCACCTGAATTACTGTTAAAAAAACAACTAAATAACTCTCAAAAATCTCCCTAAAACAAGTGTTCAAATAGCCCTAAATAACTATCAAATATCATCTAAAAACTGTCAAAAATCACAAAAAGTGTTCAAATCGCCCTAAATAACTGTCAAACATCACCTTAATAACTGTAAAACATCACCTGAACAACTGTCAAACATCATTTGAATTACTGTCAAAAATCACCCTAAAAAAGTACTCAAATTGCCCTAAATAACTGTCGAACATCATCTCAAAACTGTCAAAAATCACAAAAAGTGTTCAAAAAGCCCTAAATAACTGTCAAACATCACCTTAATAATTGTCGAACATCACCAGACCAACTGTCAAATATCTCCTGAATTACTGTCAAAAATCACCTGAGTAACTGTCAAAAATCACCCTAAAACAAGTGTTGAAATTTTCCTAAGTTACTCTCAAACATCATCTAGTGTTTAAATGGCCCTAAATAACAGTCATACATTATCTTAATAACTGCCAAATATCACCTGAACAACTGTCAAATATTTATAGATATAATCAAGTTTCAAGTTGCTCTTTATAACTGTCAAACATCACCTGAATAAGCGTGAAACATCATCTGAATAACTGTCAAACATCACCGGATTAATTGTCAAATAACATCTGAATTACTGTCAAAAGTCACCTGAATTACTGTCAAACAATCTGAATAACTGGAAAACATCACCTGAATTACTGTCAAAAAACACCCTAAAACAAGTGTTCAAATTGCCCTAAATAACTGTCGAACATCATCTCAAAACTGTCAAAAATCACAAAAAGTGTTCAAATAGCCCTAAATAACTGTCAAACATCACCTTAATAATCACCAGACCAACTGTCAAATATCGCCTGAATTACTGTCAAAAATCACCCTAAAACAAGTGTTCAAATTTCTCTAAATTACTCTCGAACATCATCTCAAAACTGTCAAAAATCACAACAAGTGTTTAAATGGCCCTAAATAACAGTCATACATTATCTTAATAACTGCCAAACATCACATGAACAACTCTGAAATATTTATAGATATAGATATAATAAAGTTTCAAGTTGCTCTTTATAACAGTCAAATATCACCTGAATAACCATCAAACATCACCTGAATAACCGTCAAACATCATCTGAATAACTGTCAAACATCACCTGAATACTTATCAAATAACACATGAATTACCGTCAAAAATCACGTGAATTACTGTCAAAAATCACCTGAATTACTGTCAAACAATCTGAATAACTGACAAATATCAACTGAATTACTGTCAAAAAACACCCTAAAACAAGTGTTCAAATTGCCCTAAATAACTCTCGAACATCATCTCAAAACTGTCAAAAATCATAAAAAAATTTCAAATAGCCCTAAATAACTGTCAAACATCACCTTAATAGCTGTGGAACATCGCCTGAACAACTGCCAAACATCGCCTGCATTACTGTTAAAAATCACCCAAGTAACTGTCAAAAATGACCCTAAAACAAGTGTTCAAATTGTCCTAAATAACTGCCAAACATCATGTCAAGACTCAAAAATCACAAAAAAAGTGTTCAACGCTTGTTTTAGGGTAATTTTTGAGATTTTTGACAGTATTTCACGTGATGTTTGACAGTTGTTCAGATGATGTTTGACAGATATTTAGTTGATTGTAATAACTGCAAAACATCACCTGAACAACTGTCAAACATCATCTGAATTACTGTCAAAAATCACCCAAAGACAAGTAGTCAAATTGCCCTAAATAACTGTCGAACATCATCTCAAAACCGTCAAAAATCACAAAAAGTGTTCAAATAGCCCTAAATAACTGTCAAACATCACCATCAATATTTGCCGAACATCACACGACCAACTGTCAAATATCGCCTGAATTATTATCAAAAATCACCTAAGTAACTGTCAAAAATCACCCTAAAATAAGTGTTCAAATTTCCCTAAATTACTCTCGAGCATCATCTCAAAACTGTCAAAAATCACAAAAAGTGTTCAAATAGCCCTAAATAACTGTCAAACATCACCTTAATAATCACCAGACCAACTGTCAAATATCGCCTGAATTACTGTCAAAAATCACCCTAAAACAAGTGTTCAAATTTCTCTAAATTACTCTCGAACATCATCTCAAAACTGTCAAAAATCACAACAAGTGTTTAAATGGCCCTAAATAACTGTCAAACATCACCTTAATAACTGTCGAACATCACCTGAACAACTGTCAAACATCGCCTGCATTACTGTTAAAAATCACCCTCAAGTAAGTGTCAAAAATGACCCTAAAACAAGTGTTCAAATTGTCCTAAATAACTGCCAAACATCATCTCAAGACTCAAAAATCACAAAAAAAAAGTGTTCAACGCTTGTTTTAGGGTAATTTTTGAGTTACTTAGGTGATTTTTGACCTGATTAATTATCAAATAACACATTAATTACTGTCAAAAATCACTGTCAAACAATCTGAATAACTGGCAAACATCACCTGAATTACTGGCAAAAATCACCTTAATTACTGTCAAATAATCTGATAGAAGATACAACGATTTAAATAATTAGGACATTCAGGAGCTTCCCCCACTCTTATTAATGTCGGTACGCCAATGAGCCTTAGACAGAAATGAAGCGGAATTTTTCAGGCTTTCTGATGATGTTTTTAAAGTTATAGTTTAATGTGAGAATTTTCGGAGTAATCCTTAATTTTATGATTTACTCTATCAATTGCGCCCTCTTGCGGCGAAATGCGGAACTTAAGAATAACTTCCTGGATTTTCTCATGGCCAATTTTCTTGATTTTCTATGTCCAGCAGTTTTCGAGATATAGCCGGTGGCCACCCTTAATCAAACACCCGGTATATCCCGAAACCATTGTTGATAAGAAAGGTAGTCTTACGTCGCCATTATCTTTACAACTACTGGTCCAAGTATATGGAAATTATTAATCTTCTGCAACTCACGAGGAGGATACAGTGAAAACAATTCACAGCGTTCTTCCCATTGAAAAAAAGGTTGAACGTTATCCCAATTACATTTTCTATAAGGGGGCACTCTTACAATGCGACAAAGATTTTGGACTGGTGAACCAAAAATCAAGCTTCCGCGAGAATAGGCAGCAAGACGGAGCTTGAAAGAGTGCAATAATTACACATCTAAAGTTTAGTACCCCAAACTTACAGAAAACACATTCTTAGGTAAATATTAGTAACTAAGCAAAATGTTTAGCTACAAGCCAACTTAAATTTGCTACAAAAAATTTGTAGTCCAGATGACGCAAATTATTTTGAAAGCCTCCCTCATGTATAACTTGTTCTTTGAAGCATTGGAATTACTTTCTTATGCACAAGAAATTTACCTGTAATTGTTTTTTTTTATTATTTAAGGAAATGGCAATGAAATGTAAACTAGGAATATATATATAAATAGTTATTCTCAGGTAGTAGTTAAGTGTTGAATTTCAGGAAAAGGCCATACCCAGCAAAACCTTTGATAAACCCGAAACACGTCTCTAGAAACTCTAAATGAAAACTTAATATTACCCAAAATAAAAGCACAGTTGATGTATAAAAAACGAACTCTTTTAGTTGGATGAAACAAATCAGCTGTGTAGGAGAACGGAAACTCATTATGAAAATTGCAGTAATTTCTGTTAGAAAACCATTGCCGAAAACGACGCCTTTATCAGATGGACATACATGTGATGTCTGAAAAGGGTTAATTCTGCAATCAGTTTACCGATGGACGTACATTTGTAATGTCCGAAAAGGTTAAATTCCGTTTTCACAGAAGAGACGCGTTGTTTACCAGCCTTGGGAGGCTATTAAGAGATTTTACGAAAATTCAGAAATTTAAAAATATCACGTGTCATTTAACGTGGAGGAGCGGCACGGCTAGTCGGGACTCGAACCGGTGGCGTATCGAGCGGATCATGTTTAGGAGGCGCGGTTAAGCCATTGAACTCGAGGTTGTTCACCGCCAAATATGGTTGAGTGAGAGAGCCGATCGTTACTTGCTCCGATAAACGAGCGAAGAGATTTACAATATGTGTGAATTGCCTTAATTATTAGTGAAACGGCATCGGTTTTAAGCGATCCGACGACCCTCGAGCGCCACCGGACGCGCGACACACCGAGGTGTCTCCGGGAATTTTGCGCAATTTCGGCAATCGCGATCGGATGGAAAAAATTATATATACATATAAAAGCGAACACGCGCGTCTATTTTTAAACAATGTGAATGACCGATTATACACACACACACACACATGCATACGATAAAGAGACAATAACAGCCGGTTATCTCTCGAAATTTCGGGAGACAATTTAAATTCCGTTTATCGCGTACGAAACGTACTTACGGCAGTGATTCCGATTCCGATTCCGAATTAGAAAACGCGTTTCGCAATAGATTTAGATTCTTTACATAATATTTACGTGTAAAAAAATATGCACCACCGACACACTAGATTTTTAAAAAATATACACACTCGGACACTAGGGATTAATATACGTGTATAAAAAAAGTTCAATCACAGGTCGTTTAGAAACACCAACGAAAACATAGGCACTTATTCACTTCCCCGTACGCACTATACTACATGGCTCCGGGTCACTTTTAAAACTCCTGCCGGACCCGTCGAATTTAGTAAATTCCGCGGACGTCGCGTAATATTTTGGACATTTTTTTTAAGAAAGTCTCTCCTAGCAAATTGTCCATGTATCTGTGTAATAATGTGGGAATGTACTCGCCCGCCGGGACGTTTCTCTCTCTTTATCTGTCCAATTTCCTGCCGGCATAACGTACGTCGCAGCCGCGTGCCGGTGACGTAGCGGTATCCCCACTTCTGTTCGGGGTTCATTGACCCCGACAACACTATGATTCTGTACAGTAAACTCGGTCCGTATCGACACACATCGACATCGACCGTTTTTTCGTTAAAAAAATAATATACAGCGATACACGCGCTTTTCATCATGGAATTTCGGACAATTGATACGCCGCACTAACACACACACGTGAGTCACTCTCACGGCAGGTGCCAGAAAAAGTCTATTTTACGAGTACGCAATTGTGGGATCTCGTTTAACCCATTTATTACTCGTTAGTAGTTATCGCGTTCTCTATCGCTAATTTTGTATTAGATTTAATAGAGGGCGTATTAAAAAAAATAATTAACCTATACAAAATATAATAAATATTTAGATAATAATATGAAATAAAACCGAATAAAAAACCAGCAAAGTGTTTCATTTAATTCAACCTCCTTAGTAAAAAAACAGTTTTGAATGTTAACCGGCGCAAAGTTAGCGCACCACGACGAATATATGGCACACTTAAAAACTACCATCTCAAGCAATTTGCAAGAACATTTTTAGTTATTTGTGTAATTAAGCAGAAAATGCCCATATTTAATGCCTCAGCTTGCATTAAAACAAGTTAAGGTAGTAAATATGCTTTTCTGTCGTATTAAACATGTAATTTTTTCGCCCATTGTTGCGGGATATAATTTTTGCATTACTTTATGTTACATCCAACGTGTTCAGATTATGACTTTAGATTTCCACCACCAACTTCGCCGTCAATTTCTGTTGTATGCTCGTTATATCCATTTGATGATGGGCGGATTTTTTTTATAGATGTGTCACTGATTGCAAATGTAGGCAAAAGCCAACGCGCTAAAATGTCCGCAATTTGTGTAATTTTGATATAAAAGCGACGAAGTTATTCTACCAACACCACATGAAATAAAGTATAGAAATGAATTTATGTAGCAAAAATCGAAAAAATTGTAACAAACGTATGGAAAATTTGTGGACTTTTGTAACGAGAAGAATTTTGCACCAATTTCTGAGGACATCTTGATGGTATGTTTTGCTGAATTATCAAAAAAAAATGTAATTGTTTCTTCCATTCTTATATAAATTTCTCACTTAAAATTATTGGGATAAATCAAATTGTTTCAACTAATTTGTAACTATTTACTCAACTAGTGTTCTTCTTTTAACAGCATTGTAAAGAGTGAATAATAAAAGACAGATTGTATCATATATATATATACGCACCAACTTTGCAAATTTGTAAATAATTTCACTACATTTATAAACTTTGGTTGATATTTACTATAGGGTAAATCGAGGAGGGAGTTAAATTTGTTCTATAGACGTAGTTTTCTGAGATGAGTCTAAAAATGTATGTCTTAACTTCAGGAAACGTAAGGGGAAGAAGTTATGCCCTCTTAGTTTTTGATATCGGACGGACAACTTTCTCAAAACCCGATTTTCTGTGATTTTTTTTTTGGTAAACTGACAACTACAATCAACTTATAACGATGTAAACTTACGACTTGAGTAGTGAAAATGCGAATTTTATAACCTTTTCTTCATAAAAATATTGCATTTTAAGGTTATGTTATAATTATATTGAACTTTAAATAAAAAAAAATGGTGATGTGGCCATCATGTTACTTTCTAGGACTTGATGGTATCATAGCCAATTATATTTACGTTTTCGTGGTTTATTGAAATTATATTTTAAATGTACATCGAGCGTTGCGTAAACTCGGATGAAACACGTTTAAAACGTCAAAATTAGGAAACATGGAAAAATTATACTTCAAATTCAAAAACTCGGTTTACTCAAAAACTGACGAGATTTCGAAAAAAACTTATGCTTTAGAAGTTGTTCATTTTGGTATTCTCTACAATTATTATTCACTCAAATTTGCTGTAACTGATATCTTTTCATTATTATAAATCAAAAATTGAAAAAAAATTAATAAATTCTTTTCTCGAATAGCAATAATTTTATGAAAAATATTTTCAAGCAAACGATGTTCATTTCTTTATTGTCTTCAATGTTTGTTTAAATGTTTTTGTGATATTTTTTATATTTAAGAAAATATTGTCAAAAAACAAAAAACAGTTAAGGTAAACACCCACTTTCGGTGTACGAAATTTTACCAAAAGCTTTTCAGTTCTTCAGATTATCAAATAAGACGTATGTTGAAAGTTTCATATCAATTGCTGTACTAGTTTTTGAGATACAGCGCAGACACACACACACACACACAGACACAATTTTTTTTTCCCAGAAATTGTTGAAATGGCATCTAGGGACCCCAAAACTGATATTTCCGTGAAAAAAAATTTTGAAAAAAAATCACGATCACAATACTTTCTCGTACTTCGTAACGGAGAAAGTAAAAACTCAATAGAACTTCTTCAAAAATTTAAAACATTAATCAAAGCCCTATTCGAAACAATGCAAAGTCTTTCAACGTAAAAAGTCTATTCACTTTTTATGGCTTTATTCATGTCGGGAACTTCTTCATTTTTTTTTGTCTTTTGACTTAGGCTTAATGGAAGCTACATTATGAAGTTTCTACAGTTGTTATTAACCGTTTGGGTCCCAGGGATCGTTAGAAGCGCATGGTTGAAAAATCTCAACGCGATTGTGCTGCTTGGGACTCAAAAGGTTAAACAGTGACTAAATTTTGGTTTTGGAATTAATAATAAATGTGTCTATTTAGAATCAAAATATGTATCATGTTAACAGGTAATATTGTATATTTTACAATTGTGTTTAATAGCGCGTTTGTATGGTTACAATTTCTACTGCATTCCAGAAAAATTTGGTACAGATCTACTTCCTGGCCACAACCACAAAGAGGGTCTTCTTTCAGACCAATTCTGTTTTGGATTTTTTTTTTGTAATTTTCAGAGGTTGCTTTAAAATTGATGGAGCCTACTGGAGCTTGATCTGAGGAATCCAAATCATTAAAAAAAGTTAAAAAAATCGAAAGTGGGGGGCAAAAATCAACTTGGCCCCACCAAATTGGAAACCCGTATAACTTTTTTACTCTATTTTTTGTGGAGCTAGCTGGAACTAGCTGAGGGCTTTCTGGAGCAACACTTTTTTTCAAAAAAAAAAAAAAAATCGAAAGTGGGGGCCAAGTTGACGGAACCAACCATTAGTACCGTTTTGTTATTGCCGATTTACTTTGAATTATGCGAAACGCGGCATTGGATCCAGCGGTATGATGAGAAAGAAATAGTTTAGGGCGTCCAGGGGATTTTGATATTTATCGGATTTCTCCATTAAAAAAAAATTGAAGAATTGAAGAAATGAAGAAATCTAAATTTTCGCAAAATATGATTTGCGATTTTTGATTAATTATCTGGAAACAAATATGGCACTTTTAATTTCTTTTTATTGACGTTAATAAATGTATGTGACTATTTTTTCATTAAGAATGTATAAAAACAAATTTCAATCTATTACTTGCATATGTATTTCAATATAGTAATGCATATTTATTGCATATTTTCGAGGTTTTAAATGCATGTATATATATGCACATATTTCAGCATTTTATAATGCATAAAATCCTCTCTTTAGTCATGAGTCAGCCAGAAGGTTACCGAAGAAATTAATAGTTTTAGAATAAGAAAAAATAGGGAAATTTTTGTCGAGTTCCAGATGACATATTTAATTACTCACTCTAAAACTACTTTAATGGAATAAGTAATTTTATATACGGCTTTATTATAAATTAGTTTATCTTCAAACATCAATAAAGTTTAACATTTTATCACAGAGATCATGGGTAGCACTAAAAGTACTACGGGCGATATTAAAAGTACTTTTAGCACCCGAAGGCTCGGCATCCAAACACACCGCGACTCGCCACAAAAAGTATCACTTCTACTACTGATAAAGCAATATATTTATTTATTTATTTATTTATTTCCCTTCGTTACAAATGCTTGAACAATCTTTCTAAATAAGATATAAATGATGCAATAAAGTTCAATAAAACGTCACTTTATCCACTTGTGAAATAAAGTAAGACAATAAATCAAATGGCAGTGTCTAAATAAAAATAAATTTCATCGTTTTTAGCAAAATTACGAAGAATTTATTTACCGAGAAAGCCAGAATATATTATTGTTACATTAATATTAGCAGTGATGTGTTTGCTTTCGGCAGAAATTTTAGCATTACTTTGCATTTTTGAAATCTAATGAATAGAAATTAATGTTTTAACAAATTTTGTTAACGTAAATAACGTAAGTTAAGAAGCGACAACTGCAAAACTCGCTACAGTGGCCACACAGTGGCTTCATCAGGCAGATGATCATTGATCATTGATCATCTGCCTGTGGCGAAACATTTGTCGCAGTGTTCGACATTAAAAATTTGTGAAAATTCTCAAACACACGTGTTTTACTTTCCTCATACATTATGGAATTTCACCAAGTAACAGCCTCATCAATCCAATATTCTGTTAGTTGTTTAAAATTATTAACATAATTTTAAGAAAATTAAACTCTCAACACTGCCGGCCATAAATAAACCATTGTATGCAACACGTGCATAATGCGAAATTATTTAACATCAGCTTAGCTAATAAAGCCCTTAATTATGCAATTGATACGTAAATCTTACTGATTTTCGTAGTAGCTGGGGCTTCTAGGTGCGATAAAATTTTTCGGATGATTGTCGACAACATAGAACACTAATTACTGTCTACAATTCAAATTTACCCAGAGCAGTAAATAATAATAATAATATTTAATATTTATCTATCAAAATAAATTTTCATTTTAATAATAACATTTACAGTTTAAAGTTTCACATTTCATTTTAGAATAATTTTCAAAGTTAGTCTTGTATGTAGAAATAAACGATCTTAAACCAATGTTATTATCTAGTAGTACTAGTAATAACATGCAAATTTCTGGTGTATCATTCAATATCCGGCGTGGCACTAGCCAGGGAAGTAGTTGTTTCAATAAGTTATTTGTTTATAGTCTTAGTAAGACTTAATTTTTTTGCTTGCAGATTAACGAACAGGTTGAATATTCATATATTCAGGCTACATTTCGTTTTCTTGTATTTAAAATAAATTAACATCAAATTCCATTCGTCATTTTTTTGCAGAATTCATAAAATTTGATTTATACTCCGGCCGCGCTATGAAGGCGTCTGAGGTTTTTAACGAAGTTAAGGGCCGCCCTTATCAGAAGTGATTTGTTATTTTGCTACTTTATACTCACCTTTACTTGTTAACTATTGGTGCACACCCGGTGGTTCTAAAAAGGTTACAAATAACTTTGGAAATAAATATGCATGCAACCCAACATCTCGTGTTTGCTTATTGAGATCCTCAGGCATTCGAGGCGAAACACGCAAATGAGGGAGGAGGTCCAAGTTGATCACCTCAGATGCCTTCATAGCGCGGCCGGACTTTACATGGAGTAGCATTTTTGAAAGGATTCAAATGGCCAGGTAAAAAGTTGTGTAACGTTGGGATCAGTGGTACAAATTATTTTCGATAAAACGTCCTTTTTGTAAATAAGTGTAGGATAACTGATCTTGTACAAAGTGTGTTAAGTAAATATTTTTTGGAGACATACGTATCCACGCTTTTTTTGCAAGAATAGTAAAATAAAGCTATTGAGAGAACATGTAGTCTTTTAATATCCATTGCAAACGTTCATTTCGCAATTGGTCTGATGAAAATTGTTGACTATTTAAAATAATTTTAAGTACATACTGTTTCCACTATGGAAATGTATTTAATATTGATTCAACAATAGTAAGTATAACAGAGTTGTTTTGTATTTAGAATATATTTTAGTCTTACAATAGTTTATTATAGAATAAATGTTTCAATTTGACAAATTGTATGCGAGTGCAAAGCACGAACTGGCAATTTTACGTTGTAACATGAATTGAGGCGTCGGCGTCGATTTAATAAACTGCATTTGTTAAAAATTGATGTTTTGAGAAAATCAAAAAAAACTGTTTCTCTTGGTAACCGTTACAACTTCTGAAATGTCCAACCATGTTATCTTCGTTCTCTACTTCTGGCTGTCCTTATTCATTGCTGCAGCTATTGTTTTTTTGCTACCAAAAAAATATTCATTCCGAACAAATGCTGTTTTTATTATTAAACGATGTGCTTATGCTGTTTTTGCTGAAAGGAGCTGGAATTTAAAGCGTTGTAACTTTATACATGTGTGGTTTTTTAAATGAACTACATCCACCTTGCAAATGATGCCGCAAAAATGTTGATTTCTACAATTTTGGACATATGCTGTTTATGAAATCAACACCTCAATTGTACTGTTATGGCAAAAAATAGGACACCTTTTTTGTCTAGTGTGAATAAATCTCCATTTGAATAACTTTTTTGATAATTGTATTTTTTTATTCATTTTTTTAATAACAATATAGAGACTGGAGATTTATGAAAAATTATGTTTAAATGTCAGCTATTTCCGGCTTCACAAAAACAGCATTTTCGTTTGTTTGTGGCTGCTGCAGTGCCCTAATTTCTGCACGAATATTATGTTTTTTTGTTTAAGATCGTAAACGAAATAAATGAATTCATTTTTAAACACAAACACCTCATAGTTTTTATCGGAAACTGAAGTTAAAAAAAAAAACTTATTGCGAGTTCTTCCAGCGCGGAGGTATTTTCTTTTTTTCTCCCGATCTTGGGGCTAAAAGATATTTCGTTTAAAAACTTTTTGCAACTCAGTGTTGGTGTGCAATGCACTGTACACAGTAAACTTAGTTTGACTTCTTATTAATTAATTCATTCATTCATTTATCTTGTCAATATTGATGGAGGAATGGAATAAAGACTTTTATTATTATTGTTATTATTATTAAAGATGATATTGTTTAACGTGATCTATGATTTTGATAGAATTTAAATTAATTGATCCCATTCGCTAGAGATGGACAAAACGGTTCACTTTCATGAACGGTTCCGAACCAGTTCGCTCCCTGAAATGAACCGGATCCTTGGAGTATTTAACGGGTCTGTTCTACAGCTATACACCAAATTATCAGGAATGAGTTCGCGGTTAAGATTTACCTTGCAAAAATCGTTGGTAGCCAATTTCTTTATACCCGTCTTATCAATTATCTACTCGAAGTTACAGCTTAATGTTTGCCGTAATCCTTCTAGTTTACTCTGGATTCCACTAGAAGGAGCTGATGTATTATGGAACTGTGAAAGCCCATCTTTTTCGAAGCGGTTCCTATCTTTGCTGAGAACTCGATATCTAGCAATTTTACGTTATTCATTGAGATAACTTCATGCGGTTCATATCGGGAACTGTATAAAGTTTTCGCAGGTAACTTCACGCGGTTTCACTATGGCCTTAAGCGTCTCAAGAGAGAGCCAAGCATAATTCAACCGAAGAACTGCGGTTCTTTTTTTCTGAACCGACTCCTGGGCGCTCTTCGCCGAGAGCCGGTTCATTGATGCTTCTTATGAACCATCTCTATCATTCGCTATAAAGCCAACGAATCGACGATCTAAAGTTTAGACTCTAAACTAAACTATGTAATCCGTCACCGGTCAGAATCTTTCAATGTTCTACTGCACAATTTTGCTTTTCTTTAAGTTGCAGAGTTATATTACATTTTACCTATTATTATTTATATAAATCTGGAGAAATCGACCATTAAGATAGTCACTACCATTAACCATTATTTAATTTCGGTTCATATACGAAAACGGTAAGATTTGTTTGTTTGATATTTTTCGTTTTTAGTCCCTGAGCAGAAAAAAACATTCTTGAAATACAATCAATCGCAAGCAGGAAGTCTGCAAGTTGGCTAGGGTAGGCTCTCAGAGGGCACTCCTCCTTATTATGGATTGTTTGTCTATCGCCACCACATGATCAGCGATGAAGGCATTCTATTATTGGCACACAATATTTAACTGAAATATTCAAATTTAAAATAGTAATTGTTTTGAAAGACAAAATAAGTGCACTGTTTCCATTACCTCCTGAGCGAATTGAAAATGATGTAAGCAATTAGCATAGGTGGCATGTATAAATGCCGATTGCTGAAAATTTAATGATATTCATGGGGTACGAACTGCGGGGAAAGTTCTGTGTGCATGTGTGTGTTTTCATAACAAATGGCGTGTATCTTTGCTGAAATCGATCACACACACACACACACACAACATACACACATGCACTGCATGACTCGACTCGCACACGTTCCGTTCCTGCTGTTTATAGCGCCGGCGACTCGTGGTCCGACAGGCAGCGGCACAACAGGCAATAGGCAAGTCAGGCGAACATGCAGGCAAAACCTGCAAGCAGCAACCAGGCTCACCACCAGTGCAATGACCCAACTTACTACTCAGTCTCAGTGACCTACTTACACCGAACATATGGGAGATCGGCAGCCTTCGACCATACATCGTACACACGAATCCGTATTTACGGTTCGCGATTGTTTTCTTTGCAGTTTTTTTTTTACTTCTATATCCGTTTGTTTTGTTTTTTATTCGGATTACTAGATTATCATCGATTGATTATAGACAGGCAAGAGGTGTTTTAAGGAAAGATACTGTTGATGCGAAAACTAAGCATTGTGAATTTTAAATAACGCGCTTGCCCGTCGGCTAATCATCTATTTCTGAAAAATATTGTTGAATATTGAACCTTGTTTCAGAATTTTTTTTCAGGTGGTGCGAAAGATCGCGAAGAACGCAAAAAGGGTAGATTACGCTCTATATAATTTGGACAGATTGAAGGAATACAAAATCATTCAGCAGGATTCGTTCATAATTAAGAATCTATACCTAACCGTCTTCAAAAATTGTGGGTTTCAACGTTTAGTGTTTAAGGAAAGATGCTGTTGATGCGAAAATTAAGCAGTTCGAATTTTAAATAACGCGCTTACGTGTCGGCGTTGCCAAATCTTAATCGCCAATTTCTGAAAAATATTGTTGAATATTTAACCTTGTTTCAGGATTTTTTTTTTTCAGGTGGTGCAAGGGATCGCGAAGAACGCAATAAGGTTAGATTAGACTCTATATAATTTGATCAGTTTAAAGGACTACAAAGTCATTCAGCAGGATTCATTCATAATAGAGAATCAATACTTCATCAAAAGTCTTCAAAGATTGTTTTTTTTTACATTTATCTGGAGAGCATAATCTATTTGCCATTAAATTTTTCCATAAACAAGAAAATTATTTGGACATCTGTTTTATTAAAAATTAACGATTGCATCTTTTTCCTAAAAATATAATTCCAGCTGGATTCCCGAAAATATTCCAGACGCGAAAGGTTCCATTTTATTTATTGGATAACTTAATCAGAAATTAAGATACTCGAATTTTTACCTTACGCGATCGCATAGTTATCTTCAAAATAAGATAACTTAATCAGAAATGAAGATAACTTTAAGAACTAAATTTTCGTTTAAAGAAAAATCTTCTGGGAAGCCGCTGTAATTTTTGTAAGATCAAATTTGAAATTTAACATTTTTTTACAGATTTTTTAATTCCAACTTGAATTTTTAACTCGCGCGAGTGCATCGTTATCTTCAAAATAAGATAAGTTAGTTATTAAGACATGGTTTTATATATGAAATTTAATGTTACTTGAATTATTACAACAATTGATTATTTTGTAAAAAGGTGTTGTACCGTTTATTTAATAAATAAATAAATAAATAAATAAATAAATAACTTAATCAGAAATGAAGACAACTTTAAGAACTAAATTTTCGTTTAAAGAAAAATCGTCTAGAAAGCCGCTGTAATTTCTGTAAAATTCAAATTTGAAATTTAATATTTTTTACAGATTTTTTAATTCCAACTCGAATTTCTACCTCACGCGATCGCATAGTTATCTTCAAAATAAGATAACTTAATCAGAAATGAAGATAACTTTAAAAACTAAATTTTCGTTTAAAGAAAAATCTTCTAGAAAGCCGCTGTAATTTCTGTAAAATTCAAATTTAAAATTTAATATTTTTTACAGATTTTTTAATTCCAACTTGAATTTTTAACTCGCGCGAGTGCATCGTTATCTTCAAAATAAGATAACTTAATCAGAAAGGAAGATAACTTTAAGAACACAATTTTCGTTATAAAAAAAATCTTCTAGAAAGCCACGGTAATTTTTGTAAAATTCAAATTTGAAAATTAATATTTTTTACAGATTTTTTAATTCCAACTCGAATTTTACCTCACGCGATAGTATAGTTATCTTCAAAATACGATAACTTAATCAGAAAGGAAGATAACTTTAAGAACACAATTTTCGTTAAAAAAAAAATCTTCTAGAAAGCCACGGTAATTTTTGTAAACTTCAAATTTGAAAATTAATATTTTTTACAGATTTTTTAATTCCAACTCGAATTTTACCTCACGCGATCGTATAGTTATCTTCAAAATACGATAACTTAATCAGAAAGGAAGATAACTTTAAGAACACAATTTTCGTTAAAAAAAAATCTTCTAGAAAGCCACGGTAATTTTTGTAAACTTCAAATTTGAAAATTAATATTTTTTTTACAGATTTTTTAATTCCAACTCGAATTTTACCTCACGCGATCGTATAGTTATCTTCAAAATACGATAACTTAATCAGAAATGAAGACAACTTTAAGAACTAAATTTTCGTTTAAAGAAGAATCTTCTAGAAAGCCGCGGAAATTTTTGTAAAATTCAAATTTGAAATTTAATATTTTTTTCAGATTTTTTAATTCCAACTCGAATTTCTACCTCACGCGATCGCATAGTTATCTTCAAAATAAGATAACTTAATCAGAAATGAAGATAACTTTAAGAACTAAATTTTCGTTTAAAGAAAAATCTTCTGGAAAGCCGCTGTAATTTTTGTAAAATTCAAATTTGAAATTTAACATTTTTTTACAGATGTTTTAATTCCAACTTGAATTTTTAACTCGCGCGAGTGCATCGTTATCTTCTCTATTTCAAAATTATTATTTTTTCGGAATCTTTCTCAAGAATATTTTTTTTTATTAATTCTCTTCAGGATATTTTGTATTTGTAATTTTTTCAGTATTCTTTTAGGATTGTTTTTAGAAATGTTTTTCAAGAATTTTTTTACGGGATATTTTTTTAGGATTAATTTTTAAGATTTTCAGGCTAATTTTTCAAGATTAATTTGGAATATTGTTGATTCTTGAACCTTGTTTCAGGAACCTTTTTTGAGGAATTTTTCTGAGGACCTGTTTTTTAGGATTTAGGATTTCAGAACTATTATTTTTTTTTAAATTCTTCTCAGGACTATTTTTTTTAGGAATTTTCTTCAGGATATTTTGTCTGCAATTTTTTCAAGAATATTTTTTTCAGGATTGTTTTTAGAAATTTTTTTTCAGTTTAATTTTCAAGATTTCCTGGCTATCTTTAAAATTAATTTGGAAATAATAACACTTTATTTAAATTACCTAAAAACATTAAATGAAGTCGTTACCATAAATAAAGGCGTTTCGAGATTTTTTTTCATCAGCATAAACTTTTAAGAATTCTTTTGCGGGATATTCTTTTCAAGATTAATTTTCAAGATTTTCAGGCTAATTTTTCAAGATTAATTTGGAATATTGTTGAATATTGAACCTTGTTTCAGGAACCTTTTTTCAGTAATTTTTTTTAGGAATTTTTTTGAGGACCTGTTTTTTAGGATTCTCTATTTCAGAATTATTATTTTTTTTGAATATTTTTTTATGAATTCTCTTCAGGATATTTTGTATTTGTATTTTTTTCAGGATTTTTTTTAGGATTGTTTTTAGAACTTTTTTTCTTGAATTTTTTTGCGGGATATTTTTTTACGATTAATTTTCAAGATTTTCAGGCTATTTTTCAAGATTAATTTGAAAATAATAGCACTTTATTTAAATTACCTAAAAACATTAAATGAAGTCGTTAACATCCATAGACGCGTTTCGAGATTTTTCTTTCATCAGTATAAACTTTTAAGAATTTTTTTGCGGGATATTCTTTTCAGGATTAATTTTTAAGATTTTCAGGCTAATTTTTCAAGATCAATTTGGTATATTGTTGAACATTGAACTTTTTTTTTATTTTTTTTTAGGAATCGTTTTTTCGGAATTTTTCTGAGGACCTGTTTTTTAGGATTTTTTTAGGTTTGTATTTCAGAATTATTATTTTTTTATTTTTCTCAGGACTATTTTTTTAGGAATTTTCTTCAGGATATTTTGTCAAGAAATTTTTTTTTCAGGATTGTTTTTAGAAATTATTTTCAAGATTTTTTTGCGGGATATTTTTTTAGGATTAATTTTCAAGATTTCCAGGCTATTTTTCAAGATTAATTTAGAAATAATAACACTTTATTTAAATTAGCAAAAAACATTAAATTAAGTCGTTATCGTCCATAGACGCGTTTCGAGATTTTTTTTTTCATCAGTATAAACTTTGAAGAATTTTTTTGCGGGGTATTCTTTTCATGATTGATTTTTAAGATTTTCAGGCTAATTTTTCAAGATTAATTTGGAATATTCTTGAATACTGTTTCAGGAATTGTTTTTTAGGAATTTTTTTGAGGACGTATCTTTTAGGATTAGGACTTGTAGTTCAGAACTATTTTTCAAGAATTTTTTTCTGGAATTCTTCTCAGGAATATTTTTCCGAATTTTTTTTTCAGCATGTTTCGTCTGCAATTTTTTCAAGAAATTTTTTTCATGATTTTTTTTAGAAATTTTTTTTCGAGAATTTTTTTGCGGGATATTTTTTTCAGGATTTTCAGGCTAATTTCCCAAGATTAATTTGGAAGTAATGAAACTTTAATTTAAATTATTTGAAGCCATTACCGTCCATAGACGCGTTTCGAGATTTATCTCTCATCAACTGCCTTTTGACTTCGTTTCCAATTTCAATTATTTTATTCCGTTTAAATATGGATGATCACCAACCATCCAGATAACTACGTTGATAAATTACACAGTTCAAGCACCTGGGGGTTGACGTCCAAAAAATGATTTGATAGTAACATCAATTATCTCAAAATATTACAAAGCCGACTGGTACACACATCGTCCTTGAACGGTAATTTAGATGAACGATAACAATGAAAAATAGTTGGATTCGTGCGGAGTGTATATTATTTTCTATGAAATATCCGCGTCCTGCTTTTTTTGTTACTGTTATTGTTGACATAGAGAACATCTGCGTGGTTTATTGCATTCCCCTATTAGCGCAATGCAACAAGTACAAAGTAATTATTCCGTGCTGCGTTCCCACTAACATGAAATATATTGCAGAGGACCGTTTTTAATATGTCAAGATGTAATTGGATGTTATTATGTACCTTCTCGAGACGAATCATTCCGTTTTAATCAAAAAAAATTGCGAAGGAGAAATGATATTTTTCATTCTGGAGGAAATTGTATAAAGTATGTATGTCGTATGATTTAAATTGTATAAGCTGAAATGTATAGAATTTTCTCGAGAATGTTTACGAACTGATTTGTTTCCTACATTTCAGCTGCTCTTAAATATTATGTTAAAGAACGAGTTTAATAAGTGTTTTATCGCAAGCGTCCACGAGCCGTTTGCGGCGAGTGTTCTAAAGGACCAGTGTGATAAAATTATTTATCAAGTGGTATGTCTTCCAGCTTGTTTATAAGAAAAAACCTTTATTGGCATAATCATAACATCTCCATTCTAATAATCTATATACAAATAATACAATCCTTCTCGCCTCTCCTTTCCCCTCACATCCTGTCCTCCTTGTTTATATAGGTATATTTTCTTTCGATTTGAGTTTACGGAGAAAAAAATCAAAATTAATTGAAAGAAGGCTGAAAGTCCTCTGGTCAATTCCCTGTTGAGGTAATTTGTAAAAGTATCTCAATAAATGTATTCTCTCTCTCTCTCAATTGAAGTGTTTTAAACCTATTACTAATGGTGTACATATTGTTGTTAAATTCATATAAAAAAAATCAGAACTCGAACACGTTCACTACGTCACGGGGCATATGTGTTAACTGTGGATGTCAAAAATCATCTGTAGTTCGCGATAGCGCCAATTCTTACATTTTAAATTGAAATTAAACCAAAACCTTACTGTCAGCAATGATACAGTGGGAACATAATTCCTGAATGGAGTCATCGCACCATCATCATAAACACGCGTTAACATCTCTTTCTTACAAAAGAACGAACTGCCACTGACTGCTGGGTAGTAATCAACCCTCTTAAAACGTCTGGTGTGTTAATTGGCGAGGTGTTAAATCGTAAACAAATTCCGATGCCGATACGAATTTTGTTACAACACCGCGTCGGGACGGCCTTCACCACAATTGTAACCTTTTAATGTGGGAACCCTGATCCGAGCGTTTTCCTGCATCAAATTGTGGCAATAACCCGTGGAACGCCTTTCTAGCATTGAAAACCAATCTTGAGTGAAATAACGTGATTGCGTTGTTAAATCTCCAATCGTTTTAACATGCTTAAATTTGTTGCGAACAAATAATCCCGATTGATTGAGTTGTGTGTTTTCACTTCTCGAATTAACACCTCTGCATCTCGCGTATTTATTCTCAGATTTAAAATTTTCGGCAATTATACGATTTATATATTTTAAATAATTTAATGCGACAAATTAAAGAAATCATATTTTTTTTTAATAAATGTATAATGAAAGACAAATATAAAGAGCGGATATTTCTCGATCAGAAAAATGTTCCGCCCGGGCGGAGAATCGATCCGACACGACTTCGGATCTACCAGGCCGAGGCTCGCATTCTTACCCGCTATACCACCAAGCCTAAATTGTCGACAAACTTTAATAACTGAAGTAGGCTTGAATGAATTAATTCATTTTTGTTGAAATAATTCCTCAGTCGTATGCGTTCTAGCTTAAACTCTATCAATGTCGTGAGACCTGTATTCTAGATTGCATTCTAGGTCGTCAACGCCACGAGCTCGGTTGACGTAAGAAATTTTTGAATAATTATTTTTGTTTTAATTTTATTGTAAAAAGGTGATTTACCGTAAATAAATTAATTTGTTCGTCAAATTCTAAAGCTGCAGAAACCTCTCGTGAATTCCTACAGTTACCTCATCTAGCGAAGAAAATATAACTGTCTCCTTATTTCGTTTTCTTGGGAAAAGGCAGAATATTCACCAAAAATTTGCTGCCTCCTACTTTTTTTTTTGATTCCAGGTTATTAAAATGCTAACGTTTTTACACACATTTTTACGATTTCGATCTTCGAAATAGCACAACTGCCCAACACGTCTGATTTTGATAAAATAAATGTTCAAATTTGACGAATTTATTGAAATTTAAAAACTGGTTAAAAAATTTCATGAAATCAACTCAAAACGCCTCCGCGGCCGTGTGGGTTCGATTTTCATCCCGGGCGGAAGATTTTTCGGCGATCGAGAAGTATTCGCTCGGGCCGTGGTTGTCTTACATTATTCATTTCTTCATTTATTCACATTCATTCATACTGAAGTAACAGCCGTGTGTGACTGAATGGCTCAGCCTAAGTAAAAAAAAAAACTCAAAACGCCAAAATTGCACGATTTTAAAGTCAAAAAATTGCAATTTTAATTTTTGAAATTGCACAACTACCGAACGCTGTCTCTGATTTTGATAGTTGTAAGTCAAAATTTGCTAAATTAAGTGCAATTTAAAAAACTAGTTGCAAAATGATTTCTTAAAATATCCCAAAACGTCAAATTAACGTAAACATTAAATATTGTTTCCCCATCAGAACACCTACAGACCGGTTTCGACCTTTAAGGTCTCATCAGTGCAGTTAGTTGCTGATGGGGTTAGGCCATTTGGATTGGGTTCAGTACAGCATGCAGGCAACAGATTCCACCATTTTGGGGTTTCTACTATTAACAGTAACGATTTTGATTTTTAAAATTCCTCAACTATCGAACGCGTTGTTACATTTTGATAACGCCAACGTTAAAATATGGAAAATTTATTGTTATATTAAAACGGTTTACAAAATTTAGTAGTGAAATTAAGAGGAAATCCAAAATTTGCACTTTTTCAAAGTTCAACGATTTTAATATCGCTATTTTGATTTTTGAAATTGCACAACTACCGAACCCGTTGTCCGATTTTGATGATTTTAACGTCAAAATGTTCCAAATTTAGTGCAACAGATTACGAAATTTCCTCGTGCAGTAAACAGAAAATGCAAAAATCGCACTTTTTTAAAGTTCGAAATTTAATAATTCACGATTTTGATTTTAGGAATTACACGATGTTGATAATTCTAACGTCAGAATGTGCCAAATTTAGTGTTATTTTAAAAGGGATTACAAATTTTGCGCGTGAAATTAACGCTAAACGTGAAAATTACAAATTTTCAAAGTCCGAAAATTGCAGTTTTGATTTTTGAAATTGCACGACTTCTGAACGCGTCGTCCGATTTTGATCATTTTAACGTCAAAATGTTCCAAATTTAGTGCAATTTTAAAACAGATAACGAAATTACCTCATGCAATAAACACAAAATGCAAAAATCGCACTTTTTTTTAAATTCGAAATTTAAAAAAATGCACGATTTTGATTTTTAAATTGCATCCCTACCGATATTGATTATTGTAACATCAGAATATGCCAAATTTAGTGCAATTTGAAAACTGATTAAGAAATTATTTTTTAGTCCGGAAATTGCAGTTTTTATTTTTGAAATTGCACAACTGACGAACTCGTTGTAAAGTTAAAACGCGTTGTTAGATTTTGATGACGCCATAGTTAAGTATGGAAAATTTATTGTTATATTAAAACGGTTTACAAAATTTACTTGTGAAATAAACAGAAAATCCAAAATTTACACTTTTTCAAAGTTCAACGTTTTTAAAATCGCTATTTTGATTTTTGAAATTGCACAACTACTGAGCGCGTTGTCCGGTTTTGATAATTTGAACGTCAAAATGTTCCAAATTTAGTGCAATTTTAAAACAGATTACGAAATTTCCTCATGCAAAAAACACAAAATGCAAAAATCGCACTTTTTTAAAGTTCGAAATTTAATAATTCACGATTTTGATTTGTTTAAATTGCACCACTACCGATGTTGATTATTGTAAAGTCAGATTATGGCAAATTTAGTGCAATTTAAAAACTGATTGAGAAATGATTTTATGAAACCAACGTAAAACGTCAAAATTGCACATTTTCAAAGTCCGAAAATTGCAATTTTTATTATTGAAATTGCACAACTGTCGAACTCGTTGTAAAGTTATAACGAGTTGTCAGATTTTGATGACGCCAGAGTTAAAATATGGAAAATTTATTGTTACATTAAAACGGTTTACAAAATTTACTCGTGAAATTAACAGAAAATCCAAAATTTGCACTTTTTCAAAGTTCAACAATTTTAAAATCGCTATTTTGATTATTGAAGTTGCACAAATGCTGAACGCGTCGTACGATTTTGATGATTTTAACGTCAAAATGTTCCAAATTTAGTGCAATTTTAAAACATATTATGAAATTTCCTCATTCAATAAACACAAAATGCAATAATTGCACTTTTCTAAAGTTCGAAATTTAAAAATGCACGATTTTGATTTTTTAAATTGCACCACTATCGATGTTGATTATACTAACGTCAGATTATGCCAAATTTAGTGCAATTTAAAAACTTATTAGGAAATGATTTTATAACCAACGTAAAACGTTTTAAGAGGGTTGAAAATTGCATTTTTTATTTTTTTATTATTAACTGTCGGTTGTAAAGTTATGATGATTCTAACATAAAAATACTGAAAATTTAGTATTATGTTATAGTAAAAAGGATTACAAAATGTCTTCGTAAAATGAAAAGTAAAATCCATTTTTTTTTTATTTTTGAAATTGCACAACTGACCAATGAGTTCTCCGATTTTGATAGTTTTAGCGTCAAAATGTGGTGACTTGGGTGCAGTTTAAAATCTAGTTGGGAAATGATTTTGTGAAAAAAGGTGCTTCAAAAATCCATATCTCTATTGAAAATTGTTGAATTTACAAAAACCAAACTGATTTTGAATAAGCGTTACTTCGGCCACTGAGGATAATTTTTTATGGAATTTTTCCTGCATGTTTTATATTTTCTTCTGCGATGTTTTTGTTCTGGTGCTCAAAAAATTTAAACGAAAATTTTCAAAAACCTATATCTGTTGAAAATTGTTATGTTTTCGTTAAAATGCTCAAAAAATTAAAACGAAAATTTTCAAAAATCCACATCTCTATTGAAAACTGTTGAATTTACAAAAACCAAATTGATTTTGAATAAGCGATACTTCGGCCATTGAGGATGATTTAATATGGAATTTTTACTGCGGTTTTTATATTTTTTTCCTGCGATGTATTTGTTCAGTTGTACAAAAAATTAAAATTAAAATTTTCAAAAATCCATATCTCTATTGAAAATTGTTGAATTTACAAAAACTAAATTTATTTTGAATGAGCGATACTTCGGCCATTGAGGATGATTTTTATGGAATTTTTCCTGCATTTTTATATTTTCTTCCGCGATACTTTCGTTAAAATGCTCAAAAAATTTAAACGAAAATTTTCAAAAATCCATATCTCTATTGAAAATTGTTGAATTTACAAAAACCAAATTGATTTTGAATAAGCGATACTTCGGCCATTGAAGATAATTTTTTATAGAATGCCTGCGTTTTTTACATTTTTTCTGTGATGTGATCATAGTCACAGTTTAAAATCACTGATATTAGAAAGTAGCAATCACAGGTAGCAACGTGATTCAAAAGTAGCAGGTGAATAGCGTCTGCAAAATATTTATTATTTAGCACAGTCATGCTAAGATGATCATAAAACGCCAAAAAATCAATCCAATTTTTTTTTCTGAAATCATCCGTGAAGTTCGCGTCTTTAAAACATAATAGAAGAGTCTGTAAAGTACCATTTTTCAAATCTCAAATGTTGAGTTAATAAGGTGGTGTATAATTTATGAAGTCGTCACTATCGTCCAAATCTATTTCCATAACTACAAAAATATGTTTAGGCATTCTCTGAAATACAAATGAATAATAATAATAATACGTTATTTTATTTTACATATAATTTTAGTACTTAAGTTGTTATATAAATTGTATCAATCTTTATTGTAAAAGGGGTTTCCCGTTTCTAAATAAACAAAAAAAAATTTTAAGCATATTTGATAGAAAACACAAAAAATATATTTGACATAAGTCCACCTTTACTTTTCCTAGTTTCAAATTTGATTGGTTGCCTACCATTAATATTTCGCTCCATTTATGAAAAATTGTCATAAGCCAAATGTCACCGTTTTTGAATACGAATGTTTAAATATTTTATATATTTATATTTATATTTTATGTTTATATATTTATATTTTATGTTAATTTAAGTGCTAATACTTATTAATCAGTACAATAAAATATCTATAGTGTTTTTTGAAGCAATTAGGCGTTAATGTGGAGCTAAATCAAAATTTGGTAGTTTAGGAAATGTGAATTTAAAAATGAGAATTTTTAAGTTGTGACGTTCTTCCATAAATGGATCGATTTAATTTTTCAATTTCAGAAAAAAAAAATTTTTTTTTCAGCTTTGCACCAAAGTTATTGTTTTACGGCTCATGTGAATAAAAAATCTACTCCTGCCTTAGTATACAAATAAGTAAAGTTCTGCAAAAAATAAGCTGCAAAGAATTGTATATTGTATATTGCTCGGCATCATGGGAGGCAGTGCTGACTGTTCTAAAAAAAAATCACCAACGAATTCCATGGGTTATTTGGTGCGGACTCGTGCTTGTGAAGGAACGAGTCCGGCTTGTTTTTTTCTATATGAACCTGGCAAGTGTCCAAATTCATACCTTCGTGACTAACATTTATTCCATCTAAGATATTTGTCAACTTCATCAAGACATTCTTGCTTACACGTTTATGCTTCTATTCTTGCATGGAAATATACGCTACAATTCAGCGGGACATTCATTACCAACAACTTCAGTAATTCGTTTCAAACTTCTTGAAGATATTTTCCTTGTTTATTTTGCAACCTTATCATATACTGCTAATAAAAGCTTGCCAAGAGAGGAAATAATCATAAATAATTAGGCTGCAGGGCTTCTATCTACTCATTAGCAACAACTTCAGTAATTCGTTTTAAACTTCTTGAAGATATTTTCCTAGTTCATTTTACTGCTAATAAAACCATGTCAAGAGAGGAAATGATCACAAATAATTAGGCTAAAGGAAAACTTGTGCTTGTTGTGGTTGAAGTTTTAATAGGTGACACCAACTTTCTTTTCGCTCGTGCGAAATTCAAAATTAATGTCCTTTTGGAGGTTAATTAGTTTTTACTTTTTAGGCAGCAGCACATATTTTTTCGGGGTTGTGTATCATACACCAAGATTTTTTTTATAGCTTACCTATGAATGGATTTTCTTGGTGTACCTTTTTTATAGCTTACAAACAGATTTTTTAGGTGTACGATAACCAAGAAAATCTATTCATCAGCTATAAAAAATTGAAATTGTGGCTGTAATTCAAAATAGCCGAAATTTCAAATTTTTTAGATAAATTGTGTAAATCTTATTTATATTTACTATAAACTCAAATACGGGATTCAAATTGCACTAAGAAGGTGTGTCTAGTCGTAGTCATGCCATTTTTTTTAAGTAATAAGAACAGCCGTTCTCCAAGATAACTGTACATCTTACTGGTTGTTGAAATTAGGCACTTGGTAGGTTTCACAAATTTTATACTTTTTATTCCGACTAGTTTCGATTGTTACATCATTATCTAGGAATGATTATCTAGATAATGATGTAACAATCGAAACTAGTCGGAATAAAAAGTATAAAATTTGTGAAACCTACCAAGTGCCTAATTTCAACAACCAGTAATATTAAAAATGTTTCACCACGTGATAAACGAGAACCAAATTCAACAAATAACTGTACATCATTCACATTAACGTTAGATATTGGGATGACAATTAAATCTATATATAGTATTAGAATGGTTGCCGACATCTGTTTTTTCAATTAATCACATCTAAAGTGATATACGGTCACGCTCGGACAGTTACATTCCTCGATGGTTAGCTGGCGCAGTTTTTTTTAAAATATGTATACATTGCAGTGCAATGGTACAAAAACTAGAGGTTTATTTTATTTTAATAAATCAATGAAATTGACCAAAATTAGATTCTTGTTGATATAAAAATTGACCTAAATTTTTGGATTTTTTTTGTTCAAAAATATGGAAAATATTGAAACAGTTTAATTTATGCCATCTAAATCGGCTTTTCTGTTATTTAGTTGTTTTATGCTAATATTAATAGAATTTCGTTGTGTTCATGTTGATGGTTCCTACTCCTATTTCCTCTTAAGTTTCATCGCTGGTACACTTCTTGGTAATATTCCATCAATTTCTTGGAAATGTCCTTCTGTAATGTCAATTTTTATTGCAGATTTTTGCGTTGTTTGTTTTTAGCTTTCTTAATTTTATTTTGTAATTTTAAATGTATCATTTATGTATTGACGTTTCATGCAATATTTATTACATTGAATAAAGGCATTTATTATTATTATCATCTTCATATTCTTCCTTACGCTGTTACTGCTCCCCTGATAATGTCTCATAGCAGGTTTTTCGATCCTTCTTTATCAGTTCAACCACACTATGTCATCCATGATCTCAGATTTTGATGAAACTTGGCATGTTTGGTAAATAAAGAAGATAATTTAATTTCTATAAAAGAACAAATTGCGCTTCTCCGCCCGAGCGATAGAAAACGTGAAAGCTCTACCAGGCTGTAAAACCTAAACTATTTCAGAGAGAGTAAATATATTTTGCAAGCTTACAAAAATATATCAAAGGTACAAACATGTCAAGTTTCATTAACATCTGAGATTAAAGGTGTTATATTTTTTTAGGCTGATATGTTATGGAATAGCCTTATATCCAGGGGCGGCTCGTTATATAGAGCCAAGGAGCCATGGCGCTACCTGCAGTTTCAAGCTCAGCAAGAATTTTTAAGTTATTCTTAGAACGCCTTTTCGCCAGTTACTTAGGTCTAGGACTTTAAATCGTTCTTTCTTTCTTCAAAAAAGGAGGGAGGGGGTATATTGTATAAGTGGCTCCACCATCAACATGTTCCACGAGCCGCCACTGCTTATATCTATTTCTTAATTCTACGGTTCACTTTATCCTCTGTTGCATGTTTTATTTTTGTCTTTTGTTACCCTAGACTTCACATTCTTAGTCTTTTCTTCCTAAGTTTGAATAGTTACACCTTTTAGGTTCTTTTAGGAGTTCTCCATGTCATTATTTGTAATTTCCTTTCCCTCATTTTTTCTTATGCCTTATCGAAGACATATTTTTAGAAATCCCACCAATTTTTGAAGAAGTAAATTATCAAATCGGAGAAAGTTATATGATGGCCACATCAACATTTCTTTTAATAAATAAAAAGATTGCGACCAAAATCCGATGGTGAAATTACCTTCGCGACACTTTCAACTTAACCAAAATCCATGATTCACGTCACTCCATCGCGAAACTAAGCGTATAAACATCTGCCCTGTATGAATATGCAAGCAGCATTAAGGTTGCGTAACCGGAAGATATTTATGAAGATCATTGAATTTTATTAGAGGGAACGCTAATAACTTCACAATATGCTTCTATGATCAACGGCACGAGTGCAATGTACACAATAAAGTGTAACTCAAGGTGATTATGTAAAAAGAATGTAACAGACTTATTATTTATTCATCATCGCCAGCAATTTCTCCTCGGCGAGGATTGCCTCATCGGCGGTTCGCAAGCAGAAAGTCGCACGTCGAAGAACAAACGAGAATAAAAAATCACGTGCTGTTTTATTTAAGTGTTTCAATTCTTTGGTTTTGTTTTTTTGACTTAAAATAAAAAGTGATTTCTTCTGTTATCTTCTGTTTTTTGTAGGTTTTCTGTAGGAACGTGTCAATTTTTCCATTTGCTAATTCAATTGATTAGCACTCTAACGACCAAGGTGGGCGTATAAGCCCGCTGCTAAAAACTTTACTGAATGATCATAGCGGGCGTATCGCATACAGAATTTTAGGCGTAAAAAGGATTGCTGCCCCCAGACGAAAGTTTTGCAAATTTTGCTAGTGTTAAGAATTGGTGATCTTAATTAAATCAATAAGAATGTACAGGATGACCTAAAAGTCACTTCAGTTTAGGAGATGAATAGCCTATTAGATATTTATTTATTTACGTTGCCACCAATATAATGTATATACATGGAATTATTTAACCTAAATATAACATTTAGCGGATGTACACGTCACAAAAATTAAAATAACAGCAGTAACAGTAGTAAAAGAGTATTCAAAAATAAATGTGTTCCATCGAACTTCACTCCTTTGTTCCAATCGACGAATCTCCCACAAACAAAATGTTTATTATTATTTCAGATGATTGGTACTAAATATTTTTTTACCAAATAACATCGTTACTTCAACTTTTATCTACAGAATAATAAACATATTTTTTATTAACGAATATTTTGCTTAAATTTGAACGTTCGCATGAAAGACTATTGTGGTTGAGCAATTAAAACATGTATAATGTCAAGATACACAAATCATCACTAAAACGTTACCTTCGAAGTTTTTTTTTGATTCGACAAATTAATTGCCAGACACGAATACATGTTTGACCTAAATCCCGCCGGTCGTACGATATTTTCTAGTGTTTACATTTGTCAAAATCACAATTCACGCTCGTAAACAAACTAATAGACCTGAAGGTCGATGGCGTTTGTTTCGCCGATAGATTTCTGCCTCTTCTCAAGTTTAGTTAATTTTGATTACTACCAATCGGAGGTCGTAGCGATACGCCAAAAGCTCGGTAATTTTGATTACTATCGCAGTCCTAAAAAGTTAAAAAATCAATCTAATTGTGTGAAAACATCGAATTCATTATTTGTTGACAAATGTCCAAAATTGAACGTAGGCGCTGTATCTCAAAAAATAATTTAAAAAAAACTTTTAATAGTTTTGGTCAATGTTTTAGAAATTATGTGTGTCAAGAAACAGCGACGGAGATTTGATAATTTACACTTTGTATTAAAGAAAAACTGACCAAAACTATTACAATTAAAAAAAAAGTTTGATTAATTAGCTTTTGAGATGCAGCGCCCATACACACACACACAGACTTTTCAAAAAATTCTTTTTGAAAATGAGTTCTGTTGAATTTCCAGAGATAAAAAAATTGAAAATTTGAAATAATCAATTTAAAATTGGTTCCATCAAAATATTTCATGACAATTATGAGCTGTAGTATCCGGAAATATATTTTTTTATTTTTTTAAGTCGCCCTAGACTACTACGGCCCCTGTTTATTGATCTAACGCTACTGGTGTTTGTTTTTACGATGCTGGGACAACTTTTCAGGAGCTGTATTTTAACACCAATTTCTTTACCAATCAGCGTAAAAGGTGATTAAGATGTAGATTAGATTTAACATGTCTAAAGAGTAGGCGCGCACCAGAATTTCAATATGTTCGATATTGTAATCTACATATTGCATCAATTCATTATCTTACGGAATTAATCGCATTGCGGCAGTTTTAAAATAAACTTGGTTACGACAGTTTACAAGAAACTAAGGAATTGAATTGACGGGTTTATTTAAATAAATTAAATGCCCCAGGCCGAAATGTTCTACACAAAACAAGTTAATGTGTTCTTGGTAAGAAACTATAATTGTTTTCGATTTTGGATTTCCTTGTGAAAAACAAGTAATGGCAAAAGTTTTGACACGAAAGCAAGCAAGCCCAGTTTTCGATTTTGGATTTCTTTCTGAAAAATAATTAGTGATGTCAAAATTTTTGACACGAAAGTAAGCGAGTCCAGTTTTCGATTTTGGATTTCTTTCTGAAAAATAATTAGTGATGTCAGGTTTTAACACAAAAATAAGCAAGCCCCGTTCCTTCTTTTCAATTTTGTAAACTTGGCTTTTTTGGCCTGGGATACCATGGCCCATGTGTCCAGCTCTAGAAACTTGGCTTTGAATTACTGAAAAACGATTATTCAATAGTTTTGACACAAAGCATTTTGAGATTGCGCTTAATTTAAAAGAATTAACGTTCTCCCGTTTTGCCAAAATAATTGAACAATGAATTAAGAATCATAGTCGACTTTTAGTGGATTTCTTTTTAAATTGGCAATGTCAATGATTTTCTCACGGAACAACTTTAAGTTAAGGATAAATTTAGGTCTGACGTTCCCTAGTTTTCCATTCTTGTCCTTTTTTATTACATAATTTAAAACGATATATTCATCAATTTGTGATTGAAAAAAAGTTTTGGTTTGAGACTACGTAACTAAATAAATGATCAACTACATTTTTTGAATGCATGGATTTGTTTCAATCCCAGATAGCTGCATACATTAATTTATTTAGGCAAGATGGTGTCATTATCTTCATAAAATCTCCTCCACTAATAAAGCAATGACAGACACATACCTGACAAATGACAAATATACCCACATGACCAATTACAAGTTATTAAAACGGCGAGATCGATTGATAACGGGCGGCGTGGCTACGTTTCAATTTATTTTATCTCGATCGGATATTTTCTTGTGCAATTCGGGTTGCGCAAGAGCCAAGTTGTGTGGAATTCTTTCGTAATCGCTGGCCGCTGGAAAATTTGAAGAAGTCATCAGACGCGGAGCGGAATTTTTTTTTACGGGGTGGGAGTTTTTAATGGAATCCACGTGCTATAACGATGGTTAGTTTGTTAATTAGAATTTTTACGTCGGAATTAAAAAGTTTTTCGCCCAATTACGCGAGTCCCCGACTACTAATAACGAGCGGATATTAAATAAAGTTTTGCATACGTTAAGATTTAATTAGTGCTGTAAATAGCTTTAGGTGGTTTGTCTAGATAAATTCGATTGATTTATCTGTTGTTGATCCAAACAGAAACGTCAACTTCAATAATAACATTTAAAGTCTTTATCCTAGCATCATCTATTATGTTAATTTTATGCTAAACATTTATTGATAATTATTATAGTAGAGCGTCGATAATCCGGATTAATTGTGACCGGACATCCATATGTATTCACTTTTTTTTCACCGGATTATCGACGGTCCGGATTTTTGTCGTCCGGATTATCGAAGCTCCGTAGTGCTTTATTTATGTAGTAAATAACTGTTAAATTCATATTGAACTTTAAGTGTCAGTCGGAACACCTGTGAAACATGGAATTGATTTTTTTAATTGCCCTTTTGAATTTCCTGCAAATAATTTGATTTTTTGTGACAATTAGTACTAATCATCAAATGTCTGTTGGTACACCTGCGAAACTATAATTTGAGCTTTGGTGACAACATTTTTTTTAATTCGTAGTGCTTTATTTATTTGGTAAATCATTGTTGAATTTGTTAGTACTGAACTTTAGATGTCAGTTGGTACATGATTTTTTTTTATCTCTCCTCCGTAAGTGTTTTTGAATTTCATGCCAATAATTTGAGTTTTGGTGACAATTAGTACTAATCATCAGATGCCTGTTGGTACTATAATTCCATAATATCTGTTGGTAGACCTGTGAAACTATAATTTGAGCTTTGGTGATATTTTTTTTATTCGTAGTGCTTTATTTATTTAGTAAATGATTGTTGAATTTGTTAGTACTGAACTTTAGGTGCCAGTTGGTACACCTGCGAAACATGGATTTGATTTTTTTAAATCTCCCCTCCGTAAGTGTTTTTGAATTTCATGTCAATAATTTGAGTTTTGGTGACAATTAGTACTAATCATCAGATGCCAGTTGGTACTATAATTCCATAATGTGTTAGTTACTCATAGTACATTAGTTACGATTACGCATGCAACGTCCTTGATTATTATGAATCGCATAATATCCGCGTTATATTAATAGCTATTATGGATTTGGTGGAGTTGCGTTGCAATTTTATAATTATAAAATATTCGATGAATAGAACATTATAAATATGAAGTTGTCGATGTACCGAACTTTCTAAATGTTTAGTTTTCACTATAGCGAAATTTATAAATATTACATTTTCGAAAGCGTGTTATACTTTTAAGTTAGAAATATTTGGATTTGCATATTCAATGATTTAAAAATAAAAATTTCGTGAATGCAACTTTTTAAATATGAAATCATCGATGTACCGAACTCTCTGATTATAAAGGCTTGTATCATAAAAATTTATGTTGCAATTTATATTTATAAAACATTGTAAATATACTATTTTCGATGCACCGATCTTTATATCATTTTCAGTGCAGAGACTTTAATATTTTATCAAATTTTCTGTTCATAGAACGTAATAAATATTCAATTATCGATCAAAAGTATTTTCTAAATATAAAGAGGTGCAAAGAAGTATGGATAAAAGTGGAATTATCGATACACCGAACTTTTTAAACGTAAAGTTTTCAGAGCAGAGAATTATAAAATTTTAGGTGAATACAACTTTATAAACACTGAACTATCGATCAATCAAACTTTCAAAAAGTAAAGTTTTCAGCGCAAAGAATTATTTAACTATAAAATTTTCGGTGCATGGAACATTAAAGATATTAAATTTTCGATGCACCGTACTTTCTAAATATAAAGATTTTTGTGCAAAGAATTTTATATCTATAGCAGTTTTTAAGAATAAAGCTCTAAAAAAAATAAATTAAAGTTTTCAGTGCAGAGAATTTTGTAATTATAAAATTTTCGGTGAATACGCCTTTATAAACACCAAACTATCGATCAATCAAACTTTCTTAAAGTAAATTTTTCAGTGCAAATAATTGTTTAATTATAAAATTTTCGGTGCGTAGAACATTATAAATATTTAATTATTGATGTACTGTACTTCTACATATAAATACTTCAGCGCAGAGAAATTTAAAGAATATAACTTAAAAAAAAATGAAATTATCGATGCACCGAACTTTCTAAATGTAAAGTTTTCAGTTTACTTTATAAATATTAAATTATCTGTTCATCGAACTTTCTGAAAGTAAAATTTTCAGTGCAAAAAATTATTTAACTATAAAACTGTCGGTGCATGGAACGTTATAAACATTAAATTTACGATGCATCGTACTTTCTAAATATAAAGATTTCGTAACTATAGAACTTTTTAAGAATAGAATTCTAAAAAAAAGAAGTTATCTGTTCATCGAACTATCTAAACGTAAAGTTTTCATTTAACCATAAAAATTTCGATGCATGGAACACTATTAATATTAAATTTTCGACGCACCGTACTTTCTAAATGTAAAGGTTTCAGTGCAAAGAATTTTATAACAATAGAATTTTTTTGGGAACTTTAGAAGAATGAAATTATCGATACACAGAACTTTCTAAATGTAAAATTTTCAGTGCAAAGAATTATTCAACTATAAAATTTTCGGTGCATAAAACGTGATAAACGCTAAATTTTCGATGCATCGTACTTTCTAAATATAAAGATTTCAGTGCAAAGAATTTTATAACCATAGAATGTTTTAAGAATAGATCTATAAAAAAATTAATTATCGATGCAACGAACTTTCTAAATCTTAAGTTTTCAGTGCAGATAAATTTATAATTTATTAGATTTTCGATGCATAGAACATTATAAATATTAAATTATTGATGTGTACTTTCTAAATGTAAAAAAAAAATTAACTATAGATTTTTTTAAGAATAGAACATAGTTATCTATATTATATAACATTATATTATATTAATTAAATTATCGGTCGTGACTGAATTGCTATAAGCCTAAGTAAGAAAAAAAAATCGATGCACCGAATTTTCTAAATGTAAAGTTTTCAATGCAGAGAAATTTATAATCATAAACTTTTTGAGGAATATAACTTTATAAACACTAAACTATCGACTAATCAAACCTTCTAAAAGTAAAGTTTTTAGTGTAAAGAATTGTTTAATTATAAAATTTTCGGTGTATAGAATATTATAAATATTGAATTATTGATGTGCGTGCAGAGAAGTTTATAACAATAGAACTTCAAAAGAATGGAAATATCGATGCACCGAACTTTCTAAAGGTAAAGTTTTCAGTGCAGAGAAATTTATAATTATACAATTTTCAGTGAATATAACTCTATAAATATTAAATTATCTGTTCATCAAACTTTCTGAAAGTAAAATTTTCATTGCAAAGAATTATTTAACTATAAAACGTTATGAATATTAAATTTACGGTACATCGTTCTTTATAAATATAAAGATTTTAGTGTAAAGAATTTGATAACTATGGAATTTATTAAGAACAGAACTCTAAAAAAATGAAATTATCTGTTCAACGAACTATCTAAACGTAGCATGGGACACTATAAATATTAAAATTTCGATGCATTGCACTTTCTAAATATAAAGATTTCAGTGCATAGAATTTTAAACCTATAGAATTTTTTAATAGAACTAAAAAATTAAATTATCGTTGCAAAGAACTTTCTAAATCTAAAATTTTCAGTGCAGGTAAATTTATAATTATTAAATTTTCGGTGCATAGAACATTATAAATATTAAATTATTGATGCACCATACTTTCTAAATATAAAGATGTCAGTGCAAAGAATTTTATACGTAAAGATTTTTTAAGGAAAAAACGATATAATCGATGCACCAACCTTCCTGAATGCGAAGTTGTCAGTGCAGAAAATTTCATAATTATAAAATTTTCGGTAGATATAACTTTATAAATACTAAAATATCGATCCATCGAACTTTCTAAAAGTAAAGTTTGAAGTGCAAAGGTGAACAAACCTTCATGAATACAAAATTATTTACGAAGACCTAGACATGGCTTAGATTATAATTACGCAACTATCGATACAGTGAATATTATACATATCTAATTTTTGCAGTAAACAACTTTATAATTATAAAACTATCAATGCGCTGAACATTATAAATAACGAATTTTTGCAGATTGCAACTTTATAATTACAAAACTATCCATGCACTGAGCATTATAAATAATTAATTTTCGCAGTATACAACTTTATTATTAAAAAAATTATCGGTGCAGTGAACATTATAAAAATCTAATTTTCGCAGATTATAACTTTATAATTGTAAAATTATCGATACACAGAACATTATAAATATCTAATTTTCGCAGTGTACAACTTTATAATTACAAAACTATCGATACACCGAACATTTTAAATATTTAATTTTGTCAAAAGTATTACGTCATAGAACTTCGAACTTTTTCTCGAAGCTCTATGATGTCACGTTTTTGAGAAAAAGGGCTGGGACGGGTGGTCTCAAACACCCTGTATAACTTTGTAGTTTGCGAAACTGTCGATGCAATCAACATTTTAAATATTTGATTTTTGCAGAACACAACTTTATAATTACAAAATTATCGATGAACTAAACATTTGAAATATTTAATTTTCGCAGTATGTAACTTTATAATTACGGAACTATCGATGCACTGAACATTATAAATAACCAATTTTCGTTGCACTGAACTTAATAAATATTTTTATTAATATAAATTTATCGATGCATTAAGGGCTATGCAAATAAAATTAGCGTTTTATCCAACTTTATAGATGTGAAAGTTTCTGTTTAAAAAAATTTATAAATAAAAATTATTGTAAATGTTTGGTGTATGTAATTTTATAAAAATACAATTATTGATCCATCAAACTTAATACATAAAAATTATCGATGTCTACAACTTCTTAAAGACAAATTTTAGTTGCCGAAACTTCTTAAATTTAAAGTTTTCTGCGCATAGAATTTTCTACTGATAAAATTACGATGCACTGAACTTTATAAATATTAAATTATGAATGCATCCAATTTTATTAATATGATACGTGCTTTACCAGAACTTTATAAACATAAAAGTTTCGCGTCGGCGTACTGTGTAATGATAAAACAATCGATACACCGAACTTTATAAATAAAAAATTATCGATGCATAAAACTTTCTAAATATGAAATGTTAGTTGGCAAAACTTTATAAAGGTGAAGCGATACGATATAATAATTTTTAAATTTTCGATGCACCGACCTTCTTAGGTATAAAATTATCATTGGATTCAACTGTATAAATATACAATTATAGTTATTTAAAATTTTATTATTTCAAAATTTTCGGTAATTTTAAGTCATTTTTTTATTGCTTAAAATGTTTTACCAAGTGTGCAATGAGAAATCAATATAACGTGTATAAAATTTGTTTATTAGAACTTTTATAAATGTTAATTTTACGAAGCATTGTTTTTTATTTTAAAATTTTCGGCGTATACAACTTTACAAGTATAAAACTTTCAAAGCACCGAATTTTTGAAATATTCAATTTTCGTTGCACCGAATTTTATAAATATAAAATTTTCGTTGCGCCGAATTTTATAAACCAAAAATTAATAATGTATACAACTTCCCAAATATTAAATTTTAGTTGGCAAAATTTTATAAATGTAAAGTATTTGGTGAATATAATATATTCATTTTTTAATTTTCGATTCAACGAATTTTATGATGTAAAATTATCTGGCATTCATCTGTATAAATATAAAATTTCGGTTATTAATACTTTTATAATTGTAAACTTTCCGAGGCATATATTTTATTATTTTAAAATTTTCGGCGAATTCAACTTTAGTTGAAAAACTATCGATGCACCGAACTTTAGAAATACAAAATTTTCGTTGCACCGAATTTTATACAACAGATAGATAATTGTCGATGCATCTAACATTATAAATATAAAATTGTTTATGAATAGAACTTTACAAACAAATCACTTTTGAAAGTAAATGTTGAACTTAAGATAATAAATGGCATATGTTTCACTCAGATTCTTAAAATAAATCCATTACTTTCTTATATTTAAAACGAAATAAGGAAATGCATCCAGTCCACGTAATGTTTAACAAACGATACTTGTACAACATCTCGCTAGATCCATTTAGCTATAAATCGAAGTTAGTACCTACTGAATTCCTTCATGCAAGACCAATGACTCGACTACTTTTAACCATTCCATTACGCTTTTTCAGTTTCGAGCGCTACCACAAAACCCTCCATCGATAGTGTCCACCGAATCTGCAAATTGCGTAATAATCTGGACGCCTCGGGACACATGTTGAATATTAATTAAAGAGAAAAAAAAAACACAAGACGAGAGTGACGTGGCAAAACTTGCGCGCTTGCATAATTCCACCGAATCTCCCCCCCGGTAATAATAATAATAATAAAACGAGAAGGCTTTAATGGGCCGCGTAAACGGCAAATTGTATGGTAGCGAATTTCGCAATCGCCCAAACAACGCAAACAACTTTCTTTTTCCGAATAATTTATGTATTATCTGTTCCGAGTGGCCAACATTATGGCGGCCCGGGTCGTTATTTTCGCTTTTAAAATTGCGCCGCCGAAAGACCCCCATTGTTGCGTTGCGGAAACTGGTTGCCACATAAGTTAATTACGTGATCAATTTTAAATACCCCCAATTTTTCCTGCTGGATATGCAAATGCAACTGCATTTCGTTTATGTAACGATTTCGACGAATACCACTGTAGATTACTTTTTTTTGGGGCGGACTTTCGTTTACTCGGATAATAATTATTATCCGAGTAAAACTCCACTTATAATTAGGGTTTATCGGTTTGTATGCATCCGGTGAAAATATTAAATGGCAATAGCGTGGTGGTTAACGCGCCGCACTTCGCGGGACATGAAATCTAATGTAGAGAATTTGTTTGTAACTTTATTGGTGAATTTTAAATTAACTATAGTAGGACAGTAAAGTGAATAAAGTACTCTGGAATGAATAAACTACGGTAGAGTAAATAATCCACAAAAGTGAATAAATTACACCAGAGTGAGTACGGTAGAGTAAATAATCCACAAGAATGAATAAATTACGCTAAAGTGAATAAACTATAGTTGGAGGTGAATAAACGACAGAAAGCCTAATTTACCCACCTGTTGTAATAACGACACATATCCACAGTTTGAAGCGATTAAAGTACAGAAAATTTAATGTATCCACCTCCAGTCGCAAAAACGTTCACAAAGCAAATGATTTTGTTTAGAATTGAGCAATAAAAAACATTTGCTTTGTGGACATTATTACGACGAATGGTAGGTAAATTAGGCTTTCTATGGTCAATTCTATCCAATCAAAAATATTTGCCGTGTGGACGTTTTTGCGGCTAGAGAGGGATACATTAAATTTTCTGTGGTTTATTCGCCTCAAACTGTGGTTTATTCTCTGTATTGCAGATTAGTCAATATACCCCGGTTTATTACTTCTTCTTCACTTTACTTCTCACCTGTATCATTTTACACGTGAGATGTGAAGTGAAGAAGAATGAATAAACCACAGTAGATCGACTAATCTTCAATACAGTCAGTTCTTCACTTTACTTCTCACGTGTAACATAATACACGTGAGAAGAATGAATAAACCATAGTAGATAGACTAATCTGCAATAAAGTCACAGTTATTTACTTTACTTCTCACGTATGAAAGGATACACGTGAGAAGTAAAGTGAAGAAGAATGAATAAATTAAAGTAGATCGAGTAATCTGCAATACAGTCACAATTCTTCACTTTACTTCTCACATGTGACATGATACACGTGAGAAGTAGTGTGAAGATGAATGAATAAACCATGGTAGATCGACTAATCTAAAATACAGTCACCGTTCTTCAATTTACTTCTCATGTATGAAATGATACAGGTGAGAAGTAAAGTGAAGAAGAATGAATAAATCCTAATAGATCGACTAATCTGCAATATAGTCACAATTCTTCACTGTACTTCTTACGTGTGACATGATACACGTGAGAAGTAATGTGAACATGAATGAATAAACCTTAGTAGATCGACTAATCTGCAATAGTCACAGTTTTTTACTTTACTTCTCACGTGTGAAATGATACTCGTGAGAAGTAAAGCGAAGAAAAATGAATAAACCACGGTAGATCGACACATCTGCACTACATTGAATAAACCACAGTTTGAAGTTAAGTGAAAAGGAATGAATAAATAAATAATTATGTATATCATCAAGAATAGCAATATCAAATAGTTTCTAATACAATCAAATCAAAATCAGGGGCGCTCCGTGGCGGAGCGGATACACTCCCGCTTTCGGTCCCTCATAGTCATTCACTCTCATTAAACCGCAATTTCATCAAATATCCTTACTTAAAAAAAAAGTTTAAAATTTGCCTTATCAAGGCAAAATTAGTCGAAAATTGTAACCATTAAAAATTGAACTGAAGATAGTATTAGTAACCATTTCATATTACTATTCTTCAAATTATCATAGTTGATATTTTGGCCTGTATGATTTTATCAACGGAAAAATAAAAATCTTGCAGCAAACATGACATTTTGCGAAATTTCTCAATTTTGGCAAATTATAGAAATATTTGGCCAACGCTTGCACTTGTACAAAAAAATTAAGTAACACTGAAAATACTATTTACCAGTTGGATTATTTCTGCTCGATAATCATTGATGAATGACTTACCTGAAACAATAAAAGAGAAACAAATGTTAGTTTATTTATTAAATACAGAAAATTTTTACATAAAAAAACACATGGGATTATTAGAGATTGAGTTTTAGTTACTGACCCTCTACCAGTTAAGCTTACGCTCGGACCGATAGAGAATGCCGATTCACCTCTCGCTTTCTTTATCGGTGCGGGAATTAGCTCAATTGGTAGAGTCAGTGGCTAAACTTTTGAAATTAAAAAAAAAACAACTTTTTCAAGGATTACTATAAAATAGATATTAATTCTAACAAATAAAAACTCAGTTTAGATTTTGAATGTTTAAAAATAAGTTATTTGTTTTTCAGAATGTTCCAAATACATTATTTCTGATTAAGAAATTTCGAAGGAACTTTTTGAGGAATTTTCTAATCGTCGGGCTTTAACTGCGAACATTTTGTGTTTCTAGCTAAGATACGACATTTGTTTTGCAATATGTTCCAAAAACATTATTTTTTGATGGATTTGTTTGAGTGACAATTTTTGATTGTCGAATGCTAATTTTGCTTTCTCCAATTCAAGTCGTCAGGAATGTCATTATGTTTCTAGTTGACTTACGTTATTTGTTTTTCAATATGTTCTAAATACATTATTTCTGAATGCATTTAGAAATTTTTAAGGTGATTCCACGGGTGGTAAATTTTTCAGAAATTTTCTAATCGTCGGATGCAAATATTTATTTTTCCAATTCAAGTTTAAAGTACTGACATTTTATTTCTAGCTAACATACGACATTAGTTTCGCAATATGTTCCAAAAATATTATTTTTAGATGGATGTGAAAATTTTTAAGCTAATTCCACGAGTGACAATTTTTTTAGGACGTTTTTGATGGTCGAATGCGAATTATGTTTTTTCCAATTCTTGTCCTTATATTATGTAATGTCATTATGTTCCTAGTTGTCTTGTGTTGTTTGTTTTTCAAAATGTTCCAAATACATTATATCAGAATTAATGTAGAAATTTTGAAGGTGATTCCACCGGTGATACATTTTTCAGAACTTTTCTAATCGTCGGATGCAAATATTGATTTTTCCAATTCAAGTTTTAAGCGCTGACATTTCGTTTCTAGCCGAGATACGACATCTATTTTTCAATATGTTCCAGAAACATTGATTTTAGATAGAGTTGAATATTTTGAAGCTAATTCCACGAGTGATTATTTTTTTATAAAAATTTTGATCGTCGAATGCGAATTTTGTTTTCTCCAATTCAAGTTCTAAGTAATATCATTATGTTATCTGTTCTTCAATATGTTCCAAATCCATTATTTCTGAATGAATCTGGAAATTTTAAAGGTGATTTCATAAATAATAATTTTTTTAGAACTTTTCTAATCATCGGATGTAAATTGATTAACCGGTCACCCACACGCACAGTATCAAAAAACAATAATATTTTAAAGATTTTTTTTGAAGCCTGGTTTAAATATTTTTCGACAATTCCTTTGTTATTCGATTAGTATACATTTCAAAATTTCTTTTTGTTCACGAAAATGTTATAATGTGCGCATTATTTAATTCTACGGGCAGCATTAATGGGGTACATTTAACACTTCATCTCATTAAACACGCAGTTGCGTGTTTAATAAGGTTATTAAACGCGCTAATTCGCGTTTTGATTCACAGAACGCGATTTATGATAATATTTTGTTTACCCTGTAATACTGATTTTAATTTTTTTTTCAATTGTAATTGTAATTACAACTTTAATTTTAATTTTAGTTTTGATTTTGATAGCAATTTTGATTTTAATTTTCGTGGACATTAAATCACAAAATAGTCATAAACAAGAGAGTTTAAAGTAATTCCGCGAAGGGCCAACAAAAAAAGACTTCTTGCGGTGCCAATTGCCGTTTTGGACCGGATCATCTCAGATAAAAAAAAAAAAAACTGACGGGAATCTTTAGTAAATGAATTAATGTGTGTCGGATCAATGTTTTTTTTCGTTATGTTAATTAATTTTCTTTATGCAGCCAGAAAGTTTTTCTTGCAAAAAAAATAATTTTTGTTTAACTGTCCGCCATTTTGTTAAAAATTGAAATGTTACAAAAAGCTTCGATCCAGCACACATCGATGCATTTTACTAAAGATTTGCGTCAGTTTTTTGATCTGAGATGATCCAGTCTAAAATGAGTTTTTTTTTTGTTGGCCCTTCGCGGAATTTGATTTCAAACTCTTTTGGTTATGACTATTTTGTGATGTAAAAAATATTGTAATAACTTGAAATGTGTACTAATCGAATCAAAAAGGAATTTTCAAAAAATATTTAAACCAGGCTTCAAACAAAAAAGCATAAAAATTACCTAGTTTTTTGACACTGCGAGTGCGAACTAGTCGAGAATTTCAACTGAGTTTTTATTTGGTATCTATTTCATATTACTATTTACTATCGATAAAAATACGAACTACCAACACGTAAACTTTAAAACAATTAACAACTTTTTCTTCAATTTTTATTATAAGCACATATATTTTGCAAAGCAAATGTTTTAGTTTGATTAAAAAAAATCAAATAACTTACTTAAAATTTTTAGATTATATCAGCGAAACTTTCGTTGCGGAGAAATTTCCTACAAAAACCGGTTATTCTTTGCAATCTCAACTTAATGAAGGCAATTATTATCAATGATCAACCCGTATATTATGTATTGGGTAAATGGAATTGCTTAATCCGAATTAGCCCGGTTCGAGTCGTAAATTTATATTTTTTTTTATCGATTGGGCGTGATTAAAGCATAAAGTTCGCTTTTTAATTAGTGACAAGTGTAATTGCACGTTTAAGAAAGCGATTCAACACCGAGATATATGAATTTAAATATAACTTAAAAAAAACAGAGTGATTTTTATTGAAAGATCCCCAAGTATTATAAATATTATTGAGGACCGGTTTCGATATGATTAGATCTCATCAGATGAGTATAAACTCTGACAGAGAAACGGTTGTTTACTAGGTTAACCGTTCAAGTATCCGTTAAGATAGATACATCATATCTGCGACATCTATTGGCTAAACGTTGCACAAATTAATTAAGTCGAAAATTCAACACCAACAATAAGGAATTTGTGCAACGTGAAGAAATGACCAATAAAAGCGTTTATTTATATTTTTGTTTTGTAAAATACAGTTTACTAGTTTAACCATCCAAGTATCCGTTAAGATAGATACACCATATCTGCGACATCTATTGACTAAACGTTGCACAAATTAATTAAGTCGAACGGTCAACACCAACAATAAGGAATTTGTGCAACGTGAAGAAATAACCAATAAAAGCGTTCATTTATATTTTTGTTTTGTAAAATACAGTGTTAAATGCAAGTCATTGTTATTAATAGGCATGGACATAGGAAACAATGATCCCTGAGATTATTGATAAGTTTATTTGGGTTATCTACTTGATTTTTTATCGGGCAACCAGACAATGAGTATTTTTTCACTGACGTAAGATGATAAGAATTTTTGGTAAACATTAGATAATGTCTGTATCTTTCGAAGATAAAAGGTAACAAAAATCGTATTTGGACCAAATAAACAACGTACCATAGGTTCAGACTTTATAAAAACACACATGCTGAATCCCTTTCTTGGTAAATCTAGATCTGACAAAAAAAAGGACGAAACTGAATCCTTTTCTTAGTAAATCTAGATCTAGATCTGACATAAAGAAGACGAGGACGAAGCTGAACCCCTTTCTTGGAAAATCTAGATCTAGATCTGGAAAAAAGAAGAGAAGGACGAAACTGAATCCCTTTCTTAGTAAATCTAGATCTAGATCCGACATAAAGAAGAGAAGGACGAAGATGAACCCCTTTCTTGGTAAATCTAGATCTAGAAAAAAGAGCAGAAGGACGAAGCTGAATCCCTTTCTTAGTAAATCTAGATCTAGGTCTGGCAAAAAGAACAAAAAGTCGAAGCTGAATCCCTTTTTCGGTAAATTGTTTTATACTGCTAGATGCAAATCTGGGAAAAAGAACAAAAAGACAAAGAAAGAGGACATGCACACAAGGGCGTTTCCAGCCAACTAGTCTAAAAAAAAGATAAATATATATTTTTTTAATGAAATATTTGGGGAAAATTACTCCTAGGGAGGGCAATTACCCGATTAGGAAGACTAAGCTTACTTTCTGCAATAAGTGAGGTTGTCTCAAGTTAATTTAAGTTTACTTTCCTTTGAGTGCTTTCATTAGAATTCTAAAAATTCGCCGTTGCTGGTGTTATCCAATAATTGCATGCTTAGCATTGGCCGCATCTATAAAAATTCGTTATTTTTTTTCCTCCTGCGAGGTCTCTAAAACCATTTACATCAAAGCGTATGGTGCGTTCGGCCAATTAAAATGCCATATTGCTTTTAAGCCGCCTTATCTGGTCGTGGCCATAAACAGTGCGCGCACATTTTTTTTCTCTCCGCGCGATTAAATTAAACGCGTTTTTTTCTCCTTTTGTTCGCTATTAAGTGAAAATATTTGACCTAAAATCGTAATTAGTTTAATTGCCATTAAACGATACGGCAACCTTTCAATAACTTATCTCAATTATTTGTGATGTATACCGCGCACCGAACGAGCAGTGATTATAATTTTAGAATTACGTCCGCGCGCACCGCGCAGACAGCATCCTTGAGCGGTTTAGAAAGTGGCGAAAAATCGCGACTGGTTGAGCCCGAAGATAAATTCGTTGCGAGCGCGAGAAGTCGCTTTCTAAAATTTTGGAAAGGCGGCGTGTGTCGTTGTGCACAGGTTTTTTGAAAGGGTTGGGATATGTGTTGCGTAAGATTTTAAGGATGGATGCTGTGATGGGTGGTTTCCAAAAAAATGTGTTTTGCAGGAAAATATTTTTTCGAAAAGTCTTAATTGTTTCACCCCCCCCCCCCCCCCTTTAAGAAACTGTGATGTCTACGATTACTTTATAATTAAAGGCTTTTCCAAAACTAAACTTTATTCTCAAAACACGTGTACACTCTACAAAATCCAGGATACGATTGCCCCTTGTCATGAGCGCGCACATCTCGGTGCACGATCTTTGCAATGATATGCGCACCAATTTTAAATACTAATCCTAATACACTACAGAAACAAAGAACCATTCATCTTCCTAGACCAAAAATAAAATATTTTGGTGAAGATCTAAAAAATTGGCCAAAAAATATAAAATTCTGGTTTAAAAATAAAAATGCAGACCAAAAAATTAAATTGAAAATACAAGCAAAAGAAAAATAATTTATCATTTTCAGCCCCAAAAATAACTCTTTTAAGCTTAAAATAAGTTCCAACGAGAAATACGAAAATAATAGCAAATATAAAATTTTTTAAAAATTCGCATAATAAAATCAATAATTCAAGTTGAGAAAATCTAAAATTAGGGACAAAAATAAAAAAATAAGACCACAAATTTCAAAATTCGTACCCAAAAATCAAAGTGGTAGACAAAAAAATCAAATTTTTTAACAAACTACTAATCGAAATTTTAAGTCGAAATAAAGAAAATTTCGGCCAAAAGACCAAAAATTGAAACCAAAATAATCGAAAATACAAAAAGTAAAAATCTTTAATAAGGCCTAAAACGGTGAAAATTTAGACAAAACATCGAAAACGAGCGTAAAGTTCAAAATTGCAAAAAAAAATCGAAAATTTCTACAAACTAATCGAATATTTTGGACAAAAAAAAAATAGAACAAAAAATCGAAAATGCAGAAATCTAAAATATGGCCCAAAGAATCAAGAATCCCGATATAAAAATGAAAAACGCAGACGATAAATTAAAAACTTTGGTAGAAGCAAAATAATTTACCACTTTCGGCCGCCAAAAATAAGTTTCTGACCAGAAATTCGAAAATAATAGCAAAAAATAAAAAAAATTCACGAAATAAAATCAATAATCCAAGTTAAAAAATCTATAATATAGGATAAAAAATATACAAAAAATCTAAAATATACGATAAAAAATTGAGACCAAAAATCTAAAATTCTGGCCTAAAAATAAAAATAGTGGACCAAGGAAAGAAAAATTTTAACAGACAAATAAAAAAAAAATAGGGTAAAGATTTAAAAAAAATCCACTATGTTGGTAAAAAAATCGAAAATTTAAACAAAACATCGAAAACTCGGTCCTGAAGATAATAAATGCAGACTAAACGAAAAATCAAAAATGGGGGCCAAAAAATCGAAAATTTTAATAACAAAATCGAAAAGTTAGGTCAAAATAAAGAAAAATCATATAATTTTCTTGGATTTGATATGTTTTTTTCTGATATTTTGCAAATTTATCGATAACGGAGATTTGTGTACACAAAAAGCTTAAAATCCGAAAATTAATTCAAGACTTTCCATTTGTAAAGATACACTTTTCTCAGCCTCGCTATCTCTATCTTTTTTTTCTATTGTGAGTATCTTTTTATAAGCATTTATCATCAGCGCAGCGTCGTCGCTTTCACCACTTTACAAAAGTTTTAAATAGTTTGCGGGAGTAAGAGGCGTTTATATTGGGAAATGTGTTAGTTACACAATTAATTTTGCTACACTTCACGCGCTTACTTTAATTTGGATAACTTGAACTTTCTTGTAATAAATCTAACTCACAACTTGGTATACTGTCCACTGCACGAGACGCATTTATTATATAAGCATTAAAAAACAGATTTAATTTTAATGGAAAAAATTTATATACGAAGCAAGAACAATAGTAGATATATTTTTTATATGTAGAATATTTTTAAATTTAACCCTTGACTGACGAGCTAGTCTACTGCTTTCATGAGCTCATTTCTGAACGGATCTGGTGGATGCGCCGGGAAATTATACACCATGTATGACTTACGTCATGTGCTTTTAAACCCCACCCCTTATCGAGGCCTTATTTAAAGCTTTTAAAACCGGTTCCGTCGTTTCGTTTCACCCCCGTCCCCGGAGGTGATTTTTCAAACGCAGATTTTCAATTTTTGCACGTTTAAAAAAAAATAACTCCTCTGTAACCGCCGGAGCTGGACGATCCCGGTATGTTTTAAAATAATCTTAAAGAAAATATCTAAAATTTATCAAGTCACTTTTTTTAATTTTTGTCCCATTTCTGAGATATGATTTTTTTAAAACCGGGTAAAAAAAATATTTTTTTTTCTTCTTTTAAAGACGTATTTTTTTCTTTTCAAGTGGAAAAGCTGAAATCTTCAGGGATGGCAGAAGGGATGAATGGCTTTCATTGGTAATTTTTTCAAAATTTTTGGAACCACCCCTACGCGCCATTTGCATCCCCTGGGTTCGTTTTCCTTCTTTTAAGGACAATTTTTTTTCTTTTCAAGTCGGAAAGCCGAAATTTTCAGGGATCGTAGAGGATACAACTGGCTTTCAAAAAATAAAAATAAAAAATAAAAAATAAAAAATGTAAAATAAAAATGAAAAATTAAAAATGAAAAATGAAAAATTAAAAATTAAAAATTAAAAATTAAAAATTAAAAATTAAAAATTAAAAATTAAAAATTAAAAATTAAAAATTAAAAATTAAAGTTGGAAAATGAAAGTTGGAAAATGAAAATCAAAAATTGAAAATTAAAACTTGAAAATGAAAAATTTAAATTAAAAATAAAAAACGAAAAATTCAAATTAATTTAAAAAAAATGTTTTTCATTGATGGCGCAGCGCAGCGGAGCCGTCACCCGTTACCGCGCTCAATTTTAATGGGTGGTCTCGCATGGACGACGGCGCAGCCCAGCGGAGCCGTCGCCCGCCACCAATTTAATCGCTTAATTTTGATGGGCCCCGCATGGACAACGGCGCAGCGCAGCCGTCGTTCGTCACCAGTTACTTTTCTTACATTTTTACATTTCACAATTTCACATACATTAAACTTCAGCCTAGGAAAAACTAGTTATTGTACTATTTTAAAACCACCGAGTTCTTTAATGTACATAGTAAAGCGTGTTCCCATCAACGGATGCATTGTACTGATGATGACCAGTAGACAGAAACCGGTCTGCAGTTGTTATTGTTGGGAAACAATTATTTATTCACAGTTCGTAGTTATTGTTCATTCAAACAAATAGAAGTTCCGTCCGCCTTTCACGGCAGAAATTCGCGCCCAGAAATGGTTCGATCTTTGGCACTAGGGTCGACTAGATGGCGTAACAAACGATTTTACTGTAGAAAAGTGTGTTACATTAATCCTTAAAGTATGTTAGTTTAATTGTCTGTGAAAATTACTTTTCATGTTCGCTGCTATGTTTATTAGATAGAACCACAAAAGAATGTATTTAATGCATGTGCATAGTATTTTCAAAATGGTTTTTTTTTTATATAAAAGGAAGGATGGTTGACAGGAATTCGGGTTGAGGAATCGCGGATGATTTGGGAATTGATGTAGCCAACTAGGGCATTCTGCCACAACCGATAAATTGTATAATAATCATTTATAATGATGAAAGGGACATTGGACCCGCACGGCCATTTTTCGTTCCGAAAAAGTGACCACGCGGATGGGATTCGAACCCACGATCACGAGGCCCCGCCGCCCCTTCAAAATTGTTCAAATTAAATATTTTTGGAAAACTAGTTTTCCAAAAATATTAAATTTTGATCTACATTTTTCAAAAAAAATATATCTTCAATAGACAATTGTTGTTGGAAACCGATTTAAAATTATCAATAGTTTGGAATGTTAACCACCAATGTCAAAAAATTATTTGTTTCGTTTTGGGATCTATTTAATCTGTAAATGATTCATTCTGGATGACCGCTGTCGAAATCTATATTTTTCAAAAATCTCTTCAATAGACAATTCTTGCTGAAAATCGATTTACAATCACCAAACGTTTGGAATGTTACCCACCAATGTCAAAGAACTATTTGTTCTGTTTTGGGATGACCACTGTCGAAATCTATATTTTTCAAAAATCTCTTCAATAAACAATTTATGCTGGAAACCGATTTACAATCACCAAAAGTTTGGAATGCCACGCACCAATGTCAAAGAACCATTTGTTTTGTTTTGGGATCTATTTAATCTGTAAATGATTCATTCTGGATGGCTAATGTCGAAATCTGTATTTTTCAAAAATCTCTTCAATAGACAATATATACAATATCTTTATTGACAGACTTTTTACATATATGAAAAAGTAAGAATTATGTTTATATCACAATTTGGTTAGTGTGTTAGTCTGTCAAATGGCTATGGACCCGAGGTCTTTCAGCCCGGATTTGTCAGTCTGTGTAGCGTTAGTCTGTCATTCAATAGACAATTCTTGCTGGAAACCGATTTAAAATCACCAAAAGTTTGAAATGCCACCCACCAATGTCAAAAAATTATTTGTTCTGTTTTGATGATTCATTCTGGATGACCACTGTCGAAATCTATATTTTTCGAAAATCTCTTCAATAGACAATTCTTGCTGGAAATCGATTTAAAATCACCAAAAGTTTGGAATGCCACCCACCAATGTCAAAGAACTATTTGTTCTGTTGTTTTGGGATCTATTTGATCTGCAAATGATTCATTCTAGATGGCCATTGTCGAATAATCTAGAAAAGAAAACAGTGTGTCAAATTGCGTAATCGTAGACGGCTGTGCGTACGCCTGGGTTTAACCCACAGAGGCAATTGAAATGGTCGAAGCTTTTAAGAATTCACGACACATTGTGGCGTCGCGTCGTAGCCGCACATACACACACACACACACACACACACGCACATGTGATCTTATGACATAAGATATAGCTTGTTTTATTATTTAGAAGCCTCGCGGTGCATTCGCATTCGCATTCGCCGCGATGCCGTTTATAAATAGATGTTTGTAAATAATTTTGCCGCTCTTATGTAATGGCGATTAGTGATTAGCGGAGCACAAGTAGGCCACAAGTTGAAAGACACGAACCAAGGACATCAGGGTCCGCAAATGTACGATTCACCGTGCTTTCCATACAGATACACCGCGCACACACACACACATGCAAACACACGCACACTGTGCACCGTTCGGTGTGTGTAATTATACACGCCATTAATTTGTGGATGTCTATTTTATGTTTTTCATTCCTTCGCGCGGCGATTCGTCCTAAAATGTTCATTGACACACTAACCGTTGCCTAAATTTGGGCAAAAATTTTCAAAATTTAATCTCGACCAAAATCGGAGATGGCCAAATTACGTAAGGGATTGTAGTAATTTTTGGTCGATTAGTGGATGTCGTATTTAATATTTTTCATTCCTTTTGCACGACGATTCGCACTGAAATGTTTATTGACACACTAACCGTTGTCCAAAATTTTTCAAAATTTAGTCTCTACCAAAATCGAAGATTGCCAAATTATGTAAGAGATCTTCGTAGTTTTTGGTCAATTTGTGGATGTCGTATTTAATATTTTTCATTTCTTTTGCACGACGATTCGCATTGAAATGTTTATTGACACACTAACCGTTGTCCAAAATTTTTAAAAATTTAGTCTCTACCAAAATCGGAGATGGCCAAATTACGTAAGGGATTGGTCGATTTGTGGATGTCGTATTTTATGTTTTTCATTCCTTCTGCATGACGATTCGCCCTGATATGTTCATCAACACACTAACCCGTTGCCGACAATTTGGCAAAATTTTCAAAATTTAATCTCGACCAAACAGACATTGTAATATTTTGCTCTTGCTAGCGACCAAACGTCTTTTCACTATTTTTAATACATTTATCAGCCCAAACAGCAATCGTATTTAAAATAGTCATGAAAAAACCATTTCTGTTTAAACTTTATAACGAAAGTTAAATTTCCGCGAGTTTATTCGTAGAGATACTGCTACAATTGTTTCACAAATAAACAGGTGCAGTTCTAACATGCATGCAATATACGGGTGTGAAGTTAGCAATAGATTCCAGCAATCGATTTTAAATTACGTTTTTCGATTAAAACGGGCTACATAACTGAATGTTTCTATGATTATTATGAAACACATGAACATTGTAAACCCAAAAAAAAATTAACCCCTAATTGACCTGTTTTGAAACCACCCTCAAAAATAACTTCCGCTTTTATTTATACGCAAATTAATTTTTTTTCTCGAAAAAAATGGGGGGGTTTGCCTACGGTTTTTATATGATTATTTCATTCAAATCATTTAGAACCAATCAGAACCCCCAAATTGTACCAGGTGACTTGTTTTAATAAACGGAAAAACCGCATCGTACCACGAAGTTTTTCCGGAAAAACTTCACCATGCTAGTCAGAGTTGGACTTTGTCACCTTTCTGGTATTAAAAATGTTTGATAACTGAAAGCATATAGTAATATAATACAGTGATAATAATTGCACTATCATTAACGTGGAAATTATGCTTCTATGCGGAAATTCTCTCTGATCGACTGACAAATGAGACAATTTTCTGACAGATTGGGCAAGTCCAAACAGGCCCAGTAAAAGTTTTTCCTGTGTCTCGTTGGTAACGCAAACTAGGAATACAAACATATAAACGTCAAATTATCCCACCAACTTTTCAATTTATTATCTTCTGGATCAGTGAAATTAATTAAGGTAATTCAAGATTTCGGGTTTCGATACAAAAAGGAATAGTGAAATCGACGATATAATAGCAGGTACCGTACCTAAAAAAACTTCAAAAACACATAATCTTCAAAAATGATTGATGAACAAATAGTGTTTAACATTGGAAACTGTTCCATCTATCAAATTTTTGAAATACTAATAAAACCAATTAATAAAACCGTTTAAGAAATATGCCCTATTTATTTGTAAGAAATGTGTAAGGAAATTGCTTTTCATGAAATAATCATGCCAAAAACCACTCAAGTTTTATTTTTATCCAGGAAAAACTTCAAAATTTTTCACTCAAACTTTGTTGTTTTCTAAAATTTAACTCGAGCAAAATCACCAAATCGCTCGACCTGCGGTCTCGCGATTTAAGACGTGATTTTGCTCTCGTGAAATTAATAAACAACAAAGTTATCGTGAAAAATTTCGAAATTTTTCCGGAAAAAATAAACCTCTTGTGGTTTTATTTATGATTATTGTTCAGCAGTAAGTAAGGAACGTTTATCTGATATTATTTTTTCGATGGGAGCATGACTTCCTTGTTTTTTTTTGCGAAAATATGTGAATGTCGAGCAGCGGTACGCAAATAATTTTTTTTCTCGAAAAAATGGGGGGAGTGCCTGCGGCTTTTTTAAGATTATAATTCTAGGGTGTCCACAGAATACAGCTGTATTTTTTTGTTTTCATGTTGGAATTTGTCTTCTTGTTATAAAAGCGGAAGTTATTTTTGTGGTTTCAAAACAAGTCAATTAGGGGTTAATTTTTTTTTGGGTTTACAATGTTCATGTGTTTCATAATAATCATAGAAACATTCAGTTATGTAGCCCGTTTTTATGGAAAAACGTAATTTAAAATCTATTACTGGAATCTATTGCTAACTTCACACCCGTATGCAATATTATGAATTAAACTTGAGAAAACCTCACAAAGTCTACAATGGAGTTTTACCAAGTTAGAAAAAAAAATTTTTTTAGACCTTAAAAAATATTTCAAAGAGACTCTCGGACTTCTTTTTTTTAATTTTTGAGTTTGACCCCTACATTTTTACCACCCCTTCGGTCCAAAATTGACGATGGCTTTGATTTTTTCAACAAAGATTCTCTTCCCCCTCCTGCGCATCCCCACCAAATTTGACCGCCGTATGTTGACCGGTTTCGGAGTAATTGAGAGTACCGCGACGGAACGTAAAAATCACCCCCGGGGGGCGGAGGGACACTTTTTGGATTTTTTTCCGGCACGATCCGATGCACAATCGAGAGCTCTAGCGATCCGTCCCAATGCCGCCCCTCTGACTCTACCCCACCGCCCAACGGAAATAAAAAACCCAAAAAAAAGAAAGTGTTTTAACTCAAAAACGTACAGTACGATTTCTTTCTAATTTTTTTCACATACTCCCCTTGAGGAGCGGAACATCCCTACCAAATTTAACAAAAATCGTTAGAGCCGTTTCGGAGCAACGGCTTCATATATGAAATTTCAGTGGTTCGCCGAAACGCCGCCACTGACTTTATTTTTGCTCTTGAAGGATCTGTCGTTGGCGGGATCTCTTCACAAAGCATCCGCCCACATTATTTAAACGGGACACTTTTTGATTTGTTGCCCTCTTAACGAAATATGATTTTTCAAAAAAGTGACCATAATTTTTTTCTAAAGAGGTTTCTTTAGCGGACGTATTTTTTTCTATTTAAATCCAAGAGCTCAAACTTCAAGGATAAGAAGAGGGTGTAACGTGCTTTAATTTGTTATTTTTCTCAAAATTTTTAAAGCACCCTCTACCCTTTCAGAGCCGTCATTTGACCCATTTTTCCATCGAGAACGTATTTTTTTCTTTTTAAATCGAAGCGTTGAAATTTTTCAAATAGATAGGGCTCAAATCCAAGAGCTCAAACTTCTAGGATAAGAAGAGGGTGTAACGTGCTTTAATTTGATATTTTTCTCAAAAATTTTAAAGCACCCTCTACCCTTTCAGAGCCGTCATTTGACCCATTTTTCCATCGAGAACGTATTTTTTTCTTTTTAAATCGAAGCGTTGAAATTTTTCAAATAGCCTTGAGCTGCAATTTTTTCAAAAAATTTAAAACACGAAAAAACGCGATTGAGGAGAAGTTTGGCGGCTGAGCGGGAGCGTGGCGGCAATTTTCTTAGACTTTAAAAAATATTTTAAAGAGACTCTTGGTCTTCTTGTTTTTAATTTTTGAGTTTTTCCCCAAAAATTTTACCACCTCCGTTGGTCAAAAATGGTTAATTTCGACAAATGGAGGCCTATTGCTTTGATTTTTTCAACAGACAACCATCTCCCCCTCCGACGCATCCCCAGCAAGTTTCACCGGCTCACGTAGATCGGTTTCGGAGTAATTGGACGAGACGTAAAAATCACCTCCGGGACTCTCGAACTTCTTTTTTTTTATTTTTGAGTTTAACCCCTAAATTTTTACCACCCCCTTCGGTCAAAAATTGGTAATTTCGACAAATGAAGGCTGATGGCTTTGATTTTTCAACAAAGATTCTCTTCCCCCTCCAAAATTGACCGCCCTACGTTGACAGGTTTCGAAGTAATTGAGAGTACAGTGACGGAACGTAAAAATCACCACCGGGGGGCGGAGGCAATTTTTTTGGAAATTTTTCCACAGTGTCCGATGCACCCCCGAGAGCTCTATTGTTTCCCACGGGTGCCGCCCCTCTGACTCTACCCCACCAACCCCGTGAAAAATCAACCGAAAAAATTTGAAAAAAAAACAAGTGTCAAAACTCGGAAACGTAAAATCCGATTTCAATTAAATTTTTTCCAGGTATTCCCCTCGGCAAACAGAACATCCCTGGCAATTTTGACAAAAATCGTTGCTGCTGTTTTGGAGCAACGGCCTCATATATGAAATTTCAGGGGTTCGCCGAAACGCCGCCACTGACTTTATTTTTGCTCTTGAAGGATCCGTCGTTGGCGAAATCTCTTTACAAAGCATGCACCTACATTATTTATATTCGCACACGTTTTGATTTGTTGCCCCCTTAACAAGATTTGATTTTTCAAAAAGCGACCAATTTTTTTTTTTAATTTCCACCCTCTTTTTCGGGGTCGTATTTTTTTCTCAACTCAAGCGTCAAATTTTTTGATACCTAATGAAACCAAATCAAAAACATACACAAAATTCTTACATAAAGTGGATATTTTTAAAAATACTGATTTTCTCCAACAAACTGCCCAAAACGATTCAAAATCATATTTTATTTTTTTTACCTTTTTCGGTACTGCGGATGGAGATGACCTGTTTAGGCAACATGGCAGTTATTAAGATTAATGTATTGAGCAAATTTTATCGTCCCAATAATCCTCCCTGAGGCCTTCAGGGCCTTCTTTCAAAATTATAGATAAAAATTCGTAAAGCCTTCCCTGCACATCCTGGATGATTTGAAACCACTTTTTCCTCTTCATTGAAGACAGCTATATAACATTTATTCTTTGAATATTTTCGATTTTTCTAATCGTTTGCGAGTTATGAATTTTTTTATGTATCAAGGCACCATATTTTGAATTTTTCACGAGTTTCGTAAAATTTGAGTGAAAATCGCATGACATGGATTCCGCTAAAATTTTCACCAAAGATACCTCTTACCGGAAGGGTTGAAAAGTGATAACTATTTTATCTCTGGGGCCCCGGCCTTCAAAGTTAGCGATTTAAGATTATTTTTCGGGACTCTTCATGCTTTCAGTTTTGACTTTGAAGAGTTTTTCAAAGCTCTATTATATTCATAAAGCATTCCCCTATAATATTTATATAGGAACATTTTTGATTTGTTGCTCCCTTAAGAAGATATGATTTTTCAAAATTTGATCGCCGACTCACTAGCCGCGTGCGTTAGCGCGCCAGTACTAATGCGGAAGGTCTCGGGTTCCAATCCCGGCGAGGGCATGGGTGTTTGTGGATGTTTATTTCATTTAATATTTAAATCGATGTGACTGAAGGGCACCTGCCCAAAGTAAAAAAAAAAAAATTGATTGAAATAATTACACCAATTTTGATGTTTATTTCAAGGACCTATTTTTTGCATTTAAAGAGGAAGAGTTGAAATGATTAAGGTCAGTAGAGGGTACAACGAGATTTCATCTGAACTTTTTTTCAAATTTTTTAGAACAATCGAAATCAAAATTTTCGATCGTCAAATTTTGAAACCTCGAAAACGGGACTGTAAAGTGTATACATTTCTCAGACGCTCACCAAATAATTTTCAAATGATCAAAATTAATGAAAGAAAATAATAAATAGCAAATTAAGAAATACATTGATTGAAATGCATTGAGGTTAGCAATGCATGCAGAGTTCTTGCATGTGAATATAACATACAAGCGGAGCCCTATCGACGGCGCAACGTAACGGAGCCGTCGTTTGTCACCAGTAACTTTCCTTAATTTTAAACGGCCCCGCACGCCCGACGGCGCAGCGCAGCGGAGCCGTCGTTCGGCACCAGTAACTTTCCTAAATGTTTAAGGGCCACGCACGGACGACGGCGCAGCCGTTATTTGAAGACCGTAATAATTACATCTCAAAGATAATACCAATCCATCAAGCAATTGCTGGAGGCAAACTCATCTCATCACTCGACGATATATAAATCATTACATAATTTTATCAAACCCCCATATAAACGACCCCCACTAATTTATTATCAGCTAAATCGTCCGAATATAATTTATTCGAAATTGATTCGGGGGCTTTATTAAATTACCGACGTGGGGCGATAAAACCTCTCCTCGAAGAACGGTTTTCGATTTTATGCTTTCGCATGCAAGTCTTGCACAATGCACCGTTGCTGGTTGTTGTGCAACGCTAAAGACATTACTTATTTGACAACATCCTTATTCGGTGTATAATTTCAGTTAGCGAAAAAAAAAACAACACAAATGCGTTTAGAGAAAAGAAAGTTTTTTTTTCGGTTTGGCAGGTTGTTGATGTATGAACAGGTTTGCATTTTCGTTACGTAAGAAACGGATAGAGAGTTAAAATAATTCTAATTTATAACGCGTAATTGACCATTGCCATTTTTCGTTAACCATAAAAATTTTGTATTTTAAAAATGTTGAGTTTTACTCGTTGCTAAACCTCGATCACTTTCATCATTAATAAATCAATAAACATCGTTACAAAGACTCAATTTATTTTTCAAATTATTTTAGGCGGGTAATCTTAAGACTAGGAAATAAAATTATGATTTTTTTTTGGTGTCGATTGCTTGGCCATCAGCTACTACAGTATTACCGAGCACTCGAGGCGTGCAGAAATGAAGTCTGTACAGAGTGAGAAAGCGAGAACAAATCTCCGGAGCTAAAGTCTGCGCAGAGTGAGAAAGTATTCGGAGAACGCGACCACAAATCTCCGGAGCCAATTGAATTGAGAGATGGTCATTGCGTAAAAGGTCTCGAGTACTTGGTGCAACTCTACCAATGTTTGCCTAATATAGTATTTAAATGACTAATAATATGAGTAACAGTACATCGATTTTCTGTCGATGAAAATCGTCATTTTCCCATCCCAGGCGGAAGATTTTTCGGCGATCGAGAAGTATTCGCTTGGGTCCGTGGTTGTTGTATACGTCTTACATTATTCATTTGTTCATTTACTTTCATTATTCATACAAATAAAAATATAAAAATAGCCGTGTGTGACTGAATGGCGAAAGCCTAAGTCAAAAAAAAAATCGTCATTACTTCAGACCAACACACAAAAAGGAGTAGACCCTTGAAGAAGATAACACTAGAGCCATGAGCACATTTTTTATTGATAATAACCCAAAATTAATTCATTCACAAGAGGAAGAAATGAATGGAGTATTTTGTTCCAATAACACCAGTAAATATGCGAATTAAACATAATTTATTAAACAGAAATAAATAGCCAAAAGCAATAATAATATCCATTTGTAATTAATTAACTACAAAAAAAATGATACAAACACAAACAAATAGCCAACAGTGGTTACCATCAAAAATTTCCGATTAACCGTCGGATTATTTTACATTTTCGAAAGCGAAATAATCTAATTACCGCATACCCACAAGCTGTAACATATTTAAACAATAAAAAAAAAGTCGACGAGGCAAAACCGACGCTTATCAAAATTAATTAATAATTAACTCATTCATGCCATAACACGTGAACAACCTCAAGATTTTCACATATATTCTGGGTCACATCTCGGAATCGTACGGGAGGTTGTTAACCTGCGGTGGAAACTCCCTTTTTTTTCGTTTTCGCAAACGCGGAAAATTGCTTTCGTTAAGGAAAATAATAAATATCCAGCAGGAATTTTCACGACCTACATACAAAGCCGTGTGCTCGGAATGCTGATGAATATCATATGGAAGATTGATATAATTGTTTTTTTGGTTGGACTTGGTACCTGCTGGTTAGCAACCGTGAAATTATTCAAGTGTAATTTTTTTTTTACGAAGACTTGATGTTACGTAATTCTGCTAAAATGAAAAAGATTTGAAAGTTTTTGGTTATAACATTCACCGGCGTAATTAATCTTTCAAAATGTTTCCCGCCCTAGGGATTAAAGAATAACGCCCCGCGCGAATGACCATAGATGTCGATGCGCCTTAAACCCAAAATTCAATAACGCGCCAGTTACTATCACTGGTGATGAATCGTGGATGTTTCAGTACGTTCTTAAAAGATATACAAACAATTTCCAGAGAATAAAATTGACTCTTCTCCTTCACGATCTCGCAAAAATAATAATTCCGCCAAAAATAATTTTGTATTCGTCTAAAACGTAACTTTTTCTCGAGGGCTTGAAAAGATATACAATTTCCAGAGACTGCAAACTTTTAAAATTCACTCAAAATACTTTCTGCTTCATGATGTCTTTAGTCAAAATATATTCTGCTTCTCAATTCTGCAAAAACTCCAAACACACCGAAATAATTCTCCCAAAAATAAGCTTGCAGTCTTCCAAAATATAACTTTTTCTCGATCGCTTGAAGCGATATACAGATCGAGTAAAGTACGTTTAGCACAGGCAAATTCCATGGGTGCGAGAGCGCTGGAAATAAGAGATACACATTCTTTGAGTGGAAACGGGTACGAAGACGCTTGTCTGTGCTAAACGTACTTTACTCGATCTGTATGTACAAACAATTTCCAGAGAATAAAATTTACTCTTGCAAAAATTTGCCAACACCAACTAGATCTAATTCAATCATTCAATAATTCAAAAACAACCTTTGCAGAAAGCATGCAGTCATCTAAATAGCTTAAAATATGGTAGGAAATTTTCCATATTTTAGGTGTTGGTAAATTCTCTTCTGAAAATCTTGTGTATTTGGAACAAACTGACTTTGAGGTGGTGGAGGATGAGCAAATAATTTTCTAAAAGAACTGATGGTGTGAATACAGACAGAAAGAGAAGAACCAGGCGCGTTCGTATTTCGAAATTATAATCAAAGTGCACCACCAATGTAAATATACATTTATAAAGCCTATAAACTTCATATTCAACGTTTCGTGATCAAAGGACGAATCCGGTAATAAATTAATTTAGACGTACTTAAGTGGTGGTTGTTCTGCGTCCAAATTTCGAGAGGAACCAATAATTTAGACGTCGTATAATGAGCTTCGTCGAACCAGAGAAAATAACCGTTCTCGCTAACGGTATTTTCGGCCCGTGGGGACCTGTTGTATTTCCTGCGAGACCGAAAAGGCCGCCGCCCGAGGCGTTACATTTTGGAGGAATGCACGCCTCGGAAGATCCTGCAGATTCCGCGAATACATTGTACGGCGAGCCGTCCGAAATTTACGAAAACTTATTTCCAACTTGAGGTTTTGTATTAATTAAAAAAAAAAAATGCCGGAATCCATTGTGATTATTGAACACATTGCAGGAAAATATAAATTCTTTACACGAGAAATTCTAAAAGTCTATTGCGAGAATTTTAATGTTTAACAATTTTTGGTCCAAAATTTATGGCACCTGATTTGCAACTTAAATACATCAACAAATTGAAGATAACATTTTTGTCCTATTCAAGGTCATCTGCCTAAACCAACCTTTTTGGAACAAATGCCCACTTTATCAGGTCTTCTTCTTAATTCGCCCTCTTCTAAGTTCAAAGGCAACAAATTCGCGTTTTCGATTTTTAAAAATTGCTGAGGTGTTAAAAACATTTCTTAATTATGATAATATATACGCTAAGAAAGTATAAAAAATATTCATCTCAAAGTGCGAAAATTGACAAAATCTGAAGTTTTTCATCAACAAAACCGCGCTTTTGATTTTGAAAAATTTCTTGGCTTCCGAACGCATTATTTGATTTTGCAAATTTAAATGCCAAAATGTAGCGAATTTAGTGTGCTTATAAAAAGTATTCATGTCCAATCAATGAAAATTGCTAAAATCCGGTTTTTCCAAGCTGCAAAAAATCGCGTTTGGATTTTTAAAAATTACGGAGGCGTTAAGCGCATGTTTGGATTGTGATAGTTTGCATGTTAAAAAGTAGAGAATTTAGAGTATTTTGCATGTAGAGACAATGAAAATTGCTAAAATACGAAATTTTCCAAACTAAAAATCAACAAAATCAAGTTTTTGATTTAAAAAAATTGTTGCGGTTGATTTTGATGATTTAAATGAGAAAAAGCGAATTTAGTGTGTTTAAAAAAAGTATTAACCAATAATCATGTAGAGTCAATGAGAATTGCCAAAATGGGAAATTTTCCAGTCAACAAACTCTCGTTTTCAATTTTTAAAAATTGCTGAGGTATTGAACACTAAACACATTTTTTTTTATTACGATATTTTATATGTTAAAAAGTGAAGCATTCGAAGTGTTTTAAATGTTACTAAACATATTCATGTGGAGACAATTTTTCAAAGTTCAAAATCAATAAAATCAAATGTTTGTTTTTGATAAATTATTTATCTTATTACGAACACGTTATTTGATTTTGATGGTTTAATTTCCAAAATACAGGGAATTTTATGTTTTTTTTTTATATCAAAGAAATTTCAATTTTCCGAGCTGAAAATCAAAAAAATCAAGTTTTTCATTTAAAAAAATTGTTGCGGTTGATTTTGATGAGTTAAATGATAAAAAGCGAATTTAGTGTGTTTTGTGTTTAAGAAAAGTATTAAGTAATAATCACGTAGAGTCAATGAGAATTGCCAAAATGGAAAATTTTCCAAGTTCAAAGTCAACAAACTCTCGTAGTCAATTTTTAAAACTTGCTGAGGTATTGAACACTGAACACATTTTTTTGATTACGATATTTTATATGTTAAAAAGTGGAATATTCTGAGCGCTTTCAATATTACTAAAAATATTCATATCGAGACAATTTTTCAAAATCAACAAAATCAATTTTTTGATTTTGATAAATTATTTAACTTACGATTTTGATGGTTTAATTTCAAAAATGCAGGGAATTTTATGTTTTTTTTTAATATCAAAGAAATTTCATGCAAAATCAACGCAACAAGTTTTTTTGATTTTAGCAAAGTTTAATAACATTTGGTTCTAATTTCGAAAGATCAAATTTTTAGGCTGGTATTCAAAATGCATTCGCTCCCACAAAATGACATCGCCCTCCAAATACGGATTGTCAGATAAACGCCCAATTTAGACGTCGATCGCCCAATAGGGGGGGGGGGGGGGTTAATCGAAGAAACACTAGCCTAAACCATTAAAATATTAAATAAGTTTAGAGTAAAAATTAACGAGAAATTCAAGAACATTTCCAGAATTTTAATGTTATCCAAAAATTACCCTAAAATTGGCGAGATCTCAGTTGCAATTTATATAATTAAGGGGGAACACCTCAAGGTGAAGGCACTGAAAAAATAGGTAATTTTCGAATTTTATTTTCGGCATGAAAACAAGTCAGGAGGACAAATCGTTTTTGAAGGTTTTATTTAGTGATAAACCGACTTCCAAAATATTTTTTTCGCGCTGATCGCGGCCACTTTGAGGCCGCTGCACCAGGTGGCGCAAACGTCCTCTTGCGCGAGGGTATTTCTGGTCCCCCAAGTCATCCTGCAATAAAACGCGGGAGCTTTTTTGAAAAAGTTGTTTTTTACGAAAATGGTCAGCCCCAAAAAAACGTCAAAAAAACATGCGCCAAAAATCGAATTTTCAAAATATCGAAAATCCGGCCCGTATTTCGTTAGAGAATTCCATTCTTAATATAGTCGGCAAAACCGCATCGAAATCGGATGTAAACTTTCCGAGATTTTCCCCCCGCAATGAAAAATACGGTTTCGAGATAAAAGCGTTTAAAATTTTGGGAAAGTTTAACTTGGGATAACTTTCTTGTTTGTTCAGTTTGCACGACGACTATCAGGTATCATATGTTTTTGGCATCGGTGAACACGAATCTGTGGTCAAATTTGCGAAGTTCAAGATGGCGGATCCAACATGACGGACCAAAAGAAATTTGTATCCACCAATTTTGACCAAAATTTGAATACAAGGGTTTTCGCGGTCGCCGAACGTGAATTTATTAACAGATTATATTATTAACAGGAATATTTTAAGCCAAAAAACAAAAAAATCGATTTTTTTAAAAGGTCAAGGTAGTGTTCCCCCTTGAATCAACAAATGAAACAAAATTTTGATTTTAATAAAAACGGTACCAAGATGTAGTCATTGTGATTTGTGAACACGTAACCATCCTCTTCGACATACCGGTGTATAACTTATAAAATACGAACTGTTGGTTCATCCATAATTTAATAACAGAAAAAGAAAATTTGTGATTATAATTTAAAGCCTGATCTTTTGGCTTTCATTTAATCTAATGACCTTTTTCAGAGAAATTTTCTTATATTTTACACTATGTATAAAGCAATGCAAAATCTTACACACATTCTTCTTTATCCGTGGTGTCTGTTAGACAAAAAAAAATAAACTCAGAGACGATGTAACTGTTCTAATAACACGAACAACGTTTTATAACGACACATGATTGACAGAAAGCGAGATTAAGGAGTGCGAATGAATGATTAATCCGCGTAGGTAGTAAATATGCAGTCGTATGACAACTGGTCTTACAATTGTAATTAAACGAATTAGACAACACCTAATTGCCATTGATACCAACGACAGATAGTTATTAAAGATAAAATCTCCTTGGGCCAAATTTAAAGAGCTGGATTAAACGTTAATGATTTTTTTTTTAAGTAAGCCTAAATTATTATAGAGAATGTACAAGTATTTATACCATTAGTACATTACCAAACTGTCTGTGGTCAGGTTACTAATTTTGCTGTAACCGAACAAGGATGGTCCTATGAAGTATTAATGCTAATAATAATAAGGATAACTGTTCCTTTATAATAACTTAGGTAATTTGCGATTTTTAAACTGGTAGGTTTGAAATGTCATCAATCGCCAAACAGTGCTTTCAGCTATTTCTCGTATTTGGCGCAGGGTGTATGAAAGTTAAAAAGTTGGCAAAGACTTCTAATTTTCAAATGCATTACTAACTAGCGCTGAAGATTTCCAATTTCGAAAGTTTCGAAAATTCAAAGATTCATAGAAAATCTTCGAAGGTTGAAGTTTCGAAGATTCGATGTTCCAAAGTTTCGATGATTTGAATATTTAAAGCTTCGATTTTTTTATTTTCAAAGCTTCGAAGTTTGATCAGAACAGACAATTTTTGAAAGGAATTAAAAAAATAAGAAAAAATTCTAATAGAAAATTTATTTCATTGGATTCATGCGTGTTTGCACGAGTGAGTGGGCAAATATATTTGTGTTCGACAAAAATTACGTTTGTTTTCTATACTTTATAATGTTGGAATTGTTGATTCACTGTGCGAATTACAAATGAAAATATTTTTATAAAAAAATGTACTAAACGATAGTTTTGTTTGAGCAAATTATTGTATAACCATTTAAAATGTAATGTATCATTTTGCGAATATTGACCAGTGAAGTTAAGAAACGATTCATTTAGCAAGATATGTTATTTTTTTTACCTTTCCAATACATTAGTTTGATGTTAATTTATTATTACAGTTTCGTCTTGGGTTTTGGAGGTAAACATTTTGAAATTACATAAAAGTTTAAATCCCTCGCTGTTTAGGGTTTTGAGTTTGAGAAAATGAACACTTCGAAACTTCACGACTTCTATTCATCGAAAAATTCTAAAACTTCGAAAAATTCCCTTCGTTTTCTCAGATTCTTCGAAGCTTCGAATTATTAGGACCCTTATTACTAACTACCATAAAATTCTATTTTAAAGCTGTGATTTTTAATATAGAAAAAGCTCGCCGAGAAATAGAGAAAAATAATATTAATGAAAATGCGATACAATCTATAGATTATCGTATTTTTATTATTATTTAATTTATCTGCAATCAAGTCAGGCAATTTTACTCCTTTAAACTATAAAACTCAGATCTAACTAATAAATCTTTGATTTTGCAGTACGCAAACTAAATTCATGCATTGCATAATTTTTGATAGTCCAAGCCACTTATAAAACCAAAAATCTCTTAATCTTCATCTCCGAATAATTTCGATACATTCAGACGATCAACGCAAAGATTCACCAGCCATTGCAAAATTTTCGCATAATTGGGCATTGTTGTACCGTTTTCGATTAATCCATTGTTGTAAACGTTACCCAAGATCATAGATTCGATACAGTGTATAATAATTCAAATCTGGGCGAGGAAAAAACTCGAAATATTCTCACGAACTAACGAGTCCGGGCAAAAAAAGCCTACGGATATATTCCACAGGCCAAGCGCTACTTTGAATTTTTTTCTTCTGGGTTTCACACTTATTAACGCACACGGTGGTAATAATTTGCTACGAACTGATTCATCACACCATTAACTTTTTCACCCGTACAAAATGATGTGGCCGCGGGGGATTGGTAACTGTTCGCCGCGCAGAAATTGGAGTTGGGAAACAGCGATGGTAGAGATTAAACGAATCGAAACGTTGGTAAGGAAGTTCGTTAATGTAAATTAATGTGTAAATAATACTCGAGCAAAAGTAATTGTATAAATACGAAGAGTTTTGAGATTTTATAATGGTCTATTTTGTTGTTGGGATAAATGCATTTATCATTTTGTTTATTGCTTGAAGATACCAGAAAAACCTTAAAGAAAATCGAGATATATAATGAAATCACCAACGCTTCTTCACGAAGAGTTAGCCAAAAAAGAAATGGCAATAGCAAACGGTTCATTTGTAATAGAAATTGGTAATGCCCCGAGTGAGCTACAAGATTATAAATAAGCCGTGTATATTGATCTGATATTGAAAAAGTGTAAATTTTACACTCTTTGTTGAATCAACCGAGTGAGCTACAAGAGCTACGAGCAGTGTGATACTGATCTGTCTTCACCGTCGGGAAGAAAGTGTAAATTTTACAACACTCTTAACTCAGCAAGATCAACCAACCTGAAGATTTTGCTCAAAAAATGTTGGTAAAATTTAAGGGGGTTGGACATCTTAATTCTGGAAGTATTAGTTCGATATTTGATTCGACCCGACATTAAACTTTAAGATTCTGTAGCACCGTGTACTAATTGTTCTATGACCATGAGTGGCTGAATGGTTAAAGCCAAAGCCAACAAAAAAATTAGGGGCGGAAACTACAGTTTAACACACAGGTATCGTGCAATACTGGCTCATACTGTATTTGTAATATTTTTGCCTATACTTATTTGTAGCTATATTTCCAGCGAAGATTTCCAATTCGTCATCCAGCAAAAGTTCCATGGCCGACGTAATTTTGAGCATTTTCTAGAATCCGCTGATTTGTTGTGATTCAAATGATCAGGAGTGTGTTGCCCAATGCACGATTATGTTAATTAACGATAATTCTCGTTTAATTTGCCGCTCCTACGTGACCGCGGCGCGATTATAAATAATTTAGAAATTATATAAAAAGCATTGAGAATGACCTTTCTTGAACCCGAGCGAGTATAATGTTTACGACAAAAACACTCAATAAATAAGCTTTCGGCGTCCAAAATAATAAAAACAAAATCCTTCGCACGTACTACAATGTTCGAGAAAAAAGCAGATAATTCCAAGATTATTTTATATACACTCTATAAATATAACGCTTGAGTATGGTCTATCAAATTTTTTGGAATACTCTGTATTCAATCTTGCGATTGTTGCATATTAGGATATTAGAGGACTTCTAGGTGTAGTGCGTAGAGCTCTAGCGTCTGCCTACTAGATCCCAAGTCTTATGGCTTCGATTCCCATCCGGGCGCTAGAATATGTTTTGAGTAAATCTAGAAAGTCTGTAAGACCCCGGTCAATAGCCCATTGAATTTATGAAATTTGGATTCAATAAATTTTATCTTCTCTCTCTATAAAAAGTCTAAAGTTATATTTTCTTTGAATGAGAGAATTTTCAAAAAATGTTCGGTTCATAAGAATTATCCGAAAATCAAGAATGTTTACGGTGTTTATATAATTATAATCTGGTCAAATAAATTTAGTTTTTATATATTTTTTTTTGCCGCGGGAATTATTACAAATTTTCTTAACTCCACGCTCGGTTCGTACGGGATTAACCCCAAATCTAGGGTTGTGATATTTTGGGATTTTACATAATAATAATCTGAAATGTCTGTTAAGTAAATTTGGAACGTTTTAAGTCGATGGCAATAGTTTTTATTTTTTTTTTTTTGACGCGGGAATTATTACAAATTTTTTTAACTCCGCGCTCAGTTCGTAAGGGATTAACTCCAAATCTAGGGTTGCGATATTTTGGGATTTTACATAATAAAAATCTGAGATGTCTGTTGAGTAAATTTGGAACGTTTTAAGTCGATGGCAATAGTTTTTATTTTTTTTTTTTGACGCGGGAATTATTACAAATTTTCTTAACACCACGCACAGTTCGTAAGGGAATAACCCCAAATCTAGGGTTGCGATATTTACGGATGTTACATAATAATAATCTGAAATGTCTGTTAAGTAAATTTGGAACGTTATAAGTCGATGGCAATTGTTTTTATATTTTTTTTTTCACCGCGGGAATTATTACAAATTTTCTTAACTCCACGCTCAGTTCGTAAGGGATTAACCCCAAATCTAGGGTTGTGATATTTTGGGATTTTACATAATAATAATCTGAAATTACTGTTAAGTTAATTTGGAACGTTTTAAGTCGATTGCAATTGTTTTTATATTTTTTTTTCACCGCGGGAATTATTACAAATTTTCTTAACTCCACGCTCAGTTCGTAAGGGAATAACCCCAAATCTAGGGTTGTGATATTTTGGGATTTTACATAATAATAATCTGAGATGTCTGTTAAGTAAATTTGGAACGTTTTAAGTCGATGGCAATTGTTTTTATATTTTTTTTTTCACCGCGGAATTATTATAAATTTTCTTAGCTCCACGCTCAGTTCGTAAGGGATTAACCCCAAATCCAGGGTTACGATATTTAGGGATTTTACAGAATAATAATCTGAGATGTCTGTTAAGTAAATTTGGAACGTTTTAAGTCGATGGCAATTGTTTTTATATTTTTTTTTCACCGCGAGAATTATTACAAATTTTATTAACTCCACGCTCAGTTCGTAGGGGATTAACCCCAAATCTAGGGTTGCGATATTTAGGGATTTTACAAAATAATAATCTGAAATGTCTGTTAAGTAAATTTAGAACGTTTTAAGTCGATGGCAATTGTTTTTATATTTTTTTTACACCGCGGGAATTATTACAAATTTTCTTAACTCCACGCGCAGTTCGTGAGGGATTAACCCCGAATCAAGGGATGCGATATTTTGGGATTTTACATAATAATAATCTGAAATGTCTGTTAAGTAAATTTGGAACGTTTTAGGTCGATGGCAATTGTTTTTATATTTTTTTTAAGCCGCGGGAATTATTGCAAATTTTCTTAACTCTACGCTCGGTTCTTGAGGGATTAACCCCGAATCTAGGGTTGCGATATTTTGGGATTTTACATAAAAATAATCTGAAATGTGTGTTAAGTAAATTTGGAATGTTTTAAGTCGATGGCAATTGTGTTTATATTTTTTTTCACCGCGGGAATTATTATAAATTTTCTTAACTCCACGCTCAGTTCGTAAGGGATTAACCCCAAATCTAGGGTTGCGATATTTAGGGATTTTACATAATAATAATCTTAAATGTCTGTTAAGTAAATTTGGAACATTTTAGGTCGATGGCAATTGTTTTTAGATTTTTTTTTCACCGCGAGAATTATTACAAATTTTCTTAACTCCACGTTCAGTTCGTAAGGGATTTACCCCAAATCTAGGGTTGCGATATTTTGGGATTTTACATAATAATAATCTGAAATGTGTGTTAAGTAAATTTGGAACGTTTTAAGTCGATGGCAATTGTTTTTATATTTTTTTTCACCGCGGGAATTATTGCAAATTTTTTTAACTCCACGCTCAGTTCGCAAGGGATTAACGCAAAATCCAGTGTTACGATGTTTATGGATTTTTACATAATAATAATCCGAAAGTTCTACTTTTCATACTTTTCATAAATTTACGACACACGGCTTTGTGCATTGTATCTATTTTTGCAAGCCGGTATTTATATTTATAATACGTTACGTTATTATCCTGATACATTCCCATTTTTTAGGCCTCACGGAGAGAGTAGTTCCTTTGAGCCACTGATATATACGAGCAGTTAGTTCCCTTCCACAGCGGAGAAAAAGAGTTTCACTGTCCACATAACACGTGCGCCATTACATAAACACTTATTTATGTGTGAAGAAAGTGAAATTATTATTATTTATGGGTGTGCGAAATGTGTCCAAAATGTTTTACGTTCGAAAATATATACATAAAAAAAACACACACACACAACGCGATTTCTACACCGCCGAAATTGCGATTTGCATAATTATAAGACTTTTACCGAATATTTAATTGATCGAAAAAGATTTGCGCGCTCTCTCTCTCCTCGTCGGGTTAACGAACAAATTAAATTGTTTTTATATGGTTAATGTTGGGCAATTTTAATTATGACATAATTCGGTGCTTATATGGATACGCAGGTAAAATGGTGGTCCGTGTTGAAATTTTTTGGCTTGATAACATTTACCTTATCAGAATTTATTACCTCACTTCCACCAGAATTTTTATCGAGCTCCCGATGAAAGTTCCTGCTTTCACCGCGAGAGTCTGTAAATCAACGCCGCTTCGATCGTAGGAATATTACGCGCTGGAGAAGAGGAAGAAGTCTTGTAAAAGTGGAGATTTATACCGGGGATAATCAGAAAGTAAGTGAACGAATTTAAGGAAGTAAAAAAAAGTGTAGATTAATATTATTCTACGAAATTAACGTTGTTTAACAGTTATCTTTACTTGATGTTTCGATGAAGCTGATACGTGTTAAAAGTTCTTGTTTACATAACGAACTGGGAAGGCCACCACGGAAACTCCCCGTCTGATTCCCCAAGTAATGTCTAAATTGCTTTCATTTGATAATCGAAACTGATCAGAGTTGATCATGCAAGTGATCCAGATCATGCGTCATGTAAAAAAAAACTGGGAATACTGTTACCCCGCACGTCGTCATGATAACGTGCAGAAAACGCTTTTCACGCCCGCCACGTACGCACTCTTGGAGCAAAACTAGAGATCATGATTCAATTCTCAACCTGAATTTCACAATTTATATTATTATTAAAATGCGTTAACAAACATATACCGACCTTTTGGCGCATCGATAAAACCTCCGATTCGTAGTCGGAAGGTCGAAGGATCGAACCCCATTGTTGAAGTTGGGTTCATTCATTTTCTTTTTATAGTTTTTATAAATCCATGTGTATTTAAATATCTTAATTTTAGAATCAATCAATTTTTTTCTCGAAAACGGCTGAATAGTGCGCCCTATTACTTGCACCTGTTACACTCCTAGTCATGACCTACACGTGTGCCAAAGATGGATCGAATCGGTGAGTCACACATCTGATCCTCTCCTTGTAAGATAATTACAAACGCCTTAATTTTTGATCAAGTTGCAAAATATCGCAATTATCCATTCATCTCGGAGAAAGTTCAAATTGTAATCTAATAGACTGATTACATTTTGAACAAATTTTTAACAATTTTTATTTTGCTATTAAGAGCTCATAATATTCAATTACGAATTGTGCCTTTAAACCCCAACAAACCTTTCAAGCTAATCAATCCCGTGCAATTTTAACCTTCCACGCACATACAAAACTAATTACACCAAACGATTAATATGCACATAATATTCCCATAAAGAAAATTCCAAGCGAAAGCACTTCACGTGCCCGAAGTGTTTATTTTGTGCGTACGGGAATAAATATGTATTCTATAATACGCTATCAAATTGACCCAGTTAAAGCCTGTCAGTTCAATAAACTCGTAAAGATAAGCTAAAGAAACAAAAAAAAAAACACAAAACAATGACATTTATTCAAAACGCCTCGGAAACTACTCCCGCGTCTTATCGGCGCGGGCTCCAAAAGGCGCGTTGCGTAACCGCTCTGAAGATATTTCGCCAACACCGTCACTGGATAATATGTGTGTGTACGTCTAGGAAAAAATCCGGTTTATCTATTTTGACCCACATTTTGGCCGGGTTCACGCCTGATCGACCTTTTCGATGACGGAATCGAGCGACAATGGGGTTGTGTTTGATAACCACAAATAATTGTCATGTGTTGTTTGGTTTATTGACTAATTTTATAAACCTGTTTAAAAATCTAGCTCCTGTAACTTATTTGAAAAAAAGTTGATTTTTTCAAACTTTGAACGGCCGTTGGAGCTAAACAAAGAATACAAATCGAACGTGGTTTTCAAATCTGTATTCCTTGGGTGCTAATTAGTCGGATTCAATTAAAATTGGCGATTTTCAATTTTTGATGAAAACTGCCCACTTCTCACTTTTGCCCAAAAATTGCATTTAAACGAATTTCCTGAACAAACCACTGGTTCGATATACGTCACTGGAAAGATCCTTTCAAGACGCTTCTGAAAATGTACTTGTCCACCCACAAATGTCTATTTGTAGCCCGTGACGCGTTTGCAAAGAAAATTCGAAAGTGGAAAAAATCGAAAAAATCTACTTTTTTAATAATCATCGTAGACCTTCAAGTAATATCTTTTTTTTCATCAGAAGGTGTCAGAAAATTTCATCTAGAAAAAATTGCAACAAAGTTGGCAAGTCACCATGAACATTATGAAAAATTTGAATTTTTCAGAGTTTGCACGGCTGTAGCGGCTAAACGAAGAATCCAAAGCGAACGCGGTTTTCAAATCCGTGCTCCTTGGGTGCAAATTAGCCGGTTTTATTTAAAATTGGCGATTTTTAATTTTTGACGAAAACTTGAAAAACCACCCAAGGGTCCCCCCTTCTTACTTTTGCCCAAAAATTTCATTTAAAATGATTTCCTGAAGAAACCACTGGTTCGATTCAGGGTTTCTATAAGTCACCAGAAAGATCCCTTCAAGACGCTTCAGAAAATGTACTTGCTCACCCACAAATGTCTATTTGAAGCCCGTGACGCGTCAGCAAAGAAAACGCGAAAATGGAAAAAATCGAAAAAATCAACTTTTTTAATAATCATCATAGACCTTCATGTAATACCTTTTTTCATCAGAAGAATAAGCTAAATTGATCGGCGTTAAAAAAATTCATCTAGAAAAGTTGGTCACCATGTAAATAGATCAACTACACAATACTAAACACTGTTACATTTTTAACTACTGGATGATAATAAATTATAATTTAGAACATTTAAATGAAAAACTTAATTAACGTTATAATAACGTTAATTAGCAATAATCCATGGTTCTGTTGAGAGACCGTAGGTCAATGAACAATAAACATTTTAACATTTACGATTGTGTGAAGTATCAACAAATATTTATATTAAATGGGAAACCGTTTCGTGCATCTGCGAATCGAGTCACCTTATAATAATAAAAAATCTCTAAAGCAATTATTTTTGCTAGAAGCGACTGGAATAATAATAACACCATTTGACATTAGAGTATTGTGTTCTTTAAAGAGCACGTGCTGCGATTGTTGGATGAAAATTATTATTAAAACGCTGCATATAAAAATGTGACACGGCAAAATATTATATTCAATAACTAGAATGTAAATTTGCAAATAAGTCTTGGCCTTAAAATATGCAATTCAAAATGTAGTACTTAGAAATCAAAAGGTAAATCGATATAGCAAGTCTCGAATATAATAATTATTTACGTATTAAGACAGTAAAGCTAAGCGCACACTTGTCGGAAGCGGACGGACGGCACGCATCGGATAAAATTGCTTAACACAGTTGTAAACGTTTATCCGTTCCATGCCGTACCGATAAATGTTCGTTGACGTCAGCCATTTTCTTTTAAATGGCAACCCCCTGTTTTCGTTCTTGATTTTGAGAGATCTTTCCATTATCGAATTGGAAGTATGAAAACGTTGCCACCTTACATCAGAAATTTTTCGAGTAAATCACAATTGAAGTCGAGAACCCGATATTTAGAGTTTTTGTAAAATGACCTTGTTCGAGCGCTTGTAGCAATTTTTCCAAACAAAAATGATCTTGACCCTTCATATAATACAAAATGGTTTCAGCAAGACGGCGCATCCCCTCACTAGAAGCGTTTTATAATTAATTTTTTTGTCGAGCATGTAGAAATTCTTCTTGAACATTTTGAATATTTTCCAGGCTAATTCTGCACATTCATCTCTCTCAAAATCCAAAACAAAAATAGAGGGTTGCTATATAAAAAACAAAATGGATGACGTCAAAACGACTGAAAATCGACTTCATGCAAAAATGTGTATTTTTGTAAAAGAAAATCGAACTCATTTCGGTTTTACTGAATATTGTTGTAGTATACAATATAATTTGCAATTGATTTTGTGAAATTTCAAGTCGATAGCAATTGTTTTTATATTTTTTACAAGTCGGCGAAATTATTGTTTCTTCTTTCTACAATTTCACGCTCTGTTCAAATGGAATAATCTTGAAATGTAGGGATGGTGTGTTTACAGATTTTTATAGAATCGTAACCCAAATGAATTTTGTATAGATTTGTGTAATTTCAAGTCGTTGGCAATTGTTTTTATATTTTTTACAAGTCGGCGAAATTATTGTTTTTTTTTCTACAATTTCACGCTCTGTTCAAATGAAATTATCTTGAAATGAAGGGATGGTGTGTTTACAGATTTTTATAGAATCGTAACCCAAATGAATTTTGAATATATTTGTGTAATTTCAAGTCGTTGGCAATTGTTTTTATATTTTTTACAAGTCGGCAAAATTATTGTTTTTTTTTTCTACAATTTCACGCTCTGTTCAAATGGAATAATTTTGAAATGTAAGGATGGTGTGTCTACAGATTTTTATAGAATCGTAACCCAAATGAATTTTGAATTAATTTGTGTAATTTCAAGTCGTTGGCAATAGTTTTTATATTTTTTACAAGTCGGCGGAATTATTGTTTTTTTTTCTACAATTTCACGCTCTGTTCAAATTGAATAATCTTGAAATGTAGGGATGGAGTATTTACAGATAAGATTTTTGATGTAATGGTAAACTTTAAAACTTCAATATCTCAAAACTGTAGAACTGTAACTTATCTGGTTTTGATTGTAAGCCGACGATATGTTGTTTCTTTTTTTTTATAGAATTTCTTAGTTTGTTGCGATAAGTAGAGCAAATAAAATCATACACACACATTCAATTAGGTGTAATTATTTATGAGGCACACCGCAGGTTGTTGGCGTTATAATTGCAATCTCCACAGTCTACAATAAACACAATTATTAATTAGCAAGTGTCAAGCAGCGCCGGTGCATTTGCATTACCGTATACTCCTCTCTTTTGCAATACCGTTGCAAAAGTGTAATGAAAATTCGTATAATCGTGTGAGCAAATAATTAGAATATAGTGTACGCATGCGTTTGTGTGTGAAAGTGGTACTCTAAGTTCACAGTGTTACGTAATAACTGGGGGGTACGAAACAAATTTGTTTCATCTGTAGACTAATCTTAAATTTCTACAAGTTAAAATGAGAAAACGAATGCTTTTCATCTTCTACAATTTAAGAGTTTTGAAAAGACTACAACAAATTATTTATTTGTTACGCCACATAGGTGGAAAAATAAATATTAGTAGACGTTAAGGGCTAACAGTTTATTTTTATAACACGTTACATAAATATCTGCAAGTATTTCTGTCTTTAGGTTTTGGTTTAATTTTTCTTATTAACAAAGTTTTTTTAACAATTTACTATAAACAGATAAAATGCAGAACCAATCAAGTAACAACAGTTAAATTTGACATATAGCTAACCAATACATATATCTACCCAATGAAGTAATTTGAAGGCAAAATCATAATTAATAAAGAAACCATGAACAAATTAAGACACAAATTAATAATATTTGTCATCTAATTTATTCATAATTTCGTTAATAATTAAGATTTTGCATTCAAATTATTTCATTGCGTAGATATGTGTATTGGTTATCTACATGTCAAATTTAACTGTTGTTACTTGATTGGTTCCGCATTTTATCTGTTTAAAGCGAACTTTGGTAATAATAAAAATTAAACCAAAAACTAAAGACAGAAATTCTTACAGATATTTTTATTTATAAACTCGCGTGCATAAAAATCGACCCGCTATAAATTTCTGACTAACTTTTTTGGTTTTAGCAACTATCCTTCAGATCAAAAAAAAATATTTTTTTTTAGAAACTATTATAAACGATAAGCACTCTTGATCAATTCTACCTCATATTAAAGCATATTAAATTGTCTTTCAAAGACACATTAATATGCTTTAATATGAGTTAAAATTGATCAAGAGTGCTTATCGGTTATAATAGTTTCTAAAAAAAAAAGTTAAAAGTTAATAGTGGGCCGATTTTTATACACGGAAATTTATAACAATTCAAAAGTGTATTATTAATATCAAGTAGGATTGTCCAAATTCTGTACACTTTTTTAACATTATGAATGAACTTTAAAAATATTCCCTCTATTGAATTTTATTGTACGCTAAGGTGTTCCTGTGACTTTTAAGACATCATTTATAAGAGAGACATTTGCGAAAACACCGGAGGGGATCGACGAAAATAAACGACGCGCGAACCTCTTCAAAACTTTCTAACGTGGGCGTCGCGCGCGTCGTGCAAATATATAATCGACGCGTCCAAGATTTGAAAGCCGGACGTGCCATCGAAATTGGTGACGACAATAAGCGATCCCGGTGACGATTTAAATACGAAAGATTTTTCACGTACCGAAAATAAAAAAAAAATGCGACGCTCAATGTGCTCAATTTACGAAATGTCAATGAACTCCGGCTTTAAATATTTTACGTGCGATAATGTAAATACGAGCGCTCGTACAGGTTTTTTTGGTACGGGTTAAATAATGTACGTAATCGCGTTGCTATCGACCGAGAAAGAAAAAAAAAGAGGGGAATATTAATTGATATCGTGATGCGATAGCGGTTTTTCTAACTTTCGGATCGGTTATAATTTTGTCACGTCTTACAAATTTTAAAACAATAGATTTTTATGTTTCATATAAAAAAAAAACTAATTCACAGACCAATTATTTTATAGAGTATTTTTGTAGACTTTTACAGACGGCATCATTAATCCAAAATTAAGGCAAAGTTGCCTTCAAAAGGAGTTTTATACGTACAGTTAGCGCGTTCACAATGTACGATTTCGCACGCACCATGCTTGTTGCCCGATGCAACGGCGCGTGCATTTTGCTGCGACACGTCGGCGTGTTTATTCATGTATTTATACATCCCCACTTAATCGGATATGCTCTTTAAAATCATGACTAGGTATTCAGACAACCACAATCTGGTTATAATCATTAATCTACCTCCATAAAGTTATCATCAAATCCAATTTCATACACCATTCGTAGATTATAAACCGACGACCACAAAATTATCATCAACATCATTTTTACTTTGTCCATTGCGAAGGTCGAGAAAGTATTATGAATTTTTTCTTTTTTTTAAATTCAATTTTAAGCACTTTTCGAGTTGCCACAAATTTAATAAAATTCGCAGAATGTGCAGAGTATAAACCTACGACCACAAAATCATTTTTACTTTCTCTGTTGCGAAGGTGGAGAAAGGCTTGCGAATTTTTTCATTTTTTTTTCAAATTCTTTTTTCAATTTGAAGCACTTTTTGAGTTGCCACAAATTTAATAAAATTCGTAGAATGTTTAGACTATCCCACAATAACAAAATTATCATCAAAATCAGTTTTGCTTTCTCCGTTGTGAAGGTCGAGAAGGTATTGCGAATTTTTTCAATTTTTTTAAAATTAAATTTTCAATTTTAAGCACTTTTTGAGTTGCCACAAAATTAATAAAATTCCTAGAATGTGTAGAGTATAAACCTACGACCACAAAATCATTCTCACTTTCTCTGTTGCGAAGGTGAAGAAAGGCTTGCGAATTTTTTCAATTTTGTTTTAAATTAAATTTTCAATTTTAAGCACTTTTTGAGTCGCCACACATTTAATAAAATTCGTAGAATGTGTAGACTATCCTACGAAAACAAAATTCTCATTAAAATCATTTTTACTTTCTCCGTTGTGAATGTCGAGAAGGTATTGCAAATTTTTTCCTTTTTTTTAATTCAATTTTCAATTTTAAGCACTTTTTGAGTTGCCAAAAATTTAATAAAATTCGTTGAATGTGTACACTATCCTACGATAACAAAATAACCATTAAAATAATGTTTACTTTCTCCGTTACGAAAGTCGAGAAAGCCATGTGAATTTTTTAATTTTTTTTTAAATTCAATTTTCAATTTTAAGCACTTTTTGGGAAGCCAAAAATTTGATAAAATTCGTTGAATCTGTCGACTATCCTACGATAACAAAATAACCATTAAAATAATGTTTACTTTCTCCGTTACGAAGGTTGAGAAAGCAATGTAAATTTTTTCAATTTTCAATTTTAAGTACTTTTTGAGTTGCCAAAAATTTAATAAAATTCGTTGAATGTGTAGACTATCCTACGATAACAAAATAACCATTAAAATAACGTTTACTTTCTCCGTTACGAAGGTCGAGAAAGCAATGTGAATTTTTTCAATTTTCTTTAAATTCAATTTTCAATTTTAAGCACTTTTTGAGTTGCCAAAAATTTAATAAAATTCGTAGAACGTGTAGACTATCCTACAATAACAAAATTACTATTAAAATAATGTTTACTTTCTCCGTTACGAATGTCGAGAAAGCAATGTGAATTTTTTTAATTTTTTTTTTTAAATTAAATTTTGAATTTTAAGCACTTTTTGAGTTGCCAAAAATTTAATAAAATTCGTAGAATGTGTTAACTATCCTACGATGACAAAATACCCATTAAAATAATGTTTACTTTCTCCGTTACGAAGGTTGAGAAAGCAATGTGAATTTTTTCAATTTTTTTTTAATTCAATTTTCAATTTTAAGTACTTTTTAAGTTGCCAAAAATTTAATAAAATCCGTAGAATGTGTAGACTATCCTACTATAACAAAATAACCATTAAAATAATGTTTACTTTCTCCGTTACGAAGGTCGAGAAAGCAATGTGAATTTTTTCAATTTTTTTTTTAATTCAATTTTCAATTTTAAGCACTTTTTAAGTTTCCACAAATTTAATAAAACTCGTAGAATGTGTAGACGATCCTACGATAACAAAATTATCATCAAAATCATTTTTACTTTCTCCGTTGCGACGGTCGAGAAAGAATTTTTTCAAATTTTTTTTATACAATTTTCAATTTTAAGCACTTTTTGAGTTGAGTTCCCACAAATTTAATAAAATCCATAGAATGTCTAAACCACAAAATATTTCTAAAGACTACAAACCTACGAACATAAAATTATCATCAAAATCATTTTTACTTTTTTTGTTGCGAAAGTCGAGAAATAATTTTTTAAATTTTTTTTAACAGAATTAAATTTTTAATAATAAGCACTTTTTGAGTTGCCAAAAATGTAATAAAATTCGTAGAATGTGTAGACGAACCTACAACAACAAATTGATCATTAAATTCATTTTTACTTTCTTCGTTGCGAAGGTCGAGAAAGTATTGCGAATTTTATCATTTTTTTAAAAATTCAATTTTCAATTTTAAGCACTTTTTAAGTTGCCACAAATTTAATAAAATTCATAGAATGTGTAGACTATCCTATGGTAGCAAAATTATCATCAAAATCATTTTTACTTTCTCCGTTACGAAGGTCGAGAAAGTATTGTGAATTTTTTCAATTTTCTTTTTATTCAATTTGCAATTTTAAGCACTTTTCGAGTTGCCACAAATTTAATAAAATTCCTAGAATATGTAGACTATTCTACGATAACAAAATTATCATCAAAATTACCTATTTTTACTTTCTCCGTTGCGAAGGTCGAGGAATTCAATTTTCAATTTAAAGCACTTTTTGAGTTGCCAAAAATTTAATAAAATTAGTAGAACGTGTAGATTATCCTACAGTAGCAAAATTATCATCAAAATCATTTTCATTTTATCCGTTGCGAAGGTCGAGAAAATATTACGAATTTTTTCAATTTTTTTTTAAATTCAATTTTCATATTTACACACTTTTTGAGTTGCCACAAATTTAGTAAAATTCGTAGAATGTGTACACAATCCTACGATAGCAAAATTATCATAAAAATAATTTTTATTTTCTCCGTTGCGAAGGTCGAGAAAGTATTGTAAATTTTTCAATTTTTTTTTAAATTAAATTTTCAATTTTAAGCACTTTTTGAATTAAATAAATACATAAATCTGCAACAAGTAAAGTTGTTTCTAATTTGTTTACTTATTGAATTGCCACAAAATGAATAAAATTCGTAAAATGTGTAGACTATCCTACGATAACAAAATTACCATCAGAATCATTTTTACTTTCTCCGTTGCGAATGTGGAGAAAGGCTTGCGAATTTTTTCAATTTTTTTTTAAATTCAATTTTTAATTTTAAGCACTGTTTGAGTTGCCACAAATTTACTAAAATTCGTCGAATGTGTAGACCATCCTACGATAACAAAATTACCATCAAAATCATTTTTACTTTCTCCGTTGCGAAGGTCGAGAAAGTATTGCGAATAAAAAAAAAAAATAATACAATTTTAAGCACTTTTTGAGTTGCCGCAAATTTAATAAAATTCGTAGAACGTGTAGACTATATACCTACGATCACAAAATTATCATCAAAATAATTTTTTCTTTCTCCGACGAGAAAGTATTTTGAATTTTTTCAATTTTTTTTTAACGGAATTCAATTTTCAATTTTAAGCCACAAATTTATTAATAAATTAACAGAAAAACTGACTTTAATTAAAAAAATACATTCAAACACTTTTAACGATTAACTACAAATCGGAATTATCGACCACCGTTATAACAAAAGACTATTTATCATGTTCCCACGTAAATTCGAATATCACCATTCGGCTTCTATTATAACAGGGAGTTAATACATTCTAAAAATAGTTAATAAATGAAATACATACAACTAATACCTTTAATGCTGCCACTGGAAGTGTGAGGCTGTTGCACTTGATTTTGCTGTTGTACTTGTTCCAATTTTGGACTAACATTGTTCCACATCTCAAACATTTTGCAGTTCACTTGTTTCTTAAATTATTTTTTTCTTTTAGTAAAAAATAACTCTTATATTACAAACGGATTGAACACAGACTGCGATTTTCTTTTCATTTGGTAACTGAACTTCACTTTAAAAACGGAAAAAGGTCACTTTTGCGCACTTTACTCGAGTCACGTTATAATAAAGTTACTGTAATTGGTTTGTCGTAAAATAATGTCATGGGAGGTATCCATATCAGCCCTGTTCTTTGAGCGCCTTACGCAATACACTTTCCATCTCTTCATTCTAAACGCACGAAACGCCTTTGGACAACATCCATTTTACACATCTGATTACCTCCTAAACGTGTGGAAGAGAGAGAGAGAGAGAGAAAAAAGAATCAGGTATTTCTAGAAAAACAAAAAAAACAACAACAAACGACTGCATGCTATAGTATAGGAAAAACTGTTTGGAGAAAATTGAGAAATTCGTGTCGTCAAAAAGGTTGAACGGAATAGACTAATCTTCAATATCATTCACTCTTCCCAGCCCGGATTTCTTTCAAACATCCGTCCTTTAAGAAAAAAAGGTTGAAGTTATTTTATGCTCGATAATTACACAGAATTTATGGAATTTTTTTTCATAAAATTGGATACGTTTGAACTAATTTATTATTAGGACTTTATTATTATTATTATTTGCTAGTTAGTAGTAAACTCTTACTGCCTGAAAATGAGCTGAAGTAAAACTAATTATTTAACTGCTTGTTATTATCAAAGCAGAAAAAGTTCTTTACTTAGTAGTACATCTTTTTGGCAATGAATGAAGTTGAAGCAAAATCGATTCTTTAAATGCTTGTTATTTTCAAAGCAGTACGAGTTTTGTAATTGAAGGTTTAACTTTGCAGTAAATCTTTTTGGCAATGAATAAAGTTGAAGAAAAACCGATTCTTCAGTTGCTTATTATTTTCAAAGCTGTAAGAGTTTAGTAGGGCTTTAATTTTTAGTACATCTTTTTGGCAATGAATAAATTTGAAGCAAAATCGATTAAAGAACTTATTTTCTTTCTTATTTTCGAAGAAGTAAGTGTTTAATGTAATAAGGTTTTATTTTTGGCAATGAATAAAGTTTTGGAACAGCAGGCCAAAATAAGTCGACCTCCTCTTATCAAACTCTTGCTGTGATTTAGAATCTACGTTATATTTAGCGAAATTTGCGGCGGTGTTTAAATACTTTGAACTGTAATGTGTTTAAATATGAAAATAACAAATAATATGTTGGAAGTTTCTATTTATTTTAAAAATGTTAAATTTCCACTAGAGCATGACAAAAACAAATAATATTATAATTGTTTGTTTTTAAACGTATGTGCAATAATAAATATAATTTTCTCCATGTTAACAGAATGCGAGTTACTTAAAGAACTCAATGTAAAATTCTGGTGGTAATCGTTTCAGTGAACTCTGCACTTCTTCTTAGAATTCTTAAATTTATATTTTTTTAACATTTGAGCATTAAAATACATCATATTAAAAATATGAAATATGAGAAATTGCACTTTTTAAAGTTCGAAAATTTCAAAATCGCAATTTTGATTTTTAAATTTCATAACTGGCGAACGCGTTGTCCGAAAATGCGCCAAATTTAGTCAAATTTAAAAGTTGATAAAGGAATATTTTCGTAAAATCAACGCAAAACGTTTTTAAAATTCGAAGATTTTAAATTTCGATTTTGATTTATTTTCAATTGCAGAACAGCCAAACGACTCTGATTTTGATGATTCAAACAAAATTGGCAAATTTAGCGTGATTTTAAAAAGGATTCCGACACTTTCTAGTGAAATTAACAGAAAATAAAAAAAAAACATTTTTTTTTTTTTAAGTGCGGAGATTTTAAAATCGCGATTTGATTTTTAAATTTCATAACTGGCGAACGCGTTCTCCGAAAATGCGCCAAATTTAGTCAAATATAAAAGTTGATAAAGGAATATTTTCGTAAAATCAACGCAAAACGTTTTTAAAATTCGAAGATTTGAAATTTCGATTTTGATTTATTTTAAATTACAGAACAACCAAACGAGATTTTGATGATTCAACCGTCAAAATTGAGAAATTTAGCGTGATTTTAAAAAGGATTCCGACACTTTTTAGTCAAATTAACAGAAAATGCAAAAAACATTTTTTTAAAGTGCGGAGATTTTAAAATCGCGATTTGATTTTTAAATTTCATAACTGGCGAACGCGTTGTCTGAAAATGCGCCAAATTTAGTCAAATTTAAAAGTTGATAAAGCAATATTTTCGCAAAATCGCGATTTGATTTTTAGATTGCATAACTGGCGAATGATTTCAACGTCAAAATGCGCCAAATTCAGTCAAATCAATAAATCAAAAGTTGATGAATATTTTCGTAAAATCAACGCAAAACGTTTTTAGTTAGTTCCAAGATTTTAAGTTGCGATTTTGATTTATTTTAAATTACAGAATAGCCAAACGCGTCTGATTTTGATAATCCACTGAAACATCAAAAAATGGCAAATTTAGTGTGATTTTTAAAAGAATTACAAAATTTTCTTGTAAAATGGACGCAAAAAGCAAAAATTGCATTTTTTAAATTAAAATAATTTTTAAGACGCGATTATGAGTTTTGAAAATGTATAACTGCTGAACGCGTTGTTCGTTTTTAGTATTTCTAACGTCAAAATGTGCCAAATTTAGTGTAATTTAAAAGTTGGTTACCTTCGTAAAATCAACGCAAAATATCTAAATGTTACGTCTTTAAAGTTCGAAGATTTTAAAATCGCGATTTTAATTTTTAAATTGCCAATTGGCGCACGCGTTGTCCGATTTTGATAAGTCTTACGACAAAATGTTCCAAATTCGCAAGGAGTTTGAAAGTTTTTTAGGAAATACTTTCGTAATATCAATGAAAAAAAGTCAAAATTTCTTATATTTTAACTGTTAGTCTAAGCACCTGGGATAAATTTATGTGTATTAACTACTTTTGTAATAATTAATTAAAATGAACATTGTACTATGGTATTCCCTGTACATAAATAAATAAAAAAAATCAAGTTTTTCTAATTAAAATATTTTAAATTGCAATTTTGATTTTTTTAAATTGCAGAACTTCCAAACGCGTCCTGTGATTTTAATCATTTAAACGTCAAAATATGGCGAATTTAGTGATATTTTAAGATGGATTACGAAATTTTCCCGTGAAATTCAAATAAAATGCAAAAATTGTACTTTTTAAGATTTGAAAATCGCGATTTTGATTTTTGAAATAGCGCAACTGCCAAACGCGTTGTTCGATTTTGATAATGCAAACGAGAAAATGTGACAAATTTAGTGTTAAATAAAAGTTGATTGAAAGATATTTTTGTAACATCAACGCAAAACATCAAAATTTCACGGCTTCAATGTTCCAAGATTTGAAATTGCGATTTAATTTTTTTAACCTCTTCAGGGACAAATTTATTTTGAAGTTTCAAATCTTTTAAGAAACAATTGATATCTCGCCAGTAGGACCGGTCAGAAGGTATCTGCCTGGAAATGCACAACTGTAGCAGCTTTTAGTGCTTGACATGAGATGGCAGTATTAAGGTAAATCCTGTTTGTTTGAAATATGTTCATCATTTTTTAAAACGTACATAAATGTGTTTCTATCCCTGAAGAGGTTAATACTTTTTGTACTCATTCTAGAACATGTACTGCGAACTTAGGTTTTTATTTTAGAGTTCTGATCGGTGCTTGCAACTATTCTTTGTGATAATTTGATGGATTTGAAAATATCGAATTTTCAATTTTTAAAAAATTGTTATCTTTCGAAATTTAACAGTAACTACAATACTAATCCAAACGCATCTTAAAACTAGTTCAGATCTATTCGATTGCAATGTTTGGGTGCGGTATCAAGTTCAAAACATTCATTATGGCTAAATTTTACATAACGTTTTCAAAACTTGAAATATCTTCTATAATCGGCGCGCGCCGACTTCATGGTATGATCACGTTACGTTCACCCCGTGTCCTCGTGATAGTTATGAAAAGTCTGACTCACACTGCCTTGTCATATTTTAGTTTTGTGTCAGAAATATACATCTTATTACTTTAACTATTTAATTGTAATTGAAAAAGACCGAGTTATGGATAGAACGTAATCACTACATTTGAATAAGATAGAAACACGAGAGCACATGACATACACCGGGACTAATTAAAAATTTCGGCTGCGTGACACACGCTTTACAAGCGTTTGCGCTGACCAATCAGTGAACATCACGCGAAGATCACGTAAACCCATTATACCACGAATTCGGCGCGCCGAGTATAGATACATGAAAATAATTAGAGTACTATTGTTTAGAACTATCAGAACTTTACGCTGGGGTGCTAACTTGACACATGGCTCCAGTTTTGAAATCTTTGGGATGTTCTACAATAATAAAATCCTTCAACCTTTTTAACCATTCAAACACTTACAACAGATTCCAGTTTTTAACATCGACTTGTTTTTTTTTCGGCCATACAAACAATTTGGGAATTTGGCCCAGTTTTTCCTATACTACCATAGAATCAGCAAAGAAAATGTATTTAAAAAATAAACCGCGAGGTCAATAGCTCCGATTACCTCAAATTTTTTTTGCTGGTCAAATTAATTAAAATTTTAGAATTCGGCCTCGCTAAATTAATGCAAACGGCCACGGACGGCAGCGGTGATTCCGTTAACTCTGAATTTGAATACATTTCGGTTTGCTGAATCTATTTTCGGCTTCGACTGCGAGTCCTCTCATGCTTTCGGCGTACGGTACTTTATTCATTCGCGATTGTGATACGCAAATAAATGATATAACCAAAGCCTACCTCAACGTATCTAAAATTAAACTCTCGATGCCACAAACTTATTACGACAGAGATATATATGTTTGTTTGCCAATATTTTTCGAGCAATATCAACACTTTGTTTATTGTTGTTATTATATCGGTTATCGATTCGGCGTTATTGCACGCATAAATGCAAGTGGTTTTTTCAATAAAACGCTTCCGCGTCGGCGTAAGTGTAAATTTAAAAGCTGTATAAAATAAGGGGTGGGGGGGGGGTCAATGGTAACAAAACGTTCATACAGTAAACGACAGTTAATTTTGTGGCATTGATAAAATTGTTATTTCAACAAATAATTATGAGTGAAACCAGTGAAAATAGCAACGACAGTTATTTTATAAATACGCAGATGTTGCGAGCTCTATCGCGCTGAATTTGCTACCGGAAAAATCAAAGATAAAGCATGAACAGTAGTAGGAAAAATTCCAGGATTGGTGCAAAAGCATTTTTATTAAAATTTATTCATTTCATTTTTTACTAAATAGGCATTAATTCACAGTAAGCGTTCCTACGTGAATTTAATCAAATCGAATACCGCCACAATCCAATCGTAATCTTGAGGCGATCCGGCAGCGCGAGATGTTATCCCCGTGTCTTAAAATGACGGGATTGATTGACAAGCTGACGGGACTTCCAGCATAATTTCATACTAATTAATGGGATTTAATTTACTCCGTCATCTCTACATCTTCCAATTGGGGGGCTCCGGCTAATCACCGATTTGCGAGAGCACTTAGGCTCGAGGAAAGCGAGTTTCGTTTTGGAACGTTTATGCAAGAGGAAGTGAAATTATTTGTAAATTATATTCAGCAATCATTTATCTAGTTACGAAATAATGATATATAGCATTGCGTACAATTTTTTTTTTCTGTAAAGTTATACAACTTTTATATGAAAGATGTTCTTAACTAATTGACGATGAAAACTGTCATTATTTTTAGCAAAGTTTGTCAGTTGTTTTTGAAAGTTTCAAGTCGATGGAAATTGTTTTTATATTTTTTTCGCATCGACGAATTTACTGCATTTTTTTTTTAATTTCATCTGCGTTCACATTGAAATATTCTAAAATTTAGAAACAATACATTTCTAATTTTTACGGAAATGTAGAATTACATGTGTTGTCAGTTGGTTTGGAAAGTTTCAAGTCGATGGCAATTGTTTTTATATTTTTTTCGCGTTGGCGAATTTACTGCAATTTTTTTCTTAATTTCATCTCCATTCACATTGAAATATTCTAAAATTTAGAAACAATGCATTTCTAATTTTTACGAAAATGTAGAATCACATGTGTTGTCAGTTGGTTTGGAAAGTTTCAAGTCGATGGCAATTGTTTTTATATTTTTTTCGCGTTGGCGAATTTACTGCAATTTTTTTCTTAATTTCATCTCCATTCACATTGAAATATTCTAAAATTTAGAAACAATACATTTCTAATTTTTACGGAAATGTAGAATTACATGTGTTGTCAGTTGGTTTGGAAAGTTTCAAGTCGATGGCAATTGTTTTTATATTTTTTTCGCGTTGGCGAATTTACTGCAATTTTTTTCTTAATTTCATCTCCATTCACATTGAAATATTCTAAAATTTAGAAACAATGCATTTCTAATTTTTACGAAAATGTAGAATCACATGTGTTGTCAGTTGGTTTGGAAAGTTTCAAGTCGATGGCAATTGTTTTTATATTTTTTTCGCGTTGGCGAATTTACTGCAATTTTTTTCTTAATTTCATCTCCATTCACATTGAAATATTCTAAAATTTAGAAACAATACATTTCTAATTTTTACGAAAATGTAGAATCACATGTGTTGTCAGTTGGTTTGGAAAGTTTCAAGTCGATGGCAATTGTTTTTATATTTTTTTCGCGTTGGCGAATTTACTGCAATTTTTTTCTTAATTTCATCTCCATTCACATTGAAATATTCTAAAATTTAGAAACAATACATTTCTAATTTTTACGGAAATGTAGAATTACATGTGTTGTCAGTTGGTTTGGAAAGTTTCAAGTCGATGGCAATTGTTTTTATATTTTTTTCGCGTTGGCGAATTTACTGCAATTTTTTTCTTAATTTCATCTCCATTCACATTGAAATATTCTAAAATTTAGAAACAATGCATTTCTAATTTTTACGAAAATGTAGAATCACATGTGTTGTCAGTTGTTTTGGAAAGTTTCAAGTCGATGGCAATTGTTTTTATATTTTTTTCGCGTCGACGAATTTACTGCATTTTTTTCTAAATTTCATCTCCGTTCACATTGAAATATTCTAAAATTCAGAAACAATGCATTTCTAATTTTTACGGAAATGTAGAATCACATGTGTTGTCAGTTGTGTTGGAAAGTTTCAAGTCGATGGCAATTGTTTTTATATTTTTTTTGCGTTGATGAATTTGTTGCAATTTTTTTTTATTTCATCTGCGTTCACATTGAAATATTTTAAAATTTAGAAACAATGAATTTCTAATTTTTACGGATATGTAGGATCACATGTGTTGTCATTTGTTTTGGAAAGTTTCAAGTCGATGGCAATTGTTTTTATATTTTTTTCGCGTCGACGAATTTGCTGCAATTTTTTTTTATTTCATCTCCGTTCACATTGAAATATTCTAAAATTTAGAAACAATGTATTTCTAATTTTTTCGTAAATGTAGAATCACAAGTGTTGTCAGTTGTTTTTGAAAGTTTCAAGTCGATGGCAATTGTTTTTATATTTTTTTCGCGTCGACGAATTTACTGCATTTTTTTTTAAATTTCATCTCCGTTCACATTGAAATATTCTAAAATTCAGAAACAATGCATTTCTAATTTTTACGGAAATGTAGAATCACATGTGTTGTCAGTTGTGTTGGAAAGTTTCAAGTCGATGGCAATTGTTTTTATATTTTTTTTGCGTTGATGAATTTGTTGCAATTTTTTTTTATTTCATCTGCGTTCACATTGAAATATTTTAAAATTTAGAAACAATGCATTTCTAATTTTTACGGAAATGTAGAATCACATGTGTTGTCAGTTGTTTTGGAAAGTTTCAAATCGATGGCAATTGTTTTTATATTTTTTTCGCGTCGACGAATTTACTGCAATTTTTTTTTAATTTCATCTTCGTTCGCATTGAAATATTCTAAAATTTGGAAACAATGCATTTCTAATTTTTACGGAAATGTAGAATCACATGTATTGTCAGTTGTTTTGTAAAGTTTCAAATCGATGGCAATTGTTTTTATATTTTTTTCGCGTCGACGAATTTGCTGCAATTTTTTTCTAAATTTCATCTGCGTTCACATTGAAAAATTCTAAAATTTAGAAACAATGCATTTATAATTTTTACGAAAATATAGAATTACATGTGTTGTCAGTTGTTGTAGAAAGTTTCAAGTCGATGGCAATTGTTTTTATATTTTTTTCGCGTCGACGAATTTACTGCAATTTTTTTAAATTTCATCTCCGTTCACATTGAAATATTCTAAAATTTAGAAACAATGCATTTCTAATTTTTACGGAAATGTAGAATAACATGTGTTGTCAGTTGTTTTGGAAAGTTTCAAGTCGATGGCAATTGTTTTTATATTTTTTTCGCGTCGACGAATTTACTGCAATTTTTTTAATTTCATCTCCGTTCACATTGAAATATTCTAAAATTTAGAAACAATGCATTTCTAATTTTTACGAAAATGAAGAATCACATGTGTTGTCAGTTGTTTTGGAAAGTTTCAAGTTGATGGCAATTGTTTTTATATTTTTTTCGCGTCGACGAATTTACTGCAATTTTTTTTCTAAATTTCATCTGCGTTCACATTGAAATATTCTAAAATTTAGAAACAATGCATTTCTAATTTTTACGGAAATGTAGAATCACGTGTGTTGTCAGTTGTTTTGGAAAGTTTCAAGTCGATGGCAATTGTTTTTATATTTTTTTCGCGTCGACGAATTTACTGCAATTTTTTTTTTAATTTCAACTGCGTTCACATTGAAATATTCTAAAATTTAGAAACAATGCATTTCTAATTTTTACGGAAATTTAGAATAACATGTGTTGTCAGTTGTTTTGGAAAGTTTCAAGTCGATGGCAATTGTTTTTATATTTTTTTCGCGTCGACGAATTTACTGCATTTTTTTTAAATTTCATCTCCGTTCACATTGAAATATTTTAAAATTTAGAAACAATGCATTTCTAATTTTTACGGAAATGTAGAATCACATGTGTTGTCAGTTGTTTTGGAAAGTTTCAAGTCGATGCCAATTGTTTTTATATATTTTGGCGTCGACGAATTTACTGCATTTTTTTTTAAATTTCATCTGCGTTCACATTGAAATATTTTAAAATTTAGAAAAAATGCATTTCTAATTTTTACGGAAATGTAGAATCACATGTGTTGTCAGTTGTTTTGGAAAGTTTCAAGTCGATGGCAATTGTTTTTATATTTTTTTCGCGTCGACGAATTTACTGCAATTTTTTTAAATTTCATCTGCGTTCACATTGAAATATTCTAAAATTTAGAAACAATGCATTTCTATTTTTTACGGAAATGTAGAATCACATGTGTTGTCAGTTGTTTTGGAAAGTTTCAAGTCGATGGCAACTGTTTTTATATTTTTTTCGCGTCGACGAATTTACTGCATTTTTTTTTAAATTTCATCTGCGTTCACATTGAAATATTCTAAAATTTAGAAACAATGCATTTCTAATTTTTACGGAAATGTAGAATCACATGTGTTGTCAGTTGTTTTGGAAAGTTTCAAGTCGATGGCAATTGTTTTTATATTTTTTTCGCGTCGACGAATTTACAGCATTTTTTTATAAATTTCATCTGCGTGCACATTGAAATATTTTAAAATTTAGAAACAATGCATTTCTAATTCTTACGGAAATGTAGAATCACATGTGTTGTCAGTTGTTTTGGGAAAGTTTCAAGTCGATGGCAATTGTTTTTATATTTTTTTCGCGTCGACGAATTTACTGCAATTTTTTTAAATTTCATCTGCGTTCACATTGAAATATTCTAAAATTTAGAAACAATGCATTTCTAATTTTTACGGAAATGTAGAATCACATGTGTTGTCAGTTGTTTTGGAAAGTTTCAAGTCGATGGCAATTGTTTTTATATTTTTTTCGCGTCGACGAATTTACTGCATTTTTTTTAAATTTCATCTGCGTTCACATTGAAATATTCTAAAATTTAGAAACAATGCATTTCTAATTTTTACGGAAATGTAGAATAACATGTGTTGTCAGTTGTTTTGGAAAGTTTCAAGTCGATGGCAATTGTTTTTATATTTTTTTCGCGTTGACGAATTACTGCATTTTTTTTTTTTAATTTCATCTGCGTTCACATTGAAATATTCTAAAATTTAGAAACAATGCATTTCTAATTTTTACGGAAATGTAGAATCACATGTATTGTCAGTTGTTTTGTAAAGTTTCAAGTCGATGGCAATTGTTTTTATATTTTTTTCGCGTCGACGAATTTACTGCATTTTTTTTTCTAAATTTCATCTTCGTTCACATTGAAATATTTTAAAATTTAGAAACAATGCATTTCGAATTTTTACGGAAATGTAGAATCACATGTGTTGTAAGTTGTTTTGGAAAGTTTCAAGTGGATGGCAATTGTTTTTATATTTTTTTCGCGCAAAAAAAAAAACAGATTATAATTTTTCATAAATTTATGTATTGGAATTTTCTACCAAATTACTCTTGAATTAATATTGAGTGATTTTGAGAAGTTTCTCTCCAAGTGGATAGTAATTGTTTTTATATTTTTTCGAGTCAATAAAGTACTCATCGGATAAATGTAAATAGGACCAAACAATTAATTCGTCTTTAATTGCTTTTTTGTTGTTTAAGGATAACTCTTGAACGGATGACCTAATTTGGCAAACTCTTCCATAATAGATAGAATAGATGTAGATAAGACCAAACACATGTAATTTATAGTTCAATTCATGAACGCGAGGAGAGATTTTGAAAATTCTTTCAGCAAAATGTTGTGCTCATTGGACAGATAAGATCAGAAAATATTTTATTATTATTGAGGATAACTCTTAAACGAAAAGTGTTAGCAAAGTATTGTTCTTATGAAATAGACGTAGGTTAAAAAAATAAAATTGTAAAATTATTATTTTTTTTACTTTTGAACTTATGATCGGATTTCTAAGACTCTTTCAGCAAAGTCTTTCATTCATCCGAAAGATATATAGAGGACCAAAGAATTGAATTCGTTGTTTAATTGTGTTTGATTTACAGAAGATAACGGGCGACCAAAGTCAAATTCTTCCAGAAAAGAAGTCCATCGAACATTTTTTTTTTCTGGTGACTTGTTTCAATAAGTGATTTGTTTGTTAGCCTTTATAAGACTTAATTTTTGTAGAATTACGAACTGCTTGAATATTTATAAATGAAGGCTACTTTTCTCTTTATTTAATTTACTGAATAATAAACAATAATCGTTTTTTCTTCTCAAAAAGTATATTATAGTGGCTCTACCATCAAAATGTTCCACGAGCCGCTACTGAGCGCAGAATACATCTATCTAGTCTAAAACAGTCTTTAACATTAAAGGCTGATCAGTGACGGTTCGTGGGGTTCTTTCTGGTACGGCCGAGGAACAAGAGGTGGTAATACAGATAGGTAGGGTCAGTTGCAGAGATGGCTGGCTGCGTATTACCACCTCTTGTTCCTCGGCCGTACCAGAAAAAACCCCGCGAACTGTCACTGAGGCTCACATATTGTTCTAACAAATCTTTTAATTCCTTAATTGAAGTTGAAGTCAACGCTAATTGAACATCATTAAATAAAATTATCCTATCTTAGTTGTTGCAAATTATTTCGACCAAAATTTTTAGAACATCTAAAATATGCACTCCCATAAGATAAAAAAAATAAATTTGATAGATTTTGGACAACATATTTATTCGACGCAATTTGGCATCAGCGCCGCAGCCAGTCTATTAACGCCATTATTATCTTGCTCCACATAAGAGTTTATTGCTTTACTTAAAAATCCATTATAGGAACGTCTTATTTATACGAGATCGTTGTCGTCTCTGGTGGTGTGTGCCTCTAAATATTCAAACTCGAGAGACGCTCGCTATTTTTTTTCTCTCCTTTCCTTCTGCATATCTTGGAATCTGTGTATGTCACACATACGAATGGCTCGGTGTATGTCGTGAAGTAGATGCACACAGAGGAGGAGAGAGAGTCGAGTGTGGTGGGTGAATCAATACTATGCAGTTTAAAGAAGATATGACGGAATGCCGGGGAGAGCTGACGCTCGCATCGCTCGCACATAGAAGCCTCCTCTCTCGCCGTCCACAGCCATTCTTCTCCTCCACTCGTCCTCGCCTTACGTAACCGGGGATCCATTGTTCTATATATCTGTGTAGCCGGCTCTCTCGTTCGGTGCATTATTATTGCATTAAAGTGATGAAAACGAAAGTGCCTAACGTTATATTGCCAGATTTCTGCGTCTGTCTGGATATACAATTGTTAAGCATCTACATTATTACCTCTAAATAATCTTATTTATCAATGGCGCAAGATTGGATCAATTTCCTTCATCAACGTTGCAGTCAGAAAATTAAATTTAAAAAAAAACATTTTCGTTATTTTAGGTAATCATGCGTGAAATCAGATTTACATGTTAAAATTATTATGTCTGGCCTGTTTTTCTATTGCAAACTTCAGTATTATTTTTGACAAACTTTAAGTTTACAATAACGAATAGTTTTTTAACCAAAAAAAAAAAATCTAGTTTTTCTATAGCAAAGTTCTGCATTATTTTTTTACACCTTCAAAATAGTTTTTATAACGAAAAAAGTTGAAAATATTAAAGACCAAAAGAATGAGTGATGGTGAGATACAAACAAAACGATAGAAAACGTGGATAAGTACGTGCACCTTGGCCACAACATCAAAATGGGTAAGTCAAACCAAACAACAGAGGCGAAGGAAAGAAAACGCCGTTGACCGAACCATTCTAATAAATCCTAAAGTTTATCAGACATGTGTAGTACCAGTGACGACATGTGGTCTCGAAACAATGACACTAGTGGAACAAAACGACTACACATGCCACTGGAGATAGTTATGTTAAGTATCACCAAGATATTCAGATGATAAAGAACGAGTAGCAAATGGCAATGGGTTGGATATGTGACAAGACAACCAACAGACACATTCAAAATAAAGAACATGGCAAACAAAGAGAAGACCCTAGAAAAAATGGACAGATGATATCAAGCACAATGTGGGCAAAAATTGGCTCCAAACGGCACGAGGGAGGAAGAATTAGACAAATTTGGGCTTATATCCAGAAGCGGATGAGAAGTAACTAAGAAAAATAACACATGGAGACCAAGGTAGACAAGCCAAGGAAAACCGCAGAAAAGATTTAACAGATGATATCAAGCACACGAGGTCAAAAACTGGCTACAGAGGGTACAAAGGAAAGAGAGATATGGAAAATTTTGAGATTACATCCAGAAGTGGATGACAAGTAGTTGAGAAAAATAACAACATAGAGACCAAGTTAGACAAAAAAAAGCCAACGAAGACGCCAGAAGAGATGCACATCGCGGAGAAAAGCTGGCTGCAGATGGTACAAGGGAGAGGCTTGGAAAAATTTGAGTTAATATCCAAAAGTGGCTAATAAGTAGCTGAGAAAGAATTTATTCAATAATAAATTTGCAAATTGTCAGTTGCGAAATCCCCAAACATTTTTGAAAAAATTGTTTTGTGAAAAACTAATTTAATTTATATTTCACAATTGGGCAATTACTGAGCAGATTGTAAAATTGGTACGCTAAATAATTGGGACCGTTTATTGACTTGACCTAAAAAAAAATATGTTAACATTAAACCTGGGAAGGTTACACGAAGGTCACATGCATATTTTTGGTATTAAATAAAATAATACTAGATGTGGTTACATCTATTTTTTAAAGTATGCAGGTTTGATGGCATTTTTCAAGATTCAAGACCAACTTTCCTTATTTCAAATGAAATGCTATATTTTTACTTTCTCCGTTACGAAGTACGAGAAAGTATTGTGATCGTGATTTTTTTCAAAAAATTTTTTTACGGAAATATCCGTTTTGGGGTCCCGAGGTGCCATTTCAACAATTTCTGGAAAAAAAATGTTTGTGTATGTGTGTATGTGTGTGTGTCTGTGCGCGCTGTATCTCAAAAACTAATAGAACAATTGATATAAAACTTTGAACATCCGTCTTATTTGATAATCTGAAAAACTGAAAAGCTTTTGGTAAAATTTCGTACACCGGAAGTGGGCGTTTACCTTAACTGCTTTTTGTTTTTTGCCAATATTTTCTTAAATATAAAAAATATCATAAAAACATTTAAACAAACTTTGAAGACAATAAAGAAATGAACATCTTTTGCTAGAAAACATTTTTCATAAAATTATTTTTATTCGAGAAAATTTTTTTTTAATTTTTTTTATTTTTGGTTTATAATTATAAAACGATAATAGTTACAGCAAACAATAATTGCAGAGAATGCTAAAATGAACAACTTATAAATTTATAAAGAATAAGTTTTTTTCGAAATCCCTTCAGTTTTTGAGTAAACTGAGCTTTTGAATTTGAAGTATAATCTTTCATAATTTTGACGTTTTAAACGTCAGTTTCATCCGACTCTAGGAAACGTTTGATGTACGTTTAAAGTATGATTTAAATTGAAAGTAAACCATTAAAGCGTAGATATAAATGATACCATCAAGTCGGAGAAAGTAACATGATGGCCACATCACCATTTTTTTATTGTAAATTTGGATTCTAGATAAAATTCTGCGAAAAAAAATCGATCTGTTTTTGAGATACCTATTTATTATTATTAAAGGGGTAATCCCAATTATACAAAATTAGAAACAAAAACTAACATACAAATTAAATTAAATTTAAATCGCAAGAAAACAAATTAACAAATTTGACATTTTTTTTTAAATTGGTGCGTTTTCATATTTCACTTTAAGAATACGTATGTCGGAACAAAAGAGAATCGAAGGGATACAATTATGGCTATAAAATAAAAAAATAAGAAAATTCAGTGTGTTCAAAATTTTAATAATCTTAAACCATTAAATATCGTTTTTTTTTTTAAACGGAACACCTTGTATATTTTTAGATATTCTAACGCAGAATTCAATCTATACTGTAATTCCCTATGCCTAGCTTCTTTTGTTTTCAAATTTTCAAAAGTTTATATAACTACGACAATATTCTGTGCAACAGAAAAACGTAATTTATCAAGCGCGCATAGAAAACCAAAAAAAAGGCTAGCCAACTTTGTTCGTTGGCTACCTCTTAGAAAATAATCATTAACATAACCTTCAAATTTAATTTAATTTCATTTATTATATTATAATTTATTAATTTTAAAATAATTTTAATTTCTTTGACTTTTTTTTTTATAATTTAGTATTCATAATTCACCTTGAAAATACGCATGTCGGAACAAAAATCGAAGGAATGAAATCTTGGTTATAAAAAGCTAATACTCAGTGGTGATTAATTTTTGGAATAATAAAATACAGTGTTCAAAATTGTATACCATTTAGTCAATTTTAAACCATTAAATTTAAATTTTTTTAAACGGAACACCCTGTATATTTTTACATATTCTGAAGCAGAATTCAATTCTGCATTGATCTATACTATAATTACTTTCTCCGTTACGAAGTACGAGAAAGTATTGTGATCGCGAGAATTTTTTCAAATTTTCTTTTTTTGCGGAAATATCCGTTTTGGGGTCCCTACTACTATTTTAGTAGATGCCATTTCAACAATTTTTGGATTTTTTTGTGGCTGTGTGTGTGTGTCTGTCGGTGTGCGCTGTATCTCAAAAACTAATAGAGAAATTGATATGAAACTTTGAACATAATAATAATAATAATAAATTTATTGACGTATTCAACTTTTTACAAAGAAATACATAAAAATACGTATACATAAGTCTTATTAATCCGAAGAATTGAAAAGCTTTTGGTAAAATTTCGTACATCGGAAGTGGGCGTTTACCTTAACTGTTTTTTGTTTTTTAACAATATTTTCTTAGATATGAAAAATATCACGAAAACATTTAAGCAAATATTAAAGACAACAAAGAAGTGAACATCTTTTATTTGAAAATATTTTTCATAAATTCATTTTTATTCGAGAAAAAAATTTATTAATTATTTTTCATTTTTGGTTTATTATTATGAAAGGATAATAGTTGCAGAAAATTTATATGATTAATAATTGTAGAGAATGCCAAAATAAACAACTTATGAAGAATACATACGTTTTTTAGAAATCTCTTTGGTTTTTGAGTAAACCGAGTTTTTGAATTTGAAGTATAATTTTTCCATCTTTCATAATTTTGACGTTTTAAACGTCAGTTTCATCCGAGTCTAGAAAACGCTCGATGTACATTTAAAATATGATTTAAATTGAAAATAAACCATGAAACTTTAAGTACAAATCGGAGAAAGTAACATGATGGCCACATCACAATTTTTTCCTATTGTTTCCACGTTTTCAAAAGTTTGTAAAAATACATCATAGCAGTAAAAAAAAATTAACTAAAGAGGCACTTTCTTCTGGTAAAGTTTTTCCTGGTTTGCGGTTGGATGAGGTCCAAACTCCTTCCTCTTTTATAAGTTTTTTTTTTGCTTTCCTAGCGATGTAATTACTCACGCCAAACTATCTTTTAATTCTTCCACATAACCAGCTTTTTGGAGAATCAAAATGACTACTCTTTCACTTTTATTTGCAGTTGTAAATCTATCTTTAAGTTGCTCAAGTATTGCCGATCTAACAGTTTTCATTTTCTTCATCTTTATCGCCATCTGCATTAAAACGGGATTTGTGAGATGTTAGGGGCCAAGGAGCTATGACACTACATGTAGTTTCAAGCTCAGCAAGAATTTTTTTATTTATTCTTAAAACACTTACTTTGGTATAGGAAGATAAATCCTTCTTTGTTTCTTCAAAAAAGGAGGAGTGGAGGGGGGATATGTTGTATAAGTGGCTCCACCATCAACATGATCCACGAACCGCCACTGTGAAATGTACTTTTTTATTGTTTCTATCTTTTCTCTGCAATATTTCTTAGAACGTTTTTTTTTTTCAATTCACTAGAGACTCACAAAAAGAAGTCAAAGCTGTATCCATAAATTCTAAATCATTAGTACTGTATCATTTTCAAGGATTTTCTTTTTCCGCAATACCCACTTTGACAACTACATCTATCTTAACCGAACTTTTGGGAAAAGAAGTGGGAGCAGCATTGCCAACTGGTCACCTGATGTTCCCGTCAGAAAGGCAACCTGATTCCGCTAGAATTCCGCCATAAATAAATTACGAAACAAATTAAATTAATTACAGAAACCTTCCCTAATTATAATAATTTCACATTTCAACGCTAATTCTGTTAAAGAATGTATTTTTTATTATTTATTAATGAAATGTTACTGCAGGAAAGGAATGAAAATTCCCGTGCATTACTGTCGTCAACTGTGTCTCACTCGTGATACCATAGAGATACCATTCTGAAATTTCGACTGTGCCTTCATTAAATGTGTGAAATTTTTCAAAATTTAAAGAATTCCGCAAGTAATAATTTATTGGAACTTTATTAATCGCGAGATAGAAATTTCGCTTCCTGCAATTCAATTTTCGAGTGTTTTGTTTTGTAGTATATCAAAAATACATTATTTCTAAGTAAATTTGCAAATTTAGAAAACAATTCCCTAGAACATATATTTTTTCAATGCTTCCAATCGCGGGATGTAAATTTCGCTTCTTCCAAATCAAGTTTCGAGTATCGCCATTTTGTTTCCAATTAGACGACGTCTTTTGTTTTGTAATATGTCAAAAGTACATTATTTATAAGTAGATTTGTAAATTTAGAAAACAATTCCGCAAGTGGTATTTTTTTAAGAATTTTATTACTCGCGAGATGCAAATTTCAAGTTTAAAAATAATTTAAAATTGTTTAATTAAAAAAAGTAGTAATTCAGATTTTAAAACTTTATGTAATCAGTGCGTTTTTTTATTATAAATATGGTGTGGTACCTTAACAAGAAATAGTTTAATTACTTTGCAAGGACAGAAATACCTAGATTACTTATTGTGGAATTATATTTATGTATTCTTGAAAAAGTTGAAACGTCTAAATAAATAAATAAAATAAATAAAAATAGACTTGAAACCCTTAGAAAGATGCAATAGAGACAATAGATTACAATATACCGTGTGTTCGATAAAAAACGCCCAACGCCATAACTCTATGAATGAACCAAAAACCAAAGTCAATGGTGGTTTAAATACTAACTTGTTCGTTTATTATCCAATTTCTAGACTGAAATTCAGTCCATAAAATGTTATCGTTAATACCAAACATGTTCCTAATTTCTCTAGGGCAGTAAACCTTAATTTGAATTTTTGTTGCCATCGGATCGATCCTTTCATTATTTTTTTTCTCTTTACTTTTTCTTCGTCTCGAAGGAATGTGTCTATTTCCATGACCGACGCACTATTTATGTTTGTGTGAGGTCGTGAATAGAGTTAGATACACCTGCCAATCATATTAATGAAAAGCCATTTAATGAATTGTATCTAATTAAACGTTCATAGATCTCAAATCGATTTAATAATGGACTCCATGCATAATACATTTTGTAATTACGCCTTGGAATTTTTTCATTTTTTTTTTTTTTGCTTCGGATAATTGATGATAATATTGTATAATTTTCTGTATTTATTCATCGGGTTTATTAGAATTTATGTTGTAAGAAATATTCTGTTATTTACGACAATGCGAGATTTAATTATAAATATTGTTAGATGTTTTTGATATATTTATTATGTAGTCTTATTAAAAAAAAAAAAAACACCCTCTACTTGAATAAAATAAAAATTTCCTGACTTCTTGTAGATAAATACAATAAAATGAGAAATACTATACTTTTTGTCTTCTACAATTTAACCAGCCAATGGTGACCCTACTGGTCTGTGAGACCGGGTGTGTCGAATAATTTTATTCTCCGTTATTGTTTTTTGTTGCAATTTCAAGTAGCTGCCGCAATGCAGAGCTTAAATTGATTAAATATCTTTGTTTTATTGTCAAAGAGCATAAATTTAAAAAAATCTTCAGTTGAAACCCCGGTGCATGAGACCGGCGTCACCATTAAATTTGCGTCACCAATGGCGGGTTAAGAGTCTCTAAGATACTCTTAAATTGTAGAAGACGAAAAGTAGAGTATTTTTCATTTTACCCTTTATTTGCTTAAACTTATATTTATTTATTTATTTCAGTCAACCGAAGGTCCAATTACAGATTGGAAAATCATCAAACAAAAAAACAAAAGTATTTTTTTTCTCAAAGTATGGCAAAACTGTATTTTTTTAAATTATTGTTATGGGAGCGTTAAATTTTTGTCCTTTGCTGGGCAACAAATTCTAAAAGCTTTTTTTTGATGGCTTACGCATTGCCTTCTTAAAATCAATTTTGGAAAAACACAATTCTTTCGACGATTTGAAAAAATATAAAAACAATTGATATCGACTTGAAATTCCACTAATCTACTCAAAATCAATTTGCTAAAAAAAGACCTTTATTGGCATAAAATACATCTTTCTCAACTCAACTTCATTTCCTTTCAATTTCCAATCAATTTGCTATTATCGCGTAATTTCATCCCTCGGAATTTTATGCGAACAAATAAATCATCGATCGTGGCTTTTTTTTAAATGCAATGTATTATTTTTATCATTTTAAATAATTAATTTCGTAAAAATTGGATTAAAAGTATGACATGAACTTCCAACCTCTAAATTGCCAGTTTGTGGTGATGCCATTTTCGCCACAGATGTACAATATGTTAAAGATATTTTAAAATATTTTTACCGCAATCTCGCCAATAGGTCAATAACCATGCGAATCCAATCATCGCAAATATGTCATCTGCGAGTTCATCATAAAATTTTCCCGTTAACACGACTATTAAGATAAAACGTAATCATCGCATAATAACTAATTATAATTATTTTAAAGAATCTCTCTCATTAGCCGTTTTGGAACACCGCATTAATCCCTCTCCCAACAAAGTAATTTATTCACAAAAACTCGCGTATTATTAAATCGATTAGCGAATAAAAAGAAATGATTAAATTCCCCGCTGACGTAAAAATTAATCACTTTCAAGTTTTTTTTTTACTCACTTCGTGTCAATAAACTCGGCGAATTTTTAAAATCTAACGGCGATTTTTCAAAACGTATCCCGCTACTCGCAACACCGTAAACCAACCGTAATTGTTAATAATTTACAACAATTAAGCGCATCTACTGGCAGCAGCCATTACTAAAATAATATCTGCTGCTGCGAAAACTGTGTCGGAATAATTTGATAATGCGTTATCTTTCACTATCTTGGATAAATTGTGCGTGCGTGTACCTCAGTGAGAATTCGTTGAAGAAAACACGTCTATATTTCACAAGAGAATTAATTAGGTGTTTCTAGAAACTGAATCGAATTACGAGTTTTTTATTCAGTTTTGTTGATTTTGATTTGTGTGTAAATTAACATTCTAAATTTATTGGTTAAACCCTACATAATATCCAAAATTGATTGGTTCGTGTTTTACACATTTTCCAAGAAAAGTCTTGAAGATTTTTGTTTCTAGGTCATCTGTCGTAATCGGTTGTTTAGAAGTGATTTGAAATAATTTATTATTAAATGAGAAAACTAAAAATATGTATTTCCTATTATTGGATGTTGGTGAGGTAATAGTAATTTACGATACAAGTAACGCTATGAAGGTTTTTACATTACGAGAGAAAAGTTTGAAAGCATGAGCGACGTAGGAGCTACTACATTCAACAGACAAGACGGAGCAGAATGATCTCTGGTCGATAGCCAATTGGCAACAATTAACAATTCCAGCCTTAAATATTTAAAGCTCGTATATGTTTATTAAGCCGATAGATGTATTTTTATATCTATTTAATCACGTATGCATACAATGTATTGTTTTGTAATATATTTGTAAATGAAGGAAAAAACACTTGAAATTCGTGAGATTTCAACCATTTTCGAACCGCCACAACTCGGCGTAGTTTCAATCGATTTCGATGAATCTTTATGAGCGAAAAACTTTGAAGTGTCTTCTTTAAAGTCATGTATGCGAAATTAAGCGTAACCCCTTCCGCCCCTCTCTAGCGCCCCTGTGAAAAAAAAGTTTTTTCTGGAAACCATGTCCAACTTTGACGATGTCTACGGAGTTGGAAAATTTTTGTCGACTCGATCAACCATAAAGGCAATCAAATTTGATCAATTCCCTTTGCAGTACTCAAAGAACGAATTTCCTACGACGATTTGGCACAAAGTTATGTGTGTTTGAAAAAAGCGAATTTTGTGTTTTTTTTTACTCATAAGTCCGAAGTTTTTCTACGGAATTGTTTTCGTTTTCACGAATGAAATTTTCTTTGCATGTTCTTTGAGGTATACACGAAAATTAATTGTTTGCGCGAAATCATGAATATCGCATTTTGTACCTTAGAACTCCATTAATAAAAAACTTTATTTTAGGTCAAAAAAGGCTCACTTTAACGATCTCTGTAGGGTCGGAAATAAATGTGGGCCTAACTCACCACCATTCGTCCAATAAAAACAAACAAATACACTGACGGAAAAAAATGAAACACTTAAAATTCGTAAAAATTTAGGTAATTTTCAAATGGCCATAACTCGGCTTCTATCTAACCGATTTCGACAATCTTTTGAGAAATAAAAAGCAAAATGTGTCCTCTTTAAGAGGGTTTATCCCCCACTCAAAAGAGAGGGCTCTATGCCCCTCCAAACGAAAAAATAAAAAGACCACAAAATGCACTTTTTTTTAAACACCCATAACTTTGTGCCAAATCGTCGTAGGAACTTTGTTCTTCGAGTCCTGCATAGGGAATTGATTAAATTTTAATGCCTTTATGGTGGATCGAGTTGAAAAAAAATTTCCAACTCCATAGACATCGTCAAAGTTGGACATGGTTTCCTGAAAAAAAAACTGTTTTTTTTTACAGGGGTGCTAGAGAGGAGTGGAAGAAGTTACGCTTTAGTTCGTATACATGACTTTAAAGAAGACACTCCAAAGTTTTTCGCTCTTAAAGATTCATCAAAATCGATTGAAAATACGCTGAGTTATGGCGGTTTGAAAATGGTCAAAATTTCACGAATTTCAAGTGTTTCATTTTTTTCCCTCCAGTATATATAAAAATGGTGTTTCCGTAATAAATAAATAAATAAATTGAATACCTAATTCTGAAGAATTTTACGAACAGTTTCAACTTAATATTTTGGAAATTGGAAACAATTTCAATACATGTTTCACATTTATTAAATAAATTTAATAAATACGAACTTTACTCTGAATAATTAAATGATTACCCTACTCGTAAATGCACAGAAAAAAAAATGGTGATGTGGCCATCATGTAACTTTCTCCGACTTGATGGTATCATTTATATTTACGCTTTCATGGTTTATTCTTAATTCAAATCATGTTTTAAATGTGTATCGAACGTTTCGTAGACTCGGATGAAACTGACGTTTAAAACGTCAAAATTATAAAAGATGGAAAAATTATACTTTATTCGTTTACTCAAAAACTAAAGAGATTTTGAAAAAACTTATTCGTCATAAATTGTTCATTTTGGAATTCTCTACAATTGTTATTAACATAAATTTGCTGTAACTATTATCGTTTCATAATTATAAACCAAAAATGAAAAAAAAAAATTCTCCAATAAAAATGATTTTATGAAAAATATTTTCAAACAAATTAATTGCTCTATTAGTTTTTGAGATACAGCGCGTACAGACATACACACACACAGAATTTTTTCCCAAAAATTTTTGAAATGGCATCTAGGGACCCTAAAACGGACATTTCCGTAAAAAAAATTTTTTGATAAATTTTTACGATCACAATACTTTCTCGTACTTCGTAATGGAGAAAGTAAAAACAATAAGATATTGAGAAAACCATTTCATATTGTATATTTCAATACTTGGGCGTGGCATTGGCCTGGGGAGTTTTTACTTCAATATATTTTTTTATTCTTTTAGTATTTATACTTCATTTTGTAGATTTATAAGCAGGATAACTATTCGTATAATCGGGCTATATTTCGTTTTTAATAAATTTACTAGTTGAGAATTTAAGTTGCGACGATTTGCAGAACATAAGTTTTAGAATTTTCAAGAATATTTTTACTACATAAAATATTTAAATTTTTAACAAATATTGCGGAATTTTACAGAACATCAAAATCATTTTTAGAACACTTCAAATTTGAATAATTAAAATTGGTTAAAGTTCTTAAAAATTATAGTTATGTGATTCGTTAATTGAACTCGTATTGCCTTGTAGCCTTGAGGTTAAGAATGCTTTTTTTGTTTCTAAAAACTTTATCAAAGATCATATAATTTGGTACATTTTAGCTGTTGACATGTCAGTTTGAAACTTTTATTAGAGAAAAATATCAATTTTTCTGACTCTGGCTAAGCCAGAGGTCCCCAACCTTTTTCTCTCGTAGACCATTTGCCATGCATTTCGGTTTTGGGTACACCCCCTGCCTGTTTATCTCGGAAGTATTTTTTTTTTTTACAAAATAAAAACTTATTGTTTATTTTGTCCGGACGGCTTCGTCGTCGCTCTGCAAACTCCCCACTCACAAAATAAGGTACCACACTTTTAACATTTGTATCAGTTACATGATGGCCATATCACCAATTTTTTTATGTTGAAATAATTCAGTTTTTAAAATATTGCCAATATTATTAATACAAGAACAGAAACGCTGAAGTTTAAACTATTAAAATCGAGATAAGGACAGTATGTCTCACCTGAAAGACATCTTGCTCATCACCGTTGCAAGAACTTATCAATTATTATCATCATTACTATTAACATGAAAGAAAATCATTGATTTTTCTATATATAGAATTCAAAGGCCAACGACCGACCTCATGTCTGTCGGTTCTGCATTTATTTAATATATGAAACAGACTCAATACACAACTGAATTGAATTATAAGCCCCAATTATCGGTGATATTTGCAAAAATATTAATTATTATCCTTAGTGGCAGATTATCAGGCAGTCAACGTTGATTTTTACAATTTATATCGTGTGAGCCACAAAATTTTGTTTCAGAGTTGGCTGTGAGATAAATAAGGTATGTGGCATATTATTATTAGTTCAATTGAATTAGATTTAAAAAAAAGAATTAATCTCAGAGATGACTGCTATGTCTCTCAGGTAACAAAATTCTGTGGCTCACACCGTATATTGTGAACAAAAAAAATCCTTATCACCGGAAATTTAAAGAACGCACAGTTTGTAAACATTTTCAATCTATTATCGTTGTTGTTAGTATAAAGTAATAAATAGGAATTTTAATGCCGAAATAAATGAACTTCCCATTTTCTATAAATCACTTCTACTCAGCAAAAATTCACTTGATGCGTCAAGTGAGCTATATATACGCTTGAAAAAAATTGTTAACGTTTTTACCATTTCCGAATATTTTCCATACTTTGAAAAAACAAATCATCTTACATATTTTGTTAATCTACGAATGCCAACAATTGAACATAAATAAAATAATTATATCACATAAATTAAAAAAATGCTCTAAAATGTATTAACATAAATAATAACTTTATTTTAACATAGAGGATATTTCACACTTCATACAAAATTGTTCGTTTAATGACATTTCTTGAATTATTTTTTTATACTTATTAAGTATCGGTAACTAAGAGATACGAGAGTTGGTTAAAGTTGCGTATTTTAAAGCTGAATAATGTGTTTAAAAGAAATTTTAAATATTCCGACAAATTCCGAAAATTCGGAAAAAAAATCGAGAAAATCAATTTTGGTTTTTATTTTTGGGGCTTTATTACTGATTATTTTGAAAAATTGTAAGCTCTTCCAGAAAATAATTTTAATTTTCAAGTACAAGTTAAGTAAAGCTAATGTGTCGCACTCGTCACTAAATTCTTTGCTGTAGAAGTTATTTGATGATTTTTAAAAATTGAAACATAAAGTTTGTAATAAAGCCGTACAGAATAAAAACCAAAATTTTATAATGTTGTTTATACTGGAGGCTTCTACTTCGTTATACATGTTGTATAATAAATAAAACACTGTTGCTTTATTTGTATAACTTTTGAAAGGTTTTTTTTTTCATGAAAAAAATGCATGAAAAAATGTTGGGTCTCAGAAAGATTTGAAAAAAAAATCATGACGGTTCTTAATGACATAAAGAAGCGTGTAGAGTAATTATTTTTACCAGATTTTATTTATTTTTTGATGATTGCAACGTTACACGATTTTGAGGAAAAAATGCTTGATAAAAATGTTGGGTCTCAGAAAGATTTGAAAAAATTCATGACGATTTTTAATGACGCGAAGAAGCGTGTAGAGTAATTATTTTTCCCAGAATTTTTTTTGCTATTTATACGTTTCATGATTTTGACCATTTTCTCCATAGGAAAAAATGCATGAAAAAAATGTTGGGTCTCGGAAAGATTTGAAAAAGTTCATGACGATTCTTAATGACGCGAAGAAGCGTGTAGAGTAATTATTTTTTCCAGATTTTATTTTTTTGGTGATTGCAACGTTTAACGATTTTTACCATTTTTTCCATAGGAAAAAATGCATGATAAAAATGTTGGGTCTCGGAAAGATTTGAAAAAATTCATGACGATTTTTAATGACGCGAAGAAGCGTCTAGAGTAATTATTTTTCCCAGATTTTTTTTTTATGATTGCAACGTTTCACGATTTTGACCATTTTTTCCATAGGAAAAGATGCATGAAAAAAATGTTGGGTCTCGGAAAGATTTGAAAAAATTCATGACGATTCTTAATGACGCGAAGAAGCGTGTAGAGTAATTATTTTTTCCAGATTTTATTTTTTTGATGATTGCAACGTTTAACGATTTTTACCATTTTTTCCATAGGAAAAAATGCATGATAAAAATGTTGGGTCTCGGAAAGATTTGAAAAAATTCATGACGATTTTTAATGACGCGAAGAAGCGTGTAGAGTAATTATTTTTACCAGATTTTTTTTTTGATGATTGCAACGTTTAACGATTTTGATCATTTTTTCCATAGGAAAAAATGCATGATAAAAATGTTGGGTCTCGGAAAGATTTGAAAAAATTCATGACGATTCTTAATAACGTGAAGAAGCGTGTAGAGTATTTTTCCCAGAATTTTTTTTTTTTTGTTGATTGCAACGTTTCACGATTTTGACCATTTTTTTCTATAGGTAAAAATGAATGAAAAAAATGTTGAGTCTCGGAAAGATTTGAAAAAATTCATGACGATTCTTAATAACGTGAAGAAGCGTGTAGAGTAATTATTTATCCCAGAATTTTTTATTTTTTTTTGATGATTGCAACGTTTCACGATTTTGACCATTTTTTCCATAGGAAAAAATGCATGAAAAAAATGTTGGGTCTCAGAAAGATTTCAAAAAATTAATGATGATTCTTAATGACGTGAAGACGCGTGTAGAGTAATTATTTTTCCCAATTTTTTTTTTTTGTTGATTGCAACGTTTCACGATTTTGGCCATTTTTTCCATAGGAAAAAATGCATGAAAAAACTGTTGGGTCTCAGAAAGATTTGAAAAAAATCATGACGGTTCTTAATGACTAGAAGAAGTGTGTAGAGTAATTATTTTTCCCAGATTTTTTTTTGTTTTTTGATCATTGCAACGATTTTGACCATTTTTTCCATAGGAAAAGAAAAACTGCTTGAAAAAAATGTTGGGTCTCGGAAGGATTTGAAAACATTCATGACGGTTCTTAATGACGTGAAGAAGTGTGTAGAGTAATTATTTTTCCCAGAATTTTCTTTTTGGTGATTGCAAACGTTTCACGGTTTTGACCATTTTTTCCCATAGGAAAAAATGCATGAAAAAAATGTTGGGTCTCGGAAAGATTTGAAAAAATTCATGACGATTCTTAATGACGTGAGAAGTGTGTAGAATAATTATTTTTCCCAGAATTTTTTTTTTTGATGATTGCAACGTTTCACGATTTTGACCATTTTTTCCAAAGAAAAAAATGCATGATACAAATGTAGGGTCTCAGAAAGATTTGAAAAAATTCATGACAGTTCTTAATGACATGAAGAAGGGTGTAGAGTAATTATTTTTCCCAGAATTTTTTTTTTTATGATTGCAACGTTTAACGATTTTGACCATTTTTTCCATTGGAAAAAATGCATGAAAAAAATTTTGGGTCTCGGAAAGATTTGAAAAAATTCATGACAATTCTTAGTGACGTGTTTTATTTATTAAAATTGATTTTGATTGATTTAGAATATTTTAAATTTCATTTTAACAAATTATTCAGCATTAATATTTTCAAATTTGCCTTCATTTAACTAACTCTCTATCTCTTAGAGTTACCGAGATAGCAATGCCAATGCATCGAATTTGTAACACCCTGTATAATATAGTTTGATTTATTATATTAAACATATAACTAAATACAAGCCCTCATATCATAAATAGCAAACCTTAAAATATTCGAAAATTTCCAAACGCAGAGCTTTGTCAATTGAAACAGTGTATTACATCCAACCAATTAAAATTTGTATGGTGTAGTAACACTAATCGTAATATTACACATGCGATTAATTTCTTTTTTAATTAACTTGGAACCGTTCGCTATTTATTTATACGTCATACATCGATTCATTCATCCATTTATTTTTTAGATCAACGACCCCGGTTGTTATTCCTGGCTATTAATTTGCATTCCTTCCTATTAACAGTGTAACCAAGTGAGCAGTATTTGTCGATAAAAAATTAATATCCACAACATAAACATCGTTCGGTGTTTAGTGCTTTAGATAAGCGATCGAGGGTGCAAAAAACTCCAATAGGTATTTTCAGCAGTCCTACTAGTAAAGTTTAAAAAAAACGATAACCTTTTTATACCGGTAAATCAAAGAAACCACAGCAATATTATTTCGTGTATTAGTGCGTTAGCCGCAATCGAAAAAGAAAGCAAAAAACTCCAATAGGTATTTAAGTCCTACTAGTAAAGTTAGAAAAAAAAACGTTAACATCCTTTTTATACCATTAAAGAAACCACAGCAATATTATTTCGTGCATTAGTGCGTTAGCTGGAATCGAAAGGGAATGCAAAAAAAACCCACCAGTTTTTATAGCAAAAAACGATAAATACGCAAAGTGCCGGAACCATCGTATCAAAAAAACAGACCTGTATTATTTCGTGTATTTATAAGAATACAAGGTAGCAAAAAAAAACACCGAAATACCTGCTTCTGGTAATTTCGTTATGAAATTGGCCGCAATAAATTAACCGTCGCATATTTGAATATGAACCTGCATTCTTGGAAGTCTTATGGTAATCCCTGCACCGTCTCATTACTATTGAACAGTTAAATGGTTTATTTATAATCCTCGCCGCGGTTGTTTACCTGAAGTTCATTGTGGTGATACAAATAGGTGTAATTCTATTTTCGGAAATTGCCGGCAGTTTAGCGGATTTCGCCAAGCCGAGATAATTTTTATGCAAATGCAGAGGGGTTATTAAAGTCTTGGTAAAATTCGAGAAGAGTGATAGTGGTCAGGTATGCATTTTTTAGCAGTATATTCGACAAGTAATGAGATTTTGAAAACAAGAAGTTATTCATTTTGGAATTCTCTACAATTATTTTAAATGTAAATAGTCTCAGATTTGGTGAAGAGTAATCGATTTCAGCTAGCTAAATTAGTAACAGTTGGCAGTAGAAATAGAATATTTGTTGATTTTGGTTCTCGTTAAAGATTTAAATTTTTATTTTTTTAATTTGCTGTTTTATGCTTATATTTGCAAATAAGTAAGTAAAGATTTAACTTATAATCATTGTACTTAGCTTCAAGAGAATGTAAAAGCTGCAGTTGAATTTTTAACTTATATTCATTGTACTTCTGCGACTCTTTGCGCATTAAACGATACTTCCTCTAGTCTTCAAGAGAAAGTAAAGGCTTAACTTATATTCATTGTACTTCTGCGACTCTTTGCATTTATTGGTTTGGATTTGAAGAAACCATTGGCTCAAAATGCGAGTTACTGTATGTTACGCTCAACAAAGTGATTAACTGGCTGTTGTCTAGCGCAAAGAAAATGTTTTGGTTACGTGATTACAAATTCATTTTCTACTTCAGAATCGCCCTCTGCTGAAATCCAAATATTTATCATACGTCTTGATCTTTGGTGTAGCTGTAACAATTGTGGCATCTTTTCGAAATCCATTAAAACTCTTTATTTGCTTTGTAGAATCAGTTATGATACTTTTATAAATCCGTTTTCCCTGTAAATTAAATCGATGAAGCTTAAATTTGGGACAGGTTACCTCAGGTTTGATTATTTCTTTCGATTCAAATTCACACACATGGTCAACCTTTCTTAGAAATACTTATATACATTTAGAATCAATTTAGCACATTTAGGATGCAAGTCTTCCCATTTTTTTAGAGGTCAGAGAGGTATTTCTTTCGCACTGTTAATGTAAGTTGTAACCAAAGAATTTTTCCCCAGTTATTCCACGTAATTAGTCCTAGTTTTTGATCATCCAAAATTGCCAACGAAATCCTAGTTATAGTATGTTACGCTCAACAAAGTAATAAACTGGCTGCTGTCTAGCGCAAAGAAAATGTTTTGGTTATGTGTTCGCAAATTCATTTTCTACTTCAAAATCGTCCTCTGCTATGCCCTCGAGTTTGAGATCACCATCAGTAGAATCAATGCTATCATTGACATCACCATTAATAATTAGAGAGTTTCCTAGCCGTGTGTGACAGAATGGTTATGAAAAAAAAATAGGAAGTTTGAGTTGTCCTTTGTTTCAGTTAACTGAGAGTTTTGTACTTTAGTTCTACTAAACTTATTTTGAAAAACTTAACAATATTTTATTACATCAATATTGTATTAATTATTTAGTCGAAGAGACTGGCGTAAAATTGGCTCAGAAGCGCAATTATATATTTTTTTTTTCGCGTGATTAACTCAAAATTCAGTTAAGAGCTGTTTTCAGATTTTTACTGGATTATAAAGTAAATTGCATTTTGAATAAATTTTAGAAATTTCAGGTCGTTTTTATAGTTTATAAACGATTGGAGAGAAATGCAGCCTGAGAATTGCAATTATCTCAAAATGTATTTATTTATTGGTGCTTTAACCTCTTCATGCCCAGATTCGCCACATGTGGCGACAAGCAAAAAAAATATATTTTACAAATAAAATAAAAAATTACCGCTTTAGCGCAACTATGGAAAATGTTTTCATATTTTTTTGCAAAAATGAGTTTATGACAGTGGAATAATATTTCGTAGAAAACCGTAACAACAATAAATTTTTCAATGAACCCTGGATTATGCTATAATCCAATCAAAGTAGCGCGAAGTGGTTAACAGAAACACAGTTTTGCATAGGTCGGTATAAACAACAAAAACGAAAACATAAACAAATGAATGGGCTAAAATGAAGTGAAAGTTCGGTAATAAAAAAAAAATTGAATGACAATTTCAATTCATTGAAAGTAAGGTGAAACCCATGTAAAATAATAAGAAACGGTTTATTTCAAAATAATTCTCCCAAAGCTTTATGATGGCATCTTTACAGCGTTTATAAAAAAATCAGTTGGAGATTGTTCTTCATTTTTCATATCCTCTAAAATTTAAGTTTGTATAAATTTCATGTAACTATCATCACTTCGTAATTGTCAACAAAAAAGTTGCAAATTTTTCTATTTCTATTTTTCCTCGAAAATCGGCTTATGAAATACATTTATTATATTTATATATACAAAAAAATTTGAATATTAATTTAAAGATATATAATATTTTTCAAAATTTGAAATATTTTTTAACTAAAAAACAAAAAGCAGTTAAAGCAAGCAGCCACTTCTGGTAGAAAAAAAATTAGGTTGTTCAGAATTTGATGCAACTATCATTACGTCATGTTTAAATTTATCGAAGATTTTCTTATACTCTTTTCTGACAGGTTGTCGAGTCGAAAGCCGTCTTCGACGTTCGCACGCTTGATTTGCGTTTGGCGAATTGTTGACAGTCGATCTGTTGATAATTACTATAAGCGGGCGTTATAGAAATAACGCCCTAGAGCGTTATAGAAATAACGCCCTAGAGCGTTATTTGTCATTTAATATACGTTGTTTCCACGCCATTATGATTTCAATAATAAACAAGTATGACATAAAATTGAAAATATTATTCGATGGATTGAAAATTTAAAATCAACAATTCCATTGTCCTTATAGGTCACGCCAAGTTGTCTAATACGGTATATTTATGTGTCACAAAAAAGTCATTCGAATGCACCAAAAAACACCAATTTCGACACATTAGACACAATTATTTTTTTCCAGAAATTGTTGAAATCGCCTCTGGGGATCTCAAAACGGATATTTCCGTAAAAAAAATATTTGAAACAATTTTCACGATGACAATCACTACTGCATAACGGAGAAAGCAATAATTTTTATTATTGTGTGAAAAAAATGTGAGAACACGTTATTTTCAATTTTTTTTTATTTCACTGAAACTAACATTATTTGTCTGTGAAAAATATACCTAAAAATGGTTGTATTGGCGATTTGTTGATTTTTTGACGTATTAAAAAGGGACAACTTCACATTCTGATAGCGATGCGTCAATTTCATCCTTTTCTGACGGTTGAAGGAAAAAAATTTTTTTTTATAATAATTCTACGTTAAAAGATTTTAGAAGACTATCTTCTATATTCTCTCAAAGAATTTAGTGAGCTAGTGCAAAGTAATCAACTATAGGTAAAAATTCACATATCACCAAGTTTTAAACTTTTAATTTGTAGATTTTACTGTGTATTATGTGTGTTTACTTTCTCCGTTACGAAGTACGAGAAAGTATTGTGATCGAGATTTTTTTTCAATTTTTTTTTTTACGAAAATATCCGTTTTGGGGTCCTTAAATGCGATTTCAACAATTTCTGGAAACTTTTTTTTGTGTCTCTGTGTGTGTGCGCGATGTATCTCAAAAATTAATAGAGCAATTGATATGAAACTTTGAACATACGTCTTATTTTATAATCCGAAGAACTGAAAAGCTTTTGGTAAAATTTGGTACACCGGAAGTGGGTGTTTACCTTAACCGTTTTTTTCGTTTTTCTCCAATATATTTTTAAATACGAAAAAAATCACAAAAACATTTAAACAAATATTCTTCGGTGAATCATTAAAGTATTTAATAATAATTTTGTTTTCAAAGATATTTTCATGTAATTCGCCGACAGCTATTCTGACAGCTATTCAAACTTTTTATTTTTATTTTTTGCTTTGGTTGATACCATTAGCCATCAGACAAGTATTGAAAATTAAAACTATATCTAAACTCACATTCACACTTGAAACTATTTGTTATGTTTTTGTGTTTGAATTTTGATCAAATATGTCAAGAATGTACCGTCATTTTGAGAATTTGAGTCCAAAATCTATATATAATAATTAAAAGATTTCAGAAGGCGTATTCTCATACCTCAGTGCTTTTCTGATAGATACTATAGCCTTTTGCAACGATTGTATTTGTTTCAATTATTTATTTTATTTTTCAATTTTCCTAAAAAAATGACATTGACAATTTTGACCAAAAAATTGTATTAGAATTCGAATTATTGTTAAAAATATTCGCCGGTATTGTTTACGTAATACAGAATTTGTATTTGTTGCTATATTTCAATTTTCATCAAAAATGTCATGTGATAGGGAATTTGAGTCCAAAATTTGGTATTTATATAATAATTAAAAGATTTCGGAAGACTTATTCACACATTCTGCAGAGTGTTATTCTGATGGCTACTGCAACTTCTTGCAAGTATTGTATTTGTTGTTATATTTCAATTTTCATAAAAAAATGCCATTGGCAATTTTGGCCAAAAAATTGTATTAGAATGTAAAAATCGAATTGTTAAAAAAAAATCGCCGGTATTATTTATGTAATACAGAATTTGTATTTGTTGTTATATTTCAATTTTCATGAAAAAATGTCATGGGATGGGGAATTTGAGTCCAAAATCTGATAAGTATTTATATAATAGTTAAAAGATATCAGAAGACTTATTCACACACTTCTGCAGAGTGTTATTCTGATGGCTACTGCAGCTTCTTGCATCTGTTGTTATATTTCAATTTTCATAAAAAAATGTCATTGGCAATTTTGACCAAAAAACTAAATTAGAATTTAAATCGAATTATTAAAAAAAAATCGCCGGTATTATCTATGTAATACAGTATTTGTTATTATATTTCAATTTACATCAAAAATGGCTTGGAAATTTCGACCAAAAATCTGTATTAGAAATTAATTCGAATTATAAAAAAAAATCGTAAAAATTGTAGGTAATACAGAATTTGTAAATGTTATAATATTTCAATTTTCATCAAGGCAATTTTTACCAAAGGTCTGTATTAGTAATTGAAGAGTTGAACTGCAAAACTCAACTAATCCAATTTTGGGCCAAAATGAGCTTGGTATCGATTCATACTGTCCAAACATAGATAAATCCGAATATGTGTGAATTACCTTTCAAAACGCAACAAATCATATTTAAAAATGCAGCTGAACATTTATTTTTTTTAAGCAACAAATAGACTTCCTAAACGTTTTTCGCGGTTTCTGAACAAATTATAAAAGTGGATTTGTTGAGTTTAGCAGTTCAACTCCTCAATTAATTCTGATTATCAAAAAAAAAACGCCGGTAATACAGCATCTTTCAAAACCCTATCAACTTTCTTGCAGAAATATTGGTGGACAGAGCGTGGATGTACTCAATATCTTTCTCAAGTCTTTAAATTCCTAAAGTAACTAAAAATGGATATTATGATTAGAACAGTAGCATTTGTTAAATAAACCCATGAATTAAGTTCTTATAAGATTAGTCCAACAGAAATATCGGTATACAAAACGTGGACGTACTTAATTTCTTTCCCAAGTAACCAGAAACGAATATTATGCTTTGCACAGTAGTTGAATTAAGTTCTTACATAAAAAAAAACTGTCGATGTTACCGTATTAACACCATCGAATCAATGCTGACGTGTTATCTTATTAGATTATGTTTACGTACAGGTAATTGAATCGACTGGAAACAGATTAACATTTTTTTTTTCATTCGACACCGGTTTACATAATTAATTCGATTAAAACTGTTAGCGAAATCAAATCACTCCAAAAAAAAAAAAGTTTGCGGCAAGAATCTCCACAATCCCAATCGTCGGTTAATTATATCATAAGTTTGCGTAACACAACATTATTAATAAAAGCTTTCTCTCGTATAGCATTTCAGAGTCGCAGTCTGGAATATATTTTAAGAAAAAAAAAATTATTATAAACGAAACACACCTTTCATAAATAAAACGTGGACGTAAAAGGAAAACGTAAAAAAAATAAATTAATCCTGTTTGTTGAGAGGGGGTGGTTTATCCCTGTGTTCACAGAGTTTCGTCACAATCACAGATCACACATTTAATAACGAATCTGCGGTGGAAATCCATTTTTCCGCGCGCGTATACACACAGAGCGCGCACACACCTCCGCGAAATTGCACTCGCAGAAAACAAAAAAAAAACAAAAACGTTTTCAAAACTTTTCGGTAACTCAAGACTGGTGGATTGAGTGACCGCGCGGCGTGCGGTGACCTAAAGATTTCGAAAAATTCGGCAATGCTCTCTCCACGGTTTCTTGGCTAGAACTAAACCCGAGCCTCCATCGAAGTACAGTAGAAAGTAGGTATAAAGTATTGTGCGGCGCAAGTTTCAAACATGTAACTGTACTTTTACGTACAACACATCGACGATGGTATAGTACGGACGATGAGGATGGTTTTATTATTCCCGTTTTTTCGAGCCTAACGGAACCACACGGGAAATCGGACGGGATTTTTCCCCTTTTTTTTTATTTTCGAATTGATCGCCTGCTGCGAGGTGCGCGTAAAACGGAAACGCGGCCCGCTCTCGCGCAAAACGCGAGCGCTTCGCGTTTTATCGGTCACGTTCGAAATTCGTTAACCCCCGAGACCACGTGCGGATGTTAATGTTTAACAACAAATGGGTTCGTTTTACTTCCGTTTGAGTGGAAATCGCGAGGACGAAAAGTCGTGAAAATCCGAAGACTATTTATAAGGAGGAAGTTTTTCATCGCCAAGAATGTGATACAAATACAAACTTCTTAAAATATTGAATTAATTACATCGTGTGTTTCCAAAATTTCCTGTATATGGTCTGGCCGCCCTATGAAGGCATCCGAGGTGATTAACGAAGGGTCGTAAGGGCCGCCCTCATCAGAAATAATTGGATATTTTGTTACTTTACACTCACACTTCTGCTAGCTATAGGTGCAGTATCGGCTTCTATTTATAAATCAATGGTTCTTAACACATTCACTGCCGATGTCAGGCAAACAGATGCTAGTCAAGCCGACGTTTGCCTGACACCGGTAGTGAACGTGTTAAAAGGTTACAGATATCTACAGCAATAAATATGTATCTCATGTTCGCTTTTTGAGAACCTCGGGCATTCGAGATGCATAAAGCACCCGCCCAGCACCCAAATGAGGGCGCTTCAAATTAATCACCTAAAATGCCTTCACAGCACGGCCAGACTATACAAATACCTTTATTAATATTAATTTAAGTAATTTATACATAAATACAAGAAAACGAAATGTAGCCTGAATATATGAATATTCAACCTGTTCGTTAATCTGCAAGCAAAAAATTAAGTCTTACTAAGACTATAAACAAATAACTTTTATTATAATTTATACATTTTAAGATACATTCAGAATATTTTGGCCTATCTCTATTTTTAACTGGCTATCGACCAGAGGTCTACGGTAGTTCATCATTGTCTTTTGTACATCATCAAATGCTTATGAATGATCGTGAAAAGATGAGATGAAATCGTAGATACAATTTTTTTTTTGCAATTTTCAATGAAATAAAATGACCAACTTACTCAAACAACTTATCTCTAGGAGAGTATATTACGTTAGTGAAATAATTGGAAAATTTTACCAATAAATAATCGAGTTATCTCCAGAAACGGCAGTTACCATTTAAAAATCGAATTTAATTTCAAGTCTATATTAATCTATCCAACGAGTAGAATATATAGCTGAAAGATTTTTTTAAATTAAAAAAAGCGACAACAAATACTTAAACACAAAATTTAATTTTGAGCCGAATTCATTATTGTAAGATTTTTTTTTAAATTAAGATATGCTTTAAAAAGTCTTTATTAAAATACTGCAAACAATTGAAAGTTGAATTTTCGATAATTACAATTCATAGAACCATTTTTCAAATTTGATCAAAAGTTACTTCCCAAAAAAAAAACTTAAAAACAATTGAATATCGACTTTCGTTTTCCATCACATCTGCATCTATTTTACGAGTAAAATAATCTGCTTGAAGAATTTTCCAAATCTGTTCATCCATTCAAAAGTTATCTTCAAAAAACCAAAAAAAAAACAATAATCCATTGATGTTTTTTTTTCTAAATTAACATATTTTTTAAATAGTCATTAAAATACTGTTCAATTTTTGTTTTTCACATTATTCACTTATATATTCGATAATTACAATCCATTGATGGAAGAATTTTTCAAATTTGATCATCCGATCAAAAATTACTTCCCAAAAAAACTGCAAAACAATTGAATATCGAATTTCGTTTTCTATCACATCTGCATCTATTTTACGAGTAAAATAGTCTGCTTAAAGAATTTTCCAAATCTGTTCATCCATTCAAAAGTTATCCTCAAAAAAACCAAAAAAAAACAATAATCCATTGATGTTTTTTTTTCTAAATTAACATCTTTGTTAAATAGTCATTAAAATACTGTTAAATTTTCATTTTTCACATTATTCACTTATATTCGATAATTACAATCCATTGATGGAAGAATTTATCAAATTTGATCATCTGATCAAAAGTTACTCCCAAAAAAACTTAAAAATAATTGAATATCGAATTTCGTTTTCCATCAATTCTGCATCTATTTTACGAGTAAAATAATCTGCTTAAAGAATTTTCCAAATCTGTTCATCCATTCAAAAGTTATCCTCAAAAAACCAACAACAAAAAACAATAATCCATTGATGTTTTTTTTTTGTCTAAATTAACAAATGTTTTTAATAGTCTTAATTAAAATACTGTAAACAATTGAAAGTTCAATTTTCGTTTTTCACGTTATCCAGTTATATTTAATAATTACAATCCAATGATGGAATAATTTTTCAAATTTGATCATCCGATCAAAAGTTACTCCCATAAAACGTAAAGACAATATTGAATATCGAATTTCGTTTTTCATCACATCTATATCTATATGGCGAATAAAACAATCTTCTTAAAGAATTTTCAAAATCTGTTTATCCATTCAAAAATTATCCTGAAAAAACCGGAAAACAGTTGAATGCCGAATTTCAATTAACCATCTTACCCACGTATATATTTGATTATTCAAAACCATTAACGGAAAAATGGTAAAAATTTGGTCATTTGTTCAAAAATGAACCAGATTTTTAACATTTTTGAATAAATGACCAGATTTTTAACATTTTTGAACACATGTATCACATCTGTATCCATTTGATGAGTAAAACAATCTGCTGAAAGAATTTTCAAAATCTGTTTATCCATTCATAAGTTATCTATCAAAAAAAAAAAAAACGGAAAACAGTTGACTGCCGAATTTCAATTAACCATTTTATTCACATATATTCGATTATTCAAAACTATTAACCGAAAAATGTAAAAAAATTGATTATTTCTTCAAAAATGAACCAGATTTTGAACATTTTTTAACAAATGAACAGATTTTGAACATTTTTTAACAAATGACCAGATTTTTAACATTTTTGAGTAAATGTATTACATTACATCTATATCCATTTGATGAGTAAAACAATCTGCTGAAAGAATTTTCAAAATCTGTTAATCCATTCGAAAGTTATCCTCAAAGAACCGAAAAACAATAACCAATTGATGTTTTTACTTTCTCCGTTACGAAGTACGAGAAAGTATTGTGATCGTGAAAAATTTTTCAATTTTTTTTTTATGGAAATATCCATTTTGTGGTCCCTAGATGCCATTTCAACAATTTCTGGAAAAAGAAATTCTGCGCGTGTGTCTGTGCGCGCTGTATCTCAAAAACTAAAAGAGCAATTGATATGAAACTTTGAACATACGTCTTATTTGATAATCCGATAAGCTTTTGGTAAAATTTCGTACACCGGAAGTGACCATATTTTGAACATTTTTTAACAAACGACCAGGTTTTAAACATTTTTTTAACAAATTACCAGAATTTTAACACTTTTTTGGTTAATGGTTTTGAATAATCGAATATATTATCTGGCTAAGATGGATAATTGAAATTTGGCTTTCAACTGTTATTCTCTAAAAAGACTAAAAACAATCGAACATCGAGTTGTTTTTTTACTTGATCCCTTTGTAACCAATGAGTAGAAGACACTTCCGTAACGGTTTCCTAAATCTGGTTATCCCTCAAAAAGTTATCATAAAAATACTGCAAAACAATTGAAGATCGAATTTACTCTTTCATCTTACTCGCGTATTTTCGATAATTGCAACCCGTTGTTTGATGAGTAGAACCGTTTGCTCAAAATATTTTCAAAATCTGATTATCCGATCGACAGCTGTTATTAAAAAAATGGAAAACAAGTGAAAATCGAAATTTTTTTTTAACTTACATATTTAATTTCTTAGAAAAACCGGAAAATAATTGAAAGCTGAATTTTTTTTTCATTTATCTTATCTTTATCTATTTGATGAGCAGAACTGCTCATAAAATAGATAAAGATGGGATGAAAAACAAAATTTATAGTTTTTTACCCAAAAAATATTTTACCCTGTGCCGTAAAAATTGCAACACAAAAAAGGAATTATATTTTTTAACCTATGACTATTGACCAGTAATATTTGACTAAAATTTTAAAGAGAAAAGGGTTTGTAGTTTTTTTTTATTAATAATGGCCCACCCCTATTATTTATGCACGACCTCTCGCTTCGTGGCATTAATTCCAACAGGTGGTTTAGGTCTCTACTTGTGGAATTGTGCCCCAAGAAATGTTCAATTCACGAAGGCAAACTTCTAATGTCTGCAGAGGATTTGTGCCTAGTTCGTTAATCTTCTCCCTATCATGTCCCACACATGTTGGAAGGACGAAAAGGTTCCGAGATCTAGGTGGCCAAAAATATGTTTTTTTCACGTGTGCAAAAATAATTACTTTAGCAATTTGATGATTTTTTCAAAGATGGCAAACTTCGCATTTTGATTTCGATGCGTCAATGTCACCCTCTTCTCACGGTTGTAGAAAAAATAATTTCTTTAATGCAAGAATCATGCCTTTAAGGGTTAATCCTCCCCCATCCATACGAACCGTTGGTGGATTTATCAGAATTGACTTACAATTAGATACGCTTTAATAACTAAATACATTTGAGACAAACTTACTTGTTTAATTTGTTTAATCGAGTGTTTTTATTATTTATATAATGCACCGTGTCGCATTGTGGACTTTATGCAATGTTTAAATATTTAATAATTATTTTATATTTGCAGTTATGTGTTTAAACAGGAATAATCTGCGTTGAGTTTCTTTTCTCGCGTTACACAACGAAAGAAAGTCGCCAAGTCAAACAGTAGTGGGGACTTATCGCGCCCGGCCAAGAGGATAACACGCTGGAATAATATAATTTTCTAGCTCAAAATTGAAATGAGTTAAATAATCACGGTAGTATGTATATTAGCGTAATTTTCTAAATCAATAAAGAACAGTATTTTGATAGAATATTAGAATGTTCAATGACGAGAGACGTATTTTTTTAATAATTGAATCTTATGGAGGTAATTAAAATGAATTGAAATTCGTTTTATGATTTTTTTTGGTGTTGAAGTGTTCCCTTTTTAATTTCAGAGGAAGTCATTGTTAAAATTTTTAATAATGCATTTACATCTCAATAATTCCAATTGCATAATTCCTCTGCATAACTTCTTGAAAACCTGAAATAATTTTGGTGAACAAAACAAATATACAAAAACAATTTTAAAACTTTCCAAATTTACTTAACATTAATTTAGAATTCTAATTCCTTTAAAAACTGCAAAGATTCCATGCATCGATTTTAAGATAAATCCTTGTGAACAAAACACATTTTTTTGAAAATCATACAAAAACAATTGGCAACGAATTGAAACACTTATTCAAAATTTATTCAGGATCATAATTCCACGGGAAACTTAAAACATCCATGGGTGTTGAGATACATCTTTGTGAACAAAACATAATTTCTTGAAAATCTGTAATAATTTTGGTGCGTAAAAAAAATATACAAAAATAATTACCATGGACTTTCTAAATTTGCTTAAAATTCATAAAGGATTATATCTGTAAAAAAATTGCAAATACTTCATCCATTTTTATTCATATGAGCAAATGAATCGTAATTGTCTAGGAATGTCTTTGATTAAATATTCGTGTTTTTTTAATTATTTTTTTTAATTTTGGCTTTGGCCACTAACGATCATTCGTGGTTGTCATTCAAAGATGTTGACCATCAAAGACATAAGCATTTAAATTAGAAGGCGACTTTGATTAAATAACACTGTATAATAAGTACACTGCTAAAATAATGTATTCTTTAAAAATTAATTTCGCGTTTTAATTGCCACTTTTTGAAATAAAATTTTATTTTTAAATTACCGTAGTCGCAGGTCGACGACCTCGGCTGCGTTGAGATATATTTTAACGCGATGATATAAACGTTTTGTTATTTAAATAATTACGCAGATAGACATAAATAAATTGCAAAGGTTTTATCTATGCAGATATAATACGAAAATTTCATTGATTAAATAATAATGTAGTGTCGGTTACTTTTATTGAAAACAGTAAGTCCATTTTATCAGCTAATTATTTATTAAAATATTTTCGATTATTGTTAAGACTCGGTTAAATCGAGATAGAGAGAACAAATTTAAAATACAAGTATTTGGGAAAATTATAATATTATCAATAATTTTCTGTTGCAAAATTTTTAAAAATCTGTCATCCGACCTCAAAAATAATAGTTTATACTATAAAAAAAATTTCTGGGAAAAATAATTATTCTAAACGGTTCTTCATGTGATTAAGAACCGTCATGAATTTCTTTCGAATCTTTCTGAGACCCAACATTTTTTTCATGCATTATTTTCCTGAAAATACTTTGGAAAAATGGTCAAAATCGTGAAATGTTGAAATCACGAAAAAAAATTCAGGGAAAAATAATTACTTTACACCCTTCTTCACGTCATTAAGAACCGCCATGAATTTTTTTAAATCTTTCTAAAACCCAACACTTTTTTCATGCATTTTTTTATGGAAAAAATGGCCAAAATTTTAAAACGTCGAAATCATGAAAGAAAAAAAATCCGGGAAAATAATAACTCCACACACTTCTTCGCATCATTAGGTACCGTCATGAATTTTTTCAAATTTTTCTGAGACCCAACACTTTTTTCATGCATTTTTCCCCTGATTTTTTTTTTCATGCATTTTTTTATGGAAAAAATGGCCAAAATTGTAAAACGCTGAAATCATGAAAGAAAAAAAATTTCAGAGAAAAATAATTACTCTACACGCTTCTTCGTGTCATTAAGAACCGTCATGAATTTTGTCAAATTTTTCTGAGACCCAACGTTTTTCATGTATTTTTTTCTCAATAATACTTTGGAAAAATGGTCAAAATTGTGAAATCTTGAAATATTGAAAAATAATTACTCTACGCGCTTCTTTACGTCATTAAGAACCGTCATGAATTTTTTCAAATCTTTCTGAGACCCAACATATTTTTCATGCATTTTTTCCTGAATAATACTTTGGAAAAAATGGTCAAAACCGGGAAATTTTTAAATATTGAAAAATAATCACTCTATACGCTTCTTCACATCATTAAGAACCGTCATGAATGTTTTTAAATCTTTCTAAGGCTCAACATTTTTTTCATGCATTTTTTTCCTGAATAAAAAAAACTTTGGAAAAACTGGTCAAAATCGTGAAATCCTGAAATCTTGAAAAATAATTACTTTACACGCTTCTTCACGTCATTAAGAACCGTCATAAATTTTTTCAAATCTTTCTAAGACCTAACTTTTTTTTCGTGCATTTTTTCCTGGATAAAACTTTGGAAAAAATGGTCAAAATCGTGAAATTTTGAAATCTTGAAAACTAATTTCTCTGCACGCTTCTTCATGTCATTAAGAACCGTCACAAATTTTTTCAAATTTTTCTGAGACCCAACACTTCTTTCATGCATTTTTTCCTGAATAATACTTTAGAAAAAATGGTCAAAATCGTAAAATTTTGAAATCTTGAAAACTTATTACTCTGCACGCTTCTTCATGTCATTAAGAACCGTCATGAATTTTTTCAAATCTTTCCGAGACCCAACACTTTTTTCATGCATTTTTTCCCAGAAATGGAAAAAATGGCCAAAATTGTAAAACGTTGAAATCATGAAAGAAAAAAAAATTCAGGGAAAACTAACTACTCTACACGTTTTTTATGTCATTAAGAACCGTCATGAATTTTTTCAAATCTTTACGAGACTCAACATTTTTTTCATGCATTTTTTCCTGAATAATACTTTGGAGAAAATGGTCAAAATCGTGAAATGTTGAAATCATGAAAAACATTTTTTTTTCTGGGAAAAATAATTACTCTACACGCTTCTTCAAGTCATTGAGAACCGTCAAGATTTTTTTCAAATCTTTTCAAGCATTTTTTTCCTAAATAATACTTTGGAAAAAATGGTCAAAATCGTGAAATGTTGAAATTATGAAGAAAACAAAAAATTCTGGGAAAAATAATTACTCTACACGCTTTTTCAAGCATTAAAAACCGTCATGATTTTTTTTAGATCTTTCCGAGACCCAACATATTTTTCATGCATTTTTTTCCTGAATACTATGGAAAAAATGGTCAAAATCGTGAAATGTTGAAATTATGAAAAAATTTGCATATGCATCTCAACTTTTGAAAAATTCTTAAAAAATGATCACACAAGAAAATAGCCTAAAATTCTGAAAATATACTCAAAATTAATATACTTTTGCTAAACTGAAACAAAAAAATCGCACTCCAGTTGGAAACAAAATGGCAGCACTCTAAACGTGAACTGAAGTAAGCGAAATTTGCATCTCAACTTTAGAAAAATTCTTAAAAAATGATCACACTAGGAAATAGCTTCAAATTCTAAAAATATACTCAAAATTAATCAATTTTTGATACAATGGAAAAAACATCGTACTCCAGTTGGAAACAAAATGGCAACACTCTAAACGTGAACTCGAATAAGCAAAATTTGCATCTCAACTTTAGAAAAATTCTAAAAAAATGATCACACTAGGAAATGGCTTAAAATTTTGAAAATATACTCAAAATTAATCAATTTTTGCAACAATGAAAAAAAAAATCATCGTACTCCAGTTGGAAACAAAATGGCAACACTCTAAACGTGAACTGAAGTAAGCGAAATTTGCATCTCAACTTTAGAAAAATTCTTAAAAAATAATCACACTAGGAAATGGCTTAAAATTTTGAAAATATACTCAAAATTAATCAATTTTTGCTACAATGAAAAAAAAATCATCGTACTCCAGTTGGAAACAAAATGGCAACACTGTAAACGTGAACTGAAGTAAGCGAAATTTGCATCTCAACTTTAGAAAAATTCTAAAAAAATTATCACACTAGGAAATAGCTTAAAATTTTGAAAATATACTCAAAATTAATCAATTTTTGCAACAATGAAAAAAAAAATCATCGTACTCCAGTTGGAAACAAAATGGCAACACTCTAAACGTGAACTGAAGTAAGCGAAATTTGCATCTCAACTTTAGAAAAATTCTAAAAAAATTATCACACTAGGAAATAGCTTAAAATTTTGAAAATATACTCAAAATTAATCAATTTTTGCAACAATGAAAAAAAAAATCATCGTACTCCAGTTGGAAACAAAATGGCAACACTCTAAACGTGAACTGAAGTAAGCGAAATTTGCATCTCAACTTTAGAAAAATTCTTAAAAAATAATCACACTAGGAAATGGCTTAAAATTTTGAAAATATACTCAAAATTAATCAATTTTTGCTACAATGAAAAAAAAAATCATCGTACTCCAGTTGGAAACAAAATGGCAACACTCTAAACGTGAACTGTAGTAAGCGAAATTTGCATCACAATTTTAGAAAAATTCTTAAAAAATTATCACACTAGGAAATAGCTTAAAATTCAGAAAATATACTCAAAATTCATGTATTTTTGCTACAATGAAAAAAAAACCATCGTATTCCAGATGGAAACAAAATGGCAACACTCTAAGCGTGAACTCGAGTGAGCGAAATTTGCATCTCAACTTTAGAAAGATTCTTAAAAAATTATCACTCCAAGAATTACCTTAAAAATCTCGAAATACACTCAAAAATAATGCATTTTTGTCATATCAAAAAAATGATCATCATAGTCGAGCTGGAAACAAACTGGGAATTCAACAAAAGTGAATTGGAGCAGGCGAAACTTGCAACTAAAGATTAGAAAAATTCTCAAAAAGTTATTACCGTAGGAATTAGTTTTAAATTGAAAGATAATTTCTTCTTAAATCTGTTAAATTTAAAATTGTTAGTGACAAGTGACAACATGTCGAAACGACAGTAAAATATTGTATTAGTTACTTTATTTTTTAAGGGCTGCCAACAATTTTCTGAATGTGTAACTGTCCATACATTGACTTATGTAAGATATTATTTGTTAATTTAGCACCAATAAAGAATTGTATTATAAAAAGGGCTTCTGCAGAATCTTCATTTACATTTAATTATTGATGCCAAAACCACCATCGTGTATCAATTTTAAAATACACAATCAAATTTCCGAATTTCATATCGAAAGGCTATAAATAAACCAATTCATCGACAAATTCGCAACTATTTGCGCGCCCTCGTAAATATTGATATCCATTAATGGATTGAATCGAAATTCATCAATAAATATTTGATGCATCAACAGTAACTGCAGTCTAATTATAATTAATTACGAATGCTTCAATAAGAATACCATTATTAATGAAATACACGGACATGTAGATAACCAAAAGTACGCCCGGCTGCTGAGGTCGTTGACCAGAGAATTCGAAGTTTTTTTCACTACGGCAGCATGGGCGTCACTGGTCATTCCCGAAAATAGTTTACCCAACAAAATTCATTTATAATATACTACACGCTCGAAACTTGATCAAGACCCTTACGCCCGTTGTAAAAGTGTGTCAAATTTTCGCAAATACTCAACACTGCCAAGATAATTAATTCTTGGATACATTATTGCAGCGTCTATTTATATAGGTGTTACTCGAGCGTTTGGTTATTGGAACAATAATTCCTTTGTTGTTATATATGTAGAGCGCACAAAAATATCGAAAATAACAGGTTCAGATTTAGATAATAAAGGGAGGATGAACTCAATTAACCCGAATTTGTTTGTAATTTTAAAGTATTTTCCTTTAATATAAAACCGAATATTGAAGCAAGTTAACACGCTGAAGACCGCATGGCCACCGGTGGGTCACTCCGCTAGAACATTACCGGCCCGCGTGTTCACGGGTGGGCACACGACATGTTTTACTTAGAAACATTTTGAAAAGTTTAGATATCCCGTTTTGGACTATAAATTTGGAAGTGACGCAACCAATATTGTCTTTATCGCTACAAGATAAATTGGTTGAATTTGAAAGATACAATGCATTTTCAGCAAGTGTTTATGCCAAATTTTGGAATTGTAAAGATATTCCCAAAAAAATATCAATCAAATTTTAGCCATTTGATTGAAGTAAGATATAGTCACGTTAACAATTTATTTAAAAAAAAAATGTGAAATCGATTAAATGTTACAGAATTTACGATTACTTAAATATTCTAAAGTGCGGCTAATGTACTTTTAGAAATCGTGAAAATATGAAAAAAAGGAGAATATTGTCAAATTTTGGCGACCTTAAGATATCCCCAACACATTCTGAATGGTGTCAAAGTTGTAAATGTTCAAAAATTCATCTTCTAATGAGAAGAAGTTTTGAGAAAAATAATTATACCCGATGACATAGTCTATCATTTAGGGAACGTTTTGTTACTTCGTATCTCCGAGTGTGATTTTTTCTTAAAATTACATGTCGTTTTGTATAGCAAAAATAGCCTTCCCTCAAATAAGCGCGTTGTGATATTTTTTCAGGTCGTACTGTTGGTTGAATTGCCGATTTCATACCTTGTCCGACGTGGTCATTTTTTTAACAATGGTGTAAAAATTTCGAAAATTTTGGATGAAACGGGCATGAAATGCGCAAAATATAAAAATTGTTTAAAATACCCGTTTCATAAGTCGTTTTATCTCACTTGACGCAAACGGTTCTTGTTCAAAACTTGGACACGTGCGATAAAACCTACTTTATGAAACTTGATTGTACTTTAGAGTTTTGCATATGTGAAGAAAATGTAGAATTAAAATATATCAATGAACAATAATTATTAGTTGCAATTTACCTTACTTTTTTCTAGCGATTATTCCGTTTTCCGCAAATAATTTGAGAAGCTGTGTGACGTACCTGCAACAAAACAAAATAAGGTTTATATTTTGGAACAACTTTAATAATTATCGTAGACCACTAAAGTCCACCTTCTTTTTCATCAGAAAACGAGAGAAATTGATTGCCGTTAAAAAATTTCAGCTATCTTCAATAGCAAAAAAAATAGTCAGTCAACATGAGCATTTTTGAAAATTAAAAAAAATTACCCACCATGAATTATACCTTTTTTTTCATCAGAAAGACGAGAGAAATTGATTGCCGTTAAAAAATTTCAGCTATCTTTAATAGCAAAAAAATTAGTCAATCACCATGAACATTTTTGAAAATTTAAGAAAATAATTGATTTTTCAGACTTTGATCGGCCGTAGCGGCTAAACGAAAACTCCAAATTGAACCCGTTTTGCAAATCTGAGCTCCTCGTACGTCAATTAGTCGGATTAGAGATTTTTAATTTTTGATGAAATCGTAAAAAAAGACATGACTAACCCCCTTGGAAATTTTGTTAAAAAATGCAACTTTCTTAAAAATCATCGTAGACTATGAATTATACCTTTTTTTTCATCAGAAAGACGAGAAAAATTGATTGCCGTTAAAAAATTTCAGCTATCTTCAATAGCAAAAAAATTAGTCAGTCACCATGAACATTTTTGAAAATTTAAGAAAATAATTCATTTTTCAGACTTTGATCGGCCGTAGCGGCTAAACGAAAACACCAAATTGAACGCGGTTTGCAAATCTGAGCTCCTCGTACGTCAATTAGTCGGTCTTCAGATTTTAAATTTTTGATGAAAACACGAAAAAAGACATGACTAACCCCCTTGGAAATTTTGTTAAAAAATGCAACTTTCTTAAAAATCATCGTAGACTATGAATTATACCTTTTTTTTCATCAGAAAGATGAGAGAAATTGATTGCCGTTAAAAAATTTCAGCTATCTTCAATAGCAAAAAAATTAGTCAGTCACCATGAACATTTTAGGAAATTTAAGAAAATAATTGATTTTTCAGACTTTGATCGGCCGTAGCGGCTAAACGAAAACTCCAAATTGAACGCGGTTTGCAAATCTGAGCTCCTCGTACGTCAATTAGTCGGATTAGAGATTTTTAATTTTTGATGAAATCGTGAAAAAAAACATGACTAACCCCCTTGGAAATTTTGTTAAAAAATGCAACTTTCTAAAAATCATCGTAGACTACGAATTATACCTTTTTTTTCATCAGAAAGACGAGAGAAATTGATTGCCGTTAAAAAATTTCAGCTATCTTCAATAGCAAAAAAATTAGTCAGTCACCATGAACATTTTTGAAAATTTAAGAAAATAATTGATTTTTCAGACTTTGATCGGCCGTAGCGGCTAAACGAAAACTCCAAATAGAACGCGGTTTGCAAATCTGAACTCCTCGTACGTCAGTTAGTCGGATTAGAGATTTTTAATTTTTGATGAAAACACGAAAAATGATATGACTAACCCCTTGGAAATTTTGTTAAAAAATGCAACTTTCTTAAAAATCATCGTAGACTATGAATTATACCTTTTTTTTCATCAGAAAGACGAGAGAAATTGATTGCCGTTAAAAAATTTCAGCTACCTTCAATAGCAAAAAAATTAGTCAGTCACCATGAACATTTTAGGAAATTGAAAAAAATAAATGATTTTTCAGACTTTGAACGGCCGTAGCGGCTAAACGAAAACTCCGAATTGAACGCGGTTTTCAAATCTGTGCTCCTTGTGTGCATATTAGTCGGATTCAATTAAAATTGGCGATTTAAAATTTTTGACGAAAACCTGAAAAAGTACCCAAGGGTCCCCCCTTCTTACTTTTGATCAAAAATTGGCTTTGAAATGATTTCCTGAAGAAACCACTGGTTTGATTCTGGATTTCTACACATCAATGGAAAGATCTCTTTAAGACGCCTCGGAAAAATGTACTTTCGCAAGAACAAATGTCAATTTTAAGCCCGTGACGCGTCAGCAAAGAAAACTCGAAAATGGAAAAAATCGAAAAAATCAACTTTTTTAATAATCATCGTAGAACATTAAAATTTACGTTTCTTTTCATTATAAGAATGAGATTACCTTTTTAAAGTTTTAGCTAGATAAAGTAGCAAAAAACAGGGTTAGTTTGAAAAGTTTCGAAAAAGGTATCTTCTTCATTCATAGGTTACAAAAACTAATTACAGCAAAATATTACTTATTACAATTTTAAGGACATAATTGAGGCATCTCCTTAATTTGGCAGTTGGTTTATTGGCTTTAGTTGGTACAATAACACAAAATATTTAAAAAAAATCCTCCACTCTCACTTTTGCATATCTAATATTTGTGTAATTTGGAAAGTGCTACTGTTTCATTCGCAGAATATATTCAAATGTTTTAAGGAAAGAAGGCGAGGCGAGAGCCTTTAATGTTGCGCCAGTATTATTTTCATTTCATAACTCCTCTCCGTCCCCCGTCCCATCATATTTTAATACATGCTTTGCATTCTTGAGAATCGTATTAACATATGGAGACTATCGATCACGAAAAGCAGAAATAGCACAAGAAACTGCAATTAATTCGGAAAATGTAAAAGGCTGGGATACCATATTTAATATTTTAATGCAAGATATCACAACACTCAAATTTTGAACTGTAGGAAATATTATGAAGATGATGGTTGCGACCGTTACTATGTGGTATTCCATTGTCAGGTAACTTTGAATTAAACAACTTTCTACGTTTTTTTACCACTATTACTATTTGAACTGTAGGAAATATTATTAGAAAAATTGAGCAAAATGAATCACTTATTAGATTAGCTAGAAAATTTCAAAATCCATCGAGAATGGACCTATTTTGAAAATTCTATTGGAACAATTGATATATTACATCGAGAAACAAAATGTCAACATTTAAAATTTTGGTATTTTTATTTTACAATTATTTTATTGTACAATTTAGCGTTTTATTTCACAATTATTTTAATAGACTGCCAGTGATTAGTTCATTATAGATCTATTTTATAATTTTTACGTTAATGTAACGTAGACATTGTTTGAAAAAGAGTTGATAAGAAACGTAACTTTTTTTTCACTGGTGGGGTTTAAAGTTTACATACAATTATTGTTGATTTTTTGAATAAGAAAATTACAGAAATATTAGTGTTCAAATTGTTTATAAACATTATTATAAAAAAAATAAATCCGTGCCACTCTTTAGAATATATTTACAGAGGTGAATTCAAAATTTCACTTTTAAGTCTTTATCCGTTTGTGAATAATATTTTAAATGAATTTAGAGGTACGCTCCAGGAGCCTTTTTTATTATTGTTTTTTGTTATATTATGTTTCAATTACATCAATTAAATAGTTTTGACCGTTTTTTTTAATAAATACTCCTATGTGCGTCGTCTACCCGTGTGGAAAACTCTGTATTCATCCCTGAAAAGACGAATTTGAAAATATCATCTTCGCATATATTTACGCAACTGCCTTCAAATCAAGTAAGAGACTCATTTTTCAAAATACCGTAAACAAACCAAATTCCGTTCTAATTAAAGATGGCAATCTGCAAGTTTAAGGTTCTGGGTTAGCTGTCAAAATCCTTCAAAATTGAATCAATCGAAAATATCTTCATGTCGAAACACATATGGCAACGGACGTACAACTTCAATCTAAATCATGCAATTACGGCCCTAATTAATATAACAATAAGAAATGAAATTCCCGCAATGCAAATAAACTGGGTGATGCCATCAAATGAGAGTTACAATGCGTCATCGTTATTCATAATTCATCCAATTTAGAATAGATACGTTCGGGCACATTCCTGGCTCCTATTTCTAATGGTCGAGTGTGTGTGTGTGCTAAACAAACAATAATATTTGCATTCCAGAAATTATTGCGGTTCGTTAGGAATGTGGTTTGGAGATGATTCGATTAGACACCAGTTGTAGTTGATGGATTCTGTGCATGTTATGAGAGGGAAGTTTGAAATTTGTGAATATACAGTTCAATTTTTATTCGATTGAACATGCGTGCCCAAATTGAAATTGACTCTGCTTTTGGTGAAAAGCGACAAAGAATGGTTTTTCTAACAAACAAGACTATAACATTCGTCGTAATTATTTTATTTTAAAAAAGAAGTGTGCCAAGCCTCTATTGATGAACAAATTTTATTTTGAAGAATAGCTGTCAATTCTTGAATCTTTAAAATTTTTGCAAATTTTAATCGGCGTTTGAAGAGAAGTTGTATTTAAGCATTTGCATGGGATTATTGTATTGAATTATTACTTTCTCCGTTACGAAGTACGAGAAAGTATTGTGATCGTGATTTTTTTTTCAAATTTTTTTTTACGGAAATATCCGTTTTGGGGCCCTAGATGCCATTTCAACAATTTCTGGAAAAAAAATTGTGTCTGTGTGTGTGTGTGCCTGTGTGTGTCTGTGTGTGTGTCTGTGTGTGTGCCTGTGTGTGCGTCTGTCTGTGCGCGCTGTATCTCAAAAACTAATACAGCAATTGATATGAAACTTTCAACATCCGTCTTATTTGATAATCTGTAGAACTGAAAAGCTTTTGGTAAAATTTCGTACATCGGAAGTGGGCGTTTACCTTAACTGTTTTTGTTTTTTGCCTATATTTTCTTAAATATGAAAAATATCACAAAAACATTTAAACAAACTTTGAAGACAACAAAGGAATTAATATCTTTTGCTTGAAAACATTTTTCATAAAATCATTTTTATTCGAGAAAAAAATTATTTTTATTTTTTAGATTTTTGGTTTATAATTATAAAACGATAATAGTTGTCAGCAAATGTATTTTAATAATAATTGTAGAGATAGCTAAAATGAACAACTTATAAAGAATAAGTATTTTTCGAAATCTCTTTGGTTTTTGAGTAAATCGACTATTAGAATTTTAAGTATAATTTGTCATTTTCATCTTTCATAATTTTGACGTTTTAAACGTCAGTCTCATCTGATTTTACTAAACGATCTATGCACATTTAAAATGTGATTTCAATTGAAAATAAACCATACATAAAGTACTGTACCATCAAATCGGAAAAAGTAACACCATTTTTTTATTTTTTTTTTTACATTATTTTAGAGTTTCGGATCGTATCTTAATTTGAGCTTGTGTTATTTTTGGGGCAAATTATTTTTAGACCAGAATTTTCGTGCTTGTATTTCATATTTTTTGCCTGTTTCTTCGATTTTTTTCCTTTAAATTCTTATATGATTAATTAATTTCTCACTTAACCCGTGGTGAAACATAATTATATATTTGATTAATTAAAACACTTGGTTTTGTTGCACTGAAAATCAGTGAAAAAAAACCAAGTGTTTTAATTAACAAAAAAAAAAAACCTTAAATTCTTGATTTTTTTTCATAAATGTTCTATATGTTGGTCCCAATTTTAAAATGATCTGTTGAAATTTTCGACTTTTTTGGTCAGTATTTTGATTTTTAAGCTCGTGCTTTCGATTTTTGGTCTAAATTTTCGATTTTTTGCCACGATTGTTGAATTTTTATTTGGATTTTGGATTTTTTAGTTCCAAGTTTTTGATTTAATGTCCTAAGATTTCTTTATTTGGCCAAAATTTTAGATTTGTTTGTTAAGATTTTCGATTTTTTAACTTTTTGGTCTGCATTTTTTTTATTTTTAGGCCCATGTTTTCAATATTTTGGCCACATTTTTTAAATTTTGACCTGTATTTTAGATTTTTTGGTCCAAATTTTAGATCTTCTGTCCTAAGATTTCTTTATTTGGCTGAAATTTTCCATTTGTTTATTAAGATTTTCGGTTTTTTAACTTTTTGGTCTGCATTTTTGTATTTTCAGGCCCATGTTTTCAATCTTTTGGCCACATTTGTTAAATTTTGACCTGTATTTTCGATTTTTTTGGTCCAAATTTTTGATCTTCCGTCCTAAGATTTCTTTATTTGGCCAAAATTTTAGATCTGTTTATTAAGATTTTCGATTTTTTAACTTTTTGGTCTGCATTTTTTTTATTTTTAGGCCCATGTTTTCAATCTTTTGGCCACATTTGTTAAATTTTGACCTGTATTTTCGATTTTTTGGTCCAAATTTTTGATCTTCTGTCCTAAGATTTCTTTATTTGGCCAAAATATTAGATTTGTTTATTAAGATTTTCGATTTTGTAACTTTTTGGCCTGCATTTTTTTTTATTTTCAGGCCCATGTTTTCAATCTTTTGGCCACATTTGTTAAATTTTGACCTGTATTCTCGATTTTTTGGTCCAAATTTTTTATCTTCTGCCCTAAGATTTCTTTATTTGGCTGAAAATTTCCATTTGTTTATTAAGATTTTCGATTTTTTAATCTGTATTTTTTATTTTTAGCCCAAAATTTTCGGTATTTGGTCCAAATTTTGTTTTTTTCATCCTATATTTTAAATTTTTTAATTTTCAATTTTAGTTTCTATGTGGAAACTTACTTTGAGTAGCAAACAATTTTTTCTTTGCTTGAATTTTTTTATCTGCATTTTTAGATCTCTGGCCTGTTTTTTTTTTTTTTTTTAAGGAAGGATGATTGACGGAAATTTGGGTTGGGGAATTATGGATGATATGGGACATTGGCTTAGACATCGAAGGTCATTCAGCCACAACCGATTTTTTATAATATTTGATTCATATAAAATGAAATAGACATCCACAAACATCCATGCCCTCGCCGGGATTCGAACCCAGGACCCTCCGCATTAGTTCTGGCGCGCTAACGCACGCGGCTAGTGGGCCGGCATCTCTGGCCTGTAATTTCTTTTTTTTTTTAATTTATTTACGTTGCCACCAATATAATGTATATACATGGAATTATTTAACCTAAATATAACATTTAGCGGATGTACACGTCACAAAAATTAAAATAACAGCAGTAACCGTAGTAAAAGAGTATTAAAAAATAAAAACTTGTCATAAATTAGATAAAAGAGTATTAAAAACAATAAATACTTGTCATAAATTAGATAAAAGATTATTAAAAGATTAAAATAGACTAGAATATAAAAAGGTAGCACAATACATTTACACAGCATCATTGATGAATGCGTTGAACGATATTTTTTCAAAGTTTTGATTTTTGGCCTAAATATTCTTTATTTTGGCCTGCTTTAAAAAAAAAATTGTCCCAAATTTTCAGTATTTGGTCTAATTTTTTGTTTTCTTGGCCCATGTTTTAGATTTTTTAATTTTTAATTTGAGTTTCTCTTCAGAAACTTACTCTGAGCTAGAGGGTTATTTTGAAGGTGAAAACGGCAAACTATTTTTCCTTTACTTAAATTATTTATCTGCATTTTTGGATATCTGGCCTGTAACATGATTTTTGACCTAAATATACTTTATTTTGGCCTAAATATTCTTTATTTTGGCGTAAAAATTTAGGTTGCGTGTTAAAAGTTTCGATTTTTTGGTCCGTATTTTTGATATTTAGGTCCTAATTGCTGGTTTAAGTTTTAGCTTTTTTGTGTTATACTCGTATTTTAAATTTTCTAATCTGAATTATTGATTTTTATGCGCGATTTTTTTGCCGGTATTTTCGAGTTTTTTGGTCGGTTTTTGATTTTTTGCCCTTTACTTTTTAACGTGGATTATTGTTTTGTATTTTATTTTTTTTGCATTATTTTCGAGTTTCTGGTCGGAAACTTATTTTGAGCCAAAGAATTATTTTAGGGGCTAGCTAAATATTTTTTCTTTTACTTGAATTTACAATATTTCGGTCTGCATTTTTTTGGTCCATATTTTAGATCTTTACCTTTACCTGTTTTCGCCTCAATTTATTCCAAATTTTTAATTGTTTTGCCTAAATAATCTTTATTTTGGATGTGTTTGTTGAAATTTTCGATGTTTTACTTTGCGTTCTTTTATGTTTAGGCCATAGTTTTCGATATTTGGATTTTTTTGGGCCTATGTTTTAGTTTTATTGTTTAATTATTGATAACTATCAGCGAATTTTTGATTGGCGATTTAGATTTTTAACCTAAAGCAGCGATTTTTTAATGTTTTGCCAGTGTTTTCAAGGTTTTGGTCTAATCGTCAAATCGGAGAAAGTAACATGATGGCCACATCACCATTTTTTTTTTTATCAGAAATGTCGGTTTTGAGGCCCCTAGAAGCGATTTCAAAGATTTCTAGAAAAAAAAATTGTGCCTGCGCGCTGTATCTCAAAAATTAATAGAGCAATTGACATCAAACTTTGAACGTAAGTCTCATTTGACAATCCGAAGAAATTAAAGAAATCTTCTTTTCTAGTACTGAAATCAATGAATTATGGCTTGGTAACGATGGTGATCTTGCAAAAACGAGAGTGTGAGTTCAATCCGTCCTCCGGTCGAGCGCAATATGCACTTAAGTGAGTACTTAAGGATTTTTCGGGTGTGTGAGTCTTTCTGAAGTGAAATTGTGATGACGCAGAGAGCCGAATTGTGTGGAGCACGAGTAGTGGCACACCGTGTTCCCAAGCGGCCGTAGTTTATTGACCCAAACAGCAGCGGTTAAAATTTGGGAACAAGTCGGTTTGACGATTAGAATTTTGTTTAAAAATCCTGTTACGTTTTAATTGCCCCCGCCAGTGGTACAAACCGTTTCGGATTTATTCACAGAATTTATGATGCCTTATAAAAATGGTGATTTTGGTACCTGGCGTCTTGAAAGGTTTAAAATCTTCCCGTTTTGCATTTGCGCAATGAAGAATTTTACCCGTAGCTGAATTTTTTTGATTTATTTGGAAATTCGAACAAAAGTTTTGTTGTTGTCCAGTAAACTAAAAAAAAGTAGTATGATTTTTATCTGAATCGATTAAATTTTCGACTGATATAGAAGCATACATTTTGCGGTTTCAAATTATGTTCCATAATTACAGGATTCCACCAGTGTGTGTGTATTGGTTTTGCAGAACATGATCAGCAGAGAACGAACGGTACTTTTTTCCTACCAAATATGTAATTAAGCGTATCCTCGATGTAAAATTGATTCGTAATCGGATCCAACCAATACTAATACAATTTTAACGGCCCGGGCCCGATCAAAATCAAATTGGGCCGAAGGTCAGTAACCATAACGGGCGGGTCAAAGAACGCTCCTCGAGGAATCGCGCGAATTTTTCTTTTCGCGAGTGTAAAACAATATGTTTAACGCGATTGCCGAAATTTACAACTTAATTACTTCATTAAACTCGCATGCACCGCTCGCCCGAATTGCTAATTTATGTATTTGCATAAAATGGTTATTTCGTGAGTTTTAGGTACACTTTTATTGGAAACGAATGGGTATTAAGTTGCAATGGCTATATTTCAGTATGTTTTGATGTTTTCATGAACTGAAACCAGTGGCGGCTCGTGGAATATGTTGATGGTAGAGCCACTTCTTCAATACCCCCCCCCCTCACTTTTTAAAGAAACAAAGACCGATTTATCTTCCTAAGAATTCATTCAAAATTCTTGCTGAGCTTGAAACTGTGGTAAAACCATGGCTCCTTGGTTGTATATAATGAGCCGCCTCTGACTGCGATTACTTTCTATTTGAAACACATTGTATAAACTAATCAATAATAAACCTTCTGCATGTTTACAATTGAATTCCATCAATTTATTTTATGGCGTCGACTGCTTGGTCATCTGCCACTACCATTTGTTTGATATATATATATATATATATATATATATATATATATATATATATATATATATATATATATATACAGGGATTAGATAGTATGAATGTATGCTAACCACAAGGGATACAAGATGGAAATTTTCGAGGATAATTCTTGAATGGATGACTAAATTTCGAAAAAAAATGGTTTGGTGTGGATATGATACAGAAATTAAATTCGCCCTTCAGTTGTTTTTCAATTGTTTGTTTTTCTCGGATAACCCTTGAACCAGTGGCGGCTCGTGGATGTTCGGCGAGGAGGCTACGGAAGAAAATTTGACCAAAATAGCAGTGGAATATTTGCTTCCTCTGTAAGAGTAAGTAGTGCAGCACGAGCCTCCTCTACGAAGATCCACGAGCCGCCGCTGCCTTGAACGAATGATGAATGAAGTCTAGTATTGTACTTAGCAAATAAGTTTAGATCAGATAAAAAAAAAATAGATTATACATTTCGTTTTCATGCAAAAAAAATCTAAAATTCCTGCAAATATTTCAAAATTAAATAATTCCTCAACATTTATTTATTTATTTATTTATTTACAAACGGGAAACCCCTATTTCACAAAAAATACAAAAACCTTTGTCAAGTTCATGTGACTTAATACTAAATTAAATAATACAAATTTAATAGAAAATAAGATATGAATTGAAATAAAATAATATCTACTAATTGTTACATTCATGATATATGCCTTTTACGGCGATTTTTAAAATAAACAAACATAAATCTCGTAGACTATATTTTCCAGATAAATATCAAAGTAAATTAATTTTATCTAAAAATAAGCCCCATTTTTAAATTACAACCCACCACGAATACAAAAAATATAAAATTAAATAAATAACCTGAAATGAATACAAAACCCTTGAAAATACAGGTAAAAAAATGCAAAAATGTAAGTGAAAAAAGGACAAAAATAAAAAAAAAATCCGCATAAAATCAAAAAAATATAAATTTAATCGTTTTCAGTTTCTGTAAGTCTCACAAATAATTTTTATAAACAAATGGTGTTTATGATGTGTTTCTAGACTTGAAAAAATACAAAAATAAATTTTTGAAGAAAAATTAAATTTAATCGTTTTTCGGCGTTTCCAGCAGTTGTACGAACGATTTACATCAAAAGAAATTTTGCTTGTCTCACAAATAATTTTTATAACCTAATAGTGTTCAGAATGGGATTCTAGACTTGAAAAAAGTCAAAAATAAATTTTTGAAGAAAATATAAATTTAATCGTTTTCAGTTTCTGTAAGTCTCACAAATAATTTTTATAAACAAATGGTGTTTATAATGTGTTTCTAGACTTGAAAAAATACAAAAATGAATTTTTGAAGAAAAATTAAATTTAATCGTTTTTCGGCGTTTCCAGCAGTTGTACGAACGATTTACGTCAAAAGAAATTTTGCTTGTCTCAGTTTCTGTAAGTCTCACAAATAATTTTTATAACCAAATAGTGTTCGGAATAGGATTCTAGACTTGAAAAAATACAAAAATAAATTTTTGAAGAAAAATTAAATTTAATCGTTTATCGGCGTTTCCAGTAGTTGTACGAACGATTTACGTCAAAAGAAATTTTGCTTGTTTCAGTTTCTGTAAGTCTCACAAATAATTTTTATAACCAAATAGTGTTCGGAATAGGATTCTAGACTTGAAAAAATACAAAAATAAATTTTTGAAGAAAAATTAAATTTAATCGTTTATCGGCGTTTCCAGCAGTTGTACGAACGATTTACGTCAAAAGAAATTTTGCTTGTCTCAGTTTCTGTAACTCTCACAAATAATTTTAATAACCAAATAGTGTTCAGAATGGGATTCTAGACTTGAAAAAATACAAAAATAAATTTTTGAATGTCTAGTCTAGGACAAAAAATCAAAAATTTTTACCAAAACGTCGGGCCTGAAAATAAAAAATGCAGAAATATCTAAAATTTTAACAAACCAATAAAAAATGTAGGCCAAAATAAAGAATGATTGATTTATATGCGAAATTTTTTTTCCGGTATTTTCTTTTGTTTGTTGAAATTTCGATTTTTTCGGTCTGCATTTTTATGTTAATTTTTTTTTTGACTAAATTTAGGACAAACGGTCAAAAACTCGGGTCTAACAATAAAAAATGCAAACCGAAAAATTCAAAATTTCAATAAACGAATCGAATATTTTGGCCAAAAAATAAAAAAAATTGGGACAAATCTTAAATATCGGCAAAAAATAAAAAGACCTGGTCTAAAAATAAAAAATTAAAAACGCAAGTAAAAGAAAAATAATTTGCCATTTTCAACCCCAAAAATAACTCTTTTTAGCTTAAAATAACTTCCGACGAGAAATTCCAAAATAATAGCAATTTTTTTTTTAAATCTCACAATAAAATCAATAATTCAGGTTATGAGACAAAAAATTAAAAAAAATGAAGACCAAAAATCTAAAATTCGTACCTAAAGATCAAAGTGGTGGACCAAAAAATATTTTTTCTTAACAAACAAATCGAAAATTTAAGTTGAAATAAGAATAATAAATAAACGTTTATTAACTGGTAACCCCTTTTTTGCAATATATACATTAATTACAGGAATGAGATTTAAATTATAATAATTGATTAATTAATAACTTAAATTATAATGTAAATGTGTAGAAAAATATAAATTAAATAAATTAAAATTAAATTAGTAGGGAAGAATGGAACAGTTAAATTAAATAAAGAAAATTTCGGCCAAAATACCAAAAATTGCAACCAAAATAATCGAAAATACAAAATATAGGCCAAAAAGTAAAAATCTACAATAGGGCCTAAAAAGGTAAAAATTTAACAAAACATCGAAAACGGACGTAAAGATAAAAATTACAAACAAGAAAATCGAATATTTTGGTCAAAATAAAGAAAAATAAAAAAAAAAAATCGAAAATACAGAAATCTAAAATATGAGACAGAGAATCCTGATCTAAAAATAAAAACGAATATTTAGGTAGAAGCAAAATTATTGGCCAATTTCAACCGCCAAAAATAAGAAGTTCGAAAATAATAGCAAAAAAATAATAAAAATCACGAAATGAAATCAAACACCAAATATCTAAAATTCTGACATATAAAAAACAATAATTTTAGTGCAGAAGATAAAAAAATAAAAAGCTACAAAAGTTGAAAATTTGGACAAAATATCGAAAACTCGGGTCTAAAGATAATAAATGCAGACTTAACGAAAAATCAAAAATGCGGACCAAAAAATCGAAAATTTTAACAATAAAATCGAAAAGTTAGATCAAAATAAAGAAACATTTAGGTCAAAGGATTTAAAAAATAATACAAATCTGTAATGTTAGTCAGAAAGTCGAAAATTTAGACAGTACATCGAAAACTCGGGCCTAAGGATAATAAATGCGGACTAAAAAATCGAAAATTTCAACAAACAAAACTCGAGAATACCGAAAAAAAAAATCTCGCATATAAATCAATAATTCAGGTAAAAAATCCCCATTACATGCGGGAAGTTTGCTGTATAACAAAATACCAGATCATTTGAAACAACTAGGCTTAAATAGATTTAAAAAAGAAATAAAGAACCTGCTAATCCTAAATTCTCCATATTCTATTCAAGAATTTACATCATTATTGTAAACCTTAATTTAAATGTTTGCCTTCTTTTTCTTTTTCTTTTTCTTTTTATATTATGCGACATAATACTGTAATAACGTTAAGTAATTTTTTATATATTTATATGACGAATGTATCTATACTTTGTATGGTTAACACATAATAAAGATCAATATCAATATCAATATCAAATATTTTAACCTAAATTAATTCAAAAATTTGGAACTAGAATAAAAAATTCGGCCCGCAAAATCAAAAAAAAAAATGCGAGCTAAAACATAAAAAAAATAGTAATTTGAAAATTTAAGTCAAAATAAAGAATAGTTAGGGCAAAAGATCAAAAAATTGAAAATACAGGTCAAAAATCTACAAATTATAAATGCGGCGGGAAAAATAATAAATGGGTCCAAAACGTCGAAAATTTTAACAATTAAATCGAAAAATTCAGGTCAAAATAAAGAATATTTAGGCCAAATGATCAAAAATTTAGACCCAGTAAATCGAAGATATATGTCTAATAATAAAAAAATGCACAATATTTTAGTAGGAAAACTGTAAATTAGTCTAAAAAATCGCTGTTGCTCAAAATAATTTTCCAATTTTTTTAATTGCAAAACATTTTTGAGCTTTAGAAATAACAATTTTGACAATGTATTACTACTATTTGAAAGTTTTTTTCACAAAGAAAAAAGAATTTTAAATTATTTAATTGTAATATTAAATCATAGCCCCAGGGTAACCATTGCATTATAAATAACAAAATTTGACAATTTATTACTATTATTTGAAAGCTTTGTTCACGAAGAAAAAAAGTGCAGCAATATATTTAACTCACCCTCATTTTTCCAAATGCAATTTTTTAAAAGCTCCGTTTATTCGTGTTTATAACTGCTACCTGATGATTGCTGATATGCATAGAACACGTTTACACACATATCACATAATTAACTCTCACAATTAACACAATTAGAAATTAATTAAATTCACCCGACACAATCAATCACGACACCAATTCAATACTGAGTTCTGCCGGCGCAGGAAACAGCGAAGCCTAATGCGCAAATTTTGAGTTTTTTTTTTGTTATCTCGAGCAGGTCGATTCATGTCTTCACCTCACCTTGCATTCCAAATCGGATTAGTCGCAGGTAAACATTGACCGTATCACCATGGTATGATATTTTATATCGACAACTATTATTTTCAACTGGGATTATTTTTATTAAATTTTTTTTTATCTTTTAATGTTACATGACCATTGCACATTGGTATATATTTGATATTAATGTTTAAGAAAATTTCTAGTAATTTTTTCCGTTAAATTGCACAACAAACACGGTTTGGTTTAAAAATATTGCTTTTAAAATTCTTCTAACTTAAAAAAAAACACTGTAAAATAAAAAAAATATTTTTTTCTGTTTAAATGATTCTTTTCAACGGTGATTATTTGTATTTAATTTTTTAATGACATAATTGCATTGCACAGAGATAAATATTTGATATTAATGTTTAAAAGAAATTCTGTTAAATTTTTTAAAATTAAATTACACAACAAATACATAGTTTCGTTTAAAAATATTGCTTTTAAAATGCATGCATGAATTAAAATTAAAAAAAAAAAAACACTATAAAATAGAAAAATCTTTTTTTAAAGCCTTGATTTTCCCACGATAATACAGGGTGTTTCAAAATGCACGCACCAAAAGTTTTCTGCGTGAGGAGTACGCAGAACGAACGTATTCATTGATAGGGAACTGTGGCGTCTCATTAATATTTCAGCGAAGGGGTTAAATCCATTTTATTTTGTAGAAAATCGAGATTTGTCATAAGGGTTTTTTTTTCTTTCTATCTACGAGGAGTACGCAGAAAATTTTTGGTGCATGAATTTTGAAACACCCTGTATTGACTTCCAGTTCTCGACACAAAGGGGGTAGCGGGATAAGATTGGTGTGGCGCCCCCCCTCGCGATTTGAGTTGCAAGTGTAGAAACCTTGTTTTAAATATTAAAAAAATGAGATTTGCATGCTCATTAACTGTCATTTTCGACTTCTACCAAAAATGTGGTAAAAAATGGTTTTTTCTTAAATTATTCCACTGTAAAATTGTGTGTATATTTTTCCGGTCAGTTGTGTGATCGGATCTAATTGATTTAATTTTATTACACCCAAAACCAGAGAACGGCATTTTTTCCAGATTTTTTACGGGTCATGGAAAAAAATTGTTTTTCAAGAATAATAATTTTTTTAAAAGCTTTCTTGTGTGCTTACAAAAAGGGGCCAAATAGCATAAGTAGCCATATTAATGACCTTCATTATCCCCTTAACCGCGTGTTAATATCTTTATTTATTCGCGCGAAAACTCAAATTAAGTAATAGTATATTATTAAACGAGTGGAGAAAGTTGGCCATTGCCACGAGGGTGAAGTTTGCAACACGAGCCGAAGGCGAGTGTTGTAATTCACCCAACTTGCTCACGAGTTCAATACTATACTTTTTCGAATCATATTAAATAATTACCTAAAGATTTTTCTGTTTATATTAAATTATAACGAATAATTTTACTATTTGGAAATTGCGGCAGTTCGCTGACAAAAAAACAAATCGTAACCATAGTAACAACAAAACTGTTGGGCAATGAACCCGCTATCGTTTGATTGGACGTCACCTGTTGAATAATGAAATCGCTATCATTTGACTGGATGTCACCTGTTGAATAATGAAACCGCTATCATTTGATTGGACGTGACCTGTGGAGAAAATGATTCGGCCGAACAATGGACAATTTTCTCAATCAAAAACGATTTAACAATGTTTATATTATTTAATAAGATGCGAAAAAATGTGTTTTCCATATCTAGGTAATAATAATATAATTACACGAGTAGAAGTCGTATATAACATTTTTAGGATAAAATACAAGAAATATAGTAACGCTTAGCGTTGCTTTTGAACAAAATCATGTACAGTATTAAAAAAACATTAAAAGTGAATTCAAAAATTTACCAGTAAATTTCAAAAAAATAAACAAAGCTTGTGAATTTAGTTGAGCGCATTTTATCTCTGCGTTTTATATTTTGTTTTTTCGACAAAATAAAAAGTTTCTAAAACCCAACTTTTAAAAGTCAGCGTACGTTCGAGAATAAAATTGTTTTTGAAAAGTAAATGTTTCTCAATTGTTTAAAATGTTTAGTACAAAACATAAAAAAATGTGTTTATGTTATAAAATCAATCAAAAATTTCATAAATTCGCAACTCGCTCTAAATTCGTTGTATTTCGACAACCCAAATTAATTTTGAAAAAAACAAAAATGTGCATTTATTGTAATTTTTGTAACACAATTTGGAAAAAAATGTATTTACGTCAATTAAAAATTTTAGACATTTGAATTTGCATTCATCTTTAGACAAATCAAACGGGCGTTACGATTTAGAAAATTGACCTTTTAGAATTTTTATGGCGTTACATAATAGCCACTATTCTAAGTAACTTCAGAATGTTTTAAACTCGTAGCAATTATTTTTCCATTTTTTACCGAATTAAAAAAAAATGTAACCAGAGAAAACAAACTGGCGTTGAATTGAGATTATCTTACAATTTAGGAAAATTGACCCTTTAGAATTTTATGGCATTACATAATAGCAACTATTCTAAGTAATTTCAGAATGTTATAAGCTCGTAGCAATTGTTTTTAAAAAATTTTTCTACCGAATTTAAACAAACGGTCGTTAAATTGAGATTACTGTACAATTAAAGAAATTGATCTTTTAAAAAATATGTGGTACCATGCAGTAGCAACTATTCTAAGTAACTTCAGAATGTTTTAAACTCGTAGCAATTATTTTTCAATTTTTTACCGAATTTAAAAAATGCAACTTCAGAAAAAAAAAACAACCAGGCGTTGAATTGAGAATAACTTTAATTTAGAAAATATACCGTTTAAATTTTTTATGGTGTCACATAGTAGCAATTATTCTAAGTAACTTCAGAATGTTTTAAGCTCGTAGCAATTATTTTTTAAATTTTTTACCGAATTTAAAAGATGCAACTTCAGAAAAAAAAACAAACAGGCGTTGAATTGAGAATAACTTTAATTTAGAAAATATACCGTTTAAAATGTTTGTGGTGTCACATAGTAGCAATTATTCTAAGTAACTTCAAAATGTTTTAAACTCGTAGCAATTATTTTTTAATTTTTTACTGAATTTAAAAAATGCAACTTCAGAAAAAAAAACAAACAGGCGTTGTATTGAGAATAACTTTAATTTAGAAAATATACCGTTTAAAATGTTTGTGGTGTCACATAGTAGCAATTATTCTAAGTAACTTCAGAATGTTTTAAACTCGTAGCAATTATTTTTTAATTTTTTACTGAATTTAAAAAATGCAACTTCAGAAAAAAAAACAAACAGGCGTTGTATTGAGAATAACTTTAATTTAGAAAATATACCGTTTAAATTTTTTATGGTGTCATATAGTAGCAATTATTCTAAGTAACTTCAGAATGTTTTAAACTCGTAGCAATTATTTTTCTGTTTTACCGAATTTAAAAAATGCAACTTCAGAAAAAATAAACGGGCGTTGAATTGAGATTATCTTACAATTTAAACATTTTATGGTATCGTGTAGTAGCAACTATTATTAGTAACTTCAGAAAGTTTTAAAGCCCGTTGCAATTATTTTTTTATTTTTTACCGAATTTAAAAAATGCAACTTCAGAAGAAAAAAAACAAACAGGCGTTGTATTGAGAATAACTTTAATTTAGAAAATATACCGTTTAAAATTTTTTTGGTGTTACATAGTAGCAATTATTCTAAGTAACTTCAGAATGTTTTAAGCTCGTAGCAATTATTTTTTCATTTTTTACCGAATTTAGAAAATGCTACTTCAGAAAAAATAAACGGGCGTTGAAATGAGATTATCTTACAATTTAAAAATTTTATGGTATCGTGTAGTAGCAACTATTATTAGTAACTTCAGAATGTTTTAAAGCCCGTTGCAATTATTTTTTTATTTTTTACCGAATTTAAAAAATGCAACTTCAGAAAAAAAAAACAAACAGGCGTTGTATTGAGAATAACTTTAATTTAGAAAATATACCGTTTAAATTTTTTTTGGTGTCACATAGTACCAATTATTCTAAGTAACTTCAGAATGTTTTAAGCTCGTAGCAATTATTTTTCAATTTTTTACCGAATTTAAAAAATGCAACTTCAGAAAAAAAAAACAAACAGGCGTTGTATTGAGAATAACTTTAATTTAGAAAATATACTGTTTAAAAATTTTATGGTATCGTGTAGTAGCAACTATTATTAGTAACTTCAGAATATTTAAACTTGTAGCAATTATTTTTCTATTTTTACCGAATTTAAAAAATGCAACTTCAGAAAAAAAAAAAAAAACAGGCGTTGTATTGAGAATAACTTTAATTTAGAAAATATACCGTTTAATTTTTTTATAGTGTCACATAGTAGCAATTATTCTAAGTAATTTCAGAATGTTTTAAGCTAGTAGCAATTATTTTTCAATTTTTTACCGAATTTAAAAAATGCAACTTCAGAAAAAAAACAAACAGGCGTTGAATTGAGAATAACTTTAATTTAGAAAATATACCGTTTAAAATTTTTATGATGTCACATAGTAGCAATTATTGTGAATAAATTCAGAAAGTTTTACGATTGTAGCAATTGTTTTTTCTATTTTTTACCAAATTAAAAAATGTAACTGCAGAAATAACGAACAGGCGATCAGGTTTTATTATCTCAGAATTTAAAGAAGAAATTATCATTGTATTGCGTATTATTAGCAAATATTCTGAATATCTCTTGTAGCAATCGTTTTCTTTAACTGAATTTGAGAAAATGTAACTTCAGAAAAAGTAAACAGGCGTTGAATTGAAATTATCTTAAAAATTGTGAAAGTGATGTTTTAGAATTTTTATTGTATCTCGTAGTAGCAACTATTTTGAATAACTTCAGAAAGTTTCAAGCTTGTGAGACTCAAATTTACTATTGCTACTATAGACGAGACTTCTCAAAACCCTTCTGAAAGAAAACCAATATCGCATCGGTGGACAAATAATATTCCACTAAAAAATACAAAATGTGTGCAAAGTATAAACACAGTGAACAAATAGCTTTATTTATGTTATTTTTTTGACGTTTGTTTCATATAAATAGTGCATGGGTCTTTAATAAATAGCTTTGCACATTATTCATATATTTTCTGAGTATTTACGTTATTTGCTATTTTTTCTGAGATATCAGTTGAAAACAAAATCGTTACATTGTTTCATGTCTGTACACTTTCGTTCCTTAGAGTCGCAATTAATATTTCTTTCTATATATACCCATGACCATTGAAGACTTTTGCAACGATTCATCGAGAGTCGTATATTGAAATTTCGAGATGGAAAAATTTTGCCTAATCGTAATTCATGCGATTGAATGAATAGTGCTGCTTAAAATAAAATTTATCCTGTAGTATTTGTTTAGATAATTTAATTTAACGAATGAAGCAACTATATATAATTTCAAATCAGTCATCATGAAGGTAAATAAAACTTTGCAAGTGGACAAAATGTTTATCCTGTTCCTAGACTTTTTCAAATACATTAGTTAAATCATCTATTTATTCTTCCTGGATTTTATTTATTCATATTTATAAATATATTTCTGCTATAGTAGATGATAGATGATATAGGATTTTGGATTGGATGTCGAGACGTCCCAAAATGTCGTGCCACCTGTGGGTAAAGTTTGCGTAAACTGAAGAGAACGCGATATTCAAATTCAAAAATTTTACGTTTGTCTCGCTTATGTAACCAATATGTATATAATGTTGACATATTCAATCCATTATTCACTGAATTTAAAAAAAAGATCTTATGGAGTGCTTGAAATTATCGACTTTGTCTTAGGTTTAAGTTTCTTTAAATGTAATTTATGTTTGTACCATGTTTTACATTTGTATATATACTTGTAGCCCTGTTAATGAACTCTGAGTGGATTTATGAGTAATATATAAATAAATAACGAAGTAAAGTTTGCGCAGAGTGAGAAAGTATTCGATAACAAATCTACGCGTGGCCACATCACCGAACTGAGGATGAATCATCACTTCGTCCATATTTACATTATGTTCACTGAATATTATATTTATGAGTTTCTGGCGTCTCCTCTCTCGAAATTTAAGATGTTCACTGCGGAACGGGTCACGACATTTTGGGACGGCTATACAAAGATGAAGATCTGGGATAGTAATAAGGAAAGTGAAAATGTTATTTTCTCACAGCACTTTTAAAACAAAACCAAACCAGTAAATAAAACACACATGCAATCTATCTAAATTTAGTAGTCACGATAATCACCTGTATCGATCGTAACCAGCCGTACAAAAATAAAACCATACGCATAATCATCGTTAAACGAAAGTAACAATTAATTCCCCGATGTAAATAATGAGTTAGGAAATAGAAATCGAAAAGTTTTGTGAATTTATGGGCAGGTCTCTTGGTGTGCTTAACCGTGTCGCAAGTGTGCGTACGCGTACACGTTTTCGCGTTGCGCAACGGCGTCGAAATGATTTTTCATATAAGGCGTTAAATGCTCTAATGGCTCCTAAATGGGAGTCGCCTTCTTTTCAAAAAAAAAAATCACTCGTATATACAGACATTTGACTAATACAGAGAATTGCTCCCGAACGTATTTCTGCGTTCATTACATAAATATCTGCGGCGGTACTTTATCGCCACAATTATCTGCTATTTATTTCTGTAGACTGGAGCAAATTGTGTCTAATGTGGGATATTTTTATTGCGTATTCGATTTACTGTATTACTTGCGTGGATAAACGAAGTGTAAATTTGATTGAAGGTGTTTTGGTGTTTCTAGATCATGTTGTGCAGGGCCGTCACAACACGGTAAGCATTCATCGCATCAGTGCGAAGGGCCAGGGGTGTACTGAAGTCCAATGGGGCCCCATAAAAAAGTAATATAAATAGTACTATAAATTGCACTCGGAAACAAAAAATTAAATATTTCCTGTTGCATGATATTTTCCAAGTGATTCTGTGTATTTTGGCAATGCTGATTTCAAATTTGGAAATCGGTTGCTCGCCAATGAATAACGTCGGAGTAATGGGGTTGGCTTCTTTTTGAGCCAAATGTTTCACAAATAACCTCCCATTTGCCGTTTTTTTTTTAATACTTCGCACAGGTGCCGAGGAATAGCTTCAAACACGCACATTCTGCCAATTTCGACATCTAAATTTTATTGATTTTACCATGCTTTTGTAGCAAGAAAACCTACCATTTTCCTTTTATTGATATTTTGAATAGGTGCCGAGCTAGCGTGTTCGGGCGCATCATTAGTTGCCGCGTAAATATTCTGAAATTAACCACCTTCTTCGCCCCGGGAACACCAATTTCTTATCGAACGCGCTTTAGAAAACCAATCATTAGACGTGTAAAATACGAGCTTCTGATTACGAGAATTATCTTGTCTTTCCGCGAACTGGGGTGCAACATGAGTATCACGGTCCATTTCTTGAACAGTCACCTTGATAAATTCCCAGAAAACTTTCGAGCTCTAAGGTCAGAACTTTCACCAAAATAAGCCTAAAAATTAAAAATTGCTCAGGGCAATCTCGTTGTATATTCCAGCAGTAGTCCGTCATTAAACTCCTGTCTCACCCCCGTTGACAGAGCTCTTCTTCCATAATCATCAGGTCAGCACTTTCACCAGGACCAAAATATCTCGAAATTTAGTGTTTTTTTTTCACATTTTTAAAGCTTTTTCTATCCGCTCTTTAGTCACTATGTTTCAACAAGTTTTGAAAATGTGATGAATTTTTGATCAATTTCGAGTGACGTCCTGAGGATATTTTTTTTAAATAAATAAACATTTAAATCCAATTAAAATATGTCATTTTTTCTTTAAATACCTTAATTTTCAAAATACAAAAAATAAATTGGATTTTTTCAAACGAGTCCATGATGAATTAGAAAAAATAAATTAAACGTGAATTGGTAAAACTGCACAAAAGCAACATTAAATGCCATAATGTCAATCTTTAAAAATCATTTTGGCTTTTCAAAATGCACTGATTTTTATGTTAGTACGAATTTTAAAATTCAATATTTTCAATAGGTGAATATTATAGTAAACTAAAAACACATGTTTTCAAAAACAATTTGGTTTACGTAAAAAATCAACTTTTTTGACAATCATCCTAAACCATTGTAGAGAACATTCTTTTTTATCTGAAGAACGAGAAAAATCTATTGCTGTTTTAATTAAAAAAAAAACGATTTTTCAAATTATGAACGGCCGCAGCGGCTAAACGAAGACTCCAAATCGAACACGGTTTGCAAATCTGAGCTCCTCGTACGTCAATTAGTCGGATTAGAGATTTTTAATTTTTAATGAAATCATGAAAAAAGACATGACTAACCCCTTGGAAATTTTGTTAAAAAATGAAACTTTCTTAAAAATCATCGTAGACTGTGAATTATACCTTTTTTTTCATCAGAAAGACGAGAGAAATTGATTGCCGTTAAAAAATTTCAGCTATCATTAATAGCAAAAAAATTAGTCAGTCACCATGAACATTTTTGAAAATTTAAGAAAATAATTGATTTTTCAGACTTTGATCGGCCGTAGCGGCTAAACGAAAACTCCATTTTGAACGCGGTTTGCAAATCTGAGCTCCTCGTACGTCAATTAGTCGGATTAGAGATTTTTCATTTTTGATGAAAACACGAAAAAAGACATGACTAACCCCCTTGGAAATTTTGTTAAAAAATGCAACTTTCTTAAAAATCATCGTATGAATTATACCTCTTTTTTCATCAGAAAGACGAGAGAAATTGATTGCCGTTAAAAAATTTCAGCTATCTTCAATAGCAAAAAAATTAGTCAGTCACCATGAACATTTTTGAAAATTTAAGAAAATAATTGATTTTTCAGACTTTGATCGGCCGTAGCGACTAAACGAAAACTCCAAATTGAACGCGGTTTGCAAATCTGAGCTCCTCGTACGTCAATTAGTCGGATTAGAGATTTTAAATTTTTGATGAAATCGTGAAAAAAGACATGACTAACTAACCCCCTTGGAAATTTTGTTAAAAAATGCAACTTTCTTAAAAATCACCGTAGACTATGAATTATACCTTTTTTTTCATCAGAAAGACGAGAGAAATTGATTGCCGTTAAAAAATTTCAGCTATCTTCAATAGCAAAAAAAATAGTCAGTCACCATGAACATTTTTGAAAATTTAAGAAATTAATTGATTTTTCAGACTTTGATCGGCCGTAGCGGCTAAACGAAAACTCCAATTTGGACGCGGTTTGCAAATCTGAGCTCCTCGTACGTCAATTAGTCGGATTAGAGATTTTTAATTTTTGATGAAAACACGAAAAAAGACATGACTAACCCCCTTGGAAATTTTGTTAAAAAATGCAACTTTCTTAAAAATCATCGTAGACTATGAATTATACCTTTTTTTATCAGAAAGACGAGAGAAATTGATTGCCGTTAAAAAATTTCAGCTATCTTCAATAGCAAAAAAATTAGTCAGTCACCATGAACATTTTTGAAAATTTAAGAAAATAATTGATTTTTCAGACTTTGATCGGCCGTAGCGGCTAAACGAAAACTCCAAATTGAACGCGGTTTGCAAATCTGAGCTCCTCGTACGTCAATTAGTCGGATTATAGATTTTTAATTTTTGATGAAATCGTGATAGAAGACATGACTAACCCCCTTGGAAATTTTGTTAAAAAATGCAACTTTCTTAAAAATCATCGTAGACTATGAATTATACCTTTTTTTTCATCAGAAAGACGAGAGAAATTGATTGCCGTTAAAAAAATTCAGCTATCTTTAATAGCAAAAAAAATAGTCAGTCACCATGAACATTTTTGAAAATTTAAGAAAAGAACTGATTTTTCAGACTTTGATCGGGCGTAGCGGCTAAACGAAAACTCCAATTTGAACGCGGATAGCAAATCTGAGCTCCTCGTACGTCAATTAGTCGGATTAGAGATTTTTAATTTTTGATGAAATCGTGAAAAAAGACATGACTAACCCCCTTGGAAATTTTGTTAAAAAATGCAACTTTCTTAAAAATCATGGTAGACTATGAATTATACCTTTTTTTTCATCAGAAAGACGAGAGAAATTGATTGCCGTTAAAAAATTTCAGCTATCTTCAATAGCAAAAAAATTAGTCAGTCACCATGAACATTTTTGAAAATTTAAGAAAATAATTCATTTTTCAGACTTTGATCGGCCGTAGCGGCTAAACGAAAACTCCAAATTGAACGCGGTTTGCAAATCTGAGCTCCTCGTACGTCAATTAGTCGGATTAGAGATTTTTAATTTTTGATGAAAACACGAAAAAAGACATGACTAACCCCCTTGGAAATTTTGTTAAAAAATGCAACTTTCTTAAAAATCATCGTAGACTATGAATTATACCTTTTTTTCATCAGAAAGACGAGAGAAATTGATTGCCGTTAAAAAATTGCAGCTATCTTCAATAGCAAAAAAATTAGTCAGTCACCATGAACATTTTTGAAAATTTAAGAAAATAATTGATTTTTCAGACTTTGATCGGCCGTAGCGGCTAAACGAAAACTCCAAATTGAACGCGGTTTGCAAATCTGAGCTCCTCATACGTCAATTAGTCGGATTAGAAATTTATAATTTTTGATGAAAACACGAAAAAAGACAGGACTAACCCCCTTGGAAATTTTATTAAAAAATGCAACTTTCTTAAAAATCATCGTAGACTATGAATTATACCTTTTTTTTCATCAGAAAGACGAGAGAAATTGATTGCCGTTAAAAAATTTTAGCTATCTTCAATAGCAAAAAAAATAGTCAGTCACCATGAACATTTTAGGAAATTTTAGAAAATAATTGATTTTTCAGACTTTGATCGGCCGTAGCGGCTAAACGAAAACTCCAAATTGAACGCGGTTTGCAAATCTGAGCTCCTCGTACGTCAATTAGTCGGATTAGAGATTTTTAATTTTTGATGAAATCGTGAAAAAAGACATAACTAACCCCCTTGGAAATTTTGTTAAAAAATGCAACTTTCTTAAAAATCATCGTAGACTATGAATTATACCTTCTTTTTCATCAGAAAGGCGAGAGAAATTGATTGCCGTTAAAAAATTGCAGCTATCTTCAATAGCAAAAAAATTAGTCAGTCACCATGAACATTTTTGAAAATTTAAGAAAATAATTGATTTTTCAGACTTTGATCGGCCGTAGCGGCTAAACGAAAACTCCAATTTGGACGCGGTTTGCAAATCTGAGCTACTCGTACGTCAATTAGTCGGATTTGAGATTTTGAATTTTTGATGAAAACACGAAAAAAAACATGACTAACCCCCTTGCAAATTTTGTTAAAAAATGCAACTTTCTTAAAAATCATCGTAGACTATGAATTATACCTTTTTTTCATCAGAAAGACGAGAGAAATTGATTGCCGTTAAAAAATTTCAGCTATGTTCAATAGCAAAAAAATTAGCTAGTTACCATGAACATGAAAATTAAAAAAAAAATGATTTTTCATACTTTGAACGGCCGTAGCGGCTAAACGAAAACTTCAAATTGAACGCGGTTTTCAAATCTGTGCTCCTTGTATCTAGATTAGTCAGATTCAATTAAAATTGACAATTTTAATTTTTTGACGAATACCCGGAAAACTAGCCCCTTCTTACTTTTGTTCAAAAATTGCATTTAAAATGATTTCCTGAAGATTTTTAACACTGTGTATTTGTATACCCGGAGCTTGACATTAAACGAATAGAGTTTTCACAAATGTGTATAGCGAACCAAACCGAAACGAATGCAAGAGGAATATTATAAATCATCGGCACCATAAGCTAAGTCTCGGCACGTATTGTTGTATCAACATAAAGCAGTAAGCCGCAATGAACTATTGAGACATAAATTTTATAGAGTATTACTCTGACCGCGGCACATTGTGCTCGCTGACAATATTTTAAATCATTCAAATGTCGAAGATAAATATGATTTAATTGTTTCTTTAAATTATATATCACGAAGTTAACGCTTCAACCATCAATTAATTTATTCAATGGTTATTATGAATTTTGTATTTTAAGAATTCAACCAACCGCAGTCTATTCCCAGCTTGACTTGCACACAAAGGTTGTGTCAGTATTCTTAATAATACAGATTAAACATTGTGTTTGTGTCAAAAGTTGTTGAATCTTAAACTAGAGCCTTCACAAAATCTGGTATCAGATTGCGCAGTGAACATCTTTCATTTTTCAAGAGAGAGAGAGAGAGAGAGAGAGAGAGAGAGAGAGAGAGAGAGAACGCCGGAAGCTCATAATTATCTAGTGAACATAATGTAAATATAGACACAGAATCGGTCGCGAATTGATGACTCATCTTCAAAAAAAATTGTGGATTTTTACAATCAAAAATTGCACTTTTCGCTGCTACTACAATTGGGATAGCATTTACGCAGGTTTAAAGTTGGACGCACTAGCGCGTCGGTGGCAGCGAACGTGTTAAAAGAAAAAAGAAAATTTGAACTGCTAAAAATGACAACTGTCAAAATTTGGTGATGCGACTACGCGTAGCTTTGTTATCGCGTTCTCTTACTCCGCGCAAACTTTACCCCCAGGTGTCACTACACTGCAGAAACCATCATCTGAATGTTATGATTTTTAATAAGCGACTTAAAACTTGGAGATTGTGGACCACAATACCACCTTACAATAAAAAAAAACACACTGTAACTAAACGATACAGGAGCTTGTGAAGTACTGTATCACCTTAAAATAAAAAAAAAACTGTCTATTGACCCATTGTATGCTACGCGATTGTTCCAATAATACAATATACCTTTCTTAATTTTACTGTACCGGAGCGATAATTGGAAGCTCCCTCCACTTATAAATAAATCCGTAACCGGGTGAATCAATAACGTTCGTAGAAGTATCTAGTAGCAAATTGCGGAGTTCTTGGAGTCGATGTTTCTGTATAAAAGCGCTTTGTTATAACCAGACGCAGGTCTAAATATTTATGTGAGCCATCTCGAACAGCCGGATAAATCGTCCCCGTTACAATATAAATAGGGATTGCGGTACTCACCGCAGATTGTGAACACCTGAAGGAGGGTTTATCGACAGGTAGCAAGCGCGGGGGCTTTGCACCCTCTGGGAAAAGAAGGCCGTGAAATAATACCTCATTTGCAGAGGCGGACTTAAATTAATTTCGATCTCAACAAAATTAATCATTTGCATACAACGCGAGATCAAAAAGTTGAAAATTGTTGGCGGTACATTTTCTGAAAATACCTATAATAATAATAAGACTGTCTGGAATTCTCCAATACATTGCAGTGTACGTTTTGTTAACTTTTTTCAAGGTTACTTGTTTTAAAAATAGCCGATTTTGAACAATAGTAGTTATTTCTAGAACTGATCACCATTTAAGGGCTGTCAACTATTTTCGAATTTTTGATGTCACGGTAGACAGATCTATTGACAATATCACCTAGACAGCATCTTTGGCTCGTTCGGTTTACTCAGCGATTGCTACACTTTTTTTTGCTCGCATGACATACTTTATCATTTTGTGGTGACTGCCTGGACCGGGAATAGGAAAACGGAAAATGAGGATCACGTGTAGCCGTGAGGAAATTCGGTTACTATGGAGAGGAAAAAAACAAAAAATAGATTGAGAAAATTTACTTGTGCTAATTTAATGCTGCTGTTGTCAACATCCCCTTTTGAACTAACAATTTCTTCAAAAGAGTCAAGAGTCGACTTATGAGTTAACTCATTTCAGGCGACTCTTTCCCACAAGCCGACCCACAAAAAAAAGGAATCATTTCACCCATCTCTTGTCTACACCACCGATTATTAAGATAACGTTTAGCTCGAGAACGCAAGAAAAAACTCCCCATTAAACCAGGACATACTGCACTGCATTAAAATTAGTCAACTCGGTTCATTATTCCCGAGCTTTCTAAATACGAACATTCATCAGGTAATCACACGACATCTGTATAAATCCATAAAAAAAGAACAAACTTCAAAGGGGCCCTAAAACGAGACAAGCAGTTTAATCACCGTTTAATTAACTTGGAAACTGCGTTTCACTATTTTGTAACGGCCTCTAATTGAATAAACGCACTTTCTGGTGCCTTTTTATAGACGATTAAATAATTAATGGCATCATTCACGTAAGCATGCCGAGCTATATAAAGATGATTTGTGCACATATATACCTTAATTAACAGGTGCAAAATTCTGGCACTGCAAGGAAGTGCGAATGATCATTAGTTAAACGTGCAACATTATTATTGATAGATTCTCACGGTGGTTTCAATATGAAGAAAAGAACAGGATGAGGAACCAATTCGCTCCCTTTTATGAGAATCTCGTCGAGTATTATTATACCATATGCCCGTCTAACTGTATATCGCGGATGGAGTTTTTTGTGTGTTGGACAGGGATGGCTTTGGGGCACAATTATATTAAATTGTGGGCTGTTTTTTTAATTTATTTTTAAACGCGTATGGTACTTTCACCGTTTAGTACGATTGAGTATGCATCAGTTTTCAATATTCATGATAATTGAATTCATTCTACCAGGGGCGGCTCGCGATATACAGCCAAGGAGCCATGGCACCACCTGCAGTTTCAAGCTCAGCAAGAATTTTTAATTAATTCTTAAAACACTTTTTCGCCAGTTACTTTGGTCTAGGAAGATTATTCGTCCTTTCTTTCTTCAAAGGGGTTTGTATAGATGACTCTACCACCAACATGTTCCACAAGCCGCCACTAAAATTAAGTACAGTTTTTAAGAATCCACAAGTTGTGAATTGTGTAATACTCGAGCAAAAAAATAAAAGAAAATATAAAACGTGTCGACTAAATTCTACAAAAATAAAATTAGATTAACAAATCATGGTTTTATCAGATGAAATAGAGTTTTTGAAAATCCACCGATTATTTCGCAAGTTGTGAATTTTTAAAAATTTTAGTTTTACAATTATGTAATGCTTGAGTAAAAAAATAAAAAATAAAAATAAAACGTGTCGACTAAATTCTACAAAAATTAAATTAGATTTACAAATCATAGTTTTATCAGATGAAATGGAGTTTTTGAAAATCCACCGATTATTTCGCGAGTTGTGAATTTTTGAAAATTTTAGTTTTACAATTGTGTAATGCTTGAATAAAAAAATAAAAAAAATATAAAACGTGTCGACTAAATTCTACAAAAATTAAATTAGATTTACCAATTATGGTTTTATTAGATGCAATAGAGTTTTTAAAAATTCACTGATTATTTCGCGAGTTGTGAATTTTTGAAAATTTTAGTTTTACAATTGTGTCATGCTCGAGTAAAAAAATTTAAAAAAATATAAAACATGCCGACTAAATTCTAAAAAAATTAAATTAGATTTACAAATCATGGTTTTATCAGATAAAATAGAGTTTTTGAAAATCCACCAATTATTTCGCGAGTTGTGAATTTTTGAAAATTTTAGTTTTACAATTGTGTAATGCTCGAGTAAAAAAAATTAAAAAAATATAAAACGTGTCGACTAAATTCTACAAAAATTAAATTAGATTTACAAATCATGGTTTTATCAGATGAAATGGAGTTTTTGAAAATCCACCGATTATTTCGCGAGTTGTGAATTTTTGAAAATTTTAGTTTTACAATTGTGTAAAAAATTTAAAAAAAATATGATGCGTGCCTACTAAATTCTACTAAAATAAAATTAGATTAACAAATCATGGTTTTATCAGATGAAATAGAGTTTTTGAAAGTCCACCGATTATTTCGCGAGTTGTGAATTTTTGAAAATTTTAGTTTTACAATTGTGTAAAAAAATTTAAAAAAATATGATGCGTGCCTACTAAATTCTACTAAAATAAAATTAGATTAACAAATCATGGTTTTATCAGATGAAATAGAGTTTTTGAAAATCCACCGATTATTTCGCGAGTTGTGAATTTTTGAAAATTTTAGTTTTACAATTGTGTAATGCTCGAGTAAAAAAATTAAAAAAAATATAAAACGTGCCGACTAAATTCTACAAAAATAAAATTAGATTTACAAATCACGGTGTTATCAGATGAAATAGAGTTTTGAATATCCACCGATTATTTCGCGAGTTGTGAATTTTTAAAAATTTTAGTTTTACAATTGTGTAATGCTCGAGTAAAAAAATAAAAAAAAAATATAAAACGTGCCGACTAAATTCTACAAAAATAAAATTAGATTAACAAATCATGGTTTTATCAGATGAAATAGAGTTTTTGAAAATCCACCGATTAATTCGCAAATTGTGAATTTTTGAAAATTTTAGTTTTACAATTGCGTAATGCTTGAATAAAAAAATTGAAAAAAAAATATAAAACGTGTCGACTAAATTCTACAAAAATTAAATTAGATTTACAAATCATGGTTTTATCAGATGAAATAGAGTTTTTGAAAATCCACCGATTGTTTCGCGAGTTGTGAATTTTTAAAAATTTTAGTTTTACAATTGTGTAATGCTCGAGTAAAAAAAAATAAAAAAAAATATAAAACTTGTCGACTAAATTCTAGAAAAATAAAATTAGATTTACAAATCATGGTTTTATCTAATGAAATAGAGTTTTTGAAAATCCACCGATTATTTCGCGAGTTGTGAATTTTTAAAAATGTTAGTTTTACAATTGCGTAATACTTGAATAAAAAAAAATTACAAAAATATAAAACGTGTCGACTAAATTCTACAAAAATTAAATTAGATTTACAAATCATGGTTTTATCAGATGGAATAGAGTTTTTGAAAATCCACCGATTGTTTCGCGAGTTGTGAATTTTTAAAAATTTTAGTTTTACAATTGTGTAATGCTCAAAAATTGAAAATTTTAGTTTTACAATTGTGTAGTGCTCGAGTAAAAAAAATTAAAAAAATATAAAACGTGCCGACTAAATTCTAAAAAAATAAAATTAGATTTACAATTCATGGTTTTATCAGATGAAATAGAGTTTTTGAAAATCCACCAATTATTTCGTGAGTTGTGAATTTTTGAAAATTTTAGTTTTACAATTGTGTAATGCTCGAGTAAAAAAATTAAAAAAAATATAAAACGTGCCGACTAAATTCTACAAAAATAAAATTAGATTTACAAATCATGGTTTTATCAGATGAAATACAGTTTTTGAAAATCCACCGATTATTTCGCGAGTTGTGAATTTTTGAAAATTATAGTTTTATAATTGTGTAATGCTCGAGTAAAAAAAATAAAAAAAATATAAAACGTGTCGACTAAATTCTACAAAAATTAGATTAGATTTACAAATCATCGTTTTATCAAATTAAGCAACTTTTAATTAATTCTTAAAACACTTTTTCGACAGTTACTTTGGTCTAGGAAGATAAATCGTTCGTTCTTTCTTCAAAAATGAGGGGAGGGGGGTATATTTATGAGTGGCTCTATCATCAACATGTTCCACGAACCGCCACTGTTATGTTCAAAGTTTCATGTTAGTTAATTCCTGTATTAGTTTTTGAGATTTACATACAGACACTTTTTTTTGCAGAAATTGTTGAAATCGCATCCAGGGACTTAAAAATTTCCGTAAAAAAATTGAAAAAAGTTTCACAAACAATACCTTCCAGCACTAACTAACTAATTTTATTGTTTATTGCAATATTGTTCATGTCAAATTCTTTGGTTTTTCTTAATACAAGTAACTGGACTAAATCATTAGTCACTTAATTCTATCAGTTATCTATGATAAGCAATAAAAATAATTGTGAAAATAGAACTTGTAACGGTTGCTAAGATAAACAGTTTTTCGATTTTCTCAAAACACCATTTTTGGACAAATACTGTTTATGTAATCAACGCCTCAGTTGGATTTAGAGAGATGAACTCTTACTCAATAGTTGTTTTTTGCGTTTTATATTTTCGCTTTATATTTTTTAACCAACTCGAAAATAAAAATTTTGAATTCGGTTAATTTATAAATTGTGAGTATTAGCGTTAACCGCGGGGCTAATTTTTTAGGTGTTTGCAAATTGTTAAGTGCAGTTTTCGTTCCTTTTATTGTGCAAATTTTGCTCTCGAAGGAACCCAAAAGTACACTATTTTTGGATATTTTTACAAATTTTCAACCTAATAATTTTTAAAAATTAAGTAAAGACAAAAAGTAGCCAGAATATGTACACAAGTAAAAAAAAATATTTAATTCATTTAATGCAACAAGTCATGGCAAAAGCGTGTAAAGTGATTATTTTTCCAAAAAACATTTTTTGGGCATTTGATGATTTTCGCCATTTTTTCCATAGCTATGATAACTTTGGTTCCATCAAATCGGAGAAAATAATATGATGTCCACATCACCATTTTTTAAGGTAAATAATCAAAATGAACGGTTTCCATGCTAATTATTTTGGTAATGAATTTTTTACATTTTTTCAAATAGTTGATTGCAAGTTAGAGCAAGTTTTGCGCCTCTATTTTTTGTTTTCAGTGGATTGTTTTCATGGGAAATCAAAACTACACTATTTTCGGATGGTTCTGCTAATTTTTAATTTATTTCTTTACATTTGTGCAATTTGCTTTCCCTTAACTGCGAGATTTACGTGCTTCCCTTTTGTTTCAAGTGGGAATTGTCTCTTTTTCTATAGAACAAAAAAATATACCACTGCTTGATTTTAAAAGTAAATCTTTAATTGATAAATTGAATGATATAATAAAAACTTAATTTTGCTTGCAGAGTTACGAATAGGTTGAATATTCATATATTCAGACTATATTTCGTTTTATTGAATTTATAATAAAAACTCTTTTAACTGTGTTTTGTATAACATGTTGAATTGCCTTAATTTTTTTTTAATTGTTCTGATTAACTTTGCTTTTGGAATTATTAATAATTTTAGCAATTTTAAGTTTGGTTAGTTCGCAATCGGGACTATCTATAAGAGTTAATTCCGACTGAACAATTAAAGTTTCTTTGAAGTTTTTGGTGAGCACATGAGGATAATAGTTAAGTCCTGTTTCTAATATGACAGCAAGCTGCTCGAGTGTTTCTATACGTCACCAGAAAGATCTCTTCAAGATGCTTTAGAAAATGTACTTGCCCGACCACAAATGTCTATTTCAAGCCCGTGACGCGTCAGCAAAAAAAACTCGAAAAAAATATTTTTTTTAATAATCATCGTAGACCCATGTAATACCTTTTTTTCATCAGAAGAACAAGCTTAATCGATTAGCATTGAAAAATTTCATCTAGAAAAAAATTGCAAAAAAAATGGCAAGTCACCATGAACATTATGGAAAATTTGTATTTTTTCAGACTTTGAACGGCCGTAGCGGCTAAACGAAGAATCCAAATCGAACGCGGTTTTCAAACCCTTGCTCCTTGGGTGCAAATTAGTCGGATTTAATTAAAATTGGCGATTTTTAATTTTTGACGAAAACCTGAAAAACCACTCAAGGGTCCCCCCTTCTTACTTTTTCTCAAAAATTGGCGTTGAAATAATTTCCTGAAGAAACCACTGGTTCGATTCGGGGTTTCTATACGTCACCAGAAAGATCCCTTCAAGACGCTTTATAAAATGTACTTGCCCAACCATAAATTCGATTTGGAGCACGTGACGCGTCAGCAAAGAAAACGCGAAAATGGGAAAAATCGAAAAAATCAACTTTTTTAATAATCATCGTAGATTTTCGCGCAATAACTTTTTTTTTCATCAGAAGAACAAGCTAAATCGATTGGCGTCAAAAAATTTCATCTAGAAAAAATTTCAAAAAAGTTGGCAAGTCACCATCAACAGTGGCGGCTCGCGGAACAGCAATTCTTGCTGAGCTGGAAACTACAGGTAGTGCCATGGCTCCGCCCCTCCTTGTCCTTACTCATATCAACCACAAACATCCTTGCTATCATTAGAATTGAATTGAATTACAACTCGAAAGTTGAGTATATTAAAATTCATTAGCATTTCGAAAACTTCAAACGAGCCAATTTAGAAAGGGCGAACCGGTGAACATTCATGAAGGGGCGCGATCGACTTCGAACTAATTTTTGTTAAGGGGAAATTAATCAATTTCTGCGGTGGTTACACCGCATTGGGTAAGCATCAAATCGAGTATAACGCGCTCCGTCCACAATTTACTTTCCCCTCGCCGGGAAACCGAATTCAACTCATGAATTATGGCCCGGGTTACACCCGAAACTTGTTTTTAAATAATCGCAAAATTTATCGCCTCATGAATAATCAATCTTAAATGTATCACTTGTTTTCTTTCTTTTTTTAAGCATGCTAAATCGCGCTAATTATCATGTTATTTAATTACTTTATTTAACTATTACGTTAATTAAAATGTTGTTTGATTGAAAATAGAAGATATAAAATTAATTCGGGCGGCACGTTAGTGTAGTGGGAAAGAGTGCTAGCACCTGCTTGCTGCGTCACGAGTCGAGTGGGTTCGATTCCTCGTCCGGGCGGAACATTTTTCTGACTGAGAAATATCCGCTCGGGTCCGTGGTTGTTGTATTCGTCTTGATTGATTGATTTCGAAGTTATTTAAATTTCTATACAAATAAATATGTCATTAAATTTTTTTATTTTATTTTTACTGCTAACCATATGGGTATTATATATTGTGTTTTTGTTTAAATAAAAGTGGATTATTATTATTATTAAATATAATTACCTAGAATTTCGTTAGTGGCCGTACAGTTAAACCCCTACGCCAGTAAAACCAAAAAACAAAATCAATGAAACAGATTAATGAAAAATCTATTTTTTTTACTTTTTTGGCAATTATGTAAGATTTTTGTATTATCTAAATTTGAAACTGGGGACATGATGTGAAGTGTCTTTTTGTTAATTTTAGTCGAAATAGCCACTATTAAAATCTGTAAATTTTTGTGTTTTTCTGTATAACATACTCCTGTATTTTATGATGTAATTATCAAACAGGTGTTTTGCAGAAAACAGTCGACGCCCGATTATAAAGCAATAAATTAACATTAATTGAATTACATTTAGTATAATGAAAGGAGATCAAACAGGCACAAAAGAAAAAAAAAGCAAATACAAATCCGGTGTAATAAATCAAAGGGAAACATATTTAACCCAAATTATCTGCACACACACACAGAAATACTAATGTATTCAAAGCCGAGAATATTTCATCTCTGAATAAAATGCGCGGCCGTTGCGTAATTGGAGTAATAAGTGAATTGTGCAAGGCGTAAATGAGCAATTAAACGCCGTTTTGTGGTGTTTGGAAATGCTTTACGTGGCGCATTGTTCGCGAAAATGGCGTTCTTAAATAACCCCGGAGTGCCGCGATTTCAATGGCCGAAATAATTGCAATAAACTTTACGCCGGATTTGCGCCTTTCGCGCGGGATATTAATTTTGGGATAATTCCCGCAAATACCACTTGTTGTTGAAGGGGTTTTAAATATTTCGGCGCCCGTTTATATCGGGATTATTTCAAGTTGCAACGGCAAAACTTTGGCGTTTCAATTAACTTTCTATACTTTGGTTTAATAATCGAGTTATTGTTAATATCAAAAACATATTTTTTTTTTGGTAAATTCCGCCAGAGTTTCAATTAACTGTGTATATTAATTTCTAAATATTTATTATATCGTGTGAGCCACAAAATTTTGTTTCAGAGTTGGCTGTAAAATAAATGAGGTATGTCACATATTATTATTAGTTCAACTGAATTAGATTTAAAAAAATAAATTAATCTCAGATATGACTGCTATGTTTCTCTCTCTCAGGCATAGCCAACTCTGAAACGAAATTCTGTGGCTCACACCTTATATAATCATTTATATTATATAATTATATAATGAATGGGGGGGGCATACACTGGACATCCATGGACTCGCATGGCCACTTCTTCGTTTCAAAAAACCGCACGGATGAGATTCGAACCCACGACCACGAGACCCGTGAGCAGGTGCTCTACTCACTAGGCCACCGCGGCCCCACAGATTTTTTTATTTTACAGTTTTTGCTCATTATTTATATATACTAATTGAGTTAGAAATGTTTGGTCGCCCAGAAAAAACCGCTATAAAGGGGCCCCGGCCGACCGGCACAAAAAATTCGCCCAAAAATATGAGAAGGATTTTGAAAATCGCGTCCCCCGAAACTCGGGGGGGTTAAACCTCACCCCTTATCGGGGCCTAATTCGGTAATTTTTTTTTCGTTTTTGCGCGCAGATCGACGCTCAGATAACCGGGCAAGCTTTTAGAACCGGTCCCGTCGTTTCGTTTCACCCCCACCCCCGGGGATGATTTTTCAAACGCAAATTTTCGATTTTTACACGTTTCCAAAAAAAAAAAATCTCCTCCGTAACCGCCTAAAAAATTACACGCGATCAAATTTTTTGAAACTTCTCGCGAATATCAAAAATGATTATCTATACATCGATTTTGAGTTTCAGAAATTACTGACATTACAGATAATTTGTTTACGTAGAAATAAAAAAAAGCGCGCGTCTGCAAACTTTCGCGATTTTCAAAAATTTCAAAATAAATATACGCGATCAAACTTTTTGCAATTTCTTCTCGTGAATATCAAAAATGATTATCCATAGATCGATTTTGAGTTTCAAAAATAACTGACATTACAGATAATTTTTTTACCTAGAAATAAAAAATATGTGCGATTTTAAAAAATTTCAAAAAATTGCACGCGATCAAATTTTTTGAAACTTCTTCTCGCGAATATCAAAAATGATTATCTATACATCGATTTTGAGTTTCAGAAATTACTGACATTACAGATAATTTTTTTACGTGGAAATAAAAAAAAAGCGCGCGTATGCAAACTTTCGCGATTTTCAAAAATTTCAAAATAAATATACACGATCAAACTTTTTGCAATTTCTTCTCGTGAATATCAAAAATGATAATCCATACATCGATTTTGAGTTTCAAAAATAACTGACATTACAGATAATTTTTTTACCTAGAAATAAAAAAAATGCGCGATTTTAAAAAATTTCAAAAAAATACACGAGATCAAATTTTTTGAAACTTCTTCTCGTGAATATCAAAAATGATTATCTATACATCGATTTTGAGTTTCAGAAATTACTGACATGACAGATAATTTTTTTACGTGGTAATAAAAAAAAGCGCGCATCCGCAAACTTTCGCGATTTTCAAAAATTTCAAAATAAATATACGCGATCAAACTTTTTGAAACTTCTTCTCGTGAATATCAGAAATGATTATCTATACATGGATTTTGAGTTTCAGAAATAACTGACATTACAGATATTTTTTTATCTAGAAATAAAAAATATGCGCGATTTTCAAAAATTTCAAAAAAATTCACGCGATCGAATTTTTTGAAACTTCTCGCGAATATCAAAAATGATTATCTATACATCGATTTTGAGTTTCAGAAATTACTGACATTACAGATTTTTTTTTACCTAGAAATAAAAAAAATGCGCGATTTTAAAAAATTTCAAAAAAATACACGCGATCAAATTTTTTGAAACTTCTTCTCGTGAATATTAAAAATGATTATCTATACATGGATTTTGAGTTTCAGAAATAACTGACATTACAGATATTTTTTTTACCTAGAAATAAAAAAAATGCGCGTTTTTCAAAAATTTCAAAAAAATATACGCGATCAAATTTTTTGAAATTCGCTTAATTGTAATGGGCCCCGCAAGGACGACGGCGCAGCGTAGCGGAGCCGTCGCTCGTCACCGGTTACTTTTCTTACATTTTTACACAATTTCACATAAAGAACACAATTTCACATGCATCAAACATCAGTACTTCAATGGGATTGTTCATATATTTCTAAAAATTTGCGTAAAATTCCATCGTTAAATAAATAAAATTAACGATTGCTTACATTGTGTCTAATATTTATATTGCAAAAGACTGATTAAAGGAAACGCAAAACACAACGCCGCAAACCTTTTTCGCCTTTGCCGGCAAGGTTATTATACAAGAGCGGTTTTAATATTGAGCTTTTTTCGATGCAGCAAGAGAAATCCATCCTTGATTCTGCAAAGGTTGTTTCAGCGTGTTATGAAATTTTTGTGCGCATTTCTGCAACGAGCCATAAATTTCGCTCGCGTTATTAGAACCGGCACAATGCTGTCCATCATTTTGAATATACGGCGATAAGCGTTATGCATTCATGACGTCATTTATTGTTGTACATGCATGCGTTTCCTTTATTTATTGGGCCGATTCGAAATATTTTATTTTGCTCGAACTTTATTTAGAAATTTATTATAGTCGTTCAATTAAAATTTTTCCACAAGAAATATTTCTTGCACGGTATGTCGCTAAAGGGATCTGGTTCATACCTCAGATTTGTATAAATACACTTGAATCTATAATAATAATAATATCTTCGGGTTGAGGAAGTGCGGATGATTTCACTTAAGCATCTGCGCTATTCGGCCACTAATGATATATAGTTTTTGAGATTTTATTTTCAATAATGAACGGGACATACACTAACCATCCATCCATGGACCCGCACGGCCACTTCTTTGTTCCCAAAAAGTGACCGCACGGATGGGATTCGAACCCACGACCACGAGGTCCGTGAGCAGGAGCTCTACTCACTAGGCCACCGCGGCCCCAACAATATCTTAGTTATTATCAATTTTTTCAAAAACTAGTGGGATTCAGAAAAAATTCTAAAAATCTGAAAAATCAACTTTCTTAGTATGTTACCTGGACCTTCTTGTTTACATAATCAGAAGAACGAAAAAAATCAATTTCAATTTTTGAAAAATTTTCTTCCATAATTTTTTGCAAGGAGCAAGTAAAAGAATCGTCTCGGATATTTCTGTTGATTTTGAATTTTCACTATCTCAATACCTTCTTGTGGTAGCCGACGATTGGCACGATTTTTGTTATCATAATGTTGCAAGTTGCAAGGATTATAAATGCTAAATGCGTTATCTAATTCGAAATTCCGTCTCGTATAGAACCGACCCACACAAGATTATCCATCATTTTGAAAACGCCATTCATTCCCGACGGTATTTATTGTTATGCGCCTTTACATTTCCTTCATTTCTTATAAATACTACACCGACCGTGTTGTATTCAAACTGGAGTATCGATTACAATAACTTAGAGTGAATTGTGTGTTCTGCAACAGTTTCAACGTTCGCTTATCTCGCGTTTAGAAGAAAGTTGAAATAAATTCGAGGAGAAAGTAGAATATTGTACCTGTTTTCTTATCGCTTTCGTTTTCAAAAATAAAGTTGTAATCAGCGCATTAAAATTCTCGGCCGCAAGGGTATGTGTTAATAACGCCGCGTAAATTTAATTTCGCATAGCGAAAGAATATTGACGCAATGGATGGCGTCACACAATAAAGGCAGACAAAACATGCCGTCGCCATGGAGACGCGTCCGGCGGCTGGCGGGACGCCGCGGAACTAAACGGTGGCGTCGCTTATAATTTCACAAACGCATTTTAAACCCAAATGGATTATTTGCGGTTTATTGGACTATTTGCATTCGAGGGGATTACTCACACCGAAACCGGCGTTGGTTTTCAATACTCACACCTACAGCGACACTCTCCAATACATTAAATGAGGATAATAAAATGGTGATATCATCGAGGATAATAATATCCCGTCCGCTTTATTGCCGCTGTAAAGAGAATAACTTTCTTTCCGAGATTGTAAATGGCACTTTCTGATTTGAAAGATCGATACTTTGGATTATTAAAAATTTATGTAGCTAAACTGAATTCCTTTGATAATACATTTACTTAATAAAATTGAAACTTTTTATAAAAACGAGAATTCTCGTTTCCCCTGAAGAACTTGATTTAAATAATAATTTCATTATGTTCAATTGAAATTTTCAGTTGTACCCAACTAAATGGAACAAAACCGGGCTGAAAGACAACTGGTCGATAGCCATTTATCATTCTAATCATACTTTATACATATACAAATTTCTGTAAATGTAAAGTTTGATAATAAAAATATTGTTGGGGAACAAAACGGAAATTCTTTTTTTCATCAGCAACGCATATTTGTATTAAAACGAGAATTCTCGTTCCGCCACCACAACAATTTAAAAAAACGAGAATTTTCGTTTCCCCTCGACTATGTATATCTTTTCGCCAGCAACGCTATATTTTATGAAAACGATAATTTTCGTTTTTTTTTTTAATAAAACGATAACTTTCGTTTTTTTTTTTATAAAAACGAGAATTCTCGTTTTCCGGCTACAATGTGTAAAACTCACGATTATGTTTTTGCGCAACCCGCCACATTTACACATACGATTTTCCGTCCTCATTACGGATTTAACACAAAAAAAACGAAAGCTGTTATCTTAACTCACGACGAGAAAACGTGTATACAAAATGGCAAGCCAGTTTTACGATGTGCGTATTGGATATCAAAGCTTGATTAAACGTATCGATAGCTTTTAAAAGTTGTTTTGTGTTGCCGATGAAAGTAGTTATGAATGCTAATGGGTGATGTAACACATCGCCGCCGTTCGACACTCGCATGTTTTTATATTACACACATTTTCTACAATGCAAATGTAGAAAGCACCCGAATTATTAATGATCTCATTTATGTTTTCTATTTATAGGCGGACAGCGGTTTACTGATATAATTAAAGAATGAATCTAACACTCTCTTGATCTAAACTTGGAGAGCGAGAGAAGTGGAAAACGTGGATTGGTTTAATATTACGCATTCCAGATGTCACTGAATAAATTCTCGTAAACTTTCTATCTTATCGAATGTATTTAATCAACGCAATCAAAAATTGAAACTTTATACACAAAAAATTGAACCCATTGTCCCTCCCTCTACCCCTTGGTAGCGCTAGTGCCACAGCCATCAAACAAAAGATCTAAAGCGGCACCAATTACATCACATTTAAACTCCTGAGATTGCGTCATCCGTTTCGCAGCCAGCGATTGTATTGTACTGATGAGATGAAAATAGGTCGAAACAGGTCCGCAGTTGTCGATAACGGGCAAAAGATGTAAAGAGGCACTGATTACAACACATTTTAAACTCCTGAGATTGCGTCGTCCAACAACTGTATTGTGCTGATGAGATACAAGTAGGTCGAAAACGGTCCGCGGTTGTCGATAACGGGTAAAAGATTGAAAGAGGCACTGATTACAACACATATTAAACTCGTGAGATTGCGTCGTCCGTTTCGCTGGTATCGTGCTGATGAGATACAAATAGGTAGAAACCGGTCCACAATTGTAGATGACCGGTAAACAGTAATTCATATGATAATCAAACCGGGGTTTCTTCGTGATGCATGGTTTTTAATAGTAATAGATATATCATGAAGTGCAATGCTTTTGATGCGATAATTAATAACACACAATTAAATCCTGATTGGCGTTATTAATCATTGTCATTAATCACTCCCGTTCATGGGAGCGTATGATGAGCATACGTTATAATAAATTACGGAGAATGTGCAGATGATGATAAGCACACATTAATGAGCTTTGAAAGTAACATACGTACGATTATGTTGTATCTATTTATTTTTGTATTTGTCAAAGCTGTCTTACATAATGTTTATGTTGCGAACGTTAAATTACTTTCTACTATATTTGGAAAAACCTTCGATTGCAATAAATTAATCAAAACCTAAAGAAAATTAATTGAAATTTCCAGTTGTACCTAACTAAATGGAACAAAACGAGAATTCTCGTTACCCGCCAGGACTACAATTTAAAAACGAGAATTTTCGTTACCCTTCGACTATGCATATTTCATAACAGTACCACTATATTTTATAGAAATTTTTGTTTTTTCTAGGCACAGAACATTTTTTAATAAAACGAGAATTTTCGTTTTTTTGCTATTAAAACGATAATTCTCGTTACCCGCCAGCACTAAACTTTAAAAACGAGAATTTTCGTTACCCTTCAACTATGCATATTTCATAACAGTACCACTATATTTTATTGAAATTTTCGTTTTTTCTAGGCACCGAATTTTTTTAACAAAACGAGAATTTTCGTTTTTCGGCTATTAAAACGAGAATTCTCGTGTCCTGCCAGCACTACAATTTAAGAAACGAGAATTATCGTTTCCCTTCGACTGCGCATATTTCAAACAACACCTCTATATTTTATAAAAACGAAAATTTTCGCTTTTCATGAGCACTGATTTATTATAAAAACAAGAATTCTCGTCTTCCGGCAACAATGCGTAAATAACCTGATTTAAATAATAATAATTTTTTGTTGTACCCAACTAAATTTTCTTTTTTCGTCAACAACACGTACTTGTATGAAGACGAGAATTTGCATTTATTTATTAAAACGAGAATTCTAGTTTTCCGCCAGCAGTAAAATTGAAAAAAAAAGAGAATTTTCGTTTTCTCGATTACGCATATTTTCCAGCACCGTTATAATTTACAAAACGATAATTTTCGTTTTCGTAGACATGGAATTATTTTATAATAACGGGAATTCTCACATACTTGTACGAAGACGAGAATTTGCATTAATTTATTAAAACGAGAGTTCTAGTTTTCTGCCAGCGGTAAAATTAAAAAGAAAAGAGAATTTTCGTTTTCTCGATTACGCATATTTTCCAGCACCGCTATAATTTAGAAAACGATAATTTTCGTTTTCGTAGGCATCGAATTATTTTATAAAAACGAGAATTCTCGTTTTCAGGCTACAATGTGTAAATAACCTGAAATAAGTAACAATTTAATTTTTGTGCCGATTTTTTTAAACTCTTGTAACTTTTTTTGTTCTATTTACTATTAAAAAAAAATACCACACTTGCAACACTTGAAAATGTTTGTAAACCAATATACAGGGTGTTTCAGAGCTCTGGGAACGGTCAATCACGTGCTTATTTGTCAAAATTTTTAAAAATGTTTTTTATCAAAAATTTTAAGTAGCCTGAACGTGGTCGTATTTTCAAAACGACTTCACCTACAGTTACTGGCATAAAAAAAATATCGCATTTGGCATTCAGTACACCTAATGTCAAAGTTAAAATTTTAAGTTAAAATGTCCTGTTGTACCTAACTAAACGAAACAAAACGAGAATTTTCGTTTCTTCTCGACTACACATATTTTTCCGCCAGCACCCCTAGATTTTGTAAAAAATGATAATTTTCGATTTTCGTAGGCACCGATTTTTTTTTTATAAAAACGAGAATTCTCGTTTATCGGGTAACCTCATTTAAGTAATAATTTAATTTATGCACCGATTACTCTATTATTTACTATTTAAAAAAATTCACATCACACTTGAAACACTTGAAAATTTTCCAAATTTTGAAAACCAAAATTTATTCTAAAGAAATTAGTGTATTTAATTTTCTTTTCTTTATAATAATCATAATAATAATAATAATAATCTTTATTACCCAACAGGTAAAAGCCCAATTACAGAGTAATTACAGTGAGGAAAAAAAACAAAATTATTACAAATTAAACTTTAATGCTGCATAGAGATATTTCAGAAATGTTTCTATCGTTATCCAATGTTTAAGAAACGCAAAACAAACAGTTTAAAAATTTCATAACTTAACGAGTGATGTTTTGTGTATTCAATTTATTTTTGACATATTAATTTTACGCGTTATTTGTATTGAGGTGTCTAGCACCTTAAGCATAAATTTTCAAAAATTTTGACTGGCCTGAATATGGTTGTATTTTCAAAACAACTTCTTCGCTTGCTGATGTAATAGAATTCTCGTTGATTTACTGACGTAAAAAAGTCGTATTTTGAAGACATTCAGTATGTTTTTAATCTGAAATTTAAAATTTGCAATTTTACTTTACTCAATAGAATTTTGTTTTTTTGTCAACATCGCACGTTTGTATTGAAACGAGAATTTCCATGTTTTATTAAAACGAGAATTCTCGTTTCCCGCCAGCACTGAAATTAAAGAAAAAACGAAAATTTTCGTTTCTACTCGACTACGCATATTTTTCTGCCGGCACCGATATATTTTATAAAAACGATAATTTTCGTTTTTTGGAGGCACCGATTTTTTTTAAAAAACGAAAATTCTCATATTTCGCCTGGACTACAATCCTCTTGGCTAAGATTATTTTTCCGCCAGCACCGCTATATTTAGTAAAAACGATCATTTTCGTTTTTCGTAGGCGCCGATTTTTTTTTTTTGATAAAAACGGGAATTCTCGTTTTCGGGTTGAAATGTGTAAATAACCTCATTTAAGTAATAATTTAATTTTTGTGCCGATTTTTAAAACCTTTGTAATGTTTCGTTATGCAGTCATGAATAGAAATAGTATTCTTAAATTAAATTTCTAAATTGGACAATCTCTCCAATAAAAATTGAAAAACCTAACTCAAAATCCTCAATTTGACGAAAAATGTTAAGAATGACTGTTGTGGCATGCGTGTCTATCCGAAAATATTGAATCTGACAGAGAGTGTCAAGTATGACGCTTATTCAATGCATTTGATTTGATTGTAATTTAAAATGTTTGTAAAGTGTTGTCATTGTTTTATTTCTGTAATGTATATGTAAATGCAGTTGCGTAAATAAATAAAAAAATTAAAATTTCGTGAATGAGTGATGCTGACATGTATTTCTAACCTTACTCTTTAAATCTGTCAAATGTGAGAAATTGATTAGATGGAGCTTGAAAATATCTCGTTGAATTCTTGGAATTTATAACTACATCAAATAGGTTTTTAAATATTTTGAAATCTACCAAGCAATCTTTAGTTTCTAATGTGTATGTAATCAACGTCGATGTATCTGTACATATTTTTTTTATATTAAATGTAAGACTAACGTTGTAACAACACGAGTTTACTCTTTATATTCACGAGGTGTACCCATCCACGTTTTCCGTCAAAACGGTCGCGATTAAAAGAACGATGGGCGAAATTACTTAACTTGGTATTTAAATCATCAAGATCGAGGCACCTAAAAGTATCATTTCACCTGTAATTATTAATCTTCCATCGGGCCAGAGTGTACTTATTCCGTCGTTACGCAACGCCGCACATTTGGCATTTAAGCTCGTAATCGTCGTCGCTACACTTAAAATTTTGTAAATACATTTTAATCGAAATTATCAACGAGACGGATATTTAGAAAGGAGTCTCGAATTTTTCTTAAATACCGTAAACACGCGCTCTCGTTGCGCAATGTTTGCCATTTTTTTTTTTTTGCACGAAAAACAAGTCAGGCCGCCGCGTATTATCTTTTAGTAGGAAGTGGCGACGACGACGACGGTGAAAGCAGCGAGATGAAAATAACGAGCGTCCAAAATCTAGTTTATTACGTAAGTTTAGCACTTATGCATGTATGCATTCGTATCTGGTTATGTGTACGGTCCAACTCTTGATGGACGAGTGTGGAATGAGGGAAGCGCGGCGTGTTTAATTAAATGGATAATTATTTAACACCTAGAACTCTTGTCGTTAATGAATGCGGCTAAAAATATATCTAGATTTAAACATCGTATTAATTACTCAAGCCGCTCTTAATTCTTTCGAATTAAACAGTCGATTTTCTAAGAAATCCGGTGTATATGAAATCTAGTGCTCTGTAGGTCAGACCAGACGAAGTGTATTAATTCGTTTTCTTGAAACATTTTTCGAATCAAAATTTCAAATTATTGCTTAGAATGCAACCACTTTCCGAAATATAAATGCAATAAAGGCAGCTGAAGTTTTTTAATCAGTAAATCTCGTAATGAGCAAAATGCAGCGAATTTGTGGTTAAAACGTTAAAAGCATTTTTTTAATTTGATTGCGGATTACCACCGAATAACGCGACCATCCTCTTCATTAAACGTACTTAAGTTTCGCCACTCGTTAATCTTATTCATAATTTTGTCACCTTCAGTAATTTATATTTGTAATCACATGAAAATAACGAAAGATTTTTTGTATGAATTTCTTAGTTCAAAGGGGGGTGTTGACCCAAGGAACCAACATATATAAGTCAATTACGTTATTGACTATGTTTACTTTTATTAATTGCGAGACTTCATTAACAGACAGGTTGAACGTTAACAGGATGATTATTCTTTTATTGTAAAAATACAGAATTAGCGTGTATTTCACAAGTAAATTTTTCAATCTATTTTTTGTTGATCTTCTTCTCCATAGTAACCGAATTTCCTCACGGCTACCGGTGATCCTCATTTTCCGTTTTCCTATTCCACCACAAATTTAACAACAATCTCTACACGTTATACAACAGGTTAAATCTTTTAATTCAATGTATTGAAATTGATTGTTACTTTTTCTCCACAAACTAAAATCGAAAGAAAATATACCTTTCTATATCTCAACGACTCGCACCATACTTATAAAGTGGACTTAGTTTTTTTTTTCTTTCAATATCTCGCACACGGAGTACACTTATTGCATGCAGATGAAAGATAAACGTACACGAACCCATAAATTACCGGCGAGTATATTCCTTCAAAGTATTGGATTATCGATGGCGAACATTTTACGTTCCCAATACAAGGAAGGTAAGCCGGGGGGTATTCCCTCAATGGGTATATAATGTTTTTTAATTAGATACGTAATCAATAAATGTGCGTTAGGAATATAAATCCACGCACAGACAGCTCGAAGCAAAAGAGAAAACGTAATGTCGGGTTCGATTCAGCACGTTACTTATCAAACAGAGTATACCACCACAAGTGCAAAAAGTTTCTCAAGGAGGGGCTTCAAACTAAGAAATATTTTACTACGTTATAAAATTTGAGGAGTTTCTGTGGTAAAATGTTTTATAAGTAAATCAGACGGTGGATTTCACAAACATTTTTTGTAAGCCGGTATTTTATTTTCAGGTGACGTAGTTTTGGTGGAGATATTAATTTGTATTTTTATGAAAAAATTCATAACTCGATTAAAAATTGCTGCATATTCAAATGCCAAAATTATTTTGAAAGATCGACGTTTTTTTGAAGTGAATCGAATTTTTCTGGAATTTTATACTTTTTGCTCTCGAGTGTTGGACATTAAAAAACGGATATTTTCAAAAATTCCTAACTCGTTTGAAAATTGTTGCATACTCAAAATCTAAAATGATTTGAAAAGATTGACGTCTTGTGTAGTTAACTGAATTTTTGTAAGATTTTATCCCTGCGTTTCATATTAATTTTTAATTTTTTGCGCTCGAGAGTTCAACATTGAAAAAAAAGAAATTTTCAAAAATTCGTAACTCAACTGAAAATTGTTGCATCCTCAAAACCCAAAATGATTTTGAAAGATCGACGTCTTGTGAAGTGAACTGAATTTTTGTAGGATTTTATCCCTGCGTTTCATATTATTTTTTTAATTTTTTGCACTCAAAAAAAATACATTTTCAAAAATTCATGACTTCACTGAAAATTGCTGCACATTCAAAAACCAAAATTATTTTGAAGGATCGACGTCTTATGAAGTGAATTGAATTTTTCTAGAATTGCATTCTTGTGTTTCAAATTGATTTTTAACTTTTTGCTCTCGAGTCTTGGTCATTAAAAAACGGATATTTTCAAAAATTCATAACTCGTTTAAAAACTGTTGTATACTCAAAATATAAAATGATTTTAAAAGACCGATGTCTTGTGAAGTAAACTAAATTTTTGTAGGATTTTGTCCCTGCGTTTCATATTAATTTTGAATTTTATGCGCTCAAAAGTTCGATATTGAAAAAAAATATTCAAAAATTCGTAACTCAACTGAAAATTGTTGAATACTTAAAATCCAAAATAATTTTGAAAGGACTGTGAAGTTAACTGAACCTTTGTAGAATTTCATCTATGCATTTCATATTGATTTTTAATTTTTAGCGTTCGAGAGTTCGACATTGAAGAAAAAGAAATTTAAAAAAATTAGCAATACAACTGAAAATTGTTGGATACTTAAAATTCAAAAATATTTTGAAAGCTCGACGTCTTGTGAAGTGAACTGAATTTTTGTAGGATTTTATCCCTGCGTTTCATATTAATTTTTAATTCTTTGCACTCGAGTGTTCGTCATTGAAAAAAATACATTTTCAAAAATTCATAACTCCACTGAAAATTGTCGCACATTAAAAAACAAAAAATATTTTGAAAGATCAACGTCTTGTGAAGTGAACTGAATTTTTGTAGGATTTTATCCTTGCGTTTCATGTTATTTGTTAATTTTTTGCCCTCGAGAGTTCGACATTGAAAAAAATACATTTTTAAAAATTCGTAACTCAACTGAAAATTGTTGCATACTCAAAATTCAAAATGATTCTGAAAGATCGACGTCTTGTGAAGTAATCTCAATTTTTGTGGGATTTTATCCCTGCGTTTCATATTGATTTTTTAATTTTTTGCGCTCGAAAGTTCGACATTGAAAAAAAAAAGAAATTTTAAAAAATTCGTAACTCAAGTGAGAATTGTTGCATACGCAAAATTCAAAATGATTTTGAAAGATCGACGTCTTGTGATTTTATCCCTGCGTTTCATATTGATTTTTATTTTTTTACGATCGAAAGTTCGACATTGAAAAAAAAGAAATTTTCAAAAATTCGTAACTCAACTGAAAATTGTTGCATACTTAAAATTCCAAATGATTTTGAAAGATCGACGTCTTGTGAAGTGAACTGAATTTTTGTAGGATTTTATCACTACGTTTCATATTGATTTTTTTAATTTTCTACGCTCGAAAGTTCGACATTGAAATTTTTTTTTAAATTCGTAACTCAACTGAAAATTGTTGCATACTCAAAATCCAAAATAATTTTGAAAGATCGACGTCTTGTGAAGTAAACTGCATTTTTGTAGGATTCTATCTTTGCGTTTCATGTTATTTTCTAATTTTTTGCGATCAAAAGTTCGACATTGAAAAAAAAGAAATTTTCAAAAATTCGTAACTCAACTAAAAATTGTTGCATACTCTAAATTCAAAATTATTTTGAAAGATCGACGTCTTGTGATTTTATCCCTGCGTTTCATATTGATTTTCAATTTTTTGCGATCGAAAGTTCGACATTGAAAAAAAATAAATTTTCAAAAATTCGTAATTCAACTGAAAATTGTTGCATACTCAAAATTCAAAATGATTCTGAAAGATCGACGTCTTATGAAGTGAACTGAATTTTTGTTGGATTTTATCCCTGCGTTTCATATTGATTTTTTAATTTTTTGCGTTCGAAAGTTCGACATTGAAAAAAAGAAATTTTAAAAAATTCGTAACTCAACTGAAAATTGTTGCATACTCAAAATCTAAAATTATTTTGAAAGATCGACATCTTGTGAAGTGAACTGAATTTTTGTAGGATTTTATTCCTGCGTTTCGTATAATTTTTTTACAATCGTCATTGAAAAAATACATTTTCAAAAATTGATAACTCGACTGAAAATTGCCGCACATTCAAAATCAAAAATGATTTTGAGAGATTAACGTCTTGTGAAGTGAATTTCAATCAAACAAGCAGAAAGGTATTAGATTGTGAAAAGCTAACACAACAGAATGAGCTGACCATCGCGTCAGACATTTGCACTGTGTGATTTTGAATTTTTCGAACCGGCGGCGGGTAGAATGACGCATTGGCGATTATTAATTTTAAACTATATAATTAGTTAATTTTTGATGCCATCTACTCGTCTCTATGTTTCTATTTAATATATACATTCATGTTAACAGTTCTTGTTTATAATTTACAATAAACTAATTATAAAGTACGTCTGGCTATGCGAGGAAATTATTAGTTTGATCTAATTAGATCGTAATGCACTTGATGAGCTTAATGGCAACTATTATATTCGCAACAGTAGTTTGCAAACGCAATTTGTCTCCTAATTCGAAATTCCTCAGACTCGATTCCACAATCAAACTTAACAACATAACCTAAACATTTTCTACATATTTTGCACGTAAAATACACAAACTGTAATATTTTATTATTTTTCGTTTAATTATGTTTGTTATGAAGAGACTAGATGGTTAAGAAAATTATTAAACTAAAAATATAGCTAAAAAAACAAACACTTACACAATTAAAGTTAATAATAATATTGTTATTAACAGAAGTTTTAAAAACGCTAAGACGTACACAGAATAGCATAGGAATTGTATAAAGTAAAAGTTTTAAACAAATGTGTTATTAAAACTAAAATTAAGAATTTAAAATAACACAAATAGTTTGTGACTCATTCTAATCATATTAACGTACTAAAGCTAAGTTAACCCTTACCTAACGAATGCTGACAACAAAAAATATTACCGCGAGATCGAATGTTCTTATGGCGAGCGCATGTCGTAAATTTGAAGTTCCCGGCGCATCCACCATAATGTCAATTCATAAATGAGCTGATTTTAGTTGTTTGTAAAGCGATTGTTGCGATTATTATAATCTGGCTCATTAATAATTAGCAGCTAAAAGATTATAAAAACTAAATTTAAAATACACAAGAGTATAGGTACATTTAAATCTAAACATGAAATATTATCATAGCTTTCCAGGTTAAATAATAATAAGAAATAGAAAACACTTTGCTAGTATCATGCATTATTCACTTTATTTGACTAGTTTCATTCTATTTATTTATTTATTTATTTTATTTAATCCTTATTGACAATACAAGTGTTAGTATAGGAATCGTTCAAATACATCGAACAATAAATTAAAATTATAAAATATAAACTTCGACAAATAAAGTGCTTACAATTAAAATAATTAACTTTTTAAGGGTTGTCTGAGTCTACAGGGTGGTCCATCTAAGGAGAATCAGACGTTACCTTTAAACATGTATTTTGACATGCTAAAATTAATTACTAATATTGATTAATGCATTTCATACATAGTACTATTTGTCTACACCCTTTAATTTTATTTGCGCGAGTGAGAAAGTATTGGGAGAGAACGCGATAATAAATATACGCGTAGCCGCATCAACGAAATGAAGATGACTTCGTGACCAATTTTGAGCCTATATTTACATTTACACAATTATGAGTTTTCGGCATGAAATTTAAGGTGTTCACTGCGTAATGTGTCACGACATTTTGGGAGGGCTATACCGAACAATAATGATTTACATTAGTTTTGTAGTAATTAAATTTTACGGTGATTATTAAGGGTGATTTTATGTTAAAGTTCGCTGAATCGACGAGAATGCAAAGAACTTTAAACGGATGGTAATTTATGCAATTATTAGATAGTTTAGCGATACACCGCACTGACGTATATTTTGTAATACATTAAATAATTCAAATATGCAAAGTGAGCAATCAAGCCCACTATATTGGAACATAATACCTTATCACAATCGCATTTGAATTTATATATTTTCGCTTTGCTAATGTCCTGTAGATGCCAAAACGGCTTTTGGAAACTAATAATTCGATCAACGCAATCAACAAATATCTCGAAAGCGAAAAATTTTGCAAAATTTAGTAATTAAATTCAATAAAGTCAATAGATAAGAAGAAATTATTTTTTTAGACAATTTTGAATGCAAATTATTTTGAAACTACTAAGACAGATGTCTTCCGTCTTCTATAGCTCAGTTACTAATTAAGTTAGGATTTCGATATTTTGTAGAATATATTTGTATCCTATGATGCATTTCAGGAAAATGTTTTTGACCATACAGGGTGTCCCAAACAAGCGTGACGTCATGATGATATATTTTTTTAAATTACATGCCATGTATTTTATTGCTTATTTGGGTACCTTTTATATATACTCCTATATACTCCTATAATTTTATTGGAATCGATACAGGGATATTAGCAAAATAAAATAAAAACTAAAAAAAAATCAGTTTTGCACCATTGGTTAAAAAATGAATAAAAAATAAAAATAGTGCCTTGTTAATAAAATAATACAAGGTACTTATTAAATAAGGTCTGATAGTCTCGTTAACCAAGTTTGATCGATATGAATTATACAGGGTGTCCAAAATTTAGTGTCAAACATTTCAAACTTGGAAGCACTTTATTTTTCTTATTTTAAAATGGAGCCCCTGTATATTTTTATGTCATTCCATGCAGAATTAAAAAACAAACATTTTTCCTAATAACAACCCCGTTCCAATTCCTAACGCATTAAAAGTTATTTGCAGAAAACTTGTTTTATGAACCATTTCAATAGCCATTTTACTAAATACAAATCGAAGGTGGCTTTGAAAAACAATTTATTGACATTAAAATTTAACAAGGTGGCAAGAGACTGTTTTGACTTTAGTAATGTAAAAGTTTAAAGCATTGTTAACTTAAGCTCTTTGTACTCAAGAATTATTTTTCCATAACAAAATATTATTCTTAAAGGATCGAAGGATCGAATGAAAAATGTATTCCGCGAGTCCTAGTTATTCTCTCACTCGGTGGGTAATGAATAACATTACTTCCCCAAAATGACCGCAGTAATTCGCTTATTATACACGATTATGAACAAAATGTATAATTTCTTTCTTAATTCAAAAACATACGGAACTTTCCGGTAGACCCAATAAGAGTTACGCAACTTGCAATTTCAGCTGCGATTTACAATAATAAACTAAAACACAAAAATCCCCCCGGTGCAACCACACGAACATTTCGCAACCGGTTTCTTCAAGCACATGTTATAAGATGTATTTGCAGTGATAATGGTTTATTTGAAATGAAAAGTCGTTTCCAGCGGAATCCCCATTGTTCATTGTTCAGTTCAGTTGAGAAATTTTGCAAAACCTCACCGAGAACACAATGCGATCCGAGACGTTTATTAAAGAAAATTTTTAATCAGATACCCGCGAATTAGGCAACCGATTTTTTTATACAATATAAATGTTACATTTACACGCTCGAAGACAAAAGATCAATGGGTGTATCGTTGCGAAAGAAAACGAAACGAAAAAATACTCGAAGGTATCATCCCAATTACGGACGCCCAGTGAATTTATCAAACGCCGTTTTGCAAAATTAACTTTCAAATCATCTCCCCCCTCGGGGATTGCGTCTTCTTTATTGCGTCCACGTTTATGAATTCACAATTGTTTGTTAATGAATTGCGTGTAATTTACAATGGATTTGCAATAGTGTTCATTATTATTAGTGATGTTGCTTTGGTAGTTGCTTTTTATAGTGAAAGTTTAGATAACTCTAAAAATAAGCATAGGAGTTTATATTTTGTTGCTGATCCCTCCTGATATTTATGCATTGTTGCGGTCAACCGCAATCAAGCTCATACCTCCGGGTGTAAAATTAGGAGGTCTAAGAATTGATCGGCACTATTTTACTGGACAGGAGTTAGACCTCCTAATTTTACATCCGGTGGTAAGGGCTCGATTGCGGTTGACCGCAACAACGCATAAATATTAGGAGGGATCAGCAAAAATATATAAACTGCTATGCTTATATTCTGTTGGAGACACATCCCTTAAATAGCGCCGTGCAATTCTGAAACACCCTGTACATGCATGATTCATCATACAGTCGATTTAGGAGAGGAAATTTTGTATGTGAACTGTCGTTAACGTTTGACATTTAAAAGTTGGCTGAAACAATCCAAAAATATTACTTCCCATTTCAGTTTTTCATTAAGTAACATCTCGTAAATTCGACGGCAAACCTTCGAACAAACTTTACTTATATATTTATAGACATAATACCCGACGTTCGTTTAGCCGTCAATGAAAGTTCAAGCGACGTTCGTTTCTAGGTGATCGAGCACACAATAAAATATCGGCTTATCATAAATCGGATCTAGTGTCCACTCGAGATACACGGAAGTAGCCATTAACTTAACGTGGAGACATCGTCCGAAAAACAATTTAAAAATATTGCGAAAATGCCACACTCTCGCGTGTGGGTCGCAGTACAGAAAGTGAAACCGCACAATCGAAAAGTTGATTGATCTCTTTTCATTTGCACGGCCCGCCATGTAATTTTAATTTCATCTGAGAGAGAATGTCACATCCTGTTTTAACGAAATGTTAATCACAGGTGAATAATTTTTTGTAGTACTTTCACAATAATTGTTTCAGTATTGTATTAAGATTTTATAAAATAATAGAGTTCAAAAAACGTTTTTTTTTTTTTCGTTTTTACTTTCTCCGTTACGAAGTATGAGAAAGTATTGTGAACGTGAGAATCTTTAAAAGAAATATTTTACGGAAATATCGGTTTTGAGGTCCCAAGAGGCGATTTCAACAATTTTTGTAAAACAGTTTTTGTGTGTGTGTGTGTGCGCCTTTGAGTCTCTGTGTCTGTGTGTCTGTGTGTCTGTGTGTCTTTTTTTACGGAAATATCGGTTTTGAAGTCCCTAGAGGCGATTTCAACAATATCTGTAAAACAGTTTATGTGTGTGTCTTTGAGTCTCTGTGCTGTGTCTATGCGTCTGTGTGTCTTTTTTTACGGAAATATCGGTTTCGAGGTCGCTAGAGGCGATTTCAACAATTTCTGTATAACAGTTTGTGTGTGTGTGTCTGTGAGTCTCTGTGTCTGTGTATCTGTGTATCTGTGTCTGTGTGTCTGTGTGTCTTTTTTTACGGAAATATCGGTTTTGAGGTCCCTAGAGGCGATTTCAACAATTTATTTAAAACAGTTTTTGTGTGTGGCTGTGTGTCTGTGTCTGTGCGTCTGTGTGTCTTTTTTTACGGAAATATCGGTTTCGAGGTCGCTAGAGGCGATTTCAACAATTTCTGTATAACAGTTAATGTGTGTGTGTGTGTGTCTTTGAGTCTCTCTGTCTGTGTATCTGTGTCTGTGCGTCTGTGTGTCGGTGTGTCTTTTTTTACGGAAATATCGGTTTTGAGTTCCCTAGAGGCGATTTCAACAATTTCTGTATAACAGTTTTTTTGTGTGTGTGTGTCTGTAAGTCTCTGTGTCTGTGTATCTGTGTCTGTGCGTCTGTCTGTCTGTGAGCGCTGTTTAAAAAACTAATATAGCAATTACCATGAAACTTTGAAGGTATGTCTTATTGCAGAAAAAATCTATCTTAACACGCATTTTTTTAATTTTCGTTGTGTTCCTCTTTTCCATCTAAATATTTTTTATATAGCCTAGTCCGATGGAATAATACTGACATTAATTATCTTAGCTTAATTTATCATTACACAAATTAAGCAAGATATCAAAAATTACATCATTTTGTTGTCCCTCGGTTCATTCGCCAAAATATTTCAAAACACCTGTTGGGCGTATCCAATTTTTCGGATTGGCAGCAGGAAGGTACTAGTCCTGTTTGGGGAACAAGAGCCGGACGAAACGGTTGCGTATTACGTAATCCTCGGACAAAAACATATAATTTTTACTCGACTTTCAAGGAAAATCCACGCAATCGATCGCAACGTGCTCTGACTGTCGCAACGATGTGGCTTTTGTTTGCGGAAACAAATGTGCGCAGGCTGTGCAAATGTAAACAACAAAAAAACAACAGAAACAATATCATTGGATAATTGTGTAGTAAGGCATAAATATTTTACTTTTTGCGAGTTTGAATTTAATTACACGCATTAGTCTTTTACTTTTTGCGAAATCGAGATTTTAAACGCCGATTACATTTTCGGCACTCTATTTTCACCATGTAAAACATATATTCATGTACTTTCTTCGATTTGTATAAAAGAGATTTCTGCGATATTTTTCATATTTATCAATTTTCGACCTTGATTTTCGAAAAGAATTAAATATCTAAAAATTTATTTTGTCGCATTTGCTTTAATATTATGAAATGATAATAGTTATCAGGAGCGGCTTTTTATGTAGAACCAAGGAGCCATGTAATTTTGCAGTTATGAATACATCCAGGCAGGGGCGGCTCGTTATATAGAGCCAAGGAGCCATGGCACTACCTCTAATTTCAAGCTCAGCAAGGATTTTTAATTACCTCTTAAAACACTTTTCGAGTTATAGGAAGATAAATTATTCTTTCTTTCTTCAAAAAATGAGGGGAGGGGGTATGGGGGTATATTGTATAAGTGGTTCTACCATTAACATATTCCACGAGCTGCCGCTGCATGCAGGCTACTTTTCGTCTTTATTTAATTTATTGAACGTTTCTACAACAAGTCAAGGTTTTCAATTTCAATGATAGTTTTTTTTAAAGGAGGCTAAGTGGCTCTACTATTCAAATATTCCACGAGTCACCACTGATAGTTATAGCAGTCCCAAAATGCCGTGACACATTGCGCAGTGAACATCTTAAATTTCAAGAGAGGGGACGCCGAAAATAATTATTCAGTTAACATAATGTAAATATTGATTCAGAATTGGTCGCGGAGTGATGATTAATCTTCAATTCGGTGATGCGGCCACGCGTAGATTTATTATCGCGTTCTCACTCTACGCAAACTTTACGACATTTTGCTGCGGCTCTAACTGTTATACGATAAAGTTACGTAATAATGTTCAGTTTTTAGGTCCACCATTCGCAGAGCCGTGCCGGGACAATAAAACTGCTGTAGCAACGTTTACGGCATCGTAATTAAATTAATTGATTCAATTCTAATTACTCTTTGCGCTACGCCAACTGGGAATCAGTGATTTACCGTCGACTCGCTTAATCTGTCATAATTAATGGTACCGTAGTTTACAACTTACCAGATGAATGATTATACATAGCGGCACAATTCCACAATAATTGACAAGCTGTAAACGCTTTATTAAAATTGAAATTTGAGGGTTTGCGACCCAAACGTTTTAATTTCGCGACGATGAAAGGGTGCACTCTTGGAAAATGATTTAAAAAAATAGTCAATTTAACCGAGATTGTTATGTGGAAAAAAATAGTAACAACTAAACAGTTTTTAGAGGTTATTATTATTTCTAAAAGTTGGAGGTAACAATTATCCTTCTGATCATACGATAATATTGAGTAAGAGAGGACCTAGATATGAACCCTGGGGAACACCGCAGGATACAGGAATTAAACGAGAATAATAGTTTCCAATCCGTTTTATCACCCAAGTAAAAACGAATCCAAACAAATACCTATTTTATTCAATTTTGTTAACTGTGACAAAAGGCTTGGCGATAGAGATGGGTAAGTCAACTCTTAAAAATGAGTCGCGGAGTTAAGTGACTCCCGTGTAAATGTGAGTCATGAATTTTTTGTCCACAATATTTTTAGGTTTTTCTTTTTCTCATAAACCGACTCTTTCAAATTATAAGTCGACTCTATGAAATTATTACTCGATTAACAAATTAGAAACAACTTTACTTGTTGCAGAAAGCATTAGATAAATACAAGAAAACGAAATGTAGCCTGAATATATGAATATTCAACCTGTTCGTTAATCTGCAAGCAAAAAATTAAGTCTTACTAAGACTATAAACAAATAACTTATTGAAACAACTACTTCCCTGGCTAGTGCCACGCCGGATATTGAATGATACAAAAGAGATTTGCATGTTATTACTAGTACTACTAGATAATAACATTGGTTTAAGATCGTTTATTTCTACATACAAGACTAACTTAGAAAATTATTCTGAAATGAAATGTGAAACTTTAAACTGTAAATGTTATTATTAAAATGAAAAAACCAGAAAACATTTTGACAAGGACACACAGTGCTAAACTTATCTAGTGTTACTAGATGAAACAAATCTAATAATAACTAAAAATAATACTGAATTAAAAAATATATGAAAATTAAGTAATTGGCCATCTGCAGACGCGTTTCGAGATTTATCTCTCATCAGTGCAGCTTCGCATTTGTATCGCATTGTATCATTGTATCATTGTATCATTCAATATCCGGCGTGGCACTAGCCAGGGAAGTAGTTGTTTCAATAAGTTATTTGTTTATAGTCTTAGTAAGACTTAATTTTTTGCTTGCAGATTAACGAACAGGTTGAATATTCATATATTCAGGCTACATTTCGTTTTCTTGTATTTATCTATTACTCGATTCTTTATTTTTTTTTGCGAAGTTGGTACATATGGTCCTTCTCCAATTATCTCAATCAACCATCCTTATTATATTTATGATTATTATTATCACATCAAAATATTAAACATTTAAATTAATTTTACTCAATAGCAAAAAAATCCATTAATTTAAAATGTAAACAGACACCATTTACCTTTCATAAGTTACGCAACATTGTAAATTAAATCGTGGCTTTTTAAATAACTTAACACTTCACCATAAAAATTGTAAAACGTTGAAAGTACAGCTCGCAGCGATATATCCTCATATTTAATCATTAATTCGTACTTTACCTTACAATTTATGCAAATTGATATTGTTAATAAATTGTTATTATTGCCGCACATAAATAACGCAGCGATGATATGTAATACGTATTTAACGCTGATTATGTCAGGCCGGTTTTGCAATTTCAGCAACTCTCTTAAGGCCGACACTTTAAACATTGTTAATTACTTATTTATATTTCGGCTTAAGGCCTACAATTTTTCGGCTTTCCATGCGAGGGGAAATCTGTATATGTATATAAAATAATTTCGGAGTTGATTTGATGAATCGCGCTCGAAATTGAAATTAATTGGATCGTTTATCATTTGTTGGTCGGTTTTCAATTCAGCGACGATTATTTTTTTATTGTATTGCGAAATCGTAATTATCATTTCGCGTGATTTATGCACTCGCACGCTCCTTTCAATTCTTTGGTGTGATAAATAGTGGTTGGATATACGTACATGCGTATATAACTACTGGTTCACATTTAAAGATATAGGGCAAATCAACTAATAACTTTCCGAGAATAAGAAAGTTTGTAACATAATATTTATATTCCCATAAAAGAATATCTTCAAATTGCTATAGACCAGTTCTGGGTAATGGCGGGACGCAGGCTGGATTCGGATTTTTTTGTTTCTAATATTTATACATCTAGAGAGAGAGAGAGAGAATACATTTTTTAACCTCAGCAGGCAATTGACCAGAGGTCTATTAAAATAAATCTTAGTTTTTAAATAATCCAACATTGTTAAACCGATAAGGAAATATTTGAACCAGATATTCCCGAACTGTACATGCACAATGCGAAGGTGCACAGTCTTGCTGTAACCAAATTTTGGAATCAGGATCTTCTGCGTGGGGATTGAGGGGCGGAGAGTTGAAAATTACATCTCTAAATCATGATTTATAAAAATTAAAATCAGTGTCCCAGCAATTGTTTTTAAATATTTTTCTCAACGGTTTTTTAGAATGTATCCGTTACTTTCGAGAAGCATTGTATAAACCCAAGCGATTATTGGACTTGGAAATCCTTGGAAAATCTGTAAAATCATTTGAGTACATTAAAATCTTATGATTTGATCATTATATGATTATAATTCGTTTAAATTTCCCGCTCATTAGATTCACACACATATCTATAAGTTTTCAATTCAATTTTTTTTTACAAATTAGCATCCTCCGCTTCAACATTGTAGTCATTCCAGCAGCAAGAGTTCATGTGAGATCTAAAACGATTTTATGATTAATTGTTGAAGCTATTACTTTGTGATAGATTTTTAATTACTAAGGAGGTTTAATTAAAACACTTTTTTGCTGGTATCATGCATTTTTTATTTTATTATGACTAGTTTCGGACATTATCAAACAATACGCTTAAGTAAATTGTTTGTCCAAATAGTTTTTTTAATTATTTTGATTGTAAGCACTTTATTAACTTAACTTCGCATTCTGACAGAGATACGCCAATGTCACGTTTTTGTGATGGTTGTAGAAAAAAATAATTACGATGACAGAAAAATCTTTAAATTCACAACTTACAGGTTTTTATATTTCACACATAAAATATATAACGCAACGGCATTGCCAAAAAGATGATGATTTACCCTGTGTGCATGCCAAATGTATGATAAGTTATGATATCAGTGACTGAAACGTATTTCCGCCACTTTGCATTTGCTAGTTGAACACCTGTTGGAATGAGCTTTTGGGGCGTAATTTATTAGGCTCCACCACGTTTGGCCCTCGAATCCTTTAAAATACCATGCAGCCGTAGGTTTTGAAAATTATATAAACTGGCTATGTATTGAATTTAATAGGGGTGAGGTGCAGTCTTCAAAGAATTGACTTTCAATTAACCACGTCAAAATCAGTGACTTCTCGCGGCAAGGGCGTAATTTTTGATTTTTATTCATTTCCAGAGAACATTCATTTTTCAATTTTCGTGTCAAATTTGGAGATGTTCCACCGAGGGAATTTCGAGCTATCGTTACTTTTTGATGTAAAATCATCACTTTAAATAACTCGAAAATTAGGAAAGGCGCGCATTTCTGGATTTTTATTGATTTTTAAAGAACATTAAATTTTCAATCTGCGTGTCAAATTTGAGGATGTTCCACCTCGGAAATTTTGAGCAATCGCACTCGAAAATCATCACGACTCAGTTAAAATAACTTAACTCAAAAACTATTGAATATTGATTGGTTTTCAAATTTCCTGTCATATTTGGAGATATTCTACAGCGGTAATTTCGAGAAATCGCCATCGAATTTAGTTTTTGATTTAAAACCATCGCACTCTCACTGTTAAATCAAAATAACTCATTCATTTTTATTTATTTCCAGAGAACATTCATTTTTTTAATGTGCTCCACCGAGGGAATTTTTAGAAATCTCTAGTTACTCTTTGGTGTAAAATGATGATTTTGTCTTAACCTACTGGTCTGTGAGACCGGGTGTGTCGAATAACTTTATTCCCCGTTATTGTTTTTTGTTGCAATTTTGGTAGCTGCCGCATTGCAGAGCTTAAATTGATTAAATATCTTTGTTTTATTGTCAAAGAGCATGAATTAAAAAAGAAAACATTAACTATTAGTAACACGTTTCGAAAAATCTTCAGTTGAAAACTCCGGTGCGTGAGACCGGCGTCACCATTAAATTTGCGCCACCAATGGCGGGTTAAAGTAATTTAAAAAAAGTTTGAATGATACTTCTGCTAATTTTTCACATCTATTCGTCCATACAAGCACCAGCGCGAATTTCATTGTTGGTACGTTATGAAATACCGATTGATATATCTTCGGAATATTAAATAATAACATTAGAAGCACGTACTCGGTGTATTACACGTTACAAAACAAGACATCAATATTGATTTAATAAAACACGGTGCTCGCCACGAATCCGAGTTTTGCATAACAATTTTTTCTAAGCGCCATTTACGAAACTGCCGGGTGTTGAAACGTCTTAATTATTTCGCTTATTAACGAGAGGTCGCGGTTAAGCGGCCCTCTAATTTCCAAAAAGAAACGAAAAGGTTGAGACCAACGTTCCGCGAAATTTCTACATTAAACAACCGAAGACTTTTTTAAATCTGATCCACTATCGGAAAAATTATTGATCATCAAATATAATCGAAATGTCACAAAATACACAGATCTAATGAGAACTCACAAAATAAACAGATCTCATGAGAACTTTTGGAATTGATTTTTTAACTCTATTATGGAGTCGGACTGTAACCGTGCTTGATACGTTATTACAATGAAAACATTTGTAAACGCCCAGTTGTGCACCGAAAAAGTTAATTGGCGCAGTCGGTAGGATCTTTCGGAGAACCTATCAAAATAAAATTCTCTTCGTTTCTACGATTGACGGAAGATCGAAACACAACGGCAGCGAATCTCGTCTTAGCCTTCTCCACGAAGATCTACGAGCCGTCGCCGCTGAAAAGCGTCAACACACCTCCAGTTGAGAAAAAATTGCTCAATAACGTAGTCAGCACTCGAAAATGAAAATATATTTTTTCTCCAATAAATTACATCGTAATCGAACACCAGGTATAATAAATAAAAACGATCAAAGACAACAACTAGACGCTAAATTATAACATAATTGGACGCCCGGCGAAATTCAAGATGGACCAAATCTATTTTCATAGAGTGCAACGAGCTCGGTGCACTCCCCCGACATTCATCACACCAACCCACGCCCGTTTTTATAGCATGTGCAGTTTTTCAGCAGGAGAGTGTGAAGTTTCAGAGCTTGTGTGTGTGTGTGTGTGTGTGTGAGTTTTTTTTTCTGCCTTGTTCGAAGCGCGCCAGCCAACGAGCTCAGCACTTTTACGGTTTTTATGTACGCCTTGATAGCGGGACGGCACTGCGTTCATTATTTATTTCTTTAAGGTCCTTTGTCTTCCCTACGTCTAACATCCCTTGAGATGACTACCACTTCAATCCATGCATGTATAAGGATGTGGAAACGCGGGGGCGGCGCGGCGTCGGACGCTTCCTCCTCGTTCCAATGTTCTAACAAATTGCGTTTCTTTGCCCACACGAGTAATTACTATTTTCGTTGTGATGCAACGTCTGAAGCATTATTAATTACTCGGGCCTCAATGGCGAATAATGTGTCACCGAAAATTAATAGTGTGTCAAATCAGGGGCGGCTCGTTATTTAGAGCTAAGGAGCCATGGCACTACCTGTAGTTTCAAGCTCGGCAAAAACTTTTAATGAATTCTTTAAAACAGTTACTTTGATCTAGGAAGATAAAACGTTCTTTCCTTCTTCAAAAAAGGAAAGGGCTGGAAGGGGGGGGGGGGGGATTGTATAAGTGGCTCTACCATCAACGTGTTCCACGAGCCGCCACTGACCAACAGTTTTTCAATATCGAACACTTAAAAACAAACTGTTAATTTTAAAAAATCATTAAAGCTTTAAAAACTCAAAAATTTAATAAGAATTTATTACTATACTTACTTATTTTTGGAAATACATCAATTTTCGAGTAAGCTTTGAGAACGTTCAAAATCCGCGCGAGGAAACTTCAAACTCAGACTCGTTTTTTAAATTCAGAAAGATGGTAACCCTGATTTTTACGTAAATTCCAATGGATGCATTTAATTTGTAATTCAATTATCTACAAGTGGCAAAAATTTTAGTTAATGCAGCACGTACACGTACAGTTTTTACACGGCGAAGATTCAAAAACGGTGTTGTGAAAATTTGTATATTATTATTTTTTTTTTAATTACAAAAAACGTAAAAACCGAATTTAAAATTCAACCAATAATTTCTTACCATAGTTGAAGGTTTGCTCTCTTAGAATATGTCCAATTTACACGGTGAAGATTTAAAAAGAGTGTTGCGAAAAATTGTATATTATATTTTTTTTTAATTACGAAAAACGTAAAAACCAAATTTAAAATGCAACCAATAATTTCTTACTATAGTTGAAGGTTTGCTCTCATAGAATATGTCCAATTTACACGGTGAAGATTTAAAAAGAGTGTTGCGAAAAATTGTATATTATATTTTTTTTTAATTACGAAAAACGTAAAAACCAAATTTAAAATTCAACCAATAATTTCTTACCATAGTTGAAAGTTTGCTCTCTTAGAATATGTCCATTTCTTTTTTACAAATATAGCAGGTTTTAAGTCAGCAGCGAATTTTCAAAAAGCGTGCGTTAAAAGTGCAATCCGTGATTCGATTTCTAACTTCTGAAAGTCGGTAACCCTAATTTTGGAATGAGTTCCAATGACTACATTTAATTCGTAATTAAATTATCCATAAATGACAATACTTTTAGTTAATGCAACACGTTAAATTTTTACCATCCAGAAACATTGTTGCAAAAAATTATATATTGAATTTTAAAAAAATAGCTAAAAATATGATAACCAAATTTAAAATTTTAACAATACCTTGTAATCATAGCTGAATGTTTGCTGTTTCAGAATAGGTAATTTTTTACACATACCGCAAGTTTTAAGGCAGCTACGAATTTTCAAGAACAGTGCGTCAAAAGTTCAATCTTAGCTCCGATTTTTAACTTAACAGAAAGTCGGCAACCCTGATTTTGAGGTAAATTCCAATGACTGCATTTTATTTGTAATGAAATTATCCGCAAATCGCAATGTTGGTCAATACAGCATGAACAGTTTTTACACAGTGAATATTAAAAAAATTGTATATTTAGTTTAAGAAAATGGTAAAAAATGTAAAAACCACATTTAAAATTTTGGAAATAATTTATTATCGCAGTTGAAGGTTTGCTTTTTTAGAATATAGCCATTTTTTATACGTACGGCAAGTTTTGAAGCAGCTGCGAATTTTCAAAAACAGTGCGTGAAAAGTTCAATCTTAGGTTCGATTCTTAAATTCAAAAAGTCGGCAACCCTGATTTTTGTATAGGTTCCAATGGTTGCATTTAATTTGCAACTCAATTATTCACAAATCGCAATGTTATTGGTTAATGCAGCGCAAACAGTTTTTAAACTGTAAACATTCAAAAATAATATTACAAAAAATTGTGTATTTAGTTTAAGAAAATTGTTAAAAATGTAAAAACCACATTTAAAATTTTGGAAATAATTTATTATCGTAGTTGAAGGTTTGCTTTTTTAGAATATAGCCATTTTTTATACGTACGGCAAGTTTTGAAGCAGCTGCGAATTTTCAAAAACAGTGCGTGAAAAGTTCAATCTTGGGTTCGATTCTTAAATTCAAAAAGTCGGCAACCCTGACTTTTTTATAGGTTCCAATGGCTGCATTAAATTTGCAACTCAATGATTCACGAATCGCAATGTTATTGGCCAATGCAGCGCAAACCGTTTTTAAACTGTAAACATTCAAAAATAGTATAGCAAAAAATTGTGTATTTAGTTTAAGAAAATTGTAAAAAATGTAAAAACCACATTTAAAATTTTGGAAATAATTTATTATCGTAGTTGAAGGTTTGCTGTTTTAGAATATAGCCATTTTTTATACGTACGGAAAGTTTTGAAGCAGCTGCAAATTTTCAAAAACAGTGCGTGAAAAGTTCAATCTTGGGTTCGATTCTTAAATTCAAAAAGTCGGCAACCCTGATTTTGTTATAGGGTTCCAATGGCTGCATTTAATTTGTAACTCAATTATTCACAAATCGCAATGTTATTGGTTAATGCAGCGCAAACAGTTTTTAAACTGTAAACATTCAAAAATAGTATTGCAAAAAATTGTATATTTAGTTTAAGAAAATTGTAAAAAATGTAAAAACCACATTAAAAATTTTGGAAATCATTAATTATCGTAGTTGAAGGTTTGCTCTTTTAGAATATAGCCATTTTTTATACGTACGGCAAGTTTTGGAGCAGCTGCAAATTTTCAAAAACAGTGCGTGAAAAGTTCAATCTTGGGTTCGATTCTTAAATTCAAAAAGTCGGCAACCCTGATTTTTTTATAGGTTCCAATGGCTGCATTTAATTTGTAACTCAATTATTCACAAATCGCAAAGTTATTGGTGAATGCAGCGCAAACAGTTTATAAATTGTAAACATTCAAAAATAGTATTGAAAAAAAATGTATATTTAGTTTAAGAAAATTGTAAAAAATGTAAAAACCACATTTAAAATTTTGGAAATAATTTATTATCGTAGATGAAGGTTTGCTCTTTTAGAATATAGCCTTTTTTTGAAGCAGCTACGAATTTTCAAAAACAGTGCCTGAAAAGTTCAATCTTGGGTTCGATTCTTAAATTCAAAAAGTCGGCAACCCTGATTTTTTATAGGTTCCAATGGCTGCATTTAATTTGTAACTCAATTTTTCACAAATCACGATGTTACAGGTTAATGAAGCGCAAACAGTTTTTAAACTGTAAACATTAAAAAATAGTACAGCAAAAAATTGTGTATTTAATTTAAGAAAATTGTAAAAAAATGTTAAAACCACATTTAAAATTTTGGAAATAATTTATTATCGTAGTTGAAGGTTTGCTCTTTTAGAATATAGCCTTTTTTTTAAGCAGCTACGAATTTTCAAAAACAGTGCCTGAAAAGTTCAATCTTGGGTTCGATTCTTAAATTCAAAAAGTCGGCAACCCTGATTTTGTTATAGGTTCCAATGGCTGCATTTAATTTGCAACTCAATTATTCACAAATCGCATTGTTATTGGTCAATGCAGCGCAAACAGTTTTTAAACTGTAAACATTCAAAAATGGTATATTTAGTTTAAAAAAATTGTAAAAAATATAAAAACTACATTTAAAATTTTGGAAATAATTTATTATCGTAGTTGAAGGTTTGCTCTTTAAGAATATAGCCATTTTTTATACGTACGGCAAGTTTTGAAGCAGCTGCGAATTTTCAAAAACAGTGCGTGAAAAGTTCAATCTTGGGTTCGATTCTTAAATTCAAAAAGTCGGCAACCCTGATTTTTTTATAGGTTCCAATGGCTGCATTAAATTTGCAACTCAATGATTCACGAATCGCAATGTTATTGGCCAATGCAGCGCAAACCGTTTTTAAACTGTAAACATTCAAAAATAGTATAGCAAAAAATTGTGTATTTAGTTTAAGAAAATTGTAAAAAATGTTAAAACCACATTTAAAATTTTGGAAATAATTTATTATCGTAGTTAAAGGTTTGCTCTTTTAGAATATAGCCTTTTTTTTAAGCAGCTGCGAATTTTCAAAAACAGTGCGTGAAAAGTTCAATCTTGGGTTCGATTCTTAAATTCAAAAAGTCGGCAACTCTGATTTTGTTATAGGTTGCAATAGCTGCATTTAATTTGTAACTCAATTATTCACAAATCGCAATATTACTGGTCAATGCAGCGCAAACAGTTTTTAAACTTTAAACATTAAAAAATAGTATTGCAAAAAATTGTATATTTAGTTTAAGAAAATTGTAAAAAATGTAAAAACCACATTTAAAATTTTGGAAATAATTTATTATCGTAGTTGAAGGTTTGCTCTTTTAGAATATAGCCATTTTTTATATGGAGGGCAAGTTTTGAAGCAGATGCGAATTTTCAAAAACAGTGCGTGAAAAAAGTCGGCAACCTTAATTTCGAGGTAAATTCTAATGACTAATTGTGATGCGATTATCCACAAATACAATGTTGTTAATTAATCCAGCAGTTTTTACACAGTGAACATTACAAAACAGTGTTGTTAAAAATTGTTTATTTAATTTTTTTAAATTGCAAAAAATATAAAATTTTGACAATAACTTATTATCATAGCAGAATGTTTGCACTTTCAGAATATGTACATTTTTTCATAAATGACGCAAGTTTTGAGACAGTGCGTGAAAAGTTCAATCCTACTTTTGATTTCTAAAATCAGAAAGTTGTCAACCTTGTTTTTGATTTTTTTTGACTTATGCATGTGCCATTCATCGAACATTGTAATTTTGTTTTTTTAATTTTTTGGGATGAATAAATGAATAATGTCGGACGTGTACACAACAACCATGGACCCGAGCGAATACTTCTCGATCCCGGAAAAATCTTGGGCCGGGCTGGGATTCGAACCCATACGGCACGCGGTGCAACCGTCACAAGCGATCGCCTGTACCCACTACACCAAATTTTGAGGTAAATTCCAATGACACTGATGAGAATTATGATAGTTTATCCAACTAAGATGAGGTAACGATAACAGTAGCAATAACATAATCTAACGTTAGTGAAGATGTAAATGGATGCAGTAATCCTGCTCGTGCTATTTTTTTTCTTCTTCGGTAATTACGTTCCGGTATCCTCGCTGTAAGTAAGTAGGTCTGTTTTTAAGCGTAATTTGAAGAGGATGGTCGGATGTGCATTTTTGAAGCAAAGACAGGTAATGGCGTTATGCACGAGTGCGTGCAGTTGGTTCAGATTCAGTCGAGAGCTGCGAGGCAGAATCCGCGCGCAGCAGGAACTCCAACGCCAGACGTCTATGCGGAATATGGGTCAGTCACTAAAATTAAATCACTTTTACCTGGGTTATCTACCTCAGGCTATTTTCGAACACGCGCACACACAAACACAGATATGTGGGCTGGGGGAATCCTCTACTAAGTTGCGAATGGATAATTTATTGGGCGTGTAAATAGTGCAGATCAGCAGGAATGGTACTTAAAAATGTCCTGAGTTTATCAATACAGCCAATCAAAATGATCTATTCAGATTTGTATATTACGAGAAGTGAAATCGCAAAACATAAACATTGTAGAGTATTTTCGCGAAAGTTTTATTTTAACGTTGATTTGATATGTTTGACAACTGATATATTACTGTAAATTAATAAAGAACATTATGATCCTGTCTGAATGAACATACGAGTAGAATTGGATTACAGACAGACCTTTTATGATGGACGAAGAAACTCCGCAAAAGCTGATGTTTGAAAGCAAAGCATTTAAAATGTAACGCTTAGTACTATTCTGCTAGAATTGCTTCGAAACAAAATGACAGTATAGACTACAAGATTTTTTGCTCTTTTGACAAGTATCGTTTTGATAAATAGTGGTGAAATTCCAACATTCGTTCTGCATAAACTCACAGCATAAAAAGAAGCCTAACGTAAACAACAATAATCTTTATTTCCATGAAATCCACCATACAGAAAAAATACAGATAAAGTACATTCGTGGAGGATGTTCGGAAAACAACTTAATGCGAGTGTTGGGCTCAAAAGCAATACGAACACAATCACTAGTTCATAATATGCCAGGAGATGGCGCTAATGGCGGGTAATTTAAATTTTATTGCTACAAAATTGTCTTTAAATTTAGCCAGAATTTTAGAAACCACACTTGTATTATGTACGAAAGGAAGACAAACTATATAAAAGTAAAGTAGTAATTACTAATCTCAATGATTCGCAAATTATCCTTCAACAATGTTTTTTCCAACAACCAACTAAAGTTTTGTAAACTTTTTATAAAGTAGTAATTACTGTTCTCAATGTTCTCAATAATTCGCAACTTACCCTTCAACATTTTTTTCAACAAGCTTTGTTTACTTTTTATAAAATAGTAATTACTAATCTGAATAATTCTGAACTTATCCTACAACAATTTTTTTTCCCATCAACCAGCTTTATCTTTGTTTACTTTTTCATTACATACAATTGATATATTAAACGCGGTTGATGGCAATACCTTGTCTCCTTCCGACAGTTAAGGAGACATGCATATGCAAATAGAATTATAAAGTTGAAGGACCGGCACGAGGCTAATTGCTGCTAAAGTGCAAGCAGGAACTTCGCAACCCGCGAACGAGCTTTGAATTTATTCGCCGCTTTCTACGGGAATCTATGCGATAGGAGTGAAGTTGTGCAACTAATAGGTGCTCTATCGCGAAAATGGAATGTGCAGGAAGGCGACTTAGAAGCTGTTGCATTAAAACGTATCACAAATAGTTGCGTACGTAATTATAGAGCCACATATTTGTGTTACGAAATAAATATAGGCCCAGAATCCGTGCCTCTATTCTTAGTGGGTTTTAATTTGCTGGAACCATTGTTATTTTTGAGATATTTTAATTATAATTGAACTAAACTTATTTAAGATAGATGCACCAACGACATCTGTTGTCTTAAGAGTTGCACTAATTTTCCTCATCCACCGACAATTACATTGAATTAAATCATAGAAATGTACATTTTAGTTATTTTGTATTTTTCAAGGGCGATGTCCCGTTAATAAATATATTATTGTTATTATTATTATTATTTAATTGCCACTCTCACCATTGTCAAACGTTCTTAAAAAATCACAGCCCAATTTATTATTATTATTTTTATTCATGACAAGCATAAACTGTATTGTATAACACAATACATCATATTCAATTCTAGAGTTTGTTTGACTAATGTTGGCGTTCACGTTATCAATTCCAAAGTTGCGAATCGTTCCGTTCAAGATCACAATAACGCTGTAACGGCTTCGTTGTCTAACCATTGCCACACGTTTTCGAGCGGTGAGCACTGCTGTCGGTACTTGTATCAACGCTCAGAAGACATACGTTTCTACTATTAACTACGATGATGCGCATATAAAAGCATAAAATGGTAGAAAACCGCTCGTCTTTGATATATTCAGAAGTTGATGACGTGAACGTCAACATTAGTGTAATAAACTATAGTTTTTTTCATTAATGCTGGCGTTCGCGTCATTAATTTCAAAGTCCCAAATCAATCCGTTCAAGGTCACAATAGTGCGCATTAGCGTAACGTTCAATGGGATGTTTTTTTTTACTGAATCCTATATTAAAGCATGTCCAAGATTTTTTTGTCTAACACCTAATAAAACACCGATGAATATCTTATTGGAAGGCACTAAATATTATTTTAAATGTACTTCAAGCGTTTTTCAAGTTTGGATGATACTGACATTTAAAACGTCAAAATTGTATATTATACAGGGTCTTTTTTTAACTCAGAATATATGATTGTTAATGTCTATGTTGTATGTTATAATAATCACATCAACGCATTGCAATGTATTGACAATGTAGGCAACCAAATACACAACGGTGACAGTGACACAGAACGCATTACGAATAATGTTAGGTTAATTAAATTAAATACGGTTTCACAGAATTCTGTTCGTTTGCCTTGGTCTTCATTTGATAGTTGCTGATGATTTGAAAACTTGTAAGCATTCTATTTAAATTTTTTTAATGTCTTGTAAACGGAAGCTGAAAAAAAAGACCCTGTATATTCTACTCTATGAAAACCACCACAGACTGTTCTTTAAGCTGCATACTTTAAATCAAGACAGACTCAATGTGCATGAAGTTGCATACTTTAGTAATAACAGACAACACAAGAAACACTCTTGCAGATTTCTTGTTTTCAAAATTAGAGCAACCCCGGAGAAAACTTAAAAAGAAAAACATACTATAAACGCATTGACAAAAGTTACACTCGATTCATAAAACTCGCAAAAACGTGCATATACTGTTGGAACTCAAAATATTTTTCGTGTATTTTGTGTTGTCTGTTATTAATAAAGTATGCAACTTAAAGGACGTTTCGCTTATATGTTGCCGCTTAATATTAATTCAAATTTAATTCGTGTATATTGGATTGGCTGTTACAAAAATAAATAATTAATCTCAAAGTAGATTTTAATAATAATAATAAAAATAATAGTTTATCAAAATTACATGATGTTCACAAGTCAAATTAAATATTACACATATAAATAGAACGTTAAAAAAATATTAATAAAATTTAAAATTTACGTATTTCGACGATATCAAAGTCAGGTTAAAATATCACAGTTTGAATGCTTAGTCAAAACATGGACTGGTAATAAATGATACAGTTATAATATAAAAAATACTAGACAAGTTATACAGGGTGTCCCATTTTAAATTGCCACTCCAAATATCTCGAAACCTGAGCAACATGGTAAAAAATGTTTCAGATAAAAATTGTACGGTTCGTAGAGACACATAGGCCGGTGACCTTGAAAATGACCTTGGCGTTCATTTTCAAGGTCAAACGAAGGGCAACTTTGATTTTGCAAATAGAATCACCTATTTTTTATTGCGGGATCGTATTCTACGGGAAAAATACAAACTTTTTGTAGGAAACGTTTTTTTCTAAAATGCTTTTTCAAAAAGTTTTTTTTTCACGAATTTTGTCCGTCAAGTTGTTTAAAATTCATGCATTACCCTTGGCATTAGCACCACGTGGAGGTTGCCGATGGGATTTTGCACATAATTTTTTTGAAAAGTATCCATCCTCATCAATGCATTTCATTTCGAAGGGTTTGGATGAAAATTGCTTGAAATGCAGCCCTAATCCTCTCCTGCATGTTCTGCTCTGTTGTTGGAGCTTTAGCAAATACTTTCTCCTTGACTAGTCCCCAGAGGAAAAAGTCAAGGGGATCTTGCTGGCCACTCATGGACTGGACTGCCCATCGCTCGTCTCATTTCTCTGCTCCCGCACCTTTGATGCTAATGCCGAGGGTAATGCATGAATCACAGCCTTGACTCATCTGAGATTTCAAACATAATAAAAAATAGAGGGTTCCACTTGAAAAATTAAAGTTGACCTTCGTTTGACCTTGAAAATTAACGCCAAGGTCATTTTAAAGGTCACGAGCAAATTTCCCCCTCCGAACCCTACAACTTTTATCTGAAACATTTTTTGCCATGTCGCTCAGATTTCGAGATATTTGTGGTGGCAACTTAAAATGGGACCCCTGTATAAAACAGTACAACACAACATTTTAAAATACATTTTATTATAATTTTGTGTATACTGTATTGTGTATTATTATTAAAGTATGCAACTCAAAGTACATTTATGTAAATTGTTTTGTCTATTATAAAAATTAAAATTTGCAACTCAAGTACATTTCGCTTATGTTATATCTTATTATTAATTCAAATAGGCAACTTAAAGTACATTTTTGTATACAGTGTTGCTTAGTATTAATTGCATTTCTGTATGTTGGGTTGTCTATTACAAAAATAAAGAATGCAACTTAAATTACACTTGTGTATGTCGGATTGTTACAAAAATAAATAATTCAACTCAAAGTTATTCAAAATTTCTTAAATATTTTTAAAACTTTTGCTTGTAGAGTTAACTAATTTAAATGCATATTTTAGTGTGAATTGGATTTCAAAATTATATATTGTATCATTTAAAATTACTTTACAATTTTAATTAAATCTCGAATGAAAAACATGAACTTCGTATTTAATTATGACAGCGCTTGTCATATAACATCCGTGTGTGTTTTTGCTTTTTTAACATAAAAAAACGGCTGCAGAAAAAATATAGTACGTAACACGTTCCAAAAGTGATTTTACGGGACTCGCAGGATTCCAAGACTCGCCTACGGCTCGTCCTGGAAACTTCCTACTCATTCCGCAAAATAACACTTTCGGAACTTGTTACGTACATTACTATATTCTTAAATCCAAACATTATGCAATAACTTAAATTAAAAAATAAGTAAACATATTAAGAAAATTAAAGAATTTCATGAATTAAAAAAATTTAAAATGAATTATGTTTCATTACAAAAGTAAAATAATTATAGAATAGATTATACAGGGTGCGGTATTTATCCTGGACACCAAAAATATTATGGAAACGAAAAAATGAAAAAAAATGTTTCATATGAAATGTGTTTGCCATGAAAGGGCTAATGCAACATGCATATATATTTTCAATGATAAGCGAGTTTCCAAGGTCAACTTGAAGTTTTTAAATAGAAATCTGTAATTTTTATTATTGGTTTATCTGAATCTACAAATTAAAGCAAATAACTTTTATCCAACACATTTTTCTCTCCGGCGCTTACTTTTTGCAATATTTTATTTTTAAATTAACAGTACCAATTTTACCAATAAATAACATTATCGAAGACTTGCATTAATTTGATTAATAATATTTGTTTTCACAATTGCCTAAATTTATTTATTCGAAAGAGGCATTTGGTTTATGATTTTGGTGCATTACTTTGATTAATATAGATATTTGAAAAAAAGCATTTAGTAATAGTAATTGCGTTTAAAAGGCCATGGATAAAGTTGGAGAAGAACAAAGCCGAGATCCTAGTAACAAAGAAGTAGTGAATTTATGTTCGCGGTTAAGACTAAGTAAGTTATTCGAATGCTTCTCCACTACGTAACACAGATAATCATCATAAAACGGAGATGCCGAGATTCCTATGCGGAACAAAGAAGATCCTAACTAGTAAATGGCAAAGTTTTATCATTCTAATTAGAAAAATATTCATCTCCGCCGTAACTGGCACACGTTTTAATTAAGCAAATCTATCGAATTAGTCGTACAAAATAATTCACCGTACGTACGTACGTGATTTATAGCGCCATTAAAATCCATTTTATTTAATTATTCCGCAGTAATTCAATCCAACAATTTGCACTGATCACCGGATAATAAACAGTTGCAAAAATATCACGTATCATTCCAACGCCCAATTACGGCCGATCGGCTCGATTTGAATGACTTTCTCTAAGAAAACTTTGCCAGAAGAATATGATCTAATCGAAAATTGCCATTATCTGAGTTACATACGCTTAAGCTCTAAAACGATGGAAAGAATGTCGTTGGGCAATCGCCAGATATAGGCGAATTGCGCAACGAGCTCTCCTTACCTTTTCGCCGCAAAGATTGCACAATGGGGGGGATCCTTACCTGCAACAAAAAAAAGAGAACACGTTATTAGCTAAAGGATGCATAATGTCCCATTGTTAGTGGATATTTCGGCTATCATCCATCGCACAGTTTCCTCTCTTTAAATAGCATGCAATTTAAACGGGCAATTAACAGGTCTACACTATTTATAAGAACACGCAGGTGTGACTGGTATTGCTCAACTGATGGATTTCAAGTTTGTTTTTTTTTTCAAAGGTTGTTCGTTTTGAATGCGTACAGATTTTACGGACAGGCAGAGCCCGGTAAATATTGACATTTATTTGCCATTTCCCAAAGGCCAATAACCTTCCCTTAACGATGTTACGTGTTCGCGTACAAAAAAAAACATGTTTAATAAAATATCTGTACGTCCCACAGAGTAAATCGTTTATTGTTATTATAAATTCGTTGAGTAATCGATTTTGATGTATAAAACTCGACATTTTCGTATACAAAAGAATACGTTATAGTGATAAAAATTCACTAATATTTTAAGGTTGTGTTGTTGACAGATGTCCAACTTTATGATAATGACGTTTTACATCCGAAAATTTTAACTGGTGGCGCCTACTTTTGTCAAACGGTGGAAACTTATTTATAAACCGATCTAGTTATAAAGCTGTATTATCTATAGCTCATGAAAATGTTGAAGAAAGGCTAAATTAAAAGAAACAGGAACGATCATTATTTTTTTAATTTTATTTAAAGGAAGGAATGTTTGATGGAATTGCGGGTTAAGGAGAGTGAATTACTATAAGGGGAATTGGCGTAAGCGATTTGCTGTTTGCGGCCACTAACGTATATAAGTTTTTTTTTGAAGATTTCATTTTTAATGATGAATGGGACATACACTACACATCTATGGACCCGCACGGCCACTTCTTCTTCTTTCGTTCTGAAAAAGTGACCGCACGGATGGGATTCGAACCCACGACCACGAGGCCCAGAAGCAGGTGCTCTACTCACTAGGCCACCGCGGCTCCCACACGATCATTAAACATCCATTAACGCGAACGGTACATTTTCGTTAATGAAATTTCACTTTCAGCCGAAAGGTGGTGCCAAACCGCTCCACTACAGAGCACCCCTAATTTAAAGGTCGTATTTGAACATTGTTACAACGGACTGCCCCTCATTAAAAATTCATATTTGAAAAACGTCACGAAAACAATACAACGAAAGTAAAAAAAAACACTTTCACATACATCACATAACCTCAACACCTAACATTGCAAAATCTCAAATCATCTCATTGTATATTTAACAACCGCCAATAAAAGAAACGCATGCAATATTCCATTTTAACAACAAACGTGAGTATCGGATACTGTCCCGAGGGTATCATTTCGAATAGCAACGGGCAGACGTAATAATGAAAGGAGTATCGGCTGCCATAATTTATAGGATTCAATATCTAATAGCTTTGGAAATTTGTGTTCTATTCAATTCGCAGTTGCGGCTTTTTTCTACAAGTCCTCAAATCTTCTCTTCGGCCGCATACTTGCGAAGAAAGTGCAATTAAGAAATCGACCGTTTCCTCGGGTAATCTGCATTAATCATCTTACGTCACTTGGGCGAAAATTTCGTTCGGCTGGGATGTTAATTAATTGGTGATCAATTTTTCGCGATTAATCTTAATTTTTATTAAAAATTGCATTACGTCATTATGGAAACTTAAAAAAATTATTAATGGTGAAATATATAGTACGCATTAATTACAAGAAGAAAGAAATATCATTGGTTGGCTGAAGGTGGATGGCCAATATATTTAATATATATCTTGTGAACTATGAGAAATACATAAACATTAATTATAAAGAATCACAAAATAAACCACTATGATTTTTTTAGGTTAATAGCTAGAAACTGTACAAGAAAAAAAAAACACCTTTAATAAATTTATTACCGACGAGAAGTTAGCCACGACTTTCCAGCCACGTATTTTGGTGCCTCCACCATCACCCGAATTATGAGCAATGTCAATGAAATATTCATTAGAGCCGTAAATTTAAAAAAAATTGCAACAAATTCGTCGACGCGAAAAAAATATAAAAACAATTGCCATCGACTTGAAACTTTCCAAAACAATTGACAACACATGTGATTCTTCATTTCCGTAAAAATTAGAAATGCATTGTTTCTAAATTTTAGAATATTTCAATGTGAACGGAGATGAAATTAAAAAAAAATGCAGTAAATTCGTCGACGCGAAAAAAATATAAAAACAATTGCCATCGACTTGAAACTTTCCAAAACAACTAACAACACATGTGATTCTACATTTCCGTAAAAATTAGAAATGCATTGTTTCTAAATTTTAGAATATTTCAATGTGAACGGAGATGAAATTAAAAAAAAATGCAGTAAATTCGTCGACGCGAAAAAAATATAAAAACAATTGCCATCGACTTGAAAATTTCCAAAACAACTAACAACACATGTGATTCTACATTTCCGTAAAAATTAGAAATGCATTGTTTCTAAATTTTAGAATATTTCAATGTGAACGGAGATGAAATTAAGAAAAAAATTGCAGTAAATTCGTCGACGCGAAAAAAATATAAAAACACTTGCCATCGACTTGAAACTTTCCAAAACAACTGACAACACATGTTATTCTTCATTTCCGTAAAAATTAGGAATGCATTTTTTCTAAATTTTAGAATATTTCAATGTGAACGGAGATGAAATTAAGAAAAAAATTGCAGTAAATTCGTCGACGCGAAAAAAATATAAAAACAATTGCCATCGACTTGAAACTTTCCAAAACAACTGACAACACATGTTATTCTTCATTTCCGTAAAAATTAGGAATGCATTTTTTCTAAATTTTAGAATATTTCAATGTGAACGGAGATGAAATTAAGAAAAAAATTGCAGTAAATTCGTCGACGCGAAAAAAATATAAAAACAATTGCCATCGACTTGAAACTTTCCAAAACAACTGACAACACATGTGATTCTACATTTCCGTAAAAATTAGAAATGCATTGTTTCTAAATTTTAGAATATTTCAATGTGAACGGAGATGAAATTAAGGAAAAAATGCAGTAAATTCGTCGACGCGAAAAAAATATAAAAACAATTGCCATCGACTTGAAACTTTCCAAAACAATTGACAACACATGTGATTCTTCATTTCCGTAAAAATTAGAAATGCATTGTTTCTAAATTTTAGAATATTTCAATGTGAACGGAGATGAAATTTAAAAAAAAATGCAGTAAATTCGTCGACGCGAAAAAAATATAAAAACAATTGCCATCGACTTGAAAATTTCCAAAACAACTAACAACACATGTGATTCTACATTTCCGTAAAAATTAGAAATGCATTGTTTCTAAATTTTAGAATATTTCAATGTGAACGGAGATGAAATTAAGAAAAAAATTGCAGTAAATTCGTCGACGCGAAAAAAATATAAAAACAATAGCCATCGACTTGAAACTTTCCAAAACAACTGACAACACATGTTATTCTACATTTCCGTAAAAATTGGAAATGCATTGTTTCTAAATTTTAGAATATTTCAATGTGAACGGAGATGAAATTAAGAAAAAAATTGCAGTAAATTCGTCGACGCGAAAAAAATATAAAAACAATTGCCATCGACTTGAAACTTTCCAAAACAACTAACAACACATGTGATTCTACATTTCCGTAAAAATTAGGAATGCATTTTTTCTAAATTTTAGAATATTTCAATGTGAACGGAGATGAAATTAAGAAAAAAATTGCAGTAAATTCGTCGACGCGAAAAAAATATAAAAACAATTGCCATCGACTTGAAACTTTCCAAAACAACTGACAACACATGTTATTCTTCATTTCCGTAAAAATTAGGAATGCATTTTTTCTAAATTTTAGAATATTTCAATGTGAACGGAGATGAAATTAAGAAAAAAATTGCAGTAAATTCGTCGACGCGAAAAAAATATAAAAACAATAACCATCGACTTGAAACTTTCCAAAACAACTGACAACACATGTTATTCTTCATTTCCGTAAAAATTAGGAATGCATTTTTTCTAAATTTTAGAATATTTCAATGTGAACGGAGATGAAATTAAGAAAAAATTGCAGTAAATTCGTCGACGCGAAAAAAATATAAAAACAATTGTCATCGACTTGAAACTTTCCAAAACAACTGACAACACATGTGATTCTACATTTCCGTAAAAATTAGAAATGCATTGTTTCTAAATTTTAGAATATTTCAATGTGAACGGAGATGAAATTAAGGAAAAAATGCAGTAAATTCGTCGACGCGAAAAAAATATAAAAACAATTGCCATCGACTTGAAACTTTCCAAAACAACTGACAACACATGTGATTCTACATTTCCGTAAAAATTAGAAATGCATTGTTTCTAAATTTTAGAATATTTCAATGTGAACGGAGATGAAATTAAGGAAAAAATGCAGTAAATTCGTCGACGCGAAAAAAATATAAAAACAATTGCCATCGACTTGAAACTTTCCAAAACAACTAACAAATCATGTGATTCTACATTTCCGTAAAAATTAGAAATGCATTGTTTCTAAATTTTAGAATATTTCAATGTGAACGGAGATGAAATTTAAAAAAAATGCAGTAAATTCGTCGACGCGAAAAAAATATAAAAACACTTGCCATCGACTTGAAACTTTCCAAAACAACTGACAACACATGTGATTCTACATTTCCGTAAAAATTAGAAATGCGTTGTTTCTAAATTTTAGAATATTTCAATGTGAACGGAGATGAAATTAAGAAAAAATGCAGCAAATACGTCGACGCGAAAAAAATATAAAAACAATTGCCATCGACTTGAAAGTTTCCAAAACAACTAACAACACATGTGATTCTATATTTCCGTAAAAATTAGAAATGCATTGTTTCTAAATTTTAGAATATTTCAATGTGAACGGAGGTGAAATTTAGAAAAAAATGCAGTAAATTCGTCGACGCGAAAAAAATATAGAAACAATTGCCATCGACTTGAAACTTTCCAAAACAACTGACAACACATGTGATTCTATATTTCCGTAAAAATTAGAAATGCATTGTTTCTAAATTTTAGAATATTTCAATGTGAACGGAGGCGAAATTAAGAAAAAAATGCAGTAAATTCGTCGACGCGAAAAAAATATAAAAACAATTGCCATCGACTTGAAACTTTCCAAAACAACTGACAACACATGTGATTCTACATTTCCGTAAAAATTAGAAATGCATTTTTTCTAAATTTTAGAATATTTCAATGTGAACGGAGATGAAATTAAAAAAAAAATGCAGTAAATTCGTCGACGCGAAAAAAATATAAAAACAATTGCCATCGACTTGAAACTTTCCAAAACAACTGAAAACACATGTGATTCTACATTTCCGTAAAAATTAGAAATGCATTGTTTCTAAATTTTAGAATATTTCAATGTGAACGGAGATGAAATTAAAAAAAAAAATGCAGCAAATTCGTCGACGCGAAAAAAATATAAAAACAATTGCCATCGACTTGAAACTTTCCAAAACAACTGAAAACACATGTGATTCTACATTTCCGTAAAAATTAGAAATGCATTGTTTCTAAATTTTAGAATATTTCAATGTGAACGGAGATGAAATTAAGAAAAAAATTGCAGTAAATTCGTCGACGCGAAAAAAATATAAAAACAATTGCCATCGACTTGAAACTTTCCAAAACAACTGAAAACACATGTGATTCTACATTTCCGTAAAAATTAGAAATGCATTGTTTCTAAATTTTAGAATATTTCAATGTGAACGGAGATGACATTAAGAAAAAAATTGCAGTAAATTCGTCGACGCGAAAAAAATATAAAAACAATTGCCATCGACTTGAAACTTTCCAAAACAACTGACAACACATGTGATTCTACATTTCCGTAAAAATTAGAAATGCATTGTTTCTAAATTTTAGAATATTTCAATGTGAACGGAGATGAAATTAAAAAAAAAAATGCAGCAAATTCGTCGACGCGAAAAAAATATAAAAACAATTGCCATCGACTTGAAACTTTCCAAAACAACTGAAAACACATGTGATTCTACATTTCCATAAAAATTAGAAATGCATTTTTTCTAAATTTTAGAATATTTCAATGTGAACGGAGATGAAATTAAGAAAAAAATTACAGTAAATTCGACGACGCGAAAAAAATATAAAAACAATTGCCATCGACTTGACACTTTCCAAAACAACTGACAACACATGTGATTCTACATTTCCGTAAAAATTAGAAATGCATTTTTTCTGAATTTTAGAATATTTCAATGTGAACGGAGATGAAATTAAGAAAAAAATGCAGTAAATTCGTCGACGCGAAAAAAATATAAAAACAATTGCCATCGACTTGAAACTTTCCAAAACAACTGACAACACATGTGATTCTACATTTCCGTAAAAATTAGAAATGCATTATTTCTAAATTTTAGAATATTTCAATGTGAACGGAGGTGAAATTAAGAAAAAAATGCAGCAAATTCGTCGACGCGAAAAAAATATAAAAACAATAGCCATCGACTTGAAACTTTCCAAAACAACTGACAACACATGTTATTCTTCATTTCCGTAAAAATTAGGAATGCATTATTTCTAAATTTTAGAATATTTCAATGTGAACGGAGATGAAATTAAGAAAAAAATGCAGCAAATTCGTCGACGCGAAAAAAATATAAAAACAATTGCCATCGACTTGAAACTTTCCAAAACAAATGACAACACATGTGATTCTACATTTCCGTAAAAATTAGAAATGCATTGTTTCTAAATTTTAGAATATTTCAATGTGAACGGAGGTGAAATTAAGAAAAAAATGCAGCAAATTCGCCGACGCGAAAAAAATATAAAAACAATTGCCATCGACTTGAAACTTTCCAAAACGACTGACAGCACATGTGATCACAAGTTTTCAAGATAACCGACCGAGAACAGCCCTTAAGATTTTTTAAGTTTCATTTCTTCGGAGCGAAAAAAAAAATACAAAAACAACTGTAACACACTTGAAACTTTTCAAATTTACTTAAAATACATTGATCTTAATAAAATTCCCAAAAACTCAAAATACCCCATCACTGATTTTCAAGATAACAACACAAAACACAATTCTGGAAAGAATTTTTCAAATCTGCTAATTTGTTCAAGAGATATATCTCAAATAAATGCGTTGCCATTTTTCTCGTCTCATGAAACTTTTGCAGGCATCGTTTTAACATTTGAAATGACAAATCAGTGTTTTTAGAATTAATAAAAAAAATCTTGATTCGTTGGAATTTAGAGGTAGTGCCATGGCTCCTTGGCTTTACATAACGAATCAACCCTGGTTTGTATAAACATTCGGAGTTGGGTTACACCCTAACGGGGTAATAACGGGTAATTAATATTTCATTGAGATTGGTCATAATTCGGGTGATGGTAGATGCGCCAAAATCCGTGGCTAACTTCTCGTCGGTTAATTTAATCCGTATCATCATCGTAAATAACGTTATGTATTTTTAATGTAAATAATCAATACAATGAACTTCATTGCGAATATATTGAGTTGTTTTAAATTATTAATATATGCTCATACAACAGAAACCCGATTGCAAAACATATTCTAGTGGGCATAATAGTATAATATTGTTATGTAATCTAATTTACATCGAATATAAAATGTTCCGCTAACAATAAACAATAATAACGCCCCGATGAATACCGGCTCCTCAATTATTTAATGTCATCTGCATCATGTGTCCTCCTATCTCGTTGTAAATCTCGTCCAACTTTTTTTCTAAACGTCCTAATGCCATCATAATATATCAGATTATTTATTATACAATACGTTGCAATTACAAAACTAGATGTTGCGAATTTATAAGGTCAACTAAACACAGCAAATACTATAAAAATAATAATAACGTATATTTGATTTTCAAATTTTATTCTCCCAGAATTCCTACTTGAAACCAAAAAATAACCATCTCTTGAAATTTTAGATTTAAATTCCTAGAATTCCTACTTGAAACCAAAAAATAACCTTCTCTTGAAATTTTAGATTTAAATTCCCGGAATTCTTACTTGAAACCATAAAATAACCTTCTCTTGAAATTTTAGATTTAAATTCCCAGAATTCCTACTTGAAACCAAAAAATAACCTTCTCTTGAAATTTAAGATTTAAATTCCCAGAATTCCTACTTGAAACCAAAAAATAACCTTCTCTTCAAATTTTAGATTTAAATTCCCAAAATTCTCACTTGAAACCAAAAATAAACTTCTCTTGAAAAATTAGACTTAAATTCTCAAAATTCTCACTTGAAACCAAAAATAATCTTCTCTTGAAATTTTAGATTCAAATTCCCAGAATTCCTACTTGAAACCAAAAAATAACCTTCTCTTGAAATTTTAGATTTAAATTCCCAAAATTCTCACTTGAAACCAAAAATAACCTTCTCTTGAAATTTTAGATTTAAATTCCCAGAATTCCTACTTGAAACCAAAAAATAACCATCTCTTGAAATTTTACAGTTAAATTCCCAGAATTCCTACTTGAAACCAAAAAATAACCTTCTCTTGAAATTTTAGACTTAAATTCTTAAAATTCTCACTTGAAACCAAAAATAATCTTCTCTTGAAATTTTAGATTTAAATTTTCAGAATTCCTACTTGAAACCAAAAAATAACCTTCTCTTGAAATTTTTGATTTAAATTCTCAGAATTCCTACTTAAAACCATAAATAACCTTCTCTTGAAATTTTATATTGAAATTCCCAGAATTCCTTCTTGAAACCAAAAAATAACCTCTTGAAATTTTAGATTTAAATCCCCAGAACTCCTACTTGAAACTAAAAAATAATTTTCTCTTAAAATTTTAGATTTAAATTCCCAGAATTACTACTTGAAACTAAAAAATAACCTTCTCTTGAAATTTTAGATTTAAATTCCCAGAATTCTCACTTGAAACCAAAAATAACCTTCTCTTGAAATTTTAGACTTAAATTCCCAGAATTCCTACTTTAAACCAAAAAATAACCTTCTCTTAAAATTTTAGATTTAAATTCCCAGAATTCCTTCTTGAAAGCAAAAAATAACCTTTTGAAATTTTAGATTTAAATTCCCAGAATTCCTTCTTGAAACCAAAAAATAACCTTCTCTTGAAATTTTAGATTTAAATTCCCAGAATTCTCACTTGAAACCAAAAATAACCTTCTCTTGAAATTTTAGACTTAAATTCCCAGAATTCCTACTTTAAACCAAAAAATAACCTTCTCTTGAAATTTTAGATTTAAATTCCCAGAATTCTCACTTGAAACCAAAAATAACCTTCTCTTGAAATTTTAGACTTAAATTCCCAGAATTCCTACTTTAAACCAAAAAATAACCTTCTCTTAAAATTTTAGATTTAAATTCCCAGAATTCCTTCTTGAAAGCAAAAAATAACCTCTTGAAATTTTAGATTTAAATTCCCAGAATTACTACTTGAAACTAAAAAATAACCTTCTCTTGAAATTTTAGATTTAAATTCCCAGAATTCTCACTTGAAACCAAAAATAACCTTCTCTTGAAATTTTAGACTTAAATTCCCAGAATTCCTACTTTAAACCAAAAAATAATCTTCTCTTAAAATTTTAGATTTAAATTCCCAGAATTCCTTCTTGAAAGCAAAAAATAACCTCTTGAAATTTTATATTGAAATTCCCAGAATTCCTTCTTGAAACCAAAAAATAACCTCTTGAAATTTTAGATTTAAATCCCCAGAACTCCTACTTGAAACTAAAAAATAATTTTCTCTTAAAATTTTAGATTTAAATTCCCAGAATTACTACTTGAAACTAAAAAATAACCTTCTCTTGAAATTTTAGATTTAAATTCCCAGAATTCCTTCTTGAAACCAAAAAATAACCTTCACTTGAAATTTTAGATTTAAATTCCCAGAATTTCTTCTTGAAACTAAAAAATAACCTTCTCTTGAAATTTTAGATTTGAATTCCCAAAATTCCTACTTGAAACCAAAAAATAACCATCTCTTGAAATTTTACAGTTAAATTCCCAGAATTCCTACTTGAAACCAAAAAATAACCTTCTCTTGAAATTTTAGATTTAAATTCCCAAAATTCTCACTTGAAACCAAAAATAATCTCTTGAAATTTTAGATTTAAATTCACAGAATTCCTTCTTGAAACCAAAAATAACCTTCTCTTGAAATTTTAGATTTAAATTCTCAGAATTCCTTCTTGAAACCAAAAATAACCATCTCTTGAAATTTTAGATTTAAATTCCCAGAATTCCTACTTGAAACAAAAAAATAACCTTCTCCCGAAACCCAATCTAACTAAACACGATTCTAAAATTAATTGACAAAACATGTACATGATGAGTTATAAATTCGAATATAATTTTGTTTTTAATGTTAACATGGATAAATCAATATTCGTGCCGAAATTATTCAATATCATATTAATTCGAAGACCATAAATTTTGATCAATAATATCTGTAATTAGACGCGAAATATCATCGCCAGGTCTACTGAGCCATTATGTAAATTCCGCACGGTTGCGTAAGAAGATTGATGTTGGTTATTTATATTGGCGGATCGATTTCTTAATTATAGACGTAATTTGCGTTTTCGAATTTTCGGACGCAATCGTAAATTATACATTCGCCCATTTTCGTTAATTAACCGTCATTTTGGGTGCATGCCCGTTTGATGGCGATGTGGGCACAATTGGTGTTCACGATTTCATTTAATTCAGATTCGAGTTAAGTATGTATTATACATTCTCCAGCTGTTCTTACGTCCAATATTTCAATTGATTTAAACTGTAATTGTTATGAAATTGATTTTTAATACTTCAGAGCCTGCTAGAATTTTGCCCTGAACATAAGATCCTAATAATCGATGCACGTTACTTTAAATTAATTTTAGAATTTTATTCCTCTTCTTCTTCATTCTACCAAGCAGATTCTAGCGTAGATGTCCTTCGTTTGACTTATCATACCTGGCGATTCATTGCTGCATTTTTTAGAGACCGAAATCTCGAATTCAAGTCTATTGGCGTATACGATGTAAGGCAAACAAAGTCCAGCTTTTTCTTGTTTGCGTGCTTCATCCGTTTCGGATATTAGCGATCATCGTCACGAATTTAATAAAACTTAAATAATGAAATGAGGATTATAAGACTATCTCATGATCTTCATCATCGTGCTTTGACATTAATTCGCCTTCAGTTTTGTAGTTTTGTTTAACCTGCAGCACCAACAACAGCACGCTCTACACTTTGTATACTGCAGTCTGAAAAACTTGCAGTGAAGACATACCAAAACACTGGCGCAGGTTTTTAAGTTTTTTTTTTCGTAGCGTCTGGGACAATTGGAAAAAAAATATGAATAAAAAGGGTTGTTAACATGATTCGCATCTTTTTTTTTATAAACATAAAAATACGTCCTATATTCCAATAAGATTTTCTTACTATATTTTGTGTAATATAGAAAATATATTGCATCAAAGTGCAATACCAGAGATGTTGCAATCTACGCTAGCGTTTTAAGAAAACGGCAGTGGCCGTCCTTCAAGATCAATATGTAACCTCCATTACCGAGAGATGGAAATATATGCACCATAATATGACGTAAGAGACTCTGCAGCGAACGCTCACGTTTCTAGGGACTAATGCCTTCGGTGCATAAAGCAATTTAAACCTGGAAACTATACATTATTAACTTAAGTTTACTAAAAAGTATTTGCGGAATAACTTAATTATAAAAATAAATAGACCATTCCATGTATTATATGTATATGTTTTAGGTGCAAGAAAAAAAAACAATCGAAATCAATCGGGAGGTATGCAAAATGTTAGCAAATTATGCATTGAAGTCATACTTGCAAGTACACAACCTTCAAGAATTCATCGACCTGAGAAGTTACGTAACCGATATCAGAATGCAATAATTATACTTATTCGCTTCGATTATGTTATTTATTATTCACCATCACTATCGTTGCGATTTTAAAACAATTCGAATAAAAAAACGATTTTATCTTTTATACTGTATATCAAGATATCTTTATACAGGGTTGGGCGAATGTGTCGGAACATCTGATTTCTGGCTAAACGCCTGTTTTTTTTCTCTAATAACTCGCAAAAGAAATGTTTATAGTTTTCTATATTCTAATCAGTGACCCACTTTTGATTTTCAACAGCTACCCTATTTTTCGAGATATGACGACATCAGCAGTTTCTTTAAATGTATCACCCTGTATATTTTTACATTTACCGAATAGACAAATTTGATGGGTGTGCGACTTGCACAGCTTTTTAAATAATAAATAATGCTTAGTCATCAAATCTTGTTTCATTTTCAAAACAACTGTTCTACAAAAAATATTTTTCTGTAATATAATTTTTGATATGAATTGTATTGCAAAGCTCACAATATTCCAAGCGCAAATATTTCGATAGAGGACTAGTTATACCATTTCAGGTTCCGCAAAAAAATCATATTCTGATGATAAAGCTGTTATCGGAATATGGTTTCATTATTTTTTTTTTACGGAACCTAAAATGGTATATTTTTTTAAAAAATCGGCGGGAAATTTCACCACAATGACAGAAAAATTAATCAATCTCCTTCAAATGCCTTAAAAATTCGAGTCGTTTCGATGATTTGGGGCAAAGTTATGAATTTTTGAAAAAAAAATGACATTTTTGACTTTTTTTGCCATAACTTGAGTAATTTTGCACCAAAATCGATGAACTTTTGCAGTCTGAATAGTTTAAAATTTTCTCTTCAACGTTATGTGAACTTTTTTGTTGCTAAAACCATTCCACCCCCTGCCACCCCCTAAAGGAAAAAAAAATGTTTTTGAAGTTTAAATGTGCAAATTTGGTTTCTTGTACGGTGTGAAAAAAAAATTGTGGACTCAATCGGTCAGCATGGTAATAAAGTTCAATCATTTTCCTCCAATTTCCTCCAAAATTCAAATCGATGCGATGATTTGGCGCGAAGTTATGCAGTTTTGAAAAAAAAAATGTTATAAATATTTGATTTTCCATAGTCTCAGATAAAAAAAAATGGCAACGTGGCCATCCTGTTACTTTCTCCGATCAAATTCTAATAGTCAGTTTACTTAAAAACTAAAGGCATTTTGAAAAAAAAACTTATTTATAAGTTGTTCATTTTGGCATTCTCTGTAATTATGATTTATCTAAAAAACTAAATAAATAAGGTGGTTTGATTTTTCTAGAATGATAAAGCCCAATTATGTCCCAATAAGACTTTTAGGTTCGAAGTTTGCATTTAAGTCCATTTTTGAAATATAAATACTTTTTCGATATTTGAGCCTTGAAACTCGCAATTCTTGGGTTTTCGGTGGCGATTATCTAGAAAAGTAAATAATTAGCGTCGTTTGATTTTTTTACACGTTAAAGCCCAATTATTCCCCAATACTCTTGTTAAAGTTAGAAGTCTATATTTAAGTCAGTTTTTGAAAAATTACTATTTTTTCAATTTTCAATTTCGCAATTCTCGGGTTTTCTGTGGCGATTATCTAGAAAAGTAAATAATTAGCGTTATTTGTTTTTTTTAGAACATTAAAGCCCAATTATTCCCCAATACTCTTGTTAAAGTTAGAAGTCTATATTTAAGTCAGTTTTTGAAAAATTACTATTTTTTCAATTTTCAATTTCGCAATTCTCGGGTTTTCTGTGGCGATTATCTAGAAAAGTAAATAATTAGCGTTATTTGTTTTTTTTAGAACATTAAAGCCCAATTATTCCCCAATACTCTTGTTAAAGTTGGAAGTCTGTATTTAAGTCAGTTTTTGAAAAATTACTATTTTTTCGATTTTCAATTTCGCAATTCTTGGGTTTTCTGTGGCGATTATCTAGAAAAGTAAATAATTAGCGTTGTTTGTTTTTTTTAGAACATTAAAGCCCAATTATTCCCCAATACTCTTGTTAAAGTTGGAAGTCTGTATTTAAGTCAGTTTTTGAAAAATTACTATTTTTTCGATTTTCAATTTCGCAATTCTTGAGTTTTCTGTGGCGATTATCTAGAAAACTAAATAATTAGCGTTGTTTGTGTTTTTAGAACATTAAAGCCCAATTATTCCCCAATACTCTTGTTAAAGTTGGAAGTCTGTATTTAAGTCAGCTTTTAAAAAATTACTATTTTTTCGATTTTTGAGCGTTGGAAATGGCTATTCTTGGATTTGATTTTGATAATCTAGAAAACAAAATAATTAACATCCTTTATTTTCTTTAGTATATTAAAGCCCAATTATTCCCCAAAAATGCTGTATTTACGTCAAATTTTGAAAAATCAATGCTTTCTCAATTTTTCAGTCATTCTTGAGTTTGATTTCGATTATCTAGAAAACTAAATAAATAACATGCTCTTATTTTTTACGAATATTAAAGCCCAATGATTACCCAATAATGTTGTTAAAATTGCAAGTCTGCATTTAAATCAGTTTTAGAAAAATCAATACTTTTTCCATATTTGACTCTTGAAAATCGAAATTCTTATATTATCTAAATAATGAAATTTCTGTAATATTAAAGCCCAATTATTTCTCAATAATGCTGTTGAAGTTGGAAATTTGAATTTAAGTTAATTTTTGACAAAAATGCATATTTTTCCGATTTCTGTGAGTTGAAACTTGGTAATTTTTGGGTTTGATAGCGATTATCCAAAAAAGCAGGTCCTAAACGAGCATGAATATTTTTAAAAATTAAATCCTTGCCACTGATTACCAATCTCAAAAAATGATATTTTGACATTATAAATTTGCAATTTCCAATAGGAAAAAATGAAATTTTTGATATTATAAATTTGCGATTTCTCACAGGAAAAAAATATTTTTTTGACATTACAAATTTGCCATTTTTAACAGGAAAAAAATGAAATGTCAAAGTTTGAACTCTGCATTTGTTTCCGGTTTTACGTAATCAGAGCTTTTTCGATTTTCAAGCGCTAAAAATTGCAATAAAACACTGCTAAAAATTGCCATTTTTGCATGGATCGTGATTATCTGGAAAACGGAATGATTGTTTTGATTTTTCACTGGTTTTAAAGCCATATTATTGTATAAGTTGGAAGTCTGCAGTTCTTTTAGATTTTGAAAAATCATCGCTTTTTTTATTTTTAAGCATCGAAAATAGCCATTCTTGTGTTTGATTTTGATTATCTAGAAAACTAAATAATTAATATGGCTCGACCTTTTGTAACACTAAACCAATAATGCTGTTAAAGTTGGAAGCTTAAATTTAAGTCAGTTTTTGAAAAATCTACATTTTCTCGATTTCTGAGAGTTGCAACTCGAATTGAGTTGAAGGTAATTATCTGAAAAACTGGGTCCTTAACGGGCATGGATATTATTTGATTAGGCAAATTTGAACTCTGCATTTGTTTCTGGTTTTGAATAATCAATGCTTCTTCGATTTCCAAGCGCTAAAATTGCCATTCTTGGATTGATCGTGATTATCTGGAAAACGGAATGATTGATATGTGTTTATTTCTCAATAGTTTTAAAGCCAAATTATTCCGAAATAATGCCGTGAAAGTAGGAAGTCTGCATTTCTTTTGGTTTTAAAAAATCAACGCTTTTTAAAATAAAGTGCAAAAGAAAGTAAAACGTGTCAACTAAATTCTACAAAAATTAAATTGCATTTGCAAATCATCGTTTTATCAAACTAAATAGAGTTTTTGAAAATCCGCTAATTATTTTGCGAGTTGTGAATTTTTGAAAATTTTAGTTTTCGAATTGTGTAATACTCGAGCAAAACATTTAAAAAAAAATATAAAACTTGTCGACTAAATTGTACAAAAATTAAATTGCTTTTGCAAATCATCGTTTTATCAAACTAAATAGAGTTTTTCAAAATCCGCTAATTATTTTGCGAGTTGTGAATTTTTGAAAATTTTAGTTTTCGAATTGAGTAATACTCGAGCAAAAATTAAAAAAAAAATATAAAACGTGTCAACTAAATTCTACAAAAATTAAATTGGATTTGCAAATCATCGTTTTATCAAACTAAATAGAGTTTTTAAAAATCCGTCAATTATTTCGAGAGTTGTGAATTTTTTTAAATTTTAGTTTTGAAATTGCGAACTACTCGAGTGAGAATTTAAAAATATATATAAAACATGTCGACGAAATTCTATAAAAATTAAATTAGATTTGCAAATCATCGTTTTATTAAATTAAATAGAGTTTTTAAAAATCCGCCAATTATTTCGCTTATTGTGAAGTTTTGAAAATTTTAGTTTTCGAATTGTGTAATACTCGAGCAAAAAATTAAAAAAAAATATAAAACGTGTCAACTAAATTCTACAAAAATTAAATTGGATTTACAAATCATCGTTTTATCAAACTAAATTAAGTTTTTAAAAATCCGCCAATTATTTTGAGAGCTGTGAATTTTTGAAAATTTTAGTTTTCGAATTGTGTAATACTCGAGCAAAAAATTAAAAAAATATATAAAACGTGTCAAATAAATTCTACAAAAATTAAATTGCATTTGCAAATCATCGTTTTATCAAACTAAATAGAGTTTTTCAAAATCCGATAATTATTTTGCGTGTTGTGAATTTTTGAAAATTTTAGTTTTAGAATTGTGTAATACTCGAGCAATAAATTTAAAAAAAATATAAAACATGTCAACTAAATTCTACAGAAATTAAATTGCATTTGCAAATCATCGTTTTATCAAACTAAATAGAGTTTTTAAAAATCCGCTAATTATTTTGCGAGTTGTGAGTTTTTGAAAAATTTAGTTTTCGAATTGTGTAATACTCGAGCAAAAAATTAAAAAAATATATAAAACGTGTCAAATAAATTCTACAAAAATTAAATTGCATTTGCAAATCATCGTTTTATCAAACTAAATAGAGTTTTTCAAAATCCGATAATTATTTTGCGAGTTGTGAATTTTTGAAAATTTTAGTTTTAGAATTGTGTAATACTCGAGCAAAAAATAAAAAAAAAATATAAAACGTGTCAACTAAATTCTACAAAAATTAAATTACGTTTGCAAATCATCGTTTTATCAAAATAGAGTTTTTAAAAATCCGCCAATTATTTCCCGAGTTGTGAATTTTTGAAAATTTTAGTTTTCGAATTGTGTAATTTAAAAAAATATAAAACAAAAATTACATTAGATTTGCAAATCAATATTTCATCAAATTAAGCAGGGACAGCTCGTTATTAGAGCCAAGGAGCCATGGCACTACTACCTGTAGTTTCAAGCTCAGGAAGAATTTTTAAAACACTTTCACCAGTTACCTTGGTGAATCGTTCTTTCTTTCTTCAAAAAAAAAGGGGGGGGGGGGGTGTTGTATAAGTGGCTCTACCATCAACATGTTCCACGAGCCGCCACTGATAAGACCCACATTTTTACTTAAGTAAAAAACGTAAAAAAGGAAATACTAACAAAGGAATCTTTTAAGGCGTGGGAATTGAACGGGATGAACACTTTAAGGGTAGCAAAGTACCTGTTGGAAATAACAATGGACGTACGCAAGCCATCTGTCAGAAGATACAAGATTGCATGTTTATTGCCTCACAAATATTAGTCCGCAAAAATAAATTCAGATGTAAAATTAACGTATTCAATAAAAAAAAACCGATGGTTGACAGTTGACATAGTAAATCTGGTGTCTAAACCTGTCACTGTCACTGTCAACGGTACAACTAATTGTGATATTTTATTATTTAGCAATGCCTGGTCAAGTATCTGAAGTGATTGTGACGAAAATAGAGGATTGGTAAATCAGAGCAGTATGATTGCAAAAATGTCTTTCAAAAAATTTACAGTTAGAAAAAGTCCGAATCGCATTACTGAAATCAAGTTCAGTAGTTGTACGCTTTTTTTTATTGAATAGAACAGTACCATTGGTTGCAATGCAAAAGGAAATTAACTGTATAAATAAATCATTGTGTACCACATGAAACCAATAAATGTTTAAAAACAAAAAATCCCTACGCGCCAAAGAATGAACGTATCGGATAAGGCAATGATCAGGATCAGCAGTCCCTAGGCAGGGAACGAGGTAAGGAGTGCGAATTCCATAATCATCCACCCAAGCATCAGTACTCGACACCATTCTATTCCCATGCACACAAATAGAGTTTCCTGCTGTGCGCGTCGAAAAATAAAAGGACATAATTAGATTTGCGTCAAAACAAAGCCACGGCGCGGCGTGCTCTCCTCGCCGACGAGCGTGTCGAGCGCCTCGCATCCGCGAATAGCCAAACTACTCCGTGCCAGGCGTAAAAGTTGCGCGACCTTTCAAGGCAGTTTATTGACCCAAAGCGCGTGACGTACGCGGAAGTCAGAGCCGGCGTCACTGGCACAACGACACTTGGACTGCGGAGGAGATGCGAGCAACCCGAGTTACAGCAGTCGAGCCGATGCGAGAGACGGACGTATGCGTGCCGGGCGGAGGTGGAGTGAGAGCGTCGTCGCCGGCGCGAAACAAAACACTGCCGCTTATTTATCGGGCTTTATCATCATCGCGGGCGGCGAGGGAAGACGAACGGAGCGAACGTTACGAAATGCCGATAATTAAATATAACATGCATTATTTATCTTGCGGGTATATTTAGAATGCCGTGGAATCGCCGATACGGTTTTCGTATAATTAATGAGCGCCTTGGGTAGGTGTATGCAAAACTGAAGTGTTCGAGTAAATCCGGTTTTCCGTTACGTCCCGACAGTATGCACACATATTTAAAAGTGTTTCGCTAATAATGGGGAATGAGGAACAAGAGGTGGTAGTACAGTAGTCTCTGCAACTGATGCTACCTATCTGTATTGTCACCCTTGTACCTCGGCTGTACCAGAAAAACCCCACGAACCGTCACTGGTGGTGTAGCTTCAAATTGGGGAGAATATTTTACATGTGATTTTTTGATATATTTTCTGTAACACTTTGGGACCCAGGGGTCATTGGAAGCAGGGCCGCGCCAAGCGGGTGTTAGGGGTGCCCAGCACCCGGGCGGCAGGTCATTAGCCTGAAGTATCGAGTCCAAGTGCCCTCTTAGCTTGGCACCCACCAAATCTTATGATATTTTACAATTTGCAAACAATTTATTTAAAATCGGCGCTCGTCTTCACATTGAAAGCGGACGGCAATTTTCACCTCGCACCCCGGCGGCAATGTACCTTGGCGCGGCCCTGATTGGAAGCACATGATCGAAAAACGCCAAACAGCGCTTATCTTTATGGATTGCGAAGACGCCCGAGCGGCGCGATAGCGCTCATCTTACTGTGCGTCAAAAAATTGCCAATCGGCGCGATAGCGTTTGTCGTAACCTAGGTTAGGTTAGGTGATTGCACCATCAGCTGTCCATACCGTTCGAAATGTACTGTGACTGTTCGACACAAAATATCAACAGGGACGACTCAAAAGTTAAATAATAATATTAACTAGACACTATGTAGGTAAAATAATAAACTGATTTAGCTCTTAAAACAAGTTAAATAAAGATGATATCCAAATTTTAAAATTGTAATATGTTTATATGTGAATTTGTTGATTTATATTATTTAAACCAATTAAAATATGTCCATAACTTTTGTTTAACCCTTTGCACTCGTATGTCGACTGATTGTCGACACAATACGTGTTATCACTAATAAATACGAGTGCAAAGGGTTAAGTAATCACAGTACGATAATTTTATTATAAAATTTAGCTCTAACTTGACGAACACATCCACAGTATCATTTAGATTATTGTAACATGAATATTTAAATGTGGCTCAAGTGCAATAAATTGATTTGATTTGATTTGATAATTTTTATTTCATCCGTATCATATCTTCCCAGTCAAATTTGTTAATTTGACGCCACGTTGGGTTAAAATAGCCAATCGCCGTTTGCTTATACTGAACGACGGGAGCTTATCGCATCATGACGACGGGGGCTTATCACAGCTCAATCAATCCAAGTCAATTTAAATTGATTTAAATTAATCTACCTACGTATGTGTCCGTTTGACAGTGAATAAAAAATTTCGTTTCATCGTTAGTGGCTGAATGGTCAAACCTATACCAAAAATCAAAAAACAAAAAAAAATGTCGCGTTTTGAGAGCGAAATTAGTGATTCGATCAACATAAACTTACGGAGATTAATTGATGCCCGTGAGCAGATTCGATAAGAAATTGTAACGACACCGCCACAAAAGTCTTCAATTTGTATTGCGAATATACAGGGTGTCCCATTTGAAATTGCCACCCCAAATATCTCGAAACCTGAGCAACATGGCATGTCACTTGAAGTTTGTATTTGCTTTCCTTACATAGCCTGTTAGATGTTTACTATTTTCTTTGTTTATTTGATTGTTATAAATAATAATCTTATTGGTTTATGGAATATATTTGTTTTGTTTTGACGTATTCATTGTAGGATAGTGTACATTATTAATGTTGTGTATATTTTACTAAAATGAATAAATAAAATTATTATTATTATTATTATTAAAGATGTTTCAGGTGAAAGTTGTAGGGTTTGGAGGGGGGCATATGCTGGTGATCTTGAAAATGACCTTGGGGTCAATTTTCAAGGTCAAACGTAGATCAACTTTGATTTTTTTGAATGGAACCCCATATTTTTTATTGCGGGATCGTATTCTACGGCTAAAAATACAAACTTTTTGTGAGAAACGTTTCTTTTTTTTTAAATCAATTTCAATTTTAATTTTCGAATTGTGTAATACTGGAGCAAAAAAATTTAAAAAATATATAAAACGTGTCGACGCAATTCTACAAAAATTAGATTATATTTGCAAATCAACGTTTTATCAAAGTAAATAGGGTTTTTTTTTAAATTCACCAATTATTTCGTGAATTGTGAATTTTTTTAAATTTTAGATCTCGAATTGTGTAATACTCCAGTTAAAAATTAAAAAAATATATAAAACGTCTCTACTAAATTTTACAAAAACTAAATTAAATTTGCAAATCATCGTTTTATCAAACTAAATAGGGTTTTTAAAAATCCACCAATCATTTCGTGAGTATTGAATTTTTGAAAATTTTAGGTTTCGAATTTGGTAATACTCGAGCAAAAAATTATATAAAACGTATTGACGAATTTTTACAACAATTAAATTAGATTTGCAAATCATCGTTTTATCAAACTAAATGGAGTTTTTAAAAATTCACCAATTATTTCGCGAATTGTGAATTTTTGAAAATTTTAGATCTTGAATTGTGTAATACTCGAGTTAAATATTAAACAAAAAATATAAAACGTGTCTACTAAATTCTACAAAAATTAAATTATATTTGCAGATCATCGTTTTATCAAACTAAATAGAGTTATTGAAAATCCACCAATTATTTCGTGAGTATTGAATTTTTGAAAATTTTAATTTACGAATTGTGTAATACTTGAGCAAAAAAATAAAAAAAAAAATATAAAACGTGTCGACGACATTCTATAAAAATTAAATTAGATTTTCAAATCATCGTTTTATCAGAATAAATGGAGTTTTTGAAAATCCACCAATTATTTCGCGAGATGTGAATTTTTGAAAATTTTAATTTTCGAATTGTGTAATACTCGAGTGAAAAAATAATAGAAAATATCGAACGTATCGACTAAATTCTACAAAAATTAAATTAGATTTGCAAAGCATCGCTTTATCAAACTAAATCGAGTTTTTAAAAATTCACCCATCATTTCGCGAATTGTGAATTTTTGAAAATTTTAGATCTCGAATTGAGTAATACTCGTGTTAAAAATTAAAAAATATATATATAAAGCGTATCGACTGAATTCTATGAATTCTACAAAAATTAAATTATATTTGCAAATCATCGTTTTATCAAACTAAATAGAGTTTTTGAAAATCCACTGATTATTTCGAAAGTACTGAATTTTTGAAAATTTTAATTTTCGAATTGTGTAATACTTGAGCAAAAAAAATAAAAGAAAATATAAAACGTGTCGACGAAATTCTGCAAAAATTAAATTAGATTTGCAAATTATCGTTTTATCAGACTAAATAGAGTTTTTGAAAATTCACCAATTATTTCACGAATTGTGAATTTTTCAAAATTTTAGTTTTTCAATTGTGTAATGCTCGAGTAAAAAATTAAAAAAATATATAAAACGTGTCTACTAAATTCTACAAAAATTAAATTAGATTTGCAAAGCATCGTTTTATCAAACTAAATAGAGTTTTTGAAAATCCACCGATTATTTCGAAAGTACTGAATTTTTGAAAATTTTAATTTTCGAATTGTGTAATACTTGAGCAAAAAAAAATAAAACAAAATATAAAATCTGTCGACGAAATTCTGCAAAAATTAAATTAGATTTGCAAATCACCGTTTTATCAAATTAAGTGCAGTTTTTGAAAATCCACCAATTATTTCGCGAGTTGTGAATTTTTAAAAAGTTTAGTTTTACAATTGTGTAACGCTCGAGTAAAAAAAAAATTAAAAAAATATAAAACGTGTCGACTAAATTCTACAAAAATTAAATTAGATTTACAAATCATGGTTTTATCAGATAAGGTAGAGTTTTTGAAAATCCACCGATTATTTCGCGAGTTGTGAATTTTTGAATATTTTAGTTCTCGAATTGTGTAATACTCCAGCAAAAAAATAAAAAAAATATATAAAGCGTGTCGACGAAATTCTGCAAAAATTAAATTAGATTTACAAATCATGGTTTTATTAGATGAAATTGAGTTTTTGAAAATCCACCGATTATTTCGCGAGTTGTGAATTTTTGAAAATTGTGATTTTCGAATTGTGTAATACTCGAGTGAAAAAATAAAAGAAAATATGAAACGTATCGACTAAATTCTACAAAGAATAAATTAGATTTGCAAATCATCGTTTTATCAAAATAAGTGCAGTTTTTGAAAATCGACCGATTATTTCACGAGTTGTGAATTTTTTAAAATTTTAGTTTTACAATTGTGCAATGTTCGAGTAAAAAATTAAAAAAATATATAAAACGTGTCGACGAATTTCTACAAAAATTAAATTAGATTTACAAATCGTGCTTTTATCAGATGAAATGGAATTTTTTGAAAATCCACCGATTATTTCGCGAGTTGTGAATTTTTAAAAATTTTACTTTTCGAATTGTGTAATACTCGAGTGAAAAAATAAAAAAAAAATATGAAACGTATCGAGTAAATTCTACAAAAATTAAATTAGATTTGCAAATCATCGTTTTATCAATTTATTGATTCTTATCCAGGTGGTGTATTTCTCTAATAAGAAATGGCCGCCCGGGTCAGTAGATTTTTGATGTTTCTCCAATACAATAAAACATGAAAAAAACGCCAATGGTTAGCGCATTTAGCAATAATTGCGACAGTCAAGCAACGTTGGCCCAAATCTGAAACCAGATCGTTCGTTTTCGCTGAGGGAATGATCATAAACTGCAATTGTTTGCTGTTCCTCGGTTACTTGGATATCCAGAAATTATTTTTCAACAAGACGGTGCACCGCCACATTGGGGTCCGGAGTTTCGGTCTATCTTGGTGCGACCTTTTCTTATCGATCGATCGCGACCAGTGGTGTATTGGTAAAATAAGAAGTAAGGGATTTATTTTAAGCAAACTATTGTTTTCCTTGTAAGCTTTTCTATTTTTTTTTATTCTTACTATACAAAATATTAACAAAAATAAGAAATTCGAAAAAAGATAAAAATAAGGATTTTAAAGATATTATTAGTTTTATGTAGTACACTGTAGACTTATAGTGTACTACAAAAACTCCCAAATTCGCTAATTTAAAATATAATTTTTATTTGAGATTAAAAAAATTACTACTAAAAAAAGTACCGGAACGCGTTACGTTTCTGAAAAAAGATGCCGGAACGTCGTTCCTCCACGTTCCCCCTTTAATACACCACTGGTCGCGACTGCACTTAAAATTGATACGTAACAAGCTTACGGATCGTTGACTACTGCCATTCGGTCGGTCATGGTACGACTTTTTCTGAACGATCGGTCGTCATGGCGCTTAGAAATGTTAAGAAACAAGCGTAGGTATACACTTCTTCTACTTGAAGTGTCGTACTTCTTAAGGATCGTTGACGACTGACATGTCTGCAATTATTTGGAGGTCCGGTCTGTCTTGGTACGACCTTTTCTAGATGAGCGGTCGTGATGGCGCTTAGAAATGTTAACAAACAAGCGCAGGTAGACACTTCTTCTTCTTGAAGTGTCGTACTCCTTAAGGATCCTTGACGACTGACATGTCTACAATTATTTGGAGGTTCGGTCTGTCTTGGTACGACCTTTTCTGAACGATCGGTCGTGATAGCGCTTGGAAATGTTAAGAAACAAGCGTAGGTATACACTTCTTCTTCTTGAAGTGTCGTACTATTTAAGGATCGTTGACGACTGACATGTCTACAATTATTTGGAGGTTCGGTCTGTCTTGGTACGACCTTTTCTGAACGATCGGTCGTGATGGCGCTTAGAAATGTTAAGAAGCAAGCGTAGGTATACACTTCTTTTTCTTGAAGTGTCGTACTATTTAAGGATCGTTGAAGACTGACATGTCTACAATTATTTGGAGGTCCGGTCTGTCTTGGTACGACCTTTTCTAGATGAGCGGTCGTGATGGCGCTTAGAAATGTTAACAAACAAGCGCAGGTAGACACTTCTTCTTCTTGAAGTGTCGTACTCCTTAAGGATCCTTGACGACTGACATGTCTACAATTATTTGGAGGTTCGGTCTGTCTTGGTACGACCTTTTCTGAACGATCGGTCGTGATAGCGCTTGGAAATGTTAAGAAACAAGCGTAGGTATACACTTCTTCTTCTTCTTAAAGTGTCGCACTCCTTAAGGATCGTTGAGGACTGACATGTCTACAATTATTTAGAGTTTCGGTCTGTGATGGCGCTTAGAAATGTTAAGAAACAAGCGTAGGGATACACTTCTTCTTCTTCTTGAAGTGTCGTACTACTTAAGGATCGTCGACGACTGACATGTCTACAATTATTTAGAGGTTCGGTCTGTCTTGGTATGACCTTTTCTGAACGATCGGTCGTCATGGCGCTTAGAAATGTTAAGAAACAAGCGTAGGTATACACTTCTTCTTCTTCTTGAAGTGTCGTACTCCTTAAGGATCGTTGACGACTGACATGTTTACAATTATTTGGAGGTTCGGTCTGTCTTGGTACGACCTTTTCTGAACGATCGGTCGTGATGGCGCTTAGAAATGTTAAGAAACAAGCGTAGGTATACACTTCTTCTTCTTCTTGAAGTGTAGTACTTCTTAAGGATTGTTGACGACTGACATGTCTACAATTATTTGGAGGTTCGGCCAGTCTTGGTACGACCTTTTTTTGAACGATCGGTCGTGATGGCGCTTAGAAATGTTAAGAAACAAGCGTAGGTATACACTTCTTCTTCTTCTTGAAGTGTCGTACTCCTTAAGGATCGTTGACGGCTGACACGTCTATAATTATTTTAAAATGATCTGGAGTCCATTATCGCAAATTGCTCATTTTACATTACACTTTCTTCCGCCCCATTCATCTTTTACGTTTTGTATACTTGTAAATTAACAAAGTCGTAAGACCAGCTAATTAGTCCAAATGCCAGTACTACCATTCCAAAAATATAGTTGATTGATTTAGACATAGTGTAGAACTGACCGTTTGGCGTATGGAACAATTGACCCAATGAACGCGGCGCGTATTTGCACGTAATGGCGATAAAAATACGCGGTTGCATAACAAGCAGACGAAGACGTTTGTTATGGCCGTGCGTATGAAATCCATATAAAGTACAGATGAGCAGAGGTAACGGTTCGGTAAAATGGCGCGGGAAGGCACGGCCCGACTAACGGTGCTTCTTCGTCATAACAGTTAACTGAGGATGGTGCTGGTAACCTAGTGCCGATGCCGGGAATAGTACCGCTACACTATATACCCGCTGCTGCTCGATAGCCGACCAGTCGAGCGTCTCTCGCACCAAGTGCACTGCACTCGCCCATTACATCATAGCCATCTCGCTATGTTTGTTTGCTCGGGGAAAATTATTCCGCACTACACGCTCGTTATGGACAGGATGTAAATGTAATGCTGAATTCCTTTAGCCATATTTTTTTAAAGGCACGGATTGAGGAATTTTCCAAGCTTTTGGTACAGGAATATTATGGTTGTATTTACACTTTCGGTGGCTGTGTAATTTTTACCTTCAGATGATGGCGGCCCTTCTACTGGTTGGTGGCGGAGTGTACAGTATTTCTCAATCAGAATCAGAAGATGTGTTTTCACGCTTCCAAACAAATTTGTGGTAGAGTACACGGTATTTCTGAATCGGAAGATGTTTTCACGCTTTCAAATTTTTAGAAACGTCAACTGTCAAATTGTTTTGCTATGACAGCCATGGGTTGCTTTGTTCCATATTTTGAAATAATAAATGATCCTCCTTTTTTTATTTCACGTTTATTGTAATAGTTTGTTCGTAAAAAAAATGCGGGAAGGATTTTCCCGCGTGGGCGCAAATGAACTCACTCGCTCCTTCGTCGCTCGCGCTCACGCGGTAACATTTTCTTCCCGCACTTGGTTGGTAAGTAACTATTGGCATAATGTGTCAAACAGATAAGCAAAACTGTAACTTTGAAAATTTTGAGCAAGTTGGAAAAAATCAATCGAATTCAACCGGAGTTTGTGATGCTCACAAAAATGTCATATCGTCGACGAAGCCTACTATTTGGACCAAAATTGGGATTTTAGTACATAATCTTTTGCCAGAAAGCTATAAATCAGTTTTTTATCTTTCCTGTCAAATTTGGTAAATGTGAGATAGACAGTATTGCCGCTTCATCGACGATATAGAACCTAGATTTTTACACCCAAGGCAAAATTAGTCAAGTTGTAAAAAAATTGGAGTTTGTGATGCTTACAAAAATGTCATATAGAACCTATGTTGTTACAACCAAGTCAAAATTAGCCAAGTTGTAAAAAACATCGGGGGTTATGATGCTTACAAAAATGTCATAGAGAACCTAGATTTTTACAACCAAGACAAAATTAGTCAAATTGTAAAAAAAATCGGAGGTTATGATGCTTACAAAAATGTCATACAGAACCTAGATTTTTACACCCAAGGCAAAATTAGCCAAATTGTAAAAAAAAATCGGAGTTTGTGATGCTTACAAAAATTTCATAGAGAACCTATTTTTTTACAACCAAGACAAAATTAGCCAAATTGTAAAAAAAATCAGAGGTTATGATGCTTACAAAAATGTCATACAGAACCTAGATTTATACACCCAATTCAAAATTAGCCAATTTGTAAAAAAAATCGGAGTTTGTAATGCTTTCAAAAATATCATATAGAACCTAGAATTTTAAAAATAACCACCCAAGGCAAAATAAGCTGTAATTGCCATATTTGGCTCTACAGACGAGGTGATAATGATCTGTTGTTGCAGAGAACATTTAGCACCATTGTTTGCACAACTCGCCAGTTGTTTATTAATGGCAATTATGTTACGTTTTATTAGCGTGTAAACGCCATTAGTAACCATTCGAACAGTTGGAGATTTCTATCGGTACGAGAGGAGCGTTTACTTTAAATTTAATGGTCGCATAATATTGTGAGGATGGCCTAGCGGCTCGTCTGTGCATTATTATAGCTGTAATTATTAACAGGTTATCGAATGAACATGTCGGGAATTTATTCAACTGCTCGATTGTAAATAATGGCCGATAATGCGCGGTTTATGCAGCGTGGCGCTGGATGTTCAGTTACCTCAATTGAGTAATGTATTATGCAAGTAAAATTCGCTGAAACTGTTGTTGTTGAGTTTTACTTGAAACCTGTTGCGAACGTTTATTCAACAAAAACGCCGCCAACATTAAACGTTTCTTTAACATATGAAGAATTGGAATGAATGAATGAATGAGTTTTGGGGTTAGGAATCGACATTTAAGCCGCCAATGGTAACCTACTGGTCTGTGGTCTGTGAGACCGGGTGTGTTAAAAAATTCGAATAACTTTATTCTCCGTTATTGTTCTTTATGCAATTTCGAGTAGCTGCCGCATTGCAGAGCTTAAAAAAAACATGAACTATTAGTAACACGTTTCGAAAAATCTTCAGTTCATTGATCAAAGTCAAATTTGCGTCCCCAATGGCGGGTTAAGATTATTCGGGTCGATAATTTAAAATTATGTACTCTTATAAAAAAATGGTGATGTGACCATGATGTTACTTTCTCCAATTTAATAGTATAATAGTTATTTGTATTTATACTTTCATGGTTTATTTTCAATTTAAATCATATTTTAAATGTACATCAAGCGTTTTGTAGAATCGGATAAAAGTGACGTTTGAAACGTTAAAATTATGAAAAATTATTAAAATTCTAATGGTCAGTTTACTGAAATTTCGAAAAAATCTTATTTCATTTTAGCATTCTCTAGGCTAAGAATTTTTAATTATTGATTTCAGTTATAAATAATATAGAGAGCTGAGCATTTATATTTTCATCTCCGAGTAGAAAAATTTAATGATTTTCAAGAGGTGGAACGTTATGACCCTCATTTATCACATCCGACCACACATGTGTTGCTATGCTTTAACAAATTGATTCCATATTTCAAGAGCTGACACAACATAGCATTTCAGGGTTCAACAACATACATCACCCACACGAATACTTAAATCCGTCATAATTATAGTAATTGTCGACAAATAATACTTCAACTTACACGTATCGGTATTTTAGTTTTCTGTAATGGATTGATACATGATCTTATATTCAAGCCGTTAATAATACAAGCCATATAAACACGTATTAGTATTACAGTTTTTTGTTTAAAATACAGCTGAATCATTTGCTGAGATATTTGCAAAAAACTTTACTATTAAAAACAAAGGTTTGCCATGACATCATCATGGCAGATATATAAACGTCACTTTTAGAACAAAATTAAATAACCGCCATTATGATTTCATGGCAAACCTTTGTTTTTAATTCAAAATAATAGTAAAGTTTTTTTACTCTGCAGACATCAATAAGTAAGGTACCAAATCATTCAGCTTTTAGCTTTCAAAATAATGTACGAAGACCGATGCTGTCAAATAATTAGGGGAGCCAATATTAACCCATTTAAAATTTTACATGTAAATCCCTATGACCCGCTTCGCACTTCAACACCCTGTATGCTCTTATTTTTAAGCTGTTAATATAAAAATTAATATCGGTAGTTGAAAAAGTATTATCGCTAGATGGCTTTAGAATCGCATATTTCAGGTAATCGGTAATCTTGGAGCTGGGATTTATCAGTAAGAGATGTGCAAAACCTGAGGGAATTCGTTTATTTAGATTTAGCCTTGAAGATGAATGGAATTTCTACAAATTTTATTTTTTCGATATTGGCACAAATACTACACAGGCTTATAATAAAGATATGTGCTATCAAAAGCAACAGCCAAAATTGGTTCAGCTGGTTTAGTTCTGGAAATTTTGATGCTCCTTTCACTGGAACAAATTATGAAACCTTGGGAAATATCGAGCAAACCTGACAATTACGTCGCCAAGAAGATGAACAACAGTAAGGATAGTTTTGTATTTCTTTTTTTTCAAATTTGACGATTTTCTTTAACTAGCTGATACGTGTTGATTATATCCACTAAACATATTTACCTTACTTCCTCACTAGCCCTAGTTAATAACTTAATTCCTGATGTGCAAAAAGCTCCTTTAGAGCAATGAATGCACAATTTACCAAAATTACCGGAAACTAGCGTAAAAAGTAAATTAACTCCATAGTTTAACGATCTCGTTTTTTTCTCAAATGTTAAATCGAGCAAAGAAATTCGTGTTTTTTGCTCGGCCGACAATTGCAACGAATTTACAGTTTTGTAAAGAGGAAAAAAACACGCGCTCGGATAATTACAATCGGACGAAAATGTGTAATTTCCTTTCAGAGCGGAAGAACGATTTTGTAATTGATACTTGCATCCTATATAATCTGCATACGGTCGCAATTTTCTGCAACAGTGCTGGTGGCAAAATTTTGGTAATCGCTCACATTAAGGATGATCATATAATTATTTCATGCAAATATTTTAATTGAAACGTGCGGACCGTGAGAATGAATCTGTACGTATTTAATTTATGTTACCGTTTGTGCCTAAAGCACGTAATTCAATTAATAAAAGGACGATTTGCAAAAATTAGGCTAAAAAAATTAAAATACAATATTTGTTGTTAAATCGCGTTTCATATTGATTTTTAATTTTGTGGCGCTCGAGAGTTCGTCATTGAAAAAAATTCATAACTCGACTGAAAATTGCAGCATATTCAAAAATTAAAATTATTTTGAAAGATCAAGGTCTTGACAAGTGATTTGAATTTTTGTAGAATTGTTTCCACGCGTTTCATATTAATTTTGATTTTTTTGCGCTCGAGTGTCATAATGGAAAAACATACATTTTCAAAAATTCATAACTCAACTGAAAATTGCAGCATATTCAAAAACTAAAATTATTTTGAAAGATCAACGTCTTGACAAGTGATTTGAATTTTTGTAGAATTTTTTTTTCCGCGTTTCGTATTAATTTTAATTTTTTGGCGAGTGTTCGTTATTAAAAAAAAATACGTTTTCCAAAATTCATAACTTAACTGAAAATTGCTGCACATTCAAAAACCAAAATTATTTCGAAAGATCGACGTCTTGTGGAATGATTTGAATTTTTGTAGAATTGTTTGTTTTGCTCAAGAGTTAGTCACTGTAGAAAAATACATTTTCAAAAATTCATCACTCAAGTAAAAATTGCTACACATTCAAAAACTAAAATTATTTTGAAATATCGACATCTTGTGAAGTGATTTGAATTTTCGCAGATTTTTTTCCCGCGTTTCATTTTAATTTTAATTTTTTTTGCGCTCGAGTGTTCGTCTTTGAAAAAAGTTCATTTTCGGAAATTCATAACTCAACTGAAAATTGCAGTTCATTTAAAAACTAAAATTATTTTAAATTACCAACGCCTTGTAAAGTGGTATACATTTTTGCAGATTTTTTTTCCTTCGTTTCATTTTAATTTTAATTTTTTTGTGCTCCAGTGTTCGTCTTTGAAAAAATAAATTTTCAAAAATTCATAAATTAATTGAAAATTGCAGCATAATCAAAAACTACAATTATTTTGAAAGATTAACGTCTTGTGAAGTGATTTGAATTTTTGTAGAATTTTTCTACCGCGTTTCATATTAATTTTTATTTTTTGGAGAACAAGTGTTCGTCATTGAAGAAAATGAATTTAAAAAAAATTTATAACTTAACTGAAAAAAAATTGCTACATATTCAAAAACTAAAATTATTTTGAAAGATAGACGCCTTGTGAAGTGATTTCAATTTTTGCAGAATTTTTTTTAGCGTTTCATATTATTTTTTATTTTTTGCGCTTGAGTTTTCGTCATTGAAAAAATACATTTTCAAAAATTCATAACTTAGTTGACAATTGCTATACATACAAAAACTAAAATTATTTTGAAGAATTCGTTTCCCGCGATTTATATTATTTTTTTAATCTTTTGCGCTCGAGTGTTCGTCATTGAAAAAATAAATTTTCAAAAATTCTTAACTTAACTGAAAATTTCTACACATTCAAAAACTAAACGTATTTTGAAAGATCGACGCCTTGTGAAGTGATTTGAATTTTGGCAGAATTTTTTTGTTTCGTTTTTCGTATTAATTATTATTTTTTGCGCTCCAGTGTTCGTCACTGAAAACAATATATTTTCAAAAATTCATAAATCGACTGAAAACTGCTACACATTCAAAAACTAAAATTATTTTGAAAGATCGACGTCTTGTGAAGTGATTTGAATTTTTGTGGAATTTTTTTCTTGCGTTTAATTTTAATTTTTAATTTTTTGCTCTCGAGTGTTCGTCCATTGACAAAAATACACAAAAATTTATAACTCAACTGAAAATTGCTGCATATTCAAAAACCAAAATTATTTTGAAAGATCGACGTCTTGTGAAGTGAATTTAATTTTTGCAGATTTTTTTTTGACGCGTTTCATATTAATTTTTATTGTTTTGCGCTCGAGTGTGGACAGTTATTGTTTGATGTTGTCAGTGGAATGATGTAAATTTTTCAGGACCACATCGAAGCTTCTGTCAGAATTTGGTTTATACGTGTAGAACTCTATGTCCATTCTTCAAGTAGTTTCACTATTTTGTTGTATGGTTCATAGGTCTTCGATTGAATATTAAACTGATCAAGGCTGAATACTTTTAAGACATTGTTATCGAGGAAAAGTTCGTCCAGGGTTTTTGGTGAGAATTTGGATGATATCTACTTTGTCTACGTGGAGGTTTGATGAGGCTTTCCCTTTGTCTGTGCTTGATGCTTGAGGTGCTTTTGCAGTCAGTGGTGAAAAACTATTAGACAATAGTGTAGATATAATTAATCAGTAGTTATTTATTTTTGGTTTGGCAGTCTTTTTGGATGGTCCGGAATGGATCGTTGTTATTTACATACATACCAGGGGCGGCTCGTTATGTAGTGCCAAGGAGCCTTGGCACTACCTGTAGTTTCAAGCTCAGCAAGAATTTTTAAGTAATTCACACTTTTTTACTTTAGTTTAGGAAAATAAATCGTTCTTTCTTTCTTCAAAAATGGAGGAGGGGGGGATATCGTATAAGTGGCTCTACCATTAACATGTTCCACGAGCCGCCACTGATACATACATAAATAGATAAAACTGAAAAAAACAAATTAAAGAATTTATTGACGCACATTCAGGTAACAGAAGTTTATTTCATTACATCAAAATCTCTGTAACTCTCCCATCTCTCTCTAATTTAATCAATTACGCCTGATAATCTATCAACATTATTATCGAATAATAATAATTTTATTGGCCTCCACGGGAGGTAAGCAATTGTGATTGGTCATGTCTTTATATACTTTACAGCGCAAAGATTCATTGCTGATCTTCAGTGCAGTGACACGTAAATTTATACACGACTGCAATATATTACATGTAACAACCGCTTCTGGATTTATACTCACCAGAAAGCGCCAACTGTGAAATTTATTGTTTAAACAATAAATCTGTCTGTGTTTATACACCGATAGATATATTCATTATTGTAAAATTTAATTTTTAAACTATACACTTTTTGCTGTTTACTTTTCTAGACCAATTTTAATAGTAATTTGTTTGAGTGTACAATAAATGTAATTTGGTTAGTCTGTCCGATCTATCGACCTTTCTGCCCTGTAATTTATATTTTCTAGGATCGACATTAATATTAGGGAAATTCGCATTTTTGTAACTATGCTGTAAAATGATGTGTAAGTTGGGTTGTATAAGTTATATTATTAATAAATAACAGGTTTGACTCATTGAGCAAACCTTACCTAAAATGTGAACTTAATTGAATATATTATTATTTGCAAGTAAATAATTTCCGAAATTATTCATATATAATAATGCCTCCTGTATTTATCACAATCAACACGAATATTGTTATTATACTTAACCTGACTCACCCATGAATGTAATATTCTTAATGGAAATAAACAAACTCTAAACTCTAATTGGTGCTCATGCTTCTGACAAGAATCGAACCTGCAACCTCCAGCTTGTCAGACTGCGGCGTAGAAGCCACATAGCCACATAAAATGTAAATGTTTAAAAATTTTGTCAACTTTCAAACATTTAATTTCAAGATTTCAGAGAAAAAAAGTTCGTCTCAGCACCAATTGTACTTCCCGGTTATTTTCTGAAGTTTTAGCTGAATTAGAGAATAATTATCTTTTTCTACTTTGGATTAATAATCGACTTAGTGTTAGATCAACAATTATTAGTAAAACAATTTTAAATATTGTTCCCCATCAGAACACCTACACATCGTTAAAGGTAGAAATGCCAAAGTTAAATATTAAATATTTAATGTTCACATTAATATTGTTATATTTGCCACCGCTGGCAATGTCCATATCTTGTCGGTGTTAAAGCCACCAGGATTTGGTTCAGTACAGCATTCAAGCAATAGATTCCGCCACTTTGGCGATCTACCTAAAACAATTTTATATCGTATTTAGATGTATTGTTCAAGCATTATAACGAAGGAAAATAAAAAAAAGACCTACAGTCAATAGCCCAGTGACTTACCAACTAACAATACAAATAAATGAAATACTAAACAATGAAAAGTCACTGTAATAAAGATGTTGTATATATAAATAAATAAATTAGATAGCGCTGCGCGAGTCGTGCTCCAATCCCACTCGTGCGACAATTTACCCTCTTATTAAACTTGTATAATAATGTACCATTATAACACTAATATTTACATTATAAATTTGTATAGGATGTATATTTAAAAAAATATATTAACAAAATTAATTACATAACTGGACTTCTTATACATGTAGGTTAACGCAAATAAACCACAAAATCTACATATCTATCACTTCTTAGAATGATATACGCAACCAATTTCCGCTAAAATTAATCAAACTGATTGCACACCAATAAATAAACAATCCATTAAAATTTAACCAGGAGAGTGGTTTCAATTAAAATATTAGTTTATTAATTAAGCTTCGGCTACCTTACAGTTTGCCCAAGATCTGCAGTATCACGGTCGGTTAATCAACGTTAGATTACAAAATTAATAATTCATAACTCGTTAATATTTGTTTACAGTTGATTTTTTTTAGTTATTATTTTCGTAATACATTCAAAAATGTCACTGCAACAATAATCTGGCCGTTCTCACTAATTAATGCGGAGGGTCCTAGGTTCGAATCCCGGCAAGGTCATGAATGTTTATGGTTGTATATTTTATATGAATAACAAACATAAAAAAATGGTGAAGTGACCATCATGTTACTTTCTCCGATTTGATGGTAAAATAAGTTTCATGATTTATTTTCAATTTAAATTATATTTTAAATGTACCTCGCACATTTTGCAAAATTAGATGAAACTGACGTTTAAAACGTCAAAATTATGAAAGATAAAAATGACAAACTATACTCCAAATTCTAATAGTATTTTCTGTAAGTTTACCCAGAAACTAAAAAAAATTCCCAAAGAAAAGTCTTGATAAAAGTCCAAAAAAAATTCCTGAAAAGAGTTCTGAAAAAATTGTCACTTTTGTTAAACTTTTGTTTTTTTTTTGTATTTGTAAGAAACTCGTCTGCTCACACGAATTATAACTGTTCCCACGTTTATCACAGTATTTAACGTGTCAAAACATTCAGTTTGTAAAATTACATCCCAATTATTATTAATTAAAGAATGCCACTTTAAATATTGTTCTGATCAGTTTGTTTTTTTTTAAATTCCTAGCATTCCCGCACTAATTAAGCTCGGCGCGCTCGTTCCGAAAGAAATTTCAAATTCAAATGGGTTCCATTAGTGAACTTAAAAACCTAATGTAACCGTCCCCGAACATGGTTCGGAATTAAAGTTACAAATTATATGGCCGCGCTCATTTCCATCGCGCATATTTTAGCGAAACAAAAACAATGGCCGATGTATTTTTAGAATTTGCAGTTATTCCGTGTGAAAACGATGAATAATTTCGAACAGAACATAAATAGATGTTTGGCTTTGCTGATACTGAAAGATTAAGATGATGAATCATTTTATTTCACATAAAATAGTCGAAAATAAGCGACTTATCTTTAAAAATTCAACTCCATTTTTATGATTTCTTTTAACTCAAACACTGTCTTCTATTTATTTTTCGTTACTTATGTAATGAAGGGCCAGGAGAAATCATTTAACTAAAGCAGTGCTCTGTAACTACGACGGGTGGTGGGTGGGCTCTAGTTCACTATTCAACCAGTTAAACATAAGAAAGTGATTATGCAAATGGACCAATTTATAAAAACAAAACAAATTTTTACCTTTACCGTTTACTTATTTACACACGTTAAACCCTTGCTTCTGGTTATACTGATTAGACGAAATCCAACATGGGATGGGCAAAATCGAACATTTTGATTAGGCCGTGATTATCTTTTGTGTAACTTGATTAGAAGTTCAATTACACCTCAATTATATGTTGCAATGCAGCCATTTGAACAAAACACACTTAACTATTATCTTATCACTTTGACCCAATTCCTATTAACAATCTATTTATTATTTCTTAGTCTGATATTTCACTAATTATACATTAGAAAAGAAAAATTACCGTTCATGTCAAATCTCAAATATTGAATCGAATTTTTGAATAATATATTACTCTCAAAGTTCTTATTAAAGCGTTTTCTATGCAATTATTAGTACATTAAAATAACAAGAAAATATTGTGTAGAATACAAACCATAATTTGCACCAACATTTTATTCTGTGAGATCTTTGTGATCAAGAAGGCATGTAATAAAATTTAGCGATTATAATAAGAAATTGCTGTACTTTGTTTAGTGCGCATTATTTATTGCGGCACGTAAAACTTCACTTTTGATTGATATACAATTTATGGCTATAAATTATTTAATCGTTTTTCGACATTTAAAGCCGATGTAAGAACGATCCACGTAAAAAAAAAATTTGCTTGTCTGGGTTCCTGTAAGTCTCACAAATAATTTTCATGAACAAATAGTGTTCAGAATGGTCTCCTAGACTGGAAAAAAAAACAAAAATAAATTTTTGAAGAAAAATTCAATTTAATCGTTTTTCGGCATTTCCAGTCGATGTAAGAATGATAACTACGATATATTGATTTGCTGTAAAGATATGTTTGTTCACATAACTTTGTTGTTACAAATCACTAGTTCAACTTAGTAAACATTTATTGTCGATATACAGTCTGGAAAATAAGTTAGGAAGTTGCTAATACTAATTTCAGAACGATTTTTATTTTTCATTTCTTACATTTTGGCTCAACATGGTCGTGCTGCACCTCATTTGATCTCTGGCGGATCCAAGGGGAGCAATGGCGTTGGTTGACACCCCACCCCCTCCCACTGAGCTTATGAAATTTTTAAGTGGTGACATTTAAAAATAAATGTTTCAAATTTTTTTTTTAAATATTTGTTTCGAGTCCCTGCTTTTGATGGGTCTTTATATTCTGAGATATGTTTATTAGTGTGTTCAGATTTGATACGGTTTGAACAGTTTTTTGGATTCAGCAGATAATTTATGAAACATTTTTCCCTTGAAATAAAGCAATAATAATTAAGAAATAATAAAATTGCTTGGGTACAGCTATTATTGAGTTCATCAAAAATTAAATCTTTTTTTCAAATATTATTCACTGTTGGATGCTTGAAAAACATTAATCCGAAATCTAGCGATCACATGTATTTAGTCGTTCACAGAATAAAAATCTCTAATGAAGTCGATTAAGAATGATTTTGTGTCTTTTTTCTAGTCGCCAAAATTGCTGGATTTTTTTCACAAATGTTCGGCGAGATCACATGAAATTATTCCAAAATCTAGTGATGGATGAATGTAGTTTTTCACTTAAAAATTTCAAGTCGATGGCAATTTTTTTCTAATTGCTTAAATTATTAGAAAATTTCACAAATGTAAGCTATATTGCGTAACTAATCATCGGCGGCAGATATTTTAAGTATTTTGTATTTTTTAGCGTTTGTTCTACTGTTTGCATTTCCCTTTGGAGACATTGAAAAATAACTTGCAAAATAGACGCATTTTCAAAACTCAAAATTAATTTTAAATGTAAATATATTATGATTGCATTAAAGGTTTCAAGAAATTCAATCATATCAGTATTATTTTTTTTCTATTTTTTCTTTGTTCAAATATTCATTTTCAAACTTTTATAATCCACGCAAAAATTGACATTTTCAAAAATTTAAGATAATTCAGATGTTTTGTTAATAATGTCGGAAATGGCCATTTTTAACTGCCAAAAATGACAATTTTTAACTGCTAAAAATGACAATTTTGAACTGCCAAAAATGACCAATTCAACTACCAAAAAGGTATGGCAATTAAAGACAATTTTCAACTGCCAAAAAGGCCAATTTTCAAATGTCGGAAACGACCATTTTTAGCTGTCAAAAATGACAATTTCAACTGCCAAAAATGACAATTTTTAAGTGTCGGAAACGACCATTTTAACTGCCAAAAAATGACGATTTTTAACTACCAAAAATGATAATTTCAACTGCCGAATATGACAGTTTTCAACTGCCAAAAAGGCCAATTTTGAAATGTCGGAAACGACCATTTTTAGCTGTCAAAAATGACAATTTCAACTGCCAAAAATGACTATTTTTAAGTGTCGGAAACGACCATTTTTAACTGCCAAAAATGACAATTTCAACTACCAAAAAAGCTAATTTTCAACTGCCAAAAATGCCAAGTGTCGGAACCGACCATTTTCAACTGCCAAAAAAAAAATTTTTATTGCCAAAAATGACCATTTTAAACTGCCAAAAATAACCATTTTTAAATACCAAAAATGACAATTTCAACTGCCAAAAATGACAATTTTCAACTGCAAAAAATGACCAAAAACATGCAATACTTTCATCGATTAAAAAAGACAAACTTCTTAAATAATTTTGTTAAGTATTGTGTTTCCTCTGCAGCAATATAATTTTTCTTGTGTTGATGGCTTTACTCTGATCAAATTTTACATACAATTAATTAGTTTCTCACTTAACCCGTGGTGAAACATTATACATAAATACAAATTTTACATCCTTCGGCCTAACTGAGTCGGGCTGATAGTCTTTTAAAAGAGGCACTAAATGGTAAATCACTTGAAATGCTGCGTTATGATAAAAAAAATTTACAATTCAATTCCAGCAACTGATATGATTTTTTTGCAGGATTTGTCGGCAAAATAATATCAAATCTTAAATCCGTGTTACATTTTTCTTATGTTTGGCTGTGGCTGCAAGTTTTTCCAGTTTAGATATTCCGCATTTCAGTTTAGCACCACAAAAAAATTATTTTCGGAGTTAGAGAATTATTTTCTAGCCTGCCAGCTCTAGGCTAAACATTTTAGAAGGTAAATCCCCAAGTCATTCAAGTAGAGATTATGCAGAACTAATGGGGCCATTGAAGTACAGGAGTAGAAAAATTATCTATTAAATACGAAAATTTCAAAACGCAAAAAACAATTTAGGGCTGATACATTTTTTTTGCTGGTGAATAATTTTTAATTTTTACTTCTCATAATTTAAAGCGAGTCGAAGGATTGAACGTTACGTTAAAAAGTCTTTATTTGCCTTCAGGTATTTACAAAAGGTTATTAAGGTACGAAGCGTGTTTTCTTTTCAATTTAATTTTTACAAAGTAAATACTCCGCCGAAATTCCGGTGCGGCGAGTAACGACTTGCCAAAAGTTTAATGACCGGTTATTGACAGTAATGGTGGAGGTTTTGCCTTACCAGCTGGTCGAGCACAAACTTAAATTTGATATTCACCAGCTATTGACTATAATATTGCATACGATTATAGTTTTTTTTTATAGAAACTATAAATCGTATAAATTGCAATGGTTATTACATTAAATTGCTGCCATCAAATCAAATCAAAATCAAAATGAAAATGAATTTACCCAAGAAAGCATTCTACAACTTAAAAGACTATGATTTTGCTGATTTAGCAGACTGACTACTGCAGCATTATACTTAACTATTTACATTCTTAATCGGTCACTCTATAATTGTACATTTGAATTTGACCTACAGGCACCTTTTATTATATCTTAATATATGTTTTCGTGTATTTACTATTTATTCTCTTTTATATTGTGGTGATTATTTCTTTTAGGAACCAAGAAAAGACATGCGGCTTTCTGTTCATGGCCTGCTTTGACTCATTTTTTAGATTTCACGGTTTTTATGACGTTTTGGAGGGAGATATTCTTCAAAAAAATTTCAGAATTGGTCACCATTTTCACCAATATTTCGATGTTGAAATTGGCATATCACTATTATTAACTGGCTATGGACCATAGCGATTTCGAAATCACTATTTAAACAAACACGGCTTTATTTTGAAATGTAAAATTCTGCAGCAATCAATACTTACTCTCATGGCTCTAAATTGGTCGGTCAAATATTTTATTAGCATCGTGCTAGTAGTCACGCTCTCCAACGCGTGGACGATCGGGTCCGCTCAATTAAACTTTAAACATGTGTGTACACACTAGCACACTACAAATAAAATCATAATGTGATTCACAGACAGGAATTCCAAGTCGTTTTCTGAGATTAATGACACTTTAATTGCACGAATGTATTCAATTAAATTCGCATTGTCATTCAAATATTTTAATTTCAAATTACTACGGACTGTACGGATCATTAACGACTACACAACTTCAGACTCGTTCTTCAGTTTACAAATAGTAAGTAATACATCACTATTTTGTTCAAATTTATGTCAATACATAATTTACAGACATGTTTATTAAGACCTGCGACGAGTTGCATTATATTTTCCATTGAGACAATTAAATAATAAATACGAGACATGCAATTATAAATTTGCATCAAAGAAAATAACTGGTAGCAAAAATATTTCAAAGTTGTAGCAGTTCATTAGCCAGAGTTGGAGAATATTCTGCAGGCAACCAAAGCAAAATTTTAATACTTTACTCCGCACTGCATGGGATAATTATTACGGTGAATTAATTAATAGTTCTGTAAATAAAAAGGAATCATTTTTTTTTACAAAGAAAATACAATTTGTAAAACCATTTCTGTAAATAAAGATTTGTCATATATAAGAAAAAGATCGTCAAGGTCACATGAATAAATTTTAGAAAAAATATTACAAAGTTATCCAAATTTTTTGGCCGCAATTGTTCAAATTCTTGTCATTCGCAAAAAAATCCAATTCTTTTGAAATATATTTTTTTGCCACAATTATTCAAATTCTCACCATTCGCAAAAAATCGATTTGTATTGAAATGTATTTTTTTTCCACAATTATTCAAATTCTTGCCATTCGCAAAAAAATCGAATTCTATTAAAATGTATTTTTTTGCCACAATTATTCAAATTCTCGCCATTCGCAAAAAATCGATTTGTATTGAAATGTATTTTTTTTCCACAATTATTCAAATTCTTGCCATTCGCAAAAAAAAACGATTTGTATTGAAATGTATTTTTTGGCCGCAATTGTTCAAATTCTTGTCATTTGCAAAAAAATCGAATTCTATTAAAATGTATTTTTTGCCACAATTATTCAAATTCTTGTCATTTGCAATAAAATCGAATTCTATTGAAATGTATTTTTTTGTCACAATTATTCAAATTCTCGCCATTCGCAAAAAATTCGATTTGTATTGAAATGTATTTTTTTGCCACAATTATTCAAATTCTCGTCATTCGCAAAAAAATTCTATTAAAACGTAGTTTTTTTCCACGATTATTCAAATTCTTGTCATTCGAAAAAAATCAAATTTTATTGAATTTTTTTTTGCAAGGTAACACAAAACCTATTTAGACGTACTGTAAGTTATTGCACACATACCATTCGAACAGACGTAATTAACTTTAATTGAACTGCCTTTTTACCAACATTCGCATTCTTCGATTACACCGTTATAGCCAACTTCGAGTCGTTTCTGGACCCATTTTTCACGAACCGAGACGGTTTTTCTTTATGGATGCCGTTGATTGTTTCTGTATTATGTGGAAGGACGTATTCGTGGTGACTGTTATTGTTTACACTTCTCGGGTTCAACAGACGGTACTGGCATTCATTCAGCAGCGCGAGAAATGTAAACATTTTCTCGTTACCAATTACTTCTTAAACACTTCATCGTAAATATACAGTAATAATTGTACAGCATCGATTTACGTTAATGTGCCATTTATTATTATTATAATGTAAGTTTTTTTGAGCAAAATATATTCAATAAATTAATATGAATTATTTAAATATATTCAATATTGATCAAATCGTAAAAATCCAATCTCCGATTTGATCGTATAATAGTATATTATTTAACGAGCGAGAAAGTTGGCCATTGCTACAAGGGTGAAGTAACCATAGTAACAACTAAACTGTTAGGCAATAAAACCGCTATCATCTGATTGGACGTCACCAGTGGAGAAAATGATTCGGCCGAATAATGGACAACTTTCTCAATCAAAAACGATTTAACAACGTTTATATTATTTAATAAAATGCGAAAAAAAATAATTTTTCTGATATTTTTTAAACTATCAAAAAGCACGCTAAGTTTACCAGAATTCAATTACACCCGGTATACTAGAACTACCTGATTAACCAACAACAAATATTTGCTGTTTGCATTCTTCAATAAAAAAAACTTGCCAATTCATCGAATGGCACAAAAATTAATTTATTAAATTTCCACATTCGTTGCGTAAGCGTGGTATCTGCGAAAAAATTTTTTTTTTTGTTTGCATGATTAAAAAATGTTATTTTCGCGAATTGCATACTTATGGTGGTTTAATTGACTTTCTCGGATCATTCGCTTGCAACATTTCAATTCAGTATTTTAGCCGACGTGAATCACAGCTCCGAAATAACAGGACATTACACTTTTGCACTTACGATTTTAAATTTGGCTGCCTTCCTCATTACATAAACAACTTCACTCACGTGAGTCACCGTTTTAAAAGCATGCACACAATAAGAAAACTGGATTTTTCAAGAGAATGCAATTCAAAATTAAATATGATTTTTTTTTTAATTTATTTAAAATGAACGCATCGATGATAAATTTATTTACAATTACAAAAAAATCGGTTTCCCTTTATCATTTTACTTAAGCCGCAATTCCTCAAACATGCACATACAGAACGCACAGGACATACAGACACATTTTTTTTACAGACATCTTTGAAATGGGACCTAAAAACGGATATTTCCGTAAAAAAATAATGGTGATGTGGCCATCATGTCACTTTCTCCGACTTCTTTTTCATCAGAAAAAGGAGAGAAATTGATTGCCGTTAAAATTTTTTAGCTATCTTCAATAGCAAAAAAATAACCAGTCACCATGAACATTTTAGAAAATTAAAAAAAAATTATTGATTTTTCAGACTTTGAATGTTGCGGCTAAACGAAAACTCCAAATTGAACGCGGTTTGCAAATCTGAGCTCCTCGTACGTCAATTAGTCAGATTAGAGATTTTTAATTTTGTTAAAAAATGCAACTTTCTTAATAATCATCGTAGACTATTGAAGTATGCCTTCTTTTCCATCAGAAAAACGTATCCTGGTTAAATATTTAACAGGCATAAACTTGTACAAAGCAACAATGGTATGTATCATTTGACTTTCTTGGATCTTGCCAAACCGGTTCGGATTTCGCGCACCTGAAACTCTCCAAATTGGCGACCACTTTCGGCAATTTCTCGTTCACGTGCAAGTAATTTCTTCAGCCATTAAAACCTTATTTACTTGTTTTTCGGTGAAAAGACGCCGAGTGCAAAAACGATACGCAATCATTATTTCATAATCATAATTTAATATCATTTTAGTTTATGAAATAAAATAATATATTTTTTGCAAAACTCGTTTGTGTTACTGCTACATGGTGATCAATGATGTTTGTTTACTATTATTCAATATTTATTTATTTATTTACAAACGGGAAACCCCTATTTCACAAAATTAAATACAAAAAAAGTTCATGTGACTTAATACTAAAGTAAATAATACAAATTTAATAGAAAATAAATAATATTTTGGCGTAGTATTAGCTAAGCAAGTAGTTTTATAATAAATAAAACATAAATTGTTTGTTTGTATAACTTTTGAAAATTTATGAATAATAGATTTTCAAAAGTTATACAAACAAAGCAATACTGTTTTATTTACTATATAAAATATATAACGAAGTAGAAAACTCCAGTATAACAAGTAGTTTGTACTTTCTTCGAAAGTATTGTGATGGTAAATTTTTTTTTTCTACGGAAATATCTGTTTTGAGGTCCCTAGAGGCGATTTCAAAGATTTTTTAAAAAAAGGGGTGTGTATATCTGAGCACGCTGTATCTCAAAAACTAATAGAGCAATATGGATATGAAACTTTGAACATAAGTCTCATTTGACAATCCGAAGAACTGAACAGCTTTTGGTAAAATTTCATACACCGGAAGTGGGTGTTTGCCTTAAGAGTTTTTGGTATTAAATTTTCGGCTGTGTAAACGAGCAATGCCATTAATTTACACCGAAAATTGAAACGTGCATCACATCATTCCACATTTATTATTATTTCCGCCCATCATTTATTATCAAAAATCACGACGTACATGTTTGCATCAAGAAGCAGTGAAGCATATGCGTAATTACAAGTACCCATTAATTATTTCGTTAATTGCCGTTTCCATACTTTACAACAACGCTAATTGCGGGATCCATTTTTCTCTACTGTACTTGTATTTAAATTAATTCCCCAACTTAAATCAGAATTTGCAACGACAGTTGATTTAAGTTAAGGCAGAGTGTGAGAAAGGTAAGCAGTTGCGGTTCCATGGAACGTATGTGTACATAAATTTGGCCAAAACCGTTATACAAGTATGGCTTCCTCCAGTGCCGTAAGATGACACCCAAAAGTTAACGAGAAAAATTCAATTCGATTTCGTATGTAACGGTACATAAAATGCGTTTGTAACAGAAGAATGAGATTTAGGCAAAAAAATATTGACTTTAAGCTACAGAATAATTAAAGTTGTAAAAATAATACTAGAAAGAATAATAGCGGCATTCGATTGCAAAGTTTTACCAAAACGTTTTTATATGAGAAGAAAGATGCAATTGATAATGATCTTCACACGTCGAATTTTTTTTGTATATACCGGGTGACCCAGGGATCTGTAAAAGCCCCATAACTTATTTGCTATTTGAGATATCGACTTCTAGTTTTCTTGAACTGGTACCGACACTTATCCTGCATATTTTAAAAATAAGTATGTTTTTGTACAGGGTGTCCCAATATACATAACAGAACAAAGTTATGTTTTTTTAAATGGAACACCCTATATTTTATACTTTATTTTCAACCCTCTTGAGAAGCTGATAAAAATAGTATAAGATAGTATGGGTCTATTATGGACGATTGGTTAGTTATGGGCAAATTTGTGGCAAAAACATGTACACATTGAAAGCATTGCAGAAGCGTTCCTACCAAAGATAGCATCATTATTTATACACTAAAAAATTTCCCACATCATAAAGACTAATACACATCGGCTTTGGTTCTCTTGTATTCATAGTGCTATACAGGGTGTCAACATACACAAAACAATGGAAAACTATTTTTTTTCAAATGGAACATCCTGTATAAATTGCCACCAATCTATGGCATTTTTAATAAGCTTTCCAATGATATACAGTTTGTATAACAAAATATTAGGGATTCTTGAGATTTATCAATAAAAACATATTTCTTTTGTCACCTTCTGCTGATTTGTGGATTTTCAGCCAAAACTATGCATTTTCAGGAAAAATTATAAGAGACCAAAGTTGTAGAGCGAAAAATTTCCGATCGACATAGGTCTTTCAACTTTTAAGATAATGCGTGCATTGCCCGCCAGAGCGCGCAAAATGGTGACCGTATATGCATTTTAGCGTTTTCCTTTCAAATTTTGTATTTACAAATTGTACTATACTTTATTTTCCGCACCCTCTAGCGGAAAAACGAAATATTATAGGGAAATTAAAATAGCCCATATCGATTGAAAATGTTCCACTCTACAACTCTTAATAGAAGCATTTTTTGCCAAAAATGCATAGTTTTCCCTAAAAATTCAACTTGAAAATGTATATATCAATTTTTGCGTTTTTCAATGGTTTTTTGCATTTTTAGCGAAAACTATGCATTTTGGGCGAAAATTTCTACTTTTAAGAGTTGTAGAGCGGAACATTTTCAATCGATGTAGGTCATTTAAATAATTCTATAATTACCCGTTTTTCTGCCAAAGGACGTGGAAAATAAAGTATAGTGCAATTAATTAACAAAAAATTTGAGAAAAACGCTAAAATGCATGTACGGTTACGATTTTGCGCACTCTGGCGGGCAATGCACGCATTATTGGCAAAGTCGAAACACCTATATCGATCTAAAATTTTCCGCTCTACAACTTTGGTCTCTTATTATTTTTTCAGAAAATGCATAGTTTTGGCTGAAAATCCAAAAATGAGCAGGAGGTGACAAAAGAAAAATGTTTTTAAGGATAAATCTCAACAATCCTTAATATTTCATTACACAAATTGTACATCATTGGAAAGCTTATTAAAAATTCCATGCATTGGTGGCAAGATATACAGGGTGTTCCATTTGAAAAAAAATAGTTATCCATTATTTTGCGTATGTTGACACCCTGTATAGCAGTATGAACAAAAAAGAACCAAAGCCAATTTGTATTATTCTTCATGATGTGAAAAATTCTTTAGTGTATAAAAAACGACGCTAGCATTGCTAGGAGCGCTTCTGCAACTTTTTCAATGTGTTCTTGTTTTTGCCACAAATTTGCCCATAACTAACCAATCGTCCATAATAGACCCATACTATCTTATACTATATTTATCAGCTTCTCAAGAGGGTTGAAAATAAAGTATAAAATATAGGGTGTTCCATTTAGAAAAACATAACTTTGGTCTGTTATGTATATTGGGACACCCTGTACAAAAACATACATATTTTTAAAATATGTAGAATAAATGTGGGTATCAGTTCAAGAAAACTAGAAGTCGATATCTCAAATAGCAAATAAGTTATGGGGCTTTTACAGAACCCTGGGTCACCCGGTATGTATTAAATGTATGTATTGTGGTAAAAACTGGGATATCTTGCGCTAAATATCTTATTTGCGTCCCTTCCCTTGACAATATTTTATTTTGATCAAATATCATAAAAGCAAAGCAAAACACTGATTTTTTGAAACGGTTACATCGTAGCAGAAGATTTTTAAAATTTTGCTCAATGGTGAAAAGATATTTTTACTACTGAGCGAAATTAAAAAAAGCTTCTGCTAAAACTTCTACCGTCTTTATTAGCCGAATTCAACATCGCTATCTTGTTTTGGTCCGTTTTCTATTATTACTTTAATTAATTGTCCAGAAATTGTCATTAAAGGTTGTTGAAATGAGGCACTTGGTTGGTTTCACAATTTTTTACTATTTATTCCGGAATATTCCTAGAAAATGATGTAAAAATCGAAACTAGTAAAAAATTGTGAAACCAACCAAGTGCCTCATTTCAACAACATTTATTGTTAAAAATGTTTCACCACGTGATAAACGAGAATCAAATTCAACAGAAAAAAATGGTGATGTGGCCATCATGTTACTTTCTTCGATCTTGATGGTATCATAGCCATTTATATTTACGTTTTCATGGTTTATTTTCGATTGAAATCATATTTTAAATGTACACCGAGCGTTGTGTAAACTCGGATGAAACTGACATTTAAAACGTCAAAATTATGAAAGATGGAAAAATTATACTTCAAATTCAAAAACTCAGTTTACTCAAAAACTCAAGCAAAAGATGTTTATTTCTTTGTTGTCTTCAATATTTGTTTAAATGTTTTTGTGATATTTTTCATATTTAAGAAAATATTGGCAAAAAACATCGATCACAATATTTTCTCGGAGAAAGTAAAAATGGAAATTGACCTTGGGCATAAGCATAGAGAAATAATCCATTGGCTATATGATTTTAGCTTCATTGTAATTATTTTCTTGCATGTTATTTCAAGCGTAGATTATACAGTGTATCCAAAACGTATGGAATATGCTATACAGGTCAGTAAATATCCAAAAAATTTGAAATAGTTATTTATCATTTAGTTATCTAGCACTTGGAGATGTCAATTTTATTTTTGCTATAAACAAAAGCGTAACGAATAACACTTACATTTTTTTTAAATTTAACACGTCTTCATTTGATAGAGATTTTTTCTCTTTTCAACCACATAAAAGTTGAATACCGTTACGTAAAAAAAAATCAAAAAAACAAGAAAATTATTTTTTTTGTTTTTAAACCTAACCTAGAAAAAAAACATCAGCCGTGACAGTTAAAATAAATAATGGAAACTCGTTAGCATATAAATATTTAGTTCTCACCCTAGGGAGACAAGTGATTATTGCTCTCCCTTGGGGGAAAAATGTTATTTCGTCACGATTTAGATTATCAGCTTTCTAAAACAAAACATTCAGATAGAAAAATGTTGCGTAGGCTTAATCATGGGAATTTTAGTAACTTTTAGCAATGATCGTTTTTGGCAAATTGCTAATCTTTGAACAAATGTATCTCCGGTATCCCATAATTCCCAGGTACAAAAATTTCAGGGATTCTTTCGAAACATTTCAAGAGTAGTTTCTCCAAATTTCAGTTCAAAATATTCAGGTAGAAAAGAGTTACGTGGTTTTGAACATGTCAGTTTTAGTGATTTTCGATAAAATACGAATATTTAAACCATTGTATTTCGGGTGTCTCTCAATTTTCTGCCACCAAACTTCCAGAAGTTTTTCAGAAACATTCATAGAGTATACCTATTTAATTTCGGCTGAAAATATGCATTCAAAAAAAAGTTATGTAAGTTTAAAAATTGGTATTTCGGCTATTTTCCCCAAAATAACGAACTTTGAACCGCTGTATTTTTGTTACTTCTAAATTTTTCAACATCAAACACCCAGAGAATCTTTAGAAACATTTCCGAAGTACACTCTCAAAATTTCAACTTAAAATCTTTAGAACGAAAAAGTTACGTAGGTTTAAAAATTGGAAACTATAAGATTTCGTGAAAATGCTGATCTTTCAAAAATCGCAATTCACACCTCAAATTGTAAGTTTAATATCTGGAAAGCTGAAATTTGAGAAAACTTAGTTTTTCAACACTACAATCAATCTCGCAAAGTTTGAAAAAGGACTTCGATTTTTTTGCATCGGTGAAAACTGGTGGAATTACCCATATATAAGCAAAACATAAATTTCAGAACAAATTTAGCTTAATATACAATCCGTTTTAAAAATATAAAATAAAGCACAATGCAAAAACTAAAAACAAAAAAAGACATAAAACATGAAAAAAAAAGAAAAAAAAGAAAAAAAAGACTAACAGAGAGCAATTCAAGACCCTTGACTTGTACAAGCTAAAAAAGAGAAAATGTCCGCCCCGTATTGAATTTGATGGTAAGTACGTGTCTAATCGCAGCATGTAATTTTCTTTTCTGTAATTTAAGTTTTAAGTGTTGTCATTTTCATCAAATCAGATGTTTGATTTGTTTTAGCAATATATCAAAAATAGTTTAAGTTTGGATGAATGTTGAAACTTTGAGGATGAATTTCTAACAATTTTTTTAATCGCAACTTTAGTTTCTTCAATTCAAGATTTTAATTTCCAGCCGTAACAAATCAATTATTTTAGATGTATACCAAAAATAGGTTTATTCTGGATTGATTTTCTAATTTTGAAAGTCATTCCCACAGAGATATTTTTTTATAGTATTTCTGCGCGATATAATTTTAATTTCTTTCGTTCGAATTTTGAGTGTTGTCACTTTGTTTCTATGTTTGAGAAGTCTATTCTTCGAAGGGATCTCAAAATAAGTTAATTCAAGATAGATTTTGAAACCGATTCCAGCGGAGATTAGAATTAGAATTAGAATTTGTTTATTTCCATAAGAATATTACATTCATGGAGGAGTCAGGTTAAGTATAATACTAATATGCATGTTGATTGTGATAAATGCAGGAGGCGTCCTTATTAGACAATAAATATCTTAATCTAGATCTTAAAGCTAGAGAGATTAATTTTTCCAATCTCCAAATGTAATTTTGTTTTCCGTAATTTAAGTTTTGAATTTGTTTTCCGTCATTTTATTTCTAGCTCGGATATATCGATAGTTTTAGCGGTAAATCAAAAATAGGTTCACTCTGGATGGATTTTGAAATGATGAAGCTAATTCTAAAATTTTTCTTTAGTTTGTTTTTTCGCCGAATGCAATTTTAATTGCGTTCCTTCAATTTTACAGTGTTGCCATTTTGTGTCCAGGTGGGATTTGTTATTGTTTTAAAGGTATGTCAAAAATAGGTTCATTTCGAATGGATTTTGAAATTTTGAATCCAAGTTTGGCAGAGATTTTTTGTTACAATTATTTTATTGCCGAATGCTATTTTATTTTCTTTCAAGTTTTGAGTGTTGCTATTCTGTTTTTAGCTGTGATATATCAATTTTTTAAAGGATTGTCAATTATTGGTTTATTCTGGTTGAATGTTTAATGTTGGCGGCGTTTACTTCGTGGTACATCTTAATTGATTGTAGATTGGAATAAAACACTTTAACTTTTTTATACCACTATATTTTATTTATGTGACTAGACTTATGTTTGAAAATGACCAGTGAATGGTCGAAACTAGTCACATAAATAAAATATAGTGGTATAAAAAAGTTAAAGTGTTTTATTCCAACCTTATTCTGGTTGGATTTTAAAATGTTGATGTTAATTCCAGCGAAAATGATTTTTTCTTAATGTAATGTTCTTTTCTTCAATTCAAGTAATGAGTGTTTCCATTCTGTTTACAGCTCTGATATATCAAAAAAGGTTCATTTTCGGTGGATTTTGCAGTTTTGAAACTAATTTCAGCGGAGATTTATTTTATAATTTTTCAAATTGGGCAATGCAAAAAAGTGTTTTAAGAGTTAATTAAAAATTCTTGCTGAGCTGCCCCTGAATAACATAAAAGTTAAAAACATTTATGATACCTCACTCGAAACATCCCCATTTCACCTTTAAAATAGAAAATACGAGACTACATGAAATTCGGCTAAAGTCGAAATAAATCACAACGGACTATCATTTAAAATTAATTAACCATCAGGACTTTCATATTTAAGCAAAAAATCAATATATTCCGGAAATGGTTTTTGAGTTATTCAAATGAAAACTCGAGAATTTCAATTTTTTTAATCAAATATTTGGACAAGCTGAAATTTCCGCTAAAATCGAAGCAAATCACAACGGACTATCACTCAAACCTTATCATTATCAGGACTTTAATATTCAAACAAAATATCGAAACATTCTGGAGACGCTTTTTGAATTATTCAACTAAAAACTCGAAAATATCAGTTTTTTGTAACAAATATTGGGAAAAAGTGAAATTTCATTTAAATTCAAACAATGAACTGTTACTCAAAATCACTTATTAATATCAGTGATTTAATATTCATGCAAAAGATCAAAACATTCTACAGATTGATTGATTTTTTCAACTAGAAACTCGAAAATGTTCATTTTTTATATTAAATCTTGAGAAAAAGTAAATTCGTTTAAAATCAAAATAAATCACAATTAACTGTCACTTAAAATCACTCATTAATCATTCTGCAAATGGTTTTTGAGTTATTCAACTGAAAACTCGAAAATATCAATTTTTTGGAACAAATATTGGGAAAAAGTGATATTTCGGCTCAAATCAAAAACAAATCACAACGGACTATCACTTAACATTACTTATCAATATCAGGATTTTAATATTCAAACAAAATATCAAAACATTCTGAAGATGGCTTTTGTGTTATTCAACTAAAAACTAGAAAATATTATTTTTTGGAACAAATATTGGCATATATTATAGGGCTTTAATATTTATATAGAAGATCAAAATATTCTGCAAATTGATTTTGAGTTATTCAACTAGAAACCAGAAAGTGTTATTTTTTTGTAATAAATCTTGAAAAAAATTGAAATTTTGTTTAAAATCAAAGCAAGTCACTCAAAGCCACTTATCAATATCAAGGCTTCAATATTTATCCAAAAAATTCAAGCATTCTGCAGATGGTTTTTGAGTTATTCAACTGAAAACTCGAAAATATCAGTTTTTTGTAACAATATTGAGGAAAAGTGAAATTTCGGTTAAAATAAAAGCAAAGCACAATGATCTATCACTTAAAATCATTTATCGTTATCAGGGCTTCAATATTTTTGCAGAAGATCAAAACATTCTGCAGATTGATTTTGAGTTATTCAACTAAAAAGTCGAACATATCAGTTTTTTTTAACAAATATTGGGAAAAGGTGAAATTTCGGTTAAAATAAAAGGTAATCATAACGGACTGTCACTCAAAATCACTTATCAATATCAGGGCTTTTTTATATTTTTTTTCGAAAATACGGATATGTTTTAGAAATATTCTATCATAATCTCATTGCTAAAGGCCGTACTTAACATCAGTGGGGGCTCGTAGAACATGTTGATGGTAGAACCACATATACAATATACCCCCCCCCCTTTTCTTGAAGATAGAAAGAACGATTTATCTTCCTAGACCAAAGTAACTGGCAAAAAAGAATTAATTAAAAATTCTTGCTGAGCTTGAAACTACAACTAGTGCCATGGCTCTTTGGCTCTGTATAACGAGCCGCCCCTGAGTGAGGTTGTCTCAAGTTAATTTAAAAATATAATTCTTTAGAAACCAACATTCATCCTTTATGTAACCCTGCGTAAAATATTATTGCATAATTTTTATCGATCAAGCCACAATCAGTTACGAGCCGAGAGCTTAAAACTTTTCATTTTTCGAATGGCTCGAACAGCCTTAAGAAATTAAATGGGTTGTAAATAGAAAAAAAAATTATTAAACATTAAAATACAGCAAAATATTTTCATATCCTTTACTTTGGAGCCAACAATGTCTTTGAATATGACTTTAATTGTGTCTGGTTAAATATTATTCCACTTCTTCGATCTAGTAAGTCTTAAAACAATTTGTGATTTATCAGGAACAAAGGCCAAATAAATGTCCTGCTTACAAATAAAAAGACTACACAATTACCGTCAAAAAAAAATCTGCATTTTATAAGTAAATTAAATAATATAACATCGATCATGATTACGGTGTATTGAGGTTGAGATAGGATCTCGATAAAATTAAAATTGAATAAGCCATGAATCACGGTACGTCTAACCGTAACAGTAATATATGCAGGAGAGATATTCTCCATTTAAGATTGACTTAATTAAATTATAAATTATGCAAATCGTCTCGTCCAATCATGCTCGCATAATGGCCAATATGTGATGCATTGTGTGTTATTGACGGGTGTGTAATTGATTGTTGTATTTATGCACGAAATTATATTATATACTCGTATGTATAATGTGTTCTTTACGTATGAGAAAGGTCATGTTTTGAAGGATTGTTGGCGGGAGTTCATCGGATTTCGAAGGTGTCTTATCTTATCTTGTATTTTCTTTCATGATATATTTCGCTTGGATCGTAATTTCGGATTTTGGAGTTCTACTGATTTTGTTTCACCAGACCTCCAAAATTACAAATATTTAATTAAACCATGACTTTTATTTCACCAAATAAATTCAATCCGAGTTGTAAAAAAAAAACCTCAAGTGTGCCATGATTTTTTAATTTTAAAAATTTAAGTTGGTACCACATATTGAGGTTATGTTACTTCTAAAAATTAAACATTAAACTGTACTGAGAATACTACCCGTTTGACGAAATAATACAACAGATCGTAATAAGGCATTTTTAAATTCATCATAAATAATGGGCTTCCTGAAACTCTGCTAAAGGTGCGTCGAATGAATACACCCAATTTCCGTCCACTTTAGTACCATTTCGGGAATAACTATCAACTAGAAACGTTTTTTGCTGGTTGCTGTAAACCATTGTGAGCATGGAATATTTGTGACTTCTAGAAAGATCTGACGTTTATATGCCAATTCCAACAAGTGTGCCAACTTAAATTTTTAAAACAAAAAAGTCATGGCACACTTGAGGTTTTTTTTAATGAACATACGATATTACCTGTTATACGTTCCAGTAGTTGCAATGGCATCTTTGATATTTTAATCTCACTACTGCTGCTATATTTATTAAAAAAATTATATGCTACTGAAGCCAACAACCACGCGCGAAGTGTAGGCTTGTATTCGTAATTTCGAGCAGTTGGCACCGAACACCGAAAAAAATGTATTATGAATGGCGACTTATTAATTAATCTCGGGGTACTCCATATTTTTATTGAGAATGTTAAATTTCCTCGGCCGTTGGCAGCACACGGTCATAAATTATTTCTCATTGCTCGGTCGTCATGTAAAGTAGCAATGCCCCAGTTACATAGTTGCATGCAACTCTGGCGCACGACAAAAATGGGAAGTGTCGCATGCAACTACAACTGACTACAATAATATAATTACTATTCTATTCTACACAAAATCCGGTGCAATTTAAAGCCCTTACTGTTCTGTAGCATGATCCGATAATAATGGGATTCCCCTTCACGCAAAGAAAATTTTATTCTTAAAACTTACAAAAAATCAGATGCAATTTAAAGCAAAGTTAAATGTAAATGGATTTGTTGTATTGTATGACCGGATAAACTTTTTTTATCGGGTGCAATTTAAAGCAAAGTTAAATTTTGCACAAATTTATAGCATTGAATGAAACAAAACGTTTTATTATACGATTGAAAAATAAATGAACGAGATTTCCATTATATAAATTGGAAGCGTCGCGACTGGCGATTTCAAGAGGAACGCAAGGATGTGCACCGCGCCATCTACAAAGAAATCATATTACGTTATTGCAATTTCGTCCGCACTGGAGTGCAGAATTTTACACGTTTCGATTTTACGCTTTTCTAAATCAAACTCAAGTATAATATTTGTGTAATTATGTGCGTATTAAAAAAAATATATTAATGTCGACACAGTTATTTAACGGTATGTAGGTGAGTCCTGGCATCTGACAGATAATAATCAGATTAGGGCGGTTGATAATTGTCAGAATTTTTTTATTATAATGATTATATCACACCAAACGGTAAACAATTCTATCTCAATATTTTGTAAATTATGCATTATTTAATAAACCCGAGGATGAACGGTATGTCGGTGAGTCTTGGCGTCTGACAGATGATAATCAGGTTAGGGCAGTTGATAACGGTCAGAATTTTCCTATCATGATGATTACATCACACCAAACAATGAACAATTCTATCTCAATATTTTGCAAATTCTGCATTATTTAAAATACCCGAGGATGGATGGTATGTTGGTGAGTCTTGCCGTTTGACAGATGATAACCAGGTTAGGGCAGTTGATAACTGTCAGAATTGTTCTATCATGATGATTACATCACACCAAAAAATGAACAATTCTATCTCAATATTTTGCAAATTCTGCATTATTTAATAAACCCGAGGATGGATGGTATGTCAGTGAGTCCTGGCGTCTGACTGATGATAACCAGGTTAGGGCAGTTGATAACTGTCAGAATTTTCCTATCATGATGATTACATCACACCAAACAATGAACAATTCTATCTCAATATTTTGCAAATTCTGCATTATTTAATAAACCCGAGGATGGATGGTATGTTGGTGAGTCTTGGCGTCTGACAGATGATAACCAGGTTAGGGCAGTTGATAACTGTCAGAATTTTCCTATCATGATGATTACATCACACCAAAAAATGAACAATTCTATCTCAATATTTTGTAAATTATGCATTATTTAATAAACCCGAGGATGAACGGTATGTCGGTGAGTCTTGGCGTCTGACAGATGATAATCAGGTTAGGGCAGTTGATAACTGTCAGAATTTTCCTATCATGATGATTACATCACACCAAAAAATGAACAATTCTATCTCAATATTTTGCAAATTCTGCATTATTCAATAAACCCGAGGATGGATGGTATATCGGTGAGTCCTGGCGTCTGACTGATGATAACCAGGTTAGGGCAGTTGATAACTGTCAGAATTTTCCTATCATGATGATTACATCACACCAAACAATGAACAATTCTATCTCAATATTTTGCAAATTCTGCATTATTTAACAAACCCGAGGATGGATGGTATGTTGGTGAGTCTTGGCGTCTGACAGATGATAACCAGGTTAGGGCAGTTGATAACTGTCAGAATTTTTCTATCATGATGATTACATCACACCAAACAATGAACAATTCTATCTCAATATTTTGCAAATTCTGCATTATTTAACAAACCCGAGGATGGATGGTATGTTGGTGAGTCTTGCCGTTTGACAGATGATAACCAGGTTAGGGCAGTTGATAACTGTCAGAATGTCCCTATCATGATGATTACATCGCACCAAACAATGAACAATTCTATCTCAATATTTTGCAAATTCTGCATTATTTAACAAACCCGAGGATGAACGGTATGTCGGTGAGTCCTGGCGTCTGACTGATGATAACCAGGTTAGGGCAGTTGATAATTGTCGTAATTTTCTTATTATGATTACATCACACCATACGGTAAACAATTCTATCTCAATATTTTGCAGATTTTGCATTATTTAATAAACCCAAGTATGGATGGTATGTCGGTGAGTCTTGGCGTCTGACAGATAATAATCAGGTTAGCGCGGTTGATAATTACATCACGCCAAACAGTAAACAAAACATTTTATGATTCGTGCATTATTTAATAAACCCGACCATACGGCAGTGAAAAATTTGACGTTACAAAATTTATTTCATCTTGATAACCATTATCTGTGATTGCACAACACTTTTCACACAGTTTTCACAATCAATACAGAGCCTTGCATGCTACATGCTCACTGGAATGAGCTCCTGTTATTCAGGCGATCGATTTTTAGCAATTTAAAGTAAAGACTGCACAGCTTTAATTATCTCCAATTGCGAAACTAAAATCCAAAATTAAAGGATTTTATCATTTTAATTGAAGACCACCATTTTCAATATACACTGATATCATTCGAAATGATGCGGTGAAACTACTTATTTTACATTTTTATTATTATACGGAGAGAAACATTTATATGCAATTCCGCAAAAGTGCCCCATAAAATATGCACCATATGCTCAACACAGGACGGTTAACATTGCATCAAAATTTAGTGCTCGAAGTGCCGTTTTCTGAAAATAATGTCAACGGAATTTCGACGGAAACCGTAACAAATATTGTATTGTACGACACGGAAACAAATATTTGATGTTAAATTATTGATGGGAAATGTACATTTACATTCGTCTGTCGGTGCCGTAAGAATGGCAAATGGAGGGGAATAAAGGGGAGGGGAATGCAATTTTAAATAATAGAAAATATAAGCGTAACATTTTTTTTTGTGTGTTTGAGAGAAAATAGCATATAAACAAGAATGGAGTTATGGACAATAAATTTATTCGCAAAACTACAAACGATAAGTCATTTTTTTTCTTCGGTTTGACAAGCTGCACGTATTATCTATTAAGCTACGCGCACACTTATCGGAATCGGACGGACGGCACGCATCGGATAAAAATGCTAAACACAGTTGTAAACGAGTCATCGGTAGGGCATGGAACGGATAAATGTGCGTTGACTCGTTTAAGCTGTGTTAAGCAATTTTAGCCGATGCGTGCCGTACGTCCGATTCCGACAAGTGTGCGCGTAGCTTTACACTTACATAAGAGCGAATAAGTTATTCCCGGAATTAAAAATGGTGTTACTTTCTCCGATTTTATGGTATAATAATTATTTTTTTGAAAATCCATGTCTGTTGATAAAGGTAAAATATGTAGACCTCATTTGAAATTGTCAATCGTATGGTCATATAATGTCATACAACATTTTTTTGCGATTAACCTCGGCTACGGGGGGCCGCGGTGGCCGAGTGAGTAGAGCCCCTGCTCTCGGGCCTCATGGTCGCGGGTTCGAATCCCATACGGGCGGTCACTTTTTCGCAATGAAGAAGTGGCCGTTCGGGTCCATGGATGTCCATTGTATGACCCCCTCCCCATTAATTATATAATAAATAATGATTATAAATAAATAAATATATAGAAATCAATACACATAGCGGAATGGACCAATTCCTATGCCAAAAAAAAACCTCGGCCACTAACAGGATTCGAAGTACGAGTTTAATTATATTAAATAAATTCTAGATGAAATAACCGAACACAACGACCACGAACCCAAGCGGATATTTCTCGGTCGGAGAAACGTTCCGCCCGGCTCGTGATGCGTCATGGATACGTTTTACCCACTATACCACTGAGCCGCCCAAATTAAATATAAATCTGCTTTGCAGTTTTCAACTTTCTCAATATTTGCACACACACAAAAAAAAAACTTGAACAATAGACACGGTATGTCGGATATAATAACACTTACTTTTTACGCTCATTCATCAGGTAGCATGAAAATAAGTTCGCAAAAGTAATGACCGCACGTGTTACTCACGTAATAAATTCCATTTCATTTGCATATACAAAGATTACAAAATATATTACTCTTATCTTTTATTACTTCGCCCATATGCCGTGTAAGTTGCATCCACTTGAGGAATGGCATAATGGAACGGTATTTACATAAACCGCAGAACAGGAAGTTGGATTATAAGCGAATGCTCGGCAAAACGTAACAAACAATTGTCGATGATGGTAAATGTACAACTGTTGAAATTGATAGTTTTATCTAATCTAGTTTAAAAACAATGGGTAATGACAGTTGACCTTGTAGCGCTTTTAAATCAGTATAATATTATACAAGTTTAATAAGAGGGTCCATTGTAGCACTCGTGCCACAATGCCTCCTCTTTTTAAACATTTTTTTCTACTTTGGACTTACAAGAGTTCCCCTCCGATTTTAATGAAATTTGGTGGATTTATAGAAAGACCAAAATAGCAAAAAAAATTGCTAGTCATCATGAACATTTTAGAAAATTTAAAAAAATAAATGATTTTTCAGACTTTGATCGGCCGTAGCGGCTAAACGAAAACTCCAAATTGAACGCGGTTTGCAAATCTGAGCTCCTCGTACGTCAATTAGTCGGATTAGAGATTTTTAATTTTTGATGAAAACACGAAAAAAGACATGAGTAAACCCCTTGGAAATTTGTTTAAAAATGCAACTTTCTTAAAAATCGTCGTAGACTATGAATTATACCTTTTTTTTCATCAGAAAGACGAGAGAAATTGATTGCCGTTAAAAAAAATCAGCTATCTTCAATAGCAAAAAAATTAGTCAGTCATCATGAACATTTTTGAAAATTTAAGAAAATAATTGATTTTTCAGACTTTGATCGGCCGTAGCGGGTAAACGAAAACTCCAAATTGAACGCGGTTTGCAAATCTGAGCTCCTCGTACGTCAATTAGTCGGATTAGAGATTTTTAATTTTTGATGAAATCGTGAAAAAAGACATGACTAACCCCCTAGGAAATTTTGTTAAAAAATGCAACTTTCTTAAAAATCATCGTAGACTATGAATTATACCTTTTTTTTCATCAGAAAGACGAGAGAAATTGATTGCCGTTAAAAAATTTCAGCTATCTTCAATAGCAAAAAAATTAGTCAGTCACCATGAACATTTTTGAAAATTTAAGAAAATAATTGATTTTTCAGACTTTGATCGGCCGTAGCGGCCAAACGAAAACTCCAAATTGAACGCGGTTTGCAAATCTGAGCTTCTCGTACGTCAATTAGTCGTCTTAGAGATTTTGAATTTTTGATGAAATCGTGAAAAAAAACATGACTAACCCCCTTGGAAATTTTGTTAAAAAATGCAACTTTCTTAAAAATCATCGTAGACTATGAATTATACCTTTTTTTTCATCAGAAAGACGAGAGAAATTGATTGCCGGTAAAAAATTTCAGCTATCTTCAATAGCAAAAAAATTAGTCAGTCACCATGAACATTTTTGAAAATTTAAGAAAATATTTGATTTTTCAGACTTTGAACGGCCATAGCGGCTGAATGAAAACTCCAAATTGAACGCGGTTTGCAAATCTGTGCTCCTTGTGTGTATATTAGTCGGATTCAATTAAAATTGGCGATTTGAAATTTTTGACGGAAACTTGAAAAAGTACCCAAGGGTCCCCCCTTCTTACTTTTGCTCAAAAATAGGCGTTGAAATAATATCCTGAAGAAACCACTGGTTCGATTCCGGGTTTCTACACATCACTAGAAAGATCTCTTCAAGACGCGTCGGAAAATGCACTTTTGCAATAATAAGTGTCAATTTGAAGCCCGTGACGCGTCAACAAAGAAAACTCGAAAATGGAAAAAATCGAAAAAATAAACTTTTTTAAAAATTATCGTAGACCATTGAAGTATACCTTTTTTTATCAGAAAAACGAGAGAAATTGATTGTCGATAAAAAAATTCAGCTATCTTCAACAGCAAAAAAATTAGCATGTCACCATGAAAAAATTCTTAAAGCTACGTTGAATAAACCGTATAATTTTAGTAATTGCATTATTCGCCTTCATAACTGTAAAATAATACTAAAGCAACGACAGGAGAGTAAGTAATTGTGGAGGATTTCACTTCGTGATACATTTTGAATAATTCAAATAAAACGAATAACTTTGTTGGTATCACTTTATTAACCACAGGAGAGTTGATGGAAGTTGATTTAACGATTAATTTATGTTTGTAAAATATATGTCATAAATAGACATCGCATGCCTTTGATTGAGCATGAATAGAGTGATATAAATGTAAATTTCAATAGATGACCACTGCGTAGGTACATTTATTATGAACGAGCGATAAGCGCGAAACATTATCAATTTTCTGTAACAATCGCACAATGAAAGCAACACCACACACACACACACACAACACACAAACATACAATATTATTTGCATGCTGTATTAAAATGTAATGAATGTGTTCAAAACCAACCTTTACCTGTCATGACGGTATGCGAAGGAGAAGGTGGAGGCGGCTGCGCCGTCGTCGTCGGAGTTGGGGTCGGAGTTGCCTCCAACCTGGTCTCGGGAGCCGAAGAAGCATCCTCGACCTCCGGGAGGTCTATGGCTAAAGCCTCCTGACCTGCCAGTTTAATGCTATACTCAACACTATTACGAAGATTATTCCGCGATTAAACGCGACAACACGAGAGTATTATTTGGTAACAGGTAGAAAATTATATAGAAAAAATCACAATCTGCTTGAAAAAACCGCTTCAAAGGGACGTATCCAGATTTCCGCAATCGCCGAATCACCACCAGTTTGAAAAAACACTTATCAGTCTTATCCGGTTCCGACAGCAAAACACCATCCGAAAAATATAAACTTTAAATGTATTCCGAATAACAATAAACAATGCCCTCAGATGTGTATAAATATAAAACTTCTAAAGTCCTTAAAATTTCCTCTATATGCAAGTACAAAATCGTAATAGAAAAATGCCAAACACGTGTTAGTATTAGTATTAACGACACCGAATTTTTTTTTTAATTTTTCAATACACCGACCTTTGAAAGATGTTTTGGTGTTGTTTGTTGTTTTTCAGTCGATCGATTAATGATGTTTCTCCTTGTTGTTTCATGTGATTTATGCTTGATTTTTTTCAGTCAGGATCAGTCTAGTACAGTCTTCAAGTTAAGATGTCTTCATTAAACAGCGATGTAATGTATTGCTTTGCTCTTATTGATCTCATAAGAAGTTTAATGATTTGAAAATGCGTTTATTTATTTTTTTTAAGTCTCCTTATATATTTAAGTTAGTAGACAAGGCCTCTATTTTATGTGAATTTAACGACTACCGTAATTTGAACTATTTAGGTGAGAGTAGAAGGAAAGAAAGAAAAGTCGAATTGTGTATAAATCTGGCGAACGACATGGATAATAATAAAACTATATCGGAACACAAACAACGTAGAATGTATAAATTTTAAAAACACTCATTATTTTAAATCACGGAACGCGGAACACATTTAGGTTTCAAATAGTACCCTCACGGTAAACGGATTTAACGTAAAACGATTGTAAACACATGTATAACGCAAATTTTCCCTTTTTCTTTCGACGAATCGATATTTTTAAATCGATCGCACGAATGCAGGTTAGAGGAACACAAGTGGGATTGAATTTTTTTTGGGGTTAGCTGCTGCTCTTTTCATCGGCCCCGTTGGTGCAGGCGGTTCGGGTTTCACTCTGTATTATATTTACGGATTTTTTCGGTTCGTATTTAGTGTTTTTAAGACCGATAATAATTTTTACAATCAAGAGTCTATTTGTTAAGCGGTGTAGTATAATTCGATACTACACCGTTTGGCGCTGCCGTAGAACACCGTTCACAGCGGAGAAATTTTCCGGGTCAGCCGGAAAATCCTTTTTCACCAAAACAATGTATTATTCCCATCTAGGAATTTATATCTACACAATACAATCAACGAAATAAACAATTACTTCAATTCAAACGTTAAATTTTAAGTTTTTGTTAATATTGCCTTAATTAGGTTACTATTACATTGAGTCTTATCAAAACTCTTAAATTTGTAAATGACGAAAAACATAATTTTTCTTATTTTAATTTCATTATTACATGTTTACAAAAACTTCGTTCGTTTACTTGAGCAAATAAACAATTATAATTAGCGAAATTGAATCATGTTATAGTTTTTTTTTTAAATTTAAGAAATTAAATATTCATTAAATTAATCGTAATAGTGTAATAGTATTGTATGCTATTTTTAAATTATTATTTCTAAAGCTAAGCAAAATTTTATTTCATGCACGTGTGTAAATTTCTTGTCGTATATAGGGGACATAACATAGCATAATTTATAATGCGGTGATATGTATGATAGTGCGCAAAACCTTTACGTTACCATAATCTTAAAAAAGCTCCCTGCACTATATAGTGAGCTTTAGTGCTCCATTGTGAAGTGTGCTTTGAAAAGCATGCGCGCTTACGCTCCTGCATTTCGATCGGGGTCGCCTCGCATTACCTGTAAAGATAAAGGGGTTGCGTTTCCAGAGGTGGGATCATCCGTTCCTCTTCTTTAATGAACACAAATATTGACTGCCAAAGATATTAAAATATATACAGGGTGTCCCAACAGTGCGAAATAGGAGAATATCTCATTTAAAAGGTCATATCAAATGATGAACTTTTTAAAATTGTGTTCAATACAAAAGGAGTATTGTTTCTTAATGTAACACCCCATATATTTCTACATTTTCCCATCTGTCACAAAATATTTGCATATTAAAGTAGAAACCATGAAATAGTTTAAGGTACGTTCAATACATTCATAATTAAATTGTACAGTTGGGCAGATTAAATTGAAAAACAAATTTACTAATAAATTCTGTACTGTGGCTTCTGGTGGCGTAACTTATGGTAAAAGATGGCGTGTTCACTAGGTGACTCGAATTCTATTAGCGCGTTGTCCTGACTCATCTCTACTTCCAGGCCGTACCATGAGTCACGCCACCAGCCGCCGCTGATTCTGACGTATACACCGGGCCAAGGTCAGCACCCTATAACTATACCTATAAAAACATGGATGCTAATTTGTACCATTAACCGCGATTTTGTATCTTTTGTTGTTGAGGAGTTATGCGTTGGGAGCTAGAGCCATCGCAAAATGTCGTGACACCCGGGGGTAAAGTTTTGCATTCGGAGAGAACGCGAAAACGTGGCAGCATCACCGAATTGAAAATGAATTATCACTTCGTGTCTATATTTACATTATGTATGAATAATTAGGAGTTCTTGAAATTTAAGCGGAATGTGTCACGGCATTTTGGGACGGCTATAGCACCCAATTTGATTTCTCGGTGACTGTCTGTCATAGCGTAAAAATCTCAATGGAATTAGTAATTGCTCCTGGACTGCTGTCGAAATGTAGATTGAATTTAGAGAAAACAAATTTTATTGACGATTTTCACCTCAAAATTTTTAGTTATATGCATAAATAAATATGTAAAGGATTTTTGTTGGAAAACTATATTTAAACAATTACTATTAGAATTATGTCCTTTAATTAAAATAGCAACAAAATATAAGCCAAGATTTGTCCAAAATTGAAATATATGCATCAAAGATACAAGAAGAGAAGTTAAAGTTAATTTTACAAGTAAACACTTTTTTAATTGACAAAAATCTGTTCCGATTTTCAAAAATTCTTAATCGGAATTTTGGTAATTCAAACCTCAAAATTAGGGCATACTTATCATCTTCAAAAAAGTACTAGATAATTTATTTAAAAATTTATATTAAATATGAAAATATCACTTTTTTAATTGACTGCATTTTCTGTTTAGATTTTCAAAAATTCATAACTTTTGATTCCGCTGTAGAATTTTGGTAATTCAAACCTCAAAATTAGGGCATATTTATCATCTTCAAAAAGGTGTTAAAAAATTGTTAAAAAAATTTATATGAAATATGAAAATAGCACTTTTTTAATCAACTGCAAAAATCTCCGTTTCGATTTTCAAAAATTCATAACTTTTGATTCCGATGCAGAATTTTGGTAATTCTTACCTCAAAATTAGGGCATATTTATCATCTTCAAACGAGCATTAGACAATTTGTTTAAAAATTTTATGTGGAATATAAAAATAGCACTTTTTTAATTGACTGTAAAAATCTCCGTTTCGATTTTCAAAAATTCATAACTTTTGATTCCGCAGTAGAATTTTGGTGATTTTAACCTTAAAATTAGGGCTTATTTATCATCTTCAAGAAGGATTAGACAATTTGTTAAAAAAATTTATATGAAATATGAAAATAGCACTTTTTTTAATCAACTGCAAAAATCTTCGTTTCGATTTTCAAAAATTCATAACTTTTGATTTCGATGCAGAATTTTGATAATTCTTACCTTAAAATTAGGGTATATTTATCATCTTCAAAAGAGCGTTAGAAAATTTGTTTAAAAATTTCATGTGGAGTATAAAAATAGCACTTTTTTAATTGACTGCAAAAATCTCCGTTTCGATTTTCAAAAATTCATAACTTTTTATTCCACAGTAGAATTTTGGTGACTTTAACCTTATTTTAGGGCTTATTAATCATCTTCAAGAAGGATTAGACAATTTGTTAAAAAAAATTATATGAAATATGAAAATAGCACTTTTTTAATCAACTGCAAAAATCTTCGTTTCGATTAAAAAAAATTCATAACTTTTGATTCCGATGCAGATTTTTGATAATTCTTACCTTAAAATTAGGGTATATTTATCATCTTCAAAAGAGCGTTAGACAATTTTTTTTTAAATTTCATGTGGAGTATGAAAACAGCACTTTTTTAATTGACTAAAATCTCCGTTTCGATTTTCAAAAATTCATAACTCTTGATTCCGCCATAAAATTTTGTTAATTTTAACCTTTAAATTAGGGCATATTTATCATCTTCAAGAAGAATTAGACAATTTGTTAAAAACAATTGTAGGAAATATGAAAATAGCACTTTCTTAATTGACCGCAAAAATCTCAGTTTCAATTTTCAAAAATTCAAACTTTTTGATTCCGCCGTAGAATTTTGGTAATTCTAATCTCATAATTAGGGCATATTTATCATCTTCAAAAAAGTACAAAGACAATTTGTTTAAAAAATTATATGAAATATGAAAATAGCAATTCTTTACTTGGCTGCAAAAATCTTTGTTGCAATTTTTTCAAAAATTCATAACTTTTGATTCAGCTGTAGAATTTTGGTAATTCTAACCTTTAAATTAGGGCATATTTATCATCTTCAAAAAAGTACCAGACAATTTGTTTAAAAAAATTATATGAAATATGAATATAACACTTTTTAAATTGACTGCAAAAAAAACTGCGCTTCGATTTTTAAAAATCAATAACTTTTGATTCTGCTGTAGAATTTTGATAATTCTAACCTTTAAATTAGGACATATTTATCATCTTCAAAAAAGGATTAGATAAATTCTTAAAAAAAAATATGTGGAATATGAAAATAGCACTTTTTTTTAATTAACTGCAAACATATCCGTTTCGATTTTTATTATAAAAATTCTTAACTTTTGATTCCGCTGTAAACTACATTCCGTGGTAACAGAAGAAGCTTGTAAACCTAAAATTTCCAATACTTAATTTTGGTGACTCAATAAAAATCTAAAAACAATATCGATCGACTTAAAACTTTCAAAATTTGCTCAAAATTAATTCTAGATTACAATTCTATAAAAAAAAACTATTAATACATTTGAAGATAAATCCATGAGAAAGCATAATTTCATGAAAATCTGTAATCATTTTATTGGCAAAACTAAAGTATATAAACAATTGTCATCAAATTAAAATTTTCCAAATTTAATCAAAATACATTCAGGATTATAATTTTATTAAAAACTGCAAACAGTCGATGCATAGACTATGAGAGTGTAGCTTAAACTTTATAATTATTCAGTTTTACGTGGAATTATAGTAAAACTACTAACATCCTATAAATAGATTTTGAGATGAGAACAAACCACATTCTTTTTAAAGCTGTAATAGGCTTGATGATTTAAATAAATAATTATATGAAAACAATTGCACCTAATGCAACTTTAGAAATTCAAAATTCATTCAAGTTTTACGTGGAATTATAGTAAAACTACTGAAACCCTATTCATAGTTTTTGAGCTAAGCCCATGAGAACGAGCCACATTTTGTGATACGAGTAACAAGTTATTCTTATGCTGGGAAAGGTGACTGGTAGATTGGCAGTATGGCCAATATCCAATAAAAAAGCTACTTTTTTTAAATCTATGATTAAAATAAATATAAAAACAATTGCCATCCACTTGAAACTTTTCAAATTTAGTTAAAATTCATATAGGATTATATCAATGAAAAACATTTCATCCGTAGATTTTAATAATAATTTTGGAAAAAAAAATACAAAAAACAATTGCCATCGAATTGAAATTTTGCAATTATTCCGAATTAAAATTCCATGAAAAAACTATTAATATACCCTATCTACCCATAGATTAGATTTTTTTGACATCTTTAGAACGTGAAAAGTACCAACACGGCTTTGAAAAAAATGCAATTTTGCAGCACGATAGGTTGGTACTGGTATACTTCTAATATATTTATACACGAAGACACATTATTGGCAATTTGTTTTTGTTTTTTGGCCTAGGTTTGACCATTATTGATAATTTGTTATTGTTCTTGAGTTTTGACTATTTTTCGAATTTCTGCCATGGAGAATGTTCTAAACTATGTTTAGTAATAAATTGCAATTGCAATTTACCGCAAAGTTTCGCAAGTACTACTTGAAATTTTTGTCACTCAAGATGTCCAAAAAGGCTAATCTGTGGGTAGATGCGGTATAGCCCCGCTCCGTCCATAGATTTTCAATTGTCAAAGATCGCTGCAACTCAAAAAAAATCGAAATATTTGATTTTCGTAAATTTAGTGTTTAAAATGACAATCTTCTGTACCACTCTTTACAAAATATTAAAAACACATGTTGACGGTAGTTAAGGTACATTAATCTAATCAAATGATAATTCCTTGAATGCATTTAAACATTTCAATCTGTAAAGTGATTAAACCATCCTCAACCTCAACCCAACAATTCAGTTAAATCTTGTCAACGCTGAAACGTCCTGTGTTGTAAAAGCATCCGCACAGTATCCCGCAACAAAATTACCTCATATGTCTTAATGAAGGCGGCCATTATTTAAATTTAAATTTTAATTACTCACCGGGAAATGTTTTCATTTTCCGCGATGGCACGTGAAAATATTCGTTATTTATCACTTTCCATATACATACGTACGTACTGTCATCCTGATGATTTGTGTGTACCCAGTGACAGAATTTGTATGACAATAGCGCAAATAGTTAAATGGCACAAGCTAAAGGCTCGCTCTGAATAACAATTGCCGGCAGATAGCGTAACACACTATACGCGAATTGCATATCGGCGGTTTGCAGAGGTAAGTTAAGCATTGGGACGTGTTAGTACACCACATTTATCTTTTATTATACAGGTCTAGTCTATAAATTTTTTATTTATTATGTCTGTATGTACACATGTTATGCTCGGAAAATCCATATCCTTTATGAATATGGGACGTAATGTGGAGACATTTTATGTTGTTGTTGATGGTATGTTAAGCCAGATATTGGAATGTGCAACGAGTTTTACGTATTGGGTTTTTCGTTAAAATTTAATTTTAAGGATGTTTAACACAAAGTACGAAAGCAGAATATGAGTCATTTCATATGATCCGATTCTTGTGCAATTTTTTATACAGATTCAATGCGACAAATAATTGTATCAACTTTGTTTTTTTTTATCTTCAATATGTCAAAAGGTACACGGGATTGTAGTCCTGAAGAAACGACAAAAACCGGAATTACGCTCATATCTTCGGTTTCCTTTATTCGACGACTGTTCTCTCTCGAAAAATAGTTCAATCCCTTCAATATCGAATTTTGCGGAAAAAAGAAATATTACCACATAACGATAATATTATTTAAACGTCATTTTCGAGGAGAAAACACGCACTAAAAATTCAATTTCAATTTCAGAAAACAGTTATAACTGTTTTATACAATAACTGGACACAAAAAAGAAATAACTCCTCTTAAAATGGTTACCAAAATCGAGGTCTAGATTTGTATTTAGTAATAAAGTTGTCATTTCATAACGCTATCCTTTGCACTTGCCGAGATCACCTTTCTGTTTCGATCCCCTTGAATTAATGTATCCCAAACAGAACGTAAGGGAAATGCGTGGGGGTGTGATAGGAGGCAAACAGCACTCTTTGGAGGAAGACGGAAAACGGGATAGTGGAAGACGTTGCTCTGTGTGAGAGAATCGCTTCCTCTTCCGAGTGTGCGCGCGCGCGCTATTCCTGCGGGAACAAAATATTGCCGCATGGCGTACCCATTAAAAATTAACTAATTATAAACTTCCAACTCAATTATATTTCGGTGTAATGTGATGGCGGAAGCAAATAGCCATGACAAACTTTCGCATTTATTACGAGTTGTTTCGGTATTATTCCTTGAAGATCTGCTACAAAAAGTTGGATCAAAAAAATTACTCGCGTTACGTTTATTTTAGAAAAATCACTCATGTTTCGTTTATTTTTATTTAAAAGAAATAGCACCTTATTTAGTAGTAGCCTTAGATTTATATCAAAATCGAAAATTTAAAATTTTAATTGTATTATGAAGCTGGAGGCAGAAAGACCTCTGGTCGATAGCCATTTAAAGAAATAATATAGTAACCTTAATTTAAGAAAAAATGTAAATGTATAAAATGTACAGTATCTTTAATAAAGATGTAGTAAAATGAAGCTGGATATGTTTATTTTATTTGTTTATATTTCTTTACCATGCGCTTTTTATGCTTTTGCTTTCTTAATGTTTTTGTAAAAGGGATATTATCCGTAAATAAAGTTATTATTATTATTATGTTCTGGGTAAATTTAAGTTTCAAGACTGTGGCAATTGTTTTTATATTTCTTTTGGCATTTCACATTACTACAAGGTGTGTTCTCGTGTGATTATTTCAAAATCTGTCAAAGGCAGTTTCAATATTTTGATTGAATTATAAATATAAAGCAAAATTTAGTTTGAAGGCTGAAATACTTCGGTCGATGACCATCTGTAGATGGTCATAGAGTTTCAATTAACTGTATTTATTATTATTATTATTCTAGTTTGAGTAAATTAGAAAAGTTTTAAGTCTATGGCGATTGTTCTCACTTTTTTTCAAACCTTCAAAAGGGATTTTGAATTGGCTATACTTCGGCCATTGAGGATGATTTTTTATGGAATTTTGTCAGCGCGTTTTATATTTTTTCTGCGATGTTTTTCAAGTGCTCAAAAAAAAATCAAACAAAAATTTTCAAAAATTCATATCTCCATTAAAAATTGTTGAATTAACAAAAACCAAATTGATTTTGAATAGGCGATACTTCGACCATTGAAGATAATTTTTTTAAGGAATTTTTTCCACGGGTTTTATATTTTTTTCTGCGACGTTTTCATTCAAGTGCTCAAAAAAATAAAATTAAAATCTTCAAAAATCCATATCTCTTTTGAAAATTGTTGAATTTACAAAAACCGAATTGATTTTGAATTAGCTATACTTCGGCCATTGAGAATAATTTTTTATGGAATTTTGTCTGCGCGTTTTATATTTTTTCTGCGACGTTTTCATTCAAATGCTCAAAAAAATAAAACGAAAATCTTCAAAAATCCATATCTCTATTGAAAATTGTTGAATTTACAAAAACCAAATTGATTTTGAATTAGCTATACTTCGGCCATTGAGGATGATTTTCTATGGAATTTTGTCTGCACGTTTTATATTTTTTCTGGGATGTTTTCATTCAAGTGCTCAAAAAAAATTAAACAAAAATTTTCAAAAATTCATATCTCCATTCAAAATTGTTGAATTAACAAAAAACAAATTGATTTTGAATAGGCGATACTTCTACCATTGAGGATATTTTTTTAAGGAATTTTTTCTACGCGTTTTATATTTTTTTCTATGACGTTTTCATTCAAGTGCTCAAAAAAATAAAATTAAAATCTTCAAAAATCCATATCTCTATTAAAAATTGTTGAATTTACAAAAACCAAATTGATTTTGAATTAGCTATACTTCGGCCATTGAGGATAATTTTTTATGGAATTTTGTCTGCGCGTTTTATATTTTTTCTCCGACGTATTTATTCAAGTGCTCAAAAAATTAAAACGAAAATATACAAAAATCCATATCTCTATTGAAAATTGTTGAATTAACAAAAAGCAAATTGATTTTGAATTAGCTATACTTCGGCCATAGAGGATTTTTTTTTTTTTAATTCTGTCTGCCCGTTTTATATTTTTTCTGCGGTGTTTCCATTCAAGTGCTCAAAGAAATCAAACTAAAATTTAAAAAAATTCATATCTCCTTTAAAAATTGTTGAATTAACAAAAACCAAATTGATTTTAAATAAGCGGTACTTCAACCATTAAAGATATTTTTAAAGAATTTTTTGTACGCGTTTTATATTTTTTTTCTGCGACGTTTTCATTCAAGTGCTCAAAAAATAAAAACGAAAATTTTCAAAAATCCATATCTCTATTGAAAATTGTTGAATTTACAAAAACCAAATTGATTTTGAATAAGCTATACTTCGGCCATTAAGGATGATTTTTTATGGAATTTTGTCTGCGCGTTTTATATTTTTTCTGCGATGTCTTCATTCAAGCGCTCAAAAAAATAAAACTAAAATGTTCAAAAATTCATATCTCCATTAAAAATTGTTGGATTAACAAAAACCAAATTGATTTTGAATAAGCGATACTTCTACCATTGAGGATATTGTTTTAAGGATTTTTTTCTACGCTTTTCATATTTTTTTCTGCGATGTTTTCATTCAAGTGCTCAAAAAATTAAAACGTAAATCTTCAAAAATCCAGATCTCTCTTGAAAATTGTTGGATTTACAAAATCCGAATTGATTTTGAATTAGCGATACTTCGGCCATTGAGGATGATTTTTTTATGGAATTTTGTCTGCGCGTTTTATATTTTTTCTGCCATGTTTTCATTCAAGTGCTCAAAAAAATCAAACAAAAATTTTCAGAAATTCATATCTCCATTAAAAATTGTTGAATTAACAAAAAACAAATTGATTTTGAATAGGCGATACTTCGACCATTGAGGATATTTTTTTAAGGAATTTTTTCTAAGCGTTTTATATTTTTTTCTGCGACGTTTTCATTCAAGTGCTCAAAAAATTAAAACGTAGATCTTCAAAAATCCAGATCTCTATTGAAAATTCTTGGATTTACAAAAACCGAATTGATTTTGAATTAGCGATACCTCAACCATTGAGGATGATTTTTTATGAAAATTTGTCTGCGCGTTTTATATTTTTTCTGCGACGTTTTCATTCAAGTGCTCAAAAAATTAAAACGAAAATTTTCAAAAATCCATATCTCTATTGGTTAATGATTTTATTTCAAAATAATCCTTTGAGAACATAATCTTTCGAAATATGCGTTTTTTCAGAGGTAAAAGCAAAATAGGAAAACATTTGCCACATACCTAAAACTTTTCAAATTTACTGGACAAACATTCTGTTTTTCTGCAAAAATCTCCAAATACTTCTCGAATTTTAAACTGAATCGAGGATATTCGTATATTTATTTGGTATAGCGGATAATATAGCTAAAATATTACCTTCAGTCACAAAAGGAGCACTATTTACGTGACCGGGTGGACAAATATTAGCAGAATCATATCAAAAACATTTTTGAGGAACCATTAACCATTAACAATTTTCCGACGTTTACTAACCATGATAACAGTTACAGTTTAAAATCACTGATATTAGAAAGTAGCAATCACAGGTAACAACGTGATTCAAAAGTAGCAGTTTTGCCTATCTCTATTAATTAAAATAGTGGCTTGCATTAAAAAAAATCATGTAATCTTTACAGAAAATAGTTCCCCACTTTGGCATTTATTTGATGCCTACGTTTTTTTTTTCGGCCCACGGGCGGACACAATACGATGCGATCGTTTCTGGGGGCGTGGATTTTTCTTTCAACGATTGAATCAATTGTCTATTATTGTATAAACTAAAGAATAGAAGTATCGTATTTAACGTGATAACATCTACATTCTCGAATTCCATTGACAAGTATTTAGAAAAAGTTTCGTTCGTTACACCATGTCATAATATTATTCGTGAGATAATCCCGGCTGATATTTCCTATTTATTAAAAAGTAACAATGGCTCTTACACATGTTCAATTATAGTTAAATGTTCAATACCATTAATACGTATTGTTTTAATTATAAAGGAGATGGTAATATTTATACAGGGTCAGCAGTGATGGCCGCGGGGTGACTCATGGTACGGCCGAGGTAGTAGAGGTGGTAATATAGGCAAGTGCGGTCACGCCGCCAGCCGTATCTGCAACCGAGCCGGCCGTACCATGAGTCACACCGCGAGCCATCACTGTTGCGCTTGTCTGTAATTAAAAATGGTGATCATGTTACTTTCTCCGATTTGATGGTATAATAGCATATACAAGAAATTCACTTTTAAACAGTGATGGCTCGCGATGTGACTCATGGTACGGCCGGCTCGGTTGCAGATACGGCTGGCGGCGTGCCGCACCTGTCTATATTATCACCTTTGCTACCTCGGCCGTACCATGAGTCACACCGCGAGCCATCACTGTCTAAAAGTGAATTTCTTGTATATACTATTATACCATCAAATCGGAGAAAGTAACATGATCGCCATTTTTAATTACAGACAAGCGCATTTTAATTCATAGGCGCCTGCGATTCGTTTTTTTTTTAACCCATTGTACTAATTGCAAGAAGGAATAAATGACACGTTTGCAAATCAAGATTTAATTAACGATTGCGTGCGTCTTTTGTGAAATAAAATGGGCTATTGACGTTTGTTAAATATTTCAATTGAGTTTGGCTTCAATCGATGTACGAGATAAAAAAAAATACGGATTTAATTGAACGAAAGGTATTTATTTTTCATTCGCGCCACGTATCAAATTTTGCTTTAGTTTTTTCATTCCATTACGTTTTATACATATTATATTTTCATGCATGCCCTCCGGGAGTATTTCCCATATATATATATATATATATATATTCGATACCGTTTCATTTGTTTGTAAAATATGATGTTTGCAATTGTAAATTATAAATTTTCACATATTTTAAGATTCAGGCTATTACATTTATTTAATGCATCTGCAACAAGTGAGGTTAATTTATTTGTTTAAAGATTCGTCTAATTTAAATAATATTTTTTATTCGCTATTTACTAATGGGGGAAATGTAGTTCCTTTAAAGATCTATTCAATAACATACAAATATACATGGTGTTCTATTTAAAAAAAAATGCAACTTTGTGTCATAACTCTTAAATTGAAAGTCAAAATAAGAAAATAAGCACGCTACTGAATTCTCTGAAGAAGACCACACAAATAACTGCTTAACTGCTTTTTGCATATCTCACAGTTATAATAACCAAAAATTGAAAAACTCCCAATACCTTCCAAACTAATGACATTGTTATTACTCAGAAAAAGAGGTCATAACGTATATATTAGATTTTTTCTAACTCTTAAGGTTACCGATAAAAACATAGAATTTGGGCCACTCGGTACATTTTTAATCATGAGATAAGTATGAATCTGCCCGAGATATTTATGCAAATGCGAAAAATTAATTTGTATACCTTCAAAATTAAAATTAATTAAAATGTTATTGCATATAATACAATTCTAAATCGAGTACTGCCATTGTAAATTAAATAAATGCGAAATTTACATAAAGCAGCCTACTGTGTATTTTAAAAGGTCTTCAAAAACAAGTTATTCACCCCGCGAGCTACCGGATGGTCGGAATTTCGTTCTCACATATACGATAATATTTGTTAAGGATATTTATTCAATAATACGCCCAGAGGAATATTCGTTGCAATGTGTATATGTGGTTGGTTAAAATAATTCGGTAATAAATTTATAATCAGCAGACATTTTCGTCGACTTTAAAAACATGTTCTCTGCGGTACAAAACATTGGTGTTAACTAACATAGAGTATATAAAATGTGATGTTCCTCATGGATCCGTTCTAGGACCTATATTATTTTTTCTGTATGATCCAATTGTATGACTCAAATTTCATTAAATAAATTTAAATTTAATCATTCTTAATGAAAAAATGGAGCAAATTGCCATCAAACGCGCTTGCCAGGTTTGCTTTCAATCATCTAATTCTAAAAAAAGAACGAAATAGTGTTTTTTTTTTAACATATATGATCTGGATCACAACGAAATAGTGTTAACACTAAAGATAAATACTTATCAAGATGAATTTTTCCGGCGATTTTTTTAACGCGGAGCTTTAGAACATGGATCTTCTTGGTCCTTGGACAACCAGAGAGCTTTCACTCTATCTAGCGCAATTTTATATCTGAAATCAGCGGCAGACAAATATTCGTAATCAAGTCGAAAATTCCAGGCATCGAGAAATAAGTTTTTTTTGTTCCATACACATATAAAATTTGATCCGTTTTGGGGCCATAATTATTTTTTCTATTTGATATAATTCAATTTCTGAGACTGTATGACAAGTGACACAACTTTAACGAAATAAATTTAGTCATTCTCAATAAAGAAAAAAATGGAGGAAATCCCAAAAGCACTTGCCAGGTTTGCTTCCAATCATCTAACTCAAAAAAAAAAGAAAACAATTGCCTCTACACTGAAAATAAATACTTATCAAAGATGAAACTGATTCAAGAACTTTTCCGGCGAGTTTTCGAACACGGGACTTTTTAGGCCTTAGAGAACCAGAGTGCTTACATTTTGCATTCTGGATCGTAAAATTGTACTTAAATTGCAGGTATCAAGTTAGAAATAAATTATTTCCTCTTAATTATCTAATTTTTTTTTAACTTAAATGAGAATTAAAGCACTATCATGTGAGGTTCCACATGGACACCCCTAATTTTCAACCCCGTAATTATTTAGCGCACATCTAATGACTTGTAAGTTGGGAACACGGAAAATAACTATCGGTTAAAATTAAAAAAAAAATTAAAAAATTAAATAAAATTATGGAACAAAACAAGCGTTTTACTTTACCCAACTTGAAAATATGGTTCCATCAACAAAGTAGCACAACAAGTATTCAATATATGGAAAATAATTAATTTCCACCCCCAAGCAACGCCGCGCAGTGTCCTAATAATTGTAAATAATTTTAAAGTTCGCGCATCACCATAAAAATGTAAGCACATCGATAGATTCTAAATTAACCATACTTAATAATAGAAAAATAAAATTTTTGTCACCGCACCCGGAACACAGGGAAAATCATTATTTTCCACCCACAAGCAACGACTACGTGCAGTGTCTTAATAATTGCAAAATTTTTCAAAGTTCGCACATCGCCATAAAAAATGCAAGTACATTAATAGATTCTATATTAACCATATTAAATAATAGAGGAATAAAATTCTTATGATCGCACCTAGAGCACAAGGAAAATAATTAATTTCCAAGCGCAATATCTCAATAATTGCAAAAATTTTCAAATTTCGCACATCGCCATAAAAATATATAACCACATCAATAGATTCTATATTAACCATATTAAATAATAGAAAAATAAAATTCTTATGACCCCACTTGGAACACAGGAAAAATAATTATTTTCCATCCTCAAGCAACGAATACGTGCAGTGTCTTAATAATTGTAAAATTTTTCAAAGTTCGCACATCGCCATAAAAAATGTAAGTACATCAATAGATTCTATATTAACCATATTAAATAATAGAGGAATAAAATTCTTATGATCGCACCTAGAGCACAAAGAAAATAATTAATTTCCAAGCGCAGTATCTTAATAATTGTAAAAATTTTCAAATTTCGCATATCGCCATAAAAAATGTAAGCCCATCGATAGATTCTATATTAACTATACTAAAAAATAGAAAAATAAAATTCTTATGACCCCACTTGGAACACAGGAAAAATAATTATTTTCCATCCTCAAGCAACGAATACGCGCAGTGTCTTAATAATTGTAAAATTTTTCAAAGTTCACACATCGCAATAAAAAATATAACACATCAACAGATTCTATATTAACCATATTAAATAATAGAAAAATAAAATTCTTATGACCGCACCTGGAGCACAAGGAAAATAATTAATTTCCAAGCGCAGTATCTTAATAATTGCAAAAATTTTCAAATTTCGCACATCGCATTCTACATTAACCATACTAAATAATAGAAAAATAAAATTTGTGTCACGGCACCCGAAACACAGGGAAAATCATTATTTTCCACCCTCAAGCAATGACTACGCGCAGTGTCCTAATAATTGCAAAATTTTTCAAAGTTTGCACATCGCCATAAAAACATAACCAAATCAATAGATTCTATATTAACCATATTAAATAATAGAAAAATAAAATTCTTGTGACCGCACCTGGAGCACAAGGAAAATAATTAATTTCCACGCGCAGTATCCTAATAATTGCAAAAAAATTTAAATTTCGCACATCGCCATAAAAAATGTAAGTACATCAATAGATTCTATATTAACCATATTAAATAATAGAAAAATAAAATTCTTATGATCGCACCTGGAGCACAAGGTAAATAATTAATTTCCAAGCGCAGTATCTTAATAATTGCAAAAATTTTCAAATTTCGCACATCCCATAAAAAATGTAAATACATCGATAGATTCTACATTAACCATACTAAATAATAGAAAAATAACATATTTATCACCGCACCAGGACTACAGGAAAAATAATTATTTTCCACCCTCAAGCAACGAATACGCGCAGTGTCCTAATAATTGTAATTTTTTTCAAAGTTCGCACATCACCATAAAAAATATAAGCACATCGATAAATTCTACATTAACCATACTAAATAATAGAAAAATAAAATTCTTATGACCGCACCTGGAGCACAAGGAAAATAATTAATTTCCACGCGTAATATCGTAATAATTGCAATTTTTTTCAAATTTCGCACATCGCCATAAAAAATGTAAGCACATCGATAGATTCTACATTAACCATACTTAATAATAGAAAAATAACATTTGTGTCACCACACCTGAAACACAGGGAAAATGATTAGTTTCCACCCTCAAGCAACGATTACGCGCAGTGACTTAATATCATAATTGCAAAATTTTTCAAAGTTCACACATCGCCATAAAAAATATAACCACATCAATAGATTCTATATTAACCATATTAAATAATAGAAAAATAAAATTCTTATGAACGCACCTGGAACACACGGAAAATAATTAATTTCCACGCGCAGTATCTTAATAATTGCAATTTTTTTCAAATTTCGCACATCGCCATAAAAAATGTAAGCACATCGATAGATTCTACATTAACCATACTTAATAATAGAAAAATAACATTTGTGTCACCACACCTGGAACACAGGGAAAATGATTAGTTTCCACCCTCAAGCAACGATTTCGCGCAGTGACTTAATATCATAATTGCAAAATTTTTCAAAGTTCACACATCACCATAAAAAATATAACCACATCAATAGATTCTATATTAACCATATTAAATAATAGGAAAATAAAATTCTTATGAACGCACCTGGAACACACGGAAAATAATTAATTTCCACGCGCAGTATCTTAATAATTGCAAAATTTTTCAAATTTCGCACATCGCCATAAAAAATGTAAACACATCAATAGATTCTAAATTGACCATACTAAATAATTGAAAAATAAAATTCTTATGACCGCACCTGGAGCACAAGGAAAATAATTAATTTCCAAGCGCAGTATCTTAATAATTGCAAAATTTTTCAAATTTCGCACATCGCCATAAAAAATGTAAACACATCAATAGATTCTAAATTGACCATACTAAATAATTGAAAAATAAAATTCTTATGACCGCACCTGGAGCACAAGGAAAATAATTAATTTCCAAGCGCAGTATCTTAATAATTGCAAAATTTTTCAAATTTCGCACATCGCCATAAAAAATGTAAGCACATCAATTAACAGAAAAATACAATTCAAATCACCGCACCCCGAACACAGGGAAAATAATTAATTTCCACCCTTAAGCAACGACTACGCGCAGTGTCCTAATAATTGTAATTTTTTTCAAAGTTCGCACATCACAATAAAAAATATAAGCACATTGATAAATTCTACATTAACCATACTAAATAACAGAAAAATAAAATTCAAATCACCGCACCTGGAACACAGGTAAAATAATAATAAATAATTTCCACCCACCAAAATTTTTCAAATTTCGCACATCACCATAAAAAATGTAAGCGCATCAATAGATTATCAATTGACTATACTAAATAACAGAAAAATAAAATTCAAATCGCCGTACCTGGAACACAAGTGAAATAATTAATTTCCACCCACCAAAATTTTTCCAAGTTCGCAGCACATCGCCATAAAAAAATAAAATTAATTTTTTTATTGATTCCACAAATCTAAAATCTAAAAATACCTACATATACATATCATTCAGCATGATCAAGTTATCGCCCATATCTCTTGAATTTTTGAGTACCCAACTCCAAATCAGATTTACCACACATACAACGATGTTAATCCCGCTCGTACTCCTATTACCAATAAATCTCGGAACCGTGTATATTACAAAATGCTGATTCCGTTTCCTCATTACAAATCACGGACCATTGTGAACGTGTGGGAATGATGAGTTACAACTTAAACGCCCGAGATGGTCATCTGCATATTTCGGTAATTAAAAGCGCACGATTTGAATGGATTCCTCCATATCGCGCCTTAAAAATAATTTAAATGACGATTAAATCCCAACTTGCACGTCACGGTGACTCTACCGGTGTTGATTTAACCGTTACGTACCGATGCGTTCGGGATTATACAAGAAAGTGCATAACCGCTTCCAGAGACCCCACAGGTTAACTGACTGGTAACCGTTAATTAATTATTAATAAAAAAGCGTTCGGGCGGGACTTTTGAGTTTGTGTGGAAATGGTTATAATGATAGGATTAAGATGTCTCGTGTGTAATAATTCAATTTTTTTGAAGTGAATGAAAGTTTACGGTTATGTGGGTCTGAATGGTGATTTGTATTTAAATTATGGTTAATAGTTTTTAATTTGAGGTTACTAATGCTAACTATTTACCTATTGTGGATCCAGTGACGGTTCGCGGGGTTTTTTCTGGTACGGCCGAGGAACAAGAGGTGGTAATACAGATAGGTAGGGTCAGTTACTGAGACGGCTGTATCACCACCTCTTGTTCCTCGGCCGTACTAGAAAAAACCCCGCGAATTGTCACTGTGTGGATCTACTTTTATCATTGTCTAGAAGCGAGCAAGTTGCGGATGCGGATCTCGATGCCACTGTATGAGCTGTATCAGCGAACATTAAGATGTTGTTTTTTTTTAATGTATTCTTAAAATTAAATGTATACAACGTATGCTATAATTTTCCATTATCTCAAAGTCGAACAAGTGATTTTTTTTTGGGACTCGAACCCACGACGCCTCGCACCGAAAGCGGGAGTGCAACCGCTCCGCCACGGAGCGCCCCAACAAGTGAATTGATAATGAATGCAATATATCGATCGCAGCACTTGAATAATGGGATGTAATCGTGAGTGCACTGATGTGCCTCCTTTGTGGCAAACTTCCTGCATCTTGGGCAAATATAATGTAAAATCATTTGATAAATTCATTTCTACCTGACCTTAGGAAGGATAAAAGCGCGACATAGGGTCACGACCTAACTGTAAATAATGACACATGATCCACGGCGCATCTGCCGACTCAAGAATACTTAAACTACCTGAACCAATGTTGATGCGTGGGAGAGAGGAGAACACAAAGTGTAATCGAACTCCTTGTAAAAACGAAAAAAAAAATACTCGCCAGACGATATTTTCTTTATGGGTCTTTGAACCAACTACCTTTTTTATGATTTGCGAATTGGCAACCTGATATTTTTTTTTTCAAATTGTACATCTTCCCGGAATTAGATCGATGTGCATTTTTGCCGGGTTTACTGCTACCAGTGGATGTCGGGTTCGTTCAACTCGGCTGCTGTGATTTTATGGATGATTCACCGGTAAAAAATTCACTTTTCCATTTTTATTGTCGCGCGGTGTTGCACAACTTTTTGTAACTCCTGCGGATTTTATTTATTGCGCATGCAAAATAAGTGCAGCACGTTAAAGAAATATGACAGCCGTTTAAAGTCTGAAAATCGTTTTTTCTTGCTATTTTAGCAAGCTGAAATTTTCGATTTTTATCGTTCTTCTGATGAAAAAGCCCTACGGCGATTATTAAAAAAGTTGATTTTTCCGAAAGAGAGAGACAATATATTTATTGAGACACTTTTACAACTGACTTCAACAGGCAATTGACCAGAGGTCTTCCAGCCTTATTTTTCCGATTTTTTCCATTTTCGAGTTTTCTTTGCGAACGCGCCACGGGCTTCAAATCGACATTTGTTCTTGAGCAAGTAAATTTTCTGATGGGTCTTAATGAGATCTTTGCGGTGACGTGTAGAAACTTCGAATCCAACCAGTGTTTTTTTCAGGAAATCATTTCAAATATAATTTTTCAGCAAAAGTAAGTAAAGTGTAGTTTTGCAGGTTTTCGTCAAAAACTTGAAATCGCAAATTTTAATTGAATCCGACCAATTTGTGCGCGAGAAGCACAGATTTGCAAACCGCGTTCGATTTTGAGTTTTCGTTTAGCTGCTACGGCCGTTCAGGATCTGAAAAATCGACTTTTTTTTAAACTAAAAAACTTATATAAATAGTATTTACTTTAGGGCAGAAAGACCGATAGGTCGATAGCCCTAATAAAACATTGTTTACTACTACTAGTATTTACTTATTTATAAATAAATAATAGAGAAGATTCTACGTATATAGCTGAATCAAAAGTATGAACCTGCAACCTCCAGATCTCCGGTCTGGGATGCTGCCAATTGCAACTTTTTACTTTTTCTTTTTCAATCTATACACCTCCTCAAGATTATCAAATGCTGAAAATCGGTCTATACACATCTCGATTTCGTACTTTTGAAATGCAAAAAAGGCGACCTTTATCATCGACTAAAAGACTTTCTTTTTCTTGTTTCATCGATACACCTCTTCAAGATTATGAAATTATAAAATTCGGTCTATACACATCTCGATTTCGTACTTTTGAAATGCAAAAAAGGCGACCTTCATCATCGACTAAAAGACTTGCTTTTCTTGTTTAATCTACACCTCTTCAAGATTATGAAATGCTAAAATTCGGTCTATACACATCTCGATTTCGTACTTTCGAAACGCAAACAAGGCGATCTTTAACATATTGTGCAAGACACGAAGGATGATTGACACGTCTTTAGTACATTCTTAATTACTTGAAAACATGGCGGGGGATTATTTATTTTGCCTTCTAACGGCGCGGTTCCGTTATACCAACGCAAAAACGTTAATTTTACCGTACCTCTCGTCCTTAAATAAATTCCATGCGTAAGCTTAATTCGCCGCCGGCAATATATCACGTTACATGTGAAAACCAACTGTCAAGCATCGGGAGTGATTCATATTAATTCTTTTTAGGAGGCAGTGCATCATCATCATCATCACCTGCTTGTCTTCGAAGATGATATATGCTTGTTTAATGCGTTTTCTATCATAATGACAGAGGCGATAATTCGTTGTCGGGAGGCCGCCGAATCTGGTGGTGGAATTTGCATGCAAGAATTAATCAAATATCATCACCAGAAAAGGTATTGTATTTTTAGTGTGTATTTTGTCTAATTTTAATGTGTATTTTATCTTTAGCCAAAGAAGTAGCTGTATTCATGACTTGTGTAAACTGTAACGTATTGACACCAAATAAAATTATTATTATTATTATTTCTTTATTCGGATAACATTTTTTCAAAATGTTTAAATTTTTTTTTCTCGATTATTAAAGAGAGATAATTTTAGTAATAATAATAATATTTATTTACGGCTAACGCCATTTGTACAATAAGCTACGAAAAGAGATTGAACACATTTGGTCAATTTACAAATGCAAAAATTCGAATACCTAACGAAACAAAATTGGCGAAGTTTTGGAAATAAATATATTGGCATTAATCATGCAAGAACTGTCTCCATCAACAAACAAAAAAATGTCAATGGAGCACGTATACTTCAACGCACCACAATGAAAGTTTTAAAGAAGCATCAATTCCACCGCACAAGCTCTCAATATCACAACCTATAGATGTTGATGATAACAATAAGAGAGTGGCAACATTCCGTCTTTGGTAACTGCGAATGAGATAACGCGAAAATCTTGTGAACAGATGAAACTCGATTCAAATAGTGGCATGTGTAACAGACAAAATGAGTATTTATGAAGTCAAGACAATCCTCAACGGGTTGGTCCGAGAAGATTACAAGTATAGTTTTGGCTTAATGTATTCGATCAAAAAATATATTTTTGAAAATGATTATCTTCATTTCCTTCAAGATATAATAATAGTTTATTACGGGACATGCCCATTATTACAAATACATGAAAAAAAAAATCATCAAAATATTACAGTGAGCAGAAATTAATTGAAAATGTAAATTACAAAAAAAAATCAGGAATTGACATATATACAATCTTTAAAGACATGCTCCATGATTTAGGTTTATCATCACGCCTGAATGAAGATGATTATCTTCACTTTTTTGAAGATATCTTTACAAGATAGGTTTATCATCGATTAAGATTGTTTCAACATGATGGAGGCTTTAAGAACTTTCCCTAACTCATGGGTAGGAAAAAATGCACCAATCCTACCAGACCGCTTCGATCGTCTGATTTGCCAACTTTTCCTTGCGGAAAAATGAAAAAAAAACATAGAAAATCTTATGCTTTCACGGATGACCTTGACCAGGATTTAATAATATTTACGGAAAAAAGCTGCAAACTCTACTTTAGGGTCATTTGGGCCATAATATTAATGGTGGTCTTTTTGAACGTCTCTTGTAGCATTTGCAATTACCTTTTATACTTAAAATGTTTTTATACTTTATTTAGTGTTTTGATGAAGTCCAATTATTTCCGTAAACATAATAAATAATTAAGGCCAATTATCTCGAAAACTAGTGATGGGGTGTTTGTAGATTTATTATAAATCGTAAAGTACAATAAATTTTGAATACATTTGAACAGTTTTAGATTTGTGGCAACTTTTTTTAAAATTTCTTTTTACGCTTGAGAAAATGCTCAACTATAAAATAACAGAAGGCCACGCGATTATCCCAATTATCTGGAAAACTAGTGATGGGGTGTTTGTAGATTTTCACTAAATCGTAAAGTACAATCAATTTTGAAAACATTTGAAAAGTTTCAGATTTGTGGCAACTGTTTTTTTAATTTTTTTCCGCTTAAGAAATTGCTCAACTATAAAATGACAGAAGGCCACGCGATTATCTCAATTATTTCGAAAACCAGTGATGGGGTGTTTGTAGATTTTTACTAAACCGTAAAGTAGAATCAATTTTGAATACATTTGAACAGTTTTAGATTTGTGGCAACTGTTTTTTTTTATTCCTTTTAAGCTTGAGAAAATGCTCAACTATAAACTGGCAGAAAGCCACGCGATTATCCCAATTATCTCAAAAACTAGTGATAGGGTGTTCATAGATTTTTACTAAACCGAAATTACAATCAATTTTGAATATACTTGAAAAGTTTGTGGCAACTGTTATTTTTTTATATTTTTTTACGCATGAGAAATTGCTCAACTATAAAATGACAGAAAGCCACGAGATTATCCCAATTATCTCAAAAACCAGTGATGGTGTCTTCGTAGATTTTCACTAAACCGCAAAGTACAATACATTTTTAATACATTTGAAAATTTTCAGATTTGTGGCAACTGTTTTTTTTTCATTCTTTTGCGCTTGAGAAAATGCTCAACTATAAAATAACAGGCCACGCGATTATCCCAATTATCCCTAAAACTAGTGAAGGGATGTTTCTAGATTTTCACTAAATCGTAAAGTACAATACATTTGAAAATGTTCAGGTTTTTAATTTAATTTTTTTTACGCTTAAGAAATTCTTCATAAAACGCATTATTTTGTTATATCATAATATGGTATAGAATTACAGTAATTATATATCATTAATTACCATGTTGCAATTGTTAAATGTTAGTAATGGAAAGAAATATTTTATTAAAAGGAACTGGTTGTGAGACAATTGAGATATTGAATGGCCGTTTGAAAATCTCGCAAGAATTCGAGGTAACCTTAAAGAACTCCGTTCTTTAGTTAATTACCACTCTGGCCCAAATAATCTCCATAATTACTAGTCAGCGGCTTTTAATTATTCCCGGGGAACGCTAGCGAAATTGTTACTTCGTACATGTTGAAATTAACGCGGGCGATGCACGAGTTTCAACAAATATGTAACTCATTATACATCTGGAAATATTAATTTATTTTACGATTAGAGCAAGAAAACTTTCAGGTGCGCCGATTTTTTTTCTTGCGTAGATTTTGGAGCAATTCTTCAAATAAATTGAAGACTATTTATATTAAACGTTTTTGCGATGGGTAGTACATGGAGGGGTGGGGTCGGAAGATCGCCGCCCCCCTCACACATCTGGCAGTTTAGTTGCAATGAAAAACTGGAGCGAATGGTAGCCACACCAGAAAATATTGTCCATGTAAGAACGTTTGTTCTTCCAACCCGGTCAACCTTACGCCGCGCACAAAAACTCCGGATTAATCGTCGAAGTTTAATGAACATTTTAAGAAACATCTGAAATCCCACTCTTAGAAAATAATGGTGGTTAAAAAGCTCTTTCCGACTGACCACCAACGTGAGCAGTGTGCGCATGTTGGAAATTTTAGAGAACGAAGATGCAGTGGTGATGTTGACAAACAAAATTGTCGTTGTTGGGCACCTGACAACCCGCTAGAATTACACCAACGGCCTCTACACACCGAAAACTAGGTACTAGGAATAATTGGGCCCTTCTTTTTTGAAAATGAGAGAGAGAGAGAGAGAGAGAGAGAGAGAGAGAGAAAATTAAAGGAATCCATCAAAAATAAAATCTCGCCGATTGAAAGAGTGCATTGCGACCGAGGGTCGTCATTTAAATGATACTACTATTATTTTTCATAAGTGGTTTACAATTTTTCCTTTTAGCAATAAAATTTATCTACACACTGTGCTTATGTTCAAACCTGTATGATCAAAATTGAAAATTTGACAAGGTTTTGAAATTCGCCCGTTTTGGTTTAACCACCTTGCACAAAAGCGTTCTTTAAGGTTGGACAGACTTATCAACAAGAATAACATTGTAAGAATAGTGACTTCAAAATAAGTTCCAACTTTCAAGGTGCAGAATCTTTTGTCTAGTGAAGATATCGGAACTTTTACTTATAACCATTGAAGAATGATTAATTCTTAAGGAACGTTGAACTTAGCTGTCAACGTGAATAAGATGTTGACAACGATTTTTGTAAGCAACAAAAACTTTCAACATCCAAGGTGCACCGAATTTTCTTCTAGTACAGATATTTAAGCTTTTCTTCGTATAAATTAGACTGTTTAATTTAAAAGCGTTCTTTAAAGTCGTACAGATTTATCAACACGAATAACATTTTAACGAAGGTTTCAACGAAAAGTTCCAACTTTCAAGGTGCAGCGTTTTGTGCCTAGTGAAGATATTGTAGCTTTTGTTTATAAACATTGAAGACTGTTTAATTCTTAAGGATACCTTAACGTTGGGTTTAGCTAATGTACAAGTGTTTCTTAAAATTGGACAGACTTACTAATACGAATAACGTTTTAACGAAGGTTTCAACAAACCTGCAGCGTTTTGTGTCTAGTGAAGATATAGTAGCCTTCGCTTATAAATATTTAAGACTGTTTAATTCTTAAGGGTACTTTGAAGTCAGACTTAACTCAACATAAATAAGAATTTGACATCGGTTTTTGTAATAACAAAAAATGTTCAACTTTCAATGTTCGCCGATTTTTCTTCTACTACAGATATTTAAGCTTTTCTTCATATAAATTGAAGACTATTTAATTCAAAAGCGTTCTTTAAAGTCGGACAGATTTATCAACATGAATAACGTTTTAACGAAGGTTTCAACAACTTCAAAGGTGCAGCGTTTTGTGTGTAATGAAGATATTGTAGCTGTTGTTTATAAATATTAAAGATTGTTTAATTCTTAAGAATACCTTAACGTTAGTAGCTGTCAATATAAATAAGAATTTGACATCGGTTTTTGTGTTCAATAAAAATTTTCAACTTCCAAGGTGCACCAATTTTTGTTCTAATGAAGATATTGGAAATTTTCTTCAAATAAATTTAAGACTGTTTAAAACAAAAGCGTTCCTTAAGGGTGGACAGACTTATCAAAATGAATAATATTGTAACGATAATGTCATCAAAAGACTGTAATTAAGAAAAAGTTCTAACTTCCACGGTGCAGCATATTGTGTCTAGGTATTGGAGTTTTCGTTTATAAACAATATAATTCTTAAGCATACCTCAAAGTTGGACTTAGTCTAGCGTAAAGTTGGACTTAGCTGTCAACATAAATAAGATGACAACGGTTTTTGTAATCACGAAAAACTTTCAACTTCCAAGAGCTACGATTTTTTTTTTCGTTAAGATTTTGGAGCTTCTTTTCATATAAGACTGTTTAATTAAAAAAAACGTTCTTTTAAGTTTTATAGACTTGTCAACAAGAATAACATTTTGCCAGTGGTTTCTTCAAAAGACTGTAATCCAATTTCCAAATTGCAGCGTTTTGTGTCAAGTGAAGTATTGGAGCTTTTGCTTAGAAACGTTGAAGACTGTTTACTTCTTAAGCATACCTTAAAATTGGACTTAGTCTACCCTTTAGTTCTATAAAAAAAAACATACCCTATAGACTAAGCTATCAACATGAATAAGATGTTGACAACGGCTTTTGCAATCAACAAAAAAAAATTCAAATTCCAGTGCGCCAATTTTTTTTTTCTAGTGAAGCTTTTCTTCATATAAATTGAAGACTATTTAATTCAAAAGCGCTCCTTAAAGTTGGACAGAGTTTTTAACATGAATAACGTTTTAACAATGGTTTCTTCTAAAGCCTGTAATCAACAAAAAGTTTTAATTTTCAAGGTGCAGCGTTTTGTGTCTAATAAAGATATCGGAGCGTTTGCTTGTAAACAGTGAAGAGTGACTAATTCTTAAGCACACATTAAAGTTGGACTTGGCTGTCAGCAAGAATAAGATTTTGACAACGGTTTTTGTAATCAAAAAAAACTTTCAATGCATCAATTTTTATTTTAGTGAAGATATTTTTCAATTTATATCAAGAAAAGCTACCTATCCTTAAAATGTAAGTTTCTTTAATAATAGGAAATTGAAATTTTGTAATTTTGCTGGCTGTGAGAGAATGAGGTATGTCGCATATTATTACGTCATGAGAATTGAATTAGATTAAAAAAAAATGAATGACTGCTATGTTTCAACTCAGCAATCAAATTATGTGGTTCACACCTTATATTAATTCTACCAAATAAACGCTCAGCTTACTTTCTAAATTTTTAAATTTTTTGATTGACTTGCATCTGAAGCAAAAAAAGGAAAAAATTGATTGGTTTCGCCTTATTATGGAATTTTTGCCTTAGTTTTGTATTTTCTCTTATTATTTCATTTACCATTTATGAAAAATGAATAAATAAATAAATCGCATGTACTAATAATTACATCCATAATCAATCTTTCAATTTCTTGGAAAGTTCCACACCAGACGTACAAACATTTAAGGAATTCCCATAATGTTTTTCCCAAGGAAACAGAAAACACGAGTTAATCAATAAATACTCACAAATGTTATCTTGATTACATCAAAGGCGCAACGGGATCCATTGAAATACATACCTGAAACAAATAAGACAGATATAATAATAAAAAAATTATAGAATACGTGCATGAAAATATAAAGGAACACGATCAATATAATAATTGTAATTAATTGTGGCTATATTTATTCATATCGTTTACAATTCTATATGACGTTACGAAATTGCGATCAAGCGTGCAATATTATTGCCAATTGAGATTCGTGAAAGTCGAGCTTCGGCTTCGGTTCCTTCGAAATTAACGAATTATACTTGGCCCGCCATCTTTCAGCAAGTGAATGAACTCCCAATGGAGTGAATGGTTCATTGATTCTCCTGTTTTTTTTTAAGAGAATACATTTTGTTGACAAATAATAATGTAAGTTGGTATTATAAATTAGTTAACTTTTTTTTAATAATATTTCCATTAATTTAAGTAAACTGCAGATTATATTTTACAGATATATGAGGACCTCTACGCTATATAAAATTGAAAATAATTTTAGAAATTTAGTCTGAATATATAAATATTTAACATATCCAAAAATCTACAAAATTACAGCCCAGCAAATCTCGCGTGAACTTGAAGGTAGAGTACGCATTAGCAAAGTGGAGATCTCATTTGACGATACAGTCTGTTGTAAAATTTTCTAAATAGACCGTATTAAATGGATCTCAATTTCAAAGACGTCCAGCTCTTCATATAAATAATGTCACCGACTGTATGAGGCTGGAAATAGTTGTAACCCCGCCTTTTTGGCTCACGAGATATTTGTCGGGAAATAAGTCTGAAAAAAACTTATAGAAACAATACTTAACTGGCTTATTAAACTATACGGAAGAGAAATATATATTTATTGCTTTTAAAGCACTGAAATTTTGTTGGGGAATTTTTTGACATATCAACAAAAGGTGATTTTCATTAAATATTGTTTCCCCCATCAGAACACCTACAGACCGGTTCCGACCTTTCAGGTCTCATCAGTGTAGTTAGTTGCCGATGGGGAAACGAAAATTGCTATTGGAATATAAGTATTCCAAATACTGTTAACGGTAGAAACGCCAAAGTGGCGGAATTTATTGCCGGAATGTTGTACTGAAGATATTTATTGTTGTTTCGAGTAGATTTTCAGGAACACCTACAATTAAAAACATTCACGTCTGCAGAATTGTTTAAAATTAGAACGTTTTGTTTTAAAATATTTCCCAGTAAGAAAATAAGAAGTATTCTCTGTAAATCTAGTATTTTTTGTTTACTATGTAAAAATATATTTTGAATATAACAATTTCGTCTACACAAGCAGCAAAGAACAACTCGAATTTCTTAAAAATTGTTACAGGACTTTTGTTAATAAATAAACACGTTTTTAAAACCAATTAAAATTCTATTACCAATTTCCGAACGAAATCGTGTATTCCGTCTGATGGTTTGAAGGGGTATTACTGTGAACAATAGCGCCGAGAAGCGGGGGAGGATTACATATTAAGCTCGTACGGAGGGTAGGGGAGGGGAGGAATGGCTCTTTGTAATGAAAAGTCAGGCGCGCGTTGCGTTTACTTCATGAAAATCGTGTGAAAATGCGAAGGAAACCGCAAACGCGAGATTAACATTTTTCGCGCATTCGCGTATTATTAATTTGTTTCTTTGCATACAAAGATGGCAGCGGCCGTTGGTTGTACCGAATGGCACGACCGAACGGATTCCGTTAGTTCTTCATCAACCGGTAGTTCTTTGTTGTAATTTCATAATTATATGCGTATAAGTGTGTCATACGCGGCGTATGTAGGTGTACGTGGGTAATATCGAACGAATTCGAAGAAGTGATTGAATTAAGTTATTGCCTTGTTCGATTAAAGGGGAATCTGTAGATAATTATAACTTTACTTGCATTAAGCAGATAATCAAATAAATATAGTACTATTAAATGTATATCTTTATTCAGACAATACATTTACAAAAATATAGAGTAAACCAGTGACGATTAGCGGGTTTTTTTCTGGTACGGCCGAGGAACAAGAGGTGGTAATACAGATAGGTGCGGTCACTGCAACTGACCCTACCTATCTGTATTACCACCTCTTGTTCCTCGGCCGTACCAGAAAAAAACCCGCGAACCGTCACTGGAGTAAACATACATTTTGAAAATGTGTTTGTCTGGGCTATCGACCATCGACCTTTCTGCCCGTACTGTTAAATATTTACTCAAGTTTGCAAGACTTTATATCTATATTAGAAGGCAGCTTAGTCTGAATATTTACAATTTTCCTTTAGTTTCGCCTTGTCGTATTCTCACGAGTGTTACAGTATTACCGAGAACTCTAGACGTGTGGGGGTAAAGTTTGCGCAGAGTGAGAAAGTATTCGGAAAACGTGAGAGAACGCGACAACAAATCTCCGGAGCCAATTGAATTTGAGATGGTCACCAGTGATTGGTACAACTCTAATAGTTATTTATGTATCAAGGGCGTGTAATTATAAGGGTGGAAATTGCACCATCCGATTTTATATTATTTTTTCCATCAGTAAGTCTTAATTTATGGAAAATTCATAATTTCAATTGAAATGCGAGAATAGAAATAATCGCAGTTGCCTCGATATGCATAATTTATACGTAACCATGGTAATCGGTGTCAATAAGAACAATAGATTGTAAAATTTGCTCTTCGTGTCAGTGTTTCTGTGATTCAAAAAAGTGTTCACCCGATGTTGCGGTTGTAGAAAATGTGCTACATTAAGTTTGATCCCGACCATTAGGCGAGTGTCACATGAAAAGTCATATTATTATTAATTATGCATGTAAGTAAGAAACAACGGCTCATGCGTAGAATCTGGCGTTTTGGCCGAGGCGCCTTTTGCGGACGAATTTCGAACTAATAAAAGTCCAGAAGTCGTCAAACTGTTTATCGTTTAATCGTTTATTTTATATTATAATGTTAACACGTCAATAACTCCTTACGAGTTACGTTAAGGCACCTTTAACAACACTGGAGTTATTAAGAAATTCTTAACAACACTAATGTTTTTATATGTATCTTAACGCAACTCGTTGCTATGGAGATATTGCCAAACAAACATGATTTCGCTTTTTGATGGTTTTCATTAAACATTTTTTTTATTTAAAAATATAAAAATAGGATAAAATAAACTGTGTTACGACACACGTAACGTTATTTGATTTTACATTACTCGAGAATTTAAATTCAAAAACCGTTATAACGTTACTTGTATCGTAAATTATTATAATATCTGCTGAGATAAAAGTTTCTAAAATACAAGGATGATCGTAAATGAATTTATTTAATTGCCCTTTTCCGCGGGCCAGCGGCGCCGATTCCTCACTAGTTTTTCTTTTTGTAAACGCCAAAAACAAAAACTGACAGATAATTGCTCAAATCAGTTCTGGGCGCGCGCAGTACCTGGAGGGTATGGAATATGCCAACTTCGGATAATTGATTGCATTTTCGAAATTGCCCGTGTCGCGTCTCTCTGTACATTGTTTTTTTTTTCTCGACGGTAAATTATATGCACATCGCGCCGGTTCGTTTTTCAAAAATAAATTAGCGCGCATTTTTAATCATTTCCATCATTAATTATTCCGCAAGTAATGGCCCTCGATTTATCACGCGAATATCGCCTCTTGTGTCCACTTGTGTTGATTAATTCGTCTCGTGTCGGATTAGGTTTTTTCGGAGACCACAATTAATAATTAGTTCTTATCGTAGTTGCTTTCACTGTAATTGTTTTGAATGTTTTTTTTTCTACAAGTTTGAATTATAAAATTTATTATAATGGGAAAGATCTACACCCACCCATATGGTGTAGTCATAACCATTCTATTTTTAACTGTTAATCATTGATATAGTACATCTTTATTAACAGAAACAATTCATATAATTAACAGGAATCTGAATAAAATGATGTTAGTTTGTTAATCTTCCAAATGGTTATCGATAGCCTAGCTTTGTCGGTCTTGTGGTGGGTAAATGGATGAAATAAAATCGAATATTTTCGGATAATTGATATTAACAGTGACGGTTTGAGGGTTTTTTTCTGGTACGGCCGAGGTAGCAGAGGTGGTAATACAGATAGTCACGCCGTCTCTGCAACCGACCCTACCTGTTTGTATTGCCTCCCTTGTTACCTCGGCCGTACCAGAAAAAACCCCGCGAACCGTCACTGGATATTAACACTTAACCCATTACTTCCCATTGTACTCAAGAGAGTAACAAACATTATGCTTTAGTGACAATTACTGGCAATATTGCTTACTTTAGAGAAGTCATTTGTACCAAAAACTTTCTGTTTTAATGGTATGACAGTGGTTATATTGAGTTTTGGAAGATATCTGAGAATTTGAAATTTATTTGAACACTTACATGTCATGGCCAGTAATGGGTTAATTTTGATATATTCTTACGGAGTTTGCTAAATTTAATTTTAATTTTAAAACCCAATCTGTCGAACCGTATTTATTGCTGAAGTCCAACTCTGAAACACCCATCACAAATAATTGCGTCCGCAGTATATCATTTCGAAACATTCCCGCTTGCAGAACCCTGAAATTATTTTTCGCTTTAATTGCCTTCAACCAGCATGCACCAATAAAAATTCGTATAATTGTTTTTAATTTTCGCACACCGTACTTTAAACTTCAGGAAGGCACGTAATTAGCGAGCAGTCAGAATGTTTTCAATTTCCTCTCGCCATGGGATTTGAATTATTAAGCCAGGTATTGATTTAGGCGCAAATTATACACCGTGTCCAATATAAGAATGCTCAGCATGGGTAAAAGATACAGGGTGGCTTAAATTAGGAAAAAGTTGCACTATTCAGAGTATGTTTACATGCCGATCGCATGTGATCGAAATTTACGAAAAAATGCCATTTTTCGGATTTTTGATTTTTCCAATTTTTTAGAATTTGTCAGGGTCTTAGTTAGACCTGGTGACGAGAGAAGTCAGGAAAGTTTTTGTGAATGGTGTATACCAGAAAATGCCAAGAAAATCAAACTTTTCCTTTTTAAGTAATTTGATGAAAGCATGATAACCAACCGGCGTGACAAACATTATTGGGCAACAAACAATCAACATTTAAAATAAGATAAGGCATCAACACCGATTTGGATTTAATATGTGGATAGGTATTTTAGGTAGCAGAATAATAGGACCCTTTATTTGTCACAACAATTTAAATTCCGATGGGTATATTGACCTGCTGCAGACTGAATTGAAAGACGCTTTGGATGAATTATCTCTAGCAATAATTAACAACTGCTGGTTGCAGCAAGATGGTGCTCCAGCGCACAACTAAAGAAATGTACGGGAACATTTGTCGCAGAGGTTTCCTGAAAAATGGATTGGAACTCACAGTGAAGTAGCTTGGTCGACCCGATCACCAGATTTGAGCCCGTTAGACTTTTTCCTGTGAGGTTATGTAAAAAATCAAGTGTATGACTCCACTTTTGAAAATTACGAACAATTATTGGCATCGGTTATAGCAGCAGTTAACACAATCTCCTCAGAAATATTAGACAAAGTTTTAAATTCAACTGTACAAAGTACATACTTGTGTCTAGAAAAAATTCTTTTTCCAACGCCTATTAGATTAAGAAGCTACAAAATATTAAATTTTATTTTTCTCTGTTTTTTGGCTTTAGAAGCATAATGTGTGATACATAGTTAAATTTGTAATAAAAAATGCTACCGTATACAAGGTGTTTCTACTTTTGTGGCCATATAAAAAGAGATGAAACATCGGATAAAAATTTGAAGACGCCATTTTGTAGAGCTTAAAAACTGACAACGACAAAGTGCCATTAGTTTTTTAATATCTTTTAAAATAAATACAAAAATTGGACAAATCAAAAATCCGAATAATTGCATTTTTTGGAAAATTTCGAAAACGATAAACAATCATGAATTTCTGCGATCGGCATCTAAACATACTCTGAATAGGGCAACTTTTTCCCAATTTAAGCCACCCTGTATCTCTTACCATTTTCAAAGTCCTCATGCTATGCATCTTTATTTTGGACACTGAAAGACTTCGATGGCCATTTGTAAGTTTCAATAAAGCGTCTTTATTATTATTATTATTATACATATCGTTTTCATTCTTGAGCTGGTCTGCCTTTCGTTTTCACACAACCCCGAAATGGTCTACTCTAGGAGTCGAGCGAGAACGTTGACGTGCCCCTGTTTTCAGCCGTTGGACTCCTTTTCGTGCGGTGGCAATCTCGAATTCACTCTTGCTTTCGGATGTTAACCCAAATATGTCCTGTTCTACGAAAGGTCAACACACAGGGGCAAATGACCAGACTTTCCGTAATCGATCCCCGACCCCGACACATTCGTGCAGACGCGAATTTATTTATGCAATAAAAATGTCCAATTAATGGGGGCCATTTATTAGACCCGAAAGGTGATAAGCAAATTCGCCAGGAAGTATTTCTACCGGAAACGTTGTTGTGAAATTTGGGGCTTGTCGGCTCGCATGACTTCAGGGAGTTTTCGTCGTACAAAAAATCCAGTGGCGGCTCGTGGAACATGATGATAGTGGAGCCACTTTTACAATTTATTAGATCGGATGAAACTGACGTTTGTAACGTCAAAATTATGAAAGATGGAAATGATAAATTATACAAATTAAATATCGGCCAAAAAATTGAAAATTTGCACATAAAAATCAATCACCTTAAAAATCTAAAGTATAGACCAATAAAAAATACGCTCTTAATTAAGGTAAAAATCTAAAAATATAAGCACAAAAAATCGAAAATTTACACAAATATCGAAAATTCGCGGTTAAAAAAATGCAGACCAAAAATCCGAAAATTTCAACAAAAGTTTAACCAAAACAAAGAATAAATTCAATAAAACGAAATCTTTTATGTATTTAATGCTTTCTGCAATAAGTAAGGTTGTTTCTAATTTGTTCAAAACAAAGAAATATTTACGGCAAAAATTCTAAGATTTGGAACGAAGAAATGAAAAATACAGGCCAAAGATCTAAAATATAGGCTAAACAAATCAAAAATGCTGGTCTAAAAATAAAAAAATTCAAACCAAAAAAATTGAAAAATCAAGGAAAACCAAAATAATTCGCCATTTTCAGCCACCCAATGCTTTAGCTCAAAATAAGTTGGCGACCAGAAACTAGAAAACCTCAGTTCCTGGAAATCCCACAACAAAATTTTATGGACAAAGTGTTCAGAATGGTCTCAAAAATTAAATTTAATCGATTTTAGTCAAAACGTAACCAAAAAGTAAAAAAAATCGCTCATAAAAAATAATAATTCAAGTTAAAAAATCTAAAATCAAGGGCAAGAAATCAAAAAACTTAAAAATATCAGCAAAAAATACAAAAAATCGCGTATAAAAATCAATCATTTAGGTTAAAAAAAACTAAAATACAGGATAGACCAAACATTCGATCCTGAAAATCAAAATTGCGGACCAAAAAATCGAAAATTTTAACAAACAAAACGAAAATTAAAAAAAAAATTTAGGCTAAAAGATTAAAAATTTAGACCAAAATATCAAAATTCGAGCTTAACGATAAGAAAATTAAAACAAGATTGGAAATTCAAGTACGAAAATAGCCATTTTCAGCACTCAAAATTCGGGCTTAACGATACGAAAATTAAAACAAGAAGACTGAAAATTCAAGTACGAAAATAGCCATTTTCAGCACTCGGGGTGATTAGCCTCAGAAAACATAGGAAAAAAACTCAAAATTTGCTCTGCAGTGAAGGAAATTTGCACTCGACGATTTTCAAAATAAAAAAAATTATTGCCTGAAGGTTTCGCTTCAAATAAACTTCGATTATTCAAAAATAGTGTACTTTTGATTTCCTGAAAACAACGACACGCTCCTGCAGAAAACAAGGAAATAAACTCAAAATTTGCTCTGTAGTGAAAGAAAATTGCACTCAATGTTTTGAAAAATTGTAAAGAATTAATCACTTGTAGAATTAGCTTCAAAATTACTAAAACTATACAGAAAGAGTATACTTTTGATTACTTGTAAAAATAATTGCAATATTGCTGCTGAAAACAACAGGAATTGACTCAAAACTGCACTGGAGGGAACGGAAATTGCACTCAATGTTTTAAAAAATCGTAAAAAAATAATCACTTGCAGAATTAGGTAGAAAAATAAAATATAAACACAAAAAATCGAAAATATAGACAAATATCAAAAATTCGCAGTTAAAAAAATGTAGACTAAAAATCCGAAAAAACAAAAAAAAAATCAAAAAGTTTAACCAAAATAAAGAATATTTAGGGCAAAAGCTTTACAATTTGGAACTGAGAAATGAAACATACAGGTCAAATATCTAAAATATAGGATTTTGAAAAATCAAGGAAAACAAAAATAATTTACCATTTTCATCTCCCAAAATAACTCTTTAGCTCAAAATAAGTTTCCGACCAGAAACTCGGTAGTCGAAAAGTAACCAAATGGTAAAAAATTTAAAAAATAGGATACAAAATTAAAAACTTTGTCTAAAAAATTAGAAAATTTTAACAAAAAAATCAAAAATTTAGATGAAAATTATTTCATTTGGAAATTTGTAGACACATTATTCAAAATTAGTCTCTCAAAATTTCAACCATCTGTTGCAATAAATGTTGAATTCCCATGTGAATTTCTGAAAAATGCGCTTTTTTGGTCATCAAAATTTGCTTTTTTAGTGCAACCATTTTTGTTGTCGTAAACTTGCGATTATTTTCTTTGGAAATTTGTAAAGACACATTATTCAAAATTACTCTGTCCAAATTTCAAACATCTGGTGTAATAAATGTAGAATTCGCAAATGAATTTCTGAAAAAAACGTTTTTTTTCTTGGTCATCAAAATTTGCTTTCTAGTGCAAGCATTTTTGTTTTGGTAAACTTGTGATTAGTTTTTTTAGAAATTTCTAAAGGGACATTATTCAAAATTAGTCAACCATCAACCATCAATTTCAACCATCTGATGCTATAAATGTAGAATTTGCATATGAATTTCTGAAAAATGCGGTTTTTACTTGGTCATCATAATTTGCTTTCTAGTGCAACCATTTTTGTTTTGGTAAACTTGCGATAATTTTCTTTGGAAATTCGTAAAGACACATTATTCAAGATTAGTCTGTCAAAATTTCAACCATTTGGTGCAATAAATGTAGAATTTGCATATGAATTTCTGAAAAATGCGTCTTTTTCTTGGTCATCAAAATTTGCTTTCTAGTGCAACCATTTTTGTTTTGGTAAACTTGCGATAATTTTATTTGGAAACTTGTAAAGACACATTATTCAAAATTAGTCTGTCAAAACAAATGTGGAATTCCCATTTGAATTTCTGAAAAATGCACTTTTTTGGCATCAAAATTTGCTTTTTAGTGCAACCATTTTTGTTGTGGTAAACTTGCGAAATCTGCTTTTTTTGTTATCAAAATTTGCTTTTCTAGTGCAACCATTTTTTTTGTTGTGGTAAACTTGTGATTAGTTTTTGTAGAAATTTCTAAAGGGACATTATTCAAAATTGGTCTGTCAATATTTCAACCATCTGTCGAAAAAAATGTGGAACTTCCAAGTGAATTTCTGAAAAATTTGCCTTTTTGGTAATCAAAATTTGCCTTTTAGTGAAACCATTTTATTTGTGGTAAACTTGCGATCGCTTTCTTTGGAAATTTGCAAAAACACAGAAATAGTCTGTCAAAATTTTAAACATCTGTTGAAATGAATGTGGACGTTCCATGCGGTGTTACAGGTGTTGTTTAATATTTAAAACGTTTTTTTTAAGAATCAGTTAAAAATTCTTGCTGAGCTTGAGTCTACAGGTAGTAGACTCTACATAACGAACCGCCCCTGAAAAAATCTATTGTTTTTTTTTTCAAATAAGGGATAATTAGATTCGGAAACATTTATTATTTGATTATACTAACGTGGGCCTTAAAAATTAAAACTGTTTGTAAATGTTTATTTAGTCCTTTAAATATTCTGTCAAGTCGAGTTGATGAACATTCTGTCATCACTTTGTTCAACACATCTTGCGATAGATTTGCCACTTCTTCTTCTTCGACGTTGTATTTTACGGCCTGTAAAGTCTGCTGCTTGTTCGCATAGGGGGGTCAGTTCAAATCGCCAAAACGAGAAATTATGCGGCGTGGAAACGCTGGACGCAGAATACGCATGATTGATCTTGCCGTGTGTGCGGTTGCACCGTCCTGCCGGAACCATATGTCCTCCAAGCACAATTCGTCAATTTGCGGCAGCAGGAACTCTGTTATTATGTTATTGTAGAAGTGTTTCTACAGTATCGAAGAATATGTAACTTGGTTTAAAAATATTTATTTACGTAAATATTTTTTCTTATATTCCTGTATTCTGCGTGATGTTATTGTACAAAATATACAGTTACCACTTAATTATGTGTAACTTACTTTTAACTCAAGTCTATTTTCTGTATAGATATTTTTGTAGACGTGACTTGTGTATTCATTGTAATGGCGCAATACCAATAAACTTATTATTATCATTATTAATTTATATTATAAATGTAATAAACAACCACTGTATATCCACGCCCTCGTCAGGATTCGAACCCAGGACTGTGAATATTTAATAATGAAAATTTGTACAGATATCCAGTCCATATTACAATTATTAATTTATATTATAAATGTAAAAATAACCACCGTACATTAGTGACGGTTCGCGGGGTTTTTCTGGTACGGCCGAGGAACAAGAGGTGGTAATACAGATAGGTGCGGTCACGCAGCCAGCCGTTTCTGCAACTGACCCTACCTATCTGTATTACCACCTCTTGTTCCTCGGCCGTACCAGAAAAAAAAAACCCGCGAACCGTCACTGCTGTACATCCATGTCCTTGACGGGCTTAGAACCCAGGACTGTTACATAAATGATGATAATTTGTACAGATTATCTCTACATTTTTAAGTCCGCAAAAAGTAATAAACAGCCACTGTACATCCATGCCCTCGCCGGGATTCGAACCCAGGATGATTTGATGATGAACATTTTTTCCGATTATCTTTGCACTATCCAATCTCTCATTATGAGCAAAAACATCATCATTCCTCTTGTCCAAAATATTCGTTCTTAACGCGCTGTCGTTATATAAATCATCCATTGTGTCCGATAAGAATACAAATGGTCCAGCAAGTAGTTCGGACTTGAAATTTCATCTCGTTCTTTTATTTTCTTCTTTTGAGGTCCTCGTACGGAGCGTGGTGAGGTTTGAGGAGATGATAATAATAAAAAAAAGTAGTAAGACTAGCTCATTACAGATGCGGTGGGAGGTGTGTATGCGTGTTGGCCAGTTATTTCGGCTGTATGGCCGGTCACTGACCCTCGGCGTACCGCACCGCGTTTTTGTTATCTTCTTTGGGGACTTGAGGACCCCCCTGTTACAGTCTTCTTCTGTATTCCTTTTATTGCAGAGTTTCTTCAAATGCAAGGGTTTAGTCCAATTGATTTATTTATCTACAAAAAATCGATGAATTTTTTATTTTGATATTTAGTTAATTGAAAATACTCTGGTGCAGCTTTGTTAACAATAAATACATCTCTGCAGTGATTTTGTAAAAAGCCATTACACACGAGACAATTTATTTATTTTAAATTTAATGGTCCTAGAGCTAGCCACGTCGACGTGCATCCCATGCCAAAAAAAAATTATGGTCTAGTTCAATATTTCTCAAAATTTAGGTACTCGCTACTAAATGTTTTGATGTTATTTCTAGATTATTTTTAGCCTTCACACAATCAAAGCTGTTGAAAAGTTTTAATAAGTGTAGTAACTCGGAGTGGTTTTAATTTACGTTTAGGAAGGTTCGAATAATTCGCTATGACTTTATTTTCACCTTCAGTCCCGTATCTCAGATTTTAGAGTGCTGCCAAGAATACATAAATTAATATAATATAAAATGACCAAATATATAACAATACATCACTTGTTGCAGATGCATTTTTCGTCTTTATTACATTTATGAAAAGTTTTAGGATTATAAATGTAAATCTATTGCACCATCAAATTGATGGCCACATCTACATTACTGTACTTGCTTTATTCTTATATCCATCAGGTTCATCCAAAATTTCTATTAGTGAAAAAGTAATATGTATTAGCAAATCCACTAATTTTTATGAAACTGAACACTGTTTCTGAAGCCGATAGGAGTTTTTGCAAATACCAGAACAATTAAGTCATTCCAGTTAGGAAGAATTCCATCGGAATGTAGGATCGACCCAATCTGCATTTTTGTCGGCACCGAGAGAAATCCTGACCCGATGACGCCAACGACCTGGACCAGACGGTCATATCATCATTTGATTAATGCATTTCAATTTGGAAAGGAATAAATTAAAGATAACATCGCGGTGTGGCGCCCTGGCCAGGGCTAGGGTTAAGAACTTGGTCGATATGAAAGGTGCGAATTTCGGTGGTCAATGACCCAGCGGGGATCATCGATTCATTAAAAGACTACAGCGTTATAATAAAATGTATACATTTATTTAATGACTGGCAGCCACACACACACGCTCGCCCATCGATTGGGCTTAAATTTTTATTGCCACGAAGCGAACGCCCTCTGGCCGACTCTTATTACCGTAATATTTGGTTCCAGGAAATTATTTTTTCGTGACGAGTCATCTTCAAAGTTCGTAACGGTACCTCTACGTAAGATAGTGGACGTGTTTTGGTCGTGTGCATATACACTTCCTGTAAGCCCTTCAACACGTTTATATACCTGTAATTATTTATTAAATTCATGAATAGTCCATTCACCTGTTCTTTTACCCTTACGCTATATGTTTTCACAGAATTAAAAAAAAAAAACGGAAAAGTTTGTTAAATGTGTACGAAACCAATTAAAAACTTTAAAAACATAAATTTTTAAGTTTGAATTTGATTAAAACAAAACCTTCAATGTCGAAGTTTTTGAATTTTTCGAAGATTCAAAGTATCGAAGTTGCAAAGTTTCGAATTTTTTCAAGAATCGAAGTCGTAAAGTGAAATGAAACCAATTAAAAAACTTTAAAAATACATGTTGTTAAGCTTGAATCTGATTAAGACAAAAAAAGGTTTTAAAGTTTTCGAATTTTTCAAAAATTCAAAGTATCGAAGTTGCAAAGTTTTGAATTTTTTGAAGAATTGTGAAGTTTCAAAGTTTTCGAACTTTTTGAAGAACAGAAGTTGTGGAGTTTCTAAGTTTTCGAATTTTTCGTAAACACATCTTGCAAAATTAATCGTTCTTATTAGTTTCGAAATAAGTTGATATAAATTACCTTTTTCATTTGACGATATTCGCAAAATGAGACTTCGAAACTTCGAAAATTGGCGCCTTAAAAAAATCGAAACTTCACAACTTCGATTCCTAGAAAAATTCGATACTTTACAACTTCGATTCTTCAAAAATTTCGAAAACTTCGATACTTTGAATCTTCGAAAAATTCGAAAACTTCGATACTTTGAATCTTCGAAAAATTCGAAAACTTCGAAATTGACGTGTAAGAATTTTTTTTTTGTTTTAATCAGATTCAAACTAAAAAACATATATTTTTAAAGATTTTAATTGGTTTCATACACATTCAATAAACTTTTCCGTTTTAGCATAAAGGTAAAAGAATAGGTGAATGAACTATTCATAAATTTAATAAATAATTGCAGGTATATAAACGTGATAAACGTGTTGAAGGGTTTGCAGGAAGTGTATATGCACACGACCAATTCTTCGAAAAATTCGAAAACTTCGATATTTGAAGTCGTCTTTGTTTCTTTAGATTCTTCGAAGTAACTTTAATCTTTGAAGATTTTCTATGAATCTTCGAAGCTTCGAACCTTCGAAATTGGAAATCGTCGAAGAAAAATTCTTGCCCTACTTTATACTCTCATACTTCAGCTTTGGGGATGAATGAAACCCAAAAAAAAAACACAACATAACCTAACATAATTGCATTTTACTATATTACCGCGCTTACCCTATTTAATATTTTGCGTAACATACAAGCACTGAAATTATTTAAACCACAACCCAACACTACTTAATTTGTTATTCAAATTTTGCGATGGCAATCTGCGGATTATTTTCGTTTTTTTTTTTTTCGCAAATAGGAAGCATTACAATATTCCGTGTTAGATAAGCGATCATTCCCTTGTCCTCTGCAAACCAAAAACACTCACGTATCGATCGCAAGATTACTTATTAATCACCACTAATAAATTTACCTTGATTATACATTTAAACCTAAGTAGATTTAGCAACTAATTACACCAGATTAATAATTTCGATTGATACGTCGCGTCGCGTCTTGTTAAATATTTATGGAAGGACTTCAAAAGAGCTGAGCAAGATGGACGAACGCGAAAAATTTGTCAAAGTAAATGAATAATTGGAAACGTTCGTACGTTGACCTTTCGGGCCGACGACGAAGACGTTTGTAGTTGCGGCCTTGTCGTACTTTTTTTTCATTCAACTCAAAAAATATTAATTTTCCAATCTGCCGGGCACGTAATGGTAATTGATATTGATTCTTCCAATAGATGACTTGGAATTATGGAGGTGTATAAGGTTAATTGAGTATTAATAATAGTGCTGTTGTTGAAGAATCATGCAAAAAATTATACTTCATCTGTTCCAAAATGAGTATCCGATTTCGTTTTTGCCGAAACTGCAGAAATAAGTTTATACAAAAAAATCACGCTGTGGCGGGTCCCGCAAATTCAACGCGGAAAATACACCGCGAAAAATTAATCGCAGAAAGTTGATCGTAAGAAAATTCATCGCGCAGAACATTCAACGCAGAAAATTCATAGGATAAAGTTGATTGTAAGAAAATTCATCACGCAAAACATTCAACGCAGAAAATTCATAGCAGAAACTTGATCGTAAGAAAATTTATCGCGGGGCAAATTCGTCGCAGAAAGTTGAACGTAAGAAAATTCATCGCGAGGCAAATTCGTCGCAGAAAATTCATTGTAGAAAGTTGGTCGTAAGGAAATTAATCGCGGGGAAAATTTTATAGCAGAAAATGCATCGCCGAAAGTTGATTGTAAGAAAATTCATGGCGGGACGAATTCATCGCAAAAAAGTCGCAGAAAGTTGATCGTAAGACAATTCATCGCAGAAAATTCATTGCCGAAAGTTCATCGCGGGGAAAATTCATCACAGAAAATGCATCGCCGAACGTTGATCTTAAGAAAATTCATCGCGCAGAACATTCAACGCAGAAAATTCATAGGAGAAAGTTGAACGTAAGAAAATTCATCGCGAGGCAAATTCGTCGCAGAAAATTCATCGTAGAAAGTCGGTCGTAAATAAATTTACCGCGGGGAAAATTTTATGGCAGAAAATGCATCGCCGAAAGTTGATTGTAAAAAAATTCATGGCGGGACGAATTCATCGCAAAAAAGTCATCGCCGAAAGTTGATCGTATTTAATACAGTAAACTCCCGATTACACGGCCACGATTAATCTATTTCTAGTAGATATAAATTAACAAATGTATAACGAAAAATGCGTACAACAATAACGGGCCCGAGCGAATATTTCTCGATAACGAAAAATCTTTCGTCCGGACGGAATTGAAGTAATTTTAAACCATTTATAAATCGTGAATATATTCAATGAATACATTTGCCATCTTGTGATTTCGTAACCGGTCGGTCAGTTTTGTTGCCTCAATTCTCTGAAGTTGTTAGCAGCAATATTTATTATTCAGTGAATAATTTATAGCGTTTCCCCGAGGTGCAGCGCGGCAACGTGCTTAATCCCTTATACACGTTTACTGTCGTGTATTTAAGTAGATGCAAATTTGATGGCAGAAATTTTGAGCTGGGCTAATAAGTCAAAAAAAGGCAAAGAAAATTCCAAGAAGTCAACTTTTTTAATAATCACCAGAAAAACGAGAGAAATCTATTGGCGTTTAAAAAATTAATTAGGAAAAAAGTTAGCAAGTCAGTTTGAAAATTTTAGAAAATTCTGAAAAAACTCGATTTTTTCAGACTTTGAACGGCCGTGGCGGCTTAACGAAAACTCCAAATCGAAAGCGGTTTTCAAATCAGTGCTCCTTGTGTGCAAATTAGCAGGATTCAATTAAAATTCGCGATTTAAATTTTTTGACGAAAAAGCAACTTTTGCTCAAAAATTTCATTTGAAATGATTTCTTGAAAAAAACACTGGTTGGATTCGGAGTTTCTACACGTCACAGAAAATGCACTTGCGCAAGAACAAATATCAATTTGTGGCGCGGTCACAAAAAAGGCTCGAAAATGTAAAAAAATCGGAAAAATCAATTAATTTTAAAAATAGAAAAAATAATTTAATACTCATACGATAGAATTTCTCAAAAAATTTAGTTTATTAAAAAATCATTTGGCTTTAGAATTAGCTTACATTTTTAAAAATGTGTTAGTTATGAATTTTTGAAAATTAATATTGAACATTCAACAAAAAAATCTGAAAAAAATTTAATACAATCACAAAACAGCAACCTTTAAAACTATGTTTAATTCTTAAAAATGTGTTACATTTTCCGTAAGTTATAAATTTATGAAAATCAATATTTTAAGTTACTGAACACTTGACAAAAAAAAATCTAAAAAAGTAAATACTGATGAAATAGAATTTCTCAAAAAATTTAGTGTATTCACAAATCATCTGCCTTTAGAGCTAACTCCGATTTTTGAAAATGTGTTGATTTTGGTGTGAGTTATGATTTTTTGAAAATGTGTCAATTTTTGTGTGAGTTGTGAATTTTTGAAAATTAACGGTTTAAGTTGCCGAAGACAAAGAAAATCTAAAAAAATAAATACTGTTATGATAGGATTTCTCAAAAATTCAAATGTATTCACAAAACATCTGAATTTAGAGTTTACTTCGATTTTTGAAAATGTGTCAATTTTTGCCCGAGTTATGAATTTTTGAAAATTAATATTTTAAGTTGAACACTTGACAAAAAAAACTAAAAAAATAAATACTGATGTGATAAAATTTCTCAAAAATTTAGGTATATTCACAAAACATCTGAATTTAGAGTTAACTTCAATTTTTGAAAATGTGTCAATTTTTCTTTGAGTTACGAATTTTTGAAAATTAATATTTTAAGTTGAACACTTGACAAAAAAAATCTAAAAAAATAAATACTGATGTGATAAAATTTCTCAAAAATTTAGGTATATTCACAAAACATCTGCCTTTAGAATTAACTTCGACTTTTAAAAATGTGTCAATTTTTGCCTGAGTTATGAATTTTTAAAAATTAATATTTTAAGTTGAACACTTGACAAAAAAATCTAAAAAAATAAATACTGATGTGATAAAATTTCTTAAAAATTTAGATGTATTCACAAAACATCTGAATTTAGAGTTTACTTCAATTTTTGAAAATGTGTCAATTTTTCTTTGAGTTACGAATTTTTGAAAATTAATATTTTAAGTTGAACACTTGACAAAAAAAATCTAAAAAAATAAATACTGATGTGATAAAATTTCTCAAAAATTTAGGTATATTCACAAAACATCTGCCTTTAGAATTAACTTCGACTTTTAAAAATGTGTCAATTTTTGCCTGAGTTATGAATTTTTAAAAATTAATATTTTAAGTTGAACACTTGACAAAAAAATCTCAAAAAAATAAATACTGATGTGATAAAATTTCTGAAATATTTAGGTATATTCACAAAACATCTGCCTTTAGAGCTAACTTCGATTTTTGAAAATGTGTCAATTTTTGCCCGAGTTATGAATTTTTGAAAATTAATATTTAAAGTTGAACACGACAAAAAAAATCTAAAAAAATAAATACTGATGTGATAAAATTTCTCAAAAATTTAGGTATATTTACAAAACATCTGCCTTTAGAGTTAACTTCGATTTTTGAAAATGTGTCAATTTTTGCTTGAGTTATGAAGTTTTGAAATTTAAGTTGAACACTTGATAAAAAAAATCTAAAAAAATAAATACTGATGTGATAAAATTTCTCAAAAATTTAGGTATATTCACAAAACATCTGCCCTTAGAGTTAACTTCGATTTTTGAAAATGTGTCAATTTTTGCCCGAGTTATGAATTTTTGAAAATTAATATTTTAAGTTGAACACTTTACAAAAAAATCTAAAAAAATAAATACTGATGTGATAAAATTTCTCAAAAATTTAGGAACATTCACAAAACATCTGCCTTTAGAGCTAACTTCGATTTTTGAAAATGGTTCAATTTTTGCTTGAGTTATGAATTTTTGAAAATAATATTTTAAGTTGAACACTTGACAAAAAAAATCTATAAAAATAAATACTGATAAAATTTCTCAAAAATTTAGGTATATTCACAAAACATCTGCCTTTAGAGCTAACTTCGATTTTTGAAAATGTCTCAATTTTCGCATAAGTTATGAATTTTTGAAAATTAATATTGAACACTTAAACAAAAAAATCTGAAAAATTTTAATTCATTCACAAAACATCTACCTTTAAAACTATGTTTAATTTTTGAAAATGTGTTACTGTTTCTGTAGGTTATGAATTTTTAAAAATTCATATTTTAAGTTGAACACTTGACAAAAAATTCTAAAAAGTAAATACTGATGTGATAAAATTTCTCAAAAATTTAGGTATATTCACAAAACATCTGCCTTTAAAGTTAACTTCAATTTTTGAAAATGTGTCAATTTCTGCGTGAGTTGTGAATTTTTGGAAATTAATATTTTTAGTTGTTGAACACTAAAAAATAAATACTGATATGTTAAAACTTCTCAAAATTTTTTCGTACAGTCACAAAACATCTGCCTTTAGAATCAACTTCGATTTTTTTAAATGTATCAATTTTTCCGTGAGTTATGAATTTTTGAAAATTAATGTTTTAGATTGTTGAACATATGACAAAAAATCTAAAAAAATAAATACTGAAATGATAGAATTTCTCAAAAATTTAGGTATGTTTACAAAACATCTGTCTTTTCAATTTTTGAAAATGTCTCAATTTTTGCGTGAGATGAGTTTTCGAAAATTAATATTGAAGACTGGTACACCAAAATTTAAATTCTTTTTATAGTCACAAAACATCTACATTTAAAACTGACTACTTTTTGAAAATGTATCGCTTTTTCCGTAAGTTGTGAATTTTTGAAAATTAATGTTTAAGTTGAACACTTCACAAAAAATTCGATATGATAAAATTTCTCAATTCACAAAACATCTTCTGATTTGACAGAATTTCTCAAAAATATAGGTATATTCACAAAACATCTGCCTTAAGAATCAACTTCGATTTTTGAAAATGTGTCAATTTTTGCGTAAGATGAATTTTTGAAAATAATATTGAAGACAAAAAAATCTGATTTTTTTTATATAGTCACAAAACATCTACCTTTGAAGCTAACTTTAATTTTTGAAAATGTATCACTTTTTCCGTAAGTTATAAATTTTTGAAAACGAATATTTTAAGTTGAACACTTGACAAAAAAAATCTAAAAAAAATAAATACTGATGTGATAAAATTTCTCAAAAAATTGGGTATATTCACAAAACATCTGCCTATAGAGTTAACTTCAATTTTTGAAAATGTGTCACTAAGAAAAATATTTATGTTTGTTATAGTAATATACATAAAAATAAAAAAAATATGATAACTTCCGGAAACTAATATACAATCAACACATTAAAAAAATAATGAAGAGCGCTTTACTTTCCAACTTGTGTAAGGCTCATGCTGTAGATTCGACTTTATTTCAAGAATGTTCACGTTCATCAATTTCATCAATTTCTGAACATATCAAAGACAAGTGGCTCTACCATTTTATACTATTACATCCGCATCATCGTAGATAGTAGAGACGTATGTCTTCTGAGCGTTGATACAAGTATCGACGGCAGTGCTCACCGCTCGAAAACGTGTGGCAATGGTTAGACAAAGAAGTTGTTATATTTATTTGTATGAAGACTTACAAGCCTGTAGAATTGAAACAGTGTTGTTCTATAGTTTAAATCATTTTTCGGCCATCGAAAGCATCCGTTATTTTTTTCTTTGAAAATATGTTGTGTATTATTTACGTGTGTTGTTTATTTACCTATTCTGCGACCGACCGTTTCGAATCGATTCGCCTCATCAATATGTGCATTATATCCATCCAATTTGCATTTTACGCTATTATCGCTAATAAAATATGAATGGTTGCGTGGATTATGTAATGCACGTATTAATTTATTCGTTTTGCGCCAGACGTATAAACAATATGTATGAGCGTTCAATTTGAGTTGTTTGTTCGCGTTATTCATTATATTCATAAAGCAAATTGGTAATTAAGTTGAGCCAATTAACGCTGCAGAAAATATTTCGTTGCTATATTGTATTTCATTAAAACGTTGCGCTATTTTAGATCCGATACAATCGGTCATACAATTGATAAACAATAAAAATTGGGATAAATGAAACATATTTTTTATGTTTTTGCAACTGGCTAGGTCAATTGAAGAATTGGTGCAAAGTTTAGATAATAGATGTCGCTTTTATGATGTATCCGTCTGAACGGATACTTAGAAGGTTAAAACGTTTAAAGTTTTTACTAATAGCTAGTTGACGGTTTCTTATTGTCGGTGGATTGTTGCACTCAATTAAAGAATTTGTGCAACGTTTAGACAATAGAATGTCGCCTTTATGATGTATCTGTCTTGATACTTGAAGGTTATAACTTTATAGTAAACAACCATTTCCCAGCCAGCTGATGAGATCTAATAAAATCTAAACCGGTCCTCGGTTCAATAATTAAGTGTTTATATTATTGTTGGTAGCCACCTGATGAGATCTAATAAGATCGAAACCGGCCCTCGGTTCAATTTTTAAAAGTTTACATTATTATTTGTAGCCTCCGTTGTCGGCAATTTCAATGTTTGTATTGGTTTAAATGTGAATATTTTAAAAGTCAGTTTGTGCAAATTTGTCCTTCCAGATTTAAAAATAAAGTGTTAAACGCGTGCTAAATTAAAACTTAATAACTTTCAGAGAAGTGAAAAAATACTCTCTCGCGTACTTAGCGCCCAGACATCCAGCGAAATCAAGCAGAAATATAAATTTGTATCTCCTGCTGGGTTCAACGGACCCAAAAATAAATCGACGTCAGAATTCCGTAAACAATTGCAGGATTGCAATAATAAATAAAACTGCACCGGGGTAGGCCAACAGACGTTCCTGCATGTAAAACTAGTTCATTTCTATTAATATTTCACATGAATCAGTATCTCTGAATATATTTAAAGTAATGCATAATACAAATTAAAAATACTAAAATTTTATAACGAATTAATGGTCTTTTTTTGGTAAATGTACACTCTATTATATTAATAAGGCGGAAAGACCTCCTGGTCGATAGCCTATTGGAGTATTATTATATTATAATATAAAGCAAAACTTTAATTGTAAATATGTTTTATTGATTTTCTTTTCGATTTTTATTTTGTTTAAATGTTCAACAACTTTAAATATGAATTTTCAAAAATTCATGACTCACGCAAAAATTGAGACATGCTCGCAATGACCCGTCCTTGTCTATACGTACACAATTACCACCCTGTATAAATAAAATTGCAGATGTAGAAATATTCAAAAATAGTCATAATTAATGTTAAATGACTTTTTTTATAAAAATTACAAAAACATCAACTCTGGATTTTTGGAAAATTTCATTTTAACAGAGTTTACAGTTCTGAAAATTGAAATTATTTTGGTGATATGAAAAAATTATAAAAAGAATTGACATCCACTTGAAAATTTCCAAAAATAATCAAAATTAATGTTAAATGACGTATTTGTAAAAATTACGAAATCATCAACTCTGGATTTTTGGGAAATTTCATTTTTAATAGTTTACAGTTCTGAAAATTGTAATTATTTTATCGTCGGTGAATTTGTCATCGACGACGAATAAAATTGCAAGTAGTAAAAAAAAATAGCAAACTCACCTCTTATAGTGCTGGGCATTTTAGCATGTCCGGACGCAAGATTGTTCGAAGGAAATTATTATTAATAAATAATAAAATACGGAGTTGCACTTTTCAATTATTTGCTAAATAGTCAAATAATTCAGCGCACTCAGTAAAACTCTAGTAAGCGAAATATAGTCACGATCGCACTAACACAATTAAAGTGAATGATTTTTTAAAAAGTCCACTAACACACTAATATTAAATAGTTTTATATTAACGCACTCAAGTCAATCGATTTAAAAAGTTCATTTTCACCATCTCCTGAAGTCAACCAGTCGCATTTTGAGAAGTGCTCTCGTCCCCGTCACCATTTGTGTTCCACGTTAAACGATTACGTTCCTAAACGAGTAGAAAAAAAAAACGTGCAGAATGTTATTAATTTACACAAATGATTTATATCGCCGGTGTACTTGTGTTAAGTGCATTGACATCAGGCTCTTTACAATCTGGCATATGCAGTAACCGCATCATTCACGTTACGACAAGAACGCGCGATCGTTTCCTGGTGTTTAACAGAAAAAATAAAATAAAAACAAAACAAGTTCATTAATAATGGAATAGAGGTAATTCGTATCGATTTGCATTAATAGTAAACACTGGAGTTGAACGGTTTGCACCATTTGCATGATGCTTGGACGATTACGTTTAGATGGTGTTATTGTTTGATAGTTTCGTGCAATTAATATTTCAATATCAATAAATAAAATGTATTTAATTTGATTTTCTTCAAATATTTACAGAGCTATCTCCCACAATTTTAAAGCTCAAAACTAACAAATAAAAAGAATTAGCATATTTTTTGGTTTATGTCATTTATGATGAAAAGCAACAAATGTGTATTTAAAATTTCTTGTTATTAGGAACTAAAAAAGTCATTTTTTTGTTCCTGGTATACACATCCACATGGTCAGCTCTAAATTATTATGTTATATTTCAAATAGTTTATTGTTATAATATATAATATAAATATCTTTGATTAATTTTGTTTTTAAGTTTTGGTTTATTTTTTATTAATAACAAAATTAACACAAAATTTTATTTTAAACAGATATAATGCAGAACCAATTAAGTAACAACAGATAAATTTGATACGTAGCTAACCGATGCATACATCTACGCAATGAAGTAATTTAAAGGCAAAATCATGATTAATAAAGAAACCATAAACAAATTAGGTGAGAAATTAATAATAAAATGGTGTTTTTTGTGTTCATTTCCATTAGTATCTGCTAAAAAAAGAAAACAATTCTTTATTGCCCGAACAAGAAAATAATTGACATATGTGCAAATTTTTTAAACAATCCTGTGGCTACTTTTTGAGATATCCAATCAGAAATAATTAAAATTTGAAGTTGATATTTCTTGGTGGCAGTTTATTGCTCTTCATCTTAGCACAGGCAGCCGAACAATTGAGCGTGATGGTTAAAAAAAATCGTAAATTTTGGTTGGTACATTAAAAATCAAAAGCACCACAATCATAATGAATAAATCGGGTGAGAAATTAATAATAAAATTGTGTTTTTTGTGTCTATTTCTATTAGTATTCTTCCAAAAATTTAAAACATTTCTTTACTGCCTAGACAAAAATATAATATAATATGCCACATGTGCAAAATTTGAAAACAATCCTGTAACAACTTTTTGAGAAAAAAAATGATAAAAATTTCAAGCTGATATTTCTTGCTAGCAGTTTATTGCTCTTCGTCATAGTACGAACATCCTAACAACTGGGCGTGATGGTTAAAAAAAAATCGTACATTTTGTTTGGTACATTAAAAAATCAAAATCACCAAAATCATAATTATTAAAGAAACTATGAATAAATTGGGTGTGAATTGAATAATAAAATAGTGTTTTTTGTGTTTATTTACATTAGCATTGGTCAAAAAATTACAAAAATCCTTACTGCCTAGACAATAATATAATTGGCATATGTAAAGATTTTGAAGACAATCCCGTGGCAAGTTTTTGAGATATCCAATCAGAAATAATAAAAAATTGGAGTTGATATTTCTTGCTGGTAATGTATTGCTCTTCGTCTTAGTACGAGCAGCCGATCACTTGAGCGTGATGTTTAAAAAAAAATCCCTAATTTTCGTAAAGTTTGGTTGATACAAAATCAAAAACACTTAAATTTTTCTAAATTCAAATAAATTTGTAACAATTTTGCATGTATTCATATCCGGATTCTAAATGAGATTAGAAATAGAAACATTTAAAATTCTTATGAAGTTCATCATAAAACGAATCAACTTCACCAAAATTGGGAATCATTAAAAGAATTTAATCAGAGTATATACAGCAAAAAAAAATGAACTAGCAACCCTACTGTCCCCTTTGGTCCTGAGAAATTCAGACGAAATTTTCGAGAGAAGAATTCTCAGCCGGACTGCTTCAATACTGGATAATTCATACTCCTAGAAAATGCCGTAAAAGTCGAAACCGGTCAAAATTCAGGAGGTCGTCCCGTGCAAAATGATGAAACATATACTATTTTGAAACTACCTTAAAATAACCTTTTTGGGCTTTTTCAAAACTTTCTTGCAGTTTTGAAAAAAAAAGCCGAGAAAGTGAATTTTCCTCGAATTTGAAACACCCTGTATATAATAATATCCTTATTTATTTTCATGTGGATTTACGTGATTTTAAAAATTATTATAAAGAAACCTATTTTTCTAAAGCAGCATTATTAAAAAAATAATAATTTTTCGAATTCGATTATTTTTATGTTTTTTTTTTCTAGTAGAAAAAATCCTGTCTAAATGATGTTTTGTGATGTTTTGTTTCTTATTGTTTCAGATCAATAAAAAAAAAGGAAAAGGTTGTCCAATAACAACACTCGTGAGTCAGCGTGTATCGCCGGGGTTTTGAAATTTGAAATTTAAAAAATAAAGAATACAAATTTCTTGTTTTTTCTTGTTTCTTGTCTTTCAACAAAGTTTTACTTTTGCCGCCATTGTGAAATTTGATATTTAAAAAAATATAGAATTCTCATTTCTAGTTTCTATACGTTAAAACTTTCAAAAAAGTTTTACTTTTGCAAATAAATTTTTCTTACGCTAAGCGAGTAGAAAATTATGAAACAAACCAAATACTTTAAAAATAATGAAATTTTTTTAATTCCATTAATTTTGAAATTGATTTTATTCTCTTAGAAAAAAATTATGCCTAAATCTTGATATTTTATTTCTAATTATGTTTCAGATCAAAAAATGTAAAATGTTACGCAATAAAAAATACATTCGTGCGTCAGCGTGTAGCGCCGCCATTTTGATATTGTAATTTAAAAACTAAAGAATACGAATTTCTAGTTTAAATATGACATAACTTTAAACAATGTTTTATTTTTGTCAATAAATTTTTGCAGAATTTTCTTTTACGTTAACTGAGTGGAAAATTATGACCCAAACGGAACGCTTTTAAAATAATGACATTTTTTAAATTCGATTATTTTTGAAATTGTTTTTAATTCCAGTAGAAAAAAATGCTGTCTCAATAATTTGTTTCTAATTATGTTTTAGAAAAAAAGGCTACCCAATAAGAACACTCGTGTGTCACCCTATAGCGTCGCCATTTTGAAAAAATAAAAAATACGCAATATTTAGTTTGTAGATTTCAAAACTTTTTACCAAGTTTTACTTTTGCCAATAAAATTTTCAAGATTTTCTTTACGCTAAACGAGTAGGAAATTATGAAACAAACTTTTAAAATAATGTCAATTTTAGAATTCTATTATTTTTGCATTTTTTTCTAATTCTAATAAAAAAAGTGCTGTCTAAATCTTGATATTTTGTTTCTAATTATGTTTTAGATCAACAAAGAAAAATAAAAAAAAACATCTGGGTCAGCGTGTAGCGCCGCCATTTTGAAATTTGAAATTTAAAAAATAAAGAATACGAATTTCTTGTTTATATATGTCAAAACTTTCAACAAAGTTTTACTTTTGCTAATAAATGTTTCAAGAATTTTCTTTTACACTAAGCGAGCAGAAAATCATGAAACAAACCAAATGCTTTTAAAATCATGCCATTTTTTTAATTCGATTGATTTTGAAATCGTTTTTAATTTCTAAATCGTGATGTTTGTTTCTAATTGTTTTAGATCAATAAAAAAAACATTGAGAAAAGGTTACCCAATAAGAAAATACTCTCGTGGGTCAGAGCGTCGCGCCGCCATTTTGAAATTTAAAAAATAAACACTCACGGATCAGCGTGTAGAGCCGCCATTTTGAGATTTGAAATTTAAAAATTAAAGAATACGAATTTTTAGTTTATAGATGTCTTTCAACAAAGTTTTACTTTTGCTAATAAATTTTTCAAGATTTTTTTTCGCTGAGGGAATAGAAAATTACGAAACAAACCAAATCCTTTTAAAATAATGATATTTTTTTAATTCGATTATTTTTGAAATTATTTTTAATTCCAGTAGAAAAAAAATGCTGCCTAAATCTTGATATTTTCTTTCTAATTATGTTTCAGATCAATAAAAAAAATGTATGAGGTTACGCAATAAGAATATACATTCGTGCGTCAGCGTGTAACGCTGCCTTTTTGAAATTTGGAATTTAAAAAATATAGAATATGAATTTCTTGTTTATAGTTGTCTTTCAACAAAGTTTTACTTTTGGTAATAACTAATTCAAGATTTTTTTTTCGTTTAGAAAATTAAAAAGATATTTTTGATTTTGAATATTTGATAACAAATCAAGTGCCTTTTTTTTATTCATTTCAAATTTTATGAAATGTTAAATGGGAATCAAATTAAAAAAGACATATTTTCCTCCAGTTTAATCTTTCAGGTTCCTACAACTATTTTTTGCAGATGGTGAAATTATTTCTGAACCAAATTCGATGTTTTTAAAGGCTTAAAAGTTAGAAAAAAATCTAATTTACACAATATTACCTCTTTTTCTGAAATAATAACAATGGTATTAACAGATCATGGCTGACTTGATGAGTTTGGGATATATCAGTCGTTATTCAATTTTTGGCTATTTTAAAATACCACTTTTTCTCAACAAGTAACTGTAAGACATGCAAAAAACAGTTAAATAGTTATTTGTGTGGCCTTCTTCGCAAAATTCAGTGGCGTGCTTATTTTTTTTATTTTGACTTTTAATTTAAGAGTTATGATACAAGGTTGCATTTTTTTAAATGGAACACCCTGTATATTTTTTTTTTCTCATTGAATAGAACTTTAAATCAGAATTATATTGATACAACATGGTTAATAAAAATTCATGTAAATTAACGAGAAAAAAAACGAGAGAAAACGAAATTTTGTGTCATAACTCTTATATTAAAAGTCGAAGTAACAAAATAGCACACCACTCAATTCTGCGAAGAAGTCCGCACTAATAACCATTTAACTGCTTTTCTGTATATCTTACGATTACTGAGAAAATAGCCAAAAATTGAATAATGCCCGATATTTAACAAACGAATCTTTTCTTTCTTGTTAATTTACATCCATTTGTATTAATCATGTTGTATCAACATAAAGCTAATTTAAAGTTCTATTTAATGACATACAAATATACAGGTTGTTTCGTTTCAAAAAATGTAACTTTGTGTCATAATACTTAAATTAAAAGTCAAAATAAAAAAAAAGTAAGCACGCCACTGAATTCTGCAAAGAAGACCACCAAATAACTAACTGTTTTTTTTTTATATCTTACAGTAAATAGCCAAAAATTGAAAAAAAAAGATATTTCCGAAACTAATGAAGGCAGTCATGATCTGTTAATGCTATTGTTATTATTTTAGAAAAATAGGTCATATCTTGTACATCGGATTTTTTCTAACTCTTAAGGTTACCGAAATAGCCTATAAAAACATCGAATACACCAATATTTGCAACATGTCTACTAAAGATAAACCTGCCTAATATTAATTTGTCATCTTTTGCGTAACACTAAACATCGTTTACTTGATTTCAGTCGTCAGGAGAAACTGAAATTCAGAAGCGTTCGAGGATGGATAAAAGCGAACGTTGCGCGCGCGAAGCCCGGAAAGGACCTCCAAAATATTTTCAGGTGTACAGCAGGAGACATTGAACTTGAACTGACGTAGGCGGGCTCAAAGAACTCACTGCCCGTCAGTTTAAAAACTAATTGCAATTACACCACCAAACGTAACCGAGTCTGATTCATATTTACATTCACGATAACAATGAAAAATCCACGTTACCGCGCTTACGAAGTCATCTGCAAACTTAACACACAACAACGTTCAGTTCTTGATTTAATAAAGCGAGTGGGTATTGATTTCATAATTTAAATAAGCTTCAGACATAAGTAACTAAGTTCATTTGGATTGTATGAGGATGTAATGCAAATAACACAAGTATGCAAGATTTTGTGGCTTGGTGTGACGTTAAATTTCATTTAACACCGCAAAGGGTTAGTGTTTACATGAATATACGCACTGACTCAATGAACGGTGTTGAATGGGCGCAGTGTCAAGTTCAAGAATGCGCGGGTAATTTGCGAATATAATACCATTTTGGATGAAATCCAAGAAGAGGTAATCCTGGCGGTGAGGAATCGCTGGCACTTCAAAAAAATAAAGAAAAAACAGTACACCTCGTCAATAGTAAAGCACAATCTCACAAACACGTGCAACGAGAGGGAATCCCTGAACCGGCCGGTGGGGCAACTTGTAACACAGTACACTAACCTTAGGGGTCGCGCGATTTATTCTTTAAGGGTTTACTGTATGGAGAAGCACGAGGGTTGTTGGGAACGCACCTGTTGTTGCGCGGTGCGCCAGAGACTGAACAGTCCAGGTGAGGAGGTAACTCTGGGGTCACTGACACACACCACTGACTAACGGAACGCACGGTATATAGCGGTACAAGAGCAGTTACTTACAGGACTATGTGTATGCGCTGCTTTAACGTCACACCGTCTCTTCTGGTGGAGTCTCCTCTTCGGATTGCAGTTAAATGCAACTGTTCATCATGATCATCATCTCGCTTCTTTGCCTTCTGCAGACGTGCCTAATTCATGCCCGGCAAGGAGATACCGGCCGATACCGTACCCGATACTATTCCCGCGATTATTGCCTCTTGTATTGCAATTAACACACTTACATCGGGCATAGCTGCGTTTGCAACAATTACCGTTCATTATTTGTAGACGTGCGGTGTTGTTTACTATTTGCCACACACAACGAATCTTTCAAATATGTACTACTACTACCACTACTAATAATATCAAAGGCTGGACAACAGATTTCGTCTTAAGAACATGTTGTATTTCTTCTGGAAACTCAGTGCCTGCTTTAGCCACCCGGGCGAGATATTGGTCAGCACCGTTTATTTGTATTTTTTCCCACGACTAGTGTTTTCAGGTCGTATCTTTTAATATTAATTTTAAATGCAACTTACGTGTATTAATAATGTATAATTATATATAATTAAAAATTTGAACTTTAAATTTATATAAAATATTTGAGGCGGTTAATACTGCACTCTTGGCAATCTAAAGCCAAAAAATGGTGATGTGGCCATCATTTCTCCGACTTGATGGTATCATTTATATTTACGCTTTAATCGTTGATTTTCAATTTAAATCGTATTGTACGTTTAAAACGTCAAAATTACGAAAGATGGAAAAATTATACTTCAAATTCTAAAACTAAAGAGATTTTGAAAAAAAAACTTATTCTTTATTAGTTATACATTTTGGCATTCACTACAATTACTATTAACATAAATTTACTGTAACTATTATCGTTTCATAATTATCACCCATGCGACACCAGTTTTAATTTTTTTTAGTCGTAACACTTTTAAAAACTGTAACATTTCAAGAAACTAAATACAGACTGAAAGAATGAGTTGAAATTAATTTTTGTGAATTTTGTCGTACCCATTTTACATTTTTTTTTTCTTCAATTTTTATCTTCGACTCGAAACCGGAATTTTTCAAAAATTCGTAACTCTCGAAAACCGTAGTGTTTTTACAAATAAAATGTCCTTTAAAAGAATGGCTTTTTCTGAGTTGAGATTAGTTTTTGTAAATTTCTTTATATACCCGTTTCATTTTTTTTGTCAATTTTTATCCCTAACGTGAAACCATTTTTTTTTTTAATTGTCATATTTTCACAAACGAAACTTGTTTTTGATGAATACGCGTTTTTACAATTTAATTTAATTTTTGTGAATTTTTTTTATAGACGTTTAATTTTTTTTAACTAGAAACCAAAATTTTTCAAAAATTCATCTCTTATAAAAATTGTCAAATTTTTACAAACTAAACTTATTTTGAGTAATACGTATTTTGCCAGTTCAGATTAATTTTTGTGAATTTTTTTATGAACGTTAAATATTTTTTTTTTATTTTTCTTCTGAACTAGAAACTATTTTTTTTTTTAAATTCATAACTCTTGTAAAAAATGTCGAATTTTCACAAACGCGTTTTTACAATTGAATTTAATTTTTGTGATTTTTTATAGACGTTTAATATTTTTTTTCGATTTTTTCTCCTAAACTAGAAACCAAAAATTTTCAAAAATTCATAACTCTTATAAAAATTGTCAAATTTTTACAAACTAAACTTATTTTGATAAATACGTATTTTGCCAGTTCAGATTAATTTTTGTGAATTTTTTTATGAACGTTAAATATTTTTTTTTTGATTTTTTTTCTGAACTAGAAACTATTTTTTTTTTTAAATTCATAACTTGTAAAAAATGTCGAATTTTCACAAACGCGTTTTTACAATTGAATTTAATTTTTGTGATTTTTTATAGACGTTTAATATTTTATTTCGATTTTTTTCTCCTAAACTAGAAACCAAAAATTTTCAAAAATTCATAACTCTTGTAAAAATTGTCGGATTTTTACAAACTAAACTTATTTCGATAAATCCGCATTTTGACAGTTCAGTTTAATTTTTGTGAATTTTTTTATAAACGTTTCATATTTTTTTTAAATTTTTATTCTCGACTCGAAACCAAAATTTTTCAAAAATTCATAACTCTTATAAAAATTGTCGGATTTTCAAAAACTAAACTTGACTTGAAATAAAGGCATTTTCTGTGTTTTGTTTAATTTTTGTGCATTTTTTAAATAGACATTTCATATTGTTTTTCGACTTTTCTCCCAAGCTCGAAACCTAAATGATGATGTGGCCATCATGTTACTTTCTCCGACTTTATATTCACGTTTTCATGGGTTTATTTTCAATTGAAATCATATTTTAAATGTACATCGAGCGTTGCGTAAACTCGGATGAAACTGACGTTTAAAACGTCAAAATCTGAAAGATGGAAAAATTATACTTCAAATTCAAAAACTAGGTTTACTCGAAAACTAACAAGATTTCGAAAAAAACTTATTCTTTAGAAATTCCAGAAATTGTTGAAATGGCATCTAAGGACCCCAAACGGATATTTCCGTAAAAAAAAAATTTTGAAAAAAAAATCACGATCACAATACTTTCTCGTACTTCGTAACGGAGAAAGTAAAAAAAAACAGAGAAAAATAAATTTTAATATTCTGTAAATTCTTAATCTAGTAGAATTGGCGTAAGCAACTAGGCTATTCTGTCACAATCGATAATTTGTACGTAAATCATCATTTACAATGAATAGGACATACAATAAATATCCATGGACCGGCACCAGCCATTTTACGTTCTGAAAAAGTGACCGCCCCGATGGGATTCGAACCCACGACCACGATGCTCGTAAGCAGGAACTCTACTCACTAGGCCACCGCGGCCCCTGGATACACATTAAACATTTCGGGAGGGCGGGTCTAGACACAAATTCGGCGGTCCAACTGAAACATCGGAAATCACCGCCGTTTCATGGATAGGTAGGGCCGTCCCAAAATCTGGTGTCACATTGCGCACATTTTAAAATTCATTTACCCCCCAGGTGACGCCAGATTTTGGAACGGCTCTATGTTAGGGACGGACGGATTTTAAATGTTCGGGCCGAAATTAATTCCAAAAATTCTTAAAACATCTCCTCCACGTTATTCGTACAAGTTTAAATTGTATTAGCTTCTGGCAAAAAACACAAGAAGAAAAAATAATTACAAATTCTTAATGGTTTCAAGTATCTTTTGGGGCATTACGCAATGCAGTTTATAATTCCACAACAGCGCTCGCTCGCGGTTATGAGTTTGAGAGATTACGAAGAGATGTATCCTCTGGATAAAAGATAGAATGTGAAAATCGTGATGTGCGTATGCTCGTATAATATGGTCGTGCATGCGTGCATGTGTACACACGTGCGTGCTTATGTGAAATGAAATCATTGTTTGGATTATTTCTCAGTGCATTTATGTTAATGCTCGTTTTCTACTCGAATTGAATTTTTGAGTGAAGTATGAAATCTTTGGAGTGGAACGTCATAACCATAGGGAGTGGAAGAATCGAACCGGAAAGGGTATAGCCGAATAAGATGGTCAAAAGTGCCCCCAAAGCAAATCAATAATCGCGATGACTGGATGACAGATAATTAAAAATGCCGTTGATTGCTCGAAATTTCAGCCTCCTGAAACAATTTGTTGTCGAGATATGACCGAAAACGTGAATTTTATGGCACGAATCAAGCTGAAACCACGTCTACCCAAAACAAAAAAAAAATACATCTCGCAGTATTTTTTTCAATTTTTTTGGCGCGAAATTCAAATAAAAAAATGAAGTTAAATTTTTCAAAATTCATTTTTGCAGTGAAGTTATTCGCGGGCTGTCTTACTTTTTTTTCTATAAATGTGTTTTACCAAATTCTATAACATATATTTTTTCCAGGATTTTAAACAGTGCGGAAGATAGTTAAAATAATTAAAAAAACACTTTTACCACCTTAAATATTTGAATTTCGCGCCAAAATTGTGATAAAAAAAAGTTATTTTTGTGAAGTGTATCTCTCTAACTAAAAAAAATAGATAATCATTTCACAAAAATAACTTTTTTTATCACAATTTTGGCGCGAAATTAATATTTTTAAGGTGGTAAAAGAGGTTTTTAATTATTTTAACTATCCTCCACACTGTTTAAAATTCTGAAAAAAATGTATGTTATAGAATTTGGTAAAACACATTTACAGAAAAAAAAACTGAGACAGTCCTCGAATGCCTTCACTGCAAAAATTAATTTTGAAAGGGGGAGGTTTCAGCTTGATTCGTGCCATAGAAAACGAGAAAAAAAATAAAACGTAAAATTCACGTTTTCAGTCATATATGGACAACGAATTGCTTCAGGAGGCTGAAATTTCGAGCAATCAACGCCATTTTTAATTATCTTTCATCCAGTCATCGCGATTATTGATTTGCTTTGGGCGCACTTTTGACCATCTTATTCGACTATACCCTTTCCGGTTCGATTTTTCCACTCCCTATGATTATGACGTTCCACTCCAAAGATTTCATACTTCACTGAAATTAAATATAAAAATTGAAACGACTTCAAAAGCTTAACAAAAAAAAATCACCCGTAATTGATTTTCTGTAAAAACAATTGCTATATTGTAAACAAAAACAAAATGGCAACAACCTAACCTAGAACTGAATAATCGAAAATTGCTTTCAACAATTTGAAAAATTGTAAAAAATAACTAAACAAAGGAATTTGCTTCAAAAGCTCAACATTTGCAAAGAAACCATCCATAATTGATTTTCTGTAAAAACAATTGCTATTTTCTAGATGAAAACAAAATGGCAACAATCTAAACTTGAACTGAATAATCGAAAATTGCATTCAACGATTTGAAAAATTGTAAAAAAATAACTAAACAAAGGAATTTGCTTCAAAAGCTCCGTAATTGATTTTCTGTAAAAACAATTGCCATATTGTAGGCGAAAACAAAACGGCAACAATCTAAACTTGAATTGTATAATCAAAAATTGCATTCAGCGATTTGAAAAATTGTAAAAAATAACTAAACAAAGGGATTTGCTTGAAAAGCTCAACATTTGTAAAGAAACTATCCGTAATTGATTTTCTGTAGAAAAAATTGCCATATTCTAGACGGAAACAAAATGGCAACAATCTAAACTTGAACTGTAAAATGGAAAATTGCATTCAGCGATTAGAAAAATTGTAAAAAATAACTAAACTAAGGAATTTGCTTCAAAAGCTGAACATTTGTAAAGAAACCATCCGTAATTGATTTTCTGTAAAAACAATTGCTATATTCTAGACGTAAACAAAATGGCAACAATCTAAACTTGAACTGTATAATCGAAAATTGCATTCAGCGATTTGAAAAATTGTAAAAAATAACTAAACAAAGGGATTTGCTTGAAAAGCTCAACATTTGTAAAGAAACCATCCGTAATTGATTTTCTGTAAAAACAATTGCCACATTCTAGATGAAAACAAAATGGCAACAATCTAAACTTGAACTGTATAATCGAAAATTGCATTCTGCGATTTGAAAAATTGTAAAAAATAACTAAACAAAGGAATTTGTTTCAAAAGCTCAACATTTGTTTAATTGATTTTCTGTAAAAACAATTGTTATATTCTAGACTAGATATATATATTCTAGATTGTTGCCATTTTGTTTACACAAAATGGCAACAATCTAAACTTGAACTGTATAATCGAAAATTGCATTCAGCGATTTGAAAAATTGTAAAAAATAACTAAACACAGGGATTTGCTTGAAAAGCTCAACATTTGTAAAGAAACCATCCGTAATTGATTTTCTGTAAAAACAATTGCTATATTCTAGACGTAAACAAAATGGCAACAATCTAAACTTGAACTGTATAATCGAAAATTGCATTCAGCGATTTGAAAAATTGTAAAAAATAACTAAACAAAGGAATTTGCTTCAAAAGCTCAAAATTTGTAAAGAAACCATCCGTAATTGATTTTCGGTAAAAACAATTGCCATATAAAACAAAATGGCAACAATCTAAACTTGAACTGTATAATCGAAAATTGCATTCAGCGATTTTAAAAATTGTAAAAACTAACTAAACAAAGGAATTTGCTTCAAAAGCTCAAAATTTGTAAATAAACCATCCGTCATTAATTTTCTGTTAAAACAATTGCCATATTTTAGACGAAAACAAAATGGCAACAATCTAAACTTGAACTGTATATTCGAAAATTGCATTCAGCGATTTGAAAAATTGTAAAAATAACTAAACAAAGGAATTTGTTTCAAAAGCTCAACATTTGTAAAGAAACCATCCGTTATTGATTTTCTGTAAAAACAATTGCTATATTCTAGACGTAAACAAAATGGCAACAATCTAAACTTGAACTGTATTATAGAAAATTGCGTTCAACGATTTGAAAAATTATAAAAAAAATAAAAATTATTGCTGAGCTCTATATAACGAGCCGCCCCTGGTTATAACCCATTAAAAAATTATTGGAATTTAAAAAGTTGCTTGTATTCTTAAAATATAATTATTTTTGAGTTGTACAGAATTATTTTAGACTATTTTTTATTTGTTTTAAAAATACTCGATTTTGAAAGCAATTAAAAAGTGCGTGTTTAACAACGAACAGTTACTACCCATTAAAAAAATGTTGGAATTTTAGAAATTCATTATATTCTTAAAATATAATAATGTGGGAGTTGAGTAGAATTATTTCAGAATTTTGAAACAATTTCTACTATTTTTAATTTTTTTTAGAAAATGCTAAATTTTGAACGCAATTAAAAAAATGCATGTTTAACTACGAACAGTTATAACCCAGTAAAAAATTATTGGAACTTAAGATGTTGATTATATTCTCAAAATATGATAATTAAGGGGCTGTATAGAATTATTTCCGAATTTTTAAACAATGTTTAATATTTTTTATTCATTTTAGAAAATGCTGAATTTTGAACGCAATTAAAAAATGCATGTTTAACAACGAACAGTTAAAACCAGTGGCGTCTCGTGGAATATGTTAATGGTAGAGCTATTTATACAATATACCCCAACCCCCTCCTTTTTTTTGAAGAAAAAAAGAACGATTTATCTTTCTAGACCAAACTAACTGGCGAAAAAGTGTTTTAAGAATTAATTAAAAATTCTTGCTGAGCTTGAAACTACAGGTAGTGCGATGGCTCCTTGGCTCTGTAAAATGGACTACCACATAGTAACGGTCGCAACCATCACCTTCATGGAACATATAATTTATTATTTGCCATGATTGGCCAACTATTGACGATCATTAGCAAGGTATTTTATTTTTCAATTGCAAAATTATTGGCTATACCTTAAATATCAAGTGTGTACAAATCAAGATTGACCCTAACAAATGATCACGCATCAAGATCTTATCAGTTTCGTGTTATAAGCCAACTATAGAAATACGCTATCGCCAGAAGACATGCGATTTATCAAATGACGCGAATAGGAAATGTTAGGAGTACGTACATACAGCATATGGGAGACTCTTCGCCGACGAGTTCAATATACCCATCAATTTAAATTTTGGCCGTCCGAAAGTCTATAATTATGAAAATATCTAATGCCTCCAATGTTCATCTCGAATGAATAAAATTTTCGATGCATAATGAGCATAAAATTTGGTATAGATTTTTGGCATCGTAAAGATTTTCGTAATGTTAAGAAAGAAAACTTTCACATTATTACAATTTTATGTTCGATTATGTAAAGTTTTACATTATGAATAAGTCAGCATCGATAAATGATGTCACAGAGGTTTACAAAAAATTTAACACTTCTGTTGTCATGCATCTTTGGCTTTAGTTGTAGGAAAATAGACTGCCATAATCCCTTCATGGCCAACTCGGAAACAAAATTCTGTGGCTCACACCTTATCTTCGACGTATGTAAAACCTATTAATAAATGAATTGAATTGAATTGAAAGACGATTTTTTTGTCACATAAATTTTAGTAGGTTTAATAATGAAGGAACAAAATTGTCAACGTTTGCAAATATTAAAATTGCATCGAATATTCTGGAAAAAGTTTATGGAGAGCCAAATAATTTCTTAGAGGGTACAGTCTCCACCCTCCACCTCTTTTGAGGAAATTATAATTCGATCCCAAGTTTTTTTTCTTTTTTATTGGAAACGGTATGTATCCATCACTGTTGTGTTTGCATACATCACAAGTATTTTAAACGATCCAGTTGAAATATTTGCCCGATACTTCATCTACTTTTTTATGATCGGTGGTATAACCGAAAAGCCGTGCATGTAATACATTCCATCCATTTTGATTAAATTTTATGTGAAAGTCAACGAACCTTCGGACGCCTCCCCACTGAAAATGTTGACGAACTATCATCGATTAAAGAACGCTGTAAAAATAGATTTACTGAACAGAATGATACCGATCAAGCCAGGAAATGGTTCTGCTCAAATATTTTGTGCATTATTAATGCCGTTTCCTGCGCAAATTAAATTATTTATGCGGATGGTGGTCTTTGATGTCATAAGATATCAACGAATTAATCAGAGGAAATACAAGTGATAGTTAATGTCATAATGAAATATTTCAACAAATATTTCTCACAAATGAAACCAAATAGTATCTCGATACGCCAAAAAATAAGAATTTGAAAACAATTTTTGATTACCTTCAACCGTTCATGAGATATTCAACTATAAGTTAAAAAACAAATGAAACCAAATACCGTTTTCTTGTTGAATTGGCGTCTAGATAGGCCGAAGAATAAGAATTTGAAATCATTTTTTAATCATCTTCAATCATTCGCGAGATATTCCTTTATATTTAAAGAAAACAAATAAAATTAAATATTAATATTTCTTGAATAACTTTCTCACTTATCACTTCGTGAAACATTTCAAAAATTATAAAAGATAAATAAAAAATTAACACTTGGTTTGTTTCACAAATTTGTGAATTTTTGATTTATCTTTTATTATGAAATAATAATTTTTGATTTCTCCTTTACGAAGTACGGTATTGTAATCGTGAAAAAAATTCTTTTTTAATGGAAATATCCGTGTTGATGCCTCTTGAGGCGATTTATAAATAATATACAATAAACAAATAAAAAATGATGTAAATAAAAATACTAAATTCGACAATTGTTTTTAGATTTTTTTGGAAAATTTGCAGGCAAAGTGTTCTATTCATCAAACAGAAATAAATAAGATGAAAGGAAAAAATTCGAACTTCAATTGTTTTTAAACGCAAAGTCTTTCTCTTTTTTTGAAATTCTTTCTCTTTTCTCGAAATAAATTATGTTGAGAACGCGCTCGTGTAGTTTGCAAGGAACATAATTTATTTCTCAAAATCGAATGAATTCGTATTTCGAGAGTCAGTGAAGAAAATGCGCGTATTGCATTTTCTTCACTGATATTTGATAAATATAAATAAATAAATATTAAAATAATTGTTTTTTTAAGGATAATTAACGACAGGTCTAACGTCTTGAGTGAAAGTATATTCAATATTATTTCAAAATCCGAAAGCACTTTCGATTTTGAGTAAATTTAAAAAGGTGCGCGGCAGTTATTTTACATTTTTTCGAAAACTGCGCAACTTCAAAATTGCAATGAGCTCCGTTAACACCCTTATTTCGATATTAAATAAAGATATATTATAAAATGATTAATTGTTTTTGAAGCACATTTTATTTTTGGTATATTTGGAAAGTTTCAAGTACGTGGCAGCTGTTTTTATATTTTTTTGAAGCGCTCGAAAAATGCGAAACTTCAAAATTGCAATAAGCTCTTATGACACTATTATTTTAAAATTTAATAAAGATTTATTTTTAATTTATTGATGGATTCTAAAGTACATTCGATGCTAGATATATTTGAAAAGTTTCAAGAATGCGGCAGTTGTTTTTATATATTTTTTAAGCGCTCGACAAATATTCAACTTCAAAATTGCAATACGCCCTGATAAAACAATTATTTCGTAATTTAGTAAAGAAATATTTTTAAATCATTGATGAATTTTAAAGCACATTTTTCTAGGTATCATTGAAAAGTTTCAAGTATGTAGCAGTTGTTTTTATATTTTTTTGAAGTGTTTGAAAAATGCGCCACATCAAAATTGCAATAAGCACTGATAAAACCATTATTTCGAAATTTAGTGAAGAGATATTTTTAAATCATTGATGAATTTTAAAGCAAATTTGATGCTAGGTATGCTTGGAAAGTTTCAAGTATGTGGCAGTTGTTTTTATATTTTTTTGAAGCGCTTGAAAAATCCGCAACTTTAAAATTGCAATAAGTAGTGATAAAACCATTATTTCAAAATTTAGCAAAGAGATATTTTCAAATCATTGATGAATTTTAAAGCACATTTGATGCTAGGTATGCTGGGAAAGTTTCAAGTATCTGGCAGTTGTTTTTATATTTTTTTGAAGCGCTTGAAAAATGCGCACCTTTAAAATTGCAACAAGCACTGATAAAACCATTATTTCAAAATTTAGCAAAGAGAAATTTTTAAATCATTGATGAATTTTAAAGCATATTTTGCTAGGTATGCTTGGAAAGCTTCAACTAGATGGCAGTTGTTTTTATATTTTTTTTGAAGCGATCGAAAAATACGCAACTTCAAAATTGCAATAAGCTCTAATGAATGCGGTTATTTCGAATTCTAACTCAGCGATATTTTAAAGTCTTAGACAAATCCTAAAGAATATACACTCGGCGTCAAAAAATGCACCACTCGAAAAAATCGCGTAACTTGGTTCAATTTGGTCGAAAATTGATGAATCTTTCAGTTTGGGAAAGATTCAAGTTGTATCTTTAAGAATGTGTAGTTGATTTTGACCCCAAGTCCAAACCACCCCGCCCTCCCCCCGTAACCCGTAACAACGCGATGGAAAAAAAATGTTTTTTTGTAAAAAATTGTCCAACTTTGACAAGCTGTACCGAGCGCAAAAAAAAAATCGAAGGGAATCACCACAATGGCAGAAAAATGTAATCAATTTCCTTCAAATGCCTTAAAAATTCGAGTCCTTTCTATGATTTTGAGCAAAGTTATGAATTTTTGAAAAAAAAATTACATTTTTCACTTTTCTGGCCATAACTTGAGTAATTTTGCACCAAAATCGATTAACTTTTGCAGTCTGAACAGTTTCAAATTTTCTCTTCGACGTCATGTGAATTGTTTTGTTGCTAAAACGATTCCACCCCCGGCCACCCCATAAAGGAAAAAACATGTTTTTGAAGTTTAAATGTGCAAATTTGGTTTCTGGTACCAGTCGGTCAGCATGGCAATAAAGTTCAATCATTTTCCTCCAATTTCCTCCAAAATTCAAATCGATGTGATGATTTGGCGCGAAGTTGTGCAGTTTTGAAAAAAAATACATTTTGCGCCTTTTTTGCCATAACTGGGCGAATTTCGCACGAAACTCGATGAAATTTTGCGATCTTAGAAGTTTTCGAACTTTCGTGACCCCCTGAAAACCCCTACAAAAAGTGTTTTGGATTGACAAAAAATGTTCAATTTTTACAACTTGTAAAAAGTTTCAATTTCGGTCATAACTCGGTCAATTTTGCTCAGAACTCGATGATTCTTTGCGATCTGAAAAGCATAAGTTTCATTCCATCCTCAGTCACCCCTAGTGCAAAAAAGGTTTTCGACAGGGTGATAAAATTTGTTCATTTTAATTAAAATTTTTCAAAAAATGTCATTTTTTTTCAAAAGTTCATAACTTTGCTCCAAATCATCGAAACGACTCGAATTTTTAAGGCATTTGAAGGAAATTGATTAAGTTTTTTTGCCATTGTGGTGAAATTTCCCGCCGATTTTTTTTGCGCACGGTACAGTTTGTCAAAGTTGTACAATTTTTTACATAAAAAACATTTTTTTTCCATCGCGTTGTTACGGGGGGTGGGGTTGGACTTGGGGTCAAAATTAACTACACATTCTTAAAGATAAAACTTGAATCTTTCCCAAACTGAAAGATTTATCGATTTTCGTCCAAATTGAACCAAGTTACGACGGTTTGAAAAATCGAGTTTTTTCGCGATTTTTCGAGTGGCGCTTTTTTTTTGACGAATAAATTTCATTTCATTTCATTTCATTTATTGATGTTATCGACAAGTGTTACATAAGTCACAAAAAATATAAATTACAAAACTACTTGCTAATACAGATCGGCTTCCAACTATGCCATATATCTATAAACATACATGTACAATGGACAAGAAATAATTAATGTACCAATAGAAATAACTATTGTACTGAGTATAAGCACCTATTCGCTACATACAATTCAGGATTATAGATATAAAAATAATAAAAGCAATAAAAGTAATAAAAAAATTTGTAAAGTTTCACACTAGGGAAATGCCCAACTTTAAGATTACAATAGACTTAGTTGATTAGTTCGAAGTTTAGTAAATGGTAGTTTTAAGATTAATAGTTAATTTTGAAGCACATTCGATTTTCTCGAGTAAATTCGAGTAAGTTTTAAATGTGTATGTAACAAATGTTTTTATTTTTTTTAAGCGCTCGAGAAATTTCCAACTCTAAAATTACAAACCTAAGAATGTATGCCATTCTTTTTGGAAATAAATGGATGATTATTATTAAATGTCTTGTTAATGTAATAAATGAATGTTATGATCGTTGCCTGTATTTGTATTTTGTGTATCTTCACTCATCACGCTCATCTCATTCACAATTTTTTATCATTATAATATACATAATTAATCGTTTACATGGATAAAAAAAAATCCAAAAGATAGTCTCCATCACCGTGTCCAGAATTAATTCTGGACATGAAGGAGGCAAATTCAAAAATTAAAATCGGAGGACGGTACTTCCCGGTTTTAGTTAATAATAATAATAATAATAATAATAATAATGTGTATTGTTGTTAGATACCTTAAAGGTTTACAAAAGTCGTGTACATTACTTAAAACTATGGAATTTCCCTAATGTCGAACATGTTAAAAAAAACTTCTATATGAAATAACGCCCTTACCGATTCAATAATTAAATTATGAAAAGGAATACATAAAGGCTGTAAAGATACTTTTGAAATGAATTAATAATACGTACGAAGTGCACTTAAAAATAATGAATTAAACTCAATGGAATAATTATAGGGTTCGAGTAATACAGCAATATCCTATTAATTATGGCATTTGAGCAATAACTGCGAATCATTCAATTATCTCCAGTAATGATATACCATCGGGACACATTGTTGCGCCACATAATAAAAACCAATCTCGCACTTTGACGTCACTAATACGGACATAATCAAAGGCGTTATTCGCGAAAAGACTTTTTGTGATCCAATTTAATGGATATTATACACACACACATACACAAGGCAATTTTCGTCTTCTGTAATGATTATTCCCTAAAGTGAACGACTGAGGCCAATGCACCCTCGCAGATGCGCCCGCAAAGGGCACAGACCATCAATACATGAATGGTATTAAGAAACCAGTTAATATTGAAATACGCGATGATTGCTCTTTTTATAGCTCGGGTATTCCTTGTTTCACTTGGAATTTTATCGTACGTTCTCACGTTACACACGGATCAAATTTATTGTATCGCCGCCAGTTACGCATTTCCAACCTGATTCCGAAATATAATTTTACACTGGAAATAGTAGAGCCGTCCCAAAATATCGTGACACCAGGGGCTAAAGTTTGCGCAGAGTGAGAGAACGCGATAATAAATAAACGCGTGGCCGCATCACCGATTTTAAGATGAATCATCACTTCGCCACCGATTTTTTGTCTATATATTTACACGCGGCGCTCGCTGAATAATTAATTACAAGTTTCTGGCAGTTCCCTCTCTTGAAATTTAAGATGTTTAGTGGAGGTATGTAAATGTTGTAAGCGGAATTATGTATAAAACAGTTATAGACTACAAATATACAGCCGATAGTTTGATGAAGATATATGTTAACTGATGTGCTTTTGCTTTTGTGCTTATTTGTTTGAAAGTATTATTAAATTCTAGCAAATTTTGTGTGGTCTGCAATTGGACGTGCCGTAGCTTCAAGGAATGTACCTACAACAGCTGTATGAAAAGCTACCGGTTACAGCGTACCATATATGAAGCTTAAATATGTGAACGTTAGATATGATAATATTTGATGCTACAGTTATGCGGATATTTCGCAATTTAATGCCACGTTTAAATATATTCTTCTGTTTATGCGTTCAAACTTATGCCATTGCATTAATCATTGTGTTAACAGAGAAACTGTGAATGAAGATTTCATATACAGTAGAAACTTGATTATCTATAAATTTCAAACAGACTTTTTGTTTCTTTGTTATGTATTACTCAGTCTAAGTTAATTTAAATTAATTTAAATATGTATTTTGTTGCATTATTGTAAATAGGGGGTTCACGTTAATAAATAAATAAATATTATTAGAGATTTCTACCTCCCTCCCAATACTTTAGAAATCGTCTCTATATTATACTACAACAGAAAAATGAAATGTTAGAGATGAAATAAGAAATCGTGCATTGCTGCAACTAATAAGTGATTAATTTGTATACAAAATACATTCATCGATGCGGCATTGCGAAATAATATATGGGAATATTATTATTTGTAGAAATACCGATTTGTATGGTAAGACTGAATAAATGAATACAGAACTTGACTTGAGGTGAGGCTAATATCATAAGCCGTCTTGATGCTGAGTAATTTATGTGGGCTTCGCGCTGCGAGATGTGTTCTGAAATTCAGCCTCCAGATACAGATAGAGGAGTCAGATAGGGCTTGAAAAAATTCTGTGGGTATGGTCAATAATTCAGCAGGATCGCTCATGAGAATGAAAACCTCTGCACATGCAGTTACGACGAATGTAAGCGTGTTAATTGCATTACAGCAGATGATGTGAAAGTTAAGAAGCTTCAAAATATTTAGACAGCAGATTAACATTTTCATCCCACATAAATAAAATGGCACTAAACGTACTTCAAAAGGCACTCAAAATGGCACTAAAAGTACCTTGAATGCCACTCAAAACAGTATGAAAATGTTTTTTTTTCCACTCAAAACTGTGCTGAAAATTTTTAAATAAAGTCGATTTTACAAAACGGCACAAATGTACTTCTAATGCCACTCAACATGGCATGAAAAGTACTTTTAATGCCGCTCAAAACAGCATTAATAGTTTTTTTCAGTCAAAACTGCACCAAAAGTACTTTTAATGCCACTCCAAACGGTACCAATAATACTTTTAATGTTACTCAAAACAGTAAGATTTTTTTCACTCAAAATAGCACTGAAAATTTTAGAAAATAAGTCGATTTTACAAAACGACACTAAAAGTACTTCTAATGTCACTCAAAATGGCACTAAAACTGCCTTTAATGCCACACAAAACAGTATGAATTTTTTTTTACACTTAAAACTGTGCTGAAAATTTTAGAAAAAAGTCGATTTTACAAAACGGCGCTAAAGTACTTCTAATGCCACTCAACATAGCACGAAAAGTACTTTTAATGCCGCTCAAAACAGCATTAATAGTTTTTTTCAGTCAAAACTGCACTCAAAGTACTTTGAATGACACTCGAAACGGCACTAACAGTACTTTTAATGCCACTCAAAACAGTATGAATTGTTTTTGACACAAAAAAGCACTGAAAATGTTAGAAAACAGTCGATTTTACAAATCAGCTCTTTAACATGTCATACCTGCATTTTTATGAATATATACGTTTATCTTGGAAATAAATACTACTACTACTACTACAAAACGGCACCAAAAGTACTTTGAATGTCACTCAAAACAGCATGAAAATGTTTCTTCCATTCAAAACTACTAACAATTTTAAAGAAACGTCGATTTTACAAAACGGCACTAAAAGTCATTCTAATGTCACTCAAAATGGCACTAAAAGTACTTTAAATGCCACTCAAAACAGTATGAATTTTTTTTCGACTCAAAACTGTACATACTGAAAATTTTAGAAAAAAGTCGATTTCATAAAACGGCACTAAAAGTACTTCTAATGCCACTCAAAATGGCACTAAAAGTACTTTGAATGCCACTAAAAACAGTATGAATTTTTGTTTTTTCGACTCAAAACTGTACATACTGAAAATTTTAGAGAAAGTCGATTTTATAAAACGACACTAAAAGTAATTCTAAGGCCACTCAAAACAGCACTAAAAGTACTTTGAATGCCACTGAAAACAGTATGAAAAATGTTCATAATTCTCAAAACTGTACATACTGAACATCTTATAAAAAAGTCGATTTTATAAAACGCCACTAAAATTACTTCTAATGCCACTCAAAACGGCAGTAAAAGTACTTTGAATGTCACTTAAAACAGCATGAAAATGTTTTTCCACTCAAAACTACTGTCAATTTCAAGGAAACGTCGATTTTACAAAACGGCACTAAAAGTACTACTAATGTCACTCAAAATAGCACCAAAAGTACTTTAAAAAAAACAAAAGCAGTATGAAAATATTTCTTTTTCGACTCAAAACTATACATACTGATAATTTTAGAAAAAAAGTAGATTTTACAAATTGGCTGGTACTTCTAATGTCACTTAAATCGGCACTAAAAGTACTTTTAATGCCACTCAAAACAGTATGAAAATTTTTTTTTCGAATCAAAACTGTACATACTGAAAATTTTAGAAAAAAAGTCGATTTTATAAAACAGCACTAAAAGTACTTCTAATGCCACTCAATATGGCACTAAAAGTACTTTTAATGCCACTCAAAACAGTATGAATTTTTTTTCGACTCAAAACTGTACATACTGAAAATTTTAGAAAAAAAGTCGATTTTATAAAACAGCACTAAAAGTACTTTTAATGCCACTCAAAACAGTATGAATTTTTTTTTCGACTCAAAACTATACATACTGAAAATTTTAGAAAAATGTCGATTTTACAAAACAGCACTAGAAGTACTTCTAATGCCACTCAAAAAAATGAAATGTACTTTTAATGCCAATCAAAACGGCACTAAACGTACCACTCAAGACGGCTCGGAAAGTCCTTTTAATGCCGCTCACAGCAGCACTAAAAGTATTTTCTTGCCACCCAAAACGACACTAAAAGTACTTCTAGTACCGTTTCGATTGGCATTAAAAGTGCTTAGTGCTGTTTTGAGTGGGATTAAAAGTACTTTCGTACCGTTTTGAGTCGCAAAGAAATACTTTTAACCTTTTCTCGGGTCTCGTTTTTCAGGACTTCTTTCTTCAAGACATTTCTGAGGACTTTTATTTCGACATATATTTTAGGATTTTATTTTCAGTACTTTTTTTCAGAATTTTATTTTTAGGGCATTTTGCACGACTTTTTTTAGATTTTTTTTCAGGGCAATGTTTTCAGAACTCTCAAGACATTTTCAGGTCCTTTTAAGGACTTTTTCAGGATATTTTTTTAAAACTTTTTTAGGATCTTGTTCAGAACTTTCCTGTCAGGACTCATTTTTCGGTAGTTTATTTCAGGACTATTTTTCCAGGACTTTTTTTCGGGACGTTTTTACTCAGGATTTTTTTTTGATTTTGATTTTTAGATTGGCATTAAAAGTTCATAGTGCCGTTTTGATTGGTATTAAAAGTACTTCTAGTGCCGTTTTGTAAAATCGACATTTTTCTAAAATTTTCAATGTGTACTGTTTTGCGTCGAAAGAAGAAATTTTTCATACTGTTTTGAATGGCATTGAAAGTACTTTTAGTGCCGTTTTGAGTGGCATTAGAAGTACTTTTAGTGCCGTTTTGTAAAATCGAATTTTTTCTAAAATTATTAATATGTACAGTTTTGAGTCGAAAAAAAAATTCATACTGTTTTCAGTGGCATTAAAAGTACTGTAAGTGCCGTTTTATAAAATCGACTTTTTCTAAAATTTAGAAATAGTTTCAACTTTTTTTCAGGTCTCTTTTTTCAGGACTTCTTTTTTCAGGACTTTTGTTCAGGACTTTCCCAAGGATTTTTATTTCGGCATATTTACTGTTTTAAGATTTTATTTTCAGTACTATTTTTTCGGAATTTTTAACTTTTTCAAGAAAGGATTTTTTTCTGGACTTTTTGATCGTTTTGATTGACATAAAAATTCTTAGTGCCGTTTTGAGTGGCATTAAAAGTACCTTTCGAGCAGTTTTAAGCGGAAAAGAAATACTTTTAACTTTTTTTCCGGTCTCGGACGTTTTTCTTCAGAAATTTTCTAAGGACTTTTAATTCAGCATATTTTTAAGGACTTTTTCAAGATTTTATTTTCAGTACTATTTTTTCAGAATGTTTTTTCAGGACAATTTTTCAGAACTCTCAAGACATTTTCAGGTCTTTTTAAGGACTTTTTCATGATATTTTTTCGGAACTTGTAAAAACTTTTTAAAGATCTTTTTCTGAATTTTTTACACTTTTGCTCAAAATTTTTTGTACGTAAGACATCTAAAATGCCTTGCTCTGGATTGTACCGATGCTTCAATTTGCCAACATTATTTATTTAATAAATCATTCGATATATTTACTTTCGTTGCGGATAAGAAAACATTCCCCAACAAACATTTAGAATTAGTACCGCTATAAAATATGTTTCCAATTAACAATTTACACACTCTGGAAACGATAAATTATAAATTACATACGAAATAAATGTATTCAAATGTATTTTTTCAAAGTACCCACGGCAGTACGCACGCACAAAAGGCCCATTTGTTCCTGGCTACATCTAATAAATGATATTCTAACATGCGATATTAGTAAATTGACATCATAAATAACTAGGTGTTTATTATATTTTATTAGCGGTTTTATTGATTTTTATTGTGAAATAAATTGCATCACATACACACAATTTATTATTGGCAATAAAATTTTATGATCGCTCCTATAGAAAGTTTATGCGATGTAAAGTACTCCAGTGATTATTTTTAACTTACCATTTACAGCACGCCGGACGTTTATATATCGACAAGTTAATTTTGTAATGATCAAGATATTACAAAAATATTCACACTATACAGGGTGTCCCAATTTAAGTTGCCACCCCAAATATCTCGCAACCTGAGCAACATTGGAAAAAATGTTTCAGATCAACGTTGTAGGGTTCGGAGGGGGGCATATGCTGGTGACCTTGAAAATGACCTTGGCGTTAATTTTCAAGGTCAAACGAAGGTCAATTTTCATTTTTCAAATAGAACCCCTATTTTTTATTGCGGGATCGTATTCTACGAGAAAAATACAAACTTTTTGTAGGAAACGTTTTTTTTAATGCTTTTTTAAAGAGTTTTTTTCACGAATTTTGTCCGTCATGTTATTTAAAATCTCAGATTACTTCATTACTGTCCTTAAAAAAGTTATTATTATTATTTTTCTATGACTGAGATTAGTTGTCCAATGATAGTTAGCAATAATTAATGCCTTAATACGAGATAACGGACAAAATCCTCAAGTAAATTATCATTCCGGATACAAAGTGTACACAATATTCCGAATGAAAATATCACTTAATACAGCTAACTCGGATGAATGGCGGAGAATTCGCAAGGTATCCCACACAGCTAATATGCATAACTTGACGGTAATTGCGAACATTTTAAACTATGACTCCCATGAACTACACGTGTAAAATAATTCGCGAAGATAATCAACATTACCACACGACTTCACTATAAACAAGAGGTATCCATAAATAATACATTTCCCAATTGGAATTATTAAGTTTCGTATAGCTGTAAATTTGAAGCGACTCTCTCGCTCAATGCAGTGTGTGAGAATGTTATCTTTATTTATTGCTCGGCTTTCGAAAAGTTATTATTGCCTATAAATAATCCATTAGGAAATTATTATTGAATAGATTATTTTCTTTGGTCGAAATCTATTAATTCATCACTAGTGTTGTGAATAAATTACGCGAGGGAAACGAACCCTGCGGACGTTGAATATTTCAATAATAATATACAAGGGTGTTGACTTCGCGTACGAGAATTTTCCTGAAAGGAATAAGCTGGAAAATTATTATTCATGCGAATTGATACAATTGCTCTCGTAATATTGGATACAAAAGAAAGCGTATTCGTAAGGAGTATTATGACAAGCAAAATATATCATTTTAATCAATATGATTTAAACGAGAAGGAAGGAGTATATATGCTACTTTCTCCGATTTTATGGTATATTTATCCTTTCTTAGTTCATTTTCAATTTAAATGATATTTAAAATGATTTGCAGGATCGTATGATACTGACGTTTGAAGCATCAAAATTATGAAAGATGAAAATGGCGTTCCATCTTTCAAATTCTAATAATCTATTTAATCAAAAACTAATAAAAATTCTAAGAGTTAAAAAAAACGTTCTGAAAAAAGTCCTGATAAAAAGTATTGTAAAAGGCCCAAAAAAAGTCATGAAAAAGGCCCAAAAAAAGATTTCTGAAAAAAGCCCTGATTAAGAGTTGCTAATAAAAACCTGAAAAGAGTCCTAAATAAAAAAGTTCTAAGAAGAAGTCTATAGAAAGTCCTAAAAAAGGGTCCTGACAAAAATATGTCTTGAAAAACAGATCCTTCAAAAAAACCTGAAAAGATGTCCCGAGAAAAAAGTCCTAAAAATAAAATGTTGAAAAGTATGCCGAAATGAAAATCCTTTGAAGACTCCCAAAAAATGTCCCGAAGAAAGAAATCTCGAAAAAATGTAGAGAAAACATAAAAAAAATCCTGAGTAAAAAAGTTCTGAAAAATTCTTTAAAACAGTCCTCGAAATAAAGTCCCAAAAATATAGAGTTCTGACAAAAAAGTCCTCAAAAGATCCTGAAAAAAGTCTTTAAAAGTCCCGAAAAGAATCCTGCAAAAAGGTCCTTTACAGGCATGAAAAAGCAGCTCTTAAAAAAATCTCGCAAAAAATTCCTGACAAAAAATCGTAAGAAAAAGTCCTGAAAGAAAATATTTGAAAAGAAATCCTAAAGAAAAGTCATAATAGGAGAGTCCTGATAAAAATCCTGGAAAAATGCCCTCAAAAACGTCTCGAGTAAAAAAGTTCTGGAAAACAGTCATGAAATAAAGACCCAAAAATAGAGTCCTCAAAAGATCACGAAAAAAGTCTTTAAAAGTCCCGAAAAGAGTCCTTAAAAGGCCTGAAAAATCTCGCATAAAATTCCTGCTAAAAAATCGTAAGAAAAAGTCCCGAAAGAAAAGTTTTGAAAAGAAATCCTGAACAAAAGTCCTGAAAGGAGAGTACTGATAAAAATCCTGGAAAAAACGTCCTTAAAAACGTCCCGAAAAGAAGTCTTGAAAAAAGGTCCACAAAAAAAATTTCCCTTAAAAATTCTTGGATAAACAAACGTGAAATAAAGTCCCGAAAAAAGAGTTCTGATAAAAAAGTACTCAAAAGATCCTGAAAAAGTCTTTACAAGTCCCGAAAAGAGTCCTTAAAGGCCTGAAGAATCTCGCAAAAAATTCCTGCTAAAAAATCGTAAGAAAAAGTCCTGAAAGAAAAGTTTTGAAAAGAAATCCTGAACAAAAGTCCTGAAAGGAGCGTCCTGATAAACATCCTGGAAAAAAACGTCCCGAAAAGAAGTCTTGAATAAAAGGTCCCCAAAAAGAATTTCCCTTAAAAATTCTTGTAAAAACAATCGTGAAATAAAGTCCCGAAAAAAGAGTTCTAACAAAAAAGTCCTGAACATTTTTTTCTGAAAAATAGGTCCTTAAAAACCTTCAACGTCCTGAAAATGGGTTCTCATAAAATTCCAAAAAGAGTCCAAAATAAGGCCCACTTCCCTTAAAAATTTCTAAAAAAACAATCGTGAAATAAAGTCCCGTAAAATAATCCTAACAAAAACCTAAAAAAGTCCTGAAAATGAGTTCCCAAAAAAATCCAACAGAGTCTAAAAGAAGGCCCAGAAGAAAGTTCCTAAAATGGCCTCAAATTAAGCTCTTGAAAAAAAGTACAGCAAAAAATAAGGTCCACTTCCATTAAAAATTCCTGAAAAAACAATCGTGAACTAAAGTCCCGAAAAAATAATCCTAACAAAAAAGTCCTGAAAAAATGTTCTTAAAAATAGTTCCTTAAGAAAACCTAAAAAAATCCTGAAAATGTGTTCCCAAAAAAGTCAAAAAAAGAGTCTAAAAAAAGGTCCAGAAAAAAGTTCCGAAAATGGCCTAAAAGTAAGCTCTGCAAAAAATGTCGCGAAAAAGTCCTGCAGAGGAAGCCCCTAAAAAATCTCGCAAAAAATAATCTGAAAAAATAGTCATGAAAAGAAAGTTCTGAAAAATAATGTCCTGATAAAAATCGTAAGATTTGTCGTGAAAAAAAAGTCTTGAAAAAAAGATCCCGATGAAACGTTCTGAAAGAAGAGTCCTGAAAAAAATCTTGAAAAAATGTCCTCAAACAAGCCCCAAAAGAAACTCCTGAAGAGAGAAGTTGCCTTAGAAAGTCCAGGAAAAGCAGTCCCGAAAAAAAGAGTCCTGACAAAATGCCCTGAAAAAGATTTTGAGAAAAAAATCTTTAAAAGTCCCGAAAAAATGTCCTAAAGAAAGATCCTTAAAAAAAACTAAAATAGTCCTGAAGAAAATCCAAAAAGATTCTTGAAAAAAGGCCACAGAAAAAAGTTCCGAAAGTGGCTCTTGAAAAAATTTCTGAAGAAAAGTCCTAAAAAAATCCTGGAGAAAATTGTTCTTAAAAAAGCCCTTAAATTTTTTTTAAAAAAAGGTCCTAATTAAGTTCTAAAACTAGTCCGGAGAAATCGTCTCAAAAAAAGTCTTATAAACGTTCTGAAATTTTAATAGTGTACTCAAAAACTAAAGAGTCCTGAAGAAAAGTTCTGAAAGAAGATTCCTAAAAATAAAGTCCCGAAATGTCCTGAAGAGAGAAGTTAATAATCCTGAAAAAAAAGTCCTGCAAAAGAGTTCTGAAAACACTGTCCTAAAAGTTTTTTTTTCATCGCTAGTGGCTGAATGGTCAAACCTATGCCAAAAAAACAGTTTTTTTTTAGAGTATTTAAAAAAAGATCCCTGAAGGAAGTTCTGAAAACGCCCTTAAAATAAGCTCTTAAAAAAAGTCCTGAACAAAATGTCCCGAAAAAGTCTTGATGAAGAAGCCATTACAAAAGTCTCGCAAAAACGGTCCTCAAAAAATAGTCGTGAAAAGAAATTTTTGAAAAAGAATCTTAAGAAAAAGTCCTGGCAAAAGAAGTTTTGAAAATATAGTCCTAAAAAGAAGTCCTGAAAGAAGAGCCGTGAAAATAAAGACCAGAAAAAATGTCCTTAAACATTCCACAGAGAAAGTATAGGAAAAAAGGCCTGAAGTGAGAAGTTCTGAAAATAATCCTAAAAAAAGACTTGAAAAAAGATTCTGAAAAAATTAAAAAGTTTAAAACTAAAGTAAAAAAAAAAATCAGAATTTACGTTTTGTTCATTTAAATTCGTCGATTTCTGTATTTTTTATTTAAATTTAAGTTTATTTTGCAAATTTTATGTTGTCTGAGGACACTTGTACTCAATGTTATATTTATTTCTAAAATTATGCTGTAAAAATAAATAAATAGAAAATAGTAATAAATGAAAAAGTCCTGAAAATTATACCAAGTTTCTGTTGTTCATTTTGACATTTTCTGCAATTATTGTTAACATCAATTTTATGTAACTGTTATCGTTTCATAATTATAAACCAAAAACGAAAAAAAATAATGATTTTTGTTTCGAAAAACCATGATTTTATGAAAAAAATTTCTAACAAAAGATGTTTCTTTTTTAATTATCATCTTCAATATTTGTTTAAATGTTTTTGTAATATTTTATACATTTAAAAAATTATTGAAAAAAAAAAACAAAAACGGTAAAGGTAAACGCCCACTTCTGGTATACGAAATTCTACCAAAAACTTACACACACACACACACAGACGCGCAGATATACAGACGAACAGACATACAGCACAAAAAAAAATCAGAAATTGTTTAAATTGCATCTGGGGACCTCAAAACGGATTTTTGAAAAATTTTCACGTTCACAAAAAAGTGCGCTTTTTCACTTTTTTGAACAATTTGGGGATGTCTTAAAAAGGGCACTCGTTGACCCTATAGGCGTACGCCACTGTAAATAGTTCTAAAGTATTTTAAAAGATAGCAAATTTAAAATACTTTTCAAAGCTTTTGGCAAAAAAAATATTTTAGGTGTTTTTTGACCACACCGTATTATAATAATAATAAGTAAATTTATTTCCCAACAGAAAAACTTATACAGGAAAATTCATAATTTAAAATAATAGTATACATGTTGCGACTGAATTCAAAATATTTATAATCCGTTAGATCTAGCTAATTAATCTTTCGGCTTGATCGCTATGTTTATAGTAGTAGTGAAAGGTTGAACTCTAGGAGCAGGTTCAAATACTACCACATACAAGTTATCATATATAATTAAAATTTATTTACGTTCGCTCGATGTCGTGTACGTGATTGTAAAATGCGGCAATTCGACGTGAAGAATAAATAAAAATAAAATAGGTTAGAAATGTTTCTTATGGTTCAACGTGATCTGAAATTGTACAGTTATATACGTAGATATTCCACGACATTTAATGGAATATTTCAGATATTTTTAAAGGCGAATAAAATTCCAGTATTGTGTACAAATGAATTCTTCTCAAGGGTCGTTGGAAGCAGTGGTGTATTGGAGGGGGAACGTGGAGGAACGACGTTCCGGCACCTTTTTTCAGAAACGTAATGCGTTTGTGTTTGTTAATATTTTCTATAGTAAGAATAAAATAAAAATAAAAAAGCTTACAAGGAAAACAATAGTTTGCTTACTTCTTTGCTCTTACCATGCGTTCCCTTACTTCTTATTTTACCAATATACCACTGGCTGGAAGCACATGGTCAAAAATCGCCAAACAGCGCAATAGCGCTTGTCTGCAGCTCAACAGCGCGATCGCGCTTCTTGGGACTCAAAGGATTAATCATCATTGATATAAATATTGATTTAATGGTATAAAAAGAGTTTCATATCTTTGAAAATTAATCGATTTATCGATTTAAAATTATTTCTCCAAAAAAACTAGTTGAAATCCGAAAATATTCCTCATAACTTATTCTCTACAATTTTGATTTTTATCAATAAGTTCATCAACGGTACAACGCCCCACTTGCAATAAAAACTTAATAATTCCAATGCCGGTGATCAATAAACGGGCATTCTTCATCTCCTATAATTAAACTCATTAGAGGTGCTGAAGTCTAACATGAGAATGCAGTGAAAAGTTTCCAAATCACAATGGCCCCGAGACACTATGACCACATGGTGCCGGCCCCAGAAACGCCTAGGGTGCCGAGTAACGGTCCCAAAACGCACCAATAAACGGCCGCTGATGAGATTAATGATATGCGTTGTTCTAACAGTATATTGTAGTTAGTAATTAAATGTTCGGACTCGATAAGCAACGGGAAAAAATTGTATATATAAAAATATTAAATAAATTAGAAACAACCTTACTTGTTGCAGAAAGCATTAAATAAATTCAATAAAACGAAATATTCAGGCTATATTTCGTTTTATTGAATTTATATAAAAATATATTTCTTGAATTAGACATATTTTGCTAAGGTATTTAAATCCGACGCAATGGAAGATAATTAAAAAAATTTAAACCCCGAAAAACTAGAGAAATTATCTACCTAGCCATGATTGAAACAATTGAAAAGATTTAGTTATTAATGTCAAATAGTGACAAGTATTTCTAAGGTACGTAAAAAATAATCAATATTTGTATTTTTATTCGAATCCACCAGTTATTTTTTTATCTGGTGAAGTGTTTTGGGCTGATATTTACTTTACTGCGTTGTGTCTATAAATGAGCCTTTTGAAATTGGAGCATTGAAGTGTAAGAAAAAGTAATAATCCCAAAACAATCCGCACGAAAGATGAAATGTATGGTGATTATGCTCCGTCATATTTCATAATTAAATTTCAGTCAAAACAGTTGCGCTGGGGATGTGAATCTAAGAGAGATGTTCCAAGAAGTAGAAGACCTGCAGAAGCAACAAATGTTGAAATGTGCAAGAAAGAGGAAACTGTGGTTCCAAAAGTGGAAGACCTGCAGAAACAACAAATGTTGAAATGTGCAACAAAGAGGAAACTATGGTTCTAAAAGTGGAAGATCTGCAGAAGCAACAAATGTTGAAATGTGCAAGAAAGAGGAAACTATGGTTCCAAATGTGAAAGACCTGCAGAAGCAACAAATGTTGAAAGGTGCAAGAAAGAGGAAACTATGGTTCCAAAAGTAGAAGACCTGCAGAAGCAAGAAATGTTGAAAGATGCAAGAAAGAGGAAACTATGGTTCCAAAAGTGAAAGACCTGCAGAAGCAACAAATGTTGAAATGTGCAAGAAAGACGAAACTATTGTTCCAAAAGTGAAAGACCTGCAGAAGCAACAAATGTTGAAATGTGCAAGAAGGAGGAAACTATAATTCCAAAAGTGAAAGACCTGCAGAAGTAACAAATGTTGAAATGTGCAAGAAAGAGGAAACTATTGTTCCAAAAGTGAAAGACCTGCAGAAACAACAAATGTTGAAATGTGCATGAAAGAGGGAACTATGGTTCCAAAAGGGAAAGACCTGCAGAAGCAATAAATGTTGCAAGGTGAGAGAAAGAGGAAACTATGGTTCCAAAAGTGGAAGACGACTTGCAGAAGCAACCAATGTTGAAATGTGCAAGAAATAGGAAGCCATGGTTCTTGAGGATCGCCGTCTAAAAGTTCCTACGGCATTGAAAAGATCTGAACTTAGCTTTTTGACAAGGCATGAGTAAAGTTTCAGCAAGGTAGGTCCCCAGATTATTATCCCCTGAACAAAAGCTGCATAGTCAGCAAATTTGTCGAAGCAATTTGGATTCTTTGAAAGCCGTCCCAGACTTTACAATGCGGATAGTAACTGGCGATAAGACTTGGTAGAACACTGGGACCCTGCGACAAAATTAGAGTCTATTCAGTGGGTGCATAAGATTTCTCTTCCCCCAAAGAAAGCTCGCACGCCGGAAAACTCGTGTTAATTATCTTTTGGGACATGCAAGGTATTCTTTTGATTGAATTTACGCCCAAGGACTTTACAATAACTGAAAAGGGTTACGGTAACACCCTAAAAAAGTTGCATATGGCTAGTGCCAAAAAACGACCTAGATTATTGCAAGGTGATGTGCACCTTCTCCAAAATCCAACCCATTCTGCAAGAATTTAACTTTCCTGAACTACACCTTCCATCTTTTAGTCTGAATTTGGCAGCCCACCCCCCCCCCCAAACTTGTATCTGTTCAATTAATCTAAAAAAGGAACCTCAGAGTACGTCGTTTTGGAAAAGAAGTTCAGTTGAAGTATGACGTCAAGGAATTTTTTGAGACTCAAGAAGAATCCGATGATAAGACCCAACTGATGCCCAAAATACACACTGTATACGTACAAAATATTATAAACATAATTATTGTTTATTTGGTTTAAATTATAAATGCAATACATTTACAATAAAAATAATTCCCATTTAATCTTCTGACGTAGGCAACCTAATACACAAGAATCCTACATTTTACACCGTACATATATTTAATTATCTTCTGGAATATACTGTGCACCCACGGATGGAGTTGATGAGAGGGGAAAAAAATTGGATTACACGACGCAAGGCCATTTTTTTATAAAAAGTTCTGCTTATCGCAAGAATGATTGATACATAAAAAAACATGAGTAAAACGTTTTAATCATAAATACTTTTTCTTATGTAAAGGGTGTTTTTTTAGCTGCATGAGAAGTTTCGATGGTAGTTGTCTATCTATACTCAATGAGAATGTCAAACTGTGTTGACATTTCTGTTTAGTAAGGTTAGGCAATTCATCATAAATCGTTTAACGCCAGAACAACACTTCCTAATTGTGGAAATTTACTTTCAAAAAAATAAATCTGTTAGCGAAGCTCATAGAGCACTTCGTCCATTTTACGGTCAACATAATCGGCCTAGTGAGCAAGCAATTCGTGCAGTTATTGATCGTTTTCGCACTAATTTTACTCTTCTCGATTCAAAACCATCAACAAGACAAATGTCGTTTCGTGGCTGTTCTCAACTTGTTGGCCTTTGTCCTTCGACTACGTGGAAAATTTTACGCAAGGATCTTGGATTACGTGCCTATAAAATACAGCTCGTGCAACAATTAAAGACAAATGACCATCGTTTACGTCGCATTTTTGCTGATTGGTCTAATTTGAAACTGGCCGAAGATGAACATTTTTATCGAAGAATTGTCTTTAGTGATGAAACTCATTTCTGGTTAAATGGCTTCGTCAATAAGCAAAATTGCCGTATATGGAGCGAAGACAATCCTCAAGCCATTAACGAAACACTGTTACTGTTGAATTGACTGCGGTTTACACGCGGGCGGCATCATCGGTCCTTATTTCTTTCGGAATTAGGAAGGAGCTGCCGTTACGGTGAATGGCGAGCGCTATCGAACCATGCTGACTGATTTTTTGTTTCCAAAAATTAATCAGCTGAACATCGACAACATTTTGTTCCAACAAGACGGCGCAACTTGCCATACAATGTATTGCAAAATCAATTTGGTGACAACTTTATTTCCAGAAGTAGTCCTGTTAACTGGCCCCTCGTTCCTGAGACTTAACGCCTATCGATTACTTTTTTATTGGGCTATGTTAAGTCATTGGTTTATGCCAACAAACCATCAAGCATTGGAAGCCAATATTCAAGCCACCATTGACGCCATACGGCCAGATTTATTGGAAAAAGTAGTGAGAAATTGGACTGATTGAATGGGCCATGTATCTCGTAGCCGCGACGGACATATGCCGGAAATCATATTTAAAAAATAAATGCCATGAAATTATCTACCGGATTATAATAATAATTAATAATTCCAACAATATTTCTGTCTTGTATTATTATTTAAAGTTCTCAAGCTCTTAAAAAACACCCGTTAGAATACACGGCCGATTGTAAATCGTAATGTGACAGCAAACGTCATGTTTTAGAACAAAATGAAATATCCGCCATTATGATTTCATGGCAAACCTTTGTTTTTAATTCAAAATAATAGTAAAGTTTTTTGCAAATATCTTGGTAAATACTGTGCAGAAACTATTGACTGCGGTATCAAATGATTCAACTTAAAAAGCTTTAAAAATAATGTACGAAGACCGATGCTGCCAAATAATTAGAGAAGCCAATATTAACACATTTCAAATTTTGCATGTAAATCCCTAAGGCCCGCTTCGCAATTCAACACCCTGTATGTTAGAAAGAGAAGAGCCATCGACCGAGTCCCTCAGCCCTATAGTGATTATAGTAGTAATACAATTTATTAAAACTCAGTTTACAAAAGAGCTACAAATGGCCATTGACCGAAGTCTTTCAGCCTAGTGATTATATTTTCTGAATTTATTCAAAAATAAATTTTGCTATTTGTAACTGTTGTAGTTCGTACGTATCTAAAGAAGCATACAATAAGCGCTAAATCAAATTTTCTTTACAGTCTTCAAGAAAAAACTGTTCAAGAGGTTTCAATAAAAGAATTAGCCAAAGGGGTTTCAAGCATAAAATTGCCTTAGAGGCTTAAAAAAATATTGCTTGACCCTTTCGCGCCTATTATTAATCCCATGATATTTCCAAACATTACTGAAACGTTGCAAACACATAATAAAAGTATTACTAAATGTTCCATTTGCATTGCAGGGTTTCAACAGCATTGCGACGCAAAATAATAAAAAAAACCTAAAATTTTCCATTAACATAAAAATTCACTTAAAAATGTAAAATCATGAGAAAATTTTCGTCGCAAGGGGGTTGAGCGGTTCAGGAAAAAAAATTGTCTTAGGAGCTTTAAGAAAAAAAAATGGCGCTGTAGCCCGAAATCTAAAGTTACGCCACTGTTAAGTACATATCAATCCCTTTTACTATTTTCAAAAAACACAATCCCTTTTTAGCAACTCAGTTACTGAAGCATATAAACATTGAGAAGTCAAGACAAAATTCATAAAAAAAAATTATATAAAAAAAAACGTTTGCTACAAAAAGTTTGTATTTTTCCCACAGAATACGATCCCGTAATAAAAAATAGGGGGTTCTATTTAAAAAAATCAAAGTTGACCTTCGTTTGACCTTGAAAATTAACGCCAAGGTCATTTTCAAGATCACCACCATATGTCCCGCTTCGAACCCTACAACGTTTATCTGAAATTTTCTTTGCCATGTTGCTCAGATTTCGAGATATTTGCGGTGGCAATTTAAAATGGGACACCCTGTATCACAGATGGTAATAACTAAAATATTTGCAAAAGCAAAATATCACAGATTTGATATCACAAATAACATATAAGTGTATAATAAACGCAAATTATTTGAAATTTTGAGGATTTGAAAAAGAAAATTAAACATACCTTCCAAAAAGTCTCAAAACTCTTTCGGAATTACGATTTTGTGAAAATCTGGATACACTCCATCACTGGATTTTGGCATCATCTAATGCCATCAGAACGTAAACTTGTGCGGACTTACCTGGAATTAAATAAATAAATAATTAAAGTGAAACATAGCAAGTGATTATCGTTTATTATTTTTTATTAATACAAAGTACCTTACCTTGCTGAAGATGTGACCTGAAGCTTCCGTGATGACATCCAACCTCGTCCCTTCCTTGGGGTTGGGTGGAAAGGAATGGAAAATCCCATTGACACACCAGCACTGCACACCCTGCAAAACAAAACAAAAATGGTGATGTGGCCATCATGTTACTTTCTCCGACTTGATGGTATCATAGCCATTTATCGGCCGTAGCGGCTAAACGAAAACTCCAAATTGAATGCGGTTTGCAAATCTGAGCTCCTCGTACGTCAATTAGTTGGATTAGAGATTTTTAATTTTTGATGAAAACACGAAAAAAAACATGACTAACCCCCTTGGAAATTTTGTTAAAAAATGCAACTTTCTTAAAAATCATCGTAGACTATGAATTATAACTTTTTTTTCATCAGAAAGACGAGAGAAATTGATTGCCGTTAAAAAATTTCAGCTATCTTCAATAGCAAAAAAATTAGTCAGTCACCATGAACATTTTTGAAAATTTAAGAAAATATTTGATTTTTTAGACTTTGATCGGCCGTAGCGGCTAAACGAAAACTCCAATTTGAACGCGGATTGCAAATCTGAGCTCCTCGTACGTCAATTAGTCGGATTAGAGATTTTTAATTTTTGATGAAATCGCGAAAAAAAACATGACTAACCCCCTTGGAAATTTTGTTAAAAAATGCAACTTTCTTAAAAATCATCGTAGACTATAAATTATAACTTTTTTTCATCAGAAAGACGAGAGAAATTGATTGCCGTTAAAAAATTTCAGCTATCTTCAATAGCAAAAAAATTAGTCAGTCACCATGAACATTTTTGAAAATTTAAGAAAATAATTGATTTTTTAGACTTTGATCGGCCGTAGCGGCTAAACGAAAACTCCAATTTGAACGCGGATTGCAAATCTGAGCTCCTCGTACGTCAATTAGTCGGATTAGAGATTTTTAATTTTTGATGAAATCGCGAAAAAAAACATGACTAACCCCCTTGGAAATTTTGTTAAAAAATGCAACTTTCTTAAAAATCATCGTAGACTATGAATTATAACTTTTTTTTCATCAGAAAGACGAGAGAAATTGATTGCCGTTAAAAAATTTCAGCTATCTTCAATAGCAAAAAAATTAGTCAGTCACCATGAACATTTTTGAAAATTTAAGAAAATAATTCATTTTTCAGACTTTGATCGGCCGTAGCGGCTAAACGAAAACTCCAAATTGAACGCGGTTTGCAAATCTGAGCTCCTCGTACGTCAATTAGTTAGATTAGAGATTTTTAATTTTTGACGAAAACATGAAAAAATACACGAGTAAACCCCTTGGATCTTTTCCAGGTTTTCTGACAGTATCCTAGCTTTGCGTGATACGTAAATTTATACTCTTGATCAAGAGTGTTTTGCTTTTGTTTTCAACTTTGAATTTTCGTGAAAACATCTGAAGCACCTAAACTTTGATCCTTGTTTTCTGTGATGCGCAAATGTGCGCATTAAAAATTAATAAAAAAAAAAACCTGAATATAAACAACTTTCTATACAGCGGGCGACATCTACTAAACAAGTACCGCATTCCGAAACCCGTTTCTATACAGGTAAAAGCGGCGCGATCAATGGGCGACAGAAATTCCTGCGCGCAGGTAAACTCACCTGGCGGCAGGAAATGGTGGAGAGCGCCTCCGCCAGAGGTCGCCCCAAAATCCTGCCCGGCAGGATCTTTACTTTAACACATGGCATTTCATTATTTTGCGCAGTAATAGTGCGCATGATGCGCGTTGTGGAGGCAGTTGTCGTTTATACGCTGACATGTGCCACCAGAACGTTATTAGAAAAATTAACTAAATGTGATAAGGGACATTCGGTGTTGTAATAACTATAAGTGCTCGGATAGTGTGTTAAACAAAAGTGGAAACGACCATCGGACAACATGACGACACTGGAATTATACAGAAAGGTAAGGCATTTTATCAATTAGATTTTTTAAACATCACTGATAAGGATTTTTGCAATTATCTTCGCATATTTATTCGCACGTATCGCACCTTGAAGTTTATAAAAAAAAATAATACTAGTGAATGTCGAACGAGATTAATGCAATTTCAGGCACTAATCCAAATGCAGTTCTTGTCCTTGGTATAAGAAAAAAAAAACAATACTTTCAATAAAATCACTTCAAATGCACTTTAAATATAGAATTATTGCTTCAACTGTATGAAACCAACATTTATGAATTGTGTCGAAATTAAAAAAACATATTTTTTTTTAGTATCATATTTGTTATGATTGATATGAAATAGTGCTCGGACAAAGATTTCCGAGTGAAACGAATTTCTTGAATGGGGCCATGTTTTGCAGGTCAGTTCGGAGAGTAAAACCTTTCTGAAAGTGATGTAAGACGGGTGATTAGTGAAGTGGGGTATCTCAGGCCCAGACGTTGACTTACCGGTGTGTAATTTATGATCCTCAAACTGGTTACAAAATATTATTAAGCGGGATTGTGTTCATGGAAGTTTACGTTTTGTGTAAATCGTTTGGTGTCGTTTCTTGTAATTGGAGGATAAACATATTTTCTACGGATTTATTAAATATTATGCAATCTGTTGTTCTCGTAATAAAAATTGGTATTTTACTGGGAATAGGAATGAATGTTTAAAGATGATTGAGTATAGCTATTAGTGATGGACGATATTTCACGTACCTGTGATTTTTCACTAATAAAATCACAGGTCGCTACTCTTACTAATAGGCGAATTTCACAACTACTTAGAATCATTACTACTTGAAATCACCGCTACTTAAAATCACTGCTACTTAAAATCACTGCTACTTAATATCACTGCTACTTAAAATCACCGCTACTTAAAATCACTGCTATTTAAAATCACTACAGAAATGTCATAATAATACGTCCTTTAAAGGACTAAATAATTGCTTGAAAATAGCATCAAATATGCAAATGGACATCGCTGAAGAAATTGAAGTACCATCAATTGTCCACGTGAATTGGGTCTGAGTGGAAGATCATTCTGTGAAGTGAACTCCGCCCGTGCTCCTTTCGTTTGAAATTTTGAGTATGTTTTTTGATCTGTAGTTATACTGTGAATTTTATTTTGTAAGAAAGGAGAACAAAGATATAGTAAATAAATAAAAAAATAAATAAACTGTGATTGCTCCTTAAAATCACAACTGTTACCTAAACAGTGATTGCTACTTAAATTGCATTCATTACTTGAAACGTGATTGTAAGAAGACAACAGGGAATAGCATTTCTAAATATTATTTTATATTCAATATTATATACCCCCATTTACTCTTACGCTTATTTCAAATTACGAAATATATAAAAACCAATTGCTACAAATGGTAAACCCAAAATGACTCAAAATTCATTTTAATTTAAGATTCAGTGCGAATATCTAAACATACATTTTGAAATAATACCACGAAACCAATTTTGAAATTGTAAACTTAATGAACTGAAAATTAAAAATAAAAACAAATGACCAAACTGCGAAAATCTTCAAATGCTCCTCTTTATTCAGGTGCTAAAAAAAAAGAATTTTCAAAAATCCATATCTCTATTGAAAATTGTTGAATTTACAAAAACAAATTTGATTTTAAATAAGCGATACTTCGGCGCTTAAAGATGATTTTTTATGGAATTTTTCCTGCATCTCTTATATTTTTTCTGCTCTGTTTTTGTTCAGGTGCTCAAAAAATTAAAACAAAAATTTTCAAAAATCCATATCTCTATGGAAAATTATTGAATTTACAAAAACCAAATTGGTTTTGAAGAAGCGATACTTTGACTATTAAGGATGATTTTTTACGGAATTTTTCCTGCGTTTTTTATATTTTTCTGCGATGTTTTTATTCAGGTGCTCAAAAAATTAAAACAAAAATTTTCAAAAATCCATAACTCTATTGAAAATTGTTGAATTTACAAAAACCAAATTGATTTTGAATAAGCAATACTTCGGCCATTAAGGATGATTTTTAATGGAATTTTTCCTGCATCTCTTATATTTTTTTCTGCGATGTTTTTTTTGTTCATGTGCTCAAAAAATTAAAACAAAAATTTTCAAAAAAACATATCTCTATTGAAAATTGTTGAATTTACAAAAACCAAATTGGTTTTGAATAAGCGATACTTCGGCCATTGAGGATGATTTTTTATTGAATTTTTCCTGCGTTTTTTATTTTTTTTTCTGCGATATTTTTGTTCAAGTGCTCAAAAAATTAAAACAAAAATTTTCAAAAATCCATATCGCTATTGAAAATTGTTGAATTTACAAAAGCCAAATTGATTTTGAATAAGCGATACTTCGTACATTGAGGATGATTTTTTATGCGTTTTTTTTATATTTTTTTCTGCGATATTTTTGTGATCATAGTCACAGTTTAAAATCACTGATATTAGAAGGTAGCAACGTGATTCAGTAGCAGTTTTGTCCATCTCTAATAGCTATAGTATAGCTATGCAATAAATAATAATGATAACAATAAAGGCTGCTAATATAAAATAGATATTAATTCTATCAAATAAAAACTCAGTTTAAATTCTCGACTCGTTTCGGCATTTCAAGGGAATTTCGAAGTTTGCAAATCTCTTGAAAATAACAAAGTGTGCGTTTTGGTCTAAAAAGGTCGAGGAACACTGTGTTAAACAAAAGAAAATAATTCCATTAGACTGAAAAACAATCTCCTGCTTGATTAATATTTGAGAAAGGAATCCATAGAAATAAAACGTGCCTTTGATGCGAACTTTCACTTAAGTACGGATGACCTATAAGTCGGCATCAGAATTAAACTGGTTGTTGGTGTTGATATAAAATCACGGATTGCATTTGTAAGGTTTCGGTTTTTCAACTGTAGTTATTTATTTGGTCTTATTCCCTTCTAACGTGGTTCGGTTAGGTAATCTCTGCATTTCACATTTGTCTCCATTCCTTCGTATCTTTTTCAACTATAATAATACAAATCCATAGATACACATATAATAAAAACTTTTTTAGCTTTGTTTTGTATAACACAGATATTTATTCGGGTGACTTTGTACCATTATCAAACTAGGTTTTAAAATTTTAATTGCAAACGCAATTTCGAAGTAAATCGTATAAATTGTATTAAAAGTGTATCAGGGATCAAACCTGCAACCTCCAGATTGCTAGACTGGGGCGCTGCCATTTGCGCCACAGAAGTTTTATATTTTGATGATGGTATCGAAACTTTAGGCACGCGAATAAATATCTATGTTATACAAATTAAAGTTTTGTCATTTACTCGAAAAATTTCTAATGTAAGATGGCAATATTTTTATACTACCAATTCGACAATGAAAAGATCTCTCAAAACCAAGAACAAAAATAGGGAGTTGCTATTTAAAAACAAAATGGCGGACGTCATAACTCAAAAACACATGACGACTGAAAATCGACTTTCATGCAAAAATGTGTATTTTTATAAAAGAAAATCGACCTGTTCGAGGATTTTTTCCAAATATATTTTATTTCGGTTTTATTGAATATATTCCATACTTTAGGTTTTAAGTTTTATTATATTATTTAACATGCATGACGAAGTAGAAGCCTCCAGTTACTCGTCTATCTATTAATATTGAACTTATGGGAAGAAAGTATATATTTTGGAGATTTTTACATATTCATAAGAATAGATAAAGAAATTCCGTGTAACCATGGGGTGCACAATTTACTACGAAATGTGCATTTAAAGCACAATTTTAATTTTAAATGAAGCACTTAACCTGTACGATTAATTGGGTCAAGGTGCGCACTAAAACTTGTGCTTACCTTTTGTTTAATTTCTGCAATATTTTTGTTTACATTGTGGCGTATAAAATATTTATTATGTAATCTAATTTGCTGATTATGCATATTCAATATCAGATAAAGTGGTAAAACTTGATTTAAATCCCTGTAGAAAAAAGTAGTTTGAAGACTGGACATTTAAACTCACGATCGTTTTGTTATTTTATTCAATTTACAATTGCATTTAATTTTATAGTTTTCTGGTTTCTAAAATATCTTCGAATTAGTTACACCAATAATAACGATATTCATAGATATTTACAGAGGCGGCATCCATAAATGAAATGGAAGATCGGGAGACCTAGGAGGTTGGTCCTAATGAAATTCACCCTCGGACGAATTGATGGTGTGTGTGCAATATGCAACCGGAAAACCAACGATAATTTAGACTAATTGGAAAGACTCGGCGTGCAGTTTGTTTGACTTGCGGAAAAGTTTAGAATTTTAAAGATTAAATATACGAAATGTCCATTGGAACGATTGATAAGAAATACGTTTGTCAGATGAAAATGGATTATTCACTTATCTTGTAGATTTTACAGAATGTACTTGCAAGGTTTAATGAAAGTCGCTTGAGAATTCTTCGTGAAATTCGAAAAAATCCACCGCAGTGTCTATTTTGCTAGGATAAATCACATTTGGGTGGAAATTCTGGAAAAATTGGCGATGACGTATTTTTGGATTATTGGCTAATTTTGAAGTTACATATGTATAGAATGTTTCCACAAAGTTTAATGAAAATCGCTTAAGGATTTTTCGTGAAATTCGAAAAAATCCACCGGAACGTCTATTTTGGTAGGATAAATCATGTTTAGGTGGAAATTCTGGAAAAACTGGTGATGACGTATTTTTTGATTATTGGCTGATTTTGTAGCTACACATGTATAGAATGTTGCCACAAAGTTTAATAAAAATCGCTCAAGGATTTTTCGTGAAATTCGAAAAAATCCACCACAGTCTCTATTTTGCTGGAATAAATCATATTTGGGTGGAAATTCTAGAAAAACTGGTGATGACGTATTTTTGGATTATTGGTTGATTTTGTGGATACGATTGTATAGAATGTTGCCACAACGTTTAATGAAAATCGCTCCAGGATTTTTCGTGAAATTCGAAAAAATCCACCGCATGGTCTATTTTGCTGGGATAAATCATGTTTAGGTGGAAATTCTGGAAAAACTGGTGATGACGTATTTTTGGATTATTGGCTGATTTTGTAGCTACACTTGTATAGAATGTTGCCACAAAGTTTGATGAAAATCGCTCGAGGATTTTTCGTGAAATTCGAAAAAATCTACCGCAGTGTCTATTTTTCTGGAATATATCGTGTTTAGGTGGAAATTCTGGAAAAACTGGTGATGACGTATTTTTGGATTATTAGCTAATTTTGAAGTTACATATGTATAGAATGTTTCCACAAAGTTTAATGAAAATCGCTTAAGGATTTTTCGTGAAATTCGAAAAAATTCACCGGAACGTCTATTTTGGTAGGATAAGTCATGTTTAGATGGAAATTCTGGAAAAACTGACGATGACGTATTTTTGGATTATTGGCTGATTTTGTAGCTACACATGTATAAAATGTTGCCACAAAGTTTAATGAAAATCGCACGAGGATTTTTCGTGAAATTCGAAAAAATCTACCGGAACGTCTATTTTGGTAGGATAAGTCATGTTTAGGTGGAAATTCTGGAAAAACTGGTGATGACGTATTTTTGGATTATTAGCTGATTTTGTAGTTACACATGTATAGAATGTTGCCACAAAATTTAATGAAAATCGCTCAAGGATTTTTCGTGAAATTCGAAAAAATCCACCGCAGTATCTATTTTGCTGGTATAAATCATGTTTAGGTAGAGATTCTGGAAAAACTGTTGATGACGTATTTTTGGATTATTGATTGATTTTACAGCTACACGTGTATAGAATATTGCCATAAAGTTTAAAGAAAATCGATTGAGGATTTTTCGTGAAATTCGAAAAAATCCACCGCAGTGTCTATTTTTCTGGAATAAATCGTGTTTAGGTGGAAATTCTGGAAAAACTGTTGATGACGTATTTTTGGATTATTGGCTAATTTTGAAGTTACATATGTATAGAATGTTGCCACAAAGTTTAATGAAAATCGCTTAAGGAGTTTTCGTGAAATTCGAAACAATCCACCGCAGTGTCTATTTTGCTGGGATAAATCATGTTTAGGTGGAGATTCTGGAAAAACTGTTGATGACGTATTTTTGGATTATTGATTGATTTTACAGCTACACGTGTATAGAATATTGCCATAAAGTTTAATGAAAATCGATTGAGGATTTTTCGTGAAATTCGAAAAAATCTAGGTAGGATAAATCATGTTTACGTGGAAATTCTGGAAAAACTGACGATGACGTATTTTTGGATTATTGGCTAAATTTGTAGTTACACATGTATAGAATGTTGTCACAAAGTTTGATAAAAATCGCTCCAGGATTTTTCGTGAAATTCGAAAAAATCCACCGCAGTGTCTATTTTGCTAGGATAAATCATGTTTAGGTGGAAATTCTGGAAAATCTGTTGATGACGTATTTTTGGATTATTGATTGATTTTACAGCTACACGTGTATAGAATATTGCCATAAAGTTAAATGAAAATCGATTGAGGATTTTTCGTGAAATTCGAAAAAATCTAGGTAGGATAAGTCATGTTTACGTGGAAATTCTGGAAAAACTGACGATGACGTATTTTTGGATTATTGGCTAAATTTGTAGTTACACATGTATAGAATGTTGTCACAAAGTTTGATGAAAATCGCTCCAGGATTTTTCGTGAAATTCGAAAAAATCCACCGCAGTGTCTATTTTGCTGGGATAAATCATGTTTAGGTGGAGATTCTGGAAAAACTGTTGATGACGTATTTTTGGATTATTGATTGATTTTACAGCTACACGTGTATAGAATATTGCCACAAAGTTTAATGAAAATCGATTGAGGATTTTTCGTGAAATTCGAAAAAATCTAGGTAGGATAAATCATGTTTACGTGGAAATTCTGGAAAAACTGACGATGACGTATTTTTGGATTATTGGCTAAATTTGTAGTTACACATGTATAGAATGTTGTCACAAAGTTTGATAAAAATCGCTCCAGGATTTTTCGTGAAATTCGAAAAAATCCACCGCAGTGTCTATTTTGCTAGGATAAATCATGTTTAGGTGGAAATTCTGGAAAATCTGTTGATGACGTATTTTTGGATTATTGATTGATTTTACAGCTACACGTGTATAGAATATTGCCATAAAGTTTAATGAAAATCGATTGAGGATTTTTCGTGAAATTCGAAAAAATCTAGGTAGGATAAATTATGTTTACGTGGAAATTCTGGAAAAAACTGGTGATGACGTATTTTTGGATTATTGACTAAATTTGTAGTTACACATGTATAGAATGTTGTCACAAAGTTTGATAAAAATCGCTCCAGGATTTTTCGTGAAATTCGAAAAAATCCACCGCAGTGTCTATTTTGCTAGGATAAATCATGTTTAGGTGGAAATTCTGGAAAATCTGTTGATGACGTATTTTTGGATTATTGATTGATTTTACAGCTACACGTGTATAGAATATTGCCATAAAGTTTAATGAAAATCGCTCGAGGATTTTTCGTGAAATTCGAAAAAATCTAGGTAGGATAAATCATGTTTACGTGGAAATTCTGGAAAAACTGGTGATGACGTATTTTTGGATTATTGACTAAATTTGTAGTTACACATGTATAGAATGTTGTCACAAAGTTTGATAAAAATCGCTCCAGGATTTTTCGTGAAATTCGAAAAAATCCACCGCAGTGTCTATTTTGCTAGGATAAATCATGTTTAGGTGGAAATTCTGGAAAATCTGTTGATGACGTATTTTTGGATTATTGATTGATTTTACAGCTACACGTGTATAGAATATTGCCATAAAGTTTAATGAAAATCGATTGAGGATTTTTCGTGAAATTCGAAAAAATCTAGGTAGGATAAATCATGTTTACGTGGAAATTCTGGAAAAACTGGTGATGACGTATTTTTGGATTATTGACTAAATTTGTAGTTACACATGTATAGAATGTTGTCACAAAGTTTGATAAAAATCGCTCCAGGATTTTTCGTGAAATTCGAAAAAATCCACCGCAGTGTCTATTTTGCTAGGATAAATCATGTTTAGGTGGAAATTCTGGAAAATCTGTTGATGACGTATTTTTGGATTATTGATTGATTTTACAGCTACACGTGTATAGAATATTGCCATAAAGTTTAATGAAAATCGATTGAGGATTTTTCGTGAAATTCGAAAAAATCTAGGTAGGATAAATCATGTTTACGTGGAAATTCTGGAAAAAACTGGTGATGACGTATTTTTGGATTATTGACTAAATTTGTAGTTACACATGTATAGAATGTTGTCACAAAGTTTGATAAAAATCGCTCCAGGATTTTTCGTGAAATTCGAAAAAATCCACCGCAGTGTCTATTTTGCTAGGATAAATCATGTTTAGGTGGAAATTCTGGAAAATCTGTTGATGACGTATTTTTGGATTATTGATTGATTTTACAGCTACACGTGTATAGAATATTGCCATAAAGTTTAATGAAAATCGATTGAGAATTTTTCGTGAAATTCGAAAAAATCTAGGTAGGATAAATCATGTTTACGTGGAAATTCTGGAAAAACTGACGATAACGTATTTTTGGATTATTGGCTGATTTTGTAGCTACACATGTATAGAATGTTGTCACAAAGTTTAATGAAAATCGCACGAGGATTGTTCGTGAAATTCGAAAAAATCTACTGGAACGTCTATTTTGGAAGGACAAATCATGTTAATCATGATAATCATGATAAATAAAGATACTAATTATAAACAAGTGGGGAATAATATTATTCTACGTCTGCTGTGATGCAACAATGCTTCAATACAAAATATTTATTAAATATTTTCCCTTAGCGATTCCAGAACAAATAAATTATGTGCGATTACATATGAGATAATGTTATGTTTACTTTCACTTATATATTTATCGCCCGCGTGTAAGCCAATGCATTCAATTCTCCGGAGAGTGAATGAGAAAGTATTATGTAAGTTTGAGGTGTACTGGATCTTGGTAGCATCATCATACCGCAACGAGATTCCTTTTAATACTTCACTTTCTCTCCAAAAATGTAATCAGCGTATAAAATACGATAAAGTTTATTATTTTACTTATGGCCTTGAAATTTTTTTAGAGAGGAATAGAGGCAATGATTTTGTCTTCTATTATTTTGTAAGTTTCACATACCCCTTCTATATTGTTTCTTTGAAATGGTGTCACATCTCTCCCAGTTATTTATGGTATTGATGGCTCTTGATTTTTCAAATAATGCGGTAAAAAATTAAAAACCAAAATTGATTTTTTTCGTTTTCGGATTATTCGGAATTAGAATGTTTTAGTAATTAACGTTATGAAGGTTTTTACATTACGAGAGAAAAGTTTGAAAACACGAGCGACGTAGGAGCGAGTGCTTTTAAATTCTCGAGTAATGTAAAAGCAAATAAAGTTACGTGTTACGACACGGTTTATTTTATCCTATTTCTATTTTTTTTTTTAATTTGAAAAATGTTTAATGAAAACCGTCATGTTTGTTTACCAATACCCCCATAGCAATGAGTTGCGTTAAGATACATATAACAACACTAGTGTTGTTAAAGGTACCTTAACGTTACTCGTTGCTAAGGAGTTATTGACATGATAACAGTATAGGATAAAATTAACAAATTATTCAGCAATAAAATTCGCAACTTTGCCTCCTTACCTCGTATAGTTACCGAGCTAATGCATCGAATTTATAACACCCTGTATAATCATTAATTAAGAATCGAGACTGATTTGAATACATTAGCATCTTATATCAACACGAACGTAACGTTTCATGCAAATAAATCGGCGCCGCTCGATTAATTATTTAAATTTTACCTTTCCTTAACCTCAAATGTGCACTCCACGTAAGGTATAGATTATATCAGAAATTATCAGTGCCAAGATAAAAAGCGTTACGTCACCGCCTAAAAAATGTATAATTTTACGCTTTCATTGTTGTTGGGGTACGGCTGTGCAAATATATCCTAGATTACGAAATATTTTGTAATTCCATTATAAAATAGATACATTTTGGATATTTTAGATTCCATCAACTGTGGTTTTAAAATAGTTTTGTCATCAATAGGAAGCGTTTAATGTTATAAGTGACTACATAATTGCTATAAAATGAGAAATACTTTTCGTCTTCTATAATTTAAGAGTCTCTAAAATATAATATTTTGCATAATTGCTAACCATACCATTAGGGAAGGTGTAAATTGATACCATAAAAAGAATCAACCCTTAATTTTAGCCCTTTATATTTTTTCAACCTTTCAAAAAAGTTTTTTTTTTCTTTTAAGTTTGCAATCTGCCATAAATAAATAAAAATGTTTATTCTTATCACTAATACAAGAACTTCAATAATCAAGAGTCAAGAAAACGTTACGGGCACTCTTACAACAAAAAAAAATCCACATTGTGGATTTCTGCGACTTACGGAGAAATTATTTTTTTCTGGTTTGAAGGAGTGCCCGTAACGTTTTTTTGACTTTTATTTATGAAAGTACCTTTATTAGTGATAAGAATAAGAATTTTTATTTGGGTATGACTGATGACAAACTTTTTCAAAAATGGAGTTTAATATCGCCAAATGTGGATTTCTGCGACTTACTGAGAATTTTTTTTTTGTTGAAGGGGTGCCCGTGACGTTTTTTTGACTCTTGATTATTAAAGTACTTGTATTAGTGATCAGAATAAGCATTTTTATTTATTTATGGCAGATTGCAAACTTTTTTGAAAGGGGTAAAAAAATATAAAGGGTTGATTATTTTTGTGTTATTAATTTATACCTTCGCTAATGGTATGGTTAACTTTTTTCAAATTGCTTTTCTTTTCTCCGAGATATGAATTTTTAAAATCTATTGCTAACTTCACACCCGTAAACATTAATAGTATTTTTTATTATTCAGTAAAAATATTGGGTGGTTAAAGGAAAGGAACTTAACGTATTCCCTGGAGGAGTTTGAAGTTATCGATTTAACAATTTACTGGTTCAACGTCATAATTTCTTCCGTTTGTCGTGCCGTGGTTATATTTACGCGAACTGGAAATCGTTGTTCTGTTTATAAAATCCTATTATTTGCATACGTCGACGTGACTAATTATTAAAACAAATATTAACTGTTTTGCATATTTCTCACATTATTAATCAAGCTTAGTCATTATCGTCACAATTTACGGACCGCGCTTGAAAATAAATAATAAACTATTCACTTTCATTAATCTGTAATGCCAAGTAACTGTAATTGATTGAGACTTTTTTGCAATTATTTTGAAAAAATATACTTTTTGTTCATAGGTGTAGATTTAATAATAAAGGAGATATAATAAATGCCACTTAACAATTAAATAGTTATTTATTATACGAGTGTGGAATATACGTAATTAGTTCCGCAAGAAAAAGTTTATTGGGTAATTTTCTTAAGGGACTAATGAGTGTAATATAACATTTTATCAAAAATCGTCTGTAATTGCATTAAATATTAACGCCCGGTTTCTCCAACGAATAATGTAAGACCTTCTTACAGCTAAGATCTGATTTGTGGTTGGTGTAAAATTTTAAGAACGTCTTATTTTTAAGATAGGTTTTATCTACTTAAGATTCGTTGGAGAAACCGGGCGTGAGATAATGTATAAAAATTTTGACAAGAAATTTTGACGTATGTACGTGGTGTCAGTTTGAATTATTGCAAAAATCTTATGAAGGATCTATGTATTTCGTGAGTCCGAGATATTCTCTCACTAGGGAGTAATGAACAACATTACATGTCTGCCGCAGTAATTCGCTTGTTACACACGATTTGGGATAAAACAATTTCTGCCCAATTAACTTCTTTCAAAATGTCTTATGAAACTAACCTCACTTTTAGATAATTCCTTTTTTAATTATTTCTATGACAATATGAGAGTAGTATTACTGCCAAATTTTTAGATGTCAACTTCATTAAAAAAGTCTTAATTAATTAATATAAAACACAATAAATTATTTTGCATTTTACCCTCAAAATTTAATTAAACTATAACAAGCGACGCGAGTGCTTACTGAGGATTTAAGTTCAGGGATTACGTAAGGATTCGAGGATCAGTAAGTTTAAGGATGTTTAATTGGAGGAGATTTGTAGAAGTTGTCCGTGGATGAAGCGGAGGATTTTGCTGGAAATGTTTATTTTGATAGCTTGAGCCACCAGCTCAAAAGTCCGGCAAATAAAATTTCGATCGATTAAAAACGGGCTTGAATAGCAAGTTTACTAAAATCGTGTTTTTAGACGAATGCAATAATTACATACTTGTCAATATCAAGTTGATATCTGTAGGTTTTTTGTTATTATTATCAACGAAGACCACTATAAACACAACTTGATATCTATAATTTTTGTTATTATTATTAATGAAGCATGTACCATGAAATCAAAAAGTCAAAAATAGTTGGCAGCACATTTTCTGAAAATCTCGATAAAAATTCGAGTAAAATTGTATTGGCTGTCTGGAATTCTCCAATTTAGTGCAGTGTACATTATGTTCATTGTTTTAAAAAAAATACTTTTGTGTGTTTTATCTGCCGATTTTATCCATTTTAAACATTAGCAGTTATTTTCAGAAATAATCATCACTATTAATAACACATTTAAGATTAATTATCTACCTTTTTATTTCATAACAAAATTCCCATTGTTAGTGACGTCACTAAACTTCTTATATTTTAAGGTCTGGCAACTATTTTCTACTTATGGATCTCACGGTATATTACGAAATGTTAGTAACTATTAGGTTTGAGTATAAGAAACTTTTACCGGATTGTACACACTGCACTTTTTGATACAATTTTTACGAAAGTTAATTTTAACAGACAAATTGTAGAATCCGAAAAAGCATCGTATTTCTAATTTCAAACAAATGCGCTAAACTATAATTTATCAAATTAATGACCGGAAGTAATATAGAAGTGATAATCTCGCAATTACTATATTTATATAATCATAAACAGCACAAAAAGAGAGAAAGTTATTCTTGTGGTTGTGAGAATGTTCATCATTAGCAGAATGAGGTGAGTTTTGTTTAAGCGAATCTCCTTTGTATTAAGACAAAATACAATAATGTAAATAGCTCGGTGTATGTATACAGGGTGTTTTATGAACACCTTTATTAGTTTTTTATCCGATTTCAATCAATGATGCACAAAATAAAATCGTTTTAATAACCTTTTAACGTAGAGCCGTCATAAATGCTATGATTATATTTATATTATATTCACTGAATAATTATGAGTTTCCGGCGTTGAAATTTAATATGTTCACTGCGCAATGTGACACGAGATTTTGGGATAGCTCTAATCTGCTTTTTAGTTTTTTGATATTTTTTTTTAATTTTTTGCTCGAGTATTACACACTTCGAAAATTAAATTTTTCAAAAATTCACAACTCTCGAAATAATTAGCGGATTTTTAAAAACTCTATTTAGGTTGATAAAACGATGATTTTCAAATCCAATTTAATTTTTGTAGAATTTAGTTGACACGTTTTATATATTTTTTTTTTAAATTTTTTGCTCGAGTATTACACAATTCGAAAACTGAAATTTTCAAAAATTCACAACTCGCGAAATAATTGGCGGATTTTCAAACACTCTATTTAGTTTGATAAAACGATGATTTGCAAATCCAATTTAATTTTTGTAGAAATTAGTTGACAGGTTTTATATTTTTTTTTATTTTTTCGCTCGAGTATTACACAATTCGAAAACTAAAATTTTCAAAAATTCACAACTCTCGAAATAATTAGCGGATTTTTAAAAACTCTATTTAGTTTGATAAAACGATGATTTTCAAATCCAATTTAATTTTTGTAGAATTTAGTTGACAGGTTTTATATTTTTTTTTGCTCAATTATGACACAATTCGAAAACTAAAATTTTCAAAAATTCACAACTCGCGAAATAATTGGCGGATTTTCAAAAACTCTATTTAATTTAATAAATTGATGATTTGCAAATCTAATTTAATTTTTATAGAATTTCGTCGACACGTTTTATATATTTTTTTAATTTTCACCCGAGTGGTACACATTTCGAAAACTAAAATTTTCAAAAATTCACAACTCGCGAAATAATTGGCGGATATTCAAAAACTCTATTTAGTTTGATAAAACGATGAGTTGCAAATCCAATTTAATTTTTGTAAAATTTATTCGACATGTTTTATATTTTTTTTAAATTTTTTGCTCGAGTATTACACAATTTGAAAACTAAAATTTTCATAAATTCACAACTCGCGAAATAATTGGTGGATTTTCAAAAACTGCACTTAATTTGATAAAATAACGATTTGCAAATCTAGTTTAATTTTTGTAGAATTTAGTCAACACATTTTATATATTTTTTTAAATTTTTTGTTCGAGTGTTACACATTTCGAAAACTAAAATTTTCAAAAATTCACAACTCGCGTAATAATTGGCGGATTTTCAAAAATTCTATTTAATTTGATAAAACGATGATTTGCAAATCCATTTTATTTTTTTATAGAATTTAGTCGACACGTTTTATATTTATTTTTTTATTTTTTTAATAATGCACAATTGGAAATCTAAAATTTTCAAAAATTCGATGGATTTTCAAAAACTACACTTAATTTGATAAAACGATGATTTGCAAATATGATTTAATTTTTGTAGAATTTAGTCGACACGTTTTATATATTTTTTTATTTTTTGCTCGAGTGTTACACAATTCGAAAATTAAAATTTTCAAAAATTCACAACTCGTGAATTTTCAAAAACTGCACTTAATTTCAGTGGCGGCTCGTGGAACATCTTGATGGTAGCGCCACTTATACAGTATCCCCCCCCCCTCCTTTTCTGAAGAATCTTCCCAGACAAAAGTAAAGTGTTTTAAGAATTAATTAAAAATTCTTACTGAGCTTGAAAGTACAGGTAGTCATGGCTCCTTGGCTCTATGTAACGAGCCGCCCCTGCTAATAACTATTTTTTCAATGAATACACCATAATAAAATGAGAAATCAAACATTTATTTAAACCAAAAAAATGCAAAAATCAAATTTTCGAAAATGTTCAAAACATTTTGTCTCAGACACATTCGGCACCTTCCACTGACGCCCATTTTTGCATTTAATATATAATTTAAATACTGCTCATGTCATTTATGAATTAAAATAAAAGTGTGACCAGTAATTTTTTTGTTTCGGATGTTTAATTTACACTTAAAAAAGTTCAAGATGTTTATGTTTTAGATTTTTCGCGTTCAGCTTCATACATACAGATTTGTAAGTGGTGTGTTTTGTGGACTTATGTATGTGTTACAACTTGCTTAAATTTAGTGGTTGAAATTATAGTCCCATATGCAGCAAAGGGTTAAAAGTAGAAAATTATAGCGCCCTCTATTGATTGTAACAGGTATAGAATCTATAATGTCTGCAATATGCACATCCAACTCATCTTGAACAATCGTAAACACATAATTATTTCCCTTTGATAAAGAGCACTTATTCCTTAGATGCAGTGTCAAGCAGAAGGGCATGAAACTGTTTTAAACTTATTTTCTTGTGCTTTCATTGAAATAAGTTCCACGATTTGAGATTCTCCATTTAACCTGTTTTCTTTGACTTATGAAGATATTTGTCTGCAACATGCTCTTCCTCAAAATCTACATCATTGAAATCACATTGAATCACTGAGTCTTGCGCTGAAAAATCGCCGTCACCATCTGCACTTGAATCCGAATCATCTTGTAATAGGGGTTTCCCGTTTCTAAATAAATAAATAAATAAAATAAATAATCTTTTCTGGCCCTTTTTGAAGTGGGCTCATTTTATCTATCTAGGGCTCACTTGAGGCTTCTGCTCTCAAAAGTTCAATCCATTCAATATCCATTCCAGTTTTACCATTTAATTTTTCATGGATTCCGCCTCCTTCTGTATACTCTCCTGCACCTAAGTGTCAAATTATTGAACACGGTTGTTGCCAAAATCCGGATGTTTAGACCGGTTCGTGGATGTTCGGCGATGGGGCAACGGAAGAAAATTTGACCGAAACAGCAACGAAAAATTTGATTCCTCTATAAGAGGCACGAGCGACATCTTTGTCTTTGCTCTCCCAACGGAAATCCACGAGCTGCCTCTGCTCAGATGTAGAAAATGTCAACATAATTGAAATCCCTTAATATAAGGTTTGAATCTGAATCTTGCGCCTTCACCATCTATACTTGAATCCGAATCGTCTTTTCTGGTCCTTTTTGGAGAGTTTTTTTTTTTTTATCTTTAGAAGTGCTCGCTTGAATCTTCTGCTCTAAAAGTTCAAACCCTTGAATATCCATTCCAGTTTAACCATTGAATTTTTCACAGGTTATAAATTATATGCAGGACAGTAGAAAGAAGGACGCAGACTTCTTTTTACTGTCCTGCATATAATTTTCGAATGATTGGACCCAGTTGTCGCTAGAATCCGCATCTTTAGACCTTAAATGAAGAAAATGTAAGGTCCAGCTTGAGACACTGGTCCACATTCTGGGCATGTACGATTATACAAGACCCAGAGGATCCAAAAGAGATACAAAACTTCGTCATGAAGGAAGCGATGTTAACGGATAAACAGGTAGCAGTTGTCAAGGAGCCTAAGATCTAGTTCCTTAACGTAACGAAACTCAAGCCGGGCCTATAGTAGTCTTGTTGAACCAGGAAAGGGTCCACGTGGTCGACGTTATTGTCCGCTATGAGGATGAGGATCATCTCGCGCGGGAACACAGGAGTAAAGACTATAAATACACTCTGCTACCTGTCCCCCCAGCAGAAGGTACGGAGAAAGGCTGGAGAAGTCCTAGCGGTAGTGATAGGAACGAGAGGAGCAGTGAACAAGAAGATGGTCGAAGTCCTCAAAAGGCTCAAAATTAACGACCGCAAGATGTCAGTCACAATGTCATAGCGTTACGTAACGGCATCCTCATTTACAATAAGTAGCCACTCGAAAAAAATTCACAAACGGACAAATGCGGTGGTCTCGAGGGACCAGGGAATATTACCAAATCTTGAGATAACACCATTTCCGAATAGCTCGTATACAGCTGCCATTGCTTGCGACGTCGTACCATCCTGCTGAAATCAGGCTTCGTGAAGTTGTAAGAAAATTTTCAATGCAGGTTACAAAAAATTGCAGCATCTCGATTCGAAGTGATTCGCTCTTCATTTTTGAAAAGGTATGGTCCAATCACCTCGTATGAGGAATCTGCACATCATACTTTGCTGCTGTGTAAAGGGAGTTCTTAAAATTCATCAGCATTGCGTCTGACTAGTAGAGGATGTATTACATTTAGCTAGTTTACTCGCTACTAGCGCCCTAATTTATCTAATGGCTGATATGGAATAGGTGGAGCCCTCTATCACTATGTTTATTGTGAGCTGGTTTAATAGCGGTGTTCCTTTAATTAGCCTCTAGTAAACTAGTGGATAGTAAAGTTGAAAGATTTAGACTTCAGTAGCTCAGCTGGTATATTAGCTGTAACACCGCCTTAACCCTTCCACTGCTAACAGGTTTTGTAAGCAGTACCATAAAAGCTGAAACATCATTTTCTAGATAGTGTGTAGTCCTAGTGTAATTTACTTTTGAAGGATTTGAAAAATGAAAATGTAATTCGTGTATATTTTGTTGACGTCCTAAAGCCATCAGGCCCACTTACCATAGAATTAGACGTCATCAGCACTCAATGTGTTAATGATAGTTATTCTTATTCATGTAACCTTTGTGATGAAAATGTTCTTCATCTAACATTTACAGCTTGTTCAGAATTTCATTGTACTCGTTATTGTTTATTTAGGCAGTTTGTTGAAGAGAGACTGACCGTAATATACAATAATTCAAGTTGGCATATTTACCGGGACTTGTGTACTTTAACCATTACATCGTAATACCATTACAGCAACAATATCCTCACGTTTGCGTTACGGTTAAATTACTTTTTGCCAACATTACCATCACGCAACACTTACTCCTAATGGCTCTATCATTTGGGAAATACATTTTTAACCACTTTTTGTGCATTCTTGCGGTTCCTTCTCGAAGACATGAAGTTATTCGCACAACTTCTACGTAAATTCTGAAGGTTATTATCAATAGTCATTTAATTTTTTATATATCATAGAATCAAATTTCTTTAATTAATATGTTATATTATATTATACAGAATCCGCCAAAAAATGTATACACTCTTTGTCAGACTGTATCGTAAACCAAATCATACAAAGTTGAGACAGTGAAGAGTGAACATCGAGGGCGAAATTTTATTTTGAATTTTATAGAGAGAAATAAACGTACAATACATGATACTGTTAATTAATTTGAATTATGAATTTGTTGTAGTTAGATCTTATTATTAATATTATTTTGTTTTACAAAATAATTAAATTGACGAAACAAAATCACATTTCGTGATGATATTCTGATTTTAAAAATTCGATTTAGGGGTAGAATAATACCGCCTACTAAACATATACATCGCGCACCTAAAGTATGGAAAAAATTCAGTAAAACCGAAATAAAATATTTTGGAAAAAAATCCTGAAACAAGGTAAGAGTATGTGTGTATTTTTTTTTTTTACTTTGGCAGGTGCCCCTCAGTCACATCAGTTGTATTTGTACTTGACTAATAATGAGTGATGAAAATTCAACAGGGATACATTCATGGATAAAGGTTGTCTATACATGTGTGTAAAATTTCAGAGAAATCGGTCCAGAAGTTTTCTGGAAAGGTGTACCTGAAAATCACGTTTTTCTAATGGAAAACGGTTGAGGAAGAAAAATCAAAAACCTAATAACCAAATCAATGCAATAAGGAAATAAAAGCGGTAACCTATAGATCCAAATGAAATAAAATATAATATTAACAGAGACTGTATCTTGCACTTATTGTTGAAATCAAAAATCTAACTAACAAAATTAAAAAAAAATAAAAACGGTAAGCTGTAGATCCAAATGAAATAAATTATTTACAGAAACTGTACCTTGCAATTCTTGTTGAAACCAAAAATAATTAACTAAATAAAGTAATCTATGCGTGAAAACAACAATTATTAAAATATCTGCTTGAATTATATCAGTTACCGTAAAACAATTACCAAAAAAAAACACGAGATCAATTTACAACAATGCATTCACTGAGCGTGTAAACGATAATTTTACACCAAAACACCATGTTTGTGGTGGGTGTGGGTACAAAACGTACATTAACAGTACCCAACATTATCTAAATGGGCAAATGTGAGAGGAACTGTATCACGGCACACAAAGCTCATTTAACCTTTTTCTTTTCTTACGTAGTCGACCGGAATAATAAATACCCCGAAACATATGTATATGTATGCGTTACAACTTAGCAATTTTACCAATGGGCATTTAAAGTACTCTCCGACGTAAATACTAACCACGTAACGGTACATTTTGGCCGAATACTGTACCGTGACCTACCGGCGAACAACACGATGGAAATCACATTTAGATTAAGAATATTTGTTACTGCCCCGAAAGCAATATTTTTGGCAATCTATACATAACCGGGAAACGGTGTTTCCCGGTCTACTGCATCAAAAATTGACTGTGAAATATTTACACTTTCAGTGGATGTGTAATTTTTACCTTAGATGATGACAGCCGTTGTATTGGTTGCATAAATTATTGTATCGGTGACGTCCGTAATTTGTGGCAGACTACACGGTTTTTCTGAATCACAAGGTATGTTTTCACCCTTCCAAACCTTTAGAAACGTCAACTGTCAAATTGTTTTGCTATGCATTCATGACATGCTTTATTTCATTCAAATAAAACGAATAACGGCCGATTGTAAATCCTAATGCGACAGCAAACGTCACTGAAATATCCGCCATTATGATTTCATGGCAAACCTTTGTTTTTATGTCATATACTTGTTTCTCATTTAATCGTGAAACAAACCAAGTGAATTTTAATTTTTTAAACCTTTGTTTTTAATTCACAATAATAGTAAAGTTTTTTGCAAATATCTCGATAAATACTTTACAGAAACCAGTGACGGTACGCGGGGCTTTTTCTGGTACGGCCGAGGAACAAAAGGTGGCAATACAGATAGGTGCGGTCACGCAGCCAGCCGTCTCTGCAACTGATCCTACCTATCTGTATTACCACCTCTTGTTCCTCGGCCCTACCAGATAAAACCCCGCGAACCGTCACTGACAGAAAGTATTAAGTAAGGTACCAAATCATTCAGGCTAAAATTTTTTTGAAATAATGTACGGAGACCGATACTGTCAAATAATTAGGGGAGCCAATATTAATACATTGATTAATAATTTAATAATGCTTACTAAAAATAATAACTATGCGTATTAAAACCGATTTTCAATCAATTTTTCATTTAAACTCCTTATCAGCGCACTATTTTTATCATGTCTGATAAAGCATGAGTCATCAAACAATGTCACTATTGCATTGTGCAATTCACAAACGTAAATATTTAAAAGTAGCACATTTCATTTCATTTTCGTATGGCTGTGGTTTTTAAATGAAGAAATATCGCGACTAATTCGCGTGAAAGTAAATCGTGATATATCAAAAACACTATTCAGGCCTCTCTCTCTCTCCTGTGATCTAATAAGCTATATTGGTTTCGGTCGAATTCTTTAACGAGTCCGTTGTGCCTATTCATGTAAATAGTGTTAACAATATTTGCATATAGTTTTAAGAGGATACGTAAGTTTTTTTTTTGTAACATAATCCTGAGATATAACTTTCTCCCTTTTCTACTTCCGGGATATGGGTTTGGCATTTGAATATATCACTTAACCTTTTATAATGAGGTAATGTGATTTATATGGCATTATTTTTGCGAATGTTAAATGGAGTGTGGTGATACAACACTTTTCGTTTCAAGTAGTTGACTTTAAAATTGACTGGTTTGCATTGCACAATGAAGAAACCAAGGTTTTTCCAACATTCGAAAATGACATTTTCATTAGAGTACAAAGAGCTTAAGTTAACAATGCTTTAAACTTTTACATTACTAAAGTCGAAAGTCTCTTGTCACCTTGTTAAATTTCAATGTAAATAAATTGTTTTTCAAAGCCACCTTCGATTTTTATTTAGTAAAATAGGTATTGAAATGGTTGATAAAACGAGTTTTCTGCAAATAACTTTTAATGCGTTAGGAATTGGCACAGGGTTGTTATTAGGAAAAATGTTTGTTTTTTTAATTCTGCATGGAATGACATACAAATATACAGGAGCTCCAATTACACCCTTAACTAAAACTTCATTAACTTGAACTAGTATTTGCCCGAGATGGCAGTAGAACATTGAGTAAAATATGATTTAATTTATATTTAAAGTGTAATATCACAGTTTATATCACAATTTGTCGTTTGATTAGATCTAATCATGGATCACATGGCATTCGATCCCTCAGGATAAATACGTTATAAAAGTTAACAGATAACAAAAGTGGAAAACCAGTTTTTTTTTGTATTTTATTGCACCACAACATTATCAAAAAATTCAAAATATGGAAATATTCCAGTTTGGTCATTAAAAACACATCGCCTTTCTATATCTACACGAACACTAATAACATAAAATAAAAACCTCATTTTTATGAATTTTATTGCATCTTCATACATGAATTACAAATGGCCATCGATCGAAGTTTTTCAGCCTGAATTTTAATATTATTGGATATTTACTGCAAAGATAAAAAGGATGATTGCGACCGTTACTACGCGATAATGTATTATCAATCGGAATGGAAAAATGGAAAAATTCACTAGATATATTATTAGCTGCAGTTAAATCATAGTTTTCAGTTGAACTCTAAAATTAAGTAATAAAATGAGTAGTATACCAGATAATATTACCAGGTAACTTTGAATTAAACAACTTTCGACGTTTTTTTTCCAATATTTACGGTAATAGTGGTAAAAAAACGACGAACGTTGTTTAATTCAACGTTACCTGACAATGGACTACCACATAGTAACGGTCGCAACCATCATCTTCAGATAATATTACTATTACGTAAATATTAAAGCTATTAAAAATTAAATAAGTAATTGTGGAGGCTTTCACTTCGTAATATATTTTGAATAATTCAAATAAAACGAATAACTTTGTTGGTATAACTTTATTAACTTGGAGTAACTATAGTTTCGACAATTTCAGCTTGTCATTTTCAAACTATGAATATAAATGTACAATCGAAATGTAAATATTCATATTTTGAAAATAAGAAGCTGAAATTGTCGAAACTATAGTTACTCCAAGTTAATAAAGTTATATCAACAAAGTTATTGGTTTTATTTAAATTATTAAAAATTAAATAAATAATTTATTAATTCATTTTAAATATTTTATTTGATGCATCTAATACTGTAAATATATATTATGTAAATTGTACAGTCTACAGAATAAAGATTATTATTATAAACCAGTATAAATGTAATTTCTGGTCTTTATTAATATCCTGAGGTAGGCCACCAAATACACAACCGACATATTCGCTGTCCTTTGTTAGACAGCGCCACAAAAAAAAATGTTTGCGGGGACCTGACCCACCTTACTATACAGGGTGTTCAATTGCAAAGCGGGCCATAGGGATTTACGTGTAAAATTTTAAATGTGATAATATTGGTTCCTCTAATTATTTGACAGAGTCGGACATTGTTTTTAAAACTTTTTAAGCTGAATGATTGGTACCTCACTCAATAGTTTCTGTCAATTATTTACCGAGATATTTGCAAAAAAAACTTTACTATTACTATTATTTTTTAATTAAAAACAAAGGTGTGCCATGATATCATAATGGCGGATATTTCAATTTGTTCTAAAAAGTGATAGTTGATGTGACATTACGACTTACGACTACTATTAAGAAGTGTAAGTGATTTGTTTAGTGTTGAATTTCCGGAGAAGGCAATACCCAGCAAAAGTACTATTGAATGAATAATACTAATGGTATGTTATTATTTTTATAAAATCACATTACGTTTTCTTAATTATTTCAACTTAGAGAAATGTAAAGTGTTAAGTGTGAGCATGAATAAATTCAGAATTTTTCCCTCTACAAAAAAGTTTAATAAATTTTGTCTCTTAAATAAATAGGGGAGCCAATATTTGAAGACTTCAAAATTAACATGCGATTTTCTATGTTGCGTCCGCCAAGTCAACACCCTGTATAGTGAGGTTGGTCAGGTCCCCGCAAACAAATGTTCGATTTTTTTTGTGAAGCTGTTTTATAGAGCCAAAATGAACATTTCTTTTTATTTTATTCGATTGTAAAGTTACCATGTTATAATGTCAATCTGGCCATTTACTTTAAAAACTTATTTTGGCAATTTTTATGGTTTAAAAATATAGTATATTTGTGAATAATCAGTATGGAATATTACAAGAAAAAGCGAACTCAAGCGGTTTTTTTAAACGCTGAAACACGTCGATTTTTTACTTTCTCCGTTACGAAGTACGAGAAAGTATTGTGATCGTGATTTTTTTTTCAAAATTTTTTTTTACGGAAATATACGTTTTGGGGTCCCTAGATGCCATTTCAACAATTTCTGGAAAAATTTTTTTTGTGTCTGTGTGTGTGTCTGTGTGTGTGTGTGTGTGTGTGTGTGTGTGTGTGTGTGTGTCTGTGTGTGTGTCTGTCTGTGTGCGCTGTATCTCAAAAACTAATAGAGCAATTGATATGAAACTTTCAACATACGTCTTATTTAATAATCCGAAGAACTGAAAAGCTTTTGGTAAAATTTCGTACACCGGAAGTGGGTGTTTACCTTAACCGTTTTTTGTTTTTTGCCAATATCTTCCTAAATATGAAAAATATCACAAAAATATTTAAACAAATATTGAAGACAACAAATAAATGAACATCTCTTGTTTGAAAAAAAATTTCATAAAATCATTACTATTCGAGAAAAAAATTTATTAATTTTTTTAAATTTTTGGTTCATAATTATGAAACGATAATAGTTACAGCAAATTTATGTGAATAATAATTGTAGATAATGCCAAAATGAACAACTTCTAAAGAATAAGTTTTTTTCGAAATCTCGTTAGTTTTTGAGTAAACCGAGTTTTTGAATTTGAAGGATAATTTTTCCACCTTTCATAATTTTGACGTCTTAAACGTCAGTTTCATCCGAGTTTACGCAACGCTCGATGTACATTTAAAATATGATTTCAATTGAAAATAAACCCATGAAAACGTAAATATAAAGTCGGAGAAAGTAACATGATGGCCACATCACCATTTTTTAAATACATAAGTGTACGATTTTTCAATTGTTGTTTAGTAATGACGTCATGACGTAAAACAATTTAAATGACAGCATATCATAGAATTTTAGTACCGGAATGCGATAATGATTTATCTTCCCTTTATAATCATGCACATAAATCATAAAATTACGTAACAAAAATTCTGGGAAAAATCGAGTTAAACATTTAATGGATATTATGATAAACGAAATATTCTATACTGAAAAATGAAAGTACAACCAATTTTATAAAATGTTTAAAATGCCACCCAATACGTTCTTGGCTTTAAGCTAATCTTAGTTATTAATAACAGTTCGTTCTACGCTGCGAATTTCTTCTTCGCTCAAAAATTGTAATTTGTAAGAATTTTCTGGAGAAACCACTCGGACGATTTTCTTCACGTCACTGTAAAGACTTCATTGAGACCCATCAAAAAATGCACTCGTACAAGAACAAAAGTTAATTTGAGGCCCATGATGCATTCGTAAAGAAAATGTTAAAACTCGGAAAAATAAACTTTTTTAATAACCATCCTAGAGCAATAAAAGTAAGGTGTGAGCCACAGAATTTTGTTGCTGAGTTGGCCATGCCTGAGAGAGAGAAACATAGCAGTCATGTCTGAGATTAATTCATTTTTTTAAATCTAATTGTAGTCTCATGATGTAATAATATGCGACATACTTCATTTATCTCACAGCCAACTCGGAAACAAATTTTTGTGGCTCACACGATATAAGTGTTTTGTTCATCAGGAGAACGAGAGAAATTTATTGCCGTTTTAAAATTTGAGCTAGCTAAACTAGTAACAAAGTGAGTTGGAAAATTTTAGAAAAAAATGATGAAGTGGACATTATGTTACTTTGTCCAATATCATGGATTACTTTGAAAACATTTTGAAAAAATGTACACGATCACAATACTTTCCCGTACTTCGTAACGGAGAAAGTAAAAATAAAATCGACGTGCTTCAGCTTTAAACAAAGAACGGTTGAGTTCGTTTTTTTTTCTAAAGTTCGTGTCAGAGATATTTTTACTTTTTCAACCAAGAATTATAACAATTATTAGTCAAGACCTGATTCTCTGGGTTGACTCTTTTCGCTGAGTGAAGGTCTCACAAAAAAGAGTCGTTTCGTCTATCTCTAAAGGTGCGTATCCACCGGCACTCGCGAACAGCTCACGATCACCCAATAACCTGTTCGCCCAATGTTGTCGGGCTGTCCGCGAACAGCTAGCGTAACATTAACGGATTTCACCGTTTGTCTCGAGTTCGCCAAAAGTACCGCCAGTTGTCGGTAACTTTAAAGGGTATATTCGCCGAACCTGTAGACGGTGAAACTGTTCGCATCAATTTTAAAACGAAAAATTATGCAGTGGGCGGATGATAACGTACTGACTCTGTTGTGGAACATCAAAATAACTGACTATAGGAATAAAATAAAGAAGAGTGACGGGTGGGAAAGTTTGGCAAAAGAACTGAATTGTTGCCGCGAAGAAGTTGAAAGAAAAATGAAAACTCTTTTGCCTCATTTTCGACGCGAACGACAAAGGGCAGAGAAAATGATAAAATCTGGGATGGGCAGGGACATGGTTTGGGTTCAAATTTGATCCGTTTCATCAACATAAGACATGTATATTTTATACCGATAAAACTAGAACACTGCGGCGTGAACTTCTTGGCGAACAACGTTCAACGAAAATTAATTTCATCGAGACATGTTCGTGTAACTGCTCGCACACTGAACGCAGGGTGATCGAAATTTGTTCGCGAGCTAATCTTGTAGCTGTTCATGAACTGTTCACAATAAGTTCGCCGGTGGATACGCACCTTAATATTCACAAACATTTTAAAAACAAGTTAGTAATATAACTGGATGATGAAGTACCAATTATAATTCCCAATGGGAACTCATAATAAATTATTCATTTTCTATACATACTGGTCAAAGATTTTTAGCGGTAAAACCGGGAAACGTAAAACTTTGCTTGAAAATGCAGACAAAGGGCATGTGTGCAGTTAGAGGTCAGCACACACGGAAACATTTATCTTGAAGCTTTCACAAACAATACACTCCTTAATCGTAGATTCAGAAATTCCGGAATGATTTTTAACTCTATTGTACATTTCTTCAATCGTAGAAAGGTTAGTGAATCAAAGAATAATGTATTATACGATTTGAGATTTCAAATGTTTCATATAAACTGATATCCATTAACAACTAATTATGTTTACACAGATAATAACATCAGTTATGAATTACTCCATAACCAATTAAATCAAATATGAAATACATTGATTTGTAAAAATTTAATATTTATTTTCCGACCATAGTTTCTTCGGTGGTGCAGCTATTGAAATTTGCACAGTATAAATATTCAAATAATGCAAACATACAATTTTACTTTTCCGTAAACTTAAATGCCCCCCCCCCCCCATTTTTTGCAGTTTTGGATTCTCGACCGAAAACTGTTTATAAAGAAAGTTACAGTTGAACAATCCGTCCAAAGCGCCCAATTTTTGCCTAATTTTATGGTTTTTGAACAGAAATTATTCAAGAAACTCTTGATATCCAAACTCCTCCCTTTTAAAAAAAATTCACAAGTCGCGAAATAATTGGTGAATTTTCAAAAACTCCATTTAGTTTGATAAAACTATGATTTGCAAATCTAATTTATTTTTTGTAGAATTTCGTCGGTACGCTTTATATATTTTTTTTAATTTTTGGATGGAGTATTACACAATTCGAGAACTAAAATTTTCAAAAATTCACAACTCGCGAATTATTTGGTGGATTTTCAAAAACTCCATTTCATCTGATAAAACCATGATTTGTAAATCTAATTTAATTTTTGTAGAATTTAGTCGACACGTTTTATATTTTTTTAATTTTTTTTACTCGAGCATTACACAATTGTAAAACTAAAATTTTTAAAAATTCACAACTCGCGAAATAATCGGTGGATTTTCAAAAACTCCATTTCATCTGATAAAACCATGATTTGTAAATCTAATTTAATTTTTGTAGAATTTAGTCGACACGTTTTATATTTTTTTTTAAGTTTTTACTCGAGCATTACACAATTGTAAAACTAAAATTTTTAAAAATTCACAACTCGCGAAATAATCGGTGGATTTTCAAAAACTCCACTTTATCTGATAAAACCATGATTTGTAAATCTAATTTAATTTTTTACTCGAGCATTACACAATTGTAAAACTAAAATATTTAAAAATTCATAACTCGCGAAATAATCGATGGATTTTCAAAAACTCCATTTCATCTGATAAAACCATGATTTGTAAATCTAAATTAATTTTTGTAGAATTTAGTCGATACGCTTTATATATTTTTTTTATTTTTTTGCTGGAGTACTACACAAATCGAGAACTAAAATTTTTGAAAATTCTCAACTCGCGAAATAATCGGTGGATTTAAAAAAACTCCATTTCATCTGATAAAACCATGATTTGTAAATCTAATTTAATTTTTGTGGAATTTATTCGACACGTTTTATATTTTTTTTAAATGTTTTACTCGAGCATTACACAATTGTAAAACTAAAATTTTTAAAAAATCACAACTCGCGAAATAATCGATGTATTTTCAAAAACTCCATTTCATCTGATAAAACCATGATTTGTAAATCTAATTTAATTTTTGTAGAATTTAGTCGACACGTTTTATATTTTTTTTTTAATTTTTTACTCTAGCATTACACAATTGTAAAACGAAAATTTTTAAAAATTCACAACTCGCGAAATAATTGGTGGATTTTCAAAAACTCCATTTCATCTGATAAAACCATGATTTGTAAATCTAATTTAATTTTTGTAGAATTTAGTCGACACATTTTATATTTTTTTTAATGTTTTTACTCGAGCATTACACAATTGTAAAACTAAAATTTTTAAAAATTCACAACTCGCGAAATAATCGGTGGATTTTCAAAAACTCCATTTCATCTGATAAAACCATGATTTGTAAATCTAATTTAATTTTTGTAGAATTTAGTCGACACGTTTTATATTTTTTTAAAAGTTTTTACTCGAGCATTACACAATTGTAAAACTAAAATTTTTAAAAATTCACAACTCGCGAAATAATCGGTGGATTTTCAAAAACTCCATTTCATCTGATAAAACCATGATTTGTAAATCTAATTTAATTTTTGTAGAATTTAGTCGACACGTTTTATATTTTTTTTAAATTTTTTACTCGAGCATTACACAATTGTAAAACTAAAATTTTTAAAAATTCACAACTCGCAAATAATCAGTGGATTTTCAAAAACTCCATTTCATCTGATAAAACCATGATTTGTTAATCTAATTTAATTTTTGTAGAATTTAGTCGACACGTTTTATATTTTTGTAAATTTTTTACTCAAGAATTACACAATTGTAAAATTAAAATTTTTAAAAATTCACAACTCGCGAAATAATTGGTGGATTTTCGAAAACTCAACGTCATCTGATAAAACCATGATTTTTGAATCTAATTTAATTTTTGTAGAATTTAGTGGACACGTTTTATATTTTTCTTAAATTTTTTACTCGAGCATTACACAATTGTAAAACTAATTTTTTTAAAAATTCACAACTCGCGAAATAATCGATGGATTTTCAAAAACTCCATTTCATCTGATAAAACCATGATTTGTAAATCTAATTTAATTTTTGTAGAATTTAGTCGACACGTTTTATATTTTTGTAAATTTTTTACTCGAGAATTACACAATTGTAAAATTAAAATTTTTAAAAATTCACAACTCGCGAAATAATTGGTGGATTTTCGAAAACTCAACGTCATCTGATAAAACCATGATTTTTGAATCTAATTTAATTTTTGTAGAATTTAGTGGACACGTTTTATATTTTTCTTAATTTTTTTACTCGAGCATTACACAATTGTAAAACTAATTTTTTTAAAAATTCACAACTCGCGAAATAATCGATGGATTTTCAAAAACTCCATTTCATCTGATAAAACCATGATTTGTTAATCTAATTTAATTTTTGTAGAATTTAGTCAACACGATTTATATATTTTTTTAATTTTTTACTCGAGCATTACACAATTGTAAACTAAAATTTTTAAAAATTCACAAATTGCGAAATAATTGGTAATTTTCAAAAACTGCACATAATTTGATAAAACGATGATTTTCAAATCTAATTTAATTTTTGTAGAATTTCGTCGGCACGTTTTATATTTTTTTTAATTTTTTTGCTCGAGTATTACCCAATTCGAAAACTAAAATTTAACTTATAGTTTCCGAGATCCCCATAGAGAACATCGAAAAAAACTCACCCTGTATTTGATTATTTAATATTAAATTATATTGTGTAATTTAAGGCTGATGGACTAGTATATATGTATTAAGTACAATAAACGTTTAATATTATGAATTTCACGACTGTTAAAAACAAACACAAGTTGTTAATGCATAAAATATTCAACTTTACAGTTTTAATTGTTGCAATAAAAAATAGTTAAATCCCGATGGTGTCGCTGCCTTTCTAGAATAACGTTTGTTCGAAAAAAATCACGTTGCTTGGGTCTAATATGTTTTATCTTTCTTTTTTACAATACAATTCTGTTATTGTTTTCTTTTTAGATTCTCGTTAAGCACGTGTAACATATAATACATAATACAATGATAATAATAGAATAAGCAGATGGTTTGTTTAATAAAATGCCAGCGTCGTTTTCGACGAGTTTTTCACAAATTCACACGTGTATTATTGAATAAATTCAAACTCATAAACGTGTTGGCATATTATTCACTTATCCAAGCTAATAGAACAATTTTACGACCCTTATATCCCTTAAACCCCTGTTTACTCTACCATTAATAAATGCAAGTTTCAACACGCACTAACCTTCGCCCTCCGAGTCTTTAATCCGATCTCACAATCAAACTTCATCTCGAACAACAATTGCAGGCTGCGATTTTTTCTAACACACGCGTTTTGGGTATATTTAAGCACTATTTCCACGCGAAACATTTTCCGGAATTAATCAAAAACTACGGGAAAGTCTGAAAAGTTCGGACACACGCACCACTAAGGACACCGACTGGAAACAGTTGCGCCCCCAACGGCGCATCTTTGCAATACCGGTACCACGCTGCGATCGTACACAAACTACATGCGCTGATGGCGTGATCGCGTGACGTCATGATGCCGTGAATTTACACGAGATTTAAAATCAGCGGACAGGCAATACGGCCATACCTTTGAGTGTACGCTTACATTATCATTAATAAATACAATTTCCAATAACGCACTAACCTTTTCTCGCCCTCCGCGTCTTTGGTCCGATTGCACAGTCCAATTTCATCTCTTAACAACAATTGCAGGTTGCGATTTTTTCTAACACGCGCGTTCTGGGTATATGTAAGCACCATGTCCACACCAAACATTTTCCGAAATGAATTAAAAACCACGAGAAAGCTTGAAAAGCTCGGACACTGTACTCGCGCCATTACGGTCACCGACTCGAAACAGTTGCGCCCTCACCGGCGCGTCTTTGCATTACCGGTAGCACGCTGCGATCGTAAACAAACTACGCTTGAATCATGCGCTGATGGCGGACCGTTTACGTCACGATGCCGTGAATTTGCACGAGATTTAAAATCAGCGGACAAGCAATACGGCCATACCTTTTACATTACTATTAATAAATACAATTTCCAATAACGCAATAACCTTTTATCGCCCTCCGCGTCTTTGGTCCGAATGCACAGTCCAATTTCATCTCTTAACAACAATTGCAGGTTGCGATTTTTTCTAACACGCGCGGTCTGGGTATATGTAAGCACCATTTCCACACAAAACATTTTCCGAAATCAATCAAAAATCACGGGAAAGCTTGAAAAGCTCGGACACTGTACTCGCGCCATTACGGTCACCGACTCGAAACAGTTGCGCCCTCAGCGGCGCGTCTTTGCATTACCGGCAGCACGCTGCGATCGTAAACAAATTACGCCTGAATCATGCGCTGATGGCGGATCGTGTGACGTCACGATGCGCGCGAGATTTAAAATCGGATTTGTCTTCGCGTGCAAGCGGTCCGACTGTATTTTTAAGCATGTTTGAAAATATTCAATGCGTACGTATCCATTTATACTGGGTTTAGACAAATAGTACTTCCCAGCAGCGGCGACTCGTGGATTTCCCTAGGGAGGGCAAAGACAAAGATGTCGCTCGTGCCTCTTATAGAGGAAGCAAATATTTAGTTGCTGTTTCGGTCAAATTTTCTTCCGTTGCCCCACCGCCGAACATCTACGAGCCGCCACTCCTTCCCAGCAAGTATGATAATTTTATTTTCTGATTGTAAATAAAATGATCATACTGGGAAGTACTATTTGACCACACCCCTAAAAGTTTTTGTTGGTTAAAACAGCAAGTTATGATTAGGTATGAACATGGTGAATATTTTAATTACTTCCAATTCCTTAAGATTTGAATGTGAACACATTCAAAAATTAAGATGGATTTTAAATTCAGCATGCAAAGGCATATTCTGGTACAGGTAACAGGAAACTACATGTGAAATGAAGAGACTTATTTCGAATGTTATCATAATAGTGTTTGGTTACTTGGAAAATGCAAATTGTTGTTTTTAAAATTGAATATTATCAGGGCCGCGAAAATTAAGGCAATGCAGGAGAGATAAAAATATATAGACAACATAGCAGTCATTGGTATACAATGTAAGCACAACAACGTATCAGTTGGAAGTGAATAGTGAAATTTCTAATACTGTACCTTGGATAAGGTATTTTTGTGATTCTATGTATGTAAGTGAATTCATACTATTATACTATACTATATAACATTTTATACTATACAACTTGTACCATATGGTTTGCACATTTTAGAAATCTAAATAATAATAATAATAATGATTTATTAGTGTTGTAACAAAGTTTACGCGGGTCAAAAATTACAATATAAAGGTGGATAATTGCAAAGCTAAATATATCGTGTGACCCACAAAATTTTGTTTCATAGTTGGCTGTGAGATAAATGAGGTATGTCGCCGAATATTATTACGTCACGATTACACGGGTAATCGAATTCCGCAGATAATTCGCGAAATGGCCGAATAAGGACACAAATCAACACGAACATGTTTTTGAACAATATATTGACAGTAGAGAAGCCACAATAACTTAATAAACCGTAAAATCGATCAAATGCTTTACTTTTCTCGCGTTTTTTAGTCGTGATTGGAATATTTTTAACATGTTGTCACAAAGAGATGCATCTTGTTCCTCTAAATATTAAACCAGTCCGTCAAAAAGAAGAAAGTAAAAGGTAGACCGCAGATAATCTGCATAGCGGATAATCCGCCCGCGGATATTCGAGAACTGACTGTGCCTGTACTTTTTTCGCTTGCAAATGTTTTCGCAGAAAAGTGTATATCTTGATAAAATAAAAATTAGCATCGTCGCCAGGAAAACGAAATTCTCAGAACCAAGTTTGCACAAAATAATACCGTTCTGTATTTTCTTGTAAGTTCGCGGGATTTCGAAAATAAATAAAATCCAAAAACGAATAATTTAACACGTTTTAAACGCAAATGATAATATGAACTTTACAATTTAGCATGTTAAATACCAGATTTAGAAATATCGTAACTTATCCTAAAATATATTTATCTTATTCCACATTCTTTAAATGAAGTAAAGGGTGTTTCAAATTGCGCGCTTTTTTAAAGAATAAATAGAATATAGATGGCGCACTGAATTCGTCTGTTTTTTTTTGCGGAAATATCCGTTTCGGGGTCCCTGGATACCATTTCAACAATTTCTGGAAAAAAAAATTTTTGTGTCTGTGTGTGTGTGTCTGGTTGTGTGCGCTGTATCTCAAAAACTAACAGAGCAATTGTTATGAAACTTTGAACATCTGTCTTATTTGATAATCCGAAGAACTGAAAAGCTTTCGGTCAAATTTCGTACACCGGAAGTGGGTGTTTACCTTAACTGTTTTTTTGTTTTTTGCCAATATTATCTTAAACATGAAAAATATCACAAAAACATTTAAACAAACATTAAAGACAACAAAGAAATGAACATCTTTTGCTTGAAAACATTTTTCATAAAATCATTGCTATTCGAGAAAAAAATGTATTAATTTTTTTTCAATTTTTGGTTAATAATTATGAAACGATAATAGTTACAGCAAATTTGTGTCAATGATAATTGTAGAGAATACCAAAATGAACAACTTCTAAAGTATAGGTTTTTTTCGAAATCTCGTTAGTTTTTGAGTAACCCGAGTTTTTGAATTTGAAGTATAATTTTTCCATGTTTCATAATTTTGACGTTTTAAACGTCAGTTTCATCCGAGTTTACGCAACGCTCGTACATTTAAAATATGATTTCAATAAACCATGAAAACGTAAATAAGTATAAATGGCTATGATACCATCAAGTCGGAGAAAGTAACATGATGGCCACATCACCATTTTTTGTGATTTTTTTTTTAATTGTTATTTTAATGTTATAATAAATACTCCTATAAAATTGTACAAAATTAAAATTCAACGCAGTAAAATGAATTTTGGATTTTGTAAATCCGCCAATTTTTTTGGCGGCCGCGAATTTTTAATAATCCTAAATTTTGTAACGTAGAATCTACAATGAAAAAAATGAAATAAATGTAAATCGTGCATGTAAATTTCTACAACATTTTTATTCAATTCAAGAAACCCATTCTTTCAAAATAATTTTAGTTTTTAGAAAAAAAAAACATTTTCTTGCGAGTTGCCATTTTTTATTAATTCTACATTTTGAATAAAAAAAGAAATTGAAATAAAAATTAAAAAAAATGTTATTCAGTTCAGGAAACACCGTTCTTTCAGAATGATTTTGAATTTCAAAAATCCAAACATTTTCCTGCGAGATGCGAATTTTTCAAAATTCTAAATTTTGTATTGTTAGATTAGATTTATTTGCAGTATGACATGATAATCATGTATTATAAATGTCAGAACTAAAATTAGGACAAATTAAAAAATATTAAAATTTACAGACCTTGACAATCATTTAAATATTCCGAGATTGAGTAATATGCTTTTGCTGTAAAATAATTCTTCACATCGTTTTTGAATGTTTTAAGAGTTTCCGCTCGTCTCAATTTTACAGGTAACTTATTAAAAAGCGTTAGAGACATATAATATGGACTTCGCTGTTTTTTGTTTTTTTGCCTATATTTTCTTAAATATGAAAAATATCACAAAAACATTTAAACAAACATTAAAGACAACAAAGAAATAAACATCTTTTGCTTGAAAACATTTTTCATAAAATCATTTTTATTCGAGAAAATAATTTTTTTATTTTTGGTTTATAATTATAAAACGATAATAGTTACAGCAAATTTATGTTAATAATAATTATAGAGAATGCTAAAATGAACAACTTATGAAGAATAAGGTTTTTTCAAAATCCCTTTAGTTTTTGAGTAAACTGAGTTTTTGAATTTGAAGTATAATTTTTCCATCTTTCATAATTTTGACGTTTTAAACGTCAGTTTCATCCGAGTTTATACAACGCTCGATGTACGTTTAAAATATGATTTCAATTGAAAATAAACCTTGAAAGCGTAAATATAAATGACAATGATACGATCCAGTTGGAGAAAGTAACATGGTGGCCACATCACCATTTTTTGAAATCTAATTCAAGTCTCATGACGTAATAATATGCGACGTACCTCATTTATCTCACAGCCAACTCTGAAACAAAATTTTGTAGCTCACACGATATGATACTATGATACAATAAATAGTTTGTTGATTCGTAACTAACGTATTATTGAATTATATTATTACTAGCTGACCCGACATTAGTGTTGAGCGTTATTTTCACTAACTGCTACTTTGTAACCGTTACTGTGAAATAATAACAGTAACCGTTATTGAAAACTCCCACTAACGGTGATTTTCCTAAACGGTTATTTAATCATTTTATTATGTTAACTGAATTTAAGTTAGCATTAATACATGACGGGGTCAGATTAATGCTGATATACGAACTGTATAAAATTATTCATCATCATATGGGCAATGGTACACTTTAAAACTTGATTAATTTTACAATACCACGTTTAAGTTTAATCGGTAGAAATAATTCAACATTTAATTACAACACACTACGTACGACCCACCATTTATTTTCACCTTTGCTTATGATGATAAAAAGATATCACGAAGTACAATATGTAATTGTTATATTCTGTAATAATAAAAATGAACGTCTTAAAAATTTAAAGTCATCTTTTTTATTTTATAAATGTTTTTTACTAATTTTAAGGATTTTTCTTGCTTTTTAGTGTTAGTTGTTAACACTGTATTTTTTGGTTTATGTAGAATAATTCTTTATATTTTTTCTTTATAATTAGGCTTCGGCCTGTCAAGGAAATAAAGCCGATTATTTTTATTATAAAAGCAGAACGATTCAATAACGACTGATGACGCCATCGTCCGTGCATGGTGCATATATATTAAGGCAGATAACTGGTGACGGACTATCACTCCGCTGTGCTGCGCCGTCGTCCGTGTGTGGCCAATTAAAATTAAGCAAATAAACTGGTGACGAACGATGGCTCCGCTGCGCTGCGCCGTCGTCAATACATAGCTTATTACAGGTGACGTATCCTGTTGGATTTGTTCGTCTGTTCTTTGGGCTAACTGATCGAGCGGTCGATCGCCGAGAGTAGAAAATTATGAAAGTACTAAAATCGCTATTAAAAAATAGGGGTTGGTGGTAGAAATATAAAATTTTAGGGTTATATGTATTTTTTAATGCCGAATCATAAAAAAATGAACATAAAAAATTTTGTTCAAAAAATAAAAATTAAAAATTTGCGGTGGACCACCCTTATCACTTAGGAGTATGAAAAATAGTTTACGTCCTATTCTCAGACCTACTAAATATACACACAAAATTTCATAAGAATCGGTCAAGCCGTTTCGGAGGAGTTTTGTTACAAGCACTGTGACATGAAAATTTTATATATTAGATTATGATAATAATTATTAATAAATGTTTAACATAAAATGATACCATAATAAATGTAAATAAGACTCGAAGCTAGTTCGTACTTGATATGGAACCAGTGGGTATGTGAGGGTTTTTTCTTTTTGTGGCGCTTTGGCCTCTTCCACCAGCCTCCTCCAGGTCGCTCTCTTCTCGACAACCTCCTTCCATCGTCTGACCTTCATTGTACTAAGAATACTTTTTCACTCTGCATTAACTTTACCCCAAGGTGTCACGACATTTTGGGATGGCTCTATCCTCATTCTCACCACGTGTCCGAACCATCTTAGCCGGTGGGCCTTAATGAGTCAGCCCGCATTTTCAACATCGATTAGGACGTCCAATTCATGTTTCATTTCCATCCAGTATTTTTATGTGTAGCGTCGAATATCATACGCAGCACTCTTCTTTCCGCAATCATCAGTTTATCTTTGTCTGCCTGTTTTAACGTCCAGGTCTCGCATGCACACCTATTATTCCTATCTTCCATTCCTCCGGTGTCTTTTCCTCCTTTCATAAAAATTAAAAATTTTCCATCTTTCATAATTTTGACGTTTTAAACGTCAGTTTCATCCACTCGATGTACATTTAAAATATAATTTAAATTAAAAATAAACCACGCAAGCGTAAATATAAATGATACCTTCAAGTCGGAGAAAGTAACGTGATGGCCACAACACAATTTTTTAACGGTAATGGTTTGCGTCGCGAGCTTTTAGACTATAACATATTTCGGGTAGCCAATAACATGTTGACGTATGTCAAATCTATAAAAGTGACAAAATTTCTAGTATATTTTCTCAGTACAAATTACGCAGTAATTTCCTAACCCTTAGTTCATCTCCACATGTCGGCGGTCTTCATATAGAAACTGTATCTATGCCCCTAACCACCTTGACGTTAAATATTAGTATTAACGAGATCTTCAAGAAAATAGTAACCTCTCTCACACAATTTATTAATCGATACTAATAACATTTCTACTTTCAGGGGGCTAAAGTATGGATACCGCACCCGGAGAAGATCTGGGAGGGTGCAGAACTGGCGGAGAACTACACGCACAACCGGACTAGTATAGAGGTGGTCACCGAAAACAACGAACGAAGAACGCTGAAGGTGAAAGCCGAAAGCGATTTGCCATACTTACGTAACCCGCAGATATTAATCGGCGAAAATGATCTCACATCGTTGTCCTATTTACACGAACCGGCCGTACTTTACAACCTGCAGGTCAGGTTCTGCCAGCACAGGGATATTTACACCTACTGCGGTATCGTTCTTGTGGCTATTAATCCCTACGATGATCTGCCCATATACGGTAAGTTTTCCTTTTGCTTCATGTTTAATAGGACTCGTGATCGAAAATTTCAATTTACAGGGTGTTTCAAATTCGAGGCTCACCATGGGGATCTCGCTTATTAGAAGAGATAGAGGGTATGTTTAAATTTGGCACTTTTGTAGAATTTTATGCTGATTAATAATCCACTGGAAAAAATTACTTAAATTCTTCTGTTTTTGAGTAAAGTCCAAAAAAGTGAAAAAACTGATTTTCGTTTTTTCTTTATATCTTCGTTATTTGAGGCGATATTTAAAAACGGTAAAGACCTTCTTATGGCACTTTTTTACTATCTAATAGATGGCGTAAGAATTTTCTTTGTAACATGTTTCGTTTCTTTTCAACCATCATCAACTTTCTTATTTCTTATGGACGCCATATTTATTTTTTGTCACATCTGAATGCTCAATTTTTTGTGATGACAAAAATATAACACAACGTACATTTAATTTCATAAATCGACATATAATCATTTAAACCACTTTTATTGGAAATCTCTGTAGCGCTTACTAAAAGTCATCCGTGCCATGGAATTAAAAACGATTCAAAATCTGAATACCTCTTTGGTTGTCAAACATTACTATTTTGTATGAATAAAAATGTCGTTCGACAATTCAGAAAAGCGAGATGTTACGTATTTTTTATTCAGTAAACAGAAATACGGAATTTGCTAGTCAAAAATATTTACAAATGTATACAGAAAGAAGGCAACTGCATCGCACATTTTTTTATGCAAATGAACAATTATTTTGGTCGATATAGATGATACAAAATTAAAAGGACTTAATAAATAAAATAATATACAATACTAATAACTATAAGACAAATATGGAGCTTATTAATAATAAGGGCGAATCCATGTCAACTGTCGTGAGGTTGGTGCGTCATAATTTTTTTCCCAAACAAAACTATTTCATTCTATTGTAAGTTCGATTACAGGTATTATCCCAAATTTTCAGCCAAAAATATTACTCCTAACGTTTTTTACGGCCAATTTTCGTTTTCAATGACAAATTTTCTCCAAAACGTTACCAGAAACACATCGTACGCTGGAAAAATTTGAGAGTACCTATAATCGATGTAAAATTCTCCAAGGAATCCATTCCCGTCCCCAGAATTGCTCTAAAATGTTTCCATTTGCAAAATATCCCAAAAAAACATTTTTTTTTTAAACTTGCTCTAAAATTAAAGAATTAAGATACATTTAGTATTACCATTTCCAAAATATAATTGCTATGTTCTTGGGTAATTTTACTACCGCATGCTTTGTGATGTTGAATCAATGATCCAAACTCTACTAAATTTCTGTCCATCCGTAGAAAAAAATGTTCGATGAGGTTACCTTCTTTCTGGATACATTTGTAATTATTTTTCACTAGCTAATACCGTATTTCTATTTACTAAATTATCGAACGACATTTTTATTCATAAAAAATAATAATGTTTGACAAACAAAGAGCTATTCAGATGTTTCATTGTTTTTAATGCCATGGCACCGATGATTTTTAGTAAGCACTACAGAGATTGCCAATAAAAGTGTTAAAGATTATATCTTCATTTATGAAATTAATTGTATGTTGTGTTATATTGTTGTCATCGCAAAAAATTAAGCATTCAGATGTGACAAAAAATAAATATGTCGTCCATAAGAAATAAGAAAGTTGATGATGGTTTAAAAGAAACAAAACATGTTACAACAAAAAATCTTATGCCATATATTAGATAATAAAGAAGTGCTATAAGAATGTCTTTACCATTTTTAAATATCTCCTCAAATAACGATGATATAAAGAAAAAACGAAATTCAGTTTTTTCGGTTTTTTTTTACTTTACTCGAAACAAAAGAATTTAAGTGATTTTTTCCAGTGGATTATTAATCAGCATAAAATTCTGCAAAAGTGCCAAATTTAAACATACCCTCTATCTCTTCTAATAAGCGAGCTCCCCATGGTGAGCCTCGAATTTGAAACACCCTGTATTGTAGAAATATTTTAAGGGATCATATATTTATAGATAGAGTCGTCCTAAAACACCTGGGGGTAAAGTTTGCTCAGAGTGAGATAACGCGATAACAAATCTACGCGTGCCCGCATCATCGAATTTAAGATGAATCATCACGCGACCGATTCTGTGTGGATTTGTAATTGGTGGATGTGTCACTTCTGCTTGAAACACATTTTCATGCATCGGCGTTTAAATGCATTGAAATTCTTTCCCGTTTCATACTTGATCTAGAGGACAGCTTTGTTGATTTCGGATTTCGGATTTGAACATTTTTGATTTTTTTTTAATGCTAGAGAATCCGCCAAATACTAGGAAGATAATAATCTTTGGGTACGTGTGGAAGATCATCTAAGATGAATGCTACCCAATTCAAGTGCGATATATATTAATTGTGGATTGTTTGTATGTATTTAGATTTGTATTTTTAAGCACTTTGAATAAAAATAATAAATACAAATACAAATACAAATACAAATAAATCCGATCTGGAAGATTTTTCGCTGATTCGGCAACACTGCTAAAATCATACTTGACGTTCACCGGCCAAAAGCTTGAATTACATTATACTTTCTCCCTCTTTTTTCGTCTAGATTCTCGTTTGAATGTAATTCAGAAAATTCCATCCAATTTCCGATCAAGTTTCTTGAATGGAAATGTGCAGCCGGTCCTATTTTCCGTTAGATATTGGTCCAAGTTCGATACTGCCAACGACGAAAAAAAAAACAAGAATGAGTTGTTTGTGCAAGCAACATAACCTATACAGGGTGTCCTAAATAGAGTAGGATTGCATGGGTATCTTTCTTATTCTTAAAGCTAGACATCTAGTTAAATGGGCAATGTTGTGCAGTTTTCTATGCTGATTCAGATTATGTTGAGAAATTTTCAAAATTCCGAGCAGTTTAGAAAATATTTAAAAAAAAACTGAAAATCGCGATTTTCAAAAAAATTAAATATCTCAATAATTATTAAAGATGCGAAAAAAAGTTTTAAATAAAAGTTACTTGGTTTAATTAGGCAAACATAGAAATCAAGTCAAAATAAAATTCAAGATGGCGGTTTCCGAGATATTAATACCAACTTTCTTATTTCAAATGGCCGCTATATTTGATTTTTACACACATAAATAGACTTTTTTTTCTCTTTTCAAGGATGTACAACAACCTATGTCAAAATAAAAAATAATGGAAATATTAATTGTTTAAATTTAAATTTTAATTTTTTAAATTATTTTTAAAGAAAAAAGACGGAAAAAGTATAATGTAATTCACGCTTTACATTGGGCAACTATTTTTGATCGGAAAATTTGAATACTGAATACCAATTTCTGATCATCTCTTAGGCTACACGGAGATTTGTTATTTCATGCGGATTTCAGTTGTCTGCCTTTAAAGAAGATTATGTCAGCGATATTTTATATTTATAACAATTAGAATAATTTGTGCTCGTGACGAGATTATCGCTCGGACGTGTACGGATTTTATCACGGCCCTCATGATAAGGCTAAAATGTGTTACAACCAAAACAAATCAGATCGATCATTAAATTTACTACATTTCGTTGCAAAATTTTAAACTGATGAATAAACTTTTCCACGTCATAAGTTACGAACCTGGAAGTAAAAATGGTGAGTGATCATCTGAAGTGAAAATTTAAATTCGTGTATAGTTGAATCTGTGTTTTGCAGGTGCGCACAATGCGGCCAAACGATCGTATTTTGGACAAAAGTTCTTATTCGAGTCCAAAATTTGAAATTTCCTTTACTTTGTTGTTACCAAGATAAATTTACTAAAACAAAATCATACTCATTTTCTAAATTATTCAGGAGAACCATTTGAAAGTGTTGATAATGAATTTTTAACAAGTCTGTGGTGAATAAAAGAAAACATTGTTTTTTTTTTTCTGTTTAACAGTAAAGTAATATTTAACTGATTTATGATCTTTTTACAAATTGCATTTTTTAAATAAAACAATGAACTTGATATTATTTGGCTCTTACAAAGGACTTAATATTTTGTGGCATACCGTATGTCTGATCTCTAACTTTAAGAATATGAAAGAAATCCTTCTCTATTTAGAACGCCGGGTATATTATGCAAATATTAGAAAATTAATTGCTCCCTGCAGCGACCCCATGGGGGGGGGTTGTTTACGTTCGGTTTGCCGTTCTTAATTACTCGTTTGATCTTCGTGCCCTCTAATGGGTTTAATTTTAATCCGTTTTCCTGGTAATCGGCTTTATTTTTCACGGTTGTTTGTTGCGCAAGGTTCAGCAATCCGTGTCTGGTGATTTTTATTTGAAATTGAGTCTTCCAGTCGGAATTTCTTCCGATTTAGCTTGCTGCATTTCTAAATCTCTTTAGTTTTAGAGTAAACTGAGTTTTTGAATTTGAAGTATAATTTTTCCATCTTTCATAATTTTGACGTTTTAAACGTCAGTTTTATCCGATTCTACAAAACGCTCGATGCACATTTAAAATATGATTTAAATTGAAAATAAACCATGAAAGCGTAAATATAAATGATACCATCAACTCGGAGAAAGTAACATGATGACCACATCAGCATTTTTGTTAAAAATGTGTATGGGGTTATTTCGCATGGAGATTTAAACGTGCGATTAAAACCCTTTCAAGTTATTTAGAGAGAAAATTCCGGAGTCATTGCAAATTGTGCCTCGGTATGAGATTAACCCCAAAAGCTCGTTTGCGTTGCGAGAGGAATAGTATTAAAAATTGAATAGAATTCTCCACGTTCGCGCGTTTTGATTAAAACGACTGTTTGTGGTTTTTTATCACGAAGAAACGTTGAACAAGACCTAAATTATTCATATTGTTAATAATTACGCAAGAATTATAATGGTAATTATAATTTTCAAACTGACATGTGGCCGTAAATAAAACGTTATTTGTCGATTAAATTTATTTGTCGAATAAAATTGATCGTTTCCATTTCACCAACGTCAAATATCGTCGAAGATTTTTCGGGGATCGAGAAGTATTCGCTCGGGTCCATGGCTGTTGTGTACACGTCTGACATTATTCATACAAATATAAAATACAAAAATACAAATACAAAAATTTAATCTCTGATATTTCTCCAGTTAAAACTGATTCCTAACCTCAAACAGGGGTATGACAAGAGATACGGGAACCAAGGTATAAGTAATTGAGTTTTCCGCAGCTGATGTTGGATGGCGCCACAATAGAAATTCGATGGATTTCTGTTAATTATATTTGTTGCGAACACTAGACGGCGCTATTCCATTCCTACTTATCTACATGCCGTGTCTCTTCCTGTAATCTCCCGTGTTACTTGAAACGTAGAATACCAAACGCTTGAAGTGCAGAAAACGAGGACGAATGTTAGTTCCGCAACTAGTCACAGATGACGCTTATCTATACCAATTTACTCACATGCCTTGTCGCTTCCTGTTGTTCCACGACCTCAAATTTTCTCGCGGAAGATTTATTTAATATTGTGGTTATCAGCCATCTAAAGATAAGTCTAGTGAAGCCTGCAAAATTAACAACATTCTATTACAGATTTTCGAGCTCATCGCCATCACTTACTTCATAGTCAGACGATGAAAATTTACAACATTTATTTTTATACATTTATAAAAATAAATGTTGCCATATCTATATCGAACAGTATTGATTCCTGATTCTTCGTGAATTATAAATTAAGAAGATAATATTCCAGTATGAAGAAATTAACATTGAAAATACTATGTTCCGTTTTGTTCCACTAAACCCTGTATACTATTTTTCAAAACTGCCAAACACGAACTAATAAATGACAGACAAACCCAAAAAGGCGGCCAAACAAAATCGGCTTGGAATATAAAACGCACCCTGTACAATAAGCTATCTCTTATTTTAAAATATCGTTCTGTAGTTAAATTTAACGATTATCGTTTTAATTCACATGTATTTTTCGTATATTTCCTGATACTATATCTCCATACTTAGATAAGAGCTATGGGTGGTAAGAAGAGTTGAATAAAAAAAAGAAGCGCCCAACGTGGGGCTCGAACCCACGACCCTGAGATTAAGAGTCTCATGCTCTACCGACTGAGCTAGCCGGGCTATAGTTGCAACTGTATAACGTTTAGATATAAATTGTGAACTTCAAATTAATCATAAATCATTTTCGATAAATAAAAATTGTTCAAATGCATTTTTGTGTTGATGTGCGTCATTTTTCGGATCATCTGAGGAATTCGCTTATCCGCGTTTGCCGCGCCACCCAATTCCGCGGACAATCGGGAGTTTACAAACAATGAACACCTTATTTTCTACATAATTTTACACTGCTAAAATCTAAAATCCTAAAATCAAGTCAAAAGCGAAGAAACTATGCTGATAAGTGATAAATTCCCAAAGATTTCTGTCGATTGCCAATGACAACAATTAAATTCTATAAATTCCTAAATCAGACACTTATTTTGGAACGAAGGGAGTACTAATTAAAATACATACAGGACGTCTATAACGTCTGACCCTGGGTCATTTTTTCAAAAATGTTTGGGCAATTCGAAAAATCAGCGAATATGTAACCCATTGTTTTCGGGAGCACGAAATCCCGTTCTGTTCTTGTTTCTGTGGCTTCACATGCGCAGAAATACAGTCATGTCAGAAAAAGCACAGAACGGTATTTTAAGTACCTGTGTATGGGAAATTTTGGTAAAGAAAGGGATTTTATACACGAAAGTAACCCTCTCGCCGTTCATGACTGATTGGGTGTATCGATCTGGGACCAACATTTTTTATTCAGATCTTAGAACGACAAACTTGATATACCTTTCCATTTGAAATTTTTAAGTCAGCCCCCACTCCCAACTGCACACCAAAAATGTTTCGCTCAAAAAGTGTGCCCCAAAAACAATGGGTAACGAGTTAGCCGCTTTTTAGATCTTGGACTTTATAGACACCCTGTATATATGTATATATTGCTTACCTTAGCATTAAAAAACAGTTTTCACCATCCAATACTGTAAGCATCAGAGTTTCTTCTAGTTGTAAACTACACATTTTAAAAATGATTTTACTAAGTGTTTCCTATGTTTGCTAAAGTAAGTACCGCTACCACTATCGTGATCGTGGTCGAGATCGCGTCGGTGTGGTCTCCGCTTCTCGCTATCGCGATCGCCATCGCTATCGCGATCGTGGTCGTGATCGCGCCGCTGTGCTCAACGCTTTATGATTTGCAGGCCTAGAAATATTTCTCAAATTGTAAATTATTTTTCTTAATATACAAATAAATACTATTATTATTATTAATAGTAATTACTGGGTTCGTGTTTAAAAGAGAGAGATCGATTATGAAAAATGAATAACTAGGAAAACGCGATCAATATTTAGTTATGAACGAAACAAAAATAGGCAGAAATAACTATTTCAATATAAAATCAAAACAGGTCGCAAAACATATCGATCCTGCCAGGATTCGAACCTGGAATCTTCTGATCCGTAGTCAGACGCGTTATCCGTTGCGCCACAGGACCTTGCCAAAGGAAATATTATTAATTAAATCAATTCTACGTTTTTTTTTTCTTACTATAAATCGTTTTGCAATTTACATTATCATATAAAGGGTTTTAACATTAGCCAACCAAGAGATGCCAAAATTCGTTAAATTTGTATAGCAATGGATTTTAATTTTTTGGTGTTTATTTCAATTTTCTTTAACTAGGCTTCAATTTTATGGTTATTTTATCTAATGGCCTTAACTTTTTTGGGTGTTTAATACATCCATTTCATCTTGTCTTTTTTACTTTTTTCGCCATTCAGTCACGACACATCCATTTTATCTAACTAGGCTTAAAATTAAGAGAATTTTAGTAGAGCCGTTCCAAAATTTCGCGGCACATCGCGCAGTGATCATCTAAATTTTAAGAGCAGAGTATTTTCTCCGAATACTTTCTTACTATGCGGAAACTTGCCGCGAGATGTAGGGAGATTTTGGTTGGGCTCTACCAATTCTTAGTTTTTTTTTAGATTTCAGAGTTTTCAGTATTTCAATTAAAATTGGAAATTTGTCCGAATAAAAGATCTCCATGGATGAAACCAGTCGAAGTAATATTCAAATTTTTTGAATAAAAATTCTGTCATAAGTTATAACCGACGCAAGTTGTTGCGAAAATTCTTCGGCTTTCAATTTCCCTGTAAAAAATTTATCTTTGATTTGTATTTGGATCTCTCCGAATACTTTTTCAGCTTGCGCAAATTTTCCGCGAGAAGCCTCGAGATTTTCGTTGGGCTCTACCTACTCTTGGTTTTTTTTTTAGACGTCGGAGTTTTCAGTATTTCAATTAAAATTGGAACTTTGTCCGAATAAAAGATCTTCATGAATGAAACCAGTTGAAGTATTATTCAAATTTTTTAAATAAAAACTCTGTCATAAGTTATAACCAACGCAACTTGTTGTGAAAATTCTTCGGCTTTCAATTTCAACTTGTAAAGAAGTATTTTCCTGGCAGAAATATTTCTTTGATTTGGGCATATATTTTTTTGTTATTGTTAATAAAATCGCATCAACATTTTATTAACAATAACAAAAACTTATGTGTCTAAATCAAAGAAACATTTCTTTCAGGAAAATTAAGTTGAAGAAATTTATAATTAATTGTTTACATTTTCACGTATTGGTAGTTCATATTATTTTAAGGACAGTAATATCTAATTTCTACCAAATAAAAACTCAGTTTAAATAAGGTGAAACAAGTCGAATTATTTTTTTTTTAAATCATTTCGCCTTTTTACTATTTCTGGTTTACATATTTATTGTTTGGTAATTTTTCTCCAAAGTTTTCTGTCCTCTGCTATTTTCTTAATTCTCTCTCATGTTAAGCCTTTCCTTTCTGCTCTCTCTATTCAAGTTTTTCTTAGTCTTCCTAAGCCTTTGCTTTCTTCTGTTTCTCTGACTTTCTTTATTCAATTTTTTTTTGGTCTTCCTATGTAGTTTTTCTTGGTCTTCCTAAGCCTTTGCTTTCTATTCCTTCTCTGTCTCTCTCTATTCAAATTTTGTTTGGTTTTCCTTTGCAGTTTTTCTTGGTCTTCCTAAGCCTTTGCTTTCTTCTCCTTCTCTGACTTTCTCTATTCAAATTTTTCTTGGTCTTCCTTTTTAGTTTTTCTTGATCTTCCTAAGCCTTTGCTTTCTGTTCCTTTTCTGACTCTCTCTACTCAAATTTTTCTTGGTCTTCCTGTGCAATTTTTCTTGGTCTTCCTAAGCCTTTGCTTTCTTCTCCTTCTCTGACTTTTTCTATTCAAATTTTTCTTGGACTTCCTGTGCAGTTTTTCTTGGTCTTCCTGTGCAGTTTTTCTTGGTCTTCCTAAACCTTTGCTTTCTGCTCCTTCTCTGACTCTCTCTATTCAAATTTTTCTTGGTATTCCTGTGCAGTTTTTCTTGGTTTTCCTAAGCCTTTGCTTTCTGCCCCTTCTCTGACTTTCTCTATCCAATTTTTTCTTGGTCTTCCTTTGTAAGTTTTTCCTGTTAGTCTCGCTTCGAAAACTCTTTTCGTTATCCGTGTGTCCTTCATGCGATTCATGCGACCCACATATCCAAACCATCCATTATTTTTTTCATTCATGCCTTCTATTTTTAGAAGGCATTTTATCTGTGTGTTTCGTTCCTTATTTTGTCTATTCTTGTCTTGTTCTCTATCTTTCGTATAAATCTCATTTCCATTGCTCCTATTCTACTTTGGTGTTTCTTTGTTATTGTCCATCTTTCGCTGCTGTGCATTATTGTTGGTTTTACTACCTTTCTCACAATCTTTAAATTTTATACATTCAGAATCTTTTTTTAAAGCTTTGACAACTAGGTCATCTGCCACAAGCCTTTATTTGTATTTTATATTAAAGCTTACAGCTGTATGAGTGATGAGGTGATGTGTACTGAGGATACAACATGGAGACAATAAGGTGTCAATGCGGACCTTCATGGCAATTCAGAATCTAAACTGAGTTGTTTTTGTGGTATTTTTTGTTTATATCATACATCAAACTGAACTAATGTTCAATAAAATAAAATTTTACTACAGACTTCTTGTAGAAAAATACAATAAAAAAGACTAAATTGTAGAAGACGAAAAGTATCGTATTTCTTCATTTACATTTCTCTAAAGATTCTACTCCATGCCGTTTGCATAATTTCCTCTAGTAAGCACCTAATTAATAAATAATTGTAACAACTCCTAATGTTGCCATTATATCCTATTCTTACCACGGAACAAAAGAAGTGAATGCACGTGTCGCTTATACATACATTAAAGACTTAATCTCATGAGAATTAAATTCTCCATTCAATTGAAATTGAAATGGAATAGAATGCGAAGCACAATTACTGTTTTGTTGTTTCTTTTTTTTGGTGGTTAAAATCTGTATTGTTCCTTTGCAGATATCGACACGATCCAGACGTATCGGGGCCAGGCCATGGGAGATTTGGACCCTCACATCTTCGCCGTGGCGGAGGAGGCCTACACACAGCTGGAGAGAGAACAAAAGGACCAGAGTATCATTGTGTCGGGGGAAAGTGGCGCCGGAAAGACGGTCTCCGCCAAATACGCGATGAGGTACTTCGCCTCGGTCGGCGGAAACGCCACCGAGACGCAGATCGAGAAGAAAGTGTTGGCCAGTAGTCCTATTATGGAGGTAAAAGATTCAAATAATGTTTCCGCAACATGAGGACGTTCCTTATTAAAGGACCCCGCACAAATCTTGAATTTTGGTCAAATGACTTGAAATTTTCAGAAGAGTTTCTTCAAGTCATGCTGAGAAAAAGTCCTAATGGGCACAAAGTTCAAAGTTCCTAGATGCTTTGGAGCCGAGATGTAAGCGATGGAAAGTTGAAAAACGCGTTTTTTATGTCTCAGACACCTATGATTGGTTTTGCGGAATTTTAACATTTTTACTAAAAAAAACGTATATAGGAACTTTTTCTCGGCATGACTTGAAGAAACTCTTCTGAAAATTTCAAGTCATTTGACCGAAATTCAATTTCCATAAAATTTGTGCGGGGTCCTTTTTAATTGGAAACTATAAGTGAACGTTGGCTAGGAAGGCTAGATTTTGTTTGAATTAGAAAATGGAGGTGAAAAAAGAGAAAACTTCCGCAACATGCGGGCTTTCCTTGTTAGATTTGAAATTGGAAACCCTCACTTGTTGCAGATTACACGTTTATAAGTCTGGTCGCGATAAGTGAACGTTGGCAAATTTTGAAGAAATTTTTAGGAAGGATATATACTGAAGGAAAAAAAATAAAACACTTGAAATTCGTAAAATTTCGACCATTTTCAAACCGCTATAACTCGGCATATTTTCAATCGATTTTGAGGAATCTTTGAGGACGAAAAAATGCACTTTTTCAAACGCCCATAACTTGGTGCCAGATCATCGTAGGAATTTCGTTCTTCGCGTTCTGCATAGGAAATTGATCAAATTTTAATGCCTTTATGGTGGATCGAGTCGACAAAATTTTTCCAACTCCATAGACATAGTCAAAGTTGAACATGATTTCCTGAAAAAACATTTTTTTGGCAGGGGTGTTGGAGGAGGGAGGAAGGGGTTGCGCTTAAGTTCGCATGCATGACTGTAAAGAAGACACTTCAAAGTTTTTCTCCGTCAAAGATTCATCAAAATCGATTGAAAATACGCCGAGTTATGGCGGTTTGAAAATGGTCGAAATTTCACGAATTTCAAGTGTTTCTTCAAAATGCTCTTTTTTTTCAAACAGCGATAACTTGGTGCCAAATCATCGTAGGAACTTCGTTCTTTGAGTTCTGCATAGGGAATCGATCAAATTTTAATGCCTTTATGGTGGATCGTATCGACAAAATTTTTCCAACTCCATAGACATCGTCAAAGTTGAACATGATTTCCTGAAAAAAACATTTTTTTGGCAGGGGTGTTGGAGGGGGGCGGAAGGGGTTGCGCTTAAGTTTGCATGCATGACTGTAAAGAAGACACTTCAAAGTTTTTCGTCCTCAAAGATTCATCAAAATCGATTGAAAATACGCCGAGTTATGGCGGTTTGAAAATGGTCGAAATTTCACGAATTTCAAGTGTTTCCTCAAAATGCTCTTTTTTTTCAAACACCCATAACTTGATGCCAAATCATCGTAGGAACTTCGTTCTTTGAGTTCTGCATAGGGAATCGATCAAATTTTAATGCCTTTATGGTGGATCGTATCGATAAAATTTTTCCAACTCCATAGACATCGTCAAAGTTGAACATGATTTCCTGAAAAAACATTTTTTTGGCAGGGGTGTTGGAGGGGGGGCGGAAGGGGTTGCGCTTAAGTTCGCATGCATGACTGTAAAGAAGACACTTCAAAGTATTTCTCCGTCGAAGATTCATCAAAATCTATTGAAAATACGCCGAGTTATGGCGGTTTGAAAATGGTCGAAATTTCACGAATTTCAAGTGTTTCCTCAAAATGCTCTTTTTTTTCAAACACCCATAACTTGGTGCCAAATCATCGTAGGAACTTCGTTCTTTGAGTTCTGCATAGGGAATCGATCAAATTTTAATGCCTTTATGGTGGATCGTATCGATAAAATTTTTCCAACTCCATAGACATCGTCAAAGTTGAACATGATTTCCTGAAAAAACATTTTTTTGGCAGGGGTGTTGGAGGAGGGAGGAAGGGGTTGCGCTTAAGTTCGCATGCATGACTGTAAAGAAGACACTTCAAAGTTTTTCTCCGTCAAAGATTCATCAAAATCGATTGAAAATACGCCGAGTTATGGCGGTTTGAAAATGGTCGAAATTTCACGAATTTCAAGTGTTTCTTCAAAATGCTCTTTTTTTTCAAACAGCGATAACTTGATGCCAAATCATCGTAGGAACTTCGTTCTTTGAGTTCTGCATAGGGAATCGATCAAATTTTAATGCCTTTATGGTGGATCGTATCGATAAAATTTTTCCAACTCCATAGACATCGTCAAAGTTGAACATGATTTCCTGAAAAAACATTTTTTTGGCAGGGGTGTTGGAGGAGGGAGGAAGGGGTTGCGCTTAAGTTCGCATGCATGACTGTAAAGAAGACACTTCAAAGTTTTTCTCCGTCAAAGATTCATCAAAATCGATTGAAAATACGCCGAGTTATGGCGGTTTGAAAATGGTCGAAATTTCACGAATTTCAAGTGTTTCTTCAAAATGCTCTTTTTTTTCAAACACCCATAACTTGGTGCCAAATCATCGTAGGAACTTCGTTCTTTGAGTTCTGCATAGGGAATCGATCAAATTTTAATGCCTTTATGGTGGATCGTATCGATAAAATTTTTCCAACTCCATAGACATCGTCAAAGTTGAACATGATTTCCTGAAAAAACATTTTTTTGGCAGGGGTGTTGGAGGAGGGAGGAAGGGGTTGCGCTTAAGTTCGCATGCATGACTGTAAAGAAGACACTTCAAAGTTTTTCTCCGTCAAAGATTCATCAAAATCGATTGAAAATACGCCGAGTTATGGCGGTTTGAAAATGGTCGAAATTTCACGAATTTCAAGTGTTTCCTCAAAATGCTCTTTTTTTTCAAACACCCATAACTTGGTGCCAAATCATCGTAGGAACTTCGTTCTTTGAGTTCTGCATAGGGAATCGATCAAATTTTAATGCCTTTATGGTGGATCGTATCGATAAAATTTTTCCAACTCCATAGACATCGTCAAAGTTGAACATGATTTCCTGAAAAAACATTTTTTTGGCAGGGGTGTTGGAGGAGGGAGGAAGGGGTTGCGCTTAAGTTCGCATGCATGACTGTAAAGAAGACACTTCAAAGTTTTTCTCCGTCAAAGATTCATCAAAATCGATTGAAAATACGCCGAGTTATGGCGGTTTGAAAATGGTCGAAATTTCACGAATTTCAAGTGTTTCTTCAAAATGCTCTTTTTTTTCAAACACCCATAACTTGATGCCAAATCATCGTAGGAACTTCGTTCTTTGAGTTCTGCATAGGGAATCGATCAAATTTTAATGCCTTTATGGTGGATCGTATCGATAAAATTTTTCCAACTCCATAGACATCGTCAAAGTTGAACATGATTTCCTGAAAAAACATTTTTTTGGCAGGGGTGTTGGAGGAGGGAGGAAGGGGTTGCGCTTAAGTTCGCATGCATGACTGTAAAGAAGACACTTCAAAGTTTTTCTCCGTCAAAGATTCATCAAAATCGATTGAAAATACGCCGAGTTATGGCGGTTTGAAAATGGTCGAAATTTCACGAATTTCAAGTGTTTCTTCAAAATGCTCTTTTTTTTCAAACAGCGATAACTTGGTGCCAAATCATCGTAGGAACTTCGTTCTTTGAGTTCTGCATAGGGAATCGATCAAATTTTAATGCCTTTATGGTGGATCGTATCGACAAAATTTTTCCAACTCCATAGACATCGTCAAAGTTGAACATGATTTCCTGAAAAAAACATTTTTTTGGCAGGGGTGTTGGAGGGGGGCGGAAGGGGTTGCGCTTAAGTTTGCATGCATGACTGTAAAGAAGACACTTCAAAGTTTTTCGTCCTCAAAGATTCATCAAAATCGATTGAAAATACGCCGAGTTATGGCGGTTTGAAAATGGTCGAAATTTCACGAATTTCAAGTGTTTCCTCAAAATGCTCTTTTTTCTCAAACACCCATAACTTGATGCCAAATCATCGTAGGAACTTCGTTCTTCGAGTTTTGCATAGGGAATCGATCAAATTTTAATGCCTTTATGGTGGATCGTATCGATAAAATTTTTCCAACTCCATAGACATCGTCAAAGTTGAACATGATTTCCTGAAAAAACATTTTTTTGGCAGGGGTGTTGGAGGGGGGGCGGAAGGGGTTGCGCTTAAGTTCGCATGCATGACTGTAAAGAAGACACTTCAAAGTATTTCTCCGTCGAAGATTCATCAAAATCTATTGAAAATACGCCGAGTTATGGCGGTTTGAAAATGGTCGAAATTTCACGAATTTCAAGTGTTTCCTCAAAATGCTCTTTTTTTTCAAACACCCATAACTTGGTGCCAAATCATCGTAGGAACTTCGTTCTTTGAGTCCTGCATAGGGAATCTATCAAATTTTAATGCCTTTATGGTGGATCGAGTCGACAAAATTTTTCCAACTCCATAGACATCGTCAAAGTTGAACATGATTTCCTGAAAAAACATTTTTTTGGCAGGGGTGTTGGAGGGGGGAGGAAGGGGTTGCGCTTAAGTTCGCATGCATGACTGTAAAGAAAACACTTCAAAGTTTTTCTCCGTCGAAGATTCATCAAAATCGATTGAAAATACGCCGAGTTATGGCGGTTTGAAAATGGCCGAAATTTCACGAATTTCAAGTGATTCATTTTTTTCCACTGGTGTATTTTACTCGTATTAAAAAAATATTTTATAATAATAAAAAAATATTGACTTGCTTTACTAAAAGTCGATTGAGAAGTTGGATTAAACAAAGCGCTTTTAATAAAGAAAACACTGTTGCTTTGTTTGTATAAAAAAAAAATGCAAACGACAAATATTTGTTTGAAAATAACTTCTCTTCAAAATCAGCATGGGAAATAATTAAACAGGAAAATCCCTGTTTGACCAAAAATAAACATTGTATAACTTTTGAAAATTTATTATTTCCGTGACTATAGTTTCGGCAACTTCAACGTGCCTTTATTTTCATCACGTTCTCCCTCCGAAGTTGCGCACGCAACACCAACATTATTTAACCCTTTCGGCCCTGGTGGTGGCAATTGCCACCGCAACATTTACATGTCTCTACTTACTATGACAATCTATATTTTTGCTGTTTATCACTAGATGTCACTTCAACTAATTAATTCCTATACTAATTAAGCAAATGCGTTCAAATTTGGTATTTATGGTCTTAAGAAGCACCCCATCAATAATAATTAACAAAAAAATGATTTTTTCAAATTTAAAAATCCATGGCTGAAAGGGTTAAATAGAAGTTTGATCTATATATCTATTCATGAGAGGTATTATATACTACTATTATTTAATACTTACCTAATTCCACATTTTAGGCAATAGGAAACGCGAAAACAACGAGAAACGACAACAGCTCGAGATTCGGAAAATTTATCGAACTCCAATTTAACAAACAGTTCAATATTAGCGGAGCTTCCATGAGGACCTATTTGCTGGAGAAGTCGCGGGTGGTTTTCCAAGCGCCGGACGAAAGGAACTACCACATATTTTATCAACTATGCGCCGCTAGGGATCAACTGCCACAATTACGTTTAGGTATATCTCGGCGCCAAAAATTGCAATTTAAATTATGACTTACCTTTGCAGATAACTGCAACAAATTTTACTACCTAAATCAAGGGAAAAGTCCCACGGTGGACGGCATCGATGATCGGCAGACCTACGACGAAACGGTGAACGCCTTCAATCTGCTCGGATTCAACGAAACGGACCGTAATGACATGTTTAAAATTTTAGCCGCGATTTTACACTTGGGAAATATCAAATTCAACGATGGCATTTACTCGCAGCAGAACGAACAGGATCAAGAGGGCTGCGAAATAAAAGTAAGCAACGCCGGCGGCGCCATCATGACTTCCATGGCTCACGCGACTCTTTTGCAGGCAGGCGATGCCAGTTTGAAAACTTTAGGCGAACTGCTGGGCATCGATTACGAGGAATTGGGGCAATGGCTGTGCATTAAGAAAATTGTTTCCATGCGGGAGGTGTTTTTAAAGCCGATGACCGTGCGACAGGCGATGATCTCCAGGGATGCCCTGGCGAAGCACATCTACGCGTATCTGTTCAATTGGATCGTTATTATCATCAATAAAGCTCTAGAGTCGGATGTCCCGCGGTACAAGTTCATCGGCGTCCTCGATATCTATGGGTTTGAAACGTTCGAAATCAATTCGTTCGAGCAGTTCTGCATCAATTACGCGAACGAGAAACTGCAGCAGCAGTTCAATATGCACGTGTTCAAGTTGGAACAAGAGGAGTACATTAAGGAGGAGATCGAGTGGACCATGATCGATTTCTATGATAATCAGCCGTGCATTGATTTGATCGAGGCGAAACTGGGGATTCTCGATTTGCTGGACGAGGAGTGTAGGGTAAGTGGCGAAGTTACATTTAAATTTGGTTAATTGGAAAAGTTTCACTTAATCGAATTGTTGTGCAAATGTGTTTTTAATTATCTAAGAATGTAATTGTATTTCTCTCAACTTAAAATACAATAAAATGAAAAAGCTACTTTTGCTTCTGCTTTTTTGGTTGTGTATTGCACCTGCGACCAGCTATTATCTTCGATCGAACGATCGTCATCATTTTCGCCAGAATTTCGAAGTTCCTTCAGAAACTCTTCATCGTCCTCAGAGTCTTGGCAAAGAACTGATTCAGTTACATGTTCTGATGCAGTTGATGAAGTCTCTTCTTGCTGTTATTATAGTAGCCCCGGGAGGCAACCTTATTTTCTCGCCTGCCTCTACCGAAGCCATTTATTTCGGCCATAAAAATCGGGCCGAAACCTACGATTTAGCGTATCTAGGGCAGAAAAAATAATATGCATAATCCTTCCGCGGAATATGAGTAGGCTATGCAAAAATTTGACAGTGACAGTTCAATGGTGCGCGATATAAAATTTCCTGAAACACTGTTTTTACTTAAAGGCAGGCGAAAAAATATCGAGTGTAACTCATGCCGAAATGCTTTAGCAACGGGTTGCATTGATCGTGGCGGGGACTACGTAGAAAAATAGCTAAAAGTCCAAGCTTTTAGAATCTGTACTTTTTTTGTAATAAAATGATATTTACTATGTGAAAAAAAAATTGGAGACCTTAATTTACGGACAACCCTCGTAAAAGTAGCCGTAAATAATAAATGGATCTATAGCTTTCTTTCTAGCATATTCTATTGACTGAGGAACCTTAAGCTTAAGGAATGTTAGTCTTCTTCAATGAAATGTCCCTGGTAAAAGGTCCTCAAAGGGCGTTTCAATATTGTAATCAGCAAAACTTCCTTTCTGGACAAGCCAAAGCTCCATTTTTAGTGATTCCTGCTCCCAACTTCTCCTGATCCTTGAATGTCCTTAATTTTTGTTTTAGGTAAGATGTGAGGGCCATGTTTGGCTTTTTCTTCATTCAGATATCGCTAAACGCCTTTTCAACGTGTTTTCTTCACTTCATTCCAGGCTTAACACTTCCTCTTCAAGTTCAGAGCTTTAAAAAAACCCATAAAATCATCTTCCCTTAACAGTTAAAGCGCAAAGTCTCATGAAACCTATTGATGGACTGGCCAATAGATGTCGCATTCAGATGAGAATTAGCGGCTTGGAAGTTTTGTACGCCTTGTTTACACATATCTCTGGTAATTGCGTTAACTTCTTGAGAATCTGCTCCCTTAACTCGGGTAGGGACTTTTTCTTGCTTCAGATATCGCAAATGCTCAAATCTGATGACTACGCTGGCCACCCATCAGAATCCGGCAAGCATTTCTCTCTCAGCATTAAGTGAATTTGGGACTGCTTGAGCTGTAGCTCCATCCTGTTGGAACAGCAACTCCCTAAATCCCTCTTCTTCAACTATCTCTTGTATTCCCTGCAGAAAATGTTTCAATATTGAGGCATTACGTTCGAAATTCACGGTTACGGTCACGCCTTCCTCCTCGCGAAAGTACAGCTTTATCACTTCGAACCGTTAGCCAAGGGTGGTGTCTCCCAAAATGATTCCTACGGACCCTAGTCTTTACCAATTTAAAGATTTTATTAGGGCCAGTGGCGGCTCGTGGATGTTCGACGGAACGGAAGAAAATTTGACCGAAAAATCAACGGAATATTTGTTATATATACTAATTGAGTTAGAAATGTTTGACAGCCCAGAAAAAACCGCTATAAAGGGGCGTCGGCCGACCGGCACAAAAAATTTTGAAAAACGCGTCCCCCGAAACTCACTCTTAAAACTTTCGATTAAAAATTTTCGATTTTTGCGCGTTTCCAAAAAAAAAAAAATATCTCCTCCGTAACCGCTGGATCTGGACGATCCCGGTATATCTTAAAATAATCTTAAAGAAAATATCTAAAATTGATCGAGCTACTTTTTTGAATTTTTGTTCCGTTTCCGAGATATGATTTTTTTAAAAACCGGGTAAAAAAAGAATTTTTTTTCTTTTAAGGACGAATTTTTTTCTTTTCAAGTAGTAAAGCTGAAACCTTCAGGGATGGCAGAAGGAATAACTGGCTTTCATTGGGATTTTTTTCAAAAATTTTGGAACCATCCCTACGCGCCACCAACGCCACAAACCCATGGGGTGGTTCGGTTTTCTTCTTTTAAGGACGTATTTTTCTCTTTTCAAGTCGAACAGCTGAAACTTTCTGGGATGACAGAAGCGATGACTGGCTTTCATTGGGAATTTTTTCAAAATTTTTAGAACCAACCCTACGCTTCATTTGCACCCTCTGGGTTCGGTTTTCTTCTTTTAAGGACGTATTTTTTTCTTTTCAAGCCGAAAAGCTGAAACTTTCAGCGATGACAGAAGGGATAACTAGCTTTCATTGAGAATTTTTTCAAAATTTTTGGAACCACCCCTACGCGCCGTTTGCACCCTCTGGGTTCGTATCTCTTCTTTTAAAGACGTGTTTTTTTTTCTTTTCAAGTCGAAAAACTGAAATTTTCGGGGATGGCAGCAGAAACTTTTTCAAAATTTTTTGAACCATCCCTAGGCTCCATTTGCACCCCTGGATTCGTTTTTCTTCTTTCAAGGACGGATTTTTTTCTTTTAAAGTCGAAAAGTTTAAACTTTCTGGGATGACAGAAGCGATGACTGGCTTTCATTGGGAATTTTTTCAAAATTTTTGGAACCACCCCTACGCGCCATTTGCACCCTCTGGGTTCGTCTTTCTTTTTTTAAGGACGTATTTTTTTCATTTAAAGTCGGAAAACTGAAACTTTCAGGGATGACAGATGATATTTTGTCGTCAATTTTTTTTGAACTACCCCTACACTCTATTTGCACCCCTGGGTTCGTTTTTCTTTTAAGGACGGATTTTTCTTTCTTTTAAAGTCGAAAAAATGATATTTTCAGGGGTGGCAGAAGATATTTTTTCAAAATTTTTGAAACCACCCTTACGCACCATTTGCACCCCTTGGGTTCGTTTTTCTTCTTTTAAGGACGAATTTCTTTCTTTTAAAGTCGAAAAGCTGAAACTTTCAGGGATGGCAGAAGACATTTTTTCAAAAAATTTTGAACTACCTTTACGTGCGCCCTTTGCATCACCTGAGTTCGTTTTCTTTCTTTTAAGGACATTTTTCTTTTAAAATCGGAAAGCCGAAATTTTCAGGGATCGCAGAGGCCTTAAAAAAATAAAAGAAACAAAAATAAAAATGAAAAATGAAAAATGAAAAATGAAAAATGAAAAATGAAAAATGAAAAATGAAAAATGAAAAATGAAAAATGAAAAATAAAAATGAAAAATGAAAATTGAATATTGAATATTGAATATTGAAAATGGAAAATGGAAAATGGAAAATGGAAAATGGAAAATGGAAAATGGAAAATTGAAAATTGAAAATGAAAAATGAAAAATGAAAAATGAAAAATTGAAAATAAAAAATGAAAAATTAAAAACGAAAAATTAAAATTAATTTAGAAAAAAATTATGTTTTTCATTGATGGCGCAGCGCAGCGGAGCCGTCGATCTTCACCAATTACTTTGCTTAATTCATTGTAATAGTTGTTATTACATACAATTTAATCGCTTAATTTTTTTGGGCCTCGCTGGACGACGGCGCAGCGCAGCGGAGCCGTTATTGGTCACCCGTTCTCATCATCCCATCTTGTTGTATTCAAGCTAGCTCAAGGAGTCGGCGTCGCAATGATGCGGCTACAACACGAAGCAAGACGGAGGAGTGGCAAAATAATCATCGCTGTTATTTACACATTCTTTACAGTTAAATGTTCAGGAAAAAATATAACTCAAAAGGAAGAAACAGTCACAGAAACTTCACTCAATGTTCGGCGGCTTTGGCGGATTGTCAATGTTGGCGTTTCATCGTAGCTGACGTAGTGGCGACATCAAGCAATACATCTAAGCGAAGTCTGATTTCTGTTCGTCTGATGCCTGTGTTTGCAAGAAGAGGAAATCTTTATGAATATCCCCTTAGCGGGTAGTGCTGGATTCACTGAAGGTACTTACCAGCTAAAACCTCTCCATCTCCTACCATCTGTCTGTCTGATTGTTGTGCTTGGTGGTCCTACGGGGTCTATAACAGAAATAAAATTATTTTTGTCAAACTCATTTTCCTAAAACCGCGAGGACGATCATAACAATGGTTCCTGCGATAATGATCGCATGACGCCGTGAATCATTTTGTCTGTGCTGAGAACCTGGAGCAACTCGACGATGATGCTGCCGACCTTGGTAAATTCCGGCTGGCCCGGATGGTGTGGTCTTCTATGCGGTGGGAGCACCCGCGGTGGCTTCGGTGTTGGGGCACTCTTCTGCCCAGCCATAAAGCTGGTGCAGCCTCTGTACCTTGTGGGATGGGCCTATGCGAATCCAAGCGATACGTGTGCTCCTGCACACTTGAAGCACATCGCGCAGCAGCTCTGCACGTACCCGACCTTCTGACAACCTGCTACCGTCATGCCGTTTGTGTTCGACCGTCACGTCAATCCTCATAACTTGATGTTGAAGATGTGTCCAGCATCTTCGGTGGCCTCAAACTACTAGACGTAGATCATCGAAATGTCGCCGCGGGCGGAGAACGCGAAAAACACGGCCAGGGACAGTTTCAAGAAGCCTCATGACTTGATGTTGAAGATACGTCCAGCATCTTCGGTGGCCTCAAACTAGACGTAGACCATCCAACCAATGAATGAATTTCGTTTTTACCGTCTTCTCCTCGTGAAGCTACCTCGGTAAGCGACATCTTCTTGGTCCAGGATTTTCGTCATCACACGAAAATCCCTGGGCGCTTCGGGGTGGATACAGAATGCCATGGCTGCGTACTTGACAGAGTATTGTTCCATCAAGTCCCGGATAGTACTCCAGTTGATGTCTGATGGCAGTACAACTGGAGGCGGCTTCTTGGTGTACATCGCAGATGGTGTGGTAGTCTGCGAGTTGGTACCAGGAATTGTTGCCTCCATTAAAAGACGCAGCCGGGGCGAAGGTCGGTGAGAGTGGGTAAGGACGCTGTAGTAGAAACCGTTCTGGCGGTCTTCTGTGTCGTGGTAGGGGCCGAAGCCCTCTTCCTGGTCATCGGCTGTTGGTGTCTGAAGGCAGTACAACTGGAGGCGGTGTACACCGTAGATGGTGTGGTAGTCTGCGAATTGGTACCGGGAATTGTTGCCTCCATTGGAAGGCGCAGCCGGGGCGAAGGTCGGTGAGAGTGGGTGAGGACGCTGTAGTAGAAACCGTTCTGGCGGTCTTCTGTGTCGTGGTAGGGGCCGAAGCCCTCTTCTTGGCCATCGGCTGTGGTAGTGAGGCCGAGAATTCATCGCTTGTGTACATTGGCAGGCACGGGCGCCTATTGCCCTAGTGATGACAGGTAAGTTTTAACATTCAACGCCGCGTGATTTACCTTTTGTGCCTCGATCGTAGCCGCGGCCTCCTCAGCCTTTCTGCTCGGCGATTACGCTGTCGTACGTGGTTGGTGGTTTCGGATGTGTCGGGTTCCGACTGGCCCGGATGGTGTGGTCTTCTATGCGGTGGGAGCACCTGCGGCGACGGCGTTGCTCCTTGTTTGTGGCTTCGGTGTTGGGGCACTCTTCTGCCTAGCCATAAAGCTGATGCGGTACCCCTAGGATAGGCCTATGCGGCTCTCAGGAGGACGATCTCGGTCTACAAGGCGCTCCTCGTCGAGGATCTCGGCCTTCGTTACCATGGAATAGCCTTACCAACGGCTTGTTAAGTCTTAGAATTCGAGCTTCGGAAATCTAAGAATCGTGGTAGAAATCTTTAGAGCATGTAAAGATCTTTAGCTGCTTGTTGGCAGACATTCTCCGCTTGGCTGCTCGGTCTCATCTATCTGATCTATGTTGAACCTGTAATCCGAACAATCCTGAACCTGATGACGATGAAATGTGATGTCGGATTTAGGTTTTATATCGTTCTTCACGCCCTGCTTCTGTCTCGTTTCTTGATGGTGGCAGTGGTAGAACATCTGAACGATCCTGAACCTGATGACAACATGATGAAATATAATGTCTGATTGTACCGTTCTTTAAGCCCTACTCCTTTGGCATCTCTGGAGGGTGGAGATGGTAAAACGGCAACCATCTCGTCGAAACAGCTAAAAGTAATTCGGCGAAGAACTTAGTACACGAATCGGTTTAGCACTTTATTATATCGCACTGGCAGTTGCACTTCTTGTGAAAATTCGTTTGGTAATTTAAATAATACGGAATTTATGTTAATTTTGAAAAGGAGCAATGGTTAACTCAAATGCAAATTAAATTACGTATTTTAGGTGAAAACCAAGCGCCGCATCTATTCATATTTTCCTATTGTATTACAGATGCCCAAAGGTACAGACGGATCCTGGACCGAGAAGCTTTACTCGAAATGCGTGAAGTACTCGCATTTCGGGATGGCGCGTTTCGGCCGGACGGCGTTCACGATCAACCATTTCGCCGACAAGGTGCAGTACGAGAGCAACGGATTCCTGGAGAAGAACCGGGACACCGTCATCGAGGAACAGATTAACGTCATCAAGTGCAGCAAAAACGACCTCGTCCGAAGGTTGTTCGCCCCCGAACAAGAGAAGCTGGGCGGGGGACACGAGCCGAAACTGAAGATCATCAGCGCGAAACCGGCGCCGCGGGCTTCGAAAACGCACAAGAAAACAGTGGGCTCCCAATTCAGGGACTCTTTGAACATGCTGATGAACACGCTGAACGCCACCACGCCGCATTACGTGCGCTGCATCAAGCCGAACGATACGAAAACGGCGTTTGAGTACAACCCGAAACGTGCAGTGGAACAATTGCGGGCTTGCGGTGTCTTGGAAACTATAAGGATTTCTTCGGCAGGGTTTCCTAGCAGGTGGACGTACATGGACTTCTTCAGTAGGTACAGGGTGCTGTGCAAGTTCAAGGACATCAATAGGAACGACATGCAGATCACGTGCGAGGGGATTTTGAAGCATTACATCAACAACACGGACATGTACAAGTTCGGGAAGACCAAGATATTTTTTAGGGCCGGTCAGGTGGCTTATCTGGAGAAATTGCGGGCGGATAAGTTGAGGAGGTGCTGTATAATCATGCAGAGTACGATCAGGGCGTTCATTTGGAGGAAGAAGTATATTCGAATTAAGAATGCCATACATAATATTCAGAGGCATTGCAGGGGATATCTTGCGAGGAGGTAAGGAAATTGATTTTTACGTACGGGAATGTTTTTTTTTAAAGAAGGCAAAGCTTTCGTTCACGCGAATTGCGTGTTCGTCCACGTTGAGCGAATTCAAGTGAACGAAAGCGGCTGTATTTGGTTTTGTTCGATACCTTCCCCGGAAAATCTGAAACTTTGTATACTCGGGCCGCTGAGAGCTGCCTGTGACTCATCGCTTAAAATCGCATGAATCAAGATTTAAGTAAACGTATGTCCGTAAGAAAATTTGGTGCCGCGCTGATTTTCATTGGCGGGATATTTAAAAATTCTCGCGCAAACTTTTTACGGTTTTATGTTATTTGACGTGGCGCTCGCCCCAGATTTCGAAATAATCACACCTCAACACTTTGAGGATGGACATTTTCCAAACCGCTGAAAAAAATAGAAAACAATTGAAACATACTCTAAATTTCTCCAACTTACTCAGAATGGATTTAACTTTGTATTTCTAGACAAATTTGCAACACCCCTAACCCTGATTTCGAAATAATCACACCTGAACACTCCCCTTACATACATTTTGAGGATGGACATTTTCCAAACCGCTGAGAAAAATAGAAAAACAATTGAAACATACTCTAAATTTCTCCAGCTCACTCAGAATAGATTGAACTTTATATTTATAGACAAATTTGCAACACCCCTAATCCAGATTTCAAAATAATTTCACCTAAACACTCCCCTTGCACACATTTTGAGGATGGACATTTTCCAAACCGCTGAAAAAAATAGAAAAACAATTGAAACAAACTCTAAATTTCTCCAGCTTACTCAGAATAGATTGAACTTTGTATTTCTAGACAGATTTGCAACACCCCTATCCCAGATTTCGAAATAATCACACCTGAACACTCCCCTTACATACATTTTGAGGATGGACATTTTCCAAACCGCTGAAAAAAATTGAAAAACAATTGAAACATACTCTAAATTTCTCCAGCTCACTCAGAATATATTGAACTTTGTATTTTTAGACAAATTTGCAACACCCCTAACCCAGATTTCGAAATAATCACACCTGAACACTCCCCTTACATACATTTTGAGGATGGACATTTTCCAAACCGCTGAAAAAAATAGAAAAACAATTGAAACAAACTCTAAATTTCTCCAGCTCACTCAGAATAGATTGAACTTTATATTTCTAGACAGATTTGCAACACCCCTATCCCATATTTCGAAATAATCACACCTGAACACTCCCCTTACATACATTTTGAGGATGGACATTTTCCAAACCGCTGAAAAAAATAGAAAAACAATTGAAACAAACTCCAAATTTCTCCAGCTCACTCAGAATAGATCGAACTTTGTATTTTTAGACAAATTTGCAACACCCCTATCCCAGATTTCGAAATAATCACACCTGAACACTCCCCTTACATACATTTTGAGGATGGACATTTTCCCAACCGCTGAAAAAAATAGAAAAACAATTAAAACATACTCTAAATTTTTCCAGCTCACTCAGAATAGATTGAACTTTGTATTTCTAGACAGATTTGCAACACCCCTATCCCAGATTTCGAAATAATCACACCTGAACACTCCCCTTACATACATTTTGAGGATGGACATTTTCCAAACCGCTGAAAAAAATAGAAAAACAATTGAAACAAACTCCAAATTTCTCCAGCTCACTCAGAATAGATCGAACTTTGTATTTTTAGACAAATTTGCAACACCCCTATCCCAGATTTCGAAATAATCACACCTGAACACTCCCCTTACATACATTTTGAGGATGGACATTTTCCCAACCGCTGAAAAAAATAGAAAAACAATTAAAACATACTCTAAATTTTTCCAGCTCACTCAGAATAGATTGAACTTTGTATTTCTAGACAGATTTGCAACACCCCTATCCCAGATTTCGAAATAATCACACCTGAACACTCCCCTTACATACATTTTGAGGATGGACATTTTCCCAACCGCTGAAAAAAATAGAAAAACAATTGAAACAAACTCTAAATTTCTCCAGCTCACTCAGAATAGATTGAACTTTGTATTTCTAGACAAATTTGCAACACCCCTATCCCAGATTTCGAAATAATCACACCTGAACACTCCCCTTACATACATTTTGAGGATGGACATTTTCCCAACCGCTGAAAAAAATAGAAAAACAATTGAAACAAACTCTAAATTTCTCCAGCTCACTCAGAATAGATTGAACTTTGTATTTCTAGACAAATTTGCAACATCCCTATCCCAGATTTCGAAATAATCACACCTGAACACTCCCCTTACATACATTTTGAGGATGGACATTTTCCCAACCGCTGAAAAAAATAGAAAAACAATTGAAACAAACTCTAAATTTCTCCAGCTCACTCAGAATAGATTGAACTTTGTATTTCTAGACAAATTTGCAACATCCCTATCCCAGATTTCGAAATAATCACACCTGAACACTCCCCTTACATACATTTTGAGGATGGACATTTTCCAAACCGCTGAAAAAAATAGAAAAACAATTGAAACAAACTTTTAATTTCTCCAGCTCACTCAGAATAGATTGAACTTTGTATTTCTAGACAAATTTGCAACACCCCTATCCCAGATTTCGAAATAATCACACCTGAACACTCCCCTTACATACATTTTGAGGATGGACATTTTCCCAACCGCTGAAAAAAATAGAAAAACAATTGAAACAAACTCTAAATTTCTCCAGCTCACTCAGAATAGATTGAACTTTGTATTTCTAGACAAATTTGCAACATCCCTATCCCAGATTTCGAAATAATCACACCTGAACACTCCCCTTACATACATTTTGAGGATGGACATTTTCCAAACCGCTGAAAAAAATAGAAAAACAATTGAAACAAACTTTTAATTTCTCCAGCTCACTCAGAATAGATTGAACTTTGTATTTCTAGACAAATTTGCAACATCCCTATCCCAGATTTCGAAATAATCACACCTGAACACTCCCCTTACATACATTTTGAGGATGGACATTTTCCAAACCGCTGAAAAAAATAGAAAAACAATTGAAACAAACTTTTAATTTCTCCAGCTCACTCAGAATAGATTGAACTTTGTATTTCTAGACAAATTTGCAACACCCCTATCCCAGATTTCGAAATAATCACACCTGAACACTCCCCTTACATACATTTTGAGGATGGACATTTTCCCAACCGCTGAAAAAAATAGAAAAACAATTGAAACAAACTCTAAATTTCTCCAGCTCACTCAGAATAGATTGAACTTTGTATTTCTAGACAAATTTGCAACATCCCTATCCCAGATTTCGAAATAATCACACCTGAACACTCCCCTTACATACATTTTGAGGATGGACATTTTCCAAACCGCTGAAAAAAATAGAAAAACAATTGAAACAAACTTTTAATTTCTCCAGCTCACTCAGAATAGATTGAACTTTGTATTTCTAGACAAATTTGCAACATCCCTATCCCAGATTTCGAAATAATCACACCTGAACACTCCCCTTACATACATTTTGAGGATGGACATTTTCCAAACCGCTGAAAATCGTTGCTTCGACAAAATAATTTGTTAATAGAAACTCTCGGGTGTGTTTAAGGGACTGGAGAGTAGGATAGGGCCCACCCACCGCCCTTCGTTTCCACTTTAACTTAACCCAAGGACCCTCTCTATTGTTGGTTTTGCAGCTTTTAAAACTCAAGTGATTTAACGAAGAAATGTCTTTAACCAAACAGTGTTTTCTTGGTTAGGTTAAAGCGGAAACTCAGGGCGGTGGGTGGGCACTATCCTATCCTCCAATTCTTGGAACACAAGCGAGGGTTTTACAATTGTTAATTAATTGATACGAGAAGTATCAAACGGTGTATCGTTGCTTCGACAAAATAATTTGTTAATAGAAACTCTGGGGTGTGTTTAAGGAATTGGAAAGTAGGATAGGGCCCACCCACCGCCCTTCTTTTCCACTTTAACTTAACCCAACGACCCTCTCTATTGTTGGTTTTGCAGCTTTTAAAACTCAAGTGATTTAACGAAGAAATGTCTTTAACCAAACACTGTTTTCTTGGTTAGGTTAAAGCGGAAACTCAGGGTGGTGGGTGGGCACTATCCTATCCTCCAATTCCTGGAACACAAGCGAAGGTTTTACAATTAATTGTCTTCTCTTGAGCATTATACATTATTAATTACATGTAAATATTTTTTAGACGAGCTGATCAAATACGTAGAAACAGAGCTGCCGTCATCCTGCAACGTAACCTAAGAAGATGGATCAAGCAAACTCAATACAACCAATTACGTAATCTCATGTTGGGCATTCAGAGATACTCGCGGGGATACTTGGCAAGGAAACGATACATGGAACTGAAATATAACGCTAAAGTATAAATCACCGCGACAGAGATCGATACGTAAAACTAATGCATCGACTAATTTCAGGCCATCATCATCCAGAAACACTGGCGCGGCTGGTTGGCCCGCCGCTACCAAACGAAACGCAAGCGACAGATCGTCCTGTGCCAAGCGACCGTCAGGAGGTTCTTGGCGCGCAGGAAGTACAAGAAGCTGCGCATCGAGGCGCGCAGCATCGAACACGTCAAGAAACTCAACTCTGGCCTGGAGAATAAGATATTCATGCTGCAGCAGAAAATCGAGGATCTCAACAAAGTCAAGCACGAATTGGAGGTCGCGCATGCCGACATTAACGATTTGAAGTAATTATATCCACCCAAGCTATGGAATTTTTTTACCAACTGTTGTTTCAGGAATCGTTTGTTGCCGTTCAAAGCGATGGAGTTGGAGATAAAAAACTTGAAGATTTTGCTCGTGCAGAAGAACAACAAGATCGATACGCTGGAGGAGCAGGTGAAGGCGGAGCAATCCGAAAAGATGGATTTGGTGTACGAGCAAGAGAGGTATCAAAAGGAGATCGATGAAGAGCGGAATCATTCGATGGAGGAGATCAGCAAGTTGCGGACGGAGTTGGATAACATCAACGAGATCGTGCGCTTGAATGAAAAGGGCGCGGAGGAGAACCTCAAAGCTAGATTGGAACAGGAGAAAATGTTGCTCATCAAGCAGCAAGACCACGACACACACGCTTACCAGAGGTTGCTGGAGGATTACCACCGGCTGGAGAGCCACTGCGAGAAATTGGAGACTCAGATGAGCGAACAGAACAGGAACAGCTATCACATGCGCAGTGTCAGCGACGCCAGCTCAATTATAGTCCTTGAAGATGCAACATCGACGAATGACATACCCGAGGATCACGGATACGGCTCGGTGCGGTCCACCAGCTCCAGCAATAGCCACATCAAGGTCGAGACTATAGACTGGAAGACCGATGTCGTCGCCGATAGTCAACTCTCCAGTTCCAGCAGCTCGGAGCACACGAAGCTGGATGTAACTCCGGATAAGGTGGACGTGGCGTTGGTTCTGAAGTTACAGCACAAACTGGCGGAGATCGAGAGGGAGAAGTCGCGCCTGCAGAAGCGGCTGGACGACATCGAGATGTCGCCGCGGGCGGAGAACGCGAAAAACACGGCGAGGGACAGTTTCAAGATGGGGGAATTGGAGTTGTCGAATTCCACGTTGAAATCTCAGGTGCTGGAGTTGAGCAACAGTATAGAGGAGGGTAGCGGTAGGAAACAGTTGAGCGAACAGCTGAAGACCATGCAGAGCGAGCTGGATAGGCGGACCGAGGAGATTGTGCAGCTGAAGAGTGTGCTGACTAGTCAAACCGATAACATGAAGAGTTTCGTCAGTTCCAGATCTAGAACTGGTAATTACTACATAGGTACTCCTAAACGCAAGAGCCCCAAAGTGCGAGATCTCAAAAACTATAATAGGTAGTAGGGATGGACGATATTTCAAAAAAATCAAAGGTCGTTACTGTTACTAATAGGCGAATTTCACTGCTACTTAAAATCACTGCTACTTTAAATCACAGCTACTTAAAATCACAGCTATTTAAACTGTGACTTAAACTGTGATTGCTCCTTAAAATTACAACTGTTACCTAAAAACGTGATTGTAAGAAGACAATGGAGAATAGCATTTCTACATTTTGAAATAATACCACGGAACCAATTTTTAAATTTCAAACTTCATTAACTGGAAATTAAAAATAAAAACAATTCACCAAACTGCGAAAATCTCCAAATGCTCCTCCTTGTTCAGGTGCTCAGAAAATTAAAACAAAAATTTTCAAAAATCCATATCTCTATTGAAAATTATTGAATTTACAAAAACCAAATTTATTTTGAATAAGAAATACTTCGGCCATTGAGGATGATTTTCTATGGAATTTTTCCTGCATTCTTTATATTTTTTTCTGCGATGTTTTTGTTCAGGTGCTCAGAAAATTAAAACAAAAATTTTCAAAAATCCATATCTCTGTTGAAAATTATTGAATTTACAAAAACCAAATTTATTTTGAATAAGAGATACTTCGGCCATTGAGGATGATTTTTTATGGAATTTTTCCTGCGTTCTTTATATTTTTTTGCGATGTTTTCGTTCAGGTGCTCAGAAAATTAAAACAAAAATTTTCAAAAATCCATATCTGTATTGAAAATTATTGAATTTACAAAAACCAAATTTATTTTGAATAAGAGATACTTCGGCCATTGAGGATATTTTTTTATGGAATTTTTCCTGCGTTCTTTATATTTTTTTGCGATATTTTTGTTCGGGTGCTCAGAAAATTAGAACAAAAATTTTCAAAAATCCATATCTCTATTGAAAATTATTGAATTTACAAAAACCAAATTTATTTTGAATAAGAGATCCTTCGGCCATTGAGGATATTTTTTTTATGGAATTTTTCCTGCGTTCTTTATATTTTTTTGCGATGTTTTTGTTCGGGTGCTCAGAAAATTAAAACAAAAATTTTCTAAAATCCATATCTCTATTGAAAATTATTGAATTTACAAAAACCAAATTGATTTTGAATAAGAGATACTTCGGCTATTGAGGATGATTTTTTATGGAATTTTTCCTGCGTTTTTTATATTTTTTCTGCGATGTTTTTGTTCAGGTGCTCAGAAAATTAGAACAAAAATTTTCAAAAATCCATATCTCTATTGAAAATTATTGAATTTACAAAAACCAAATTTATTTCGAATAAGCGATACTTCGGCAATTGACGATGATTTTTTATGGAATTTTTCCGGGGTTTTTATATATTTTTGCAGCGATGTTCTTGTTCATGTGCTCAAAAAATTAAAATTAAAATTTTTAAAAATTCATATCTCTATTGAAAATTATTGAATTTACAAAAACCAAATTTATTTTGAATAAGAGATACTTCGGCCATTGAGGATGATTTTTTATGGAATTTTTCCTGCGTTCTTTATATTTTTTTCTGCGATGTTTTTGTTCAGGTGCTCAGAAAATTAGAACAAAAATTTTCAAAAATCCATATCTCTATTGAAAATTATTGAATTTGCAAAAACCAAATTGATTTTACATAAGCGGTACTTCGGCCATTGAAAATGATTTTTTATGGAATTTTTCCTGCGTTTTTTATATTTTTTCTGCGATGTTTTTGTTCAGGTGCTCAGAAAATTAGAACAAAAATTTTCAAAAATCCATATCTCTATTGAAAATTATTGAATTTACAAAAACCAAATTTATTTTGAATACGAGATACTTCGGCCATTGAGGATGATTTTTTATGGAATTTTTCCTGCGTTCTTTATATTTTTTTCTGCGATGTTTAGAACAAAAATTTTCAAAAATCCATATCTCTATTGAAAATTATTGAATTTACAAAATCCAAATTGATTTTACATAAGCGGTACTTCGATCATTGAGGATGATTTTTTATGGAATTTTTTCTGCGTTCTTTATATTTTTTTGCGATGTTTTTGTTCAGGTGCTCAAAAAATTAGATCAAAAATCTTCAAAAATCCATATCTCTATTGAAAAGTATTGAATTTACAAAAACCAAATTTATTTTGAATAAACGATACTTCGGCCATTGAGGATAATTTTTTATGGAATTTTTCCTGCGTTTTTTGTATTTTTTTCTGCGATGTTTTTGTTCAGGTGCTCAGAAAATTAAAACAAAAATTTTCAAAAATCCATATCTGTATTGAAAATTATTGAATTTACAAAAACCAAATTTATTTTGAATAAGAGATACTTCGGCCATTGAGGATGATTTTTTATGGAATTTTTCCTGCATTCTTTATATTTTTTTCTGCGATGTTTTTGTTCAGGTGCTCAAAAAATTAAAATAACAATTTTCAAAAATCCATATCTCTATTAAAAATTATTGAATTTACAAAAAACAAATTTATTTTTAATAAGAGATACTTCGGCCATTAAGGATAATTTTTTATGGAATTTTTCCGGGGTTTTTATATATTTTTTCAGCAATGTTTTTGTTCATGTGCTCAAAAAATTAAAATTAAAATTTTCAAAAATCCATATCTATGTTGAAAATTATTGAATTTACAAAAACCAAATTTATTTTGAATAAGAGATACTTCGGCCATTGAGGATGATTTTTTATGGAATTTTTTCTGCGTTCTTTATATTTTTTTCTGTGATGTTTTTGTTGAGGTGCTCAGAAAATTAGAACAAAAATTTTCAAAAATCCATATCTCTATTGAAAATTATTGAATTTACAAAAACCAAATTTATTTTGAATAAGAGATACTTCGACCGTTAAGGATGATTTTTTATGGAATTTTTCCTGCGTTTTTTATATTTTTTTCTGAGATGTTTTTGTTGAGGTGCTCAGAAAATTAAAACAATAATTTTCAAAAATCCATGTCTATTTAAATTATTGAATTTACAAAAACCAAATTTATTTTGAATAAGAAATACTTCGGCCATTGAGGATGATTTTTTATGGAATTTTTCCTGCGATGTTTATATTTTTTTCTGCGATGTTTTTGTTCAGGTGCTCAGAAAATTATAACAAAAATTTTCAAAAATCCATATCTCTATTGAAAATGAGTGAATTTACAAAAACTAAATTTATTTTGAATAAGAGATACTTCGGCCATCAAGGATGATTTTTTATGGAATTTTTCCTGCGATGTTTTTGTTGAGGTGCTCAGAAAATTAGAACAAAAATTTTCAAAAATCCATATCTCTATTGAAAATTAATGAATTTACAAAAACCAAATTGATTCTGAATAAGTGATACTTCGACCATTGAGAATGTTTTTTTATGGATTTTTTTTGCGTTTTTTATATGTTTTTGTGATCATAGTCACAGTTTAAAATCACTGATATTAAAAAGTAGCAATCACAGGTAGCAACGTGATTCAAAAGTAGCAGTTTTGCCCATCTCTAATAGGTAAAGGGTTGAAATTTTCACGAAAAAAATTTCAACCCCGTCCGACCACCCCCTAATACATGAGGGCGCAAGGGCCACGTATGGAGGATCCGGTGCTCCTCTCCGTTTGCGAGTTGAAACCCTTTCTCTGCGGAGGTCGCTTTTTTCGTGCTTCGGCGAGCGGGGTCGCGCCCCCTTTACAGTCATGACTTGAGTTAATTTAATAGACCTCGCACTGACGATGGCGCAGCGCAACGGAGCCGACATTCGTCACCAGTTACTTTTCTTAATTAATTATTTCACCATTTCACATAAAGAACACAATTTCACATACATTAACTTAAGCTTGAAAAACTAGATTTAATACTAACGTCGAATTGATTTTAATTTAGATGAGTAGGTTCTGACTTACAAAAGGTCAAGTTCAAAGTAGATTTGTGCAGTTCGGCTTCTGAGTGACCTCCGTTCTCGCCTCTACATTGCAAGAATGGTACCGATAACCAGTTTTTCGTGAATATCTTGTCTCTAGTCCTTTTCTTCTCGAGAAAGTCGAAAATATTTATTACAAGAATTATAGAGCATGAAATTTCCTACAACTTTAGTCGGAAATATTTTTCAATCAGATGAATAGTTCACGAGTTACAGCCAAGTCAAGCTCAGCAAATTTCTACAATTCGCAAAGTCGCTACACTTTTTCTCGAAATTTCAGTACTCCCTTTTTACTAATTTCCGCAGAGTGGGAGGCGCGGTTTATTTAAGTGCTTTCGACACACGAACTGCCGCTAAACTATAAGAAATACACACATTTGTTGACACAACTCGCGCGTCACCTGTAGTGAAATATTTGTACTAATTCGGAAACCATCACTGGAGTGAAATACACACATTTGTTGAAACAACTCGCGCGCCATCTGCAGTGAAATATTTGTACTAATTCGGAAACCATCGCGGGCGTGCGCACAACAACTTACCAAACTTCTTCGCAATCGTATAAATAGTGTAGGAAGGCATACCGGACAAACAAAGATACATTCATCATTCTGACCAACACGAAAATATTACTCACTTCACTAACGAATCTTCTTCCTTCAGGTGAATACATAAACGAAGACGGGGAACTGGCATTGGCGTACGAAACCCAGAAGACCATCAACAAGCAGCTCGAGCTGGAGCTGCAGGACGAGAAGGTGCGGTACAAGGCCCACGAGAAAGAGTACAAACTGGAGATCGAGAAATTGCGCGATGACAACGAGCGCCAGCAGAGGATCCTCTCGGCGAATCTTCAGGCGACGCCGCAATCGCAAACGGAGGCCTACATGAAGATGGAGATAACCAGGCTGACCAACGAGAATCTGAACCTGACCGACGCCAACGATTCGCTGACGCAGAGCGTGCGGAAATTGAAGAAACAGGTGAAGCTGCTGATGAAGCAGCTGAAGGACCACGGCATCGATTTCGATGAGTCCACCAAGGCCGTCGAGTCCAGCGGGCAGGCGCAAAAACACTCGAGGGCGCTGCCGCTGGTGAAGAAGAAGGACAGGGAGTATTTGGGAATGTTTGCGTTTAAGGCCGGCGATGAGCCTCTTATTGTGAAGACACTAGTCATAGGTTAGTATAGTTTGATCAATGGATCTTTGCGTGTGTGTCATTACTGAAGACTGAGTTTTCTCACCTTGGACGACATACTTAACGTAGAAAGAGTAAACGCATGAAGCTAAAACCTCTCCATCTCCTGCCATCTATCTGTCTAATTGTTGCGCTAGGTGGTTTAGCTATCTATGACGTGCACGCGAAGATCCATTGATCAAAGCATAACTTGCTTGAATTCATAATAATTTTATAATTGTTATTTTTTCAGAATTGAAACCACGCGTAGCCGTTACCCTACTGCCTGGCCTTCCAGCCTATATTATGTTCATGTGCATTAGGCACACAGATTACATTAACGATGACGAGAAAGTGAGGGCCTTCCTCTCGGCATTCACAAACTGCGTGAAGAAGGTGATCAGAAAACGGCACGGCGATTTTGAAACGATAGCTCTGTGGTTGTCCAACACACTGCGGTATGTATGTACGAGTATTTCATCAGCATTGGCCTTCAACACATTAACCGTTACATTCCCGTAATCCCTAGATGCGGCTGTTTCCAATTAAGGGTCCCTTGATTTTGTAGTCTTCCTCCAACCGATTTGCCCTATCCTTTGCACGAAAGTGAAATCCGAACCTTGTATGTACGTTTACAGTATTTTCTTCCGCCCAATACCAACCGCCAGTATTCATATTTACATTCCCTGTTATTGCAGATTGTTGCACTGTATGAAACAATATAGCGGAGATAAAGCGTTCCAATCGAAAAATACACAGAAGCAGAACGATCAGCGATTGCGGTACTTCGATTTGTCGGAATACAGGACACTTCTGTCCGACATTGCAGTATGGATGTATCAAGGTAATTAAAAAAATGCACCAATGGTCGTAAATTACAGAAGATGTACATGATTTAGGGTTTAAATATTGAGAGTTGAATTTAAACTGCTTGTCAAATTATCACGCTTGGTGGTGTAGTGGGTGACATCGCGATCATCTGTCTGCTGGATCTCAAGTCGAGTGGGTTCGATTCCCCGCCCAGGCAGAAATCTTTTTAGATCGAAAAACATCCGCTCGGGTATTTGTCTTCAACCATAAAACATAGATATTCGTTAATGACTGAACGCAAAAAAAAAGAAGAAAGAAAAAGGCTTCACTTACTTCTTGCATTCCATTATGCAGTACGGGTAGACACTTCATCTAATCTGAAGTTCATCCGCACTACTTATTTAGGCTGCAGAATGGAATGCAAGAAGTAACTTCTTTTTTTTTTGGCGTTGAGTCACTTACGAATATCTATGGTTTACCGTTGTAATGTGTATATGAAATTAAATGAATAAATGAAAAGAGCTTAACGTAAAAATCATTGTCTGTCTTTCCGACATTTTAAATGTCAATGTCACTTTGACAGAATGGCGTAACACTACTTCCCCCTACAAACTTAGATTCGAGGAGCCCTGAACAACTTTCTCCGGGATTCAGCACATCAACATTCTGTAGAATGTTCAAAGATAAATTCAATAATTTCTTTAAAAAGTATCTGTGCTGTGGTAAGGGTTCTGTAAAAAAATACCCTTAACCCCTTCACGCCCAGGTCGACAAACAAACAAAAAATTTACAAATTTAAAAAAAATACCACTTTAGCGCCATCTATGGAATATATTTTTAAATATTTTTTTGCATAAATTAGTTTAAGATGGTGGAATATTTCGTAGAAAACCGTAACAACAACAAAAAAGTATATTTTCAATAAACCTGGGATTATGCTATAACCCAATCAAAGCAGCATGGGCGCGAAGTGGTTAAGAATCCCGTGAACCAACAAAGTTTAAAGACCACAATATGTACAACCAGTCCAGTCGGGTTTCCCCTATCGCTCAAAAGAAAGTTTTTCTTCAAAATTATAAAGTTCTTGAGAATTTAAACTCCCCGGTCGTTGTTTTTATTATTATGTACTGTCAAAACAAAAGTGAATTTATTAATTTCTGTTAATTCCTAAAATTTTCTGAGCACCCTGTATATTTTTTTCACACTTGAAAACCTCACCCGACTTTTTGTATTTTTGCATTGATGATTTTACAAAATCACAACTTTCTTAAAAAGTGATTTGAATTAAAAAAACAAATGAATTGTGTTAAATGAATGATACATCTATAAATCGACAAGTTCTAGAAGTTTTCTGAGCACCCTGTATATTTATTCCACATTGTTAAACCTCACCGAAGTTTTCATATTTTGGCATCTTTAATTTATGAAAATCATAACTTTCTTAAAAAGTACTTCTAATAAAAAAAACAAATGAATTGTGTTGAATCGATGATACATCTGTAAATCGTAAAGTTCTCAGAATTTTCTGAGCACCCTGTATATTTTTTCACATTGTTAAACTCCAGCCGAATTTATGTATTTTTGCATCGTTGATTATAAAAAATCACAACTTTCTTAAAAAGTGATTCGGATTAAAAAAACAAATTAATTGTATCAAACCAATGATGTATCTATAAATCGTAAAGTTCTAAAAAAAATTTGAGAACCCTGCATATTTTTTTTACGTTTTTAAACCTCATCCAAATTTTTGTATTTTTGCATCGTTTATTTAAAAAAATCACAACTTTCTTAAAAAACTGATTCTAACTGAGAAAACAAGTAAATTGCGCTAAACCAATGATACATCTATAAACTGGCAAGTTCTCGAAATTTTCTGAGCACCCTGTATATTTTTTCTATATTTTTAAACCTCGCCCAAGTTTTGGTATTCTTCCAATATTTATTTTGAAAAATCACAGCTTTCTTTAAAAATGATACGAATCGATAAAACAGATGAATTGTGTTGAATTAATGATACCTCTGTAAATTGCCAAATTTTCAGAATTTTCTGAGCACTTTGTATATTTTTTCACATTTTTAAACCCTACCCGAGTTTTTTATATTTTTGCATCGGTGATTTAAAAAAATCACAACTTTCTTAAAAAGTGATTCTAATTGAGAGAATAAGTAAATTCTGCTAACTCAATGATACATCTATAAATTTGCAAGTTTTCGAAATTTTTTGAGCACCCTGTATATTTTTTCTATATTTTTAAACCTCGCCCAAGTGTTGGTACTCTTGCAACTTTTATTTTGAAAAATCACAGCTTTCTTTAAAAATGATACAAATCGATAAAATAAACAAATTGTGTTACATTAATGATACCTCAGTATATTGCCAAGTTTTCAGAATTTTCTGACCACCCTGTATATTTTTTCTATATTTTTAAACCTCGCCCAAGTTTAGGTATTCTTGCAATTTTTATTTTGAAAAATCACAGCTTTCTTTAAAAACTATACAAATCGATAAAGCAAATAAATTATGTTAAATTAATGATACCTCTGTATATTGACAAGTTTTCAGAATTTTCTGAGCACTTTGTATATTTTTTCTACATTTTTAAATCCCACCCGAGTTTTTGTATTTTTGCATCGTTGATGTTAAAAAATCACAACTTTCTTAAAAAGTGATTCTAACTGAGAAAACAAGTAAATTGCGCTAAATCAATGATACATCTACAAATTTGCAAGTTCTTGAAATTTTCTGAGCACCCTGTATATTTTTTCTATATTTTTAAACCTCGCCCAAGTTTTGGTATTCTTGCAATTTTTATTTTGAAAAATCACAGCTTTCTTTAAAAATGATACAAATCGATAAAACAAACGAATTGTGTTAAATTAATGATACCTCTGTATATTGCCAAGTTTTCAGAATTTTCTGAGCACATTGTGTATTTTTTTCACATTTTTAAACCCCACCCGAGTTTTTTTTTTATTTTTGCATCATTGATTTAAAAAAATTCCAATTTTCTTAAAAAGTGATTCTAACTGAAAAAACAAGTAAATTGTGCTAAATCAATGATACATCTATAAATTGGCAAGTTCTCGAAATTTTCTGACCACCCTGTATATTTTTTCTATATTTTTAAACCTCGCCCACGTTTTGGTATTCTTGCAATTTTTATTTTGAAAAATCACAGCTTTCTTTAAAAATGATACGAATCGATAAAACAAACGAATTATGTTAAATTAATGATACCTCTGTATATTGCCAAGTTTTCAGAATTTTCTGGCCACCCTGTATATTTTTTTTATATTTTTAAACCTCGCCCAAGTTTTGGTATGCTTGCAATTTTTATTTTGAAAAATCACAGCTTTCTTTAAAAATGATACAAATCGATAAAACAAACGAAGTGTGTTAAATTAATGATACCCCTGTATATTGCCAAGTTTCCAGAATTTTCTGGCCACCTTGTATATTTTTTCTATTTTTTTAAACCTCGCCCAACTTTTGGTATTCTTGCAATTTTTATTTTGAAAAATCACAGCTTTCTTTAAAAATAATACAAATCGATAAAACAAACGAATTGTGTTAAATTAATGATACCTCTATATACTGCCAAGTTTTCAGAATTTTCTGGCCACCCTGTATATTTTTTCTATATTTTTAAACCTCGCCCAACTTTTGGTATTCTTGCAATTTTTATTTTGAAAAATCACAGCTTTCTTTAAAAATAATACAAATCGATAAAACAAACGAATTGTGTTAAATTAATGATACCTCTGTAAATTGTCAAGTTTTCAGAATTCTCTGGCTACCCTGTATATTTTTTCTATATTTTTAAACCTCGCCCAAGTTTTGGTATTCTTGCAATTTTTATTTTGAAAAATCACAACTTGCTTTAAAAATGATACAAATCGATAAAACAAACGAATTGTGTTAAATTAATGATACCTCTGAATATTTCCAAGTTTTCAGAATTTTCTGGCCACCCTGTATATTTTTTTATATTTTTAAACCTCGCCCAAGTTTTGGTATTCTTGCAATTTTTATTTTGAACAATCACAGCTTTCTTTGAAAATGATACAAATCGATAAAACAAACGAATTGTGTTAAATTAATAATACCTCTGTATATTGCCAAGTTTTCAGAATTTTCGGAGCACCCTGTATATTTTTTCTATATTTTTAAACCTCGCCCAAGTTTTGGTATTCTTGTAATTTTTATTTTGAAAAATCACAGCTTTCTTTAAAAATGATACAAATCGATAAAATAAACGAATTGTGTTAAATTAATGATACCTCTGTAAATTGCCAAGTTTTCAAAATTTTCTGACCACCCTGTATATTTTTTCTATATTTTTAAACCTCGCCCAAGTTTAGGTATTCTTGCAATTTTTATTTTGAAAAATCACAGCTTGCTTTAAAAAATGATACAAATCGATAAAACAAATGAATTGTGTTAAATTAATGATGCCTCTGTAAATTGCCAAGATTTCAGAATTTTCTGAGCACTTTGTGTATTTTTTTCATATTTTTAAATCCCATCCGAGTTTTTGTATTTTTGCATCGTTGATTTAAAAAAATCACAACTTTCTTAAAAAGTTATTCTAACTGAGAAAACAAGTAAATTGTGCGAAATCAATGATACATCTATAAATTGGCAAGTTCCAGAAATTTTCTGACCACCCTGTATATTTTTTCTATATTTTTAAACCTCACCCAAGTTTTGGTATTGTTGCAATTTTTATTTTGAAAAATCACAGCTTTCTTTAAAAATAATACTAATCGGCAAAACAAATGAATTGTGTTAAATTAATGATACCTCTGTGAGTTGCCAAGTTTTCAGAATTTTCCGAGCACTCTGTATATTTTTTCCACATTTTTAAACCTGACCCAACTTTTTGTATTCTGGTGTCTTTAACTTTGAAAAAGCACAATTTTCTTAAAAAGTCATTCTAACTGTGAAAACAAGTAAATTGTGCTAAATCAATGTTACATCTATAAATTGGCAAGTTTGCAGAATTTTCTGAGCACTCCGTATATTTTTTTCACATTTTTAAACCTCATCCAACTTTTTGTATTCTTGCGTCTTTAACTTTGAAAAAGCACAATTTTCTTAAAAAGTGATTTTAATTGTGAAAACAAATGAATTGTGCTAAATCAATGTTACATCTACAAATTGGCAAGTTTTCAGAATTTTCTGAGCACTCTGTATATTTTTTTCACATTTTTAAACCTCATCCAACTTTTTGTATTCTTGCGTCTTTAACTTTAAAAAAGCATAACTGTCTTAAAAAGTGATTCGAATTGAAGTAAATTTTTTTTGTCTCTCATTCTAGCGCTTACCAGTCATCTAGAAGAAAAGATACAACCTCTAGTCGTCCCCGCCATATTAGAGAACGAAGAAGTTCAAGGCATCAGCGGGGGAAAACCCGGTTTCCGTAAACGCGCGAGCAGCGTTAGAGAACTAGAGAGCCCCAAGGAAACGGTGAAGCCCATAACGGCGTTACTGCAGGAACTCACCACGCAACAGAAAGTAACTCGCGTACGAAAACCCAGTCGCTCGCATCCCAAAAACAATGTCCATTTTCAGATTTTAACATTCTACGGCGTCGATCCCGAGATAATATCGCAGGTCTTCAAACAGCTGTTCTACTTCATCTGCGCGTCGAGTCTGAACAATCTACTGTTGAGGAAGGAGCTGTGCCATTGGTCCAAAGGCTTCCAGATCAGGCATAATCTGTCGCACTTTGAAATGTGGACCAGGGAGAAAAATTTGGACGTAAGATAACGAATTTTATTTTTGGGGTTCATTTTTTGATCAAAATTGAGAATCGAAAATGTTCATTCATTCTCATGCGTTGGCGTTTATTCGAAGTATGTTCTAAAATTCGAATTCAAGCATTTCTAAATTTCTTTAAAACTGAGAATGGTGTAAATTCGTGTTGGACATTCAAAGCTGATCATTGTTGTAACTTTACTGAGTTATTAAAATCCGATACTAAGTTCACAGATAATCTATTGCATGGACAGTGGTTATTTTTTTGAAGTCTTTTCACAATATTTGCTGATTTTTTTTTCGAATTGCTCAAAATTTGTAACTAATTTTTAGAATTTAACTTTCTAATCATTATTCTAAAATTATTCAAAAGCTTAGTGATGGGATGTGTGCAGATTTTCACAAAGTCAATCTCGGATGCATTTTGAGAATTTTGAAAAATTTTAAGTCGATGGTGCACTTTCGACGAGATTCCCTTAATTTTTCGGAAAACGCCTCGATGAATTTGAATAAATTTTTCAAGAAACATTCCAGACATACATAGCCATAAAACAAATTAAAAATCCAGAAATGGGTTATCGCTAGGTTTTCCGGAATTTTCCATGTAAAATCACTTTTTTGTAAAATGCGCACTTACGACTAGATTTCTCTAATTTTCCGGAAAATATCTCGATGAATTTGAATACATTTTTCAAAGAACATTCTAGATATATATAAAAATTCCAAAACTGGGTTTTAATATGTTTTTCTAGTCGCCAAAATTATTAACAATTTTTAGAATTCAACTTTCTGATCATTATTCTAAAATTATTCAAAAGTTTAGTGATGAGATGTGTGCAGCTCTTTACAAAGTCAATCTTAAATGTATTTTGAGTAATTTTCAAAAGTTTCAAGTCGATGGCAGTTGTTTTTATAATTTTTTTTTGGTCACCAAAATTATTACAAATTTTTATAATTTGACTTTCTGATCATTATTCTAAAATTATTCAAAAGCTTAGTGATGGGATGTCTGCAACTTTTCACAGAATCAATCTCCAATGTATTTTGAGTAATTTTGAAAAGTTTCAAGTCGATGGCAGTTGTTTTTATATTTTTTTCTGGTCGCCAAAATTATTACAATTTTTTATAATTTAATTTTCTGATCATTATTCTAAAATTATTCAAAAGTTTAGTGATGAGATGTTTGCAACTTTCCACAGAATCAATCTTGAATGTATTTTGAGTAATTTTGAAAAGTTTCAAGTCGATGGCATTTGTTTTTATATTTTTTTTTCTAGTCGCCAAAATAATTACCAATTTTTAGAATTTAATTTTCTGATCATTACTCTAAAATTATTCAAAAGCTTAGTGATGAGATGTTTGCAACTTTTCACAGAATCAATCTCCAATGTATTTTGAGTAATTTTGCAAAGTTTTAAGTCGATGGCAGTTGTTTTTATATTTTTTTCTAGTCGCCAAAATAATTACCAAATTTTAGAATCTAATTTTCTGATCATTACTCTAAGTTTAGTGATGAGATGTTTGCAACTTTCCACGGAATCAATCTCCAATGTATTTTGAGTAATTTTGAAAAGTTTCAAGTCGATGGCAGTTGTTTTTATATTTTTTTCTAGTCGCCAAAATTATTACAATTTTTTATAATTTAACTTTCTGATCATTATTCTAAAATTATTCAAAAGTTTAGTGATGAGATGTTTGCAACTTTCCACAGAATCAATCTTCAATGTATTTTGAGTAATTTTAAAAAGTTTCAAGTCGATGGCATTTGTTTTTATATTTTTTTCCAGTCGCCAAAAATATTACTAATTTCTAGAATTTATTTTTTTGATCATTATTGTAAAATTATTCAAACGTTTAGTGATGAGATGTTTGCAACTTTTCACAGAGTCAATCTCGAATGTATTTTGAGTAATTTTGAAAAGTCTCAAGTCGATGGCGCCAAAACTATTACTAATTTTTAGAATTTAATTTTTTGATAATTATTGTAAAATTATTCAAAAGTTTAGTGAAGAGATGTTTTCTACTTTTCACAGAATCAATCTCCAATGTATTTTGAGTAATTTTGAAAAGTTTCAAGTCGATGGCATTTGTTTTTATATATTTTTCTAGTCGCCAAAATAATTACTAATTTTTAGAATTTAATTTTTTGATCATTATTGTAAAATTATTCAAACGTTTAGTGATGAGATGTTTGCAACTTTCCACAGAATCAATCTCCAATGTATTTTGAGTAATTTTGAAAAGTTTTGAGTCGATGGCTTTTGTTTTTATATTTTTTTCCAGTCGCCAAAATTATTACTAGTTTTAGAATTTAACTTTCTGATCATTATTGTAAAATTATTCAAAAGTTTTTAATGAGATATTTGCAACTTTCCACAGAATCAATCTCCAATGTATTTTGAGTAATTTTGAAAAGTTTCAAGTCGAAGGCATTTGTTTTTATTTTTTTTTTCTAGTCGCCAAAATTATTACTAATTTTTAGAATTTAACTTTCTGATCATTATTGTAAAATTATTCAAAAGTTTAGTGATGAGATGTGTGATACTTTTCACAGAATCAATCTCCAATGTATTTTGAGTAATTTTGAAAAGTTTCAAGTCGATGGCAGTTGTTTTTATATTTTTTTTCTAGTCGCCAAAATAATTACCAATTTTTAGAATTTAATTTTCTGATCATTACTCTAAAATTATTCAAAAGTTTAGTGATGAGATGTTTGCAACTTTCCACAGAATCAATCTCGAATGTATTTTGAGTAATTTTGAAAACTTTCAAGTCGATGGCTTTTGTTTTTATATTTTTTTCGAGTCGCCAAAATGATTACCAATTTTTAGAATTTAAAACCCTTGACTCAGCTGATCAACTATATGTTATCTACACAGATTTGACGAAATCTTTCGATAAGATTGATCATAACATTCTTTTATCTAAGCTAAGCAACTTTGGTTTTTGCAAGTCTTTAGCATTAATAATAGATTCTTATAAATCATACGTCACGTATAATAATTTCAAATCTGGCTCCTATTTTCCGACATCAGGTGTACCGCAAGGGTCAATATTAGGCCCTCTCATCTTCTATATGCAGATGACCCCAAAATTAACCACCAATGATTGTCACTATTTACAAAAGGACAATTATTAAGTGTCAAAAACGACCAATTTTTGTAAATGACACTTTTTATTTTTAGGAAGTGCCGATTCAAGATGTTCTTAAGCCAATAATCCAAGCGGCTCATTTACTCCAAGCCAGGAAGAACGAAGAAGACGTTGACAGCGTGTGTGAAATGTGCAGCGCGCTGACTCCGCTGCAGATTTGCAAAATTTTGAATCTGTATACGCCCGTGGATGAGTTCGAGCAAAGAGTTCCGGTGTCTTTTATCAAGAAAGTGGAGGCGAAATTGAAAGAGAAAGAAGGCCAGGAGCAATCGGTAAAGTGTTTCCCCATATTTTTTTTTTTTAGTATCAAAATTATAAATTATTTTTAGACTCTGCTGATGGACATCAAATATTTTTATCCGGTCCGGTTTGTTTACAACCCGTCGGTTATCTGCCTGGAGGATATTGAAGTGCCGGAGGTGCTTAAGCTCCACATGTTGGAGAAGATTTAGGAATGTATAATAAATTCGAAGGATGGACATCCTTAATATTACCGATATTGTATGCTTAATTAATATATTTATTGTTGTACAATTTGAGATTACGGCGATGTACATAATATAGAACAAATATAAGTATGGAATAAGGTTTATGGTCAATGATGTGCGTTGTTGAAGTACAGGGTGCCGCAGAGGGCGGGCGTTGTTCGGATACAGCTCGCTCAAATCGTACTGGCGAACATATTTAAGCGTGATTAGGATGCGGAAGACGATGCGAAAGTTCGGCAGAGGAAGGAAACAAGTTGTACCGAGCTCTCGAGATTTATTGTTGCGTTCTCACTTCGCGCAACCCCCATACGCCTCGAGTGCTCGGTAATACTGTAGTAGCGCATCACTAACGGTAGTCATGGGTACGCATTAACATCATCATGAACCGCGATTGAGTGAACGTAAAAAAAAATTTCAAAATACGGAATTCTTCTCTTGATCAAGTTTCTGCGCTCTTCAAAAAGTGTAGTTCAATTCATACACTAATGAACGTTTTTATGTTATACATAAAAAAAAATTGGGCACCCTGTCTGACAAGAAAAACCATTTTCTCGTAGTTAAATTATTAAATATTTATATAGGTTGTTTATTATGGAAAAAAAATGTTAGAGAAGACGCGAAACCACTTTCTGTATAAAACTAGTTTAAACAATAGTAAATGTAAATTTATGCAAATAGAGAATTTGTACATAACTAAATTAGCAAAAACGCTGGCTTATAAACCAAACCGCTTTATAGCCGATAGTATTAGTGATACTACGTTTAGTTCTTTTTTATATTAATTACGCCTACTTAATCATAGCAATCATGTTGTATAGTGTAGTGCCATACTCATTTCCATTTTTTCGAAGGAGGAATATTTTTTACGTTAACGTGCCGATCGCAATAATTTTTGACATATCGTTGAGTTTTTCTTTGTCTATTGTCATAATATTTAAAGTGGCTTAAAGAGAGAGATGGGAAAATATGTGTAGTGTATGAAATTACTATTGAAATTTTATGTAATCATTTATACAAATACACAGTGCAATTACATAAGGTTCAATTGGTAATAACAAATTACAAATATTTTTGAGATTGTTACTAAGAGTGGAGATATATTATATGTTGAGAGTTTAAGAATAAATTTATCGCGGAGAAATGAAATATATTGATTGTTATCGGTGACGATGCGTTTTGTAATTTGCGTCGGGATGTGCGGTAGAAATCCGGGCCGACCTAAATTACGAGAGCGAGCGGTCGCCGATTGTTATAAATATTGTGAATATTTTTATGATTCTGATGTAAATTTTAAAACTTATTTTATTATTATGTACCATGATAATAAATAGGAGATATAATTAGAATGATATTCACTTTACTCATCAGTAACAGCTCGGAGATGAGAAGTAATTCAAGGGTAAGTAGCGGTGGTGAAAATTTTTGAAAACAAAAGTCATTATTCTGATTTTAAAAAAATTGCACAAGATAGAAAATCTGATTTGCAACAATATTTCATTGTGTACCGTTACCACATAGTAACGGTCGCAACCATCATCTTCATAATATTTCATTGATTCAATAAATTATACTCAATTGATTAAAAAAATGGTGATGCGGCCATCATGTTACTTTCTCCGACTTGATGGCATCATTTTAATTTACGCTTCCATGGTTTATTTTCAATTTAAATCATATTTAACGAACGTTTTGTAGACTCGGATGAAACTGACGTTTAAAACGTCAAAATTATGAAAGATGGAAAAATTATACTTCAAATTCAAAAGCTCGGTTTACTCAAAAACTAACGATATTTCGAAAAAAACTTATTCTTTATAAGTTCTTCATTTTGGTGTTCTTTATAATTATTATTAACATAAATTTGATGTTACTATTATCGTTTCATAATTATAAACCAAAAATGAAAAAAAAATGAATAAATTTTTTTCTGGTATAAAAATGATTTTATGAAAAATATTTTCATACCAAAGATGTTCATTTCTTTGTTGTCTTTAAGATTTGTTTTAATGCTTTTTTGATATTTTTCATTTTTAAAACAAATATTGGAAAAAAACAAAAAACAGTTAAGGTAAACATCTACTTCCGATGTACGAAATTTTACCAAAAACTTTTCAGTTCTTCAGATTATCAAATAAGACGTATGTTCAAAGTTTCATATCAATTTATCTATTAGTTTTTGAGATACAGCGCGCACACACAGACACAAAAAAAAATTCCAGAAATTGTTGAAATGGCATCTAGGGACCCCAAAACGGATATATCCGTAAAAAAAAATTTAAAAAAAAAAATCACGATCACAATACTTTCTCGTACTTCGTAACGGAGAAAGTGAAAACTCCCACCTTTGCAGAACCTTCATTAATGTGAAATATCTTCTATAAAAGAACTTTTCAAAAATGTAATTATTAATTTTTGTAAACTAAAAAGTGTAAACATTCTGTTCTTCAAAGTAATATTGAATGCGTTATTTATTATTAAAAATATGAATATTAAAAAAAAATTACTAAATTTATTTAATGCTTCTGAAACAAGTAATTTATTGAATATTTTCAATTTGTACCGTTTTTTTTGGCCCACTGTCTAGAGTTCGTTCGCTAACTCGAATCTTGTGAATTGTTGGATTTTGGAATTGGGTTAAAAAAAACATTTGCATTATTGTACACAAACTATTTACCCTCACATTTATCCCATTTCATAACATACATATCAAAATCCCAGAGAGCCTCCGCGCCGGAGCCGTTGCTTAATCCAAAAAATCCCATTTTGACGTAATTCGGATCTTTATAGTACAAAAACGGCTCATTGCGTCTTTTGCCCACGGAGATACTCTCCTCGGTGTCGTTTATGGAAACCCAAATTTTTTGAAACTCATTCTTCGCCAATATCGCTTCATGGTGCGTCACCACCCATGCTCCTTCCTGAGATTTTCGAATCAGAGACACCGTATTGTCGTGGGCGCCTATGACAATTTCATAGCAAGGCGGTTCCAAATCGTAACTGTTGGTCAGCAGGATTTTAATGTCTTTCTCGCCTTTAACGTTAAACTCCAAATAATCCGATTTTAACGGGAACATGTGGTACAGCGGTGGACCGGGTAGAATGCTCCATGTATGTATTTCTAAAAAAAAAAAAATTTAAATTTTTTGGATTATTTATTCTTTCTATACCGTTAGTGCGTGTTTACCGAAACCGATATTTTTTAAAACTATCATATACCTGAGGAATTGGTGATCCAGACAGAAATAATTACGTTCAAGTAATATCAAAATACCTATTCATAAAAATTAAAATTAAATCTATCTTGAAAATGGCACTAAATTTAATCGTGAAACAAACCAAGTGAATTTTAATGTTAAACCTATTAAAATTAAAAACTTACTTATTCTTTGAGCATCAATTATTAAAACCAAATATGACAGCAAGAGTATCGCGAACTTCATCGTGAACTGGTATTTCAAGCAATGGACGCGTGATGTATAGTTATGCAGAAAGTCGTTTCATAAAAAAAAATATTTGCATAAACAGGAAAAACAACCTTTGGATCTTTATGCGGACGCTTCGATAACTGACAAGAGTTTCAGTCTGTTAAAATAAAACAAAGGCGTTAGAAAAAGATAGCACTTTAGAACATACCTCTACTACAATTTGACAGGGCGATGAGTTGAAAGTATGACAAAGACGGAGAGCTATGGTGGTTGTGCGCATGCCATTCGGACAGCCATTATTTGTTTACCTTTCCTCTTAGAACCTACGAATTTTGTTGTGTGTATTCAATTATCTGTAATAATTTATCGTGTGCAATAAACTTTTATTGAATTACACCGCGAAAATGGTTAAATTAATTCATGCGACCGTAAACAATGACGTTAGCAGAATGATTATATATTTCATTAATGCAATAATTAATTCTATTGTTTTTTTTTCTCTAGACTCATTCATTTAAAAACGAGTTCCCAGCAGTGGTTTTTTTCTGGTACGGCCGAGGAACAAGAGGTGGTAATACAGATAGGTGCGGTCACGCAGCCAGCCGTCTCTGCAACTGACCCTAACTATCTGTTCTCCGGCCGTACCAGAAAAAAAAACGCGAACCGTCATTGGCTTCCCAGTATCATAACATATGTCCAGTTAACTATTAACATGAGTTCTCCGTCCCCGATCAAACTTACAAGAATAATAAGCACTCCAAGGCCAATATGTTTTATTTTTAATGTTAGAATGATCACGCTCGGTCATTGTGGGTATTTCACCGGCACGGTTTCAAATTGCTTCAGGCTATTTGATTTAATGACGTCGGATCAAAAAAAATTATTAGAATTTAACGATCGGGTATCATCGGAAAAGCGTCGCTGACTTTTTCGCGCATAACTCCAAGCTGTTTTTACTTTCTCCATTACGAAGTACGAGAAAGTATTGTGATCGTGATTTTTTTTCAATTTTTTATCCGTTTCGGTGTCCCTAGACGCCATTTCAACAATTTCTGGAAAAAATAGTGATGTGACCATCATGTTACTTTCTCCGAAGTATCATGGTTATTTATACTTACACTTTCATGGTTTATTTTCGACTCGATCCACCATAAAGGCATCAAAAGAACGAAGTCCCTACGACGATTTGGCACCAAGTTATGGGTGTGCATTTTGGGGTTTTTAGCACATAACTCAGCGACTTTTCAACCAAATTGAATAATTCTTCTTAAATTCAACAAACCTTACTTCATTGCTTATTATTAAACCTTTAATCCCACCATAAATTACCGTTTAAATCATTAAAATGAATGTAGAATTTCGACGACATGACTTATTATTCCGGGATTTTTACAACACGTTTATTTGAAAATAGTAAAGGGTTACAAGTTTTGAGATGATTTAACGTTCAAATTATCAAAATCATGCCTCGGAATTACTATTTAAAAGCTTTTAAACATTTTACATTCGCATTTTCACGGCTCGTCGCCATCTATTCGACGGTGGCCGAACTACTAAGTGATGTTTTTGAACAGCGCCAAAATGCTCGAACTTTATCCTTATAATCAAAGTGTTAATATTTAGCAATGCGCTGTACACGAAACGATAGACAATTTAATTCCGAATCGAATGGTGTATAAAATAGCTGAGGCAATTTAGCGGTTTTCTTGTAATATGCGAATGAAAATTAAGCACGACACACTTACCGACATTTACAGTTCACTGTAACTTATTCACTGTAACTTAAAACCTAAATGCACAACAACTTGCTATATTCATCAATGAAATACGGGTCCCAATACTTATTACTAATTATTCAATTAACTTTTCATATTATTAATGCATTACAATAAGAGAAATATATGAGGAATCCTAATCTTCATAGGGGGTGCCCTCTGTTATCGTGGGGATAAACTACGTTTTCATTTGTGGATTTAATAATTGTTTTAATAATGAAAGAATATTTAGAAACTTAAGAAGACTGGTATCTTATAATAAAATAAATTTACTTGTAGATATTTTCGTATTTAAATTGCAGAAACAATACATTATAATATATCCGCCTAATCACAGGCAACCCGATAAACGCATAACTACTATAAAAAAAACTTCCAAATTTAAAAGTGACAGTGACAAAACCATAAGTGTAATCCTCAGTAAAACTTCAAAAATAGTGCGAATATTTAAGTATTTAAATTGCAGAAATAATTATATTACATAAACGCCTACTTACAGACAATGCAATACACGCATACATATTATTAATTTATTACTAAAAACTTCCAATTTTAGACGTGACAGGGACATAACCATAAGTGTTATCCTCCGTAAAGCTTAAAAAATAATGTCAATATTAAAGTATTTAAATTGCAGAAATAATTATATTATATAAACGCCTGCTTACAGGCAACCCAATACACGTATAACTAATGATAATTTATTATTTAAAACTTCGAATTTTAATCGTAACAGGGACAAAACCATAAGTGTAATATTTTTAAAGCGTTGCTAAGGATTACACTCATGCTTGTGTCCCTATTATATTTAAAATTAGAAGTTTTTAATAAAAAATAATATTAGTTATAGTATATTGGGTTGCCTACAAGTAGGCGTTTATATATTACCATTGTTTCCGCAATTTAAATACTTAAATATTCCCACTATTTTTGAAGCTTTACTCAGGATTACACTTATGGTTTTATCCCTGTTACGTATAACATTAGAAGTTTTTAATAATAAATTAATTCGAGTTATACGTATATCGGGTTGCTTGGGATTAGGCGTGTATATTATAAAAGATAGTTTCTGCAATTTAAGTTTGTTAATATCCACAAGTGAATTTATTTTATCATAAGGTAACATTCTTTTAGAGTTTTTAAATATTCTTTTATTATTACAACAATTATTACATCCACAAATTATTAAGTAGTTTATCTCCACGATAACAGGTGGAGCCCTCTACTTAGATTATGATTTCTCGTATATTTCTCTTATTGTAATGCATTAACAATATAAATAGTTGATTGATTAATCAGGAATATATATTGTAACCCGTATTTGATTGAAGAATATAGCAAATTCTTCTTTATTGAATTTTTATGTTACAGTGAACTGTAAATGTCGGTAAGTGTGTCGTGCTTAATTTTCATTCGCAAATTACAGGAAAACCGCTAAATTTCCTCAGCTATTTTATACACCATTCGATTCAGAATTAAATTGTCTACCGTTTCGTGTACAGCGCATTGCTGAATATTAACACTTTGATTATAAGGATAAAGTTCGAGCATTTTGGCGCTGTTCAAAAACATCACTTAGCAGTTCAGCCACCGTCTAATAGATGGCGATGACGGGCAGAAATCCGAATGTAAAATGTTTAAAAGCTTCTAAATAGCAATTCTAAGCGATGATTTTGATAATTTAAGCATTAAATCACCGACAAACATATAATCCTTTAATCCTTTGAAATAAAAGTGCTATAAAAATCCTGCAATATTAAATATTGCCACAGCAATTTTTTAATGGTTAAATTGATTTTAATGATTCAAATTGTAATTTACAGAGGTATTAATGGTTTAATAATAAACAATAAAATAGGATTTGTTGTTGTTGGGAGATTAACATTTACTTACGGAGTTATTTTAAACCCAAATACCTCTCAACCATCTCCCCCTTCCACTCTAGCTCTTTCACTCTCCCCTCTCTTCCTTTATTCCTGAACCTCATCCATTTCGTTTTCTCTATCATTCTCCACGTTCACACACAGTCCTCTCTTGTGCATACATATCTCCACCCTTTTCAACATGCCTTTCATTCCCTCCCAATCTCTCGCCATCAACACTATATCATCCGCATACGCACTTTCCAATCACCAACCCCTCTCCTGTCATTTCCTCAACACCTCCTCCCCTCGAAGTACATTTAAAATATGATTTCAATTGAAAATAAACCATGAAAACGTAAATATAAATAGCTATGATCAAGTCGGAGAAAGTAACATGATGGCCACATCACCATTTTTTGGCACTGGGTTCCAAGGGTACGATTTCGTAGTATTCGAAAATAAAAACATTTGCATTATTGGATACAATTTTCTTTATTCCATTTCATATCAGCTATATCAAAATCCCAGAGACCTTCCGCGCCGGAGCCGTTGCCCAATCCAAAATACCCCATTTTGACATAGTTAGGATCTTGAAAGTACAAAAACGGCTTGTTATATCTTTTGCCTACGGAGATGCTCTCTTCGGTGTCGTTTATGGAAACCCAAAATTTTTGAAACTCGTCTTTCGCCAGTATCGGTCCGCTGTGCGTCTCCAACCATTTTCCATCCTGAGCTTTTCGAATCAGAGACACAGTATTATCGCCGGCGCCCAAGACAATTTCATAGCAAGGCGGATCCAAATTGTAATTATTGGTTAGCAGGATTTTAATGTCTTTCTCCGATTTAACGTTGAATTCCAAATAATTCGTGTTTAACGGGAATATGTGGAATTTTTGTGGTCCGGGTTGGCTCCATGTATGTATTTCTAAAAAATATTAATAAATGTATTTTATAAACTCTTGGAGAAAATATTAAATATATAGTTTTTGGGTTACTTCAAATTTAAATACAACAAAAATTGTAGAGTATTAAAAAATTAACTTCTAATGAATAAGTTTTTTTTTTAATCTCACTTGTATTGAATTGATAAATATAAATACAACAAAAATCCTTATTATACCAACAAATTAATCAGTTTTTAATAATAATAATTATTGCAGTAAACACCTTTTACATGAATTAAACACATTAATAATTAACTAAAATATATGTAATATACAAAAACATAAAGTTGAAAAACATGTACGTCTTGAAAATATTTAAATTTACTCTTAAAATAAAGTGATTTATTAAACTAATAAAATGAATTATGAATTAATATCGTATAATGTTAAGTTTACCGATAAACCACTGATGCTGGGATATGATATTCTATCTTTAAATAACTTCAATATCAAAATCGTTTATTTTCGTGTTCCAGGAATGAACTCATTTTTTGCATCAAATCTTTCCAATTAAAACTATTCATTTAGTGGTTGAGACCAATTAAACGGCAATATAATCTCAAACATGGTAATTTTGTTTGAAGGGTTGTTAGAATTTAGTTTCATATTTTTGTTGACAATTTCTTGACACGTGTTTCGAGTTCTACAACTCACTCTCAAAGAAGTACAAAGAATGATTTACTGAGTAATTAATTGTTCCAGAACTCGAAACACGTGTCAGGAAGCGGTCAATAAGAACAAGTGCCTTCTAATAACTCTCTAAAATACCAAAATTCCATCAAGAGTGCAGCCTACTATAGGAAGTATTAATTACATGTATTTGTAAAAATTAAAATTAGAAACTCACTTATTCTTTCAGCATCAATTATTAAAACGAAACAAGACAGCAATAGTATCGCCAACTTCATTGTGGACTGGTATTTAAAGCAGTGGACGCTTTCCTTGCGATATATATGCAGAATGTCGGTTCATTCAAATAAATTTATTCAGATAAACAGGAAAATCAACCTATATTGTATTATCGCAATTATAAATTCTTTTGTATTTTTTTTTTATTATTCATGAGGCGCTTCATTTGGAATCGAGCCGCGAATATCACAACACAAGTCTGGTTAAAGGTGATATTAACATGAGTTCTCTGTCCCCAATCAAACTTACAAGAAAAATAAAGATTCCAAGGCCAATACTTACTTCTCCTATTTTGGAATTCCCGTGTTCGATTATTATGGGTATTTCACTGGCAACGGTTCAGTGGCGTAACTTGGGCCGCCCCCGTCATAAGGTTTTTGCAACTAACAATAAGTAGTAAATTGTGGACAGATAAGAGACTCGAATGATTGTGACTGTACGATTGAATGAAAAACTGTAACAATAAATATCATGAGTGCCTTCTTGTTACATTGTTGAGTTTTTTAGAAAGGGGGCCGTTTTGGATTTCGCGGGGAGGGAGGAAGGTGCACAACCTCAAGTTCCGCCACTGTAGCGGTTTTATTTTCCTTCGGGCGATTTCTTTTCTTAATCCAAACATGAGATCATAAGGATAAGGATGGGGAATTATCAGTAATGGCAAATTCAGAGATAATCGACGGGAATAATAAATAGTATATTTGGTTGCCTACGGTTAATACATAATTTCCCTTTTAATTAATACAGATTGTCCTTATGACGGTGACATCAACTTAATGAATTGAGGTTTCAAAATTGTATTTCTCCACACACCCCTTATCAAAAATTATAATAAACGTACAGTAGTTAATATATTTAATACCACCTTACGCCAATTTACGGAATTAATTTTAAGTTTGTTATAGAACACTTCGCATTTGCTTTTTTATTTATTGTTACTCACTATTTTTACGTTTCGAGTGTGCTAGCGGAAAGAAGTAATAAGCAACACTTTGTTGCTAAAATAACTATAAAGTTACGTTGATCTATAGCAGGGATGGCCAAACTTTTGATCACTCCGGGCGACCTGTTTTTTTTTTCTTATTTTAGATAGCAGTCCACAAACATCATACGTGTTAACTGATAAGAAAAGTAATTGAAGCCAAAAATAACTATTTTGAGATTGGTTATTCCATCAGACACCTTGGTCCATAGCTAAGACAGATTAACACATTGCTTATAAAAGTTATACAGACGAAATATAGCCTGAATATATGAATACTCAGCAACATTAAGGCCCACTTGCACCTCAGGTACTTAATCGTGGTTAAAAAGTTAATCACGATTAAACGTCTGATTAAATCAAAATTCGGGAATATAAAAGTCTTATAAATTTGTAAGATATCCCAAATATCTTTCTTTGATCAATATGTTATTGTGTAAACAATTTGCGAATAAAATTGTCGTATTTTAAAGAAGTACAAACCGGTACTAACCACTGATTAAAGTTAATCGGCGGTGGTGCAAGTGGGCATAAGTCTTAAGTCTATTTTTCGTCTTTATTACTTTTATTTAATAAATCTGCAATAAGGTTGTCTCAAGTAAACACATGCGTATGGTTAGCCAGTTTTATTTTTAATAGGCAATCAAATATACACACACAACTATCGATTAGATTAGAGAAAAGCCCGTACGCAACTTATGTTGCCAGCACTTCGTATTCTTCTGGATCATCCAAAAATATTTACACTAGAACAAGATGCGTGCATCCTCATGCCTTATATTAGGAGTACAACTTGAAACCCAGAAGGATCATGGGGTTATTCTCTTCAATCACGTTTCGAACTACTTATCGAGGCATTTCCAGTAGCTAAAGTGAACCACGACAACTTTGTACGCACGCCACTGAACAGTATCAACTGCAGAAAAATCAAATCCAACATAATTAGCGTACGGTTTGTTCCAAACTGATTTTGAATTTTAATAAAGCAATACTTAATTTGCCATTATTTAATCGAGACATTTCCAGTAGCTAAAGTGAACCACGACAACTTTGTACGCACGCCACTGAACAGTATCAACTGCAGAAAAATCAAATCCAGCATAATTAGCGTACGGTTTGTTCCAAACTGATTTTGGATTTTAATAAAGCAATACTTAATTTGCCATTATTTAATCGAGACATTTCCAGTAGCTAAAGTGAACCACGACAACTTTGTACGCACGCCACTGAACAGTATCAACTGCAGAAAAATCAAATCCAGCATAATTAGCGTACGGTTTGTTCCAAACTGATTTTGGATTTTAATAAAGCAATACTTAATTTGCCATTATTTAATCGAGACATTTCCAGTAGCTAAAGTGAACCAAGACAACTTTGTACGCACGCCACTGAACAGTATCAACTGCAGAAAAATCAAATCCAGCATAATTAGCGTACGGTTTGTTCCAAACTGATTTTGGATTTTAATAAAGCAATACTTAATTTGCCATTATTTAATCGAGACATTTCCAGTAGCTAAAGTGAAACACGACAACTTTGTACGCACGCCACTGAACAGTATCAACTGCAGAAAAATCAAATCCAGCATAATTAGCGTACGGTTTGTTCCAAACTGATTTTGGATTTTAATAAAGCAATACTTAATTTGCCATTATTTAATCGAGACATTTCCAGTAGCTAAAGTGAAACACGACAACTTTGTACGCACGCCACTGAACAGTATCAACTGCAGAAAAATCAAATCCAGCATAATTAGCGTACGGTTTGTTCCAAACTGATTTTCGATTTTAATAAAGCAATACTTAATTTGCCATTATTTAAGTACATTAATTGTACATTCATCCTAATAGTTATATAAAATTGCTTTATTTCTAATTTTCCTTGTTATCTGCTGTTTGGCAACGCTGTAGGATCAAATAAACATAACCCATCTTTCTCGAACTTTCGCAACGCTCAGCACGTGCATTCATAGTTTGGCCGACGATTTAAGGTAAAGATTTAAAAATATATAATATTCGGACGCGTAATCGTTTGCTTTATTGTAACAGTTTACACATATAATGTTCAACTGAGTAAATGCATTGGTTTCATTCATTAAATGATTATTGATTGCTTGTAATTCTATTGTGATAGAGAATATAACAAATTGTAATTTGTTCAGAAGTTCACTCTATAATTAAGCATTAATGTTGCGTTACATGTTCATATTTTCTTGCATAATATTGGATCATTCGATCCGTTTCTTTGGGGTGAGCATCAGCGGCCGCTTGTGGATCTTCGTAGAGGAGAGATGCTGCTCGTGCTGCACTACTTACCCTTATGGAGGAAGCAAATATTCCACTGCTGTATTGGTCAAATTTTCTTCTGTAGCCTCCTCTACGAACATCCAAGAGCCGCCCCTGCTGAGCATAATTTTGTTTGGTTTGAAGCAAGCAAATTTTCTTCTGTAGCCTCCTCTCCGAACATCCACGAGCCGCCGTTGCTGAGCATAATTTTGTTTGGTTTGAAGCAAGCAAATTTAGTTATATGACTCATGTATAAATATTAGATGTTTTCGACGGGAACAACGTGTTTGGGTTAGTTCCCATTGTGGAGTTCTTGTATGTAAGATATAAGACTTGATGCGTTTGTTAACAACAAGATCATATTTACAATATTTAATGTACCCCCTGTAGCGGGTTATAATTTTTATGTACAACTATGAATCTGTTACGAGTTAACAGAACTGGTCCATCTGCTGCGGCTTGTAATAACCCGTGTTTTGTTGGTGCCTAATGTTTTTGCATCCGGGGCCACGCTTGCTGCTGATTAATTCTAGTGGGCCAGTTGTAGAGAATGACAAAAAGAATTTATTTATTTTTAAATCAATTTTAGTGTAGTTTCTTGTAGTTTATGTGACCAAAAATACGCACTCGCGAATATCGTGCGGTATACCGTCACGTCTATGCGAATTGCTGTAATTTCAGAGCGGAAATTTATAGAGTAATAATAATTCTCATGTGCAAGCTGCAACCTGTAGGAAGCATGATTTAAGATGGCGGTTGAATTGCTTACGTTTGAGTGGAAACATAGCGGTTTTAATTCCGCTATTACTTCTTTATCGGTGGATGAAATATATATTTCTAAGATTAGGTTTTCTGTAAGAGAGTGCATATTTCTAATGAAGTATAGTTTTAATGAAAATTCATAGTTGTTTAAACACTATTTACTACTGAAGTTGTCGAATTTAACCATTTCTTTATGGCGAATATCATAAAAATTCCTGCATTTAATTGATCATTCTTTGTTTTATAGGTTTCTCGTATTATTATTGATTCAAATGAAACGCTGCTTAACACAAAAAATTAAGCAAGAAGGACATAATTGCGGAAATAAAATGTGTGTTTTTTTTGTGCGACATCTGTTGAGTAATGGCAGCAGTGGGGTACATCAGTTATCATAGTTCAGCTATTTGCCGTAATTTTTAATCATTTTTCCGAGTGATTGGGCGCGTTCGTCAAACAATTAACGTACCAGTTTTAATAACAGAGATATATTGAATTAGAATAGAGGCCCTGATTAAGTTTGCGGAGAGCAATACATTTTTCTGAGAATATAGTCTAAATAGACTCCCTTCGACATCTGTCGGGCTTTACAAAATGTGCCAGTAGTAATTGTACGCATTAATTTGAATTACTCATTTCGACGGCCACCTTAATATGCCTCCTCTTGTTTCTGGTCTTTGGCATTCTTCTAGTTAGTTACTAAACCTTTATTAAAACCTGGTTTTAAACAGGGTTTTAAAGGGCAATTGAACATTCTTCTATTTATTGTGTTTCATTATATTTCTGATTCTAACAATATTACCGTCTCATAGGTCCATTCATAGATGCCTTTCCTGCCTTTATTTATTATCAGGAAGAAACACATTCATGGCCAGAGCAGATTTCACTTGTTGTTTCCATTGTTTCCATATTGTTGTTTATTTGGGGCGCTGAAAGAATATAAACACCCTTCTTTTAAATAATAAAAGACAAAAGACAGGTCAATTGCCTGTTGAGGTCATTTGAAAAAGTGTCTCAAATGTATTATCTCTCTCTCTCTCTCTCGCTCTGAAAGATGAAGACAAATCTGGTCTTTCAGGAATGGTTCACCACTAAAACACTCACGATAAATGCGGCCGTGACTTTCTTGCTTGATGATGAGATCTTTGACTTTCGGGAGTGCTTCACCACTGTAACACCACTACAGATTCCATTTCCCCGTGGATTGTTAATTCATCTTCGTTGACAATCAAGGGTATAATTACTTTCTGTTTATTACAACAGAGCTCTAAAAACCAGTGACGGTTCGCGGATTTTTTTCTGGTACGGCCGAGGAACAAGAGGAGGTAATACAGATAGGTGCGGTTACGCAGCCAGCCGTCACTGCAACTGACCCTACCTATCGGTATTACCACCTCTTGTTCCTCGGCCGTACCAGAAAAAACCCCGCGAACCGTCACTGCTAAAAACTTAGCACCATAAGCCCGCAATAGTTTTTGAAGAACAGAAAGGAGTTTTAATGCGTGAATCTTTGAATGATATGAACCGCAGTATGCAAGATCTAACTTTTTTGCAACTAAACTTTAATCTACGATCTTTTAACACCCCGCTATAATTTCTGAAGAATAGAAAGAAAACGTGTTTGAATCTTTGAACAATATGATCTACAGTACTCTTTGCAAGATCTAACTTTTTTGCAACTTCTCTAAACTTTAATGTGTGATCTTTTAACACTTCTATGCTGATGGAAATGATGGTTTAGTGAATCAACACATCAAGCAGATAACTTTCATACAGCATATCTTCAACAGGCTTGATGTAAGGTATGGTTTTACCCTACATCAAACCTTTTTTTTTTAATTTTAGCTTATCAACCAAACCACATCAAACAGACAACCTTTGCCTAGCCAAATCTCATAACGTATGTTCATTAAAAAAAATCACTAGTGCCATGATTTTTTATTTTTTTTTAAATTTAAGTTGGTAACACATATTGAGGTTATGTTATTTGTGGCTTGTTCCTACCGATAAATTAATTTGCTGTGACAAACGATGCAGAGAAGACGTAGGTTCACCTTCCAAAATTCTTTGGGCTGTGTTAATAGCATCCGGAGTACGTTTGACTGGTCCATCACTTCCTGGTTTACGGAGAATACTACTCGTTTAATGAAATAGTATAACAGATCGTGATAAGGTATTTCTAAATTCTTCCTAAATAAAGGGAACGTTATGAAATTCTTCCTGAAACTCTGCCAAAGGTGCGTCAAATGAATATACCCAATTCCCTTCCACTTTGGTCTCATTTCGGAAATAATTTTCAACTAAAAACGTATTTTACTGGTTGCTGTAAACCAGGGGTCGCCAAACTTTTTTGATCATCGACCCCTATATAATTTTTCGAAATCTCCATCGACCCCCACAAAAGTATTTTTTTGTGAACTCGCCCCTCGAAAATCAGCCATATTTTTGTCTTTTGGCTATAACTACTGAACAAATCTTGATAGCCTATCCACTGGTGTAAAAAAATTGTGTATTGACTACTTTGGGACTGTAAAAAGAATTATTGATATTTATGGCTTGTATTTTCTGTAATAATGATATTCGTAAAAAAAAAACATTATACATAAAGACATAAATGACGATGACCTAAAATAGTTTACTATTTTTTTCCAAACGTGGAAACCAAATATATATTCATACATTTCCTCTAAATAAAACCTTTCCACTTAAAAAGGTTCCATGTTCACTAGCGGAAAATATGAAAATTGAGGTTTATATCTTGAATTTTTTTAAATTTTTTACACTTGTCTTTCCTTCAACCCCCAATCGACCCTCCGATTGGGATCGACCCCCATTAGACCTCCTGGCTTAGATTGACCCCTACTTTTGTTAAATAGACCCCTGGGAGTCTATATAGACCACTTTGGCGACCTCTGCTGTAAACCATTGTCATCACAGAATAATTGTGACTTTTAGAAAGATCTGACGTTTTGAATGTCAATTCCTAACATCAGTGCCAACTTGAATTTTTTAAAATAAAAAATCATGGCACTCTTGTGATTTTTTTTTTTTAATGAACATATGTTATGATTTTACCCTACATCAAGCTGTTTGTTATTTTTAACCCATGTTTAGCCGTCTATAAGCCACAATAATTTGTATACATTACCTACATTAATGGATCATCTCAAGTCAATGTGTACATAGTTTCCTTTATTATAGATTACAAAAACTTTCCAAAATGGGAAAGAAAAATAAACCCCAAATAAACGGAGACCAAAACGGCGAACAAAAAACCGTTTCCCCAATCAGCAAAAAGCAAAAGCGAAAATCTTTAAACGCCGATGATTCGGTGAAAGGGAAGAAACAAAAAATTGAAAAATTCCCCGGAACCAAAGCTTTACAAACCGACGATTCCAAAAGTCCGAAAAAGAAGAAGGAAAAAGTCGCTGCGAATGTGAAAGTTGAGGAAGCGTCGGCCGAAGGACAACCCAAGAAGTTGAGCAAACGTACAAAAAAACGATTAAAGATACAAATGCACAAGGCGAGGGTGACTGCAGTGAAGGAAAAACTTACCGCCGGAGGCAACGAAGCCACCGAATTGGCCAAACAACTGAAAGCCATCGTGGACGAGAAACAGCCGACGAACGATTTGAAGTTTTCGATAACCGCCGCGAAGAAGCTGCTCTACTTTCACAAGCACGGCGAAGATGAAAAGTTCACGGGTATATCGAAGAATCAGAGGAAGAAGAATAGGAAAAAGCTACTGAAAGAGGGCGTCAAGCCTGTTGCCGGCGGTGATGAAGATGATAAGGATAATGCTGTCCAACCAAACAAACAGAAGAAGAAAAATAAAAAATTGAAACAAGATGAGGGTGCGAAAGAAACTGCATCGAAGAAGAAGAAGAATAAAAATAAGAAGTTAAAACAAGAAGACGATAAAAAAGATGACGATTCTGATTATGATGTAGAAACGACCATTACAGTCGACAAGGTCACCAAGAAAATGAACGACGAATCGGTGAATTCTGATGACGACGGTGTCGAGAGCAACGAGTCCGATGATGGTGACGATTCAGAAGTCGATGATGAAAGCGAAGACGACACAGTTAAGGAGGAAGTTCCGAAGAAAGAAAAGCCCAAAAAAATCTCCGCCAAACAAAACCTGCAGAAAGAGGGTCTCGTACAGAAGGGACAGTCCAGATACGTCCTGTTTGTAGGCAACATACCGTTCGATGCCAGCATTCCGGAGATAAAGGAGCACTTTGCTAAGGTCTGCGAAGTTAAACACGTCAGAATGCCTTTGGAAAAGGGGACAAACAAACCGAGGGGGTTCGCGTACGTCGAATTAAGTAACGAGGCTTCTTATCAGGTACGTAATTATACCGTCGAAAATAGTTGGCAGCCCTTAAAACATAACCTAACTAACAGAGGTTCAGTGGTGTTACTAACGGCCGTACTAATAGTCGCGGATTGATCCAGGATTGAAGATTAAATTTCGGATCAGGTTGGAACGCATCCAATAGTCAATATAATCCTGGATTAATCTGAAAATAATCCTCCTTCAAATAATCTTCCATCAGCCGCGATTAAGCCCAGATTATTTGCAATCTGTCAATTTATTCATGTCACCAGAACAGCTGATTTAATATAATAACCTATATTATAAACTTTATAATATTTATTTGACATTAACATAGAATGGATGAAGCCGCATTTCGGGATGAACATCCATTAACTAGAGTTGCTAAGAGAATCTTTTCCATCTCCGTGTAATATTTATTTCTGTCCATTTTAACTATTAGGTTAGGTTACTACTCATTATGAATATAGCACCAACACACATTTAGTAAAATTGTAATGTTACTAAAAATATTACCGAATCCTGGTTTAATTCTCGAATTTGCCGATCTTACCCGAATTCGTGACTATTGGATACGATAATAAATATCGACTAATCCAGGATTCTACAATCTGTGATTAATCCGAGGATTGAACATTGTCTATTAGTACGGCCGTAAGATTGGGAATTTTGGCATTGAAAACCATGAAATTTAAACAAGACGGGTGGATTATGATCCTAAATGTATTATTCATAGTTCTAGGAATAACTGCTAATGTTTAAAATAGGCACAAAAACACACATTTTTAAAACAAGTTTACTCTCGCCACAAAAAGTAGTACCTACAAAACTTAATTTATTACGAAAGTTGCACTCAAGAATCTTACCGCGTTGGTGTGTAGTTGGTTCGTCACATCATTTAGAATGTTCTCCATGGCGAATTAAGAACAATAACAAACTGTTAATAATGAGTCTATTGGCGAAGTCGCGTATGAGTCGTGTGTTCTGTTCGATAAAACACATGTTTGACATAACCTTACAACAAATGACATTTATCACATTTTTTCCAAGGCACGCTAATTATAATTTTTATTTTTATTTATTTCGACCAAAACATTGAACGAAAAACAATATATTGGGCATTATTGGATTCAGAAAAATAATGTCGAATGTAAAAAAATTAAAACATTATACAGGGTGTTTCAGAGCTCTGGGAACGGTTTTCAAAATTTCAAAAAATGTTTTATACAAAAGTTGTGTATAATAGTGAGCTGCACGCCCTAAAAATATTTAAATTTATACATTGTGTCTCATAACAAAGTTACAGACCAAACTTATGTTTTTTTAAATGGAACGCCCTGTATTTTTTGTCATTTTTGAATTATATGGAGCAAATAAAGGTGAGTTACTTCAATACTCCCTATACCTATCGTTTGCCGTTTTCGAAATATTGGAAGATTTGTTGAAATGCAAGGTCTGCGTGAAATTTTATTTTTACCCCAGTGATTGACGTTGAATGATTCAAATCATTTCTATTATTTGGTTGAAGGTTCGAACTATAGAGCCAACCATGATTTCATACAAAAAATTATACAGGGTGATAAAAAAAATGCGGTAAAAAAACCGAACTTATAAAGTTAAATAACTTCGTTTTTTCAAATGGCACACCCTGTATTTAGTAACGTATTCTTAAGTAGAATCCAATTATCTTTCAGATTGTATAAGAGTTCCGTGTTCCTAATCTCAATAGTTTTCTTGTATTCGGCGATTGTCATATCAGGAATAATTATTATAATCTGAAAGATAATTGGATTCTACTTGAGAATTACGTTACTAAATACAGGGTGTGCCATTTGAAAATTTTTTATAAGTTGGGTTTTTCTACCGCATTTTTTTTATCACCCTGTATAATTTCTTGCATGAAATCATAGTTGGCTCTATAGTTCGAACCTTCAAGCAAATAATTAAAATGATTCTAATTGTTCAATGTCAATCACTGGGGCAAAAATGAAATTTCACCCAGACCATGCATTTCAACAAATCTTCAAATATTTCGAAAACGGCAAACAATAGGTATAGGGAGTATAGAAGTAACTCACCTTTATTTGCTCCATATAATTCAAAAATAACAAAAAATACAGGGAGTTCCATTTAAAAAAACATAAGTTTGGTCTGTAACCTTGTTATGAGACACCCTGTATAAATTTAAATATTTTTAGGACGTGCAGCTCACTATTATACACAACTTTTGTATAAAACATTTTTCGAAATTTTGAAAAATAAGCACGCGATTGACCGTTCCCAGAGCTCTGAAACACCCTGTATAAGTGTGTTATGACATATCGTAACTAAGGCAATATCACTCGATATTGTTTCAATCAGAAAAAAAAAACATATGCTGCCATTTAAAAATTTTAAGTTGGCTATCATTTGACAATGAAGTTATTATTGAAAAAAATCGATATTGATGTTTTTTTTTGGTATCTAAACCACCATTGACTCTGGTCTTTAGTTCATTCATATCGGTCAATAAATAACAGAGTTATGGCTTCGGCGTTTTTTATCGAACATACGGTACCAACCTAACTTACATTTTTTTCATAGCCGTGTTGGTACTTTTCATTATCTAGTATTTATCACAAAAGATGTCAAAAAAGTCTAATCTATGAGTAGATGGAGTATAACCTTAAAAAATCACAAGATGTCAAAATTAACAAAATGTACACTGCACTGCATCAAAGATTTCCGGGCAGCCGATAAAATTTTACTTGAATTATTATAGGGATTTTCTGTGCTGCCAGCTATTTTCGACTTTCTGATAAATTCGCAGTTGTTTGCTGACCAATTTTTTTTTTACCACAGAAAGGTTTGTCTTTGCACCACTCGATGATGAAGAATCGCAGGATAAATGTAATGTACACCCAGGGCGGGAAAAAGAAGGGAGAGGACAGTCAGAAGAAAATTAAAGAGAAGAACTTCAAGCTGCACGCCATGAGAAAGAAGGGCATCCTGACGACGGACGTTCCGAACGCCCAGAAGAAGGCGGCGAGGAAAGCCAAGCGGAAACATTTGCAGCCCAAACAGAAGCCAGAGTGAATTTTATTATTTTATTAAGTAAACGTCGGATACAATTGAATAATTATATTACTTTATTATTATCACAGATTGTATTAATTAAAACAATATAATAACCTTTAAATAGGGAGTTTTTTTTTTTTAACTGGCGATTCTCCGTCATGTGTATTTGATAACCAATCCTTTCAGAACAGTGACGGTGGAGGTAAGTGTGCTCGACTCGGAAATTTAACATTGTTAACTTTGAGGTGAAATGGCAACGGACTGAAAATGAAGTTTTTTTATATAAAAAATACTTAAAAAGTTAAATGTGTAAACATCCTCTGTAGATGTACTGACAATAATAAAGTTATTATTATTATTATTATTATGCACAAGGGCATTAAATATATTCCAATTTTTGTAAGAGTAAAAAACATTACCATGTGCTTTTCTTTGTTAATTTTTCTGTTATTTGTTAAAAAAAACATACAGTGTTTTGCAGCCTAAGTGAAATGAAAGGGCGTTATCCTACAATCCAAGGTGAAAATTTGAAAATAGCCTGTGCCGAGATTTTGAAATAATTCCATTTAAACCGAGTAGAGTTCGTTTTTGAATTCTCTATGTTTTCAGTTGCCAAAAAAATATTTAAAAAAAATTGCTACTGATAAAAAACGTGTTCAATTTACTCAAAACATGTTCTTCCGCAATATTGTCTATTTAAAAAATTGAAAACCGCCCTTGACCAGATTTTGAAATAAACCCATTTAATCGGAGTAGAGTTCATTTTTGAATTTGCTCTTTTTGCAGGAAGCGCTCGTGCATTATTTAAATTAAGGTACTTGCGGTAAATACGTATTTCGAAGGTTTATTTTTGTCCGTTGTAGCAGTTCTCATTGTCTATCCTTTGCCGCATCATATTATTGAACAAGCGTAGCATTTGATGAATCTTACGTTAACAAAGAGAGATGTTAACGCCTCCACACAGAATGAATGAATTTTGATTTTGAAGACACCGACAGCGAAAAATCTTCTAAAGGATATATTGGGCCACTGATTTCTTTCATAGCCTATGCTGAACTTTTACGACGGCTCGTGGATGTTTGGTGAGGAGTTACCGAAGAAAATTTGACCGAAAAAGCAACGCAATATTTACTTCCTCTATTAGAGTAAGTAGTGCAGCATGTGCGGCTTCTTTGTCTTACCTACGGAAATCCACGAGCCGCCGCTGTTATAAAGGTTGTATCGGGCTATTGATTTCTTCCATAGCCTATGCCGAATTTTCACGGGCCGCCCCTGACACTTCTATAATATTAGATTTTTACTTTCTCCGTTACGAAGTACGAGAAAGTATTGTGATCGTGATTTCTTTTTCAAAAAACTGTTTTACGGAAATATCCGTTTTGGGGTCTCTGGATACCATTTCAACAATTTCTGGAAAAAAAAATGGTGATGTGGCCATCATGTTACTTTCTCCGACTTGATGGTATCATCCATATTTACGCTTTCATGGTTTATTTTCAATTTAAATCATATTTAACGAACGTTTTGTAGACTCGGATGAAACTGACGTTTAAAACGTCAAAATTATGAAACATGGAAAAATTATACTTCAAATTCAAAAACTCGGTTTACTCAAAAACTAACGAGATTTCGAAATTTCGCTCTATTAGTTTTTGAAATACAGCACGCACAGACAGACACACACACACAGACACAATTTTTTTTTTCCAGAAATTGTGGGTGTTTACCTTAACTGTTTTTTGTTTTTTGCCAATATTTTCTTAAAAATGAAAAATATCACAAAAACATTTAAACAAACATTAAAGACAACAAAGAAATGAACATCTTTTGCTTAAAAATGTTTTTCATAAAATTGTTATTCGAGAAATGTTTTTTTTTTTTAATTTTTGGTTTATAATTATAAAACGATAATAGCTACAGTAAATTTATGTTAATAATAATTGTAGAGAATGCTAAAATAAACAACTTATAAAGAATAAGTTTTTTTCGAAATCCCTTTAGTTTTTGAGTAAACTGAGGTTTTGAATTTGAAGTATAATTTTTCCATCTTTCATAATTTTTAAACGTCAGTTTCATCCGAGTTTACACAACGCTCGATGTACATTTAAAATATGATTTCAATTGAAAATAAACCATAAAAGCGTAAATATAAATGACACGATGAAGTCGGAGAAAGTAACATGATGGCCACATCACCATTTTTGATACATGTGTTGAAGTTTCCTTTGTTCGATCTCGAAATATTTTTCGCACGACTTCTTGCTTCTGTCTGCCACAAACCTTTACCATAGAATAGCTGAGACTGCCAAGAACTTTTAACCCGCCGTTGGCGACGCAAATTTAATGGTGACTCCGGTCTCACGCACCGGGGTTTCCAACTGAACATTTTTCGAAACGTGTTACTAATAGTTCATGTTTATACTCTTTGTCAATAAAACAAAGATAAATACAAGAAAACGAAGGCTACATTTCGTTTTCTTGTATTTATCTAATGCTTTCTGCAGCAAGTAAAGTTGTTTCTAATTTGTTTAATAAAACAAAGATATTTAATCACTTTAAGCTCTGCAATGCGGCAGCTACTCAAAATTTCAACAAAAAACAATAACGGAGAATAAAGTTATTCGACAAACCCGGTCTCACAGACCAGTGGGTCACCATTGGCGGGTTAATAATTGATGAGGATAATTATAATAGGGTTTATTCATTCGAATTTTTGTATTCATGACAGAATCTCTTTTTTGCTTTTCCGTAGCAATTGTTCTTCCTCTCCCAGGTGGGCATGATAAACATATTCTTTCGTGTCGCAGATAAAGGTGATCTAGAGCTGGCCACATGAACATGCATCCCAGGCCAAAAAAAAAAGATAAAGGTGATGCTACAGATGAATGAATTTACCAGTTTTCAAGGTGTTAGAGAATACCACGATCGTAATATATTAGTAACAACTTTATTATTCTTATTAAGGTGCTAACAAATCTGTAGAAATATTAAACGTGAACACTGTTAAAAATCACAATCATTTGATTTCTGGTGTAACTAGTAATGAAAGGCACTCGGTTAGTTTACACGTTTTTCATATAAACAGTCTTGAATATTCTGAAAAAACAACATAAAACAAAAAAAATTCGCCCGTTTTTCTGGAACTACTCCTCCTCGGCGCTGTACAAAAAGGTGTGTATGGCGTTCCGCAATTCCAGATTGGGCACGTACTCGGTACTTTCGAGGGTAATGTTCGTCATGGGACTTGTGAACTTCCCGGACATGAACCATTCCGTTATTGCTCGTTTTTCATAGGTGAAGCCGTCACTCACGGTGACGGGTTCGCGCATAATCTCCTGCGTTATTGGACAGATGTATTCGTCGGGTATGTCGTTTATTTTACTCCAGTAGCTCGTGTTGAAATATTGCTCGTCCTGCTTCAGCCACTTTAATTCGTTCATCAGTTTTTCCGCTTTCTCGTCATCTGAAAATGAGATTTTCGTGTGATTAATGGGGATTTTGTGCGAAAACCAGGTATTGTTTTGATTCGCAATGCGGCGTTTGTCATATTTTTATAACGAGGGTCATTGAATGACGTGAAGAGGTAACCATTATAAAACAGCCATTTATTAAAATAGATAAATGCTTGAAAGTTGTGCCATATCTACAACGTATCTTCGCTAAACCTAATAAAAAAAAGTTGGCGTCTCAATAAATTTGTGTCTCCCTAGTCAAACACTAAAATTCTACCTAAGATGGTAGATTATGCAAAGTATCGTATTTATTATTACTAAAAAAATAAGTTTTGTAACCTTACCTAGCTCAAGTCCTGAACATATTTCCTCTTCACTCATAGTCATAATTTTCTCACCGTCCAGTCCACTGTTTACAACATTCTCCTCAATATCTTCCAAACCAACCTCTTTAAACCATTTGACCGCATCCTTATTGGTCCATTCCACTAGTATTTTGGCCCTAGATTTTAATTTATTGGCCACGGCAGTTTGGAATACCTAGAAGTAATATTCACGTAATGAAATAACCGTGAGATCGAAAAAATCCCATGGTTTAACTGCTTGATGCTTCAGATTTTTTTATAGAAACATAAAGCAGAATCAACTTTTGGGAAATTTGAAAAGTTTCAAACTTGTAGCAATTATGCTTATATTTTTTTAAACGAACTGAAAGACGTACAAGTTCAAAAATGCAAACTGCTCTTTCTCTTGGGATTAACTCGAAATGTAGGAAAGGGGTGTTTGGTGGTTTTTGTAGAAACATACAGCAGGTTGAATTTTTGGAAAATTTGAAGAGTTTCAAACTTGTAGCAATTATTTTTATATTTTCTTAAACAAACTGAAAGACGTACAAATTCAAAAATGCAAACTGCTCTTTCTCTTGGGATTAACTCGAAATGTAGGAATGGGGTATTTGGTGATTTTTGTAGAAACATGCAGCAGGTTTAATTTTTGGAAAATTTGAAGAGTTTTAAACTTGTAGCCATTATTTTTATATTTTCTTAAACAAACTGAAAGACGTACAAATTCAAAAATGCAAACTGCTCTTTCTCTTGGGATTAACTCGAAATGTAGGAATGGGGTATTTGGTGATTTTTGTAGAAACATGCAGCAGGTTTAATTTTTGGAAAATTTGAAGAGTTTTAAACTTGTAGCCATTATTTTTATATTTTCTTAAACAAACTGAAAGACGTACAAATTCAAAAATGCAAACTGCTCTTTCTCTTGGGATTAACTCGAAATGTAGGAATGGGGTATTTGGTGATTTTTGTAGAAACATGCAGCAGGTTTAATTTTTGGAAAATTTGAAGAGTTTTAGACTTGTAGCCATTATTTTTATATTTTCTTAAACAAACTGAAAGACGTACAAATTCAAAAATGCAAACTGCTCTTTCTCTTGGGATTAACTCGAAATGTAGGAATGTGGTATTTGGTGATTTTTGTAGAAACATGCAGCAGGTTTAATTTTTGGAAAATTTGAAGAGTTTTAAACTTGTAGCCATTATTTTTATATTTTCTTAAACAAACTGAAAGACGTACAAATTCAAAAATGCAAACTGCTCTTTCTCTTGGGATTAACTCGAAATGTAGGAATGGGGTATTTGGTGATTTTTGTAGAAACATGCAGCAGGTTTAATTTTTGGAAAATTTGAAGAGTTTTAGACTTGTAGCCATTATTTTTATATTTTCTTAAACAAACTGAAAGACGTACAAATTCAAAAATGCAAACTGCTCTTTCTCTTGGGATTAACTCGAAATGTAGGAATGTGGTATTTGGTGATTTTTGTAGAAACATGCAGCAGGTTTAATTTTTGGAAAATTTGAAGAGTTTTAGACTTGTAGCCATTATTTTTATATTTTCTTAAACAAACTGAAAGACGTACAAATTCAAAAATGCAAACTGCTCTTTCTCTTGGGATTAACTCGAAAGGTAGGAATGGGGTGTTTGGTGATTTTTGTAGAAACATACAGCAGGTTCAATTTTTGGAAAATTTGAAGAGTTTCAAACTTGTAGCAATTATTTTTATATTTTTTAAAACAAACTGAAAGATGTACAAATTCAAAAATGCAATCTGCTCTTTCTCTTGGGATTAACTCGAAATGTAGGAAAGGGGTGTTTGGTGATTTTTGTAGAAACCTACAGCAGGTTCAATTTTTGGAAAATTTTAAGAGTTTCAAACTTGTAGCAATTATAACAAACTGGAAGATGTATAAATTCAAAAATGTAGACTGCCCTTTCTCTTGGGATTAACTCGAAAGGTAGAAATGGAGTGTTCGAATTTTTACACAAACATAAAACAACATCAATTCTACTTTTTCTTGGGATTAACTCCAATTATAGGGCTGAGGTGTTTCACGATTTTTATATGAACATAAAGCTAAATCAATTTTGAGTTAATGTGGTTTATACATTTACCCGTCAAGAATTTGACTACCCACCAGTATTTTCACCGCCTTGGTGTTCTATTAAATTTTGGTAGCCTGCGTGCCGAAAGCCTTCAGTGGCCAACATTATGCGGCTCTTGCAGTTGTAATTTTTTAATAGACTTACCAATTGCTGAGGCAATTTCCAGACATAGAGAGTCTTGTCGAAACATCCGGTCACAAGGAGCTTACAATCCTCACTGAACGAACAGCTGGTGACCATGCTGTCGTGATCAAGGACGTGCAGACATGAAGCGCTGTAAACTGACCAAATTCTCGCCTGTCTGTCTGTTGCGGTCGAGCAGACTAGTTCACCGGCTCCGGGTGAGAATCGTGCGCAAAACACGGTTCCTCCGTGACCTTGGAGGACTCTCCATATTTTCACTTGCACGCAATCGTATACGAAATCTCCATCGGCCTAAAAGTTGAATCAAAATTAAATTCAGTTGTCTCTTGGGTACTCTTACTATTATTTTAACGCAACGTATCCTATATTCATGTAGATGCTCCACCGAAAAAAAATGTCTCAGTCTATGCCCATCGTCTGTTTATGCTATCTACTACCTACTCAAGCCGAAGGAAGCGAAAAGAGGAAGGTAAGAGCATGGGCAACGTTCCAATGCCCAAGAAAACAGGGAGAAATCCCTTCGAGTGTTTATTTTCATTGATACTATTTTGTTGGTAATAGAGGTGGGTCGACTCAAAGATGCAAAGTCCTAGAAGTGAGTTGCGTAGTCATGTGACTTCTGTGCAAATTTGCAACTCAATTTTATTCACGAAGTTTTTGAGATTAAAAACATTTGGAGATGGTAGTGTGGTAATTTTCTGCTTATTAATATATTGTACATCTATGAAATCTTCGACACTGGTTTTACTCTGGCTCCGAAAAATCGTTCTAACCAGTGACGGTTCGCGGGTTTTTTTCTGGTACGGCCGAGGAACAAGAGGTGGTAATACAGATAGGTAGGGTCAGTTGCAGTGACCGCACCTATCTGTATTACCACCTCTTGTTCCTCGGCCGTACCAGAAAAAAACCCGCAAACCGTCACTGGTTCTAACCCCCTTCATCGACGAGCGTGCCTTTGCTGATTTGTCGCCCCTCCCCCGGCAAATTACCAGAGGTTTCTAGTAGATAGCTCCCCTTTTGAATAAGGGGAGGAGTCCGACATGTATTGAATCGCAATGCATAAACGCACATTGCCTTCGCATCAAAGAAGAAAGAAAAAAAGGAGCGCAGAAGCCTTCCCGACAATCCGATTTGCTGCTGCTTATGTCACAGTTTTTAGCTGTGCCTAAATTTTCCACGAAGGCGATGAGGTTTGCTTTCTTCGGCAGAAGCATTTTCTATCCAACTTAGACCCAGTCCTGAGGAACTCACCTATACGCTTAGAGTTTCTCACTCTATTGATATAATTATCAAGATATGTATACTGTCAATTGATTTGAATTACGAGTATGTTGTAGTACGATCTTTCACTCAACAGATGCCGGTACTTTTATCACCACGAGAGAGAAAACAAAATGACTGGAGTACACTTGACGTTTGAGCAGCGAAAATGTGTATACATTTTTTTTTTGGCGGTCTCTGAATGTCTAAACGCCACCTTTCATATAAAAATCGTCAACAAATTCTGTCACTAAAGTACAGCGTGTCTATCAACAATTCAATATTGGTCGACAGGGTCACGTACCGTCTCGCAATACCATATTGGTTTCAGTGGCGGTTTCTAAGGGGGGTATTCGGATAATTACCCCCTAAGAATTTTTCGCTTAACAATTTTTATTGTTAAAAATTACCGATATTCCATATTCCAAATAAGTAATATAACCGGCAAATTTTTCCAACGCTTTAAAAAGTTGGAAAATGATCGGGAGATTTCACGGAACAGGTTTATGAGAGCGGAAGCACCACTTTATTTATCTTTTTTTAAATTAACCCCCCCCCCCCCCCCCCCCAGACTAGTAGGTTGGAAACGCCCTTGGTTGGCTTGGGTGAAAAAATTTGAAGAAACTGAAACTGGTAGCGTGTTAAACGTGAAGCATGGAGCTCCGTGAACAGTGCGGACGTCGGAGAACCAACAGACAGCGAGGGAAGCTTTTGAACGCAGTCCAGAAATCTTGCATTTTAGGCATCAGTGGAAGAAGTTTAAGACTAAGAAAAAATCTTAAGATAGATAAAATTTTACCCTTATAAACTGTAAGTTGTGCAAGCCTTTTTTCTGCATCACCATGAGTGGGAAAATTCAGACATTCTGAATAATTTGCTAATGACTCATGTTTCTGGTTGGGTAAACAAACAATTCGGTGTTTTCGGAATTGTAGGCCAGTCATTATTTGAAAATGACAATGAACAAACAGTGCCCGTTGATTCAGAACGTTATGCGACTATGTTGTAAGGATTTGTTGGACAAAAGTTGAGACAGCTTGGCATTGACTGTAAAAACCTGTTTCCAGCTAGATGGAGCAACGGCCCACACCGCGCGAACAAACAATTCGGTGTTTTAGGAATTGTAGGCCAGTCATTCTTTGAGAACGACAATGAACAAACAGTGCCCGTTGATTCAGAACGTTATGCGACGATGTTGTAAGGATTTGTTGGACAAAAGTTACGACAGCTTGGCATTGACCCTAAAAACCTGTTTCCAGCTAGACAGAGCAACAGCCCACACCGCGCGAAAGTGTATGGCTGTAGTTACTAAAATGTTCGGAACTGTTATCTCACGTTTCGGTAAAATCGTTTGGAGTAGAAGAGAACAGCGGTCACGGGAACAGCAAGCGATGAAAACCGGAAGTGAAAATGGCTACGCTGTACGCGCAAAATGGCTGCCAAACTGAAAAAATCTGGGGAGATTTAGAGTGGGGAAATTAAAATCTGGGGATTTTGCCGTAAAAAAATCAAATCTGGGAGATCTTCAAACAAACATGTTCACCAACCAGTGACGGTTCGCGGGGTTTTTTCTGGTACGGCCGAGGAGCAAGAGGTGGTAATACAGATCTCTGCAACTGACCCTACCTATCTGTATTACCACCTCTTGTTCTTCGGCCGTACCAGAAAAAACATCGCGAACCGTCACTGTCACCAACCATCAAAATATAGAGGATTTTCATGGCGTGAAATTAAAAATCTGGGGGAATAAAATGGCAACAGTTGAGCATCCAATTTCCGGGATTTCAGTGTGCCAGACTTTTTCCTGTCGGGGTTTCCGAGGCGCATCATTATTCAAGAACTCAAGCAAGCTATTGGTGATGAAGTTGCAGCCATTGGTGAGGACCTACGGATGCGCGTGTACGGCAACGTTTGCAACAATGCATTGATGTAAACCAGGATTGTCAAACAGGCGGCCCGCGGGCCACATGCGGCCCTCGAGATAATTTTTGTGGCCCTCGATGCTCTAAGAATAAATGAAAATAGAAGAAGATAGCGCGATAGATAAGTAAATATGTGCACATTTTTGTACCTTTAAAATATTTAATTAATCTAAAAGCAATTATATTATATTTTAATTATCCTATACATATTCATATTCCTGAATCCTCAATTCAAAATATAAATTTCACAAAATTTGAAAATGTAAACGAAGGCCATCTGCCTGATGTATTTCTCAAAAAATAATCTTGTAAATAATTGGCACACTTGGTCGTATATATAGACATTTTACATAATTTTTCTCTGCTTCCGTATATGATGTATGACTAGTTGAAAAGCGTCAGTTGGCTCTGCCTCACCCTGTATAAATCACCTGAGATTCGCGGACGACATAGTGTTAATAAGTAATGACAGTGAAGAACTAACCTCCATGGTAGCAGAACTATCCGAAATATGAACCTAAATAAAACCAAGATAATGCACCGGTCGTCCAAATTACGTTATCATCGACAGTACAACAAAAGAAAATGTGACAAACTATGTCAATCAGCGGTGGCTCGTGGATCTTTGTAGAGGAGGCTAAGACGGAGATGCCGCTCATTCTGCACTACTTATAGAGGAAGCAAATACTCCGCTGCTATATTGATCAAATTTTCTTCCGTAGCCTCCTCGCCGAACATTCACGAGCCGCAGCTGGGACTTAATAAAAATTGGGAAAGAAAAACAGACCGCAGAAGTCGCACGTAGAATCCAACTGTCGTGGCCTGCTTTCGATAAACTTACTTTAGCTTTATACTAAAAGATAGACTGAACATGAAACTAAACGTATATGACAGTGTGGAAGACAAGTGGTCACATAGAGCAATGCAATGGAGACCAAGAAGAATCCAAAGAAGCAAAGGAACACCACAACTGCGATGGACGGACGAGATCAAGAAAGTAGCAGGAAAGGAATGGACCCAAGACAGGAAAACATGGAAGGAACTAGAAGACCCCTATACCCAGCATTAGACGCTACAAGACAAAAGTTAAATTTACACACCTTTGCAATAGTTATCGTCCACAACTTAACCAAGCTGTCATTCCCACCGGTCGCCAGAAGGTACTTCTGATCATCAATCATATCAACGTTAGGAATCGGCTCGAGATTCGGGGAGAAATCGCAGGTTTGTATCCCTAAATCGTGCGCGTTGTCCTGAATATGAACGTTATCCCCCTCGAGCGTCCATATTCGAAAATCCTCATTATGGCAACCGGTCGCTATCACATTCCCATCCGGGGAAAAGCTCATCGACGTAATAGCGTCCAAGTGTCCCTCTAAAACACTGAAGCAGATCATGTAATAGTATATTATTAAACGAGTGAGAAAGTTGGCCATTGCTACGAGAGTGAAGTTTGCAACACGATCCGTAGGCGAGTGTGGCAATGGCCAACTTGTTCACGAGTTGAATACTATACTTTTTGGCATCGTATTAAATAATTACCTAAAGATTTTTCTATTTGTATTAAATTATAACGAATAATTTTTCTATTTGGAAATTGCGGCAGTTCGCCGACACAAAAAACGAATCGTAACCATAGTAACAACTAAACTGTTGGGCAATGAAACGGCTATCATTTGATTGGGCGTCACCTGTGGAGAAATTGATTCGGCCGAATAATGGACAACTTTCTCAATCATTTATATTATTTAATAAGATGCGAAAAAAAAATAAAAAAATTAAATCCGTCGTAATGAGCGCACGCGCCTACCTTACGGGCTCCATGGTGTTAACATCCCATACGGTGGCGACCTCATCATCGCCGGCGGTTATTAACAGGTTTCCGTCCGGCGAGAACCTGCACTCCCTGATACCCAATTTATTCTCAGCCACCGACTGTATTTTATCGCCGGTCTACTGAAAATAGGCCCGGATATTTTACATTCCGCGTCATATATGTAACGATAATTTACCGCAGGATCCCAGATGTAAGCCCAGCCGTCCAGAGAGCATGTGGCTAACATATTGCCCTCTTTATTAAATTCAACGTGATTCACTGAATAAGAATGTCCATCGATTGGCGAATTTGTAACTTCCTCCAGGGTGTTCTCCTCGGTCACGTTGAACAAACGCACCAGCTTGTCACTGAAATGTGACCATCCTCATCAACATACCGAAAAGCTTCATTGAGATTATGACAACCATCAGTAATGTCGCAACGAATATTAAATTATAGAAATATGTATAAGGAAATTATAATTGTTTATTTGTTTTTAGTCTTAGTAAGACTTAATTTTGCATTGCAGAGGTACGAACAGGTTGAATATTTATGTATTCATGCTATTTTTCTACAAGTGAGGGCTTTCAATTTTAATCAATATTTTAATACCTTAAATAATAATAAATCGTTTATTGACCATAAATTCTTACAAAAACAACATCATGGTCAAATGTAAATTTATTCCAATAAAGATAATTTACGAGGAGGACAAAAAGATCTTGATCGATAGCCCTTTCACAAAGATGCATTGAAGACAACAGATACAAAATAGTGTATAGTGTATCAAGGTCCGAAAATAGGCTTTAGCAACCCGCCGTTTTTAGAAACACGAGAGTTGCTAAAAGTGGAGGGTTGCTAAAGCATTTTGGCATTAGTTACACTCGATATTTTTTTGCCTGCCTTAAGTAAAAACAGTGTTTCAGGAAATTTTATATCGCGCACCATTGAATTCAAAGTGAACTGTCACTGTCAGATTTTTGCATAGCCTACTCATATTATGCATATTATTTTTTCAGTCCTAGATATGCTAAATCTTAGTTTCGGCACGATTTTTATGGCCGAAATATATGGTTTCGGTAGAGGCAGGCGAAAAAAATCTTTGAATACCTCGCGTGAAAAATATATTTTTCTTTTGCCCAAAACGAGTAATGTGTACTTGCCTGGATCCCGTGGCCACAATCGAGTTTCCGTGAAAGCAACAGGAATTAATGGGCCCCTCGAATATATCCTCGATCTTTTCAATCAGTTCGACGATATTATCCTGAGCTTCGGCGTTCATTACAACATTTTCCTCGGCGATGCCGCCATTGAGCAAAGCCGCCAGCTGAACGTGGGATTTCACCAGTTCCGAGTCGAGACTTAAATTATTCGTCAGATCCCAGATTATCACGGATTTATCGTTCGAACCTGTGGACCCTTCAAATGAGCATTTAAGTTAGAATTGACCGACTTAAGCTTATACGTTACGCTAAACAGTGATCTAAACATACAAAATATAGTGTTGAGAAAGAAGCTAATTACAGGAGATGAAAAATAGTACGTCAAATAGAATATGTAACTACATTACATAGCGTGTCCCATAAGTATCGATCTTTCGCGTAATACAAGGTCATTTTCCATTTTTAAATGTTAGTAACTTTATCCGTCTTGAACAATTTTTTTTTGTCCTTGGCCCATATGGCCAGCTCTATACGATTTGAACTATTTTATTTCTATTAAAACAATACCAAACAACATGAATCATATCAAATTTAAATACTTTGTATAATGTTTTGCTATTTTTTTTACATTTTGATTATTCTTGGCTGATACTTTCGGGACATTCTGTACAACACAATTCAGTTTAACCCTTTCGCTCACAGTGTACACTGTAGTGTACCGAACTTTATAGGCTTTCTATAATAAATGAAGCAACCTGAACCCATTTTCTAATGCTGTACACTTAAATGTGCATATTAATCTAGCTAAATAAAACTTATACTGCCATCTATCGGATTTCGGAAAAATTTTGGAAACAAAATAGTAACTGAAATTGCATGCTGGCTGACTTTCTGTTACAGAGAAAAATTGAAAATTCGTGAGTGAAAGGGTTAAGCCTAAACTAATAGTGTATACAGGGTGTTGAGTTGCGAAGCGGGCCATAGGGATTTACATATAAAATTTAAAATGTGTTAATATTGTCTCCCCTAATTATTTGACAGCATCGATCTTGGTACATTATTTTTAAAGCTTTTCCAGCTGAATTATTTGTACCTTACTTAATGATGTCCGCAGAGTATTTACCGAGATATTTGCAAAAAACTTTACTATTATTTTGAATTAAAAACAAAGGTTTGCCATGAAATCATAATGGCGCATATTTCATTGTGTTCTAAAAAGTGACAGTTGCTGTCACATTACGATTTATCAAATCAACACTCTGATATGTGTATACATTGAGTTCGAATAGTAAGACTTACAAATGTGACTAAACATTGTGCTAAAAAAAAAATTCTCAGACAATCTTAAAAATAGGTTGAATATAATCCTTCCATAATTATAATGGAGTGTCGTGTAGTATTAGCAGTATTTGTCAGGCAATTTGTCTAACGGCCAAGCGATTTCGAGATTCTTCAGTCGCGTGTGTGTAAAACAGCGAATTTAGAAAAAAAACTGCTTCAATATGAAAATGCGTTTATTTGGGCAAATACTTTAAGAAACAATTAATGGCGCTTCAGAGAGTCGCCCTTCACTCTGTTTCTTTGCCCAAATAAACGCATTTTCAAAAAGCAACAGTTTTGTGTGCAACGATTAACCCTGTAAACTCCTGTTATTCTCATGCTAACAAAGTCACCTTTGTAGATTGAAATATGGCCAATATCCAATAAAAAAAGCAGCAGTTTGTTTCGAAATTCATTGTTTTACATTCCCCACCGCAATCAAAATAATATTCGTAGAATTATTTAAGAATACAAACCACGTATGAGTGTGCTATTAGTACATATTTTACCTGATGCGACGAGTGATAAATCCCTAGAGATGGCGACACAGTTGACGTATCTCGTGTGGCCTGTCAGGGTGCAGAGGCAGGCGCCTTCCAGATCCCAAATTTTGACCGTTTTATCCAAACTCGACGATAGCAAATTCATGCCGCTGTTCGTGTACTTAACATTGGTGACGGCGGACGTGTGTCCTTCGAAACAGGCCGCCAGAGCTATGCTCGCCGAGCCGACGTAGTTCTTGTGTTTGGGAGCCATGACGCCGGTTATCGTCCAAATTTTGATGTCTTCGCTGTTGCCACCGGCAGCCAGACTGTAGTATTTCGTGAATGGATCATCCGCTAAAATTAAAAAAAAGATATATGATTAGAGATAATCATATTAAGGCATAGGATAATCTGGCAACTGGTACAGATGAAGCATATCTAGTCGGCTTAGGCATGTTAGTAATTAAGATGATTATTCTTCTAGAATTAGAGGTAGGTTTTGGAAAAATGTGACAGTTAATGTGTAGATGAATGGGAAGTTTAAACCAAAAAGCCACGACCTATAACAGATACTCCACTTACTCCTTCTTCCGATAGAGTCTGATTTATAAACTTAGAAAAATACTCCTGATTCAACATGTTTACATAATATTTTCTTTTATCAGCTACAGACTATTCAGAGTCATACCAAAAGATTAATATTCCGACCTAAAGGAAGTGAATTATTTCGAAGTCTAGGGATGGAGTGTTAGGAGATTTTGATTAAATTATCAAGGAGGATTGATTTTGAGTAGATTTGGAAAGTTTCAGCAGTGTGGCGATTGAGTTTTTATTTCTTTTAGCAAGTGGCGAAAATATTTTTTTTTTAATTGTCATCCGCGTTGTTGTCGTGCGATTATTAAGAGATCTAGGCATAGAGTGTTTTGAGATTTTGATTACATTATTAAGGAGGTTTTATTTTGAGATGATTTGAAAAGCTTCAGCACTGTGCGAGTGTTATTTAATTTTTTTTAGCATCTATGAAGTTTGCAATTATAAAATTGTTAAATGCTATCTTGTGCAATTATTTCAAAATATACGAATGGGGTGTTTTGAGATTTTTATTTGGTTATCAAGAAGAATCAATTCTAAGGCAATTTCGAAAGTTACAGCAATTGTTATTTTTTTTGTCATCCGCTCTGTTCATGTGCGATTATTTCGAATTCTAGTGATGGGGTGTCTTGAGATTTTGATTAAATTATCAAGGAGGATTGATTCTGAGTAGATTTGAAAAGTGTCAGCAGTGTGGCGATTGTGTTTTTATTTCTTTTGACAACTTGCGAAAATCACAACTTTCGAATTGTCATCCGCTCTGTTATCGTGCGATTCTTAAGACATCTAGGAGTAAAGTGTTTTGAGATTTTGATAAAATTATCAAGACGGATTTATTTCAAGGTGATTTGAAAAGTTTCAGCATTATCGCGCGTATTTTTCCATTTTTTTTTGGGATTTATAAAGTTTGTAACTATAAAATTGTAATATTCTCTTTTCTTGTGCGATTATTTCAAAATCTAGGAATGAAGTGTTTCAAGATTTTTATTACATTACCAAGGAGGATCAATTTTAAGGAGACTTAGAAAGTTCCGGCCCTCTAGCAATTGTTTTTTTTTCCAACATTTAAATTATCATCCGATCTGTTCTCGTGCGATTATTTCGAAATCTAGGAGTGGGGTGTTTTGAGATTTTGATTAAATTATCAAGGAGGATTGATTTTGACTGGATTTGGAAAATTTCGGCAGTCTGACGATTGAGTTTTTATTTCTTTTGGCAACTGGCGAAATTCACAACTTTTGAATTATCATCCGCTCTGTTGTCGTGCAATTATTACGATATCTAGGGATGGGGTGTTTTGAAATTTTGATTAAATTATCAAGGAGGATTTATTTTGGCGTGATTTGGAAAGTTTCAGCATTTTTACATTTTTTTTTTGGCATCTGTAAAGTTTGCAACTATTAAATTGTTATATGCTCTGTTATTTCAAAATATAGGGGTGGGGTGTTTCGAGATTTTTACTAAAGAACCAAAGAGAAACAAAAAGTTTCAGCACTCTAGCAATTGTTATAATTTTTTTTGCAACTGACTTGGAAAATGTTTCCATCTTAAGCTAAATAAGAAAAGTTTTAACATTACTAAAACATCCAAATTATTTCTCAACGTAGTCGCCACTAGCATTAAGTCGTTAGTAGTAACGGGAACTTGTTGTCGCCTAGTTTGCACATTGATTTTTAGCTCCTCATTAGTGCTGAACCGCTCTAGGCTAACTCTACTTTCATCCTGATGAAGAAATGGAAATCGCTTGGTACCAAATCCTGGCCGAATATCTCCCATCCGAAATTCTGAAGCAGGCGTTTTGTTTATGTCGTCAGTTGGTGGCGATCATATGGAAGGACAATGTGTCCAATTTTTATTCTGTATTGCTCTCCGTAGGCTTTTCAGGGTTTTCACAGTAAATCACTGCAGTAATCGTAACCTAGATCAGCAAAATTCCTCTGCAATCCCAAAACACAGAAGCCATAAAGTCCAGTACGGTAACATAGAAGATAATCGGAGAATAATAGGAGAATTGCAGAAGCATAGAAAATCTACCATTAGCTTCCGTTTGAGCAGAACAGGACTTGCACATAAAATTCATGGAGATGCTGCATAATACATGAAGTAATAAAAAGAAACGCGGGTTCGCTTCATGACAGAAACAATCCGAACGAGTGGATAGCTTGCTGATACTACAGGAAACCTTGTTTCACTGCTCTTCGAAGTTTGTGTTTGCTGCTCTATACCGAAGCTGTAGATGGTTACAAAACGAACAAAATCATGACCAGGCACGAAAGCAAGCCCTTCCACCTTCAGAGATATTAAACCGGTATACAAAATATTTCTAGAAGAATTTAGCAATCTAATTTAAACCAATCGCTCAGAAACGTATGTAGGGCGGGTCAAAGTTCCTTTCCTTGGACACGTGCTCATATTCAGAGGTATTCAGGTGCGTTTCGCTATGGTAGAAGCCATAACCAGATGGAAAACGCTCGTGACGACCAAGGAAACACAGCAACATGGTATCGCCGCTTTATACCAAACTTTGTAGAAATCTTCCAGGCGTGTCCATCTTGTTTTTTTTTTGTTTTGATGTGTAGAGGAGAAATATTTTATAGACACCCCCGTAGCGGGGTAGTGTTGGAGTCCCTGATGGGTGTACCAACGTGCTAAAACTCCTCCACTTGTCGCTGTGCGGATAGATGTCCTCTTGGTTGAAGAAGAAACTCGCTTAACTGTAAACCTTTTAAGAAATCGGTAAACCCGATTCTCATTCACCAAGCCGATGATAACTTGCCACGCCACGTAGGGACCGACGCTTCAACCACCGGAGATGTTCTAAGCCAGGGACGCCCCGGGTAATGCCAAACCAGGCCGTGATCGAATACACAATGTCAACGCGGAAGAAACTGGTCCTCGGATCTGTTTCATACGGTTAACATAATTTTTATTCTTCGTGTAGATGTTCGCCAAACCCAACTGATGAATGAAGACTTAAAGAAGAAGTGACTGAAATGGAACGAAGCTCAACAGCAAGCTTTAGAGAAAATTTCCACGTCAACTACAGACCGACACCTGTAGCTATAGCACCGAGGGGGGGGGGGAGGTTCTGGGGCAAAAATGACCCATAGATAGTGTTACGTCTACCGCTTCTTATTTGACGCAAATTACTCTTAGGAGTGCTTTGAATTGAGAAGACTTGATCACGATAAAGAAATATATTTACAAACTGTACAATTTTAACAAGTTGTTCATCCGACAGCTCGGTGAACACTAATTTACAGAAATATGTAGAAAAGGGTGTTAAAATCGGGGGTGTAAGAGGGGCACAGGGTGCCGTCGATGGTCGCACCGCTTTGGTCTCCTCGGGTACCTATTTTTTCGCCTGCCTTAAGTAAAAACAGTGTTTCAGGAAATTTTATATCGCGCACCATTGAACTGTCACTGTCAGATTTTTGCATAGCCTACTCATATTCAGCGGAAGGTTGTCCAGATTACGCATATTATTTTTTCGGCCCTAGATACGCTCTAAATCGAAGTTTCGGCCCGATTTTTATGGCCCAAATATATGGTTTCGGTAGAGGCAGGCGAAAAATAAAATTAAGCTACTGCGGATGAAACTACTAGCCGGTACAAACGGGGGGAAGGTTAACCTCACCCTAACCTAAGCATAAGTACCAATCGTTGTGCGGGTAAAACTACTAGCCGGTCCAAAGGGGGAAGGGAACCTTAACCTCACTCCAACCTAAGCATTAGTACCAATCGTTGCAATCGCTAACTGGTAAGTGAAGACAATCTGGTTTTGAAAAGAAAGTACACCTATTCGCATAAAGAGACTTGGCAACATAGCCAAAAATCGTTACAGTACGATTCGAAACGTCAGTTGCGATGTTGCGACCGACCTTGAATGCTTATTCGTAACGATGCACTTGTGACTTTAGGACGAATAGTACACTTGTAGCTCATTTCTAATTTCGACAGCGGCGTGACCGTTGACGTGTATATCTATTTCAAATATAAACTAGTTATCACTCGGAGATAAACTCAGTGGAAACTCGGTATAGAGGCCTGAAGACACGTCTGGCCATTCTGGTAGAAGGTGAACATGACACCTGCTTTACAAAATTAGCATCGATTCACTTTGCTCTAAATTAAACAAAAATCAAACAACAGATGGAACCCCAGTTTGCCTCACCTTATGAAGTTAGTTGACCTATCCATGTGAAGTTCTTAGTTTACAATTTTATAGAAGAGGAGAAAATGGCACCTGGCCTACAAAATTAGCAAAGATTTCTGTAACGAGCTTCCAATGCCCAGCGTGGCAAGTAAATCATAAAGTTTTTAAGTTTTATGGAATTGATTACGCTGTGCATTGCATTCTTTCTAGAGCTCGTGGAATAGTCAAAACTCGGAGCGGCAAGTGAGGAGGAATGCGTCCATACCATTTGTTGGCAAATAGAGATGTAAATGTTTCACGTTTTTTTTTATTGATTTTGAGGGTACATAAGTTTGGCGGAGAATCTGGAGAACTTCCCACGGGTTCTGCTATTAACAAGCGATTCATTAGGCAGTGTTCCTGACAAGGGCGTTTCCAACCAACTAGTCTAGGGAGGGTAATTAAAAAAAAAGATAAATAAAGTGGTGCTTCCGCTCTCATACACCTGTTCCAAGAAATCTCCTATCCTTTTCCGACGTTTTAAAGCGTTGGAAAAATTTACCGGTTATGTTATTTGTTTGGAATATGGAATATCGGTAATTTTTAACAATAAAAATTGTTAAGCGAAAAATTCTTAGGGGGGTAATTACCCGATTACCCCCCTTTGAAACCGCCACTGGTTCCTGATTGGTTAAGCATTCCAAGTTTACCGAAATCTAGTCCACGAACAGAGTTGTTGAGGTTCCCGCTATTCTCTTGATTTTGGTAATTACTGTTGTGAGCGTATAGGCTAGAATTTCTACTAATTTTAAATAACATACAATTATAGTCTTACTCGACAATGTTAAATAAATAAGGTCATTCTTTGTACCATTTCATCATTTACAAACATTAACAATTCATAAATATCGTAATGGCTTTTCCCATAGCAAATCATTATGTACTGAATATTTTATACAAAACTAAGTAATTATAATATAACAGTTTTTTTCTATGAGGACAAAATACTATTTAATAGCTGTATATATGAATAATTCATAGATTGCTATTAATGTAAAAGTTGTGGAATATTTCAGTAAACAAAGATATTGGAATTGTATTCCAAATATTAGAAATACATTAAACGACAAAAAGTAATTGTTTGTTCAACACGATTTCTTTTTAAAATAATCTAAAAGTTCTATCGTAAGATAACAAAAACATTTTATCCAAAATCGTCTGTAATTGCATTAAATATTGAAATAATGTTTATAAAATTTTGACGTACATGGTGTCAATTTGAATTATTTCAAAAATCCCACGAAGGATCCAGCGGCAGCTCATGGACGTTTGGTGAGGAGGCTACGGAAGAATATTTGACGAATACAGCAACGAAATATTTGTTTTCTTTATGAGAGTAAGCAATTGAGCACGAGCGGCGTCTCTGTCTTAGCCTCCTCTACGAAAATCCACAAGCTACTGGAATAATCTAATTATTCCGTGAGTGCGAGTTATTCTGTGTAATGAACAATTACTTCCTTCAAATGACTATAGTAATTCGCTTATTACACACAATTTTGGATAACAAATATTTTTATTTTTTCCCAGTAACTGTATATTTTTCTGTTGGGAAATGTACAAATAAATAAATTACTTACGATCGGCAACCGTGATAGTGGAAATATCCAGCGTGAGCACTCCCAAATCGTGAGCATTATCAACGCTGCAAAGAGGTTGCGCACGTCCCTCATTAGTGGTATCCACCAAATCATGCGTGTGCCAGATGTGGATCAGCTCCAAAGAACAAGCGGTCACCAAATACTGAGAGTCCGGCGTGAACGATAATCCCTGCGTCGTACCTTCGTGTTGAAATATCGTTCTGCAAACAATTCAATAAATCTCGCCGTATTGCGCGTTTAAGCCCCTCAAATGGGATCTATATTTCAAAACACCATCCATAAATTCACATAACTCACATTAAGGTAAGATTGATATAGCAGTTAAAAATGTTATCAAAAAATATCGGAATACGAAATTAATACTGGAAAACAACTGCTTCCGTTGTGATTTATTTTTAAGGGCGACGCGACTCGGACCGTCTTACCGAGGGGACATTCTGATAATAGAAACGCTGAAGGTAAATCGGCTTTTACTATTCAGATCTCGTTTCTCGTTTGGGGAATTTTAGTACGAATCGATCGTTGATGGATGGGATTGGGTTTTTTTACGCGGGGAAATTGCTATATTGCGAGGGATGAACAAATTATATGTTTTTTTATGCGTACCTTACTAAATTTCGGTGCACCAAGTCCCAAATGCAAATTGCTCCATTGTCGCCAGCGGTTACCAGAATGGAGCTATCCGGAGCGAACCTAAAATGGAACGTAAACGTTGTTATGCATAAAGATGTTTTACGTCTATTAAAAAGTATATTTTATACCTAGTACTTTAATCTGCAGTAATAATTTTTTTTTTGCATTTCATCGTAATTTTTAGGAGATAACAAATTATTGAACACATCGAATTTTTTTATGCATTTGTATAACAGTCTTTACATGTTATCATTTATATTTACGCTTTCATAGTTTGTTTTCAATTTAAATCTTATTTTAAATGTCCATCGAACGTTTCGCAGACTCGGGTGAAACTGACGTTTAAAACGTCAAAATTATGAAAGACGGAAAAATGATACTTCAAATTCAAAAACCCACTTCCTGGTTTATTTTAAATTTAAATCATATTTTAAATGTACATCGAGCGTTTTGTAGACTCGGATGAAACTGACTTTTGAAACGTCAAAATTATGAAAGATGGAAAGATGGAAAAATTCAAAAACTCAGTATAGTCAAAAAAAACTTATTGTTTATAAGTTGTTCATTTTAGCATTCTCTACACTTATTATTAACATAAATTTGCTGTAACTATTATCGTTACATAATTATAAAAAAATTGAAGTCTTGAAAAAGACTTCTAAAAATAGTCCTAATTAAAAAGTCCCAAAAAAATCTAATAAAAGTCCTGAACAAGAAAGTCTTGAAAAAGATTTCTAAAAATAATCCTAATTAAAAAGTCCTAAAAACCCTAATAAAAGTACTGAACACGAAAGTCTTGAAAAAAGTCCTGATAAAAAAGTCCTGATAAAAAGTCCTGACAAAAAAATGTCTTCTAAAACGTTTCCTTCAAAATGACCAAAAATAAAGTCCTGAAAAAAGAGTTCTGTCAAAAAAAGGTCTTCTAAAACATTTCCTTCGAAATGACCAGAAATAAAGTCCTGAAAAAAGAGTTCTGTCAAAAAAAAGGTTCTGAAAACAAGTCCTGGGGAAACAGTTTTGAGAGTAAAGTCTTGAAAAAAGAGTCCTGTTAAAAATTTGAGAAAAAATTAAGTCTTTATATAAAGCACCAGAAATAAATGTCCTCAAAAAAATCCTGGAAGAAATCCGAAAAGTGTCTCGAAAAAAGGTCCGGAATAAGAAGTCCTGAAAATTAATCCTATAAAAATGTCCTGAAATATAGTACTGAAAAAAGTCCTGTAAAGATGGCTTGAAAAAAATTCCTGAAAAATGTAATTAAGAAAATTCAGAAAAGAATCCTGAAAAGAAGTCCTGAGGTTCTTAAGAAATTCTCGAACAAGTCCCAGTCCTGAAAATAAAGTCTTGAAAAAAGAATCCTGATAAAAGCCGCGAAGAAAAGTCCTGAAAAAAGTCTCCATACAAAATACCACAAATAAATTTCCGGAAAAAAAGCCCCAGAAATCCTGAAAGAATGCTAAAATAAGTCCTGGAGAAAGTTCGGAAAAAGAGTCCTGACGAAATATCATAAGAAAATTGCCCTAAAAATAACATGTTTAGAAAATAAACAAATTTCTGGAAAAAAATAATTGCAAAACCCTAAAAATAACATACTTAGAAAATTTCTGGAAAAAAATAATTGTAAAAAGTCCTTAAAAAGATCTGAAGAAATTATTCTGAAAAAGAAATCCCAAAGTGCCTTGAAAAAAAATCCTGCAAAATGGCCTAAAATAAGTTCTTAACAAAATTCCATAAATATAAAGTTTTGAAAATAAAAAGGAGAATTCTAAAAAATGTCATGAAGAAAATTCTGAAAATTTTTTCTGAAAAAATTGCGAAATATCATAACAAAATTGACCTGAAAATAAGATCTTTAAAAAATAAACAAAAATTTATTTGAAAAAAAGCATTGTGAAAAATCTTTTAAATGGTCCTTAAAAAGATCTAAAGAAATTGCCCTGAAAAAGAAATCCCAGTCTTAAAAAAAGTCTCGCAAAAAGGCCTAAAATAAGTCCTTAACAAAATTCCTGAAATAAAAAGGTTTAAAATTGTCTTGAAAAAAATGCTAAAAATATCTGTCCTTAAAAAGGTCCAAAAAAGGTCATAAAAAGTAAAAATCCTAAAAAATGTCATGAAGAAAATTCCGAAAAAAACCCGAACTTTCATAAAAAAATTGTCCTTGAAAAATTGCCCTGAAAATAACATTTCTAAAAAAAAACCATTGTGAAAAGCCCTTAAAATGGTCCTTGAAAAGATCTGAAGAAATTGTCTTAAAAAAGAGACTCCAAAGAGTCTTGAAAAAATTTCCTGCAAAAAGGCCTAAAATAAGTCCTTATCAAAATTCCTGAAATAAAAAGGTTTAAAATTGTCTTGAAAAAAAATGCTAAAAATATCTGTCCTTAAAAAGGTCCAAAAAAGGTCATGAAAAGTAAAAATTCTAAAAAATGTCGTGAAGAAAATTCCGAAAAAAACCCGAATTTTCATAAAAAAAATTGTCCTTGAAGAATTGCCCTGAAAATAACATTTCCAAAAAAAAAAACATTGTGAAAAGCACTTAAAATGGTCCTTGAAAAGATCTGAAGAAATTGTCCTAAAAAAAGAGACTCTTGTCTCGAGTCTTGAAAAAAGTCCTGCAAAATAAGTCCTTAACAAAATTTCTCAAATAAAAAGTTTTGGAAATAAAGCTAAAAATATCTGAAAAAGTCCTTAAAAAGGTCATGAAAAGAGAAATTCTAAAAAATGCCAAGAAGAAAATTCTGAAAATTTTTTTCTAAAAGAAATCCCGAAACGAAAAGTCCCAAAAACGTTCCGAAAAAAACAGTTTTTGCAAAGAAATGCTGAAAATAAAGGTAATAAATAACGTTCCGAAAAAAACAGTTTTTGAAAGGAAATGCTGAAAATAAAGGTCCTGAAAGAAAAAAGTTTTGAAGTCCTGAAAAAGAATCCTCGAAGAAAGGTCTTTTAAAAATGCCCTTAAAGAGTTCTGAAAACGTTGTCCTGAAGTACCAAAAAGGCTAAGAGAACAAAAACCTGTTAAGGTAAATATTCGGAAATACGAAATTTTACCAAAAGCTTTTTAGTTCTTCAAATTCTCAAATAACACTTATGTTCAAAGTTTCATATCAATTCGTTTATGAGATACAGCGTGCACAGACTGTTATGTAGAGAAAAAATGGTGATGTGGCCATCATGTTACTTTCTCCGACTTGATGGTATCATTTATATTTACGCTTTCATGGTTTATTTTCAACTGAAATCATATTTTAAACGTACATCGAGTGTTGTGTAAACTCGGATGAAACTGACGTTTAAAACGTCAAAATTATACTTCAAATTCAAAAACTCAGTTTATTCAAAAACTAAAGGGATTTCGAAAAAAACCCATTCTTTATAAGTTGTTCATTTTGGTATTCTGTACAATTATTATTAACATAAATTTGCTGTAACTATTATCGTTTCATAATTATAAACTAACTGAACTTTGTCTACTCTTGTAAATTTAATATTTGTAATTACCTTTTCATTAATAAAGACAAATTATTATTATTGTTTTTTATTTTTGTTTCCATTGAGTTTTCTTAAGATTATTAAAAGAATACTGGTGGCACTAAATCGTTAAAATACCTGCAGAGTCTGTACCGAATCTATAGAATACCGCACCGGTGCAGGCGGAGGGGAAAAAATAATGCACCGTAAATCTTACCTGCACACCCTGATGGCGTCCCCATTGACTTGGGCCATCGAATAAATTTTCGAGCCGGAATGTATATTCCATAAGACGGCGGTGCCATCAATCGAGGACGTTGCCAGCATCGATCCTTGAGGAGACACCCTCACGCAGGTTACGCCGTATTTGTGCCCCCGGAGCGGAGAGAAACTTTTTTCCGCATATCCGGTGCCGACGACCCATTCCCATAATCTTACCGTTTTATCACTGCAAAGAGAGACACGATAACATCATTCGAAACGATCAATAACACGGCCGCGGGGTTATTTTATCAATAACGAACAGATTCGCAACCCTTTTGAATAATGATAATAAAAACAAGTTCAAATTTAGTGTGCAAATAGTGAGGAGCGGGGTTGTTCGATTAGGGAAATATTGACTACTTTTAATAATCGATTATATCGATTCAACAAAATAATCGATTAACAAATAATCAAATGTTAGATTAATCAAATGATCGATTCATCGATTAAAGAAATAATCAAATAACCGATTAATCAAATGATCGATTCATTGTTTAATGAAATAATCAAATGATCGATTAGTCGATTAATCAAATTATCGATGAATTAATTAATCAAATGATCGACTCTTCGATTAATGAAATAATCAAATAATCGATTAATTAAATTATCGATTAATCAAATAATCGATTCATCGTTTAATGAAATAATCAAATGATCGATTAGTCGATTAATCAAACTATCGATGAATTAATTCTTTGTCGAGTAATAATCAAACCACCGATTAATTGATTTTTTATCGAATCATCGATTATTTTGCACATCCCTAATTAGGAAGCACTCACAGGGGTCAGGATTGTAAAGGTACAAACTACGAAAGGTATACCAAATTTTACCAAAAGCTTTTCAGTTCTTCAGATTAACAAATAAAACGGATGTTCAAAGTTTCATATCAATTGCTCTATTAGTTTTTGAGATACAGCGCGCACAGCACACACACACTTTCTCCGATTGATGGTAATATTTATATTTACGCTTTCATGGTTTATTTTCTATTTAAATCATATTTTAAATGTACATCGAGCGTTGTGTAAACTCGGATGAAACTGACGTTTAAAACGTCAAAATTATGAAAGATGGAAAAATTATACTTCAAATTCAAAAATATAAGTGGCTCTACCATCAACATGTTCAACGAGCCGCCACTGTATTATATAATAAGAACTATATTATAAAGTAACTGGATCTATTTAATCAATGAAATTGTGTACTTTGTCTTGAACTTCCGCCATTATCTATTGACATTTTTTATATTTAAATGATAACCTTTTGTTTAAATAATTATAGGATCATCAAAAACAAGTAGCCCAACGCGGGGCTCGAACCCGCGACCCTGAGATTAAGAGTCTCATGCTCTACCGACTGAGCTAGCCGGGCTGTGTATATTCTGTTGATATAAACTAAAGACGTACACGAGTTTAATATAAGATATTTTTAGATATTTATTTTTATCCTTATTTCGCATTTCTAAATCATACCCACTTGGACATCACATATATTTAGAAGAAAATAATCAATTTTTTTTAATATAATACAATTTGACCAATACAAAAATTCAGCATTTCAGTAAAATTTGTAAATAATACAAAAGTGTTTGATAAAGACGATGAATATTAATATAATTTTTCAAATATTTCTGCGCAATTCAGAAGATATAAGGTTACAAAAATCTGACATGAAAAATGGTTACAAGATGATGCACTTCATTTCAATGGTGAACAAGATACGAATATTTTTTGTAAAAACAAGTCTTCACTTTGACAAACAAGCAAAATCTTCATTTCTTTAACAATTATTAGTTGCACAAATTTTGCATTAAAATTTACCACAGCTGAATGGTTATATAAAAAATATTCACCGATTTTATGCGCCGTTTGTGAAAAAATTCCAATATTGACGATTCTACCGCCATCTATCAGGAGTTAAAGAAAGGACTCACGGGCCTCGTAAAGACCGTTTTTTTTCAGTTTTACGGAGAATGTTTTCATTTTTGCAACTACGGCGCTATCTATCGGGATGCTATTAACACGGCCCAAGGAATTTTAGAAGGTCTTCTCTGCGTCGTTTATCACAGCAATTAATTTATCGATAGGAACATGCCGCAAGTAACATAACCTCAATTTGTGTTACCAACTTAAATTTAAAAAAATAAAAAATCATGGCACACTTGAGGTTTTTTTTTAATGAACATACGATATAATATTTGGTATAGAATCCGAATCCGCAATAAAAAAGAGGGATTCATGATTCATATTTAAGATTTCAAAGTTGCCCAACCCCCTGTGCGGTGTTTCTGAAAAAAAAATTATAGGATCGGGTGGCCCCTTCGAAATCATTAAACTTTTATTCGGGACCTTTTTTTTACGATGCATATTTGTCGAGATATTCCAGTGGATAAATTAAAATAGGTCACCCGCTATAAAGGCTAAGCAGAGATGCCGCTCGTGCTATTTATAACAAATATTCCGCTGATGATTTGGTCAAATTTTCTTCTGTGGCCTCATCGCCAAACGAGCCGCCGCTGTTACAAGGTGTTAATAGGTCCTGTGGCGCAACGGATAACGCGTCTGACTACGGATCAGAAGATTCCAGGTTCGAATCCTGGCAGGATCGGTTCCTTTTATTTAACTGGTGGTAAATCCAGCAATTGGAGATAAAAGCACACATTTGCGGTTAAAGAGGATTAATTGAAAATTAACTGTGAGTTTAGCTGGTATCCTTGGTACTTTTCCTTCGATAAAATTATACAATCTGCACATGCGTAGGCAATTTTTTTTTTAACAGAGGGTTACACCGACCGTGCAATGAAAAAGCAGTGGCGAACAAACGTACATACAGTGTGTATCAAGTGGAATAAATTCGATAATAAATAAATGGGGGCTTGTTCGAAAAAAACGGTCGGATACGTCGATTAGTATTTTTAGATGCGCATTTTTTCGAACAAAAACTTTTTATACAGGGTGTGTCATGTAACAGAGGCCAATACCAACTTTCTTATTTTAAATGCAATACCCTGTATATTATTAAATTTTTGGATTGTTCAGAAAATTCTAGACATATTTCATGTACCATGTCCTTACCTATCTTCAACTGTTTAGGAAATAAACACACACACACAGAGACACATTTTTTTTCAGAAATTATAGAAATGGCATCTAGGGACCCTAAAACGGATATTTCCGTAAAAAAAATTGAAAATTTTTTCACGATCACAATAGTTTCTCGTACTTCGTGACGGAGAAAGTAAACAATATTATTATTTGAATACTGATATTCACTACAATACACTCAAAAACTAATAAGTAAAAAAACAGTTGAAGATCGCATTTGAAGCCGCTGTTTTTTTTAATTGCGGCAAACAGTGACGGTTCGTGGGGTTTTATCTGGTACGGCCGAGGTAGCAGAGGTGGTCACGCAGCCAGCCGTCCGTATCTATATGTATTGCCCCTTCTGCTATCTCGGCTGTACCAGAAAAAAAAAACCCTCGAACCGTCACAGGAGGCAAAACTTGTCTTTATAGGCAGTCGCCAATATTGCACTTCCGGTTACGAAAATCATATCTCCGCTAATGCCCTCTCTCCAGTCCTCCTTTATTGATCTCGAATTGTGTAATACTCGAGTTAAAAATTTAAAAAATATATATAAAATATGTCGACTAAATTCTACAAAAATTAAATTAGATTTGAAACACATCGTTTTATCAAACCAAATGGAGTTTTTGAAAATTTATCAATTACTTCGTGAGTTGTGAATTTTTGAAAATTTTAGATCTCGAATTGTGTAATACTCGAGGTAAAAATTTAAAAAAATATATAAAACATATCGAATAAATTCTACAAAAATTATATTAGATTTGCAAATCATCGTTTTATCAAACCAAATAGAGTTTTTGAAAATCCACCGATTATTTCGTGAGTTGTGAATTTTTGAAAATTTTAGATCTCGAATTATGTAATACTCGAGTTAAAAATTTAAAAAAATATATAAAACATGTCTACTAAATTCTCTAAAAATTAATTTAGATTTACAAACCATCGTTTTATCAAACCAAATAGAGTTTTTGAAAATCCACCGATTATTTCGTGAGTTGTGAATTTTTGAAAATTTTAGATCTCGAATTGTGTAATACTCGAGTTAAAAATTTAAAAAATATATATAAAACATGTCGACTAAATTCTACAAAAATTAAATTAGATTTGCAAATCATTGTTTTATCAAACCAAATAGAGTTTTTGAAAATTCACCGATTATTTCGTGAGTTGTGAATTTTTGAAAATTTTAGATCTCGAATTGTGTAATACTCGAGTTAAAAATTTAAAAAATATATAAAACATGTCTACTAAATTCTACAAAAATTAAATTAGATTTGCAAATCATCGTTTTATCAAACCAAATAGAGTTTTTGAAAATCCACCGATTATTTCGCGAATTGTGAATTTTTGAAAATTTTAGATCTCGAATTGTGTAATACTCGAGTTAAAAATTTAAAAAAATATATAATATATACGAAATTTTGATTTTTAATTACAAATTTAGACAGTACCAGAGAGAGCATACATATAGTACTAGGCAAATAAGCACCTACATGTATCCTACGCATAGATTAACTCTTTTCGAAAGATCGCCAAAATATTGCGCCCTACGATTTTTTAATAAATTACCTAGTCACATAAAAAATATAACTAGTTTGAAACTCTTCAAATCAATGTTAAAACAATACTTATTGGATAAGGAGTTATACACATTAAGTGACCTATAACATCATGTAGCAATAGAATCAATATATTGAAAAACTGCATTGTGCGTAATTTCTGGCGCAAAGCCTGTTTGCCGATTTCGATAGATCTATCTCAATCGGCAAACGCGTACCTTGCGCACTTATTGAAACCAAATTTGTTTGCAAAAATGTCAGTATTAAACACGAATTAAAATTATATCGTAATAAAAAAAAATGGTGATGTGGCCATCATGTTACTTTCTCCGACTTTATATTTACGTTTTCATGGGTTTATTTTCAATTGAAATCATATTTTAAATGTACATCGAGCGTTGCGTAAACTCGGATGAAACTGACGTTTAAAACGTCAAAATCATGAAAGATGGAAAAATTATACTTCAAATTCAAAAACTCGGTTTACTCAAAAACTAACGAGATTTCGAAAAACACTTATTCTTTAGAAGTTGTTCATTTTGGCATTCTGTACAATTATTATTAACATATTTTTTCTGTAACTATTATCGTTTTATAATTATAAACCAAAAATTAAAAAAATAATAATAAATTTTTTTCTCGAATAAAAATGATTTTATGAAAAATGTTTTCAAGCAAAAGATATTCATTTCTTTGTTGTCTTGAAAGTTTGTTTGAATGTTTTTGTGATATTTTTTATATTTAAGAAAATATTGGCAAAAAACAAAAAACAGTTAAGGTAAACGCCCACTTCCGGTGTACGAAATTTTACCAAAAGCTTTTCAGTTCTTCAGATTATCAAATAAGATGGCTGTTCAAAGTTTCATATCAATTGCTCGATTAGTTTTTGAGATACAGCGCGCACACACACACACACACACACACACACAGACACAAATTTTTTTTTTCCAGAAATTGTTGAAATGGCATCTAGGGACCCCAAAACGGATATTTCCGTAAAAAAATTTTTTGAAAAAAAAATCACGATCACAATACTTTCTCGTACTTCGTAACGGAGAAAGTAAAAAACTGTATTGATCCGTTCATTTTGTAAAGAGTTTATTGCACACATTATTTACTATTACGTTTTATTACTACACTTACAATAAAACTTTAGTCAAGTATCAACATTACCCAGTCAGTACCCGATGTAATTGCTCGATATTAGATGGGCACACATTACAATAATCTGTTTTTAAGTGGTGGGTGCTGCCATAAATAATAAATCATGCTTCAACCTGCTATTGACAGATTCGAATAATACATGCGCGTCGTTACTTTCAAGGGTAGTCGCTTATAAATAATTAAAACATTTAATATCTCGCTTTAATAAATATGCAAAATGGAAACGAGCAAACCGACCTAATTTAAATCCACCTGTCAAAATTCACAAATAATTATCGACAGGTAACTCCCCTCACCCTAAAATGGTTAGCATTTATTTTTTTATTTTTTACTTTCTCCGTTACGAAGTACGAGAAAGTATTGTGATCGTGATTTTTTTTTAAAAAATTTTTTTTACGGAAATATCCGTTTTGGGGTCCCTAGAGGCCATTTCAACAATTTCTGGAAAAAAAAATTTTGTGTCTGTGTGTGTGTGTGTGTGTGTGTGTGTGTCTGTGCGCGCTGTATCTCAAAAACTAATAGACCAATTGATATGAAACTTTGAACATAAGTTTTATTTGATAATCCGAAGAACTGAAAAGCTTTTGGTAAAATTTCGTACACCGGAAGTGGGTGTTTACCTTAACTGTTTTTTGTTTTTTGCCAATATTTTCTTAAATATGAAAAATATCACAAAAACATTTAAACAAATATTGAAGACAATAAATAAATGCGATTATTTTGTTTGAAAACATTTTTCATAAAATCATTGTTATTCGAGAAAAAAATTTATTAATTTTTTTTTCATTTTTGGTATACAATTATGAAACGCTAATAGTTACAGCAAATTTATGTTAATAATAATTGTAGAGAATGCCAAAATGAACAATTTATGAAGAATAAGTTTTTTTCGAAATCTCTTTAGTTTTTGAGTAAACTGAGTTTTTGAATTTGAAGTACATTTTTACGTCTTTCATAATTTTGACGTTTTAAACGTCAGTTTTATCCGAGTCTACGAAACGTTCGATGCACACTTAAAATATGATTTAAATTGAAAATAAACCATGGAAGCGTAAATATAAATGATACCATCAAGTCGGAGAAAGTAACATGATGGCCACATCACCATTTTTTATTTAGGCTTATACCATTCATCCATTGATCAAAATTTAATCCATTGTAGCGATTTCATTTTTAAAGAAAAATCTATGTACAATTTTCTACACGCAGAATTTGTAGATATCTTCGGTCGCTGGACGTCCTTCAAGACGTTTAGGACTTGTTACTGCCCCAATCTCCTTTTACCCCCTGATTGTGTGAAATCCCTATAATCCCTATAATGTGTGTTTATGATTTGATTCCATATTGCAATAACTTGCGCCACACTTAACTAATGAATTATAATTTTGTATACGACGGTAGTAGGTTTTTAAGCCTCTTGTATTAAAGCTTTATAGGTATAAGATAATTTTGGATTATTTTTCCTCGAGCGTTAATGCTCTAAAATCCAACCATTTCCGTTTCTTGGGGGCCGAAAATGACACCAAACTTGTGCTGGTTATTTATCCGTAGTTAAAAATAAAATAACTATTTCCACGAAAATCGCGGGATAAGAGGAATCGATTCTTACGCTATCAATAGTAGAAATAACTGGCTAAAAACACAAAAACAGAGGCGAAACGCGTGGAAACGGTGGAACACAAGGATCGGTTAGAGATCAGCTGATCATAACAACGGCCATTACTGTTTTAAGCAATTTGGGCCTGTGTAAAAACGGCGTCCGATTGGCCAATCACAACAACGTATTTTGGCGGCTATAATTTGATTTAGTCCGCCTGATTATTAAATGAGGTATAGTTAATAATAAATTTGTAATTGCGCAGTAGACGTCTATTGAAATTTGTAACGTTTCCCCGTCAACAAAAGTACGGTGCAGATGAGATCAAATAAGTTCAAAACTGGTTCAAGAGAAAACTGTGTCAAATCATTTTGCTTAAGTTACTTTCACCATGTATTATTTTTTTCGTATATTCGATCCATTTACCCCACACACACACGATCTTTCGCGCTCTATTTCTAACGCCTGGCTAAAAATAAACGCTTCGACGTACCCCCCTGGTCCGTAGGGTATTTCGAAGCCATCCCACTTTTTTGTAACTTTATAATGTAATTTTTCCAGAAGCTTTTATGTACTGTTGACTCGCATACCCGTTTTAATTGAACAAACTAATTTATTCTCCATCCTCATTTCCCCGTGATTTTGTTATGTAATAAAGAAAGAAAATAAAACCTGTTGCAATCGGATGCAAACACATATAATTAGAATTGATTTTCAATTTCAAAGTTTTAACGTAAAACGTTCTTATATCGGTGGTAATCATCATACATTCATAACATGTTCGTTCGATACAAATTGTGCTATTTTCAGTTTGAACATTTTTTAAGTTGGCAAAAAAAAAAATAGAAAAACAACTGCCGCAAACTTCAAACATTCAAAATGTACTCAAAATTAGTTCTACTTTACGATTCTATAAAAATCTATAAGCACTTTTTGCGAGATAACAGAATAGTGGCGTTCGATACAAATTGTGCCATTTTCAGTTTAAACATTTTTTAAGTTTGCCAAAACAGCTGCCGCAAACTTTAAACTTTTAAAATTTACTCAAGATTAGCCCTACTTTACAATTCTATAAAAAATATGTAGGCACTATTTTACGAGGCATGAGAACAGTGGCGTTTGAACAAAGGGTGTGCCATTTTTAATTTGAACATTTTTTAAATTTCTTACCTGGAACCGGTGACAATTATGAAATTTGGTGCAAAATCACACGTCGTAACATCGCTGGTGTGTCCAGTTAACGTTTGAAGAATCTCTGCAGATTCCGCTGTGATACTCATATTTGATCTGCAACAAAATATAAATTATTTGCAAACAATAATCAAATATAAATTTGTATTTTAGTAATTGGTAGTCCATTTTTAGGCTTCAACTTTATACCAATATTTATTGAATAATACACACAATCGCAATGTTTAATCTGCATTATGAAGAATACTGTACGCAACCATAAAATAAAATTAGTAAGGTAGACCATGTTAGGATGATATTTTTGTTGACACGATTTCGATTTTGTTTTGAGGTTATAATTTATGAAGTCATACCAGGGGCGGCTCGCGAGAAGGATACGGAAGAAAATTTGCTCAGAACAGGAGCGGAATATTTGCTTCCTATATAAGAGTAAGCAGTCCAGCACGAGCGGCATCTCTGTCTTAACCTCCTCTACGAAGATCCACGAGCCGCCACTGAGTCATACTTTTTGACGCCGCCATCGTGTGTGCAAAAGAGCAATTGCTTGAAAGACCAAATATCTACGCACACTTTTTTTTGGCATAGGTTTGACCATTCAGCCACATTACGCATACTTTACGCTATTTTTAATTATGCCTGCAAGATATTTCGGAATTATCAGCTTCCATCATATCCCTTTTTTTAGTAGACATAAAATCAGTTGAGGTTATGTAGTTTAATGTCAGTGTCAAATGAAGATTTTTTTCGTTAAGTCTAACTTTGTAAAGACGAACTTCTTTGACTATATACTAATGGACTGCTATTCCCTTTCCATTTCCCATATGATCACTGCTCCAAAAGTTGTCCACGAGCTGAAGCCTGATATAAGTCCCGCCCGGGAGCCGAAAATGGAGCGTAATTTAAAAACCGGGAAGCAAAAAAAATGTTTTCTCGATGTATTCGTCAGCAACATGGAGAATGCAAATGCGAGCATATTTCGGCAACTCGGGTCCACTTCCCTGCCTGCTCTTTACAAGCAAAGCATCAAACCATCATTTGCAAAGTTCCTGATTTGATGGAAATCTAATACAGAATTTTAGGTTATAAGTCAAAAGTCAACTGACGTGTACATCAGCTGACGAGTATTATAACCGCGTTGGCATATATACGTGGACGTATTGCAGCCTTTCGCATAGCAATATTTTGACATGGTGTGAATATTTGACAATATAAATGTTTATATATTCAAAGGTGTGAATAAATTGCAGGGTATCACAATAAACAATGCGAGCTTATAGAGTCATATGCCATAGACACAAAATAGCTACCAATTTAGTAACATACAGCAAACCACTTAGGGTCCCGCCGCGCCACCGTTGCTTGGAGACACACATGAAGTTGGCGCTGGCAGTCCATCAGTATATAGTTAAAGGTATTTATTGAGTAATAGCCCTATTTTATAAAAAAAATCGTTATAATACGATTCGTTAGCTATCTATAATCGTTTGGAATGCCAATTGCGATGTTGTGAACGAATAAAAATGTTATTTTGTAACAAACATCGTTAGGCATTGACCTTGAATGCTATTCGTAACGATGAACTTGTGATTTTAAGACGAATAGTACACTTGTAGCTCACTTCATTTCTAATTTTGACAGCGGCGTGACAGTTGACATTTATATTTCAAATATAAATAAAGATTGCGCTTATTTTCGAAGATGAAATTATAACTATAACTACATTAATTTGTGTTAATAATGACTAAAAGTGAAAAAAATAAAAAAACGTGCTCCAAAGACCACAGCATGGAAATATCAAATTATGTAGAACTGTTACAACGGAATGAAGCCTTAATTTCACTCTTTTATTACCCTGTTTTAACTTGTAAGTCTTCTGCTTTGCTCCATATGCAGTGATAAATCCAAATATGGCGGCTTTTCTACTTAACCTATACATTCAAAAGAAAGGGGCGAACCCCAACTCATTAACCTCAAGGTAGCTCATGAAGTTGGCACCGAGATGAGAATTGCTACACCACAAAGGAAAAGGAATGCGAGGCACAGAAGAGCGGATTGTCACAATAACTATCACTATCACGCACAATGACAAGAATGTTCAGTCACAGGAGAAAATACAAGTCAAAGGCATTGAGTGTAGTCAATGTTCAGCTTTTCCGGCGGATCGGTCGCGCTAGCGGAAACGGCTTTTGAAGGTTAAAATTCAGTGTTGCCTACCTGTAAATATAAACCATTCACCAAAAATCTATTGCCAACAGATCTTAAAATGACATTTACTTAAAACTCCTTTAAAAAGATTCATAATACCCATGACAATTTTAAATGTACCTTTACCCTAAACATCATTTAACTAAATGCCTGTTTGAAAAAAGTTGATAATACCGGGCGTAATGAATTCAAAAAATTGATGGTTTCGATGAAAAATTAAAGATTATAAATTATAAATCATGTCAGATTAATATAATTGTTTCCTTAGCAACTTTACAGCGCACGCGTGTTTTAATGTTCGACATTAAAATCGCTGCAGTGGGTTTGGATTGATGTTTCTGATGCAGGCGTAATAAACAATACTATTAATGGCCCGTAAAAAAAACTATTTAGCCTCACCTTATATAAATTAGTTATTCATTAAATAATACTCGCAACTGACTGTCTCCAAGTTATACATAATTACACACAGTTGAATATATAAAAATAAAATAAAAATAAAAATATTTCAAACGAATTATTTACGTATTTTTATCATGGCATTGAATGTTATTTATAGTTTCCATACTAACATATTTATCATATTGACTAGGACAATAATATGAAATAACAACTACAGTACACTAATTGTTCTGGTTGAGTGGAGTTATCCACAAACAATTGAAATAAAGTAAATAAATCAACAATCAATCAATCTTATAAAAAGTCAATTTATAATCAACTGTAATATCAAATAAGAAGGCACTTTACAATCTAAGCATTTCTTTCTTAGTCGGTTCTACGTCGATGGCCTTATTGGGTGTCCAAATACACTGGAGGAAAAAAAATGAAACACTTGAAATTCGTGAAATTTTGACTATTTTCAAACCGCCATAACTCGCCGTATTTTTAATCGATTTTGATGAATCTTTGAGGGCGAAAAACTTTGAAGTGTCTTTAAAGTCATGCATATGAACTTAAGCGTAACTCCATCCGCCCCTCTCTAGCACCCCCGTGAAAAATTTCAGGAAATCATGTCCAACTTTGACGATGTCTATGTAGTTGGAAAATTTTGTCGACTCGATCCACCATAAAGGCATTAAAATCTGATTAACTTCCTATGCAGAACTCGAAGAACGAAGTTCCTACGACGATTGGGCACCAAGTTATGAGTGTTTGAAAAAAAGTGCATTTTGAGTTTAATAACTCAGCGACTTTTCAGCCAAATTTGATGATTCTTTCTTGAAAAAAATCTAATTTTCGCCCTACTTGAAGGGAGTAAACTAAGATTGGAATGATCCCTTTTCGAACCCTTCAACCCCCGAACAAAAAAACACGTTTTTGGGCAAAAAACGTCCAACTTTGGCAACGTGTACCGAGTTCGATAAAATGTGTCGACTCGATCCACCAAAAGGGCATTGAATGTGTTCAATTACCTGTGCAGGACTCAAAAAGTTCCTACGGCAATTTGGCACAAAGTTATGGGTGTTTAAAAAAAGTGCATTTTTATAAATTTGTCCATATCTTACAAAATCCCTAGTTGCAACTAAACCGATTCGAGTCATAAAGATTGTTGGGAGCCAACCTCGAATATTGCACCACAAGCTAGTGTACTGCAATCCCCACAAGTCGTCTAACATCACACTTACTTCAAAGCAGTTAAAAAACAAGAAAAAAAATCAGACAGAAATGCTACCCATACCATTTCTTGCCATGGTGCACTTCCACTAACAAAGGCAAAGCTTGATGATTTACTACACTTGAAGCAGTTTTTGATAAATCCTGAAGCTCAAGCGTTTGTGTGTGATGATATAAAGAGCGCTGAAGAAGAGGTGAAGTATTTCGATGAGCAGCCTCCAGTTAATGTTGAGGAGGAACTGATCAAGGCCTTGACTTTTCCGTTAAAATAATTTGGTGCCCATGTGATCTACTCAACTTTTGCTGTTTTCACCTTTTTTGTAAGGTATAATTTAAGTAAAAAGTAGTTTTTTTGGAGAAACTCAAATATATTTGGTTTACAGACAAAATATATTTGATGTCATTAACCAGTTTAGCGAGTATACTCCTCATGAAAAATGGCAATATTTTGTGTTATAACTAGTTCCTACTTGATATAAGTTTTCTGCTATTTCTTATTTTTTTTTGCTGTTCTTGACGAGAATACTCGTCATGAAGAAATGGTAATATGACACAAAATATTTTGTTCTTGACGAATATGCTCGTCACACAGCTAACTGGTTAAATATAAAAATAAATGGCGGGGCAGAAAGACCTTCTCTCGACATTTATGTATTTTTTGCACGATCGTGCCTTTTATTTATTTACCGATATTTTTGACAGACATGGAAAGTTGACCATCCCGCACTGTTCTGCTTTTACCATGACAACGATAAATACACTACTGAAATATTCAATACAGTAGCGGTAAGTAAATATGTCATTTCGTAGAGTTTGCGCGATTTGAATGGGACTTGTTGCTAATACCAAGCTCATCCCCCTTCTTCAATTTTAATATTCTCGTTATTATTATATTTATTGAATCTTTACTATATCTGCTTACAATTATAAGGTGCAACTATAGTAAAATAGTGTACACAATATTGAAAAACATACAGTAAGCTAAAGGGCGGAGTTCATTTGTGTAAAATGATGTTCTACTCTGTCCCATATGTCCTCTTCTCGACTTTACCACTAACCACGTCTTCCACGTCCAATTTATTATGATATGTCAAATCTGACACATAACTTTTGTTAACAAAAAATCCATAGCAACCCTGACTGCGCGAATGTTCTCCACCGACCAAATCATTATAAATAACAAATATTATATTCTAATTTACTTGCAAAAAAATAGTATACGATACTCGAACGGTATGTGCTAACCAGTCTCGAAAATTTGCAAAACTCGGCCCTGCGGACTCGTTTTATAAGAATATTTTCTCGACTGTATGAACGCACCTACCGATCTTGTATCGTAAACCAAAAATTCTAAAAACTTGATTTTAGTCGTTATTCCTCGTGCCCTTCATTGAATTAGGAGTATTAGTATCAATTTCACACTAATTGGAATATATTTGAACATAAAATATAAATTCCTTTTTGGTGTAAAAGCCACTTTGCAGGTAATAATTAATATCGTGCAATAATCGATCAACAACTCCAATTTATCAATCGTCATATAATAATTTTATATCTGCCTATGGCGTCGGAAAGCAACACGTGTTTATCGAATTACGATAAATATTAATTTCGCCTTGCAATACCAGTTCGCTAAACAAAAGAATGTACACGTTGATTATCAAATCGATACCATCGACGTGCTAATAAATGGCTTGATGTATTTATTCTATCTGCCCCTTATGTATTTCAGCACGTGACGCCATTATTTGTTAAATAGCATATAACTCGTTCTTCGTAAAGATACGTTAATATTTTATAATGTTATTATCTAATTTTATAGGCATTCAGGCAATTTTAATTTTAGACAAAATGCATCGAATTTTTCATTTTAATTTGATGTTGTATTGTTGTATTTTTCCCTGTAATTAGGTGTTAAAATCTGTTGGGAAATAAAGTATTATTATTATTATTATTATTATATTTTATTTATCGTGTCTTATTCAATTGCCTTTCACACTTCCTCACTAGCTGGTAAATTGCCAATTCACAAGATTTTCTTGATTGGTAGGCACACTGTTGTATGTGCAAAGGTCATGCTTTAAAAGTTTTTTCAATAATTTGCAGTATACCGGGTGTGGCACTTAAGACGCCTCGGACCATAGCTCCTTTACGATAAAAGCTATCGAAAAAAATCTAAGAACAAAGTGGTGCATAGTTACCGTCGCTATGTTTCAAAAATATTTCTAATCATCAGTGGCGTGCCGTACTCCAGTGGCGTACCAAACTTATGTTTTTTTAAATGGAATGCCCTATTTTTTATTGCAGATTTGGAAAGTGCTCGACGAGTACTTATTTTTTTATCTAACATGTTATACCCTTCACTTTAGCGGTTTCGCTGTTATAACCCCTTCTTTCAAAATTGCGCCCCATTTTTGAGATTTTTTTGTAGAGAAACTAATTAACGCCGGCGCCTAAATTTTGAATTCAGGTACAGGTTAAGACCTCGTATACCTTCACATAATTTTTTTTCGGGTAATTTATGGAAAAAAAATAATTTTTGATTGATCTTCGCATGTTGTCATTTTTTCCGAAAATTTCAAATGGCACCCCCCTAAAAAATTACGGTGTTTTACAGACAAAACTCTAAATTTTTCATTGGTGTAAAAAAAATTACACATTGCATAACAAAATTTCGGAGAAAAAAGGAATTTCATCGCAAATATCGGGAAACGTTTTCCGTTTTCTGGTAGGCATGCCGGTATCTGCGCAAAGGCTGTGCTTCAAAAGTCTTTTCAAGCAGTTTTAGTATAAATAAGGTCAAGCTGATCGGTCTCTAAGATTTGGCCTGGGCGTAAGGAGATTTTAGATAACTTGGAATGTATAAAAGGGCTAAACTGGCTCCTAGAATAAAGCATGACAGCTCTCGCTCAGCTGCAAACTCCTTCTGCAACACGACGGGAATACATCCCGTCGTGTCCTGGTGACTTGAAGGGTTTGAACGTATTACCTGGGCTGATAATTAAAATTGGCGATTTTTAATTTTTGTCGAAAACGTGAAATTCGATAGAAAAAAATTGGCTTTGAAATGATTTCCTGAAGAAACCACTAGTTCAATTCGGGATTTCTACACATCACTGGAAAGATCCCTTCAAGACGCCTCGGAAAATGTACTTTCGCAAGAACAAATGTCAATTTAAAACCCGTGACGGGTCAGCAAAGAAAACTCGAAAATGGAAAAAATCGAAAAAATCAACTGTTTTAATAATCATCGAAGACCCGTATGTAATACCTTTTTCTTCATCAGAAGAACGAGCTAAATCAATTGACGTTAAAAAATTTCATCCAAGAAAAATGCAAAAAAATGGCAAGTCACGAACATTTTGAAAAAAGTCGATTTTTTCAGACTTTTAACGGCCGTAGCAGTTAAACGAAGAATACAAATCAAACGCGGATTTCAAATCGGTGCTCCTTGGGTGCAAGTTAGTCAAATTCAATTAAAATTGGTGATTTTTAATTTTTGTCGAAAACGTGAAATCATTACTTTTACTCAAAAATTGGCTTTGAAATTATTTCCTGAAGAAACCAGTGTTTCGATTCAGGATTTCTATACATCACTGGAAAGATCTCCTCAAGACGCTTCAAAAAATGTGCTTTCGCAAGAACAAAAAAAAATTGGCAAGTCGCCATGAGCATGTTAGAAAATTTAAAAAAAAGGCGATTTTCTCAGACTTTGAACGACCGTAGCGGCTAAATGAAGAATCCAAATCGAACGCGGATTTCAAATCTGTACTCCTCGAGTACAAGTTAGTCGGATTTGATTAAAATTGGCGATTTTTAATTTTTGTCGAAAACGTGAAATTCTTACTTTTGCTCAAAAATTGGCTTTGAAATGATTTCCTGAAGAAACCACTGGTTAGATTCGGGGTTTCTATACATCACTGAAAAGACCTTTTCGCTTCAGAAAATGTATTTTCGCAAGAACAAATCAGCAAAGAAAATTCGAAAATGGAAAAAATCGAAAAAATCTACTTTTTTAATAATCATCGTAGACCCTTATGTAATATAGGTTAAATCCAATAGAGTTAAAAAAATTCATCTAGGAATAAATGCAAAAAAATGGCAGTCACCATGAACGTCTTGGAAAATTTAAAAAAGTCGATTTTTTCAGACTTTGAATGTGACTTTCTACAGTCCGGACTATCACTTATTTTCAAAGCTTTAGAAACCTTTGCGAGGACAATGTTTATCCTCTGATGAGGCGCTGAAAGAAACTGTGTAGGAGTTTTTTGCAGACCTAGCAACATATTTTTTTCAAAGGTATAGCATTAGTGGATAAACGTAAGACTAAATCTGTCACTGTCAAAGGAATCTATATTGATAAATAGTACTTGGCATTCAGTTGTTTTCCTTCATAGCCTAGGTAGATTACATAAAAAATCTTCCCTCGTACAAGTAACTTTGTTGGTGAAAACTTTGATTAAATCTTCGAATATTAAATTGTAAATTGAGACAGTTTGGGTGATAGTAAAACAACTATTGAAGGTACTACCCTTTACCCATTACTCAAGCGAGTACCACAAGTATCACGGGCAATTTTAGTTACTTGGGGAATTTTTCTGTGACACAAGCCCTCCTAATTTTCGTTGTTTTCCTCATTTTTTTTGCTTTTTGAATTCATATTAATATAATCTTAAAAAAAAACGTCCCTGAAGAGGTTAAAAGTAAAACAGATATTTGGCACTAATTCTATTCAATTTTACCAAATTGAACTTTAGAAGGTATCCGAAAATTTAAAATTCGTTTGAAGAAACTTATGGAGGTAATTTTGTTTCTGAAGAAAAAAACTTTTTAAATGAAAGTAAAACAGATATTTGGCACTAATTCTATCAAATTTTACCAAATTGAACTTCAGAAGGTATCCGAGAATTTAAATTTTTTTGAAAAACTTATTAACGTAATTTTGTTTCTGAAGAAAAAAACTTTTAAAATGAAGTAAACATTGAATATTGTTCCCCCATCAGAACACCTACAGACCGGTTTCGACCTCTCAGGTCTCATCATTGTAGTTAGTTGCTGATGGGCATTCAGGCAATAGATTCCGCCACTTTGGTGTTTCTACCTTTTAAAATGAAATGTATAATTTTAGTAATGTGATTTATTTAAAAATAAAATATAATTAATACACACACAATGAAAACAAGAAAGAATATTTAAATCTTTACTTTAACACCCTTATACACCTTAATCTGTACGCTTGTAATTTACATTCACACTCCCACAGTTGCACATTTACATATTCGCAAATGAATTATTGATTGCCTCAATAACACAACGTCAAGTAATTCCGATAAATTGTTTACCGGGTCAAAATTTGGTACGCAAAATCCAATAACGGCGTGCAGAGGGTGTAAACATCCGAATCAATACGTGATACACAAGAGGGGTGCTAAAAAAAAAAGGTGTGCGGAAGTAATTATTATCATGAAATACATACTGTATGCGAATGAATTAATGGCAATAAATGAACCACATTGTCACAAGACAAACGCCGCGACCAGCACTGATGGGTGCGTGTTGAAGACAATGCCATATAAAGCGTACGTCACGCGCTTGCTCATTGTGACACGTTCAAGTGACAATTTCCAAGTTTGAAAAGTCGTCCCCGTCTCTATGACGACTGGATATCGAATGTTTTGTGAAGGGACAACAATGTCCCACCGTTAACCCTAGGCTGACCTATCGTTTGAATAGTTGTATTATTACAGATATCGATCTTGTAAATGCTGTGACGTGTAGCTCAGTTTCCGCCGTCGGAGAGCTTAATTATTCATTAGGCAAATTAAACGAATTCGTAATGGATAAACTATGGTATTGAATATGGATGTCTAATTTATAATACATTAATCCGGTTTTATTAATATTGTTTTTTATCTTTGCATTAATGCTTTATTTACGTGGTAATTAAAAAAACACAAGTTACGTTGTTAATATTTATTATTAGTTGCTATGGTTACGACACAATTGAGCTTGTCATTCTTAATAATAATGAATCCATGTAATAATCCATGAAATGATAATTGGAGTCTTATTTTACAGCGAAACTACGGTCACGACATAATTAAGCTTATCATTCCTAAACTAATGTGAGATATTAACACAGTTACTAATGTTTTTGATTTCGATGGCGAAATGAGCTGTCTGTTTCTATGTACCCTTTTTGGCAATAATTAATTATTGTAAAAGATACATTAAAGAAATCACATTTTTTCCTTTAACTATCGATGTATAAAAATGTATCACTAATTGAAAGCATTCGCAATTACTAACTTATCGTAGTAATTATTTAGGTGATAAGTAAATATCCGTAATAACCTATAATTAAGTAAATTATTCTTGCTTAATTTATCGTTAATTATGTATTTAATCCTCTTTAAAACCTTCGAACAAATCATCCACCGCCGACATGCAATTATCATGGGAAATTCTTTAAAGGCCAAATTGGAATGAACAGAAAAAAATCGATCAAATTTCAAGAATTTACTAAGAGGGAACAAATATTGAAATACGGTTGACTTTTTTTACAATTTTTCACCAACCGCCACTGTCACTTCAACATCCCAACAATTAGGTGATGACAAATTTGATTGAATGCACGTTGAAACAAATTTGATTACAGTTATTTATGTAACGAGTACGCAAAAGAAAGCTTTAGCTGACGATGAGAATGTTTACAGCCGTAATATCCGATTAGTCCGCTAAAGCTAAGACAATTGCCATCACTTCGAAACTTTCCAAATTTACTTAAAATATGTTACTCTCTAATATTCTGTCAAAATCCGAAAACACCCCATCTCTAGATTTTGAAATAATTCCCGTTAAACCGAGCAGAGTCAGTTTCTGCAGTTACACATTCGCATAAGTGACTAAAAAAATTGAAAAACAATTGCCATCACTTCGAAACTTTCCAAATTGACTTAAAATATGTTACTCTTTAAGATTCTGTCAAAATCCGAAAACACCCCATCTCTAGATTTTGAAATAATTCCCGTTAAACCGAGCAGAGTCAATTTCTGCAGTTACACATTCGCATAAGTGACTAGAAAAAATTGAAAAACAATTGCCATCACTTCGAAACTTTCCAAATTTACTTAAAATATGTTACTCTTTAAGATTCTGTAAAAATCTGAAAACACCCCATTCCTAGATTTTGAAATAATTCCCGTTAAACCGAGCAGAGTCAATTTCTGCAGTTACACATTGCCATAAGTGACTAAAAAAAATTGAAAAACAATTGTCATCACTTCGAAACTTTCCAAATTTACTTAAAATATGTTACTCTTTAAGATTCTGTAAAAATCCGAAAACACCCCATCTCTAGATTTTGAAATAATTCCCGTTAAACCGAGCAGAGTCAATTTCTGCAGTTACACATTCGCATAAGTGACTAAAAAAATGAAAAACAATTGCCATCACTTCGAAACTTTCCAAATTTACTTAAAATATGTTACTCTCTAATATTCTGTCAAAATCCGAAAACACCCCATCTCTAAATTTTGAAATAATTCCCGTTAAACCGAGCAGAGTCTATTTCTGCAGTTACACATTCTCATAAGTGACTAAAAAAAATTGAAAAACAATTGTCATCACTTCGAAACTTTCCAAATTTACTTAAAATATGTTCTTTCTAATCTTTAGGATTCTGTCATGCGTTTTTTTATTAAAACTAATAATTTATTTATATTAAAAATCATGAGTGTCGAATATCGTAATCATGACAACCGCTTGTTTATCATCGTTTAGTTGACAAATTTTGGGACAGAGGGTGAGTCAACGTCAACGTCAATCGACGAATTCAAATAAATTGGACTCTCGTTTGCCGATTCTATCGAGTATGCATTTCCTCATTTTACGTTTTGTTTCTACTCACGTTATGGCAATTGTTTTAACGGAAAATCAAAGATGCATTATTTGTTAATGAATCTTGAGCTTTTTAAGAAAATCCCTTAATTATTTCTATTTTTTACAATTTTTCAAATCGTTGAATGCAGTTTTCATTTTCTCATTTTAAGTTTAGATTGTTGCCCTTTTGTTTCTACTCACGGTGTGGAAATTGTTTTAACGGAAAATCAAAGATGCATTGTTTGTTAATAAATCTTGAGCTTTTTAAAAAATTCCCTTAGTTATTTCTATTTTTTACAATTTTTCAAATCGTTGAATGCATTTTTCATTTCCTCATTTTAAGTTTAGATTGTTGCCGTTTTGTTTCTCCTCACGATGTGTCAATTGTTTTAACGTAAAATCAAAGATGCATTGTTTGATAATGAATCTTAAGCTTTTAAAAAGAATCCCTTAATTATTTAAATTTTTTACAATTTTTGAAATCGTTGAATGCATTTTTTATTTCCTCATTTTAAGTTTAGATTGTTGCTGTTTTGTTTCTCCTCACGATGCGTTAATTGTTTTAACGGGAAATCAAAGATGCATTGTTTGTTAATAAATCTTGAGCTTTTTAAGAAATTCACTTAATTATTTCTATTTTTTACAATTTTTCAAATCGTTGAATGCATTTTTCATTTTCTCATTTTGATTTTAGATAGCAGAGATCTGTATTACCACCTCTGCTACCATGAGTCACCCATCTAGCCGACACCGAATAATACTATTAAAATACTTAGCTGCTGCTTCACAGATATAATCTTACGATACATCACAAAATAATTATGTACAAATAAGTTCTGGCACATTCAGTATTACACAAAATTAATCATCTTATAAAATAAAAGCTGATGACAGCGGTGGGATTCGAACCCACGCCCTTTCGGACTGGTGCCTAAAACCAGCGCCTTAGACCGCTCGGCCACGCTGCCGATGAACAAAATGGAAATAATATAATATTTTTTCGCGTAATTGCGTTACAACTCGTGTTATGTACTATACTTTACCTTCGACCTTAAACTGAAGACATATTGAAACTGAATCAACTTTTCAAGTTGTTTTATTATTTTACCACCAATTTGTGCCTTCTTATGATCCCAACAGCCGAAGCCGTACAAATAATAATGATAATAAAAATAATAGTTTTGGTTAACTGCTTAACATATATTTAATGACAAATAATTTTCTTACATAAAGTAAAGACATCGATGTGTTTATAAAAATACCGTTTCCTCTTATTTGTCTTGGGGAATTACGCAATTCTTCGCGACAATTCTTCGACCTAAAACGTAAAGTTTATCATCAAAACGTAACTAAATCCAGAGAATAATTACCATATTTCATGCAAGTGCATTCGTGCGGATAAACGGGACTTAGTTTTATGAAGTCTTCCGGATCACATATACGTTCTGAAAGGAGGGATGTAATTAAAGATCTAGTTTTCTCGTAAAAATAAATAAAAATTATACGCACATCGAAAATAAGTTTAAGTATTAATTAATTGTAAATATTAATCAATTTCTCTAATGTACCAAATAAGGAAAATATAATAATAATGGTGGTAATATGTTTTTTTTAATTATCGTTAGTGGCTGAACGGCTAAACGCAAACATAATAATAATAATAATAATAATAATGACGCTGAAATTAGAATTAGAGTTGAAAGTAAGAATAAGGAAGACGCACAGGATATCGAATTAATCTAATCTGAAGGGACTTCATTTTAATCACTTTATGATTCGTACTTTCGGGAAAGTATTGTGGTAGTGAAAAAGTTAAAAAAAAAATAAATTTTATGTATCTCAAAAACTCACACAGGAATTAATATTCAACTTGGAACATAAGCCATATTTGGCATCTAGGGACCCAAAACGGATATTTTGGTAAAAAAAAAAATTGAAAATTTTTTCACGATCACAATACTTTCTCGTACTTCGTATCGGAGAAAGTAAAAATGCTAAAAAGAGTCTTGAAAAAGAGTACTGAAAAAATTGTCTTGAAAAAAAAATGCCAAAAGTAGTCTTGAAAAAAAATGTCCTAAAAAAATTTCCAAAAAGAGTACTGGAAAAAAATACCGAAAATAGTCTTGAAAAAGAGTACTACAAAAATTGTCCTGAAAAAAATTGTCTTGAAAAAAATGCCAAAAAGAGTACTGAAAAAAATTGTCCTGAAAAAAAAGTGCCAAAAGTAGCCTTGAAAGAGTATTTATTGAAAATAAATGCCAAAAAGCGTACCGGAAAAAATTGTCTAAAAAAATGCCAGTCTTGAAAGTACTAAAAAAATTGCCCCAAAAAAATGCTAAAAAGTCTTGAAAAAGTGTACCTACTGAAGAAAATGCCAAAAAGAGTACTGGAAAAAATTGTCTTGGAAAAAATGCCAAAGAGTCTTAAGAGTACTAAAAAACATTGTCCCGAAAAAATGCTAAAAAGTCTTGAAAAAGTGTACCTACTGAAAAAAATGCCAAAACAAGTTCTAGAAAAAATTGTCTTGGAAAAAATGCCAAAGAATCTTAAGAGTACTAAAATAAATTGTCCCGAAAAAATGCTAAAAAGTCTTGAAAAAGTATACCTACTGAAAAAAATGCCAAAAAGAGTACTAGAAAAAACTGTCTTGAAAAATATGCCAAAGAGTCTTAAGAGTACTAAAAAAAATTGTCCCGAAAAAATGCTAAAAAGTCTTGAAAAAGTATACCTACTGAAAAAAATGCCAAAAAGACTACTGGAAAAAATTGTCTTGGAAAAAATGCCAAAGAGTCTTAAGAGTGTTAAAAAAAATTGTCCCGAAAAAATGCTAAAAAGTGTACCTACTGAAAAAATGACAAAAAGAGTACTGGAAAAAATTGGCTTGGAAAAAATGCCAAAGAGTCTTAAGAGTACTAAAAAAAATTGTCCCGAAAAAATGCTAAAAAGTCTTGAAAAGGTGTACCTACTGAAAAAATGCCAAAACGAGTACTGGAAAAAATTGTCTTGGAAAAAATGCCGAAGAGTTTTAAAAGTACTACAAAAAATTGTAAAAGCTAAAAAGCTACTTCTTGCAGTATGCTCATATGTATATATGTATATATTTGTATTTTTCTCAGCCTCATATTTTTCGCAATTATGCTAAAAAAAAATTGTATATATGTCAATTCCTGATTTTTTTTTTTTATATAATTTAGATTTTCAATTAATTTCTGCTCACTATACCATTTTGTTTTTTTCATGTATTTGTACTAATGAGCATGTCCCGTACTAAACTATTATTATTATTATTATTATTAAGTCTTAAAAAAGTTTAGTTTCAAATTTTATTTCGTCATATGATTAAAATATCATCAGAAAATACCATCTATGTGATTTTTACTTTCTCCGTTACAAGTACTAAAAAAAATTGTCCCGAAAAAATGCTAAAACGTCTTGAAAAAGTGTTCGTACTGAAAAAAATGCCAAAAAGAGTACTAGAAAAAATTGTCTTGAAAAGAATGCCAAAGAGTTTTAAGAGTACTAAAAAAAATTATCCTGAAAAAATGCTAAAAAGTCTTCAAAAAGTGTACCTACTGAAAAATTTCCAAAAATAGTACTAGAAAAAAATGTCTTGGAAAAAATGCCAAAGAGTCTTAAGAGTACTAAAAAAAATGATCCCTAAAAAGTCTTGAAAAAGTGTACCTACTGAAAAAAATTCCAAAAATAGTACTAGAAAAAATTGTCTTGGAAAAAATGCCAAAGAGTCTTAAGAGTACTAAAAAAAATTGTCCTGAAAAAATACTAAAATGTCTTGTAAAAGTGTACCTACTGAAAAAAAAAATGTCAAAAATAGTACTAGAAAAAATTGTCCTGGAAAAAATGCCAAAGAGTCTTAAGAGTACAAAAAAAAAATTGTCCCGAAAAAATGCTAAAAAGTGTACTGAAAAAAATGCCAAAAAGAGTACTGGAAAAAATTGTCCTGGAAAAAATGCCAAAGAGTCTTAAGAGTACTAAAAAAAATTGTCCCGAAAAAATGCTAAAAAGTGTACTGAAAAAGAAATGCCAAAAAGAGTACTGGAAAAAATTGTCTTGGAAAAAATGCCAAAGAGTTTTAAGAGTACTAAAAAAAAATGTCCCGAAAAAATGCTAAAAAGTGTTGAAAAGGTGTACCTACTGAAAAAAATGCCAAAAAGAGTACTAGAAAAAATTGTCTTGGAAAAAATGCCAAAGTCTTAAAGAGTATTAAAAAAAAATTGTCCCGAAAAAGTGCTAAAAAGTGTACTGAAAAAAAAATGCCAAAAAGAGTACTAGAAAAAATTGTCTTGAAAAAAATGCCAAAGAGTCTTAAGAGTACTAAAAAAAAATTGTCCCGAAAAAATGCTAAAAAGTCTTGAAAAAGTGTACCAAAAAGAGTACTAGAAAAAATTGTCTTGGAAAAAATGCCAAAAAGTCTTTTAAGAGTAGTAAAAAAAATTGTCTTGAAAAAATGCTAAAAAGTCTTGAAAAAGTGTACTAAAAAAAACCAAAAAGAGTACTAAAAAAAATTGTCTTGAAAAAAATGCCAGAGTTTTAAGAGTACTACAAAAAATTGTCCCGAAAAAATGCTAAGAAGTCTTGAAAAAGTGTACCTACTGAAAAAATGCCAAGAAGTGTACTAAAAAAAATCTTGGAAAAAATGCCAGTCTTAAGAGTACTAAAAAAAAATTGTCCCGAAAAAATGCTAAAAAGTCTTAAAAAAGTGTACCAAAAAGAGTACTACAAAAAATTGTCTTGGAAAAAATGCTAAAAAGAGTACTAAAAAAAATTGTCTTGAAAAAATGCTAAAAAGTCTTGAAAAAGTGTACTAAAAAAAAAAACCAAAAAGAGTCCTAAAAAAATGGCTTGAAAAAATGCCAGAGTTTTAAGAGTACTACAAAAAATTGTAAAAGCTAAAAAGTCTTTAAAAAAGTGTAGTTTAAAATTTTATTTCGTCATATGATTGCTATCAATAAATACCATCTATGTGATTTTTACTTTACAAAGTACGAGAAAGTATTGTGATCGTGAAAATTTTTTCAATTTTTTTTTTGCGGAAATATCCGTTTTGGTGTCTCAATAATTTCTGAATTTTTTTTGTGTCTGTGTCTGTGTGTGTGGCTGTGGCTGTGTGTGTGGCTGTGGCTGTGGCTGTGGCTGTGGCTGTGGCTGTGGCTGTGGCTGTGGCTGTGGCTGTGGCTGTGGCTGTGGCTGTGGCTGTGGCTGTGGCTGTGGCTGTGGCTGTGGCTGTGGCTGTGGCTGTGGCTGTGGCTGTGGCTGTGGCTGTGGCTGTGGCTGTGTATCTGCGTGTGTGTGTCTGTCTGTGCGTGCTGTATCTCAAAAACTAATAGAGCAATTGATATGAAACTTTGAACATAAGTCTTATTTGATAATCCGAAAATTAAAAAAGAAAAACACTATTAGTAACACGTTTCAAAAAATCTTCAGTTGAAAACCCCGACGTCACCTTTAAATTTGCGTCACCAAAGGCGGGTTAAACAAGACTTCTTTGTAGCTCAAATCACAAATTTACAAATAAATTCCCTTAAAATTGTATTATTTCATTACATCGTATTACCACACATCAACCTACCAATGGGAACTTTCCTCAAATTTATCTCGACGAAAGTATGGTAACAACATTTACTCTTGCGTATCGCTAGAAATAATTCAGTTGATCAAAATACGTTCAAAATTTATTCAAATATTACCTCTATCCCCATTACTGATACATTTACATCCGGCGTTGCAATTGTACACAGCTGCGTAGTTATCAGGACAAACCTCTGGAAATTAAGATTTGTTTGAAAAAAATTATTGAAAATAAAATATTTTTTCACTTACTATCATTTGATATAATTCCAAATACACTTTCAAATCCAACGCAGATAAATACAAATATAAATAATGCGCACATAATGTATATAATGTTGAAGCGATCTATAAAACCCAAATCTCTACTGCTGTGAAATTATACGAGATATGAAATATATATTGGGAAAAGGCAAGTGATTGCAATGAATATTCAACATAATTTACTGTTGATAATAACTTATTTACTTTTATTGTATTCACGCTTTCTGATATTTTTTGCAACTCGTACAAAAAATGTGTTTTCATTAAAAAAAAAAAAAAACGCTTGCGTAATTTTAGATAAAGTAATTCTTCTAATACCAAGAACATATTAAGCAATAATGATTATTTTAAAAATATTAAGCAATAATTATTATTTCCACATCTACGGACCGGTTTCGGTCATGGAAAAAATAATCCTCGAGTACAAAGAGCTTAACTTAACAATGATTTAAACTTTTACAATACTAAAGTCAAAACAGTCAGTTAAATTTTAATGTCAATAAAATGTTTTTCAAAGCCGCCTTCGATTTTTATTTAGTAAAATGGTTGATAAAACGAGTTTTCTGCAAATAACTTTTAATGCGTTAGGAATTGGGAGAGGGTCGTTATCAAGAAAAATGTTTGTTTTTTAATTCTGCATGGAATGACAAAAATATACAGGGGCTCCAATTTAAAAATATACCACAGAAAAAGCGATTTTTCTGAGCTTTAGTTATAGGCAACACAACATACAAACGTCATAAAGTATTTACCCACACATTACTTAAGAATATCACTTACAAATGCGTTAATATATACAGGCCACGTTATTATTATTATTATTTCTTTCAGGCGTGTAATGGAAGCACACAGCACTTCTCCAGGGACGTTTCCATATTGAATGCAATTAAGTTATGTATTAATAGTTCGTGGTTTGATCCAGCACATATGCAAACACACATATTTCTCGACTTAATTGAAATATAGAGCCGGACCGGCAAACAAAGGCAGCTCTCTCCGCTCAGCGTTGCTTTGGCAACAAACATAACGTAATATGCCTTCAAACCTTATTGACCAAATGTTTAACTGCCATTGTTCAGGCGTATTCCAAGGTATCATCATGTACCATCATCGCATCTCTTTGATGAATTAACCGTTACACATGTCACTTAAATGCAATAATTATGCTTTAAAGATTCCTAACCTCCAGCGATATTTAAATTATGTACGAATTGGCATTTGGCCGCCGCCCAGCCTGCTATTTAAAAAAAAAACAATCATTTAAATCCTCCGATTGATCCGTACGTTTAAGTGGCCCTCATCTCTCTGTACAACAAATTGATTTATATCAGAACGAAATTGATCTATTTAAATTCTACGTACACCGTAATGCATAATTCATGTTTGCCGGGGCTTAAGTGTTTGATTGTATCAATCAATGAACGACATTCGTATTTCGTATCTCGAATTTATCAATTAAATTAATTATTGTAGTATTATGACACGAGTGTTTATAAATAGAGAGAGAGAGAGAGAGAGGATGGTCGATGTAAATTTAATTGTGACTGACTTGGGTGATTCGATTATTCATTTCTTAAATGGCAGTTATCTCAGCTGTCAAACGTTAATTATTATTATTATTATATTAATTATGCTCTTCAGTTTGGATCAAATAATATAGCTTTTTACACCAGTGACGGTACTCGGGTAATTACCCCCTAAGAATTTTTCGCTTCTCAATTTTTACTTTCTCCGTTACGAAGTACGAGAAAGAATTGTGATCGTGATTTTTTTTTCAAAAATTTTTTTTAACGGAAATATCCGTTTTGGGGTCCCTAGATGCCATTTCAACAATTTCTGGAAAAAAATTTTTTGTGTCTGTAAGTGTGTGTGTGCGTGTGTCTGTGCGCGCTATATCTCAAAAACTAACAAAGCAATTGATATGAAACTTTGAACATACGTCTTATTTGATAATCCGAAGAACTGAAAAGCTTTTGGTAAAATTTCGTACACCGGAAGTGGGTATTTACCTTAACTGTTTTTTGTTTTTTGCCAATATTTTCTTAAATATGAAAAATATCAAAAAACCATTTAAACAAATATTGAAGACAACAAAGAAATGAACATCTTTTGTTTGAAAATATTTTTCATAAAATCATTGCTATTCGAGAAAAAAAATTATTTCATTTTTTTTATTTTTGGTTCATAATTATGAAACGATAATAGTTACAGCAAATTGATGTGTAATTGTAGAGAATGCCAAAATAAACAACTTCTAAAGAATAAGTTTTTTGCGAAATCTCGTTAGTTTTTGAGTAATAATTTTGACGTTTTAAACGTCAGTTTCATCCGAGTTTGCGCAACGCTCGATGTACATTTAAAATATGATTTCAATTGAAAATAAACCCATGAAAACGTAAATATAAAGTCGGAGAAAGTAACATGATGGCCACATCACCATTTTTTTTACTTTCTCCGTTACGAAGTACGAGAAAGTATTGTGATCGTGATTTTTTTTCAAAAATTTTTTTACGGAAATATCTGTTTTGGGGTCCCTAGATACCATTTCAACAATTTCTGGAAAAAAAATTGTGTCTGTGTGCGCTGTATCTCAAAAACTAATAGAGCAATTGATATGAAACTTTAAACATCCGCCTTATTTGATAATCTGAAGAACTGAAAAGCTTTTGGTAAAATTTCGTACACCGGAAGTGGGCGTTTACCTTAACTGTTTTTTGTTTTTTGCCAATATTTCCTTAAATATGAAAAATATCACAAAAACATTTAAACAAACTTTGAAGACAACAAAGAAATGAACATCTTTTGTTTGAAAACATTTTTCATAAAATCATTTTTATTCGAGAAAAAAAAATTATTATTTTTTTCTAATTTTCGGTTTATAATTATAAAACGATAATAGTTACAGCAAATTTATGTTAATAATAATTGTAGAGAATGCTAAAATGAACAATTTATAAAGAATAAGTTTTTTTCGAAATCCCTTCAGTTTTTGAGTAAACTGAGTTTTTGAATTTGAAGTATAATTTTCCCATCTTTCATAATTTTGACGTTTTAAACGTCAGTTTCATCCGAGTCTAGAAAACGCCAGATGTACATTTAAAATATGATTTAAATTGAAAATAAACCATGAAAGCGTAAATATAAATGATACCATTAAGTCGGAGAAAGTAACATGATGGCCACATCACCATTTTTTTGGTATCAGTATTCAGCGTAAATCCTTCAATTTACGTTTATGTTCTAACGGTATTTTGTCGGCACAAGTCAACCATCTATCCAGAGACGGATTTTCGAATAGACATAAAAGACCCCAACAGTTAAAGGACTGGTAGACCCCTTGTATTTTGCTTGGTGCAGAATTTTGAAACCATTCATTAGCAATGAAAAGATATTGGGAGAACAGAGTCAAACTTTTGTATTGACTCAAAATGTTCAATCTGTCAAAGTTGGTCCCTATCTGAATGCGTGCGCATTGTATTATAAGACAAAACTAAGAAAAAAATTTACAATTTTTGATGTGGACACGCACCAGTGTTGTTCAGTGAAACAGATCTGCTAATACATTTGCTTTCTGCAAAGAGGACTACATTTTGAACTTACAGAACTGTTTAAAGCAGTGACGGTTCGCGGGGTTTTTTTCTGGTACGGCCGAGGAACAAGAGGTGGTGTCACGCAGCCAGCCGTCCTATCTGTATTACCACCTCTTGTTCCTCGGCCGTACCAGAAAAAACCCCGCGAACCGTCACTGCTTTAAAGCCTTTCATAATACGGAGTGGCCGCTATAAAAATTTTGCCTGATATTTTCTGTGATTTTGTAGAATGTTGGCAATTTATTTCAGTTGCTAATTGAATATAAATAAGGCATTTGAATTAGTGAGTAAATTTGCATACGAATTGATGTGCGACATGCGTGTATCATCAATATGAAACAGCATTCAAGAATTCGCGACGTCTGAGCAGGAATGATTAATTATTAAAAATTTTTGGGCAGAGTCGCGGAATGGTGGGAGAGATATCGATTCGATTCCCGGTGCAACGCGGAATGTGGAGCAAATTTCCGTGCGGATTCGTCTGCAATACCGTCCGGTCTCTGGAAAGGGCCGAAGTTGTTATTTTTGCGGGGACGCAAAAATTCATCAATTCCGCCGACTCATGCGAAGTACGTCCGATTTTTTTTTTCGCGAGCGCCGTTAAACGGTAAAAGTTATCGATTAGATGTTTGTTCCCCTCCCGGATTGTACGGTAAATTTCCGTGGGATCTCGTGTGTCGTAATATACGTGGATATTCGAAGCGGGGAACGGGTTGGTCGTGTATTCCGTTTGCATATTGTAGCGCTGCGCCGCGCTGTTAGACCGTGTCCCTCTTTATGTTTTAGGCCGTAACTCACGATTGGTTACAGATATTGATCTGGCGCTTGTTTATTCGTAATCTACGTCAAATTTCCGTGTGGATTCGTGGGTAATTTGTCTGTGTTCGTTGGCCAAATAAAGGATTTGCGAAACGGTCCGGTCTCTAATCTTAACGAAATGTTTGCATCAATCTAATTCTCCCGCAGTTTTCGATCTTTTCTTGGCGTCGCGAGTCGCGAGTTTCGGGCCCCGGGGGGCTGAGGGATTCGGGATACGGGATACGGCAAGCAAGCGAGCGAGTATCGACTCGGGATGCTTCCATTTTATGTGATGCTAGCGTAATATCGCGGATAGTGGAGTCGAGCGGTTTAGTACACGACAGTTGTTTGAGCGACCGGCCCGAGCCTTCTCCTCCTGCGGGGCAATAGGAGGGGGAGGGGGCGAGGGCACGCGGAGCCGGTTTCACAACGCTCAACGTTCCCATTTCATTGTTTTATTGTTTTTCGATTGATTTCTTGCCGGTGCGCTGTTTCTTCTCAACCCCCTCATTACTTATTTACCCTAGTGTTAACGTTACACACCAACAAAAATTAACCAACTCATTAAATCATGAATTATTATTATGATTACAGACTTTACTGATAAAAAATTTGTAATAATGATCCGGCGCCCCACCCCCCTATATAATTTGATTAGGAGTTTTATTGTATGTATACCACAAACACCTGTATTGAAATACTCTTTTCAATGAGGGCCAGCGTCATAGGAAAGTTTGCCCACGCTACACCACAGCTCCTAGCTCGACCCAGTCTTGAATATTCAAAGCTATTTCAGTTCGAATAGTTCTTTAATTCACTAGAGCAACTAGACCACTTCGATTTTTCGCGTTTTGAATGCCGCGCCAATATATGTTTTCTACCAAAACACCCACAATACTGTATCTGGTCACAACAATTCGATTTCTCGGCTAACTACACTTGCAAATGAATTTAATTGCCATGACTGGTTTGATTTATTTGACAATTCATTTAATCATTTTAAAAGAAACTTGAAATTTAGATGATGAAATTTGTATTTATTTTTGGTATTCTTTACTTTCACGATTTTACTATAATATAACTTAAGCATTATATAACTTTTATGTCAATTTTGATCTCTACCATTTATATGTTGTTTCTTTGTAATGGATGTACTCATTAAGTTGAAATGTTTCACATACTTTATTTTGTTATTATATATTTTGTATTTTATGTATACAAAGGTGGTTACCGTAAATAAACTTTATTATTATTATTATTATTATTATTATTATTATATTGTTTCTGCAGTACTTTGACGTTTAGAAAGCTAAGTTTTCAAAATTCCGGGCAAAGGGTCTAAATGTGTGGTAATTTTTGGAGAAATTCCATGAACATTTCGTTCAACGTATTGTTCGCAAAGATAGAGCCACAAGAAAGTATATTCCAAGATTATTTACTTTTTTGTGTGGGACGACTGCACAATGGCCAACAAAAATAGCCGTGCAGGCATTGAACCGATTAATATTGAATAAACAATGGATGTTTCCGGCGATGCATTCTCAGTATTACCAACAACAAATATCAAATATCTTTTACTCGAATTAGGATTTGTAGTTGTTATTGTGATAAACCAATTGCGAGGCCGCCACGATCGCCAGATTCAAATCCCTTGGATTTCTATGTTTGGGGTCATTTAACCCGCCATTGGTGACGCAAAGTTAATGGTGACGCCGGTCTCACGCACCGGGGTTTTTAACTGAAGATTGTTCGAAACGTGTTACTAATAGTTGATGTTTTTTTTTTTTTAATGTATGCTCTTTGACAATAAAACAAAGATATTTAAACAATTTAAACTTTGTAATGCGGCAGCTACTCGAAATTGCAATAAAAAACAATAACGGAGAATTGGGTCACCGTTGGCGGGTTAAAGTGCCTAGTTCATCCAACCCTCATTCATGACGGATGTCTTGTAATAATGATATTCATAATAATAATAATCATAACAATAATAATTTATTAATGGCAAAGTTACACAAGTCAATTTAGTTCTTACGTAATAATAAATATATATTTATATAAATATATATAAATATATGAACAAATATGGTATACAGGGTGTTTCAAATTCAAAGCTCACCATGGGGATCTCGCTTATTAGAAGCGATAGAGGCTATGTTTAAATTTGGCACTTTGGCACAATTTTATGCTGAATTTTTTTTTTTTTGGGAATAATAATTACTCTACACGCTTCTTCAGGTTATTAAGAACCATCATGAATTTTTTCAAATCTTTGAGACCCAACATTTTTTTCATATATTTTTTTTTTTTAATGGAAAAGTGACCAAAATCGTGAATCGTTGAAATCATGAAAAAAAAAAAAAATTCTGGGAAAAATATTTACTCTACACGCTTCTTCACGTCATTAAGAACAGTCATGAATTTTTTCAAATATTTCCAAGACCCAACATGTTTTTCATGAATTTTTTCCTGAATGGAAAAATTACCAAAATCGCGAAACGTTGAAACCATGAAAATAAAAAAATTCTGGGAAAAATAATTACTCTACACGCTTCTTCAGGTCGTCATTAAGAACCGTCATGAATTTTTTCAAATCTTTCTGAGACCCAACATTTTTTTCATGCATTTTTTCCTGAATGGAAAAATGACCAAAATCGTGAAACGTTAAAATCATGGAACTTTTTTTTTCTGGGAAAAATAATTACTCTACACGCTTCTTCAGGCCATTAAGAAGCGTCATGAATTTTTTCAAATCTTTCTGAGACCCAAAACTTTTTTCATGCATTTTTTCGTGAATGGAAAAATGAGCAAAATCGTGAAACGTTGAAATCATGAAAAAAAAAATCTGGGGAAAATAATTACTCTACACGCTTTTTTACGTTATTAAGAACCCTAATGAATTTTTTCAAATCATTTTGAGAGCCAACATTTTTTTCATACATTTTTTTTCTTGAATGGAAAAATGATCAAAATCGTGAAACGTTAAAATCACAGAAAAAATATTTTTTTCTGGGAAAAATAATTACTCTACACGCTTCTTCATGTCATTAAGAACCGTCATGAATTTTTACAAATCTTTCTGAGACCCAACATTTTTTTCATGCTGATGGAAAAGTAACCAAAATCGTGAAACGTTAAAATCATGAAAAAAAAAATTTTTTTTTGAAAAACTATTACTCTACACGCTTCTTCAGGTCATTAAGAACCGTCATGAATTTTTTCAAATCTTTCTGAAACCCAACACTTTTATCATGCATTTTTTCCTATCGAAAAAATGGCCAAAATCGTGAAACGTTGAAATCATAAAAAAAAAATTCTGGGAAAAATAATTACTCTACACGTTTCCTCAGGTCATTAAGAACCGTCATGAATTTTTTCAAATCTTTCTGAGACCCAACATTTTTTTCATGCATTTTTTCCTGAATGGAAAAATGACCAAAATCGCGAAACGTTAAAATCATGAAAAAAAAAATGTTTTTCTGGGAAAAATAATTACTCTACATGCTTCTTCACATCGTTAAGAACCGTCATGAATTGTTTCAAATCTTTCTGAGACCCAACATTTTTTTCATGCTGATGGAAAAGTAACCAAAATCGTGAAACGTTGAAATCATGAAAAAATTTTTTTTTCTGGGAAAAATAATTACTCTACATGCTTCTTCACATCGTTAAGAACCGTCATGAATTTTTTCAAATCTTTCTGAGACCCAACATTTTTTTCATGCATTTTTTCCTGAATGGAAAAATGACCAAAATCGCGAAACGTTAAAATCATGAAAAAAAAAATGTTTTTCTGGGAAAAATAATTACTCTACATGCTTCTTCACATCGTTAAGAACCGTCATGAATTGTTTCAAATCTTTCTGAGACCCAACATTTTTTTCATGCTGATGGAAAAGTAACCAAAATCGTGAAACGTTGAAATCATGAAAAAATTTTTTTTTCTGGGAAAAATAATTACTCTACATGCTTCTTCACATCGTTAAGAACCGTCATGAATTTTTTCAAATCTTTCTGAGACCCAACATTTTTTTCATGCATTTTTTCCTGAATGGAAAAATGACCAAAATCGCGAAACGTTAAAATCATGAAAAAAAAAATGTTTTTCTGGGAAAAATAATTACTCTACATGCTTCTTCACATCGTTAAGAACCGTCATGAATTTTTTCAAATCTTTTTGAAACCCAACATTTTTTTCATGCATTTTTTCCGGAATAGAAAAGTGACCAAAATCGTGAAACGTTAAAATCATAAAAAAAAATTCTGGGAAAAATAATTACTCTACACGCTTTTTCATGTCATTAAGAACGGTCATGAATTTTTTCAAATCTTTCTGAGACCCAAAATTTTTTTCATGCATTTTTTCCTGAATGGAAAAATGACCAAAATCGTGAAACTTTAAAATCATGAAAAAAAAAAACTGGGAAAAATAGTTACTCGACACGCTTCTTCAGGTCGTCATTAAGAACCGTCATGAATTTTTTCAAATCTTTCTGAGACCCAACATTTTTTTCATACATTTTTTTTCCTGAATGGAAAAGTGACCAAAATCGTGAAATGTTAAAATCATGGAAAAAAAAATTTCTGGGAAAAATAATTACTCTACACGCTTCTTCATGTCATTCAGAACCGTCATGAATTTTTTCAAATCTTTCTGAGACCCAACATTTTTTTCATGCATTTTTTCCTGAATGGAAAAATGACCAAAATCGTTAAACGTTAAAATCATGGAAAATTTTTTTTTTCTGGGAAAAATAATTACTCTACACGCTTCCTAACATCGTTAAGAACCGTCATGAATTTTTTCAAATCTTTTTGAAACCCAACATTTTTTTCATGCATTTTTTTCCTGATGGAAAAATGGCCAAAATCGTGAAACGTTGAAATCATGAAAAAAAAATTTTTATGTTAACGTGCGACAGTGTTTCAGTGATAAATGTGGGTCTAGGACTAAATACGAAATATGCCGAAAGTTTTCGAACATGTTAGAATATAGATGTCATGTCGTTTTTTTTTTGTTGCACACAATGTAAGGGAAACTTCTTTTTAATGCTATTTGAAATTACTAAAAAAACAAGAGCGTTTAAATCTGTAACGGAAAATTTGTGGACATGGGTATCTGTACGTTCACTCCTCACATTTTTCGAAAACCCTATTATTTTCTTTCTGAGAATCATAAATCAATAGAAATGAAATAGCTTGCACAGCTATGAAAATCCCATTATCAGCGTATGTTTTCCTCCCCCCCCCTCCCTTCATACAAATTGATATTTTGTACAATGCCGATGGTGTGAAAATATGAATAACACATCTTTGTCCAACTGCATTTCACCATAATGAATAATCCACTTATCTATATTTTTATAACAAGTCTATCAGTGCGAGCTCAGCATTATCACTCAATTATGCTAATTGCAAGTGAAAATTGTGGTCAATTGATAAAGCGAAAACGTGACGAATTTGCGATAATTTAAACCCAGAAATAAATTAACAACCCTAATAATAACAATTATAATAAATTGTCGGAATATTTTTAATTTCTTTTTAAAAAATTATTCAGCACTAAAATGCGCAACTTGCCTTAATTTAACCAAAATGTTAATACATTGAATTTGTAATGTGGAAAATTTAGTGTGATTTTAAAACTGATTACATTTTTTTTTCATACAACTAACAAAAACTGGAAAATCACATTTTTTGAAGTTCGAAGATTTTGTTGTTTTAAACTACAAAATTTCCAAACGCATTGTCCGATTTTGATCATTCAAACGTCAAAATATGGAAAATTTAGTATTTTTAAAACGGATTACAATTTTTTTCGCGAAACTAACAAAAACTGCAAAATCGTATTTTTTTTTTGAAGTTCGAAGATTTCAAAATCATGATTTTGGTTTTTGAAACTACATAACTGCTATACGCATTACAGAAGAACATAAACAAGGGTTTTGCATTGAATTTGTAACACCCTATACAGGGTGTATTTGAAATAACGAACAGGCTCGTAACCACAAAGAGATTATATTATTTTTAAACAATATTCGCAATTATTTTGTTTATAACTGTAACAAAAAGCCCGCAATTAATTATTAAAGTTAATGAGTGAAAATACGCAACATTTTTGGGGGCAGTGGTAATGTGACCTAATTTTTAAACGGCATCGGCTTTAGATATCGAATTACAACAAGTGCGTAGGAAATATCTGAGTGCTCTTTAAGCGTCAATGAACTTGAGGACTGTTTATCTTTTACACAAAAAAAAAACGTTGCAATAACACTTCAAATTTCGCAAGAAATCGTATCTCGCGTTTTAAATAAACAAACACACATTCCATGCAGACCTAAATAAATGAGAAAAGCATCGGTTCTCGAAATGTAATCGCATCAAATGATAGATTACGACATTTTTTACGTAGTCATCTCTTAAATAAGGCGTTGATTGTAGACATTCGTAATTTTATGTCAGAAATAAGCAAAAAAAAAACATTATTTGTAAAAAAAATATCGTAGAAACGAATAAAAATCAATTTAATTATCAAATTCCATTCTATTCTATTCTATTGTGGTGATGTATGAATGTTTCTAACGACAAACAGGATTTTTTTAATAAAAAAAAAAAGAAATTGAAAAAAAAAAATTTTTTTTTGCTAGTCGAAAAATTTTTTTCGAATAAAAACCTAATATATTTTAGAGTAGAAGCCAAATCTACTATAAAAAATCGGGGTACATATTTAAGATTTCAAAGTTACCCCCACCCCGCCCCACGGGGGAGGGGTGGTGGTTTAAATTTCACACCACATGATAGAGCTCAAAAAAAAAATTTAGACGTATTTTTTTGTATGTCAATCCGATTTGTATTTCGCGAGATATTTTGGGTGTACGGGTGGTCTGAAACACCCAGTATATACACCATCATCTATTTCTTAACGAACAAAATATCATAATCAAAACATTTAAAAAAAAATCCAAAACGCGAATTTAAAAAACCGAATTTTAGCAATTCTTATTGATTGGACATGCATATTTCCTAATACTTTTTTCAAACACACTAAATTCGTTACATTTTGGCATTTGAATCTTCGAAAACAAAAAACGCGTTCGGAAGTTAAGCAATTATTCAAAATCAAAAACGTGATTTTGTTGATGTTGGTCTTGAAAAATTTCAGATTTTGTCAATTTTCGTACTTTGGCATGAATATTTTTTTATACTTTCTCTTAAAACACAATAAATTTTCCACATATATTAATCAAGAAATGCTTTTAACGCCTCGGCAAGTTTTAAAAATCAAAAACGCGAATTTGTTGCTTTTGAATTTGAACGATTTCGGCAGTTTTCATTAACAAATTATGATTATTTCTTAGTACCTTCTAAAATAAAATAAATTATTTAAATTTTAACCCCTTCCGCCCCCCTCAAGAACCCTTGTGAAACAAATGTTTTTTTCAGGAAACTTTGACGATGTGTACGGAGTTGGAAAAATGTTTCTACTCGATCCACCATGTTCTTTGAGGTATGCTCGAATATTATTGTTTGCGCGAAATCATGAGTATCCCATTTTGTACTTTAGAACTTTATTTTAGGTCATGAAAGGCTCACTTTAACGATCTTTGTAGGGTCGGAAAAAATGTGGGCCTAACTCACCACCATTCGTTCATTTTTCCATTCGTCCAATAAAAACAAACAAATTACACTGACCGAAAAAATGAAACACTTGAGATTTGACGATCTTTTCAGAAATCAAAAGCAAAAAGTGTCCTCTTTGAAAGGGTTTATCCCTCCAAATTAAAAATTAAAAAAACCACAAAATACACTTCGTTCTTTGAGTCCTGCGTAGGGAATTGGTCAAATTTTAATGCCTCTATAGTAGATCGAGTTGACAAAATTTTTCCAACTCCGTAGACATCTTCAAAGTGGGGCATGGTTTCCAGAAAAAAACTTTTTTCCTAGGGTGCTAGAGGGGGCGAAAGGGGTTACGCTTAAGTTTGCATGCATGACTTTAGACAAGACACTTCAAAGTTTTTCGCCCTCGAAGATTCATCAAAATCGATTGAAAATAATAGTTATGGCGATTTGAAAATGGTCGAAATTTCACGAATTTCAAGTGTTTCAATTTTTTCCACCAGTGTATTTCACCAAATTCTTCCATCAAATTTTAAAATAATAATTATGGTATGCTGAAGCTGTAGAGGTATTCGAAAATTTCATTTCTAGTTTTCTTTTTTAATTTTGTTCTATATTTTAACGACACCGCTTTATTATCTTATGCTACCCTTGTCCGTAAAGTCTTCGTCTTAATTTTCTGGGTAAATATGAAATATCCAATTTATTACAACAAGTCATCAAGAGCCATGACAACTGATGTTGCACATATCAGTTCAAAACAAAACTTAAATTATTTCCGGTATGCAATAAGACATGCCTCCGGGGCCCCTTAGCCCCAGTCCGACGCTGGATGATATGCACATTTGCTCTCGCTTTCACTGGCCCTCCGGACGGCGTAACATCAACGCGGTGTCACGCTAGTTTAGTATGTTCGGATGCCGTGTTGCCTGGAATCAGTCTCTAATGCTAAATATATGGCATACGGTCTCAGAGACCATTTGATACTCCCGCATTTTCTTTTTGTCATGCATAGAACAGAACAAAGGGTATACTTTGATCAATGGATCTTTGCGTGTACGTCATAGATAACCGACAACATTTTCGTGCGTTTACTCTCTCTCTCTACGGTAAGTTGAACTAGGTGCAGAAGAAAACTCGGTATTCGGCAATGACGCACACGCAAAGATCCATTGATTAAACCATACCTTTTTATTGCTGTGATTGTGTTTTTTTTGAGTGGGGCTGAGCCATTCAGTCACACACGGCTGTAATTTTGTATTGCATATTTGTATGAATAATGGAATAAATGTAGAAATTAATAATGTCAGACGTATACAATAACCACGGACCCGAGCGAACACTTCCCGATCGCCGAAAAATCTTCCGCCAGGGGTGGGAATCGCTGTGATTGTTTAAAGAAATCATTTTCGGCGTTCTAGATTGGTAAGAATCAAAATCTTGTTACTTTACATTTTGGGTGTGTTAATACGTTTGGACATACTTACGTGCAATCAAATTCGTTTTCCTTTCACTTTCTAAAAAAAAAAAAATGTTCGTAGCTAATCTGTTTATTTATTAATAACATTCCGATTGTGTGTTTTTAGTGCCGAGATGGTATTAAAGATAAACATAGATATGCAAATAATGAGTGTGCCGTATTTGTTTACATTTTTATCAGCGCGAGCGCGTAATGTTGTAATTACGTTATCAATTGCGCGTAACTATCACTGGCAATTAACATAAGCGGCTGATAATGCAGAGAGCGAGAGGATTCGGCGTGCGAGAGTGTCCGGATTGTTGTTAACAAACGGCGGCCTGATAAGGATAACGCGAGTGTGCGTCGGTCGGCCGGTGGCGATCGAAGCGCGCCCCGAAAAAAAGTGTCTCCGCCTTGTGAAAATAAGCGAGGCAAAAAATGAGTAATCAGCGTAATTTCTCCAGTGTGTATCTGGCCGCGCGATGTAACTGCACGTACAAATGTGTGACGGAGAGGGCAGAGAGAAGCGAGAATGAAAGCCTTTTGGACGAATACGGGGGGTTCCGTGCACAGCGGGAGGGGGGTTGGCAAGCAATCGGACTGACACCAAGCCTAGGTCCGGCCATCTTGTGTGACGGCGAGCGCTGTTGTCCGTAAAATATCCTAAAATCCGGTAATTTGTGCCCTAAATTTCGCGGAAAACACACACGGACCAGTTACAGTTGGTGCGGACCGTGCGAACTGCATGCACACACACGTGCACACCGCGTACTTACTCTTTAAAACGGCGATACGTCTAATTGTTTTTGTGTGTAAACGCTTTGTGGGATTTTTACCTGATCTCCAATGATCTCTTGGAATAATTACTCATCTGCCTGCACGTAAGTAGAACCGCACCTTCTTTCACCGTATACGCGTATTTTAAACAATGCAAAACGCGCGGTTCTTCCGAATTACCAACAAAACTATCAACAAATTGTTCCCGAGCGGACGAAAACACCACCTTCTATAAATAGCGCATTACAAATTCGAAAAATTTTGTTTGTTTTTTTGCAACAATCCACGGCTATTGGGATCGATCCGCGGCGTTTTATTTATTAACGGGCAGCAATTTTATGTAACAGCTGCGTGGCTTGTAACTGTAGATGATGATTCCCATAAAACGCAAACAATCTAATTGCCCCTTTTTTTCTCCTCAATACGTTACATAATGGATTTAATCCGTTTATTATTGCTCGATGGGTAATTTGGTTAAAATGTAGTGCGCGGAATTTTAGACCTTAAGATCTGTTACTTCGCCGCGCAAGGGGAGGGATCCATTTGTATCGATTCTTTATTTGAGGAGGACGCTTAAATTTATTATGGCTCTTGTTGCTTCTGTGCATTCTATTTTAATTCAATAATGAGTCCCGTGTCCCGTCCCTTTTCCCATTCTCTCTCTCTCTCGCTCGCCCGTTTTCTTTTTCATTTATCACCGACGACGACGCACCACTTTGTCTAATTTAACGAAAACATTTACGCCGGCGACTAATTATCCGCCTATAATTACGACCGTAATTAATACCGTAAATGGATAACAACAAAATCCCGTGAATGCGATTTTTTTCTTCTCGGCGTTAATCCACTTTCGAGTGTAAAGAACAAAGGTCAATAACCTTTCGCGAGAAAACGCAACACGGCAAAAATTTCGTCAAATCTCGGTGTGTGTGTTCGCAATAACAACAATTTAAGATCGTAATTTTGTAACCAAAGTGTAATTAATTGACGAACTGTAGGCGTTTACTTTGCGTTACATCTTGGAAACTGAGGTTATAATTTTTAAGCAAAATTAATTAAATTGGAGTGTAATCTTAAAATATAGGAACTAGGGCAAAACGAATGCAATGAAATCAGTTACAAACACACTTTAATATATTGCTCTTGTGTTCCATCAATACCTTAAATTGGTAGCCAAAGATATACAGGAATTTGTACATTTCTGTTGCGTTTTTAATTGAGAAAAAGCTGTTTAGAAAATTAAACTCTCTCAATCCTGACCAATTCGACTTTTCTTCATGGATAATACAAATTTAGCTGACACACTCGTGAATAATTTTGTCGCTATATTTTTAAGCCTATATTTTTAGGTTAAGTTTTATTTACTTATTTATTATGCAAATGTCATTTTAAATTGTTTTGTTGTATCCAATCTTATTGCAAATTTTAATTGTATCTTTGACGTATGTAAAACTTCGGTTGACACATTAAATAAATGAATTGAATGTACTTTCTTTTTGGAAATAAATAAATTGAAATTAAATTGAAATTGATGGTATTTATCATCACTGTGACAATTATACGACGGTTCATTGTTTTCTCAATAATTAATTGACATTGACATCTGTCGCCGAATCTGTGTTTGTTCCACTTCTACAAAATCTCACAATTACCACTTTATTTTTACTTTCTCCGTTACGAAGTACGAGAAAGTATTGTGATCTTGATTTTTTTTTCAAAAATTTTTTTTACGGAAATATCCGTTTTGGGGTCCCTCGACGCCATTTCAACAATTTCTGGAAAAAAAAAATTGTGTGTGTGTGTTATTAAATTATTACGTTGCTCTTTTGCCAATTTAACTTTACTTATTAACTAAACTAGTGGGATTTCGAAAAAACGTAATAATTTAATAATTATAGACAAAAAAACTGAAAAGGTTCCTTTTTAAATATTGTTTTCCCGTGCGACAACCGAGGACTGGTTTCGACCTTATTAATACTCTTGAGCTCAGAATAGAGGCTTGTTTCCTATGGGCCTATAACCATACAAGTACCTTCTAAAGATAGATACATCATGAAGGCGACATCTATTGTCTTATTGTTGCACAAATTCCTTGATTGAGTAGAAAAATCTACCATAATTCCCCACTTAATCGAGGAATTTGTGTAAAGTTAATACAATAGATGTCGCCAGTATGGTGTATCCATCCATAGGAAAATATTTCTAGTTTTTCACGAAAACAAAAAACTTTTATCATCATTTTAAATATAAATTTAATATTGATAAGTTTTAGCATTTTGTCTTATTTTATCTTTACAATTATTTTAATGTGTTGTACAAATTTAATATTGTTTTTATTATTCTATGTGTAGTTATTAATAGCTGAAGAATTATTTATTATTGTGACGAAGTCATTTAAAATGACATTTGCATAAATAAATGAATTGAATTGAATTGAATGTACTTTCTTTTTGGAAATAAATAAATTGAAATTAAATTGAAATTGATGGTATTTATCATCACTGTGACAATTATACGACGGTTCATTGTTTTCTCAATAATTAACTGACATTGACATCTGTCGCCGAATCTGTGTTTGTTCCACTTCTACAAAATCTCACAATTACCACTTTATTTTTACTTTCTCCGTTACGAAGTACGAGAAAGTATTGTGATCGTGATTTTTTTTTCAAAAATTTTTTTACGGAAATATCCGTTTTAGGGTCCCTAGATGCCATTTCAACAATTTCTGGAAAAAAAAAATTGTGTGTGTGTGTGTTATTAAATTATTACGTTGCTCTTTTGCCAATTTAACTTTACTTATTAACTAAACTAGTGGGATTTCGAAAAAACGTAATAATTTAATAATTATAGACAAAAAAACTGAAAAGGTTCCTCTTTAAATATTGTTTTCCCGTGCGACAACCGAGGACTGGTTTCGACCTTATTAATACTCTTGAGCTCAGAATAGAGGCTTGTTTCCTATGGGCCTATAACCATACAAGTACCTTCTAAAGATAGATACATCATGAAGGCGACATCTATTGTCTTATTGTTGCACAAATTCCTTGATTGAGTAGAAAAATCTACCATAATTCCCCACTTAATCGAGGAATTTGTGTAAAGTTAATACAATAGATGTCGCCAGTATGGTGTATCCATCCATAGGAAAATATTTCTAGTTTTTCACGAAAACAAAAAACTTTTATCATCATTTTAAATATAAATTTAATATTGATAAGTTTTAGCGTTTTGTCTTATTTTATCTTTACAATTATTTTAATGTGTTGTACAAATTTAATATTGTTTTTATTATTCTATGTGTAGTTATTAATAGCTGAAGAATTATTTATTATTGTGACGAAGTCATTTAAAATGACATTTGCATAAATAAATGAATTGAATTGAATTGAATGTACTTTCTTTTTGGAAATAAATAAATTGAAATTAAATTGAAATTGATGGTATTTATCATCACTGTGACAATTATACGACGGTTCATTGTTTTCTCAATAATTAACTGACATTGACATCTGTCGCCGAATCTGTGTTTGTTCCACTTCTACAAAATCTCACAATTACCACTTTATTTTTACTTTCTCCGTTACGAAGTACGAGAAAGTATTGTGATTGTGATTTTTTTTTCAAAATTTTTTTTTACGGAAATATCCGTTTTGGGGTCCCTAGACGCCATTTCAACAATTTCCGGAAAAAAAAATTGTGTGTGTGTGTGTCTGTGCGCGCTGTATCTCAAAAACTAATAGACCAATTGATATGAAACTTTGAACATAAGTTTTATTAGATAATCCGAAGAACTGAAAAGCTTTTGGTAAAATTTCGTACACGGGAAGTGGGTGTTTACCTTAACTGTTTTTTTTTTGCCAATATTTTCTTAAATATGAAAAATATCACAAAAACATTTAAACAAATTGTGAAGACAACAAAGAAGTGAACATCTTTTGCTTGAAAACATTTTTCATAAAATCATTTTTATTCGAGAAAAAAATTTATTATTTTTTTTCATTTTTGGTTTATAATTATATAACGATAATAGTTACAGCAAATTTATGTTAATAATAATTGTAGAGAATGCTAAAGTAAACAACTTATAAAGAATAAGTTTTTTTCGAAATCCCTTTAGTTTTTGAATAAACCGAGTTTTTGAATTTGAAGTATAATTTTTCCATCGTTCACAATTTTGACGTTTTAAACGTCAGTTTCATCCGAGTTCTTATAAACAAATTCGATACAATCACGATTTATGGCATTTTTAGGTAAATTTAAAATTTGATAATAGAAAATTTAATTTTGAAAATACCCATTCCCTGTCATTTAATCGCAATTTGACATTAGAGTTTCCGTTAAAACTCCTTGAGTACAACCCATAAGTCAAATCAGAACTCCCAAAACTATTAAAAAAATCAAAATTTTGAAACAAAATCAAAGCCCGAAAAGAAAAAAAAAATGAGAGTTCTAGGAGTTCTGAGTTAATTTTCTATTTCTACTTATTGAGTACAATAATTCTTTCTTATAAACAAATTCGATACAATCACGATTTATAGTATTTTTAAATAAATTTAAAACTCGAAAATAGAAAATTTAATTTTGAAAATACCTATTTCCTGTCATTTAATCCTAAATTGCCATTAGAGTTTTCGTTAGAACTACTCGAGTACAACCCATAAGTCAAAGCACAACTACCAGAACTTTTTAAAATAAAATCAACATTTTGAAAAAAATTCAAGTCCGAAAAAAAAATAGAGTTCTGTGAGTTCTGAGTCAATTTTCTATTTCTACTTATTGAGTACAATAATTCTTTCTTATAAACAAATTCGATACAAACACGATTTATGGCATTTTTAAGTAAATTTAAAATTCTAAAATAGAAAATTTAATTTTTAAAATACCTATTTCCTGTCATTTAATCGCAATTTGCCATTAGAGTTTTCGTTAGAACTCCTTGAGTACAACCCATAAGTCAAAGCAGAACTCCCAGAACTATTTTTAAAAAAATCAACATTTTGAAAAAAATTCAAGTCCGAAAAGAAAAAAAAATAGAGTTCTGTGAGTTCTGGGTCAATTTTCTATTTCTACTTATTGAGTACAATAATTCTTTCTTATAAACAAATCCGATATAATCACGATTTATGGTATTTTTAAATAAATTTAAAATTCGAAAATAGAAAATTTAATTTTGAAAATACCTATTTCCTGCCATTTAATCGCAATTTGCTATTAGAGTTTTCGTTAGAACTACTTGAGTACAACCCATAATTCAAAGCACAACTCCCAGAACTTTTTAGAATAAAATCAACATTTTGAAAAAAATTCAAGTCCGAAAAAAAAATAGAATTCTGTGAGTTCTGAGTCAATTTTCTATTTCTACTTATTGAGTACAATAATTCTTTCTTATAAACAAATTCGATACAAACACGATTTATGGCATTTTTAAGTAAATTTAAAATTCTAAAATAGAAAATTTAATTTTTAAAATACCTATTTCCTGTCATTTAATCGCAATTTGCCATTAGAGTTTTCGTTAGAACTCTTTGAGTACAACCCATAAGTCAAAGCAGAACTCCCAGAACTATTTAAAAAAATCAACATTTTGAAAAAAATTCAAGTCCGAAAAAAAAAAAAAAATAGAGTTCTGTGAGTTCTGGGTTAATTTTCTATTTCTACTTATTGAGTACAATATTTCTTTCTTATAAACAAATTCGATACAATCACGATTTATGGCATTTTTAAATAAATTTAAAATTCGAAAATAGAAAATTAAATTTCGAAAATATTTCCTGTCATTTAATCGCAATTTGCTATTGGAGTTTTCGTTAGAAATCCTTGAGTACAACCCATAAGTCAAATCAGACTCCCTGAACTATTAAAAAAATCAATATTTTGAAAAAAATTTAAGTCAGAAAAGAAAAAAAATATAGAGTTCTGTGAGTTTTGAGCCAATCTTCTATTTCTACTCATTGAGTACAATCATTCTTTCTTATAAACAAATTCGATACAAACACGATTTATGGTATTTTTAAATAAATTTAAAATTCGAAAATAGAAAATTTAATTTTTAAAATACCCATTTCCTGTCATTTAATCGCAATTTGACATTAGAGTTTTCGTTAGAACTCCTCGAGTACAACCCATAAGTCAAATCAGAACTCCCAGAACTATTAAAAAAATTAAAATTTCAATTTTCGAATTTTAACTTTATTTGAAAATGCCATAAATCGTGATTGTATCGAATTTGTTTATAAGAAAGAATTATTGTACTCAACAAGTAGAAATAGAAAATTAACTCAGAACCCCTAGAACTCTCAATATTTTTTTTCTTTTGGACAGAAAATTTTTCAAAATATTTTTAATTAATAGTTCTTCGAGTTCTGATTTGACTTATGGGTTGTAATCATGGAGTTCTAACAAAAACTCTAATGGCAAATTGCGATTAATTAACAGGAAATTGGTATTTTCAAAATTAAAATTTTCTATTTTCGAATTTTAAATTTATTTAAAAATGCCATAAATCGTGATTGTATCGAATTTGTTTATAAGAAAGAATTATTTTACTCAATAAGTAGAAATAGGAAATTTACTCAGAAATCCTAGAACTCTAATTTTTTTTTTCTTTTGGACAGAAAATTTTTCAAAATATTTTTAATTAATAGTTCTCGGAGTTCTGATTTGACTTATGGGTTGTAATCATGGAGTTCTAACGAAAACTTCAATGGAAAATTGCGATTAAATGACAGGAAATAGGTATTTTCAAAATTAAATTTTCTATTTTCGAATTTTAAATTTATGCCACAAATCGTGATTGTATCGATTGTATTTATAAGAAAGAATTATTGTGCTCAATAAGTAGAAATAGAAAATTAACTCAGAACTCATAGAGCTCTCAATATTTTTTTTGCTTTGCGACTTTTTTCAAAAAAATATTTTTGATAGTTCCGGATAGTTCTGTTGGGTGTTTCCCGTAGTTCTTTGCGAGTTCCATCCATAGTTGTTATGAAATATTTAGATTCAACCGATATTAAGTGAGTAATGAATGAATTTGAATATTTTGAAAATTTTTATCATTGGAAATTCAACAGAACTCTTTTCTAAAAGTATCAGGAACTATAGTACTAACCCAAATACATCTTAAAACTAGTTCAGAACTATTCGATAACAATGTTGGGGTGCGGTGTCAAGTTGGCACCCCATTTTTCAAAAAATTCCTGACTGCACAATTTTGCAGAAATCTTTTCTAAAAGTTGATAGTACTTCTAGATACATCAAAAGGAATTGAGAACTCTATTCAGAACTCTTCATTAGGGTGCCAACTTGACACACTCTCTATATACCGAATGTTTTTAAAATAACATAGGATAATAAATAAATTTTTTGTTTTCTTTATTTTTCGATTTTATCTGACATCATCTCAAAAGTCAAAAAATACTCAATTTTTTTTTTGTACTTAAACAAAACATACATTTTAGCAAGGGCCAAGACTATGTGTGTATATGTTAATATTTATTTACAATTGCTCGTTTAATTACAAACATGTCGTGACTGAAGTCAAAAAAAAAATACTTACATTTTAGGAAAACATTAATGACCAGAAACTCAACATTTAAATTTAGTGAATACGGTAATTATATATTTCAACTAGTTATTGACCACGCGGTCCGTGCAAATAATTAGCTGTGTTTTCTACATCTACGTTTTACCTCGACCGACGTGTTAAAACTCTAGCAATTTTTAATCTATGTCTAGGCTTTACAAGGTGCCTGAAGATAATCAAAATATTCGTTTTTTTTTTGTCGATATTAAATTCTTATCACCAATCCACGGCGCACGGCGTACCTGTTGATATCAACTCAGTCTGAGGTCGCCGTCTCAAAGGAACGTCTGCTCGTTTTAGTGCGCGCAGTGTTGTGATACATTTTCGGGATTTAATTTCAAAATACATTTTGGAATTACACCCTTTCGAGTGTTGGTGTTTGTGTCTTTCCGGCCCGTCAATCCGAGAGAAGGAAAGAAGCATGATTGCACGGGATCATCTAGGTTACAGTTACGGCTTAACCGTCAAGACGCCTCGAAGTGATTTTCTTGTTATGTAAGTTTTTTAGACATCACTTACCCTGTTGCAAACGTCTTTTCACGTTAAGACCGTAAAGTGCAATTCACCCAGATTTTCTTGTAAAAGTGACATCAATATTGAAATCTTAAATCGAACACTCTGAATATGTTTCTATTTTCGGGTTCAAGCCGTAAGTTGACATATAAACCAATTGTTAACGTAGTATTTCGAAGTTGGTGTACAGCATATCCTAACCTCGCTTATGTATTTTGACATAATTTATAGTGTTTGTTTAATTCGATTTAATTTTAAAAAATGACCAATTGTTAAAAAAAAAATTATAAAAATTATTCGTGAATCTTGGTGGCCGAGACCGCCCTAATATGTTTTATTTCACATCGTAGGCTATCAAAAATAACCACTTTTAACTGCCATAAATGCCAAATTTCAAGTGGTAAATATAACCATTTTTAACTGCCAAATATGCCGATTTTCAACTGACCAAAATGACCATTTTCAACTGAGAAAAATGACAAATTTAAACTGCCAAAAAGACAATTAATAAGTGTCAAAAATGACCACTCTTAAATAACAAAAATGACAGTTTTCAACTGCCAAAAAATACAATTTTTAACTGCCAAATTTGACAATTTTCTACTGTCAAGAATGATCATTTTTACTGATAGAAAGGAAAAAAAAATATCATTTTTAACTGCCAAAAATAAAATTTACAACTATGAAAAATAACCATTTTTAACTGCCAAAAATATCAATTTTCAAGTGACAAAAATGCCCATCTTCAACTGACAAAAATAACAAATTACAACTGCCATAACCGATCGTTTTCAACTGGCAAAAACGACAATTATCAAGTGACAAAAATGACCATTTTCAACTGTCAAAAAAGACAATTTTCAACAGCCAAATTTGGACATTTTCAACTGCCAAAAATGCCAATTTTCCAGTGACAAAAATGCCAATTTTCAAGTGAAAAAATACCCATTTTCAACTGACAAAAATGACAAATTTCAACTGCAAAAAAATGATCATTTTCAATTGCCAAAAAGATAATTATAGAGTGACCATTTTCAACTGTCAAAAAAGATAATTTTCAACAGCCAAATTTGGACATTTTCAAGTGACAAAAATGCCAATTTTCAAGTGACAAAAATGCCAATTTTCAAGTGAAAAAATACCTATTTTCAACTGACAGAAATGACAAATTTCAACTGCAAAAAATGATCATTTTCAATTGGCAAAAAGATAATTATAGAGTGTCAAAAATTACTATTTTCAATTAACAAAATTGGCAATTTTCAATTGCTACATTTAACAAATTTCAACTGTCATGAATGACAAAAATAAAATTTTCAAGTGTAAAAAATGGTCATTTTTAACTGCAAAAAAATTAAATTTGCAACTGCAAAAAAGACAATTTACAACTATCAAAAATAACAATTTTTAGCTGCCAAACATGCAAATTTTCAAGTGACAATAAAGACCATTTTCAACTGCCAGAAATGATCGTTTTCAACTGCCAAAAAAAAACAATCATCAAGTGTAAAAAATGACCATTTTCAAACAATAAAAAAGATAATTTTCAACTGCCAAATTTTACAATTTTCAATAGTCAAAAGATGACAATTTATATTGGTAGAAAAGAAAAATTTCAACTGTCAAAAATCACCATTTTTAACTACCAAAAAAGAAAATTTGCAACTGCTAAAAATGACAATTCACAGCTATCAAAAGTGACATTTTTTTACTGCCAAAAACGTCAATTTTCGAGTGACAAAAAGACCATTTTCAACCGCCAAAAATGATCGTTTTCAACTGCCAAAAAGACAATTATCAAGTGTCAAAAATGACCATTTTCAATTAACAAAAAACATAATTTTCAACTCCTAAAGAAGACAATTTTCAACTGCCAAATTTTACAATTTTCAATAGTCAAAAAATGACGATTTGTATTGGTAGAAAAGAAAATTTTCAGCTGTCAAAAATCACCATTTTTAACTACCAAAAAAGAAAATTTGCAACTGCTAAAAATGACAATTTACAACTATCAAAAGATAACCATTTTTAACTGCCAAAAATCCGAATTTTCAACTGACAAAAAGAACCAGTTTCAACTGACAAACATGACAAATTTCAACTGCCAGAAATGATCGTTTTCAATTGCCAAAAAGACAATTATTAAGTGTAAAAACTGACAAATTCCATCTGCCAAAAATGATCGTTTTCAACTGACAAAAAGACAATTATCATGTGTCAAAAATTACCATTTTCAATTAATAAAGATGATAATTTTTAGCTGCCAAATTTTACAATTTTCAACCGCCAAATTTTACAATTTTCAACTGCCGAAAATGACCGTTTTCGACTGCCAAATTTTACAATTTTCAACTGCCGAAAATGATCGTTATCGACTGCCAAAAAGACAATTATCAAGTGTCAAAAATGACAATTTTCAATAAGTAAAAATGGCAATTTTTAAATGTCAAAAAGATAATTTTCAACTGCCCAAAAATGACAAATTTCAACTGCCAAAAAGATCGTTTTTAACTGCCAAAAGGACAGTTATTGAGTGTCCAAAACGACCATTTTCAATTAACAAAAATGACAATTTTCAACTGCCCGAAAGAGAAAACTTTCAAATGCCAATTTTAATAATTTTCAAGTAACAAAAATGACACATTTCAACTGCCAAAAATGATCGTTTTCAACTCCCAATAAGACAATTATCAAGTGTCAAATATGATAAATTCCAACTGCCAAAAAGACAATTATCAAGTGTCAAAAATTACCATTTTCGATTAATAAAAATGACAATTATCAAGTGTCGAAAATTACCATTTTCGATTAATAAAAATGACAATTTTCAACTGCCAAAAATGACCGTTTTCGACTGCCAAAAAGACAATTATCAAGTGTCAAAAAGGAAAATTTTCAATGAATAAACATGACAATTTTCCACTGCCAAGAAAGACAATTTTCAACTGCTAATATTAGCAATTTTCAACTGCCAATTTTAACAATTTTCAACTGCCAAAAACTATCGTTTTTAACTGCCAAAAATTATCGTTTCCAACTGCCAAAAAGACAATTGTCAAGTGTCAAAAATGACCATTTTCAATTAACAAAAATGACAATTTTCAACTGTCAAAAAGACAATTTTCAACCGCCAAATTTTATAATTTTCAACTGCCAAAATTGATCGTTTTCAACTCCCAAGAAGACAATTATCAAGTGTCAAAAATGATGAATTCCAACTGCCATAAATAATCGTTTTCAACGGCCAAAAAGACAATTATGAAGGGTCAAAAATTACCATTTTCGATTAATAAAAATGACAATTATCAAGTGTCAAAAATTACCATTTTCGATTAATAAAAATGACAATTATCAAGTGTCAAAAATTACCATTTTCGATTAATAAAAATGACAATTATCAAGTGTCAAAAATTACCATTTTCGATTAATAAAAATGACAATTTTCAACTGCCAAAAATGACCGTTTTTGACTGCCAAAAAGATAATTATCAAGTGTCAAAAAGGAAATTTTCAATGAATAAACATGACAATTTTCAACTGCCAATTTTAGCAACTTTCAACTGCCAAGAAAGACAATTTTTAACTGCCAATTTTAGCAATTTTCAACTGCCAATTTTAACAATTTTCAACTACCAAAAATTATCGTTTTTAACTGGCAAAAAGACAAGTTTCAAAAATGACCATTTTTAATTAACATTTTCAAGTGGCAAATGTAACAATTTTCAACTGTCAAAAATGACAAATTTCAACTGCCAAAAAGACATTTTTAAGTGCCAAAGTGACCATTTTAACTGCCAAAAAATTGCAACTGCTACAAATGGCCATTTTAAACTATCAAAAATAATACTTTTTGACAGCGAAAAATGATTTTCCCTTGCCGCAATTTCTTTACCACGCAGTTATAATTACATTTATTATTTGGATTAAGTTATGCCTTTTGTGACCACAAGCTTAATGTTTTTAAGAAATTAACTAGAAAAATTTGATGTCGATTTGTTTTTGTAACCTGTAAAAACTTTTATGCCACCGGAAGCGAAATAAATTGTCGATTAAAAAACGGGTTACCATTAAAAAAAACTAAAGTTATATATGTGATGACGTAGGAGAAGTTCAAGGTCATAAAATATAAAATAATTGTATGAAGCAGTTCTAACCTAATAAATTTTGTACTAAACTTTACAATTTAAAAAAAATCAATATTACGCTACTTTTTAAAGTGCATCTGACAGATTTCATTTTGTAAAATATAATATTGTTATTGAAATATCAAATTCAGCAGAATATACAATTGGAAATGCGACATTTTCTGCCATAAAATAATTAAACACCACCGGGAATTGCATTCAATCGGCGTTGCTTTAATATTTTTTTAATTATTTTATAACGTTAAAACTGTTGAAACTATCAGCAACTATCGATTTCGCATAAAATAAAATTGTTTACTGTATTTATTTCATTGTACAGATAATGGCCACATAAAAGCGAAATTACCGTTAACGGTATTAGTTTTTAATAAAAAAAAATTGTTAATTGCTTACAGTAAAGTTATAATCCTACATTATAAAATAAGTTTCATACGGAAGATTTTATCAATAGCTGCTTGCGGTGAGTGTTTTTTAGAGGACAACTGTTTACAGCCTGCTAAAAAAATTATTTAAAGTTAATGCTGATATGCCAAGAGTAACTGCACACAAGTCCAAAAAATACGAAAAATGTCCGTCGTATGCAAGCGCCAAGTATTTCGCCAAATTACCAAAATTCATACAAACTGCCAATATTGAATTAAAAAAAAAACTGTCAAAAGTTTTTTATGTGATAGGGCATATTGTTCTATTGACGAATATTTGAGCGACAATTTTAAAAACATAATTATTTAAATAGTTTTATAATCTATTGTAAATTTAACAATGCGATTATGATGAAATATTTCAAAATCATCTGCTCCGTATGTCCGAAAAAAAAATGGTACATCATGTAGTCTCGTATTTTGTATTTTAAGGGTGAAATGGTGATGTTTCGAGTGAGGTATCAAAAATGTTTTTAACTATTCTGATAGGTACGACCTTCAACAATTATGGTGAAATATTAGTAAAAAACTTACTCCTTATACACGATAGAAAAAAAAATTAAATAATTTTCTTGGCTGATTGTGGTTGGTGGCACTTACTTACTGATACATTTGTAATTAAATAAAACACACTTTTACTTAGTTAATATCACAACAGTGTGATATTAACTAAGTAAACGTGTGTTTTATTTAATTTTCTTGGGTTGTTGGGGCTAATTTATTATTTTTGTATTTCGTTTGTATGTTCTGTTTGTATGTTTAATTCTATATGTAAATATTTCTAGTTTGAATTTATTTTTGCGTCGGAAAATAATTTTAAGAATACACCCGTAATTAAATTAGCGGAGAATAAAGTCTGTCCATCATTCACGATTGGCAGTTAACGTGTTAATAAACTTGCACTCTGTAAGGGAATATGATAATTAACATAACACTTGAAAATTACGTTGGTAAGATTGGTATCACGTCGTATAATTCACACCATTAACTTTACATTTTTTTTAGTATTTACAAATGGACATTGTAATTTACGTTTAGTGCATTTCAGTCAATAACTGGTGGTTATAAATGTGCCCGCATATCTACGCTTTAACTAGTAATTAGCTAATATGAAATACCACCAAATGAAAGGTTCTAAAATGTTTAAAATTCTCGACTATAATCGGCGCACCGAATCCGTGGTATAATGGGTTTGCGTGATCTTGGCGTGATGTTGTTCGCTGATTGGTCAACGCGTGTGTCACGCAGCCGAAATTTTCAGCTTCTAGGATTTTGTAAAACTCGTTTTTTTTTGGCTGAAACAATATTTTAGGGTTTCTTGAATAACTTTCTCACTTATCACTTGGGGAAACATTTAAAATAATAATAATAAAAGATACATCAAAATTAACACCTTTTTCTCGAAACCACTTTTTTTCAAACTGGGAGGACTTTTGTAAGTACTTTTTTCTAGGATTTTTTTCAGAGCTTTATTATAAGGACTCTTCTTTCAGGAGTATTCTTCAGGACTCTTTTTTCGAGATTATATTTTCAAAGCATTTTTTACGATATTTTCTTACGATTTTTTTTCAGAACTTTCTTTTAATGACCCTTTTTGTAGTATATTTTTTGCTAGGCTTTTTCAAAGGCTTCTTTTTGAGGACATTTTTTTTTCAAGAGCTTATTTTCATGCCTTTTCCAGAACTTCTTTCAGGGCCTTTTTTCAAGACACTTTTGGAATTTTTTCAGAACTCTTTCAGTGCTTTTTTACATCTTTCCAAAGACAATTTTTTCTGGACATTATTTCGAGACTTTTTTCAGGACTTTTCTTCATGATTTTTTTCTATATTTTCAAAAATTTTCTCTCATGAATTTTTCTTGCGATTTTTTTGTCAGGAAGGTTTTCTTCAGAACTTTCTTTTTAGACTCTTATTTCAACACATGTTTTGCGAGACTTTTTGTATGGGTTGTTTTCATATTTTTTTCATACCACAAAAATAATTGTAATTTTTTTGCAATTTTACATTTTTTTGATCAGATGAAAATATCTCAAAATTCAGCGGTGGGGTGTGTGCAAATTTTTACGGAATTGTAATCCTTGTTGTATTTTGAGTAATTTTTGAGAATATTAAGTCGATTGCAATTGTAAGTCGTTGAAATTATTGATTTTCTTTTAACAATTTCGTGCTCTGTTTGAGTGGGATTATTTAGAAATTTTGGTATGGGGTGTTAACAGATTTTGTTGGAATTATATTCCCCGGTGGATTTTGAATAGTTTTGTGGAATTTCAAGTCGATGGCAATTGTTTTTATATTTTTTTTCAAGTCGTTGAAATTGTTGATTTTTTTTAACAATGTTGTGCTCTGTTTGAGTCGGATTATTTCGAAATTTTGGGATGGGGCAGATTTTTCGGAATTTTAATCCCCGGTGAGTTTTTAATAGTTTTGTGGAATTTCAAGTCGATGGTAATTGTTTTTATATTTTTTTCAAGTCGTTGAAATTATTGACTTTTTTCAACAATTTCGTGCTCTGTTAGAGTGGAATTATTTCGAAATTTTGGGGTGGAGTGTTTACAAATTTTTGTGGAATTATAACCCCTGTTGAGTTTTGAATGGTTTTGTGGAATTTCAAGTCGATGGCAATTGTTTTTATATTTTTTTGAGTCGTTGAAATTTCTGATTTTTTTAAATAATTTCGTGCTCTGTTTGAGTGGGATTATTTCGAAATTTTGGGATGGGGTGTTTCCACATTTTTTGGAATTATAATCCCCAGTGAGTTTTGAATAGTATTGTGGAATTTCAAGTCGATGGTAATTGTTTTTATATTTTTTTTTGAGTCGTTGAAATTATTGATTTAAAAAAAATAATTTCGAGCTCTGTTTGCGTGGGATTATTTCGAAATTTTAGGGTGGAGTGTTTACAGATTTTTGTGGAATTATAATCCCCGTTGAGTTTTGAATGGTTTTGTGGAATTTCATGTCGATGGTAATTGTTTTTATATTTTTTTTCAAGTCGTTGAAATTTTTGATTGTTTTTTAACAATTTCGTGCTCTGTTAGGGTGGGATTATTTCGAAATTTTGGGTTGGAGTGTTTGCAGATTTTTGTGGAATTATAATCCCCGTTGAGTTTTGAATGGTTTTGTGAAATTTCAAGTCGATGGCAATTGTTTTTTTAATTTTTTTCAAGTCGTTGAAATTATTGACTTTTTTTATAACAATTTCGTGCTCTGTTTGGGTGGGATTATTTCGAAATTTTGGGATGGGGTGTTTGCAAATTTTGTTGGAATTATAATCCCCGGTGGATTTTGAATACTTTTGTAGAATTTCAAGTCGATGGCAATTGTTTTTATATTTTTTTTCAAGTCGTTGAAATTGTTGATTTTTTTAACAATTTCGTGCTCTGTTAGAGTGGGATTATTTCGAAATTTTGGGATGGGGTGTTTACAGATTTTTTGGAATTATAATTCCCGGTGAGTTTTTAATAGTTTTGTGGAATTTCAAGTCGATAGCAATTGTTTTTATATTTTTTTTCGAGTCGTTGAAATTATTGATTTTTTAACAATTTCGTGCTCTGTTTGAGTGGGATTATTTCGAAATTTTGGAATGGGGTGTTTCCAGATTTTTTGGAATTATAATCCTCGGTGAGTTTTGAATAGTTTTGTGGAATTTCAAGTCGATGGCAATTGTTTTTATATATTTTTTGAGTCGTTGAAATTGTTGATTTTTTTTACAATTTCGTGCTCTGTTTGAGTGGGATTATTTCGAAATTTTGGAATGGGGTGTTTGTAAATTTTTTGGAATTATAATCCCTGGTGAGTTTTGAATAGTTTTGTGGAATTTTAAGTCGATGGCAATTGTTTTTATATTTTTTTTGAGTCGTTGAAATTGTTGATTTTTTTTAACAATTTTGTGCTCTGTTTGAGTGGGATTATTTCGAAATTTTGGGATGGGGTGTTTGCAAATTTTTTGGAATTACAATCCCCGGTGAGTTTTGAATAGTTTTGTGAAATTTCAAGTCGATGGTAATTATTTTTATATTTTTTTAAGTCGTTGAAATTGATGATGTTTTTTAACAATTTCCTGTTCAGTTTGAGTGGGATTATTTCGAAATTTTGGGATGGAGTGTTTGCAGATTTTTGTGGAATTATAATCCCCGTTGAGTTTTGAATGGTTTTGTGGAATTTCAAGTCGATGGCAATTGTTTTTATATGTTTTTCGCGCCGTCAAAATGATTGCAAATTTTCGCAAATTTTACTTTTTTTGGTCAAATAAAAATATCTCAAAATCCAGTGGTGGAGTGTGTGCAACTTTTTACGGGATCATAATCCTTGTTGTATTTTGAGTAATTTTTGAGAATTTCAAGTCGATTGCAATTGTTTTCATGTTTTTCGCGCCGTCAAAATGATTGCAAATTTTCGCAAATTTTACATTTTTTTGCTCGGATAAAAATATCTTAAAATTCAGTGGTGGGGTGTGTGCAACTTTTTTCGGAATCATAATCCTTGATGTATTTTGAGAATTTCAAGTCGATGGCAATTTTTTTTTATATTTTTTTCGCGCCGCCAAAATGATTGCAAATTCTCGCAAATTTTACATTTTTTTGATCAAATAAAAATATCTCAAAATCCAGTGGTGGAGTGTGTGCAACTTTTTACGGGATCATAATCCTTGTTGTATTCTGAGTAATTTCAGAGAATTTTAAGTCTTCTTTTTCAGGACTTTCTCGGCACATTTTTTTCAAGAGCTTATTCCGAACTTTTTCTGGGCCTTTTTTCAAGACTCTTTTTGGATTTTTTTAGGAATCTTTTTCAGCACTTTTTTACGTCTTTTTAAAGACCTTTTCTTCAGGACATTTTTTAAAGACTTATAAAGACTTTTTTAGGATCTTTTTTAGGACTTAGTTGTCAAGACTTTTTTTCAGGACTTTATTTCACGATTGATTTTACAGGGCTTTTTAAGGGAACTTTTTTAAGGACATTTTTATCCAGGATATTTTTCGGGACTCCTCTTTCAGGACTTTTCTTCAGGATATTTTTCAAGACTATATTTTCGAAACTTTTCTTTCAGGACTTTTTCTTACGGTTTTTTGCAGGAATTTTAAGGGCTTCTCTTTTTGGTCTATTTAAGGGCCTCTTTTTCAAGACATTTTTTACTTGAATATCGCTGGATGGATCGATTTGAAATTTTGACAGTAGCTTCATAATTACATACTCTATGGAAGTACGTAGCCGTTTTTTTTTTAAATTTTTTGTTTATTTTTCACGTTACAGATTTTATAGGCAGTATACTTCAACAATTAATGATTGTGGTTGTTAAAATAAATTGGATAAAACAAATCGGTTTGCATTCAAATTCCCTTTATTTTATATTTAACAATAAAGAAAGGTTAAAGTACGAGAAATTCCTAGTTCGTGCGGTGGTGTGTAATGTGTGACCTTTGCTTGGGTTATTCCTAACAAACATAAAAAAAAATTAGTGGTTGTAAACAAATTTCACCGGTATAGTGAGCTTACCTTGGCGTTATGAAGGTCAAGCTCTCGGAGATTTTACCGATTTTTGCTTGGAGAGTCCCTAATGCACATAAAAATATAAATGGTTGTAAATTAATTTTTTCGTTATGGTGAAATTACCTTGGCGTGAGCTTTCGTTGATTTTCTAGAATGAGCGTTTACCGATTTTTGCTTGGAGAGTCCCTAAAGCACATTAAAAAATAAATGATTGTAAATGAATTTTTTCGTTATTGTGAAATTACCTTGGCGTGAGCTTTCGTTGATTTTCTAGAATGCGCCTTTTCCGATCTTTGCTTGGAGAGTCCCTAATGCACATTAAAAAATAAATTGTAAATTATTTTTTTCAATTAATTAATTTCTCACTTAACCTGTGGTGAAACATAATTATATAATTTGATTAATTAAAACACTGTGAGAAGAGACAAAACCAAGTGTTTTAATTAATCAAATTATTTTTTTCGTTATTGTGAAATTACCTTGGCGTGAGCTTTCGTCGATTTTCTAGAATGAGCTTTTTCCGATTTTTGCTTGGAGAGTCCCTAATGCACATTAAAAAGTAAATGGTTGTAAATTATTTTTTTCGTTATGCTGAAATTACCTTGGCATGAGCTTTCGTTGATTTTCCAGCCGATTTTTCTGATTTTTGCTTGGTTTCCTGACACACATTAAAAGAATTGAGTGGTTGTTAATTAATAACGCCGTTATAGTGAACTTACCTTGTGTTGTTTGGCTAATTGTCGGGCTTTGTCTTTTTGATCACTCCCATCATCACCTGAACCACCATCACCTGCACCACCGTCACCTGAACCACCATCACCTGCACCATCTGAACCACCTTCATCATGTGAACCATCTTCACCATCTGAACCACCTTCATCATGTGAACCATCTTTACCATCTGAACCACCTTCATCATCCGAACCATCTTTAACTTCTGAACCATCTTCATCATCTGAACCATCTTTAACTTCTGAACCATCTTCATCATCTGAACAACCTTCACCACCTGAACCATCTTCACCACCTGAACCACCTTCACCATCTGAACCACCTTCATCACCTGAACCACCTTCATCATCTGAACCACCAGCATAAGCTACAGCTGCACCGCCATCATCATCCGAACCACCAGCATCACCTGAACCACCATCATCATCTGAACCACTAGCATCATCCGAACCACCAGTACCACCTGAACCATCATCACCAGAACTACCATCAGCTATAGATTCGAGTTTGTTTATTTCTTTAGTAATATTTTGTTCCTGGATGTCAAGCATTTCCCAATAATTTTGTGTTTTGATCCATAACAGACAAATTACAGTCTAACAAAGGAATATTCATAGGTGCATGCGGCGTTGTTCTAGAATTTTAATTCTTCAAAATACTGGCTTCATTTAGGATAGGCCAGTATAGTCAAAAGCTCGTTGGTTTTAAAGATAAAAAATGTGTCAAAGTCAAAAACATCCAGACTGACGCCAAATTCAAATTCACGCAAGTGAATCACATAACATTTTATATCTAGAATAGCAAATGTAAAAATACCTATTGTTGTACTCTCAGGGTCCTCCTTCTCCTCTCCATCATGATCCCTCCCAATGCCACGCGTACTTGCTGTAATTAATATACAGTATGAAATACTATTAGAAAACAGCAATTTGGGAAATGTGTGCAATACTTGGATAATAGATGTCGCCGTTATTTTAAGAAAATGGCCACCCATTTCAAAGCCTATATTAGTTTATGAGATACAACGCAGACAAATATTTTTTTAAATGTTGGAATCGTCACGGAGGATTTCAAAATGAATGAAATTCGAATTCGAAAATTTTCACGAAACAAAACTAAAAAAAAAATTGATTTCTTTTTTGATTAATTTGAATGTGGCAAGTTTATGAACTTAAACAAATAATTAACAGTCACTTGAATATTAATAATATAAATTCCAATGTGCAACTTACCCTGCTTGTAATGAAAAGCATCTGCAATAGAAAATAAAAATAAAATATTCACATGCCATAAAAAATTAAACTAATACTTACCGGAAAGCCCGATGCAAACGAGTGCAAGGACAACGATAACTGTGAAGAACTTCATGTTTTCCAACTGTACTGTCAATTGCTGTTGGGCTTTCACTTTATATAATAGACCAACATGCATTTCTAAAATTTTCCGATAGAAAAGGATTCCCATGCACGCGCGCATGGGGCTCAGGAATGCTTTTTACTTATCTATAAGTATTACTTATTTTAAATGATTTGTGCTTTTCGTTTGTTTAATACCGAAAGAATGTTGTTTTTAGTTATTTGGAATTTCGGATATTTCAAAACTTCAATAAACATGTTGCGAAAGGTATACATAGTTTGCGCTCTTCGATCTTTTAAGAACACAATGTTTTATGTTATTTAGAAATTTAATAGTAAAATCAATACTTGAATGAATTGCTTTTAAAGTGCTAAAATAATCAGAGTTGATCAATATTCCTTTTGAATTTGAATTGATAGGCCACGTGGTTTCTGTACATAATTTCAAGAATATGATCTTTTTCGCTATTTTACGAAGAGTTCTGATAGTTTTGAATCGAGTATTAATTATGTGATAACTAGAAGTTTTCAGCCACGATGTGTCAAATATTGAAGTGGATTATCAAAGTTAGGTTCATTATGGATGCATTCTGAAATTTTAAAGGCTACCTTGGCCGAAATGAATTTTTTACAATTTTTATAAGCGCAGACTGCAATTTTTTTCTCTGCTTTTCAATTTTTGATGGTTGCCATTTTGTTTTCAGCCACGATGTGTCAAATATTGAAGTGGATTATCAAAGTTAGGTTCATTTTGGATGCATTCTGAAATTTTGAAGGTTACTTTGGCCGAAATGAATTTTTTACAATTTTTATAAGCGCAGACTGCAATTTTTTTCTCTGTTTTTCAACTTTTGAGGATTGCCATTTTGTTTCCAACCACGCTGTGTCAAATATTGAAGTGGATTATCAAAGTTAAGTTCATTCTGGATGCATTCTGAAATTTTGAAGGTTACTTTGGCCGAAATGAATTTTTTACAATTTTTATAAGCGCAGACTGCAATTTTTTTCTCTGTTTTTCAACTTTTGAGGATTGCCATTTTGTTTCCAACCACGCTGTGTCAAATATTGAAGTGGATTATCAAAGTTAAGTTCATTCTGGATGCATTCTGAAATTTTGAAGGTTACTTTGGTCGAAATGAATTTTTTACAATTTTTATAAGCGCAGACTGCAATTTTTTTCTCAGCTTTTCAACTTTTGATGGTTGCCATTTTGTTTTCAGCGACGATGTGTCAAATATTGAAGTGGATTATCAAAGTTAAGTTCATTCTGGATGCATTCTGAAATTTTGAAGGTTACTTTGGCCGAAATGAATTTTTTACAATTTTTATAAGCGCAGACTGCAATTTTTTTCTCTGTTTTTCAACTTTTGAGGATTGCCATTTTGTTTCCAACCACGCTGTGTCAAATATTGAAGTGGATTATCAAAGTTAAGTTCATTCTGGATGCATTCTGAAATTTTGAAGGTTACTTTGGCCGAAATGAATTTTTTACAATTTTTATCAGCGCAGACTGCAATTTTTTTCTCTGCTTTTCAACTTTTGATGGTTGCCATTTTGTTTCCAGCCACGATGTGTCAAATATTGAAGTGGATTATCAAAGTTAGGTTCATTTTGGATGCATTCTGAAATTTTGAAGGTTACTTTGGCCGAAATGAATTTTTTACAATTTTTATAAGCGTAGACTGCAATTTTTTCTCTGCTTTTCAACTTTTGATGGTTGCCATTTTGTTTCGAGCCACGATGTGTCAAATATTGAAGTGGATTATCAAAGTTAGGTTCATTCTGGATGCATTCTGAAATTTTGAAGGTTACTTTGGCCGAAATGAATTTTTTACAATTTTTATAAGCGCAGACTGCAATTTTTTTCTCTGTTTTTCAACTTTTGATGGTTGCCATTTTGTTTCCAACCACGCTGTGTCAAATATTGAAGTGGATTATCAAAGTTAGGTTCATTCTGGATGCATTCTGAAATTTTGAAGGTTACTTTGGCCGAAATGAATTTTTTACAATTTTTATAAGCGCAGACTGCAATTTTTTTCTCTGTTTTTCAACTTTTGAGGATTGCCATTTTGTTTCCAACCACGCTGTGTCAAATATTGAAGTGGATTATCAAAGTTAGGTTCATTCTGGATGCATTCTGAAATTTTGAAGGTTACTTTGGCCGAAATTAATTTTTTACAATTTTTATAAGCGCAGACTGCAATTTTTTTCTCTGTTTTTCAACTTTTGGTGGTTGCCATTTTGTTTCCAACCACGCTGTGTCAAATATTGAAGTGGATTATCAAAGTTAGGTTCATTCTGGATGCATTCTGAAATTTTGAAGGTTACTTTGGCCGAAATGAATTTTTTACAATTTTTATAAGCGCAGACTGCAATTTTTTTCTCTGTTTTTCAACTTTTGAGGATTGCCATTTTGTTTCCAACCACGCTGTGTCAAATATTGAAGTGGATTATCAAAGTTAGGTTCATTCTGGATGCATTCTGAAATTTTGAAGGTTACTTTGGCCGAAATTAATTTTTTATAATTTTTATAAGCGCAGACTGCAATTTTTTTCTCTGCTTTTTAACTTTTGATGGTTGCCATTTTGTTTTCAGCCACGATGTGTCAAATATTGAAGTGGATTATCAAAGTTAGGTTCATTCTGGATGCATTCTGAAATTTTGAAGGTTACTTTGGCCGAAATGAATTTTTTACAATTTTTATAAGCGCAGACTGCAATTTTTTTCTCTGTTTTTCAACTTTTGATGGTTGCCATTTTGTTTTCAGCCACGTTGTGTCAAATATTGAAGTGGATTATCAAAGTTATATTCATTCTGGATGCATTCTGAAATTTTGAAGGTTACTTTGGCCGAAATGAATTTTTTACAATTTTTATAAGCGCAGACTGCAATTTTTTTCTCTGCTTTTCAACTTTTGATGGTTGCCATTTTGTTTCCAGCCACGATGTGTCAAATATTGAAGTGGATTATCAAAGTTAGGTTCATTTTGGATGCATTCTGAAATTTTGAAGGTTACTTTGGCCGAAATGAATTTTTTACAATTTTTATAAGCGTAGACTGCAATTTTTTCTCTGCTTTTCAACTTTTGATGGTTGCCATTTTGTTTCGAGCCACGATGTGTCAAATATTGAAGTGGATTATCAAAGTTAGGTTCATTCTGGATGCATTCTGAAATTTTGAAGGTTACTTTGGCCGAAATGAATTTTTTACAATTTTTATAAGCGCAGACTGCAATTTTTTTCTCTGTTTTTCAACTTTTGATGGTTGCCATTTTGTTTCCAACCACGCTGTGTCAAATATTGAAGTGGATTATCAAAGTTAGGTTCATTCTGGATGCATTCTGAAATTTTGAAGGTTACTTTGGCCGAAATGAATTTTTTACAATTTTTATAAGCGCAGACTGCAATTTTTTTCTCTGTTTTTCAACTTTTGAGGATTGCCATTTTGTTTCCAACCACGCTGTGTCAAATATTGAAGTGGATTATCAAAGTTAGGTTCATTCTGGATGCATTCTGAAATTTTGAAGGTTACTTTGGCCGAAATTAATTTTTTACAATTTTTATAAGCGCAGACTGCAATTTTTTTCTCTGTTTTTCAACTTTTGGTGGTTGCCATTTTGTTTCCAACCACGCTGTGTCAAATATTGAAGTGGATTATCAAAGTTAGGTTCATTCTGGATGCATTCTGAAATTTTGAAGGTTACTTTGGCCGAAATGAATTTTTTACAATTTTTATAAGCGCAGACTGCAATTTTTTTCTCTGTTTTTCAACTTTTGAGGATTGCCATTTTGTTTCCAACCACGCTGTGTCAAATATTGAAGTGGATTATCAAAGTTAGGTTCATTCTGGATGCATTCTGAAATTTTGAAGGTTACTTTGGCCGAAATTAATTTTTTATAATTTTTATAAGCGCAGACTGCAATTTTTTTCTCTGCTTTTTAACTTTTGATGGTTGCCATTTTGTTTTCAGCCACGATGTGTCAAATATTGAAGTGGATTATCAAAGTTAGGTTCATTCTGGATGCATTCTGAAATTTTGAAGGTTACTTTGGCCGAAATGAATTTTTTACAATTTTTATAAGCGCAGACTGCAATTTTTTTCTCTGTTTTTCAACTTTTGATGGTTGCCATTTTGTTTTCAGCCACGTTGTGTCAAATATTGAAGTGGATTATCAAAGTTATATTCATTCTGGATGCATTCTGAAATTTTGAAGGTTACTTTGGCCGAAATGAATTTTTTACAATTTTTATAAGCGCAGACTGCAATTTTTTCTCTGCTTTTCAACTTTTCATGGTTGCCATTTTGTTTCCAGCCACGATTTGTCAAATATTAAAGTGGATTATCAAAGTAAGGTTCATTCTGGATGCATTTTGAAATTTTGAAGGTTACTTTGGCCGAAATGAATTTTTTACAATTTTTATAAGCGCAGACTGCAATTTTTTTCTCTGTTTTTCAACTTTTGATGGTTGCCATTTTGTTTTCAGCCACGATGTATCAAATATTAAAGTGGATTATCAAAGTTAGGTTCATTCTGAATGCATTCTGAAATTTTGAGGGTTACTTTGGCCGTAATGAATTTTTTACAATTTTTATAAGCGCAGACTGCAATTTTTTTTTCTGTTTTTCAACTTTTGACGGTTGCCATTTTGTTTTCAGCCACGTTTAAAAAAAGTGTTTTATTCTATATAAATAATAATTATGCGGATAATGAACTTCAAATAAAAACCACCATAAAATGAAGCAAAAAAAAAAAAAAAAACTCGAATTAGCTTCATTGCTTTGGTAATTAAATAACAATAAACTAAATCATTTGTTTGGCGTTAATCGGACGGTCCGGAGTTCCCACAAAAAGAGAAATCTCTTTCTCTCGTATAACGCGCTTAATAATCGCAGTACCTTATAAGAAGACGATTATTTGCCGCAATTAAAAGAGATAACCATTACCTTTTAAACGGGCAATTAAGCGCCGCCTTTAGGTATTACCGTGAAAACTGGGATGATTTGCAAATTGCGGAAACGACGGGAATAAACATTCACACATGGTGCACTAATAATCCCCCCTGGGGGGTTAGCTTGGTGCATTTGACGTAAATTTTTTTTGAAAAAAAAAACGCGAAACAATGCTGAAATTTGTATGAAAAAAATTGTTAGCGTTGTGTTGATTAAAGGTGATAAATATTATTCCCCTGATTGTGGTATCCTAATTTATATGTATGCAAAAATAGTTATTTATGTATCAAAGGCGTACAATGATTTTACTCATTAAATTCATTAAATTTTATTAATAGAAAGTTAACCATTTCAATTTATACGGGAAAATAGAAATAATCGTTGTTTCCTTATTTAACGAATGCCGTCATATTCGCGACAACAAAAACGATACCCAAAATATCGAGCGTAAATTGTAGGTTCCCGGCGCATTCACCATAAAATCATTTAACAGATGAGCTCGTTTTAGCTGTCTCTACAGCGGGTTGTGACTTAACAAGCTATGGTTGACCGTTTTTAGAGCGTTGAAACACCCTGTATATAAATCCTTGTCCTATTTAGATAGCTCGGCTACTTCAAACGCGAAAATTATTTGTTGCATAATTTAATATCCATCGTAGTTTTAACCAGGACAGTAGTTACAATAAATGAATTATTTATGTTATTTTAGTTCTACAGTAAACAGTATTTATTTATTTTAGTCTTTATAATAGGACTCATGTTATTTTCTCCACAGTAAACACTGTTTAACTGCTAAATGCACTTCTAATTGCAGTTTGCAGTGAACAGCATCAACTTAATTAAGCAATATCGATTGCACCGGGGCAGTGTGGAAGTTTTAAAACACAACGCATTTATTTTTGCCGTCGACGTCGTCGTCGTCGCCTTTTTCGAGCAATTTGCCGAAGCGCGCTCGATATAAAATTTGCTCCCTCGTTAAATTCATTATACATACAAATTCGCAATTGTATGAATAATTAATTTTCTAGATAAAATGGAAATGCCCCCCGGGTGTTTATTACTGCGAATTTATTTGCCGAATGATGGATATATTTTGGTCTCTGTGTGTGTGTGTGTGTTGTGCAGTTTCAGATATTTTACGGCTGCGAAAATACATCAAGTGACATTTGCAATGCAAACGGTACAAATTACCGCGACACGGTATGATATATGGTATCGGAAAAGTGATTACCTCGTGTATACAAATGTTCAAGCCAGTTTTCTATTCATACATATTTTTTTTTTTTTTACAAAACGTACGTTTGCCCAACACAAAATTTTACATTTCAACACGCTACCTAAAAATTGCTCATTTTAAGTCGGTAATTTCAACTTCACACTCGACTGTTTGAATCATCTCTAGTAGCGTCAAATTTTGGATCCCACCACGAGACCCCTACAATATTACTTTCATCCTCATCTGGTTGAAAAATCAGTAAAACTAACAATTTTTACGTTCTATTTATCCAAATTATTAAAATTTGGTTTGTAGTTTTTACAGAATCTTCATTCGGAATGTATTTTGAGCAAATTTGGAAATTTTCAAGTCGATGGCAATTGTTTTAGTATTTTTATTTTAATCGCCAAAATGAATAAAATTTCCACAACTTTACGCTCCATTCATGTGAATTATCCGAAAACTTAATGGTGGGGAGTTTGTAGTCTTTACGGAATCTTAATTAGGAATGTATTTTGAGGAAATTTGGAAATTTTCAAGTCGATTGCAATTGTTTTAGTATTTTATTTTAATCGCCAAAATGAATAAAATTTCCACAACTTTACGCTCCATTCATGTGAATTATCCGAAAATTTAAGGGTTAGGTGTTTGTGGTCTTTACGGAATCTTAATTGGGAATGTATTTGGAGCAAATTTGGAAATTTTCAAGTCGATGGCAATTGTTTTAGTATTTTTATTTTAATCGCCAAAACGAATAAAATTTCCACAACTTTACGCTCAATTCATCTGAATTATTCCAAAATTTGGGGGTTAGGTGTTTGTAGTCTTTACGGAATCTTAATTAGGAATGTATTTTGAGCTAATTTGGAAATTTTCAAGTCGATGGCAATCGTTTTAGTATTTTTATTTTAATCGCCAAAATGAATAAAATTTCCACAACTTTACGCTCCATTCACGTGAATTATCCAAAAATTTAAGGGTGGGGTGTTTGTAGTCTTTACGGAATCTTAATCAGGAATGTATTTTGAGGAAATTTGGAAATTTTCAAGTCGATGGCAATTGTTTTAGTATTTTTATTTTAATCGCCAAAATAAATAAAATTTCCACAACTTTACGCTCCATTCACGTGAATTATCCGAAAATTTAAGGGTTAGGTGTTTGTAGTCTTTACGGAATCTTAATTAGGAATGTATTTTGAGGAAATTTGGAAATTTTCAAGTCGATGGCAATTGTTTTAGTATTTTTATTTTAATCGCCAAAATAAATAAAATTTCCACAACTTTACGCTCCATTCACGTGAATTATCCGAAAATTTAAGGGTTAGGTGTTTGTAGTCTTTACGGAATCTTAATTAGGAATGTATTTTGAGCAAATTTGGAAATTTTCAAGTCGATGGCAATTGTTTAAGTATTTTAATTTTAATCGCCAAAATGAATAAAATTTCCACAACTTTGCGCTCCTTTCATGTGAATCATCCGAAAATTTAAGGGTTAGGTTTTTGTAGTCTTTACGGAATCTTAATTAAGAATGTATTTTGAGCAAATTTGGAAATTTTCAAGTCGATGGCAATTGTTTTAGTATTTTTATTTTAATCGCCAAAATGAATAAAATTTCCACAACTTTACGCTCCATTCACGTGAATTATCCAAAAATTTAAGGGTGGGGTGTTTGTAGTCTTTACGGAATCTTAATCAGGAATGTATTTTGAGGAAATTTGGAAGTTTTCAAGTCGATGGCAATTGTTTTAGTATTTTTATTTTAATCGCCAAAATAAATAAAATTTCCACAACTTTACGCTCCATTCACGTGAATTATCCGAAAATTTAAGGGTTAGGTGTTTGTAGTCTTTACGGAATCTTAATTAGGAATGTATTTTGAGGAAATTTGGAAATTTTCAAGTCGATGGCAATTGTTTTAGTATTTTTATTTTAATCGCCAAAATGAATAAAATTTCCACAACTTTACGCTCCATTTAAGTGAATTATCCGAAAATTTATCGGTGGGGTGTTTGTAGTCTTTACAGAATATTCATTCCGAATGTATTTTGAGCATATTAGGAGATTTTCAAGTTAATGGCAATTGTTTTAGTATTTTTATTTTAATCGCCAAAATGAATAAAATTTCCACAACTTTACGCTCCATTCACGTGAATTATCCGTAAATTTAAGGGTTAGGTGTTTGTGGTCTTTACGGAATATTAATTAGGAATGTATTTTGAGCAAATTTGTAAATTTTCAAGTCGATGGCAATTGTTTTAGTATTTTTATTTTAATCGCTAAAATGAATAAAATTTTCACAACTTTACGCTCCATTCACGTGAATTATCCGAAAATTTAAGGGTGGGGTGTTTGTAGTCTTTACAGAATCTTCATTTGGAAAGTATTTTGAGGAAATTTGGAAATTTTCAAGTCGATGGCAATCGTTTTAGTATTTTTATTTTAATCGCCAAAATGAATAAAATTTCCACAACTTTACGCTCCATTCACGTGAATTATCCGAACATTTAACGGTGGGGTGTTTGTAGTCTTTACAGAATCTTAATTTGTAATGTATTTTGAGCAAATTTGGTAATTTTCAAGTCGATGGCAATTGTTTCAGTATTTTTATTTGAATCGCCAAAATGAATGAAATTCCCACAACTTTAAAGTGGGTAACCCTTAAATTTTCGGACATTTCACATGAATGGAGCATGTGAAATGTCCGAAAATTTAAGGGTTCGGTGTTTGTGGTCTTTACGGAATCTTAATTGGGAATGTATTTTGAGCAAATTTGGAATTTTTCAAGTCGATGGCAATTGTTTTAGTATTTTTATTTTAATCGCCAATATGAATAGAATTTCCACAACTTTACGCTACATTCATGTGAATTGTCCGAAAATTTAAGGGTTAGGTGTTTGTAGTCTTTACAAAATCTTCATTAGGAATGTATTTTGAGCAAATTTGGAAATTTTCAAGTCGATGGCAATTGTTTTAGTATTTTTATTTTAATCTTCATTCGGGGTGTATTTTGAGCACAAGATTACACCGATATTTCCAATTGGACACAATATTAAATAAAACCCTCGCGTCTGGCGAGAGCACTCTATTAATAAGACCTGCTCGAGCTTCAAAATCTATTACTTATTAGCCGAAGTGCTTTTTTTTTTTGGAGGATCCCGTATAGCCCGAGCGGCTATCAAGATTGATTAATTTTATTCCAGACGGCGGAAGAGAGTAAACTATTGCCTTCACAATTCCGTTGTGCTATTAAAAGAGATGAATGGCATCATTTACAAACAATGGGGATAATTTGAAGATTATTAAGAGGGAAATTTCTGTAGTGGCAATGATATTCGTTGGTTATTAATTGATTATGAAATATTCGAGCACTGTAAATTTATACCGACGAGAAATTTCTCGGCGCATCCACCAGAAGTGGGGTGCGATTTTAAAATTTTATTTATGCAGGTATATTTAGGAAAAATTAAAAAGCCGTGAAAATTATTATTTTTTTTTTTATGGAGCAGCGTCTGACGTTGGAAAAGTCCATAGACATAATTACAACTTGCGCTTCTCAATCGATCGACGAAAACATCGCAAGAATGTAATTTTAATTATTCCGGGGAGCATTTTCATGCCTCGCAAACTGGAAATACTATCCCCGCGGGTACTTTATATAATGAAATAACTGGAGAGCTTCTAAAAATTAATGGCACTGCATTTAAAGGGCGCATTAATGAAATTTATAAAGTACAAAACTTCAACTATTATTATTACCGGGGAAATATTAAAACATTACAGGGCTCTCGTGTTTCGAATTATAACGGCACGGAGCTCTGTAAATATTGAAATATTCATAATAATAAGGTTATTGTAAAAGCGGACATTTTTCCTATTACACAAATATTTATTGATTGAGTTTTTGTGTGCGTGTGTGTGAGTGGTTATAAACTAGTTGACCTGATAAAATGAATAGCAAACAAGTTTGTGCATAAAATTGGGCGCAGTATTCCACAGGTGGGAATATTTTAAATAAATATTTGTTTGTCTACAGGTTGTTTGTTTCGATACAACTAAATTACTTATTTATATTTTGTGCTTTTAAAACGCTTTTTATTTAGGAAAATGTGTACAGTGTTTATAAACATCGCTTTTACTCGAACAAACTGCAATATTTCGTATTTAAAGAAAAAAATTAACTTAATTTTAATTAATATTCAGTGATATTCAGTGATTATATAATGAATTACCACGTAGTAACGGTCGCAACCATCACCATGATTAATTGTAGATTAGTTCCATATGATGACTAAATGTTTGATGAATATGTCTGTAGACAAGCTTTTTATGCAAGGCTCAAATGGGCCAAAATAAAACAAAAATTAATTTATTTGAAGATTTTAAAGAAAATCAGCTAAATGTAATCTTAAAATAGCTAAATCAACAAAAGCAACTCTGGGCAATATTAGCTAAAAGCGGAGATAAACAGTTCATTTTCTGTAAAGAAAAATACTGCATGAATAAATAAATAGATTGGGTTTAGTACAACATTCAGGCAATAGATTTCGCCACTATGGCTTTTCTACCTTTAACGGTGTTTGGAATACTTATATTCCAATAGTAATAAAATAATATAATACTTGGATAACAAAACAATTCAGTGTAATCTCGTTCTTATTTTTTATTTAAGGGTTTCCATTTTCGATTTTTATAAAATGCGTGGGTTCGCGTTTTTTTTTTTCATCAACCGCTTTATGCCATAATTCGGACATTTATCAACCCACACATGCTTTTTCTGCGTTCGTTTACATTATGTAAACCCATTTATAAGTAGAGGCAGCTGTTTGGGCCGTTAGGCACCGCAAAAAAAGTACGTTACACAGGGCGTTTAAATTAAATATGAATGGCTTTGAAGTGCGGACCGAAGGGTCTCGGATCGATAGCGCGATGGTTTGCCCTGTTGCAGATGGTAAAAATTGCAATCGCGTTTACTTTACAATTGTTTTCGCACCTTAAATTTAATTAACGGATAAATCGCGCCGACCACAAGAGAAACGTGTTTGGAGTGGATCGGATTGAGATGTATAGGCCTCCCAAAATCCGGTGTCACATTGCGCAGTGATCATCTTAAATTTCAAGAAAGGGGGCGCGGAAAAGGAGTAATTATTCGTCGCGTGAACAGTAGTGATGAGATAAACAGTTATTTTCCAGAAACGGTTATTGCAGTTACTGTTACTATAAAATAACTAGTTATTTAAACGGTTACATAGTAACTGTTATTTAACCCTTTGCACTCCAGCCTTGTGGTTTGTATGTACACCAAAACAAAATCAAGTTTAGCTTCTACATCACTTATTTCAGAATTTTCTTCGTAAAAAAAAACACGGTTAAATAAGGCTAAACAAGGTGTCGCCACAGAAGCGACAGTGGATTTAAAGTTCATATTTTAAATGTCGCGTTATCGGCGAGTGCAAAGGGTTAAAGTAAGTTACTGTTACCATAAAATAACTAATTATTTAAACGGTTATTTAGTAACAATAACTTTACTCAGTAACAGTTTGTAGCAAAGTGAATCTTACGGGTCATTTGCCGGCCCCTTGAGCCAAGATTTTTGTCAGAGGTGAAAAGTTTATTTTGTGTAATTCAGTTTTTTATTTAATTCTTTTCAATATTTGTTTCGAGTGCCCTCTTACAAACCTTCTGAATCGGCCCCGTATTAAATTAACACAAAATGCAAAAAATCGCACTTTTTAAGTTCGAAGATTTTAAAATCGTGATTTTGATTTTGGAAATTGCACAACTGCTAAACGCATTGTTCGATTTGGATGAATCTAACGTAACAATCTGGAGAATTTAATGAAATTGAAAAACTAGTTAATATTTTTTTGCGAAACACGCAAAACATCAAGATTGCACGAATTGAAAGTCCGAAAATTTTAATTTTTCAAATTGCACAACTGCCAAACACCTTCGATTTTGATGATTCTAAGGTCAAAATTGTGGCAAATTTAGTGCAATTTACAATCCGGTTTAATTTAGATTTTTCATGAAATCAACGAAAAATGCCAAAATCGCAAGTTTTAAAATTGAAATTACGATATTGATTTTTGAAATTACTCAACTGCCGAACGCATTGTTTGATTTTAATGACTCAAACGCCAAAATATGTAAATTTAGTGTAATTTTAGAATGAAAATTTTCTCTTGAAATTAATACAAAATGCAAAAATTGCAATCCAAAATTTAAAAATAGAGACTTTGATGTTTGAAATTGAACAACTGCCGAATGATTTGTCCGATTTTGATTAATTAAACGTTGAAGTATGGCGAATTAGTATTATTCAAAACGGTTTACGACATCTCGTGAAATCATTGGCGGATCCTATCCTCTGGCGGAGGGGCAGCAAATGATCTCTCCCTTGAGTCTAGATCGGTCGTCGTAAACTCTTCCAAAATGTCAAAAATTAACGCAAAACGCCAATTTTGATTTTTAAATTGTTAAGCGCGTTGCCTTTGTTGGATGATACAAATGTCAAAATATGGTGAATTTAATGTTATTTTAAAATTGATTACGAAATCTTCGCTTGAAATTAATGCAAAAATTGCAATTTTTTAATTTTCAAAATTTAAAAATCGCGACTTTGATTTTTAAAATTGTACAACTGCCGAATGCTCCGATTTTGATTATTTAAATATCAAAATTTGGCGAATTTCATGTAATTTTAAAACGGATTACGAAATTTTCTCTTGAAATTAAAGCAAAAATTGCAGTTTTTAAATTTCCAAGATTTTAAAATCGCGACTGATTTTTGAAATTGTACAACTTCCAAATGCGTTGTCTGATTTTGATGATATAAATGTCAAAATGTGGCGAATTTAATGTAATTTTAAAACAGATTACGAAATTTTCACTTGAAATTAATGCAAAAATTACAATTATTACATTTCCAAGATTTTAAAATTGTGACTTTGATTTTTGAAATTATACAACTGCCGAATGCGTTGTCCGTTTTTGATTATATAAATGTCAAAATTTGGTGAATTGAATGTAATTTTAAAATGTATTACCAATTTTTTTCTTGAAATTAATGCAACATTGCAATTTTTAAATTTCCAAAATTAAAAATCGCGACTTTGATTTTTAAAATTGTACAACTGCCGAATGCGTTGTCCGATTTTGATTATTTAAATGTCAAAATTTGGCGAATTCCATGTAATTTAAAAACAGATTACGAAATTTTCTCTATAAATGCAAAAATTACCGTTCTTAAATTTTTGAAATTGTACAACCGCCGAATGCGTTGTCTGATGTTGATGATTTGAACGTCAAAAATTGGCAAATTTCATGTGATTTTAAAACGGATTACTAAATCTTGCAGTTTTTAAATTTCCAAAATTATAAAATCGCGACTTCGATTTTTGAAATTGTACAACTGGCGAATGCGTTGTCCGATTTTGATGATTTAAATGTCAAAATTTGGCGAATTACATGTAATTTTAAAACGGATTACGACATTTTCTCCTGAAATCACTGGCGCGCCCAATGAAGGCGCAATTGACTCCCTGAGTCTAGATTTTTAATCGTTTGTCTTGGTACTAATAAATAAATAAATGCCTATTTTGTGTTTGTCAATTTTTCATTAAATTATTTTCAATATCCGTTCGAGTATTTTAGACGTGATTCGTTATTGAATCGGTTACTGTTACCAAGAAGTGATTCGTTGGTGAATAGGTTACTGTTACTAATAAGCGATTCGTTGTTTATTCGGTTATAGGAGTTACTGTTACTACGAAGTGATTCGTTATTGAATCGGTTATAAGATTTACTGTTACTACGAAGTGATTCGTTATTTATCCAGTTTTTTTCGAAATCCCTTTAGTTTTTGAGCAAACTGAGTTTTTAAATTTGACGTATAATTTTTCCATCTTTCATAATTTTGACATTTTGAACGTCAGTTTCATCTGAGTCTACAAAACGCTCGTTGCACATGTAAAATATGATTTCAATTGAAAATAAACCATGAAAGTGTAAATATAAATGATACCATCAAGTCGGAGAAAGTAACATGATGGCCACATCCCTATTTTATTTTATTTTACCAAATATCTCTGTCCGTTCGAATTTTACCACTATTTATTATAAATTTGAATTACACCACTATTTATTATAAGTAATAAGTTTCATCTACTTAATAGAATAAAATATGCAGTCGTTACATTAAATTGAAATAAATTTATCACGAACGGGAACAGAGGGAATTGTTTTGGAACCGCAGGCGGTAAATTGACGCGTCGATAATAATTCGAGCTGTCGAAAGTTTATCAATAACATTCAAACTTGTCAGTGGAGCAATTCCGTAGTTGGAATAATGTGAATCACGAAGATGTAAATAAATAATAAACGCGAAGCGAAATATTAAATTACCATCCTTGAATTGATACTCCGTTGAACTTTGAAATAGTTGCGATTGAATTAATCAACGTGCATTATTACACTGTGACTCATTTGATAAACAGAAAGTGCAGTATTTGTGTTACGTTGCGCGTTAATTATGTTAATTTAATCAATTATTGCATGCATATTTATACAGATGTTTGCGAATTGCTCACAACTATCTGTAAACCAGCTGTTTTAAACTATTGTTGTGAAATTGCATAATTCTTTAATTGAGGAGCCAACATTTAACAAGCTGTATCGAAATTTTTTGAAATATTTTCAGTATGAAACAGCGAATTCGTACCGACGAGAAGTTAGCCACGAATTTCCAGCTACAGGTTTCCCGGCGCCTCCACCACCACCATAAATATTACCAATCTCAATAAAATGTTAATTAACCTTTTGTTTAGCCCTCAACAATTTAATAGCATAAGCTATAAACAATTTATGATTTTTTTTTAATTAGCGCTATTCACTAGGCCGCCGACAAGATAGAAGAATTATCTAAAAAAATCATAACTTCCATTTGGGGTTCCATGCTCGACAACAATTGAGTAGTATATGACATTAAAAAGAAATAAAATTCGAAAAATTAGGGTAACCATTTCCTATAAACAATGTATGATTTTTTTAAGTTAGCGCTGCATCCTTGGCCACAGACAAGATGAAAGAATTATTTAAATTTAAATTGTTGGAAGTTATGATTTTTTAAAATAATGTCGGCGGCCTAGCGAGTAGCGCTAACTTAAAAAAAAATCATAAATTGTTTATAGCTTATGCTATTAAATTGGTTATGACCTAACAGAAGGTTAATTAACATTTTATTGAGATTGGTAATATTTAGGGTGGTGGTGCAGGCGCCGGGAAACCGTGGCTGGAAATTCGTGGCTAACTTCTCGTCTGTCGAATTCGTGAGAGTTCTATTTAGCAATTTTTATTAGGATGTTCTTCCTGAATTTTTAAATTTTCTTGGTTACGTTTTCATCCAGTTTAATAATTGTTTCTTTTGTTTCAGATTGTGATTAAGCCATGAGAAAAGTGAGAACCGCTAGGTGAGTTTTCAAAGATTGTAATTTAGCTTAATTTTTCATTCTGTAAAATGAGGAACAGTATGTTGTTCGACAGGTTTCAAAATAATAGATTACGCATTCTTCTTAGCGCCTAAAAAAAATGTAAAAAAAAATGCCAGAAACTAGAAAGTTTGTAAATTTACTCATAATTTATTGTATTTAATGATTGAGTACAAATCTTGCGATAGCATTCCCGATAATCCCAATTAAACTGAGCTTGTGTTATTTTGAAAAGACGCGCATTCTTCCGAGCGGTAAAAAAATGAAAAAACAATAGTCAAAAACTTGAGAACTTTGCAAGTTTACTCAAAATTGATTGTATGTAATTACCTAGCAAAAATCTCAAAACACCTTTTCGGTAGTTTCTAGATAATCCCATTGGAACTTACCTTTTGCTGTCCTGAAATTGCGATTTCTACGAGCGGTTAAAAAAATATAAAAACAATTACCAAAAATTGGGAACTTTGTAAATTTACAATTGATTGTAGATGATGGTTCAATAAACATTTGAAAACACCCCTATGGTAGTTTTTAAAATAATCGCATTAGAACTGAGATTGTGTTATTTTGGCATCACGCATTTCTCCTAGCGGCTAAAAAATAAAAAAAAAACTGGAAAGTTTGTAAATTTACTCAAAATTAATAGTAATTGAGGATTTAGTAAAAATCTTAAAACACTCTTACGATAGTTTTCCAGAAAATCCCAATTGAACCGGGCTTGTGTTATTCTGAAGTCGCGCATTCCTCCGAACGGTAAAAAAAAATGGAAAAATAATTGCCAGAAACTGGAAAGTTTGTAAATTTACTCAAAATTTATTGTAGTTAATGATTCAGTAAAAATCTTAAAACACCCTTACGATAGTTTTCGAGAAAAACTCTATAGAACTGAGCTTGTGTTATTTCGAAGTCGCGCATTCCTCCGAACGGTTAAAAAAAATGTAAAAACTATTGCCAGAAATTGGAAACTTTGTAAAATTACTAAAAATTGATTGTAGTTAATGGTTCAATCAAAATTTCAAAACACCCCTAGATAATTTTAAAAATAATCGCATTAGAAGTGAGATTGTGGTATTTTAACACCGCGCAATTCTCCTAGCGGTTAAAAAAAATGTAAAAACAATTTCCAGAAACTGGAAAGTTTGTAAATTTACTCAAAATTGATTGTAGTTAATGATTCAGTAAAAATCTTAAACACCCTTACGTTAGTTTTCCAGAAAAACTCTATAGAGCTGAGCGTGTGTTACTTCGAAGTCGCGTATTCTTCCGAACGGTTAAAAAAAATGGAAAAACAATTTCCAGAAACTGGAAAGTTTGCAAATTTACTCAAAATTGATTGTATTTAATAACCCAGCAAGAATCTCAAAACGCCCCTTCGATAGTTTTCAAGATAATCCCATTAGAACTTACCTTTTGTTGTCCTGAAATTGCGCATTTCTTCGAGCGGTTAAAAAATGTAAGAACAATTGCCAGAAATTGGAAACTTTGTTAATTTACTGAAAATTGATTTTAGTTAATGGTTCAATAAAAATTTCAAAACAGCCGCTAGATAGTTTTAAAAATAATCGCATTAGTAATGACATTGTGTTATTTTGGCATGGCGCACTTCTAGCGGTTAAAAAAATGTAAAAACAATTGCAAAAAACTGGAGGCTTTCTAAATTTACTTAGAATTAATTGTAGTTAATGATTATCAATAGAACTGAGCTTGTGTTATTCTAAAGTCGTGAATTCCTTCGAGCGGAGGAAACAAGTCCGTTTTTACTCTGTTACAAAGTACGAGAAAGTATTGTGATCGTGAAAATTTTTTCAAAATTTTTTTTACGAAAATATCCGTTTTGGTGTCCCTAGATGCCATTTCAACAATTTTTGAAGAAAAAAAAATGTGGGTGTTAGTCTGTGTGTCTGTGCGCGCTGTATCTCAAAAACTAATAAGTAATTGATATGAAACTTTGAACATACGTCTTATTTGATAATCCCAAGAACTGAAAAGCTTTTGGTAAAATTTCGTACACCGGAAGTGGGTGTTTACCTTAACTGTTTTTTTGCCAATATTTTCTTAAATATGAAAAATATCTCAAAAACATTTGAACAGATATTGAAAACAACAAAGAAATGAATATGTTTTGTTTGAAAATATTTTTCATAAAATCATTGTTATTCGAGAAAAAGATTTTTTTATGAAACGATAATAGTTACAGCAAATTTATGTTAAAATAAACAACTTATAAAGAATAAGTTTTTTTTCGAAATCTCTTTAGTTTTTGAGTAAACTGAGTTTTTGAATTTGGAGTATAATTTTTCCATCTTTCATAACTTTGACGTTTTAAACGTCAGTTTCGTCCGAGTCTACAAAACTCTCGATGTACATTTAAAATATGATTTAAATTGAAAATAAACCATGGAAGCGTAAATATAAATGATACCATCAAGTCGGAGAAAGTAACATGATGGCCACGTCACTATTTTATATTTTTATAATTATAGAAAAACCATATCAATAATGTACTTATGTACTTTGTGTCTTTTATTTTTAGTTTGTATTTGCATTACATTTTTTGCAATTTCCCATGATTTATTTTAGTCTAATGGAAATAAAGATTATTATTATAAAGGAGAACAAGATAAGTGTTATTTGCGTAAACACGAACCCGTTGTAAATATAACATTTGCGCCATCACCTTACCTGTTAATTGTGCAACAAGCCACCAAGACACAAATCATTTCTAAATTTCCGAACCAAACTAAACATCTTATCCGATCCACAGACCACAAGTGTGAACGTCTGCAGTTTGTCACGTCCATAATAAACATTTCACAATTTTGATGCACTCTTATCTAGCTGGGTTTTATTGTAACGTAGTATATTGGCCACCAATCAGTGACGGCTCGTGGGGTGACTCATGGTACGGCCGAGGTAGCAGAGGTGGTAATACAGATCTCTGCAACTATCCGTATTACCACCTCTGCTACCTTGGCCGTACCATGAGTCACTCCAGGATCGTTGCCACCAATTCAATAAATTATGTGAAATGGAAGAGCAACGATATTTCAACAAGTGGAAATTAAATCGCTGCCCTCGTGATGTAACCAAAATCAATATGGATTGTGTAATTAATTCCAATAAATATATCGAACAAATCTTTTCATTTTTATTTTCGGGGATCGTATGATCGTGAAATTTTTTCAATTTTTTTTTTGACGGAAATATTCGTTTTGAGGACCCTTAAAGTGATATCAACGAATTCTGGAAAAATAGTTGGGTATTTGATTTCCTAAACATAAAAATGGTATTTTGTTTAATCTACTCTGTGTATACGGTTGTTTCGAGACAAGCTTTTCTTAAGTGCTGTTTTTTTTTTAATTTTTGGATAGTGGATTTTCCCTCTCCACGGCCGTACTATTTTTTTAAGGGTTGCATGAGAAAATTGTTCAATATCAAATTGGAGTTAAAAATGAACGATATTCGATTACTGATAGGAATGAAAGTGTTGCTAGGCTTTCGCCACTATTTGCCTCATAGTGGGGTGGCTCACCGTCTTGTTGAAACCATACTAGGAAATAAAGTAAACTTGAATTTGGAACTAGGAAATAAAGTAAAGTAAATTACATGTTGCGGTAAAAGATCCGATAATTTTTAAATCGAATTATTTGGGAAATTTTCTTTTCCCTTAAAAAAAAATTATACAAATTAATTATATGTACAGAAAACTACCATGTAAAAAAGATATATTGCTATTAAACAAAAAGTTAGTTGCCGAATCAATAGTTATGGTAAATGATTCGTTAATTTTTAAATCGAATGTTCTTATGCGAAATAATACTATGTAGAGAAAAAATATTTATCCAAAATATAAAAAAATGTTGCTATTAAAAAAAAAGTTGCCTTAGCAACGAATCAATAAAGGGTAAAAACATATTCAGTGTCATTATTAGATGCGTTTTTAAACGCCAAACAACTTTTATTCAAATCCTTCAAGATCTAGTTTATAATAAAAAAAATAGTCATTATGCAATACTTTCCAGACAATTTTGTATAATCACCATCGATAACGTAATTTAATTTCTTAATTGACAATAGATGCGTAATTGAATGATTACATAGAATTAATGACGATTTAAAACACGTTTTAACAGCAATTAAGATGCCACTGCCCATGATTTCAGCAATAACGCCGCCATCAGCCGTACAAACATTATAGTTATTAAATTGCGATTCATTATTGGATCCGCCCTCAAATAGCCACGTTTCTGTTAAGATTACGATATCTCATTAATCATAATTTACTGACGACATCAATTGCCGACATTTATTTCTCGCCCATTCATAATTTTTGTAATAAATAACAAGTCTTTACCTTCTCCGTGTGAAGTGCAGGATCGTAAAAATTTTCAAAATTGTTTTTAACGTAAATATCCATTTTGAGGTCGCTAGAGACGATTTGGTCCCCTTTCTTAAAAAGGTCTGTAGTGTGTGTTTGTGTGTTTGTAAGTTTGTCCGCCTATTTGCGAGTCTGCCTGTCTGTTTGTGTGTCTGTCTGTCTGTCTGTAAGTTTGTGAGTTTGTCTATCTGTCTGTTTGTGAGTCTGTCTGTGACTCCATCTATTTGTCTGTGAGTCTGTCTGTCTACTGTCTGTCTGTCTGTGGGCGCTGTAGCTTAAAAAATAATACAGGAATTAAAATCAAACTTTGAACATAAGCTTTATTTGACAATTCGAAAAAGTGAAAAGCTTTCGGCAAAGTTTCAAAAAAGCAGAAGTGGCTGTTTGACGCTATGAACGTTATAACGTAATTATGAATTCATTATTCACAACAGTGAATTGTGAATTCAATATTCACTCAAGTACGATTTTTCACGAAAAATATACAAATAATTACAATGTAATTAAATAGCTGTAAAAAAAACATTATTCAAAATCGAGGCCATAAATCACTCCACTCCGGCAATTGTGTGGGGGGCGAACGCTGAAAAAAATATTTACTTATCTGGCTCTTTCCAAATCTAATACCTTCACACAAAAGTACATAAATCCTGCAGGGAATAATATTTATGTATCGGTTAAACGGTTGGTTGATCCAAAATATGGATTTATTGCCCCCCGTTCATGCACACATCACAGCACCAGCGAACGAATTTCTTTCCATTCCATCCGACAGTATCTGGTCTCCATTCCAAAATGCAAATTAGTTCTTGTAAGTGTCACGTCCTCCGGTTTCCATGCGAGATTCCGCCGGAGGAGCATTGAACGCCGAGGAACCTGAAGAATATAATATTACTTAAGCAAACACGTACTTCCTTCAATTAGAGCTTCCTTAATTCGTACTAATGTAATTTTGCTGACAAAACTGCAATTTGTTTTTCCTACGACCGCTACCGAAAACAGACATTTCGTCGCAATACCTTCGCAATGAAAGTTGTCACTTTTGACAAGTAATGTCATGCTTGAAAATTGAATTTTCAAAACAGCTGTTTTGAAAGTGAAATCCTCAAACTTCAAAAAATGTGTCAAAATCATTAAAATAAAATGGGTAGTGACGAAGAACAATTAATTATTTATTAATCGATTTTAAAATAGTAATAAGCAAATTTTATCTCGCAGCCAACTCTGAAACAAAATGTTGTAGTTCACACGATATAATTTGCTGTTAATTCATATCATCGTTATTGGTTGAATGATCAGAGCCTATGCTAACAAAAAAAATCTACGAGACCTTATTAATTCTCTTGTGCCGAATGCTCATTGCACGATGGTTTCAATCTTCATCGCTAATATTAGAAGTTCGTATTCGTTATAAACTTTTCCTAACTAGGTCAATGTTTTTTGACCCCTACAAACGTTGATGCAATACGAATAGTAATTACTCGTATAAAAAACATGTTTAATATTACAATTACCGATAACACTAGTACAAAATAATAATAATAATAACTTTATTTACGGATAATATCCTTTTTACAAAAACATTTAGAAAACAAAAGCATAAAAAGCGAATGGTAAAGAAATATAAACTAATAAAATAAACATTCAACTTAACTAATTATAATATTATAATAAACAGGTAACTACAAAATCAAAGTAATAGATCGAGTTTGCGTGTTTGTTTCCAAAATCAATTATTACGGAAATGAGCAAACATATTATTTCTTGCTATACGCGAATGGTATAAAATTTCATCATAAACTTTCAAGTAGTAAAATGTACCTTCTCTATTACCTGATAAATAAATTAGTTTTAAGTATAAAAACGCACTCGAGTTGCAAAAGTTGAAGTGCTTCTGGCACCTGACGTAAATAAAATATGAACGTGGAAAAGTTCTGTCGTAACAGTTGAGTTTGTACGTATGTTTATATTAAAAAAAATTCTTTCAAATAAACGTAAAAGTTTGTTTGAAATTGTTTATTGTTAGTGCACTCCTGATTATACATAGTATACGTAATAGAAAATGTTACTGAATTCAATGAATTCTATTGTGAAATATTTAATCCAAAAATGTTGCGATAAGAAAGACCGAAATAAGTTTGGGTGATCTAATACAGATGGCAGTACCAGTATTAAAATCACGTATGGTCCGTTCAGAAGTTATTTTTCGCAAAGTTGGCCTTGGAATTTTGTTATTAAAGATCGTTAAAATAAATGTTGAATTTTAATTCCTGACCAGATCCAAGGCGAACTTTACGAAAATATGATCAAACCAAAGGGTACCTACTGTTAAGATAATAAAACTGCCCCTATCCCTAGATTATTGAATTTGTGTTTTAAGACGTAAAAATAAGGTCCCCACGGTCAGTGGGCCGAGAACCCCCTCCGCCTTCTCTGGGGGTTAAAAAATGGGGTTTTCTAAACATAATTTTTTTTACTGATGAACGACTAAATAAAAAAATTTCATAAAATTCATGAAAATAGTCTACCCTAATACCTATTTGACCAATTTTTCCCAAGGCGATTCAAGGTCATTTAGACCCTGAAAAAAATTCCAAAAGTTTTTAAATCAATTTTTAACCCACAGCGCCCTCTTGTGCCCGGTTTTTGACATTTGCATCATTTTTATCCCGTAAAAATATACTAAAATATGTATCAAGACATATTTATATCACGCCGCAGCATTTTGAAAAATCCATTTTTTAACTTTTTAAAGGGTTTTTACCATTTTTCATGGAATATCCCACATATATGTCAACACTTTCTGGCAACAGGCGACAGCCTTTAAAAAACGGACATTTTGGTTTTTATTTCATCTTTGTAACTTAAATATTTGCTGAGATATCGCATTTTGAAATTTTCGGAGCATTTCGTTTCAGGCATCAAAACAATGAAAATCTTTGATTTTCACTAAAGAATCACCAATTACTGTTTTTTTATCGAAAATAAAGGAATTTAAATTTTTCTTTATTTTTTTACTTTAACCAAGTTTAACCTTAAACTCTGTATAGATTACTGTTGGCGTTGTTCAATCACAGTTTAAAGGTAATCTAAGTGCGTAAAACGACACTTTATAACCTCAAAACAATTTAAACTGAGTTTAAGGTAAGCTCGGCTTAAGCTGTCATTGAACAACTGGCCTTAAGTAGAATCAAAATTCAAAAATTAAAATATTCTGAGGCAAACTGAAATTACTCATTAGATTTTATTGTAAATTTCAGGGATATCTTGAGTCGTTATTTAGTACTGTCTCTGAAAATTTCAAATCGATATCTTTAAAGTGTCGCTTCTATAATTTCAGGCATACCACACTTATTTGAGAATAGAGCCCCATGGATAACGTAGTCAATAAAGACCATTACGTACACAGGTGTTTCCCGTTTTTTAATATAACAACGATTTTTTTTAATGATAGAAAGTATAATTATATTTTAAATAGTTGATTATTTGTTCTGATAATTTTTGATCAACCCATAAACATTTTTGATGTGCATTTTGATTATGCAACTTTAATTTCATTTAAAAATAAAATGCATCCAACTTTTGTATTGATAGGTAGAGTGATTAGTGTTTCTATCCCACAATCCAATTAGTAAAACCAAAAACGAGGATTTCATGTGAGTAAATAAATAAATTAAAAAATTTTAATGCTTTTTTTAAATTGGTTTCTTTGTAAAAAAAAAACTGATTGGATTGTAGGATAGGGACCACCCACCACCCTTTCTTTAAAATTAAACTTCAACAGTGAACACTGTTTTAGTTTAATGTTTCTTTTTTTGTCTTTTATTGAAGAAATTAATGCAAATTAACAAAAAAACAGTGTTTATACTTTGAGTTTTAAGTAAAACAAAGGCGGTGGGTGGGCCTTATCCTACAATCCAATTGGTAAAACCAAAAACAAGGGTTTCATGTGGGTAAATAAATAAATAAAAAAGTTAAAAAATTGTTAATGGTTTTTTTTAAATTGGTTTCTTCTTAAAATCAGCTGTTTTTGGTTTTACTAATTGGATTGTAGGATAGGGCCCACCCACCACCCTTCGTTTATAATTAAACTTCAACCGTGGACACTGTTTTAGTTGAATGTTTCTTTAATGTCTTTTATTGAAGAAATTAATGCAAATTACCAGAAAACAGTGTTTATACTTTGAGTTTTAAGTGAAACAAAGGGCGGTGGGTGGTCCCTATCCTACGAATCCAATTAGGAAAACCAAAAACAAGGGTTTCATGTGAGTAAATAAATAAATGAAAAAGTTAAACAATCGTCAATGTTTTTTTTTAAATTGGTTTCTTTGTAAAATCAGTTGCTTATGTTCAACTGATTGGATTGTAGGATAGGGCCCACCCGCCACCCTTGGTTTCAATTTAAACTTCAACAGTGAACACTGTTTTAGTTTGATGTTTCTTTTTTTTGTCTTTTATTAAAGAAATTAATGCAAATTACCAGAAAACAGTGTTTATACTTTGAGTTTTAAGTGAAAGAAAGGGCGGTGGGTGGTCCCTATCCTACAATCCAATTATCAGAACAAAAAACGAGGGTTTCACGTGAGTAAATAAATAAATGAAAAAGTTAAACAATTGTCAATGCTTTTTTTTAAATTGGTTTCTTTGTAAAATCAGTTGCTTATGATCAACTGATTGGATTGTAGGATAGGGCCCACCCACCACCCTTCGTTTCAGTTTAAACTTCAACAGTGAACACTGTTTTAGTTTGATGTTTCTTTTTTTTTGTCTTTTATTAAAGAAATTAATGCAAATCACCAGAAAACTGTGTTTATACTTAAGATTTCAAATAAAACAAAGGGCGGTGGGTGGGCCCTATCCTACAATCCAATTATCAGAACAAAAAACGAGGGTTTCACGTGAGTAAATAAATAAATGAAAAAGTTAAACAATTGTCAATGCTTTTTTTTAAATTGGTTTCTTTGTAAAATCAGTTGCTTATGATCAACTGATTGGATTGTAGGATAGGGCCCACCCACCACCCTTCGTTTCAGTTTAAACTTCAACAGTGAACACTGTTTTAGTTTGATGTTTCTTTTTTTTTTGTCTTTTATTAAAGAAATTAATGCAAATTACCAGAAAACAGTGTTTATACTTAAGATTTCAAATGAAACAAAGGGGGGTGGGTGGTCCCTATCCTACAATCCAATTATCAGAACCAAAAACAAGGGTTTCACGTGAGTAAATAAATAAATGAAAAAGTTAAACAAACGTCAATGCTTTTTTTAAATTGGTTTCTTTGTAAAATCAGTTGCTTATGGTCAACTGATTGGATTGTAGGATAGGGTCCACCCACCACCCTTCGTTTCAGTTTAAACTTCAACAGTGAACACTGTTTTAGTTTGATGTTTCTTTTTTTTTTGTCTTTTATTAAAGAAATTAATGCAAATTACCAGAAAACAGTGTTTATACTTAAGATTTCAAATGAAACAAAGGGGGGTGGGTGGTCCCTATCCTACAATCCAATTATCAGAACCAAAAACAAGGATTTCACGGGAGTAAATAAATAAATGAAAAAGTTAAACAATCGTCAATGCTTTTTTTTAAATTGGTTTCTTTGTAAAATCAGTTGCTTATGTTCAACTGATTGGATTGTAGGATAGGGTCCACCCACCACCCTTCGTTTCAGTTTAAACTTCAACAGTGAACACTGTTTTAGTTTGATGTTTCTTTTTTTTTGTCTTTTATTAAAGAAATTAATGCAAATTACCAGAAAACAGTGTTTATACTTAAGATTTCAAATGAAACAAAGGGGGGTGGGTGGTCCCTATCCTACAATCCAATTATCAGAACCAAAAACAAGTGTTTCACGGGAGTAAATAAATAAATGAAAAAGTTAAACAAACGTCAATGCTTTTTTTAAATTGGTTTCTTTGTAAAATCAGTTGCTTATGGTCAACTGATTGGATTGTAGGATAGGGTCCACCCACCACCCTTCGTTTCAGTTTAAACTTCAACAGTGAACACTGTTTTAGTTTGATGTTTCTTTTTTTTTTGTCTTTTATTAAAGAAATTAATGCAAATTACCAGAAAACAGTGTTTATACTTAAGATTTCAAATGAAACAAAGGGGGGTGGGTGGTCCCTATCCTACAATCCAATTATCAGAACCAAAAACAAGGATTTCACGGGAGTAAATAAATAAATGAAAAAGTTAAACAATCGTCAATGCTTTTTTTTAAATTGGTTTCTTTGTAAAATCAGTTGCTTATGTTCAAGTGATTGGATTGTAGGATAGGGCCCACCCACCACCCTTTGTTTCTATTGAAACTTCAACAGTGAACACTGTTTTAGTTTAATGTTTCTTTTTTTATTTTTTATTTAAAAAAAATAACTGCCTTAAGAGACCGTGGCCTTATAATAGAATGAACATTAAAACTCTAAACAAAAACGGAGTTCTATTTAATACAAATTAATGTAAGGTACAAGCCTAAAAAAGTAATTATCTAGGGTGCGACATTGAATTTTTTCAATTTTCACAATTTCCACTTATTTCGGGTTGTTATTATTTTTCGACAACTGATGGCGCCACAAGCAAAATTAATGAAAAAAAATGAAGCAAATATTTAAAAAAAATCAACGCCTCCTAGATATATTTTTAGGGTTGCACCTTTCATTAATTTTTATCAAATAGAACGCAATAACTTTTGTTCACAGTTTTTCGGAAAAAGTCAATCGTAACGTGTTATTTGCTAAAAATAATAGTACAAAAAAGAAAATATTCTGAATACATTTTAAATTCATTTATTTTCGATAAAAGCGCCGTATAAAACAGCAATTGGTGATTCTAAAACGAAATGTTCCGAAAATTTCAAAATGCGATATCTCAGCGAATATTTAAGTTACAAAGATGAAACTAAAACCAAAATGTCCGTTTTTCTAAAAGCCTTTTCCCGTTGCCAGAAAATATTGACATATATGTGAGCAATTCCAAGAAAAATGGCAAAAACCCTTAAAAAAAGTTGAAAAATGGATTTTTCAAGATGCCGCGGCATGATATAAATATGTCTTGATACATATTTTAGTATATTTTTACGGGATAAAAATGATGCAAATGTCAAAAACCGGGCACAAGAGGGCGATGTAGGTTAAAAATTGATTTAAAAACTTTTCGAATTTTTTTAAGGATCTAAATGACCTTGAATGGCCTTGGGAAAAATTGGTCAAACAGGTATTTGGGTAAACTACTTTCATGATTTTTTTCCGAAATTTTCATTCACTCGTGCGTCAGTAAAAAAATAATGTTTTGAAAAACCCATTTTTTAACCCCTAAGAGGGCGAAGTGAGTTCTCGGCCTACTAACCATGGGAACCTTACTTTTACACCCCAAATTATCGCGAAAATTCAAAAATCTAGGTATAGGGGCATTTTGACTATCTTAACCGTAGGTACCCTTTGATTCCATTAACCCATTAGTTCCCATTGGATTCAAACGAGTACTTTAGTAACAATTAGTGGCTCTATGACACAAACTCTTCTGTATTCATGGTTGAACAGATATTATGTAGTGATTGCAGGGGCGGCTTGTTATATAGAGCCAAGGAGCCATGGCACTATCAGCAGTTTCAAGCTCAGCAAGAATTTTTAATTAATTCTTAAAAGACTTTCTTGCCAGTTACTTTGGTCTAGAAAGATAAATCGTTGTTTCTTCAAAAAAATGAGGGGGAAGGGCGATATATTGTATAAACGGCTCTACCATCAACATGTTCCACGAGCCGCCACTGAGTGATTGTATTCTGTTTTATCAAATTTAGTTAAAAAAATATCTAAGATATTGAAATTCTTTTGAAAAAAATTATGTCATGGGATATAATTGGTTAAATGTCATTAGTGTCAGCAAAATAAATATGCAATGTATCGCTAAAAACATTTTTTTTTTACAATAAATTACCTACCTTATTTTACTTTATAATATAATTTGTGATATAAGTACATAAACTATATAAACATATAAGTTTGATATTTATTTACCATACTTTGAGTTAGGCAACTTATTATTCACATCCACTTGGACGCTACTGTCTCTAGAGCGGTCACCTATATAACACGTTCGCTGCCACCGACGCGCTACTGCGTCCAACTTTACACTTTTGTATGTGCAATCCCAATTGTAGTGGCAGCGAACGTGTTAAATCACTCTGTATATTGACTGTGTTTGCAAGAATCAATCAAAAATATCTTTGTACGCCAAAGAACGATTCCGCGGCCTTGATATACAACTAACCATTACGTTAATGGCGAATCGATGCTCGTTATTTGCATGATTATAAATTACGCTTTAATGGAACGATAAGCTTAACCCCATCTCCCGTCCCTACTACATAACACTCGAAGCGAATGTGCGCAAACATTAGTTCGGAAGAATCATCAGGCAGTCGGATCAATAAGATGAAAGGAAACTGAAATACATTTTGCGAAGGTACGAGAAGAACACGTTCGATACGTGGGAGCGGGAGCTCCAAGGCAACAACAGTATTGACAACTAAGGTTTTAATTGAGACCGGAAGCCCAAGCCATACGCGCCCGCTTTTAGAAGTTGGATCAACAGAACGCAGAAATGCGGAAAAGTTCATTCAAGGAACGTTCGCAACTGCGTTATTTGAATTTCCTTTTGTATAAGTTGAAAACTAATTGGAATAGGAAATTTTAGTTGGCAAATAAATATATACTTAGATAGCGTATGTATAAAAGTTATTTAGATAAGGCATGGCCATGATAAACAAAATCACGGTCTCAGATTAGTTCAGCACGTTGTTGACTTTATGTCAATTAATTGCTTTGAACAACTGGTGGCGAAGACGTGATGCAACGTATTAAACCTGCAACGTACGTTCCGAAATACAAAGCCGTCCTTTATCTAAATAATTTTTATACATATGGTAGTTTGATCAATGAATCTTTGCGTGTGCGTCATTCTCGCTTTGGACGACATACGTACACACATTATTGCGCCTCATTTAACGTATAGTAGAGAGTTAAATAAAACACACGTTTACTTAGTTAATATCACACTGTTTAAAACAGTGTGATATTAACTAATTATTTATTTAATTAAAAATGTATCACGAAGTAAGTGCCGCCAACCTCAATCAGTATAGTAGAGAAAGTAAACGCATGAAAATATTGTCGAAACCATGTTCGGCTATCTATAACGTGTACGCAAAGATCCGTTGATCAAAGTATGTCTGCCTCCTAAATCACGATATTGTTTTTTTTTTATTCTGAGTACCGAGATGTCCCGGTTGACAACAATTCGGCATAATTTCTTTGCTGCGATGAAGTCAATCCACGTAATTATAAAAACGTATTCAAGTATCGAATACTTAAAACGCCACCATTTTCATCCATTCCTCGCGAGCAAATATTTACACGAATAACAAAACAAGAACTTACGAAAACAAAACTGTCATGCCCGCTGACCCCATTAAATATTACTATGGGAACGGTGCGTTTACGCGATACTTTGCAACCTGATGAGCAATAATGATACCTAATGTTATGACGTAATAAGGCCATGTCGGGATCTTTACCTTATGGTATGTGCATCTGGTGTCTTGTTCTCTTGCACGATTAATGCCATATTATACGGCACATTAGGTAATGGCGGGGCATGAAGTTTCCATATGCATTTCGCATCCAATAATCTGATTTATTATCGATACGTTTGATGCATGTTTACATAATCCAGAGAGACGCGCTCGAGGAGGCAGGAATTAGATTATACTGGTAGTTCCAGCGGAGTGATTAAAGTGCTGCATAGTTTCTGCGGTGTATTACAATAGAGTGGAAACGTGTAACTGTTAATGATTCAATATTAGAGAAATTACTTTAAATATTGGAAATAATAAGAAACTGACTGAATTTTAGTTGTGTAAACCACCTGATATAGTTGATTCAATTAGTATAGGACAAAAAATATTTATGATCTGCATTGTCCATCCGTTCTCCAACAACCTCTGTGGTGACAGGGCCAGTGTTCCCAGAAGTAATTTTTAATTTTCCCCAAATATTTCATAAAAACCCCCCTCTGAAATCATCGCTAATTAAATAATTAAAATAGTTTGCATTTTTTTTTTCATAATTTCCTAACAGTTCCAGTTATACCGGGTGATCAGTTTCATTCCAGGCCAAATTATATTATATTAACAATTATATTATATTTAACAATTACTAAAAAAACTAAATTCACTGCAAAAATTATTTTTTTGATTTAAAAATTTTCGAAAAAAAAATCAAAAATCGAATCGAAATATTTGAAAATTAAGGAATTCCTCAAACACAAATCGCGCAGTCTGTATTTTCTATCTAAATATCAAAGTACATTAGTTTTATCTTAAAACAACCACTAAAACAAAAAATTTCAAATGAAATGAATAACTAAAAATTAATACAAAAAGCAAGTACAGGCCAAAAATATCAAAAATTCAGTCTGCAAAATCTAAATTATAGGGCAAAAAAATAAAAAAAACTTGGACCAAAAAACTCGAAGATATCGACCAAAAATTCGCTTATTAAAATCCACAATTAAACAACATTAAAATTAATAATTAGGGTAACAGAACTAAAAACATTGATAAAAAATTGAAAACTCTTGGGAAAATTTTTTTTTTTTTCATAATTTCCAAACAGTTCCAGTTATACCGGGTGATCAATTTCATTCCAGGCCAAAGTATTATATTTAACAATTACCAAAAAAACTAAATTGACTGCAAAAATTATTTTTTTTATTTCAAAATTTTCGAAAGAAAAATCAAAAATCGAATCGAAATATTTGAAAATTAAGGAATTCCTTAAACACAAATCGCGCATTCTGTATTTTCTATCTAAATATCAAAGTACATTAATATTATCTTAAAACAACCACTAAAACAAAAAAATTCAATAACCTAAAATTAATAGAAAATCAAGTACAGGCCAAAAATATCAAAAATTCAGTCTGCAAAATCTAAATTATAGGGCAAAAAAATAAAAAAACTCGGACCAAAAAACTCGAAAATATCGACCAAAAATTCACTCATTAAAATCGACAATTAAACAACATTAAAATTAATAATTAGGGCAACAGAACTAAAAACATTGGTAAAAAATTGTAAACTCTCGGGAAAAATAAAAATGCAGTCAAAAAAAACATAAAATTTCAACTAAATCGAAAAGTTTGGTTTCGGTGCCAAAAACATCTAAAATAACAAAAATTCTGGTCAAAACAATAAAAATGCAGGCTAAAAATTGAAAATTACAGCAAAAGCAAAATAATTTGCCATTCTCAGCCCCAAAACTCTTTACCTTAAAGTAAATTGCCAAAACTCTAAACTCAATTATAATTTTAAAAATTCGCCCATAAAAACAATTATTCAGGTTAAAACATCTAAAATTTGGTCAAAAAAACTCGAAAATACCGGCCAAAAGTTTGCACACAAAAATCAGGTTAAAAATCTAAAGCATTGACCAATCAAATATAGACCAAACGCTCGGCAAAATGTAACTTTTAACATCCGCAACAAATTTTTTGCATCTTATGTATGATTTGTATACTGTGGCCGACGTGAAATAAATTAAATGAAATGAAAATGAAAAATAAAAAATGCAGACCGGAAAAAAAACAAAATTTTAACTAAATATTCGAAAATTTTGGTTTACAGGTCAAAAACTCTAAAACTTGGAACAAAGAAATGAAAAACACAGACCAAACATCTGAAATATAAACAAATCAAATATCCTGATGTAAAAAATAAAAAACTGCTAAAAAATTGAAACTTTATCCCAAAATAAATTGTCGAAACTCAAAACTCGAAAGTAATTAAAAAAATTCGCCCATAAAAACAATAACTTAGGTTAAAAAAATCTAAAATGAAGGACAAACAACCAAAAACTTAGTACAAAAAACTCGAAAATACCCTCAAAACAAAACAAAAATCGCACATAAAAATTAACTATAGTGTAGACCAATCAAAAATTCGCGCATTAAAATTAATAATTAAGATAAAAAAACTGAAAAAATGTTCAAAATTTCAACAAACTATTAAAAAAATTTTGACAAATCAAAAACTCTAAAAGTTAGAACAAATAAAGAAATCAAAAATGCAGACCAAACGTCTAAACTATAAGCAAAAATAAAAATAAAATTTCTGGTCTAAAAAAGTCAAGCAAAAGTAAAATGATTGGCCATTTTCAGTCCCAAAAATAACTCTGGCTCAAAATAAATTGCCAGCCAGAAACGCGAAAAGGTTTAAAAAAAAGGACAAAAAAATCAAAACTCGAAAATACCGGCAAAAAAATCACGCATAAAATATTTCAGGTTGAAATATAGGATAGAAAATCAAAAATTCGGGCCTAAAAAGAAACAAATGCCGACCAAAAAATCGAAAATTTTAACAAATAAATCGAAAGTTTTAACAAACAAATCGAAAATGTAACAAACAAATCGAAAATTTAAACCAAAATGAAGAAAAATTATTCAGTTATACAGAAACTGCAGAAAATCAAAAATTCGGGCCTAAAAAGAGACAAATGCCGATCAAAAAATCGAAAATTTTAACAAGCAAATCGAAAATTTTAACAAACAAATAGAAAATGTAACAAACAAATCGAAAATTCAAACCAAAATGAAGAAAAATTATTCAGTTATACAGAAACTGCAGAAAATCAAAAATTTGGGCCTAAAACGAAACTAATACCGATCAAAAACATCGAAAATTTTAACAAGAAAATCGAAAATTTTAACAAGCCAATCGAAAATTTAAACCAAAATGAAGAAAAATTATTCAGTTATACAGAAACTGCAGAAAATCAAAAATTCTGGCCTAAAAAGAAACAAATGCCGATCAAAAAAATTGAAAATTTTAACAAACAAATCGAAAATTTTAGCAAACAAATCGAAAATTTTAACCAAAATTAAGAAAAATTATTCAGTTATACAGAAACTGCAGAAAATCAAAAATTCGGGCCTAAAAAGAGACAAATGCCGATCAAAAAAATCGAAAATTTTAACAAACAAATCGAAAATTTAAACCAAAATTAAGAAAAATTATTCAGTTATACAGAAACTGCAGAAAATCAAAAATTCGGGCCTAAAAAGAAACAAATGCCGATCAAAAAAATCGAAAATTTAAACAAACAAATCGAAAATTTAAGCCAAAATGAAGAAAAATTATTCAGTTATACAGAAACTGCAGAAAATCAAAAATTCGGACCTAAAAAGAGACAAATGCCGATCAAAAAAATCGAAAATTTTTACAAACAAATCGAAAATGTAACAAACGAATCGAAAATTTAAAACAAAATGAACTAAAATTATTCAGTTATGCAGAAACTGCAGGTCAAAAATCTAAATCCAGGCCTAACGATAAGAAATGCAAACAAAAAGATTGAATATTTAATATAATAATAATAATTTATTTGCGTCCAACGAGTGTTGCCAGTAGCAATTTTTAATTTCCCAAAGATTTAATAAAACTCCCCCAAAATTACGCCGTTGTCCCTCTCCAAAATAATAAATTTTGAAAATAAAACGTAAATACAGTGGAAAGTATACAAAATTAAAGTATTATAATTATAAAATGTATTAATATTTATTATTCATCTTCATCCTCAATATTTTCATTTTCTTTTCGGCACACATACATATTTTTTAAATGAAAGTGCAGCATCTCATTGGGGGTAACAAAATTACGAAAACGGCAATGACAACTTCCATAAATGATATTACAGGTTTTTCCTCATTGCTGAGGAAAATGACTGACTTCTGTATGGTAATAATGATTTCTATACTCGGCGCACCGAATCGGTGGTGTCATGGGTTTGCGTGATTTTCGCGTGATGATTATACCTAACCTTCAACTTTTGCATTTGTGTCGTAATTTTCAAAACACAAAGTGGACTTCGAGCGTACACTATTCGTCGTTCTAACTTAACCACCGATGATTATTATTACAGAAATATGTGCACCATTCCAGTACGAACAATTAGCGTATCAAGAATGACGTGAAGTTATTCGATCGCGCCTGAAGATACTCGGAATATCTTCGAAGAGCACACGGCCGAACCTGTTTGTTGTAGGGAAAAGTCGGAATCTGTTTGAGAAATGCAATAAAGTAGACTAAACAATTTACCGGCGGTGGGAACAACGCGAATCGCTGAGCGCTAACGAAAATAAGGTAATTGCATAATATTTCGATACGTGTTTATTATCTATTAACCTAGAAACGTCAAAATTGTGTTCGCGCCTGTGACCGAAGTAATTGCATCGGATTCGTTTCGGGCCGAATGAACCGACACACATGCATACGCTCGGACACACTGGAACGGGGAAAAGGAAGGGGAGAGTGCAAAAGACACGAACAATAAGAATTTCCAACGAGAAACCACGGGATGGCTTCTATTCCGAGTTCAGGTCGATCGCCGGCCATCTGTAGCCATCTTTGTTTGGAATAGTCGTCACCAATTGGCGCGGTTTGCGTTCGTATTCTCGAATATTAACCGCATATTTAATAATTTCAAAAGAAATTCATCATTTTGCACAATGGTCAGCATTTTTGACGTTATCTGTCTGAATGACAATTAATCAAGGATTAACCACAATTTATAAATTCTGGTAAAAAACATAGTAAGTTTTTTATTCAGTGATTATTTAATGAATTACCACGTAGTAACGGTCGCAACCATCACCATGATTTAATCAAGGACATACGCATTTCATTCATGGGCGCCTGCGATTAATGTCTCTTCGACAAACTCAACTTTTGGCAAGGTCATATAAAGGGTGTATTACTTAAGCTTGTTTGCTCGGTACTAATTTAACCCTTTGCACGCGGGCGAATCAACTCGAGACGATTTCGGCTGTATTAGGGAAGTGTTTACAGGTGCTTTAAAGTTATTGGGTTAGGTTGGGTAAGGTTAGGTTAGGATGCATCACATCTCCCGAGCGCCGCCCGAGCCATGGAATAGGAAGCGGCAAAGCATGTTGATAAATTGGAATCGATAAGCGCCATCTGTGAATAGCGGCGTGAACTAACACCAGCGCGTGCACACAACCGATACGTGTGTGTGTGCATATTCTTTCGTACTACACTAAAATAAGTTGAATATTGGTAATCAAAAACATTTGGTTTTACTTGATTTACAATTTATAGTAATTAAACGTTATACTTCCACAAGTTTTCTGCATTCTCCCTTCGAGGATGTTCCTGTGAAAAAAACTACTTGGGCAAGTTATATTTATTCTACTTAATATAAATAGTAAAACATGGTGATTTTGTTTACCAATATTTACCTTGGTAATGCCATTTCATCGGGTGATGTACACATATATTTTGTACATATTGTGCTATGAGCAGTGGCGGCTCGTGGAACATGTTGATGGTAGAGCCAGTTTTACAATTTATTGGATCGGATGATACTGAATACGTTTGAAACGTCAACATTATGAAAAATGGAAATGACAAATTATACCAATTAAATACCGGCAATAAAAAAACAAAAATTTGCACATCAAAATCAATCACGTTAAAAATCTAAAGTATAGACCAATAAAAAATACGCTCTTAATTAAGATAAAAAAACTAAAAATATAAGCACAAAAAAGCGAAAATTTACACAAATATCGAAAATTCACGGTTAAAAAAAAATACAAAGGAAAAATCCGAAAATTTCAACAAAAGATTAACCAAAACAAAGAAAAACTCTAAAATTTGGAACGAAGAAATTAAAAAAAAACAGTCAAAGATCTATAACATAGGCTGGTCGAAAAATAAAAAATGCAAACCAAAAAATTGAAAAATCAAGGAAAACGAAAATAACTTGACATTTTCAGCCCCCAAAATAACTCTTAAAAACGGAAAGATAAACATAAAAAATGGAAAAGTTAGACAAATATCGAAAATTCGCGGTTAAAAAAGTGTAGACCAAAAATCCGAAAATTTCAACAACAAAAAAAACAAAAAGTTTAACTAAAATAAAGAATATTCCGGGCAAAGACTCTAAAATTTGGAACGAAGAAATGAAAAATGCATGTCAAATATCTAAAATGTGGGCAAAATAATCAAAAATGCAGTTCTAAAATTAAAAAATTCAAATCAAAATATTGAAAAATCAAGAAGAACGAAAATAGTTTGCTGTTTTCAGCCCCCAAAATAACTCTAACAAACTAAAAGATAAGAACAAAAAATCGAAAATTTAGACAAATCAAAAATTCGCGGTTATAAAAATAGTGCAGACCAAAAATCCGAAAATTTCAACAAAAAAAAATTATAAAGTTTAACCAAAATAAAGAATATTCTGGGCAAAAACTCTAAAATTTGGAACGAAGAAATGAAAAATACAGGTCAAATATCTACAATATAGGCCAAAAAAATAAAAAATGCTGGTCTAAAAATAAAAAAATGCAAACCAAAAATTAAAAAAAATCAAGAAATACGAAAATAGTTTGCTATTTTCAGCCCCCAAAATAACTCTAACAAACTGAAAGATAAGAACAAAAAATCGAAAATTTAGACAAATCAAAAATTCGCGGTAAAAAAAAGTGCAGACCAAAAATCCGAAAATTTCAACAAAAAAAATTTATAAAGTTTAACCAAAATTAAGAATATTCCGGGCAAAAACTCTAAAATTTGGAACGAAGAAATTAAAAATACAGGTCAAATATCTACAATATAGGCCAAAAAAATAAAAAATGCAGACCAAAAATTTTAAAAAAATCAAGAAATACGAAAATAATTTGCCATTTTCAGCTCCCAAAATAACACTTTTGGCTCAAAATTAGTTGCCGACCAGAAACTCGAAAACGGGAGTCAAAAAGTAACCAAAAACGAAAAAAAGATTCGGCAGTAAAAAATAATAATTCAAGTTAAAACATAATGAAGGGCAAGAAATTATAAACTGTACTTGAAAATATCGGCAAAAAAAATAAAAAAAGTCGCGTATAAAAATAATTAATTTAGGTTAAAAAAATCTAAAATATAGGATAAAAAAATTGGAACAAAAATTCGAAAATTTCAACAAAAAAAACGAAAATTTAGAAGAACATTCTTTGGAAATTTGTAAAGACACATTATTCAAAATTAGTCTGTCAAAATTTCAACCATTTGTTGCAATAAGTGGGGAATTCCCATGCAAATTTCTGGAAAAATGCGCTTTTTTGGTCATAAAAATTTGCTTTTTAGTGCAACCATTTTTGTTGTGGTAAACTTGCGATTAGTTTCTTTGGAAATTCGTAAAAACGAGTCTGTCAAACTTTCAACCATCTGGTGCAATAAATGTAGAATTTGCATGTGAATTTCTGAATAATGCGTTTTTTGTCATCAAAATTTGCTTTTCTAGTGCAACCATTTTTGTTGTAGTAAACTTGCAATGATTTTTTTTAAATCTGTAAAGACGCATTTTTCCGAATTAGTCTGTCGAAGTTTCAACCATCTGAAAGAAATGTGGAATTCTCACGTGATTTTCTAAAAAATTTGCCTTTTTGGTGATCGAAATTTGACTTTTAGTGCAACCATTTTTGTTGTGGTAAGTAAACTTGCGATGATTATCTTTGGAAATTTGTTATCACGCATTATTCAGAATTAGTTTAAACCAGCTGTTAAAATAAATGTGCAATCCCTATGTGAATTTTTGAAAAATGCGCCTTTTTTGGTCATCAAAATTTTCTTTTTAGTGCAACCATTTTTGTTGTGGTAAACTTGCGATTGTTTTCTTTGGAAATTTGTAAAGACCCATTATTCAAAATGAGTCTGTCAAAATTTCAACCATCTGGTGCAGTAAATGTAGAATTTACATGTGAATTTCTGAAAAATGCGTTTTTTTGGTCATCAAAATTTGCCTTTTAATGGAACCATTTCTGTTGTGATGAACTTGCGATTATTTTCTTTGCAAATTTGTAAAGACACATGATTCCGAATTAGTCTGTCAAAATTTCAACCATCTGTAGCAATAAATGTAGAATTGCCATGTGAATTTCTAAAAAATCCGCTTTTTTGGTATCAAAATTTGTTTTTCTAGTGCAACCATTTTTGTTGTGGTGAACTTGTGATTAGTTTTTGTAGAAATTTGTAAAGGGACATTATTCAAAATTGGTCTGTCAAAATTTCAACCACCTGTTGAAAGAAATGTGGAATTCTCAAGTGAATTTCTGAAAAAATTGCCTTTCTGGTGATCGAAATTTGTCCTTTAGTGAAACCATTTTTGTTGTGGTAAACTTGCGATTGCTTTCTTTGCAAATTTGTAAAAACACATTATTCAGGAATGGTCTCTCAAAATTTTCTTAATTCTTCGATACATTTCAGGAAAATCCAAACTTTATTGCGTGTGAGATTCTAACAATTCCAGAATGCAGGATCTAAATTGAGATCGTAATGTGCATTCTTAATTTGCATTCCGAGGATGTCGTTGCTGCTTGATCTCTGTCTCGACTATCTAAATTGTAGTTAAAGTTTTATAATACACCGAGCTTTTCCTAAAAAACATCAATTGGGACAGGGGAAGTACGATATTAGATATTATAGCTTTAAAATTAACTAACAAGTTCTAATTAAACGGAAACCTCCAGCGATTCGAAAATAAACGCGGCACGTGATAGACGAACTTTGCAAGTTCGCGACGCTTATAAAGCTCCCCCGTACAACTTTAATCTGAATGTGTGGACTTGGTTAACACAAATATTCTACTTCTGATGAGAATATGCGCGTAGCGTGAATGTATATTTATACTCCTCTCCCGCGGAGCAAATCGGTTTACTCTTCCGCTGGAAGTTTAGACAGCTCAGCCCAAAATAAATAAATCCGATTTTTCTAATTAACTTGGAACATTTTGACCCGGTAGTAAGTTTTTTTTTTCAATTAGCAAATGATCCGTTTATATTTAGACTGTAAACTGTATGTAGGGCGTATGCTGTATTCTCATGGGGATTGTCCCGGAGTTGATTGCTGAAATAATTAGGGCGGTATGTTTGAAGGGATCAATATTTTAAAGCCTGAAAGTGTTATACACATTATTAAGATCAGAGAGAGAGAGAGAGATTTTTTGCGGCTTTTGCGGTAGTTGGTAAGAGCGTGAGCATCTTCCCGCTGGATCACAAGTCGGGTGAGTTTGATTCGATCATTTCTGATTCGGAAATAATCGCTCGAGTGGTTGTTGTAGTTACCTTTCGTTATTAATTTGTTCATTTAATTTCCAATATTTACAAGTTATAAACATTGATGGTGGCTAATGGTCTAGTTACCAAGTCAAGGCGCAAAACCGGAAATCTTTTTTATTCAAAATTTATTGTATTTCCTGCGTCGATTTTCTTATTATTCTCGTTGCCAAATTCATCAATCATACTTTTTTCTTCAGTTGATGATATTCTTAACTCTTTTAACCCTTTGCACTAGTATTTATATTTGAGAGTACAATTGTGGCGACTGTAAGGCGACGTACGAGTGCAAAGGATTAAAAATGAACTCTTTAGAAAAAGACGGCAATTAACCGTTGTGTTTACCCTATAAAAAAATTATATTTATTACCTTTAAATTTGCGCTGGTCAAATTCCATTCGTAGTTTACACATTCTTCTTTTATGCTTACATTAATAATAATAATTTCAATATGTAAAACAATCAAGCGCTTTTATCATTCCCAAATTTTTTTTCGGGAAAATAATTACTCTACACGCTTTTTCAAGTCATTAAGAATCGCCATGAATTTTTTCAGATTTTTCTAAGATCCAACATTTTCTCCCCCTTTTTACGGAAAAATGGGCGAAAATCATGAAATGGCCAAATGACTTGTTTTGTACATCAAAATGTTCACAAAAGAACGGGGAATACGTGGTTAAATTTTTATCCAAATCGTACTTGCAGTTTTCTCGTTTCGCGCTCTCAGATTTGGCACTCGTAAGTTGGCGAGAAATTTCGGTCGATTTTGAGATTTTTTTGGCGCGGTCTCACAAAACAGATATGGATGATATTACATGAATTTGCAGCTACATTCTTCTAGAATTCTATTTTTCCATTCATGAGTATCTGCCGTATTCACGAACCAAGATTTGTTCGTTCGAAAAAGTCGGTGTCCGGTAGCGTCAATCTGCAGGGTCTCGGTATTCGCTTCCCATAAGGCTCTATGTTAATTTTCAGTTGATGAAAAATGGCAGAACAAATTTTTTTTCGGGAAAATAATTACTCTACGCGCTTTTTCTAGTCATTAAGAATCGCCATGAATTTTTTCAGATTTTTCTAAGACCCAACATTTTCTTCTCTTTTTTACGGAAAAATTGGCGAAAATCATGAAATGGCCAAATGACTTGTAATGTACATCAAAATATTCACAAAAGAACGGGTAATACGTGGTTAAATTTTCAGCAGAATCGTACTTGCAGTTTTCTCGTTTCGCGCTCTCGCATTTGGCACTCGTAAGTTGGCCAGAAATTTCGGTCGATTTTGAAATTTTTTTGGCGTGGTCTCACAAAACAGACATGGATGATATTACATGAGTTTGTAGCTTCATTCTTCTAGAATCTTATGTTTCCATTCATAACTATCTGCCGCAATCACGAACCAAGATTTTTTCGTTCGAATAGGTCGGTGTCCGGTAGCGTTAATCTGCAGGGTCTCGGTATTCGCTTCCCATAAGGCTCTATGTTAATTTTTAGTTGGTGAAAAATGGCAGAAATTTTTTTTTTCTCGGAAAAATAATTACTCTACACGCCTTTTTCCTTCGTTAGAAACCGCTATGAATTTTTTCAGAATTTTCTCGGACCCAAAATTTTTCCTCATTTTTCCTGACTGAATGGGCGAAAATCATGAAATTGCCAAATGATTGGCATGATCACGATAACTATACTTTCTTGTACTTCGTAACGGAGAAAGTAAAAAACTGAACGATTATCTTATGCATATTATCAATCAATAAATTTATATTAAAAAATTACGGTTTATATTGGAATTACATTTGTATTACACACGTTTTTTTCTTCTTTTATTTTTGCTACTATAGTCTATTAACAGACTGTCTATTGATATCAACAAAGTGCATTTTACTGAAAAGTTCCTAACCGCAATGTATCACAAAGTAATGGATTCCGGCATCAACTATAGTTTTGACATTTGTTTGACACTTATTTTAAAGTCCATTTTACGCAGCATAAAAAATGTTCTATGGATTTTTGTATCTGGAATTTTATTCGAAGAAAATAGTATGTTTGTAATCAGCTCAAATTTAACGCCAAAACTTTTAATTAATCACAGAATTTTGACATTTGTTTGACACTTATTTTAAAGACCATCCATTTTACGCAGCATAAAAAAATGTCTTCTGGAATTTTATTCAAAGAAAATAGTATGTTTGTAATCAGCTCAAATTTAACGCCAAAACTTTTAATTAATCACAGAATTTTGACATTTGTTTGACACTTATTTTAAAGACCATTTTACGTAGCATAAAAAAATGTCCTCTGGAATTTTATTTGAAGAAAATAGTGTGTTTTTAATCAGCTCAAATTTAACGCCAACAATTTTAATTAATCACAGAATTTTGACATTTGTTTGACACTTATTTTAAAGACCATTTTACGCAGCATAAAAAAATGTCCTGGAATTTTATTTGAAGAAAATAGTATGTTTGTAATCAGCTCAAATTTAACGCCAAATATTTTAATTAATCACAGAATTTTGACATTTGTTTGACACTTATTTTAAAGACCATTTTACGTAGCATAAAAAAATGTCCTCTGGAATTTTATTTGAAGAAAATAATGTGTTTGTAATCAGCTCAAATTTAACGCCAAAAATTTTAATCAATCACAGAATTTTGACTTTTGTTTGACACTTATTTTAAAGACCATTTTACGTAGCATAAAAAATGTCCTCTGGAATTTTATTCAAAGAAAATAGTATGTTTGTAATCAGCTCAAATTTAACGCCAAAAATTTTAATTAATCACAAAATTTTGACATTTGTTTGACACTTATTTTAAAGACGATTTTACGTAGCATAAAAAATGTCCTCTGGAATTTTATTTGAAGAAAATAATGTGTTTGTAATCAGCTCAAATTTAACGCCAACAATTTTAATTAATCACAGAATTTTGACATTTGTTTGACACTTATTTTAAAGACCATCCATTTTACGCAGCATAAAAAAATGTCCTCTGGAATTTTATTCAAAGAAAATAGTATGTTTGTAATCAGCTCAAATTTAAGGCCAAAACTTTTAATTAATCACAGAATTTTGACATTTGTTTGACACTTATTTTAAAGACCATCCATTTTACGCAGCATAAAAAAATGTCTTCTGGAATTTTATTCAAAGAAAATAGTATGTTTGTAATCAGCTCAAATTTAACGCCAAAACTTTTAATTAATCACAGAATTTTGACATTTGTTTGACACTTATTTTAAAGACCATTTTACGTAGCATAAAAAAATGTCCTCTGGAATTTTATTTGAAGAAAATAGTGTGTTTTTAATCAGCTCAAATTTAACGCCAACAATTTTAATTAATCACAGAATTTTGACATTTGTTTGACACTTATTTTAAAGATCATTTTACGCAGCATAAAAAAATGTCCTCTGGAATTTTATTCAAAGAAAATAGTATGTTTGTAATCAGCTCAAATTTAACGCCAAAAATTTTAATTAATCACAAAATTTTGACATTTGTTTGACACTTATTTTAAAGACGATTTTACGTAGCATAAAAAATGTCCTCTGGAATTTTATTTGAAGAAAATAATGTGTTTGTAATCAGCTCAAATTTAACGCCAACAATTTTAATTAATCACAGAATTTTGACATTTGTTTGACACTTATTTTAAAGATCATTTTACGCAGCATAAAAAAATGTCCTCTGGAATTTTATTCAAAGAAAATAGTATGTTTGTAAATAGCTCAAATTTAACGCCAAAAATTTTAATTAATCACAGAATTTTTGACATTTGTTTGACACTTATTTTAAAGACCATTTTACGCAGCATAAAAAAATGTCCTGGAATTTTATTTGAAGAAAATAGTATGTTTGTAATCAGCTCAAATTTAACGCCAAACATTTTAATTAATCACAGAATTTTGACATTTGTTTGACACTTATTTTAAAGACCATTTTACGTAGCATAAAAAAATGTCCTCTGGAATTTTATTTGAAGAAAATAATGTGTTTGTAATCAGCTCAAATTTAACGCCAAAAATTTTAATCAATCACAGAATTTTGACTTTTGTTTGACACTTATTTTAAAGACCATTTTACGTAGCATAAAAAATGTCCTCTGGAATTTTATTCAAAGAAAATAGTATGTTTGTAATCAGCTCAAATTTAACGCCAAAAATTTTAATTAATCACAAAATTTTGACATTTGTTTGACACTTATTTTAAAGACCATTTTACGTAGCATAAAAAAATGTCCTCTGGAATTTTATTTGAAGAAAATAATGTGTTTGTAATCAGCTCAAATTTAACGCCAAAAATTTTAATCAATCACAGAATTTTGACTTTTGTTTGACACTTATTTTAAAGACCATTTTACGTAGCATAAAAAAATGTCCTCTGGAATTTTATTTGAAGAAAATAGTATGTTTGTAATCAGCTCAAATTTAACGCCAAACATTTTAATAATTCACATCATTTTGACAGTTGATTGACACTTATTTTAAAGTCCAATCTATCAAGATTTTTGCACTTGGAATTGTATTAGAAGATAAACAGTCAGAAATAGTATCGTTCTAATCAGCATTCACATTCAATTTGATTGAATTTGTGCATCAAAGTTTAATTCTAGATTTAGTCCTAGATTTGTTGTAACTACTGATAATTTTTAACAAATTTCTTGACTCTTCGATCCACAGGTTGCGGTCCATATTTGTTCTACTTCTTCGTGTCAACATTCGCTGCCATTAGATCAATATGTGCAATTATCCGGCTAATTTCCTGTTGACATAGCAAATGCCATAATTCAGGAGCGAGGCCGATCAATAATACATACACTACAAATATATTAACATTCCAGGAAACTGTTCCCGGCGTAAATTTTAAGCCGATTTACATTATGCATTAATCTATTTATAATTAATCCATAAGTATTAATATAAACAACTATTCATGTAATTCATAACAATTGGCTTACAGTAAATCTTTATTTGCAATTGATGATTTGCTGTGGGTCTTATTGTTCATGCTAGAATTTAGCGCCAAAAATTTGAATTGATCCAAGTATTTTGACATTACATTGACATTTATTTAAAGTCCAGTTTACACATCAAAAAAAAATGTCCGTTGGACTTTGTATGTGGAATTCTATTCGAGGGTAAATACTCATAAATAGTATCATTGTACTTTCAATTTCAATTATTCATTACGTTATTCATCTGCCTGATGAAACTACAAATATAAGTGAAATTCTAACATTTAAGTTTATAATTGAAATAATTAAAATGATTATGTCCTCTTATGAATAGTAGTATTATCAATGTAAAAATCAAATTCTACCAATTCTAAAATGGTCTTTGTGATGTTTCGGTCGTCAACGTTTTAATACCGTAACAACGTAGAGCCGGGGGTATTAAAAGTGCGATTAAATTGATCACTCGGTTGTGTTCATATGGGGAGGGTGTAAGGGTCCGGGAGAGATAGGGATGAGAATACAGTGAGCAATGTATAGATGGAAAATCAATAGGGCATAGGAAGAGAGAATAACCCCGGGGCTAAACCCTCTCTCCTGTAGCCGTAGCCGTAGCTGTAGCTATAGCTATAGCAGCACACCGCAACGACATGACATCCATTTCATATAGAATTTGTATCCGTACAAACGTACAAAGCTTACAAATGGACGCCATCTCGCTAATAATAATGCTCCTCCTCTCTTTTTTATTCCTCCTCTTCCACTCCGTACGCTCTTCGGACGAGCCGACCACAAAAGAATTACAAATCGCATGTGCTCAAATACAATAGAGCCATTTCAATTTAAACTTTTTAAGTATTTGCGAATGGGATTACGGTGCGTGCGGCTATTAGGGCGGGAATCTATAATTAATTGTGAGAAATCTGCTCTAATACTGGTTGCATCTTAAGTACACGGGATGATGTGATGAAGAAGCGTTCACTGCTAGTTTTTTTTTTGTTTGAAATCGGCTCGAGAATAAAAGAAATCGGCATGAAAAGACATTCTATTAGCGGATAATTAAATATTTACATGTGTTAGTAATCCTTCCCAAAATCAAAAGTAAAAGTTCAGCATTTACAATTTCTGGCCATTTTTATATAACGGGCTGGCCATATTCGACGAAAAGATCTGGCAACACTGTAACTTTTGACAGATGCGACTGATCGACTAAAGACATACCGCGTTTGAAGCGTCAGTCAAAGGAGATTTTCATCATGGAACAGTACACGCTCTAAGATTGTTGAAATTTACATTCAACAAAACAAGTCAATTGTGAAAATGCAACGTGCATGGAGGAAACTTAATAAGGTGAAAAGTGCGCCTTCTGCAACCACATTCTATCGTTTAGATAGATTTACAACTGGTGCGGCAATTACCAACCCCAGGCGTCCAAATAAAAAGCGACCAAGGCGATCCGATGATAATATCGCACTCGTATAGGCCAGTGTTAGCAGGTCTCCAACAACATCTCAAAAACGTCGTTCTGAGATTTTTCGATGCCAATTGTGCGTGATAACGGTATGGATAACTTCTGGTTTCAACAAGACGGCGCCCCACCGCACACTGCTCGAGCTACAATGGATTTTTTGAAGACATTGTTCCCAGGCCGTTTGATGTCTAAAAATGCTGCCACGTTCACCACATTTAACGCCTGCAGACTTTTTTCTGTGGGACTATTTGAAATCAAAGGTTCATATCAACAAACCACGGTCCCTAGAAGAACTGAAGAACAACATTAATAATAATAATAATAATATAAGATTTATTTCCATATAATATGATACATATTGTCGGATATTGTCAAGTAGTATATAGGCGCTCTAATCTAATACAGAGTGTACAAAAATTTTTGCCTTCACGGAAAAGTTTTGGGCTTTGTAGCAATCATCGCACCCTATTTGTTTATTTGCTCATTCGCCAGGAAGTAGCCGCCATTTCGCCCGAAATGTTGACTAAAACCATGGAAAATGCTGCAAAACGGGCTTAAAACGCCGTAAATCTTTCTCATGAACAAATTCGATACAATCACGATTTATGGCATTTTTAAATAAATTTAAAATTCGATTTTTTTTTTCAAAACTTCTCACTCTGTTTTCATTAAATTATTCCAAAATTTAGGAACGAAGTGTTAATAGTTTTCCCAGAAACGTAATTTGGCATTCATTCTAAGCAAATTTGAGAAGTTTCAAATCGATGGCAATTGTTTTTATATTTTTTTCAAGTCTCTAAAATAATTACATCTTTTTCAAAACTTCATGCTCTGTTCACATTAAATTATTCCAAAATTTAGGGGTGAAGTGTTAATAATTTTTACAGAAACGTAATTTCGCATTCATTATAAACAAATTTGAGAAGTTTCAAGTCGATTGTAATTGTTTTTATATTTTTTCCAAGTCACTAAAATTATTACATTTTTTTCAAAACTTCGCGCTCTGTTCCAATTAAATTATTCCAAAATTTGGGGATGAAGTGTTGATGGTTTTTACAGAAGCGTAATTAAGCATTCTTTATAAACAATTTTGAGAAGTTTCAAGTCAATGGCAATTGTTTTTATATTTTTTCCAAGTCACTGAAATTATTACATTTTTTTCAAAACTTCGCTCTCTGTTCACATTAAATTATTCCAAAATTTAGGGGTGAAGTGTTAATAATTTTTATAGAAACGTAATTTTGCGTTCATTATAAGCAAATTTGAGAAGTTTCAAATCGATGGCAATTGTTTTTATATTTTTTTCAAGTCACTAAAATTATTACATTTTTTTCTCTCTGTTCACATTAAATTATTCCAAAATTTAGGGGTGAAGTGTTAATAATTTTTATAGAAACGTAATTTTGCGTTCATTATAAGCAAATTTGAGAAGTTTCAAATCGATGGCAATTGTTTTTATATTTTTTTCAAGTCACTAAAATTATTACATTTTTTTCTCTCCGTTCACATTAAATTATTCCAAAACTTAGGGGTGAAGTGTTAATAATTTTTATAGAAACGTAATTTTGCGTTCATTATAAGCAAATTTGAGAAGTTTCAAATCGATGGCAATTGTTTTTATATTTTTTTCAAGTCACTAAAATTATTACATTTTTTTCTCTCTGTTCACATTAAATTATTCCAAAATTTAGGGGTGAAGTGTTAATAATTTTTATAGAAACGTAATTTTGCGTTCATTATAAGCAAATTTGAGAAGTTTCAAATCGATGGCAATTGTTTTTATATTTTTTTCAAGTCTCTAAAATAATTACATTTTTTTCAAAACTTCATGCTCTGTTCACATTAAATTATTCCAAAATTTAGGGGTGAAGTGTTAATAATTTTTACAGAAACGTAATTTCGCATTCATTATAAACAAATTTGAGAAGTTTCAAGTCGATTGTAATTGTTTTTATATTTTTTCCAAGTCACTAAAATTATTACATTTTTTTTCAAAACTTCGCGCTCTGTTCCAATTAAATTATTCCAAAATTTGGGGATGAAGTGTTGATGGTTTTTACAGAAGCGTAATTAAGCATTCTTTATAAACAATTTTGAGAAGTTTCAAGTCAATGGCAATTGTTTTTATATTTTTTCCAAGTCACTGAAATTATTACATTTTTTTCAAAACTTCGCTCTCTGTTCACATTAAATTATTCCAAAATTTAGGGGTGAAGTGTTAATAATTTTTATAGAAACGTAATTTTGCGTTCATTATAAGCAAATTTGAGAAGTTTCAAATCGATGGCAATTGTTTTTATATTTTTTTCAAGTCACTAAAATTATTACATTTTTTTCTCTCTGTTCACATTAAATTATTCCAAAATTTAGGGGTGAAGTGTTAATAATTTTTACAGAAACGTAATTTCGCATTCATTATAAACAAATTTGAGAAGTTTCAAGTCGATTGTAATTGTTTTTATATTTTTTCCAAGTCACTAAAATTATTACATTTTTTTTCAAAACTTCGCGCTCTGTTCCAATTAAATTATTCCAAAATTTGGGGATGAAGTGTTGATGGTTTTTACAGAAGCGTAATTAAGCATTCTTTATAAACAATTTTGAGAAGTTTCAAGTCAATGGCAATTGTTTTTATATTTTTTCCAAGTCACTGAAATTATTACATTTTTTTCAAAACTTCGCTCTCTGTTCACATTAAATTATTCCAAAATTTAGGGGTGAAGTGTTAATAATTTTTATAGAAACGTAATTTTGCGTTCATTATAAGCAAATTTGAGAAGTTTCAAATCGATGGCAATTGTTTTTATATTTTTTTCAAGTCACTAAAATTATTACATTTTTTTCTCTCTGTTCACATTAAATTATTCCAAAATTTAGGGGTGAAGTGTTAATAATTTTTATAGAAACGTAATTTTGCGTTCATTATAAGCAAATTTGAGAAGTTTCAAATCGATGGCAATTGTTTTTATATTTTTTTCAAGTCACTAAAATTATTACATTTTTTTCTCTCCGTTCACATTAAATTATTCCAAAATTTAGGGGTGAAGTGTTAATAATTTTTATAGAAACGTAATTTTGCGTTCATTATAAGCAAATTTGAGAAGTTTCAAATCGATGGCAATTGTTGTTATATTTTTTTCAAGTCACTAAAATTATTACATTTTTTTCTCTCTGTTCACATTAAATTATTCCAAAATTTAGGGGTGAAGTGTTAATAATTTTTACAGAAACGTAATTTCGCATTCATTATAAGCAAATTTGAGAAGTTTCAAATCGATGGCAATTGTTTTTATATTTTTTTCAAGTCACTAAAATTATTACATTTTTTTCTCTCCGTTCACATTAAATTATTCCAAAATTTAGGGGTGAAGTGTTAATAATTTTTATAGAAACGTAATTTTGCGTTCATTATAAGCAAATTTGAGAAGTTTCAAATCGATGGCAATTGTTTTTATATTTTTTTCAAGTCACTAAAATTATTACATTTTTTTCTCTCTGTTCACATTAAATTATTCCAAAATTTAGGGGTGAAGTGTTAATAATTTTTATAGAAACGTAATTTTGCGTTCATTATAAGCAAATTTGAGAAGTTTCAAATCGATGGCAATTGTTTTTATATTTTTTTCAAGTCACTAAAATTATTACATTTTTTTCTCTCTGTTCACATTAAATTATTCCAAAATTTAGGGGTGAAGTGTTAATAATTTTTATAGAAACGTAATTTTGCGTTCATTATAAGCAAATTTGAGAAGTTTCAAATCGATGGCAATTGTTTTTATATTTTTTTCAAGTCACTAAAATTATTACATTTTTTTCTCTCTGTTCACATTAAATTATTCCAAAATTTAGGGGTGAAGTGTTAATAATTTTTATAGAAACGTAATTTTGCGTTCATTATAAGCAAATTTGAGAAGTTTCAAATCGATGGCAATTGTTTTTATATTTTTTTCAAGTCACTAAAATTATTACATTTTTTTCTCTCCGTTCACATTAAATTATTCCAAAATTTAGGGGTGAAGTGTTAATAATTTTTATAGAAACGTAATTTTGCGTTCATTATAAGCAAATTTGAGAAGTTTCAAATCGATGGCAATTGTTTTTATATTTTTTTCAAGTCACTAAAATTATTAAATTTTTTTCTCTCTGTTCACATTAAATTATTCCAAAATTTAGGGGTGAAGTGTTAATAATTTTTATAGAAACGTAATTTTGCGTTCATTATAAGCAAATTTGAGAAGTTTCAAATCGATGGCAATTGTTTTTATATTTTTTTCAAGTCACTAAAATTATTACATTTTTTTCTCTCCGTTCACATTAAATTATTCCAAAATTTAGGGGTGAAGTGTTAATAATTTTTATAGAAACGTAATTTTGCGTTCATTATAAGCAAATTTGAGAAGTTTCAAATCGATGGCAATTGTTTTTATATTTTTTTCAAGTCACTAAAATTATTACATTTTTTTCTCTCTGTTCACATTAAATTATTCCAAAATTTAGGGGTGAAGTGTTAATAATTTTTACAGAAACGTAATTTCGCATTCATTATAAGCAAATTTGAGAAGTTTCAAATCATTGGCAGTTGTTTTTATATTTTTTTCAAGTCACTAAAATTATTACATTTTTTTCAAAACTTCGCGCTCTGTTCACGTTAAAGTATTCCAAAATTTAGGGGTGAAGTGTTAATAATTTTTACAGAAACGTAATTTCGCATTCATTATGAGCAAATTTGAGAAGTTTCAAGTCGATGACAATTGTTTTTATATTTTTTTCAAGTCACTAAAATTATTACATTTTTTTCAAAAGTACGCGCTCTGTTCACATTAAATTATTCAAAAATTTAGGGGTGAAGTGTTAATAATTTGTACAGAAACGTAATTTTGCATTCATTATAAGCAAATTTGAGAAGATTCAAGTCGATTGTAATTGTTTTTATATTTTTTTCAAATCACTAAAATTATTACATTTTTTTCAAAACTTCGCGCTCTGTTGTAATTAAATTATTCCAAAATTAGGGGTGAAGTGTTAATAATTTTTACAGAAACTTAATTTTGCATTCATTATAAGCAAATTTGAGAAGTTTTAAGTCGATGGCAATTGTTTTTATATTTTTTTCAAGTCACTGAAATTATTACATTTTTTCCGAACTTCACGCTCTGTTCGCATTAAATTATTCCAAAATTTAGGGGTGAAGTGTTAATAATTTGTACAGAAACGTAATTTAGCATTCATTATAAGCAAATTTGGAAGTTTCAAGTCGATGGCAATTGTTTTTATATTTTTTCCAAGTCACTAAAATGATAACATTTTTTTCAAAACTTCGCACTCTGTTCTCATTAAATTATTCCAAAATTTAGGAACGAAGTGTTTATGGTTTTTACGGTAGCGTAATTTGGCATTCTTTATAAACAAATTTGAGAAGTTTTAAGTCAATGGCAATTGTTTTTATATTTTTTTCAAGTCACTGAAATTATTACATTTTTTTCAAAACTTCGCGCTCTGTTCACATTAAATTATTCCAAAATTTAGAGGTGAAGTGTTAATAATTTTTACAGAAACGTAATTTCGCATTTATTATAAGCAAATTTGAGAAGTTTCAAGTCGATTGTAATTGTTTTTATATTTTTTCCAAGTCACTCAAATTATTACATTTTTTTCAAAATTACGCGCTCTGTTCACAGTAAATTATTGCAAAATTTAGGGGTGAAGTGTTAATAATTTTTACAGAAACGTAATTTCGCATTCATTATAAGCAAATTTGAGAAGTTTCAAATCGATGGCAGTTGTTTTTATATTTTTTCAAGTCACTAAAATTATTACTTTTTTTTCAAAACTTCGCGCTGTGTTCACATTAAATTATTCCAAAATTTAGGGGTGAAGTGTTAATAATTTTTACAGAAACGTAATTTCGCATTCATTCTAAGCAAATTTGAGAAGTTTCAAGTCGATTGTAATTGTTTTTATATTTTTTCCAAGTCACTAAAATTATTACATTTTTTTCAAAACTTCGCGCTCCGTTCACATTAAATTATTCCAAAATTTAAGGATGAAGTGTTAATTGTTTTCACAGAAACGTAATTTGGCATTAAATATAAGTAAATTTGAGAAGTTTCAAATCGATGGCAGTTGTTTTTATATTTTTTCCAAGTCACTAAAATTATTGCATTTTTTTCAAAACTTCGCTCCGTTCTCATTAAATTATTCAAAAATTTAGGGGTGAAGTGTTAATAATTTTTACAGAAACCTAATTTCGCATTCATTGTAAGCAAATTTGAGAAGTTTCAAATCGATGGCAGTTGTTTTTATATTTTTTTCAAGTCACTAAAATTATTGCATTTTTTTCAAAACTTCGCGCTCTGTTCTCATTAAATTATTCAAAAATTTAGGGGTGAAGTGTTCATAATTTTTATAGAAACGTAATTTTGCATTAATTATAAGCAAATTTGAGAAGTTTCAAGTCGATTGCAGTTTTTTTCAAGTCACTTAAATTATTAAATTTTTATCGTTGCCTCGTACAATTGTTATGCAATATTTTTCAATTATTTCACTAAAGTTTTTCTAATAAAATTTATCTTAATTTAATATTCCATCCGCGTTTGGGCGATATATCAGAGACATGAATAAATTTCCGTCCGTTATAACAGTCTCGTTATATTTCAAATTAAGTAAACACTCGGCGTAATCAAGTTTATGTTCGTGCATTTATTTTCTGTCCTCTTTTATTATTTACTCAATAACTACCTCTGGACGAGATAAGAGTGACTGCAAGGGGGTGAGAACGAGTGTATTTTAGGTGCAGCAGTTGTTGCCCAGGTGAAACAATTATTTGATGGCGAATATTTTTAAATTGCGTCGTTTCTAAAATCGATACATCCTTTAGCTTTCTGGATACACCCTAGTTTGATTTGTCAGATAGAATGATCCGATATACATCCAACTTTCTATAACCCTAGTTTAATTTGTCAGATAGAATGATAGAGCACTGCCAAAATCTCGCGGCAAGTTCCGCACATCGGATATTGAATAGGCGCCCCCCCCCCCCCTCTTGATTGCGGCGCAATGGGCCACGAGATTTTGGTACGGCTCTACATAAAGCGTGGATTTGTAAGGCAAATTTTGTTCATTTCGTCTGTCCGTCTCTGAACTGTCATTATTTAGTGGAATAGATGTTATTGTTAATTGTGATTTTTGTAAAACAGTACCGATACCTTGGAGTACCAGAAATTGAAGGCAAAGTTAATTCTTTAGTTTATTAGGATTTTTGTTAAACAGAAATTCAAGGCAAAGTTAATTCTTTAGGTTATTGTGATTTTTGTTAAACAGTACCGATGCCTTCAAAAATTGAAGGCAAAGTTAATTCTTTGGTTTATTAGGATTTTTGTTAAACAGAAATTCAAGGCAAAGTTAATTCTTTAGTTTATTCTGATTTTTTGTAAAACATAAATTGAAGGCACAAATTGTTTGAAGCTTACCTGCTTTTACAATCAATTAGAGAAATATTGTAACCCCCCCCCCCCCCCCCAGCACAAAAAAACATGCTCAATAATGTTGGACGAGAGGGAAAATGAAGACCCTATCGATACCAATCATATATAACAAAGGTTGATGTGTGATAGAAACACAGCAGGTATTTTTTTCGCCACAGGAACTAAATTTTCATCAGTGATGAAATTGGCGCCTGCAGCTCTAAACATTTTATTTCAAAACATTACTCAGAACTAGGCATTAATATAAAATTCATTTACCCCAACTCTTACTACTCTTGCCATATAAAACGTGTAGTTTATGAGGTCCTCTCGTATAAAAGCAGAACGAGGCCTCGTATTAAATTTACAATAGCTCATTTTTATTCCAATCTAAAACCCCCCCAAAAAAATATGCAAACTAATTATTAAAACATTTTTGTCGGTTCTTCAACCTAACACGCAGAAAAGTTGATTTTAAGCGTTCGGTTAATAACTGTATCCAGTCACGGTAAATACGTAAAAAAAAGATACAAAGAAGCAACAAACTAACGGATATTCTCCGGAAACCAAATAAGATTATGAACTCCGAAGAGGAGTATTTCGTTAATTGAATTTTAATGCTTTGGTGAAATTATACAAACGGATGCTTTTATTTTTTTTAAATGTATTTACAACTGAATTCAATAAATTACATTGAATGAACGGTTTCTCAATTTTAATTAATTATTTATAACATCAATAAAACTGAATATTTAATTTATCTTAATTTAGAATATGGAATATTAGAATTATTACATTATTAACTAAAATGGATTCATTTGTAAATTTATCGTGCAAATAACAAAAAAAAAGAGAGCTTACCGTAAAATCTTTTAAAAGAAATCAGTTGTATTCGAAAATAAATATCAAATCTTAATTTGAGATTATCTTATCGGCACCTATTCATTGAAAAATATCTAAGACATGACAGCACGTGATACCGGGTGACTTGGCTTGGAATGAGCCATGGACGTGAATTGTTTTTTAGCAACCGCATGCACTTTTTAAGTTAATTCTTCAGTTGATAATTTTACAATTTTTTAATCGGTGAATGCATTTTCCTCAGCTTCAGGTTTGGAGTAGTGTCATTTTATTCACACCCAGAATATGCCAATTTTTTCAACAGGAAATGAAAGCAGCATTATGTTTTTATGGATTTTGAACTTTTAAAGCTAATTCTTCAGTTGATTATTTTTGTACAATTTTTTAAACCAGTAAATGCAGTTTTCGTTCCTCTGCTTCAGGTTTAAAGTGCTGTGGTTTTATTCACACCTAGGATATGCCAATTTTTTCAACAGGAAATTAAAGAAGCACTGTGTTTTTATGTATTTTGAACTTTTAAAGCTAATTCTTCAGTTGAATATTTTTTTACGATTTTTTTAATCGGTGAATGCAGTTTTTATTGCTCCACTTCAGTTTTGGAGTGCTGTCGTTTTATTCACACCTAGAATATGTCAATTGTTTTAGCGGGAAATTAAAGAAGCATTGTGTTTTTATGGATTTTGGACTTTTAAGGCTAATTCTTCAGTTGAATATTTTTTTACGATTTTTTTAATCGGTGAATGCAGTTTTTATTGCTCCTCTTCAGTTTTGGAGTGCTGTCGTTTTATTCACACCTAGAATATGTCAATTGTTTTAGCGGGAAATTAAAGAAGCATTGTGTTTTTATGGATTTTGAACTTTTAAAGCTAATTATTCAATTGATTATTTTTTTACGATTTTTTTAATCGGTGAATGCAGTTTTTATTGCTCCACTTCGGTTTTGGAGTGCTGTCGCTTTATTCACACCTAGAATATGTCAATTGTTTTAGCGGGAAATTAAAGAAGCATTGTGTTTTTATGGATTTTGGACTTTTAAAGCTAATTCTTCAGTTGATTATTTTTTTACGATTTTTTTAATCGGTGAATGCAGTTTTTATTGCTCCACTTCAGTTTTGGAGTGCTGTCGCTTTATTCACACCTAGAATATGTCAATTGTTTTAGCGGGAAATTAAAGAAGCATTGTGTTTTTATGGATTTTGAACTTTTAAAGCTAATTCTTCAGTTGATTATTTTTTTACGATTTTTTGAATCGGTGAATGCAGTTTTTATTGCTCCACTTCAGTTTTGCAGTGTTGTCGCTTTATTCACACCTGGAATATGTCAATTGTTTTAACGGGAAATTGAAGAAGCATTGTGTTTTTATGGATTTTGAACTTTTAAAGCTAATTCTTTAGTTAATTATTTTTTTACGATTTTTTGAATCGGTGAATGCAGTTTTTATTGCTCCACTTCAGTTTTGCAGTGTTGTCGCTTTATTCACACCTAGAATATGTCAATTGTTTTAACGGGAAATTAAAGAAGCATTGTGTTTTTATGGATTTTGAACTTTTAAAGCTAATTCTTTAGTTGATTATTTTTTTACGATTTTTTTAATCGGTGAATGCAGTTTTTATTGCTCCACTTCAGTTTTGGAGTGCTGTCGCTTTATTCACACCTAGAATATGTCAATTGTTTTAGCGGGAAATTAAAGAAGCATTGTGTTTTTATGGATTTTGGACTTTTAAAGCTAATTCTTCAGTTGATTATTTTTTTACGATTTTTTTAATCGGTGAATGCAGTTTTTATTGCTCCACTTCAGTTTTGGAGTGCTGTCGCTTTATTCACACCTAGAATATGTCAATTGTTTTAGCGGGAAATTAAAGAAGCATTGTGTTTTTATGGATTTTGAACTTTTAAAGCTAATTCTTCAGTTGATTATTTTTTTACGATTTTTTGAATCGGTGAATGCAGTTTTTATTGCTCCACTTCAGTTTTGCAGTGTTGTCGCTTTATTCACACCTGGAATATGTCAATTGTTTTAACGGGAAATTAAAGAAGCATTGTGTTTTTATGGATTTTGAACTTTTAAAGCTAATTCTTCAGTTGATTATTTTTTTACGATTTTTTGAATCGGTGAATGCAGTTTTTATTGCTCCACTTCAGTTTTGGATTGTTGTCGCTTTATTCACACCTAGAATATGTCAATTGTTTTAGCGGGAAATTGAAGAAGCATTGTGTTTTTATGGATTTTGAACTTTTAAAGCTAATTCTTCAGTTGATTATTTTTTTACGATTTTTTGAATCGGTGAATGCAGTTTTTATTGCTCCACTTCAGTTTTGGATTGTTGTCGCTTTATTCACACCTAGAATATGTCAATTGTTTTAGCGGGAAATTGAAGAAGCATTGTGTTTTTATGGATTTTGAACTTTTAAAGCTAATTCTTCAGTTGATTATTTTTTTACGATTTTTTGAATCGGTGAATGCAGTTTTTATTGCTCCACTTCAGTTTTGGATTGTTGTCGCTTTATTCACACCTAGAATATGTCAATTGTTTTAGCGGGAAATTGAAGAAGCATTGTGTTTTTATGGATTTTGAACTTTTAAAGCTAATTCTTCAGTTGATTATTTTTTTACGATTTTTTGAATCGGTGAATGCAGTTTTTATTGCTCCACTTCAGTTTTGGATTGTTGTCGCTTTATTCACACCTAGAATATGTCAATTGTTTTAGCGGGAAATTGAAGAAGCATTGTGTTTTTATGGATTTTGAACTTTTAAAGCTAATTCTTCAGTTGATTATTTTTTTACGATTTTTTGAATCGGTGAATGCAGTTTTTATTGCTCCACTTCAGTTTTGGATTGTTGTCGCTTTATTCACACCTAGAATAAGTCAATTGTTTTAGCGGGAAATTGAAGAAGCATTGTATTTTTATGGATTTTGAACTTTTAAAGCTAATTCTTCAGTTGATTATTTTTTTACGATTTTTTGAATCGGTGAATGCAGTTTTTATTGCTCCTCTTCAGTTTTGGAGTGCTGTCGTTTTATTCACACCTAGAATATGTCAATTGTTTTAGCGGGAAATTGAAGAAGCATTGTGTTTTTATGGATTTTGAACTTTTAAAGCTAATTCTTCAGTTGATTATTTTTTTACGATTTTTTGAATCGGTGAATGCAGTTTTTATTGCTCCACTTCAGTTTTGGATTGTTGTCGCTTTATTCACACCTACAATATGTCAATTGTTTTAACGGGAAATTGAAGAAGCATTGTATTTTTATGGATTTTGAACTTTTAAAGCTAATTCTTCAGTTGATTATTTTTTTACGATTTTTTGAATCGGTGAATGCAGTTTTTATTGCTCCTCTTCAGTTTTGGATTGTTGTCGCTTTATTCACACCTAGAATATGTCAATTGTTTTAGCGGGAAATTGAAGAAGCATTGTGTTTTTATGGATTTTGAACTTTTAAAGCTAATTCTTCAGTTGATTATTTTTTTACGATTTTTTGAATCGGTGAATGCAGTTTTTATTGCTCCTCTTCAGTTTTGGATTGTTGTCGCTTTATTCACACCTAGAATATGTCAATTGTTTTAGCGGGAAATTGAAGAAGCATTGTGTTTTTATGGATTTTGAACTTTTAAAGCTAATTCTTCAGTTGATTATTTTTTTACGATTTTTTGAATCGGTGAATGCAGTTTTTATTGCTCCACTTCAGTTTTGGATTGTTGTCGCTTTATTCACACCTAGAATATGTCAATTGTTTTAGCGGGAAATTGAAGAAGCATTGTGTTTTTATGGATTTTGAACTTTTAAAGCTAATTCTTCAGTTGATTATTTTTTTACGATTTTTTGAATCGGTGAATGCAGTTTTTATTGCTCCACTTCAGTTTTGGATTGTTGTCGCTTTATTCACACCTAGAATATGTCAATTGTTTTAGCGGGAAATTGAAGAAGCATTGTGTTTTTATGGATTTTGAACTTTTAAAGCTAATTCTTCAGTTGATTATTTTTTTACGATTTTTTTAATCGGTGAATGCAGTTTTTATTGCTCCACTTCAGTTTTGGATTGTTGTCGCTTTATTCACACCTAGAATAAGTCAATTGTTTTAGCGGGAAATTGAAGAAGCATTGTATTTTTATGGATTTTGAACTTTTAAAGCTAATTCTTCAGTTGATTATTTTTTTACGATTTTTTGAATCGGTGAATGCAGTTTTTATTGCTCCTCTTCAGTTTTGGAGTGCTGTCGTTTTATTCACACCTAGAATATGTCAATTGTTTTAGCGGGAAATTGAAGAAGCATTGTGTTTTTATGGATTTTGAACTTTTAAAGCTAATTCTTCAGTTGATTATTTTTTTACGATTTTTTGAATCGGTGAATGCAGTTTTTATTGCTCCACTTCAGTTTTGGATTGTTGTCGCTTTATTCACACCTAGAATATGTCAATTGTTTTAGCGGGAAATTGAAGAAGCATTGTGTTTTTATGGATTTTGAACTTTTAAAGCTAATTCTTCAGTTGATTATTTTTTTACGATTTTTTGAATCGGTGAATGCAGTTTTTATTGCTCCACTTCAGTTTTGGATTGTTGTCGCTTTATTCACACCTAGAATATGTCAATTGTTTTAGCGGGAAATTGAAGAAGCATTGTGTTTTTATGGATTTTGAACTTTTAAAGCTAATTCTTCAGTTGATTATTTTTTTACGATTTTTTGAATCGGTGAATGCAGTTTTTATTGCTCCACTTCAGTTTTGGATTGTTGTCGCTTTATTCACACCTAGAATATGTCAATTGTTTTAGCGGGAAATTGAAGAAGCATTGTGTTTTTATGGATTTTGAACTTTTAAAGCTAATTCTTCAGTTGATTATTTTTTTACGATTTTTTGAATCGGTGAATGCAGTTTTTATTGCTCCACTTCAGTTTTGGATTGTTGTCGCTTTATTCACACCTAGAATAAGTCAATTGTTTTAGCGGGAAATTGAAGAAGCATTGTATTTTTATGGATTTTGAACTTTTAAAGCTAATTCTTCAGTTGATTATTTTTTTACGATTTTTTGAATCGGTGAATGCAGTTTTTATTGCTCCACTTCAGTTTTGGATTGTTGTCGCTTTATTCACACCTAGAATATGTCAATTGTTTTAGCGGGAAATTGAAGAAGCATTGTGTTTTTATGGATTTTGAACTTTTAAAGCTAATTCTTCAGTTGATTATTTTTTTACGATTTTTTGAATCGGTGAATGCAGTTTTTATTGCTCCTCTTCAGTTTTGGAGTGCTGTCGTTTTATTCACACCTAGAATATGTCAATTGTTTTAGCGGGAAATTGAAGAAGCATTGTGTTTTTATGGATTTTGAACTTTTAAAGCTAATTCTTCAGTTGATTATTTTTTTACGATTTTTTGAATCGGCGAATGCAGTTGTTATTGCTCCACTTCAGTTTTGCAGTGTTGTCGCTTTATTCACACCTGGAATATGTCAATTGTTTTAACGGGAAATTGAAGAAGCATTGTATTTTTATGGATTTTGAACTTTTAAAGCTAATTCTTCAGTTGATTATTTTTTTACGATTTTTTGAATCGGTGAATGCAGTTTTTATTGCTCCACTTCAGTTTTGGATTGTTGTCGCTTTATTCACACCTAGAATATGTCAATTGTTTTAGCGGGAAATTGAAGAAGCATTGTATTTTTATGGATTTTGAACTTTTAAAGCTAATTCTTCAGTTGATTATTTTTTTACGATTTTTTGAATCGGTGAATGCAGTTTTTATTGCTCCACTTCAGTTTTGGATTGTTGTCGCTTTATTCACACCTAGAATATGTCAATTGTTTTAGCGGGAAATTGAAGAAGCATTGTGTTTTTATGGATTTTGAACTTTTAAAGCTAATTCTTCAGTTGATTATTTTTTTACGATTTTTTGAATCGGTGAATGCAGTTTTTATTGCTCCTCTTCAGTTTTGGAGTGCTGTCGTTTTATTCACACCTAGAATATGTCAATTGTTTTAGCGGGAAATTAAAGAAGCATTGTGTTTTTATGGATTTTGAACTTTTAAAGCTAATTCTTCAGTTGATTATTTTTTTACAATTTTTTAAATCGGCGACTGCAGTTTTCGTTCCTCTGCTTCAGGTTTGGAGTGCTGTGATTTTATTCACAACTAGCATATGCCAATTTTTTCAACAGGAAATTAAAGCAGCATTATGTTTTTATGGATTTTGAACTTTTGAAGCTAATCCTTCAGTTGATTATTTTTTTACAATTTTTTAAATCGGCGAATGCAGTTTTCGTTCCTCTACTTCAGGTTTGGAGTGCTGTGGTTTTATTCACACCTAGGATATGCCAATTTTTGCAACAGGAAATTAAAGCAGCATTGTGTTTTTATGGATTTTGAACTTTTGAAGCGAATCCTTTAGTTGATTATTTTTTTACAATTTTTTAAATCGGCGAATGCAGTTTTTATTCCTCTGCTTCAGGTTTGGAGTGCTGTCGTTTTATTCACACCTAGTATATGCCATTTTTTCCAACAGGAAATTAAAGCAGCATTGTATTTTTATGGATTTTGAACTTTTGAAGCTAGTTCTTCAGTTGATTATTTTTTTACAATTTTTTAAATCGGCGAATGCAGTTTTCGTTCCTCAGCTTCAGGTTTGGAGTGCTGTCGTTTTATTCACGCCTAGGATATGCCAATTTTTTCAACAGGAAATTAAAGCAGCATTGTGTTTTTATGGATTTTGAACTTTTGAAGCTAATTCTTCAGTTGATTATTTTTTTACAATTTTTTAAATCGGCGAATGCAGTTTTCGTTCCTCTGCTTCAGGTTTGGAGTGCTGTGGTTTTATTCACACCTAGGATATGCCAATTTTTTCAACAGGAAATTAAAGCAGCATTGTGTTTTTATGGATTTTGAACTTTTGAAGCTAATCCTTCAGTTGATTATTTTTTTACAATTTTTTAAATCGGCGAATGCAGTTTTCGTTCCTCTGCTTCAGGTTTAGAGTGCTGTGGTTTTATTCACACCTAGGATATGCCAATTTTTTCAACAGGAAATTAAAGCAGCATTGTGTTTTTATGGATTTTGAACTTTTGAAGCTAATTCTTCAGTTGATTATTTTTTTACAATTTTTTAAATCGGCGAATGCAGTTTTCGTTCCTCTGCCTCAAGTTTGAAGTGTTGTCGTTTTATTCACACCTAGGATATGCCAGTTTTTTGAACGGTAAATTAAAGCAGCATTGTATTTTTATGGATTTTGAACTTTTGAAGCTAATCCTTCAGTTGATTATTTTTTTACAATTTTTTTAAATCTGTGAATTATTTTTCAAACAACTACCGCCATCTATACGTCAGGTCGGGTACTTTTGTATAGAAGAAATCTGCCATGATTAATTCAACATCAGCATACAAAATTATAACGGTGCAGGTTGTAATTAAATGAAAACTGAAACAATTAATCTTTTCGTAACGAAATTTAATAACACGCGCTATTTATAACCGTCGCGATATCATGGGGGTGAGGTGGTGGAAAAAAAGTAATGATTAGTAAAAGCAAACTTAATTATGGTTGCGACGGAAGTAATACGCGGAGTACTTTGCCCACGATTCGTTCCACCCTTACAACGAAATACAATGCATACAGTGGCCCCCTCCCCACCGTTTTCCCCCGTTTCAGATATATCACATTTACATATTGACTACACCCCTGTATTACCCCACCGTGCGCTCGTACATCATCATAATTTCAAAACATCCGCATTCGGCCCTTTTTTTCAGCCGCGTGCAGTTTTCATTATGGAAATCGTTGAATGTCGCGTTGTAAAGGTGAACTGGTTTACGCATACCGGAAATTTTCAGGTCCGCCGGTTGAACTTTCAGTTCAGTTCGATTAATTACAATTGAAGTAATGATAATTCGTTGCGGAGAAAGTTGCGCGGTTTTCGCTTTTTTTTTCTGCGGAGCAATTACTTTTTGTATCTGCTTATGCGAAGACTTCCTTGAAAAAAAAAATTATCGACAAGGTACGAATCATTAGGATTTTTTATTATACTTCTCTATTTATTCCATTCTATTGTATTATTACAGCGATGGAGAGAGAAATAATAAACCTCGAAAATGCGAACAAGTTTCGAACTGGAACGTATTCGTTATACTTTTTTCTTTTTTTTTTGTGTAACGTCATCATGCTTTTTATAGCCCCTCCAACTTTAAATTGGGGTAGAATAAAATCAATGATCCACTTTCAACAATAAGCGCACCCTCAATAACTCCGATTTGAAATTCAAATTCGGCCCTAAATCCACTGATACGTATTAGACCCTCGCTGAAACTTTACCGACTCAAATGTTAGTTCTAAGTTCGATTCCCGTTATGTCTCTTAAAAGTTCGGTTTTTAATCAAATCGTATAATATTTGCGTAGAGAATGGTCACGTCGTAATTAGTGGTTTTTTTTTCGACTTCAGGGTGTTCAAGTGTGATTATTTCTAAATCTAGGGTAGGAATTTTTGCAAATTTTTATAGAAAAATGAAGTACAGTCTATTTTAAGAAAACCTGGAAAGTTTCAAATTCGCTTTAATTGCTTTTCTATTTTTTTTTACTTTTTAAAAATCCTCGACTTCAGGGTGTTCAAGTGTGATTATTTCTAAATCTAGAGTAGGAATGTTTGCAAATTTTTATAGAAAAATTAAGTACAATCTGTTTTAAGAAAACCAAGAAAGTTTTAAGTTCGTTTTAATTGCTTTTCTATTTTTTTTTTGAAGTTTTGAAAATTCTCGACTTCAGGGTGTTCAAGTGTGATTATTTCTAAATCTAGGGTAGGAATGTTTGAAAATTTTTATAGAAAAATAAAGTACAATCTATTTTAAGAAAACTTGGAAAGTTTCAAGTTCGTTTTAATTGTTTTTCTATTTTTTTTTAATTTTTTGAAAATCCTCAACTTCAGAATTGAATCGGGGGGTGTTCAAGTGTGATTATTTCTAAATCTAGGGTAGGAATGCTTGAAAATTTTTATAGAAAAATGAAGTACGATCTATTTTAAGTAAACTTGGAAAGTTTTAAGTTCGTTTTAATTGTTTTTCTATTTTTTTTTTATTTTTTGAAAATCCTCGACTTCAGGGTGTTCAAGTGTGATTATTTCTAAATCTAGGGTAGGATTGCTTGAAAATTTTTATAGAAAAATGAAGTACGATCTATTTTAAGTAAACTCGGAAAGTTTTAAGTTCGTTTTAATTGCTTTTCTATTTTTTTTTTACTTTTTAAAATTCTCGACTTCAGGGTGTTCAAGTGTGATTATTTCTAAATCTAGGGTAGGATTGCTTGAAAATTTTTATAGAAAAATGAAGTACGATCTATTTTAAGTAAACTTGGAAAGTTTTAAGTTCGTTTTAATTGTTTTTCAATTTTTTTTTTACTTTTTAAAATTCTCGACTTCAGGGTGTTCAAGTGTGATTATTTCTAAATCTAGAGTAGGAATGTTTGCAAATTTTTATAGAAAAATTAAGTACAATCTGTTTTAAGAAAACCAAGAAAGTTTTAAGTTCGTTTTAATTGTTTTTCTATTTTTTTTTTATTTTTTGAAAATCCTCGACTTCAGGGTCTTCAAGTGTGATTATTTCTAAATCTAGGGTAGGAATGCTTGAAAATTTTTATAGAAAAATGAAATACGATCTATTTTAAGAAAACTTAGAAAGTTTCAAGTTCGTTTTAATTGTTTTTCTATTTTTTTTTACTTTTTGAAAATCCTCGACTTCAGGGTGTTTAAGTGTGATTATTTCTAAATCTAGGGTAGGAATGTTTGCAAATTTTTATAGAAAAATTAAGTACAATCTATTTTAAGAAAACTTAGAAAGTTTCAAGTTCGTTTTAATTGTTTTTCTATTTTTTTTTTACTTTTTGAAAATCCTCGACTTCAGGGTGTTCAAGTGTGATTATTTCTAAATCTAGGGTAGGAATGCTTGAAAATTTTTATAGAAAAATGAAGTACGATCTATTTTAAGAAAACCAAGAAAGTTTCAAGTTCGTTTTAATTGTTTTTCTATTTTTTTTTTTAAGTTTTGAAAATCCTCGACTTCAGGGTGTTCAAGTGTGATTATTTCTAAATCTAGGGTAGGAATGTTTCCAAATTTTTATATAAAAATGAAGTACAATCTATTTTAAGTAAACTTGGAAAGTTTTAAGTTCGTTTTAATTGCTTTTCTATTTTTTTTTGAAGTTTTGAAAATCCTCGACTTCAGGGTGTTTAAGTGTGATTATTTCTAAATCTAGAGTAGGAATGTTTGCAAATTTTTATAGAAAAATGAAGTACGATCTATTTTAAGAAAACTTAGAAAGTTTCAAGTTCGTTTTAATTGTTTTTCAATTTTTTTTAGTTTTTTGAAAATCCTCAACTTCGGAATAAAATCGGGGGGTGTTCAAGTGTGATTATTTCTAAATCTAGGGTAGGAATGGTCGCAAATTTTTATAGAAAAATGAAGTACAATCTATTTTAAGAAAACTTAAGACGTTTAAAGTTCGTTTTAATTGTTTTTCAATTTTTTTTTTCGAGATTGGAAAATGCTCGACTATTTTTTTAAAATAAACATAGAAAATGAATGTTTCTTTTCATAGAAATGTAAAGTGCAATCCATTTTAGGTAAATTTGAAAAATTAAGAATATGTTTGAATTGTTTTTCATCTTCTTTTTTGGCGCTTTGGAAAATGTACATTTGATTTTAAAATAACACTAAATTTTACCCAGGAACCATAGCCCACTTTTAATTTGCTTATGGGCACCATTTTGGATTATTATGTTTTTTTAAAGTATATTTTTTTCTGAATTCAGTGATGTATCACACCCATAATTTATTTTATATTTTATGTTTTTTTTTTTGTAAAAAATATAATCGGAGGATTTTTTTCAATGGAAAAAAGTTTCTAAGAAAATAGCTGTCAAAATTTTATCTGCTATTGCAACTACTTCAAACTCTCTAAATCCCTTCAGCAATGTTTTATTTCGATGACCTTTAAAGTTAATTTTGCGTATCTTCGCCGCAAACGAAATGGCGTTGGTTTAATACTTCATGGAAAAAAGTCAAAATTGCATTTACCGAATAAAATTGCTGTCAAAATTTTACCTGTTGGTGCAACAACATGAAACTCCCCAAATCTCTTTGGGGATGTCTTATTCCGAAAATCTTGAAAGTAAATCTTCGGTATCTTCGTCGGAAACAAGATGGCGTGGATTAGAATGTAAAATTTTAATGGAAAAAGTGAAGTTTCTAAAAACTAGCTGTCAAAATTTTATTTGCAATTGCAGCCACTTCAAACTCTCTAAATCTCTTCAGCAATGTTTCGTTTCGATGACCTTTAAAGTTAATTTTGAGTATCTCCGCTGCAAACGAAATGGCGTAGATTTAATACTTCATGGAAAAAAGTCAAAATTGCATTTACCGAATAAAATTGCTGTCAAAATTTTATCTGTTAGTGCAACAACATGAAACTGCCCAAAACTCTTTGGGGATGTCTTATTCTGAAAATCTTGAGAGTAAATCTTCAGTATCTTCATCGGAAACAAGATGGCGTTGATTAGAACGTTGAATTTTAATGGAAAAAGTGAAGTTTCTAAAAAAGTAGCTGTCAAAATTTTATCTGCAATTGCAGCCACTTGAAACTCTCTAAATCCCTTCAGCAATGTTTCATTTCGATGACCTTTAAAGTTAATTTTGCGTATCTTCGCCGCAAACAAAATGGCGTTTAATACTTCATGGAAAAAAAGACAAAATTGCATTTACGGCATAAAATTGCTGTCAAAATGTTATCTGTTGGTGTAACAACATGAAACAAATCCCAAATCTCTTCGGGGATGTCTTATTCTGAAAATCTTGAAAGTAAATCTTCAGTATCTTAATCGGAAACAAGATGGCGTTGATTAGAATGTAAAATTTTAATGGAAAAAGTGAATTTTCTAAAAAATAGCTGTCGAAATTTTATCTGCAATTGCAGCCACTTCAAACTCTCTAAATCCCTTCAGCAATGTTTCATTTCCATGACCTTTAAAGTTAATTTTGCGTATCTGCGCCGCAAACAAAATGGCAATACTTCATGGAAAAAAAGACAAAATTGCATTTACGGAATAAAATTGCTGTCAAAATTTTATCTGTTGGTGCAACAACATGAAACAAATCCCAAATGTCTTCGGGGATGTCTTATTCTGAAAATCTTGAAAGTAAATCTTCAGTATCTTAATCGGAAACAAGATGGCGTTGATTAGAATGTAAAATTTTAATGGAAAAAGTGAAATTTCTAAAAAATAGCTGTGGAAATTTTATCTGCAATTGCAGCTTTTTCAAACTCTCTAAATCCCTTTAGCAATGTTTCATTTCGATGACCTTTAAAGTTAATTTCGAGTATCGGCGCCGCAAAAGAAATGGCGTTGATTTAATACTTCATGGAAAAAAAGTCAAAATTGCATTCACCTAATAAAACTGCTGTCAAAATTTTATCTATTGGTGCAACAACATGGAACTCGCCAGATCTCTTCGGGGATGTCTTATTCTGAAAATGTTGAAAGTAAATCTTCAGTATTTTCATCGGAAACAAGATGGCGTTTATTAGAATGTAAAATTTTGATTTTGAAAAAGTGAAGTTTCTAAAAAAGTAGCTGTCAATTAGCTCATTTTATCACGGCAATCGGGCAATAAGTTTCAACAAGAATAATTGTACAAATGTTTCCTTAATATATATTTACAATGTGTTTATTTATTTCAGGTCACTTTTCGGTGGTGTATTTATTTGGTAAGTTTTTTTTTTCTTCTCTTATCAATTAATCAACAGTAGTAAAACCCTCGTTTGTGTACCAAGGATTGGAGGGTAGGATAGGGCCCGCCCACCGCCCTGAGTTTCCACTTTAACCTAACCAAGAAAACACTGTTTGGTTAAAGAATTTCTTCGTTAAATCATTGGAGTTTTAAAAGTTGCAAATCCAACAATAAAGAGGGTCGCTGGGTTAAGTTAAACTGGAAATGAAGGGTGGAGGGTGGGCCCTATCCTACTCTCCAATCCGTTAAACACGCCTCAAAGTTTCTACAAACAAATTCTTTTGTCGAACAGCGATAAACCATTTGATTCTTCTCTTATCAATTAATTAACAATTGTAAAACCCTCGTTTGTGTTCCAAGGATTGGAGGGTAGGATAGGGCCCACCCACCGCCCTGAGTTTCCACTTTAACCCAACCAAGAAAACACTGTCCGGTTGAAGAAATCTCTTCGTCAAATCATTGGAGTTTTAGAAGTTGCAAAGCCAACAATAAAGAGGGTCGCTGGGTTAAGTTAAAGTGGAAATGAAGGGTGGCGGGTGGGCCCTATCCTACTCTCCAATCCGTTAAACACGCCTCAAAGTTTCTACAAACAAATTCTTCTGTCGATCAGCGATAAACCATTTGATTCTTCTCTTATCAATTAATTAACAATTGTAAAACCCGCGTTTGTGTTCCAAGGATTGGAGGGTAGGATAGGGCCCACCCACCGCCCTGAGTTTCCACTTTAACCCAACCAAGAAAACATTGTTTGGTTAAAGAAATCTCTTCGTCAAATCATTGGAGTTGTAGAAGTTGCAAAGCCAACAATAAAGAGGGTCGCTGGGTTAAGTTTAAGTGGAAATAAAGGGCGGTGGGTGGGCCCTATCCCATCCTCCAATCCTTGGAACATAAACAAAAGTTTTACAATTGTTAATTAATTGATGAGAGAAGAATCAAACGGTTTATCGTAGCAATTGTTTATGGAAACTCTGGGATGTGTTTGATAGATTGAAGAGTGGGATGCGGCAATGAAGACTTGATCCGACGTTGATCTGTAATTTTATCATTGATTGCAAGCGGTTATGAAGTAAATTTTGGTGCTTTTCAAAAGTACAGATGCATTTAAATTATATACACAAAATTCTAGCGCATGGCAGTGAAATTATAAAATCATCTGTAGTGCATAGCGGCCAATTAACCCTTTCAGACCTGGATTTTTAAATTTGAAAGAAAAAAATTTTTGTTAATTATTTTTGATGGGGAGCTTCTTAAGACCATAAATATCAAATTTGAACTGATTTGATTAATTAGTATAGGAATTAATTAGTGAGGCTTTGTTGAAGTGACATCTAGTGATAAACAGCAAAAATATGGATTGTCATAGTAAGTAGAGACATGTAAATGTTGCGGTGGCAATTGCCACCACCAGGGCCGAAAGGGTTAACGGAGGAAGTGCGAGAAGCCGGCAACAAAAATTACAAACGGATGAACCAACACTAGAAAGTTTTGCAGAAAGCAGACGCTGGAAGATTTGGTGCATTTGCTATTAGTAAATCGCTTTATTTTGCTGATATTATAAATTCGCCAGAAAGAAAACGGATGTTAAAATGTAATGTTTTTTGTGCCGAATATAAATTGCTTTTTATAATATCAAAATAATAGCAGTGGGAGGGGGCGCTATAACATAGTTGGCTATGGGCGAAAAAGTCATAATCCGTAAGAGTGACAGATCAGCTGATCATCACAACGGCCATTACTGTTTTAACCCTTTCGGCCCTGGTGGTGGAAATTACATGTCTCTACTTACTATGACAATCCATATTTTTGCTGTTTATCACTAGATGTCACTTCAACAAAGCCTCACGAATTAATTCCTATACTAATTAATCAAATCAGTTCAAATTTGGTATGTATGGTCTTAAGAAACTGCCCATCAATAATAATTTTTCAAATTTAAAAATCTGAAGGAGTTAAGCAATTTTGGCCTGCGTAAAAATGGCGCCAGTTTGTCCAACCGCAACAACGAATTTTCGCGGCTATAGTTTGATTTAGTCCGCCTCGTATTAAAAATACTTAAATACTGAAACGTTATCACCATTTAAAAGAGTGCCGTAATTTCCGCACGGGCGTTTAAATTTGTAATGGTAATGCCGCGGATTAAAACTTGGTGGAGTAATGAAAGCATTCCTTTTAATTACGGAACAAGCTTTTTTAATAACCGCACACTACTTGTCCGACATATTGCACCTTAATTAATTAGCCCAGGAGGCGGTGGGCGCGCGATGAACATCTGCCCCCCCGACAATCTCGTATCGGTGCCGCATTATTGTGTAAATGTTTCTATTTGTGTGTGCTCTCGTCTACCTGAAAGGTGGCCCCTCTGGAAAATAAGAAATGCCTAACGCGCTGCATAAAGAATGCAAGTAAGTCTTTTAAAAAGATCGGCAAAGGTTAGTCGAGTTGTGAACTGTGAGACGGTGAGTAGTGAGCAGAGAGCAGTGTGAGCGTCCCCCGTTTTCGTTTGGTACATTTCGAACGGTGATGGTGTGTGTCGTATTGTGTTCTGTGTTGTGCTGCTGCCGCCGCGAACGTCCATGATGGACGAAAAAAGTGCTCGAAACTTACCTATGCCGAGGGAATTTTAATGTGCAAATGTCGCCCTGCACGAAAGTAAACCGGTCGATACAGGTAACTCATTCTGCTTTTGTGGGTTATGTATTTTAATAACTTACGTTACGATTTGAATGTCACCAACAAACTCTTGCGTCACGAATTCAAATCCATTACCTGCATCGCAATCGGTGCGTAAAAGGTATAAAGATGGAGACGCCATCGAGACCGTCACTAAATCCCAGCCCACTGTTATTTGATCATGCTGCTCCGCAAGAGGTATGCCGTGGCCTTCCTTCGGATTTACGTTATTGTGTGGCGAGCGAGTTTTTCCCAACCGGCTAATTCTTGAAAAAAAAATTTAATTAAATCAGTCCGAATGGCGCCTATCATGGGGGAGTCTAATCTGGAGCGAGCAAGGGTCATGACCAGCTCTGTGGGTCAAGTTCAGGTCGGTATCCCTATTTCCTCCCACCACCCTCGCAGCTCCGCTCTGCATTGCGACCTTCGGCAATATTTCAATATTTATATTACGCTAATCAAACAACTACATTACAAATATCTGTTAATTCACAAACACGCGAGCTCTAAATCATATGATTCACGATGATGTCAGAGTTTCGAACGAGTCATAGAACGCGCGTTACTTTCATTCTTTCTCCGGCAGAGAGAGAAACTATCGTTCGGCTCGCGCCGATAATCTCCTCGGTTATTTACATTTCTAATGGTTCCTGAAACTGTACATTCCTGATTGCACGAGCCGGTCACGGGAATTTGTGCTTATTGCTTCGATTGGGTGATTAATGAATGGTTTGAGTGTTTTTGAGCTGGAATTTGCGATTATCGCGGGTTTTGTCGTTAAAAAATCCTACTTCAAAATTTCTGGACGTAATCCACTCACTGGTACGGTCGCAACAGCATCATCTTCAAAAATAACACCGCCAGCCCAAAAACCGCAACGTTGTGAATGGAAGAGAGATTTCACAATTTTCCCCCAGATGCGACTGTTGTTTGTTTACGTAGCCAAACAGAGATGGAGCCTCATCAATCATTTCGAGTAAAAAATTATAATCTTGTTCGTTGAATATTCTTTAGTCATTATTGTTTCGTTGCTATGGTAACGATTTTTTTTTTAATTCAAATAATCTACTCTAATGAATAAATACATATTTCCGAGATATTCTCGCAGTTTCGCATAAAATAAATTCAGAAAATTCTTCCCATCTGCCTGTCTGGATACGAATTGAGCCTAAAGTACAAGTGCAAATAATGAACAATTCATTAATGGAGTTTCGCACAAAAAAAATTGTATCGTTTGCTACGGCAACATTTTTTTAAATATCAACCTGATGAATGAATATACCGGGTGACCCAGGGATCTGTGAAAGCCCCATAACTTATTTGCTATTTGAGGTGTCGACTTCTAGTTTTCTTGAACTGGTACCCACACTTATTCTACATATTTCAAAAATATGTATGTTTTTGTACAGAGTGTCCCAATATTTTAAATGAAACACCCTATATTTTATACGTTATTTTCAACCCTCTTGAGAAGCTGATAAAAATAGTATAAGATTCTATGGGTCTATTATGGACGGTTGGTTAGTTATAGGCAAATTTGTCGCAAAAACATGTACACATTGAAAACATTGCAGAATCGTTCCTAGCAAAGATAGCATCATTAATTATATACTAGAAAATTTCCCACATCATAAAGAATAATACACATTGGTTTTGGTTCTCTTTTATTCATAGTGCTATACAGGGTGTCAACATACGCAAAACAATGGATAACTATTTTTTTTTTTTCAAATGGAACACCCTATATAAATTGCCACCAATCGATGGCATTTTTAATAAGCTTTCCAATGATATACAGTTTGTATAACAAAATATTAAGGATTCTTGAGATTTATCAATAAAAACATATTTCTTTAGCCACCTTCTGCTGATTTTTGGATTTTCAGCCAAAAGTATGCATTTTCAGGAAAAATTATAAGAGACCAAAGTTGTAGAGCGAAAAATTTCCGATCGATACAGGTCTTTCAACTTTTAAGGTAATGCTTGCATTGCCCGCCAGAGCGCGAAAAATCCATTTACCGTTTTCTTTTCAAATTTTTCATTAATAAATTGCACTATACTTTATTTTCCGCACCCTCTGGCGGAAAAACGGAAAATTATAGGGAAATTAAAATGGCCCGTATCGATTGAAAATGTTCCGCTCTACAACTCTTAATAGAAGCAATTTTTGCAAAAAATGCATAGTTTTCCCTAAAAATGCAAATTGAAAATGTATATATCAATTTTTGCGTTTTCAGCGAAAACTATGCATTTTGGGCAAAAATTGCTTCTTTCAAGAGTTGTAAAGCGGAATATTTTCAATCGATGTAGGTCATTTGAATAATTCTATAGTTACCCGTTTTTCCGCTAGAGGACGTGGAAAATCAAGCATAGTGCAATTAATTAACAAAAAATTTGAGAAAAACGCTAAAATGCATATTCGCGCACTCTGGCGGACAATGCACGCATTATTGGAAAAGTAGAAAGAACTAAAATTTTCCGCTCTACAACTTTGGTCTCTTATTATTTTTTTAGAAAATGTATAGTTTTGGCTGAAAATCCAAAAATGAGCAGTAGGTGACAAAAGAAAAATGTTTTTATGGATAAATCTCAAGAATCCTTAATATTTCATTATACAAATTGTACATCATTGGAAAGCTTATTAAAAATTCCATGCATTGGTGGCAAGATATATAGGGTGTTCTATTTGAAAAAAAAAATAGTTATCCATTATTTGGCGTATGTTGTCACCCTGTATAGCAGTATGAACAAAAAAGAACCAAAGCCGATTTGTATTATTCTTCATGATATGGAAAATTCTTTAGTGTATAAAAAATGACGCTAGCTTTGCTAGGAGCGCTTCTGCAATTTTTTCAATGTGTCCTTGTTTTTGCCACAAATTTTCCCATAACTAACCAACCGTCCATAATAGACCCATACTATCTTATACTATTTTTATCAGCTTCTCAAGAGGGTTGAAAATAAAGTATAAAATATAGGGTGTTCCATTTAAAAAAAACATAACTTTGTTCTGTTATGTATATTGGGACACCCTGTACAAAAACATCCATATTTTTAAAATATGTAGAATAAGTGTGGGTACCAGTTCAAGAAAACTAGAAGTCGATATCTCAAATAGCAAATAAGTTATGGGGCTTTTACAGATCCATAAAAAAAATATTATTGTTCGTTGCTATGGCAACATTTTTTTTAATGGCAACCTACCCTGATGAATGAATACATATTTCTGAGGTTCACTGGCAGTTTCACATAAAAAAATATGATTGTTTCGTTGCTATGGCAACATTTTTTTAAATATCAACCTACCCTGATGAATGAATACATATTTCTGAGATTCTCTGGCAGTTTCACATAAAAAAAATATGATTGTTTCGTTACTATGGCAACATTTTTTTGAATGGCAACCTACCCTGATGAATGAATACATATTTCTGAGGTTCACTGGCAGTTTCACATTTAAAAAAAATATTGTTTCGTTGCTATGGCAACATTTTTTTTTAATGGCAACCTACCCTGATGAATGAATACATATTTCTGAGATTCTCTGGCAGTTTCACATAAAAAAAAATATGATTGTTTCGTTGCTATGGCAACTTTTTTTTTTAATGGCAACCTACCCTGATGACTGAATACATATTTCTGAGATTCTCTGGCAGTTTCACATAAAAAAAAAGATTGTTTCGTAGCTATGGCAACATTTTTTTTTAATGGCAACCTACCCTGATGAATGAATACATATTTGCGAGATTCTCTCGCAATTAAAAAAAAATCAGGAAATTCACCCCTATGCCTGTCTGGATATGGATTGAGCCTAAAGTAAACAATATAATGCAATATGGAAATACCCAATAATCAATTAATTGAATGCACTACATATTATGTTATTGTTAATGTAGCTGCGTTAATATACCACTCATTGTTATGTGATAATACATAAAATTATGAATAATTATTAAAGCAATTGCAATTGCAATTGTAGGCATATCATGAATTTTATGAATAATGAACGAGTCTCATCGAATAATTCAATTAAAGCTAATAACTGGGTTATTAAATCGGAACTTGTCGATGATGTTATTATTATTTAATGGACCGTGCGTTAATAACGGTAATGTTATGTTATAGGTTTTATTGTATAGTTCTACAAAATAAATACTGCGCCACCCAAAAAAAAAAATTCAAAAAGAATTCTACATACAGTGCCGTATTTTACTCAGGAGATCTAAGTAAGAACACTGACAAAATGCAATTAAATGATGATAGAAATCGATATTTTCGAAATTAAATTGTCTGACATTTTTTTTTTTCATTTTTTTCGCATTGTTTATTTTTTTTCAAAGTGATCAAGGGGCCGGCACGTTTTTTTATTTCTCCTGTTGTTAGGCCTGTATGTCTAGATTGTTTATAAATTTTTAACTTTTTTATGACGGTCACCGAACTTTGAAAAAAACTTCAGTTAACGTGACGGCGCATACATTTTCGGAGAGTTTGACGGGCTTTTTTTTTTTTTCAAAGTGATCAAGGAGCCGGCACGTTTTTTTTATTTTTCCATTTGTTAGGTCTGTATGTCTAGATTGTTTATAAATTTTTAACTTTTTATGGCGGTCATCGAACTTCGAAAAAAATTTCAGTTAATGTGACGGCGCATACATTTTCGGAGAATGTGTCGGATTGTTTATTTTTTTTCAAAGTGATCAAGGGGCCGGCACGTTTTTTTATTTCTCCTGTTGTTAGGCCTGTATGTCTAGATTGTTTATACATTTTTAACTTTTTTATGGCGGTCATCTAACTTGGAAAAAACTTCAGTTAATGTGACGGCGCATACATTTTCGGAGAGTGTGTCGGGTTTTTTATTTTTTTTCAAAGTGATCAAGGGGCCGGCACGTTTTTTTTATTTCTCCTGTTGTTAGGCCTATATATCTAGATTGTTTTTGAATTTTTTACTTTTTCGAGACGGACATCGAACATCGTAAAAAACGTTAGTAAGTGTGCCCGCGCACCTCTTCACGGTGCATGGGGCGAACAAGTTTTGAATTAAATTCAAAAAACGAAATATAGCCTGAATATATAAATATTCAACCTGTTCGTAACTCTGCAAGCAAAATTAAGTAAATATTTATATATTCAGGCTATATTTCGTTTTTTGAATTTATTTAATACTTTCTGCAATAAGTAAAGTTGTTTCTAAGTTTTTAATTTTTTGTGAAGTGATCTAGGGGCCGGAACGTTTTTTTTTATTTTCTGTATTAGTACGTCTAAGTATGTAGAATAATTACATGTTTTCAGCATTTTCTTATCGGTCATCGAAGTTTGCGAAAAAGGAGATGTTTTTTATATAGTGTGAAAAATTGTAGGGGATTCAAATTTTGGGGTGGGGGAGGTTCATGTGTATTCTTTAGTAGTAACCCCACCCTGCTTATAGAAGGTTTTTGGAAAATGTACATTTTTATGGCAAACAATTAATTTTAAAATCTATTGCTAACTTCACACCCGTACTTTTTTTTTAATGGCGAGAATTTTACACATTCAAAGCTTTCTTTGGATTTGGTAGTATTACCTTTTCGTATTATTATTCTTAATGATATGAATTAAATGTGAAAACAATTAATTAAGATAATTATTATTAATAGTAGTAATTACTATGGACTTTCACTATTATATAATTGTATATGAAGGTGAATTTGTTGGTACAGATTACACATAATTGTGAAGGTGAATTCATTTATAATCATAAATTTACGGTGAATCATCATCATAGTTGGAATTGTTTTTTTTATAATCCGACACTGATTCTACAAACTACTAATTGTTATTAGTACGCAGGTCGCGCTGAAAATTTCCGAAACCCACATAATCATGACATTGCGACATCAAGTAGGCTGTACGCAAATTTTTGTTACGTGTATTTTGATATAAATTATTTTATTAATGTTGCAGAGTCACTAATAGGCTGAATATTCACATATTCAGGCTATTGTTCGTCTTTACTATTAGTATTTAAAGTCGATTTGTTATTATTATTAATATTTACTAAAAGCTCAAGGCCTAATTCACGTTTTTTTTTTCAATTTTTTCCAAAACGCTTATAGATGGCGATTTCGAATTTTCATGATAAATCACAAATAATTCAAGAAATATACCATTAAAAATTAAACCCTCTAGAACCACCCCTTTAAGAAAAGGGTTGCCAACCCCTAAAAAAAACGATACATTTTTTTTTTCCCGAAAGCCGGAAACGTCCTCTAGGGGCCCGTGAAAACCGCGATTTTTCAACGCACCCCTAGACTCGGGGGTGAATTTTTGAAAATCGATTTTTCGCGATGCAGAGGTTTGCGCCAAACCTATCTCCTCCCAGAATTTTTTAGTTGGAGGATTCAAATATGGCTCAAAAAATTCCCAATGTATCGGGACACAACGTTTGCTGTCGCACGTTCCCGTTAAAAATTCTCTTGCAACCCCTCAAGCGTTTTTCTAAAAAATCACATTTCGGACGCTTCCGGAAAAAAAGGCGCGCTTCCCCTTATGGTCACGACTCCGAATTTTATAGAGTTTTATAGATCTAGCTTCCCTCTACATTTTATGTCTCTTACGAATTTTTGATATCTTTAACCCCCGAGGAATTATTCAAAGAAAACCACCCCCAATTGCTATAAAAAAATTCTACAGCGACCATTTTTTATCTCACGCAAGAAATTTAAACGGCATGCCATTCGGAATTATATTTTGCGTCGAAAAGGTCGGGACTATATTTTTCGTGGGGCGCACCGTTTACGATCCACGGCTGATTTTTGATAGCTTTGCGGGAATTTTTCGAAGTATTTTGCAATTTTTTTTTTTCGAAAATTAAAAATCTGACGACGGTATATCAGTCATAAATCTTCATAAAGTTTTTCGAACCGATTTGTGGTTTTCGAGATATGACGTTGTATACGGAAGGGGGAAGCGAAATTTAGCAGCGGGGCACATTTTTTTTTCTTCGATCGGAAATCTGATTACACCACCGGAAAGCCCTTCTCAAGCCCAACAGAAAATCCAAATAAAATTTCTCGATCCAATCCCTCCTTCTAATTAAAAAAAAAACATTAAACTTTTATTTATTTTGCCGGTAAATATTTTCAATCGTTTTAAAATGAATATTTCTATTCCTTTTTAAATCACGAATCTAACGACAGATTATCATTGCGGTATTGTGTGTACGTTAAACGAACTTTGAATTTTTAAAATCGCCCCGTTATTAACTGAGATATGGATATTTGAATTATTGTCGTTTTTGAACGTTGAAAATGTTTCCCCTGGAAATCAATTTCGAAAAAAAAAATTATTTCCGGGAGGGTCAGAACAGTGAAACTTTGGGAAATCATTGAGCGTTCCATTTGAAGCAGACCACCAAAGTTTGGTAACATTTCGGTCACCCCATCAGCCCCACCAGCCGCAACGGGGTGCCAAAGACCCAAACAGGGGTTGTTTTGGTCTTTACCGGCCTAAATTTTGTGTGTATGTTGGTTTGTAATATGTATACGTTTCTCAGACGCTCACCAAATAATTTTTAGAGGCCCAAAGTCAATGAAAAAAAAATAAGCTTCTTCCTGTTAACGCCCGAATGCTTTCCAAACAGCAAATTAAGAAATGCATTGATAGTGCATTGTCATATTTGACAGATGTCAGATTCAGAAACTGGGGTTACCACCAGATTACATTTCCGAAGTTCCTCGACGGGTGTGGTTTGTGAAAGTTCATTTTTATTTTTCCTTAAATTCGTTCGTCACCTGTTACCTTCTTCAATTTTAATAGGCTGCGCACAGTTTAATTGCTTAATTTTAATAGGCCACGCCGTCGTTCGTCGCCGGTTTTTTTGCTCTATTCTAGTAGGCTACGCGCGGACGGCGGCGCAGCGCAGAGGAGCCGTCGTTCGTCACCAGTTACTTTGATCAATTTTAAAGGGATACGCAAAGACGACGGTGCAGCGCAGCGGAGCCGTCGTTCGTCACCGATAACTTTGCTCAAATTTAATACGCCCACGCACGGACGACGGCGCAGCGCAGTGGAGCCGTCGTTTGTCACCAGTTAATTTTCTTAATTTTATATTTCACTGTTTCACATAAAGAACACAATTTCACATACAGCAACTTAAGCTTGAAAAACTAGTTTTAACACTAAAATAATATTTTTCTGGCAGTGTGCGACTGTATTGCTCAAAATTGTGTCAAAAAATAAACAAAAGTATTTAGCCCTTCTTTGTAGACTCTGTGATCTCACGCAATTTGGAGCCTGAATGCTCAATCCCGTGCCAAAAAGAAAAAAAATAAACAAAATATTAAGCCTTTCTTTGCAGAGACTGTGATCTCATGCAATTTAGATCCCATTTGCCACAAAGTTGGAACTTCTCAATTGTTAAACCAAGAGCAAAGTGAAGTTATTAACAAACCAGTTGTTCCTCGCAGGCGTGGGGGTTATTTTTTTCTTACTTTCACTATTGCGAAGTGTGATCGTGATTTTTTTTCCAACGGAAATATACGTTTTGAGATCCCCAGAGGAGATTTCATCGATTTTTGGAAAACAAAATTGTTGTGTATTTTCTATGGGCGCTGTCTCAAAAACCGCTAAATATTTTCAAATAAAACTTTGAACACAATCCGAAGAATTGAAAATATGAAAATTTCGTGGGTACATTTCCCTCAAAAGACGCACCTTATAAAGTTCTAAAATCATGCAAAAATCTTCACGAAAATATCAGGTTGTCTGATATAGCACACTATCTAATAATGAGATATTACACAACTAAAGGTTATTCATGTTTGTAATTTTTTTTTTGTGAAAATCGAATGGATTCCATGTTAAAATTCCCAACTCAATTTTGCACGTATATGTGATATTGAATTCCAGACATAAAACACGTATAAGTGGGAAACACGGCATCGTAAACACGAAATCTTCTATATTTAATGCTAATTTTTAACGGCACTGAATGAATAAGCTACTTTGAGGCGAAATTCTGATGTCACCCCTTGGCAAATCTTCAACGCGCAATTGAGTTGATAGCCGGACACTCGAAAACTTATTGTGACTTCAATGTGTTAAACAGCTGCCAGCAAGTATTGTTTTCGTAAACTTATAGTATAATACACAATTTAAATAATAATTATCATCTCCTCGAATTAGAATAGTTACAGCACGGCAAACATAACTTGCCGTTTCGAAAAAATTGAAAAGTTTGACATTCGGATTCTTCGAAGCTTCGAACAGTGTTGCCAGATTGGGGTTTTTTTCCCCAAATTGGGGGTAAATTATTGTTTTGGGGTGTATTTTGGGGAACTTCAATCAATGGAGTATTTTTTGGGGTGGGTATTTTATACGAGGGGTATTTTTGGGGAAATTAATTAATTGCTAGAAATCATCATTACATTGCACAGCCATAAAGAAGTCAGTAATTTTCATTTATGGAAGTCCTAAGGATTCTATTATTCCCGTTTTCGTAATTTTGTGACCCCCAATGAGATGCTGCACTTTCATTTAAAAAATATGTATGTGTGCCGAAAAGAAGATGAAAATACTGCGGATGAAGATGAATAATAAATTTTATATTTATACTACTTTAATTTTGTATATAAGTTTCAAATAACAGCGGCGTAATTTTGGGGGATTTTTATTTAATATTTGGGGAAAATTAAAAATTACTACTGGCAACACTCGTTACCAGTAAATAAATTATTATTATATATAAAAATTCAAACAAAAAGATGGAATATTTTCAATCTTTTTGTTTGAATTTTTTATCGTTAGGCCTGGATTTTGATTTTTTTGACCTATGGCTTAGATTTTTGACCTGCAGTTTGGTTTTTTTTTGGTATAAATTTCTGATCTTTTGAACTAATTTTTCTTCATTTTCGATTTGTTTGTTAAAATTTTCGATTTTTTGGCCCACATTTTTTATTTTTAGGCCCGAATTTTTTATTTCTTGCTCTACATTTCAACCTAAATTATTCATTTTTATGCGCAATTTGTTTGCCCGTATTTTCGAGTTTTTGATTTTTGTCCTATATTTTTTTAAACATTTTCGCGTTTCTGGTTGGCAATTTATTTTGAGCTAGAGTTATTTTTGGGACTGAAAATGGCAAATTATTTTTCTTTTGCTTCTTTTTTCAATTTTTTGGTCTGCATATTTTTATTTTTTAGACTAGGAATTTTTTTTTTTTTTGCTTATAGTCTAGACGTTTGGCCTGCATTTTTTATTTCTTTGTTCTAATTTTTAGAGATTTTGTTGATTTTTTAAATCTTAATTATTAATTTTAACGAGTAAATTTTTGATTGGTCTACACTTTAAATTTTTAACATGAATTGCAGATTATAGGCGTTATTTTTGTTTTGAAGTTATTTTCGAGTTATTTTATACTATGTTTTTTATTGTATCCCTTCATTTTAGATTTGTTTAGCCTGAATTATTGTTTTTATAGTCGAATTTTTTAAATTAATTTAGAGTTTAGAGTTTCAGCAATTTATTTTGGGATCAAGTTATTTTTGGGGCTGAAAACGGCAAATTATTTTTCTTTTGCTTGAATTTTCAATTTTTTAGTCTGCATTTTTTATTCTTTACATCAGGATATTTAATTGTTTGCCTATATTTTAGATGTTTGGTCTGTGTTTTTCATTTCTTTGTTCCAAATTTTAGAGTTTTTGGCCTATAAATCAAAATTTTCGTTTTTTTTTCTGGTCTGGATTTTTTATTTTTGCCTAGAGTTTACAATTTATGGTCTAAATTTTCGATTTATTGCCTATATTCTTAGTTTTTTTTTACCTTGGTTATTAATTTTAACGAGCGAATTTTCGATTGGTCTATACTTTAGATTTTCAATCTGAGTTATTAATTTTTGTGTGCGAACTTTTGACTGGTATTTTCCGAGTTTTTTTAATTTTTTGCCCTTCATTTTAGACGTTGTAATCTGAATTATTATTTTTATGGGCACATTTTGTAAATTATTTTTGAGTTTCGGCAATTTACTTTGAGGTAAAGAGTTATTTTTGGGGCTGAAAATGGCAAATGATTTTTCTTTTGCTTGGATTTTCAATTTTTAGTCTGCATTTTTATTTTTTAGACCACGGTTTTTGATTTTTTTGGCCTATATTTTAATGTTTTTGGCATCTAAAGCAAAATTTTTGAATATTTAGTTGAATTTTTTTTTTACTGCTTTTTTATTTTTGCCAAGAGTTTGCAATTTTTTACCAATGTTTTTAGTTCTGTTACCTTCATTATTAATTTTAATGAGCAAATTTTTTAGTGGTCTTTACTTTAGATTTAAATGAATTGTTGATTTTTATGAGCGAAGTTTTGGCCGATATTTTCGAGTTTTTTGGTCCAAGTTTTTGATTTTTTTGCCCTATAGTTTAGATTTTGGTGACTGAATTTTTGATATGTTTCGACTGTACTTGTTTTTGTATTAATTTTAGGTTATTTATTTGATTTGAAATTTTTAATGTTTTTAATTTAATTATAGTGGTCGTTTTAAGACCGTGATATGTGTGATATGTGTTTAAGGAATTATTTAATTTTCAAATATTTCGATTCGATTTTTAATTTTTTTTTTTGGAAAATTCGTAATTTTTAAATAAAAAGAATAATTTTTGCAGCCAATTTAGTTATTTTAGTAATTGTTAAATATAATACTTTTGCCCGGAATGAAACTGATCACCCAGTATAACTGGAACTGTTTGGAAATTATGAAAAACATGCGAACAATTTAAAGTAGTTAATTAGCAAGGCTTTCCGAATTAAAGAATTATTTTAATTATTTGGAGGATACCACAGCACGATTCAATATTTTTCTAATGTTTTAAATGGCCTTTTTGTACTATTTACATATTTTCGGAAAAACGCAGTTATAAAACTGCAACTTTTTTTGTGCAAATTCCGAAATCTTATCAGCACGCCTTCTCTAATCTTAGTGTTGCCAGATGTTTTTTCTCCAAGATGGGGATAAATTAAGGTTTTGGGGTGTATTTTGGGAAACTTCAATCGTTCGCTATTTTTAGGGGTAATTTTGGGTTTTTTTGTGAAATATTTGGGGAAAATTAAAAATTACTCCTGGCAACACTGGCTTCGAATGATTAGGACCCCTACTTTAAAGTATTGTACAGATCACAAGAGGTAATATTAAGTACAATCATCATCATCATCACAAGCCATTCAATCGCCAAAAGATTATGACTACTCTTTTGAGTATTTTTAAATCCATTTTCTTCCTCTCCCTTTCTTCTCATAAAATATAGGAGTAATAGGTATACAATGAAATGAAAAGATGCACTTAAACTTTAACATTAACTACATTTTTCCGCTACCGACAACGTATTTTTTTTAGTCTTAATTTTAGTTTTAATTTTCCTTTTTCAAAACAAACAAACATCTTTATTTAAGAATTGATACAAATATATATACATACATATAAAAATTTATGGTTTTCCGCAATTCTTAATTGGTTTCCTTTTTCATTTATCATGTTTTCAATGTTTGCAAAAGATGTAACCATAAACAAATAAATAAGCATTGTATCCATAGTTACAGGAACTGTAAGCGGCTGATAACATTCGTGGTGTTTGTTGTCCTTGACGACGGAACTTAATTTTTACTTACGGACCTAGGAAAATAATAAACAGAAACGTAACGCTCCAACATATAGGCGAGTAACACATTTTCGTCTATACCTATACCATCGGCACCCTTTTTACATAACCATTGCTTAAAAGAGTCGGAACAGGACACATACTTTTTTCGATTTTCTCGGCAACAGGTTCTAACACGCAATATTCGCAGCTTCGTTAATATCCATGCCCGCAGACAGTTTCACTGGATTGACACAAACAAACAAAATTCGACACTGTTTTCTCGATTGCTGCGTTACCATAGGACCCGTAGGTGACTACAAAAATTTTGATCCTAAATGTTACAAGCCGCTTTTTAGAATATTTTCTGATATTTTTTAAGTATTATATTTCTGGTAGCAGAAAAATAATAATAAGCAACACGGAACGTAATGACAATTAACATTAACACTCGGCTCCGCCTCGGCTCGTATTCGCCTACCGTCCTTACGTTCCTTGTTGCTTAAATAACTATAATTACCATTGCCTAATAGTAACGTCAGGCAGAAAATATTATATTCTAAAGTAATTTTTGTTGAATGCACGCTGCAGCGATCCGGATTATCTTTCATTAATAACCTAGATAACATTTAATGCATTACAATGGGCGGTAGCTCGTTTGTTTCCAGTCCATGTTTTACGTTCCCCATAATGGAGCCATTGTTACATATCTGCGCTTCTAATGGTCTTATTTTTTCCCCTCTCGGTCAATCCTCAAAACCTGACCAAATCACCTTGATCATTAATTGTACGCCGTTGACTGTTACGAATTACCAGAACGCAGCACGTTTTACAGCCCACGCAAATTGCTGCGCCGTCTGGGAATAATCCGGAATTTCCTATCCCGTTATTAATTTATTTCAAATAATTTACAAATGGGATAAATCAGAGGTGGACATTTTCTAATTTTATTTGCATCTAGGTAATGTTGAGGTTAATGAAAAAAAAAACTTCTCTTAAACATAATAGTAAGGTGTGAGCCACAGAATTTTGTTTCGAGAGATCAGCTGATCATAAGAACGGCCATTACTGTTTTAAGCAGTTTGGGCCTGTGTAAAAACGGCGCCCGTTTGGCCAATCACAACAACGTATTTTCGCGGCAATAATTTGATTTAGTCCGCCTGGTTATTAAATGAGGTATAGCAAAGCAAACTTTCTTCAAATTATTATTATTACCATCAATTCCTGCATATATTTTTATTAAAAAAAAAAACGTAACGGACGTTTTCGTGTAAGTTTATTATTCATCATTTGTACCAAAAATCTCGTCTGAATACATTACTTCTGAAGCATCCGCGATATCCTGCTTTCACCGGAGAAGAAAGAAACGTGCTGCATCATAATTAATGCGAGCCATTAATGAATTCTGACGTAATTAAATCGGGAAAATACATTCTACCAATTTAAGTACTTACGAGTTGGATGTCTGGAAATTAGAAGATAAATTTAGAATGATACACTCACACACACATACACACGTACATAACAAAGTGTGCGTGTCAAAGAACTGTTCTAGACCTACAGCTGCCATTCACCGCTCCCACTCTGTTATTAAAATTATTTTTATCTATTAATTATAACGTTTACTGCCGTAATTATAATATTTCATTTTTATTGAGATCATTTGGAATGTTTATGTTCATTGCGATAATTTTAAATATGTTTATCTTTAACGGTTTTTATTACTGCAGGGTGCGAGGCATATTTATCTCCGCCATAATTTAAAAATGCAAAAAGTGAGAAGAAAATTTTGGAAACCAAGATCGAAAAAAAAAATTAGTCAAAGCAGGTCATGAGTAATTGATGGTATCATTTATATTTACGCTTTCATGGTTTATTTTCAATTTGAATCATATTTTAAATGTACATCGAGCGTTTTGTAAACTCGGAGGAAACTGACGTTTAAAACGTCAAAATTATAAAAGATGGGTAATTATACTTCAAATTCAAAAACTCACTTTACTCAAAAACTAAAGCGATTTCGAAAAAAAACTTATTCTTTATAAGTTGTTCATTTTAGCATTCTCTACAATTATTATAATAAATTTGCTGTAACTATTATCGTTTTATAATTATAAACCAAAAATTAAAAAAATAATAATGAATTTTTTTTCGAATAAAAATGATTTTATGAAAAATGTTTTCAAGCAAAAGATGTTCATTTCTTTGTTGTCTTCAAAGTTTGTTTAAATATTTTTGTGATATTTTTATATTTAAGAAAATATTGGCAAAAAACAAAAAATAGTTAAGGTAAACGCCCACTTCCGGCGTACGAAATTTTACCAAAAGCTTTTCATTTATTCGGATTATCAAATAAGACGTATGTTGAAAGTTTCATATCAATTGCTCTATTAGTTTTTGAGATACAGCGCGCGCACACACACACACAGAACAAAAAAAACAGTTAAGGTAAACACTCACTTCCGGTGTACGAAATTTTACCAAAAGCTTTTCAGTTCTTTGGATTATCAAATAAGACTTATGTTAAAAGTTTCATATCAATTGCTCTATTAGTTTTCGAGATACAGCGCGCGCCTCACACAGACACAAAACATTTTTTTTCAGAAATTATTAAAATGGCATCTAGGAATCCCAAAACAGACATTTCCGTAAAAATAATTTTTGAAAACATTTTCTCGTACTTCGTAACGAAGAAAGTAACATTTTTCACGATCACAATACTTTCTCGTACATCGCAAGGGAGAAAGTAAAAACCGCATGTTTTTTCTTAGTTCCTAAAGGGTACCTACGGTTAAGATAGTCAAAATGCCCCTATTCTTAGATTTTTTAATTTACCCGATAAGAGGGTGTTTTGGGGTGTAAAAATAATGTTTCTATGGTCAGTGGGCCGAGAACCCCCTGCACCCTCTCTGAGGGTTAAAAAGTGGGGCTTCTTAAACATTTTTTTTTTACTGACGAACGAGTGAATGAAAAATTCTGAAGAAACTCATGAAAATAGTCTACCCAAATACCTACTTGACCAATTTTTTCCAAGGCCATTCAAGATCATTTAGACTCCAAAAAAATTCCAAAAGTTTTTAAATTGATTTCAATTGATTCAAGGTCATTTAGACTCTAAAAAAAATCCAAAATATTTTAAATTGATTTTTCAACTTTTTTAAGTTTTTTTTTGCCATTTTTTTGGTGGAATTTCCCACATATATATGTCAACATTTTCTGGCAACAGATGTCTGAACGGACATTTTGGTTTTTATTTCATCTTTGTAACTTAAATATTCGCCGCGATATCACATTTTGAAATTTTCGGACCATTTCGTTTCAGGCATCAAAACAATAAAAAAACTTTTGTTTCCACCAAAAAAATCAACAATTACTGTTTTATATACAGGAATTTTAAAAATATTCAGAGTATTTTCTTTTTTTTTTTCGTATTGTTATTTTTATCAAGTAACACGTTACGATTAATTTTTTTCTGAAAAGCTTTGGACAAAAGTTCTATTTGATAAAAATGAATGAAAGGTACAATCCTAAAAATGTAATTATCTAGGAGGCCACGTTGAGATTTTTTTAAATATTTGCTTCGATTTTAGGTATTCTATACAGGGTGTCCCACTTAGACCGCACATTAACCTCTTCACGCCCAGGGCAACAAACAAAATAATGAAAACAAAAATATTTTACAAAAAAAAATTACACCTGTAGCGCCATCTATGGAATATTTTTTCATATTTCTTTGCATGAATGAGTAAATTTGTGACAGTGAAATAATATGCCGTAAAAAAGGTAACAACAAGAAAAAAGTATTTGAAGTGGTTAAAAGTATATTGGCTTCCAATGAATGTATTGTGATGACATTTTCAGCATTTATGTAGTCGAGTGTGCTGTTTCCAATAAAAATATTTTCAAGATTATACAATTTTCGGTTATACCGGAAGTCTATACCAACTTTCTTATTTTAAATGGATACCTATATTTTCTTTTGCAATTTGAATTCTAATTCAATGTCTGAAGAAAATCATAAAATAAATTAAAAACTCTTGCTGACCTTGAAACTACAGGTAGTGCCATGGCTCCTTCGCTCTATACAGTGTGTATCAGCCAAATGGAATAAATTCGATAATAAATAAATGGGGGCGTGTTCGAAAAAATGCTCGGATACGTCGATTGGTATTTTTAGTTGCCCATTTTTTTCAACAAAAACTTTTTATACAGGGTGTGTCATGTAACGGAGACCAATGCCAACTTTCTTATTTTAAATGCAACACCCTGTATATTATTCAAGTTTTGGATTCTTCCGAAAATTCTAGACATATTTTATGTACCATGTCCTATACCTATCTTCAACTGTTTAGGAAACAAACACACACGGCCACATTTTTTTTTCAGAAATTGTTGAAGTGGCATCTAGGGACCCCAAAACGGATATTACCGTAAAAAAATTGAAAAATTTTTCACGATCACCATACTTATACCTTGTAACGGAGAAAGTAAAAAGGAATATTATTTGATTACAGAAATTCGCTACAATACACTCAAAAACTAATAAGTAAGAAACAGTTGAAGATAGGTATAGGGCATGTCTAGAATTTTCTGAAGAATCCAAAAATAGAATAATATATAGGGTGTTGCATTTAAAATAAGAAAGTTGGTATTGGCTTGTGTTATATGACACACCCTGTATAAAAAGTTTTTGTTGAAAAAAATACCAATGGAGGTGTTTTTTCGAACACGCTCCCATTTATTAATTATCGAATTTATTCTATTCGGCTGATACACACTGTATAACGAGCTGCCCGTTTTTTGATCTCATTGTATTATTCAACTATGAAAGCAAATGAAATCTGTTCTAATAAAATCATTTTGTTGCAGGTCTTACTGTATTATGGGTTGAATCCCGTGATGTTTTCGATCTCTGATTCGGAACCTAACTAAATTTGGTAAGTACATTGTTAAATTTATGTTCACATTTTTTATACAGACGTGCCTTATTTAATTATCTGTTTGATGTATTACATATTGCACCATTAATGAGCAAACTGTATTTATAAATGGAGATGAGCCGATATGAATTGTTAGGCCGATATCGTGTATCGGCCAAATGGCGGAACATTTGTGGCGACATCTATCGGTTGAGGGACTTAAGGGAAACTCGCGCAAAATACGTCATCATGCAAAAACCTTAAAGAAAAATATTTGTGGCGACATCTATCGGTTGAGGGACTTAAGGGAAACTCCCGCAAAATACGTCATCATGCAAAAACCTTAAAGAAAAATATTTGTGGCGACATCTATCGGTTGAGGGACTTAATGGAAACTCGCGCAAAATACGTCATTGTGCAAAAACCTTAAAGAAAAATATTTGTGGCGACATCTATCGGTTGAGGGACTTAAGCAAAACTCGCGCAAAATACGTCATTGTGCAAAAACCTTAAAGAAAAATATTTGTGGCGATATCTATCGGTTGAGGGACTTAAGCAAAACTCGCGCAAAATACGTCATCACGCAAAAACCTTAAAGAAAAGTCCCAACGCAGCAAATCGAATCAGAATTGGTCGACATTTTTGGCAACATCTGTCGGTTGAGGGACTTCTTCAACTCCCGCAAAATACGCCATGCAAACATTTTAAAAAATGTCCATCGCAGCAAGTCGAACCAGAATTGGTCACATACCGAGATGAAAAGGATATTTCAAGTAAATATTATCCGTTCACTTGGTGGTGGGACAGCAAAGTAACTTTGAAATCTTAAATGGGAACCCCCATTTTTTATTGCAGATTTGGATTCTATGTTAAAAAGTATGAGGCTTTTATCCGAAAAAAAAATTTCGATGAGCGACAGATGGCGCTATATTCGACAAAAACATTTATTGAATTCAATTTATTTCTCGCATCAAATGACAGATTATGAAATTTTTTATCTTTTAAATAAGGCGTTGAATGAAGTCATTCGTAATTATATGTCATAAATAAGTAAAAAAAAAAAATTCTTTAAAAAAAAATCGTAGAAACGAATAATAATGAATTTAATTATCAAATTCCATTCTATTCTTTTCTATTGTGATGTATGAATTTGTGTAACAACAAACTGGATTTTTTTAAATTAAAAAAAAATATTTAAAAAAAATTTTTTTTTGCTAATCGAATTTTTTCTTAAAAATAAAAACCTAATATATTTTCGAGTAGAATCCAAATCTGCAATAAAAAATAAGGGTACCTATTTAAGATTTCAAAGTTACCCCCCACCCCGCTCTAGGGGGGAGGGGTGGTGATTTACATTTCACACCACATGATAGAGTTCAAAAAACAAATTTAGACGTATTTTTTTGTATGTCAATCCGATTTGTATTTCGCGAGATATTTGGGGTGTACAGGTGTTTATTTTATAGTTTAATACTCTAGCTAGAATAAAAACGTCTCATCTCACTCAAATGAATTTTACAACAATTAAACTTCGCGAGAAATTACTTCGGGAATTAGTTATAATAAATAAGCACGTTTTACAGGCATTAAACATTTCCATGCACTAGTTTCGCGCTCGTAGCTTTGTAACGTTCAACTATTAATATGACGTTCCTCGTCGCTGATACTGTCTTTGTACAAATGTGCGCATATCTCCGGTGCGAATAAACACCTGACAAATGACCCTTCCACTTGTTTCGGTTCATTGTTGCCGCAATATTTTAGCCAAACTATAAATTATGCTTCCATTTCCTGTGTGTGTGTTATATAACTTGAAACTACAGTCGACTGTGCCGTGAATGGATGTTCGCTCGTTTGGAATTAGGGTGTAGTGGCTGCGTGCCGGGTTAAATTATCGCCAACTATTAATTATAATAAAACAAGTTTTGTTTTGTTAACGACTCAAAATCTAATTCTGATTGTAAACTGTGTTATAATGGCATTGATTGGATGTGTGAGTTTCGATTCATTTCAACTGAGAAGGATGTGGACTAATCACATCCAGATCACGTGACTTATCAAATCGGAGAAAGTAACATGATGGCCACATCACCATTTATGTTTTGTTTTTATAGCGTTGACAACTATGTCATTTGCCACAACCCTTTGTATATCCCAAAAATGATTACAATCTTTATTATCACATTTAGGCGAGTGGATATTTTATGTATTTAAGCAAAAACAATAATCTCAAACAGTCGTAATAGTTTCACACATTTAATAATACCGGTGCTCGCAAATACAATTAACTTATTACTTTCTTCGTAAACTTTACATTATTATTACACAACAATCTATGAAATTAATGATGAAACTTTTAACGTTAACATTTATAATCGATACAGCCTGCTGGGAGCTAATAAATAGCTTGTGTAGGGCGTGATGCGTACGCTTAACAAATTACGCTTCCCACATGTCCCTTCTAATCTGCGTTAAATCAAAACTTTCTCTCCTCTTATTGCTTCTAAATGCGCGTACCGAACATAAAATGTACTCTTTTTACAAGCGCGCATTTACGTCCGTTTCTATTCCGAGAGAAAAATCATTGTAATCGTGTTTCACTTATTTTTTTTTTTTTTCGGTTACTTTCTACACATTTACTAAACATGCAAATCGCGTGTATCTTACGATCTTAAACTTATTTATTTTGTATATTTTAATGTTATGTATTACGGCTTGATTGATGATCGTTTTATAAAAAAAAAATTGTTCAAGAGTTTGGAATCTAGAAAATGGTTTTTTCTTCCAACGTCATAGAAGTATTGTGCGCAAATTAGTCGGATTAAATTAAAATTGGCGATTTAAAATTTTTGACGAAAACCTGGAAAACTACCCAAGGGTCCCCCCCCTTCTTACTTTTTCTCAAAAATTGGCTTTGAAATAATTTCCTGAAGAAACCACTGGTTCGATTCCGGGTTTCTACACATCACTGGAAAGATCCCTTCAAGACGCCTCGGAAAATGTACTTTCGCAAGAACAAATATCAATTTGAGGCCCGTGACGCGTCAGCAAAGAAAACTCGAAAATGTAGAAAAATCGAAAAAACCTTCTTTTTCATCAGAAGAACGAGATAAATTGATTGGCGTTAAAAAATTTCAGATATCTTCAATAGTAAAAAAAATAGCATGTCACCATGAACATGTTAGAAAATTTTCAAAAAAAATCGATTTTTCAGACTTTGAACTTTGAAAATAATGCATTTTTCACATACTAAAAAATAATTGACAATTTTAAGCTGGAAACAAAATGGCGACATTCGAAATTTGCAAAATTTGCATTTTGGTATTAAAACAATTCTAAAAGCTTTATTACTCGTGGAATTATCTCCAGAATTTCTAAAATTGCTTAGAAATAATGCATTTTTGATATACTAGAAAATAATTGATATTTTTAAACTGGAAACAAAATGGCGACATCCGTAACTTGAATTCGAGTTAGGAAAATTTGCATCTTGGGATTAGAAAAATTCTAAAAGTTTTATTAATCGTGGAATTGTCTTGAAAATTTCTAAAACTGCTTAGAAATAATGCATTTTTAACATATTAGAAAATAATTGATATTTTTAAACTGGAAACAAAATGACGACATCCGTAACTTGAATTCGAGTTAGGAAACTTTGCATCTTGGGATTAAAAAAATTCTAAAAGTTTTATTAACCGTGCAATTGTCTTCAAAATTTCTAAAACTGCTTAGAAATAATGCATTTTTAACATACTACAAAATAATTGATATTTTTAAACTGGAAACAAAATGGCGACATTCGTAACTTGAATTCGAGTTAGGAAAATTTGCATCTTGGGATTAGAAAAATTCTAAAAGTTTTATTAATCGTGGAATTGTCTTCAAAATTTCTAAAACTGCTCAGAAATAATGCACTTTTAACATATTAGAAAATAATTGATATCTTTAAACTGGAAACAAAATGGCGATATTCGTAACTTGAATTCGAGTTAGGAAAATTTGCATCTTGGGATTAGAAAAATTCTAAAAGTTTTATTAATCGTGCAATTGTCTTCAAAATTTCTAAAACTGCTTAGAAATAATGCATTTTTAACATACTACAAAATAATTGATATTTTTAAACTGGAAACAAAATGGCGACATTCGTAACTTGAATTCGAGTTAGGAAAATTTGCATCTTGGGATTAGAAAAATTCTAAAAGTTTTATTAATCGTGGAATTGTCTTCAAAATTTCTAAAACTGCTTAGAAATAATGCATTTTTAACATACTAGAAAATAATTGAAATTTTTAAACTAGAAACAAAATGGCGACATTCGTAACTTGAATTCGAATAAGCAAAATTTACATCTTGAAATTAGAAAAATTCTAAAAGTTTTATTAATCGTGCAATTGTCTTCAAAATTTCTCAAACTGCTTAGAAATAATGCAGTTTTAACATATTAGAAAATAATTCATATTTTTAAACTGGAAACAAAATGGAGACATTCGTAACTTGAATTCGAGTTAGGAAAATTTGCATCTTGGGATTAGAAAAATTCTAAAAGTTTTATTAATCGTGCAATTGTCTTCAAAATTTCTAAAACTGCTCAGAAATAATGCACTTTTAACATACTAGAAAATAATTGATATCTTTAAACTGGAAACAAAATGGCGATATTCGTAACTTGAATTCGAGTTAGGAAAATTTACATCTTAGGATGAGAAAAATTCTAAAAGTTTTATTAATCGTGCAATTGTCTTAAAAATTTCTAAAACTGCTTAGAAATAATGCATTTTTCACATACTAGAAAATAATTGATATTTTTAAACTGGAAACAAAATGGCGACATTCGTAACTTGAATTCGAGTTTGCAAAATTTACATCTTGAAATTAGAAAAATTCTAAAAGTTTTATGAATCGTGCAATTGTCTTCAAAATTTCTAAAACTGCTTAGAAATAATGCATTTTTAACATATTAGAAAATAATTGATATTTTTAAACTGGAAACAAAATGGCGACATTCGTAACTTGAATTCGAGTTAGGAAAATTTGCATCTTGGGATTTAAAAAATTCTAAAAGTTTTATTAATCGTGCAATTGTCTTCAAAATTTCTAAAACTGCTCAGAAAAAATGCATTTTTAACATACTAGAAAATAATTGATATTTTTAAACTGGAAACAAAATGGCGACATTCGTAACTTGAATTCGAGATTGCAAAATTTACATCTTGTAATTAGAACAATTCTAAAAGTTTTATGAATCGTGCAATTGTCTTCACAATTTCTAAAACTGCTCAGAAAAAATGCATTTTTAACATACTAGAAAATAATTGATATTTTTAAACTGGAAACAAAATGGCGACATTCGTAACTTGAATTCGAGATTGCAAAATTTACATCTTGTAATTAGAACAATTCTAAAAGTTTTATGAATCGTGCAATTGTCTTCAAAATTTCTAAAACTGCTTAGAAATAATGCATTTTTAACATATTAGAAAATAATTGATATTTTTAAACTGGAAACAAAATGGCGACATTCGTAACTTGAATTCGAGTTAGGAAAATTTGCATCTTGGGATTATAAAAATTCTAGAAGCTTTATTACTCGTGAAATGTTCTTCATAATTTCTAAAACTGCTTAGAAATCACGCATTTTTCACATATTAGAAAATAATTAATATTTTTAAGCTAGAAACAAAATGGCGACATTTTAAACTTCGAGCAAGCGAAATTTGCATACTTCCGCTGAAACCGAAACGTGCAACTAAAGTTTTTGGATGAAATACTAAACTCAAAGTTGCTTTTAGTATAAACCTGATTATTATCACAGCAAAAAATATACAGGGTGTCCCATTTTAAATTGCCAGCCCAAATATCTCTAAACCTGAGTAACATGGCAAGAAATATTTCAGATGAAAGTTGTAGGGTTCGGAGGGGGACATATGCCGGTGACCTTGAAAATGACCTTGGCGGTAATTTTCAAGGTCAAACGAAGGTCAACTTTTATTTTTCAAATGGAATACCCTATTTTTTATTGCGGGATCGTTTTCTACGGAAAAAATACAAACTTTTTGTAGGAAACGTTTCTTTTGAATATGCTTTTTTAAGAGTTTTTTTCACGAATTTTGTCCGTCATGTTTGTTCACTTCCGGTGAAACCGAAACGTGCAACTAAACTTTTTGGATGAAATACTAAACTCAAACTTGCTTTTAGTATAAACCTGATTATTATCACAGCAAAACAATATAAGGGGTGTCCCATTTTACATTGCCACCCCAAGTATCTCGAAACCTGAGCAACATGGCAAAAAAATGTTTCAGATGAAAGTTGTAGGGTTCGGAGGGGGACATGTGCTGGTGACCTTGTAAATGACCTTGGCGGTAATTTTCAAGGTGGAAATGTTGAGAGAGTGTGTTGGATAAATGTACGTCCAGTATTTAATATATTTTATTTTCAGAAAATAAAATATATTAAATACTGGACGTACATATATCCAACACCCTCTCTCAAAAATATTCTACATCTTCTGCATTTTTAAACAATAATTGCTAGAAGTCGTCTATTTTCTTCTGCGTGATTGCAAAATAATCAGTACGTCTTACTTTGCCTTTTTTTTAACTCCACTGCCTCCTAAAATTCAAGCAAAATAAAATGACACCCAGGGATGTGTTCTTGTTTCTCATCAAATATGTATTTCTTGTTCACGACGTCTCCCATGTTGCCATCGAACCTCTTAGTTTGAGAAACACCATTTACATCGACTTTTCAACACCATTTCGAATAAAATTTGCCAATAATTACATCGACACTATTTCGTTCAATAATTGATTGAATTAACAATGGACTCGTATAACCTATTCTGCGCCGTACATTTCCTCTAAAATCAATTCGATGTTATTTTACGCAACCGCCGCCATCATCATTATTGATAATCTGTGTTCCGGTATTACTATTATTAAATTAATTGACTGATATTCTCCGCTTGCTTCCATCCGATGCATAATTCGCTAAGTTATTACCCAACTACACAACCGTTATTGCTTTAATCCTCCTTTCAGCAATATCATATTATTTCGGGTGAACTTCGTGAATCGTTTTAATTATGTAGCCACATGTCACTGAAGTACCGTTGGCAGATGTTGACCGTCCACCCCTTTTTTTACATTGATTACTAGGCCCTTACAAACCCTCAATTCAAATTAATCCGCCATTAAAAAAATGTAAGACGTAAACAATTTATTGCCATGTAAAAATTAACAAAGAAGCAGCACACGCACCGCCGGGCGAAACGAATTGTCAAGTCATGGCTAGCTGTGCTCACACGTACGGCGTTCGAAAAAAAATCTCCAACTTCCGAACGCTGCTCATATGATGATGTGTATAAATAAACGAGCACGAAATCAACAAGCTCGAATAGCGTTTTCGCATTTGACAGATTTAAAGTTTATTTATTTGTCATAAAATAATTTGTAGAGTGTGGCTCCGCGCACCTTTAAGCCGCTCGTGATATATTGCCGGCCCGCCTGAGGGACTGATGCGCCGCGGCTTTGCAATTTGCGATCGTGAAAAGTAATCGGTGTTTTCGGACGTTTTTTTTTTTTGTTGCAGAGACGTGGGTGGTGCAATGGATAAGGAAAATGGGAAGAACAACGAAGGTAGTTCAGGCTCCAGTAAGCTATCCAACAACTCGACCGATCCAGCCGCCCTCCTCGACGCCGCAAGTTTATTTGGCGGTAAGTGGAGATTTGTGTATATTCATACCTGCATTTGTTGTGTTAAATCCCTAACCCAACTCTTGGTGTAATCTTATATTTTGATGCGTTTTAGAAACTAAGCGTATACTATGGTAAATGATATACATCCTCATTTCTACCATTTAATAGCCGAGTTCAGGCATGAGCAACCATTAATAAACAAAGCATTTGTTAAAAGTTGAAATCGGAGGCCTTCACTTGTTGCAGCAAAGGCGAAATACAGTCTGAATCAATGAATATTCAATATCCTCGTAACAAGTTTCAAATTTTAAATGTAATAATTTTTTTGCAAGTTAGTACATAAATAAACGATTTTAAAGCAATGTTATAGTAGCACTACTAATCAAAATTGAAAACCTTAGTAGTACTACTCAAAATTGAAAACCCATTATTTGTTACAGAAGCATTTAATACGAATTGATTTGCAGTTACGAACAGGTTGAATATTTATATCAACAATCCCGAAGGCCCACCTACACCGCAGGTACTTTATCGTGGTTAAGAAGTTAATCACGATTGACTCAAAATTCGGGAATATAAACTTGCAAGATATCCCAAATATGTCTTTTTGATCAATATGTTATTGTGTAAACAATTTGCGAATAAAATTGTTGTGTTTCAAAGAAGTTCTAACTGGTACTAACCACTGATTAAAGTTCATCGGCTGTGGTGCGAGTGATTAGACTACTTGCGTGTTTTGGTCAAAATAAATACAGTAGTACATAGTATTGAAAAAGTTTAGAAAGTGAAAAATATTCGAAATATTGAAAAACGATTAAATTTGAAGAAAAAAAATCACTTGATATGTTTCACTTCTTACATTATTTATTCCGACTAGTTTCAGCTGCAAGCCATTTTCAAGGAATGTACGATTCTGAAAATTCAATCGTTTTTACTTTCTCCGTTACGAAGTACGAGAAAGTATTGTGATCGTGATTTTTTTTCCAAAAAATTTTTTTACGGAAATATCCGTTTTGGGGTCCCTAGATGCCATTTTAACAATTTCTGAAAAAAAAAATGTATCCGTGTGTATGCCTGCATGTGTGTGTGTGTGTGTCTGTCTGTCTGTGTCTGTCTGTATCTCAAAAACTAATAGAGCAATTGATATGAAACTTTGAACATACGTCTTATTTGATAATCCGAAGAACTGAACAACTTTTGGTAAAATTTCGTACACCGGAAGTGGGTGTTTACCTTAACTGTTTTTTTGTTTTTTGCCAATATTTTCTTAAATATGAAAAATAACACAAAAACATTTAAACAAACATTGAAAACAACAAAGAAATGAATATCTTTTGCTTGAAAACATTTTTCATAAAATCATTTTTATTTGAGAATTTTTTTTGTTTGTTAATTTTTGCTTTATAATTATGAAACGATAATAGTTACAGCAAATTTATGTTAACAATAATTGTAGCGAATGCCAAAATGAACAACTTTTAAAGAATAAGTTTTTTTCGAAATCCCTTTACTTTTTGAGTAAACTGAGTTTATGAACTTGAAGTATAATTTTTATGTCTGTGCGCTCTGTATCTCAAAAACTAATAGAGGAATAGATATGAAACTTTAAACATAAGTCTTATTTAATAATCCGAAGAACTGAAAAGCTTTTGGTAAAATTTCGTACACCGGATGTGGGTGTTTACCTCAACTGTTTTTTTTTGTTTTTTGCCAATATTTTCTTAAATATGAAAAATATCACAAAAACATTTAAACAAACATTGAAGACAACAAAGAAATGGACATCTTTTGCTTGAAAACATTTTTCATAAAATCATTTTTATTTGAGATTTTTTTTTTTTAATTTTTGGTTTATAATTATGAAACGATAATAGTTACAGCAAATTTATATTCATAATAATTGTAGAGAATGCTAAAATGAACAACTTATAAAGAATAAGTTTTTTTCGAAATCCCTTTAGTTTTTGTGTAAACTGAGTTTTTTAATTTGAAGTATAATTTTTATGTCTGTGCGCTCTGTATCTCAAAAACTAATAGAGGAATAGATATGAAACTTTGAACATACGTCTTATTTGATAATCCGAAGAACTGAAAAGCTTTTGGTAAAATTTCGTACACCGGAAGTGGGCGTTTACCTCAACTATTTTTTTTGTTTTTTGCCAATATTTTCTTAAATATGAAAAATATCACAAAAACACTTAAACAAATATTGAAGACAACAAAGAAATGAACATCTTTTGCTTGAAAACATTTTTCATAAAATCGTTGTTTTTCGAGAAAAAAATTTATTATTTTTTTTTCATTTTTGTTTAATAATTATGAAACGATAATAGTTAGAAAAAATTTATGTTAATAATAATTGTAGAGAATGCCAAAATAAACAACTTCTAAAGAATAAGTTTTTTTCGAAATCTCGTTAGTTTTTGAGTAAACCGAGTTTTTGAATTTGAAGTATAATTTTTCCACGTTTCATAATTTTGAACGTCAGTTTCATCCGAGTTTACGCAATTCTCGATGTACAAATATGATATCAATAAACCATGAAAACTTAAATATAAATGGCTATGATACCATCAAGTCGGAGAAAGTAACATGATGGCCACATCACCATTTTTTTTTAATTTTTGGTTTATAATTATAAAACGATAATAGTTACAGCAAATTTATGTTAATAATAATTGTAGAGAATGCTAAAATGAACAACTTTTAAACAACAAGTTTTTTCGAAATCCCTTTACTTTTTGAGTAAACTGAGTTTTTGAATTTGAAGTATAATTTTTATGTCTGTGCGCTCTGTATCTCAAAAACTAATAGAGGAATAGATATGAAACTTTAAACAAAAGTCTTATTTGATAATCCAAAGAACTGAAAAGCTTTTGGTAAAATTTCGTACACCGGAAGTGGGCGTTTACCTCAACTATTTTTTTTGTTTTTTGCCAATATTTTCTTAAATATGAAAAATATCACAAAAACATTTAAACAAACATTGAAGACAACAAAGAAATTAACATCTTTTGCTTGAAAATATTTTTCATAAAATCATTTTTATTCGAGAAAAAAATTATTATTATATTTTTAATTTTTTGTTTATAATTATAAAACGATAATAGTTACAGCAAATTTATGTTATTAGTAATTGTAGCGAATACTAAAATGAACAACTTATAAAGAATAAGTTTTTTTCGAAATCCATTTAGTTTTTGAGTAAACGAAATCCAATTTTTTTTTGAATTTGAAGTATAATTTTTATGTCTATGCGCTCTGTATCTCAAAAACTAATAGAGGAATAGATATGAAACTTTGAACATACGTCTTATTTGATAATCCGAAGAACTGAAAAGCTTTTGGTTAAATTTCGTACACCGGAAGTGGGCGTTTACCTTAACTGTTTTTTGTTTTTTTGCCAATATTTTCTTAAATATGAAAAATATCACAAAAACATTCAAACAAACATTGAAGACAACAAAGAAATGAACATCTTTTGCTTGAAAACATTTTTTATAAAATCATTTTTATTCGAGAAAAAAAATTATTTTTATTTTTAAATTTTTGGTTTATAATTATAAAACGATAAAAGTTACAGAAAATGTAGAGAATGCCAAAATGAACAACTTATAAAGAATAAGTTTTTTTGGAAATCCATTTCGTTTTTAAGTAAACTGAGCTTTTTTACTTTCTCCGTTACGAAGTACGAGAAAGTATTGTGATCGTGATTTTTTTTTCAAAATTTTTTTTTACGGAAATATCCGTTTTGGGGTCCCTAGATGCCATTTCAACAATTTCTGAAAAAAAAAAAATTGTGTGTGTGTGTGTCTGTATGTGTGTGTGTGTGTGTGTGTGTGTGTGTCTGTGCGCGCTGTATCTCAAAAACTAATAGACCAATTGATATGAAACTTTGAACATAAGTTTTATTTGATAATCCGAAGAACTGAAAAGCTTTTGGTAAAATTTTGTACACCGGAAGTGGGTGTTTACCTTAACTGTTTTTTGTTTTTTGCCAATATTTTCTTAAATATGAAAAATATCACAAAAACATTTAAACAAATATTGAAGACAATAAAGAAATGCGATTATTTTGTTTGAAAACATTTTTCATAAAATCATTGTTATTCGAGAAAAAAATTTATTATTTTTTTTTTCATTTTTGGTATACAATTATGAAACGCTAATAGTTACAGCAAATTTATGTTAATAATAATTGTAGAGAATGCCAAAATGAACAATTTATGAAGAATAAGTTTTTTTCGAAATCTCTTTAGTTTTTGAGTAAACTGAGTTTTTGAATTTGAAGTACATTTTTCCATCTTTCATAATTTTGACGTTTTAAACGTCAGTTTTATCCGAGTCTACGAAACGTTCGATGCACACTTAAAATATGCTTTAAATTGAAAATAAACCATGGAAGCGTAAATATAAATAATACCATCAAGTCGGAGAAAGTAACATGATGGCCACATCACCATTTTTGAATTTGAAGTGTAATTTTTCCAACTTTCATAAATTTGACGTTTTAAACGTCAGTTTCATCCGAGTTTACAAAACGCTCGATGTACATTTAAAATATGATTTAACCATGAAAGCGTAAATATAAATGACTAGGATACAAGGTGCGGACAGACAGTGCAGTTTTGAAGGGCTATAAAAAAAAAAACGGCGCAACTTAAATAAATGGGGTTTATTTTATCTTAATCGGTACATCATGCCGTTTTATGCGTTAGGTCCTGAAGATGACATCAGAAAGATGATGCAGGGGAACGATACATTGATGAAGGCGATTTCTGAAATTTTCGGCCACATTTTGGCACGTCTCGATGGGTATAGCGGCGATTTCCTCCCGAATTCGATCCCCGAGTTCTTCCAAGGTGCGAGGTCGATGCCTAAAAACCTTTTCCTTCAGTTAACCCCACAGGAAGAAGTTATAAACGCTCAAATCAGGGGAGCGTGCGGGTCACTCCGTATCACCTCTCAGAGAAACGGGGCGCTCAGGGAACACCTGTCGCAGTTTCGTCATTGAAACTCGAGCAGTATGAGCCGTAGTCCTGCTGAAACCAGATCTGCTGCCTCCATATTGAAACTCGAGCAGTATGGGTCGTAGCCCCGCTGAAACCAGATCTGCTTCCTCCATATTGAAACTCGAGCAGTATGGGTCGTAGCCCCGTCCTGCTGAAACCAGATCTGCTGCCTCCATATTGAAACTCGAGCAGTATGGGTCGTAGCCCCGCTGAAACCAGATCTGCTGCCTCCATATTGAAACTCGAGCAGTATGGGTCGTAGCCCCGTCCTGCTGAAACCAGATCTGCTTCTTCCATCAGTTCTTCCAATCGAGGTTGAAGAAAAATTTCCAACATGAAAGCATAACAGAGAAACACTGAATAAAACACTTATTAAGTGTTTTATTAATAATAAGTAAATTTATTTCCCAACAGAAAAACTTATACAGGAAAATTCATAATTTAAAATAATAGTATACTTGTTGTGCAACTTAAAAATAGCATATTATTCATGTGATATCGTTACAATAAATTATGTTACGGCGAAATTCAGTGTTTCTATAATGAATTACCACGTAGTAACGGTCGCAACCATCACCATGATTGAAAGCATAACGTTTAAGGAGAGAAAAATAAAATCAGTGGAACAAAACCAAGTGTTTTAATTAATCAAATAACGTTTAACATTGACAGTTACGGTTCGGCCGTCCTCTTCAAAAAAATAAGGCCCAATCACCCCAAATTTGGAAATCGCACACCACACGATGACTTTTGGGGAGTGAAGTGGTCTCTCGTGAAGTTGCCTTGGGTTATTATTTACAGCCCAGTATCGAAAATTTTGGTTATTCACCCCTCCACAGGGATGAAAGTGGGCCTCGTCACTACTGAAAAAAGTTGACCTCGCGTGGATCCGGTTCAAGATTTCTTGGCAGCGATTGATGCGGTTTTCATAATCAGGGAGAATTAATTTTTTAACAATCGTCATCTTGTAGGGGTGGAATGAGTCTTCATGCAATATTCGTCTTAGAAAAAAGTTGTCCTCGCATGTATCCTGTTCAAGATTTCTTGGGAGCGATTCATGCGGTTTTCATAATCAGGGGAATTAATTTTTGAACAATCATCATCTTGTAGGGGTGGAATGAGTCTTCATGCAATATCCGTCGTAGAGAGCGGTCAGCAATGGCCAATGCAGTTGCATGCTTCCGGGCAGAGCGCGTAGGTGACCGTTCGATAGCTTCTCTTACTTTCGCTACATTTTCGGGTGTTCTTACCGTTCTGGGTCTTCCTAAACCCCTACGTCTTTGTGTGGAACCAGTTTCTTCCCAACTCGCGATTAAATTACGGTGAGGGACGGGATCACGACGCGCAAGATTGAAATGCAGCCAGGAGGCCCGCTGGGTGGCGACGGCAGAACGGCCATTTTCGGCGAAGCCCCAATGTTCTCCAGACCAAACCATGGTAACGATTAAAAACGGCACGATCCCCCCGACACAATGAGATCCCTCCCAGGTAGGCACCCCCACCACACGGGATGTACTGGGCGTTCCAAACTGCACCATCTGTTTTGCCGCACCCGGTACCATCAAGTCGGAGAAGATTGAAATGCAGCCGGAAGGCCCGCTGGGTGTCGACGGCGGAACGGTCATTTTCGGCGAAGCCCCGATGTCCTCCAGACCAAACCATGGTAACTACTAAAAACGGCACGACTCCCCCGACACAGTGAGATCCCTCCCAGGTCGGCACCACCACCACACGGGATGTACCGGGCGTTCCGAACTGCACTGTCTGTTTTGCCTCACCCGGTACCATCAAGTCGGAGAAGATTGAAATGCAGCTGGGTGGCGACGGCAGAACGTCCATTTTCGGCGAAGCCCCAATGTTCTCCAGACCAAACCATGGTAGCAACTAAAAACGACACGACCCCCCGACACAATGAGATCCCTCCCAGGTCGGCACCCCCAACACACGGAGTGTACCGGGCGTACTGCACTGTCTGTTTTGCCGCACCCGGTACCATCAAGTCGGAGAAAGTGACACGATGGCCACATCACCATTTTCAGTTACTGTACTTCTCCACGCAGCACATTGCTTTTAAATCGTAGTGTGCCACATTGTCACATTGACAATCTACAAAAAAATGAGAACCTTTCTTGCTGTGTGAAGATAAATTATTGAAATTGTTGTGCGCTAAATGGTCAATTTTTTTCCGGGAAATAGCGGGCTAAAGCGACGCATTCCATAATGTGCATTCGGGATGTAGAAAGTAATTATGATCCAGAGGCAAATCAGGTGACTGGCCCTGACGAACCAAGACCATCAGGAAGCGACCAGAAGCATTCAAATTCTGCGTATGTTTTATATGTATTGTTGCTATTTATATTCGTGTATGTACACATGTTAGTCAGGCAGGTTTTACTAACATTACTATAAAACAACTTGTTACACATTGTTTCTAATTAATTTTTGGAGAAACATAATGATGCATTATGATTTGAATCAGTGACGGCTCGCTGGGTGACTCGTGGTACGGCCGAGGTATACAGATGATGTATGCAACCGATCTTATCTGTATTGCCACCTGATGGGTGTACTAGCTAAAACGCCTCCTCTTTGTCACCGAGCGGGGTCGAGTGATGCCCCAGCCGGATGGATGGCGGAAGAATTGCCACCGGGAACTCATTAATGTCCTCGAAGTCGGTGGAGCCCGCAACAAAAATAAGATTACTTATGTCCGTCCTCATCCTTCAAGCCACGAAGGCCAAATACCTAGGTGTCTATCGTATGTTCATCAAAAAAAAAAACTCAAGTGTGCCATGATTTTTTATTTTTAAAAATTTAAGTTGGCACACATGTTAGAAATTGACATACAAAACGTAAGATCTTTCTAAAAGTTACAATTATTCCGTGCTCACAATGGTTTACAGCAACCAGCAAAAACGTTTCTAGTTGAAAGTTATTTCCGACATTTGGCTAAAGTGGACGGAAATTGGGTGTATTCATTCGACGCACCTTTAGCAGAGTTTCAGGAAGAATTTCCTAACGTTCTCATTATTTATGATGAATTTAACCTTCACCTGGCATGTTCATCCTGAGTAACAAACTGTACGAACCCCAGTGAGGAATATCTTTGTAAAAATTGAAATATTGATTATTTTTTCTTAAAAAAAATCAGAGATGATCTTTAGATACCACTTTAAACTGTAGAATAGTCCGTGTTTAGAAAAATCAAGATCAGCGTTCATAAAAAATTCGGAAACCTGAAAAACTTGAAAAAAGTACGTTTTTACAAAAAAATTCATAACTTTTTTGTTTTTCGATAAAAAGGGCTAAAATTGTAGCTGTGTCTTCTTCTGTTACATCACTATAAAGGAATAGTAATAGTTTTCATGGGTCTTTAAAAAAAGGTATGTATTTTGAGAAATGAAAGTATGGATTTCACGAAAAAAAAATGAATTTCGAAATACAAGGTGTCTAAAAAAGACACCACCAAAATGATATGGTGTATTCCTGAGACAAAAAACAAGCAAATTAACTAAATTTATCTATATGAAAAATTACATACTTTCCAAGATACAGCAAGTCAAAGTTTTAGATTTTTAAAATGTTTTAATCTATATCTCGAAAATGGCAGATGAGAATGATTTGTTTATTTTTTTCTGACAACTACATTAGGTGTACTACATTGTTTAAAAATTTCAAGAAATTTCTTCAAGCACAAAAGTGCTTCAGAGGACATGCTGTTTACATTATTACATAGAACTTTTTTGTTCTTCATATTTTTTACGATTCAATATTTTTTTCAATGCAACTCGTCACTTTTAAGGAATTTATAACTCTTAAAGTTTTTTTGTTTACGCCTTATTTTTAACAAAAAAAAATAAAAAAGAACTTATTGTTTTTGGAAAATTTCGTGTTAAAAAATGAAATAATCTAAGTAGGCGGGTGTCAATTCGTTGAAAACGTGTTAGTACAATTAAAACTTTCAATTTAAGTAAAACTGGTTAACACGTTGAGTGGTGGTGACCGAAGTATCGCCGGTGGCTGAAGCGCATCAACGCGACGCGCGCACGCGCATACAATGTGTACTGTGATTTTTTTTATGAGGGTCATTTTGAACAATTTTTGTAATTTGTTAAATAATTTAATATGTTAAAATAAAAGTAGTTTTTGGATTATAGTTATTTTTTTAAGAGCGCAATTAAACAATGAACAATAAGTTCTTTTTTATTATTTTTTTGTTAAAAATAAGGCGTAAACAAAAAAACTTTAAGAGTTATAAATTCTTTAAAAGTGATGAGTTGCATTGAAAAAAATATTAAATCGTAAAAAATATGAAGAACAATAAAGTTCTATGTAATAATGTAAACAGCATGTCCTCTGGAGCACCTTTGTACTTGAAGAAATTTCTTGAAATTTTTAAACAATGTAGTACACCTAATGTAGTTGTCAGAAAAAAATAAACAAATCATTCTCATCTGCCATTTTCGAGATATGGATTAAAATATTTTAAAAATCTTAAACTTTGACTTGCTGTATCTTGGAAGGTATGTAATTTTTCATATAGATAAATTTAGTTAATTTGCTTGTTTTTTGTCTCAGGAATACACCATATCATTTTGGTGGTGTCTTTTTTAGACACCTTGTATAGTAAAAAGCCATCTTTCCAGAGATGTTTTTGGTGGGCGGCCGCGTTGTGGCTCACTTCGACTTTTATTAAGCCTTTGATTTTCGCTTAGATCCTCCACGTCGATATCCATAGCATCGTCAGATTCTTCATAGCTTTCATCTGAAGGATTCTCCGAGCTTGAAAGATGGTCGGCACTATTATCTTCCATTGGTTCCTCGTCTAAGTCATCCTCGAGCAACTGCTCTCGTAAATTTCGAGAACGCAAATTATACGCCATTCTAAACATAAATAAAAAACGTTAAAAAAAATGATGATTACTCTCTTTTCTTCCTAAACACGAAAATGAAAAACACAAAAAATTCCACAATTTACAAAAAACGACGTTGATGGCACGGTGGGGTACGTAAACACCCCAAACTGCTTTTGATGACGGCTGCAGACGATCTAACGGTCGCAGCGCTATCCCAGTGGCATAGGTATAAAAGTGTACCCCTTGACTACCGATAGATGTCGTTACGAGTTTCGATTTGGAAGATTTAGATATCGAAAATCGACGAGAAAGAGCGTGGGGTTCATACATCCCCCTTGGTGCCAGGTGAGAGTTAAAAATACCTTAACACGATCTGTTGTATTATTTCATGAAACGGGTAGTATTCTCCGTAAACCAGGAAGTGGTAGACCAGTCAAACGTACTTAGGATGCTATTAACTAAGGCCGAGGAATTTTGGAAGGTGAACCTACGTCTCCACTGCGTCGTTTATCACAGCAAATTAATTTATCGGTAGGAACATGCCGCAAGTAATATAACCTCAATTTGTGTTACCAACTTTAATTTAAAAAAATAAGAAATCATGGCACACTTGAGGTTTTCTTTTTGAATGAACATACTTTACCTGGATAGGCGGCAAACATGGCGCAAACATACTACCGTGGACAAAAAAAATGACACCCCTAATTTTATTAATGTAAATTAAATTTGACAGAGTGGACCATACAATTTTGCTTCATAAGTTAAAATTGATAGGACTCAATGACGCAACTTTGTCTTGGTTAAATTCCTTTCTAACTGATCGGACTCAGCAGGTTAAAATTAATAATTTTTTATCGTCCCCAATATCAGTCACATCAGGTGTCCCGCAGGGTACACATGTTGGTCCAATCTTATTTTTACTATTCATAAATGACCTTGTTGATGTTGTGACATTTGGGAAATGCGTGATGTATGCTGATGATCTGAAAATTTATCAAGTGGTAGAAACTATTGGCGATTGTAACAGTTTACAAAATGATGTGAATAACATTAATAGATGGTGCCAGGATAACCGCTTGTATTTAAATTTTGATAAGTGTCATGTGATTTCGTTTTTTAAATCTAAATGCAACATTCAGTTCGAGTATATGTTAGACTCTATTCCTTTGGCTAGAACTAATACAATCAAAGACCTTGGTGTTTTATTTGATAGCACCTTAACTTTCAGAACCCATATCATTTCAATTTGTGATAAGGCAAGAAAAGTATGGGGTTTTGTGTGGCATCTCTCAAAGGAATTGAGTCCTGAATGCCTTAAAATTTTATATTGTTCACTTGTTCGCTGCCACCTTGAGTATGCATCTCCAATATGGTCACCTTATTTGCTGATGGATATTGAGAGAATTGAGAGTGTGCAGAAAAAATTCTTACGAGCTATTGAATTTAAACAGGGCACTAAACACATCCAAGGTTCTTATTCATCAGTGATGGGCCAATTGAAGATGCATACTCTGGAGGTTCGCAGATCAATTTCCGATCTTTGCACACTTCACGGTTTACTAAATTCAAGTATAAATTCCCCTTCCTTATTGTCAGATATTAAATTATTTTCTTCAAACTATTCAACTGCTTTAAGGAGTAATACTTTATTTTCAATTAACAAATATAATACGAATTTCTCATATAATAACACCATCAGTCGTATGCTTAGATTGGCAAATGATCTAAATGTTAATCCCTGGTTCAATTTGTTCAATGTTGAAGGCCACAAATTTAGAATGGCACTTAACAAAAATTTATAATAATAACGATTTATAATTTTATAGTATTTATTATCTTTAAATCATTGAGCAATAACTATATGTTAACTAGATTTAGTTTATTTAGTTTAAGTTTATTTAAATATGTATTCTGTCGCATTATTGTAAATAGGGGGCTCCCGTTAATAAATAAATAAATAAATAAATAAATAAATAAAATATGACTTTTCATTTGACAAATGTCAATCTTGTCAGATATGTGTTAATCATATAGATATATGAACATAAATTGAATATGCCACACTTAAGTAACACACAGAAAGCACAAATTGCTATGCAGGTCAAATGTGGCAAATATATCAATGATGTAGCAGCTGAATTTAATGTAAGTAGTCGTACAGTGCAAAACATTTCAAAAATGTGGAGGAATGAGCGGCGATTTGAGCAGATTAAAGGTTTGGGCCGCCCAAAAGTTTCAAATAATGAAGAATATGTTGCTGTTATAAACTATTTAATAGAAAATCTCTTTGAAAATGTTACAAATACCGCGTTCATAACAAATTCTTCTGGAAGTTCCCGAACAGCTTGCAGACGTCTAAAGTTAAGTGCGTTATCTTGTCATGCCGCAGCCAGAAAACCTCTATTGACTCAGAATTGGTTTTGCACTGAAATATCTTCCGAGGCAAGAAGACTTTTGGAGTAAAGTGATATTTTCAGATAAAAAACGTTTCAATCATTCTATAATGGAAGAATGAAATGCACGATTTGAAGAATCCCATCTCCACAAACTTCAAAGAATGTTATCTGTGAATAAATGGGGATAGATTTCTTCGGCAGGGGTTGGTATACTTTGTCGTCTAGACCAGACTTTAAATGGTGTGGTGTACAGAGATATTATACTGGAAGACGTTGATACCTTCAGTTTCTATTATATTTCCAGAACACACCTTTACGTTTCAACAGGATAACAGTCTAATAAACATTATTCTCACATTCAGATTTACTGTATTGCTAATTATTACTGTCACTGTCAAATATTAAGGTTACATAAGTCAAATTCACAACACAAAAAAATAAGAAATAATAGACACATGACAAATTAGGGGTGTCATTTTTTTTGACCACGGTAGTATATTTAATAAAGGCCCAGCACTGGGACTACTGCAAACTGCACTGGTTGATTCACAGAAAATCCTCGCTCTCACTGGAAAACAAGCTACTCATGTATTCTAAAACTCACATGTTTACATTTTGTTCTTTTTCCTTTAACCACTTCGCGCCCATGCTGCTTTGAATCCCAGGTCTGATTAAAAATTATGTCTTTGTTGTTGTTAATTTTTTCTACGAAATATGATTTCACTGTCACAAACTTTTCCATTTATGCAAAAAAATATGAAAAAATATTCCATAGATAGCGCTAAAGAAGTAATTTTTTTGTACAATGTTTTTGTTTTCATTTTTCGCTTGTTGCCACATGTAGCGAACCAGGGCGTGAAGAGGTTAAAATGCCAACCACCTTTTAATAGTTTAAACGTTTCTAGCAAGTTTCGTCAAAAAAAAATCCTACTCCTTCTTGGTGTTCCGATTTCTATGTCACCGAGTATATGATTAATAGTGACAATTGTTTGACGTTATCAAAGAAACAAAAAAATTAGACATGGCCGCCCCTTATATAAGTGATTGTTGATCGCATGACATAAGTTACAAATCGTAATTAATCTAATCTTAATTAATTAATTTCAGCGTACTGGCCAAGGGGCGATGCGAACGCGGCGAGCGCGGCGAACCTGTTCGCCGCCGCCGCCGCCGGCGGAGCTTACGGACTCGGACCGCATCCCTCCATGCCGTTCTCCATGCTGCCACCGACTTCCGGCAGAGGGGTGTCCGGCTACCCACCGGCTTCCAGTGCAGCGGCCTACAGCAACGCCTACACGAACACCCTCTCCGTGGCCGCCAGCCAGGCGGCCAGTTTAGGCATACCGGCTGCCAGTAAGTAATACAAAAAGAAACATTAACAAACATAACATAACAACAAACATTCTACAGATTATCTACCACGGTATCGCTATCAATGGGCGCGTTTAGCGAACGCAATTGTTGACCAGGGTCCTGATACTACTTCCGGTGCTTTTTGTCATCGGTGGTTTTTCTCACCGATATAACCAACCGGCCCTACCTATCTGTATTGCCACCCTTGCCAACTCGGCCGTACCAGAAAAAAAACCGCGAACCGTCACTGGTCCTGACTCATCGAAATGACGCGAAAAGTCACCGATGACAAAAACCTCCGGGAGTTTCCTCCCTGATTACTTTGTGGTAACGGTCAACTGCTGCAAGTTCGCTGAACGATCCAGAATCAAAACTACTAAATGTGTCACTTGCACTACCTTGTCAGGTTATGTTTGTATTATTTGCGGTTAGAAAACACCGCTGTTCACCGCCAGCTTACAAAAATTGCTCTTGGTAAATTTAACAGCAGCTGACTGTTAGCACAAGTTCAGCGGACTCGTCGGTCATCTTTCTCAACATTTGCGTTCTCTAGTGTGTCGTAAATTTGGTTACAATAATTTGTGTGTTAAAACGGAATAACAATAGAAAATTACAGTAATTATCGCAGTTGAATCAAAGCTTACTCCTTTTTTTTCTGGGAAAGAAGCAATGTCAAACATATTATGGCCGATCCATATGTTATTGGGCGCGTCCGTCAGACTAAACAGTTGGGTGTTTACTGCCAACCGTTGGGGTATTTTCTGATGGACGCACTGTTGATCGTGAACAAGTTCGTCCAGCGCTCGCCATTTTATCAATCGTACAAATTAGACTGATTGGTGTTGGAAAGAGGTTACAAAAGTAGCGTTCATCAAATACCAACATTCAGCGTATATCAAAATTAACATGTTGACAGTTGAAAATTCTGACGAACGCGCCCATTATTTCAGAATGTTCTTCTACAGGACGAAAAATTACTCATTTCGGTCCGAGTAGTGTGTGAGCACTCGAGACGTGTTGCGCAGTGACCACCTTAAATTCAATTGGCACCAGCAGTGGCGGCTCGTGGAACATGTTGATGGTAGAGCCACTTGTACAATATCCCCCCTTTGAAGAAAGAAAGAACGATTTACCTTCCTTGACGAAAGTAACTGACGAAAAAGGGCCTTAACCCTTTCGCTGCTGTAGACGCATATTTACGTTCCGTTTTTGCGTCAACATGTTTCATCATTTTTCGCGAAAAGTTAGTTTCTAGTTCTTTAACTTTCCACAAACAATAAGCATTCTGTTAACAGACATATGTTTTCTTATTCCGCTAGATGGCGTTGCTGTTAACATATATGTAATGTTACAGGCTAATCTAAAGTCGTACCACACACATGGAGCGTTTTCCTAACGCCGCACCGAAAGGGTTAAGAAGTAATAAAAAATTCTTGCTGAACTTGAAACTACAGGTAGTGCCATATATGTTAACAGCAACGCCATCTAGCGGAATAAGCCAACCGTAACATTACATATATGTTTTCTTATTCCGCTAGATGGCGTTGCTGTTAACATATATGTAATGTTACAGGCTAATCTAAAGTCGTACGACACACATGGAGCGTTTTCCTAACGCCGCACCGAAAGGGTTAAGAAGTAATAAAAAATCCTTGCTGAACTTGAAACTACAGGTAGTTCCATGGCTCCTTTGATCTATAAACGAGCCGACCCTGGGCACCAGAGATTTATTGTCGCGTTCTCCGAATACTTTCTCACACGTCTCGAGTGCTCGGTAATACTGTAGTCATGTACGTATTTTAGGGACTGAATTTTTTTACCAAATGAGTAATTTTTCGTTCTGTTGGACAATTAATAATTCCGCTCATATTTTCCGGTTCAAAAATGCTACAATTCAATGTGCGGACTGAATTACAGAAAGAACGAACAACCGTGTGTTCATAACAGCGAATTTCAAATTGAATGTCACATGACATACGTAATCGGTAGCTTTAAATTGAAGTTAGAATCCAACAAGTAGAATCACATTTAAGTTCGTTATGAAACCAATTTCGAAAGCTTTCACGAGAAAAGCTCTACGTGGGATTAAACGTTGTATTCATAGTCGGCATTAATCGAAATTTAGTTTTTTCTTTTAAATAAGTTCCGCCTAATTTTAACACGATGACTACCAACATAGTTTTCTAATGCCATGGTTCACATTTACCCCCTGTTAATGACATTGCAACTGTGGCGCGAATGACCTTCGATGTCCAAAATTCATTCTTTCATTAATGACATTGCTCAATTCTAATAACTGTGGCGCGAATGAACTTAGATGTCCAAAATTCATTCTTTCATTAATGACATTGCTCAATTCTAATAACTGTGGTGCGAATATCCAAAATTCATTCATTCATAAATGACATTGCAAACGTCAAAAAAAAACAATCAACAAATCGCATCCTTCTAAGATCATTGAAATTCATCATTTTTATCACCGCATTAGGCTGGAAACTTTTACCCACGAAAAACTTTCCGCATATTCCGCAACAAGACGGAGCAGAACGCCGCCGCGGCGCGCTATAATATTTATACCGTAATAAATCTTGGTGTCCGCATTTTTTTTCCTCCTTCTCTCGGTCCGTATGCAACGTGATTTATCACAACGCATTATGGCACGGACTCATCTGGGATAGTACCGGCGAGAAGTATTACAGTAAATGTAATTCATTTATTGATCTAGTTTCCTCCCTCCAGTCCTCCATCTGAACCCTGGCACAAAGAACATCCACACAAAACTCGCACACAAAGAGCACAGATCGTTCTCACTCGATAATTACGGTTAATACCGCCCCGATGGGGGTCCGCATCGCTCCCTAAACGCAAAACATGGTAAATTTTATGTGTTTTCGATGTTGTCACCGCTTTATTGTTGCGTTTGTTGCACTTGCACGCCACGGAACGGTACATAACCTCACACTCATTGCGCATCATTATTTGTTATTTCTTTATGAATTGTAAATTGAACGCGATTGTTTGTGGAAGTTAAATTACCTGCGAATTATTCCCGAAGCACGCTGCCGTGACATCCCAACATTTGTGGATGATGATAATTCGCGCCTTTTTTTCATTCATACAGTAATGTTTTTTTTTAACAAAAAATACCGTTAGATTATGTTTCAAATTACTGACGATAATTCGCATTTGCAAAATCTTCATATTAATTGTTAATACGCTATATTATAAATTGTCATCTTTTTCTAATCTTATATTGTCATTTCCCTCAACACTATCTCCTGTTTTAGTTTATGATAAATGCACAATATTTACCCAGAATTCTATATTTTAGTTTAGTGCTCGAAATAATTTCATTAGATGTGTCAGTTGACATATTAGAAACCTCATGCATAACATCATCCACTGACACAGGCTCATTGTCAGTGACGGTTCGCGGGGTTTTTTCTGGTACGGCCGAGGAACAAGAGGTGGTAATACAGATAGGTAGGGTCAGTCTATTACCACCTCTTGTTCCTCGGCCGTACTAGAAAAAACCCCGCGAACCGTCACTGCTCATTGTATAAAGATGCCTTCTTAGTCAACATTTTGAATGCAAAACTCTATTTTTCTTCCAAATGTCGTGATATGCTTTAGAAGCTTTATTTTTAATGTTTTCATCATAATCAGGCAGATCATTGTTCATCTACCAAGTTTTCATGTGTAAAAGTTACGAGCCTAATGCGGTGATAAAAATGATGAATTTCAATGATCTTAGAAGGATGCGATTTGTTAATTATTTTTTGACGTTTGCAATGTCGTTCGCGCCACAGATAGTGAAACAATTGTAGTAGTCTATAAATATAAGTGAAATTCTAACATTCGTAAAGTTTTTATTGGAGTTTTAGCAAGTAATAGCTTCATCACTTCAATATACTTTTCAATAAATGTGCATTTCATGTGACAGTACGGACCGAAGTAAAGCCGGGCCCACACGATGCTACGAACGTTTGCCTCAAATGTTTGCTTCCAAGTGATGAGTCAAACGTTGGACGAACGTCTTGACAGATGCGCTCCCACACGATAGACAAACGTTGGATCCAAATGCAGTTGGTTCCAACGTTTGTCTGAAGAAGGTTCACCCCCTTATTAGTTCTCAGAGTCACCGCCAGGGTGACAGTACATATAGTAGAGGTTATTATTCATTTATGTTATGATAGTTACATAATTGTTTTTACTTTTTTTAATCATTTAATTAAGTATTAAACCCTTAAGTTCAGTTAATTTTTTCAGCTGATTACTTACCTATTATTTATATTTATAAGCACGTAAAATAAATATTAAAAAGACCGTTACTTATGATACACGGTTGTCATTCGTACAAATGTTTGTGCATGTCGTGTGGGAATGTATCCAATGCCACCAAGTATGCCAACCAATGACAGAGAAAACCCTTTGAAGCAGACTAAAAGACCGACAGCCGGCCGAACACCTTCCAACACGAACGTTTGACGCTCGAAGCTGGCCACTCGTAGTTCGTGGATCTCCCACATGATGCGCCCAACCATCCAGCGTCCAACGTTGGAAGGTGTTCGTAGCATCGTGTGGGCCCGGCTTAAACGCAACAACTTCTGGTCCAATATTTACGACGTTGCCGAATTTCTTGTCTCAGTATAACTAATGTGAAACAAAATATAATTAACCTAAGGAGGAACCTTAACCTCACCCTAACCTAAGCATAAGCACTAATCGTTGCAACCGCTAACTGGTAAGTTAAGACAACCTGTTTTTAAAAGGAATAGCACCGATTCGCATAAATCGGAGATTTTCACGCATGCGCATTTTTCAGTCACATGAAATGCACATTTGCCAAAAATCATCAAAAAAGTAGAATTCAATTTCTATGATCAGGTAATATCATAAGAAACAACTTTTGACGTTTTGAGACACAATGTTTAATTTGCTTTAAAAACAATAATGCCACAACTATAACCATACAGGATGTTCCAAAATGAGCTGGACAGTGTTGGGTAACTTTGTTATTATTAATGATGGATACATGGGACATACTTAAATAGGAAATGTTATGCTTACCCAGATTCCATGGACAAAAAATTATAAATGTTGAAAAATTTCGAAGTTCTTAAGAAGAAAAATCTGAAAATCACTAGGAAACTTTATTAATGTCAGTACATCTACAGAGGATGTTTACACAGGTAAAGAAAAATATAATATTACATTCTTATGCCCACTTGCACCGCAGAACTTAATCATGATTAAATTTTAATCATGATTAACTTTAATCAGAGTATTTCTGTTGCACCGTCGGCTTATTAAGCATCTATCGACCACGGAGTATTATTATAGAGAGCACACATTTTTCTAGGGATTTTCAGTTCTTTTTTGGTTATTTTACGTCGTTCTATTGAGAACAGAGGAAACAAATGCGCGGTAAATATGAATACTAAATGCTAACTAACACACTATTATTATTATTTCTTATTATTGGACGAGGTAAACAAACCAAAATTAATAAAATCATTAACCTCCAAGCCATCGATTTCATCAATCTGCTCAACTATTCCCAAATCCATCGTTTTTAATAACAAAGACAAAACGAAGGTTATTAATTTCAAAATCATCTGCCAAATGTAACTAACTTCACGACTATATTCGTCGTGAAGTTATTCGTTTTTGAGTTAATCGGCCAAAATCGGCTGATTAAATATTTGACGTTTCTTGGGGACTTTAATCATGATTAAGTTGCGGTGCATGCCAATTCTCCACTAACCATTGATTAACTTTTTAATCATGATTAAGTAGCTGCGGTGCAAGTGGGCATTAAACTTATATAAAAGATGCAGAAAAAGTTTTTAATATAAAAGGCATTAGTGTTGAAGGGTAAAACCTTAAAATTACATCAGAATAAAATTCAAGGTATACTACATCTATCCATAGATTAGACTTTTGACATTTTGAGTGACAGATAACCCACTAGGATGCCGAGCAACTCTCGCCACAAAAAATAGTACTTATGAAACTTTGCGGGAAATGTAACTGTAATTTATTATGAAAATTGCACTAAAAAATCTACTATCCCATGAAAATGTGGCCGGCAAAAAATAGTTAAAACTCAGTCGATAATGTGTCAGATGACAACTTCGCGTATGAATATATTGGAAGTATACCAGTACCAACCTAACATCAGGCAAAATTATATTTTTTCTCACTTTGTTGGTACTTTTCACTTTCTAGTATTTGTCACTAAAGATGTCAAAAAGGGAGTAGAGAGGTATCAACTTTTGTTTTAACACCATATAAGAAGGAAGTGCTGGTGCCAGAGCGAAATTTTTTTTTTACTGATTTTTGGTGATATAAATTGTTAACATTTAAAAAAAATTAACACAATTGTAAATTGCCATCAACACGCAAGGTTGAACTTTTTTTTGTTTTTGTTGGGAATGTTAACACAAATTGTCACAGAGGATAAGTCTCACCACTTTCAATCCGAACGCAAACAATCTTCCATGGAATTAAAACATTCCACCTCCCCAACAAAAAAAAAAAGAGTTCAACCTTGCGGGCTGATGGAATCGTCTTGAACTTTTTTTTTTGTTGGGGATGTGGAATGTTTACAAATGTGCTGACGTTTGTCCTTTGACTAGGAATAGTGAAAAAAAATTACCACAATTGTAAATTGCCATCAACACGCAAGGTTGAACTTTTTTTTGTTTTTGTTGGCAATGTTAACACAAATTGTCACCGGGGATGAATCTTGGGCTCACCACTTTCAACCCGAACGCAAACAATCTTCCATGGAATTAAAACGTTCCACCTCCCCAACAAAAAAAAAAAAAGAGTTCAACCTTGCGGGCTGATGGAATCGTCTTGAACTTATTGTTTGTTGGGGATGTGGAATGTTTCAAAATGGGCTTGTCTGACAAATGTGCTGACATTTGTCCTTTGACTAGGAATGGTGAAACTGCCACATATGAGGGTAAGACAATATACCGGGTGAAGCCTTTAACATGTTTTTTGAAAATATTTAAAAAACAGAACATTTTACGCAGAAATGACCTGGGTGAAAAATAATCGTACGGCCATAATCATGTATTATTGTTTTTCTCCCAGGTGGCGCTGTTGTCGCTAAATCAAGGTCATCACAATTTTTTTTTAATGGGAACCCCTATTTTTCATTGCAGATTCAGATTCCTCATTAAAAACCAAGAACAATTTACTGAACTTATTTTTTTGTCCGCCTGGTAGATGGCGCTGTAATCGCTGAAAATGATAATTCGCTAGGATGCTTGCGAGTTTAGCGTGTACATTCAATTGCCGCGTATGTAAAAGATGTTTTAATCACCTTTTGTAAAAATATCTTTTTTTTAAGGTAATTTTGAAACTATTTTTTAGATAACCTGGAAAGATATTTTTATTTTTAATTCACTACAAAGACATTTTAGCAAATGTCAGTGTACCTTATACCCTTTTAAATTAACCCTTTCGGCCCTGGCGGTGGCAATTGCCACCGCAACATTTACATGTTTCTACTTACTATGACAATCCATAATTTTGCTGTTTATCACTAGATGTCACTTCAACAAAGCCTCACTAATTAATTTCTATACTAATTAATCAAATCAGTTCAAATTTAGTATTTATGGTCCCCATCGATAATAATTAAAAAAATTTTTTTTTTTCAAATTTAAAAATTCCAGCGCTGAAAGGGTTAAGAACGCATGTTTTGCCGGTAGATGGCAGATTACCATTCAGGGTGCCCCGTCAGTTGTCTGAGGAACACAAAATGAACAGAATGGGTGAACACTGTGAATGCTACCCTTTTAAATTAAGAGCACATGTTTTGCCAGTAGAGCGCAGCATATGTATGCTTACCATTCAGAGTGCCCTGTCAGAACAGAATGGGTGAACACTGTGAATGCCGCATCGCACTGTACCACTCTGCAGGTACTCCGACAGGCCATTCCCCATAAGCGATCTGGACTCCTGGCAAAGGGAGTTATGCTTCTAGATAACAATGCCCGCCCTCACAGAGCAAGATCAACGCAGGAGCTGTTAAGTCTTAGCCCTTTTCCTATTTTCATCTGTTTGGGCCAGAATCATTTGGGGTAGCCGTCATTTTGAAAGGGATGGTGCCATAATCCAAGAGGTTTACTCATTGGCTGTGACAGCAACCAAAATACTCTTTTCCGCTGGCTTTCAAGGACTTGTATAGAGGTGGGATAACTGTCTGAATGTGTCCAAAAGTTACTTTGATTATTATCGCCTCGATCCAGTTTTGTGACTTATTTATTGACTTACCCTCGTATATAACAAAACGAATCGGTACTATTTAAGTACTTACGATGCAAATAGCAGAGGCAGACATGATTTAAAGCAGTGATTTTTAACTCTTTCGAATGCGCAATCCCTTTACAAGTTAAAAAATTCGGGCGACCCTCATGGCCCTGAGACCATCTGTTTGGGCCAGAATCATTTGGGATGAAACAGATGATGCCTTAATCCAAGAGATTACTCGTTGGCTATGACAGCAACCAAAAGACTCTTTTCCGCTGGCTTTCAAGGACTTTTATAGAGGTGGGATAACTGTCTGAATATACAAAAGTGAAATAAATGCCAGGAAGTTGCTTTGATTATTATTGCCTCTATCCAGTTTTGTGACTTATTTATTGACTTACCCTCGTATATAACAAAACGAATCGATGCTATTTAAGTACTTACGATGCGAATAACAGAGGCAGACATGATTTAAAGCAGTGTTCTTCAACCCTTTCGAATGTGCAACCCCCTTACAAGTTAAAAAATTCTGGCGACCCTCAGGGCCATAATAAAAGACAATGTTCCTCTCTGTACTGCATCCTGGTACCCAAGCGGACAACCATAAAGTATACAGTTGGGGTATAAGTATTGCATGACAGCTGTCAAAGGTAACAAGTTTTACTGTCAACAACTACTGCGCGAGTTGCGATGGCATTTGCACTGTATCAGTTTTAGAACCACGTTTCGACAAATTATTAAAAAATAAACAGGCACAGCCTTCTCAATGAAATTATAGTTTCTTCATTGTAGCCTAAGGGCCGGTATATTCATCTGTTCAGTAAAGTGTCTGTTAGTTACGTGTTCAATAAATTTATAGGTCACCTGTAAGGCATTTGGGTATATTCATCCGAATTTATGTGTTACGTAACTACGGGACACTTACGACGTTATAATTCGGGTAGTACGGTTTAGAAGACAAGGTAAGGTATATATATATTTCTATAAGGGAGAAAGAGATATTATGCATTTTCAGTAATACGGTTGGGAACACTGTTGCATTATTGTTTGATGCTTGTCTGTCTGCCTTCGGCTTCGTACCCCGAACTTGCCTCCGTGTGATGTCGATGAAAACAATTCCGTGTCATTCTAACAATTTAAGGGCGCTTCACAACAACCCGGGAATGGTAACGAGTACCAAAAGTTAAACGATGATTCGCATGTTGATATACACAACTAATAACTAATTTCTGGTAACCGGAACAAAAAGGTTGGTACATTTTCGTCCCCGTTGCCGTTTACTAGTTGTTGTGAAATCGCCTTTTTAAATTGTTATAAGGTCGCCGATTTATATATCACCAATCTCGTAATAAATTTTGTCTACCTCAAGCTTTATGTTATCTATAATGTCTATTTCACTTTTATAATAGCAATCTTTCTACGCACATCGGGATATTTTGAGGTTATAATCCTCTCTGTAAGCTTCTACTTGACACTCAAAGGGATCTGTAAGTTTATCTGTTCAGTAAACTGGATTTACTGAAAGGTTAGTGTTACAGTTAGTATCTCATCAGTAACGCTACTGAACACTTTACTGAAAGGTGAATATACCGGCCCTTAAACCTACAAACTCTTCCCTTTTTTTACCTGTGATCCCCCGAGTAAGGCTTTGCGGCCCACAGGTTGAAAAACTCTGATCTAAAGTTCACACAGCCTTCTCACTGAAATTGTAGTGTAGGACCTGGAAACTCTTGCCTTTTTCTCACCCGTGATCCCCCGAGCAAGGCTTTGCGGCCCACAGATTGAAAAACTCTGATCTAAAACCAAGGAAATAAACGTCTCACCACACTATCTCACCCAATGACAATGCCTACTTGTATATTTCAGGCGCAGCATGGTGGTCCATGGCCTCGCACCTGGCAGCTCAGGACTACCTCGCTCGGCTCCAGGCGTCCGGCATAAACTTCTCCGGTCTGGCCAACCCGGCCGACCCCTATGCGGCCCTCGGCCTCTCCTCCCTGTCGGGCCACCACAAGACTTCGAAGAGCTCATCGAAATCATCCTCCTCATCACTGCCCAAGAACTCACAAAGCGTAAAAGATAAGTCCTACAATGCGCACTCCGCCGGCAGACTAGACACCTCGACGAAGACGTCCAGCAGCAAGTCGTACTCCTCGTCGGCGAAGTACACCTCCTCGTCCTCCTCCTCGGCCTCCGGCCTCCACCACCACCACCAGGGTTCGAAGATGCACGGTTCTGGTTCTCCCATGAACGACAAGGGGAAGATCAAGGTGAACGACATCTACTCGAAGCTCAACGAAAACAAAGTGAACTGCAGCAGTCCGAAAAGCTCGCAGCAGCCACCGACTTCCAGTATTTTCACTAGTCCGCTGTCTCTGGCCAGTAACTCCGACGGGAACGAGAGCGCCTCGCTGACCTCGACGACTCAGAGCCTGAGCTCCTCGACTCCTCCCAGTGTACCTCCTAGTATTCTAAGGTATGTATATCCGATTTCGGTGTGATTGATGTTTTTCACTAATTCGGTTGATGTGTTAGTGCTGCGTTAGAAGGAAACGGGTGAGTAATCATTTTTCTAAACTACAACCAATCAAATTGGTGTTTATAGTTCATCCGTTGAGAGCTGACGGTGACTCATGCATTTTCGTACTAAGAATCGCTTTGCATTTTGTATCTATCTTTTTCTATCATGTACGAAACAGTATAAAATAAAAGACGAACGTGTGTCTGCGTGTTAAAGAATAGGGCAGCGTATACTTAAGTCTAAGCTCACGCATGACTCTTGCATCGCATTGGCACGCTTCATATAAACACACAAAACACGCGAGCGCTACGTCAAATAACATAACCGTAAAAAGTTTGTTTAGGTGGTGTGCGAGAATTTTTAAATATCAGCGCGGCACCAAATTTTCTTACGGACATACGTTTACTTAAATCTTGATTCATGCGATTTTAAGCGATGAGTCACCGGCAGCTCTCAGCGGCTCGACTATACAATGTTTTAAATGTTGTTAATAACTTACGAGTACCTTTCTATAGTACCATTGAAAGAACAACTGTTTAGTGTTTAATTAACTCGGTGCTGTTTCCAGCGACCCGAATTCAATTCTCGGTGGTGTTCGTCTGCCACCCGATACTGAAATAATTAAATATACTTCTTCCATCGTCGGCCCTAAAATTCCCGGTACTACGAACAGAGGTCGGAAGAAAACGATCTCCCTGGATCCGCCGCTCGTCAGTGTTCATCCGACCCATTCCAGCACCGGCATGCTCATCGAGAGGAGCACCAAGAGGCAGAGACTGGTAATTTTGCACGTTGCGTTGAAATAGCTAGGATCTCAATCGTTTCGCCTGCAGGATTCATCCGGTTCCGATCAAAACAGTACGACGTCAACCCCGGGCCCCAACGATCGAGTCGAGGTGATCAAACTGCCGGCCACGAACGGGAGCCCGTCCGGAGGCGCGTCGTTCACAACGTTTTCCGACAATAACCTAGAGGCTCCTCTGAACCTGTCACTCAAACCGACCATGGGCAATCACTCCTCTAGTTCATCCCTGAACTCGTTAAGCAACATGTCGGCGAATATAGGTTTTGAAAGAATATGTAAGTAATATGAGCGTACACCCCCTGCAAACGGTAAAACGCAATTTCTGTACAGCTCGACGCAAGCCGGGACCTAAACCCCGGAAGGTGCTACAAGCGTCGAGCCTACCGCCCGGTGCGCCAAGTGCGTCCTTAGTACAACTGTTTGCAACTGCCGACTCTCCTAGGCCCCCTAGTCGTTCAGAAAGTGATAATCCTTTGACGCCGAATTGCACCGGCAACACGACGATATCGTCGCTTCCCGCACCCAACCATAAGGATTCGCGACCTCGAAATCTGGGCAGAGGGGTCAGCAAGCCTAAGAAGAATACTGTAGCCTCGTTACTAGCACAAAGTAGAGCATTAGGTAAGGATTTTTGTTATTTCAATTATTTACTGATAAACAATTTGGATAAAATAAAGTTGGTTGTCTCATTTGCTCTCGCTTTCACCGGCCCACCGGACGGCCTGACATCAACGCGGTGTCACGCTGGTTTAGTATATTCGGATGCCATGTTGCCTGGAATCACTTTCTAATGCTAAATGTATGGCATACATCCCAGAGACCATTTTATGCTCTTCGGCCCACATTTTCTTATCTGATTTTCTTTTTGTTATGCATAGAACGAAACAAAGGGTTCCTATGGTTAAGATAGTCAAAATAGCACTACCCCTAGATTTTTTAGGGTGTAAAAATAAGGGGGTCGTCGTCGGCCCACTGACCATGGGGACGACAACCCCCTCCGCCCTTTCTGTGGGTAAAAATAGTTATTTATGCAACAAGTGAGTAAAGTAATACTTTTTTTTCACGAGTAGGAAAGATTGCCGCATGAGCCGAAGGCAAGTGCGGCAATTCCTACAAGTGAAAAAAAGTTGCTTTACTCTCGAGTTTCATACAAAATTTTTTCTACGTCCGTAACTTTAATAATAAAACCTTAATCATTTTTTATAAGTAATAATACTTGTTTTAAATAAAGAAAATAATAATAATCATCAAGTTGTCTTGATCGGAAACGAATGTATGATATTTATCGGCGGAACTCGCGGCGTGTTGCGAAGCGTTCATGACACACTTTGCGCAAACAATTTTTTAGTTGCGTTAAAAAATGAACCGCTACGGCACTTTTTCACGCAAAAGAGTGAAAAAATGAACCGTTATGGCACTTTTTTTCACGGTACTTGAAGGGTTCAGGAATCACATATTTTATGAACGCAGATTAGTGAAAAAAACTGTACATTTTATAACGGACGTAGAAAAAATTATTTTTTTACTGACAAACGAGTGAACAAAAAATTCTGAAAACCTTCATGGAAATAGTCGACCCCATTTGACCAATTTTTTCCAAGGTCATTTAGAATAAAATTTGTTTGCCTGGAAGAGGGTCATTCTAAGATACCGAAGTCGATCCCCAATCCCACCCCCTGGTGTGGGGGTGGGGGCAACTTTAAAATCTTGGAAGGGAACCTGAATTTTTATTGCAGATTCGGATTCCCCATAAAAAAATAAGTAACTTTTATCTGAAACATTTTTTTTAAAGGGTTAACTGTAGGTACCCTTTGACCTCGTGCACTAATATACAGGGTGTTTCAGAGCTCTGGGAACGGTCAATCATGTGCTTATTTTATTACCTCACCTCAGAATTTTCACGATCCGCCACACCTTGAGTGCAAGGTTAATATAAGAGAACAAAATCAAGTGTTCTTTATTTATTAAAAACATCAACAAACACCAATCTGTTTAAATTAATGGTAGTCAACCAGGTCCCTACCGCCATCTAGTGGGCGTTTCCAGCTTGGTGAGCGATAGGGCTTTTGATGGTGGCCGATTTTTTTCCGTATGAAAATCGTTTATTCCTTACGAAATAAATGTATACAGGGTGTTTCAGAGCTATGGGACCGGTCAATGACGTGCTTATTTTTCATAATTTCGAAAAATGTTTTATACAAAAGTTGTGTATAATAGTGATCTGCATGCCCTTATAATATTTAAATTTATACAGGGTGTCTCATAACAAAGTTACAGACCGAACTTATGTTTTTTTTTTTAATGGAACACCCCGTATTTTTTGTCATTTTTGAATTATATGGAGCAAATAAAGGTGAGTTACTTCAATACTCCCTATACCTATTGTTTGCCGTTTTCGAAATATTTGAAGATTTGTTGAAATGCATGGTCTGGGTGAAATTTTATTTTTCCCCAGTGATTGACGTTGAACGATTAAAATCATTTTAATTATTTGCTTGAAGGTTCGAACTGTAGAGCCAACCATGATTTCATACAAAAAATTATACAGGATGATGAAAAAAAATGCGGTAGAAAAACCAAACTTATAAAGTTAAATAACTTCGTTTTTTCAAATGGCACAACCTGTATTTAGTAACGTATTCTTAAGTAGAATCCAATTATTTTTCAGATTTTATAAGGGTTCCCTGTTCCTAATCTCAATAGTTTTCTTGTATTCGGCGATTATCATATCAGGAATATTTATTATAATATGAAGGATAATTGGATTCTACTTGAGAATACGTTACTAAATACAGGGTGTGCCATTTGAAAAAACGAAGTTATCCAACTTTATAAGTTGGGTTTTTCTACCGCATTTTTTTTATCACCCTGTATAATTTTTTGCATGAAATCATGGTTGGCTCTATAGTTCGAACCTTCAACCAAATAATAGAAATGATTTTAATCGTTCAGCGTTGATCACTGGGGCAAAAATAAAATTTCACCCAGACCACTCAGCATTTCAACAAATCTTCAAATATTTCGAAAACGGCAAACAATAGGTATAGGGAGTATTGAAGTAACTCACCTTTATTTGCTCCATATAATTCAAAAATGACAAAAAATACAGGGTGTTCCATTAAAAAAAAACAAGTTTGATCTGTAACTTTGTTATGAGACACCCTGTATAAATTTAAATATTTTTAGGGCGTGCAGCTCACTATTATACACAACTTTTGTGTAAAACATTTTTCGAAATTTTGACAAAGAAGCACGTGATTGACCTTTCCCAGAGCTCTGAAACACCCTGTATACATTTATTTCGTAAGGAATAAACGATTTCTTTTGTAAATTTTCATACGGACAAAAATCGGCCACCATCAAAATCCCTATCGCTCAGCAAGCTGGAAACGCCCACTAGATGGCGGTAGGGACCAGGCTGACTACCATTAATTTAAACAGATCGGTGTTTGCTGATGTTTTTAATAAATAAAGAACACTTGATTTTGTTCTCTTACGTGAATCTTGCACTCAAGGTGTGGCGGATCGTGAAAATTCGGAGGTGAGGCAATGAAAACCAAAACGGAGTTTCTGCGCTAGTTTCCTCTTTAAAAATAAGTAGTGCAGCATGACTGGTTGTCATGGAGACGCATTAACATCTCTCGGTTTATCTCGCCTTTGAAGTTTCATGAGCCGCCATGAATGGTTGTCATGGAGAAGCATAAACATCTCTCGGTTTATCTCGCCTTTGAAGTTTCATAAGCCGCCCTTAGGAACTACACATTTATTTCTATTCTTTAGGAATGATCGTAAGACCAAAACTGTACTAGATAATAAATTAAATATAAGAAGGCAAACTTTCTTTTATCCAAAGGTATTAAGTAATTTAAAGATTGCACACGAGTGACTTTTAATCATAAAACAGTTTTGTCATAACTTCCAAGTCTGTTAAAATGGGAGATTCATTATTAACCCTTTCGCAGCGCCATTAGATCTTAACCTCTTCACTTCCAGGTCGAGAAGCAAAAAGAAAGCAAACAAAAATATTTTACAAGTAAAAACAAATTTAACCCATTAGCGCCATCTATGGAATATTTTATCATATTTTTTTGCATAAATGAGTAAGTCTGTGACGGTGGAATAATACTTCGACGAAAAACAACGAAAAAGTGATTTTTCAATAAACCTAAGATTATCCTATAACCCAATCAAAGCAGCGTGGGCGTGAAGTGGTTAAAGGTTAACTAGTGTGCTGCAGAATTATAACTTTTGTATAGTGTGCGTAATTATCCGGTTCCCGCAGTGAAAGGGTTCATTTATTAATTTCGCCTAACCTAACCTAACCTGGCAATTTCCATCTTATTAAAACAATCTGTATACAAAGAAGAGAGTACTGATTGGCTGAGGTATCTTCGAGACTACCTATTGGCTGAGGTATCTTCGAGAGTACCGATTGGCTGAGGTATCTTCGAAATCCATCGTGTTGGTAAAAGTCAGGTGCACACTCTATACACGTGCGCATTAAATTAGAGGTTAGTTAATTGAACAAAACTGTTCCCATGACTAAAGGTCACCTGTGTGCGTCCATCCGCACTTCAAATTCATGTATGCAACGCCCACTAATCCACTTTGTTTATTTTTAATGATTATAGGTATAAAACCTATGCCCATACTAGATCCAAACGCGTCAATGTCTCAACAAATGTCGCTGTTAAAATCTAATATTTTGGCTGCACAACAGTATATAGCAGAAGTAGGAGGTGATGAAAAAACACTAAATAAATTTTTGCAGGAGAAATTCAGGGGTACTCTAAGTGATTCTAGCACAGTCGATGCCTCAACAGACTCTGATAATCTTACAGATTCTAATCAGACCGATTCCGAACTGGAGCTTGAGATCGCGGCTAAAAAACAAAAGCAGTTCGATGAACGTGCACTGAGAGTGCCGCTAGACAAAGGTAGTACACCGTACCCGTCGATAAGCATTTAATTGTAACCACGGTAACCGTCTTATACGCTGCTATGGGACAGTTACCATTAATTGTGTCGTTCATGTATTATTTGTAATTATTATCAATAGGTTGGAAGAGGGAGACGATAATAAGGGGTGTGACGAAAAATGGTTGCATAAAAGGGGACGTGACTTACGTCGCTCCGGATTCGAGCAATAAATTTAAGCAAATGTCGGACGTTACTCAGTACCTTGAGTATCAGAAAAACACCGAGCTGAGTAAGGAAAACTTCACTTTCAGTTGTAGAGTCATACTGGGCGACTATTTGCAACTGTCACCGCCCGATTATTCCTTAGATGGTGAGTTTGTGAGGATGTCTGAAGAGGAAGTGGCGAAAAGGTAAGAAAACTGCTCGTCGATGCTGTGGTGAAGTCATTACAACCCGTTAGATCTGCCGTTAAAAAATGTAGGTTGTCGTTACAACCTGTTAAATCTGCCGTTAAAAATGTAGGTTGTCATTACAACCTGTTAAATCTGTCGTTAAAAAAACGTAGGTTGTCATTACAACCTGTTAAATCTGCTGTTAAAAAATGTAGGTTGTCTTTACAATCTGTTAAATCTGCCGTTAAAAAATGTAGGTTGTCTTTACAATCTGTTAAATCTGCCGTTAAAAAATGTAGGTTGTCGTTACAACCTGTTAAATCTGCTGTTAAAAATGTAGGTTGTCATTACAACCTGTTAAATCTGCCATTAAAAAATGTAGGTTGTCATTACAACCTGTTAAATCTGCTGTTAAAAATGTAGGTTGTCATTACAACCTGTTAAATCTGCTGTTAAAAATGTAGGTTGTCTTTACAATCTGTTAAATCTGCCGTAAAAAAATGTAGGTTGTCATTACAACCTGTTAAATCTGCTGTAAAAAAAATGTAGGTTGTCTTTACAACCTGTTGAATCTGCTCTTAAAAAATGTAGGTTATGCCATGAAATGTCATTTAAATATCACTACAACCTGTTAATTCTACTGTTAAAAAATGTAGGTTGTCATTACAACCTGTTAAATCTGCTGTAAAAAAAATGTAGGTTGTCTTTACAACCTGTTGAATCTGCTCTTAAAATATGTAGGTTATGCCATGAAATGTCATTTAAATATCACTACAACCTGTTAATTCTACTGTTAAAAAATGTAGGTTGTCATTACAACCTGTTAAATCTGCTCTTAAAAAATGTAGGTTATGCCATGAAATGTCATTGCAACCTGTTAAATCCGCCGTTAAAAATTTTTTTTGTTTCTTTGAGTGGCATTGAAACGCATTTGTTATCGACCATCCAATTTTGACTCCAATTCCATTTTTCGAATAAAAATTTATGCGTGTAATCGTAATCTATAGATTAGAAGAGCTTAAAACGGCGATGCGAACAAATTTGCCGGTGGAACAAAGAATAGAGGTGGCCCGACGGCAGCAGGCAGCCAGGGCGGCCGCCCGGCTAGACAGAGAACAGGCAAGAATAGCTCGTGAAATTGAGAGATCTGAAAGGCAGGAAGCAGCCAGGAGGGACCGCGAGGCCAGATCGCAGCAACTAATGGAGGTACGTACGTGCTCGAATCCCCCCCACCCCCCTGATCAGTGTCCTAACATCGTCGATGTTGTGAGCTTGCCCGATGAAATCAGCAGCTATACACCGTGTCTCATCCCATTTGTATTTTGAATAGTGTGTTTGTGTTAGGGCCGAAAACGTCTAGCGTTCACTTTAGAACAGAAAATTCAGATAATATCAGAGATAGAAGGTGGCAAAACGAAATCAGACGTGTCTAGGGAACTAGGTTTGGCCAGTTCGACGGTTGCCACCATTTGGAAGAACCGCGACAGTATAATCAGCGCGTACGGTTCCGAAAGTTACGGCCGAAACAGCCCTAGTATTTTACCTGTGTTAGACATCGGGTCTGACATTCCGGTAGGAGTTCTTTTTTTTGCAATGATTTTTTAATTAAATGAGGTGTCAGGTTTTTAAAACCCACTAACACATGCTTCAGCCGAACGAGTAGAAATAAAACAATCATTTGTGTTCATCCGTAGACTTATTGCGATGCCCTAACCGTATTCTTTGTGTACATCCCCATCTTTAGTTCGTTTTCATCGTATTGCCGTATTGTTTATGTGAGCATGGAACATTTATAATTTTCACATTGTGTTTGGAATAAAATGTATTTTTTTTGCGTTAATCGATGAGAGAATTAACGCTTCAAGCGCATGACTACTTATATTTGAAGCGAAACATTCAGCAGATTCACTAGTGTTTGTTGTTTTTTTTTTGCATTCGATCATGTCTATACAGAACGGGCCATAAAGATGAGGTACAATTGTAAGAACGTCTGAGTAATTTTAGAATATGAGACCAACGTTGTTTCTATTTGATAAAAAACATTAAATATTGTTTCCCCGTCAGAACACCTACAGACCGGTTTCGGGCTTTCAGGTCTCATCAGTGCAGTTGGTTGCTGATGGGGAAACGTTTACATTATTATTGTTATATCTGTCAGTGGTTATGTCACTCAGATTGGGTTTAGTACAACATCCGGCCAATAGATTCCGCCACTTTGGCGTTTCTACCTTGTTTATAAAAGTCTACATTTAAAACTTGAGTAGTACAAGCTAATACTTGTAGATTGTTTATAAAAAAAAACATTAAATATTATTTCCCCATCACCTACACACCCGTTTCGACCTTTCAGGTCTCATCAGTGCAATTGGTTGCTGATGGGGAAACATTTACTTTATTATCGTTATATCTTTCAGTGGTTATGTCACTCAGATTGGGTTTAGTACAACATCCGGCCAATAGATTCCGCCACTTTGGCGTTTCTACCTTGTTTATAAAAGTCTACATTTAAAACTTGAGTAGTACATTTTTGATCTGCAAAAAAGGCAACATCGATAACGTCAAGAACGATCAGTGGCAATCAAAGGTACGGTTTTAAGTCCCTGTTAAGATTTTTTGTCGGGCCTCTTCGTAATCGTTGGAGACAAGTGCTTGTGTTTTTCGATCATGTTTTTTCAACGACCCCTGTGACCCTAAGAGTTAACAACTGGTAACTGATCGATCTTTGTGAGCCCTGCAAAACTACTTCTTACACATGGCCACGCCATCTCTTAAGCTCCTCCAATTAGAACTACTAGCCAATCCCAAGTGGAAGGATCATATCCTAACTTTTAACGTTAGGAAAATTATTTTAGTTCAAAATTACTCCGTAAGAGGCGGCACTGTCGTTTAGCCGATTTTTTAGACACTTTGCGAACTGTGTGCTATAGGCGGGCCGTCTATTTTTAGACGCAAACATGTAGAATGGATTGCATACAGTTTATCATACATGGCGGCACTCGCAATATTTTCGCTTGCGTTGCAAATCCCACCCGCTACGCAGGCAAGTCACCTTGGTCATGGCACCCGCTCAAAAAGTGTTAATATACATGAAGTTGGTCCCGCTGCAGACGTTGCACTGTTGCCAATTTGTGTATATCGGGTTCAGAATACAGTTTTTAACAGCGCTGCCCCTGTCCAATATCACATAACGTTGCCATAGTAATAACAGTTGTTCAGAATAGCACTATAAGACTAGAAATGCTTTCTTTCAGCATATCTACATAAAACAGTAAAAGTTTCAATGGCAGGATTAAACAAAAGTTCTTTTCGTATCTTTAAATTTTAGATTTTGTGGATTGGATCTACTAATTAAGCTTTTAATGTTTATAAATGCCAATTTTGAAAAAAAAATTCAATACCAAGAAAACTTAAAAGTTTCCACGATAAGAAATACGGGTATCACATTTTAAAGTTCTTTTTAGTTTCCACGATAAGAAATACGGGTATAACATTTTAAACTTCTCTTTTGAAACCATCCTCATCTTTACGGCTCACCCTGTACAGTGAATCTGCGTAACTACTTTGTATCCTAATAGCTTGAGTCTGAGAGTATCTTTTTAAGATTCCGCCATTAACTACAAATAAATGTCGTTATTGTTATGAGTTGTTGTGATGTGTTGCATGTACGCAGGCGAAAAGAAAGCGACAAGAGGAGATCGAGAAGCACAAGCAAGAGGAACAGCACAGGAAGCAACAGGTAGATCCATTACTACTCACTCACTATTTTCAAAATATCGTTCGCAAAAATTCTTTTCACCCTCCCCGCCCCCCACCCCCCGTCTACATTCTGACAATGTTTGTTGCAGGAAAGAGAATTAAAAAGGCAACAGACTGCGATGTTGAAAGAACAGGTAATTGCAGCCTGCGATTTTTTTTCTTTTCGATCCGTAGCCAATGATTTTGTCATACATAGTTGCTTGTTCATTAAAGGTGCCTCATTGTCGTGTTTAGTAACCTCGAAATATTTTGCTATCGTGTTGCAGCGTCTGTAGAGTTTTTGTATTTATTTCACTTTGTTAGGTGATGTAAAATTATTTAAGCTTCTAAAGCAGTGTTTCTCAAAGTGTGTATGTAGGGTACGGGCAGAGTTTGCTGGGGGTACGTACCCAGGGGGCAGCTATTGGGGATGAGACACACAAATTTCGATTATTAGCTGATCATTTTCAAAGTTTGTCACTAAAAAAATAAAGTGTGATATTAACAAAAAAACCTGTTTCAAAATGTATCACGAAGTTAACGCCTCAACTATCAATCAATCAAAATATTGGGTTGTCATTAGAGTAAGTCCAATGTTTTTTTTGACGTGAACAAAGGTTTTGAACCAATTTAAACACGTTTGACCTTGAACATTTGTGGGGGGTACCCAGTGTTACAAAAACTATACAGCGGGTATATAGATGTCGAAAGTTTGAGAAACACTGTTCTAAAGGATTAAAGTGAATGTGTGAAATTCTTTCGTAAAAAAGTTTTTTTACAGGAACTAAGATGCACTTTGTTGGTATCACACACGATTTTTTATTTTTACGACTATAGTTTAATTATCAGACAGCAAAATAATAATAGTAATAGTAGTTTATTACGGGACATGCCCATTGGTACAAATACATGAAAAAAAGATCATCAAAATAGTTGGTTTATGGTACGGCCGAGGCATCAGAGAAATTAATTGAAAAAGTAAATTGCAAAATGTCAAATTAAGTGCATTTTATTGAAAAGTTCCCGAATCAAAATGTATCACGAAGTAATGGCTTCCACCACCAACCAGTTGTTTTTAAATTTTATTTGCATTTATCTCTAGTAAGTGATGTGTTGAGAAGGAGAGGGAGGAGTGTTTTTAGTTGGTATACTCCCGCCCTTCAGGGCGAGGAATCCAACACTGCCACACTATAAAAGATCTTCTCTTCTCTCTTTAAAAAGAAAAAAAAAAGCACAAGTCAAATGTTCACGGATAAGATGATGCAAGAGCCGGGACCGTAAATTATAATTGAATATTATGACTTCACTTAACAGACGTGCAACATATAACTTGGCTAAAGTTTAGCAGACAGTTTTGTGACTGTGCTGCCTCATATGGAGTAATCTCGAACTAAACAGTTCTACATAATGTTAGAATCAGTTTGGTTAGACAAGACTGACTCTCATTTTTGATCACTTCATCGCCTTCCATGAACTTTTTGTGCCAGGCAAATACAAGAGGCCTTGAAAATATTTAATTCCCGAACTGTGTCGCTTGTTTCACTTCAATGAATGACGCTTTGACTATATAAACATTTAAAACAAAGACAGTCTTGTGACTGTGCTGCCTTATATGGAGTAATCTCGAACTTAACAGTTCTACATAATGTTAGAATCAGTTTGGTTGGACAAAACCGACTCTCATTTTTGATCATTTCATCACCTCCCATGAACTTCTTTTGCCAGGCAAATACAAGAGGCCTTGAAAATATTTAATTCCTGAACTGTGTTGTCACTTGTTTCACTTCAATGAATGACGCTTTGACTATATAAACATTTAAAACAAAGTTTAGCAGACAGTCTCGTGACTGTACTGCTTCATATGGAGTATTCTCGAACTAAACAGTTCTACATAATGTTAGAATCAGTTTGGTTAAACAAGACGGACTCTCATTTTTGATCACTTCGTCGCCTTCCATGAGTTTATTGTATCAGACAAATACAAGAGGCCTTGAAAGTATTTCATTCGTAAATTGTGTCATCGCTTGTTTTACTTCAATGTATGACGCTTTGACTATATAAACATTTAAAACAATTTAGTAACATACTTCAAGCATTGGCAGTTTTACCGCGCCACCGTCACTTTGAGACACACATGAAGTTGGCATTAGCAGTCCATATTTATACAGTCAAAGGAATGACGACGCATCGCGCAACCTAGAGTTGCACCTTTTTCTCAGACATCGTAAGCTGTATTACCGACTGCTCTCCAACCTCCTGACATCCCCACCCAACACCATATTACGCGCTCGGAACAAAACATTTTGCTGATGATACACGCACCCTTGTTAGAGTTAAGATCTTTTAGTTCGAAATCACTCCGTATTAAAATGTTTGATTGCCGCTGATTTTTCCTGAACTCCAGTTTCAAAATTGCCCAAAACTGTCTGCTCAAGTTTTACTTTTCTCATCCAAATAAAATTTTAATTGTTGAGGGCGTTAATGTATGCCTAACCTCGTGCTAAATGTCATTTACACCATTTGCTTATTGCCCGAGGGCAGATTGTATAGTTCATCCGTTGAGAGCTGACGGTGACTCATGCATTTTCGTACTAAGAATTGCTTTGCATTTTATATCTCTCTTTTTTTATCGTGTACGAAACAGTATGAAATAAAAGACGGAACGTGGTCTGCGTGTTAAAGAATAGGGCAACGTAAACGTAGATCTAAGCTCACGCATGACTCTTGCATCGCATTGGCACACTTCAAATAACGTCAAATAACATAACCGTAAAAAGTTTGTTTGTATTGCGCTTTAGATTTCATTTCGATCGAGTTAATACTTAATTAATTTATCATGCTCGGAAATAAATCGCTAAAAAGTCAGTCTCAACATACGTTGATTAACGTGTTACATTATTTTGAAAACAAATCGCCAAATTATAAACCGGTGTGAAAATATATAAGGTGGTGCGCGAGAATTTTTAAATATCCTGCCAATGAAAATCAGCGCGGCACCAAATTTTCCTACGGACATACGTTTACTTAAATCTTGATTCATGCGATTTTAAGCGATGAGTCACAGGCAGCTCACAGCGGCCCGACTTTAAATATTGTTGGAGTTAAAAAAAAAACTTATTACGCAACTTGATTTAACCATATATACAGTATTCAAATAGTACTTTTCGAAGCTGTAATCATTCTACATAACCTAACGATGTCGATGTGGTAAACTTTTTTTTCGTAAATAAAATTTTACAGATAGACTAATGTGCGAGACATGTAGCAACGTATAATATTTGTGATACTGTTTGCGACTGTTAAAGTAGCTAATTAGTGTGAGTGATTCTAAGTAATTGTGTGTTGCTTGTGTAAATACTGTTATACTGTTTTTCTCCATAGATGTACATACAGGAAATCAGTAAACAGCGAGAATTACTCTACACTGTCGAACTGGTATGGCTCACATGTTCTAAGTGACATTTTCATATGCACGCATATCATTACCATGCATCTACTCTACTAACAATATCTCTTAAGGCTTTAAGTGTATTGGCATTTTGTTTCGCTACGACGTTGATGGAAAATTGCAAAGGGGTGATAGCTTTGATGTTAATTTAATCTGCACGCCATTTTGTAATGTACTGAGCAGTGGTACGTCGGAGGTAGCAGAGGTCGCGATACAGATAGGTAGGGTCGGTTGTAGAGATCTGTATTACCACCTCTGCTACCTCGGCCATACCATGAATCACCCCGTGAGCCGTCACTGATACAGAGGTAGCAGTAACGGCTCGCGGGGTGACTCGTGGTACGGCGGAGGTGGCAGGGGTGGCGACACAGATAGGTAGGGTCGGTTGTAGAGATCTGTATTACCATCTCTGCTACCTCAGCCGTACCATGAATCACCCCGTGAGCCGTCACTGGTACTGAGGTAACATTGACGGATCGCGGGTACGACACAGGAAGCAGAGGTGGTAATATAGATCTCTGCAACCGACCCTACCTATCTGTATGGCACCGTACCTATCTCGTGGTACGGCCGAGGTAGCTACAGATCTCAGCAACCAACCCTACCTATCTGTATGGCACCGTACCTATCTCATGGTACGGTCGAGGTAGCAGAGGTGGCAATACAAATAGGTAGGGTAGGTTGCAGAGATCTGTATTACCACCTCAGCTACCTCGGCCGTACCATGAGTCAGTACGCGAGCCGTCACTAGACTACAGTCCAGTTACAAAAAAAGTATCAAGAAGAAACCTTTGGCACAACCATCTAAAGAATACTTTAAGAAGCTTTTCGTGACTCAAATTGACTTGGATATTTCCACAGGAGTTACATGACTTCGTGACTCGCTTCGAGGAGTTGCCTCTCTGAGTCGACTCACCTCTACTGCATATATTTTATTGCCCAACAGACTGCAATCCAGTTACAGAGCAAGACGCAGAAAAGTATGAAGAAAACATTGGTATCGTATGTTCATTAAAAAAAAACCTCAAGTGTGCCATGATTTTTTATTTTTAAAAGTGTAAGTTGGCACACATGTTAGGAATTGCCATACAAAACGGCAGATCATTCTAAAAGTCACAATTATTCCGTGGTCACAATGGTTTACAGCAACCAGTAAAAACTTTTCTAGTTGAAAGTTATTTCCGAAATGGGACTAAGTGGACGGAAATTGGGTGTATTCATTCTACGCACCTTAGGCCGAGTTTCAGGAAGAATTTCCTAACGTTCTCATAATTTATGATGAATTTAAAAATACCTTATCATGATCTGTTATGTCTCCGTAAACCAGGAAGTGGTACGTACTCAGGATGCTATTAACACAGCCCAAGGAATTTTGGAATGTGAACCTACGTCTTCACAGCAAATTAATTCATCGGTAGGAACATGCCGCAAGTAACATAACTTCAATATGTGTTACCAACTTAAATTTTTAAAAATAAAAAATCATGGCACACTTGAGGTTTTTTTTTAATGAACATACTTTACAACCATCTAAAGAATATTTAACCTTCCTAAGGCTAGGTGGGGTAATTGTGTACCCCATCATCATATTTTTTTTTAAATTTCATTTAATATAATTTTGCATCAACTTCATCACAAAAAAAAAGAATCCTGTTCGCATTTATTGTAAAGAATTTTCCGTGTAAGAAATTTGAGCCAACCTTAGGAAGGTTAAAAAAGCTAAAGTTGTACGCTCAGATGTTTCTAAGTAAACTCTACTTTACACGTAGATTGTAACTACAAAGTTATCACTTCTTATTGCATTCCATCAAACGTCTACAATTATATTTTTGTAATACTTTAGGTTCCAACACTGAAAATTAAACTTATTTTAATTTGAAAGTAACGTTTAGTTTTGAAACTGCAGGGAGCTGGTTACTTTATTATTATTATTATTATTATTCGAAAATGCATGTCGATGCTTTTTATCCGCAAGACGCGTTCGATAAATAGCTACACCTGACACGTTTTTGTACGTAGGAGCGCGAACGCAGGAGGCAGCACATGTCGCTGGTGAAGGCGCTGGAGAGCAGGCGGAAGCTGGAGGAGAGGGAGCGGAAAAAGCAGCAGGCCCTGGCCGAGAAACAGGCCAACAAGGAGAAAAAGCTCGAGCAGCGGAAGATCGAGATGGAAATCTTGGCCGAGCTGAGGAAACCCTGCGAAGACCTGGAGTTGGACCAGCAGAGCCTGCCGGAGTTTAAGAGAATTCCGGGCTTGAAGTTATCGGGGAAGGCGTTCTCCGATACTTTGATGGTGTTCGAGTTCCTGCATAACTTCGGGGAAACGCTCGGTTTCGACATGGAATCGTTGCCCACTTTGGATTCACTGCAGCAGGCGCTTTTATCGAACGAAGGTTCTTCCGAGGCCGAGGAGGAGTTGCTGTCTGTGATGACGCATCTGCTGGTGTGCGCAATCGAAGATCCTGGCATTCCCAACCCGGCCAGACATACAACGATTTTAGGGCAGAGCTTAAGGCAGGCGGATATAACTCACGCCAATCTATCGGAGATCTTGAGAATATACCTGTACGCTAATGCTACGGGCGAGGTTAAAGCTCTAACCGGGGTGTCTTTTGAGAGGGATAGGGAGAAACGCGTCGCTGATCACCACCAGAATATCTGTGAAATGATGCAGACTCAGTCGGGGAAGAATGCTATTTACTACGAACAGCTGCACGAGAACGCGACTTGGAAAATGTCCATTTTGTTGAAGGATAAGCCGTTCTTATCACTTCCGCCAAGTGATAAGGCCGCCATCCTGGCGTTTTTGTGCAACGAGCTGCTGCAGAACAAGGCCGTCATTCGGCAGATCGAGGGGTCCCTGGAAACTGTTGCGCAGGCTAGGAAGGATAAGTGGTTGATTGATGCGAAAGTTAGAAAGTAAGTATAAACCAAAAATATTTGTCAGAAACTCCTTCCACGCTCCTTTTTCGAGCAATAACATCATTTCCTTGGGGGTGCGTTTTTGAATGCTTCAAGTCGTCGTGGCAGACACAACACCAACCATGTCTACGTTTTGTTCTTTAAGTTAATTTATAATTGTCTTTTTGATAAAATTTGCCCTTGTGAAGTTATTGAAAGAAAACCACCCCTGTTTTCTTATATTAATTCTACTTCAGCGGCCGTTGGCCCTTAAAAAAAATTTCATAAAGAAAAGTTGTCTAAAATTGTAACCTGTGTCAAATCCGAGATGAGTAGAGCGATTGACAACGGAATACAAACGGGCGAGACGGTTTTTTCGTCCCTACGCTAGCGACACCTAATAGGAGAAAATGGGAAACAGGTAAACAAAAGTCATGTGATCTTATTAAGGGCAGGGAATTCGTACGCTTCTTGAAACTTCATATTGTTCTCCTAAAGTTAATCTTGTAAACGGTTAAGAAACCAAAAATTATAAATTAAATTAAATTGTTTATGTCTTGAACTATGTGTTATTGTAAAAAAAAACAAATTCTTTTTTTTTTGTCATTAATCAGCGTAAAATTGTTTTATAGTAACTTATTTTGAGTTTGATGCATAGAAAATTCAATTTAAAGTGACCATACTAAAACTCATCGTTATTGATTGCCAATTACTCAACTTCAATAAGAAGTTAGATTTCTTAAAATTGCTTAAAAGTTGTATGCGCGCGACGAAATTTAGTTCAACGCATTCCTCACGAGTAGCGCTCATCCCCTTCTCTCCAATCAGGTGGATGCTGATAACGATAATATATTCAACGGGGCGTGATTATAGTTCTCGCCTTTGTGTGAGCCACGCATCGTATATACCAAAAAAATGGAAAGGGTAGATACGTGATGTTTCCGATCCCGCCTCCAGTTTTGTTCTCTCTTTAATATGACTTTTCATAGTCTCTCGTCACATCTGAATACCGTGATCTTAATATGTCAAATTTAACGGCGTAAAAACACTCGTCTAGCAAGAGAGAAACGCTCCGGGAAGAAAATTTTAGCGTGGTAATGAATGGTGGAAGAGAGGAAGACATGGTAAAAATTGTAAGATCACATGACTGTTTCGGTTACCTGTTTCGGATTTTCTCCTACTAGGTGTCGCTAGCGTAGGGATGAAAAAGTCAGCCCGCCTGTTTGCATTGGCGTTAGCGATCTCTCTACTCATCTCTGGTCAAACTGATATCTACTATTTTTTTCGTAAGAACGATCCACCTCAACTGAGGTAATGGGTACTCAAGGGCGTTTCTAACCAACTAGTCTAGGGGGGTTATTAAAAAAGAAGATGAATAAACTGGTGCTTCTGCTCTCATACAACTGTTCCGTGAAATCTGCCTATCCTTCTCCAACGTTTTAAAGCGTTGGATAAATTTACTGGTTATATCATTTGTTTGGAATATGTAATATCGGTAATTTTTAATAATAAAAATTGTTAAGCGAAAAATTCTTAGGGTAATTACCCGATTACCCCCCCCTTTGAAACCGCCGCTGTGGGTACTCCATTTTACACTTAAAAAATAAACTCACCGCCCACTCTTCCTAAAAAGTATTATGAACCGATGATAAAAAATTGTTTTTATTTAAGATTACGAATGCTACACAATCGAAAGATGCGATCGGAAGCGGTCGAAAAGGCAGCGAACACAAAACCGGACGGCGAAGCCGAAACCGGCGTCGACTCCCCGGCACCCCACAAAGACGACCTGCTGGACGAGGAAGAGAACAACATGAGCGAAAACGAAAGCGTGGGCACTCAACCGGAAGAAGAGGAGGACAACAAATTATCAGGAGAGGAACTAGGAAATAAATTAGACAAAGTATTAAAAACTTCGGAGACGCAGCTGCAAGTCATCAACACCACCTCGCATCAATTAAGAGCGACCTGCTTCGGCCAGGACAGATTCTGGAGGAGGTACTGGTCCCTGCCCAAGGCCGGCGGAATCTTCATAGAGGCCATCGAATCGGCCGACCCTAAAGTATTAGAAGAACAAATAGAAAGTGATAGTAAGACGGATCTCGGCATAACCAGCGTGGAGGACATTCAAAGGATAATACACGAGGTCGAAAACATAAACGACCCCGCTGTCGATACAGAAGTCAGTGACATCGTCGGCAGCGAGGAGAAGTGCGAGGAAGTGAGCATAATAGAGGAGACGATTAAAATCATGGACAACAACGCCAACGAACACAGAAAAACCCCCAACAGGTTAGAAAACGGGGAAATTATCGATAAGCGGGAGCACAATCTGGATGAACTCAGGAAGAGCGTAGATAGGATAGTACAAAGTCTGGAGCTGGAGAATGGAAAAATTGAAGAATCTCAAAATCACGTAACGGACGCAGAAGTCAAACAGGAAACTCCCGAGAAGTTTAATCTCTTCGAAAAACTGGGAGAGTGCATGGAGCGTGAGAATACCAAACTCGAAAATTCCATCAGCGATGAGATTAAGAACGAGATTTTGAACGAGCTAAAAACTGAAATTAAGACTGAACTAAAGACCGAGACAGAGGACGAGGTAAAAACTGAAGTCGAAACCAAGTGGTTTAGTATATTAAACAAGGAAGGCGTTACCTGCGAAACGGTGCACATGACGGCCGGTAACCGCTGGGATAACGGTGTCGGTGCGTGCACCAGGGATAACATCACCGAGTTGAAGATACCGGTCTTCCCCCCTCCAAACTCGAACGTATCTTACATGAGCAACACTTGTGATAGTCCGGCTCCCCTACAGATAACTCCGGAGGAGAGCGTGCAGATGGAATACATCAAAAAGCACGGCCTGCCCGGGCCGTGCGAGCGCAAAATGATCCCGCCGGACAAGCGGTACGGCTGGTGGAGGATCCTGGACACCGAAGAGCTCAGAGAGGTCCTCGATAAGCTGCACGTGCGCGGCGCCAGGGAGAAGGAGCTGAAGCGCACCATCGTTTCGACCATGCAAATAATGTACGAGCAGCAGAACAAGTTGTTCATCGAGGAGGGGCAAACCGAAGCCACCGAGTTAACCGATGACGGAACCGAGGTTCAGTTGATGGAGGGCGGCGCTCCGCATCCGGATCCGATTGGGTGGTGTAATGTGGCCGTCGCCCAACGGGTGGATATGGCTTTGTTGGAACAGGTGCGTGGTGGCGGTGGTTGTTGTAGATTTTTGAGTTTTACACGGATCGGTTTGCAGGTGGAAGCTTTGGAGGATAAAGTGGCCAATGCGAGTATGCAACAGAAGGGTTGGAAGGTGCCGGCAAGGGATGGTGTGGAAATAGCGGCTGATCGGGTGGTGGAGACCGCTAAAGAGAGGTTGTCGTCTTTGGAGACTGCTATTGAAAGGCGGTACCTGAAGCCTCCGTTAGGTGTTAAGTAAGTATTTATTTGGGTAAAATCCCACGAGAAAACTAGCGACACAATCAGCGGCGGCTCGTGGATTTTTGTTGAGGACGCTAAGACAGAGATGCCGCTCGTGCTGCACTGCTTACTCTTTGGAGGAAGCGGTAATCTTCCAGTTTACGAGACTAATGAATGGACTAAAGTAAATGTAACAACTTCAGGCCAATATTTGCTACGTTGACGAAGCTGCTATTTCGGTCCAATTTTCTTCCGTAGCCTCCTCGCTTAACATCCACGAGCCACCGCTGATCCACACACACACACACACACAAACACATGCCGGCTGAAACTACTAATTGGTCCAAAAGGGGGGAACCTTAACCTTACCCTAAGGGCGCTATTACACCAGGCCACCATGGTGGCGACACCAGTGGTGGCACCATGGTGGATCCAGCCACCAAGTAAAGCAATCAGTCGAGACACCAGGCAGTCGGCATTGCTAAGATGGACGTGGAAGCGTTAGCACTTGTTATGTATGTGAAACGTAAAGGAATGATTGAAAAATATAATAAATATAGAAAATAATGGGTTCACCCTTTGCTATTGTAAATTTAAATTATAAAAAAAACACAAAAAACCCCTACTCTCCAGGACAGACTGCCGGGTACTGACTGAGTGATGGCCGCGACGTGACTCCGAGTTGGTGTATTAGTGTGAGAGCCCTCATTGAGTCCTTTACAATTTGCTGGTGGCGGCACCATTCTGGTTGTTCCACCAGTAAAGTCTGGCCGACCGGATTGGACTGGTGGCGCAACCAAAGCGGTGGCGCCACCAGTTCCGCCAGTAAAGTCTGGCAGACCGGATTGGACTGGTGGCGCAACCAAAGTGGTGGCGCCACCAGTCCGATACCAGGTGTGTTATGTTCCATTTCACTTAATACATTTGACTGGTGGCGCCACTGGTGCCGCCACCATGGTGGCCTGGTGTGATAGAGCCCTAACCTAAGCATAAGCACCAATCGTTCAAAATCCTGTGTGTGGGTAAGTGCCCTATCACACCAGGCCACTATAGTGGCGCCACTAGTCGAATCCGGCCGGCCAGATTTTACTGATGGAACAACCTGATGTCTGGTGTCGACTGGTTGCTTTACCTGATGCCGCCACCATGGTGGCCTAGCGTGATCGGGCACTAAACAAAACTGGTTGAGTGCCGCTGGAACCGCGAGATTCGCGCCTCCGCGTTTTGCCAGTGGTTCAAACACCGGGATCCAGCCTCTATTTATTTATCGTTGGCAGATTGTTTTTTTTTCTAACTTGTTTCGTTTCAGCACCGGAGATCCGAACCTAGCGGCGATAGCCCAAGAAGCGGCGGGCGGGCCGACGCCCGTCCAGCCGATCCCCGGTCCGGACGATATACCGAAAGGCCTGGTGGTCTGGCGCGAGGCCTTGAACAGATCCCAAACGTCGGCACAGCTGGCCATGTGTCTGTATACTTTAGAGGCGTCCATCGCTTGGGACAAGAGTATAATGAAAGCTGTGAGCCCCTCTCTTGACTTTAATAAACAGAGAGCCCGCAAATATAACAGCAAGCTCAGTGTGGGTGCTTGTGCTTCTTTTTAGTTCCTTATTCATTTTATTTGATCATAATGAGATTTTTTATTTACCCGGTTGAAATCAATTCTCGAGTACCAACATTCAATACGGAACAGAAACAAAAAACTTAACCCTACTTTTTTGACACTACAATCAAATTGCTCTATAATTATTATTATTTAAGTCTTTATTTTCAAGAATTAGTATACAAAGGACAGTGTTTAAAAAAACACGCCGTAACGGAAAAAACCTATTTAACACGTTAACTGCCGGAGTGCTTTTTGACTTTTTGTTATATTTTACATTAGAGCCGGGCTGTATATTTCATATTGGGCAAAAATTTCATTTTTTGGGTCATATTGCGCAATTGTAGATATCCACGAATATTGAAGTAAAAGAAATTTTACAATATTTATCACCTATGCGAAGAAAATCGTGGAAATGTGTCCCGGTCATATTGACCGAGTCGGCAGTTAATGTGTTAATATGTATCCGTAATGAATATAAATGATGAAAAGGTAGGTTACACCGCGGAAAAGTCTGGGGAAAACTTTTGAAGTTTTATCAAAGATACAAAATTCAGGGTGGATTTTATCGATTTTCTCTAAAACTGTCAATGATTCAGAAAATTGTTTTAGATAAAAGTTGAACGGTTTAGAGGGGAGCATACAGTAATAACATAGTGACCTTGTTTTGACCTTGCGATATCTATATAAGGTCAGGTGAAATTCAAAGTTAATTCAAGAATTAACATGAAACTTTGAACGTAAGTCTTATTTGACAATCACAAGAATAATAAAGCTTTTGGTAAAATTTTGTACACCAGAAGTGGGTGTTTACCTTAACCTCTTCACGCCCAGGTTCGCCACATGTGGCAGCAAGCAAAAAATGAAAACAAAAACATTGTACAAAAAAAATTACTTCTTTAGCGCCATCTATGGAATATTTTTTCATATTGTTTTGGATAAATGGGAAAGTTTGTGACAGTGAAATCATATTTCGTATAAAAAGTTAACAACAACAAAGAAGTAATTTTTCATCAAACCTGGGATTAAATCAAAGCAGCATGGGCGCGAAGTGGTTAACCGTTTTTTGTTTTTTTTTTTTCGATAATTTTTTAAATATGAAAAAAAACATACAATATTAAAAATGGGGTTTTTTAACATTGTCCTTTGCAACACAAATTGATGAAATAGTGTGATAATAATTAATCGTAAAATATAATAAATAATTGGAATTCAACGTATGTTTCGACTTGTCACATAAATAACTATTTTTCTAGCTCGCATATTATACTTTAATTCATCCGGATTGAATGTTTCGGTACGATTATGGGACACTCGTTTTGATTTCAACTTTAACTAAATGTAGGATTTAATTTTCGAATCTTTCGTTTCATTTTTCAAATCTTTTTTTTAGATGTAAATTGATTTAAATTCGTTGAATTCCTAATTTAAATGAACTTTTTTTTATTATATATGTAATTAAGACACTTATTTTATAGCCAATTAAGTATGTTTTCTCGTCATAATTTTTTTACTTAAAAAAAAAATGTGAGAATCAAAAAATCCAATGATTAGGCAACTATAGTTAAATGCCAATTGTAATCAAAATGAGTTTATCAATTCAAAGTGAAAAACAAAACAGACTATTTTTCAAGAATAATCTTCTTTACTTTCTTCAAATGTCAATCATCTGTCAACTTAAACAACTGATAATGGCTCATAATTGTTTAAACATCATTAGAATTCAATGGCGGCTGGTGGTGAGACTCGTGTTTTTTAGAAAAACAATCTTCTCCACATTGTACAGCAGAATTTTTAACTTTAAATTAATTGCAAGTGTACCTTCATCAAATGTCAATCATCTGACATAACTTAAATAACTGATAATGGCTCACAATTGTTTAAACATTATTAGAATTCAGTGGCGGCTGGTGGCGAGACTCATGTTTTTTGAAAAAACAATCTTCTCTACATTGTACAGCAGGATTTTGAACTTTAAATTAATTGCAAGTGTACTTTCATCAAATGTCAATCATCTGACATAACTTAAACAACTGATAATGGCTCTCAATTGTTTAAACATCATTAGAATTCAATGGCGGCTGGTGGTGAGACTCATGTTTTTTTTTAAAACAATCTTCTCCGCATTGTACAGCAGAATTTTGAACTTTAAATTAATTGCAAGTGTACCTTCATCAAATGTCAATCATCTGACATAACTTAAACAACTGATAATGGCTCTCAATTGTTTAAACATCATTAAAATCCAGTGGCGGCTGGTGGCGAGACTCTTGGTACAGCCAGGCTAGGGGCAATAAAGATGGGTGTGAGTCTGTTGGACTCGCTTGCTCATTGAGTCAAATTCTATTAGATCTCGAATGTCTTTGTTACGAGACTCATGGTACAGCCACGGCAGGGACAATAAAGATGAGTGTGAGTTTTTTCACTTTCTTGCTCATTGAGTCAAATTCTATTAGGCTTCGAATGTCTTGTTACGAGACTCATGGTACACCTACGATAGAGAGAATAAAGATGGGTGTGAGTCTGTTGAACTCGCTTGCTCATTCAGTCAAATTCTATTAGGCCTCGAATTACAATGTCCGGTTACACGGGGTGATCTGCCAGTGGACACGAACGCACCCGACAATACCCCAACATTTTATACTGGTGTGTTTGCGTCCGCCGGCAATTGGCCTGTAACCAAACATTATAAAACCAAGCCTTGGTGCGGTAAAGATATGTTGTCGGTACCAATCTCTATTTCCGCTGGCCGTACCACGAGTCAAGACGCCAACTATTAATTTTTCTTGCAAAAATGTAGTTTCCACGCCACATAAAGGAGTCACGGTCAGTGTCGGCTCATGGAGTGAACCTCTATTTGCCGTTGTCATGTGCCACAACAATTGAACCAGTGATGGCTCGCGGGGTGACTCATGGTACGGCCGAGGTAGCAGAGGGGCAATACAACCAAGCCTTGGTGCGGTAAAGATATGTTGTTGGTACCAATCTCTATTCCCCCTGGCCGTACCATGAGTCAAGATGCCAGCTATTGATTTTTCTTACAAAAATAGAGTTTCCACACCACATAAAGGAGTCACGGTCAGTGTCGGCTTGTGGGGTGAACCTGTATTCGCCGTCGTCATGTGCCACAACAATTGAACCAGTGATGACTCACGGTACGGCCGAGGTAGCAGAGGTGGCAATACAGATAGGTAGAGTCGGTTGCAGAGCTCTATGTTACCACCTCTGCTGTACCACGAATCACCCTGCGGGTTGTCACTGGTTAAGGTTATGCTCAGATCATTATCATACAAGTCACGCAACCAGCCGCCACCGTTGGAATGATTCTAAAACTTTGAATAGAAATAAATTTTCATTGAAGCAGTAATACTCGATAATATAAAGTATTTAATTACAAATATAAGCAATTAACGTTTAAAAAAAAATTCTCATTATGTTCTATCCCTAATTATATGCACGTTACTAAAATAACATAATCTAAATAACCGACACGATAACATAATATCCTGGTACTTTGGTTCTAAAACAAACAAAACAAAAAAAAGATGCTTGATAAACTCTACTTATTTAGTACTATAGTATTCCACAGATAGAGCTATTTTCCACCACCTGCATTTCCGCAAAACGGGCTGATTGATCTATTATTAACTAACTCCGATTGTATGCACAGAGGCATGTTCTCAATGTCTAACCTAGAAACACATTTTCATGTTTTCTCGATACATCAGCATGTTCTAATGGAAATGTCTTCATGTTAACCGAATAACGTGGAGAGGGTTTTTTTTTTCTATGTTTACATCAAAGTTCGTTCATGATTTCACATTGATTGCACATATATTGACGATGAATAATTTTGGGGATCGCGGGCGGCGAGAGGAATTAATCAATTGTTTACATTGCAGAACTGCCAGTTTTGTAATAGTGGGGATAACGAGGATAAGTTGCTACTTTGTGATAGTTGTGATAAGGGATATCACACGTACTGTTTCAAGCCGAAATTGGATAGTATTCCGGACGGTGATTGGTACGTAACATATGTTTATTTTGCACCTTAACCTATTACATTCCCATGGCACAATTTTTTTTTTCAAAAGAATTTCAAATTCTCGGATTTTTCTTAAATTAATTTGGTGAAACGGAATATAATCACTGCTGAATAATGAATACAGAAGAGTTTGTGTCACAGAAACATTCTCAAAAGTAAACACCTTAACCCATTACGTCCCGTGGCACAATTTTTTTTCAAAAGAATTTCAAATTCTCAGATTTTTTTTAACTTAATTTGGTGAAACAGAATACAATCACTGCTGAATAATGAATACAGAAGAGTTTGTGTCACAGAAACATTCTCAAAAGTAAACACCTTAACCCATTACATCCCGTGGCACAATTTTTTTCAAAAGAATTTCAAATTCTCTGATTTTTTTAAATTTGACGAAACTGAGCACAATTGTTCTACTGTGAAAACAGAAGAGTTTGTGCCACAGAAACGTTCTCAAAAGTAAATAACGTAGCCATTAATGGTTACTAAAGCCCGTGATGTTTGTTGTACTCGCTTGAATACAATGCGAACTAATGGGTTAACACGTTGGAGAAGCAAGCACAAGTTGGGGTAATGTTGAAGTTTAGTACGGACCGAAGTAAGCAAAGCAACTTCAGACCTGATGTTTGCGTTGCAGATTTCACGTCTCACCATAACCATAAAATAATAAAATCATCGGATTCAAATTTATTTTTTTCATTTTTATGCCCCGCCGGGGACCTTCAGGAGTGTTAAGTTCCAAAAATTAAAAAAAAAAATGCAAATGAAAGCTAGTCATTCTCTTTACTAACCGTAAACATTTCAGCTCTTGCAATTTAAAAGAAAGAAAGAAATGTAATTTTTTGTAAAAGAATGATTTTGAAAAATCATATCCCGTTATTAAGGGTGCATTTACTGGAACACTGTGCAGATAAAAATATTGTAGGAGGGTTAGAGTACTTTTACATTATCTTCAAGTGAAAATAGAGGGTGAAACCGCACTCCGAAAAAAGTCCTAAAAAAATTACCCAAGGCGAAGAGCGGGGGTTCCAAAAATTTTGAAAAAATTACAAATGAAAGCCAGTCGTACCCTCTACCAACCGTGAAAATATCAGCTCTTGCAATTAAAAAGAAAAAATTTAAATGTAATTTTTTCGATTTTTCTGAATCAAAATTTTGAAAAATCATTTCTCGTTAAGGGTGCATTTATTGGAAAAATGAGCAGATACAAATATTATACGGAGGGTTAGAGTACTTTTACATTATCGCCAAGTGAAAATAGAGGGTGAAACATCACTCCGAAAAAAGTCCTGAAAAAATTGCAAATGAAAGCCAGTCGTACTCTCTACCAACCGTGTAAATATCAGCTCTCGCAATTTAAAAGAAAAGATTGAAATGTAATTTTTTCGATTTTTCTGAATCGAAATTTTGAAAAATCATGTCTCGTTAGGGTGCATTTACTGGAAAAATGTGTGGATACAAAAATTGTAGGGAAGTTACAGTACTTTTACATTATCGCCAAGTAAAAGTAGAGCGTGGAATTGCACCCCGAAAAAATGTCTTGAAAAAATTACCAAACAACGCGCCCCGAAGGCGAAAAGTGGGGTTTCCAAAATTAAAAAAAATAACAAATGAAACCCTCTTTTTATTGCATATTTTTTGATGAGACACGCCTTGCATGTCTCATGGCCTAAATGTTATTTGTTGTCATGTGACTCGCAATAAATTTGTGAATGAGTTTTCCTTAGTTATATCGCCACAAAATTTTATTTCAGAGTTGGCTTGCAACAGGTGCAAAGTAATGGAACCGCAGGGGGGTTGTAAAATTTTTGAAAAAATTACAAATGAAAGCTAGTCGTACTCTCTACCAACTATGAAAATATCAGCTCTTGCAATTTAAAAGAAAAAATTGAAATGTAATTTTTTCGATTTTTCCAAATCAAAATTTTGAAAAATCATCTCTCGTTAGGGTGCATTTACTGGAAAAATGTGCAGATACAAAAATTGTACGGGGGGTTAGAGTACTTTTACATTATCGCCAAGTAAAAATAGACGTTGAAACCGCACCCCTAAAAAATGTCTTGAAAAAATTACCAAAAAACGCGCCCCGAAGGCGAAAAGTGGGGTTTCCAAAATTTAAAAAAAATTACAAATGAATCCCTCTTTTTATTGCATATTTTTTTATGAGACACACCATGCATGTCTCATGTCCTAAATGTTATTTGTTGTCAGTGGAGGTCGCGTGACTCGCAATAAATTTGTGAATGAATTTCCCTTAGTTATATCGTGTGAGCCACAAAATTTTATTTCAGAGTTGGCTTGCAACAGGTGCAAAGTAATGGAACCGCAGGGGGGTTGTAAAATTTTTGAAAAAATTACAAATGAAAGCTAGTCGTACTCTCCACCAACCGTAAAAATTTCAGCTCTTGCAATTTAAAAGAAAAAATTGAAGTGTAATTTTTTCGATTTTTCTGAATCGAAATTTTGAAAAATCATCTCTCGTTAGGGTGCATTTACTGGAAAAATGTGCAGTTACAAAAATTGCAGGGGAGTTAGAGTAGTTTTACATTATCGCCAAGTAAAAGTAGAGCGTGGAACCGCACCCCGAAAAAGTCTTAAAAAAAATGATGGAAATAACGCGCCCCGAAGGCGAAGAGTGGGGGTTCCAAAATTTTTAAAAAAATTACAAATGAATCCTTTTTTATTGCATATTTTTTGATGAGACACGCCTTGCATGTCTCATGGCCTGAATGTTATTTGTTGTCAGTGGAGGTCGCTTGACTCGCAATAAATTTGTGAATGAATTTCCCTTAATTATATCGTGCGAGCCACAAAATTTTGTTTCAGAGTTGGCTGTGAGATAAATGAGGTATGTCGCATATTATTACGTCATGAGACTATTGGATTAGATTTAAAAAAAATTAATTAACCTCAGACATGACTGCTATGTTTCTCTCTCTCAGGCATGGCCAACTCGGCAACAAAATTCTGTGGCTCACACCTTACGTTTTGTAATACATCTATGAAAATCAAGCAACGTTTCTGTGCTTTTCCCTTTTTTTCTGAAGTAATAGTTTGGTTGATAAAGATACAATATTATATGATTCGCTCATTCATATGACATTGAAACTATATTTCATTTATTGGAAGTCAAATACACATTTTGGACTCCCGGCTACATTGGCCGGTCGGTACACGCGGCTAGATATACTGGGGTGCGTGAGACGCGGCTCCCGTGTCTCGCGGCATATACAGGACGGCAATCGTAACTTGCCGTTGCGCAGTGGCGGAACCTTCGAAGGGCGCTCTCGATAGATTTCGTGAAGAGTTCGCACGCCTGGTACATTCAATTATGCGCCCGATAGAGTTGTAAATGAATAGCGCACGCGAAGAATATGTGCTTGCTTATTACAGAGACTGTACTCGGCCGGCTGTAGAGAGAGAGCTTTTGCTTGCTGTCTGCGCGTCTGGCCAACTTAAATTTGCCGTCCTGTACACACGGAAATCTGAGACGCGCCATACGCGTCTCATGGCGATCAACATCTTAGTCTTGTATTCATTGTTTTACATCCTTTTAGGTACTGTCACGAATGTATGAACAAAGCAACGGGTGAGAAAAATTGCATAGTCTGCGGCAAGAAGCAGTCGCTGACGAATACCCGTCTGGTGGTCTGCGAGCTGTGCCCGAGGGCCTACCACACCGATTGCATACGTCCGCAAATGAACAAGGTCCCGCGCGGAAAGTGGTACTGTAGCAACTGCATATCAAAGAAGCCCCAGAAGAAAGCAATAAAGAAGAACAAAGTTGCTAGGGAAAGCGAGTCGTCGGATCAGCCACCTCTAAGGTAAAATTCTTATATGTGTATATCCCGTACACTCCAAATATCTCGCAAAATACAAATCGGATTGATGTAAAAAATAATCCGTCCAATTTTTTTATGTTTGTCATGTGGTATAAAATGTGAACCTACCCGGGGGGGGGGGGGGTGTTACTTTGAAATCTTAAATAGGAAATTGCAGATTTGGATTCTATGCTAAAAAATATTGGGTTTTTATCAAAAAATTTATTTTCAATTAGTGATGGCGCTATAATCGGAAAAAACTGTAAAAATGACATTTATTGAATTAAATTTATTTCTCGCACCAAATAACAGATTATGATGTTTTTTTCGTAGTCATCTTTTAAATAAGGCGTTGATTGAAGTAATTCGTAGAATTTTGTGTCGTCAATAAATTTTTGTGTGCCGTATCTGAGATAAAGGTAAGTATTCTTTGTAAAAAATAATTCGTAGAAACGAATAAAAATAAATTTCATTCTATCCTTGTCTATTGTGATGTATGAATGCTTACAACAACAAACTTGTTTTTGTTTAATTCGCTAGACTGAGACAAAAAAATGGTGATGCGGCCATCATGTTACTTTCTCCGACTTTATATTTACGTTTTCATGGGTTTATTTTCAAATGAAATCATATTTTAAATGTACATCGAGCGTTGCGTAAACTCGGATGAAACTGACGTTTAAAACGTAAAAATCATGAAAGATGGAAAAATTATACTTCAAATTCAAAAACTAGGTTTACTCAAAAACTAACGAGATTTCGAAAAAAACTTATTCTTTAGAAGTTGTTCATTTTGGTATTCTCTACAATTATTATTTATATAAATTTGCTGTTACTATTATCGTTTCATAATTATAAACCAAAAATTAAAAAAAAAATAATAAATTCTTTTTTCGAATAGCAATGATTTTATGAAAAATACTTTCAAGCAAAAGATGTTAATTTCTTTGTTGTCTTCAATGTTTGTTTAAATGTTTTTGTGATATTTTTTATATTTAAGAAAATTTTGGCAAAAAACAAAAAACAGTTAAGGTAAACGCCCACTTCCGGTGTACAAAATTTTACCAAAAGCTTTTCAGTTCTTCGGATTATCAAATAAGACGTATGTTCAAAGTTTCATATCAATTGCTCTATTGGTTTTTGAGATACAGCGCACACAGCAGACACAGACACACACACACACACACACACACACACACACACACACACACACACACACACACACACACACAAACATTTTTTTTCCAGAAATTGTTGAAATGGCATCTAGGGACCCCAAAACGGATATTTCCGTAAAAAAAAATTTTGAAAAAAAAATCACGATCACAATACTTTCTCGTACTTCGTAACGGAGAAAGTAAAAAATCCTCAAAATTAAAAAACTAACTTTTTCAGTGATTACAGCGCCATCTATCACGAACTCAGATTTTTGACAAAATTTACTGACTGTCTGGTTCATTTGGTGCGAGAAATAAATTGAATTTTATAAAAGTCATTTTTACAGTGTTTGCCGATTACAGCGCCATCTGTCGCTAATGAAAAAAAATTGGATAAAACATTTTTCAGCGTAGAATCCGAATATGCAATAAAAAAAACAGGGGTTCTTATTCAAGATTTGAAAGTTTCCCCCTTCCCCGTTGTAGGGGGGGGGTTCACATTTCATACCACATGAACAAAATTTTTGGACGTATTTTTTTATGTCAATTTATGTCGAACACAATTTACCGTCGGTCGTCCTGTCTTGCAAAACTTCTTATTACGTCTACATTTTTGGGATTCCAAATTTTCTAGTTAAAAATAAGTCAACTTTCTGAATTTTGGTGTCTAATTTGAAAATGTACCATTAGTTATGCTGCCAGCCACCATGGAGCACCGCAGTATTTCTTTTGACAAAATAGCGTTTCTAGCACAATTGTGGCCAAAAAAACTAAGACACCATTGTAATCTTTTTTTTTTTAAGAAAGGTTGTAGCTTTCAAAAAATTTCCAATACTTTTTTGAAATCTTTCCAACCATGCATTCTGAGTCGGTGAGTTGGGTAGTGAGATGATTTCATTGAAAATATGAAGGTCAGTATGTTTCAAAAAGATCTTCATATTTTCAATCGAATCCCCTCACTACCCGACTCACTTTACTGACTCGACTCTTTGAGTCGTCTCACTTGGTTTCCCATCACTAGTATAGAGTAAATAGAGACTGATTTACACTAGACAAAAAAGGCATCCGATTTTTGTTGGCCGCAATAGTACATTCAACAAATGTTGGGCTCAAAAAGTCCTTCATATTTTCACTTGTCACTTCACTACCCGACTCACTTCACTGATTTGACTCCTTGAGTCGCCTCGCTTAAGGTATAGAATACATAGAGATTGATTCACACTAGGTAAAAAACAAATGTTGGGCTACAAAGTCCACCAAAAAAATTTCCATAGCGGCACTGTATGCGTTTATTATCCATTTGTTATTGCATTTTATCACGTAGAAACGCCGAAGTGGCGGTATCTATTGCTTGAATGTTGTACTACCCCAATCCGAATGGCAAAACCACCGACAGATATAGGAATATGCCAAGGGCGGCAAATATATTTAAGAATGTGGTTTTGAACAGGGAAACCCTTACTCGTTGCAGATGCATTGAAAAAAAAAATTAAATTTATTAAATTAAAGCAATTTGATTCCTAAATGTAAATTTCTAGTCCTGCACCGTCGCACAGTTCGGCGACAACAAACGAGGACATAGCTCAGCAAAACACTACCTTCTGTAGTCAGAGCGACGTGTCCAACTCGAGCATACAAAACGCCGGCTCGCCTTCGGCTCAGACGATGACCAGAAAGGAGAAGAATTCAAAAAAGCTGTCGAAAGAGTTCGCCCCCTGCAAGGCGATCCTCGAAGATTTGGAGTGCCACGACGACGCCTGGCCGTTTCTCCTGCCCGTGAACACTAAACAGTTTCCGACTTACAAGAAAATCATCAAGAGCCCCATGGATTTAAGCACCATCAAGAAACGATTGTTAGACTTCACGTAAGTAATTGATGTACAGGAAAGAATGACTAAGTTTGTGTGCCAAAAAAATATGGGCCGTTTGATAGGAACGAATGTTCAAGTTTGTGTGTCCAAAAATGTTTTGGGCCGTTTCATAGGAAACAATGCCTAAGTTTGTGTGCCCAAAAATATTTAGAGAATTAGTGCCGTTTTATAGGAAAGAATGTCGAAGTTTGTGTGCCCAAAAATATTTAGAAAATTTGGGCCTTTGCATAGGAAAGAATGCCTAAGTTTGTGTCCCAAAATTTTTTTAGAGAATTTGATCTTCAAGTAGTTTTTAACTTAATTCAGTAGTTTTCGTCCGAGCTTTATTTTGTACGATTTACTTAGATATAAATCGAAGGAAGAATTTTGCGCGGACGTCCGCCAGATATTCAACAACTGCGAAACGTTCAACGAGGACGACAGTCCCGTGGGCAAGGCGGGCCACTGCATGCGTCAGTTCTTCGAGGCGCGCTGGAACGAGTTGTGCCTGCCCCACAGTTGAGGGCCGCTCCATCCCAAGAGACCCTATCACCGAAAAGTGAGACCCGATACCAGTGCTTAATTTAATAGTTTGTATTTTCCGTTGAGAACATGAGCGAAATAAAATTTGCGATGTTACAACACTAATAATTTAAACGATACAGGTATTTTGAAGTGTGTGATAAACAAAATGAACATTATAATAAATGTATACCAAGCTTTTTAAACGTTGTCCATAAAAAAAAAAAAATGTAATTATTTGTACACATGTTGCATCGAAACTTAAACTTTACATGACTTAAAATTTTATAATCATCATTTTTGTAATTATCCTTTTAGACGAGACTTAAGCAGTTTTTAAGAATGGCTTACGTGTTATATTTTTGATAGTCTGTATTTTTTACATTATAAATAAGTTATTTATTACTTTTCGTTTTTATCTCTATTAGTAATGCGCTTAACGATTTTTTATTAATTTATTTGCCGTGTTGATTTCGATAGTTGTATCATTCCGAAATTCAGTGACGATTGGTTGCATTTAGTTGAATAGTTTTTAAAGTGTAAGAATTGTATAAAATGTAAATTCATGTATGCAGGCTCAATTGAATTTTGTTTTTTTCTTTTTCTAACGTTTCTCTTTCATTGTCTCTCTCTCGCTAATAAACCTTTTGAACAAATCCGACCGATTAATTTAGCGGAACGTAGTTCTCAATACAAATTGTATTTAAGAAATGGATGTGTTTGTAGCCTAGTTCAAATTGCAATCCGTTTGCGGTTTTATAGAACTAGATGTGTATTTGAGTGTAAGATATTTATATTATATTTAATTATAAATGTATCTATTGTGTTATATCTGTTATTCCTTAATTACCGTTATAATTTTCCTGAAATAAAATATTCCTTGGCAATCGTTTCAGAAAATTACATCGGCACAATCTTATTAGATATGTATTTAGGTAAGTTTAGTGAGTAGGTAACAAACATTTTTTTTCTATGCTCATTTTTCGGCACTAAAATGCGGGAAAAATGAGGATCCCAAGGGATTCAAAAATGTTTCACGAATTTTCCAAGAGAGGGCGCCACACGGAATGCTCATTTTTTTGATCTCAAAGTGCGGGAAGAAAATAAGGTTTTGGATCCCAAGAGATAATGTTTGACAAATTCCCCAAGAGGGCGTTATACATTATCCTGAAATAAATATTCCTTGGCAATCGTTTCAGGAAATTACATCGGGACAATCTTATTAGATATGTATCAAGGTAAGTTTAGTAAGTAGGTAACAAACATGCTCAATTTTCGGCCCCAAAATGCGGAAAGAAAATGAGGTTTTGGATCCCAATAGATTAAAAAATGAAAAAATTAGAAACAACTTTACTTGTTGCAGAAAGCATTAGATAAATACAAGAATTGTGTATTTGTATTGATTAAAGAATGTTTCACATATTTTCCAAGAGAGGGCGCCACACGGAATGCTCATATTTTGATCTCAAAATGCGGGAATAAAACAAGGTTTTGGATTCCAAGAGATGTTTCACAAATTTCCCAGGAGAGGGCGTCACAATTTTCCTGAAATAAATATTCCTTGGCAATCGTTTCGCGAAATTACATCGGTACAATCTTGGATATGTATTTAGGTAAGTTTAGTAAGTAGGTAACAAACATTTTTTTCGCCCTACCTGTTCTGAATACTTATTTTTCGGGCCAAAGTTCGAGAGGAAAACGAGGTTTTGGATCCCAGGTGATTCAAAAATGTTTCGCACATTCTCCAAGAGAGGGCGGCATACTTGTTAAAATAATAGTAGATTATACAGGGTGTTTGATTAAGACGTTGACCGCTTTGTCAGTCACCGGTGACTGACACTGAGGTATTCAAATGGGGTCGCGTCAGTCATCGGTGACTGACACCGGAGTATTCAAATGGGACCGCGTCAGTCACCCATGACTGAGAGTGAGTGCCTACTTTAAACTTACTATTTAGCGCTGTCGGTCACGAAAATGAATTAAATACGCATATTCTTACTCATTTTATAAAATAAAACTTTTTGACATTTTACAAAAAAACTTGTTGGCAGCCAATGTGTTAACGATGGCCACCGGCTGTATCTCATAGAAATTCAAGAAAAAAGAATTATACAGGGTGTATTTGAAATAACGAACAGGCATTTAAGGGCACATGCACAACACATTTGTGAACCCATTTCCGTCAAAATTTATTCGAAAAAAGAATTTTGAATTTTCCCAATTTTTCGAGGTTTTTTAAGCATTTTGAGAACCGATGCTTTCCTCATTTAATTAGGTCTGCCTCCGAAATTTGAAGTGTTTTCGCAACGTTTTTTTTTTTTGTAAAAGGTAAACAGTCCTCAAGTTCATTGACGCTTAGAGAGCACTCAGATATTTCCTACGCGCTTGTTGTAATTCGATATCTAAAGCCGATGCCTATTAAAAATTAGGTCACATTACCACTGCCCCCAAACATGTTGCGTTAACTTTAATAATTAATTGCGGCCTTTTTGTTACAGTTATAAACAAAATAATTGCGAATATTGTTTAAAAATAATATAATCTCTTTGTGGTTACGAGCCTGTTCGTTATTTCAAATACACCCTGTATACTAATGTGAGAAAATTCTGGAAATTATTTTTAAGTTCCGCGTTTCGCCGCAATGGGGCGCAATTGATTGAGTAAATCATAGAATTAAAGATTACTCCGATAAGTTCTTTCATAAGTAAACAACCAATCAGATTCGTCCATTTTTGCCGAACGCCGCACGCTACAGAAACTTAGAACGTCAATGTCACTGAGAAACGGTAAGACCCCGCGCGTCAGGGCGATTTGTTAAACTTAGGCTGATAAGACCCCCGCTGTCGGTGTCGATGTTCAGATTTATATCATATTCATAGATACCCTTGAATAAAAAATTACGATCGATCTGTCAACGTATAAACATGTCTGAATCACGCTTCGGGACAGAATGCGATGAAGCAATTAATAATTTAATTACAACACCAAAAAACACGGTCAAAAGTAAAAAATACGTATGGAAACTGTTCCAGCATTTTTGTGAGGTAAGAAAATACGAATTGAAAATTGTACTTTTAATAAATAGCTTTTCAAGTTTTGTACATAATTCAAGAACTTATCTTACCGAATGTACCTCGGGCAATGATAAATTCGAGATAATTTTGACTAGTTCCCTCAAGTGCGTTGCTTTAAGTAATTGCCCTCCGCCTGACGGCGTCGGGCAATTACTAAGCAACACACTTTCGGGGTTTAGTCAAAATTATCGCGAAATTATCAGTGCCCTTGGGACATTATAGCTGAAAATTCTCTAAGCCTGAAAAATTCTGCATAATTTTTAAGCACCGCGGTTTGTCATCAACATATTTATTACGATAATTAGTAATGTGTTGACTGGTACAAGGGTTCGCGGTTGATGCAATTACATTTATAATTGTCTAAAAGTCTGGAATTAATTAATTTAAAACAAGTTCTACTGTCTCAAGGCCGCCTTCATCTTACATATTGTAGATAATAAATGACATGACAATAACATTTGTAAGAACAAACACTTATTGAAAACAAGTTCCACTGTCTCAAGGCCACCATCTTTTTACATATTGTAGATATAGCCCGTTCTCTGGAATCTGGCGGCTGTGGCATGGTGCAAAGATTACATGGTGTGCCTATAACTCCCGTACCACGCCCCTTTTGAATATTTTTGATGCTGCAATTACCAACCATGGAAAATGAAACTATAAAAATCTACACTAACGAATAGAATATAAATTGCAAAACACGTTAAAGTTCACTTTCAACATAAAAACACGATAAAACATTTAGTTTATACAACAATGATGTATTAAAATATCACGAGCATTAAAGTATTTTTTTTATTTAGAGCAATTAGGTTGATAAGAAAATTAATAAATGTGGTTTTAGATGTTTAATTTGCCGTGCACACTAAATAGTACGAAAAAATATGATTAAATATAAATAAAGTACGCGCAACAGTAATTTAAATTAGTTATATCGACTTTTTTATTTAGCTAAGCATGTGATTTTACAAGGTTGCATCACTGAGCATCGGCCAAATGAGAGAGGGGAAGATTTTAGAGAGAGAACGCGGCCGTCTAGGCACACCATGTAATCTTTGCACCATGGGCTGTGGTCGTAAAAGAGGGTCAGAGCTCGGTGAGTAGGGGACGTAATATTTTTTACCTCAAACCAATCTTTGGTGAGAAGTACTGGTGTAAAAGTGCGTATACCAATAGGAGCGAATGGCAGTAATTAAACGAATCACAAATACCTTTTCTTCGAGGGTGCGTCGATCCTCAGGGCGGACCGACCGTTTTACGCCGCCAGATTCCACCGAACAGACTATAATAGCGCCTACAGACTATGTGGCGAATGATGGCCAACGTTGGCATTCGTGCATTTGCCGCATCGTGTGTAGACTCCGCGAATCACGAATGTGCACACATGTTGGCGTTCGTGGACATTCGCTTAGGAGGCGGTAAATCTTTCACGGATCAAAGGGGTATTCCAGAGCATCAAATGTTGGACGCATCGCGTGTAGTATACATTCGTCAAACAGTCTACGGTTTACAAATGTTGGCCCAAACCTACAAACATCACGAACGCCAACGTTGGCCACCGTTCGCCACATCGTCTGTAGGCGCCTTAATAAATATGACAATTACATTTATAATTGTCAAGTCTGGAATTTATTTATTTAAAACAAGTTCTACTGTTTCAAGGCCGCCTTTATCTTACATATTGTAGATAATTAATATGACAATCACATTTGTAAGAATAAAAATTTATTGAGAACAAGTTCCACTATATCAAGGCCACCATCTTTGTACATATTGTAGATAATAACTATGACAACAAAATTTGTAAAGACCAAACAAAAATCGAAATTATTGAATTCATTTTAACCAACAATCCCAAGTATTTTAAATTTTCCGCTAAAACGCGAATAACAACAAACGCGAGATGTGGATATTTTAGAAAGTGTTTCTGTGCGCGAGCGTTGATACATACAAACGGTGCAGTGAGGGGAAGCCGCGCTCAATTTCCATCGCAATTACTCCGCAGATAAAACTCGATTACATCGCCATTATCTATCAGTGTCAACGCAGCTGTCAAGATGAGCGGAAAAGTCGCAATCGTACGGATCCAACTTTACAACGCCTTCAATTTGGTCTAATTAAATTTTTACAGGTTACTGGCTCCAATAAAGGAATCGGCTTCGCGATTGTGAAAGGATTGTGCGAGAAGTACGACGGCACCGTCTATCTGACATCGCGCGATGCCAAACGCGGAGAGGAAGCCGTCGAGAAGCTGAAGGCGTTGGGATTAAAGCCGGAATTCCACCTTTTGGACATCGACGACATCGAGAGCATCAAGAAGTTGCGCGACGATATCAAGGAGAAACACGGTGGTATCGATTTGCTCGTCAATAACGCGGCCATCGCTTTTGATGTAAGTTTATCGTATTTACACAAGATTTGTCGTGTGTCAATTAAAAGGAAAAAAAAATGATCAAATTGCCTCGCGAGGATCTTAAAATGGATGTAAAGGGGCCCATCCACTGTCGTACATGTTGGACGGACCACGACGTACATGCGCGTCCTACATGAACGAATAGTGTATAAGAACGTTCGGGTACGACGGTAGGACGGACCAAAATTCAAGCGGCGACAGAACTTTGGCCCGTCCTGCAAATTTGCCCATCCACTATCGTACATGCACGGGCAGACGTGTACGTCGTGCAAAACCGTCCGACATGTACGATAGTGGATGGGTAAATTTGCAGGACGGACCAAAGTTCTGCGCTTGAATTTTGGTCCGTCCTACCATCGTGCCGGATACACGTACCACGTTCCACAGTCTTTTCCAGCGACGTTCGTCAGAAATATATAATTGAAAATTTCTAGTCTATTTACATGGCAAATAAATTACCAAATTTGTTTTAAAAACCGGTGTTTACAAAATTATAATATTTACACTTTCTCGTAATAATTTTACACGATATGAAGAAAAAGAAAATAAAAAAAAGAAATATGTTTGTGTTAATAGGGATAACCGCCGCCACTGCTCACATTTGTTTTTGTATCATTGCGAGCAAATGCTAGCAGTGTTTGCGTTGCACGTTCTTTTGCCCGAACGTGCCCATACACTATTCGTTCATGTTGGACGCGCATGTACGTCGTGGTCCGTCCTACATGTACGACAGTGGATGGGGCCCTTAACCCTTTCGGCCATAGATAAACTTAAAGAAACATCGTCAAAGGAGGTCATGAATAAAAAGCCGCATGTCTTTTCTTAGTTCCTAAATTTGAAAATAATTATTGACACTGACAAATCAAACTTTAAAACTTTTTGAAAGATTAGCGGTTTAATGTTCGTGAAGGGCTTTGACTATATTTTTCGATCTCACGGTATAACTGCCTGTTTGTTTGAGCTTAACCCTTTCGGCCCTGGTGGTGGCAATTGCCACCGCTACATTTACATATCTCTACTTACTATGACAATCCATATTTTTGTTGTTAATCACTAGATGTCACTTCAACAAAGCCTCACTAATTAATTCCTATACTAATTAGGCAAATGAGTTTAAATTTGGTATTTATGGTCTTAAGAAGCTCCCCATCAATAATAATTAACAAAAAAGTTTTTTTTTTTAATTTAATAATCCAGGGCTGAAAGGGTTAAGGAATGATTTCTCCTTTTTTACGAAGTTATAAATATAATGGAATGAATAATAGCAAATAATACTCATTGATTGGATTTACACAAGCCCTGTTAACTCTGCTGCACGAGATTTCACACATTTTAAAGGGCCTTAGGCAGTTTTCTCAGTTGACACTTGAAGTGTAAAAATGAGGTGGGGGTAGGTGGTTAATAATTCGCGTCGTTATTCAGCCTCGTTTTTACAGATGTGTAGGTGGTCTATTTTGTGTCACGACCAGTGACGGTTCGTGGGTTTTTTCTGGTACGGCCGTGGTAGCAGAGGTGGTAATACAGATCTCTCCAACCGACCCTACCTATCTGTATTGCCACCTTTGCTACCTCGGCCGTACCAGAAAAAAACCCGCAAACCGTCACTGATCACAACTTGAATTTGGTGGTTCAAATTGTAATCGCATATGCAGCAAAGGGTTAAATGTGTCAAAAAATGATCAAATCGCCTCGCGAGGGTCTTAACCCTTTGTACTCGTATTTATTGGCGACAAAACGTATTTTGGCGACTATAAGTCGACATACGAGTGCAAAGGGTTAAAATTGACGTTTTGTTTCCATCGAAATTTCAAAACACGAAAACGTGACCGAACTGGGACGAAAATCACGCAACCGTAAACCGGAACGAAATAAAAATCGCCTGCAGATAATACTGTGGTTTTGTGGACTAAAACGTTGGCCTTGTAAAAACTGTAGCATAAAAACACATCACCGTGATTTTGCATGAGTTTTATGGAGGCTACAAATTAAAAGCAATCACGGTGATTTGTTTACATGCTGTAGGTCAGGAAATTCTTTTTTTTTTTTTAATAATCATGTAATTTATTTACGTTCAAGTATCTCTACTTAATTAATTGCTTGTCTGTGATGATATAATGTTTGTCATTTGATAAGACTACTTGATGTATAAATACCAATATTTACTGATAAGACTACTTGATAATAGCTATTATTACAACTAGGGAAATATGAATAGTATATTTCCCGAGGTTGGCTAGTTACATCCAGAGGGCGAAGCCCGAGGGATGTATAGACAACCAAGGGAAATGCATTCATATTTCCCTAGTTGTAATAATAGCTATTATCAAGTAGTCTTATCAGTAAATATTGGTATTTATACATCAAGTAGTCTTATCAAAAGACAAACATTATCCCGTGTTGTAATCAATAGGTTTTTTCTGATTGGCAGAACATTGTTCTGTAAATGAGAAAATATTGGATTGTAAATGATTGAATTCATCGGATTGGTAACGTTGCTAAGGGCCTTATTTGTAAATATCATGGTTGACTTGTTTTGGTAGTTGCGTTGTTTCATAAATTGATGAAATGTCAAACTATGTGTTAACGCAAGCAAGGAAAGACCGTGAATGTTTGGTTCCCGTAAAATCCAAAGCTGTAAAATCCATAAAGGATACTTTCCTAAGAAATCGGAGGTGTTGTCCCGAGAGCAATTAAAACAATTCTTGCGAGAAGCTCCTAATGACAATTGTTTGATATCTATATTTCCCTAGGGAAATATGAGCACTTCATATTTCCCTAGGGAAATATAAGTGTGTTATGACATATCGTAACTAAGGTAATATCACTCAATATTGTTTCAATCAGAAAAAAATTCATTTTTTTTTTTAATAATTATGTAATTTATTTACGTTCAAGTATCCCTACTTAATTAATTGCTTGTCTGTGATGATGTAATGTTTGTCGTTTGATAAGACTACTTGATGTATAAATATCAATATTTACTGATAAGACTACTTGATAAATGTCTTTAAAAAATAATTTAAGAATTGAGACGGTCGCACATTCACCTTTGCATGGTACTGGGCAAGACCATTTTTATGCCTGTACCAACGAGTCGTGGTAATTTAAGGCTAGCAATGTCATTGGATGAGGGAGTTTATTAAATAAATTTATTCCTGAGTTATTAGGCCTAAACGCGAGGCGCAAAAACTGCCCATTAGATTTTATTGAAATTTTGCTGGCGTATAGAGGGTGGGGAAAGAAATAATCTGTCAGATCGGGGTACATCACCCCCGCCCCCGAGGGGTGGGGTGCAAAAAGTTCGCTCAATTTTTTTTTTATTTTTGGTTTTTTCTACATCTTTTTAGATTTACATACAGGGCGTCCGAAAAGTATGGAGTATCCCGTATAGCTCAGTAAATATCCACTTCAGAGAAAAAAGTTTTAAATAGAAGTTACTTGACACTTAGTTATCCACCACCTTGGATATATCAATTTTATTTTTTGCTACAAACAAAAGCGCAACGAATAACACATTTTTTTAAATGACAAGGCACATATTTTTTATACTCATTTGATAGAGTTTTTTTTTCTCTTTTCAACGACATAAAACTTGATTACCTTTATCTAAAAAAATAAATCAATAAAAAGAAAATTTCTTGGACATTTATTTTTTGTAATATCAAATTGTTTAACAAATGAGTAATGTAATTAAACTAAACTTACAGGAAATATTCATGATTTGACAGTGGTAAATTTGATTTTTAAATACTGCATGTACGATTTGATCAATGAAATGAAAATAAATATCCAAGACATTTTCTTATTTTTCTTGAAATGTTTCTTATGTAAAGGTAATCAAGTTTTATACCGTTGAAAAGAGAAAAAAAAACTCTATCAAATGAGTATAAAAAATATGTGCCGTCATTTAAAAAAATGTAAGTGTTATTCGTTGCGCTTTTGTTTATAGCAAAAAATAAAATTGATATATCCGAGGTGGTGGATAACCCAGTGTCAAATAACTTCTATTTGAAACTTTTTTCTCTAAAGTGGATATTTACTGTGCTATACGGGATATTCCATACTTTTCGGACACCCTGTATATTTTGTAATTCATCTTTCATAATTTTGACGTTTCAAACGTCACTTTATCATATCATTTACATTGAAAATAATCCAATACCGCCCGGTCCCGCCCCTCCAGAGCCAGCACACCTCGAGGGGCAAATTTTTGAAGAAAAGACCAAAAAACACGAAAATTTGCCGGAGAAGTTTCTTGGCCGCCATATTTTTTAGACTTTCAAAAATATTCCAAAGAGACTCTCTGTCGTTTTTTTTCTGAATGTTTGCCTCAATCATGCCACATCCCTTTTGGCAATTTCAAGGACGTATTTTTTTCTATTGAAATCGAAGAGTTGAAACTTTTGGAGTAAGTAGAGGATACGACGAGCCTAGATCTGTAATTTTTCAAGAATTTTAAAACATCCCCTCTACCCTTCTAGAGCGCGTCATTTGGCCTGACCGATGGGTTCATTTTGTTTCTTTCAAGGAACTATTTTTTTTCGTTTTAAATCAAAGAGCTGAAACTTCTAGGATTAGTAGAGGGTATGACGAGCTTTGATTTGAGATATTTTCAAAATTTCTAAAACACCCCCTACCCTTCCAGAGCGCGTCATTTGGCCTGGCCCCTGGGTTCGTTTTACTTCTCTGAAGGACATATTTTTTTCTATGTAAATCGAAGAGTTGAAACTTTTAGGGTATGTAGGGGGTAGGACGAGCCTTTATCTGTAATTTTTTCAAAAATTTTAAAACACCCCCTACCCTCCCAGAGCGCGATATTTGGCCTGGCCCCTTGGTTCATTTTACTTCTTTCAAGAACGTATTTTTTTCTATTTAAATCAAAGAGCTGCAACTTCTAGGATTAGTAGAGGGTATGACGAGCTTTGATTTGAGATATTTTCAAAATTTTTAAAACACCCCCTACCCTTCCAGAGCGCGTTATTTGGCCTGACCCATGGGTTCGTTTTACTTCTTTCAAGGACGTATTTTTTTCTATTTAAATCGAAGAGTTGAAACTTTTAGGGTACGTAGGGGGTAGGACGAGCCTTTATCTGTAATTTTTTCAAAAATTTTAAAACACCCCCACCCTCCCAGAGCGCGATATTTGGCCTGGCCCCTTGGTTCATTTTACTTCTTTCAAGAACGTATTTTTTTTTCTATTTAAATCAAAGAATTGAAACTTTTAGGGTAGGTATAGGGTACGACGAGCCTTGATTTATAATTTTTCAAAATCTTTAAAACACCCACTAGCCTTCAAGAGTGCGTATTTGTCCTCGCCCCAGGGTTCCTTTTGTTTCTTTCAAAGACGTATTTTTTTTTCAATTTAGATCAGCGATTCCCAAAGTGAGCGCCACCGCCCCCTGGTGGGTGCTGCAGCGATTCAGGGGGGCGCTGATGGCCACAGGTGCATTTTGGGGGCGATGAATAACTGTAAGAGGGCGGTGATAGTATAAAAGAAAGAAGATTTAGTGGAACGTGGGTCAGTGTGGTAACCAATTTATTTAAAAAAAAGAAACATTAATACCTATATATTTCCTATTAGTTGCTATTAAAATTAAAAAAAAAAAAATTCCAGGGTGCGCCAAGTAATATTTTTTTATGGAAAGGGGGCGGTAGGACAAAAAGTTTGGGAACCACTGATTTAGATCAGAGAGATGAGACTTTTAGGGTAGGTAGGGGTATGACGAAGCTTGATTTCACATTAACAATTTTCACATACATCATCCCAAGCTTGAAACAACTAAGAGTCGACTCTTTTAATCGACTCGCTCATGAGTTACCCACCTCTATCGAGAAGTTTGTCATCGTGAAGAGACCGCATTCGTTGCGGATTCCAAGTGGAATGTCTTCAAGGAGTTCTGGAAGATGATTCCCGAAGAAACACCATCGAGTATTTCAATCATGATGCGAGGGCCAATAAAGTTTGTCTCCAACAACTCCACCAAATACATGTTGAAGGTGTGAAAAAAGTCCTTCGTTCAATCACTGGCCTTTTATATCCCAAATAAACGTGCCGATTTTGAAAAAACAATTTCCGAGATGTCGAGTTTGAAAATGCGGTTTGCGCGGTCGTACGCCTGTAACTCCGTCAATTTTAATCCGATTTATTCCAACTTTTCAGGGAGTATTCTTTAAATAATGTCAAATGTCAAAACCCAAAAATCGATTTTTTTTAAATTTCCAACTTGCATATTTTGAAATTATTATAATAATATTGACTGCACACTTTACCGTAAAACCTTGAACGCCTGTAACTCCGTCAATTTTAATCCGATTTATTCCAACTTTTCAGGGAGTATTCTTTAAATATTGTCAAATGTCAAAAACCAAAAATCGTTTTTTTTTAAATTTCCAACTTGCATATTTTAAAATTATTATAATAATATTGACTGCACACTTTACCGTAAAACCTTGAACGCCTGTAACTCCGTCAATTTTAATCCGATTTATTCCAACTTTTCAGGGAATTTTCTTTAAATATTGTCAAATGTCAAAAGCCAAAAATCATTTTTTTTTTAAATTTCCAACTTGCATATTTTGAAATTATTATAATAATATTGACTGCACACTTTACCGTAAAACCTTGAACGCCTGTAACTCCGTCAATTTTAATCCGATTTATTCCAACTTTTCAGGGAGTTTTCTTTAAATATTGTCAAATGTCAAAAACCAAAAATCTTTTTTTTTTAAATTTCCAACTTGCATATTTTGAAATTATTATAATAATATTGACTGCACACTTTACTGTAAAAAAATGTTCATTTTCAGCACGATTCCAAGGAATCCTTCGGCTATCAAGCGGAGCACACCCTGAAGACGAATTACTTCAACCACCTTAACGTGTGCGATGTACTGTTTCCCCTGCTGAGGAAAGATGCGCGTGTCGTTAATATATCCAGTTGTCTCGGGCACCTCTCAAAGATTCCGTCCGCAGATTTACGAGCCAAACTAAGCAATCCCAAGCTTACAGTGGACGAGCTGAGTCAACTAATGAAAGACTTTATCGAGTACGTATACAACAGTTACAATTATAACAATGCACTTCCTCCATCTGAATCTTTTTTATCCTTATATTGGTAATTTTGATAGTAATGATTGAAGTGTGTTGTTAACCTATAATTTCAATAAAATGTTGTCAAACAATATTTTTACATTATAAAATTCTACATTGCACTACACATAACCAAAAAAATGCAATGACAACCAAATTGTTAGTAACTTTTTTACTACCAACAAAAATGTCACCCTAACAAAGCCTACTGCAGCAAGAATAAAATGTATAGGGTATAGTCTGCCGTAATACAACAAGTGGTATGATTATTACCGATGATATTTCGGAGTTGAAACCGAGCTGAAGATTCAACGAGCGCTAGCGTGAGTCGGTTTCAACGACTAAATATCATCGGTTATTAATTGTACCACGAGTTATATTTAGTGAGAGAATATAGCGAATAACATTTTATAATCTTGATGACAACTCGCATATTGCAATGTTTTAATTCGTCTTGTAGTTTCTTGCAGCACAAAGACTCCGTAAACTGTCGGCACTGCGACTCGTTATTCCTGGCGGTGTTTCTGAGCGTCGTATTTTTCACCATGTCACTGATTTTACTGTTTGAAATTGCATCCCAATAATTTAGTAGGTCCATTTTGAGGTTTAAAATTTTGACAGGAGCATAATAAAATATCACCGCTACTTTTGTTTTTTATCATTGCTATGCATTTTCTTGCATCTGATTGGCCCAAAATACATTCTAGTAGGCCATGAGTTGTATTCTCACTTAATTATTTGAAGAAGTAAGAGTGGCATTATTTATCATTTAAAACATATGACTATAGATGTGCTAAAAATGGTACCAACAAAGAAGCAGGATGGGGTAATTCAACTTACGCAGTCTCCAAAGTTGGCGTTAGCGCACTAGCGAGAATCCACCAAAGACTAGCCGACGCGGAAGTCCCGAGCCGCAACCTCTACATCAATTACGTGCACCCGGGATACGTCGACACCGACATGACGAACCACAAGGGCGTGCTAACCGTCGAGGAAGGCGCGAGAGCCCCGTTGCACCTGTGCCTGGCGCCCGTCGAGTGGAAGGGACAGTACGTCTGGAGGGATTGTACGACGTGGGACTGGCTCGCGAAAGACAATCCGGAGCAGCATTAAAGCACACACACACACGTTTGTTTTGTATACAATTAAAACTATATTGCTTAATTATTTGTCAATATTTGTTATACAATAAATGGACTTATGTACAAGTGAGATGAAACTTCTAAAATAACACAATTTTTATATGCTACTAATTAATGATTGTGAGTGAGCCTTCGATATTTCAAATTGATAAATAAATTGATATGAATCTGTTACAGTAATTTATATTAAAAAGTAACATAGAAACTGCTAGAATTTGTAAAATAATATCAAAATCAACTCTAGCAGTTTTCATTATTATTAAAAGATATGATTTTAAAGATATTTATACAAAAATGTATTTACAACAACTATTAATATAACATTACTCCTACGAATATTCGAAAAGAAGGAAAAACTGGGAAAATGCATATCACTATGTTAAAATTGCATCGTCGTTACAAATAACAAATTGTAAATAAATGGCACTATTTAAAACGTAATAAAATGCTAGCGATTGTAATAACTTAACTTGTAATACTGCTAAATTTAAAGATAACACTAAAATTAAACATTAAAATCAATTTTGGCACTTCATACTTATGCGATATATATAAATTATTAAATAAACATTCTTCAATATTGCATAGGTCGATTTGTACCGGACTTTTAAAGTATGTTAAATTTAACAATGTTCACAACAAAAATATATATTTGTATATTCATTCGTACGCGATAAACTAATAACATCCATAAAACATGTTAAATTTAACTGGATTACTAAAGTAGAAAACGTATGCAATATTGTTAAAATATTACTCGTACAGCGTTGCGTTTATTTTTGATTTCTCGTTATTAAAATTAAACTTCATAAATAACCGTCCCTCTCTCAGGTATATAAATGTTGATTCACATCTAAACACACACTTCCATATCGTCTAAATTGATCACACAGTCTTTGCTCACTAATTTTAATAATGTTTTCTTTATCCTAAGCGCCGGTAACCGGACATTCGGGTTCTGATGCCAGCACTCTTTCATTACTTTCGCTAGGCCACTTAATATCTGTAGACAATTCATCAAGTTGTGTAACAATAATTATAAAATAATCACGAAATTTAACTTCGTATTATTAATTTAACCCTTTAACTGCGGTTGTCGTCAATAAGCGACTCGGGTAAACTTTACCGTAACTACGGCTGTCGTCAATAAGCAATTCGCATATTTTTTGCCGTGAATCGCTTATTGACGACCACTAGTAACATGATACATTGGTTCAAATGGAATAAAATTTATCGAATTTTCTGTCTTTGTTTTTTTGCGTTCAGGCAGCCAGTTTCTTGAAAACTTTTTAGTAGCTAAAGGGTTAAGTTTAAATTTTGTGATAAGATTTTTAGGTTAGGTCTACTTACATCGTCACTCGTCCACCTGTTAGGAATATTCGGACGCTGCTGGTCGACGCACACCACTTTCCTCATGTCTTCGAAGCTGGGATCACTGGGGACCACGTCGTAGAATGGAGGTTTGTAGTCTTCGGCGATGCCGTTGCTTATGGTGCGTCTCGATACCTCCCAAAAGACTAAACCTAACGCGTAGATATCTGCCCGGCGGAACGAATCAAAATTATCCATCCTGATTCTAAAAATTGATTTAGAAGGATGATTTCTTTTAATCTTTAAACCCGATACAAGATTTTTTTTTGGTTCTTTGAATTGCCATAAACCCAATACAATTCTTGGTTCTTGAATTCCTACAGGCATTAAAATACCGTGCGCGTCTGAAGTATGGGAAATAGTCAGCAAAATCGAAATAAAATATTTTTGGAAAAAATCCTCGAACACGTCGATTTTCTTTTATAAAAATACACATTTTTGCATGAAAGCCCATTTTCAGTCGTCATTTGTTTTTGAGTAATGACGTCGTCCATTTTGTTTTTAAATGGCAACCCCCTATTTTTGTTCTTGATTTTGAGAGATCTTTTCATTGTCGAACTGGCAGTATAAAAATATAAGACAATTGAAGGTGAGAACTTGATATCCAGAGTTTTTGCAAAATGAACTTGTTCCAGCGCTTTTTTCCAAACAAAAATGATCTTGACCTTCCACACATACAATATGGTTTCAGCAAGACGGCGCAACCATGCACTATGCGCGTTTTTTTGACAATTGCATTACGAATAGGTGGATTGGCAGGCGATGACCGATAGAATAGCCCACGAAAGAGATGAATACGCAGAATTAGCCTGGAAAATATTCAAAATATTCAATAATTCAAATAAAACGAATAACTTTGTTGGTATCACTTTATTAACTTGGAGTAGTTACTATAGTTTCGACAATTTCAGCTTGTCATTTTCAAAATATTCAAGACATGTTCGAAAACAAAAAAAAAGAAGCAAACATAAAAAAAACAAAAAAACGCGCATAGTGGGGGCATGCGCCGTCTTGCTGAAACCATATTGTATTATATGAGAGGTCAAGATCGATATTGTTTGGAATAATTGCTACAAGCGCTGGAATAAGGTCATTTTGAAAAAATTCGAAATATCGGGTTCTCACCTTCAATTGTCATTTTCTCGAAAAATGTCTTATGTAAGATGGCAACATTTTTATACTTCCAGTTCGACAATTAAAAAATCTCTCAAAATCAAGAATAAAAATCGGGGGTTGCCATTTAAAAACAAAATGGATGACGGCATTACTCAAAAACAAATGACGACTGAACATTGACTTTCATGCAAAAATGTGTATTTTTATAAAAGAAAATCGACGTGTTCCAGGATTTTTTCCAAAAATATTTTATTTCGATTAAAATCAGGCGCGCACTCTATATCTTTTTCTATTTTGTGTCTAAAAAGGAGTCATTAACGCACCCATATGGGTTCGTTAAGGGCTCGCTCAGTGCGGTAATATCAATTTTTCAAGGTTGGCACCGTTGAAATTCAGAGCCGTCAACCTGTGCTAAATTTTCGGCGAGATAGTTTTGAGGTTACGTGGAAATCGCAAACTAATTTCAAATTGAAATGTCAATTATCAGTGTTACCAACCACCATAAAATTTTCTAAATATGTGTGGGCCATATTTTAATTAAAAAAAAAAAAATAGAAAAAAACTCGTTCATAAGGCTTTTTTTGCGCAATCGCAATTGCGCTTATTGAACTCGTTTTTTAAATATTATTAACCACTTCGCGCCCATGCTGCTTTGATTTAATCCCAGGTTTGATGAAAAATTACTTCTTTATTGTTGTTAACTTTTTCTACGAAATATGATTTCACTGTCACAAACTTTCACATTTATGCAAAAAAAATATTCCATAGATGGCGCTAAAGAAGTAATTTCTTTGTACAATGTTTTTGTATTCATTGTTGCCACATGTGGCGAACCTGGGCGTGAAGGGGTTAAACCCAATACAAGATCTTTTCTTGGTACTTTGGTTCTTTGAATTGCTTCAGGCATTATTGGAAGGTATTTTTTCAAAAGCTCTGCCTGTTACATTAATTTCCTGCGGAGCTTCTTGAAACCAGAACTAAGCAGAGGATGAATAAATCTATGAAGGATTTGGTTCCAGCAGGATGGAGCTGCAGCACCCACTGTGAATGACACAACGAACTTACTTCGAAGTGTGTTCGAGACCATCTCACTTCACGTGGACCCTTAGACCCATAAATTTGCGACTTTTTCTCTGGAGTTATTCAAAAAGTCTCGAGTGTACTCATAAGCCCCGTACGTTAAAGGAAGTCAACTTACAATCAACGAAGAACTCATAAACCCCGTAAGTCAATTGAGTTAAAGGATGTCAACTTTCAATCAACCGAGAGATGTTGGACTGTGCGTATAAGGTTTGAACATTGCATAATTGCCAAATGCAACCTCAAATACATTATTTTGAACAGTTGATTGCTCACAGCAAATGTAACATAACATAAAGTAATTTTTTTGTCATGTGAAGCAGTGTTGCCAGATTGGAGTTTTTTCCCCGAAATGGAGGTAAATTAAGGTTTTGGGGTGTATTTTGGGGAATTCCAATCAATGGGATAATATTTGGGGTGGGTATTTTATAAGAGGGGTATTTTTGGGAAAAGTATGAATGAACATATTATTACATTTACTAGAAATCATCAATAGTGCACAACCGTAAAAAAGTGAGAAAGTTTCCTCAGTGACGAGGAATTCGTTTTACTACATTAAATTTGTTTATGTGAAGTAGTTCATTTGTAGCAATACTGTGCTTTGTTGAACTGGTTGGATTGTACACCACCCATAGGGCCCACCCACCACCACCCTCCGGATCAACTTTTACTTAAACTAAAAACCCTGCATTAGCGATTATTAAACTTTCAATATCATAAAAGAATTTACAAAGAAATTTCATTACTCAAACATGGTTTTGTAGCTCAAGTTAAAGTTAATCCAACGGGTGGTGGGTGGGCACTATCCCACAATCCAAACAGTTGAGTATGAACGAGGGTTTCACAAATATAAAGCAATGGAGTAATTTTGGAGGGTTTTTATGAAATATTTGGGGAAAATTAAAAATTACTTCTGACAACACTGATGTGAAGATATACCGTGAGATCAAAAGGTCGCAAATAGTTGGCAGTTTTTCAGAACAAGCACGAACAATTCAAGTAATAGTTGGATTAGGTTAGGTTAGGTTGGGGCGGATTCGGTTAGGTTAGGTTAGGAGCTTCAGTTTTTGTCTAAAACATTTTTCTCTAAAATCAATATTTTTGAAGAAAAATGTTTCAGACAAAAACTAAAATTCCCAACTTAATCTAACCCAGCCTAACCTAACTAAAACCCTGTTTTAATGGACACTTCAACGGAATATGTTAAGTTAGGTTAGGGTTGGTTGGGTTAGGTTAGGAACTTAAGTTTTCGTCTGAAACATTTTTCTCTGAAATCAATATTTTCGAAGATACAGAGAAAAAAGAGGAAAAATTGACAAAAAAAAACACCCCGACTGCGGCGAGAATAAAACGTGAACGCAGTATATAGATCAATGGTTCCCAAACTTTTTTGTCCTACCGCCCCCTTTCCAGAAAAAAATATTACGTAGCGCCCCCTATTTTCGTCAGCAGTAATCTTAAATCACCAAGATTGACTATTTGCAATTCGTTTCTTTTTTTGTTAATAAATTGATTACCGCACTGAACCTCCGATCCACTAAATCTTCTCTTCTTTCTTTTATACCATCACCACCCTCGCCTCCCAAATGCTGTGGCCATCAACGCCCCCCTGAATCGCTGCAGCGCCCACTTTGGGAATCACTGATATAGATAAATCATAACCGTACTTACGTTTCATCCAAGACTTCCGGACTCATATACCGCTTTGTACCCACTTTCGGATTCGCTCCTATATCCAACAGATCCGTCTGCTGCGTGTGCGTAACGGCCAGCCCGAAATCCGCTATTACGCACGTCCCGTTATTCTTAACTAAGATATTTTTACTCTTGATATCCCGATGAGCGATGGCCGGCTTTCCCTAAAACCAAAACGATTAATAACCGCACAAACGGGAAATCTGCGAAGCTCACTTGCGTCCCAAATATTTCCGTGTGTAAATGCACCAAACCGTTAGCTATCGACAAGCAGATGATCAGCAATTGCTGGTGCGTCAACGTCGATCGATTGAGGTGATCGTACAAACTGCCCATCGCGTGATAATGAGTCACCAACCACAACTGAGTACAGGAGTTCCTCGACGTCATATCAGATCCAATATATCCGAGTATATTTTCGTGCCGTATTAATACTGTACTGTAGATTTCGGTCTCGCGCGTCCAGCTAGCTTCGTCGCGTGAGAAGAATATCTTCACCGCAATACTCTCGCCGTGCCAGATCCCCCTCCACACTTCCCCGTACCTCCCCTTACCGATGCACTCGACTAATGATATTTGTTTGGCCAGCGTCCTCTGAATCAGCAGAGGCAATCCCGATCCACTCCCCGACGTCATCGATTGCTCCAAGTACTCCCGCAACGTACTATCCCCTGCAGCCGTCGCTCTTAAAAGATCATCCGTCGGATAATACGTTTCAGGATCGTGTTTACTCTGATTCCTCAACCGATGCCTGTGGATTCGCTTCATAAACACCAAAGTACACGTTCCGAACATGCACAAAACCACAACCGGCACCAGCACAGCCCCTATCAACTTCATTATGTACGCCAAAGAATCCGAATACGGCGTTATCTCAGCATCGATCGACGGGAATTCTCCGCTGTTGCAGAAGTCCTCCTCGCAACATTCTATGTTTATGTGCACGTGCGAGTCACGTTTGTGCGGTCCACGCAGCACCGGCACGTGACAGTAAAACGGCACTTGATCGGGCATCGATGTGCAGCCTCTCTGAACGCTTATAACGCCGGTGCTCTCGCGTATCCGCGACTTCCAGCACTGCAAGGCGTTCGTGCAAACCGTCAGGTTGCTGCAGTCGGGGGCCTCGCAGGAATGGCACTGGTACCTCTGCTTCGCGTAAGCCTGCGCGCCCAGTAATTTATTGTGATTGTCGTAGCGCTCTTGCAATTCGTACGGTGGAGGTTCCCCGGGGTCGTTGTCGTTATTCGAATCGTCGTCGTCCAGATCTTCGTGTAGCTGCACGTGATCGTAAACATCCCCTGAAATATGTAAATAGTGGCTGTTGCACATCACTGCAAAAACAAAGCTCCACACCAATAGCTCAAGACGATTACCCTTTCGCGTGCGAGTTATATTTGCAAGCTGATTTTAAAAGGGGTTTTTTTGCGGTACGTACCTGTGCATATGTTTATTGTTAAAAATATTATTAAACAGTTTATAAATCTTGACGCAGCCATCTTGAGCTAAAATTTTGAGTTTTACGCAGTGTTGCCACGCGAGGCATGTCTGGTGTTTACATGTCAGCGCAAGGTCATTGCCAACGTTTAGATATATTTTTTTGCTTGTGGTGTGTTTTCGTTTCGGCTTGTTTAATGTTAATTAATAAAGAATAATGCGATCGTTCAAGTGGGTGAAATATTGGGTTTTTGTGTTTTTTTTTTAATGAAATTTTAAGAGGTACAATACGGTACAAAAGTGGATCGAAACAAGAAGAGCGAAAGTTCCCTACAGAAGAAATATTTAAAATTCGTTTTAACAAATTGGGATTGCACATACGCAAATATAAAATTGGACGCACTAGCGCGTCGGTGGCAGCGAACGTGTTAAATTTAAAAAAAATTAATACTTTTAATCAGCGGCGGCTCGTGGATTTCCGTAACGAGGGAAAGACAAAGATGTCGCTCGTGCCTCACTACTTACTCTTATAGAGGAAGCAAATATTTCGTTGCTGTTTCGATCAAATTCGATCTTCGAGCCGCCACTGCTTTTAATGTAAAAAATTCAAAGGAAGTAATTTTTTTAATTCCACAGTTATATTTTGCAAATGACGTGATTTTTTGCCGCGCTTTTGAATGGCGCAAAAATCTGTTACATAAATATTAATACAACTCGTGCGAATAACGCTTTTCAAAAATTCTTTCTCTTTTTCGAAATAAGTTACGTTATCTTGGGAAACCAAGCAACATAATTTATTTCTCAAAATGTAATGAATTTTTATTTCGACAATCATTAAAACTTGTATTATTGGTTTAAATAAAAAGTGAGGGTGGTGGGTGGGCCCTGTTTTACCCTCCAAATTTTGAACATGAACGAGGATTGCGCAGATGAAGAGTAATAAATCGAACATTTAAATATTGCGTTTTTGTATTTTGTAAATTTTAATTCCTTTGCAAGAATTCTGGGCTATGTTCAACCGGTTGGATTGTAGGATAGGGCCCACCCACCACCCCCCGTATCCACTCCAACATAACCTATAGAACTCTGTTTGTTACAATGAAATTTCTTTGTAAATCTGTTTGTGGTGTTGAAAGTTTAACAACCATTAAAGAACAGGGTTTGTGGTTTGAGCTAAAATTAATGCTAAGGGTGCTGGGTGGGCCCTATGCCACAACGCAAATTGTTGAACATAGACGAGGGTTGCGCAGATGAAGAGTAATAAATCGAACATTGAAATATAATATATTGCGTTTTTGTATTTTGTAAATTTTAATTCATTTGCAAGAATTCTATGTTCAACCGCTTGGATTGTAGGATAGGGGCCACCCACCACCCCCGTATCCACTCCAACATAACCCATAGAACTCTGTTTGTTACAATGAAATTTCTTTGTAAATCTGTTTGTGGTGTTGGAAGTTTAACAATCATCAAAGAACAGGGTTTGTGGTTTGAGTTAAAATTAATGCTAAGGGCGGTGGGTGGGCTCTATTCTACAACGCAAATTGTTGAACATAAACGAGGGTTGCGCAGATGAAGAGTAATAAATCGAACATTGAAATATTGCGTTTGCGTTTTTGTATTTTGTAAATTTGAATTCATTTGCAAGAATTTTATGTTCAACCGCTTGGATTGTAGGATAGGGACCACCAGGGCCGTGCGAAGAGAAAACTGCGCCCGGGGCGAAAGTAAAATTGGCGCCCTTCTATCCAAAAAAAAAAAAAAAAAAATGTTGCGGAAAGTGTTACTTATATTGCTGCAAAAAAAAAACAATTATTCTAATTCTAAAATTGTCTAGAGCTTCGGAGATTCTATCGATTCCTTGACTTGTATGATTCAAAAAAAATAGGCTACGGAAATCTGGAAAATATGAAGTCAGATTGACGATCAGCCGACCTGACCGCGCGTAGCTTGGAATAGCCAACCGGGCAATCAGTTCGGACAAAAAATGTCACAGCATCTGGATTATAGGTATGTCTTGTCGACGGAGTGTTAATTAACGATATTTTCACAAAAGAACATTTCTAAGAATATTATATAACATTTTAGTATGTGACAAGGGAGCCATTAGAAATAATTTAGTTTTATTTATTTATTCCCCTTTAGTATGTAATCAAGAAATTTAAGGTAAAATAAGAAGAAATTTTAGATATGCTGACGTGTGATAAATAATAAAAATACATTAATTAACACTTTTATGAATTTTCCGTCATTCCGATGTAATAGCGATTTTGGCGCCCCTAATTTTGGCGCCCGGGGCGGGCGCCCTCTTCGCCCCCCCCTTCGCACGGCCCTGGGGACCACCCACCACCTCCCGTATCCACTCCAACATAACCTATAGAACTCTGTTTGTTACAATGAAATTTCTTTGTAAATCTGTTTGTGGTGTTGGAAGTTTAACAATCAAAGAACAGGGTTTGTGGTTTGAGCTAAAATTAATGCTAAGGGTGGTGGGTGGGCCCTATTCTACAACGCAAATTGTTGAACATAAACGAGGGTTGCGCAGATGAAGAGTAATAAATCGAACATTGAAATATTGCGTTTGCGTTTTTGTATTTTGTAAATTTTAATTCATTTGCAAGAATTCTATGTTCAACCGCTTGGATTGTAGGATAGGGGCCACCCACCACCCCCGTATCCACTCCAACATAACCCATAGAACTCTGTTTGTTACAATGAAATTTCTTTGTAAATCTGTTTGTGGTGTTGGAAGTTTAACAATCATCAAAGAACAGGGTTTGTGGTTTGAGTTAAAATTAATGCTTAGGGTGGTGGGTGGGCTCTATTCTACAACGCAAATTGTTGAACATAAACGAGGGTTGCGCAGATGAAGAGTAATAACTCGAACATTGAAATATTGCGTTTGCGTTTTTGTATTTTGCAAATTTTAATTCATTTGCAAGAATTCTATGTTCAACCGCTTGGATTGTAGGATAGGGACCACCCACCACCCTCCGTATCCACTCTAACATAACCTATAGAACTCTGTTTGTTACAATGAAATTTCTTTGTAAATCTGTTTGTGGTGTTGAAAGTTTAACAATCATCAAAGAACAGGGTTTGTGGTTTGAGTCAGTGACGGTTCGCGGGTTTTTTTATGGTACGGCCGAGGAACAAGAGGGGGTAATACAGATAGGTGCGGTCACCCAGCCAGCCGTCTCTGCAACTGACCCTACCACCCCCTGTTCCTCGGCCGTACCAGAAGAAAACCCGCGAACCGTCACTGGTTTGAGTTAAAATTAATGCTAAGGGTGGTGGGTGGGCTCTATTCTACAACGCAAATTGTTGAACATAAACGCAGATGGAATATGGAAATATTGCATTTCTGCTTTTATATTTTGTAAATTTTAATTCAAGAATTCTGGGCTATGTTCTACTGGTTGGATTGTAGGATAGGGCCCCCCACCACCCTCCGTATCCACTTTAACCTAACCTTCAAAGCGCTGTTTGATTGGATGAATTTTCTTAGTACATCCATTGGTGATGTTGGATTTTTTGCAATTATTAGAAAAGACGGTTTGTAGTTTGAGTTAAAATTAATACGAAGTGTGGTGGCGCAGATGGACAGTAGCAAAGTTCGTATAATTTTCTTTAGATAATCTCAAGGACACATTGTTCAATGTTAATCTGTCAAAGTTTCATGCATTTTTTGAAATAAATAATAATTTCCAGAGCAATGATTAGAAAAAGTACATTTTTGAACATCAGCATTTGCCTTCTTGCGCAGCCATCAGTGACGGTTCGCGGGTTTTTTTCTGGTACGGCCGAAGAACGAGGTGATAATACAGATAGGTGCGGTCACGCAGCCAGCCGTCTCTGCAACTGACCCTACCTATCTGTATTACCACCTCTTGTTCCTCGGCCGTACCAGAAAAAACCCCGCGAACCGTCACTGGCAGCCATTTTTGTTAGTGCAAAGTTCGTATCATTTTCTTTAGGTGATTGCAAGGACACATTATTCAAGGTTAATCTGTCAAAATTTCAAGCTTTTACTGAAATAAATAAAGAATGTCCAGAGCAATGATTAGAAAAAGTGCATTTTTGAAGTTCGGATAATTTTAATTTTTAATTTTGTGTTACAATAGCCTTTGTCTTTTATATTCCATAACAAATGCTACTGTTGGTTAGAAAGTTAAGAACTTTCACAATTACTACGTTTCCATGCCGTTTTGAAAACTCGAATCGGTTTGAATATTGAGGCGTTTCCATGATTAAAATTGACCTCGTATCGAAATACATTTCAATACTCTCGCTAGAGGGCGCGTTTAAGCGAATCTCGAAAAAATACAAACAACCTTATCGCGTTGTTTACACCGTGTTTAGATCATAACATAATACACATTTTTAGATTACAACGCGAAATAAGCAAAATCTAAAAAATTTACCGTATCGGCCTTGAAATTCAAGACGGTTTCAATACGTTTTGAAGAGTGTTTCCATGCGGTATTCAAACTGAATCGAGTTTTCAAAACGGTTTCAATACTGCATGGAAACGTAGTAAATGTTATTTAGAATACCCAGAAAGGTTCAGCAAAAACCAAAACTGTTGGCAACCCTACTATTATAGAGGAAATACAATTCTTTTCGAAAACCTTCACCTCCGAATTTTCACGAATCGCCGCAAACTCTTCCCGTTTGTTGATCTTCCGCTACTTTCCAATCAAAACACCGCGGGTCAGACGTAATTACGGCAGAACTAGTTTTTATTTTTAAGTGGAGCTGCGTTAGATACTTTCGAGCGTAAAATTTCTCCAGATTTTAATGATGACCGACATCCATTTTTAGGCATTCATTAATTGATCACGATGAGTGGTCAACGAGAGGTCGGCGTGTGTCTACTTTTACGGATTCGACACTGACCGTGGAGTGAAAGCGAAATGAACGGAATTATAAACTTTCAAATAGTTTTATTTGTATAAAAAAACATAGTAACAAGAAAACAAGTAAAAAACAATTAAATAAACAACAATGGTTAAAATTCTCATGACAATTATTTGGTAAGAAGATGATGATGATAGGTTGATGATCGTGACTCAGTCGAACTTGCGAGTTACTTATGGTGCTCCATAAGTATCTAATGCCAGCCGTGTCCACCGCCTCCGCCGCCGCCGCCGCCGCCTCCGTGACCGTGCTTTGGTAAGTGGTGATACACGTGCTTGTAGACTGGTACACGGACTGGGTATGGTTTTGGGACGTAGACTAGATGGTGCTTTTCAACTTCGACCTTGTAGGGTTTCTCCACGGTGTACGGCGCTGGCTTTTCCACGGTGATTGGGATTTTCTTCTCGATTTCTTGCGGCACCAGTTTGTAGATTGGGATGGCGATTGGATGTGGTACTGGTACGTGGACTGCGTACGGTTGTGGCACCTTGACTTTGATGATTTGTGGCACGGGTACTCCTACGGGATGCGGGACTGGGATTCCGATTTTCTTGATTACTGGTACGTGTACTGGTTTGGTGTATTCGATTGTTTTAGTGGGGATCTCGTGGTGTTCCTCGGAATGTCCTCCTGAAGAACCGAAGTCGATGTGGCCGCCGCTGTCGCCGCCATGGCCGCCGCCGTAGTCGCCGCCACCGCCGCCGCTGTGGCCAATTGCGGTCCATTGGCTGCCGCTGTCGCTTCCGTAGCCACCACCGTCGCCGCCGCCGCCGCCACCGCCGCTCCATTGGCCGCCGGCGTCGCCCCCGTAGCCACCAGCGCTGGCGCCGCCGCCGCCGCTCCATTGGCCGCCGGCGTCACCGCCGTAGCCGCCATCGCTGGCGCCACCGCCACCGCCGCTCCATTTTCCGCCGCCGCCGTCGCCTCCGTAGCCGCCATCGCCGCCGCCACCGCCTCCACCCCCATGGCCGTCATCGCCACTGCTGGAGTATCCAGCGTTGGCTGCACAGGCCAGCGTCACGATTACTGCAACCTCCTTTGAAAGAAATAACAGGTATGTTAGAGCAACAAGATTTTGATTCAGAGTTGGCTGTGAGATAAATTACGCATATTAAAAATTAGGATATTTAACCTACAGATTATTGGATCTAATATTTACGAAAAAAGGGTTAGTTGGAGAAAATCAAAAATTGTAAAATGGGTTATATGTCCACCATGTTTATTAATAACAACACAAATTGATTCGAGTTGTCAGATTTTAATTTGACAATTCACGTCATAGAAGACTTGATTAATTCAGTTGAATTAAAAATAATAATTAATCTCAGACATGACTGCTTTGTTTCTCTCTCTCTCTCTGTCTCGGGTATGGCTATCTCAGCAACAAAATTCTCAGCAAGAATTTGTTTGTTGCAAATACTACTATTATTGATATAACATTGGTTTAAGATTTACAACTAATATGAAAAATAATGAAATTAAGAAACTTGGAACTGCAGTAATAACATTTTATGGTTTAAGATGCACAAGAACTAATTTGAAAAATAATGAAATTAGAAAACTGGTAACTGCTAATGTTATTAGATTTATGGGGCATTAGTTGTTTTAATAGATTATTTGTTATTAAGACTTAATTTTGTGGAATAAAAAAAATGTGAAATGATTTCCCCATTTACGAAGTTATAAATACAATTGAATATAACAATGAATATTATTTATAAGCAAATAATGGATGAAATGAAATTTAAAAAAATTAAATTGAGAATTGTTAGTATTAATAGATATTTTATTTAATAACCGTAAATAAAATTAATAATGGATTTAAAAAAATTCCGATTGGCTGTAGACAAGATTCTCATGCCAGGCTCGCCAAATTAGAAAAAAAAAATCTTCAAAAAGGACATTAAATAATCCACGATTGGCTCACATGGGTCAAATTAGAAAAAAAAGAATCTTCAAAAATAACAGAAAATAATTCACGATTGGCTCACATGGGCCAAATTAGAAAAAAAAGTTCCAAAAGGACACTAAATAATCCACGATTTAAATGAATGTTCGTTGCTGCTGTAAATATTGAGAATTGTTATTATTAATAGATGTTTTATTTAATAACCATTAGTAAAATTAATTATGAAATTTCAAAAATCAGATTCTCATGCCAGGCTCGTATGGGCCAGTTTATAAAAAAAAATCTTCAAAAAGGACACTGAATAATCCACGATTGGTTCACAAGGGCCAAATTAGAAATTTTATTTTTCAAAAATAACAAAAAATAATTCACGATTGGCTCACACGAGCCAAATTAGAAAAAAAATCTTCAAAAATAACAGAAAATAATTCACGATTGGCTCACATGGGCCAAATTAGAAAAAAAAAATCTTTAAAAATAACAGAAAATAATTAACGATTGGCTCACATGAGTCAAATTAGAAAAATAACAGAAAATAATTCACGATTGGCTCACATGGGCCAAATTAGAAAAAAAAAAGTTCAAAAAGGACACTAAATAATCCACGATTGGCTCACACGGGCCAAATTTAAAAAAAGATCTTCAAAAATAACAGAAAATAATTCACGATTGGCCCACGGGCCAAATTAGAAAAAAAAAATCTTCAAAAATAACAGAAAATAATTCACGATTGGCTCACATGGGCCAAATTAGAAAAAAAAATCTTCAAAAATTACAGAAAATAATTCACGATTGGCTCACATGGGCCAAATTAGAAAAAAAAAAATCAAAAAGAATATACATAAATAACCTACGATTTAAATGAATGTTCGTTGCTGCTGTAAATATTGAGAATTGTTATTATGAATAGATGTTTTATTTAACACCGTAAGTAAAATTAATTATGAAATTTCAAAAATCAGATTCTCATGCCAGGCTCGTATGGGCCAGTTTATAAAAAAAATCTTCAAAAAGGACACTGAATAATCCACGATTGGTTCACAAGGACCAAATTAGAAATTTTATTTTTCAAAAATAACAAAAAATAATTCACGATTGGCTCACATGGGCCAAATTAGAAAAAAAAATCTTTAAAAATAACAGAAAATAATTAACGATTGGCTCACATGAGTCAAATTAGAAAAATAATCTTCAAAAATAACAGAAAATAATTCACGATTGGCTCACACGAGCCAAATTAGAAAAAAAAATCTTCAAAAATAACAGAAAATAATTCACGATTGGCTCACTTGGGCCAAATTAAAAAAAAAATCTTCAAAAAGGACACTGAATAATCCACGATTGGCTCACAAGGGCCAAATTAGAAATTTTATTTTTCAAAAATAACAAAAAATAATTCACGATTGACTCACACGGGCCAAATTTAAAAAAAGATCTTCAAACATAACAGAAAATAATTCACGATTGGCTCACATGGGCCAAATTAGAAAAAAAAAATCTTAAAAAATAACAGAAAATAATTCACGATTGGCTCACATGGGCCAAATTAGAAAAAAAAATCTTCAAAAATAACAGAAAATAATTCACGATTGGCTCACTTGGGCCAAATTAAAAAAAAAAATCTTCAAAAAGGACACTAAATAATCCACGATTGGCTCACAAGGGCCAAATTAGAAATTTTATTTTTCAAAAATAACAAAAAATAATTCACGATTGGCTCACACGGGCCAAATTAAAAAAAAATCTTCAAAAATGACACTAAATAATTCACGATTGGCTCACATGGGCAAAATTACAAAAAAAAATCTTCAAAAAGGACACTAAATAATCCGCGATTGGCTCACAAGGACCAAATTAGAATTTTTTTTTTCAAAAATAACAAAAAATAATTCACGATTGGCTTACACGGGCCAAATTAGAAAAAAAAAACTTCAAAAATAACAGAAAATAATTCACGATTGACTCACACGGGCCAAATTAGAAAAAAAAAAATCTTCAAAAAGGACACTAATTAATCGCTCACATTTAAATTAGAACAAAAAAGAATCTTTAAAAATGACACTAATTTATACATAAACAATCCACGATTTAAATTATTATTCGTTGCTGCCGTAAATAAATATTTCTGCACTTACTAATAAACGCATGTTGGTAGACTTGGTTGTTGTTGATGAGAACTGATGACCACTGCGGCTCTTCAGGTGCTTTTATACCCGGTTAGGTGGGGCCGGTGAAAGGCTAATGTGGAGTGTAGTGAGACAAAAAAAAACGGAGAATCTCACATGTCGCGGTGACCAAAATTGCTGCCCCAAACAGAAAAAAAAAATCCATCTAATTAACCATCAGTGATAGTGACCTTCAGCACCAATTTTTTTTAATTAATGATGCGCAATTGATAAATGTATAAATTTTCCTTTGCTTTCGTGATATAGTTTGGAAATGAAAAAAATAACCAAGAAAAATATTTTAATAAAAAAATGTTTTTTTTTTGGTTTTATTTAATTGACCTTCAGCATCAATTTTTTTAATTAACACGAACGCGCAATTGATAAATACAAATTTTCCTTTGCTTTCGTTATATAGTTTGGAAATGAAAAAAATAACCAAGAAAAATATTTTAATAAAAAAAAAGTTTTTTTTTTGGGTTTCATTTAATTGACCTTCAGCATCATTTTTTTAATTAACACGGACGCGCAATTGATAAATACAAATTTTCTTTTGCTTTCGTTATATAGTTTGGAAATGAAATAAATAACCAAGAAAAATAATTTAATAAAAAAAATGTTTTTTTTGGTTTCATTTAATTGACCTTCAGCATCAATTTTTTTAATTAACGCGGACGCGTAATTGATAAATACAAATTTTCCATTGCTTTCGTTATATAGTTTGGAAATGAAAAAAATAACCAAGAAAAATATTTTAATAAAAAAAAAGTTTTTTTTTTGGTTTCATTTAATTGACCTTCAGCATCAATTTTTTTAATTAACACGAACGCGCAATTGATAAATACAAATTTTCCTTTGCTTTTGTTATATAGTTTGGAAATGAAAAAAATAACCAAGAAAAATATTTTAATAAAAAAAAATGTTTTTTTTTTGGGTTCAGTTAATTGAACTTCAGCATCAATTTTTTAATTAACAAGGACGCGTAATTGATAAATACAAATTTTCCTTTGCTTTTGTTATATAGTTTGGAAATGAAAAAAATAACCAAGAAAAATATTTTAATAAAAAAAAATGTTTTTTTTTTGTTTCATTTAATTGACCTTCAGCATCAATTTTTTAATTAACGTGGACGCTTAATTGATAAATAAATTTAATACATTTTCTATTGCTATCGTTATTTAGTTGGGAAATGAAAAAATAACCAAGAAAAATATTTCAATAAAAAAAAATGTTTTTTTTTTTGGTTTAATTTAATTGACCTTCAGCATAATTTTTTTAATTAACGCCGACGCGCAATTGATAAATACAAATTTTCCTTTGCTTTCGTTATATAGTTTGGAAATGAAAAAAATAACCAAGAAAAATATTTTAATAAAAAAAATGTTTTTTTTTTTTGGTTTCATTTAATTGACCTTCAGCACCAGTTTTTTAATTAACGCGGACGCGCAATTGATAAATAAATTTAATAAATTTTCTATTGCTTTCGTTATTTAGTTTGGAAATGAAAAAATAACCAAGAAATATATTTTAATAAAAAAAATGTTTTTTTTTGGTTTCATTTAATTGACCTTCACCATCAATTTTTTTAATTAACACGGACGCGCAATTTATAAATACAAATTTTCCTTTGCTTTCGTTATTTAGTTTGGAAATTAAAAAATAACCAAGAAAAATATTTTAATAAAAAAAAGGTTTTTTTTTTGGTTTCATTTATTGACCTTCAGCACCAGTTTATTTTAATTAACGCAGATGCGCAATTGATAAATATATAAATTTTCTATTGATTTCGTTATTTAGTTTGGAAATGAAAAAATAACCAAGAAAAATATTTTAATAAAAAAAATGTTTTTTTTTTTTGGTTTCATTTAATTGACCTTCAGCATCAATTTTTTTAATTAACACGGATGCGCAATTGATAAATATATAAATTTTCCTTTGCTTTCTTTATTTAGTTTGGGAATAAAAGAATAACCAAGAAAAAGATTTCAATAAAAAAATGATCATGTTATTTTCTCCGACTTGATGGTATCATAGCCATTTATATGTACGTTTTCATTGTTTATTTTCAATTGAAATCATATTTTAAATGTACATCGAGTGGATGAAACTGACGTTTAAAACGTCAAAATTATAAAAGATGGAAAAATTATACTTCAAATTCAAAAACTCGGTTTACTCAAAAACTAAAGGGATTTCGAAAAAAACTTATTCTTTATAAGTTGTTAATTTTAGCATTCTCTACAATTATTATTAATATAAATTTGTTGTAACTATTATCGTTTTATAATTATAAACCAAAAATTTAAAAAAATATAATAAATTCTTTTCTCGAATAAAAATGATTTTATGAAAAATGTTTTCAAACAAAAGATGTTCATTTCTTTGTTGTCTTCAAGGTTTGTTTAAATGTTTTTGTGATATTTTTCATATTTAAGAAAATATTGGCAAAAAACTAAAAACAGTTAAGGTAAACACCCACTTCTGGTGTACGAAATTTTACCAAAAGCTTATCAGTTCTTCGGATTATCAAATAAGACGTATGTTCAAAGTTTCATATCAATTGCTCTGTTAGTTTTTGAGATACAGCGCACTCAGCAAACACACAAACACACACACACACAGCAGACAGACACACACACAGACACAAAAAATGTTTTTCCAGAAATTGTTGAAATGGTATCTAGGAACTCCAAAACGGATATTTCCGTAAAAAAATTTTTGAAAAAAAAAATCACGATCACAGTACTTCGTAACGGAGAAAGTAAAAAGTAATTAAATGCTATAAAATATTGTTTTTTTTTTCGGTTTCATTTAATTTACCTTTACATTTGTTACTGACACAAATGGCCTATGAGAAGTTGTTTAATTTAATTTACATTTGATTTCCAACTAACAAAAACGGCTTGACTTTTTACCGTTTTTTCTTTTTTGAAACGTGAACTCGATTCGCCCGAGATAATCAATTTATTCATGCTCCATCGAATTTAGGTGCTGAAATCGTCAATCGTTGACAGCAAAGATCTAAATTAGGGTTTTTATCTAAACTAACTAGCTATGAAAATAACAAGTAGCAATCGCCAATGTTTTGCTGTCAACTCACTATGACATTTAACTCACAAGTTTCGTACAAATCATTACAATTTTTGAAGAGGTTTAAGCAATTTAACACTCAGAGGCCGCAATTCAATATTGAGGCTCTAAATATTTTCACTACCCCTACACCCTACACCAGGGGTCGCCCGCCTGAATGATATGTACTCGAGATTTGAATCACGTTGCTACTAACTTGTGATTGCTACTTTTTAATACCTGTGACTTTAAACTGTGACTGTGACTGTGATTACGGCTAATAAACACATGCTGTGTTACAAGTTTTATGTATAAATTTCAACTTATTGTTATACTAACACAATTTCCCCTTTCATATTTTTTTCTTTCACTACACATTAAGAAAATAATCATTTTAAGAGCGATACAGTCGTTGGACTCGATCGTTTTCGATCACAGCGAGTTTGTGGTTCGATTTCATACGCGACATACCTCATTTATCTCACAGTCAACTCTGAAACAAAATTTTGTGGCTCACACGATATGATATACTATGGCATTTTTATAACAAATATTTGTCATTTTTATTAAATATGTATTTGAAATTTAAATAGAAGAGTAAAGCAATGAATATTAAATAATATTTAGAAATGCCACCTTGTATCATCTTCTCACAATCATATATTCAGTAAGTCACAGTTTATGTAGCAATCACTGTTTAGGTAACATTTGTGATTTTAAGGAGCAATCACGCTTTAAGCAACAATCACTGTTTAACCCTTTCGGTACGGGTATATCTGGCAATATCACACCCGACGGACGTAAAAAATGTCCATTTTTCAAACATCGATTTCTAGTGTTGGGTTTTCCTCCGAAACTAAAAACATATCTGAAGCGTCAATGATGAGCGTTTTTCGGATATAAAAACAAGTAAATTCATCAGAACGCTTATTGATGCTACCCGGCTGTCGCAGAAGTTACGTTAAAACGCTTATTGATGTGACCCGTCCTGAAAGGGTTAAGTAGCAGTCACAGTTTAAATATCAGTGATTTAAGTATCAATCAAGCAGTGATTTTAACCAGCAGTGATTTTAAGTAGCAGTGAAATTCGCCTATTAGTAACAGTAGCGTCCTGTGATTTTTCAATACCAGTGAAAAATCGTGAAATATCGCCCGTCCCTAATATGTACTAGGAACGGGCAATATTTCACTTATCTGTGATTTTTCACTGGTATTGAAAAATCACAGTTCGCTACTTTTGCTAAGAGGCGGATTTTACCGTGACTGCGACTGTGAGCGCTACTGTAGATTAAACTCTAACTGCGACCTGTTACTCCATTATTAACAACATGTTTTTTTAATAACATTTGAGTTAACAAATTAAAGGGAACATTTTTGATTTTTTTATTGAAAACTTTTCACACTGACATCCCCAATAAATAAATAATTATACAGGGTGTTTCAGAGCTCTGGGAAAAAAAGATTTTCTGCCGTTTTTCCGAAAAAAAAATGTATTTTTGACTATTTTGACTATCAAAAATATTTGTTTTGCAGCCACATATATCTCTTAAAGACTGCAACGGTGTGCGAGCGAGAAGCAATTTCGTTAATTACCAGAGAGAACGAACACATTTTGGAACATTTATTAACTCCGCGGTCCGCTACACCCGGAATTATGAACTAATTAGTCGCCGTCCGTTCTCTAGAGTGACTCCAGGTATGGAATTCTAAAGAGTGAATGCGAATTTAGAAGGCATAATGGGGTGACCGCGCGGTTTAACCGCCGAATCGTTTCATGGAGTCATCAAACTGTGAAAATTACGTATGACATAAAAGAGCCTATCAGTGGCGCAAAAACTTCAAATTGGGGGCCCGGAGGCTAACCTTCATTTTGGCCCCCTTTCATACATAATTACTCTCCTTACGAAGTAAAGAATGTTTTCATGTAAATTAGAAATTTTAACGGAAATCCATTTTGAGGTTACAACATCGATGAAATTCAATTTTATCATTTTGACTTTTTGGGTACCTTTCATACAGGTAGGTGTATCATTACTAAAGTATTTTTTACTCGCATACAAAACGAAGCTTTCAAAACTTGTCAAACCATCTACTATTCAAATTTAGGAACTAAGACAATTAAAGACATGCGACTTTTTATTCATGGCATACTTTGACTACTTTTTTTTGATCTCACGGTGATATTTCAATGTCACGTTAACAAATATGTGCAAAGTAGGTAAAACACAGGCAAATCCTCTATCTGCCTTGAACCGATTCGTTTAGTCTAACTGCGCTATTGAAGTGCTGCAGGCGATGCAATCGAATGTAATGAAAGGCAGAAAAAGAAGGAAGTTTTATGATCTGACAAATAACATTTCCGTATTGCATGAATCTGAAAATTCCGCAGAAAAGCTTTACGCTACTACTTCTGGTTACCTCCGAGCGGACGGTTCACAAAAATAGAAGAATAATTACAATAATTGTCAACATCCTGCGGAGGAAAGTATCGTTCGTCTGTGTTATAAATTTAACAAAAAGAACCACGGCGTCTTGATATATTTAAATGAAAGTAAAAGTAGCACTAATAATAAACATTCCTCCGAATCAAATAATACCCACACTCCGTTGCGGATGTGGAAGTCATGTTATCGACGGTCGGCGCCGGTGAAAGTAGTTCTTAAGTTCGGCAAATGTTACACTTACAGGGCACTTTTAGACAATCGGCGGCAATCGAGTTTCGTCCAAAATAGATTAGCATCTAATGCGTCAAAAGAGAAATTAGCTATTAACATCCTTTCGACTATAAAAGAGTCGGAAAATATTGAATGCTAAAACTACGCCGCTGTTTGCTTAAAAACGCCAATCGGTTTTTCATTTTTTTGATGAAAAAATGGTGATGTGGCCATCATGTTACTTTCTCCGACTTGATGGTATCATTTATATTTACGCTTTTATGGTTTATTTTCAATTTAAATCATATTTTAAATGCACATCGAGCGTTTTGTAGACTCGGACGAAACTGACGTTTAAAACGTCAAAATTATAAAAGATAGAAAAATGATGCTTCAAATTCAAAAAGTCAGTTTACTCAAAAACTAAAGGGATTTCGCAAAAAACTTATTCTTTATAAGTTGTTCATTTTAGCATTTTGTACACATCTTCACGCAGCCAGCAGCCAGCAGTGTCTGCAACTGACCCTACCTATCTGTATTACCACCTCTTGTTCCTCGGCCGTACCAGAAAAAAACCCCGCGAACCGTCACTGAGTCTTATTATTTGCACGTGCAACATTCCTAGTCATGACCAAGGATGGATCAAATCGGTGAGCCAAGCACCTGATCTTCCCCTCGTTAGCGATTCAAAACCCGAAACTTTTCCTTTTACGTTTTTACGTCTTGCGCACAAAATTTTCGGTGCCTCGGGCTTGTTCAAGCGTGCCGACGATACGCACGAAGAAGTATCTTGTCCAACGCTAAAAAGAATCGCCAAAGCTAATCAATTCCAAGTCATGTTGCCATAATGAAATAATTCATGGATGACATTTTCTAACGAGTTTTCTTACGATTATAATCTCGCCACGCCCCTTTCTACGCGAGGATCTTGTTTGGCGCCCACGATTATCAGCCATGAAAAATGAAACAATCAAAATTCAGGTTTCACTCTATTTTGTACTCTTCATCCAGTGCATACCCTGCTCACTCCATATGAAATAAATTGTTCGCATTGGAACTTCACACTGGAAACATGGGATGGCGTAAGTATCGCCAAACAGGCTAGAATTTAATACAGCAAATGACGCTAGATGACCCGACGTGCTAATACGATTTGAAAATCTCGTCCGTAAATCATTCAACACCAAGCGATAATCAGTGAGGCCGAGTATATGTAAACAAACAAAACCGTAAGTTCGCCCAGATGGTTCCGTCGTGACGAGAGGAGCACTCGGCTGAAAGATTAATTACTGTTTACCACAAAACAAGTGTTCGGCCCTTGAGGGGGCTCCTTTGAGGAGCCGAATGTGGCCACGAAGAATAAGTCGAGAGCGAGCTATATTCAGTTTTCGTCTGTTAAAACGAAGAGAAAATCGTCCATACCCTTCGCATTATAAAAATATTATAAATAATGAGTCGTTATTGTGCCATTAAATCCTGCAAAAATTGCAACAGAAACACTTATATGTATGCATTCCTTCACTGGAAAGGAACCGGTAAGTGATATTGATTACAAGTACATTTCTCTCTGTATGAAATTTTGAATGACATATTGTTATTTTTTGGGACAAAATATTGTTATCGTTTATTTCTCATAGGCGACGAGGAAATAATTTCATTGTTTGATTCTTCTCATTTTCTAAAGTGTGTGAGAAATAATATAATGAAATACCATGGCACATTCAAATGGAAGGGAACAAAAATTTTTTCTTGCTGGTTGGATATTGATGCAATTTGCAATAAATATATTATTTTAATCAATAACTTCTTATTACCTCTACATTTGATTTTAATCAAGTACTGTGAAATTTGGAAACCCACTAGCTCTGCAACCCGTTCTACCCGCACCCGCTTTTGCTTCACCAGCGCCATCCCATGGCTACAGTGACGAATTAAAAATGCGGTAAATGTTTTATACAGAGAGTCGCCGATCTATATGATCCAGTGAACTCTATACAACTGGAACGGCTGCTGAAGCCGATCCCAAAGTTAAACAGTAATTTACACCTACAAAATCCAGGTGTAAAAATTAAGGACCGGTTGTTCAATAGCAGCTTAAGTGAAGTTTAGCCTTACACAATGAATATATTACTATAATTTAACAGCATTGTTCAATAATAGTTTAAAGATAATTTTAAGTGCGAAAAACGGTAACCTTAAAACTATTTATACTGAGTTTAAGGTAAGCTAGTTTAAGCTGCTATTGAACAACTGACCCTAAGTGTACCACATAAATATTTAACATTTTATATTTTAACTAATTATTTTACCAATATTGACTTATGTACAACTTTGTATAAGTTCTTAGCATAAATAAAATTATCTTAACTTATCTTATGCAACCGAACATACGGCGGTACAACTATCTCTTTCTAGCGCATGTATAGATGTCGATGCGCCTTAAACCCAAAATTCATTCATTCTAGCGCATGCTAGTAAGTGCGGATATACTTTTATCAATGGATCTTTGCGAGAACGTCAGGGATAGTTGAACCCAAAGTCTATTCACATCCAAGAGACAGGAAATGTATACACAATGACGTGAACGGTGAGATTGCACAAGGCCGCATGTTTTTAGTCACCCACTTTAAACATGGTCGAGAACTCGCATCACTGAACAACCAACCGTATGCGTCTAATAAAGTGATCACGCGGATTTATCTAACTAACTTTAAACGCACCAAATAAGACTTAGATCCCATCAAAACCCAAACTTTCGTGTCTCAAATTATTTTCGGATTGTGTTTTTGTAAAACAGCCTTTTCTTTCTGCCCGTAAATGCCGCGTTTTCAGTTGCTTGAGCCGTACTTTTCACATGCAAAGTCCGCCGCCGGAAAGCCAACGAGACGACCGTCCGCAATTGTCCGACTCGATACTCGAAAGGCCGCCCGTGCACTTTAATCTCTTTTTCGATTACGTTTCCGTATTTCGGCGTGGAGGGTTCATCGATGATGTGCAATAAGGACTGAAAATACTCTGGGTGAGCGAAACTGCACAAATCCTAATTCATTCCGGTGTAAAACAAAAAAAAAACGAGGGTTTGAAGGTTATGCATTTAATTGTACAGATGCGGAGTCATGCACTTCCATAACCTAATGTTTGAATTTTTTACATTTATAGTTTAGATATGGAAATCTCAATTGATTTTACTTGTGTTTGCTTGGTGAAAATCTTTTTCTGCGGTTAAAATGTGTCGCATGGAATTGTTTTAATGTTAAGCCGCAGCTACTTGATTTTTAATTGTATTAAAAATCAACCATGTGATGAGTCTAAACTTGTTTTGGGACAATAAACCTTTCTAGCTGCGGCTTAAATGATAACGTTAAGCCTTGGTTACAGTGTGCGATGTTTGCTTTCGTACGTGTTAAATTGAAACTTTTGAAGGTATTGAAGGCAGTTGCGTGTGGTACAAAATCACCTGCATATTTATGCAAAGAGATCAAAAAGTGGAAAATAGTTGGCAGCCCTTAGAAAATAAGGTAACCAACAAAAATTCAGTGGTGTCACCAAGAATAGAGATGTTTGCATTTATACATGTTAAATTGATTTATTACCTTTGAAGAAGGTGCAATTGCGTGTGGTTTTAAAGATTTTATTTAAATAGTACAAAATCGACACACCTGGATGTTTACGCGATGAAATCAAAGAGTGGAAAATAGTTGGCAGCCCTTCGAAAACAAGGTAACCAACAAAAGTTTAGTGGCACACTAAGGAATAGGTATTTTGGGATGGAAAAATCCGAAATTTAAATGAAATAACTACAAATATACAAATAGTGTCCAGCGCCTTTGGCTGTTGCAGGCCTATTGGTCTATTTGATGCATCGTGTCTGGGACAGCTATAAAGCAGCCAAAATCTTAAAGCTGTTTTACACTACACAATAAATGAGTTAATTTTCATGTGCAATTTAAATTGAAAGTAAAAAAAAAACCTTTATTGGCATATCCAAAACTCTTTACAACCTCAAAAACCATACTATTACCCCTCTCCCTCCTATCCTCTCTCCTGTTTTCCCTTTCCCTCCTCAGCTTCGCCAGCGTCCTTACCCCTGCCCCATCCTCCCTCATACACTCCATCACCTTTCTACTAAAATTGTCAGTAAATTTTCCCAAAAATTAAGTCAATTTTACAATCAGACTCAATTTTTGGGACAATTTACTGTACGAAACTACATAATTTAAATTGAGCAAGAAAATAACTCATTTTTTGTTGTCGTGCAAAACGGCCTTTACTTTGTAGTTATGTTTCTGGTCATCATCTTGATTAAAACAAAATTATTCCAAGATGCCTAACATCTCCGCACTGGACTTTTTAATAGTTTTTTTTTTTTAATAACTACATGTTCCGATTTATTGTACCCTTTATAAAGTATGGATTACCCATCCCTGCTGCCGACATACAGCCCCACACTAGAAGACTCTGAACCCCTAAAATATTTCCCGACTCCTGACTACGACACTGAATCCACACTCCTGCTGAAAATCAAGTACCACACGGTAACGGTTGCCACTACCCTGCTTCTAACTGCAAGCTTTTAGTTCCGGTTTGATTAAATTTTTATCTGTAATACCATATCTTCACCTGAATGCAACAATAATTTTGTTTTAGAGATATCAAGCTACTTCGTAGCCGAATTTAACTAGACAACTTACCTTCCTAACTTAACGCCATCTATTGGCTCGTGTAATAATTAAGTACAATAAGTACAATTGTTATTGCAATTTCTCAAATAGACAAAAGATTGTTAAAAATGCCCAGTGAAATATTATCCTTAATAAACTTTACACGGTTTATCAATAAGTAAGTAATGATACGATGTTTATTCGGTATAAGTGGTCTCGATTTATAGAACTATGTCAACATCGGATTTACTATTCATGTAAGTTTGTACAATGATATATATTGTACAAACAAATATATCAGTTGGAACGGCAGGACTTTGGCCTGTTAGTAGTTGAGTGTGGCTTGTAAGATGTACACCTTGTTAAAAACTCTGAATATGTCGGAACCACTTATTTCACGAAGAATGCATAAAAACCAGGTAAACTCTTCTCTTCTTAATTCAACCGAGTTGGAAAATTAATTCTATTTTGTTTAACACGTTCGCTGCCACCGCAATTGGAATTGCATTTACGCAAGTATAAAGTTGGACGCACTAGCGCGTCGGTGGCAGCAAACGTGTTAAACAACGAAGGGGTTTGAAGGATTGAAAGTGGCATTTTTTTGACAAACAATTTTTCCATTTTCCAGGTAAAGAAGTTTAAATACAGACGAAGTAGCTTGAATATATGAATTCAGGCTACTTTCGTCTTTATCGAATTTATTTAATGCTTCTGCAGCAAGTGAGGTTGTCTCAAATTTATTAAACATGCTATTGTTCCTCCAACCAATATTTTTGGATTTACTACCGTGGACAAAAAAAATGACACCCCTAATTTTATTAATGTAAATATGACTTTTCATTTGACAAACCGGCAAATGTCAATCTAAGCTCTGGTACAAAATCAAAGCATGTTGGGAGGCAATACCTTTTTAGATTTACTGTATTGCTAGTTATAACTGTCACTGTCAAATATTAAGGTTACATAAGTCAAATTCACAACACTAAAAAATAAGAAATAACAGACACATGACAAATTAGGGGTGTCATTTTTTTTGTCCACGGTAGTATGTACTTAGAACTAGTTATTTTATGACAGGCAGTCTCAAATAATATAACCTTGATTAAAAGCAACGCAACACGACAGTTCCTGTCAAAAATTGTAACCTTAGGGCTGTCAGGAATGACTCTGACTAAAAGATGGCGCTCAAGATACTCCCATCCTCGTTCAGAAACTGTTGAATCACGCTCTGATCATCTAGTCGATTGCTTTCAGAAATAGATGGAGTAAGCGTCCGGAGCCCCACGTGGGTACAAGTGGACTATTACGTAGCATGGAGTATGTAGTTTGAGGTTAGAGACCAGCAGGTGGCGTTGAAAATGAAAATGTCATAGTATGCCGATATTTTGATATCAACTGTTGATCTTGTACAATTAATCGGTAAACTGACTAAATATCAGTGGGAGTGGGCGTTGGGGGGCTGTCAAAAAGAAAGCAGAACCTCCCTTACGCATCAAAAACAGCAGATTTTGTTTTTGTTAACAAAAAGTAAAACAAAGTTCAAAAACATTGGGCGCGTTCGTCAGAATTTTCAACTGTCAACATGTTGATTTACGCTGAATGTTAGTATTTGATGAACGCTACTTTTGTAACCTCCATTTCGGCGGCAACTTCAACACTTGATTCCACCAATCAGTCCAATTTGTACAATTGGTAAAATGGCGACCGGTGGACGAACTTGTTCACGGTCAGCAGTGCGTTCATCAGAAAATACCCCAACTGTTTAGTCTGACGAATTGCTAGGATTCAAAGTATTGTTTAGCAACAGATTTTTTATGTTGGTAAAGAAAGTAATCACTTTTCTGATTATCTTCCTTTATCTTTCTCAACCTTGGGCCCCAACTCCTATTATTATTATTATTATTATTACTGATTTAGCTACGTATAATGACGAAATGTCACCGGTGTGAAGTTAGCAATAGATTTTAGCAATAATTTTTTTTTCTTCAAATTGTTAAAACAACGGCAAAATTTACAGTTTTTAACTAACGTTTTAGTGTATACACCCTGTATATCTAGATTGTTTATATCCTTACAACTTTTTTATGGCGGCCACCGAACTGAAAAAAACTTCAGTTAATGCGACGGCGCATCAATTTTCGGAGAGTGGCGGATAATTAATTTTTTTTAGAAGTGATCCAGGGTCTGGCATGTTTTTTTTTATTTCTCGTATTGTTAGGCCTATATATCTAGATTGTTTTAATATTTTTAACTTTTTTATGGCGGGCACCTAACTTTAAAAAAAACTTCAGTTAATGTGACGATGCATCCATTTTCGGAGAGTGTGGCAGATAATTTATTTTTTTTCGTAGTGATCCAGGGCCTGGCATGTTTTTTTATTTCTCATATTGTAAGGCCTATATGTCTAGATTGTTTATATATTTTTAACTTTTTTATGGCGGTCACCGAACTTTGAAAAAAACTTAAGTTAATGTGACGGCGCATCAATTTTCGGAGAGTGTGGCGGATAATTTATTTTTTTTCGAAGTAATGCAGGGCCTGGCACGTTTTTTTTATTTCTCGTATTGTTAGGCCTATATATCTAGATTGTTTATATATTTTTAACTTTTTTATGGCGGTCACCGAACTTTGAAAAAAACTTAAGTTAATGTGACGATGCATCAATTTTCGGTGAGTGTGGCGGATAATGAATTTTTTTTTAGAAGTGATCCAGGGCTCGGCACATTTTTTTTATTTCTCGTGTTGATAGGCCTATATATTTAGATTGTTTATGTATTTTTTATGAACATCGAACAAAAAACTTTAGTAAGTGTGGCCACGCACTTCATCACAGTGCATGGGGCGGAGAAGTTTTTAATTTTTTTTTTAATTGATCTAGAGCCTGGAACTTTTTTTTTTACTTTTTGTGTTAGTAGGTCTATGAAGGGTTTTTTTTGCAATTTTTTTAACAGTAATCGAAATTTTGCGAAAAAGTAGCTTTTTTTTGTAGGGTGAAAAATTGTTAGGGGGTTGGAATTTCGGCTGGGGGTGGTTCATGTGTATTCTATTCTATTAGTGGTAACTCCAACCCGCATAGAAGGTTTTGAAAATTTCATAATATTATGGCAAAAAATAAATTTTAAAATCTATTGCCAACTTCACACTTGTTACTGGACATTTTAGTGTAAGTGAACTCGGTCCTTGATTCTAGCAAATTTTTATGCAGAAAATGCAAACCTAAATAAACCTTTATTACTTGAAATTAATTGCCTATTTTTTTTTCTTTACAGGCAAATATGTCTACTGATACGAAAATAACTTATTCGCTGAAACTCACGAAGTCCGATCCCCAGCTGAAACCCGTACTTATAGTGGGACAGGTTAAGCACTTAAACCAACTCAAATACGAAGATGTGAAGCTGAAATTAGAGCCGAGAGTATCCGAAGAGGTATGGTGTACGAAATAAACATGAGAAACGTGTTGCAAGGCGTGTATGTTTGCAGGTATTCAACAAAGCAGCTTTTAGTCTACACCCGTCACCGACCGACAGTTGCTCGCTGTATTTAAACTTGGCAACGATCGCGGCGCTGCCGGTCAAATGCAGCCGTCACAACACCCCCTCGAGATCTCACACGCTGACGCGTCTCGTTCAGAATTTCGTCGTCGGAGTTGATGAAAGCATTGTGGTAAGTATTGTCCTCCACGTCCACTTGTGTTATAAATTTTATACTAAGGTGTGAGCCACAGAATTTTGTTTCTGAGTTGGGCGTGCCTGAGAGAGAGAGAGAGAGAAACATAGAAGTCATGTCTGAGATTAGTTCATTTTTTTAAATCAAATTTAATTGAAATAACTTGATTACAGATTTATTAAATACAAATAGCAAAGGTGAAAGATAGCCTGAACCCAAGGGCGTTTCCAGCCAACTAGACTAGGGGGGGTAATTAAAAAAAAAGAAATATATATTTTTTATGAAATATTTGAGGAAAATTAAAAATTACTCCTAGCAACACTACTACCACGACTCTCTCGGAAAAATTTACCAGTTATATTATTTGTTTGGACTATCGAATATCGGTAATTTTTAACAATAAAAATTTATAAGCGAAAAATTCTTAGGGGGGTAATTACCCGATTACTCCCCCTTTGAAACCGCCACTGCCTGAACCTATGAATATTCAGCCTGGTCGAGACTCTGCAACATTAAGTCTTAATTATTTCGTCTTCGTTATTTAATTTAATTGAACTAGTCTAGTCTCATGGCATAATAATATGTGACATACCTCATTTATCTCACAGCCAACTCCGAAACAAAATTTTGCGGCTCGCACGGTAGAATAAAAAATTACCTGAGAATACAATCGTTCTGTTTGTTTCAATTCGAAATAGATTATATCGTGCACATTTATTTAGATCGTGTGCGAACCGAAAGATCTCTACGCGAGCGGCTGCGCGGTGGCGCGTGCCTTCCCCACGTACTCGAGGAAGACGTCTTCTTCGAATGTCGGCGTCCACGTTTCCGTGGAATTTATACTCGTTAAAGGCCGTAAGTTTTTGTGGACCTAAAGATTGGTTTCGCATCGTAAACGTGTGTTTTTGCAGAAGAATCAAATGACGATGAGCTCGAAATTCAACCCGAGGAGATGTCGGCGCTCGAAGCGGCCGCAACTGGCATTCGACTTGCCGCGCAGATCGTCGACACTCCTTGCAATGAGATGAACGTTGATCATTTCTTAGAGGTTAGTGTTAGAAGTAGATAGCTTACTAACGGCCATACTAATAGTCGTGGATTGATCCGGGATTTATTTATTTATTTCAAGCTATACACTGTTGCCACCATATTCATGCAAAATAAATATTGGTTTTACGTGAGGTGGATTAAATCTCGGATCAGGTTGGAATGCATCCAATAGTCGATATAATCCTGGATTAATCTGAAAATAATCCTCCTTCAAATAATCTTCCGTCAGCCGCGATTAAGCCCAGATTATTTGCAATCTGTCAATTTATTCATGTCACAAGAACAGCTGATTTAATATAATAATCTATATTATAAACTTTATAATATTTATTTGAGACTAACATACGATGGATGAAGCCGCATTTCGGGATGAACATTCATTAACTAGAGTTGCTAAGATAATCTTTTCCATCTCCGTGTAATGTTTATCTCTGTCCATTTTAACTATTAGGTTAGGTTACTACTCATTATGAATATAGCACCAACACACATTTAGTAAAATTGTAATGTTACTAAAAATATTACCAAATCCTGGTGTCATTCTCGAATTTGCCGATCTTTCCCGAATCCGTGACTATTGGATATGATTATAAATATCGACTAATCCAGGATTCTACAATCCGTGATTAATCCGAGGATTGAACATTGTCTATTAGTACGGCCGTAAAACTTGATTATAATGTTTGGCTTAACACATTCACTGCCGATGTCAGATAAAGGCCGACGCTTGCCTGTAAGGATTAATGTCAAAAAACGTATCACGCACTTGGTGCGTGGTCGGCCCTGCGTTAAAATCAATACCATGCAAGTGGTGCCTGGTCGGCAGTGAACGTGTTAATTGAAATCATTATAAAAATGCAGTAGAATAAAAACATCGTTTTGAATTTAGGAAGTTAGTAAAATTGGAAATATACTCAACATCAAACCGTTGATCATAAGAGGCGAGGAACTAAACGAAAAAGGTTTCGGCGGTATATACGGGGTCGGTAAAGCAGCCACGTCACCACCAGCTCTGGCCGTGCTCAGCCACACCCCCGCAGGAGCTCATACCACCGTAGCTTGGGTTGGTAAAGGCATTGTGTACGACACCGGCGGTTTGAGCATCAAGGGCAAGACCGCCATGCCCGGCATGAAGAGGGACTGCGGAGGGGCGGCCGGTATATTGGGCGCGTTTTATGCCGCGGTGAAGGCCAACTTCACCCAAAACTTGCACGCGGTGTTCTGTCTGGCCGAGAATTCAGTTGGTCCAACTGCTACCAGGTACGAAAAAAATTGATCTTGTAAAGATTTCCCGTTGTAATACACGTTATTAATTGCAGGCCTGATGATATTCACACTTTATACTCCGGCAGAACTGTCGAAATTAATAATACCGATGCGGAGGGAAGGCTTGTTTTATCGGATGGCGTCGTTTACGCTAAAAAGGATTTGAAAGCTAATATTATTCTTGATATGGCGACGTTAACTGGTGCACAGGTAATTATTCATTTGTTTTGTTTTAACCGTATAGATTTTCAATTAAAAGTTTTTGTTATGAAAGTCTAGAAAATTTTGAAAAAAGTCGATTTTTTCAGACTTTGAATGGCCGTAACGGCTAATATAGCATCCCCTTGTTTATTGTTTACTTCAAATTGTTTAGGGTGTTGCAACCGGTAAATATCATGCCGCTGTACTAACGAACGACGGAGACTGGGAAGAGCTCGCGACGATCGCGGGGAAAAATTCCGGCGACCTGGTGTTCCCCATACCCTACTGTCCGGAATTGCATTTCTCCGAGTTTTCTTCGGCGGTGGCCGACATGAAGAATTCGGTGGCCGACAGAAGCAACGCGCAGTCCAGCTGCGCCGGATTGTTCATCGCCTCCCATTTGGGCTTCGACTTCCCCGGAGTTTGGATACACGTCGACATGGCCTCTCCCGTGCATTGCGTAAGTTTAGTAACTTAACCGTAACATAATCACGATCAATGTAATATATTCACGATCAACTTTATTAAAGCAATTAACATTTCCGGCAACTTATTTAACACATTGGCTGCCAACAAGTTTTTGGAATACTTCAGTGTCAGTCACCGGTGACTGACAAAGCGGTCAACGTGTTAAATTACTTGATTCGGGATTAATGTGTAAATCTGGCATCGCTGTGTTGATCAGCTGTATAATAATTTTTTTTTAAACACGCCATAGAATGTAGGTAAAGTCTGCAAAATTTTAAAATCCTAACTCTATTAGAAACTAAGCAAACAGGCGATGAAATTTGGACACTGTATAATTTCGGGCGGGTCGTTTTTAATTTTTTTCTCTGAAATTACTGAACCGATTTGAACAAAATTTTAGGGGTATGTAGGGAATCGTAAGGGGAACCTAAACAAGCAATAAAATATACAGCATGTAATTTAAAAAAATACATCATCATGTCGTCACACTTTTTTGGGACACCCTGTATATTCAAAAATATTTTTTTAAGTACGCCGTAGAATGTAGGTAAAGTCTGCAAAATTTCAAAATCCCAACTCTATTTGAAACTAAGCAAACAGGCGATGAAATTTGGACACTGTATAATTTGGGGCGGGTCGTTTTAAATTATTTTCTCGGAAATTACTGAACCGATTTGAACAAAATTTTAGGGACATGTAGGGAAACGCAAGAGGCACCAAAATACGCAATAAAATATACAGCATGCAATTTAAAAAAATACATCGTCATGTCGTCACACTTTTATGGGACACCCTGTATAATCAAAAATATTGTTATTAAATACGCCGTAGAATGTAGGTAAAGTCTGCAAAATTTCAAAAACCTAACTCTACTAGAAACTGAGCATACAGGAGATAAAATTTGGACACTGTGTATCCCGGTGCATGCACCATAAAAGTACTAGTTTTTATTTCTTTTCTCTGAAACTGCTGAACCGATTTGAACAAAATTTTAGGGCTGTATAGGGAATCGTAAGAGGCACATAAAAAAGCAATAAAATATACAGCATGTATTTAAAAAAATACATCATCATGTCTTCACACTTTTTTGGGACACCCTGTATAATAAAAAAATATGTTTTTTCAATACGCCGTAGAATTTAGGTTAAGTCTGCAAAATTTCAAAATCCTAACTCTATTAGAAACTAAGCAAATAGGCGATGAAATTTGGACACTGTATAATTTCGGGCGGGTCGTTTTTAATTATTTTCTCGGAAATTACTGAACCGATTTGAACAAAATTTTAGGGGTATGTAGGGAATCGTAAGAGGAACCTAAATAAGCAATAAAATATACTGCATGTAATTTAAAAAAATACATTATCATGTCGTCACACTTTTTTGGGACACCCTGTATAATCAAAAATATATTTTTTAAATACGCCGTAGAATGTAGGTAAAGTCTGCAAAATTTCAAAAACCTAACTGTACTAGAAACTGAGCAAACAGGCGATAAAATTTGGACACTGTGTATCCCGGCGCATGCACCATAAAATTACTAGTTTTTATTTTTTTTCTCTGAAACTGCTGAACCGATTTGAACAAAATTTTAGGGCTGTATAGGGAATCGTAAGAGGCACATAAATAAGCAATAAAATATACAGCATGTAATTTAAAAAAATACATCGTCATGTCGTCACACTTTTTTGGGACACCCTGTATAAGAAAAAATATTTTTTTTAAATGCGCCGTAGAATGTAGGTAAAGTTTGCAAAATTTCAAAATCCTAATTCTATTAGAAACTACGCAAACAGGCGATGAAATTTGGACACTGTATAATTTCGGGCGGGTCGTTTTTAATTTTTTCTCTGAAATTCTTGAACCGATTTGAACAAAATTTTAGGGGTATGTAGGGAATTGTAAGAGGAACCTAAATAAGCAATAAAATATACTGCATGTAATTTAAAAAAATACATTATCATGTCGTCACACTTTTTTGGGACACCCTGTAGAAGAAAAAATATATTTTTTTAAATACGCCGTAGAATGTAGGTAAAGTTTGCAAAATTTCAAAATCCTAATTCTATTAGAAACTAAGCAAACAGGCGATGAAATTTGGACACTGTATAATTTCGGGCGGGTCGTTTTTAATTTTTTTCTCTGAAATTCTTGAACCGATTTGAACAAAATTTTAGGGGCATGTAGGGAATCTTAAGAGGCAACTAAATATGCAATAAAATATACTGCATGTAATTTAAAAAAATACATCGTCACGTCGTCACACTTTTTTGGGACACCCTGTATAAGAAAAAATATTTTTTTTTAAATACGCCGTAAAATGTAGGTAAAGTCTGCAAAATTTCGAAATCCCAACTCTATTAGAAACTGAAGAAACGCGACATGAAATGCAGGACCGTGTATAACTTCAGGCGGGTCGTTTTTATTTTTTTTCTCTGAAATTACTGAACCGATCTGAACAAAATTTTAGGGGCATGTAGAGAATCGCGAGAGGCACCCAAATAAGGAATAAAATATACAGCATGTAATTTATAAAAAATACATCGTCATGTCGTCACACTTTTATGGGACACCCTGTATAATCAAAAATATTGTTATTAAATACGCCGTAGAATGTAGGTAAAGTCTGCAAAATTTCAAAAACCTAACTCTACTAGAAACTGAGCAAACAGGAGATAAAATTTGGACACTGTGTATCCCGGCGCATGCACCATAAAAGTACTAGCTTTTAATTTTGTTCTCTGAAACTGCTGAATCGATTTGAAGAAAATTTTAGGGCTGTATAGGGAATCGTTAGAGGCACATAAATAAGCAATAAAATATAAAGCATGTAATTTAAAAAAATACATTATCATGTCGTCACACTTTTTTGGGACATCCTGTATAATCAAAAATATTTTTTTTAAATACACCGTGGAATGTAGGTAAACTCTGCAAAATTTCGAAATCCTAACTCCATTAGGAACTGAAGAAACGCGAGATGAAATGCAGGACCGTGTATAATGTCGGGCGGGTCGTTTTATTTTTTTTTCTCTGAAATTACTGAACCGATTTGAACAAAATTTTAGGGGTATGTAGAGAATCGTAAGAGGCACCTGAATAAGCAATAAAATATACAGCATGTAATTTAAAAAAATACTTTATCATGTCGTCACACTTTTTTGGGACACCCTGTGTAACCAAAAATATTTTTTTTCAAGTACGCCGTAGAATGTAGGTAAAGTATGTAAAATTTCAAAAACCTAACTCCAATAGAAACTGAGCAAACATGAGATAAAATTTTGACACTGTATATCCCGGCGCATGCACCATAAAACAAGTAGTTTTTATTTTTTTCTCTAAAACTGCTGAACCGATTTGAACAAAATTTTTGAAAATGTATTTTTGCTAAAAGTTGATCGTGAATGGATTATACGTCCGTTAATTTGTATTTTTCTCTAATTGAATTGATTTTAGGGAGAGAGAGCCACTGGATACGGTGTGGCCTTGCTCACTACATTGTTTGGTAGTTACTGCAAGCAACCGATACTCAATATGATCAGTCCGAATTTGGAAATGAGCGACGGGATCTTAAGGGAGACCTCAGCGAAGAAGATTCGGATCGAGTGATGTGTTTTTATAAGATCAAACTGTACTAATATGCAATCATAATGTTTCTTAAAGTAAAATTTGTCATAAACGGATTAGCACAGGAAATGTACGTTGTTTTATTTTCCCGCCAAATTACTCTTTTCATTTCTGCGATCCTGTTACTCCTGCTCGAAATTTTTAAGCAAAAATTGTGCGAAAAATTCATTAAAATTTTATTTTATTTTCCCGCCAAATTACTCTTTTCATTTCTGCGATCCTGTTACTCCTGCTCGAAATTTTTAAGCAAAAATTGTGCGAAAAATTCATTAAAATTTTATTTTATTTTCCCGCCAAATTACTCTTTTCATTTCTGCGATCCTGTTACTCCTGATCCAAATTTTCGAGCAAAAATTGTGCGAAAAATTAATTAAAATTTTATTTTATTTTCCCGCCAAATTACTCTTTTCATTTCTGCGATCCTGTTACTCCTGCTCGAAACTTTTAAGCAAAAATTGTGCGAAAAATTCATTAAAATTTTATTTTATTTTCCCGCCAAATTACTCTTTTCATTTCTGCGATCCTGTTACTCCTGCTCGAAATTTTTAAGCAAAAATTGTGCGAAAAATTCATTAAAATTTTATTTTATTTTCCCGCCAAATTACTCTTTTCATTTCTGCGATCCTGTTACTCCTGCTCGAAATTTTTAAGCAAAAATTGTGCGAAAAATTCATTAAAATTTTATTTTATTTTCCCGCCAAATTACTCTTTTCATTTCTGCGATCCTGTTACTCCTGATCCAAATTTTCGAGCAAAAATTGTGCGAAAAATTCATTAAAATTTTATTTTATTTTCCCGCCAAATTACTCTTCATTTCTGCGATCCTGTTACTCCTGATCCAAATTTTCGAGCAAAAATTGTGCGAAAAATTCATTAAAATTTTATTTTATTTTCCCGCCAAATTACTCTTTTCATTTCTGTGATCCTGTTAGTCCTGGTGGAAATTTTGTTAAAAATAAATTAAAAACGTAAAATTATTTTTTTTGGGCTCAAATTACTTGCAGAGATGGTAGGATAGGACATTTTTAATTGGGTAATAAAACCAGTTACGTATTAGTTATTAGACATTTTATTGCAGCATACAGCACATTCATATACACAAAATATATATGTAAAAACTAGGAATTATTGTAAATGGAATCGCCTGCATATAAATAAACCATGGTGAAGATAATTTGGTAACGTGGACAAAGTTATGACATTACATTAAAAAAAAAAACATTACGTACTAAAACACCTATCCCGAAAATTAAAAAGATGTTATTTACAATTTACAAAAAAGAAACGTTTTATATAAAAATATATGTATAGCACCAATAAAATTTAAATATATTGTTACACGGTATTAGAAACTACAGTTACAGAAACTAAAATGGAATGGAATTTCAATTCTTTTTCACTAGATTTGCGTGCATATAACGAAAAAGAAGAGGAATTGACGAAGCTTAAAGCTATAAGGCACTTGCAAAATCTACCGAGTTCATCTCTGAAAATTTACCTTCAAAATTATTGAGAGAACGACAAAAAAAATGGCACGTATTGCTAAAATATTACAGTCTCCAATAATTTTCACCGATTCACAACCTTTGCGTGCTTCCCGACTTCTTGCTCTTCTTGGTCATGGTGAACCAGCCTGCGCTCTTTTCCGGATCCCTGGGCATCGATATCGACCTGGAGACCTCCCTCTCGCCCTTCCTGCCGCTCTTGTTGCTGCCCAGCGATTCGACGGACATGCTTTTCGAGGCGGCGGCGGCGATCTTCTTGTCGTCCCTGCTGTATCTGTTGTTCTCCTTCGGTTGTCTCTCCCGCTTCTTGTATAAACTAGAGCTGGAACCTTTCGATTCGCTAGTGCGCTTCAGCGTGCTTACGTTTTCTTTGCTTTTGGACTTTCGGTTCAGCGTCGACACGTTCTGATTCGAGCGCCTCGTCTCCTGTGCCTTCTTCTTCAGCGTCGACGTTGCTTCCTTGCGACTAGATCCATTTTTGTTCTGTTCGTATTTGCCGTTTTTGACTGGTTTCGAGGGGTACTGCGTGTAGTCTATGTCCACGCCTTCTTTGTAGTGCTTGGGCTTCCACGGCGCCAGGACGGAGAACGATCGGCTCAGGGTTTTCACCTGGGGCTGGATCCGGCTCGAGGTGTTGGAGGTCAGCTCTTCTCTGGAGGCGGCTCTTCTGCCGTTTCTTAAGTAACCTGGACCTGGGATGTCGCCGACTGGAATAATGGAATTGTTTAGAATATTGTTTGGTTGTTGCCATGGAAATGTTGACGATGTAACGTGTGAGCCACGAGATTTTTATTCAGAGTTGGCTGTTGGATAAATCAGTTTCTGAGAAAATTATGAAAATCTAGTCGAAAGTTAGATTTTGTAAAGCAGAAATTTTGATGTGAAATTCCAGAAAAACCAGTGAAAACCTGATTAATATTTTTCCTTTGTTTTAAAGCTACATGTGTCTGGAATGTTTTCTGGGAAATTCATTGAAATTCATAGAGGAGTTTCTGAGAAAATTAAGAAAATCTAGTCGAAAGTTAGATTTTGCAAAGCAGAAATTTGGATGTGAAATTCCGGAAAAACCAGTGAAAACCTGATTAATATTTTTCCTTTGTTTTATAGCTACATGTGTCTGGAATGTTTTCTGGGAAATTCATTAAAATTTATGAAGGAGTTGTCGAGAAAATTAAGAAAATCTAGTCGAAAGTTAGCATTTTGCAAAGTAGAAATTTTGATGTGAAATTCCGGAAAAACCAGTATAAACCTGTTTAATATTTTTGTTTTGTTTTACAGCTACATGTGTCTGGAATGTTTTCTGAGAAATTCATTAAAATTCATAGAGAAGTTTTCGAGAAAATTATGAAAATCTAGCCGACAGTTGGCATTTTGTAAAGCAAAAATTTTGATGTGAAATTCCAGAAAAACCAGTGAAAACCTGATTAATATTTTTCCTTTGTTTTATAGCTACATGTGTCTGGAATGTTTTCTGGGAAATTCATTGAAATTCATAGAGGAGTTTCTGAGAAAATTAAGAAAATCTAGTCGAAAGTTAGATTTTGTAAAGCAGAAATTTTGATGTGAAATTCCGGAAAAACCAGTGAAAACCTGATTAATATTTTTCCTTTGTTTTATAGCTACATGTGTCTGGAAGGTTTTCTGAGAAATTCATTAAAATTCATAGAGGAGTTTTCGAGAAAATTATGAAAATCTAGTCGAAAGTTAGCATTTTGTAAAGCAAAAATTTTGATGTGAAATTCCGGAAAAGTCAGTGAAAACCTGATTAATATTTTTCCTTTGTTTTATAGCTACATGTGTCTGGAATTTTTTCTGGGAAATTCATTGAAATTCATAGAGGAGTTTTGGAGAAAATTAAGAAAATCTAGTCGAAAGTTAACATTTTGTAAAGTAGAAATTTTGATGAGAAATTCCGGAAAAACCAGTGAAAACCTGGTTAATATTTTTCCTTTGTTTTATAGCTACATGTATCTGGATTGTTTTCTGAGAAATTCATTAAAATTAATAGAGGAGTTTCCGAGAAAATTAAGAAAATCTAGTCGAAAGTTAGCATTTTGCAAAGCAGAAATTTTGATGTGAAATTCCGGAAAAACCAGTGAAAACCTGATTAATATTTTTCCTTTGTTTTATAGCTACATGTGTCTGGAAGGTTTTCTGAGAAATTCATTAAAATTTATGAAGGAGTTGTCGAGAAAATTAAGAAAATCTAGTCGAAAGTTAGAATTTTGCAAGTGACACACCAGAATGCGCTGACCATCGCGTCAGCCATTTCTATGTGTACAGTGTGATTTGGACGTGTGGATTTCCCGCAATTTTTCGAATCGGCCAATAAGAATGACGCAATGGCGATTGTGGGCGTTTTTACAATTCTATCGTAGAATGAATAGACTATAGTGCAAACATGACACGAGATTTCCAACGCCAACTTCGTCGCTCGGTATAAAAAATACTTGTGAAAACCATAAAATGTCAAAAATCTAAATACCTGTGGCGGCATGCAGGTAGACGACACTCCTCTGCGACTGCTGGCTGCTGTCGCCTTCCGTGGAACTCTCGACGGAGCTGACTTCGTTTTTCCTCCTCCTGCTTCTGTCCTCCCGCGATCGCGACAGCTCCCTGTTCCTGTGAGAGGGCGATGCGGGCGGTTTCAGGCTCAACCGCGACCCCTTCACGTCCCTGTCCGACTCTGCGGGTATGTTAAGCATAGACTTATGACTGGATTTGTGCGACTCCTCGGAGATGTTGTGCAGGTCCCTCGAAGACTGGCTCCGGGTGCGGTCCCGGTGCGATAATCCGGACCGCGATTTCAGCACCGACTTGTGCCTGATGCTGTCGTTTGATGATTCGATGTCGGTGTCGCCGAAAAATCGTAGACTCTTGGTCGGTTTCGAAACTTCGTCCTCTGTGCTCGTCACGTTACCTTCCTTTTCATCCTGTAAAAATTAGATATATGTATATATGGGTATATACATATATATAAAATATTAATTAAATATCTTAAGAAATTTTTTTAACTGACGTTTGTGGTCGGTGTATGTTTGGTTGCCGATCTTAACTTAACAACAAGCCACAAAAAGTTGCTCTCACTTTGAATGAAACGTGTTATTTTTTTAATAGAAAATATTAAACATACATCGTTTAATTAGCGTTGTTATAGTGTTATCTTTTCTTCAAACGATGAACATTTCTCTGGCTGTATTCCCCAGAACAGATTGCGACTTGCGACAAATAAATAAAACATAGCAAGCCCAGGCTCGAGTGAATTCTAGTCGCCATGGGTACATTTGTTTCCGTGTTTATAATTTACGAGTTTGCAATCGGAAGATAATTTGCATTACACCCCTCCCGATATTACTGAAACGGCGAAAATTTCTTGCCGATGAAGTCTGTGCGCCGAGAAAGACGTAAGTTTGCGAAAATGTAATACCTGTACATTCAAAATCAAGTCACAATAGGTGGATACTTTCATGACGTTTGAAGAAGAAACATTATGTATTTTGATATTAATACAAACTCGACAACATGCATCGCGAAGATTGCGTTTGAAAGCCATTTAAATCGATGTACCTTTTTAGTTTTCTTGCGCGATAGCCTATCAAGCGATTTAAACCAACTTCCATGCGTGGCGTCATTTTTTCCATTCCGGGGCAATTCCCTCGTCGGCGACGGGCTCGGCGTCGATAATCGTCTCCTGCTACTGTTGTAATCGTATCCCTGAAAGACAAGAAAAAAAGGGTTTGTTTAAATTTTAATCTCGCGCGAATAATTAACACAAAAAACAGCAATATATCGAACAGACGACGAAGTTGTCTTCGGAAATCTCGAGTCATGTCTGTACTAAGATCACACGCGTGAAATGCTGGGTGTCATGTCAAATATTATAATTAGGGGTTATTATACTTTGATCAATAGATCTTTGCGTGCACATCATAGATGGCTGCGTTCACTCTCTCAACGTTAAGTCGTCCAAGGCAACAAAAATGACGCACACGCAAAAATCCATTGATCAAACTATAATATACATCTGACATTAAGTACTTTACGCATGCGCGTGAGATTTTATGACTTCCAGATTTCCAGCGCCAACTTCGTTGTCGGTTTTTGTTATATTCACGACGAAGGTGTTACCGCGTAGAGATCAACAAACATTAATTACACGCGCATTACTTGCTTAATTTCGGTCGGACACGTTTCGCGCATAATGACCAATGAAGGCTTATAATTAGTCCTGTTTTATTATTGTTTATAATCGATGCGGTATGCAAATTTTTCAGACGGAATTTAAATATACGCCGGTATGCACTTTCGTTTAGACGGCGCGCGAGGCGTTAATGCATTCAAAAATCAAAGGTCACTTGCCACATTAAGGCAAATGTCTCGGAGATTATAACAAAAAATCCTCCCCGATCATTTCCTCGTGCGATTCTTAAAGGTTACCGGTTGAGTGTGTAAAGACGGATCGGCGAAGACGTGACGCAGGTATCAAAGAAAATTTGATTGCAGAGTTTTAAAATCGCCATTTTGGTATTTGAAATTGCATAACTGCCAAACGCGTTGTCTAATTTTGATGACTCTTACGTCAAAATGTACCAAATTTAGTTTCATTTAAAAGTTGATAAAGAAATATTTTTGTAAAATCAACGCAAAACGTCAGAATTTAACGTTTTCGAAGTTCAAACATTTCAAAATCGCGTTTTCTATTTTTTGCAAATTGCATAACTGCCAAACGCGTTGTCTAATTTTGATGACTCTTACGTCAAAATGTACCAAATTTAGTTTCATTTAAAAGTTGATTAAGAAATATTTTCGTAAATCAACGCAAAACGTCAGAATTTATCGTTTTCGAAGTTCAAACATTTCAAAATCGCGTTTTCTATTTTTTGCAAATTGCATAACAGCCAAACGCGTTGTCTAATTTTGATGACTCTTACGTCAAAATGTACCAAATTTAGTTTCATTTAAAAGTTGATAAGGAAATATTTTCGTAAAATCAACGCAAAACGCCAGAATTTCACGTTTTTTGAAGTTAGAAAATTTTAAAAACACCATTTTGATATTTTAAATTGCGTAACTGCCAAACGCGTTGTCCAATTTTCTTGAATCTAACGTCGAAATGTGCCAAATTTAGTTTTATTTAAAAGTTGATGAGGAAATATTTTCGTAAAATTAACGCAAAACGCCAGAATTTCACGTTTTTTTAAGTTAGAAAATTTTAAAATTGCCATTTTGATATTTCAAATAGCGTAACTGCCAAACGCGTTGTCCAATTTTCATGAATCTAACGTCAAAATGTGCCAAATTTAGTTTCATTTAAAAGTTGATGAGGAAATATTTTCGTAAAATTAACGCAAAACGCCAGAATTTCACGTTTTTTTAAGTTAGAAAATTTTAAAATTGCCATTTTGATATTTCAAATTGCGTAACTGCCAAACGCGTTGTCCAATTTTCATGAATCTAACGTCAAAATGTGCCAAATTTAGTTTCATTTAAAACTTGATGAGGAAATATTTTCGTAAAATCAACGCAAAACGCCAGAATTTCACGTTTTTTGAAGTTAGAAAATTTTAAAAACACCATTTTGATATTTTAAATTGCGTAACTGCCAAACACGTTGTCCAATTTTCTTGAATCTAACGTCAAAATGTGCCAAATTTAGTTTCATTTAAAAGTTGATCAGGAAATATTTTTGTAAAATCAACGCAAAACTCCAGAATTTCACGTTTTTTGAAGTTAGAAAATTTTAAAATTGCCATTTTGATATTTCAAATTGCGTAACTGCCAAACGCGTTGTACAATTTTCTTGAATCTAACGTCAAAATGTACCAAATTTAGTTTCATTTAAAAGTTGATGAGGAAATATTTTCGTAAAATCAACGCAAAACGGCAGAATTTCACGTTTTTTGAAGTTAAAAAAATTTAAAAACACCATTTTGATATTTTAAATTGCGTAACTGCCAAACGCGTTGTCCAATTTTCATGAATCTAACGTCAAAATGTGCCAAATTTAGTTTCATTTAAAAGTTGATAAGAAAATATTTTCGTAAAATCAACGCAAAACGCCAGAATTTCACGTTTTTTGAAGTTAGAAAATTTTAAAATTGCCATTTTGATATTTCAAATTGCGTAACTGCCAAACGTGTTGTCCAATTTTCATGAATCTAACGTCAAAATGTGCCAAATTTAGTTTCATTTAAAAGTAAAACCAGGATTTTTTTTTGTAAAATCAACACAAAATGCAAAAATTGCACTTTTTCTCAAAGTTCGAAGATTTTAAAATTCCGTTTTTACTTTTTAAACCCGAATGGGTTGTCCAATTTTGATGATTCCAGCGCCAAAATGTACGAAATTTAGTGCAATTTAAAAGTTGATAAAGAAATATTTTCGTAAAATCAACACAAAATGCAAAAATTGCACTTTTTTCAAAGTTTGAAGATTTTAAAATTCCTTTTTTACTTTTTGAAATTGCACAACTGCCGAATGCGTTGTCCCATTTTGACGATTTCAACGTCAAAATGTGCCAAATTTAGTGCAATTTAAAAGTTGATAAAGAAATATTTTCGTAAAATCAACACAAAATGCAAAAATTGCACTTTTTTCAAAGTTTGAAGATTTTAAAATTCCTTTTTTACTTTTTGAAATTGCACAACTGCCGAATGCGTTGTCTCATTTTGACGATTTCAACGTCAAAATGTGCCAAATTTAGTGTCATTTAAAAGTTGATGAAGAAATATTTTCGTAAAATCAACACAAAATGCGAAAATTGCACTTTTTTCAAAGTACGAAGATTTTAAAATTGCGTTTTTACTTTTTGAAATTACACAACTGCCGAATGCGTTGTCCAATTTTGATGATTCCAGCGTAAAAATGTACCAAATTTAGTGTTATTTAAAAGTTGATAAAGAAATATTTTTGAAAATTAACGCAAAATCCAAAAATTGCACTTTTTCAAAGTTCGAAGATTTTAAAATCGCGATTTTGATTTTTGCAATTGCATAACTGCCAAACGCGTTATCTGATCTGGATGACTCTAACATTAGAATGTGCCAAATTTAGTGTAATTTAAAAGTTGATGACGAAATATTTTCGTAAAATCAACAAAAAATGCAAAAATTTCACGTTTCTCAAAGTTCGAAGATTTTAAAATCGCGATTTTGATTTTTGAAACTTCATGACTGCCAAACGCGTTATCCGATTATGATGAGCCAAACGTCAAAATGTGCCAAATTTAGTTTCATTTAAAAGTTAACAAAGAAATTTTTTAGTAAAATCAACACAAAATGCCAAAAATTGCACTTTTTTCAAAGTTCGAAGATTTTAAAATTCTGTTTTTACTTTTTAAAATTGCACAACTGCCGAATGCGTTGTCCAATTTTGACGATTCCAACGTCAAAATATGCCAAATTTAGTGCAATTTAACAGTTGATAAAGAAATATTTTCGTAAAATCAACACAAAATCCAAAAATTGCACTTTTTTCAAAGTTCAAAGATTTTAAAATTCCGTTTTTACTTTTTAAAATTGCATAACTGCCGAATGCGTTATCCAATTTTGACGATTCCAACGTCAAAAAGTGCTAAATTTTGTGTAATTTAAAAGTTGGTTAAGAAATTTTTTAGTAAAATGAACACAAAATGCCAAAAATTGCACTTTTTTCAAAGTACGATGATTTTAAAATTCCGTTTTTACTTTTTGAAATTGCACAACTGCCGAATGTGTTGTCCAATTTTGACGATTCCAACGTCAAAATGTGCCAAATTTAGTGTAATTTAAAAGTTAATTAAGAAATATTTTCGTAAAATCAACACAAAATCCAAAAATTACATTTTTTTCAAAGTTTAAAGATTTTAAAATTCCGTTTTTACTTTTTAAAATTGCATAACTGCCGAATGCGTTGTCCAATTTTGATGATTTCAGCGTAAAAATGTACCAAATTTAGTGTAATTTAAAAGTTGATAAAGAAATATTTTCGTAAAATCAACACAAAATCCAAAAATTGCACTTTATCATTGTTCGAAGATTTTAAAATTGCGATTTTGATTTTTGAAACTTCATAACTGCCAAACGCATTATCCTATTGTGATGAGCCAAACGTCAAAAAGTGCTAAATTTTGTGTAATTTAAAAGTTAGTTAAGAAATATTTTCGTAAAATCAGCTTTTTTAAAAGTTCGAAGAGTTTATTAAATACGCGATTTTGATTTTTGAAATTGCAAAACAACAGTTGTCTGAACAGGAGATGAATGTGTTTAGTTTTATACATCAAAACAATTGTTCTATTTTGATTATTTACCCGAAAAATCGACCTAAACATAGAATTTTTTATGCACACGGCGCGTTTTTGACTCACAACTCCTACGACATTGCAACAATTGTACTGAACAATTGTTGTTTAGACAGTGGATGATTGTGTTTAGTTTTACATGTGAAAACAATTGTTCTATTTTGATTATTTACCTGAAAAATCGACCCTGACGTAGAATTTTTTATGCACACGGCGTGTTTTTGACTCACAACTCCCACGTCATTGCAACAATTGCTCTAAACAATTGCTGTTTAGATAGTAGATGAATGTGTTTAGTTTTATGTGTCAAAACAATTGTTCTACTTTGATTATTTACCTGGAAAAGTTGATCCAAAGAATGACTATTGCTAGCGATGTGTTGCTAACTGTACGCCGATAAATATTTATGGTACCAACTCTAATTTAATTTTAATTTTTTTTAAAGGATCCAAAACGTAATTAACAAGCGCAGACAAATATAATTGCACCAGATCGGACTGGGGACTTTCACTTTGTGCTTTTTCACCACAATTTAATATTGATAACAGCTAATGAACAATAATTGTTTGAGACGTTGTTAATTGTTGCGGGTTTTTGTTTTATCCCGCGGATATCATTTATTTGATGATTAATATTGAACAGCGTGCGCGGCGGGGCGTCAAAATAGACGAGTGCAGTTCTTCTTGTTCTCTTTTCGATTTATGAGATATCAATTTCAAGTGATTGATCTTTTTGACATTTGAGCTCTTATAAGTAATCTGTATAAATAAAATAAAAAATCTGATTGTTAGAGTCATATTTTCTTTGTGCAGGTACTGAACCGATCCAGCTGAAATTCTGCATAGTTATTCTATAGACTCAATAGACCATCATAGACCCTTAGACTTTCTCTGGAATTTATTTTACAAATGTCAGGTCCAATAATTTGGTGTGAGGTAAGAATCGACATTCATGTTTGATGACTACAATAATTATTGGACGCCCAGTAATCACTCTGTTTATATATCGTCCAATCACACGTAACACGAAAGATCTAACGAAGAAATTACTTCATTTATCGTAAGAAATCGTAGCAAACTGCGTTTTTTTTTGTTTTATTTTTATTTTTGGCGTCGATTACGAGGTCATCTGCCACCAGGAGCGGCTCGTTATATAGAGCCAAGGAGCCATGGCACTACCTGTGGTTTCAAGCTAAGCAAGAATTTTTAACCGTTGAGAACGGATAACACGAAAACACCTTGTGAATTATGAGAATCGCGCCTCACACTTGAATCATTTAACAATGATACATGTTTATATTGTATAGGTGGCTCCACCATCAACATGTTCCACGAGCCGACACTGTCTGCCACCACCGTTTGTGTTAATATATCATATATTTATTGGATACAACAAAAGCAAAAGTAGAATTATGCATACTGCGATTATTAAACATATGTAATTTTTCTTATGCTTCGTACACACTTGCGCCGAAAGCCGCAGTTCGCAGTTGGTGACGCGGCGCGGTTGGTAACAATGCTCAAGTGTGTACGATGCATTAGGTGCAAGATAGCCCCACAAATCACTATTAAAATAATCCACGTGGTAGACACGCTTTACGCCAACAAATCGCGACTGTTTAGCTTTAATAATTCCGTTCGGCATAATTTATTACATTGCTTGTAATATTTATAACATGTGAATATTATAACCCGTGTGTGTTGTGAGTGTAATGTAAGGAGACTTTTAAACGTCGCAACAGAAAAAAAGAAAAACTTTAACGCCAATTGATTTAAATATCGTTGTAAATATAATTTATATCAATCCGGGCTGAGGGTCATAAATTTACATAATTTATGGTACAGACAGTATGCGTGTATTATTTCTATACGTGCATCTGGAATGGTAAGATTAGATTTATAATATTTGTATAATACTTAGCAATGTTTAGTAAACTTTTTAATAAACATAAAAAAATTGTGTATAATTTTATCTATTAACTGATATGCATGAATCATTAAATAACTAGTTTTAATTGGATCTTAATGCCAGCAAAAATGGTTGCAATATAGTTGGAGTTATTGGTCGAAAATACGCGAAATCAACGATTATGAAAAAAAATTCTAGGTTTTCGTCGATTTTTTTCAGGCAAATAATCAAAATAGAACAATTGTTTTGACATGTAAAACAAAACACATTCATCTACTATATAAACAACAATTGTTCACTGCAATTGCTGCAATATCTTAGGAATTCTGAGTCAAAAACACGCCGTGTGCATAAAAATTTCTACGTGTGGATCGATTTTTCGGGTAAATAATCAAAATAGAACAATTGTTTTGACATCTAAAACTAAACACAATCATCCACTATCTAAACAACAATTGTTAAGTGCAATTGTTGCAATGTTGCAGGAGTTGTGAGTCAAAAACACGCCGTGTGCATAAAAAATTCTACGTCTGGGTCGAATTTTCGGGTGAATGATCAAAATAGAACAATTGTTTTGACATGTAAAACTAAACACAATCACCCACTATCTAAACAACAATTGTTGCGATGTCGTAGGAGTTGTGAGTCAAAAACACGCCGTGTGCATAAAAAATTCTACGTGTGGGTCGATTTTTCGGGTGAATGATCAAAATAGAACAATTGTTTTGACATGTAAAACTAAACACAATCATCCACTATCTAAACAACAATTGTTTAGTGCAATTGTTGCGATGCCGTATGAGTTGTGAGTCAAAAACACGCCGTGTGCATAAAAAATTCTACGTGTGGGTCGATTTTTCGGGTAAATAATCAAAATAGAACAATTGTTTTGGCATGTAAAACTAAACACAATCATCCACCATCTAAACAACAATTGTTAAGTGCAATTGTTGCGATGTGGAAGGAGTTGTGAGTCAAGGACACGCCGTGTGCATAAGAAATTCTACGTTTGGGTCGATTTTTCGGGTAAATAATCAAAATAGAACAATTGTTTTGACATGTAAAACTAAACACAATCATCCACTATCTAAACAACAATTGTTTAGTAGGAGTTGTGAGTCAAAAACACGCCGTGCGCATAAAAAATCTACGTCTGGGTCGATTTTTCGGGTAAATAATCAAAATAGAACAATTGTTTTGACATGTAAAACTAACCACAGTCATCCACTATCTAAGCAACAATTGTTTAATGCAATTGTTGCAATGTCGTAGGAGTTGTGAGTCAAAAACACGCCGTGTGCATAAAAAATTCTACGTGTGGGTCGATTTTTCGGGTGAATGATCAAAATAGAACAATTGTTTTGACACGTAAAACTAAACACAATCATCCACTATCTAAACAACAATTGTTTACTGCAACTGTTGCAATGTCGTAGGAGTTGTGAGTCAAAAACACGCCGGGTGCATAAAAAATTTAAAGTTTGGGTCGATTTTTCGGGTAAATAATCAAAATGGAACAATTGTTTTGGCACGAAAACTAAACACAATCATCCACTATCTAAACAACAATTGTTTAGTGCAATTATTGCAACGTCATAGGAGTTGTGAGTCAAAAACACGCCGTGTGCATAAAAAATTCTACGTGTGGGTCGATTTTTCTGGTAAATAATCAAAATAGAACAATTGTTTTGACATGTAAAACTAAACACAATCATCCACTATCTAAACAACAATTGTTTAGTGCAATTGTTGCAATGTCGTAGGAGTTGTGAGTTAAAAACACGCCGTGTGCATAAAAAATTCTACGTCTGGGTCGATTTTTCGGGTGAATGATCAAAATAGAACAATTGTTTTGACATGTAAAGCTAACCACAGTCATCCACTATCTAAGCAACAATTGTTTAATGCAATTGTTGCAATGTCGTAGGAGTTGTGAGTCAAAAACACGCCGTGTGCATAAAAAATTCTACGCCCGGGTCGATTTTTCGGGTGAATGATCAAAATAGAACAATTGTTTTGACACGTAAAACTAAACACAATCATCCACTATCTAAACAACAATTGTTTAGTGCAATTATTGCAACGTCATAGGAGTTGTGAGTCAAAAACACGCCGTGTGCATAAAAAATTCTACGTTTGGGTCGATTTTTCGGGTAAATAATCAAAATAGAACAATTGCTTTGGCATGTAAAACTAAACACAATCATCCACTATCTAAACAACAATTGTTTAGTGCAATTGTTGTAATGTCGTAGGAGTTGTGAGTCAAAAACACGCCGTGTGCATAAAAATTTCTACGTGTGGGTCGATTTTTCGGGTAAATAATCAAAATAGAACAATTGTTTTGACATGTAAAACTAAACACAATCATCCACTATCTAAACAACAAGTGTTTAGTGCAATTGTTATCATGTCGTAGGAGTTGTGAGTCAAAAACCCGCCGTGTGCATAAAAAAATCTACATCTGGGTCGATTTTTCGGGTAAATAATTAAAATAGAACAATTGTTTTGGCATGTAAAACTAAACACAATCATCCACTATTTAAACAACAATTGTTTAGTGCAATTGTTGCAATGCCGCAGGAGTTGTGTCAAAAACACGCCGTGTGCATAAAAAATTCCACGTCTGGATCGGTTTTTCGGGTAAATAATCAAAATAGAACAATTGTTTTGGTATGTAAAACTAAACACAATCATCCAGTATCTAAACAACAATTGTTTAGAGCAATTGTTGCAGTGTCGTAGGAGTTGTGAGTTAAAAACACGCCGTGTGAATAAAACATTCTACGTTTGGGTCGATTTTTCGGGTAAATAATCAAAATAGAACAATTGTTTTGACATGTAAAACTAAACAGAAACACCCCGTATCCATAATCAATTCTTCCTGCAAACGGTATTTCGTTCACAACTTATCTTGCAAATTTGGCAGATCTATCTTTTACTGTTTCAAAGTTGGGCAGGTTTAAAGTTGAATGACCTTCTACAATAGAAGTTGTGTATGCATGCTCTTGCGGCAACAAATCCTTTTTTTTCTGCAAAGATGGCCAGACAAGGCGTACAGTGGCTTAATTTCCTTAAATCGCAAGTACTTGCATGTTTTGATCAGCGGCGGTTCGTGGATCTTTGTTGGGGACAGAGACGCTTCTGAGTAGCGTGGATCTTCGTAGAGGAGGCCAAGACTGAGATGCCACTTATGCTGTACTGTAGAGCAAATATTTCGCTACTGTTTTGATCAATTTTCTTCCATAGCCTCCTCGCCGAACATCCACGAGCCGCGCTGCAACTGAAAGCGAATATTCCGTTGCTATTTTGGTAAAATTTTCTTCCCCAGCTGATTTGACCATCCTGGAAGTCTTAACCTTGATTAACCGAAACCTGCAAGAGAGAAATTATATCGGCGCTTGCTTGCGTTTAATGACTTTTCTCAACAATGTCTCCGCTGGAAATTATGTAAGCGCGTCCGTCCCGGAGAGCGTTCTTTCGGTGTGCTGTGCACGTTCCTTTTTTTTTCTTCTTTCGTTTTTCGTTCGGGGCCGACGACGGTTACGTAATAGATAATGATGGCTATCCGAATTGATAATACGGTTTGAGGTATGCCCAGTCGTGTCGGCCTGTATGTGAAGAAAACTAGCCACAAGGCCAATGAAGGCCGTTCGGTCAGTCGCCGCGGTCACATCTGATAGCAGCGAATGCCGCGCATACCCACTTCATAAATATCACCCTGTACGTACGCTCATTATACCACTGCGTTTCATCTACCCGCTTATACCCATTCTTAAGCCGCGTCTGCAATTGCGTCGTATCAATATTGTTGGCGCCGAATTTAAGATGTTTCTGGGCATGTTCTAATTCTTACAACGTAAGTGTATCTTCGGAATGTGAAATCAATAGAGAGGCGATAGAACCGTCGTGTATATGGATATCTTCTGAATGTAAAATTAATAGAGAAGCGATAGAACGTACGCTATTTTCATTTGATTGAACGTTTTACGACCGAAACCTGTAACGAACCAACTGCACTGATGAGGTCTAATAGGTCGAAACCGGTCGTCGTTGATGGGAAATGTTAGTTACCACATTCACTACCTGTGTCAGATAAACTGTTCGCCAGTCAAGCCGACGCTATCCTGTTGGGTGTAACGCTAAAGAAAGTATCACGCACCTGTTGCGTGGTCGGCCCCTGCAATACCACGGTGTGAGCGTGTTAATTCTTTATTTGAAGCTCTGAGATTTGAGTACTCGTGTGGTGGGAAAATGTGTGTTTGTAATAATGATTTTGTCCAGTTTTAGTTTTCTCACAAAATTATAACCGAGAGCAACTGTTCACGTATGTTAGACATGCGGTTCTAGGGAATTTCAAAAAGTAATTAGAGGGTGTGGCTCATTAAGTTGATCAAGCGGAAATCACTCCACTTGTTTGACTTGTTTTTCTTTGGCAACCTTATGAATACGGATTCCAGCCACTCGTCGGGAATTTGAAAAATGCATTATTTTATATATAAAAAAAAATGCATCTGATCTGGTAGAGTTATTCAAGAGCGTTAGGAGTTCAGCTGGATTTTAGTTTGGCGGATAGTTTTTTATTTTATAATTTGTATTACAGGTTAAAGCAGTGGCGGCTCGTGGAAAATTTTGATGGTAGAGCCATTTAGCATACATGCTTCCTTTTTAAGGAAAGAAAAATCGACCATTAAAAACGTTTACTTGTTGCAGAAGCACTAAAAGAATTCAATAAAGACGAAAAATAGCCCGCATTTAATCTGTAACATCGTTCTTCGTCCAAAGAAATCAATTAAACGACGAATCGTATTTTGTAACATCACCTACACCTCCTTAACGAGTGCAATATATAAAAAAAAACGGATAATTATTTTTTAAACCTATCTATATCTCTTTAATGAGCACCGAAAGAATTTGTTCCGTCTTTTCTTTCAAGAGTTATGTTGAAGAGTTATCCCCAAAAACACAGAAAACAATCGAACTACAAATTTAATTTTTGTGTCTGCATCTATTCAATGAGTACAGGACGGCAAATGTAAGTTGGCTAGACGCGCAGAGAGCAAGCGAAAGCTCTCTCTCTCTCTCTCTCTCTACAGCCGGCCGAGTACAGTCTCTGTAATAAGCAAGCACATATTCTTCGCGTGCGCTATTCATTCACAACTCTATCGGGCGCTCTCCTCCACATAATTAATGCACTGTCACTTGAAAATGAATGTACCAGGCGCGCGAACTTTTCACGAAATCTATCGAGAGCGCCCTTCGAAGGTTCCTCCCACAATTTTGCCACTGCGCAACGCCAAGTTACGTTTGCCGTCCTGTACAACACTTTGCTCAAAGAATTTGCCAAACTTGGTCATCCGTTCACAAGTTATCCTCAAAAAAAAAAAATTAAAGACAAATGATTATTTAGGTCATGTTCATTTATTCGACGAGCACAATACTTTTCAGGGGGAATTTTTAAAATCGACCATTTTAGTTATCTTCTTAAAACCACAAAACAATTGAGCAATTAATTTTTTTTTTATATTTTATACTGTACTGTGAATCGAAAGTGCAAATTTTGCAAAGTCACGAACATTCCAAAAAAACTAGTGATAACCCAATTTTGGGTGTGTCGTTTATTTCACAGAATGTTTCCTGAAAATTTGCTAAAAGAATTTGGACACTGTCTTTTCGTTTAAGTGGTACCCTCAACAACATTTTTTAATCTCATCTACATCGGTCCAATGATTACAACACTGTGCCGAAAAAAAATAATTAAAATCTGTCCAGTGGTACCCTCAACAATATTAGGAAATGATTTATTTTTTAATCTCATCTACGTCCAATGATTACAACAATGTGCCGGAAAAAATCAAAATCTGTCCATTTTCATGTGCAAAAATAAAGTCAAAATTCACATTCTTCAAGTGTCAAAAACGATAGTTTTCCACTGTCAACAATTACCATTTTTGAGTGCCATAAATGACAATTTTCAAGGTTCAAAAATGACCATTTTCAACTGTCACCAATGACAACTTTCAAGTCTAAAAAATGACAATTTTCAAGCGTCAAAAACGATAGTTTTAAACTGTCAAAAATTATCATTTTCGAGTGCCATAAATGACAATTTTCAAGTTTCAAAAACGACCATTTTTGCAAAAATTGACAATAGCATTTTTCAACTGCCAAAAATTATCATTTTTGAATGGTTCAAAATATTACCATTGTCAACTGCCAAAAAAGACAATTTTCAGGTGTCAAAAATGAATATTTTTAATTGCCAAATGTCGCAATTTTCAACTGTTAAAAAAGGTAATCACCAACAGTCTAAAATGAACATTTTTAGGTGCCAAAAAAACAACTACAAACTGACCAAAAAAGTCATTTTCAAGTACCAAAATTGACAATTTTTAAGTGCAAAAAATTACATTTTCCAACTGCCAAAAACGATGATTTCAACTGTCAAAAATGATCGTTTTCGAGTGCCATAAATGACAATTGTCAAGATTCAAAAATTACCATTCTCAACTGCCAAAAACGACAATTTTCAAGTGCCAAAAAAGACAATGTTTAACTGCCAAAAATGCCCATTTTCAAATATCAAAAATGACAATTTTCAACTGTGCAAAATGACCATTTTCATGTGAAAAAAGTCAAAATTCACCATTTTCAAGTCCCAAAAATGGCATTTTCCAAGTGTCAAAAACGATAGTTTTCAACTGTCAAAAATGATCATTTTCTAGTGCTATAAATGACAATTGTCAAATTTCAAAAATGACCATTCTCAACTGCCAATAACGACAATTTTCAAGTGCCAAAAAGACAATTTTTAACTGCGAAAAATGCCTATTTTCAAATATCAAAAATGACAATTTTCAACTGTGCAAAATGACCATTTTCATGTGAAAAAAGTCAAAATTCACCATTTTCAAGTCCAAAAAATGGCATTTTCCAATAGTTTTCAACTGTCAAAAATTGTCATTTTTGAGTGCTATAAACGACAATTTTCAAGGTTGAAATAGACAATTTTTCAGGTGTTAAAAAAGACAATTTGCAAGTGTCAAAAATGACAATTTTCAACTGTGCAAAGTGCCGAAAAAGACATTTTCAAAAGGCCAAACTTGACAATCATAAAGTTCCAAAGAAGACATTTTAAAGTGCCAAAATTGACAATTTTGAAGTGCCCAAAAATGACATTTTCCAACAGTCAAAAATTATCATTTTCGAATGCCATAAATGGTTCAATCATTACCATTGGAAACTGCTAAATACGACAATTTTCAAAGTGCCAGAAATGAAAATTTTTAATTACCAAATGTCACAGTTTTTACTGCTAAAAACGGTCTAAAATGAACGTTTTTAGGTGTCAAAAAGGCAATTTTCAACTATACAAACCGACCATTTTCAAGTGTTAAAAAAAGACATTTTCAAGTACCAAAATTGACAATTTTCAAGTGCAAATAATGACATTTTCGAACTGTCAAAGACGATCATTTCAAATTTCAAAAATTATCATTTTTGAGTGCCATAAATGACAATTTTCAAGTTTCAAAAACGACTATTGTTAACTATGCAAAATAACCATTTTCATGTGCAAAACAAGTCAAAATTCACAATTTTCAAGGGCCAAAAATGACAATTTCCAAGCGTCAAAAACGATAGTTTTAAACTGTCAAAAATTATCATTTTCGAGTGCCATAAATGACAATTTTCAAGGTTCAAAAATGACCATTTTCAACTGTCATAAAAGACAACTTTCAAGTGTCAAAAATGACAATTTTCAACTATGCAAAGTGCTGAAAACGACATTTTCAAGTGCTAAAATTGACAATCTTTAACTGCCAAAAATTATTATTTTCGAATGCCATAAATGGTTCAAATATTACCATTGTTAACTGCCAAAAACAACAATTTTCAGTTGTCAAAAATGAAAATTTTTAATTGCTAAATGTGGCAATTTTTAATTGTTACAAATGCAATTACCAACTGTCTAAAATGATAATTTTCAAGTGTCAAAAACGATAGTTTTAAACTGTCACAAATTATCATTTACGAGTGCCATAAATGACGATTTTCAAGGTTCAAAAATGACCATTTTCAACTGTCATAAAAGACAACTTTCAAGTGTCAAGAATAACAATTTTCAACTGTACAAAGTGCCAAAAAAGACATTTTTCAAGTGCTAAACTTGACAATCATCAAGTGCAAAAAAATACATTTTCAAGTGCCAAAATTGACAATCTGCCCTCAAGTGCCCCAAAATGACGAAATTTATCATTTTCAAATGCCATGAATGGTTATAAAATTACAATTGTCAACTGCCAAAAACGACAATTTTCAAGTGTCAAAAATGAAAAATTTTATTGCTACGCAATTTTCAACTGTTATAAAAGGCAATTACCAACAGTGTAAAATGGACAATTTCAAGTGCCGAAAAAGACATTTTTAAGTACCAAAATTTACAATTTTAAGTGCAAAAAATATCATTTTCTAACTGTCAAAACGATCATTTCAATTGTCAAAAATTATCATTTTCGAGTGCCCTAAATTAAAATTTTCAAGTTTATTTTTAACTGCCAAAAACGACAATTTTTAAGTGTCAAAAATGACAATTTTTAACTGCAAAAAATGACAATTTTCAAGGTTAAAAAATAACCATTTTCAACGGTCATAAAAGACAACTTTCAAGTGTCAAAAATGACAATTTTCTACTATGCAAAGTGCCGAAAACGACATTTTCAAGTGCTAAAATTGACAATCTTTAACTGCCAAAAATTATTATTTTCGAATGCCATAAATGGTTCAAATATTACCAAAAACAACAATTTTCAGTTGTCAAAAATGAAAATTTTTAATTGCCAAATGTGGCAATTTTTAATTGTTAAAAATGCTATTACCAACAGTCTAAAATGATCATTTTCAAGTGTCAAAAGGCACGACCGATGAAGAGCCGACCTCGAAATTAGAGCTCCTTGGCTCTACATAACGAGCCGCCCCTGGGTTAAAGGCTGAGAAAGTATTTGGGGATTTTTCCTTGCAATTAATCCAATTTTTATTCAGTGCCACAGTCGTATAAACCAATAATTCAATGTTTAACCAACAGATGTCGCCGCATGAACGTAACCTAAAATGTTTGACAAGATAAATTATAACCTCACTATTTTTATGTCTGTTGTCATTCTACTGTGAGAATGCGTGCTGTAAAGAAAAATAGCATTACCAGTAAACTCCTACAACGTAAAACCCAAAGAAATTCGCGGAATTCGGCGTATTTTAATAAAGTATACCTTTTTAATGGAGTAATTTTGTACTAGCATTTTATAATTACGCGCACATATTTCTGAAATAGCTGCGATGCCTTCATAATTGTCAAGGTAAGTAATATTAATTGGTCTAATATAACGTAATTGCATCGGAACGCCGGATTCGTTTCGGTCGTTTTTTGGAATCGGAATCGCCCGATTGTTCGATATATTATGCGAAGTATTTAGCGGCCGAGCATTCGCGAATAGCTCGGAATCAAAAAGATAAGAATCCCATCTAAATATACAAGTGCGGTATGGCTACCGGTGGTGGGATTTGCGTATCATTTTTGGAATGCCGCGCGAACTATTTCCCACGATTCGATCGGATAAAAGGGGGCTTTCGGACGTTGGAAACCTTCCTTTTTTTTCTTCTTCTTTCTAATGATAATTTTATAACCGATGCCGTAAGAATCCCGCATTGCCTTACTTGGAAAATTCGCGCAGGCATGAGAGTTCCTCATTACGCTAAAGAATTACTATTTGTTTGGAGGTGACGTCTGCTCCATTGCCTTCGTTGTCATTGTCTGTAATTAGATGTAGTGTCTCTTGGGAAATAAATGGATTATTATTATTATTATTACTCTGGTTAAGATTTGTATAAATATAATTTGGAGCAACACTAACACTTAATGAATTATTAATTTTTCCTTGGCATGAATCAAATTCTCTAGATTTTTTGGCGGGAAATTTAAATTGCCTGCATATATTGTTGCTCACGCGATATAACATACACTGTGTGTGAGAGATAAAGGCAGGGCAGGTCATGACGGAAAGGGGCAGGAATGGTCAGGAAAGGACAGTTATTTCAATCAAGAGTAATCGCCCATAACATCAAAAATATAATTTAGTCAATGTATAGTACGGGAAGAATAATTCAAAATTTATTGGCGTATGGAAATTTAACTCCGCTTAACATGAGATAATGGTGATGTCGTGTAATGATTACGTATTACATGCATTTTAATGAATATCACGTAATCACGTCGGTAAATTAGAAATTATTTGCATCGCCATTATTGCCATCTCGACTCGGGCCGATTCAATAAACTAAAATCTCGGTAACACGACCGCAGCACAACATCAATATAAACAAAAGGTGTATTACAGTCGATCAAGTTTGCACCCTCTCTTCGTCCTTCCATCGGACAGAGAGAGCCGGCGCGTTCGTGATTTACGTCTATTACTGGACGCCATTAAAGAATTTTACACATTTCCTCGGCGTATAGTTAAAATAACTGATTGAAATTGACTAAAACGTTTATAGATCATGTTTCCGTTGCCGTCCGACTCGTTGCAATATACGAGCGAGATGGATCGGCACTTCAATTTTGCGTACGGCTTTAAGGTCGCTATTAATTTTCCACCTAATTACGCATCGAGTTATTTTAATTGGGCGCGTTATGGCTGTAATTATTCTAGACCGATCTGTTATGTTGACCATAAATTTTCGATCGCGCAGTTCAAGGGTACTGATTTCGAAATTGGTAAAATGGCATCTAGGGACCCCAAAACGGATATTTCCGCAAAAAAAAATGTTTGAAATTTTTTTCACGATCACAATACTTTTTCGTACTTCGTAACGGAGAAAGTAAAAATGCCAAAAAGAGTCTTGAAAAAAAGTGCTGAAAAAATTGTCTTAAAAAAAATTCCAAAAGTAGTCTTGAAAAAAAAAAATGCCAAAAGTAGTCTTGAAAAAGAGTACTGAAAAAAATTGTCCAGAAAAAAAATGCCAAAAAGTGTACTGGAAAAAATTGTCTAAAAAAATACTGAAAAGAGTACTAAAAAAATTGTACTGCAAAAAAATTGCCCTGAAAAAAAAGTGCCAAAAGTAGTCTTGAAAGAGTACTGAAAATAAATGCCAAAAAGAGTACCGGAAAAAATTGTCTAAAAAAAATGCCTAAAAGAGTCTTTTTAGAATTTTTTTTATATTTTTTTTTATAGAATAAAATAAAATACAATTTTATTAGATCATTATATTGCCTTTACAATATTGGACACGTCAGGTATAAAATACATGAAGTTAAATTCAAACATGTATTCACAAAACAACTTAAAATAACTTGGTTAAAAGAGACTCTTATTCTTGGTGTTACGTAATTATATAATTTTTGAATTATGTTATGCTATAGAAAGCCTGCTGTAGAAGTAACGATTTTATCTTGAGAAAGAGTACTAAAAAGATTGTCTTGAAAAAAATGCCAAAAAGAGTGTTGAAGAAAATTGTCTTGAAAAAGAAATGCCATAGTAGTCTTGAAAAAGAGTACTGAAAAAATTGTCCTGAAAAAATGCCAATTGAGCACTGAAAAAATTTGTTTAAAAAAAATGCCAAAAAGAGTACTTGAAAAAATTATCCTGAACAAAATGCCAAAAAGAGTACTGGACAAAATTGTCTTGGAAAAAATGCCAAAAAGTCTTAAAAGAGTACTAAAAAAATTGTCCCCAAAAAATGCTAAAAAGTCTTGAAAAAGTGAACTAAAAAAAATGCCAAAAAGAGTACTGGAAAAAATTGTCCTGAATAAAATGTCAAAAAGAGTACTGGAAAAAATTGTCCTGAATAAAATGCCAAAAAAAGTACTGGAAAAAATTGTCTTGGAAAAAATGCCAGTCTCAAGAGTCCAAAAAAAAATGTCCCAAAAAAGTGCTAAAAAGTCTTGAAAAAGTGAACTGAAAAAATGCCAAAAAGAGTACTGCAAAAAATTGTCCTGAATAAAATGTCAAAAAGAGTACTGGAAAAAATTGTCCTGAATAAAATGCCAAAAAAAGTACTGGAAAAAATTGTCTTGGAAAAAATGCCAGTCTCAAGAGTCCAAAAAAAAATGTCCCAAAAAAGTGCTAAAAAGTCTTGAAAAAGTGAACTGAAAAAATGCCAAAAAGAGTACTGCAAAAAATTGTCCTGAATAAAATGCCAAAAAGAATACTGGAAAAAAGTGTCCTGAATAAAATGCCAAAAAGAGTACTGGAAAAAATTGTCCTGAATAAAATGCCAAAAAGAGTACTGGAAAAAATTGTCCTGAATAAAATGCCAAAAAGAGTACTGGAAAAAATTGTCTTGGAAAAAGTGCCAAAGCGTCTTAAGAGTACTAAAAAAATTGTCCCAAAAAAGTGCTAAAAAGTTTTGAAAAAGTAAGCCAAAAAAATGCCAAAAAGAGTACCGGAAAAAATTGTCGTGAACAAAATGCCAAAAAGAGTACTGGAAAAAATGCCAAAGAGTCTTAAGAGTACTAAAAAAAATTGTCCCAAAAAAATGCTAAAAAGTCTTGAAAAAGTGAACCAAAAAAAAATGCAAAAAGAGTTCTAGAAAAAATTGTCTTGAAAAAAATGCCAGAGTTTTGAGAGTACTAAAAAAATTGGCCCGAAAAAAATGCTTAAAAGTCTTGAAAAAGTGTAATTTAAAATTTTATTTCGTCATATGATTGCTATCAATAAATACCATCTATGTGACTTTTTTCATCTTCCAACGTTTGGTGCGACAACAAAAAAAAATTGTCCCAAAAAAATGCTAAAAAGTCTTGAAAAAGTGAACCAAAAAAAAATGCAAAAAGAGTTCTAGAAAAAATTGTCTTGAAAAAAATGCCAGAGTTTTGAGAGTACTAAAAAAATTGTCCCAAAAAAATGCTTAAAAGTCTTGAAAAAGTGTAATTTAAAATTTTATTTCGTCATATGATTGCTATCAATAAATACCATCTATGTGACTTTTTTCATCTTCCAACGTTTGGTGCGACAACAAAAAAAAATTGTCCCAAAAAAATGCTAAAAAGTCTTGAAAAAGTGAACTGAAAAAGTGCCAAAAAGAGTACTGGAAAAAATTGACCTGAATAAAATGCCAAAAAGAGTACTGGAAAAAAGTGTCCTGAATAAAATGCCAAAAAGAGTACTGGAAAAAAGTGTCCTGAACAAAATGCCAAAAAGAGTACTGGAAAAAATTGTCCTGAATAAAATGCCAAAAAGAGTACTGGAAAAAATTGTCTTGAATAAAATTCCAAAAAAAGTACTGGAAAAAATTGTTCTGAATAAAATGCCAAAAAGAGTACTGGAAAAAATTGTCTTGGAAAAAGTGCCAAAGCGTCTTAAGAGTACTAAAAAAATTGTCCCAAAAAAATGCTAAAAGTCTTGAAAAAGTGAGCCAAAAAAATGCCAAAAAGAGTACTAGAAAAAATTGTCGTGAACAAAATGCCAAAAAGAGTACTGGAAAAAATTGTCTTGGAAAAAATGCCAAAGAGTCTTAAGAGTACAAAAAAAAATTGTCCCAAAAAATGCAAAAAGAGTACTAGAAAAAATTGTCTTGAAAAAAATGCCAAAGAGTTTTAAGAGTACTAAAAAAATTGTCCCGAAAAAAATGCTTAAAAGTCTTAAAAAAGTGTAATTTAAAATTTTATTTTGTCATATGATTGCTATCAATAAATACCATCTAACATATGTGACTTTTTTCATCTTCCAACGTTTGGTGCGACAACTTCAAAAATTCGAATAACTAATATTCTTAACGATATTTTTTGTATATTTATCAACAGTTGAACAGTCATTTTATGTAAAATAATTATTAGAATTTCAGTATTAATTTTTTTTCAGTTTCGTATAAACAACCCAATTTTTTGTCAAGATATGACCATGAAACCCTCGAAAAATGGGTTAAATAAAAATCTGAAAAAAATCATAAATATTTTTATCCCAAATACCAAATTAAGTAAATTTTTTCAAGGTTAGAAAGAGCGAAAAAAAATGGTTAAACTTAAAAAAAAATACCCGAAATAAACTTTTATTTGGGTAAAAAATGTATGTCAATTTTTCAGGTTATTATAATCATTTTTAGTGATTAAAAAAAAAATAAAGAGGGTTTCAAGGTCATATCTTGGCAAAAATGGGGTAACATATTTATACGAAACTGAAAAGAAAATTACTACTAAAATGTTACCAATAATTTTATATAAAATTACTGTTCAATTGTTGATAGATATATTAAAAAAATATCAAAATCGAACGCGGTTTTCAAATCTGTGCTTCTTGTGTGAAATTTAGTCGGATTAGACTAAAATTGGCGATTTTTAATTTTTGGCGAAAACCTGAAAAAATACCCAGGGGTCTTACTTTTGCTCAAAAATTGCGTTTGAAATTATTTCCTGAAGAAACCACTGGTTCCATTCAGGGTTTCTATGCGTCACTGGAAAGGTCTCTTCAAGATCCTTCAGAAAATGTAATTGCGCAATCAGAAATGTTAATTTGAAACCCGTGGCGCGTTCGCAAAGAAAACTCGAAAATGGAAAAAAGTCGTAAAAATTAACTATTTTAATAATCATCGCAGACCATTAAAGTGCACCTTGTTTTCATCAGAAAAACGAGAGAAATTGGCGTTAAAAAATTTCACTTGCCTAAACCGGGATAAAAGTTGGCTGAAAAATAGACAGACTGGTTTCGCACGCTTACTTACAAGAATTCACTGCGAGCTTTGACTATATACTATTGGACTGCTAGCGCCGTTTCATGTGTGTCTCCAAGTAACGGTGGCGCGGCGGGACCCTAAATGGTTGCGGTATGTTACTAAATTGGTAGTTATCTTGTGTCTATGACATATGACTCTATGAGCTCGCATTGCATATTGTGATATCCCGCAATTTATTCACACCTTTGAATATATAAACATTTATATTGTCAAAATATTGCTATGCGAAAGGCTGCAATACGTCCAGGTATATATGCCAACGCGGTTATAATACTCGTCAGCTGATGTACACGTCAGTTGACTTTTGACTTATAACCTAAAATTCTGTATTAGATTTCCATCAAATCCGGAACTTCGCAAATTATGAGTTGATGCTTTGCTTGTAAAGAACAGGCAGGAAAGTGGACCCGAGTTGCCGAAATATGCTCGCATTTGCATTCTCCACATTGCTGATGAATACATCGAGAAATATTTTTTTGCTTTCCGGTTTTTAAATTACGCTCCATTTTCGGCTCCGGGGCGGGACTTATATCGGGCTCCAGCTCGTGGACAACTTTTGGAGCAGTGATCATATGGGGAATGGAGGGGGAATAGCAGTCCATTAGTATATAGTCAAAGACTTCAACACTGAAATCAATATAAGTAATGCTTTCAAAACAGTGCTCCAAATTTAAAGTGAGTTTTTGGTGCACTTCTGCATGTTTTTGATTGATCCGAGAGTCACTTAAAAGTAAGTTTTTTATTCGCATATATTCCCCGATGAAATAATTTCCGACAAAACTGTACCAGAGTTTTCGCTTCTGTGTATAGATGGCGCTGGTTTGAATCCCGTCCATTAAATCCGAGGTATGCGCGCTTCCCATTACTTCCAAAACAAACACACACACACAACGTATAGCCCGAAGACTATTTGTACGCTCCGCATTAATGGCCCTCTTCTTTCTTATTGCATCCAATTTCTATATCGTGGCTAATTTTCATCAATTTTCCGTTGACTTGTTGAAAGTACGTGTAGTTCCATTATCCGCAATAATTTCGCAAATTGCGTTTAGCTACTGGCTGAATACCACCGCCATATCCCATTGTCCAATTATCCACTCACGTATTACTAATAATAACATCCCTCACAAAAGCAATAATAATAATTACGCGACAAACACTGGAACCCATCCCGTCTAAACTTTTAATTAATTATAAGCGGTCTCGCGGACCCCACGCATTCACATTTTATTCCGGTTTTGTTGCCATTAGTTATTTCACATGTTAAATACCAATTTGGTGTGTCGTTTATTAAATCTACTATTTCAATTAATATTTGTTATGTAGGAAGCTTCTACTTCGTTATACATGCTTTTTATATAGAATAAAACACTTTTTTACTTTGTTTGTATAACACTTATTTGTTTATTTTGTTTGACTGCAGTTTCGGCAACTCAGCTTGCCATTATCAAAACTAAAGTTTTGACTAAAGTTTTGATAATGGCAAGCTGAGTTGCCGAAACTGCAGTCAAACAAAATAAACAAATAAGCGTTATACAAACAAAGTAAAAAAGTGTTTTATTCTATATTTCAATTAATCTTTAAATTTGTACTTGTAGTTTTCGCTGAAGATGGTATTTTAATACCGAAACTAGTCCGAAAATAAAATCATAAATAAACATAACTGGCAGTACAATCTCCTTATTCTACTTACTATTTCAATAATCAGCAGTAAGTAAAATCGATAAAAAATTTAATTATTCAAATTTCGGTTTATCGTGGCGTCTGACAGAACGATGGATTGAGTGACGCGGGAGTTTTCAATTTAATTTCGTTACTTAAATATTGCTTTGATTTCAAATCTTTAAACACTCATCGGCCTTTAAGAGAAAACAGTTCTGGAAACAACAGAAAATATTTAATATCGAATGCAATCCAAACCCACCTCGAGCCACAAAGGCGCGTGTGTGTGTGTGTGCGCGCATTCAATCTGCACTATTTAAGTGATAATGACGTTTCTTATTATTCCCATTTCGTACCAATTGCACAAGTTCTAGTGGTCGGTTTGTGGTAAATGGTAAAAAGAATGAGATAAAGTAGCGACTTGGTGCGCGCCGCCGCGTGCATCTCTCATTATTTCCAAGGTCAAGGACAATTTGAGCCAATGATAACCGCAGATTATGTTTCTCAATGTTATAACCGTCGGCGTTCTGGTAGGGTGAAAATAAACATTTATCGTTACAACTTACGGCGAGATAAATACGTTCACTTCTCGACGTGTCACGTACTTTCACGTGGTTATAAGTGTTTTTTCTCTACATTATGCGAATAAATCTCTTTGGTCGATTAAGCGATTTAAATGTACAACTGCGGCGGTTCTTGACGCCGCGGACAGATGGCGGTAAAACGCTTAATCGACCAGTTCCGGCGATTGAATGGGTTATATACCTCGCAGTGAATTCGTGTAAGTAAGCGCCCGAAACAGGTCTGTCTATTTTTCAGCCAACTTTTTTCCCGGTTTAGGCAAGTGAAATTTTTTAACGCCAATCGATTTCTCTCGTTTTTCTGATGAAAACAAGGTGCACTTTAATGGTCTGCGATGATTATTAAAAAAAGTTGATTTTTACGATTTTTTCCATTTTCGAGTTTTCTTTGCCAACGCGCCACGGGTTACAAATTAACTTTTTTGATTGCGCAATTATATTTTATGAAGGATCTTGAAGAGACCTTTCCAGTGACGCATATAAACCCTGAATGTAACCAGTGGTTTCTTCAGGAAATAATTTCAATCGCAATTTTTGAGCAAAAGTAAGAAGGGGGGATCCTTGGGTATTTTTTCAGGTTTTCGCCAAAAATTAAAAATCGCCAATTTTAATCGAATTTCACACAAGAAGCACAGATTTGGAAACCGCGTTCGATTTGGATTATTCGTTCAACCGCTACGGCCATTCAAAGTCTGAAAAAATCGACTTCTTTCAAAATTTTCTTAAATTTTCAAATTGACTTGCCAACGTGTTTGCTATTTAAGATAGCTGAAATTATTTAATGCCAATCGATTTCTCTTGCTTTCCTGTTGAAAATAAGGTACACTTTAATGGTCTGCGATGATTATTAAAAAAGTTTATTTTTACAATTTTTTTCATTTTCGAGTTTTCTTTGCGAACGCGCCACGGGTTTCAAATTAACATTTATGATTGCGCAATTACATTTTCTAAAGGATCTTGAAGAGACCTTTCCAGTGACGCATAGAAACCCTGAATCGAATCAGTGGTTTCTTCAGGAAATAATTTTAAACGCAATTTTTAAGCAAAAGTGAGAAGGGGAGGCCCTTGTGTAATTTTTCAGGTTTTCACAAAAAATTAAAAGTCGCCAATTTTAATCGAATTTCACACAAGAAGCACATATTTGGAAACCGCGTTCGATTTGGATTATTCGTTTAGTCGCTACGGCCGTTCAAAGTCTGAAAAAATCGACTTCTTTCAAAATTTTCTTAAATTTTCAAATTGACTTGCCAACGTGTTTGCTATTTAAGATAGCTGAAATTATTTAACCCCAATCGATTTCTCTTGCTTTCCTGATGAAAACAAGGTACACTTTAATGGTCTGCGATGATTATTAAAAAAGTTGATTTTTACGATTTTTTCCATTTGCGAGTTTTCTTTGCGAACGCGCCACTGGTTTCAAATTAACATTTCTGATTGCGCAATTACATTTTCTAAAGGATCTTGAAGAGACCTTTCCAGTGACGCATAGAAACCCTGAATCGAATCAGTGGTTTCTTCAGGAAATAATTTCAAACGCAATTTTTGAGCAAAAGTGAGACCCTTGGGTATTTTTTCAGGTTTTCGCCAAAAATTAAAAATCGCCAATTTTAGTCGAATCCGACTAAATTTCACACAAGAAGCACAGATTTAGAAACCGCGTTCGATTTGGATTATTCGTTCAGCCGCTACGGCCATTCAAAGTCCTGAAAATCGATTTTTTTCAAAATTTTCTTAAATTTTCAAATGGACTTGCCAACTTGTTTGCTATTTAAGATAGCTGAAATTATTTAATGCCAATCGTTTTTCTGATGAAAAAAAGGTACACTTTAATGGTGTACGATGATTATTAAAAAAGTTGATTTTTTTAAATTTTCGAGTTGTCTTTACGAACGCGCCTCGAGCTTAAAATTGTCATATGCTCTTGCGCAAGTACATTTTCTGGTGCGTCTTTATGAGATCTTCACAATGATCTGTAGACACTCCAGTGGTTCTTTCAGGAAATAATTTCAAAGAACAAAAGTAACGGAGAATGCATCTTCTGAGACTTCTACATAGGCCTACAACCGCCTGCGTTCTTCTAACTAAGACAAGTGCCGGAAGTGTCGGTGTAGATCACAAAGAGCTAAAATTAGGCAAAACCAACTTCCAAATGTAGGGTATATCTTCTGCAGATATCTTTGGGACATATAACTCCGTACGGTTCATCAACAAAGGTAGATATAAAATCCCTAAATAAAACACTTACCATGTTTTTTACCACAATTTATTTGATGTATGTACAAATATTTCATATACATACATATCACGACTTAAGTTTCGACGTTTTACTCTCATTATCAAGTAAAAAACATAGTAAGTGTTTTATTCAGTGATTTTATAATGAATTACCACGTAGTAACGGTCGCAACCACCACCATGATTAAAGGTAGATATAGATATTGGAGGGTGTTCGAGGTCAAACTTCTAGGGTCAACTGTCTGAGTTCGTCGACGGTTTTTAAACGATCAGCGGTTCTGTAACACAAGCGCGAACGTTCTTATTGGTCGTTGCTCGGAATCGACGCAAGCGCCGAGGAAGCACTCACACCAATCCGTTCTTTTACTTGGCTTCACTAACGTTGTATACAGGGTGTATTTGAAATAACGAACAGGCTCGTAACCACAAAGAGATTACATTATTTTTAAACAATATTCGTAATTATTTTGTTTATAACTGTAACAAAAAGCCCGCAATTAATTATTAAAGTTAATGAGTGAAAATACGCAGCATGTTTGGGGGTAGTGGTAATGTGACCTAATTTTTAAACGGCATCGGCTTTAGATATCGAATTATAACAAGCGCGTAGGAAATATCTGAGTTCGGCTCTTTAAGCGTCAATGAACTTGAGGACTGTTTATCTTTTACAAAAAAAAAAAAACGTTGCGATAACATTTTAAATTTCAGAGGCAAGAAATCGTATATCGCGTTTTAAATAAACAAACACACATTCCATGCAGACCTAATTAAATGAGAAAAGCATCGGTTCTCAAAATGTTTAAAAAACCTCGAAAAATTAGGAAAATTCAAAACGGAGACGGAGATGGGTTCACAAATATTTTGTGTATGTGCCCTTAAATGCCTGTTCGTTATTTCAAATACACCCTGTATATTGTACGCGGTATATTCTAAAAAGTATATGAAGGTTGCAGAGGTAGAAGGCAGGACAGGTAGATGGTAGAGGTTGTCTGTGGTCAAGCTTCACGGAACTGACTAAGTTCTCAAAGGACGCGCAGGAGGTCGAAGCCACATCTGAAGGGGGAATGCCTTCCTGTTCCAGAGCCGGCTGATATTCCCTATTGAAATCTTAACATGCACCATGCACGGCTGTTATCGGATGTACGAGGGGCGTTTGAAAAGTCCGTGCAAAAATAAAAACTACTAACGTGTTTGGGGTAAACTTTTTTTTATTTTTCGACATAGTCTCCTTTTAGGCTTACACACTTCGTCCAGCAATGTTCCAGTTTGTTGATCCCTTCCGAATAGTGGGATTTGTCCATGTCTGCAAAATATCCATTAGTGTCTGCAATCACCTCCTCGTTTGAATAAAATCTTTGTCCCGCCAGCCATTTCTTCAAATTGGGGAACTAATTGTAGTCCGAGGGAGCCAAGTCGGATGTGAAACGAGTTGGAATTCTAGTTCCATTAATTTTGCGACCACAACTGCTGAAGTGTGTGTTGGTGCGTTGTCGTGATGGAAAAGGACTTTCTTGTGGGGCGTTTTTCTTGCAGCTCGGTTTTCAAACGGTCCAATAACGATAAATAATATTTACCTGTAATAGTTTCACCCTTTTCCAGATAGCCGATGAGGATTATCGCTTGCGAATCCCAAAAAACCTTTACGGCAGAAGGAACGGTCTTCGCCTCTTTTGGTGCAGATTCCCCCTTGGTAACCCATTGTTTAGATTGTTGTTTGGTCTCAGGAGCACAGTAATGTATCCATGTTTCACCCACAGTGACGAAACGACGCTTAAAGTTCTGGAACAGCTCGAATCACTCGACTTCCTCGATTCACACGAATGCCAAACACAAAGAAATATACCAATATGGCTGAAACTTGGTGTGCGTTCATTCAAGAGATGCTACTAACTAAACATGACCTCGATACGCGCGGTGGTGCCATCTCTCGGAATTTGCACGGACTTTTCAAACAACCCTCGTATCTGTATACTTCAGAAAGAGCTATATTTTTCAACCGCGACAATTAAAGGCACCCACACCGGGGACATCTACAGTTGCACCATTAAAAAAACCCCCATTGCCCGTAATCTTTGTACAAATGCAGACATCGAAGTTGTCTGAAGTAATTAATAACATGAAACATTGTTTGAATGTGCAGATCCTTCTGTTGAAGTAAACTATTATAGTTTTTCATTTCAATTGGAACACTTATCAAACATTCAACCTTGAACTTCCCCCTTCTTTTGTTAACTTGTTATTCCTGTCTGTCAAAAAAAAAAAAACTGACGTTACGAATTGTATGGCTGTGTCTAATTAAAGCATATTGAGAGAATCCACAACACAAAGGGCTGCAGTTGACAGGTGAGACCATCTGGGATAACAGCTAGCTTTGCCTTGAAGCCTTATTTATGAAGATTTCAAAGGTCTGCCGTCGCCAGGCGATAACTTTAACTTCACTGTTAAGTGCGGCAGCATCTAATTTTCTTTGAACAGGACCTCCGACGAGGCTGCAGGTTCGTTCACACTTTTGATCCAAAAAAATTTCAACAATTTGCTAGCAAATAATATTCATTCTACCATATGTATAAACATTATTTAGATAAGGCATGGCCATGATAAACAAAATCACGGTCTTAGATTAGTTGAGCACGTTGTTGACTTTGTGTCAATTAAAAGTCAGTTTTGATTTAATCATGGTATTCTCACAACTTCACAAGCGTTTCATCATTGAATATTATTTCCGTAATGGACATCTTGAAAATGGGCAATGGATTTATAATACTCGTCCATGCCTGGTTTTATTTGACAATCAGATTAGGTGGCTAAGACGTATGCGACGTATCAAACCTGAACGTACGTTCCGAAATACAAAGCCACCCTTTATCTAAATAATTTTTATACATATGTATGGTATTAAGAGTAGAAGTAATTGATGCACTGCGAATCAGATACAAGTACCAGAAGAAGTGCATTCTAACTACAAGTTTCTCGAAACTTTATTTCGAGGACTACTGCATGATTATCTTTTCCATAGGATTCCACACCTGTAAGTAGGAGATGAAGCACAAAGAATAGAATTTTCACGAACGCATAATCCACCATATATGTGTTAGATAGACTAGATGGCGCAGCTATTTTATAATCCCACATTTTTGTCCAACGAAGCTACTCTACCAGAGATGGCATCAAACTAAATCTGTTAGGCAATGAATTACTTCATATGCTAAAAAAAGTACAATTACATTAAAAATAAAGTGTTTTGTGAAAGAGAATGAATTAAAAAACTCTAATTAGAGTACTTACCGGTGCGTGCTTAAAATATTTACATAATGCGAACGTGTGTAATAATTCAGCAAACATTTTACACTATTCATTCGAACAGTAAAAAGCAAAGCCATGTACATACAGAGAAAGCTCAATTCTAAGAGCGGCCGTTACGCCTCCGTAACTATGTTTTCGTTGTGAATTTACACAGTTTTTGCTCGATTCTAAATATAGAACGTGATACAGCACCTTTTTTGCCCTAAAATACCAACGGAGAGCAAAGCGTAACAAATGGCGTACAAATAATTTTCAATTTTTTGCGATAATTTACTAACCTCAATAAGTATAGTATGATTGTGGACGACTTCCCTTCGTTTACGGGTTTGTTTAATTATGCGGTTTTAAATTCTTCTATTAAAATTACTTCATAATAATCAATTTTTCGTTACCAGCTTCCGTCCGTCCTTTATTTCTTGTCATAATTAATTAATACTTATTACTAAAAGAAAGGCAAATATACTGCCCTTGAATCAATGGGCGCGTTCATCAGACGACAAAACAGTTGGGAGTTTACTGCCAACCGTTGTGGTATTTTCTGATTGATCGTGAACAAGTTCATCCAGAGGTGGCACCATAGATGTCGATGCGCCTTAAACCCAAATTCATTCCAGAGGTGGCCGTTTTCCCAAACGTACAAATTAGACCGATTGGTGTTGGAATTAAGCGTTGGAGTTGTCAAAGTCGTGGAGATTACCAAAGTCTTATGATAAAAATATAATTTATCATGTAACTGAAATTGAGAAAATGCACGAATGCTGATAGATAAGAAAATAAATGCTTTTCTGTAAATAGCTTAATTTAAATTATATTAAAAGTACACCAAATCAAATACATCAAATACCAACATTCAGAGTAAAAGATAATAAACATGTTGACAGTTGAAAATTCTGACGAGCGCGCCCAATATCTTCAGCAACTTGGGCCGTAAAAATGTTTCTTCTAGACGAACCAAAACATTTCAGATCCGAATCCGACTCGACCTAATTGGATCGAACCGATAAGAAATTGGGATGGCCAATCCCAAAAAAAAATCCGATTGCTTCCAGACAACAAAAAAATCCCTTTAATTGGGACACATTCGTTGGTAGTTTTTGCGCTTACCGCAACTACCGGAGACTCTAATTATAAGTTATGTCACATTGTTTGCTAATTTTCCTCCTCGATACCACCGGTATACCCGTATCGTATCGAGCGGTCGCCGGCTTTTAAGTGTAACATAACATTTATGGTAACAATCAAAATAGAGGATAGTGAAAGTGGAAGAGCAAGAGGAGATGGCCGCGCGGAGTATTGCGTCACCGAGTGTGGCCTAGGTCTGGAGCACCATATATGGCCGAGCAGGTCCGCAAGTCGGTCATTGCGACTGCGACCATTGCTGGGTGTTTTGCGGCCCGTGGTGCTGCTGACTCATCCGCCGCGGCTTGTGGTCTTGCCTTCGATTCGCGGCGGCGCGGTGCGGCGCCTGATAAACTTTAATGAAAACACCAACACTTGCTTTAATTAAATCTCCACCGTTCGAATGAAATATCGGAGGCTTTACTTGAATTCCAAACTGATTCAACCGGACTGGACGCAAATTTCCATCTGGGACAGTTCAATTGCACGAATCAATTACTGCTAAAACAATTGACATATCTCTACTGGAAATAAAATGGCAACACCCAGAACTTGAAATTAAGAAAATAAAATTGCTTTGTGCGATTAGAAAATTTGTTAGAAATTCATCTCCGCTGGAATTAACCTGAAAATTTCAAAATCAATGCAGAATGAACCCCTTTTTGATATTCTGCTAAAGCAATTGACATATCTCTACTGGAAATAAAATGGCAACGCCCAGAACTTGAAATTAAGAAAATAAAATTGCATTGTGCGATTAGAAAATTTGTTAGAAATTCATCTCAGCTGGAATTAGCCTGAAAATTTCAAAATCAATGCAGAATCAACCCCTTTTTGATATTCTGCTAAAGCAATTGACATATCTCTACTGGAAATAAAATGGCAACACCCAGAACTTGAAATTAAGAAAATAAAATTGCATTGTGCGATTAGAAAATTTGTTAGAAATTCATCTCAACTGGAATTAACCTGCAAATTTCAAAATCAATCCAGAATGAACCCCTTTTTGATATTCTGCTAAAACAATTGACATATCTCTACTGGAAATAAAATGGCAACACCCAGAACTTGAAATTAAGAAAATAAAATTGCATTGTGCGATTAGAAAATTTGTTAGAAATTCATCTCAACTGGAATTAACCTGCAAATTTCAAAATCAATCCAGAATGAACCCCTTTTTGATATTCTGCTAAAGCAATTGACATATCTCTACTGGAAATAAAATGGCAACACCCAGAACTTGAAATTAAGAAAATAAAATTGCATTGTGCGATTAGAAAATTTGTTAGAAATTCATCTCAGCTGGAATTAGCCTGAAAATTTCAAAATCAATCCAGAATGAACCTCTTTTTGATATTCTGCTAAAACAATTGACATATCTCTACTGGAAATAAAATGGCAACACCCAGAACTTGAAATTAAGAAAATAAAATTGCATTGTGCGATTAGAAAATTTGTTAGAAATTCATCACAGCTGGAATTAGCCTGAAAATTTCAAAATCAATCCAGAATGAACCTCTTTTTGATATTCTGCTAAAACAATTGACATATCTCTACTGGAAATAAAATGGCAACACCCAGAACTTGAAATTAAGAAAATAAAATTGCATTGTGCGATTAGAAAATTTGTTAGAAATTCATCACAGCTGGAATTAGCCTGAAAATTTCAAAATCAATCCAGAATGAACCTCTTTTTGATATTCTGCTAAAACAATTGACATATCTCTACTGGAAATAAAATGGCAACACCCAGAACTTGAAATTAAGAAAATAAAATTGCATTGTGCGATTAGAAAATTTGTTAGAAATTCATCACAGCTGGAATTAGCCTGAAAATTTCAAAATCAATCCAGAATGAACCTCTTTTTGATATTCTGCTAAAACAATTGACATATCTCTACTGGAAATAAAATGGCAACACCCAGAACTTGAAATTAAGAAAATAAAATTGCATTGTGCGATTAGAAAATTTGTTAGAAATTCATCTCAACTGGAATTAACCTGCAAATTTCAAAATCAATCCAGAATGAACCCCTTTTTGATATTCTGCTAAAGCAATTGACATATCTCTACTGGAAATAAAATGGCAACACCCAGAACTTGAAATTAAGAAAATAAAATTGCATTGTGCGATTAGAAAATTTGTTAGAAATTCATCACAGCTGGAATTAGCCTGAAAATTTCAAAATCAATCCAGAATGAACCTCTTTTTGATATTCTGCTAAAACAATTGACATATCTCTACTGGAAATAAAATGGCAACACCCAGAACTTGAAATTAAGAAAATAAAATTGCATTGTGCGATTAGAAAATTTGTTAGAAATTCATCACAGCTGGAATTAGCCTGAAAATTTCAAAATCAATCCAGAATGAACCTCTTTTTGATATTCTGCTAAAACAATTGACATATCTCTACTGGAAATAAAATGGCAACACCCAGAACTTGAAATTAAGAAAATAAAATTGCATTGTGCGATTAGAAAATTTGTTAGAAATTCATCACAGCTGGAATTAGCCTGAAAATTTCAAAATCAATCCAGAATGAACCTCTTTTTGATATTCTGCTAAAACAATTGACATATCTCTACTGGAAATAAAATGGCAACACCCAGAACTTGAAATTAAGAAAATAAAATTGCATTGTGCGATTAGAAAATTTGTTAGAAATTCATCTCAGCTGGAATTAGCCTGAAAATTTCAAAATCAATCCAGAATGAACCTCTTTTTGATATTCTGCTAAAACAATTGACATATCTCTACTGGAAATAAAATGGCAACACCCAGAACTTGAAATTAAGAAAATAAAATTGCATTGTGCGATTAGAAAATTTGTTAGAAATTCATCTCAGCTGGAATTAGCCTGAAAATTTCAAAATCAATCCAGAATGAACCTCTTTTTGATATTCTGCTAAAACAATTGACATATCTCTACTGGAAATAAAATGGCAACACCCAGAACTTGAAATTAAGAAAATAAAATTGCTTTGTGCGATTAGAAAATTTGTTAGAAATTCATCTCCGCTGGAATTAACCTGAAAATTTCAAAATCAATGCAGAATGAACCCCTTTTTGATATTCTGCTAAAGCAATTGACATATCTCTACTGGAAATAAAATGGCAACGCCCAGAACTTGAAATTAAGAAAATAAAATTGCATTGTGCGATTAGAAAATTTGTTAGAAATTCATCTCAGCTGGAATTAGCCTGAAAATTTCAAAATCAATCCAGAATGAACCTCTTTTTGATATTCTGCTAAAACAATTGACATATCTCTACTGGAAATAAAATGGCAACACCCAGAACTTGAAATTAAGAAAATAAAATTGCATTGTGCGATTAGAAAATTTGTTAGAAATTCATCACAGCTGGAATTAGCCTGAAAATTTCAAAATCAATCCAGAATGAACCCCTTTTTGATATTCTGCTAAAGCAATTGACATATCTCTACTGGAAATAAAATGGCAACACCCAGAACTTGAAATTAAGAAAATAAAATTGCATTGTGCGATTAGAAAATTTGTTAGAAATTCATCTCAGCTGGAATTAGCCTGAAAATTTCAAAATCAATCCAGAATGAACCTCTTTTTGATATTCTGCTAAAACAATTGACATATCTCTACTGGAAATAAAATGGCAACACCCAGAACTTGAAATTAAGAAAATAAAATTGCATTGTGCGATTAGAAAATTTGTTAGAAATTCATCTCAGCTGGAATTAGCCTGAAAATTTCAAAATCAATCCAGAATGAACCTCTTTTTGATATTCTGCTAAAACAATTGACATATCTCTACTGGAAATAAAATGGCAACACCCAGAACTTGAAATTAAGAAAATAAAATTGCATTGTGCGATTAGAAAATTTGTTAGAAATTCATCTCCGCTGGAATTAACCTGCAAATTTCAAAATCAATCCAGAATGAACCCCTTTTTGATATTCTGCTAAAACAATTGACATATCTCTACTGGAAATAAAATGGCAACACCCAGAACTTGAAATTAAGAAAATAAAATTGCATTGTGCGATTAGAAAATTTGTTAGAAATTCATCTCAACTGGAATTAGCCTGCAAATTTCAAAATCAATCCAGAATGAACCCCTTTTTGATATTCTGCTAAAGCAATTGACATATCTCTACTGGAAATAAAATGGCAACACCCAGAACTTGAAATTAAGAAAATAAAATTGCATTGTGCGATTAGAAAATTTGTTAGAAATTCATCTCAACTGGAATTAGCCTGCAAATTTCAAAATCAATCCAGAATGAACCCCTTTTTGATATTCTGCTAAAGCAATTGACATATCTCTACTGGAAATAAAATGGCAACACCCAGAACTTGAAATTAAGAAAATAAAATTGCATTGTGCGATTAGAAAATTTGTTAGAAATTTATCTCCGCTGGAATTAGCCTAAAAATTTCAAAATCAATCCAGAATGAACCCCTTTTTGATATACTGCTAAAACAATTGACATATCTCTACTGGAAATAAAATGGCAACACCCAGAACTTGAAATTAAGAAAATAAAATTGCATTGTGCGATTAGAAAATTTGTTAGAAATTCATCTCCGCTGGAATTAACCTGAAAATTTCAAAACCAATCCAGAATGAACCCCTTTTTGATATTCTGCTAAAACAATTGACATATCTCTACTGGAAATAAAATGGCAACACCCAGAACTTGAAATTAAGAAAATAAAATTGCATTGTGCGATTAGAAAATTTGTTAGAAATTTATCTCCGCTGGAATTAGCCTAAAAATTTCAAAATCAATCCAGAATGAACCCCTTTTTGATATACTGCTAAAACAATTGACATATCTCTACTGGAAATAAAATGGCAACACCCAGAACTTGAAATTAAGAAAATAAAATTGCATTGTGCGATTAGAAAATTTGTTAGAAATTCATCACAGCTGGAATTAGCCTGAAAATTTCAAAATCAATCCAGAATGAACCTCTTTTTGATATTCTGCTAAAACAATTGACATATCTCTACTGGAAATAAAATGGCAACACCCAGAACTTGAAATTAAGAAAATGAAAATTGCATTGTGCGATTAGAAAATTTGTTAGAAATTCATCACAGCTGGAATTAGCCTGAAAATTTCAAAATCAATCCAGAATGAACCTCTTTTTGATATTCTGCTAAAACAATTGACATATCTCTACTGGAAATAAAATGGCAACACCCAGAACTTGAAATTAAGAAAATAAAATTGCATTGTGCGATTAGAAAATTTGTTAGAAATTCATCACAGCTGGAATTAGCCTGAAAATTTCAAAATCAATCCAGAATGAACCCCTTTTTGATATTCTGCTAAAACAATTGACATATCTCTACTGGAAATAAAATGGCAACACCCAGAACTTGAAATTAAGAAAATAAAATTGCATTGTGCGATTAGAAAATTTGTTAGAAATTCATCTCAACTGGAATTAACCTGCAAATTTCAAAATCAATCCAGAATGAACCCCTTTTTGATATTCTGCTAAAGCAATTGACATATCTCTACTGGAAATAAAATGGCAACACCCAGAACTTGAAATTAAGAAAATAAAATTGCATTGTGCGATTAGAAAATTTGTTAGAAATTCATCACAGCTGGAATTAGCCTGAAAATTTCAAAATCAATCCAGAATGAACCCCTTTTTGATATTCTGCTAAAGCAATTGACATATCTCTACTGGAAATAAAATGGCAACACCCAGAACTTGAAATTAAGAAAATAAAATTGCATTGTGCGATTAGAAAATTTGTTAGAAATTCATCTCAGCTGGAATTAGCCTGAAAATTTCAAAATCAATCCAGAATGAACCTCTTTTTGATATTCTGCTAAAACAATTGACATATCTCTACTGGAAATAAAATGGCAACACCCAGAACTTGAAATTAAGAAAATAAAATTGCATTGTGCGATTAGAAAATTTGTTAGAAATTCATCTCAGCTGGAATTAGCCTGAAAATTTCAAAATCAATCCAGAATGAACCTCTTTTTGATATTCTGCTAAAACAATTGACATATCTCTACTGGAAATAAAATGGCAACACCCAGAACTTGAAATTAAGAAAATAAAATTGCATTGTGCGATTAGAAAATTTGTTAGAAATTCATCTCAGCTGGAATTAGCCTGAAAATTTCAAAATCAATCCAGAACGAACCCCTTTTTGATATTCTGCTAAAGCAATTGACATATCTCTACTGGAAATAAAATGGCAACACCCAGAACTTGAAATTAAGAAAATAAAATTGCATTGTGCGATTAGAAAATTTGTTAGAAATTCATCTCAGCTGGAATTAGCCTGAAAATTTCAAAATCAATCCAGAATGAACCTCTTTTTGATATTCTGCTAAAACAATTGACATATCTCTACTGGAAATAAAATGGCAACACCCAGAACTTGAAATTAAGAAAATAAAATTGCATTGTGCGATTAGAAAATTTGTTAGAAATTCATCTCAGCTGGAATTAGCCTGAAAATTTCAAAATCAATCCAGAATGAACCTCTTTTTGATATTCTGCTAAAACAATTGACATATCTCTACTGGAAATAAAATGGCAACACCCAGAACTTGAAATTAAGAAAATAAAATTGCATTGTGCGATTAGAAAATTTGTTAGAAATTTATCTCCGCTGGAATTAGCCTAAAAATTTCAAAATCAATCCAGAATGAACCCCTTTTTGATATACTGCTAAAACAATTGACATATCTCTACTGGAAATAAAATGGCAACACCCAGAACTTGAAATTAAGAAAATAAAATTGCATTGTGCGATTAGAAAATTTGTTAGAAATTCATCTCCGCTGGAATTAACCTGAAAATTTCAAAACCAATCCAGAATGAACCCCTTTTTGATATTCTGCTAAAACAATTGACATATCTCTACTGGAAATAAAATGGCAACACCCAGAACTTGAAATTAAGAAAATAAAATTGCATTGTGCGATTAGAAAATTTGTTAGAAATTCATCTCAGCTGGAATTAGCCTGAAAATTTCAAAATCAATCCAGAATGAACCCCTTTTTGATATTCTGCTAAAGCAATTGACATATCTCTACTGGAAATAAAATGGCAACACCCAGAACTTGAAATTAAGAAAATAAAATTGCATTGTGCGATTAGAAAATTTGTTAGAAATTCATCTCAGCTGGAATTAGCCTGAAAATTTCAAAATCAATCCAGAATGAACCCCTTTTTGATATTCTGCTAAAGCAATTGACATATCTCTACTGGAAATAAAATGGCAACACCCAGAACTTGAAATTAAGAAAATAAAATTGCATTGTGCGATTAGAAAATTTGTTAGAAATTTATCTCCGCTGGAATTAGCCTAAAAATTTCAAAATCAATCCAGAATGAACCCCTTTTTGATATACTGCTAAAACAATTGACATATCTCTACTGGAAATAAAATGGCAACACCCAGAACTTGAAATTAAGAAAATAAAATTGCATTGTGCGATTAGAAAATTTGTTAGAAATTTATCTCCGCTGGAATTAGCCTAAAAATTTCAAAATCAATCCAGAATGAACCCCTTTTTGATATACTGCTAAAACAATTGACATATCTCTACTGGAAATAAAATGGCAACACCCAGAACTTGAAATTAAGAAAATAAAATTGCATTGTGCGATTAGAAAATTTGTTAGAAATTCATCTCAGCTGGAATTAGCCTGAAAATTTCAAAATCAATCCAGAATGAACCTCTTTTTGATATTCTGCTAAAACAATTGACATATCTCTACTGGAAATAAAATGGCAACACCCAGAACTTGAAATTAAGAAAATAAAATTGCATTGTGCGATTAGAAAATTTGTTAGAAATTTATCTCCGCTGGAATTAGCCTAAAAATTTCAAAATCAATCCAGAATGAACCCCTTTTTGATATACTGCTAAAACAATTGACATATCTCTACTGGAAATAAAATGGCAACACCCAGAACTTGAAATTAAGAAAATAAAATTGCATTGTGCGATTAGAAAATTTGTTAGAAATTCATCTCCGCTGGAATTAACCTGAAAATTTCAAAACCAATCCAGAATGAACCTCTTTTTGATATTCTGCTAAAACAATTGACATATCTCTACTGGAAATAAAATGGCAACACCCAGAACTTGAAATTAAGAAAATAAAATTGCATTGTGCGATTAGAAAATTTGTTAGAAATTCATCTCCGCTGGAATTAACCTAAAAATTTCAAAATCAATCCAGAATGAACCCCTTTTTGATATTCTGCTAAAGCAATTGACATATCTCTACTGGAAATAAAATGGCAACACCCAGAACTTGAAATTAAGAAAATAAAATTGCATTGTGCGATTAGAAAATTTGTTAGAAATTCATCTCAGCTGGAATTAGCCTGAAAATTTCAAAATCAATCCAGAATGAACCTCTTTTTGATATTCTGCTAAAACAATTGACATATCTCTACTGGAAATAAAATGGCAACACCCAGAACTTGAAATTAAGAAAATAAAATTGCATTGTGCGATTAGAAAATTTGTTAGAAATTCATCTCAGCTGGAATTAGCCTGAAAATTTCAAAATCAATCCAGAATGAACCTCTTTTTGATATTCTGCTAAAACAATTGACATATCTCTACTGGAAATAAAATGGCAACACCCAGAACTTGAAATTAAGAAAATAAAATTGCATTGTGCGATTAGAAAATTTGTTAGAAATTTATCTCCGCTGGAATTAGCCTAAAAATTTCAAAATCAATCCAGAATGAACCCCTTTTTGATATACTGCTAAAACAATTGACATATCTCTACTGGAAATAAAATGGCAACACCCAGAACTTGAAATTAAGAAAATAAAATTGCATTGTGCGATTAGAAAATTTGTTAGAAATTCATCTCCGCTGGAATTAACCTGAAAATTTCAAAACCAATCCAGAATGAACCCCTTTTTGATATTCTGCTAAAACAATTGACATATCTCTACTGGAAATAAAATGGCAACACCCAGAACTTGAAATTAAGAAAATAAAATTGCATTGTGCGATTAGAAAATTTGTTAGAAATTCATCTCAGCTGGAATTAGCCTGAAAATTTCAAAATCAATCCAGAATGAACCCCTTTTTGATATTCTGCTAAAGCAATTGACATATCTCTACTGGAAATAAAATGGCAACACCCAGAACTTGAAATTAAGAAAATAAAATTGCATTGTGCGATTAGAAAATTTGTTAGAAATTCATCTCAGCTGGAATTAGCCTGAAAATTTCAAAATCAATCCAGAATGAACCCCTTTTTGATATTCTGCTAAAGCAATTGACATATCTCTACTGGAAATAAAATGGCAACACCCAGAACTTGAAATTAAGAAAATAAAATTGCATTGTGCGATTAGAAAATTTGTTAGAAATTTATCTCCGCTGGAATTAGCCTAAAAATTTCAAAATCAATCCAGAATGAACCCCTTTTTGATATACTGCTAAAACAATTGACATATCTCTACTGGAAATAAAATGGCAACACCCAGAACTTGAAATTAAGAAAATAAAATTGCATTGTGCGATTAGAAAATTTGTTAGAAATTTATCTCCGCTGGAATTAGCCTAAAAATTTCAAAATCAATCCAGAATGAACCCCTTTTTGATATACTGCTAAAACAATTGACATATCTCTACTGGAAATAAAATGGCAACACCCAGAACTTGAAATTAAGAAAATAAAATTGCATTGTGCGATTAGAAAATTTGTTAGAAATTCATCTCAGCTGGAATTAGCCTGAAAATTTCAAAATCAATCCAGAATGAACCTCTTTTTGATATTCTGCTAAAACAATTGACATATCTCTACTGGAAATAAAATGGCAACACCCAGAACTTGAAATTAAGAAAATAAAATTGCATTGTGCGATTAGAAAATTTGTTAGAAATTTATCTCCGCTGGAATTAGCCTAAAAATTTCAAAATCAATCCAGAATGAACCCCTTTTTGATATACTGCTAAAACAATTGACATATCTCTACTGGAAATAAAATGGCAACACCCAGAACTTGAAATTAAGAAAATAAAATTGCATTGTGCGATTAGAAAATTTGTTAGAAATTCATCTCCGCTGGAATTAACCTGAAAATTTCAAAACCAATCCAGAATGAACCCCTTTTTGATATTCTGCTAAAACAATTGACATATCTCTACTGGAAATAAAATGGCAACACCCAGAACTTGAAATTAAGAAAATAAAATTGCATTGTGCGATTAGAAAATTTGTTAGAAATTCATCTCCGCTGGAATTAACCTAAAAATTTCAAAATCAATCCAGAATGAACCCCTTTTTGATATTCTGCTAAAGCAATTGACATATCTCTACTGGAAATAAAATGGCAACACCCAGAACTTGAAATTAAGAAAATAAAATTGCATTGTGTGAGTAGAAAATTTGTTAGAAATTCATCTCAGCTGGAATTAATCTGAAAATTTCAAAATCAATGCAGAATGAACCCCTTTTTGATATTCTGCTAAAACAATTGACATATCTCTACTGGAAATAAAATGGCAACACCCAGAACTTGAAATTAAGAAAAAAAAATTGCATTGTGCGAGTAGAAAATTTGTTAGAAATTTATCTCCGCTGGAATTAGCCTAAAAATTTCAAAATCAATCCAGAATGAACCCCTTTTTGATATACTGCTAAAACAATTGACATATCTCTACTGGAAATAAAATGGCAACACCCAGAACTTGAAATTAAGAAAAAAAAATTGCATTGTGCGAGTAGAAAATTTGTTAGAAATTTATCTCCGCTGGAATTAGCTTAAAAATTTCAAAATCAATCCAGAATGAACCCCTTTTTGATATACTGCTAAAACAATTGACATATCTCTACTGGAAATAAAATGGCAACACCCAGAACTTGAAATTAAGAAAATAAAATTGCATTATGCGAGTAGAAAATTTGTTAGAAATTCATCTCCGCTGGAATTAGCCTGAAAATTTCAAAATCAATCCAGAATGAACCCCTTTTTGATATACTGCTAAAACAATTGACATATCAGGATACTAGAGAACGAAAATTTGATCAAAACAGCGGCGGAATATTTGTTTTCTCTGTAAGTTGTGTATCATATATCACAGTTTTCTCTACTATGATCCACGAGCTCTAGGTGGTGGGTGGGCTCTATTACACCCTCCATAGGTGGTGGGTGGGCCCTATCGCACCCTTCAAATATTATTATACGAATAATGGTTTTACAGTCAGAGTTGTGCGTCATCTATCACAATCTTATCTATTGTGATCCACGAGCTCCAGGTGGTGGGTGGGCCCTATCACACCCTTCATAGATGGTGGGTAGGCCTTATCCTACCCTATTACGAATAACGGTTTTACAGGTAGAGTTGTGTATCATCTATCTCAGTCTTCTCTATTATGATCCACGAGCTCTAGGAGGTGGGTGGGTCCTATCCAATCCTTCATAGATGATGGGTGAACCCGATCCCACCCTTCAAATATTATAATACGAATAACGGTTTTACAGGCAGAGTTGCAGAGGTGGTGGGTGCGCTCAAGGAGGCGGGTGGGCTCTAGGTGGTGGGAGGGATCTAGAAGGCCGGTGGGCTCTAGGTGGTGGGTGGGCCCTATCTCAATACGAATAACGGTTTTACAGGTAGAAAACAATACGTGAAACGTCGTAGAAATGTTTTTCGGCTCTTCTATGAATTATTTTATTTGTAGAAGTTCTGGACTATTTTCTTTTCAACAAATTGGATTTGTATTGTAGCAAAGAAATTGAACATATTGGTACAAACATCCGTTAATGGATAAATGGAGAAGAAGTGGTTTTTAAATGTATTTAACTAAATTTAAAAGTTAGTAATTTTTGTATCAATTACTATAAATTAACACGATTACGTCCGTAAAAGCCAAAGAAGTTCAAGTACCTGAATCGGCACTGTAAATATTTTTCGAACGGGAGCTCAACTTCTGTTTAACGCCAATTATCACCATAAAAAAAATTCCGAAATTATTACGTTGCGAAATATTTTAAAATTTAAATCGCCAAGGCAAACACCGGCTAATTCGGCCTGTTAGCACTCGAGTGTTAATATTTCCATAACGTTATTAGCGACCTCAAGGATACATTACGTGTATAAATTTCACACCTACAAGTAACGACAGTAAAATGAATCCAGAACTGACGATTATTATTTTTTCAAAAATTTCCGCACACCTAGAAATAACGATGGTGAAATAAATCCAGAACTGATGATGAATATTTTTCCAAAAAAATTCGCACACTTTCAAGTAACGACAGTAAAATTAATCCAGAACTGACGATTAATATTTTTCGACAAAAATTCACACACCTTGAAGTAACGACAATAAAATAAATCTAGAACTGACGATTAACACTTTTGCAAAAAAATTCTGACGATTAACATTTTTCCAAAAAATTTCGCACACCTTCAAGTAACGGCAGTAAAATAAATCCAGAACCGACGATTAATATTTTTCGAAAAAATTTCACACACCTTGAAGTAACGACAGTAAAGTAAATCTAGCAAGAATATTTTTCCAAAAAATTTCATTACCACGAATCGACAGAACGCGCATTAATCAACCGCGGTACGATTTACATAACAGCAAAGAGAGCACGGTTTAGAGAGAGAGAGAGACAGGGCAAGACTAGAATTGAGACAAGGACGTTATTGCCCAAGCAACCTGCCATATGGCGCGCGACTTGTTTACGAGCGGACCGTTTCGGATTTTTGTGCGCAACGATCAAGTGTCATTCAAGGCGCGCGCGTTCTTCCTCCTAAACCGTGAGTGAATAAGTAACTTCAGCAAATAAGGCATCTGCCAAAAAGTATTTGCATAATGTATTTATTCAAGACGCTCACCGTCCATTTTTATGGCCCGCTCGTAAAAAAAGCAGATAACATCTTAATGAGAGACCCTTTTAGAGTTCAAATTCGTTTCTTGGAAGTGATGACGGAATCGTTATAAATATGGACTTACCGTGTTAGCCTCCTCGGTGACATTCGGTGGATCTTAACGCATTGTTGTCGGGACACGTAAGAATTGGTTTTTCGCAAACAAGAGGAGTTTGGATAAATGTTGACACTGTTCGCGAATTCATAACCGATGTGGTAAAAATGTTTATTCGAGATGACTTGTTCACATATTTTGTAGAGGAATCGATTATGTATTGTGAATATTAAATATTGTTCCCCCATCAGAACACCTACAGACCGGTTTCGACCTTCAGGTCTCATCAGTGTATGGGGAAACGGAGATTACTATTGGAATATAAGTATTCCAAACACCGTTATAGGTAGAAACGCCAAAGTGGCGGAATCTATTGCCTGAATGCTGTACTAAACCAAATCCGGGTGGCTTTAACACCGACAAGATATGGACGTTGACAGCGGCGGCAAATATAACAATAATAATGTGAATAGGTGCCGCTCGAAAAAACATGCAATTTCACATGTCCGGCGATAGAAAATTATGAAGTTATTAATGAAAATGAAGAAACTATATTTGGCACAGCCATAGATAAAGGTTAAAACTAGGTTTACAACTGGTTTTCATATTTTTAATCATGTTCAATAAAGTGTAATTTAAAGATTAAAATTGAGGTTTTTTGCAGATTTATTTATTCCATTTTTTCACAAAAGACTGAAAGCGCACCTGGTTATACACGTCATTTGATATTTTGTTAACAAGTTGCAACAATCAAAATTATAATTATTAGTCAGATAAACTCACAAGCTCCTATGAGCTACACCCCGATTTCCCGTATTTTCGGCACCGTAAAGTTACGCCACCTGCCTGAAATAGATGGCACAGTGCGATGGGGCGTGCACAACTAGATTTTCGTATTCAGGTATATTGAAAGCCCCGAATGAGTATCTTATTTAAAAGAATTTAACACGTCGTTTGTGTGTTCTCCATTTAAGGTACAATAAACCGTTGTCATGTTAAAATTTCAACGGAAATATCTATTTCCAATAAGAAGGAGTATAGATTTTGTATGGTTAGTATTATTTTTCGATGTTCTTTATGTATCCTTTATATTATCAATTATAGGACCAAGAAAAGATTGCTTAATTAATTATGCGGTGAAAACGCGCTAATTATTCCAGTTGTCATTTTCGTATATTAAAAATAATATCGTGTCTTGTTTATGTTGTTCTGCGAGCATAAATGCATAAAGTGATCTGTATAAATAAGTATTTGTTTAACGTTACTGAGAGTTGTGTGTTTTATATTTAATTGACATGAGTGCCGACGAAGATTATAGAAGAGACAAAAAACGCCGTCTTAGATTGTTTGCAACTCGTAAAATAATAATAATGATTTATGTAATTGCTTGTTAGGCTTGTTAGGCAAGAAAAATAAAACTGAATTAAAAAATCACCAATCATAACGTCTAAAGGCAGTTATATAAATCTAAAAATATTCACGACCCGAGTTTCGACGTGTAACCGTCATTATCAAGTGAATTGCAATTTGATTTTAAATTATAGAATTTATACAAAATATTTTAGGGTGAGGGGAGTTATCTGTTGATAGTTGAATGGTTCAGCCAGCTTAAAAAGTGGAAAAAATAGGCCGGTTTGCTCGTTAAGGAGATTTACTGAAGGATTATCCTTCTGTTTGAAACATTTCTGATGACTCTCTAGAAGATTAAGCTCAGTGCCTTTGTTGCAATCATGAACAATATTGAGATTATCCGGGAATTGATGATTACATTTTAAACTATTGTTTGAAAATAAACTGGAATTTTAATTCAGATGAAATGCACGAAGATTATATAGTAGAAAGAAAGTATATAATAATTTTTGAGATACAGCGCCCACACACTCACATACACAGACAAAAAAAACACTAAAATAAAATGTAATATTCTTTACAAATAATAATTATAATTATATACGGTGTAGATGAACAAAACGGAACATAGGACTTTCGATGTTATTTTTTTTTATATTGGAATAAATAATAAAATAAAAATGATAATTTTCACAAAAATAATGGTTGCCATGAAATAAAAAAAATATGATCCGCTGTTGACCTGTTGGCTTCTGCCAAATAGATTGAATATTTCATAATTGTTTACAAATTATTTATTTAAAAATGCATTGTATTCAAGAAAAAGTGCAAATTGTGAAGTGGTGGCAGTTTTCGTGAAGTGCGGGACATGTTTACCATCAAAAGTTCTTCATATATTCATGCTATTATTTTTATTTTCAGCCATAAAAACCAAACAGGTCAACTGTGAAGCATTTTTTTTTTATTTTATGGCAACCATTATTTTCGTGATAATAAGGCGCGGCTCGTTATGTAGAGCTAAGGAGCCATGGCACCACCTCTAATTTCAAAGGAAGCAAGATTTTTTTTATTAATTCTAAAAACATTGATTCGTCATTTTAAATGTTAAAACGATGTCTGCAAAAGTTTCATGAGAAGATAAAAATAGCAATGTATTTATTTGAGAAGATAACTCTTCAACAAAATAGCAGATTTAAAAAAATTCTTCCAGAATTGTTATTTTGAAAACCAGTGATAAGGTATTTTGAGTTTTTTGAGGATTATTAAGATTAACGCATTTTGAGTAAATTTGAAAAATTTCAAGTGTGTTGCAGTTGTTTTTATATATTTTTTTTCACTCGGAAGAAGTGAAACTAAAAAAAAATCAAGCGCTGTTATCGGTCGGTTATTTTGAAGACCAGTGATGGCGTATTTTGAGTTTTTTTTTTAAAGGATTATTAAGATTAATGTATTTTAAGTAAATTTGGAAAGTTTCAAGTATGTTGCAGTTGTCTTTATATGTTTTTCTTCATTCCGAAGAAGTGCAACTTAAACAAAAATCTTAAGCGCTGTTCTCGGTCGGTTATCTTGAAAATGGGGTATTTTGGTTTTTTTTAGAGGATTATTATGATTAATGTATTTTGAGTAAATTTGGAAAGTTTCAAGAGTGTTGCACTTGTTTTTATATTTTTAGCACTTGGATGAAGTGAAATTTAAAATCTTGAAAACCAGTGATGGGTTTTTGGGTTTTTTGAGAATGATTAAGATGAATGTATTTTGAGTTAATTTGGAAAATTTCAAGTGTGTTGCAGTTGTTTTTATCTTTTTTTTTTCACGCGGAAGAAGTGCAAGTTAAAAATATCTTAAGCGCTGTTGTCGGCTTATTATGTTGAAAACCAGTAATGGGGTGTTTGGAGTTTTTTTGAGGATTATTAAGATTAATGCATTTTGAGTAAATTTGAAAAATTTCAAGTGTATTGCAGTTGTTTTTATATTTTTTTTTCACTCGGAAGAAGTGCAAATTAAAAAAATCTTAAGCGCTGTTATCGGCTTATTATCTTGAAAACCAGTGATGGGGTATTTTGAGTTGTTTGAGGATTATTAAGATTAATGCATATTTAGTAAATTTGAAAAATTTCAAGTGTGTTGCAGTTGTTTTTATAATTTTTTTTTCACTCGGAAGAAGTGCAAATTAAAAAAATCTTAAGCGCTGTTATCGGCTTATTATCTTGAAAACCAGTGATGGGGTATTTTGAGTTGTTTGAGGATTATTAAGATTAATGCATTTTTAGTAAATTTGAAAAATTTCAAGTGTATTGCAGTTGTTTTTATATTTTTTTTTACTCGAAAGAAATGCGAATTAAACAATGTTAAGCGCTGTTCTCGGTCGGTTATCCTTAAAACAATTGATGGGCTATTTTGAGTTTTTTTGAGGATTATTAAGATTTATTTATTTTAAGTAGATATGAAAAATTTCAAGTGTGTTGCTATTGTTGTTATAATATCTTTTTCACTCGGAAGAAGAGCAAATTAAAAAAAAACCTGAAGCGCTGTTCTCGGTCGGTTATCTTAAAAACTAGTGATGGGGTATTTTGAGTTTTTTTAAGGATTATTAAGATTAATGTATTTTGAGTAATTTGGAAAATTTCAAGTGTGTTGCAGTTGTTTTTATATTTTTTTTTGCTCGGAAGGAGTGCAACTTAATACAATTTTTAAGAGCTGTTCTCGGTCGGTCATCTTTAAAACCAGTGATGGGGTATTTTATAATTTTTCAGAGGATTATTAAGATTAATGTATTTTGAGTAAAGTTTGAAAGTTTCAAGAGTGTTACAGTTGTTTTTGTATTTTTTTTCACTCCGAAGAAGTGCAACTTAAAAAAATCGTAAGCGCTGTTCTCGGTCGGTTATCTTTAAAACCTGTGATGGGGTATTTTGGGTTTTTTAGAGGATAATCATGATTAATGTATTTTAATTAAATTTGGAAAATTTCAAGTGTGTTTATAATTTTTTTTTTCACTTGAAAGAAGTGCAAATAAAAAAAAATCTTAAGCGCTGCTATCGACCGATTATCTTGAAAACCTGTGATGGGGTGTTGCAGTTGTTTTTATGTTTTTCTTTTCACTCGGAAGGAGTGCAACTTAAAAAAATCTGAAACGCTGTTCTCGGGCGGTTATCTTGAAAACTTGTGATGGGGTATTTTGAGTATTTTTGCAGAATAATTAAGATTCATGTATTTTGAGTAATTTTGGAAAGTTTCAAGTGTGTTACAGTTGTTTTTATATATTTTTTTTTCGCTCGAAAAATGTGTAACTTAAAAAAAAACCTTAAGCGCTGTTCTCGATAGATTATCTTGAAAACCTGTGATTGGCTATTTTGAGTTTTTTAGAGGATTATTAAGATTCATATATTTTGAGTAAATTTGAAAAGTTTCAAGTGTGTTGCAGTCGATATATAAAGGCTACTTTTTTCTTTGTTTAATTTACTGAATAATCGTTTTTTTTCTTTTCTCAAAAAGGAGGCGATGGGATATATTATATGCTAAGTGGCATCAAAATGTTTCACGAGCCGCCACTGGTGATAATTATCATTTTATTATTATTATTTTCTGGTATTATGAATGCCAAAAAATAAATAACCGCATAACTGCATGCAGAAATTAACATTGTAAATCCAATGTTCCGTTTTGTTCATCTACACCCTGTATACAAAAAACTAAATGTTTTATATGTAATGATAATTGGAATATGATAATGACCACCGTTTTTATAAACCTGAATACTCGTTTGTAATACAATATAAGGATAAATTTTCTATTTGGTAATTTCTTGATAGTGACTTAATGTTTAAACTAGTAATAATAAATATAAAATTTTGTAAAACACACATGTGTTTAATTTCGTTTTATTACATTTAAATAAATGTAATGCGGCCATCATCTCACTTTTTCCGATTTGATGGTATTATCGGGCTATATTTTGTGATATTTTATGAAAAGTGCTTCTTTTCGGCATATTTGGCAGAGCATTTATGATTGATAATTATTTTCGTGCCGCGGAACGGATAATGATGAAACGGAACGAGCGGGAGGCGAGCGCGGATTATGGTCCCTGAATCCAGCCCTGATATTCAGTTGAATAAAGAGAGCAGTATGAAATAGATAAGGATATGTGATTGAAGCGATTGGCCCACTTTGGTCGTCCCCCGCACCGATCCTCTTCTGGTCTTGCTCTGGCGCGAGGCACTTACCGCCTTAAATATTGTTGCCCGGATTTGGTTCAGGCAATAGATTCCGCCACTTTGGCGTTTCTACCGATTATGTATTATTACTAAAATATAAATAAAGCACTGGCAAAAAACGCCCGACCACAGAAACCTTTTTAAGTCCAAATTCGTTTCTTGGAAGTGATGAGGGAATTGTTTAAAATATGGACTTACCGCGTTAGCCTCGGTGACTTCTTTCTTGAACATTTTCGGGTCCACCAGCTGGTTGCCCTTGTATTCCTGGTACCTCGCCCTCAGGCTTTCCTCGCGGACCATTCCCGGCTTGTCCTTCTTCTTCTTGCTGGACGAAAACAGTTGCTTCATCTGGAATTTACAGTTCGCATTAAACGAATTGAATAAACACAAAATATACCACCGACCTTCTCGAGACTGCTCTTCTTCTCCGGCTTCGGCGGCTTCTTCTCCACCTTCCTGAGCGTGCTCCTCTCCTTCTCCACGTTCTTGTCTATCCTCGGATCGAAGTGCGAACCGTCGTCGATGCTCCGCTCCCTCGGGACGTACTCGTGCTTGTTTCGGTAACTCCTGTACTCTCCCGAATTCTCCGAATTCCTGTACTCATCCTCCCTGTTATACTCGTAACTCCTCCGGTTCTTCCTCGCGAAGTTGTCCTCGGTGTGCTGGCGCTCGCTCGCGATCAGCAAAGAACTCGCGAAGCCCTCGTCCTCGCTCTCGTTGGAGAACTCGCGGCGCTTCTGCCTGCGCTCCCCCGAATCCCTCCGGAAGTCGTTCTCGATGCCCGAATCCCCGAACTTGTCCTTCCTCTCGCTCTCGCTGTGGTCGAAGTAGGAGCGCTCCTTGTGCTGTTTGCCGTTCGCGTCGCGATCCAGGGAATCGTGGTAACTGTCATCCAACCGCATGTGCGTGTCGTAGTTGTTGTATTGGCGCTGCGTGATCTCCGGATTGGATTTGTGGAAATCGCGATCTTTGGATAGTTGTTGCTTGCTCGTGTACTTGCTGTGGTGGGAGGTTCTGTGACTAGTTTCGAAGTGCTTGTTGGGGTTCTCGGGGCTCGACCGGTAATCGCTGACTTGCGAATCGAAGCTCTTCGGCTCGTTATCGTAGCTGTATCTATACTCATCCCGCTCATCCCCCAAATATTTCTTCGTGTGCACGTTGGTGGTGTACTGATTCCCGCGTCTATCCGTTTTAATCTCCGAGACGACTTTTTCCCTAACACCTATTGGACTAGCTGAACCACTCCTGTAATACCGCGAGCTCGTTTCAGTCACGTAAACATTCGCCTTCGGGGAGTATTCTGGGGAATTCACCGGCCCGAATCTTCTGTTGATTCTCGATTCCAGAAGATCCCTACGCGCGCTTAAATCCTTACGGCCGTTGAGGTTACTGCTGCTGCCGTTGAATTTCCCGTTCATACCATCAGGTTCCGTCAAACTCTCGCGCCGCTTGGAGTCCATCCCGTCGCCCCTGCCGCGCGAAGACGAATCGATGAAGATGCCCTGATCCATCTTCGAGTAACTGGTGAATCCGTTGAAGTTGCTTTTGAAATTCGGCGTTATGGGATATTCCTCGTCGTGGTAGTTATATTTCCCATCGCCGAAATGCGTTATGCTCTTTTCCGAATTATTCCTAAATCCGGAATTCTCCTCGTAGCCCAATCCTTCGTCGGAATCCGAGTGAGGTAGGTGTTTCTTGCCGTTGGTGTAGGTGGTGTGTACGGTCTGCTTGGTTCCGGAACCGTTGCTTCCGCACACCACCTGCGCGTAGATTATCGGATTGGTGGGGCTGATCGGGTCCGGACTTAAAGCGCGCGTGTAAGAAAAGGGTTGGTTGTTGTTATGCTGCACCGTTACATTCGGAGCCACCATGATGTTGGTTTTCGGGGGAGGCGAGTTGCCCTCGTGGCTCAATCTCTTCACCATTGTATCAACCGCGCGTCCCCTGGTAAGAGGTAGCTTTTCCACCGGCTGCTGGCTGCTGTGGATCATCTCGGGAGATTTAATCGCTTGATTTTCTAGATTCTCGATGGTTTCCTTAATTTTTGAAACTGGTTCTTCCTTTTTTGCCTCTTTGGTTTTCTTACCCTTTTTCGTGGTGATCGATTTCAACTTTTTCCCAATCGACGCGTTTAATTTTGACTTGTTCTTACTCGATATCTTCTCCGCTTTATCCACATCTATGATAACGACCTCTGCTTTCTTGCGCTCCTTCTCTTTAACCGGTGGATTTTTGTTGGTTTCATTAAGCAACGCGGAATCGATCTCATCGATGAATTCCTTCAACTGTTCAGTAACACTGGATTTTCCTTTCCTTATCTCGTTGTCTACATTTTTATCGTTTTCCTTGAAACTAGTGCTCGGTTTCAAATTCGTGGGCGTAAAATAATCCTCTCGCTGCGTCACCTCGATTATAGGCGATAATTGCTTTTTGTTCTGCTTTGCATTATCGTTCCCATCGTTGGGTTTCTTGCTCTTCAAGTTAGTCGCATCGCTGACGCTCCGCCTTAGGTTGGATTTTTTCGGCTTGACCTCCTTCTCCTTATCCCTGAATATACTAAAGATCGAGGATCTTTGTTCTTTGTTCGCTTTCGGGGTGCTCGTCGCGAACGTTCTCGGAGGTTTCTTCGGGGGTGTTAGTGTTAATTCGATGCTGTTCCTGCGTCCGGAACGCTGCTCCGGGTATTCTGGATTGGCCTGGTACTTTTTTCGCGCCGGCAGTGTGTTGAATTTTTCTGGATGTGCACCTGCAACGAATAAATCTTTCTAATATTGTGGATGCGAATCTTTGTAATTATAATTACGGTAAATTGTGTTTTCTAGTTAATTACGGCAAATGCCGGATTCAAAAGGAGGCCGCTCCGGTGCTGGCTTGTTATCGCGTTAAGGAGTTAATTAAATTATCCGCGTGCGATGATTTGTTTTCTTTGCTTTAATAGACTTGTACTAAATACGTTTTGTATAGTCAAAATTTATATTGAAATTACGTACATATTTTTGCAGCTGCTATAAAAACAGTAGTAATTGAAACAATCAGGAGGATTTGTATTCTCCTCGCGTTTTTTGGAAGACTTTATTTTTTATCTCCAGATTTCGAAATGACGAAGCAACGAAACTTGGCAGTTTTGTAGTAGGTTAATGGTTCTACAACTTTTAATCGAATGATTTTTTTATTAAAGGAGCTACGATTTTTTTCACGAAAAAAAAGTTGATCGAGCTTTATAGCCAAAATTTTTGAAAGTGTTCGTTTAGATTTTGCAAAGAATGCAAGCGTCCTTCATGTCCATAAGTTTTAACTTCCGGGAAGCTATATTAAAGGAGCTACGGGTTTTTTCACGAAAAAAAAAATTGAGAATAAAAAAATTATTAACTTTTTTTTTAGCCAAAACTTTTGAAAAAGTGTCCGTTTCGATTTTACAACATGCAAGTTTCAACTTTCTAGAAGCTATATTAAAGGCGATACGATTTTTTCACGAAAAAAAAAAATTCATCGAGAATTAAAAAAAAATCATAACTGTTTTTATAGCCAAAATTTTTGAAAAAGTGCCCTATTCGATTTTGCAGAGGATGCGAGCATTCTTCATATCCATAAATTTCAACTTCCGAGAATCTATATTAACGGAGATACAATTTTTTCACGAAAAAATTTTTTTATCGAGAATTAAAAAAAATCATAATTTTTTTATAGCCAAAATTTTTGAAAGTGCCCTAATCGGTTTTGCAGAGGATTCGAGCATCCTCAACTTCCGGGAATCTATATTAACGGAGATACGATTTTTTTACGAAAAAAAAAATTGATCGAGAATAAAAAAAAAATCATAATTTTTTTTATAGCCAAAATTTTTGAATGTGCCCTATTCGATTTTGCAGAGGATAGGAGCATCCTTCATATCCGTAAGTTCCAACTTCCGGGAATCTATATTAAAGGAGATATGATTTTTTTCACGAAAAAAAAAATTATCGAGAATAAAAAAATCATAACTTTTTTAATAGCCAAAATTTTTTAAAGTGCCCTAATCGGTTTTGTAGAGGATTCGAGCATCCTTCATATCCGTATGTTTCAACTTGCGGTAATTTATATTAGAGTTACGATTTTTTTCACAAAAAAAAATTGATCGTGAATAAAAAAAACATAACTATTTTTATAGCCAAATTTTTTGAAAAAGTTGCCCTTTCGATTTAGTACAGGATGCAAGCATCCTTCATATCCGTAAGTTTTATCTGCCGGGAATTTATATTTCAGGAGATACGATTTTTTTCACAAAAAAAAATTGATCGAGAATTAAAAAAAATAATAACTTTTTTATAGCCAAATTTTTTGAAAAAGTGCTTGCAAACATCCTTCATATCCGTAAGTTTTATCTGCCGAGAATTTAAATTTCAGGAGATATGATTTTTTCCACAAAAAAAAAAAATGATCGAGAATTAAAAAAAAATTATAACTTTTTTATAGCCAAAATTTTTGAAAAAGTGCTTGTTTCGATTTTGTAAAGAATGTAAGCATCGTCCATATCCATAAGTTTCGACTTCCGGGAAACTATATTAATGGAACTACGATTGGTTTCACGAAAAAACAAAATGATCGAGAATAAAAAAAAATAACTGTTTTTATAGCCCATTTTTTTTAAATATCCGTTTCGATTATGCAGAGCACGCAAGCATCCTTCATATCCGTAAGTTTCAACTTCCAGGAGTCTATTAAAGGAGCTACGATTTTTTACGAATTTTTTTTTATCGAGAATAAAAAAATTAATAACTTTTTTTTATAGCTACAATTTTTGAAAAAGTGACCTTTTAGATTTTGCAGAGGAAGCAAGCATCCTTCATATTCGTAAGTTTCAACTTTCGGGAATTTAAATTAAAGGAGCTATGATTTTTTTCACGAAAAAAAAAAATTGATCGAGAATAATCTTATAGCCACAATTTTTGAAAAAGTGAGCAGAGGAAGCAAGCATCACATGAATATGTAGCGATTTTAGTTAAATTTAAAAGCCGGTATTTTGTTTTTGGGGAAATTAAATGCAAAACGTTAAAATTGCACGATTTCAAAGTTGAAAAATTTAAAATTGCGATTTTGATTTTTTATTTGTTGCACAACTGCCAAATACGTTGTACGATTTTGATCATTCTAACATGAATATGTGGCGGTTTTAATTAAATTTAGAAGCTGGAAATTATTTTTTTGGGAAATTAAATGCAAAATGTCAAAATTGCACGATTTCAAAGTCGAAAAATTTAAAATTGCGATTTGGATTTTTTATTTATTACACAACTGCCAAAAACGTTGTACGATTTTGATAATTCTAACATGAATATGTGGCGATTTTAGTTAAATTTAAAAGCTGGTCATTTTTTTTTTGGAAAATTAAATGCAAAACGTTAAAATTACACGATTTAAAAGTCGAAAAATTTAAAATTGCGATTTTGATTTTTTTTTATAGCACAACTGCCAAATACGTTGTACGATTTTGATAATTCTAACATAAATATGTGGCGATTTTAGTTAAACTTAAAAGCTGGTAATTTTTTTTTTGGGGAAATTAAATGCAAAACGTCAAAATTGCACAAAGTCGAAAAATTTAAAATTGCGATTTTGATTTTTTTTTATTGCACAACTGCCAAATACGTTGTACGATTTTGGTAACTCTAACATGGATATGTGGCGGTTTTAGTTAAATTTAAAAGCTGGTAAATATTGTTTTGTAAAATTAACGCAAAACGTCAAAATTGCACGATTTCAAAGTCGAAAAATTTAAAATTGAGATTTTGATTTTTTTTTATTGCACAACAGCCAAATACGTTGTACGATTTTGATAATTCTAACATGAATATGTGGCGATTTTAGTTTAATTTAAAAGCTGGTAATTTTTTTTTTGAGAAAATTAAATGCAAAACGTTAAAATTACACGATTTAAAAGTCGAAAAATTTAAAATTGCGATTTTGATTATTTTTTTATGGCACAACTGCCAAATACATTGTACGATTTTGATCATTCTAAGATGAATATGTGGCGATTTTAGTTAAATTTAAAAGCTGGTAATTTTTTCTTTTTGGGAAATTAAATGCAAAACGTCAAAATTACACAAAGTCGAAAAATGTAAAATTGCGATTTTGATTTTTTTTTATTGCACAACTGCCAAATACGTTGTACGATTTTGGTAACTCTCACATGAATATGTGGCGATTTTAGTTAAATTTCAAACCTCGTAATATTTTTTTTGGGGAAATTAAATGCAAAACGTTAAAATTGCATGATTTCAAAGTCGAAAAATTTAAAATTGCGACTTTGATTTTTTTTATTGCACAACAGCCAAATACGTTGTACGATTTTGACAATTTTAACATGATTATGTGGCGATTTTAGTTAAATTTAAAAGCTGGATTTTTTTTTGGGAAATTAAATGCAAAACGTTAAAATTGCACGATTTCAAAGTCGAAAAATGTAAAATTGCGATTCTGATTTTTTTTATTGCACAACTGCTAAATACGTTGTACGATTTTGGTAATTCTAACATGAATATGTGGCGATTTTAGTTAAATTTAAAAGCTGGTAATTTTTTTTTATTGGGAATTTAAATGCAAAATGTTAAAATTGCACGATTTCAAAGTCTAAAAATTTAAAATTGCGATTTTGATTTTTTTTTAATTACACAACTGTCAAACACGTTGTCCGATTTTGATGATTCTTAGAGGTTAAACTGAGGCAAATTTAGCGTAATTTTTCGGTTTAATTTTGTTTTTTCATGAAATCAAAATTGTGAGTTAATAAAGTTCGAAAATCATGAAAATCACAATATTGTCGAATGCGTTGTTCGATTTTGATGATTCAAGCGTAAAAATAAGACAAATTTAGTGTAAACGGGTTACGAAATTTCCTCTTAAAATAATACAAAATGCAAAACTTGCAGTTTTTAAATTTCCAAGATTTTACAATCGTGATTTTGATTTTTGAAATTGCGCAACTGCCGAATGCATTGTTCGATTTTGATGATTTAAACGTCAAAATATGGCAAATTTAGTGTGATTTTGAAACGGGTTACGAAATTTCCTTTTAAAATTTACACAAAATGCAAAAACTGCAGTTTTTCAATTTACAAGATTTTAAAATCGTGCTTTTGATTTTTGAAATTGCGCAACTGACAAACGCATTGATCGATTTTGATGATTTAAACGTCAAAATATGGCAAATTTAGTGTGATTCTGAAACGGGTTACGAAATTTCCTTTTAAAATTTACACAAAATGCAAAAACTACAATTTTTAAATTTCCAAGATTTTACAATCGTGATTTTGATTTTTGAAATTGCGCAACTGCCAAACGCATTGTTCGATTTTGATGATTTAAACGTCAAAATATGGCAAATTTAGTGTGATTTTGAAACGTGTTAAGGAATTTCCTGTTCAAATTTACACAAAATGCAAAAACTGCAGCTTTTAAAATCGCGATTTTGATTTTTGAAATTGCGCAACTGCCGAACGTATTGTTCGATTTTGATGATTTAAACGTCAAAAATATGGCAAATTTAGTGTGATTTTGAAACGGGTTACGAAATTTCCTTTTAAAATTTACACAAAATGCAAAAACTGCAGTTTTTAAATTTACAAGATTTTAAAATCGCTATTTTGATTTTTGAACTGCCGAATGCGTTGAACTATTTTGACGATTAAACTTCAAAATATGGCAAATTTAGTGAAGGGGCAAATGACCTTACCCTTGAGTCTAGATTTTTTTGTCGATCGTCGTGAACTTTTCAAATACGTCAGAAATGAAATCAAAACGTCAAGATCCGAAGCTGATAATTTTTTTTTGGGGAAGTTAAATGCAAAACGTTAAAATTGCACGATTTCAAAGTCGAAAGGTGCCCAACCCACTATAAACCAGGTGGTCGCTGTTTGAACCGGAGGTTTAAAAATGTTGAGACTTTTTCATTGATTCATGCCTCGTAAGCTAAGATGGGTTCTGCCTGTTTGATACCTTCTGAAAACAGTATAACTGCACACCGTCAATAATAACAAAGAGCCATATTATAAATCACTGATATTAACAGTAATTTCGATGGATCACAACCGCACCGCTTATTAACGGCCTTATTCCGTTTCCGATCAAATTAAATCTAAATGCACCGCGCGGGGAATCACAGAAACGATCGCGTCTGAATTTATGGACATTATTAAACAACAAATTCAATCCGTTTTATAAACGTCCGCGCGTCAAACGCGGAGCATCTATCAAACGGAAATAAATTAATAAAGAAAGTGTACGCACAATGGTAACAATTTATCAAACTCTCCGTTTCGTTTTCTTTATCCCTCGCCATTTTTTAATTCCTGCTGACAGATCATGTATCCATTTATAACTAGAGACACGGTAAAGTAGTTCTAATGGAATGTTTAACCCATTTGTGCCCACTGTTCCATCAGTGGAACATCTATTTTCGAAGACTTTCACGTGCACCAGCGTTCTGTGTCGCTTGTTTTCCAAGAATTTATGATCGAAAAAGACCACATTTGTCGTTTCAATCTTCTGTGATAAGAAACTACACAGAAGAATATTAAAATTTGAAGAAAAAAAAAACATCGTTGGGCAAAAACGGGCTAAATAGGAAAATTAATTTTAGAAGACATTATTTTTTTATTCTATCACTGAGATAACACCTAAAGCACAATTCACTAATTCAAGTGTGAAATGTTCCCGGTGCAAGGTGATGTCTGAATAATATCCATTTTCTAAATGGCGGCATTGAAATAACTGACCTTCCTAAACCATTACACCAAAAGGTTAGGAAAGACTCGCTCAATGTCGGCACAAATGGTAATTTGCAGAAGTGTTCCGAGTCGGTGATGGCTGAAATGAATATTAATCACGGGAGATGTCACATGCCTTTAACCGAATGCATAAATGAAGTAATAATCATTCATTAGATTAAAGTCGTCAAGGTAACTGAGCGAACTCGACGTCTCTGAATTATGAATTGCAGAGTGAACTTGAGATCGCCTATCGATTTATTCTGGTTCGTTGATCTTCATAATTAATATTATGTTTTCGGTAAATTCACAAAATACAATATTGGTATTATACATACATACATCTTTATTCAGACCAATTTTTAACAGAAATTTGTTTGAGCGTACAATACATTTGGTTAGTCTGTCGGCTATCGACCACTGGTATTATTTATTCTGGTTCGTTAATCTTCATAATTAATATTTTATTTTTGTTAAATTCACAAAATACGATATTGCTATTATTTAGCACGAGCGAGAAGATGATGTACAAATTAATGCAATTAGTAAATCGTTCACTTCCGTGTAATCTATTAGAAATGGCGATTGATTACCCATAATATAATATAAAGTCATTACATCGGCGGTGTTATTACACGTTAATAAAGAGGGTTATGGCTATTTGTGGATTTCTCCGATCCTATCCATTACGACATTACGTAATTACATAATCTAATGATCTGAGTTTGTAACCACCTACTTAATCTGAACAACATGTTCATCAGAGATCATCTTATCATCATCATCGTTAGGAAAGTGGTGAGAGTGCATACGCCGAACCAATGCCTTTACAATGATCCACATTAGATGTATGAATGATAAATTTACTGTTTCCTGTCGAGTGAATGATATTCATATTGAAAATATTGTTACAAATTCAGAAAAAAAAAAAAGTTTTTGTGATCGCTCTGTATATTTTAAAGAGAGGTGCAAATATATTAAATCTTACGACTAATAGTTGACATATACCCGTTTGGTGAAAGGCCAAATGTAGTAACCCACAAAAATGTCAAAATGTTTTTTTTGTCTCGATAGATTAATATTAATTACAAAATTGTTGAGAGTAAAATTAAATAAGTAATTTATAGTTTGAAAATGACAAGCTGACATTGTCGAAACTATAGTAACTACTCCATATTAATAAAGTGATACCAACAAAGTTATTCGTTTTATTTGAGAGTAAAATTGCCTCGGGGAGCCGCGGTGGACTACTGGGTAGCATTCCTGCTTCTGGGCCTCGTGGTCATGGGTTCGAATCCCATCCGTGCGGTCACTTTTTCTAAATGAAAAATGGCCGTGCGGGCCGTGCGGGATGTTTAAGTGGTTGTCCTTTCATATCTATATATGAAGATTATTACATAGCTACGACACAAGGTCTTCTCATAGTTTAAACCTAGTTTTTTTTTAGAGTAGACAAAACAAAAAATTCGGTGAACTATTTTGGACCTAAATTTTTCAATATATCACATGTGAAAAATTTGACATTGTCTCACTTTAAGGAACATATAAAACAATTACTTGTACAGAATGCCTATTATTCCATTGGTGCATTTTTGGACCATAGATTTAAAATATTTTACTCTGTTTTAATTATACTTATGTCTTACACAGTCCTTACCACTTTTTATTCAAGTGTGTTTGTTATATACCTAATTTTAAATTTTAAATTTTATCGTCTGAAACTGACTGTGATACTTTTTTTTAATTATATCAGTGTAATTTTCATAATTTGATTTATATTTATTATGACCTATGTAAAACATTAATGTTGGTAGCATCAATAAACTATTAATTATTATTATTATTATTATAAATAATCGGTTGTGGCAGAATGCCCTAGATGGCAACGCCAATTCCCACTATCATCCGCACTTCCTTAACCCGAATACCCATCAACCACCCTTCCTTAAAAAAAAAAAATTGTCTCATACACTCGGCGTGAAAACTTGGTTCAATTTGGTCGAAAATCGATGAATCTTTCAGTTTGGGAAAGATTCAAGTTTTATATTTAAGAATGTGTAGTTGATTTCGACCCCAAGTCCAACCCACCCCCCTGTAACAACGCGATGGAAAAAAAAAATTAGTAAAAAATTGTCCAACAATGTACTATGCGCTGTACTATGCGCAAAAAATTCCACCATAATGGCAGAAAAATTCAATAAATTTCCTTCAAATGCCTTTAAAATTCGACTGGTTTCGATGATTTGGAGCAAAATTATGAATTTTTGAAAAAAAATTTGTAAAAATTTAACATTTTTTGTCAATCTAAAACACTTTTTGTAGCGGTTTTCAGGGGGTCACGAAAGTCGAAAACTTCTTAAATCGCAAAATTCCATCGAGTTTCGTGCGAAATTCGCCTAGTTATGGCAAAAAAGGCGCAAATTTGTAATTTTTTTTTCAAAACTGCATAACTTCGCGCCAAATCATCGCATCGACTTGAATTTTGGAGGAAATTGGAGGAAAATGATTGAACTTTATTGTCATGCTGACGATTTTTTTTGCACACGGTACAAGAAACCAAATTTGCACATTTAAACTTCAAAAACATGTTTTTTCCTTTAGGGGATGGCAGGGGGTGGAATCATTTTAGCAACAAAACAATTCACATGACGTTGAAGAGAAAATTTGAAACTGTTCCGACTGCAAAAGTTAATCAATTTTGGTGCAAAATGACTCAAGTTATGGCCAAAAAAGTGAAAAATGTCATTTTTTTCAAAAATTCATAACTTTGCTCCAAATCATCGAAACGACTCGAATTTTTAAGGCATTTGAAGGAAATTGATTAAATTTTTCGGCCATTGTGGTGAAATTTCCCGCCGATTTTTTTTTTGCACACGGTACAAGAAACCAAATTTGCACATTTAAACTTCAAAATCATTTTTTTTTCTTTACGGGGTGGCAGGGGGTGGAATCATTTTAGTAACAAAAAAATTCACATGACGTTGAAGAGAAAATTTGAAACTGTTCAGACTGCAAAAGTTCATCGATTTTGGTGCAAAATTACTCAAGTTATGGCAAAAAAAGTGAAAAAAGTATTTTTTTTATTCAAAAATTCGTAACTTTGCTCCAAATCATCGAAACGACTCGAATTTTTAAGGCATTCGAAGGAAATTGATTAAATTTTTCTGCCATTGTGGTGAATTTTTTTTTGCGCACGGTAAAGCTTGTCAAAGTTGGACACTTTTTTACATAAAAAAAACATTTTTTTTTCATCGCGTTGTTACGGGGGGTGGGTTGCACTTGGGGTCAAAATCAACTACACATTCTTAAAGATAAAACTTGAATCTTTCCCAAACTAAAAGATTAATCGATTTTCGACCAAATTAAAACACAATTACGACGGTTTGAAAAATCGAGTTTTTTCGCGATTTTTTTTTTGACGCCGGTGTATATGGTAGACAAAAACATTGTTTCTGAAATTATGATTTTTTTCTGTAGTTTCGTGAAAAAATTATACAAAAACAGTTTTTTGCTCCCACTGAAAAATTTGCAAATTGTGTGATATTACGCCTTTCACCAGCCGGTATCACAAAAGCTTAATTTTTTTTTCCCGAATTTGCATTTAATTTTTTTTGTAAAAATCTAGACCAAGCGATTATTCTTCTTTCATTCAAATTACAATATATTTCTGCTTTTTTTTCTGTGCCTGGTAGAAGAAAAAGTAAGGTTTTATTTTTTGCAATTCGATGACCAAAAATTAAAAATAAAAATTTATTCTGATTTAATTCAAATTATAATATATTTCTGCCGTTTTTTTCTGTGCCTGGTATAAGAAAAGGTAAAGTTTTATTTTTTACAATTCGATGACCAAAAATTGAAAATAAAAATTAGTCATGCGTATTAATTCCATATGTAAATTGAATGTCGCCCAAGTGTATAACGGTTTAGAATACCGGTACCACCACTGGAAGGTTATTTTTCATTGGACGCATGATATATTGCCTAAATAAATAATCGCCAACAGAAGGAATTAATTTCAAATGGTTTCGAACATGTTATTATATACAACGTGTTTTTTTTGTCGCATTTGAATAAACAAATTCCCAAGTTATAAAATCAACTCACCTTTAATCCTAATGAATACATTAATATGCTCTTCGGGTTTTATTTCTCGAATAATACGTAAAAATAGCAACGAAATTAATAATGATTTGATTGATAATAATAATAATAAACGCTTTATTCAGTTTGCCACAATATATAGTGAGATCAAAATGCGAAAATAGTTGGCAGTTCTTAAAACATAAGGTAACTAACAGAAGTTCAGAGAGAAGAAACCTGAAATTTAAATCAAAAAGTAAACAAAGAATCTTAAGCGTATTATTAATAGTGATGATCAGCTCTGAAAACAACTGCTAATGTTTAAAATAGAGCAAAAAGAAAGTTTAAAACGTTTCGATAAAATTCTGCAAAAATTAATATACATTTGCAAATCATCGTTTTATTAAACTAAATAGAGTATTTGAAAATTCACCGATTATTTTGGGAGTTGTGAATTTTTGAAAATTTTAGTTTTCGAATTGTGTAATACTCGAGCAAAAAAATTAAAAAAATATATAAAACGTGACGACTAAATTTTACAAAAATTTAACTAGATTTGCAAATCATTACTTTATCAAAGTAATTGCAATTTTTGAAAATCCACCAATTATTTTGGGAGTTGTGAATTTTTGAAAATTTTAGTTTTCGAATTGTGTAAAACTCGAGCAAAAAATAAAAAGAAAATATAAAACGTGTCAACTAAATTCTACAAAAATTAAATTTGATTTGCAAATCATCGTTTTACCAAACTAAATAGAGTTTTTAAAAATCCGCTAATTATTTCGAGAGTTGCGAATTTTTGAAAATTTTAGTTTTCGAATTGTGTAATACTCGAGCAAAAAATTGAAAAAAAATATAAAACGTGCCAACTAAATTCTACAAAAATTAAATTGGACCAGTAAATCATCGTTTTACCAAACTAAAAAGAGTTTTTAAAAATCCGATAATTATTTCGAGAGTTGTGAATTTTTGAAAATTTTAGTTTTCGAATTGTGCAATACTCGAGCAAAAAATTACATAAAACGTGCCAACTAAATTCTACAAAAATTAAATTGGATTTGCAAATCATCGTTTCATCAAACTGAATAGAGTACCTTGAACTACACGTATTAAAAGTTGTGTATTTTCTGACTTAAAAAAAAGTGGCTAAGGTACTACTAATTAAAAAAAGTGCAATGAGACCTATTTAAATTTTGCCCATTATTTTTAAAATGCTTTACCAGCATTTTTAGTTACAAAAAAAATATAAAAATACGAATAAGATCCTTTCTTCACAGATGTATTTATTTTATTTATTTAGTTCTTAAAAAAAATATATATTTTTTTCATTTTTTGGCCTGGAATACATGTTCATGTGGCTAGTTCTAGAAATAACATTCTACACCTATAATAACCAATTGAATTAGCAAAATTCTGCACCATTGCGAAAATTAGTCGAACATCTATGTTTCATATTATTTAAACAAACTTATTAACATTAAACTTTAGAAGAGATAAAAAAATAAATTTACCATAAATTCGTAATCGGTGAGGGAATAGCGCTGTTGATGTCTGATATAACTTATGAATGTATGTAATTTAAATTAAACGCAAATTCGCCGCCTCCAAAATATATTCAACGACGTAAAATAATTCAAAAACTTCGAACAGGTTTTATACAGTTGTTTAATTAATTTGAAAACGCGCCATAAATTCCGGAGATTGTGATGCTAGATTCCCCAAAATATCGTGAAGTTTATGATGCTGCCATTTACTATTATTAACATAAATTCAATTAAACTTAACGCTGAGAATTAATATACAAATATAATAACTATGTCTGGACAGCATGCAAATGCAGAAGTGCTTGGCGCTAGATAGCGCTAGATGGCGGTAAAAAGCTTTATGGATCAATTCCGGTGACTAAATAGATTATATCATCGACTCTACTTACATCCATATCCTCTTAAATTTTCCTTAGTAACCATCAATAATTCGACTTTTCTGGTCGTAAACACAACATGCTCTGCGCACTCCATACGAATTAAATTGTTCGCATTGAAGCTGTCGCCCCAGAGCCACAGGATGGCGCCAGTATGACAAAAATTTAAAAACAAGCGAGAAATTGTTACAAAAATTAACGCTAGATGGAATATCTTGCTAATTTAATTCGAAAATCGGAATCAATCAAGACGGCGAGCTTTTGTAAATAAACAAAACCTGATCATTTTATTTAGAAATTATGTCGTTATATAAAAGATGGACAATTTTAATAATCAGTTATGCGACGATGACTAAGTCAGAATTCCACATAGGTCACCTTTCACGTGATTCATCTAACTTGTCGCTAATTGTATAACAACACAACATCCAGCGGCGATAAATACAGGTGTTTATGAAAATTTGCATTTCTCGGTATACCAAATTACTTCGCGGCTCGTAATATCTGAAAATACACCCGCACATCAGAAATACGTCATTTTACGTGATTTCAGACACTTATCCGACAGATGTCGCTTTTATTTAAGCCTTGATAACTTAACTTAAATCAGTATTACTCTATAACTAATCATTCGACTGATAGACTACGAATTAAAACCAAATATATTTTTAAATGTTGTTGATTAGGATAACTTAAGAGGCTATAATACTTATGAAAATATAGAAAAGCCCTTAAAATTAGCGTTTGCACTTCAGGCAGGTAGTAAAACTGAGCTTTCCATAATTTCCTTCACAAAACTGTCAGAAATCTGTAGTCTATTAGACGAATGTTTAGTTATCTAGGGTTAGGAACGTTGTCCTTTTTTATTAATTAATTAAGCAATATTTTAGAATTTATTCATCATTTAAACTTTTATCTCACGAATTTGAAAAATCTTTTACTAGTAAGTGGCTAATTTATCTGTCCCGTTTTTATGCATAATAATATAGTCATCCTAATGTTCAAAGTATTAACAAGTTATTATAAAGATGCTTTTTGAAATCGGCACTAAAATAAGATTTTTAAAAGTAGCCAAAATCGATACTAAAATTGTTAAAATATGGCATTCTACCGTCGCGGCAGAAATAAAAGTGTAACTTGGGTTGCATATTAGAAAAGTATAATATGCTTTAGCAGCTAGTTTTCCTCCCGAATTTTGGGGCCGAAAAATGCAAGTTTAAAACTTAAATAACTTAAATTTACTGGTTGCTTAACTTATGCAATATAAACAGTTTTTAAAAATTTAAATTCGCGAAATAAAAAAAAAAGTTTGAAGATGATGGTTGCGACCGTTACTATGTGGTAGTCCATTGTCAGGTAAAAAATTAAATAGTGGTAAAAAAAAACGTCGAAAGTTGTTTAATTCTAAGTTACCCGACGAAAAAAAAGTGTCTTTTCACCACGAATGTGATTCTATTTACTGAAGCGCATACTTGACATTAGGTTAAATTTGAGTGTCTTGTTAAACAAAATCCATAATATTATTTATGTTACCTTTGTTTTTGCTCTTGCGATCGATTTTATCGACTTGATTGATGACTTTGGCAGCTTCCTTCTTCAATTGATCTTTGTTTTTGGGCAGCCGTTCCTTCCGCACTAGTGATCCAAAATGACCTTCATCGCTGGTTACAAGCGCACTTCGAGCAGCCTCCCTAGGCACTGAAATTAGAAAGAAGAATGTATAAACGTTTCCGCTTTGCACAAACAAATAATCTTTAATTAAAAATTATAAAATTTCTACTTGATGCGTATAACAATGAAATGTTGAAAATATCAATCAACTACTTCTACGTAAACATATAACTACGTCTTCTAATCATGAAATAGAACTTGAACTTTGATGTAATTTAGGCTTGAAAAAATATTACCGTTAGTTATTACTCATTATGAACATTTAAAATCACTTTAAAAGTTTACCAAATTCATTTTATTGTTCCTAAAATAACGGATATCTATTGATATAGACAGTTTGAAACTAAGAAATCAAATCAGTTTTAAATACATAGTAATTGTAATTATATTATTTGACTTTTATAAAACGTAAGTTAGAGCAATAAAGATGATGATGATTATTATTATTAATATTATTATGAGATTCACAATCCTTATAAATGAAAGTGATATACCGGAAGTTGTGTTAATTTAATATTCAACGCACATATCTAAATTTAATATAAGGATAAGTTCAATGTATCAAATGGTGAAATCGAAAATGATTCAATTTAAAAATTAAAGTACTTCTCTGAAAAGCAAATCCAGTGGAAAAGATTTATAGTAATAATCTGAATTTAATAAAACTAAAAAATTTTTTGAAAATGATCGTGATTTTTTGATTAAGATTTATACAACTGTCGTGTCTATCTTAAATTGTTTTAGAACATTATTTTCGATAATCCAATTATCTAATCAAGACTAATCCTCGAAAAATCGAAAAGAAGTGAAGATGGAATGTTGGTTTATCACCATATCCATATATTTGAAATAATTGCAATGTATTGGTGGTAGAATTTTCAAAATATGATCAACCAATCAAGAGCCATAGTAAACAAATCCGAAAAAAAAAATTGAATGCCGACTTCTTTTCCCGGCGCGTTCACCAGACACATTCATAAATGAGCTCGATGGTTGTGACTATTATAAATTAGCTCATTAACTAAGGGTTAACGATTTAATTTCACTTTTCCATCTCATTAATATATTTCCAATAATCTCAATTCGAAGGTAAAGCATTTTTTGCAAATTTTTCTTTATTAAAAAAAAAAATTGATTCTCCTTCATGAAACTATAAAACATTTCTGACATCCTTAGCCTAGATTACCACATAATCGCACTTACATACATTGTCTCTTAATTTTAAAGTTGCACATTTTTATGACGGCCAAAAAAATAGACAACAATCGCGAGAATCTTAAAACTCTGCAAAATTACTCAAAATTGATTCCACTTTATGAAGCTATAAAAATCTATAGAAATTCTTCCCCTAGAATTCTAAATAATCAACCTTAAGCCCACTCTGTCACAATTCTAAGATTGCACATTTGCATGTCGGTCAAAGAAATACAAAAACAATGGCCAAATTCTTCCAACTTTCCAAAATTAATAAAAATTGATTTTACTTTATAAAACTATATGACATCCTTTGCCTAGTTTACCAAATAGTCACACCATCACAATGTCTCTCAATTTCAAAGTTGCACATTTTTTATGACGGCCATAAAAATTGAAACCTATCGCCAGGATCTTAAAACTGTCCAAAATTACTCAAAGTCAGTTCTACCTTTTAAATCTCTAAAAATCTATCAAAATTATTTGCCTAGATTTCTAAATCATCAACCTTAAGCCCACTGTGTCTTAATTCTAAAATTGCACATTTTCATGTCAGTCAAAAAAAAAATATAAAAACAATCGCCAAACTGTTCCAACTTTCCAAAATTAATCAAAATTAATTCCACTTTATGAGCTTATAAAAATCTATTGAAATTCTTTGCCTAGATTTCTACATGATCAACCTTTTAAGCCCACAGTGACTCAACTCTAAAATTGCACATTTTCACGTCGAAAGAAAATATAAAAACAATAGCCAAACTCTTCCAACTTTCCAAAATTAATTAAAATTGATTCTACTTTATGAGTCTATAAACATCTATACAAATTCTTTGCCTAGATTTATAAATAATCAACCCTAAGACCACTGTGTCACAATTCTAAAATTGCACATTTCAATGTCGGTGAAAAAAATACAAAAACAATCGCCAAATTCTTCCAACTTTCCACGATTAATCAATATTGATTCTACTTTATTATTCTAAAAAAATCTATAGAAATTCTATACCTAGATTTCTAAATTATCAACCTTAAGCCCACTGTGTCTCAATTATAAAATTGCACATTTTCATGTCAGTAAAAAAAAAAAATTAAAACAATCGCTAAATTCTTCCAACTTTCCAAAATTAATCAAAACCGATTCTACTGTTTGAAAATATGAAAATTTTTTAACATCCTTTGCCTATATTATTACATAATCACAATTAAACGTAATGTCTCTCAATTTCAAAGTTGCACATTTTTTATGTCGACAAAAAAAAATAGAAAAACAAAAGTTGAACTCTTAAAACTTTCAAAAATTATTTAAAATAAATTCTACTTCATGAAACTATAAACATATTATGACATCCTTTGCATAGATTACCACAAAATCACACTTAAACGCTGTCTTTCAATTTCAAAGTTGCACATTTTTATGATGGTTAAAAAAATATGTTTTCTTAATGCTGTTATTTTTCCAAGAATTTTTTGATTTCAACGTTTCACGATTTTGGCCATTATTCAAGAACAAAATGCATGAGAAAAAGTGCTGGGTCTCAAGAAGATTTGAAAAAAATCATGACGGTTCTTAATGACATGAAGAAGCGTGAAGAGTAATTATTTTTCCCAGAAAAAAATTGTTTTCATGATTTCAACGTTTCACGATTTTGGCATTTTTTTCATAGTATTATTCAGGAAAAATGCATGAAAAAAATGTTGGGTCTCAGAAAGATTTGAAAAATTGATGAGGGTTCTTAATGACATGAAGAAGCGTGTAGAGTAATTATTTTTCCCAGAATTTTTTTTTCATGATTTCAACGTTTTACGATTTTGGCCATTTTTTCCATCAGGAAAAAATGCATGAAAAAAATGTTGGGTCTCAGAAAGATTTGAAAAAATTGATGAGGGTTCTTAATGACGTGAAGAAGCGTGTAGAGTAATTATTTTTCCCAGATTTTTTTTTTCATGAACTCTGAAAACTTTCAAAAATTACTCAAAATTGGTTCTACTTTATGAAACAATAAAAATCTTCCGACATCCTTTGCTTAAGAATTTTAAAATCTGCCAGGCTATAAAAAGCTAAGCTACAGTAAAAAATCCGGAAAACAATTGAATATCGAATTTCATTTAATCTAAATTTAATAGGTTAGTACAACACGTTTCTTGCAGAATTTAATATCCACCTTTTCTTTACCATTATCATCCAAAATCAAGTTGTTACCAAAACAACAAAACGCTAATTAAATTTATTTCTCAACGGTCACAGTGAGATGGTAATTAAGACAGACTTTAATGCCATCTGCGTTAATTGCAGAAACATATATCACACCCAATTATATTTTCAGGAAAACGTCTCGCGTTCGTGCAACCGGCCTTGAGTTAATTAATTATTGTTATTATTGCGAAATTATTAATAATCACTTATCGCCAGGCGAGATCTGGACAGTTTCCAATTTTTTTTTTTTTTGACAAGGCGCTCGTTATTAATTAATCTGGGAAGTTGCGCAATTTCGGGCTCGTTGTGCAATTCCGTCGATTTTGATTTAACGCGGAAGCGGGCGCGACATAATTTTAATGCATTTTTTATTTAAATTTTATCGGAATTAATTTTTGGCCGCAAGTCATTTTATTACGCGAGTCATGTGTTATGTAAACAAATGCATTAATTAATCATTGGAATAGAAAGCGGCGTGTTTTTTTCAAAATGGAAACAAACAAAAAAAAATGGTCGCGATGGGTTCGAACGGAAGAAATATAATTAATGCGTTTTGATATTGGGCGCTTCCGCAAGTCACTCAAGATACAAAATACGTAATAATTGCATAAGTGCTGTCTAAATGTGCTTTCTGTTAAATAAAAATTATTGTAATATTTCGTATTTCTTATCTGTTTTTCTTTTTCACTAACGATGGCAATAATGGAATAAATAAATGCGGATCAACGTCATCTGCGACACTAATAATAATAACAATAATAATAATAATAATAGGTTTATTTCCCAACAAAACAAAATATTCTGATTACACCGAAATTTTACAATTAACGAATAACAAAATAAATAACTCTAACAGAATTAAACATCGTTTATTTAACAATCGTTTTATATATTTCTTATTATGGCTAGAGATGACCGAGAGATGAAAGTTGCTGGTTGCTGTAGTAAATTTTCTTATTGTGTCTGTCTTTGATGGAAAGTTAAAGTCAAATAAAGGTTTTCTTCATATTTCTTATATTAATTTTTAATCGCATCATGATTGAATTGCAATATTTTTTTTTTCAAATGTCCCGCCCTGGTTGCGAATCGAACACACTCGACTCGTGATAGTAGCAGGTGATGCTCCCGCTCTTACCCATTACACCACCAAGCCGCCAATATTATTTAATAATCAAAATAAACAAATGTTGCCAGGGCCGCGCCAAGGTATGTTGCCGCCGTGCTGGGCACCCTTAACACTCCCGCTTGGCGCGGCCCTGAATGTTGCGTTGCCAAACAACAAATAATATTTATTTAGCACTTCATGTTTATTACAAAGATAAACCGGATATTTTTATAATGTAATAAATGAGTTCCTCTTATTGCACTCCAATTCTCAGAATTGATCTTTATATTAAATCTCTATAGCACGATCGTGTTAATATGAAATACCAGATAACGAGAATAAATTAGAAGCCCGAACACAATGGCCATTAGATATTACTTCAGCGTTATAACAACATCCGTAAATGGATCATTAACCAATACACATACAACTCATTAATAACCCGTAGAAATTCTGACCTTTACGGGCTGTTGCGATTGTTCATCAATTCGCGATTGATAAATAATATCGTAGAAAATCTTTATCTGTTGATACATACACACACTTACGTAACGCAATGAATTGCATAAATAGATATTGATGTTCCAATTGAATATTAATTCAATTGCGACACGACAGACCACAGATGGCACGCAAACCGCCGAATGCATTCCATGCCCATAAATTAATACCATACCATAAAATTATCTAATAATTACTCAATACGAAAGCGTTTTCTAAATTTATCGAATGCATAAAAATCTGGATGGCCACCATCGAAAGAGCAACGTTTCGAAATCGATGTGTGGACTACAAATTGATTTTAAAAAATGTGTGGATTTGTGCAAGCGGCGCCGAATTTAAAAATGTTTTATTTACACCGTGAAAATTGAAAGGTGGCCCAGACTCAAAAGCGCGCCGTTTTGTAAAAAGAGTGAAAGTGTAACGCAAATGCCGTATGACTGTATCTAATTAAGGTCAAAAATTGTAACGCGAGTCGATTTGAATTCGTTCCGAGATATTATTTAATTTATTTTATGCTTTTGCAACAAATCAAATCAATATGACATATAAAAATAATAACCTCAAAATTTGCACATTCTTATTCACGTTTGTTGATTCGTAACTAACGAATTATGAGTAACTAAGGCCCATTGATGTATATACGAAACAAAAGTTTGTTGATTTGTAACTAACGTATTATAAGTATTATGAGTAACTAACGCATTATGGAATTATGGTACTATTACGATCCTAAGCAACAGGGGCGGCTCGTTATGTAAAGCCCAGGAGCCATGGCACTACCTTTAATTTCAAGCTTGGCAAGATTTTTTCATTAATTCTAAAAACACTTTTTCGTCATTTCAAATGTTTATATAATGCCTGCGAAAGTTAATGAGTAGAGAAAAATATAAAGTTTAATCCAGCTATACAGGTTATTCCATAAATATACCGAGGAACTTTTAGTGATGGTCAAAAACAAACAAATTTTGTTTTATAGCAATGGTCTACATTTTGAACGATTATTGTAAACAATAATTTCATTAAAATTCAAAAAGTCAATGAAGCTTACAATAATACAAAATAACGATTTTTTTTACAAATTTCAACTCCATAATATATAACAGCGCTGTCCAACTTCTCTTAGCCAGCGAGCCATTTTTTCTTTAGCAAATATTTCGCGGGCCGAAAAGGATAGGTAAATAATGTCCATATAAATATTTGTTGTGGCAACTCTAATTATATTTTCAAGAGTGGAGTCTTTCAAGCTGTTTCTAAATTTTGATTTTATATATTTCATGTCAGAGAATGCACGCTCGCAGATATATGTACTTCCGAACATAGAAATGATTTGAAGTCCAAAATTTCTCATTTTTGGATATTTTTCTTTATCCAAATGTTTGAACACTTGTATTCCAGTTGCTCCACTAGATACAATGAATGGGTCAGTCCAAATTTGATGTACAGTTTACTGTAACTCGCGGGCCGTAAAAAAAGCTGATATATAACATTATAAAATACATTTGTTTTGTTGTCCTGTCTTAAAAATTTGTAGGTATATTTATGGAACACCCTGTATACTTAAAAATACAATTGGCTTCGCGGGTGTGAGGAAGAAAACGCATTGTTTGTTTCCCATGTGTTTGGTTTCGAGGTGAGGTCAATTTTGTTTTTGAAATAAATTTAGGATAGATTAAAATATATAGGGTTATTCACGCTATACGGCACAAAATACGTAACTTTCAAAAAGTTTGACTTTTAGGATATATAGGGGTCTATTATGGTTACTGTTTAAAATTAATTTCATATTATACAGCGTATTCCAAACGCCCTAAAATATCAAAGTTGTGTTTTTTTAACCTCTTCACGCCCAGGTTGCCACATGTGGCAACAAGCAAAAAATGAAAACAAAAACTATGGAATATTTTTTCATATTTTTTTGCATAAAGTTTGTGACAGTGAAATCATATTTCGTAGAAAAAGGTAACAACAACAAAGAAGTAATTTTTCATCAAACCTGGAATTAAATCAAAGCAGCATGGGCGCGAAGTGGTTAATGGATCACCCTGTATTTTAATAAAACCTTTAATAAAATTCTCGGATTAATATCCAAATCTTGGATTTTATTGCAAAAATTTTGTGTTTAAGGTCCAAAACCATGAATTCTATGGTCCAAATTTGAGATTTCACACGACATTCCTAGATTATAATCCAAATTTTTGATTTCAGGACTCAAATTCTGCGTTTAAGGGTCAAAAACTCGGATTTTATGTTCCAAATGCCAGATTTTAAATGAAATTGATCAATTGAATCCAAACATTGGATTTTGGGTCTCAAGTTCTGCGTTTAGGGGCCAGAAATTTGGATTTAAAGTTTCAAATTAGAGATTTTATATATAATTATCAAATTAAAATCCAAACTTTAGATTCAACACAAAGTTTGCGTTTAAAAACAGTGGATTCTATGGTCCAAATTCGAGATGTTTCTTGAAATTCTTGTATTAGAATCCAAATTTTTAATTTTAAGTCTCAAATTCTGCGTTTAGGGGCCAAAAACTTGGATTTCGGATTTTACATATATTATTAAATTAAAATCCAAATTTTTAATTTTTGGTCACAAATTATGCGTTTAAGATCCAAAACCGTGGTCCAAATTAGAGAATTTTCATGAAATTCTTGGATTAGAATTCAGAATCAGTACAAAGTATTATACTCGGCAAATAGATATAGATAAGATAAAAAATATTTTTTTTTTAGATTTTTGACCTGTATATTCGATTTTTTTTTGTCTAATTTTTTGAATATTAGGCCCAAACATTATCTATTTTGGCCTAAATTTAATTTATTTTTTCCCGACGAATTTTTAATTTTTAAATTTTTGGTCAAAATATTTTATCTTTGTATTTTTGATTTTTTTTAAATATTCTAAATATTCTTTATTTTGACCTAAATTTTCGATTTAATTGTTCAAATTTTTGATTCTTTGGTCCGCATTACTGATTTTTCAGGCCGAAATTTTAATTCTAGTTCCAATTTTTTGATTTGATTTTAATTAAAATATCCATAACCTGAATGATTGATTTATATGCGAGATTTTTTAAATTTTTTTCCGGTATTTTTGAGTTTTGTTTGTTGACATTTTCGATTTTTTAGCCTGCATTTATTATCTTTAGGGCCGAATTTTCTATGCAATGTTTAAATTTTCGACTTTCTGGCCTACATTACAAATTTGTATTATTATTTTTTTAATCTTTTGACCTATTTTTTTTTTTTCTAACTTTTCGATTTTATTGTCAAAATTTTCGATTTTTTGGTCCGCATTTTTGATTTTTCGTTTAGTCTGCGTTTATTATCTTTAGGTCCGAGTTTTCGATGTTTTGTCTAAATTTTCGACTTGTTGGCCAACATTGTAGATTTTTATTTTCTTTTATCTTTTGCCCTAAAATTTTCTTTATTTGCCTGTTAAAATTTTTCTTTCTTTGGTCCACCATTTTTATTTTTATGCCAGAATTTTAGATATTTGGTCTAAATTTTGTATCGAATATTTTAGATTGAAAGTCTATTTTTTATCCAATATTTTAGATTTTTTAACTTGGATTATTGATTTCATTTCGTGATTTCTTTTTTATTTTTTGGCTATTATTTTCGAATTTCTGATCAGAAACTTATTTTTGGCAAATTATTTTTTTGTCTGCGTTTTTTATTTTTAGATCAGGATTCTTGATTCTTTGGCCCATATTTTACATTTCTGTATTTTCGATGTTTTTGTTCCAATTCTTTTTATTTTTCTTTATTTTGGCCAAAATATTTCGATTTTTTGTCTGAATACGCCCGAGTTTTCGATGTTTTGTCTAAATTTTCACCTTTCTAGGCCCTACTTTTTGGCCTATATTTTGTATTTTCGATTGTTTTGGTTTCAATTTTAGTCGACTTAAATTTTCGATTCGTTTGTTAAAAATCTTGATTTTTTGGTCTATCACTTTGATTTTGGATTTTAGGTCTTAATTTTTTATTTTTTTGTCCCATATTTTAAATTTTCTTAGCTTGAATTAATGATTTTATTGTGCGATTTTTTTAAATTTTATTTTTCTATTATTTTCAAATTTCTCGCTGGAACTTATTTTAAGCTAAAAAGAGTTATATTTGGAGCTGAAAATGGCAAATGATTTTTCTTTTGCTTGTATTTTCAAATTTTTGGTCTGCATTTTTATTTTTTAAACCAGAATTTTTTATTTTTTGGCAGATATTTTAGATTTTGTTCCAAATTTTTGATTTTTTGGCCAAAATATTCGATTGGTCTAGGAAGATAAATTGTTCTTTGTTTCTTTAAAAAATGGGAGGGGGGAGTATTATATAAGAGGCTCTACCATCAACATGTTCCACACCCCGGCGGTTGACCAAGGTCAAGGTTCGGTCTCTTTCCGCTCTACTCTGAGGAGAGTTTTTAGTTGGTATACTCGTGCCCTTCAGGGGAGGACTCCAACACTACCCCACTATAGGGGTGTCTATAAAAGATCTTCTCTCCTCTCTTCAAAAAAAAAAAAAAAAAAAAAAAAAAAAACATGTTCCACGAGCCGCCACTGCTAAGTAATAAACGTTTAGCATAAAATTAACAAAAAAATGGATGGTGATACGTTAAAAACGTGAATCCAAGACAGGGGCATTTAAATTCATGAGACCGCGATTATTTTTTTTAAACACAGCGTGTTTTATAATGCGGAAGTGTTACATATTTGTAGTAACGTTTTATGGTTACCTTATATGGAATTCATGGTTATTAATTATGTTAAAAGCAGAACTGGAGAATATTACGTTCTTACTATTGGTCCATACAATGTGCATTGGAAATTATAGGTCTAAAGCAGTGGCGTAACAAGAGAGAAAAGTTTCAAATTCAAAATTTCTACTATAATGTTCCATTTAAGGCGATACCGACCATTTTTGAAAAATGTCTGCATGTCTGTCTGATTGCGCTGAATCTCAAAAACTAATACAGTTTAATTTTCAAATTCACAATTTCAACGATGATATTCGAGGCGATTCCGACCATTTTTCAAATATGTCTGCACGTCTGTCTGATCGGGAGCGCTGAATCTTTAAAACCAATACAGTTTATTAAATGAAACTTAAGTTTTTTTCTTAATACGCCTCTTACTACATTAACCGAAAGAGTAAAGTTTTCTTGGGGTTTTTTTAATGGTTGACGGAAATTTTTTGTTGAGGACAGGGGCGGCTGGTTATGTAGAGCGAAGGACTACCTGTAGTTTCAAGCTCAGCAAGAATTTTTGAGTAATTCTTAGAACACTTTTTCGCCAGTTACTTTGGTCTAGGAAAATAAATCGATTTTTCTTTCTTCAAAAATGGAGGGGGGGGTATATTGTATAAGTGGCTCTACCATCAACATGTTCCACGAGCCGCCACTGGTTGAGGAATTATGAATGATGGCCTCGGTCAGCGCTAAGAAGACAAATTTGAATGACTAAAAATGTACTTTGACCAGAAATTGCTCTGTGAATTCCAAATTTATTGTGACAGATGCTTGACATTTTGACAAATTAATGATGGATAATGTGTCTTTATATCTGCCTTAAAATAATTATCCGCACTTTGCAGTAACAAAAATGGCTGGGCTAGAAGACAAATTTGAATGACCAAAAATGCACTTTGACCAGAAATTGCTCTAAGAATTCCACATTTATATTCATAGATGCTTGAAATTTTGACATATTAATGATGGATAATGTGTCTTTATATCTGCCTTAAAATAATTATCCGAACTTTGCAGTAACAAAAATGTCTGGGCTAGAAGACAAATTTGAATGACCAAAAATGCACTTTGAGCAGAAATTGCTCTGTGAATTCCACATTTATATTCACAGATGCTTGAAATTTTGACATATTAATGATGGATAATGTGTCTTTATATCTGCCTTAAAATAATTATCCGAACTTTGCAGTAACAAAAATGTCTGGGCTAGAAGACAAATTAGAATGACCAAAAATGCACTTTGAGCAGAAATTGCTCTGTGAATTCCACATTTATATTCACAGATGCTTGAAATTTTGACATATTAATGATGGATAATGTGTCTTTATATCTGCCCTAAAATAATTATCCGAACTTTGCAGTAACAAAAATGGCTGCGCTAGAAGACAAATTAGAATGACCAAAAATGCACTTTGACCAGAAATTGCTCTGTGAAGTCCACATTTATATTCACAGATACTTGAAATTTGGACATATTAATGATGGATAATGCGTCTTTACATCTGCCTAAGAAAAATTATCCAAACGTTTCAGTAACAAAAATGGTTGCGCTAGAAAGACAAATTTGAATTACCAAAAATGCACTTTGACCAGAAATTGCTCTGAGAATTCCACATTTATATTCACAGATGCTTGAAATTTTGACAGATTAATTATGAATAATGCGTCTTTACATCTACCTAAGAACAATTATGCGAATGTTTCAGTAACAAAAATGGCTGCGCTAGATGACAAATTGAAATGAACTTTTTTTTCGATTTCTCTGTAGTGTAGTTTTTCGAAATAATTAGCTATAAACTAATGGATATTTAAACATTTTCACAACGTTCAAGACAATTAGACACTTAATCTATTGGCAAAGTTTGGTATTTGGAGCGAAACGTGAGATTCTGATAATTAATAAGTAATTACGGATTTACCACGGCAGGCAAAAGCGTGCGTTTCAACTCAAGTTGAGACGTGAAACGTTTGAAAGTAAAACCGGATGATCTCATGCATAATGAGAATGACAAACATCGGCGGGTTTATTTTAACACGGTCAATATGTAAGAGGAATTATCGAAAGGGCAAATATTGCGTTACCCTTTTAAACGTCGATTTTCGTTAATTTCCAATATTTGGACAGGGCTGCGTGAGAACTCGTGAAAGGATTACGCAAATATTGTAAGTCTTTCGGTTGGGATCTAACAGCTCTCCTAATTATACATTTGTTTGTTGCCTTCGAACCGCGGTTTTCGAGCACGTTTACCCTTAATCTGGTTGCTGTGAAAAGTCGAAGGCGTTGCCTTCTGCGTGGGCACGTTTGCCCTTAATGTGTGATTTCGGACAAGGAATGGTCACCCTCTAATGGTATTTATTTTATTGTACAAACCGCAATTTGCACACATTTGTAATTCCGGCTTGGTCGATAAGAGTAGGTCACCAAAAAATTCCTGTAAGTAGGCTTAAAAATCGGCCCATTGTAAATTCAGGCTTAGTCCAAAACAGCGGCGGCTCGTGTATGTTCGGCGGTGGCCAACGGAAAAAAAATTGAGTCTATTTTGAGGAATTTATTGTAAAGATATTTAAACAATATTTATAACTTTGTGTCCTACTAGATTTATTACTACAACAACAGCTTCTTGTTTTGCACATCAATAATGTTTAAACAAATAGAAGCAAGAACTTATGCAATCAAAGAAATTTAACGTTCATTAAAGTTGATTGTATTTCATTTAAGGTGAGCGTTTACGCGACGATTACGAGAAACATACCGTGACATAATTGAAAGAAAAAAGAAGAGGATGCTGTCGTTTTTCGTCGAGATTAGTATTGCTAATATCCGGCGCATGCAAGAATTGAAGTTGTTTATTTTGCAAAAAGATTTGCGCGAAATGTACGCCTGCAAAAGACCGCCGGTATTTATGTTTATTAGACCCCCTTCAGTACTCGAAACGAGCAAAAAACCGGTCACTTCCAAAAATTGAGCTGGACTCGTTAATTATGTTATGTCATATCCGGCAGGTTTTATTTCAATTAAGGTGATTAAAAATAAATGACGTTGATGTGTTACGCGGTGTTATTGCAATTAATTCTTACTGATGTAAAACAATAAACAAGAAGCAGTGTTTGTAAATTTATCAGATCGCGGCCCACTTGGACGAAGGATATTATTTTGAGGCCCACTAAATTCTTCGATAACTCGCATTTAAAGGTAGAAGTAAGCCAAAAAAATACCAGGAATTTTAAACATGTTAATTTGAGGCCCAACAGTTTCTTTGATAACTCGCAAAATGCCAGACTTTTTTTTGGTGTAAAAACTTGATGGCTTTTCCGCCGAGTGGCAAGTAGCACCATCTTGTGTCAAAATTTTATAAACAATATTTCAATGTTTAATATTTGGATAAATAATTTTATTACAATTACTTATATTACTTGTTAAATCTGTATGTAATAAACGTATTGCATAATACTTAATTTGCATTTTACAGGACACTTAAAGATATTCAAAGTTTTCTCAACAACTGCGCCTGAAGAAATTACATGGGTAATGCATGCTTTATAAACATGCAACGACGTGAACATTTTCAACGAATGTGGTTTTTGCAGTGATATAATCTTACCTGCTATTACTAATATATTTGAATATCGCTCATGAATGATGTTATAACATTTATATTTTGTAAGTGAATCATTCTTGGCTAAAAATATTCTGTGGTTTTCAAGTAGGCTAGGTTTGAATTCGTAATTCTGATCTAATCACATTTTTTTAAAATTTATAGTTAATTGAATTTTCACGCATAGATCTGTTCATTAATTGGAAGGTTGGACAGTAACGTTCGTAATTGTTAACCCTTTCGGCCCTGGTGGTGGCAATTGCCACCGCAATATTTACATGTCTTTTCTTACTAAAAATTATTATTATTTTATTTAATTTGAATTAATTTTAGCCACCATTAATTAATTCAGCAAATGAGTTCATATTTGGTATTTATGCTCTTAAGAAGCTCCCCATCAATAATAGTTAACAAAAAAAACTGTTTTCTTTAAATTTAAAAATCCAGGGCTGAAAGGGTTAATCAAAATTTATTTTTTTTAAGAGAATACAACTCATCAGTCACTTGGTATTAAGTACACCAATCAACTGCCGAGATAAAACCTGAGCGGACCAATAGCATTTTTATTTCAGCGGCAATACAACGCAAATGTCACGTGATCAGATGTGCTTAAATTTTTAATAAAAATCGCCCATTGCAATTTCTTGGGCGCTAAAAAAATAAAAATATTTGCTACACACACATTTAAAACTCTCCAAATTTTCCCGAAAATCGAATGTACACGCAAATGTCACGTGGATCCAATGTGCTTATTTTTTTAAGAAAAATCGCTTATTGCAATTTCTTGAGCGCTAAAAAAATAATATTTGCTACATACACATTTAAAACTTTCCAAATTTACCCGAAAATCGAATGTACACGCAAATGTCACGTGATCCGATGTGCTTACAATTTTAAGAAAAATCGCTTATTGCAATTTTTCGGGCGCTAAAAAAATAAAAATATTTCCTACACACACAATTAAAACTTTCCAAATTTACCCGAAAATCGAATGTACACGCAAATGTCACGTGGATCCGATGTGCTTAAATTTTTAATAAAAATCTCTCATTGCAATTTCTTGGGCGCTAAAAAAAATAAAAAATATTTGCTACATACACATTTAAAACTCTCCAAATTTACCCGAAAATCGAATGTACACGTAAATTCCACGTGATCAGATGTGCTTACATTTTTAAGAAAAATCGCTTATTGCAATTTCTCGGACGCTTTATTAAAAATAAAAACATTTGCTACATGCACATTAAAAACTTCCCAAATTTACAAGAAAATTGAATGTACCTCAAAATGAATTATTAATCTTAAAATCACCCTTTACTAAACTTCGAAATAATCACAAGATATTAGTAATTTTAAAGTTGGGATTTTCAAGTCCAGGAGGTCATTCTGAACACTATTTGTTCATAAAAATTATTTGTGAGACTTACAGGAACTGAGACGAGCAAAATTTCTTTTTACGTGGATCGTTCTCAGATCGGCTGGAAATGCCGAAAAACGATTAAATTTAATTTTTCTTCAAAAATTAATTTGAAGTCTAAAAACAATTGAATTAAATTTAGCTTCAGAAATTTATTTTTGTTTTTTTTTTCTAGTCTAGGAGACCATTCTTAACACTATTTGAGAATTAAAAATGTTTGTGAGAACGCAAAATTACTTTTTTCGTGGATAGTGCTCAAATCGTCAGGAAATGCCGAAAAACGATTAAATTTAATTTTGCTTCAGAAACTTATTTCTCTTTTTTTCTTCATGTCCATTTGAAACTTTACAAATCCACTCGTAATCATAAATTCTTTAGGGTTCACACAAAAGTTTAAAATAACCCTGTTCTGGAATTCAAAATATCCCCGCTCTAGAATTTGAAATAACCGCAGTCAATTTTGAATTTGCGCATTTTTCGAGCGCTTGAAAAAATATAAAAACAGCTGCCATGTACTCGAAACTTTCCAAATATATCTTAAATAAAATGTTCTTCAAAATTCATCAATAATTTTAAAATATCTCTTTTTTAAATTTCTAAATAATGGTGTCATCAGAGGTCATTGCAATTTTGAAGTTGGGCAACTTTCGAGTGCTTGAAAAAATATAAAAACAGCTGCCATGTACTTGAAACTTTCCAAGTATATCTAAAATGAAATGTTCTTCAAAATACATCTATAATTTTAAAATACCTCTTTTTCAAATTTCTAAATAATGGTGTCATCAGCGGTAATTACAATTTTGAAGTTGGGCAATTTTCCAGCGCTTGAAAAAATATAAAAACAGCTGCTATGTACTCGAAACTTTCCAAGTATATCAAAAATAAAATGTTCTTCAAAATTCATCAATAATTTTAAAATATCTCTTTATTCAATTTCTAAATAATGGTGTCATCTGAGCTCATTGCAATTTTTTGATGTTGCGCATTTTTCGAGCGCTTGAAAAAATATAAAAACAGCTGCCATGTACTTGAAACTTTCCAAATATACCTAACATCAAATGTACTTCAAAATGAATCAATAATTAAACAAATTATTACGAATTATTGATTTTTATGAGAAAATTTTTGAGTTTTTATTTAAAGAACTGTATTTTGGATTTTGCAACCTAAAGTTTTTATATTTAGACCCGGATTATTATTTTTTTTACCTTTAGTTTTTATTTTAATTTTATATTATTTACTTCATTTTATATTTTTGATTTTAATTTTATTAATTCAAGTTAAATTTTAGACGAAAATAGAAAATATTAAGGCCCAAAAGTAAAAAAAAATTGGAGCAAAGAAATTGAAAATACGTGCCATCGAAATCTAAAATATAGGCCAGAATTACAAATCTAAGTCTAAGAATTAAAAAATCAGGCCAAAAAAAATGAAGTATATTTTTCTTAGGTTTATTTTAACAACTTATTGATTTTTAACTTTATTGTCTGAATTTGATTAATTAAATGATTCTTCATTAAATTTCGAAATAATTTTGTCATCAAAAGACTTTGCAATTTTGAAGAGAAACTGAACGATCAAACGATAGCCAATGCAATGACAACTAAGACAAATATCTACTTCTTTATTTCAAACGACCTTGAAATGCTGAATCACGGCTACCGTTTGACCTTCGCTCTTTGACGCGATAAAAGTCATCTGCAGGTCACTGTGATGTTAAAAATCATGTTTTAAACTCAGGAAAGGCCCAATAGAATAAAATAAGATCGTGTTTAAATATCTTTTAAGGTTATCATACAATAAATTCCTGAAAATAGGCTAACAAAATGGCCAACAAAGCAGCAGACTCCACACCAAATGGTCACACGAACGCGATGAATTGGTTTCTTCACAATCTCTTGAGGATTCTCACTTCCTCGAATATGACAGTTTTGGTTATTAATGTAAACACCGAGATGGAAATAGGCTGAATATTATTTTTTCGTTTCGCAGGGAATCGTGTGACTATTTTGTAAGACCTCCCCCTTTCAAGAAACGTTTTCGCCTCAAGATCATAGAATATTTTCCCTACAAAAATTCTAGATCTGTTAACTACCAAATAAAGACTTATTTCATTGGTTCAAATATGGTTTTTTTTTTCATCGTTAGTGGCTGAATGGTCAAATCTATGCCAAAAAAAATATGTTTTTTCACCATGTTTTCGGCTCTTGTGCATTTTTTGCACTCTCGACAACTTACATTATTGGGCTATAACTTTTCCAAGAGGATAGAGGAAACGCTACAACTGTTACACATACATAGTCACACAATTTTTGATGCAACAGCTCCCTAGGTTTACGAAAAATATTTTTTTCCAGCAGGATGGGGCTACAAATTATACCGCTCGTGTGACCACAGCTTAAGACAACTCTTTCCTGACCAAACGCAACTCGTGGCCTATCAGATCCCCAGATTTGTCTCCCCCATGAATGTAATATTCTTAATGGAAATAAACAAACTCTAAACTCTAAACAAGCGTATATTTTCTTTAGGGATTTCTGAATTGATAAACCGCAAACCATATCGGAATAGAAACAAATAATTGCTCGGATACAACCTGACCTGTTCTCAGAGTGATGCACAATTTTTGGTCAAGATTAGAATCATCAAAGCTTATTACAATTTTGAAGTTTTGAAGCATTTTTCGAGCGCTTGAAAAAATGTAACAACCCTTGCCACATACTTGAAACTTTCCAAATATACCTAAAATCAGAATGTTTACACAGAAATGGCTCTCACGTGACCGGCGTTATTTAAAAAAAATAAAAATTCCTACACAACTCATGTTTGAAAAAAAATAAAAAATTTGAGTACTTTTAATTTTTCCGCTTCACGCGCGGACCTGTACATCCGTGATAAGCGATAAACAGGCGAATTTAAATAATAATAAATTAATATTGGTAATTTTTTTTTATTATTTACCGGATCTGAAATTATTTCTTATAAAAGTTGGTATTTAATCATGTTGAGTTATTTTGTTGCTATGACCACAAGTTTTTTTTTTTTTTAATGACAACCCACTCTATTTTTTAACTTTTGGGATAGGGCATTCTGTACATGACAGTTTTATTTTATAAAGGGTTGTATAAGAATTTTTCTGAGTAAATTCGATTTGAAAATAATCATTTGTGTAAAATAAACATTATAAGCATCAATAAAGAATTATTATTATTAATTAATATAATATTGTTTTTGTCATAATGCGATTTTTTTTAGACACGTTATTTAATATCTTCCTATAAAAAATTTGGTAACGTAAATTCGTTAAGTTTTATTTAACTCGTGCATCTGTAAGAGGGATAGACGTTTTACCAAGTGTACAACGAGAAATTAGCAAAATGTATACATTTTTTGAAGTTTAACCTTTTAATTTCAATAATGCACCCACTTTGAGTTGACTTTTTATTATCAAGGGTCGTTCCATCTCTACATTTGCTCAAGTACATTTATAAAATTTTGGGTTATAATCAACGGTCATAACAATTATATTTACTCAAGCATTTTTATCATTTTGGGTTTCAATTGATAAATACGCGAATGCCGAAAAAAAAAATAGTTTTGATATTGGTAATTCATTTTTCTCTTTCATCTAATTATTCTTAAAAAAATAGTATTCTAAGGGTTTTGTAGTGTGTCATTAATTCCGATTCGAATCATCACAGGTGGTATCAGTCAGCATCTAATTACAGATCGTACCCGATTGTAAAAAAAAACAGACAATTATTTTTTTAATAAACCCGTGTGATTGCGTCAACTCAACGTTGTTTATTTATACCTGTGACTTAATGTTGTTTGCGACAGAAATTTAAGTGCGGCCGTAAATCGTCGTAAATAAATAATGAAGTTGAACACTCACTTTAGACATTAAACGAATAGCCACTGCATATTTATCCACTTTAATTTTTTCACTTCACAAAACGGACAACACACCGACCGGTACGCACAACGTGATGAAGCAACTGCGATCGCGGACGAGAAGTCGGGAAGTCGAGAGAAGTAGAGGAGCAGCGTGTGCTGCGACCGGAGCACGACTAAAGAAGTGAGTGATATCGGAAAAAGTCGACCAATGTCCAGAAACCTGTGTGCGTGTGTGCGTGTGTGTGTGTTTGCGAGCGGTGAGCAATGAGAAGCGGTGCACATGTGGTGGTATATCGACAAGTAAGATACTTTAAATGGAAAGCCGCACCAACCTTGAGTAGGTCATATTTTAAACCAGAGTTTTATTAAATAAAATGAGAAAGAACGAAAAGCTTCGCAAAGGTGTTAAGGCGTAGAATATGCGCGAAACAACATGACATTTAAATAATAAGTATCAAACATACTTGCGGCCCACGCGCCATTTTACACCTGATTTTCTTTTTGCTTTTGCTTTGCATTAGTTTTAGACATACCTGATCGCGCCGATCGGATCACGTCAAATTCCGCAATTATATCACCGACGAAATATTAACATTCGCCTTGCGCGTTATGCAATCGCCGCCTCACCGTTGCCTAATCGTAATTATTATGCAAGGATCTGTTTTACGGGCCGGCATCCTTGTTAACCGGCGAACTTATTTCAATAAAAAATAAAAAAAAAAATAAAACATCTTAATTACTTCTCCTGAAAAACAGTAATTACTAATTAACGTGTTCATTTTCGGAGAAAAAGATCCCATTATTAAGACGTCTCGTTTGAATACTAATCTCAAGTCCTAATCCTGGTTGTTATTTTTATAGCACTTTCGGAGAAACTTTAAATGTTTAACTGAATTACCGTGAGTATGTGTGAACGTTTTTGGAGATTATTGTGCAGGTGAGTTTTTCAACTGAAAACTTTCAAATCTGACGTTTTAAATGTCAATGTCAGTTTGACGGAATTACAAGCCACTGCGTACTTTATTCGATCGGATTTTTGCTCTATTAAGAATTCAGAAGTCACATAAATCTTTTTTTGGGAAGGTTGGTTAAAGCACCTTTATCTGACATATTTCCTGTGTAAGTTTAATAGTTATTAATTCTTACCAACAAACTCTAATTGAAGATCTGACAGTTGTGCCTCGTTCAATTATCTTCCACTAAATTTTGAACTTGTTCTTTTGTATAGGTCTGTGCGCGCTGTATCTCAAAAACTAATAGACCAATTGAAATGAAACTTTGAACATAAGTTTTATTTGATAATCCGAAGAACTGAAAAGCTTTTGGTAAAATTTCGTACACCGGAAGTGGGTGTTTAGCTTGACTGTTTTTCGTTTTTTGCCAATATTTTCTTAAATATGAAAAATATCACAAAAACATTTTAACAAATATTGAAGACAATATAGAAATTCAATTATTTTGTTTGAAAATATTTTTCATAAAATCATTGTTATTCGAGAAAAAAATGTATTTTCTTTTTTTTCATTTTTGGTATACAATTATGAAACGCTAATAGTTACAGCAAACTTATATTAATAATAATTGTAGAGAATGCCAAAATGAACAATTTATTAAGAATAAGTTTTTTTCGAAATCTCTTTAGTTTTTGAGTAAACTGAGTTTTTTAATTTGAAGTACATTTTTCCATCTTTCATAATTTTGACGTTTTAAACGTCAGTTTTATCCGAGTCTACAAAACGTTCGATGCATACTTAAAATATGATTTAAATTGAAAATAAACCATAGAAGCGTAAATATAAATGATACCATCAAGTCGGAGAAAGTAACATGATGGCCACATCACCATTTTTCCAATATGCATTCCTATTGAGATGTATGTTAGTCTGTGCGCGCCGTATCTCAAAAACTACGACTGAATTAACACGGAACTTTGAACATAAGCCTTATTCAAAAATCTGAAGAGCTGAAAAGCTTTTGGTAAAATTTCATACACCTCAAGTATGCGTTAACCTTAGCCGTTTTTTGTTTTTCTCCAATAATTTTTTAAATGTGAAAAATATTACAAAAACATCTAAACAAATCTTGAAGGTAACAAAGAAGTAAGCGTCCCTTGTTTGAAAATATTAAAAAAAAAAACGTTTTATGAAAAAATAAAATTATAATTTTTTTGTCATTTTTGGTTTATAATTAAGAAACGATAACAGTTAATCAAATTTATATTAATAATATTGGTAGGTAATGATAAAATTAATAACTTATAAAAAAAAAGTTATTTTGGAAATCTCATTAGTTTTTGAGTAAATCATCGGTAAAGATTATTAAAATTTGAAGTATCATTTTTCATTTCCATCTTTCATAATTTTGACGTTTAGAACATCAGAATCATCCAATACTACAATACGTTCGATGTACATTAAAATTGAAAAAAATATCATGAAAGTATAAATCAAAATTTCAGGACTTTTTAAGGACTTTTTTCACGACTTTTTTAGTACTCTTGTTTTCAGATCTTATTTTCAGGATTTATTCATTTCTTTCTTCAGGTCTTTTTTAAGAACCTTTCTCTAGAACGTATTTTGCATGACTTTTCTTCAAGATCATATTTTCAAAAATCACCTTAACAATGTTTTTCATGACTTTTTTTCGAGACTCTTTTTCAAGACTTTATTTTCAAAACTTTTTGTTTTTGAGACTTCTTTTCAGGATTTTTTTATCAGGATTATTTTTCAGGAACTTTTTTCACGACTTTTTAATGCCTTTTTGCAAGACTCTTTTTGAGCTTTTATCAAAATTTTTATTAAGAGTTTTTATAGAACTTTTTTCAAGACTAAAAAGTTTTTGTTTGGAGCCTTTATTTGGCACTAATTTTTTAGAATTTTTAATCTGAATTATTTTTCTGGAACTTTTTTGATACCTCTTTTTCAGGTCTTTTCTTAGGCTTTTTGCAAGTCTCTTTTTAGGATTTTTTTTACAGGACAATGTTTTCAAAACTACTGTTACGACTTTTTTCAGAAGTTTTTTAAGACATTTGTTTCAGAACCCATTTTTTTCGAATTTTTTTTAGGGCCTTTTTTAAGATTATTTAAAAACTATTATGTTCAGGACCTGTTTTTGGGACTTTTTTAATGCCTTTTATCAGATCTCTTCTAAGGCTTTTGTCAGGACTATTTTCTGGAATTTTCTGGGGACTTTTTAGGATCTTCCTAGGGACTCTTTACAGGACTTTTTTCAGAAATTTCTTAGGACTTTTTTAGGGACTATTTCACAGGCTATGTTCAGGACTTTTTAAGGTCTTTATTCTGACTTTTTTGTATGCTTTTTCAGTACTTTTCTTCTGGCCGTTTTATCAGAACTTTTTCTAAGACCTTATTTTCAGGAATTTTTTATCACAATTATTTTTTCAAGACGTTTTCCAGGATTTTTATCAGGATTATTTTATCAAGACTTTTTTAATGTCTTATCAGTTCTTTTCTAAGGCTTTTTTAATAACTTATGTTAGGACTATTTTCTCGACTTTTTCGGGTCTTTTAGGACCTTTGTAAGGACTCTATCCAGGACTATTTTGCAGGTTTTTTTTCAGGACTTTTTAAGGCCCTTTTTCGAACTTTTTTAAAGCCTATTTTCAGTACTTTTCTACAGTCTTTTTTAGGACCTTTTCTAAGAATTTTTTACTGACTACTCAATTTTCGGGCCTTTTTTCGGGTCTTTTTCAAGAACCTGTTTTACAAGACATTTCTTTGACAGAGCACTTTTTTGGACTCTTTTTATTTATTTATTTATTCATAAACGGGAGATCCCTTTTAACAAAAATTAAATTTTATTTTTTATTTATTTAAAATATATACGGGAAACCCCTTTTTACAAAGAAAATACAATTTGTAAGTGTGAAAAAAAAAGAAAAACTACAAAATTCTACCGCTATTAATCTAAGGTTATTAAATCATGTAAAAGTATGTATATAATATGTGCGTGAGTATAAAAGTGATACAATTTATATTAGTGATATAAACAAAATAATATAAACAAAATAATATATAAATGACAAAAATGAAGTATAATTTAACTAACAAAAATAATTACTTTAAAGTACATACAATAGTTGTTAACACTTAACACGTATAATAACATAAAATAAATATGTAACTATAAATAACACATTATAAATATTTAATTAATTTCCGCTTAAAATCATTGCCATTGGAGTTTTTCTGGACTTTTTATCAGGACTTTTTAATCAGATTTTTTCAGGACTGTTTTATTCAAGACTTTTTCGGGTATTCTCTTTGGAACGTTATAACTAGGACTCTTTCAGGGCTTTTTCAGAAATCTTTTTCAGGATTTATCAAGATTTGTTCTTAGGACTTTTTTCAAGAATTCATTAGGATTTTTTGAGTTTTCTAATAAACTAATTTAAGATTATTTGAATTGGAAGTATAATTTGTTATTTTTATCTTTCATAACTTTGACGATTTAAACGTCAGTATCATCTGATCTAAAATGAAAACAAACCATGGTAGGATAAATATAAATAACTGTTATGCAATCAAGATCGGAGAAAGTAACATGATGACCACATCACCATTTTTTTTTTTAACGGAAAGATTCGTTTTGAAGTTCTTAGAGGCAGGTTCTTATCAACTTTTATTATATCGCTATTTTTAGTTATAGATTATAATTCTTGAAATTATCTCTGCTTAATGCTTGTTGAGAAATAAAATACATAAATAAATATGACATGATTGTACTGATAACTATCCTAAAATAACATTTTCTATATGGAATTAACGTAGTAAGAAGCAGAAATCACATTAAACTATTATTACTTCCATTCATGTGTTTCCGAGAACTTCCTTATCTGGAAAGGTGTATTAAGTTCTTAGTTCATGGATGCTAATAAATTCTGCGGAATTCCTTGACATTTTATCGAGCAACGTTGAAGAGCAATGGATTATAATGAAAATTCCACGTGTGTGCAACGTAGTATATGTGTATCATATTTTTTCACAAACGGGAGAGAAAGTCGATTTCTCAGCTGTCGAAATTGTAAGAGAAATAAAATTTCTCTCTCTAGGAAAAGAAGTCATTTCTTTCCAAAATCCGAAATTCTCCGGATTCAAAGTCAACAAAATGGAGTTTTTGATTTTTCAAAATTGCCTAATTTTAGAACTCGTTATTTGATATTAATGATTTGAATGCCAAAATTCAGAGAATTTGGTGTATTTTACATTGATTAATGAATATGATGACTATAGAGATATATCGTGCCAAAGAAAGTTGACTTATGTGTTAAAATTTAGATTTAGTGTGATTTAAAAAAAAATATTAAGAAAAATATTCATATCAAGTCAATGACAATTGCCAAAATCTGAAATTTTCTAAGTTCATAATAAAAAAAAAATCGCTTTTTTTATTAAAAAAAAAAGGTGATGCATTGAACGTGTTTTTGATTATGATGATTTGTTTGTTAAAATATTAAGAATTTATTTTATTTTAAAACTTATTATTCACAATGAGTTAAACTGTCAAAATCCTTAAAGTTCAAAGGCAACAAATCGGCGTTTGAGATTTTTTTTAAATTTCTGAGATATTAAAAGCATTTCTTGATTATGATCATTTATATGCTAAAATATACAGAATTTAGTGTATTTTAAGAAGGTACACAAAAAATTCGTGTCAAAGTACGAAAATTGCCAAAATCTGAAATTTTTCAAAACTAACATCAACGGTCTTTTAATAAGTTTAAACGACTCTATTTAAAATAAATTTAGATAATTTGTGTTAGTTTATATTAGTTATTAGATTTGGGTTATGATTATTTTTAAGTGTAGGTTTGTTTTGTATAAAAGGTGCCACCGTTAATAAAATAAATAAAATAAAATAAAATCGCGTTTTTGATGTTGAAAAATTGCTCAACTTTCGAACGCGTTATTTGGTTTTAAAGATTTAAATTGAATGCCAAAATTCAGAGAATTTGGTGTATTTTAAGTTGATTAATGGTTATAATAAATTTAGTGTTTAAAATAATATTTAAAAAAAATACCTTGTCAAACAAAGTTGACTTGAGTATTAAAATTTAGAGGATTTAGTGTGATTAAGAAATATTCACATAAAGTCATTGAGAATTGCCAAAATCTGAAATTTTCCAAGTTCAAAAGAAAAAAAATCACGTTTTTGATTTAAAAAAAAATGCTGATGTATTGAACGCGTTTTTGATTATGATGATTTATTTGTTAAAATGTTAAGAATTTATTTTATTTTAAAAGGTATTAAAAAATATTCATAATGAATTAAACGGTCAAAATCCTTCAAAGTTCAAAGGCAACAAATTGGCGTTTGAGATTTTTAAAAAATTGCTGAGGTGTTAAAAGCATTTCTCGATTAAGATCATTCATATGCTCAAATCTGGAGAATTTGGTGTGTTTTAAGAAAGTATAAAAAAATATTCATGACAAAATACGAAACTTGACAAAATCTGAAATTTTTTAAGACCAACATCAACAAAATCGTGTTTTCGTTGTTGAAAAATTGCTTAAAATCCGATCGCGTTATTTAATTTTGAAGATTCAAATGCCAAAATTCAGAGAATTTGGTGTATTTTAAGTTGATTAATGATTATGATGAATTTAGTGCTTAAAAAAAATCTTGTCAAAGAAAGTTGACTTGTGTTAAATTTTAGAGGATTTCGTGTGATTTAAAAAAGTATTAAGAAATATTCATGTCAAGTCATTGAGAATTGCCAAAATCAAAAAATCGCATTTTTTATTTAAAAAAATGCTGAGGTATTGAACGTGTTTTTGATAATGGTGATTTATTTGTTAAAATATAAAGAATTTATTTTATTTTAAAAGGTATTAAAAAATATTCATAATGAATTAAACGGTCAAAATCCCTTCAAAGGCAACAAATTGACGTTTGAGATTTTAAAAAATTGCTGAGGTGTTAAAAGCATTTCTCGACTAAGATATTTCATATGCTAAAATCTAGAGAATTTGGTGTGTTTTAAGAAAGTATAAAAAAATATTCATGTCAAAATACGAAACTTGACAAAATCTGAAATTTTTCAAGACCAACATCGATAAAATCGCGTTTTTGTTGTTTAAAAATTGCTTAACTTCCGAACGCGTTATTTGATTTTGAAGATTGAAATGCCAAAGTGTAATTGATGAAAGTATGAGCAACTATTCATGCCCAATCAATAAAAATTGCAATAATCCAGTTTTTCCAAGTTGAAAGCAAAAAAAAATTGGCGCTTCGGATTTTTAAAAATTGCCGAGATGTTAAAAAGTAGAGAATTTCTAGTGTTTTAAATTGGTATTAAACATACGAATGTAAAGACAATGAAAATTGCTAAAATCCGAAATTTTCCGAGCTCAAAATCAACAAAATCAAGTTTTTGATTTAAAAAATTGTTTAACTTGCAAACGCGTTATTTGATTTTGAAGATTGAAATGCCAAAGTGTAACGAATTTAGTGTAATTGATGAAAGTGTGAGTAACTATTCATGTCCAATCAATAAAAATTGCAAAAATCCAGTTTTTCCAAGTTGAAAGGAAAAAAAAAATTGGCGCTTCGGATTTTTAAAAATTGCCGAGGTGTTAAAATAGAGAATTTTGAGTGTTTTAAGTGATATTAAATATATTCATGTAGAGACAATAAAAATTGCTAAAATGAGAAATTTTCTGAGCTTAAAATCAACAAAATCAAGTTTTTGATTTAAAAAAGTGTTTAACTTGTAAACGCGTTATTTGATTCTGAAGATTGAAATGCCAAAGTGTAGCGAATTTAGTGTAATTGATGAAAGTATAAGCAACTATTCATGTTCAATCAATAAAAATTGCAAAAATCCAGTTTTTCCAAGTTGAAAGGAAAAAAAAATGGCGCTTCGGATTTTTAAAAATTGCCGAGGTGTTAAAGTAGAGAATTTTGAGTGTTTTAAGTGGTATTAAATATATTCATGTAGAGACAATAAAAATTGCTAAAATGAGAAATTTTCTGAGCTCAAAATCAACAAAATCAAGTTTTTGATTTTTTTACGGGTGACGTAAGTGCTCAGTTTAAGTTTAGGCGCGCTTTAAGTGTATTTACTTGATTTATTAGTTTATATTTAGTTTCTTTTACGATTTTTTGGGCAGGTTATTGTCAGTTTTTTACATTTATTATATTATTATAATAATAATTGTTTAACTTGCAAACGCGTTATTTTATTTTGATGATAGAAGAACCAAAATATATATGTTAAAGAGTAAATAATTTCGAGTGTTTAAAAGTGGGATTAAACATATTAATGTAGAGACAATGAAAATTGCCAAAATCCGAAATTTTCCGTGCTCAAAATCAACAAAATCAAGTTTTTGATTTAAAAAATTGTTCAACTAGCAAAGGCGGTATTTGATTTTGATGATTTTAATGCCAAAATGTAGCGAATTCAGTGTGTTTAAAAAATTAAAAGATAATCATGTCGAGTCAATAAAAATTGCCAAAGTGTGAAATTTTTTAAGTTTAAAGTCAACTCTCGTTTTCATTTTTTTAAAATTGCTGAGGTGTTGAATGCATTTTTTATTATTATATTTTATATGTTAAGAAGTAGAGCATTCAGTGTGTTTTAAATGGTACTAAAAATATTCATGTCGAGTCAATGAAAATTGCCAAAATGTGAAAATTTTCAAGTTTAAAGTCAATAAACGCTCGTTTTCAATTTTTTAAAATTGCTGAAGTGTTGAATGCATTTTTTTATTATTATATTTTATATGTTAAGAAGTGGAGCATTCAGTGTGTTTTAAATGGTATTAAAAATATTCATGTCGAGTCAATGAAAATTGCCAAAATGTGAAATTTTTCAAGTTTAAAGTCAATAAACGCTCGTTTTCAATTTTTAAAAATTGCAGGTGTTGAATGCATTTTTTTATTATTATATTTTATATGTTAAGAAGTAGAGCATTCAGTGTGTTTTAAATGGTACTAAAAATATTCATGTCGAGACAACGGAAATTGCCAAAATGTGAAATTTTTCAAGTTTAAAGTCAACAAACCCTCGTTTTCAATTTTTAAAAATTGCTGAGGTGTTAGACGCATTTTTTTATTATTATATTTTATATGTTAAGAAGTAGATAATTCAGTGTGTTTTAAATTTTAAAGGGACAGTAAATGTCCGATGGATCGTATAGTATTTGAATAATTAGAGTAATATGTACCGCAAAACTAATCGAATTGTGAAATGTGATATATGCACATTGGCATTTTTCTTAAATGGAATTGCTGAATCCAATTTCGAAACGATTAGTGAAATATCACCTGCCCACTATATTAAAACTCGGATTTATATTAATAGACTGAAAATGTTAATTTCGCCTCCGATTGGGAAACTGTGTCGAGTAAAATATGTACTTAGTGCTGCCATTAGCGCCGTTAAATTTTCCGACAAATTAATTTCTAGGAGCCTCTTTCACATCGGCCGGAATATCAAGTAGGCAGCTTTGCGCAACGCTCGAAACCGAAAAATTTCGTCTCCGATATTTACGAGATAAGGTAAACACCGGGAATTGTCACTTTCTCTGCCTTAAGTGTCTCGGATACATTAAATAACTGCCCACGTAATAAACTCATTTTGTCTGCCCGTTTTTTTATATAACGATTTTTCGGGTGCGCTCGATTTTATCATGAGCAATTAACTGGTTCATTGATTACTAAAGATGTTTAAATTTTTTTGTAATTGCCTCATATAGGCTTCATATCAGCTGGAATATTTCCGTAATTACTAATCATAAATTATATAGATGCTATACTACATCTATAGCCTATTCGGTGGAATCTGGCGGCCGAGGTCGTAAAACGAGGATCAACGCACCGTCGAAGAAAAGGTCTAATTGCATCCCATACATTTATTACTTCGCTCCTATTGGTATAAGCACTTTTACACCAGTACTTCTCAACAAAGATTGGTTTGAGATAAAAAATATTACGTCCCCTACTTACCGAGCTCCGACCCTCTTTTACGACCACAGCCGCCACATTACAGAGAACGGGCTATACCCATAGATTAGACTATTTTGACAACTGAGTGACAGAAATTCCAAAATCTACTATCTGCAGTCGTTTACAATTTTATGGTCTGTAAAATTAATACTGAGGAAATAATAAAATAAATGTAAATATTAACACAATTAAGCAAATCTTTCAAACAATCACGTCCGCCAAAAATTCACAAAACTGTGACGCAAATCACCTTGGATACAATTTAAAAAAAAATACCCCACGGTGAGAAATTAACCATAAAATAAGCAAACAAGAGACATCCTGCATGTCTACGTGTGCAAGGATATTTACTATGTCGCCATTATTGGCACGAAGATATTGTATATGCATAAGCTCGGCTTTCTCCGTGCTTTCTGTGGACTAGTTCGAACCAATTTATGCAGAAAAGGCGCGTTTTGTTATGCAAAATCCAAATAGAAGGAAATTCTTAAATAAGAAACGGCCTTTACTTTCTTCGAAGCGTGACGCCAGGCCGCTAAATCGTTGAAGGTGTTTCTTAATTATCAGCATTTTTGGCGTTTAATCAACAATGACGGTGTCCGAATGTGCTGCAGACATTTCTATGCACCAGTTATTTTTATTTGTGACATGTAACGGTGATGTGATCATTACTCAAATCGTTTTATCGAGCTGTTGATCTGATACATTTGATGGATACCGAGATTGTGCACTGGCTCACTGAATGGTCAGTTAAGTAGGTGAGGAGATGTGTCTATCAAGTTATTCTTTTGATCAAATTGGTGCCGGACAAAGAACCTTTCGGTACAGTTTGTGATCTAATTATACTTTCTATTTATATTTCATATTAATTGCTTAACTACTACTAAATAGTTATATGATAGAACGAACATAAAAAAATTAGGCACGGTGAGCTGCCACAAAAAAAATGTTCAAATTTTGGAAGAATCAATAAGAAATATTTGCTGGCGTCGGTTGAAAGTTGAAATTTTGAATTGAAAATTGCACAAAATTAGTTTTCAGCTGCGAGGAAAATGTATCTACCATTGTAGTTAGCCTTAATTATTAAAATCGCTTTAGAATTAATCAGTCTTCAATATCCAGCAAGAATCAATACAAAATCTTTGCCACAAACAAAATGGCGTCGGTTGAAATTTGAAATTTTGAATTGAAAATTGCACAAAATTGGTTTTCAGCTGCGAGAAAAATGTATCTACCATTGTAGCTAGCCTAAAGTATTAAAATCGCTTCATGAATGATCAGCCTTTAATATTCTGGAAGAATCAATAAGAAATCTCTGCTACAAATAAAATGGCGTCGGTTGAAAGTTGAAATTTTGAATTGAAAATTGCACAAAATCAGTTTTCAGCTGCGAGAAAAATGTATCTATCATTGTAGCTAGCCTAAAGTGGTAAAATCGCTTCATAAATGATCAGCCTTTAATATTCTGGAAGAATCAATACGAAATATTTGCCACAAACAAAATGGCGTCGGTTGAAAGTTGAAGTTTTGAATTGAAAATTGCACAAAATTAGTTTTCAGCTGCGTGAAAAATGTATCTACCATTGTAGCTAGCCTAAAGTATTAAAATCGTTTCATAAATGATCAGCCTTTAATATTCTGGGTAAATCAATAAGAAATCTCTGCTACAAACAAAATGGCGTCGGTTGAAAGTTGAAATTTTGAATTGAAAATTGCACAAAATTAGTTTTCAGCTGCGAGAAAAATGTATCTATCATTCGAATCTTTAATCAGTCTTTAATATTCTGCAAGAATCTATACGAAATATCTGCTACAAACAAAATGGCGTCGGTTGAAAGTTGAAAATTTGAATTGAAAATTGCACAAAATCAGTTTTCAGCTGCGAGAAAAATGTGACTACCATTGTAGCTAGCTTAAAGTGTTAAAATCGTTTCATAAATGATCAGCCTTTAATATTCTGGGTAAATCAATAAGAAATCTCTGCTACAAACAAAATGGCGTCGGTTGAAAGTTGAAATTATGAATTGAAAATTGCACAAAATTAGTTTTCAGCTGCGAGAAAAATGTATCTATCATTGTAGCTAGCCTAAAGTGTTAAAATCGCGTCATAAATGATCAGCCTTTAATATCCTGCAAGAATCAATAAGAAATCTTTGCTACAAACAAAATGGCGTCGTTTGAAAATTGAATTTTTGAATTAAAAATTGCACAAAATTAGTTTTCAGCTGCGAGAAAAATGTGTCTATCATTGTAACTAGCCTAAAGTGTTAAAATCGCTCCATAAATGATCAGCCTTTAATATCCTACAAGAATCAATTAGAAAACTTTGTCACAAACAAAATGGCGTCGGTTGAAAGTTGAAATGTTGAATTGAAAATTGCACAAAATAAGTTTTCAGCTGCGAGAAAAATGTATCTATCATTGTAGCTAGCCTAAGGTGTTAAAATCGCTTTATAAATGATCAGCTTTTAATATCCTGGAAGAATCAATAAGAAATCTTTGCTACAAACAAAATGGCGTCGGTTGAAATTTGCAATTTTGAATTGAAAATTGCACAAAATTAGTTTTCAGCTGCGAGAAAAATGTATCTATCATTGTAGCTAGCCTAAGGTGTTAAAATCGCTTTATAAATGATCAGCCTTTAATATTCTGGAAGAATCAATAAGAAATCTTTGCTACAAACAAAATGGCGTCGGTTGAAATTTGAAATTTTGAATTGAAAATTGCACAAAATCAGTTTTCAGCTGCGAGAAAATTGTATCTATCATTGTAGCTAGCGTAATGTGTTAAAATCGTTTCATAAATGATCAGTCTTTAATATTCTGCAAGAATCAATAAGAAATCTTTGCTACAAACAAGTTAAAATTTTGAATTGAAAATTGTACAAAATTAGTTTTCAGCTGCGAGAAAAATGTATCTATCATTGTAGCTAGCCTAAAGTGTTAAAGTCGCTTTATAAATGATCAGCATTTAATATTCTGGAACAATCAATAAGAAATATTTGCCACAAACAAAATGGCGTCGGTTGAAAGTTGAAGTTTTGAATTGAAAATTGCACAAAATTAGTTTTCAGCTGCGAGAAAAATGTATCTATCATTGTAGCTAGCCTAAAGTATTAAAATCGCTTCATAAATGATCAGCCTTTAATATTCTGGAAGAATCGATAAGAAATCTCTGCTACAAACAAAATGGCGTCGGTTGAAAATTGAATTTTTGAATTGAAAATTTCACAAAATTAGTTTTCAGCTAGCTACCATGGTAGTTAGCCTAAAGTGTTAAAATCGCTTCATAAATGGCCAGCCTTTAATATTCCGGAAGAACCAATAAGAAATCTCTGCTACAAACAAAATGGCGTCGGTTGAAAGTTGAAATTTTGAATTGAAAATTGCACAAAATTAGTTTTCAGCTGCGAGAAAAATGTATCTACCATTGTAGCTAGCCTAAAGTGGTAAAATCGCTTCATAAATGATCACTCTTTAATATTCTGGAAAAATCAATAAGAATTTTTTGCTACAAACAAAATGGCGTCGGTTGAAATTTGAAATTTTGAATTGAAAATTGCACAAAATCAGTTTTCAGCTGCGAGAAAAATGTATCTATCATTCTAAAGTGTTAAAATCGTTTCATAAATGATCAGCCTTTAATATTCTGGAAGAATCAATAAGAAAACTCTGCTACAAATAAAATGGCGTCGGTTGAAAGTTGAAATTTTGAATTGAAAATTGCACAAAACTAGTTTTCAGCTGCGTGAAAAATGTATCTACCATTGTTGCTAGCCTAAAGTGTTAAAATCGCTTCATAAATGTTCAGATTTTAATATTCTGGAAAAATCAGTAAGAAATCTTTGCTACAAACAAAATGGCGTCGGTTGAAAGTTGAAATTTTGAATTGAAAATTGCACAAAATTAGTTTTCAGCTGCGAGAAAAATGTATCTATCATTCGAATCTTTAATCAGTCTTTAATATTCTGCAAGAATCTATACGAAATATCTGCTACAAACAAAATGGCGTCGGTTGAAAGTTGAAAATTTGAATTGAAAATTGCACATTTACTACTATTGTAGCTAGCTTAAAGTGTTAAAATCGTTTCATAAATGATCAGCCTTTAATATTCTGGTAGAATCAATAAGGAATCTTTGCCACAAACCAAATGGCGTCGGTTGAAAGTTGAAATTATGAATTGAAAATTGCACAAAATTAGTTTTCAGCTGCGAGAAAAATGTATCTATCATTGTAGCTAGCCTAAAGTATTAAAGTCGCTTCGTAAATGATCAGCCTTTAATATTCTGGAAGAATCAATAAGAAATATTTGCCACAAACAAAATGGCGTCGGTTGAAAGTTGAAATTTTGAATTGAAAATTGCACAAAATCAGTTTTCACCTGCGAGAAAAATGTATCTACCATTCTAAAGTGTTAAAATCGTTTCATAAATGATCAGCCTTTAATATTCTGGAAGAATCAATAAGAAAACTCTGCTACAAATAAAATGGCGTCGGTTGAAAGTTGAAATTTTGAATTGAAAATTGCACAAAATTAGTTTTCAGATGCGAGAAACATGTATCTACCATTGTAGCTAGCCTAAAGTGTAAAAAACGCTTCATAAATGATCAGCGTTTAATATTCTGGAAGAATCAATAAGAAATCTCTGCTACAAACAAAATGGCGTCGGTTGAAAGTTGAAATTTTGAATTGAAAATTGCACAAAATTAGTTTTCAGCTGCGAGAAAAATGTATCTACCATTCTAGGGAGACTAAAGTGTTAAAATCGTTTCATAAATGATCAGCCTTTAATATTCTGGAAGAATCAATAATAAAATAAAAAATAAAATAAAATTTTGAATTTTCAGAATTTTTCTAATGTTGAGACGCAAATTTCGTCTACTCCAATTTACTTTTGGTGTTACCATTCTGTTTCCGGCTAATTTACGACGAGTGTTTTCTGATAAAACTAACATTCTTTAATTTGAGAACATTTAGAGATTTTAAAGCGAAGTGATACTTTTTTGAGAATTTTGTTTGAGATGAAAATTTCTTCTACAACAATTATCTTTCGGATTGTTGCCATTTTGCTTCTAGCAAGGATACGATGATTTTTTTTTAGTATGGCAAAAATACATTAATTCAAATTTGAAGCTAATTGCTGGATTAACAATTTTTTTTGAGAATTTTCTTACATCTGAAGATGTAAATTTAAATTTACTTTTGGATTATTTCATTTTGTTTTCAACAGGGGTACGATTATTGTATGATTTTAAAATGTGAAGTTAATTCTTGGATTAATATTTTTTTTGAGAATTTTTCATCTACTCCACTCACGTTTAAAGTGTTGCCATTTTATTGTTTATGGAGGAGGCTTCTACTTCGTTATACATGTTGTAAATATAATAAAACACTTTTACTTTGTTGGTATAACACAAATTTTATTTATTGTCAACAATAAATAAAATTTGTGTTATACCAACAAAGTAAAAGTGTTTTATTATATGTTGCCATTTTGTTTCGAGCTAGGGTACGATTATTGTTTTCCATTTCGGTAAAAGTAAATTAATAATTTTTAGTATATTTGAAGATTTTGAAGCCAATTCTTGGGGTAATCATTTTTTGAATTGCATTTTTCTAATGTTGAGATGCAAATTTCGTGTACTCCAGTTCACGTTTGGAGGGTTGCCATTTTGTTTTCAGTGGGGGTTGGATGATTTTTTTCTAGTATGGCAAAAATACATTAATTCTGAGTATACTTTGAGATTCAGAGTAAAATTTCTTTTACAAAAGTTGCCGAAGACCTCAAGATGGATATTTCGGTTAAAATTTTAGAAAATTTTGACGATGACAATACTTTTTTCGAACTAACATTTGAGATCATGGAAAAATAAGGAATTCCCATTTTATCAACTAATCTGGTCTATGTATCGTGTACTGCGTAAAAATCTTCATGGACCTACCTTCTTCCATTTCTCTAGTAGAACTGATTTCAATCAAAATGGAAACCTTTGCATCATAATTTCGATTTTATCTGAGTATATTCATCTAATAATGCCTTTATATAGCAAATGAAGAAAAGCTAATTTATATTAATGAACGCGAGCTGAACACCGCCGGTCTCTCTCTCTATCTCTCCGGTAAAAAAAAAAATGTAATCATTGACATAATTAACTCCGAGCTCCACCCACTCCAATGCCCAAAAGCAAGTGAGCTAAATAATTAAAGCCTTATAAATGCGACGAAGATTACAGAGTAGTCTCATTAAGGTAATACGAAAATATTTATCATCCGCATGCTAATAGGACAAGACGTACAAATTAAAAATGTAACACTCGAACGGCTTATCTATATTATCATCCTTGACATGTTTTTATTTAATGCTGCAATTACTGCTAAAGATGATTAATTTAATACGGTAATGAATTTACATGAAGACGCTCTTAGCGATTTTGGCCAAGGTTTCAGTAGCCAAGCAGGTTATTTTGGCGCGCCTTAAATTGGTAAGAACATTTTAATTCGTAGCGTAATATATGTTCCTATTGTTTAGAGATTTATGGAAGTGTGTCATGAAGTGTTGATATGTGTATCATTCCGCACATATTGTGTTAATTTTTCACTCGTAAATTACTAGGTAAATGGTATTTGGATTGCGACAGAAGTAAATGTTCGTGATATAAAATTTTGGGTAAAGGTCAAATCGTCCATGAAATAAGATGCCTTAAAGGTATTTAGATAACCGCACACCGTACACTTACGATTGGTGGTCATTAGTGAAATTGGGTACGCCCTGGCTTGTATTGTAACATACGAGAACATTAATTATCAACCAGAATTTATCTAGCCGGCGCTGATTCTGTTTTAATGACGTCGAAATTTATTGTCTAAATTGCTGAAGGATATTACAGGAGTGAAATAGAAGCAAATGCGTATCATATATCATGACGCTAATTCAATTATAAGCTAAAAATTACTTTTAAATGTAGGAACATATTTGCCCTTGCAGTTGTTTGCTGTCGTTTTTTTCCTATTAATTTTTGAACCCGTTGGACAGTCGTCACTGGAAATATACAAATTTAGATCTGAATCGATTCTAAATAAAAAAATTAAGTGAAATACCTTTATGGTTGACAAGAAGTCGCAGAAATTGAACCGGAAGTTACAAGAATTGAACCAAAAATCACAGGAATTGAAGCACCGAAATTTTGTTAGACCGGAAGGCATGAGACTATACTCAAAATCAGGTCCTATAAAAAAGATCACGCAAGGACCTCAAAGAAAGAGATTCATCATTGCAACAGAACGCTTTAATCGCATTTTTCTTTTAAATCCAAAAATGAAAATTCGTCTGAAAATGAATGCCTAGTAAGGATAGTGACGACGATGAGGTTGATTACTAAAACCTCAGTCTACTCAGATAACTTCGATTTTTGAAAATCCAATAATTTTCAAGCGAGTTACAGATTTTTGAATTTTTTTATTTTCACGACTTCAAACATTTGTACACCGAAGAAAGAAAAAAATAAGAAAAAAATAGTAAACGTATCGGAAACATTTCACAAAAATTTATCCTATTTATTAAAACCTCACTCTACTCAAATAACTTAGATTTTTGAAAATCCAATAATTTTCAAGCGAGATGCAGATTTTTGAAATTTTTGATTTTCACGACGTCAAACATTTGTGCATCGAAGAAAGAAAAATTAAGAAAAATATAGTAAACGTATCGGAAAAAATTCACAAAAATTTATCCTAATTACTAAAACCTCGATCTATACAGATAACTTCGATTTTTGAAAATCCAATAATTTTCAAGCGAGTTACAGATTTTTGAAATTTTTGATTTTCACGACTTCAAACATGTATACACCGAAGAAAGAAAAATTAAGAAAAAAATAGTAAACGTATCGGAAAAATTTCACAAAAATTTATCCTAATTACTAAAACCTCGATCTACACAGATAACTTCTATTTTTGAAAATCCAGTAATTTTCAAGCGAGATACAGATTTTTGAAACTTTTGATTTTCACGACGTAAAACATTGTACACCGAAGAAAGAAAAAAAAAATTAAGAAAAAAATTGTAAACGTATCGGAAAAATTTCACAACAATTTATCCTAATTATTAACACCTTACAATACTCAGATAACTTCGATTTTTGAAAATCCAATAATTTTCAAGCGAGTTACAGATTTTTGTAATTTTTGATTTTCACGATGTCGAACATTTGTACACCGAAGAGAGAAAAATTAAGAAAAAAATAGTAAACGTATCGGAAAAATTTCACAAAAATTTGTCCTAATTATTAAAACTTCACTCTACTCAGATAATTTCGATTTTTGAAAATCCAATAATTTTCAAGCATCGAAGAATGAAAAATTAAGAAAAAAATAGTAAACGTATCGGAAAAATTTCACAAAAATGTATCCCAATTATTAAAACCTTACTTTACTCAGATAACTTCGATTTTTGAAAATCCAATAATTTTCAAGCGAGTTACAAATTTTTGAAATTTTTTACTTTCACGACGTCAATTTGTGCATCGAAGAAAGAAAAATTAAGAAAAAAATAGTAAACGTATCGGAAAATTTTTACAAAAATTTATTCTAATTATTAAAACCTCACTATACTCAGATAATTTTGATTTTTGAAAATCCAATAATTTTCAAGCGAGTTACAAATTTTCGAAATTTTTGATTTTCACGACTTTAAAAATTTGTGCATTGAAGAAAGAAAAATTTAAAAAAAAATAGTAAACGTATCGGAAAAATTTCACAAAAATTTATCGTAATTACTAAAACCTCACTCTACTCAAATAACTTCGATTTTTGAAAATCCAATAATTTTCAAGCGAGTTACAAATTTTTGAAATTTTTTACTTTCACGACATCAAACATTTGTGCATCGAAGAAAGAAAAATTAAGAAAAAAATAGTAAACGTATCGGAAAAATTTCACAAAAATTTATCCTAATTATCAAAACCCAATTTTACTCAGATAACTTCGTGTTTTGAAAATTCAATCATTTTCAAGCAAGTTACAGATTTTTTAAATTTTTGATTTTTACGACGTTTGTGCATCGAAGAAAGAAAAATTAAGAAAAAAATAGTAAACGTATCGGAAAAATTTCACAAACATTTATCCTGATTATTAAAACCTCACTCTACTTAGATAACTTCGATTTTTGAAAATCCAATAATTTTCAAGCGAGTTACAGATTTTTGAAATTTTAGATTTTCACGACGTCAAACATTTGTGCATCGAAGAAAGAAAAATTAAGAAAAAAATAGTAAACGTATCGGAAAAATTTCACAAAAAATGATCATAATTAATAAAACCTCACTTTACTCAGATAACTTCGATTTTTAAAAATACAATAATTTTCAAGCGATTTACAAATTTTTGAATTTTTTGATTTTCATGACATCAAACATTTGTACACCGAAGAAAGAAAAATTAAGAAAAAAATAGTAAACGTATTGGAAAAATTTCGAAAAAATTTATAGTTATTAATAAAACTGCACTTTACTCAGATAACTTCGATTTTTGAAAATCCAATAGTTTTCAAGCGAGATGCAGATTTTTGATTTTCACGACGGCAAATATTTGTGCATCGAAGAAAGAAAAATTAAGAAAAAAATAGTAAACGTTTTGGAAAAAATTTACAAAAATTTATCCTAATTATTAAAACCCCACTCTACTCAGATAACTTCGATTTTTGTAAATCCAATAATTTTCAAGCGACTTACAGATTTTTGAAATTTTTGATTTTCACGACGTCAAACATTTGTACATCGAAGAAAGAAAAATTAAGAAAAAAATAGTAAACGTATCGTAAAAATTTCACAAAAAATGTTCCTAATTATTTAAACCTCACTGTACTCAGATAACTACGATTTTTGAAAATCCAATAATTTTCAAGCGAGTTACAAATTTTTGAAATTTTTGACTTTCACGACGGCAAACATTTGTACACCGAAGGAAAAATTAAGAAAAAAATAGTAAACGTATCGGAAAAATTTCACAAAAATTTATCCAAATTACTAAAACCTCACTCTACGCAGATAACTTCGATTTTTGAAAATTCAATAATTTTTAAGCGAGTTACAGATTTTTGAAATTTTTGATTTTCACGACGTCAAACATTTGTGCATCGAAGAAAGAAAAATTAAGAAAAAAATAGTAAACGTTTTGGAAAAAATTTACAAAAATTTATCCTAATTATTAAAACCCCACTCTACTCAGATAACTACGATTTTTGAAAATCCAATAATTTTCAAGCGAGTTACAAATTTTTGAAATTTTTGACTTTCACGACGGCAAACATTTGTACACCGAAGAAAGAAAAATTAAGAAAAAAATAGTAAACGTATCGGAAAAATTTCACAAAAATTTATCCAAATTACTAAAACCTCACTCTACGCAGATAACTTCGATTTTTGAAAATCCAATAATTTTTAAGCGAGTTACAGATTTTTGAAATTTTTGATTTTCACGACGTCAAACATTTGTGCATCGAAGAAAGAAAAATTAAGAAAAAAATAGTAAATGTATCGGAAAAATTTCACAAAAATTTATCCTAATTACTAAATCCTCATTCTACTCAGATAACTTCGATTTTTGAAAATCCAATAATTTTCAAGCGAGTTACAAATTTTTGAAATTTTTGACTTTCACGACGACAAACATTTGTGCACCGAAGAAAGAAAAATTAAGAAAATACATCCATCCAATCATTAGCAAACTAATCAATTTACATTTTTTTATGAGGTTACGTGTTTACATTTTTACGTTTACTTACTCAAAATAATACATGACATCATTTAATAGGTATTTTTACATGAAAACGGATAATTAATTCGTATTTAACGTGCAGAATTTTCATGTTATTGTACGATAATTTATTCCACCTTTCCCCACAATCGAACTATTCTCTGCGTATCGCAAAAATCTCATTTGATACATTCACTCTATACATTATTTGAAGGTTTCGCTGGAAATAGTTCTTTCGAAAAATCTTTTGTTTCGGTACATCGTGTGTGCCATGTGATGTTTTCTGCTGTTTAAAATGTCATATCTCGTTATATGCAGCACGACAAGAATTGTACCCCTCAATCAGAAAAAAATGTTATCAAAATTCGAAGTTTGTTTTTAAATGCGAAATAAAACACGTAAATTACTTTAAAAGTTCTTTTTTTTTTATTGAAAGTGAAGACTTGAATTTAAATTTTTCATTGTCATGTATTTATTTTTGTATGTGTATGTGTGTTCGAGTTATACCGGGTGCGCAGAAAGCCCGGCAACCTGTCAATATTTCCACGGGGGTAGGTTTTAAAAAAAAGTTTGGTACAAAAGTTGCTTGGTGACGAGTTACGAATTCTTTGGATACTAAACCATCCCTCACTCTCTTGACTGATCGCGAGGGGTGGGGATGACTTTAAAATTTTAAATAGCAATCCCCATTTTTCTCGACGGATTCCGGTTTTTGGGGACAAAATATCAATCTTTTGTCTGATTTTTTGTCCCTCGCCCCACAGATTCAAAAATTGGTTTTCTGACCTTCTATTAACGTTTTCATGCCTCGATGACGATCTTAACTTTTTCCGAGACCTCACGTCACGGGCGAAAAATGCGCGGTTTTGTTTAGCACGGTTGTTTCATGTACCAGACACACATTGATATATCACGCGTATCACGTCACGTCACTGAATTTACACGGTTTTGTTTTGTGTCGTGTTGTGTTTGCAGTTTGTTAACACGTTGACTGCCAACAAGGAGAATGTTCGTAGTTTTCTAATGCAGTTTGCAGGCCATGGCAGTCAACGTGTTAACAAATATCAGTCGATACAGGATTCGGCATCCTTACTAGACGTAAAAGGGACTACATTTGATACTGTCGATACGTTTTAAATAAGACTCAATAATTTTAATGCATCTGCCTCAAATTTATTTAAAACTCGATAGATCAAAATTGCTGTTGTGAAATTTATTTAGACACACTATAGATAAAAATGTACCATAATAGGACGGTATTAATCTCAGTCATAGATAATGGGCAAGCAATTGTAAATTGGGGGTAATGAACCATATAATGCACTGCACAACCAACCCCGAAGATTTCCACTTTTGATAGGAATAATCGTCAATAATTGTGCAAAAGTGCGGCGTCGAAGAAAATGAACGATAATTGTATAGGAAGTAATAAAGAGTTGCGCACCGTAATAAAGCCCTATCGCACTTCATTATTAGCGCAATTACTTAACGTGGATTTATTGGATCTCGGACGGGACCGTATGCTAAATGCGGCACTAAAATAAACCGCCGATAATTAATACCGACGCGGCTCGAAAAGGAAACGAACTCAAACACAATTAGGCGTATTAGACCAAAATAGGATTCTGAAGTAACGTGAAGACTAAAATAGTTGATTTCCCTTATTGTGAAGATGATGTAAGGAGAGTGGTGATTAGTGTTATCTCGGTGGTCATGAGTAACTCTGGTAACATTTTGGATTGTCTTTGACCAGGTGTATTTTTGAATGTATTTGCTTCAATTTGTAGATTTAGAATGATTTGTAAATCTAATTTAATTTTTGTAGAATTTAGTCGACACGTTTTATATATTTTTCTAATTTTTCATTCGAGCATTACACAATTGTAAAACTAAAATTTTAAAAAATTCACAACTAGCAAAATAATTGGTGGATTTTCAAAAACTGCACCTAATTTGATAAAAAAATGATTTGCAAATATTATTTAATTTTTGTAGAATTTAGTCGACACGTTTTATATATTTTTTAAATTTTTCACTCGAGGATTACACAATTGTAAAATTAAAATTTTCAAAAATTCACAACTCGCGAAATAATCCGTGGATTTTCAAAAACTCCATTTCATCTGATAACACCATGATTTGTAAATCTAATTTAATTTTTGTAGAATTTAGTCGACACGTTTTATATATTTTTTAAATTTTTCACTCGAGCATTACACAATTGTAAAATTAAAATTTTTAAAAATTCATAACTCGCGAAATAATTGGTGGATTTTTAAAAACTGCACCTAATTTGATAAAACAATGATTTGCGAATATTATTTAATTTTTGTAGAATTTAGTCAACACGTTTTATATATTTTTTAAATTTTTCACTCGAGCATTACACAATTGTAAAACTAAAATTTTTAAAAATTCACAACTCGCGAAATAATTGGTGGATTTTCAAAAACTGCACCTAATTTGATAAAACGATGATTTTCAAATATGATTTAATTTTTGTAGAATTTAGTCGACACGTTTTATATATTTTTTTAATTTTTCATTCGAGCATTACACAATAGTAAAATTAAAATTTTCAAAAATTCACAACTCGCGAAATAATCCGTGGATTTTCAAAAACTCCATTTCATCTGATAACACCATGATTTGTAAATCTAATTTAATTTTTGTAGAATCTAGTCGACACGTTTTAATATTTTTTTAATTTTTCACTCGAGCATTACACAATTGTAAAACTAAAATTTTTAAAAATTCACAACTCGCGAAATAATTGGTGGATTTTCAAAAACTGCACCTAATTTGATAAAACGATGATTTGCAAATATGATTTAATTTTTGTAGAATTTAGTCGGCACGTTTTATATATTTTTCTAATTATTCACTCGAGCATTACACAATTGTAAAACTAAACTTTTTAAAAATTCACAACTCGCGAAATAATTGGTGGATTTTCAAAAAACTGCACCTAATTTGATAAAACGATGATTTGCATATATGATTTAATTTTTGTAGAATTTAGTCGACACGTTTTATATATTTTTAAAAATTTTTCACTCGAGTATTACACAATTGTAAAACTAAAATTTTCAAAAATTCACAACTCGCGAAATAATCCGTGGATTTTCAAAAACTCCATTTCATCTGATAACACCATGATTTGTAAATCTAATTTAATTTTTGTAGAATTTAGTCGACACGTTTTATATATTTTTTAAATTTTTCACTCGAGCATTACACAATTGTAAAACTAAAATTTTTAAAAATTCACAACTCGCGAAATAATTGGTGGATTTTCAAAAACTGCACCTAATTTGATAAAATGATGATTTGCAAATATGATTTAATTTTTGTAGAATTTAGTAGACACGTTTTATATATTTTTTAAATTTTTCACTCGAGCATTACACAATTGTACTAAAATTTTTAAAAATTCACAACTCGCGAAATAATTGGTGGATTTTCAAAAACTGTACCTAATTTGATAAAACGATGATTTGCAAATATGATTTAATTTTTGTAGAATTTAGTCGACACGTTTTATATATATTTTTTTTAATTTTCCACTCGAGTATTACACAATTGTAAAACTAAAATTTTCAAAAATTTACAACTCGCGAAATAATCCATGGATTTTCAAAAACTCAATTCCATCTGATAGAGGCATGATTTGTAAATCTAATTTAATTTTTGTAGAATTTAGTCGATACGTTTTAAATATTTTTTTAAATTTTTCACTCGAGCATTACACAATTGTAAAACTAAAATTTAAAAAAATGCACAACTCGCGAAATAATTGGTGGATTTACAAAAGCTGCACCTAATTTGATAAAACGATGATTTGCAAATATGATTTCATTTTTGTAGAATTTAGTAGATACGTTTTATATATTTTTTTAATATTTTTAACTCGAGTATTACACAATTCGAGATCAAAAATTTCCGAAAATTCACAACTCGCGAAATAATCAATGGATTTTCAAAAACTCAATTCCATCTGATAGAGGCATGATTTGTAAATCTAATTTAATTTTTGTAGAATTTAGTCGGCACGTTTTATATATTTTTTTAATTTTTCACTCCAGCATTACACAATTGTAAAACTAAAATTTTTAAAAATTCACAACTCGCGAAATAATTGGTGGATTTTCAAAAACTGTACCTAATTTGATAAAACGATGATTTGCAAATATGATTTAATTTTTGTAGAATTTAGTCGATACGTTTTAAATATTTTTTTAAATTTTTCACTCGAGCATTACACAATTGTAAAACTAAAATTTAAAAAAATGCACAACTCGCGAAATAATTGGTGGATTTACAAAAGCTGCACCTAATTTGATAAAACGATGATTTGCAAATATGATTTCATTTTTGTAGAATTTAGTAGATACGTTTTATATATTTTTTTAATATTTTTAACTCGAGTATTACACAATTCGAGATCAAAAATTTTCGAAAATTCACAACTCGCGAAATAATCAATGGATTTTCAAAAACTCAATTCCATCTGATAGAGGCATGATTTGTAAATCTAATTTAATTTTTGTAGAATTTAGTCGATACGTTTTAAATATTTTTTTAAATTTTTCACTCGAGCATTACACAATTGTAAAACTAAAATTTAAAAAAATGCACAACTCGCGAAATAATTGGTGGATTTACAAAAACTGCACCTAATTTGATAAAACAATGATTTGCAAATATGATTTAATTTTTGTAGAATTTAGTCGACACGGTTTATATATTTTTTTAAATTTTTCACTCGAGCATTACACAATTGTAAAACTACAATTTTTAAAAATTCACAACTCGCGAAATAATTGGTGGATTTACAAAAACTGCACCTAATTTGATAAAACGATGATTTGCAAATATGATTTCATTTTTGTAGAATTTAGTAGACACGTTTTATATATTTTTTTAATATTTTTAACTCGAGTATTACACAATTCGAGATCCTAAATTTTCAAAAATTCACAACTTTCGAAATAATCGGTGGATTTTCAAAAACTCTATTTAGTTTGATAAAACAATGATTTGCAAATCTAATAATAATCTTCCTAGACCAAAGTAACTGGTGAAAAGTGTTTTAAGAATGTATTAAAAATTCTTGCTGAGCTTGAAACTACAAGTAGTGCCATGGCTCGTTGGCTCTATATCACGAGCCGCCCCTGCCTGAAAGATTATTTGATGATTTTTTTTTAATTCTGCATTCCTAAACAAACTAATTTGATCGACACATCAAGTACAGGTGTAAATAACCAATTTTATTTCATCTATCAAAAATTCGTGTTTAAAATCACCCACTGTATGAATACTTGATTATAATACGTCTATGGATATTCGGTATCATTATATCTTCACCACTAACATTACCTAACATTAGGTCATTCATCCGGATACACCTGCACACGCAAATAAATCATCGAGCGAAAAACCGGCGTCGTTAGGCCAATTTGCACTCAATACCTGAAACGAGGGCAAATTTTCTTAGCAGCTCGCGATTTATTTACTTTTGTTTGCCGCAGAGCGAATCAAATTATTTGATATCAAATTTGGAAGCAAGCGGTTTAATCCCTCTCGCGATAACAATAAAACTCAGGGACACATATTCAGCCTCCATTTTTATTGTTACAAATTAAACCAGATTTATATCACTCCTCGCAAGCGAAAGACCAAAACAATTCCGTCTGTTACGCTTGCATTCCGTCATCGGTAATAATTCATAATCACCTACACGTTGGCAAAGAAAAAAAAATTGACTCGAGATGAATTTATAATGGGGTTTCCTAAATCTAGAGAGGATGTGGGTGTCGCAAAACTGTTTTGGCAATTTTCAGAGGCGGATTATGCATTTTGGAGATCTAAGGCGCAGACACAAATTGTTATTTATGTGATGAATTGTTTTTTTTTTGTGAAGCTCTTCATTGGTTAGTGCCAACGGATAAATGTGTTATTAGTGATTTTTTTGCATGGGTTTTGAACGATAGGCCATTAGAAACCAGTGGCGGCTCGTGGAACATGTTGATGGTAGAGCCACTTATACAATTTATTGGATGAAAGATGGAAATGACAAATTATGCAAATTAAATGCCGGCCAAAAAATCAAAAATTTGCACATAAAAATCAATCACCTTAACAATCTAAAGTATAGACCAATAAAAAATACGCTCTTAATTAAGGTAAAAACCAAAAATATAAGCACGAAAAAACAAAAATTTAGACAAATATCGAAAGTGCAGACCAAAAATCCAAAAATTTTACCAAAAAAAAGTTTAACCAAAATAAAAAATATTTAGGGCAAAAAAACTCTAAAATTTGGAACGAAGAAATGAAAAATACCGGTCAAAGATCTAAAATATAGGCCAAAAAAGCAGAAATGCAGGTGTAAAAATAAAAAATGCAAACCAAAATATTGAAAAATCAAGGAAAACAAACATAATTTCCCATTTTCTGTCCCCAAAATTACTCATTAGCCCAAAATATGTTGCCGACCAGAAACTCGAAAACCTCGGTTCCTGGAAGTCCTAAAAAAAATTTTATTGACAAATAGTGTTCGGAATGGTCTCAGACTTGATAAAAGAAACAAAAAAATGTTTGAGGAAAAATTAAATTTAATCGATTTTAGTCAAAAAGTAACCAAAAAGTAAAAAAATTCGCCCATAAAAAATAATCATTCAAGTTAAAAATCTAAAATGAAGGGCAAGAAATCAAAAACTGTAAAAAAAAACTTGAAAATATTTTCTTCGGAAATTTGTAAAGACGCATTATTCAAAATTAGTCTGTCAAAATTTCAACCATCTGTTGCAATAAATGTGGAATTCCCATGTGAATTTATAAAAAATGCGCTTTTTTGGTCATCAAAATTTGCTTTCTAGTGCAACCATTTTTGTTGTAGTAAACTTGCAATTATTTTTTTTAAATTCGTAAAGACACATTATTCAAGATTAGTCTGTCAAAATTTCAACCACCTGTTGCAATAAATCAGGAATTCCCAGGCAAATTTCTAAAAAATGCGTTTTTTTGGTCATCAAAATTTGCTTTCAAGTGCAACCATTTTTGCTGTGGTAAACTTGCAATTATTTTTTTTGATTCGTAGACACATTATTCAAGATTAGTATGTCAAAATTTCAACCACCTGTTGCAATAAATGTGGAATTCCCAGTCAAATTTCTAAAAAATGCGCTTTTTTGGTCATCAAAATTTGCTTTCTAGTGCAACCATTTTTGTTGTGGTAAACTTGCAATTTTTTTTTTTAATTCGTGAAGACACATTTTTTTAACAGACATTTGAAATCTACGTATAAAATTTTTTATATTGTATGCGTACTTAAATATCTTACATTTTATATTATAACTATATTTATTATTTTACCAACATTGACTTGTGTACAACTTTGTATAAGTTCTTAACATAAATAAAAATTACATTACATTACATTACATTATTCAAGATCAGTCTGTCAAAATTTCAACCACCTGTTGCAATAAATCTGGAATTCCCAGGCAAATTTCTAAAAAATGCGTTTTTTTGGTCATCAAAATTTGCTTTCTAGTGCAACCATTTTTGTTGTGGTAAACTTACAATTATTTTTTTTAATTCGTAGACACATTATTCAAGATTAGTATGTCGAAATTTCAACCACTTGTTGCAATAAATGTGGAATTCCCAGGCAAATTTCTAAAAAATGCGCTTTTTTGGTTATCAAAATTTGCTTTCTAGTGCAACCATTTTTGTTGTGGTAAACTTGCAATTTTTTTTAATTCGTAGACACATTATTCAAGATTAGTATGTCGAAATTTCAACCACTTGTTGCAATAAATGTGGAATTCCCAGTCAAATTTCTAAAAAATGTGCTTTTTTGGCCATCAAAATTTGCTTTCTAGTGCAACCATTTTTGTTGTGGTAAACTTGTAATTATTTTTTTTAAATTCGTAAAGACACATTATTCAAGATTAGTCTGTCAAAATTTCAACCACCTGTTGCAATAAATGTGGAATTCCCATGCGAATTTCTAAAAAATGCGCTTTTTTGGTCATCAAAATTTGCTTTCTAGTGCAACCATTTTTGTTGTGGTAAACTTGCAATTATTTTTTTTTTTAATTTGTAAAGACACATTATCAAGATTAGTCTGTCAAAATTTCAACCACCTGTTGCCATAAATGTGGAATTCCCAGGCAAATTTCTAGAAAATGCGCTTTTTTTGGTCATCAAAATTTGCTTTCTGGTGCAACCATTTTTGTTGTGGTAAACTTGCAATTATTTTCTTGCCATGGCTCCGTGGCTCTATATAACGAGCCGCCCCTGTTAGGAACTAATTAAATTTTTTGAATATTACACATACGTGTTTTTATTTAGCGTATGCAGTGTTAACCTTGATAATGCCAAATTAACATTGTTGTCATTGGCACTGTATAGGACAGTCTCAAAAGTGTGCAAACCCTAGGAAAATGCATTGTTTTATCACTCATTATATCACTCATCATAGCAGAGGTGGCAATAAAGCCAAAAATTGAAAAACACCCGATATCTCCTAAACTTATCAAGTTAGCCATGATCTGTTAATGCCGCTGTTATTATTTCAAAAAGAGTGGTCATAACGTGTTCATCAGATTTTTTCGAACTATTAAGGTTACTAAAATTGGGCCACCCAGTACATGTTAAAAAAAAGATCAATTATCTTAAACTAAAACTAATGGAAACTAAAAGAATCCGCTTCACAAACATGTCGATTATACCATCAACAATTCGAATTTGCATACCAGAAAAAATATATCGCCTGACCTTTGAAAGAAAAAATATATCTGCACTTAATTAAATTACCAGGACTCGACTCAACGACATTAATTACACCTTTTTTTTATTATTAGGAACTCAAAACATTCACCTTGGCTAAATTTATTTGTATTCCGCGCGGATACTTTCAAAATGCGTGAGCGTGCCGTGAGTAAAGTAACACGAACGAAACAAAAAAAAATAGACACAAAGTAAAAGTAATATCGCTTTATAAAAACAATTTATAAATTATGTTAATCGCAATATAATTGAATATTGAATAATAGCGTAATCACTTTTATCCTCTTGCATTGTTGCTGATGCTATCTGCATTCTCATTGCCAATTAGATTTAATAAGGGGTCATTAGTTTCGATCTCGCTGATTGGTTAAAAAGTGATAATTATGAATGTTTGAAAGGCGTTTTTTTTTAATTTCATTTTGCAACTATAATCCTTTATTGAGTCTCATTAGCGGGCAAAAAGCGCCCTTTATGGCCCTACAAAGTATTTCTGGGAGCCAATAAGAGTCATAATTATGAATATTTGGAGTCTTGTCCTGAAAGTAGTGTATATTTCAGGGGCGGCTCGTGATATAGAGCCAAGGAGCCATGGCACTACCTGTAGTTTCAAGCTCAGCAAGAATTTTTAATAAATTCTTAAAACACTTTTTCACCAGTTACTTTGGTCAAGGAAGTTTATTATTATTAGATTTGCAAATCATTGTTTTATCAAACTGAATAGAGTTTTTGAAAATCCACCGATTATTTCGAAAGTTGTGAATTTTTGAAAATTTTAGATCTCGAATTGTGTAATACTCGAGTTAAAAATATTAAAAAAATATATAAAACGTGTCGACTAAATTCTACAAAAATTAAATCATATTCGCAAATCATCGTTTTATCAAATTAGGTGTAGTTTTTGAAAATCCACCAATTATTTCGCGAGTTGTGAATTTTTTAAAATTTTAGTTTTACAATTATGTAATGCTCGAGTGAAAAATTAAAAAAAATATATAAAACGTGTCGACTAAATTCTACAAAAATGAAATTATATTTGCAAATCATCGTTTTATCAAATTAGGTGCAGTTTTTGAAAATCCACCAATTATTTCGCGAGTTGTGAATTTTTAAAAATTTTAGTTTTACAATTATGTAATGCTCGAGTGAAAAATTAAAAAAAATATATAAAACGTGTCGACTAAATTCTACAAAAATGAAATTATATTTGCAAATCATCGTTTTATCAAATTAGGTGCAGTTTTTGAAAATCCGCCAATTATTTCGCGAGTTGTGAATTTTTAAAAATTTTAGTTTTACAATTATGTAATGCTCGAGAGAAAAATTTTAAAAAAATATATAAAACGTGTCGACTAAATTCTACAAAAATGAAATTATATTTGCAAATCATCGTTTTATCAAATTAGGTGCAGTTTTTGAAAATCCACCAATTATTTCGCGAGTTGTGAATTTTTTAAAATTTTAGTTTTACAATTATGTAATGCTCGAGTGAAAAATTAAAAAAAATATATAAAACGTGTCGACTAAATTCTACAAAAATGAAATTATATTTGCAAATCATCGTTTTATCAAATTAGGTGCAGTTTTTGAAAATCCGCCAATTATTTCGCGAGTTGTGAATTTTTAAAAATTTTAGTTTTACAATTATGTAATGCTCGAGTGAAAAATTAAAAAAAATATATAAAACGTGTCGACTAAATTCTACAAAAATGAAATTATATTTGAAAATCATCGTTTTATCAAATTAGGTGCAGTTTTTGAAAATCCACCAATTATTTCGCGAGTTGTGAATTTTTAAAAATTTTAGTTTTACAATTATGTAATGCTCGAGTGAAAAATTAAAAAAAATATATAAAACGTGTCGACTAAATTCTACAAAAATGAAATTATATTTGCAAATCATCGTTTTATCAAATTAGGTGCAGTTTTTGAAAATCCGCCAATTATTTCGCGAGTTGTGAATTTTTAAAAATTTTAGTTTTACAATTATGTAATGCTCGAGAGAAAAATTTTAAAAAAATATATAAAACGTGTCGATTAAATTCTACAAAAATGAAATTATATTTGCAAATCATCGTTTTAGCAAATTAGGTGCAGTTTTTGAAAATTCACCAATTATTTCGCAAGTTGTGAATTTTTTAAAATTTTAGTTTTACAATTATGTAATGCTCGAGTGAAAAATTTTAAAAAAATATATAAAACGTGTCGACTAAATTCTACAAAAATGAAATTATATTTGCAAATCATCGTTTTATCAAATTAGGTGCAGTTTTTGAAAATTCACCAATTATTTCGCAAGTTGTGAATTTTTTAAAATTTTAGTTTTACAATTGTGTAATGCTCGAGTGAAAAATTAGAAAAATATATGAAACGTGTCGCCTAAATTCTACAAAAATTAAATTAGATTTACAAATCATGGTTTTATCAGATGAAATGGATTTTCTGAAAATCCACGGATTATTTCGCGAGTTGTGAATTTTCGAAAATTTTAGATCTCGAATTGTGTAATACTCCAGCAAAAAAATAAAAAAAATATATAAAGCGTGTCGAGTAAATTCCACAAAAATTAAATTAGATTTACAAATCATGGTTTTATCAGAAGAAATTGAGTTTTTGAAAATCCACGGATTATTTCGCGAGTTGTGAATTTTTGAAAATTTTAATTTTTCAATTTCGTAATGCTCGAGTGAAAAATTAGAAAAATATATAAAACGTGTCGATTAAATTCTACAAAAATTAAATTAGATTTACAAATCATGCCTTTATCAGATGGAATTGAGTTTTTGAAAATCCACTGATTATTTCGCGAGTTGTGAATTTTCGAAAATTTTAGATCTCGAATTGTGTAATTCTCCAGCAAAAAAATTAAAAAAATATATAAAGCGTGTCGAGTAAATTCTACAAAAATTAAATTAGATATACAAAACATGGTTTTATCAGATGAAATTGAGTTTTTGAAAATCCACGGATTATTTCGCGAGTTGTGAATTTTTGAAAATTTTAATTTTTCAATTGTGTAATGCTCGAATGAAAAATTAGAAAAATATATAAAACGTGTCGACTAAATTCTACAAAAATTAAATTAGATTTACAAATCATGGTTTTATCAGATGAAATGGAGTTTTTGAAAATCCACGGATTATTTGGGGATCTGTGAATTTTTGAAAATTTTAGTTTTACAATTGTGTAATGCTCGAGTGAAAAATTAGAAAAATATATAAAACGTGTCGACTAAATTCTACAAAAATTAAATTAGATTTACAAATCATGGTTTTATCAGATGAAATAGAGTTTTTGAAAATCTACGGATTATTTCGCGAGTTGTGATTTTTCGAAAATTTTAGATCTCGAATTGTGTAATACTCCAGCAAAAAAATTAAAAAAATATATAAAGCGTGTCGAATAAATTCTACAAAAATTAAATTAGATTTACAAATCATGGTTTTATCAGATGAAATGAAGTTTTTGAAAATCCACGCATTATTTCGCAAGTTGTGAATTTTTAAAAATTTCAGTTTTACAATTGTGTAATACTCGAGTGAAAAATTAAAAAAAAATATATAAAACGTGTCGACTAAATTCTACAAAAATTAAATCATATTTGCAAATCATCGTTTTATCAAATTAGGTGCAGTTTTTTAAAATCGACCAATTATTTCGCGAAATTTTATTTTTTGTATATTTTTTATAAGTGGTTCTACCATCAACATGTTCCACGAGCCACCACTGGTGTATTTATAATATTTTTTTAATTTCCTTTTGCAACCATAATCGTGTTTATTGGCCCTCATTAGCGGGCATAAAGTGCCATTTGTGGCCCCTGGGCCTGCAAATTACGGGCTAAATTTTGTTGATTAGGTTAGATGAGCTGCGTTTGTTTTGACAAGTTGTTGGTTGGAAACGCAACTGAAATATTAAATTGATTTAAACATATACTCCTCTAATCGAATCATTACTTAAAATAGCAGATTTGAGAAAGTACGTTGGAAACAACGCGGGATGGAAGTCGTGTACGCGTACATTTGATTTCAAGACTCTAATAGCCGAGTAAAAGAAATATGGCTGTTTTATCCTTGAGTTTACAACATTTTACAGTCAATTATGGATCCGCCTTTTAATTCTCGGATTGCCGGCTGGTTGTTAGAAAGTATTGTAACGGATTGGTGCTGGAATCAGGACCTCGAAAATGGATCATTGTTGTGTGTATCAATGTATTAAATTAGGCGATAAATATCTGAAAAAAATAATCATCCTCGAAAACTTGATCTTATTTCAGCAAAATGTTTCAAAGCCAATTCAATTATTTTAATCGTCAAATAACTCCCATATCAAACAATTTAGTGACAAGTTTAGCAGTGACGGTTCGCGTTTTTTTTGGTACGGCCGAGGAACAAGAGGTGGTAATACAGATAGGTGCAGAGACGGCTGGTTGCGTGACCGCACCTATCTATGTTACCACCTCTTGTTCCTCGGCCGTACCAGCAAAAACCCCGCGAACCGTCACTGGTGTTTAGCGTGAACCGCTTTTTTTCAAAAAAAAATTATTAAAAAAAAGTTGATGTTTGTATTTTATCGAATATCTCCGGATTTACTTAAAATATTTTAATTTTCTTTATAAAAAACTATACAGCATTAAAACGCCCAACTTTGTCTTTATTTAATCAACACTATATCGCTTATAGTTACCGTGATGGCAATCCTAGTGCATCGTCAGAATATTTTAAATTTATAACAAATGTTGCAAACTTTGCCTTCATTCAACCAAATATCTATTCCTTGTAGTTACTGAGATTGTAATTCTAATTTGTAACACCCTGTATATATAAATTAACAACTCCAACTTCTAATATTCATAAACTTTTTATTAAAATTTTTTAACCTTTAACGTCACCTTTCTACTCTGGCAGCAGTTAACACGTGCAAAATTATTAAATAAAATTAAGTCATATTTTTCAATGTCGAATTGCGTGGGAGTTTTTTTTTTTTAATTATTTAAATCAAAAAACCTACACGCTTATGCAGATGAGAATCGAATGTTACACTTCCTACTATTTCCTCACCCACAATTTAGTGGCCTTTTGTTGTATAAAAATGCAAATATATTATGCAATATATCTAATTTAAAATTAATTGAAGATATAAATTTAAAAAAAAAACCTGATTTCCAGTTAACATCAGCCATTTATTGGTATTGATTGATCATGAGATAAATAACGGAATAATTGCGTTCCTAAAAAATAATAATAATAAATGTGTGTAAAATAGCGAAGTAATTGCGTTCCTAAAAAAAATAAATTGAGAGTGTAAAATACGCAAAATGGCAACACTCAAAACTTGAATACGAGCGAGCGAAATACGAATCTCAAAATTGGGAATTTTCTCAAATAATTATCACCCTAAAAATTAGCTGAAAAATCTAGAAATATATTAAAAATTATTGTATTTTCGCTATTCTGAAAAACAACCTCATACCTCCGCTATAAACAAAATGGCAACACTGCAAATGTGATTTGTAGTAGAAAAATTGCATCTTACGGTTTAAAAAATTCTTAAAAAATTATTCCGCAGAGAATTAGCTTCAAAATCTCCAAATATACTCAAAATTAATGTATTTTTGCTTTAATGAAAAATAACCGTCGTATCGCGGCTGAAAACAAAATGGCAACACTCTAAATGTAATTTTTAGTAAAAAAATTACATCTCACAATTGAAAAAATTCTTAAAAATTTATTTCGCTGAGAATTAATTTCAAAATCTCCAAATATACTCAAAATTAGTGTATTTTTACTGTCATGAAAAACAATCGTCATACCCCAGCTGACAACAAAATGGCAACACTCTAAACGTAATTTTTAGTAGAAAAATTACACCTCACAATTTAAAAAATTCTTAAAAATTTATGTCGCTGAGAATTAACTTCAAAATCTCCAAATATACTCAAAATTAATGTATTTTTGCTGTAATGAAAAATAACCGTCGTATCGCGGCTGAAAACAAAATGGCAACACTCTAAACGTAATTTTTAGTACAAAAATTACATCTCACAATTGAAAAAATTCTTAAAAATTTATTTCGCTGAGAATTAATTTCAAAATCTCCAAATATACTCAAAATTAGTGTATTTTTACTGTCATGAAAAACAATCGTCATACCCCAGCTGACAACAAAATGGCAACACTCTAAACGTAATTTTTAGTAGAAAAATTACACCTCACAATTTAAAAAATTCTTAAAAATTTATTTCGCTGAGAATTAACTTCAAAATCTCCGAATATACTCAAAATTAGTGTATTTCTACTGTCATGAAAAATAATCGTCATGCCCCAGCTGAAAACAAAATGGCAACACTCTAAACGTGATTTTTAGTAGAAAAATTACATCTCATAATTTAAAAAATTCTTAAAAATGTATGTCGCTGAGAATTAACTTCAAAATCTCCGAATATACTCAAAATTAGTGTATTTTTACTATCATGAAAAATAATCGTCATGCCCCAGCTGAAAACAAAATGGCAACACTCTAAACGTGATTTTTAGTAGAAAAATTACATCTCATAATTTAAAAAATTCTTAAAAATTTATTTCGCTGAGAATTAACTTCAAAATCTCCGAATATACTCAAAATTAGTGTATTTCTACTGTCATGAAAAATAATCGTCATACCCCAGCTGACAACAAAATGGCAACACTCTAAACGTAATTTTTAGTAGAAAAATTACATCTCACAATTTAAAAAATTCTTAAAAATTTATTTCGCTGAGAACTAACTTCAAAATTTCCAAATATACTCAAAATTAGTGTATTTTTACTGACATGAAAAACAATCGTCATGCCTCAGCTGAAAACAAAATGGCAATACTCTAAACGTAATTTTTAGTACAAAAATTACATCTCACAATTGAAAAAATTCTTAAAAATTTATTTCGCTGAGAATTAGCTTCAAAATCTCCAAATATACTCAAAATTAGTGTATTTTTACTATTATTAAAAACAATCGTTATACCCCTGCTGAAAACAAAATGGCAACACTCTAAACGTGATTTTTAGTAGAAAAATTAAATCTCACAATTTAAAAAATTCTTAAAAATTTATTTCGCTGAGAATTAACTTCAAAATCTCCGAATATACTCAAAATTAGTGTATTTCTACTGTCATGAAAAATAATCGTCATACCCCAGCTGACAACAAAATGGCAACACTCTAAACGTAATTTTTAGTAGAAAAATTACATCTCACAATTTAAAAAATTCTTAAAAATTTATTTCGCTGAGAACTAACTTCAAAATTTCCAAATATACTCAAAATTAGTGTATTTTTACTGACATGAAAAACAATCGTCATGCCTCAGCTGAAAACAAAATGGCAACACTCTAAACGTAATTTTTAGTAGAAAATTACATCTCATAATTGAAAAAATTCTTAAAAATTTATGTCGCTGAGAATTAACTTCAAAATCTCCAAATATACTCAAAATTAGTGTATTTTTACTATTATTAAAAACAATCGTTATACCCCAGCTGAAAACAAAATGGCAACACTCTAAACGTGATTTTTAGTAGAAAAATTAAATCTCACAATTTAAAAAATTCTTAAAAATTTATTTCGCTGAGAATTAACTTCAAAATCTCCGAATATACTCAAAATTAGTGTATTTCTACTGTCATGAAAAATAATCGTCATGCCCCAGCTGAAAACAAAATGGCAACACTCTAAACGTGATTTTTAGTAGACAAATTAAATCTCACAATTTAAAAAATTCTTAAAAATTTATTTCGCTGAGAATTAACTTCAAAATCTCCAAATATACTTAAAATTAGTGTATTTTTACTTTCATGAAAAACAATCGTTATACCCCAGCTGAAAACAAAATGGCAACACTCTAAACGTGATTTTTAGTAGAAAAATTAAATCTCACAATTTAAAAAATTCTTACAAATTTATTTCGCTGAGAATTAACTTCAAAATCTCCGAATATACTTAAAATTAGTGTATTTTTACTGTCATGAAAAACAATCGTCATACCCCAGCTGAAAACAAAATGGCAGCACTCTAAACGTGATTTTTAGTAGAAAAATTACATCTCATAATTTAAAAAATTCTTAAAAATTTATTTCGCTGAGAATTAACTTCAAAATCTCCAAATATACTTAAAATTAGTGTATTTTTACTTTCATGAAAAACAATCGTTATACCCCAGCTGAAAACAAAATGGCAACACTCTAAACGTGATTTTTAGTAGAAAAATTAAATCTCACAATTTAAAAAATTCTTAAAAATTTATTTCGCTGAGAATTAACTTCAAAATCTCCAAATATATCCAAAATTGATCTATTTTTGCTGTAATGAAAAACAATCGTCGTACCCCAGCTGAAAATAAAATGGCAACACTGTAGATAAGAATTGCAGCAGAAAAATAGCATTTCAGGGTGTGAAGTTAAAAAAAAATATTTCGCTGAGAAAATGTACAATTCTTGTTTGCATGAACTTTTACCAAACTGGAAAACAATCATCGTAACCATCTCGAATGATCTATCGATTTAAACCATTGTGGGAATTTATTATATCCAGATAATTAGTCGTTAGTCTAGATACTTAATTTACAACAATATTGGTATTTAAAATGCTGCAAATAAATCAACGCTGGCACAGTTCACGGCCAAAGTATAGGAGAAGGTAATAATTAATTTTGTGTATTCTGCATCTAAATGAAAAATTAAAGATTGCACATTTAATTATCGGTTGCTTTTGATATTAGAAAGCTCGTTGCCGTGGAGAACATTATCAGGCATGAAAATGATCGTGATAATTGGGTGTGTATAATGCAAGGTGCACTTACGATAGCTACATAACAAATAATGATGAAAATAACCTTGCACCTCTTTATAATAACGCGAGAGGATTTTATGGGTGTACGCGGGGTGTTACTGTGATCAGCTAATAAGACCAGGAAATTCCCAACGCGGACAATTAATACCACCGGTACAGTTACGAAGGTCGCGAGACCAACAATTTCCAACGTGTTTATGGCTCCAGTAAAAGTAATTATGCATATTTTGTTGTTACTTTAGTTCATGATTTATCTTAATACAATAAAACGTGCCGGCGAAGGCCGGGTTATAAATACCACGAGTTTTATAAGAAACGAATCGCGGGAACCGATTACTAAAAATTGATTTTGTTGAGATTACAATCACCGACACACAGGTTACTTAATTCCTTTTGTAATGTAATTAAGCGATAGGGCGTGACGTGTAGCTTTTATCACTATTTCCGATTGTGTACAACTTTTGTGTTGTGCAATTTTCTAGATCGATTTTTTTTTAATTAAAAATTTATTTGAATGATAATTACACGGGTCGCAAAAATTTTTACTTGCATGGGATGTTTTAAGTAGTAATTACAGTTTAAGTAGCAGTCACAGTTTGGCTGGAAGTTGTGATTTTAAGTAGCAATCACGTTTTAAGTAGTAATCACAGTTTAAGTATCAGTAAGAGTTTAAATAGTAGTGATTTTAAGTAGTAATCACAGTTTAAATAGCAGTGATTTTAAGTAGAAAACACGTTTTAAGCAGCAATAACAGTTTAAGTAGCAGTAACAGTGTAAATAGCAGTGATTTTAAGTAGAAATCACGTTTTAAGTAGTAATCACAATTTAAGTAGCAGTCACAGTTTGGCTGACAGTTGTGGTTTTAAGTAGCAATCACGTTTTAAGTAGTAATCACAGGTTAAATATCAGTAACAGTTTAAATAGCAGTGATTTTAAGTAGCAATCACGATTCGAGTAGCAATAACAGTTTCAGTAACAGTCACAGTCCGCCTATTAATAACAGTAGCGACCTGTGATTTTTTAATACCTGTGAAAAATCACAAGTTTATGAAATAGCGTCCATCCCTAGAAGCTATGGGATTTTTTTAATTTTCTGATCTGACAACTACTCAAACCATACATCCGGAACGACCCAACTTTTGCTCAGACGCTCAGAGACCTCAGGAGAAAAATGAGCAAACATTATTATCGGCTTTAACTGAAATTAACGTCAGAGAAGTAAATACGTCATCATAGGCTGGAGAAGTCAAGAAGTGCATCCTGTTGAGGTTTCCGATTTTCCTTCGAGATTTTAATAATAATAATAATAATAATAATATTCATTTATTGCCCAAACGGAAGACCAATACTGGGATATACAAAGTGTGCAGCAAAAAAAAAAAAAGAAAAACATAGCTAATAAAATTAATAACTAACAAAAAAATAAAGCTTTTAAATATACTTATATAATATAAGAAACATAACTAAATTTGGAAAATAGGGTGAAACTACCTTGAAATTGGTTAACAATGATCACCAATAAAAATATCATTATATAACTTATTTCCATTGGTGCTCATATGTACTAATGGTGATTGGCGCAAAATATTTGTTCTGGCTGTAGGGATACAAAAAGTGTTGGAATAGCGAGATGGTAAACGAGGAATATTTAAATTTATTTGGGAAAGCAGCTGTGGACAGTCTATGGTATTTTTCAATAACTTAAATATAAACAAAGCACTGTAATTCTCCCGGCGATTTGACAATGACACGAAATTATGCTCATTCAACAAGCTCTGATAATCGATTGATCTGTCCGGATATATGCCGTCCATTTTATAAGATAAGAATTTTAAAAATCGTCTTTGGACACGTTCAATTTTAAGAGAAGCATTGTTATAATAGGGATACCATATAATAGAAGCATATTCTAACTTACTTCTAACAAGTGCATAATACAGTGTTTTCAATACAACTAAATCAGTAAAGTATTTAGACGTACGCATTAAAAACCCCAAAATCTTAAAGGCAGATGCAGAGATATTGTTTATATGATCAATAAAATTTAGATGGTAATCAAATAATACACCAAGATCCCTAATCTGCGTATTTACTTTAAGAGGGGTGCCATGAATGTTATAATGAAATTTAATGGAAGAACGTTTCCGACCATAAGAAACTACACAGCATTTATTAATATTCAAATTAAGTTTATTAGTAATACACCATTCAGTAATTAGATCAAGATTTTGTTGCAGGTAGATGGCATTGTGAATACAATTAATTGTATTATATATCTTCAGATCATCGGCATAGGCCAAGACAGGGCACGAAATCGAAGTTACTAGGTCATTTATAAACAATATAAAGAGCAAGGGCCCCAAGTTTGACCCCTGTGGAACACCAGATGAGCTATGAAATATATATGACTTAAACCCATTGTAGTAAACGTAATTCTGTCTGTCTTCAAGGTACGATGCTACAAATTTTAGTAATTGGGAAGTAAATCCAAAAGAGCTAAGTTTCTTTAATAAAATATTATGATCGATGGTATCAAACGCACGACTGAAATCAGTATAAATAACGTCCGTCTGTTGCTGTTTATCAATAGACTCAGCTATATATTGAGTAATAACTGCCAAATTAGTAATCGTTGATCGACCTGACAAAAACCCATGTTGGTAGGGAGAGATATATTTGTGCACGTGATAATAAATAGAATTATAGATGACATGCTCAAACACTTTAGCAAAGTTAGACAAAATAGCAATTGGCATTTCCACTAAAACCGCTACCCGAATATACAAAATGATTTGCCGCCCTCTATTAGATTATGCATCCATCCTTTTCTTCCAATCACCAAACCCCACTATTAAATCCATTCAAGTAAGCGAACGTGCATCCCTTAGAGCACTCACTAAAATACGCCATCCTAACAATCCCCTGTTCAACCCCTCAAACCATCTTCTTTACACCACAACAAACGTCTCCCCTATAGAAAATCGTCTTGTTTATCTCGCAGAGAAATTTGCAAGTAACCCCTCTAACTTCCACTTCCTTTCTCAATTCTGTATTCGTCGTAATCAAAATGTTGCCCGAAAATTTAAGCATCCTGCATCTACTCTGTATGAATTCATCTCATCATTTCACCCAAATAATTAACACCCACTATTTCCCTATCATTAGCTACTACTCATTGATCACTGAATACCTGGCAGAAAGACCTTCGGTCGATAGCCAATTGACATGAAAACTCCATGTATTGAATTGTTTATGTATTTATAATAATTTGTAACCTTTGTCAATAAAGATTTTGTATATATATAGCAATTGGCCTATAGTTAAGCATCTCGGCGGTGTCTCCTTTTTTGAAGATTGGATTTATGACTGCAGTTTTCCATAAATCCGGAAAAGTTGCTGTGTGGAGAGCTAGATTAAATATGGTAGTTAGGGGTTTGACAAATATGTGTTTACAGTCTTTTACAAGGAAGCTAGGTATCATATCATCACCACAAATAGCTGAATTTTTTAATCTATTGATACTCTTAATAATATCAGTCTTAGAAATATTACACACAGAGAATGATTCTTTATCAGAATATATATCTGTAACAGTTATGGATGTGTCTTTGGGAAGGTATGCTTGGGAGAAGACTCCGGCAAAACCGTTAACAATTTCTTGTGGTGAAGATAGCTTCCTATCTTCATGAATTAGCTGAGAAGGAATTCTTGAATTACCTTTCTTCTGCCGAACAAAGTTCCAAATATCTTTAGGTTTACTCCTAAGATTTTGTTCAATTTTGGATATGTGAGACTTGTAGGCATTGGAAATTTGAGATTTTGTGAGGTTTCGCAATCTATGAAACTCAGAGCGATAAAATGAAGAATTTGTGGATTTCCATTTTCGATGATAGTGTAGTTTCAATTTAACATTCCTTACAATTTCTCCAGTAAACCATGGAGGAAAACGGCTCGTTTTGCTTACATTATAAAATGGAACATGCTTATCGAGAACATTATATAAAATATTATAAAATTCATTGACTGCCACATTAGCCGAGTTACAGGATTCTAAGAACGACCAATCAATATTGTTTAAATCGTTATATAGCTCTACATAATTAGCTTTTCTAAAGTTGTACCTCTTATTAATATTTGTAGGGAAGGATACAGGCTTGCTAAATGTTTTCACTTCGATTAATGCAGATAAGGCAGGATGATGTGGATCCTCATTAACAAATGGAAATGTATCGTGTTCTAAATTGATTTTACAGTCAAAATTACATAAAACTAAATCGAGCAACCTATTATTAGTGTTCCTAACATATTAAATTGACCGAGTTCTAAGACATTCATAAAATTAACAAGCGAAAGAACTTTAGGATTATGCGATTGAATCTCAGTCTTATTTCCAAAACCCGGTATATTAAAATCACCAATAATTATCACAGGATTATCAACAATTAGTAATTCTATTTCCTCCAAAAATATATCTAGCATTTCACAAGTAGTGTCGGGAGGAACATATATAACAATTGAATAAAATATAAAAGAATTATAATTACATTTGCATAGAATGAAATCAATTAGTGGCACTAAAGTTTCAATACGGGTGGTATCGATACGTTCAAAAAAGATCCCATCCGCAAACGCCATTACAACTCCACCACCAGTTGTTCGCTGGGTTGCCGAAAAGTTTCTATCACTACGCACAACACTGTAACTACTATTAAATATTTCCGAGTTATTTACTGAATCGTTTAACCAGGTTTCAGTTAAAAATATAATATCAAACATTGAGTTATAAGAGTTGGTATAAAATAAATGTGTTTTAGATCTAATTCCACGAACATTTTGATAATATATATTAAGGTTAAAAGTATTGCTTCCGGGCAAATTTAGTTTTCCGAGTTATCCTTCGTAATTGTTGGTACACCTCGGATGTATTTAATTCTTATATGTGTTTCTCCAGCAGCCGTCCTTTGAAGTAAATCACTTTTGACCTTACGATAAAACTCCGATTGGTACGGTGTTTGATCCCTTGAGATGTGTACGTCTTTGAAAATTTGACCATGTCGGAGTTTGCTAATGTTACGGATTGCAGTGAAAACTAAAGATTCACTGGAAAGTCTTATTTTTAGTGGACGTTTCCTATTTGGACAAGAAGCGTCATATTTTCCAAGTCTGATAGGTTTGATATTCTCCTGTTGAACTTCTAGTACACCAAGTATTTCCCTAGCACTGATGATATCCATTTCAGACTGTTCGTGGCTAGATTTAGAGTTGGTTTCAGACAGCCCATAAATAATAATATTGCATTTCCTGTGTTCACGTTCGGCAATCTCCTGTATTATTTTTCCAGTAAATTCTACCGTCGAATTCTCAGATGTGCATGATGATTTGACACCGTTTTTTGAGCTGTTAAGATTTACTTCAAGCAAATTAAATTTCTCAGAAAGATCCCTTAAGGACTCTTTTAAACTAACATTTTCCTTGCGGATGTCATCCATTTGAAGTAAGAGTGTTTTTAGCTCAGCATTTTCTTTACGTAGTTCATTGCTATCACTAGATAATTTGTCAACCGATTTTTGCAAGGACAATACTGCATCCATCAGATCAGCCAGGGTAGCATTATCAGAGTTTATATTTTCTAATTTAGACTTGGTAGGTTTTTTATTAGGCATATTTCTTAATAGATACGATTAACGCGGTTTAAAATGATTATGGATTAAGGATAAATAAACAGGGGCACTCTTCACACTGCACGGTCGTTCACAGTGACTAACTTATCACAATACAAAACAGACCACGGATCATACACAAAAGAAACAGAGGGCTGGTTAGGATAAATTACTTTTATTTAAGAGTTAATAAACAGCGTTAAAATATGAATCAAAAGTGCATTGACCGAAGAAAAAGATTTTGTGTTTCTTGCCGATGTCGCGCTCGAAACGGCCTTGCCATAAAAAAAAAAAAACTCGATACCGATCGATTCAATAAACTCAGCTGTGCAGTTGCTAGTGAATTATTTAAAAATCAATTGCAAGGGATGCTATGAATCAATCAGCATGCGATTTTAACAGTGCATAGCTACTACATAAAATAAACAGCTCACCAAATATAATCAATTTCGGTTATGTTTCTCCCATCAAAAAGCACTTAATACTTGCAGCACGATCGCACACACGTGAACAATTCTCAATTTTAATAATAATAAAGTAGTGATAAATTTAATAAATGCGTATACACACTTTCTACTCAGTATGCTCGCATTCTTTTATCTCGAATAAGCAAGAATTCCTTAACATCTTAATAAAGCAATTGCATCCTCGATATTGCGCATGCATATATGAGGATAAACATTGACATTAGATGACCCGCGAGTCAAGTACAATGATGCCAACGTTTTGACATTCCATTTACATACAAATTATTTTTCAGACCAATAACCCTTGATAAATCTGATTACTCTTTGGGGCTGCGGGAATACTATCAAGAATAACTGTTACTTGCAGAATTGTGTTCGTAAATGAAGGCAAGTGGAAATTCTAGTCCGAGGGCAGGAATGTGCGCATTGGAACACGGTGCGAGAAAATGTGGGTGAAGATAGATTTCAATAGTGTTGCGGACCGCAATAAAATAATAAACGCAAATATGCAGATATACTGTACAACCCATATGGGAGTATGTAAATGGACGACCTTTCAATGTCGGTGGGTTGGTAACGTCTAAAACTCGAGGATCGAAAACAACATGAATTATGCAATGCCCAGCCCAATTATGTATGAATTGATATTTTAGAAACGTATTTTGTAAAATTAGTCTAATTCAATTAAAATTTGCGATTTAAAATTTTGAGAACTTTTGCAATAATTTCCTGAAGAAACCATTGGTTCGATTCGGGGTTTCTACACATCACTGGAAAGATCCCTTTTAAGAAGCCTCGGAAAATGGACTTTCGCAAAAACAAATGTCAATTTAAAGCCCGTAACGTGTTACCAAAGAAAACTCAAAAATGGAAAAAATCAAAAAATCAACTCTGTTAATAATCATCGTACTACCTTTTTCTTCATCAGAAGAACGAGCTAAATCAATTAATGTTAAAAAATTTCATCTAGAAAAAAATGCAAAAAAAATGGCAAGTCACCATGAACCTGTTGAAAGATTTTCAAAAAAGTCGATTATTTCAGACTTTGATCGGCCGTAGCGGCTAAACGAAAACTCAAAATTGAACGCGGTTTGCAAATCTGAGCTCCTCGTACGTCAATTAGTCGGATTAGAGATTTTTAATTTTTGATGAAAACTTGAAAACTTTACATGAGTAAACCTCTTGGAAATTTGTTAAAAAATGCAACTTTCTTAAAAATCATCGTAGACTATGAATTATACCTTTTTTTCATCAGAAAGACGAGAGAAATTGATTGCCGTTAAAAAATTTCAGCCATCTTCAATAGCAAAAAAATTAGTCAGTCACCATGAACATTTTAGGAAATTTAAGAAAATAATTGATTTTTCAGACTTTGATTGGCCGTAGCGGCTAAACGAAAACTCCAAATTGAACGCGGTTAGCAAATCTGAGCTCCTCGTACGTCAATTAGTCGGATTAGAGATTTTTAATTTTTGATAAAAACACGAAAAAAGACATGACTAACCCCCTTGGAAATTTTGTTAAAAAATGCAACTTTCTTAAAAATCATCGTAGACTATAAATTATACATTTTTTTTCATCAGAAAGACGAGAGAAATTGATTGCCGTTAAAAAAATTCAGCTATCTTTAATAGCGAAAAAATTAGTCAGTCACCATGAGGATTTTGGAAAATTTAAGAAAATAATTGATTTTTCAGACTTTGATCGGCCGTAGCGGCTAAACGAAAACTCCAAATTGAACGCGGTTAGCAAATCCGAGCTCCTCGTACGTCAATTAGTCGGATTAGAGATTTTTAATTTTTGATGAAAACTTGAAAAAAGACAAGAAATTGGAAATTTTGTTAAAAAATGCAACTTTCTTAAAAATCATCGTAGACTATAAATTATACATTTTTTTTCATCAGAAAGACGAGAGAAATTGATTGCCGTTAAAAAATTTCAGCTATCTTCAATAGCAAAAAAATTAGTCAGTCACCATGAACATTTTAGGAAATTTAAGAAAATAATTGATTTTTCAGACTTTGATCGGCCGTAGCGGCTAAACGAAAACTCCAAATTGAACGCGGTTTGCAAATCTGAGCTCCTCGTACGCCAATTAGTCGGATTAGAGATTTTTAATTTTTGATGAAAACTTGAAAAAGGACAAGACTAACCGATCTAAACCCCGACTAACCCGTTGGAAATTTTGTTAAAAAATGCAACTTTCTTAAAAATCATCGTAGACTATGAATTATACCTTTTTTTTCATCAGAAAGACGAGAGAAATTGATTGCCGTTAAAAAATTTCAGCTAACTTCAACAGCAAAAAAAATAGCAAGTCACCATGAACATTTTAGAAAATTAAAAAAAAATATTGATTTTTCAGACTTTGAACGGCCGTAGCGGCTGAACGAAAACTCCAAATTGAACGCGGTTTGCAAATCTGTGCTCCTTGTGTATAAATTAGTCGGATTCAATTAAAATTAGCGATTTAAAATTTTTGACGAAAACCTGAAAAAACCCCCTTCTTACTTATGCTCAAAAATTGGTTTTGAAATGATTTCCTGAAGAAACCACTGGTTAGATTCGGGGTTTCTATGCGTCACTGGAAAGATCGCTTTAAGACCCTTCAGGAAATGTACTTGCGCAAGAACAAAAGTCAATTTGAAGCCCGTGGCGCGTTCGCAAAGAAAATTCGAAAATGGAAAAAATCGAAAAAATCAACTTTTTTAAAAATTATCGTAGACCAATAAAGTGCACCTCTTTTTCACCAGAAAAACGAGAGAAAACGATTGGCGTTGAAAAATTTCAGCTATCTTAAATAGCAAAAAAGTTTTTTGTGGTAAAATCCGGATCTCAAGATGATGCCAAAGAGGATACAGCCGTCAGATATGTAGGTTTGCATTAGTATTTCATTAAAACTGTTCTTTCATTACATAACTTATTACGTGTGGTTGTGGTACGTTTTACGATGATGGTTTGACAAATTATTTGCATAAAATAGGACGCCCTCTTCTCCGGTGCGCCGTTATAACAATTATTTAGATGCGGTTTCAGTGGCACACAAAGATATTGTTTGCTGTTTGATGGCCGGAGATGGTTACGTCGTGTACCGGGATAATTACTCCACTGTTTTACTGCCAGCCATAAACGGCCGTCATTAGCTCACCTTACCATTATTACCGGTATTTCTTACTACATGTTTTTTTATGATGGTAATTGATTAATTATAATTTGAAACCTTAATAGAATTCATTATTTTAATATTTACATATTGGTAGTTCATATTATTAAGGATAGTAATATAAAATACATTTAATTCTACCAAATAAAAAGTCAATAAATTTATTTTGTTTTATTATTGGTGGATCGAGTCGACAATTTTTTTACAACTCCGTACACATCGTCAAAGTTGGACATGGTTTCCTGAAAAAACATTTTTTTCTCAGGGGTGCTAGAGGGGGGCGGAAGGTGTTACGCTTAAGTAGCATGCATGATTTTAAAGAAGACACTTCAAAGTGTTTCGCCTTCAAAGATTCCATCAAAATCGATTGAAAATACGCCGAGTTATGGCGATTTGAAAATAGTCGAAATTTCACGAATTTCGAGTGTTAAATTTGCGATTATATTAAAGCGTGAATAAATCGTAATTATGAATACGAAACCAGTTATTATTAATAAATATGTATATAACCTTAACTTAAAATAAAACACCATAACCAATCCGATTAAAAATCAATGAATGCAAATTCGTTTTTATAGCCAAAATACCGTACACTTAAAATCAATTTATTCCCGAAACCTTTGAAAAAAAAAACCTCCAAATAACTATAATTTTCTTTGCGCGCATGAAGTTTCCCATACGTTTTCATATCGCTAAACTAATTACCGAAATCACTGAATTATACATTCGTGCCTCTTACGTAATTATTTACCTTAGAATGAAATCCGCGAAATAATCCAAGCTATTAATTATACTACACAACACGAACAACGAAAGTCTCTAATGATACACGGGCGAACATCGTACACAATCTTATCTACGCCGGCTATAAACTATTACTGAACTGGCTAAAAACTCGAAACTAATAATAATAAGGTATCGAAGGCTATTAGAGAAACATCAGTGTGTAACACCTTTGTCCTTTCTATTTTACATTCTTTGCGTTTGATCTGCGCGTAACGCGTACACTCGCAGCTACGGGATTTTGTAATCATATCTCACCCAAATTCTAAATTCCAAAGTCCGATTATAAATCGATATTTATCTTATTTAAAACTACCCAATTTTAACGCCCCCTGGTGTACAAATATCGACAACCTAGACATGTAAATTAATTGAAGAAAACTAAAAACTGAAAAACTTTTGTTAAAAAATATTTATTATTTTTAACCATAAATCGTAGTGTAATTGTTTTGCAAATCCTAACAAATACTTTTGCATCTGTATTCTAACTGAAACAGTTTACCTACCATTAAAATGCTGACTACAACAAAAGTTATGATTTTTTTAAATTGTCGATGCAATAAAATTCAAATTCGAGTCGGAATTTAAAAAATTGTAAAAACTTTAAATCGTTGCGTAATTGTCTTGGTAATACTAACAAATACTTCTGCGTCTGTTAACTAACCCAAGTAGTTTACCTACTTTAGAAATTCTGACTACAACAAAAGTTATGAATTTTTTAAATTGTCGATGCAATAAAATTCAAATTCAAGTCGGAATTAAAAAAATCGTAAAATATTGAAATTGTCGCGTAATTGTCTTGGTAATACTAACAAATACTTTTGCGACTGTTTGCTAACCCAAACACTTTAATTAGTTAAAAAATTCTGACTACGACAAAAGTTATGAATTTTTTAAATTGTCGATGCAATAAAATTCAAATTCAAGTCGGAATTAAAAAAATCGTAAAAAATTGAAATCGTCGCGTATTTGTCTTGGTAATACTAACAAATACTTTAGCGTCTGTTTGCTAACCCAAACAGTTAAATTAATTTAAAAATTCTGTCTACAACAAAAGTTATGAATTTTTTAAATTGTCGATGCAATAAAATTCAAATTCAAGTCGAAATTAAAAAAATCGCAAAAAATTGAAATTGTCGCGTAATTGTCTTGGTAATACTAACAAATACTTTTGCGACTGTTTGCTAACCTAAACACTTTAATTAGTTTAAAAATTCTGACTACAACAATAGTTATGAATTTTTTAAATTGCCAATGCAATAAAATTCAAATTCAAGTCGGAATTAAAAAAATCGTAAAAAATTTCAATTGTCGCGTAATTGTCTTGGTAATACTAACAAATACTTTAGCGTCTGTTTGGTAACCCAAACAGTTAAATTAATTTAAAAATTCTGACTACAACAAAAGTTATGAATTTTTTAAATTGTCGATGCAATAAAATTCAAATTCAAGTCGAAATTAAAAAAATCGTAAAAAATTGAAATTGTCGCGTAATTGTCTTGGTAAAACTAACAAATACTTTTGCGACTGTTTGCTAACCCAAACACTTTAATTAGTTTAAAAATTCTGACTACAACAAAAGTTATGAATTTTTTAAATTGTCGATGCAATAAAATTCAAATTCAAGTCGGAATTTAAAAAATCGTAAAAAATTGAAATTGTCGCGTAATTGTCTTGGTAATACCAACAAATACTTTTGCGTCTGTTTGCTAACCAAAGTAGTTTACCTACTTTAAAAATTCTGACTACAACAAAAGTTATGAATTTTTTAAATTGTCGATGCAATAAAATTCAAATTCAAGTCGGAATTTAAAGAATCGTAAAAAATTGAAATCGTTGCGTAATTGTCTTGGTAATACTAACAAATACTTTTGCTTCTTTTTTGCTAACCCAAGTACTTTACCTACTTTAAAAATTCTGACTACAACAAAAGTTATACATTTTTTAAATTGTCGCTGCAATTAAAAAAAAATATGAATTTTCAAATTGTTATGTGACTGTTTTGCAAATGCCAAACAGATACTTTTGCATTGAATTAGTAACCAAAAACAGCTTACTTATTAAAAGAAATGCGTACTAAGAAAAAAGTTATATATTTTTTTAAATTGCTTCTGGCGGAAGGTTAAAGTTTTAACCAAAATTTAAAAAAATCATTATTCATTTGGCTTGATGAGATCTCTAAGATGACTTGAAAACTGTTATAATATAATAGTGAAATTAAAAATAAAATAAAAAAAGAACAAAATAAAAAAAATAAAAAAAAAACAAATAAAAATAAAATAATATAAAATAACACTTTGCATACCATCAAAACATCGTTTAATTACCGAAATACCAAAATCGCAAAACAGTTACGCGTTTAAAAAAAAAAAGAATGATTACATAAAGTTTCACCTTAACGGTCGCTTTCTCGTCTCGGCGGGTATAAATTATGGCGTCGGTCTCGTTTGATTTATACAAGAAACCTTCAATGAGGAATGCGCGTATTCGGTCATGACCAAGACGGAAGAACAGAAGAGGAGAGAAAACGAGAGCGGGCCCCATTACTACGGTACACACCTGCGGTACATATTTTCGGTTCCGAAAATGGTCATTATCTACAAATTGCCGAACACCATTTTTTTTTTCTTCTCTCTAATGCGTGGTACGCCCGGCTGATTTACCGGCGCTTGTTATTTTCACGAACGATTTAATCTGGTATATAAGTTAAACGTGATCAATTAAGAATGTTTGCTTTACTTACGTAATATTTCAGGAGGAGGTTCAGAGAGGTAACTCACCTGGAAATAAAAGAAGACGTTCGTTAATAGATTAAGTAAAGGTTGTTGTGTTTACTTTTTTTCACGAACCATTAGCACCAGTGTTAATTAATTAGGGAATTCTATGGAGGTATAACCTCGTCGGTTGAAACGAATGTTATGAACAAATTGATTTTTCTTTTGTTGAGTTTTTAGGAGTTTATAAGCGTGAAATAATTTTTAGATGGTTACTTAGGGGTTATCTGTTATTAAACATAATTGAAAAATCTATTGTGCCCAATAAAATCATATATTTCCACTGCAGCACATCATATAAATTTTGAACTGTTTTTTACGTGATGGCTGAAAATTTCTTAGGCGAATTGATAAGTTTCAAATATTTCGAAGAAACACTCATATTTCCACCCCCTAAAAAAAATACTCCCGCACATCATTGAATTTTTTTTCTGCTGCATATTCAAAAACCACAATTATTTGGGAAGATAAATGTCTTGTGAAACGATTTGAATTTTTGTAGAATTTTTTTCCCGCGTTTTATATTAATTTTAAATTTTTAGCATTCAAGTGTGCGTCATTGAAAAAATGCATTTTCAAAAATTCATAACTCAACTGAAAATTGCTGCAGATTTAAAAATCAAAACTATTTTGAAAGATCGATGTCTTGTGAAGTGATTTAAGTTTTTGTAGAATTTTTTTCCCTCGTTTTATATTAATTTTCAATTATTTGCGTTAGAGTGTGCGCCATTGAAAAAAAAAGCAATTTTCAAAAATTCACAACTCAACTGAAAATTGCTGCAGATTTAAAAATCAAAATTATTTTGAAAGATCGATGTCTTCTGAAGTGATTTAAGTTTTTGTAGAATTTTTTTCCCGCGTTTTATATTAATTTTCAATTTTTTGCGTTCGAGTGTGCGCCATTAAAAAAAAAACAATTTTCAAAAATTCATAACTCAACTGAAAATTGATGCAGATTTAAAAATCAAAATTATTTTGAAAGATCGATGTTTTGTGAAGTGATTTAAGTTTTTGTAGAATTTTTTTCCGGCGTTTCATATTAATTTTCAATTATTTGCATTCGAGTGTGCGTCATTGAAAAAAAAATACATTTTCAAAAATTCATAACTCAACTGAAAATTGTTGCACATTCAAAAACCAAAATTATTTTGAAAGATCGACGTCTTGTTAAGTGATTTAAGTTTTTGTAGAAAATTTTTTCCCACGTTTCAAATTAATTTTCAATTTTTTTGCATTCGAGTGTGCGTCACTGAAAAAAATCAATTTTCAAAAATTCATAACTCGACTGAAAATTGCTGCAGGTTCAAAAATCAAAATTATTTTGAAAGATCGATGTCTTTGAAGTGATTTAAGTTTTCGTAGAATTTTTTTCCCGCGTTTCATTTTAATTTTTTGCATTCGAATGTGCGTCATTGGAAAAAAATACATTTTCAAAAATTCATATCTCGACTGAAAATTGATGCAGATTCAAAAATCAAAATTATTTTAAAAGTTTGATGTCTTATGAAGGGATTTAAGTTTTTGTAGATTTTTTTTCCCGCGTTTCATATTAATTTTCATTTTTTGCATTCGAGTGGCGTCATTGAAAAAAAATACATTTTAAAAAATTCATAACTCGCCTGCAAATTGATGCAGATTGAAAAATTAAAATTATTTTGAAAGATCGATGTCTTGTGAAGTGATTTAAGTTTTTGTAGAATTTTGTTCTCGCGTTTCATATTAATTTTCAATTTTTTACGTTCGAGTGTGCGTCTTTGAAAAAAATCCATTTTCAAAAATTCATACTTCGACTGAAAATTGCTGCAGATTTAAAAATCAAAATTATTTTGAAAGATCGATGTCTTGTGAAGTGATTTAAGTTTTTGTAGAATTTTTTTCCTGCGTTTCATGTCAATTTTCAATTTTTTGCATTCGAGTGTGCGTCATTGAAAAAATACATTTTCAAAAATTCATAACTCGACTGAAAATTGCTGCAGATTTAAAAATCAAAATTATTTTGAAAGATCGATGTCTTGTGAAGTGATTTAAGTTTTTGTAGAATTTTTTTCCCGCGTTTCATATTAATGTTCAATTTTTTGCATTCGAGTGTGCGTTATTGAAAAAAAAAAACATTTTCAAAAATTCATAACTCGACTGAAAATTGCTGCAGATTTAAAAATCAAAATTATTTTGAAAGATCGATGTCTTGTGAAGCGATTTGAATATTTGTAGAATTTTTTTCCCGCGTTTCATATTAATTTTAAAATTTTTGCATTCGAGTGTGTGTCATTGAAAAAAATTCATAACTCGACTGAAAATTGGTGCAGATTTAAAAATCAAAATTATTTTGAAAGATCGATGTCTTGTGGTGTGATTTAAATGATTATAGAAATGTTTTTCCCGCGTTTCATATTAATTTTCAATTTTTTGCATTCGAGTTTGCGTCATTGAAAAAAAAATACATTTTCAAAAATTCATAACTCGACTGAAAATTGCTGCAGATTTAAAAATCAAAATTATTTTGAAAGATCGATGTCTTGTGAAGCGATTTGAATATTAGTAGAATTTTTTTCCCGCGTTTCATATTAATTTTAAAATTTTTGCATTCGAGTGTGTGTCATTGAAAAAAATTCATAACTCGACTGAAAATTGCTGCAGATTTAAAAATCGGAATTATTTTGAAAGATCGATGTCTTGTGAAGTGATTTAAGTTTTTGTAGAATTTTGTCCCCGCGTTTCATATTAATTTTCAATTTTTTGCATTCGAGTGTGCGTCATTGAAAAAAATAAATTTTCAAAAATTCATAACTCGATTGAAAATTGCTGCAGATTTAAAAATCAAAATTATTTTGAAAGATCGATGTCTTGTGATGTGATTTAAGTTTTTGTAGAATTTTTTTTGCCGCGTTTGATATTAATTTTCAATTTTTTGCATTCGAGTGTGTGTCATTGAAAAAAATTACATTTTCAAAAATTCATAACTCGACTGAAAATTGCTGCACATTCAAAAACTAAAATTATTTCGAAAGATCGATGTCTTGTGAAGTGATTTAAGTTTATGTAGAAATTTTTCCCCCGCGTTTTATATTAATTTTCAATTTTTTGCATTCGAGTGTGCGTCATTGAAAAAATCCATTTTCAAAAATTCATAACTCAACTGAAAATTGCTGCAGATTTAAAAATCAAAATTATTTTGAAAGATCGATTTATTGTGAAGTGATTTAATTTTTTGTAGAATTTCTTTTCCGCGTTTCATATTAATTTTCAATTTTTGCGTTCGAGTGGGCGTCATTGAAAATAAATCAATTTTCAAAAATTCATAACTCGACTGAAAATTGCTGCAGATTTAAAAATCAAAATTATTTTGAAAGATCGATGTCTTGTCAAGTGATTTTAATTTTTGTAGAATTTTTTTCCCGCGTTTTATATTAATTTTCAATTATTTGCATTCGAGTGTGCGTCAATGAAAAAAATTCATTTTCAAAAATTCATAACTCGACTGAAAATTGCTGCATATTTGAAAATCAAAACTATTTTGAATTGTTGATGTCTTGTGATGTGATTTAAGTTTTTGTAGAATTTTTTTCTCGCGTTTCATATTAATTTTCAATTTTTTGGATTCGAGTGTGCGTCATTGAAAAAAAAATACATTTTCAAAAATTCATAACTTGACTGAAAATTGCTGCAGATTTAAAAATCACAATTATTTTGAAAGATCGATGTCTTGTTAAGTGATTTAAGTGTTTCTAGAAATTTTTTTCCCGCGTTTGATATTAATTTTCATTTTTTTTGCATTCGAGTGTGCGTCATTGAAAAAAACATATATTTTCAAAAATTTATAACTCGACTGAAAATTGCTGCAGATTTAAAAATCAAAATTATTTTGAAAGATCCATGTCTTGTGAAGCGATTTGAATTTTTGTAGAATTTTTTTCCCGCGTTTCATATTAATTTTCATTTTTTTGCATTCGAGTGTGCGTCTTAGAAAAAAAATACATTTTCAAAAATTCATAATTCGACTGAAAATTGTTGCACATTCAAAAACCAAAATTATTTTGAGAAGCAAGTATATTTTCTGATGGGTCTTGAAGGGATCTTTCTAGTGACGCATCGAAACAGTGGTTTCTTTAGGAAATCATTTCAAAACTAAATTTTGAACGAAAGTAAGAAGCACAGATTTATATATTCAGTCTCACCTTCCAAGATTCAAGATTGAATCATCAGAAAAGTGAAAAATAGAGTGAATTACGACATGAATACATTTCGTAAAAAGTTATATAATAACATAATTAGGTTAGTTGGATTTCTCGAAAATATACGACATAAAACGTGCTGCTGACAATTTACATGCAAATAAACGTTTTCTCCACGGATGTCAAGGTCGAACGCATTGGTACACGTGGCAGTAATTAAAACATAGTTATCAGAATTCGAAACAAGATGAATACATGAACAAGATGTGTTTATTTTTCCTTCGTTCATAAATGGAGACATTTAAAATAATAACAATGAATTACAGAATACATTTGAATAATTGCATTTAATTATCAGATGATTGCAATAATTTTTTGTTGGATTTTATTTTAATTCAATTCATAATTTATAAACTTTACATAATACGTTACTGTGGTATCAATTTTAAATCAAAAGCTGCGTGATTTATCTTCATAAATCAATTTTATCCTGATGTTAAAGTTGCTAATGGTTACAAAAATAGTCTTGTTTTATTTAAAAATTCGATAATTACCGTTCGCTTCCTGATGCAATTTTTGAATGCGGATTTGATTCGAAATGCAGTGGGAACCATTGAAACTTCCGTCTTTCCACGTTCGTCCGTATTTAATTATCCTCTTACACGATTTTGTTGACTTAATAGAAATTTGTATAAACAAAAATCGCATCCGATTTCTATCAGGAAACGCTGGTGCTAAACTGCGACATGCCACGTTATTAATTACTTCCTAGTCTTCACTCGAGTGTGCATATTCATCGGGCATGACTCTTGATTGACATTGATAATGTGTTATTTCATATTAATTACGGGGTAATATGATTAGAAATATACGTCGGAGGATTGAGTTTTTTTTTCTTGAGCTTAAATTTCACCGGAATGCGTGCCTAATGCGCTAGATTACAGAGAAATATTAAATTAATGATCATCCGCGGACGCATATTTTAGGATTGTGTTCTCGTTATTTCTGTTGGTATTATCATTTTTATGCAGATACACCAATTAATAAGAGATTACTTTCATTTTTTATGTTGTTTAAGCATCATTAAAACGTTGCAGCCGATTTGGTCGCAAGCGCACATTAATTATAAATTTAAGCGTTTATTGAAATTGAATGCCGTTATGGCGGAATAAGCGACGAACCCGCGATGTAGAAGAGTTAAACGCTGGATTAAGCGACGAACCCGTGATGTGGAAATTGTATGCTGGAGTAAGCGGACAACCCATCATATGATTCGAATTCAAATCAAATCATTTATTTGGTACTATAACGGAGCTTATATAAATATAAAATATAAATGTGTGTTTCTTCGAAAAATATGAAACTCATTAATTCGCCTAAAGAAATTCCGCTCATCACGGGAAAAATAATAAAAAAAATCTGTGATGTGAGAGAACCACTTTTTAAGGGGTGGAAATACGCATTTTTCTTCGAAAAATTTGAAACTTATCTTTTCACCCAACAAAGTTTCGGTGATCACGCGAAAAATAGTTAAAAAATTCTATGATGTCCGTTAGTCATTTTATAGGGGGTGTAAATGTGTGCGTTTCTTCGAAAAAATATAAAACTTATTAATTCGCCTAAGAAACTTTCAGCCATCACGCGAAAAATAGTTAAAAAAATCTGTGATGTGCGGGAGTCATTTTTTAGGGGGTGGAAACATGACTGTTTCTTCGAAAAAAAGCGAAAATTATCAATTCGCCTAATAAATCTCCAGCCATCATGTAAAAAATAGTAAAAAAATTCTATGATGTGCGTGAGTCATTTTATAGGGGGTGTAAATGTGTGCGTTTTTTCGAAAAAATATGAAACTTATCAAACCGTCTAAGAAATTTCCTGTCATCACAAAAAAAAATAATTTAAAAAAATTATGATATGCTGGAGTGGTTTTTTAGGGGGGTAAAAATATGTGTGTTTTTTCGAAAAATATAAAACTTATTAATTCGCCTAAGAAATTTTCAGCCATCACGCGAAAAATAGTTAAAAAAATCTGTGATGTGCGGGAGTCATTTTTTAGGGGGTGGAAACATGACTGTTTCTTCGAAAAAAAAACGAAAATTATCAATTCGCCTAATAAATCTCCAGCCATCACGTAAAAAATAGTAAAAAAATTCTATGATGTGCGTGAGTCATTTTATAGGGGGTGTAAATGTGTGCGTTTCTTCGAAAAAATATGAAACTTATCAAACCGTCTAAGAAATTAAATTAAATCACGAAAAAAATAATTTAAAAAAATTATGATGTGCTGGAGTGGTTTTTTAGGGGGGTGAAAACATGTGTGTTTTTTCAAAAAATATAAAACTTATTAATTCGCCTAAGAAATTTTCAGCCATCACGCGAAAAATAGTTAAAAAAATCTGTGATGTGCGGGAGTCATTTTTTAGGGGGTGGAAACATGACTGTTTCTTCGAAAAAAAAGCGAAAATTATCAATTCGCCTAATAAATCTCCAGCCATCATGTAAAAAATAGTAAAAAAATTCTATGATGTGCGTGAGTCATTTTATAGGGGGTGTAAATGTGTGCGTTTTTTCGAAAAAATATGAAACTTATCAAACCGTCTAAGAAATTTCCTGTCATCACAAAAAAAAATAATTTAAAAAAATTATGATATGCTGGAGTGGTTTTTTAGGGGGGTAAAAATATGTGTGTTTTTTCGAAAAATATAAAACTTATTAATTCGCCTAAGAAATTTTCAGCCATCACGCGAAAAATAGTTAAAAAAATCTGTGATGTGCGGGAGTCATTTTTTAGGGGGTGGAAACATGACTGTTTCTTTGAAAAAATAAACTAAAATTTTCAATTCGCCTAATAAATCTCCAGACATCACGTCAAAAATAGTAAAAAAATTCTATGATGTGCGAGAGTCGTTTTTTAAGGGGGTTTAAATACGCGTGTTTCTTCGAAAAATATTAAAATTATCAATTCACCTTTTAAATTTCCAGCGATCACGCGAAAACTAGTTAAAAAAATTTGTGATGTGCGGGAGCAGTTTTGTTAGAGGGTGGAAACATGTGTGTTTCTTCAAAAAATTTAAAACTTAATTAATTCGCCTAACAAATTTCCTGCCATCACCTGAAAAATAGTAAAAAAAAATCTGTAATGTGTGGGAGTCATTTTTTTAGAGGGTAGAAATATGTGTGTTTCTTCGAAAAATATTAAACTTGGTAATTCGCTTAAGAAATTTCCAGCTATCACGTAAAAAATAGGTAAAAAAATTCTAAAATATGCGGGAGTCGTTTTTTAGGAGGTAGAAATATGTGTGTTTCTTCGAAAACTATGAAACTTATAGAGTCGCCTAAGAAATTTTCAGTCATCGCGTGAAAAATATTAAAAAATATATATTTTGTGCGGGAGTAGTTTTTTCAGAATAGCGCATAAAATTAAAAACCAAATGAGACGCGTGAAAAAAAATCCACAAAAATTCCAATCAGTTCACAAGACGTCGATCTTTCAAGATAATTTAGATTTTTGAATGTGCAACTATTTTTAGTCGAGTTGCGAATTTTTAATATGAAACGCGGGAAAAAATTCTACAAAAATTTAAATCACTTCACAAGACATCAACAATTCAAAAAACTTTTGATTTTTAAATCTGCAGCAATTTGCAGGCGAGTTATGAATTTTTGAAAATGTATTTTTTTCAACGGCGCACACTCGAATGCAAAAAATTGAAAATTAATATGAAACGCGGGAAAAAAATTCTACAAAAATTTAAATCGCTTCACAAGACATTGATCGTTCAAAATAATTTTGGTTTTTAAATCTGCAGCAATTTTCAGTCGAGTTATGAATTTTTGAAAATGGACTTTTTCAATGACACACACTCGAATGCAAAAAATTGAAAATTAATATGAAACGCGGGAAAAAAAATCCACAAAAACTTAAACCACTTCACAAGACATCGATCTTTTAAAATAATTTTTATTTTTAAATCTGTAGAAATTTTTAGTCGAGTTATGAATTTTTGAAAATGGATTTGTTTTCAATGATGCTCACTCGAATACAAAAAATTGAAAATTAATATCAAACGCCGGAAAAACATTTCTACAAAAACTTAAATCACATCACAAGACATCGATCTTTCAAAATAATTTTGATTTTTAAATCAGCATCAATTTTCTGTCGAGTTATGAATTTTTGAAAATGTAATTTTTTTCAATGACGCACACTCGAATGCAAAAAATTTAAAATTAATATCAAACGCGGGAAAAAAATTCTATAAAAACTTAAATCACTTCACAAGACATCGATCTTTCAAAATAATTTTTATTTTCAAATCTGTAGCAATTTTCAGTCGAGTTATGAATTTTTGAAAATAGACTTTTTCAATGACACACACTCGAATGCAAAAAATTGAAAATTAATATGAAACGCGGAAAGAAATTTCTACAAACACTTAAATCACATCATAAGACATCGATCTTTCAAAATAATTTTGAGTTTTAAATCTGCATCAATTTTCAGTCGAGTTAAAAATTTTTGAAAATGTGTTTTTTTTCAATGACGCACACTTGAATGCAAAAAATTGAAAATTAATGTGAAACGCGGGAAAAAAATTCTACAAAAACTTAAACCACTTCACAAGACATCGATCTTTCAAAATAATTTTGATTTTTAAATCTGCATCAATTTTCAGTCGAGTTATGAATTTTTGAAAATGTATTTTTTCAATGATGCACACACGAATGCAAAAAATTGAAAATTAATATAAAACGCAGGAAAAAAATTCTACAAAAATTTAAATCGCTTCACAAGACATTTATCTTTTAAAACAATTTTTGTTTTTGAATGTGCAGCAGAAAAGAAAATTCTATGATGTGCGGGAGTAGTTTCTTAGGGGGTGGAAATATGTGTATTTCTTCGAAAAATAAGAAACTTCTCAGTTCGCCTAAAATATTTCCAGCTATCACCTGATACCTTTTTTTGCATCAGAAGAACGAGCTAAATCGATTAGCGTTAAAAAAAATTCTCTAGAAAAAATTGCAAAAAAGTTGGCAAGACATCATGAACTTTTTGAAAATTTTTGAAGAGAGTCGATGTTTTCAGACTTTAAACGGCCGTAAAAAATCCGAAACAAATGCGGTTTTAAAATATGTGCTCCTTGGGCGCAAGTTAGTCGGATTCAATTAAAATTGGAGATTTTTAATTTTGGACGAAAACGTGAAAAACTATAGAAGGGTCTTACTACTTTTGCTTAAAAATTGGCTATGAAATGATTTCCTGAAGAAACCATTGGTTCGATTCGGGGTTTCCATGCATCACTGGAAAGATGCCTTCAAGACCCTTCAGAACATTTGCGCAAAAACAAATGTCAATTTAAAGCCCGTGACGCGTCAACAAAGTCAATTTTTTCAGACTTTAAACGGCCGTAGCGGCTAAACTAAAAATCCAAATCGAACGCGGTTTTCAAATCTGAGCTCCTCGGGTGCAAGTTAGTCGGATTCGATTAAAATTGGCGATTTTTAATTTTTGACGAAAACGTGAAAACTATAGAAGGGTCCCCCCTTCCTACTTTTGCTCAAAAATTGGCTTTGAAACGATTTCCTGAAAAAACCACTGGTTCGATTCGGGGTTTCTATACTTCATTGGAAAGATCTCTTGAAGACCCTTTAGAAAATGTACTTGCGCAAAAATAAATGCCGATTTGAAGCCCGTGACGCGTCAGCAAAGAAAACTCGAAAATGAAAAAATTGGAAAAATCAAGTTTTTTAATAACCATCCTAGATGATTAAAGTGTACATACTTTTTCACCAGAAGAATGAGAAAAATCGATTGATGTTTTAAAATCCCAGCAAAAATTCAGTATTTACACCAAATTAATTGAATACCACTGTAAAATATTGCTTGATAAAGAATGTTGGTTAGATGGTGTAGTTGATTGCGCCACCGACGACGTTCAAAACGCACGTTTTTTTTTTCTCTTTTTTTTATTAATTCAATCATAATTAACTTCATCTGATACACTCGTAACTGTTTTCGAGATGATGAATGAACGCACTTGAATAGTGTTTCCTGTCCATTAAATTTTTTCTCCGTTGTCATCTTCCTTTCTTATTCCATTCTGTATTGTGTTAGGTAACAGTCCTTCGGTTCGGATTTGACCTTCCTATCAAAACCGTTCACCCCTTCGCCCTACTTTCGTGCCCGATCCGTGTCAGGCTTGTTCCCAGCGACTCGAAAACAATGCATCAAGTGCATCATGTGCATTCCGTTTCCGTTTATTTATTAATGTTCCCGCACATTGACCGTACGATTGGTTAAACTGTGTTTATTTTTAATTCAACCTCCTTTAATACAGTTCCACCCAGAGAGAGACAATACATTTGTTGAGACACTTTAAGAAATGACCTCAGCAGGGAATTGTCCAGAGGTCTTTCGGCCTTGGCCTAGGTCTATCCATTTAACCAGGGTCAATTATATAGCGTAGGCGTAGTAAATCATCTAATTATTGTACCAACTTTTTTTGCGCAATTTAAAACAAATAAAAATAATTTGGGTCGATATGAAATTAAATTCTTCTTCGAACGTGTATGATCTGGATCATGTGCTTGATCAACTCTGATCAGTTTCGAATATCAGACTTGGGATGTGACCAACATTAATTAACGTTCAACATGATTTCATCAAGTATAACAAGCCTTGTCCACTTATTAAGATCTTATTAAGGCACTAAATTTTGGGCAAAGCTCGTTAAAATAATGAATGACAAAATCCTTAAACTTAGACCACTAGATTCAAGGTTAGCTCGTTAAAATGACAAACGACAAAATCCTTGAAGTTAGACCACTAGATTCAAGGATTTTATATATCATAGCTGGCTCCATCCTGCTATACATTTCAATATTGCGCAACATTGATAAGCACGGACTCGTTAGTATTAACATCTTAATTTCGAAAAATGTTTCCGTTACATCATTACCGATATGATCCGCGCACCGTCCGTCCGCGTCCGTCCCTGGATCTTGGAAGTAAACCGTATCGCGTTACGTGATTTAAATTCTGATTCCATCCCGAGATAGTTTCACTGTTAGATGAGTAAGAGATATTTTCCAATTATGTAAATCCAGTGTATTACTCACGTGAATTTATTGCGGAAATAAATATATCATATCCTTACTTTTCGCCCCGTGTCCGCGCGCGCGCTCGCCTGGGTGTGTGTGTGCACGTGTGGGCCCTGATGATTCGACGATTTCCTTACCGGGACCAACGTAAAAAATCACGTGTAATTGAACGTTATTTATTAAGTCTGCGCGGGCATAGGAATCTCGTTTAAATTACTGTTAACTGCCAGCAATAAAACGATTTTGCTATTCGCCTTTTTTTCTAATTCGCGAAACTGGCTCGAAACGCGCATATGACGGAGGGAATAACGGATTCTGCTTCATTGACTGATTCTCTGTTGAGCGGTTCCGCTGCGCTGCCCACATTTTGTATGTTAATTAAACACGAAAACAATCGCCGCGGCGGTGTGGCGCCCACTTCGATAATCTGTCATGGTCGAAAACGGTGTTCACCCTCTGGTTTTTGGAGCGGATGGGCGCGCAGGGAAGGTATCGTTTGATTGGGTAAAGTGTAAGCATGCCATTTAAGGCAGTAAAGGATGTTTGAAAAATGAACAGAAATCTTACTTAAGATTTTATAGCAAAATGTATTCCTTTGTAAGACTTTTAGAAATTTGAACGCCACTAATTGTATTCTCTTTTGCCTAGGTATTAGGGCGCAAGAGTACCAGCCCAAGTCACTGCAAGTCCCTTGACACGAATCAGATCGAAGAAATCGCATGGAATCTGGTGAGATAGTGGTCGTGAAGCTGATGGCAGCCAACAGATTTTTTACAGCTTTTTTTAGAATCTGATCGTACCCACAATGTATAGGGTTTTCCATTAAGAGCGCCCCCATTTGAAATGTAAATAAAACGAGCAATTGATGAGATATCAAAGATCTGTTTATTGTGGGTTGAAGATACTATACCATTAAATACCATTAATAATGGAACAGAACATCATTCAGATGGCCACCTCTGAAACGCCGGCACGAATGGAGACGCTGGACCCAATTTTCCATCACTTTTTCACACAAATCTGGCGATATGTCAACAATGGCTCTTTCAATATTGGTCTGGAGCTCCTCCAATGTTATTGGTTTGTTGCTGTGGACCACTGACTTAACGTACCCCCCAGACAAAAAGTCTAGGGTCGTTAAATCGCACGAACGTTGGGCCGTGTCTTCAAATAACACGGTCTCCGAACTTGGTCTTCAGTAAATCGATTGTTTGGCCGGCTGTATGGCATGTGGCCCCGTCTTGTTGAATCCACATATTGTCCACATCCAAATCATCCAATTTTTCCCAAAAATAATCTGTTAACGGGTCGCCGTTGACCGTGACGGCATTTACTGCATTGTTGAAAAAAAAATAAGCGCCAATGACTCCGCCGGCATGAAAACCACACCAAACAGTGAGTTTTAATGGATACAAAGGTGACTGGTTTATTTCCTGAGGATTTTCCCTTGCCCAAATGCGACAGTTCTGTTTATTAACAAAACCATTTAGCCAAAAATGAGCCTCGTCGCTCAGGATGATTTTTTTTTACTCCAACCGACAGATAGAAACGTCAGGAGATGTACCGACCCCAGGATCAACGACAATAAGGAGGGGTTTTAGCTGGTAGTTCAGTGAATCCAGAACTACACCGTTATGGGGGTGTCTTTGGAAGATCTCCCCTCCTCACATAAAAGAAAATCTACCTCCACACCGCAGAGGCCAATCTGGAACAGCCCACGGCAGATGACGGACTGAGTTTAGTCCTTCAAGGTGAGTCCGACATTTACGATTGCTACAAAAAAACTCGAGCCCACCATCCCAACGGATAACAGGTTCGCCTGCCTGAATATGGACACAACCACTGACGACACCTCGCCGGTCGCCTTGGCCACGAGGAAGCGCAACCAAAACGCAGGCCAAAAAAGCGAACAGGATCACCACTCCGAAAAGTCCGCCTCAGGCAGCTCTCGCCAACGCTGACTAAGGGAAGATCAAACAGATGATGTCCGGCCAAGGCTTTCGTGTACCCGAGTGCTCAAGGCGAATAATCAAGCGTTTCACTCCTTCCAGATCACGGAGGAGAAGACGCTGAAGGTAATTCCGCGAAGTATTAGCTTCCGCCGATGAAGACGATGATCGACCTCCTGGGAGTCTACTGCCGGAGGATTGTTACAGGGATGACCGGCAGAAACAAGGAGACCGGCGCCATATTCAGAAGGAATATGGTGTACGTTCGACTGCGGGAAGAAGGCCTTCCACTTCAAAGAGATCCTTGATATCACCGTTAGGGCCAATGTGTTAACGCAGGATCGTCATGTGATACAGTGACGGTTCGCGGGATTTTTTCTGGTACGGCCGAGGAACAAGAGGCGGTAATACAGATAGGTAGGGTCAGTTGCAGAGACGGCTGGCTGTGTATTACCACCTCTTGTTCCTCGGCCGTACCAGAAAAAACCCCGCGAACCGTCACTGATGTGATAACGTAGTGGATGATGCGGTAAAGACACTGACACTTAATACCTGTATTGGACTGCAGCGTTACATCTCTAAGGCTACGGCCACACGGGCATGAATTCACGCTATTTATTTCGCGTTTTTTTCACGCTGGCCGGAATTCCCGCTGTAGAATGCCACATTAGCGTCTTTTTGCGCAAACAAAATCCTCTTCTGGTGTGGCCACACGAGCGTCGGAGTCCTTGGAAGGTTTGTGAAAAATAGACCGAATTTCTTTAAATAAAAATGCAGTTGTTCCACTTTGTACTGCTGTTGTTGTTTGCCGTTTACGTCGTCGATATTAAAGAGAATACTGGATTTGTCCATTATTCGTAACAGAAATCCAGCAATCCCTCTTCAAATCCCTGTTTTCATAAACTTTATGTTTTAAATCATAAAGACAAGGGTGCTTCTGCACTTCCATAAATATTGTTTCACTATCAACAAATTCCATGACGAAATAAAAACCAGAAGATGGTAGGATAAATAGGTTACAGCGTGATTTTTCGCCTGTGTGGCCACTCCTTTCGCATGAAATCCCGCCAGCAAATAGACCCAGGCGCATTTTCTGGCGGATAACCTTGACCCTCCTACCAGCGGGAATTTACGCAGCATCTGGCCGGCCAAGCTTAAATTCATGTGATGTATTTTTTCGCCGTTTTTTTCCCGCTCAAACGCGGCTTGAGTTCACGCCCGTGTGGCCGTAGCCTAAGTATGAGAAGGCTCGCGGGGTGACTCATGATGCGGCCGACGTAGCAGAGGTGGTAATACAGATAGGTGTGTACAGGACGGCAAACGTAACTTGCCGTTGCGCAGTGGCAAAAATGTGGGCGGAAGCTTCGAAGGGCGCTCGCGATAGATTAGAGTTCGCGCGCCTGGTACATTAATTTTCAAAAGTGACAGTGCATTAATTATGTGGAGGAGAGCGCCCGATAGAGTTGTGAATGAATAGCGCACGCGAAAAATATGTGCTTGCTTATTACAGAGACTGTACTCGGCCGGCTGTAGAGAGAGAGAAAGAGCTTTCGCTTGCTCTCTGCGTGTCTGGCCAACTTACATTTGCTGTCCTGTATCTGCCGTATCTGCTAAGTACTCCTATCTTACAATGTTCTTATATACTTATATATCGGGACGATGAAACCAACAACGGTTCCAGTAATCAGCGCCACCTGGGATACTCTCAGAGGTGCTGCAATTGACCACTGTTGCAAGTGTGCAGGAGCACTCCTGCGTGAACTGCGGGGAAGGTCATCCGGCCAATTACAGAAGATGCCGGAACTTTGTAAGTAAAAAGCAGACAGGACCCCACTAATAACAATGTTTCCATAGCAGGCACCAGCAACGCAACAGCAACAGCCGAGAAGTCTTGATGGTCCAAACACCGGCAGCCACCACCCAAGACGCCCCCAAGCACCAGCCACCGAGTCCCAGAAGATAAAGGAGTTTGTAGCAACAATACCACGGTACTTTTTGAAGACCACCGCCGACCATGATGACAGCAATCGCCCAGATGGTCGTAGCTCTAACCAGGCATTGTACCGAGAGCACCAAAATCGGACCATCGAGTTGTTCAAATTTTTATAGTTTTTTATTCAGTCCGACAATGTTAAAGTTCTACAATGAACATATGATGGAAGTAGTTTGCTGCCGATCAAAATAGATCAAATAAGTGGTGGAAAAAAGTGTTTTCAAACTCCTCATGATAGCTGCAAGAAATGTTCATGTTCTCTACGATGATGTCAAACACTTCATTTCTACGATTCCCAATTACAATAGCAGAAGTTTCGATTGCGCTGGGAAGAAGTGGTGCAAATGTAAAATGAAAATCAGCTAAATCTTCAGGGCGACCTAGTTATAAAAAAAAACGAAATCTTCAAAATGTGGGCGATCATTTACCCATTGGGGACTCTACAAGACGTAGCAGCTCCAGATACGGACATCTGCAAAAATAAGTAAGAACCGAAACTTTGTGTCAAAGGTGTAATATACCTGTTTGCAAGAATTACTTCACTCAATATTTTACATGTTTTTCAATATTGTTTCAATGGAAATAAAATTGTTTTCAAGACTACTGGGTTTTATATGTCTCACCTAAAAGTCTAATGGGGCACCTATGTCCCGGCCCTTAACGTAAAAAGTTCGTACTCTACATTCATAAAATTTTCATTTCTTGATATTATTATTCACATTTACATAAAATCTGATCTCAGATATAACACAAGTAAACGAAAAATAAAGTCGATACGATTTTTCGCATATTTCGTGAAATATGGACTCGGAGAATTGTCAATATTTTTTTTGCTTTGCGACTTTTTTCAAAAAAATATTTTTGATAGTTCCGGATAGTTCTGATTAGAGTTTCCTGTAGTTATTTGTAAGTTCTATCCATAGTTGTTATGAAATATTTAGATTCAACCAAGTGAGTAATATGAATTTGAATGTTTCGAATTTCTAACTTTGAAAATTTTTATCTCTGGAAATTCAACAGAACTCTTTTTCGAAAGTATCAGGAACTATAGTACCAACCCAAATACATCTTAAAATTAGTTCAGAACTATTCGATAACAATGTTGGGGTGCGGTGTCAAGTTGGCACCCCATTTTTTTTTAAATTCCTGACAGCCCAATTTTACAAAACTCTCTTTGAAAAGTTGATGGTACTTCTAGATACATCAAAAGAAATTGAGAACTCTATTCAGAACTATTCGATAACAATGTTACAACATTGGGGTGCGGTGTCAAGTTGGCAACCCATTTTTCAAAAAATTCCTGACAGCCCAATTTTACAGAACTCTTTTTTAAAAGTTGATAGTACTTCTAGGTACATCAAAAGGAATTGATAACTCTATTCAGAACTATCAGAACTTTTCATTAGGGTGCCAACTTGGCACACTCCGAGTGAATAGAGCTTACAATATTCCTTGACCAATACTCTTGTAAGTTTGCCAATTGCATGGTCCCCATTTTTATTATTACTCTAATAAATGCCCAGAATTCTTTGTCGGTTACATCGTGCCAAGTTTTCTTTTCTTTTAAACTATTTCTAGCGTAATTATTATTCTTTTAAATAACTATGTCATTTATTGTTATTATATTAATTGGTAAAATAATGCAATGGTTCTTGTATGCCTAAAGATATTTGCGATCCTGCAGGTTTTTCGCCGGTTATGAACTGTATTTTTCGGATTCTGTTCAACAAATCCTTCCGGAACTGTTTCATCGTACGTCTTCTGCAATATAACTTCTACATTCACTGCCTATATTGCCACCTGTTACTTCATAGCAGCTGCCCTTCTCTCTATCGCCAAGTGCTCTATGCAATGGCGCCGTTTAACAACGAAACATCAAATTGATCTTTACTTGAGCCGATTTCATTATTACGTTCCATGCTTATAGGGTTGAAAAAATTTCAAAACATCACACTGACACTGAAGACACCGATCCGAGATCATGGACTCAAGTTATACCAAGCACTCCAGGCAGTGACCATTTTCAATTCAATTGGCTCCGGAGATTTGTTGTCGCGTTTTCTCGCGTTCTCACTTTACACACGTCTCGGGTGTTTGAATGTATGTCTGTCTGTATGTCTGTCTGTCTGTCTGTATGTATGTCTGTTTGTCTGTCTGTCTGTCTGTCTTTCTGTCTGTATGTCTGTCTGTCTGTAATTTCGCTCGCATAAGCGGCTAAAATGGGCAAGGTAAAATGCTCCGAGTTGCGTCTGAAGGACAAGAAGGAGCTGGAGAAGCAGCTCATCGACTTAAAAACTGAGCTGACCAATTTAAGGGTGGCTAAAGTAACCGGAGGAGCACCTTCGAAACTCTCGAAGATCCGTGTCGTCCGTAAAGCCATCGCCCGTGTGTACATTGTTATGCACCAAAAGCAAAAGGAGAATCTCCTCAAGCTGTTCAAGGGCAAGAAGTACAAGCCCATCGACCTCAGGCCGAAAAAGACCCGCGCGATCCGCAGGGCCCTCACCAACCACCAGAGCAAAATCAAGACCGCCAAGGAAATCCGCAAGAGGTCGATTTTCCCACCGAGGAAATTTGCCGTTGTATAATAAGTACTTTCAATAAATATGTCTGTCTGTGGACATTTCATCGCAGCTCAAATCAGTCTTTGCGTCAAGCCAAGTGATGACCGAGAGTCACCTCTTGAGTTGCCACATCGCACCAAGTGATGCGGCAATGAAACCTACCATTTTTCAAAATTTCTCCCAGTTTTGACGCTTTTACGTTTCAGCCCAAAAAAAAAACATAAACCTTGCCCAAATAATCTGCATCTACTCCCTACCGTTCCAATAGTCTCCTTACTCTTTCCCTCGGTCTTACTTGAATAAGTAACGATTTGTAATCACATGAACAGATAACAGGAAGGATTAAAGTTTATTATTAATTAGCAAATTAATACAAATCACTGCTTTACATAACCGACATCCTTCATGGTTATTAGCGTTGGGTTAGAACAAACAATCGTAATCGGCAATCGATTTGCCGCGCTTTAATGGGCGCGCGGTGAGTTAAATGATTAATTGTTTTAATTAGGAGGATTACTTTTGTTATTATGTTTTTTTTTTGTTTCGTACCGATTCGTTTGACATGAACGTCCCTGTTGAAGGACACACGTGGCCGAAGGGAGGTGTCGGACCTTTGGGAGTCCGAGCGGGTTACATCCGGCATCCCAGCTTATCGTTCTTTCATCCTGTTCAAAAAAATCATCTTCAATATTTCGGTTAGGTCTCCAATGAGCATGAATGATCCCTACGTGTTATTCTACAGCTAACTGAACAATGGGTGATTGTCAAAAAGGAGGGAGAAAAATAAAAAAACACACAACAACAACGAGAAACGGAAATGAGTCGTTAGTATACATATTTTTTTTAATGGTATGATGTAATTATAAATTTTGTAATCCAAGGTAAATACGGATGTAATTATAAATTGCTTAGATGTTTATTAAATATGAATTTCGTTTGTGGTTGTATAACGTTTAAAATATCGTGTTCTATTAACAAATTAATGGTAAATAGCATACGTTAACACGTTTACTGCGTTACGGGGCATATTTGGCGGAATAGAATTCTATCGATGGGATTAAAAGTTTTTTGGTACCGATCATAGATTAATATTATTTGATACTCCGTTGGGTTTGCAGTAACACAATTTTCAAACAAAATGTACGGGATTTTTTTTAACCCTTTCGCTGCGGCGTTAGGAAAACGCTCCATGTGTGTGGTACGACTGTAGATTGGCCTGGAACATTACATATACGTTAACTGCAACGCCATCTAGCGGAATAACAAAACATATGCCTGTTAACAGTATGCTTATTGTTTGTGGAAAGTTAAAGAACTAGGAACTAACTTTTCGCGAAAAATGAAGAAACATATTGACGCAAAAACGGAACGTAAATATGCGTCTACAGCAGCGAAAGGGTTAAGGATGGAATGGCGGGTTGAGGAGAGTAAATGATTAAGGGAATTGGCGTAAGCGTTTTAGCTGTTCGGCCACTAACGTTGATTTTAACATTGTTGAGAATTCATGTTTATAATTAATGGGACAAATACTGAACAACCGCCGAGCGTGCGACTCGAACCCACGACTCCTTGCACATAAAGCGAGAGCCAAACCGCTCCGCCACGGAACGCCCCATTATTTATATGACCCGTACCGCCTATTATGGAATCACACAAAAATCGTAACCGCAGTGCACGAATTAACTCATGTTAATCCTAAATGTAAGGATCAGCAAGGTGAAATTGTTATTAATATTTTTTTTTTTAAAGGAAGGATGGTTGACAGGAATTCGGGTTGAGAAAGCGCGGATGATCAGCCAACTAGGGCATTCTGCCACAACCGATAATTTGTATAATAATCATTTATAATGATGAAAGGGACATACACTAATCATCCATGGACCCGCACGGCCATTTTTTGTTCCGAAAAAGTGACCGCGCGGATTGAATTCGAACCCACGACCACGAGGCCCGCAAGCAGGAGCTCTACTTACCGGACCACCGCGGCCCCCGTTATTAACTTCTTCACGCCCAGGTTGCCACATGTGGCAACAAGCGAAAAAAGGAAATAAAAACATTGTACAAAAAAATTACTCCTTTAGCGCCATCTATGGAATATTTTTTTCATATTTAAGTAAGTTTGTGACAGTGAAATAATATTTCGTAGAAAAAGGTAACAACAACAAAGAAGTAATTTTTCATCAACTCTGGGATTAAATCAAAGCAGCAAGGGCGCGAAGTGGTTAATATTAATTTCTATTTATATTTTTTTATACATTTTCAAACCAATTGCTTCATAACCAAAAAAAAATACTGCAATGGCTTCGATTGTTGATTTGCAATTTCTTTGTTAAAAAAACAAACAAACGCATTTCGAAGTTGCACGTCCCGAACACACCATAATCTATATTATTATCACATTTTATGATGTCTGCAAACGAAAATACGATTACTGCGCAACACCGAGAGAGAGAGACTTTTTTCCAGACTGAATCGATTTCGCATTTTTCGTTGGAATCATTATAGGACTACGGGACTTCGTGACGACCCTGTGTGCTATTATTAAATCGATAATATCTGAGACATATTTTAATACCTTAAATCCTTTTCTCTTTTTTTTGTCCGCTCGCAAGGCCGTAATGTATACCGAAGACATATAGCGTACATAAGACATATAATGGTTCGTGAACTTTCATTATGCAAGGACGAGGACGGGAGAGGTTGTTGAAATATTTATGCGAAATGATAAAAAGAACACTTTCAAGATGATAATTATAGCGATGATTTTACGTGTGTGTTTTTGTTTGGGCAGAATAATCAATTATCGAAATGATGAATTGTTTATTTTTGTTATTGATCGTCAAATTTGTTTCGATGATGATTAATAGTACTTTGGAATTGTTTTTTTTTCTCTCTTCAGTTCGATAATTTGGTAACGAAAATTTAAAAAAAATGGCCAATTTAAAAAAAAAATAACATGGTTTTAAAAGAAATACATTTTGTGCATTCAGAGTAATTTTTATAAAATTTACATGCATGTAAACATTTTTTTCTTTGGGTTTTTACTCAGAAGTTAAAAACCAAAATTTCAAAAATTCATAAAAAAAATCATAACTCGCCAATTTAAAAAAAATTAACATAATTTTAAAAGAACTACATTTTATACATTCAGAGTATTTTTTATGAAATTTTACATGCATGTAAATATTTTTATCTATTACGCAGGTGTTAAAAAACCAAAATTTCAAAAATTCATGAAAAAATCATAACTCGCCAATTAAAAAAAAATAACATGATTTTGAAAGAACTACATTTTGTGCATTCAGAGTATTTTTTATGAAATTTTACATGCATGTAAATATTTTTTTCTCAGGTGTTAAAAAAACCGAAATTTTAAAAATTCATAAAAACGAGCATAACTCGCCAATATAAAAAAAAATTAACATGATTTTAAAAGAACTACATTTTGTGCATTCACAGAGTATTTTTTATGAAATTTAACATGCATGTAATTTTTTTCTTTGGGTTCTCACTTAGGTGTTTAAAAACCAAAATTTAAAAAATTTATAAAAAAATCATAACTCGCCAATTTAAAAAAATTAACATGATTTTAAAAGAACTACATTTTGTGCATTCAGAGTAATTTTTATAAAATTTTACATGCATGTAAACATTTTTTTCTTTGGGTTCTTACTCAGGCGTTAAAAACCAAAATTTCAAAAATTGATAAAAAAATCATAACTCGCCAATTAAAATAAAATTAACATAATTTTAAAAGAACTACATTTTGTGCATTCAGAGTAATTTTTATAAAATATTACAAGCTTGTAAACATTTTTTTCTTTGGGTTTTTACTTAGGTGTTAAAAACCAAAATTTCAAAAATTTATAAAAAAATCATAACTCGACAATTTAACAAAAATTAACATGATTTTAAAAGAAATACATTTTGTGCATTCAGAGTAATTTTTATAAAATTTTATATGCATGCAAACATTTTTTTCTTTGGGTTTTTACTTTGGTGTTAAAAAACCAAAATTTCAAAAATTCATAAAAAATCATAACTCGACAATTTAAAAAAAATAACATGATTTGAATAAAAATACATTTTGCGCATTCAGAGTAATTTTTATAAAATTTTACATGCATGTAAACATTTTTTTCTTTGGGTTTCTACTTAGGTGTTAAAAAATCAAAATTTCAAAAATTCATAAAAAAATCATAACTCGACAATTTAAAAAAAATGAACATGATTTTAAAAGAACTACATTTTGTACATTCAGAGTAATTTTTATAAAATTTTACATGCATGTAAATATTTTTTTCTTTGAGTTATTACTCAGGTGTTCAGAAACCAAAATTTCAAAAATTGATAAAAAAAATCATAACTCGCCAATTAAAACAAAATTAACATAATTTTAAAAGAACTACATTTTGTGCATTCAGAGTAATTTTTATAAAATATTATAAGCTTGTAAACATTTTTTTCTTTGGGTTTTTACTTAGGTGTTAAAAACCAAAATTTCAAAAATTCATAAAAAATCATAACTCGACAATTTAAAAAAAAATTAACATGATTTTAAAAGAACTACATTTTGTGCGTTCAGAGTAATTTTTATCAAATTTTACATGCATGCAAACATTTTTTTCTTTGGGTTTTTACTTTGGTGTTAAAAAACCAAAATTTCAAAAATTCATAAAAAAATCATAACTCGACATGATTTTAAAAGAAATAGATTTTGTGCATTCAGAGTAATTTTTATAAAATTTTACATGCATGCAAACATTTTTTTCTTTGGGTTTTTACTTAGGTGTTAAAAACCAAAATTTCAAAAATTCATAAAAAAATCATAACTCGACATGATTTTAAAAGAAATAGATTTTGTGCATTCAGAGTAATTTTTATAAAATATTACAAGCATGCAAACATTTTTTTCTTTGGGTTTTTACTTAGGTGTTAAAAAACCAAAATTTCAAAAATTCATAAAAAAATCATAACTCGACAATTAACAATTAAAAAAATTAACAAGATTTTAAAAGAACTACATTTTGTGCATTCAGAGTAATTTTTATGAATTTTTACATGCACGTAAGTATTTTTTTCTTTGAGTTATTACTCAGGTGTTCAGAAACCAAAATTTCAAAAATTGATAAATTACTCAAAAATTGACGAATTTTCAAAAATTTAGGTGAATTGACATGAACAACGTGTTGATGATTCAATACAATCTTTCAGAAATTTAATTCTCACGTTTGATATTATATTTTCGAAAGAAAGTTTAAATGACTTTTGACCATTTGGATAATTTTGTGTATCTAGTGTTAATTATTTCCCGAAAGAAAAATTGCCGAAGTTTAATTGTCTTTTGACCATTTGGATAATTTTGTGGTAATTATTTCCCGAAAGAAAAAAAAAATCGTTTTTTAACGGAAAAAATAATTTTAACCATTGGTCATCGTCCACTGTATATAACACATCCTTGTCCAAACATCTTCTGCCCCAATATATACGGCGTACCTTATGCAAGTAATTTTTGTAACTCATGGCCCTAGGGCTAGTTACATAAAGACATTCAATTGTCCAAAAAAGTCATCGACTCCGAATTACAATTACTTTCGCTTATTTCTTTGTAATAGCAATTTGTTCTTGCACGCTTTTTGATATGGGTTACATAATTGTTGGTGTATTCAATTTTGCTTAGTGAAGAAAATTAAGTAATGTTCAAAGCCATCAGAAAATGCGAAAAACTCGAAAATGTAAAAAATCGAAAAAATCAACTTTTTTAATAATCATCGTAGACCTTTATGTAATACATTTTTTTTTAATCAGAAGAACGAGACAATTCGATTGGCGTTAAATAATTTTATCTAGAAAAAATTGCAAAAAAGTTGGCAAGTCACCATGAACATTATAGAAAATTTGGAAAAAAAGTCAATTTTTTCAAACTTTGAACGGCCATAGCGGTTAAACGAAGAATCCAAATCAAACGCGGTTTTCAAATCTGTGCTCCTTGGGTTCAAATTAGTCGGATTCAATTAAAATTGGCGATTTTAAATTTTTGACGAAAACTTGAAAAACCACCCAAGGGTCCCCCCTTCTAACTTTTGCTCAAAAATTGGTTTTGAAATGATTTCCTGAAGAAACCACTGATTCGATTCGGGGTTTCTGTACATCACTGGAAAGATCCCTTCAAGCCGCTTCAGAAAATGTACTTTTGCAATAACAAATGTTAATTTGGAGTCCGTAACGCGTCAGCAAACAAAACTCGAAAATGAAAAAATCGAAAAAATCAACTTTTTTAATAATCATCGCAGAGCGTTAAAATATACCCCGTTTTCATCAGTGGAATGAACTAAATCGACTGGACTTAAAAGTTGACAAGTGAAAACGAATTGACAATTTTCGAATTTATAACATAACATAAGATGTGCAAGTTTATACCATAGTGAAGGAATGTATTCGTAAGATAAAGTCAAGGTTACGTTAGAATAACCTTAGCTATAAATATTTGCGTTGGTAAGCCGAAAGCCATCAGGTGTGACACGTCTCGTCTTTCATCCCAACGAATCTGTTTACAAATTTAAACACGACCACATTTTACAAACCTCCTCACTATTTGCGGAGTTCTAAGCGAATACCTCTTCAGAAATCAAAAACAAATTCCCAGTTCAAACAAGCCGCACAATAAACGGCCGAGAGTGGCAAGAAATTACAAGCGGTTTGTATATCTCAAGACAATCTGATATTAAATTGTTGTAAAAAAAAGTAGTGATGATGCAATTTAACAATCAATTACGGTATTACAGATTCTAAGATAACGCCATATTGCATCTCTATAAACAGCGGGTCGAGCCGGAATGTTAGACCTAGATATTCGAGGCGAAGAAGTGGACTACATCCTTGCTGCAGCCTCTCTCGCGCAGTCGAGAAATGCTGCCCGCAATGAAAGTGAATTTAATTACGATCCGTTTCAATGAAACCGAAAGCCGGAAAAATCGCGAGTTAATTGCGCAATTAAGGCGTTAATCTCGGCTTTCGCTTATTAATACTTTTTAGGCCGTATCGATGTTGCGGATCGTAAAATAGGCCGAGGTGCAAATTAAATTAACATACGGATGCTCCATATTTCGTGCTTAATTGCAGAATACGGACGGCCGCTCGCACGGAAAATTATAAGGGTCTTGTGGTGAGTGTCGGTTCTGTTAAATGTGACTCGTAAATATGTCCGGCTGGTAAAACAAAAACAAAATAGTCGGATATGATACTGTCTTACCCAATATCAGACACATTTCGTCCGAGTTTGTGTAAACGGCTTAAACGCGATGACCATCCGTGGTGGTGTATACTGTTGACACGATTTCTTTTCTTGGAATATCGTGCTGTTTTAGATGTGCAATTTGTTGGAATTGTTTACATAATAATAAATTACCAAGCTATCAAATGTGTAATACACCAAGAAGAGTAGCTTAATTGTTGAGAATATTGGTAATCAGAAAAAAAAATTGTAAGGGCTGTTTCCCAAGTTATAAACGGGCATTTGACACCAATTTAATTATTACATCACATTTCAAGTTTTGGAGAAAATAAATGTTTGAGTACAGTACTGATGCAATTGCTGAATATACCCGAATTCTGGTGTGCCACAAGGTTCGATAGTGCGTCCATTTCTTTACACCAAAGGTATGCAATTCAGTGTCAGTGTTTGTGTGATTGAAAAGTGTTTATAATGTACTGCATCCGAAGTTGCAGTTGCAAAAATGTATATAAAAATTCATGTTATTATTAATTGTGTATATAAGTAAGAAGCAACTATTTGTATTTTATCTTACGCCTGCAAATTAGGACCAAAATCTCGATTGATAGTAGAAAGATAATACGAATCAAATAAAATTCAAAGGTAATCTATTTATTACAACTAAAGCTTCTTTCACTCATTGTTAGAACTTCTCGAGCGAGCGGAGGCGTCCAATACCGAATCTCCACCTTTTGCCTTGGAAATACCTGAATGGGTGCCACTCACTTCTCTCGCGGTTTCCGACAAAAGCGTTCACCAATTTAAGCAACAAAAATCCCGTCCGATAAGCAACTTGTCGCAACGACAACAAAAACAACGGCTTAATGAATTATTCCGCATAATATGCACCGATTAACGTGAAACGCTGCAAAAAATCGCATCTTGCATATTAAGCGACAGTAATGCGGCCTTGTGGTGTTATTAAACAATATTTATTAATCAGCGGTTAAGTGCTCACACACACACACACGTACCCTTATTTATAACAAAGCGATTATATTGATGATTGCGATAGCATAAATAGCTGAAGGGATCATTTACAATATATCAAGGAGCGTGTAAGATTTTCATACGGTTATCAATTAAACGCGATTATGCACGAGGAATAAAATAACATTTATGGTTTGTCGATAAATGTCGTTCATAAATAATGGCGTCGTACCTGAAGGCCGTTAAGGTACTTTGCATTATATTTGTTGTTTGATTTAATTTGGTTACATTAGTTGCCATTATGTGGACGAGTATTCTTAAACGTAGGAGAGTCATTATTTTGATTAGATTTTAAAGAAGGAAGAACTACAAATATTATAAATACTAATTACGTAAGAAATGTTTAATCACCCAGAAAGGGGCTCCGGCCGACCGGACCAAAAATATGAGGAAGATTTTGAAAATCGCATCCCCCGAAACTCACCCTTAAAACGGGGGGTAGGGTTAAACCTCACCCCTAATCGGGGCCTTATTCGGTAAAATTTTGTTAGTTTTTGCGCGCAGATCGACGTCCAGATAACCGGGCAAGCTTTTAAAACCGGTCCCGTCGTTTCGTTTCACCCCCACCGTTTTTCAAACGCAGATTTTCGATTTTTGCAGGTTTAAAAAAAAAACTCCTCCGTAACCGCCTCAGCTGGATGATCCCAACATGTCTTAAAATAATCTTAAAGAAAATATCTAAAATTGATCGAGCCACTTTTTTGAATTTTGTCCCCGTTTCCGAGATATGATTTTTTAAAAGCCGGGTAGAAAATTTTTTTTCTTCTTTTAAGGACGTATTTTTTTCTTTTCAAGTGGAAAAGCTGAAACCTTCAGGGATGGCAGAAAGGATAACTGGCTTTTATTGGGAATTTTTTCAAAATTTTTGGAAGCACCCCTACGTGCCATTTGCACCCCCTGGGTTCGTTTTTCTTCTTTAAAGGACGATTTTTTTCTTCTAAAGTCGAAAAGCTGAAACTTTCAGGGATGGCAGAAGATATTTGTTTTAAATTTTTGGAACCATCCCTACGCGCCATTTGCATCCCCTGGGCTCGTTTTTTTTTCTTTTAAGGACAATTTTTTTTTATTTTTAAGTCGGAAAGCCGAAATTTTCAGGGATCGCAGAGGCTTTCAAAAAAAAGGAATTAAAAATAAAAATAAAAAATAAAATATTTTAAATGAAACATAAAAAACGAAAAATTAAAGTTGATTTAGAAAAAAATATATGTTTTTCATTGATGGCGCAGTGCAATTTAATCGCTTAATTTTGATGGGCCCCGCATAGTCGACGGCGCAGCGCAGCGGAGCCGTCAATCGTCACCAGTTACTTTTCTTACATTTCTACATTTCACAATTTCACATACTTCAAACTTTAGCCTAGGAAAAACTAGTTCAATCTAAACAACAAATCTGTTAAATTTTATTCGTAACATTAGGACGGACACTGCTGCTTTCAAGGTTCTTCCAAACTACCAATTAATAAAGGATACTTTTTGGTGACCAAAATTCCCTTCCAGCCCACCACTACAAAATTCCGGTAATTGTTTTTCCATAGATGTAAAAACACATTATTTAAGATTACTCTGTCAAAGTTTTAAACATCTGCCGAAGAAAATGTAGGATTTATAGAGTAATTAAAAAAAAAACACATTTCTGATCATAAAAAATTGTTTTACATAATTATCCCTCAACGATTGTACAAACTGCCAAAATTCTTCATACAAAGTATTATTTTCATGAACATTTTTGATCGAAAATGTTCATTTTGAGATCCCCGAGAAGATTTTTGAAAAGTTTCTGTTCGATCTTCAAATTAAAACCAGTTGAACAGACGTCAGGGTTTTTATGAATTAATTAGCACAAAGCCATTCACTTATGTATTGATTTTCACCGATTAAACTCTCGTTTAGATTAGATTAATTGAAGGGTGGGATAATGCCCACCCACCATTTTCCGATTTATCGGTTACTTAACCTGTAACATTTCAACATTAACAACGAACTGACAATGAAATTTTTTCAACCAAACGGGATTTGTAGGTGAAATTAGAGTTTCTTCGGAGGGTAGTGGGTGGGCCGTATCCTACAATTTAACCAGTTGAACATTAACTAGAGTTTTATGTTAAATTAGTTAATCAATGGAGCGAAAATTTTCAGTTTTTCTTTCTTTCATAAATTAATTTCTTCATTAAATATTGTTCCCCCATCAGAACACCTATAGACCGGTTTCAACCTTTCAGGTCTCATCAGTGTAGTTAGTTGCTGATGGGGAAACGTAGATTACTGTTGGAGTATAAGTATTCCAAACGCCACTTTGGCGTTTCTACCTTTAATTTCTTCATATTCAACTCGATTGTGTTCTACGAATAAAAGATGGTATAGTGCCCACCCACCACCCTCTACTTTTACTGTTACTGTTACTTAACAACATCCCGTTTCTGATTATCAAATTTTGCACTTCTCCAATGAACTCCAGTAAAATTTCTTCAATAAAACAGGGTTTGAAGGTTAAATTAAAGATTATACGAAGGCCGGCGTTTCAACCAGTTGAAGATTCGCCAGGGCTGTACGAATAAATTAGTTTATCAATGAATCACAAATCCTTTTGCGATTTTTTTTCTATCATAAATTAATTGATATGGGATAATGCCCACCCACCAGTGACGGTTCTCGGGGTTTTTTTCTGGTACGGCCGAGGAACAAGAGGTGGTAATACAGATAGGTGCGGTCACGCAGCCAGCCGTCTCTGCAACTGATCCTACCTATCTGTATTGCCACCCTTGTTACCTCGGCCGTACCATAAAAAAACCCCGCGAACCGTCACTGCCACCCACCACTTTCTACTTTTACTGTTACTTAACCTACAACATCCCGTTATCACAGATTCTACATTTTACATGAAATTCAAGTGAATTTCTTCCGGTCTGAAGGCAAAATTAAAGGTTGTACGGAGGGTGATCGGTGGTGGGTGGGCCCTATCCTACAATTCAAACAGTTGAACATTCACCAGGTTTTTGTTAATAAATTTAGATTATCAAGGAAGCACACGATGGGCTTCATCGTGTGTTTCTTTCATAAATTTATTTTCATATATCAAACTAGGGGAGATGGGTAAGTGCCCACCCACCACCCACCACTCACCAATTTTACTGTTACCTAAGCGACAACATCCCTTTTCTAGAGATGCTCAAATTTTTCTCTTCTCCAATGAACTCCAATGAGATTTCTTTAACAGAACAGGGTTTGAAGGTAAAATTATATGGAGGGTGATGGGTGGGCCCTATACTACAATTCAACCAGTTGAAGATTTGTTAGGGTTTCACGGATAAATTAGTTTATCAGTCCTTTATATTATGTAATCCAACTAATTGAAGATTCGCCAGGGTATTACGAATAAATTAGTTTATAAATGAAGCGATTTTCTTTGTTTCATAAATTGATTTTCTTGTAATAAACTCTTGGTAATTTTTAAAAACAGGAGATGAGATAGTGCCCACCCACCATTTTTATTTACTGTTACATAACCTATAATATCCCGTTTCTACAGATTCTTAAATTTTCTACTTCTCCAATGAACTTCCAGTTGAGCTCTTCCACTGAACAGGATTTGAAGGTGAAATTAATGGTTACACGAAGGGTGGTGGGTGGGCTCTATTCCAAAATCGCATCAGTTTAGCATGCAGGGTTTTACAAATAAACTAGTTTATAAATGAAGCACAAAACCTTTTGCGATTTTTTTTTTGTTTCATAAATTGATTTTCTTACATTAAACTCTTGATAATTTTCCAAGAACAGGAGATAGGAAATTGCCCACCCACCACCTTAATTTACTGTTACTTAAGCTACAATATCTTGTTTCTACAGATTTTTAAATTTTCCACTTCTTCAATTAACTTCAAGTAGAGCTCTTCCACTGAACAAGATTTGAAGGTAAAATTAAAGGTTACACGGAAAGTGGTGGGTGGGCTCTATCCCAAAATCCAATCAGTTGACATTCGCCGGGGTTTTATGAATAAACTAGTTTATAAATGAAGCACGAACCCTTTTGCGATTTTCTTTGTTTCATAAATTGGTTTTCTTATATTAAACTCTTGGTAATTCTCCAAGAACAGGAGATATGAGAGTGCCCACCCACTACCTTTATTTACTGTCAGTTAACGTATAATATCCCGTTTCTACAGATTCTTAAATTTTCCACTTTTCCAATTAACTTCATGTAGAGCTCTTCCACTGAACAGGTTTTGAAGGTAAAATTAAAGGTTTCTTTAATAAGTTCTTAATAAAGTCTCGTTTATATTCTACGATTAGAAGATGGGTTAGTGCCCACCCACCACCCACCACTTACCAATTTTACTGTTACCTAACAAACAACATTCCTTTTCTAGAGATTCTCAAATTTTTCACTTCTCCAACGAACTCCAATGAAATTTCTTCAATTTAAGGTAAAATTAAGGGTTATACGAACGGTGGCGGGTGGGCTCTATCTTAAAATTCAAGCAGTTCAAGATTTATCAAGGTTTTACGAATAAATTAGTTTATCAATCCTTTCACGTTTTTTCTTTCTTTCATAAATTGACTTCTTAATATAAAACTCTCGTTTATGTTTTATGATTTATAATTGGAAGATGGAATAGTGCCCACACACCACCCTCCAATTTGACTGTTACTTAACCTACAACATCCCGTTTTTAGATTCTCAAATTTTGCACTTCTCTAATGAACTCCAATGAAATTTCTTCAACTGAAAAGGGTTTGAAGATAAAATTAAAGGTTGGTGGGTGGGCTCCATCCTACATTTCAACCAGTTGTAGATTGGTCAGGGTTTTACAAATAAATTAGTTCATCAATGAACTACAAATCCTTTTGCAACACAAATTATTTTTCTTTTCGTATCGTTTGTGTTTTTTGGGCCCCTTCAAAAAAAAAATTGCGCACTCCTATGACAAGGTATGTATGTAATTTGGTCGGAATATGAATTTCGAACGATATATCTAGAAATAATTGTGCAATCAGCACAACCGCAGATATGTTCTCTGCAATTAAACATTATATATTATATATTACCTCGGCGTAAACTAATTGGTTTAAACAATTTTTCACACTGTAGAATATAATTCATTGCGACAATGGTAATATACACGTACGGCAATTATCTACAGTGACATATTCGAGATTGCATTGTGAATACGCGGTAAAATATATTTTTTTATTAGTAAATATCACCTTGAATACGAGAGCAGCGGCGAGTAATATGTTTGTGACATTCTTGTGGTGTATTGCTGCTTTTAGATATGACACGCTTGTCCGCTGACATGCTCCAAACGGAGGAAAATACATAGACGTGTCGTGTAGAACTGTAGACGAGACTACAATTATTTACTAGTTTCCTACTGTATCCTTGACCGAGTCTCACGACGTGGTACCGTGTTTTTCTCGAGTCCTGGCCCCAACAACAAACAGCGTTAAAGGTGTTTTATTTACGTTTGATATTGCTGTACAAAAATAGCCTGACCAGTTTTTGATTGGTGTGTTTCAATTAGAAAGAATTAAAATTATATTTGGCAAATGTAATAAAGAAGAAAAATACATGCATCTGCAACAAGTGAAGTGTAATTTTTTTTTATATTTGGCGTTCGTGATTTTGCATATAATCAATAAAATGTTTATGTTGAATCTATAAAACCACATGAGTACCTCTCGATGAGTTTCGCCAATTGCTAAACAACAACCCATTGAATCCACACGTTCGCTTCTTTTTGTCCACTTTTGGGCTCTTAAACTGGCGCTACATAATTGTTATCCCTTTAATATTTCCTGTGTGCCTACTCTCTTAAAGATGACAGTTCGTAGATACCTGAACAATGAGCGGATTTTTTTTTTGGGGGCCGAGTCTATCGCAAAGGATGTTGGATGAATGGTAATGAAGCCAGCCCACACCTGTGTGTAAATGTATATATCGAATTTTTTCTGTTCGACGGCTATTGTAATCATGACAGATGCCAATCTCGCATGCATTCATGCATTGTCCAGCGGACATTTTTATTCGCGATTAAAGAATAGGCCTGGTACGCGTAATTACGCGCGGGCTGATTAAAAATTATCGATAAAAATCGCGGCATTAATGCTTACCAATATTTATTGCTTTATTGTTCATTTTTACGGTCCGTTAATAATCCTCGCGGAAAGATCGCCTTCATTATGATCGCACATTCGGAAAATGTATACAGGCATCCCGGTGTGCCGAGAAACAAAAGACAATCATCAATTGCAGTAAATTTTCTGTACGCGAGAATTTGAATATGTGAGGCGATACAGATTAGACACTATTCCACCCTCTGATTCATCGAACGCAAACAAGTGTTTCAGATGTAAAAATCAATTTATAAAAGAAAGATAAACTTTAAAAACAGTTTGCTACGTTGATGAATCATGCATTTTATGTAAAACTCTGGTTGGATTGTAGGATTGAGCCCACCCACCGCCCTTTAAAATGAGCTTTAATTTTACCTCCAAACAAAAAAAAAATTGGAGAAGTTGAAAATTTAAGAATCTTCAGGATGTTATATATTGAGTAACAGTTAAACCGGTGGGTGGTGGGTAGTGGGTAGTGGGTGGGCACTTACTAATTGGAGGTATAAGAATAAAGCCCACCCACTACCCTTCGTAATAATTTTAACTCAAACTAAAAGTCATGTTTCCTAATAATCAAGTACGAACACCACAGATGGATTTACAAATAAATTTCATGCAATCAAACTGCATTTTGTAGGTTAGGTTAAGGTAAATACGAGGGGTGGTGGGTGCTCCTTATCCTATAATACAATCAGTTGAGCACAGCCCAGGGTTCTTACAAATGAACTAATTTATAAAATACAAAATTTAAATTTTTGATTACTCTCTATCTGCGCAAGCTTCGTTTATGTTCAACGAATTGGAGGTTATAATAGGGCCCACCCACCACCCACCACCCTTCGTGTTAATTTTACCTCAAACTAAAAACCCTTTTCGTAATGATTAAACTTTCAATACTACCGATGGATTTATTGAGAAGTGTCATCCAATCAAACAGCGTTTTGTAGGTTAGATTTTAAGTATGTACGAAGGGTGGAGGGTGGTCCTTATTCTATAATCCAATCAGTTAAACATAGCCCAGGGTTCTTGCAAATGAACTAATTTGCAAAATACAAAATCACTAAAGCAATATTTCGATTTTTGATTAATTACTCTCCATCTGCGCAAGCTTTGTTTATGTTCAACGGATTGGAGGTTAAAATAGGGACCACCCACCACCCTTCGTGTTAATGTTACCTCAAACTAAAAACCCTTTTCGTAATGATTAAACTTTCAATACCACCGATGGATTTATTGAGAAAAGTCATCCAATCAAACAGCGTTTTGTAGGTTAGATTGTAAGTATGTACGAAGGGTGGTGGGTTGGCCTTATCCTATAATCCAATCAGTTGAACATAGCCCAGGGTTCTCACAAATGAACTAATCACTAACGCAATATTTCGATTTTTTATTAATTACTCTCCATCTGCGCAACACTCGTTTTGTAGGTTAGATTTTAGGTATGTACGAAGGGTGGTGGGTGGTCCTTATCCTATAATCCAACCAGTTGAATAAAGCCCATGGTTCTTACAAATAAACTCATTTGCAAAATACAAAATCACAAACGAAATATTTTAATGTTTCATTCATTACTCTCCATATGCGCAACATTCGTTTATGTTCAACTAATTGGAGGGTGGAATAGAGACCACCCACCACCCTTCCTATCAATTTTAACCCAAACTGCAAACCCCGTTAAACTTCCAACACCACAATAGGATTTACAAAGAAATTTCATGCAATCAAGCAGCGTTTTGTAGGTTATGTTTTAAGTGGTTATAAAGGGTAGTGGGTGGGCCCTATATCATAATCCAATGAGTTGGGCATAACTCAGAGTTCTTACAAATGAACTAATTTGCAAAATACAAAATCACAAACGCAATATTTTAATTTTTTATTACTCTCCATATGCGCAAGACTCGTTTATGTTTAACTAATTGGAGGGTGAAACAGAGCCCACCCACCAACCTTCCTATTAATTTTAACCCAAACTGCAAACCCTGTTAAACTTCCAACACCACAATAGGATTTACAAAGAAATTTCATGCAATCAAACAGCGTTGTGTAGGTTATGTTTTAAGTGTGTAAAAAGGGTGGTGGGTGGGCCCTATCCTACAATCCAATAAGTTGGACATAGCTCACAGTTCTTACAAATGAACTAATTTACAAAATACAAAAATGCAATATTTCGATGATTGGTCATTACTCTCCATCTGCACAAGCCTCGCTTGTGTTCAATTAATTGGAGGTTAGAATAGGGACCACCCACCACCCTTCGTATCCATTTTTACTCAAACTGTAAACTCTGTTTCCTAATTATTGTTTAGCTTCGAACATTATAATCGGATGAACAAAGAAATTTCATGCAATCAAACAGCGTTTTGTAGATTAGGTGTGGATACAGGGGTGGTGGGTGGGTCCTATCCTACAATCCAATCAGTTAAACAAAGCCCAGGGTTTATACAAACGAAACAAAATACAAACGCAATTTTTTGATGATTGAATCATTACTCTCCATCTGCGCAACCCTCGATTATATTCAACTAATTGGAGGTTAAAATAGGGCCCACCCACCATTCTTCGTGTTAATTTTAACTCAAACAAAAAACCCTGTTTCCTAATGATTAAAGTTTCAATGTCATCGATGGATTAACTAAGAAATTTCATCCAGTCAAACAGCGTTTTGTGGGTTAGGTTTTAAGTGGGGTGGTGGGTAGGCCCTATCCTACAATCCAACCAGTTGAACATCGCTCAGGATTCTTACAAATGAATTTATTTACAAAATACATAAACACAAACGCAATATTTCGATTTTTGATTAATTATTCTCTATCTGCGCAAGCTTCGTTTATGTTCAACTAAGTGGGGGTTAAAATAGAGACCACCCACCACCCTTCGTGTTAATTTTAACTCAAATTATAAACCCTGTTTCCAAATGATTAAACTTCCAACACCATCAACGGATTTACTAAGAAATTTCATCCAATCAAAAACGTTTTGTAGGTTAGGTTAAAGTAGATACGGGGGGTGGTGGGTGGTCCCTATCCCACAATCCAATCTGTTGAACACATAGCTCAAGGTTCTTATAAATGAACGAATTTACAAAACACAAAAAGACAAACGCAATATTTTGATGCTTGGGCATTACTCTTCATTTGCGTAACCCTCGCTTATGTTCAATCAATTGGAGGTTAGAATAGGGACCACCCACCACCCTTCATATTAATTTCAACTTAAACTAAAAACCCTGTTTTCTAATTATTGTTAAACTTCCAACATTACAATCGTATTTACAATGAAATTTTATGCAATATAACAGCGTTTTGTAGGTTAGGTTAAAGTGGATACGGGGGTGGTGGGTGGTCCCTATTCCAAAGTGCAATCAGTTAAACATAGCCTAGGGTTTTTACAAATGAACTAATTTGCAAAATACAAAATCACAAACACAATATTTCGGTTTTTTATTAATTACTCTCCATCTGCGTAAGCTTCGTTTATGTTCAACTAATTGGAGGTTAGAACAGGGACCACCCACCACCCTTCGTATTAATTTTAACTCAAAGTAAAAACCCTATTTCTAATGATTGTTAAACTTCCAACACGACAATGGGATTTACAAAGAAATTTCATTCAATCAAACAGCGTTTTGTAGATTAGGTTAAAGTGGATACGGGGGTGGTGGGTGGGCCCTATTCCACAATCCAATAAGTTGAACATCACCCAGGGTTCTTACAAATAAACTAATTTGCAAAATACAAAATCACTAACGTAATATTTCGATTTTTGATTAATTACTCTCCATCTGCGCAAACTTCGTTTATATTCAACTAATTGGAGGTAAGGACATGGACCACCCACCACCCTTCGTATTAATTTTAACTCAAATTAAAAACCGTTTTCCTGATGATTATTAAACTACCAAAACCACAATTGGATTTATAAAGAAATTTCTTGCAACCAAACAGCGTTTTCTATTTTAGGTTAAAATGGGTACGTCATGTGGTGGGTGGGCCTTATCCTAGAATTCAATTAGTTGAACACAGCCCTTGGCGGATCCAAGGGGGAAGTAAAGGAAGAACATTGAGGGTACTACGAAAATTTGATTTCATAAATAAATGTTTATTTTATGCTATTCAATGTTTATTATTATTTTTTTAATATTTGTTTCATGTGTCTCCCCTCTCTTAAAGCCACCTAGCGTTGGTTAAATTGTAGGAGGGTGTTACGACAATTTTATTTCAAAAATAAATGTTTATTTTATGTTTTTCAAAGTTTCATTAATTTTTTAAAAATATTTGTTTCGTGTGTCTCCCCTCCCTTAAAGCCACTTGGTGCTGGTTAAATTGTAGGAGGGTATTACAAAAACTTTATTTCAAAAATAAATGTTTATTTTACGTTTTTGAAAGTTTCATTAATTTTTTTTAAATATTTGTTTCGTGTATCTCCCCTCCCTTAAAACCACCTAGCGCTGGTTAAATTGTAGGAGGGTATTACCAAAATTTTATTTCAAAAATAATTGTTTATTTTATGTTTTTGAAAGTTTCATTAATTTTTTTTAAATATTTGTTTCCTGTGCCTCCCCTCCCTTAAAAAAAAACATCTGAATCCGCCCCTGGCGCTGGTTAAATTGTGGGAGTCTTCGTATAAACTCCAATTTTACCTAGAAACTCTTTTCTGTTGATGGAATTTCTTTGTCAGAAAATGTAAAATTTTCTTGAAACAGGATATTGCAGGGTTATGTAACAGTAAATTCTGGAATGATGTTCACAAGATATAAACAACGATGTGAACACAGAGTCGATACAAAATTGTGTTAAACAAATGGACAAAGATGCAGAAATTCAAGAAAAACCATTTAAATTGATAAAAAACCCACAAAATGTAATAATACTTCCTATACTCGGCGCACCGAATAGGTGGTATGGTCACGTTGCGTTCACCCCGTGTCCTCGTGATAGTTCGTCGAGACGTTATGAAAAGCCTGGTTCACACCACATTTTAGTTCTGTGCCGGAAATATAAATCTTTCTACTTTAACCCAAAAAATCTTACTATTTACCACTTCCTAATTAATTGTAATTGAAAAAGGCTGATTTTAGGATAGAACGTAATCACTACATTTAAATAAGACAGAAAAAGGAGAACACATGGCATACAACGGGCGTGATTAAAAATTTCGGCTGCGTGACATACGCTTCACATGCGTTTCCGCTGACCAATCAGCGAACATCACGCGAAAATCACGCAAACCCATTATACCACCGATTCGGTGCGCCGAGTATAGAGTAGAGATATTTAAGGAAGCAATCTTTACACGCAAACACTGTTTATTTGATCACTATAGACGTCAAAAGTGAAAAGAAAGTGCGTTTTTATTGAAAATTCCCGATTTCTGTATACATTCCGATTGATTGATTATCTAGACTGCGATATTACATTGTTTTCAATGCCACGCTGATTATAATAATGAACATTTAATTATTAAACATTCTTTTCTTGTCCATTCATTGTTGCCATGAATGAAAATGATATCATCGAAGCAGATGGCGCACACAATGCCATATGCCCCAATTTGGAACGTAGACATATTGTTTACTTAATACACACCTGTACCAAATCTACTTGAATGTATAATACATTTCGCAACATACGTGCAAAGGCCGTGAGCCTTGTATATTAATAGCGACATCTATTGTTCATCTTTTTATAGATTCTTTGCATACATGGTTAACATCGTAGGCGGTCTTATTGTTTATTAGATAATAAAGAACACATTAGTTTATTAAGTTTATTAAATTGAATATAATAAATTCCACTTATTACTAATTAAAAAAAAACACGCGAATAACCAATTTACATATGATTTAAATAAATGTTAAAACAATTAAAAATATGTAGAATAAGGAGATTGTACTGCCAGTTATGTTTATATATTATTTTATTTTCGGACTAATAAAATTATATATAAACATAACTGGCAGTACAATCTCCTTATTCTACTTATTTATGTACCAGTTAAAAAATGTATGAATATATCACTAAATTAAAAATATGATAGAATGTTTTTATTTCTTTCTTTAAAAGAAGTGCGGGATAAGGATAGTGACTGATTAGGAAAAATGGCATCGGTTACAAGGTCATTCTGTTCAATTGAATGAAGTACACCCGAAGCGCCTCAGTACGAAACAATAAAGAAAATAGTACCATAAACTTTTATCGAATTGCAGCGAACGAAAATAAATTGTTTCTCTTTACTTCCTGCAGATTCACTTGACGATGTACTTAGCCGACAATTAACCTTCGGTTAACCTACATATCGGAAATTTGATATCTAAATCTAAACGTGCATTTTCTAATAGCATTGTGGGAAATGCACGTTCCTATCTCTGAACGGATCGAGGCGAATTTATTCTGCACCTGTTTGCGAAGGAACAAGGGTTAGATTGTTTTACGTAAAGTGGGTCAGACAGTTAGGGCCGGTTAGGTCAAGCCTGCATCTTTCACGACATCCTAATATGGGATGTAACACGAACAGTTACCAATTGAAAGTATTCTTTAACGCGCGCGCAACAATGGCACAAAGTGTAATTTCAAGCAAAATGACAATTACTCATAACGGAGTGATTTGAATGGCCGTAATGGATTATCGAAACGGCACACGTTGCTGTCGGAGAACAATGAGGAATGTATATTTCCAGAAGTGATACTCAATATATCTGTATTTTGTATGTCATGGATAGTGCGGTACGTGTAACACCGTATGAAAGCAATGACCCGTTTTCGTAATGTATCTCTATTTCCAGTCCTTGAAAGAAAATTTGGTTTTAATTAAATGCTCAATTATCTCGAATAAATTTTTAAATTCTGTAATTAGAGATAGGCGAAATGACTCTTTTTTGTACTCAAATTTTATGACTAAAAATGGGTCAGGCCATATACACAGGAGTCACTTTACTCACGACCCATTTCTAAGAGTCTACTATTTTAATCGACCCATCTCTACTATACAGGGCTTTAATTTTAACTCTGAACGTATGATTGTCAATGTTCGATCGTAAAATAATCACACCAACGCATTACTTGGTAGGCAACCATACTTACTCAGTTTTATTTAATTGTTAAAATTGTGTTAATAAAAATGTATTTCACCACTGAAGAAAAAATACAAATAATTAATTGGTATAAGAGCGAAAACAGCACTCGAGGTGTTTGAGATTTATTTTCGGTTGCGTAAGTGACTGTCACCTTTGTGTACTTGGTTGCATACAATTTCATGCCATAAATGCCATGCGTTGATGTGATTACTTTACGATTGAAGATAGGCGTTAATAATAGTATCTTCAGTGTTAAAATAAAAACCCAAAAAAAACATCAAATAATTAACATTACCTTCGTCCACAAACAATCTCTTCAATCGGAATGTTCAATACTGAATAAAACATTAAACAATAAAAAAGTTGTTTTTTTTCACATCAACAATTACTTACACCGCCAGCATTGCTTATATAGACATTCAACTGTCACTTAACATTTTTTTAAATATTTTCCTGAAGTTGCCACTGCTCATATTAATAATAATCCGACTTGTAACACGTGCTACTCAACACCATAATTAATTTCCGCGAGTGGTAAAAAATATACTTCATTATGTGTTAATCGGCTACTGCGGATTTTTTTCTTCGACACCAAAAGCCACAACTCCTGCCGTTTGCAGCGCGCCATTGTTCTAGGATTAGCATAATAATTCCAAGCGCAAAGTTCACGAATCAGGTGGGTTTTTATGTGTGTGCTGATCAAAAATTTGATACATATGTATGAGGACATTATTTCCGTTGATTGACAACGAGTAGGTTTGACTTTTTTTTTTTGGTTCGAAGGGTTCAAGTGCGTTATTAATCATTTTATTGACGCGAATTATTTCTGGGTGTGCGCTGCACGTTAGAGAATGGTTCTGATCAGGGGCTGCTCGTTATATAGAGCCAAGGAGCCATGGCACTACCTGTAGTTTTAAGCTCAGCAAGAATTTTTAATTAATTCTTAAAACACTGTTTCGCTAGTTACTTTGATCTTGGAAGATAAATCGTTCTTTTTCTCTTTAAAGAAGGAGGGAGGGGGGGCTATATTGTATAGGTGGCGCTACCATCAACATGTTCCACGAGCCGCCACTGAAATTAAGTACAGTTTTTGAAAATCCACAAGTTGTGAATTTTCGAATTGAGTAATACGCGCACAAAAAATGTAAAAAAAATATAAAACGTCTCGACAAAATTCTGCAAAAATTAAACTAGATTTGCACATCATCGTTTTATCAAATTAAGTGCAATTTTTGAAACTCTATCAATTATTTCGCGAGTTGTGAATTTTTGAAAATTTTAGTTTTCGAATTGTGTAGTACTCGAGCAAAACATTAAAAAAAAATATATAAAACGTGTCGACAAAATTCTACAAAAATTAAACTAGATTTACAAATCATTGTTTTATCAAATTAAGTGCATTTTTTTAAAATCCACCAATTATTTCGCGAGTTGTAAATTTTTGAAAATTTTAGTTTTCGAATTGTGTAATACTCGAGCAAAAAATAAAAAAAAATATATAAAACATGTTGACTAAATTCTACAAAAATTAAATTGGATTTGAAGTTTCATCAAACTAAATAGAGTATTTGAAAATCCACCAATTATTTCGCGAGTTGTTAATTTATGAAAATTTTAGTTTTCGAATTGTGTAATACTCGACTGGAAATTAAAAAAAATATACAGGGTGTTTCAAATTCGAGGCTCACGATTTTTAGTAAGCACTAAATAGATTGCCAAAAAAGTGTTTTAAGTCAATATATATTCATTTATGAAATGAAATGTATGTTGTGTTATATTGCTGTCATCATAAAAAACTGAGCATTGAGATGCAATAAAAATTAAATATGGCGTCCATAAGAAATAAAAAAGTTGATGATGGTTCAAAAGAAACGAAACAAGTTACAATTATAAATCTTATGCCATCTATTAGAAAATAAAAAAGTGCTATAAGAACGTCTTTACCGTTTTTAAATATCACCTCAAATAACGAAGATATGAAGAAAAACGAAAATCAGTTTTTTTTTCAGTTTTTTGGACTTGGCCTACTATTTTGCGAGTTGTGAATTTTTTTAAATTTTAGTCTTCGAATTGTGTAATACTCGAGCAAAAAAATTAAAAAAAACATATAAAACTGGTCGACTAAACTCTATAAAAATTAAATTGGATTTGGAAATCATCGTTTTGTTAAATTAAGTGCAGTTTTTGAAAATCCACCGATTATTTCGAGAGTTGTGAATTTTTTAAAATTTCAGTCTTCGAATTGTGTAAAACTCGAGAAAAAAATTTAAAAAATATATAAAACGTGTCTACTAAATTCTACAAAAATTAAATTAGATTTGCAAATCATCGTTTTATCAAACTAAATAAAGTTTTTGAAAATCCGCCAATTATTTCGCAAGTTGTGAATTTTTGAAAATTTTAGTTTTCGAATTGTGTAATACTCGAGCAAAAAAATAAAAAAAAAATATAAAACGTATCGACTAAGTTCTACAAAAATTAAATTCGATTTGGAAATCATCGTTTTATCAAACTAAATGGAGTATTTTAAAATCCACCGATTATTTCGCTAGTTGTGAAATTTTGAAAATTTTAGTTTTCGAATTGTGTAATACCGAGCGAAAAATAAAAAAAAATATAAAACGTGTCGACAAAATTCTACAAAAATTAAATTGGATTTGGAAATCATCGTTTTATCAAATTAAGTGCAGTTTTTGAAAATCCACCGATTATTTCGCGAGTTGTGAATTTTTGAAAATTTTAGTTTTCGAATTGTGTAATACTCGAGTGAAAATTTAAAAATATATATAAACCGTGTCGACAAAATTCTACAAAAATTAAATTAGATTTGCAAATCATTGTTTTATCAAATTAAGTGCAGTTTTTGAAAATCCACCGATTATTTCGCGAGTTGTGAATTTTTGAAAATTTTAGTTTTCGAATTGTGTAATACCGAGTGAAAAATTAAAAAAAATATATAAAACGTGTCGACTAAATTCTACAAAAATTAAAATAGATTTGCAGATCATTGTTTTATAAAATTAAGTGCAGTTTTTCAAAATCCATCAATTATTTCGCGAGTTGTGAATTTTTGAAAATTTTAATTTTCGAATCGTGTACTACTCGAGTGAAAATTAAAAAAAAAATATATATAAACCGTGTCGACGAAATTCTACAAAAATTAAATTAGATTTGAAAATCATCGTTTTATCAAACTAAATAGAGTTTTTGAAAATCCGCCAATTATTTCGCAAGTTGTGAATTTTTGAAAATTTTAGTTTTCGAATTGTGTAATACCGAGCGAAAAATAAAAAAAATATAAAACGTGTCGACTAAATTCTATAAAAATTACATTAAATTTGCAAACCATCGTTTTATAAAATTAAACAGGGGCCAAGAAACCATGGCACTACCTGTAGTATATATACAAAATCTTTATTGACAAAGGTTACAAATTATTATAAATACATAAACAATTAAATACATGGAGTTTTCATGTCAATTGGCTATCGACCGAAGGTCTTTCTGCCAGTTACCTGTAGTTTTAAGCTCAGAAATAACTTTCGGAGGTTACTTTGGACTAGGAAAATAAATCGTTCTTTCTTTCTTTCTTCAAAAAAAGGCAGTTTGGGGTGACATATTGTATAAGTGGCTCTACCATCAACAAGTTCCACGAGCCGCCACTGGTTCTGATACTATATTTAGACAAATTTGATACTGTAATACTTCAAAAGGATGATCTCAAAAGTTGAAAATACCGAACGATACAAATCTTTCAAATATTTTTCGAGCAAAAGATTGCTTTCCAAAGAATATTAGATGTACAGGATATTGTATTATCCAATAATTTCGACAGTTTTTTCACCACACATAAGTCAGATAATCCGAAGAACTGAAAAGCATTTGGTAAAATTTCGTGCACGGGAAGTGGGTTTTTACCTTAACTGTTTTTTGTTTTTTGACAATATTTTTTTAAATATGAAAAATATCACAAAAACATTTAAACAAACATTGAATACAACAAAGAAAAATGAACATCTTTTGCTTGAAAATATTTTACATAAAATCATTGTTACTCGAGAAAAAAAATATTTTTGTTTGTTTTATTTTTGGTTTATAATTATGAACCGATAATAGTTACAGCAAATTTATGTTGTATAATAATTGTAGAGAATGACAAAATGAACAACTTATAAAGAATAAGTTTTTTTCAAAATCTCTTTAGTTTTTGAGTAAATTTGAAGTATAATTTTTCCATCTTTCATAATTTTGACGTTTTAAACGTCAGTTTCATCCGCTCGATGTACATTTAAAATATGATTTAAATTGAAAATAAACCATGAAAGCTTAAATACAAATGATACCATCAAGTCGGAGGAAGTAACATGATGGCCACATCATCTCTTCCATGGCCAATAGTGAATAGGAAGAATGAAAAACTAACCTAAATTATGGATAGGGGTCCATTTTGGATTTTCTTGTTGAGAATTATTTCTTTGACTGGTGATGTATCAAAGCTAATAAAGTTTTACGGGCAAATTATATAAAAAAAAACAAACAAGGAAGATATATATATATATATATATATATATATATATATATATATATATATATATATATATATATATATATTAAAACCAGTACGAATCATAATAAAAGCAACGTATTCACGAAGTAGTGAAGCTGGTAATAATAATCACCTATAGCTACCACATTCCCGATGAAGTATGCGTATCAGTGTCGTCGCAGGAATGCTGCTTCGGTTATCTTTACATAAAATTCTGTTTACCAGATGATATTAATTTATATGATTGCATAAAGGACATGTAATGTGTAGGCAGTTAGGTTTGATTAGAAGTGCTGCAGGTCCCCAAGACGCGGACACCCACTCAATCATTAGCCCGGTCTTCCTCGACACACTCACATCGATCTCTGTCTGCCCTGAATTATATTTACAAGGCGAAATAAGATAGATGCACGCACCTATCTCATCTCATCTTAATGTTTATTGCTCCGCTCGTCTTTGTAATACGAATGAATTGGCGAAATGTATAAACAAAAACCAACGCCCACACCGCTGGATATTATTGCTTTTGCCGCGGTGGGTACACCAACTTTAGCAATTGAAAATTTAAATTAATTTGTTAATGTAAATAAATGTGAAGGTGTATATCACTACAATTAGTTAAAAGACATCTGCGAAGAAACGAATTGAAATAATATACAGGCGTTCAAAGTCAAACTGGCTAATGGGGAGGCGGGCGCGCATCGAGAATCTATACAATTGCCCGAGTACAATCGTAAACGAAAATCTGGTGGTTTATTACCAGTGTAGAAAAAGTCGATATTTTCAACAGATTACGATAATTTTTGCTATTTTGGATGTCCTAAACGTAATATACCGATGGCCTTCTCCCACGTTACGCCCACCCATTTGCCACGGCGCAACCGGCCAATTTGAGATTGAACCATTATAGCCAACGTTAATTTAATTAAAACGAATCTCATAGTCGAGACAAATATAAAATTAATGAATAATGAACTAGAATGCTTTAATTTTATAGCGGAAAAACGCATGAAATTTGTTCGCATGCGTTTAATTAAAATCTGATTGCGCCGGGGCATTTAACTATGCGGCAATAAAAGGTAATTAGTATAATTTATTAACCATTAATAAATCGCGGAAGTCGAGAGACTATATCCTTATTATCACCCCGGTTTTATAACGCGACTTAAGCACCTGTAAACAACTAAATGGCTTGTAAAACTTTATTTTTCAGCAAACCGTCGTGGCATCGTAAATGCACCGCCGGTATTGTGTGTATAATTGCTTTTTGAGAAAATTGCAGCGCTCCAATTAATGCCGCGGACCCCTCATTGTCGTGAGGCAATTAGCTAATTGGAGGAATGTCACAAGAAAATTAATAGTTCGGATGGCTGGCCGCCGCGGTTCGGGAAATGTTACGGTAGAAGAACGTGCTATCATTTTTGCGATTTGGGTCATCGATTTTATTTATGCGATTTGTCAATCGTTAGTATATGGAAAGATACAAAAAACATATCCCAGTGGAATAGACTTTTTTGTAATTTATTATTATAACTGGTGGACAATGTAAACCTAGGAGCAATTATCATACAAAATTTGGCTCTAAAATGTCATCCCTTATTATCCATCTCCAGTATTAATGAGTAAGCTCGATATAAATGTTACCGAGCAGCAGTAAATGTTGGCGGAAGAATAGATTTTTTTTTTGAGCCGTGAAGATTTTGCGAAAGCTGAATATCTGTGAATATCAATAGATACTTCTTTGACGAGGGGGGGGGGTGTAATGTAAGCTGTACACCAAGATTGCCTTGTTAATGAAGGTTGTAATATTAATGCATTGATAAATAAAACACTAAAAGTCTATTTTGGCAGAAATATAAATTGATATTTTGAGGTAACCTTGGTTTCCAAAGTTTCAACGAAGATGAAATTTTAGCTCTAAAATTTAAACAAATAGAAAACAAAGTTAAAAAAAAATTGCGAGACGAGATGGCGATAGTAGGCTAAATCCTACTGGTTAAGAACAGGGGTAGTCAACCTGGTCCGTATCGCCGAGGCAAAAGGAAAATGAGTGCAAAATTGTAATTGCAACTCCGGCCTCGACGACCTTTTTTGATCCTCACTTTCAATTCAACGAAGAAAAAAAAGGTCATCATAAACAGGAGGCAAGAGTTGAAAAAAAGTCCAAGAACAGAAAAGAGGTCATCGAAGGCAGGATTTAATTTTTTTAAGGCGAGCAGCCTTAAAAGGTCTTCAACATCCAGTGGCGGCTCGTGGAACGTGTTGATGGTAGAGCCACGTATACAATACATCCCCCCCCCTTTTTTTTGAAGAAACAAAGAACCGTTTATCTTCCCAGACCAATCGAATATTTTGGCCGAAAAATCCAAAATTTGTAACAAAACAGCCTAAGATCTAAAATGTCGGCCAAAAAAATCAAAAATCCTGGTTTAAAAATAGAAATGCAGACCAAAAAAATTGAAAATACAAGCAAAAGAAAAATAATTTGCCATTTTCAGCCCCAAATATAACTCTTTTTAGCTTAAAATAAGTTCCAACGAGAAATTCGAAAATAATAGCAAAAATAAAAATTCCCACATTAAAATTAAGAAAATATAAAATATGAAAGAAAAAATAAAAAATTAAGACCAAAAATCTAAAATTCAAAAAATCAAAATTTTTAACAAACGAACAAACGAATCGAAAATTTAAGTCGAAATAAAGAAAATTTCGGCCAAAAGATCTAAAATTGAAACCAAAAAAAGTAGGGCCTAAAAAGGTGAAAATTTAGACAAAACATCGAAAACGGGCGTAAAGATAAAAATTGCAGACAAAAAAAATCGAAAATTGCCACAAACCAATCGAACATTTTGGTCAAAATAAAGAAAAATAAAAAGAATTGAAACCGAAAAATCGAACATACAGAAATCTAAAATATGGGCCAAAGAATCAAGAATTCTGATCTAAAAATTAAAAAAAACACAGACAAAAAATTAAAAACTTAAGTAGAAGCAAAATAATTTCCCAAAAATACGTTTCTGATCAGAAATTCGAAAATAATAGCCAAAAAATATAAAAAAAACTCACGAAATGAAATCAATAATCCAAGTTAAAAAATCTAAAATGTTGGATAAAAAAATAGACTAAAAATCTAAAATATTCGATACAAAATTTAGACATAAAAATATAAATGGTGGACCAAGGAAAGAAAAATTTTAACAGACAATTAAAAAAAAAATTGAGCAAAAAATCTACAATGTCTGCCAAAAATCAGAAATTTTGACAATAAAATCGAAAAGTTAGGTAGGATTAAATAAATGAAATGAAATAAATAATAAAGAAAAATTTAGGTCAAAAAATTAAAATAATAATAATACAAATTTGTAATGTTGGCCAGAAAGTCGAAAATTTAGACATTGCATAGAAAATTCGGTTCTAAATATAATAAATGCAGGATAAAAATTCGAAAATTTCATCAAACAAAACTCAAAATACCGGAAAAAATAAAAAATCTCGCATATAGATCAATAATTCAGGTTATAAATATTTTAATCAAAATCAAATCAAAAATTTTCAACTAGAATTAAAATTTCGGCCTGAAAAATAAAAAATTCGGACCAAAGAATCAAAAATTTGAACAATTAAATCAAAAATTTAAATCAAAATAAAGATTATTTAAAAAACATCGAAAATACAAAGATAACATATTGTGACCAAAAATATCGAAAATACAGGTCAAAAATTTAAAAAATGCCGACCAAACAGTCGAAAATGTTACCAATTAAATCGAAAATTTAGGTCAAAATAAATTATGTTTGGGCCAAATAATCAAAAGTATAGACAAAAAAATCGAATATACAGGGTCGAAAATCTAAAAATTCGTCCTGAAAAATCAAAAATACGGACCAAAAAAATCGAAACTTTATATCAAAAATAAAGAATATTTAGGCCAAAAGATCAAAAATTTAGACCCAAAATAATAGAAATATAGGTCAAAATCTAAAACATAAAAATTCGGCGGGAAATCAAAAATGCGGGCCAAAAAGTCGATAATTTAAACAATTACATCGCAAATTTAGGTCAAAATGAAAGATATTTAGGACAAAAGATAAAATTATGTGACCAAAAATATCGAAAATAGAGGTCAAAAATTAAATACAAAATGTGGACCAAATAGTAGAAAATTTAAACAATGAAATCGAAAATGTAGGTTAAAATAAAGAATATTTAGGCCAAATGATGAAAAATTTAGACAAAAAAAATCGAAAATACAGGCTTAATAATAAAAAATGCAGAATATTCTAGTAAGAAACTGGTTTAAATTAGTCTTAAAAATCACTTCAAAGTAATTTTCCAATTTTTTTTTAATAACAAAACATTTTTTTTTTAATTTTCGCTTTTATTGTTCAAAAATGAGAAACGAATTTGAAAAAGAATTCAAATAAAACCATTAACTTTCTTGGGGTCACCTTATTGTTTCACCTTTTGCGCCGGCAGTTTCGACAGAAGAAAGAAAGAACGATTGATCTTCATGGTCCAAGGTTATTTTGAGTTGTAAAGTAAAAGTTCACAATTTCCAACAGCCCAATTCAAACAAGCTGAAAATATTATTTATGTGTACTTTCGATTTATCGTGCGTTTACATTTTGTCCCAGACATCAAAACAATACACACGGAAAACAAAAAAAAAATTTCATTAAAGTTATGCAGGCATTGTTTAACATTTAAATTGGCGAAAAAGTGTTTTATGAATTAATAAAAAATTCTTGCTCCGCTTGAAACTGCAAGTAGTGCCATGGCTCCTTGGCTCTATATAACATCACGATTTCCAAAAACAAAGTTACTGAACAAAATTTTACTTTCACCAAACCATGTACAACAAGTGGAGGGTGGGCATAAGCGATTGACTACCCCTGGTTTGGTGTTAAAATTTTTAAGGCGAGGAGCAAAAAAAGCCATCGAAGACAGAAGGCTGGAGTTGAAATTTTTAAGGCGAGGAGCAAAGAAAAGGTCTTCAACATCACGTTTTCCAAAAAATTTTAAACGTACTACACAAATCTGTTTCTGTCCATGAAGAAGATGAACGATGATATGCAAAAGGAAGAAAGAAAGATCCAAGAGTTCTTCTTAAGGGAAAGAGCTGGCGCTCAACTTTTTTTCTAATTTTAACCCACACATAAAATAAAGAAAATACCTCTATCAGTAGATACAAGAACCGTACATCTGCAAGCAATAGCTTTAGAGATATAAAAAAGAGCAGTACGTTGTAAAGTATTTTTTGAAGAGTGTCTTTCGGTTTCGAAATGATTTTTAACTAAATTTGAATTTAAAAATACATAATTTTTAGCAATAAATCTCAAGTTCCTAAAAACATAGTAAGTGTTTAATTCTTCTGTTACATTCACTTATTTGAAAATTATTAGTTCTCATGAAAACGCGTTATTTTTACTTGAGCCAGTTAAGAATTTTGACGTTTTAACTACTTTTTCTGTTTATTTCTTAATTAAAATTAATTTAGTTTAAGATTATCAAAACAAAATATTTCGAATGAAATAATCAAATGTTCGTAATTTCTTTGTTGGTTTGAAAACAAAAAATATTAATAGATAGTATTAATTGATTATTCGTTGAAAATTAATATCACATGTTTGTATTAAGATAACTTTTTTAAATTCCAAAAAAAGCTTTGCGTTTCAGGTGCAATACAAGTTTTTTGAAAATTAAAAAAGTGTTTATCTATTAGTGATCAAATTTAAGCTTTGAAGAAAATTCCACAGATAATATATTCACCTGACTATTATTACCCAGATAATCAAAGAGGAATGCATTACCACCATTCACAACAGATATTCCGTGGTATATTTAAATGTTTGGACACGAGAGGATTAATTGGATATAATGAAGATCTCCACGTTGGGGATTTTTATTTCGCAAGTGCTTGTTACGTGTGTTTGTACAAACATAACACGAGCAGACATGTAAATGGTCTAATAACCCAACGAGGATAAACATATTTAAACGCACCTCTAAATATAACTCGAGGAAACGCACGGTGGAACATATTGACAGCAACACGGAATAATTTGCAAAACGAGCATTATTGATATTTGCATGTTAAAATCTGCCAATTGACATTAAGCCAGTCAACTTATAAAACTGATCGACTTATGAGTTTGAAAATTAGTCTAAGGGATATATTAAGGGGGTAAGTGCCTCGCGCCAGAGTTATGGTCTAATAAGAAATGATTGGGCCCGAAATTTTACCGAGTACGTAAATTTGTTTGTACACGCCTCCAGGGTAGATGCAATATATTTCATGCAGGTGGCGTTCATTACAGCGGCGAAAATGAAGCAAATTCGTATTTGCAGAGGTGCAGCTCTTACCTTTTTACGACTTTATTTGAAAACTAAAGACAATTTTATTACATACATATTGTTTTCAAAGGTGTAAACTATTTTTCTATATCATTACATTTTTAATTCTGTGCAGAGAAAAGCTTCAGATATTCATCTAATATTGGTAATTTTCAGGATAATTTATACAGTTTGTCTGATGATTTAAAAAAAATCAAATTCTATCGACAAATAGTTTAACCCTTTCTCTCTAAACGTGCAAAATATGTTTTTTTAATATTTGATATTGACTTCAGAATTATGTATATGCTGACCATCAAAAATGCATCGATTTTCGGCGCGGCACTTACCCCCTTAAGAGATCTACCAATTTATATTAAGCCATTTTTTATGCCCTATTTTGAGACAAAATTGGTGTGAGGAATAGTAATATAAAATAGATATTAATTCTACCAAATAAAAATTCAGTTTAATTCTGGACAAGCGTCGTCGTCGAGAAGTTTATTAGTAAAATCAAATATAAGCCAGTAAATCCTCTCGTTAGATTTATTGTACGAATAATTAGTTTTCGCATTAGCAAACTACTTTTACCCATAAAAGTATATGCGAAATTATATTAAACACGGCCATTACTAATTTGCATTCGATCATTCGCTTAATATGGTAAAGATCATCCAATTAGGTTTCACAATGTTCGTAGCGGTGAATGTTGCATAATTGTACATCAATTTTATCGTTATTTTATTTAAATGGGCCAAAGATTGTAACGACATATCAATAAAATTTAAAAAAGATCTAGTAGCCGTTTAATCAGACTAAATGTTTAATGTTGACGGCGTTTACTTCGTGGTAAATCTTGATTGTAGATTGGAATAAACACTTAAAACATAAACAAAATATAATAGTATAAAAAAGTTAAAGTGTTTTATTCTAATTGCAATTATCTAAAGTTGCACCTTTCCTTGAGTGCTTAAAAAATATAAAAACAATTGCGAGAAATTTTCTAAAGCTACTCAAATAATACCTTACTTCATTATCGGTAGAATAGGCAGTATGCAAGAAAATCAAAACTTGCAAAAATGGAAAATCCCTTCGAGGCGTCTAAATGTTGCTTCTTTGCTTCCCTCGTATTGACGGGACGGAATGGAGCGGAAAAACACAAACACAAATCCTGAAGATTTATCACAACACAACGGACACTAAAACTTTCGAGAAATAAATATTCCGAACCGGAATGCACGTTCTTCCGCGACCGCGAACTGCAGACTGAATTGTTATCAGCAGGTACGCCGCGGATTAGTGATAAGAATTGAATTTCGTTCCGAAACGAAACAAAAAAAAAACGAATATTTTGATTATCTTCTCGGGCCACCTTGTGCAGGTCGTTAAAACTCGACGGGGGTCGAGGTAAGATGAAGAAAGTTAGAAACATTAATAATCACGATGTTGATGCACCACGTGTTCAATAACTAGTTCGAATATTAATTACAGTATTCATTAAATTTAAAGGTTCATAATTTTCTTGAAATATATGTTTTGTTTAAATATAAAAAAAATAATGTTCCTTTGATTTTTGAGAGAAATAAATTTCATTCGGATAAAATTGAAGGTGCAAAAATGTTGCCTACACCCTATAAGGTGCAGTGTTGTTCGCATTGAATCAAAAACCTTGCGTTAGCCGAACAGAGAGCGAGAAAAAAAAACAGTTTGGCCTACTTTCTCGTGGCTAAATCGTGAACTTCAGTCATCTTCCAGTCTTTTTTCTGTTTAAGGCAATGAACAAGATTTCCGAAGACCGGACGATAATAAAGGTCCATATATAGGTTATAATTCCTCGCGGCCAATTAGCCATTTATCTGTGTCAAACGAGACGTCCTTACGATTTATTTAAATACGCTCAATACGTTCCAACAGAGTTATCATTAAGTAATTAATTGTTGAATAGAATATATATTCATGATTGATTGAGTGCTGGTCGATATGTGATAATGTAAATGAATTTAAATGGTTAGAATGGTTTAATGGGAATAATTGGCATATTGTTTTTTTTTTAAATTAATTAATGTATTTATTTATTTAACGGATTAACCTTTTACATAATATACAAATTTAAAATTTTGTACAAACACAAATAATATATTGGTTGCTAGGTGTAGCAACAAATTGTATAAATAACAAACGCTTTTTGTTTTTCTAATTAATATTGTATTCAGATAAATTTTATTGTAAATAACCTGTTAAGAATTTTTGTACAATTTCCACACCACCCATTCCGAACATCAACGTTTACGTAATTTATTTATTTCGTGGGCCATAACCGCTCGAATATAAATGCAATCCGTGTGTGCGTTTTACTGGAAATTTGTATGTAAATTGGAGTCCGACTGTCGGCCGAAAGTTAATAAACTTGGAAGTGGCTTTGTTAGAGACGCCACTTAGAAAGTTATCCAATAACCTTCCCATAAAAGCAACAATTACAACCTTAAATATAACCGTCGGACATTCAAACGGCCGTTACGGCGACTTTAATGCAATTATAATTCATATTTCTGTAGGAAGATTATAGGACTACCAGTCTCTTATATTTCTAACGCTATATTTCTATTCTCATAATATTTCAATGCATTTTTTTTTATGGAATCGCAAGTAATTTGTATATTTTTAATACGTACATAAATAAATTCCATTTTGAGAATTAAATCTACCAGATGTGACCTCCGATTTGATGCCATAATAGCTTTCATGGTTTATTTTCAATTTAATAAAATGTACAATTAAGAACAAAAAAATTCAACGTTGTTTAATCATGCAATAATGATTTTTTGAAATACTTAAAACTTTCCAAATTGACTCAAAATTTGCAAATCAGCAAATCTAAAAACACCCCTTCACTAGATTTTAAAATAATCATCCGAGAATACAACAAATCACCATTCTGTAGATGTACTTTTTCACAAGCAAAGAAAAAATGGAAAAACAATTGCTATATACTCAAAACCTTTACAAATATACTCAAGATACATTTTACTTTACGATCCATACAAAGTTTAAGCACAATTCTTGACCAGATTTTGAAATAATCATCGAAGAACACAACGAGATTGAAACTTTTTATTTTCAAGTGAAGAAAAAATAGTAAAACAATTCCCACTGACTTGAAACTTCTCAAACTATCTCAAAATACATACTACTTTGCGTTTCTGAGCAAATCTCAAAATATCCCATCACCAAATTTAAAAATATTCATCCGAGAAAAAACAAATCGTCATTTTGCAGATGTGCTTTTTCACAAGCAATTAAAAAACGGAAAAACAATTGCCACGTAGTTGAAACTTTGCAAGTACACTCAAAATACATTCCACTTTACGATCCATAAAAATTTTGAACACAATTATTTATCAGATTTTGAAATAATCATCGAAGAACACAACTAGATTGAAACTTTTTATTTTAAAGTGAAGAAAAAATAGAAAAACAATTTCTACTGACTTGAAACTTCTCAATATTGTCTCAAAATACATATTACTTTGCGTTTCTGAGCAAATCTCAAAATATCCCATCACCAAATTTGAAAATATTCATCCGAGAAAAAACAAATCGTCATTTTGAAGATGTGCTCTTTCACAGGCAAATAAAAAATGTAAAAACAATTGCCACACACTTGAAACATTACAAATACACTAAAAATACATTCTACTTTACGATTCATAAAAAATTTGAACACAATTCTTCATCAGATTTTGAAATAATCATCGTAGAACACAACTTGAAATTGAAACTTTTTATTTAAGCGAAGAAAAAATAGAAAAAAAAATTGCCACTGACTTGAAACTTCTCAAATTAACTCAAAATACATTCTACTTTATGTTTCTAAGCAAATCTCAAAATACCCCATCACCAGATTTTGAAATAATCATCCGAGAAAAAAACAAATCGTCACTTTGAAGATGTGCTTTTTCACAAGCAAAGAAAAAACGGAAAAACAATTGCCACATACTTGAAACTTTGCAAGTACACTCAAAATACATTCTACTTTACGATCCATAAAAAATTAAACACAATTCTTCAACAGATTTTGAAATAATCGTCGAAGAACACAACGAGATTGAAACTTTTTATTTTCAAGTGAAGAAAAAATAGAAAAACAATTTCCACTGACTTGAAACTTCTCAAATTAACTCAAAATACATTCTACTTTATGTTTCTGAGCAGATTTCAAAATACCCCTTCACCAGATTTTGAAATAATCATCCGAGAAAAAAACAATTCGTCATTTTGAAGATGTGCTTTTTCACAAGCAAAGAAAAAAACGGAAAAACAATTGTCACATACTTGAAACTTTGCAAATATACTCGAAATACATTCTACGTTACGATCCATGAAAAGTTTAACCACAATTCTTCATCAGATTTTGAAATAATCATCGAAGAACACAACGAGATTGAAACTTTTTATTTTCAAGTGAAGAAAAAATAGACAAACAATTTCCACTCACTTGAAACTTCTCAAGTTGATTCAAAATACATTCTACTTTGTGTTTCTGAACAAATCTCAAAATATCCCATCACCAGATTTGAAAATATTCATCCGAGAAAAAACAAATCGTCATTTTGAAAATGTGATTTTTCACAAGCAAATAAAAAATGGAAAAACAATTGCCACATACTTGAAACTATGCAATTATACTCAAAATACATTCTACATTACGATCCATAAAAAGTTTGAATACAATTCTTCATCAGATTTTGAAATAAACATCGAAGATTGAAACTTTGTTTTTAAGTCAAGACAAAATAGAAAAACAATTGCCACTGACTTTAAACTTCTCAAATTGACTCAAAATACATTCTACTTTGTCTTTCTGAGCAAATCTCAAAATACCCCTCCACCAGATTTTGAAATAATCATCCGAAAAAAAAAACAAATCGTCATTTTGAAAATGTGATTTTTCATAAGAAAATAAAAAACGGAAAAACAATTGTCACATATCTGAAACTTTGCAAATACACTCAGAATACATTATATTTTACGATCCATGAAAAGTTTAAATACAATTCTTCAACAGATTTTGAAATAATCATCGAAGAACGCAACGTGATTGATTTTTTTTTTCAAGTAAAGAAAAAATAGAAAAACAATTGCCACTGATTTGACACTTCTTAAATTAGCTCAAAATACATTCTACTTTACGTTTCTGAGCAAATCTCGAAATACCTCCTCACCAGATTTAAAAATAATCATCCGAGAAAAAAACAAATCGTCATTTTGAAGATGTGCGTTTTCACAAGCAAATAAAAAATGGAAAAACAATTGATACATACTCAAAACCTTTACAATATACTCAAAATACATTCTACTTTATGATTAATAAAAAATCTAAACACACCTCTATCAGATTTTGAAATAGTCATCGAAGAATACAACGCATCGTCACTCCGATATAGAAACTTCTGTTTAAATTGCGAATTGAACAAAAAAAATAGAAAAATAATTGTTAGTCTCTTAAAACTTTCCGTAACTACTTAAAACACATTCAACTTCACGATTCTGCAAAAATGGAAAGTAACCTTTTACTATGTAGTTTCTTTTTGAATAATTATCGAAGAACCGAACGTATCGTCACTTTGAGACTGAACTTTTTCTTTCGAGCGAGAGAAAAAATAGAAAAATAATTGCTACACAATTAAAACTTTTAAAATTTACTCAAAATACATTCTATTTCGTGATTTTGTAAGACATTGAAAATATCCTTTCACTAGTTTTTGAAATAATTGTCGTAGAATTGAACTTTTTTTCTAGCGAGAGAAAACATAAGAAAACAGTTGCTACATATCCAAAACTTTCCAAATTTACTTAAAATATGTTTTACTTTGCGTTATATACCCCTTCACCAGATTTTGAAAAAAATCATCTGAAAATAAAACAAATCGTCAAGGAAACTTTAAAATATTTTTTTAAATTTTTGTCACACTACATTGGCGTACCGAAAGAAAAAGACTTAATGAAACGTATTTATACATTCAATTTAATTTCTTAACGTCTTCATCCTCGAGTATTTGTTAAGTGTATAACAAACGCAACGATTAAATGCATTAAGATTCAACAATGGAGGTATTTATAATAAAACAACCGTGTTGAACATTGAAAACGTAATTAAGAGCTGTCATATGTAACGAGTGGTAACAAAGGGAACTGCAAGTAATCCATTAGATAATGTCGGATATCATTGAGAGCGACCGTGGCTCGGCCATTAGCAATGTCAAAGGTTACAATAGTACCATAAAATCGTAAATGTAAAACAGGTTAAACAATCACATAAATCTAATTTGCAGTTTTCATTCGTGCAGTAATAAACCAACATTGATTAACGAAAGCTCATCGAGTAGTGCTTAAGCTTGTTAGTAATAAGATTAACACTTATATTTTTGACTGTTTTTTAATCATAAATTAGACAGAAAATATCAATAAGTATTAATTAATTTAATATTATTGAATGGAAAATAAAGTCATATACATGATAATAAAGTTGCATTCATAATAATTGTTAAATTTATAAAAAAAAAAAAAAATTTTTTTGAAAGAATTTGGCGAAAATTGATTATTCTTTCATATACTGTAAAATCTACAAGCGACACTTCTTTAGGTTGTTTAATAGTTTCGTGTTAATCGAGCAGAGTTAATTTTTGAAGTTGAACATTTTTCGCAGTTGATGAAAAAAATATTAAAAACAATTGCCACGAATTTTAAACTGTCTAAATTTACTGAGAATTTGTTATTCTTCAAAATACTGTAAAATCCAGAAGTTACATGTTTCTAGATTATTGGATAATCCCGTGTTAATCGAATTTTTGAAATTGAATATTTTCGCAGTTGATGAAAAAAATATTTAAAACAATTGCCACCAATTTTAAACTGTCCAAATTAACTGAAAAATTATTATTCTGTAAAATACTGTAAAATCCAGAAGCTACATGTTTCTAGATTATTGAATAATCCCGTGTTAATCGAATTTTTGAAATTGAACCTTTTCGCAATTGATGAAAGGAATATTAAAAACAATTGCCACGAATTTTAAACTGTCCAAATTTACTGAAAATTTGTTATTCTATAAAATACTGCAAAATCCAGAAGCTACATGTTTCTAGATTAATGGATAATCCTGTGTTAATCGAATTTTTGAAGTTGAACATTTTCGCAGTTGATGATGAAAAAAATATTAAAAACAATTGCCACCAATTTTAAACTGCCCAAATTTACTGAAAATTTGTTACTCTGCAAAATACTATCAAATCCAGAAGCTACAGGTTTCTTGATTATTGGATAATCCCGTGTTAATCGAATTTTTGAGGTTGAAAATTTTCGCAGTCGATGAAAAAAATATTAAAAACAATTGCCACCAATTAGTATACTTTTTTTTTCATCAAAAAAACGAGAGAAATTGATTACCGTTAAAACATTTCAGCTATCTTCAATAGCAAAAAAATTAGCTAGTCACCATGAACATTTTAGAAAATTAAAAAAAAAAGAATTGATTTTTCAGACTTTGATCCGCCGTAACGGCTAAACGAAAACTCAAAATTGAACGCGGTTTGCAAATCTGAGCTCCTCATACGTCAATTAGTCGGATTAGAGATTTTCAATTTTTGGTGAAAACGTGAAAAAAGACATGAGTAAACCCCTTGGAATTTTGTTAAAAATGCAACTTTCTTAATAATCATCGTAGACTATTGAAGTATACATTTTTCTAAATGTCTAAATTTACTGAAAATTTGTTATTCTGTAAAATACTGCAAAATCAAGAAGCTACATGTTTCTAGATTCATGGATAATTCCGTGTTAATCGAATTTTTGAAGTTGAACATTTTCGCAGTTGATGAAAAAAATATAAAAAAAACAATTGCCACCAATTTTAAACTCCAAAATCCAGAAGCGACACTTCTCCAGATTGTTAGATTGATCCGTGTTAATCGAGTTCATTCTTGAAGTAGAATATTTTAGGGTTTACGGTTAAAGGAAATCTGGACTGAATTTGAAGCTTCTATCAAAGTCACTGCTCAAGAAACTTCAGTCTTTGGATTCTAAATGAACAAAGAAAGAATATCCACCACTTTTTATTGCAAGGCCATGGGAACCCATAAGCTTCTTCTTTTTGTGATTGGGAAATCAAACAAAAACTTTTGCTTTTAGGAATGTTAACATGTCATCTCTTCCGATTTTTGTAAAATGGTGATTAGCCGTAAATAAATATCTAATCTAATCAACTTAAGGGTGCAGAAATCATTGGATGGGTGGATTTTTGTCCAAAAAGTTGTTTACGGGTGAATTTGTGTCTCAAGTTAAAAAAAAAACTCTTGACAAAGTTGAAAATGCCAATAAAAGCAATTCCAGTGGTTAACAATGCACCGAGTCATCCAGATGATCTAGAAAGTAAAATAGGGGAGAACATAAAAATCATGTTCATGCCTTCTGGCATCACAAGCCTATCGCACAGAAGGTAATAGAAGGTTTTGTAAGTTTTTTTTTTCTGCGCTGAAATGAGCATCATCTTGTATAGAATAAAAAAAATAGTTTTGATAATGTCAAGCCGAGTTTCCGAAACTGCAGTCAAACAAATAAATCAAAGTGTTGTACAAACAAAGTAAAAAAGTGTTTTATTCTATATAAAAGCATGTATAACGAAGTAGAAGCTTCCTACATAACAAATATGAATCATTTTGTGTTGGAAACAAGGTTATGCAGTATTTTGTTTCCTGTTATTCTCGTAGCTTTGGAGCTCTGTAGTTGTTTTTTTATTATTTTAAATTGTTTAGAGAGGTAAGGAGTTTTTTACAGAACGAATTCACAATTTATGTATATTTTTGCTAGAAAATATGAAAAAGCCAAGAAAACGCGAGCCACTACTGAAGTGTTCTATTGATTTTAGAACTTATATTTTTGAATGTTTATCTTAACAAGTACACTGAATTAAAAAAATGCTTTTTTATAGTTAAAATCATCAATTATAACGTAGTACCGGTGACAACCATCCTTTTCGTGAATAAAAAAAAGTACGTCATTATCAAAAATCTTGCATTAATAATTCCTATTGTTAATAAATAAATGTGGTGCAAAAGGTATGAATCAGTGAAGATCTGAAAGCGACACATATATAAAAGGCAGGCGTGAGCGCGATTTTAATAAAATAAAAATAATACGTGACGGCTGGCGGCAATCGCATGAGAATCCACGTCATTATTTATTGCAGATAAACTAATTCATAATAACTTGCCGGTTCTGCCTTTAACATAATATTCTCTCCTTCCTACTCAATTACAATTACCGAGATCGGTAAGATTTTCATTCGGATTTTAGTTGACTCGTTCCGGCATCGCATCACCATTCAGCCCACAATCCAGCGCCTCGAATTGTCGGAGAGATTCTTGTACTTTTCAATTATGCAGTTGCCATTATTACGTTTAACGGTAATAATCCGCGATATTCTAGTGTTTGCATTAAATGCGCACGTTGCGATCGCGCTGTTTCATCGACAAGATCGTTTCAATTGAGATTGTCAACATAAACTGCGCTGGATTTTTTTGGTTATGGTGAGAAGGCTTGGCGGTGTGGTGGGTAAGAGCGCGCGCATCCTCTCGCTGCGTCTCAAATCGAGTGGGTTCGATTCACCGCCCGGATGGAAAATTTTTCTCATATCCGCTCGAGTCGTATTTATCTATCATTATTGATTTAATTTCATATGTGTATATGTATAGATAGATAATTTTGCTTCCCTCTCCTTTTGCAGATAATCTAGAGCTGACCACATGGATGTGCATCCGAGGCCTTAAAAATTTCGTTAGTGGTTACTACGCCTAAAAAATGTCGCAGTCAAAAATTACCTATTTTTTGTCTAAATATAAAGTTTTTTTTTTCTCGGCATAGGGCCTCTCCATTGGGCCAGAGTTTTCAATTAACTGTATATATTGATTTCTAATTATTTATTATATATATACTCAATTATACATAAAATAATTTTTGGGGGGACATACACTGGATGGACCCGCACGGCCACTTCTTCGTTCCAAAAAAGTGACCGCACGGATGAGATTCGAACCCACGACCATGAGACCCGCGAGCAGGAGCTCTACTCACTAGGCTACCGCGGCCCCAATATAAAGTTATAATACTAATTTGCATTTACAATATTCGTGCCAAAATTCCAATAAATACCACGCACAATAAAATAAAACATATTTAACCAAAAAAAATAGAATCCATAAATCCAAGCTAACTTATACGTACGTACATAAATTTATTCATCAATAATAAAAAAAAATACTATCATTAACGGCATTGCACTTATAATAATGCACAATAAAACATACACGCTAAGTACAGTATTGTAATATTATAAATGCGAATATTTTACACACGCCGTGATAAACATGACACAATTTCATATGATAATTCAACCTTTCTAATGGAAAATCCACCTTATTAATTCGTAAATGATACTCTCTAATCAGAAGATAAACACGGTGTTTAACGTGTGTTATTTAAAGAAATGCGCAACGTAATTTTTTCCTCTCGTGTGCATAATTGCACATTTAGCGATTTACATAGTCGGGAATTGCTTGTAGATGTAACTATATACAATTTCATACCATTAGATTCCATTAATGAACTTGATCTTTAGGCATCGTTGAAATGTTGTAATGCATACCATTAATGCCATCTTATGTATTGCGGATTACGTTCTGGTGCGGGATTTAAATTTTATTTTATAAACTGGTTCGTTTCTGAAATAATGGTGCGAGTATGCATGAGCTGGTTCTATCAATTTATTAAAACCTGTGACTGTACAGTAATCACCAACAAATTTATCTAAACCTAATTTTTGAGTTTTTAATTTTATTATATAAATCTGGTATAATTTCGTTCAAGCTTGCATTTTCTTACATATTTCCGTTATAACTTCGGATTGCAACAAAATCACTAAAACGTACTTTGTAGAGAGAAAGATAAAAAAAGTTCTGGCTGATTAAACTCTTTTAGTTAATATGAGACGCTAAAACTGTTTTTCACGTGGTGAAGAAACACTCATATATCAACACCCTAAAACGCCCGCACATCGTAGAATTTTTTTAACTGCTTTTCGCGTGATTGCTGGAAATTTCTTGGGCGAATTAAAATTTTAATATTTTTCGGTGAAACACATATTTCCACCCTTTAAAAAACTACTTCCACACATGATAGAATTTTTTTACTATTTTTCACGTAATGGCTGGTAATTTCTTAGGCTAATTAATAAGTTTCATATTTTTCGAAGAAACACACATATTTCCACCCCCTAAAAAACGACTCCCACACATCCTAGAATTTTTTAACCATTTTTCACGTAATGGCTAGCAATTTCTTAGGTGAATTAATAAGTTTCATATTTTTCGAAGAAACACACATATTTCTACCCCCTAAAAAACCATCCCCGCACATGATAGAATTTTTTTACTATTTTTCACGTGATGGCTGGCAATTTCTTAGCCGAATTAACACATTTCATATTTTTCGAAGAAACACACACATTTCCACCCCCTAGAAATACTACTCCCGCACATCTTAGAATTTTTTAACTATTTTTCACGTCTTGGTTAGAAATTTCTTAGGCGAATTAATAAATTTAATATTTTCCGAAGAAACACACATATTTCTACTTCCCAAAAAATTACTCCCACGTATCCTAGAATTTTTTAAACTATTTTTTACGTGATAGCAAGAAATTTCTTAGACGAATTAATAGGTTTCATATTTTTCGAAGAAACACACATATTTCCACTCCCTAAAAAACTACTCCCGCGCATCTTAGAATTTTAAAACTATTTTTCACGTGATGGCTAGAAGTTTCGTAAGCGAATTAATGAGTTTTATATTTTTCGAAGAAACACACATATTTCCACCCCCTATAAAACTACTCCCGCACATGATAGATTTTTTTTACTATTTTTCACGTGATGGCTGGCAATTTATTAGCCTAATTAACACGTTTCATATTTTTCGAAGAAACACACATATTTCCACCCCCTAAAAAAACTACTCTCGCACATCTTAGAATTTTTTAACTATTTTTCTCGTGATGGCTGGTAATTTCTTAGCCGAATTAACACGTTCCATATTTTTCTAAGAAACACCCACATTATCACTACTCCCGCACGTTTTAGAATTGTTTAACTATTTTTCGCGTATTGGTTGGAAATTTCTTATGAGGATTAATAGGTTTCATGTTTTCCGAAGAAACACCCACATATTTCCACCCCCTAAAAAACTACTCCCACACATCCTAGATTTTTTAAACTATTTTTCACGTAATAGCCGGAAATTTCTTAGGCGAATTAATAAGTTTCATATTTTTCGAAGAAACACACATATTTCCACCCTCTAAAAAACGACTCCCGCACATCATGTATTTTTTAAAATATTTTTTACGTGATCGCTGGAAATTTCTTAGGCGAATTAATAATAATAATAATATCTTTGTCAACTGTACTTTTTTGTTGCTCTACATTGATTTCAACACGCTACATTACGCGTCGTTTGATATTTAATATTTAATTTTAATTGAATTGGATATTGGTTTTAATTTTAACTTCAATTTTAATGTTAATTTTAATCTTGGTATTAATTTTAAATTTATTTATTTTTACTGTACAACCATTTGTTAGGTTCTTAATTTTATTAACTGTATGTTTATTCACGTAATGTTTAAACTATTTAATGTATTTGACTTGTGTAAAATGTTGTATAATGTTAACGCACCAATAAAATTGAATTGAATTGAAAATTGAATTGAATAGTTTTATATTTTTTGAAGAAACACACATTTCCACCCCCTAAAAAACTACTCCCACGTATCCTAGAATTTTTTTAACTATTTTTCAAGTGATAGCAAGAAATTTCTTAGACGTATTAATAGGTTTCATATTTTTCGAAGAAACACACAAATTTCCACCCCCTAAAAAACTACTCCCACGTATCCTAGAATTTTTAAACTATTTTTAACGTGCTGGCTGGAAATTTCTTAAGCGAATTAAGAAGTTTCATATTTTTCGAAGAAACATACATATTTCCACCCTCCAAAAAACTACTCCCACGTATCCTAGAATTTTTTAACTATTCTTAACGTGCTGGTTGGAAATTTCTTAAGCGAATTAATAAGTTTCACATTTTTCGAAGAAACACACATATTTCCACCCCCTAAAAAATTACTCCCGCACATCATAGAATTTTTTAACTATTTTTTCTCGCGATTGCTGGAAATTTCTTAGCCGAATTAATAAGTTTCATATTTGTCGAAGAAACACAAATATTTTCACCCCCGCACACCATAGCAATATCAACCAATTTTTCACATGTTACCTAGAATTTTTTGAAATGAAGCAATAAGTTAGAAATTTTGAATCAGGTCCACTGTGAAGCCCAGCAATTTTTGTTCCTAAGAAGTTCGGAAAATTTTCTTCAACTAATTTGAAGCACAATGTATTCAAATTATTTTGTCAAAATTTCAAGCATTTGTTGAAAAAATTGTGGAATTTACAGAATGAATTTGGGAGAATGTGCATTTTTTGTCATGAAATTTTGAATTCTTGCGAAGCCATGAAGCTATTTTTTGTTTTTGCTCGTTCGAATAATTTTCTTTAGGTAATTTGAAAAGAACGTTAATAAATATCAATTTGTTAAAATTTTAAATATTAGTCTGAAGAAATGTGGAATTTACAAAGCAATTTCTGCTAAAAAATCATTTTTAGTCATAACAATTTGCATTCCAGCGCAGCCATTGTTGTTACTATAAAGTTCGGATAATTTTCTTTTGGCAATTTGAAAAGAGCATTTTTCATTAATCTGTCCAAATATTTAGTATTTGTCTAAAGAAAAGTGGAATTTACAGAGACAGCAGTGCATTTTTGGTCATCAAAATTTGGATTCCAGCACAGTCTTTTTATGTTACTGTAAAATTCGGATAATTTTCTTAAATTAAATAAAAATGCTCGTTATTCGAGAATAATTTGTTTGAATTTCAAGCTTTTGTCCAAAGAAATGATAAATTTACAGAGTAATTTCTGCAGAAAGAGCATTTTTAATTATCAAAATTTGCAATCTAGCGCAGCCATTGTTGTTACTTAGTAAGTTCGGATAATTTTCTCTAGCCAATTTCTCAATCCAATCATTCAAGATTTTTTTGTTAAAGATTTAAATATTTGCCTAAAAAAACTTTGAATTAATAAAGCAATTTTTGAATAAAGTGCATTTTTGGCCATCAAAATTTGATTCATAGCGAAACCATTCTTGTTACTGTAAAGTTCAGATAATTTTCTTAAAACAAATAAAAAGATATGTTATTCAAGAATAATGTGTTTAAATTTCAAGCATTTTTCCAAAGAAATACGAAATTTATGAAGCAATTTCTGGAGAAAAAAATTTTTGGTTGTCGAAATTTACATTCTAGCGTAGCCGTTTTTATTTCTACAGAGTTCGGATAATTTTCTGTAGTCAATTTGAAATAAACATCATTTAAGATTAACCTTTCTAAATTTCAAACATTTATCTAAAGAAATGTAAAATGTATAGAGCAATTTCTGGATAAAGTGCATTTTTGGTCGACGAAATTTGCATTCTTGCGCAGCCATTGTTGTTACAACAAAGTTTGGATAATTTTCATTAGGTAATTTAAAAACAACATCAATCAAGATTAATCTGGCTAAATTTCAAGCATTAGTCTAAAGGAATGTGAAATTTACAGAGAAATTTCTGGAAAAAGTGCATTTGATTTTCTAGCGCAGTCATTGTTGTTACAAGAAAGTTCAGATCATTTTCATTACTCAATTTGAAAACAATGACATTCAAGATTAATTTGTTTAAATTTCAAGTATTTGTCTGAAGAAATTTGAAATTTATAGGAAGGAAATTTCAGAGACTTATTGAATTTTTACTGATTCAAAATTATTTGTAACGTTAAGAACTTCAGAAAATTGTGATTTAGGAATATTTTTATTATCTAATTAGTAAATTTTTTGTAACTGGTATTTAAAACAAGATTTTTTTTAACTGAATAATAATTCATTTATTTGGCCCCGAGCTATTATAATATTTTTGTTTTTAGTAATTATTTGTATTGTTGTTACTAATAACCGTACAAGAAAATTGCTGCAAAAAACACTCAGTTGGATATTTGACGAACAAATTACATAATTTCACACACGTACAGCATTAATATTCTTTGGCCGGATCGCAGGCGCAACAAATAAATTCCACGGTGCAACAACAACGGCTGAAGGTTTTAAATCCTCGTGTCCAGAGGCGTCCGAGAAAAATACATATTGTGAAATTCTAATTAGATCCCGAGCCTTATATGTAAAACGCATACGTTTATTGTAAGGCAACAAACGTACATCGGCCATCGACGGCATTCCGTACAGGAAATGATAATGGTAAAAATGGGCGTTCGAAACAATGCCAATTAACGTTTTGTGGGTACGCGCGCGCTCCGGTCGTAATTTTTCGAATCGGTTTTGGATCGGGCAAGTAAAATGGGCGGACAATACGACATGAATTTATTACAGATTCCGATCTCATTTGCGCGCCGCCAGAATTAAAATTATTGCGCAATTAATTAGGGAAAGGATAATAATTAAGGGGAAAGTCGGACCCGTTTGTGGCTTGTGCCTGGATTCGGTTTCCTTTTATTAATTGAGCGTTTTACCAAGTCATTGAGTGATTAGATATTTGATTAGAATTGTTGGGTGATATGGTTACATAACAATTATGGAATTAATTGGTGGATAACTTGCCAATTCTCTCTGTTGCTCTGTTAGAATAGTTGTTTTTATAAAATATTTGAAAGTCTCATTAGTTTTGAAAATATATAACTGTCTTCAGGAATTACTATGTTAAAGTTAAACTAATAATTGTTTTCTGTACTCTCCTCTTCTTCTGAAAACGAACGTATACAGGGCCGGCTAGTTAAACAATTGCATAATTTCCAAAAATACAATTCAAGACATTCGGTGTTAATTTTATTTCACGAGCGCTTATTATGATCTAATTAAAGTGGTGCAATTTTTAGAAATCGAAAAAGTGGTCGTAGAACTTTTTAAATGATTTAAGCCTTGGCATCCATTTCAGAAAAAAAAATTATAAATTTTTTTTAATATTTTTTTTAATCCGCACATTAAATTTAAAGAAAAATAAATGATTGCTAAATCAAATAATTTGGATGTAAGAAACACAGAAATATTTTTCTTTATTCTTATATAAAATATCAATTAATCTTCACCAAATGTATTTGTTCTAAGAGTGAACTGTAGATGGCGCTGACAATCTTGGACTTAGGATGCAATTTAAAATTACTGTCCTACACATAGGACTATGAACTAATCTGGGTTAAATATAATAAATTTAGTATTTTTTCCAAATATACTAAATCGGCTACATTTTTTAAAAATTTCAAAACCGATATTTGTGAAATTTCTAAGAATCAAAATCAAGTTTCTCTGGATCTGAACCAGAAAAACGTAAAATTAACGCGAATGTTAATTTCACAAGAAACTTTCCTGTAGCGTTTTTGAATTATACATAACTTAGCTGGAGTGTGGCTTTAGAGCAAAAAAAATGAACATGTCTGGAAATGGTGGCATTTTAATTTTTTTTTACCTGTTTTTTGTAAAACTTTTTCAAAATACACTGAATTCGCTGTATTTAACCATAAATTGAAATCAAATTACGCGTTTGGAAATTAAATAATTTTTCAATATAGAAAATGCGATTTTGTTGTTTCTCCACTTAGAAAATTTCTGATTTTGACTCAAATTGAGAATTTCTTGGTACTCGTTAAAGTACAATCAATTCTTTACTTTTTAACATACAAATGATGATAATCAAAAAACGCGTTCAACACCCCAGCAATTTATAAAAATCGAAAACGCGAATTTGTTATGTTTGAACTTGGAAAATTCCTAATTTTGGCAATTTTCATTTACTTGGCATAAATATTTTTATACCCTTTTCTAGTATGCAATAAATTCGCTATACTTTGGCATTTAAATCATCAAAATAAAATAAGGCTTTCGAAAGTTAAGCAATTTTTCAAAATCAAAAACGCGATTTTGTTATTTCTCCACTTTCAAAATTTCGGATTTTAACTCAAATTGAGAATTTCTCGATACTTTTTAAAATACAATATACTCCCTACTTTTTAACATACAAATGATCATTATCAAAAAACGCGTTAAAAGACTCAGCAATTTTTAAAAAAACGAAAAACACGAATTTGTTGTGTTTGGAAAATTTCAAATTTTGGCAATTTTCGTTTACTTGACGTAAATATTTTTTTACACTTTTCTAATATTCTTTAAATTCGCTATACTTTGGCATCTAAATCATCAAAATAATATAAAGCATTCGAAAGTTAAGCAATTTTTCAAAATAAAAAACGCGATTTTGTTGTCTCTCCACTTAAAAAAAAAACGGATTTTAACTCAAATTGAGAACTTCTTGATACTTTTTAAAATACAATAAATTCCATTCTTTTTAACATACAACTGATCATAATCACAAAATGCGCTCAACATCTCAGCAATTTCTAAAAATTGAAAGGCGAATTTGTTGTATTGAATTCTCAAATTGAGAATTTCTTGATACTTTTTAAAATACAATATACTCCCTACTTTTTAACATACAAATGATCATTATCAAAAAACGCGTTAAAAGACTCAGCAATTTTTAAAAAACGAAAAACACGAATTTGTTGTGTTTGAACTTGGAAAATTTCAAATTTTGGCAATTTTCGTTTACTTGGCAAAAATATTTTTTTACCCTTTTCTAATATACAATAAATTCGCTATACCTTGGCATTTAAATCATCAACATCAAATAAGGCCTTCGAAAGTTAAACAATTTTTCAGAATCAAAAACGCGATTTTGTTGTCTCTCCACTTAAAAAAATTCGGACTTTAACTCAAATTGAGAATTTCTTGATACTTTTTAAAATACAATAAATTCCTTACTTTTCAACATACAAATGATCATAATCAAAAAACGCGTTCAACAACTCAGCAATTTTTAAAAATTGAAAACGCGAATTTCTTGTGTTTGAACTTGGAAAATTCCAAATTTTGGCAATTTTCGTTCAATTAGCATAAATATTTTTTGACCCTTTTGTAATATACACTAAATTCGCTATACTTTGGCATTTAAATCATCAAAATCAAATAAGGCCTTCGAAAGTTAAGCAATTTTTTAAAATCAAAAACGCGATGTTGTTGTCTCTCCACTTGGAAAATTTCGGATTTTAACTCAAATTGAGAATTTCTTGATACTTTTTAAAATACAACAAACTCCCTACTTTTCAACATACATATGATCATAATCAAAAAATGCGTTCAACACCTCAGCAATTTTTAAAAATCGAAAAACATGAATTTGTTGTGTTTGAACTTGAAAAATTCCTAATTTTGGCAGTTTTCGTTTACTTGACGTAAATATTTTTTTACCCTTTCCTAATACACAATAAATTCGCTATACTTTGGCATTTAAATCATCAAAATCAAATAAGGCCTTCGAAAGATAAGCAATTTTTCAAAATCAAAAACGCGATCTTGCTGTCTCTCCACTTATAAAATTTCGGATTTTAACTCAAATTGAGAATTTCTTGATACTTTTTAAAATACAATAAACTCCCTACTTTTCAACATACAAATGATCATAATCAAAAAACGCGTTAAATAACTCAGCAGTTTTTAAAAAAACGAAAAACACGAATTTGTTGTGTTTGAACTGGGAAAATTCCTAATTTTGGCAATTTTCGTTTACTTGGCATAAATATTTTTTTACCCTTTTCTAATATACAATAAATTCGCTATACTTTGTCATTTAAATCATCAAAATAAAATAAGGCCTTCGAAAGTTAAGCAATTTTTCAAAATCAAAAACGCGATTTTGTTGTCTCAAATTAGAGAATTTCGGATTTTAACTCAAATTGAGAATTTCTTGATACTTTTTAAAATACAATAAACTCCTTACTTTTAACATACAAATGATCATTACTCAGCAATTTTAAAAAATCGAAAAACACGAATTTTTTGTGTTTGAATTTGGAAAATTCCTAATGTCAGCAATTTTCGTTTGAGAATTTCTTGATACTTTTTAAAATATAATAAATTACCTACTTTTTAACATATAAATGATCATAACCAGAAAACGCGTTCAACGCCTCGGCAATTTCGAAAAATCGAAAACGCGAATCTGTAGTCTTTGAATTTGAAAAATTCCGGATTTTGGCAATTTTCTAGTACTTGACATAAATATTTTTTTATACTTTTCTAATACACACTAAATCCGCTACATTTTGGCATTTAAATTATTAAAATAAAATAAATCCTTCAAAAGCTAAGCAATTGTTCAAAATCAAAAATGCGATTTTGTTGTCTCTCCACTTGGAAAATTTCGGATTTTGAGTCAAATTAAGAATTTCTTGATTCTTTCTGAAATACAATAAATTCCCTACTTTTTAATAAACAAACGATCATAATCAAAAAACGCGTTCAAAAACAATAATTTCTAGAAAACGAGAATTTGTTGTCTTTCTGAATTTTGTCAATTTTCGATTACTTGAAATAAATATTCCTTTGTAATTTTTGAAAATACACTAAATCCGCTGCATTTTGGCATTTAAACCATTAAAATCAAATACAGCCTCTGGAAGTTAATAATTTCTTTTTTAAATAGAAAACGATATTGATGAATGTCAATTTGGAAAATTTCGGATTTTGGCAAATTTCATTTACTCGACAGGAGAATTTCTTGTCACTTTCTTAAAATACAATAAATTCTCCAAATTTTGGCTTATAAATTATCATAACCAAAAAGCGCGTCCGATATCTCAACTATTTCTAAAAATCTAAAACGCGAGCCGAAGTTGGACTCGAAAAATTGCGGATTTTGGCAATTTTCGTTGACTTGGAATACATATTTTTACATCTCTTAAAATATTTTAAATTCGCCACGTTTTAGCATTTAAATAATCAAAATCAAATAATATGAGTTAAGCAATTTCTTCAATTCAAAAACTTGGAATATTTTTGAAGTTGGTAAATTTTTAAATAATCAAAATCAAATAATATAAGTTAAGCAATTTTTCCAATTCAAAAACTTGGAATTTTTTTGAAGTTGGTAAATTTAGTTGACTCGACATAAATTTTTTTTGTACTTTGTCTAAAATACACTATTTTCGCTATATTTCAACATATAATTTATCAAATTAAAAATTAAAACGCCTTCAATACCTCCGCAAATTTTATTGATGTGGCAATACAGTTTTGATGGAATAATAATTATTTATGCTATCATTTCGATGATTTTATGAAAAATATTTTCAAACAAAAGATATTAATTTCTTTGTTGCCATCTATATTTGTTTATAATTAAATTTGAAAGTGATTGACGAAAGTTTGACTTTGGCGCAGTCGGTAGGTAATGTTATTGACTGCGCCAATTACGTTTTTCTGCGGTGGGCATTATGATTTTTACTTTTCTGTACGCTTCAAATATGAAGCTTAGACATAGAAGAGTTATCTTTTTCTATTTTGTAGCGTATTCATATATTTTCGATACGTGGAATCCATTTATGGACAAATTTTTGCAATCTGAGGTTTCGTTTAAAAATTAACGTTAGAAAATCGGTAAAAATTCGACTTTTGCGTTTTTAACTGATCTACATCTATGTTGCTTGAAAAAATTTTAAATCCGGACATTTGTTTGAGAGCTAACCCCAAAAAACACGAAAAACAATTGAACTTCGAATTTCCGTTTTTAGCTTATCCATATATTTTCGATACCTGAAATACGTCAACGGACAAATTTTTGCAATATGAACTTTCGCTTAAGAATTAACGTTAGAAAATCGGTAAAAAGTTGATCGAAAACTTTTCGACTTTTGTGTTTTTTGCAATTATTATTATTATTGTTTAACCACTTTTTTGACTTTTTCATCTATCAACCTGTCTATTAATTACTTAACGACTTCTTTGACTTTTTCATATAATTTCGATACATGGAATCTATTTATGGACAAATTTTTGTATTCTGAAGTTTCGATTAAGAATTAACGTTAGAAAATCGGTGAAAAATTTTCGATTTCACTCAATTTTCGTGTTTTGAACAAATACAATAATTATCAAGAAGATTTTTCTGAATTTGCCAATCGATTCAATAATTATTCCCCAAAAAGGAAAACACAAATTAATGAAATTGCGAATTTAAATTCTTTATTTTATCATTGAAGAGTTAATCGTTACACCCGTTTTGTTTTGGTAGTTTTGGTAATGAATGCACGCACTCAGCCGGGAGAGATTTCGAACGCCCGAAAATGTCCTGAAGTTTTTTTAGGAACTAAGAAAAGGCATGACCTACTTTGAATTTTAACTAATTTTTTTTTCTTGATTTCACAGTATACGTAATTTTATTATTTCTTTCTAAAAAAGCATTATGAAAAGACATGTAATTATGGAGCAAACAAAATGAGTCATTCTAAGCTCTCGCTGGCATTACTTTATCAAATATTTTGCATCGACAGTGCCGTGGAATTAAAAGGAAACTTTAGATCGGAGTTTTTCTAAATATGTATTCCAAAGATTTATGTGTAATTCCTTGCCTAAAAGGCAAGATAAATACATCCGCTACATCTAAAACTTTTAATTTTTCCACCGAGCTCATAAATATACGAACCGGTTGAATTTAAAGTGTGTGTTTAGGAGATTTCGACTAATTTCTAACGCTTTGATACGTCCGACGGTCTTCAAGATAATTCTGTTTACAGTTACCGGCGTCAAGATCGGAATCATTGGCCCATCACCGAAATTTATGGGTAATTTAATAAAATTCTTCAATTAATTTTATAACTGCATCGGATTTATTAAAGGCGGCGAAGTCTTTATTGTGCAATTTACGTTGTTTTCAACATTTTAATTGGAGGGCTCCATCGACGGGATTAATGAACTTTTCAAGTTGCTAAGGAGATAAGTATATGTTTTAGAAAAAGTAAACACCCACGTATTCATTGCCGTTAACGGTTGTGGTAAAACAGAAGATGATTTGCAAATATTGTCAGATATTTTACGGCCTTATCAAGACTGTTACTGCGTAACACCATGAGTTAAGGAAAGTAGATATTTAAATGTTATGTTATGATTTTAAAAATTCTACGATAATATTTTCTAATTATGTAATCACGTAAATATAAGTAATGATTAATGACGAAAATGGTAATAGTAATTATGTTTCTGTTGCATGGAATGCCAATGCGCAGTGAAAGGTAAATAATAACTTAAATTATACGAATTTTACCGACAAATTAATACAGTTAATTTGTGCCTATTTTAATGTTAGATTTTGATTTTTTTTTAATTTATACTGCAACATTACAATCTGTTCTAGGAATAAAAATTAATTTCGGCATGTAAATTCTAGTTTATCATCCGTAAATTGGAGGATGAACAGACAATAATTCGGTTAGAAGAAGAATCTTATTCTTGGTGTTACGTAATTGTATAATTTTTGAATTTCTGCTGTAGAAGCAACGATTATTCAATATTATTTTTGAAATGCAGATTCAATCATAAGTATAACACTAGCAAAATTGTTTCAGTTCCCATGACAACATGATCATAATGATTATAATTCAAAATTATGATCCAATCATAAATATAACAGCACCACAAATACAATTTCTCTCTCTCAAAAAAAAAAAAAGTCGATTAGACATACCACACACCCCGCCTCTATCTGGAAGAAAACATTATGATGCATTAGGCGTTTCATAAATAAACGTGTAATACGGCATGGAAGTGTTTTATAATGAGACGAAAAAAAAAGGTATCTCTAATCTAAGACCATATTTTACTCGGACGTGCCATAGATTATTGTATCAACGAATAAATTCCATTAAAGTCATCCTCGAATCGATATAAATGTAGATTAAACGTCCGAGCCAGTTTGCATCATTAGTCAAGTTAGTCAATAAAGTATCGTGATGAGATACGTCATTATAAATGCACGCAGCGTGTCATATGGATGACCTTTGGTGCGGAGGGCAAGGGGAGAATCTATGTCAAAGGTTATAACTCGATCTAATGTACCAATTATTATTTAAAAAATGATGGGTTTAGACTACAAAGGTCAATGCATAAAACCGCGTTGCAATAGAGAAAACGCAATAAAATATCGCCTTTGTTTATTTCTTGATTTATACTGCGTTCTTTGGGAATTCAATGGTTATATCTGCATTCTAGAGATAGTTTTCTTTTTTTTTTGTAGGGTTGATAATGCAATTACAAATCATGCGATTTCTTTCGATTTGTGCAAATCGTGAATGCCATACAATAATTCATGATATTTATTTATATTGCTGGTATATTTATTAGGTATGCAAGTGTAGAAATTCTTCAAAAATATCCAATCGTAGTTATGAAAAGGGCATGAGGTACTTGCCTCAGAGTACGCTCAGTGAGGACCCAAATTTGAAGGAAGTTTTTTTGACTTAATTAAATCATTGAATTGAATAAAACACGGTGGGTCTGTAGCTCTTCCTAAAATATTCAGTAGTGCCCTAGGATAAAAAAAATCCAGGCTGAAACGACTGTTTTTGGAAAATAAAAATTAGGTTTGTATTATTATTTTCCCGCCATCAAACAATATTATTTCCAAAAGGCTATCTACCATTCGATTTAGGAAGTTTAGATTTTTTAGTTTTTTTTTTATTGGCGTCGATAACGCTGTCATCTGCCATTACCTATTTTGTAATAAAATCAATTATGTGTTATTTACTCAGAGTAACAAACTCTTAACATTTAAACGTAACTTTGCATTGGAAGAAGTTCCAACTTTAAAACGTAAAATTGAGAAAAATAATCCTAAACAAAATGAAAGGCCGTTTTTAGAAAGAATTTTTATCCATCTTAAGAGATAAACACTTTTTCTTTTAAAAATCACAGTTCCAAAACGCTGAAAGTGAAAGAAAAAAAAACACATGTAGATGACAATCCAAAAATCTATCACCATCCTCAAATTGCCAAACAGTACACCTTCAAAATCTCCATTCAACTATTGTAGTTTTAGATATAAAACAAACCGTCTATTCGGTTTATCGTAAAGGTCTGCTTTTTAAGTGCCACCGACTTAAAATACCACAAAACATTACCTCCTTAATAGATCTTACAAATTAAAATTCGCCTCACCCTCTCCCGCACAATTTATCCCGAACAAGGTGTTCCGCAAGGTTCTCCACTATCCCCCTTGCTTTACACGAGATTTTTGTACGACCTATACAACCCTGATCACTTTTATGTATTCCACAAGTTTTACCATATATTTTTCTACGACCTGTACAACTTTAACATTTAAAGTCTTAAGTTTGCTGATGACACTGCCCTTATCTCTCACTTCCATAATTATATCCCGTTATTATATTCTTCAAAGTTAAAGCACAAATTAACCAAAAAAATATTTCTCGATCTATTAATATACATCAAAAGGTAGATTACTGTTAAATTAAGTAAAGGTTTAATATGATATATGGTTACGATGGAGTGATGAAATTAAACGACTCGAAATATTGTTAGTTATTTTAACCCTCAGCTAACGATCTTGTTCACAATATTCGCAACTATCGATTTTCAGGCAAAATGAGCTAATTTGCGGATTAAACTTATGGTGGAGGCGCCGGGGGTCCACGACATATTTTATTGTCGCGAATGCGATTTCATCTAACAGAAATATTTTTTGTGTTGTAGTGAAAATGGCGGCATTCGTCAGGTAAGGGCTAATTATTAGTAGATCTAGTATACTTCTGTGAAGAGTTCTACTTACGATAATAGGGTAGTAGTTTATGGCTTAGAAATTACCTGAAAAAGAAAAAAACACAAATTAATTTTATAGATTTGGAGCAATTTGTTAATATATAAAATTAAAAATTAAATCTTCAAAAAATCATATCTCTATTGAAAATTGTTGGATATACAAAAACCGAATTGATTTTGAATAATCGATACTTCGGCCATTGAGCATGATTTTTTATGTAATTTTGTCTGCGCATTTTTTATTTTTTCTGCGATGTTTTTGTTCAGGTGCTCAAAAAAATAAAACGAAAATCTTCAAAAATCCATATCTTTATTAAAAATTGTTGAATTAACAAAATTCTAATTGATTTTTAATAAGCGATACTTCGGCCGCTGAGGATGATTTTTTATGGAGTTTTGTCTGCTCGTTTTATATTTTTTCTGCGTTGTTTTCATTCAAGTGCTCAAAAAATTAAAACGAAAATCTTCAAAAATCCATATCTCTATTAAAAATTATTGAATTTACAAAAACCAAATTGATTTTGAATTAACTATACTTCGGCCATTGAGGATTATTTTTTATGGAATTTTGTCTGCGCGTTTTATATTTTTTCTGCGATGTTTTTATTCAAGTGCTCAAAAAAATAAAACGAAAATCTTCAAAAATCCATATCTAAATTAAAAATTGTTGAATTTACAAAAACCAAATTGATTTTGAATAAGCTATAGTTCGGGCATTGAGGATGATTTTTTATGGAATTTTGTCTGCTCGTTTTATATTTTTTCTGCGATGTTTTAATTCAAGTGCTCAAAAAAATTAAACCAAAATTTTCAAATATTCATATCTCTATAAAAATTGTTGAATTAACAAAAACCAATTTGATTTTTAATAAGCGATACTTCGACCATTAAGGATATTTCTTTAAAGATTTTTTCTACGCGTTATATATTTTCTTTCTGCGACGTTTTCATTCAAGTGCTCAAAAAATTAAAACAAAAATCTTCAAAAATCCATATCTCTATTGAAAATTGTTGGATTTACAAAAACCGAATTGATTTTGAATTAGCCATACTTCGGCCATTGAGGATGATTTTTTATGGAATTTTGTCTGCGCGTTTTATATTTTTTCTGCGATGTTTTTATTCAAGTGCTCAAAAAAATAAAACTAAAATTTTCAAAAATCCATATCTCTATTGAAAATTGTTGGATATACAAAAACCGAATTGATTTTGAATTAGCAATACTTCGGCCATTCAGGATGATTTTTTATGGAATTTTGTCTGCTCGTTTTAGATTTTTCAGCGATGTTTTTATTCAAGTGCACAAAAAAATAAAACTAAAATTTTCAAAAATTCATATTGATTGAATTCATAAAAATTGTTGAATTTACAAAAACCAAATTAATTTTTAATAATAGATTCTTCGACCATTAAGGATATTGTTTTAAGGAATTTTTTTTACGCGTTTTATATTTTTTGCTGTATTGGTTTCATTCAAGTGCTCAAAAAATTAAAACGAAAATCTTCAAAAATCCATATCTCTATTGAAAATTGTTGGATTTACAAAAACCGAATTGATTTTGAATTAGCTATACTTCGGCCATTGAGGATTATTTTTTATGAAATTTTGTCTGCGCGTTTTATATTTTTTCGGCGATATTTTCATTCAAGTGCTCAAAAAATTAAAACGAAAATCTTAAAAAATCCATATCTCTATTGAAAATTGTTGTATTTACAAAAACTAAATTGATTTTGAATTAGCTATAGTTCGGGCATTGAGAATGATTTTTTATGGAATTTTGTCTGCGCGTTTTTTATTTTTTCTGCGATGTTTTCGTTCAAGTGCTCAAAAAAATAAAACTAAAATTTTCAAAAATCCTTATCTCTATTGAAAATTATTTAATTTACAAAAACCGAATTGATTTTGAATTAGCTATACTTCGGCCATTGAGGATGATTTTTTATTGAATTTTGTCTGCGCGTTTTATATTTTTTATGCGATATTTTCATTCAAGTGCTCAAAAAATTAAAACGAAAGTCTTCAAAAATCCATATCTCTATTGAAAATTATTGAATTTACAAAAACCAAATTGATTTTGAATTAGCTATAGTTCGGGCATTGAGGATGATTTTTTATGGAATTTTGTCTGCGCGTTTTATATTTTTTCTGCGATGTTTTCGTTCAAGTGCTCAAAAAAATAAAACTAAAATTTTCAAAAATCCATATCTCTATTGAAAATTTTTGAATTTACAAAAACCAAATTAATTTTTAATAAGCGATTCTTCGACCATTGAAGATATTATTTTAAGGAATTTTTTCTAAGCGTTTTATATTTTTTTCTGCGAGGTTTTCATTCAAGTGCTCAAAAAATTAAAACGAAAATCTTCAAAAATCCATATCTCTATTGAAAATTGTTGAATTTACAAAAACCAAATTGATTTTGAATTAGCTATACTTCGGCCATTGAGAATGATTTTTTATGGAATTTTGTCTGCGCGTTTTTTATTTTTTCTGCGATGTTTTCGTTCAAGTGCTCAAAAAAAATAAAACTAAAATTTTCAAAAATCTATATCTCTATTAAAAATTGTTGAATTAACAAAAACCAAATTGATTTTGAATAAGGGATTCTTCGACCATTGAAGATATTATTTTAAAGATTTTTTTCTACGCGTTTTATATTTTTTTCTGCGATGTTTTCATTCAAGTGCTTAAAAAATTAAAACGAAAATCTTCAGAAATCCATATTTCTATTGAAAATTGTTGAATTCACAAAAACCAAATTGATTTTGAATTAGCTATACTTCGGCCATTGAGGATGATTTTTTATGGAATTTTGTCTGCGCGTTTTATATTTTTTCTGCGATGTTTTCATTCAAGTGCTCAAAAAAATAAAACTAAAATTTTCAAAAATTCATATCTCCATTAAAAATTTATTAATTTACACAAACCAAATTAATTTTGAATAAGCGATTCTTCGACCATTAAAAATATTAATTTAAGGAATTTTTCCTACGCGTTTTATATTTTTTTCTGCGATGTTTTCATTCATGTGCTCAAAAAATTAAAACGAAAATCTTCAAAAATTCATATCTCTATTGAAAATTGTTGAATTTATAAGAACCAAATTGATTTTGCATTAGCTATACTTCGGCCATTGAGGATGATTTTTTATGGAATTTTGTCTGCGCGTTTTATATTTTTTTCTACGATGTTTTCATTCAAGTGCTCAAAAAATTAAAACAAAAATCTTCAAAAGTCTATATCTCTATTGAAAATTGTTGGATTTACAAAAACCGAATTGATTTTGAATAAGCGATACTTCGGCCATTGAGGATGATTTCATATGGATTTTTGCCTTAATTTTTATATTTTTTCTGCGATGTTTTTGTTCAAGTGTTAAAAAATTAAAACGAAAATCTTCAAAAAGATTTTTAAGGATTTTCTGTATTGAAAATTGTTGAATTTACAAAAACCAAATTGATTTAGAGTAAGCGGTACTTCAGCCATTGAGAATATTTTTTTATGGAATTTTTCCTGCACATTTTATATTTTTTTCTGCGAAGTTTTTGGCCAAGTGCTCAAAAAATTTACACGAAAATTTAAATGATTTTATTTTAAAATAATCCTTCGAGAACAGAGCAAATAATCTTTCAAAAGATGCGTTTTTTCAGAGGTAAAACCAAAATAGGAAAACATTTGCCACATACCAAAAACTTTCCAACTTTTCAAATTTACTGGACAAACATTCTGTTTTTCCGCAAAAATCTCCAAATACTTCTCGAATTTTGAACTGAATCAAGAATAGTCGTTTATTTATTTGGTATAGCAACAAGATAGCCAAAATATTACCTTCAGTCACAGGCATAATTTCAAAAAGAACAACAGGTGGACAAATATTAGCAGAATCATATCAAAAATATTTTTGAGAAAATATTAACAATTTAAGAATGTGTTACGCCGTTTACTAACGGTGATCGCAGTCACAATTTATTTAAAATCACTGATATTAGAAAGTAGCAATCACAGGTAGCAACGTGATTCAAAAGTAGCAGTTTTGCCCATCACTACTTGCAGGACATCATCAGGAACATATAACTTCATCACCATTTCCACAATTTCCACAACGTGCACGCCACCACATTATTGACGTTACAGAACTTTGCATAGGAACAAATCACTGCGTACTTGTGTTTTATTTTTATTTAAGATTTCGAATGCAAAGTTAAATTTTTTCTGGGTTGGCATAGAACAACAGCAAATGCAGAAGTCGAGAGTTTACTTGAATTGTAGTTCGCGTAAACGAAAGCTTTGCCTTCCTCACTCTTACAGTAAATAACTATTTAATAATAATAATAATAATAATTACTCATTTCCAAGTACCTGATAATTTTCTTCATTTCCTTTGCATCTTTCACAATAATTACTCTCTGCCCACCATCACTACACCTGTTTGCACCCCTCTCAGTGTTTCTTCTCTATTTACAAGATCTGCTCAATGGTCAACATTTTTTAACTTTCTTGCACAATGGTCAACATTTTTGTGAATTGTTTTCCACAATGGTCAACATTTTTGAACTTTTTCCACAATGGTCAACATTTTTGTGAACTGTTCTGCACAATGGTCAACATTTTTGAACTTTTTTGCACAATGGTCAACATTTTTGTGAACTGTTTTCTACAATGGTCAACATTTTTTAACTTTTTTACACAATGGTCAACATTTTTGAACTTTTTTACATACATAATGGTCAACTTTTAGAACTTTTTTGTAGAATGGTCAAAATTTTTGAACTTTTTTTTGCAGAATGCTCAACATTTTTCACGTTACCTATCAGAAGTTTAACCAATGCCATGCGCATTCCAATCCATAGGCGACTGCGATTAAACTTCTTTTTGAAACACACCGTATATACACAGAATCACAATCCGCCAGTTGTGCAAGATGATAAACACCTTCTTATATGCAGCAATTTGTTTAATCTCCAAGGCACCAGGACTTTATTTCATTATGTAAATATACAAAAATCACATTCTTCGAGATTGAATTATCGAATTACTTCAACTACATACTAATTAGCGGCCGTCGCCGGCTTAATATATGCCCAAAAGAAAAATTCCGAAACTCGCCGCGTGATGAATACATACATATATATTCCTTTTGAGAGAGAGCATCCCGCCGGAGTAAAAAAAAAAATCTGGAATGGAATCCGTTAATACGTGTCCTCAATAATTTCCTGCCGGCTTGAAAGTGAAATGGCACTGGCGCGCATTATTTATTTTTAATGTGATTATGTCACCCGGTATGTGCACTTCCTTAATTTATCGCAAATTGCTTTACAGTTGAGGTGATCTATTCAGTCTCGGGCATTGCTTTGTCGCACTTATGTACAATTTAAGTTAATTTATACACTTTCATAAGAGTTAAGTTAAGATGGCGTGCGGCGCGCGCGCTTATCGTGCATGAGATAAGATGGCGCGCGTTGGCTTGTTTTTGTTTATTTAAATAAAACCGAATTCATGTTTCCTTTAGGGCAGAAAGTCCAGAAAATTGTTTTCCATGTATTGTCATTAATTTGTAAAACCTGTTTCTGTAAATAAAAATTTGTTATATACACTTGAAATTCGTGAAATTTCGACCATTTTCAAACCGCCATAACTCGGCGTATTTTTAATCGATTTTGATAAATCTTTGAGGGCGAGAAACTTTAAAGTGTCTTCTTTAAAGTCATGCATGCGAACTTAAGCGTAACCTCTTCCGCTCCCCTCTAGCACTCCTGTGAAAAATATGTTTTTTCAGGAAACCATGTCCAACTTTGACGGTGGCTACGGAGTTGGAAAAAAATTGTCGACTCGATCCACCATAAAGTCATTAAAATTTGATCAATTCCCTATGCAGGACTCGAAGAACGAAGTTCCTACGACAATTTGGCATTAAGTTATAAGCGTTTGAAAAAAAGGTACAAAATGGGATATTCATGATTTTTTTTTTCTATTGGAAAAAACCAAATCTTTCTTCAATCCTCCTTATGATTATAAATACTTTTAAAAATAAATTAAATAAAACACACTTTTACTTAGTTAATATCGCACTTTTAAAAATCTTTATATCGTCAGAATTGACATAAATGTGAAGATTAAACCAATTAAAATATTATGAAATATTATTGTACGATCAGTGTATGATAATAAATAATTTAAAAATCTGACACAAATATGAAGAAGAAACCAATTAAAAAGATTACGAAATATTATTGCGAGATGGGTTAGGGTGTTTGTGTTTTAATGTATGCAATCTGAATGATTGTTGTCGTCGTTTATTTGCGCGCAAGATGTTATGGGAACACGCGTGTCCGCTCTGGGCGCAACATCTTCCGTATTGTGTGGGTGGTAACACTGCATTGTTATACACCGACGGATATTTTATAACTTATTAGAATGAAAGATTAGATCCGAAAACCGTCTTCTTTTATTTCTGATGGGTTTAATGATTGCGCCCATCCTACCTCTACGTCTACCAATCCACCAAGGATGTGCAGTACGAGTAAATAAATTTTGTCATCATTGGATGAAGGCCAATATCGATTGAAACACTTTCTTTGTTAAACCAATGCAAACGCTCTTTTAGCTTCAACTATTACCATCTTCTCTATGATTCTTTTATCAAATAATATTTTTTGAGATTTTTTGTCGGGCCTCTTCGCAATTTATAAAGACAACTGCTGTTGCGCTGTTTGGAAACAAGGAATTTGCCTCAAAAGCTTAAGATCCATAGAAAAATAATGCAATTACGATTTCCCTTTAGAATAATTGCCGAATCCTGGGTGGAAACGAAACGACAACACTCCAAACTTAAAGTGAAAAAAGAAAAAATTCACTCCAAGTTTTAGAAAATTATAAAAAAATTAAAAAAACAAGGAATTTACCTCAAAAGCTTAAGATACATAGAAGAATAATGCACTTACGATTTTCCATTAAAACAATTGCTAAATCCCAGGTGTAAACGAAACGACAACACTCCAAACTTGAACTGGAGGAAGGAAAATGCAATCAAAGTTTTAGGAAATTGTAAAAAAATAAACAAACCAGGAATTTGCCTCAAAAGCTTAAGATATATAGAAAAATAATACATTTACGATTTTCCATTAAAATAATTGCTAAATCCTAGGTAAAAACAACTGGAGGAAGGAAAATGCATTCAAAGTTTCAGGAAATTATAAAAAAATTAAAAAAACAAGGAATTTGCCCCAAAAGCTTAAGATACATAGAAAAAAAAATGCACTTACGATTTCCCCTTAAAACAATTGCTAAATCCTAGGTGGAAACAAAATGACAACACTCCAAACTTGAACTGGAGGAAGGAAAATGCAATCTAAGTTTTAGGAAATTATAAAAAAATTAAACAAACGAGGAATTTGCCTCAAAAGCTTAAGATACACAGAAAAATAATGCACTTATGATTTCCCCTTAAAACAATTGCTAGATCCTAGATGGAAACAAAACGACAACATTCCAAAGTTGAACTGGAGAAAGGAAAATGCACTCGAAGTTTTAGAAAATTATAAAAAAATTAAACAAACCAGGAATTTGCCTCAAAAGCTTAAGATACATAGAAAAATAATGCACTTACGATTTCCCCCTAAAACAATTGCCGAATCCTAGGTGGAAACAAAACGACAACACTCCAAACTTGAACTGGAGGAAGGAAAATGCACTCAAAGTTTTAGAAAATTATAAAAAAATTAAACAAAGCAGGAATTTGCCTCAAAAGCTTAAGATACACAGAAAAATAATGCACTTACGATTTCCCCTTAAAACAATTGCCGAATCCTAGGTGGAAACAAAACGACAACACTCCAAACTTGAACTGGAGGAAGGAAAATGCACTAAAACTTTTAGAAAATTATAAAAAAATTAAACAAACCAAGAATTTGCCTCAAAAGCTTAAGATATATAGAAAAATAATGCACTTACGATTTCCCCTTAAAACAATTGCCGAATCCTAGGTGGAAACAAAACGACAACACTCCAAACTTGAACTGGAGGAAGGAAAATGCACTCCAAGTTTTAGACAATTATAAAAAAATTAAACAATCCAGGAATTTGCCTCAAAAGCTTAAGATACACAGAAAAATAATGCACTTACGATTTCCCCTTAAAACAATTGCCGAATCCTAGGTGGAAACAAAACGACAACACTCCAAACTTGAATTCGAGGAAGGAAAAATGCACTTCAAGTTTTAGAAAATTATTAAAAAATTAAACAAACAAGGAATTTGCCTCAAAAGCTTAAGATACATTGAAAAATAATGCACTTATGATTTCCCCTTAAAACAATTGCTAAATCCTAGATGGGAACAAAACGACAACACTCCAAACTTGAACTGGAGGAAGGAAAATGCACTCAAACTTTTAGAAAATTATAAAAAAATTAAACAAACCAGGAATTTGCCTCAAAAGCTTAAGATACATAGAAAAATAATGCACTTACGATTTCCCCTTAAAACAATTGCCGAATCCTAGGTGGAAACAAAACGACAACACTCCAAACTTGAACTGGAGGAAGGAAAATGCACTAAAACTTTTAGAAAATTATAAAAAAATTAAACAAACCAAGAATTTGCCTCAAAAGCTTAAGATATATAGAAAAATAATGCACTTACGATTTCCCCTTAAAACAATTGCCGAATCCTAGGTGGAAACAAAACGACAACACTCCAAACTTGAACTGGAGGAAGGAAAATGCACTCAAACTTTTAGAAAATTATAAAAAAATTAAACAAACCAGGAATTTGCCTCAAAAGCTTAAGATACATAGAAAAATAATGCACTTACGATTTCCCCTTAAAACAATTGCTAAATCCTAGGTGGAAACAAAACGACAACACTCCAAACTTGAATTCGAGGAAGGAAAAATGCACTTCAAGTTTTAGACAATTATTAAAAAATTAAACAAACAAGAAATTTGCCTCAAAAGCTTAAGATACATTGAAAAATAATGCACTTACGATTTCCCCTTAAAACAATTGCTAAATCCTAGGTGGGAACAAAACAACAACACTCCAAACTTGAATTCCAGGAAGGAAAAATGCACTTCAAGTTTTAGAAAATTATTAAAAAATTAAACAAACAAGGAATTTGCCTCAAAAGCTTAAGATACATTGAAAAATAATGCACTTATGATTTCCCCTTAAAACAATTGCTAAATCCTAGATGGGAACAAAACGACAACACTCCAAACTTGAACTGGAGGAAGGAAAATGCACTCAAACTTTTAGAAAATTATAAAAAAATTAAACAAACCAGGAATTTGCCTCAAAAGCTTAAGATACATAGAAAAATAATGCACTTACGATTTCCCCCTTAAAACAATTGCTAAATCCTAGGTGGAAACAAAACGACAACACTCCAAACTTGAATTCGAGGAAGGAAAAATGCACTTCAAGTTTTAGAAAATTATTAAAAAATTAAACAAACAAGGAATTTGCCGGCCCACTAGCCGCGTGCGTTAGCGCGCCAGAACTAATGCGGAGGGTCCTGGGTTCGAATCCCGGCGAGGGCATGGGTGTTTGTGGATGTCCATTTTCATTTAATATAAATAATATATTCTAAATAATCGGTTGTGGCTGAATGACCTACGATGTCTAAGCCAATGTCCCAATATCATCCATAATTCCCCAACCCAAATTTCCGTCAATCATCCTTCCTTTTATATTAAAAAAAAAAAAAAAAAAAAAAAAAAAAACAAGGAATTTGCCTCAAAAGCTTAAGATACATTGAAAAATAATGCACTTATGATTTCCCCTTAAAACAATTGCTAAATCCTAGGTGGGAACAAAACGACAACACTCCAAACTTGATCTGGAGGAAGGAAAATGCACTCCAAGTTTTAGGAAATTATAAAAAAAATAAACAAACCAGGAATTTGCCTCAAAAGTTTAAGATACACAGAAAAATAGTGTACTTACGATTTCCCCTTAAAACAATTGCCGAATCCTAGGTGGAAACAAAGCGACAACACTCCAAACTTGAACTGGAGGCAGGAAAATGCACTCAAAGTTTTAGGCAATTATAAAAAAATTAAACAAACAAGGAATTTGCCTAAAAAGCTTAAGATACACAGAAAAATAATGCACTTACGATTTCCCCTTAAAACAATTGCTAAATCCTAGGTGGAAACAAAACGACAACACTCCAAACTTGAACTGGAGGAAGGAAAATGCACTTCCAATTTTAGAAAATTATAAAAAAATTAAAAAAACAAGGAATTTGCCTCAAAAGCTTAAGATACATAGAAAAATAATGAACTTACGATTTCCCCTTAAAACAATTGCTAAATCCTAGGTGTAAACAAAACGACAACACTTCAAACTTGAACTGGAGGAAGGAAAATGTACTTCCAGTTTTAGAAAATTATAAAAAAATTAAAAAAACAAGGAATTTGCCTCAAAAGCTTAAGATACATAGAAAAATAATGCACGTACGATTTCCCCTTAAAACAATTGCCGAATCCTAGGTGGAAAAGAAACAACAACACTCCAAACTTGAACTGGAGGAAGGAAAATGCACTAAAAGTTTTAGAAAATTATAAAAAAATTAAACAAACAAGGAATTTGCCTCAAAAGCTTAAGATACATAAAAAATAACGCACTTACGATTTTCCTTTAAAACAATTGCCGAATCCTAGGTGGAAACAAAACGACAACACTCCAAACTTGAACTGGAGGAAGGAAAATGCACTAAGAGTTTTAGAAAATTGTAAAAAAAATAAACAAACGAGGAATTTGCCTCAAAAGCTTAAGATACACAGAAAAATAATGCACTTACGATTTCCCCTTAAAACAATTGCTAAATCCTAGGTGGAAACAAAGCGACAACACTCCAAACCACAATTTTAAATGCAAAAAAAACAGATAAAATCTAAAACCAAAGGTATAGAATATTTTCCAAAGTTACAAACGTGCACACCCTGTATATAATTGGCTAGTGATTTATCTCTGCTCTGATGAAAATTTTAATAACCATTCAGTTTACATAAACAACCTGTTTCTGGTATATATATAAAAAAAAACTCATGGGATTCAAAAACCAGACCACTTTCTACACACGACGCGAACGGCTTACGTAACCGTGCAGCAGTTGGTATTACTGGACGAAGAAGAGCATCTTCTCTAAATGAATCGTCCGTAAACTTTCTTCCGACTCCTTATCACGTTACAAGCCGTTATTAAATATGGCACTCCCTATTACATTGCATATTCACTGTTGCGTCAGATGCATTCGAGAATTTACTATTTCGTCGAGTGCACTTGCACTTTGTACTTATCTAGATGTAGACTGCAGGTTACTTCAGTGCATAAAATTAACACCTACAACGGTTATTGTTGCAGGAGAAATTTCATAATAATAACAATGAGCGCATTCCTCGGGTGTCTGAGACATCGACCGACGACTCGCGATAGTCACCGTAGAGCAGCAATATTGGCCAGTGGCGTAGAGATCTTGTATTAAAAAAAAAAAATCGGAAATAAAAAACGGTGAAGATGAAAACCCAAAATTTGACCAAATTCAGTTTTTTAAATTTAAAATAAGTTTTTTTTTCGCGCATTCCTCAAATGTCTGACGCATAGCCCGACTCGCGATTGTCACCGTAAAGCAGCGATATTGGCCAGTGGCGTAGGGATCTTATATTTAAAAAAAATTGGAAATAAAAAAAGGTGAAGATGAAAACCCAAAATTTGACCAAATTCAGTTTTTTTTTTAATTTAAAATAAGTCTGATGTTTTTGTTCAGGCGCTCAAAAAATTAAAAATTTTCAAAAATCCATATCTCCAAAATGTCTAAAGAAAATTATTCGAAATTTGCAGTTATAAAAATGGCTGAGCTAGAAGGCAAATTTTAATCGCAAAAATTTCACTTTTTCCAGAATTTTTTCAGTAACTTCTACATTTCTTTCAACAGATGTTTTAATTTTTGATAGATTACTCTCAAATAACAATTCTTCAAAGATACATAAAAAAATATCCAAACTTTACAGTTATAAAAATTGCTGCGCCAGAAAACAAATTTTGATTGACAAAATTGCTCTTTTTCCAGAAATTTCTCTGTAACTCCCACATTTCTTTCGACAGATGTTTTAATTTTTGACAGATTACTCTTAAATAACAATTCTTCAAAGATACATACAAAAAATTATCCGAACTTTACAGTTATAAAAATGGCTGCGCCAAAAACAAATTTTGATTGACAGAATTGCACTTTTTCCAAAAATTTCTCCGTAACTTCCAAATTTCTTTCGACAGATGTTTGAATTTTTGACAGATGACTCTTAAATAATCAGGCTTCGAAGATAGGTAAAAAAAATTATCCGAACTTTGCAGTTATAAAAATGGCAGCGCTGGAAAGAAAATCTTAATCGCCAAAATTTCACTTCTGCTAGAAATTCCTCTGTAACTTCGACATTTCTTTCCACAGACGTTTAAATTTTTGTCAGATGACTCTCAAATATCCATTCTTCAAATATACGCAAAGAAAATTAACGAAACTTTGCAGTTATAAAAATGGCTGCGCTGGTAAACAAATTTTGATGACCAAAATTGCACATTTTCCAGAAATTGCTCCATAACTTCCACATTTCTTTCATCAGATGCTTAAAATTTTGACAGATGACTTTCAAATCGCAGTTGTTCAAAAATGCATAAAGAAAATTTTCCGAACTTTGCAGTTATAAAAATTGCTGCACCAAAAAACAAATTTTGATTGACAGAATTGCACTTTTTCCAGAAAATTCTCTGTAACTGCCAAATTTCTTTCGACAGATGTTTGAATTTTTGACAGATGACTCTCAAATAACCATTCTTTAAAGATACATGAAGAAAATTTTCTGAACTTTGCAGTTATAAAAATGGCTGCGCTAAAAACAAATTTTTATTGCCAAAATTACAGAAACCAAATTTATTTTGAAAAGTGATACTTTGTACATTGGGGATTATTTTTTATGAAATTTTTCCTGCGTTTTTATATTTTTTTCTGCGATGTTTTTGTTCAGGTGCTCAAAAAATTAAAATAAAATTTTTAAAAAATCCATATCTCTATTGAAAATTGTTGAATTTACAAAAACTAAATTTATTTTGAATAAACGATGCTTCGGACATTGAGGATGATTTTTTATGGAATTTTTCCTGCTCTTTTTATATTTTCTTCTGCGATGTTTTTGTTAAAGTGCTCAAAAAATTTAAACGAAAATTTTCAAAAATCCATATCTCTATTGAAAATGGTTGAATTTACAAAAACTTAATTTATTTTTAATAAGCAATACTTCGGACATTGAGGATGATTTTTTATGGAATTTTTCCTGCTCTTTTTATATTTTTTTCTGCGATGTTTTTGTTCAGGTGCTCAAAACATAAAAACAAAATTTTTTAAAAATCCATATCTCTATTGAAAATGGTTGAATTTACAAAAACCAAATTTATTTTGAATAAGTTGTACTCAGGCCATTGAGGATAATTTTTGATAGAATTTTTCCTGCACGTTTTATATTTTCTTCTGCGATGTTTTTGTTAAAGTGCTCAAAAAATTTAAACGAAAATTTTCAAAAATCCATATCTCTATTGAAAATGGTTGTATTTACAAAAACCAAATTTATTTTTAATAAGCGATACTTCGGCCATTGAGGACGATTTTTTACAGAATTTTTCTTGCGTTTTTTATATTTTTTCCGCGATATTTTTATTCAGGAGCTCAAAAAATTAAAACAAAATATTTCAAAAATCCATCTCTCTATTGAAAATAGTTGAATTTACAAAAACCAATTTTATTTTGAATAGGCGATACTTCGGCCATTGAGGATGATTTTTTATGGAATTTTTAGTGCTTTTTTATATTTTTTCTGCGATGTTTTTGTTCAGGTGCTCAAAAAATTAAAGCAACATTTTTCAAAAATCCATATCTCTATTAAAAATTGTTGAATTTTCAAAAACCAAATTGATTTTGAATAAGTGGTACTTCGGACATTAAAGATGATTTTCATGGAATTTTTCCTGCGTTTCTTTATATTTTTTTCTGCGAGGTTTTCATTCAGGTGCTCAAAAATTTAAAATTAAAATGTTCAAAAATCCATATCTCTATTGAAAATGGTTGAATTTACAAAAACCAAATTGATTTTAAATAAGCGATACTTCGGCCAATGAGGACAATATTTTATGGAATTTTTCCTGCTCTTTTTATATTTTTTCTGCGATGTTTTTGTTCAGATGCTCAAAAAATTAAAACAAAATTTTTCAAAAATCCATATCTCTATTGAAAATGGTTGTATTTACAAAAACCAAATTTATTTTGAATAACTTTGAATACTTCGACCACTGAGAATGATTTTTTATGGAATTTTTCCTCCTCTATTTATTTTTTTTTCTGCGATGTTTTTGTTCAGGTGCTCAAAAAATTAAAACAAAATTTTTCAAAAATCCATATCTCTATTGAAAATGGTTGAATTTAGTAAAACAAAACTTAGTTTGAATAAGTGATACTTCGGCCATTGAGGACGATTTTTTATGGAATTTTTCCCGCTCTTTTTATATTTTTTTCAGCGATGTTTTTCTTCAGGTGCTCAAAAAATTAATTTTTTTTTTAAAACAATTTTGATAGTGTTATTTATTTGGACGTAATTAGCTTTTTCCAGAATACTAAAACCTAGTTTTGAACATTTTTGTTTGCTTTGACTTATAAGTCTGTAGTTATATAAAACCAAAGCTTTTTCGATATTTGAGGCCAACTTTGTGTTAATTAGTGATTATTTGGAAATCTGGGTGATTTACGTGCATAGGGTCTTGTGGAATATAAAAAGTTGATCATTTTTGAACAATTTTCAAAAAGTTGGAAGTCTGCACTTATTTCGGATTTTGCAAAAATCGACGCATTTTCGATATTTCGGCACTGAAAATGGCCAATCTTAGGTTTACTAGTGATTATTGAGAATACTCCTAAATAACTTGTTTGGGTTTTTTTCATAACATGAAAGTTTGATGTTTCGTGAATAATTCTGTGAAGGTTAGAAGCTTGCACTTGTTTCGGATTTTGGAAAATCAACGCATTTTCGATATTTGAGCACTGAAAATGGCCAATTTTAGGGTTTACTAGTGATTATTAAGAATACTCCTGAACAACTGATTTTGGTTTTTTTATAACATGAAAGTTTAATCATTCGTGAAAAATTTTATGAAGCTGAGAAGTTTGCAATTGTTTTGGATTTTGGAAAACGAACGCATTTTCAATATTTGAGCACTGAAAATGGCCAATTTTAGGGTTTACTAGTGATTATTGAGAATACTGTATGAATAACGTGTTTGGGTTTTTTTGTAATATGAAAGTTGAATTATTTGTGAATAATTTTGTGAAGGTTAGAAGTTTGCACTTGTTTCGGATTTTTAAAAATTAACAGATTTCAACATTGAAACGCCGAAATCAACATTTTTGGACTTAATAGCTGTTAATTGCAAAGCGTTAGAATTTTTTAAGTCAGCAACTTTTTTGCCCATAGCACCAAGGTCAAATAAAAAAAAATATTACATCTTAGAATTTGGATGTTGGAAGTTGTAGCAGCATTGCAAACTGGTATTAAATATTGCATAAGTAGTCTCCTTACAAAGAAAGAAAGCGAAAATTCCGTTCAAATAAGGCAAACTAGTATTTCACATGACACAATTAGCGTCGGCGCTAAAAGTGCGAAAACAAAAAAAAACTATTAACGCGGCTTTTGTTTTTTTCTATTCGCGCGAAGTGATTGTAATTACAACAGATTATCTAAAACCGATAAGTCATCATGGTAAATGCATGTAATGGTTTTGCAATTTCACATTACAGATACAAATAGAGGATTTGATATGTGTGTGAGAAATTTACAAGTCGTATTTCGTGCGTGCCAGCCATTTTTCACACGATTCGGAATGTAATGTAACCCCGTGCATAAACCGTTTTCGATTTTTCGACGCCGGCCACGTAATTATATATAGTTTCCTGGTTTTTCTTCGATTATGCAAATGCGAATAAACTCCAGAGGAATAGTTCGGTTGGGGCTCATTACTTAATTCATCAATCAGACGCGTTCGCGAGAATGCGATTTCGACGTGTTCTCATGAATGTGTTTATTGATTATCGGTATAAATTGAATCATTTGGATGATGGATAATATTAATATGTGTATTAGACTCCAGTGTGTTGTGTAATACAAGTGTTATGTACTGTATTTTGAAAGTTGTAGTTATTTAGATTATACCGTACTTTCAATAATTCACCGAACATAGGGAACGCAGGAGACGCAGTAGAGTGACGCGAAATAACTCAATACTAACCCCCACTCTTATTCCGAGTCAATCCGATTGCGTGTCTGGCGTTCCCTACGTTCGGCGAATTATCGCAAGCACGGTTTATGATCGAAAGCATTTCCTGGTAGCCAATCGTGATTTTGGCTATTTTTTGTAACTGCAATGATCGGTTAAGTATCAAAACATCTATTGTTGACAGAAGGCAGAATGTTTGCGGTGGAAGCAAAAATAAGGATAACTTCGATCAGCCTACTAATGAAAAATCAAAATAAATTTAGAGTCAATCTTTAACGAACCACCCGGGATATTTTGAATAATGTTAAACCAGATGATTACCTCCCAGTACCTATTGTACTCAGGTAAATTAATAACTCTGGAAATAATTTATACACCGGCAATAAATCTGAGCATAGGAGACCGATCGTAAATTAATTGTAATCTCCATTCTACGGCCGGTAAAAGCGTAAAACCTCAATTTAAATGAAGCCTCCGCATATAGAATTACTTGTCGTTAAGACACCCGTACGGATTATCATAAATTATTCGTGTAGGTACTTTATATTTCATTTGGCCCTAACGGTACTTTCTAACCCACGACCTTTTCGCTTCTAGTTCGAGTCGCGGATTGCGGATACTTTTTAATTGGAATCGGCGGTGGGCGGGCGAACTGGGCCGAAAAAGTGCCGACGTGTGGGCCGTTTTACGTCGATTCCAATATAAAATATTACTCATATTATTCCACTTTCTGTGAAATATATACTCCAACTATAGGAACATGATTCAATTTATTTAAATTGCGTTTGGTCGTTTTTGGTATATCGTGTTCGATCTTAGAAAACGGTGGCTGGAGGTGATTTTTAATGGGCGTTGAATGACCTTTTAAATAATTGATTGCCGTTAAAAAATTTCAGCTATCTTCAATAGCAAAAAAATTAGTCAGTCACCATGAACATTTTAGAAAATTTGAAAAAATAATTTATTTTTCAGACTTTGAACGGCCGTAGCGGCTAAACGAAAACTCCAAATTGAACGCGGTTTGCAAATCTGAGCTCCTCGTACGTCAATTAGTCGGATTAGAGATTTTTAATTTTTGATGAAATCGTGAAAAAAGACATGACTAACCCCCTTGGAAATTTTGTTAAAAAATGCAACTTTCTTAAAAATCCTCGTAGACTATGAATTATACCATTTTTTCATTAGAAAGACGAGAGAAATTGATTGCTGTTAAAAAAATTCAGCTATCTTCAACAGCAAAAAAAATAGTCAGTCACCATGAACATTTTTGAAAATTTAAGAAAATAATTGATTTTTCAGACTTTGAACGGCCGTAGCGGATAAACGAAAACTCCAAATTGAACGCGGTTTGCAAATCTGAGCTCCTCGTACGTCAATTAGTCGAATTAGAGATTTTTAATTTTTGATGAAAACACGAAAAAAGACATGACCAACCCCCTTGGAAATTTTGTTAAAAAATGCAACTTTCTTAAATATCATCGTAGACTATGAATTATACCTTTTTTTCATCAGAAAGACGAGAGAAATTGATTGCCGTTAAAAAAAATCAGCTATCTTCAATAGCAAAAAAATTAGTCAGTCACCATGAACATTTTTGAAAATTTAAGAAAATAATTGATTTTTCAGACTTTGATCGGCCGTAGCGGCTGAACGAAAACTCCAAATTGAACGCGGTTTGCAAATCTGAGCTCCTCGTACGTCAATTAGTCGGATTAGAGATTTTTAATTTTTGATGAAATCGTGAAAAAAGACATGACTAACCCCCTTGGAAATTTTGTTAAAAAATGCAACTTTCTTAAAAATCATCGTATACTATGAATTATACCTTTCTTTTCATCAGAAAGACGAGAGAAATTGATTGCCGTTAAAAAAATTTCAGCTATCTTCAATAGCAAAAAAATTAGTCAGTCACCATGAGGATTTTGGAAAATTTAAGAAAATAATTGATTTTTCAGACTTTGATCGGCCGTAGCGGCTAAACGAAAACTCCAAATTGTACGCGGTTTGCAAATCTGAGCTCCTCGTACGTCAATTAGTCGGATTAGAGATTTTTAATTTTTGATGAAATCGTGAAAAAAGACATGACTAACCCCCTTGGAAATTTTGTTAAAAAATGCAACTTTCTTAAAAATCATCGTATGCTATGAATTATGCCCTTTTTTTCATCAGAAAGACGAGAGAAATTGATTGCCGTTAAAAAAATTCAGCTATCTTCAATAGCAAAAAAATTAGTCAGTCACCATGAACATTTTTGAAAATTTAAGAAAATAATTGTTTTTTTCTGACTTTGATCGGCCGTAGCGGCTAAACGAAAACTCCAAATTGAACGCGGTTTGCAAATCTGAGCTCCTCGTACGTCAATTAGTCGGATTAGAGATTTTTAATTTTTGATGAAATCGTGAAAAAAGACATGACTAACCCCCTTGGAAATTTTGTTAAAAAATGCAACTTTCTTAAAAATCATCATAGACTATGAATTATACCTTTTTTTTCATCAGAAAGAAGAGAGAAATTGATTGCCGTTAAAAAATTTCAGCTAACTTCAATAGCAAAAAAATTAGTCAGTCACCATGAACATTTTTGAAAATTTAAGAAAATAATTGATTTTTCAGACTTTGATCGGCCGTAGCGGCTAAACGAAACCTCCAAATTGAACGCGATTTGCAAATCTGAGCTCCTCGTACGTCAATTAGTCGGATTAGAGATTTTTAATTTTTGATGAAATCGTGAAAAAAGACATGACTAACCCCCTTGGAAATTTTGTTAAAAAATGCAACTTTCTTAAAAATCATCGTAGACTATGAATTATACCATTTTTTTCATCAGAAAGACGAGAGAAATTGATTGCCGTTAAAAAAAATTCAGCTATCTTCAATAGCAAAAAAATTAGTCAGTCACCATGAACATTTTTGAAAATTTAAGAAAATAATTGATTTTTCAGACTTTGATCGGCCGTAGCGGCTGAACGAAAACTCCAAATTGAACGCGGTTTGCAAATCTGAGCTCCTCGTACGTCAATTAGTCGGATTAGAGATTTTTAATTTTTGATGAAAACACGAAAAAAGACATGACCAACCCCCTTGGAAATTTTGTTAAAAAATGCAACTTTCTTAAAAATCACCGTAGACTATGAATTATACCTTTTTTTTCATCAGAAAGACGAGAGAAATTGATTGCCGTTAAAAAATTTCAGCTATCTTCAATAGCAAAAAAATTAGTCAGTCACCTTGAGGATTTTGGAAAATTTAAGAAAATAATTGATTTTTTAGACTTTGATCGGCCGTAGCGGCTAAACGAAAACTCCAAATTGAACGCGGTTTACAAATCTGAGCTCATCGTACGTCAATTAGTCGGATTAGAGATTTTTAATTTTTGATGAAAACACGAAAAAAGATATGACCAACCCCCTTGGAAATTTTGTTAAAAAATGGAACTTTCTTAAAAATCATCGTAGACTATGAATTGTACCCTTTTTTTCATCAGAAAGACGAGAGAAATTGATTGCCGTTAAAAAATTTCAGCTATCTTCAATAGCAAAAAAATTAGTCAGTCACCTTGAGGATTTTGGAAAATTTAAGAAAATAATTGATTTTTTAGACTTTGATCGGCCGTAGCGGCTAAACGAAAACTCCAAATTGAACGCGGTTTACAAATCTGAGCTCATCGTACGTCAATTAGTCGGATTAGAGATTTTTAATTTTTGATGAAAACACGAAAAAAGATATGACCAACCCCCTTGGAAATTTTGTTAAAAAATGGAACTTTCTTAAAAATCATCGTAGACTATGAATTGTACCCTTTTTTCATCAGAAAGACGAGAGAAATTGATTGCCGTTAAAAAATTTCAGCTATCTTCAATAGCAAAAAAATTAGTCAGTCACCATGAACGTTTTTGAAAATTTAAGAAAATAATTGATTTTTCAGACTTTGTTCGGCCGTAGCGGCTAAACGAAAACTCCAAATTGAACGCGGTTTGCATATCTGAGCTCCTCGTACGTCAATTAGTCGGATAAGAGATTTTTAATTTTTGATGAAAACACGAAAAAAGACATGACCAACCCCCTTGGAAATTTTGTTAAAAAATGGAACTTTCTTAAAAATCATCGTAGACTATGAATTATACCCTTTTTTCATCAGAAAGACGAGAGAAATTGATTGCCGTTAAAAAAATTCAGCTATCTTCAATAGCAAAAAAATTAGTCAGTCACCATGAAAATTTTTGAAAATTTAAGAAAATAATTGATTTTTCAGACTTTGTTCGGCCGTAGCGGCTAAACGAAAACTCCAAATTGAATGCGGTTTGCAAATCTGAGCTCCTCGTACGTTAATTAGTCGGATTAGAGATTTTTCATTTTTGATGAAAACACGAAAAAAGACATGACTAACCACCTTGGAAATTTTGTTAAAAAATGCAACTTTCTTAAAAATCATCGTAGACTATGAATTATACCTTTTTTTTCATCAGAAAGACGAGAGAAATTGATTGCCGTTAAAAAAAATCAGCTATCTTCAATAGCAAAAAAATTAGTCAGTCACCATGAACATTTTTGAAAATTTAAGAAAATAATTGATTTTTCAGACTTTGATCGGCCGTAGCGACTAAACGAAAACTCCAAATTGAACGCGGATTTCAAATCTGTGCTCCTTGTGCATAAATTAGTCGGATTCAATTAAAATTGGCGATTTAAAATTTTCGACCAAAACCTGAAAATCACCCAAGGGTCCCCCCTTCTTACTTTTGCTCAAAAATTGGCTTTAAAATAATTTCCAGAAGAACCAACTGGTTCGATTCGGAGTTTCTACGCATCACCGGAAAGATCCCTTCAAAAAGCCCCGGAAAAAGTACTTTTGCAAAAACAAATGTCAATTTGAAGCCCGTGACGCGTCAGCAAAGAAAACTCTAAAATGGAAAAAATCGAGAAAATCAACTTTTTAAATAATTATCGTAGATAATTATGTAATACCTTTTTCTTCATCAGAAGAACGAGCTAAATCGATTGGTGTTAAAAAAATTCATCTAGGAAAAAATGCAAAAAATAAAAACCTGTTGGAAAATTTTCAAAAAGTCAATTTTTTAGACTTTGAACGGCCGTAGCGGCTAAATCTGTGGTTCTTGTGTGTAAATTGGTCGTATTCGATTAAAATTGGTGATTTTTATTTTTTGTCGAAAACTTGAAAAAGTACAAGTTACAGCCCTTGGAACTTTTGCACAAAAAATGCAACTTTTTAAATAATTATCGTGAACTATTGAATTACACCTTCCTGTTCATTATAAAAACGAGAGAAATTGATTGGCGTTAAAATTCTGCTTTCTTCAATATTAAAAAAATTAGCGTGTTACCATGAACATTTTCAAAAAAAGTCGATTTTTCAAACTTTGAACGGCTGTAGCGGCTGAACGAAAATTGAACGCGGTTTTCAAATCTGTGCTCATCGTGTGCTAATTAGTCGGATTTTATTAAAATTGGCCATTAAAATTTTTTGACGAAAACCTGAAAAATTACCCAAGGGTCCCCCCTTCTTACTTTTTCGCAAAAATTGGCTTTGAAGTAATTTTCTGAAGAAACCGCTGGTTCGATTCGGTGTTTTTATGCATCACCGGAAAGATCCTTTCAAGACGCCTCGGAAAATGTACTTTCGCAAGAACAAATATCGATTTGAAGCCCGTGACGCATCAGCAAAGAAAACTCGAAAATGAAAAAAATCGAAAAAATCAATAATCATCGTAGACCCTTGTGTAATACCTTTTTCTTCATCAGAACAACGAGCTAAATCGATTGGTGTTAAAAAATTTTATCTAAGAAAAAAAATGCAAAAAATTGAACATTTGTTTGTGACCAGCTGGAAAAATTAGACCGTACATATAATAGTCGTAATCATCGCCTTACAGACAACTAAAATGAGCTGATTTGTGATTTGGTGGATTCGCCGGGAACTTAGAATTCACGTCATATGTTTGATCTTACAAGAATATTAAAACGTTTTATTGGTGCAAGTACGGTTGTATTTCATCTTGAGAGAATAGTTTTTGTTGTCGCGGAGTTGGTGGCATTCCTTAGATAAGGATTAAATATTTCATAAATCTTTATATAAATGATGAAGTTAACCATTAGTTACATCAAGCACAAATTGAAGTAATTGCCATAAACAACTTTCTTTCAAAATCCAACTAGTCTTTGTAGAAAAATCGATAAATATGCAACCATTTATAAAAGGTTTTCCAATAAGAATGATATGATTTCTTAAAAAAAAACACACACTTATTGTTAAGGAAATTCAAATGTTTTTTATTTAATGTGAAGTACAATCGATACAATTAAGTTCTAAATAAAACGTCATTCAAATGGCCTCCACGACTTCTTCTGCAGGAACCCAATTTTCGAGCACTTTTTCCAGTAAATCAAGTCGTATGTCATGAATGGCACGTTCAATATTGACTTGTAAAGCTTGAAGAGAGTCTGGTTTATTTCGAAAGACCATTGACTTCAAATAACCCCACAATAAATAGTCTAATGGTGTTAAATAACAACTTCTTGGAGGCCATTCAATATCACAATTTCTTGAAATAATCGAATCTCCAAACTTTTCTCACAATAATTCAATTGTTGCATTTGCTGTGTGGCACGTAGCCCCGTCTTGTTGGAACCAAATGTTGTCAGCAATTTCGGCCATAAAAAGTTGGTTAGCATCGCTCTATACCGCTCTCCATTGACAGTAACGGTGTTACCAGCTTCATTTCGAAAGAAGTACGGACCGATGATTCCACCAGACCAAAAACTACACCAAACTGTCAATTTAGGTGAATGTAATGGTTTTTCTTGAATAATTTGTGGATTTTTTTCGCACCAGAATCGACAGTTTTGTTTATTTACCGCACCACTCAGATGAAAGTGAGCCTCATCGGGGAAGATGATTTTCTTAAAAAAATCGTTATAGTTTTCAAGTTGTTCCAAGGCAAAATCAGCAGATTTACGACGTTTGCGGTGGTCCAATGGCTTCAGTTCTTGAGTGAGAACAATTTTATACGGATGCAAACCCAAATCCAGGTTGTGGTTTGAGACAGTCCCAATTGTTAAGAACGTCTTCGAATCGACAAATTGCGGTCTTCAGCAACACATGCCTGAACGGTAATATTTGCATTACTTCGAGCGGTTCTTTGTCTTATTGGCACTTTAACATTATGTAAAGAAAATGTACGCTCAAAATTTTCAACAATTCGACGAATAGCGAGCACACTTGGACGATTATTACGACCATAAAATGGCATAAGCGCACGAAAAGTTGCAATTGGAGAACGATTATTTTGATAATAAAACTGAATAATTTGTAAACGTTGTTCTTGCGTATATCTCTCCATGATAAAATTGTAAACACTAACACGAATACAATGATAAATAAATGACAGATCATGACATATTACAAATGGCCGAAACGTCACTTCAAAATCATATCATCTCTATTGGAAAACCTTTTACCATTACATGATGGTCACATCAACATTTTTTTTCTTGCGTAATAATATTTCCAATCATTTATAATAAAGCTGTCATCAGTAAACTTGATTACATCATAATTACTTTACGCATCAACGAAATTCATTCATTAACCATATCTTCCGTCAGTTGACAACCCTAATTGAATAAGGAATAAAAAAGATCTTTTTAAAAAGACGCGTTGATAAATGAATATATTCGCATGTCATACAGTGCACGGGAGAATTAATGGATTTGTATTGAATAGAAATATGCAGACAAGAATTCACGACTAGACAAATTTATTTTCTATACGCCGGACACAGCGTGCCTCATCTATATTTATGCAAATTTATCATCGGATAAGGTATTTATGCAGTTTCGGGAGATCTTCTCACCGGCGCGCGAAAATTAACTAGAAAATTGCAGAGGATAAGGGATAATAAAGTATTTGGAGAGAGTCGACGTGCTAATTTAAATATGAATGTAGACTGAAAAGTAATTATCGTGAAACATTACCGTACGGCCCATAGATCACCCGGTTGGTACAAGTAAAGTTGTAATAGCATATCCTGTCCGCGGTCTGAAGGCATCCCAGTTATCTATGCATGTGCTAGGTATAAAAAGGACATAATATAGATTTATATGTGCTGGTAGATGTACGGCTGTGCGAAGCGAGCAAGTTCAGGAATGAGGATGTGTATCGGACACTTGGAACACCTGACTGTCATTTTACCGTCGTTCGTCCGTAAAAAGGAGAGAATGCTCTCTTCGTTATGATGAGAATAGTTAGCATTCTTCGCGCGTAAATTCTTCTTACAATAAACTTTAAATTGTTCACAACAAAAGTGCTACAAGTAGAATTTTAGAATCTTAAAATTAAAATCAATTTTAAAATTCCCATAGTGAGGTAATTAACCTCATCACGCCCAGGTCGCCACATGTGGTGACAAACAAAAAAATGAAAAGAAAAATATTTTACAAAAAAAATACACCTTTAGCGCCATCTATGGAATATTTTTTTCATATTTCTTTGCATAAATGAGTCAATTTGTGGAATAATATATTGTAGAAAAAGGTAACAACAAGAAAAAAGTATTTTTTCAGGATTATCCTATAGCCCAAAGTTACATGGGCGTGAAGTAGTAAAGCTTTAAAAAATGTTGATGGAACCAAATTTCTCCGACTTGATGGTACAAAAGGAATTTTTGAGGATATTTTGCATTTTCATCAACATTTTATGCTAAAGACCAAAAAAGTCAACATTTTTTAATTCCTCGTCGAAAATATTTTTTTTAACATTTCGATGTTTTATTCACATTCATGTGGGTTCTGATGTTTGAACCAACCTTTGTATAAACCTACGAATCTTTGTTTATTGGTGATTGCTAAATTTCCAAAATCACTAAAGAATTGACATCAAAATAAAGTATTAAATTAAATACAGATTTTTTTAACGGCAATTAATTGGACACTAACGATGGTATTTGGGTCCAATTGTACAATCCAACCACCCTCCAAGTAGTACAACACATATGAAGATTTCATAGATAGAAAACCACGAATACAACATCGAATTGTTGACTTTCCGTTTTTCTCCATTCGTCGATTTTTGTTGTGTTTTGCCGACGAAAGGAAAAAAAAAGGTGATGTGGCCATCATGTTACTTTCTCCGACTTGATGGTATCATTTATATGTTTATTTTTAATTCAAATCATATTTTAAATGTACATCGAGCGGATGAAACTGACGTTTAAAACGTCAAAATTATGAAAGATGGAAAAATTATGCTTCAAATTTAAAAAACTCAGTTTACTCAAAAACTAAAGTGATTTCGAAAAAAATGGTGATGTGACCATCATGTTACTTTCTCCGATTTGATAGAATTACACTTTCATGGTTTATTTTCAATTGAAATCATATTTTAAATGTACATCGAGCGTTTTGTAGAATCGGATGAAACTGACGTTTAAAACGTCAAAATTATGATAGATGAAAATGATAAATTTTACTTCAAATACTAATAGTTTACTCAAATACTAATAGTCAGTTTACTCAAAAACTATATTGTTTATGAGTTGTTTATTTTAGCATTTTCTACAATTATTATTCATTTAAAGGGGAATGTTAAAAAAAAACCGTTTCTTATCTGCCGCAACGGGAAAAACCTATTTAACTCGTATGACTGGTTTAATTTATTTGATACAAAAAAATATGCGTTTAAGAAAAACTTAAATAAACATAACACTCTGATTAGGTAGTATTTGTAGTAGTATTAGTTTTAAGTTTAATTTTAAGTAAAAAAATTGTAACATTTGTATAGACGAATTTATGTAAAATGAGGATTCCCGTAAATGGATAAATAAATACAGAGAATACGTTGGGCCTGAGAGGCCCATGAGCCGTATTCACTAGTGTTATGGTATTTCACGCGCATGAATGATGAAAACATAAGTTGGACCGCGGAAAAGTCAGGGGAAAACTTTTGAGGTTCTATCAAAGATCAAAAATTCAGTATAGTTTATATCGTTTTTCTCTGAAACTATCAATGATACAGCAAAATGTTTGCAGGGGAACATAATGTAGTGACATAGTGACCTTGGTTTGACCTTGTGACATCTACGTAAGGTCAGGTGAAATTCAAAATGCGCGCTGTATCTCAAAAACTAATCCAGGAATTAATATGAAACTTTGAACATAAGTCTTATTTGATAATCCCAAGAAAATAAAAGCTTTTGGTAAAATTTCGTGCACAGGAAGTGAGTGTTTACCTTAACCGTTTTTTGTTTCTTGTCGATAATTTTTTAAATATGCTTTTGGTAAAATTTCGTGCACAGGAAGTGAGTGTTTACCTTAACCGTTTTTTGTTTCTTGTCGATAATTTCTTAAATATGAAATATTACAAAAATATTTAAACAAATATTAAAAATAACAAAGAAATGAACATCTTTTGATTAAAAATATTTTTCATAAAATTATTTTTTTTTCGAAATTTTAATTTATTTTTCTGAAAAATGTAATATTTTCAGAGAAAAGTTTTCATTTCATTGTTGTCTTTAATCATTTTTAAGAAGTTTTTGTAGTATTTTTTATATTTAAAAAATTATCGTGAAGAAACAAAAAACGGTTGAGGTAAACATCCATTTGTGGTGTACGAAATTTTACCAAAAGCTTTTCTTTTCTTGGGATTATCAAATAAGACTTATGTTAAAAGTTTCATGTTAATTCCTGTATTAGCTTTTTAGATAAAGCGACCAATTCAAAATTATAACTTAAAAATTAAAAATAAATTAATCATTATTTTTCTCGGTAAACCAATAATTTTATGAAAAATATTTTCAAATAAAAGATGTTAATTTCTTTATTGTCTTCAATATTTGTAATAAATGTTTTTGTGATATTTTTCATATTTAGAACAATATTGGAAAAAAATAAAAAACGGTTAAGGTAAACACCCACTTCCGGTGTTCGAAATTTTACCAAAAGCTTTCTCAGTTCATCGGATTGTCAAATAAGTTTAATGTTCAAAGTTTCATATCAATTGCTCGATTACTTTTTGAGATACAGTGCGCACAGACACACAGACACACACATATACACACACTGAGCCAGACACATTTTTTTTCCAGAAATTGTTGAAATGGCATCTAGGGACCCCAAAACGGATATTTCCGTAAAAAAAAAAATTTGAAAAAATTTTCACGATCACAATACTTTCTCGTACTTCGTAACGAAGACAGTAAAAAAGTATTCTTCATAAATTGTTCATTTTGGCATTCTCTACAATTATTATTAACATGTATTTGCTGTTACTATATACCTATATACATAATTATATACCAAAAGTGAAAAAAAAAATTAATAAATTTTTTTCTCGACTAACAAAGGTTTTAATTTATTTGTTGTCTTTAATATTTGCTTCAATATTTTTTTGATATTTTTCATATTTAAGAAAATATTCGGAAAAAAACAAAAAAAAACAGGTAAGGTAAACGCCCACTTCCGGTATACAAAATTTTACCAAAAGCTTTTCAGTTCTTCGGATTATCAAATAAGACGTATGTTCAAAGTTTCATATCAATTGCTCTATTAGTTTTTGAGACAAAGCACGCACAGAGGGACACAGATTTTGAAAAAAAAAAATTCTAGAAATTGTTGAAATGACATCTAGGGACCCCAAAACGGATATTACGGTAAAAACAAAAATTGGAAAAAATTTTTCGCGATCACAATACTTTCTCGTACTTCGTAACGGAGAAAGTAAAAATTGATAATGGAAAATTTTGATGAGATTTCTTTTGGATCCCTTGCAAATTTGCTCTGTTGCTCTTAGTAACCTGAAGTTAAACGCTGATTAAACAGACACAATGTTTTTTTCAGAAATTGTTGAAACGACATCTAGGGACCCCAAAACCGATATTTCCGTAAAAAAGAATTTGACAAATTTTTCACGATCACAATACTTTCTCGTATTTCGTAACGGAGAAAGTAAAAAACAAGTCATCATTTTAATGTTCTATTCGTGGTTTTCTCTCTATAAAACCTCCGTGTATGTTGTACTATTTGAAGGGTGGGATATGGCCCACCCACCACCTCCTGTATTATTTTAAACTACAAACTGTGTCTCTCGGTAGTTATAAAATTACCAGCAACACTACACAACATTATTTGGCACAAAACTGAATCGCACAGAATTTTGTAGGTTATGATAAAGTGGATTCGGCGGGCGGTGGGTGGGCCCTATCCTACAATCCAACCGATAAAACACAAGCTAGGGTTTTTACAAATTATATAATTTGCGAAAGAAAATTAAAACAGAAAGTCATAATTTCAATGTTCTATTCGTGGTTTTCTGTCTATGACACCTTCGTGTATGTTGTACTATTTGAAAGGAAGGATAAGGCCCACGTACCGCCCTCTATATTATTTAAAACTTGAACTACATACTTAAGAAGAGGGGACTTCTTACTTTTGCTCAAAAATTGCACTAAAAATGATTTCCTTGAAAACCCACTGGTTCGAATCGGGGTTTCTATACATCACTGGAAAGATCTCATTAAGACGCTTCAGAAAATATACTCTCGCAGGAACAAATGTTAATTCGAAGCCCGTTATGCGTCAGCAAAGAAAACTCGAAAATGGAAAAAATCGAAAAAATCAACTTTCCTAATAATCATCGTAGACCTTTATGTAGTACCTTTTTTTATGAGAAGAACGAGATAAATCGATTGGCGTTAAAAAATTTCATCCAGAAAAAAATGCAAAAAAGTTAGCATGTCACCAAGAATTTTATGGAAGATGGTAAGAAAAGTCGATTTTTTGAAACTTTGAACGGCTGTAGCGGCCGAACGAAGAATCCAATTTGAACGCGGTTTTAAATTCTGTGGTCCTTGAGCCCATGAGTCGGATTAGACCAAAATTGGCATTTTTTTATTTTTGACGAAATCCTGAAATTTTAAAAATATTAAAATAATTTTATTTTTAACAGTTCAATGAAGGTATATGATTCATAAAATGTTCACAATAACTTCCTGATAGATTTTAACGATTCCTACGATGTAGTCAAGTTTATGTGCCGGCTTTAAATTATTGTTATTAATAGCGCATTGTTCGCATTGAAATATTAATTTCGCAGTAAATTCCAAATTAATAGCCTAGAAATGGGAATACCACGGTTTGGAAATATATCAAACACAATTGCGGCATTCTATAACAATGAAACACTAATCATTTCCTGTTATTATTAAGGTACAATAACACATTTCTTTCAATTCTTCGAAAGTATTCAAATTACTGCCAGAATTGGCAGTAAATCAAATAGAACTATGGTAGAAACAAAATGAAACATAAAAGTTTAAAATTACTAAAAAGGAACATTATTAATTTATTTACGGGATCTATATTTATTTATATTTATATTTAATACTTTCATTCAAAGTGCTTAAAAATAAAAATCTAAATACATACAAACAATTCACAATTAATTTATATCGCACTTAAATTGGGTAGCATTCATCTTAGATGATCTTCCACACGTACCCAAAGACTTTTATACCAAGCTTACATTATTTATTTTCTACCTGGAATCACATCGTATATTTGAAAGATTAATTAGAATAAAGAATTATACCAACAAATAAAATTAAATAACTAAAATACACGTATGAACAACTAAAAACAATACGTTAAACATAAACGTGAAAAGTACAAAATACAATTTTTTATCATTGAAAAAGTCAAAACAAAATCAAACAAAAGTCAATTTAATTTACATTCACGAAATAATCTAATTGAATACACCTCATCCGTTCTCTTCATTATCTAAAAAAAATCGCACGTTTGTTTTTGAATTCATTGCCAAAGCTGATATCTCTCCGTAAACGACATTTGTGGTCTTCAAATTATTGCCCTCGGCCTCGCGGTCTCGGTCAATAATTGGACAACAAATGTCATTTATCGTTAACTCTCGAAAAAATGCACCGATAATGAAACCGCGCTGATTATTTAGAAAAAATGCACGAATTTATTAACCGATTGTTCGATAGAATTTGAAAATTAAAAAAAAAGCTATTTGTATATATTATGTCTATATTAATGTAATCATTTAGTAGTATTAACCGATACATTAATATTGATACAAATTTAAAAGAGAACAAAGAAAATTTCACGCTTCATTTCAATCCCCCGGCGAACAATATTCGATTATTTAATATTGCAAACGCACTGACGTAAGACGTTGCTGGACCGTTTGAGAATCGTGACTTAAATAGAATCAATTTTATTATTAAAAACTGCTTTTGTTTCCATATCAACCTGCTATTATATTGCAACATCTAGAATTCCGTATAGACAAATTTCGCAATGCCAAAGTCCATTTGTTGAAAGCGGAGATTCCTTGCACAATCCTTGTGTTTTGCATGCTGTTGCAGCTACTTAATAATCGTTCAACATGCACACTAGATGATAATCGTATGTGTGTTGTTGCTGTTGTTTGTAATATTTAAATAAATATTGTGATGGTAATGTACATCAGTAACTCTAAATGGATGTCTTATGAAAGACGTATTTAATAAAGAAGAGTGTGTGATTATTTGTAGATTGTTCATTCATTTGTAATAAAAAAAAGGACGAACATAACAATAACATTTTTTTTAAATAAAATCTATAGATTATAATAAAGAAAGTTCAGGTCAACAGATAAAAAAATCAAAAATCTGAACAACCCGAATATTTAGACCAAAATAAAGAAAGTTCCGGTCAACGGAAAAAAATATCAAAAATCTTAACAACCTGAATAATTACACCAAAATAAAGAAAGTTCAGATCTGTAAAAAAAAATTAAAAATTAAAAATACAGTTCAGAAATCTAAAATATAGGCAAAAAAAAATCAAAATCCAGACCTAAACATACAAAATTCAAACAAAAATATTGAATATTTTTGTACAAAAATTGCCATTTTCAGCACTCATCACCTTGAATCAGCTCCATCAAAAATTAGGGCATAAAAATAAAAAATACGGATCAAGAAATCGAAAACTTTAACAAACCAAACGTAAATTTAGACCAAAATAAAGAAATTTTAGGCCGAAAGATCAAAAATTCAAACCAAAAAAAATCAAAAATTTAAAATATGCGCAAAAAATCAAAATCTGTATCCAACAATAAAAAAAATGCAAAGAAAAGATTAAGTACAATTGCCAGTTTCAGCACTCATTACCCTAAATCAGCCCCATAAAAAAATAAAATAAAAAATACGGATCAAAGAATCGAAAATTTAGACTAAATTAGAGAAAAAGTATCAAAAAGTCAAACCCAAAATATCGAAAATACCGATCAAAAATTTACAATGTAGGCCAAAAAAATCTGTATCTATATATGAGCTACGTTCCCGAGGCACAAAAAAAATGTGCAGAAATTAATTTCATTAGAAAATCGAGTTTTTAAAATTGCAAATAAAAGGAGGATTGCGTTTGTTTATCCAAAGGTAACTTATCACAAACGTACTCAAGCATACCATGCGATTTGCGCGATAATGGGTTTATTATTATAATATTTAAAATATTTATGTTGCAATAAATTCAATCGCGCAGTGAACACTTTTTCCTGTTATGATTTTATAATTATTATTTTCACTCAACTGTAACGCAATAAATATACAAAGTATACACATGATGATAATACCTGTAATATGGAGTCCGCATGTTGATAAATGCCGATATTTATTACTTCCTTTTAACTACCTTCTTCCTAGTACAATATGAATGGTAATAAATATTTGATAGACTTTCATAAATAAGGGCTTGGCGGTGTGGATGATGTATGCATACAAAGGTTTACAGCTGATTCGTTAAAACCAAAAATAAACATAATGCATTGTTTCCTGGTCGAACGATAACAGCGGACCGGTTTCGATATTAGTTTATCTCGTCACCATAGTATGTTGATGGTAATAAGTATTTATTAGGCAATGCTTGCGTTGGTTAATGTAAGGTATTTTAACGCTTATAATTTGTTAAAAAAAATTAAAATATTCCGATTACTTTCGGAGATAAAAAACCAAAAAAGTTATTTTTTTTACAACTTTACTGATTATTTTGAAAAAGCAAGAGCACGTTCTTAAAGCACTTTTGTACCCTCTTCAGTCACGAATATTTTAACCGTGTTATGAGTATTTGTGTGTGTGTGTGTGTGTGTGTAACTGAGCTAGTTGCTGCACAAAATATATTAAAAAAAAAACTGATTTTAAAAGATTGATGTTTCCAAAATTGAATGTAAAATTTGTGGAGTTTTATCTTCGCCCTTTGCTACCTCAGAGTTAAAGTATCGTGTGTGCATTTAATTTTTAATTTTAGGACTTTTAACTGATAACTAGTTTCCGTACAAAAAAAAATATTAGTTCATGTTTTTTTTTTAATTTATGCTCTTTAACAATAAAACAAAGATATTTAATTAATTTAAGCTCTACAATGCGGCAGCTGCTCGAAATTGCAACAAAAAACAATTACGGAGAATAAAGTTATTCGACACACCCGGTCTCACAGACCAGTCACAATTGGCTTTTTAAAAATTCCGTATTTCTAAATTGTTTGTATTGTGTTTTTGAACTCGATACGAAAAACTTTCGAAATTCATAAGCCTTCGAAAATCCTGACGTTTTGAAAAATCAGACTGCAACATTTTGTGAATTTCATAAAATATTCACTGTTTGTATGTGACTACTACATCTCAAAATTTTGTACTTTGTTATTTTCACTTAATTGTCAATTAATACATTTAATACAGAGTGAATTTAAAGTTTCAAGTTTGCAACAATGGTTTTAATATTTTTTATTTATCTGAAAAATTAAAATTTTCAGAATGACGATATATTCTGTTCTCGTGTGATTGTTTCCAAATTTTGTGATGTAATGCTTTGATATTTTTACTAAATTGTAAAGTACAATAATTATTAAGTAAAGTTAGAAAGTTTCAAGTATGTGATAATTGTTTTTATATATTTTATTCGCTTGAAAAATTAGAATTTTCAGAATGACGATATATTTTGTTCTCATGTGATCATCTCCAAATTTTGTGATGAAATATTTTGATATTTTTACTAAATTGTAAAGTAGAATAATTATTAAGTAAATTTAGAAAGTTTCAAGTATCTGAAAATTGTTTTTATATTTTTTATTCGCTTGAAAAATTATAATTTTCAGAATGACAATATATTCTGTTCTCATGTGATTATCTCCAAATTTTGTGATGAAATGCTTTGATATTTTTACCAAATAGTAAAGTACAATAATTATTAAGTAAATTAGAAAAGTTTCAAGTATCTGAAAATTGTTTTTATATTTTTTTATTCGCTTGAAAAATTAGAATTTTCAGAATGACCATATATTCTGCTCTTATGTAATTTTCTTCAAATTCTGTGACGAAATGCTTTGATGTTTTTACTAAATTGTAAAGCATAATAATGATTAAGTAAATTCAGAAAGTTTCAAGTATCTGATAATTGTTTTTATAATTTTTATTCACTTGAAAAAATAGAATTTTCAAAATGAGAATGTATTCTGTTCTCATGTGATTATCTCCAAATTTTGTGACGTAATGCTTTGATATTTTTACTAAATAGTAAAGTAAAATAATTATTAAGTAAATTAGGAAAGTTTCAAGTATCTGAAAATTGTTTTTATATTTTTTTATTCGCTTGAAAAATTAGAATTTTCAGAATGACGATATATTCTGTTATCATGTGATTATCTCTAAATTTTGTGACGAAATGTTTTGATATTTTTACAAAATTGTAAAGTCTAATAATTATTAAGTAAATTTGGAAAGTTTCAAGTATCTGAAAATTGTTTTTATATTTTTTATTCGCTTGAAAAATTAAAATTTTCAGAATCACAATATATTCTGTTCTCATGTGATTATCTCTAAATTTTGTGACGTAATGCTTTGATATTTTCACTAAATTGCAAAGTACAATAATTATTAAGTAAATTTAGAAAGTTTCAAGTATGTGACAATTGTTTTAAATTTTTTTATTCGCTTGAAAATTTATAATTTTCAGAATTGCAATATATTCTGTTCTTATGTGATTATGTCCTAATTTTATGACGAAATGCTTTGATATTTTTACTAATTTGTAAAGTACAATAATTTTTAAGTAAATTTAGAAAGTTTCAAGTATGTGATAATTGTTTTTAAATTTTTTATTCGCTTGAAAATTTAGAATTTTCAGAATTGCAATATATTCTGTTCTTATGTGATTATCTTCTAATTTTATGACGAAATGCTTTGATATTTTTACTAATTTGTAAAGTACAATAGTTGTTAAGTAAATTTAGAAAATTTCAAGTATGTGACAATTTTTTGATTCGCTTGAAAAATTAGAATTTTTAGAATGACAATATATTATGTTCTCATGTGATTATCTCCAAATTTTGTGACGAAATGTTTTGATATTTTTACCAAATTGTAAAGTCTAATAATTATTAAGTAAATTTAGAAAGTTTCAAGTATCTGAAAATTGTTTTTATATTTTTTATTCGCTTGAAAATTTAGAATTTTTAGAATGACGATATATTCTGATCTCCTGTGATTATCTCCTAATTTTATGACGAAATGCTTTGGTATTTTTACTAATTTGTAAAGTACAATAATTATTAAGTAAATTTACAAAGTTTCAAGTATGAGATAATTGTTTTTAAATTTTTTATTCGCTTGAAAATTTAGAATTTTCAGAATTGCAATATATTCTGTTCTCATGTGATTATCCCCAAATTTTGTGACGAAATGTTTTGATATTTTTACCAAATTGTAAAATCTAATAATTATTAAGTAAATTTAGAAAGTTTCAAGTATCTGAAAATTGTTTTTATATTTTTTATTCGCTTGAAAATTTAGAATTTTCAGAATTGCAATATATTCTGTTCTCATGTGATTATCTCCAAATTCTATGACGAAATCCTTTGATATTTTTACTAAATTGTTAAGTACAATAATTATTAAGTAAATTTGGAAAGCTTCAAATATGTGACACGTGTGATCTTCGAAATTTCCAACGCCAACTTCGTCATCGATTTTTGCTTGATATAATAGATGTTAAGTTAAAATTTGCGTTGGCTCTCCGTTGCGTGGCATCCTGTTACATAAACATATTTTCCGATTATAAAGTCGATAATTATCTACAACTTTTATATAAATCATATTTTTCTATCTTAAATATTTAAGGCCAACAAGTTACTTTGACTTTGACTTCAGACACCCGGTATAATATTTACTATTTTCTAATGATAAACTATTGTAAGTAAATAATACATACGCCTATGTAATTATATTGCAATTATTAGCATATTTTTTCGTGAAAAATCGTACCTATAATTCACTGCAGTGAATAATTAATTCATAATTCACTGTGCACTTACATCATCTTCGTGAATAATAGCTGTCATTATCGCTCATATAATACCGTACGAAGAAAATAACTGCATAATCATGTATGTCTGCTCTGTAAAATATTCCAAATGTCAGTTAGATTCAGATATGTTTGGTTTTTATTAAATTTATAATTTGTTTGGGGCCGCGGTGGCCTAGTGAGTAGAGCTCCTGCTCGCGGGCCTCGTGGTCGTGGGTTCGAATTCCATCCGTGCGGTCACTTTTTCAGAACGAAGAAGTGGCCGTGCGGGTCCATGGAAGTGTATTATTAAAATGAAATCTCAAAAAAAACTTAAATATCGTTAGTGGCCGAAGAGCCTAGATACTTACGCCAATTCCCAAATTATCCGCACTTCCTCAACCCGAATTCCCGTCGATTATCATCCTTCCTTTAAATGATAATAATAATAATAATTTGTTATGTAGGAAGCTTTTACTTCATTATACATGTTATATTGATAATATAAATTTATAATTAATAAAATCTATTATTTATAATTTGAACAGCATTCATTATTCACAATACTGTAAAGTTTTACTGTTGATGTAAATTATTTCAAATACATTAACGGGTTGAAATAACATGCAACAGCAGGAATATTTTTCCGGATTACAAAATATAATAACAGTCCTAGCATATGGCAAATAACTATACTAAAATGATACACGTTTCCATTGAAATACCTCGTTATATAAACGACACTTTTCCCAGAACTTATTTACATCATGGCAAGACCGTAAGCAACAATTTTAGCATTCGATCTAATCTTGATCCTAATTTGCGGAGCTTGGCCCAAACGGCAATTGACTTAAAATAAATTAGAAACAACCTTACTTGTTGCAGAATTTATTGACTTCAAATAAATTTGTCACTTGGTAAATATTCATTTATAAGCACGTAATATAAAAACCCGCCGAAAACGAAACGGGTATATCGTATAAATTAGTTATCGCTTTTTAATGTTTCTTCGCCGACGGAATAATCACGCGTCACATCTCGTAATGTATGACATTGTAAAGATCTAATGTGCTAACAGTAAAATTTAAGGTCATTGTCATCGATTATGACTATTTTTTTTTTTTACTTGGGCTGAGCCATTCAGTCACACACGGCTGTTATTAATACTACGATTCTTAATTGTGAAGAATTAAATGTAATAAAGACGAAGAATGGACTCAATATACGAATGTATTCAATCTGTTCGTGCAAAATTAAGTCTTACTAAGCTATAAAGAAATATCTTATTGAAATAACTAAATTTATTTTTATATGAATTGATTGCAGAAATCCACCACGCACTACCGCGGCGTGGAAAAATCACATTACAAACCGCATAATACCAGGCAACGCCACACTTGCTGCTTAAGTGTAGATTACTTATATAGATGGGCAAGTTTAAGTACAAAACGTTTACAGTGTTTTTAGTTAGGCGCTCTACCGCGCGGTGACAATTCTCATGCAGTTTTCGTGAAAAATCTCGGGATCGAGCTTTTGATACACAAAAATTGCATTCGAAACTTTCCAATCAACACGAATTCGTGACGACGTCAAAAATTTTTCGTTTTTTTGTTGTTGTATTTAACATTGTGTAGGAATAGGCTTATTATTATTAGCTTAATTTACTGTTAACTTTAATAAATTTTAAGAGATAAATATGTATATGTTTTGTCAGGTCCTTCTTACTATTCGTTGCTGGACGAGCAGATTTAACCAAAAAACTTAAAATATAATAGGAAAGTTCAATAATACACCTCACTTACATTATCATCTCGCGCACCTTCGCCACCGAATTTTTCACTTCATTAAAATAGCAAATAACTGTGAAATCTCATCGGATAACGTAATATTTAAATGTAATCTAATACGGAGCAGTCGCTGTCCACCGACTTCAACAACTCGCAATCACCCAACGGAACTTTTCATTCCATGAAACCTTAATTAGCACAAGTGCAGGATCGAAGGAAACGTTAAAATTTTATGATTGGTCGTACACAACGTAGAGACCAAAAGTAAATGCGGTAAATCACGGCTACTGAGTAATTTATGCACATGCCAACGACAGCTAATGCTGCTCTGGAAGTTTTGATGAGAAATTATCGGAATATGCAAAAGAAAACTCATTAGGTATTTATTTTCGGTACCCTGCGTGTTCGATGTGTGGAAAACTTTTAAAGGGCACGACGCAAGTAATGTACAGTATTAGTTGTAAAAGATTATGATAATTTGTATATAATTTAACTATCATTAGCTTATCTTATAATTTAGTTAATATCAAGAAAAAATCACTAATGTTAGTTCACAATTCTGAATGGGCATATGAAACGTAAAAAATCGGGGACGAGAAAAAACGATAGCAATAGCAAAAAAGTTGTCAGTTTAAAAATTTTAGAGAAAAATCAATTTTTCAGAAGACTCGAAATCGAACGCGGTTTACAAATTTGTGCTCCTCACACACAAATTGGTCGGATTCGATTAAAATTGGCGATTTTAAATTTTTGACGAAAACCTAAAAAACTTACTTTTGTTCAAAAATTGCATTTGACATGATTTCCTGATGAAACTAGTGATGAAATAAATGGTTATTTTTCAGTAACGGTTATAACAGTTACTGTTAAAAAATAACTGGTTATTTAGTAACCGTTATTTAATGTAACCAGCAAATTTATATTTTTTGTAATTGATATTGTTTTTAACATTATAATTTATTAATTTTTCCGACAGCCCTTACAATAGCGTGAAATTCCTGTGTAAAACTCCCTGTCTAATTCCCCAAGTAATGTCTAAATCGCTTTCATTTGATAATCGAAACTGATCAGAGTTGATCATGCAAGTGATCCAGATCATGCATGTTTTATATATCAAAAAAAATAGCGTGAAATCAATCAAATTTGCATGAAATTAATTATATCTCTAAGGATGCATTATGCTTGTTAATTTGTAAATATAACGTAAACGTTATGTGCACCTTTCAATACTACAAAGTGTTTGAATGTTTTTTTTTAAAGAATATAAAAAATTCACCTATAAAATTCCGTTAGAGGATTCAGAAGTTGCACGTTTGTAAAATTTTGATATTCAGAAATAACGCTCGCAGCCAAAGAACTGCAATTTCAACACTTCGAAAAAAGTCCTACTTTTCCAAAAAAACATAAAATTCGCTAGATTTTGACGTTTCAATTACAAAAATCCGTCAAGGGATTAAGATGCTGCACACTTGCAAAATTTTGATTTTCAAAAACAACTTCCCCACAGCGAATTTAAAACCATAACAAAAATTAGCCTTTTTAAAGAAAATAAAATTTTGATGTTTCGATTGCAAAATCCGTCAGAGGATTCGTAATAATAATAACAATAATATAAAAATTATTGGTGGTCATCGCATAAGGTAGTGTTACACAAGTCACATAAAGTTACAATGTAGTACAGAGAAACAAAAAAAAATTAAATTAACTTGAGACATCCTAGTAAGACTTAATGTTGCGCAAAGTGACGAACAGGCTGAATATTCATATATTCAGGCTATTTTTAGTCTTTATTATTTGCAAAAAAATTGCAGGCTTATTTTCAAAAATTACTACCTCACATCAAAACAATTGCAATTTTAACACTTAAAAAATACTGTAAAATGCTTTGGATATTTTCTTTTAAAGAACATAAAATTGCCTACATGTTTACGTTTCATTTGCAAAAATCGGTGGTAGAATTCTAATGTTACGTGCTAATAAAATTCGAATTTTCAGAAATTTTGCGAAAAAAATTCAATTTAAAAAAACATTCAAAACAATTACTTCAATGTGTTTGAATGCTTTTTAAACAACATAAAATATGTTAGATTTTAATGTTTCAATTGCATAAATCTCTGGGAGGATTCAAAAGTTGCACGCTTGTAAAATTAGTATTTTCAAAAATGCTTTTCAGCATTAAAAAAAAACCTGTAAAATGGTTTGGATGTTTTTTTTTAAGAACATTAAATCGCCTAGATTTTTACGTTTGAATTGCAAAAACCCGTCGTAGGATTCAAATATTACGCGCTTATAAAATTTCGATGTTCAGAAATTACCAGCTCACAGCAAAAGAAAATCAATTTGAAAACTTTCAAAGAAATTGCTACAAAGTGTTTGAATGCTTTTTAGAGAATGTAAAATCCGCTAGATTTTGATGTTTTAATTGCAAAAATCCGTCGTAGGGTTCAAATATGACGCGCTTATAAAATTTCGATTTTCAGAAATTACCAGCTCACAGCGAAAATTTGAAAACATTCAAAGAAATTGCTACAAAGTGTTTGAATGCTTTTTACAGAACGTAAAACCTGCAGATTTTGATGTTTCAATTGCAAAAATCTGTCAGACGATTCGAAAGTTGCACGCTTGTAAAATTTGGATTTTCAAAAATTACTACATCACAGCAAAACAACTGCAATGTCAACACTTAAAAAATACTGCAAAATGGTTTGGATATTTCTTTGAAAGAACATAAAATTGCCTAAATTTTACTTTTGAATTGCAAAAATCCGTCGTAGGCTTATAAAATTTGGATTTTTAATTTCAAAACTTTCAAAGTGTTTGAGCGAGGTCGATTTTTAAACAATGTAAAATTTGATAGATTTTGATGTTTTGCAAAAATCTGTCGGAGGATTCCAAAGTTGCACGCTTATAAAATATGTATTTAAAAAAAAACTAGCCCAAGAAAAAACTGCAATTTGAACACTTTCAAAAATATTTGTTATGTAAGAAGCTTCTACTTCGTTATACATGCTTTTATATAGAATAAAACACTTTTTACTTTGTTTGTATAACACTTTGTATAATACTTTCAAAAATATTACTTCAGTGTGTTTGAATGTTTTTATAAAGAATATAAAATATCCTACACTTTACATTTTATTTGTCAAAATCCATTGGGAGATTCAGAAAAATTTGGATTTTCAAAAATGACATGCTCACAACAAACAAAAAAAATGCAACTTCAACACTTTCAAAAATATTATTTCAAAGTGTTTGAGGTTTCAGCAACCAACGTTATTGAACTGCTACGGCGGTTCCGTTGCGTCGCATTTATTTAAACAAATTAACAAATTATTTATTTATTTTCCATTTATTTTAGACTGGCGGCTAGAAGAGTTACTGTTCTTAAGAAGTGATTCGTTATTGATTCGGTTGTAAGAGTTGATGTTACTGAGAAGTGATTTTTGAGTCGCTCATATTTTAAAAAATAACTCGGAAAATCACTGTTAGTGGCATTTTTCAATAACGGTTACTGTTATTTTCTCATAGTAATGGTTACAAAGTGCAAATAACGCTCAACCCAGATGAAACCACTGGTTAGATTCGGAGTTTCTATGCGCAACTGCAAAGATCTCATCAAGACCTATCAGAAAATGTTCTTGAGCAAGAACAAATGTCAATTTGAAGACCGTGGCGCGTTCGCGAAGAAAACTTGAAAGTGGAAAAAATCGAAAAAAACTACTTTTTTAATAATCATCGCAGACCATTAAAGTTTACCTTGTTTTCATAAAAAAAAAAACGAGAGAAATCGATTGGCGTTATAAGAAACAGCAAAAAGTTGGCGGGTCAGTTTGAGAATTTTAGAAAATTTTGAAAAAAGTCGATTTTTCAGACTTTGATCGGCAGTAGCGGCTAAACGAAGACTCCAAATCGAACGCGGTTTGCAAATCTGTGCTTCTCGTGTGCAAGTTAGTTGAATTCAATTAAAATTGGCGATTTTAAATTGTTGACGAAAACCTGAAAAACTACTCAAGGGTCCCCCCTTCTTACTTTTGCTCAAAAATTGCATTTGAAATGATTTCCTGTCGAAACCACTGATTGAATTCGGAGTTTTTATACGTCACTGCAAAGAGCTCATCAAGACCCATCAGAAAATGTACTTGCGCAAGAACCAATGTCAATTTGAAGCCCGTGACGCGTTCGTAAAGAAAACTCGAAAATGGAAAAAATCAACTTTTTTAATAACCATAGTAGACCATTAAAGTTTACCTTGTTTTCATCAGAAAAACGAGAGAAATCGATTGGCGTTAAAAAAATTCAGCTATCTTAAACAGTAAAAAAGTTGGCGAAATTTTAGAAAATTTTGAAAAAAATCGTTGTTTTCAGATTTTGAACGGCCGTAGCGGCTAAACGAAAATTCCAAATCGAATGCAGTTTTCAAATCTGTGCTCCTACTGTAGAAATTAGTCGGATTCAATTAAAATTGGCGATTTTTAATTTTTGGAAAAACCTGAAAAACAGGCTTACAACATGCACAAAACTATGTTAAATCGCTTTGTTTACAATACACAACACCCCAATGATATTTATCCAGCAATAAGACACCACACCTTGCGTGTAATGAGCGCACTAAAAAAGATAATTCATCCGTTCGAGCTGACTAGTCTATGAAATGCACTTGCACTTTCAAATAGACAGTTTTTTTTTTCTCTTCGGCGAGCTGCAAGAGCGAGACGGAGAGGAAAATGCGAATGCGATGCATGATTTCCAGCGTCGTGCCGGCATTCCCTTCTTCCCACTTTTAAAGACAAATAGAATGCCTTGAAACAATACTCGAGTTTAGTTTCGCTCCGCTTGAGGTGTGATTTTTCAACTGAAATGCCCAGGTTTCCACACGGTGCACACGGTAGCTGTATTTTTTTTTTTTAACAAAGTTTAATTGTACATTTCACATATTTCGTATTATAATTGATTTAAACACGTATTATTAAGTTAATGAATTATTATTAGTAAAACACATTGTGTTTAATAATCAGGTAATGTGTATCTTAAATTACTTTTTCGGTGTCAAACAGACAGCCTTTTTCATAATTTAATTGTAAAGTTTCTGACAAATTTATCGCCGATAATAAAAAAAAAATATATAATTAAATGCAACTGAGTTTTCGAATTCCTTCATTAATGTTAATATTAAGATCATGTCATTTCAATCCAAGATCGAATAATCATGCATGTAGATTCAAATTCACAATATTTTTTATTTTATTTTATATATTTTTAATTAGTTTTATTCTATTTGTTTATTCTGAAGATTGTTTTATTTAAATTTTATTTACATTGATTTTAGTTTTATTTAATTTGTATATTCTGAAAATTGTTCTTTTTTTTAAATTTGATTATTATTTATTATTATTAATTAATGATTAATTTATGTTACTTTATGTAAATGGGGTATCCCGTCAATAAAGTTGTTGTTATTATTATTAATAATACAGGGGGTTACATATTCGAGGTTATCTCGGCAACTATAAGAGATAGAGAGTTGGTTAATGCAAAAAAACGTTATTTCTACTTTAGATACAAAATGACAGCTGCCAAAATTACATAATTTGACAGGTATTTTTGTACCGCATATGTTCTTTCCCAATATTTTCGGCGTCAGAAGCTCAGATTCATCTCGAAATTGCAAAGAATGTAGATGATTTTGTTTTCACGTAGAAAAACGTTTCTAGATTTCATAAAAATTGACAACTGACATTTTCGGCGTAAGAAACTCGTTTCAAAATTGCAGAAAATGTAGATGTTTTTATTTTCAAGTGGAAAAACGTTTCTAGGTTAGATAAAAATTGACAGCTGTCAAAATATGTTTAGTGTAAGAAGCTCAGATTCGTCTCAAAATTGCAGAGAACGTAGATTATTTTGTTTTCATGTACAAAAAACGTTTCTAGGTTAGATAAAAATTGACACCTTTCAAAATATTTTCGGCGTAAGAAGCTCAGATTCTTCTCGAAATTGCAGAGAACGTATATGATTTTGTTTTCACGTACAAAAAAAGTTTTTAGTACCGCATCTTTTCTATTTGAACATTTTCTCAGATTACCTTTAAAATTGCGTGAAAATTAGAAGCTAATTTTGTTTTCATGTATAAAAATCGTTATTTTTTAGGTTGGATAAAATGTGACAGTTAATAAAGTTAGATTATTTGACACGTATTTTGGGAACGCATCTTCCTTTCATGTACATTTTCAACATGAGAAACTTAAATTTACTTTAAAATTGTAACTAATGTAGACAGTGAGAAGCTATTAGATAAAAATTGACAGCTGTCAAAATCACACCACTAGACACGCATTTCAATCCCGCACCTTTTCTATTTGAACATTTTCTCAGATTACCTTTGAAATTGCATAAAAATAAGAAGCTGATTTTGTTTTCTTGTATAAAAGTCGTTATTTCTAGGTTAGATAAAATGTGACAGTTATTAATATTTTGGCAATTAATCTCTCTTTCTTGTACATTTTCTATCTGAGAAGCTTAAATTTACTTTGAAATTGCAACTAATGTCGACAATGAGAAGCTAGTTTGGTTTTCATGTAAAAAAAACCTTATTTTTGGGTTAGATAGAAAGTGACAGCTGTCATAATCGCATCATTTGAATGTATTTTAGTATTTCTTGGACATTTTCTGTGCGAGAAGTTCAGATTTCCCCTGAAATTGCAAAGAATGTGCAAAAAATAAGAAGCATTCATGTAAAATAATGTCATTTTTCGGTTAGGTCAAAAGTGACAGCTGTCAAAGTTACATCATTTGAGACGCATTTTAGTACGCCGTCTTTATTTCATGAACATTTTCCACGGGAGAAGTTCAGATTATTCTTGAAATTGGAAAGAATGTAAAAAATAAGAAGCATTCATGTAAAATAATGTTATTTTTCGATGAGGTTAAAAGTGACAGCTGTCAAAGTTACATCATTTGGCAATTTTATTTCATGAACATTTTCCACGGGAGAAGTTCAGATTATCCTTGAAATTGGAAAGAACGTAAAAAATAAGAAGCATTCATGTAAAATAATGTCATTTTTCGGTTAGGTCAAAAGTGACAGCTGTCAAAGTTACATCATTTGGCAACTTCATTTCTTGGACATTCTCCACGTAAGAATTTCAGATTTTCCTTGAAATTGGAAAGAATGTAAAAAAAATAAGAAGCATTCCTGTAAAATAATGTCATTTTTCGATTAGGTCCGAAGTGATAGCTGTCAAAGTTACATCATTTGACACGCATTTTAGTACGGCGTCTTTATTTTTCGGACATTTTCCACGTGAGAATTTCAGATTTTCCTTGAAATTGGAAATAATGTAAAAAATAAGAAGCATTCATGCAAAATAATGTCATTTTTCGATTAGGTCAAAAGTGACAGTTGTCAAAGTTACATCATTTGACACGCATTTTAGTACCGCATCTTTTCTTGTTGAACCATTTGCGTGCGAGAAGCTCAGATTCTTCTTTGAATTGTAATTAACCCATCCTGCAAAACGGTCGATGTACATTTAAAATATTATTTTGATAATATAATTATAAAATCGGAGAAAGTTGCATTTTATTTTTTACTACAAAAGCTATAAAAAAACATAACCAATAAGTGCAATCATTTTCTATTGTGTTCTGTGCACACACGTGCCAGTTGAAATCTCCATGTAAAACAGGCATAAGCAACGAACCCAAATTTCCGAATTTAATGGAATTTATTCAAAATCAAAGTATTTTTGAAAAAAAAATACGTGAGTGTAATGAAAATTAAAAGGTCTATAAAAGGTGCCGAATAAAAAAAGAATTTAATTTAAAAAACACGGGTCTAAAAGTGCACAATAATGAACAAAAATCGACCTGTCCGAGCGAACATTTAATAGAGCAATTATGAATTTTGTGCGGAACTTAATCAACACTCTGTATACACGAAATGCATAATAAAATTGTGCGGAACTTTATCACCACTCTGTATACACAAAATGCAAAATAAAGTTGTGCGTAACTTTACCATCATTCTGTACACACAAAATGCGTAATAAAATTGTGCGGAACTTTATTACCACCCTGTATACACAGAGTGCATAATAAATTTGTTTGGAACTTCATCGCCACTCTGTATACACAAAATGCATAATAAAGTTGTGCGGAACTTTATCACCACTCTGTACGCACTCAATGCATAATGAAGTTGTTTGGAACTTTATCACCACTCTGTATACACAAAATACATAATAAAGTATGCATTTACGGACAAATTTTGATGCATTCTCCGTGTGCACTTTTCTTAAGATGACCGACACACACCAATCCGTGTGCAAGTGAATGTGCAAACGCGACCCCAACTTTCACCGCGATTTTTACACATCACTTACTTATTTCGATACACACCATCTTGAATGCACGTATGTGCGGTGAAAGGGAGGCTCCTTTGTTAATTTTTTATTTAACCCGTAACACTTAATAGCCGCATTTGCAACGCTACGAGAAGGTGCAACATTTAGAGACGATCAGTAATAAAAGTAATAAAGGCATTACTCATGACCGTATAAAACCACGCAGTGCGGTAAATTATACTGGTACGTACACAATTAGAAAAGTAAGTTTGATGAAATGACATTTATATTTTGTCTATGAATATTAATGGAAGGTAAATAGAAATTAATATTGTTCATACAGCGTGAACTGTATTAATAAATAATGCTTTTAAACGCTATAGGTCATTGCTTTCTACACTAATGTTAGTAATTATTTTGTTGGTTCATTGATCATTGATCTGTAATAGTCAATTGACATTTCTCATTATTTTATTAATATTAGGGTTACCAACAGCGGTCATGCAGCCAGCCCTCTCTGCAACTGACCCTACCTATCTCTATTACCACCTCTTGTTCCCCGGCCGTACCAGAAAAAACCCCGCGAACCGTCACTGGTGCCAACTTAATCCGATTTAAATCAAATTTAATTATCATACCATTTGCCCCGCAGAAGTATAAATTGTAATTAAGAGAAGATCCGAACGACTTTAATTAGTTTTGTTCGAGAATTCATAAATTGTCGGATCACAATTTGCAATTTCGTTTGCACGCTCACACATATTTGTGGTGTGTCGTTTTGTTTCCTTTTTTTTTGTTGTTCGAGCAGGAGTAAAAAGGTAAAATCATGCACGTCGAATGGGAAAGTCTCGAGTGAGTTGTCACAGCACAGCTAACAATGTGGATAGTGGATAGAATGCGGGGAAGAATATTCAAAGCATGAAGACACCTAACGAAGACGATTGTTTCGGTCGCGCTAAGTGCCGGCGACGAGGTGACAAAAATACTGTTATCCATATAGTAGTGGTAGTTCTGTGGGAAACGAGCCATTGTTTTTCTTCTGGCGAATGCTCCCATGAGAAATTGATAAAGAAGAAAAAAAATGTTATCCGCGTGTGCTGTACTTGCAGTTCGATGAGATTCCGGACTATCGTGTCGAATATTTATAATTTGGTATCGGATTAATACCAAATATTGATGTGGTCTGTATTTATTGTGTTTTTCCTATTATTTAGCTTTTTTTATAAAAACGTTAACAAGTATACAAGTATTTCATTATCTGCAAACTCACCTACAGGGATTATCGACATCGCCATTTCCCTTCAAGAACACTACCAGCAAAAAAAATGGTGATGTGGCCATCATGTTACTTTCTCCGACTTGATGGTATCATTTATATTTACGCTTTCATGGTTTATTTTCATTTTGGATCATATTTTAAATGTACATCGAGCGCTTTGTAAACTCGGAGGAAACTGACGTTTAAAACGTCAAAATTATGGAAGATGGAAAAATTCATTTTACTCAAAAACTAAAGAGATTTAGAAAAAAACTTATTCTTTGTAAGTTGTTTATTTTAGCATTATCTACAATTATTATTAACATAGATTTGCTGTAACTATTATCGTTTTATAATTATAAACCAAAAATTAAAAAAAAAAAAAAAAAAATTTTCTCGAATAAAAATGATTTTATGAAAAATGTTTTCAAGCAAAAGATGTTCATTTCTTTGTTGTCTTCAAGAATGTTTTTGTGAAATTTTTCATATTTAAGAAAAAAACAAAAAAACATTTAAGGTAAACGCCCACTTCCGGTGTACGAAATTTTACCAAAAGCTTGTCAGTTCTTCAGATTATCAAATAAGTCGGATGTTCGAAGTTTCATATCAATTGCTCTATTAGTTTTTGAGATACAGCGCGCACAGACACACACACACACAGACACAATTTTTTTTTTCCAGAAATTGTTGAAATGGTATCTAGGGACCCCAAAACGGATATTTCTCTGAAAAAAATTTTTGAAAAAAAAATCACGATCACAATACTTTCTCGTACTTCGTAACGGAGAAAGTAATAAACCCCATATTTAAATTAAAACCCACGAAACCAAACAACATAAAATTAAATAAATAACCTGAAATTAAAAACAAATAACCTTGAAAATACAGGTCAAAAAATTCAAAAATTTACGTTTCAAAATCTAAAACAAAGGACAGAAATAAAAAATTTACACAAAAAAAAAATACTGAAAAAATAAAAAAAATCCGCGTAAAAATCAATCATTCAAGTTAAAAAATCCAAAATGTAGGACAAAAAAAATCAAAAAATTTAACCAAAACATCGGTCCTGAAAATACGGAAATATTGAAAATTGTAACAAACTAATCAAAAATTTAGGCCAAAATAAAGAATTATTGATTTGTATGCGACTGTTATTTTTCTTTTGCCTGTATTTTCATGTTTTTTGGTATGCATTTTTATTTTTAGACCAAGATTTTTTATATTTTTGGCTATTTTATTCCAATTTTTTTATTTTTTTTTGGCCAAAATATTCGATTTGTTTGTTGAAATTTTGGATATTTTAGTTAAATTTTTCATCTGCTGGCCCGAGTTTTCGACGTTTTGTCTAAATTTAGACCAAAACATCGAAAACTCAGGCCAAAACATCGAAAACTCAGGCCAAAAATAAAAAATGCAAACCAAGAAATCCAAAATTTCAAGAAATAAATCGAATATTTTGACCAAAAAAATAAAAAAATTGGAACAAAACAGCCGAAGATCTAAAATATCGTCCAAAAATCAAAAAACAATACTTTTTAGCTTAAAATAAGTTCCGACGAGAAATTCCAAAATAATAGCAAATAAAATTACAAAACCGCACAATAAAATCATCAATTCTAAATATCCGGCGTGGCACTAGCCAGGGAAGTAGTTGTTCAATAAGCTATTTTTTGTAATCCTAATAAGACTAATAATAATAATAATAATTGTATTGATTGTCGTACGGAAAATAAAGCATTTTATTATTATTATTATTATTATTACTACTATTATTATTATTATTATTATTACTACTACTATTATTATTATTATTATTATTTTATTATTATTATTATTATTATTATTATTATGAATTTACGAAGACTTACGAACAGGTTGAATGTTCATATATTCATGCTACTTTCGTCTTTATCGAAATCATTAATTCTAGAAAATCTAAAATATGTGACAAACAATAAAAAAATTAAGACCAAAAATCTAAAATTCGTACCGAAAAATCTAAGTGGTGGACCAAAAAATTAAAATTTTCAACAAACAAATCGCAAATTTCAACAAACAAATCGAAAATTGAAGTCAAAATAAAGAACATTTCGGCAAATTGGTACCGAAAAATCTAAGTGGTGGACCAAAAAAATCAAATTTTCAACAAACAAATCGCAAATTTCAACAAACAAATCGAAAATTGAAGTCAAAATAAAGAACATTTCGGCAAATTGGTACCCAAAAATCTAAGTGGTGGACCAAAAAATTAAAATTTTCAACAAACAAATCGAAAATTGTAGTCAAAATAAAGAAAATTTCGGACAAAAAACCAAACGGCGTAAAGATAAAAATTTAAACCAAAAATCTAAAATTCGGGCCTAAAAGAAAAAAATGGTGGTCCAAGAGTACAAAAAAATTGACAAACAAACAAAACAAGATGATAATAATAATAAATGGTGACCAAAAAATCAAAAATTTCAGCAAACAAAACTAGAAAAAATTCTCGCATTAATAAATCAGGTTAAAATGCTTAAGAAATCAAAAATTTGTAACTGAAATTCGATTCGAAAAATCAAAAATGCGAACTGAAAAGTCGAAAATTTTAACAATTAAATTGAAAATTTAGGTCAAAATAAAGAATATTTAGGCCAAATGATGATCAAAAATTTAGACAAAAAAAAATTATAAATAAAAAATTTAGGTCAAAATGAAGGATATTTAGGCCAAAAGATGAAAAAATTTAGACCCAAAAATCGAAAAAAAAAATAATTCGGCCCGAAAAATTTAATATGCGGAGTGAAAAGTCGAAAATTTTAAGAATGAAGTCGAAAATTTAGGTCAAAATAAAGAATATTTAGGCCAAATGATGATCAAAAATTTAGACAAGAAAAACTACAAATAAAAAAATTAGGTCAAAATAAAGGATATTTAGGCCAAAAGATGAAAAAATGTAGACCCAAAAATCGAAAAAAAAAATAATAATTCGGCCCAAAAAATTTAAAATTCGGAGTGAAAAGTCGAAAATGTTAACAATGAAGTCGAAAATTCAGGTCAAAATAAAAAAAATATTTAGATCCAAAAGAATCGAAAATACAGGCTTAATAATAAAAATGCAGAATATTCTAGTAAGAAAATTGTTTCAATTGATTTTTTTTTATTGCAAAACTTTTTTTTTATTTGCAGGCGTTTAACATTTTAACTGGCGAAATGTGTTTTAGGAATTGATTAAATTTGCAGGCGTTTAACATTTAAACTTAAAATGTGTTTTAGGAATTGATTATTTTTTTTTGCTGAGCTTGAAACTACAGGTAATGCCGTGGCTCCTTGGCTCTATATAACGAGCCGCCCCTGAATTCAAAATCAAAACATCGGCGAATTTAGTTAGAAATTGAAAAACCAAAAAATTCTATGTAACGTTTACATTTCCTGATTTTTTTAAGCAGCTGTGGTAATAAAGGGAGCGATGTTAGAAACGCCAAAGACCGGTTTCGACCTTTCATGTCTCATCAGTGTAGTTAGTTGCTGATGAGAAGACGGAAATTACTGTTGGAATATAAATATTCCAAACACCGTTAAGAAAACGCCAAAGTGGAGAAATCTATTGCCTGGTTGTTGTACTAAACAATATTTAACGAATGGGTGATGTAAATGACCCAAAAATCAATTTCTTGTCTTCATGTGCGTTGAATGTATTTAATTGCTCGTCAGAGTGATGAGGTTGGCTTAGTTTTTGAGCCAAATATATCACAAATAAATTCCCGTTTTTCGTTTTTCAGCATTTAGCATAATCGCCGGGGAATAACTGCACAAACACGCGCATTCGGTCAATTTCGACATCTAAAACTTTCTCTTCATTTTCCTTCTTCAATTTATTTATTTATTTATTTATTTAATATACACGGCAGCGCCATTTCTACACAATAATTTAGTTCACCATACTTTTGTAGCAATAACCCTTTTCCTTTTGTTGATATTTTTAATAGTTGTTCGGGCGCATCATTAGTTGCCGCGTAAATATCACCTTCGCCCCGAGAACATACATTTCTTCTCCAGGAGAAAATAAATATTATTCGCATCATGCGCGCCGTAAAATAATTACGTTATAAATCTTCAATTGTGATTTATGCCTTTAACTATAGTTGTAATTTAGTCGGAGGATTTAATAAATTAAGAAATTATAGAATATTTTACGCACGAAATAATAATATTCATAATTTCATTGATAATTTGTAGTCCAGTGTAACAACATTCTTCAGCATGGAAATGGACACGCACGGCCGACCATACAAGCGATCATTTATCCTTCTGTCGCCATTCTTTTATCATAACCGCACTTTTATATTAGAACTAGAATTAAACTTATTTTCATCGGTCTCTCGCTCTCTCTCTCTCTCTCGAAGATCCTATCAGTATAAATCACTTCTTGCGTTATTTAAATTGCTCTGCGAGTTCTTCATTTCGAATGCATTCTTCGCCAACTCCAAAGAAATTGTAATTCGCGCAAAAGTAAATAAAACATGTATTCTATATAAATATCAATTAAAATAGCTCGGAGCGGACGGGTTTAGTGTAATTGCCAATTAATCATTTATTTCCCTTGATATTAATCTTTTTGTAATTGGCCATAATTGACGGACAATGAGTGCGAGTAACGCCGAGGATGCACGCGAAAAAAGAGCTGTGATTTTGAAAATATTTATTATTCTGTATTCAAGTTTTTTAATCAAATTTTTGCTCTCGCGAGACAAAATTGCTTAAAAAAACATCACTACTACTTGAATTTACTGATGATAAATATTAAACAATTTTCTTCATTTCTTTCGCCTTATTAAGGGTATTTTCAAAAGACAAAACATTTTTTTGGCGTAGGCGAAATTCTAGGTATGTATTAATTAAATTTCAAGAGAACATTTTTTTTTTTTGGCGAAGGCGAAATTCTAGTTATGTATTAATTAAATTTCAAGAGAAAAATTGTTTTTTTGGCGTAGGCGAAATTCTAGGTACGTATTAATTAAATTTCAAAAAAAAAAATTTTTTGGCGTAGGCGGAAATTCTAGGTATGTATTAATTAAATTTCAAGAAAAAATTTTTTTTTGGCGTAGGCGAAATTCTAGGTATGTATTAATTAAATTTCAAGAGAAAAAAATATTTTTTTTGGCATAGGTATTCTAGGTATATATTAATAAAATTTCAAGAAAAATTTTTTTTTTGGCGTAGGCTAAATTCTAGGTATGTATTAATTAAATTTCAAGAAAAAATTTTTTTGGCGTAGGCGAAATTCTAGGTACGTATTAATTAATTTTCAAGAAAAATTTTTTTTTTGACGTAGGCGAAATTCTAGGTATGTATAAATTAAATTTCAAGAAAAACATTTTTTTTGGCGTAGGCGAAATTCTAGGTATGTATTTATTAAATTTCAAGAAAAAAAATTATTTTGGCGTAGGCGAAATTCTAGTTATGTATTAATTAAATTTCAAGAGAATTTTTTTTTTTTGGCATAGGCGAAATTCTAGGTATGTATTAATTAAATTTCAAGAAAAAAATTTATTTTGGCGTAGGCGAAATTCTAGTTATGTTTTAATTAAATTTCAAAAGAAAAATTTTTTTTTGGCGTAGTCGAAATTCTAGGTACGACGTATTAATTAAATTACAAGAAAAAAAAATTTTTTGGCGTAGGCGAAATTGTAGGTATGTATAAATTAAATTTCAAGAAAAAACTTTTTTTGGCGTAGGCGAAGTTCTATGTACGACGTATTCATTAAATTACAAGAAAAAAAAAATTTTTTTTGGCGTAGGCGAAATTCTAGGTACGTATTAATTAAATTTCAAAAAAAAAATTTTTTTGGCGTAGGCGGAAATTCTAGGTATGTATAAATTAAATTTCAAGAAAAAACTTTTTTTGGCGTAGGCGAAATTCTATGTACGACGTATTCATTAAATTACAAGAAAAAAAAAATTTTTTTGGCGTAGGCGAAATTCTAGGTAGGTACGTATTAATTAAATTTCAAGAAAAAAAATTTTTTTGGCGTAGGCGAAATTCTAGGTATGTATAAATTGAATTTCAAGAAAAAAAAAATTTTTGGCGTAGGCAGAAATTTTAGTTATGTATGGATTAAATTTCAAGAAAAAATTTTTTTTTTGGCTTAGTCAAAATTCTAGGTATTTATTAATAAAATTTCAAGAGACAAAATTTTTTTGGCGTAGGCGAAATTCTAGGTATGTATAAATTGAATTTCAAGAAAAAAAAAAATTTTGGCGTAGGCAGAAATTTTAGTTATGTATGGATTAAATTTCAAGAAAAATTTTTTTTTTGGCTTAGTCGAAATTCTAGGTATTTATTAATAAAATTTCAAGAGACAAAATTTTTTTGGCGTAGGCGAAATTCTAGATATGTATTAATTAAATTTCAAGAGAATTTTTTTTTTAGGCGTAGGCGAAATTCTAGGTACGTATAAATTGAATTTCAAGAAAAAAAAATGTTTTTGGCGTAGGCAGAAATTTTAGTTATGCATGGATTAAATTTCAAGAAAAATTTTTTTTTGGCGTAGGCGAAATTCTAGGTATTTATTAATAAAATTTCAAGAGACAAAATTTTTTTGGCGTAGGCGAAATACTAGGTACGTATTAATTAAATTTCAAGAATAAAATTTTTTTTGGCGTAGGCGAAATTATAGGTATGTATAAATTAAATTTCAAGAAAAAAATGTTTTTTGGCGTAGGCAAAATTCTAGGTATGTATTAATTAAATTTCAAGAAAAAAAAATTTTTTGGCGTAGGCGAAATTCTAGGTACGACGTATTAATTAAATTACAAGAAAAAACATTTTTTTGGCGTAGGCGAAATTCTAGGTATGTATAAATTAAATTTCAAGAAAAAAATTTTTTTTGGCGTAGGCGGAAATTCTAGTTATGTATTGATTATATTTCAAGAAAAAATTTTTTTTTGGCGTAGGCGAAATTCTATGTATGTATTAATTAAATTTCAAGAGAAATTTTTTTTTGGCGTAGGCGAAATTCTAGGTATTTATTAATAAAATTTCAAGAGACAAAATTTTTTTGGCGTAGGCGAAATACTAGGTACGTATTAATTAAATTTCAAGAATAAAAATTTTTTTGGCGTAGGTGAAATTATAGGTATGTATAAATTAAATTTCAAGAAAAAAATGTTTTTTGGCGTAGGCAAAATTCTAGGTATGTATTAATTAAATTTCAAGAAAAAAAAAATTTTTGGCGTAGGCGAAATTCTAGGTACGACGTATTAATTAAATTACAAGAAAAAAAATTTTTTTTGGCGTAGGCGAAATTCTAGGTATGTATAAATTAAATTTCAAGAAAAAATTTTTTTTTGGCGTACGCGGAAATTCTAGTTATGTATTGATTATATTTCAAGAAATTTTTTTTTTTGGCGTAGGCGAAATTCTAGGTATGTATTAATTAAATTTCAAGAGAATTTTTTTTGCGTAGGCGAAATTCTAGGTACGTATTAATTAAATTTCAATAAAAATTTTTTTTTTGGCGTAGGTGAAATTCTAGGTATGTATTAATAAAATGACAAGAGACAAATTTTTTTTGGCGTAGGCAAAATTCTAGGTATGTATTAATTAAATTTCAAGAGAAATTTTTTTTTTGGCGTAGGCGAAATTCTAGGTACGTATTAATTAAATTTCAAGAAAAATTTTTTTTTTGGTGTAGGCGAAATTCTAGGTATGTATTAATTAAATTTCAAGAAATTTTTTTTTTTTTGGCTAGGCGAAATTCTAGTTATGTATTAATTAAATTTCAAGAGAAACATTTTTTTTGGCGTAGGCGAAATTCTAAGTATGTATTAATTAAATTTCAAGAAAATTTTTTTTTTGGTGTAGGCGAAATTCTAGGTATGTATTAATTAAATTTCAAGAAAAATTTTTTTTTGGCGTAGGCGAAATTCTAGTTATGTATTAATTAAATTTCAAGAGAAAAATTTATTTTTTTGGCGTAGGCGAAATTCTAGGTACGTATTAGTTAAATTTCAAGAAAAAACATGTTTTTTGGCGTAGGCGGAAATTCTAGGTATGTATTAATTAAATTTCAAGTGAATTTTTTTTTTGGCGTAGGCGGAAATTCTAGGTATGTATTAATTAAATTTCAAGAAATTTTTTTTTTTTGCGTAGGCGAAATTCTAGGTATGTATTAATTAAATTTCAAGAGAATTTTTTTTTTTGGCGTAGGCGAAATTCTAGGTTTGTGTTCACTAAATTTCAAGAAAAAAAATTTTTTTTGGCGTAGGCGAAATTCTAGGTATGTATTAATTAAATTTCAAAATTAGCAAAATTCTAAATTTCAAGAGAAAAAAATTCGATTTTTTTTTCGGAATAAGTTTATTGATTAAATTCGAACTGAAATGATTAATATATGACGAATATAACGACCACAGACCCGAGCGGATATTTATCGGTCCCCGCTCGGGCGGAGAATCGAACCCATTCGACTCGTGACGCAGTAGGCAGATGCTCGCGCACTAAACCACCACAACATTCTATTTTGTAAAATTAATACCACGGCACCAAAATTTAATTCATATTTTAAAATTCACGCTTGAACATAAAACGGAATCGATTCCACACTGTACCCAGAGGAGCGCATCCTAATTTTTTGCATACAAGAACAGCGTAATAAGTACCCGCGTCAAAGTAGGCACGAAGTAAAAATTAAATGTTCCGATTTTTTCCAACCCTTCGGGCGTTTTTCTGATTGAAGTGAGCGCGCATTATTCAATCTTCAAAAGTATTGTTCATCGCGAGACAGAATGCGATTTCCACTTCGGTAAATATAGTAATAAACACCTAATCTCCACCAAAGAGTAAGAAGAGAACCTAACACTGCTTTCACGATCGTTAAGTAAGGATCGCCCGAGGTACCGACTTCACTTTTAGTTTCCTTCATCAACCGCAACGTATTATATTCATATATATAGAATTTTTTTTTTATAAATTCGATTTTTATTTCTCAGGCAATAGTGCTCAGTCATAATTTGCCGTATTATACTCGCAAATTATCACTATAATTAAATTAATTGTAGAACCGGCGAGCATGCCCCAAGTGGGAGTTCACAAATCAGCTTCAAACTGTGTTTAATTCACCAGAAAAAGACTGAAAACTGCTTCGCGGACGACTGGTAATTAAACGGGGTAGAAGTATAACAGTCCACTTTTTTTCCGATGGAATTGATCCGAGCGATACAAAAATGTGTAATTACATTTTTAATGATATAATTAATAGCGCTTGCTTTTATTAAAACGCATTAAATTACTTTTTTTCAAATTGAACCGCGTTCCACTTAACGAAGAGTATCACGTGGGCGTATCTACGAGCAAAAAAAATTAATAATGCACTTGACATTTGATTATATTAAAAGTAATCCGTAATTTCATATACGGTGTCAGCAAGTAATTAAATTTTAACGACCGTTTTGTTAGTTAATTCATGATTAAATTATATATCGGGACATGAAATAAACTTGGCATAGCAAATTCAATTCGATTAAACAATTGTTAGCTCTAGATTTGGAAGATAATATTTTTCGAAGCATTAAATACTTTGCTATAGCCCGTTCTCTGGAATCTGGCAGCTGTGGTCGTAAAAGAGGGTCGGAGCTCGGTAAGTAGGGGACGTAATATTTTTTTTTATCACAGACCAATCTTTGTTGAGAAGTACTGGTGTAAAAATGCGTATACCAATAGGAGCACAGTAATAAATGTATCGGATGCAATTAGACGAACCACCAATAACTTTTCTTCGAGGGTGCGGACCGACCGTTTTACGCCGCCAGATTCCAGCGAACAGACTATAACAATATTTTGCACTTAGCTGTCACGTTTATATGGAAAATGGGTCTCGGTGGATTTGGCTGAAATTTTGTGAATTTGTAGTTTACGTCATCCTCGTGAAAAGTTCACATGGTTGCAACTTGATTCGTTGAGCCGTATGCGCACTAAAAACAGTCGAAAGTAAGAAATAGACAACTGCCGCTGCCACTATGTAGGCACTTAAACATCTGTTCAATCCCTCCCCTATCCTTCCTTATCCTGACTTGACCTTTTCTCTGTTTATTTCTTATTTTTGACTGTTTCGACTGTAAGTAATAACAGTGGCGGCTCGTGAACTTTTTGAGTGGTAGAGCCACTTATCATACAATATATATTTATAAATTCAAGGCATAATTGAAAAACAGTGTGTCCTCCATTTGTTAAGAAAACTAAACTATTTATAGTTACATTTGAATTGTTAGTAAAATATAAATAATTAGTCACTTTCAGAATTAAAAAATCATGGCCATCATGTTACTTTCTCCGATTTTGATGGTATAATGGTTATTTATATTTTTACTTCCAGTGTAAATCATATTTTAAATGTACAATTGGGGGCAAAAAGCTGACCTCTTTTTGTCTAGTGTGAATCAGTCATTGACGTTTAATGAATGGGCGTTAAAGCCCAATTTTCACGAATACATTTTAGAGAAAAGTCGCGCACTAGATTACAATGATGTCTTACTACTTTACTTTGTCCGCAATTGTATATCAAATGTTTTGCAGGATCAGATGATACTGACGTCTGAAGCGTAAAAAGTATGAAAGATGAAAATGACAGTCTTTCAAATTCTTATAAACCCTACCGTCAATTTGTTCAAAAACTTTTTTCGAAAAAAAAATTAACGACAAATTTAATGCAATTAAAAAGTTGGTTTAGAAATATTTTAGAAAAATCAATGTAAACGTCAAAACTTCAAAGTTCGAAGATTTTGATTTTTTACATTCTAGAATGTAAAGTAATTTAAAAAAAAAGATTACGAATTTTTCTCGTTAAATTAACACAAAATGCAAAAATTGCACTTTTTTACAGTTCGCATATTTTAAAATCGCGATTTTTGAAATAGCATAACTATCGAATGCATTTTCCGATTCTGATGATTCAAACGTCAAAATATGGCATGTTTACTGTAACTTTAAAACGTATTTCGAACCTTTCTCGTAAAATTAAGTCAATATGCAAAAATTGCACTTTGTTAAAGCTTGAATTTTTTTAAATCGCGATTTTGATTTTTGAAACTGCACAACTCCTGAACGCACTGTCTGATTTTTATTACTCCAACGTCAAAATGTGTCAAATTTAGTGCAATTAAAAAGTTAGTTAAGAAATATTTTCGTAAAATCAATGCAAAACGTCAAAGTTTCAAGTTTTTAAAATCACGAATTTGATTTTCTTAAATTATTATTATTATTATTTTAATTGCATAACTGCAGAATGCGTTGTCCGGTTTGGATGACTCCAACGTCAAAATTTACCAAATTTGGTGCAATTGAAAAGTCGGTTAAATAATATCTGCGTCAAATCAACGCAAAATGTCAAAATTTCACGTTTTCAAAGTTTGAAGATTTTAAAATGGGATTTTGATTTTTTTAAATTGCAGACCAGCCAAACCCGTCTGATTTTGATGATTCAAAAGTCAAAATATGGCGTGTTTAGTGTAATTTTAAAACGGATTATAATACATTCTCTTAAATTAAAAATTTTGATGATTCTAATATCAAAACAATAATAGTAATATATTTTTTTTCAACAAGGTAATAATTTCATAATGGAAACTTCATATTTATGTTACAGAATAAATTCAATGTGTACTGTTAAGCATAGAAATATAAATACGAATTAGTAAAATAAATAAAGAACGAAACAATAAAATAAAATTAAAAACAATTAATATAAAATAGTTCTACAATAATAATAACAACAATAAATTATAAATAAATAAATTATCCAAGCATAAAATGTGGATAATTTAGTGCAATTTAAAAACTGGTGAAAAATGGTGATGTGGCCATCATGTTACTTTCTCCGATTTGATGGTATCATTTATATTTACGCTTTAATGGTTCATTTTTAATTTAAATCATATTTTAAATGTACATCGAGCGTTTTGTAGAGTCGGTTGAAACTGACGTTTATAACGTCAAAATTATGAAAGATGAAAATGACAAATTATACTTCAAATCCTAATAGTTTACTCAAAAACCAAAAAGATTTCGAAAAAACTTATTCTTTATAAGTGGTCCATTTCAGTATTCTCTACAATTATTATGAATATAAATTTCATATAACTATTATAGTTTCATAATTATAAACCAAAAATGAAATAGAAGTAATGAAAATTGTTGAGGGACCTCAAAACGGATATTTCCGTAAATTTTTGAAGATGCGTGTCACCAAAAAATGAGCATTGAAACGCTTGTCATAGCTTCGCCATCACTGTCCTAGACCATTATTTTTCACCGGAAGAGTGATCTTCACCGTAGCATAGACACAATAGTATTAGCATAATATTATAGATATATGATACGAGACGTTCAAATTATTTGTATTTCCCGAGGCTTTCAAATTCCGATAATTCATTTTTCGTTCCATTCTGAAACTTTCGATTTATCAGATCCATCGTGGCATTAAAAAAAATTGTTGGGAATAATGAGCGCCCGTGAAAAATGTTCATTAATTTAATCGGTTTGGGTCAATAACACTTCGATGGATTTGTAAAAATTAGCGATTTACGACGCACGAAAATCGAGTCTAGCAAATGAAACATAATGGCGTGATATCATCAGGTGCTAAAATTAACCATGCAAGATTGTCCGCGGTGTTTATGGCGGTAGCCATGTTGCATATTAATAGACATAGGTGCGAAGTTATCGCTGCAGCGACACCGCGACGGACATAAAATGTCACGACTAACTGCGAAATTTCTTCGCGTCTGGATGAGGTTACGATTCATCGGAATCGCCAGAGGTTTCATTCATGAGAGCGTGTGCACGTTTATTACTTTTTAGTGCGTTTGTTATTACCGGCTGGCTTAATGAATGTTAAATCTCCAAAGATGAACAGTTACGAATAGCCGATCTGTACATTATTGAATAATGTTTGAAAAGAACGATGTTTTTAGAGGGAAACAAAATTTTGAGGGAAATGAGGATATTCAATTTTTTTTTGTAATGAAATATGCCCAAGAACTGTAGATTTAACGTTCATAATATTATGTAACACTACAAGCTATTTATTAAACAAAGGTATAGGCGTCAAAAAAAAAGCGCCACTCGAAGAATCGCGAAAAAACTCGATTTTTCAAACCGCCGTAAGTTGGTTCAATTTGGTCGAAAATCGATGAATCTTTCAGTTTGGGAAAGATTCAAGTTTTATCTTTAAGAATGTGTAGTTTATTTTGACAGCAAGTCCAACCCACCCCCTGTAACAACGCGATGGAAAAAAAAATTATGTAAAAAATTGTCCAACTTTGACAAGCTGTACCGTGCGCAAAAAAAAAATCGGCGGGCAACGTCACCACAATGGCAGAAAAATTTAATCAATTTCCTTCAAATGCCTTAAAAATTCGAGTCGTTTCGATGATTTGAAGCAAAGTTATGAATTTTTGAAAAAAAAATGACATTTGATTTGAATTAAATTTAATTAAAATATTTCAGGAAGAATTTTAAATACTCAAATTAAACTGTACATATTTTATTATTTCTAATAGTATCATTCTGATATTGGTCAAAAAAATTCATAAAAATTTCTTTTATACTATAAATTGGAAAAAGTTACATCAATATTTTTTGGCAAAATTTTCTAGAAGGAAAAATATTATTGGTGCTTCCGCTGTGATTTTTATTATACTAAAAAACATTATTTAGTTAAGACATGAAAAGTGCGACTTTTGCATTTTGTGTTAATTTTACAAGAACATTTCTTGACCCGTTTTAAAATTACATCAAATTCTCTACATTTTGACGTTTGAATCATCAAAATCCAATAACGCGTTCAGCAGTTGTGCAGTTTCAAAAATCAAAATCGTGATTTTAAAATCTCCGAAATTTAATAATGTGCAATTTTTACATTTTGTTCTAATTTCAAATTTTAAAATGACACTAAATTTACCATATTTTAACGTTTGAATCATCAAAATCTAACGATGCGATCGGAAAAAAATATTTTAAATCTTTGAACATTGAAAAGTTGCTATTTTGACGTTTTATATCAATTTCACGAATACTTCCTCATCAGTTTTTTAATTGCACTAAATTCGGCACATTTTCACATTAGAATCATCGAAATCAGATAACACGTTCTGCAGTTATGCAATTTTAGGAATCAAAATCGCGATTTTAACATTTTCCAGCTTTAAAAAATTGCAATTTTCGCATTTTGCATTAATTTTACAAGAAAATTTCAAAATTGCTTTAAATTCTCCATATTTTGACTTATTATTATTAGACTCAGCAGTTGTGCAATCTAAAAATTCGCAATCATGATTTTAAAATCTGCGAAGTTTAAAAAAGTGCAATTTTTGCATTTTGTTTTGATTACACATGAAAATTTCGTAACTCGTTTTAAAATTACAATAAATTTGCCATATTTTGATTTTTGAATCATCAAAATCTGACGACGCGATCGGCAGATGTGCAATTTCAAAAAAACAAAATCACATTTTTGAAATGTTCCAACTTAGATTTTTGTATTCGGTATTAATTTTTCAAGAAAATTTTTGGTGTTACAAAATTACACTAAATTTGACATATTTTGACTTTCTAATCGTCATCGGCAGTTTCAAAAAAACAAAATCGTATTTTTAAATCTTCGACTTTGAAGGCGTTTTGCGTTGATTTCACGAAAATATTTATGGGGGGGGGGTGTTGTGTTCGAAGGGTCAGAGGGGAGAACGACATCTTCAATTATTTTTGATGCTTACATAATTCTATCTGCTGCAAAAATATTATTAAAAAAAAACATTTTTTCGACTCCCATGCAACTTAAAAAAAATTGTAACCCTTTTGGAAATTGGTTTAGGGTGAAACACTAAAATTATTTTAAAACAACAATCCCTTCTTCAATTGTTTTTGATGCTTACATAATTCTATCTGCTGCAAAAATATTATAAAAAAAATTCAACTCCCAAGCAACTTAAAAAAAATAATAACACTCTTGGAAATCGGTTTAGGGTGAAACACTAAAATTATTTTAAAACAACAATATCTTCTTCAATTATTTTTTATGCTTACATAATTCTATCTGCTGCAAAAATATTATTAAAAAAAAAAACATTTTTCAACTCCCAAGCAACTTAAAAAAATTGTAACCCTCTTGGAAATTGGTTTATGGTGAAACACTAAAATTATTTTAAAACAACAATACCTTCTTCAATTATTGTTAATGCTTACATAATTCTATCTGCTGCAAAAATATTATTAAAAAAAAACATTTTTTCGACTCCCATGCAACTTAAAAAAAATTGTAACCCTTTTGGAAATTGGTTTAGGGTGAAACACTAAAATTATTTTAAAACAACAATCCCTTCTTCAATTGTTTTTGATGCTTACATAATTCTATCTGCTGCAAAAATATTATAAAAAAAATTCAACTCCCAAGCAACTTAAAAAAAATAATAACACTCTTGGAAATCGGTTTAGGGTGAAACACTAAAATTATTTTAAAACAACAATATCTTCTTCAATTATTTTTTATGCTTACATAATTCTATCTGCTGCAAAAATATTATTAAAAAAAAAACATTTTTCAACTCCCAAGCAACTTAAAAAAATTGTAACCCTCTTGGAAATTGGTTTATGGTGAAACACTAAAATTATTTTAAAACAACAATACCTTCTTCAATTATTGTTAATGCTTACATAATTCTATCTGCTGCAAAAATATTATTAAAAAAAACATTTTTCAACTCCCAAGCAACTTAAAAAAATAATAACACTCTTGGAAATCGGTTTAGGGTGAAACACTAAAATTATTTTAAAACAACAATACCTTCTTCAATTATTTTTAATGGTTACATAATTCTATCTGCTGCAAAAATATTATTAAAAAAAAACATTTTTTCGACTCCCAAGCAACTTAAAAAAAATTGTAACCCTCTTGGAAATTGGTTTATGGTGAAACACTAAAATTATTTTAAAACAACAATACCTTCTTCAATTGTTTTTGATGCTTACATAATTCTATCTGCTGCAAAAATATTATTAAAAAAAAAAACATTTTTCAACTCCCAAGCAACTTAAAAAAATTGTAACCCTGTTGGAAATTGGTTTATGGTGAAACACTAAAATTATTTTAAAACAACAATACCTTCTTCAATTATTGTTAATGCTTACATAATTCTATCTGCTGCAAAAATATTATTAAAAAAAACATTTTTTCGACTCCCAAGCAACTTAAAAAAATAATAACACTCTTGGAAATCGGTTTAGGGTGAAACACTAAAATTATTTTAAAACAACAATACCTTCTTCAATTATTTTTAATGGTTACATAATTCTATCTGCTGCAAAAATATTATTAAAAAAAAACATTTTTTCGACTCCCAAGCAACTTAAAAAAAATTGTAACCCTCTTGGAAATTGGTTTATGGTGAAACACTAAAATTATTTTAAAACAACAATTATTTTTGATGCTTACATAATTCTATCTGCTGCAAAAATATCATTTAAAAACATTTTTTCAATTCCCAAGCAACTTAAAAAAATAATAACACTCTTGGAAATTGGTTTAGGGTGAAACACTAAAATTATTTTAAAACAACAATCCCTTCCTCAATTGTTTTTAATGCTTACATAATTCTATCTGCTTATTAAAAAAAAAACATTTTTTCAAATCCAAAGCAACATTTAAAAAAATATATAACTCTCGTGAAAATAGGTTTATGGTGAAACATTAAAATGATCTTTTTTAATTGTTTTGAATGCAATTGAAGCACCCTTTATTTTAATTTTAATTTGACATACAAACTCTTATTCTTGCACGCATTTAAATCACCCGTGGTTTGAGAAGAAGTTTCTTTAATCAAACAGGTGTTTTCTGGGTGAAGTTTAAATGAAAACGAAGGGCGGTGGGTGGGCCCTATTCAACGCTCCAATCCAGAGAATACAAACACAGATTTTGCAACTGTAAATTCATTGGTAAGAACGGAATCTAACGGTGTTTTTGTTGCTTCAACAAAATATTGTATTTCTAGAAATTTTTTCGAAGGGTGGAGAGGGGGAAGGCTGACAAGGAAAAGTGGAGCTATTAAATCAAAATCCCTAAAATTCCTATAGGATGTCACAAAAGTTTGGTTTCTATCATTGAGTAAGAGAGAGAGAGAGAAATTTACTGTTTGATGTGAGTGACACAATTTTTGATGAAGATGGACGTAGTTTTTGAGGCTTATTATATAAGCGAAAATAAAATATTTTATAGATAATAACTATATTTATATCATCTCTTTGCCTAATCAAATTTGCCAGTTTGACTCCACATGTATTGTAATCGCCAATCAACGTTTGTTTTTACTTAATGACAGGAGCTTAACGCATCGTGTCGACGGGAGCTTACCGCACCATGTTGACGGGAGCTTATCGCACCATGTTGACGGGAGCTTACCGCATCATGTTGACGGGAGCTTACCAGTTCAATCAGAATTTTGATTTACAAAAAAATGTTCATTCTTACGTTATCTTCAATGTTTGTTAAAATCTTTAGTAATATTGTTGTATTTTTTACCAAAACTTAATAATACAGCCTTTCAGATTTTTACAGAGTATGAAACGTATTGTAATTTGAATTCTCTTTAATAACTTAATTCCGACGCGGTTAATTACAAAATCCTTAATGCCAATTTGAATACGGGCGATAAATATTATTTACCTTATGAATTATATACTATAAAGTAATCAATTGACACATTCGTTAAAATTAACGAACCGTACGTAATTTATTACAGATTATTCAAACTAGTTTTTCTGTGCGTGCCCAAGACGGCGAATGCATTCACGTTGTTTCACTTCATATTATTATATAACCGCATGCATATACATATTTTGCTATATATGTAGATCATAATTGACACCAACTAATGTTGGGCTTTGATGACAAATAGTTTCGACTCGCATTCCGTCCGGCTCCTTCAACTCGTTCTCTCTCTCTCTCTCTCTCTCTCTCTCTCTCTGGCTCGTGTCGGTCTGGTTTTGTTGTTATCGTAACTTCAATGGAGTTATTTATCTTTTTAATTATTTTGAATCGAGTTTACGATTTTAAGCGATGTAATTTATATAAGGCGGCGTAATTGATTTTAATGTACCGTTTTATTTCATAATGGTAATAATGTTAGAATGTGGTTTGTTTAGTTTTATTTATTGGTATTGATTCGAGTAACTTAAACTTATTTAAAAAAAAATCAGAATATAGGAGATATTATTAATGATCATCTAAAGTAACATGGTTCGTTAACCTTTGTTTTTTTTTCAACAATAATATCCTAAAAGAAGTGTCTCCTCAATGAACGTTCTGGCTCACACCTTTGCATTGGTGTTGATTTGAACAACTTAAACCTCGTTACTCTCACATTTTATATTGACTATGAAACGGACACGTTTGTATTTAGATAGATTTAAATTGACCTGAATTGATGGAGTTGAAAAGCTCCCGTCGTCAGGATGCGATAAGCTCCCGTCGTCAGGATGCGATAAGCTCCCTCGTTAAGTAAACAGTCTATCTACAATCAAGTCTTGATTTGTTTTTTTATAAAATATTGATTGCTACGATTTTCAACATTGGCTACGTTCTTAAAGTTCTAAGTCCTCGGAGCGGTTTTATCATTATTAATAGTTCTATAGCAACTTGCAAATTAATAGAAAGATTCGATACACGTGTCGAAAAACTAATATTAAATCCATGTGGTATACCAAATGTGTGTAGCTTGGGAATTATTTATCTTAAAATATTGTTATTTGAATTTAAGACACGATTAATAGATGTCGCAAGTTATTTCTCGGTACGAAACAATATTTAATCGAGGCGATATTTCTATTAATTAACTTGTGACAATTTGCAGAATCACGTCTCGCGCTTAGACACGTGAATAAATCAATAAGAGAGAAAATGGAAGCAAATAAAGATGAGAATGAATGTAGCGAATAGTGAGGCTGTCGGGTAAAACAGGTGCCCGCGGTGTGGCCAGTGAGGCAATGAGGCAATGAGCCAGTGAGGCGAGCGGCAGAGAGAAGAGAGAAGAGCGGAGAAACAGAGAGTTGTTAACACATCGGGGTGTCGCACCTGAACGCACCATGTCTCTTATGAATTGTCGTTTGTCTTTGTTTACGATACTACGAGCACGTCAGTTGGGAGGTCGTGCCTCTTCCATCATACCATTCGTGCATGAACCACAGCCGCGACTATTCTATTCCATTTCGCGCTCTTTGCTAAAGGCTGGAATTAGAACTGGCGCAGAAGAAGCTCATTGCATTTTTTCGAAAATATATTTAAATTATAAAATTACCTTTAGAACCAAAAATGACAAAAATGTTCAATTCGTTTTTGTCAGAAGCTCATATAAGCGAGGTAAAACAAATTGCAATTGCCATGCATGGCTGAAGAACCAAAAATATTTGATGATTTTCCCAATTACCAAGTTATAAATATATTTGTATTATTTGTAAACAAATAATGAAAAAGATTCTCCGTATACAGAGTGTATTTGAAATAACGAACCGGCATTTAAGGGTACATACACAAAATATTTGTGAACCCATTTCCGTCAAAATTTATTCGAAAAAAAAAAATTGAATTTTCCTTATTTTTCGAGGTTTTTTAAACATTTTGAGAACCGATGCTTTTCTCATTTAATCAGATCTGCATGGAATGTGTGTTTATTTAAAACAAGAGATACGATTTCTTGCCTCCGAAAAATGAAGTGTTATCGCAACGTTTTTTTTTTTGTAAAAGATAAATAGTCCTCAAGTTCATTGACGCTTAAAGAGCACTCAGATATTTCCTACGCGCTTGTTATAATTCGATATACAAGGTGTCTAAAAAAGACACCACCAAAATGATATGGTGTATTCCTGAGACAAAAAACAAGCAAATTAACTAAATTTATCTATATGAAAAATTACATACTTTCCAAGATACAGCAAGTCAAAGTTTTAGATTTTTAAAAGGTTTTAATCTATATCTCGAAAATGGCAGATGAGAATGATTTGTTTATTTTTTTCTGACAACTACATTAGGTGTACTGCATTGTTTAAAAATTTCAAGAAATTTCTTCAAGCACAAAGGTGCTCCAGAGGACATGCTGTTTACATTATTACATAGAACTTTTTTGTTCTTCACATTTTTTACGATTCAATATTTTTTTCAATGCAACTCGTCACTTTTAAGGAATTTATAACTCTTAAAGTTTTTTTGTTTACGCCTTATTTTTAACAAAAAAAAATAAAAAAGAACTTATTGTTTTTGGAAAATTTCGTGTTAAAAAATAAAATAATCTAAGTAGGGTGTCAATTCGTTGAAAACGTGTGTCAGTACAATTAAAACTTTCAATTTAAGTAAAACTGGTTAACCCGTGGAGTGGTGGTGACCGAAGTACCGCCGGTGGCTGAAGCGCATCGAGGCGACGCGCGCACGCGCATACAATGTGTACTGTGATTTTTTTTATGAGGGTCATTTTGAATTTTTTGTTATTTGTTAAATAATTTAATATGTTAAAATAAAAGCAGTTTTTGGATTATAGTTATTTTTAAGACTTTTCTTGCAAGACGAGCGCAATTAAACAATGAACAATAAGTTCTTTTTTATTTTTTTTTGTTAAAAATAAGGCGTAAACAAAAAAACTTTAAGAGTTATAAATTCTTTAAAAGTGATGAGTTGCATTGAAAAAAATATTAAATCGTAAAAAATATGAAGAACAAAAAAGTTCTATGTAATAATGTAAACAGCATGTCCTCTGGAGCACCTTTGTACTTGAAGAAATTTCTTGAAATTTTTAAACAATGTAGTACACCTAATGTAGTTGTCAGAAAAAAATAAACAAATCATTCTCATCTGCCATTTTCGAGATATAGATTAAAATATTTTAAAAATCTTAAACTTTGACATGCTGTATCTTGGAAGGTATGTAATTTTTCATATAGATAAATTTAGTTAATTTGCTCTTTTTTTGTCTCAGGAATACACCATATCATTTTGGTGGTGTCTTTTTTAGACACCTTGTATAAAGCCGATGCCGATCACATTACCACTGCCCCCAAACATGTTGCGTATTTTCACTCATTAACTTTAATAATTAATTGCGGGCTTTTTGTTACAGTAATAAACAAAATAATTGCGAATATTGTTTAAAAATAATATAATCTCTTTGTGGTTACGTGCCTGTTCGTTATTTCAAATACACCCTGTATAACAGGATCAAAAGTGTGAACATGCCTCCGACAGTGATCGAACCTGCAACGTCCAGATCTCCGGCCTGGGACGCCACAAAATTTTTTGAAACGATTAGTTTATAAATTTATAGCAATAAAAATTGTAGAGAATGCCGAAACGAGCAACTTATTATTATTATTAATTTATTTCTCAACAAACCACGTCCAATTATAGAGAATACGTTTTTTTCGAAATCTCTTTAGTTTTTGAAAAACTGACGATGAAGCATAATAAATCATTTTCATCTTTCATAATCCTGCAAAACGATTCTTTGATTTTTAAAACTTAATAGCACCCTACAACGAGCAAAAAGAAACTGAACGATCAAACGTTAAAGCTCGCATAATTTGAAGATCTTAAAATAATCCGTGTTCTAGAAAATTATTTGAAAATTTCCAAAAATAAAAACAATTTAGATTTTTGACAGTTGATAACTCTACAAGGTGCTGATAAACATGGATACTTTAAGCATTAAAATGTGCGTAATGTAAAAATCTTTTAATGATTCGAAAAATATTGCAAAATATACTGAAGGAAAAAAAAATGAAACACTTTAAATTCGTGAAATTTCGATCATTTTGAAACCGTCATAACTCGGCGTATTTTTAATCGATTTTGATGAATCTTTTGAAGTGTCTTCTTTAAAGTCATGCACGCTAAATTAAGTGTAACACCTTCCGCCCCCCTCTAGCGCCCCTGTGAAAATAAAAGTTTTTTTCAGAAAACCATGTCCAACTTTGACGATGTCTACGGAGTTGGAAAAATTTTGTCGACTCAATCCACCATGAAGACATTCAAATTTGATCGATTCCCTTTGCAGGACTCAAAGAACGAAGGTTATACGACGATTTGGCACCAAGTTATGGGTGTTTGAAAAAAAAGAGCATTTTGAGGTTTCTCGCACATAACTTAGAGAGTTTTCAACCAAATTTGATGATTCTTTCAGTAAAAAATCCCATTTTGACTCTACTTTAAGGGAGTAAACTCAGATTAGAATGATCCCATTTCGAATCCTTCAACCCGCGAACAGAAAAAAACACGTTTTTGGGCAAAAGACGCCAAACTTTGGCAACTTGTACCGAGTTGGAAAAAATGTGTCGACTCGATCCGACAAAAGGGCATTGAAATGTGTTCAATTACCTGCTCAGGAGTCAAATACCGAAGTTCCTACGACGATTTGGCACAAAGTTATGGGTGTTTGAAAAAAAGCGAACTCCATAGACATCGTCAAAGTTGAAAGTTGAAAATGGTTTCCTGAAAAAACTTCTTTTTTCACAGGGGTGCTAGCGAGGGGCGGAAGCGGTTACGCTTAAGATCGTATGCATGACTTTAAAGAAGACCCTTCAAAGTTTTTTGCCCTTAAAGATTCATTAAAATCTATTGAAAATAGAGTTATGGCGGTTTGAAAATGGTCGAAATTTTCACGAATTTAAAGTGTTTCATTTCTTTTTCCTCCAGTGTATTTAATTAGGTTCTCAAAAATAATTTAAAAGTATGAACAAATGCATTTCCAAAAATATTTGACAGTTGATAACTCAATATTGAGCTGATACTTCAAGCGCAAAAATGTGTATAAATAATTTTTAAACAATTCTTGTTGAAAAATTGTTAAAAATCGTATTAATAATATATATATTTACGGGATTCGTACATTTAAGTATTAAATCGAATATAAAATATAAAATAAAATTAATTAATTAATTAATTAAATTAAATTAAAAAATTAAATTAAATTTAAAAAAAAGAAACACGCTGTTTGATGGTTAATATCTATGAAACAATAACAGATTTTGTTCATCTAAGCGTTAGAAGGTCTTTAAATTGGATTCTAAGAAATTTTAGAAAAACTGCTGGAAAATATTAAAATGTGCACATTTTTTAAGTTAAAAATCAATTCAAACTTTGAGAAAGGCCAAGTCCACAACGTGTCGACAGATTTTGATCATTCAAATAAAAACGATTCACTTTGTTGGTATCAGTTTATTAACTCCTCGTAGTGACTATAGTTTCAACAATTTTAGCTTATCATTATCAAACTACGAATTTCTAACAAAGTGAATCGTTTTTATTTGAATCATTCAAAATGTATCACGCCTCCACAATTTCCTATTTATTTTAGATTTTGATCATTCAAACACCAACATGTGAGCAATGTAAGGGCTTTAAATAATTGTCGATGAAATGTTTCTAAAAAATGGTGATGTGACCATCATGTTACTTTCTCCGATTAGATGGTATCATTTATTTTTACGCTTTCATGGTTTATTTTCAATTGAAATCATATTTTAAATGTACATCGAGCGTTGTGTAAACTGTGTACTTTCTCCGATGGTATCATCATTTATATTTACACTTTCATGGTTTATTTTCTATTTAAATCATATTTTAAATGTACATCGAGCGTTTTGTAGACTCTCATGAAACTGACGTTTAAAACGTCAAAATTATAAAAGATGGAAAAATTATACTTCAAATTCAAAAACTCAGTTTACTCAAAAACTAAAGAGATTTAGAAAAAACCTTATTCTCTATAAGTTGCTCATTTTAGCATTCTCTACAATTATTATTAACATAAATTTGCTGTAACTATTATCGTTTTATAATTATAAACCAAAATTAAAATAATAATAATTATTTTTCTCGAATAAAAATGATTTTATGAAAAATATTTTTAAGCAAAAGATGTTCATTTCTTTGTTGTCTTCAAAGTTTGTTTAAATGCTTTTGTGATATTTTTCATATTTAAGAAAATATTGGCAAAAAACAAAAAACAGTTAAGGTAAGAGAAAGTAAAAAAACGTAGAACGAAACGTGTTAGAGCTGTAAACGTGCACAATTTCAATTTTTGACAGCTTATACCTCCAAAACGCGATGACAGATTTTGATTATTCTAATTGTCGAAAAATATCAAAAATTAGCATTTTTAGGGTCCCTAGATGCCATTTCAATAATTTCTGGAAACATTTTTGTGTCTGTGTGTGTGTGTCTGTGCACGCTGTATCTCAAAAACTAATAGAGCAATTGATATGAAACTTTGAAGACAACAAAGAAATGAGCTTATTTTGTTTGAAAATATTTTTCATAAAATCATTTTTATTCGAGAAAAAAATTCATTTTTTTTCATTTTTGGTTTATAATTATGAAACGATAATAGTTACAGCAAATTTATGTTAATAATAATTGTAGAGAATGCCAAAATGAACAAATAATAAGGAATAAGTTTTTTTCGAAATCTCCTTAGTTTTTGAGAAAACTGAGTTTTTGAATTTAAAGCATAATTTTTCCATCTTTTATAATTTTGACGTTTTAAACGTCTGTGTCATGTGAGTCTACAAAACGCTCGATGTACATTAAAAATACGATTTAAATAGAAAATAAACCATGAAAGTGTAAATATAAATGATGATACCATCGGAGAAAGTAACATAATGGCCACATCACTATTTTTTAAGCTAAAAATTAAATTTTTGGCAGTGGATAGATAACTTCAATGTGCATTAACACATTTTGAACATTCAAATACTAACATGTATGAATTTTTTTAAAGAAAGTAGAAAACTTGCGTTTTGCTAAAACAGTAAACGCGCATAATTTCGATTTGAATTTCGAAAATGTTTCACTCTCATACTATTTTCTCGTACATCGTATCGTGGAAAGTAAAAATTTTTATATATTTTTTATGATCGTTTGACATCCTAATGTTACCAGCTCTAAAAGGTAAAGTAGTGCAAAGCTATTACAACGCTTGTCTCGTTATAGCAATTGGCGCGAAATATAAAATAGCAATTTCACCGCTTCCCTTTCAATTGCATCCGGAAAACAAGGCGATCGCAGGTCCTTCAGGAAACTATTAAGCGCTAACGATGCATTTCCGGAATTTCCCACTCTATTGCATCCGGAAAATAAGGCCCTAAAGATGCATTTCCGGAAAAGGAGAGTCAATCGATCAATGTGGTATATTTATGATGCCGCAGACATCGAAGCGATCAAATTGTTGTTGTTAATGCGGTACTAGATTTCCAGTTGTTGCCAATTATACCCGAAGGTCGCCGCGGACACAAGGTCGGCAGATAACAGTTTTCCCCGGCCCCGAAGAAGAAACATTCTGCAAATAAACGCGCACCGACGTACACATGGGTGGCACAATTATGTTTATGTAAATTCCTGCAGAGGCAGCAATTAACGTTTTTATGTCATTATAAATGTAAATTTGATATATGTTATGACTTATGGGGATAAATTAATGATTCGCGCTTTGAATTGTAAATGACGATTACACTCAGCTACCCAGCAGGTCCCTTTGCTAATAATAAACAACTGATACACTCTAAAGATTTTCCACCAAGTGAGCACACATTGCTATACTCAACTATATATATAAAACATTGCACACAGTTATTAATGAAAGTGCATACACCTGAGATTCCTCAGCTACATTGTAACTTTTTAATGGCCGCGGATCTGCCCGACTTATTTATTCTATCAAAACTGGATTCGACACGATTAAAACTTCATCATTAGAAACAATGAATAATTGGATAAATTTTTCTTACTTGAAATTACAAGATGTTGTATCCAGACGGTATTTGTATTTGGTCCTGGAATTAGAAGTGAATGAACTTATGACCTGTGATTAGAAAATTGGCATGGTCGCCAATCGTGTAAGTGTATATAATACTGTAACGGTTATGTGCTGTAAACTGGCACAAAATTAATCACTTACGTTCGCCCGTGACCAGAATATGTAACACAATCACTTTATCACCTATTAAATATATGCGGAATATTTTATTTATTATGACATGCTTTGCTTAATCCACCGTCGTATATAATGTGTTGTTTTTGCACGGATTATTTTTTACTTAAAAAAACGACAAAAGTTCCAATTTTTGTTAGCAATATAATCAATAAATGAATAAAACCCTTTTGGATGTATTAACAATGCTTCAAGTGGAGCGTTTTGTCTTTCGTATTGTTTTTCTATCATACGGGTCTATTTTTAATTTATTGTTAGTATCGTATGCAACTGTATACACATAGGTGGGTACATATGGTTGCATACGATACATCCGTGTGTAGAAATAAAACCTTCAATTTTATACATAAACAGATCGCGTTGCCCAAGTCGGAGATGGAGCGCGAATAAACTTAAATACCGACACGCATTAAAAATATTTTCATAATTGATTCATTAAAATTGTGAACAAAACAGCTTAGACCGCCATTAATATTAATAAATTGCACGTAGATGGAGTAGGTAACAATTCTAAACACAATAAGGATTTGTTCACTTAAATTACTCCGGATGAAATCTTAATCTGGCTTCGGCTAAAACCGCTTAGAATTGAGTCCCACCGCAATAAAAATGTACAAAAGACGCATTGTAATTAATCTATATAAAGAAATTGTAATTACAAATGGCTGGTGTAGACTTCTGGCAAAAAAGACGGCGACGGTTTCTTTCAGATTAACAATTGCTTATTGGAGCTTCCACACTAATTTGCGGTTTCACGACGGTGGGATTCTTATAATTTGAAAAATATCGCAGACGGCGTCGACCGTGTTTGATCAACACCGACGAATTATGGATCAATGGGAACGGAAATTAAGAAATTTCTTTCTTTTTGTGCACCTGCGAAACAGTGATAATTGCGAGTGTAGGATGATCATTTTTTTTTGCAGTGGCAGTTTCTATCGATATTTAATCGTTTATGATTCATTTTTTTTTATTAATCATAAGAAAACCTATTATTACAAATATCACCACCACCAAACAAAATTAGTTGTTGAAAATCTTCTACGTTTAATGTGCTAGCGGGGACTGTTTCGGAAAATATTTTGTTTAGTTTAGACTTTCACGTAATTTTCAGCATCATTATGAAAATGCAAAAGTCTAAACTATTTAAAATCAAGTGTGAATTTTGTTAAACAGTGCATCATTTTATTATAACCTGAAAACTCATCTTATTTTTCAATATTATAAAAAACCCTCCGTTGATTGCGGAAACTAAAGCAATGTAATTTATCCGGATTGGCATATTAATAACCCAAAATTTTTAGGTGTTATTCAACTAAAATAAGACAGTTGGTATTTAAGGCCACAGCGATGGAAATGTCATTGTCAGATTATTATTCGCGATTTGCATTGAACTCAAGGTCGTTGAACAATTTATATTAAAGAAACGGAATGTATTTATGTTTCAAGTTTTTATAAATAAACATTAAACTGGATTGAAACATTCGGCATATCTCAATCAAAAATGTTTGTAAAAAATGTTATACAGGATGCCCGGATTTCGTAGAGGCAACATGTACAACTTCTACATTTGGATAGAGAGATAGTCAAATTAGCAAAAAGGTGCAGGTTCGAGGGCTCGTTGAGAATCCACCCCCAAAACCCACTTGTCTTGTCTTGAAATTATATTTTTCAGTTGTAAAACAGTTATTTTTCGGCTGTCAAAAACGGTATTTCTCAGCCATTAAAATAGCATTTTTTCAGCTGTCAAAAACGGCATTTCTCAGCTATTAAAATGGTATTTTTTAGCCATCAAAAAAAGTATTTTCGACATTTATTATTTGTCAAAAATGGCATTTTTCAGCTTTCAAAAATTGTACTTTTTCTTGTGAAAAATTGTATTTTTTAGCTAATAATAATTTTCTGTAACAGTAGTCAATAATGTTTTGTTGCGATTGTCAAGAATGGTATTTTTCAGTTGTTAAAAACGGTATTTTTCAGCTGTTAAAAAGTGTATTATTCAAATGTCAAAAATGATATTTTTCATTGTCAAAAATGTTTTTTTTTAAATGCCGAAAAACGTATTTCTCACCTATTAAAACGTATTTTTTCAGCTATCAAAAACAGCATTTTCGACATTTTTTTAATTGTCAAAAATGTCATTTTTCGGCTGTCAAAAATTGACTTTTTGTAGGCAAAAATGGTATTTTTTACCAGACAATAATGGTATATTACAGTTGTCAATAGTGGTTTGTTGCAGTTGTCAACAATGGTATTTTCAGCTGTTAAAAATTGGTAGTTTTCAGCTGTTAAGAGGTGTATTTAACTGTCAAAAATGATATTTATCAGCAATCAAAAGCAGCATTTTTGACATTTTTTAAACTGTAAAAACGGCATTTTTCAGCTGTCAAAACTTGTATTTTTTGTGTTGTCAAAAATTATATTTTTTAGCTGACAATGGTGGTATATTATTACAGTTGTCAATAATGGTTTGTTGCAGTTGTCAAAATGGTATTTTTCAGCTGTTAATACGTGTATTATTTAACTGTCAAAAATGATATTTTTCAGCTGTCAAAAATGCGATTACCAACCTATAGAAATATTATTTTTCAGCTATCAAAAGCAGCATTTTTTGACATTTTTTTTAACTGTAAAAGCGGCATTTTTCAGCTGTCAAAACTTGTATTTTTTGTGTTGTCAAAAATTATATTTTTTAGCTAACAATAATGGTATGTTACAGTTGTCAATAATGGTTTGTTGCAGTTGTCAAGAATGGTATTTTTCAGCTGTTGAAAATGGCAGTTTTCAGCTGTTAAAAAATGTATTATTCAACTGTCGAAAATGAAATTTTTTTAGCTGTCAAAAAAGGTATTTCTCACCTATAAAAATGGTATTTTTCAGCTATTAAAGGCAGCATTTTTGGTCATTTTTTATTGTCAAAATGGCATTTTTTTCCGCTGACAATAATGGCAGTTAAAAATGGTATCTTTCAGCTGTCAAAAATGATATTTTTCAGCTGTCAAAAATGATATTTTTCAGCTGTCAAAAATGATATTTTTCAGCTGTCAATAATGGTATTTCCCACCCATAAAAATGGTATTTTCCAGCTATCAAAAGCAGCATTTTTCGACATTTTTTTAAATTGTCAAAAATGGTATTTTTCAGCTTTCAGAAATTGTACTTTTTGTTGTCAAAAATTGTATTTTTTGTTTTCAAAAATTGTATTTTTTAGCTGACAATAATGGTATGATATAGTTGTCAATAATATAATGTTGCAGTTATCAAGAATGGTATTTTTCAGCTATTAAGAATTGTAATATTCAGCTGTCAAAAATGTAATTTTTCAGCTGTTAAAAATAATATTTTTCAGCTGCCAACAATGGTATTTCCCACCTATATAAATTGTATTTTTGAGCTATCAAAATGACCATTTTTTAACTGTCAAAAATGGCATTTTTCAGCTGTCAAAACCTGTATATTTTGTTGACAACAATTGGTTTTTTTTGTTGTCAAAAATTGTATTTTTTAGCTGCCAATAACGGTATGTTTCAGTATGATATTTTTCGGCTGTCAAGAATGGTAATCCCCAGGTGTTGAAAATGGTATTTTTCAGCTGTCTCAAGTTGTGTTTTACAATTGTAGAAAATGGTATTCTTCAGCTTCCGAATATGCTATGTTTCAGCTGTCAAAAACAGTATTTTTCACCTGATAAAAATAGTTTTTATCGATATTTTTGAATTGTCAAAAATTGTATTTTTCAGCTGTTAAAAGTAGTATATTTTGCTGCCAAAAGTAGTATTTTTTGTTGTCAAAAATAGTATTTTTCGTGTGTCAGGAATGGTATATTTCAGCTGACAAAAATGGTATTCCTCAGCTGCTGAAAATTGGTATTTTTCAGCTGTCAAAAATAGTATGTTTTTACTGTCAAAAATAGTATTTTTCGTGTGTCAACAATGGTATGTTTCAGCTGTCAAAAACAGTATTTTTCAGCTAATAAAAATAGTTTCTTTCAACATTTTTGAATTGTATTTTTCAGCTGTCAAAAGTAGTATATTTTGCTGTCAAAAGTAGTATTTTTATTGTCAAAAATAGAATTTTTCGTGTGTCAGGAATGGTATATTTCAGCTGACAAAAATGGTATTCTTCAGCTGTTGAAAATTGGTATTTTTCAGCTGTAAAAAATAGTATTTTTTTACTGTCAAAAATAGGATTTTTCGTGTGTCAACAATGGTTTCAGCTGTCAAAAGCAGTATTTTTCAGCTAATAAAAATAGTTTTTTTCAACATTTTTGAATTGTATTTTTCAGCTGTCATAAGTAGTATATTTTGCTGTCAAAAGTAGTATTTTTTATTGTCACAAATAGTATTTTTTGTGTGTCAGGAATGGTATATTTCAGCGTACAAAAATGGTATTCTTCAGCTGTTGAAAATTGGTATTTTTCACGTGTAAAAAATAGTATTTTTTACTGTCAAAAATAGTATTTTTCGTGTGTCAACAATGGTATGTTTCAGCTGTCAAAAACAGTATTTTTCAGCTAATAAAAATAGTTTTTTTCAACATTTTTTAATTGTCAAACATTTTATTTTTCAGCTGTCAAATGTAGTATATTTCGCTGTCGAAAGCAGGGGCTTATATATAGCCAAGGAGCCATAGAACTACCTGTAGTTTCAAGCTCAGCAAGAATTTTGAATTCATTCTTAAAACACTTTTTCGCCAATTACTTTGGTCTAGGAAGATAAATCGTTCTTCCTTTCTTCAAAAAATATGGGCGGGGGGGTATATTGTATAAGTAGCTCTACCATCAACATGTTCCACGAGCCGCCACTGTTCAGCTGAATGCAAAAAACAATTGAAGCAACATACTGTTTTTGACAGATCGTGGAATCTGACTCGAAAAGAATTTTTCAATTGCCTCCGACCCTTCATGAGATATTTACCTATGTGCAAAAAGAATTGAAGCAATATACTGTTTTGATTGCGATTAGCATCTAGATGGGGCTTAATGATGATAAGTTATTTCTAATGCCAGAAATTAATTCAGTTAAAACTAGAAACAAAATGCTCTTCTTACCCAATGCGCAGCATCAAATTAAGTGGACGTACCTGCAACAAGAACAAAAAAAAAACGTTATTTATCTGTATAATTAGTGGAGCGCGTGGGGAAACTCGAGGACATTAAATTCTAAATTCTTGGAATAATTACCCAAAGAAAATATAAGCGTTCCATGTTTAGTATATAAAAAGGTAGCATTTTTTACATTGCAGACGAGTATAAATATTAATTAAACTGTTGTCGTTGTCACTCGAATCCCGCTTTTTTTATATTTATATAAACGGCCTTCGAAGGATGTTTCACATTTTAATTGCCGATACGTATACGTTATATAACAAACAATCTGGACATCGTTTATAAATTACGTCTTCCTGTTTTGATGTGTGCTCACACAAACGAATAAACTACAATAAACTACAAACACACCGGTTGGAATTTGTGTTCGGTACGTAAAATGCATATCAATTCAATTTTTTGAGTGAAAATGGTAATTTTACGAGTTACATATTGTTTTCATGTGAATATTATTTTTTTTTTTATAAAACAATATTCTACGAAATCCGGATGTTTTTAAAGTTATTTGATTTGAATAATAAATTCACTTATTGCAGATTTATTGAATAAAAGTAATAAATACGAAAAATAAGCTGAATATATGAACAGGCTGAATATTCATATATTCAGGTTATGTTTCGTCTTTATTACTTTTATTCGATTTTATAATATGCAGTTTTAGACGAAAGTATAAATATCGTCGAAAAATGGAACTTTATGTCTTCCCTTTTTATTTATTTATTTCCCAACGGAAAAAGATCAAGTCAAATTAAAACTAATTTAACAATAAAAAAGAAAAAATATAAATATTATAAAAATATGCCCAATTTTTTTTTTTTATTTGGTGGAAATAAATCTAAAACTTTGAACGTCGCCTCCAAATAAAAGTTCACCGTAGAAGACTCGAAGGAGTTGATTTGAATTTTGGGTTTTTGGCGCATCGACAACTCAGGAAGGTTATTTGAGCTCGATAGAATTCTTTTTCAGATTCTAATGAATTCATATTCCTAATTTTTGATATCAAATTGTAGATTTTTGAATATGAATTTTTGAGGTCATCAGATCTGTAAACACCTCGAATTACTAGATGTGAGAAAAAGGCAGGAATGTTCACAGACACACACATGATAATAAGACTATTATTTAAAAACCTGTTCCATCGAAAATTAAAAATAGATTTGCCACCGGCGCGAATGTATCTAAGGGTTCTAACTATAGCTCGTCAAACCGTATTTAGGTGTCGGAAATCATTAAAATATCTCACGTGCCATGAAAAAAAAAACTGTTCTTCGCCCGCAAATTACGGAGATCATCGCGAGGGTTGCTCAAAGCTCTGCCCCCTCGTTTTGCTCTTGCTTTTGGTCCGCTCTCTTTGCTTTATGTCCGCCGACCTACTCCGTCTCCGATTTTCTTTTATTTACTCAACGGCATAACCTGATTATAATATGTTATTATCCGCGAGGACGAAATTAACTATAATGATTTTAAAATTGTGCTCCTTTTTATGGCGTCGAGACCACATATGACACGTATTCTTTTGTGTACACGATGAAAGTAAATTTCTTATTGAGGTTTTTGACCAAATTTTCAAAAAATTCGGATCTCAATTTTCTCATCCAAAAAATATTGATAACGGGAAATCGCGACCAATATAGCGGTATATTAGAATAGGAATTCTAAGAAATTAAGTTAGGTCTAAAGATAAATACTTAAACGTAATACATCGATCGACGATGGCGTGGTTCCAGTGATGACTGCTTATATGAGTTGAATTAAATTTGATGAAATTTCTCCTTTTTATTCAACAGTTCCTGCGTTTTAGTCTCCTCCACTATTAAATACATATGTTTCTTAGCTTCTTAGTTACATTTTCATTTCTATTTTTTTTTTACCTTGTGGCATTTTTTAAATATTTTTTTTACTCGCTCGGTGAAATAAGCGAATTGGTAAAAATGCCAAAACGCAATTTTAGTACGATTTACATTTTGTTGTAAGAAATAATCGGTAATTTTCAAGTTTTTCACATTTTTTTCATATTTTCTGTTCCGTTCCGAGAAATCAGCGAATTGAAAATGTTTAACTGCAGTTTAAGTGCGATTAATTCAAAAATTAGTGAAGAGGTGTTTTGAGATTTTTAATTAGAAATAGGCAACTATCAATTTTAAGTACTTTTCGAAATTTTCTAGCTTATGGCGATCGTTTTTATATTTTTTTAACCGCTCGGAGAAAAGCGCGATTTGAGAATTTATAAGCGCAATTGAAGTGCGATTAATTCGAAAATTGATGAAAGTACGTTTTGATTATTTTATGAGAAATAATCAACAATCAATTCTGAGTAAATTTTGTGGCAATTGTTTTTATATTTTTTATCCACTCGGGGAAAAGCGTGAATTTGGAATGTCTAAGCGCAGTTTAAGTGCGATTAATTTGAAAATTGGTAAAGGGGTGTTTTTATTGTTTTTTTTTATAGAAAATAACCAACAATTAATTTTAAGTAAATTATTGAATTTTTCAGCTTGTAGCAATAGTTTTTATATATTTTTTTCTGTTCGGAGAAAAGCGTGAATTAAAATTGTCTAAACGCAGTTTACGTGCGATTAATTTGAAAATTAGTAAAGGTGTGTTTTGACTTTTTTGTGAGAAATAATCAAGAATAAATTCTGAGTAAACTTTTAAATTTTCCAGTTTGTGGCAATTGTTTTTATATATTTTTTTAAGCGCGCGGAAAAAAGCGTGAATTCAAAATGTATAAACGCTGTTTAAGCGCGATTCATTTCAAAGCTAGTGAAGGGGTGTTTTTATTTTTTATGAACAATAATCAACAATTAATTTTGAGGAAATTTTGAAATTTTCTCATTTGTAACAATTGTTTTTATATTTTTTTTTCTGTTCGAGGAAATGCGCGAATTAAGAATGTATAAGCGCAGTTTAAGTGCGATTAATTCGAAAATTGGTAAAGGGGTGTTTTAATTTTTTTAAGGAGAAATAATCAACAATCAATTCTAAGGAAATTATGAGTTTCCAGTTTGTGGCAATTGTTTTTATATATTTTTTTAAGCGCAGGAAGGAAAGCATGAATTGAAAATATATGAGCGCAGCTTAAGTGCGATTAATTCGAAAATTAGTGGAGGGGTATTTTATTTTTTTGTGAGAAATAATCAGCAATCAATTCTCAGTAAATTTTGAAATTTTTCAGTTTGTCGCAATTGTTTTTATATTTTTTTGGAGAAAAGTGTAAATTTGAAATGTATAAGCGCAGTTCAAGGCAATTGATTCGAAAATTGGTGAAGGGATGTTTTATGAAACCCGAGAAAAACATTCTGCAAAATTCAAATCACTCCACAAGTCGTTGATATTTCAAAATAATTTTGGTTTTAGAATGTGCAGCAATTTTTAGTCAAATTATGAATTTTTGAAAATCAATTTTTTTCAATGGCGAACACTTGAGTGCAAAAAACTATAAATTAGACGTCGATCTTTTAAAATAATTTTCATTTTTGAATGTCCAGCAATTTTTAGTCGAGTTTTGTATTTTTTTTTCAATGAAGCACACTCGAGCGCAAAAAAATAAAAATTTATATAAAACGCCGTGATAAAATCCTGCAAAAATTCAATTCACTTCAAAAGACGTCGATCTTTTAAAATAATTTTGGTTTTCGAATGTGCAATAATTTTCAGTCGAGTTATGAATTTTTGAAAATGTATTTTTTTCAATGGCGAACACTCGAGTGCAAAAAATTAAAAATAATTATGGAACGCATGGATAAAATCCTACAAAAATTCAGTTCACTTCACAAGACGGTTGATCTTTTAAAATAATTTTGGTTTTTGAATGTCCAGCAATTTTTAGTCGAGTTATGAATTTTTGAAAATGTATTTTTTTCAATGATGCACACTCGAGCGCAAAAAAATAAAAATTTATATAAAACGCCGTGATAAAATCCTGCAAAAATTCAATTCACTTCAGAAGACGTCGATCTTTTAAAATCATTTTGGTTTTCGAATGTGCAATAATTTTCAGTCGAGTTATGAATTTTTGAAAATGTATTTTTTTCAATGGCGAACACTCGAGTGCAAAAAATTAAAAATAATTATGGAACGCATGGATAAAATCCTACAAAAATTCAGTCCACTTCACAAGACGGTTGATCTTTTAAAATAATTTTGGTTTTTGAATGTCCAGCAATTTTTAGTCGAGTTATGAATTTTTGAAAATGTATTTTTTTCAATGATGCACACTCGAGCGCAAAAAAATAAAAATTTATATAAAACGCCGTGATAAAATCCTGCAAAAATTCAATTCACTTCAGAAGACGTCGATCTTTTAAAATAATTTTGGTTTTCGAATGTGCAATAATTTTCAGTTGAGTTATGAATTTTTGAAAATGTATTTTTTTCAATGGCGAACACTCGAGTGCAAAAAATTAAAAATAATTATGGAACGCATGGATAAAATCCTACAAAAATTCAGTCCACTTCACAAGACGGTTGATCTTTTAAAATAATTTTGGTTTTTGAATGTCCAGCAATTTTTAGTCGAGTTATGAATTTTTGAAAATGTATTTTTTTCAATGATGCACACTCGAGCGCAAAAAAATAAAAATTTATATAAAACGCCGTGATAAAATCCTGCAAAAATTCAATTCACTTCAGAAGACGTCGATCTTTTAAAATAATTTTGGTTTTTGAATGTGCAGTAATTTTTAGTCGAGTTATGAATTTTTGAAAATGTATTTTTTTTTAATGCCGAACACTTGAGTGCAAAAAATTAAAAATTATTATGGAACGCAGAGATAAAATCATGTAAAAATTCAGTTTACTTCAGAAGACGTCGATCTTTTAAAATAATTTTGGTTTTTGAATGTCCAGCAATTTTTAGTCGAGTTATGAATTTTTGAAAATGTATTTTTTTCAATGATGCACACTCGAGCGCAAAAAAATAAAAATTTATATAAAACGCCGTGATAAAATCCTGCAAAAATTCAATTCACTTCAAAAGACGTCGATCTTTTAAAATAATTTTGGTTTTTGAATGTGCAGTAATTTTTAGTCGAGTTATGAATTTTTGAAAATGTATTTTTTTTTAATGCCGAACACTTGAGTGCAAAAAATTAAAAATTATTATGGAACGCAGAGATAAAATCCTGCAAAAATTTAGTTTACTTCAGAAGACGTCGATCTTTTAAAATAATTTTGGTTTTTGAATGTGCAGCGATTTTTAGTCGAGTTATGAATTTTTGAAAATGTATTTTTTTTTCAATGGCGAACACTCGAGCGCAAAAAAATCAAAATTAATATAAAACGCAGGGATAAAATCCTACAAAAATTCTGTTCACTTCAGAAGACGTCGATCTTTTAAAATAATTTTGGTTTTTGATTGTGCAAAAATTTTTAGTCAAGTTATGAATTTTTGAACATATATTTTTTTCAAAGGCGAACACTTGAGTGCAAAAAATTAAAAATTATTGTGGAACGCAGAGACAAAATCCTGCAAAAATTCAGTTCATTTCAGAAGACGTCGATCTTTTAAAATAATTTTGGTTTTTGAATGTGCAGCGATTTTTGGTCAAGTTATGAATTTTTGAAAATATATATTTTTTCAATGATGCACTCTCGAGCGCAAAAAAAATCAAAATTAATATAAAACGCAGGGATAAAATCCTACAAAAATTCTGTTCACTTCAGAAGACGTCGATCTTTTAAAATAATTTTGGTTTTTGAATGTGCAGAAATTTTTAGTCAAGTTATGAATTTTTGAACATATATTTTTTTCAAAGGCGAACACTTGAGTGCAAAAAAATAAAAATTATTGTGGAACGCAGGGATAGAATCCTACAAAAATTCAGTTGACTTCAGAAGACGTTGATCTTTTAAAATAATTTTGGTTTTTGAATGTGCAGAAATTTTCAGTCGAACCCTTGAGCGCAAAACTTGCAAATTAATATTTCCTCCAAAATGACATCGCGCGATGCATTTTTCAGAAGAATGAATTGTTAATATTTTTTACGGTGTGTCATAAATTTACATTGTGTAAATCAGACTTTTGCGCAGAAGCGATTGTGGGCGTTTTTACAACTCCATCTATAGAATGAATAGACTAAACTAAATTGTGATTAAGCAAAGCAACACTCGAGTGCAAAAAATTAAAAATTATGGAACGCAGGGATAACATCCTGATTAAGCAAAGCAACTTTTTTCAGTACGAATTCACAAGAGGCCAGACTTTCAAAATGTAATTTTTAGGCGAATTAACTTATTAACTAAGTTCTAAAATACAAGTTTCACCACATTACTAATAGAATCATTTTAAATATTAAGAAAATGCGCGAATGTTTAGATTGCCAAAGTGAAAGTATGTCATACTTATTGACATTGAAAAAATATTTAACACACCGTTCTATGTTCTAACGGTGAGTTAATAATAGCGTGTGTAAATCCCATGAGCACGTGCTGAATATATCATTAAACACCTTTTATAAAAATCACTGCCGGCAATCGAAGCCGTGGGAAAAGTAACGTTTTATACAATCATGCCGGATTCAGCATTTATCGATTGACAAATGTATTTGGCATCGACATAAAATTTTGATTAACACCAACGCTTAATAATTTAACAGTCTAACTGTAACCAAATGCTAATAGCAATATATATATATATATATATATATATATATATATATATATATATATATATATATATATAAGTAGCAGATTTAGTGTTACAAGTGCTCATGCACATTTATCTCTAGATCTAATTTTTACGACTGCATAAATTGTCTTTAAGTGAAGTGCATGTTTCTTAAGGAATAGATGTAGATGTTCGCATGGTGTCTGTGTGTGTGTGTGTAGTATGGGAAAAGGGATATATGCACATCGACAACTATAAATCATAACACGTTACTTTATGGCCAGTAAAAGCGGCGGTTGTTACTCACTTTATCACCTTTTGTTGCTACTTCTTATGCTCTTTGTGAGCCGTATAGATTAGGTATATATATATGCGCGAATAACAAATCGCCGCTTTTCATCGCCAGAGGCAATATATCAGTTTCCAAATTATTTATTGGTCGTGCAATCAGCACTTTCTTCCAACAATTACCGGATCGAAATATATGTGCATAATGCGTTCGCGCCCATATTAATTTTCGAATGAAATATGATTGTTTAAATTGAGGTAATGAATTAGTCAATCTGATTTAAAAAAAAATACAGAAGGCCGAACGACTACAGGTCTGTAGCCAAATTGGCTTCCACTTTCAGATAATGTATTGTTTTATAAAAATTAATGTAAATCAATGTTAAATAAAACTTGGGCCTTGAAGAAACAGTGTGCCGAAATTATCAAAACTACTGTCATTCTTAAACCAGTGCCGTTTTGTGGAGTAATTAAAATTGAATACCGGTAGATAATTTATGATTGAAGAAAACAAACACGATGGGAGTATTACTATTGTTATGCAACACAACCAACTGATAAATTGTGAAGAATTTTCGTGCACATTATGAAATCTTGTAATTACACGCAAATACAATTGATCATTGTTTATCTTCATATCGAACCTTTCGCAACGGCTTAAATTTGAAACATTTATAATCCTCATTATGGATCTCGTCGGTGCCATCGCATTGCAACACGAAACAATAGTAATTGCGGTGGAAGGAAATATTTAATGTCAATATACTGAAATTGAAAATAGTTTCCAAATTCATCATAAATTAACTGCCGCACTCTCTTCAAAACGTATTAATTCTTTGTGTGTGTTGAAGTAATACGACAATAAATTGTAGAGAATTCAACAAGTCGTTAATTCTGTGGATGTGTTAACGACAAGCCAAAGTGAGTAAAGAAAGTATGGTTACCGTATGTGCAGCACACACACACGGCTTTGTCTCAAAATGATGAGGTTGTAAAATGGTACTAAAAATATTCTTCCTGCTTGCAACTTAACGCTATCATATACCGATGTCATATTACGATGTTTATTATCGAGTAAGCGACAATATCATGACTGTTAGTGTGCGTAAAGATTCCAACATTGTTATTTATCATGTAACAGAAATATCCCCCTATAAAATTTTAAAGAAATTTGATAACCATATGATGTCACGTCGCAATACAAGACAATAGAATTATAATATATTGGTTTCGCATCTTAAAGTCATGTCAAACTCAAAAGTACTTTAAGCCTATTAGCTAAGCGTAATTCAATTCCTAATTAGCGCCTCGATATCGCCGTCTGGCGTGTTCAATTAAAAAAAAAATGTCGGTAATAACGTAATGGCGAGGCGAGTTTGTAATTTAATTACGGACAAAACGTACAAAATGGGAGGCGACGTTTATAATTTGAATTTTGAAATGTGGCTCTAATTGCGTGTCGGATCCTCTCTCAACCATCGGCCATCGGACGGAATATCGCATTTAATCAAGTGAATCTATGGTATTTCTAAAGTACTATTGATGATGTGTAGATGTAATGTTCTGAATATGCTGTAATGTAATTGACGTGAGAATGCATTTGTAATTGCAGTCTCGCAGTCTGGGAATCCGATACGGCCATTATTTGAGGTCGATTAGAGGTTAATAAATATTTCGCTTAAAATACCAATTGTAAAAAGTTACCATCTACATGTGTAATATTATTTGCAATAATTATATCAACCGGATAGGTAGGTGAGTAACTCCCATTTTTATTTTCATCATAAATTTTCAATAAAACTGACAATAGAGTCACTGCCCTGTACTTAAAAATACAGAATTAAACTTTTTTCTTATAAATAAATTGGGACCATGAATAATATTTTTCGTGCCATCTTAACCCATTCACTGCTAACAGTTTTAGAAAGCAGTACTCCAGATGAAATATTTGTTTTCTAGTTAGTGTGTAGTCATACTGTAACTTACTTTTGAAGTCAAAAGGATTTGAAAAATGAAAATACAATTCCTGTATATGTTGATGAAGCCTAAAGCCATCAGGCCCACTTATCATAGAATATACATGACGCTTTTAGACGTCATCAGCACTCAATGGGTTAAAAATATTGGTGAGATTTTATAATTTTGTATGGTTTTTTCTTTGAAAGAGATTGGGAAGTCATTTGCACATAAAACTGTTGATATTTTGATGTTATTATTATGTTTAAAGAGGAGGCAAAGTATATAACGTATAGACAATAAAACAAAAATGTTCAATAATCATCTAAAAACTTTCTTAAAGGCAACACATTTTGAAATTTGTAAAAATGTGAACACAGATTATTATTGCATCAAGAAATCACAATTTCAAAAATCCAAAAAGTTAAAATCAAGAAAAATCGTTTGTTACTGTACGTACGCGGCGGGCGTGAAAAGTGTTTTCCGCACGTTACCATTGCGGCGCTAGGTAAAAAAACAACTTTCGCATATCATTTTCTTAACGTCAGTAAAAATATAATACCAATGTTTAAAATAAAAAATAAAGTAATCAAGACATTGAATGCAAAAGCAAACGATGGATCTGTTTGCGGTGCTCATTTATATCTAGTCACCTAGTTGTCTGCGATTGTCTTTTTATTGCTGAATGAGGCAACGTTTCTTAACCATTTTCTCATAAAAAGTATATGCACAATCATCAGGGTATAGACTCGCTTCATTTATTTAATTTGCAAGCTCTGTGTGGTCTCGTCCGCACAAAAAACTAGCGCCCAACAAGAAGTAGGCAGGCTTATCAAAGGATCATTATATTGTTGTTTATTTCACATAATTTTACTTGTATTATGTGTGTGTTTGTGTGTGTCCGTCGCTCTTATGGAAAATATATTCATGAAGAATATATTTAATTAACAATATTGTTCGTGTCGTGAATGGACAGATGAATGTCCATTACTCAACAAGCGTGGCACAAAGAGGATATTTTTTTATTTTAAAGAAAACAATATTTATTAAAAGCAAATTTTGAATAATCTCAAAAAAAACATATGTATATAAATATATTTTGCGCAAATGTAAAAATTATTTAACCAAACAAAAAATTCTAATGTCTTCATCCACTCTTTTTAGGTTGTGGCCACATTTATTCTAAGTAAATTTGAGAAGTTTCAAGTCGATTTTGTTTTTCGAGTCGCTAAAATAATTACGGATTATTTCGATATCTAAGAAAAGGGGGTTGGTAATTTTTTGCAGAATTGTAATTCTGAATGTATTGTGGGTGACTCTAGAAAATTTCAAGTCGATCGTAACTGTTTTTATACATTTTTTTTTTCTAGAGATCTAAATTTAATATTTTGTTTAATCTTACTCTCTGTTCGCATAGGATTATTTCGATATCTAAGAAAGGGGTGTTGGTAAATTTTTACAGAATTACAATTCTGAATGTATTGTGGGTGAATCTAGAAAATTTCAAGTCGATAGTAACTGTTTTTATATTATTTTTTTTCTAGAGATCTAAATTTAATATTTGGTTAAATCTTACTCTCTGTTCGCATAGGATTATTTTGATATCTAAGAAAGGGGTGTTGGTAAATTTTTACAGAATTACAATTCTGAATGTATTGTGGGTGAATCTAGAAAATTTCCAGTCGATCGTAACTGTTTTTATATTTTTTTTTCTAGAGATCTAAATTTAATATTTTATTTAATCTTACTCCCTGTTCGCATAGGATTATTTCGATATCTAAGAAAGATGTGTTGGTAAATTTTTACAGAATTATAATTCTGAATGTATTGTGGGTGAATATAGAAAATTTCAAGTCGATCGTAACTGTTTTTATATATTTTTTTCTAGAAATCTAAATTTAATATTTTGTTTAATCTTACTCTCTGTTCGCATAGGATTATTTCAATATCTAAGAAAGGGATGTTGGTAAATTTTTACAGAATTATAACTCTGAATGTATTGTGGGTGAATCTAGAAAATTTCAAGTCGATCGTAACTGTTTTTATTTTTTTTTTTCTCGAGATCTAAATTTAATATTTTGTTTAATCTTACTCTCTGTTCGCATAGAATTATTTCGATATCTAAGAAAGGGGTGTTGGTAAATGTTTACTGAATTCTGAATGTATTGTGGGTGAATCTAGAAAATTTCAAGTCGATCGTAACTGTTTTTATATTTTTTTTTCTAGAGATCTAAATTTAATATTTTATTTAATCTTACTCTCTGTTCGCATAGGATTGTTTCGATATCTAAGAAAGGGGTGTTGGTAAATTTTTACAGAATTACAATTCTGAATGTATTGTGGGTGAATCTAGAAAATTTCAAGTCGATCGTAACTGTTTTTATATTTTTTTTTCTAGAGATCTAAATTTAATATTTTGTTTAATCTTACTCTCTGTTCGCATAGGATTATTTCGATATCTAAGAAAGGGTGTTGGTAAATTTTTACAGAATTACAATTCTGAATGTATTGTGGGTGACTCTAGAAAATTTCAAGTCGATCGTAACTGTTTTTATTTATTTTTTTCTAGAGATCTAAATTTAATATTTTGTATAATCTTACTCTCTCTCCTCTCTCTCTCTCTCTCTCTCTCTGTTCGAATGGGATTATTTCGATATCTAAGAAAGAAGTGTTGGTAAATTTTCACATAATTGTAATTCTGAATGTATTGTGGATAAATCTAGAAAATTTGAAGTAGAAAGCAACTTTCTAATAATTTTTTCTAGAGGTCTAAATTTAAATGAAGTGATGATAGTTTGATGAAGTGTTGATAATTTTTACAGAAACGTTGTTTAGCATTCCTTATAATCAAATTTAGCGAGTTTCAAATCGATGGCAATTATTTTTATATTTTTTCCAAGTCACTAAAATTATTACATTTTTTTCAAAACTTCGCACTCTGTTTTCATTCAATTATTCCGAAATTTAGGGATGAAGTGTCAATAGTTATGACAGAAACGTAATTTAGTATTCACTATAAGCAAATTTGAGAAATTTCAAATCGATGGCAATTATTTTTATATTTTTTCCAAGTCACTAAAATTATTACATTTTTTTCAAAACTTCGCACTCTGTTTTCATTCAATTATTCCGAAATTTAGGGATGAAGTGTCAATAGTTATGACAGAAACGTAATTTAGCATTCACTATAAGCAAATTTGAGAAGTTTCAAATCGATGGCAATTATTTTTATATTTTTTCCAAGTCACTAAAACTATTACATTTTTTTCAAAAATTCGCACTCTGTTTTCATTCAATTATTCCAAAATTTAGGAATGAAGTGTCAAGAGTTATGACAGAAACGTAATTTAGCATTCACTATAAGCAAATTTGAGAAGTTTCAAATCGATGGCAATTATTTTTATATTTTTTCCAAGTCACTAAAATTATTACATTTTTTTCAAAACTTCGCACTCTGTTTTCATTCAAATATTCCAAAATTTAGGGATGAAGTGTCAATAGTTATGACAGAAACGTAATTTAGCATTCACTATAAGCAAATTTGAGAAGTTTCAAGTCGATGGCAATTGTCTTTATATTTTTTCCAAGTCACTAAAATTATTACATTTTTTTCAAAACTTCGCACTCTGTTTTCATTCAATTATTCCAAAATTTAGGGATGAAGTGTCAATAGTTATGACAGAAACGTAATTTAGCATTCACTCTAAGCAAATTTGAGAAGTTTCAAATCGCTGGCAATTATTTTTATATTTTTTCCAAGTCACTAAAATTATTACATTTTTTCAAAACTTCGCACTCTATTTTCATTCAATTATTCCAAAATTTAGGCATGAAGTGTCAATATTTATGACAGAAACATAATTTAGCATTAACTATAAGCAAATTTGAGAAGTTTCAAATCGATGGCAATTATTTTTATATTTTTTCCAAGTCACTAAAATTATTACATTTTTTTCAAAACTTCGCACACTGTTTTCATTCAATTATTCCAAAATTTAGGGATGAAGTGTCAAGAGTTATGACAGAAACGTAATTTAGCATTCACTATAAGCAAATTTGAGAAGTTTCAAATCGATGGCAATTGTTTTTATATTTTTTTCAAGTCAACTACAAAATGATGATATAACATTAACAATAATTAAACGATTTAATGTGTCATGCAAATTAAATTCTCAACAATGAAGCACTTAATACTGGAATTAAATACGCAAGCGAATATTTCAAATAGTTACATAAATACGTGGATTAGCAGAGGAGGTTCAAGGCTGGACCACGTGCAGAATCGCGGTAGCTTCAGATGTCATCGACACTAATCTTCAATCTTCATCATATTCCCCCCGCGGAATGTGGGGCGATTATATCGAGGCGAAATGTGTACATTTACACATCTTCATTTAAACGAAGGTTAGTGCACGTCTCCAGATATGGACGATTTTGTAATTTCATGGGCAGGCCGCGGCGTGTATGTACAACTCCGGTAGTTAAATCCGATGAAATTGCAATATTACTGAATGAACGCTAAGCGTGGAAAGATTCGGTTAAGTGAAAGTACTGTAAGTCGAGAGAGAGAAAGAGAGAGAGAGAAAAACGGCCAGCACACTTGAGGTCAGGCAGAAGAACAAGTGCTAATTCACCTTCATTCTTACAGAAATAAAGACATACAATTTATTTGCGCCTTGAGGTACACTCTCCATGCTCTCGTACCTAGGAAGTAAGGCACAGTATGAAGAATGCAACAATGGCCGGTATTGATGCTTCGATACGATCATGCTTCACATGAAATTGATGAATTTATTAGTTACTCGTAAACACAAATCGTTTTTATTGCATTAAAATGTGCACAAATAATAAATCAAAATAAAATATTTTTTATAAGTAACAATACAGAAAACACTATTCAGAATAATATTAAATGATTGAAAACATTCTGCAGATGTTTTTTTTTTAGTTATTCAACTGAAAACTCGAGAATGTTTTTTGTTACAGATATTGAAAAAAGTAAAATTTCGGCTAAAATAAAAGCAAATCACAAGGGACTGTCACTCAACATTACTTATCATTATCAGGAATTCAATATTGAAGTAAAAAATCAGAACATTCTGAAGATGATTTTTGAGTTATTTAACTAAAAACTCGAAAATATTGGGTGAAATTTCGATTAAAATCAAAGCGAATTACAATTGACAGTCATTCAAAATAACTCATCAATATTAGGGCTTTAATATTCATGCAGAAGATCAAAACATTCTGCAGATTAATTTTGAGTTATTCAACTAGAGACTCGAAAATGTTAATTTTTTGTAATAAATCTTTAGAAAAAGTGAAATTTTGTTTAAAATCAAAGCAAATCACAATGAACTGTCACTCAAAATCACGTATAAATAGTAGGGTTTCAATATTTATTTCAAAGATGAAAACATTCTGCTGATGATTTTTGAGTTATTCAACTGAAAATTCGAAAATGTTAAATTTTTAAGTTATGAATTTTCAAAATTGTTCCCGCAATAAGATTAAAATTTCATCCGAAGTTAGAAGAATGATAAAAAATTGAAATCGTTGCGTAATTGTTTTACTACTGCTTAGAGGTACTTTGGCATTGATTTTCTAATTCATGGCGCTCGCGTCATTAAAAAATTCCAAGTTTGACAAAAGTTGTGAATTTTCAAAATTGTCCCTGCAATAAGCTTCAAATTTCATCCGAAGTTAGAAAAATGATAAAAAATTGAAACTGTTGCGTAATTGTTCTGCAACTGCTTAGAGGTACTTAGGCATTTATTTTATAACTAATGCAGCTTGCGCCATTAAAAAATTCCAAGTATGATAAAAGTTATGAATTTTCAAAATTGTCCCTGCAATAAGTTTAAAATTTCATCCGAAGTTAGAAAAATGATAAAAAATTGAAACCGTTGCGTAATTGTTTTACAACTGCTTAGAGATACTTTGGCATTGATTTTCTAACTAATGCAGCTTGCGTCATTAAAAAATTCCAAGTATGATAAAAGTTATGAATTTTTAAAATTGTCCCTGCAATAAGTTTAAAATTTCATCCGAAGTTACAAAAATGATAAAAAATTGCGTAATTGTTTTACAACTGCTTAGAGGTACTTTGGCATTGATTTTCTAACTAATGCAGCTTGCGCCATTAAAAAATTCCAAGTATGATAAAAGTTATGAATTTTCAAAATTGTCCCTGCAATAAGATTAAAATTTCATCCAAAGTTAGAAAAATGATAAAAAATTGAAATCGTTGCGTAATTGTTTTACAACTTCTTAGAGGTACTTTGGCATTGATTTTCTAACTAATGCAGCTTGCGCCATTAAAAAATTCCAAGTATGATAAAAGTTATAATTTTCAAAATTGTCCCTGCGATAAGTTTAAAATTTCATTCGAAGTTAGAAAAATTATAAAAAATTGAAATCGCCGCGTAATTGTTTTCCAACTGTTTAGAGATAAGTTGGCATTGATTTTTTAATAAATGCAGTTTACGTCATTAAAAAATTCCAAGTATGATAAAAGTTATGAATTTTCAAAATTGTCCCTGCAATAAGTTTAAAATTTCATCCGAAGTTATAAAAATGATAAAAAATTGAAACCGTTGCGTAATTGTTTTACAACTGCTTAGAGGTACTTTGGCATTGATTTTCTAACTAATGCAGCTTGCGTCATTAAAAAATTCCAGGTATGATAAAAGTTATGAATTTTTAAAATTGTCCCTGCAATAAGTTTAAAATTTCATCCGAAGTTACAAAAATGATAAAAAATTGCGTAATTGTTTTACAACTGCTTAGAGGTACTTTGGCATTGATTTTCTAACTAATGCAGCTTGCGTCATTAAAAAATTCCAAGTATGATAAAAGTTATGAATTTTCAAAATTGTCCCTGCAATAAGTTTAAAATTTCATTCGAAGTTAGAAAAATGATAAAAAATTGAAATCGTTGCGTAATTGTTTTACAACTTCTTAGAGGTACTTTGGCATTGATTTTCTAACTAATGCAGCTTGCGCCATTAAAAAATTCCAAGTATGATAAAAGTTATAATTTTCAAAATTGTCCCTGCGATAAGTTTAAAATTTCATTCGAAGTTATAAAAATGATAAAAAATTGAAATCGCCGCGTAATTGTTTTCCAACTGTTTAGAGATAATTTGGCATTGATTTTTTAATAAATGCAGTTTACGTCATTAAAAAATTCCGAGTATGATAAAAGTTATGAATTTTCAAAATTGTCCCTGCAATAATATTAAAATTTCATCCGAAGTTAGAAAAATGATAAAAAATTGAATCGTTGCGTAATTGTTTTGCAACTGCTTAGAGGTACTTTTGGAATTGATTTTCTAACTAATGCAGCTTGCGTCATTAAAAAATTCCAAGTATGATAAAAGTTATGAATTTTCAAAATTGTCCCTGCAAGATTATTAAAATTTCATCCAAAGTTAGAAAAATGATAAAAAATTGAAATCGTTGTGTAATTGTTTTACAACTGGTTAGAGGTACTTTGGCATTGATTTTCTAACTAATGCAGCTTGCCTCATTAAAAAATTCCAAGTATGATAAAAGTTATGAATTTTTAAAACTGTCCCTGCAATAAGTTTAAAATTTCATCCGAAGTTACAAAAATGATAAAAAATTGCGTAATTGTTTTACAACTGCTTAGAGGTACTTTGGCATTGATTTTCTAACTAATGCAGCTTGCGCCATTAAAAAATTCCAAGTATGATAAAAGTTATAATTTTCAAAATTGTCCCTGCGATAAGTTTAAAATTTCATTCGAAGTTAGAAAAATTATAAAAAATTGAAATCGCCGCGTAATTGTTTTCCAACTGTTTAGAGATAAGTTGGCATTGATTTTTTAATAAATGCAGTTTACGTCATTAAAAAATTCCAAGTATGATAAAAGTTATGAATTTTCAAAATTGTCCCTGCAATAAGTTTAAAATTTCATCCGAAGTTATAAAAATGATAAAAAATTGAAACCGTTGCGTAATTGTTTTACAACTGCTTAGAGGTACTTTGGCATTGATTTTCTAACTAATGCAGCTTGCGTCATTAAAAAATTCCAGGTATGATAAAAGTTATGAATTTTTAAAATTGTCCCTGCAATAAGTTTAAAATTTCATCCGAAGTTACAAAAATGATAAAAAATTGCGTAATTGTTTTACAACTGCTTAGAGGTACTTTGGCATTGATTTTCTAACTAATGCAGCTTGCGTCATTAAAAAATTCCAAGTATGATAAAAGTTATGAATTTTCAAAATTGTCCCTGCAATAAGTTTAAAATTTCATTCGAAGTTAGAAAAATGATAAAAAATTGAAATCGTTGCGTAATTGTTTTACAACTTCTTAGAGGTACTTTGGCATTGATTTTCTAACTAATGCAGCTTGCGCCATTAAAAAATTCCAAGTATGATAAAAGTTATAATTTTCAAAATTGTCCCTGCGATAAGTTTAAAATTTCATTCGAAGTTATAAAAATGATAAAAAATTGAAATCGCCGCGTAATTGTTTTCCAACTGTTTAGAGATAATTTGGCATTGATTTTTTAATAAATGCAGTTTACGTCATTAAAAAATTCCGAGTATGATAAAAGTTATGAATTTTCAAAATTGTCCCTGCAATAATATTAAAATTTCATCCGAAGTTAGAAAAATGATAAAAAATTGAATCGTTGCGTAATTGTTTTGCAACTGCTTAGAGGTACTTTTGGAATTGATTTTCTAACTAATGCAGCTTGCGTCATTAAAAAATTCCAAGTATGATAAAAGTTATGAATTTTCAAAATTGTCCCTGCAAGATTATTAAAATTTCATCCAAAGTTAGAAAAATGATAAAAAATTGAAATCGTTGTGTAATTGTTTTACAACTGGTTAGAGGTACTTTGGCATTGATTTTCTAACTAATGCAGCTTGCCTCATTAAAAAATTCCAAGTATGATAAAAGTTATGAATTTTTAAAACTGTCCCTGCAATAAGTTTAAAATTTCATCCGAAGTTACAAAAATGATAAAAAATTGCGTAATTGTTTTACAACTGCTTAGAGGTACTTTGGCATTGATTTTCTAACTAATGGCGCTTGCGTCATTAAAAAATTCCAAGTATGATAAAAGTTATGAATTTTCAAAATTGTCCCTGCAATAATATTAAAATTTCATCCGAAGTTTGAAAAATGATAAAAAATTGAAATCGTTGCGTAATTGTTTTACAACTGCTTAGAGATACTTTGGCATTGATTTTCTAATCAATGCAGCTTGCGTCATTTAAAAATTCCAAGTATGATGAAAGTTATGAATTTTCAAAATTGTCTCTGCAATAAGATTAAAATTTCATCCGAATTTACAAAAATAATAAAAAATTGAAATCGTTGCGTAATTATTTTACAACTGCTTAGAGGTACTTTGGCATTGATTTTCTAACTAATGCAGCTTGCGTCATTAAAAAATTCCATGTATAATAAAAGTTATTAATTTTCAAAATTGTTCCTGCAATAATATTAAAATTTCATCCGAAGTTAGAAAAATGATTAAAAATTGAAACCGTTGCTTAATTGTTTTACAACTGCTTAGAGATACTTTGGCATTGATTTTCTAACTAATGCAGCTTGCGTCATTAAAAAATTCCAAGTATGATAAAAGTTATAAATTTTCAAAATTGTCCCTGCAATAAGTTTAAAATTTCATCAGAGCTTAGAAAAATGATAAAAAATTGAAATCGTTGCGTAATTGTTTTACAACTGCTTAGACGTACTTTGGCATTGATTTTCTAACTAATGCAGCTTGCGTCATTAAAAAATTCCAAGTATGATAAAAGTTATGAATTTTCAAAATTGTCCCTGCTGTAATATTAAAATTTCATCCGAAGTTAGAAAAATGATAAAAAATTGAAATCGCCGCGTAATTGATTTGCTACTGCTTAGAGATATTTTGGCATAGTGTTTGCGTCATTAAAAAATTCCTAGTGTGATAAAAGTTATGAATTTTCAAAAATTTGATTATAATTTCAGCTGGAGTTAAAAATATGTGTCTAAGAGATATTTTGTCGTCAAATTATCCCACAAACCAAAATTGTTTGTAGGATAGAGCCCAACCGTCAGTTCAATTTGACTTCACCTATAAACACTGTTTTTGGTCTTCTTTTCAGTCCAAATGTTTAATGTAAAATAAGTGAAATGGTTTCGACCGTTACTAATAGTTAATCCGTAATTAAACTGAATTAAAAAATTCTTATTTGTGAATCATAGTGAACCTTCAAATTCAATTATTATTATTGCCAAGATAGCCATATTTGATTCATCCACTTCTGCAACGCAAAATGCACGTTATTATTAATCCTCGTACTGCAACATTCATGAGGTGATGCCACTTTCTTCTCTCGCGTTTGGTCATCACACGTGTTCCGAGTTTCTCCTCTCGGATGAGAGATGAGATCGCATTTATTAGAATAATTGAAATTACGTAAACGTGGCTGTATATTAATTTTCGAATGAAAAATCGCCGACGAAAAAATGGTATTAATGTGGGAACCGTTCTCTATCGGCAAATGCATCGGATTATTAATTTATGCGCCACGTGACATTTCCTCTGAGAACTGCGGAATCATGATTTCGCGTTTTATAAATTACGACTTTCGTTTGTGCATTGCCCTTTTACGATGAAATGTATCGTTTGAGCGCATCGTCATTCCGTTTCGAGGATTTCACGTTTCCCGCTCGGACTTCCTCAATGGTGTTTTGTCTGCCTAGTGCGGAAAAGTGCTTGTTTGCCGCACGGCGAGTGCCGCAAGCGTGGTTTTACGCGAGATGGACGCACTATTTTTTTAAAACTTCGAACTTCTTCAATAATGGAATGGTTTTTTGTCTGCCTTGTGTGGAAAAGTGCTTGTTTGCCGCACGGTGGACGCGTGAGTGCTGCAAGCGTACTTTTAATCGAGGTGGACGCACTATTTTTTTTTCTACTTCGGACTTCCTCGATAACGGAATGATTATTTTTCTGCCAAGTGCGGAAAAGTGCTTGTTTGTCGCACGGTGGGCGCTTGAGTGCCGCAAGCGTGCTTTTATGCGGGGTAGACACACTTTTTTTTTCCACTTCAGACTTCCTCAATAATGGTTATTTGTCATGAAAGTGCTGCAAACGTATTTTCACAAAAACATCTTTTGCTCAAATTACCTACCCAACCTGACCTTAAATTAAGTTATATATTATTAGAATCGTGTATTAATATTCACCCTCTATAAATCCATAAATCATTCGACCTTGTTGCGCACCAATTAATCACCATCATCCGTGATTGTAAACAATTAAAAATTAATTACGTAACAGTGTTCGTGCGCAGGACATAATTGTTTATTGGCAAACACGTGCTCTGAATAGAATTTTTTTTCAACTGACTAAATCACATAATAACAACTCATGAATGTTTTGTACCATGAGATGAGGTGAACCGACAATATTCAAATATACATAAGACTCATTTTTGACGCGGTAATAACAGTCATTACATATTTCAACCGGCTCTCGGATAATACGAAACCAACATTGCAGCTCCTTGCTCTTTACTTATTTGAAGAAATACGGGTAAAAGCTCTCTCGGTTTTAAAAAGGATGAGTGGCGATCAGATAAATCCCTGCGGAGGGTTTTATTGAGATTACGCCAGGTACCCCAATTTTTTTTAATTTGGTTGGTACCGCAGCGGTCTGCTATAAATTACACCGCTTGTTATCTTTGCCGAAATCTTGCATTTCAGGAGACAACGAATCCTTTTGTTGCCAAAAACAATTCGGTTCCGAGAATCCGCACATTGTGGAAAGTTTATACCAGCGCAATAATCTCAAGATTTAATTGCATTGAATTAAAATTCTTAATTTATATGACGACCTTCACCTAGAAACCGAGACAACATTCCTCCAGTAGCTAAAGTAAAGCCACGAAGGACTCGATTAGTGCACCTTTTTGATTGTCCGTTTTTTTGCAATGAGAAAATCTTTGAAACCGCAACCATATTTAATATACCATGGCCTCATTTTACGCAAATTTGCCTTTAATTATTAAACAACCTTCGCTTCAATTATACTTTTGATGTTTCAATTTTCCACCTGGGGTTGTTTTAATTTCTTAATTTGCAAATTTGCAGACGCAACCTTCAACATCAAAGATCAGCAACTGTTCTGTTATGTAAACAAAAATTATACCACCGACCTTGCATTCATTTAAGGAGAATTGTCCGTCGATAAAAATAAAAATAAATTTATAAATACACTTTTGTGTCGATATTCAAATCAACATGCCATTCAAATTGGCGCCGTTTTTTTTTCTTTTGTTTGCTCAATGTAGGTAGCTCCGATCGTTTATTTGTAGATATACCTGATGGTGCTGCCACGTGGTAGGTACGACTTTTTTCTTGTTACACGTCTAAATATAGCACATTCATTAATTTTATGTTACAATTACTTGCAAATTGAGTTAGTATTAAAGTTGCGAATGGCCTCCCCGCATTTCGACCACCCCGGTACTATGAAGTGGCAAATAAGTACAGGTTTATATAGAGGCAATTTAGTTTATGAATAGCGTCGGATTTTATTTGTTTCTTAGCAGCATCATTTCACCGAGGATCAAAGGTATTTCTTATATATTCTAATGGGATTAAATCAAGCAGCCTTTGTACAACAATTCTTTGGTTGGTTTACGGAATCTTGTTAAAAAGTTAAAAATCGGATTAAGATTAACCCTTAATTAACCCGTTTCAATTATATTAAAACACACCTTTGTTATCTCCGATAAAAGTAGCCAAATTTGCGCCTTGTGCTTTTAATAATGACCTTGTGAATTATTTTGACTTCATCAGTCAAACATTTAAAGATTGCAGTAATGCAGATTTGTGGTAGTGAGAGGAATAATTGAATAACTCAACAATAAAGGTGGTTGAATAATTAAATTCTTTATCTATTTTATTTAAAGGATTTTTTTGATTCCATCCGCCAATTTAAAAAAAAAATTAATAATTGCATAAACGAAATTTGAAGGTATTAGGAAAAGCTATTGAATAACTCGAAATTGGTGGTTGTTAATTACATAACTATAGTATAATTTTATATAATTTAATAGCTTGTCAATTATGTTTACTTCTTCAATAAAAATATTTAAACATTGCTATATCACAGTTTTGAGGTAGTGAGAAGAATAATTGAATAACTTAATCATGATAAGGTTACAAATGTAACTTTAATCTCGTTTTATAAATAATTAAATTCTTTATCAATTTTATTTAAAGGATTTTTTGATTCCATCAACCAATTTTTTATAAAAAAAAATTTAATAATTGCAAAAACGAAATTTTAAGATATTAGAAAAAACAATTGAATAACTCAAAATTGGTGGTTGTTAATTATCTAACTATAATATAATTTTATATAATTTAATAGCTCGTGAATTATTTTTACTTCATCAGTCAAAATATTTAAACATTGAAATATCACAATTTTGAGATAGTGAGACAAATAATTGAATAACTCAAGAATAAAGGTAGTTACAAACATAACTCTAATCTCATTTTATAAGTAATTAAATTCTTCACATATTTTATTTAAAGGATTTTTTGATTCCATCAACCAATTTTTTATTAAAAAAAATTTAATAATTGCAAAAACGAAATTTTAAGATATTAGAAAAAACAATTGAATAACTCAAAATTGGTGGTTGTTAATTACCTAACTATAATATAATTTTATATAATTTAATAGCTCGTGAATTATTTTTACTTCATCAGTCAAAATATTTAAACATTGAAATATCACAATTTTGAGGTAGTGAGACAAATAATTGAATAACTCAAGAATAAAGGTAGTTACAAACATACATATAATCTCATTTTATAAGTAATTAAATTCTTCATATATTTTATTTAAAGGATTTTTTGATTCCATCAACCAATTTTTTATAAAAAGATATTTAATAACCGCAAAACCCAAATTTTGAGTTACTAGGAAAAACAATTGAATAACTCAAAATTGGTGATTATTAATTACATAATTGTAGTATAATTGTATACGTATTTAAATTCTCCAACTATTTTATTTGAGAATTTTTTTTATTCGATCAGCCAATTTTCTATAAAAAAAAAATATTTAAAAATTGGAAAAATTAAAATTAGATATAGTGTTTGAAAGAATTGAATAACTCAGTAGCGGAGATTTTTAAAATACATCATCATCTTTATTGCAGACAATTAACAATATAAAGCAAAATAATTACTATTTGTATTTTAAACAATTATGTTAGTACGTCGTCTGTCTGGGCTAACGACCATTTCTTTCTGCCCGTTTTTTTTTTAATAATAATAAAGTTAGTATTACTTTATGGCTAATTTAAATCCTTGTTTATTTTATTTGAAGGATTTTTGTATTTCTTATAAAAAAAATATATAAAAATTGCAAAAACAAAAAGAAAAATAATTGCATAACTCAATAATGGAGGTTGTTAGAAACATAAGACTTATCAGCATCGGGGCCCTTATATTTATTCAAATGATTCAAACATTTTTGTTTTTTGAGTTTTTCGACTGAAAACGCGAGAATGTCAATTTTTTTGAACAAATATTTGGAAAAGCTGAAATTTCGGTTAAAATCGAAACAAATCATAATAAACTGTCCCTCAAAATTATTTATCAATATCAGGGCTTTAATATCCATGCAAAAGATGAAAACATTCTGAGTTATTCAGAAAACTCGAAAATTTAAATTTTTTATAACAAAAATTTGGAAAAGCTAAAATTTCGTTTAAAATCAAAGCAAATCACAATGGACTGTCACTCAAAATTACTTATTATTATCAGGGCTTTAATATTCAGATAAAAGATCAAAACATTTTGCAGATGTTTTTTGAGTTGTTCAACTAAAAACGTGAGAATGTCAATTTTTTGGAACAAATATTTGGAAAAACCGAAATTTCGTTTAAAATCAAAGCAAATCGCAATGAACTATCACTCAAAATTACTTATCAATATTAGGTCTTTAATATTCATGCAAAATATGAAAACCTTGTGAAGATGGTTTTTGAATTATTCATCTGAAAACTCGAAAATTTCAATTTTTTAGAACAAATATTTGGAAAAGTTCAAATCAAAGCAAATCACAACGGACTGTCACTTAAAAAGACTCGATATTATCAGGACTTTAATATTTCGACAAAAGATCAAACATTCTGTAGATGTTTTTTAAGTTGTTCAACTGAAAACGTGAGAATGTCAATATTTTGGAAAAAATATTTAGAAAAGCTGAAATTTCGGTTAAAATCAAAGCAAATCACAACGGATTGTTACTCAAAATTACTTATTATTATCAAGACTGATATTCAGACAAAATAACAAAACATGGTTTTTGAGTTATTTAACTAAAAGCTCTAAAATATGAGTTTTTTGGAACAAATATTGGAAAAAGTAAAATTTCGGTTAAAATCAAAGTAAATCACAATAAACTGTCACTCATAATCACTTATCAATATTTATGCAAAAGATTAAAACATTTTACAGACCGAAAACTAGAGAATGTCAATTTTTTGGAACAAATATTTGGAAAAGCTGAAATTTCGGTTAAAATCGAAAAAAAAAAAATCACAACGAACTTTCACTCAAAATTACCTATTAACAGCAGGTCTTTAATATCAATGCAAAAGATGAAAACATTCTGAAGATGGTTTTTGAGTTATTCATCTGAAAAATCGAAAATTTCAATTTTTTAGAACAAATATTTAGAAAAGCTGAAATTTCGTTTAAAATCAAAGCAAATCACAACGGACTGTTACTCGAAATTACTTATTATTATCAGGTCTTTAATATTCATGCAAAATATGAAAACCTTGTGAAGATGTTTTTTGAATTATTCATCTCAAAACTCGAAAATTTCAATTTTTTAGAACAAATATTTGGAAAAGCTGAAATTTCGTTTAAAATCAAAGCAAACCACAATGGACTGTCACTCAAAATTATTTATTATTATCAGGACTTTAATATTCAGACAAAAAATTAAAACATTCTGCAGATGTTTTTTGAGTTGTTCAACTGAAAACGTGAGAATGTCAATTTTTTGGAACAAATATTTGGAAAAGCTGAAATATCCGTTGAAATCGTAACAAATCACAACGAACTGTCACTCAAGATCACTAACCAATATCAGGGCTTTAATATCCATGCAAAATATGAAAACATACTGAAGATGGTTTTTGAGTTATTTAACTAGAAAATACGAGTTTTCTGTAACAAATATTGGAAAAAAGTGAAATTTCGGTTAATATCAAAGCAAATCACAATGAAGTGTCGCTCATAATCACTTATCAATATTTATGCTAAAGATTAAAACATTCTACAGACCGAAAACTAGAGAATGTCAATTTTTTGGAACAAATATTTGGAAAAGCTGAAATTTCGGCTAAAATCAAAGCAAATCACAGTGAACTGTGACTCTAAATTATTTATCAATATCAGGCCTTTAATATCAATGCAAAAGATGAAAACATTCTGAAGATGGTTTTGAGTTATTCAGAAAACTCGAAAATTTAAATTTTTTATAACAAAAATTTGGAAAAGCTGAAATTTCGTTTAAAATCAAAGCAAATCACAACGGACTGTTACTCAAAATTACTTATTATTATCAGGACTTTAATATTCAGACAATAGGTCAAAACATTTTGCAGATGCTTTTTAAGTTGTTCAACTGAAAACTAGAGAATGTCAATTTTTTGGAACAAATATTTGGAAAAGCTGAAATTTCGGCTAAAATCAAAGCAAATCACAGTGAACTGTGACTCAAAATTATTTATCAATATCAGGTCTTTAATATCTATGCAAAAGATGAAAACATTCTGAAGATGGTTTTGAGTTATTCAAAAAACTCGAAAATTTAAATTTTTTATAACAAAAATTTGGAAAAGCTGAAATTTCGTTTAAAATCAAAACAAATCACGATGAAGTGTTACTCAAAATCACTTATCAACATCAGGTTTTCAATATTTATACAAAATATTCAAATATTCTGCAGATGGTTTTCGAGTTATTAAATTGAAAACTCGTGAATGTCCATTTTTTGGAACCAATTTTGGAAAAGCTGAAATTTCGGTTAAAATCGAAACAAATCACAGCGGACTATTAGTCAAAATTACTTATCAATATCAAGACTTTAATATTCAAAAAAATATCAAAACATTCTACAGGTGGTTTTTGAGTAATTAGACTAAAAACTTGAAAAGATCAGTTTTTTTTTAAACAAATATTGGGAAAAAGTGAAAATTCGCTTAAAATCGAAGTAAATTATAATGAACTGTCACTTAAAATCGCTTATCAATAACAGGGATTTAATATTCATGGAAAAGATCAAAACATTCTGCAGATTGATTTTCAGTTATTCAACCAAAAACTCGAAAATATGATTTTTTTGTAACACATATTGGGAAAAAGTGAAATTTTGGTTAAAATCAAAGCAAATAACAAAGAACTGTCACTCAAAAGTACTTATCAATATAAGGGCTTTTTTAGTTATTCAACTAGAAACCCGAAAATGTTCATTATTTTGTATTAAATCTTGGGAAAAAGTGATTTTTTTAAATTAATTGAAAGACAAATACAGTGACCATGGCAACGAGCGGATATTTCTCGACCAGAAAAAGTTACACCCGACGGGGAATCGAACCCACTCGATTTTTTTACCCAGTGGGCAGATGCTCGCGCTCTTACCCTCTATTCCACTGAAATAAAAACTTCATTTTTAATTCAATAAAGACGAAAAACAGCCTGAATATTTGAATATTCAACCTGTTCGTAACTATTCAAAAGTTACAGAGTTACGAAAAGGTTGAATATTCATAAATTCAGGCTACTTTTGTCTTTATTGAATTTATTTAATGCTTCTGTAAAAAGTGAGGTTGTCTCAAATTTATTTATGTTTAAGTTAAAATAATTTTATATTTATAATTATGTTTTATGCTGGAATACAATCTCACTAGCTACGATATTATGTAAATGTATTATTATAAATAAATAAAATAAAATGAATATTACCAAATAACTTGTAGGCGCGGCCGGCATGAATCTCGTAATTGAAATAAATTCCGTTTTAATTATCATCCGACTTTCTTCTGGGATGGTCTCTCTGGTTTGAATCAAGTCAAACAGAGGTGGGTGTTTTGTATTTAAAAGAAGAGAGAAAAAAAAACAGGTCCCGCGGGCATGCATTTTGCCATTTAATTAAAGAGTTTAAAACTTTCACTCTCGAGATGCCACTGCGGGTTGACTATAAATCGTAAAGATTGTAATTTATTGTGGAGAGAGCTTTCCAATTCGTCGACCCTTCGCGAATGGCTTTGGGCAGATTATAGTAGTTTGTAGGCGAGCTTTGTTGCATGCAAACCGCTGGTAATTATAGTGATTATACATTTGGAAACGACGAATATTTTCAATGAAAAAGTGTGATTTAGCGAGGAATTCAACACTTGCAAAATAAGTTTAATTCTATTATGTAAATACACAGGCTTAATGTAAATGTCCAATAATATCCAAAAATGTCCAAAAATGTAGAAAAATGTGCAAAGAATGATGATCAATGCACATCTGAACATTTAACTATAAAGTGCAATTTTCTAAAGTAGGCTTAATGGTCTAAAAATGTCCAAAAATGTTCAAAAATGTCCAAAAATGTCCAAAAATATTTAAGAAGAACCCGTCTAATAATGATCAATGCACATTTGAACATCTAACTATACAGTATAATTTTCTAAAGTAGGCTTAATGGTCCAACAATGTTCAAAAATGTCCAAAAATGTCCAAAAACATTTAACAAGAACCCGTCTAATGATGATCAATGCACATTTGAACATTTAACTACAAAGTGTAATTTTCTAAAGTAGGCTTAATGGTCCAAAAATGTCCAAAAATGTCCAAAAATGTTCAAAAATGTCCAAAAACATTTATAAAGAACCAGTCTAATGATGATCAATGCATATCTGAATATTTAACTGTAAAGGGAATTTTTTTAAAGTAGGCTTAATGGTCCAAAAATATCCAAAAATATCCAAAAATGTTCAAAAATGTCCAAAAATGTCCAAAAATATTTAAGAAGAACCCGTCTAATGATAAACAACGCACATTTGAACATTTTGTTGTTAAGTGCAATTTTCTAAAGTATCGAAATGGTGTTAGAAATTTATCATTTATAAAACCTAAATTATAAAATTGTCTCCCCCCACCTTGAATAAATTTCTGCGGTCGCACATAACTCCGGCGCATGTTCTTATTGTCCTATTTTCAAAGATAATGATCGATCGAAAAGCCATTCACTGCAAATAAATTATAATTGCAAAACTATAACAAGTGTCATTAGCCCGTTTTTGTCGGCGTCTAATTTACATCTAAATCTAATTAGAGCTCGATATTGTTTAGGTGTACGTAGGTGCTCGTCCTTGCCCAATTTTCATAATTTATTGGCCGTATTCACTTTGAATTATAATAACGGTACAATATTTAAATTCGGTCGCCATTATTATTTATGAGCCCATTGTGTCGCGCCGTGATATCATTCACAGTTCACAAATTATCGCTCCCGCAAATTATAAAAATCACCGTTAAATAATCGTATTATCTGTTAGGTTTTATAAATGTATAAAAAAATTATCCTATTAATTAATGATTTGTTTAAAATGAAATGCAATAATAAATATTATTTTTTTTTAGTCGTCGTGTGAAAATGTTGTTTCAATTCAAACGTTTACCTTTCGAGTTACAAAATTCACCAGCTGACGTTTTGGGTGTGAACTTGGAATGCTTTGCCTATTTGGACGACATAATAATTGTCTCCGCAACTAGTTTTTCTTGAAAAAATGTTAAATAAATTGACTGCGGCGCGCTTAACACTAAAAAGAGAGAAGTGTCATTTTTGACATTACGCTGAAAATAGTTTTGTATCTCCGATACAACAAACCTAATTGATTGAGCTAATAGTTCCAAGTTATTATTGTGTATTGTGTTTTTTTTTTAAATGTTTTTATATAATTTTGTTTTGTATATTTTCATAAATATTTGTTTAATTTTAAGGGTCAAGTGGTAGAGTAGCCGTAATGGCTAAACTTCACCCTTTGTTCTCTATTGTTCTGGACAATAAAGACGATTATTATTATTACCGATCACTGAGGCAGCAAATTATGTGATGAAACCATTGGATATAGATCCGTTTATATCATTTAAAAATGAAACAATTAGCAGTGGGCCTGGAACACTACCCTGAGGAACTTCTATTTTAAAAAATGTCTGTCTATAGATAGATAGATAGATAGATATTTATTAGTACTTTTGTCAATAAAATGAGTGTACAGTGTATAGGCGCTGTAGAGATTACAGATTTTCAAAAAAAAAACTTTAAACGAAAGCTCTATTTGTTGTGGCTGAATGGTCAAACCTATGCCAAAAAAACAAAAACAAAAAAGCTCTATTTGACATTGTGAATATCTGAAGAATCTTTTTGTACCAAAAGTTTACTCGTAAATAAAAATGGTTTAATAATAACAGAACGAACGTATATATTCCTCAGAGCAATACAAACGTAACCCAGTTAGATATTCCCCACTGGCGTATCAGGCATCCGCCATTTTATGACCGAATTCTTTACGATCTTGATATATAGAACAACGAAGTATAATTGGCTAATAGAATTCGCAATCTTGAATAACGTATGCGCGCACAAACGACAAACTAAAAAAATGCGGTGAGACGCAAGTGCATCGCTCAATTGTCTAGAAGTTTGCCTACAGGGTGGCATTATACACAGTAATTGTTATACGCAAGAAAATTGTGCTCTCCGCTCGGTGATCTATCTCCGCGAGATTAAAATTAGTTACATATACAATGTGAGAGTCGATTGGATCGATAAAAAAATGGGTAAAATAATGCGATATTAATTAATGCGCCTCAAGTTACTGGAATTATCGTGGCGTGGAGCTCTTTTTGTCCGAGTATCGTCTGCCGTAACTACAGGTGAATTTATCCCATTGTTGTCGACGGTTTTTTGTTTATTTATTTTGCAGATTATGAGTGCGCGTGAATGGGTCAATGATTTTACAATGGTGCTGCAGACACTTTGAATTACTGGCGATGTTATAGGTATAGAAATATTACCTGCAAATAAAACAGTATTCAAATTTTGATTGGAGTTTTTAAAAAAAGTTGGCAAGTCAAAAAATTTGCAGAAAAAAATCGATTTTTCCGATTTTGAACGGCCGTAGCGGCTAAACGAAAACTCCAAATTGAACGCGGTTTGCAAATCTGAGCTCCTCGTACGTCAATTAGTCGGATTAGAGATTTTTAATTTTTGATGAAAACGTGAAAAAAGACATGAGTAAACCACTTGGAAATTTGTTAAAAAAAGCAACTTTCTTAATAATCATCGTAGACTATTGAAGTATACCTTTTTTTTATCAGAAAGACGTGAGAAATTGATTGCCGTTAAAAAATTTCAGCAATCTTCAATAACAAAAAAATTAGTCAGTCACCATGAGGATTTTGGAAAATTTAAGAAAATAATTGATTTTCCAGACTTTGATCGGCCGTAGCGGCCAAACGAAAACTCCAAATTGAACGCGGTTTGCAAATCTGAGCTCCTCGTACGTCAATTGGTCGGATTAGAGATTTTGAATTTTTGATGAAATCGTGAAAAAAGACATGACCAACCCCCTTGGAAATTTTGTTAAAAAATGCAACTTTCTTAAAAATCATCGTAGATTATTGAATTTAACTTTATTTTCATCAGAAAGACGAGAGAAATTGATTGCCGTTAAAAAATTTCAGCTAACTTCAATAGCAAAAAAATTAGTCAGTCACCATGAGGATTTTGGAAAATTTACGAAAATAATTGATTTTCCAGACTTTGATCGGCCGTAGCGGCTAAACGAAAACTCCAAATTGAACGCGGTTTGCAAATCTGAGCTCCTCGTTCGTCAATTAGTCGGATTAGAGATTTTGAATTTTTGATGAAATCGTGAAAAAAGACATGACCAACCCCCTTGGAAATTTTGTTAAAAAATGCAACTTTCTTAAAAATCATCGTAGACTATTGAATTTAACTTTATTTTCATCAGAAAGACGAGAGAAATTGATTGCCGTTAAAAAATTTCAGCTAACTTCAATAGCAAAAAAATTAGTCAGTCACAGGGAACATTTTAGAAAATTTACGAAAATAATTGATTTTCCAGACTTTGATCGGCCGTAGCGGCCAAACGAAAACTCCAAATTGAACGCGGTTTGCAAATATGGACTCCTCGTTCGTCAACTAGTCGGATTAGAGATTTTGAATTTTTGATGAAATCGTGAAAAAAGACATGACCAACCCCCTTGGAAATTTTGTTAAAAAATGCAATTTTCTTAAAAATCATCGTGGACTATTGAATTTAACTTTATTTTCATCAGAAAGACGAGAGAAATTGATTGCCGTTAAAAATTTTTAGCTAACTTCAATAGCAAAAAAATTAGTCAGTCACAGTGAACATTTTAGAAAATTTACGAAAATAATTGATTTTCGAGACTTTGATCGGCCGTAGCGGCCAAACGAAAACTCCAAATTGAACGCGGTTTGCAAATCTGAGCTCCTCGTTCGTCAATTAGTCGGATTAGAGATTTTGAATTTTTGATGAAATCGTGAAAAAAGACATGACTAACCCCCTTGGAAATTTTGTAAAAAAATGCAATTTTCTTAAAAATCATCGTGGACTATTGAATTTAACTTTATTTTCATCAGAAAGACGAGAGAAATTGATTGCCGTTATAAAAATTTTAGCTAACTTCAATAGCAAAAAAATTAGTCAGTCACAGGGAACATTTTAGAAAATTTACGAAAATAATTGATTTTTCAGATTTTGATCGGCCGTAGCGGCCAAACGAAAACTCCAAATTGAACGCGGTTTGCAAATCTGAGCTCCTCGTACGTCAATTAGTCGGATTAGTGATTTTGAATTTTTGATGAAATCGTGAAAAAAGACATGACCAACCCCCTTGGAAATTTTGTTAAAAAATGCAACTTTCTTAAAAATCATCGTAGACTATTGAATTTAACTTTATTTTCATCAGAAAGACGAGAGAAATTGATTGCCGTTAAGAAATTTCAGCTAACTTCAATAGCAAAAAAAATAGTCAGTCACAGTGAACATTTTAGAAAATTTACGAAAATAATTGATTTTCCAGACTTTGATCGGCCGTAGCGGCCAAACGAAAACTCCAAATTGAACGCGGTTTACAAATCTGAGCTCCTCGTTCGTCAATTAGTCGGATTAGAGATTTTGAATTTTTGATGAAATCGTGAAAAAAGACATGACCAACCCCCTTGGAAATTTTGTTAAAAAATGCAACTTTCTTAAAAATCATCGTAGATTATTGAATTTAACTTTATTTTCATCAGAAAGACGAGAGAAATTGATTGCCGTTAAGAAATTTCAGCTAACTTCAATAGCAAAAAAAATAGTCAGTCACAGTGAACATTTTAGAAAATTTACGAAAATAATTGATTTTCCAGACTTTGATCGGCCGTAGCGGCCAAACGAAAACTCCAAATTGAACGCGGTTTGCAAATCTGAGCTCCTCGTACGTCAATTAGTCGGATTAGAGATTTTGAATTTTTGATGAAATCGTGAAAAAAGACATGACTAACCCCCTTGGAAATTTTGTTAAAAAATGCAACTTTCTTAAAAATCATCGTAGATTATTGAATTTAACTTTATTTTCATCAGAAAGACGAGAGAAATTGATTGCCGTTAAAATTTTTTAGCTAACTTCAATAGCAAAAAAAATAGTCAGTCACAGTGAACATTTTAGAAAATTTACGAAAATAATTGATTTTTCAGACTTTGATCGGCCGTAGCGGCCAAACGAAAACTCCAAATTGAACGCGGTTTGCAAATCTGAGCTCCTCTTACGTCAATTAGTCGGATTAGAGATTTTGAATTTTTGATGAAATCGTGAAAAAAGACATGACTAACCCCCTTGGAAATTTTGTTAAAAAATGCAACTTTCTTAAAAATCATCGTAGACAATTGAATTTAACTTTATTTTCATCAGAAAGACGAGAGAAATTGATTGCCGTTAAAAAATTTCAGCTAACTTCAATAGCAAAAAAATTAGTCAGTCACAGTGAACATTTTAGAAAATTTACGAAAATAATTGATTTTCCAGACTTTGATCGGCCGTGGCGGCCAAACGAAAACTCCAAATTGAACGCGGTTTGCAAATCTGAGCTCCTCGTTCGTCAATTAGTCGGATTCGAGATTTTGAATTTTTGATAAAATCGTGAAAAAAGACATGACTAACCCCCTTGGAAATTTTGTTAAAAAATGCAATTTTCTTAAAAATCATCGTGGACTATTGAATTTAACTTTATTTTCATCAGAAAGACGAGAGAAATTGATTGCCGTTAAAATTTTTTAGCTAACTTCAATAGCAAAAAAATTAGTCAGTCACAGTGAACATTTTAGAAAATTTACGAAAATAATTGATTTTTCAGACTTTGGTCGGCCGTAGCGGCCAAACGAAAACTCCAAATTGAACGCGGTTTGCAAATCTGAGCTCCTCGTTCGTCAATTAGTCGGATTCGAGATTTTGAATTTTTGATAAAATCGTGAAAAAAGACATGACTAACCCCCTTGGAAATTTTGTTAAAAAATGCAATTTTCTTAAAAATCATCGTGGACTATTGAATTTAACTTTATTTTCATCATAAAGACGAGAGAAATTGATTGCCGTTAAAATTTTTTAGCTAACTTCAATAGCAAAAAAATTAGTCAGTCACAGTGAACATTTTAGAAAATTTACGAAAATAATTGATTTTTCAGACTTTGGTCGGCCGTAGCGGCCAAACGAAAACTCCAAATTGAACGCGGTTTGCAAATCTGAGCTCCTCGTACGTCAATTAGTCGGATTAGAGATTTTGAATTTTTGATGAAATCGTGAAAAAAGACATGACTAACCCCCTTGGAAATTTTGTTAAAAAATGCAACTTTCTTAAAAATCATCGTAGACTATTGAATTTAACTTTATTTTCATCAGAAAGACGAGAGAAATTGATTGCCGTTAAGAAATTTCAGCTAACTTCAATAGCAAAAAAAATAGTCAGTCACAGTGAACATTTTAAAAAATTTAGGAAAATTATTGATTTTCCTGAATTTGATCGGCCGTAGAGGCCAAACGAAAACTCCAAATTGAACGCGGTTTGCAAATATGGACTCCTCGTTCGTCAACTAGTCGGATTAGAGATTTTGAATTTTTGATGAAATCGTGAAAAAAGACATGACCAACCCCCTTGGAAATTTTGTTAAAAAATGCAACTTTCTTAAAAATCATCGTAGACTATTGAATTTAACTTTATTTTCATCAGAAAGACGAGAGAAATTGATTGCCGTTAAGAAATTTCAGCTAACTTCAATAGCAAAAAAATTAGTCAGTCACAGTGAACATTTTAGAAAATTTACGAAAATAATTGATTTTCGAGACTTTGATCGGCCGTAGCGGCCAAACGAAAACTCCAAATTGAACGCGGTTTACAAATCTGAGCTCCTCGTTCGTCAATTAGTCGGATTAGAGATTTTGAATTTTTGATGAAATCGTGAAAAAAGACATGACCAACCCCCTTGGAAATTTTGTTAAAAAATGCAACTTTCTTAAAAATCATCGTAGATTATTGAATTTAACTTTATTTTCATCAGAAAGACGAGAGAAATTGATTGCCGTTAAAAATTTTTAGCTAACTTCAATAGCAAAAAAATTAGTCAGTCACAGTGAACATTTTAGAAAATTTACGAAAATAATTGATTTTTCAGACTTTGATCGGCCGTAGCGGCCAAACGAAAACTCCAAATTGAACGCGGTTTGCAAATCTGAGCTCCTCGTACGTCAATTAGTCGGATTAGAGATTTTGAATTTTTGATGAAATCGTGAAAAAAAGACATGACTAACCCCCTTGGAAATTTTGTTAAAAAATGCAACTTTCTTAAAAATCATCGTAGATTATTGAATTTAACTTTATTTTCATCAGAAAGACGAGAGAAATTGATTGCCGTTAAAATTTTTTAGCTAACTTCAATAGCAAAAAAAATAGTCAGTCACAGTGAACATTTTAGAAAATTTACGAAAATAATTGATTTTTCAGACTTTGATCGGCCGTAGCGGCCAAACGAAAACTCCAAATTGAACGCGGTTTGCAAATCTGAGCTCCTCGTACGTCAATTAGTCGGATTAGAGATTTTGAATTTTTGATGAAATCGTGAAAAAAGACATGACTAACCCCCTTGGAAATTTTGTTAAAAAATGCAACTTTCTTAAAAATCATCGTAGACAATTGAATTTAACTTTATTTTCATCAGAAAGACGAGAGAAATTGATTGCCGTTAAAAAATTTCAGCTAACTTCAATAGCAAAAAAATTAGTCAGTCACAGTGAACATTTTAGAAAATTTACGAAAATAATTGATTTTCCAGACTTTGATCGGCCGTGGCGGCCAAACGAAAACTCCAAATTGAACGCGGTTTGCAAATCTGAGCTCCTCGTTCGTCAATTAGTCGGATTCGAGATTTTGAATTTTTGATAAAATCGTGAAAAAAGACATGACTAACCCCCTTGGAAATTTTGTTAAAAAATGCAATTTTCTTAAAAATCATCGTGGACTATTGAATTTAACTTTATTTTCATCAGAAAGACGAGAGAAATTGATTGCCGTTAAAATTTTTTAGCTAACTTCAATAGCAAAAAAATTAGTCAGTCACAGTGAACATTTTAGAAAATTTACGAAAATAATTGATTTTTCAGACTTTGGTCGGCCGTAGCGGCCAAACGAAAACTCCAAATTGAACGCGGTTTGCAAATCTGAGCTCCTCGTTCGTCAATTAGTCGGATTCGAGATTTTGAATTTTTGATAAAATCGTGAAAAAAGACATGACTAACCCCCTTGGAAATTTTGTTAAAAAATGCAATTTTCTTAAAAATCATCGTGGACTATTGAATTTAACTTTATTTTCATCAGAAAGACGAGAGAAATTGATTGCCGTTAAAATTTTTTAGCTAACTTCAATAGCAAAAAAATTAGTCAGTCACAGTGAACATTTTAGAAAATTTACGAAAATAATTGATTTTTCAGACTTTGATCGGCCGTAGCGGCCAAACGAAAACTCCAAATTGAACGCGGTTTGCAAATCTGAGCTCCTCGTACGTCAATTAGTCGGATTAGAGATTTTGAATTTTTGATGAAATCGTGAAAAAAGACATGACTAACCCCCTTGGAAATTTTGTTAAAAAATGCAACTTTCTTAAAAATCATCGTAGACTATTGAATTTAACTTTATTTTCATCAGAAAGACGAGAGAAATTGATTGCCGTTAAGAAATTTCAGCTAACTTCAATAGCAAAAAAAATAGTCAGTCACAGTGAACATTTTAAAAAATTTAGGAAAATTATTGATTTTCCTGAATTTGATCGGCCGTAGAGGCCAAACGAAAACTCCAAATTGAACGCGGTTTGCAAATATGAGCTCCTCGTTCGTCAATTAGTCGGATTAGAGATTTTGAATTTTTGATAAAATCGTGAAAAAAGACATGACTAACCCCATTGGAAATTTTGTTAAAAAATGCAATTTTCTTAAAAATCATCGTGGACTATTGAATTTAACTTTATTTTCATCAGAAAGACGAGAGAAATTGATTGCCGTTAAAAATTTTTAGCTATCTTCAATAGCAAAAAAATTAGTCAGTCACAGTGAACATTTTAGAAAATTTACGAAAATAATTGATTTTTCAGACTTTGGTCGGCCGTAGCGGCCAAACGAAAACTCCAAATTGAACGCGGTTTGCAAATCTGAGCTCCTCGTACGTCAATTAGTCGGATTAGAGATTTTGAATTTTTGATGAAATCGTGAAAAAAGACATGACTAACCCCCTTGGAAATTTTGTTAAAAAATGCAACTTTCTTAAAAATCATCGTAGACTATTGAATTTAACTTTATTTTCATCAGAAAGACGAGAGAAATTGATTGCCGTTAAGAAATTTCAGCTAACTTCAATAGCAAAAAAAATAGTCAGTCACAGTGAACATTTTAAAAAATTTAGGAAAATTATTGATTTTCCTGAATTTGATCGGCCGTAGAGGCCAAACGAAAACTCCAAATTGAACGCGGTTTGCAAATATGAGCTCCTCGTTCGTCAATTAGTCGGATTAGAGATTTTGAATTTTTGATAAAATCGTGAAAAAAGACATGACTAACCCCATTGGAAATTTTGTTAAAAAATGCAATTTTCTTAAAAATCATCGTGGACTATTGAATTTAACTTTATTTTCATCAGAAAGACGAGAGAAATTGATTGCCGTTAAAATTTTTTAGCTAACTTCAATAGCAAAAAAATTAGTCAGTCACAGTGAACATTTTAGAAAATTTACGAAAATAATTGATTTTTCAGACTTTGGTCGGCCGTAGCGGCCAAACGAAAACTCCAAATTGAACGCGGTTTGCAAATCTGAGCTCCTCGTACGTCAATTAGTCGGATTAGAGATTTTGAATTTTTGATGAAATCGTGAAAAAAGACATGACTAACCCCCTTGGAAATTTTGTTAAAAAATGCAATTTTCTTAAAAATCATCGTGGACTATTGAATTTAACTTTATTTTCATCAGAAAGACGAGAGAAATTGATTGCCGTTAAAAAATTTCAGCTAACTTCAATAGCAAAAAAATTAGTCAGTCACAGTGAACATTTTAGAAAATTTACGAAAATAATTGATTTTCCAGACTTTGATCGGCCGTGGCGGCCAAACGAAAACTCCAAATTGAACGCGGTTTGCAAATATGAGCTCCTCGTTCGTCAATTAGTCGGATTAGAGATTTTGAATTTTTGATAAAATCGTGAAAAAAGACATGACCAACCCCCTTGGAAATTTTGTTAAAAAATGCAATTTTCTTAAAAATCATCGTGGACTATTGAATTTAACTTTATTTTCATCAGAAAGACGAGAGAAATTGATTGCCGTTAAAATTTTTTAGCTAACTTCAATAGCAAAAAAATTTGTCAGTCACAGTGAACATTTTAGAAAATTTACGAAAATAATTGATTTTTCAGACTTTGGTCGGCCGTAGCGGCCAAACGAAAACTCCAAATTGAACGCGGTTTGCAAATCTGAGCTCCTCGTTCGTCAATTAGTCGGATTCGAGATTTTGAATTTTTGATAAAATCGTGAAAAAAGACATGACCAACCCCTTTGGAAATTTTGTTAAAAAATGCAACTTTCTTAAAAATCATCGTAGACTATTGAATTTAACTTTATTTTCATCAGAAAGACGAGAGAAATTGATTGCCGTTAAGAAATTTCAGCTAACTTCAATAGCAAAAAAATTAGTCAGTCACAGTGAACATTTTAGAAAATTTACGAAAATAATTGATTTTCGAGACTTTGATCGGCCGTAGCGGCCAAACGAAAACTCCAAATTGAACGCGGTTTGCAAATCTGAGCTCCTCGTACGTCAATTAGTCGGATTAGAGATTTTGAATTTTTGATGAAATCGTGAAAAAAGACATGACTAACCCCCTTGGAAATTTTGTTAAAAAATGCAACTTTCTTAAAAATCATCGTAGACTATTGAATTTAACTTTATTTTCATCAGAAAGACGAGAGAAATTGATTGCCGTTAAGAAATTTCAGCTAACTTCAATAGCAAAAAAAATAGTCAGTCACAGTGAACATTTTAAAAAATTTACGAAAATAATTGATTTTCCTGAATTTGATCGGCCGTAGAGGCCAAACGAAAACTCCAAATTGAACGCGGTTTGCAAATCTGAGCTCCTCGTTCGTCAATTAGTCGGATTAGAGATTTTAAATTTTTGATAAAATCGTGAAAAAAGACATGACTAACCCCATTGGAAATTTTGTTAAAAAATGCAATTTTCTTAAAAATCATCGTGGACTATTGAATTTAACTTTATTTTCATCAGAAAGACGAGAGAAATTGATTGCCGTTAAAAATTTTTAGCTATCTTCAATAGCAAAAAAAATAGTCAGTCACAGTGAACATTTTAGAAAATTTACGAAAATAATTGATTTTCCAGACTTTGATCGGCCGTAGCGGCCAAACGAAAACTCCAAATTGAACGCGGTTTGCAAATATGGACTCCTCGTTCGTCAACTAGTCGGATTAGAGATTTTGAATTTTTGATGAAATCGTGAAAAAAGACATGACCAACCCCCTTGGAAATTTTGTTAAAAAATGCAACTTTCTTAAAAATCATCGTAGACTATTGAATTTAACTTTATTTTCATCAGAAAGACGAGAGAAATTGATTGCCGTTAAGAAATTTCAGCTAACTTCAATAGCAAAAAAATTAGTCAGTCACAGTGAACATTTTAGAAAATTTACGAAAATAATTGATTTTCGAGACTTTGATCGGCCGTAGCGGCCAAACGAAAACTCCAAATTGAACGCGGTTTGCAAATCTGAGCTCCTCGTTCGTCAATTAGTCGGATTAGAGATTTTGAATTTTTGATGAAATCGTGAAAAAAGACATGACTAACCCCCTTGGAAATTTTGTTAAAAAATGCAATTTTCTTAAAAATCATCGTGGACTATTGAATTTAACTTTATTTTCATCAGAAAGACGAGAGAAATTGATTGCCGTTATAAAAATTTTAGCTAACTTCAATAGCAAAAAAATTAGTCAGTCACAGTGAACATTTTAGAAAATTTACGAAAATAATTGATTTTTCAGACTTTGATCGGTCGTAGCGGCCAAACGAAAACTCCAAATTGAACGCGGTTTGCAAATCTGAGCTCCTCGTACGTCAATTAGTCGGATTAGAGATTTTGAATTTTTGATGAAAACACGAAAAAAAGACATGAGTAAACCCCTTGGAAATTTGTTAAAAAATGCAACTTTCTTAAAAATCATCGTAGACTATGAATTACACCTTTTTTTTCATCAGAAAGACGAGAGAAATTGATTGCCGTTAAAAAATTTGAGCTATCTTCAATAGCAAAAAAATTAGTCAGTCACCATGAACATTTTTGAAAATTTAAGAAAATAATTGATTTTTCTGACTTTGATCGGCCGTAGCGGCTAAACGAAAACTCCAAATTGAACGCGGTTTTCAAATCTGTGCTCCTCGTGTGTAAATTAGTCGGATTCAATTAAAACCGGCGATTTAAATTTTTTGACGAAAACCTGAAAAACTACCCAAGGGTCCCCCCTTCTTACTTTTTCTCAAAAATTGGCTTTGAAATAATTTCCTGAAGAAACCTTTAGTTCGATTCCGGGTTTATACACATCACTGGAAAGATCGATTCAAGACGCGCCGGAAAATGTACTTTCGCAAGAACAAATGTTAATTTGAAGCCCGTGACGCGTCAGCAAAGAAAACTCGAAAAAGGAAAAAATCGAAAATATCAACTTTTTTAATAATTATCGTAGATCATTGAAGTATACTTTCTTTTTTATCAGAAAAAACGAGAGAAATTGATGGGCGTTAAATTTTTTTAGCTATCTTCAATAGCAAAACAATTAGCCAGTCACCATGAACATTTTAGAAAATTTAAAAAAAGAATTGATTTTTCAGACTTTGATCGGCCGTAGCGGCTAAACGAAAATTCCAAATAGAACGCGGTTTTCAAATCTGTGCTCCTCGTGTGCAAATTAGTCGAATTCAATTAAAATTGGCGATTTCAATTTTTTTACGAAAACTTGAAAAACTACCCAAGGGTCCCCCCTTCTTACTTTTTCTCAAAAATTGGCTTTGAAATAATTTTCTGAAGAAACCACTGGTTCGAATCCGGGTTTCTAGACATCACTGGAAAGATCCATTCAAGACGCGCCGGAAAATGTACTTTCGCAAGAACAAATGTCAATTTGGAGCCCGTGACGCGTCAGCAAAGAAAACTTGAAAATGGAAAAAATCGAAAATATCAACTTTTTTGATAATTATCGCAGAATATTAAAGTATGCTTTCTTTTCATCAGAAGATCGAGAGAAATCGATTGGTGTTAAAAATTTCAGCTAATCTGAATAGTTTAAAGATAAACCCATTGGTACTCGAAGGGAATGTTTGTTTTGCAAGGCACGCTATGATTGAAAGAACGAACGCGTAATTGTTCATTAATTGCCGGAACGCACAGCGGAGGATCGGTACTCTCCACTAGCCGATGTCAATTCTTTCATCTCCTTTGTCTATTCTGGTTAACACATTCATCTTGGTTGTTATTTGGTTTTTTACGGGAGTCAGGTATAGCAAGTTGGTACATTAACATGACTGTAGTACCCGTTGTAACGTCAGGGCTCGTGCGCTCCTCTAACAAGACACTTCCGCGTAGAGCGCCGGACGTGACTGCGAACCAACAAAGTGATAGTCCCAGCAGGAATCCTCCATTTAATGTCTGTTATAGATGCGATCGTTTTTTTTTTTTTTTGCTTCATTACTTTCTTCTCCTGAATTCCCTCAACTGCACCATTCCGCCTTGTTGAAATGCACGCTGATTTACAGCGGGCGATATTTTACGAAATGTGCATTGCTATCGCGCATAAAGGGGATTTATACATCAATAAATTTGCATAATTCCGCACCGAGTTTATATCTCAAGGTGTTTTTAAATGTTGATCCGCATAAGCTCGGCCGTACCTTTTTCTAGTTAGCTCGAAAATAGGGTATTGTGCATTTTAAGCTTACAGAATACAAATGAGTATTAATGGTGGTGATTGTGTTTGTTGAAGTGAATATGACATTTGACTTTACTGAACAGAATTGATTCTTCTAAATTGATTGATTATTAAATCCTCAAAATATTAGATCAACAATTAATATTTTTTAAATAAATATAATGTGCTTCTGCTTACTGAATTAGTCACTAAAGAGAAAAATAGAATTGATCTTCTGTAGATATAACATTTTGATAGATTATGCAAAATTAGAAGTAGATGATAAAATGAGAAACACGATACTTTACGACTTCTACAAGTTAAGAGTCTCTAAGAGACCACAATTACTTTAGAAGTAAATGAACAGAAAAATATGAAGCGTGGAGATCCAATTACCAAAACGATATTCATTTAAAAAAATGTGTTTCTGACAATAGGTCTATTTGCAGTTGATTTATAATTAGTTGATAATTAGCGAAAATATCGAAAAAAAAGAAAACGGATTATTTCTATTTATGACAAACCATTCTTTAGAAACCAAGTTTTTTCATGGTAATAAAAGTTATGTTTACTATATAATATTCTTATTTCTTATTGAACACCTTTCTAACCAGTTTAATTTAACAAAAATATAAAATAATAATTATTTCAATGCTTGACCAAAGATGGGTTCATTTATAGTTGATTAAATTTTTTTTTAATAATATTATATAAACTTCCTGTGCGAGTAAATAATATAAATAAGAGTAAAGGATGTTTTAGAGATCGAATAAAATACTTGAGAAATTTATGATGTCAATATAATACGCCTTAAGTACAGGGTGTGCATGTATCATTATTAATTGTTTTATTATCGAGCAATTTATTTCGCGTAATTGGATATTAATCACGGCGGATAACTTTATCCTGGGTTCGGTTTATTAAAATAATTGATCATGAACGCTAATTGATTAGATTAAGCTGCCGTGTGGATAATACGGCCGAACATAATTCAACAATGGAAGTGTGATACAATCGCAAGCCGACTGTATTTTAAAAGTTCGTACGGATTGAACTACAAAATGCAATTAATATTGGATTTTTATAATGAAAACCGATTCTCAGTCGTCATTTGTTTTCGAGTAATGACGTCAGCCATTTTTTTCCAAAAATATTTAATTTCGGTTTTACAGCATATATTCCATACTTTAGACGCGCACTGTATATTAATTGTTAAGAAAAAATTGTAAATAATGTAAACTAACCGAATAGATACTTTAATAAAATAGAAAACCAAAAATATAGAATTTTTTAATTTTTACATTTTCATTAAATTTATTTATTTTTTTGCCAATACCCATAATTTTGTACTCCCTTTCCCAAAATCCATGTTCCCCAAGGGGTTAAAAGATCGATCCACCCTACTGTACATCCAGTTACATATGTGTACATCCGGTTGCATACATGTAAGTTAGATTGCCTACATGTACATTAAATTGCATACGTCTACAATCGGTCGTTTATATTGAAGATTCGATTGCATGCGTGTATAGTCAGATGGATAGATACCATGAGATCAAAATATAGAAAATAGCTGGCCGCACCTTTTTTTTTACTTTCTCCGTTACGAAGTACGAGAAAGTATTGTAATCGTGAAAAAAAATGCAAAATTTTCTTTTACGGAAATAACCGTTTTGTGGTCCCTAGATGCCATTGCAACAATTTCTGGAAAACAGACAAAATTCGAGAAAAAAACTCTTAAAAAGGATAAAAAAAAAACGTTTCTTACAAAAATTTTTCCCAGTGGAATACGATACCGCAATAAAAAATAGGGGGTTCCATTTGAAAAATTAAAGTTGACCTTCGTTTGACCTTGAAAATTGACCGCAAGGTCATTTTAAAGGTCTCCAACTTATGTCCCCCTCCGAACCCTACAACTTTCATCTGAAACATTTTGAAAAGTATTGTGATCGTGAAAAATTTTTCAAAATTTTATTTACGTAAATGTCCGTTTTAGGGTCCCTAGATGCCATTTCAGCAATTTCTGGAAAACGAACAAAATTCGAGAAAAAACTCTTAAAAGGGCATTTTCAAAAAAAAAAAACCTTTCCTACAAAAAGGTGGTATTTTTCCCGTGAAATACGATCCCGCAATAAATAATAGGGGGTTCCATTAAAAATCAAAGTTGACCTTCGTTTGACCTTGAATATTGACTCCAAGGTCATTTTAAAGGTCTCCAGCTCCTACAACTTTCATCCGAAACATTTTTTGCCATGTTGCTCAAGTTTTGAGATATTTGGGGTGGCAACTAAAAATGGCACACCCTGTATAATACAAGAATTCATATTCCTTATAATTGGAAGTTCATACATTTTGAAAAGTATTGCGATCGTAAAAAAAATTTCAAATTTTTTTTTTACGGAAATGTCCTTTCTTGGGGTCCCTAGATGCCATTTCAACAATTTCTGGAAAACGGACAAAATTCGAGAAAAAAACTCTTAAAAAAGCATTCTCAAGAAAAAAACGTTTCGAACAAAAAGTTTGTATTTTTTCCGGTGGAATACGATCCCGCAATAAAAATAGAGGGTTCCATTTGAAAAATCAAAGTTGACATTCGTTTGACCTTGAAAATTGACCCCAAGGTCATTTTAAAGATTGCAGCTTATGTCCCCTCCGAACCCTACAACTTTCATCTGAAATATTTTGAAAAATATTGTTATCGCAAAAAATTAAAACAAATTTTTTTTTACGAAATGTCCGTTTTGGGGTCCCTAGATGCCAAAATTCGAGGAAAAACTCTTAAAAAAGCATGAAAAAAAAACGTTTCTTACAAAAAGCTTGTATTTTTTTCGGTGGAATACGATCCCGCAATAAAAAATAGCGGGTTCCATTTGAAAAATCAAAGTTGACCTTCGTTTGACCTTGAAAATTGACCCAAGGTCATTTTAAAGGTTCCAGCTTATGTCCCCCTCCGAACTCTACAACTTTCATCCGAAACATTTTTTGCCATGTTGCTCACGTTTCGAGATATTTGGGGTGGCAATTTAAAATGGGACACCCCGTATAATACAAAAATTCATATTCCTTGTAATTGGCAGTTCATACTGTTCGGTTTTGTGATATGGAAAAGTTGATGTTTTTATAACATCTATATGTCATGTTTTTGAAAAAAGGTATTATTATTATTATTAATTTAGTACGTGTACATTACGTTGCATAAGTGCACATTCGATTGCATGCGTGTGAATTGATTGCATAAGTACATATTCGGTTGCATATGTGTACTTTGGGTTGCACACGTGTACGTTGAGTCGCATACGTATATATTAGGTTGTATAAGTGCACATTAGGTTGCATACTAGTACGTTAGGTTGCATTTACATTCGTTTGCATGTAAAAAATTAATATTATAATTATGCATACCAGTACATTTAATCGAATACATTAAGTTGCATACGTGTACCTTGAGTTGCATACGTCTACATTAGGTTGCATAAGTGTACGTCCGGTTGCATACGTGTACGTTTTGTTGCATACGTATATATTAGGTTATATAAGTGCACATTCGGTTGCATACTAGAACGTTAGGTTGCATTTCATTCGGTTGCATGTAAAAATTAATATTATTATTATGCATACCAGTACATTTAATCAAACACATTAGGTTGCATACGTGTACCTTGAGTTGCATACGTATACATTAGGTAGCATAAGTGTGCGTCCGGTTGCATACGTGTACGTTGGGTTGCATACGTGTATATTAGGTTGTATAAGTGCACATTAGGTTGTATAAGTGCACATTAGGTTGCATAAGTGCACATTAGGTTGCATAAGTGCACATTTGGTTGCATACTGGTACGTTAGGTTGCATACCTTCACATTCGGTTGCATGTAAAAAATCAATATTATTATTATGCATACCAGTGCATTTAAACGAACACATTAGGTTGCATACGTATACATTAGGTTGCATAAGTGTACGTCCGGTTGCATAAGTGTACGTCCGGCTGCATACGTGTATATTAGGTTGTAAAAGTGCACATTGGGTTGCATTAGTGCACATTCGGTTGCAAACTTGTACGTTAGGTTGCATACGTGTACATTGGGTTGTATGCATGTGCAGACCGGACTTTACAGAATGTCGAAGAGCGGCGCAGCCCGAATAGCTCCGAATGCGCCGTTTACCGTCGTTCGGCAGTTTGAAAATTTTTTGCTCGGCGCACACTAGCGTAACGTAGAGAATAATCTTAATAATAATAATAATATATTTAACGGGATTCACCCTGTAAATTATATGAATATCAAATATAAAACAAAATATAAATAGAAAAAAATAAAAATACAAAAGTTAAAATTACAATTTAAAATTGCAACAACTTTGAGATGACAAACAAACAAAAACAAGTTAAAAACAATATAACAATTTTGTTTATTGTGTTGTATGGAAATTATTTATTGAAATCAATATAAAGAAATTGTTGAAATCGCTTCTAGGGAACTGAAAACGGATATTTCTGTTGAAAAAAATTGAAAATTTTACCACGATCACAATACTTTCTCGTAGTTCGTAACGGAGAAATTTGTAACAAAATAAAGTGAAAAGGTAATATTTAATAGAACGTGCTATAAATTAATAACGATTAATTTACCATTTTAATTGCTAATGTTCCGTGTAAATAGTTATAATGGTTCGCCGCCACTGAAGATTTTAAAATTTAGCGGCAGTACGATACCGCTGCGAACCCAGATCTCTCGCCATCATAGAACGCCAGGACTGTACATTAGATTGCAAACGTGTAAGTGAAGTTGCATACATATACATTAGGATGCATAGGTGGATATTGAGTTGCACACGTTACATATGGTTGACCACGTATACATTAGGTTGCATAGGTGTATATTCGGCCGCATACGTGTACAATTGTACATATGGTTGAAAATGTGTACATCTCGTTGAATACATGTACATTCGGTTGCATACGTTTACATTCAGATAACAGGGGTCCGAAAAGGTTTTTACTATTTAAAAAAATTATAACTCATTCGGTTTTAAATTGCATCAACATTTTTAATTTTTAAAGTTTACTACAAAATGTGGAAATTTATTTGTGAAAAATTATGCCGTCGAGATAGTGTCCCCCCACGCGCACCGTCTTCTCCAAACGCTCTCTGAAATTGGCGAACACGCCGAGTCTAAAAGCTCATTCTGAACACTATCTATACAATTTTTTTTTGCTGGACTTTTGGGAACAGAGGTACGCAAAATTACTTTTGTCGTAAATAGTGCTTAATTGACTGAAAACGCCTAATAACGATTTAGAAAAAAATTCTTGAAAAAAATTGTCTTATTTTTTTTCAAGTCTAAAAGTTCATTCTGAACACTTTGTCTACACTATTTTTGTGTAGGACTTTCGAGAACAGAGATACGCAAAATTACTTTTGTCGTAAATAGTGCTTAAATTGATTGGAAACGCCTAATAACGACTAAAAAAATTTTTCTTAATTTTTTTTTTTTTCATTTCTAAAAGCTCATTCAGAACACTATTTGTCTAAACAATTCTTTTGTAGGACTTTCGGGAACAGAGATACGCAAAATGACTTTTGTCGTAAATTGTGCTAAAATCGACTGGAAACAACTAAAAAAATTTTCTTCGAAAAAATTTTTTACAAAAAGTTTTTCTTATTTTTTTTACAAGCCTAAAAGCTTATTCTGAACACTACTTGTTTATACAATTTTTTTGTCAAAAGCTGTTTTTTTTAATTAACTATTATTTGGTGTTTTACGCCAACTAAAATATCTCGCGGAAGGGTCTAGCCCATACGTAATTGCGCCCTTATTTTTCAGGTAAAACTAATTTCCCTTGAAGGATTTTATTGCTAAAGAATCAATCTGTGCCTCTATAGCAAAACATTTTAGATTTTTAGCGTTTATTTAAATTTTATTTAATGTTGAAAATACCTATTGTTAGAAATACTTACAAAAAATTTCATGTAACCCTGTGCAAAATATTATTACATAATTTTTATCGATCAGTTACCAAAAACGCCGTAAACTTTCTCACTCGACTAACAGAAGAATTAAAATTAATAATACAGTATCAATGTTGATACAATCTAAAGCTGCTTGATAATTGGATCATATGCTTACTCGCTGTTACATAATTAGTAAACAAGGTTAGTGCGAGGTTAAATAATTTTTCACCACCAAGTTGCGTTGAAATCAAGCCACGGCAACACTTCCTACAATAAATCATAAATCAAGACAGGGCGGCGTTTATAATTCCTCGAATTAAACAGCTTTCAGTTTAAAATATAATTTACAAGTAAAGACCTTAATGGTACCGTTGTGTTAACGAGCCATTGCGCCTTGATTAATGGGAAAAATATTTTTGAGCGGTACTCTCGGAAGAATACAGTTGTTATTTTGCGCTATCTGTAATAATTTGTTGTTATTGATAACACTTCGGGTCATCGCGGATCTGTTGCTTTATAACCGGCTACGAGCACTCCGCTACTCCACTGAGCGGAAAGATAATTTCAGAGGGCTCGAGGAAGAAAGATAACTCTCCGTTCGAGCAGCACAATCTAATTCAGATAATGAAATATATTAAGTGGTGTTATTTAATAGAGGAAGGAATTTCTTATTGGATTGTCTGAATTTCATTATAATGTATATCGGTCCACATTACGGATTGTTTATCCGCGTCATAAATTTCATAAAGTCTTGGTCAAGTCGAGATAATTATATTATTATCTGCACTGGTAATCTAGCATATATTAATTTTAATTCCAGAAGAGGAATTACATGTGAAATGATTAATTCCTAAAAGGCTATGCGTATCTCTGTTCCCGAAAGTCTTACAAAAAAATTGTATAGACAAATTCGTGTGTTCGGAATGAGCTTTTCGACTTTTTTTTTTTTTGAGATTTTTTTTTAGTCATTTCTAGTCAATTTAAGCACAATTTACAACAAAAGTCATTTTGCATATCTCTGGTTCCCGAAAATCCTACAAAAAAAAATTGTATAGACAAATCATGTTTAAAGTGAGCTTTTAGACTTGAAAAAAAAAAATTTTTTAACAATTTTTTTCTATTCGTTATTACGCGTTTCCAGACGATTTAAACACAATATACGACAAGTCATTTTGCGTATCTCCCTCTCCGGAAGTCCCACCGAAAAATGTTTCATTGAAAGTACCCAAGTCCAGCTTTTATGACCAACTGTTTTATTATTACGGTACCACACTTTTGCGTTCCTTTTTATACACACCACACCAGCAATATCTGCACTATCGATAATCACGAACATAACTGTTCGGAATGATATCGCCACCCATTTCTGGATTTCTACGTTTTCACTTTAATAACACACCGTGTAGCAATTTATTACGTTGATTTGCATAAAGGGAGGTACGACTCGCGAATTGCATGAGTTTTTTCTGCCTTTACAGTTATCCGCTTCGAGATTCATCTCTTTCGACGTTTTTGTGGCGGGATCCCGTTTTCGTGGGTTTCGCAAAAGCGTTCGCCCACGCGGGATCGCGAACAGGCGAAATAAAGAGGAGAAGAACGAAAAAAAAAGTAGACGCGGAGGAGACTTTCCAATTTTGTTGGGTGTTATGTAAGGATTTCGTCATCGGATATTGTTTACTCGTATAATAATCGGTGATCGTCGGGGAGAGGAAATGGCCGAATTGCAAAATTGGTGCATTCGTAAAAATCGATCGATCGAATTTGCATTTAGATTGCATTTTGTTGGCATTGCATAAACGGACTGGTGTGAATGTTATTGACCCAACTAAAATTATTCAAATGTATTATGCAATTATTGGAATATACCATGTATCTTGACTTATGCTATATCATATCATAAGGTGTAACGAGTAAAGTTTAAAAATTTTAAAAAATTTGATGACCAAAAATTAATTTTCCAGAAATTGCTTCGACAAATGTACATTTATTTTGGCAGATGCTTGGAATTTTGATCAATTGATCTTGAATCACCCATCTGTACAAATGCGTAAGGAAAATCAACCTAAATTTCTAGCTGCGCTGGAAGCCAAATTTTAATAATCAAAAATTATTTGTTTCAAGAAAAATCTCTAAAAAGTCCATATTTGAAACAACAGATGCTTGAAATTTTTAAAAATTACTCATTAATAACGCATATTTGCAATTGTTTAAAGCAAACTATCAGAACTTTCAAGAAATAAAAATGAGCAAAATTTAATGACCAAAAATTAACTTTCTCCAGAAATTGCTGTGACAATTACACATTTATTCTGACAGGTGCTTTTAAATTTCGAGAAATTATTCTTAAATTACCTATCTTTATAATTACATATAGAAATCAAAGTGATAAAAGTGGCTACGCTGGAAGCCAAATTTTAATAACCAAAAAATTTTTTTTTTCAAGAAAAATCTCCAGAATGTTCGTATTTGAAACAACAAATGTTTGACATTTTTCAAGATTACTCATTAATAGCTCAAATTAGCAATTGTTTAATGAAAATTATCCGAACTTTCAAGATACAAAAATTTAATGACCAAAAATTAACTTTTTCCAGAAATTGATGAGACAACTCCACATTTATTTTGAGAGACGCTTAAAATTTTGGGAAATTATTCTTGAGTTACTCATCTTTACAATTACATATAGAAATCTATTCGAATTTTCCACAAGCAAAAATGGCTGTGAAGGAAATCAAATTTTGATTTTCAAAAGTAATCGTTTTATAAAAAAAAGCTCTGGGAGCAACATTTATTTCAGAAAATTCTTAAAATTTCAACAGAGTATTCTTAAACAATGTAAATTTACAGTTGCGTAAAGAAAATTGGTGCTGGAAATTTTGATGACCAAAAATTAACATTTTCCTGAAATTATTCCGACAAATCTACGTTTATTTTGGCAGATACTTGGAATTTTGACAGATTGATCTTGAATTACCCATCTGTACAAATGCTTAAAGAAAATCAATCTAACTTTTTGGTGAGAAAAGTGACAGCGCTGGAAGCCAAATTTTATTGACCAAAAATGATTTTTTTTAAAGAAAAATCTCTGAAAAGTCCATATTTGAAACAACAGATGCTTGAAATTTTTAACGATTACTCATTAATAACTCATATTTGCAATTGTTTAAAGAAAATTATCCGAACTTTCAAGAAACAAAAATGAGCAAAATGTAATGACCAAAAAATTAACTTTTTCCAGAAATTGTTGCGACAATTCCACATTTATTTTGACAGACGATTAAAATTTCGAGAAATTAATCTTGAATTACCTATCTTTACAATTGCATATAGAAATCTATTCGAATTTTCGACAAAGAAAAATGGCTGTGCTAGAAATTAAATTTTGATGTTCAAAAGTAAACGTTTTCTAAAAAAGTTCTGGGAGCTACATTTATTTCAGCAAATTCTTAAAATCCAAACACATTATTCTTAAACAATGTATATTTATAGTTTAAGCATAAAGAAAATTATCCCAACAAAAATGGCTCCGCTAGAAGAAAAAAAATTGATGACCCAAAATTGACATTTTCCTGAAATTATTCCGACAAATCTACATTTATTTTAGCAGATGCTTGGAATTTTGATAGATTGATCTTGAATTACCCATCTCTACAAATGCTCAAAGAAAATCAATATAACTTTTTGATGAGAAAAGTGATTGCGGTGGAAGCTAAATTTTAATGACCAAAAATGAATTTTTTCAAGAAAAATCTCTGGAAATTCCATAATTGAAACAACAGATGCTCAAAATTTTTAAAGATCACTCATTAATAACTCATATTTACAATTATTTAAAGAAAATTATCCGAACTTTCAGGAAACAAAAATGAACAAAATTTGATGACCAAAATTTAACTTTTTCCTGAAATTGATCTGACAACTCCACATTTATTTTGACAGACGCTTAAAATTTTGAAAAATTAATCTAGAATTACCTATCATTGCAATTACAAATAGAAATCTATTCGAATTTTCCACAATCAAAAATGGCTACGCCAGAAATCAAATTGTGATATAAACGTTTTCTAAAAAAGCTGTGAGAGGTACATTTATTTCCGCAAATTCTTAAAATTTTAACAGATTATTCTTAAACATTGTATATTTACAGTTGCGTAAAGAAAATTATCCGAACAAAAATGGCTGCGCCAGAAAAAAAATTTATGGCCAAAAATTATTATTTTCCCGAAATTTCTCCGACAAATCTACATTTATTTTCGGAGAGTCTTGGAATTTTGATAAATTGATCTTGAATTACCTATCTCTACAAATGCCTAAAGAAAATCAATATAACCTTTTGATGAGAAAAGTGATTGCGGTGGAAGCCAAATTTTAATGACCAAAAATTATTTTTTTAAAGAAAAATCTCTGAAAATTCCACATTTGAAACAACAGATGCTTGAAATTTTGAACTATTAATCATTAATAACTCACATTAGCAATTGTTTAAAGAAAATTATGCGAACTTTCAAGAAACAAAAATGATCAAAATTTAATGACCAAAAATTATTTTTTTCTAGAAATTGCTGTGACAATTTCATATTTATTTTGACAGATGCTTAAAATTTTGAGAAAGTAATCTAGAACTACCTATCATCACAATTACACAGAAATATATTCGAATTTTTCACAATCAAAAATGGCTTGATGACCAAAAATTGCTTCGAGAAATGTACATTTATTTTAACAGATGCTTGGAATTTTGATAAATTGATCTTGAATTGCCCATCTATATAAATGCCTAAAGAAAATCAGCCTAACTTTCTAGTTAGAAAAATGGCTGCGCTGGAAGACACATTTTGAAAATTTGAAACAACAGATGCTTGAAATGTTCAAAGATTAATGTTAAAATTTTAAAAGATTATTCTTTAACAATAGATATTTACAGTTGCATAAAGAAAATTACCCGAACAAAAATGGCTGTGTTAGAAAACAAATTTTGATGACGAAAAATTAACATTTTCCAAAACTTGCTCCGACAAATCTACATTTATTTTATCAGATGCTTGGAATTTTGATAAATAATCTTGAATTACCCATCTGCATAAATACTTAAAGAAAATAAACCTAACTTTCTAGTTAGAAAAATGGCTGCCCTGGAAGCCAAATTTTAATGACCAAAAATGATTAAAAAAAAAAATCTCTGGAATGTCTATATTTGAAACAACAGATGCTTGAAATTTTTAAATATTACTCATTCATAACTCATATTGGCAATTATTTAAAGAAAATTATCCGAAGTTTCAGGAAACAAAAATGGGCAAAATTTAATGACCAAAAAAATACCTTTTTCCAGAAATTGCTCAGACAAATTTATGTTCATTTTGGTAGATGCGTGGAATTTTGATAAATTGATCTTGAATTACCCATCTGTATAAACACTTAAAGAAAATCAACCTAACTTTCTAGTTAGAAAAATGGCTGCGGTGGAAAACAAATTTAATGACCAAAAATGATTTTTTTCAAAAAAAATCTCTAGAAAGTCCATATTTGAAACAACAGATGCTTGAAATCTTTAAAGATCACTAATAACTCATATTTACAATTATTTAAAGAAAATTATTCGAACTTCCAGGAAACAAATATTACTGCCCTAGAAAGCAAAATTTAATGTCCAAAAATTAACTTTTTCCAGAAATTTCTCCGGCAACTCTACATTTATTTTGACAAATGCTTGGAATTCTGATAGATTGATCTTGAATTACTCATCTATACAAATGCTTACAAAAAATCAAACTAAATTTCTAGTGCGAAAAATAGCTGCGCTGGAAGCCAAATTTTAATGATCAAAAATGATTTTTTTCAAGAAAAATCTCTGGAAAGTCCATATTTGAAACAACAGATGCTTGAAATTTTTAAAGATCAATTATTTTTAACTCATATTTACAACTGTTTAAAGAAAATTATCCGAACTTCCAAGAAACAAAAATGACTGCCCTAGAAAGAAAAATTTAATGGCAAAAAAATCACTTTTTTCCAGAAATTGCTTCGACAAATTTACATTTATTTTGGCAGATGCTTGGAATTTTGATAAATTGATCTTGAATTATCCATCTGTATAAATGCTTAAGGAAAATCAACCTAAATTTCTAGTTGCGCTGGAAGCCAAATTTTAATGACCAAAAATGATTTTTTTCAAGAAAAATTTCTGGAAATTCCATATTTGAAACAACAGATGCTCGAACTTTTTCAAGATCACTCATTAATAACTCATATTTACAATTGGTTTAAAAAATTATTCGAACTTTCAAGAAAATTATTGCCCTAGAAAGCAAAATTTAATATCCAAAAATTAACTTTTTCCCGAAATTGCTCCGTCAACTCTACATTTATTTTGGCAAATGCTTGGAACTTTGCTAAATTGATCTTTAATTACCTATCTGTATAAATGCTTAATGAAAATTATCTTAACTTTTCAGTGAGAGAAGTATCTGCGCTAGAAAGCAAATTTTGGTGACCAAAAAAAATTTTTTTCGAGCAAAATCTCCGGAAATTCCATATTTGATACAGCAGATACTTGAAATTTTTAGAAATAGCTCTTTAATAACCCGTATTTAAAATTGTTTTAAAAAAAATGCGAACTTTCAAGAAACAAAAATGACTGCGCTGGATAGCAAAGATGGACTTTTTTCAGAAGTTGTTTTGTTATTTTGGCATATGCTTGAAATTTTAATTGATTAATCTTGAATTAGCTTTCTTAAAAATTGCTGAATTTACTAGTACTTTCTAGTAATAAAATTAGCTGCGCTAGAAAGAAATTTTAATGGCCAAAACTGAACTTCTTCGAGAAATTTCTCAGGAAGTTCATATATTTATTTTGACAGATTCCTGAAATTTTTACACGATTAACCTTGAATTGTCTATTTTCCTAATTGTCTGAAGAAAGGTGGATGGACTAGAAGACTAATTTTGATGACCAAAAGTTGTTTCCAGAAAGTGCTCCGGAAATTCCACGTATATTTTCACAATGTTGGAAATGTCAACTGATTAATTTGAAATAATGTTTAACTATAATTGCCTAAAGAAAACGATGCACACTTTTTAGCAACCAAAATTGCTATTTTAATTGAAGTTTAGTCGATATACGTGTTTCTAGTAAAGTATGAGTACTTTCTATTTTTTTTTTCTACAAAATTACCTTTTTCAAAAAAATTCTCACACCGTTTCACCAGCGGCGGCTCGTGGATTTCCGTAGAGGAGGCTAAGACAGAGATGCCGCTCGTGCTGCATTACTTACTCTTGTGGAGGAAGCAAATATTTCGCAGCTGTTTCGGTCAAATTTTCTTCCGTAGCCTCCTCGCCGAACATCCACGAGCCGCCGCTGCATTGCACCAAATATTTTCTTCCGTCAAAAAAAATGTTCTTGTTTTTTGCCTTCGACCATAAATGAATCGCTTTTAAGGGTCCAAATACGATGAGGTTTATTCCGATAACACTAGACAAGGATTTTTTTCTTAATTTTGTAAACAGTTCGTTTCTGTTTTCGAGGTTGCTGAACACGAAAATGCAACTTTAGCTTCAAACGTTCGAAGAAATCAAGACAGTAGATTTAGAAGGATTTTAAATAAAATAAATAAATAAAACATTTTTTTGTTTTCTGTGGCAGAGGAAGAAGCATTATAAAAAAATGGTTAATATAACGAGATAAGCTCTTTGCAGATAAAGATTTGATTGTGGCAGAAAGTTTGGCTCGCATAATTTTTCATAAATTTGAAGCTCTTCTAAACTCAAAAATCATTAGTACTGCAGTTAACACTGGCATTTGTTTATAGAATGAGATAAACTCTTTGCAGACAAAGATTTTATAGTAGCAGAAAGTTTGGCTCACATAATTTTGTATAAATTTGAACCTCTTTTAAACTCAAAAATCATTAGTACTTTAGTTAACACTGGCATAATCACGTGCAAAAAAATTCTCAGGCCATTTCACCAAATATTTCTTTCCATCAAAAAAAAAAGTTCTTGGTTTTGCCTTCTGCCATTAATGAATACCTTTTGCAGCATCATTCAATGGCCTAAATACGAGGAAGTTTATTTCGATAACATTAGCCAAGAAAATGTTTTAATTTTTTTTTGCCTTAACATTGTATAAACAGTTCATTTCTATGTTTTCGAGGTTGCAAAACACGAAAATGCAACTTTAGCTTCAAACGCTCGAAGAAAACAAGCCAGAAGATTTAAAAGGATTTTTTGTCTTTGTTTTCTGTTGCAGAAAAAAATATTGTTCATAGAACGAGATAAACACTTTGTGGATAAAGATTTGATCGTAGAAGAAAGTTTAGCTCACATAATTTTTGATAAATTTGAAGCTCTTTTAAACTCAAAAATCATCAGTACTGCAGTTAACACTGGTATTTGTTCATATAATGAGGTAAACTCTTTGCAGATAAAGATTTAATCGCAGCATATTTTTTTTATAAAGTTGAAGTTGTTTTAAAGCCAAAAATCATTAGTACTACAGTTAACACCGGCATAATCACGTGCAAAAAAAATTCCAAATATTTCTTTCCATCAAAAAAAAAAATGTTCTTGATTTTGCCTTCGACCATGAATGATTATTATTGAACCATATGAATCACAAACATCAAATTAGGAACTAAGTGACCTGGATACGAAAACTTTGCATTACATTTAGGAGTTTTATATATTCCGTGAACGTTAATTGTATTGAAAATTAGAATCAGTGACAGTTCTAGAAAGGAAAAATGATATTGATTTTTCCGAGTAATTAGAAGCACTCGCTCGCGTGTAATAATCATCAAGTAATGAAACAATACAACGAATTGCCCTCCCCAGAGCTCATGGCACCGTGTTAATTGCAAATTACGTCTATCAGGTGTAACCGTTGCAATTACAACAAATATAATAACACGGTACAGTTAAATTGTTTAATAGATTCCATCAGGAGAAAACAATGCAAAATGCATTTGTCACGGCCGTTGCTCGCAACGTATTTCTGCATGTTGCCGCGTTTAATATAGCATCAGCTTACATTTGTAATAAGTACGTTACATTAATTCATTACCAGGATCACGAATTTAGCCTTAGTACAGTTCGGAATACAGTATAGCAAACAGAGCGAAACAGAATAACTACTACTGGCTGCTGCTCGCTACACATTACATACATTATTACATAAACTCGCAGGATCTGCATGTAACCTGACCAAAGGTCAATTAAAAATCGACGGTGGCTAATAAATTTATTAATGAAAGCTCGGTTATTAATGGCCCAGCCGTGTAATAAGTATAACTGTAATGTAATGTTTATTTATGGTCGACGGCTTTATTTTCTCGTTGAAGGGTTTGGTAAGTGATCTGCAATTTGGTTGAGTTGCAAGCGGTGAAGTTTGGTGTGTCACAAGGATCCACGCCAGGCAAGCGTTGTTAGAGTATGGTATGCCACAAAGATCCGCGCTAGGAGCGCTACTATTTTTGGTCAATGACTTATTCAGGCTATTTTTCGTCTTTATTAAATACATCTGCCTAAATTATCTAGTCTTGATTGTAATAAAAACTCGCCTCCCTTTACCGCCTCTATTTTCCATATACTTATTATTCTGTTAAGCAACATTTAATGCCAGTGAATTATTACTTCGCACTTAAATTTTGATGAAGAGCCGGCCATAATTTAGATTCATTGTTAATATTTTACGGCGTGAAAAACGCTGCCAATTAAGGAATGAATACGAAAGTGATACGCGTAAATCAATTCTAATGATCGTTTCGGACGAGCCGAACTCGTTAGTCGTTATTGTAACTGCGAATTAAATTAGTGTACGCAAATTAAAATTTCGTCGAATAAAACCTTATAAGTGAGTACTTGCACAGCCCGAGGAACGAAAACGAGCTAATCTGATACACGGGATTCGGTTTCACTTCCTGATTCCCTGCAAAAGGGGCAACCAAAGCGACCAATTTTCGATAAATATTGTAATTGCAATTTAATGGACAGTTGATACTTTTTTTTACGAAGTTCGCACGTCACGTTCGGTCACCGGCTCTGTGTTTATGCGCTAATGTCTTCGATCACTGATTCTGCACGGTGATCGTATTGCTCAATTAGGACTTGGGTTAAAGGAGTTTTTTTAACGCTTATTGTCAGCTATCAGCTATCTTCAATAGCAAAAAAATTAGCTAGTCACCATGAACATTTTAGAAGATTAAAAAAAAAATGGTTTTTCAGACTTTTAACGGCCGTAGCGGCTAAACGAAAACTCCAAATTGAACTCGGTTTGCAAATCTGAGCTCCTCATACGTCAATTAGTCGGATTAGAGATTTTTAATTTTTGATGAAAACTTGGAAAAAAGTCACGAGTAAACCCCTTGGAAATTTGTTAAAAATGCAACTTTCTTAATAATCATCGTAGACTATTGAAGTATACCTTTTTCTCATCAGAAAGACTAGAGAAATTGATTGCCGTTAAAAAATTTCAGCTAACTTCAATGGCAAAAAAATTAGCTAGTCACGATGAACATTTGAAAATTAAATAAAATAATTGATTTTTCAGACTTTGAACGGCCATAGCGGCTAAACGAAAACTCCAAATTGAACGCGGTTTGCAAATCTAAGCTCCTCGTACGTCAATTAGTCGGATTAGAGATTTTTAATTTTTGATGAAAACTTGGAAAAAAGTCACGAGTAAACCCCTTGGAAATTTGTTAAAAATGCAACTTTCTTAACAATCATCGTAGACTATTGAAGTATACCTTTTTCTCATCAGAAAGACTAGAGAAATTGATTGCTAACTTCAATAGCAAAAAAATTAGCTAGTCACCATGAACATTTGAAAATTAAATTAAATAATTAATTTTTCAGACTTTGAACGGCCGTAGCGGCTAAACGAAAACTCCAAATTGAACGCGGTTTGCAAATCTGAGCTCCTCGTACGTCAATTAGTCGGATTAGTGATTTTGAATTTTTGATGAAAACTTAGAAAAAAGACACGAGTAAACCCCTTGAAAATTTGTTAAAAAATGCAACTTTCTTAATAATCATCGTAGACTATTGAAGTATACCTTTTTTTCATCAGAAAGACGAGAGAAATTGATTGCCGTTAAAAAATTTCAGCTATCTTCAATGTCAGAAAAATTAGCTAGTCACCATGAACATTTTAGAAAATTAAAATAAATAATTGATTTTTCAGACTTTGATCCGCCGTAGCGGCTAAACGAAAACTCCAAATTGAACACGGTTTGCAAATCTGAGCTCCTCGTACGTCAATTAGTCGGATTAGAGATTTTTAATTTTTCATGAAAACTTGGAAAAAAGATACGAGTAAACCCCTTGGAAATTTGTTAAAAAATGCAACTTTCTTAATAATCATCGTAGACTATTGAAGTATACCTTTTTTCATCAAAAAGACGAGAGAAATTGATTGCCGTTAAAAAATTTCAGCTAACTTCAATAGCAAAAAAATTAGCTAGTCACCATGAACATTTGAAAATTAAATAAAATAATTAATTTTTCAGACTTTGAACAGCCGTAGCGGCTAAACGAAAACTCTAAATTGAACACAGTTTGCAAATCTGAGCTCCTTGTACGTCAATTAGTCGGATTAGAGATTTTTAATTTTTGATGAAAACTTGGAAAAAAGACACCAGTAAACCCCTTGGAAATTTGTTAAAAAATGCAACTTTCTTAAAAATCATCGTAGACTATGAATTATACCTTTTTTTTCATCAGAAAGACGAGAGAAATTGATTGCCGTTAAAAAATTTCAGCTATCTTCAATAGCAAAAAAATTAGTCAGTCACCATGAACATTTTTGAAAATTTAAGAAAATAATTGATTTTTCAGACTTTGATCGGCCGTAGCGGCTAAACAAAAACTCCAAATTGAACGCGGTTTGCAAATCTGAGCTCCTCGTACGTCAATTAGTCGGATTAGAGATTTTTAATTTTTGACGAAAACATGAAAAAATGGTGAAGTTATGGGTGTTATGACCTATAACTTGGTGTCAAATCGTCGTAGGAACTTCGTTTTTCGAGTCCTGCATAGGAAATTGATCAGATTTTAATGCCTTTATGGTGGATCGAGTCGACACATTTTTTCCAACTCCATAGACATCGTCAAAGTTGAAAATAGTTTCCTGAAAAAACATTTTTTTTCACAGGGGTTCTAGAGAGGGGCGCAAGGGGTTTCGCTTATGTTCGTATGCATGACTTTAAAGAAGACACTTCAAAGTTTTTCGCCCTCAAAGATTCACAAAAATCGATTAAAAATACGCCGAGTTATGGCGGTTTGAAAATGGTCGAAATTTCACGAATTTCAAGTGTTTCGTTTTTTTTTCCTCCAGTGTATAATAAGTGGTGACGTGTGTTCCTCGATTCAAGCAGCTGACATCAGCTGAATTTTATCGCTGAAATAATGATGCTAATGGTCCGTTCAGGTTAAATCTTGGTAGTTGATTGCTGCACATAAAACCACGTGACAGATGAGTTGCATTCTCTTCAAAATTTAATTTTACGCTCCTCGTGATTCCAAAGCGTTTATACTTCAGCAGGTTGGCAATAATAGAATCGAACACGTGTAATATGAGTTGTTTTTTTAACTTTCTTACGATGTACGGGAAAGTATTCTGACCGTGAACATTAGTTTTTTCAACATCAATTATCCGTATTGATTTGATTAATTAAAACATTTGGTTTTATTTCACTGATTTTATTTTTCTCTCCGATTAGTTTCGACCTTAGGTCATTCTCAAGGATTCTTCATATCTCCTTGAGAATGACCTAAGGTCGAAACCAATCGGAGAGAAAAATAAAATCAGTGAAATAAAACCAAGTGTTTTAATTAATCAAATATATAATTATGTTTCACCACGGGTTAAGTGAGAAATGAATTAATCATATCCGTATTGAGTTCCCAAAAAATTGTTTCAACGTTTTCTGGAAAAAAAAATGTCTGTGTGTGATGGTGTGTGCGCGCATTGTATATCAGAAACGATTACAGTATTTAGGACATTTTTTGTCAAGACTTTTTCCCAAGACTATTTTCTGAACTTTTTGTCAGGACTCTTAATCAGTAGTTTTCTACAGGACGTTTTTTTGGGGACTTTTTCAAAGATTTGTTTTCAGGACTTTTTTAAATTGTCTTCAGACCTGTTTTCAAGACATTTTCTAGGGATTTTTTTCAAGAGTTTTCTTGGGAGTTTCTTCTGGACTGTTTTTTCTGGACTTTATATTTAAGACTTCTCTCAAGCTATTTTAATGTTCTTGTGACTTTTTTCAGGACTAATTTTTCTGGATTCTCTCTTCGAGCCATTTAATGTTCTTGGGACTTTTTTCAGGACCAATTTTTCTGGATTCTCTCTTCGAGCCATTTTAATGTTCTTGGGACTTTTTCAGGACTAATTTTTCGGGATTCTCTCTTCGAGCCATTTTAATGGACTTGGGACCTTTTTCGGATTTTTTTAGGTCTTTTTAAAGACCTCATTAAGACTTTTGTCAGTCATACCTGGCAACCGATACAACTATAAAAATACACACCTGCAGCTCTTGAGATGAGATTGCCTTAATATGCTAAATCGTATTCGTTTGGAATTTATTAGGATTTTTTTAAACCTACACAAATGTGCTTCTATCCCAAAAGAGGTTAATAATAATAATAATAGGTATTTATTGTGTTAATACGTTCAATACAATGTTCATCATTTAATTACGTGAAATAATCGGATGCTTCGCATTTAATTTTTATTTTTTTTTTATTTTCAGTTCTTACCAGTATGTTATAGATTAATTTTGACATAATGCCTGTTGTGAATAAATAAATAAATAAATGAAATTATAATCGAGTAATTCATCATTGCTTAATTTGCTAAGTATTTTTTTTATATTTAACAATACTTTACTGCTATCACGAATTTTTCACATTATTGTAACAGTTAATTGCCCGATCGGCCATCAATTGGTAAATCGCCAAAAATGTGAAACTCGCGTTTTTTTATTTTCTTAATGTGGATGCCACCAGGCCATAATTTAATCGCGTTAATTGATTTCCAGCAATTCCATTTGATTTATTATGCAAAAATATAATTGTTTCTTTGATAATTAATAGCCTCACACAGGGGAACTAATAATTCATAATTTTTTTTTTCGAATTACTCCTAGTCTGGTGGTCATTGGATGCGGGGAAATTAAAAGAGAGAGAGAGAGAGAATGAGAAAAAAAACGGATTGATTAATTAAAGTCGCGCATCTGATAATCGATTTTCTAAGTTTCGATAGCGGCCTCAGAAAATGATTTTACACTTGGCCGTGTAATTATATGTATACACTTATTGACTTTTCTCATTAACTTTTATGATTTGAGTCGCGGTGTATTTTACCGTGCAAGGACATCCAGTTCGAAAAAAAGTATCAACGGGAGTATATGACGTGGACTGCAATAAATTTAATAGCCGACAATTTGTAGTAATGTAGCTACGCCAGTGGCACGCTGAGATCTTTATTAGTTATTAGGGGAAATTTAAGTATTTCAAAGGTATGATGGATATAACTTTTATGTTTCCAGTTTATTCACTTGATCACTTAAATTGGACAAATATTGTTATGTAAGCATAAAGATGCAAATTGATGTAAGAAAAAAACTTGTATGCCGGATTTACTTTGAATTTGCTTACCAACAATGAGTACATTGTTTACGTAATCACGTCTCATATTTCCAGAATGGTTGATATCCAGCCATCAATTCGAACTTTCATATCAATCTAAATATCCGCTTCTAGTTTATGGCCCGAGGTAACAATCTATCTCTTAATGGGCATTCATGTGTTCGCTACTTATATCTCTCCGGTGTATAAACATTATGCAAAATATTTGTAGGTGGATGACCTTTCCGCCTATTTTTATTTTCACAATCGGACATAATATAAAGCAGAATGTAAATTATTCAACAATCTCCTGTTAGTTGCAAAGGACGCCTGGAACGCCATTAGTTTTGATTGAATTAATGAAATCGTAATTTTTTTCTTCGTTTTTCTAAAAACATAAATCATTCTGCGAGGTGTATCATTCTACGAAATAATTTTAAACGCGTGTTATAAGATTTAATTAGATGATTAATGTTGTTAGTGACTGGGTATTTTATATCCGTTTTGTTATAATTGGTTAGCCGCAAGTTATGTGCATATCTTTAGATTTAAATACAGAAGGTATTGTTATATAAACAGGGCCATTTCTAGGTTGTTGAGGAAAATTTCTCGGTTTATTAGTTTTAGTCACAATGTTTCAAAAATATTATTATTATTCAGGCTATATTTCGTTTCGTTTTATTGAATCTATTTAATTCTTTCTGCAACAAAGTAAGGTTGTTTCCAATTTTTCAAATCGTTAAATGCAATTTTTGTTTTGCCAAATTCAAGTTTGGAGCATTGGTGTTTTGTTCCAACCTAGGATATGGCAACTGTTTTGGCAGAAAATAATAAATGCATTCGTTTTTTTATGAATCTTGAGCTTTTGAAGCAAATTCTTTGGTTAATTAATATTTTATAATTTTACGAATCGCTAAACGCAATTTTGGTTTTACAGGTCGAGTTTGGAGTATTGCCGTTTTGTTTCCACAAAGGATATGGCAATTGTTTTTATTTTGCGGAAAACCAAAAATGCATCCATTGGTTATCGAAGAAATTTTGTTGATTAATTTTTTTATTACATTCTTTTGAAATCGTTGAATGCAACTTTAGTTTTTTTTTTCAATTCAAGTTTGAAGCATCAACGTTTTGATTTCACCTGGGATATGGCAATTATTTTCATAGGAAATCAGAAATGGATTATTTATTTGTGGATCTTGAGCTTCTAAAGAAAATTACTCGGCTTAATTGATTTTTTACAATTTTTCAAACTGTTGAGTGAATTTTTCGTTTTGAGCGTTTTTGTTTTGTTTCCACCTAGGATAAGGCAATTGTTTTTGTGGGAAATCAGGAATAACTCTTTTGTTAATGGATCTTTAGGTTGTGGAGTAATTTCCTTAATTGATTAATTTTTTACCATTTTTCAAACCGTTGAGTGCATTTTTCGTTTTTCCAGTTCAAGTTTTGAGCGTTTTTTTTTATTTCCACCTAGGATTTGGCAATTGTTTTGATGGGAAATCAGGAATAATTAATTTATTAATGGATCTTTAGGTTGTGAAGTAATTTCCTTGATTGGTTAATTTTTTACAATTTTTCAAACCGTTGAGTGCATTTTTCGTTTTTCCAGTTCAAGTTTTGAGCATTTTTGTTTTATTTTCACCTAGGATATGGCAATTGTTTTGATAGGATATCATGAATAATTCATTTATTAATGGATCTTTGGGTTGTGGAGTAATTTTCTTGATTGATTAATTTTTTGCAATTTTTCAAACTTTTGAGTGCATTTTTCGTTTTTCCAGTTCAAGTTTTGAGCGTTTTTTGTTTTATTTCCACCTAGGATATGGCAATTGTTTTGATGTGGATTCATGAATAATTCATTTATTAATGGATCTTCAGCTTGTGGAGTAATTTCCTTGATTGATTAATTTTTTACAATTTTTCAAACTTTTGAGTGCCTTTTTCGTTTTTTACAGTTCAAGTTTTGAGCGTTTTTGTTTTGTTTTTACCTAGGATATGGCAATTGTTTTGATGGGGAATGATGATTAATTCATTCATTAAAGGATCTTTAGGTTGTGGAGTAATTTCCTTGGTTAATTTTTTCAAATCGTTGAATGCATTTTTCGATTTCGATTTTTCCGTTAAAGTTTGAAGCGTTGCAGTTTTGTTTCCACGTAGGATATAGCAATTGTTTTTATGGAAAACCAAAAATGCATTTCTTGTTTGTGGATATCGAGCTCTTAAAAAATTTTTGACTAATTTTTTTATTACATTTTTTAAATCGTGTTTTCAGTTCAAGTTTGAAGCATCTCCGTTTTGTTTTCACCTAGGTTACGGCAATTGTTTTTATAGATAATTAGAAATGGATGATTTATTTATGGATCTCGAGCTTCTAAAGAAAATTACTCGGCTTCATTGATTTCTTACAATTTTTCAAATCATTGAGTGCATTTCTCGTTTTTCCAGTTCAAGTTTTGAGCGTTTTTGTTTTGTTTCCACCTAGGATATGGCAATTGTTTTGATGGGACATCAGGAATAATTCATTTATTAATGGATCTTTAGCTCGTGGAGTAATTTCCTTGATTGGTTAAGTTTTTACAATTTTTCGAACTTTTGAGTGCATTTTTCGTTTTTTACGGTTCAAGTTTTGAGCGTTTTTGTTTTGTTTCCACCTAGGATATGGCAATTGTTTTGATGGGACATCATGAATAATTCATTTATTAATGGTTCTTTAGGTTGTGGAGTAATTTCCTTGATTGATTAATTTTTTACAATTTTTCAAACCGTTGAGTGCATTTTTCGTTTTTCAAGTTCAAATTTTAAGCATTTCTATTTTATTTCCACCTAGGATTTGGTAATTGTTTTGATGGGGAATCATAAATAATTCATATATTAATGGATCTTTAGGTTGTGGAGTAATTTTCTTGATTGGTTATTTTTTACAATTTTTTAAACCTTTGAGTGCATTTTTCGTTTTTCACCTCGGATATGGCAATTGTTTTGATGGCAAATCAGGAATAATTCATTAATTAATGGATCTTTGGATTGTGGAGTAATTTCCTTGATTGAGTAATTTTTTTACAATTTTTCAAACCGTTAAGTGCATTCTTCGTTTTTCCAGTTGAAGTTTTGAGCATTTTTGTTTTGTTTCCACCTAGGATTTGGCAATTGTTTTCGTTTAAAATCAAGAATAATACATTTATTAATGGATCTTTGGGTTGTGGAGTAATTTCCTTGATTGATTAATTTTTTACAATTTTTCAAGCTGTTTTTTTTTACTTTTTCCAGTTTTGAGCGGTTTTGTTTTGTTTTCATCTAAGAAATCGCAATTGTTTTGACGGGAAATCAGGAATTATTTATTTATTTACGGATATTTAGCTTGTGAAGTAATTTCCTTGATTAATTAATTTTTACGAATGCAGTTTTCGATTTCTCAGTTTCGAAGTTTGAAACGTGCCAATTTTTTTGATTGAAATTCACAAATGCATCGTTTGTTTATTAATCTTAAGCTTTTGTAATAAATTTTTCGGTTTATTAGTTATTTGCAATTTTTCAGATCCCTAATTGCAAATTTCGTTTTGCTCGTTTTGCCTATTCAAGTTTGGAGAGTTGCTTTTTTGCTTCCAACTTTTAATAGAAGATTGTTTAATTGAAGATCTTAAGCGTTTGAAGTAAATTTTTTGGTAAATTAATATTTCACAATTTTTCTTTTCGTTTCGCAAGTCAAGTTTAGAGCGTTGCCGTTTTGTTTTCACGTAGGATACGGTAATTGTTTGTTTGTGGATCTCGAGTTCTTGGAGCAATTTCGTTAATTATTTTTTTAAATATTTTTTAAATAGTTTTTTCGTTAGATTTATGAATCGCTACAATTCAAAAAACGTCATTCTTTCATGAAACCAGACCTTATTTTTAGGCCAGTTGTGGTTTTCAAAACATTAATACAGTACAAAACTGGTCATAAAATAAAGTGGATTTTGTTAAAAAGTAAAAGCTTAAAATAATTTTAATCATAATTATTGATTAGTTCGATTTCATAATAAAAATATATTTCCACTTTATACGTTTATCTGCGCAATTGCGAAATGGCGGCCTATTAAAGCCAACATATAATATTAACCCATTCCAAGATATCTTGATACAATTGTTACATTTATTTGGCATTTAAAATTCCGCTGTTCGCTCCGTTTTAACCGTGAACCAATTACCGGTCAAAAGTTGCAAAACGCTCGCCGCTGGGAGAGGAAAGAAACCTTTTTTAAATTTGATATTTACCCGTTGGATCTTTCACCACACAATCACTTCTTCATCGCCGAAATCTTTGTGCTAAATCTGGGCGCGCATGTATTTCTATTTCTGTTACTTAAGTAGCATTTATGATCGTTCTAAAGGAAGTAGTAACTGTTAAATCCCGATTATAACCGTATAATAACCATGTAAATAGTGGCGTAAAAACGTTAATAATGGCCGCGACAAACGGAAGCCCGTCTTGTTCGGTGTGGTCTTTGCGTTTTTTTTCACACACAGAGTGCCGCCACCTCGCGATGTCTTCAAAAATCGACAATTTCTTAGACACAATATATACACGCCAAAGTGTTGGCGAGTTTTTACCGCGCGTTTCCCGGTTGCTTCTTACATGTAATTGCAGAAAGCCATAACTGGATTATATTGCCGGTGCCGGGTTTCCTATGTAATGACAAATATAGTTCTGTACTTTCACTGTTATATAGTGTTATGAATTTTATTACTATTATTAGTTCTGATAGTAAAACCGAGAACTATGTTCTTAACTGTATTTTATTGCAGCCCGTGTAACCGTTTATACGTTCGCTCTGCAATTTGTTGCTCTTCGGTTTGTTGCTGTTAGTTTTATGGGAAAATCGTCACGTTGGGAACCGAGATTGTTTGCTTTCGAAAAATTTGCGTTATTATGTTATCGGGTGTACGGTGTGTTCGGTCTCATGTGAACACCTACAATAGTCATGGTAATCAATACCGAGATTAGCTTTTAATGAGGTAATGACGATAAACGTTTTTACTCGAATTTGTAATTTTGGTAATTAACGAGGTTTCATTTTTGAAGTAGTTGTCTCAATAAGATATTTGTTAGTAGTCGTAATAAGACTTAATTTTGCAGAGTTACGATCAGGTTAAATATTCATATATTCAGGCTACATTTCGTTTTATTGAATTTATTGAATTAATTAATTTTTGGAGAATTGGCGTCGATCTTATCTTTGATAAACGGTCGAACGGTGTTAAATCGCACGACCTAGTCGGCTAATTCGAAAGATTACACGTTCGGGAAATTTGGAGAGCAATAAAAGTGGCTGTTTCATAGCTCCGTCTTGTTGGAAATAAAGATCGTCCACATCCAAGGTATAAAAAAATTGGATCTCACGATAGAGCACACTATTCAATGAAACGATTGCACTGTTGAACAGCACCAGCCAAAAAAAAAAACACTCGTTGCGGATGTAGAGATCTTTCTCCTCGGTTTTCTAAACTCCCGATGCAACAGTTTTGTTTATTTAAAAAATGGGCCTCGTTGCTCACACTCAGTGAGGATTCTTCTGCAATATTTTCAGCTGCGACTGCAATATTTTTCGTTGATCTGGCTTGGGTTGGATTCTTTACATCTCCAACTTGACCAAGAAGTTCAAATTTAACGATTAAATTTACAGTTGTGAGAAGGCGCTATTTTACGGCCGAAAGCAGTTCGAACTCTTTTATTTACACCCTTTTTGTAATGAATTTTCACAATTTCAATGCGTGGTACAATCGTGTATCTTTCCATTTTCGGTTACAAACATGTCAAAAAGTGACAGCTACAACTTTAAGACATGAAAATTAGCTTGCAATTTAAAATAAAACACCCTTTTACTACTACTAAAATATAAAGTAAAGGGCATCTAAGGACCCCAAAACGGATATTTCCGTAAAAAAATTTTTTTTTTTTTAATCACGATCACTATACTTTTTCGTACTTCGTAACGGAAAAAGTAAAAATTGACAGATCCAAATTTGACAAATAAATGAAGCTCCCTTTACTTCTAGAGATAGAGAGAGATAGCAACAGATTGTTTCCATTTATAGTGGTACTAAATCATGTTTCACCAAAACAGAATTATTGATATAATAACAGGTTTCATATCCCGATAAAACCATTTATGAATTCATACTCACATTTCATAACCATCCATAATCGTAACTAAAGGCATAACCAACTAAAACGAATTCAGGCTGAAAGACCCCGGGTCGATAGCCAATAAAGAATCTTTACACATTTAATTATTATAGTTAAGCAAGATTTGTTTATATCATATACTAAATGTATGAATTCTTTAATAAAGATGATTTATATATATATAACAGGTTTCATTTGAATTCGAAAGAATTCAAACAGCAAATAATAAATTCTAAAAAAAATCAATGTAATTGACAAAATATTTCACAATAACATACCAGGTGTTCTGATAAGGTTGGTGATATTTTGAAAACTATTAAGCTCACAGCTTTGGGTAAAAATATCGTTGAAAATAATGTTCAACTTTCTAGATCTGACCGCAAGGGCGCGTAACATCATCAATTATAAAACACACATTTTCTCCAGAATTTAAGGTGGCTCTAAAATATGCAACGTAATTTTAATTTTGTTTTTGTTTTATACTATTTCCTCTGTCTTCCAGAGGGGGCAGTTTAATCCATTATCTTAAAAAAATGATAGCACTGACGTGGTTTGAGGCTAAAGGGCACCTCGGGTAAATAACCCTTTTTTTCTCGAAATTATTTTAAAGAAATGACTAACTTTCTTGAATTAAAACAGATTGCACCATATTATTGACAAATTAAGCTATAAAAAAACTGGTAAAAAATTCCAAAATGGCGGTGCGCAGCTACATAAAAGACAATACCGAGGTCGAAAAACTAATCTGGATCGAACATTTCGAAAAGATTTTTTTTAATTCATGTAAACCTACAAATTTAATCAAATCTATAAACGAAGGTTGGTGGGTGGGCCCTATCTTACAATCCAATCAGTTGAACATAAGCAACTGATTTTAAAAATAAAGTAATTTTTAAAAAAAAGTACTGACAATTGTGTCTCATTTTGATTTATTTATTAACTCACGTGACACCCTTGTTTTTGGTGTTACTAGTTGGATTGTAGGATAGGGCCCATCCACCGCCCTTTCTTTCATTTAAAACTCAATGTATGAACACCGTTTTCTGGTAATTTGCATTAATTTCTTTAATAAACGAACAAAAAAAAAAAAATTAAACTAAAACAGTGTTCACTGTTGAAGTTTAAATTAAAACGAAGGGTGGTGGGTGGTCCCTATCCTACAATCCAATCAGTTGAACATAAGCAACTAATTTTACAAAGAAAGTAATTTAAAAAAATCATTGACAATTGTGTAACTTTTTGATTTATTTATTAACGCACGTGAAACCCTTGTTTTTTGTTTTACTAGTTGGATTGTAGAATAGGGCCATATAAAGTTTCATAAAAATTGATTAAGATCGTTTTTGGCCGCCATTTTTCAAATCTGATTACAAATTTGTGTTCAGTGACCTCAAAAATCCTCACATTACAATTGATCAATATTTCACTTTTTGGTCCACCATATTGGAGCCGCCATTTTTAATTATTCAAATCTGACCTCAAATTCGTGTTCAGCGACCCCAGAAACTCGTAAATTCACTTCTTCTTGAACAAATTGATCGAGCAACTCAAATTGTACGAGCAAAAACTTTAAACGCGTTTTTCTCGAAACAAAATTTTTCAAATCTGCGGACCTTGTAACTCTTTAACCGTTCAACTAATCAACTTCGCGTTTGGCAAACCTTAAAGGAAACAAAATTCTCCATGGAATAGAGCTATAAAATTGTACAATTTCGATCATTAACGATTTTCTACAGCGAAAAATCATGCGAAAAACGATACTTTGTTATCAAGTGGCCGCCATTTTGTTTCTATAACAAATTTTTTCGTGATTTTGGTCTATTCTATTCTTTGGGGTGTAAGCTTTAAGGTTGTTTTGAATTCATGCTTCTAGGTGACGAATTGCGACCTCTAGGGTTCCCGCAGAAGAGCTTTTTTTTTAAACACAACTTTTTCAAGTCTAGGAGACCATTCTGAACACTATTTGGTCATAAAAATTATTTGTGAGACTTACAGGAACTGAGACAAGCAACATTTCTTTTTACGTGGATCGTTCTTACATCGACTGGAAATGTCGAAAAACGATAAAATTTAATTTTTCTTCAAAAATTTATTTTTGTTTTTTTTTTCTAGTCTAGGAGACCATTCTGAACACTATTTGTTCATGAAAATTATTTGTGAGACTTACAGGAACCGATACAAGCAAAATTTCTTTTTACGTGGATCGTTCTTACATTTCTTGGAGCCGCCATTTTGGAAAAACCACAACTCAATTTTTTATTTATTTTGTAGACCAAAGGTTGATAAACATTGTGCAAAAAAGGGCGGATCTCTAAGTCATTTCAGTTCCTCAAAAAAAATTCTCAAACATCAGGTACGTTTGGCGCAATTATAAAAGATTTTCCCCTTAAGTTAAAAAAATATTTAAAAGAAAATGAAAAATATGTGTCATTTTTTTTAATGAGATAATATTATTAATAAAGCCTTATAGAACGTTTTTGGACGAAATATTCAACCTGAACTACGCCTAACGATGACTTTTGATTTTTTTTTAATTGACGAAATTTCATAAAAGTGTTAAGTTAAAGAAATATTTAAACAAAAATAAAGAATATGTGTCACTTTCTTAAGAACATTTGTGGTCGAAAATATCGAACCTAAACTACACCTAACGATGACTTTTGATTTTTTTGAAAATTGATGAAATATCATAGACGTGTTAAATTAAAAAAATTATTAAAAAAAAATTAAAAATATGTGTCATTTTTTTATGTGTTAATATTATTAATAAAGCCCTATAGAATATTTGTGGCCGAAAACATTAAACATAAACTACGCCCAACGATGACTTTTGATTTTTTGAAAATTGACGAAATATCATAGACGTGATAAGTTAAAAAAAATATTTAAAAGAAACTGAACAATATGTGTCATTATTTTATGAGTTAATATTATTAATAAAGCCCTATAGAACATTTGTGGACGAAAATATTAAACCTAAACCTACTAACGATGACTTTTGATTTTTTTGAAAATTGACGAAATTTCATAAAAGTGTTAAGTTAAATAAATATTTAAAGAAAAATGAAGAATATGTGTCATTTTCTTAAGACTATTAACAAAGCCTCATAGAACATTTGTGGTCGAAAATATCGAACCTAATCTAGGCCTAACGATGACTTTCGATTTTTTTTAAATTGACGAAATATCATAAACGTGTTAAGTTAAAAAAATTACTTAAAAAAAATTGAAAAACATGTGTCATTATTTTATGAGTTAATATTATTAATAAAGCCCTATAGAATATTTGTGGCCGAAAATATTAAACCTAAACTACGCCCAACGATGACTTTTGATTTTTTGAAAATTGTGTCATTTTTTAATGAGTTAATATTATTAATAAATCCCTATAGAACATTTGTGGATGAAAATATTAAACCTGAACTACACCTAACGATAACTTTTGATTTTTTGAAAATTGACGAAATTTCATAAAAGTGTGAAGTTAAATAAATATTTAAACAAAAATGAATAATATGTGTCATTTTCTTAAGACTATTAACAAAGTCCTATAGAACATTTGTGGCCGAAAATATCAACCCTAAACTACGCCTAACGATGACTTTTGATTTTTTGAAAATTGACGAAATTTCATAAAAGTGTGAAGTTAAATAAATATTTAAACAAAAATGAATAATCATTTTCTTAAGACTATTAACAAAGTCCTATAGAACATTTGTGGCCGAAAATATCAACCCTAAACTACGCCTAACGATGACTTTTGATTTTTTGAAAATTGACGAAATTTCATAAAAGTGTTAAGTTAAATAAATATTTAAACAAAAATGAATAATATGTGTCATTTTCTTAAGACTGGTAACAAAGCCACATAGAACATTTGTGGTCGAAAATATCGAACCTAAACTAGGCTTAACGACGACTTTTGATTTTTTTAAATTGACGAAATATCATAAACGTGTTAAGTTAAAAAAATTATTTAAATGAAATTGAAAAATATGTGTCATTTTTTATGAGTTAATATTATTAATAAAGCCCTATAGAATATTTGTGGCCGAAAATATTAAACCTAAACTACGCCCAACGATGAGTTTTGATTTTTTGAAAATTGACGAAATTTCATAAAAGTGTTAAGTTAAATAAATATTTAAACAAAAATGAATAATATGTGTCATTTTCTTAAGACTATTAACAAAGCCCCATAGAACATTTGTGGTCAAAAATATCGAACCTAAACTGGGCCTAACGATGACTTTTGATTTTTTTTAAATTGACGAAATATCATAAACGTGTTAAGTTAAAAAAAATATTTAAATGAAATTGAAAAATATGTGTCATTTTTTATGAGTTAATATTATTAATAAAGCCCTATAGAATATTTGTGGCCGAAAATATTAAACCTAAACTACGCCCAACGATGAGTTTTGATTTTTTGAAAATTGACGAAATTTCATAAAAGTGTTAAGTTAAATAAATATTTAAACAAAAATGAATAATATGTGTCATTTTCTTAAGACTATTAACAAAGCCCCATAGAACATTTGTGGTCGAAAATATCGAACCTAAACTGGGCCTAACGATGACTTTTGATTTTTTTTAAATTGACGAAATATCATAAACGTGTTAAGTTAAAAAAATTATTTAAAAGAAACTGAAAAATATGTGTAACTTTTTTAATGAGTTAATATCATTAATAAAGCTCTATAGAACATTTGTGGACGAAAATATTAAACCTGAACTACGCCTAACGATGATTTTTGATTTTTTGAAAATTGACGAAATATCATAGATGTGTTAAGTTAAAAAAATTATTTAAAAGAAAATGAAAAATATGTGTCATTATTTTATGAGTTAATATTATTAATAATGCCCTATAGAACATTTGTGGATAAAAATATTAAACCTGAATTATACCTAACGACGACCTTTGACTTTTTGAAAATTGACGAAATTACATAAAAGTGTTAAGTTAAATAAATATTTAAACAAAAATGAAGAATATATGTCATTTTCTTAAGACTGTTAACAAAGCCCCATAGAACATTTGTGGTTGAAAATATCGAACCTAAACTACGCTTAATGATGACTTTTGATTTTTTGAAAATTGACGAAATTTCATAATAGCGAATTTCTGTCCAAGTCCAGTCTAGAAAGCCGAAAGATTAGTAAAAGAGGAATTGATGAAGATTTAGGAAGAAATAAATATTTATTAATTAAAATAACCCACCGCTGTATGTATGGAAAGAAGCTGAAGACTAAAACAAGATGGCGGAAAGCGGTCTTATCGATAGCCTTTTAAAATAAAATTATGTTTGTAAATATTATTGTCCATATTAATAAACAAAGAATAAAGATTTAGTAGTAGTATTACATAATAGCATTCAATAAATATACATTTAAAAAAATGGTAACTTTGATCGAAAAGGTTAGAATTATAATCAAATTCTGGTATGGTAATTTGTTTTTATCAGCAACAACAAACGAAATGATTGTTACATTGCGTAATGGTTACCAAATAATTGCACCTCCAAACCTCCAATTATTCCTAATACTCTGGCCAGAATGCATCGTTCACAATTTCACTATCCAACTAAAATGTCCGATTATGCAAATCCAATTATCTAATCCAGGTCAACAGAAAATTACAATAGTCGAATATATGGCGATATCCTAGATAGCAGATAATAACTTAAGTGACAATACTTGACAAATTGGTCTTTTGTTTATGCATTAAGAAATCCTGCAGTTCCAATCTGGGGCAGCTTAAGGGAACTTTCTTAAAACGGAGCCACACGTTGTGTTACCTTACAGGAAAATATCTATCAAATCTACTTCCTCGAAATTATTAATATAAAATTTATTTGTACGAGCGGCATTATCTAATATATATTAGGTAATACCGCTTGTACAAATATTAATAATAATAATAATAATATTGAAAATTCAGGAAGTAGCTTTCGTGATAAGGAATATAATTAATCGTTGAATTTCTTGCAACCAAGCCCGAGGGCGATCGTTATTATTAACGGATATATCAATAAATAAAAGAGAAGTCCGCGGCAGAAATGTGTCCTACTGTTGCTTTATGGTATTGATAATGATACGACTTTTACTGCGGCTTACCGTTTCCCAATTTAAAATGCCCTCGGGGCATTCTTGATCGTAATCAATCATTATACGAAAGTGAATTGTCCGGCCTTACGCTTTCAGTGATAGAAAACGGAAAAAGCCGCACGCGCCGGAATGCATTTTTCAAAATTAACTGAAATGTGTAATGTAGACCGTCTGAAAACGTGACCATAAAAAAAGAATAATTACCCGTCGACTCGTTGCCATTATTATGTTTTACTTTTCATTTTTTTTTTAATCGTTAATAATTATTGCTTTCGTAATTAAATCGTGTGTACGAAAACCCGGCTATAAATTTCGGACGTTGCGTGCCTCCTAGATAAACGTTATTTAGTTTCACATGAATGATTCATAAATCATTTAAGAATGTAATTTTAAAAAAAATAGAAAATTAAATAAATAACGGTAATTTTATTTGTTACTGTAATTAAAGTTGTTTCATTTATAGAAAATTGAAAATGGAGAAAGTTAGTGGTGAGTGGATATGTGTGATAATGATTGTGATTGTTGTTCAAGATCTCCAGCACTTCCTAAGAAGTTAAATTACTGAAATTACTGGAAACCTGTCGTGAATTTTTAATTTGTCGCAGCTCATCTTCACCCTTCACGTGTTACAGAATGCGGCACTTTTTGAAAAGTGATTTAGATCAATGTTATTATTATTACTTACTGACATTGTTGATTTTTAACGAAGTCTGGCTTATAGTTATAATCTGAATACTTTTTCCTGCTTCACTTTTAAGACACCCTGTATTGTCAAAAGTAATCGAAAGTAGGCATTGATAAATCTCGAGAACATTCAACTGAATTGGAAGATTCTACCTGTGCCTTGCCCAAGTTGTTGTTAAAATTAATTAATTGGTCTGGCTTCAAATTTAGAAGTGGCATGGGATGAAATATTTGTTTTGTTTATAATTAGTGTACTAATACACCCTGCTACGAATTTTGATTAAAGCCATTAGTCATCACGGGCCGACATGTATTTCGTTACCCGAAGTTGGACGAATTTGGGGAAAGCTGATGATATTTTAAACTGCCTATAATTTCAATTTCAAAGGATGAAAAACAGCATTTTGTTGCATTGTCATTATGGCACTCTAGTGTCTAAAATTTTCTCCGCACAAGACCAGATTCTACAATATTACCAACTATTTTCAAGTATAGACAGGAATTCGGGTTGAGGAAGTGCGGATGATTTGGGAATTGACGTAACCAACAAGGGCATTCTGCCACAACCGATAATTTGTATATTAATCATTTATAACGATGAAAGGGACACACATATATCATCCATGGACCCGCACGGCCATTTTTCGTTCCGAAAAAGTAACCGCGCGGATGGGATTCTAACCCACGACCCCGAGGTCCATAAGCAGGAGCTCTACTCACTGGGCCACCGCGGCCCCCTGAAAATGTTCTGGCATAACTTTCTTACTCTTCGCAGAGAAAGTATGAAACTGTATGTCCGACGAGAAATAAAATACCGACAAGATCTTATAATTTATACACGACCATATCCAGCAAAAGCCTGTTCAAATACACCAGTATTTGTTTCTAAAGTAAATTAAACGCGCGAAATATGTAAATACTCTTAATAAATATCTAACAGAAACGCGTTGGCGGATGGAACATTCCCTTTCAAAGAGGTACAGCAAATATTATCTCGTTATATACACAGACCCCGGCCATTATTCATTATTTTCAACAATGAAAATTCAAATGAACCAACGATTAGACCAGTAATTCCGTCCGAGCACTCGTTCATCATCGTATTTTTTCGCTTACCGAAGACGGGAATTCCGAGGATGCCGACGACAATTTACGAATATGATAATGCAAAACGTCGAGGATCGATTTCTTCGATTTTAACTTTCGATTCACGTGTATTGTTGTATTTTAAACGTGCCCGGATCGTTATCGAGGATTAGGAAACTGTCGCAACAATCGCACATGTGAAAGTATTTGAAAGGGAAGTTGAAAAAATAATAATACGTAACTGAGTCGTCAAATGATTCTATTTTTTCAAACAATGCTGGTGTTATAATGTAAATTTCTGGTTGTGTAAGACGATGAAGAGAAATAGGGATTTATAAGTAGGTAAGGTTTTACTGTCATCAAGTTGCTATTCTTTTGTATCATTGCGTGATCCTGACAAAATTTGGAAAAGTTTTCAATTAGAGCCATTGCAAAATCTTGCGCAGTGAACATCTTAAATTTCAAGAGAGCTTGAAAATGAACACAGAATCGGTCGCGATGTGATGATTAATCTTTAATTCGGTGATGCGGCCACGCGTAGATTTGTTAACGCGTAAACTTTACCACTAGGTGTCACGACATTTTTGGATGGCACTAGCTTCGGGTTTTACAAGAGCTGCGTTTTAACCGACTTGCATGAATTTGGGAAATAAGCCACCCAAAAAAAACCTTAAGGATTTACGCAGTTACAATAGTTTTATATCTCTGAAAATAGATTATACGAATAATAGGGGTGGAAATACATTTTGAGATATTTTTTATCTTGTTTTATTGGAATAGTTATTAATGATTGATTAACATTTATTCTCAAAATATCGTTTATAATGCATTTTCTAGAGGTGCCCACGAAAGAAAAAAATGTCTACAGCCACACCTACAGTATAAAATTGCATGCCTGCAAACTCGAATGAATAATTATTCCTTTTGGATTTAATTAACTCAATTCTTCTGAAAGTGTATGCATACGCATGTATTAAACTGAATAAAATTAAATTATTATTATTATCAATATTATTTCATGAGTTGGCAGATTTAATAGAAATTTGCTTCAAGTTTAACAAATCCGATAAAATGGCATAGTTGCACGTCATCAATTAAATTTGAATAGAGGCGATTCGGATTGGCTTGTTGTGGGTGTTGAAAAATAATTTTGTCAGCCACGATATAAGTATATATTTTTTTAATATTAACATAATTGTATCAATTAAGTCATCCTCGGACCAACCCTGCACCCGGGGGTAGTAGTATATGCGTAGGAGTCAGACTTTTTCAAATTTTCAGAAAGTTTCAACCTAAGGGCACGTTCAGATAACCTCCCCCACGAAAAACGTATGATTTTTTTAAAACATTTACACAAACAAAAAAAAATTAAAAGAAATTACCAGACGCCGCACTAATTAAATATTATGCAAATGATCTCGTAAAGAGAAATAGAGCGATTAAATTTTGTTTGAAAACTTTAAACAGTTACGCGAATAGTTTAAAGTCCAATTAAAGGAAAACGACAATATATTAAACTTAAAATAGCAAATAACACGGAAATATTACATCTAATTATACGTGCGATTATAAACTCGGGAAATAATTAAATTGTTATTTTCCGCTTGGCGAGATAACAGAATGCCCGACAAACTGGATTTTAATGCAATTTCAGAAATCCTCGTTTGTTATAATGAATGCAAATACATTTAATGGGATTACCTTCGGATCTTTTCGTTTGTTGTCGATTTTCAATATTTATATATAAATGGTGGTATTAACTTTACGGTTCTTTTGTGAGCATTGAATCAGCATCTCTAGTAACACCTGCTTTCGTAATTGAATATTCAAATGAACACTTATCGGACTATTATTGTAGCGGTTGCAATTTGCCCACGGGTAGGATTCAGGAAAGAGGTTTAAAAATGGCTTATTATAATACATGCAGTTACTTGAAGTTTTAATGTTATCAAACAAATTTAATGGTTTAATGGACGTGTAGACCTCGACACCCACGGATACAAGAGAAAATCGATACATAAAAAGAAATGTACTGCACAACAAGTATTTGCCGAAAATATAAATTTTGAAAATTATTTGGAAAAGTATTCTTGGCCAAAAAATATTGCTTGGAAATAACGTTCAACTTCTAGTTTCAAATATGTACGAGCGGATGAAACTGACGTTTAAAACGTCACAATTATGAAAATTACAAATTATAATAGTCAGTTTTCTCAAAAACCAGAGAGATTTCGAAGAAAAACTTATTCTTTGTCGTGCAGTTTTCTCTACTTCAGTTCAAGTTTGTAGAGTTGTCATTTTATTTACAGCTTAAGTATATCAATTTTTGAGTAAGGATGTCAGGAACAGATTTTATTTTTGAAAGTATTTTGACCGCTAGGTGGCGCTTTTTACAACACAGCAGAAATAGAAGCTTTTCTTTCAACCGAAAGAATACAAGGAGACATTGTAATTTTCTAGTAATATCAATTTATTTAAAATGTTCAAAATATATTTTCTGCGCTATTTTTTTACCAAAACAATTGTTTTCCTGAAGCTGTTTACTTTATAGATTCTTCGAACCTTATCAGGAAACCCGGTATAACAGAGTTAGCACAATTGCCAAGACTTAGCACGAAGTAAACGCTTTCAGTAATGAAGAAATAATTGGAATAATTTACCAACAACATAACACAACAATAAAAAAAAGAACTTTAGAGAATTGAGCGATTGACATATAGAAAGCGATGCAGAGTATCACGATTATCTTGTACGTCTTTAACGGCACGATAAACCGCCGCGGAGGTTTTTAATACTATCACCATGGGAATCATCGAATTAGAGAAATTCGATGATGAACTATAATCACGTTTAAATAATCCCGCGATTTCAGTGCAGCTACAGCCCATTACTCATCGTCCGACTGGAGAGAAAATATACATTTTTTCTGGCCTCAATGTGTTTGATATAGAAAACAACCATTTTTGTTACTGCAGAGTTCTAATAAATTTAATTAGGCAATTGTAAACACACGTTATTCGAGGTTAATTTGTCCAAATTTTATGTACCTGTTGAACAAAATGTGGAATTCTGAGAGCAATTTTTAGAAAAAAGTTTATTTTTGGTCATCAAATATTGACTTCGAGCGCAGCCATTTTCATTACTGCAGAGTTCGGATATTTTTTTTTAGGCAATTGTAAACACACGTTACTCGAGACTAATTTGTCCAAGTTTTATGCATCTGTCGAACAAAATCTGGAATTCTGAGAGCAATTTTTAGAAAAAAGTTTATTTTTGGTCATCAAAAATTGACTTCGAGCGCAGCCATTTAAGTTACTGTAGAGTTCGGATAAATTTCTTGGGGCAATTGCAAACACACGTTATTCGAGACTAATTTGTCCAAATTTTATGTACCTGTCGAACGAAATCTGGAATTCTGAGAGCTGTTTTTAGAAAGAAAGTTTTTTTTTGGTCATCGAAAATTGACTTCGAGTGCAGCCATTTTCATTACTGCAGAATTCGAATAAATTTCTTTTGATAATTGTAAGGAGGCATTATTCGAGATAAATATGTCAAAATTTCAAGCGCCTGCCAAGGTAAATGTAGAATTCCGAGAGCAATTTCTAAAAAAAGTACATTTTTACTCAACAAAATTTGTTTTCCAGCGCAACCATTTTTGTTACTGCAGAGTTCTAATAAATTTAATTAGGCAATTATAAACACACGTTATTCGAGGTTAATTTGTCCAAATTTTATGCACCTGTCGAACAAAATGTGAAATTCCGAGAGCAATTTTTAGAAAAAAGTTTATTTTTGGTCATCAAAAATTGACTTCGAGTGCAGCCATTTTCTTTACTGTAGAGTCCGAATAAATTTCTTTAGATTATTGTAGAAAGGCATTATTATAGATAAATCTGTCAAAATTTCAAGCGCCTGCCTAGATAAATATAGAATTCCGAGTACAATTTCTAGAAAAAGTACATTTTTGCTCAACAAAATTTGTCTTCCAGGGCAACCATTTTTGTTACTGCAGAATTTGGACAAATTTCTTCAGGCAATTGTAGAAAGGCATTATTCTAGATAAAGCTGTCAAAATTTCAAGCGCCTGTTAAGGTAAATGTAGAATTCGGAGAGCAATTTTTAGAAAAAATACATTTTTGCTCAACAAAATTTGTCTTCCAGCGCAACCATTTTTGTTGTTGCAGAGTTCGGATACATTTTATTAGGAAATTGTAAAGAGACATTATTCTAGATAATTCTGCCAAAATTTCAAATGCCTGTCAATGTAAACGTAAAATTCCGAGAGCAATTTTTAGAGAAAGTACATTTTTGCCCAACAAAATTTGTCTTCCAGCGGAACCATTTTTGTTGCTGCTGAGTTCGGATAAATTTCATTGGGCAATTGTAGGAAGGCATTATTCTAGATAAATCTGTCAAAATTTCAAGCGCCTATCAAAGTAAATGTAGAATTCGGAGAGCAATTTTTAGAAAAAATACATTTTTGCCCAACAAAATTTATCTTCCAGCGCAATCATTTTTGTTACTGCAGAGTTTGGATAAATTTCTTCAGGCAATTGTAGAAAGGCATTAATCTAGACAAAGCTGTCAAAATTTCAAGCGCCTGTTAAGGTAAAATGTAGAATTCGGAGAGCAATTTTTAGAAAAATACATTTTTGGTCAACAAAATTTGTCTTCCAGCGCAACCATTTTTGTTGCTGTAGAGTTCGGATAAATTTTATTAGGCAATTGTAAAGAGGCATTATTCTAGATAAATCTGTCAAAATTTCAAGCGCCTGTCAAGGTAAATGTAGAATTCGGAGAGCAATTTAAAAAAAATACATTTTTGCTCAACAAAATTTGTCTTCCAGCACAACCATTTTTGTTACTACAGAGTTTGGATAAATTTCTTCAGGCAATTGTAGAAAGGCATTATTCTAGATAAAGCTGTCAAAATTTCAAGCGCCTGTCAAGGTAAATGTAGAATTCGGAGAGCAATTTAAAAAAAAATACATTTTTGCTCAACAAAATTTGTCTTTCAGCGCAACCATTTTTGTTACTGCAAAATTTGGATAAATTTCTTTGGGAAATTGTAGAAAGGCATTATTCTAGATAAAGCTGTCAAAATTTCAAGCGCCTGTCAAGAATCCGGAGAGCAATTAAAAAAAATACATTTTTGCTCAACAAAATTTGTCTTCCAGCGCAACCATTTTTGTTACTGCAGAGTCTGGATAAATTCCTTCAGGCAGTTGTAAATAGGCATTATTGGAGATGAATCTGTCAAAATTGCAAGCGCCTGTCAAGATAAGTATAGAATTCCGAGTACAATTTTTAGAACAAGTACATATTTGCTCAACAAAATTTATCTTCCAGGGCAACCATTTGTATTACTGCAGAGTTCAGATAAATTTCATTAGGCAATTATAAAGAGGCGTTACTAGAGATGAATCTGTCAAAATTTCAAGCGCCTGTCAAGATAAATGTTGAATTCCGAGAGCAATTTTTAGAGAAAGTACATTTCTGCTCAACAAAATTTGTCTTCTAGAGCAGCCATTTATGTTACTGCAGAGTTCCGATAAATTTATCTAGGTAATTGTAAAGAGGCATTATTATAGATAAATCTGTCAAAATTTCAAGTGCCTGTCTAGGTAAATGTACAACTCCGAGAGCAATTTTTAGAAAAAAATACATTTTTGCTCAACAAAATTTTTCTTCCAGCGCAGCCATTTTTGTTGCTGCAGAGTTAGCATAAATTTCTATAGGCAGTTGTAAATAGGCATTATTGGAGATGAATCTGTCAAAATTTCAAGCGCCTATCAAGATAAATATAGAATTCCGAGTACAATTTCTAGAAAAAGTACATTTTTGCTCAACAAAATTTGTCTTCCAGGCAACCATTTTTGTTAGTGCAAAGTTCGGATAAATTTCTGTAGGCAATTAAAAAAAAGCACTATTTGAGATAGATCTGTCAACATTGTAAGCGCCTGTCAAGATAAATGTAGAATTACGAAAGCAATTTTTAGAAAAAGTACATTTTTGCTCCACAAAATTTGTCTTTCAGGCCAACCATTTTTATTACTGCAGAGTTCAGATAAATTACTTTAGGCAATTGTAAACACACGTTATTTATTTAATAATAATAACCCAACAGGCAGTTATTGCCCAGTTACAGGGAAAAAAATTGATGAATTGAATGATTATTCGAAAATAATTTGTCCAAATTTTAGTAAAAAATTAGCATTTATAAAAAAAAACATTTAATTTATGAATTCATGTAACTTTTTTAAATTATAACATCTACATAATAATTTGTATATGTTTGTAGAGCTTGAATAACCATATCATCTCTATTGTTCGTATCGCCTTGAAAGAAGACATTGTCTTGTTATATGTATTGTAATTACATGTTTGTTATTATAATGGTTACCTTCGCAGCGAATTCGTCTTTAGCGTGCCATCTAAATTGCCAATTATTGGTACACGTTAAGAAAATTCTTACTTTCACTACAACATCAGCGGCGCAATGAATTGAAGATATTTCTGATTGACCATTTTAGGATGCATTGAGAGAAATCGTCGTGCGAGTATATCTAGTTAGTTCCGAATAAATTAAAATTGTTATATCTTCATGGTGAAGTACAGAAAGAGATATAATAATAAAGCTTTATAGCAAAATATTTTATATACTTTAATGTAAGAAATTGTATCCATTATAAAAAGTGTGTTCAATTATTGTTGAATGAATGGTCTCACTTCAGTATCTTATATATAATCTGGCCGTGCTACGATGGATAAATCTTTATAGCAAAATATTTTATATATTTTAACTCAAGAAATTGTATCCATTATGAAAAGTGTGTTCAATTATTGTTGAATGAATGGTCCCACTTCAGTTTTTTTATATAATCTGGCCGTGCTACGATGGATAAATCTTTATAGTAAAATATTTTATATATTTTAACTCAAGAAATTGTATCCATTATAAAAAGTGTGTTCAATTATTGTTGAATGAATGGTCCCACTTCAATTTTTTTATATAATCTGGCCGTGCTACGATGGATAAATCTTTATAGCAAAATATTTTATAAATTTTAACTCAAGAAATTGTATCCATTATAAAAAGTGTGTTCAATTATTGTTGAATGAATGGTCCCACTTCGATATCTTATATATATAATCTGGCCGTGCTACGATGGCATCTGAGGTGATGATGAGCGGCGGCTCGTGGATGTTCGGCGGTGGGGCAACGGAAGAATATTTGACCGAAATATTTGCTTCCTTTATAAGAGTACGTGGTGCGGCACGAGCGGCATCTTTGTCTTAGCTGGTGATGATGCAGTATCGGCTTCTATTCAATCAGTGGTTCTTAAAAGGTTTAACTTTGAAAATAAATATGCATGCAACCCAACTCATGTTTGCTTATTGAGAAAGTCAGGCATTCGAGACGCATAAAGTAAATGAGGGCGGCCCAAGTTAATCACATCAGATGCCTTCATAGCACGGCCAGACTATATACATTATATTTATTAAGAGTCTTTTGACATGATTAAATTTTTTTATTAATTTTTCAAATAAACAAGACTGTCACATGGGCTATCTATTTATTCATTCTTCACTTTGGTCACCAAATTACAACATAAGGTACTTAAAGTTACATTGTGGCGGATGTGAGCGTCAGATTAATAAATAAATATCGATATAAGGTCGTTCGGCCTCAGTATCTTATGTTAGCAACAATGAATCGATTTTATAGATTATATCAGACCACAAGATATTAAATAATATATAAGCGAATTTAATAATAAATACGAGTATGATTATCTGAAACGGTTAATTGCGGTAAGATCTGCTGATAAAATTGTTAAAACATCACAATTATCAATTAGATATGGATCTCTAGGAAGTGCCCGTCGTAAAATTTGACGAGACTAATTGTTCCTCAGCAATAAAAAATCCGACGTAATTTATCGTTTCTGGGCGAAGATTCAGTTATATTGTGCTACGTGCAATTATTCCGGGTTTTAAGATCATCTAAACGGATGAGAAGTAGATCATGAACTTTGCAATTAATAATGGTGCAGTTCCTCGTAAACTCCCGCCGTTTTACAGTATAATAAGTAACACTCGCGGTGGAGCCATCATCCGAGAGATTCCGGAAGTTCTCTCGTAAACCTGGCAGTCTATTTACCGAGCTAATGAAACGAAATGCTCAACACGGAATAAAACGTGCGTGTAAATCATAGCGAGCGAGGAACAGCTGAAATAATAGTTTGGCATCTCTTTCTGGATTCTAAGTACTCGAGCAATACAACGGGCGGTAGAGCCATGCCAAAATCTCGTGTCACAGTGCGCGGTGAACAAATTTTAAGAGAGGGAACGCCGGAATTATTCAGTGGATATAATGTAATTGGTCGCAAAGTGATTATTCATCTTCAGTTATCTCTGCCCAAATTTTACCCCCAAGTGTCACGACATTTTGGGATGGATTTAGTTATTAAAAAAATATTTTAGAGATAGAGAAGTAACGAAAGATTCTTGTTTCATCCATCAATAGACCAACGGCTTACAGACTGACAAAGATGGGTGGAAAGACTGGAAAGATGTTTCGGGGTGGTCGCGATGAAAGTCTTTCCACCCATCTTTGTCAGTCTGTATCTCGTCTGTAAGTCGTAGGTCTATTGATGGATGTGTAGTATAATTGTATGTATAAACAGTTACTACTTTATTTATCTCCAATTTATTAAAGGTTTTTGTACAAGAAGCAATAGCGTGTGTTCACAAGTAATATTTTTCTCGTCTCATTGTTTATTTTCCTCTATAGTAACCGAACGTCACGGCTACCCGTGATCATCATTTTCGTTTTCCTATTCCGGTCCAGGTAGTCACCACAGATGAAACAAGAATCTTTCGTTACTTCTCTATTTCCAAATTTTTTTTTTTTTAATAATTTAATAACCATAATAAAATTTCGCTAGAGAACAGTGGACATAATGTAATTGGTCGCAAAGTGATGATTCATCTTCAATTCGGTAATGCGGCAGCGCGTAGATTTGTTATCTCTGCGCAAAGTGTCACGACATTTTGGGATGGCTTTAGTTACTAAAAAAAAATATTTTAGAGATAGAGAAGTAACGAAAGATTATTGTTTCATCCATCAATAGACCAACGACTTACAGATGAGATACAGGCGATTACCCCGAAACATCCACAACGGCAACAACAATGGGTGCAATTTGTGGTTTGTTTACTACCAACCATTAGTGTCCTTTTCAATATTTAACCGTGAAGAAATTGAAAATTATAACCGACACGTGCCACCCGACGACATTTTATACCCGGTCCTCTTTCATCCCCTTAACAGGCTGTAATTTCCTTGTCCAGATAACTACACTCGGCGTCAAAAAAAAAGCGCGAAAAAAATCGATTTTTCAAACCGTCGCAACTTGGTTCAATTTGGTCGAAAATCGATGAATCTTTCAGTTTGGGGAAGATTCAAGTTCTATCTTTAAAAATGTGTAGTTGTTTTTGACCCCAAGTCCAACCCACCCCCCGTAACAACGCGATGGAAAAAAATATTTTTTATGTAAAAAATTGTCCAACTTTGACAAGCTGTACCGTGCGCAAAAAAAAATCGGCGGGAAATTTCACCACAATGGCAGAAAAATTTAATCAATTTCTTTCAAACGCCTTAAAAATTCGAGTCGTTTCGATGATTTGGAGTAAAGTTATGAATTTAAAAAAAAAATGGCATTTTTCACTTTTTTGGCCATAACTTGAGTAATTTTGCACCAAAATCAACAAACTCTTGCAGTCTGAACAGTTTAAAATTTTCTCTTAAACGTCATGTGAATTGTTTTATTGCTAAAACGATTCCACCCCCTGCCACCCCCTAAAGGAAAAACCACCAACCATTAATGACCTTTTCAATATTTAACCGTGAAGAAATTGAAAATTATAACCGACACGTGCCACCCGACGACATTTTATACCCGGTCCTCTTTCATCCCCTTAACAGTCTATAATTTCCTTGTCCAGATAACTACACTCGGCGTCAAGAAAAAAGCGCCACTCGAAAAATCGCGAAAAAAATCGTCACAACTTGGTTCAATTTGGTCGAAAGTCGATGAATCTTTCAATTTGGGAAAGATTCAAGTTTTATCTTCAAAAATGTGTAGTCGATTTTGACCCCAAGTCCAACCCACCCCCCGTTACAACGCGATGGAAAAAAAATATTTTTTATGTAAAAAATTGTCCAACTTTGACTTACCGTGCGCAAAAAAAAATTGGCGGGAAACTTCACCACAATGGCAGAAAAATGTAATCAATTTCCTTCAAACGCCTTAAAAATTCGAGTCGTTTCGATGATTTGGAGCAAAGTTATGAATTTTTGAAAAAAAAATGACATTTTTCACTTTTTTGGCCATAACTTGAGTAATTTTGCACCAAAATCGATGAACTTTTGCAGTCTGAACAGTTTCAAATTTTCTCTTCAACGTCATGTGAATTATTTTGTTGCTAAAACGATTCCACCCCCTGCCACCCCCTAATGAAAAAAAAATGTTTTTGAAGTTTAAATGTGCAAATTTGGTTTCTTGTACCGTGTGCAAAAAAAAAATCGTGGACTCAATCGGTCAGCACGGCAATAAAGTTCAATTATTTTCTTCCAATTTTCTCCGGAATTCAAGTCGTTGCGATGATTTGGCGCGAAGTTATGCAGTTTTGAAAACAAATTACATTTTTAAATTTCAATTAAAATGAACAAATTTCGAAAACCTTTAATGCACTAGGGGTGACAGAGGGTGGAATGAAACTTGTTAGATCGCAAAAAATCATCGGCTTCTGAGGAAAATTGACCGAGTTATGATCGAAATGGAATTTTTACAAGTTGTAAAAATTTAACATTTTTTGTCAATCTAAAACACTTTTTTTATGGGTTTTCTGTGGGTCACGAAAGTCGAAAACTTCTTAGATCGCAAAATTCCATCGAGTTTCGTGCGAAAAAGCCAAAAAGGCGGAAAATGTATTTTTTTTCAAAACTGCATAACTTCGCGCCAAATCATCGCATCGGCTTGAATTTTTGAGGAAATTGGAGTAAAATGATTGAACTTCATTGGCATGCTGACCGATTAAGTCCACGATTTTTTTTGCACACGGTACAAAAAACCAGATTTGCACCTTTAAACTTCAAAAACATTTTTTTTCCTTTAGGGGGTGGCAGGGGGTGGAATCGTTTTAGCAATAAAACAATTCACATGACGTTGAAGAAAAAATTTTAAACTGTTCATACTGCAAAAGTTCATCGATTTTGGTGCAAAATTACTCAAGTTATGGTCAAAAAAGTGAAAAATGCATTTTTTTTCAAAAATTCATAACTTTGCTCCAAATCATCGAAACGACTCAAATTAAATTTTTAAGGCATTTGAAGGAAATTGATTAAATTGTTCTGCAATTGTGGTGAAATTTCCCGCCGATTTTTTTTGCGCACGGTACAGCTTGTCAAAGTTGGACAATTTCTTACATAAAAAACATTTTTTTCCATCGCGTTGTTACGGGGGGTGGGTTGGACTTGGGGTCAAAATCAACTACACATTCTTAAAGATAGAACTTGAATCTTCCCCAAACTGAAAGGTTCATCGATTTTCGACCAAATTTAACCAAGTTACGACGGTTTGAAAAATCGAGTTTTTTCGCGATTTTTCGAGTGGCGGTTTTTTTTTACCACATTTTTGCCTTTTGAATTAAATCATAACATTGCGTGTTACTATAATATCAAAACGCCGCTCGCCGCAAACGGAAAACTTTTGAAAAAAATCTTACCTTAGGTAACACAGCGGGACGCCAAAGTGGCCGCGCGGACGAAGGCGGAAGTGGTGAGAGAGGCCGCGGGCTGCGGGCGCTCGGGCTCAGGCCTCCACAATACTCATTAACACAAACCAGAAGATATCGACACTAGATCAAGTCACTAACACCCGACACGGAACCCAGCGATCCGGCAACCCGGGAACCCAACGCGAAGAACCAACAGACCAACTTAAATGGATCCCATTGATGGACAGCGTCTATCAATACCTGTAACAAATGGACTACATGTACAAACAGATAAATAATAATCTCTTCTTTGTCGGTTCAACGATCCTCGCATTATTTATTTTCATTCGGAGACGAGGCTCAGCCGCACCAGCTACGGCCTCTCGGAGGAAATATTTCTCAAAACGGATAATGCCCCGGCACGATAATGCCTTTGTCTTATTTCATACGTCATGCGTGGTGTTTTATAGTGGAATCGTGAATTATATAAATTAAAGGCGTGTTTAAGCATGAACAGAGAGTGAAGTTTTGAAAAAATGCAATAATTTTAGTGACTTGAAAATAATTTAAAAATAATTGCCATCGACTTGAAACTTATTAAATTTGCTTAAAATGGATGCTAAATAGTGTTTCCGTGAAAATTATTAACACTTCATCCCTAAATTTTGGAATCATTTAATGAGAACGGAGAGTGAAGTTTTGAAAAAATTTAATAATTTTAGTGACTTGAAAAAAATATAAAAACAATTGCCATCGACTTGAAACTTCTCAAATTTGCTTAAAATGAATGCTAAATAGTGTTTCTGTGAAAATTATTAACACTTCATCGCTAAATTTTGGAATAATTTAATGAGAACGGAGAGTGAAGTTTTGAAAAAATTTAATAATTTTAGCGACTTGAAAAAAATATAAAAATAATTGCCATCGACTTGAAACTTCTCAAATTTGCTTAAAATTAATGCTAAATAGTGTTTCTGTGAAAATTATTAACACTTCATCCCTGAATTTTGGAATAATTTAATGAGAACGGAGAGTGAAGTTTTTAAAAAATGCAATAATTTTAATGACTTGAAAAAAATATAAAACTAATTGCCATCGACTTGAAACTTCTCAAATTTCCTTATAATGAATGCGAAATTACGTTTCTGTGAAAACTATTAACAGTTCTTCCCGAAATTTTTGAATAATTTAATGAGAACTTAGAGTGAAGAAACACTTAACATAAAAAAATCATTTAATACTTCGGAACTCGAAAATTTGTCTACATCTCTGGATGAAACACTTAAAAATAAAAAATAAATCATTTTAACCTTAGAAGCTTCGAAAAATTAAAGTTCGTCCGTGATCTACATCTTTCTTGGACTTTCCACGGATGGCATGAAGGTCGTATGTAAATCCTCGGAATCGATGAATGAGCGATCAATAATTATTATCGGAGGAATTGTCAACACGTGTCCGCGGGGCTTAATAATTTGTCGCTTCTCAAAAGGTAATCGTGCATAATTTATGCATCGGTTTGACGTTATGGCATTCCGAGCCATTTTTGGCATTAGCATAATGCAAATGGCGTTGCGATCCAGATTAAATCGTCCAGAAAAATGTTAACGTATGATTAAATAGAGACGTTCCGGGGACAAAGGGATTCGATGGAAAGCATCGACGATGATGGAAACGGAATCTTCTCTATATCTGGCTTCGCGATCTCCAATGGCTGTTTTAATATCGGTAGAATCTAACACCAAAAATGTATTTATTTATTGAGGAGTTGCAATTATTCGAATATTTTTCTCTAAACTGTTGAAAAAAAAAATCGATGAAAACGATCAAATCTGAGAAGTTACATGATGAACACATTCAATTTTCTTGCTGTTGATAATCAAAGGTACACATATTCATAAAACAAAAGAATTGAGATACCACAAGCGGAAACAAACTGGTAACTAGAGATGTGTAAGTCGACTCGTAGAAACGATTTTTTGCTTATCACTTGTTTCTGAGGTACTTGTTGGTGTTTCCAAAAAATCAAGAGTTAACTCATGCATCGACTCTTTTCCACGAGTCGACTCATAAAAAATAGTAATTTCGCCCATACTGGTAATACTTGAAACGTGACTGAAGTCAGCGAGAATTACAACATGTTACTTGAAAAATTATAAAAAATAACACCTCTTCAAATTTGCTTAGAAATCTCTAAATATCTTCAGGATGACATATTTTTCCATTGATATACCACCACAACTGGAAACAAAAGGGCAACACTTGAAACTTGACTGAAGGTGCCGAGAATTAATAATAATTTTTTTTTTATTTATTATCTGAAATTTATCGCAATTTCATATTTTATATTTTTATTTATTTTTAAACGTACAGGGTGAATCCCGTTAATAAAGGTATTATTATTATAACTTGACTGAAGACAATTAAAATTAAAACACTGGAAAAATCGCAAAAAAACTCGATTTTTCAAACCGTCGTAACTTGGTTCAATTTGGTTGAAAACCGATTAATCTTTCAGTTTGGAAAAGATTCAAGTTTAATCTTTAAGATTGTGTAGTTGATTTTGACCACAAGACCAACCCACTCCCATTAAAACGCGATGGAAAAAAATGTTTTTTTATGTAAAAAATTGTCCAACTTTGACAAGCTGTACCATGCGCAAAAAAAATTGGCGGGAAATTTCACCACAATGGCAGAAAAATTTAATCAATTTCCTTCAAATGCCTTAAAAATTCGAGTGGTTTCGATGATTTGGAGCAAAGTTACGGGGGGTGGGTTGAACTTGGGGTCAAAATCAACTACACATTCTTAAAGATAAAACTTGAATCTTTCCCAAACTGAAATTTTCATCGATTTTCGACCAAAAGTTACGACGGTTTGAAAAATCGAGTTTTTTCGCGATTTTTCGAGTGGCGCTTTTTTTGACGCCGAGTGTATTAAGAAATGTCATGATTTTGACATTTCTTAAAACAATTGACATACCACAACTGGAAACGCAAATGGCAACTTCACTGAAGTCGACGAAATTACAATTTGAAAATTAAAAAAAAAAATCTCTTGTGGAATTACCTTCAAAATTTCTAAATATCTGCAGGAATTATGTATGTTCGACATATCTTAAAACAATTGACTTACCACAACTTCCAACAAACGGGCAACACTTGAAACTTCGCCGAAAATGACAAAAATTACAATTTCAGATTGGAAAAATTATAAAAAAAAAAATTTCCCAGAATTAGCTTCAAAATCTTTAAATATCATGTTTTTGACATATCTTAAAACAATTGACATACCACAACTGGAAACGCAAATGGCAACATTTTAAACTTCACTGAAAGTCGACGAGAATTACAATTTGAAATTGGAAAAATTATGAAAAATTAATCTATCGTGGAATTAGCTTTAAAATTTCTAAATATCTTCAGGAATAATATATGTTCGACATATCTTAAAACAATTGACTTGCCACAACTACAAACAAACTGGCAACACTTGAAACTTCGCCGAAAATAACAAAAATTACAATTTCAGATTGGAAAAATTATAAAAAAAATTTTTTTCCCAGAATTAGCTTCAAAATCTTTAAATATCATGTTTTTTACATATCTTAAAACAATTGACATACCACAACTGGAAACGCAAATGGCAACGTTTGAAATTTCACTGAAAGTCGACGAGAATTACAATTTGAAATTGGAAAATTATAAAAAAAAATAATCTCTTGTGGAATTAGCTTCAAAATTTCTAAATATCTGCAGGAATAATATATGTTCGACATATCTTAAAACAATTGACTTACCACAGCCGCAAAGAAACTAGCAACAGTTGAAACTTGACTGAAGTCGACAAAAGTGACAATTTCAGATTGGAAAAATTATTTTAAAATATCTTTCCTAGAATTTGCTTTAAAATCTCTAAATATCTGAAGAAACGTCATGTTTTTGATATTTGTTAAAACAATTGACATACAAAAAATAGAAACGCAAATGGCAACATTTAAAACTTCACTGAAGTCGACTAAATTACAATTTGAAATTGGAAAATTATAAAAAAAAATGTCTTGTGGAATTAGCTTCAAAATTTCTAAATATCTGCAGGAATTATGTATGTTCGACATATCTTAAAACAATTGACTTACCAGAACTGCAAAGAAACTGGCTTCGCCGAAAATGACAAAAATTACAATTTTAGATTGGAAAAATTATAAAAAAAATATTTTTCCCCAGAATTAGCTTTAAAATCTTTAAATATCATGTTTTTGACATATCTTAAAACAATTGACATACCACAACTGGAAACGTAAATGGCAACGTTTGAAACTTCACTGAAAGTCGACGAGAATTACAATTTGAAATTGGAAACATTATAAAAAATTAATCTATCGTGGAATTAGCTTGAAAAGTTCTAAATATCTTCAGGAATAATATATGTTCGACATATCCTTAAAACAATTGACTTACCACAGCCGCAAAGAAACTAGCAACAGTTGAAACTTGACTGAAGTCGACAAAAGTGACAATTTCAGATTGGAAAAATTATTTTAAAAAAATCTTTCCTGGAATTGGCTTTAAAATCTCTAAATATCTGTCATGTTTTTGACATTTGTTAAAACAATTGACATAGAACGCAAATGGCAACATTTAAAACTTCATTAAAATCGAAGAGAATTGCAATTTGAGATTTGAAGAATTATAAAAAAATTAATCTATCGTGGAAATAGCTTGAAAATTTCTAAATATCTTCAGGAATGATGATGAAACAATTGACTTACCACGGCTGGAAACAAACTAGCAAAACTTGAAACTTGACTAAAGACGACGAGACTTGCAATTGGAGATTGGAAAAATTATAAAAAATAATCTTTCCTAGAATTAGCTTTAAAATTTTTAAATGTCTTAAGAAATGACATATCTTTAAACAATTGACATACCACAACAGGAAACGCAAATGTCAATATGTGAAACTTTAATTAAGTCGACGAGAATTACAATTTGCGATTGAAAAAATTATAAAAACATAAAATCTTTAAGTATCTGCAGAAATGGTTAAAAAAAATTAATCTATTGTGGAATTACCTTGAACATTTCTAAATATCTTCAGGAATGATACATTTTTAACATATCGTAAAAAAGTTGACTTACGATAGCTTGAAACAAAATGACAGCACTTGAAACTTATTAAATACGACGAGATTTACAATTGCAAACTTTGAAGACTGTAAAAGTGATTTAAACAATAATCTCTTGTGGAATTAGCTTCAAAATTTAAAAATATCTTCAGAAATGGCATATTTTTAACACAACATAAAACAATTGATATACTACAACTGGAAACAAAATAGCAACATTTGAAACTGGACTGAAGACGACGAGAGTTATAATTGGAGTTTGGAAAAATTATAACAAAGTAATCTCTAGTAAAATTAACTTCAAAATATCTAAATCTGTTCACGAATGACATATTTTTGACACATCATAAAACAGTTGACATACCACAACTGAAAACAAAATGGCAACATTTGAAACTAGAGTGAAGACGACGAGAATTACAATTTCAGATTCGAAAAATGATAAAAAAGTAATCTTTCGTAGAATTAGCTTCAAACTTTGTAAATATCTTTAGAAATGGCATATTTTTGACACATCGTAAAACAATTGACATACGACAACTGGAAACAAAATGGCAACATTTGAAACTAGACTGAAGACGACGAGAGTTATAATTGGAGTTTGGAAAAATTATAACAAAATAATCTCTAGTGAAATTAGCTTCAAAATATCTAAATCTCTTCACAAATGACATATTTTTGACACATCATAAAACAATTAACATACCACAACTTGAAACAAAATGGCAACACTTAAAACTAGGATGAAGACTACGAGAATTACAATTTCAGATTCGAAAAATGATAAAAAAAGTAGTCTTTCGTAAAATTCGCTTCAAACTTTGTACATATCTTTAGAAATGGCATATTTTTGACAGATCGTAAAACAATTGACATACGACAACTGGAAACAAAATGGCAAATTTGACTGAAGTCGACGAGAATTACAAGTTTGGAAAAATTATAACTAAATAATCTCTATTTTTTCAAACATGGTCGAAATCGTTTAGTAGCGGAATTAGTAGCTAATTATTTCATGATTAAATTTCTCAATATATTAATCAGAGTCTCTAACATTACTTAGCCTATTGCAACTCTATTGACCAAATGGTGATATTGATATTAATATTCATGTACACCTACAAATATTTAAAACACACCATGTCGCGGAGGAAATAAATTTATAATTAGTATAACCTTTGCGCGGTTGATACTTTTTTCAGTAAAATCACCTAAAACAGTTAAGTGTAGGTGAGTTTCATAAAGGTCAAGCATGCGTTGCATAAATTTAATAATATCCCAAATCGCTTGCACAACTTTCAATGGCGTTTCGTGAATTCCCTCCTCGCAATAATTACGACCGGGCAGGCTTTTACTTTCAGTCCCGAAGAAAAAGCGTTTCGGATTGATCCAGAGCACCGGCGCAACCATAAATCTCACTTAAGCCGGTCGCGCATTAATTACATTCCTCCCGGGAGTAATTGGCTTAATTCTATTATCTCCCGCCTAGAATGTATTCCATAATCTATTTACGTGATTTAGCGCACTTTACTTATTTATCTCTGCGCATTTCCGCAGTTAATTCCGCGTTTTTTTTTTGTTGCTGTTTTTTTTTCTTCTGCTGCAAAGACACAGCACCGACCGTGGGATAATTAGTTGCATTCTCACTTCGGCTAATGCAGATTTTACGCACGCGGAATTTTACGCGTTATGCAATGCAATTTGCGAGGCCCTTGCATGTGTTTGCACACGATGGGTTTTACGATTTCACGGTGTCTACTTAACAGTTAATTAATTTTATTGTTGTTTTATTGTTTCCGTAACGGGACCTGTCATGTGTAAACAGTCTCGTAAATTATTATTGCGAAAAACTCGTTGTGTTAAGCGTGGGAGTGAATATTATTGGTGTTCTGATTTTTGCAACTTACAATTATTCACAATCTGTTGTCATTAAATTATTTCAAAATTTAGCGTTGAAATGTCAATAATTTTCACAGAAACGTTATTTAGCATTTCTTGTAAACAAATTTGAAAAGTTTCAAGTCGATGGCAATTGTTTCTATATTTTTTTTCAAGTCACCAAAATTGTTACTTTTTTTTCAAAACTGCACTCTCTGTTCTCATTAAATTATTCCAAAATTTGGGATTGAAGTGTTAATAGTTTTCACAAAAATATAATTAGGCAGTCATTATAAGCCAATTTAAGAAGTTTCAAGTCGCTGGCAATTGTTTTTATATTTTTTTCAAGCCACCAAAATTATTACATTTTTTCAAAACTTCCCTCTCCGTTCTCATTAAATTATTCCAAAATTTAGGGACGAAGTGTAAACAGTTTTCACAGAAACGTAATTTGGCATTCATTTTAAGCAAATTTGAGAAGTTTCAAGTCGCTAGCAATTGTTTTTATATTTTTTTCAAGTCACTAAAATTATTACATTTTTTTCAAAACTTCACTCTCCGTTCTCATTAAATTATTCCAAAATTTAAGGACAAAGTGTAAACAATTTTCACAGAAACGTAATTTGGCATTCATTTTAAGCAAATTTGAGAATTTTCAAGTATCTGGCAATTGTTTTTATATTTTTTTCAAGTCACCAAAATTGTTACATTTTTTTTTTCAAAACTGCGATCTCCGTTCTCATTAAATTATTCCAAAATTTAGGGACGAAGTGTAGCTAGTTTTCACAGAAACGTAATTTGGAATTAATTTTAAGTAAATTTGAGAAATTTCAAGTCGCTGGCAATTGTTTTTATATTTTTTTCAAGTCACCGAAATTGTTACATATTTTTAAAAACTTCACTCTCCGTTCTCATTAAATTATTCAAAAATTTAGGAATAAAGTATTAATTGTTTTCACAGAAACGTAATTTGGAATTAATTTTAAATAAATTTGAGAAGTTTAAAGTCGCTGGCAATTATTTTTATATTTTTTTTAAACTGCACTCTCCACTCTAATTAAATTATTCCAAAATTTAGGAACGAAGTGTTAATAGTTTTCACAGAAACGTAATTTGGCATTAATTTTAAGTAAATTTGAGAAGTTTCAAGTCGCTGGCAATCGTTTTTATATTTTTTTCAAGTCACCAAAATTGTTACATTTTTTTCAAAACTGCACTCTCCGTTCTCATTAAATTATTCCAAAATTTAGGGATGAAGTATTAATAATTTTCACAGAAACGTAATTTGGCATTAATTTTAAGCAAATTTGAGAAATTTCAAGTCGCTAGCAATTGTTTTTATATTTTTTTCAAGTCACTAAAATTGTTACATTTTTTTCAAAACGTTACTCTCCGTTTTCATGAAATTTTCCAAAATTTAGGCATGACGTGGTAATAATTGTCACAGAAACGTAATTTGGCATCTATTTTAAGAAAATTTAAGAAGTTTCAAGTCGATGGCAATTGTTTTTATATTTTTTTCAAGTCACTAAAATTATTACATTTTTTTCAAAACTTCACTCTCTATTTTCATGAAATTTTTCAAAATTTATGCATGACGTGGTAATAATTGTCACTGAAACGTAATTTGGCATCTATTTTAAGCAAATTTGAGAAGTTTCAAGTCGCTCGCAATTGTTTTTATATTTTTTTCAAGTCACTAAAATTATTACATTTTTTTTCAAAACTTCACACTCCGTTTTCATGAAATTTTCCAAAATTTAGGGATGACGTGGTAATAATTTTCACAGAAACGTAATTTGGCATCTATTTTAAGCAAATTTGAGAAGTTTCAAGTCGATAGCAATTGTTTTTATATTTTTTTCAAGTCACTAAAATTATTACATTTTTTTTCAAAACTTCACTCTCCGTTTTCATGAAATTTTCCAAAATTTAGGGATGACGTGGTAATAATTATCACAGAAACGTAATTTGGCATTTATTTTAAGCAAATTTGAGAAGTTTCAAGTCGATGGCAATTGTTTTTATATTTTTTTCAAGTCACTAAAATTATTACATTTTTTTCAAAACTTCACTCTCCGTTTTCATGAAATTTTCCAAAATTTATGCATGACGTGGTAATAATTGTCACAGAAACGTAATTTGGCATTTATTTTAAGCAAATTTGAGAAGTTTCAAGTCGCTGGCAATTGTTTTTATATTTTTTCAAGTCATTAAAATTGTTACATTTTTGTCAAAACTGCACTCTCCGTTCTCATTAAATTATTCCAAAATTTAGGGAAGAAGTGAACATAGTTTTCAGAGAAACGTAATTTGGAATTAATTTTAAAGAAATTTGAGAAGTTTCAAGTCGCTGGCAATTGTTTTTATATTTTTTTCAAGTCATTAAAATTATTACATTTTTTTCAAAACTTCACTCTCCGTTTTCATGAAATTTTTCAAAATTTAGGGATGACGTGGTAATAATTGTCACAGAAACGTAATTTGGCATCTATTTTAAGCCAATTTGAGAAGTTTCAAGTCGATGACAATTGTTTTTATATTTTTTTCCAAGTCACTAAAATTATTCCATTTTTTCAATGTTCTCATTAAATTATTTCAAAATTTAGGGATGGAGTGTAAACAGTTTTCACAGAAACGTAATGTGGCATTCATTTTTAAGCATTTCGAGTCGGCATGAATGATCCGGCGCTGCGATCATAAACGTATTATTATGTTGGCATCCTTGACATTGACATCTGTGAACTTGACGTGCGCGCAGCAAAAAAAAATAAACAATGGCTCCCATCGTAATTATCCATTAGCTATAATTTAAAGAGTAGTGTGTGGCACCGAAAACCATCGCTTGCTTCGCTGAGCTATTAAATTAATGCGATTTTTTTTTCTTTATCGTGTTATATAATATATTATTTTTTTACATCGTAATTATTATAACATTTTTTTTTTATTGAAGAAATTATACTGGTTTTAATCGTAGTTGGTCAAGACCGCTCCTAGAGTCAAGTTTGCTAGATCTGAACTTTTTTGTTTTAATCGTAGTTGGCCAAGACCGCTCCCAGAGTCAAGTTTGCTAGATCTGAACTTTTTTGTTTTAATCGTAGTTGGCCAAGACCGCTCCTAGAGTCAAGTTTGCTAGATCTGAACTTTTTTTGTTTTAATCGTAGTTTGCCAAGACCGCTCCCAGAGTCAAGTTTGCTAGATCTGAACTTTTTTGTTTTAATCGTAGTTGGCCAAAACCGCTCCCAGAGTCAAGTTTGCTAGATCTGAACTTTTTTGTTTTAATCGTAGTTGGCCAAAACCGCTCCTAGAGTCAAGTTTGCTAGATCTGAACTTTTTTGTTTTAATCGTAGTTGGCCAAGACCGCTCCTAGAGTGATAGATCTGAACTTTTTTCAGGATTTTCTTTCAACTCTGGGATTTTATTTTCTGGACAAAGTAATGTTTAGTATTTTATAAGGTTTTTTTTTCGCGTGTCTATCCTTAAAATGTATCATAGACCCGTGCTGCCATTTTTCGTTGAGATGGCAGCACGGACTGTATTTGAATCCGCGATCCTCGGATCTCTACCATTTAGGCCAAGAATTTCTTGAATTCGAAAATATCTTTGCACTTTTGGATATTTGACTATCGGTCGCGGTTGTCACCTGAAGGGCAATGTCTGCCCAAATCGGTGCCCTTTTAGGTGCGTTGGTGACTTCCTCGTGTTTTGCTTGAAGTTGGCCATGGAACAAAATGTCACGTCTTTGATAAGTCAATTTACAACAAGTTAGACATGAATTTTCTCACGATTACAAGAAACCGAGTTGTAATAGATCTTGAAAACAAATTCTATTTTTGCACACCAGATAAGAAATTGCTTTCGGGATAATAAAATTTTCGCCGATCATAGAACAAAGGGTAGGCCCAAGCGTAATTTGTAAGTTGCGAGATATTCTCGTATCCTCATTACGAGACGATGCGGTTTATAAGCGATAATGCTATTATAACACCGACAGTCCTGCCAATATAACAGGTGTTAACCACCAACTAAAAACGAAATTACCGCATTAAGTGATGCAACATCATATTGCATAATACCTCAATTTCATACACGTGGGTCAGAGCTTATGTTTATGGTTTTCTCCATTTTCCCCGATCTTTACTTACAGAAAATTACATAAACAGCGGTATTTCGATTCTGTACGTACGGTCACGATCCGATCCTTAATTCTCGCTAACAGCAAAACGATATAAATGTTTATGTTCCGGACAAAATTGTGAAAATAGGACAGGCGGTTATACTTAAATTAACATCTGCATTCAGGTAATATTTTCTCTTCTCTTTCGGTATATCAATAATGACACACCGTATCCACTATTAGATTGTGGCATTCTTGCGAAATTATGGTATTTTAAACGTTTTACTTTAATGTGAAAAATACGAAATTTCAACTTTTTTAATAATCATCGTAGATCATTATAGTGCACATTCTTTTTCATCAGAAGGACGAAAAAAATTGATTTCTGTTTTAAAATTTTTCAGCAAAAAAGTTAGCCAATTTTGACCAAAAAAACAATTTTTCAGATACGATTGCAGTTATCAATTCACTGTAAAGAAAGTGGTGCGAAATAATCCAAACAACTATTTTTTACAAAAAACTAGTATTTTCACTGCGACATAGAATCACGCACGGGCAGTTTGCTGCGTGCCGATGTTCAGTTTGTTTGAGACAAGAGGAAATCAAAGGACAGATCTCAGTATATATGTGTCCTGCATGCATTTACATCCTCAACACTGTGAAGTTATTCGGCCATACGTGCTGAATGCTAATACATGTTTATGAACTACCACTACTACTACCAGGAAGTATGGACTACTGCTGGCAGGCTGTCCCATCCAAATACCATGGTGCATCGCGTTGGCTACGACTCCATCCAGTGCACTTAAGTGTTTGTGAAAGTGATTATGTATATTTGCACCACGCACTTGTATCGCGTTAAAAATTTATAACGACACGCGGCGAATTTTAATTATGTTATTATAATGAAATTTACAGCGTTGCGAAATCGTGCTTTACAACTGTTATAAATTTAATGTTTCTGATAATAAATAACTTAATATTTCATAATTACAACAATTGCACGTGGGATGGTTACAAAGTGACCTGCTACCATAATTCTGATTTGTATTTAGTACGTCAAACTATTGCAATAATTTGAAATAAATATTCGCCGGTTTATTAGTGAAAGCCTATTTTACGTAATACAAGTTTATTTATGGATTTAACAGTACATTAACGAACGAGTGAGAAGGACAAGTGCGATAAAACTACTTACAAATAAGTTATTAATCCTATTTTTGGGGCGGTGGGTGGCTTCCATTACACCCTCTAAACATTAGACCAGCCGTCTTCAACGTTTTACAAATCAAGGGCCAAATTTTTTTTTTCTGCATAGCGGGCCGTATTTTTATAAGGATTTTTTTATTGGCATTACACAAAGATTTCGCGCATGGTAAACCATGAATTTAACATTGAAATGTTAACGTTTTTTTTTTTCGTAAATTATTTTATTTGTGAAACCACTTACGTGATATTGTTAATACTTCGACGAACCCGCTGTTAGCCTTTTGCACACGTAAAATAGGAAGGAAAGTCTCTACTGACGAAATTAAAACGTCACCTGTGGGGGGATTCCGCCACCGTGCGAACCGCCCTATTTTCGTTCGTGGAAACTTTAGGGGATCGCGGGGAGGTCGGGGAAAACAGACACGGCGTTGTTAAAACTTCGGGGAACCCGTTTTTGGCACGTTTCAACCGAGCAAAAATATATTGAATTTCATTGAAACGTCAAAGTACCGAGCGCTTTCTATTGGTCGAAAAGCGGCCATTTCTAAAATTCAGCCAATCAGGAAGATTTCCGATGTCCTCGCGCTTTTTGGGAAATTTAATTTTTTATCTCCAGATTCCGAAATGACGAAGCAACGAAACTTGGCGGTTTTGTAGTAAATTAATGGAGCTACAACTTTTAAGGAAATCATTTTTGGGTGGGCGGCACGGGTATCGAGTTGCATCGCGTTAAACTTGGTATTTTGTTCAACTGCTTTTGGAGCCAACATTTTCAATAAAGAAGAGGTATCTTCAATAGCAAAAAAATTAGTCACCATGAGCATTTTAAAAAATTAAAAAAAAAATGATTTTTTGGACTTTGATCGGCCGTAGCGGCTAAACGAAAACTCCAAATTGAGCGCGGTTTGCAAATCTGAGCTCCTCGTACGTCAATTTATCGGATTAGAGACTTTTAATTTTTGATGAAATCGTGAAAAAAGACATGACTAACCCCCTTGGAAATTTTGTTAAAAAATGCAACTTTCTTACAAATCATCGTACACTATGAATTATACCTTTTTTTCATCAGAAAAACGAGAGAAATTGATTGCCGTTAAAAAATTCCAGCTATCTTCAATAGCAAAAAAATTAGTTAGTCACCATGAACATTTTTGAAAATTTAAGAAAATAATTGATTTTTCAAACTTTGATCGGCCGTAGCGGCTAAACGAAAACTCCAAATTGAACGCGGTTTGCAAATCTGAGCTCCTCGTACGTCAATTAGTCGGATTAGAGATTTTTAATTTTTGATGAAAACACGAAAAAAGACATGACTAACCCCCCTTGGAAATTTTGTTAAAAAATGCAACTTTCTTCAAAATCATCGTAGACTATGAATTATACCTTTTTTTTCATCAGAAAGACGAGAGAAATTGATTGCCGTTAAAAAATTTCAGCAATCTTCAATAGCAAAAAAATTAGTCAGTCACCATGAAAATTTTTGAAAATTTAAGAAAATAATTGATTTTTCAAACTTTGATCGGCCGTAGCGGCTAAACGAAAACTCCAAATTGAACGCGGTTTGCAAATCTGAGCTCCTCGTACGTCAATTAGTCGGATTAGAGATTTTTAATTTTTGATGAAAACACGAAAAAAGACATGACTAACCCCCTTGGAAATTTTGTTAAAAAATGCAACTTTCTTAAAAATCATCGTAGACTATGAATTATACCTTTTTTTTTCATCAGAAAGACGAGAGAAATTGATTGCCGTTAAAAAATTTCAGCTATCTTCAATGGCAAAAAAATTAGTCAGTCACCATGAACATTTTTGAAAATTTAAGAAAATAATTGATTTTTCAGACTTTGATCGGCCGTAGCGGCTAAACGAAAACTCCAAATTGAACGCGGTTTGCAAATCTGAGCTCCTCGTACGTCAATTAGTCGGATTAGAGATTTTGAATTTCTGATGAAAACACGAAAAAAGACATGACTAACCCCCTTGGAAATTTTGTTAAAAAATGCAACTTTCTTAAAAATCATCGTAGACTATGAATTATACCTTTTTTTCATCAGAAAAACGAGAGAAATTGATTGCCGTTAAAAAATTCCAGCTATCTTCAATAGCAAAAAAATTAGTTAGTCACCATGAACATTTTTGAAAATTTAAGAAAATAATTGATTTTTCAAACTTTGATCGGCCGTAGCGGCTAAACGAAAACTCCAAATTGAACGCGGTTTGCAAATCTGAGCTCCTCGTACGTCAATTAGTCGGATTAGAGATTTTTAATTTTTGATGAAAACACGAAAAAAGACATGACTAACCCCCCTTGGAAATTTTGTTAAAAAATGCAACTTTCTTCAAAATCATCGTAGACTATGAATTATACCTTTTTTTTCATCAGAAAGACGAGAGAAATTGATTGCCGTTAAAAAATTTCAGCAATCTTCAATAGCAAAAAAATTAGTCAGTCACCATGAAAATTTTTGAAAATTTAAGAAAATAATTGATTTTTCAAACTTTGATCGGCCGTAGCGGCTAAACGAAAACTCCAAATTGAACGCGGTTTGCAAATCTGAGCTCCTCGTACGTCAATTAGTCGGATTAGAGATTTTTAATTTTTGATGAAAACACGAAAAAAGACATGACTAACCCCCTTGGAAATTTTGTTAAAAAATGCAACTTTCTTAAAAATCATCGTAGACTATGAATTATACCTTTTTTTTTCATCAGAAAGACGAGAGAAATTGATTGCCGTTAAAAAATTTCAGCTATCTTCAATGGCAAAAAAATTAGTCAGTCACCATGAACTTTTTTGAAAATTTAAGAAAATAATTGATTTTTCAGACTTTGATCGGCCGTAGCGGCTAAACAAAAACTCCAAATTGCACGCGGTTTTCAAATCTGAGCTCCTCGTACGTCAATTAGTAGGATACTGTTAAAATCAGAGATTTTTAATTTTTGACGAAAACATGAAAATCTACCCAAGGGTACCCCCTTCTAACTTTTACTCAAAAATTGGCTTTGGAATAATTTCCTCAAGAAACCACTTGTTTGATTCCGGGTTTCTACACACCACTGAAAAGACCCCTTCCAGATGCCTCGGAAAATGTACTTTAGCAAGAACAATTGTCAAATTGAGGCTCGTGACGCGTGAGCAAAGAAAACTCGAAAATGGAAAAAATCTTAAAAATCAACTTTTTTAATAATCATCGTAGACTATTCAAGTATACCTTTTTTTCATCAGAAAGACGAGAGAAATTGATTGCCGTTAAAAAAATTCAGCTATCTTCAAAAGCAAAAAAATTACGACTACCTTAATCGACTAAATAACATGAACAGGAATATTTTAAATTTCTTTATAAATTAATAAAATGCGCCTCTTGTTAACCAACTGTCTATCTCTTACAGTTACCCAGATGGCAATACTAATGCATCGAATTTGTAACACCCTGTAGAAACCACGATTGCAATTATTGAAGCTCAATTTTAATTGAGAACACATCCGTAACGAACGTTATATAATTAAGGGCTGCTACAATACAACACACAAATAATATAGATTATAAATTTATATAACACCAGTGTTCGAGCCATTCACGTTATTGTAAATTATTGTAAATAATATTATGTCAATTATATTCACCATATTGTAAATTTTAAAAAAATGGGTTCAGTCAGCATTTTTATAGTTGCCGTATGTATTTGTACGTGTATGTGTATTTCGCATTTTTTAAATTTTGTAATAATTACTGTGTATATTGTGCATTACAAATTAGAACACTCTGTATATTTATTGCTGAAAACCTTGCCTGTGTCTTTGTTTCTGTATATTTTAGCACAAATCATTACTGAGTATAGCTTGGAACACCCTGTACATTTATTGTTGTTCTAGAACGTTTCGTTTGTTCACACGTTTGCATAGATCCTCACTGTGTTTATTGTTACTTGGAATAATGTGTATAATTAATTTTGCGATTAATTTATTACCCTTGTTGTCTGTGTGTGCGTATGTGTTCGTATGTTTGTACACATCACTTCTTCTTATGATTTTTAACACGATTACTAACCAATTATTATTACACGTTGTATTGTATTGTATCAAAAGTACTAACCTTTTGCAAATGTCCGCCGCATTTCGTTTCCTGGTATTTGCCCGTTTTCGCTCCCGGTCGACGAACATCCGACGCCACAACTATTATCTACGATTTTTTCACTTTGCAATGTATAACCAGCGGCAATTTTTACACAGTACTGTTCTACCGTATTTACACTACACGTTCACCTAATACACTCACGATTATATCCAAAAAATACCCGAAATTCATTGAAAATAGCGAGAGGCCACCGCGTTACAAAATGACGATGTTACCGTCGAGTGGCGGAGGGCCAGCGATGCGTTTTTGTTTTTTTTCGCTCTCGCCAAACAGCGCCCGTGCATCCAGTCGGCGGAGGCCTGCCAGTCTTCAAAGCATTTGTTTATTTATCGATTAAATTGTAACGCTGGAGTAATAATTACGGGTGTTCATTATCGTAAATATATCGAGTGATTAACAGTGCAAGTGATGTTTGTGAATGTGGAACCGTGCCGATACTATGGACACAGAATTCACTGTTGGAAGCTGCGTTTGGAAGTTTTAAGGTTGGTGTGTTTCTTAATAATTCTCTTATTGTTGCAAATTGTTCTTGACGTATTTCCATGTTTGTGTCGTACCAATTGACTGTATTATTGTATGATTAATGGTTACATTGGAAATAAATGGTATTATTGTTACGATGTCGCCGCTATATCTGGAATGAATTTATGTGAATAATTAATTTTAAAAATGTACGACTCGTTAATTTTTCCTACACATATTATTGTTGTGAATTCTTTTAAAAAATCGAAAAATTAACCCTTTCGTTGCGCGTACTGGATGTATTACTCATCTTATATGCGGGGCACAGATATACATACAAGCATGCAGGGACGGACCGTGAAGTTTGGGGGCCCCGGGCTAACCTAAATAACCAATCCGACTGATATTTTCTCAAAATGAACTGCGAAATGGTTTTAATAGAAAAAATGTCCACGGAACTTTCTCCAATTTCATGGTTTTAAAATAATTTTATTTCGTTTTTTTTTTAACTAAAGGGATCTGGAAAAAGTTGTTCATTTTAGAAAATTTAAAAAATTATTGATTTTTCAGACTTTGAACGGCCGTAGCGGCCAAACGAAAACTCCAAATTGAACGCGGTTTGCAAATCTGAGCTCCTCGTACGTCAATTAGTTGGATTAGAGATTTTTAATTTTTGATGAAAACATGAAAAAAGACATGACCAACCCCCTCGTAAATTTTGTTAAAAAATGCAAGTTTCTTAAAAATCATCGTAGACTATGAATTATACCATTTTTTTCATCAGAAAGACGAGAGAAATTGATTGCCGTTAAAAAAATTCAGCTATCTTCAATATCAAAAAAATTAGTCAGTCACCATGAATATTTTAGGAAATTTTAAGAAAATAATTGATTTTTCAGACTTTGATCCGCCGTAGCGGCTAAACGAAAACTCCAAATTGAACGCGGTTTGCAAATCTGAGCTCCTCGTACGTCAATTAGTCGGATTAGAGATTTTTAATTTTTGAAAAAAAAATTAGTAAGTAGTAGGGGAAAATATATTGAAAATAATCATATCTAGCAAACGCACACGCATTAATTACAGGTTCAACGTTAACTTTCTCAAACTGAGACGGCAGTAAAACTCAATTCAATTGTCCCACAACTCCGGCTTATCTTTATTATACTCCAGAATGTAATATGCAAATATGAATTATTCCACATAATATATCCTTTCACCGCAGCATTAATTTGAGATATCATCGGCGCTGCCGAACGTGAAAACATGTCTTCTTAGAAATGTGTTTTGTGGGCGTGCCGGCGATTGATTTGGTCTTAATAAAGACATATCGTTAATTATCCCATCAAGGCAATAGCAATATTATGCGTGTGATCTAGAAGCAGTGTATCGGTAAGAAAGGGTCGGGGAAAGTCCAAACATGGGCATGGTATTGTAGATGCATTAATCGGGAGCCATTATCATAATTTAGCGAGGTAATTGCCCACCATTTAGCATTAGGGGCGATTAAAGACGAGAATTATTCAAATGAAACGTGGTGAATCTGTTTCGTTCACCGTTTGATTACATCGTGACTTGTACCCGGCTTATTTGCTTACCGTTTCGGTTTTGGACGATAGGGAATTCACAACATCGTGCCGAGCGTAACCATTCCCTTCAGGATTTTAAATTATCCGATTTGTTCATTATATTTCTAAAAAATGGTGATGTGGCCATCATGTCACTTTCTCCGACTTGATGGTATCATTTATATTTACGCTTTCATGATTTATTTTCAATTCAAATCATGTTTTAAATGTACATCGAGCGATGCGCAAACTCTGATGAAACTGACGTTTAAAACGTCAAAATCATGAAAGATGGAAAAATTATACTTCAAATTCAAAAACTCGGTTTACTCAAAAACTAACGAGATTTCGAAAAAAACTTATTCTTTAGAAGTTGTTCATTTTGGCGTTCTCTACAATTATTATTCACATAAATTTTCTGTAACTATTATCGTTTTATAATTATAAACCAAAAATTAAAAAATTAATAATAATTTTTTTTCTCGAATAGCAATGATTTTATGGAAAATATTTGCAAGCAAAAGATGTGCATTTCTTTGTTGTCTTTAATGTTTGTTTAAATATTTTTGTGATATTTTTAATATTCAAGAAAATATTGACAAAAAACAAAAAACAGTTAAGGTAAACATCCACTTCCGGTGTTAGAAATTTTACCAAAAGCTTTTCAGTTCTTCGGATTATCAAATAAGACGTATGTTCAAAGTTTCATATCAATTGCTCTATTAGTTTTTGAGATACAGCGCGCGCACACATACACACACACAGACACAAAAAAAAAATTCCAGAAATTGTTGAAATGGCATCTAGGGACCCCAAAACGGATATTTTAAGCGAAAAAAATTTTGAAAAAATATCACGATCAGAAATTACTTGTAAATAATTTGTATGTACACATTTAGATTTATGTTTTTGTAAGCACTTGAATGAAACTAATAAATACAAATACAAATACAAATACTTCGTAACAGAGAAAGTAAAAATCGATTTTTTGTGTTCAGCAACTTTAAATATTAATTTTCAAAAATTAATCTCACGCAAAAATTGACACATTTTCAAAAGTCTAAGTTGATTCTTAAGGCAGATGTTTTGTGAATATACTTACTAAAATTTTTGAGAAATTCTATATCAGTTTTTTTTGTACGACAACTTAAAACGTTAATTTTCAAAAATTCATAACTTACGAAAAAAGTGACGCATTTTCAATAATTACAGTAACTTTTAAAGGAAGATGTTTTGTGAATGCATTAAAGCAAAATGATTTTTTATTTAAGTATTCAACAACTTTGAATATTAATTTCCAAAAATTTAAAACACGCATTTTCAAAACTCAAAGCTAATTGCATTAAACGTTTTAAGGAATTCAATTATATCAGTATTTTTTTTCGTATTTTTTCTTTGTTCAAATATTTGACAAATTAAAAAAAAACATCATTTTTAAACATTTATAACTCACGCATTTTCAAAAATTGAAGATAATTCAGATGTTTTGTGAAAATACTATTTATTTTTTATTTTTGATAAATTCTAGCACATCATGAAATAAATTAAGTGTCGGAAACGACCATTTTTGACTGCCAAAAATGACAATTTTCAACTGCCAAAAAGGCAAATTTGAAGTGTCGGAAACGATCATTTTTAGCTGCCAAAAATGACAATTTTTAACTGCCTAAAAGGCCAATTTTCAATTGTCGGAGACGACCAATTTTAACTGCAAAAAAGGCTAATTTTCAAGTGTCGGAAACGACCATTTTTGACTGGCAAAAATGACAATTTTCAACTACCAAAAATGCCAATTTTCAACTGCCAAAAATGACCATTTTCAACTGCCAAAAATGACAATTTTCAACTGCCAAAAGTGACAATTTTTAACTGCTAAAAAATGACAATTTTCAACTGCCAAAAAGGCCAATTTTCAACTGCCAAAAATGACAATTTTCAAGTTTCTAAAACGTCCATTTTTAACTGCCAAAGATGACAATTTTTAACTGCCAAAAATGACAATTTTTAACTGCCAAAAAAGCTAATTTTTAAGTGTCGGCAACGACCATTTTTAACTGCCAAAAATAACAATTTTCAACTGCCAAAAATGACAATTTCTAACTGCTAAAAATGACAATTTCAGCTACCAAAAAGGGCAATTTTCAACTACAAAAAAGGCTAATTTTCAAGTGCCGGAAACGACCATTTTAAGCTGCCAAAATGAAAATTTTCAACTGCCAAAAGGGCCAATTTGCAACTGTCAAATGGCCAATTTTTATGTGTCGGAAACGACCATTTTTAACTGCCAAAAATGACAATTTCTAACTGCAAATTTTTAACTGCGAAAAAGGCGAATTTTCAAGTGTCGGCAACGACCATTTTTAACTGCCAAAAGTGACAATTTTTAACTGCCAAAAATGACAATTTCAACTGCCAAAAATGACAACTTTCAACTGTAAAAAAGGCCAGTTTTCAACTGCTAAAAAGGCCAATTTTCAAGTGTCGAAAACGTCCATTTTTAACTGCCAAAAGTGACAATTTTTAACTGCCAAAAATGACAATTTTTAACTGCCAAAAATGACAATTTCAACTGCCAAAAAGGCCAATTTTCAACTGCCAAAAAGGCCAGTATTCAACTGCTAAAAAGGCCAATTTTCAAGTGCCGGCAATGACCATTTTTAACTGCCAAAAGTGACAATTTTTAACTGCCAAAAATGACAATTTTTAACTGCCAAAAATGACAATTTCAACTGCCAAAAAGGCCAATTTTCAACTGCCAAAAACGCCAGTTTTCAACTGCTAAAAAGGCCAATTTTCAAGTGTCGGAAACGTCCATTTTTAACTGGCAAAGGTGACAATTTTTAACTGCCAAAAAATGACAATTTTCAACTGCCAAAAATGATAATTTTCAACTGCAAAAAAGGCCAAATTTTAAGTGTCGGCAACGACCATTTTTAACTGCCAAAAATGACAATTTTCAACTGCCAAAAATGACAATTTGCAACTGCCAAAAATGACAATTTTTAACTGCGAAAAAGGCGAATTTTCAAGTGTCAGCAACAACCATCTTTAAGTGCCAAAAGTGACAATTTTTAACTGCTAAAAAATGACAATTTTCAACTGCCAAAAATGACAATTTTCAACTGCCAAAAAGGCCAATTTTCAACTGCCAAAAAGGCCAGTTTTTCACTGCTAAAAAAGCCAATTTTCAAGTGTCGGAAACGTCCATTTTTAACTGCCAAAAGTGACAATTTTTAACTGCCAAAAAATGACAATTTTCAACTGCCAAAAATGATAATCTTCAATTGCAAAAAAGGCCAATTTTCAAGTATCGGCAACGACCATTTTTAACTGCCAAAAGTGACAAATTTTAACTGCTAAAAAATGACAATTTTCAACTACAAAAAATGACAATTTTCAACTGCCAAAAGGTCAATTTTCAACTGCCAAAAAGGCCAGTTTTAAACTGCTAAGAAAGCCAATTTTGAAGTGTCGGAAACGTCCATTTTTAACTGCCAAAAGTGACCATTTTTAACTGCCAAAAAATGACAATTTTCAACTGCCAAATATGACAATTTCAACTGCGAAAAACGACAATTTTAAAGCCAAAAATGAACACATTTTTTTAAACTAAAGTCCTTTTTGAAGGTGCATAAACGTGTTATGATAGCATCGGACTTTTTAAAGAATTCAATCATATCGATATTATTTTTTTTTTCTATTTTTTCTTTGTTCAAATATTTCGACCAATTTTCAAAAATTTATAACTCACGCAGAAATTGGCAGAGTTTTAAAGGTAAACGTTTTATAAAGATATCAAAAATTTTGAGGAATTAATATTACATCAGTATTTATTTTTTAGCCAAAATATTAATTTTCAGAAATTAATAACTTGCGCAAAAATCGACTCTATTTCAAAAATCAAGGTTAATTTTAAAGGTAAATGTATTATGATTTCATCGGGGTTTTTAAGGAATTCGTTTTTTTTTTTCTAGTTTTTTCTTGTAAAAATATTTGACCAATTAAAAATTAATGTAAAAAAAATTATAACTCAATTATAAGTTAAATCTTGTGGATATATTAAAAATTTTGAGCATTTGAGTATTTATTTTCTCTAAATTTGTTCAATTGTTCGACAACTTACAAAAAATAATTTTCAAAAAATCATAACTCGGGGAGAAATTGGCGAATTTGCAAAAAATTAAGTTAGTTGTAAAGTAGAACTATTTTCAAATGTTTGTGGAGTTCAATTATATTACTATTTATTTGTTTTAGATTTTTTTTTTGTTCGTCTTCAACAACTAAAAATATTAATTTTCAAAAATTCATAACTAACACAAAAATTGACTCAGTTTCAAAAATCAAGGTTAATTTTAAAGGTAAATTGCATTAGAGTTTTTTTTATGGAATTCAATCATAGGGATATGATTTTTTTTTCTAGTTTTTCCTTAAATTCGTTTTTAAAAATTTATGACTCGAGCAGAAATTTACACATTTTCAAAAATCCAAGTGTATATTAAGGTAATTCCATCAAATAAGTATTTATTTTTATTTGTTCAATTGTTCTACAACTTAAAATATTACTTTTCAAAAATTTATAAGAAATTGGTAAATTAAAAAAAAATTTAAGTTAGTTTTAAAGGTAGATGTATTGTAGATTTTATATTTTTTGTGGAATTCTTTAATATCACTATTTATTTTGTTAGATTTTTTTCTTTTACTACCAAAAATAATAATTTTCAAAAATTCATTCAAATTTTTAGGAATTCAATCATATCTGTATTTATGTTTCTTTAAATTTGTTCATTGTTTTACCTTTTTATTTGAATATACGCAAAACGTATTGAACATACATGGACCCGCAAGGCCATTTTTCGTTCCGAAAAAGTGACCGCGCGGATGGGATTCGAACCCACGACCACGAGCAGGAGCTCTAGTCACCGCGGCCCCAATTTATGAGCTTGATTTTGCCATTACCTATTAGTAGATTATGATGGTTATAATTTAAAATACCGAAGCACATAAATTTTAATCTTAATTACCTTCTTTTATCTCATGCTTTGGCGATAAAATTTTTGCAACAAAAAAAAAAAATCCAAGTGTCCAGTATTTTAATGGAGGAAATAACATGCGAAGAAAAAAACAAAACCGCTCGCATCACGCGAATTCTGGCCGAGGTTAGATTTCGGATCAAGGAACGTTTTAAATAATTTCGTTGATGGGCATTTATGCGGTCTATAATTATTTTTTGGAAAAAACGTCGCGCGAATATCTTCCGCATTTTTCGCCACACACTATTTTATCGAGCGATCTCTTAATACCAAGATTTCAATCTGGTTTGAGATTCTCGGAGCGTATCGCTGGAAATTGACGGGACTCACAAACCGACTTTGTCGCTTGTATAATCACGGAGAGAGGAGGCCATGAATGAAATTAGGAATGCGACTTGCATTTAAATAATATCGCCGAGAGATGAAGTTGATTTAAATTGCGCTTCGGCGGAAACGTGCTCACTTTCACTAAATGACGATTCGAGTTAATGAGGAATATTACTTAACTCGGTTTCAGCTGTTCGGCCGGTTCGGAAAATTAAGCGTTTTTGGTAACTGATCGATAAAAATTATGTAATAATATTTTGCACAGGGTTACATGGAGGATGAATGTTGGTTTCTAAAGAATTACATTTTTTATAAGTATTTCTAATAATGTGTAATTTAGTGTTAAAAAATTGATATTTTCAACATTAAATAAAATCGAATAAACGCTGAAAATCTAAAAAAAAATACTATAGAGACACAGATTGATTCTTTAGTAATAAAATCTACTAAGCCAAATTAGTTTTACTTGAAGAATAAGGACGCAATTGCGTATGAGCCAGACCCTACCGCGAAATATTTTTGGAAAATAGATATTTTTCTGCGATGGGATTTTTAAGTTTTGTCAGGTCCGCCCATTACCAATTTTTAAATTTTACTAAACCATCTTTCAGTCCAAGTAAACGTGAAATGTTAAATAGAGACACTTCTAACGCAATCGAATTGGAGTATGTAATACTTTCTGTAAATAATAAAATAAGCAGTGAAATATTACGATTCCAAATTAAAATCATAATCAACAATAATCAACTTGGGCGCCACGAGATGCTTATCAATTGACGGTCGGGCAATTAAATTCTATTTTAACAATTCGTTTTAATTCGTGCAATTATCGTGTCGTGCCTCAATATATATTACTATTTTATAACTCGCTTCGGTTGCCTTTTCTTTTTTTTTCTTTGCGTTTTGTGCTGCTACTTAATTAACATTTTATGTCGGAGACCACCCCAAAGCGCGGCTTTTATTTTCTCGTGTGCCAAAGGATGTTTAGCACCAAATAAAATTTGAGACGCGCTTATTAATATTGTGTTCATGGTTTATTGAGGAAATCGTAAATAATATCCAAGTAGTTATCGAACAAATATAGTTATTAGTTCCCGGTAAGATGCTTCATTTGAGGTATTTCTCAATTGCGGGTTTTAATCGTATTAGCAGTAAAGATTTTAATTGCTGTTCGCGGATCAAATCTCCGTTTAAATAATATCGTAAGTAATAGAAATACATAATATTTTGCTTTGCCAATTAAGCTCCTTCGAAAATTTACTGTTGCGGAAACACACGCGCGTTTAATCGTCGCTGCAATTGTTAAAATGTAACACGCTAAATAATTTTTTGTGTTTTGTGCCAATAAAGGCGGCTATACACGATCCGGTTTATTGGCGCCTTCGGGTGGACCTAAGCATTATTTCTCGTAATATCATCACAAAACGAATTGTTAGTTGAAGAAAAATCTTCTAAAAAGCCGCGGTTGTTGCATCAAAATTAAAATCTTGAATTTAGTATTTTTCACAGATTTTTGAATTTCAACTTTATTTTTTAACTCGTGCGAGAGCGCATCATTGTCTCAAAAATAAAATATCTCCAGCAAAAATGAAGATATCATCACAAAACGAATTGTTGGTTGAAGAAAAATCTTCTAAAAACCCGCTGTTGTTGCATCAAAATTAAAATCATAAATTTAGTATTTTTCACAGATTTTTAAATTTCAACTTTATTTTTGAACTCGTGCGAGCGCGCATCGTTGTCTTAAGTATAAAATATCTCCTGCAAAAATGAAGATATCATCACAAAACGAATTGTTGGCTGAAGAAAAATCTTCTAAAAAGCCGCGGTAGTTGCATCAAAATTAAAATCTTAAATTTAGTATTTTTCGCAGATTTTTGAATTTCAACTTTATTTTTTAACTCGTGCCTTAAAAATAAAATATCTCCTGCAAAACTGAAGATATCATCACAAAACGAATTGTTGATTGAAGAAAAATCTTCTAAAAAGCCGCGGTTGTTGCATCAAAATTAAAATCTTAAATTTAGTACTTTTCACAGATTTTTTAATTTCAACTTTATTTTTGAACTCGTGCCAGAGCGCATCGTTGTCTTAAAAATAAAATATCTCCTGCAAAAATGAAGATATCATCACAAAACGAATTGTTGGCTGAAGAAAAATCTTCTCAAAAGCCGCGGTTGTTGCATCAAAATGAAAATCTTAAATTTAATATTTTTCACAGATTTTTTAATTTCAACTTTATTTTTGAACTCGTGCGAGAGCGCATCGTTGTCTTAAAAATAAAATATCCCCTGCAAAAATGAAGATATGATCACAAAACGAATTGTTGGTTGAAGAAAAATCTTCTAAAAAGCCGCGGTTGTTGCATTAAAATTAAAATCTTAAATTTAGTATTTTTCACAGATTTTCGAATTTCAACTTTATTTTTGAACTCGTGCGCGAGCGCATCGTTGTCTTAAAAATAAAATATCTCCTGCAAAAATGAAGATATCATCACAAAACGAATTGTTGGCTGAAGAAAAATCTTCTAAAAAGCCGCGGTAGTTGCATCGAAATTAAAATCTTAAATTTAGTATTTTTCACAGATTTTTTAATTTCAACTTTATTTTTTAACTCGTGCGAAAGTTCATCGTTGTCTTAAAAATAAAATATCTCCTGCAAAAATGAAGATATCATCACAAAACGAATTGTTGGCTGAAGAAAAATCTTCTAAAAAGCCGCGGTTGTTGCATCAAAATTAAAATCTTAAATTTAGTATTTTTCATAGATTTTTGAATTTCAACTTTATTTTTGAACCCGTGCGAGAGCGCATCGTTGTCTTAAAAATAAAATATCTCCTGCAAAAATGAAGATATCATCACAAAACGAATTGTTGGTTGAAGAAAAATCTTCTAAAAAGCCGCGGTAGTTGCATCGAAATTAAAATCTTAAATTTAGTATTTTTCACAGATTTTTTAATTTCAACTTTATTTTTGAACTCGTGCGCGAGCGCATCGTTGTCTTAAAAATAAAATATCTCCTGCAAAAATAAAAATATCATCACAAAACGAATTGTTGGTTGAAGAAAAATCTTCTAAAAAGCCGCGGTAGTTGCATCAAAATTAAAATCTTAGATTTAGTATTTTTCACAGATTTTTGAATTTCAACTTTAAAAATAAGATTACTTGGTTAGAAATTATAGGACAAATTTGAATATTGAATGCTGAGATGGAATTTGATAGAATTTTCTCGAAAATCAAGATGATAAAATTATAATTAATTTGAAAAATGTCAGTCTTTAGAATTTATATTGGGTTTGCAAAAATACTTCGATTTTCACGAGTTTAAATGAATTTTGAAAACGATGAAAATAATTAAGTACGGGAACGTATTTTTTTCAAAATATCCACGGAGACAACCATTTGAAGGTTGCTCGAGACCATTCCGATCGTTTTTGAAAAATGTGTGTCTGTGTGTCTGTGTTATCTATCTGTCTTATTGTGTGTTTGTCTGTCTGTCTTATTATGTGTCTGTCTGTCTTATTGTGTGTCTGTCTGTCTTATTGTGTGTCTGTCTGTCTATCTTATTATGTGTCTGTCTATGTGTCTTATTGTGTGTCTGTCTGTCTCTTATTATGTGTCTGGCTGTGTGTCTGTGTTATCTATCTGTCTTATTGTGTGTTTGTCTGTCTATCTTATTATGTGTCTGTCTGTCTGTCTGTATGTCTTATTGTTCCACGAGCCGCCACTGAAATTAAGTACGGTTTTTGAAAACACGAGTTGTGAATTTTCGAATTGTGTAATACTCGAGCAAAAAATAAAAAAAATATAAAACGCGTCGACTAAATTCTATAAAAAATAAATTGGATTCGCAAATCATCGTTTTATCGAACTAAATAGAGCATTTGAAAATCCACCGATTATTTCGTGAGATGTGATTTTTGAAAATTTTAGTTTTCGAATTGTGTAATACTCGTGCAAAAAAAATTAGAAAAATATAAAACATGTCGACTAAATTCTACAAAAATTAAACTAGATTTGCAATTATTGTTTTGTCAAATTAAGCGCAGTTTTTGAAAATCCACCAATTATTTTGCGAATTGTGAATTTTTGAAAATTTTAGTTTTCGAATTGTAATACTCGATTGAAAATTTAAAAAAATATATAAAACGTGTCGACTAAATTCTACAAAAAATACATTGGATTCGCAAATCATGGTTTTATCGAACTAAATAGAATATTTGAAAATCCACCGATTATTTCGCGAGATGTGAATTTTTGAAAATTTAATTTTCGAATTGTGTAATACTCGTGCAAAAAAATTTAAAAAAATATAAAACATGTCGACTAAATTCTACAAAAATAAACTAGATTTGCAAATCATTGTTTTATCAAATCAAGTGCAGTTTTTTAAAATCCACCGATTATTTTGCGAGTTGTGAATTTTTGAAAATTTTAGTTTTCGAATTGTGTAATACTCGAGTGAAAATTTAAAAAAATATATAAAACGTGTCGACTAAATTCTACAAAAAAATAAATTGGATTCGCATATCATCGTTTTATCGAATCAAATAGAGTATTTGAAAATCCACGGATTATTTCGCGAAATGTGAATTTTTGAAAATTTAATTTTCGAATTGTGTAATACTCGTGCAAAAAAATAAAAAAAAAATATAAAACATGTCGACTAAATTCTACAAAAATTAAACTAGATTTGCAAATCATTGTTTTATCAAATCAAGTGCAGTTTTTGAAAATCCACCAATTATTTTGCGAGTTGTGAATTTTTGAAAATTTTAGTTTTCGAATTGTGTAATACTCGAGCAAAAAATTTAAAAAAAATATAAAACGCGTCGACTAAATTCTACAAAAATTAAACTAGATTTGCAAATCATTGTTTTATCAAATCAAGTGCAGTTTTTGAAAATCCACCAATTATTTTGCGAGTGGTGAATTTTTGAAAATTTTAGTTTTCGAATTGTGTACTACTCGAGTGAAAATTTAAACAATATATATAAAACGTGTCGACGTAATTCTACAGAAATTAGATTAGATTTGCAAATCATCGTTTTATCAACTCGTTATGTAGAGCCAAGGAGCCATGGCACTACTTGTAGTTTCAAGCTCAGCAAGAATTTTTTCGCCAGTTACTGGTCTAGGAAGATAAATCGTTCTTTCTTTCTTCATAAAAGGAGGGAGGTATATTGTATAAGTGGCTCTACCATGAAAATGTTCTACGAGCCGCCTCTGATGGTCACATCACCATTTTATTTCAAAATAAATCATGAAGAGCATAATGGAATCACATTTTTTGCTTGATTAATTTTTCAACGTACAATACATTTATGCAATACTTAACATTAAACAAACAGGTGTCATTAAAGTAGCAATAACAATCATAGTGATGATGGGAATCATGAAACATGTTTACAGCATCACCCCAGACTATTTGGCCGAGATAAAATCAAACGACTCGGGTTTCCAAATACTCGTTTAATTACTTGGAAATAATTCGGCAAATCCGATACTTTCAAACAAATACGAGACGCGACCTCTGCCGGACCTTGAAATCGACGGCCGGTTCGCCTTATACGCGTCCCGGCACATTTTGTTGTAACAAAAGAAACAATATGTTACCAAACGCGTCAATTAGATGGAAACCGTGCCATTGTCGAAGATATCTGCATCGCATTTAATAACGACAGGTCGAAATTGGTGGGATCGTAAAAGAAAATCTTTCGGCGATAACATCGCGTTGTAATAATTATAATTTCACTTTCGCGAACCAATTTCCGAACGGAAACCGAAAGTGCAAATCGTAAAGTTGATGACTGTGTGGTTTTTTTTGTTTTGTTGGTTATGCTTCATTTAATAATTGATTATTGCATTAAGGAACTAATGGGCGATGATTTTTTGTTCATAACATAAATTTGCTGTAACTATTATCGTTTTATAATTATAAACCAAAAATTAAAAAAAAAAAATTCTCGAATAAAAATTATTTTATGAAAAATGTTTTCTGGCAAAAAACAAAAATGTTCATTTCTTTGTTGTATTCAAAGTTTGTTTAAATGTTTTTATGATATTTTTCATATTTAAGAAAATATTGGCAAAAAACAAAAAACAGTTAAGGTAAACGCCCACTTCCGGTATACGAAATTTTACCAAAAGCTTTTCAGTTCTTCAGATTATCATATAAGATGGATGTATAAAGTTTCATATCAATTGCTTTATTAGTTTTTGAGATACAGCGCACACAGACACACACACACACACACACACACACACACACACACACACACACACACAGACACAAAAAAAAAATGTATTCAAATTTATTCAATAAATTACAGTTACTCTACGTGAGCGAATTTCGCAAAATATGAAATATAAACATTTCGCCGCGATTTAGAAAACTACACGCCATAATGATTTATTAAACAAACATGAAAACTGAACGGTTTCTCTAACGGGTACATCACAAGCTAACGCTCTCCCAAGAACATTAAGCCATCGCGCTCTTACATTAATTCGTTCACTCATTACACACCCAAGTATCTGTAACTTATGCGTAAATAATTTTTTAAGAGCGACGTAATAATTAAATATGAAAATTACATAAAATGAGAAATACGACGCTTTTCGTCTTCTACAAGTCTCCAAGTTCAATTAAAATAATACTCAAGTTGTGACCGAATGGGTAATACCCAAATAAAAAAAATGGTGATGTGGCCATCATGTTACTTTCTCCGACTTTATATTTTCGTTTTCATGGGTTTATTTTCAATTGAAATCATATTTTAAATGTACATCGAGCGTTGCGTATACACGGATGAAACTGACGTTTAAAACGTCAAAATCATGAAAGATGGAAAAATTATACTTCAAATTCAAAAACTCGGTTTGCTCAAAAACTAACGAGATTTCAAAAAAACTTATTCTTTAGAAGTTGGTCATTTTGGCATTCTCTACAATTATTATTCACATAAATTTGCTGTAGCTATTATCGTTTCATAATTATAAACCAAAAATTAAAAAAAAATTTTTTTCTCGAATAGAAATGATTTTATGAAAAATATTTTCAAGCAAAAGATGTTCATTTCATTGTTGTCTTCGATATTTGTTTAAATGTTTTTGTGATATTTTTTATATTTAAGAAAATATTGGCAAAAAACAAAAAACAGTTAAGGTAAACACCCACTTTCGGTGTACGAAATTTTACCAAAAGCTTTTCAGTTCTTCAGATTATCAAATAAGACAGATGTATAAAGTTTCATATCAATTGCTCTATTAGTTTTTGAGATACAGCGCACACAGCAGACACACACACAGACACACACACAGACACAAAAAAAAAATTTCCAGATATTGTTGAAATGGCATCTAGGGACCACAAAACGGATATTTCCTTAAAAAAAAAATTTTGAAAAAAAATCACGATCACAATACTTTCTCGTACTTCGTAACGGAGAAGGTAAAAAAAACACTCAAGTCAACGGCGATAAATACGATGCTTTTCGTCTTCTACAATTTAAGTGTCTCTAAGTTCAATTAAAATAACACTCAATGTCGTGTAGCAAATGAATTATGTTTCTTTAAGGATTAGAACAATGCGGTCTTATTGCCCAATGAAGGTGGTGTCGTAAAAATGTAAATTTTCATTTAAAAAATTGGCGTCTACGGCGTAAAAGATGAGATAAGTTTGTTGGCCTGCCATTCGCAGACAAAAGCCACTAAAATTGGCCAACGTCGCATTATGACCACAAGGCCATGTTTTGATTTTCTTTAATTAGCGTTAACATTTTATTGTTCCTATTGTACAGGAATAGCTATAATTGCGTAACTATACACTCGAAGCCATTAGCGAATTTACGTAAACATTTTCCATCCAGTATCGATATATCTAAATGCTGATCAAACTCTAAACAAAAAATGGTGATGTGGCCATCATGTTACTTTCTCCGACTTGATGGTATTATTTATATTTACGCTTTCATGGTTTATTTTCAATTTAAATCATATTTTAAATGTACATCGAGAGGATGACACTGACGTTTAAAACGTCAAAATTATAAAAGATGGAAAAATTATACTTCAAATTCAAAAACTCTGTTTACTCAAAAACTAAAGGCATTTCGAAAAAAACTTATTCTTTAGAAATTGTTCATTTTGTAATTTTCTACAATTATTATTCACATAAATTTGCTGTAACCATTATCGTTTCATAATTATAAACCAAAAATTTTAAAAAAATTAATAAATGTTTTTCTCGAATAGCAATGATTTTATGAAAAATATTTTCAAGCAAAAGATATTAATTTCTTTGTTGTCTTTAATGTTTGTTTAAAAATTTTTGTAATATTTTTCATATTTAAGAAAATATTGGCAAAAAACAAAAAACAGTTAAGGTAAACACCCACTTCCGGTGTACGAAATTTTACCAAAAGCTTTTCAGTTCTTCAGATTATCAAATAAGACGTATGTTCAAAGTTTTCATATCAATTGCTCTGTTAGTTTTTGAGATACAGCGCACACAGACAGACACACACACACACACAGACGCACACACACACACACACACACACACACACACATACACACACACACAGAAACACACATAGACACAAAAAAAAAAATTCCAGAAATTGTTGAAATGGTATCTAGGGACCCCAAAACGGATATTTCCGCAAAAAAAATTTTTGAAAAAAAAATCACGATCACAATACTTTCTCGTACTTCGTAACGGAGAAAGTAAAAAATGATGTCCTGGATACCATGCATATATCTAAAACTCATATTTTTCACTTACGAATTTATAAAATGTAAATCTGTTTTTACAGTTATTTCTAAAATGATCATACCGAGGGCATACAAGAGTTATATTTTTGTTTTTTTTTTGATAATAACAAAGTAAAAAATAAAAATAAATAAATTTCAAAAAAATAACTCTTGGTTGCCCTTTTTACCTTTATTTAGAATATATTTTTCCTGTAACCTTTTTTTCTAAAATGTATAACGGATGAGAAAAGTGCGATCGCGTTTCTAAAAAATAGTGATCCGTAATAATCTGCCATCAAGCGGCGAAACGGAACGTGTTTGAATTGAATTTTGATGATTCAAACCTCAAAATTGTGGCGGGTTTTGTGTAATAATGTTTAAAACTGCGAAATTTTCTCGTGAATTTTGCATAAAATCCAAAAATCGCGGTATTTCAAGGGGCAAAGATTTTAAATTAGCGATTTCGAGTTTTCACATTGCACAACTGAAGAACGCTTTGTTCGATGTTGATGGTTCAAACGTTAAAACACGGCAAATTTAGCGAATTTCTAAAATGGATTACGAAATTTTCTCGTAAAATTAACACAAAATGCAAAAAATAGCCATTTTGATTTTTGAAATTGCACAACTGAAGAACGCTTTGTTCGGTTTTGATGGTTCAAACGTTAAAACACGGCAAATTTAGTGAATTTTTAAAATGGATTACGAAATTTTCTCGTAAAATTCACACAAAATGAAAAAATAGCCATTTTGATTTTTGAAATTGCACAACTGAAGAACGCTTTGTTCGATTTTGATGATTCAAATGTTGAAACACGGCAAATTTAGTGAATTTTTAAAATGGATTACGAAATTTTCTCATAAAATTAACACAAAATGCAAAAAATAGCCATTTTGATTTTTGAAATTGCACAACTGAAGAACGCTTTGTTCGATTTTGATGGTTCAAACGTTAAAACACGGCAAATTTAGTGAATTTTCAAAATGGATTACGAAATTTTCTCGTAAAATTAACACAAAATGCAAAAAAATGGCCATTTTGATTTTTGAAATTGCACAACTATAGAACGCTTTGTTCGATTTTAATGACTTAAACGTTAAGGTGTGAAAAATTTACTAAATTGCAAAAATCGCATTTCTTTAAAATTCGAAGATTTTAAATTCGTAATTTTGACTATTACCAAAGCCACCGATTTTGACTTTTGAAATTATACAACTACCGAAAATATGGCAAATTTGGTATAGTTTTCAAGCAGATTTCAAAATTTTCTTGTAAAATTTACACCAAATGCAAAACTCTGGGTTTTTTTAATGGCAGCGATTTTAAACTAGCAATTTTGATTTTTGAAATTGCACCACTGCGGAACGTGGAATTTTAATGAAATTTAGTGGAATTTAAAAATTGGCTTGATTTGTTTTTCGTGAAATCAACGCAAAATACCGATATCGAACGTTTTAAATGTCCGAAAATATAAAATCGGGATATTTTTGAAATTGCAATACTACTGAACTCTTTCGATTCTTATGTTTGTAACGTCAAAACGTGACGAATTTAATGTAAATTTAAAACGTGTAACGAAATTTTCTAGTGAAATTAACACAAAATGCAAAAATAGCACTTTTTAAATTCTCGATTTTGACTTTTGAAATTACACAACTGCCGAACGCCTTGTTCGATTTTTATAATTCTAACGCCAAAATGTGCGAAGTACTTAAAGTTGAAATTAATACAGAGGGCGATGGGTGGGCTCCATTCCATCCTTCAAATATTCACTTCGACAGCGAATCGCACTTTTTAAATTCTCGATTTTGACTTTTGAAATTACACAATTGCCGAACGCGTTATTCGATTTTTATGATTCTAACGTCAAAATGTGGCGAAGTACTTAAAGTTGAAACTAATATAGAGGGTGGTGGGCGGGCTCCATTCCATCCTTCAAATATTCACTTCGATAGCGAATCGCACTTTTTTAAATTCCCGATTTTGACTTTTGAAATTACACAACTGCCGAACGCCTTGTTCGATTTTTATAATTCTAACGCCAAAATGTGCGAAGTACTTAAAGTTGAAATTAATACAGAGGGCGATGGGTGGGCTCCATTCCATCCTTCAAATATTCACTTCGACAGCGAATCGCACTTTTTAAATTCTCGATTTTGACTTTTGAAATTACACAATTGCCGAACGCGTTATTCGATTTTTATGATTCTAACGTCAAAATGTGGCGAAGTACTTAAAGTTGAAATTAATACAGAGGGCGGTGGGTGGGCTCCATTCCATCCTCTAAATATTCACTTCGACAGCGAATCGCACTTTTTTAAATTCTCGATTTTGATTTTGAAATTACACAACTGACAAACGCGTTGTTCGATTTTTATGATTCTAACGTCAAAATGTGGCGAAGTACTTAAAGTTGAAATTAATACAGAGGGCGGTGGGTGGGCTCCATTCCATCCTCTAAATATTCACTTCGACAGCGAATCGCACTTTTTTAAATTCTCGATTTTGATTTTGAAATTACACAACTGACAAACGCGTTGTTCGATTTTTATGATTCTAACGTCAAAATGTGGCGAAGTACTTAAAGTTGAAATTAATACAGAGGGCGGTGGGTGGGCTCCATTCCATCCTCTAAATATTCACTTCGATAGCGAATCGCATTTTTTTTAAATTCTCGATTTTGACTTTTGAAATTACACAACTGCCGAACGCGTTGTTCGATTTTGATTATTCTAACGTCAAAATGTGGCGAAGTACTTAAAGTTGAAATTAATACAGAGGGCGGTGGGTGGGCTCCATTCCATCCTCTAAATATTCACTTCGACAGCGAATCGCACTTTTTTAAATTCTCGATTTTGATTTTGAAATTACACAACTGACAAACGCGTTGTTCGATTTTTATGATTCTAACGTCAAAATGTGGCGAAGTACTTAAAGTTGAAATTAATACAGAGGGCGGTGGGTGGGCTCCATTCCATCCTCTAAATATTCACTTCGATAGCGAATCGCATTTTTTTTAAATTCTCGATTTTGACTTTTGAAATTACACAACTGCCGAACGCGTTATTCGATTTTTATGATTCTAACGTCAAAATGTGCGAAGTACTTAAAGTTGAAATTAATACAGAGGGCGATGGGTGGGCTCCATTCCATCCTTCAAATATTCACTTCGACAGCGAATCGCACTTTTTAAATTCTCGATTTTGACTTTTGAAATTACACAATTGCCGAACGCGTTATTCGATTTTTATGATTCTAACGTCAAAATGTGGCGAAGTACTTAAAGTTGAAACTAATATAGAGGGTGGTGGGCGGGCTCCATTCCATCCTTCAAATATTCACTTCGATAGCGAATCGCACTTTTTTAAATTCCCGATTTTGACTTTTGAAATTACACAACTGCCGAACGCCTTGTTCGATTTTTATAATTCTAACGCCAAAATGTGCGAAGTACTTAAAGTTGAAATTAATACAGAGGGCGATGGGTGGGCTCCATTCCATCCTTCAAATATTCACTTCGACAGCGAATCGCACTTTTTAAATTCTCGATTTTGACTTTTGAAATTACACAATTGCCGAACGCGTTATTCGATTTTTATGATTCTAACGTCAAAATGTGGCGAAGTACTTAAAGTTGAAACTAATATAGAGGGTGGTGGGCGGGCTCCATTCCATCCTTCAAATATTCACTTCGATAGCGAATCGCACTTTTTTAAATTCCCGATTTTGACTTTTGAAATTACACAACTGCCAAACGCGTTGTTCGATTTTTATGATTCTAACGTCAAAATGTGGCGAAGTACTTAAAGTTGAAATTAATACAGAGGGCGGTGGATGGGCTCCATTCCATCCTCTAAATATTCACTTCGATAGCGAATCGCACTTTTTAAATTCTCGATTTTGACTTTTGAAATTACACAATTGCCGAACGCGTTGTTCAATTTTGATGATTCTAACGTCAAAATGTGGCGAAGTACTTAAAGTTGAAATTAATACAGAGGGCGGTGGGTGGGCTCCATTCCATCCTCTAAATATTCACTTCGACAGCGAATCGCACTTTTTTAAATTCTCGATTTTGATTTTGAAATTACACAACTGACAAACGCGTTGTTCGATTTTTATGATTCTAACGTCAAAATGTGGCGAAGTACTTAAAGTTGAAATTAATACAGAGGGCGGTGGGTGGGCTCCATTCCATCCTCTAAATATTCACTTCGATAGCGAATCGCATTTTTTTTAAATTCTCGATTTTGACTTTTGAAATTACACAACTGCCGAACGCGTTGTTCGATTTTGATTATTCTAACGTCAAAATGTGGCGAAGTACTTAAAGTTGAAATTAATACAGAGGGCGGTGGGTGGGCTCCATTCCATCCTCTAAATATTCACTTCGACAGCGAATCGCACTTTTTTAAATTCTCGATTTTGATTTTGAAATTACACAACTGACAAACGCGTTGTTCGATTTTTATGATTCTAACGTCAAAATGTGGCGAAGTACTTAAAGTTGAAATTAATACAGAGGGCGGTGGGTGGGCTCCATTCCATCCTCTAAATATTCACTTCGATAGCGAATCGCATTTTTTTTAAATTCTCGATTTTGACTTTTGAAATTACACAACTGCCGAACGCGTTATTCGATTTTTATGATTCTAACGTCAAAATGTGCGAAGTACTTAAAGTTGAAATTAATACAGAGGGCGATGGGTGGGCTCCATTCCATCCTTCAAATATTCACTTCGACAGCGAATCGCACTTTTTAAATTCTCGATTTTGACTTTTGAAATTACACAATTGCCGAACGCGTTATTCGATTTTTATGATTCTAACGTCAAAATGTGGCGAAGTACTTAAAGTTGAAACTAATATAGAGGGTGGTGGGCGGGCTCCATTCCATCCTTCAAATATTCACTTCGATAGCGAATCGCACTTTTTTAAATTCCCGATTTTGACTTTTGAAATTACACAACTGCCGAACGCCTTGTTCGATTTTTATAATTCTAACGCCAAAATGTGCGAAGTACTTAAAGTTGAAATTAATACAGAGGGCGATGGGTGGGCTCCATTCCATCCTTCAAATATTCACTTCGACAGCGAATCGCACTTTTTAAATTCTCGATTTTGACTTTTGAAATTACACAATTGCCGAACGCGTTATTCGATTTTTATGATTCTAACGTCAAAATGTGGCGAAGTACTTAAAGTTGAAATTAATACAGAGGGCGGTGGGTGGACTCCATTCCATCCTCTAAATATTCACTTCGATAGCGAATCGCACTTTTTTAAATTCTCGATTTTGACTTTTGAAATTACACAACTGCCGAACGCGTTGTTCGATTTTGATGATTCTAACGTCAAAATGTGGCGAAGTACTTAAAGTTGAAATTAATACAGAGGGCGGTGGGTGGGCTCCATTCCATCCTCTAAATATTCACTTCGATAGCGAATCGCACTTTTTTAAATTCTCGATTTTGACTTTTGAAATTATACAACTGCCGAACGCGTTGTTTGATTTTGATGATTCTAACGTCAAAATGTGGCGAAGTACTTAAAGTTGAAATTAATACAGAGGGCGGTGGGTGGACTCCATTTCATCCTCTAAATATTCACTTCGATAGCGAATCGCACTTTTTTAAATTCTCGATTTTGACTTTTGAAATTACACAATTGCCGAACGCGTTATTCGATTTTTATGATTCTAACGTCAAAATGTGCGAAGTACTTAAAGTTGAAATTAATACAGAGGGCGGTGGGTGGTCTCCATTCCATCCTCTAAATATTCACTTCGATAGCGAATCGCACTTTTTTAAATTCTCGATTTTGACTTTTGAAATCACACAACTGCCGAACGCGTTATTCGATTTTTATGATTCTAACGTCAAAATGTGCGAAATACTTAAAGTTGAAATTAATACAGAGGGCGATGGGTGGGCTCCATTCCATCCTTCAAATATTCACTTCGACAGCGAATCGCACTTTTTTAAATTCTCGATTTTGACTTTTGAAATCACACAACTGCCGAACGCGTTATTCGATTTTTATGATTCTAACGTCAAAATGTGCGAAGTACTTAAAGTTGAAATTAATACAGAGGGCGGTGGGTGGTCTCCATTCCATCCTCCAAATATTCGCTTCGATATCTAGCGGCCTCTTTGCGCTTACACCTTAGGTAAATCTTCTGAAGCGTGTAGAGCCACCTTTATAGAAGCCGATATGCGGCTGCCGTTTTGAGCTTCTAATGTTTAAGGTTCCTGCATACGCTTAAGTCTTCCGCCTGAGGGCAAACCTCTCTAGTAACCCGGAGCGTGTATAGCCGCTTTTATACCTCAAAATATAGTAAATTATTTAACCCGCCAATGGTGACCGTATTGGTCTGTGAGACCGGGTGTGTCGTATAACTTCTCCGTTATTGTTTTTTGTTGCAATTTCGAGTAGCTGCCGCATTGCAGAGTTAAATTGATTAAATATTTCATGAAAATTAAAATAATGAATTACAGAATTACAGGATCAATCTTCGGTATGACAATGAATGATGGTTCTGAATAGAGTTCCTAATTAATTTATAGAAGTATAGAAGTACAATTGATTTTAAAAAACATTTTTTGTAAAATTGAGCAGTCAGGATTTTTTTTATGGGACACCGCACAAATAAATATTTTGCAAAATATGTCAGTTGTTCCGGACTTTTTGACGCTACTGTATAAGTAAATACATCAAATCAACAATCAATTTTGAATGTTAAATTGCTTATAGGTTAAAAATCCATTAACTTTGTGAGAAGAGTCAACATATACTTTTCAAAAAATTTGGAAAATCAATTATTAATTTACTCTCTTTGGAACGTGTTGTATATAAATATATAAAATAAATCTACAAAAATGTGCAACCCACACATAATTTTGATTGTTGAATTGCTTACGAGTTAAAAATGCATATTCACTTTTTGAGAAGGATAATTTTGATTAATTGTTGAAGCCATTACTTTGTAAAACATATTGAATTACTAAGGATGTTGCTGGTATCACAATTTTTTTGTGATTCCAGTAAAGTATTTTTATGCAACCTCCTTAGTAACATACTTAAAAAAAATGAATAATTAGTTATAACCAAAACGTGTTCTATATAAATAAATAAATTTGAAATGTTGTTTACAAACATTAAAAAAATAACCAAATATATCGGTCACTATACGATATAATTACAAATAGCGAACGTTTCATGATTTAGCCAATGGAAGTGAAACTGAAATTGGAATGGCGAGAGAAAAACATAAAATAAATTAATTCAGGAAAAAAATCAGCTCGACGACGTCGAACCAGTGGGATGATATAGATATTTCATTGTAATAATGACATTTCAAGCCCACACGTCGAAATATGCAAATTAATTCGCAAATGATTTTCCACCGTGCTCGCGGTATAATAATTATTCTCGTACCGCAAAATTTTTGCCGCTCTCGCAAGGACAGACACTCCGTTGCGCAACACAATCCGCTATCTTCGATTGACAAACTCCGCCGAATTTCAAAATTTCACGAGGAATTTTCGACACAAAAGCCGACAAGATAAATTGTCAAGGTCTTAATTACCATGGTCTATTAAGCGAGTTGTTTCTCGTTTTGCAACAATGCAACAACACGTGGGCCACATTTATTTTTTTTTCTTGCAAATTCATATAATCAAATGAATCACGCGAATTAATTGAACGTATGTCGACTTACCAGTTGTTAAAAAAAGTATCACTTAATCACTAGATTACAGTCAGTGGTCGTTGATAACTGGGGCTGATTAAATAAAAAACCCTGAAACGCACGCGCGACTTAAACCAAAAACGTAAACTCGGAAAATGTTGAGCGAGGAACGGCACTGCGCACTCCGTGATCGTTCGCAGGTGAGGCTTACAGTGAGACTGATCGAGGTGGCTGCGGCCGGCCGCTAAGCGTGAACGGCCTACTTGATGATGAAGGTAAAACGAACAAAACACTCCCGATTCTACGTTGCCCTAGGATGGGATACTATTCTTCGCAGGGATTTCACTGTTATTCAGGATAACCCTTAACTTTTTTGATCGGTGAATATTTTTAAACACTTTCTCCTTAATAAATGCAAGTGGATTTATCTCTTAATATATTATTTTTATAATAAATTAAACACTATTATTTTGTATAACTTTTAACATTTATTATTTTAACTTTAAACATTTATTATTTTAACTTTAAACATTTATTATTTCATGCTCAAAGTTGTCCAAATAAAATAACAGAATTTTATTTATTACATAAAAGGTATAACGAAGTAGAAGCCTCAAGTATAAACATCCTTTTTATTTTTATAATTAATGGTTTTAATGTTCACGTATTGGTAGTAGATATTGGTAATTTATGAGTGACCCTGAGAAGTGATTGCTGAGTCAAGTGACACTTGTGGAAATTTGCAGCTCTATTTAAGTCATGAAAAAATTGGATTTTCTTTTTTATTTTGGTCTCCACTTTGTCTTCGGGATGTTATTATTAGTATTTCTTTATATATACAAATATATTTATTAACCTTCCGGGCCTTCGACCTAAATCTTCACACCGTAGCGGGCGCTGGGTCTCAGAGAACCAAGCAAAAAAAAATCTCCTGCATAAAATTTAACAAATTTTTATTTTTTAATTTCAAATAACTAAAATATCATACAAACTCTTCGCTTTCCAAACGTGAACTAAAGAAGAAATTATTAGGTACTCGGCTAGACAACTCGAAAAAACAGTTTGCTGAAAATTGTTTAATGTATGATTAAAATTTCAATGTAAGAAATTGTAAAAATTTAAATCGTTGCACAATGGTTGCATAAATTTGCTAACAAAAGGCAGTGTATCTTTCAAAAATAAAAAAAAAGACAAAAGTTTTAAATTTTCAAAATGGTCTCTGCAAAATATTAAAATTTCAATCGGAGTTAGAAAAATTGTAAAAAAATATAAATCGATAAGTAATTATTTTTCAAATACTAGAAGATGCCTTGTCATTGATTTACTAACTAAAGCAGTTTGTGTCTTTTAAAAATCCCAAATAAAACAAAAGTTATGAATTTTCAAAATAGCAATTGGTCGCAGTTAGAAAAATTGCAAAAAAAAAGAAATCAGTGCGTAGTTATTATGGAAATACTGGGATATACTTTCGCATCGATTTACTAACTAAAGCAATTTGCACCTTTAATAAATATTCCCTGCAATAAGATTTAAATTTTAGTCGAACTTTAAAAAATCGTAAAAAATTAAAATCACTGCGCGTAATTATTTTAGAAATACTGAGAAATACTTTCGCATCGATTTACTAACTAAAGCAGTTTGCATCTTTCATAAATTCTAACTACGATAAAAGTTATGAGTTTTCAAAATTTTCCCTGCAATAAGATTAAAATTTTAGTCGGAGTTAGAAAAATTGTAAAAAAATTAAATCGCTGTGTAATTATTTTGGAAATACTGGGAGATACTTTCGCATCGATTGACTAACTAAAGCAGTTTGCATTTTAAATAAATTCTAACTGGAACAAAAGTTATGAATTTTCAAAATTTTCCCTGCAATGAGATTAAAATTTTAGTTGGAGTTAGAAAAATTGTAAAAAACTCAAATCAGTGCGTAATTATTTTAGAAATGCTGGGTAATACTAAAACAGTTTCCATCTTTCATAAATGCTAACTAGGATAAAGTAATTAATTTTTAAAATTTTCCCTGCAATAAGATTTAAATTTTAGTTGAACTTAAAAAAAATCGTAAAAAATTTAAATCAGTTCGTAATTGTTTTGGAAATGCTGGGAAATACTTTCGCATCGATTTACTAACTAAAGCAGTTTTCGTCTTTTATAAATTCTAATTAGATAAAAAATTATGAATTTTCAAAATTTTAGACGGAGTTAGAAAAATTGCAAAAATTTGAAATCGGTGCATAATTATTTTAGAAATACTGGGAGATACTTTTGCATCGGTTTACTTACTAAAGCAGTTTGCATCTTTCATAAATTCTAACTAGGACAAAAGTTATGAATTTTCAAAATTTTCCTTGCAATAAAATTAAAAGTTTAAAAAATTGTAAAAAATTGAAATCAGCTCGTAATTATTTTGGAAATACTGGGAAATACTTTCGCATTGATTGACTAACTAAAGCTAGTTGCATGTTTCATAAATTATAACTAGAACAAAAGTTATGAATTTTCAAAAAATTTCCTACAATAAAATTTAAATTTTAGTCGGAGTTAGAAAAATTGTAAAAATTCAGTGCGTAATTATTTTAAAAATACTGGGAGATACTTTTGCATCGATTTAGCAACTAAATCAGTTTGCATCTTTCATAAATTCTAACCACGACAAAAGTTATAAATTTTCAACATTTTCCGTACAATAAGATTAAAATTTTAGTCGAAGTTTAAAAAATTGTAAAAAATTGAGATCAGTGCGTAATTATTTTGGAAACACTGGGAGATACTTTCGCATCGATTTACCAACTACAGCAGTTGCCATCTTTCATAAATTCTAACCAAGACAAAAGTTATGAGTTTTTGAAAATTTCCCCTGCAATAAAATTCAAACTTTAGTCAGAGTTAGAAATAATTTTGCATCGATTCACTGATTAAAGCAGTGTGCATCTTTCATACATTGCAACTAGAACAAAAGTTATGACTTTTTGAAAATGTTTCTTGCAATAAGATTAAAATTTTACAACATTTAAATTAGTGCGTAATTATTCTGAAAATAGTGGGAAATACTTTCGCATCAAATTAGCAACTAAAGCAGTTTGCATTTTTCATAAAATCTAACTAAGAAAAGAGTTATGAATTTTCCAAATTTCCCCTGCAATAAGATTAAAATTTTAGCCCTTTAGAAAAATTGTGAAAAATTGAAATTGAAAAATGCGTAGTTATTTTGGAAATACTGGAAGATACTTTCACATCAATTGTAGTTTGCTTCTAATATAAATTTCAACTAGGACAAAAGTTATGAATTTTCAAAAATTTTCCTTCAATAAGATTAAAATTTTAGTGGATGTTAAAAAAATCGCAAAAATTGAAGTCAGCGCGTAATTATTTTGGAAATACTGGGAAATACTTGGGCGTTGATTTTCTAACTAAAGCAGTTTGCATCTTTCATAAATTCCAGCTAGGACAAAAGTTATGAGTTTTTTAAAATTTCCTTACAATAATATTAAAATTTTAGCCCCAGTTAGAAAAATTGTAAAAAATTGAATTCAGCGCGTAATTATTTTGGAAATACTGGAAAATACTTTCACATCGATTAACGCACTAAATTCTAACTAAGATAAAAGTTATGAATTTTCAAAAAAATTTCTATAATAGAATTAAAATTTTAGCCCCATTTAGAAAAATTGTAAAAAATTTAATTCAGCGCGTAATTATTTTGGAAATACTGATAAATACTTTCACATCAATTAACGCACTAAATTCTAACTAAGATAAAAGTTATGAATTCTCAAAACAAATTCTATAATAAGATTAAAATTTTAGCCCCGTTTAGAAAAATTGTAAAAAATTGAATTCAGGGCGTTATTATTTTGGAAATACTGGAAAATACTTTCACATCGATTAACGCACTAAATTCTAACTAAGATAAAAGTTATGAATTTTCAAAAAAATTTCTATAATAGAATTAAAATTTTAGCCCCATTTAGAAAAATTGTAAAAAATTTAATTCAGCGCGTAATTATTTTGGAAATACTGATAAATACTTTCACATCAATTAACGCACTAAATTCTAACTAAGATAAAAGTTATGAATTTTCAAAAAAAATTCTATAATAAGATTAAAATTTTAGCCCCGTTTAGAAAAATTGTAAAAAATTGAATTCAGCGCGTTATTATTTTGGAAATACTGGAAAATACTTTCACATCGATTAACGCACTAAATTCTAACTAAGATAAAAGTTATGAATTTTCAAAAAAATTTCTATAATAGAATTAAAATTTTAGCCCCATTTAGAAAAATTGTAAAAAATTTAATTCAGCGCGTAATTATTTTGGAAATACTGATAAATACTTTCACATCAATTAACGCACTAAATTCTAACTAAGATAAAAGTTATGAATTTTCAAAAAAAATTCTATTATAAGATTAAAATTTTAGCCCCGTTTAGAAAAATTGTAAAAAATTGAATTCAGCGCGTTATTATTTTGGAAATACTGGAAAATACTTTCACATCGATTAACGCACGAAATTCTGACTAAGATGAAAGTTATGAATTTTCAAAATTTTCTCTATAATAAGATTAAAATTTTAGCCCAATTTAGAAAAATTGTAAAAAATTGAATTCAGTGCGTAATTATTTTGGAAATACTGGAAAATACTTTCACATCGATTAACGCACTAAATTCTAACTAAGATGAAAGTTATGAATTTTCAAAATGTTCTCTAGAATAAGATTAAAATTTTAGCCCGTTAGAAAAATTGTAAAAAATTGAATTCAGCGCGTAATTATTTTGGAAATACTGGAAAATACTTTCACTTCGATTAACGCACTAAATTCTAACTAAGATGAAAGTTATGAATTTTCAAAATTTTCTCTGAATAAGATTACAATTTTAGCGCCATTTATAAAAATTGTAAAAAATTAAATTCAGCGCGTAATTATTTTGGAAATACTGGAAAATACTTTCACATCGATTAACGCACTAAATTCTAACTAAGATGAAAGTTATGAATTTTCAAAATTTTCTCTGAATAAGATTACAATTTTAGCGCCATTTATAAAAATTGTAAAAAATTAAATTCAGCGCGTAATTATTTTGGAAATACTGGAAAATACTTTCACATCGATTAACGCACTAAATTCTAACTAAGATGAAAGTTATGAATTTTCAAAATTTTCTCTATAATAAGATTAAAATTTTAGCCCAATTTAGAAAAATTGTAAAAAATTGAATTCAGTGCGTAATTATTTTGGAAATACTGGAAAATACTTTCACTTCGATTAACGCACTAAATTCTAACTAAGATGAAAGTTATGAATTTTCAAAATGTTCTCTAGAATAAAATATGAAAAAAAATGAAATACTGGAAAATACTTTCACATCGATTAACGTACTAAATTCTAACTAAGATAAAAGGCATAAATTTTCAAAATTTTCTCTAGAATGAGATTAAAATTTTAGACCGTTAGAAAAATTGTAAAAAATTGAAATCAGTTCGTAGTTATTTTCGAAATACTGGAAGATACTTTCGCATCAATTTATTCAAGCTGGAGATAAATCAATAATAATTTAAACATTTTTTTTTATATTTTACCTGTTCGTCACACGTCATTGTAATTATTTTTACTTATTTATTAAATATATCTACGTTTAAAATAAAAAAAAAGCCTTTCGACTTTAGCGTTATAATGAGCGATTTTCTTTATTGGATCTTTAAATTCACTCACTTTAGTTCAAAATACTGATATCTCCACTGTGCTTTCTTCGCTATTTTGTCTTTTTATTAATGAAGAAAACGTACTGAGAATATTTTTATCACACTGATTAATTCTTTATTTGAGTCTTTATATTCATTCACTTTCGACCAAAATTCTAGTTTCTTGACTATTTTGCCTTTTAATGAATGTAAAAAGTACAGAGAACATTTTTATCACAATGACTAATTCTTTACTTCAATTTTTATATTTATTCAATTTCGACCAAAATTCTGGTATCTTCACGTTCCTTTCTTGGAAATCTTGCCTTTCTATGAATCTAAAAATTATTCAGGACATTTTTATCTCACTAACCAATTATAATATAAACTTGACTTTGAAATCCAAGCGACGTACAGTGTGTGCGTAATTTTTGGTACATTAGTCGTTCACCGACCTTGTGGTTGTTTGGCTGTGGGATATTTATAACATTATTTATGCAAAAGAGGAGAGCCGACGCGCCATCCATATTTGTGTTTTAGAAGTGATTTATAGATTCGATATTATGCAAATTCGGTTTTAATTAAACGAAAACGAAAACTCGTATGTGTGTTCCTACATTATTTATTCACGGTTTCGTTTTGTGGGTGCTTTGAGAATCTCCGCCTTTACTTGATCAGAGGAAATGTTGTGTACAGAAGAGAAAAATATTTACCAAGGTCACGATTTTGGTTGTTACATAGATTTAAGTGTCCAATATTATGAGCACTAATAATTTCATCGCAAAGTAACAATCTCAGACAGAGGCTCAAATAATGTTGATTAAGGTATCCAAAGGGGCGCCTAGTGAGTAGAGCTCCTGTTCACGGGCCTCGTGGTCGTGGGTTCGAATCCCATCCATGCGGTCACTTTTTCGGAACGAAGAAGTGGCCGTGCGGGTCAAGTCTTGCATGGCATTAGCAAGGAAAGTAGTTGTTTCCTGATTTTTAGTTTTTGCAAGATCCAATTCTGTAGATTCATAACAGATGAACATTCATATATTTCGTCTTTATTTCGTCTTAACATGTGTCCGAAAGGGTTTGGAAGATTTTGACAGACGATTTAATGATTTTCGTAAAATCGAAGTCTTTGAGGCTGAAAGACCTCTAGTCAATTGCCTGTTGAGGTCATTTGTAAAAGTGTCTCAATAAATGTATTGTCTCCTCTCCTCGAAGTCGTTGTTTAAGTTATGATTAATCAATCCATGTGAGTGAGTTAAATTCATATGTTTAAGTTAAATTATTTTTTTATATAATTAAGCATTGGATTATATAGTTAACATTTCATCACAACCCAATAATTTCTTGTGCAAAAACCGCTAATTGCAATATTTTCCGCTAGTCGGCGCGAATCTGAGTACACTTAACGGATGCGCCGAGAGAAAGTTTCATTTCGAATTAAACTCGTTAATTGTAGAAACCGAACGCATCGGTCCAGTTAAAACAGTTTAATTTCGTGTTCAATTATAATTTATAATGCGCATAAAATTAACAGTACTTTTACGCTAAATTCTAATTTCCGAGGATATGGGCCATGTTATACCGGGCCAAATATTTTGATTATGCAAAGTGAGTTTCTAATACGCATGGGGCACGGTACAATGAACCTATTTAAGGATAATCCGTTTATCGGCGAGATTTATGTAGAAAAAGGATCAGTTGTGTAATATTGGATCCGTGTTTTAGTTTTAATTAAATGGTGGATACATGTAAAAGTTATGAGCGTCCACTATTTGGTGGGCGAAATGTACCAACTGCCCACCGGTGTTGCATAATTGGACGTTGATCTTGTATGTGATATGAGTTGTTTGTATCAATACATGACGTGAGAAAAGAATGCGATAGAATGTATTCATTTGAAGGCAATGGGGCACGTATTTTCTTTCTGTATTTACTTTATTTGTTGTAAATAAAAAAAAATCACGTATAGCCCAACCAAAATCCCGCGGCATCTCGCTGCAAAGTGAGCAAGTATTTTCCCCTCTCTTGAAATATAAGACGGCCAGTGCGCAACGCGCCGCGAGATTTTGGCACGGCTCTACGTGTCTTCTGTAAAATTGTGCTCTTCCACTTCCGCTTCAATTGCTATTGACAAATACAATTAGACATACACTGTTTGAACATTATGAACATCGGCGTTCAAAGAATAGCCGAAAAACCAGAAGACCTTCAAAGGTGTAATTATATTAGCGCCACGTAGTTGGCCGTATTGTGGTAAAAGGAGACAATAACAAATACGACCAAATTTAAAATGCGAGGTGTCGCCCACACACGAATGTACCGCGTGGGCTACGAATTCTTTTAATCATTTGTCATTAGGTGATTCGATTATTTATTTTATTAAAGGCGCGCGGCTGTTCCGCGAAATATTTTCTCGTAATAAACAAAATGTTATTTAATTGTTAACTTAGGTGATTCGATTTTATATTTTTTCTTGTAATAAACAAAATATTGTTTAATTATCAATTTATTAGCAGAACAAATGCTTCATTTTCCAATGTTGCGAGTATTATGCATTTTGCGGAAGTAATATAACTAAGGTCATGGGGGATTAACCATCAAGTTAAACCATGAGATGATCTAGCGGCACCTACGTTTTGGAGGCGTTATTTCCGCGGCGAGTTCGTTAATGCTGTAATTTGTATTTCCTTTTCCACTGCAGGAATAATAGTAGAAATGGTATTTGTTACTTTCATCATTTCAAAAATAATAAATTTGAGTGCAAAAACTGAATGAACAACTTGAACTGAATGAATTACTTATTACAACTTATTACTACCTTTTTTTCATCAGAAAGACGAGAGAAATTGATTGCCGTTAAAAAATTTCAGCTATCTTCAATAGCAAAAAAATTAGTCAGTCACCATGAACATTTTTGAAAATTTAAGAAAATAATTGATTTTTCAGACTTTGATCGGCCGTAGCGGCTAAACGAAAACTCCAAATTGAACGCGGTTTGCAAATCTGAGCTACTCGTACGTCAATTAGTCCGATTAGAGATTTTTAATTTTTGATAAAATCGTGAAAAAAGACATGACTAACCCCCTTGGAAATTTTGTTAAAAAATGCAACTTTCTTAAAAATCATCGTAGACAATGAATTATACCTTTTTTTTCATCAGAAAGACGAGAGAAATTGATTGCCGTTAAAAAATTTCAGCTATCTTCAATAGCAAAAAAATTAGTCAGTCACCATGAACATTTTAGGAAATTTAAGAAAATAATTGATTTTTCAGACTTTGATCGGCCGTAGCGGCTAAACGAAAACTCCAAATTGAACGCGGTTTGCAAATCTGAGCTCCTCGTACGTCAATTAGTCGGATTAGGGATTTTTAATTTTTGATGAAATCGTGAAAAAAGACATGACTAACCCCCTTGGAAATTTTGTTAAAAAATGCAACATTCTTAAAAATCATCGTAGACTATGAATTATACCTTATTTTTCATCAGAAAGACGAGAGAAATTGATTGGCGTTAAAAAATTTCAGCTATTTTCAATAGCAAAAAAATTAGTCAGTCACCATGAATATTTTTGAAAATTTAAGAAAATAATTGATTTTTCAGACTTTGATCGGCCGTAGCGGCTGAACGAAAACTCTAAATTGAACGCGGTTTGCAAATCTGAGCTCCTCGTACGTCAATTAGTCGGATTAGAGATTTTTAATTTTTGATGAAAACACGAAAAAAGACATGACTAACCCCCTTGGAAATTTTGTTAAAAAATGCAACTTTCTTAAAAATCATCGTAGACTATGAATTATACCTTTTTTTTCATCAGAAAGATGAGAGAAATTGATTGCCGTTATAAAATTTCAGCTATCTTCAATAGCAAAAAAATTAGTCAGTCACCATGAAAATTTTAGGAAATTTAAGAAAATAATTGATTTTTCAGATTTTGATCGGCCGTAGCGGCTGAACGAAAACTCCAAATTGAACGCGGTTTGCAAATCTGAGCTCCTCGTACGTCAAATAGTCAGATTAGAGATTTTTAATTTTTGATGAAATCGTGAAAAAAGACATGACTAACCCCCTTGGAAATTTTGTTAAAAAATGTAACTTTCTTAAAAATCATCGTAGACTATGAATTATACCTTATTTTTCATCAGAAAGACGAGAGAAATTGATTGCCGTTAAAAAATTTCAGCTATCTTCAATAGCAAAAAAGTTAGTCAGTCGCCATGAACATTTTAGGAAATTTAAGAAAATAATTGATTTTTCAGACTTTGATCGGTCGTAGCGGCTGAACGAAAACTCCAAATTGAACGCGGTTTGCAAATCTGAGCTCCTCGTACGTCAATAAGTCGGATAAGAGATTTTAAATTTTTGATGAAAACACGAAAAAAGACATGACTAACCCCCTTGGAAATTTTGTTGAAAAATGCAACTTTCTTAAAAATCATCGTAGACTATGAATTATACCTTTTTTTTCATCAGAAAGACGAGAGAAATTGATTGCCGTTAAAAAATTTCAGCTATCTTCAATAGCAAAAAAATTAGTCGGTCACCATGAACATTTTTGAAAATTTAAGAAAATAATTGATTTTTCAGACTTTGATCGGTTGTAGCGGCTGAACGAAAACTCCAAATTGAGCGCGGTTTGCAAATCTGAGCTCCTCGTCCGTCAATTAGTCGGATTAGAGATTCTTAATTTTTGATAAAATCGTGAAAAAAGACATGACTAACCCCCTTAGAAATTTTGTTAAAAAATGCAACTTTCTTAAAAATCATCGTAGACAATGAATTATACCTTTTTTTTCATCAGAAAGACGAGAGAAATTGATTGCCGTTAAAAAATTTCAGCTATCTTCAATAGCAAAAAAGTTAGTCAGTCACCATGAACATTTTTGAAAATTTAAGAAAATAATTGATTTTTCAGACTTTGATCGGCCGTAGCAGCTAAACGAAAACTCCAAATTGAACGCGGTTTGCAAATCTGAGCTCCTCGTACGTCAATTAGTCGGATAAGAGATTTTAAATTTTTGATGAAAACACGAAAAAAGACATGACTAACCCCCTTGGAAATTTTGTTAAAAAATGCAACTTTCTTAAAAATCATCGTAGACAATGAATTATACCTTTTTTTTTCATCAGAAAGACGAGAGAAATTGATTGCCGTTAAAAAATTTCAGCTATCTTCAATAGCAAAAAAATTAGTCAGTCACCATGAACATTTTAGGAAATTTTAGAAAATAATTGATTTTTCAGAATTTGATCGGCCGTAGCAGCTAAACGAAAACTCCAAATTGAACGCGGTTTGCAAATCTGAGCTCCTCGTACGTCAATTAGTCGGATAAGAGATTTTAAATTTTTGATGAAAACACGAAAAAAGACATGACTAACCCCCTTGGAAATTTTGTTAAAAAATGCAACTTTCTTAAAAATCATCGTAGACTATGAATTATACCTTTTTTTTCATCAGAAAGACGAGAGAAATTCATTGCCGTTAAAAAATTTCAGCTATCTTCAATAGCAAAAAAATTAGTCAGTCACCATGGACATTTTAGAAAACTTAAAAAATAATTGATTTTTCAGACTTTGATCGGCCGTAGCGGCTAAACGAAAACTCCAAATTGAACGCGGTTTGCAAATCTGAGCTCCTCGTACGTCAATTAGTCGGATTAGAGATTTTTAATTTTTGATGAATACACGAAAAAAGACATGACTAACCCCCTTGGAAATTTTGTTAAAAAATGCAACTTTCTTAAAAATCATCGTAGACTATGAATTATACCTTTTTTTTCATCAGAAAGACGAGAGAAATTTATTGCCGTTAAAAAATTTCAGCTATCTTCATTAGCAAAAAAATTAGTCGGTCACCATGAGGATTTTGGAAAATTTAAAAAAATAATTGATTTTTCAGACTTTGATCGGTCGTAGCGGCTAAACGAAAACTCCAAATTGAACGCGGTTTGCAAATCTGAGCTCCTCGTACGTCAATTAGTAGGATTAGAGATTTTTAATTTTTGATGAAAACACGAAAAAAGACATGACTAACCCCCTTGGAAATTTTGTTAAAAAATGCAACTTTCTTAAAAATCATCGTAGACTATGAATTATACCTTTTTTTTCATCAGAAATACGAGAGAAATTGATTGCCGTTAAAAAATTTCAGCTATCTTCAATAGCAAAAAAATTAGTCAGTCACCATGAACATTTTAGGAAATTTAAGAAAATAATTGATTTTTCAGACTTTGATCGGCCGTAGCGGCTAAACGAAAACTCCAAATTGAACGCGGTTAGCAAATCTGAGCTTCGCGTACGTCAATTAGTCAGATCAGAGATTTTCAATTTTTGGTGAAAACGTGAAAAAAGACACGAGTAAACTCCTTGGAATTTTGTTAAAAAAGCAACTTTCTTAATAATCATCGTAGAGTATTGAAGTATACCCTTTTTTTCATCAGAAAGACGAGAAAAATTGATTGCCGCTAAAAAATTTCAGCTATCTTCAATAGCAAAAAAATTAGTCAGTCACCATGAACATTTTTGAAAATTTAAGAAAATAATTGATTTTTCAGACTTTGATCGGCCGTAGCGGCTAAACGAAAACTCCAAATTGAACGCGGATTTAAAATCTGTGCTCCTTGTGTGCAAATTAGTCGGATTAAATTAAAATTGGCGATTTAAAATTTTTGACGAAAACCTGAAAAACTACCCAAGGGTCCCCCCTTCTTACTTTTTCTCAAAAATTGGCTTTAAAATAATTTCCTGAAGGAACCATTTGTTCGATTCCGGGTTTCTACACATCACTGGAAAGATCCCTTTAAGACGCTTCGAAAAATGTACTTTCGCAAGAAGAAATGTAAATTTTAAGCCCGTGACGCGTCAACAAAGAAAAGTTGAAAATGGAAAAAATCGAAAAAATCAACTTTCTTAATAATTATCGTAGGCTATTGAAGTATACCTTCTTTTTCATCAGAAAAACGAGAGAAATTGATTGGCGTTAAAAAATTTCAGCGTTTTATTTCAAACCAAATTATTATTTTATGAAAGCTTTGCAAAATACGTCCTAGAAGTCGTCCTAAATCCGAAAATGGGAACCGTGTTGTTATTCCTCGGGACCCATTCATTGGTGTTCTTGACATTTGTATTCAGAGATAATTCCCTCACATGCAAATGACTGCGCGTTGTTTTGAACACTTTTTTTTTCATTTTCGGCGGTCGACATGAGGCAACTCACTTATTAGCATATTACAGTGTAAGTTGCATTATTTCTTCATAAATTCATAACTAAGTAACGTTGCTCACCGTCTTATTTTTCGGTAGTCTGTAAACCCACGCGGATGATTAAAATATGGCCTTGACTTTGAATTGTGACCTGTTTAAATGCAATTAAATAAAAATTTCCGAGATTTTAATTAATAAGATTTGCAAAAAATCAGTTAAATAGTTATTTGTGTGGGCTACTTCGCAGAATTCAGTGGCGTGCTTATTTTTTTATTTTGAGTTTTAATTTAAGAGTTATGACACGAAGTTTCATTTTTTTTAATGGATCACCCTGTATATTAATTTTCTGTTGGGAAATAAATTATTATTATTATTATTTCTTTATGTCTCACTTTTTTAATGCACACTGTAGGCTGTAGGGGTAGTAAAAATATTTAGAGGGAGTCTCAAAATTGAATTTGAACAAAATTATTGCACAATTAATTACTTACACGAAAATGCCACGGTGAATACGAACAATTTGCTTTTAATTATTGTACTGCATAATACCACTTATTTGTATACCAGCAAAGCAACACACTCCATTACTTATGCAGTATCACACTTTAATGTATTTTTCTTGTCGCTTCTGTCGCTTCATTAATTTAATTCCAACCTTGCTTAATACAGGCGACATTATATACATTATATCTAAATAAATCCTCTGGAGAATAAACACTTTGCGGGTAGAATTTTAAAATCGAAATTTTTAACTTTTTCCTTTTTCATTTTTACTTTCTCCGTTACGAAGTACGAGAAAGTATTGTGATCGTGATTTTTTTTTTCAAATTTTTTTTTACGGAAATATCCGTTTTGGGGTCCCTAGATGCCATTTCAACGATTTCTGGAAAAAAAATAATTGTGTCTGCGTGTGTGTCTGCTGTGTGTGTGTGTGTGTGTTTGTCTGTGTGCGCTGTATCTCAAAAACTAATAAAGCAATTGATATGAAACTTTGAACATACGTCTTATTTGATAATCTGAAGAACTGAAAAGCTTTTGGTAAAATTTCGTACACTGGAAGTGGGTGTTTACCTTAACTGTTTTTTGTTTTTTGACAATATTTTCTTAAATATGAAAAATATCACAAAAATATTTAAACAAATATTGAAGACAATAAAGAAATGAACATCTTTGGTTTGAAAATATTTTTCATAAAATCATTGTTATTCGAGAAAAAAATGTATTATTTATTTTTTAATTTTTGGTTTATAATTATGAAACGATAATAGTTACAACAAATTTATGTTAATAATAATTGTAGATAATACCAAAATGAACAACTTATAAAGAATAAGTTTTTTTCGAAATCTCTTTAGTTTTTGAGTAAACTGAGTTTTTGAATTTGAAGTATAATTTTTCCATCTTTCATAATTTTGACGTTTTAAACGTCAGTTTCATCCCCTCGATGTACATTTAAAATATGATTTAAATTGAAAATAAACCATGATAGCGTAAATATAAATGATACCATCAAGTCGGAGAAAGTAACATGATGGTCACATCACCATTTTTTCAACAAATTACACCACGAAAAATTTGGCATAAATTGTATATCCAAAACTGATTGCGACAAGAACATTATTTTATACGTATCGTCCCAACCGTGCAATTTACATAATTTAAAGAAGCATCAAGCGAGCACACGCATTTCAATATAACGTTAATACTTATTATCTACAGTACGTAATTACCCGAGTAATATTTCAGGTTTAAGAAATAACTGAAAGACCAATCGGTGTACCCGCGGTAGCAATAAATAAAGTGTAATTGTCATTTAATGAATTAATATGGTAATAGATTACAAAGCTTATAAATAGGCATTTTGTGGAGATCCGTAGAATTTAATTTGAAACCCGTTTGATTAGAGATTACGGGACGAGTGCATACTGGGAGGTCCGGCGTGTTTCATATTCTTATATACAATTAAGGAATTGTCTTGCGTTCCCAGATAATTTATAATTATTTCAGAATGAGCGAAATATCTCGGGAAATGTCACGTCGTTATGGGGCCCCGTCCATCTCGACGTTGTTTTTTTTTTGCGCCGCATTCTTATTTTTAATTGGATTAGTTTATTAGATTAATTGGAAATGGGATGGGAAAGTGGCATTTTCTGCCAATTAAATTGTAAGCTCGAAGTAAATCTGTTGTTGCGATGTGTATGATTACGATTTAAACTGCGGTTTGCTGAATTAACAGGTTAACGATTAAAAATACTTTTTGTATTCTACAACAATGACGAGTCTCATAAAGCCTACTACAAAATAAACATAAATTACGCCTAAAATATCATTAAGAAATGTTTTCTTTTTTTTCAAGTCTAAGAGCTCTATCTGAACACTATTTGTCTATAAAAAAATTACGGAGATACGCAAACTATTACTTTTGTCGTAAATAATGCTTAAATCGAATGGAAACGCCTTGAAAACGATTTAAAAAAAAATTCTTGAAACATTTTTTCTATTTTTTTTTAAGTCTAAGAGCTCAATCTGAACACTATTTGTCTATAAAAAAAATTACGGAGATACGCAAACTATTACTTTTGTCGTAAATAATGCTTAAATCGAATGGAAACGCCTTGAAAACGATTTTTAAAAAAATTCTTGAAAAATTTTTTTCTATTTTTTTTTTGTCTAAGAGCTCATACTGAGGACTATTTGTCCATAAAAATGTTTTGTGGGACTTCCAGGAACTAAGATACTGACTTTTATCATAAATAGTGCTTAAACCGACTGGAAACGCCTAAAAACGATTTAAAAAAAAATTCTTCAAAAAATTTTTTCTATTTTTTTTTAAGTCTAAGAGTTCAATCTGAACACTATTTGTCTATAAAACAATTTTCTGGGATTTTCAGGAAAGAGATACGCAAAATGACTAGCTAGTAACTACTGGCTAATACAACGACGTTGTTTCTAGCCTCATCATTGCTGTAGATAATACTTTTCTGGAAAATGCCATATTGAAGACAATAAAGAAATGAACATCTTTGGTTTAAAAATATTTTTCATAAAATCATTGTTATTCGAGAAAAAAATGTATTAACTTTTTTTTAAATTTTTGGTTTATAATTATGAAACGATAATAGTTACAGCAAATTTATGTTAATAATAATTGTAGAGAATGCCAAAATGAACAACTTATAAAGAATAAGTTTTTTTCGAAATCCCATTAGTTTTTGAGTAAACTGAGTTATTGTATTTGAAGTATAATTTTTCCATCTTTCATAATTTTGACGTTTTAAACGTCAGTTTCATTCGAGTTTACACAACGCTCGATGCACATTTAAAATATGATTTGAATAGAAAATAAACCATGAAAGCGTAAATATAAATGATACCATCAAGTCGGAGAAAGTAACACCATTTTTTTGCCTATTTTTAGATCGTTGCCATATTTTTACCTTTATTATTTAATTAGGCCACTATTTTCGATTTGTCAGTTAGAATTATTGATTCTTTATTTCTAGGCCCGAGTTTTCGATTTTTGGTCTAAATTTCCGATGTTTTTGGCCACAATTGTTGATTTTTTTTGCCTATTTTTAGATCTTTGGCCAATTTTTGCCTTTATTTTTCTTCAAATTTGATTTGATTTGATTTTTGGCCTAAATATTCTTTATTTTGGTCACAATTTTTAAGTTGTTCGTTGTAATTTTCGGTTTTTTTTTTTGATTTGCATTTTTATTTTTTGGCTCTAGTTTTCGATTTTTTCTACAAAGTTCCGATTTTTTGGCCACAATTGTTGATTTTTTAATATTGAAGATCTTTGGCCTGTTTTTCGTTTATTTTTTTCCAAATTCTTAATTTTTCACCTAAATATCCTTTATTTTGGCCATAATTTTCGATTTGTTTGTTGAAATTTTCGATTTGTTTGTCTGCAATATGTATTTTTAGGCCAGAGTTTTTGATTTTTGGTCTATATTTCCAAGATTTTGGCCACGATTGTTGATTTTTCATTGTTTTGATCGATATTTTAGAGATTTTTTACCTGTATTTTCGATTTTTTTGGTCTGTCCTTTTTTTTTAAATTTTGACCGAAATTTTTGATTTGTTTGTCAAAATTAGTTTAGTTTATTTAATCAATAATTAGCCTCAATTTGCGAATGTACATGTCAATTACAAAATTTTCAATTTTTGAATCTGAATTTATATTTTAAGCTCCGAATTTTCGATTTTAGGTTTTGAGTCCAATATTTTAAATATTTTAATTTGAATGATTGATTTTATTGCGAGATTTTTTTTGAGTATTATTTCTGAGTTTCTGGTCGGAAACTTACTTTAAGCGAAAAAGTTATATTGGCGGTGAAATTAGCAAATTATGTTTCCTTGACTTGAATTTTAATTAATAACTATTGTATTATTAATATCGGAGAAAGTATCATGATGGTCACATCACTATTTTTTACTTTTTTTACTTTCTCCGTTAAGAAGTACGAGAAAGTATTGTGATCGTGATTTTTTTTTCAAAAATTTTTTTACCGAAATATCCGTTTTGGGGTCCCTAAATGCCATTTCAACAATTTCTGGATTTTTTTTTACTTTCTCCGTTACGAAGTACGAGAAAGTATTATGATCGTGATTTATTTTTCAAATTTTTTTTTACGGAAATATCCGTTTTGGGGTCCCTAGATGCCAGTTCAACAATTTCTGGAAAACATAATTTTGTGTCTGTGCGCGCTGTATCTCAAAAACTAATAGAGCAATCGATATGAAACTTTGAACATACGTCGTATTTAATAATCCGAAGAACCAAAAATCTTTTGGTAAAATTTCGTACACCGAAAGTGGGTGTTTACCTTAACTGTTTTTTGTTTTTTGCCAATATCTTCTTAAATATGAAAAATATCACAAAAACATTAAAACAAACATTAAAGACAACAAAGAAATGAACATCTTCTGCTTGAAAACATTTTTCATAAAATCATTTTTATTCAAAAAAAAATTTATTATTTTTTTCTTTATTTTTGGTTTATAATTATAAAACGATAATAGTTACAGCAAATTTATGTAATTAATAATTATAGAGAATACTAGAATGAACAACTTATAAAGAATAAGTTTTTTTCGAAATCCCTTTAGTTTTTGAGAAAACTGAGTTTTTGAATTTGAAGTATAATTTTTCCATCTTTCATAATTTTGACGTTTTAAACGTCAGTTTCATCCGATTCTACCAAACGCTCGATTTACATTTAAAATATGATTTAAATTGAAAATAAACCACGAAAGCGTAAATATAAATACCATCAAGTCGGAGAAAGTAACACGATAGCCACATCACCATATTTTTATTACCGTGCCATTTTTATCGTAACAGCCTGTCAACAAAAAAAATTCTCAATTATCTCATAGAAGTAGTTAAAAAAAGCAAAAGATTTGCCTTTATAATTTGAATAAGAACGATTCATCTATTTTCCATCTTTAAGAAATTGATGTTGCAGTTTCCATAAAAAAATACTCAAACGAGCGAGCAAATCGATTTACAATTGTTAGGTATATTTTCGACGTTAAAACAAGCATTAGGTGCGAAACCAGCCCTACCGCAAAGTCGTACGTTTTAGCACCGCATTAATAACATTTTTTCGAGCGCTCGAAAAGGGTGATTAATTTCATTTTCTGTTTGGAACAAGCTGTGGGATTCCTAGGAAAACCGGTGACGGTCGGTGTGTGTGTATGTGTGTGTGTGTATATGCAAACCTACAAAAACCTCCCACTCGGTGATGAGCTCATAAACATATAAACTGCATCGCAAATTTCCAACAATCTTCACGAGAATCTAAATTAATCACAATATTTTATACACGCGAGGAGACCGCCACCAGGCCGTTAGCTACAGAAAACTGTAAGGCGTTGTGGCTGTAATATATACTAGACTTACATGGCCGTCGCTGGTTCCAGGATTCCTTTATGGGGGCTCTGTAGATCTTTTAATCTATATCGCTGTATATGTTTACATTTCCGATATTTAATTATCTCCGTGTTTACAATCTATATTAATGTTAAAATGCATTTTTTTGGTATCATGACTTAATAGTAGATACCTAGTTTGTAAAAATGTAGTATCCCAATTTATTTTTTGTTAACCTGGGATTAGATACTTTTCGTTCTTCTATAGCGAAAATATTTATAATGGAAAAACCAAAATCTTCTAATGAGCAACTTTTTTCTAATTAATTAATTAAGTGATTTTCTTTGCTGTTCTGATGAATTTGTACGTTTTGATTGATTTCCTACGATCGATGATTCTCAACTTTTGTCGTTTTGGATTTAAATTTCGCGCTCTCAGAAATGTAACTTAAAATCACCATTTTATGATTTAATCTAAAATTTAAAATAAATTTATAAATCGTATTTCCTGTTTTATGGATAACATTGATTTCAGCGCGTGGGTGTTTCAGCCCCGGAGCACCAATGGAATCGGTGCATATGATTATGATCCATCCTGTAAAAACCACTCTTATAAAATGGCAGTACGTTAACGTAATACATGCAAATTTCCGCCGTAATGTTTGGGTAAAATGTGCATTTATGAATATTAGAAATTATATTACAATACGAACTTTAGTTACTATAAGTATGCGTGGAAAATATATACAGTGCGCGCCTAAAGTATGGAATAAATTCAGTAAAACCGAAATAAAACATTTTTGGATTGTGTAATTCGATTAATTTAAAAGGTCGTGACTGAACGGCGAATGCCTAAGTCAAACCAAACAAAAAACAACAACAAAAAATGGAAATAATGCTCGAAAAATGTCTTAATGTAAGGTCAGTGGCGGCTCGTAGAAGATGTTGATGGTAGGGCCACTTATACAATATACCCCCCCCCCCCCCCCCCTTACAGAAAGTGAGAACGATTTATCTTCTAGATCAATCATTTTAAACAATTTCTACAATTTTTTATTTATTTTAGAAAATGCTCAATTTTGAACGCAATTAAAAAATGCATGTTTAACTACAAACAGCTGTAATCCAATAAAAAATTATTGGAATTTAAGAAGTTGATTATATTCTCAAAATATAATAATTTAGGAGTTGTGTGGAATTATTTCAGAATTTTTAAACAATTTCTACTATTTTTGATTTATTTTAGAAAATGCTCAATTTTGAACGCAATTAAAAAATGCATGATTAACTACATTTTACAGTTGTAATCCATTAAAAAATTATTGGAATTTAAGAAGTTGATTATATTCTCAAAATATAGTAATTTGAGAGTTGCTGGGAATGATTTCAGAATTTTTAAACAATTTCTACTATTTTTTATTTATTTTAGAAAATGCTCAATTTCGAACGCAATTAAAAAATGCATGTTTAACAACGAACAGTTATAACCCATTAAAAAATTATTGGAATTTAGGAAGTTGATTATATTCTCAAAATATAATAATTTAGGAGTTGTATGGAATTATTTCAGAATTTTTAAACAATTTCTACTATTTTTTATTTATTTTAGAAAATGCTCAATTTTGAACGCAATTAAAAAAATGCATGTTTAACTACAAACAGTTGTAACCCATTAAAAAATTATTGAAATTTAAGAAGTTGATTATATTCTCAAAATATAATAATCTAGGAGTTGTATGGAATTATTTCAGAGTTTTTAAACAATTTCTACTATTTTTTATTTATTTTAGAAAATGCTCAATTTTGAACGCAATTAAAAAATGAATGTTTAACTACGAACAGTTATAACCCAATAAAAAATTGTTGGAATTTCAGAAGTTGATTATATTCTCAAAATATAATAATTTGGGAGTTGTATGGAATTATTTCAGAATTTTTAAATAATTTCTACTATTTTTTATTTATTTTAGAAAATGCTCAATTTCGAACGCAATTAAAAAATACATGTTTAACTACAAACAGCTATAATCCATTAAAAAATTATTGAAATTTAAGAAGTTGATTATATTCTCAAAATATAATATTTTAGGAGTTGTATGGAATTATTTCAGAATTTTTAAATAATTTCTACTATTTTTTATTTATTTTAGAAAATGCTCAATTTTAAACGCAATTAAAAAATGCATGTTTAACCACAAACAGCTATAATCCATTAAAAAATTATTAAAATTTAAGAAGTTGATTATATTCTCAAAATATAATAATTTAGGAGTTGTATGGAATTATTTCAGAATTTTTAAATAATTTCTACTATTTTTTATTTATTTTAGAAAATGCTCAATTTCGAACGCAATTAAAAAATGCATGTTTAACAACGAACAGTTATAAACCATTAAAAAATTATTGGAATTTAAGAAGTTGATTATATTCTCAAAATATAATAATTTAGGAGTTGTGTGGAATTATTTCAGAATTTTTAAACAATTTCTACTATTTTTTATTTATTTTAGAAAATGCTCAATTTTGAACGCAATTAAAAAAATGCATGTTTAACTACAAACAGTTGTAACCCATTAAAAAATTATTGAAATTTAAGAAGTTGATTATATTCTCAAAATATCATAATTTAGGAGTTGTATGGAATTATTTCAGAATTTTTAAACAATTTCTACTATTTTTTATTTATTTTTGAAAATGCTCAATTTTAAACGCAATTAAAAAATGCATATTTAATAACGAACAGTTATAACCAGTGGTGGCTCGTGGAACATGTTGTTGGTAGAGCAACAACAATATACCCCACCCCCTCCATTTTTGAAGAAAGAAAGAACGATTTATCTGCCTAGAGACCAAAGTAACTGGCGAAAACGTGTTTTAAGAATTATAAAAAATTCTTGCTGAGCTCGAAACTACAGTTAGTGCCATGGCTCCTTGGCTCTATATAACGAGTCGCCCATGTGTAAGGTAGCAACATTTTTATACTGCCAGTTCGACAATGAAAAGATCTCTCAAAATCAAGAACAAAAATTAGGAGCTGTCATTTAAAAACAAACCTCAAAAACAAATAACGACTCAAAATTGCAAAAATATGTATTTCTATCAAAGAAAATCGACCTGTTCGAGAATTTTTTCCAAAAAACATTATATTTCCGTTTTACTGAATTTATTCCATATTTCAGGAGCGCACTCCTGCTTTGTAAATAAAAAGGAAAGCGATGGTGGGAAAATCGAAGCATTTTTCGATTTTCAATTGAAAGTGTGAAAGTGAATATTGCCGTATAATCATAATCCTCGTACACATACGAACATGCATCAAGCGTGAAATCGATTCGCGAGTATCCATATGGTATACTGAAGACATAATTTTCGCTGCATGCATATCGAGATAATAACATATAAATATTTTTCATTGCAATATAATTTATTTTAGCCACCTATTTCCCACATTCCGGCCTAATTTGCGAGCCGCAGACGCAGTAATTTGTTTAGAATCTTCATCATTTTCAATTAAACGTTAAAAAGTGCAAAAGAGGGCAAAACGAGTCTTCTAATTTACATCACGTTTCAGCGCATCGGGATAATTTTATTAGTGGTATTAGCGGTACGGTTGCTTCTTAATTCCGTATAATCGCGGCCGTCTCGGCCAAGTAGTGTTAAACAAAAAATTACAGTGCTAAAACCGACAATAAAATGTGAAATCGATACAAATTATCAAATCGAATTATACATTCCCGTTGATCGGACAATAAAGGAGAGACAAGGTCTTCAAGGCCCACATCCGCGTGACGCTCCTGCTTGTCCTGGTGCTGCTGGTGGGTCGCAGGTGCCGTTGCTGTTTCTTTAACCTCTGATAACTTCATCTGCTTGGAGGTATATGGGCCAATTCTCGAATTACTGCCAATATTGATTTTGAACTCGAAATTACGTATGTTTTCTTTTTCACTTAAAAAAAAAAACTCAGTTTAGATTCTGAGTGTTCAAAACTCTCGACTAGTTTCGCATTTTCAAGAGAACTTTAAAATACATTTATTGACAGAAATATACAACAATTTGATATAGTAGATTTATTTATTAATAAGAGAAACGTATTAAATTAAATTAGTGAATTTAACGGGCACCCTAATTTGATATTTTCTTCATTCCCCATTTGATATTCGAGATTGATCGGAGTTGATCACGCATCCATATCATACAGGGTGTAGACGGAGAAAGTAAAAATACGCTCTTAATTAATGTAAAAAAACTAAAATATACGCCCAAAAGATCGAAAATTTAGACAAATTTCGAAAATTCGCAGTTAAAAAAATGCAGAAAATGTCAACAAAAAAATTATTGGAACGAAGAAATGAAAAATACAGGCCATAGATCTAATATATAGGCCAAAAAATGCAAAAAACCTAGTCTAAAAATAAAAAATTCAAACCAAAAAAATTGAAAAATCAAGGAAAACGAAAATAATTCGGCATTTTCAGCCCCCAAAATAACTCTTTAGCTCAAAATAAGTTGCCCACCAGAAACTCGAAAACCTCAGTTCCTGGAAGACCCACAACAAAATTTTATGGAATAGAATAGAATGGAAAAAAATCGCCCATAAAAAAAAATCAAGTTAAAAAATCTAAAATCAAGGGAAAGAAATCAGAAAACCTCAGTTCCTGGAAGACCCACAACAAAATTTTATGGAATAGAATAGAATAGAAAAAAATCGCCCATAAAAAATAATAATTCAAGTTAAAAAATCAAAGACCGTCAAAAAAACTTGAAAATATCGGCAAAAAAATTAAAAAAAGTCGCGTTTAAAAATCAATCATTTAGGTTAAAAAATATATAAAATATAGGATAAAAAATTCAAAACTTTGATCCTAAAAATTTAAATTGCGAACCAAAAAATCGAAAATTTTAACAAAGAAATCGAAAATTTAGAAAAAGAAATAAGGCTAAAAGATTAAAAATTTAAACCAAAATATCAAAATCCGGGCTTAACGATAAAAAATTAAAACAAGAAGATTGAAAATTCAAGTACGAAAATTGCCAAATTCAGCACTCGGGGTGATTAGTCCCAAAAAACATAGGAAAAATCTCAAAATTGTAATTTTAATTTTTGTATTTTCATATTTTATATTTATATTTTATTTTATATTTTGTTTTATATTTTATATTCTAATTAATACTTTAATGTACAGGGTGAATCCCGTAAATATATTATTATTATTATCCTAAAATCAAAATTGCGGACCAAAAATCCGAAAATTTGAACAAAAAAATTATTGTCTTTGGAAATTTATAAAGACACATTATTCAAAATTAGTCTGTCAAAATGTCAACCATGTGTTGCAATAAATGTGGAATTCCCATGCAAATTTCTGCAAAATGCGCTTTATTGGTCATCAAAAAAATTTTTTTTAGTGCAACAATTTTTGTTGTGGTAAACTTGCGATTATTTTCTTTGTAAATTTGTAAACACACATTATTCCGAATTAGTTTGTCAAAATTTCAACCATCTGTAGCAATAAATGTAGAATTGCCATGTGAATTTCTAAAAAATCCGCTTTTTTGTTATCAAAATTTGCTTTTCTAGTGCAACCATTTTTGTTGTGGTAAACTTGTGATTATTTTTTGAAGAAACTTATAAAGGGACATTATTCAAAATTGGTCTGTCAAAATTTCAACCATCTGTCGAAAGAAATGTGGAATTCTCAAGTGAATTTCTGAAAAATTTGCCTTTTTAGTGATGAAAATTTGCCTTTTATTGAAACCATTTTTGTTGTGGTAAACTTGTGATTATTTTTTGAAGAAATTTATAAAGGGACATTATTCAAAATTGGTCTGTCAAAATTTCAACCATGTGTCGAAAGAAATCTGGAATTCTCAAGTGAATTTCTGAAAAATTTGCCTTTTTAGTGATGAAAATTTGCCTTTTAGTGAAACCATTTTTGTTGTGGTAAACTTGTGATTATTTTTTGAAGAAATTTATAAAGGGACATTATTCAAAATTGGTCTGTCAAAATTTCAACCATCTGTCGAAAGAAATGTGGAATTCTCAAGTGAATTTCTGAAAAATTTGCCTTTTTGGTGATGAAAATTTGCCTTTTAGTGAAACCATTTTTGTTGTGGTAAACTTGTGATTATTTTTTGAAGAAATTTATAAAGGGACATTATTCAAAATTGGTCTGTCAAAATTTCAACCATCTGTCGAAAGAAATCTGGAATTCTCAAGTGAATTTCTGAAAAATTTGCCTTTTTAGTGATGAAAATTTACCTTTTATTGAAACCATTTTTGTTGTGGTAAACTTGTGATTATTTTTTGAAGAAATTTATAAAGGGACATTATTCAAAATTGGTCTGTCAAAATTTCAACCATCTGTCGAAAGAAATCTGGAATTCTCAAGTGAATTTCTGAAAAATTTGCCTTTTTGGTGATGAAAATTTGCCTTTTAGTGAAACCATTTTTGTTGTGGTAAACTTGTGATTATTTTTTGAAGAAATTTATAAAGGGACATTATTCAAAATTGGTCTGTCAAAATTTCAACCATCTGTCGAAAGAAATCTGGAATTCTCAAGTGAATTTCTGAAAAATTTGCCTTTTTAGTGATGAAAATTTACCTTTTATTGAAACCATTTTTGTTGTGGTAAACTTGTGATTATTTTTTGAAGAAATTTATAAAGGGACATTATTCAAAATTGGTCTGTCAAAATTTCAACCATCTGTCGAAAGAAATCTGGAATTCTCAAGTGAATTTCTGAAAAATTTGCCTTTTTAGTGATGAAAATTTACCTTTTATTGAAACCATTTTTGTTGTGGTAAACTTGTGATTATTTTTTGAAGAAATTTATAAAGGGACATTATTCAAAATTGGTCTGTCAAAATTTCAACCATCTGTCGAAAGAAATCTGGAATTCTCAAGTGAATTTCTGAAAAATTTGCCTTTTTAGTGATGAAAATTTACCTTTTATTGAAACCATTTTTGTTGTGGTAAACTTGTGATTATTTTTTGAAGAAATTTATAAAGGGACATTATTCAAAATTGGTCTGTCAAAATTTCAACCATCTGTCGAAAGAAATCTGGAATTCTCAAGTGAATTTCTGAAAAATTTGCCTTTTTAGTGATGAAAATTTACCTTTTATTGAAACCATTTTTGTTGTGGTAAACTTGTGATTATTTTTTGAAGAAATTTATAAAGGGACATTATTCAAAATTGGTCTGTCAAAATTTCAACCATCTGTCGAAAGAAATCTGGAATTCTCAAGTGAATTTCTGAAAAATTTGCCTTTTTAGTGATGGAAATTTACCTTTTATTGAAACCATTTTTGTTGTGGTAAACTTGTGATTATTTTTTGAAGAAATTTATAAAGGGACATTATTCAAAATTGGTCTGTCAAAATTTCAACCATCTGTCGAAAGAAATCTGGAATTCTCAAGTGAATTTCTGAAAAATTTGCCTTTTTAGTGATGGAAATTTACCTTTTATTGAAACCATTTTTGTTGTGGTAAACTTGTGATTATTTTTTGAAGAAATTTATAAAGGGACATTATTCAAAATTGGTCTGTCAAAATTTCAACCATCTGTCGAAAGAAATGTGGAATTCTCAAGTGAATTTCAAAAAAATTTGCCTTTTTGGTGATGAAAATTTGCCTTTTAGTGAAACCATTTTTGTTGTGGTAAACTTGCGATGATTTTCTTTGAACATTTGTAAAGACGCATTATTCAGAATTATTCAGTCAAAGTTTAAACCATCTGTTAAAAGAAATGTGCAATCCCTTTGAAAAATGCGCCTTTTTGGTCATCAAAATTTTCTTTTTAGTATTGTGGTAAACTTTCGATTGCCTTCTTTGGAAATTTGTACACATTATTCAGAAATAGTCTCCCAAAAATCTGTTGAAATAAATGTGGAACTTTCACTTAAAAAGTTTTTTTAAGAATCAGCTAAAAATTCTTGCTGAGCTTGAGTCTACAGGTAGTGCCATGGCTCCGTGGCTCTATATAACGTGCCGCCCCTGCCCTCTATGTATCAAAAAAAAAAGTTGACATTTCAAAATTTCATTTCATCACCAGAAAAACATGGCATGGAATAGATTCGATTATATAAACTTTTTTTTTATCTAAAAACTAGTGGGTGTTTTATTGAACATATTAATTCCGATAATAAATAAATTTTCTACTTTACGCGTGGGAGAAAACTCAACGCTTAAATGCCATTTGTTATTGCCATTAATTGCGGTAGAAAACGGCGAGCGCATAAAATATGTGAATCAATTAGCATAACATTTCTGATTACTTCTGACTCCGCATCTATATAGACGTCTATATCGCGACGAAATTAATCACGGCTCAAGAAAGTTCTTACAACTTCTTCCATTCGCATTATAATTAACGTATTAATTTCTCATCTTCGCTGAATACATTAAACAGGCTGAAAATGAAATCGTTGCGCAATTGTTTAAGGCGGAGAATTCTAAACATCTTGAATAATCGTTTAGAAAATGATTGAAGAGGAATTGAAGGGCTTAGAAGTAAAACGTTTCATGGTTTTGATATTCTTCGAAATTTCCTTTTTTTTGACATAGGCATGAGCCATTCAGGAAATTTCCTTTGATAATGAAAATTCCAGGTTATGGTTTGAAATGATATTTTGCGACAGCGACAGTTATTTCACTTAACCCTTTCGGCCCTGGTGGTGGCAATTGCCACCGCAACATTTACATGTCTCTACTTACTATGACAATCCATATTTTTGCTGTTTATCACTAGATGTCACTTCAACAAAGCCTCACTAATTAATTCCTATACTAATTAATCAAATCAGTTCAAATTTGGTATTTATCGTCGTAAGAAGCTCCCCATCAATAAATAACAAAAACATTTTTTTTTCAAATTTAAAAATCCAGGGCTGAAAGGGTTAAAGGCATAAAAATATGCTATACCTTTTAGGTGCTGCATGCCGCATTTTTTGAAAAAGTGCACTTAAACCATTTTACTTCCAGGCTCCTCAATTTAAACGTGTTCAACATACCTCAACATAATTTATTTGCTTGACATAAATTTTAAAGAGTGAATAAGGGAAGGAGGACAAATCTAAACATGGAAAATGATTGAAGAGGAATTTAAACATTTAAATTTATTTGCTTGGCATAAATTTTAACAGATTTAAGGAGTGGATAAGGGAAGGCTGTAAACATTGTTGCTTGTAGACCATTTACAGTTCGTTTCTGTACCATTTTAACGACCGTCAATTATCCGTTCGAAATTACACCTGTAATAATGTGTGTGTGTAATCGACATTTCTAAATATCATAATGGGTTTTATCGCTTTGGATTTAGTACGGTTATAAAATTATTTGCAAAAGCTTAAAAATTGCAGTTCGCGTGACCCAGATATCATTGTATCGTTAGTTGCGGCTCGTAATCAGAGATATTACTGTTAGAAAAGAAAGTAACACCGAAGAAGTAAAACTTCTCGTCGCAGTTAAATAAGGGAGAATTACAATTATATAAAAAAAACTTGCGAATTACTAATGTTAGTATTAATAGGGAAAGTTAGAAAACATTTAACAAAAACTTGGAAAAATTGTAAAAAATTCATCCTTGCTGGAATTAGCTTGAAAATTTAAAAATCCATCCAAAATGAACATATTTTTGAGATACTACTAAAACAATTGATATATTGTAGTTAGGCACAAATTTACAACACTCAAAACTTAATTTACAGGAAAGAAAATTGCATTCGGTGATTGGAAAAATTGTAAAAAATTCATCCCCGCTGGAATTAGCTTGAAAATTTCAAAATCCATCCAAAATTAACTTATTTTTGAGATACTGCTAAAACAATTGATATATTGTAGTTGGAAACAAATTTACAACACTCAAAACTTAATTTACAGGAAAGAAAATTGCATTCGGTGATTGGAAAAATTGTAAAAAAATCATCCCATCTGGAATTAGCTTGAAAATTTCAAAATCCATCCAGAATGAACGTATTTTTGAGATACTACTAAAACAATTGATATTTAGTAGTTGGAAACAAATTTACAACACTCAAAACTTAATTTACAGGAAAGAAAATTGCATTCGGTGATTGGAAAAATTGTACAAAATTCATCCCTTCTGGAATTAGCTTGAAAATTTCAAAATCCATCCAGAATTAACTTATTTTTAAGATACTGCTAAAACAATTGATATATTGTAGTTGGAAACAAATTTACAACACTCAAAACTTAATTTACAGGAAAGAAAATTACATTCGGTGATTGGAAAAATTGTACAAAATTCATCCCTTCTGGAATTAGCTTGAAAATTTCAAAAGCCATCCAAAATGAATTTATTTTTGAGATACTGCTAAAACAATCGATATATTGTAGTTGGAAACAAATTTACAACATTCAAAACTTAATTTACAGGAAAGAAAATTGCATTCGGTGATTGGAATAATTGTAAAAAATTCATCCCTGCTGGAATTAGCCTAAAAATCTCAAAATCCATCCAAAATTAACTTATTTTTGAGGTCCTGCTAAAACAATTGATATATTGTAGTTGGAAACAAATTTACAACATTCAAAACTTAATTTACAGGAAAGAAGATTGCATTCGGTGATTGGAAAAATTGTAAAAAATTCATCCCTGCTGGAATTAGCTTGAAAATTTCAAAATCCATCCAAAATTAACTTATTTTTGAGATACTGCTAAAACAATTAATATATTGTAGTTGGAAACAAATTTACAACACTCAAAACTTAATTTACAGAAAAGAGAATTGCATTCGGCGATTGGAAAAATTGTAAAAAATTCATCCCTGCTGGAATTAGCTTGAAAATTTCAAAATCCATCCAAAATGAACGTATTTTTGAGATACTACTAAAACAATTGATATTTAGTAGTTGGAAACAAATTTACAACACTCAAAACTTAATTTACAGGAAAGAAAATTGCATTCGGTGATTGGAAAAATTGTACAAAATTCATCCCTTCTGGAATTAGCTTGAAAATTTCAAAATCCATCCAAAATGAATTTATTTTTGAGATACTGCTAAAACAATCGATATATTGTAGTTGGAAACAAATTTACAACATTCAAAACTTAATTTACAGGAAAGAAAATTGCATTCGGTGATTGGAAAATTTTTTAAAAATACCATCCCTGCTGGAATTAGCTTGAAAATTTCAAAATCCATCCAAAATGAACGTATTTTTGAGATACCACTAAAACAATTGATATATTGTAGTTGGAAACAAATTTACAACACTCAAAACTTAATTTACAGGAAAGAAAATTGCATTCGGTGATTGGAAAAATTGTAAAAAATTCATCCCTGCTGGAATTAGCTTGAAAATTTCAAAATCCATCCAAAATTAACTTATTTTTGAGGTCCTGCTAAAACAATTGATATATTGTAGTTGGAAACAAATTTACAACACTCAAAACTTAATTTACAGAAAAGAGAATTGCATTCGGCGATTGGAAAAATTGTAAAAAATTCATCCCTGCTGGAATTAGCTTGAAAATTTCAAAATCCATCCAAAATGAATTTATTTTTGAGATACTGCTAAAACAATCGATATATTGTAGTTGGAAACAAATTTACAACATTCAAAACTTAATTTACAGGAAAGAAAATTGCATTCGGTGATTGGAAAATTTTTTAAAAATACCATCCCTGCTGGAATTAGCTTGAAAATTTCAAAATCCATCCAAAATGAACGTATTTTTGAGATACCACTAAAACAATTGATATATTGTAGTTGGAAACAAATTTACAACACTCAAAACTTAATTTACAGGAAAGAAAATTGCATTCGGTGATTGGAAAAATTGTAAAAAATTCATCCCTGCTGGAATTAGCTTGAAAATTTCAAAATCCATCCAAAATTAACTTATTTTTGAGGTCCTGCTAAAACAATTGATATATTGTAGTTGGAAACAAATTTACAACACTCAAAACTTAATTTACAGAAAAGAGAATTGCATTCGGCGATTGGAAAAATTGTAAAAAATTCATCCCTGCTGGAATTAGCTTGAAAATTTCAAAATCCATCCAAAATGAACGTATTTTTGAGATACCACTAAAACAATTGATATTTAGTAGTTGGAAACAAATTTACAACACTCAAAACTTAATTTACAGGAAAGAAAATTGCATTCGGTGATTGGAAAAATTGTAAAAAATTCATCCCTGCTGGAATTAGCTTGAAAATTTCAAAATCCATCCAAAATTAACTTATTTTTGAGGTCCTGCTAAAACAATTGATATATTGTAGTTGGAAACAAATTTACAACACTCAAAACTTAATTTACAGAAAAGAGAATTGCATTCGGCGATTGGAAAAATTGTAAAAAATTCATCCCTGCTGGAATTAGCTTGAAAATTTCAAAATCCATCCAAAATGAACGTATTTTTGAGATACTACTAAAACAATTGATATTTAGTAGTTGGAAACAAATTTACAACACTCAAAACTTAATTTACAGGAAAGAAAATTGCATTCGGTGATTGGAAAAATTGTACAAAATTCATCCCTTCTGGAATTAGCTTGAAAATTTCAAAATCCATCCAAAATGAATTTATTTTTGAGATACTGCTAAAACAATCGATATATTGTAGTTGGAAACAAATTTACAACATTCAAAACTTAATTTACAGGAAAGAAAATTGCATTCGGTGATTGGAAATTTTTTTAAAAATACCATCCCTGCTGGAATTAGCTTGAAAATTTCAAAATCCATCCAAAATGAACGTATTTTTGAGATACCACTAAAACAATTGATATATTGTAGTTGGAAACAAATTTACAACACTCAAAACTTAATTTACAGGAAAGAAAATTGCATTCGGTGATTGGAAAAATTGTAAAAAATTCATCCCTGCTGGAATTAGCTTGAAAATTTCAAAATCCATCCAAAATTAACTTATTTTTGAGATACTACTAAAACAATTGATATTTTGTAGTTGGAAACAAATTTACAACACTCAAAACTTAATTTACAGGAAAGAAAATTTCATTCGGTGATTGGAAAAATTGTAAAAAATTCATCCCTGCTGGAATTAGCTTGAAAATTTCAAAATCCATCCAAAATTAACTTATTTTTGAGATACTACTAAAACAATTGATATTTTGTAGTTGGAAACAAATTTACAACACTCAAAACTTAATTTACAGGAAAGAAAATTGCATTCGGTGATTGGAAAAATTGTAAAAAGTTCATCCCTTCTAGAATTAGCTTGAAAATTTCAAAATCCATCAAAAATTAACTTATTTTTGAGATACTGCTAAAACAATTGATATATTGTTGTTGGAAACAAATTTAAAACACTCAAAACTTAATTTACAGGAAAGAAAATTGCATTCGGTGATTTTATTTTAAAATCCATCCAAAATGAACTTGTTTTTGAAATACTACTAAAACAATTGATATATTGTAGTTGGAAATAAATTTGCAACACTCAAAACTTAATTTACAGGAAAGAAAATTGCATTCGGCGATTGGAAAAATTGTAAAAAATTCATCCCCGCTGGAATTAGCTTGAAAATTTTAAAATCCATCCAAAATGAACTTGTTTTTGAAATACTGCTAAAACAATTGATATATTGTAGTTGGAAATAACCACCTACTAATATGCATAGGAGCTGCGTAATTACTTCATTAAGCGCATACGATTGGTCCATTCAATGGTGCGAGTTCTCGCCGGATTTTAGTATTTTGTGCCCTTCGATTACAGAACCCGCCGCGCCGTGCATTTTGTAAGTGACCTTGTGCAATCGAAGCGCTCACGTGCTTGTGTTTACACCGACTGCATCTTTAAACCCAGTAGCCCGAAACCGGTCTACAGTTGGTCTTCATGGGAAACAATAATTTACGCTATTACATCGTATTATTTCGCATGAAGACAAATAGACCGTCTTTCGGAAAATGTATTCAGCGTTTTATACTTAAACATTTTGACTTAATAAGAGTGATTCTGCTTACATTACTATTTATACCTACTAGTAAACTGCAGATACACTGATGTACAATTTACGGATATACATGGCATTACAATTTAAGAAAAGAAAACGCGCAGATTAATAATATAAATCAGTCGAACGGATTATCAGATATGGTAAATCTAATTAAATTTTCTATATGTATTTAATTAGTTTAATTTCATTCGTTTATCGGTGATCGCGTATTTATTTTGCATTCTAATTAGAAATGTTGTGGGTACGGGGTAAATAATTTCTGCGCCTTTTATAATCTATCGAACCGTTGTAATTTAATCCAACACACCTGCGACCGTGTGTAGAACATAAATATATTCGCTCTAATCACGAATAATCCAAATCAGTAATCCCATCTCTTGCGATGGGAACAGTTACCAGTTACCAGTTACCGGCGTCTTTCAGAACAGAATGTACGCGCGCGGTCTTTTAAAAATTACTCCTTGCGTTGAGAATGTTTAGATACATATTGCATGCATATTAGAAATATTGAGCGTACAACAAAAGTCTCGAGTTTTGGTCAAATTTTCTTCCGTAGCCTCCTCGCCGAACATCCACCGCTGCTATCCAGTAGCATTACATATTATTACAAGCCTACCGTAGACTTTACACAGTATATTACAGTAGTTTTAATTGAACAGCAAACAGCTTTTTTTGCAAAGCTCTTAACCAATTTAACAGATAATAATATCAAACAATACAATCGTGGTTATAATAAACACTCATTTAACAACAATAGTTTGTTTGTGTCAGGTTTGGTGAAAGGGTCCTGCATGTTCAGAGAACATGAAACGAATTCATTACGTCGCATGACATATTCATATTCGGCGTATAAAATCTGTTGGATCGTCGAGAGAGGAGTTACATTAAAATGATTTCTAACGCGATTACGTCTGCGTACTAATTTATACCAGTTGCCAGAGCCAAAGTGTGCAGTAAATTCATGCGCACGTGTGATTTACACCATAAAATATAATTTTAATAAACGCTCATAAATATGGCGTATTTGTCAAACGGGCATAATCTTAATTTATCGTGTTAAACAATTATTAACTTTTATACCGTGAAATCTAAAAAAAATTGGTCAAAGGAGGCCATAAACAAAAATCCGGTTCCTAAAAAGAACTTTAAACTTCATACATATTCCAGCACAATAAACGTTATTATTGTTATTAATATAATATAAACTCTCAACAACAATTATTTCACAAGTTGTGAATTTTTGAAAATTTTAGATTTCCAATTGTGCAATACTCGAAAAAAAATTTTTTTTTTTAATAAAACGTGTCGACTAAATTCTACAAAAATTAAACTGGATTTGCAAATCATTGTTCTATCAATCTAAATAGAGTATTTGAAAATCCACCGATTATTTCGTGAGTTGTGAATTTTTGAAAATTTCAATATTCGAATTGTGTAATACTCGAGCAAAAAATTTTAAAAATATATAAAACGTGTCGACTAAATTCTACAAAAATTAAATTGGATTTGCAAATCATCGTTTAACAAACTAAATAGAATTTTTGAAAATTTTAGTTGTCGAATTGTGTAATACTCGAGCAAAAATAAAAGAAAATATAAAACGTGTCGACTAAATTCTACAAAAATTAAATTGGATTTGCAAATCATCGTTTTATCAAAATAAATAGAGTTTTTGAAAATCCACCGATTATTTCGCGAGTTGTCAATTTTTGAAAATTTTAGATTTTCAATTGTGCAATACTCAAAAAAAAATAAAAAAACATAAAACGTGTCAACTAAATTCTACAAAAATTAAATTGGATTTGCAAATCATCGTTTTATCAAACTAAATAGAGTATTTGAAAATCCACCGATTATTTCGCGAGTTGTGAATTTTTGAAAATTTTAATATTCGAATTGTGTAATACTCGAGCAAAAAATTTTAAAAATATATAAAACGTGTCGACTAAATTTTACAAAAATGAAATTGGACTTGCAAATCATCGTTTTATCAAAATAACTAGAGTATTTGAAAATCCACTAATTATTTCGTGAGTTGTGAATTTTTGAAAATTTTAGTTTTCGAATTGTGTAATACTCGAGCAAAAAATAAAAAAAATAAATAAAACGTGTCGACTAAAATAATAATATAATAATAATAATAATAATTTATTTACGGGTAACCCCTTTTACATAAATAAACACAAAATACAGCAATACAAAACCAAAAATAAATATTTAAATTAAGAAAAAATAGTAAAAATAATTAAATGAAATACAAATTTGGTCACTACCTACACTAAAATATAACTAAATATAAATTTACAAAAATAAGAAAGTAAATTTAAAAAAAAATGAAATACAAGTTTGACATCTGTCTAAATTAAAATGTAAGTAAAAAATAAAAAAAAAATACAATTTAATCAAAAAAAAAAAAAAAATCACAAAATTCTACAAAAATTAAACTGGATTTGCAAATCATCGTTTTATCAAAATAAATAGAGTTTTTGAAAATCCACCAATTATTTCGCGAGTTGTGAATTTTTGAAAATTTTAATATTTGAATTGTGTAATATTCGAGCAAAAAATTATAAAAAATATATAAAACGTGTCGACTAAATTCTACAAAAATTAAATTGGATTTGCAAATCATCGTTTTATCAAACTAAATAGAGTTTTGAAAATCCACCAATTATTTCGCGAGTTGTGAATTTTTGAAAATTTTAATATTCGAATTGTGTAATACTCGAGTAAAAAATTATAAAATATATATAAAACGTGTCGACTAAATTCTACAAAAATTAAATTGGATTTGCAAATCATCGTTTTATCAAACTAAATACAGTTTTGAAAATCCACCAATTATTTCGCGAGTTGTGAATTTTTGAAAATTTTAATATTCGAATTGTGAAATACTCGAGCAAAAAATTATAAAAAATATATAAAACGTGTCGACTAAATTCTACAAAAATTAAATTGGATTTGCAAATTATCGTTTAATTAAACTAAATAGAGTTTTTGAAAATCCACCGATTATTTCGCGAGTTGTGAATTTTAGTTTTCGAATGGTGTAATACTCGAGCAAAAAATTAAAAAAATATATAAAACGTGTCGACTAAATTCTACAAAAATTAAATTGGATTTGCAAATTACCGTTTTATCAAAATAAATATAGTATTTGAAAATCCACCGATTATTTCGTGAGTTGTGAATTTTTGAAAATTTTAATATTCGAATTGTGTAATACTCGAGCAAAAAATTTAAAAAAAATATAAAACCTGTCGACTAAATTCTACAAAAATTAAATTGGAATTGCAAATCATTGTTTTATCAAACTAAATAGAGTTTTTGAACATCCACCAATTATTTCGCGAGTTGTGAATTTTTGAAAATTTTAATATTCGAATTGTGTAATACTCGAGCAAAAAATTTCAAAAATATATAAAACGTATCGACTAAATTCTACAAAAATTAAATTGGATTTGCAAATCATCGTTTTATCAAACTTAATAGAGTTTTTGAAAATTCACCAATTATTTCGCGCGTTGTGAATTTTTGAAAATTTTAATATTCGAATTGTGTAATACTCGAGTTAAAAATTTAAAAAATATATAAAACGTATTGACTAAATTCTACAAAAATTAAATTGGATTTGCAAATCATCGTTTTATCAAACTAAATAGAGTTTTTGAAAATCCACCAATTATTTCGCGAGTTGTGAATTTTTGAAAATTTTAATATTCAAATTGTGTAATACTCGAGCAAAAAATTATAAAATATATATAAAACGTGTCGACTAAATTCTACAAAAATTAAATTAGATTTGCAAATCATCGTTTCATCAAAATAAATAGGGTATTTGAAAATCCACCGATTATTTCACGAGTTGTGAATTTTTGAAAATTTTAATATTCGAATTGTGTAATACTCGAGCAAGTATTTATTCGCCAGTTACTTTGGTCTAAGAAGATAAATCGAACTGGCCCTACCATCAACATGTTCCACGAGCCGCCACTGGTTATCACAATACAGCCCGTCATTCTAAATTATAACGATGCACCGTGTAACACTCGTGCATGCACTTAAAATAAATGAAAACATTCACGCTACTTCATAAATTAAATAAATAACTTATAATCGCATTTAGTACGACATCCCATAACCGCAATTTAACTAATTACGCACAGTAAAAAACGCAACGTAAATTGCTTTTAGTTGTTGAAACTAAATTAAAATTTATATTAGTTATTACCGGGACGGCATTTATATATAATAAGTCATCTAAATACTAAGTAACCATATAAAATGGACAAGAAATATGTAAGTAGCAGCGTAAAAATAAAATATGACGATTTAGTGTTAAACTACACAGGAATGCTGCTCCGCGCTGCCATGAATTACAATATTTTGTACGAGTGTAATTGAAAAATATTTTGATTTGTTGCGCACACGTGAGAATTTTATACCCATTTCTCGAAAACAACGTTTATAAATAAAATTTCGATTATCCGGCTCGAGAATTTTAATCCGATTTATGGGAGGGATTTATTAAAAGTGCGTACGCATTCCGTTTCGACAATCATCGCATGCCTCATGCAAGAACTAATTGACATTATTCAAATGGTTATTATAAATCCCCACGGAACAATCTGATGCATAAAGTGTGTTTATTGATACGGTTCTATATGATAGAAGTAAAACACGGAAGAGTGAGTGTGATGCGGGGACTCGGAACCATTTTGATAACAAGGATATAACTCAAGGTGTGGTGATATCTCTACATGGCGATTGTAACGAGGAAAGAGCGAACAAATGTGTTAAATGTGTTTCGCTTTTGCCATTATCTGATTGGAAAAACGGGCACATAATTGATTCTTTGGTTTATTTAAGTTGGCGAAAAGATATGTTTCACACGTACGATGGCTCAACTTTTGGTAAATTTGGAACGCTTTCGGAACAACTTGTTATTAGCGGCGTTCACACGTACGCGCAATCCGGCACGCTTGGACTGGCCCGTTCCAATCCCGCGGGATTGAACGTATGTGTGAATGCAAGAACATCGCCCATTCTAAAAACGCACACTTTTTGTCCCGCTCTTGTCGCATGGGATTAGCACCTTGAAAATATTTAGTTTGCTTTAAATTCCACGCGCTACTACAATCGCGACTGATATAACACAGTTTTGTCTTCTTAACATTTTGTTCACTTTTCCTCAATACGATTGGAACGCCACGTTCCTGCCCTGGGTTTAGGAACGCACGATAGAAAGGGGTGAAAGAACGCACGTGTGAACGCCGCTGTTAAAAATCACGCAATCAAGATATTTTTATATTTGAAGAAGTTTTTATAACAATATTACTGAGGGAAATCGTGGATTATTTTATGGGGATGAGAAATTCGCATTTGCTTACCCGGGTATTATTAACCCCGAAAGTAAAATATTTATAAATACATTCCATAAATAAATAGTCGATCCATATTTAATACTACGAGTATATTCGCTGCTTGACACAAGTTAATTATTTTGGCAACATCAAACAATCCACGTGCAAGTTTCGCTTTGACAGGTTCTATTTTCATACTTTGCATGTGTAGAGAAATCAATACGTAACAAATGGTTGAGCTTGTAGTCTTTACACGAAAATTACAACTAAATTTGCATATATTTGTAGTCCATATCCGGTAAGAAAACTCAATTAAAATTAAAATTCTTGATAAGTCTACAGGTTTTAATTAGTTAACTAAAGATAGAATTGACTGAAAGAGATTTAAACGTGAAATATTGATGAAACTTTTTTAAATGAAGATGCTCCTGTGATTATATGATTATACCACAAGTAACTACTTCCGTGGCTAATGCCACGCCGAATATTGAATTATACAAAAAAAGCTGGCACGTTCATTTCGTTATCAAATTATTAAATAGGCGCTAAATCATGACCATCGGAAGGATTTAGAAAATAATCGATTTTTTAGGTTTTGAAAGAATTTTTCAAAAATCTACCGTGGAAACAAATTAGCTTCGGTCAAAAGTCAAAATTTTTAATTTAAAAATGCGCAAAATTGATTTTTAAGCTGTTAAAGAAAACGTGCGTTATTGTAACTAGTTCTAGCTATCAAAATCGCTTTAGTAATGATTGGTGTTTCATATTTTCAAAGAATTTTTCAAAAATCTATTGTGGAAACCAATTGACTTCGGTCGAAAGTCAAAATAAGAAAAATTAATTTTTAAGCTGTTAAAAAAATGTGCGTTGTTGTAACTGCCTCTAGCTGTATTGATTGGTGTTTAATATTTCGAAAGAAATTTTGAAAATTCTACTGTAGAAACAAAATGGCTGCGGACTAAAATTAAAATTTTTAATTGAAAAATGCGCAAAATCGATATTCAAGCTGTTTAACAAAATGTGCGTCATTGTAACTGACTTTAGCTATCAAAATCGCTTTGATAATGATTGGTGTTTAATATTTTGAAGAAATTTTTCAAAAATCTACCGTCGAAACAAAATGGTTTCGGTTAAAAGTCAAAATATTTAATTGAAAAATGCGGAAAATTAATTCTCCTGCTGTTCAAAAAAAATTTATGTTATTGTAACTGACCCTAGCTGTTAACATCGCTTTAGTAATGATTAGTATATAATATTTTCAAAGAATTTCTGAGAAATCTACCGTGAAAACAAAATGGCTGCAGTTGAAACTCAAAATTTTGAATTGAAAGATGCGCAAAATTAATTTACCAACTGCCAAAAGAAATGTGCGCTATTGTAACTGTCTCTAGTTATCAAAATCGCTTTGGTACTGATTAATGATTAATATTTTGAAAGAATTTTTCACAAATCTACCGTGGAAACAAAATGGCTGCGGTCGAAAGTAAAAATTTTGAATTAACTTGAGACTGAATTGTAAGTTTTTCTAGTTATCAAGATCGCTTTGGTAATAATTAATGTTTAATATTTTGAAAGAATTGTTTAAAAATTTACGGTTGAAACAAAATGGCTTCGATCGAAATTCAAAATTTTGAATTGAAAAATGCGTAAAATTGATTTTCAAGCTGTTAAAGAAAATGTGCGATATTGTACTGTCTTTAGTTATCAAAATCGCTTTGGTAATGATTAATGTTCAATATTTTGAAAGAATTTTTAAGAAATCTACCGTGGAAACAAAATGGCTGCGGTCGAAAGTAAAAATTTTGAATAAAACAATGCGCAAAATTAATTTTAAAGCTGCGAAAAAAATGTGCTTTATTGTAGCTGGCTCTAGCTATCAAAATCGCTTTAGTAATGATTGATGTTTAATATTTTGGAAGAATTTTTCATTAATCTACCGTGGAAGCAAAATGGCTGCGGTCGAAAATTGAAATTTCGAATTGAAAAATGCGCAAAATTGATTTTCCAGCTGTTAAAGAAAATGTGCGTTATTGTAACTGGCTCTAGCTGTCAACATCACTTTGGCAATAATTAATGTTTAATATTTTGAAAAAATATTTCAAAAATCTACCGTGGGAACAAATTGGTTTATTCGATGATTTTCAAAATTTTTAATTTAAAAATGCGCAAAATTAATTTTCCTGCTGTTAAAGAAAATGTGGGTTATTGTAACTGTCTCTAGCTATCAAAATCACTTTGATGGAAACACTGTGGAAACAAAATGGCTGCAGTCGAAACTCAAAATTTTGAATTGAGAAATAGTCAAAATTAATTTTCCAGCTGTTAAAGAAAATATGCGTTATTGCAACTGTCTCTAGTTATCAAAATCGCTTTAGTAATGATTAGTGTTTAATATTTTGAAAGAGTTTTTCAAAAATCTACGGTGGAAACAAAATGGCTGCGGTCGAAAATAAAAATTTTGACTTGAAAAATGCGCAAAATTAATTTCAAGCTCTTAAAATAAATGTGCGTTATTGTAACTATCTGTGATTATCAAAATCGCTTTGGTAATGATTATTGTTTAGTATTTTGAAAGAATTTTTCAAAAATCCACCGTGAAAACAAATTGGTTGCGGTTGAAAGGCAAAATGTTTAATTAAAAAATGCTCAAAATTAAGTTTCAAGCTGTTAAAAAAAGTGTGGTATTATAACTAGCTCTAGCTATTAAAATCGCTTTAGTAGTGATTGGTGTTTAATATTATGAAAGAAATTTTCAAAAATATACCGTAAAAACAAAATGGCTGCAGTCGAAACTCAAAATTTTGAATTGAAAAATGCGCAAAATTAATTTTCCTGCTCTTAAAGAAAATGTGCGTTATAGTAACTGTCTCTAGTTATTAAAATCGATTTAGTAATGATTAATGTTCAATATTTTGAAAAGGAAAAAATTTAATCTACTGTGGAAACAAAATGGCTGCGGTCGAAAGTCAAAATTTTTAATTGAAAAATGCGCAAATTTAATTTTCAAGCCGTTAAAGAAAATGTGCTTTATTGTATTGGCTCTAGCTGTCAAAATCGCTTTAGTAACGATTGTGTTTAATATTTAGAAATAATTTTTAAAAAATCTACCGTGGAAACAAAATGGCTTCGGTCGAAATAAAAAATTTGAACTGAAAAATGCGCAAGTTTAATTTTCAATAGAAAACAGCTTATTTAGAAATTTAATTCCGAGTATACGGTAATATGCAAGAAATTCGGAATTCATCAATGACCTACATATGGTCAAAAAATATCGCTATTTTGTTTTTTTTTTTAAGTTTCACGCCAAATGGAATATAATCAAAATTTTTGTGTGATTATTTTGGAAAATTATGAAGAAATATTTTCAGATTTCAAATGGACCATAAACTAGAATCTATTTTCAGTAAATTTGAAGATTTTCTAGTTTATAGCAATTTTGATGCGATTATTTTCGAAAATTACGAAAAAAATTTTTTTTAGATTTTAAGTGGATGATAAACTAGAATCTATTCTGAGTAAATTTAAGAATTTTCTAGTTTGTAGCACTTGTTTTTCTATTTTTTTTTTTTTAATTTTCGCGTAATTTGTGATTTTAAAATGCTGCAGGAACAATTTTGTTGCCATTTTTTTGGAAAATTATGAAGGATTTTTTTGAGATTTCAAGTGGATAATAAACTAGAATCTATTCTGAGTGAATTTAAGGATTTTCTAGTTTACAGCAATTGTTTTTGTATTTTTAAAGCGTTTCGCGTAATGTGCGATTTAAAAAAAAATGCCACAGTAAAAATTTGAGTGCAATTATTTTGGAAAATTATGAAAAGTTTTTTTTTAGATTTTAATTGTACAATAAACTAGAATCAATTCTGAGTAAATTGAAGGATTTTCTAGTTTACAGTAATTCGTTTTGTATTTTTTTAAGCGTTTTGCGTAATGTGCGATTTCAAAATGCCGCAGGTACAATTTTAGGTGCTATTACAACAAACAACAAACTACAATCTATTCTGAGTAAATTTAAGGATTTTCTAATTTGTAGCACTTGTTTTTCTATTTTTTTTTTAATTTTCGCGTAATTTGTGATTTTAAAATGCTGCAGGAACAATTTTGGTGCGATTTTTTTGGAAAATTATGATGGAATTTTTTGAGATTTTAAGTGGATGATAAACTAGAATCTATTTTGAGTAAATTTAAAGATTTCTGCATATTTGTTTCAACTTTTGAAATAATCAAAATTTGCCAAAGTTAAAAAGGATGCTTATTGATAATGCATGTTGTACAATTTCTTAAACCATGTTAGATACACTTAAGCGCGCCTCGGGCAACGGCCTCACGGACCCGTGCGATAAAACAGCCCGCATATTATAATAATAATAAGAAAACCTTACGCCGAAGTGTACGCATTTACATAAAACCGCAATTTCATTTGGATTATTTAATAAATCTTCATTACGATCTTCCTGATCAATTTCTTCACTGAAATTGCTGATACACGATAGTAGGCAATGAGCGTGCCGGGTATTATGCTTGTAACGGATGCCTAAATGTAATAATAAATCATATAAATAAGTTATGGTAATTTAGTAATATCCACCGTATATATATATATATATATATATATATATATTAATTTGATATAATTCCCTGAATCTCGTTTTATTTTCCATCCAGTGCAGAACGAATCGAGGTCTGTAAATTGATAATAATAATAATTGATACTATATTGCATGTGTAAGGTGTTTGTGGATAATAAAAATGCGCAACGGTTACATTGCCTGTAATCAAGAGAGCGGGAATTTAATGCATAAACGCGGTTTTCTTATTTTATAGAAATTGTTTAACAAGCCTATGTTCCTAACTGTAAGCAATATTTATTTTATGGTATTGTTTGATATCTTATTACATAATGTTAATGTATGGCGAATGTTGTAAACTGTAAGATTTAAAATAAGCTGAATATAAAGCCATTGGATTAGTACTTCCTCGTTGATTGCATTTTTTTTATGCAATATAGGTATTTGCATAGAAAATATTTATAGGGTAATGAGAGTAAAAAATGAATGGAAGTAAAGGAAGGATTAATTGAGATTTGGTATTGGCATTAGAAATTAACTAAAAAAATGTGCACATGATTAAAAAATTTCTAAAAAAATTATCGCCCGCGCAATTTGCTTCAAAATTTCCAAATTTGCTTAGGAATAACATATTTTTGAGATACCAAAAGATAATCGACGCGCCTTGCTTGTAAACAAAATGGCAGCACTCTGAACTCGAATTTGAGTGAGTTAAATGTGCACCACCTGATTAAAAAAATTCTAAAAAAATTATCGCCCGCGGAATTTGCTTCAAAATTTTCAAATTCGCTTAGGAATACCATATTTTTAAGATACCAAAATATAATCGACGCACCTTGCTTGTAAACAAAATGGTAGCACTCTAAACTAGAAGTTGAGTGAGTGAAATGTGCACCACCTGATTAAATACAATCTAAAAAAAATATCGCCCGCGGAATTTGCTTCAAAATTTCCAAATTTGCTTAGGAATAACATATTTTTGAGATACCATAAGATAATCGACGCACCTTACTTGTAAACAAAATGGCAGCACTCTGAACTCGAATTTGAGTGAGTGAAATGTGCACCACCTGATTAAAAAAATTCTAAAAAAATTATCGCCCGCGGAATTTGCTTCAAAATTTCCAAATTTGCTTGGGAATAACATATTATTGAGATACCAAAAGATAATCGACGCACCTTGCTTGCAAACAAAATGGCAGCACTGTGAACTCGAATTTGAGTGAGTTAAATGTGCACCACCTGATTAAAAAAATTCTAAAAAAATTATCGCCCGCGGAATTTGCTTCAAAATTTCCAAATTTACTTAAAAATTATATATTTTTGAGATGCCAAAAGATAATCCATGCACCTTGCTTGTAGACAAAATGGCTGCACTCTGAACTCGAATTTGAGTGATTTAAATGTGCACCATCTGATTAAAAAAATTCTAAAAAAATGATCGCCCACGGAATTTGCTTCAAAATTTCTAAATTTGCTTAGGAATAATATATTTTTGACATACCAAAAGATCATTGACACACCTTGTTTGTAAACAAAATGGCGGCACACTGAACTCAAATTTGAGTGAGTGAAATGTGCACCACCTGATTAAAAAAATTCTAGAAAAGTTATCGCCCGCGGAATTGCCTTAAAAATTTCCAAATTTGCTCAGGAATAACATATTTTTGACATACCAAAAGATAATTGATGTACCTTGCTTGTAAACAAAATGGCAACACTCTGAACTGAGTGAAATGTGAGTCACCTACAAAGAAAGATTTGCATAGACTGTATCAACACTATTTTTATCTCTTTTCAAAGCAACCCCTTTGTAAGTTTATAATATCGATAAATCGCAGACGTTATTATTATAACATCAGCGTACCATACATTTTGTCACAACGAATGACAATTTATAGCTATTTCGAGTGGACGAATTAGCCTCAATAAAATTGCGGCCGAGGGGTACCAGCTACTATTCTATTACCATTTAATTGGCTTATTATCCACCAATCTGTTGATGATGTATGGTTGCCAGCCCTGAACTGACACTAGGATACGTGTCCTGACACATAATCAGTTATACACACCGCTCGCGGCCTCATTTTTATCAGGAAATTTAAATTTAGAATGTAGTTAGTATGCCGTAAATATATGAATATATTATAGGCGGGAATGTTTTCGCAGGAAATTTTAATGGCCAGAGAGCTCTTCTTGTCGGATATTTCAATTAGGGCACATCTCGTATTATTTCGTTGGGTCCTTTATATTTATTTTTAAATAAAACTTCTAAAATTGAAGCGCTTGAGACTTCAGCGTATTATGTAAAAAGTTGCTGGTTATAGTAATTCATTTGAGTCACTTAATTTTTTCTGTTGGACAACGAAGCAAAAATAGATAACAAAAATTTCTGAAATATGTACACAAATCTAGAGTTCAAACAATGATTATAAAACTGAAAGCAAATTATTTTGCTTTAATAATAATAATACATTTATTTCACAATATTAAAGTACATCTAGTGTTTACAACTATACTATTTTTTTTATCTCATGATGTGGAATGGGTTACCGACCGATGTCTTTCCACTCTTGTTTTGCTTTAATTTAATGTAAATAAAATGCATTGATGATAAGCTGCATCTTTTTATTGCTGCAATGATCTTCAAATAAATTCAATACAACGAAATGTAGCCTGAATATATCTTCAAATAAGTTAAAGAATTTTCGCGCATTGTTCACTTAAACTGCGGAAACTTTGTTCAGATCGGCCATTGAGAAAATCATTAGCGTTCGAAAAAGGTCAAGAATTGCGCCCAAAGTTCCGTTGAACTGCGAAAACTCTGTAAATCGTCGATTGAGAAAATCATTATAACCAACGTGCGCTGATCGGATCCAAAACTTCAAGGCCTTGAATTATAATGTCTGGTTACGGTGGACCAGAACGTGCCCGACCAAAACGCGAACGTTCGCATTGATGCTTTCGGGTCGACCGGCAGTTCACACCGTAACCAGACATTATAAAACCGGGCATAAGAAGAAGAAGAAGAAGGTTAAGTGTAACAGCAGTTAATAGCTGCATAACTAACTGAGCTTCGCCTACTTTGGAAATTTTACTTTTGTTTACGATTACCTTTGAACGTATAAGAAGAAGAAGGTTAAATATAAGAGCAGTTAATAGTTGCTATCTGAACTTCGCCTACTTTGGAAATTTTACTTTATTTGTTTATGATTACCTTCGAATTCATAAAGAGAATTTATTTTTATTATTATCATTATTATTATTATTATTATTATCATCATTATTATCATTATTATTATTATTATTATCATTATTATTATTATCATCATTATTATTATTATTATCATTATTATAAAAGAATATACTGATTTTAATTTTATTCAATTTATACACACACTGTATTTATCAATAAAATTCATACGTGGCAAGGTCCTGTGGCGCAACGGATAACGCGTCTGACTACGGATCAGAAGATTCCAGGTTCGAATCCTGGCAGGATCGCACTTTTTTTTTTTTTAATCTATTTTTTTAGCTTCATGTGTATACGTTGTGAATTCGCTTATAATTACTTTCTAGAAAGATACTGGAAATTCACAATAAATATATTCGTGTATTATTACAAGCCAAAAAATTATTTTTCAAGATGATACCCTTTTAAATATTCTTCAGAAAAAAATACTATTATTAAGGCAGAAACACTTACAGTCTATTTTAATATTATTTTATTCATTTTAAGTATTAATAATAACAATTTTATCCAAGTTTTTAAATAGGATTTCTGTCAATCAACATTTGTTAAATCAAGGGCGTTTCCAACCAACTAGTCTTGGGGGGAGGGGGGGTTGTTAATTTAAAAAAAAGATAAATAAACTGGTGCTTCCGCTCTCATACACCTGTTCCGTAAAAACTCCCTATCATTTTCCGTTTTAAAGCGTTGGAAAAATTTACCGGTTGTATTACTTGTTTGGAATATGGAATGTCGGTATTTTTAAGCAATAAAAATTGTTAAGCGAAAAATTCTTAGGGGAGTAATTACCCGATTAACCCCCCTTTGAAACCGCCACTGTGTTAAATCAATTACAATATTTTTCGACACCATTAAGTATACAGACTACTTAGTATACTATTAAAGGTGTAAGAATGGAAAGGAGAAAGAAAAATGGTGATGTGGCCATCATGTTACTTTCTCCGACTTGATGGTATCATTTATATTTACGTTTTCATTGTTTATTTTCAATTGAAATCATATTTTAAATGTACATCGAGCGTTGTGTAAACTCGGTTGAAACTGACGTTTAAAACGTCAAAATTATGAAAGATGAAAATGACAAATTTTACTTCAAATAGTAATGGTGAGTTTACTCAAAAACTAAAGAGATTTCGAAAAAACTTATTCTTCAGAATAGTTGTTCATTTTGACGCCATATTATTTTTAAAGAGGCTAAAAAGTGCACAATAAAAAACAAACATCGACGTGTCCGAGCATTTTTTCCTATAACTTCTCATTTCATTATTACCGAATTTGATCCAGTTAAAGTTTCCACCCTGTATATACACCCCTTATAATTAGAAACAAAGCATCCAGTTAATTCGTAACCTTAATAGCGAAAAAAAGTTGTAGCCCAACGCGGGGCTCGAACCCGCGACCCTGAGATTAAGAGTCTCATGCTCTACCGACTGAGCTAGCCGGGCTTGTAAAAATATAACCTATATCGTGAAATGTCAATTTCTAGTTTGAAATTGCAATGTCAACATATATGAACATCCGACACAGAGTGCGTACAGCGAGCTTAAACAGCTTTCTAAATCTTTGCTCGTATTTTTTCGCGCCTTCTAATGGCCCATGAAATCCGAGAGAAAGTGGGAATAATGAAAATATACGATGTGGCAATATAAACATTCCTTATTACTTATCACTTCGCAGAATTCTCGTGTTTTATTGGCGTTGATTATAGCTTTCCCTCCATATTTATCATCCTGTGAGAGGCGATACGTTTAATTGGATTTGATTGAATCTCCAGGCGAAATCTAAGGCATCTGGAATATATTTGTATAAAAAAAAATCTCGAATTATTTTTGAGTAATTTTGGAAAATTTTAAATCGATGGCAATTGTTTTTAGATTTATTTCAAACACTTCTTTACGATTCTTTTCGCCGATTACATGAAATTATGCCAAAATCTGGTGATGGTGGGTATATATTTTTACTTTCTCCGTTACGAAGTACGAGAAAGTATTGTGATCGTGATTTTTTTTTCAAAATTTTTTTTTACGGAAATATCCGTTTTGGGGTCCCTAGATGCCATTTCAACAATTTTTGGAAAAAAAAATTTTGTGTCTGTGTGTGTGTGTGTCTGTCTGTGTGCGCTGTATCTCAAAAACTAATAGAGCAATTGATATGAAACTTTGAACATCCATCTTATTTGATAATCTGAAGAACTGAAAAGCTTTTGGTAAAATTTCGTACACCGGAAGTGGGCGTTTACCTTAACTGTTTTTTGTTTTTTGCCAATATTTTCTTAAATATGAAAAATATCACAAAAACATTCAAACAAACTTTGAAGACAACAAAGAAATGAACAGCTTTTGCTTGAAAATATTTTTCATAAAATCATTTTTATTCGAGAAAAAAATGTATTATAATTTTTTTAAATTTTGGTTTTTAATTATAAAACGATAATAGTTACAGAAAAATTATGTGAATAATAATTGTACAGAATGCCAAAATGAACAACTTCTAAAGAATAAGTTTTTTTCGAAATCTCGTTAGTTCTTGAGTAAACCGAGTTTTTGAATTTGAAGTATAAGTTTTACATCTTTTATGATTTTGACGTTTTAAACGTCAGTTTCATTCGAGTTTACGCAACGCTCGATTTACATTTAAAATATGATTTCAATTGAAAATAAACCCATGAAAACGTAAATATAAAGTCGGAGAAAGTAACATGATGGCCACATCACCATTTTTTACGTAATAATAATCTCGGATGATTTTTGAGTAATTTTGGAAAATTTTAAGCCGACAACAAATGTTTTTTATATTTTTTTAAGACCATTAGAATTATCACAATCTTTCATAATTTAAATAGAAGTATCACAAAATTTGGTTTTTGTGTATATCCCGATTTTCTCAAAATCATAATTTCGAACGAATTTTGAGTTATTTTGGAAAGTTTCTAATCGATGGCAATTGTTGCTACATTTATTTGAAGCCACCAAAATTATGCCGATTTTTGACGATTTTTCTCACCGATTACATGAAATTATGACAAAATCTGGTGATGATGCGTACATAGTTTTTCACGTAATAAAAATCTCGAATGATTTTTTAGTAATTTCGGAAACTTTTAAGTCATCGACAATTTTTTTTGTATTTTTTTTTTGAGACCATTAAAATTATTACAATTTTTCATAATTCAAATAGAAGTATCACAAAATTTGGTTTTGGTGTGTATCCAGCTTTTCTCAAAATCACAATTTCGAATGAATTTTGAGTAATTTTGGAAAGTTTCGAATCGATGGCAATTGTTTTTACATTTATTTCAAGCCACCAAAATGATAACAATTTTTCACGATTTTTATCCCCAATTACATAAATTTATGACAAAATCTGGTGATGGTGCGTATGTAGTTTTCACGTAATAATAATCTCGAATGATTTTTGAATAAATTTTGGAAAATTTTGAGTCGACAATTTTTTTGAGACCATTAGAATTATTACAATTTTTCATAATTCAAATGAAATTATCAGAAAATTTGGTTTTTGTGTTATCCTGATTTTCTTAAAATCATAATTTCGAACGTATTTTGAGTAATTTTGGAAAGTTTCAAATCGATGGCAATTGTTTCTACATTTATTTGAAGCCACCAAAATTATAACAATTTTTCACTATTTTTCTCACCGATTACATGAAATTATGACAAATCTGGTGATGGTGTATACATAGTTTTTCACATAATAATAATCTCGAATGATTTTTGAGTAATTTTTGAAAATTTTAAGTCGACGACACATGTTTCTGTATTTTTTTTTGAGACCATTAGAATGATTACAATTTTTTTATAATTTGGCGCGCTGTTCAAATAAAAGTATGTATCACGAAATTTGGTTTTGGTATGTAATCATAATTTTGAATGAATTTTAAGTAATTTTAAAAAGTTTCAAATCGATGGCAATTGTTTTTATATTTATTTTAAGCCACCATAAATTATAACAATTTTTCGCACTGATTACATGAAATTATGACAAAATCTGGTGATGGTGTGCATAAAGTTTTTCACGTAATAATAATCTCGAATTATTTTTGAGTAATTTTGGAAAATTTTAAGTCGACGACAATTGATTTTGAATTTATTTGAGACGATTAAAATTATTACAATTTTTCATAATTCAAATAAAAGTATCTCAAAATTTGGTTTTGGTGTGTATCCAGATTTTCTCAAAATCATAATTTCGAATGAATTTTGAGTAATTTTGGAAAGTTTCGAATCGATGGCAATTGTTTTTACATTTATTTAAAGCCACCAAAATTATACCAATTTTTCACGATTTTTTCTCACCGGTTACATGAAAGTATTACAAAATCTGGTGATGATGTGTACATAGTTTTTTACATAATAATAATCTCGAATGATTTTTGAGTAATTTCGGAAAATTTTAAGTAATCGACAATTGTTTTTGTATTTTTTTGAGACCATTAAAATTATTACAACTTTTCATAATTCAAATAGAAGTATCACAAAATTTGGTTTTGATGTGTATCCAGCTTTTCTCAAAATCATAATTTCGAATGAATTTTGAGTAATTTTGGAAAGGTTTGAATCGATAGCAATTGTTTTTACATTAATTTCAAGCCACCAAAATTATAACAATTTTTCATGATTTTTCTCAGCGATTGCATAAAACTATGACATTATGGTAATGGTGTGAATTTAGTTGTTCACGTAATAATAATCTCGAATAATTTTTAAGTAATTTTGGAAAATTTTAAGTCGACTACAATTGATTTTGAATTTATTTGAGACGATTAAAATTATTACAATTTTTCATAATTAAAATAAAAATATCTCAAAATTTGGTTTTGGTGTCTATCCAGCTTCTCTCAAAATCATAATTTCGAATTAATTTTGAGTCACTTTGGAAAGTTTTAAATCGGTGACAATTGTTTTTACATTTATTTCAAGCCACAGAAATTATAACAATTTTACACGATTTTCCTCACCGATTACATGAAATTATGACAAAATCTGGTGTAGTTTTTCACGTAATTATAATCTCGAATGATTTTTGAGTAATTTCTTTAAATTTTAAGTCGACGATAAATATTTTTGTATTTTTTTGAGGCCATTAAAATTATTACAACTTTTAATAATTTCGCGCGCTGTTGAAATAAAAGTATGTATCATAAAATTTGGTTTTGGGGTGTAATCATACTTTTGAATGAATTTTGAGTAATTTTAGAAAGTTTCAAATCGATGGTAATTTTTTTTTCAATTTATTTCAAGCCACCAAAATTTTTACAATTTTTTACGATTCTTCTCAGCGATCACTTGAAATTACAACAAAATCTGGTTATGGTGTGTATGTAATAATAATCCCGAATGATTTTTAAGTAATTTTGAAAATTTTTAAGCTGTTTTCAAGATGATTTATATTCTAGCATAGTTTCGCACTGACGACACTTTTATTATGGTACACAGATATATTACGGGTCATTCTTTTTTACGAGCAGATCTCTCGCAAAGATGACAAAAGGAACCCAGACGATCACAATCTTTAAATATGAGAACCTGCGGTCACATGAAATTTCACGCAAAGTCGTTGTAAATCTTCTGCAGAATAATTTAACATTTGGTAAACGAAAAAAATATTTTCAAGAGAACAAAGAATAAGTGTTTTGTTACTATTTTGAGGTTTTTGTAAAAAAAATTCGTTTTCCTTTCAGTTAGAAACGAACAAAATATTTTTTGTACGTGATTTAGAGCAAATAAAATTTATACAGGGTGTGGCATTTATCCTGGACACCCAAAATATTGTAATTTATATATTACAATAAAAAACTAATCAGATATTGCAAAATAATACAAAACATTAAAAAAATTCAGACGAAAAGAATGATCTTCACGTGATCAATCGATGGTGCTTCTGTTTTCCTTCAACAAAGTTGATCCATTTATTCTTCAACCCGCCATTGGTGACGCAAATTTAATGGTGACACCGGTCTCACGCACCGAGATTTTCAACTAAAGATTTTTCGAAACGTGTAACTAATAGTTCATGTTTTTTTACTTTCTCCGTTACGAAGTACGAGAAAGTATTGTGATCGTGATTTTTTTTTCAAAATTTTTTTTCACGGAAATATCCGTTTTGGGGTCCCTAGATGCCATTTCAACAATTTCTGGAATTTTTTTTTTGTGTGTGTGTGTGTGTGTGTGTGTGTGTGTGTGTGTGTGTGTGTGTGTGTGTGTGTGTGTGTGTGTGTCTGTCTGTGCGCGCTGTATCTCAAAAACTAATAAAGCAATTGATACGAAACTTTCAACATTCGTCTTATTTGATAATCTGAAGAACTGAAAAGCTTTTGGTACAATTTCGTACACCGGAAGTGGGCGTTTACCTTAACTGTTTTTTGTTTTTTGACAATATTTTCTTAAATATGAAAAATATCACAAAAACATTTAAATAAACTTTCAAGACAACAAAGAAATGAACATGTTTTGCTTGAAAACATTTTTCATAAAATCAGTTTTATTCGAGAAAAAAAATTATTATTTTTCTAATTTTTGGTTCATAATTATAAAACGATAATAGTTACAGCAAATTTATTTTAATAATAATTGTAGAGAATGTTAAAATGAACAACTTATAAAGAATAAGTTTTTTTCGAAATCCCTTTAGTTTGTGAGTAAACTGAGTTTTTAAGTTTGAAGTATAATTTTTCCATCTTTTATAATTTTGACGTTTTAAACGTCAGTTTCATCCGAGTTTACACAATGCTCGATGTACATTTAAAACATGATTTCAATTGAAAATAACCCATGAAAACGTAAATATAAATGGCTATGATACCATCAAGTCGGAGAAAGTAACATGATGGCCACATCACCATTTTTTTATTTGTGTTCTGTAACAATAAAATAAAGATATTTAATCAATTTGAGCTCTGCAATGTGGCAGCTACTCGAAATTGCAACAAAAAACAATAACGAAGAATAAAGTTATTCGATACACCCGGTCTCACAGACCAGTAGGTTAAAGGACGTAATTATGGCATTAGGATATTGTGACAGTTTTGTTGTCACTGTCAAAAATATTCTAACATGATTTCAAGTCGATTAGACCCATTGCTGCCACTATAATCATTCATCTTTCCTTCACTTTCTGTTCTTCTAAAATATTATAATCGTTAGTGTCTGAATGGTATATAATAATAATAATAATGTTTATTGGTGTTATGGATACATAGATCTTACACAAGTCAATTTACAACTGTTGAGTGTTAAACTTATACTCTAAAAAATCCGCACAACTATAGAAGGCTATTTAATGCCAAAATAATTATGGCCGCATTGGCATCTACTTAACCGTAATGGTATAAGCCAAAGTAAAAAAAAAAAGACTTATTGCTGAGGCACTGTATTTCTGCCACTAATATAATTAATTGAATTACTGTCTTTTAATTATTTTCAAATAAAATCCATTACCTTGTAAACACCAAATAAAATGATAAATAATTAGAAATTAATTACCGTGTACAAACATAAATTTCTTGATAAATTACGCGATGGTACAAAAGTGCAGTAGTTTGTCGATCATTTACTTCTCTAATTATTCACGTGCTCCATAACGGATGACTACTAACCGATTTAATTAGTGATTTGCCTTGGGTTTGCTATTCTCTGTTTGTGTTGTTTATGCATTGACCTTGCGTAGGTAAAATGGGACATGAGAACTGCATTGTCCGTTTACGTAAGGTGGGCATTATTTCATCCTATATATATATACGCGACATTATACCTAACTGTTGCAAATTTATAAACAAACTCATGGCATCGACACAATGGGCTTATAAACAATTGAATCGGCCGTGATATTGTATGCGCTTCATCAATGGATACCGGCTGTTATATTTACATCACATCTTAGTCCTTAGAAATAATAATGTCATATTTTTTTATTTGATTTACCAAACAAATGATCTATTAACACTTGCGACTTGCCTGTGTAGCGGGTTGGATTTGCAACGCAAGCGAAAATATTGCGCGCGCCACCACGTATGATGAACTGTATGCAACCCATTCTGCATGTTTGCGTCTAAAAATAGACGGCCCGCCTATAGCACACAGTTCGCAAAGTGTCTACAAATAGACGCTCCCTTTTTATCAAATAATGTAATGTAATGAGAGTGGAGACTACCAATAATCGTTATTTTCTCAACTTAACCTAATTGATAATTCTCCATAGCAACGTTTTCAATTTTTCTTAACGATTTCAAAATTTGTTCTTAATTTCTATCAACAATCATCTTTCTCAAAATTAGGTCGTGTTAGGATGCGTTCCTGTAATGCTCCAACACACGCACTTGTGAGGATACACTCGTAATCCTTCTCTGTCGATCTGTTAAGTTAAGAATGGACTACCTGTATTCATCACCGTTATGTGTCCCGATTTAAAGTATCCTTGACACGTATGAAGGTGTTTTCCTTTTCCAAATATGTGGTCGAGTAGACGATAGAGCCGGTGCAAGTTTTGCGAGCTGCTGCAGTCTTCGAGTGAATCATACCCGAGCCTCTCCTTTTACGGCACACGGAGGTTGTCTATAGAAGAAAAAAAAAAGAACGTCCGCTCTTATTGCCTTATTGCCAAGTAGCCTATTTATTACACCGCTATCTGGTAAATGCTATTCCTTAAAGAATCTGTCATTCTCGAATTGATCGCAATCGTCTCGATTATTAAAATTATACTGTAATCACCAATGTTATGTGTACAATAAAATCTTGTGGATTGCAATAGTTATCAGATAATAATATTCATGCACAATATTACCCACATTCAATTATAGATAGAAAGATATTTGAAATTTATAAATATATTAAGATAAGACCGAACTTATAAAGCCTGAATCCAGTTCAAGGATTATTCCGGTCTGCTAAAAAAAAATTAATGAAGCGTTCATATGATCTCTAAATGATCGCATAATGCATCGTACACACTTGCGCATTTTCACGAACTACAAAAACTTGTGACGGGCACAACCTCGAACCGAATGTGTGCATTTCCGCTCGTTTCTTTTTTACTTTCTCCGTTACGAAGTACGAGAAAGTATTGTGATCGTGGTTTTTTTTCAAAATTTTTTTTACGGAAAAATCCGTTTTGGGGTCCCTAGATGCCATTTCAACAATTTCTGGAAAAAAAAATTTTACGTCTGGGTGTGTGTCTGGCTGTGTGCGCTGTATCTCAAAAACTAATAAATCAATTGATATGAAATTTTCAACATACGTCTTATTTGATAATCTGAAGAACTGAAAAGCTTTTGTTAAAATTTCGTACACCGGAAGTGGGTGTTTACCTTAACTGTTTTTTGTTTTTTGCCAATATTTTCTTAAATATGAAAAATATCACAAAAATATTTAAACAAACATTGAAGACAACAAAGAAGTGAACATCTTTTGCTTGAAAATATTTTTCATAAAATCATTGCTATTCGAGAAAAAAAATAATTATTATTTTTTTAATTTTTGGTTAATAATTATGAAACGATAATAATTACAGCAAATTTGTGTGAATAATAATTGTAGATAATACCAAAATGAACAACTTCTAAAGAATACGTTTTTCTTCTAAATCTCGTTAGTTTTTGAGTAAACCGAGTTTTTGTATTTGAAGTATAATTGAGAGCGAACACAAATCTTGCACTCGAACACCATGCACACCTGCGCGGTGCGGTTTTCGGCGCAAGTGTTAACGCTGCATTAGATCCTGAAATAACAAAAAATGATCTCATTTCTCATTAGATATGACATATTAGTTTACCATCACCGCCTAACATAAATTTATATAAACGTATTCATACAAGAAACGTACTTTAAAGATCTTTCCTTAATAATTATTAATCCTTCGTTAAGATAAACAATATACGCGTAATATTGATTTTATAAAAGGTGCGCGTGGGCATACCGTCGACGCACTTTTGATGCATAATTAAACAACTCTCCTTGCGATTAACCCATTTTATAAATATGGTCACAGCTAAGAATTAACGCTGTTATTACATTAATTATTCGCGGACACTTATAAAATTATTAAGGACTTTAAGCGTGCTTATGAAATAATAAATTGAGCCTCCGTGCAAAAGTCCTTGTAGCTGTCTCAACTCACATACCGCCAGCTGTTCAGGAGCATTATATAATTAACGCATTTTTTTCCAGAATTAGCTGAATAAATTTTCCAGTCTTTTATACCCTCCGGTATTGTAAAAGTGAAAGCTCCATTTTACAGACTGGAAAGCTTTACTTGCCTTTATTGTGAAAGTTTTTACGGGAAGCAAAGTTTTTCTTGCCTTTATACAGTTCTAAAATAAATGAATTATAAATAAATATTCATATTGAAAAGTATTTATGTCGATTTTGTACCCTAATACAAAGCTAATGCGGTAAGTAGATTTTTCCGCCCTGGCAACAGAATGTACATCGTGACGAGAGACGTACATACAGTACTACCGAGCACTCGAGGCGTGTGGAGTTTGCGCAGAGTGAGAAAGTATTCGCGAGAGAACGCGACAAGAAATCTCCGGAGCTAATTGAATTTAAGATGGTCACTGCATAACACGCCTCGAGTGCTTGGCACAACTCTAGAGGTAAAATGATTATTTTCATGCATTTTTTGTTGATTGAATCAATGGTTTTTAGTCACTGATTAAATATTTATGGGGCATTCCGCCAAAGATTTTTTTTCGAAATGGAAGTTGGCCTCCTGACTACGTCAAAATGTTCGTCTACTTGTCCCTAAACACCCTGAATTTTTTCAGATTTTTTTCGCCCGCGTTCCCGATATGTCCACCAGTGGCGGCTCGTGGAACATGTTGATGGTAGAGCCACTTATACAATATACTCCCCTTCGCCCCTCCTTATTTGAAGATAGGTGGGAAATGGCATTTTTGGCAGCTGAAAAATATCATTTTTGACAGCTAAATAATACAATTCTGAAAAATACCATGCTTAATAGCAGCAACACACTATTGACAACTGTACCATACCATTATTGTCAGCTAAAAAATAGAATTTTTAAAAGCTGAAAAATGCCATTTTTGACAATTAAAAAAATGTCGAAAAATGCTGCTCCGTGTGCCGTAAAAGGAGAGGCTGAAAAATATCATTTTTGACAGCTGAAATATATAATATTTGACCGATAAAAAATATCATTTTTAGCAGCTAAAAAATATAGTTTTTGACAGCTGAAAAATATCATTTTTGACAGCTGAAAATTATAATTTTTGATAGCTAAAAAATATCATTTTTGACAGCTGAAAAATATAATTCTTGACAGTTGAATAATACACTTATTAGCAGCTGAAAATGCCATTTTTAAGAGCTGAAACATACCATTCTTAACAACTGCAACAAACCAATATTGACAACTGTAACATACCATTATTGTCAGCTAAAAAATACAATTTTTGACAACAAAACTTTGACCATAAAAAAATGACCAAAAATGCTGAGTTTGATAGCCGAAAAATACCATTTTATAAGTGAGAAATACCTTTTTTAACAGCTGAAAAATAACATTTTTGATAGCTGAAAAATAATATTTTTGACAGCTGAAAATATCATTTTTGACAGCTGAAAATATCGTTTTTGACATCTGAAAAATATCATTTTTGGCAGCTGAAAATTATAATTTTTGACAGCTAAAAAATATAATTTTTGACAGCTGAAAAATATAATGTTTGACAGTTGAATAATACACTTCTTAGCAGCTGAAAATGCCATTTTTAACAGCTGAAACATGCCATTCTTAACAACTGCAACAAACCATTATTGACAACTGTAACATACCATTATTGTCAGCTAAAAAATACAATTTTTGACAACAAAACTTTGACAATAAAAAAATGACCAAAAATGCTGAGTTTGATAGCTGAAAAATACCATTTTTATAGGTGAGAAATACCTTTTTTGACAGCTGAAAAATAACATTTTTGACAGCTGAAAAATAACATTTTTGACAGCTGAAAAATATAATTTTCGACAGTTGAATAATACACTTTTAACAGCTGAAAACTGCCATTTTTAACAGCTGAAAAATACCATTCTCGACAACTGCAACAAATCATTATTGACAACTGTAACAAACCATTATTGCTGGTTAAAAAAATACAATTTTGGACAACACAAAAATACAAGTTTTGACAGCTGAAAAAATGCCATTTTTGACAATTAAGAAAAATGTCGAAAAATGCTGCTTTTGATAGCTGAAAAATAACATTTTTATAGGTGGGAAATCACATTTTTGACAGCTGAGAAATATCATTTTTGACAGTTGAATAATAGCTAAAAAATGCCATTGTCGACAACAGCAACAAACCATTATTGACAACTGTAACATATCATTATTGCCTGCTAAAAATACAATTTTTGACAACAAAAAGACATTTTTTGGCAGCTGAAAAATGCCACTTTTCACAATTAAAAAAAAGGCAAAAAATGCTGTTTTTGAAAGCTGAAAAATAACATTTTAATAGGCGAGAAGTACCTTTTTTGACATTAAAAAAACATTTTTGACAACTGAAAAATATAATTTTTGAATAATACACTTTGAATGCCACTCTTGGCAATTACAACAAACCATTATTGACAAACCGTTATTGTCAGCTAAAAAATATAATTTTTGACAACAAAAAGTGTAATTTTTGACAGCTGAAAAATGCGATTTTTGACAAATAAAAAATGTCGAAAAATACTTTTTTTGATAGCTGAAAAATACCATTTTATTAGGTGAGAAATACCTTTTTGGACAGCTGAAAAATAAAATTTTTGACAACTGAAAATTATAATTTTCGACAGTTGAATAATACATTTCTTAACAGCTGAAAACTACCATTCTTGACATTATTGTTAGCTAAAAATACAATTTTCTACAACAAAAAGTACAATTTTTGGCAGCTAACAAATGTCATTTTTGACAATTAAAAATGCTGCTTTTGACAGCTGAATCAATTCTTAACAGGTAACAATATCATTCTTGGCAACTGCAACAAACCATTATTGACAATTGCAACACACCATTATTGTCAGCTAAAAAATACAATTTTTGACAACAAAATAAAGAAAGAACGATTTATCTTCCGAGACCAAAGTGTTTTAAGAATTAATTAAAAGTTCTTGCTGAGCTTGAAACTACAGGTAGTGCTATGGCTCCATGGCTCTATATAACGAGCCGCCTCTGATGTCCACGATTCAACATAGCAAAATCCAGGTTTTTGTCAATTTTTCTCAGACGTTCATGTGAAAATAACTTTGAATAGACGCGTTTTCATGAAAAATTCATTAAGACCAAAGTTGCTCGGCTTGGATAGAGGAATAAGATCCCGAGGTGGAATTTTTTCTTTGGTCAAAAACATAACCTAAAAATGGCGTTTTTTCGGAAAATTGGGGAAAAACCTATTTTCGCCCATTCGAAAATGGCTCATCTTGGTTCGAAAACTTTGATAAATGTGTCGGGAATAACCTGACAAATTTTCAGAGTTGTGTCTCCACAAGCATCAGACGCAATATCAAAAATAGCCATAAAAAAGAAATTGAATATTGAGAAAAATGGACAAAAACCTGGATTTTGCTATATTGAATCATGGATATCTCCGGAACGCGGGCAAAAAAATAACTGACAAAATTCACGGTGTTTAGGGACAAGTAGACGAACATGTTGACGTAATCAGGAGGCCAACTTCATTTCGAAAAAAAATTCTCTGGCGGAATGCCCCTTATACTTTTCAATATGAATATTTATTTATATTTCCATAAGTATGATTTTAAAACTGTATAAAGGCAAAAAAAAAGATTGGTTAAAATCCTTGGTTAGTATTCAGCTAATTGGTTTGTGTGATAGAACATACCCATCTCTATGGATTGTGTGATAAGACTACGGTCGTATATAATGTTCATTAAAAAAAAAACCTCAAGTGTGCCATGGTTTTTTTATTTTAAAGATTTTGGTTGGTAAGACATATTGAGGTTATGTTACTTGCGGCATGTTCCTACCGATAAATTCATTTGCTGTGACAAACGACGCGGAGAAATCATAGGTTCATCTTCCAAAATTTCTTGGGCTGTGTTAATAGCCTGAGTACGTTTGACTGGTCTACCACTTCCTGTTTTACGGAGAATACTACCCGTTTCATGAAAATGTGAACGTTAGGAAATTCTTCCAGAAACTCTGCTAAAGGTGCGTCGAATGAATACACCCAATTTTCATTCACTTTAATCCCATTTCGAAAATAACTTTCAACTAGAAACCATTTTGCTGGTTGCTGTAAACCATTGTGAGCACGGAATAATTGTGACGTTTATATGTCAATTCCTAACAAATGTGCCAACTTAAATTTTTAAAACGAAAAAGTCATGGCACACTTGAAGTTTTTTTTTTAATGAACATACGATACGATTTATATGTTTATTAATTACTGCGATAACACCAGATAACACAAGAGTTTAGAAAACAATTTGACCTCAACCAACGGCGAAAATACGCGTATTTCTGTGCTTAATAAGTAGATCGTACGCCCGATTACTTCACATGTGTCAAATGTAAATTATGCATATGGCTACTACATATTCATAAATTTCAGCCTGAACGGAATGTTTTTCGATTTTAAGCCTTTTACTGCGCCGAGCGAAATGTCAGCATTTCGCATTAATCGGAAAGTACGGTATGCGCATGAAAGGTAAGTTAAAAGGTACTTTTCCCCGCCGTGTGTATTAATATTGCGCCTTTAAGTGGATAGTTATCTGCATTATTCTAAATTCACTTATTTAATTGCCAATTGCAGCACTTAAAACCGTCCGGTTCTGTTGAAATTATGCATTGAGTTTTTGATGCTATCTCGCGTTCGGTATTAATACAGCTTGCATTTTACGTATTCTTTCGATGGAGACGAAGAAAATAAACGGCGACTTTGTAGCTGAAGGTAAACGAATTAATAATTGAATGATTAAAAAATGTATTGCATGGTTATCAAATATAATTTTGTACAGAAAAAATCAGTATAACAATAAGTTTACACAGGTCAATACGTAGTATAAAAAAAGTAGTTTCAAATTAATAACGGGAACCACATAAAATTCATAATAAATCTACCGTATAAATTGTAGTAAATAAATGTTTTTAAAAACATCAGTTTGTCCACTACGAACCTATTTGGCGCAGTCGGTAGGATACGAATATCGGTGCATCTTTCGTATTAACGATGTATTGTTCTACTCGCAACAAAATCTTACGTCGCTCGTGGTTTCAAACTTCTCTCTTGTAATACAAAAAGCTTCATAACGTAAATTACTATTCATTAATATTCTGGCGCTTCTGTGGTGAAAACGATTAGGACTACAGTTATTAATTTATAAGAAACAATTTTTATCGTCGCATAAAATAAGCAAATACACAAAGAAACATGATTGATTATCAGAGAAATTTGAATAAACGAAAATAGGTCGTTTCGTGATTTCACATCATTATTTCATGTCACCATTAGTCTCACCTGAATAAAAGTGGCCGAACCCTTCGCGTGAAACCGTAATTGCTGCAGAAGGGCAGCAACCTTTCACATTAACTTAACCTAAACTCATAACATCGTAAATTTATTCAATACGTGCAATTAATAATTAAAGACTTTCCTTGTAATAGGGCAACATTTTATTACCGCCAGTAATAGAATGTTAATTAGTTGCTGATTTATTATGTTCATGTAAATGATGATTGGACCATTGCAAAACCGCCTGTAATCAAATATTTAATAACAAGGTAGCGAAGGCTCGTGGGTGGCGGTTAAATTTGTATTAAATGTGTTCATTGGAATTAAGGATTAGCCAGAATATTTTTTTTTAAATCAACACAGTGTATTTAATTATTCATTTTAATGATTGTTTGTTGGTTAATCCTCCTTAATTGATGATCGGAAACGCCCACGGATGTATTCATAATCAATTTCTAGTAGAAGAATCTATTATAAATAAATTTTGAAAAATTTGAGTTTGAGGAAATTGTTTTTATATTTTTTTTAGGCAATCGGGGAAATACACGAATTTAAATTTTCAATATTTCTTTTCTCGCGCGATTATTTCAAAATCTAGTAATGGGAAGTTTGCATATTTTTACATATTCTAGTAGAAGAAACGTCTATTAACAATTTTTTAAAGTTTTAAGTTTGTGGCAATTGTTTTTATATTTTTTACGCAATCGGGGAAATACGCGAATTTAAATTTTCAATATTTCTCTTCTCGCGAGATTATTTAAAAATCTAGTGATGGAGTATTTACATATTTTCACATATTCTAGTAGAAGAATTGTCTATTAACAAATTTTTAAAGTATCAAGTTTGTGGCAATTGTTTTCATATTTTTTTACGCAATCGGGGAAATACGAGAATTTAAATTTTCAATATTTCTCTTCTCGCGCGATTATTTCAAAATCTAGTGATGGAATGTTTGCATATTTTCACATATTCTAGTAGAAGAATCAATTATTAATAAATTTTAAAAGTTTTAAGTTTGTGGCAATTGTTTTCATATTTTTTTTACGCAATCGGGGAAATCCGGAAATTTAAATTTTCAATATTTCTCTTCTCGCGCGATTATTTCAAAATCTAGTGATGGAGTGTTTGCATATTTTCACATATTCTAGTAGAAGAATCGATTATTAATAAATTTTAAAAGTTTCAAGTTTGTGGCAATTGTTTTCATATTTTTTTTACGCAATCGGGGAAATCCGGAAATTTAAATTTTCAATATTTCTCTTCTCGCGCGATTATTTCAAAATTTAGTGATGGAGTGTTTGCATATTTTCACATATTCTAGTAGAAGAATCGATTATTAATAAATTTTAAAAGTTTTAAGTTTGTGGCAATTGTTTTCATTTTTTTTTTTACGCAATCGGGGAAATCCGGAAATTTAAATTTTCAATATTTCTCTTCTCGCGCGATTATTTCAAAATCTAGTGATGGAATGTTGGCATATTTTTACATATTCTAGTAGAAGAATCTATTGTTAATAAATTTTTTAAGTTTCAAGTTTGTGGCAATTGTTTTTTTTTTAGCAATCGGGAAAATACGGGAATTTAAATTTTCAATATTTCTCTTCTCGCGCGATTATTTCAAAATCTAGTGATGGAGTATTTACATATTTTCACATATTCTAGTAGAAGAATCGTCTATTAACAAATTTTTAAAGTTTTAAGTTTGTGGCAATTGTTTTCATATTTTTTTTCGCAATCGGGAAAATACGCGAATTTAAATTTTCAATATTTCTCTTCTCGCGCGATTATTTCAAAATTTAGTGATGGAGTGTTTGCATATTTTCACATATTCTAGTAGAAGAATCGATTATTAATAAATTTTAAAAGTTTTAAGTTTGTGGCAATTGTTTTCATATTTTTTTTACGCAATCGGGGAAATCCGGAAATTTAAATTTTCAATATTTCTCTTCTCGCGCGATTATTTCAAAATCTAGTGATGGAGTGTTTGCATATTTTTACATACTTTAGTAGAAGAATCGTCTATTAACAAATTTGTAAAGTTTTAATTTTGTGGCAATTGTTTTCATATTTTTTTAAGCAAACGGGGAAATACACGAATTTAAATTTTCAATATTTCTCTTTTCGCGCGATTATTTCAAAATCTAGTGATTGGACGTTTGCATATTTTTACATATTCAAGTAGAAGAATCGATTATTAATAAATTCTTAAAGTTTTAGGTTTGTGACAATTGTTTTTATTTTTTTTAAGCAATCGAGGAAATACGGGAATTTAAATTTTTAAAGGTGCTTTTAAAGGCCACTGTTTCGTAGTCGCGAGGTCCGTGGTTCAAATCCCGTTGGTGAAGTTAATCTTTTTTGTAGTTTTTACAAATCCATGTGTGTTTAAATATATTAATTTTGAAATTAATTCTAATAATATAATTTTTAGGGGGAAAAGGATTGTAAAGGAATGAAACAGAATATTAAAAAGACCAAATTAACACATTGATTTGTAAAAACTATAAATATTGAAAATTAGCTTCACCAACAGGATTTGATCGAGATACCTCGCGACTACGAAACGGCGGCCTTACCGCTACACCACGGACTGGGCACCTTTTTGTTGAAATGCATACCTTAATGCACTTAATAAATTTACCAAATATTTAATTAAATCGCATTTTTTTAATGATGAACGTTTTAACACATTGTAATGGTTCATAAATTAAAACTATGTGTAATGCTATGTATCTGTCTGTAAGATGTAAATTTAAATTTTACAACCAACAAGAATATTTTTATAATGGCTCTTTGGCTCATTTTACAAAACTTTAAAATATGTGTTGCCTGTAAATCCATCTTAATAACTATTCACTGTAAACTCTCCATGCAGTACTCGCTAAGTGATAAACGATAAACTAAAATAGTACACAATAAATTTTAAGCCTCAAGCAGTTTCGTATGTGTTACACATTCGAAACCATTATTTTATAAGAGACCCTTAAGCTAATTTATTTAAAACCGGGGATACGTTTTCGTGCGTACCAACAATACCCACAGAACGTACCATATCTTGACATTAGAATAGATAATTTAATCACGATCGTGTCTTGCATTTTTATCGTTGACTATCTATTACAACTATCGTTAATTAGTGCGGGCGTGTTTTTGATTAATCGATTCAGGTCATAATAAATTATTAGATATGTTTCATAAAGATACTGGAAGTAAATGAATTGCGCCGACAAATAAGACTACCACCAGAAACTAATTTTTTATTTTGTTTGGCTTTCTACATGTACTGTTTTGTAAATTTTAACATACGTATTGCTCCTTTTAATTTGACGTGTGTAAAGATTTATAATCTGTTAACATTAATAAACGATTATTATTATTATTTATATTAATAGGTTAGGTTTTCGGTTTGTGGTTAGATTTCACATCTTAACCCTATCAGCCCAGGATTTTTAAATTTGAAAAAAAAAATATTGTTAATTATTATTGATGGGGAGCTTCTTAAGACCATAAATACCAAATTTGAACTGATTTGATTAATTAGTATAGGAATGAATTAGTGAGGCTTTGTTGAAGTGACATCTAGTGATAAACAGCAAAAATATGGATTCTCATAGTAAGTAGAGACATGTAAATGTTGCGGTGGCAATTGCCACCACCAGGGCCGAAAGGGTTAAATTTACATTCTAAATTTGTTGAAATTGAAGCGCACCAACGTGAAGTTTTAAGTTCATATTAATAAAAGATCATTGAATGTTCTTCAGACTGAATCAAACCAATCCAAAATTCGTGAAGCGTTTTGCTGAAAATTGACTTTCTTTTGATGTGATAAACATCTAATATACCTCAATGGATTTACTCCTTAAGAAGACGAATAAAAAAAAAATAGTCAAAAACTTGAAAAAAGCCGGAATGGTTACAGATATCAATTTTTTTTGACAGAGGCTTGAGCCATACAGCCACACACGGCCAGGAACAAACACATTTAATTTCGAAAATAATTTGAGAATGGTTGAAATATCTAGCGAAATAAACCAAAATTTGCACATTGAACATGTGTAACGAAACGCCATCGAAATCGAATAAAACTCATTTTATTTAGTGTGATTGTACAATTTTTTATTAAATAGAAAAAAAAATGGTTTTGGCATAATTTTTCGGTCTAATATCAAGGTCCTGTGGCGCAACGGATAACGCGTCTGACTACGGATCAGAAGATTCCAGGTTCGAATCCTGGCAGGATCGCTTTTTTTTATGGTTTAAACATAATCCGCATTTAAATCAAAATAACAGCCAAATATCTTCATAAAAAAAAAAAAATCTGCACAGAACTTTTCATAAACAGATTTCTAAATTCCTTTCTAAATTAACTGTGATCGTAAATGAAGTAACATAACAGAATAGACTTAATTTAATAATTCGTTTATTGACGTTAAACAATACAAATAATTTAACATAAATATTCTAAATAATGATAAATTAAATATTAACAAACAAAATTGTTCACTTATACTGCTACATTAATTGTCAACATGCCATCCATATTAAAAAAAATTCATACACAGCGTATTTCGTAAATCCACCCTCAATAATTTTTCTTTTCGTAATTTTAGAAAACTCGTGGTTTGATTTATTTATAAAAATAAATCTAATTTATATATTACAACTCTTTCTTTAATAAATAAATAAATACATTTTTCTTTCTTTAATTCTAATTGTCAGTAGAATAATGCTGTGATTGGCTGAAACGCACACACATGACCGAAATTGAGAGTTTCTATTGGTTTTTAGAATCGACAAGAAATAAACGTAAAACTTTGCGGCCTGTTGCAAAAAATATTTTGTTTGAAGGAACTTTAAATTGTGCTTAACTGTAAGATAACAATACAATCAATTGCATAATTAGGCGCCAAATGTTCAAAAATTTAAATGAAAAAATCAATCAATCAAGTGTTAATAAAAATGTGCCAAGTGATAAAAAAAAATTAGGTAATTAATGTACAGGGTGTTTAACAAAATTAAAAGGATCCGAAAAAATTTAAGGAAAAAAAACGCGACAAAACAAGTAGCCCAACGCGGGGCTCGAACCCGCGACCCTGAGATTAAGAGTCTCATGCTCTACCGACTGAGCTAGCCGGGCTTGTAACACGAACAACAACGTACAGGCTGGTCCAAAATCTAGGAGGTCTAGATCCCTAGATCTGTCCTAAAATCAAAAATTGCAATCGCAAGTACGACTTCCAGTATTACAAATGGGTGCTTGTCGGTACTCAATTGAAAGGTCTCGATGTCAAGGACAATAAACTAAAATAAAATAATCGCGAGATTTCCAACGTACTATAGTCTATTTTTCGTAAGATTGCAAACAAAGAAGGATAGGGCAAATATGACCTTGTTCAGTGATTGGTTGAAATTGTGGGAAAACTCACACCGGAGACATTTAATACTCCATCTTCATTTTTTCGACTGGTCTCTGTCATTTTACTAGCTGGCATTAGCGTAGCATAAGAGGGTAAATATTATACTGTCAATGTAGTATTACCGAATAAATTGAAGTATAAAATAAGAGTACTATATTTAAATAACATAATTGACAATGAATTAAACTCTTGCACTTAACTGAAATGTTGAATTCTAAGAAAATATGAATTTAAGGAGTATTGCGGCGCGTACGCTCATGAAGTGTAAACATGCGCAGTGTGTACACATGCCAGCTGTGCGAGCGTCCGCCATTATAGATACACCGTTCACGTGTTACTGTTTTGTTTTGTTTAGTGTTTCTCCTTATTGCTATGTGGTGTTTCTTTAATTTTGTATTTGTTCAATGACTGATAAATTCATCCCATGCTTTTCCGTCACACTGTCCATTATACATGAAATCCACGAGATTTAAATTTCGCACCAATATTTGTCACCAGATCCAAATGTTAATGGTGTAAATCAGTCTCCTTGTGTTTGCAATCTTAAGAAAAATAGGGTATAGTAATGGTCTTGATAGCATACAGGCTGGTCCAACATCTGGGAGATTTAGAAGTCCACATGCTTAGAATCAAAAATCTAGGAGATCTAGAAGTCCACATGCTCAGATTCAAAAATAGCGATCAGAAGTACGACTTCCGGTAATTAATGCTTATCGGTACTCAAATGCAAAGGTTTTGATATCACAATAAAAAAATTGCGAGATTTCCAATGTTCAAGGCGGAAATGGTGTAAGATACCGTAAACATACTTGTAAGTACACCGGTGCTCGGATGATAGGTGTGTACGTCAGTAGACAAAACGAGTAGCCCAACGCGGGGCTCGAACCCGCGACCCTGAGATTAAGAGTCTCATGCTCTACCGACTGAGCTAGCCGGGCTTATAAAATTAATAATCAAAGAAAAATCACGGCAATAATTTTGATGAAAAAGTCAATATATAAAAAGGCGGCAAATAATTAATGAATGTTCAACAAAATAAAAAGACTCGAGAAAAATGTAAGTAAAGCATCAACATACAGTTGGTCCAAAATATCGGAGACTAGTCTAATAAGTCCAATATCCTGTACCAGAATCAAAAATAGCGATCGAAAGTACGACTTCCGGTGCTACAAATTACGATGCTTATCTCTGTACGTAAATAAAAGATCTCGACGTCAGGGATTATAATCTAAAATAAAATCGGGAGTTGTCCAAATTACTATTATGGAAATGGGGTAAAAAAATCCGTAAAGATCCTTGTAACTGGGCCCTGTCGGTACTCGGATGACAGGTGTCAATGTGAGGAATAAGAAACTGGAATAAAAACGCAACAAAAGAAGTAGCCCAACGCGGGGCTCGAACCCGCGACCCTGAGATTAAGAGTCTCATGCTCTACCGACTGAGCTAGCCGGGCTTATAAAATATATTGTAACATAAGAAGAATTACATTGCATTACATTAATATTGATTTATATGTTAAATAAGTTATTATTGGATATAAACTTTTAATTCATAAAAATCATAATAATAAGAAACTAATGCCATAATTAAACATAACCTGACTAACCCATGAATGTTGTAATTATTGTTCTTGGAAATTAAATAAATAAATAAATGTGATGTTAAAACATAACTAAAATGCAAAACTATTTAAAAAAATGAAAATTATTATGTTCGTCTTGTAAAATGTATGTAATGTAGATTGTACTGATCTATTGTTGAAAATAAAGTTATTATTCGATTGATGGTTAAGGCGTTAACTTCGTGATACATTTTGGAACTTTAAATAAAACAATTTCTTTGTTAATATCACACTTTACTTTTTAGTTTACTTTAATTTTAAAATGAACTGCTTATGATCGAAACTCGAGTCACTAAAAAATAATGTTTGATATTAACAAAGAAACTGTTTTATTTAAAAGAAACTGTTATTATTACTATTATTAAACATGGTGTTACATTTGTTTTTAATTCTAACGTCAAAATATTATTATTACATGAACATCTTTTTTCACACGCTTATGCTGGGATTATAATTTAGAGTTTAGTGATTAAGTTTAGTAATGTTTTAAATAAAAAGATGCCCTTCATTTGAAAATTAAGCGTTAAGAATATTACATAATGCGCTTGCGTCTCGGCGTTGCCAAATCTTCAATCACAAATCTCTGAAAAATACTGTTTTGGGATGTAGTTCCTATAATTAATAGAAAAAAAACTCTAAAATTATTGTTTACAACTTTAAATTCTTCAAGTTTCTTTTTCATCGCCAACAACTCCGACAAATTACTTAAATTACTTTAAGCAAATTTTACATTTTACAAACATTCATGACTCATTTTGAGTCACTAATTTCTCCACGAATTACTTGACAACTAATTTCTATTAATCGACTCTTTCAATCGACATGAGGTTCCATCTTTATTCTAGACATACGAATTATACTTTGTGTAATTTGTCTTTGTTAGACTTTACTTCAAAATTGAAGATGTGACGTTTTAAAATTAAAAAAAAAATGATGCGATCCTGCCAGGATTCGAACCTGGAATCTTCTGATCCGTAGTCAGACGCGTTATCCGTTGCGCCACAGGACCTTGGTGGAAGATTTATAATGGCTCTTCAGAGCAGCGGCGGCTCGTGGATGTTCGGCGGTGAGGCAACGAAAGAAAATTTTACCGAAAAAGCAACTAAAGAAAATTTTACCGAAAAAGCAACGGAATATTTGCTTCCTCTATAAGAGTAAGTAGTGTACCACGAGCGGCATCTTTATCTTTGCCTCCCCTACGGAAATCCACGAGCCGCCGCTGCTTCAGAGTGACGAAGTGGTCTTCTAAAATAATAAGCTCACAATTAAATAAATTTAATAATATGGCCTGAATGTGTAAATATTCAACCTGTTCGTAACTCTGCAAAGCAAAATTAAGTCTAACTAACTGTAAGACTATAAACAAATAACTTATTGAAACCACTACTTCCCTGGCTATTTAAATTTTGATATTAATAATAATAATAATACTAATACATTTATTAACGGTAAATCACCTTTTTACAATATAATAAAAATAAATAATAATTCAAAAATTTTAAAACTAAAATTAATCACAATGAACAGGTGTTCTAATATATATATTGATTTACCACTGCAACATTGCGCTTAAGAGCTTAAAATCAAGGGATTATTATTACAGTTATTTTCAACTTACATAATTTTAATATTGATTTGCCACTGTAAAACTGTACTTAATACCAGTGGCGGCTCGTGGATTTCAGTAGGGAGGGCAAAGATAAAGATGTCGCTGGTGCCGCACTACTTATTCTTATAGAGGAAGCAAATATTTCGTTGCTGTTTGCATTCGAAAAAGTGAAAATGGCTAAAAAATTAAATTTATTCTTGAATTGAAAACAATCAATCAATCCACCAATTTGTAAATAAATTCAAAATTTTTGAGTTGAGTTTTGGCGGAAAAGAAAAAATTCCACACGTTGTACATAATTGAAACGATATCATTCTTCCGGAATCAGGTTTGTTTTTAAAGCACGTCGATGCGGAAAAGAGAACATGGCCAAAAAATTAAATTTATGCCAAAATTAAAATTAATCGAAAAGGGTGCCGTTCTAACCAAATCAGTTCGGTTTTCAAAAATCCATCAATTTGTAAACAAATCATTATGAATTCTTCAAACTACTTGTCTTTCGAAATCGGTTTGTATACGTTGATTCGGAAAAGAAAACATTGCCAAAAAAATCAATGTATGTCAAATTTTCTTTCGTTGCCCCACCGCCGAACATCCACGATACGCCGCTGCTTAATACCTTAAAATCAAGGGATTTTTTTTATAGTTATTTCCAATTTAATTAACAATAATTAGAGAGAATTTAAAAATACATTCTGAATTAGCAATTATAACCATATTTCCCGTTTATTTAAAGGTTTAAACTGGTTGAATCTGTACAGTCGTTGTATTTTTCGAAATCCCACACGATAAATATAAAAGATTTTCTAAAATATCCCTGTTACACCATGAAATCTGAAAAAGTTTATTTTTTTAAATATCGCAAGAAACCTATCGGTGATGGAATAATGGTAGGTGTGTAATGCAATGTTGATTGCAAGATCGGATAACTTCAGCAAATGAGAGGCGGAATGTAGGCGATGGTCAGTTGGCATCACCTTTTTGGGTTATATTACACCCAGACGCATTTCCTACGTCATTTACGTTTCAGATTCCAGATCATTTCCTGAAAAATATATTTGTCGCTTGCAATCCATCCTTCATTCTCGAGGATCTAATCATTATTATTATTGGCACGTACTCCATAGTATTTTTAAAATTTCCTCGTTTTTTTTTTCTTTTTAATTTAAGCATATTGCTTAAATATACATTTTGTTAGCCGTAGCACAATTTTTTATTATTAAACCACAGAAGATCAATACTTTTGTGGAAGGGGGTGATGCTGTTATTTTTTGCCCTCCTCTAACAAGAAGCCTACGGGCACCGATGGTCCAGAATTAATGTAACGTATTATTTTAGGACCTCGGAGTACGTAACATTTAAATAATATGCTAAACCAACATCCATCTACTTGTTAAATAATTTTCGAATAAACAGACTCATTTGTAGAAATTTCAAATCGGCGATCTTTTTTAGCAAGGGTCCACCGATATTTAAATGAATCTTTAATGAACGGAGAGCCCTTTATTCGATAAATATTTAAAAACAAGCACGATTGGAATCGAAGGGCGTACTTGGCAAAAACATCTAGTAGGTCATGTAATTTCTCTTCGTTGCCGAATTCCGAACCGAGAGACGCAATCGATAATGAAGTAAATGATTCAACTTAACTATCCATCACATAAATATTCAGTCTGGAAATCTTTTATGTATACAGAGTGAGGCTATCCATCCACAGGAGTCTTGTAAGTCCGTAAAAAGTTGGGCTTGGTTTAAGTAGCTATCCATCACATGGATATTCAGCCCTGAAATTTTGTGTGTGTATATTGGCTTGGACTTAGTTCACATAGCCATCCATCCAGTGGCGTAAATGCCCATCAAACGGTTTGTAGAATTGGGTGAAACTGACGTTTCAAACGTCAAAATTATAAAAGATGGAAATGAAAAATTATACTTCAAAGTGTTTACTCAAAAACTTTAAAAAAAGTGTATTTGTAATGTAGGATGTAAATAAAATATTATTATTATACTGGTCAAGAATCTGAACAAGAATTTTGATTAATAATGTTTAGTTTTGAAGGTTTTTAATGTGTAAATTTCATTACTTAAAATTTAAGCCGCACCCACCAGAAATTTCTTTCATCTCCAAAGAAAATTCATAAAATCGATACCATTTCCACTTTTCTAAACATCATCCAGTTTTGTTTTACATAACATACCTACATGTTTAATATTAACTATACTTCATTTATGCGACCTCAAAGCAAAGGGAATTACTATACATAATAAAGCACGTACGTGTACGTCCGCCCGCCCACGCACAACCCAGAAATCAGTGGGGAGAAGTGTATTCAGCCCCCGAAAACATTACCTACCCCTACGTCCGCGGTTTTACGTTAGGCTGTTCATGCGCAATACACCGAAACGAAGAAGATTCTCGTGAAATTGGGTTAGTAGTAGCGTAGCTGTACGGTAGCAGACGTCGCGGCGCCTTTGTAACTATTTTCTTTTGTACGACACTTACATCTCCATGCTAAGTACCTGATTACCGTTAAGTTTAAAAAAAATTATTATATAATCCATAGTGAAAATAATAAATGTCAATTATAAAAAATTACTATTAATTTAAGTACATGTATAACGATAACACGATACAAAATGTCTTTAGTGAGGTGCTGTTTTGAAAGTAGTGACGTTACCGAAGTTGTCGAAACTATGGTACAAAAATGTACAGACGCTGGCTGTAAGTGTTTACAACCCCCTATAATCCCTTAACCCGCCGCGGTGGCTATTTTTAGATTTGCTAATTGAATCATTCGAAATTCCCCGCTGCTTATTGATTTCTAAGTTGCGCCATCTAACGGCCGTTACTTGAACCACAATTACAACTTGGTTAATTACAGATCTCTATAATTGTGATGGATAAATAAATTACAAAATGTCAATAAATAAACAGAATCCTTCGTGTAAAGCGTTGTATATATGTAATTAGATGACGTTAGTACATCTCAAAACAATAGCGTCATCTAACCGCCATTACTCGAATTACAATTAAATAGATGGGAGCTCTTACTGACGATATATTCATAAATTGAGTTAATTACAGATAAGTAATTGTGGCAGTGACGGTTCGCTGGGTTTTTTCTGGTACGGCCGAGGAACAAGAGGTGGTAATACAGATAAGTAGGGTCAGTTGCAGAGACAGCTGGCTGCGTGACCTATCTGTATACCACCTCTTGTTCCTCGGTCGTACCAGAAAAAAACCCGCGAACCGTCACTGCATTGTGGAGGCTTTCACTTCGTGATCCATTTTGAATAATTTAAATAAAACGAATAACTTTGTTGGTATCGCTTTATTAAGTGATTAATAAAGTGATACCAACAAAGTTATTGGTTTTATTTGAATTAATTACAGATCTCTATAAATGTTGGAGATAGAGAAATAAATTGCAAGATGATTAACGTGATGTTAATAAATAAACAGAATTCTTCGTATAAAGCGTTGTATATATGTCATTCTAACCACTTTTATGAAATGACGTTAGTACAATATACTCAAAACAATAATTGCGTAGTAATTACTCATTAAACTTAATTGAAAAATTTCGTAAGTTTCTTGCAGTGATGAATTAATTACAGATGTCTATGGTTGTTAGAGATCAAGTCTTGTAATTAGACTTTTAACGTTAATAAATAGAATTCTTTATGTGAAATGTTAAGTATAACTCTAGCCACTTTTATGAGATGGCGCTTTTACTCCAGTTTACAGTTAGATATAATTGTTGGCGTTAAATTAGTTACAAGATTTTTAACGAGATGTCACTAATGACGATATATTCGTGTTTCTTGTAATGATGAGTTTACAGTTATTTATAATTGTTAGGATAGATGAATTTCATAATTAGTGATGAGATCAGTGACGGTTCCCAGTGACGGTTCGCGGGGTTTTTTCTGGTACGGCCGAGGAACAAGAGGTGTCAATACAGATAGGTGCGGTCACGCAGCCAGCCGTCTCTGCAACTGGCCCTACCTATCTGTATTACCACCTCTTGTTCCTCGGCCGTACCAGAAAAAAACCCTGCGAACCGTCACTGGATAAGATGTCTCTAAACTAACGAATAGAACTCTTCCTGTGAATGTTATAATTCTAACGGCTTGAGATGGCACTAGTACTACTGAGTCAACACAATAAACGCAAAAAATGATTCAACCTATAATTAAACTGAATTTAAAAACTCACTAAACGTTGTTATAGATAAATAAATCACAAGATTTGTAACAAGATTACTGAATAGAATTCTTCCTGTGAATGATAGTTCTAACGGTTTCTATGAGATGGCGCTAGTACTACAAAGTCGAAACAATAAACACAAAAAATGAATCTATCTATAATTAAACTGAATTCAAAAACGCACTAGAGAATTTTTTAATACAATTTAAAATCATACGGATCGTTAGTGCCATTATGAAATTCTCTCCCACATTTTATCAATTTCTTAGAGCTCGCCATCTAACGCCCATTTCCCCAATTTATGCAAGCAAGTGAGCAGCACCATGGACGAATAACAGTGAGCGACAAGGGATGTTGATAAATTGTAATAGATAAGCGCCATTTGTGACTAGCGGCGGGAACTACACGAAACACGCACACAACCGTTACGTGTGTATGTATTGTGTGAGCCACAAAATTTTTATTTCAGAGTTGGCTGTGAGATAAATGAGGTGTCACATATTAGTACACCATGAGACAGTGGCGGTTCGCGGGGTTTTTTCTGGTACGGCCGAGGAACAAGAGGTGGTAATACAGATAGGTAGGGTCAGTTGCAGAGACGGCTGGATGCTTGACCGCACCTATCTGTATTACCCTTTGACTATATACTAATATATAGTCAATATATAATATATAGTCAAAGGTATTACCACCTCTTGTTCCTCGGCCGTACCAGAAAAAAACCCGCGAACCGTCACTGCTATGAGACTAGATTAGTTCAACTGAATTAGATTTAAAAAAATGAATTAATCTCGGACATGACTGTGGCACACACCTTATTATGAAATTCATTCCCGCATTTTATCGATTTGCTTATGCTGCCATCTAACGCCCGTTCCCCTAATTTCTACATGCAAGTGAGCAGCACCAATCAACAATTAAATACAAGGTTGCTAATACGATAAATTAATAAAAATAGGTCGTCATGAATATAAATAGGTATTATCAGAAGCGGCGTGCGTGGTGTGGTCGCATAAAATGTAATTACAGTCACGACACAGTTCAACTGCAGCAATAAATAAACCCACCACAGGTGACAACACAGCAACACCTGCTTTTGACACTAGTTTGACGTTTCCCAGTGCTGTAATAATATGATGCTCGAAAGTACCGAATAGTATTAATCATGCTCGGTAAATATAATACTTTAATTAACACCCACCGCTGCTTAATGATCCCCGTTTAGGCTGGATACTGGACGTGCCGCTTTTTCAGCTTTTCGCGCTCCATCCCGAACCGTCTTTGTTTTGACTGCATTTTTCCATTCGCAGGTTGTTGTGGCTGTTGTAACGCATTGCGTCCTAGATATAAGAGATTAGTGGACAATATTTTTCCTGTAGCCCCTCAGGATGGCCTGGTCAAGGCGAACATGGAAAAGCTCACCTTCTACTCCCTCAGTTCGCCCGAGAAGCTCGATCGGATCGGGGAGTATCTGTACCAGAAAGCCGCCAGGGATATTTATAGGAGACGACATGGGTGAGTTCGTTTTTTTATTATTGGTATTATCTATCGTGTAAGCACTCGATATTATCTTTATTTACATTTATGTAATATATTAAAAATTTGTAATGCTGTGCTTTATTTACATTTATGTAATGAAATTATTAAAATTTGGTAATGTTGCACTGCAAATCCTTTAAGTGTAACTGGTTGATACTGGAGGCGTTTACTTTGTGATACATCTTGAATATTTTTGTTAATATCATACGATTTATTATTAGTGACTATAGTTTGAAAATTATCAGCACAAATAGAGTGTTTTAATTCACACCTTTAAATATAGTTTTGTAGTGTAGTTTATATTTTCTTTTTTTATATTGGAGTTTGAACTATTGATCAATGACAAACTAACAGTAGAGTGTGATGTCATGGTTATTTATGTGTGTATACAATATTTTATTGAATCCTGTTACAATAAGCTTTTATCTAAAATGGTGTTATACAATTAATATGACTTATCAGTAGAGGAAACAATTTAGATTAATTTTTGTGCTTTGATTCATAAACCAAATTTACTGTACATCGTAATGTACTGTTTTAAGTAATTGTAATATTTACAATTGCGGCTAAAAAAAGTAGAACACCTTGCCTTTTTTTCTAAAATTTATTCATGTAAACGAATGAACGATGCAGATAAGAATGCAATTGTGAACGAGCGTTGAGCCCAACTTACCCGAGTTTAAGAAAAATGTATGTCACAATCACGCCCAGATGTCATTGTACAGAAACCACTTTACAGTGTTTGATGTGTTAAATCTGGGCGTGGAATTCTTGGTTCTTATTTTGATGATCATCCTCAAGATCATTAAAATAAACAAATTGAAATGCCTACATAAGTACATAAACAAAATATTATGACTAATTTTTGAACACTGATGCGAGATCCATGTTTGTAGTGAAGTGTTGTTTGTTGTCACACAAACTATTATTTTCAGGTTCGTTATTATAGCGATGGAAGCAATGGACCAACTTCTACTAGCATGTCATGCACAACAACTGAACTTATTCGTCGAGAGCTTCCTCAAAATGGTTCAAAAACTTTTAGAATCCACCGAACCTCAACTGCAGATATTAGCTACTCAATCTGTAAGCTTAACACTATTTTGCATCACTTACAATAACTAAAGCATAATTTAAATCTTGAGTTATACAGGATGGGGCGCCGCATACGACTAAATAACATAAATTAAAGAAAAAGTAAATGATACGCTTCTAGCAATTAAGCAATTAAGATTTAAAAATACGGAGAGGTTATATTTTTCGGTTTCTGTCAAATGTCAATAAATAATCACTGAACGTACTTGTTGAGATAAAAAAATAATAGATGGCGCTGATGATATTCTAGATATAATTTTAAGAGGAACTTCAAAATACTCATACATATAGAACTGTAGGCATATCTGGGTTAATTTTCTCAACAGTATTTTCTGCTGGCTAAAAATTTTTAGGTCAGTTTATTAATAATATGTTCATAATTACAGTTTGTAAAATTTTTTGTGCTGATTAAAAAATTATGGCTCAGTTTATTAACACATTCACTGCCCACAACGCGCCTAGCGCGTTTACCTGTACGACGGTGTGGTGCCCTCTCCGCTCCTCGTGCGTTCAGTGTTCATTTGAAATTCAATGATCTTTAAAAAAAATTCGGGTGGCACTTGACGCATGTGACGTTGGCAGTGAATGTGTTAATAATATGTTGATTATTTCAGTTTGTGAAATTCGCCAATATTGAAGAAGATACTCCCTCGTACCACAGAAGATATGACTTCTTCGTTAGCAAATTCTCCGCCATGTGCCACAGCGGCGATAGCGGTGAGATCAGGAACAAGATCAGAACGGCCGGCATAAAAGGCCTGCAGGCTGTCGTCCGAAAAACCGTCTCGGATGATTTGGTGGAAAATATTTGGGAGCCGGTTCACATGGATAAAATTGTACCGAGTTTGTTATTCAACATGCAGGTACGTAAATAAACTACTTCATTCTACAAGAATGCCACAGAATTGTCTAAACTCCTATTGCAATCTCTATTGACTAAGCTGCCACAGAATTAGCAGCTCGTGAATGTTCGACAGAGGAGGCTATGAACGAAACTTACTTACTTTTATAAGAGTAATGCCCACTTGCACCTTTGTAATCAACCAAAATTTGCCTCGGATTTAAATAAAATAAAAGCAAACAATACGTTTGCCTAAATGAATTGATTCAGATCTAAAAAAACACTGAAAGATTATTTTTCGTTCTTCTGTAAATTGTCAATGAATTTTCACTGGACACAAAGAAAAAACTGATAATATTGTAATTTAAGGAAAGACTAACAATTACCGTCCTACATACAGGATGGTAGGCAAATCTGGGTTAAGTTATACTTGAAGCACTCTTAAAAATTTAAGCAATTCTTAAGTGGGTATTTTGCTTGCACCATACTTTAAGCACTTAAGAAAGACTTCAAATAACTAGTCTTAATGTTTTCTTTTGAGCATGACTTAAAATATAAATCCAACATTACAAAGCTACACTTAACGAAAAAATGGTACAAGTGGGCATAAGCAGTGCAACAGGAGCGGTTGCTATGGAGATGCATCAACACCCCTCTCTTAGCCTCCTTTATGAAAATTCAAAAATCACCAACGCAAAATACACAAATTAATAACAATTAAAATCCCCTACTTTTTTCCTTCATTTAATTTACACTATGAATATTCACAAACCTCCACTGTAAAACCCACAAATGACTAATAATTAAAATCCTTTACTATTCTTCCTCGTTTAATTTACACAAACGAATGTATTGCAGGAGTCGGCATTCCATATTAAGGAATCCGGAGGCATCGAAACTGCCCCCGATGACAATGCCGACCCTCCCATGCTGGCGGAAACTTGCATGAGGGAACTGGTCGGAAGAGCTTCCTTTGGACACATTCGGGCCGTCCTGAAACCAGTATTGAGGTTAGTTTTTTTTTTATCCAAACTCTTATTCCAGATTTTAAATGTGTTTTTTTTTTCTTGCATTTCAGACATTTCGATTTACACGAATTATGGGTTCCCAATCAGTTCGCCATTCACACTTTTAGAATTATCATTTTTTCAATTCAGGTAAGTGTTTTGTCGAAACTGTTTAAAATCCATCCCTCTGGCTTATAAAAAGCTGGTCACTTGGTAAGAAATAAATTATATTACAAGTTACGACTATTACACTCTATTCCAATTTTCGGGGTTATACCGGAAGTCACCACCAACTTCCTTATTTTAAACGGATTGCTATATTTTTTATTGCAAATTTGGATTACACATAAAATTATGTGAAAAAATCATTAAGTAACGTAACCTCAAAATTTAAGCTTAAGTTTTTCTATTGCACAGAAAATTGATGTATTTTTACATGTTAATATCTTGGAAACGAAAGGAGATAGGCATAGGGAATGCTAGTATAGATCAATGCAGAATTGAATTCTGCGTCGGAATATGTAGAAATATAGAGGGTGTTCCATTTAAAAAAATCGAGATTTAATGCTTTAAAGTTGAGTAAACGTGGTATGAAATTTTGAACACTCTTAATTTTATTTTTCCAAAAATGAATCACGACTGGGTACCTTCGGCTATTGGCTTTTTATGGCCAACATCGTTCAGAGATATGTATTTTTAAAGTGAATTATGAAAAAGCACAAAATTTTTTAAAATGTCAAATATTTCGAAAACGCTTAAATTTTGAGGTTATGTTACTTAATAATTTTTTTCACAGAATTTTACGTATAATCCAAATTTGCAATAAAAAATGTAGCATTCCATTTAAAATAAGGAAATTGGTGTTGACTGCCGGTATAACCGGAGGTCGACTAATCTTGAAAATATTTTCATTGAAAAGGGCACCCTCAAATATGTAAACGCTGAAAATCTCATTACGATATATTCATTACAAGTCCATATACTTTTAACGTACCATCTCGGTGGGACACCCTGTATTGGCAAGTTGTATGATTAAAGCACCATATGTATAAAAATTATTTAGATAAGGCATGGCCATGATAAACAAAATCACGGTCTTAGATTAGTTCAGCACGTTGTTGACTTTATGTCATATGAACAACTGGTGGCGAAGACGTGATGCGACGTATCAAACCTGCAACGTACGTTCCGAAATATAAAGCCACCCTTTATCTAAATAATTTTTATACATATGGTATATTAACTTATAATTTCAATAAAATGTTGCCAAACAAACTATTTTCGCGAGAATTCAAAGGAGCCATCATGAAGGTCTATAAAGCGTTTTATGTCTCAAAATGAATTTTGGCAATCGTGTTTGATATTTAATAGCCCATTCCCCCACCTATTTATAAGGTGTGAGCCACAGAATTATGTTGCCGAGTTGTCCATGCCTGAGAAAGAGAGAGACATAGCAGTCATGTCATGTCTGAGATTAATTCATTTTTTAAATCTAATTCAATTGAACTAATCTAGTCTCATGATGTTATAATGTGCGGGATACCTCATTTATCTCACAGCCAACTCTGAAACAAAATTTTGTGGCTCAGACGATAAGGTGTAAGCCACAGAATTTTATTTCTGAGTTGGCCATGCTTGAGAGAGAGAAACAGAGCAGTCATGTCTGAGATTAATTCACTTATTTTAAATCTAATTCAATTGAACTAATCTAGTCTCATGACGTAATAATATGCGACACCTCATTTATCTTACAGCCAACTCTGAAAAAAATTTGTGGTTCACACAACTATCGCAATATTTTTATATGTAAATGAGTGCAACATAACCAAAAATATGCATTTTTACTATCAACAAAAATGTCGCCCTAACAAAGCCTACTACGGCGAGAATAAATTGTGAACAGAGTATAAATATTTTCTATATTTTTAATCATGTGACAAGCATATTTTAAATTTGTGTAGGGATTGTTTTTATTGCTTCAATTAATTTCAGGCTCAATATTCGTATACCATTGTCGAAACTTTGATGGATCATTTGAATGGAAACACGAAAGCAACTCCCACTATTAGAACAAGTATTGTAGATGTATTATCGAAAATCATAGCCATTGCAGCAGGTGAAAGTGTCGGTAAGTGATTAAGTACTAATCATGATGATGGTTGCCACCGGTACTACGTGGTAATCCATAATAGCACTTACTATGTTTTAAAACAAATAATTGTGATTAAGTATTAATTCGACATTGGTTTAATAGTTGTTTTAATAAGTGATCCAGGTGAATGACCTTAGCTGTCGATGCGTCTTAAACCCAAAATTTATTTCTCATTTGTAGTCTTTGTAAGGTTAACCTCTTCACGCCCAGGTCAACAAGCAAGAAAAAACAAGTTTTCAAATTTAAAAAAAATGTACTGCTTTAGCGCCATCTATGGAATATTTTTTCATATTTTTTTGCATAAATGAGTTTATGACAGTGGAATAATATTTCGTAGAAAACCATAACAACAACAAAAAAGTAATTTTGCAATAAACCTAGGACTATGTTATAACCCAATCAAAGTAGCATGGGCGCAAAGTGGTTAATAATTTTTTTATTTTACCGTTTAAAATTATTTTATAAGTTACGTGTAAATTCTCATGTACTTTTTTGTATGCGTTATTAAATTTATTATCATTATTATTAGGTCCGTCTGTCCTGGAAATAATAAACTCCTTGTTGAGCCACTTGCGTGACTCGGTGCGCCACGGATTGAGCCAGACCGACGAAAAACAATATCAGGAAGCGCTGATCAATGCGTTGGGTGAATTCGCAAATCACCTACCAGATTACCAGAAGATTGAGATTATGATGTTCATCATGAGCAAAATACCCTTCCCACTCGTTAATAATCAAACGCCTGCTGATAATTTGTTACAAAGTATTTTGTTGAAGAGTTTGTTGAAGGTAAATATATTTGGTTTTTCTTTTTTATTACTAGTATTGAGGAATTGCAAATAATTTCAAATTTGTACAAAATTTTACAATGCATAATTTATTTATTCGTTACAACATACAGGGTGTTTCAGAGCTCTGGGAACGGTCAATCACGTGCTTATTTGTCAAAATTTCGAAAAATGTTTAATACAAAAGTTGTGTATAATAGTGAGCCGCACGCCCTAACAATATTTAAATGTATACAGGGTCTCTCATAACAAAGTTACAGACCAAACTTATGTTTTTTAAATGGAACACCCTGTATTTTTTGTCATTTTTTAATTATATGGAGCAAATAAAGGTGAGTTACTTCAATACTCCCTATACCTATTGTTTGCCGTTTTCGAAATATTTGAAGATTTGTTGAAATGCATGGTCTGGGTGAAATTTTATTTTTGCCCCAGTGATTGACGTTGAACGATTAAAATCATTTATATTATTTGGTTGAAAGCTCGAACTATAGAGCCAACCATGATTTCATACAAAAAATTATACAGGGTGATAAAAAAAATGCGATAGAAAAATCGAACTAGAACAGAAGTAGAATCCAATTATCTTTGAGATTGTATAAGGGTTCCTTGTTCCTAATCTTAATAGTTTTCTTGTATTCGGCGATTATCATATCAGGAATAATTATTATGATCTGAAAGATTACTGGATTCTACTTGAGAATACGTTTCTAAATACAGGGTGTGCCATTTGAAAAAACGAAGTTATTCAACTTTGTAATTTGGGTTTTTCTACCGCAGGGTGTTCCATTTAAAAAAACATAAGTTTGGTCTGTAACTTTGTTATGAGAGACCCTGTATACATTTAAATATTTTTAGGGCGTGCAGCTCACTATTATACACAACTTTTGTATAAAACATTTTTCGAAATTTTGAAAAATAAGCACGTGATTGACCATTCCCAGAGCTCTGAAACACCCTGTATAATTGGAAATTAAATTAATTCGTAACATATTTAAATTACATACAATATATAACTTACAAATCGCGATATTTCAGCATTATTTATTTATTTAAATAAAAATCTCAATTTTGAAAAATGTGTTTCTGACGTTACCCATTAAAAATCTGAATGAATTAATCTTACATTAAGTACGTTCATTTAAAAATAATCTCAAGTGTGTCATGATTTTTTATTTTTACAAATTTAAGTTGGTAACACATATTGAGGTTATGTTACTTGTGGCGTGTTCCTACCGATAAATTAATTTGCTGTGACAAATGACGCCAAAATTCCTTGGGCTGTGTTAATAGCATCCTGGGTAAGTTTGACTGGTCCACCACTTCCTGGTTTACGGAGAATACTACCCGTTTCATGAAATAATACAACAGATCGTGATAAGGTATTTTTAAATTCATCATAAATATTGAGAATGTTGTTAATTGTGACTTTTAGAACGATCTGACGTTTTCTTTGTCAATTCCGAACATGTGTGCCAACTTTAACTTAAAAAAAATAAAAATCAAGGGACACTTAAGATTTTTTTTTAATGAACATATGATACATCAAGGTCTTTATTCAAATAAATTTTCTTACATTATATTTTAGTACATAAATAGTTGAAGGGTGTTAGTCTGTCTGCGTTATCGACTGTCGGTCCTTCTGCCCCGTCTTGATTCCATTACCGAACTGTCTCATTGAATCAACAAATAAACTGATGAATTGTGAGAGGAGAATTAATCTTATTAATACACAATTTTTTTATTACAGGTTGGAACAAAGTATCAAACAATTCACTTGAACACGACGTTCCCCATATCGTTCTTAGAGCCGCTGTTACGCATGTCGTTAGCGCCGGATCCGGAGATGCGTTTGTTGGTTCAAAAGATTCTGCACACCCTAATCGACAGGCATCACAATTTGGACAAACTCTCGAAACCCACGTAAGTATTTCTAACGCGAATTATGAACGAGGGGTGATTTTCGTTGCGTTTTTTTTCAGAATTTACGTTCAGAAATTAGACTTGACCTTGGAGAAGTCCTCCAGGCCCGACCTGATATTCATCAATAAGCACGGCCCGATCATTTACGACGCCCTCTACACCAGTCTGCAAATGAACACTAACAACGCCGAGAATATCGAAGCGGTTTACACCACCCTGGCCCTCCTGTGTGTGGAACTCGCCAGTGTCGAAACGGTGATAGATTTACTGCAATTAGTTTTAGGGTAAGTAATAATAATATTACAATTTATACATCAACAATTGTTGACGCTGTGAATGATGATTGTGATCTGCACTGGTGTAGATCTCATTCACCGATTATAATAAAATAATGGTGCACTTTACCAAAATATATTCGGTAGTAATATACCTAGATCGAGGTTAATTATCAAAAAATAGTTTTTTGAGTACCTTGTTACCTAGTAATTTAACGAGACAATAACATTTGTTGTCGAGCTGAAGCTCTCGGTTAATAACCAGTTGACAACAAATGTTATGTCGAGATGAATTACTAGAAGGTAAAAGGTACGAAAAAAATGTGTTTTTGATAATTCATCCAAGCTCGCGGTATATTTGGGTAGATAATTTATCGAATGAAATAATAATAAGGATCAGGAAAAGTTATGGTTTATTACAAGCTGAGTAGTTTGGTTTGCTACAAGAGTAATTGTAAAAATTGAAACTTAATGACACTGACGTGACGTCATGAACATCATGTTTTTATAACCTTAAAAGCTACTCACCTAATTACCGTTTTTCTGTTATCGATTATGACAATGCAAAACATTGTTGTAATGTCAAGCTACCCCATTAATTATCGATTTTCTGTTATCGCATCCATTATTATGTGGTAAATTATCACCGTAATGAAATAATTACACTTATTAATACAAATTTACAGTAACCGGTCGTGAATTACAAAAGTGTTCAACTGTTTTTTGTAAACAAACATGAATGTATTCCCCTTATGTTCAATTGTTGTTTGTTGATTTTGTCAAGGTGAACCTTGATATGGTGGGAGCCGTCCGACTTGACACGTCCATGATTTTGATCCGAGAGCAGGTGGCGGATGTAAATAGCCGGAACAACAATACTTAAATTTATAAAACAATTACACTATGATGTAATAATAATTATTGAATTATAAATTTTCTGCAGGTTAAAAAAAATCCTCAGAAATAATTAAAATTACAAACAGACTAAAAACTGAATCGAATTAGTGTTATTATTAATGAACAATTTAAAATCCTAAATTAAAATTAATTAAACACGTAACTTAAATTCTTAATTAGTGAAAATAAACAAATCCACATTTTTCTTCCAGATTGCAAAGTCTAGCCCTGAATAGTTCAACGTTGAGTCATACGCAAAGGGTTAACCTCCACGCGGTGGTAATAAGCTTGCTGATATTGATACCGACGGTAGTTCCCATTCCACCGTTGGCCGATTACGCCGTGAGGATTTCGAAGGCGCGCATGACCGAAACCCCCTACTTGCTGCCCAACTTAAACGATGACCACACCAGCGTCGAACAGCTTCCCAACAAGTTACCGCATCTGCTCGTCGATCAGGTAAAATAGTTAAAAATATGATTTATTATTAGGAACAAATATTTCGTTGGTTATTTCTATTTTCCGCTCTATTGTTGCATTAGCAACAATCCATTTTTGTTTTTATCTGTTTTGCAGGTTGACAGTTTCCAATTCCAATTGTTTTATTCCTTAGCAGCTGTTATAGTAATGCGAATATTTTTTCCAGATGGCAGTGTGTGAGTACGTTAAAGCCGGTGGCTTGGATCCTTCCCGATTATCGCAAATATCACCTTACGGAGCAGGAGGGCCGGGTGTAGTGGCCGGTACGCAAAGACACAGCTGGGTTGAGAACACTGCACGTGGAAGCGTGGTGGAGCTAGTGGCCGGTGTCGAGGTTGACAGCGCATCTAGTTCACCTGGTGTACAAAGGGTAAATACATATCCATTTATTTACATTTATATAATCCATTCACGATCAATGTTTAATAAGTTAAATAAATATAATTAAATAAATAATAATCGAAGATTCTCCGTATAAAGCTGAATCAAAAGTGTGAACATGCCTCCGGCAGGGATCGAACCTGCAACCTCCAGATCTCTGGTCTGGGATGCTACCAGTTTAATAAGTTGGGTCAATTTTTTTTTTCAAATTGTGGAAATGATTAAAAATTTTCATTTTCCGCTTTGTTCACATGGAATTATCTCAAAATCTGGGGATGGGGTGTTTGCAGCTTTTTACAGAATCCTAATCTCGGATGAATATTGAGTAATTCTAAAAAGTTTCAAGTCGTTTGCAGTTGTTTTAATATTTTTTTTTCAAATGGTTGAAATGGTTAAAAATTTGCATTCTCCGCTTTGTTCACGTGGAATTATCTCAAAATCTGGGGATGGGGTGTTTGCAGCTTTTTACAGAATCCTAATCTCGGATGAATATTGAGTAATTCTGGAAAGTTTCAAGTCGTTTGCAGTTGTTTTAATATTTTTTTTTTCCAATTAAAATGATTACATTTTTTCACTTTGTGTTTTGTTCACGTGGAATTATCTCGAAATCTGAGGATGAGTTTGAAGTTATTCTGGAAAGTTTTAGTAAGTTAAGCCATGCTAGGGTGATATTTTGTTTTGAGGTTATAATTTACGTAAAATCCATTTCATAGAAATTTATTTACATGCAAAATCCATTTCATAAAAATTTATTTACATTTATATAATCCATTCACGATCAACGTTTAATAAGTTGGGTCAATTTTTTTTTTCAAATTGTTGAAATGATTAAAAATTTTCATTTTCCGCTTTGTTCACATGGAATTATCTCAAAATCTGGGGATGGGGTGTTTGCAGCTTTTTACAGAATCCTAATCTCAGATGAATTTTGAGTAATTCTGGAAAGTTTCAAGTCGTTTGCAGTTGTTTTAATTTTTTTTTTTTCAAATGGTTGAAATGGTTAAAAATTTTCATTCTCCGCTTTGTTCACGTGGAATTATCTCAAAATCTGGGGATGGGGTGTTTGCAGCTTTTTACAGAATCCTAATCTCGGATGAATTTTGAGTAATTCTGGAAAGTTTCAAGTCGTTTGCAGTTGTTTTAATATTTTTTTTTTCAAATGGTTGAAATGGTTAAAAATTTTCATTCTCCGCTTTGTTCACGTGGAATTATCTCAAAATCTGGGGATGGGGTGTTTGCAGCTTTTTACAGAATCCTAATCTCGGATGAATTTTGAGTAATTCTAAAAAGTTACAAGTCGTTTGCAGTTGTTTTAATATTTTTTTTTTCAAATGGTTGAAATGGTTAAAAATTTTCATTCTCCGCTTTGTTCACGTGGAATTATCTCAAAATCTGGGGATGGGGTGTTTGCAGCTTTTTACAGAATCCTAATCTCGGATGAATTTTGAGTAATTCTGGAAAGTTTCAAGTCGTTTGCAGTTGTTTTAATATTTTTTTTTCAAATGGTTGAAATGGTTAAAAATTTTCATTCTCCACTTTGTTCACGTGGAATTATCTCAAAATCTGGGGATGGGGTGTTTGCAGCTTTTTACAGAATCCTAATCTCGGATGAATTTTGAGTAATTCTCGAAAGTTTCAAGTCGTTTGCAGTTGTTTTAATTTTTTTTTTTTTCAAATTAAAATGATTACATTTTTTCACTTTGTGTTTTGTTCACGTGGAATTATCTCGAAATCTGAGGATGAGTTTGAAGTTATTCTTGAAAGTTTTAGTAAGTTAAGCCATGTTAGGGTGATATTTTGTTTTGCGGTTATAATTTACGTAAAATCCATTTCATAGAAATTTATTTACATGCAAAATCCATTTCATAAAAATTTATTTACATTTATATAATCCATTCATAATCAACTTTTTGTAAGTTAAGCCATATTATATTGACATTTTGTTTTGAGGTTATAATTTATGAAGGTGAGGCATGTGCTGTTGCCAGCTATATTTTCTGATACGATGGTCACTTTCCCATTGAATATTTTTCACACACAAATAAAACCGTTGGAAAACGTTTGTTATTTCATTGATACCTTTTATTAATGTCACGCAGCTTCCGACAGAATTGTGACAGTGTAGTTGCCTAAAACTAAATGCATGGTGTGACACATCATGACGTAGTGGCGGGGGAGTAAAATTTAAGGAAAAACCTGTGGCTTCATTTATCGACACATATTTTAATTCTCAAGTAATGCAGGCAAAGCTGTCAAACATCGTTTTGACATTTATCAAAATTTACTGCTTCAAGCAAACGAGACAATTGTCTCCTTGACAGATTGTAAGGTGTGAGCCACAGAATTTTGCTGCCGAGTTGGCCATGCCTTAGAGAGAGAAACATGGCAGTCATGTCTGAGATTAATTCTTTTTTTTTAAATCTAATTCAATTGAACTAATCTAGTCACATGATGTAATAATATGCGACATACCTCATTTATCTCACACTTGAACTCTGAAACAAAACTTTGTGGCTCACATGACAGTGTTTTTTTTTTACGTTGGCCACATTGAAAATCTACCAGTCACCTTTGTTAGCATAACAGGAGTTTACAGGGTTACTCGTTTCACGTCATTACGACTTCACTCTACACACACAAATTAGGCCACGGAAAGTGGAGTTAATTAAAAAAAAAAAGCAAACGAACTGCACCGTTATACTCTAATTTATCCGTAGTTTCGTATTTCGTATTTAAAATCAACTTTTAATAACCCACTAATCACCCATTCACGTAGGCCACGATAGCGGCAAAGCTTGGAGTCAAATTAGAGAGACACAAAAGCTGGGACGGTCTATTAAAGTTCATGACGCAAGAATCCCGCACCTCCGAAACCTCCCTGCGCACTTACTTCTCTCATGGAGGCCAACACGTAAACCCCGATCCCTCCCCGCTGATTCCAAAAAAATGCGTCTCACACTCTCGTAAATTTTTCAGAAGCTGCCCGAAGAGGAATTAACATTCGAGAGCATGAAGCACGTCCTGAACGAGACACCGGAGTCGCGCAAGGAGGCCGAAGCGGAGAAGCGCGAGCAGATAAGCCGCACGTTCAGAACGGCCACCTTCACCGAGCTGACCAAACGCACAAAACCAAAAGTGAGTATATACAGGGTGAGTTTTTTTCGATGTTCTCTATGGGGATCTCGGAAACTATAAGAGATAGAGAAACGGTTAAATGGACAAAGAAGTGCAATAAAATAACCCTTTCTCAAAACTAGATATCTTGAAAAATGTAAAAAGTGTAAATTTTTTCAAATAAATATATCTCGGTTATTATGACAGATAGAAAAAAAAGACAAAGTTGTAGATAATTTTACACAGCTTAAAATAAAAACATTTTTTTCATGAAATAAATTCAAAAAACGAAATATAGCCTGAATAAATGAATATTCAACCTGTTCGTACGAAAATGTATATTCAGGCTATATTTCGTTTTTTGAATTTATTTAATGCTTTCTGCAACATGTAAGGTTGTTTCTAATTTATTTTTTCATGGCTAACTATTTCTTGATTAATACTAAAACTTAAAAATGACTGTAACTCACTTATTTTTAGAAATAACTATGTCATATGTGATATTGGATTAAAGAGAAAAAAATCGTCTTTTCAATGAGGTCATAGCCAACCATGGTTTCCATTTAAAAAAAAATTCAGTTTGACATATCTCGGAAAATAATGGCTTTAAAAAAATTCTGAATTTATTTTATTAATCTGCGTAAAATTATCTACAACTTTGTCCTTTACAGTTTTTTTCTACCTGTCATAATAACCGAGATATATTTATTTGAAAAAATTGACACTACATTTTTGAAAATATCTAGTTACCCTTCACTTTTTTGAAAACTTTGAAAGTGTTATTTTATTGGGCTCTTAAAACTGCACTGTTTCTTTATCTCTTATAGTTTCTGAGATCACCATGGAGAACATCAAAAAACTCTGTCTACGCTAAACCGTTCCTTAAAACTTTTCGTTTTCCATGCCAAAATTCGCATTAACTGAACTTCTGTCAGTTACCTTACTATTTTCAATTTTTTGATCTTCCCAATGAAACAGTGTGTGACTTGTGGCTTCTTTTCAGCACGACGTTCTGCAGAACAAGCTGAACGAAATATTCAAATCGCTGTCGCAGACGAACGGACCGAGGACTCCGACGGAGAAGAAGCCGAACGTGCCGGTCTACGAACGGAACTTCCCCGAACTGTTCATCCATTAATCCCCGCAGTTTAATCTTTCGGTAAGGTGGTCGGTGATACGGTTATTTCTTCATTCTAAATACAACTGATATTCTATGATTTTTATTCTTAGCAATATAAACTTGTTATCGATAATACTTCTTGTATTATTACACTTAATATGAATATATACATGTTAGACATGAAAATATAGAAATATTTTATTCTTGTTGAGATGTGTAAAATTTTATTGTAAAAATATGAATGTAAATATATTCTAAAAGGTTTTATGATATTATTTCAATTCGATTTTTATTTGGTTTTTAGGTTAAGATCTTTGTTTGCACATCTTCATTTTGTCTACGACAGTTATATTCATGTTTTTGGTTAAATAATGCTATACGTTATTCTCTCAGGGATTAATGTACGAGAGGGGATTATGATTTCATTATTCCTTTCTGCGAACCAATGAAAATGTGGCGCTTGACACAAAATGCTTTGCAATTATCAATTACCAACCACGTATAAAGACCGGTTCACAACAACCCAGGAATGGTGGCGAGAACGGAGTACAAAAGTTAAATGATATGATTCGCATGTTGACATACCATACACGACTAATAACTGACGGGAACGAGGAGCTTGGTATATTTTCGTTCCCATTCTCGAGTTGTAAAGCGGCCTTAAGTGCACAAATATACAACAGCGTATGGGAACCAGGCGTAAGGAATTTATTTGTGATAGATGGCGCCAAAAAGATAGATTTTTGTAAATGTTTGTTGGAAACGCCTGTGCTGAATCTGAAACACCTGCTGATGAAAAATAAACCTCGAAATTTCCCTGTTATATGTTTTAAGTTAGGAGTTGAAGCCTAGACTGGTTTATTGATTAAGGTAAGAAATTTACATGTTATTTGACCATAAAGAATAACAATGATTAGATTTGATTAATACGTAATCTGTAGTTATGAAAATTATCCATATTATTACTTGAAGCTTTTTGAGTTAAATAAAGTAAAATTGGGTATAAAAACCAATTATTAAATTAACAATAAATAAAGCGATGGCGCACATTTTTTATATTAAATCTGTCGATTGCAGGGAAAATATAGCTCGTGTGTAGCTGAAGTTACTTTAAATTATGAAGATACTGATTTAGAACCTATGCAATCGAAATCAAACTTTGTAATCTACCAATAAATGATATTAATCGTTTCGCAGTAATCTCCATAAGACCCAATGTTAATTTTAGTTATGATTCGCGTAAATAGATGGCGATAGTGTGCTATGCCGCACAAACGTAATCTGTCGTAATTGTGTAATAGACAACTTCATTTACACAATAATTGTACAAATCAACCTACACTGTTACATAGTATTTATAGGCGACTAATGCTTTTATTTGCATTATTATTTAATCCACAACTCAAATTCTACTTTTGCTTATTTACAGTGTATTTCAGTGACGGCTCGCGGGGTTTTTTCTGGTACGGCCGAGGAACAAGAGGTGGTAATACAGATAGGTAGGGTCAGTTGCAGAGACGGGTGGCTGCGTGACCGCACCTATCTGTATTACCATCTGTTGTTCCTCGACCGTACCAGAAAAAAACCCGCGAACCGTCACTGGTGTATTTACATTATGTCATGTCGCGTAACGCATACACATCTACATGATGTCATGTAGCGTAACGGATACCTTGTCTGACTGCGGATTATAAGATTAATGCGATTCAGAAAGAACTATTCCATCATTTGATCTGCAGTTCATTGTTGAATTTTTATATTTTCGTTATAGGTATAAAGTTCGGGTGTTTTGGCGCGGTGCACTTAGCAGTTCACTTATCGTCCGGTAGGTGGCGCAAGCGTGGTGGTAATTACGAACTTGATTTAATTCAATCGTAAATTTATTATTGAATTATAATAAATAAAAACCATTGTTTTCAGCACAAACATTACCCTCGGAAATGAGCGACTTGTTTATTAATTAAAATTATCTGATGTCGTACTTGTATATTAGGCAACTTCATTTACACTATAACTATTGTATCATATATACGACAAATAAATGCTTCTATTTCCATATTATTTACGACCGGTTCCATAATCTGTTTAAAGTCTCTTTTAAACACAAAAGGCGCCTTTACAGCGTAAAAACTATTCCACAACTCAAATTTGATTTTTGTTTATTTACAATGTTTTCTTGTTTAATCGTCTTATAAAATTTCACTGAGCCTGCGCATTTGTGCCATGTAAAGCATGAGGTCCTGTGGCGCAACGGATAACGCGTCTGACTACGGATCAGAAGATTCCAGGTTCGAATCCTGGCAGGATCGATTTTTTTTTGCCTAATAATTAACTGAAAGAGGCTCTAGAAATTCTATTAAACTTTTATTTAAATGAATCGCTTCAGTTTTTCTAAAATTGTAATTGCGGAAAGGCAGCTGCCATAAATGATATCGCAGGTTTTTCGTTATATTATATCATTACAACTGGTGTTTTTTTCAATTTTTTCGCTCTAAATGCCCGTGCTATACTTTGATCAATGGATTTTTGCGTGCACGTCGTAGCTAGCTGAATCTACTCCGACAACATTTTCATGAGTTTACTCTCTCTACGATAAGTTAATTTAGTGTACGGTTGTCGTCCAAGGCGAGAAAAAACTCTGTTTTCGGTAATGACGCATACGCAAAGATCCATTGATCGAACTATATCAGGCAAACGTTGATAAATAATTATAGTTTTTTAATCCTTGTTAAATCGAATTATCTAAAGCCAAACACTCAGCTGAAGGATTTGATCAATGGGCTGTTAAGCAAATTAATAATTTATTGCATACATTTTACCGAATCATTAATTAACCCTTTCAGTCCTGGATTTTTAAATTTGAAAAAAAAAATTGTTAATTATTATTGATGGGGAGCTTCTTAAGACCATAAATACCAAATTTGAACTCATTTGATTAATTAGTATAGGAATTAATTAGTGAGGCTTTGTTGAAGTGACATCTAGTGATAAACAGCAAAAATATGGATTGTCGTAGTAAGTAGAGATATGTTAATGTTGCGGCGGCAATTGCCACCACCAGGGTCGAAAGGGTTAAGGTAAAAAAATATGTTAATAATTAATATTAATAATTCCACCTTTAAGTATGTGGATGTGTAACAATTGTGGTATATGCCCGGCTAGCTCAGTCGGTAGAGCATGAGACTCTTAATCTCAGGGTCGTGGGTTCGAGCCCCACGTTGGGCGCAACTTTTTTTTGACGAAATTTGCATGTGGTTTAAAAAAGTTACAATGTGAAGTATTTTTTTTAGTCAAATTATTAGTAATTATATGTTATTCCTAATACGTGTTGAAAATTTATACATTAATTAAATTATTCATAATAAATACAGTCTGCAAATAAATACTTCATCAAAGGCAACTTGGCATTGAAATAAAAGTGAAACTGTACGCAGCAAATAATAAAATAAAAACAGTTACGTTTTGTCGGAGTGAACGCGCATGACGGCGCAAGGGGGCTACGATTTCGGCGCCCACAATCTGCCATGTTCACATATGTTTACCGTCCCGTTCCGGCTGTCAGTGTCAGAGCGAAGTTAGACCCGAGCGTAGTAACAATGCAGTGAGTGCCGTTTTCGATCCCAGCGAGGAACGTTTATTTATTTATAAGTCAAAATACGCTTCGTCAAAAATTCCCGTGACCGTGAAGCTATGTGGAGTTATTTGGAAGTGGCCGAGGAATTTATTTACGATCTCGTGGGTAAGTTAATAAATTATTCCCCGAATTTAACGCGGCGAAAACTTGTTTTGTGGCGTGATCGGCCAGATACTTTTGGTCTATTGTTGTCTTCATGAATTACTGTTATTGTTATGAGTTCTACTTTTTTTTTTCTAAACAAGCAATGTTATTGTTGATCGAATTTTACTTAAACAATTCTGGTGCAATGTTGCAGGCATGCTTTGTTTACGCAGTAATTAGTCATGTTGTTGAGCTTATGATTTATTCAAATTTCATTTCATTTGAATTGAATGATACATGTTTTGTCGAATAGAAATAATATAATGTAACATATTTTTACATTAATTTATAGCCGTGTTGTATATCGTGAGAGCCACGAGATTTTGATTCAGAGTTGGCTGTGAGATAAATTACGAATGTCGCGTATTAAAGATTAGGATGTTTATCCTGAAGGCTATTCGAACTAATATCAATGAAAAAAAGGGTTGGTTGGAGAAAATCAAAAATTATATGCCCACCATGTTCATGAAAGCCCTTATTTAATAATACAAATTGTCTCGACTTTTATTTTAATTTGACAATTCACGTCATAGAGGACTGGATTAGTTCGGTTGAATTTAAAAAAAATCTCATGACCATCTCAGCAACAAATTTTATTGGATTGCATCTTATTTATACAGGGTGCCCGGATTTCGTAGGGACAACATGGGCAATGAAGAAATAGAGAGATGGGCAAATTAGCAAAAAGGTGCAGGTTCGAGAGCTCATTAAGAATCTGCCCCTAAATCCCACTTGTCATGGACCACTTGTTCGAAATTAAAATAAAAACAAAATCTCATTTCTTTCATTTGCCGTAGCTTCTCTGCTACCCAAAATACCGAGATGCGGCTGGAACCAATTTCCATGACAATTTAAACACTTTATTTTTGGCACTTCATAAAACCAATGTTATCTGTGTAAATTTTTAGTAACTAACAGAAGTTGTCCCTACGAAATCCGGGCACCCTGTATATGGTGCGAACCTTCCCAGGGCTCCTGCCATAAAAAGCAAGAAAATCAGTTGACATAACATATCGAAAGTAAATAATTTCAGTTATTTACTTATACTGCTTTGAGAATGACGAGCAATTGTTGAAACGTAAAATAATAATAATTATTCGGTGCTATTAACCACTTCGCGCCCATGTAACTTTGATTGTGCTATAGGATAATCCTGAAAAATTACTTTTTTCTTGTTGTTACCTTTTTCTACGACATATTATTCCACTGTCACAAATTTACTCATTTGTGCAATGAAATATGAAAAAATATTCCATAGATGGCGCTAAAGGCGTATTTTTTTTTGTAAAATATTTTTGTTTTCATTTTTTGAAAAAGCGGAAGTTATAAATATCTTGAAGCTAATGTAATTTACTTAAGAGTATATAAATATTTTGCATAAACAATATGAAGGGTAAAAACAGGTTTAACGATTATCGCGGATGCAAAATAATAAAGTTTAAAAATCAAATAGATAAGGCTGAAGGACCTGTTGAGGCCATTTGTAAAAGTGTCTCAATAAATGTATAGTCTCTCTTTCTCAAATAGATATTATTATAACACTTTCTTTTTGAATATATATTTGTTTGCAAACAAAACAATATGAAGGGGAAAAACTAGTATAACGATTGTCGCACAAGCAAAATAATAAATTTTGAAAATCGAATAGATTATTATTTTTGAGTGCAAACGTGTTTACAGGACAATTTATTTACATAATACGAAACGTAATTGCAATTTATTATTAAAACAGTCGGACCGTGAACACGATAACAAATGCAGTTTACGAAATTGAATGGAAAGCGCCACACTCGAATGAACTCCTGGTGGCTTCATTTCACGGTATCTAGAATTTATTATTCCTTATCGTTTAAACAGTGCAGTTATATTGACTGCGAACAACAACAATGCAATCTCAATTTGAACGCAATTAAGGAGTGCACTAAAGCGCCTCACCGGATGAAATTAATCATTTTGGTTTAATAACAAAAATTCACTTGCACTTCTTTTGTTCTTGATTTTCGAGAAGCAATTCGTAATACTTTTTTCGCCTGCCTCTACGGAAACCGTATATTTCGGCCATAAAAATCGGGCCGAAACTACGATGTAGCGTATCCAGGGCCAAAAAAATAATATGCATGATCTAGACAACCTTCCGCGGAATATGAGTAGGCTATGCAAAAATCTGACAGTGACAGTTCAATGGTGCGCGATGTAAATTTTCCTGAAACACTGTTTTTACTTAAGGCAGGCGAAAAAATAACTCATGCCAAAATGCTTTAGCAACCCTTCACTTGCGGCGGGTAGCTAAAGCCTATTTTCGGCCCTTGATACACTATATACTATTTGGTCTATGATTATAAAATGATGATGGTTACATCAAGCTTATGCAAATAAAAATTGTAGCCCAAGGTCAACAAAAGTTGCAGTTTTGTCTGTCTCTGATGAGCATTGTTCTCATTTCTATCACTGTGATAGCCATAACGCAAAAAACAAATTTTCTGTAAAATTTATAATTGAAATAAACAAATTAGAAACAACCTTACTTGTTGCAGAAGGCATTAAATAAATTCAATAAAACGAAATAAGTTATTTGTTTATAGTCTTAGTAAGACTTAATTTTGCTTGCAGAGTTACGAACAGGTTGAATATTCATATATTCAGGCTATATTTAGTTTTATTGAATTTATATAATTGAAATATCTCTCTTGAAAAATTTGTTTTCTTTTTATTCATTTACGACCCTCCCGAGGTATCACGTTGATCCCTACATTGATGATATAAAATATGATCTAATAGAATAACATGATGAATTTCATTAGGTAATAATTATTTTCTTTATTATCTGAAGATAATAAGCTCTGATAAACCCTTTATCAGTAATAATGTATTGATAAAATTATTTAATAACGTGTCTGGTTGAATATCCCACGTTTTGTTTGCATTGGTGGATTTGTATGGTTCACAAGAACTGAAGGGGTATGCGAGTGTGATCCGTTTGTTTTAACACATTCGCTGTATAAACGTATGCAAGTATAAAGTTGGACGCACTAGCACGTCGGTAGCAGCGAACGTGTTAAGATATATACGACATTTGAAGCTTGTATTTTTGCATTTATTTATTGTTTGAGGTCTCATTAGCCCCGCCAATGGTGTGTACCCAAGGGGGGTTTCATCCTTGTAACAATACATCATTCGATCTTCAGATTTTACTTTAATTACTTCAATCCAGTCTTTTGACTGTTTATTTTCCTGACATTTCCAGACTTCTTCTTCGGTGTCACTTTTCTCATTATTGTCTGCTGCATTGATTTTGTCTTGATGCAGGGAGTTCAGATTTTACTTTACAGTTTATTTACATCATTCGATCTTCAGATTTGACTTTAATTACTTCAATACAGTCTTTTGACTGTTTATTTTCCCAACATTTCCAGACACTTCTTCTTCGGTGTCATTTTTCTCATTGTTGTCGTCTGCATTGATTGTGTCTTGATGCAGCGTGTTCAGATTTTATTTTACAGTTTATTTATCTGACACTTCTTCGGTGTCATTTTTCTCATTGTTGTCGGCTGCATTGATTTTGTCTTGAAGCAGGGAGTTTGTTTATGTATCCTGCAGATCAGATTCAGAATATCATGGTCGAGAAATAGACTTAGTTTTATATGCAATGAATTAGATTATATAAATTTGCACAAATTTGAAATGTCCGAAACCAAAAATGCATTTCATTTCAATACAATACATGCGGCGAAGCAACGCATATTTTACAATTGTTGCTATTTCCTATTATCTCCTTAATGTATTTCACCGCATTTGCATTATGACTTACCAATCAATGGCATTTGTATGCAATGTTTTAATTGGAACACTCCAAGTTGTATTATCAAGCGGACTGTCTTGTATAAACAATGAGGTTCACCTTGGTTTGATTGTTAATCACCGATTATATTTTCAAGTATAAATTACAACATTATTTTACGATAACGTTGTTCCTAATCTCAATAGTTTTCTTGTATTCGGCGATTATCATATCAGGAATAATTATTATAATCTAAAAGATAATTGGATTCTAATTGAGAATATGTTACTAAATACAGGGTGTGCCATTTGAAAAAACGAATTTATTCAACTTTATAAGTTGGGTTTTTCTACCACATTTTTTTATCACCCTGTATAATTTTTTGCATGAAATCATGGTTGGCTCTATAGTTCGAACCTTGAAGCAAATAATTCAAATGATTTTAATCGTTCAACGTCAATCACTGGGGCAAAAATAAAATTTCATCCAGACCTTGCATTTCAACAAATCTTCAAATATTTCGAAAACGGTAAACAATAGGAATAGGAAGTATTGAAGTAACTCACCTTTATTTGCTCCGTATAATTCAAAAATGACAAAAAATACAGGTTGTTCCATTTAAAAAAACATAAGTTTGGTCTGTAACTTTGTTATGAGACACCCTGTATAAATTTAAATATTTTTAGGGCGTGCAGCTCACTATTATACACAACTTTTGTATAAAACATTTTTCGAAATTTTGAAAAATAAGCACGTGATTGACCGTTCCCAGAGCTCTGAAACACCCTGTGTAACATTTCTTTTGTTCGCTATGCGCATGTCCCAAATCGCGCGAAATCGCGTTCATGAGTGTGAGAGAGAACTTCCAGTGTTGAAAGAGTGCGGTGCAGATAGTGTGTGACAGTGCTACCAACTAAATTCTTATCACACACACACACACACACACACGCAAATGCACGCGAAACACCCACGCACACATTCATAATAACCTAAGAGAGCGTCAGCCGCGCACAGGGGGGGGGGGTTATTTGAATAGGGAGAATTGGAAACGCGTCATCCACGCCATCTCACAGTCATCTGGCCCAACTAACGCAACGCAACGCTGCCAAATCTATGTACAAATCTTTGTAGGCAAGCAATACGGTCATATTTTTGTTGGTTAAATTTATTTTTGGTATTTAAGAACAACCCTATTTGGATGCGTCGCACTGATGAGAACCAGAAAGTTCGAAACACTTGCAAAAATGAATTGTAAAGTCGCAATTTTAAATTTCCCGCTGGCTCGGTGTGTTCGGCCAGATGACTCGCAGACGGCGCTGATGGCGTTTCCAAAAGTTAACATTGAACTGTCCCTGTGGCCGCGCATGAGCATTTCGAGCAAAAAAAAAATAGAGTAAGACATCTTCATCTCGATTCTTGGACACAATTCTATGCTTTGTATTCCTGTTCCATGAGTATATGTTATAATATTTTGATGTCTTGTAGTGTTTTGAGGTTACTAATTTTAAAGATAGTTTTTAAAACAAAATGACAAGATGTCAAAATAAATAAAATGCACATGCACCATGGTGCAAAGATTACATGGTATGCCTATAACTCCCGTACCACGCCCCTTTTGAATATTTTTGATGCTGCAATTACCAACCATGAAAAATGAAACTATAAAAATCAACACTAACGAAAATAAATTGCAAAACACGTTAAAATTCTATTTCGACATAAAAACACGATAAAACATTTAGTTTATTACACAATGATATATTAAAATATCACGAGCATTAAAGTTTTTTTTTTTATTTAAACAATTAGGTTGGTAAGAAAATTAATAAATGTGGTTTTATATGTTTAATTTGCTATTTGCACACTAAACAATACGAAAAAATATGATAAAATGTAAATAAAGTACGTGCGATAGACATTTAAATTAGTTATATCGACTTTTTTTAGTAGCAAGTAGTTTTACAAAGTTGCATCACTGAGCATCGGCCAAATGAGAGAGGGGAAGATTTTAGAGAGAACGCGGCCGTCTAGGCACACCATGTAATCTTTGCACCATGACATGCCTGCACTGAAATAATTCAGGCAGCCAACATCGGATTACTTAAATTATTAGGGATTTAAAAAAATGTGCTGCCAACTATTTTCGACTTTCTGATCTCACTGTACATTTTGGCCACGAACCCATTATCAATAGCTGACTGATTTCATAATAATAAACACACTTTATTGAAACTCTGCGAGTTACAAATGGCCACCGACTGAAGTTTTTCAGCCTACAGATGGTTTATTTGTGGCTGGGCGCACACATTAGATAAATACGCAGTCTAGGTTTTACCGATTCATATTAACCCTTTCGGCCCTGGTGGTGGCAATTGCCACCGCAACATTTACATGTCTCTACTTACTATGAGAATCCATATTTTTGCTGTTTATCACTAGATGTCACTTCAACAAAGCCTCACTAATTAATCAAATCAATTAAAATTTGGTATTTATGGTCTTAAAAAGCTCCCCATCAATAATTAACAAAAAAAATTTTTTTTTCAAATTTAAAAATCCATGGCTGAAAGGGTTAAAAAGCTTATTTCAAATTTTATTTGATAATGTTATCATCTGTCGAGTTTAAATAAATAATATAATTGGCTTCAATCACATTTTTTTATTTTTTTTTGCAGTTGAATACATCGACATCGATTACTCCTTGTGGTTGACATGGCTGCTGATGCCTCTGATAGTTACCATTTTGTTGCCAGTAGTGATTGCCATCCTGTTTTATTTAACGGCCCTAATTTTGTACATCTACAAACTGCACTGGAGCACGCTGAAGCGGACAATCGATATACGTGACAAATGGGGAACGGCGCTCAAGATCATTTCCGCCATTTGGGATGCTCACGGATGGATCTGGCATGGTACGGTATCTTGACACTTCTCAAATATTAATTTTGAAACTTAATAGTATAATATTTGCTCTAGTGAATATTTATATATTATAATAATTTATCTAGTAATGAGCCATTATGTTTGAGGCACATTGAATTTAAATCAATATTTCCTGTCCGAAAGCAGGTTTTAAATATTTTTAACAAGATGACCAATTAATTTGTCTAGTTTAGAGTATAACTGGACAAATCAATAACAGTACTAATAAATATAACTTTGGCTTAAAATGACATAACACTGGGATTATATTTTCGACTGTGTAAACAGATCTTTCAAATGGTAAACCAATGCAGAATTCGAGGTTATGTTCTGCAATTGAGAATTTGAGGATATTTTCTGCGATTGAGAATTTGAGGTTATGTACTGCGACTACATTACAAATATTTTAATTGATGTTTTGGTCAATTTTATGCTTTATGATTTTTTTAAATGGAGTAGCATAATTTACAACCAACCAGGAATGAACAAATTTACATTTTCATGTTTATTAATAATTCAAATTAACGTCACAATTTATTGATTTTCATGGCAACTGATTATGATTAATGAAGAATTCGAACTGATATAATCAACAGATCAAAATCAAAATACACGAGCCAATAATAACTATTAGAAAACCAAATTATGAGTATTTTAACAGAGCATAATTTGCAGTTTGTACAATCTATTCAAAATTTATATAAAAATCATCATTAATTTTCTATCCTGCATGTTTTATTTTCATTTAAAACGTGTACTCTGATCACATTTTATTCTCGCCGCAGTCAGGGTGTTTTTTGTCCTTATATTGGCAAGTTGTATTTTTGATGGTAAAACCTATAATTTCAATAAAAAGATGTCACACAATACTTTTACATGTGAATAAGGGATATTATAAAACGCAACATTGCATTACACATAACCAAAAAAATGCAACGACATAACCAAATTGTAACAAAAGTAATTTTTTACTACCAACAAAAATGTCACCCTAACAAAGCCTACCGAGGCGAGAATAAAATGTGAACGGAGTATACATATCTTGTTATTCCATTTATTTTCTTTTTCGTTTACCGGAAGAAGACTACCTTTTCTCAAACTTACAAAATATAGACTTTTACGATTTTAAATTTCATACCTACCATTTGGATTTATGACAAAAAAATATTAATTGCTAAAACTCTTCGTTCTTTTTATTCAGTAATAAAGTTGGTACTTCGTCATAACTTTCCAAAAATAAAATATGAACATTTCTTGGGCGACCCTTTGAAGTCGTAATAAGTCCAGTTTAACACGCACAAATATACATATTAATGTCTTGAAGGTACGAATCCATTTTATCAATTTGGATTGTAAAGACACGGTTTTATGAATTTTACTGGAAGTATTTTTTTATAACCCAAAACATGACTGAAGAATCTTGCGATATGTGATCTAACAAATATCATTTCTTTAAACGAATTGCATCTACACACCCCATTAAAAAAATCGTTTTTCTACGGTATGAAATTAACAGAATTGTAAAGATACAGTTTTATGAATTTAACCTCTTCAGGGACAAATTAATTTTGAAGTTTCAAATCCTTTAAGAAACAATTGTTATCTCGCCAGTAGAACCGGAACCGGAAATGTGCAACTTTCAGAGCTTGACATGAGATGGCAGTATTGAGCTAAATCAAATTTGTTTGAAATGTGTTCGTCATTTTTTAAAACGTACACAAATGTGTTTCTGTTCCTGAAGAGGTTAACTAAAGAATCTTGTGATTGTGGCCTAACAAATACCATTCCTTCTTTTCCAGGGTATGAAATAAACGGAATTGAAAATATACCAAAGGACGGCTCGGCGTTGATAATATACTACCACGGATCGATACCGGTCGACCTGTACTACGCCATAGCGAGGATATACCTAAGTAGAAATAGACTAATTCATACTGTGGCCGATTATTTTTTATTCAAAATACCTGGTAAGTGCGGTCTCCGAAGTTGCGTGCCGACGTTGATGAATCGTAGAGTTTTGCAGGATTTGCGATAATAGCCGACGCCCTGAACGTGCTGCCGGGGACCAGACAGATATGCTCGGGCATCTTGAAGGAGGGAAACTTGCTCGCGATAGCCCCGGGCGGCGTCTACGAGGCGCAGTTCGGCACGAGCACGACCTACAATCTGCTGTGGAAGAAGCGGCTCGGATTCGCCAAAGTGGCACTTGATTCCAAAGCGGTAAGCTCGTTGGTTTTTAATATTATACTTCCATCATTAGCGCTGTGTATCAAAAGAATAACAAAGAGTGCTCTTTTGAAAATAAGTGTGTCGGTTATACCGAAAGAATAACAAAAAAGAGTGCTCGTTCGAAAATAAATAAATTTTTTGCATTAATATATTGTAATTTAAGTACTGTTTTTGAAAAGGGGAACCGTGAATAAATAAATATGTCGGTTATACCGAAAGAATAACATAAAAGAGTGCTTGTTCGAAAATAAATAAATTTTTTGCATTAATATATTGTGATGTAATTTCTGTTTTTGAAAAGGGGAATCCGTGAATAAATAAATATAGTGAAAATTATAATACAAAGACGGTTTATTTTTCAAATTGGAGAGCAAATTTTTTCTCGCGGGTATTGAACATTATTTTGAACACGGCATAATTTTCCATTATTCATTAACGTTGCTTTTTGTAGCCCATAATTCCAATGTTTACTGAAAATTTAAGAGAAGCGTTCAGGGTGGCATTGGGTGGAAGCTGGGGCAGAAGAATCTACCTGAAATTGTACGCCCTGACCAAGTTTCCAATGGCCGTCAACTATGGAGGTTTTCCGGTTAAATTGGTGACGCATATAGGAAAACCGATTCCTTACGATCCCGATTTAACACCGGAAGAATTACAAACAAAGGTATTTATACATCTACACCAATTTAAATCTAATAACTGATTTTCAAGACTTTAAAAACCCAAATACATCTAATATTTGAATTTTGTCAGTACACCAAATAATTAATCAGTGTTTGAAATTTTGGGTATGTTTTTTGATCTTTTGTAATACTGTGAATTTTATTTTGTAAGAAAGGAGGACAAAGATATAGTAAATAAATAAATAAATCATGTTTGTGCTGCAGTGAAGTTCAGGCTTGTGCTAGGTGAAACCATTTAACCCTTTCGCTGCTGTAGACGCATATTTACGTTTCGTTTTTGCGTCAACGTGTTTCTTCATTTTTCGCGAAAAGTTAGTTTCTAGTTCTTTAACTTTCCACAAACAATAAGCGTACTGTTAACAGACATGTTTTCTTATTCCACTAGATGGCGTTGCTGTTAACATATATGTAATATTCCAGGCCAATCTGAAGTCGCACCACACACATGGAGCGTTTTCCTAACACCGCAGCGAAAGGGTTAAGCTTTGCTTTTTTTTGTGATAGAATTCTAGCAATGGATACTGCCAGATGGTTTTTGGTTAGATTAGTTTCAGAAGGATAGTAATATTAAACTCCTGACTAGTTTCGCCTTATGAGAATTTTAAAAATCTCATGAAAATGCCATTTGATAACACCGGACTTGAAGAGTCCAGTATTATAATTCACAAAATTTTCTGTTTTAGATATCGAGCGCGATAAAGGATTTGATAGACCAACACCAAAGATTACCCGGTAGTATAATGCATGCGTTGTTAGATAGAATTCCATATTTCAGGAGAAAAAATAAACTAGAAAGAAATCATATAAAGTGTTCTTATACTTAACATCGAATACTGCATTCCAAAACGAGCATTTCTAGTACTTTTTTCTTAGTATTTTTATAAAAGGCGATTTTTTTGTAATTGTAAAGTATTGACACAGTATTTTTTTATTCAACTATTGCAAAATAGGTATTTATTTTTCAGAGACATATTTTCTGTACATATAATAAATAATATTTATTTTTTACCTCTGTTCATATAATTTCTATTTTAAGTCACAAATTATATAAATGACATGTTGAAATAAAACCGTAAGAGTTCTTCTTCGACAATGAATTTATTTTAAATTTTTTTGTTGGCGACAGTCACATTACACAGAAATTACTGCAATTCAAGAAGGAAAAGCACTCTGTCTAACACATTTCTTAATAGTAAAAAAAAACTTAAAAGTGATTGTGATGTTTATTGTACCGATGGAAGTATCTGCAATCTTTTAAATACCTACTGTTAGTATTAAAAAAATATTAGTTTGTATAAAAGAACGGAACATGGGTGCACATTACGCTACTTGTAACATTAATTAGTGACGAAAGATTTTAAATTATTGCCAAATCTCTTCTATAAAACGAAATGCAATGGCTCTTATGACTATGCATCTTAAGGTAAATGCGAAGTACTGTGCTAGAAACTATTCAACTTTAAGTAACTCTACGTCGAAGATTAGGGTGGCGTTTGGCGGGATGATTCCTGGGTGTCCACGGGATCCGTAGGCGTAATCGGGCGAGCAGATGAGTTTCGCCCTTTGGCCCACGCTCATCTGAAAACAAACAAAAAAATTGGTTATAAATCAGTTTCAATCACAATTCAAAATCGATGTGGTCGGTGAATATTTCAGAAAAATACCATATTTTTCCACAGCCTGCTCAAAATAGCTTTCAGAGCGCAAGGATTTTCATCATTATTATTCTTGATTTTTTTGTAATTAAGTAACTATCTGAAGAATTGTTTAAATTTCACAAAAAAAAAGTAGTCTATTGTAATTGAAACTCTACGAAGAATTGTTTAAATTTCACAAAAAAAAGTATTCTATCGTAATTGAAATTCTCTGAATTGCTTAAATTTCACAAAAAATATGTTTTTTTTTGGGTTTTTTGCAATCCTTGACGATTTTTCAATATTCCAATTAGTTTTGTGGGAAAACACAGTATAAAGCTGCTGCTGCACATAGTGCATGAATATCTAATAGATGGCAGCACTTTAAGAATTACCAATTGTCAATAACCATGCAAAGTACCAACATTTTTAAGATGCGTCAGTTTGCTTTCAAATTGGTTGTAAAATGCCAAATTCAGCAAAGTTCTGACCGTAACTATGATGACCATCACGACACAAAACACCGAAAAAAAAATTCTGGTACTTTATCAATCTAATTTACATCACAAGATGGATAACTAAGAATCAGTTAATGAATTACTTCTTACTTGTTTTAAAAATAGTTTTGTCTGTTTTTATCTGCCAATTTTATCTATTTTAAACATTAGCAGTTATTAATAGTCACAAGCACAGTTGTCTGCGTGCAAAACATTTCAAACGGTGGCAGTGTTGACAGACGCAGTACAGTGTTGCCTTTTTTTCTGTCATATAGGATATATTTATAAAATGTTACTAAATATATAGAACATGTTTATAACATTTTTATATTAGCTTACAATCCAAACAGTAGAACATCAATGAGGGTTGTACAGGTATAGAACAATAACGAAAAAGTAGGGACGTTATTTATTAATTTGTTTCTGTAAATTATTTCATTTGCAGCAATACTGTGCTAACTTTTGTAAAACTCGCTACAATCGATTACTTACTTGGGCCACTCCTTCGTCCCAACCCCTGATTACCTCTCCCTTTCCAATCCGGAATTTGAAGGGGACGCCGCGGTCGCGCGACGAGTCGAATTTCGTGCCGCTCTCGAGCGTCCCCGTGTAATGCACGACTACCGTTTGGCCCGTCTTCGGGAAGGTCCGACCTGAAAATATAATTGAATTGTATCTATATTGTTGCTGGCATTGAAATTTACGAGCTGGCCCGTGCGTACTGTATTCCCTCAAAGCGGAAGTGGTGAAAGTTTGAGGTTACGTAAGCAAAATAAATTATACAATACAATCAAATTAGCAGGTTAATCATTAATGGCAACGATTTATTATAAGAAGCCCTACACTATCACATTATATTATCCAAGTTTTTCCCAGTACATTTGGCGAAATAGTGAATAATCGCATCTTATACTACATCTACCCATAGATTAACTTTAAAACATTATTCTATAAGATTTTCTGTAAATCAAAGAATTTTTTTAAATAGTAATTTAGATTATCTACTGTTAGGTTGATCAGTAACATGAACTATGAAATTTACAAGCTTTTACATATTGGCGTTACTTTTCATTTCCTAGTGTGTCACTAAAGATGTTAAAAAAGTCTAATCTATGAGTAGATGGAGTATATATTATAATCACCTAACCATCATGAAATATCTGCTAGTAAACTGCAAAATCTTCAAGTTTATACCTTGAACCCCAATTTTTTTATGTAATTCTAACTGAATTTGAGCCTAGATAGGGTACAAATTCCAGCAGTATTTTTGTGTGTTCCAGTGATAAGATTAGCAACACGTTTTATACATACAGGTAATTTTTATTAGTTCCACTTGCATAATATAATAATAAAACAAGAAAAATAGACATTAAATTAGGAATATTATTTTTTATTAGTTCCACTTGCATAATAATAATAAAAGAAAAATAGACATTAAATTTGCAATACTAATTTCACAAATGATTGACCTCCAAGGACGAACTTGTAATTTTATAGTAAACAACGTTCGGAGCAAGCGGACACTCCTCGGATTTACAATAAATTCACTCGATAAATAAGATTATTAACCTAATTTCGGTTCGGATTGAAACGATAAACAAAACGCGTCTGTAAACAAGCACTTGATTATCATTTGCAAATCGGTAAGCGCGAGTACCCATAATAATAATAATAATAACAAGGTCAATAGAATTAACCTCGGCATCATCATCAGTATCACGAATAACTACTGCCGAAGCAAAAGGTTCTCAAAAGCAGCGTGCACACGTTCTGGATGTACGGAATATAAAAAGAATCGTCAAGCCAACTCTCCTGGCATTACTCACCGTCTCCGCCAGCCACGTTTTGGACTTCCACACCCATGTTTGATTTGTTGCTTTTCCGCGGACAGTGGGACGTGTCTTTCTGGAAACCGATTTCAAATCGCCCAGCAGTATTTGGTGTTGTAGTTGCAAAAAGGGCAGCAAGACCTCGATTACCGGCGCAATCACTGCTGTCAGAATTACAAATGGCGGCGATCATAGACGGTGCTAGAGGAGATGGGTTAAAAAAAACCTTGACGTGGTCGAGTTTTTTTGACAGCGCTTAAGCGGACGTACGCAGAACTATTTATGTAATAATAATAATAACAACTTTATTTAGCACCAGCACACCAGCCTCCCTTCCAGTATGTATAGAGTTCAGTGAAATAACCTAACAGGTTCATTTTAAATTTATTTAAATTTTCTTGTTCCTTGAGATCTATATTTAATTCTGTTTTGAAAAGCTAAAATAATTTTGAATTGATTTCCACAAAATAAGATAGAAAATTTAGGTAATATGAACTCCGCTTAGCGCGTTAATAATATATTGAAAAAAAATCCAATGCTGCAATTTTGTCTAATGGCGCCCTCTCGTTTTTGTTCGTACCAATAAAAAATCCATCGATGTGCATTTCTAGAGAAGAATGTGTGATAGTGGCGCCACCTACGTTTTACCCGTGGTAACTAAACTAAATCAACGAAAATGTATTTCAAGATGGTCAACGTTAGGTATTGAAAACTGATATTTGATCGATTGTATAATTCCATACCAAAAATTTTTGAGAAAAACGATGATTGATAGAATTAGAATAATATGGGATTAATCAGCTAGGGCATTAAAGCACAACCAATTGTTGTAAATTTAAGTACTTATAATTTTAATTGATTGATGGTTGAGGGGTTAACTTCGTGATACATTTTGGAACTTTAAATAAAACAGTTTCTTTGTTATATTAACAAAGAAACTGTCTTATTAAAAGTTTGATATTTACAAAGAAACTTATATTTTTCGATGTACAGCAACATTTTATTGTTGGTATCTTGGAAAAAACAGTAAAAGTTTTCCCGCCGATCTGTTGATCATTTCACAAATATTTTTGCGTGTTTTGGAGGTAGAAATGGGCGATTCGGAGAAACTGATCGAAAACTTCCAGTTTATAGGACACATGCCCGGTACCGATGTTTTGATTAAATGTAAGTACCAAAATTCTTTCAAAATTTATAGGTTATAATCGTTCGCCCAATTTTTTTTCAACTACAGTGTAACAGTTCAAATGATCTGATTACACACACGTCTTTTCAATATTCTTTAAGTTTCCATAACGGTTTTTTACTCAATCGCAGGCCTCTCGTATTACTATTTTACTGCGTGCTTAACAGCGGCATCTCGTGTATCTGTATACAGGAGGCTATTCATGCATTGGCGGCTCGTAGATTTCCGTAGGCGAGGCAAAGACAAAGATGCCACTCTTGCTGCACTACTTACTCTTATAGAGGAAGTAAATATTCCGTTGCTTTTTCGGTCAAATTTTGTTCCGTTGCCTCGCTGCCAAACATCCACGAGCTGCCGCTGCTATTCTGTCTTGCCGCACTATAGAGGAAGCAAATGTTCCGCTTCTGATGTGATTACATTTTCGGTTAAATAACAACATGGCAAGTGCACAGGCTTTTGAATTTCGGGATCTCAGCGACGGCAACTGCACTGGCTCGAATCTCGGGATCTCAGCGGCTCTAGTTCTGGATTATGAATGGGAGGGCAGAGAGGTCTGCTGCACGGAGGCCTCAATGAGCCTTTTGCATGTCCTCCCATCTGAGTCCTTCTTCCCCGGGCTCCACCGGTTTTGAAATCTTTAACCTATACACCTGTGAAACTTGACACTTTGCAATAGCCTTAGCGAATAGCGTTTTTATTATAATATTTAGGTAATTATTTACCTATGGGGAACATCTTCTGATGACCTTCTCATTCGACGCGTTTTTGTAAGACAACTTTTTCTTCGGCAAAATCGGCGCTCATTGTTTCTTAAAATAGTTGCAAAATATTAGCTTAATTAAAATAATGCGCTTTGAGGAAATTAAATTTTAATTTATAAATCGTGCTAAGGTATGGAATATTGCGCAACGTACAAATTGAGCGAGGAAGATTTGGTGGACCAATGGGTGGCATTCAGCTTGTCGAACTTCAAAAACGTCGAGCCCACCGTCCACGGTTTGGAACTGTTTGAGAGGAAGGATCTTTCCAAAAATAAGATCAGCAGCGCGGTCACGCCGAAGACGCCCGAATTGAAGAAACACACCGTGTATCCTTTTCGTGTTTGTCAATAATCTCGGAGTACAGAATCAAAATGAGTAATTTTGAAAACTTTTCTTAAATTGATATTTTTTAACAGTCGATACATTTTGAATTGAATGCTTTCATAACATACTGCAGTATTTATTTATATTCCATTAGCAAAACTAATCTTCGGATCGAACCTGTAAACTCGGGTTCGATCCCTGTTGGAGGCACGTTCACACTTTTGATCCAGTTTGTTACGAAGAAAATTCAATAATTATTTGCTTGCTCAATATATTTAAAATTTCGTAAAAAGAGAGAAATCATCTCATATATATCAGTTATTTTTAACTAAGAAACCTCTGCAGTCTAGAAGCTGATGGAATATAAATAATCAATATAACGCAAAATTCTCGTGTTTAATTTGTTATATAAAAAAAATTGTATAAGTTGTTACGAAAAACTATACTAAAAACTTTGGTAACAAAAAATTCAACCAATACAGGACGGCAAACGTAACTTGCCGTTGCGCAGTGGCAAAATTGTGGGTGGAACCTTCGAAGGGGGCTCTCGATAGATTTCGTGAAGAGTTCGCGCACCTGGTACATTAATTTTCGAAAGTGACAGTGCATTAATTATGTGGAGGAGAGCGCCCGATAGAGTTGTAAATGAATAGAGACTGTGCTCGGCCGGCTGTAGAGAGAGAGAGCTTTCACTTGCTCTCTGCGCATCTGGCCAACTTATATTTGCCGTCCTGTACACTACGAAAACATATATTCCTTAACAATACCGCAGAAATGAGGTTGAAACAGTGCCGGCAGCAGCAACGACACCAAAGGTGAGTTTTTTTAATGTTGTATTAATATGTGTATTAGCTGCATTAACTTCTATGAAGGCGTGTCTGAATAAGGGCCGTACAGTATGTGTCGATAAATTGGTATACAAGCCCAATGCAACGCTGTTTCCAAATAAAACAAATGCACGTGGCACTGTCAAAGCAACATTAAATCACGGTGAAATTTAAAGCAAATCCAGTAAAAATCCACTAGCGATCAAATGGCAAGACAAAGTCTAAAATGTGTGTCTGTTCACATTTTATTCTCGCCGCAGTAGGCTTAGTCAGGGTGACACTTTTGTTGGTAGTAAAAAAGTTACTAACAATTTGGTTATGTCATTGCATTTTTTTGGTTATCTGCAGTACATTTTATATGTAAAAATATTGTCCGACGTTTTATTGAAATTATAAGTTAACAATATACTTCAATCATTATTACTACAAAAATACGACTGCGGAGGTATACAAATCAAATCCTTCCTGGCTCGTGGATGTTTGTAAAAAACTTAGACTAAAACGGCAGCTCACTCTATAAGAGCAAGTAATGAAGGATGAGTGGCATCTCTGCCTCGTCTATGAAGATCCACAAGCCGCAACAGATCTCGTTTACAGTTGTCCGAAATAATTGTGGGAGAATGTATTTACGTGATTTTTATATATTTATTTTAATGATTTGATGTCTCACATCTGCTCGAATGTTTCCTAGTGAATGAAGATTACTAAGACTAAGGGCCGGTATTATAAAGGCCAGTTAAATTTAACTGAAGATTAAAATTTAAATGAAGTTTGGTTATATGCAAAATACTCTATTAAAATTTTATCGTCAATTAAATTTAAATGACCTTTATAATACTGGCCCTAAGAGTAATAATTAGAAGTTAACTTTATTAATTTACCATAGGAATATTTATGACCTGTATACAAAAAAAAATTAGGTTAGGAATCAATCAAACGTAATTCTCCAGGTTTCATACCACTGGGTATTAATGATTTTAATCCCAATTTCGACTTTCACTTGTAAGAGTCGAAATTGTGATTAAAGATAATTGATATGCAGCGATATAAAACAAAAACTTCTATTTCATTTATACTTTGAAGTGAGCAAGTTTCGTACTTTTTGTTTAGGTTAATGAATTTCATAATTTATACTAAAATTAATTGAATATTTATCCTTAAAATGAACAAGTTTCGCATTTCTTGTTTAGGTTAATTTATACCCAAGTTAATTGAATATTCCGTGTTACGAAAACAAATAAATCTGTTGGTAGCCTGTGAATTCCGAGATGAGATAAACAACCTTTGCCGAAATTCCACGCACACCAGACACAAGAGCATTAAAAACCTATTAATAATTGGCGCCGAAAATTTTCGCCGCAAATAATTGCATACAATTTTAGACCAAATCAATTAAAACTAAATTAAATAATCGTCGGCGGTCGTTAAAAAATCGGACACGGACACGGATTGCATAGAGTGCGCCGCCGTGTTCGCGTTATGAATGAAACCGACGCCCGCTGGTTGCGTTTCGCTCCCCCGAAAAAAACCCGACGGATTCGTTAAATTTAAAAGTTTTTAAAAAGCAGGTAATGAAGTTCCTTCCATTTTTTCGTTTGTCTTTTATTTTCACGCTCGCTCAGTCTAGCGAGGACGTACGCCGCCACCGCCAGCTGTCGCGCGCCAACGCGTGCGAGAGAGACGCCGACGGTCGGGCGCGTAGGACCGCGACACTTGCGCAGTGCCTCTTGTAAATTTTCTGAGAAACTTTTCAAGGTTGTCTTACTCTTTGGCCGCCATTTGTGAAGTCGTCGAAGACGCTTGGCTTTTCATCCGTGTTTTTTCTCGGGGCCCGCGATCGAAGTGAAAAACCCGCGCACTCGCCGTTCATTTCGCGATCGCAACCTGTTGCTTCGGCCCGGAACGTGTTTTCAATTTGATTTTCCGTTGGATCAGTGAGTATTTTGTTGGTGTAAACAACCTCTCAAGAATATTGTTTGTGCTTTGTTTTAAAACAAAAGAGCTACGTACGCCAGACGCCAGAATTGCTCCCGATGTTTATCGGCCGGTTGTAACGCGAAATAACCTTTTTTTTTTCGAATGCGCCTCTGTTTGGATTACCTCCATTATCTTGTTTATAATATTTATCTCGACTCCCAGCATCAGTTTTCCCACCGGTCAGCAGTGGGTTTGGGTCTAGTGTCCCGTTGTAATCAATCGTGACTAGATCCACACTCATTAATGAACGGTGGGCGATTTCACCGTAGGGGGGGGCACGGATCGTCCTGCCTTCTTGCGCCTAGATAAGTATGGTCTGGTGCACGGATTTTGGCTCGTGACTAGATCCTTACTCGTCTATCCGCTCGCAGGTTATTCTGCATTGGAGCTGCAGCTGCGCTCGCTTTTGAATGTATTGTAATTGTTTGTATGCTTTCGCTTTTAATAAATGAATGGTTTGGATTTTGTGTTTTTGTTTACCCGCTATCTGCTATTTTGTGATTACAGGTTATGAATTGTGTAATTTAATTAAATTACACTTCGGGCAGAAAATAAACATTCTATTCACACGTTTAATTAAGAAAGTAAAATACACTTGATTGTAGTTGAATTAAATTGTACTTTTCATTTTTTATAATTACAGAGACCACTAAATAAACAAATTCTTCCGGTGAAGAATCATTGCAAGATATTTTTGAAAATAATTACTTTTCTCAAGTGTTAACCCTTTGCACTCGTATTTATTGGTAATAAAACATATTTTGGCGACTATAAGTCAGTCGACATACGAGTGCAAAGGGTTAACTTTCATAATTCTTAAATATTTTCAAACAGCCGATTAGATTTCTTAAACAAGATGCCGATTGTTTTTTTTATTGTTGTATTGTAAGCTTAACGAAAATTTTTCTCAAATGCACACTTAAACGGCAAGCCTAAACACTCAAAATTTAAGTTGGTGCCACTTTTCCATTATACACTTTCTTCGTATTTCAAATAATTCCACAAAAACAATGATTCTTTTCATTATTTCACTTTTACATAAAATATGTAACAAATGGGTAATTTCAATTATGATAAACTTGACAACAAAAAAAAGTGGACAACGAATTATGAGGATCCCAAATTTATACTATGGTACATCACAAAAATCACACCTCCGCAAACTTTTTTGTGAAAATTTCCCAGCCGATGAATATTTTATTCTTACGGATGTTTATGTTTGGCATTGAGATAACATTGATTATCTAATGAAGCAACATTCACTTCAGGTTTTGAAGAAATTTCGATACTATAACGATTGGGACGAAGGGAGTCTGATTATATTTATAACGATTGGGACATTTTTATGTCGGAGCAATTTAAATCCTGTCTTCGGGGTCCAATCAATTTTTCCGCTTACGTTTTACGTTCATTCCATTGTTTGCAAAGGTAACTTGCTCAACAATCCAACCAGTTTCATTTATAAATATAATAAATTACGAGTGAAAACAGAAACATTTCTATTAGTTATTCATTGCTGTAATCCCAATTTCTGTTCAACTGTTTGGAAGCTAGGATAGGGCCTATATACTACAATTTGGAGGGTAGGATAGGACCCACCAACCACCCTTCGTAGTTACGATAACTTAAAAACTTTTTGTTTGTTTATTGTTTTTTTTTTTGTCGATCATTGGAGATGTTGCAAGTTCAATTATAATTGAAAACCGGGGTGTTCTGCTGAAGTAAAAAAGTAATTCGGAGGGTGGTGGGTGGGCCCTATCCTATGATCCAACTAGTTAAACATTGACCATGGTTATTATAAATAAGCTAAATTACAAAACAAATCAGAAGCATAACTTTTCTATAATTTATTGATTGTTTTTTATTCCTGTGAAACTCGCTTGTGTTCTGCAATTTGAATGGTAGGATAGGGCCCACCCACCACCCTTTGTATTTACTCTAACTTAATCAAAACACAGTGTTTGCTTAATGGCATTTTCTTGTAGATCATTGGAGACATTGCAAGTTTAATGACAACAAAGAAGCTGCGTGTTTTGCAGAAGTAGAAATAAATTCAGAGGGTGGTGGGTGGGCCCTCTCCTATAATCCACTAGTTAAACATTGACCACGGTTATTATAAATGAGTTAAATTACGAAAGAAATCGGAAACATAACTTTTCTATAAATCATTTATTGATTGTTTTTTATTCCTGAGAAAATCTTGCTTGTGTTCTACAATTTGGAGGGTAGGATAGGGCGCACCCACCACCCTTTGCATTTACTCTAACTTTATCAAAACACAGTGTTTGCTTAACAGCATTTTCTTGCGGATCATTGGAGACGTTGCGAGTTTTAATTATAACAGAGAAGCTGTGTGTTTTGTTGAAGTAAAAGTAAATCCGGAGGGTGGTGGGTGGGCCCTATCCTACAATACAACTAGTTAAATATTGACCACGGTTATTATAAATGAGCTAAATCACGAAAGAAATCTGAAACAACTTTTCTATAATTTATTGATTGTTTTTTCATTCCTGAGAAACTCTCGCTTGTGTTCTACAATTTGGAGGGCAGGATAGGGACCACCCACCACCCTTTGTATTTACTTGAACTTAACCAAAACACAATGTTTGCTTAATGGAATTTTTTTGCAGATCATTGGAGACGTTGCAAGTTTAACGACAACAAAGAAGCTGCGTGTTTTGCAGAAGTAGAAATAAATTCAGAGGATGGAGGGTGGACCTTATCCTCTATTCCACTAGTTAAACATTGACCACGGTTATTATAAATCAGCTAAATTACTAAACAAATCGGAAACATAACTTTTCTATAATTTATTGATTGTTTTTTATTCTTGAGAAACTCTCGCTTGTGATCTACAATTTGGAGGGTGGGATAGAGCCCACCCACCGCCCTTTGTATTTACTTTAACTTAACCAAAGCACAGTGTTTGCTTAATAGCATTTTCTTGCGGATCATTGGAGATGTTGCAAGCTGAAAATATTGTTTTTTAATCTTTGTTTTGAAAATGGAAACACTTGGGCGGCTTCCATAAACGGTGTAACAGGTTTTTTTTGCGTGAAATTTCAACCACGACAGATCCTCCCTCTCCCTGTACATCATGTCGCAGAACCAAAGGCAACAGTTAAAATATTAAAATCGGGGAAAACTGTTTTGTTCAAAATTTCAGTTAATAAAAATTAATTAGGCCGAATTTGTGGCGTCACATTTTTTAAAGACAACCTGGTTAGGTTAGGCTAGGTTATAATAATAATAACTTTATTTAGCACTTTTCTATATAAATTACGTGTATAAAATAACAGTATATATACTACATCTACCCATAGATTTTTTGACATCTTGAGTGACAAGTTATTACAAAAATTTCCTCAAGAATGTTACCCTCCAGTTGTGTAGTTTTTTTTCTATTTGGAGGAAATTTGAAAAATAGTCAAAACTCAAGAACGTGCGTCTTTTAGCGTGTATGAATATATTGGAAGTATACCAACCCAACATGATATAAAATTAAATTTTTTTTTATAGCCATGTTGGTACTTTTCACTTTCCATTGTTTGACACTAAAGATGCCAAGAAAGTATAATCTATGGGTAAATATGGTATATACATGGCAGCGGTGGCTCGTGGATTTCCGTAGGTGAGGCAAAGACAAAGACGCCGCTTGCGCTGCACTATTTACTCTTAAAGAGGAAGCAACTAATCCGTTGCTGTTTCGGTCAAATTTTCTTCCGCTGCCTCACCGCCAAACATCCTCGAGCCGCCGCTGATACATGGTGTCTCATTACGAGTGTGCAAAATGAAAACTGGAAGTAAATAATGTTATTCTGAACGGAAAAGTTCAAATAAACATATGTCCGACTTTTTACCGTTATCCAGATAAATAATCTTAAAGATTTTTGATACAAATTTTCAGTATAAAATTATTATTTGTTGAATTTGATTGTCGTTTATCACGTGGTGAAACATTTTTTAAAATTAAAGGCTGTTGAAGTTGGTTTCACAATTTTTTACAATTTATTCCGACTAGTTTCGATCAAATTATTAGATTGCCATGAATTTAAACAAAAATATTTGAGCAGGTTTATGTTTATTTGACAGTTGTTTACACAAAAATAACAGAGCAACCTATCAGTTGCTGTCAGTTACACGTAAGTAAAATTACTGTAATTTTTACCATTTTCCAAGCAGTGACAAATAACATTTTTAACACATTGAGTGCCGCATGGTGCCAACATGGTCTCACGCACTTTTTGGACATATACTCTGCATGAGACATACGTGGTCTCAAACGAAATGAAAATTGTTGTTTTCGTTTATTAATATATAATAATCATATGTTGAATACATTTATTCATCAATTATTGCGATAAAAAAATAATGGCCTCCTGATGTTTGAGATTGAGATTTTCTTTTTAAATACATTGCGGCACTCAACGTGTTAATAATTGAAGGGTACAGCGAATAAACCGGCTTAGTCACATTTTCATAATTTGTGGATAATGCGTTTTTAAAGTTTGACTTAGCTGTTTCTTTCCCTGTAAGGTGAGTTATTAAGTTGTTATTATAGCGGACTTATGCCCACTTGCACCGCAGCTACTTAATCATGATTAAAAAGTTAATCAATGGTTAGCGGAGAATTGGCTTGCACCGCAACTTAATCATGATTAAAGTCCCCAAGAAACGTCAAATATTTAATCAGCCGATTTTGGCCGATTAACTCAAAAACTAATAACTTCACGACGAATATAGTCGTGAAGTTATTTACATTTGGCAGACGATTTTGAAATTAAAAACCTTTGTTTTGTATTTGTTATTAAAAACGATGGATTTGGGAATAGTTGAGCAGATTGATGAAATCGATGGCTTGGAGGTTAATGATTTTATTAATTTTGGTTTGTTTACCTCGTCCAATAATAAGAAATAATAATAATAGTATAAGTTAGTTAGCATTTAGTATTCATATTTACCGCGCATTTGTTTCCTGTGTTCTCAATAGAACAACGTAAAACAACCAAAAAAGAACTTAAAATCCCTAGAAAAACGTGCGCTCTTAATAATAGTACTCCGTGGTCGATAGATGCTTAATCAGCCGACGGTGTAACAGAAATACTCTGATTAAAGTTAATCATGATTAAAATTTAATCATGATTAAGTTCTGCGGTGCAAGTGGGCATTAGACGGTTCTGTCATTTGCCACCTGGTAGAGTATATTTTGCACTACAAGATGGGGCAAAATCGCAAAAACTGGATATTTTGGACTAAGCCGGTTTATTCCCTGTACCCTTCAATTTGAATGCATATTTACAGAGTGTCCCAGACCTCATTTTTTTGAGAAAACAACTGGTCGGGGAGTGTTAAGACAAAAATTTTGATTACATAATTTTACTTGGTGTAACTGACAGCAACTGACAGGTTGTATGAACAACTATAAAATAAACATTAACCTGCTCAAATATTTTTGTTTAAATTCATGGCAATGTAATAAATTTATACTGAAAATTTGTAAGATTTTATTTATTTCGTTTATCTCGATAACGGTAAGAAATAGGACTTATCTTTATTTGAACTTTTCTGTTCAGAATAACATTATTTACTTCCTGTTTTCATTCGGCACGCTCGTAACGAGACACCCTGTATGTGTTGCAGATTAATTTTTATTCATTGGTTTCTTTGTTGGTACATTTAATTTCTTCTAGTTGTTTCAATGAGTGATTCGTTTCTATTTTGTAGCCTAGCAAAGTTTTGTGAATAAAACTTTTTGTTATAATTATTGCTTATAATTTTCAGCAAGTTAGGCAGCATCCTGTACAAAGTTTAAGTCAAGACATATCCAACAGTCCCGCGTAAGTAATACCCTTGACCTTTTTTTTTATTAAACTTAAGAACACTTTGTTAATATAAACTGTAAACTTTTATAAAAAAAAAGACCTTTATTGGCATATAAATAAAAATAATTCATATATTCTTCTATATACAAATACTCTTCTCTCCTTTCCCTTCACCTCCTGTTCATCTCTCGTCCCACTTTCTCTAGTGTCTTTACCACAGCCCCATCCTCCCTCATCCATTCCGTCACCCTTCTGTTTCCTTTCACTCCCACCCATTCCTCACATTCTTCCGACAGGTGTCTCCACCTATCCTTCCCCCATTCACATAACCTACATCTCATATACTCCTCCCCCATCCATTTCTTCCTCCCCCTCTCTCCAGATCCACACCTAGCTCTCGCCATTATCATCCTTTCCTTCGTCCTGAACTTTTATATTTTTTCTGTATTAATGCCGAACATGGAAAATTCCTAATGTAGCTCTCATTACAAATAAAAACCATGACATGACTAAATGGCTCAAAAGGGGAAAAAAAAAATGCTGAACATGGGTGATTTCAGTTGCAAGATATTAAATTTTTTAAATCCGAAACATTTGTATCAATTTCGTAACGAGGCTTTTTATACACATGGGTGATTTCAGTTGCAAGATATAAAATTTTCAATTTCGCAACAAGGCTTTTTATACAATCAATTGATATTCAGATTTTGAAACTTAATTATGCAATTTGATTTGATTTTTGTAAATGATTATAATATTATAATTTACAATTAAATATTTTGTAAATCTTTGATTTGAGCTGAAAAATAAGTGATTTAGTCTCGTAAGACTTAAATAAATCTAAATCTTTATTTATCAAGTATTTTACAAATAAATTATTCTACCTACAATATATTTAGGAACTTGATAAAGTGCTATCGACCGTGGGTCTTTCTGCCCTCACTCTAATATATTATGCGCTTTAGAATTTATAGGAGAATTCAGAAAAAGATTCAAGCCCGAACGTTGTTATGCATGTTTTAATATACTACGTGCATTAGAATTTGTAGGCGAATGCACTTTTTTAATTAGCACCATTTGATAACCCAAAAAACGAGAGGTCAAATGACGATTTCTGTCCTCGGCTATTAACCACTACATATTTAATCAGAATATTCAAAATCTATTGGATAAACTGTTATTGTTAAAACTGATATAGTAATTTGTGCAAATATATTGGATAAACTATTACTGTTATAACTGGTATTGTCATTTGTTTGTTGGCTACAATGTAAAAACTTGTTAGCAGTAAACAATCTTTATTATCATGTAACATTAATTATTTTACCTACAACAAATATTATTTTTCAATTGATAAAGGGCTATGGACCATCGGTCTTTTTGTCTCTTGTTATTTTTCCCTTTCAAAAACTTGTTATTTTACTGGAATATTGTTAAGATCAATTTATTGAAAAAGGTAACATGCTTTACCCTATAAATAATTTGCACAAAAGTTATTGGAACACTCGTATCGTAATAACAAAGAGCTAGCACCATACTGTTTTAGGTGTTGTAATAGCTTTATTTCAGACACTTATAAAGGTAGAAACACCAAAGTGGCGGAATCTATTGCCCTAATCCGAATGGCCTAACCAACGACAGATATGGGAATGCCAATGGTGGCAAATATAACAATAATAAAGTAAAGGGTTCAGTACAACATTCAGGCAATAGATTCCGCCACTTTGGCGTTTCTACCATTAACGGTGTTTGGAATATTTATATTCCCGTTTTCCCATCAGCAACTAACTACACTGATGAGACCTGAAAGGTCAAAACTGGTCTGTAGGTGTTCTATGGGAAAACAATATTCAATGATGTTATAAAATCAAAACTAGTCTGAATAAATTTAAAACGTGTGTAATTATTTTTATAAATTACAATATGTTGAAAACCTAATCCAAGAAACACAAACTTAGTTTTATGAAGTAATGATCAATTTTGGCCGGTGTATCATGTATTATTCACCTATATCAACTGATTTTAATAACTAAACCAGTGCCAGCATCGGTAATAGCTTGCTAGAGTTGTACCAAGCACTCGAGGCGGGTTGCGCAGATTTGCTGTTGTGTTCTCTCACATTCTCCGAGTATTTTCTCTGTGCAATTTACCCTCTCACACTTCTCGAGTGCTCGGTAATACTGTACCTTATTTTTTTTTAATAGCATTGACAACTAGGTCATCTGCCACAACCATTTATATATTATATTATCTTATAACTATATGAATGATCATATGATGCTTACCGGGGATACAAACTGTACCTTATTATTTATTAGAATACAATTGAAGTCTTACTCGGAGAGACCCGACCGTGGAAAGGTGATTCTGTCCTACGGCCACGACACGAACTTCATTCCCTGCTTCTCGCACATCAACGTGAAACTCTTCGGAGGCCCGCCCCACCAGGGAGTACCGGTCGACGCAAAGTACATGTTCGAGAGCATGAACAGAAAGCGGACGGGAATATCAGACATAACCACGTACGTCGCCAACTGCATCGCGAAGAAACACAACCTCGACCTCCCCGAGAAGTACTACAGATCGTCCTTCGATGTAAGTCGTAATGTTAAGTAATTGTTACTTTCTCTGTTCAAAATATGGTATTAATTTTAACTAAAAAAGTGAATATACTGAAAAATTTCCAGTGGGAAACTTCTCAACGTGACAATCATTAAACTAAATATTTATTGTATAAAAAAGTGTATTTTATAATCTTTTGATAATCATGAGATGCTATTAAAAATAGATGGCAATTTTATTCCTAATTAACCTTAAGAAACGGTTTGCATTTTAGGATAATATTATACCGTGTGTTCGATAAAAAATGCCCAACGCTATAACTCTGTTATTTATTGACCGATATGAATGAACTAAAAACCAAAGTCAATGGTGGTTTAAATACTAACCAATAGCATCAATATTGATTTATTTCAATAATAACTTCATTGTCAAATGATAGCCAACTTCAAATTTTTAAATGGCAGCACATAATGTTTTATTTTCTTTACATTCGACATTATTTTTCTGAATCCAATAATACCCAATACGTTGTTTTTCGTTCAATATTTTGGTCGAAAAAAATTAAAATAAAAATTTACAATTATATTTTTTTCAAAAATTATAATTAGCGTGCCTTGGAAAAAAGTGACAAATGTCATTTGTTGTAAGGTTAAACATGAATAATAAGGACTCAATTAATAAGTACCTATGTTACAACTCAATGTAGAATAGAATAAATAAGTAGTGCAAGTATTAATTCACTTGCGATTTAGATGTTCTGTGATTATTGTAGAACGTCTAACTCTGCAAGTCCACGAAATTGACGATCCACTCTCTTCGACTTTTTAAAAGCTCCATATCGTTTCCTTCTTACCTTCTAAATTTAGGTTCTGGTATTCGCCGCTGGAAACCGTAGATGATAAATTCGTGCCGCAGCTCTTCGATTTCTATTACATAGAGAATATATTTGTAACATGTCTGTTAATTCGCTATTATTCATGATTATGTCTGAAACACACACTAATAACAAATGGTTGACATTACTTATACAATAAATGACATTTGTCGATTCGAATTTTTTTCAAGGCACACTACTTTTATTACCAAAAAAAATCATGTGAACAAACTTTATTTTTATATTTTTCTGGCATAAATATTAACTTAAAACCAACATAACGGGCATAATTGGATTCAGAAAAACAATGTCTAATATTATAAAATTAGAAAGGTATATGCAGCCATTTAAAAATTAATTTGGCAATAAAGTTGATTTTGAAAAAATATATAATTACCGTCATTTTGTAGTATTTAAACAGCCATTGACTTTATTTTTTAGTTCATTCAAATCGGTCAATAAATAACGGAGTTATGGAGTTGGGCGTTTTTTATCGAACACACGGTATATATTAATTATATATAATATTTATAACAAAAAATTACTCATAAATTAATTTAATTTTGCAGGGAGAACATTTATATGGACGAATTGTCTGTGATAGTGACGCTAAGTTAAATAACGCATCGGTAATGCTCGAGCTCCCGGCCGGGAATTTCTCCCTGGGCGATTCCATCCCTTTAAATATTTCACAAGTGAGCAGCTTCTCGATATTCCCCGGGCAAGTTGTTGTGGCTGAAGGTAGGGTGATTAAAGAAACTATGAACGTTAAGGAGCTATTTACGAGTGGCTGCAGGACACCTTCTTCGATTCCGAAATTACCAGGTAATAAAGAAATATATTATATACTCCATCTGCTCATAGATTAGACTTTTTCGACATCTTTAGTGACAAACACTAGAAAATGAAAACTACCAACACAGGTAATGAGAAAAATGTAATTTTGCAGCGAGTTATGTTGGTACTGGTATACTTCTAATACGTGACATCGCCAGTAAACACATTATTGACAGTTTGTTATTATTCTTGATTTCTGCCATGGAGAACGTTCTAAATGATGTGACGAGTCAACTACACACCTACACGGTTAGATTCTTGAGTGCGATTTTCGTAATAAATTAAGTTTCGTAAGTACTACTTTTTGTAGCGAGAGATGTTCGACAACCTAGTGGGATTTCTGTCAGTCAAGATATCTATAAGTAGATGAGTATAGTAGATTATACCGTGTCCCAAGCTCTAGCGACTTTATTTTTGACTTAAATTGAAAAAAACAAATATAATACTACCTCTGTTCCATAATAAGTGAGCCATTTGGGTTTTCTTACAAACTTATTGACACTTGGTTATTTTTTTGATTTTTATTTTGATATTCTTAAAATACACCAAATTCTTAATCACATGTGCCATGGACATCAAAATATTTGACAGTTTAATTTTTCAAAAACCATAATTAACATTCGATTTTTTAAGCGAAATTCTTCTAACGCCCGAAGTTTCAAACGATGAGAAGACCAAATTTAATCAACCAAAAACGAATGGCTATTATTCAGTTTTTACTGAAACTTGTCAAACTCATGGCAAGGGTTTTTATTACATGGTACATGGTTCAACTTATTTTTATTATTTCTGAGGTGTACTCAAATGTAAATTAAAAGGATGATACATTTACATTTTTTAATTCTCTAAAAAATATTCCTTCACGATTTTTCTCTAAACTGAACAGGGGAGCTAATAATTACACATTTTTAATTTTACATGTTAAATTCCTATGTTCGCCCCTTATCCCAGACACACTGTATATATAGTACGTAGAGATGAAAACGGCTCAGTTATTTTGTAAAAAATAAACATCGGTAATGGCTCAATCATTATGGAAAAAATATAAAACGGTAATGGCTCACATATTATGGAAAAAATAAAAATCGATAATGGCTCGCTTATTATGGAACAGAGATAGTATTATATTGCATCTCGATTACTACAATCTGCTTGTTAAAGATATTTTTAGAGACAGGCCATCTTGCCGTCATGACGTTATCGGCCATTTTTTTAAACAGCACCAAAAAAAAAATTAACAAAACTTTTTTATATAGAATTTTCTGTGCTATCCAACGATGTAATCATTTTATAGGCGTGCATTGCATTTTCTTTGAGAAAAACGCAAAACCAAAAAGTTGGCCATGGATTTTTTTATTCATTATTAAATTGTGACAGTTTATCAAGCTGTTAACCTCAACAGATATTGTTTTGTTAAATTTCATGGCACACTATTTCTTGCCAATTACTTACTTTTTAATAATTTTTAACCTCGAAGGGAGAGAAATGTCATTTCTTGCACGATTTCGACAGCTTAGAACTCGAGTTTCTCTCCGTTTTGTGAAAAAATAAATTTTTCGTGTGACTTGAAAGTTAAATAAATGGATTTGCATATTAATTGATTGACAATTATAAATAAAACACTTTCCTTGTTAATTTAATATCACACAATTTATTAATAGCGACTATAGTTTCGATCACGTACTATCATTATCAAATTAAAAGTTTGCTTATGTTCCATTTTTCATTATGCTTTGTTAGTCTTCATCAACAAGATGAAAATGTTTATGTAAAACCCCTCTTTGAATCAATTTCATTATTTGTAGATGATTTGAAAGAAAGTATTTTAATATCCAATTTGTTTTAAGCAAGCCATGATTTTACATTGCTTTTAACCGTCTGTAAAGCTTGAATTACATTATACTTTTTCCGCCTTTTTTCGCCTAGATTCTCGTTCAAGTTTTGCTTTCGATTTCCGTTAGATGCATTGCATTCGACATAGAGAGCACCGCTAGCCGAGGACGTAATTACCAACCCACTAAATAAAAAGTATTTGTGTTAAGAGTTGAGATTGTAAAAATGAATCAAATTGAAAACATCAACCGGTCACCAGGTTATATAGGTTATGTAGCTTGCACAAACAACTCGTGCTTGTTGTTTTTTTTTTCGTCGTTGGCAGTACCGAACTTGGACCAATATCGAACGGAAAATAGGACCGGCTGCATATTTCTATTCAAGAAACTTGAACGGAAATTGGATGGAATTTTCTGAATACATTCAAACTAGATTGTCTCGAAGCAAAATCTAACGAGAATCTAGACGGAAAAAGTATAATGTAATTCAAGCTTAAACAATGTATTTTATAATTTCAGAATCCGTGCAAATTATAGTGGCCTCCGGTCCGTTCACGTTAAAAAACGATCTCAACTACGAGCCCCTGCAAGATCTGCTGAAATACGTGGTGGAACAGAAGCCGCACGTCCTAATCCTGACCGGGCCTTTCCTCGACGTCGACAACGAAACGGTCAATAATGAATCGATGACGGAATCCTTTGATTCCTTTTTTGCGACCCTGGTCGAGAGCATTATGGTCCCGTTAGCGGAGTAAGTCGAAGGAACTCGACTCCAAAAATAAAAATAAATTATATTGATTGATTAAAACACTGTAAAAGTGTTTTATTTTATCCTATAATGTAAACATGTCAATAACTCCTTGGCAACAAGTAACGTTAAGGTACCTTTAACAACACTAGTGTTGTCAAGAAATTCTTAACAACACTTGTGTTGTTACATGTATCTAACGCAACTCGTTGCTATGGAGATATTGGCAAACAAACATAATTTCTCTTTTTGACGGTTTTCATTAAACATAAATAGAAATTGGATAAAATAAACCGTGTTACGATACACGTTACGTTATTAGCAACATTACTCGAGAATTTAAACTTTTCTCTCGTAATGTAAAAACCTTCATAACGTTACTTGTATCGTAAATTACTATTAATCAATCAATACAATGGAAATGTTTCACCTCGTGTTAAGTGTGGATCCTTAATTTTTTAGCTTAAACATATCCGTGGTCTTCGTTGCGTCGGCCAGAGATGTCCATCATCATCTCGTATACCCGACGCCTCCGTACAAGTTGAAAAATAAGTATCCGAACCTTTTGTGCGCACCAGATCCGTGTCTGCTCGACGTACACGGACTAATAATTGGCATCACTACGGTCGATATTCTTTTCCACATTGGAAAACAGGAGCTGTGCTGGTTTGTATATTTGCTGCATTATAATTTTCTAGCAGAAAAGAGTGCGATTTCAATCGCTATAATCGGAAGGTAAAGCGGTTTGATATACATGTACTTTTGGGCCAGCAGGAATGGCATAAAAGAGATCGGATTTTGTTATAACCCTTTCCCTACTAATATCGGCATTTACTAAGCAATGTATGATCCGCAGAGACTTCGGCCTTGCTTCAAGTTTTTTTTATTTGTTTCGGCATTAGGCCTGGCCTGGGTGCTAAGACCATTAGCCATCATCAATTTTTAATAGATATATGTTATACATTAAATGAACAAATGAATAATGAAAGACATATATAACAACCACGGAGCCGAACGAATACTTCTTGAAACCGAAAAGTCTTTTGCCCTGGCCGGGAATCGAACCCACACTTTGCTTAAAGTAATTTGTGAATAGTGAGGACTATCCAAATTTTTCGGGAGATGTTATGTTCCATACGATTCAAGTCATGTTTTTCGAATTAGTTTACATACATAACTTTAGGGAAAAGAATTACAAGGTTACACGTCTGCCCGCTTTTTAAAAACACCTTTATTTCTTAACACGTTAACCGCTTTGTCAGTCACCGGAGTATTCCAATGGGGTGCTGTCAGTCACGAGTTTGATTGGCCGTTGAATTTGTTAGAGAGAATGTTTGTAAGAGTGAGACACGTGACTGACACATTGCCATTACAGCTTTGTCAGTGTGACTGACACATTAAAAACTGGTTATTTCGTCTCAAAAATGCATCAAAATGAATTAAATAAGCATATTCTTACTCATTTTATAAAATATAATTTATAAACAAAGAAAACTTGTTTTGACATTTTACAAAAAAACTTGTTGGCAGCCAATGTGTCAAAAGTATCCTTATTGTAATAAGTGGTTCAGGTTCTGCCATTCCCAAAATGGTTTTTAGAAACCTGAACAAAACTATAACTGATGAGTGAAACAAAACACAAGCACCTTCGAATCAGAAGAAATAGAACATAACAATCACGATTTTTAATTTATTGAAATGCAGACATCGTTTTTACAAACACTGCAATTTTCTATAAAAATAAATGTACAAATTAAGATTTGAACATTATACAATTAAAACAACGGTTGTGGCAGATGGCCTCGTAGCCGACGTCAATTCCCAAATAATTCACGCTCCCTAAAAACCCCCAATTCCATCTACGTCCTTCCTTAAAAAAAAAAAAAAAAAAAGATTTGAACTATTGTGTTGAGACATTTCTTTTTTTAATATTGCAATTTTCTACAAAAACATGAAGATTTGATAAATTCAATAAAACGAAATTTATTTAATGCTTTCTGCAACAAGCAAGGTTGTTTCTAATTTGTTTACGAAGATTTGAATTATTGTATTGTAGGCCTTCCGGACTCGGGGACAGAATGTCGCGACTCTCCCAATACCTGCTGAACCAAATGTGTTTCTACCCGCTCTACCCGCCCGAGAAAAACAACGTCTTCATCGACCATTCCCTGCTGGAGAAGTTCGGAATCATGGAAACGGTGCCGCACGTGTTGCTTTTGCCCTCGATATTCAGACACTTCGTCAAGGTACGGGGAAAGGTGGGCGGATTAAAAAAAAATCAAGTTGATTATCCTTTCAGAAATTGCACGGGTGCACGGTGATCAATCCGGAGAGACTGGTGAAGGGTTACGCGGGAGGAACTTTTGCCAGACTGAACGTTTCAGGTAACGACAATGTTAAAGTCAGCTGTGAGATTATTAGGATATAATAAATATTTTTTACTTTTATTTAAAACATTTGTGTTTTTTTAACCAGCATTATTTACAACAGTTTTTGAGCCGATAAAAAAAATGTAAAAACAATTTCTGCGGACTTGAAACTTTACAAACTCACTTAGAATTGATCATGCTACAATATCCCATTAAAATCTCAAAACACCCCATCGCTAGATTTTGAGATATTCACCCGGAATCACAACTTAAGCCCATCTGCAATTTAAGCATTTTTTGAGCCGATTAAAAAAATGTAAAAATAATTGCTGCGGACTTGAAACTTTATAAACTCACTTAGAATTAATCATGCTACAATATCCCATAAGAATCCCAAAACACCCCATCATTAGATTTTGAGATATTCACCCGGAATCACAACTTAAGCCCATCTGCAATTTAAGCATTTTTTGCGCCGCTTAAAAATATGTAAAAATAATTGCTGCGGACTTGAAACTTTACAAACTCACTTAGAATTGATCATGCTTCAATATCCTATAAAAATCTCAAAACACCCCATCACTAGATTTCGTGATATTCACCCGGAATCACAACTTAAGCCCATCTGCAATTTAAGCTTCTTTGAAGCCGATTAAAAAAATGTAAAAACAGTTACTGCGGAATTGAAACTTTACAAATGAGTTCTTTTATTCCTTGGCACGTTTTTAGCAGCAATAAAAAAATATGGTTGATGGTGGAAACCTTTACATCAGAGGAAGTGATACATTTTGATTCAGGAACTTTTTAATAAAAGCAAGTTTAGTTGACATCACATACATTAATGTGTGTAATATCAACAAAGGGCTGAGTAAAAAAAAATTTTAAACAAAAAAAAAATTATATTTCTCTTTTTATATGCTTAACAAAAGTAATGCGTTTGTTGCTGCCCATATCTGGTTACATAATGTATTAGTAATTAATTTAACCGTTGCAACCATCCCTTCATTAAGTCAGTACTGCATCTCAGACCAAACTTAATAAGTTGATGAGAAAATATTTCATATCTCAGGATATCTTTTGTTAGTTATGAATTACCACAAAGAAATGGTCGCAACCATCTTCTTCATTAATTTGTATGGACAAGTAGAATGAATTTGCAAAGCTAATTTAGGGGGAGTTTAACACGTTCGCTGCCACTGCAATTGGGATTGCATTTACGCAAGTATAAAGTCGGATGCACTAGCGCGTTGGCGGCAGCGAACGTGTTAAGAAGTGACAATGACAAGAATGCCTCTCCAAAGATGGACGTTCCAGTTATTACCAAAATTACACAAAAGCAGCTCCTGCGCCCAGAAAAACAATAACTACAGACAAATCTCACTTCATTCAGAAGTAGTAACTAATCTTGGTTGACAAAAGTTACCAGAATTACGTAAAAACAGTTCCTGCGCCCGGAAAAACAATAACTACAGACAAGTCTCACTTCATTCAGAAGTAATAAGTAATCTTGATTGACAAAATTATGTCCAGCTGACAGTTATTGTGTCAATCTTATATAATGTGATGTACAACAACCTTCCCGCAAATGGAGTCATAGACACTTTCGAGAAGAAGGTCCAACAGTTGACGAGCAACAATGAGGGGCTGCGGGAGGTTCGCAGCTTGTGCGACGATAACGTCACCATAATACAGAGCCCCGCACTAGCGATAGTATTCCTGATAGTCTGCATAGTCCTGTTATTACTAGCGCTAGGAATAATCAAAGGTCTACTCGGCCTCTACTGCTGCCCTCCCATCGGGATGTGCGGCCTCGGCGCGCTCATAGACCTCCCGAGACCGCTGGCCATCTACCAAGAGCCGGAGCTGGAAGAGTTCCCGGTTAAATACGACGTAATCGGTTGGCCGGTTCATCCGCAAACCGGCAAACGGACAGTGCGGGCAATATCTTTGTAAGTTAAGCCAGTTACCATGGATTTTTATGACAGTAGTGAAGTTTACACAGTTATAAAAATTCCTGTTAATTATGTTTTAGACGGACCGAGTTTTGTTTGAACGTAATTTTCTTCCTAACTTATCCCCTAATTATGTTGATAACGCTATTGTCGCTCTGCTGTTTCTCCCATGTTTACGATACCGACGATACGCATAAGGAGTACCAAAACACCCACACGATCATGCTCACGGATGCCCCGTCGTTCACGAAAAACAAGATCCTGAAACAACAGTCCAAGTGTGTAAGAAAGCAGCCCGTTTATAACGACGACTCTGCGGCCGAGGAAGCGGACACGAGATATGTCCTGGAACAGATGCACCAGAGTGAGCAGGAATTAAAAAATCAAAACCCTTAGTTTTAATCGTAAATGTAATTAGCGTATACTTATATTTATACTTGTCTAAAATAAAGTGCTTTTATGTGGAGGTCTTGTGGTTTTCCGGCACTACTTTCGCCACTTTTCTCGGTTGCTTGATGAACGTCTTCGTGCACTGCATCTCCGTCCAGCTTACCGGAACCATCGGTTGGCCGGCTTCGCTGTGGGCTATCACGACGCCCAGTTCGTTCTCCGCTGTCGATAATTGGTAAGTGTGTGCTTCGGTTATCGGTAACTAATCATGTGATAAGGAAGATTTACATAAAATACATTCACAGCAAAATCCATTGATGAAACTAAAATACAGGAAGTGCCAGATTAATTTTTTTCTGAATCGATTCTAATTATTTGATTGGACAAATAAATCCAAGTGTTATACAAACAAAGTAAAAAGTCTTATTCCATATAAAAGTATTTTAGAAGCTTCGTACACAACAAATATAAAGGATACAACTCTAGCGAGGATAATATCTCCCGGACGAATGCTCTTATAAACCTCGATTTTATCCTTTTCAGTGGCACGAATATCCTCCTTCCTTAGCAACCCCCTGTAAGGCCGGCTGAGCACCGTATCTCCGATGCATTTAATAGCGCACTTGGCGAACTGTTGATTAATTATCGTGACTTGAGCGGTCACGATGTCTCCTTGCTGGGGCACCAGACTCTGTTCCGTTGCACTGTGAACTTCTATCACCCTTAGATCGTCCTCTTTGTTTACTTTGTTAACAATTCCTGCCAATTGGGAATAAATGTAACCTTGTTTCTCGTAAGTCCCTTGCCCCGCCAAATTCTTCTTGTCGCAAAGGCATAGCCGCTGCCCAGGAATACAAACCAATATGTCGGAGTTCGACATTGCTGAACGTATCAATAGGTATGTCTTTTTCAAGGCCCTCAATGGGTATGAAAATAATAAGTAAATTTAAGGGTTATGATTTTGAAAATATGCTTTAACCTATTTTTATTGATATCGAAAATTCTAATAATTGCACTTCGACCAGATAACCGTTAACGGTCGTTTAATTTCTTTTCGTATAATATATAATATTACCATTTTCAAACAAGAAGTTTGAAAATGGTAATTGTATTACCGAAACTTGTCACAAAAATAAATATATAAGTTATACAAAACAAAGTTAAAAGTGTTTTATTATAACAAATCATTTAACTTTTGATTCCCGTTCTCGTTACCGTGTCCGGGCTGTTGTAAAGCGGTCGTGAAGAAGCTGCCTTCACGACAACCGGAAACGGTAACAAAAACGGGAACCGAATTTAAATGATGTGATTCACATGGTGATATACACAACCTTTGACTATATACTAAGTATATAGTCAAAGTACACAACTAATAACTAATTTCTGGTAACGAGAAAGAGAGAAGCTTGGTATATTTTCTTTCTCGTTCCCAGGCTGTTGTGAAGCGGTCTTGAAGGCAGCTTCACAATAACCCGGGAACGGTAATCAGAACGGGAACCGAAAGTTAAATGTCGTGATTCACATGTTGACATACACAACTAATAACTAATTTCCGGTAACGAGAACGAGAAGCTTGGTATATTTTTGTTCTCGTTACCGTTCTCTGTTGTGAAGCGGTTTTCAGTTTGCATTATCGCTGTCCTACTTTCGTTGTAAAGTTGGCACCCCGGACCACGTTGCCGGTGCTCACCAGAGAAATTCATTGCACACATTCGTGAATTACTAATTGTTACTAGGAAGATAATTTGTAATAACGTTACGATGCAATCTTCCAAGTTATTTGGCATCGAAGGCAATGTTGGTGATTCGTAAAGTTGCTTAAAATGCCGCTCGCTAATTTCCGAACGGCAACATCGTCAGGGCGCGAGGTATTCTGGGAGGAGCTGTAGAAGATCCGTCTGTCTATCCGATCCGACCTTCATGTCTGTCAAGAGAAGTTTATTGAATGTTTCCCTATGTAGCTGGTAAGTAAGCGAGGACTCTGCGGGAGTTTGGAGCAGCGGCCGGTGCGATGTTCACGGGTACCGTGCGCGTGAAGCTCTGCGAAGCTGAGGGACTCCGACCCACCGACTTCCAGAAGCGTCATAACATGACATTTGGTAAACCAGATGAGCAGCTGATCGACCCGTATGTGACCATAGACGTGGACGAGTCTCATGTGGCCCAGTCCACCACCAAGCAGAAGACCTTCGACCCCGTCTGGAACGAGGAGTTCGAGCACCAGGTCGAGAACGCCAAGCAGCTCACCCTCACCGTGTTCCACGATGCCGCCATCCCGCCAGACGACTTCGTCGCCAACTGCAGCATACCCATCGAAGATCTGCTCTCCAGGGAGAACGACCAGGATTTCTGGGTCAACCTCGAGCCCAAGGGACGGCTGCACGTGCGGATCGATCTCAAGACCACCCATGGTAAGCCCGCTTATTTAAGTTGTCGCGAATTGCATCAGCGGTTGTTTACATCACGGCGTGGAAAATAAATTCAAATCAAAACAAACAACACCAGTGTTACGTAACTTGTATTTTTATATTTCGGTGCATATTTACGGTTTCTGGGTTAAATATTTGAGTGACGGTCGTTGATATTGTTAGTAGCAGGATTTTCTTTTTTCTGGATTCTGGATTGTTCCGGTGGACAATAAAATGTGAAATGTGCATTTTTAAAGCGCACAAATTTAAAGGTCAAATTGCCCATTTATGTTATTAAACTCTTCCAGGTCGCCACTTGTGGCAAAAAAAGAAAACAAAAAGTCTTGAATATTGAAAAATAGATTAATTCCTGATTTTAAAGCAAAGTACAGATATAATTATTTTTTTACAATTTTGCTAATTGCCGAATGCGATTTATTTTTTAAACATCAAGAATGTTGCAATAAACAATAAAATAAATAGAATTTAAAGCGTTGTAACTTTGTACGTATGTGGTTTTTAAATAAACTATGCCCATGGTTGGATAGATTGAAAAATACCGGAAAAATGTCGGTTTCTACAATTTTGGACATATGCTGTTTATGAAATAAACGCCTCAATTTTAATTACTTGCATATTTACTTTCCTTTAATTTAAATCTCGGGCAAATGTGGATTAGTTTTTGAAATAGCAATTATTAATAGAAATATTGTGATGGTACTATTCTCGCTGATGAATATAAGTCGGTTGATTGATCTCTCTTTCCATTTAAAATGTGTTTTTAAAATAAAAATTTGAATGATATCAACGCAAAAAGCAACAGAAAATATCAACCATCGATTCCTTTGATAAAAAATTGCGCGAAAACAGTTTCCTTTCATGTCGTGGTTACCTCGTGGTTAATGGATAAATCCACTCGTCACGTTTAAATATAGAACCTGAGTCTACCATAAGTGTCAATATTTACGGCTCGACGTGGAAAAGAAACTCAATCGGATTGTTATAAGATGGTCCACACCGAAACCAGATTTATGTTTATTGTCGGCCATCGCATGCCAAAACAAACGTTTGGCCAGCTGCTTTTTAAACTATTTTTTTCCGGTCGGTGCGGGACATCCTCATTAATTGGCATCGAGAAAACCGCCGTTTTATTGTCCCGGGGGGGTGTAACGTTTGCTTTGGAAGCATTCCACGATGTCCTAGCAACAAGTTGGCACAGAATGCTAGCGACTGAAAGTCACATCTGTTGAGCAGACGTTTATTTTAGAGGAAACAGACGGCTGGACACAATATCCTGTGTGAACAAATGTGCTCTTGTCATCTGCTGGATTTTCTTTTTATAATCCACACGCGTACACTAATAATAATAATAATTAATGCCAGAACTATACGTCGGTGAAAAGCTTCAGACTAAATTAACGAATTATCATGATTAATTTGATGACAAATAAACAATTATATAATACAATCAACCAAGAGAATATTATTTAGATGAATGTAACAATAATAACAGTTTAAAATTAATAGATATAAAATATATAAATGATTTATTTATCTTGAGATTTTTGATTACACGAATTTGTTTCATAAAATATGTTTTAATTATTATCTTTGACTTACATTAACCCACATTTGCCCGAGAGGATAGTAAATGATTTGTTTCTCTAAATATATAATAATAATAATATATATATATATATTTACGGATAAAAATTTTTACAGAAAATTAAAAATTAAAACTAATATTACAACAATATATAAAAAATAAACATAAAAATAAAAAAATAAAAACAAAAAAAAAAAAGTATATACATACATACACGCACACGTGCATATACACAATGTATATGAACGAATAAAGCAATGCTCAATATAAAAAAGCATCATTTTTTACAACTAAAAGTGATAATACACAAACCTGATACTTAATTATCAACAAATACTAATGCGCGTCAGTTTAATCATAAATTGTGAGTGAGAATCAACAAATAAATCAAAGTTTGCATTTAGAGATAATGTATTTGATATTCGCATAAATCTACACAGTGGGCTATTAAGTAATTAAGATTTATCTATATTTCGTTTTATTTAATTTATTTAATGCTTTCTGCAACAAGTAAGGTTGTTTCTAATTTATTTAGGTTATTTTTCGCTGCCTGTCAAATGTCAATGAATAATCACTGAACTTATTGGAATAAAAAAACGATAGATGGCGCTGACGATATTCTAGATATAATTTTAAGAGGAACTTTAAACATATAGAACTGTAGGCATATCTGCGTTAAATCACCGAATAAATTATTTATTTATTACTTGCACACAATATAGAAAATGATTTACAAACAACTCGGCATATATTTACGAGTAATTTAAATTATTTTAACAATATTCCACGTATTAGAAATATTTATCAACACTCTCTAATAATACTGCGATAAGGTGTATATGTTAACTCCACCTTCTCGCTTTGTTATAATAACAAAACACGATAGTAAATTATATTAATGGATCGTCTCTGTAACGCAGAGTTTCACGGCGCCAAGCCAAGGGAATTCAAGGAGCGGCAGGGGTTCAACAGGCGCCGGGGCGCGATGAGGCGTCGCGTCCACCAGGTCAACGGGCACAAGTTCATGGCGACCTTCCTGCGCCAGCCGACGTTCTGTTCGCACTGCAAGGAATTCATATGGTGAGTGTCCGGTCGCGTACGAATGCCCTAACATATTTCCAGGATGCCGAAAAACAGCTTACACGAAATACTGCACGCATACACCGTGTGGCCGAAACAATTCATAGTAATGTTAAGATTGTATGTGTCCACCACTACCCCCTCTCACGATCATGTGTTTAGAGAATAACAAAGGGCTTTGACTAACGGAGGTTCTGTTCCAGGGGTCTGGGCAAGCAAGGCTATCAGTGTCAAGGTAACGACCGCACAGCTGTACATAAAAGTCCGACATTTTTTTTAATTCCACATAGCCGTTTACCTCCTGACCTTTCTATGCATGCTGCGCGTACACACACTATTGTTATTAATATTGTCTTATAATTATTTTTCATTTGCAGCAGACCAAGCATGGCTGTCTCGTATGCTTTTTAATTTACGTTTGTAAGTTATAATGCCTTTTATTATTTTATTAACAAACAGCAATAATTTTCTTTGAAAACAATTGTAAATATCCGTTTACACGATAATTAAAAGTCTTTCATTAACTGGTGATTTGTTAATAACATTTTTTTATTCGATTAAAACTACTAAACTGGTGTGGTCACGATTGTATTAACGAAAGATTTGAAATTATCGTGCTGTGTAAATTTTATTTTATTTGCCTGTTTGTTAACCCATTCCAATCGATTCTCTGTAACTAACTCTATTGTCTTTGTCTAGTGTGCACCTGCGTGGTCCATAAGAGATGTCACCTTCTGGTGGTCACCAAATGTCCAGGCATGAAGGATGAGGTGCGCTTTTTCATTTTTATGATTAATTAGATTTTATTTAATCGCTGCTAATACGTCAAATCGATTTGTGTTTCAGTCGAGCAGCCAAAGCACCCGGTTCAACGTTAACATACCGCACCGGTTTGTCGTGCACAACTACAAGAGGTTCACGTTCTGCGACCACTGCGGCTCCCTGCTGTACGGCCTCATAAAGCAGGGCCTGCAATGCAAGGTGTGCTCGCTGAACGTGCACAAGCGGTGCCAGAAGAACGTCGCGAACAACTGCGGCATCAACACGAAGCAGATGGCGGAGATACTGAGCGCCATTGGCGTGTCGCCCGACAAGCAGACGCCCCGCCGGAGCAAATACGTGTCCGCTGGCGGAAACGGCGGGGCCTCAGATGGCGGCGGCGACTCCCAGGGCGGCAGCGACGATCCACAGATGCAGGATCTCGCCAGGATGGTCGACGAAAAGTTACACAACTCGGACAGTTCTCAAGGTACTGTAACGTCGCTCACTTTTTCAACATAAGGGATTCTAGGTTATTCATTTGCATGTAACAAAGGTTTTATTGAAGTTTTGCACCAATTTACTGCTTGCGCTGTGTAAGTGCCCTATCATGGTACCGCCACCATGGTACCCTGGTGGATCCAGCCAGCAAGTAAAGCAACCAGGCGATCGGCATCCTGGTTGTTCTACCAGTAAAGTCTGGCCGACTGGATTGGACTGGTGGCGCAACTCGAATGCGGCCCGTGGGTTTCCCTAGGGAGGGTAAAGACTAAGATGTCGCACGTGCCTCACTACTTACTCTAATAGAGGAAGCAAATGTTTCATTGCTGTTTCGGTCAAATTTTCTTCCGTTGCCCCGCCGCCGAACATCCACGAGCGGCCACTGGTTAAGGCACCATCAGTCTGATACCAGGAGTGTTATGTTCCATTTCACTTAATACATTTGACTGGTGCCGCCAGCATGTTGGCACTAAATGGTGTTCCAAAAACTAAAGGATTCCACTGAAAGTGCATTTCAAGACATACAATCTTATTTAAACTGAAGGATTCCATTGAAAACCTTGAATTTTTCGTTTTTTTTCGATGCACTTCAGCAACAATTGCTCCAAATTCCCTCGCTGGATCATCACCAAATTTGGTATTTGTGTTAAGGATTAATTGCTCTTTAAAACCCCACAAAAATCAAAAATTACCGTTCCTCTAGTTTTTGAGTTATTTCCACCTGATTGTAAAAACTTGGTCGTTTTTTGATGAAAATTTAACTTCAGCAACAATTGCTCCAAATTCCCTCGATGGATCATCACAAAATTAGGTATTTGTGTTGAGGATTAATCGCTCTTTAAAACCCCACAAAAATAAAAAAATTACCCCTCCTCTAGTTTTTGAGTTATTTCCACCTGATTGTAAAAACTTGGTCGTTTTTTGATGGAAATTTAACTTCAGCAACAATTGCTCCAAATTTCATCGATGGATCATCACCAAATTTGGTATTTGTGTTAAGGATTAATTGCTCTTTAAAACCCCACAAAAATCAAAAATTACCGTTCCTCTAGTTTTTGAGTTATTTCCACCTGATTGTAAAAACTCGGTCGTTTTTTGATGAAAATTTAACTTCAGCAACAATTGCTCCAAATTCCCTCGCTGGATCATCACCAAATTTGGTATTTGTGTTAAGGAATAATCGCTCTTTAAAACCCCACAAAAATCAAAAATTACCGCTCCTCTAGTTTTTGAGTTATTTCCACCTGATTGTAAAAACTTGCTCGTTTTTGATGAAAATTTAACTTCAGCAACAATTGCTCCAAATTCCCTCGATGGATCATCACCAAATTTGGTATTTGTGTTAAGGATTAATCGCTCTTTAAGATCCTACAAAAATCAAAAATTACCCCTCCTCTAGTTTTTGAGTTATTTCCACCTGATTGTAAAAACTTGGTCGTTTTTTGATGGAAATTTAACTTCAGCAACAATTGCTCCAAATTTCATCCATGGATCATCACCAAATTTGGTATTTGTGTTAAGGATTAATTGCTCTTTAAAACCCCACAAAAATCAAAAATTACCGTTCCTCTAGTTTTTGAGTTATTTCCACCTGATTGTAAAAACTTGGTCGTTTTTTGATGAAAATTTAACTTCAGCAACAATTGCTCCAAATTCCCTCGCTGGATCATCACCAAATTTGGTATTTGTGTTAAGGAATAATCGCTCTTTAAAACCCCACAAAAATCAAAAATTACCGCTCCTCTAGTTTTTGAGTTATTTCCACCTGATTGTAAAAACTTGCTCGTTTTTGATGAAAATTTAACTTCAGCAACAATTGCTCCAAATTCCCTCGATGGATCATCACCAAATTAGGTATTTATGTTAAGGAATAATCGCTCTTTAAAACCCCATAAAAATCAAAAATTACCCCTCCTCTAATTTTTGAGATATTTCCACCTGATTGTAAAAACTTGGTCGTTTTTTGATGAAAATTTAACTTCAGCAACAATTGCTCCAAATTCCCTCGCAGGATCATCACCAAATTTGGTATTTGTGTTAAGGATTAATCGCTCTTTAAAACCCCACAAAAATCAAAAATTACCCCTCCTCTAGTTTTTGAGTTATTTCCACCTGATTGTAAAACTTGGTCGTTTTTGATGAAAATTTAACTTGAGCAACAATTGCTCCAAATTCCCTCGCAGGATCATCACCAAATTTGGTATTTGTGTTAAGGATTAATCGCTCTTTAAAACCCCACAAAAATCAAAAATTACCCCTCCTCTAGTTTTTGAGTTATTTCCACCTGATTGTAAAACTTGGTCGTTTTTGATGAAAATTTAACTTGAGCAACAATTGCTCCAAATTCCCTCGCAGGATCATCACCAAATTTGGTATTTATGTTGAGGATTAATCGTTCTTTAAGATCCCACAAAAATCAAAAACTACCCCTCCTCTAGTTTTTGAGTTATTTCCACCTGATTGTAAAAACTTGCTCGTTTTTTGATGAAAATTTAACTTCAGCAACAATTGCTCCAAATTCCCTCGCAGGATCATCACCAAATTTGGTATTTGTGTTAAGGAATAATCGCCCTTTAAAACCCCACAAAAATCAAAAATTACCCCTCCTCTAGTTTCTGAGTTATTTCCACCTGATTGTAAAAACTTGGTCGTTTTTTGATGAAAATTTAACTTCAGCAACAATTGCTCCAAATTCCCTCGCAGGATCATCACCAAATTTGGTATTTGTGTTAAGGATTAATCGCTCTTTAAAACCCCACAAAAATCAAAAATTACCCCTCCTCTAGTTTTTGAGTTATTTCCACCTGATTGTAAAAACTTGGTCGTTTTTTGATGAAAATTTAACTTCAGCAACAATTGCTCCAAATTCCCTCGATGGATCATCACCAAATTAGGTATTTGTGTTGAGGATTAATCGCTCTTTAAAACCCCACAAAAATCAAAAATTACCCCTCTAGTTTTTGAGTTATTTCCACCTGATTGTAAAAACTTGGTCGTTTTTGATGAAAATTTAACTTCAGCAACAATTGCTCCAAATTCCCTCGATGGATCATCACCAAATTAGGTATTTGTGTTGAGGATTAATCGCTCTTTAAGATCCCACAAAAATCAAAAATTACCCCTCCTCTAGTTTTTGAGTTATTTCCACCTGATTGTAAAAACTTGGTCGTTTTTGATGAAAATTTAACTTCAGCAACAATTGCTCCAAATTCCCTCGCAGGATCATCACCAAATTTGGTATTTATGTTAAGGATTAATCGCTCTTTAAAACCCCACAAAAATCAAAAATTACCCCTCCTCTGGTTTTTGAGTTATTTCCACCTGATTGTAAAAACTTGGTCATTTTGCGATGAAAATTTAACTTCAGCAACAATTGCTCCAAATTCCCTCGCAGGATCATCACCAAATTTGGTATTTATGTTAAGGATTAATCGCTCTTTAAGATCCCACAAAAATCAAAAATTACCCCTCCTCTAGTTTTTGAGTTATTTCCACCTGTATACAGGGAAATCCAAAAACTTTTAAAAATATGCATGTTCAATAAATTTCCCCAGTTGTCAACGCTGCAGGGAAAGCATCTTACGATGAGACAATTTTTTGCTAAATATTCTAATCTGATAGTGCAAGTTTTTGCGAGATTTATAAAAAGCGATAGTTGAACAAAAACATTGCCATTTTAGCACTTTCAGATTAGAATATCTCTGAATCCTAACAAGATGGACAAATTTGGATTACACACATGTTCAGTCTGTGTTGTATAGTTAAATGAATCAACAAAGATTATTATTATTATCATTTCCTTCTTCTTGGATCTTGGGTCCAAGAAAATATAAAACTTTCCAGGCCTGTGTTATTAATAATATAACTACAAACAACAAATAATCGTGGTGACTATAACTTTTCAATTATCATTGTAGATGGCGGCAAGTTAAACTTAAACGATTTTCATTTCATAAAAGTCCTTGGTAAGGGAAGTTTCGGAAAAGTAATGTTAGCAGAGAAAAAGGACACCGAAGAAGTGTACGCCGTGAAGGTGCTGAAGAAAGACGTCATAATACAAGACGACGACGTGGACTGCACGATGACGGAAAAGCGCATACTGGCACTGGCGGCGAAGCACCCCTTCCTCACCGCATTACACTCATGTTTCCAGACGGCCGACCGTCTATTCTTCGTTATGGAGTACGTAAACGGGGGTGACCTGATGTTCCAAATACAGAGGGCGCGCAAGTTCGACGAGCCCCGGGCCAGGTTCTACGCCGCCGAGGTCACACTGGCCCTGCAGTTCCTGCACAAGCACGGCGTCGTCTACCGGGACCTCAAGCTGGACAACATCCTGCTGGACGCGGAGGGGCACTGCAAGCTGGCCGACTTCGGGATGTGCAAGGAGGGCATCCTGGACGGGACGACCACCACCACCTTCTGCGGGACTCCGGACTACATCGCCCCGGAGATCCTGCAGGAGCTGGAGTACGGCGCCTCGGTCGACTGGTGGGCGCTCGGCGTGCTCATGTACGAGATGATGGCCGGCCAGCCGCCGTTCGAGGCCGACAACGAAGACGACCTTTTCGAATCGATCTTGCACGACGACGTCCTGTATCCGGTCTGGCTGAGCAAGGACGCCGTCAGCATCCTCAAGGGCTTCATGACGAAGAATCCCAGCAAGCGGCTGGGCTGTGTGGTTGCGCACGGAACGGAGCAGGCTATCCGGGCGCATCCGTTCTTCAGGGATATAGATTGGAACGCTTTAGAGCAACGTAAAGTTAGACCTCCGTTTAAGCCGAAAATTGTAAGTATTTCATTACATTACACCCCCAGCAAGAAATCAAAAATTCATTCCAAACCAATTTTGCTTGGGGGGTGCGATATTCTAGTTCTGTTTAATGCAGTGAATAATAATAAAAAATTCATTTACAGAAAAATAAGAAAGACGCTCTAAATTTCGATGCAGAGTTTACAAAGGAGGAGCCCGTGCTGACTCCGGTGATCGTGGAGGTACTCCGTTCGATCAATCAGGAAGAGTTCAAGGGCTTTTCGTTTGTGAACCGAGACTATAACCCTGCCCGCTTCACTGACTAACCACGTGCAATATAGCTTTTTTAGGTTGTCTCATCTACCAAAGATAATATAAATATATACATATTATATATAAATATATACATACACTGATGGATGGTGCGTGGAAGCGAATGAATGGGTATGAATGCTTGCGTAACTGGAGTATGTCTAGTCGATGTCACTTACATAGTATAGGAGGTACATTTCGAAGAAATGTATATACTGTTAACTATTGTAATGTTTTAGATATTTATTAATGTGCTTAGAATAGGTGATTGTCACTCCGTGTAGCATGTGCACGCACTTCCGTCGCCGCTTGCCCCGTGTTGTGCCAAACCTCACCCGCATTATACTGTTATCGTTTATATCATGTTTGTACTAGCAATGTACCATGTGTTACTGTAAATGGTGTAAAATTTCTCTGATCATGTACTAAACATAAATGAATATTATTTAATGTAAATAATTTTTGTTTTTATTCGTACTTATCACTACCCATCTCACGCAGTACATAGATATTACATGATTTGTCAATTATATAAGTAGAAGAACTGATATGTAACATTAACGACAAATTACGAGAAATACCATTTTAGGTATGTATTTCTTTAGGCGATCCTTTAGGTCATAGATCGTTCATTTGCGTCACTTTAGTTCTAATTACATTGTAAATAGTAGAACCGGCTTGGTTCATGTAAACACTCGGATTATACTTGTAACGCAACGTTCTAGGGTCATACGAAGTGTTTGTCCACAGTATGAACAGTTCAAGCAAAATCACCATGTTTTATTTCAAACAGAATCGACAATGAGGACATCAATTGTATTTTTCTGAAATAGATGTTAAAAAAGATTATTAAAGTATTTCATTATTTTTTTTTCTCTTTCTACAGTTGATAATAATAAAACATCAACAGCCCTTCCACGCGTGGTTTGGATACTTTAATTCAAAATAATTGTATTTATGTCTTCGATAATAGAAGCCTTTAAAAATTCAACAGACGATGCATTAACAAAGTCGTCTCTACCCCCACTTAATTTGGAATATGCAATGCTTGTGCAGCATATAGTGGTTTGCTTGAAGAGGACTTGAAATATCACTTTATAGAGGATAATCATTAACATGTTTGAAGCAATTTGTGGGCAAATTCACATCAGCTTTAAAATGTTTTGATAGGGGAGAACTCGCTTGTGAGGACGGTTGGTCACCTTATTTATTTACAACCTGCTATTAAATTTTTTTTAAGCCTTATTTAATTTGTCATTAAAACATTAATTACTCTACTGGTTAAAACTTGAATAATCCAAATAAATTTACGAAGGAAGTTGAATTAAAACTCTGCTGGTATTTTTCACTTTATTATCCTTCATAATTCAATATGTATCACAAAGTAATGGCTTCAACAATCAATCACAAATCAATTTATTTATACCTTAAACAATAATTTCAACAATTCAGTGACGGTTCGCGGGGTTTTTTCTGGTACAGCCGAGGAACAAGAGGTGGTAATACAGATAGGTAGGGTCAGTTGCAGAGACGGCTGGCTGCGTGACCGCACCTATCTGTATTACCACCTCTTGTTCCTCGGCCGTACCAGAAAAAACCCGCGAACCGTCACTGCAACAATGCAAATTAGCAACAACAATATTTATTATTTTCCCGATTTTTCTAAGCACGTTTAATAAAACAGATTTAAAGATTACAAGTTTGTCAGCACTTTAAAGTTTCAGTTATGGAAATCATAGCACTGTATGGCGAGCGGTGAGCTTTTAAAAATCCAATCAAATTAAGTTCGTAATTACCGCTGCTTTTGCGCCACCTACCGGACGACAGCTGAACCGCTAAGTGCATATTTACTACAGCGCCAAAATACCCGAACTTTATACCTATAATCAAAACATAAAAGTTCAGCAATGAGTTGCACACCAAATGATAGAATATTTAATTCTGAGTCGAGTAATGTACAAAATAGCTGAGGAAACTAAGCGGTTTTGCTGTATTTTGCATTTGAAAATTTACCGCAAGAGGCTGTCGGTAATAAAGTTTACTGTAAAGCTTAACATGGGAATTTGAAGCAATTTACGGTATTTTCTAATTAATTAACGAGTACGGTGTATTCTTTCCTCCTTCTAGTCGTTCTTAGTGCACCCTAAAATGCTATAAATTGCAATGTTACACTTTACAGCGAACTGAATTACCGAGCTACTAGTCATAAATTTTCATTTACAACTTTCCAACTATTTTATACATCGTGCGATTCAGAATTAAATATTCTATCATTTACTTTGCAACTTGTAGCTGAAGTTTTACATTTTCATTATAGGTATAAAATTCGGGTGTGCTGGCGCTGGTAATATGCACTTAGCAGTTCAGCTATCGTCCGATAGGATTCCATTGAAACTGCATTTCAAGACATACAACCTCGCTTAAACTAAATGATACCATTGTGAATGCATTTCAAGACTATTTAAACTCAATGATTTCATTGAGAGTGCATACAACTTCATTAAAACTAGAGGATTCCACTAAGAGTGCATTTCAAGACATACAACTTCATTAAAACTAGAGGATTCCACTAAGAGTGCATTTTAAGACATACAACTTCATTAAAACTGGAGGATTCCACTAAGAGTGCATTTCAAGATATACAACCTTATTTAAACTAAAGGATTCTATCGAAAGTGCATTTCAAGCATACAACCTCAGTTGAATTAAATAAATCCATTGAAAGTGCATTTCGACAAAGTTGTTTCCATAATGTAAACAATTAATTTCATAAATATTTTTGTACGTTTCATACATTTAGATAAATTGAGGTTTACTTGTAACGAAATTTCTAAAAAGTTGAAATCAAAACATTAAGGTAGAAAGTGAGGTTAGATCAAGATTAAATAACAAGAAGATGAACACCATCACTAGACCTTCCCATCTACAACGAACCCTGATAATAAGATGCCTGTCAACCGCAAAACCCCAGCCCTCGGAGCCCACCCTCGAAGTCGCAGGCAAACTCTTTCCCAAAGACGATTACACAAACGTCACACCGAAGATTCTCAGCCACCTTAAGAGAAACTTGCACGTAAAAGACAAGCACCCGCTCTCCCTGGTAAGGCAACGCGTCGTCGACTACTTCTACAAGACCTTTAAGAACACGCGAGGGAACCCCATATTTTCGGTGTACGATAATCTGAGCCCGGTGGTCTCGGTGCAACAGAACTTCGACTCGCTCCTCATTCCCCCCGATCATCCTTCCAGAGCGAAAAGCGATTGTTACTATGTAAACAGGAATTATCTGTTGAGGGCTCACACGACTGCTCACCAGAGCGAGTTGATCCGCGCCGGTTTGGATTCGTTTCTGATGACGGGTGACGTATACAGGAGGGACGAGATTGACAGTACGCATTATCCGGTTTTTCACCAGTTGGATGCGGTTAGGCTGCTTAGCAGGGATCAACTGTTTAGGAAAGACGAGCATTTGCAGTTATTTGAACGGGGTAAGAATTTGGATTTTGCGTATTTTTATTTTTTTTGTACGAAGTTCCATAATTATATATGAAACAAGTCAAAAGGTTTCTATTTCAAATTATTTTCTCTGTTGCGAAGTACGAGAAAGTATTGTGATCGTGAACATTTCTTTTTACAAATATGACAATTTAACAATTTTTCGGAAAAAAATTTGCGTCTGTGTGCACTGTATCTCAAAAACTAATAGAGCAATTGAAATGAAACTTTGAACATAAGTCTTATTTGACAATCCGAAGAACTGAAAAGCTTTTCGTAAAATTCCATATGCCGGAAGTGGGTGTTCACCTTGATCATTTTTAGTTTTTTTCCAATAAATTTTTAAACATGGAAAATGTTACGAAAACATTCAAATAAATATTGAAGGCAACTAAGAAATAAACATATTTTTGGGATACAGCACCCACAGAAAGTCACATGCAGACATTTTTTCATTACACAAACTTTTGCTTACACACAGAAAGAAATTGATGCAAATGTATATTGTTATTGTTTAAGGAAATAATACAGAAGGAGGAAAACAAGAGTGCCACACATTAGAAGCGGTCAAACTTCTCGAACACGAACTAAAGTCTTGCCTGCTCGGCCTAGCGCGAACCTTTTTTGGCAGAGATTCGGAATGCCGGTGGGTCGAAACCCAATTCCCGTTCACATGCCCGTCGTGGGAATTAGAAGTTAAATACAAGGATGACTGGCTAGAACTACTAGGATGCGGAATCATGAAGCAACCGATTTTAACCGAAGCCGGCGTCACGGATCGAATCGGCTGGGCTTTCGGTTTGGGCCTCGAGAGGGTGGCAATGAAACTGTATCAAATTCCCGACATCCGATTGTTCTGGTCTAGGGACTCCGGCTTTCTCAACCAGTTTGCCAATTGTAAACCGGACACAAAACTCGTCTACAAGACCGTGAGCCAGTTTCCTCAGTGCACCAACGATATTAGTTTTTGGCTTCCACGCGAAGGGGATTACAACAGTAATGATTTTTACGATTTGGTGAGGAATTTGGGAGGGGATATTATCGAGCAGGTGAAATTAGTGGACAATTTCTTGCATCCGAAAACGAAAATGACTAGTCACTGCTATAAGATTATTTATAGGCATATGGAGAAGACGCTGACGAAGGAGGAGGTGAATTCCGTGCATAGGATTATCGAGGCGGAGGCCGAGAAACGGTTAGGTGTCACTATTCGTTGAATTTTTTATAGAGGATTTATTTATGTAAGGAAATATGTTAATCTATTAATAAAATATGATGTGTGATAACAATGTGAGGACGTACAAAGGGCCCATTGAGGCCTACGTGCCCATCGAAATAATTCAGATCCAGAATGTGAACTCTCAGTATAAAAAAGTCTTTTTTCAATTGGCCAAAAAGAAAAATAAATTTATTTCTTCCCATTCTCTTTCAATTTACATAAAACACTAGGCAGCTGCTTTAAAATCTCTTCGGCGCTCAAATTATAATCATGTTCCGCCCAATACATCTTCAATTCACCCATCACCACACCCATAGTCTTCCCGAAGACACCTTCTTTCTTCAGCAAGTCTCCGTGCACGGGAAATTTAGGCATGTCCCATTGTTCCATCTCCGATAGATGAGGAGAGTTTACGTATTTCAGCAGCTCGACGACCCACTGTTTCGTGAACTTGCTCTTCCCCTTGAGCACGAGGAGTTTGTACGGGTGTAAAGGTTTCTCGTGAATTTTCCTCTCCCGGTGTTCGACTATGAAGAGCAGTAAATCTCGCTCGAACACGGAGAATTTCAAACGTGCGTGTAGTGCTAGGGCTTCTTCGGGTGTGTGGATGAGCGAGCTGAGGAGGGTGACGGCGTTCATCTTGAGGTGTTTGCTTTGATTCCATACGGTTTTCAGTTCATCCGTGTTGTAATTTTCTGGTAATCCTGTGAATATAATTTGGAATGATTAATTAAATAATGAAAATAAAATGTATCTTGCCTATATAATTGGGAATGTTGCATTCCAGTATTCTCAACATTAACTCTCCAGAATAATTGCCCTCGAGAATCTTCTTCAACTCCGTCCAAATTCGTTCGCCTGATATTTTTGTTAAACCCGAGGCATTTTCTCGAATTGCTGTCAAGGTTACCTCATCATGGTTATTTGGTGTTGTTGCAATTCGTCCATAAAACCTACAATCATTTTAATCAATAATTCCCAATCTGGTGACTATAGTTTCTGCAAAAAAAACTCAGTTTTATAATTATTACCCTTTACAACAAATCAGATGCTGTTAACAGTATCTCACTTGTGCATAAAGATTTATTTTAATTACTTGTAATATAATGTACTATTAACCCATTACATCCCATGATATACAATTTTTTCCAAAGAATTTCAAATTCTCAGATGTGTATTAAAAATCAATTTGGAACAACTGAATAGAATCACTTAAATATTGTTCTATCATTAATAAAGAAGAGTTTGTATCAGAGATACGTTATCTAAAGGAAATAACATTGCCATCAGATGTCACCAAAGCCGTCGATGTTTGTTGTACTTGCTTGAGTACAATGGGAAGTAATGGGTTAATGTGATACAGCAGTGGCATCCTAAAACTATGCTGCTTCTTATTGAAGTTAAATTGCACACCTGAAGTATCTCAATATTCTCAAAAAGTCTTCCTGGATTCTAGTGACAGGATCTCCTACAAAAGCCACCCTCCGTCTTTGAAGATCATCGTATCCATAAAAATAGTCATAGACTGATCCATCCAGACCTGCAATAATACGGCTTAATAGTAAGGGAATTAAAATAAAGTAACTTTCTCCATTTTGGCGTTACCTAGAAACATTGAATTTATAGTTAAATCCCTACGGTTGGCATCCAACAACCAATCCGTGGTATACTGCACTTCAGCATGCCTTCCATCAGTAGTAACGTCTATCCTTAAAGTAGTCACCTCGAAATTCTCCTTATTTATCCTCGCGGTAATCGTACCGTGCTTCTCCCCTTTCTCATTAATCATCCGGACGTTCTGCTCCGTAAACATATCCTTCATCTGCTGCGGAGTGGCCGTGGTGGCGAAGTCCAGGTCCTTCGGCGTGAGCCCCAGCAACAAATCACGTACGGCACCGCCGGCCACCCTAATCTCATACCCCGACTCTTTAAAGTACGATGCGAGCGCCATCAGTTCCTCGGTGAATATCGCTTTAAATTCGGGGGTGTCCATCTGTTTAATTACGGGATTGTCCCTGTGTTTGGGGGCCATTTCTTTCAGCTTCGCTAGTCGCTCTCTCGGGTTTAATGCTGCAATCTAAAATGATGCAATTAAACGGTTGTTGCGCGGTATGCATTTAACTTACGTTCGAAAATTTAAGTGAGTTTACGGTGTGTCTGAATAATTTGACTATTAACATATTTTGAAAATTAAGTTTTTAAATTAGAAACATATTTTTTCAGGTTAGATCAATTATTTCCATAGACTGCATGTGCGATGAGTGTCATATAAAAAGAAAATATTGGATTGGAGCAATTGATAAATTGAAATTTGATTATATTTATAAAAGCTTACCTTAACTTTAAAAATACGGCATTGCGTAAAAGTTTAGCGAAATTTTTTGGTACCGTCGTCAATCATCAACAAAGATCAGTTGCAATCAAAGGTGGGATTTATGATTTAAATAGCCAGCATAAATGTATTAGTATATGATAAATAATAAGTGCAAGCAAAAAAATTCTTTAATTATTAAACCGTCTGCTAAACTTTTACCCGGTTATGGTTATTTGACCTTCAATAGAAAACACTTGCAAAGATGGGCAATCCATTTATCCGAAATTCTTCGATGTCACGACATTCGGTACAAATACATTTGACATGCGGCCCCTTTAACCCAAGCTTAAATTTAAAAACATTCAGCTGAGAATGACTGAGATTGTGAGTGATGGTGGTAAATTACCGATATCCAACTCTGGAATATTATCCAGACCGGATGGATCAGCAATATTTAGTCAAGGTAATTGCACCTGCAACAATGAATTGTAAATACTGGATCCACCGTAGAGCCCAGATCCGGCACTTTCAAAGTTCCATTTCTCTCGGTCTCTGCAGGACTCCCTAAATGAAACCACTTATCAATTCTTTGCCTGGAAACCACCATTTCGTTGTTATTAAATTTATTTAACCCTTAACCACGGATTCCTGATTTTAATGCGCTACCATAGACTCCAAATGAATTAATTGTTATTCAGAAATGATTACGTGATACACAAAGTTATAAAACACCGATGTTTAGGAAAGTACTTAAAGCAGCAGCTATAAATTGAAAATACAACGATGGGTGGAACGCAAATCTATTTATTTATTTTATTTTTTATTTATTCATTCACATACTTAGCTATCATTCAAAATGCACAGTACAGTATTGTACAGATACATTTGATAGATGTAAATCAGTCTGGTAGACTATGTGTCCATAGTTAAGGGGATAAGAAATCTGCAACAAATGTGAGTTTGAATTCCAATTATCAAGTTAATACATTATCGTCTTTTTTTTAAGGGAAAACGACCGTTTTGGCAGGAGTCTACGGCCCGTTCGAAGCGAAGGTACAGAAACTACTCATAGATAAAGCAAACGTTGAGGCACACTTCCGGCCAAAGTCAGGACTGCCAGGTAATAATATTTCACAGTAATGTGGATGAATACTGACACCCGTGTTTTCCGCAGGAATTGGTGATCGGCTGTATGAGACTATTATAAGAAATATATGCGAAACTGCACTAGTTACCACACTTTATCCTCGAGCGACTGTTCAAGTAATCATCCAGGAAATGCAAAACGGGGGAGAGGTAAGAAATATTAGTAACTGCAAGTATTGCAATCCTTTCCATGCCTTAAATGGCAAAATATGTGCTTTACAGAGATTTTAAATCACACGTTTAACCCCTTAAACGGTAACGCTAAAAAAGTGTGCATTAAGGGGTTAATTATTGATTGAAACAACTACTAACAATAATTTGCATGTTAGAATGATTTAAACACCACAATTTATTTTCAGTTAGTTTCGTGCGCTGTAAATGCAGCCTGTTTGGCTCTACTGGATTCCGGAATCGACATGAAATTCTTGGTGGGCGCTGTGACCTGCTGCTTGGACCACAGCGGCAATTTTACCGAGGATCCCACCACTTTCGAACAGAAGAAGGCCAAAGCCACTTTCGTGTTTGTGTTTGACAGTGCGGAGGGAAACATCGTGGCCTCTTACACGGGTGGATGTTTCAAATTGAACGAATTCGAAGAAGCGCTACATAAATGCAGGAAGGGCAGTGTAAAAGTGTTCGATTATTATAAGAGTATAATCAATAAAAAGTTCTCATGAGTTGTTAAATTTATTTTGTGTAATTTTTTTAAGTAATTGAATAAATCACTAGTTGAAATTAAAATCACTTTCTTTATCCCTGAACTCCTACAGTCCAACTCCTTACATTTCATTCTTAGATTCAATTGGTTTTATTACAGTCGTGGCAGCAGTCTTTTTGATGGTAATGAGAATAACTTTACCGAGCACTCAGTTGTAGCAGCAGTCTTTTTACTGGTAATGAGTATAACTTTACCGAGCACTCGAGACGTGCGGGTGTAAAGTTTGCGAAGAGTGAGAAGGTATTTGGAGAGCACGACAACAAATCTGCGGAGCCAATTGAATTTAAGATTGTCACTGTGCAACACGTCTCGAGTGCTTCATACAAGCATTTTAGGAGGTGTGTTATTTCAAGAGGCGATGATGTCGGAATTCAATTGCTTTAATCTTTTTCCTTACTATTGCTCTGCGAGACTCCAAATTGATCCGAAGAATGGAAGACGAACAAATGTAACTTGAATCGAGAGATTTATGCAGGCCAATCATTTCCCAGCCCTCGTACTCACAAATTGATAGCGACAGGGTTAAACATCTATTTAAAGGAAAATATCCACACTGTGATACATATTTATATTTACTATAGTGTTCAAAAGAATCGGTGGCGTAAATGAATACACATATGCACATTTTAAAGTCCTTTTCAAAGGTGCAATAGAACTAATTTAAGTACGGTGAATTCTTTCTTAACCGTAACTGGTTGTAAAGTCAGTTGCGTCAAGTATATTGTGTTGCCTACTGAGCTTGTACAGGCGCCATCTATCTATCAATGGTAAAATTGATTTCTCCTGCAGATAAAGTAATCGCTTACTATTTTATTCGAAAGAAGCGATTGCGTAAATAAATAAGTACGTTGCAAAGGTGTAATTGTAATAATTTAAGTACAATGAATTATTTTTAACCGTAACTGATTAATTCGCTTTGTGTAAAGTATATTCTGTTGCCTATAGAGTTTGCGTAGGCGCCATCTGTTTATAAAAAAGTAGAATACACATTTGCTGCTGGTAAAAAAAACGCTTATTTTTAAAGGTTTTCGTCTCTACTAAGTATTAGTTCTCGGGAATTATTACAGGTAGCGCCGTTTCAACAATGAATGCAAATCATATTTGTATTTATACTAATGAGTATTTGAAGCAAATTATTCGTGGTTTTTCTAAATTAAATATATTTTTTAACATACAACAGGTTTCAGATCAATATCAATTGCTTTTATATTTTTTTCGAATTGATTAATTTATTAACAATTTCCACTCTAATCGGATGAAATTATCAAAAAATACAGTAATGGTGAGTATGTGGTTTTTATGGAATTATTTTGCATGCGGATCGCAGAAACGAAAAGAGTAATTTGGGCGCGAAAATAATTTCGCATTTTTATTAAAATTTTACACAAAATTTTTCGGATTTCGTATCAGGATCGCAGAAACGAGAAGAGTAATTTGACGTGAAAATAATAATTTCGCATTTTTATCAAAATTTTACACAAAATTTTTCGGAGTTTGTATCAGGATCGCAGAAACGAAAAGAGTAATTTGAGCGCGAAATTAATTTCGCATTGTTATTAAAATTTTAACACGAAATTTTTCGGAGTTTGTATCAGGATGGCAGAAACGAGAAGAGTAATTTGGCGCGAAAATAATAACTTCGCATTTTTATTAAAATTTTACACAAAATTTTTCGGATTTCGTATCAGGATCGCAGAAACGAGAAGAGTAATTTCGTATTTTTAAAAAAAATTTACACAAAATTTTTCGGAGTTTGTATCAGGATCGCAGAAACGAAAAGAGTAATTTGGGCGCGAAAATAATTTCGCATTTTTATTAAAATTTTAACACGAAATTTTTCGGAGTTTGTATCAGGATCGCAGAAACGAAAAGAGTAATTTGACGCGAAAATAATTTCGCATTTTTGATAAAATTTTACACAAAATTTTTCGGATTTTGTATCAGGATCGCAGAAACGAAAAGAGTAATTTGGCGCGAAAATAATAACTTCGCATTTTTATTAAAATTTTACACAAAATTTTTCGGATTTCGTATCAGGATCGCAGAAACGAAAAGAGTAATTTGGGCGCGAAAATAATAATTTCGCATTTTTGTTAAAAATTTTCGGATTTCGTATCAGGATCGCAGAAACGAAAAGAGTAATTTGACGCGAAAATAATAACTTCGCATTTTTATTAAAATTTTACACAAAATTTTTCGGATTTCGTATCAGGATCGCAGAAACGAAAAGAGTAATTTGGCGCGAAAATAATAACTTCGCATTTTTATTAAAATTTTACACAAAATTTTTCGGATTTCGTATCAGGATCGCAGAAACGAAAAGAGTAATTTGGGCGCGAAAATAATAATTTCGCATTTTTGTTAAAAATTTTCGGATTTCGTATCAGGATCGCAGAAACGAAAAGAGTAATTTGACGCGAAAATAATAACTTCGCATTTTTATTAAAATTTTACACAAAATTTTTCGGATTTCGTATCAGGATCGCAGAAACGAAAAGAGTAATTTGGCGCGAAAATAATAACTTCGCATTTTTATTAAAATTTTACACAAAATTTTTCGGATTTCGTATCAGGATCGCAGAAACGAAAAGAGTAATTTGGCGCGAAAATAATAACTTCGCATTTTTATTAAAATTTTACACAAAATTTTTCGGATTTCGTATCAGGATCGCAGAAACGAAAAGAGTAATTTGGCGCGAAAATAATAACTTCGCATTTTTATTAAAATTTTACACAAAATTTTTTGGATTTCGTATCAGGATCGCAGAAACGAAAAGAGTAATTTTGAGTAGACTTTCTGAACCGCAAATTTTCGATCAATTTTTGAAATTAAATATTACTCTTTTCGTTCCGTTCAAGAGATTGTTGCTCTTTTATTTCTGTTCTAAAAATTCTAAATTTTATTCCACACACATGCATTCATTCATTCATTCATCATTGACAATGTAGAAGAATCGATAGAATTAATTAGTTTTTATGGCCCTTAAAAGGGCCGATTTTTGGGAGTAGGGTTGCTGATAATTTCCGGTCGTCATTTCAGAAGATGATGGTGTGGTCGACATCCTTTTCTTGGGAGGCGGTTTCTCGTGACGGTCACAAATTCTTCTTGTTTCTTAGCATCCTCTTACACATTGTACAATCTTTTTGATGGGTTTGTAATTACTTTATTGGGTTACGCATAGCTCCTGAAATTTTTCGAAGGGTTTAAAATTATCTTCTGATCTGAAAAAAAGGTACACTTCAATGGCCTACCATGGTTATTAAAAAAAAAAGTTGATTTTTTTTTTCGAGAGAGACAACATCTTTATTCAGACACTTACATAATTTTAATTTAACATTTATACAGTATTAGGCTAGAGGGGTTAGTCCAGTGATTCCCAAAGTGGGCGCCACCGCCCCCTGGTGGGCGCTGCAGCGATTCAGGGGGGCGCTGATGGCCACAGGTGCATTTGGGGGGGGGGGGATTAATAACTGTAAGGGGGAGGAAGATTGCTGTTGACGAAATTTAAAAATTAAAAAAAAAATTCCAGGGGGCGCTAAGTAATATTTTTTTCTGGAAAGGGGGCGGTAGGACAAAAAAGTTTGGGAACCACTGGGTTAGTCTGTTCGAGCTATCGACCTGAGGTCTTTCTGCCCTAAATTTTTTCGATTTTTCTATGCGAACGCGCCACGGGCTTCAAATTGACATCTGCTCTTTCCCAAGTACATTTTTTTTTTTGAAAAAAGGAAGGATGGTTGACAGGAATTCAGGTTGAGGAAGCGCGGATGAATTGGGAATTGACTTAGCCAACTAGGGCAATCTGCCACAACCTATAATTTGTATAATAATCATTTATAATGATGAAAGGGACATACACTAAACATCCATGGACCCGCACGGCCATTTTTCGTTCCGAAAAAGTGACCGCGCGGATGGGATTCGAACCCACGACCATGAAGCCCGTAAGCAGGAGCTCTACTCACTGGGCCACCGCAACTTCCCTAAGTACATTTTAATTTTTTTTTTTTTTTTGACGTTAGTTACATTAATAAATAAATAATTTGAGTTGTTTAAGGCTTACATTGTAAGGTGTTGATGGGTAAGCAATTGCGTTTGATTTTATATGTTATTAAACAATAAATTAAAGCAGATGATGACCAGTCGCGCCGTTAACGTTGCACTCTACAGGTCTAATAACAATAATTGCAAATTGGCACAGAGAAGTGGCGGACGTGCGCTTAAAATGATTTTAATGTTATTTTGAGTGCCGCGTATTATATTTACACCGCGGATTTAAATCCAAATTAAAATTTCACGTAATAAAACGGAAAATGTGTATCCGCTGAAAGCCGTGTTATTTAATTTAATTCGTGGATTACGACGCGCGCGATTATTTATAAAACTCAAATGGCGTCCTCGCTCGTATTGAAAATAATTAATTTCAACCTGGAGCTCGAAATGGAAATGATTACTTAATTAACAATTTATCGGAGAAAAAATTCAAATGGAGTCTTTATTAGTTTGTAATTAGCGGTTTGAATTTACGGCGCTAAAGTGATATCTTCGCGGGGGTAATGGGCTCTCACACAATGGGGTAATATTTCAGGTTTAATTCCGCCTTAGCCGGCCAGGTAATGGCGCTTGAAATAAAAATTATGTCATAATTAATGCGGTACGCCTTGGCTATTCGCTCGCGTTTAAATTTTATGCGTTATGGAGATTGTTTATTTAATTTTGTTATAGTTGCGGGTGAGTTATGCGATGCTGCGCCGGGTTTGATATAATTAAGATTTATTGTTGGTTTGTTTTCAAGGTGATTCATTACACCCGGAATTCTGCGGGGAAACGCGAATTGGATACGGCGAGAGAGGCTTAAATCCCTTCTATATATACTTTCCTTTAGTTTGCATTATTAAAATTTTGGCAATGCAATGACAAAAAGGTTAGGCAACTGTATTTGTGAGTTCATACAACAAAAATCAAATAATTCTCGAAATTCTCCTAATCTCTAGACAGTAATGAAACACTTTCCACCTCGGTAAGTAATATAGTACTATTCTTCAGAATAAGTATTTCCCAATGTTCATCACGTTCAGACAGAATTGATCGCCTTCTCATTAAACCTAGTTTTTGAAGTGAAAGGGTATCATCAGCATCCTTGTAATTAAATTTAATTTTTTGATCGACGTTACTCTTACCTCCAGAAATCTTCATATTTTATCGATAAACTGTCAGTTTTTAACCTTCAAATATAGATTTATGCGCGGAAAATGCATTTGTAAATTGCTTCTGGCCGTCTGTGTACATCAATGTCACGGATGCATGGCCGTGCGTTATGTTTACACAGATGTATAATATGCGATAAAGTGCAATGAGGTGCGGGGTGTTGGTAATTGGGGCCAGATTGGAGGACTGCAGGATTGCAATGTTGGACCTGCCACAGCGAGACATTTACATTCGAAAGAATGGACCAGTTGCGGTGGGCGTGCGCCGATTAAATTGTAATTATATGTTGATTGCCGGGCGATGATTGGATTATTTCATTAATCATCGCGTCGTTGATAAGGCCGTAATAATGATGGGTTCAGCGAATTTTGTACGCCGCTGTCCATTGAATAATAGAGTTGCAACAGGGTGAAAATAAAGAAGGAATGGAGACGTTATAAACTGCCAGTTGACGACGTCGGCGTCGTCTCTTATTAACGACTGAAGAAGTGCTAGTAATTACAAAGAGTGATAATAATAATAATATTTCTTTATTGTCCAACAGATTAACCAAAAAGGACAAAATAATAATAATCATTTCAATACAATGAATTTGTTTCGAAATAAAGTGACTGTTTCAAGAGTTGTGTGACATCTGGCTCCATCCTGTTGAAACTTTGAAAAACTTTGTTTAGCATCTCCCCTGTAACATTGCTGCCACCATCTCTATGATTTCTCCAGCCCCTAGAGTACACCAGGCAGTATATTTTTGTGGAAGCATTGTTGTTGACGTTAAACAATTTTGACCATTTTAAATAAAACTGAGATTCATAGCTTGTCACTTGGGGTTCTTCGGAAAAACGGAACCTGCTCTCGTAGATCTCCGGCTAGCTCCCTGGAGTCGGCGTCGCTGAAGGTGGGCGATGGTCCGATAATGGTATTAATAAAAAAACATTTTTTTCTGCATAAATTTTCCTCCTAATTTAAAATAGTTTGCACGCAATAAATACAACAAATTTATGTACTTCATAAAAATAAACAACCTACGTTTCCTGTAGAGATTATCAAACTAGCACACACACATTTTTCGATGGAAATAATCATTAAATTAACATAAGAACCCGTCTTTTTCGTACATCCTCTCACACTCACACAAAAATATAAAAATTTGTTTATCAATGACGAAACGCGACTACCCGTTTTCTCCGCCGTAAAAGATGATTTAAGCCCAATTTAATTTAAATATTAGATACATAATTAGCACTAAAAAAACCATAATCCTAACGAGGCTTCCCCAATTAACTTGATGCATGTGACAACTGGAACTGTGCGCAAGATAAATAAACGGGGCATCTTTTATATGATTTGAATATGTTAATTGGTGTTATGGTTGGTCGTATGCAAATGGTTTTTTGGGGGCGAAATTCTTTTTGGAAAAATAAGATGGAACGATGGGCAACATCACAATTAAGAAACAGATGGACTTAATTAGAAATCCTCCGGTCCGCAGTAATTGAAAGAGGAGAAATGTTGGGTTTAAGCGGCGGTCGCGTCATATAAAGAATATTATTTATTGGCAGGGAACACAATAAGGCGGTAATGGAGGAACGCAGTTCCAGGAGGTCAAGGGGGGCACCGAGCTCCAGCCAAAGGGGCCGATCTCTGCATATTTATACGGTAATTAGACCATGTAGACGATGGTCATTAACATTGAGCCGGTATTATATTCGATAACTCACGTTTATTTCGTTTTTATTTATATAATTTATAACGGGCCGGCTGAGAACAAACAAGGCGGCCCTCTTAGAAATCTCAAATATTTCTAATAAACGGGTCGGACGTAATGACAAGTTGCGATCAGCGGATGCCCGAAGGGGTTGAGGGCAAAAAAAAGAAGTAAAGACCTTTTACACAATTATCTAGGAGTGGATGAGTGGATGCGTAATTTCGGGTTTGAGCACAATTACAGACCGCATAACCATTTTAAATGGTGGTTAGGAAAGTGCCTTTTCATTAAAGCCCACTGGATATTTATATTTAATTCCTCCTGCATTTCAACCGATTTACCATTATAATTATGTGAGGTAGTCTTGCACCCGCTGACCGATGGTAAACGCCACTTTTTTTTAATAAGGTTTAGCTACTTTAAATACCAAGTATTTTTTCGTGATTTTTACAAGAAAATTTAATTTGGGTACAGGCAAAATGTTACGCTCGGGCGGGGAATCGAACCCACTCGACTTGAGATCCAGCGGGCATGTGCTCGTGCTCTTACCCATTGCACCACCAAAATAATTATTTTACTTTACCTTTTCAATGATTTGAACAAATCAAAGAAATATGATTTAATCATTTCAAGCTTTGCGTTAGAGCATGATAAAACCACGTTCAAGCCGAAAAATCCAGTATAATTATGTATTACCACGTAGTATCGGTCACAACCATCGACTTCACATTCAAGGAATTTAACTCCACTTGGATTTGATTTTTTGATGTGTCTCCTAAAAACACCCCAATAATGGGGTGGTGTTGGATTCACTGTGACTGTGCTGGGTCTACCACTTTCGACCAGAGGAGTTATAAAGGAGCATTATTTGAGATTCATCTTCCAAAATTTCAAACATTTTCTGAAAGAAATGTAGAAGTTACAGAACAATTTTAGGAAAAAGCGCATTTTTGGTCCACTAAATTCGTTTTCTCGTGTTATTGTAAAGTTAGAATAGTTTTCCTTGGGTAATTATAAAGGCGCACTATTTCAGATTCATCTGTCAAAATTTCAAGCATCTGCTGATAGAAATGTAGAAGTTACAGCGGAATTTCAAGAAAAAGTGCATTTCTGGTTCACAAAACTCGTTTTCAAGAGCAGACATTTGTATTATTCTAAAGTTAGAATAGTTTTCCTTGGGTAATTATAAAAGCGCATTATTTCAGATCCATCTGTCAAAATTTCAAGCATCTGCTGATAGAAATGTAGAAGTTACAGAGGAATTTCAAGAAAAAGTGCATTTCTGATTCACAAAATTCGTTTTCAAGAGCAGACATTTTAATAGTTTTTCTTGGGAAATTATAAGCGCATTATTTCAGATTCATCTGTCAAAATTTCAAGCATCTGCTGATAGAAATGTAGAAGTTACAGAGGAATTTCAAGAAAAAGTGCATTTCTGGTTCACAAAATTTGTTTTCAAGCGCAGCCATTTGTGTTATTCTACAGTTAGAAAAGTTTTCCTTGGGTAATTATAAAGGCGCATTATTTCAGATTCATCTGTCAAAATTTCAAGCATCTGCTGATAGAAATGTAGAAGTTACAGAGGAATTTCAAGAAAAAGTGCATTTCTGGTTCACAAAATTTGTTTTCAAGCGCATCCATTTGTGTTATTCTAAAGTTAGAATAGTTTTTCTTGGGTAATTATAAAGGCGCATTATTTCAGATTCATCTGTCAAAATTTCAAGCATCTGCTGATAGAAATGTAGAAATTACAGAGGAATTTCAAGGAAAAGTGCATTTCTGGTTCACAAAATTCGTTTTTAAGAGCAGACATTTGAATAGTTTTTCTTGGGAAATTATAAAGGCGCATTATTTCAGATTCATCTGTCAAAATTTCAAGCATCTGCTGATAGAAATGTAGAAGTTACAGAGGAATTTCAAGAAAAAGTGCATTTCTGATTCACAAAATTCGTTTTCAAGAGCAGACATTTTAATAGTTTTTCTTGGGAAATTATAAGCGCATTATTTCAGATTCATCTGTCAAAATTTCAAGCATCTGCTGATAGAAATGTAGAAGTTACAGAGGAATTTCAAGAAAAAGTGCATTTCTGGTTCACAAAATTCTTTTTCAAGAGCAGCCATTTGTGTTATTCTAAAGTTAGAATAAATTTCCTTAGATAATTATAAAGGCGTATTATTGAAGTTTCATCTATCAAAATTTCAAGCATCTGCTGATAGAAATGTAGAAGTTACAGAGAAATTTCAAGAAAAAGTGCGTTTCTGATTCACAAAATTTGTTTTCAAGAGCAGCCATTTGTGTTATTCTGAAGTTGGAATAAATTTCCTTAGATAATTATAAAGGCGTATTATTGAAGTTTCATCTATCAAAATTTTAAGCATCTGCTGATAGAAATGTAGAAGTTACAGAAAAATTTCAAGAAAAAGTGCGTTTCTGGTTCACTAAATTTGTTTTCAAGAGCAGACATTTGTGTTATTCTAAAATTAGAATAATTTTCCTCTGGTAATTACAAAGGTGCATTACTTGAGTTTCTTCATCTACCCAAATTTCAAGGCTTTGCTGATAGAAATGTACACTAAAAAAGTAATTATTGAGTTAAAGAAAATTTTAGATTCAGTAACAAAATGGATTTAATTTCGTTTTTACTGGTTCACACTGACATATTATTATAAAACAAATAATAAACTACCTTTAGTAGGTAACCCCAAGGGTTACCTACTAAAACCTCTCCTCGTTTGGCTCGGTGCTTGGACTATATTTCCGATTTCAAAGCGATACTACAGTATATAGTCCAAACTGGGATAATGTGAGCGAAGTGTCTCTCTCCTTAATCGTTTAAAATTAATTGGTGCGGATAACAATAATATTTTGGCCACATGGACATGCACCCCAGGCAAAAAAAAAAACAATAATATTTACATGTGTGTTCGATCTCATTGATGCGATTCTCGTTGCTTTTCTTGAGACTATGCTCCACCGCTTCACCCTTCGATCTCCCTTTATAATAACCAGATTTGCCACTTTTCGTCACATTTGCCTATACATACCAATTTGCAGACGCCATCCAGAGGCTCGAAACGACCCATTAATCAGACAGACACAACTGTTTTGTTGACTTTCCGCCATATCAAAACAGCAGCGGGAATAATCGAAGCGTAAATTATTTACGATATTCTGGTACGAACAAATCAACATTCTTTATAAAATTATGCAAACACCGCGCGGACATAAATAACACATAATAAATACATAGATAACGCCTCGAACAACCGTTACAAGAGTCCAGCAGCCGCAATTTCCACTGACTCCGGGTCATAATTATTTATAAAGATCCCTATCTGGGACACAGATTGTAATTAATACAACAGCGTATTTGTTTTAGCCCCCCCCCACTTATGGGCACGTAATTATTTAAATTGTTTATAGGGCATTAATAATTATGTCATTCGGCGGCCTTATCGGCCGATTACATCGGAGACCGTACACAATTTCGAGTTTGCAATCTTCGTAATGATGGGTTGTAAGGTTTACAAATGAGAATGCTGAATCGATAAGGTTTTCATAATGAAATTCATATATTACGGTAGTCTGGAGAAAAATAAAAAGGAGATAAAACTGTAAAATAAAGTTGAACATCCTAAAACCTAAAATAATTTGCGAAATCATTTCTAATAGAATTTACCACATTTTTCACTTAGTCCATCAACATGTCCACAAAATTAAGAACGTAGTTGTGAAGAAGTCGTTTTTGAATTTGCAGCAATTTTCAGTTGAGTTAAAAAATTAAAATTTAATATGAAAAGCGAGAAACAAATTCTACAAAAATTCAAATCACCTCACGAGACGTTAATCTTTTAAAATAATTTTGTCTTTTGAATGTGTAGCAATTTTCAGTAGAGTTATGAATTTTGAAAAAAAAATTTCTATGTCGAACTGAGCGTAAAAAGTTAAAAATTAATATGAAAAGCGAGAAACAAATTCTACAAAAATTAAATTCACTTCACAAGACGTCGATCTTTCAAAATAATGTTGGTTTTTGAATATGACTTCAAAAGACGTCGATCTATCAAAACAATTTTGGTATTTGAATATGCAGCAATTTTCAGTCGAGTTACAAATTTTTGTAAATTTATATTTTTCCAATGTTGAACACTCGAACACTCGAGCGCAAAAAAATAAAAAATAATATGAAACGCAAGTATAAAATCCTGCAAAAATTCAATTCCCTCCACAAGATATCGACCTTTCAAAATAATTTTGGTTTTTGAATGTGCAGCAATTTTCAGTCGAGTTACAAATTTTTGAAAATTTATATTTTTCCAATGTCGAACACTCGAGCGCAAAAAATTAAAAATTAATATGAAAAGCGAGAAACAAATTCTACAAAAATTAAAATCACTTTACAAGACGTCGATCTATAAAAATAATTTTGGTTTTTGAATGTGCAGCAATTTTCAGTAGAGTTATGAATTTTTGAAAATTTATATTTTTCCAATGTCGAACACTCGAGTGCAAAAAGTTATTCAATTCACTTCACAAGACGTCGATCTTTCAAAATAATTTTGGTTTTTGAATATGCAGCAATTTTCAGTCGAGTTACAATTTTTTGAAAATTTATATTTTTACTCGAGTGCAAAAAATTAAAAATTAATATAAAACGCAGAGATAAAATCCTACAAAAATTCAATTCTCTTTACAAGATGTCGATCTTTCAAAATAATTTTGGTTTTTGAATGTGCAGCAATTTTCAGTCGAGTTACAAATTTTTGAAAATTTAGTTTTTTCCAATGTCGAACACTCGTGTGCAAAAAATTAAAATTAATATGAAAAGCGAGAAACAAATTTTACAAAAATTCAAGTCACTTCACAAGACGTCGATCTATCAAAATAATGTTGGTTTTTGAATATGCAGCAATTTTCAGTTTAGTTACAAATTTTTTAAAATTTATTTTTTCCAATGTCGAACACTCGAGTGCAAAAAAATATTCAATTCACTTCACAAGACGTCGATCTTTCAAAATAATTTTGGTTTTTGAATGTGCAGCAATTTTCAGTCGAGTTACAAATTTTTGAAAATTTATTTTTTTCCAATGTTGAACACTCGAGCGCCAAAAATTAAAAATTAATATGAAACGCAGGTATAAAATCCTGAAAAAATTTAATTCCCTCCAAAAGATATTGTTTTTTCAAAATAATTTTGGTTTTTGAATGTGCAACAATTTTCAGTTGAGTTACAGATTTTTGAAATTTTATATTTTTCCAATGTCGAACACACGAGCGCAAAAAATTAAAAATTAATATGAAACGCAGGTATAAAATCCTGCAAAAATTAAATTCCCTTCACAATATGTCGATGTTTTAAAATAATTTTGGTTTTTGAATGTGCCGCAATTTTCAGACGAGTTACAAATTTTTGAAAATTTATATTTTTCCAATGTCGAACACACGAGCGCAAAAAATTAAAAATTAATATGAAACGCAGGTATAAAATCCTACAAAAATTAAATTCCCTTCACAATATGTCGATGTTTTAAAATAATTTTGGTTTTTGAATGTCCAGCCATTTTCAGACGAGTTACAAATTTTTGAAAATTTATATTTTTCCAATGTCGGACACTCGAGTGCAAAAAATTAAAAATTAATATAAAATGCAGGAATAAAATCCTACAAAAATTAAATTCACTTTACAAGACGTCGATCTTTCAAAATAATTTTGGTTTTTGAATGTGCAGCAATTTTCAGTAGAGTTATGAATTTTTGTAAATTTACATTTTTCCAATGTCGAACACTCGAGCGTAAAAATTTAAAAATTAATATGAAAAGCGAGAAACAAATTCTACAAAAATTCAAATCACCTCACAAGACATCAATCTATCAAAATAATTTTGATTTTTGAATATGCAGCAATTTTCAGTTGAGTTACAAATTTTTGAAAATGTATTTTTTTCCAATGTCAAACACTCGAGCGCAAAAAATAAAAATTCAAATGAAACGCAGGTATAAAATCCTACAAAACTTCAATTACCTCCACAAGATATCGCTTTTTCAAAATAATTTTGGTTTTTGAATGTGCAGCAATTTTCAGTCGAGCTACAAATTTTTGAAATTTTTTTTCCAATGTCGAATACTCGAGCGTAAAAAAATAAAAATTAATATGAAAAGCGAGAAACAAATTCCACAAAAATTCAAATCACTTTACAAGACGTCGATCTTTCAAAATAATTTTGGTTTTTGAATGTGCAGCAATTTTCAGTAGAGTTATGAATTTTGGAAAATTTATTTTTTTCCAATGTCGAACGCTCGAGCGCAAAAAATTAAAAATTAATATGAAAAGCAAGAAACAAATTCTACAAAAATTCAAATCACTTCACAAGACGCCGATCTTTCAAAATAATTTTGTCTTTTAAATGTGTAGCAATTTTCAGCAGAGTTATGAATTTTTGAAATTTTTTTTTTCCAATATCGAACACTCGAGCGCAAAAAATTAAAAATTAATATGAAACGCGAGAAACAAATTCTACAAAAATTCAAATCACTTCACAAGACGTCAATCTTTAAAAACAATTTTGGTTTTTGAATGTGCAGCAATTTTCAGTCGAGTTACAAATTTTTGAAAATTTCTTTTTGCCAATGTCGTGCAAAAAATTGAAAATTAATATGAAGAGTTCATAAAATATTTTTGTGAAAATTCATTGAATGAGTATAAACATTTATTTAAAGAATAAAATCCAGACGATAGAAGAACGCTTTAAACAAAAAATAAATATTTAAATTATAAAAATAATTACGATATTTTTATTAGTATGTAAGAAATCCACTTTCCTTTGTATATATTCTGCATTATATCGGTTTTATTCATCATTCAGATAATTAATAGCTATTATGTCTCGCCCCTATAGATTACCAATCGACATATGTTAACTTATCAATTTTAATATTTATAAACCTGCCTCAAAGGTGATCGAATGATTAATGCGTACAATTTTTTTTTAAATAAATAAATGCACATGCTTCGTTTTGTTGATTAATTTGTTTACGTCCTCCACAATGAGGGCAACCATGTTTAATTCATTAGAATATGATTTATTAATCGAAATAATTAAATTTTTGCGAGAATTTATTATCTCCTTGTTACTGTCCTTTGTAATTATGCAGATTGTCATTGTATGTACAGAGTGAGGTGTCTTAATTACCATGCGTGGAGGAACAGTAACGATTGTAGGTATATAGAGCCAACATGGCTTTAATTCTTAAAACACTTTTTCGCCAGTTACTTTGGTCTAGGAAGATAAATAAAAGGAGGGGAAGGGGGGGGGGGAGTATATTGTATAAGTGATTCAACATGTTCCACGAGCCGCCACTGGCTCCATGTAATACCAAAATTTGAGGTAATCAAATTTTGCATAATTTAATTCGATTATAATTAAACAATTTAGCAGATAATTAGTGCACTGTAATTTATCAATACAGTGTTTCGACTGAATTAATCTTCGCCGCAGCACAATTCACGCATGTGGGATCAATTTGCACCAATAGGGCACAGATGACGTTCGGCGTTCAATTACACAGTCATGGGGGTTCAATTATATCTTCAATTATGGTTTTCTTTGTGTACTGCGCCTGCAGTAATTGAAACGATCGATTAATCTCGCACAATCCTGCAATTCTTAAAGCACCCCTCGCGCTATTCTAAAAGCACCCCAGAAAAATATCAGGTGTGAGAATGTAATTAACGCAGATAGCGATACATTTCCGGCGATAGGTGGAAGGTGATAAGTGATAAGACTTCCCCAAAGTGCGAAACGATAATGGTCCTGCGGATGGGGCACGAGGAGAGATAACGTCGCGATAATGAATTCTTATATATTCGGAGGGAGGGAAAAATCAAACGCGAAATGGCGATGGAAGGGTATCGACGCGACAAATGAATCAGGCGCGACAAATGACCGACGCCGCGTGTTTCATTACAAATTTTTTTTTGTAAAATTGGTTACATAATCATTACGTTGCGTAATGTCCGATTTACATTTTCGGCGGTGCCATTGGCGCGCTCGGATGATTTGATAAATGCTGGGGCCCATTTGACAGCAATAATCTACGGGCTAAGGTAATTCATTCGAAATGCGCTGTGCATGTAAATGTTTATGTTCTCATAAACTGTTGCGCGTACATAAATGTCGCAGTGACGCAGTTTTCATTACAAAAAAAAATGGTCTGACTTACGACGCCGCCGGTGTAATGAAAACTAATATTAATTATGAAGGTGCGGGTTCCCAAACTTTATTCCGAAAATATAAACAACAATATTATTATTCGTAAAAAAATGTTTGACATTTCTAAAAGTGTGTATGTGTCTCTCTCCGAAGGTACTAATGGTTAACAAATTTGAAGCACAGGTATCGCGATCATCTCCCTATCTCAACAGATAATGTTTAAAAATGATAATAATATTTGCTAAACAATTTTTTTTTTGTGAGTAAAAAATACACAACGACAATCTTTTTTCCGTTGACGAGTACAGAGCGGATTTCCAGCTAGAGCCTTAACAAAATGTTGTGACACATTTCGCAGTGAACATCCCAGGGGCGGTTCGTTATGTAGAGCCAAGAAGCCATGGCACCACCTCTAGTTTCGAGGTCGGCAAGAAATTTTTCCGTTCCGGAACTGCATTAGGAACTAAATAATTTCTGGCTCCGCTCATGCGCACGACGACGACGTCGTATTTTCGCGCCATCCACGATGAATGAAATTAGTTCATTACCGAATAAGCCTTTTTTGCTGATGCAGTGTAGAGGGCACTTGAAGATTGTCAATTTTAGCACTTGAAAATGTCTTTTTCGGCATTTTGCATACTTGAAAATTGTCATTTTTGGCGCTTGAAAGTTGTCTTTTATGACCGTTGAAAATGGTTATTTTTTAACATTGAGAATTGTCATTTATGGCACTCGAAAATGATAATTTTTAATAGTTAAAAACTCGTTTTTGACACTTGGAAAATATATTTTTCTGCACATGAAAATGGTTGTAAATGGTAATTTTTGCCATTTGAAAACTGTTTTTTTTTGACACTAGAAAATGGGCATTTTTGATAGACGGTAATTGTATTTGTTGGCAGCTGAAAATTGCCATTTTTTGGCAGTTAAAAATTGTCATTTTTGGCACTTGAAAATTGCTGTTTTTGACACTTGAAAGTTGTCTTTTATGACCGTTGAAAATGGTTATTTTTTAACATTGAGAATTGTCATTTATGGCACTCGAAAATGATAATTTTTGATAGTTAAAATAATTTTTTACAGTTGGAAAATGTTATTTTTTGCACTTAAAATTGTCAATTTTGGTACTTGAACATGTCTTTTTCGGCACTTGAAAATTGGCAATTAAATTTTTCATTTTTGGCACTTGAAAATTGTCGTTTTTGGCAGTTGACAATGGTAATTTTTTAACCATTTATGGCATTTGAAAATGATAAATTTTGACAGTTGTAAAATGTCATTTTTGGGCACTTTGTCAATTTTGGCACTTGAAAATGTATTTTTTTTGCACTTGATGAATGGCAAGTTTGGCACTTGAAAATGTCTTTTTTGGCACTTTGTACAGTTGAAAATTGTCATTCTTGACACTTGAAAGTTGTCTTTTATGACAGTTGAAAATGGTCATTTTGAACCTTGAAAATTGTCATTTATGGCACTCGTAAATGATAATTTTTGACAGTTTAAAACTATCGTTCTTGACGCTTGGAAAATGTAATTTTTGGCCCTTGAAAATTGTGAATTTTGACTTTTTTTGCACTTGAAAATTGTCAATTTTGGTACTTGAAAATGTATTTTTTGGCACTTGAAAATGGTCCGTTTGTACAGTTAAAAATTGCCTTTTTGACACCTAAAAACGTTCATTTTAGACTGTCGGTAATTGCCCTTTTAACAGTTAAAAATTGTGACATTTGGTATTTAAAATTTTCATTTTTGGCACCTGAAAATTGTTGTGTTTAGCAGATGACAATGGTAATATTTTGAACCATTTATGGCATTCGAAAATGAGAATTTTTGGCAGTTGGAACATGTCGTCAATTTTGGCACTTTAAAATGTCTTTTTTGGCACTTAATGATTGTCAAGTTTGGTCTTTTGAAAATGTCTTTTTCGGCACTTGTGTGTCATTTTTGACACTTGAAAATTGTCTCTTTTAACAGCTGAAAAATAGTCATTTTTGAACCTTGAAAATTGTCATTTATAGCACTGAAAAATGAGAAATTTTGACAGTTGTCAACTATCGTTTTTGACACTTGGAAAATGCCATTTTTGGGGCTTGAAAATTGTAAATTTTGACTTTTTTTGCACATGAAAATGGTTATTTTGCACAGTTGAAAATGGTCATTTTTGACAATTAAAAACTGTTTTTTGACACTTGAAAATAGGGAAAATTTGGCAGTTGAAAATTGTCATTTTTGGCACTTGAAAATTGTCGTTTTGGTCAGTTGAGAATGGTCATTTTTGGCAGTTGAGAATGGACATTTTTAAAACTTGAAAATTGTCATTTATGACACTTGAAAATGATTAATTTTGACAGTTGAAATTATCGTTTTTGGCAGTTACAAAATGTCATTTTTGCATTTGAAAATTGTCAATTTTGGTACTTGAAAATGTCTTTTTTGGCAGTTTGTAGTTGTTTTTTAGCACTTAAAAATGTTCATTTTAGACTGTTGGTAATTGCCTTTTTTAACAGGTGAAAATTGCGAAATTCGGCAATTAAAATTTTTGATTTTTGACATCTGAAAATTGTCGTTTTTCGCAGTTGACAATGGTTATATTTTGAACCATTCGAAAATGATCATTTTTGGCAGTTGGCAAATTTGGCAATTTTGGCACTTGAAAATGTCGTGTTTGGCACCTAAAAAGGAGGTAATGTTACAAAATACAATACGTCGTTTAATTGATTTTCGTAGGCGAAGAACGATGTTACAGATTAAATGCGGGCTATTTTTCGTCTTTATTTAATTCTTTTAGTGCTTTTGCAATAAGTAAACGTTTTTAATGGTCGATTTTTCTTTCCTCAAAAAGGAAAGAGATATATAGTGAGATATATAGTGTATGCTAAGTGGCTCTACCATCAAAATTTTCCACGAGCCGCCACTGGAACATCCTAAATTTCAAGATGTAAAATAGACACAGAATCGGTCGTGAAGTGATGATTCATCTTAAATTATCGCGTTTTCTCACTCTGCGCAAACTTTACCCCCCAGGTGTCACAGCTCTATTATGCTATACATTTTTAAAACTGGCGTTATATGCACGTTAATTGCTAGTGAAGAAACGTTATATTGTTTTTATTCTGACAATTTGAAATGTTTGTAAATTTGGCCTTTAAAACAGAAGGCGTTAATGTACTCATATTTTCAATTTTTTTAAAGTTTTGTTCTCATCTTACTTCAACGTAGTCTCAGGATGAAGTATTTGGAGTGAATAAACCTTATGGTAGTAGTGATGTTAACCGTCCGCATGAAGAATTAAAAATATAAAAGGCTCATGTTCGTAAAAAGGTAAAAAGAGAACCAAACTGGGAGCGATCGAATCAAAATGCTTGGATATACGGCTTGTTTGCTTATAAAGATTATATCTTTGATTTTCCAAGGATCCCTCGCCGTCCCGGCAGAAAGTAATGAATACGCGGCGGACATTTATTTCCCTCGCAAATAAAACCGCAACGAGCCCCGAAGATTGATACTCTTCAAATCGTAATTTCATATATTTAACGTGCAAGCAATAAACGGACGTGCACTTAACGGCACATTGTGATACCCCCCATCCGAACCCCCGGACGTTAATTACCGACAGCAGATGACGAATCTACAGGTGTATGATGTCTAAAGTCTACCTCCGCCGCCTACAGGGCCGCACCACGCACTAATTACAAACCAACGCGTCCGGCGGAATCATGTCACTCTGATCCACGATATAATCATCGGGAAAGGGTGGGTGAGCATCCCCCCGGGAGAAATGTCAATTGCGGTAAACAGTCGTAAAAGTGTTTTTCTTTTATTCCGGTGCGCGATGATCCCCGTCATAAAACTCAGACAGATGTTACAGGCGTTCGAGTAAAAAAAAAAATGATTGCCTTTTATCTGCGAGCATTACCATTAGTAGGTCGTAAAAGTGGCTGTAATATTAAATATTCTATGATCTGTGTTTGATACCGTAGTAAAAATGCGCAATAAATATATACGATGAAAGTGGATATTGATTAGGGATGGGATGAAGTGTTTTTTATCGCCCCATTCGCAGTTTTACTGCAATTTGATCACGGCCTTCTATAAAAATTGAAATTGGATTGAAGATTCTTAACTTGTACGGAAGGACATAATTTTATCAATATATTCGATATATTAAAATCTCAGAGAAACGATTCCGGTCGGATTTGATTGAGGAAGAAACGTTAATCGATCGGGCATTAATGAGCGCCATAACTAATTACGGGCCGCGTAACTAATATTCACGTTGCTCATTTTATATGAATACCACGGGCCGGCAATACCCGATTCGTTATACTTTAATTACTCCTGAAGCTGTTACAGCGAAAGTGGCTCGTTAATGTATATTATATTCACCGGGTGTATGTATAGATTCAAGAAAAACATTATAATTGTTCGTTTGGATGTTGCGAGTTCATTTTGAGTCAGCATGTAATAATAAGTAATCAAAGTACACAAATATATACACATAAAAGAAAACAGAATAAAAAAAAGTAATTCCATGGTCAAAAGAGCTTGAATTTGGCATTTAAGCCCAAATATTGATCTTCCTTCAAGCCCTTGCACTATCTAAATTATTAATTAAAATAATAGACATATTTTTTTTAGTCGTAAGATAATGATTGTACAGATTTTTTAATTTCTTTGTCGTGACCTACAAAAGCTACGCTATTTGCAATTTTGTATCATCTAGTTTTTTTTTTTAATGAAGTATGGTTGGAAAATTATGGATATGTATATCAGCTTAGATTAACAATCCCAGGTAAAATTTGGTAGAGAAAAATACGGAATAAGCATGAGTAAGTGTTTCATCTAATCTAAAAAAAAATTAACAAATTAGTCGTGTCAGAATCCTAGATGGCTAAGATAGTTTTCTCAATAGCCTCAATTTAGTCGGTCAAGATTTGTGAAACTGTATTTTTTCTTTCTTTCTTTTGACTTAGGCTTAAGCCTTAATGTGAGCTGTATTAGGAATTTTCTAGTTATTAAATAAGAGCAGTACCTATATTTTGGTTTTTAAACTGTAACTTTAAAGTAACTAGAATTTCTAATTCCAATAAATTTTAGTCACGCGCACCTCCAATTAACTCCTCTTGTCTATTTGCTTTCAAACTGGTACTTATCACAGTGAATCAAGTTCGAATCCTGTATACCTATAAAGCAAACACGCAATTTGCATTACCGCGTCAACACAGATATGATATATTAATAAAAAACTAGTCAATGGCAGCAGGGGAGATAAATCAGGTTGCATTCCCAGTTATGATTTGGTGGCCCTGCTCGCCCCGCATTAGAATCCCTAATGAAGATAAATCGCGCCGTGGCCAGGTAGGTATATTTCATATTCGCTCCGTGGCGTTTACACGTCGAATTTTTACGTAACCAAAACGGCTTAAGCCACCACCCGCCGCCTGCGATGAAGATAAATCGAATGACAAATAAAATTCTACTCAGCATCCGATGAGCACGATCGCGCCGCGTCCGAGACCAAGATGTAACTGAAAATGATGTGTACGTCTCACTTTATCATTTTAAAGTGTTTATTCTTTGGTTTAGAAAGTGGACATTTTTTTTTCTCTAAAAAGAAAAATGTTCCGACCAGGCGGAGAATCGAACCCACTCGAGTTAAGATCCAGCGGGAAGGCGACCACCGCGTAATGCCTAAAGTTTGGGTCGTTGCATCTTCTTCCCGAAAAAGTGGAGGGTAAGGGGAAAAAACACCGAAAACATTTGCCGCCACTGAACACGTGCCGTCGAAACCTTCTCGAGATCAGGTATTCGGTCCCTTTTTCGAGGGATTTTACGAAGCCGGGCATTTATGTGATAAATTAAAATCTGACGTTTAATTGTCTCACCACCAATAACACGCCATAAATAGTGGTTTCTTTTCTTCCATTATGCCGCCCGCTTGAAGAGGGTGTCTCTCTTTAAAATTCCCAACTTTAGGCGCATCGCAGAGGATGCTCACGCTCTTACCCACTAAACCACTAAACCATCAAGCCGCCAATTAAATTTAAATTAAACAAGTTGATGGTTTCCAGCTTTTTTTACAGGGGGCGCTAGAGGGGAGCGGAAGGGCTTACGTTTAATTTCGCATGCATGACTTTAAAGAAGACATTTCAAAGTTTTTCGCCCTCAAAGATTCATCAAAATCGATTGAAAATCCGTCGAGTTATGGCGGTTTAAAAATGGTCGAAATTTCACGTCAAGTATTTCATTTTTTTTCCTTCAGTTAATACGATCTTAACAAATATTTTTATGTTGGGTAAAGTAAAACGCTTGTTTTGTTCCATAATTTTATTTTCAGTTGCCTGACACGTGTTTCGATCGGTTAGGATCATTTTCAAAGTTAAACTGACACGTGTTTCGATCGGTTACGTGTCAGGCAACACGTGTCAGGCAACTGAAAATAAAATTATGGAACAAAACAAGCGTTTTACTTTACCCAACTTGAAAATATGGTTCCATCAAGAAAGTAGCACAACAAGTATTGAAAATATTTTTATGTGCGATCTCTATTTGGATAAAAAAAAATCGTGCAGTAAAATATTTTTACCAGCAAAACCACGAAATCATATCCAAGTTGGTACCTGTTCTTGACGATTCATCGCATACAATTTCCACCGTGGCATATCTTGATCAGCATCTCCAATAATGTCTTGGCTATCGAGCGAAGATCTTCCTGCCCTGGACATAACCAAATTTAATTTAATTTTAGAATTAAGTGAAAAATCTAGAATTTTAACATCTTTCAATTCGCTATCTGGAAACATCTGGTATAAACCTGTAACGTTCTGCCCATCATAATCATTCATCTTCTTTCCCCTTTTTATTCTTCTAAAATATTATAATCGTTACTGACTAAGTGGTTTATAAGCCAAAGCAAAAAAAAAATCGAATGCTTTTGGAATTTAAAGACAAATCATATTGAAATAGGCGCCAGCATCAATTACATATTTCAAATTGTATTCAAAGTAAATACATAATTAACATTCCTTTTTATACAAACGCAGCTGCGATACATTCCTAAATATATAACATAATTAAAGGGCAATAAATAATTTTTTTTGTTGTTATTATTATTATTATAATTGAAGAAAATCATTAGCCGGCATATAAATATTAATTAAGACATCGATTACTTCGAATATTTTCGCAATTTCTGAAAAACTTCGGCACAATTAAACCCGACTAATAATAAAGTTAATTCTGATTTATTCGCTTCGGTAATTTATCGATTCATTATTTATAAGTGAATATCGGCTTTAATTTGAATTTATTGCAAATGGTCTGCGATAATTTATAAATCTAAATTAGCATAAATAAACGTTATAAATATTACTTTAATAATCACAATCACAATTTTTGTAGACTGTTGCAATTAAAGGAACTGAATTATTTATTGCCGAAATATATTATAAATTTTATCATAAAACATAATTTTGTCAGTTTTGCAGGTTTAAATTTTACTTCTATCATCACTGCAATATTTATGAATATTAAACTTACCTTAAATTTGATACAAATTTTAAAATTGAGACAGTTTCACAGGTTGAAATATCACTGGCGGCTCGTGGAATATGTTGATGGTAGCGCCACTTATACAACATAGCCCCCCTCCTTTTTCGAAGAAAGAAAAAGAACGATGAACTGGTGAAAAAGTGTTTTAAGAATTAATTAAAAATTCTTGCTTAGTTTGAAACTATAAGTAGTGCCATGACTCCTTGGCTCTATATAACGAGCCGCCCCTGTTAAATATAGTCGCCCTCAGAGCTAAGGGTGAATTTTTCAAAATTACTTGCAGAGATTCACGCCAAATTTATTTTCTTAAAATACTATCGGACCTAGGATTTGCTATCGATCATCCGGTTGCCAGTCCTGTCATTTTTTTTTCAAAAATGTGACATTTCGTACGCTTCAAATAGCAAGGGCGCGCTTGCCCTTACAGTCACGGCATTAGTTGAGCGTTTTTTCTTTTTGAAATTTTATGTTTCATCGCTTTTTGGATAGTCGTCACCGAAGGGCAGTTATTCAATGAAATTCATAGATTTTTCTTGATATTTCATGTTTCATCGCTTTTTGCATAATCCTCACCGTTGAAGAGTTATTCAAAGCAAACTAGCCCCGATTTCAAATAAAAAAATTCTACACCGGCCGTGTAGAAATTGAAAGTAAGTTGTCTTAGATTGCGTTTTGCGTCAAATCGATTATTGCCATTTTTCCGCAAAGCTCACCGTTTACGAGATACGGCCGATTTTTGATCGTTTGGGGATGTTTTCAATTTTTTTTTTTCGAGAATTGAAAATCAAACGGCGGCCGCATTAATCCGTACCGAAGATCTTTATAAAGTTTTTCAAACCGAGATATGACTATGTAATCGAAATTGAGCATCGGCGAAGAATTTTTTTTTACCGATCTGAAATTTGATTTAATGAGCGGTAAGCCCTTCTCAATCCGACCAGAATATCCAATTTTTTTTTCCATCCGATCCGTTAAAAATTAATTACATATACTAAATCCGTAAGGCTGTAAGTGCGCCTAATGCACTTTTAGAAATTATGGAAATCTGAAAGCCTGACATTGGAAAGGCCGAATGAGGAGGATTGTCAAATTTTGGTGACCTTGAGACATTCTCACCCCCCTCTGGAGTGTGTCAAAGTTGATTTTTTTTTTAAATGTACCTAAAAGCGAACTAAAAATATATATGTATTGATTAATACCTGACAATACTATCTACTAGAGATTTTTTTTTTGCACATCAAAAATTTTTCATATTGGTTCTCTCGTTTATCACGTGGTGAAACATTTTTAATATTAAAGGTTGTTGAAATGAGGCACTTGGTTGGTTTCACAATTTTTACTTTCTCCGTTACGAAGTACGAGAAAGTATTGTGATCGTGATTTTTTTTCAAAAATTTTTTTTACGGAAATATCCGTTTTGGGGTCCCTAGATGCCATTTCAACAATTTTTGGAAAAATTTTTTTTGTGTCTGTGTGTGTGTCTGTGTGTCTGTCTGTGTGCGCTGTATCTCAAAAACTAATAAAGCAATTGATATGAAACTTTGAACATCCATCTTATTTGATAATCTGAAGAACTGAAAAGCTTTTGGTAAAATTTCGTACACCGGAAGTGGGCGTTTACCTTAACTGTTTTTTGTTTTTTGCCAATATTTTCTTAAATATGAAAAATATCACAAAAACATTCAAACAAACTTTGAAGACAACAAAGAAATGAACAGCTTTTGCTTGAAAACATTTTTCATAAAATCATTTTTATTCGAGAAAAAAATTTATTATTATTTTTTTTTAATTTTGGTTTATAATTATAAAACGATAATAGTTACAGAAAAATTATGTGAATAATAATTGTACAGAATGCCAAAATGAACAACTTCTAAAGAATAAGTTTTTTTCGAAATCTCGTTAGTTCTTGAGTAAACCGAGTTTTTGGATTTGAAGTATAAGTTTTACATCTTTTGATTTTGACGTTTTAAACGTCAGTTTCATCCGAGTTTACGCAACGCTCGATTTACATTTAAAATATGATTTCAATTGAAAATAAACCCATGAAAACGTAAATATAAAGTCGGAGAAAGTAACATGATGGCCACATCACCATTTTTTACTATTTATTCCGATTTTTACATCATTATCTAGGAATCATAGGATAATGATGATAATGATGTAAAAATCGAAACTAGTCGGAATAAATAGTAAAAAAATTTCAAACCAACCAAGTGCCTCATTTCAACAACCTTTAATATAATTTTTCATTTTGCAAAAGAGTCATGAGTCACTTCAAAAATCGACTCTTCACGATGAGTCAACTCACAGAAAAAGAGTCGTTTCGTCCACCTCTACTATCTATCATTTAGGGAACGTTTCGTTTCTTTGTCTCCTTACCACCCTAGAGGGTGATTCTTTTTTCCTGAAAGTGCACGGGTTTTTTTTAAGGCGGTAATTTGTACAGGAAAAATGTCACCGTGTTGTGATATCTTTCTGACGGAGGCAGGTCGTGCTGTTGGTGGAATTTGCCATTTTACCTCCCGTACCATGTGACTTTTTTTAAACAACGGTCCAATCATTAATTATTGTTTCCCCATCAGAACACCTACAGACCTTTCGACCTTTCAGGACTCATTAGTGCAGGAAACGTACATTACTATTGGAATATATCCAACCTTTAAAACGTCAGTATCGCAGTTGACAAAAAAGTCTGATTTGAATGAAAATTTCAGCAATTATGTAGCATCATCTTCGACCACGCTTGCACCTGAAGGGTAGAGGTACACGTGTACGGATAGGATGGTCAGGAGCATCCAGTGTGACTTACCCAGTATCCAGGCGGTACGGGCTCTATTGCAGTCGACCGCAACAACCCATAAAGATTAGGTCTAAAAGTTGTCAATCACTGATTTCTCTCTGTCGGGTGATTTATTGCGTTAGAAAAGAGTAGCTCAGATAACCTCTACAACTTTTAGACCCAGTCTTGCTGTACCCTGTGGTAGAGGCCTGTATGGGCCGGGCCGGGCCGAAATTTAATTTTATTATAGTTTGAAAAGTAACAACTAAGTGCACTGAAAAATAAATTGGGTTATTTTTATTAACATGAATTCAATGTATTTTAGGAATTGTAATGGGTCCAGTAATTTTATTTATTTAATTCTTTTTTTTTCGGAGCCGGGCCGGGCCGGGCTTTCAAAAATCCGCTTCTGCTGGGCTCTGCCCTGTGGTAAGGGGTGTTTTTTTTTATTTTCCAAGATCGGCACGCAATTCGTCTAGAAGGCGGGCACCGTTTCGATTCAACTTTAGCCTCGCACACTAGTTTTCGATTAAACAGAAAGAAAAATTGCATTGGCAAAATCTGAAATTTCATTTTGACTTTTTATAGAAACATGATTCCAGCGTTAATATCCAATGTAAAAATTGAACGAGACTGTGACATTAATGTTGAAAAATGCGTCTTTGCAAATTACCAATTGTAACGATTTCAACTTAATTGAAAGAAAAATTGCGCTGCTTAAAACTGAAATTTTATGATTAAAAACTGACTTTTTTGCAGAAACATGAATCACATCTTACAGTGAATTGTCGATGTTCTTGCAGATGGCATTATTATCATTATATCGGCTCATTAAAGTTTAAGACAAGCTACTAATATAAATTTTCAAAACAGTGATTTCATGTTTAATTTGATAATTAAATAAAACTGTGGCAAATGAATCACATCTCACAGTGAATTGTCAACGTTTTTGCAGATTAAGCATAACAGATGGCATTATTATCATTCTATCAGTTCATTAAAGTTTAAGGCAATATATTATCTTCAAGCTACTGATATAAATTTTCAATTAACACTTCCAATAACGTGTTAGTGATATATTTCGCGTGTACCCCTATAATATCCGGACGTTGCATACATTAACAATTGAAAATCTTCCTGTGGGTACTTCCTCAATTTTTTTTTCAAAATATTTCTACTGCATTGCGCAGGTGTATCCAGCATGATTCGCACGCTAATGGTAGTTTTAAAAGGTAATAATTATCGGATTAGGGTGTAGCAATAGAAGGAACAGCTGAATTTGCCGGGTTTTTTTTAAATATTGTAGGTGAAGGTGAGGTCACAAATAAATAGTAATGCAGATTGGAATAAAACACTTTAACTTTTTTATACCACTATATAACCATTCACTGGTCATTTTCAAACATAAGTAAATTGAATTAAAATAGTATTGCCATTACGAGAATGAATATGGCGGGGTGACTCATGGTACGACTGAGGCATTTCTATTACTACCTCTGCCACCTCATCCGTACCATGAGCGGTGGCGGCGGCTCGTGGATTTCCGTAGGTGAGGCAAAGACAAATATGCCGCTCGTGCTGCACTACATAGAGGAAGCAAATATTCTGTTGCTTTTTCGGTCAAATTTTCTTCCGTTGCTTCACCGCCGAACATCCACGAGCCGCCGCTGAATATATTAAATAAGCTAACGTATGTATGCACGATTGCCTAAAAGTATCGCTCAAACATTCTACTCTTCAGACTATTGTGAGTGCGTTTGATGGAAAATATGCGGGTTTTCTCTAGCCCATGCTCAGAAATTTGGATCCACAGACTATCGTGTATGCGTTTGATGGAACTGTGTGGATTTTTTCTAGCCCATACGCAAACATTTGACTCTTCAGGCCGTTGTGTGTGCGTTTGGTGGAAATGTTGAAAACCTAAAGCCTGAACTAAGGGGTCCTAATTGGAGACTTTGGATATTCCGTTGCTTTTTCGGTCAAATTTTCTTCCGTTGCCTCACCGCTGCCACTTCGCGAAGCACGTTTTGTCTAAATAATTTTTCGTACTTTTCCTTACCCTAATACCTAGAGTAGTGTGTGCTTGGGCGACATAACAAATGAATAATTAGGACATGTGTAAGGGTTGGTAAAGATAAGAGTCATCGCGTAGTCGCGCCAGAAGGGGTAGTCATGCGGTGGTGGTGAAAAAGAACTACTTTACATAGGGTATTTGTAAGTGTCCGTGTTACGTTGTCTGGAATCGGTATCGGGGAATCAGTGGGATAAAGGTGCTATATAAATTAGTGGCGGGGTTATTTCGAGAGAGAGAGACCATTTCCGCTGATAGGGCCGCATCCACCTGCCCTTGCTTTCTTAACAAATTAATTTATTGGCTGGATGCGATCTCCGCATCTCATGTATATTTATTACCCCGAAACGTTTACTTCTTACTTCTTTTTCTTTCCCGTCTCCTTCATAAGACGACGACATTTGTTAAATGAATAAGAACCACGGGTTTTATTGCCGGCCATTCATCGCTCGCCCGTCGACTTTCTTTAAACGGGGAAACGGTAAAAGGGAAAACAACATAAGTGACGGATAATGGCCGATGATATTTTATCAATAACAATACGGGGGAATGATTTGTGCTCCGAGTGCACTCGGGGAAGATATATCGCCAGAATAAATATTGTAAATTCGGCTTGTTTACATTTGACAAACATCCGACTTTTAGGATTACTCACCTCACCTTTTACACACGAGGAAAACATAATCTCCCCGATACAAATTGGGGGCGATTCATAATCTTAAATTATGACGTACACCTTGGAATAGTAGCGATAAAAAATATTTAGTTCACACACGCCATGATTTGTTGCTGTATAATATACTCGTTTTTACGTTGGAGTGATGAATGAGGCTCGTTTTTAATTAATATTTCGAATTTAAATTATGCGAACGGGGGTAATTAAAGTGCAATTAAAACCGCATGTTTATTTATAATTTCGCGCTGATTGAATAAAAACGTAGTTGATTGAAGAAAATGAGTCTTTTTAAATTCCGTTTATTTATTTGATGAGATCCGATTTGACCCTTGAGGGTTGAAGCTGATGGTATGCATGATAGCTGATGGCTGAGTTATGAGGCAAACAGAGTCCGAGCCTTCTAATTGCTACCTCATCTCCGGGGCCGGCGCGGTTCATTACCGAGAACCAATTAAAGTACCTCCAGTTATGAATAACTATGCCGTCTTCATAAATATGCATTACCTATTGATTCTTTGCTCTTATTTTTCGGTCGGGTTGTCTTCCGAAGAGGCTGTCGCTCCGATGTGCACGTTCTCGTCCGGAATCACCCCCCTGGTGTTATACATACTCCGGTGGGTACGGGGGAGGGAGGACTAATGGTGGTCGGCGATGGTGCTTCTGGTCGTGTAGTAATCCCCTGTCCCCATGTTTGTTTACGTCTCGATGAACGATTCCATTATTATTTCATCTCGAATGCCACGCAAACAATCCACGCGTGCTCCTGACACAAATAAGGAAGTGCATCAATTACACACGCATCAAAACAATTACACCCCTTTTTCTCCTTTACCTAACGTTATGTTGGTTCACACAAAATGATTGCGGTAGATCGCACGGGATTAAAATCGTTACTTACCAATAATAGGGATATTAAATTATAATAACAATAATATTAGTCTTTATTTCCTCAAATAAACAGTATATATGCAAAAAGACATATCGAGGAAAAAGGCGGAGTTCAGCATTTGTGTACAGACACTGCTGGTCTACCACTCAAAAATAAATAGCAATATATTATAAACTTTGGGCCGAAAGTAGTGACGGCTCTCGGCGGGGTGACTCATGGTACGACCGAGGAAGCAGAGTTGGTAATACAGATCTCTGCAACCGACCCTACCTATCGGTACTGCCACCACTGCCGTACCATGAGTCACTCGCCTAAAGACGGACCATCAACTCAACCGCTCTTTCAAAAATTGGCAAGTGACCAAAGTACATGATGATTTAGTTGTCGATTTGGCAATCATTGATCCTGAATCAACGAGCGTTACTTTGCCATCTTCCAAGTAAATGTGCAACGTTAATGGTACGCCCCAGGATGATGATTGCATCAAATTTTGAATCCTGTTTTGTTCTTAAAAAAACAGATGATGTGTATCATCCAATATTAGCAAAAATTTCAAAGTAATCGTAAATTACTCGACAGAAAATTTCTTGATACACTCGGCCATCTTTAAAAATGTTTATTTATGTATTTATTTATCATTAAACGGGTAATCCCAATAATATAAAATTATAAACAAAAACTAACATACAAATTAAATTAATTCGTCTTCTTCACTTGAATGAAGTATATATACAGTATGTTTTTTTTATCGTGGGCCATAGGATTTTACATGCTAGAAATTATACCTTATGTTAATGTATATTTTATCATAAAATTTTGAAGGAAATTTTAATAAGTAATAAATCAATTATTTTTCTACAAAATGCGCTGCATTAGAATAACTTAAACATGTTTAATTCCAGTAAAAACTGAAATTATTTAATATAAATAACTGAGCAAAAATAATCAAAGTACCTTGAATTTATACTATTGAAGAACGGGTGGAATTTGTAACGGCATTTATAAGAGGTTTGTCCAGCAGGGAAATAGTTGTATTTTTCTACAAGAAGTGAGGTAATTTTTATTTTAGGGAAATAGTTGACAGCTTTTCTGCAGCGTATCCCGATCGTTCGATTCCGAGCAAAAGCACTTTTTAATGGAATAAAACATGTTTAAATGATTCTAATTAAGCGCATCATGTAGAAAAATAATTGATTTATATTATCAACTAAAATTTGCTTCAAAAGTATATGATAAAATATACATTTACACGAGGTATAATTTTTAGCATGTAAAATCCTATGGCCCACGATAAAAAAACATACTGTATATATAATTTTTTTGTATTTATATGTAAAATGGTGAATCCGTTAATAAATAACTAAACTAAACTTTGGAAGCATTGGAAGCTGGTCCATTCTGCCAAAGGTATCATTTAACTATTTGTATTGATTTCTGAATATTTATTTATGTATAACCATTATTAATTATATAATGAGTGGGGGGGAGACATACACTGGACATCCATGGACCCGAACGGCCACTTCTTCAACTTCTTCATTCCGAAAAAGTGACCATCCGGATGGGATTCGAACCCACGACCACGAGGCCCGTGAGCAGGAGCTCTACTCACTAGGCCACCGCGGCCTAAATTAAATTTAAATCGCAAGAAAACAAATTAACAAAAATTAAAATCTAAATCAATGTTCAAAATAGTTTCTGCATAAATGACTAGGAAGAAAATTTTTCCGACAAATCTGAATCAAGGTTTTTCTTTCTTCAGTTTGTTTTTAGTGATCCTACCAGACCACTAATCTAAGTTTGCTTAATTTTATTCTAGGTCCGGACTTAAATGAAGCAAATTTGCATGAGCGGCCCGGAAAAATCTTTTAAAACACTGCTGCGAAGAAAGAAACATTTTCGGCGGTTTTTTGGCACAAACACTGTTTGAAAATTTTCGGAAATCTAGTCGGTAGTGCGCATTTTGCAAAACAAAGATTTTGATGGAACATTCCAGAAAAACTAGTGATGACCTGTTTTCGGATTTTGCTTTAATTTTATAGCTATATATGTTTAGAAGGTTTCCTGTTAAATTTATTAAAATTCATCGAGGGATTTTCGGGAAAATTAAGGAAATTTAGTCGTAAGTGCGCATTTTGTAAAACAGAGATTTTGATGGAACATTCCAGAAAAACTAGTGATGACCTGTTTTCGGATTTTGCTTTTGTTTTATAGCTACATATATCTAGAATGTTTCCTGTTAAATTTACTAAAATTCATGGAGGGATTTTCGGGAAAATTAAGGAAATTTAGTCGTAAATGCGCATTTTGTAAAACAGAGATTTTGATGGAAAATTCTAGAAAAACTAGAGGTAACCTACTTTCGGATTTTGCTTTTGTTTTATAGCTATATATGTCTAAAATGTTTCCTGTCAAATTTACTAAAATTCATTAAGGAATTTTCGGAATAATTAGGGAAATCCAGTCGGAAGAGCGCATTTTGCAGAACTGAAAGTTTGAAGGAAAATTCCAGAAAAACTAGTGATGCCCTATTTTCGGATTTTGCTTTTGTTTTACGGCTACATATGTCTAGAATGTTTCCTGTTAAATTTACTAAAATTCATCAGGAATTTTCGGGAGAATTTGGAAAATCCAGTGGGAAGAGCGCATTTTGTAGAACTGAGAGTTTGATGGAAAATTCCAAAAAAACTAGTGATGACCTATTTTCGGATTTTGCTTCAATTTTATAGCTACATATGTCTAGCATGTTTCCTGTTAACTTTACCAAAATTCATCTAGGGATTTTCGGGAAAATTAGAGAAATCCAGTCGGAAGAGCGCATTTTGCAGAATTGAAAGTTTAATGGAAAATTCCAAAAAACTAGTGATGACCTATTTTTGGATTTTGCTTTAATTTCATAGCTACATATGTCTAGAATGTTTCCTGTTAAATTTACTAAAATTTATCAAGGAATTTTCAGGAGAATTAGGGAAATCCAGTCGGAATGGCGTATTTTGGAAAACAGAGTTTTTGATGGAAAATTCCAGAAAAACTAGAGATAACCTATTGTCGGATTTTGCTTTTGTTTTATAGCTACATATGTCTAGAATGTTTCCTGTTAAATTTACTAAAATTTATCGAGGGATTTTTGGGAAAATTAAGGAAATCAAGTCGGAAGTGCTCATTTTGCAAAACAGAGATTTTGAAGGAAAATTCCAGAAAAACTAGGGATAACCCATTTTTGGATTTTGCTTTTGTTTTACAGCTACATATGTCTAGAATGTTTCCTGTTAAATTTACTAAAATTCATCGAGGGATTTTCGGGAAAACTAAGGAAATCAAGTCGGAAGTGCTCATTTTGCAAAACAGAGATTTTGAAGAAAAATTCCAGAAAAACTAGTGATAACCTATTTTCGGATTTTGCTTTTGTTTTACAGCTACATATGTCCAGAATGTTTCCTGTTAAATTTACTAAAATTCATCGAGGGATTTTCGGGAAAATTAAGGAAATCAAGTCGGAAGTGCTCATTTTGCAAAACAGAGATTTTGAAGGAAAATTCCAGAAAAAATGGGATAACCCATTTTTGGATTTTGCTTTTGTTTTACAGCTACATATGTCCAGAATGTTTCCTGTTAAATTTACTAAAATTCATCGAGGGATTTTCGGGAAAATTAAGGAAATCAAGTCGGAAGTGCTCATTTTGCAAAACAGAGATTTTGAAGAAAAATTCCAGAAAAACTAGTGATAACCCATTTTTGGATTTTGCTTTTGTTTTACAGCTACATATGTCTAGAATGTTTCCTGTTAAATTTACTTAAATTCATCGAGGGATTTTCGGGAAAATTAAGGAAATTTAGTGCGCATTTTGCAAAACGGAGATTTTGATGTAAAATTCCAGAAAAACTAGTGATAACCTATTTTCGGATTTTGCTTTAATTTTATAGCTATATATGTTTAGAATGTTTCCTGTTAAATTTACTAAAATTGATCGAGGGTTTTTCGGGAAAATTAAGAAAATCTAGTCGTAAGTGTGCATTTTGCAGAACAGATATTTTGATGGAAAATTCCAGAAAAACCAGTGAAAACCTATTTTGCTTTTGTTTTATAGCTGCATATGTCTAGGATGTTTCCTGTTATATTAAAGAAATTAAAAAAGAAAAACAGAGATTTTGAAAAAAAATTCCAGAAAAATCAGTGATAACCTATTTCGGACTTTGCTTTTGTTTTATAGCTACATATGTCTAGAATGTTTTCTGTTAAATTTACTAAAATTCATTGAGGGATTTTCGGGAAAAATAAGAAAAATTATTCAGAGGTGCGCATTTTGCAGGACAGAGATTTTGAAGGAAAATTCCGGAAAAACTAGTGGTAACCTATTTTTAGATTTTGCTTTTATTTTATAGATACATATGTCTAGAATGTTTCCTGTTAAATTTAATAAAATTCATTGGGGAATTTTCGGAAAAAAATAAGAAAAATTAGTCAGAAGTGCGCATTTTGCACGGCAGAGATTTTGAAGGAAAATTCCGAAAAAACTAATGATCACCTATTTCGGACTTTGCTTTTGTTTTACAGCTACATATATCTAGAATATTTCCTGTTAAATTTACTAAAATTTATCAAGGAATTTTCGGGAGAATTAGGGAAATCAAGTCGGAAGAGCGCACTTTGTAGAACTGAGAATTCGATGGAAAATTCCAAAAAACTAGTGATGACCTATTTTTGGATTTTGCTTCAATTTCATAGCTACATATGTATAGAATGTTTCCTGTTAAATTTACTAAAATTCATCGAAGGATTTTCGAGAAAATTAAGGAAATCAAGTTTGAAGTGCACATTTTGCAAAAAAGAGATTTTGAAGAAAGATTCCAGAAAAACTAGTGATAACTTATTTTTGGATTTTGCTTTTTTTATAGCTACAATCGTCTAGAATGTTTCCTGATAAATTTACTAAAATTCATCGAGGCATTTTCGGGAAAATTAAGGAAATCAAGTCGGAAGTGCTTATTTTGCGAAACAGAGATTTTGATGGAAAATTCCAGAAAAATTAATGATAACCTATTTTTGGATTTTAGCTATATACGTCTAGAATGTTTCCTGTCAAATTTACTGAAATTCATCAAAGGATTTTCGAGAAAATAACGAAATCTAGTTTGAAGTGCGCATTTTGCAGAAAAGTGATTTTGAAGGAAAATTCCAGAAAAACTAGTGGTAACTTATTTTTGGATTTTGCTTTTAATCATAGCTACATATTTCTACAATGATTCCTGTCAACTTTGCTAAAATTCATCGAGGGATTTTCGGGAAAATTAAGGAAATTTAGTAAAGTAAAGGTAGAAGTACAAAGTAAAAGTGTTTTATTGATTATACAAGGTGGCGCAAAAGTAATGTCATAATTTGAATTGGCTGCCATTTTGTTATAAATGAAAAAAAGAGCTCTGTTTTCATCAAAAGTTTATTTGAAAGTGTCAAATTGGTGACATTACTTGGGAAAAATTATATCGGTCAAATGACCACCTCCCGAGTTGTATGGCATTTTCAATTGTTGCTCGCAAAACATCTGGCTCCAAATTGGAGATTTCTTCTTCAATGGTAGCTTTCAAGACTTCCAAGGTTCGTGGTTTGTTGTGGTAAACCCGAGATTTTAAAAAGCCCCAAAGGAAGAAGTCCAGTGCTGTTAGATCTGGTGATCTGGACGGCCAGTTCAAATCTCCAAAACGGGAAATTGGTGTCTCAAAATCTCCATAGTTTCCGAGCTGTGAGGGCGGTTGCTCCGTCTTGTTGGAACCAACAATGATCGAGACCCAATGCAGCAACTTGCGGCAAAAAAACTCGTTTAGCATATGCCTGTAATGCTCGCCATTTACGGTTACGGTAGAGCCATCAGCGTCTTCAAAAAATAAGGACCAATCACTTTTTCACTGCAAATGCCGCACCAAACAGTCACTTTGAGGGGATGCAATGGATTTTCTTCCATTACATGTGGATTCTCTGTGCCCCAGAAACGCAAATTCTGTTATTATTATTATTATTATTAAAGGATGTAGTATAATTAGGAAATTTATGTATAGATGTCGCGACCATACAATGACGGCAGTGCGAGCACGACGATAACCACGTGCAATATAGTTTTTTTTCACGAATGCTGGCGTTTAGGTCTTCAATTCCAAAGTTCCGAATCAATCCGTTCAAGGTCACAATGGGTTGTTTTTTGACCGAATCCTACATTAAAGCATACCCAAGATTTTTTGTCTGGCCTTTCAACACCTAATCAAACTCTTGTGAGGGAATCATGCCGATGAATACCTTATTGGAAGGCACTACAAAAAATGGCCATTATCATCGTATTACACTGACGTTTAAAACGTCAAAATTGTAGATCGTAGATCCTTAGAGAGGGTGTAAAAAAAGGTCTGTTTTGCTTCAATTCAGTCCTTTGGTACAAATTGCAGCAGTTGCCATGAGATCAGCAACAAAATTGTCGTGCCCTCCATGAGCCTTTTACATCGGGAGACTGTTCTATCAGTGTGTGCCCACCATAACAGTCCGAAAACCAACTGTTAAAGTAGACATCAGTAATCTTTGGAAATGATCCACAAACACTGACTTTAATTGGCAATTTAATTTATTTCCTCACATTCCTTGCACATCGGCACAAATGAAAGTTTTTAAATAGATTCAGTAGAATTAATACAAATTACCTTAAACGAAGCTCAAAGTTGATTAATTGGAAACATTATGACCAGCATATTTAACAACCTGTTAAATAAAATAGCCGGATTTAACAAGCTATTAAGTAAAAGATCGGATGGCCCGTCGTAATCGGAAAGGTGATATTTATATTTGTGTCCCTCCGTCGATGGCCGACACCTTTTTAGAAGGCCGCCTTGAATAATACCTCCGATAGTGGAAATCTAATCAGAAGCCCTTTCGCGTCTCGGACTCGAATCGATCGGTCGGAGTCGCTGGAAAAAGTGGAAGTGGTGGGAAAGGAATAAATAAGGCTCGGGCCAAAATAAAAATCCCGCCACGGCGATATTTAAGATGGCGAAACGTCGGGTGCTCGCTGTGTGTGTATATATATATACACGCTGTATAAATTTGCATAAAGCAGTCGTTACGTATTCGTCCCGCAAGGAGATTTAATTGCCTAACTGCGAGTTAAGACGCCGCTGGCTGCTCCCAAATACTCATATAGAACTAATTAAATAAAGCGCGGAAACAATTTTCGGTTCAGATACACGGAGGAAATACGAAATTACCCCCTTCTGCAATTATATCGGCCGTTTTTTCCCCGCCCACGACAGCCGAGCCAAGAACCCTTCGAAGGCTAGCACCAGGCCCACTTTATAATTACCAAACGGTGCATGGCTCCCCCCGGTTTCCGAAGGGTGTAATTACGAAAGAGTGCTCAAAATGGACGAAACGGCATACCTTATAAACTTCGTTACCTGCTAGAAAGTACAAACGATTTATTTATTTCATCCAAAACGTTTCTAATTAAAATCAATTAATCAATTATCCATACATTAACGGACTTTGATACTTTAATCAAAATTTTCAATAAAGGGATTGTTGTGAAATATTCAATTTAGCAAAATTTGATACATATATGATAACGACTACCGGCATTCAGTCATATAACTCTACCGATCACTCAAGGCGTGTAGGAGCGAGAAAGCATTCTGAGGACGCGATAACAAATTTCCGGAGCCAATTGAATTTAAGATTGTCAAGCGCAACACGCTTCGAGTGCTTGGTGAAGTTGTACATGCGTACGACGACCGGCGCGTCGTATGACGGCAAAGGATTAAAATTGAAATCAAAATAATCACCGAAGGTATGAATTTTTGATACAATAAATATTATTCGTACCGTTATTATTTTTTATATGTGTTCATAATGTGTATAGAATCTTTTATTATGCAAGTTTTTTTTTCAATAATTCTGGTGCATGTATCCTTTTTAAAATAATGTACTACATCTATTGAATAAATATTTTTGTTTATTTGTTTGTTTGTTAATGCAGGAGCTTATAACAGCATACTCGCTAGTATACTCTAGCCGCTCTATGAAGGCGTCTAAGGTGATTAACGAAGGATCGTAAGGGCCGCCCTCATCAGAACTGATTGAAAATTTTGTTACTTTACACTCACAGATATTTACACGCTATTGCTGCACTATCGGCTTCTACGTATAAATGAATAGTTTTAAAAAGTTACAGATAGCACCTCAGATGCCTTCATAGCGCGGCCAGACTTTACCAAAAAATCTTTACACCATTCGCCTGTTATCCTTTTCACGTTATACAATAATTACTCGAGGCGAATTTTTCAACATAGTTTAAGTTTCTCTCATTTATCCCATTTCATATGATTATAAATCCACCGGCATTCTTTCGATCCCATACATTCACACAGTCCGGACATTTCGAGCGCCGCCGAACGGTCACACATCTTGACAGGTAGATACGTTTCGTTTTCGTTTTCGTGTTTTTTTTTCTTTCTTTCTTTCTGTACATCTGGTTCACGAGAAAACTAAATCCGGCCGTATCGAATTAATTTCGGCTCGGGGTCCTTAAAGAAACGTCTACCTTTTCGAAGGGGGAAAAAACATCGACGTCTCGGGACGCATTCTTGAAAAGAGGCGGTTCCATAAATCCCTCACCGTTTCGTTTCGTTTTTTTTTCTTTCACTTCTTTCTTTCCGCCGAACCGTGGAATAATGGAAAATTAAAATAACTTTTAGATGGAGATAGGATGGATGGATTGAATCGTTCGAATTGTCGACCGCCGACATGTCAACTGGGTGTCCGGCCACGATTTTCAAATGTAATAAATTCTTAATAGAAAAATACAATAAAACGAAATGTAGCCTGAATATTGAATATTCATATATTCAGGCTACATTTCGTTTTATTGTATTTATCTAATGCTTTCTGCAACAAGTAAGGTTATTCCCAATTTGTTTCTTAATAGAAATGTGGATAAACCCGACAACAAATTTAGTTATGATTTTTTCAAAATTGATCAGTAATAAGAACTTTAAATGAAAATGCACTTGACATTTACAAGGTCGTTATTCAACAGACAGTAAACGTCTAAACTATAGTCGCAAAATAAAAAAAAAACGGCGATTTTTAATTTTTGACGAAAACTTTTGCCCAAAAATTGTATTTAAAATGATTTCCTGATGAAACCACTGGTTCGATTCGGGGTTTCTATACGTCACTGGAAAGATCTCTTCCAGGCGCTTTAGAAAATGTAATTTCCCAACCACAAATTTCTATTTGAAGCCCGTGATGCGTTAGCAAAGAAAACTCGAAAATGGAAAAAATCGAAAAAATTTACTTTTTTTAATAATCATCGTAAACCTTAATGTAAAACCTTTTTTTTTCATCAGAAGAACGAGATAAATCGATTGGAGTTAAAAAATTTAATTTAAAAAACATTGTCAAAAAGCTGGCAAGTTACCATGAACATTTTGGAAAATTTTGATTTTTTCAGACTTTGAACGGCAGTAGCGGCTAAACGAAGAATCCAAATCGAACGCGGTTTTAAAATCTGTGCTCCTTGGGTGTAAATTAGTCGGATTAAATTAAAATTGGCGGTTTTTAATTTTTGACGAAAACTTGAAAAACTACCCAAGGGTCGTCCCCCCTTTTTACTTTTGCGCAAAAATTGCATTTAAAATGATTTCCTGAAGAAACCACCGGTTCGATTCGGGGTTTCTATACGTCACTGGAAAGATCTCTTCAAGACGCTTTAGAAAATGTAATTGCCCAACCACAAATTTCTATTTGAAGCCCGTGACGCGTCAGCAAAGAAAACGCGAAAATGAAAAAAAAAGAAAAAATGAACTTTTTTAATAATCATCGTAGACCTTCACGTAATAACTTTATTTTCATCAGAAGAACGAGCTAAATTGATTGGCGTTAAAAAAATTCATCTAGAAAAAGTTGGCAAGTCATCATTAACATTATGGAAAATTTTGATTTTTTCAGACTTTGAACGGCAGTAGCGGCCGAAGAAAGAATCCAAATCGAACGCGGCTTTAAAATATATGCTCCTTGGGTGCAAATTAGTCGGATTTAATTAAAATTGGCGAATTTTCATTTTTGACGAAAACTTTAAAAACTACCTTCTTACTTTTGCCCAAAAATTGCATTTAAAATGATTTCCTGAAGAAACCACTAGTTCGATTGGGAGTTTCTATTTGTCATTGGAAAGATCCCTTCAAGACGCTTCAGAAAATGTACTTGCCCAACCACAAATGTCAATTTGAAGCCGGTGACGCGTCAGCAAAGAAAACGCGAAAATGAAAAAATCGAAAAATCTACTTTTTTAATAATCATGGCAGACTTTCCTGTACTGCCTATTTTTTTATCAGAAGAACGAGCTAAATCGATTCGCGTTAAAAAATTTCATCTAGAAAAAATTGCAAAAAAATGGCAAGTCACCATTAACATTATTGAAAATTTTGATTTTTCAGATTTTGAACGGTCGTAGCGGCTAAACGAAGAATCCAAATCGAACGCGGTTTTAAAATATATGCTCCTTGGGTGCAAATTAGTCGGATTCAATTAAAATTGGCGGTTTTTAATTTTTGACGAAAACTTGAAAAACTACCCCTTTTGACTTTTGCCAAAAAATTGCATTTAAAATGATTTCTTGCAGAAACCACTGGTTCTATTCGGGGTTTCTATACATCATTGGAAAGATCCGTTCAAGATGCTTCAGAAAATGTACTTTCCCAACCACAAATGTCATTTTGAAGCCGGTGACGCGTTAGCAAAGAAAACTCGAAAATGAAAAAAATCGAAAAAATCAATTTTTTTAATAATCATCGTATACCTTTATGTAATACCTTTTTTTTCATCAGAAGAACGAGCCAAATCGATTGGGGTTAAAAAATTTCATCTAGGAAAAAATGCAAAAAAATTGGCAAGTCACTATGAATCATTTTGAAAAAAGTCGATTTTTGCAGATTTTGAACGGCCGTAGCGGCTAAACAAAAAATCCAAATCGAACGCGGTTTTAAAATCTGTGCTCCTTGGGTGTAAATTAGTCGGATTAAATTAAAATTGGCGATTTTTAATTTTTGACGAATACTTGAAAAACTACGCAAGGGTCCCCCCTTCTTACTTTTGCCCAAAAATTGCATTTAAAATGATTTTCTTAAGAAACCACTGGTTCGATTCGGGGTTTCTGTACGTCATTGGAAAGATCTCCTCAAGACTCTTCAGAAAATGTACTTGTCCAACCATAAATGTCAATTTAAAGCCGGCGACGCGTCAGCAAAAAAACTCGAAAATCGAAAAAATCAACTTTTTTAATAATCATTGTAGACCTTCATGCAACACCATTTTTTTTCATCAGAGGAACGAGCTAAATCGATTGGCGTTAAAGAAATTCATCTAGAAAAAATTGCAAAAAAGTTGGCAAGTCACTATTAACATTATTGAAAATTTCGATTTTTTCAGACTTTGAACGGTCGTAGCGGCTAAACGACGAATCCAAATCGAACGCGGTTTTCAAATCTTTGCTCCTTGGGTGTAAATTAGTCACATTCAATTAAAATTGTCGATTTTTAATTTTTGACGAATACTTGAAAAATTACGCAAGGGTCCCCCCTTCTTACTTTTATCCAAAAATTGCATTTAAAATGATTTTCTGAAGAAACCACTGGTTCAATTCAGGGTTTCTATACGCCATTGGAAAGATGCGTTCAAGATGCTTCAGAAAATGTACTTGCCCAACCACAAATATCAATTTGAAGCCCGTCACGTGTCAGCAAAGAAAACTCGAAAATGAAAAAAAAAAAACGAAAAATCAACTTTTTGAATAAAGCTATTACGGCACTCAAAACTGTAATGTATAAACCAATCGCTATTGCGAAACAAGTGATGTAATGGCTTTGGTGCAATCTATTTAAAAAAAATGCTTTTCATCGCCCTTTGCGCCCGCAAATATGGACTTTCTCTTTTTACCTTTTTACGAACATGAGCCTTTTATATTTCTAATTCTTTATGCAGACGCCTGTCATTACTATCATAAGCTTAATTTACTCCAAATACTTGATCTTGAAACTACACTGAAGACGAGTCGGAAAAAAACTTTAAAAAAATTGGATTTGTTATAATAATTTTTTAATAATAATAATAATTTTTATTCCTTCAAAAAATAATGTTTATAGTACACATAATTACAACAGATGCGATAACCACATAAGACCAGACATTAAATATGAAAATCGTCACAAATCGTTACATTAGAACTAATATGGATTTGTTGTTGGAAATATGAGGAAACATCAAATACTTCCTTTTCAAAGGCCAATTTTACGAAAATTTCAAATTGTCAGGACGTAAACAATTCAGGACTTTAGGACAGATAGTAGCAAATCCTTCCCTTTTAAAGGCCAAATTTACAAGCATTTCAAATTGTTGTTGCCATAAACAATTCGGGACTTTAGGACAGATAGTAGAAAAAGCATTTCATAAAATTTATTACAAGTTGAAATGTCTTTCTTCGCCCTAAAGCTCTACTTTACGTCTGCAAATTAGAGCCAAAATATGGACTTTAGAGTTGATAGAAGAAATAGTATTTTAATACTTTTAAATACACCTTGACAAACTGTGACTTTGTGCATTTTAGTCATGGGCTGAAGTTAGCTCCAGATATTTAAATCGCTAAAATCAATTGAAACTCAAAATCAAGTTAGCTGTCACTTATCAATAATCTGTCAAAATAAAAAATGAATAAATGAACCAAGGAATACTTTCAACTTAAATCAAATAAATAATACAAAACATCAAAGAAATTTAGGAGAATCAATGATTTCTTTTAGCAATTGCCATGTCTCTAACATAACTGTTGGTGTATATTTACCCAAGTAGACTAATTTAATAATAATGTAGTTACCATGTTCATTTAAGATAACAAAATAATTTCAAAATTTTACCAATTTAGTCGTAGAAAAAGTATAGTATGCAATTCGTGTTATAAACTTCTCTAGACACTCGTTATTAAACACTCGCTCCGCTACGCTCCGCTCGTGACTAAAGTGCCGTTTATAACACTTGTTGCATAATATACTATAAGTTATTACGATTTATTAAGATGATTTTAAGATAAGTTTTAATAAAACTTATCACTTTCATGCAAATATTACCAATCGCAACCATTTTTTTCGAATAAAACTGTTGTAGTTCTTCCTTTTATTATGGCGCGTTTGATTTAATTTTCAATTTTGTCTCGTGACTGAAATGTAATCATTTTACACGTCCTTTCAGGAAGTAAAGTTTGTATATTCCATTATTTACAATTACTTCTCATCACGTATGTGTTGTCATTTCTGAAGTTATCTCTGAATTAGTTAATGTTTTGCGGTAAATAAACTTTATTTGCAAAGTACATAAACGCCGTGAGGTAAGGAAGGTATAATTACTGGGAATGATTAGTAATTTAAATGTGCGAACGTCGGTAGGCTTTAATTCAGTTAATTAGAGTATTAATTATTAAGCCGTGCGTAATTATTTCGAAATTGATTAAATTGCAAATAACGCCGGCGTGTAGATTTTACGATGCGACGAGCGGGTGACTTAAGCGGAGATTCGAGTTGAACGTGTCGTGTCTAGATGGCGCGTGTTGCTCCATTTCTGACCAAACAAAATAAATGTGCAATATACCATCTCAAATAAATTTTTATTTTCAGTTAAAATTATTAAATTGCAAATAACGCCGGCGTGTAGATTTTACGATGCGACGAACAGGTGACTTAAGCGGAGATTCGAGTTGAACGTGTCGTGTCTAGATGGCGCGTGTTGCTCCATTTCTGACCAAAAAATGAAGAAATGTGTAAAAAATACCATCACGAATAAATTTTTATTTTCAGTATGGTAAAATAAATATTTAGAAAATATTGAAGTTTGTTTTTTTGAAGGGACAGTCTCACAAATAATTTTTATGGACAAATAGTGTTCAGAGTGGGATTCAAGACTTGAAAAAAACTACAAAAATAAATTTTTGAAGGAAAATTAAATTTAATTGTTTTTCGGAATTTACAGCAGTTGTGCGAAGGATTTACGTCAAAAGAAATTGGTTAGAAGATAAAACAATTTTAATTGTGATTTTGTCTTCTAATTATAAACCAACGATCCTTCCAGGCGATAGCGTCCTGGAAACGATAATAACGTTAATTAAATATTCAATTCGAGTCTAGGAGCCAGAAATCAAAACGGATTATAATTATTATAAAAAGTAAAACGCCACATCTGTCCAAACATTCGTCCGCGGGAAATACGCCTATGAGTTCGTAAATGGATCCCAAGTTGAAAATCGAAAAAATTACCATCCGTTCGCCACCTGTCGGACGGGAATTAGTGACCTATCCCAAGACGTCCGGGCGGATTAAAATTTGGAATGGTTACAATAAAATTTGAAGGTATTGTTGCGATCGTACAATGGGGGCGAGATCGTGTCCGCGATATGATATATGTGTAAGTCTTGGAATACCATGAGGAGCAGAAGAGCAGCAGAAGAAGAGGAGCGAGTGATGGTGGGTGGGTCTGGCGGCCCTGACCCCGTCATTACTATCGGCCCGTCAGGCTCTCTTTTTGTCCGTATTTTTGAGTTATAATAACAGGTTTGGGCATCCGAACCTATCAGACCTCGGCCAATGGGAGCTTACATGCTTAATATCTTTAATAATCTCTTGCGAGTCCGCCGTATAAATTAACTTTATGGTTGGAAATTTAATGCGATACATAATGAGATTTGGGAAATTTAAAATTCCTACATAACAATGTCCGTGTCAATTATATATCCACCTCTGGAGAGAACCTGATACTGAACGTTTAACTGGCCATAAATTATATAATGTCCCTGTGCCACGGTATTCTCCTTCTTCCTTCTCTCGCTGATCGCTATCTGCATTTACTCCGATCATACCGGACTTACATATCGTTACAACTCCCATATCATCTTACGAAAGAGAGAAAAAAAAGGCCAACAACACACGTTCTGATGAGCAGGGAACGGAGTACAATACACCTCTCCGGGGCAGCCGTCAGAGGTGCACGTCGAAAAGTGATGGACGCTTCGCACTTCAAACAATGACCCTATAATTTTTGGACGGCGTCTATTATTTTGCGCCCATCCTACCGTAATTTACGATTTACCGTGAAATATAATCAGCCGCGATCTAATTCGGGTTTTCATTTCGGCTCTAGGACATCCTTTGTTATATTTTTAAGTTTTGACGGCAACGATTGATGCCGTGATTAATTATCTTTTAAATTTGGATCTACAATCCATTAAAAAAAAAAACAACTATGTAGTATACAAAGGTGTGTATAAACAAATTCATGCTTGTTGACAACTTTTTTTACCGAAATTTAAAAAATCTTACTTCGGAATCGTGTTTAAGTGGGATTATCTTGTAATTAAGGGAGGGGGTATTTTGAGATTTTTACGGAATCACGTAGTAGCATCTATTCCAAGTAATTTTAGAAAGTTTCATGCTTATGACTATTTTTTAAAAATATTTTTTAACCGAATTAAAAAAGTAACTTCGGAATGAGCACTATGGTGTTTGAGTGGGATTATCTTGTAATTGAGGGAGGGGGTATTTTGGGATTTTTACGGAATCACGTAGTTGCATCTATTCTAAGTAATTTTAGAAAGTTTCATGCTTATGACTATTTTTTAAAATATTTTTTAACCGAATTAAAAAAAAAACTTCAGAATGATCACTACGGTGTTTGAGTGGGATTATCTTGTAATTGAGGGAGGGGGTATTTTGGGATTTTTACGGAATCACGTAGTTGCATCTATTCTAAGTAATTTTAGAAAGTTTCATGCTTATGACTATTTTTTAAAATATTTTTTAACCGAATTAAAAAAAAAACTTCAGAATGATCACTACGGTGTTTGAGTGGGATTATCTTGTAATTGAGGGAGGGGGTATTTTGGGATTCTTACGGAATCACGTAGTAGCATCTATTCTAAGTAATTTTAGAAAGTTTCATGCTTATGACTATTTTTTTAAATATTTTTTAACCGAATTAAAAAAAAAACTTCGGAATGAGCACTATGGTGTTTGAGTGGGATTGTCTTGTAATTGAGGGAGGGGGTATATTGGGATTTTTACGGAATCATGTAGTAGCATCTATTCTAACTAATTTTAGAAAGTTTCATGCTTATGACTATTTTTTAAAATATTTTTTAACCGAATTAAAAAAAAATAACTACGGAATGAGCACTGTGGTGTTTGAGTGGGATTATCTTGTAATTGAGGGAGGGGGTATTTTGGGATTTTTACGGAATCACGTAGCAGCATCTATTCTAAGTAATTTTAAAAAGTTTCATGCTTATGACTATTTTATTAAATATTTTTTAACCGAATTAAAAAAAAAATAACTTCGGAATGAGCACTGTGGTGTTTGAGTGGGATTATCTTGTAATTGAGGGAGGGGATATTTTGGGATTTTTACGGAATCACGTTGTAGCATCTATTCTAAGTAATTTTAGAAAGTTTCATGCTTATGGCTATTTTTTTAAATATTTTTTAACCGAATTAAAAAAAAAACTTCGGAATGAGCACTATGGTGTTTCAGTGGGATTATCTTGTAATTGAGGGAAGGGCTATTTTGGGATTTTTATGTAATCACGTAGTAGCATCTATTCTAAGTAATTTTAGAAAGTTTCATGCTTATGGCTATTTTTTAAATATTTTTTAACCGAATTAAAAAAATATAACTTCCGAATGGGTACTGTGGTGTTTGAGTGGGATTATCTTGTAATTGAGGGAGGGGGTATTTTGGGATTTTTATGGAATCACGTAGTAGCATCTATTCTAAGTAATTTTAGCAAGTTTCATGCTTATGGCTATTTTTTTAAATATTTTTTAACCGAATTAAAAAAAAAACTTTGGAATGAGCACTATGGTGTTTCAGTGGGATTATCTTGTAATTGAGGGAAGGGCTATTTTGGGATTTTTATGTAATCACGTAGTAGCATCTATTCTAAGTAATTTTAGAAAGTTTCATGCTTATGGCTATTTTTTAAATATTTTTTAACCGAATTAAAAAAATATAACTTCCGAATGGGTACTGTGGTGTTTGAGTGGGATTATCTTGTAATTGAGGGAGGGGGTATTTTGGGATTTTTATGGAATCACGTAGTAGCATCTATTCTAAGTAATTTTAGCAAGTTTCATGCTTATGGCTATTTTTTTAAATATTTTTTAAACGAATTAAAAAAAAATGTTACTTCGGAAATAACACTATGGCGCTTGAGTGGGATTATCTTGTAATTGAGGGAAGGTTTTTTTTGGGATTATTATGGAATCACGTAGCAGCATCTATTTTAAGTATTGCTAGAAAGTTTCATGTTTATGACTATTTTTTTAAATATTTTTTAACCGAATTAAAAAAAAATAACTTCGGAATGAGCACTATGGCGTTTGAGAGGGATTATCTTGTAATTGAGGGAGGGGGTATTTTGAGATTCTTACGGAATCACGTAGTAGCATCTATTCTAAGTAATTTTAGAAAGTTTCATGCTTATGACTATTTTTTTAAATATTTTTTAACCGAATTAAAAAAAAATTACTTCAGAATAAGCACTATGGTGTTTGAGTGGGATTATCTTGTAATTGGGGGAGGGGGTATTTTGAGATTCTTACGGAATCACGTAGTAGCATCTATTCTAAGTAATTTTAGAAAGTTTCATGCTTATGACTATTTTATTAAATATTTTTTAACCGAATTAAAAAAAAAATAACTTCGGAATGAGCACTATGGCGTTTGAGAGGGATTATCTTGTAATTGAGAGAGGGGGCATTTTGGGATTTTCACGGAATCACGTAGTAGGATCTATTCTAAGAAATTTTGGAAAGTTTCATGCTTATGACTATTTTTTTAAATATTTTTTAATCGAATTAAAAAAAAAATAACTTCGGAATGATCACAACAGTGATTGAGTGGGATTATCTAGTAATTTAGGGAGCGGATATTTTGGGATTTTTATGGAATCACGTAGTAGCATCTATTCTAAGTAATTTTAGAAAGTTTCATGCTTATGGCTATTTTTTAAATATTTTTTAACCGAATTAAAAAAATATAACTTCCGAATGGGTACTGTGGTGTTTGAGTGGGATTATCTTGTAATTGAGGGAGGGGGTATTTTGGGATTTTTATGGAATCACGTAGTAGCATCTATTCTAAGTAATTTTAGCAAGTTTCATGCTTATGGCTATTTTTTTAAATATTTTTTAAACGAATTAAAAAAAAATGTTACTTCGGAAATAACACTATGGCGCTTGAGTGGGATTATCTTGTAATTGAGGGAAGGTTTTTTTTGGGATTATTATGGAATCACGTAGCAGCATCTATTTTAAGTATTGCTAGAAAGTTTCATGTTTATGACTATTTTTTTAAATATTTTTTAACCGAATTAAAAAAAAAATAACTTCGGAATGAGCACTATGGCGTTTGAGAGGGATTATCTTGTAATTGAGGGAGGGGGTATTTTGAGATTCTTACGGAATCACGTAGTAGCATCTATTCTAAGTAATTTTAGAAAGTTTCATGCTTATGACTATTTTTTTAAATATTTTTTAACCGAATTAAAAAAAAATGACTTCAGAATAAGCACTATGGTGTTTGAGTGGGATTATCTTGTAATTGGGGGAGGGGGTATTTTGAGATTCTTACGGAATCACGTAGTAGCATCTATTCTAAGTAATTTTAGAAAGTTTCATGCTTATGACTATTTTTTTAAATATTTTTTAACCGAATTAAAAAAAAAACTTCGGAATGAACACTATGGTGTTTGAGTGGGATTGTCTTGTAATTGAGGGAGGGGGTACATTGGGATTTTTACGGAATCATGTAGTAGCATCTATTCTAACTAATTTTAGAAAGTTTCATGCTTATGACTATTTTTTTAAATATTTTTTAACCGAATTAAAAAAAAGTGACTTCGGAATGAGCACTATGGTGTTTGTGTGGGATTATCTTGTAATTAAGGGAGGGGGTATTTTGGGATTTTTATGTAATCACGTAGCAGCTTCTATTTAAACTTCGCGAAGTTTTATTCTTGTAGCAAATATATTTTTTTTTTTTCCAATTTTAAAAAAATTTCTAGTAGGCTTATCTTGTAATTAAGAAATTTGATATATTGGGATTGTTATAAAATCTCGTAGTAGTGTGTATTCTAAGTGATTAAAAAAAGTTTTAAGAGTGTTGCCATTGTTTTTCAATTTTTTTTAACGGAAATTAAAAAATGGTACTTAAGAATTAACACTATGGCGTTTAAGTGGGATTATTTTGTAATTAAGAGAGAGGATATTTTGGGATTTTTTGGAATCACGTAGTAGCATCTATTTGAAGTAACTTCGGAAAGTTTTATTTTTGTAGCAATTTTTTTCATTCTTTTTAGACGAATTTAAAAAAAAATGTATCTTCGAAATTAACAGAACGATGTTCCAGTAGGATTATCTTGTAATTAGGGGAAGGGATATTTTGAATTTTTTATAAAATCATGTAGTAGCATCTATTTGAAGTAACTTAGGAAAGTTTTATTCTTGTAGCATTTTTTTTCATTCTCTTTAGACGAATTTAAAAAATGTATCTTTCAAATTAACAGAAAGATATTCCAGTAGGATTATCTTGTAATTAGGGGAAGGGATATTTTGGGATTTTTATAGAATCACGTAGTAGCATCTATTTGAAGTAACTTAGGAAAGTTTTGTTCCTGTAGCAAATATTATTAATTTTTTTAGACGAATTAGAAAAAAAAATGTATCTTTGAAATTAACACAAGGATGTTGTAGTAGGCTTATCTTGTAATTAAGGGAATAGATAAATTGCGATTTTTATAAAATCTCGTAGTAGTGCGTATTCTAAGTGATTGTAAAAAAAAATAGCTTGTTGCCATTGTTTTTTCAAATTTTTTTAACGGAAATTAGAAAATGTTGCTTCGGAATGAACACTAGGGTGTTTAAGTGGGATTATTTTGTAATTGAGAGAGAGGGTATTTTGGGATTTTTGTGGAATTACGTAGTAGCATCTATTTTAACTAACTTTAGAAAGTTTCATTCTTGTAACGAATATTTTTCAATTTTTTTTAGCCGAGTTCCAAAACATATAATTTTGAAATTAACACAAGTAAGTTCCAGTAGGATTATCTTGTAATTAAGGGAAGGAATAATTTGGTTTGTTTATAAAATCACGTGGTAGCATCTATTTTAAGTAACGTTAGAAAGTTTCAGGATTGTAACCATTGTTTTTATTTTTTTTGCCGAATTTAAAAAATGTAATTTCGGAATGAACTCTGTGACGTTTAAGTGGGATTATCTTGTAATTGAGAGGGGAGGTATTTGGGGATTTTTAAGGAATCTTGTAATAGCATATGTTTGGAGTAACTTTGGAAAGCTGTATTCTTGTAGCAATTTTTTTCAAATTTTTAACGAAATTTAAAAAAAAGTTAACTTTGAAATTAATACGTGTGGGGATTATCTTGATATTCATCCCACGAATATTTTGAAGTTAATATGAAATCACGTAGTAACGTCTATTTTGAGTAATTTTAGAAAATTTCACGATTGTAGCAATTGTTCTTCAATCAATTTTCAACGAATTTCAAAAATTATAACTTCAGAATGAACGCAAGGACGTTCAAGTAGGAATATCTTGTAATTTAGGGATGGGATGTTTTGGGATTTTTATGGAATCTCGTAGTAACATCCATTCTGAGTAGTTTTAGAAAGTTTCATGATTTTAGCAATTGTTCTTCAATTAATTTTAAACGAATTTCAAAAATTATAATTTTAGAGTGAACGCAAGATCGTTCAAGTAGGAATATCTTGTAATTTAGAGAAGGGATGTTTTGGGACTTTTATGGAATCATGTAATAGAACCTCTTTAAAGTAACTTCAGAAAGTTTTATTCTTGTAGCAAATGATTTTCAATTTTATTATGCGAATTAAAAAAAATGTATTTTTAGAATGAACAAACGGACGTTCAAGTGGGATTATCTTGTAATTTAGGGATAGAATGTTTAAGGATTTTTATGGAATAACGTAGTAGCATCTTTTATAAGTAGTTTTGGAAAGTTTCAGGCTTGTAGACATTGTTTTTAATTTTTTTCTAGCCCAATTAAAAAAATAGTAATTTCGGAATGAACATTATGATGTTTAAGTAGGATTATTTTGTAATTGACAGAGGGGGTATTTGGGGATTTTTATGGAAACATGTAGTAGCATCTGTTTGACGTAAGTTCAGAAAGCTGTATTCTTGTCTCATTTTTTTTTTAACCGAAATTCAAAAAAAGTTTACTTTGAAATTAATACATGTGTATTCCAGTTGGATTATCTTGAAATTCAGGCAACGAATATTTTGAAGTTATTATGAAATCACGTAGTAACATCTATTCTGAGTAATTTTGGAAAATTTCACGATTGTAGCAATTGTTCTTCAATCAATTTTCAACGAATTTCAAAAATTATTACTTTAAAATGAACGCAAGGACGTTCAAGTAGGAATATCTTGTAATTTAGGGATGGGATGTTTTGGGATTTTTATGGAATCATGTAATAGCACCTCTTTACAGTAACTTCAGAAAGTTTTATTCTTGTAGCAAATGTTTTTCAATTTTATTATGCGAATTAAAAAAAATGTATTTTTAGGATGAACAAAAGGACGTTCAAGTGGGATTATCTTGTAATTTAGGAATAGGATGTTTTAGGATTTTTTTATGGAATACCGTAGCAGCATCTATTTGAATAATTTTAGAAAGTTTCATCCCTATAACAAATGTTTTTCAATGTTATTATGCGAATTAAAAAAAAAAGTATCTTTAGAATCAACAAAAGGACGTTCAAGTGGGATTATCTTGTAATTTAGGAGTAGGATGTTTTAAATTTTTTATGGAATAACGGAGTAGCATCTATTTGAATAATTTTAGAAAGTTTCATCCCCATAACAAATGTTTTTCAATTTTATTATGCGAATTAAAAAAAAAATGTATTTTTAAAATGAACAAAAAGACGTTCAAGTGGGATTATCTTCTAATTTAGGAGTAGCGTTATTTAAAAATGTTATAGATAAACGTAGTAGCTTTTATTTGAATAATTTTAAGAAAGTTTTATCCCTATAGCAGATGTTTTTCAATTTTTTTAGCCTAATTTCAAAAAACGTAACTTTGAAATTGTCACCAGGGTGTTCCAGGTTATTAAGGTTATTAAGGGAAAAGATATTTTGGGGGTTTTATGAAACCACGTAGTAACATATATTTTAAGTAATTTTAGAAAGTTTTTTGCTTGTTGTCATTGATTTTCAATTGTCTTTAACCGAATTAAAAAAAGTAACTTCGAAATGTACACTCAGGCGTTTAAGTGGGATTATTTAGTAATTGAAGAAGGATATATTTTATAATCTTTATGGAATCATCTAGTAGCATCTATTTGAAGTAACTTCAGAAAGTCCTATTTTTGTAGCAAATGTTTTTCAATGTCTTCGGCGGAATTTCAAAAATGCAATTTTGAAATTGACACATGGGTACTCCAGGAGGATTATCTTGTAATTAAGGGAAGGGATACTTTCGGGTTTTTATGAAAGCACGCAGTAACATCTGTTCTAAGTAATTTTAGAAAGTCTTGTTTTTTTTAACCGAATGTGAAAAATGTAACTTCGGAATGGAAACTGTGGCGTTTAAGTAAAATGATCTAATTATTGAGGGAGGGGATATTTTTTAGTCGTGTATATTTTAGACTTATCTTTAATACGCAAATTCTGGAGGAAATCTATGATTTCTTACCATGGATGTTCAGCCATCAAATAGAGGTTTTCTTATTTTTCCGAGAGTTACCATAGTTTTCTGAAATGACTGCCACAGCGAACTTTCTTATGGGAGTTGATAAATTTTGACAAGCATTGATATAAATGAATTACGTGTTGATAAAATAAGGCACTTGGTTTTTGTTCCACAATTTTTAGTCGTATTGCGCCCTCTAGGAAGATGGAAATAATTTCCAACTTTAATTTTTTGGCCACAATTCGCCCTCTAGAAAGTTGGAGATTTAAAGTTTTTTGACCGCAATTCGCTCTCTAGGAAGCTGAAAATTTTAAACTTTTTGATCGCAATTCGCTGTCTAGGAAGATGAACATTTTAAATTTTTTGACCGCAATTCGTTTTCTAGGAAGTATATTAAATTTTTTGACCTCAATTCGCTCTTTAGGAAGTTGAAAATTTTAAATTTTTTGACCGCAATTCGCTCTCTAGGAAGCTGAAAATATTAAATTTTTTGACCGCAATTCGCTCTCTAGGAAGTTGAAAATTTTAAATTTTTAGTCCAGGATTTTTTTCCGGTATCCAGAACACCCGGTATATAAAAACTACAAGTTTTGTCTATCTATCATTGATTATGAATCCCATTACTGACAACCGTAAAGCGGTTTCGGTCGGTTCCATCGGATCCATTATTTTTTTATGATAATTCGGCGCCGTAAATTCGTTATTTTTGATTTGTGTCGGTTTAATTTCAATTTAAATAAACCATCGACGTTAAAACAATAAACCGGCCCCGGATTAATTTATTAACCGTCGCGTGTAATTTTCATTAATTTCGCGATGTAAAATTTGATGGGCGCTGAAACGGGCCCGGCTCCAATAACATTTGTCATTTTTATGGGGGGGCCTTCGGTGATTTAGCGGATGTAAATGGCGGCCGTTTTTGGATTTATTTAATGAATACATTAAGGAGCATGTCCGAGCTAATGTTTCAATATTAAGACTTTTACGGCGGGGCCGGACCGCGCAATTATTTAAATGTAATCCAATAAATTGCAGAGACAGAGAATTTCGGACTTGAATATTAACGAAGTGGATTTAAAAAAAAATGGTGATGTGGGTAGGTAGATACATTGAAGTAAGCAAAAGTAATAGATAGATAAATTGAGGTAAGAAAGAAAGTCTTCTCTAGGGAATTGAATGAATGAATTTTGGGTTTAAGACGCATCGAATTAAGTTGTTCACCATCAAGATTTTGGGTACGTTAAGCATTAAAATAAAGGAGTTTTTAAGAATTTATTTATAAGATTGAGAAAAAACAAACTTCTGCGATTTTAGGACGCTCATCAATTGACTTTAAATTCACTATTACCTAAATATCTAAAAAAAAAAATTTTTTGAGAAATTGCAGTTGATGGAAATTCTGGTTGAGGATTCTAGCTTCCTTAACCCGAATTCCCATCAACCGCAATTTCTCAAAAAAATTTTTTTTTAAGATATGTAGGTAATAGTGAATTAAAGTCAATTGATGAGGGTTCTAAAATCGCAGAAGTTTGTTTTTTCTCATTCTTATAAATAAATTCTTAAAAACTCCTTTATTTCACGGTGAGAATTGGTGTAGCCAACTTGGGCATCCTTTAGTCTTCTAAGCAGCGGCGGCTCGTAGATCTTCGTAAAGGACAGAGATCTAGCTTATGCTGCACTACTTCTATAGAGGAAGCAAATATTCCGCTGCTGTTTTGGTCAAATTTTCTTCGCCGAACATTTTTCAAGTGGTTCGAATCTCAGATGTAATTTCAATTGAAGAATGCACACTTTCCACATTCAACACTCGAATGTAATAGACTCGTAAATTATCCAGAGCAAGGATAATTATTTCGGGGACAGGTCGTTGTGTGCACAAGCGGTGGATCGGTTTCTGTGGAATGTAATGGGTACCTGCCAAATATAATGGTTGAATAACTTACCTTTGCCGGGAGAAGTGTGAACTGTCAGTCCGTTTTGATCTATCTGCTGGATCCTTGAGGATGGATGGCGTGCTTTGTTGACAGCTCCTAATACGCTCACTTATTCTATTCGAACGTTTCCTTTAGCTACCTATTGGCATTTTAATAATATACCCCCAGAAAATTGTTAAAGCCCTTCAGCGAACTTTTATTGACTTTATTTAATCCAAATCATTTCGGTCCAGCTCGTTAATTATAACGATTGTCCGTTGGCCATCATTAGAGGACAATTACGGGGATGCGTCGCTTCGGAACTATTCCTTTTACGAATAATTATGAAACCCATATGGTGAACGCCGAAGGAAAATATGATTGACAACGTCTCGGCCCGCAGTGACGGCCTTTTCCGCCTTCGGGGTTCCCTCTTCACATCAGTCAGCAGCTGCAGACTAGTCAGTGTTAATTTCTCATTATGTCCACAGATGGCACTACTAGTGTTACTTGTAGAAAACGAAAATTAAATAAATAATGTGATTTTGTTTCGAGTTCGAAGTGCTGCTATTTTATTTGCGAGCAAGGTGCGGATGTCAAAAATATGTTATTTCTAAACATATTTGGAAATTTTGAAGCAAATTCCGCGGGAGATAATTTAAAAAAAAATATTTTTTTTCACGAGGTGCACATTTCACTCACTCAAATTCGAGTTCAGAGTGCCGCCATTTTGTTTACAAGCAAGGTGCGGCAATTATCTTTCGGTATGTCAAAAATATGTTATTTCTACACAAATTTCGAAAATTTGAAGTAAATTCCGCGGGCGATAATTTTTTTAGAATATTTTTAATCACGTGGTGCACATTTCACTCACTCAAATTCGAGTTCATAGTGCTGCCATTTTGTTTACAAGTAAGGTGCGTCAATTATCTTTTGGTATTTCTAAAATATGTTATTTCTAAGCAAATTTGGAAATTTTTAAGCAAATTCCGCAGGCGATAATTTTTTTACAATTTTTTTAATCACGTGGTGCACATTTCACTCACTTAAATTCGAGTTCATAGTGCTGCCATTTCGTTTACAAGCAAGTTGCGTTAATTATCCTTTGGTATGTCAAAAATATGTTATTTCTAAGCAAATTTGGAAATTTTTAAACAAATTCCGCGGGCGATAATTTTTTTGGAATTTTTTTAATCAGGTGGTGCGCATTTCACTCACTCAAATTCGAGTTCATAGTGCCACCATTTTGTTTACAAGCAAGGTGCGGCAATTATCTTTTGGTATGTCAAAAATTTTGAAGCAAATTCGGAGCGCGATAATTTTTTTAGAATTTTTTAAATCAGGTGATGCACATTTTACTCACTCAAATTCCAGTTCATAGTGCCGCCATTTTGTTTACAAGCAAGTTGCGTTAATTATTTTTTGGTATGTCAAAAATATGTTATTTCTAAACATATTTGGAAATTTTGAAGCAAATTCCGCGAGCGATATTTTTTTAGAATTTTTTTAATCACGTGCTGCACATTTCACTCACTCAAATTCGAGTCCAGAGTGCTGCCATTTTGTTTACATGCAAGGTGCGGCAATTGTCTTTTGGTATGTCAAAAATATGTTATTTCTAAGCAAATTTGGGAATTTTGAAGCAAATTCCGGGGGCGATTATTTTTTTGGAATATTTTAATCAGGTGGTGCACATTTCACTCACTCAAATTCGAGTTCATAGTGCCGCCATTTTGTTTACAAGCAAGGTGCGTTAATTATCTTTCGGTATGTCAAAAATATGTTATTTCTAAACAAATTTGGAAATTTTGAAGCAAATTCCGCAGGCGATAATTTTTTTACAATTTTTTTAATCACGTGGTGCACATTTCACTCACTTAAATTCGAGTTCATAGTGCTGCCATTTTGTTTACAAGCAAGGTGCGTCAATTATCTTTTGGAATGTTCAAAAATATGTTATTTCTAAACATATTTGGAAATTTTGAAGCAAATTCCGCGGGCGATAATTTTTTTAGAAATTTTTTAATCACGAGGTGCACATTTCACTCACTCAAATTCGAGTTCATAGTGCCGCCATTTTGTTTACAAGCAAGTTGCGTTCATTATTTTTTGTTATGTCAAAAATATGTTATTTCTAAGCATATTTGGAAATTTTAAAGCAAATTCCGCGGGCGATAATTTTTTTAGAATTTTTTTAATGAGGTGGTGCACATTTCACTCAATCAAATTCGAGTTCATGGTGCTGCCATTTTGTTTACAAGCAAGTTGCGTTGATTATCTTTTGGTATGTTAAAAATATGTTAATTCTAAACATATTTGGAAATTTTTAAGCAAATTCCGCGGGCGATATTTTTTTTAGAAATTTTTAAATCAGGAGGTGCACATTTCACTCACTTAAATTCAAGTTCAGAGTGCTGCCATTTTGTTTACAAGCAAGTTGCGTTGATTATCTTTTGGTATGTTAAAAATATGTTATTTCTAAACATATTTGGAAATTTTTAAGCAAATTCCGAGGGCGATAATTTTTTTAGAATTTTTATAATCGGGTGGTGCACATTTCACTACTCAAATTCGAGTTCACAGTGCTGCCATTTTGTTTACAAGCAAGGTGCGTTAATTATCTTTAGGTATGTCAAAAATATGTTATTTCTAAACATATTTGGAAATTTTTAAGCAAATTCCGCGGGCGATAATGTTTTTAGAATTTTTTTAATCACGAGGTGCACATTTCACTCACTCAAATTCAAGTTCATAGTGCAGCCATTTTGTTTATAAGCAAGTTGCGTTAATTATCTTTTGGTATGTCAAAAATATGTTATTTCTAAGCATATTTGGAAATTTTGAAGTAAATTCAGCGGGTGATAATTTTTTTAGAATTTTTTTAATCAGGTGGTGCACATTTCACTCACTCAAATTCAAGTTCAGAGTGCTGCCATTTTGTTTACAAGCAAGTTGCGGCAATTATCTTTTGGTATGTCAAAAATATGTTATTTCTAAACAAATTTGGAATTTTTGAACCAAATTCCGCGGGCGATAATTTTTTTAGAATTTTTTTAATCACGTGGTGCCCATTTCACTCACTCAAATTCGAGGTTCATAGTGCCGCCATTTTGTTTACAAGCAAGGTGCGTCAATTATCTTTTGGAATGTTAAAAATATGTTATTTCTAAGCATATTTGAAAATTTTGAAGCAAATTCAGCAGGTGATAATTTTTTTAGAAATTTTTTAATCGCTAGATGCACATTTCTTTCACTCAAATTCAAGTTAATAGTGTTGCCATTTTGTTTACAAGTAAGGTGCGTCAATTATTTTTTGATATGTCAAAAATGCGTCATTTCTGAGCAGACTTGGAAAATTTTAAGATAATTCCAAGTACGATGATATTTTTGGAAATTTTTTAATCACGAGGTGCACATTTCACTGACGCAAATTTAAGTTCAGAGTGATGAAATTTCGTTTCCAGGCGGATTGCGTCGATTATTTTCATATTGGCCAACAAGAAATATTTTTCGAAATCCCACTAAATTCTGAAAAAAATCGATAAATATGAAATTTATCATAAAAATCTTTTTTATTCCATCAAATCGAAAAAATTACATGATGGCCACAAAATTTGAAAAACCAAAATTTCAAGTTATGATAATAAATAATTTGGCAAAACTTTAATTAAGTTAGGCCGGCATTTTTTTTCGCCTGTAGCACCGGCGCTGTACGCTAATACAATTTACACAAATTATTTTGTAAGATCTGGCAGTGTCCTTATTTTTTAAATCTTGAGGTCATCGGCATACGTCAACACTTCCTCAATATTATTAGCAAACAAAATACATAGTAGTGGACCACGGTGGGAACCTTGAGGTACCCCAGGTGACATCTATGATTATTCATAAAAAATTAAGGAATCATTGATACGATACATTAATGCACTGTAGCACTAATTGATTTTCTCACACCGGAGATTAGTGATCTGACAAAAAACGTATGAAACGAAATATTATAATGCCTCACATTATAAGCTGAAATTCCAAAACGTCTATTATATTTTTTTAAATCTTGAAGTCATCTGCGTACGTCAACACTTGCGAAAAAATTCCTTAATATTATTATAAAATGATTTTATTTATAAGAATTGATTATATAGTCAAGGTCCCAGTGGAAGAACAGGGAAATTTCTAATTTCGAATCCTGTACTGGCACCTTGTGTTTTTTCATAACCTGCAAATTCCTGTATTATTTATGTATAATTTTTGAATTTTGGTTTATTTGTATTTTATGTACAGGTTATAAAAATAAAGGCCTATTATTATTATTATTAGTAAACAAAATAAATAATAATGGACCACAGTGGGAACCTTGAGGTACCCCAGATGACATTTATGATAATTACAAAAATGATACGATATATAAAGGCATTGCAACACTAATTTATTGAGCGTATGATTAAAACGAAATATTATAATGCCCCGCATTATAATCTAAAATCCCAAAACCACAACAAACAAGCCCGCTATGAAAACTTCAACTGTTTCTAAGCGGACAAACATCCTTCAAATTTATCGTCGGTCGGCACCGATCTCATGAAACGTTTTCTACATTTATTTATAAATATATCTACGTATTGTTTCATCCAGACAGAAAAGGAATTTATTCAAATTAAAATAATACATAATGGATATTAATTCTCTAATCGAGGAAGCGGCGATTGAAGGATGGATGATGCATCGTCCGCGAGGGGCGAATCAAAAATAAATAAATTTATTAATTAGGTCCATAAATAACAATCAAACACCCCGCCGGAGAAGGAATTAACCACCACGGAGACTAATTGCTCGCTCTCTTTGGTTATTTTTTTTTTACATTTTGGGTCAGGTCAGTTCTCCTGGCTAATTAATTATTTGTGCCGCGTGGAACCGGCGCTGTCAGGTTAATGTATCGTGGAAGTGACTTTTATACATCATTCCGCCGTTAGGTAAAGTATGCGGTAGTAACGTGTTCCCGCTATCTGGAAAATGCCACCTTTATCTTTATCTTTTTATTACGTGGCAGTATCATACATTACTAATTATGAATATTTTATGCGGGCGAGCATCAAATCTCACCTGGTTCCAATTACCGTGGCCTCCTCTTGCGGCTGAGTTATGGATCGTTCCCATCTAACTTAATTGAATCAAATTTGATGCGACCGCTTTTAATTCCCCACATTCGAGGATTAAAAAGTTACCAGCACGCTCGACGAAATTGAACTAATTCATATATAATTCGGTGGCGCGACACATGGTCGAAACGCCATCAACCCGGTTGATTAATAATATTCCAGATACGATTCATTAAAATTAAAAGCCATCATTTAAAATTAATTTTGTTATTATTGAATTACTACGGGATCAAAATATAAAAGAGCTTTACGCGATTAATGGACTGAAGTTAAAACGTGTCTGGCCAACACAGTGAATGTCTACAACTCAAAAATCAACTCATTGAATGATAAACGTTTTTATGCAAAGATTTTTGCAGGTTGTCAAGTGCCATAAGCCAAAATGTAACTAAAATTAACAAAACATCTTTAAAGAAAAAGTTTTTACCACCACAATTACACTTGTTAATACATTACTGTCTAACAGTGAATATCGACAACTTTTCAAAATCAAATTATTGAATGATGAAGGTATTCATCCAAAGATTTTTGCAGCTTGTCAAGTGCCATAAGCCAAAATGTAACTAAAATTAACAAAACGTCTTTAAAGAAAAAGTTTTTACCACCACAATTACACTTGTTAATACGTTTCTGTCTAACAGTGAATGTCGACAACTTTTTCAAAACCAAATTATTGAACGATGAACGTATTCATCCAAAGATTTTTGCAGCTTGTCAAGTGCTATAAGCCAAAATGTAACTAAAATTAAAAAAAAATCCTTTAAAGAAAAAGTTTCTACCACCGCAATTATACTTGTTAATACGTTTCTATCTAACAATGAATGTCGACAACTTCTCAAAACCAAATTACTGAATGATAATCGTTTTCATCTAAAAATTTTTGCAGCTTGTCAAGTGCCATAAACCAAAATGTAACTAAAATTAACAAAAAATCCTTTAAAGAAAAAGTTTTTACCACCGCAATTACACTTGTTAAAACGTTTCTGTCTAACAGTGAATGTAGACAACTTCTTAAAACCAAATCGTTGAATAATAAACGTATGTCAAGTAGCATAAATCAAAATGTAACTAAAATTAACAAGAAAAACTTTTACAATTACACTTGTTTATAACTGAAAATCGATTTACTATCGTAGTTAATATTTGAGGGCCGAACGCACTATTCCCTGGATATTTTTACCCCATAGAAAAAAAAAACGGCGTTTACATCATTACCGCCCGTCGCACGCTAGGGTGGCCGTTTTCCGGCCCCGTGGGGACCTTGGGGTTGCCGAAAAATCTTTTTTGATCATCATCAACAATCCTCCTCCTGACAGCGTGTCATATTTTGGATTTTTCTTCATCGCAAAGTTATACAGGTCCATTATTTTTCAATTGGTATTCTTATATGTAATAAAATGTAGAGCCATCCCAAAATGTCGTGACACCTGGGGGGCAAAGTTTGCGCGGAGTGAGAAGACGCGTTAAGAAATCTAAGCGTGGTCGCATCACCGAATTGAAGACGAATCTTCATTTCCCGAAGTTTCAGTGTCTATATTTACATTATGTTCTAGAGCCTTCCCAAAATGTCGTGACACATTGCGCAGTGAACATTTCAAGAGAGAGGGGACGGCAGAAATTCAAAATTATTTTTCAATTGGTATTCTTATACACTGTGTACATAAAGTAAGGAATAAATTCGATTAAAATTCAAGGAATTTTCTTTCAGAAAAATGCTCGGAAACATGTATTATTATTTTTTACCGCGCATTTTTTGAGGTAAAATTTAAATGTACCGGGTGTCCCAAAATCGAGATACGACCCCTAAGTTAAAATTTTCAAATGTAAACCCCCATTTTTTGTTTAATTTTTGGATTCTACGTAAAATTCTGAGTATATTTCATGTAGCGTACCCCATGTCGGTATTCAGCTGTTTTCGAAGAAATAGCGTTTAAAAAAGTACTACTACTTGATTTATTTCTGGTAAAAGATAACATGGTTTCATCGAAACATTGGAATTAATAAGGAAAAATCATTTCATTAAGTAAATAATGATTTTTCATTATTAATTCCAATGTTTCGATGAAACCATGTTATCTTTTACCAGAAATAAAGTAGTAGTTGTACTTTTTTGAACGCCATTTCTTTGAAACAAATGAATATCGACATGGGGTATGCTACATGAAATATACTCAGAATTTTACGTAGAATCCATAAATGCAACAAAAAATGGGGGTTCACGTTTGAAAATATTAACTTGGGGGTAGTATCTCGATTTTGGGACACCCTGTACGTTTGAATTTTATCTCAAAAAATGCGCGTTAAAAAATAATAATACACGTGTCCGAGCATTTTTCCGAAAGAAAATGCCCTGAATTTTAATCGAATTTATTCCTAACTTTATGTACACAGTGTATATAATAAAATGTAAAGCCATCCCAAAATGTCGTGACACCTGAAGGGAAAAGTTTCCGCGGAGTGAGAAGGCGCATAAACAAATCTAAGCGTGGTCGCATCACCGTATTGAAGATAAATCATCATTTTCGGTATCTGTATTTATTTTATGTTCAGCGCTCGCTGAATAATTATGAGTTTCTGGCGTCCCCTAGAGAGAGCTTCACTGCGCAATCTGTCACGACATTTTGGGAAGGCTCTAGAATGAATTTTCTGAAATTTATACAGGGCGTCTTAAAATGTAAGTTATTAAAATTAAATATTAGTTAAAGGTAGACAGCCCAGATAGACCAACTCTTCTTCAGAATTACATGTCACTGTATGAAAATAAATGTTCTGTTGAGAAGAAATTTTTAGTAAATTTACAAAGTTTTAAGTTTTCAGCAATTGTTTTTATAAAAAAAATTAACGCCCAGGAAATGCGCAATTTTGGATATATAATAACTTAAGTTCTCTTGTGATTAATTTCGAAATCTAGTGAAGGAATGTTTGCAAAATTTACCTGAATCTTAAATCAGACACAAATTTGAGTAAATTTGCAAAGTTTCAAGTTTGTGGTAATTGTTTTTATATATTTTTTTTAAAGCTGGGGAAATGCGCAACTTTTACAATAAATTTAATTTTCGGCCATTATTTTGAAACCTAATAACAAACATAAGCAGATTTTAACTAAATCTTAAAGCAGACATAAAGTTTCAAGTTTGTGGCAATTGTTTTTATAAAGAAAAATTAATGCCCGGGAAATGCGCAATTTTGGATTTACAAACTTTAGTTTTCTTGTGATTATTTTAAAACCTAGTGATGAAATATTTGCAGATTTTGATTAAAACTTAAAGCCGTAGAAAGTTTGTCCAAATTTGGAAAGTTTCAAGTTTTTAGCAACTGTTTTTATAAACAAACTTAACGCCCAGGAAATGCGCAATTTTTCATTTATAAAAAAATAGTTCTATTGTGATTATTTTGAAATCGAGTGAAGGAATGTTTACCAAAACCTTAGACACAATTTTGAGTAAATTTCTAAAGTTACAAGTTTGTGGCAATTGTTTTTATATTTTTTTTAACGCTCGGGGAAATGCGCAACTTTACAATAAGTTTAATTTTCGCGTGGTGGAAACATTTGTAGATTTTAACTGAATTTTAAAACAGAAGATATTTTGAGTAAATTTGCAAAGTTTCAAGTTTGTAGCAATTGTTTTTATAAAAAAATAACTCTTGGGAATTGCGCAATTTTGGATTTATAATAATTTTAGTTCTCTTGTGATTATTTTAAAACCTAGTGATCAAATGTTTGCAGACTTTGACTAAATCTTAAAGTAGGAGAAAGTTTGTGCAAATTTGGAAAGTTTCAAGTTTTTAGCAATTGTTTTTATAAACAAACTTAACGCCCAGGAAATGCGCAATTTTTCATTTATAAAAAAATTAGTTCTGTTGTGATTATATTGAAATCGAGTGAAGGAATGTTTGTAAATTTTACCAAAACCTCAAATCAGACACAATTTTGAGTAAATTTGCAAAGTTTCAAGTTTGTGGCAATTGTTTTTATAAAAAAATTAACCCTTGGGAGGAATTGCACAATTTTGGATTTATTATAACTTTAGTTCTCTTGTGATTATTTTGAAATCTAGTGAAGGAATATTTGCAAATGTTAGCAAAACCTTAAAGTAGAAGAAATTTTGAGTAAATTTGCACAGTTTCAAGTTTGTGGCAATTGTTTTTATAAAAAAAAATAACTCTTGGGAATTGAGCAATTTTGGATTTATAATGACTTTAGTTCTCTTGTGATTATTTTGAAATCTAATGAAGAAATATTTGCAGATGTTAACAAAATCTTAAAGTAGAAGACATTTTGAGTAAATTTGCAAAGTTTCAAGTTTGTGGCAATTGTTTTTATAAAAAAAATAACTCTTGGGAATTGCGCAATTTTGGATTTATAATAACTTTAGTTCTCTTGTGATTATTTTGAAATCTAGTGAAGAAATATTTGCAGATGTTAACAAAATCTTAAAGTAGAAGAAATTTTGAGTAAATTTGCTAAGTTTCAAGTTTGTGGCAATTGTTTTTATAAAAAAAATAACTCTTGCGAATTGCGCAATTTTGGATTTATAATAACTTCAGTTCTCTAGTGATTATTTTAAAATCTAATGAAGAAATATTTGCAGATGTTAACAAAATCTTAAAGTAGAAGAAATTTTGAGTAAATTTGCAAAGTTTCAAGTTTGTGGCAATTGTTTTTATAAAAAAAGATAACTCTTGGGAATTGCGCAATTTTGGATTTAACATAACTTTAGTTCTCTTGTGATTATTTTGAAATCTAGTGAAGAAATATTTGCAGATGTTAACAAAATCTTAAAGTAGAAGAAATTTTGAGTAAATCTGCAAAGTTTCAAGTTTGTGGTAATTGTTTTTATAAAAAAATTAACTCTTGGGAATTGCGCAATTTTGGATTTATAATAACTTTAGTTCTCTTGTGATTATTTTAAAATCTAGTGAAGAAATATTTGCAGATGTTATCAAAATCTTAAAGTAGAAGAAATTTTGAGTAAATTTACAAAATTTCAAGTTTGTGGCAATTATTTTTATAAAAAAAAATAACTCTTGAGAATTGCGCAATTTTGGATTTATAATAACTTTAGTTTTCTTGTGATTATTTTGAAATCTAGTGAAGAAATATTTGCAGATGTTAGCAAAATCTTAAAGTAGAAGAAATTTTGAGTAAATTTGCAAAGTTTCAAGTTTGTGGCAATTATTTTTATAAAAAAAATAACTCTTGGGAATTGCGCAATTTTGGATTTATAATAACTTTAGTTCTCTTGTGATTATTTTGAAATCTAGTGAAGGAATGTTTGCAGATTTTACCTAAATCCTAAAGCAGAAGCAATTTCGAGTAAATTTGCAAAGTTTTTAGGAATTGTTTTTATAATAAATTTAACGCTCAGGAAATACGCAATTTTGGATTTATAACAACTTTAGTTCTCTTGTGATTATTCTGAAACCTACTGAAGAAATATTTGCAGATGTTAGCAAAATCTTAAAGTAGAAGAAATTTTGAGTAAATTTACAAAATTTCAAGTTTGTGGCAATTATTTTTATAAAAAAAAATAACTCTTGAGAATTGCGCAATTTTGGATTTATAATAACTTTAGTTTTCTTGTGATTATTTTGAAATCTAGTGAAGAAATATTTGCAGATGTTAGCAAAATCTTAAAGTAGAAGAAATTTTGAGTAAATTTGCAAAGTTTCAAGTTTGTGGCAATTATTTTTATAAAAAAAATAACTCTTGGGAATTGCGCAATTTTGGATTTATAATAACTTTAGTTCTCTTGTGATTATTTTGAAATCTAGTGAAGGAATGTTTGCAGATTTTACCTAAATCCTAAAGCAGAAGCAATTTCGAGTAAATTTGCAAAGTTTTTAGGAATTGTTTTTATAATAAATTTAACGCTCAGGAAATACGCAATTTTGGATTTATAACAACTTTAGTTCTCTTGTGATTATTCTGAAACCTACTGAAGAAATATTTGCAGATGTTAGCAAAATCTTAAAGTAGAAGAAATTTTGAGTAAATTTGCGATTATTTCTATAAAGATTATTGTATCGTTCAGTGGCGGCTCGTGGGACGTGTTGATGGTAGAGCCACTTATACAATATGCACTGAATTTGTAACGCCATTCCTCGCCCGCAATTTTGGATTTATAACAACTTTAGTTCTCTTGTGATTATTCTGAAACCTACTGAAGAAATATTTGCAGATGTTAACAAAATCTTAAAGTAGAAGAAATTTTGAGTAAATTTGCGATTGTTTCTATAAAGATTATTGTATCGTTCAGTGGCGGCTCGTGGGACGTGTTGATGGTAGAGCCACTTATACAATATGCACTGAATCTGTAACACTATTCCTCGCCCACGTAACCTCACCACCAAACAATATCAATCAATCAATCTATTTGTGCTAATAGACAGTACTTCTTTACACAAGTGAATTAAACAGTTTAAATTAAAATACAATTAAACAGTTCAAAATAAAATACAATTAAACAGTTTAAAATAAAATACAATTAAACAGTTTAAAATAAAATACAATTAAACAGTTTAAAATAAAATACAATTAAACAGTTTAAAATAAATAAAATACAATAATACAGAAAAAAAAATTTAAAAAATGCTCTGGACTAAAAAATAAAAATGATATTAACAAAGAAACTGTTTTATTTAAGGTTCCAAAATGTATCACGAAGTTAACGCCTCAACCATCAAGCAATTTAAAAAAATGCGTTTTTTCCTCACATCCGCACATCGAGTTATTCGCGATTAAACTTGTTCGTGCGGTTTTTACGAGTTTTGGAATTCGACGCACACGAGCTGGAAAAGTTTATTTTGATAATCAAATTAGGCTGAAGTCTACCTAACTGTTTAATTTGCACTTTTTCCTTGAACAAAAAAGGTTATACGGTAATGATCTAATTTGATTCTTGGTAGACTAATGAAACTATAAAATAAATTCTGGCTCATCTCGTCCGCGCGATGACGACGTGCACTTGTTGATAATATTTCGGCAAGCTAAAACTAGCTAGTTTTAGCTTGGCGAAATTTATACGCACGTCGTCATCGCGCGGACGAGATGAGCCAGAATTTATTTGGCACCAAATGCACGTTCGGGGAGCGACTTATCTCGCACCCTTCCTCCCCGCGGTAGTCTATATCCTAACGAAATGTCGTGCCAGATGGAAGCTGGCTCGGCGTTGCGCTGGGAAACAAATGCATTGCGATTTTTCTCTATTCATTAAAGTTATGCAGGCGTAACATTTAAACTAGTGAAAAAGTGTTTTAACATTTAATTAAAAATTCGTTCTGAGCTTGAAACTACAGTCCCCTGATAGTGTTCCTTAATTACAGTAATTCGTTCGTATAACAGTTGTGGTGTGAATAGTATTACTGTACCAATTTGGGATTGTAAATTGTTCCCGATTTGATTCAATTTTCCATTTAGCGAGATGAAAATGTAACGACACTGTACGCACACCAACAGATGAAACCTGTAATTACTTCCATCTACGCTAGAACGTATTAATTTATGATGATTAATTGCGGGAATTTAATAGCTTTCCTAATTACAAAACACGGCTCGAGTCGGTAATTGCTGGCGGAATATCTTCTTCTGGTACGAATTACCATCGGATGCACATTTTTTGGGCCTTCTCGGATGGCGAGGTCAGGGCGTTCGTCGTCGTGGGTTCGCGAGAGTCCCAGGTGGGAGACGGATTGTTCCGTGAATGGTTGAAGGTACGGTGTAAAGGTGTGCTGTGTGCACACGTACGTGTGTTCCGAGTTGCGTGTAGGTGGGAGGTTACCTGCAATTACGGTTGTGTACGCACCAATGGGTGGCAGGGCATGGCGCGGTATATTAGCATTTCCATTTCCTCGGCCAATTTCAGCGCCCTTGCCGCCGCACATCCGTCACTGTCCGCTTTTACCAAAGGCACAAGGGGGCCCTACCTCCTGTGCACATACCTATCTGCATGCACGTATGTACTTATTTATACGGACGACGACATCCGCACAGGCAGCCACGAGCGCCGCGCTCGCCGAATCTAATCTGAATATCGTGAATTTTAATATACCCCAATATACCCTACATGACGGTTTTATTCGCCGCACTTTATCCTGTCTTACTTCGTACATGATACACAAACGTGCCTCGCTCACGTACGTAATAATCCCGACGACACTGCAATTCTTCACGTCCCCCGTAACTACCCTCGAATTGCTCACGTCGTTCCTCATACAATCAAACAATATTTATTCATGAAGTTGATTTAAAAAAAAAATCCTTTCTGAATTCAAAATAATCGTAACTAAAGGTAAAATCCGAACTGGGATAATATGACATGTGAGCGAAGTGTCTCTCCTTTATCGGCAAACAATAATATTTACATGTATGGTCGACCTCATGGTTGATTCACCCACCGCTTCAGTCTTCGATCTCGTTTTATAATTACCAGACACGCCACGTTAAGTCACGTTTGCCTATATATTGCTTTTTATATTTACCAAACATGCCACTTCAACTCACGTTTGCCTATACACTGCTTCATAATAAATAGGCATATCCGACCTAAATTGTAAATAACACGGCGTAACCGTCGCAGATTTATACACAATTTAATTATGTTAAAATATGAAGCTGAAGACCAATCGATCTTATTAGTAGTTTTTTTTTTAAATCTCATTCAATTCCTTGTGCAACTTTTCCGAAGGAGAGTAATTTAATTATGGAATACTTTTATGGACAGAACGGAATGCGATTAATCAGCGAGAGGAAATGAAAGTGCGGAGGTGACGACGTGGAAATTCGGGATTCATCCCCGTGGCGAGATGGTGGTGGTAAGTTAAAAGGGATCCCCTATTTCATCGGCGCTGGATCGTGGCGAACACAAAAATGCAGCGTCGGCAAGGAGGCCCCGGCCGACATTGATGCATTTCGAGTTGCTTTTGAAAAATCGCCCCCACGGACGACGGAGAGGGGGAGCGGCCCCGAGGAGAAAGGGCCCTTCGGAAACTAATTAGTGAATCACAATAATACATCTCGGGGCCCGGGAATTAGATGTAACTGCCGTCGATTTACAAGGCCCACCCGGAACAACCAGATCTTGTATTATTTCCGTTCCGATTTATTGGTTGGTTCCGGCGAAAATGCGACGATATGGAAATTTGGAGTTTTTGGAGATTTTGTGCGAGGGTGAACTAAAATTTTTATAATTAATTGTTTTAATTTCTTCAGTCGAGTTATTTGCTAGAATTATTAGCCTCTAAATAAAGGACTATTTTTTTAAATTTACTTTTAATTAACAGATTTGTAGAGTAGACGTACGAGGTTATATACGGAATATAATGTCGGCCAAGTGATCAATTTCAGCAATGATCCGCTGAATCTTGGTTGTAAGTTCGAGAATTGTTTGTGGTTTATTGGCATAAACCTTCGACTCAACGAATCTCTTTGTTGTTTATGTCTTTTATGTATACACGCGTTTTTCCAAGATTGTCCTTTATCAGTAATTTCTATTTAATATAATTAACTGTTCTAGAATTAATTATTATATTGACAAGTGTAAGGCTGCCAAGCTAGTAACACAATAAAGATTATTATTAAAATCCCACAGAAAATAGTACAAGGCGTTATGTTACATGATCTTGGCGGCTAATTGATTTCTGCATGGTTTTCCTTGCTGCATCGAATGTGACACCATCCTGCTGAAACCACATTTCTTCTAGGTATCTTCCAATTGAGTCCACAAAAAGTTGTTTATCTTAACGCGACATTGCACTTCATTATCCGTTACAGCTCTGCCGAATTCATTCTAAAAAAGTGCGGCCCAATTTCTGATTAGTGTCATCAGTAAGGGTCTGAAGAGCGAATTTGAAACAGTTGCAACCTTCAGCAGGCAAAGCTTTTGCACTCCATCTAGTGCTGGTTACTCGCTTAAGAACAAATGTTTGGTGTTTGGGTCACTTGGGACCACTATGTTGAACTTTATCTTCATTTAGGTGTTTGAGCATAACTTCCCAACGGTAAGTAGAGGCATTGTACATCGTGCTCCGTGGGAACGAAAAAAATTAACCTTGAAAACAAAACCTTCTCACAATCGAACTTCGTCTTACGTCTTGACTAATTTTACATTAAGCACAATATTTACTAAGACTTAAGAATAAGCTGTTATCGATATCCACCTTTTGGTTTTTTCTGTCCAAGATATCTCTCAAAAAAAATAATTTTATTGGCTCGAAAAATGTGTCAAATTTTCTTGGCTCTAAAAATTTATTGTCTGAGAAAATTTGGCAAATTCTATTGGCTCTAAAAAATGTGTTAAATTCTGAAGGCTCTAAACATGTATCAAATTTTGTTGGTTATAAAATCTGTGTTAAATTCTGTTGGCTCTGAGAAAATGTTACAAATTTTGTTGGCTCTAAAGAATATGTAAAATTTATTGGCAGAGAGAATGTGACAAATTTTGTTGGCTCTAAAAAATATATCAACATTTATTGTCTGAGAAAATTCGACAAATTCTGGCTCTCAAAAATGTGTTAAATTCCGAAGGCTCTAAAACATGTGTCAAATTTTGTTGGCTAAAAAATCTGTGATAAATTTTGTTGGCTCTGACAAAATGTAACAAATTTTGTTGACTCTGGAGAATATGTCAAAATTTATTGTTTCAAGAACATCTGACAAATTTTCTTGAGACTATAAAACTGTATAAAATTTTCTTGACTCTAAAAATATGAGAAAATTTATTGTCCGCGAAAATGTGACAAATTTTATTGGCTCTAAAACATGTGTCAAATTTTGTTGGCTAAAAAATCTGTGATAAATTTAGTTGGCTCTGAGAAAATGTTACAAATTTTGATGGCTCTGGAGAATATGTCAAAATTTATCTCAAGAACATGTGATACATTTTCTTAAGACTATAAAAATGTATAAAATTTTCTTGACTCTAAAAATATGGCAAAATTTATTGTCCGCGAAAATGTGACAAATTTTATTAGCTCTAAAACATGTGTTAAATTTTAATGGCTCTAAACATGTGTCAAATTTTGGTAACTATAAAATCTGTGATAAACATTTTTTGGCTCTGAGAAAATAAAACAAATTTTGATGGCTCTGGAGAATATGTCAAAATTGATTGTCTCAAGAACATGTGACAAATTTTCTTGAGACTATAAAAATGTATAAAATTTTCTTGACTCTAAAAATATGACAAATTTTATTGTCTCTAAAACATGTGTCAAATTTTGTTGGCTATAAAATCTGTGTTAAATTTATTTGGCTCTGAAAAAATGTAATAAATTTTGTTGGCTCTGGAGAATATGTCAAAATTTATTGTCTCAAGAACATGTGATAAATTTTCTTAAGACTATAAAAATGTATAAAATTTTCTTGACTCTAAAAATATGACAAAATTTATTGTCCGCGAAAATGTGACAAATTTTATTGGCTCTAAAACATGTGTCAAATTTTGTTGGCTAAAAAATCTGTGATAAATTTTGTTGACTCTGAGAAAATGTTACAAATTTTGATGGCTCTGGAGAATATGTCAAAATGTGTCTCAAGAACATGTGATAAATTTTCTTAAGACTATAAAAATGTATAAAATTTTCTTGACTCTAAAAATATGACAACATTTATTGTCCGCGAAAATGTGAAAAATTTTAATGGCTCTAAAACATGTGTCAAATTTTGTTGACTAAAAAATCTGTGATAAATTTTGTTGGCTCTGAGAAAATGTAACAAATTTTGTTGGCTCTGGAGAATATGTCAGAATTTATTGTCTCAAGAATATGTGACAAATTTTCTTAAGACCATAAAAATGTATAAAATATGACAAAATTTATTGTCCGCGAAAATGTGACAAATTTTATTGTCTCTAAAACATGTGTCAAATTTTGTTGGCTATAAAATCTGTGATAAATTTTGTTGGCTCTGAGAAAATGTAACAAACTTTGTTGGCTCAGGAGAATATGTTAAAATTTATTGTCTCAAGAACATGTGACAATAAAAATGTTTAAAATTTTCTTGACTCATGAGACAACATTTATTGTCCGCGAAAATGTGACAAATTTTATTGTCTCTAAAACATGTGTCAAATTTTGTTGGCTATAAAATCTGTGATAAATTTTGTTGTTGGCTCTGAGAAAATGTAACAAATTTTGTTGGCTCTGGAGAATATGTCAAAATTGATTGTCTCAAGAACATGTAACAAATTTTCTTGAGACTATAAAAATGTATAAAATTTTCTTGACTCTAAAAATATGACAAAAATTAATGTCCACGAAAATGTTAAAATTTTTTTTGGCTATAAAACATGTGTTAAATTTTAATGGTTCTAAACATGTGTCAAATTTTGTAGGCTACAAAATCTGTGTTAAAAATTTTTTGGCTCTGAGAAAATGTGACAAATTTTGTTGGCTCTAAAAACGTGTCACATTTTCTTGGCTCTAAAAAATATTCCAAAATTGGCTCTCAGAAAATGTGTCAAATTTTGTTGGCTATCAAATATGTGTTAAATTTTGTTGGCTCTAAACATGTGTCAAATTTTGTTGGCTATAAAATCTGTGATAAACATTTTTTGGCTCTGAGAAAATGTGACAAATTTTGTTGGCTCTAAAAAAGTGTCAAATTTTCTTGGCAATAAAAAATATTCAAAAATTTATTGTCTCAGAAAATGTGTAAAATTTTGTTGGCTATCAAATATGTGTCAAATTTTGTTGGCTATAAAATCTGTGATAAAATTTTTTTGGCTCTTAGACAATGTGACAAATTTGTTGGCTCTAAAAAAGTGTCGAATTTTCTTGGCTCTAAAAAATATTCCAAAATTTATTGTCTCTGGAAAAGCATGTTAAAATTTATTGTTTAAGAAAATGAGACTTTAATGCCCAATCATTAAATATCGATGTCAATATCTCTATTAAGTAAATAGAGATTGATTCACACTAGACAAAGAAAGATGTCCAATTTTTGTTTGGCCGCAATAGTACTAGATGAGTAAGCATGTAAGTGCGCCTAACAGCGAGGGCTCGCGGGGTGATTCATGGTACGGCCGAGATAGTAGAGGTGGCAATACAGTCCGCACCTATCTGTATTACCACCTCACATGGAATTTAAGAGAAATAAGTGGAAAATAAAGATATGCGCGCGGTAACAAAAACCTAAAAGAAAGAAAAAATCCGGTATTGGAGCTAAGAAACTATTAACACCAGTTAAAAGAAATGAGAAAACTACGCAAGGAATTTATAGAAGGTAAAATTGTGGATAACTGGAGATGTACGAATGGAAGCCACGAAACTATTAGTACCAAATAATTGAAATTCTTGAAATTTCGACCATTTTCAAACCGCCATAACTCGGCGTATTTTTAATCGATTTTGATGAATCTTTGAGGACGAAAAACTTTGAAGTGTCTTCTTTAAAGTCATGCATGCGAACTTAAGCGTAACTCCTTCCGCCCCCCTCTAGCGCCCCTGTGAAAATAAAATGTTTTTTCAGGAAACCATGTCCAACTTTGACGATGTCTACGGAGTTGGAAAAATTTGGTTAAAAAGTCGCTTAGGTGTCAAAATGCACTTTTTTTCAAACACCCGTAACTTGGTGCCAAATCGTCGTAGGAACGTCGTTCTTCGAGTCCTGCATAGGGAATTGATTAAATTGTAATGCCTTTATGGTGGATCGAGTCGACAAAATTTTTCCAACTCCATAGACATCGTCAAAGTTGGACATGGTTTCCTGAAAAAACATTTTTTTTCACAGGGGTGCTAGAGGCGGACGGAAGGGGTTACGCTTAAGTTTGCATACATGGCTTTAAAGAAGACACTGTAAAGTTTTTTCCTCAAAGATTCATCAAAATCGATTGAAAATACGCCGAGCTGTGGCGGTTTGAAAATGGTTGAAATTTCACGAAGTGTTTCAATTTTTTTCCTCCAGTGTATTAACAAAAAAGAATGTATCCATAGAGACGTTGTCAACCCCATTGAATGTAGACAATAATTCATCTGAATTTACTGTTAATCAAGTAGAGTCTTGAAGATTGTTCTTGTTGCTAACTGCAACCTCGCTCAAGTGTAGCAGCGGCTCGTGTATGTTTGGCAAGGAGGCCGCGGAAGAAAATTTGAGCAATACAGCAGCGGAATATTTGCTTTCTCCATAAGTAGTAAGTATCTTTGTCTTAGCCTCCTCTACGAAGGTGTACGAGCCGCCGCTGCCTAAGTGTTTACCGCTGCCTAAGTGTTTACCGAACGAATATACACACGATCCGGCGAAAGTTATACTTTGGCATGTTAGCACTTACTTTCACTTTAAGACACACTGACGTAATTAGGATGCCATGTTTCGAAAACATACTTCTTGAGGCGATTGAGCTTTCCTAAAGAGGCCAATGCTCTTAAAAAAATATTCTTCTGGTATGATACTGGTGTTTTCTCTTATTTTTTTTTTAAATTTGTATATAAATCATATCAGAAGATAAGAATTCAAATTTTATATTCTCACCGAATTTTTGTCATACGCAGGGGCCTCAAGCTTCTACATAAAAACCAAATAATACTTAAGATAGTTATTTCCTACAATTATTATGAATGATACACTTTACTGCTCTACAACCAACTCACACCAATCCGCCTATTGGTAAAATCTGCCAAAACTGCTAAGGTGTCCCGATAGCATCGGTTTGAGCAAGAATCTGTATCGGCATCTGGAAAATTCCAAGCGGAGTGTCATTATCAAGCCAACCATTGAACGTTATCCATTTGAAAAAAAACGTCTAAAGCGGCTCTAGTGAATTGATTTTGGAACAACTTAAACCCTTCTTAATAAGTTTTGGAAGAGTTCGGCTTGCAGACATAAAGAACAATTATTGCAGAGTTGTTTTAGCCGAAACAACAGTTTTCTCATTTTAAAGTAATTCGGCATTGGAACTTAAAATGTTAGATGACATCATCCAATCACAGACAAATCTAGATTTAGTATATACTTTTCAACAAGACGGTGTCACACATTTCAGCGTGCGGATCAGAACATTTTTGGATACCACGAAGTCTCGTTGACCTAATCACACGATCAATGGCCAGACGGTCAAATTGCGTAACAAATACTACGACTACTACTCGAAACCAAATTCACCGATTTTTATAAGATATTTTAAATCAAACATGTATTAAACCGAATACGTGATTTTGAATATATTTTGTTCTTTCATGGTACATCTACCATCTACACTGTGTGGCGAAAGAATTGTAACAGTGTTTAATCGTTTAATAATCATGATTCTGAAGAATTGCGTGTGAAATATACATATTGTGTATAAATTAGATTTACATGAATTTCGTACTCATAACTCGTTGTTTGTATGTAGTAGTAGTAGTAGTAAGCAATACATTATGTTTCTGTTGTAATTAAAGTTTAATGTATAGATGTGTTTGGCGTGTTAGCAAGTTTTAGGTGTGGCTGGTACGAAGATCGGGATCGGGATTCCTTATGGAAGTTGCAATTTCCCCCGGCAAGGTGCTCGACTGTATGAATTTAATAATTTAATAGTCTGTGCAAAATTAGCTTGATGGGGGCGAGAGGCGGGGCGCGGGGGGAGTTCGCGCGCCCGTTACTACTTAACTTGTAACTAATTAAAACTAGTAAAAGAGAAGAGGGGCCGATTGGATTTATGGAGCAATTAGCACCCCCGACTGCTAATTTATACATGCAATAACCCGCCGGCGGCATACTGCATACACACACACACACACATACTATTACTACTAGTACACGATCCATATATCTACTAGTTCTACACCTACACTCCTGCACACCTGCATAAATATGAACTAACTCTAAACATGCCTAATAATCTCGGCTGGATTATTGCATTAATAATGTAATTGAAATATCGCCCAACTTTCGGTGCAAGTTACAATTCACCTCTCTGCAGCCACTCAATTATACATATTAACATCAAAATCAAGAACGTAATTAACCTTAGATTCGATACCTTCAAGGTAGTATTTCCAGAAATTATAATCTTGTAGTGTAAGAGTCTTAAAATCATATAAAATACCACTGATGTTTTAAGGAAATGAGATTGCACATACTGCTACAGGTTGACAAATTGGCTAATTTCTCAAACTTTAGAATTTCTTATATTAATTAATTTTTAAAATGTTACGCTAATACTTTATTATATAGATTAAGGATTTTATGCCAATAAAGGTCCTTTTTTTTTATAGATTAAGGAGAGCGATACTTTATATTATACTGACATTCACATCCACTACAAATGATCATGTTTCTCAATATTATATTGATGTATATGGTGGCTCACGTGATTAAATAAATGAAATGAAATTAATTAAAACTATTCCAGACTTTTGGATAAAAACTTTACCATGTCACGAACTAGACAAACTTATCTTCAATTTCTGACCGTAATTTTTCTTAACAAAACAGTACCGTCCAGCGAAAAAGACTGTGATGTTCTTGGTTTCTTAAACGTAATAAGTTTATTTCCATTACTGCCCTCGGACGTTCCTGAGTTTATCTCGCTTTGACGTGCTTCTATCGCGCTCTGCGCGGCACGCCGTCGCACCGGACAGAAACTGCTGGCCAAACAATAAGAATATAAATTTGTCTTCGCCGCGTTTCACTTCTCTTTGCTATAGCGCGCGATGGCCCATGTAGTTTAAGTGACAAAAAGTAGGCATACATTATATACTGAAGGAAAAAAAAAATGAAACACTTTGAAATTCGTGAAATTTTCAATCGATTTTGATGAATCTTTGGAGGCGAAAAATTTTGAAGTGTCTTCTTTAAATTCATGTATGCGAAATTAAGAGTAACCCCTTCCGCCCCTCTCTAGCGCCCCTGCGAAAAAAAAAAGATTTTTTCTGGAAACCATGTCCAACTTTGACGATGTCTACAGAGTTGGAAATTTTTTGTCGACTCGATCCACCATAAAGGCATTAAAATTTGATCGATTCCCTATGCAGGACTTAAAGAACGAAGTTCCTACGGCGATTTGACACCAAGTTATGGGTGTTTGAAAAAAATGTGCATTTTGAGGAAACACTTGAAATTCGTGATATTTCGACCATTTTCAAACCGCCATAACTCGGCGCATTTTCAATCGATTTTGATGAATCTTTAAGGGAGAAAAACTTTGAAGTATCTTCTTTAAAGTCATGCATGCGAACTCAAGCGTAACCCTTTCCGACCCCTCTAGCACCCCTGCGAAAAAAAAAGTTTTTTCTGGAAACCATGTCCAACTATGACGATGTCTACGGAGTTGGAAATTTTTTGTCGACTCGATCCACCATAAAGGCATTAAAATTTGATCGATTCCCTATGCAGGACTCAAAGAACGAAGTTCCTACGACGGTTTGGCACCAAGTTATGGGTGTTTGAAAAAAATGTGCATTTTGAGGAAACACTTGAAATTCGTGAAATTTCGACCATTTTCAAACCGCCATAACTCGGCGCATTTTCAATAGATTTTGATGAATCTTTGAGGACAAAAACGTTGAAGTGTCTTCTTTAAAGTCATGCATGCGAACTTAAGCGTAACCCTTTCCGCTTCCTCTAGCACCGCTGCGAAAAAAAAAAGTTTTTTCTGGAAACCATGTCCAACTTTGACGATGTCTACGGAGTTGGAAATTTTTTCTCAACTCGATCCACCATAAAGGCATTAAAATTTGATCGATTCCCTATGCAGGACTCAAAGAACGAAGTTCCTACGACGATTTGGCACCAAGTTATGGGTGTTTGAAAAAAATGTGCATTTTGAGGAAACACTTGAAATTCGTGAAATTTCGACCATTTTCAAATCGCCATAACTCGGCGTATTTTCAATCGATTTTGATGAATCTTTGAATGCGAAATACTTTGAAGTGTCTTCTTTAAAGTCATGCATGCAAACTTAAGCGTAACCCTTTCCGCCCCGTCTAGCGCCCCTGCGAAAAAAAAAAGTTTTTGTCTGGAAACCATGTCCAACTTTGACGATGTCTACGGAGTTGGAAATTTTTTGTCGACTCGATCCACCATAAAGGCATTAAAATTTGATCGATTCCCTATGCAGGACTCAAAGAACGAAGTTCCTACGACGGTTTGGCACCAAGTTATGGGTGTTTGAAAAAAATGTGCATTTTGAGGAAACACTTGAAATTCGTGAAATTTCGACCATTTTCAAACCGCCATAACTCGGCGCATTTTCAATAGATTTTGATGAATCTTTGAGGACAAAAAACGTTGAAGTGTCTTCTTTAAAGTCATGCATGCGAACTTAAGCGTAACCCTTTCCGCTTCCTCTAGCACCGCTGCGAAAAAAAAAAGTTTTTTCTGGAAACCATGTCCAACTTTGACGATGTCTACGGAGTTGGAAATTTTTTCTCAACTCGATCCACCATAAAGGCATTAAAATTTGATCGATTCCCTATGCAGGACTCAAAGAACGAAGTTCCTACGACAATTTGGCACCAAGTTATGGGTGTGCATTTTGAGTTTTTTCGCGCATAACTCAGTGACTTTTCAACCAAATTTGATGATTCTTTCGGGAAAAAATCCCATTTTGGCTCTACTTTAAGGGAGTAAACTCAAATTGGAATTAACCCTTTTCGAACCCTTTCAACCCCCGAACAAGAAAAACACATTTTTTGTGCAAAAAACGCTCAACTTTGGCAACGTGTATCGAATTGGATAAAATGTGTCGAGTCGATCCATCAAAAGGGCATTGAAATGTGTTCAATTATCTGCGCAGGACTCAAATAACGAAGTTGCTACGACGATTTGGCACAAAGTTATGGGTGTTTGAAAAAAAGCGAATTTTGTGTTTTTTTGACTCATAAGTCTGAAGTTTTTCGACGAAATTGTTTTCGTTTTCACGAATGAACTTTTCTTTGCGTGTTCTTTGAGGTATGCAGGAAAATTCATTGTTTGCGCGAAATCACGAATTTCGAATTTTGTACCTTAGAAATCCATTAACAAAAAACTTTATTCTAAGTCAAAAAAGACTCACTTTAACGATCTCTGTAGGGTCGGAAAAAAATGTGGGCCTAACTCACCACCATTCGTCCAATAAAAACAAACAAATTACACTGTCGGAAAAAAAACACTTGAAATTTGTAAAAATTTTCGAATGGCCATAACTCGGCTTCTATCCAACCGATTTCGACGATCTTTTGAGAAATCAAAAGCAAAATGTGTCTTCTTTGAGAGGGTTTATCCGCCACTCAAGGAGAGGGCTCTACGCCCCTCCAAACGAAAAAATAAAAAGACCACAAAATGCACTTTTTTTTAACACCCATAACTTTGTGAAAAATCACCGTAGGAACTTCGTTTCTGATTCCTGCACAGGTAATTGAACACATTTTAATGCCCTTTTGGTGGATCGAGTCGACACATTTTATCCAACTCGGTACACGTTGCCAAAGTTGGACGTTTTTTTGCCCAAAAACGTGTTTTTGTTGTTCGGGGGTAGAAGGGTTCAAAAAGGGATCATTCCGATCTGAGTTTACCCCAATAAAGTAGGGCCAAAATGGGATTTTTTCCCGTAAGAATCATCAAATTTGGTTGAAAAGTCGCTGAGTTATGTGCGAAAAACCTCAAAATGGACTTTTTTTTTCAAACACACATAACTTGGTTGCAAATCGTCGTAGGAATTTTGTTCTTCGAGTCCTGCATAGGGAATTTATCAAATTTTAATGCCTTTATGGTGGATCGAGTCGACAAAATTTTTCCAACTCCATAGACATCGTCAAAGTTGGAAGTTTCCTGAAAAAAACATTTTTTTTTCACAGGGGTGCTAGAGGGGGGCGGAAGAGGTTACGCTTAAGTTCGCATGCTTGACTTTGAAGAAGACACTTCAAAGTTTTTTGCCCTCAAAGATTCATCAAAATAGATTGAAAATACGCTGAGTTATGTTTACTTGCTTTAGAATGTTTATTGTAGATGACATTTATTTATAAATATAAGACATTCAGAGGAAAAATAGCTAAAATCCCTTGTTTTTTTGAGTTGGCTTAACTGCAAAAATACGTTTTTCTGGAAAGTAGCATTTGCTAGGTCCGCAACGCGTTCATTCTTCCATCGATATTTCAAGTTAATAGCTTATAACGGTAGAGTTTTGAGATGTTAGCTGTTGATATTTCACTCGCCATGTCTAAAAAATCCAATGTAAATATTGAAACGTGATTACTATATTTAAGGCAAGGAAGTTAATAAATTATGTAAAAAAAATGATTATCAGGTAGTGACGATTATCCAATTGCGGTTCGGAATAAAATAACAATAAATAATAAACATTATTATCCGGGTGTGCAGTAAAAGGAGGGAGCCGAGGGAAAGTATTAAGTATAGGTTTTTGAGTCTGATAATGGGGTGTCGTTATATAATGGGTGGTTGGCTCCGAGATGTAGATAAGTGTGATCGGTGGGCCCCGCGGCGCAACATAAATCCTCCACAGGTAGTCAAAACAGTGCAATTTGTTCTCAGTCACCGTGATTTTCACATATTATTTTTACATCAATCACCTGCTTGGTTCAGCACTCAATTAGGCCGTTGCGCTCCGTCTATCAATCTCGGCCCGGCTCAAAATGTCACTGTCACCGTCACTCTCGCCCGTCACTGTCGCCGCTGTTCGGTCGGTCGTCTCCTGCTGCCCTCCTTAATGTTTATATCCTGCGGAACCTGTCGACGACGCGTCGCCAATTATCATACGCGAACCGGCTAAATGACATCTCGGACACCGGACCAAAACACCTTCTGTCATCCGGAATACAAATAACACTGCTGCTGCTGCTTTCAATTATCAAGTCGTTCATCACATCATCTATTTTCTCAACCGGGATGTTTCGTATAGTTTTACACTTTGTATCACAAATATATGGACGGGAAATATCAGTTTTTAGTGAAACGACAACAATACACAGAGTATTTCTAGGGAAATTGATGCGTTGTCTTAGATTAGATTTGATTTTGTAGTGAAAAGACAACAACGTACAGAGTTGTTGAAGTAATTCATATTTCTGGTGAAGTTATAAACGCGTTGATTTTTTAGTGGCAATTTTCAAATGGAAAGGCGAGCTGTTGAAGTAATGAGTATTTCTACAAGAGCACGTATCTCGCAATACATCAAAATTATCCACACTCCAGGAATGAATGATGAGGAGTATGTGACCGGTTGACGTTTACACAAATTTATTCCAGCGTCTCGCGCATTTCATTGATTGCCCGAGCGAGCCGTGAAAGAAGGCACTTAGCCGTAATGGCGCTAAAAAGTTTTTACTAGTTTCTGTTTCTGTTATTGTTCCCCCATTGTTGGAATTATTAACGGTCCGCAATGACGATTTCCTCATCTTCTTATTTTCCACGGCGCCGATTCAACCATGTACAAATGGACTAAGTTCGTCGAGTATCTTAGACATCCTTAAATGATGTATATGTGGAAGCAAGAAAGTGAACAATGCCGGAGACTTTTAATATAAGCTAAAGGAAGTTTTCTTTTCCGATAATAATAATAAGCAAAACCCGTTGGGAAGATTATTATGTTTTCATTCACGCCATTTTTGAACGCTTTCAAAAAATGACATATCACAGCTACAAACGTGATGACAACACGTAAAACTTAAACAGTAAACATAAAAATTCAACGATTTAAAAAATTGTAAAAAAATCATCGCTGCTGGAATTAGCTTCAAAATTTCAAAATACATCCAGTATAAACCCATCTTTGACATCCCCTTAAAAAATTGACATTTCACATCTGGAGACAAATTAGCAACACTCAAAACTTGAACAGAAGATAAAAAAATTGCATTCAGCAATCAAAAAAATTGTCAAAAATTCATCCTTCACGGAAATAGCTTAAAAATTTCAAAATCCATTCACAATAAACTTATTTTTGACATCCCATTAAAACAATTGACATATCACAGCTGCAAACAAAACTTGAACTGAAGAAAAAAAAATACATTAGGCGATTAGAAAAATTGTAAAAAAATAATTTTCGCTGAAATTAGCTTCAAAATTCTACAATTTATCCACAATTGACATATCATAGTTGGAAACAAAAGGGCAACACTCAAAATTTGAACAGAAGAAAAAATATTACATTAGGCGATTAGAAAAATTGCAAAAAAATCATTTTAGCTGGAATTAGCTTCAAAATTCTAAAATTCATCCAGAATGAGCCTATCTTTCAAATCCTTTCAAAACAATTGACATATCACAGCTGGAAACAAAATGGAACACGTAAAACTTAAACTGAAAAATAAAAATTACATTCAACGATTTAAAAAATTGTAAAAAAATCATCGCTGCGGAAATTAGCTTCAAAATTTCAAAATACATCCAGTATAAACCCATCTTTGACATCCCCTTAAAAAAATTGACATTTCACATCTGGAGATAAATTAGCAACAATCAAAACTTGAATGGAAGATAAAAAAATTGCATGCAGCAATCAAAAAAATTGTCAAAAATTTATCCCTCACGGAAATAGCTTCAAAATTTCAAAATCCATTCACAATAAACTTATTTTTGACATCCCATTAAAACAATTGACATATCACAGCTGCAAACAAAACTTGAACTGAAGAACAAAAAAATACATTAGGCGATTAGAAAAATTGCAAAAAATCATTTTCGCTGGAATTAGCTTCAAAATTCTACAATTCATCCAGAATGAACCCATCTTTAAAATCCTTTCAAAACAATTGACATATCACAGCTAGAAACGTAATGGTAACAAGTAAAACTTAAACTGAAAAATAAAAATTACATTCAACGATTTAAAAAATTGTAAAAAAATCATCGCTGCGGAAATTAGCTTCAAAATTTCAAAATACATCCAGTATAAACCCATCTTGGACATCCGCTTCAAAAAAATTGACATTTCACATCTGGAGATAAATTAGCAACACTCAAAACATGAATGGAAGATAAAAAATTGCATTCAGCAATCAAAAAAATTGTCAAAAATTTATCCTTCACGGAAATAGCTTCAAAATTTCAAAATCCATTCACAATAAACTTATTTTTGACATCCCCTTAAAACATTTGAGATCACAGCTGGAAACAAAATGGCAACACTCAAAACTTGAAGTAAAAAAAAAAACATTACATTAGGCGATTAGAAAAATTGTAAAAAATCACTTTCGCTGGAATTAGCTTCAAAATTTTAAAATTCATCCAGAATGAACCTATCTTTAAAATCCCTTCAAAGCAATTGATATATCACAGCTAGAAACGTAATGGCAACACGTAAAACTTAAACTAAAAAATAAAAATTATATTCAACGATTTAAAAAATTGTAAAAAAATCATCGACGCTGAAATTAGCTTCAAATTTTCAAAATACATCCAGTATAAACCCATCTTTGACATCCTTTTAAAAAATTGACATTTCACATCTGGAGACAAATTAGCAACACTCAAAACTTGAACGGAAGATAAAAAAATTGCATTCAGCAATCAAAAAATTATCAAAAATTTATCCTTCACGGAAATAGCTTCAAAATTTCAAAGTCCATTTACAATAAACTTATTTTTAACATCCCCTCAAAACAAATGACATATCATAGCTGGAAACAAAATGGCAACACTTAAAACTTGAACTGAAGAAAGAAAAATTACATTAGGCGACTAGAAAAATTGCAAAAAAATAATTTTCGCTGGAATTATCTTTAAAATTCTAAAATTAATCCAGAATGAACCTATCTTTAAAATCCTTTCAAAACAATTGACATACCACAGCTACGAACGTAATGACAACACGTAAAACTTAAACTGAAAAATAAAAATTACATTCAACGATTTAAAAAATTGTAAAAAAATCATCGACGCTGAAATTAGCTTCAAAATTTCAAAATACATCCAGTATAAACCCATCTTTGACATCAATTTAAAAAATTGACATTTCACATCTGGAGACAAATTAGCAACACTCAAAACTTGAATGAAAATGGAAGATAAGAAAATTGCATTCAGCAAGAAAAAAAATTGTCAAAAATTTATCCTTCACGAAAATAGCATTAAAATTTCAAAATCCATTCACAATAAATTTATTTTTGACATTTCACATCTGGAGACAAATTAGCAACACACAAAACTTGAATGAAAGATAAAAAAATTGCATTCAGCAATAAAAAAAAAATTGTCCAAAATTTATCCTTCACGGAAATAGCTTCAAAATTTCAAAATACATTCACAATAAACTTGTTTTTGACATCCCCTTAAGACAATTGATATATCATAGCTGCAAACAAAATGGCAACACTCAAAACTTGAACTGAAAAAAAATACATTAGGCGATTAGAAAAATTGTAAAAAAATCATTTTCGCTGGAATTAGTTTCAAAATTTTAAAATTCATCCAGAATGAACCTATTTTTAAAATTCTTTCAAAATAATTGACATATCACAGCTAGAAACGTAATGGCAACACGTAAAACTTAAACTGAAAAATGAAAATTACATTCAACGATTTAAAAAATTGTAAAAAAATCATTGACGCTGAAATTAGCTTCAAAATTTCAAAATACATCCAATATAAACCCATCTTTGACATCCCCTTAAAAAAAATGACATTTTACATCTGGAGATAAATCAGCAGCACACAAAACTTGAATGGAAGATAAAAAATTGCATTCAGCAATAAAAAAAAATTGTCGAAAATTTATCCTTCATGGAAATAGCTTCAAAATTTCAAAATCCATTCACAATGAACTTATTTTTGACATCCCCTTAAAACAATTGACATATCACAGCTGGAAACAAAATGGCAACACTCAAAACATAAACCGAAGAAAAAAAAATACATTAGGCGATTAGAAAAATTGTAAAAAAATCATTTTCGCTGGAATTAGCTTCAAAATTTCAAAATGCATCCAGTATAAACCTATCTTTGACATCCCTTTAAAATCCCTTCAAAACAATTGACATATCGCAGCTAGAAATGTAATGGCAACAAGGAAAACTTAAACTGTAAACATAAAAATTACATTCAACGATTTAAAAAATTGTAAAAAAATCAACGACGCTGAAATTAGCTTCAAAATTTCAAAATGCATCCAGTATAAACCTATCTTTGACATCCCTTTAAAAAAATTGACATTTTACATCTGGAGACAAATTAGCAACACAGAAAACTTAAATGGAAGATGAGAAAATTGCATTCAGCAAAAGAAAAAATTGTCAAAAATTTATCTTTCACGGAAATAGCAATGTTATATAAAAATATTTTGTAAGCAACAGTTATAAAGTTATTTGATAATTCACACGTGCCAAACACTACAATAATATGCCTATTATTAACCTCCAAAAAGTTGGGAAGTTAGGGATTTCGTATAAAGACATACCTCTTGGTCGGCAAAAACACTTTGCGAACCTGTACTTCGAATATATCTATGCCCGCGGCTATAATGCAGTCTTTCCCGAGTCGATATGTAATACCCTATTATTTGGTAGTAAAGGAGAAGTTAATACATGCTCGATTTTACAGAAATTAGCGATTCCCTGTAAATACATCCCTCTCGGTCGGCAAAAATACTTTGCGAACCTCTACTTCGAATATATCTATGCCCGCGGCTGTAATGCAGTCTTTCCCGAGTCGGTATGTAATATACTATTATTTGGTAGTGAGGAAGTTCACACCAGATTTTACAGAAATTAACGAATCCCTGTAAAGACATACCTCTTGGTTGGCAAAAACATTTTGCGAACCTTTACTTCGCATACACCTATGCCCTCGATTATAATGCAGTCTTTCCCGACTCGGTATGTAATATACTATTATTTTGTAGTGAGGGAGAAGTTCACATACCCGATTTTACAGAAATTAGCGATCCACTGTACTTGGTCGGCAAAAACACTTTGCGAATACATCTATGCCCTCGGCTGCAATGCAGTCTTTTCTGACTCGGTATGTAATATACAATTATTTGGTATTAAAAGAAAAGTGCACACGCTTGATTTTACAGAAATTAGCGATCCATTGTACTTGGTCGGCAACAACACTTTGCGAATACATCTATGCCCTCGGCTGTAATGCAGTCTTTTCCGACCCGGTATGTAATATACAATTAATTGATATTAAGAGAAAAGTTCACACGCTTGATTTTACAGTAATATTTACAAATCAGTGGCGTAGCAATGAATTTATGAAATATTATGATGGACTCAGCGAAGGGGTAGATAAAAGAACGGAAGACCTAAGTTTCTGCAGCACCCCCCGATTTACTACCGGTGTTTATGTAACAATAAAACTCTCATTTCGGCCTTTATTGCCCGACTTTCTTGGGGAGCCGTTTCACAGGTACGTTTCCTTATCAAATATATCGCGGATGGCGTTTACACGGCCGAATGGCCGTGCACACAGTTTAATTGCCATTACACTCGGCACACACACACACACATGCGGAGATAAACCGAGATTCACCTTTTTATTATTATAATGCACCAAGGAGCTCCTAGGTGTTATTGTTTTATTACCGTGAGATCGTGGAAGCGCATTTTATCTCATGGGGGACCTCCTCCTTCCGCATCGCGGATTCGAGCTGCTTCTTCGGCTTCTTCCAGGGCGATATCTCCATCTGGGCGTCGGTCGCGTAATTGAGGCCTGCTGCTTTTAATTAAGAGGTGGCGATGATTCTTGGAAAACACGAGGTTATCCTCGGTGTCAACTTTGTAATTATACCTTTATGGAGGTGTTAATTGGAGTTTGCTCATAAACGTCGGGGTCCATGAAAACATCAGAATAACTCATCACTAATTATGACTCATATATCGAAAGCGTAGAAAGGAAAATCGGCCAAGTTGTTTAAAACATAAATACATTTCAAATTGGTAAAATTTGAATAAAAAAAAAATGCGTCTAGAGCTCGAGATCCATAAAAAAATAACGCATGTTTGGTTTTCCGTAAAAACAATTGCCATAACCTACGTGAAAACAAAACGGCAACGCCAACTCGAGTTGGGAAACGAAAATTGCGATTAGCTATGTGAAAAATTGTAAAATATTAATCAACCAAAGAATTTGCTTCAAAAACTCAAGATCTTTGAAGAAGCAACGCATTTGTGATTTTCCATTAAAACAACTGTCATATCCTAGGTGGAAACAAAACAGCAACGCTCCAAACTTGAATAGGCAAAACGAAAATTGCATTCAACGATTTGAAAAATTGTAAAAAATTAATTAAACAAAGAATTTGCTTCAAAAGCTCATGATTCATGAAGAAGCAACGCATTTGTGATTTTCCATTAAAATAACTGCCACATCCTAGGTGGAAACAAAGCAGCAACGCTCCAAACTTGAATTTGCAAAACGAAAATTGCATTTGACGATTTGAAAAATTGTAAAATATTAATTAACCAAAGAATTTGCTTCAAAAGTTCAAGATCTTTGAAGAAGCAACGCATTTGTGATTTTCCGTTAAAACAACTGTCATATCATAGGTAGAAACAAAACAGCAACGCTTCAAACTTGAATTGGCAAAACGAAAATTGCATTCAACGATTTGAAAAATTGTAAAATATTAATTAACCAAGGAATTTGCTTCAAAAACTCAAGATCTTTAAAAAAGCAACGCATTTGTGATTTTTCATTAAAACAACTGCCACATCCTAGGCCGAAACAAAACAGCAACGCTCCAAACTTGAATTGGTGAAACGAAAATTGCATTCAACAATTTGAAAAATTGTAAAATATTGATTAACCAAAGAATTTGCTTCAAAAGCTCAAGATCTTTAAAAAAGCAACGCATTTGTGATTTTCCATTAAAATAACTGCCACATCCCAGGTGGAAACAAAGCAACAACGCTCCAAACTTGAATTGGTGAAACGAAAATTGCATTCAACAATTTGAAAAATTGTAAAATATTAATTAACCAAAGAATTTGCTTCAAAAACTCCAGATCTTTAAAAAAGCAACGCATTTGTGATTTTCCATTAAAATAACTGCCACATCCCAGGTGGAAACAAAGCAACAACGCTCCAAACTTGAATTGGTGAAACGAAAATTGCATTCAACAATTTGAAAAATTGTAAAATATTAATTAACCAAAGAATTTGCTTCAAAAGCTCAAGATCTTTAAAAAAGCAACGCATTTGTGATTTTCCATTAAAATAACTGCCACATCCTAGGTGGAAACAAAACAGCAATGCTCCAAACTTGAATTGGCAAAACGAAAATTGCATTCAACGATTTGAAAAATTGTAAAATATTAATTAACCAAGGAATTTGCTTCAAAAACTCAAGATCTTTAAAAAAGCAACGCATTTGTGATTTTTCATTAAAACAACTGCCACATCCTAGGTGGAAACAAAGCAACAACGCTCCAAACTTGAATTGGTGAAACGAAAATTGCATTCAACGATTTGAAAAATTGTACAATATTAATTAACCAAAGAATTTGCTTCAAAAGCTCATGACCTATGAAGAAGCAACGCATTTGTGATTTTTCATTAAAATAACTGCCATATCCTAGGTGGAAACAAAGCAACAACGCTCCAAACTTGAATTGGTGAAACGAAAATTGCATTCAACAATTTGAAAAATTGTAAAATATTAATTAACCAAAGAATTTGCTTCAAAAGCCCAATATCTTTAAAAAAGCAACGCATTTGTGATTTTCCATTAAAATAACTGCCACATCCTAGGTGGAAACAAAGCAACAACGCTCCAAACTTGAATTGGTGAAACGAAAATTGCATTCAACAATTTGAAAAATTGTAAAAAATTAATTAACCAAAGAATTTGCTTCAAAAGCTCAAGATCTTTAAAAAAGCAACGCATTTGTGATTTTCCATTAAAATAACTGCCACATCCTAGGTGGAAACAAAACAGCAATGCTCCAAACTTGAATTGGCAAAACGAAAATTGCATTCAACGATTTGAAAAATTGTAAAATATTAATTAACCAAGGAATTTGCTTCAAAAACTCAAGATCTTTAAAAAAGCAATGCATTTGTGATTTTCTATTAAAACAACTGTCATATCATAGGTAAAAAAAAACAGCAACGCTCCAAACGAATTTGCAAAACGAAAATTGCACTTAGCAATTTGAAAAATTGTAAAATATTAATCAACCAAAGAATTTGCTTCAAAAGCTCAAGATCTTTGAAGAATCAATGCGTTTGTGATTTTTTATTAAAACAACTACCATATCCTAGACGGAAACAAAACAGCAACGCTACAAACTTGAATTGTCAAAACGAAAATTGCATTCAACGATTTGAAAAATTGTAAAATATTAATTAACCAAAGAATTTGCTTCAAAAACTCCAGATCTTTAAAAAAGCAACGCATTTGTGATTTTCCATTAAAATAACTGCCACATCCTAGGTGAAAACAAAGCAACAACGCTACAAACTTGAATTTGCAAAACGAAAATTGCAATTGACGATTTGAAAAATTGTAAAATATTAATTAACCAAAGAATTTGCTTCAAAAACTCAAGATCTTTAAAAAAGCAACGCATTTGTGATTTTCCATTAAAATAACTGTCATATCCTAGGTGGAAACAAAACAGCACCGCTCCAAACTTGAATTGGCAAAACGAAAATTGCATTCAACGATTTGAAAAATTGTAAAATATTAATTAACCAAGGAATTTGCTTCAAAAACTCAAGATCTTTAAAAAAGCAACGCATTTGTGATTTTTCATTAAAACAACTGCCACATCCTATACCGAAACAAAACAGCAACGCTCCAAACTTGAATTGGTGAAACGAAAATTGCATTCAACAATTTGAAAAATTGTAAAATATTAATTAACCAAAGAATTTGCTTCAAAAGCTCAAGATCTTTAAAAAAGCAACGCATTTGTGATTTTCCATTAAAATAACTGCCACATCCTAGGTGGAAACAAAGCAACAACGCTCCAAACTTGAATTGGTGAAACGAAAATTGCATTCAACAATTTGAAAAATTGTAAAAAATTAATTAACCAAAGAATTTGCTCCAAAAGCTCAAGATCTTTAAAAAAGCAACGCATTTGTGATTTTCCATTAAAATAACTGCCACATCCTAGGTGGAAACAAAACAGCAATGCTCCAAACTTGAATTGGCAAAACGAAAATTGCATTCGACGATTTGAAAAATTGTAAAATATTAATTAACAAAGGAATTTGCTTCAAAAACTCAAGATCTTTAAAAAAGCAATGCATTTGTGATTTTCTATTAAAACAACTGTCATATCATAGGTAAAAAAAAACAGCAACGCTCCAAACGAATTTGCAAAACGAAAATTGCACTTAACGATTTGAAAAATTGTAAAATATTAATCAACCAAAGAATTTGCTTCAAAAGCTCAAGATCTTTGAAGAAGCAATGCGTTTGTGATTTTTTATTAAAACAACTACCATATCCTAGACGGAAACAAAACAGCAACGCTACAAACTTGAATTGTCAAAACGAAAATTGCATTCAACGATTTGAAAAATTGTAAAATATTAATTAACCAAAGAATTTGCTTCAAAAGCTCAAGATCTTTGAAGAAGCAATGCGTTTGTGATTTTTTATTAAAACAACTACCATATCCTAGACGGAAACAAAACAGCAACGCTACAAACTTGAATTGGCAAAACGAAAATTGCTTTCAACGATTTGAAAAATTGTAAAATATTAATTAACCAAAGAATTTTCTTCAAAAACTCAAGATCTTTAAAAAAGCAACGCATTTGTGATTTTCCATTAAAATAACTGCCACATCCTAGGTGGAAACAAAACAGCAACGCTCCAAACTTGAATTGGCAAAACGAAAATTGCATTCAACGATTTGAAAAATTGTCAAATATTAATTAACCAAAGAATTTGCTTCAAAAGTTCAAGATCTTTGAAGAAACAACGCATTTGTGATTTTCCATTAAAACAACTGTCATATCCTAGGTGGAAACAAACCAGCAACGCTACAAACTTGAATTTGCAAAACGAAAATTGCATTCAACGATTTGAAAAATTGTGAAAAACTAATTAACCAAAGAATTTGCTTCAAAAGCTCATGAACTACGAAGAAGCAACGCATTTGTGATTTTCCATTAAAATAACTGTCACATCCTAGGTGGAAATAAAGCAACAACGCTCTAAACTTGAATTTGCAAAGCGAAGATCTTTAAAAAAGCAACGCATTTGTGATTTTCCATTAAAATAACTGCCACATCCTAGGTGGAAACAAAACAGCAATGCTCCAAACTTGAATTGGCAAAACGAAAATTGCATTCGACGATTTGAAAAATTGTAAAATATTAATTAACAAAGGAATTTGCTTCAAAAACTCAAGATCTTTAAAAAAGCAATGCATTTGTGATTTTCTATTAAAACAACTGTCATATCATAGGTAAAAAAAAACAGCAACGCTCCAAACGAATTTGCAAAACGAAAATTGCACTTAACGATTTGAAAAATTGTAAAATATTAATCAACCAAAGAATTTGCTTCAAAAGCTCAAGATCTTTGAAGAAGCAATGCGTTTGTGATTTTTTATTAAAACAACTACCATATCCTAGACGGAAACAAAACAGCAACGCTACAAACTTGAATTGTCAAAACGAAAATTGCATTCAACGATTTGAAAAATTGTAAAATATTAATTAACCAAAGAATTTGCTTCAAAAGCTCAAGATCTTTGAAGAAGCAATGCGTTTGTGATTTTTTATTAAAACAACTACCATATCCTAGACGGAAACAAAACAGCAACGCTACAAACTTGAATTGGCAAAACGAAAATTGCTTTCAACGATTTGAAAAATTGTAAAATATTAATTAACCAAAGAATTTTCTTCAAAAACTCAAGATCTTTAAAAAAGCAACGCATTTGTGATTTTCCATTAAAATAACTGCCACATCCTAGGTGGAAACAAAACAGCAACGCTCCAAACTTGAATTGGCAAAACGAAAATTGCATTCAACGATTTGAAAAATTGTCAAATATTAATTAACCAAAGAATTTGCTTCAAAAGTTCAAGATCTTTGAAGAAACAACGCATTTGTGATTTTCCATTAAAACAACTGTCATATCCTAGGTGGAAACAAACCAGCAACGCTACAAACTTGAATTTGCAAAACGAAAATTGCATTCAACGATTTGAAAAATTGTGAAAAACTAATTAACCAAAGAATTTGCTTCAAAAGCTCATGAACTACGAAGAAGCAACGCATTTGTGATTTTCCATTAAAATAACTGTCACATCCTAGGTGGAAATAAAGCAACAACGCTCTAAACTTGAATTTGCAAAGCGAAAATTGCATTCAACGATTTTAAAAATTGTAAAAAAATAATTAACCAAAGAATTTGCTTCAAAAGCTCAAGATCTTTAAAAAAGCAACGCATTTGTGATTTTCCATTAAAACAACTGTCATATCATAGGTAGAAACAAAACAGCAACGCTCCAAACTTGAATTGGCGAAACGAAAATTACGTTCAACGATTTAAAAAAAATGTAATAAAATCACAGAACAAGGTGATATCAGTCCCACCTTTTCCTGCCTGCAATCTTAAGAAAAATCGATTAAAGAAACATCATTTCATTCGAAGCCGTTAACACTTGAAGTAGATAAACGGCGTTTAATTAGTCTCCTCGCTCTTCTTCTCTGGATGTCTTTACCGTCTAAATGAAGTCGAGAGAAGACAAGAGCGAACAGAGGCTGTCGTTATTGTAATACATAATTAGATGTGCGAGTAGTGTCCCGTCCCAATTAATCTTTGTAATTACGATTCTGTCACTGATTGCGCGCACACATAGATTAACGTTGTAATTAAAAAGACATTTTTAAGTCGGCCGGTTGTATTATTTAAAGATCCATTGGCGTTATTATGGGCGCCCACCTAATTGCGACCTTATCGTCTTAATTACATCGCACCTTCGAAATTACGGCGGACTTAATCGCCCTTTGTTCCATCCGGGGGATGTGCGCGTTTCTTTTTGCCCTTTTTTCAACAAAAAAAAAAACAAAATAAACAAGGCCCCGGCGACGACGACGTCTAGATAACACTTATTTTAATTACACGCTTTGCTGCCGCTTATCCCGAGTAGATCGGCGCATCCTTGGAAAATTGCATTTTATTATTATAACATATTTTATACGCTTGAAGCCAACTCTATAGTACAATGAGATCAAAATAGTTAAAAAAAAAGTAGGTAATTAATAAGCCAATTCTATAATACAATAACAATCAGGGGCGGCTCGTTATATAGAGCCAAGGAGCCATGGCACTACCTCTAATTTCAAGCAATTTTTAATGAATTCTTAAAACACTTTTTCTCCAGTTACTGGTCTAGGAAGATAAATCGTTCATTCTTTCTTCAAAAAAGGAGGGGGGTATATTGTATTAGTGGCTCTACCATCAACATGTTCCACGAGCCGCCACTGATAACAATAGTTAAAAAAAGAAGGTAACTAATTGAAGTTCATTATGGATAGACATTTTGGGATGGAAAAACTTGCAATTTAACACAATGAGAGTAAAAATAATGCTCTGAGAAGAACTGCTAATATTTAGAATAGACAAAATCAACAGATGAAGGCTGAGAGACCTCTTGGAAATTGCGCACTGATGTCATTTGCAAATGTGTCTCAATAACTGTATTGTCTCTCTCAACAGATGAAAACACACAAAACTATTTTTGAAAACCACAAATCGGTGATTTTTCACAGCTACAATAAAGGAACCTTTCGCTCGATTAAGGATCTCACCGCCATCTATCTGTCTCTAGTGTCAACAACAGCATTTTGTCGTGTGATGTGGAAATTTCATTGTTTGTATTTTATTTCTATTTAGCTTTAGATATTTTAATTATACAGAGTAATGTTGACTTTTTATTTTGTAAGACTTTAACAGCTGTAATACACATATTTATGTCGTACTACACATCAATAAAAATAAAATAATAATTGGGTAAAGTAAAATGCTTGTTTTGTTCCATAATTTTATTTTCAGTTGCCTGACACGTGTTTCGATCGGTTAAAATAATAATTATTGCAAGGACCTCTTCGTCGAATTAAAATTACTTCAGCTTAAACCCGTGAAGATTATAATTAAAAAAACGGTAAATCACCACGTTGAAACAACTCAACAGATGATACAATCAAAAAATGCACACCTTCGAAGACCATATCAAATTTCACACCACGAAATGTCCAAAAAATAAAAATAAAAACACCGAATAAAATTTAAATACCGACGACGATTCGGTACCGACTGTAACAGAATATCCACCTGGAGAGGCCGGCAATAAACATCTCTTTATTAGGAGGACCACAATGACTCTCCGAAAAAATATCCGTGAGCGTCTTGTCGGACGGATTTTTTTTTATGGGGGGGCCCCCTTTTTATCAGATTAAGTCCTCAATAGAAAGCGCCCAGTCATCGGAGATCTCGATCGGGTCCAATCAGGGTCGCGCGGGCCCCTCGATAAATCCGGATCGATCCGACAATGGGAACACCACTTAAAATTAATTGCGAAATGGTGCATAATTTATAGAAATTGTAAGAACCAACCGGCGGCACACGAAAAGTTTTTTTTTAAGGGTCGCCCTTTTAGTTTTTCTCAAAAATTGCGTTTGAAATGATTTCCTGAAGAAACCACTGGTTCGATTCGGGGTTTCTGTACGTCACTGGAAAGATCCTTCCAAGACGCTTAAGAAAATGTACTTTCGTAAGAACAAATAACAATTTGGAGCCCGTGACGAGTCAGTAAAGAAAACTCGAAAATGGAAAAAATCGAAAAATTCAAATTTTTTATTAATCATCGTAGATCATTAAAGTATACCTTTTCTTCATCAGAAGAACGAGACAAATCGATTGGCGCAAAAAAATTTAATCTAGAAAAAACTGCAAAAAAGTTGGCAAGTCAAATTTTTTTTTTGTAGCGGCTAAACGAAGAATCCAAATCGACCGCGGATTTCAAATCTGTACTCCTTGGGTGCAAATTAGTCGGATTGGATTAAAATTGGCGATTTTTAATTTTTGACGAAAACCTGAAAAACTACTTTTTCTCAAAAATTGCATTTGAAATGATTTTCTGAAGAAACCACTGGTTCGATTCGGGATTTCTGTACGTCACTGGAAAGATCCCTTCAAGACCCTTCAGAAAATTTACTTGTGTAACCACAAATATTAATTTGAAGCCCGTGACGCGTAAGCAAACAAAACTCGAAATTGGAAAAAAAATTGAAAAAATCAATTATTTTAATAATAATCGTAGATCCTAATGTAATACGTTTTTCTTCATCAGAAGAACGAGCTAAATCAATTGGCGTTAAAAAATTTCACCTAGGAAAAAATGCAAAAAAATTAGCAAGTAACCATGAACATTTTGAAAAAAATCGATTTTTCAGACTTTGAACGGCCCTAGCGGCTAAACGAAAAATCCAAATCGAACGCGGATTTCAAATTTATGCTCCTTGGGTGCAAATCAGTCGGATTCGATTAAATTTGGCGATTTTTAATTTTTGTCGAAAACTTGGAAAACTACACAAGGGTCCCCCCTTCTTACTTTTGCTCAAAAATTGCATTTGAAATGATTTTCTGAAGAAACCACTGGTTAGATTCGAGGTTTCTATACGTGTCTGGAAAGATCCCTTCAAGACGCTTCAGAAAATGTACTTTCACAAGAACAAATGTCAATTTAAAGCCCGTGACACGTCAGCAAAGAAAACTCGAAAATGGAAAAAATCGAAAAAATCAACTTTTTTAATAATCATCGTAGACTATTAAGTTATACCATTTTTCATCAGAAGAACGAGACAAATCGATTAGCGTTAAAAAAAATACCTAGAAAAAAAATGCAAAAAAATGGCAAGTTACTATGAATAATTTTGAAAAAAGTCAATTTTTACAGACTTTAAACGGCCGTAGAGGCTAAACGAAAAAAAAAAACAAATCGAACGCGGATTTCAAATCTGTGCTCATTGGGTGCAAATTAGTCAGATTCGAATAAAATTGGCGATCTTAAATTTTTGTCGAAAATGTGAAATTCTGTAGAAGGGTTCCCTTCTTACTTTTGCTCAAAAATTGGCTTGGAAATGATTTCCTGAAGAAACCACCGATTCCATCATCGGAAAGATCCCTTCAAGGCGCTTCAGAAAATGTACTTTCACAAGAACAAATGTCAATTTAAAGCCCGTGACGCCTCAGCAAAGAAAACTTGAAAATGGAAAAAATCGAAAAAATCATTTTTTTAATAATCATCGTAGACCATCAAGTTATACCGTTTTTTTTTTCATCAGAAGAACGAGCTAAATCGATTGGCGCCAAAAAAAATCATCTAGAAAAAAATGCAAAAGAATTGGCAAATCACCATGAATAATTTTGAAAAAGTCGATTTTTGCAGAATTTGAACGGCCGTAGCGGCTAAACGAAAAATTCAAATCGAACGCGGATTTGAAATCTGTGCTCCTTGGGTGCAAATTAGTCGGATTCAATAAAATTGGCGATTTTTGTTTTTTGACGAAAACCTGAAAAACTATAGAAGGGTCCCCCCTTCTTACTTTTGCTCAAAAATTGGCTTTGAAATGATTTCCTGAAGAAACCACTGGTTCGTTTCGGGGTTTCTATACATCACCGGAAAGATCCCCTCAAGACGCTTCAGAAAATGTACTTTTGCAAGAACAAATGTTAATTTGAAGCCCGTGGCGCGTTAACAAAGAAAACTCGAATATGAAAAAAATCGAAAAAATCAACTTTTTTAACTGACAAATCCGGGCTGAAAGACCTCGGGTCGATAGCCATTTGACAGACTAACACACTAATCAAATTGTGATAACAAACATAATTCTTACTTTTTTATGTATGTAAAAAGTCTGTCAATAAAGATATTGTATATATATCAACTTTTTTAATATCGTAGACCATTAAGTTATACCGTTTTTTTTCATCAGAAGAACGAGCTAAATCGATTGGCCTCAAAAAATTCATCTAGGAAAAAATGCAAAAAAAATTGGCAAGTCACTATGAATAATTTTGAAAAAAGACGATTTTTGCAGACTTTGAACGGCCGTAGCGCCTAAACAAAAAATCCAATTTGAACGCGGTTTTCAAATTTGGGCTCTTTAGGTGTGAATTAGCCGGACTTAATTAAAATTGGCAATTTTTAATTTTTGACGAAATTCTGAAAAACTATTCCCATTCTTACTTTTGCTCAAAAATTGGCTTTAAAATGATTTTCTGAAGAAACCACTGGTTCGATTCGGGGTTTCTATACATCACCGGAAAGATCCCTTCAAGACGCTTCAGAAAATGTACTTGCGCGACCACAAATGCCAATCTGAAGCCCGTGACGCGTCAGCAAAGAAAACCCGAAAATGTATAAAATCTGAATATTGCTAATTCTAGCGACTCTAATGTTAAGCAAACATGTAGTTTACGATCTTCGCATATAATAACAGTTATGTTTAACCGGCAAGAGGAAGTAGTAAAACTAATTAAGCAAATTACACATCCCCACATTAAAGATCCCGTTTTGGAAATCCAAAAGGAATAACTTAATTATCCCAACGTGCTTTTGTGTAATAGTTATGCCGTGTTGTTGCCCGTGCAGAGGAGGCAGAAAAAAAGAACGGGGGCAGATTATGAAATATGAGACATTCATTTCGAATTTTAATCCCGCATAATACTTTTTACGACGTCGACGTGGGGGAGAGAGAGAATTTTCCAATAATTACAAAGGACGCGGTTACATTAAAAAAAAAAAGTATACTCGGAGGTTGTAAACGCATGAGTGATATTTATTGCCTCGGCAAGACATGTGGCTGTAATAGTATTCCTGGCTCCCCCATTCCTGTACTTTTTTCATTTATTCCTGAAAGACTCTATTTTCTCTATTCTCTCTCGGATACACACTTTTACATTCGAGCACGTAATCAATAAACCATAAATCATTTAGGCGAACATATTAGAATCTGGATGGGGCACGGGCATTTTTTACGAGCGGGTGTAACGATGTACGAAGGGCCCCCAAGTCCTATTATAACTTATGGGGGGACCTCCCGCGCCATGAATATCCGAGCCTATGTGCAGTTCCCATAACGTTATCTGTTTGCCCTTACACCCTCGCGCGCGTATGTGTGCATATGCATATCTGCGGTGGTGGTTTTTGAATCCTCCTCCCCGACACCCTCGGGCCGTTTATTACCTTAGCATTTCCTCAATAAAGTTTACACACCTCTTTATTACGTTCCCCATCAATTATTCATGATGAAGATTTAGGGATTAGAAATGGTGTGCGGTGGCATTAACTTCAATTAAAATTTTATTAAGTTATTGTTAGCTATTTGAAGTTTAATGAAGTTGTACTGGAAATAAAAGACTATTACTTGCACACCTGCATAATTAAGGGAAGTTGCAAAGGATGCGATTTTCGCAGTGAAACGTCGCCGCGCGTTTTAGTGTATTCATGCGCCCGTTCGATTGTCACCGATTTCCTACGTTTTCCGCGCCGCCGTTAAAAATTGAACAATATTACGCCTCCGTTTTTCTTCGACCTTTGCGGTATTATCGAACATTTTCAGTTGGACTCTGAGATGTGACCTCCCTTCGCATCTATTTTTCTTAAACTGTTTATGTTAGTGATTAAAACAAAGAAACCAAAGTATACAGAAATCTGCAGTAGTGCTACAATTTTTTTTTGTAGAAAACCAATGCAATAACTTACGGTGGTTTTAATTGAAAGGCAATACCGCCATGGCAAGTTTAGCCGATGGTCGATATTTTAATGAAGGCGTTTCGAACGTTACGATTTGAAATTTAAAGATCTCGTTTTCGGGGTCTCCGGCGTAATTAATGCGAATTTAAGCATTGACAGGTTTATGTTAACAATCTGGAACAGGACGGGCCGCGTGCAAATATAAATTTATGTGTTATGAATAATTTGGAATGGCAGTCTCGTTGTTTGTGTGCATAACTCATTCAAATTGGCGATTATAAATACAGGGCCCGCATACATATAATAAATATATTCGGCATTGTGTTTGAATGGGAGACCACACGCAATATTATATTGCGGATGATGATGGCGACGGATGTGTTCCGATCTGGAAGAGTTAATGTTTCCCCCCGCACCTTTTATTTATTGCCCTTGTTTCGCGCACCGAGGACGACATCATCGCGTCGCCGGTAAATCATCTTTATTGCGAGGCGTCTAGGATTTCTTTTTTTCGAGCGCAATTACAAAACGCATTCCACCTACACAATTAGAGAGGGCTTGTTCCTCATGAAGACGGGCATATTTTACGCTGATTTATGCCTCGACGAATCGTAAAAATTCCTCGCATTGTGCTGAAATTCACCGCGCGATTAACTGCGGCGATAAAATTAACAAAAATGATCATGGAGTACATCATCAATCATATTTAAAGCAACAAGATTTTGTCATCTATTGTAACTGAACCTAAGGTTCTTTCCGGGAATGGCACAATTAGAAATCTGCATCAAAAATGGTACAACAAATTGCTGACTTTAAAAAATCTATAATAAGAATATTAGAGAGAAATGACAACTTCCAATTGTTACGTAGACTTAAAATTTGAAACCCTAATTTCGCATCCATGCAGGAATTACAAATTCCTCGCACGATAGACACACTCGAAACCGTTTCGGGCGTTTTAATTTGGCCCCGGTGGTAGGTGTGTGCGCGAGCGAGGGTGCGGGCCTTCGATTTTTGGCCGACGAGGGCTCAGCTCTCCGCTTTTCCGTTTCCGGAAGCGTAATTTGCTCCCGAGCTTTTGTTTTACATAATAACTTGCGATTCCATGCGAGCAAACCAATTTCCTGACTGTTATAATTTCCATGTACGTATATTTATTATCGCCCTCGCCCATAAATTCCGATTTTCCAAAGAAGTTTCGCGCTCGTTTCGCGATACCAGAAATGGAAACGCATTAGCGGGTATCTCCATGTTTACGATACAACACAATTTGATTTTTTTTTCAGGTTGGAGATGATTGAATGGGTTGGGAATTTTAAGTTAAGTTTGCACAGAATTAATATTTATATTAGTAGGTACATGAACTAAGTTGAAAGTTGACGCTTATCTACAGCTAAGGTCGACCATGGAAGTTTTTCCAACTTATAAAATCCACAATTTCATTATCTTCTAAAGGTTTTACACAAAACTAACTGAAGTTGCTTTTACAGGCGATACACTTAGGTCAATTTTAACGTTTGAAACACCAAAATCTAACAACACTCCTTAAGAAAACCCAAAGAGGAAGGTGTATGCGCACAATTTTATCATCAACTTCTAAACTCCACAATTTCTCTACCTCTCGGAGGTTTCACAGAAAAGTAATTATTTGAAATTACATTTTTAATTTAATATAAGTTCAGACGCTCCTTCAAAGAATAAAGTTTTAGTTTTAGATTTATTCATTGCTTAAAAAAATATGACATTTTTAGGAAAGAAACCGCGCTGAATGATCAAAGGCCTCAAACATCAAAGTAAAATTTAAAATTGTTAAAAGTTAAATGATCTTTGATTTCTGTAAAGGTCCCTCATTTTACGACATTATAGAAGAACAAACTTTTGAAAAAAGCAAGTTCAAATCCGTAACTCCGGAACTATAGTGTGCGCTGATTAAACGACACGATTTAAAAAATCACAAAATAATACCTAAATCATTTTTTTTTATTCGTAAAATCGTCAACTACATGAGTTTACATTTTTCAGTTGAAACTTGCCTTTTTAGCAGGTGAAAATTTTCTTTTCTGTTGCTTGAAAATGGTCAATTTTGGCAGTTGAAAATTGTCATTTTTGTCAGCTGAAAATTTGTATTTATAGCAGTTGAAAATTGTCATTTTTTTTCCGCTGAAAATTTTCATTTATAGCAGTTGAAAATTGCGATTTTTGTCAGTTTAAAATTTTTTTGACAGTTGGTGATTTTGACACATGAAAATTGTCATTTTTGTCAGCTGAAATTTTTCATTAACAGCAGTTGAAACTTGTCATTTTTTTCCGCTGAAAATTTTCATTTATAGCAGTTGAAAATTGGGATTTTTGTCAGTTTAAAAATTTTTTTTTAGCAGTTGAAAATTGTTTTGTTGATTAAAAATTGTCTTTTTTGTTGGTGGGAAATTGTTAATTTTAGCAGTTGAAAATTGTCATTTCTGTTAGCTGAAAATTTTCATTTATAGCCGTTTTTGTCAGTTAAAAAAATAGTAATTTTTGACACATGAAAATTGTCGTTTTTGTCAGCAGAAAATGTTCACTTATGGCAGTTGAAAATTGTCATTTTTTCAGTTTAAACATGTCTTTTTAGCAGCTGAAAATTATTTTTTTATGGTTAAAAATGGCCATTTTTAGTAGTTAAAAATGACCATTTTTGGCAGCTGAAAATTGACATTTTTTTAGTTGAATCGTGTCTTTTTAGCAGTTGAAAATTGTCTTTTTTGTTGGTTGAAAATGGCCATTTATGGCAGTTGAAAATTGTCATTTTTTTGTCAGCAGAAAATTTTCACTTATTGCAGTTGAAAATTGTCATTTTTGTCACTTGAAAATTGTTTTTTTGGAGTTGAAAATTGTTTTTTTTGTTGGTTGAAAATGGCCATTTATGGCAGTTGAAAATTGTCATTTTTTTGTCAGCAGAAAATTTTCACTTATTGCAGTTGAAAATTGTCATTTTTGTCACTTGAAAATTGTTTTTTTGCAGTTGAAAATTGGCTTTTTTGTTGATTGAAAATTATCTTTTTTGTTCGTTTAAAATGGTCAATTTTGGCAGTTGAAAATTATTATTTTTTGTCAGCAGAAATTTTTCACTTGTAGCAGTTGAAAATTGTCATTTTTGACAGTTAAAAATTGAATTTTTAGTAGTTGAAAATTGTCTTCTCTGTTGATTGAAAATTGTCTTTTTTGTTGGTTGAAAATGGCCATTTTTAACAGTTAAAAATTGTTATTTTTTGTCAGCTGAAAATTTTCATTTATAGCAGTTGAAAATTGTCATTTTTGGCAGTTTGAGAATGATCATATTTGACACTTGAAAATTGTCTTTCTTGTAGTTGAAAATGATCAAATTTTGTTGGTCGAAAATTGTCATTTTAGGTAGTTGAAAATTGTCATTTTTGTCAGCTGAAAATTGTTAGTTTTGGCAATTTGAAAAGGTCATTTTTGACAGTTGGAAATTGTCATTTTTGTAAACTGAAAATTTTCATTTATAGCAATTGGAAATTGTCATTTTTAGCAGTTTGAGAATGATCGTTTTTGACACTTGAAAATTGTCTTCTTGCAGTTGCAAATAATCAAATTTTGTCAGTCGAAAATTGTCATTTTAGGTAGTTGAAAATTGTCATTTTTGTCAGCTGAAAATTGTTATTTTCGGCAGTTTGAAAAGGTCATCTTTAACAGATGGAAATTGTCATTTTTTGTCAGCTGTAAATGTTCATTTATAGCAGTTGAAAATTTCAGTTTTGGCAGTTTGAGAATGATCATTTTTGACACTTGAAAATTGTCTTTCTTGTAGTTGAAAATGATCAAATTTTGTCGGTCGCAAATTGTCATTTTAGGTAGTTGAAAATTGTCATTTTTGTCGGCTGAAAATTGTTATTTTTGGCAATTTTAAAAGGTCATTTTTGACAGTTGTAAATTGTCATTTTTGTCAACTGAAAGTTTTCATTTATAGCAGTTGAAAATGGTCATTTTTTGTCAGTTAAACATGGTCATTTTTGGCAATTGAATATTGTCATTTTTAGTAGTTACAAATTCTCGTTTTGGCACTTGAGAACGATCATTTTTGGCAGTTGGAAATGGTCATTTTTTAAATTTGGCAATTGTCATTTATGATCATTTTGGCAGTTGAAAATTGGCATTGTTACCATTCGAAAATTGTCATTTTTAGTAGTTGAAAATTGTCATTTATGACACTTAAAGATCATCATTTTTGGCAGCTAGAAATGGCATTTTTTTCAGTTGAAAATTGTCAGTTTTACCATTCGAAAAGTATCAAAATATGTAAATTACTTGTTGGTGTCAGAACAGCATTGCAATTTATTATTTTGCGGCAATGGTTAATAAAATGATCTTCGCATAAATGGAAATTTAAACAATTAATGGTCTCTTCAATATCTCAAATGGTTTTCCATGTTTTAAGACAAAGATTATTTTTTAATAATGCCCGAATGATGCGCATAACAATGCGAAGCATTTCCAAATCCGTTCTTTCAACGTCTGAAAGAAAGAAAGACCCCTCCATTCAGGGAAAATAACGCGGTTTCTTCGGTGGATATAATCTGCCCTTGGTTTTTCGAGGGCGAAGAAGGAAAGACACTAACTATGAGCTTATGTTGCAAAACTTTTTTCTTCCTTCCGTCGATAACTACAGAAATGTGACAACACTTTTTCAACAAGATGCTGCGACCTTCCACACAGCGCGGGCGTCGATGAATTTACTGAGACAGACTATCCTTGGTTGTCTCTGCAGTAGTAACGGCGATATCTATTATATCCGTTGGCTACCTTATTCTCCAGATTTTCTTTGGGGGCATCTGAGCAGCGGCGGCTCGTGGATTTTCATAGGCTAAGTTAGATATGCCGCTTGTGTTGCACTACTTACTCTTATAGAAGAAGCCAATATTTTCGCTGCTGTTTTGGTCAAATTTTCTTCCGTTGCCCCCTAGCCGAACATCCACAAGTCGCCGCTGCATCTGAGAACAAAAGTGTATCAAACTAAGCCCCCCCCCTCCGTTGAAGCTAAATCGATTAACAGTAAAATGGAAAGTTGCTTCATCAAAAATTTAATTTAAATTCTTATTTCTGTAAGATTTTATCAAGAAATATTAAATAAAGTAGCCTGAATTTATGAACATTAGACCTGTTCGTCTCTCAACTCTGCAAAATTAAGTTTAAGACTACAAAAAAATAACTTATTTAACTATTTCCCTAACGTCTCGTAACTCTACAACATTAAGTCTAAGACCATAAACAAATAACTATTTCCCTAATATTAAAATGATCTGGATGGATAAAACTATTTGTAACTCTAGAGTAATTGTAGTTACCTGTTAATTAATACACAAATAAATAAGGTGACATCTATTGCCTAGAAGCGTCGAAGAAATTTTCCCAAATTTTATACGACCACTGTTAGTTTGAGGAAGTTTATGCGGTTTTCGCAAGCAATCCACGTGAAGAGGGGGAACAAAGGAAAACGGGCAACGTTAATTATATCCCGAAAAGAAAAGCAGATATCCAGGAAGCGGTATCTATAATGGTGATCCTTCCCTGCAATAAGATCCATATCTAAATCTGCTACTAATCAAACGGGGATCGAGATTTCCTTAAAGGACATTCATCTCCTCGACGGTGGCGGCGGTGTAATGCGCACATGTTGAATAAAATACACCCCCAAAGATACACATCTGCTGAAATCACTTGTGAATTTATTAAAGCCAAGAGACGAAAAAAGTCGCACACTCTCATTATCCGAAACCCTGCCTAAATTGTAATGGCGTCCGTTCGTTTCGTTCCGTTCCGTCCGCCCTCCCCACCCCTCCCCCTCGCCGTCCTCATCGGGGTTTAAATGTAAATTTTTCCCGACCGTATTTTAGGCTAACTGCCTCTTATGTGATCCTTAATCTTGAATTATTCATAATTTATGCAAGATAAACAAATAATTAAGAGAGAAAAAATAATTAGCGAGGTGCACCAAGGTATTAACTGGAACTCGCTCTCCGCGCGCGGCGTTTTATTGTTGTGTTAAACCTTTTATACGAATGTTATGATTATAAAGGAGATTTATAACTATAATAATAATTAAGGTGCGCGCGCGAGTTTTCACCGTTTGCCGTGCGCTGCACGGTAGATTCGGCACGAAAATTAGTTCTAGTGCCCCCGACACGAGACCACTCTATTCACGGAAACGAGCCATGGAATTAAATGCTACTCGCTTTTTCTAATTCGTATAATTACACTACATGCCATTACATAATGTCGCTGTAAATCATTGCGTTAACTATTACCGCCGTAAAAAATGTGTATCAGAAATTCTCATCGAGCGAAAAACGTTTTGAGTCGAGGAACACGCCATAGCGTAAAATCTTTAGATGTTAGTGAACTATACGTGGGGTTAATAATTTGTATAAATCTTTGCATGCAAGGTCGCACGGCTCTATAATTGTGTTCCGTTGAATACACCCCGGCCGCCCGTTCTGCTATACCGGTAACAATTTGGCGCCCAACGTGGGGCAGAGCGTTCAGCTTAAACTGATGTATTCGTTTGATTGCAGTTTCGGCAACTCAACTTGCCATTATCAAAACTAAAGACTTTTAACAAGCTGAGTTGCCGAAACTGCAGTCACATGAATAAATCAAAGTATTTTACAAAGTAAAAAGTGTTTTATTGTTTTGTGGGAGCACTTGGGGCAAGGAAACGTTTAAATGCGGATCGAAGTAGTGAGGAGCGACGATCGACGGTCGTCATGGAAAAGACAATATTATTGATATTTTTGATTTTTTATTAACCCTTTGATCTACTTTCCTTACGTCCGAATGCAGCAGCAGAAACCAGTCCAACTGAGGCCCTGGCGTGCCCAATTGTATGCGCACAAATTCATGCTTTTTCATGGCACAACTGAAAACGTAAAATATGGACTTCAAAAAATTCTGTTTCACAAGAAAATGCATTCATTGTGCAGCACTACTAAAGCAAGCGCTGCGCCAGGAGTTGAGCTTGTGCTCGATTTGATTGGCCCAAGCGGCTCGTCACGAGTTGAGCTCGCGCTCGATGTGATTGGCCTAAGCGGCTCGCCACGAGTGTAGCTCGTGCTCGATGTGGTTGGCCCAAGCGGCGCGCCACGAGATATGCTCCTGGTCGTTGTGTTTGGCCCGAACATTTAAACACGACGAGTACTCGTGGTTGTAGGTCAAAGGGTTAAAAAGTAATGTTGTATAAGTTGAACATTCAAACCAGTTAAATAAACACCTCTGTCTTTCAGTAGATAATTATTAAATAGTAAATGTTTTGATTTAACATAACTGTTGACGTTACAGTTTAATAAGAGGCATTGTCGTGCACTCGTTTCATTGGATCACTCGTGCCACAATGGACCCTATTATTAAACTTGTATAATAATGTACTATTGCAAGCTGGAAACTTGAATATTTTATATCTTGGCTGATTCCAAAACGATCTCGATGTGAAATAAAAAATAACTTCAGGTATCAATTTAATGGATTTTACGTGATGCACAATAAATACAATGTGATTCGTAAGAATAAAAAACCAAATTAAAGGGCCGTTTCGGGGCGATGTAACGTTGACGGCGCGATAATATTAAAGGCCGCGTGGAACTGAATGAAAAGAAATATGGGGGAAAAGGTTAGTTTTATCTGTCTTTAGTGGCCGTAAACGTCCGGATTTGATGCGTTAGTACTCATATAATTTTATGTAAAGAGACTACTAAAGTGCACCATATTTATATACGCGTATATACCTACTTTTATGGTTCGTTACGCCGACTTTACTTAGTCGTCGTCGGTGATGTCTCGTAAAAAAAAGTAACTATTTCACTTCTTTTTTAATAATGCTCGAAACCGTAAATCACTCTTTATGGAGGGAAGTAGCAGTTTCGCTCGTTCGATTTAATATTAGTGTTTTACGGGTAAAATGTGTAGTTTTTTTTATTATTACTTTACGGCGGGACATCTTGATCGAACGTAAAATGTGGAATAATTTGTTCGAGTAATCAAATGGCTGATATAATAATAATAATTGCAAATCAATTTTTCTTATGTCATATTTGATGGATTTCAATAATTTGTTGCGTATTCGCAATACAGGACATAGCGACGGCTCGCGGGGTGACTCATGGTACGGTTGAGGTAGCAGAGGTGGTAATACAGATAGGTAGGGTCGGTTGCAGAGAAGGTTGTATTACCACCTTTGCTACCTCAGCCGTACCATGAGTCACTGACAGGATAGCTTGTTCAGTCGATTTCTTGTCTTTGTTTTAATTGATTTACGCCGGGATCGTCTTGCTTTTACAAGAGTATAAAGATAGGAATAAAAGAATGGACGCACTATTACAAATAGCGGTTACTTTTGAAGTAGAAACGAGGAAATTGTCAGCTAAATCATGAATCATTTATTGCGAGAATGAACCCATTACTTCCAGTTGTACTCAAGCGAGTACAACAAACATGAGGGATCGGGTTTGTCAAATAGCATAGTGTGAAGGCGACGTTAGCTTTTACAATATGACAATCTTGACATGTTAACTATTTCAAGGACAAATAAAATTATACAGGCATCTCATATCTCTTTAAAAATATTAGAACATTTTTCTGCGACTAACAAGGGGAGGATCAGTGTAACAGGTGCAAGTAATAGGGCGCACTATTCAGCCGTTTTCGAGAAAAAATTGTTTTTTAATTTGTTATTCAGTCGTATGTTTATATACCTTTTGCGTTAACAAACATATACCGACCTTTTGGCGCATCGATAAAACCTCCGATTCGTAGTCGGAAGGTCGAAGGATCGAACCCCATTGTTAAAGTTGGGTTCATTCATTTTCTTTTTACAGTTTTTATAAATCCATGTGTATTTAAATATCTTAATTTTAGAATAAATCAATTTTTTTCTCGAAATCGGCTGAATAGTGCGCCCTATTACTTGCACCTGTTACACTCCTAGTCATGACCTACACGTGTGCCAAAGATAGATCAAATCTGCGAGTCACACATCTGATCCTCTCCTTGTAAGACTAAATGCCAACACCGATGTGGGCAGGCTGTGCCAATTCGGCCTTGTCAAATAGCATAGTGTGAAGGCGGCTTTAGATTCTACAGCATCATCGAGACACCGAGACTTGACTTCTTAACTATTTCTAGGACTTTTTAAAATATTAAAAGCGAGTTAAGATAATGCCCGCTCGTGACGCTAATTAAACCTTTCTCCCCCCTCCGAGAAAAAGGTCGCAATGAATCATTAAAATGGGACCAGGGCCCAGATAAGCCAGATGAGCGGTCTCGATTGTCCGGACGGACAAATTGGCCGGCCGGAAGAGGATGTAAATGTTCTACGAGATAGAATCTCTCTCGCATTGTCTCTTTTACAATAAACAACATCGGCTGAGATGTCGCTTTGGTCCCAGTGCGCTCAGCGTTATTACAAAAGGCGGCGGCAGTTGGAGGCGGCGGCGTTCCGGGGGCATGCATCATCCGGTGTGCAGCTGTTATCAGAGTTATTACACCTTAATATAGTCTCGCTCTGGTGACAATTGCACACGGGCCGCGCGGAACACATGCGCCCCCATGCAATATCTAGCTACATTATATTCGCGTTATTAATTACTCCTTGCTTCTATTCTGTTCTGTTCTGTTCCATACACCCACACCCCCCTTTCGCATACACATACATACACACACACTTATCCTGATTTCTCTTCTCGGCGTTAGTTTACTTTCATTATTGCCTACGCGAAATTAGCACGTAATCCACAAATACGTTATACTAATTTCAACCCCTTGTGATTTCATACCGTTATATTCATCAATTTATTACTAGTGCACTTCTGCATTCAAGAGCTAGTAAATTACATACATTTAATGTATAGTAAAGTGGCCTGGAATGACGTTTTATGAGAGCAAAAATGTTTACGTTTTTCTAGAATAGTACGTTTCAAAATATAAATATAAATAATAAAATAACTGATGTCACCGTGTCACCAAGTAATGATGGATGTTATTAATTTTGAGTAGTATGTTGGAACGCCATCGACGGTCATCACTGGCCGAGGTCGGCAGTTCCAGTCCAACATCTGGAATCTATGCTCAAGGTGTCCCCACAAGTACGGGTTCTTTAGGCCCAAAAGTTGGGGAACACTGGGGCCTTTTCCCGGTACGTTGGCTTCGGCGAAGGAGCCGATCGCAGTAACAGGGGAGACTCGTAAGACTCCTGCAACGCTTTGATCAATGGATCTTTGCATGTACGTTATTACCGATGACTGTGTTTTCTCGCCTTGAACGACATACGTACACATAAGATTGCGTCTAATTAACTTATCATAGAGAGAGTAAACGCATGAAAATATTGTCGAAACTAGGTTTGGTTATCTATGACGTGCACGCAAAGATCCACTGATCAAAGTATACCAAGATGTAACTCTGTAAACGGCTCCGACCGCAAGAAGCAGAATGTGACGGTAACAGATTTCGACACTGAAACACTGGAAGGACGGACGAGGTAGAGAAATGTTGTCTTCGCATTAAGAGCCGCGATGGATGTCATTATTAACCCTTTGGCCTACTTTCCTACGTCCGAATGCAGCAGCAGAAACCAGTCCGAATGAGGAACACCTGGCGTGCCCAATTGTATGCGCACAAATTCTTGCTTTTTCAAAACGTGAAATATGGATTTCAAAAAGTTTTGTTTCGCAAGAAAATGCATCCATTGTGCAGCACTACTAACGCAAGCGCTGCGCCAGGAGTTCAGCTAGTACTCGATTTGATTGGCCCAAGCGGCTCGCCACGAGTTGAACTCCTGCTCGATGTGATTGGCCCAAGCGGCGCGCCACGAGATATGCTCGTTGTATTTGGCCCGAACTTTTAAACACGAGGAGTACTCGTGGTTGTAGGTCAAAGGGTTAATGCCTCAGCCTCGCTCTGCTCCTCGCGCTGCCGCGATGTTGCCCTCTCTGCCCACACACTGCTCTACTCGCGCGATTAATCGCAGCGCTCCGCATTAGGTCGTACGCGTTCATATTGCCAGCCCTTTGACTCGCGCCCAACAACCGACAAAACAGGGAGCAGTGGGAATGACGAGGAGCATGATGTGCGGAATGATGAGTAATGTTGCCACACTACGTCTCTGCCTCATTTCCTCGCTACTTCCCATGCCACTCGACGAGTGTGTGGCAGGGGTATAAGGCCTCATGCGAATTGAGTGGAAGATAACAAAATAAAGGTACACGCCAATCTTATCATGGTAGCGAACATTAAAGGAGTGGATCTAGCAACATGTACTCTGTATGACATGGACACCCAAACCATAACGCGTGCAGAGAAAGCCTACTGAATAAAGCTTGCCACTGAGCAAGTAGCAATCGAGTGGAAAAAGAAGTTGTACACAAATACCAAAACCACTCAAGTCCAGGATTAACTTTATACAGTTGGTACTTGCTCATCCGATTGGCAAGGAGATGAACAAGAGCGTCCAGAGGCGGTTCCAGTGAGCGCTTCCCTGAACTTGCGTAGTGTGTTTTTTGTTGTATTGTGGCGAATCGGTGTAATTTGACACAGGTTCGCGAGTACTCCAGCCGCGTACTCAGCGAGTTTCAAGGACTTCCTCGATATTTGCTTGTCAATAAGTTCTGTGCTTATGAGTAAAGATCGAGGGGGTCCGGAAAAACCGCTGGGAAGTCCGCTACGATCAGAGGAAGTTAGAAATATAGTTCATTTAAAGTTAAACAGTTGTTTTTTAATTGATGCACCGGCTCGTTTAGCTTAGGTAAGTATCCTAAATTTTATATAGTGCTTACCTATTGTCTCTGACCTTAAAGTCGCGACGACCCCCACGCGACAGTTTTTGTAATTTGTATTTTAATTTTGTAATTATGCATTAAATGTAATAAATAAATAGACTAGTGAAGAGTTTGAGATGCTGCAAGAAACCCGCAAGATTTTCTATACGGCAGTAACGAAAGTTATCCTGTTGGGCCCAAGGAGGACTTATGGGTAAAGCTGGTAAGGGCGAGGGAGGATACTAGTCAGGACGATGATGGACGCAGATTTCTACCCGATAGCGAGGATTAACATCTACACCAGCCTCCTTGCCGCCTAAGGGCCAGTGGACAGAAGTTACTTACAATGGAACTAAGGAGGACTTGTGGGTAAAGCTGGTACGGGTGAGGGAGGATACTAGTCAGGACGATGATTTCTACCCGATAGCGAGGATTAACATCTACAACTACACCTCTCTGCAAGCACGGCGGGCAAGGCCGCTCAATGGCCAGTGAGCAGAAGTTATTTACAATGGGCCCAAAGAGTACTTGTGGGTAAAGCTAGTACGGGCGACGGAGGATACTAGTCAGGACGATGATGGAGGCAGATTTCTTCCCGATAACGAGGATTCACATCTACACCAACCTTGCTGCAAGCACGGCGGGCAAGGCCGCCCAAGTGGGCAGTAGTTACTTTCAGTTGCAGGAACTGACAGACATGGGTTCCTGTTCTCGTAAATGTCAGATCGAAAGGGATTCCTATCTCAGCCTTCAACTAGGACAATCCAGCCCCGTAGGAGAAAGAAAGGAGACCCTCACGAGACCAAGAGGGCAGGTAATGATAACGTCGACTTAGCTGCCATGGTAGAGGTCAGTAAGGAGAAGTGTTCCCTACCAGAAGAAGGCGAGTGTAAAGGCAGCGGTGGAGAAGGGCCGGGCCTATAAGAGGCACGACTTTCAGGGACTACGACGAAACTATCAAAAACGGGAAGATCGAGAAGTCTCTGTTGTGAAAGGAAAGGAAGGCGTAGAGTAAAGCGGGAGAAACAAAGAAGACGTTCACGCGACCAAAAGGGCAATTAATGATAACGTCGACTTAGCTGCCATGGTAAAGGTCAGTAAGGAGATGTGTTCCCCACCTGAAGAAGGCGGGTGTAAAGGCAGGGATGGATAAGGGCAGGGCCTACAAGAGGCACGACTGTCACGAGACTATGACGAAACTATCAAAAACGGGAGATCGAGAAGTCTCTGTTGTGAAAGGTAAGGAAGGCGTAGAGTAAAGCGGGAGAAACAGAGGAGACGTTCACGAGACAAGAGGGCAGTTAATGGTAACGTCGACTTAGCTGCCATTGTAAAGGTCAGCAAGGAGATGTGTCCCCCATGATTGTAGATTTAATATAATATCCATTATATCAATTGCATGAAACTGTGCCTGGTTAATCCTAAAACGTGTATTTTTACAAATTAGCAATTAAAACTTTGCCAACTTCACCGGAAGAAAAATGGCGCTGGTCAAAATGTAAATTTGAAGATCAAAAACTGACTTAATGGAGAAACATGATTGTAGATTTCATATCAATTATCTCAATTGGATAAAACTGTGCCTGGTTAATCCTAAAACGTGTATTTTTACAAATTAGCAATTAAAACTTTGCCAACTTCACCAGAAGAAAAATGGCGCTGGTGAAAATGTAAATTTAAAGATCAAAAACTGACTTAATGCAGAAACATGATTGTAGATTTCATATCAATTATCTCAATTGGATAAAACTGTGCCTGGTTAATCCTAAAACGTGTATTTTTACAAATTACCAATTAAAACTTTGCCAACTTCACCAGAAGAAAAATGGCGCTGGTGAAAATGTAAATTTAAAGATCAAAAACTGACTTAATGCAGAAACATGATTGTAGATTTCATATCAATTATCTCAATTGGATAAAACTGTGCCTGGTTAATCCTAAAACGTGTATTTTTACAAATTACCAATTAAAACTTTGCCAACTTCACCAGAAGAAAAATGGCGCTGGTGAAAATGTAAATTTAAAGATCAAAAACTGACTTAATGCAGAAACATGATTGTAGATTTCATATCAATTATCTCAATTGGATAAAACTGTGCCTGGTTAATCCTAAAACGTGTATTTTTACAAATTAGCAATTAAAACTTTGCCAACTTCACCAGAAGAAAAATGGCGCTGGTGAAAATGTAAATTTAAAGATCAAAAACTGACTTAATGCAGAAACATGATTGTAGATTTCATATCAATTATCTCAATTGGATAAAACTGTGCCTGGTTAATCCTAAAACGTGTATTTTTACAAATTACCAATTAAAACTTTGCCAACTTCACCAGAAGAAAAATGGCGCTGGTCAAAATGTAAATTTAAAGATCAAAAACTGTCTTAATGCAGAAACATTATTGTAGATTTCATATCCATTATCTCAATTGCATGAAACTGTGTCTGTTTAATCCTAAAACGTGTATTTTTACAAATTATCAATTAAAACTTTGTCAACTTCACCAGAAGAAAAATGGCGCTGGTCAAAATGTAAATTTGATGATCAAAAACTGACTTAATGCAGAAACATGATTGTAGATTTCATATCCATTATCTCAATTGCATGAAACTGTGTCTGGTTAATCCTAAAACGTGTATTTTTACAAATTAGCAATTAAAACTTTGCCAACTTCACCAGAAAAAAAAATGGCGCTGGTTAAAATGTAAATTTGATGATCAAAAACATGATTGTAGATTTCATATCCATTATCTCAATTGCATGAAACTATGCCTGGTTAATCCTAAAACGTGTATTTTTACAAATTAGGAATTAAAACTTTGCCAACTTCACCAGTTCAAAACGCAGCACCGGATAAAGACACGGCGCAAATATTGATGTTCACGTGCTCAGAAAACCGGACAGGGAAAATCTTTATATAGAGGAGGTTACAAAAATATTAACATAGAGAAAGTTACCTTTAATTCCGTAATCAGGTTCCTCAGTTCGGTGTACTTTTTCAGTAACCTGTAGAAGTCGCTTGTCATCTGGGTGTTCTCTGCGCCGATTTGGGTTGTGGTCGTATCTGCAATAATTACATAATTACTAGTAGAATAATATTGCAGTGGTAGTTAGAGCTATGTGGTAGGAATGTGTGATGTAGAAAAATATGAAGGGTTGTAGAACCATGCGGTCCAAAGTCGTAAGTAAAGGCTTTGGAAAGTACTGTGGAAGAATCGAATGGTGTAAAGTTGTAGAGGAGGTCCAAAACCCGCAAAGTAGAAAAATTTGAATAGTTGTAGAACCATGTGGTCCAAAGTCGTAAGTGAAGGCTTTGCAGAGTACTGTGGAAGAATCTAATGGTGTAAAGCTGCAGAGGAGGTCGAAACCCGCAAAGTATGTGATAGAAAGGAATCGTGTAAAGTCGCACAGAAGACTAAAGTGGCAGATTTATAAAGTAGTGAAATGAAAATTATGTAAAATAATAGGGGAAGTCGAAACCCACAAAGAGCTAGATGCCTGTGATAGAATGAAGTAGTCTAAAAGGGAAGCCTAAACTAACAAAAGGTTGCCCACGAGTACTGTGCTAAAATCCTCATAGAGGAGCAAAAAAACCATAAAAGATTGTAGAGCTTGAGGAATGCTACTACATTCATCCAACTTTTTAACGTAACAGGAAAACTTTTCATATGTATCATCAAACGTTGTATTAGATCTTCTGTATTGGATGTTGTTTTCTTTTTACATAAAAATCAGTTCTTAATAGAGTCAGCGTTGGACGTAAGTTCATAGTATACGAGACTGTGATTATCAGTTTCGATTTTTCCGCGGAATCCAATAATAAATAAAATATGAATAACCATATGTTGTTGCAATATTTTTTTCCTAAAGTAATAAAAGGAAACTCGTTATGAAATACTTTTTCATCATGTAAAATAGCTGTATTCTTTTTCATCATGCTTCAAGTACAATGAAAGTACATATTTATTCGAGATGATGGAAGTTTTTATTAGAGGTGAATGTTAACTAACAACAATGCGATCGGAAAGAATATGCACAAATTACAGCGTACGCATCGTACATGTATAGATGGCATAACTATTGTGTAAACGAGTAGAATAGTGCGCCTGTCGGGGTTGATTGATGCCTGCGGGAATATCGGCCGTAAATTATCGATTCTGGAAATGATCCTTAATTCATGACTCGGGGAATAAAAGAGGCCCCGTCCGAGCCGTAAGTTGGAGACGATAATTTATCGCCGCGGCCTCCCATTAAAAATTCGCGTAATAAAAGAGGGCTCCGGGTCTGTGTGTGTGTCTTCAGCATGTTTGAAAATAAGTCTTTTGCTATTCAGGTCGGGAAAAAAGGGGGGAACTAGAAGCCGTGCGCGGCCCGGACTGTTATTAACGTCTCAATAACATCACGGAATGATATTATCAATGGGATTTGATAAATTCCGCTCATTAATTACTCGGCCAACAATGTACTACTTAATAGAATGCTACCGCTACGCTCACCGTTCAACACGTCCGGCTAACAATATTTATTATTGCTGCAGACAGTTTCAGTTCTAAACGCATTTCTATACCTCCGAGGAAAGAATGACTGCGTACACGTGTAATTGGTCTCGTTGGAGATGATTCGGCTCTTTTTAGAGTTGGAAGATAAATTTCGTTATAACCCCTAATTACGCTTGATCAGCTGAGAGTTTAATTAAAAATATCCGTGTCGGCTTAATTGGAGCTGATTACATTTTTTTTTTCTACGTTGGGAAGTTTTAGAGCGATTTTTACAACACTTGGGAGATTAAATGTGACACTGATTTATTGTCCATTATGCAGTGCATGTAGAACGCCGCAATCTCAAATGTGCGCGAATTCGTAGGAAAAAAATTGGTTCCAGTGTTGATCGGTTGTTGATAAAAGGAGACGGCGGGCACCTCCTTTTTTAATTCCATGATAATAATTCAAGGCGAAATGGAATTTTAATTAAAATTATTGATTACGATTAAAGCCGTTGATACGGTGGTGTTCCCTGCCCGCTCGCTTCCTCTTTTTTCGTCTCATTTTTTTTTATATTCTTAATGGACGGAATTTATTGCGGGGCCTGAGGATGTCCTCGGACGCGAATATAATGAATCCACTCGATTCCTACTACATTCCATTTATGTGTAGGTTAACCATGTATGTGTATGTGTGTGTGTGTATTATTTAGCGGTGTGTAATAATGGCGAGTGCATAGTGAGGAGTCTGGCCAGGATCATAAACTCTTGTATCTTATGAGACGGGTGTTTCGCGGTGCTGCCCACTGCCCACTGCCTTCCCGTAATTAAACACTAACAGATCCCCAAGACATCATACGAGAACCATACCATATCTTCTCAACGTGCACCGACACATACCTGAGAAATATGACTAAGCCCGACTACTAGAAATTTTATAATTAATACATTTTAATGTTCATTAACTACGATGCCCGAGCAGCTATTATAACCGAAATGGAAAAATATCCAAAATTTGTCTTTGCGTAGTCAGAAATTTCAAAAAAATCGCTCTTTGAATTTTGACATTTTCAGCAAGTACAATATTTGGAGGATATTCCCTTAAAAGTTGGAATTAATCCGATTAAAATTGACGGAGTTACGGGCGTTCAAAGCACGCGCACGCTCCGTTCGACCGCGCAAAACGCATATTTAAAGTCGGTATTCGCGATATCTCGAAAACTATCACACCGATTTTTTTCAAACTTGGCACCTTTATTTTAGATGTAATAGGCCGGTGATTGAACCAAAGATTTTTTTCTTTTGACGTATAGTTTTCTCTTTCTTGACGAAAAACGAGCGAAACTTTCATGCAAAATCGAAATTTTAACTTTTTTACATTTCATTATGAATTCATTAACTGCAATGCCCGAGCAGCTATATTTGCATACTCTGCTTTGAAATAAAGTGACAACCAGAGGAAATAGCTTGGATTCGAAATGAAAAAAATTCCAAAATTTGTCTCATTCAAAACTAATTTAAGTGGTCAGAAATTGCAAAAAAATGATTTTTGGATTTTTACATTTTCAGTAAACACAATATTTGCAGAATATTCCCTGAAAAGTTGGAATTAGTCCGATTAAAATTGACGGAGGCGTTCAAAGCACGTTCCGTTCGACCGCGCAAAACGCAAATTTAAAGTCAGTGTCCGCGATATTATATTTGCATACTCTGCTCTGAAATAACGTGACAACCAGAGGAAATAGCTTGGATTCGAAATGGAAAAATATCCAAAATTTGTCTCATTTAAAACTAATTTAAGGGGTCATACCTAGACAGAAATTGCAAAAAAAATGATTTTCGGTTTTTGACATTTTCAGTAAGTACAATATTTGCAGAATATTCCCTGAAAAGTTGGAATTAGTCCGTTAAAAATTGACGGAGTTATGGGCGTTCAAAGCACGCTCCGTTTGACCGCGCAGAACGCAAATTTAAAGTCGGTATTCGCGATATCTCGAAAACTATCACACCGATTTTTTTCAAACTTGGCACCTTTATTTGAGATGTAATAGGCCAGTGATTGAACGAAAGATTGTTTTGCTTTCGACGTATAGTTTTCTCTTTCTTGACGAAAAACGAGCGAAATTTTCAAGCAAAATCGACATTTTAACTTTTTTACAGTTCATTATGAATTCATTAACTGCGATGCCCGAGCAGCTATATTTGTATATTCTGCTTTGAAATAAAGTGACAACCAGAGGAAATAGCTTGGATTCGAAATGAAAAAAAATCCAAAATTTGTCTCATTCAAAACTAATTTAAGTGGTCAGAAATTGCAAAAAAAATAATTTTTGGATTTTTACATTTTCAATAAGTACAATATTTGCAGAATATTCCCTGAAAAGTTGGAATTGGTCCGATTAAAATTGACGGAGTTACAGGCGTTCAAAGCACTATCCGTTCGACCGCGCAAAACGCAAATTTAAAGTCGGTGTCCGCGATATCTCGAAAACTACTGCTCCGATTTTTTTCAAACAAGACACGTTTATTTGAGTTATAATAGGCCGGTGATTGAACGAAGAAATGTTTTTTTCCGACGTAAAGTTTTTCCTTTCTTGACGAAAAACGAGCGAAATTTTCACGCAAAATCGAAATTTTAACTTTTTTACAGTTCATTACGAATTCATTAAAAGCAATGTCCGAGCAGCTATATTTGCATACTCTGCTCTGATATAAAGTGACAACCAGAGGAAATAGCTTGGATTCGAAATTGAAAAATTTCCAAATTTTGTCTTATTTAAAACTAATTTAAGTGGTCATACATAGACAGAAATTGCAAAAAATGATTTTTGGATTTTTACATTTTCAGTAAGTACAACATTTGCAGAATATTCCCTGAAAAGTTGGAATCAGTCCGATTAAAATTGACGGAGTTACAGGCGTTCAAAGCACGCTCCGTTCCACCGCGCAAAACGCAAATTTAAACTCGGTGTCCGCGATACCTCGAAAACTACAGCACCGGTCTTCTTCAAACATGGCACGTTTATTTGATATATATTAGATGAGTAATTGAACGAAGCAATTTTTTTTCGACGTACCTACAGATTTTTTTTCTTGACGAAAAACGAGCGATATTTTCATGCAAAATCGAAATTTTAACTTTGAACGTCCGCCATTTCGACAAACTGTTCGTTGAATCACCAGATACTTCAATTCATTAAAGAAATATTTTCTTGTTTCCGATTTCTGATAATCGAAATCCGAGCATCAGTAGTCACCGCGAAACCTGTTTTTTTTTCCACCGGTCTTCAAGAGGACGGCCGTGTCTTTTTTTATTGCTAATATTTTGTCTTATAAAATGTATGTTACATTCATGAAAATACATGCTAGCACGTAGTCTAATTTAATTTTAAACGAATTTTATATTTTATGAAAAAAAAAAAATCCCCAAAAATCTTCTATTTTTTGGCTTCTTAATTAGGCACGACCCCTTAAATGATTGAAGCGTTCGTTCTCCCACAGTGGATTTGTTTGGAAAGCGATGAATCTTTGAAGAGTATAGTTTCATTCCGCAATCAGTGTTACCAAGTCAGCGGAAAAAAAATTTATTCGATTTTTTTTATTGAAGTGTTCGACAAATTAAAACTTTAATTTTCAAAAATTCATAACTCACGGAAAAATTGACATATTTTCAAAAATTTTAATGAATATTAAAGGTAGTTATCTCGTGAATATATTAAACAATTTGAGCAATTTAATCACACAAGTATTTATTTTTTTCGATTTTTTTTATTGAAGTCTTCGACAAATTAAAACGTTAATTTTCAAAAATTCATAACTCGCTTAAAAATTGACACATTTTCAAAAATTTTAACCAATTTTAAAGGTAAATATCTCGTGAATTTATTAAACATTTTGAGCAATTTTATCATACAAGTATTTATTTTCTTTCGATTTTTTTTTCTTGAAGTGTTCGACAAATTAAAACTTCAATTTTCAAAAATTCATAACTCGCTTAAAAATTGACACATTTTCAAAAATTTTAATTAATTTTTAAAGGTAGATATCTCGTGAATATTTTAAACATTTTGAGCAATTTTATCATACAAGTATTTATTTTTTTTCGATTTTTTTTATTGAAGTGTTCGACAAATTAAAACTTTAATTTTCAAAAATTCATAACTCACGAAAAAATTGACATATTTTCAAAATTTGTAATTGATTTTAAAGGTAGATATCTCGTGAATATATTAAACATATCGAGCCATTTTATCATACAAGTATTTATTTTTTTTTCGATTTTTTTTATTGAAGTGTTCGACAAATTAAAACGTTAATTTTCAAAAATTCATAACTCACGGAAAAATTGACACATTTTCAAAAATTTTAATTAATTTTAAAGGTAGATATCTCGTGAATATATTAAACATTTTGAGCAATTTAATTATACAAGTATTAATTTTTTTTCGATTTTTTTTATTGAAGTGTTCGACAAATTGAAACATTAATTTTCAAAAAATCATAACTCATGAAAAAATTGACACATTTTCAAAAATTTTAATTAATTTGAAAGGTAGATATCTTGTGAATATATTAAGCATTTTAAGCTATTTAATCACACCAGTATTTATTTTTTTTTTCGATTTTTTTTATTGAAGTGTTCGACAAATTCGACAAATTGGTCTAATTAATTTTCAAAAAATCATAACTCATGAAAAAATTGACACATTTTCAAAAATTTTAATTAATTTGAAAGGTAGATATTTTGTGAATATATTAAGCATTTTAAGCTATTTAATCACACCAGTATTTATTTTTTTTTCGATTTTTTTTATTGAACTGTTCGACAAATTAAAACGTTAATTTTCAAACAATCATAACTCATGAAAAAATTGACACATTTTCAAAAATTTTCATTAATTTTAAAGGTAGATATCTTGTAAATATATTAAACATTTTGAGCAATTTTATCATTCAAGTATTTATTTTTTTTCGATTTTTTTAGTTGAAGTGTTCGATAAATTAAAACTTTAATTTTCAAAAAATCATAACTCACGGAAAAATTGACACATTTTCAAAAATTTTAATCAATTTTAAAGGTAGATATCTCGTGAATGTATTAAACATTTTAAGCAATTTAATCATACAAGTATTAATTTTTTTTAAATTTTTTATTGAAGTGTTCGATAAATTATAACGTTAATTTTCAAAAAATCATAACTCACGGAAAAATTGACACATTTTCAAAAATTTCAATTAATTTGAAAGGTAGATATCTCGTGAATATATTAAACATTTTGAGCAATTTAATCATACAAGTATTTATTTTTTTTTTAAATGTTTATTAATGTGTTCGACAATTGAAACATTTTGAGCAATTTAATCATACAAGTATTAATTTTTTTTTCGATTTTTTTTATTGATGTGTTATTTTCAGATTTTTTAAAATTTAAGTTCATTTGAAAGGTAATATTTTGTAGAATCCTATTATATCGTTATTTATTTTTACTACTACTACTACTAAAATTTTTAATTATTAAAAATACAAGTCTATGGTTATCGCAAAATTGCCACCTTATTCACCTTTACCTCAAACAAAAATACGTATTAACCCAAAGGTGTATCTGTATTTGAATGTAACGTGCAACGATTTGATTCTGCTTAATTAATACTATGTGCTATTTTACGACGATGGAATATACGAGATGTGCATTCTGGAGTTCAAGTGCGTGCGAATTTATTAAAAGAGCACCTTGAACTCCACTACTTACGTTTGTAATTTTACTAATCACTAATCAGTTCTTCTTTAATAACGTAATATACATATGTAAATTTCCCATCTACAAGTTTGAAGTTTCTGTCGGTGGGCGCACCCACGGAGATCCCTGTTGTTCTATTAAATTAATGGAAGAAGGAAAAATTAGGCGGTGCGATCGTGTGGACCGGAGCATTAAAGTGTAAAATAAAGGAGCATGCACGCAATTAGCATATTAATATTGTCAATATACCGGTCTCAGTTTCAAGCAGTGTGAGGTCGCCGGGCCGGAATAATAATTAGGGCGGGCGCTATCGCGACTGCCCTAATTTGTACTTCGGGGGTGGATTTGAATTCGGAGTGCATGTTTAGCGTGCGGTGCACGTCGTGACGTTGACCCAAGCATTTTTTACGGTTTCAATTAAAATTAAAGTTATTAGTTGTACATTGCCATGCTGTGTTTAGATTGTGATCGCGTAACGATTTTATAAAGGAAAGCCAGGACATGGAACTTTGCTGTGATCAAAGTTTTGTTGCTTATTGAGAGTAGCAATATTCGGAAATTGATAAACGTTACTATTTTTCCTATCAGATATTTTATTGTTATAGGTTTTGTTAGTAATTTTAAAGTTCTTAGGATTCAGAGCAATTTATTATGGCGCTGTTTTCGATCCGTGTCACTGTTTTATGACATGTAAGGGCCGTCCAGTGGTAGCAAACCTATGGCACGTAGAGTTGTACCGAGCTCTCGAGGCGTGTTGTGCAGTGACCATCTTAAACTCAATTGGCTCTGGAGATTTGTTGTCGCGTACTTCACGTTCTTTCGCGTTCTATCATGTTCTCTCACGTTCCCTCGCGTTCTCTAACGTTCTCTTGCGTTCCCTCGCGTTCTCTCATGTTCTATCGCGTTCCCTCGCGTTCCCGCACGTTCCCTCGCGTTCCCTCGCGTTCTCTCACGTTCTCTCGCGTTATCTCTCATTCTCTCGCGTTATCTCGCGTTCCCTCGAGTTCCCTCGAGTTCTCTCACGTTCTTTCGCGTTCTATCGTGTTCTCTCACGTTCCCTCGCGTCCTCTAACGTTCTCTCACGTTCGCTAACGTTCGCTCACGTTCTCTGAATACTTTCTCACTCTGCGCAAACTGTACCCTCACACGTCTCGAGTGTTCGGTAATACTGTACGGAAATTTTGCTTTCACGTGAAAGATTTACAAGCGATTTTATACATTTATACATTTTCTACTAGTTATGCATTTTGAAATTCATGTTTATAGTTACCCAAAACTTCTTTTATTCCTTCAAACCAGAGGAATAGTAGCAACTAAATGAGGGTAAAACGCAATGACAAGTCCTAATCAATCACGTTAGTACTTTTGCAATAACGCGGGGAGGGTGTTTAACAAGCATTACGAGTGCATCCCCAACCGAAATAATATAATACAACATTTATTGATTGCTCCCGTCATACTCCATCATCAGATCAAAATAATGAAAGTGTGTGTCGAGTGGATCGGTGTAGAAATTTGGGACCAAGTTGGCGGTCGAAAATTTGTAATGTAAATAAGAAATGTACATCGGAACGGTATTGTTTGCGTTCCCAGCGGGTCCGGGAGATCCGGCTCTCCGCGACGAAGAGAATTCGGTAGCAGAACATGTTATCAGTCGGGGAGGATGACACCGGGCCATGTTTATAGCGGGCACTAAAGAACCAACTGAGTGTAGAAACTTATACCGACACATTGTATGCAAATGGAAGTGTCCCCATATAAGAAGAGAGTCTCGTGAATATGTATTGGCGCAGACATGGCCGATCACCAGATACACGCTGACAATTATCAAGCGGACCGCCGCATCTGCATGTTGCCGTGCCTCTTTCAAAAGGTCTTCGATCCGCTGCCGTTGCGAATAAATACAAATGCGAAATAGATAAAACGGAGAGACGGAGACACTCTGACTGACACAAATACAACGCCGTATAAAGACCATTATCTTTTATTGTTATTTGCAGCTTTGTTTCCTATTACCTATATCGGCACCGGGGGCTTCGGGAACGGTGATTTTTAAAACTGAACGACTCACACGAAAAGTAATTACAGATCTGGTATCTTCGTAAAACGGCAATGCTGCAATAAACTTACTAATTGAAATTGAATTAAATATGGTAATTAATCTCTCAACCTAGGATCAAAATTCTTTTAGCGGAAATTAAATTACAATACAAAAAAGTAATTCTAGTAATGTCTGAAATAGGATAGGATTCATAAACTTTTCGGTTTTCAAAATTTTACCAAAAGGCACACAGCCATACGGACACAGAGACACACAGACACAAGACACACAGACACAAGACACACAGACACACAGACACACAGACACAGACACAGACACAAGCCACACAGACACAAGACACACAGACACAAGACACACAGACACAAGACATACAGACACAAGACACACAGACACAGACACAAGACACACAGACACAAGACACACAGACACAAGACACACAGACACACAGACACAGACACAAGACACACAGACACAGTGGTATACAGACACACAGGTACACAGCCATACAGACACACAGGCACAAGACACACAGACACACAGACACACAGGCATACAAACACACAGAACACGAACGACCCAAACATCATTACATAGTTATTTGAAGAGGGGATGAACAAAATTTGAATAAATATTAATTTGTCGGCCGATCGTGGGCAGAGACTATTTTGAAAATTCAAAACTTTTGTTTTAGCTGAAATTTTGAAAAGAAGCAAACCGATTTAGTTAGTAAATCAATTCCAATATACTTCCTAGCATTTGCAAAACAATCACTTAACGATTTCAATTTTTTACAATTTTTCTAATTCCGGTTAAAATTTTGAACTTATTGCAGAGACAACTTTGAAAATTCATAACTTTTGTCTTAACTGAAATTAAAAAAAAATGCAAACTGATTTAGTTAGTAAATCAATGCCAATATATTTCCTAGCATTTGCAAAACAATCACTTAACGATTTCAATTTTTTACAATTTTTCTAATTCCGGTTAAAATTTTGAACTTATTGCAAAGACAACTTTGAAAATTCATAACTTTTGTCTTAACTGAAATTTAAAAAAAATGCAAACTGATTTAGTTAGTAAATTAATGCCAATATATTTCCTAGCATTTGCATAACAATTACTTAGCGATTTAAATTTTTTACAATTTTTCTAATTCCGGTTAAAATTTTGAACTTATTGCAGAGACAACTTTGAAAATTCATAACTTTTGTCTAAGCTGAAATTAAAAAAAAAATGCAAACTGATTTAGTTAGTAAATCAATGCCAATGCATTTCCTAGCATTTGCGAAACAATCACTTAACGATTTCAATTTTTTACAATTTTTCTAATTCCGGTTAAAATTTTGAACTTATTGCAGAGACAATTTAAAAAATTCATAACTTTTGTCTTAAATGAAATTTAAAAAAAATGCAAACTGATTTAGTAAGTAAATCAATGCCAATATATTTCCTAGCATTTGCAAAACAATCACTTAACGATTTCAATTTTTTACAATTTTTCTAACTCCGGTTAAAATTTTGAACTTATTGCAAAGACAACTTTGAAAATTCATAGCTTTGGTCTAAGCTGAAATTTAAAAAAATGCAAACTGATTTAGTTAGTAAATCAATGCCAATATATTTCTTAGCATTTGCATAACAATTACCTAACGATTTCATTTTTTTACAATTTATCTAACTCCGGTTAAAATTTTAAACTTATTGTAGAGACAACTTTGAAAATTCATAACTTTTGTTTTCTATTTAGAAAAAACGCAAACTGATTTAGTTAATTTTATTGGAACATGAATCTAGATGGGTTACGAGTCAATTTTAAAAATTTCAAGTTTGTACCATTTGTTTTATAATTTTTTTCACCGACTTAAAAAATTTGTAATTTTACGATTGAAAAACTGTGTTTACGTGTGATTATTTCGAAAATTAGGGATACGTTGTCGTCATTTTTTTTATTGGAACATGAAGTCAGATGGGTTTTAAGTCAATCTTAAAAGTTTCAAGTTTGTAACACTTGTTTTATAATTTTTTTCATCGACTTGAAAAATTTGTAATTTTACAATAGAAAAACTCTGTTTACGCGTGATTATTTCGAAAATTAGGGATACGTTGTCGTCATTTTTTTATTGGAACATGAAGTCAGATGGGTTTCGAGTCAATCTTAAAAGTTTCAAGTTTGTGCCATTTGTTTTATAATTTTTTTCACCGACTTGAAAAATTTGTAATTTTACGATTGAAAAACTGTGTTCACGCGTGATTATTTCGAAAATTAGGGATAAGTTGTCGTCATTTTTTTACTGGAACGTGAAGCTAGATGGGTTTCGAGTCAATCTTAAAAGTTTCAAGTTTGTAACATTTGTTTTATAATTTTTTTCACCGACTTGAAAAATTTGTAATTTTACGATTGAAAAACTGTGTTCACGCGTGATTATTTCGAAAATTAGGGATAAGTTGTCGTCATTTTTTTACTGGAACGTGAAGCTAGATGGGTTTCGAGTCAATCTTAAAAGTTTCAAGTTTGTAACATTTGTTTTATAATTTTTTTCACCGACTTGAAAAATTTGTAATTTTACGATTGAAAAACTGTGCTTACGCGTGATTATTTCGAAAATTAGGGATAAGTTGTCGTCATTTTTTTATTGGAACATGAAGTCAGATGGGTTTTGAGTCAATCTTAAAAGTTTCAAGTTTGTAGCATTTGTTTTATAATTTTTTTCACCGACTTGAAAAATTTGTAATTTTACGATTGAAAAACTGTGTTACCGCGTGATTATTTCGAAAATTAGGGATAATTTGTCGTCATTTTTTTATTGGAACATGAAGTCAGATGGGTTTCGAGTCAATCTTAAAAGTTTCAAGTTTGTGCCATTTGTTTTATAATTTTTTTCACCGACTTGAAAAATTTGTAATTGTACGATTGAAAAACTGTGTTCACGCGTGATTATTTCGAAAATTAGGGATAAGTTGTCGTCATTTTTTTACTGGAACGTGAAGCTAGATGGGTTTCGAGTCAATCTTAAAAGTTTCAAGTTTGTAACATTTGTTTTATAATTTTTTTCACCGACTTGAAAAATTTGTAATTTTACGATTGAAAAACTGTGCTTACGCGTGATTATTTCGAAAATTAGGGATAAGTTGTCATAATTTTTGTATTGGAACATTAAGTCAGATGGCTTTCGAGTCAATCTTAAAAGTTTCAAGTTTGTAACATTTGTTTTATAATTTTTTTCATCGACTTGAAAAATTTGTAATTTTACGATTGAAAAACTGTGCTTACGCGTGATTATTTCTAAAATTAGGGATAAGTTGTCGTCATTTTTTTTATTGGAACATAAAGTCAGATGGGTTTTCAGTTAATTTTAAAAGTTTGAAGTTTGTAACATTTGTTTCATAAATGTTTTCATTGACTTGAAAAATTTGTAATTTTACGATTGAAAAACTGTGTTTACGCGTGATTATTTCAAAAATTAGGGAGAAGTTGTCGTCATTTTTTTACTGGAACATGAAGTCAGATGGGTTTCGAGTCAATCTTAAAAGTTTCAAGTTTGTAACATTCGTTTTATAATTTTTTTCATCGACTTGAAAAATTTGTAATTTTACGATTGAAAAACTGTGTTTACGTGTGATTATTTCGAAAATTAGGGACAAGCTGTCGTCATTTTTTTATTGGAACGTGAAGTCAGATGGGTTTCGAGTCAATCTTAAAAGTTTCAAGTTTGTAACATTTGTTTTATAATTTTTTTCATCGACTTGAAAAATTTGTAATTTTACGATTGAAAAACTGTGCTTACGCGTGATTATTTCGAAAATTGTGATAAGTTGTCGTCATTTTTTTATTGGAACATGAAGTCAGATGGGGTTTGAGTTAATCTTAAAAGTTTCAAGTTTGCACCATTTGTTTTATAATTTTTTTCACCGACTTGAAAAATGTGTAATTTTACGATTAAAAAACTGTGCTTACGCGTGATTATTTCGAAAATTAGGGATAAGTTGTCGTCATTTTTGTATTGTAACATGAAGTCAGATGGGTTTCGAGTCAATTTTAAAAGTTTCAAGTTGGTACCATTTGTTTTATAATTTTTTTAATCGACTTGAAAAATGCGAAATTTTACGATTGAAAAACTGTGCTCACGCGTGATTATTTCGAAAATTAGGGATAAGTTGTCATCATTTTTTTATTGTAACATGAAGTCAGATGGGTTTCGAGTCAATTTTAAAAGTTTCAAGTTTGTACCATTTGTTTTATAATTTTTTTCATCGACTTGAAAAATTTGTAATTTTACGATTGAAAAACTGTGCTTACGCGTGATTATTTCGAAAATTGTGATAAGTTGTCGTCATTTTTTTATTGGAACATGAAGTCAGATGGGTTTCGAGTCAATTTTAAAAGTTTCAAGTTTGTAACATTTGTTTTATAACTTTTTTCATCGACTTGAAAAATTTGTAATTTTACGATTGAAAAACTGTGTTCACGCGTGATTATTTCGAAAATTAGGGATACGTTGTCCTCATTTTTTTATTGGAACGTGAAGCTAGATGGGTTTCGAGTCAACCTTAAAAGTTTGAAGTTTGTAACATTTGTTTTATATTTTTTTTCACCGACTTGAAAAATTTGTAATTTTACGATTGAAAAACTGTGTTTACGCGTGATTATTTCAAAAATTAAGGATACGTTGTCGTCATTTTTTTATTGGAACGTGAAGTCAGATGGGTTTCAAGTCAATCTAAATAGTTTCAAGTTTGTAACATTTGTTTTATAATTTTTTTCACCGACTTGAAAAATGTGTAATTTTACGAATGAAAAACTGTGCTTACGCGTGATTATTTCGAAAATTAGGGATACGTTGTCGTCATTTTTTTATTGGAACATGAAGTCGGATGGGTTTCGAGTCAATTTTAAAAGTTTTAAGTTTGTAACATTCGTTTTATAATTCCTTTCATCGACTTGAAAAATTTGTAATTTTACGATTGAAAAACTGTGTTTACGCGTGATTATTTCAAAAATTAAGGATACGTTGCCGTCATTTTTTTATTGGAACATGAAGTCAGATGGGCTTCGAGTCAATTTTAAAAGTTTCAAGTTTGTAACATTTGTTTTATAACTTTTTTCATCGACTTGAAAAATTTGTAATTTTACGATTGAAAAACTGTGCTTACGCGTGATTATTTCGAAAATTAGGGATAAGTTGTCGTCATTTTTTTATTGGAACTTGAAGTCAGATGGGTTTCGAGTCAATCTTAAAAGTTTCAAGTTTGTACCATTTGTTTTATAATTTTTTTCACCGACTTGAAAAATGCTCAATTTTACGATTGAAAAATTGTGCTTTCGCGTGATTATTTCGAAAATTAGGGATACGTTGTCCTCATTTTTTTATTGGAACGTAAAGCTAGATGGGTTTCGAGTCAATCTTAAAAGTTTCAAGTTTGTAACATTTGTTTTATAATTTTTTTCATCGACTTGAAAAATTTGTAATTTTACGATTGAAAAACTGTGTTTACGCGTGATTATTTCGAAAATTAGGGATACGTTGTCGTCATTTTTTTACTGGAACATGAAGTCAGATGGGTTTTAAGTCAATCTTAAAAGTTTCAAGTTTGTAACATTTGTTTTATAATTTTTTTCATCGACTTGAAAAATTTGCAATTTTACGATTGAATAATAATAATAATAATAATCATTCATATCATTCTGACAAACCTGCAACTATTGGTGTAGGTGCTTCGTTCAAGATTGTTTTGCGACTGGTACTTAGCTTACAAGAAATTTCATTTTAGACTTTTCTGTAATTTTGCAGCTACTGGCACATCTTGCAAAAAAGAAGCTTTCTAGGAAATGAAAATCTGAGCAAGAAGCCGTCGTGAACCAAATGAAGAATACTGTAGAATTTGTAAGCCAACTACCGACTCTTACTCCACGGCAAAGAAGAAAGCTCTCGCGGCTCCCTCTAAATTTTTGAATTGTCCAAACTCAATTAAAAAATTTAGAGGGAACATTCGGTGACGAAAGATGAAATAGTTGGTCTAAAGTCGCCAAACAGACGATTCGCCAGATCTACACAGAAAGCGAACATGCCTGAAATGCGTACGCCACTGGCAATAAGCAACCGTTGCGATTTCGCACTGCCTGGGGTTCTTCTCTATTCCTACGTACTCCACTGTTTGTTGAATAAAAACAAACACTGCCTAAGTCGACATGTATTTAGATAAACCGGATAATAATACACCCCAGCATTTTATTACTCATTACCAGTCAGTTAATAACGTCGAAACACGAACATTTTACGGTGTATTAATGAGTGATTATAATTCAATTAAAAGCAATAAGACGACGATCCGGACTTGGGGGGGCCGTAAAACTTTTTTTTTCCGTCGGTGCTCCGCCTCGGAAATTCAGAAATTCACGTGGCCGATTAAAAGTGAATTAAGCCCAGCGGGAGAAAACGGCAAAGAAACGAAAAGGAAATTCATTACGCCCGTCCGAATATGCAAACGAGGCCCCCGGAACAATAATTTATGCGCGCTAATCAACGTGTTAATTTTATGCGGGGCCCCCCCCTTTATATATTGTTCTTATAATTACGCAAATAAGAGGCGCATGAATATTAAAGCGACATGCGTTTTCGTATAAATATACTCGGGTTCATTATATTTAATTTGTGTGTGTGGGGGGGGGGGGGGGGGGGGTATTTGTTGGATGCTGATGGAGCGAGATTTCAGGGGCTTGATTGTGATTTTAAGTAAAGTCTGTTCATATCCAAGAGGCAGTAAGTGTAAAAAACGCCGGATGCTCGTGGAGTTCTCACCGGATTCCCTTTGTATTTTGTGTCCGTCGACTGCAGAGCGCGCCGTGCATTTTGTAAGCGGGAGCGCGCGGTACTGTGCGACCCTGTGCAATCTCACCGTTCACGTGATTGTGTTTACACTTACTGCCTCTTGAATATGAACAGACGATATGTTTGTGTTGCACTCGACTGAGATGTTACCGGCTTTTGGAACAACAGAGTTTATTTGTAGGTGATAACTAGAGAGTCTACTTTCAAATCATCATTATTTTATAAAAGGGCGCGCGAGGAGCGATACGCATCTGCGCGTTATACGCGAACATGTTGCGGGCGCGGATTTCGCTTATTAGCGATTGCCGCGCCACCCAATTCCGCAGATGATCGCAATCGACGTAACTTTTATCAAAATCCGTTTTCATCTATCGTGAAAGAAACTCCAGGCACTGGATGATTACCCCCGAGGTGTAACTCAGGTAAAAATTTGTTAGGAGCCCGGCGAATGTGGCATTTATGAATCCCGGCGATTGTTAAAAGTCCGTCGTCGGCGGTCATCCGCCGTCACGGGCCATTGTCGTGCGTGTAGGATGGGAGATTATCGCCGGACCCCTTGGGATTTTTTTATTAGGAAGATCTCGTCGCCCTGAATGGGAAGATTGAGAGATGGGTAAAAGGATTCGATGATAAATCTTGATATCCGCGACTTTCCCGCAAAGGCATCCGCCAAGATGAAATGTAAGTGGTCAGCACAATGGGATAGCTCTCCCTGGACGTAATTCGTCAATATAAACGCACAGCATGCTCCCGCTCTAATCTGTTCAATCGACGGTAATTTATAGGCATCCACGGGACACGCATAGGAATACCCTCATTCATAATGGGGTGGGACCATAAACACGAATTAAGTTTTTATCGGCTCTACCGGCGATGATGCATTCCCCTCTACGGTCTGAGGAATAGCGTAATTTATAGAAAAGAAAAAAGCACCGGTAATTGCTTCGAAAAGGCTTCCAATGGCCGTTCCTACTGTTTTTTCTTTCTTTCCTTCGCCTTATTGCCGTTGGTGCCTCACGCAACCAAGCTGTGCCTATCGCGTGCAGTTGAGCGTATGCACTTGTGGCTACCTTAAATGATAGGGTATCCACGAAATTATACGCCATTTTCACTCGAGCACCTTTAATTCCAGCCATAAATCATGATTAATTCTTTGAAGCCGGGGCCTTGCTTCGATTTCCATTTTTATACCAACTATCTCATTATGCGGGGGGAATGGAAGCGGAGGGTCCGGTCTCGACACCGGTTATTAAAGGTAGCTCCGGATGGCCGGCCGATGTTTCTAAACGCACCGCAACGTCGATATTTATTACACTTAATTCGATACCAATAACTATGCTACTACTACAATCAGTTTATGATTGATAACCGATTTCTTGGAAAATTATTTGAGACAACATTGTTGCATAAGTCATATAGAGCCAAGGAGCCATGGCACTACCTCTAGTTTCCATCTTAGCAAGCATTTTTAATTAAATAAAGTTTACTATTTCGCCATTTCAAAACAGTATCTGTAAAAGTTTAATGAGTAGAGAAAAATCTAAATCTAATGGAACGCCGCGCGCCTTCAACCGTGCCAATTTACTTCCGGCACGACGTTTCATTAGAAAATTGGCTGCGGCGCTGTGGTGCGCGGTTGGGGGAAAACGCGCTCTGAACGTGCATTTGGAGCCAAATAAATTCTGGCTCATCTCGTGCGCGTGACACCGACGACACTTGTCGTATTTTCCGCGCCATACATGATGAGTAAAATTAGTTCATTACGGAATAAGCAATTTTGCCCAAGTACTATCGAGTAAACAATTAGGTAGGCCTCCGTAAAAAAATACTGTAAGATACGTCGTACATTTTCTAGAATGTCAAAAATACAATATTTCTGGATATATTTGACAAGTTTGAAGCTAATACTGGCGGTCACTATTTTTTTTAAATCACAAGATGCAAATTATATTTTTGTAAAAATCAAGTTTCGAGTGCTGACATTTTGTGTCCAGTGGGTGTGTGTCGATCATTTTCCGATATGTCAAAAATACAATATTTATGGATGCATTTGAGAAGTTTGAAGCTAATTCTAGCGGTCACTATTTTTATAGAATTTTTTAAATCACAAAATGCAAATTATATTTTTCTAAAAATCAAGTTTCGAGTGCTGACATTTTGTTTCCAGTGGGTGTATGTCGATCATTTTCCGATATGTTAAAAATACAATATTTATGGATGCATTTGAGAAGTTTAAAGCTAATTCTGGCAATCACTATTTTTTTAGCATTTTTTAAATCATAAGATGCAAATTCTGTTTTTCTAAAACTCAAGTTTAGAGAGCTGACATTTTGTTTCCAGTTTCCAGTATGTTAAAAATACTATACTTCTGGATGAATTTGAGAAGTTTGAAGCTAATTCTGGTAGTCAGAATTTTTTAAATCTCAAGATGCAAATTCCGTTTTTTCTAAAAATCAAGTTTCCATGACTAACATTTTGTTTCCAGCGGGGATATGTCGATCATTTTCCAGTTTGTCAAAAATACAATATTTTTGGATATATTTGAGAAGTTTGAGGCTAATTCTTGCAGTCACTATTTTTTTAGATTTTTTTAAATCACAAGATGCAAATTTCGTTTTCCCAAAAATCAAGTTTCGAGTGTTGAAATTTTGTTTCCAGTGGGGGTACGTCGATCATTTTCCAGTAGGTCAAAAATACAATATTTCTGGATGCATTTGAGAAATTTGAAGCTAATTCTGGCAGTCACTAGTTTTTTGGAATACTTTATATCACAACATGCAAATTTTACGTTTCAAGTTGATTTTGTTTCCAGTGGGGGTATGTAGATCATTTTCCAGTATATTAAAAATGCTAAATTTCTGGATGGATTTAAGGATTTTTGAAGCTAATTATGGCAGTCACTATTTTTAAAGAATTCTTTTAATCACAAGACGTAAATTCTGTTTTTCTAAAACTCAAGTTTTGAGTGCTGACATTTTGTTTCCTGTAGCGGTATATCGATCATTTTTCAGTATGTTATAAATATTATATTTCTGGATGGATTTGAGAAGTTTAAAGCTAATTCTGGCAATCACTATTTTTTTTAGAAGTTTTTAAATCACAAGATGCAAATTCTGTTTTTCTAAAACTCAAGTTTAGAGAGCTGACATTTTGTTTCCAGTTTCCAGTATGTTAAAAATACTATATTTCTGGATGAAATTGAGTAGTTTGAAGCTAATTCTGGTAGTCAGAATTTTTTAAATCTCAAGATGCAAATTACGTTTTTTCTAAAAATCAAGTTTCGATGGCTGACATTTTGTTTCCTGCGGGGATATGTCGATCATTTTCAAGTTTGTCAAAAACACAATATTTCTGGATGTATTTGAGAAGTTTGAAGCTAATTCTGGCGGTCACTATTTTTTTAGAATTTTTTAAATCACAAGATGCAAATTTCGTTTTTCTAAAAATCAAGTTTCGAGTGTTGACATTTTGTTTCCAGTGGGTGTATGTCGATCATTTTCCGATATGTCAAAAATACAATATTTATGGATGCATTTGAGAAGTTTGAAGCTAATTCTGGCAGTCACTATTTTTTTAGATTTTTTTAAATCACAAGATGCAAATTTCGTTTTTCCAAAAATCAAGTTTTGAGTGTTGAAATTTTGTTTCCAGTGGGGGTACGTCGATCATTTTCCAGTAAGTCAAAAATACAATATTTATGGATGCATTTGAGAAATTTGAAGCTAATTCTGGCAGTCACTATTTTTTTAGATTTTTTTAAATCACAAGATGCAAATTTCGTTTTTCCAAAAATCAAGTTTCGAGTGTTGAAATTTTGTTTCCAGTGGGGGTACGTCGATCATTTTCCAGTAGGTCAAAAATACAATATTTCTAAATGCATTTGAGAAATTTGAAGCTAATTCTGGCAGTCACTATTTTTTTGGAATTTTTTAAATCACAACATGCAAATTTCGTTTATCTAAATACCAAGTTTCAAGTTTATTTTGTTTCCGGTAGGGGTATGTCGACCATTTTCCAGTATATTAAAAACGCAATATTTCTGTGTAGATTTGAGGATTTTTTAAGCTAATTATGACAGTCACTATTTTTAAAGAATTATTTTAATCAAAATACTATTTTTCTAAAACTCAAGTTTTGAGTGCTGCCATTTTGTTTTCTGTAGGGGTATATCGATATATGGATGGATTTGAGAAGTTTAAAGCTAATTCTGGCAGTCACTATTTCTTTAGAATTGTTTAAATCACAAGATGCAAATTCCGTTTTTTTCTAGAAATCAAGTTTCGATGGCTGATATTTTGTTGCCAGTGGGGGTCTGTCGATCATATTTCAGTTTGTCAAAAACACAATATTTCTAGATGGATTTGAGAAGTTTAAATCTAATTCTGGCAATCACTATTTTTTTTAGAATTTTTTGAATCCCAAAATGCAAATTATATTTTTCTAAAAATCAAGTTTCGACTGCTGACATTTTGTTTCCAGTCGGGGTATATCGATTATTTTCCAGTATGTTAAAAATACTATATTTCTGGATGGAATTGAGAAGTTTTGAACCTAATTATGGCAGTCACCATTTTTTTGGAATTTTTCAATTCACAAGATACAAATTCTGTTTTTTCCAAAAATCAAGTTTCGATGGCTGAAATTGTGTCATTTTCCAGTTTATCAAAAATACAATATTTCTAATGGATTTGAGAAGTTTGAAGCTAATTCTGGCAGACACTATTTTTTTAGATTTTTTTAAATCACAAGATGCAAATTTCGTTTTTCTAAAAATCAAGTTTCGAGTGTTGACATTTTGTTTCCAGCACGTCGACCATTTTCCAGTATGGCAAAAATACAATGTTTTAAGATGGATTTGAAAAGTTTGAAGCAGTCAGGTAGTCACTCTTTGTTAATGCAATAGCTTCCAGCTTTAGTACGTCGATTTCGAAAATTCATAAATACGAAGGAGAAAGTTTAATCGATATATAAACTTAAAAAAACAAAATTTCGTTTTTCTAAAAATCAAGTTTCGAGTGTCGATATTTTGTTTCCAGTACGTCGATCATTTTCCAGTATGGCAAAAATACAATGTTTTAGGATGGATTTGAGAAGTTTGAAGCAGTCAGGCAGTCACTCTTTGTTAATGCAATAGCTTCCAGCTTTATTGCGTCGATTTCGAAAATTCATAAATACGAAGGAGAAAGTTGAATCGATAAAAACACTAAAAAAACAATTGGCTTTAAGAGTGTAAGGAAGAAAGTGTATTTTTTGTTCTCCATGTGTTTTGTTTGGAGGTTACGTCGACGAAGAACGGCATTACAGATTTAGTGCACATCTGGGACAAAATTAAAATAAAAGTATTTTGATTCTTTCTTCAAAAAGGAGACAGGGGGATATATTGTATGCTAAGTGGCTCTACAACTAAAATGTTTCACGAGCCGCCACTGTAATTATCATATTAGTGTAGTTACGATAGTTAACGATAATAATAATAAATTTCTTTATTCAAAAAGTTACGTTACCAAAGCAACAGATTTGCAACCGTTGCGTTCACACGTACGCTCAATCTCGCACGCTTGGACTGGCCCGTTCCAATCCCGCGCGATCGAACGTGCGTGTGAATGCAGGCACATCGCACAGTCTAAAAACGCACACTTTTTGTCGCACGAGATTAGCGCCTTGAAATTTTTCAGACTTTAAATTCTACGCGCTACTTCAAGCAAGCAAGCAAAACATTGCTTTTTGGAATTTTATTTAATTGTAATGCCATTGCTATATTTAATGTCATATTCACGATTTCTAGTTTACACACATGTTTGTGCGCGAGTTATTATATGTGAATCCCACATCTAACCCAACACTAAGCCATTCTTGGCATCAAATTTAATTACATTCGAGCGTTGAACGGAATTTATTTTAGAAAACCCAAAAGCAAATAAATCAAGCGCAGACTCTTTAAATTCGAAAAGGCCGTGAAACTACAATCCGTTTGATATGCGAGCGAGCGTTCTCGTGTGGTTTTTGTTTAGCCATAAAGGGTGGACCAGGTATTGTTGTAACAGAGAAGGACCAAAAGACTATACGCATATATATATATATATATATATATATATATATATATATATATATATATATGGAGAATGTGCGGTTGTATTGCATCTGCGAGGCCTGGAGCGCCGATGGAATGAATAGCTTAATTACTTTTTGAGGCCGGTGATTAATGGCCCACATGCGCTCGCATTGCAATTATAAGCGACTACATCCCCATCGCCCAGAAAGACCAGCTTCGGGCCCTATCACCACCCCAAGGCACCTCTTAATCGATCCGATGGGTTTTATGTAATTGCTCGGGTAATTAATAACAATTGTTTAATTTTCTACACTAATGGAAAAACGTTTCGTTCAAATGTATTCGTAGATAAATACCGTACCCTCTAGAAGGCCACGCCGGCCCACTAGCGTTAGCGCGCCATAAGTATTGCGGAGGGTCCTGGGTTCGAATCCCGGCGAGGGCATGGGTGTTTGTGGATGTCTATTTTCATTTAATATGAATAATATATTATAAATTATTGGTTGTGGCTGAATGACCTACGCTGTCTAAGCCAATGTCCCCATATTATCATCCATAATTCCCCAACCCAAATTTCCGTCAATCATCCTTCCTTTTAATAAAAAAAAAAACAATCTAGAAGGCCATGAAATGATTGTTTTAATTATCATATGTCAGCATTGATAAGTAAATATCGGTTTTGATAGAATCAGTTCTACAGAATGTTTAATATTTGTACACAAAGTTTTCGTTTTGAGAACGACGCAAACTCGGAACATTTCGTAGATAAGTACCATATGTTCGAATTCTTTTATCCTCTAGAAGGCTGTGGTATGATTGTTTTAATTATCATATGTCGGCAGTTTTGATAAGATCGGTTGTACAGAATGTTTTATATTTGTACACAAAGTTTTCGTTCTGGAAACAGCGCAAACTTGGAACATGAAGCGTTTCGTTCAAATTTTATCGTAGATAAGTACCGTATGATCGAATGCTCTAGAAGGCCGTGATACGATTGTTTTAATTATCGTTGTCGGCAGTGATAAGTAAATAAAGGTTTTGGTAGAATCAGTTCTACAGAATGTTTAATATTTGCACACAAAGTTTTCGTTCTGGAAACGGCGCAAACTTGGAACATGAAGCGTTTCGTTCGAATGTTATCGTAGATAAGTACCGTATGATCGAATTTTTTTATCCTCTAGAAGGCCGTGATACGATTGTTTTAATTGTCGCCGTCGGCAGTGATAAGTAAATATAAGTTTTGGTAGAATCAGTTGTGCAGAATGTTTAATATTGTACACAAAGTTGTCGTTCTGGAAACGGGGCAAACTGGAACACGGAGAATGATCGAATTCCTTACAGCTATGTGTAGTAAATTTATTCAACATAAATGTAACCTTAAACCTTATTGAATTTGACTTGTGAATATTATAATTTTAATCTACTCCACCAATAAAGAATACTGAATACTGAATATTGAAACAGTCCATGTATGGTAATCTGCAATTCTTCGAAAACTAATTTTTCGAATACGAATTATTCGAAAACAAATTAAGAATACTGAATACTGAATACTGAAACAGTACATGTATGGTAATCTGTAATTCTTCGAAAACTAATTTTTCGAATACGAATTATTCGAAAACAAATTAAGAATACTGAATACTGAAACAGTACATGTAGGGTAATCTGTAATTCTTCGAAAACTAATTTTTCAAATACGAATTATTCGAAAACAAATTCTTCGATTGTAAATTCTTCAAAAATAGATTCTTCAAATGATCAAATCTAATAGCCTGTAATTCTTCGAAAATAAATTTTTCGAAAATTAATTATTTCTTAGAGTAATCAATTTTAGAACACCTGTCTTAAAACAAATTTAAATAAAAACAGTTTTTATTTTGTGACGTTGCAACAGCATTTTGAATTTGACGCTTTCAGTATTTAATTATGTCACATGTCATACTCATAGTGTCATGTCCAAATCATTGAATTAACTATTCTAAGAAATACTATTAATTATTCAAAAAATTGCGTGGAAGGCGTTTATAGACTTCTGCAGGAATGCAACAACAGAAAATATGAATTGTGATAATTCCTTCAAGAAAGCTGCCTTAGGCAACAAAACGACGCCGTTTGGAAACGGTTTCGTAATTACCAATGTTCTTGGGTTATTATAACTAAAAATGGTGATGTGGCCATCATGTTACTTTCTCCGACTTGAAATCATATTTTAAATGTCTATCGAGCGTTGTGTAAACTGACGTTTAAAACGCCAAAATTATGAAAGATGGAAAAATTATACTTTAAATTCAAAAACTCAGTTTATTCAAAAACTAAAGGGATTTCGAAAAACCTTATTCTTTATAAGTTGTTCATTTTAGCATTCTCTACAATTATTATTAACATAAATTTGCTGTAACTATAATCGTTTTATAATTATAAACCAAAAATTAAAAAAAATAAATAAATTTTTTTCTCGAATAAAAATGATTTTATGAAAAATGTTTTCAAGCAAAAGATGTTTATTTCTTTGTTGTCTTCAATTTTTGTTTAAATGTTTTTGTGATATCTTTCATATTTAAGAAAATATTGGCGAAAAACAAAAAACAGTTAAGGTAAACGCCCACTTCTGGTGTACGAAATTTTACCAAAAGCTTTTCAGTTCTTCAGATTGTCAAATAAGACTGATGTTCAAAGTTTCATATCAATTGCTCTATTAGTTTTTGAGATACAGTGCGCACAGACAGACACACACACAGACACAATTTTCTTTTTCCAGAAATTGTTGAAATTGCATCTAGGGATCCCAAAACGGATATTTCCGTAAAAAAAAATTTTGAAAAAAAATCACGATCACAATACTTTCTCGTACTTCGTAGCGAAGAAAGTAAAAACCAATAATATAGGAACAGCAAGTTTGGAAATAGATAAATTCAACGCATTTGTCCTCTTTTCCGTATCGGAACGCGGTATGTAGAAAGCTATAAACCGGCGCATCCACCATAAATTGCAAAATAAATTTAATAAACTGTAACAATGATTACATTCTCAAATTATAAATTTTAACCCAGTTTGTAATTTAGATAATGTTGATATGGCGATCATATAACTTTCTCCGATTTGATGAAAGAAACTTGATTGATATTTTTCATGTTTACAATTTTTCTTCAAACTAGAGGACGCTTTAAATAAACATTAGCTTTATTTGACAATCCAAAGGACTGAAAAGCTTTTGGTAAAATTTTGAATACAGCAAGTGAGTGAAAAAAAAATTAAATGTGATTTATACTACAAAAATATTTTCATAAATCATTTTCGAGAAAAAATAAAAAATAATCGATAGCCATTGTATTTATTATTTATTATGTATTTAGTAAGTACAATATATTCAAACTATTTTTAGTCTTCTTTAAATTTATTTAATGCATCCGCAATAAGTGAGGTTTTCTCAAGTTTAAAATAAAGTTCAACTAGAAACTATTAAACCAAAATGTTCAAAGGCGTACATAGGTTATAAGTATTTGCATTGTTTCTTTGAAGTAGGACAGAACAGTTGGAAAGTTCTTTTAGAAACACCCTGAATATTGATTATTTCATATGAGTATGAGAAAGTTTTTCAAAACCTATAAAATCGAAGTCTAAACTCGTTATTCAATTTTTTAAATTCTATGAATTTTTGAAGTAAAAAAAAGTACAAAACTTTCGAGTACGCTGTTCAATTCTAATGACGTCAACGTGTATGTAATTTAGTATTATTCTAAAACGACAAAAAAATTTGTTGACGATATTAACGAAACATATCTAAACTGTATGTTTTACGGCTTCAAAATTGGGATTTTGAAAATAAACGCGCGTTAGTCGATATTAACAGTTTCTTTTTGGCTTTGGCATTAACCGTTTTCAATAGTTTAAATTTGGAAAATTGTGTACCTGAAAAAATACATTAAACATTGTTGTGTAAAATTAAGGCGACAGGTTATTCACGTTCAAAATCAAGAAAATATTTTTCAAAATCGCAAGAAACGCGTTGTTAAATTTGGATGATAACGAAAATGTCCAAAGCCAACAAAATTACTTTTTTGATTTTTGGAAATTGACAGTTTCGCCGAATTCGATGTTCGTGATTTACGATTAAGATTTCATCGCTCTCCCAAATATCTGTTTTTTTTTGCCTGGCACTCCTAAACTTATTTTCAATTGTGTTTCGTTCAAGAACACATTTAATTATGCATGAATACGTAATCGGAAGTGGATGAATGATTACCGCGAAAGCCAAAGCCAAAGTCAAAGTCAAAGCTAAAGCCAAAAAAATATAGAAACGTCAAAGTTTGGCATTTCTACCTTTAACGGTGTTTGGAATACTTATATTCCAATAGTAATCTCCGTTTCCCCATTGGCAACTAACTACACTGATGAGACCTGAAAGGTCGAAACCAATATTTAATGTTAAAAAAAAATGTTTTGTATAATGAATCGACAATCGCTGGTTAGTGTTGCAATTTCATGTACAAATCGTTTTTAAATTTAATAATCAATTTTTGCACATCATGAGAAAAAAACTTTTTTTATCGTGGGCCATAGGATTTTACATGCTAAAAATTACACCTTGTGTAAATGCATATTTTATCATAAAATTTTGAAGAAAATTTTAGTAAGTAATAAATCAATAATTTTTCTACATGATGCGCGTAGTCAGAATAATTTAAACATGTTTTATTCCATTAAAAAATGAAATTATTTAAAATAAATAACTGAGCAAACATAATCAAAGTACCTTGAATTTCTGAAATGTCAGATTGATTAGTGAATTAATTTCATTTTTGAATGGAATAAAACATGTTTAAGTTAATCTAATTAAGCGCATCATGTGGAAAAGTAATTGATTTATTACTAATTAAAATTTGCTTTAAAAGTATATGTTAAAATATACATTAACACAAGGTATAATTTTTAGGATGTAAAATCCTATGGCCCACGATAAAAAAAAACATACTGTATATATTTTGTACAGTGAATTGACAACGCTGGTTAGTTTTGCATTTTTAAGTACATATTTACCGTCGTTTTGAAATTGAATAATCTTTTTTTTTATTACTATTACCATGGAAAATCCATGCAATATTAACTAATGTTAAATTTTACGACTTACACTATCCACCGCAACAATAAAGATCGACGTGCATCTTGACGATTCAATTATTCGTTTTACACGTTTTTATGGTAATTTATGTTAAGGTATTCGAAAATTTGTGCGTCGAGTCATCACTCGGCTAATCCGGGCCCGGCGTGAACAGCTCTAACAGATGCCTTGTCAAAATTCCCAGATTTAAATGTACAGATATTACGGAATTGGATAATATTTGTCAACGTTAATCTGATTTACACGAGTCTTTGTCGCCGTATCTGACGAATTTATCTCACCGAATCACCTTTACGTGCCGATAATTTACATTTTGGAGAGGTGTCCATGGACTTTAAGACGATAGATTCACACTCAAATTATCTGGATACTAAAAAATAAATATTGTTTCTCCATTAGAAGACGTACAGACCGGTTCCGACCTTTCAGGTATCACCAGTGCGGTTAGGAGCTAATGGGGAAAGGGGAATATAAATATTCCAAACACCGTTAATGATAGAAATGACAAAGTGGCGGAATCTGTTGCCTGAATGTAGTACTAAACCCAATCTGAGTGAATATGCAAACGGCGGCAAATGTAACAATAATAATGTGGTTGTGCCATTCAGATTGGCTATAGTAAAGAGGCTTCCAATAAGAGGTTTTATTTTGAATAGTCCGCTATCTGGGCAGCTGTCATCTTTTGACATTTGACAAGTAAAAACTATGCCATTAGTAAAAATGTAACGATACACGCTTCAACAACGCATTGAAATTATTCAGGCAACTTCGGCGTTTCTACCATTAACGACGTTTGGAATATTTATATTCCAATAGTAATTTCCGTTTCCCCGTTAGTGATCTAAAAGATAGATTTACAATTACAGCGACATCTATTGTCTTAACCAAAAATTTACCCAATTAAGTGGAGTTATCGAAAGAAATACGAAAGGTATTTTATTTGCAAATTCAATTTCTTTTATTAGAGATACAGATTTCTCTTTTCTAATTTAATCAGGAACGTACACGTGCGAACCAAACTTAATACGAATTTTTCAAAAAATCCATTGTTATCGCCAGACTGTACGCAATGAAACGTTTACAACTTCCGGAATCAGAGCGGAATGCACGTTTTCATCACCGGATCACACGAGCAGAAAAGCAATAAAAAAAAAACAACAAAAATAGAAAAGCTCTCGCCCTCTCTTGTACCTTTTATAAATATTTGATGTTCGTATGTGTAATGTAAATGTTGAATGAGAATAGTATTGTTGGTGGTCGTGTGCCTGCCTGATCGTATGTGCCTATGTGAGCGCGCGCGTGTGTATGTGTGTGTGTGTAAAGTACACAAGGCAGGTGACATGACAGGCGAGTGATGTTTGGAGTGACGTGTGACAGGCCCTCTCCACTCTAATCGGGCCCGATCTGTCCGTCAATTCTGCGGTGCTCTGCTTTGGAACTGCCGCAAAACTGCACTGCGGATGCGAAACGCAAACGCGAATAAAAGTAAATACATAATACATAAATAAATAAATAAATGAGCAGAGAGAGAGAGAGATGGAGGGAGAGAGCGCGCCCCGGGGCTGCTCCTATAAATATTAGAGGAACTAATTCCATTTAAGAAAGTTCGCCAACTCGCTCGGAATTTAATACGGAATTGCACTTAAATTTCAACTTGCAGGGAATTGTGCTGCCTTTACAGCTTAAAAATTCAATTTTCTCATTTTTTACATGAATTAAAGTAACTCGGTCCCCGCAGTATTTATTGTTAACAACAAATTTAATGGAAACCAAAATCTTTTCGCTCTTAATCATCTTATACCGTGGGTACGTTTATTTCTCATCCATACCCTGTTGTATCCTTTGTTTATTGGTGATAGGAAGAATCCAAAACCTAATTCATACTGTATCCTGGCATATTTACGGATGCAAACGAACGATTTTTTGACCCGCTTATTTTCATTCGGCTCATTTGAAAGAGTCGGGTCTAAAGACCTGCATGACTTATTTTGTTACACCGTTACACGCTTGTGATTGAATCCAAAGAATTGGCTCGGTTAGTGCAGAAGCAATCAATTCAATTTGACCCGATGGGAAGCGATGAATAATAATTAATATCGGCTCAATCACAACCGCTTCACCACCATCACTCGGTTCAGAAAATATTTTTTTTTACAATAAAAGTCCAGGGGTCAAAAATGCAATAATGAGCTAGGTCGAAAGATCTTTGTTTAATGACCTGCTCATTTTCGTTCGGCTCACGTGAAAGAGTCGATTTATTGAGCCGGGTCTAAAGACCTGTATACCGTATTTCGTTGCACCGTACGCAGCCGGATGTGAATCTCAAAAATTAGGAAAGGGGTGTCGGCAACTTTTTATACAATCATGATCTAGAATGAATTTTAAAGAAATTGGGCAAATTTTAAGCCGATAGCAATTGTTTTTATATAACCGTTTATCAAGATGATAGCAATTGTTTGTATGTATATACATATTTTTAGAGGCAAAATTATTATAATTTTTTAAAACTTTGCGTGGAATTATCTCAAAAAATGGAAAGTGTTTACAACTTTTTACAAGTTTACAATCTAGAATAAATTTTGAGTAAAATTTGTAAAGTTGTAAGCTGATAGCAATTGTTTTTATATATTTTTTTCCAATCGCCGAAATGATTATAATTTTTTACACTTTTGCGTTATTTTCAATTGAGATTATCTCAAAAATTAGGGAACTTCCTAGAATATCACAAACTAGAATGTATTTTGAGTAAATTTGGAAGTTATCAGTCGATAGTGATTGTTTTTTTTTTAAATTTTTTCGAGTCGGAAAAATAAGTTAATTTCTTTTAAATGATTATCTTAAAACATTACTACATTGAGTTTGCAATAAAATTATGATTTAAAATGAATTTTGGGTAAATTTAGAAAGTTTTAAGACGATGGCTAATTTTTATATATTTTTTTTCATTCGCCGAAATTATAAAAAATTCTTACACTTTTACCTTATGTTCAATTGGGATTATCTCGAAAATTAGGGAGGGGTGTATGCAACTTTTTACAATATCACAATGTAGAATGTATTTTGACTAAATTTTGAAAGTTTCAAATCGATGGCAATTGTTTTTATATTATTTTCCAGTCGACGAAATGATTACAGTTTTCTTTAATTTTTGAGCTCTGTTTAAATGGGATTATCTTAAAATATAGACAAAGTGAATCTGAAATATTTTACAAAATCATAATTTGAGTGAATTTAGAAAGTTTCAAGCCATGACAAGCATTTTTATATATTTTTTTTCTAATCGCCGAAAACTTTTGGCTGTATTCAAGTGGGATTTTCTTAAAATTTAGGTAAGGGATGTTTCCAATTTTTAATAAAAACATAATCTATAATGAATTCTGAATAAATTTGGAGAGTTTCAAGCCGATGGCAAATGTTTTTATATTTTTTTCAAGGCGACGAAAAGATTACTATTTTTTACAACATTAGGCCCTGTTCAAGTGGGATTATTTTAAATTTTAGGGAAGGAGTGTATGCAACTTTTAGTAAAATCGCAATCTAGAATGAATTTTGAGTAAATTTGAAAAGTTTCAAACCGATGGCAATTGTTTTTATATTTTTTTTACAAGTCAATGAAAAATTACCATTTTTTACTGTGTTCGAGTGGGTTTATCTTAAAATTTGGGGAAGGGGTGTCTGCAACTTTTAATTAAATCACAATCTATAATGAATTTTGAATAAATGTGGAATGTTTCAAGCCGCTGGCAATTGTTTTTTAAATTTTTTTCAAGTCAATAAAAAGTTTACTATTTCTTAGAACATTTGGCTCTGTTCAAGTGGGATTATTTTAAATTTAGGGAAGGGGTACCTGCAGCTTTTAATAAAATCACAATCTAGAATGAATTTTAAGTAAATTTGGAAAGTTTCAAACCGATGGCAATTGTTTTTATATTTTTTTCAAGTCGAAGAAAAGATTAAAATTTTTTCACAACTTTTGGCTCTGTTCAAGTGGGATTGTTTTAAAATTTAGGGAAGGGGTACCTGCAGCTTTTAACAAAATCACAATCTAGAATGAATTTTGAGTAAATTTGGAAAGTTTCAAACCGATGACAATTGTTTTTATATTTTTTTTTCAAGGTGACGAAAAAAATTACTATTTTTTACTCTGTTCGAGTGGTTTTATCTTAAAATATTGGGAAGGGGTATATGCAACTTTTAATTAAATAACAATCTAAAATGAATTTTGAATAAATGTGGAATGTTTCAAGCCGCTGGCAATTGTTTTTATATTTTTTTCAAGCAATGAAAAGATTACTATTTCTTACAACATTTGGCTCTATTCAAGTGGGATTATTTTAAAATTTAGGGAAGGGGTACGAGCAGCTTTTAACAAAATCCCAATCCAGAATGAATTTTGCGTAAATTTGGAAAGTTTCAAACCGATGGCAATTGTTTTTATATTTTTTTCAAGTCAATGAAAAAATTACTATTTTTTACTGTGTTCGAGTGGGTTTTTCTTAAAATTTGGGGAAGGGGTATATGCAAATTTTAATTAAATCACAATCTATTATGAATTTTGAATAAATGTGGAATGTTTCAAGCCGCTGGCAATTGTTTTTATATTTTTTTCAAGTCAATGAAAAGATTACTATTTCTTACAACATTTGGCTCTGTTCAAGTGGGATTATTTTAAAATTTAGGGAGGGGGTACCAGCAGCTTTTAACAAAATCCCAATCTAGAATGAATTTTGAGTAAATTTAGAAAGTATCAAACCTATGGCAAATGTTTTCATATTTTTTCCAGGCGACAAAAAGATTACTATTTTTTTACAACTTTTGGCTGTGGTCGAGTGGGATTATCTTTAATTTTAGGGAATGGGTTTCTGAAACTTTTTACAATCTCATAATCTAGAATTAATTTTGAGTAAATCTGGAAAGTTTCAAGTCGCCGGCAATTGTTTTTAAATTTTTTTCAAGTCAAAGAAAATATTACTATTTTTTATAACATTTGGCTCTGTTCAAGTGGGATTATTTTAAAATTTAGAGAAGGGGTACCTGCAGTTTTTAATAAAATCACAATCTAGAATTAATTTTGTGTAAATTTGAAAAGTTACAAACCGATGGCAATTGTTTTTACATTTTTTTCAAGTCAATAAAAAAATTACCATTTTTTACTGTGTTCGAGTGGGTTTATCTTAAAATTTGGGGAAGGGGTATATGCAACATTTAATAAAATCACAATCTAGAATGAATTTTGCGTAAATTTGGAAAGTTTCAAACTGATGGCAATTGTTTTTATATTTTTTTTCAAGGTGACGAAAAAAATTACTATTTCTTTACTGTGTTCGGGTGGTTTTATCTTAAAATATTGGAAAGGGGTATAGGCAACTTTTAATAAAATCACAATCTAGAATGAATTTTGAGTAAATTTGGAAAGTTTCAAACCGATGGCAATTGTTTTTATATTTTTTCCAGGCGACAAAAAGATTACTATTTTTTTACAACTTTTGGCTGTGTTTGAGTGGGATTATCTTTAATTTTAGGCAATGAAAAGTCGAAGAAAAGATTACTATTTTTTTTACAACTTTTGGCTCTGTTCAAGTGTGCTTATTATAAATTTAGGGGAGGGGTATCTGCAGATTTTAACAAAATCATAATCTAGAATGAATCTTGCGTAAATATGGAAAGTTTCAAATCGATGGCAATTGTTTTTATATTTTTTTTTCAAGGTGACGAAAAAAATTACTATTTTTTACTGTGTTCGAGTGGTTTTATCTTAAAATTTTGGGAAGGGGTATATGCAATATTTAATAAAATCACAATGTAGAATGAATTTTGCGTAAATTAGGAAAGTTTCAAGCCCATAGCAATTGTTTTTATATTTTTTTCAAGTCGAAGAAAAAATTACTATTTTTTTACAACTTTTGGCTCTGTTCAAGTGTGATTATTATAAATTTAGGGGAGGGGTATCTGCAGATTTTAACAAAATCATAATCTAGAATGAATTTTGCGTAAATTTGGAAGGTTTCAAACCGATAACAATTGTTTTTATATTTTTTTCAAGGCGACGAAAAGTTTACTATTTTTTACCGTGTTCGAGTGGTTTTATCTTAAAATTTAGGGAAGTGGTATATCCAACATTTAATAAAATCACAATCTAGAATGAATTTTGAGTAAATTTGGAAAGTTTCAAGCCGATGGCAATTGTTTTTATATTTTTTTCAAGTCGAAGAAAAAATTACTATTTTTTTTACAACTTTTGGCTCTGTTCAAGTGTGATTATTATAAATTTAGGGGAGGGGTATCTGCAGATTTCAACAAAATTATAATCTAGAATTAATTTTGCGTAAATTTGGAAAGTTTCAAACCGATGGCAATTGTTTTTATATTTTTTTCAAGTCGAAGAAAAAATTACTATTTTTTTTACAACTTTTGGCTCTGTTCAAGTGTGATTATTATAAATTTAGGGGAGGGGTATCTGCAGATTTTAATAAAATCATAATCTAGAATGAATTTTGCGTAAATTTGGAAGGTTTTAAACCGATAACAATTGTTTTTATATTTTTTTCAAGGCGATGAAAAGTTTACTATTTTTTACCGTGTTCGAGTGGTTTTATCTTACAATTTAGGGAAGTGGTATATCCAACCTTTAATAAAATCACAATCTAGAATGAATTTTGCGTAAATTTGGAAGGTTTCAAACCGATGACAATTGTTTTTATATTTTTTTCAAGGTAATGAAAAAAATTACTATTTTTTACTGTGTTCGAGTGGTTTTATCTTAAAATTTTGAGAAGGGATATATGCAACTGTTAATAAAATCACAATCTAGAACGAATTTTGAATAAATTTGAAAAGTTTCAAGCCGATAACAATTGTTTTTATATTTTTTTCAAGTCAATAAAAATATTACTATTTTTTACTCTGTTCGAGTGGGATATCCTGCGACGTAAAAAATACAACATTTATTATTAAATGCTGTTGATATTAAGAATATATTGGGTGTGGTTTTTCACATCGAGTTGTAGATTACATGACTGTGACAAACTACACAAATAGGTTATTGCAGCATTTCGATAAATATGGTTATAAATGAATGTGGTTTATCTCAAGAAATTTGATACAACGCGCCACTGCTTGAAATTACACGCCGTGAGAGTGTATAATTTCACTTTTACCATTCAAACCATTACCTCTCGAAATTCTAAGAAAACCGAAGGGATAGATATCCATCGTGACAATAAGATGACCAGGACCACCCAGGCCCCAAACGCAGCATTGATGAAATATGTGGTCTAAAGAATTTATTTTTTTCTCACTGTTCGGTGAAGGGATGTGTCCGGGACATTGGTAGGATAAAAGATGTATGCGTGTGCGTGTGCGTGCGTGTGTGTGTGTTTAAGGAAAAGGAAACGCAGGAGCAAGGAGGACATGACGGCATTAACATAATCCGGAGAGGGCCCATCCTTTTTCCCGCTTTTGTTCGAGACGATAATATTTGTCGGAAGCCGCACGAGCAATTCGTGTTTATAGAAAACCAATAAAGGGGTGCATTTTTCGAGAATGCAAATCCCGACACAAATCTGTGTATGACGTCATTGGGCAATTGAGGGGTTGAAATCAGACATGTAATAGTGTTCCGAAATTCCCGCCCCGGCTCGGCGCAGGCATTCTTCCACTCTATGCATTTGACTTTTAGATAACGGACGGACAAATAACGATAAAATTATTCCATTATTCAAATTGGGGTGTACGGGGATGGAAGAGTCCCTGTTTTGCGTGGGGTGGTGTTTGTGTGTGCCGGGCTGCGAGGAAAGGATTGATACTCCACTAAACGTATTCATTAAACGTATTTACATAAAGCTAGAATTAGCATTTACAGAATAAACACGGCCATCAATTAATCCGCGCATTCATTAGCATTTCCGATTAGTAGCTTTGTCTGCTCAAAAATAAATACATACTACACCTCCTAACTAGTTTGTCTGGATGATACACGAAAACTAAGTATGGCGTGACGTCCTATTTACCGTTCCTCTTTGTCCCGGATAATCCCTTCATCCGTTTATCCGCTCATAACTTCCCGAACAGAACTACTTTAAAATCTGCCAAATAAATTCACCCACAAATAACCTGCTTGACTACAGGTTACCAGGTATACATTCCATTACGGCTCATTTCCCCTCACGAGTTACCTCTTCAATTACACCACCCTCTAATAAATATTTATACCGCAAATTGCATTATAATCCAACAGTTATTTATTTGTCGATCGCATTTGGTTTCAGTAATGTAAAGCGTGTTTAATTGTATACAAAATATGTTTTCTTGAGGAATTTGTTCCCAAGTACGAATGTACTCGAAACATTTTACCCATTTTACTTCTTACTTTTGCCCAAAAATTGGCTTTGAAATGATTTCCTGAAGAAACCACTGGTTCGATTGGGTGTTTCTATACATCACTGGAAAGATCCCCCTAAGACGCTTTAAAAAATGTACTTTTGCAAGAACCAATGTGAATTTGAAGCGCCTGACGCGCCAGCAAAGAAAACTCGAAAATGGAAAAATTAAAAAAAAATCAACTTTTTTAATAATCATCGTAGACCCTTATGTAATACCATACGAGCCAAATCGATTGGCGTTAAAAAAATTAATCTAGGAAACAATGCAGAAAAATTGGCTAGTCACCAAGAACATTCAATTTTAGCTGATTACAAATTTTGTTCTCGTGGGATTAGCTCGAAATATTCGCAAATTTTGTCAGTATCGTAGAGTAACATGTTGTTTGAGTAAATTTGGAAAATTTTAAGTGTCTGGCAATTGTTTTTATATTTTTATTAAGCGCTTGAGAAAAAGTGCAATTTTCGATGATTAGAAAATTTGTTCTCGTAGGATTAACTCGAAATTTAGCAAAGGGATGTTTGTAGATTTTGATGGTATCGTGGAGTAAAATGTTGTTTGAGTAAATTTGGAAAATTTCAAGTGTCTGGCAATTGTTTTTATATTTTTTTAAGCGCTCGAGAAAAAGTGCAATTTTAGATGTTTACAAATTTTGTTCTCGTGGAAGTAGCTCGAAATTTAGCCAAGGGATGTTTGCAGATTTTGATAGTATCGTGGATTAATATGTTGTTTGAGTAAATTTGGAAAATTTCAAGTGTCTGGCAATTGTTTTTATATTTTTTTAAGCGCTCGAGAAAAAGTGCAATTTTAGATGTTTACAAATTTTGTTCTCGTGAAAGTGGCTCGAAATTTAGCCAAGGGATGTTTGCAGATTTTGATAGTATCGTGGAGTAATATGTTGTTTGAGTAAATTTGGAAAATTTCAAGTGTCTGGCAATTGTTTTTATATTTTTTTTAAGCGCTCGAGAAAAAGTGCAATTTTAGATGTTTACAAATTTTGTTCTCGTGAGAGTAGCTCGAAATTTAGCCAAGGGATGTTTGCAGATTTTGATAGTATCGTGGAGTAATATGTTGTTTGAGTAAATTTGGAAAATTTTAAGTGTCTGGCAATGCTTTTTATATTTTTTTTAAGTGCTTGAGAAAAAGTGCAATTTTAGATGTTTATAAATTTTGTTCTCGTGGAAGTAGCTCGAAATTTAGTCAAGGGATGTTTGCAGATTTTGATAGTATTGTGGAATAATATGTTGTTTGAGTAAATTTGGATGCGTCAGCAAAGAAAACTCGAAAATGGAAAAAATCGAAAAAATCAACATTTTTAATAATAATTACGATTTTTGATCACGATACATTCCCGTATTTCGTACGGAGTAAGTGAAGACTGTTTATCAACAAAAACGTGTATGGTGAGCCCCTAAAAAATCATAACTCATTTCAAAGTATTCAGATTTTTTAATTAAAAACACAATTAATTAATAAAAAAATCTAGCTATAAGCTCAAATTGAATTATACATTTTTATGACAATTTGTATATGTTATGTTTGATTTTGAGTCAAAACATGCTTCTTTTAATTTTATTTTATTTTATTTAACGGATTCACCTTTTTACAGATTTATAGTTCCTATTTCTCTCTTAAATTATAATAAAATACAGTAAGAACGAAAGTGCCTCGTAATAAGAAAAATATAAGCATACATCACTAATCAAAGTAATCTTCTAAACTATACAATTAGTTTTCGCTTAAGAGCTTAAATAAATTAGTAATTAATTTAAATTGGAAACATAATATTAAATTAAATGAATAAAATTAGTAAATAAGTTAAAACTTGGCTTGACTTGAATTTAAATAATGTCGCGGATTTATTGGTCGAGCTGAGAATAGAATGTTACTCTTACATTACAATAAAATATACTAAATATACAATAAACACATTAATTTATTCAATAGTTGAAATTTCAAAAATAATAAAGTATAATCACTGAATAAAACACTAAGTTTTTTACGACAATTTAATTAAAAATTAAAATTAAATTGTGGTAAAAAACATAGTAAGAGTTTTATTCAGTGATTTTATAATGAATTACCACGTAGTAACGGTCGCAACCATCACCATGAATAAATAAAGTCTAAATAGTACAAGATCACTGAAAATAATTATTATTTTGATTTTCAATTTCGGAACAAAATTCAAAATCAATGGCTTTTTGATGCAATTTTTTAACACCGTTAAAAAAGCAGCATAAGAATTTAGACAAACATCGTAAGAGATATTATATATACAACATCATTATTTATAAAGTATGTTCATTAAAAAAAACCTCAAGTGTGCCATGATTTTTTATTTTTAAAAATTTAAGTTGGTAACATAGTTCAATTCCTAACATGGGTGCCAACATAAATGTTTAAAAATAAAAAAAATCATAGCACACTTGATGTTTTTTTTTTAATGAACATACGATATATTATTGTAAGGCACATCTCTATATTGAGTATAAGATTTTGTACCATCTGTAAAAGGGCTACTGGCCTGATGGTATTTCCACCCATGTCGTTATTTGTATTGATAGATATTATTAAACTGAATTGAAAAATTCACAATTATTTATTCAATAAAGTTTAGCGTATACACGCCATAAACAAATTGGCAATATTTTGTGTTGAGTAGGTACGTGTCAAATTACCATTTCTTCATGGCGAGTAAACTCGTCAAAATTACCAAAAAATAAGTGGCAATATTTCGTGTTTATATCGAGTAGGTACTCATCATAAAACAAAATATTGCCTTTTGTCATGGCGAGTATACTCGCCAAACACAGCCAACTGGTTAACTTAATTTAATCACTTATTCTACCACTTACTAGTTTTAGTTAATCCAATTTTCAATACACGGCACACTAAAACACAACACAACACGTGAACACTCACTCGGTTGAAGTTACACTGCCGGCTTGAACGATGTTCAATGATTGGTGTATTTGCATCTTTGTCTATCTAATGTGTACATTGAAATGAATTTTATTCGAATTGGAGCTGCAGATAAGCACTGATAACAGGCGAAGAAAGAACGAGTTTTTTGCGACCTCTACGCCGCCGGGGCAAAGGCTGATAGCACCTGACCATATTTTCCAGTTCTATCAATGCGAGTTCGGTGTTTTAGATCGTAACAGACGACAAAGAAATAAACATCTTTTGTCATAAAATTATTGGTTTTCGAGAAAAAAAAATAGACAGTATTACAGGAAATTATCATAAATTTTTTATCCTTATGTATATTTCAACCAACATGCATTTTCCGCGAATTCATAGTTCGGTGTCTTAGATCTTAATAAAATAACAGACGACAAAGAAATGAACATCTTTTGTTTGAAAATATTTTTTATAAAATTATTGATTTTCGAGAAAAAAAAATAGACAGTATTAGAGGAAATTATCATAAATTTTTTATCCTTATGTATAATCCAACCAACATGCATGTCCGCGAATTCATTACACCTGGATGAATGCAAGTAATAATTTATCACATGCGGGCAGTTGAAATATGCCAATTAATATTTTCCTGTTTGTAATTTCAATTTAATCGTGTTTTAAACGATACCCCTGTTAGATTATTATACGGAATTATTTTTATTGGCATATTAAACATCAAATGCAGTAGATTCACATAAAATTACTGTAAAATATTCTTCCACCTTGCATTTCTTTTAATTATAAGGCGATTGAACATTTATAGAAAATTAGTTTGTATTCTACACTATACGATAGTGTGCCTTTGTGCGGCGAGACTGACAAAAACCAGAACTGCCTAGCCCGCAAAATGAGTTCAATGGTTGACGGCACCAGATGGCGCATTCGGATATCTGCCATTGCGATCATACCTAAACGCGATTCCTACAAATTTTTAGATTGAAAATTTTGAAAATAGAAAAACAATCGCTACAAACTTCAATCTTTTCAAATTTACTCAAAATAGTTTATGCATTATGAATCTATAAAAATCTGATAATATGCCTAAGCTAGATTTCTAAATAATCATCCCTAAACACGATTTATTCCAGTTTTTAGGTTGAAAATTTCCACTTGTAAAAAATAGGAAAATTTTCAAAATTTACGCAAAATAAATTATGTTTCATGAGCTAAAAATACACTTACCTAAATTGACACTTGGATACCCCATGTTGTAATTCTCAGGTTGCACATTTTCTAACTCCACTGAAAAAAATAGATAAACAATCGTCAGAAACTTTAAAACTTCAAAATTTATACAAAATTAATGTGTGTTTAGGAATCTATAAAAATCTGTAAATATCTTTTGCCTAGATTATCAAATAATCGCCCCTAAAACTTCTCTTTACAATTTTTAGGTTATTTTGACTTTGAGCAAAAAAATAGGAAAACAACAAATTTTAAACTTTTTTAATTTACTTAGAATGGATTGTGCTCCATAAATCTATAAAAATCTGATAATATGCCTAGGCTAAATATCAACATGAAAACACTGCATTTTAAGTCACGGGTCGAACATTTTCGACGTCGCCAAAAAAAAAAAAGGCACACCCTTCAAATTCCTAAAATTTATTTAAAATAGATTGTGCTTCATGAATCTATAAAAATCTGCAAACATTCCTTGGAAAGATTTCAAAATAGTCATATTAGAAAACACCGCGTTTTAAATCTCAGGCCGTAAATTTTTCGCAAAAAAATAGAAAACAAAATGTCAAAAACTTCAAACTTCAAAAATTTACATAGTAATCTAATAAAATCACAATCTAGAATTAATTTTGAGTGATTTTGGCCGATGACATTTGTTCTAATCGCCGAAAATATGACTATTTTTTACAACTTTTGGCTTTGTTCAAGTAGGATTATCTTAAAATTTAGGGAAGGAGTATTTGCAACTTTTCACGAAATCACAATCTAGAATTCATTTTGAGTAAATTTGGAAAGTTTCAAGCCGATGGCAATTGTTTTTATATTTTTTTCTAATCGCCGAAAATATGACTATTTTTTTACAACTTTTTGCTCTGTTCAAGTGCGATTATTTTAAAATTTAGGGAAGGAGTATATGCAACTTTTAACGAAATCACAATCTAGAATTCATTTTGAGTAAATTTGTAAAGTTTCAAGCCGATGGAAATTGTTTTTATACTTTTTTCGTATCCCCGAAAATATGACTATTTTTTTACAACTTTTCGCTCTGTTCAAGTGGGATTATCTTAAAATTTAGGGAAGGATTATATGCAAATTTTAACGAGATCACAATTTAGAATTCATTTTGAGTAAATTTGTAAAGTTTCAAGCCGATGGCAATGGTTTTTATATTTTTTTCGAATCGCCGAAAACATGACTGTTTTTTTACAACTTTTCGCTCTGTTCAAGTGGGATTATCTTAAAATTTAGGGAAGGAGTATATGCAACTTTTAACGAAATCACAATCTAGAATTCATTTTGAGTAAATTTGGAAAGTTTCAAGCCGATGGCAATTGTTTTTATATTTTTTTCGAATCGCCGAAAATATGACTATTTTTTACAACTTTTCGCTCTGTTTAAGTGGGATTATCTTAAAATTTAGGGAAGGGGAGTTTTCAACTTTTAACAAAATCACAATCTACAATGCAATTTGAGTAAATTTTGAAAGTTTTGAGACGATGGCAATTGTTTTTATATTTTTTTCTAATCGCCGAAAATATGACTATTTTTTACAACATTTGGCTCTCTTCAAGTTGAAAAAAAAATATGAAAACAACTCCACAAGGCTTGAAACTCTCCAAAATTACTCAAAATAGATTCCGCTTTATAATTCCCTTAAAATCCAAAAACATCCCTCAACAAGATTACAAGATAATCGCAAGAGAACACAGTTTGTGGTTAATCAAAAACTGCTCACTTTTAAATGGCTTGAAAAAAATATGAAAACAACTCCACAAGGCTTGAAACTCTCAAAAATTACTTAAAAAAGATTCTGCTTTATAATCCGGTTAAAATCCAAAAACATCCCTTCATAAGATTAGAAGATAATCGCAAGAGAACACGGTTTGTGCTTAGTCAAAAACTGCTCACTTTAAAATGGCTTGAAAAAAAATGTATAAAAACAACTCCACAAGGCTTGAAACTCTCCAAAATTACTCAAAATAGATTCTGCTTTATAATTCCCTTAAAATCGAAAAACATCCCTTCACAAGATTACAAGATAATCGCAAGAGAACACATTTTGTGCTTAGTCAAAAACTGCGCACTTTCAAATGGCTTGAAAAAAATATGAAAACAACTCCGCAAGGCTTGAAACTCTCCAAAATTACTCAAAATAGATTATGCTTTATAATTCCCTTAAAATCCAAAAACATCCCCTAACAAGATTACAAGATAATCGCAAGAGAACACAGTTTGTGGTTAGTCAAAAACTGCTTACTTTCAAATGACTTGAAAAAAATATGAAAACAACTCCACAAGGCTTGAAACTCTCAAAAATTACTCAAAATAGATAATATTTATAATTCCCTTAAAATCCAAAAACATCCCCTAACAAGATTACAAGATAATCGCAAGAGAACACAGTTTGTGCTTAGTCAAAAACTGCGCACTTTCAAATGGCTTGAAAAAAATATGAAAACAACTCCGCAAGGCTTGAAACTCTCCAAAATTACTCAAAATAGATTATGCTTTATAATTCCCTTAAAATCCAAAAACATCCCCTAACAAGATTACAAGATAATCGCAAGAGAACACAGTTTGTGGTTAGTCAAAAACTGCATACTTTCAAATGACTTGAAAAAAATATGAAAACAACTCCACAAGGCTTGAAACTCTCAAAAATTACTCAAAATAGATTCTGCTTTATAAATCTCTTAAAATCCAAAAACATCCCTTTCCAGGATTCTAAGATAATGGAGTGAAAAAATATGAAAATAACTCCACGACGTCAATGTGCTCATATAATCTTAATTGTAAGATATAATTGGATGGCGAAGTGAATTTTATTGAGTGTGCGCTCGGTTCGGTTAGTTGGCTCAGGGGAAAGATGCGAGTTTAATATACTCCGCCGGTGTAGTAAAGCGTACCAACATCAAATATCCAAGATTGATGATCCCTACTAAAAGGTGACTTGGAAGTTTCTCGTCTCGGCGAGGCGCGACAGCTGCTGCTAAAAATCCCCGACAAAAATTACAGTTATCCTTAATTAAACTCCTCCATTGATGGAAATAGATTGCTACTAGCCTTGCCCCAGTAGTAAATGTATTAAATCAACTCTTTTTTTTTTGTTGCGTATAATGAAGGTTATTAACAACGTCAGCATACCGTTTAGATGTGATTTATTTGTAATGATCATTTAAAGCTGTCTTGATACTTCCAACCAACTCCAGGTAATTTCAGTTTTTGCTTACACGTGAAATTAATTATTGCCTGAGATTTGAATAATATGTTTCTCTAGATCAAGCGATTGAGATCTAAAAGAAAAACGTTTTTCGTTTTTTTGTCAAATGATCACCGAACGTACTTATTCGAATAAAAAAATGATAGATAGCGCCGACAATGTTCTTGATATAATTTTAGGAGGAAATTTCCGTCCTACACATATCTGGGCTAATAAGTGCATTTTAGTAATTTTTTTAAATAACATAACATATCAAATATTGGATGAAGTTGAAGAGCAGTAAGATGTATCCACCTTACTAAACATCGCCTGTGTATTTTAATTTTTGTTTTCTCAATAAAGATTTTTTTTTTTTGACTTAAGCTTTCGCCATTCAGACCTATTCCTTAAAACTCAATAAAGATAATTATTATTGTAGAGGCTTTCAGTAAATGCTAATATTTTCAAGAAACAATATCTCGACGTTGGGATCATCGCAACAAAAAGAACATTTTCTTTGTGTTACCGAGGGTGTACCTCGAGTGTATATCCTCACCGCCATCTAATAAATATTAATATAGCAGTATATTTTCCGCCGACAAATCCGCTTCCTCAAAGTCATAAATATCCCAACAGTTACGTAAGACTCATCCAGAGTGGAAACGCAGATTAATCAATGAGTAACGGTATAATCTCAGGAGGGCCATAAACAACCTCCCCCGCCCCCGCCCCTCGCCGGTAACGCGCTCCAAATTGAACATCACACATAGAGAGCAAACGCCATTCGGAAACAATTAAAATTCCTAATTTAATAACGCACTGCCGAAATAACGCAATTTCCCTCCTAATTTTCCAAGGGCACTTTTAAACCGAAATCGAAATTGACGCGACCGTATTATACGCTAGGAATACATTTCCATTCATTTGTAACGACCACGATCGAGTGAGCATCGATTATGCCTCACGTCCATCCCGCATCAAATTCTATTAGTTCTGCCCGTCGGTTTTTAACGTTTTTAACGTTTCAATTTGACGCTTCCTACACGTAAAACCTTTGAAGTACTTATAGAAATATAGAACGCAATATAATTTTGAAGGTATTTTGTTCAAAAACTTAAGTTATAACTGCCATCATTTCATAATTATAAACTAGAACAGTGAACATGTTTCCACTTTTAATTTTTTCTCAAAAATCAAAGAGTTTATGAAACACATTTATTAGCAGAAGGGGCCGCGGTGGCCTAGTGAGTAGAGCTCCTGCTCACAGGCCTCGTGGTCGTGGGTTCGAATCCCATCCGTGCGGTCACTTTTTCTGAACGAAAAAGTGGCCGTGAGGGTCCATGGATGTTTAGTGTATGTCCCATTCATTATTAAAAATTAAATCTCAAAAACTTAATTATCGTTAGTGGCTGAATAGCTAGATGCTTACGCCAATTCCCAAATCATCCATTATTAGCAGAATATGTGCAGTTTATTGTCATCTTTATCATTTATACAAAGATTTTTTTGCGAAAAAAAACAACACTTCTGCTGTCCGAAATTGTACCAAAAGTTTTCAACTGCCAAAAATGGCAATTTTTAATCAGCAGAAAAGACAATTTTCAACTGCTAAAAAAACAAGTTTCAACTGCAAAAATGGCAATTTTCAACTGCCATAAGTGAGAATTTTCTGCTGACAAAAACGACAATTTTTATGTGTCAACAATGACCATTTTTGAACTGTTAAAAGCGACAATTACAACTGCTTTAAATGAACATTTTTAGCTGACAAAAATGACAATTTTCAACTGCCAAAATAGACCATTTTCAACCAACAAAAAAGACAATTTTCAATCAACAAAAAAGACAATTTTCAACTGCTAAAAAACAATCTTCAAAAATAAGTCTTGTTTGACAATCCGAAGAACTGAAAAGCTTTTGGTGAAATTTCGTGCACCGGAATTGGGGATTTCTATTGAATTGCAATTTAGAATCGATTCTGAGTAGATTTGGAAAGTTTTTTTGCCGGGCGGAACATGAGCAATGCAATAGTAGATACATGGGGGAAATAAAGCCTTTAGATCCTTAAAAAATATTATACAATATATATTTATTTAAATTGGAATCCCCAGAAGAAATTACAGTCCGGCGCGGATTTTGCATATTTATAAATATCACTAGAAATTTTTACCGCGATTGCGAAGTCAACAGCACCATAAATCCCATCCGTGATAGTTAATTTAATTTACGGCGGAATTTCGTGTCGTTATGATCCATATTTTTAGCTCATTGTTGAGAACGTCGAGGATTTAACTTACCGCATTTATTAACGTTACATTTGTAATATTATTACTTTGAAACTTGCTTACGTAGTTCTTTCTGAGAATGAGAAAAAAATTTAATATCATTTCGGAATAAAATACTTTTTGGCGCCGTCTGGTTGTCGAAGTGGCAAATTACTACGATTTCCGCCAAAATTAAAAAAAAAATGTTATACTCTACTACAAAATATATTTCAATTTAATAACACTAAAAATATAATCAATTATGTTTTTGAGCAAATAATTGATTATTCTTTTAGATAGTACATAAATTAAGAAGTTTTGGTAAAAGAAAAAAGATTGGATTTCACAAAATAAAAATAAAAATAGGCCTATTTTTTAATCATGGAAAAAATAATTATATATATTTATTAATAATAAAAATGGAAGAAATATATTTAATAAAATAATTATATACATTTATTAATAACGAAATTATAAAAAAATATCACAACAATCGGGTATTAGGATTTCGTCGAATTATTACAACCGTTAACTGTATAAATTGATCAATTTCAAGTGCCATAAATGACAATTTTCATGTGTCAAAAATGACCATTTTCAAACTGCCAAAAATGACAATTTTCAACTGTCAAAATTTAATAATCAATTTATAGAGTTGAAAATTGTCATTTTTGGCAGTTTGAAAATGGTCATTATTGATACATGAAAACTGTCATTTTTGTCAGTTGAAAATTGTTTTTTAGCAGTTGAAAATTGTCTTTTTTGTTGGTTGAAAATGGTCAATTTTGGCAGTTGAAAATTGTCATTTTTTGTCAGCTGAAAATTTTCATTTATAGCAGTTGAAAAGTGTCATTTTTGACAGTTTGAAAATAGTCATTATTGATACACAAAAACTGTCATTTTTGTCAGTTGAAAATTGTTTTTTTAGCAGTTGAAAATTGTCTTTTTTGTTGGTTGAAAATGGTCAATTTTGGCAGTTAAAAATTGACATTTTTGTCAGCTGAAAATGTTCTCTTATAGCAGTTGAAAATTGTCACTTTTAACTATTTAAAAATGGTCATTTTTGACACGTAAAAATTGTCGTTTTTGTCAGCAGAAAATTTTCACTTATAACAGTTGAAAATTGTCACTTTTGACTATTTAAAAATGGTCATTTTTGACTCGTAAAATTTGTCGTTTTTGTCAGCAGAAAATTTTCTCTTATAGCAGTTGAAAATTGTCACTTTTGACTATTTAAAAATGGTCATTTTTGACTCGTAAAAATTGTCGTTTTTGTCAGCTGAAAATTTTCTCTTATAGCAGTTGAAAATTGTCACTTTTGACTATTTAAAAATGGTCATTTTTGACACGTAAAAATTGTCGTTTTTGTCAGCTGAAAATTTTCTCTTATAGCAGTTGAAAATTGTCACTTTTGACTATTTAAAAATGGTCTTTTTTGTCTCGTAAAAATTGTCGTTTTTGTCAGCTGAAAATTTTCTCTTATAGCAGTTGAAATTGTCACTTTTGACTATTTAAAAATGGTCATTTTTGACTGGTACAAATTGTCGTTTTTGTCAGCTGAAAATTTTCTCTTATAGCAGTTGAAAATTGTCACTTTTGACCATTTAAAAATGGTCATTTTTGACTCGTAAAAATTGTCGTTTTTGTCAGCTGAAAATTTTCTCTTGTAGCAGTTGAAAATTGTCACTTTTGACTGTTTAAACATGGTCATTTTTGACTCGTAAAAATTGTCATTTTTGTCAGCTGAAAATTTTCTCTTATAGCAGTTGAAAATTGTCACTTTTGACTATTTAAAAATGGTCATTTTTGACTCGTAAAAATTGTCATTTTTGTCAGCTGAAAATTTTCTCTATAGCAGTTGAAAATTGTCACTTTTGACTATTTAAAAATGGTCATTTTTGACTCGTAAAAATTGTCGTTTTTGTCAGCTGAAAATTTTCTCTTGTAGCAGTTGAAAATTGTCACTTTTGACTGTTTAAACATGGTCATTTTTGACTCGTAAAAATTGTCATTTTTGTCAGCAGAAAATTTTCTCTTATAGCAGTTGAAAATTGTCACTTTTGACTATTTAAAGATGGTCATTTTTGACTCGTAAAAATTGTCATTTTTGTCAGCTGAAAATTTTCTCTTATAGCAGTTGAAAATTGTCACTTTTGACTGTTTAAAAATGGTCATTTTTGACTCGTAAAAAATGTCGTTTTTGTCAGCAGAAAATTTTCACTTATAGCAGTTGAAAATTGTCACTTTTGACTGTTTAAAAATGGTCATTTTTGACACGTAAAAATTGTCGTTTTTGTCAGCAGAAAATTTTCACTTATAACAGTTGAAAATTGTCACTTTTGACTATTTAAAAATGGTCATTTTTGACTCGTAAAATTTGTCGTTTTTGTCAGCAGAAAATTTTCTCTTATAGCAGTTGAAAATTGTCACTTTTGACTATTTAAAAATGGTCATTTTTGACTCGTAAAAATTGTCGTTTTTGTCAGCTGAAAATTTTCTCTTATAGCAGTTGAAAATTGTCACTTTTGACTATTTAAAAATGGTCATTTTTGACACGTAAAAATTGTCGTTTTTGTCAGCAGAAAATTTTCACTTGTAGCAGTTGAAAATTGTAATTTTTTTAGTTGAAAATTGTCTTTTTTGTTGATTTAAAATGGCCATTTTCAGCAATTGATAATTGTTATTTTTTGTCAGCTGAAAAAGTTCATTTATAGCAGTTGAAAGTTGTCATTTCTGGCAGTTTGAGAATTATTATTTTTGACAAATCGTCTTTCTCGCAGTTGAAATTTATCAAATTGTCATTTTAGATAGTTGAAAATGATCATTTTTGTCGGTTCAAAATTGTTCTTTTGGCAATTAGAAATGGTCATTTTTGACAGTTGGAAATTGTCATTTTTGTCAGTAGAAAATTTTCATTTACAGCAGTTGAAAATTGTCGTTTTTGACAGTTTAGAAATGGTCATTTTTGAGACATAAAACTTGTCGTTTTTGTCAGTAGAAAATTTTCACTTCTAGCAGTCGAAAATTGTCATGTTTTCAGTTGAAACTTGTCTTTTTTGTTCGTTGAAAAAGGCCATTTTTGGCAGTTTGAAAATGGTCATTTTTTGTCAGTTAAAAATGGTCATTTTTGACATTGACATCTAACTTTGTTTTCATATTTTTTTAGGACGCCGCAATTATTGCATTTTTTTCTTCGCAAAATCACGCTCTGTTCGAATAGTATTTGTATTTGAAAAAAGTTTGGGATGCGGTGTTTATATATTTTTACAAAATCGTAGTCACAAATGAATTTTGAATAAATTTGTGAAATTTCGTGTCGATGACAATTGTTTTTGTAGTTTTTTTTTCAATTCGTCGAAGTTATTAAAGTTTTCCACAATTGTACGCTCTGTTCGAATGGGATTATCTCCAAGTTTAAGGATGAGATGTTGAGGGATTTTTATAGTAACTTAATCCCGAATAAATTTTGAGTAGATTTGTCAAATTTTAAGTCGATGGCAATAGTTTTCATATTTTTTTTTAAACGCCGAAATTATTGCTTTTCTTTCACAATTTCGCGCTCGATTCCAATGGGATTATGTATCGATTCGAGAAATCATATTTTGTTGCAAAATTGCTCATAAAAAACTGCACATATTTGATTTTAACTTTTCACAAGAATTTTTCAACAGACTGTTAGTTGTTCTGCAAACCGCACTCTGATGAGTGCCACTATCTTCGACATATTTGATGAATCTATAATACAGATCTAAAATTCCGCATCCTGCATGTACCGCAAAGACATTTCGATTTATTTTGGAGAAGAGAATTTCTCGAGCGTTAAAAAAATATACAAAAATAATTGCTAAAAATTCACAAGGCAAAAATTAATCCGGGAATTTCCATCCTCAACGACCAGATTGACCTGATGTACACCCCTCTTTTTGAAGCATTCTAGTTTTAGTATATATACCTTTGTATTTCGTATTTTAAGTACTCAGTTTGATAATGATTACCGTGTAATTGAAACTAGTCACGTAAAGTAAAATAAAAGTGGTATAAAAAAGTTAAGTGTTTTCTTTATATCGAAATTGCTAAAAACTTTGCAAATTTACCCAAAATTACTTTTGCTTTCAGATTTAGATAAAATCTGCAAAAGTTCCTTCAATAGATTTAAAAATGGTCACAAGATAACTAAAGTTATTACAAATCAAAATTCGCGAATTTTCCGAGCTTTCAAAAAATATACAAAAACAATTGCTAAAAACTTGAAACTACTCTGTAAATTTAATTAAAATGACTTTTGCTTTAAGAAGTAGATAAAATCTGCAAACATTCCTTTACTAGATTTCAAAATAATCACAAGAGAACTAAAGTTATTATAAATTAAAAATTGCGAATTTCTCCTCTTGTCCAAAAATAATTGGGCTGAATATTCTACATTAATTTCTTTAAAACGAAACATTGCAAAAGCTTATTTTCGTAGTTTATGATCTTACGTTAAGGAATGATTTGGTAGAGAGCTATTTTCTAATATTCAGTAACAAACTTTTACAAGTCCAGCCTCTCAAACGTCAGCTTGAAAAAATGGTAGTATTTACTGTAATTTGTAAGTAAATGTTTGTTTTTATGCTTTTATTGGAAAAATAAGTAAAGCCTTTATATAGTTATAAATTCCTAGTAAAAGCGTTTACTTATTTTTATGCATTTGAGCCAATGAGTTGAATTTTGTTATTGTTTTTTTTAAATTAATTGAGGGCCAATTTTTTAAGCTATCCGTTTAATAAATGAAATTGTGGGGCTTGTTAATTTTTGACGGGCACGAGATTAATTAAAAGTATATTTCACAGTGCGTTTAAGCGGGTCGACGTTTCGAACACCGCTAATGGCCCATTTGTGTGCACTATATCTTCAGTATCGTGCGTATCAATTTCTCGGGCCGGAACCGCCGCCGCTGTGATGATCGATCCCGCTAATCCGTGCCTGGTAATAATTAATTATTTCGGAAATACCATGCCCATATATACTTTAAACAGAATTTAAAAAAATTATGGTTAAAACATGAGCAAAAAAAAATTGTACAATTTCAACGAGAGCGAGTTAATAAGATTTGAGGTGATAATAAATTTCGTTTGATATTTCTAATAAGATTAAGTTAAAAAAAGTAGATGGGCAAGAGGTAATCTGTGGGAATGGTAGCGTAATTTCTAATCTGTAAGCCTGTTTCCATCACGGATCGCCGCTTGAGCGCATCGAAGCATCGGACGGGAAGCAGTTGATGCACTTGTGTTAATCTAGTGGAGAGTGAATAACCAATTTCAAGTTAATCACTAGTCTTGTTAAGGTATGCGATGATACAGCAGCCATTGTGTGAGAGCCAGGTAGAGTTATATTGTAATCCTTTTAAGGCCCGTAATCCGTTTAGTGGTCGCCGTCAGGTCTGGCAATACAAATCAACGCCGTACCTGGGTCTGACCATTGGCATTGTCTCTTCTGGAAGGCCCAAGACGACTCTCCTCTTCTCTCCCTATATCCTCTGCTTTGCATGTCAAAATAATTCCTCAAATTGTGAGGGCTCACCATTAAACTCCAAAGGCGGACAATGGCGAGCCACCGACAGTCCTTACTTATTTCGGTCGGCGGCCATTCTTTCCTCCCGTCCGCGTTCTCCTTTTTCTTGGTCATCTCCTCCTAAGCACTTGCACGTTCCATTATAATCCCCGCAGCACAATACAAAACTCTAATTCTTTTTCTCCTCGAGTCCATTCAAATTACACCCTGTTTAACGTTCACATTTTCATCCACAATTTAACCTGTAACAACACCTTCACGTCAAAGAACGTTTGTTGATTTTTCTACTTACGAAAATATTCTGAAAGGTTTTGAGATTTGAAAATATCAGTTTTATTGTATAAAGTGTGCACAGCAGGTTAAAAAAATATTGGGATTAAGATATAAATTTAGGAAAAGGGTGTTTATTGTTTTTGACAAAATAATCGTAATTTAGGGTGTATTTTCAAGAGCTTTGGCAAGTTTTAGGTCGATAGCAATTGTCTTTATATTTTTTTTGAGTCACGAAAGTTATTGAAATTTTTCGCAAATTTACGCTGCTTTCGTCTAAATTTATTTCAAAATTTACGGAAAGGGTGTTTATGTTTTTTAAATAATCATAATTTGGGGTGTATTTTGAGTAACTCTAGCAAGTTTTAAGTCGATAGCAATTGCCTTTATGTTTTTTTCGAGTCACGAAAGTTATTGAAATTTTTCGCAAATTTACGCTCTGTTTGCATAAATTTATTTCAAAATTTAGGAAAAAGGTGTTTATGTTTTGTAAATAATCATACTTTAGGGTGTATTTTGAGTAATTTAGGCAAGTTTTAAGTCGATAGCAATTGCCTTTATGTTTTTCTCGAGTCACGAAAATTATTGAAATTTTTCGCAAATTTACGCTCTGTTTTCATAAATTTATTTCAAAATTTTGGGAAAGTGTGTTTATGTTTTTTAAAGAATCATAATGTAGGGTGTATTTTGAGTAACTTATGCAAGTTTTAAGTCGATAGCAATTACATTTATATTTTTTTCGAGTCACGAAAGTTATTGATATTTTTCGCAAATTTTGCATAAATTATTTCAAAATTTAAGGAAAGTGTGTTTATGTTTTTTTAAGAATCATAATTTAGGTTGTATTTTGAGTAATTTAGGCAAGTTTTAAGTCGATAGCAATTGTGTTTATATTTTTTTCAATTCACGAAAGTTATTGATATTTTTCGCAAATTTACGCTCTGTTTGCATAAACTTATTTCAAAATTTAGGAAAAGGGTGTTCATGTTTTTTTAAATAATCTTAATTTAGGGTGTATTTTGAGTAAGTTTGGCAAGTTTTAAGTCGATAGCAATTGCCTTTATGTTTTTTTCGGGTCACGAAAATTATTGAAATTTTTCGCAAATTTACGCTCTGTTTTCATAAATTTATTTCAAAATTTAGGGAAAGTGTGTTTATGTTTTTTAAAGAATCATAATTTAGGGTGTATTTTGAGTAGCTTAGGCAAGTTTTAAGTCGATAGCAATTACATTTATATTTTTTTCGAGTTACGAAAGTTATTGATATTTTTCGCAAATTTTGCATAAATTATTTCAAAATTTAAGGAAAGTGTGTTTATGTTTTTTTAAGAATCATAATTTAGGTTGTATTTTGAGTAATTTAGGCAAGTTTTAAGTCGATAGCAATTGTGTTTATATTTTTTTCAATTCACGAAAGTTATTGATATTTTTCGCAAATTTACGCTCTGTTTGCATAAACTTATTTCAAAATTTAGGAAAAGGGTGTTCATGTTTTTTTAAATAATCTTAATTTAGGGTGTATTTTGAGTAAGTTTGGCAAGTTTTAAGTCGATAGCAATTGCCTTTATATTTTTTTCGAGTCACGAATGTTATTGATATTTTTCGCAAATTTCTTCTCTGTTTTCATAAATTTATTTCAAAATTTAGGGAAAGTGTGTTTATGTTTTTTAAAGAATCATAATTTAGGGTGTATTTTGAGTAACTTAGGCAAGTTTTGAGTCGATAGCAATTGCCTTTATATTTTTTTTCGAGTCACGAATGTTATTGATATTTTTTGATATTTTTCGCAAATTTCTTCTCTGTTTTCATAAATTTATTACAAATTTTAGGGAAAGTGTGTTTATGTTTTTTAAAGAATCATAATTTATGGTGTATTTTGAGTAATTTAGGCAAGTTTTAAGTCGATAGCAATTGTGTTTATATTTTTTTCGAGTCACGAAAGTTATTGATATTTTTCGCAAATTTACGTTTTGTTTGCATACATTTATTTTTCCATTTAGGAAAAGGGTGTTTAGGGTTTTTAAATAACCATAATTTAGGATATATTTTGAGTAACTTTGACAAGTTTTAAGTCGATAGCAATTGTCTTAATATTTTTTTCAAGTCACGAAAGTTATTGATATTTTTAGCAAATTTCGTCTAAGTTTATTTTAAAATTTAGGGAAAGGGTGTTCATGTTTTTTAAATAATCATAATTTAGGGTGTATTTTGACTAACTTTGGCAAGTTTTAAATCTATAACAATGGTCTTTATGTTTTAAATTTGTTTTTATATATTTTTATTACTTTTATTAATATTTGTTTAAGTTATAAACTTGTATCTGTCACTGCAGCTACGTGCAACTGTCAAAAGTACTTTGTTGTATACTATTCTTTAATTTTTCGAAAGCACACTTCATATAATTTCGCTGGATATGAAACTGGAAGTATCAAAAGTTCATGTTTTGGTACAAAAATTGCATTTCTTTAAATAAAATTCCGTCAAACTTTTATCTGCCCCTGCAGCTATGTGCAACTGTCAAAATTACTTTTTTGTATACTATTCTTTAATTTTTCGAAAGAAAACTTCAAATAATTTCGCTGGATATGGAACTGGAAATATCAAAAATTCATGTTTCACTATAAAAATTGCATTTCTTTAAATAAAATTCTGTCAAAATTTTAACCGTCACTGCAGATATGTGCAACTGTCAAAATCACTTATTTGTATACTGTTCTTTAATTTTTCGAAAAAAAACTTCAAAAAATTTCGCTAGATATGAAACTGGATGCATCAAATTTCATGTTTTCGTACAAAAATTGCATTTTTTTAAATAAAATTCCGTAAAACTTTTATCTGCCCTCGCAGCTATGTGCAACTGTCAAAATCACTTTGTTGTATACTATTCTTGAATTTTTCGAAAAAAAACTTCAAATAATTTCGCTGGATATGAAACTGGAAGCATCAAAAGTTCATGTTTTGGTACAAAAATTGCATTTCTTTAAATAAAATTCCGTCAAACTTTTATTTGCCCCTGCAGCTATATGCAACTATCAAAATCACTTTGTTGTATACTATTCTTTAATTTTTCGAAAGAAAATTTCAAATAACTTCGCTGGATATGAAACTGGAAGCATCAAAAGTTCATGTTTTGGTACAAAAATTGCATTTCTTTAAATAAAATTCCATCAAAGTTTTAACCGTCACTGCAGATATGTGCAACTGTCAAAATCACTTTGTAATATAACACTCTTTAATTTCTTGAGAAAATACATTTAATATCTCTGCAGAGAATGAAACTAGAAGCATTAAAATTTAGTTTTAGCATAAAAATTACATTTCTGTGTGAGAAATTCTGCCAAACTTCTATCTGTCACTGCAGACCTGTGCGATTATCAAAATCACTTTGTGATATAGCATTCTTTAATTGCTCGCAAGAAAACAACAAATATTTCCGATGGATATGAAAGTGGAAGCATTAAAAGTGAGTTTTAGTATAAAAATGGCATTTATTTGAATGGAATTTTGTCAAACTTCTATCTATCACTGCAGCTACGTGCAACTGTCAAAATTACCTTGCGATATAACACTGTTCAATTTTTCGAAAGAAAACTTCAAATATTTTCGTTAGAAATGAAAGCGGAACATTTTTTTTTATGTTGCGTAGATTGGACTACTGTGTCGATTAAATGTCAAAACGAAAGTTATTGATGTTTTTTAGCAAATTTACTTTTGTCCAAATTTATTTCAAAATTTAGGGAAAGGGTGTTTATGGTTTTCGAAGAACTATAGTTTATGGTGCATATTGAGTAAGTCTGGTATATATTTTTTTAGAGTCACGCAAATTATTGATATCTTTCGCAAAGAGTAAATTTTCTCAATTTTATCCTTTCCTGGTGTCGTGAAGAAAATATTTCTTTACTGTCTGTCTGTCCGTCTCTCTCTCTCTCTCTCTCTCTCTCTATCTCCTTGTAATTTTAGGGAATGAATTTAAAAAAATATATTTTACCGATTTTACAAAATTTTACTCAACGTAGTTTCAGATATTTACCGATTAATGTTTTATTTGTTAAAAAATGGTATAATTTGAATGGACTATTAATAGAATGGGCATTGGCTTTAAAGGAACAAAATTTGAATATATTTGCTGGTGTGGAATTGTTTTGGAATAAAATGGGTCATCCTCGAATCTATCAGCTAGCACTTGAGGAAAACGTCCCTATAACCTATTTCAACTGTAAAAAAAAAACGCCTCCCTATTAAATGAAGATGTAACGTAATGAAACACTCCATCCCCTAAAACTATATCCATTCCGCAAATGGCGTCCTCTGCAATCATTGACGGAGTGTCCGTTCGAATAAAACCGCCCGCCACAATAAACAATCATTTTCGTAACGACACCGAGACGGCCCCAACGCACCCTCCGGAGGCCCGAAAAATCTCTGTACATTAGGCCATATAACTTAATAAAAATAGATGACGCCGAGTCATTACCGGCTGCGTTATTGCCATTATTTCCCCAGCGTCTCACTGCGAGGATCATCATCATCGTTACAAACATTACATTGATTAGAGACTGGGGACGTCTTCAATGAAGACCCCGCTGATACTCGAGCTATTAAGGAAATCACTGGTCAATCAAATGTTATATATAGGTTAATAAAGAATATTCTTCTCTTGCTAGATGATTAATACAGGGTGGCTAATTGATTCAGACATTTTACTACGGAAAAGTAGTGTTCGAGAACATTTTTTAAATTATTTTTCACTTGGCAAAAAAATATAAAAAACAATTGCTGTGCATTTGAAACCTTCAAAATTTACTCAGAATTTATTCTAGATTACAATCTAGTAGAAACTTCAAGCAGGAATTTCTTAGATTTTGAGTTCATCGCACGAGAAGAGAATTTATTGCAATTTCAAAGTTGCTCATTTTCCATTTGGCAAAAAAATATAAAAACAATTGCTACGCACTTGAAACCTTCAAAATTTACTCAGAATCGATTCTAGATTACAATCCAGTAGAAACCTCAAGCAGGCATTTCCTAGATTTTGAGTTAATCGCACGAGAAGAGAATTTATTGCAATTTTAAAGTTGCTCATTTTCCATTTGGCAAAAAAAATATAAAAACAATTGCTACGCACTTGAAACTTTCCAAATTTACTCAGAAATGATTCTAGATTACAATCCAGTAGAAACCTCAAGCAGGAATTTCTCAGATTTTGAGTTAATCGCACGAGAAGAGAATTTATTGCAATTTTAAAGTTGCTCATTTTCCATTTGGCAAAAAAAATATAAAAACAATTGCTACGCACTTGCAACTTTCCTAATTTACTCAAAATCGATTCTAGATTACAATCCAGTAGAAATCTCAAGCAGGAATTTCTTAGATTTTGAGTTAATCGCACGAGAAGAGAATTTATTGCAATTTTAAAGTTGCTCATTTTCCATTTGGCAAAAAAAATATAAAAACAATTGCTACGCACTTGAAACTTTCCAAATTTACTCAGAAATGATTCTAGATTACAATCCAGTAGAAACCTCAAGCAGGAATTTCTCAGATTTTGAGTTAATCGCACGAGAAGAGAATTTATTGCAATTTTAAAGTTGCTCATTTTCCATTTGGCAAAAAATTATAAAACAATTGCTACGCACTTGCAACTTTCCTAATTTACTCAGAATCGATTCTAGATTACAATCCAGTAGAAATCTCAAGCAGGAATTTCTTAGATTTTGAGTTAATCGCACGAGAAGAGAATTTATTGCAATTTTAAAGTTGCTCATTTTCCATTTGGCAAAAAAATATAAAAACAATTGCTACGCACTTGAAACTTTCCAAATTTACTCAGAAACGATTCTAGATTACAATCCAGTAGAAACCTCAAGCAGGAATTTCTTAGATTTTGAGTTAATCGCACGAGAAGAGAATTTATTGCAATTTCAAAGTTGCTCATTTTCCATTTGGCAAAAAAAAATATAAAAACAATTGCTACGCACTTGAAACCTTCAAAATTTACTCAGAATCGATTCTAGATTACAATCCAGTAGAAACCACAAGCAGGCATTTCTTAGATTTTGAGTTAATCGCAGAGAAGAGAATTTATTGCAATTTTAAAGTTGCTTATTTTCCACTTGGCAAAAAAATATAAAAACAATTGCTACGCACTTGAAACTTTCCAAATTTACTCAGAATAGATTCTAGATTACAATCCCGTAGAAACCTCAAGCAGGCATTTCTTAGATTTTGAGTTAATCGCACGAGAAGAGAATTTATTGCTATTTTAAAGTTGCTCATTTTCCATTTGGCAAAAAAAAAAAACAATTGCTATGCACTTGAAACTTTCCAAATTTATTCAGAATCAATTCTAGATTACAATCCTGTAGGAACCTCAAGCAGGAATTTCTTAGATTTTGAGTTAATCGCACGAGAAGAGAATTTATTGCAATTTTAAAGTTGCTCATTTTCCATTTGGCAAAAAAAATATAAAAACAATTGCTACGCACTTGAAACTTTCCAAATTTACTCAGAATCGATTTTAGATTACAATCCAGTAGAAATCTCAAGCAGGCATCTCTTAGATTTTGAGTGAATGCCATGAGAAAAGAATTTATTGCAATTTTAAAGTTGCTCATTTTCCATTTGGCAAAAAAATTGCTACGCACTTGAAACTTTTCAAATTTACTCAGAAACGATTCTAGATTACAATCCAGTAGAAATCTCAAGCAGGAATTTCTTAGATTTTGAGTTAATCGCACGAGAAGAGAATTTATTGCAATTTTAAAGTTGCTCATTTTCCATTTGGCAAAAAAATATAAAAACAATTGCTACGCACTTGAAACTTTCCAAATTTACTCAGAAACGATTCTAGATTACAATCCAGTAGAAACCTCAAGCAGGAATTTCTTAGATTTTGAGTTAATCGCACGAGAAGAGAATTTATTGTAATTTTAAAGTTGCTCATTTTCCATTTGGCAAAAAAAATATAAAAACAATTACTACGCACTTGAAACTTTCCAAATTTACTCAGAATCGATTCTTGATTATAATCCCGTAGAAACCTCAAGCAGGCATTTCTTAGATTTTGAGTTAATCGCACGAGAAGAGAATTTATTGCAATTTTAAAGTTGCTTATTTTCCACTTGGCAAAAAAAATATAAAAACAATTGCTACACACTTGAAACTTTCCAAATTTACTCAGAATCGATTCTTGATTACAATCCAGTAGAAATCTCAAGCAGGCATTTCTTAAATTTTGAGTTAATCGCACGAGAAGAGAATTTATTGCAATTTTAAAGTTGCTCATTTTCCATTTGGCAAAAAAAAATATAAAAACAATTGATACGCACTTGAAACTTTCCAAATTTACTCAGAATAGATTCTAGATTACAATCCAGTAGAAACCTCAAGCAGGCATTTCTTAGATTTTGAGTTAATCGCACGAGAAGAGAATTTATTGCAATTTTAAAGTTGCTCATTTTCCATTTGGCAAAAAAAATATAAAAACAATTGCTACGCACTTGAAACTTTCCAAATTTACTCAGAATCGATTCTAGATTACAATCCTGTAGAAACCTCAAGCAGGAATTTCTTAGATTTTTAGTTAATCGCAGAGAAGAGAATTTATTGCAATTTTAAAGTTGCTCATTTTCCACTTGGCCAAAAAAAATATAAAAACAATTGCTATGCACTTGAAACTGTCCAAATTTACTCAGAATCGATTCTAAATTATAATTCAATAAAAATCTCAAGAAGGCATTTTTACACAGGGCCGATTTAGCCAATTTTATGGCGGCACTACATAGTCTTTCCTGCCGGGCCCGCTACAATAGGTCAAGGTCATAAATTTTTCCCATAATATTAGAAATTTCAAAAAATCAATTCTTGGGGTAATTAAAAATGCTACTGTTTAAAAATACAAAACAATACATTATTACAGTTTTTATTATAATTTTTTTATACTGAGGAACTAGAAAAGGAAAGATGATTTAATCTTACGCATGTAGTACCTCATGAAGAAGAGTCTCCTAACCACAAAGGTACATTTTGCAATATATAAGGCAAATATTTAATAAATCATATGAAGAAGTACACATAATGCCCTAAAAGTGAGAAAGGCAAACACAAGAAAACAATACACTAGCGTTGCGCTGCAATGAAAATTATAATTAAATTTCATTTTAAATTAAAGCGAACGCGCCTTGGAAGTTATTTAAAGTTGGAACGTCGTCGGACGGCGCGGCGGCAGTTCCTGCTCGGAGCCTCTCGTTCCTGCTTTTTTTTTCTTTAATGAAAAATTCCTGATAAAAAAGTCCCGCGCGCCCGAATAGGAAATAAAGCGTTATAAAAGAATGTCAACTGCTGAAAAGTATTTAAAAGGTGGCAATAAAAGCTACACATAAAACAAACGTAAAATTACACATTTAATTTCACGGGAGAGACGGAGAGATAAGACCCTTATTAAGGCCGTAAAAAATGTCGAAACGGCAAAGAAGGTGATCGTCTCGCCCCCCAATAAATATTTGTATTAGGGCAGAAAGACCGACAGGTCGATAGCCCTTATGAAATCGTTATACTATTACTATTTGTGTTATTTGTTTAGGTATAAAGACAAACACAAATATAGTTTCTTCGCTGGTTTAAGAGTGATCATGATAAAAGTAAAGCGCAAAATGTAAACGATGCTTAAAGTTACAAAAAAAAGTTAGTTTTTTTTAACTAAAAACACTTAACAAAAATTAAAGAGGAATAATAGAACATTGAGAAAAATATTGGGCCAGAGCATAAATTTTAAGTGCCCGGCGCATCCACCATAATACACACTTATAAATGAGCTCATTTTGGTTGTCTGCAGAGCGATGGTTGCGACTATTATAAATAGCTCACTATCTTCAGTTAATAGATTACCAAAAATAAGTCATTGATGAGTGAGGGTTTAAAGGTTTGAAGGTTTGCGATGTTCCTCTATAAACCGTTATTGGTTTTCTTCTGCCAAAAACAACACATCGCTTAACAACTTTGATTAAATTCTTTCTAGATCCTAGAATTTGTTGTCTGTTTAATAAAGCATAATATTTTTCATTGCCTTCTATTTTATCACCACCGCCCTCAGATTTGAATATTTTCTTTTTTTAAGGGAGCATTCTGGTTGGGGAATTATTTTCAATTTTTCAATTTTTAAACAGCTGTCGGGCACACGTCCGCAATCATTCTGGTTTTCAGATCGAACCAGGGAAGTCGTAAAACTCTCTATTACTGAACACCTGCACAAGCCCCTAATTAATTACCCCCTAACGCCCGGGCCCGCAGATAAAGGTTCAATATGAAGTCGTGAAGATAAGATATGCAAATCCCACACACACAAATATCGATGTAAAATATTAATACGTGCAGATCTCCGAGAGTGCTAATGGATTCGCTAATGTGCACAGATGAAACGATATACCCGTCGTCCCCTTTCCGTTTTCTTGTGCCCCCCCCCCCCCTTCCCATTTGATAACTATTAGCCATTACAAAAACGGAAATGTGCACGCGTGAGTTCTCCCCATTCCTCTCCGCCGCCGAAATATCGATTAAGTTATTAAGAATAATGTTTTGCCGAAATTATTATACATCATCCCCCGCAGGTTGCGAACGGTTCGGCCCATGGGGGCCTAATTTAATGTCCCTACCCCCTATCAGGCCATGAAAAATGTGTTCCGTCATTTGCGATTCCTCGTCCTGATAGGACCCGGCCAATTCATAAACGATTATCGTAAATGGATTTATCGGTATAAATTTTGCAAGTTCATAATGGAGAGGGAACGTATCAATTGAAATTGCACCAGTTCGAGTAATCAATTGATTGATTTTTTGGACATAGCCAACGAATACAATAAAAAAATGTAAAAACTTCACTTATGAAGAGCGTCTCAACAAGATCTTGAACTTTAGATCTTTAGACACATCATCGGCAGGGGCGGCTCGTTATGTAGAGCCAAGGAGCCATGGCACTATCTCTAATTTCAAACGAAACAAGATTTTTTTTATTAATTCTAAAAACACTGATTTGCCATTTTAATTAAATGTTAAAACGATGCCTGCAAAAGTTTCATGAGACGAGAAAAATGGCAATGTATTTATTTTCTTGAACAAATTAGCAGATTTAAAAAATTCTTCCAGAATTGTGTTTTGTGTTGTTATCTTGAAAACCAGTGATGGGGTATTTTGAGTTTTTTTGGAGGTTTATTAGGATTAATGTATTTTGAGTAAATCTGAAAAGTTTCAAGTGTGCTACAGTTGTTTTTGTATTTTTTTTTTCACTCGTGCAAATTAAACAATCTGAAGCGCTATTCTCGGTCGATTATCTTAAAAACCTGTGATGGAGTTTTTTAAGTTTTTGGAAGATTATTAAGATTATTGTATTTTAAGTAAATTTGGAAAGTTTCAAGTGTGCTACTATTGTTTTGTATATTTTTTTTTCACTCCGAAGAAGTTAAACTTAAAAAATCTTAAGGGCTGTTCTCGGTCGGTTATCTTGAAAACTTGTGATGAAGTTTTATGAGTTTTTTAGAGGCTTATTATGATTAATGTATTTTGAGTAAATTTGGAGAGTTTCAAGTGTGTTGCACTGGTTTTTATTTTTTTTTTCACTCGGAAGAAGTGAAACGTAAAATCCAGAAAACCAGTGATGGGTATTTTTTTAGTTTTTAGGAGGATTGTTAAGATTAGTGTATTTTGAGTAAATTTGGAAAATTTCAAGTGTGTTGCAGTTGCTTTTATATTTTTATTTCACTCGTGCAAATTAAAAAATCTAAAGCGCTATTCTCAGTCGGTTATCTTGAAAACCTGTGATGGACTTTTTTGAGTTTTTGGTAGATTATTAAGATTATTGTATTTTAAGTAAATTTGGAGAGTTTCAAGTATTTTACAGCTGTTTTTATATTTTTTTCGCGTCAACAAAAAATGATTATAATTTTTCATAAATTTACACGAAAAATCGCAAAAGCAATCGACGGAATGTATTTGAATTTCCTACAAAATCACTCTTGAATTAATATTGAGTGATTTTGTAAAGTTTCAAGTGGATGGAAATTGTTTTTATGTTTCTTTCCCGTCAACAAAAAAAAAAAATATTATAATTTTTCATAAATTTACACGAAAAATCGCAAAAGCAATCGACGGAATGTATTTAAATTTTCTACGAAATCACTCTTGAATTAATATTGAGTGATTTTGCGAAGTTTCAAGTGGATGGTAATTGTTTTGATATTTTTTTCACGTCGACGAATTTATTGCAATTTTTTTCTAAATTTCATCTCCAATCACATTGAAATATTCTAAAATATAGAAACAATGCATTTCTAATTTTTACGGAAATGTAGAATCACATGTGTTGTTAGTTGTTTTGGAAAGTTTCAAGTCGATGGCAATTGTTTTTATATTTTTTTCGCGTCGACGAATTTATTGCAATTTTTTTCTAAATTTTATCTGCTTTCACATTGAAATATTCTAAAATTTAGAAACAATGCATTTCTAATTTTTACGGAAATGTAGAAGCACATGTGTTGTCAATTGTTTTGGAAAGTTTCAGGGCGATGGCGATTGTTTTTATATTTTTTTCGCGTCGACGAATTTATTGCAATTTTTTTTTAAATTTTATCTGCATTCACATTGAAATATTCTAAAACTTAGAAACAATGCATTTCTAATTTTTACGGAAATGTAGAATCACATGTGTTGTCAGTTGTTTTGGAAAGTTTCAAGTCGATGGAAATTGTTTTTATATTTTTTTCGCGGTGACGAATTTATTGCATTTTTTTTCTGAAGTTTATCTGCTTTCACATTGAAATATTTTAAAACTTAGAAACAATGCATTTCTAATTTTTACGGAAATGTAGAATCACATGTGTTGTCAGTTGTTTTGGAAAATTTCAAGTCGATGGAAATTGTTTTTATATTTTTTTCGCGTCGACGAATTTATTGCAATTTTTTTCTAAATTTTATCTTCATTCACATTGAAATATTTTAAAATTTAGAAACAATGCATTTCTAATTTTTACGGAAATGTAGAATCACATGTGTTGTCAGTTGTTTTGGAAAGTTTCAAGTCGATGGAAATTGTTTTTATATTTTTTTCGCGTCGACGAATTTATTGCAATTTTTTTCTAAACTTCATCTCCGTTCACATTGAAATTTTCTAAAATTTAGAAACAATGCATTTCTAATTTTTACGGAAATATAGAATAACATGTGTTTACAGTTGTTTTGGAAAGTTTCAAGGCGATGGCAATTGTTTTTATATTTTTTTCACGTCGACGAATTTATTGCAATTTTTTTCTAAATTTTATCTGCTTTCACATTGAAATATTTTAAAATTTAGAAACAATGCATTTCTAATTTTTACGGAAATGTAGAATCACATGTGTTGTCAGTTGTTTAGGAAAGTTTCAAGTCGATGGCAATTGTTTTTATATTTTTTTCGCGTCGACGAATTTATTGCAATTTTTTTCTAAATTTTATCTGCTTTCACATTGAAATATTTTAAAATTTAGAAACAATGCATTTCTAATTTTTACGGAAATGTAGAATCACATGTGTTGTCAGTTGTTTTGGATAGTTTCAAGGCGATGGCAATTGTTTTTATATTTTTTTCGCGTCGACGAATTTATTGCATTTTTTTTTCTTAAGTTTATCTGCTTTCACATTGAAATATTTTAAAATTTAGAAACAATGCATTTCTAATTTTTACGGAAATGTAGAATCACATGTGTTGTCAGTTGTTTTGGAAAGTTTCAAGTTGATGGAAATTGTTTTTATATTTTTTTCGCGTCGACGAATTTATTGCAATTTTTTTCTAAACTTCATCTCCATTCACATTGAAATATTCAAAAAATTAGAAACAATGCATTTCTAATTTTTACGGAAATGTAGAATCACATGTGTTGTCAGTTGTTTTGGAAAGTTTCAAGTCGATGGCAATTGTTTTTATATTTTTTTCGCGTCGACGAATTTATTGCAATTTTTTTCTAAACTTCATCTCCGTTCACATTGAAATTTTCTAAAATTTAGAAACAATGCATTTCTAATTTTTACGGAAATATAGAATAACATGTGTTTACAGTTGTTTTGGAAAGTTTCAAGTCGATGGAAATTGTTTTTATATTTTTTTCGCGTCGACGAATTTATTGCAATTTTTTTCTAAAGTTTATCTGCTTTCACATTGAAATATTTTAAAATTTAGAAACAATGCATTTCTAATTTTTACGGAAATGTAGAATCACATGTGTTGTCAGTTGTTTTGGACAGTTTCAAGTCGATGGCAATTGTTTTTATATTTTTTTCGCGTCGACGAATTTATTGCAATTTTTTTCTAATTTTCATCTCCATTCACATTGAAATATTTACTCCACATTTCCATTGTGTTAACCTAAATTTACAACCGTAGAGTGAAGATCGGACACGGTTAACATACCCGATCGTTACACAAGATATTATTTGTAAGATGCATTATCATTTTTAATTGTTGCGTATCAGAGCGAGTTGATCAAATGTTTATGTTAATGATACCGTGGCTCGTATTGTATCTGAGTATTCTAATTAGTGGAGAATTCAGTGAGGTAAGTCCGTCTGATGGATGGCATTATAATTCGTGTGTGTGTGTGTGTTGTTTGTGGTAGAAAATGACTTTTGTGTCTGATTACGGCCATCCGATTCCACGCGAGGCTTCATTGTTCTCGAACAATACGTGTAATCCGACGCGATTTATTATTATTATTATTTTTATTGTGGGGATATAAATAGAGGAAGAGTTTTCGTAACACGTATCTATAATCATTAAGATAATGATAGGAGCATGGAAGCCTACCTGTTATTAAGAGTGTGAGGTGGGTGTTGGTGTTCCGGCGCGAGAGGGGGGGGGGGACAAAGGGGTCGAGGAGACCACGGCATAATGATTTGTTTTGAGTGTCCCGTGCACTATCTGATGTCGTTGACGAGGTGAGATCTGATCTACGGCCTGTCACCGCTGACAGCGGATGCTGGGAATGAAAAATCGAACACACAAAAAAACACAACTGGAAATATTCAGAACGGCTATCTGATATACGTTCCACATGCCCGGGTTCTTCTCTTTCTCTCCTTCTCGGTGTCCACCAACGGCCAGGGAAAAACAAGGACTCGGACACACTCGTACAAACACCGTGTACATGGTAAAATCAGCTGGGGGGCGAGTAATACGAACAAAAAAGAATTTTTGTGAGGGGACAATTTTTTTTTTAACGAGAATGGAATGAAGGGAAAAGGTGGAGGAATCAATAAAGGAAAAATACTAAATATGTATTGCTACCTGTTTTGGTTGTTAACTAACATCAGGCAATGCTGGAATAGCTATTTGTGTATTAAGTGCGCAAAGTACGTGTTTGCCGATTGACATAGACAATTTATCGAAATCGAATTTTGCGCTAAAAATTACACAAAATATTTTTACGACCGTTTTGCAGAATTAATACATATGTAAAACTAATACACATAAATATAAACCATGTGCCGTTATTTTCGCTTTGTCATGAGGTCGTTGAAACGTCATGGAGGGTGGAAGTCGTCGACTGTGGCTGAAGGCTATATTGAGAAATATATCCAAAATTAGATGAAAGATCTAATGGAATTCTTGGCAAAAAGCAGCAAAACATAAATTTTGAAAATTTACCTACCATACATCACCTGTCTATTTTGATATTTCAGCGCCTTCAACTTCCGGAATTGTTACTAAAAATTGTGAATTTAACTAAGGGGTGTTATTGGATTTAGGTTGAATTATAAAGCAGAATGTATTTTGAGTAAATTTGGAAAATTTCAAGTCTGTGGCAATTATTTTGATATTTTTTTCAAACTGTAGGAAAGTGTGTAATTTTCGAAATAACATAAGTTGTGTTCTTGTGCGATTACTTCGGAATTTAACTAAGGGATGTTTTTGGATTTTGGCTGAAATATAAAGCAGAATGTATTTTTGAGTAAATTTGGAAAATTTCAAGTCTGTGGCAATTGTTTTGATATTTTTTTCAACCCGTAGGAAAGTGAGTAACTTCCAAAATGACATAAGTTGCGTTCCTGTGCGATTATTTCAATATTTAGCTAAGGGGTATTTTCGGATTTTGGCTGAAATTTAAAGCAGAATGTATTTTGAGTAAATTTGGAAAATTTCAAGTCTGTATTGATTGTTTTTATATTTTTTTCAAACCGTAGGAAAGTGTGAAACTTTTAATTTGATAGAAGTTGTTTTTTTGTGCGATTATTTCCAAATTTAACTAAGGGGTGTTTTTGAATTTTGGCTGAAATATAAAGTAGAATGTATTTTGAGTAAATTTGGAAAATTTGAAGTCTGTGGCAATTGTTTTTATATTTTTTTTAGGCCGTGGAAAAGTGTGAAACTTTCCATACAACATAAGTTGTGTTCTTGTGCGATTATTTCCGAATTTAGCAGAGGTGTTTTTGGATTTTGGCCGAAATATAAAGCAGAATGTATTTTGAGTAAATTTGGAAAATTTCAAGTCTGTAGCAATTGTTGTTATATTTTTTTCAAACTGTAGAAAAGTGTGAAACTTTCAATATGACATAAGTTGCGTTCTTGTGCAATTATTTCCGAATTTAACTAAGGGGTGTTTTTGGATTTTGGCTGAAATATAAAGCAGAATGTATTTTGAGTAAATTTGGAAAATTTCAAGTCCGTAGCAATTGTTTTTATATTTTTTTCAGGCCGTGGAAAAGTGTGAAACTTTCCATTCGACATAAGTTGTGTTCTTGTGCAATTATTTCCGAATTTAGCTAAGGGATGTTTTAGGATTTTGGCTGAAATATAAAGTAGAATGTATTTTGAGTAAATTTGGAAAATTTGAAGTCTGTGGCAATTGTTTTTATATTTTTTTTAGGCCGTGGAAAAGTGTGAAACTTTCCATACGACATAAGTTGTGTTCTTGTGCGATTATTTCCGAATTTAGCAGAGGTGTTTTTGGATTTTGGCCGAAATATAAAGCAGAATGTATTTTGAGTAAATTTGGAAAATTTCAAGTCTGTGGCAATTGTTTTTATATTTTTTCAAACCGTAGGAAAGTAGGGAACTTTTATTATGACTTAAGTTCTGTTCTTGTGCGATTATTTCCGAATTTAGCTAAAGGGTGTTTTTGGATTTTGGCTGAAATATAAAGCAGAAGGTATCTTGAGTAAATTTGGAAAATTTCAAGTCTGTGGCAATTGTTTTTATATTTTTTTGAAACCGTAGAAAAGTAAGAAACTTTCAATATGTCATAAGTTGCGTTCTTGTGTGATTATTTCCAAATTTAGCTAAGGGATGTTTTTTGATTTTGGCTGAAATATAAAGCAGAATGTATTTTGAGTAAATTTGGAAAATTTCAAGTCTGTGGCAATTGTTTTGATATTTTTTTCAAACCGTAGGAAAGTGAGAAACTTCTAAAATGACATAAGCTGTGTTTTTGTGCGATTATTTCCGAATTTAGCTAAGGGGTATTTTTGGATTTTGGCCGAAATATAAAGCAGAATGTATTTTGAGTAAATTTTGAAAATTTCAAGTCTGTGTCAATTGTTTTTAAATTTTTTTCAAACCGTGGAAGAGTGTGAAACTTTCAATATGACATAAGTTGTGTTCTTGTGCAATTATATCCAAATTTAACTAAGGGGTGTTTTTGGATTTTGGCTGAAATATAAAGCAGAATGTATTTTGAGTAAATTTGGAAAATTTCAAGTCGGTGGCAATTGTTTTTATATTTTTTTCAGGCCGTGGAAAAGTGTGAAACTTTCCATTCGACATAAGTTGTGTTCTTGTGCGATTATTTCAGAATTTAGCAAAGGGGTGTTTTTGGATTTTGGCCAAAATATAAAGCAGAAGGTATTTTGAGTAAATTTGGAAAATTTCAAGTCCGTGGCAATTGTTTTTATATTTTTTTCAGGCCGTGGAAAAGTGTGAAACTTTCCATTCGACATAAGTTGTGTTCTTGTGCAATTATTTCCGAATTTAGCAAAGGGGTGTTTTTGGATTTTGGCTGAAATATAAAGCAGAATGTATTTTGAGTAAATTTGGAAAATTTCAAGTCTGTTGCAATTGTTTTTATATTTTTTTCAGGCCGTGGAAAAGTGTGAAACTTTCCATACGACATAAGTTGTGTTCTTGTGCGATTATTTCCGAATTTAGCAGACGTGTTTTTGGATTTTGGCCGAAATATAAAGCAGAACGTATTTTGAGTAAATTTGAAAAATTTCAAGTCCGTGGGAATTGTTTTTATATTTTTTTCAAACCGTAGGAAAGTGAGAAACTTTCAATATGACATAAGTTGTGTTCTTGTGCAATTATTTTCGAATTTAGCTAAGGGATATTTTTGGATTTTGGTTAAAACATAAAGCAGAATGTATTTTGAGTAAATTTGGAAAATTTCAAGTCCGTGGCAATTGTTTTTATATTTTTTTAGGCCGTGGAAAAGTGTGAAACTTTCCATACGACATAAGTTGTGTTCTTGTGCGATTATTTCCGAATTTAGCAGAGCTGTTTTTGGATTTTGGCTGAAGTATAAAGCACAATGTATTTTGAGTAAATTTGGAAAATTTCAAGTCTGTGGCAATTGTTTTTATATTTTTTTGAACCGTAGGAAAGTAGGGAACTTTTATTATGAGTTAAGTTCTGTTCTTGTGCGATTATTTCCGAATTTAGCTAAAGGGTGTTTTTGGATTTTGGCTGAAATATAAAGCAGAAGGTATCTTGAGTAAATTTGGAAAATTTCAAGTCTGTGGCAATTGTTTTTATATTTTTTTTAGGCCGTGGAAAAGTTTGAAACTTTCTATACGACATAAGTTGTGTTCTTGTGCGATTATTTCCGAATTTAGCAGATATGTTTTTGGATTTTGGCCGAAATATAAAGCAGAAGGTATCTTGGGTAAATTTGGAAAATTTCAAGTCTGTAGCAATTGTTTTTATATTTTTTTCAAACCGTAGAAGAGTAAAACTTTTAATATGACATAGGTTGTGTTCTTGTGCAATTATTTCCGAATTTAACTAAGGGATGTTTTTAGATTTTGGCTAAAATATTAAGTAGAATATATTTTGAGTAAATTTGGAAAGTTTCAAGTCTGTAGCAATTGTTTTTATATTTTTTTTTTAAACCATAGAAAAGTAAGAAACTTTCCATACGACATAAGTTGTGTTCTTGCGCGATTATTTCAGAATTTAACAAAGGGGTGTTTTTGGATTTTGGCTGAAATAGAAAAGCAGAATGTATTTTGAGTAAATTTGAAAAATTTCAAGTCCGTGGCAATTGTTTTTATATTTTTTTAGGCCGTGGAAAAGTGTGAAACTTTCCATACGACATAAGTTATGTTCATGTGCGATTATTTTTGAAATCTTGTTTTCAAGAGCTTGATGAGATGTTTTTCAAAAAGTACTTTCCCGCACGTTGCTATAGGTAACGTGCGGAAAAGTACTGTTGTTCAGATACCATCTACTTTGCTTTGTTAAATGAATAATGAATGTATAAAAAAATAGTTTTCGTATACTGTGCGCATGTGTGCAAACGTCGCAAATTTTGCACACTGTGTCTGCGCGCCCCTGATGGTCATTCATGGTCTTTCATTAATGCACGACTAACTAAAGAAGATAATACAATAATTCTCTATTGTATAGTACAGTAATTTTTGTTTTTGTAAATTATATGAAAGTTAATGAATAAATGTTTTTTTAATATAAAGTTTTAACATAACGAACACCGTTTTGTTAATTTTATAATTTCCCATTATGTAAATGTCGTGTTTGTTCTTTAAAGTAAGTCCTTAATATCGATGTTAATTTATGTCAATTCTTTAATTGGTCATGTCTTCCCTGTTTCGGCGCCGTTAAAGTAATCTCAATACTCGTTCGATGGGGGACGTGCATGAATTATTTATAAGAGGACTTCGGAGAAAAATGTGTTTTTACGTGTTTCATTCAAAATCGGTGCGATAAATCGTCGGACGATGCACGATGCCCACGTAACTTAAGATCTCGACGTCGAAGATATTTTAATTTTGCGTGTACGTATTAATTATTTTATACGGGTTTTTTCAAATTAGTTTCAGCAGAAAAATTATTCATGTTTCGACGTTTGATAGCACTATTTACATACCGTGCTTAAAATAATTTAAAAATATAAATTCATGTTTCGACGTTTCATATCACTATTTGTACACCGTGCTTCCAATAATTTACCGAACTAAGGGAACGCAGGAGATGCAGTCGGAGTGACTCGGAATAAGACTGGTTGAGGCTCGAATACCGATTCTAAAGGTAGGTACACACGTAACTATAAATCGTAGCGATTTATCTGTATTGACCGAACTGCACAGATTTATCGAACTTTTGTTTGGTAAATCGTTGCAGATATTTTGGCCTGTGCAGGAGGCATCCATCGGAGGCAGTTGTAATTTTTATTCGATAAATCGTTATTGCTTACGACTGCACAGTTTTATCGCAACGCGTGGAGTGCAGCGAGACGTTCTAAAAATCTCTTATTACGAGTCACTCCATGGCGTCTCCTGCGTTCCCTCTGTTTGATGAATTATTGAAAGCACGGTATATAAAACTATCTATTTATTTACTTAATATTTTTGTACAAAATATAAGAAAACTTTACAAAATGATCTTCCATTTAGACATACAACACACAAGGAAAATACTTTTATAAAACGTCGAATTTACCTCACAAGAACAATTAATCGTGTTATAGGGATTAACCAAAAATTCTTATTGTTAAAACTATGCATTCAAATCTAATATTCTCACTAAATTTATTACACATAAACCTTACACTTAATAGAGTTCCTTACATGAATTTATTAAAGCAACAGCCCCTTTTAACTCAACCAAATTACGACATAAATACCATTGAATGGTCGAAAGAACACATATCACACTAAATTAAGTGAAATTACCGATATCATATGCAAAAGGTGGATAATTTTTACGTTAAAACCCATAAACACTCCCAAACGAGCGCATTATGTGTAAAATATCATCGCGTGTCTGTTGGGTGTTTAAATTATTACGGGATTAAGTATTGTTATGGTGATTTTGAGCCATGGCTGCACTAATTACATTTCACGTTTATTTATAAAAATAGCACCGTAGAAAAAAAAATACGTACTAATGTGTCGCTAGATATGCGAAACGAACAACCTCCACGATATTAAGGTTTAGCATGAACATGTTTTTAAAGGTAATGGTTTTGATAATAATAATAATAACAATAAACCACTATATTCGTAAAAGAGCAAAATTAAACAAAATTGAGATTTACAAGCGCGCGTTGAGTGTAAAATTCTCCAATAAGTGTATTGTGTCACTCTATGTCTCTCTTCAGATTCACATGCAAAGACATTAATTTTACGAATACGAAAATATAATGTGGGTATAAAAAAATTGTGTACTTCCAATTATGTGTTGTTTTTTATTTTATTTCTGTACCAGTTTCGGTTTCGAGTGAAATTTTACAACGACAAATACAAAAATGTAAGACGGGATTCAGCTTTGAGTTAAAACTCGACTGTAATAGGATAAGATTACGAATTTTTATGTAAATTTAGAAATAGGAATTCAAGACGAAATAAATTCGAGGAACGTTTTACTGAAAAGAAACGACACATAGCCGTTTTAAGTTGAAAACCGCTAAAAACGTCACTTGAGAAGAGTGAATGAATCGGTTACTATCATATCTTGGTATAAATATTTCTGTAAGTAAAACAATTCTAAAGACTTGCAAAATAATTCCTTTTCCGTTTTACATCCTTCCAGAAATGGGCATTTCTACAAATCAACGTAATTGCGGAATCAATTTGAATGCAGAACATGTTATTCACACGCCCTTCACTCTTCCCCGCCATTATTTAACCAAACAAGGATCTAAACTTCAAGCTGCAGCATTCTTCAGAGTACACGAATTTAATAAATCGCAGCCATACTCATTATTTCAATTAAAATATTCAAGATAAATGCGCGTGATTTTTGATTAATATTATTTATTATTATACAGTGTTGAAATGTTCAAATAACACTAAAGGATCGTAATGTGTACGAGGTTTACGTATTGTACACTAGATGGCGGCAGGAGGCTCGTATGGGAGATTTAAGAGGAAAATTCATTCGAACCGTAAATGATAAATTTTATGTGAAACAAAAAAATAGGTTGCTATTTTATAATTTACGGATGTGACACAGTGACGAGACATTAAAATTCCAAGAGATTTTTACGCAGGTGCGGCGGATTTTTTTTTTGGGTAATAAAAGTGAAGCGCGCCCGTCGGATACTTCGCACGTTTCAAGAGTTGCCTTTTGTTGGGTTGTCAAATATTTTGCTTTAAATTTGCTAGTCTTCTTGTAAACGTATTCCGCATTTAAATTTATCTTAACATATCCTTTGATATCAAAATGGAAAGACTTTACTAGCTGATGAAATAATAATAATAATAAATTTTGCAGTAATTCCAGTAAAATGGAAAGACTACTAGAAATTGAAATAATAATAATAAAGTTTACAGTAAATTCAGAAAACAAATTTGCCCAAGACTTAGCGACTTAATTTTTTATAGATCTTATGAGAAGATTTCGTATGTTTGAGTGCATAATTGATTGTTGCAAACTATAAAACAAAAAACAATTATTTCATAATAAAACTTAATGATTTTTTTGCAGTTGAGATTTTATAAAAATAATTATTTTATAATAAAAATTAATGAACTTTTTGTAGTTAAAACTTTATAAAAACAATTATTTCATAATAAAAATTATTGATTTTTTTGTAGTTGAGATTTTATAAAAATAATAATTTCATAATAAAAATTAATGAACTTTCTGTAATTGAAACTTTATAAAAAAATATTTCATGATAAAAGAATTCTTTGTAGTTCAACGGATTAAGAAAAAAAAAAACAGGAATTTATACAAATGTTGTTGGTTTTTTTATGTGAAGAGAGTTAAATGTCTTGTTTAATTTAATGAATCGATTTTTTTTAAATATATAGACATAGAATGGTGATTCGGAGAACAAGGCGGGCCCACACTTATTTCTTTCATGTATATATCGATTGATTATCTTTTTTTGTTTTTTGTTTAAGAGAATTGGTTTTGTAAGGGCCAGGTCGTACATACCTTTGATCCACGTTCGTTAAATATAATTTCCACGTCTAGTACCGGACCAAGCTGCTGAACACAAAAGAGAAAAACATGAATTATTAATTTAAAGTTACATTTTGTGATATTCGACTAAAAAAAAATTGAAAAACATTTGCTACAAGAATGAAACTTTCGGAAGTTACTTCAAATAGATGCTAGTAAGTGATTCCATAAAAATCCCAAAATACCTTCACCCTTAATTACAAGATAATCCCACTGGAACAGCCAAGTGTTAATTTCAAAGTTATATTTTTTTAAATTCGTCTGAAAAAATGGAAAAATATTTGCTACAAGAATGAAACTTTCTGAAGTTACTTCAAATAGATGCTACTACGTGATTCCATAAAAATCTCAAAATACCCTCACCCTTAATTAGAAGATAATCCCACTGGAACATCCAAGTGTTAATTTCAAAGTTACATTTTTTTAATTCGTCTAAAAAAATTGAAAAATATTTGCTACAAGACTTAAACTTACTGAAGTTACTTCAAATAGATGCTATTACGTGATTCCATAAAAATCTCAAAATACCCTCACCCTTAATTACAAGATAATCCCACTGGAACAGCCAAGTGTTAATTTCAAAGTTATATTTTTTTAAATTCGTCTGAAAAAATGGAAAAATATTTTCTACAAGAATGAAACTTTCTGAAGTTACTTCAAATAGATGCTACTACGTGATTCCATAAAAATCTCAAAATACCCTCACCCTTAATTAGAAGATAATCCCACTGGAACATCCAAGTGTTAATTTCAAAGTTACATTTTTTTTAATTCGTCTAAAAAAATTGAAAAATATTTGCTACAAGACTTGAACTTACTGAAGTTACTTCAAATAGATGCTACTACGTGATTCCATAAAAATCTCAAAATACCCTCACCCTTAATTACAAGATAATCCCACTGGAACATCTAAGTGTTAATTTCAAAGTTACATTTTTTAAATTCGTCTAAAAAAATTGAAAAATATTTGCTACAAGAATGAAACTTTTTGAAGTTACTTCAAATAGATGCTACTGCGTGATTCCATAAAAATCCAAAAATACCCCCTCTCCTAATTACAAGATAATCTCACTGGAACATCCAAATGTTAATTTCAAAGTTACATTTTTTTTTTAATTTGTCTAAAAAAATTGAAAAAAATTTGCTACAAGACTTAAACTTACTGAAGTTACTTCAAATAGATGCTACTACGTGATTCCATAAAAATATCAAAATACCCTCACCCTTAATTACAAGATAATCTCACTGGAACATCCAAGTGTTAATTTCAAAGTTACATTTTTTTTTTAAATTCGTCTAAAAAAATTGAAAAAAAATTTGCTACAAGACTTAAACTTACTGAAGTTACTTCAAATAGATGCTACTACGTGATTCCATAAGAATCCCGAAATACCCCCTTATTATTCTTGTTAAACACAGTATTTCTTGTTATTTCTCAGTTTTTGTTTATTGGCTATCGATAAAAGTCTTTGGTTTTTGTAATCTAGTGAGCATCTTTAATTTAAAAAAATCTACAAACAATCCCTGTCTGTATCTCAAAATAATTACAACCAAACCCACTGTACTTCAATCCTCAAATTGCACATATTTGAAGTCTTCAAAAAATATACAGAAAAAAAAACGCAACAAATGTCAAATTTTCTAAATTCACGCAGAATTGATTCTACTTTATTAATCTTTGAAAAGGGGATAGATGGAGGAATTACTAATAGTAGCTTTGGGTGATGTAATCTATAAGCTATACGATAATACAAAAAAAAAAAAAATTTAAGTAAATGTAGAATTGGACTGCAATGAGAACCCTGTGGAACCCCATAATTGAACATTTTGCGGAACAGAACTATTAACAATTTCACACTTGTAAACCAATAAATTGGAAATTTTTGGGCGGGAAATTCAAACTTATTGACAGTTGATAGTTTGTGGAGGGCGACCAGATGGTCGCAGCAGTTGGTCCTTTGTGCCGTATTGGCAGTTACAGAATTATTTACTTTGTTCAGCATCTGTAGGGTGTTTAGAAAATGTAGAAATTTATAAAAAAAAAATACACGTTATTCAAATTAATTAAAACACATAAATATATTTCATGACGTGCCAGAAAAAAGGTGGTACTTTTAAAACTTAGTTATAAACGTCATGTCGGTAATATATTTGTGTTGCACGTTGGCACAATTGTAACCTCCAAGAGCGAGACATTAGTTATCCGTTAGAGGAGTTGAGCAATGGTAACGTCATGTCTTAATTGGAATTTGAATTTAAAGAAGCGGGAGTGGTAGCTACAACGGTGCGCTACCTTAATAGGTTGCTACATAAATTAAATCCAGCACTTTTGTACGCCATTAATAACCGGGAAACATTCGGAGGATGTCTTCGGCAGGGACATATAAAGATATTACACGGGGGAAGAATATTTTAAATAATAAACATTTCTCGGCCTCTACATTTATACATTTTATAAATGGAGCTTGAATGATTAATACGGATGCAGGATACTTCTATATATTATTTAACAGTTACTTACTGTCTTTTTTTTTGTATTTTGCAGACTAAAAGAATTCAGTGTGAAGAGTCATCGATTAAATGGTAACATGCATTTCCTGTAGACGCACCTTTCTGTTAAATCCGTTTCGAGGTAATTGAACTTTTGGAAATTTTGCAAAAAAATTCAAAACAAATATTTTAGTTTTAACTTGTAATAGTCATCCCAGTTATTAATACTTAATTGTGAGAGAAATACACTTTCACAAATGACCTCAACAGGCAATCTTTTAGCCTTATTCTTGTCATGACTTAATGGCAGATGCCTGAGAAAAAACTTGTAACAGAAAGAAAAGAGAATCTGACATTCAAGAACATTCATTACTGCACAGTACGAATTTATTCAGGAATGAACTTTATCGACCAGTCGATTAGAAATAGGGAATATTTACAAGATTGCAGAATTACGTGTAAAAATAGAAGACAAAGTTGGACAATTTTTTTGGCGTGCTGAAAATGCAAGACAAAATCATATTTGGTAACTAACACACCAGTTATTAAAAGATCCAAAAGGTAAACTTATCTACCTTCAGCAGTTTCTTTAGATCCCACGCGAACAATTTCGTGACGTCTTCAGGGAGTAATGGAAGCGTTTTAATGGAAACGACCAGTAGTTAGTGCCGTGTCGTACGTTCTGCATAGAAATAATGAAGGTGGCCGCTAAAATGGTAAAATGGCGGTATTGTTGTGCCAGTTTAATTAGTGGCAGACTTGTGTGTGTCGATAGCATCTCTCGCGGATGGGCCGCTGATTTATGGGCCCCAAATATGGTGCACACTGTATCTAATTACAGAGGATTTATGGCGACCGCAATTCGACGGTCCGCAGAAACTGCTCTCGCTCTTCAGACCCGCAGACCCACCGCAATTGATGCGACCACTTTGTTTCGTGTCTTTCGGATGTCTTATCAAAAACTGGCCCGCCCCGTTTGATTGACAGCCCTCTTTTTATTATTAACACGCCCTTTTATACATTTACCGGCGATATATCAGACCGGCTCGCGACCACCTTTATTTATTTATTTTCCCTTCCGACGAAACAGGAGCTAATATCAATTTTGTATTAGCAAAATGCTATAATGGAAAAATGAATAGCTGCACGAAGAGCGGTTCTGATTGATTGAGAAATTATTATAACATGGCAGGTGCATGCAAATGCCTCCAAGTCTGTTGCCTTACGTGATGCTTAATTATTTATTCATAGTATTAACATAAACATGCAAATAGTTTAAGATTACTTTAGTTAGACCAGAGGTCGCGAAAGTGGTCTATATAGACTCCCGGGGATCTATTTAACAAAAGTAGGGGTAGATCTAAGCCAGGAGGTCTAATGGGGGTCGATCCGAATCGAAGGGTCGATTGGAGGTCGAAGGAAAAATAAGTGTAAAAAATTGAAAAAAATGTAAGTAGATATAAACCTCAATTTTCATATTTTCCGTTAGTGAACATGAAACGTTTTTTAGTGGAAAGGTTTTATTTAGGGGTCGGTGATCAAAAAAGTTTAGCGACCCCTGAGTTAGACCCTGAAGAATATCTTTATTAAACTCTTGGTCAAATGATTTCCTTATGTCAAAAAAAAACTACCCTGAAGAATATCTTCATTAAACTCTTGGTCAAATGATTTCCTTATGTCAAAGATAAACTGATGAGAAATGTTTTCTTTAAAAAAAATCAGAGGTATGCAGGGCTCTAGAAATACCCATTTTTTCCCTAAAATAAGCATAAACTCACCCGCAGAATTATTATGATATTCTCTAGAAATATCCATTTTGCATCCTGGAAAAGGGTCAGCATAGACTCACCCGCAAAATTATTATGATTTTAGCGTGTGACACCATTATTTTGGGTTTCACACAAAGGACTCATCCCTAGTTACAATCCTTGCCAGAGAGGCATCTTTTTCTCCACATTTAGTACACCAAAATTGCCCCATCTAGCATCTCAAAAAAGGGTCAGACAATTTACCTGCCGAGAGATGACGTGCTTGCTCTCTTGGTTCTTGCATTCTCTGTCACAATCCTTGCTAGGAATACATCTCCTCATTCGCATCTACAAGGTGGAGCAAAACGAAGTCCCACATTTCAAAGAATCAACGCGATGTTTTCTTGGGTGAAGTTAGAAAAGTTTTAAGTATTTATTTATAAAGGCACACTTATAAGAATTAGCCTGCCAAATGTCCATTCAATTATTTTATTGCGCATGAACTCTACAAGCAGGTTCCTACAAAACATCAGTTTTTAATTATCAAATTTCAGCTTCGACCAACGCCATTTTTTTTTTAGTGAAGTTGGAAAATTTTTAATTTATTATTTGTAAAGGCACACTTATAGTAAATATAGTCTGTCAAATTTGCATTCAACTGTTTTATTGCATATGGACTCTACAACCAGGTTTCTGCTAAAAGTTAATTTTTGGTCATCAAACTTCAGTTTCGACCGATGGCATGTTTTTTTTGGGTGAAGTTGGAAAAGTTTTTAGTATTTATTTATAAAGACACACTTATAAGAATTAGTCTGTCAAATTTGCATCCAATTGTTTTATAGCATATGGACGCTACAAGCAGGTTTGTGAAAAAAAAAACAGTTTTTGATAATCAAATTTCAGTTTCGGTCAACGCTATGTTTTCTTGGGTGAAGTTGGAGAAGTTTTTTTAATGTATTTCTAAAGGCACACTTACAAGAATTAATCTGTCAAATTTCCATTCGATTGCTTTATTGCATATGGCCTCTACAACCAAGTTTCTGCAAAAAGTCAGTTTTTGATCATCAAATTTCAGTTTCGGTCAATGCTATGTTTTCTTGGGTGAAGTGGGAGAAGTTTTAGTTATTTATTTCTAAAGGCACACTTACAAGAATTAATCTGTCAAATTTGAATTCAATTGTTTTATTGCATATGGCCTTTACAACCAGGTTTCTGCAAAAGGTCAGTTTTTAATTATCAAATTTCAGTTCCGACGAACGCCATGTTTTCTTGAGTGAAGTTGGAAAAGTTTTAATTTATTATTTATAAAGGCATACTTATAGGACTTAGTCTGTTAAATTTTCATTCAATTGTTTTATTCCATAAGGACTCTACAAACAGTTTCCTTCAAAAAGTCAGTTTTTAATTATTAAATTTCAGTTCCGACCAAAGTTGGAGAAGTTTTAATTATTTATTTGCAAAGGCACACTTACAGAAACTAGTCTGTCAAATTTACATTCAACTGTTTTATTGCATATGGACTCTACAACCAGGTTTCTACTAAAAGTCAAGTTTTGATCATCAAATTTCAGTTTCGGCCGATGCCATGTTTTTTTTTGATAAATTTTTTTGTTCGGAAAAATAATTACTCTACACGTTCTTTTCCATCATTACAAACCGCCATGATTTTTTTCAAATTTTTTTGAGACCCAACATTTTTTACAAATTTTCCTGACTAATGGTATGGAAAAATGGGCGAAAATCACGAAGTGACCAAATTACTTGAAATATACATGAAAAGGTTCACAAAAGAACGAGAAATACTGGATCAAGTTTTCAGACCAATTGTGTTAGTAGTTTTCTCGCTGCACGCTTTTAGATTAGGCACTCGAAAGTTGGCTAGAAATTTCAGTCGATTTTGAGAATTTTTTGACGCGGTGTCATTAGACAAATAGGGATGATATTACATAAGTTTGTAGCTAAATTCTTCTAGAATACAATACTGCCATTCGCAAGTATCTACCATATTCACAAAACGAAATTCGTTTGTTTGAACGTACCGGTGTGCGTTAGCGTCAATCTGCAAGCTCCCAGTATTCGCTTCTCATAAGGCCACATGTTAATTTTCGGTTGGTAGAAAATGGTATAAATTTTTTTTTTTCGGGAAAATAATTACTCTACACGCTTTTTCCCGTCATTAAGAATCGTCATGAATTTTTTCAATTTTTTCTGAGACCCAACATTTTTTACAAATTTTCCTGACTAATGGTGTGGAAAAATGGGCGAAAATCACGTAGTGACCAAATAACTTGAAATATGCATGAAAATGTTCACAAAAGAACGGAAAATACTGGGTTAAATTTTCAGACCAATTCTGTTTGTAGTTTTCTCGCTGTACGCTTTTAGATTTAACACTCGAAAGTTGGCTAGAAATTTCATTCCTTTTTGAGAATTTTTTGGCGCGGTGTCATTAGACAAATATGGATGATATTACATAAGTTTGTAGCTACATTTTTCTAGAATACAATACTGCCATTCGCAAGTATCTACCATATTCACAAAACGAAATTCGTTTGTTTGAACGTACCGGTGTCCGTCAGCGTCAATTTGCAGGCTCTCGGCATTCGCTTCTCATAAGACCACATGTTAATTTTCGGTTGGTAGAAAATAGTATAAAATTTTTTCTTCGAGAAAATAGTTACTCTACACGCTTTTTCCCATCATTAAGAACCGTCATGATTTTTTTCAAATTTATTTGAGACCCAACATTTTTTACAAATTTTCCTGACTAATGGTAAAGTTTCGACCAACGCCATATTTTTTTTGGTAAAGTTGGAAAAGTTTTAAGTATTTATTTATAAAGGCACACTTATAAGAATTAGTCTGTCAAATTTGCATTCAATTGTTTTATAGCATATGGCCTCTACAACCAGGTTTCTGGAAAAGAAACAGTTTTTGATCATCAAACTTCAGTTTCGACCGATGCCATGTTCTCGTGGGTGAAGTTGGAAAAGTTTTAGGTATTTATTTGTAAAAGTGGGACCTTAAGAATTAGTCTGTCAAATTTTCTTTCAATTATTTTATTGTATATTGACTCTATAACCAGGTTTCTGCAAAAGAGCAGTTTTAAATCCTTAAATTTCAGTTTCAACCGACGCCATGTTTTTTTTAGTGAAGTTGAAGCTTTAGTTATTTGTTTATATAGCAATTAGTCTGTCAAATTTGCATTCAATTGTTTCATTGCATATGGCCTCTACGATGAGGTTTCTGCAAAAGGTCAGTTTTTTATCCGTAAAATTTCAGTTTCGACCAACGCCATGTTTTCTTGGATGAAGTTGGAAAAGTTTTAAGTATTTATTTGCAAAGGCACACTTATAAGAATTAGTCTGTCTAATTTGCATTCAATTGTTTTATTGCAAATGGACACTACAACCACGTTTCTGCAAAAAGTCAATGTTTTATCATCAAATTTCAGTTCCCACCAACGCCATGTTTTCTTGAGTGAAGTTGGAGAAGCTTTTATTATTTATTTGTAAAGGCACACATGTAAGAATTAATCTGTCAAATTTCCATTCAATTGTTTTATTGCATATGGCCTCTACAACCAGGTTTCTACAAAAAGTCAATTTTTGATCTGTTCCATTTTTAATTCAGTGAAGTTTGATTTCGTGTTTTGGGGGTGTGCCATGCAGGAGCTTGCAGCTTTGACCCTGTGGTGGTAGATCTACTGACGAGGATGACCTAACGGTTTTACGGGGAATGGGAGCGTACCAACACATTACTCTCCATCTGGGGTTTTCGTTACTTCTATTCGGACTGTAGTTTGAGGAATAAACAGAAGAGGATTTTGACGAATTTTATTCTGAATATGGCGATCTCTTCTGGTAATTTGATGAAACTGGTTGTGAAGGAAGGGAGGTGATTCTGATCCTTCAAAAGTTCAAAAGGACGAAACCTCTACTGGATGTTTGAGCATTTGTGCGATTAATTCGGAGATGAAGATCCATAGTTATCCATTCTTTTTAAACACGAAAGGAATATAACTGTTAGTTACTGCGAGTAACTGAGGTAACCTGAGGATTTCAAGACGATATAATGATGAAGAAAAAATAGATGAATTTCATTGATGGAGCTGTTGGATTCGGTACGTGCGTGCGAACCCTTATTGGAGTGTAGGTCACGAACGGCTAATTAAAATGGCGGTGCAATTAGGTAAAGTTCCTCCCCGATACTTTCGATAGCGCCCGACAACACCCGCTCGACCTTAATTACTAAACGCGAACGCCATCATCGCCATCGCGGCAGAGTCCACGCAGAAGAGAGAAGCCAACCAACGGGATCGGTTGGCATAGGTACTAAAGTACGGCCGGGCGGTAAGCCCGTAAATAACCGTCCTAATTCCAAAGTGCATCGCGACAAAGCGGGCCGATAGTTACAGTTTTGTTATTCGTTTTCCCAGAGACCGAACGGCGAGAGAGAGAGCTAGACCCTTAATGGTTATTAGCAGGAATATTTAATGGAATATTGAGAGGGATAATGGACTGGCTGCAGGGAAAGAGATGAGCAAGGATGGGCCGGCCGGAGCGAGCGCGAGAATCTATGCACTGCACTACACCACCGTACTATATAGTCTGTAGTGTATACTATAGTGTATGTGTGTCTGGGCTCGGTTAATGGGAGGCCATTGTTTATGACATGGCGTGGAGTGTTTACGGCCCTTTACACATGTAAATACTGCTAATTACGAAACAAAGATTCTAATTATATCTGAAATATTAGCGCGACTCAATGCTTGCATAACTTATTGCTCGTTCGTGTCCGCGAGTACTGTGGGATTGGAGTTAATCAAAAATTAAAAATTTGAGATGCAAAAATAACCCGAGCGTAATAAAAGCGCTGTGTATTGTTTAAATAACAATAATAAAACAAATCAAATGCAGAAATCTATGATTTTTTTTCTGAGGTTGTTTTGGAAATTGATTGTGCGTGAAACTTGAAGAAGGATCGTTTCGCAGATTTCGAACTCAATTTAGAGTCGGTTGTGCCAGAACACGATTTTGGGTCCACTTGTCATACCCGAACAGAATCAATTATTAAAAAAGAAAAATGTGGTTGTGTTGGGGAACAAAACACCGGACCTACTGGACTTTTTCATACCTAGAGGTATTCCCACTAATTATGTCGAAGTTGAGGAGAATGCTGACTTCGCATCAGACCACACTCCACTGCTCTTGATGCTAAGCACCACAAGTTACTAACAAGTAAAAATACAGACTGGGAAAAATTTAGATCGGTCGACATAAGAATCGTAGACCACTAAGAACTACAGCAAATATAGACCTCAACAAGGCTATCCAACAAACAGCATGGGCTTCAACGCCACCAAATAAAGAAATCACAAACAAGCAAAACGTGCCAACCGAAATTAGAGAAAAATCAAGGAACGCAACAGAGCATAATACGCTCAATCCTACAGATAAATCGCTATTCAACCAGTTAATATAATTTTTCTAGAATTTATTCTTGGCGGTTTATATTTTCTTTAATTTTTTTTCTTCGATGCTTAATTTACTTCAGAAAAATAAATTTTTAAAAAATTCGTAACTCGTTTGAAAATTCGTGGGTTTTAAAAAACAAAAATTAATTGAAAAGAGTAAATTAATACGACTTTTCTAGAATGTATTCTCTGCGGGTTATATTTTTTCGATTTTTTTTCTCCAAACTTTATTTATTTCAGAAAAATTAAATTTTCAAAAATTTGTAACTCGTTTGAAAATTGGTGGATTTTGCAAAACAAAAGTTAATTGAAAAGAGTGTTAATATGGTGATTTAATACAATTTTTCTGGAATTTATTATCGGCGATTTATATTTTTTTCGATTTTTTTCCTCGGTGCTTCATTTATTTTAGAAATAAAATTTTCAAAAATTCGTAACATGAAAATGGGTGGATTTTATAAAGCAAATTTTAAATTAAAAGAGTGATATTATGGTGATTTAATACAATTTTTCCAGAATTTATTCTAGGCGGTTTATATTTTTTTCGAATTTTTTTCTTCAGTGCTTAATTTATTTCAGAAATAAAATTTTCAAAAATTCGTAACTCGTTTGAAAATAGATGGATTTTAAAAAGAAAATGTTAAATTAAAAGAGCGATATTATGGTGATTTAATATAATTTTTCCAGAATTTATTCTAGGCGGTTTATATTTTTTTTTCGATTTTTTTTCTTCCATGCTTTAGTTATTCCAGAAAATTAAAATTTTAAAAAATTCGTAACTCATTTGAAAATAGGTGGATTTGAAAAAACAAAAGTTAATTCAAAAGAGTAATATTATGGTGATTTAATACAATTTTTCTAGAATTTATTCTAGGCGGTTTATATTTTTTTGAATTTTTTTCTTCCATGCTTTAGTTATTCCAGAAAATTAAAATTTTAGAAAATTCGTAACTCGTTTGAAAATTCGTGGATTTAAAAAAACAAACATTAATTGAAAGCAGTAATATTTCGGTAATTTAATACGATTTTTTAGAATGTATTTTCTGTGGGTTATATTTTTTCGAATTTTTTTCTCCAAACTTTATTTATTTCAGAAAAATAAAATATTCAAAAATTCATAACTCGTTTGAAAATTGATGGATTTTAAAAATCAAAAGTTAATTCAAAAGAGTGATATTGTGGTGATTTAATGCAATTTTTCTGGATTTTATTTTCAGCGGTTTATATTTTTTTTCGATTTTTTTCTTTGATGTTTAATTTATTTTAGAAACGTAAAATTTTCAAAAATTCGTAACTCCTTTGAAAATTGGTGAATTAAAAAAAAAGTTAATTGCAAGGAGTAATAGGTCAGTTATTTAATATGATTTTTCTAGGATGTATTCGCTGCGGGTTAAATATTTTCGATTTTATCTCCAAACTTTATTTATTTCTGAAAAATAAAATTTTCAAAAATTCATAACTCCTTTGAAAATTGATAGAGTTTAAAAATCAAAAGTTAATTTAAAAGAGTGATATTATGGTGATTTAATACAATTTTTGTAGAACTTATTCTTAGCGGTTTATATTTTTTTCGATTTGTTTTCTTCGATGCTTCATTTATTTAAGAAAAATAAAATTTTAAAAAATTCGCAACTCATTTGAAAATTGGTGGATTTGAAAAAGCAAAAGTTAATTTAAAAGAGGGATATTGAGGTGATACAATGCAATTTTTCTGGATTTTATTATCAGCGGTTTATATTTTTTTTCGATTTTTTTTCTTCGATGTTTAATTTATTTCAGAAAAATAAAATTCGAAAATTGGTGATTTGAAAAAAACAAAAGTTAATTCAAAAGAATGATATTATGGTGGTTTAATACAATTTCTGTAGAACTTATTCTTAGCGGTTTATATTTTTCTCGATTTGTTCATTTATTTCAGAAAAATAAAATTTAAAAAAATTCATAACTCGTTTGAAAATTGATGGATTTTAAAAATCAAAAGTTAATTTAAAAGAGTGATATTGAGATGATTCAATACAATTTTTCTGGATTTTATTCTCAGCGGTTTATATTTTTTTCGATTTTTTTTCTTCGATGTTTAATTTATTTCAGAAAAATAAAATTTTCAAAAATTCGTAACTCATTTCAAAATTGGTGAATTTTAAAAAACAAAAGTTAATTGAAAGGAGTTATTGTTTAGTTATATAATATGATTTTTCTAGAATGTATTTTCTGCGGGTTATATTTTTTCGATTTTTTTCTCCAAACTTTATTTATTTCAGAAAAATAAAATGTTCAAAAATTCGTTTGAAAATTAGTGCATTTTGCAAAACAGAAGTTAATTGAAAAGAGTGATAATATGGTGATTTAATACCATTTTTCTGGAATTTTTTCTCGGCGATTTATATTTTTTTCGATTTTTTTCTTCGGTGCTTCATTTATTTCAGAAATAAAATTTTCAAAAATTAGTAACTCGTTTGAAAATTGATGGATTTACAAAATCAAAAGTTAATTTAAAAGAGTGATATTGTGGTGACTTAATACAATTTTTCTGGAATTTATTCTCGGCGATTTATATTTTTTTTCCAATTTTTTTTTTCGATGCTTCATTTATTTCAGAAAATTGAAATTTAAAAAAATCGTAACACGTTTCAATACTGGTGGATTAAAAAAAAAAAAATTATTCAAAAGAGTGTTAATATGGTGATATACTACAATTTTTCTGGAATTTATTCTCGGCGATTTATATTTCTTTTCCAATTTTTTTCTTCGATGCTTCATTTATTTCAGAAAATTGAAATTTAAAAAAATTCGTAATACGTTTCAAAACTGGTGGATTAAAAAAAAAAACAAAATTATTCAAAAGAGTGATAATATGGGGATATAATACAATTTTTCTGGAATTTATTCTCGGCGATTTATATTTTTTTCCAAATTTTTTTCTTCGACGCATCAATTATTTCAGAAAATTGAAATTTAAAAAAATCGTAACACGTTTCAATACTGGTGGATTAAAAAAAAAACAAAATTATTCAAAAGAGTGATAATATGGTGATATACTACAATTTTTCTGGAATTTATTCTCGGCGATTTATATTTTTTTTTCCAAATTTTTTTCTTCGACGCTTCATTTATTTCAGAAAATTGAAATTTAAAAAAACTCGTAACACGTTTGAAAATTGGTGGATAAGAAAAACGAAAATTATTCAAAAGAGTGATAATATAATTTTTCTGGAATTTATTCTCGGCGATTTATATTTTTTTCCAATTTTTTTCTTCGAGGCTTCAATTATTTCAGAAAATTGAAATTTAAAAAAAATCGTAACACGTTTCAAAATTGGTGAATAAAAAAACAAAAATTATTCAAAAGAGTGATAATACAATTTTTCTGGAATTTATTTTCGGCGATTTATATTTGTTTCCAATTTTTTTCTTCGAGGCTATTATTTTAGAAAAATGAAATTTAAAAAAAATCGTAACACGTTAGAAAATTGATGGATTGGTGGCCAAGAGGTAAAACGACTAATCCAGAAGATTACATGAGAATCATTTAAAAACTTTCTGGAAAACCTTACACCCAATGACGACACCTCGTTATAGAAAGCGATCAAAACAATTAAAAAACCTTAACATCCCCAATTAAGGTTAATGTGGGTAAGTGAGTGGTTAAGAAATGACCAAGATAAAGCAGAGGCGTTCGCTGAATACCTGAAACTCCTCTTCGAGCAAACTAAAATAATTAAAAAACCTTAACATCCCCAATTAAGGATAATATGAGTAAGTGAGTGGTTAAGAAGTGACCAAGACAAAGCTAAGGCGTTCGCTGAACACATGAAACTTGTCTTCGAGCAATTCCATCCAATTGGTTTGCATGAACGTTGGATGGAAAACTTTACATCCAAGATTGTTTGGGCAAGAAGGGTCGGTAATTTTTTATCCTGAATTACGTCTTTAATGGCATTGTATGTACAGTCTTTAGAAAAAAATCAAACATGAATTAGTTTTAAAATAATTGAGTTGGAGCTTTTTGAAAATCGTCGGATCTCCCTGCCGCACCCTCTATATTAACAAAGCAGGGGCGTTCGCTGAACATCTGAAACTCGTCTTCGAGGAACTCCAATTGGTTTGCGTGAAACACATCTGTAGCTTATTTTAATGCGTTGATAAAGGCTTTCGAAACAACCAAATGTTTGGATTAATTTTGAACGATAAAATGATCATCTCGTGTAGATGAATATTTAAAAGACTTTATTAGTTTCGTATTCAATTTAAACTTTTCATTAATTAGTTGCTTAAGCCGTGTAAAACTTAAAATATGGTAAGAAAACAAAATCGTTCGCAATTAATTACGCCCCAGTAAAACTTAGAGATTGCCGCCGCCGCCTCTGATCCTCCGCGCCTTCCTGCCTTTCCGCCGCCTCTCGCCCAACTAAAACTTGAACAATTTATAAGTTTCCCTTAAAAGACTCCGTAAAACATAAAAGGTGGAGATTAAGGAGCGGAGTGTCCATTATTGATGCGTGCATTTTTCGGCACTAAAGGGTTCAGGTGTAATTAAGAAAGGGAATATGAAAGTCTAATAGGCCGGGCTAATGTAACGGCTGCGGCCAGATTACTCGTTACGATGATACCCATAAATTCATTAAGCTGCCGTTTAACAAAGCTGCTACAATTACAGTAACTTTTACGGCTACATTAGCACCCGGAATTACACACCGGAGATGCAAATATCGCACCAGATAAAAAGAACACTCGCTCGTAAAACAATAAAGGAGGCCGGCTCACTCACTAATGGCCGATACCATCCCATACCCCGATTCTTATCAATTTTAATGCGAAACCTAATGAATTGTTGCTCTAATTGCACCCCCACCACCGACCCCTTTGATATTACAACAACCCATATCGCTTCTGGTTTCCAAGTCCCCCCCTCCCTCTATTATATTAATGTTCGCATCAGCTGCTGTCTACAAGTTGCGAACTAAACTAAAGCCGACAGCCATCCTCTGCGACTTACAAGAAGACGGATATACCGGCCGATAATTTATGATGAAGATCGCGTATCGTAATGGATACGCCCGGAAACGGCGCAAAAATTCAGAAACCTATTTGCATAATATCCCGTGGACCTGTCAAATCGTATTAATGGCCGAACGCTCTCGCTCATCCGACCGCGATTAACCCATTAACGCAATTGTCTGCGGTGTTTACCGCCTGCTGCCACAATCCGCCCGTTTAAAACTACAAATCATCCTCTGAATGAGGCTCTAACTAACGTGCGCACGTTTATTTTAGACGTCCCGACCTTTCCACCTTTCCAAAGACAAAAAGTATTTAATCATATTCTAATAAAAAAAAAAAAAACAGTTCCGTGTCCTAATATGTGTTTTGATAAGATGGAGCGCCGTTGCGAACTACGAATCATCCTCTAACTAACGTGTATATTTTTAGACGTTCCACCTTTCTAAATGGCAAATAGTATTCTATCATCTTCTGATAAGAAATATTAATAGATCGGATACTGTTCTGCGTCCTAATGTGTGGTTTCGATAAGATGGGGCGCCAGAACGTAAAGCAAGAACCATTAGGATCTATTCTAATATGCGATTTTGATAAGATGGAGTGCTAGAAGCAGGGGCGGCTCGTTGTATAGAGCCAAAGAGCCATGGCACTACCTGCAGTTTCAAGCTCAGCAAGAATTTTTTATTAATTCATAAAACACTTTTTCGCCAGTTTAAATGTTAAACAACGCCTGCATAACTTTAACTTTTTTTCCGTTAAAAACTGCAAATATTCCATTCTTGTATTTTACGATAAATCCTTGTGAACGAAACACAATTTCTTGAAAATCTGTAATAATTTTGTCGACCCAAAAAAAAATTAAAAAACAATTGCCATCGACTTGAAACTTTCCAAATTTACTCAAAATTCATTCAGGATTATAATTCCCTTAAAATCTGCAAATATTCCAGTCTTGGATTTTACGATAAATCCTTGTGAACAAAGCACAATTTCTTGAAAATCTGAAATAATTTTAGTGACCCAAAAAATATCTAAAAACAATTGCTATTGACTTGAAACTTTCCAAATTTACTGAAAATTCATTCAAGATTATAATTCCGTCAAAATCGGCAAATATTCCAGTCTTGTATTTTACGATAAATCCTTGTGAACAATGCAAAATTTCTTGAAAATCTGTAATAATTTTGGCCACCCAAAAAAAAATTAAAAACAATTGCCATCGACTTGAAACTTTTCAAATTTACTCAAAATTCATTCAAGATTATAATTCCGTTAAAAGGTGAAAATATTCCAATCTTGTATTCTACGATAAATCCTTGTGAACGAAACACAATTTCTTGAAAATCTGTAATTATTTTAGTTACCCAAAAAAAATTAAAAAACAATTGCCATCGACTTGAAACTTTCCAAATTTACTCAAAATTCATTCAAGATTATAATTCCGTTAAAAGGTGAAAATATTCCAATCTTGTATTCTACGATAAATCCTTGTGAACGAAACACAATTTCTTGAAAATCTGTAATTATTTTAGTGACCCAAAAAAAATTAAAAAACAATTGCCATCGACTTGAAACTTTCCAAATTTACTCGAAATTCATCCAAGATTATAATTCCATTAAAAACTGAAAATATTCCAGTCTTGTATTTTACGATAAATCCTTGTGAATTATTTTGATGTCTGGGACAAAATGTAAACGCACGATAAATCCAAAGTACACATAATAGTAATTTACGTAACAAGTTCCGAAAGTGATATTTTACGGGATGAGTAGGAAGTTGAGTAGGAACGAGTTACGTACAATTTTTTTTTCTGCAGCCGTTTTTTCTTATGCTAAAAAAGCAAAAACACATACGAATGTAATATAACAAGCGCTGTCATAATTAAATACGACGTTCATGTTTTTGTCAAGGCCGCCTACATATGTACGCAAAATCGTCCCGAAAGTAACAAAGAGCGTCCGGAAAGTATAGAAATCGTTCCGAAAGTGAAACAAAAACGTCCCGAAAATAATTACTTTCGGTACGATTTATGTAAAGTGGTACTTTCGTTTTAATAAATCATACCGAAAGTTTTATGCAGAAAAACCATATTTTCAGCTTGTTTGAAATTATGAACCTTTACTTTACAACTCAGAATAACCTTGGACCATGAAGATCAATCGTTCTTTCTTTCTTCAAAAAAGGAGGCGGGTGCCTCCCCACATTGTAGTCATACTAATCTAATGAATTGTTTTATTTGAATTATTCAAAATGTATCTACTAAATCTAAAGTTGTCGAAACTGCCCGCGCAAAAGGTGAAACAACAAGGTGATGCCAACAAAGTGAATGGTTTTATTTGAATTCTTTTTCAAATCATTTTTGAACAATTAAAGCGAAAAAAAAATAAAAATTTTGTTATTAAAAAATTTTTGGAAAATTACTTTAAAGTGATTTTTGAGACTAATTTAATCCATTTTCTTACTAGAATATTCTACATTTTTTATTATTAAAGCTGTATTTTCGATTTTTTTTTGTCTACATTTTTGATCATTTGGCCTAAATATTTTTTATTTTAACATAAATCTTCGATTTCATTGTTTAATTTTTCTACTATTTGGTCCGCATTTTGTATTTTCCCGACGAATTTTTAAACTTGAAATTTTTGACCTCTATTTTCGATATTTTTGGTCATAATATTTTATCCTTCATTTTGACCTAAATTTGCGATTGAATCGTTTAAATTTTCGACTTTTTGGCCCGCATTTTTGATCTTCCCGCCGAATTTTTATGTTTAATTTTTGACCTATATTTTCTATTCCTTTGGGTATAAATTTTTGATCTTTTGACCTAAATATTCTTTATTTTGACATACATTTTCGATTGAATTGTTAAAATTTTTCGATTTTTTTGATCCGTATTTTTGATTTTTCAGGACGAATTTTTAATTTTTAGATTTTTGACCCTGTATATTCGATTTTTTTTGTCTAAATTTTTGATTATTTGGCCCAAACATTATTTATTTTGACCTAAATTTTCGATTTAATTGGTAAAATTTTTTAAATTTTTGACATGTATTTTCGATATTTTTGGTCAAAATATGTTATCTTTGTATTTTCGATTTTTTTTAAATATTCCAAATATTAAACAAATTAGAAACAACTTTACTTGTTGCAGAAAGCATTAGATAAATACAAGAAAACGAAATGTAGCCTGAATATTCATATATTCAGGCTACATTTCGTTTTCTTGTATTTATTCCAAATATTCTTTATTTTGACATAAATTTTCGATTTAATTGTTCAAATTTTTTATTCTTTGGTCCGCATTTTTTATTTTGCGGGCCGAAATTTTAATTCTAGTTCCAAATTTCTGATTTGATTTCGATTAAAATATCTATAACCTGAATTATTGATTTATATGCGAGATTTTTTATTTTTCTGGTATTTTCGAGTTTTGTTTGTTGAAATTGTTAATCTTTTGACCTAAATTTTTCTTTATTTTTCATTTCATTTCATTTATTTAATCCTACCTAACTTTTTGATTTTTGGCCAACATTGTAGATTTTGATTTTCTTATCTTTTGCCCTAACATTTTCTTTATTTGTCTGTTAAAATTTTTCTTTCCTTGGTCCACCATTTTTATTTTTATGCCTAAATTTTGTATCGGATATTTTAGATTTTTAGTCTATTTTTTATCCTATATTTTAGATGTTTAACTTGGATTATTGATTTCATTTCGTGAGTTTTTTTTTTATTTTTTGGCTATTATTTTCGAGTTTCCAATTCCAAAACCAATTTTTGGCAAATTATTTTGCTTCTACTTAAGTTTTGAATTTTTTGTCTGCTTTTTTATTTTTAGATCAGGAATCTTGATTCTTTTTCCCATATTTTAGATTTCTGTATTTTCGATTTTTCTGTTCCAATTCTTTTTATTTTTCTTCATTTTGACCAAAATATTCGATTGGTTTGTAGAAATTTTCGATTTTTTTTGTCTGCAATTTTTATCTTTACGCCCGTTTTCGATGTTTTGTCTAAATTTTCACCTTTTAGGCCCTACTTTTTGGCTTATATTTTGTATTTTCGATTGTTTTAGTTTCGATTTTAGGTCTTTTTTTTCTTTATTTCGACTTAAATTTTTGATTCGTACCACTTTGATTTTTGGGTACGAATTTTAGATTTTTGGTCTTGATTTTTTATTTTTTGTTTTATATTTTAGATTTTCTTAATTTTATTGTGCGAATTTTTATTTTATTTTTATTTTTGGTATTATTTTCGAATTTCTCGTTAGAACTTATTTTAAGCTGAAAAGAGTTATATTAGGGGCTGAAAATTGCAAATTATTTTTCTTTTGCTTGTATTTTCAATGTTTTGGTTTGCATTTTTATTTTTAAACCAGGATTTTTGATTTTTTTGGCCGATATTTTAGATCTTAGGCTGTTTTGTCCAAAATTTTTATTTGATTGGCCTAGGAAGATAAATGGTTCTTTGTTTCTTCAAAACGGGGGGGGGGAGTATGTATCGTATAAGTGGCTCTACCATCAACATGTTCCACGAGCCGCCACTGGCTAGAAGTAAAGCAAGAACCATTAGAATCTGTCCTAATATGTGGTTTCAATAGGATGGGGCGTCAGAACGTAAAGCAGGAACCATTAGGATCTGTTCTAATGTGTGGTTTCGATAAGATGGAGTGCCAGAAGTAAAGCAAGAACCATTAAATCTGTTTTAATATGTGGTTTCGATAAGATGGGGCGCCAGAATGTGAATCAAGAAGCATTAGAATCGGTTCTAATATGTGGTTTCGATAAGATGGGGTGCCAGAACATAAAGCAAGACCGCCCGGGGATGAACCCTTTATTGTATTTAAAGATTATTTTATTCAAACAAAAATATGAATGATTACGCATGATTAGAAATGCCTATAAAAAATATAATACTTTAGAAACCAATATTCATATTTTATGCAACCCTGTGTAAAATATGATTGCATTATTCTTATCGATCACGCCACAATCAGTTACGAACCGTGTGCCAAAAACTCATTTTTCATTTTTTTCGAACGGGTCGCGCCGTCTTAAGGGACTGAGGGCTGGACATGGAAATCATATCGCGAAAAAAATAACTAATTTGGAATGAAAGACCTCTGGTCGATAGCCAATTAATAACAGTGGTATGCTACGCCATACAGTACTTCCGTCTTAAGGGATATATTATGAAATAAGCATGAGAGAGGAAGGACTAAAGTAAACGAAGCCATAACCGAAATTGAGTGAAGTATTTCAGTTTCAGTTTTTCAATTACCTCAACGTCTTAGTTGAGCGTCGTCGGCGCGGAGGAGAGATTATTTATAGCGAAAAATTGATTGACCATGGCGTCCCCGCGCCATTAATTAAAACCAGACGCTGATTGCGGACCACCGTTAATTGCGCTGAAAATTTATTTATTTATCCGAATCAATTACGCTTATAAATATTTAGCGTACCCCATTTAAACGGCATCCACGAGATGCACTTCGTGACAGGGAGGCATTTTTTATCGGTAACTCTCCGGCTAATTGACACGCACCACTCACACAGACAGACACAAACAAACTGGTGTTTATAATTACGGCTCGGTTAATTAATTCCGTTCGTTTCGTTTTGTCGTAATCTTAAAATTCAATACGTGACCAACATGTTTGTTATGGCGTTGAGTGTTAATGATGGTTTACTACCAATTAATGGGGATATACTGGTTAATTCATGTGTGATTGTAAATTTGGGATGTTAGAGATCAGTTTTGCAAACCGCGTACGGTTAGGATTCAAAATCTGAAAAAACGATTTTTTTCTAAGTCTCAAACTTTTTTGCTGTTTCAGCTAGCTGAAATTTTCAAACGGGAATAGATTTTTCTCGTTCTTCTGATGAAAATCGATTGCCGTTTAAAAATTTCAGCTAGCTGAAATAACAAAAAAGTTTTAGAAAAAATCGATTTTTTTCTAAAACTCTCTAACTTTTTTGCTATTTTAGCTAGCTGAAATTTTTAAAAGGCAATCGATTTTTCTCATTGTTCTGATGAAAATCGATTGCCGTTTAAAAATTTCAGCTACTTAAAATAGCAAAAAAGTTATACAGTTTTAGAAAAAAAATCGATTTTTTTTCTAAAACTCTCTATTTTTTTTGCTATTTTAACTAGAGGAAATTTTTATACGGCAATCGATTTTTCTCATTCTTCTGATGAAAAATATATACACTGTGATGGTCTGGGATGATTATTATTAAAATAGTTGATTTTTTCGTTTTCTCACATTTGCGAGTTTTCTTTGCGAACGCACAACAGGCTTCAAATAGACATTTGTTCTTGCGCAAGTATATTTTCTGATGGGTCTTAGTGAGATCTTTACATTGACGTATAGAAACTCCGAAGCCAACCAGTGGTTTTTTCAGGAAATCAATTTTTGAGCAAATAAATAGGTTTTCGTCAAAAATTTCAAATCGCCAATCGATTTTTCTCGTTCTTCTGACGAAAATCGATTGCCGTTTAAAAATTTCAGCTACCTAAAATAGCAAACAAGTTACACAGTTTTAGAAAAAAAATCGATTTTTTTTCTAAAACTCTCCAACTTTTTTGCTATTTTAGCATACTAAAAATTTTAAAGGGCAATCGATTTTCCTCGTTCTTCTGATGAAAAATTATATATACTTTGAAGGTCTGGGATGATTGTTATTAAAATAGTTGATTTTTTCGTTTTCTTACATTTACGAATTTTCTTTGCGAACGCACAACAGGCTTGAAATAGACATTTGTTCTTGCGCAAGTATATTTTCTGATGGGTCTTAATGAGATCTTTACATTAACGTGTAGAAACTCCGAATTCAACCAGTGCTTTTTTCAGGAAATCATTTCATGCAATTTTTGAGCAAATAATAAGGTTTTCGTCAAAAATTTCAAATCGCCAATGGATTTTTCTCGTTCTTCTGACGAAAATCGATTGCCGTTTAAAAATTTCAGCCACCTAAAATAGCAAAAAAGTTAGGAAGTTTTAGAAAAAAAATCGATTTTTTTTCTAAAACTCTCTAACTTTTTCGCTGTTTGAGCTAGCTGAAATTTTTAAACGCCAATCGATTTTCTCGTTCTTCTGATGAAAAATTATATACACTTTGATGGTCTGGGATGATTATTATTAAAATAATTTATTTTTTCGTTTTCTTACATTTGCGAGTTTTCTTTGCGAACGCACAACAGACTTCAAATAGACATTTGTTCTTGCGCAAGTATATTTTCTGAAGGGTTTTAATGAGATCTTTACATTGATGTGTGGAAACTCCGAATCCAACCAGTGGGTTTTTCAGGAAACCATTTCATGCAATTTTTGAACAAATAAATTTTTTTCGTCAAAAATTTCAAATCGCCAATTTTATTTGAATCCGACTAACTTGCACGCAGGGAGCACGGATTTGCAAACCGCTTTCGATTTGGAGTCTTCGTTTATCCACTAAGGCCATACAAAGTCCGAAAAATCGCTTTTTTTCTAAAACTCTCTAATTTTTTTTCTAGCTGAAATTTTGAAAAGCCAATCGATTTTTCTCGTTCTTCTGATGATTTTAATGGTCTAGAATGTTTATTAAAGTTATTATCATTGAATCGTAGAGAGTAACATGTTGGCCACACCAATATATTTTTTAATACAACAGTGTGACTTGCCGTTCAAATAAATAAATCGTAACCGGTGTTTATATAAATCATAAATGTCGGCGGCGACAGTGAACTGTGCCAGACGTGCTCCGATCATTATCGGAACTAAAACACAAACCGAAATCCACCTGTATGACAAATATCCCATCCAGAATTTCATCTCAACTCACGATCTTCCAGCATATTTCATCCGATGTGTCGTGCCGTTAAAGCCACACTCTGTTTCAACACAAATTTTATCTAAAATGTAGAAAACTTAATAAAACTAGAAAATTATAAAAAAATATTCATTTTTACATGATGAGAAATAAATCTCAAAATGCATAGGCCTGTGACTTAATTTCCTAACATTTAAATTTGTTATCAAAGTTGAGTTAACCGTCCAACTTTTTAAGTATAATCACATTAAGTTGACAGCCAGCTTTCGTCAGGAAAACAAATATTCCCCAGTTGTCATAAACGTCAGTTTACCACGAAAACGATGCCTTTTTAAACGTTCAGGATGACCCGACATGAGACAGGTAAGACCCCGAAGTACCGCCGCCCATCCACTTAATATTCTATTACTCCTTTCGGCAGTTTCAAATTTTTAATGGCAATTTTTACCCCGAAATTACGCGACGATAAAATAAATCAAACCGGCCGCGTCCAGCTTTTTAATATCACAACAAACATAAATTTTGAAACGCCAGAAAAAGACTGGATGGTAATAAATTACCTGGATGGAATGACAACAACGATCCAAACTGAAATTTGAGGAGTGAAAAATGCATTCAACGATTTGAAAAATTGTAAAAATATAACCAACCAAGAAATTTGCTTCAAAAGTTCAAAATCAACAAATCAACTATGCATTTTTGATTTTCCATAAAAACAATTGCATTATCTTAGGTGAGAATAAAACGGCAACAATTTAAACTAAAATTTGAAGAACGAAAAATGCATTCAACGATTTGAAAATTTATAAAAAATTAATCAACCAGGAATTTGCTTCAAAAATTCAAAAACAACAAATCAACTATTCATTTTTGATTTTCCATAAAAACAATTGCATTATCTTAGGTGAGAATAAAACAGCAACAATTTAAACTAAAATTTGAAGAACGAAAAATGCATTCAACGATTTGAAAATTTATAAAAATTTAATCAACCAAGGAATTTGCTTCAAAAATTCAAAAACAACAAATCAACTATTCATTTTTGATTTTCCATAAAAACAATTGCAGTATCTTAGGTTAGAATAAAACGGCAACAATTTAAACTGAAGTTTGAAAAACGAAAAATGCATTCAACGATTTGAAAATTTATAAAAATTTAATCAACCAAGGAATTTGCTTCAAAAATTTAAAAACAACAAATCAACTATGCATTTTTGATTTTCCATAAAAACAATTGCATTATCTTAGGTTAGAATAAAACGGCAACAATTTAAACTAAAATTTGAAAAACGAAAAATGCATTCAACGATTTGAAAATTTATAAAAATATAATCAAGCAAGGAATTTACTTCAAAAATTCAAAAACAACAATTCAACTATGCATTTTTGATTTTTCATAAAAACAATTGCATTATCTTAGGTTAGAATAAAACGGCAACAATTTAAACTAAAATTTGAAGAACGAAAAATGCATTCAACGATTTGAAAATTTATAAAAATTTAATCAACCAAGGAATTTGCTTCAAAAATTCAAAAACAACAAATCAACTATGCATTTTTAAATTTCCATAAAAACAATTGCATTATCTTAGGTTAGAATAAAACGGCAACAATTTAAACTAAAATTTAAAGAACGAAAAATGCATTCAACGATTTCAAAATTTATAAAAATTTAATCAACCAAAGAATTTGCTTCAAAAATTCAAAAACATCAAATCAACTATTCATTTTTGATTTTCCATAAAAACAATTGCATTATCTTAGTTGAGAAAAAAACGGCAACAATTTAAACTAAAATTTGAAGAACGAAAAATGCATTCAACGATTTGAAAATTTATAAAAATATAATCAACGTAGGAATTTGCTTCAAAAATTCAAAAACAACAAATCAACGATGTATTTTTAATTTTTCATAAAAACAATTGCATTATCTTAGGTTACAATTTAAACTAAAATTTAAAGAACGAAAAATGCATTCAACGATTTGAAAATTTATAAAAATTTAATCAACCCAGGAATTTGCTTCAAAAATTCAAAAACAACAAATAAACTATTCATTTTTGATTTTCCATAAAAACAATTGCATTATCTTAGTTTAGAATAAAACGGCAGCAATTTAAACTAAAATTTAGAGAACGAAAAATGCATTCAACGATTTGAAAATTTATAAAAATTTAATCAACCAAGGAATTTGCTTCAAAAATTCAAAAACAACAAATCAACTATTCATTTTTGATTTTCCATAAAAACAATTGCATTATCTTAGGTGAGAATAAAATGGCAACAATTTAAACTAAAATTTAAAGAACGAAAAATGCATTCAACGATTTGAAAAATTGTAAAAAATTAATTAACCAAGGAATTTGCTTCAAAAATTCAAAAACAACAAATCATCTATTCATTGTTGATTTTCCATAAAAATAATTGCATTATCTTAGGTTAGAATAAAACGGCAACAGTTTAAACTAAAATTCGAAGAACGAAAAATGCATTCAACGATTTGAAAAATTGTAAAAATATAATCAACTAAAAAATTTGCTTCAAAAGTTCAAAATCAATAAATAAACAATGTGTTACGATTTTTTCATAAAAAACAATTGAATTACCTTACTCTTAACATGTTTTCAGAATACGCTGAAGGCTAAGCTAAAATAATATTTGCAGAAATATTTGGATTAAATAAACTTTCAATTAAATTGATAATTTACGATGAGTTACTTAGCATCCTTGTCTGCTGGGTAATTATAAAATTTTAATAAATTACAATTAAATATAAATACAATGTAATTAAAGGGAATAATTGTTTTCAACATAAATAAGTGTTTGTACGCCGCAACGGGCAATTAAACTTCAAGTCGCATTAACATCTCATTACTTGATGCACAATTCGCGAATGAAATTTCCCACACAGTAATTAACTGCGTTAAACGTTAATTGATTTAAATATTTGCGTGCGGCGCTGACATAAAGTAATTTTCTTGTAAGTTCTCCAGAAGGTTTATTACAAACCATAATAGGGGTCTTATTTTAATTTATTCTTTAGCTATAATTTGATATGCATTTATAATTATTTCCTTTTCATTGCCGTAGTATGTTGAATTAAAATTGAATACCACGGGAAAATAATATATAGCCTGTTCTCTGAAATTTGGCGGCTATGGTCGTAAAAGAGGGTCAGAGCTCGGTAAGTTGGGGACATAATATTTTTTATCTCAAACCAATCTTTGTTGAGAAGTACTGGTGTAAAAGTGCTTATACCTATAGGAGCGAAGGACAGTAATAAATGTATGGGATGTACCAATGCCTTTTCTTCGAGGGTGCGTCGATCCTCAGGCCGGACCGATCGTTTTACGACCTCAACCGCCAGATTCCAGCGAACAGACTATAACAAGATGGCCCCTCATTTCCTTCATTTTCTTCACCTTCCCATTGCATTTTAATAAACGCAGACTTTTGGCGACTAAAGCTGTATCAGAATATTCCCGGTATCCAACCGGATCTAATTTACTATCAGCACATTTTAAAGTAGCGAATAACTCCAGACACTATCACATCTCCATGTGAAAATCCTCCGCAGGGAGTGGGAAGCAGAATTCTTTCTTTCCTCGCGCAAAGTGTAATTTTTGAAATATCAGCTCTTATATAAGCATTACGAGTGTCACTTATAACGTTGTAAAGTTGGTACGCGCAGCAAGGGCGTACCGAATAACCACATGCATAAATACGCGGACTGCAGAGTGCCGACCCGAGTGGCGAACTTGAATCATTTTAATGCCGCGCGACAAGGCATAATATATTCATGCTTATCCTATATATCGGTCCGCGGCTTGCATATTAAATGAGCAACTTGTAACAAATCGCCTCGTAAGGATTAAAGTTATCGACTTTTATATTGAATCCACTATCTCGGAGTTGTTCCATCGCGGACCATTAACGATGCCAATTTATAAAATATTTAGAATTATATTAATGAACGTACGCGTACGTACTCCGGCGATCCAAAAGGAGCAGAACGAGGCAAAAAGGAGCATCGAAAGAGAGGATGAGGACGGAAAGAGTCGCACCGGCTCTCACGTTCGCGTTCCTTCCAATGCGATCTAATTAAATATACATGCGGACGGTGGCTAAGTGATATTCATCATTTATTTTTATTCTACTTTCGATGGAATTCCCCCGGCTTTTATCCTCTTTGGCCCAACTTAATGTATTCATAGCGAGTTCGCATCATTAACTTTCGTTAGCTTCTTATTAACGCGATGTATTTTGATATTCAAGCATTCACATTTATAACTCCTGTAATTGAGTCAACTATATTAAATGGATTCGCAGTACCAGATGCACTATTTAAATTTTTCTTACACCATGCAAATGTCAATTTGAAGTCCGTGACGCGTCAGCAAAGAAAACTCGAAAATGGAAAAAATCGAAAAAATCAACTTTTTTAATAATTATCGTTGACCATTGGTATACATTCTTTTTCATCAGAAAAACGAGAGAAATTGATTGCCGTTAAAAAATTTCAGCTATCTTCAATAGCAAAAAAAATAGTCAGTCACCATGAGGATTTTAGGAAATTTTAAGAAAATAATTGATTTTTCAGACTTTGATCGGCCGTAGCGGCTAAACGAAAACTCCAAATTGAACGCGGTTTGCAAATCTGAGCTCCTCGTACGTCAAGTAGTCGGATTAGAGATTTTTAATTTTTGATGAAAACACGAAAAAAGACATGACTAACCCCCTTGGAAATTTTGTTAAAAAATGCAACTTTCTTAAAAATCATCGTAGACTATGAATTATACCTTTTTTTTCATCAGAAAGACGAGAGAAATTGATTGCCGTTAAAAAAATTCAGCTATCTTCAATAGCAAAAAAATTAGTCAGTCACCATGAGGATTTTGGAAAATTTAAAAAAATAATTGATTTTTCAGACTTTGATCGGCCGTAGCGGCCAAACGAAAACTCCAAATTGAACGCGGTTTGCAAATCTGAGCTCCTCGTACGTCAATTAGTCGGATTAGAGATTTTAAATTTTTGATGAAATCGTGAAAAAAGACATGACTAACCCCCTTGGAAATTTTGTTAAAAAATGCAACTTTCTTAAAAATCATCGTAGACCATGAATTATACCTTTTTTTTCATCAGAAAGACGAGAGAAATTGATTGCCGTTAAAAAATTTCAGTTATCTTCAATAGCAAAAAAATTAGTCAGTTACCATGAGGATTTTGGAAAATTAAAGAAAATAATTGATTTTTCAGACTTTGATCGGCCGTAGCGGCTAAACGAAAACTCCAAATTGAACGCGGTTTGCAAATCTGAGCTCCCCGTACGTCAATTAGTCGGATTAGAGATTTTTAATTTTTGATGAAAACACGAAAAAAGACATGACTAACCCCCTTGGAAATTTTGTTAAAAAATGCAACTTTCTTAGAAATCATCGTAGATCATGAATTATACCTTTTTTTCATCAGAAAGACGAGAGAAATTGATTGCCGTTAAAAAATTTCAGCTATCTTCAACAGCAAAAAAATTAGTCAGTCACCATGAGGATTTTAGAAAATTTAAGAAAATAATTGATTTTTCAGACTTTGATCGGCCGTAGCGGCTAAACGAAAACTCCAAATTGAACGCGGTTTTCAAATCTGTGCTCCTTGTACGTCAATTAGTCGGATTAGAGATTTTTAATTTTTGATGAAAACACGAAAAAAGACATGACTAACCCCCTTGGAAATTTTGTTAAAAAATGCAACTTTCTTAAAAATCATCGTAGACTATGAATAATAACTTTTTTTTCATCAGAAAGACGAGAGAAATTGATTGCCGTTAAAAAATTTCAGCAATCTTCAATAGCAAAAAAATTAGTCAGTCACCATGAGGATTTTGGAAAATTTAAGAAAATAATTGATTTTTCAGACTTTGATCGGCCGTAGCGGCTAAACGAAAACTCCAAATTGAACGCGGTTTGCAAATCTGAGCTCCTCGTACGTCAATTAGTCGGATTAGAGATTTTTAATTTTTGATGAAAACACGAAAAAAGACATGACTAACCCCCTTGGAAATTTTGTTAAAAAATGCAACTTTCTTAAAAATCATCGTAGACTATGAATTATAACTTTTTTTTCATCAGAAAGACGAGAGAAATTGATTGCCGTTAAAAAATTTCAGCAATCTTCAATAGCAAAAAAATTAGTCAGTCACCATGAACATTTTTGAAAATTTAAGAAAATAATTGATTTTTCAGACTTTGATCGGCCGTAGCGGCTAAACGAAAACTCCAAATTGAACGCGGTTTGCAAATCTGAGCTCTTCGTACGTCAATTAGTCGGATTGGAGATTTTTAATTTTTAATGAAAACACGAAAAAAGACATGACTAACCCCCTTGGAAATTTTGTTAAAAAATGCAACTTTCTTAAAAATCATCGTAGACTATGAATTATAACTTTTTTTTCATCAGAAAGACGAGAGAAATTGATTGCCGTTAAAAAATTTCAGCTATCTTCAATAGCAAAAAAATTAGTCAGTCACCATGAGGATTTTGGAAAATTTAAGTAAAATAATTGATTTTTCAGACTTTGATCGGCCGTAGCGGCTAAACGAAAACTCCAAATTGAACGCGGTTTGCAAATCTGAGCTCCTCGTACGTCAATTAGTCGGATTAGAGATTTTTAATTTTTGATGAAAACACGAAAAAAAACATGACTAACCCCCTTGGAAATTTTGTTAAAAAATGCAACTTTCTTAAAAATCATCGTAGATCATGAATTATACCTTTTTTTTCATCAGAAAGACGAGAAAAATTGATTGCCGTTAAAAAATTTCAGCTATCTTCAATAGCAAAAAAATTAGTCAGTCACCATGAGGATTTTGGAAAATTTAAGTAAAATAATTGATTTTTCAGACTTTGATCGGCCGTAGCGGCTAAACGAAAACTCCAAATTGAACGCGGTTTGCAAATCTGAGCTCCTCGTACGTCAATTAGTCGGATTAGAGATTTTTAATTTTTGATGAAAACACGAAAAAAGACATGACTAACCCCCTTGGAAATTTTGTTAAAAATGCAACTTTCTTAAAAATCATCGCAGACAATGAATTATACCTTTTTTTTCATCAGAAAGACGAGAAAAATTGATTGCCGTTAAAAAATTTCAGCTATCTTCAATAGCAAAAAAAATAGTCGGTCACCATGAGGATTTTGGAAAATTTAAGAAAATAATTGATTTTTCAGACTTTGATCGGCCGTAGCGGCTAAACGAAAACTCCAAATTGAACGCGGTTTGCAAATCTGAGCTCCTCGTACGTCAATTAGTCGGATTAGAGATTTTTAATTTTTGATGAAAACACGAAAAAAGACATGACTAACCCCCTTGGAAATTTTGTTAAAAAATGCAACTTTCTTAAAAATCATCGTAGACTATGAATTATACCTTTTTTTTCATCAGAAAGACGAGAGAAATTGATTGCCGTTAAAAAATTTCAGCTATCTTCAATAGCAAAAAAATTAGTCAGTCACCATGAACATTTTTGAAAATTTAAGAAAATAATTGATTTTTCAGACTTTGATCGGCCGTAGCGGCTAAACGAAAACTCCAAATTGAACGCGGTTTGCAAATCTGAGCTCCTAGTACGTCAATTAGTCGGATTAGAGATTTTTAATTTTTGATGAAATCGTGAAAAAAGACATGACTAACCCCCTTGGAAATTTTGTTAAAAAATGCAACTTTCTTAAAAATCATCGTAGACTATGAATTATACCTTTTTTTTCATCAGAAAGACGAGAGAAATTGATTGCCGTTAAGAAATTTCAGCTATCTTCAATAGCAAAAAAATTAGTCAGTCACCATGAGGATTTTGGAAAATTTAAGTAAAATAATTGATTTTTCAGACTTTGATCGGCCGTAGCGGCTAAACGAAAACTCCAAATTGAACGCGGTTTACAAATCTGAGCTCCTCGTACGTCAATTAGTCGGATTAGAGATTTTTAATTTTTGATGAAAACACGAAAAAAAACATGACTAACCCCCTTGGAAATTTTGTTAAAAAATGCAACTTTCTTAAAAATCATCGTAGATCATGAATTATACCTTTTTTTTCATCAGAAAGACGAGAAAAATTGATTGCCGTTAAAAAATTTCAGCTATCTTCAATAGCAAAAAAATTAGTCAGTCACCATGAGGATTTTGGAAAATTTAAGTAAAATAATTGATTTTTCAGACTTTGATCGGCCGTAGCGGCTAAACGAAAACTCCAAATTGAACGCGGTTTGCAAATCTGAGCTCCTCGTACGTCAATTAGTCGGATTAGAGATTTTTAATTTTTGATGAAAACACGAAAAAATACATGACTAACCCCCTTGGAAATTTTGTTAAAAATGCAACTTTCTTAAAAATCATCGCAGACAATGAATTATACCTTTTTTTTCATCAGAAAGACGAGAAAAATTGATTGCCGTTAAAAAATTTCAGCTATCTTCAATAGCAAAAAAAATAGTCAGTCACCATGAGGATTTTGGAAAATTTAAGAAAATAATTGATTTTTCAGACTTTGATCGGCCGTAGCGGCTAAACGAAAACTCCAAATTGAACGCGGTTTGCAAATCTGAGCTCCTCGTACGTCAATTAGTCGGATTAGAGATTTTTAATTTTTGATGAAAACACGAAAAAAGACATGACTAACCCCCTTGGAAATTTTGTTAAAAAATGCAACTTTCTTAAAAATCATCGTAGACTATGAATTATACCTTTTTTTTCATCAGAAAGACGAGAGAAATTGATTGCCGTTAAAAAATTTCAGCTATCTTCAATAGCAAAAAAATTAGTCAGTCACCATGAACATTTTTGAAAATTTAAGAAAATAATTGATTTTTCAGACTTTGATCGGCCGTAGCGGCTAAACGAAAACTCCAAATTGAACGCGGTTTGCAAATCTGAGCTCCTAGTACGTCAATTAGTCGGATTAGAGATTTTTAATTTTTGATGAAATCGTGAAAAAAGACATGACTAACCCCCTTGGAAATTTTGTTAAAAAATGCAACTTTCTTAAAAATCATCGTAGACTATGAATTATACCTTTTTTTTCATCAGAAAGACGAGAGAAATTGATTGCCGTTAAGAAATTTCAGCTATCTTCAACAGCAAAAAAATTAGTCAGTCACCATGAGGATTTTGGAAAATTTAAGAAAATAATTGATTTTTCAGACTTTGATCGGCCGTAGCGGCTAAACGAAAACTCCAAATTGAACGCGGTTTGCAAATCTGAGCTCCTCGTACGTCAATTAGTCGGATTAAAGATTTTTAATTTTTGATGAAATCGTGAAAAAAGACATGACTAACCCCCTTGGAAATTTTGTTAAAAAATGCAATTTTCTTAAAAATCATCGTAGACTATGAATTATACCTTTTTTTTCATCAGAAAGACGAGAGAAATTGATTGCCGTTAAAAAATTTCAGCTATCTTCAACAGCAAAAAAAATAGTCAGTCACCATGAGGATTTTGGAAAATTTACGAAAATAATTGATTTTTTAGACTTTGATCGGCCGTAGCGGCCAAACGAAAACTCCAAATTGAACGCGGTTTTCAAATCTGTGCTCCTCGTGTGCAAATTAGTCGAATTAAATTAAAATTGGCGATTTAAAATTTTTGACGAAATCCTGAAAAACCACCCAAGGGTCCCCCCTTCTTACTTTTTCTCAAAAATTGGCTTTGAAATAATTTCCTGAAGAAACCATTGGTTCGATTCCGGGTTTCTACACATCACTGGAAAGATCCCTTCAAGACGCTTCGGAAAATGTACTTTCGCAAGAACAAATGTCAATTTGAAGCCCGTGACGCGTCCGCAAAGAAAACTCGAAAATGGGAAAAATCGAAAAAATCAACTTTTTTAATAATTATCGTAGACCATTGAATTATACCTTCTATTTCATAACCGTTACCTTTACAGATGAAATATTTTTTCACAATCCTGTATAAGCTGTTTGGATGCAGTCGGTTTCGTGCAATTTCGCGGTGTAATGAAGGAGTGCGCGCCAGAAGCGACTTCGTAACAAAGGGGCAATCCATAAAAATCGCATAAAGTAATATCTGGATGGGTAGAACGGGGGTGGGTTTGTACTGTGTGTGTGTGTGTGTGTATATCGGTGCTGGTATTAAAGGAACACAGTCATTAGGGTGAGACAGAACAGATTGGAAACAAAACAATTTCAATTTGGATTGTGAATGGAGCGAGTTTTATGAAAGCCTCCCCCAAGTCGGTGATTTATGTTCGCCGGGACCCTCCGGCTTTATATAAAACTCTCTCCGGATCCCTGTACACTTGCTCCCACTGCGCCCGGCTTCCGACTCGCACAGAATTATCATTTACAACAACAACCAAAAAAAAAAGTCAAGTTCTAATCCTTTATATAAGAGAGAATTCCTCGCTCGTATAGCAACAAATAAAAGCGCGCAGGTATATTTATATTTACATTCCACCCCTGCTCGTGTATATAAAATACAATTCCATTTATTCCGTCTCGGCCCGAATGTAATAATGACGCTTTTTTTTTGTTCTCCCTTTTTTTTAATTATTTTATCGGGCCTCGCAGGAAACGTCAGCGGCGAAATGATGCAGAAACGGGGTTGGCCGGGGATGGCAGAAAGGAATACATCAGCGGAGGAAATCCCCGGACCGGCGGCGGCGGCGGATTCCAACCCCCTCGCATGCGATGTGTTTGTGCCGCTGGCAAAGATGCACACTCGAATTTATTCAGATCGGGGAATCGTCTAAATCTCCAAATAATGATCACCAAATGGATAATGGTTTCACTTGATTTAGGGCGAACAATACTAGACGCTATAAAGGGAAATACATGCGAATTTTATAGTTTGTTCAGTGATTTCCTGCGTGTTTCGAATTACAATATTCCATTGAAAGGGTCACATTTCTATTTACATTACATTTAAATTTGTGATAATCTATCTGCGAACAGATTAAATTTTTTTTCCACGACACTATAAACCAGGGGCGGCTCGTTATATAGAGCCAAGGAGCCATGGCACTACCTGTAGTTTTAAGCTCAGCAAGAATTTTTAATTAATTCTTAAAATTCTTTTGTTTTTTTTCAAAAATTTTAATTGATTTTAAAGGTAGACATCTCGTCAATATATTAAACATTTTGAGTAATTTAATCACACAAGTGTTTATTTTTTTTCGTTTTTTTTTTATTGAAGTGTTCGACAAATTAAAACGTTAATTTTCAAAAATTCATAACTCACGGAAAAATTGACACATTTTCAAAAATTTTAATTAATTTTAAAGGTGGATATCTTGTGAATATATTAAACATTTTGAGCAATTTTATCATACAAGTATTTATTTTTTTTCGATTTTCTTTTATAGAAGTGTTCGACAAATTGAAACTTTAATTTTCAAAAATTCACAACTCACGGAAAAATTGACACATTTTTAAAAATTTTAATTAATTTTAAAGGTGGATATCTCGTGAATATATTAAACATTTTGAGCAATTTAATCTCACAAGTATTTATTTTTTTTAGATTTTTTTTAATAGAAGGTTCAACAAATTAAAACTTTAATTTTCAAAAATTCATAACTCACGGAAAAATTGACACATTTTCAAAACTTTTAATTAAATTTAAAGGTAGACATCTCGTGAATATATTAAACATTTGGAGCAATTTTATCATACAAGTATTTATTTTTTTTTCGATTTTTTTAATTGAAGTGATCGACAAATTAAAACTTTAATTTTTAAAAATTCACAACTGGCGGAAAAATTGACACATTTTGAAAAATTTTAATTAATTTTAAAGGTAGATATCTCGTGAATATATTAAACATTTTGTGTATTTGTGTATTGTTGATGGTGAGGTTAGGTGGTCCAAGATTTAGTGCGTGTCTGGGACAAAATGTAAACGCACGATAAATCGAAAGGCTGTTTGAAATTAGGAACCTTTACTTTACAACTCAAAATAATCTCGGACTATGAAGATGAATCGTTCTTTCTTTCTTCAAAAAAGGAGGCCAGGGCTTCCCCATATTGTAAAAGTACCATCAACATGTTCCACGAGCCGCTACTGAGTATCATACTAACATGGTGAATTGTTTTATTTGAATTATTCAAAATGTAAAGTTGTCGAAATTGCCGGCACAAAAGGTGAAACAGTAAGGTGATCCCAACAGATTTTTCAAATTAGTTTCACTTTTTTTGGAAAATTTTAAGAAAAATATGTTCCTATTAAAAAAAATGGAAAATTATTTTGAACAATAGTGTGATTTTTGAGACTAATTTAAACCATTTTCTTACTAGAATATTCTGCATTTCATTGTTAAAATTTTCGACTATTTTATTTTTCCCGGCGAATTTTTAAATTTTTGACCTGTATTTTCGATATTCTTGGTCAAAATATTTTAACTTTTGGCCTAAATATCCTTCATTTTGACCTAAATTTGGGATTTTGTTGTTTAAATTTTCGACTTTTTGGCCCGCATTTTTTATTTTCTCGCCGAATTTTTAGTTTTTACATTTTCGATCCGTATTTTCGATTCTTTTGGGTCTAAATTTTTTATCTTTATTTTGACATACATTTTTTATTTAATTGTTAAAAAAATTTTTGGTCCGTATTTTTGATTTTGCGATTTGAAGATTTTTGACCTGTATTTTCGGTCTAATTTCGGTCTAAATGTCTGATCTTTTGCTCTAAATAATTTTTATTTTGACCTTTTAAAATTTTAGATTTTTTAGTCTGCATTTATTATCTTTAGGCCCAAGTTTTCGATGTACTGTCTAAAATTTCTTTCTGGCCAACATTACAGATTTTTGTTATTTTTTTAAAATCTTTTGACCTAAATTTTCTTCATATTGGTCTGACTTTTCGATTATATTGTTAAATTTTTCGAATTTTTAGCCCCCATTTTTGATTTTTTGTATAGTCTGCATTTTTATCTTTAGGCCGAGTTTTCATCGGAAACGAGCGTAAAGGTAAAATTGCAGAAAAAAAAATCGAAAATTTCTACAAACCAATCGAATATTTTGGTCAAAACAAAAAATCGAAAATACAGAAATCTAAAATATGGGTCAAAGGTATATTGTAGATTTCTTCTTTTTTGGTCTAAATATTCTTTGCTTTGAAATTTTGTATTTTCTGTCTGCATTTTTTATCTTTGCGCCTGAGCTTTCGATGTTTTGTCTAAATTTTCACCTTTTCTATTGTAGATTCTTACTTTTTCGACCTATATTTTGTATTTTTGATTATTTTGGTTTCAACTTTTGGTCTTTTGGCCGAAATTTTCTTTATTTCGACTTAAATTTTCGATTTGTTTGTTAAAAATTTTGATTTTTTGGTCTACCATTTTGATTTTTAGGTACCAATTTTAGATTTTTGGTCTTAATTTTTTATTTTTGTTCCATATTTTAGATTTCCTTAACTTGAATTATTGATTTTATTATTTATTTTTGCTATTATTTTCGAATTTCTCGTTGAAACTTATTTTAAGCTAGAAAGAGTTATTTCTGGGGCCGAAAATGGCAATTTATTTTTATTTTGCTTGTATTTTTTTGGCCGATATTTTAGATCTTCGGCTGTTTTGTTCCAAATTTTTGATTTTTTGGCCAAAAAATATGGTCTAGGAATATAAATTGTTCTTTGTTTCTTCAAAAAAAGGGGTGGGGGGGCTATTGTATAAATGGCTCTACCATCAACATGTTCCATGATCAAGCGTGCCAGCTAGCAAATTTGGCAGATTCGCGATTGCCAATTCTCGCAATGCGTTCACTGTATGTCTCATCAATTTTAACTATTGCATCATCCTTAAGACGCACATATTTCAAGGGCGCATACTACACATTCGTCGAATCGGTTTGCTTGTGTCTGTGACGTAAATATAATTTTCGGAATGCGTTCACTGCATGTCTCAATAATTTCAACTATTGCATCATCTTTAAAACGTAAAGAAGTCAAGCGCGCTTGCTACACATTCGTCGAATTGGTTCGCTTGCGCCTGTGACTTAAATATAATTCTCGGAATGCTTTCACTGAATGTCTCAATAATTGCAACTATTGCATCATCCTTAAGACGTAAATAAGTCAAGCGCGCATGCTACGCATTCGTCGAATCGGTTTGCTTGCGCCTGTGACTTAAAATAGAATTCTCGGAATGCGTACACTGCATGTCTCAACAATTTTAACTATTGCATCATCCTTAAAACGTAAAGAAGTCAAGCGCGCTTGCTACACATTCGTCGAATTGGTACGCTTGCGCCTGTGACTTAAATATAATTCTCGGAATGCGTTCACTGCATGTCTCAACAATTTTAACCATTGCATCATCCTTAAGACGCAAACAATTCAAACGCGCATGCTACGCATTCGTTGAATCGGTTTGTTTGTTCCTGTGACTTAAAATATAAATCTCGGAATGCGTTCACTGCACGTCTTGACAATTTTAACTATTGCATCATCCTTAAGATGTCGACAACTCAAACGCGCATGCTATGCACTCGTTGAATCGGTTTGCTTGCGTCTGTGACTTAAGATAGAATTCTCAGAATTCGATCGCTGCATGACCCAACAATTCTAACTATTGCATCATCCTTAAGACGTAAACAACTCGAGTGCGCATGCGCGAAACTGAAGTAGCACATTCTGCAGCTCGGTTTCAACTCTAAAATATCACTCGTTGTATTACGATTGAAAATAAATTGATGCAAAATGTTATTAATATTTGTCAAGCTTTCCTAGATTAGTTGTACAAACAAGACGTGGTTGTTACTTACACAATAAGCGACTACTGTTTAAAAAAAATGGGACACGTTTATCTACGGGATTCCGTGATATAAATAAACATTTTTAGTACGCCGCCGGTTTAGATTTGAGTAAATTACATAATTCAGAGTAAACAGGAGTGCGTATGTGGGCGTGTGTATATTTGTATGAGGATGTTGTTTAATGTTTGATATAATGTTAAAAGTGTTATTGTTTGCGGTCGTGATAAAGTGGATTCCTGTTAGAAGTGACAAGTTACAGGGCCGTATATTAACGTATTATTTGCGCTAGAAACTGGTAGCTTTATGGTATTAGATGTATAAGATATACAGCCCGGAGGTGGTGACGCGCGGCGGTATTGTAAAGCGATAAGAGCATATCTGGGACGTCCCTCCGCCGTTCCTGCTGCCCGGGCGTAAATAACGGACACGGGATCAGGATCGGGACAGGACGTCTGGAGATGCGGACCCGAATCCAGATTCTGGTAACGAGGTGTCCCGGTGAGTTATGGGGACGTGGACTGCCCGGAGAGATAGACTCGTTCCCTGTTTTCCCGTTCCCGGTTCCCTCCCCCCCGTTCGATCGCGCCGTACACGTACACGTGGGACCACCCGCGCCTCCGGCCGCCCCCGATCGCCCGCACTGCCGCGATTTTCAAATGCAGGACGATTTATTGCCGATTTCACCTTCCCATTTCCACGGCTGCGAGCAGAGAGAACCCCATTTCAATATACGACTCCCTGGAACATTCCAAAACTCGCACCTATTTAATTATATCGAGCCCCAAAAAAAAAAAGCGTTTCCACTATTTTACTTCCATGCAAACATTTTGCAGATGTTTCTGTATACTCTTGCATTTCCCATAAACAATCTCGTATCCTTTATTCAAATTATTTAAATATTTGGAATTGAAAAGCCTCACTTGTAGATGCATTTTAATAAAACTAAATATACGAGCCATGGCCAGCGGCGGCTCGTGGATGCTCAGCGGTGAGGCAACGGAAGAAAATTTGACCGAAAAAGCAACTGAATATTTGCTTTCTCTATTAGAGTAAGTAGTGCAGCACGAGCGGCATCTTTGTCTTTGCCTCACCTACGGAAATCCACGAGCCGCCGCTAGTCATGGCACTACCTCAAGTTTCAAGCTCAGAAAAAAAATTTAGTTAAATCTAAAAACACTGTTTCGTAATTTTAAATGTTAAAACTGCCTGCATAATGAATTTGTTCCTCAACGCAACACCGGCGCGCGCCGTTATCGGTGTCAATTCAGTTCTGACGTTCAGAACGTGGATTTGGAGCCAAATAAATTCTGGCTCATCTCTGGCTCACGACGACGTACACTTGTACGTTGTATTTTCCGATATTGCATTTTCATATATTGCTCCACGAGCCGCCACTGCATCTAATAAGACATTTTTAAGTGCGCATGTAATTAGCACGGTATGCTAATCGGAGCGTGTAATTAGCAATTTGATTTCGCCGGTCGCGCAACGAACGGCTTTATTCTCATGCAATATCGCCGCCGTAAATCAGGAGAGCCATTTTAAATGCGCATTTCGTTCGCACTGGAACATCTTCTCGTTTTCGTTTCCGCTTCCAATAAAAATTGCGAAAATATTCAAATGGACCGGGGCGCGAAATGCGCTCTCTCGTGTTGTTGTTTTTTTTTATTTGTATTTCTCTTATTGAGAGACTGCAACACAAAAGTGTTACATTTTTCTTGCTGTTCGTTTTATATACCCGGCTTTTTTAGAGTGGGAACGCTCGTATTATTAAACTGTTGAATTTATTACATCCGTATGGATATATTTATATGTTAATGTTAATAATAATAATAATATGTATTGTTAGAAACCTACAATGGCATATAAATGTCAGTTACATAGTCTTACGAATTTCACTTGCGTTATTTTTATATTTAGTACTGTGTGTTTCAAAAACAGTCGTCAATGAAATGAAATGTCTCTTTGCACATTATCAACATTTTTGGCATAAGTAGTAGAGTTAGTGGCGTTTGGAGGAAATCAGATCGTTTTTATAATAAAACAGATTAGCATTCTCTAAAGAAACGACCTTGAAGTAACATTGTTGGCATTAGTAATAGAGTTTATGGCTTTGGGAGGAAATCAGAATGATTTTATGATAAAACAGATTAGCATTCTTTAAAGAAACGACCTTGAAGTAACATTTTTGGCACTAGTAGTAGAGTTTATGGCTTTTGGCAGAAATCAGAAAGATTTTCTGATAAAACAGATTAGCTTTGTCCAAAGAACGGATCATGAAGTAATATGTTTGGCATTAGTACTAGAGTTTATGGTTTTGGGCAGAAATCAGAACGATTTTATGATAAAACATTCTCTCAAATTATCAATGACGGCTCATGGGGTGATTCATGGTACGGCCGAGGTAGTAGAGGTGGCAATACAGATGAGTCGGTTGCAGAGACGGCTGGCGGCGTCACCGCTATACCTCGGCCGTACCATGACTCACCCCGAGAGTCGTCACTGCAAATTACATATTACAGTGGAACCTCACTTGTACGAAGACAAGCAGGAATGAAAATTCTTCGTATAAGTGAATACTTCGTATATGTGAATCGGTGTCGCTTCCTTCTATGAATTTTACTGTACTGTTTTTCGTATGGTTTATAAATAAAAAATCAAAAATCGCTTAATGAATTTTAATAAATTCATCCGAAAATATTCTAGACATATGCAGTTATATAAAAAAGAAAAACTCAAAAAGACGTTTTTTTTTCGAAATTTTTCATCAAAATCTCTGCTTTGGAAATGTAAACTTTGGACTAGATTTTCTTAATTTTCTCAAAAACGCCGTAACGAATTTTAATAAATTTTTGAGGAAATATTCCAGATATATGTAGCTATAAAAGAAAAGAAAAAATCCAAGCAGACGTTATCACTATTTTTTTCAGAATTTTTATCAAAATCGCTGTACTGAAAAATGCGAACGTACGACTAGATTTTCTTAATTTTCTCAAAAACCCCGTAACGAATTTGAATAAATTTTTGAGGAAATATTCCAGACATATGTAGCTATAAAATAAAAGAAAAAAATCTAAACAGACGTTATCACTATTTTTTTCAGAATTTTTATCAAAATTGCTGTACTGAAAAATGCGAACATACGTCTAGATTTTCTTAATTTTCTCAAAAACCCCGTAACGAATTTTAATAAATTTTTGAGGAAATATTCCAGACATATGTAGCTATAAAAGAAAAGAAACAAATCCAAGCAGACGTTATCACTATTTTTTTCAGAATTTTTATCAAAATCGCAGTACTGAATAATGCGAACATACGACTAGATTTTCTTAATTTTCTCAAAAACCCCGTTACGAATTTTAATAAATTTTTGAGGAAATATTCCAGACATATGTAGCTATAAAAAAAAGAAAAAAAATCTAAACAGACGTTATCACCATTTTTTTTTCAGAATTTTTATCAAAATCGCTGTACTGAAAAATGCGAACATACGACTAGATTTTCTTAATTTTCTCAAAAACCCCGTAACGAATTATATTAACTTTTTGAGGAAATATTCCAGACATATGTAGGTATAAAAGAAAACAAAAAAATCTAAACAGACGTTATCACTATTTTTTTCAGAATTTTTATCAAAATCGCTGTATTGAAAAATGCGAACATTTTCTTAATTTTCTCAAAAATCCCTTGATGAATTTTAATAAAGTTTTCAGGAAATATTCCAAAGATATGTAGCTATAAAACAAAAGAAAAATCTAAAAAGACGGTATCACTAGTTTTTCCGGAATTTTCCATCAAAATCTCTACTTTGCAAAAAAAAAACATTCGACTGGATTTTCGTAATTTTCTCAGAAACCATGTAATGTATTTTGATTAAATTTTGAGAAAATATTCCAGATATATGTAGCTATAAAATAAAGGAAAAATCCAAAAAATGTCATCACTAGTTTTTCCGGAATTTTTCATCAAAACCTCTGCATTGAATAAATTTATCAGGAAATATTCTAAACATAGATAGTTATAAAACAAAAGAAACATTCAACAAGGCTTTATCACTACCTTTTTCGAAATTTTTCATCAAAATCTCTGCTCTGGAAATGTAAACATTCCACTGGATTTTTCTCATTTTCTCAAAAACCCCGTAACGATTTTTTATAAATTTTTCAAAAAATATTCCAGCTATAAAACAAAGGAAAAAAATCTAAAAAGACATTATCACTAATTTTTCCAAAAATTTTATCAAAATACGAGCATTCTACTAGATTTTCTTCATTTTCTCAAAAATCCTGCAACGAATTCAAATATTTTTTTTAGAAAATATTTCAGACTTTTATAGCTATAAATATAAAGTCACTAGTTTTTCCGGAACTCTTTTATCAAAATCATTGTTTTGAAGAATGCGAACATTCGACTGGATTTTATTCATTTTGTCAAAAATTTTGCACCGAATTTAAAAAAAATTCAGGCAATATTCCAGTAACTATAAAACAAAAGAAAAACACAAAAGACGGCATCTCTAGTTTTTCCGGAATTTTTCATCTAAATCGCTCCTTTGTAAAATACGTTTGACTAGATTTTCTTAATTTTCTCAAAAACCCCTTGGTGAATTTTAATAAAATTTTCAAAAAATATTCTAAACATATGTAGCTATAAAACAAATGAAAAATCCGAAGAGACGTTATCACTAGTTTTCTCGAATTTTTTCATCAAACTCTATTTTGGAAAATACGAACATACGATTAGATTTTCTGGATTTTTTTCAAAAACCCTGTAACGAATTTTGTTGAACTTTTTCGGAACACATTCCAGACATATGTAGCTATAAAACAAAAGAAAAATCCAAAAACGCGTTATCACTAGTTTTTCCGGAATTTTTCATCTAAATCACTGCATTGCAAAATACGTTTGACTAGATTTTCCTAATTTTCTCAAAAACCCCGTAGTGAATTTCAATAAAATTTTCAGAAAATATTCTAAACATGTGTAGCTATAAAACAAATGAAAAATCCAAAAACATGTTATCACTAGTTTTTCCGGAATTTATCATCTAAATCACTGCATTGCAAAATACGTTTGACTAGATTTCCTTAATTTTCTTAAAAACCCCGTAGTGAATTTAAAAAAAAAATCAGAAAATATTCTAAATATATGTAGCTATAAAACAAATGAAAAATCCGAAAAGACGTTATCACTAGTTTTTCCGGAATTTTTCATCTAAATCGCTGCATTGCAAAATACGTTTGACTAGATTTTCTTAATTTTCTCAAAAACCCCGTGGTGAATTTTAATAAAATTTTCAGAAAATATTCTAAACATGTGTAGCTATAAAACAAATGAAAAATCCAAAAACACGTTATCACTAGTTTTTCCGGAATTTTTCATCTAAATCGCTGCATTGCAAAATACGTTTGACTAGATTTTCTTAATTTTCTCAAAAAGCCCTCAGTGAATTTTAATAAAATTTTCAGAAAATATTCTAAACATATGTAGCTATAAAACAAATGAAAAATCCGAAAAGACGTTATCACTAGTTTTCTCGGATTTTTTCATCAAACTTTGTTTTGTAAAATACGAACATACGATTAGATTTTCCGAATTTTTTTCAAAAAACCTGTAATGAATTTTGTTGAATTTTTTCGGAACACATTCCAGATATATGTAGCTATAAAACAAAAGAAAAATGTAAAAACACGTTATCACTAGTTTTTCCGGATTTTTTCATCTAAATCGCTGCATTGCAAAATACGTTTGACTAGATTTTCTTAATTTTCTCAAAAAGCCCTCAGTGAATTTTAATAAAATTTTCAGAAAATATTCTAAACATATGTAGCTATAAAACAAATGAAAAATCCGAAAAGACGTTATCACTAGTTTTCTTGAAATTTTTCATCAAACTCTGTTTTGTAAAATAAGAACATACGATTAGATTTCCTGGATTTTTTTCGAAAACCCGGTAATGAATTTTGTTGAATTTTTTCGGAACACATTCCAGACATATGTAGCTATAAAACAAAAGAAAAATCCAAAAAGACGAACACTAGTTTCTTCGGAATTTTTTAATCAAAATCTCCGCAATGAAAAATTCAACCATTCGCCTAGATTTTCTTAAATTTCTCAAAAATCCTTTGATGAATTTGAATAAATTTTTCAGGAAATATTTTAGACATATGTAGCTATATGTAGCTGTAAAACAAAAGAAAAATCCAAAAAGATGTTGTCACTAGTTTTTCCGGAATTTTTCATCAAAATCGTTGTTTTGAAAAATTACAATCGAATATATTTTCTTCATTTTCGCAAAAATTTTGAAACGGATTTCAATAAATATTTCTGGAAATATTCCGGACATTTATAGCTATAAAATAAAACAAAAATCTAAAAAAAGTTATTACCAATTTTTCAGAATTTTTTTTAACAAATTCGCTATATTACAAAAACCCTAACGTTCGACTAGATTTTTTAAATTTTCTCAAAAACCTCTTGACGAATTTTAATAAATTTTCCAGGAAATGTTCCAGATATAAGTAGTTGTAAAATAAAGGAAAAATCTAAAAAGACATTATCTCTAGTTTTTCCGGAATTTTTCATCAAAATCGCTGCATTGAAAAACGCGAACGTTCGACTAGATTTTTCATTTTCTCAAAAACCCTACAACGAAATTGATATTTTCTTACTCATTGTCTATTCACTTTGTTAATACGCGAAAAACAAAAACGGGCACCTGCGGCAAACACAACAAACGACGGGCTTTTCCGAAAAATCAAAAAACGTGAGCGAAAGAGAAGTGTGGATGGGTGGAGAGAAGGAACGGTTCGATCGTAAACAAATCGCGGAAAACCCCGTGCTCCTTCGTACAAGTGAATGAAATGCACGTTGGGGGACCGACCATCTCTTCGTATAAGTGGATGTTTCGTATAAGTGAATAATTAAGTATTCATCGCCGGGAAAAGAATAACTGAGTGTTTCGTATAAGTGGTCTTTGAATAAGTGAGGCTTCACTGTATAATTTACATATGTTTTAAATGTAAACAGTATATAATAAGACTACGAGAGTACCCAGTTGTTGGTTAAGCCTACGCTGCAGGATTCCAGACATGCACGAAAATCCATTTTACCCCATCCACTTTTTTTGTTTTGTTTTAATATCTGTATCTATATTTACAAGAACATTACCGATATGTCACTGTAAGCAGATTAAGTGTGGAATCTCTGGACGCTATTAGTGGATTAGCAAAAATAAATAAAAGCGGCGATCCCCGTCCGTGCATATGGGGTTTAAATATATTATTGATCGAAGTATATGTGTAAGTGCGCAATATAGAAGGTATTATGAGAGGAATTATGGGTTTAAACCGTGGATCCGTTTAATAACGTTTATTCATGACGAGTTTCGCGCGATTAAACAAAGCTTAATGCTAAAGAGCTTACGTTTTAAAGCCGACTGACCATTGAGGAGCGCTGGCGGTCGTCCGTCGCCCCGACTCCGCTCTCGGTTCGTTGCTATCGCCGTTGCCATTGCGGTCATCTACAGGGTGAAAACGATAAGATTTAGTAACTGAACTAGTTGTTCCGTGATAAAGTTAATGTGTGTGATACGTATAATAAATAACTTTTAAGTTGCACAACATGTTTACTATTATTTTAAATTATCATAGTTTTATCAATGGATCTTTGCGTGTGCGTCATTGCCGAATATCGAGTTTTCTCGCCTTTGACGATCTACGTACAAACATGATTACGAATAATTCAACTTACCGTAGAGATAGTAAATGTTGGACTTGGTATGACGTGCACGCAAAGATCCATTGATCAAACTATATACATGATTCATTTGAAAAAACGGCGGGAAAACAGCGCCACGGTTAAATAGTGAACCGTCAATGTTAACCTGAATTGCTTAAATTAAATTGTAAATGTGATTGAACTAATTAGCTGATATATACACTCTGTATATCTTCGTTTGGTGTGTGTGTGTGTGTGTGTGGGTGCGATATTTTGGGGTTCTGAACAGAACAAGAGTAAGCAAACACAGTGCGCGGAGGATGTAATCCACACGGGTTTATAGAGATGAGCAATTAGACGAGGAGAAGTGCATTACGCGCGTCGGAGTCTCATGTGTGAGGGCGCCATTCGTCGATTACTCCTGCGGGCCTTCCGCCACTGCCAGATGGGACTAATTACCAACTTAAGCTGCACAACGCCAAACCAACCGTGCCGTCCCGACGCACGCCGCCGCCGCCGACCCGACCCGTCCCATCCCGGCCCTGCCTGTCCCCTCGGCAGGCACATAGATCGTTGTTTCACTCATTATGTAATCCTACCCCCTTCGTCGTCGTTCCCAACTAAACATATCCATCAAATTACATCACCTACACTAACACACACACACACACAAAGAGGATCCATTTCGCAATGGTGCCTTCAATTATTCAAATTTTATCTCTCCATCCGCAATTATACTCTCTCGGCTCAACGCATCTGTGGCCATCGGAAGAAAATTATAATTGGGGATGTTTAACTTGAATTAGTTTTCACTACTCGCAAAAATTTTCAGGTGAACGGATTTAATGGCTACAATACTGCTCAAATTGTTTGTTACTGAACGATTTGCAGAAATGTTTGAATACTTTTTCCGGTCTGAAGTTCCATCTAATTTTTCAGATATGCTGAAATGTTCCACAATATTATTGGCTCTGGTAACATAATACAACAAAGTAATTCATCGAGGATTTCACTGATAATTCAATTCATGTATAAAAAGGTGCATTTAAAACGGCGGACAAAAAAATTTGCAAACGGTTAAAAATTTATTTACCTTCACCATGACAACGATCTCTATATAAACAATTTTAGTAAACAGCTAACTTCAGTTGAACAGGGGCAGTTCGTGTCAGTTCTGAATACAAAATGTATTAAAAGGAATTAATATTGTTTCCCAAACCCCAGACAAGCATAGCTTTAGGGGATTCAGTTTATTAACCTAGTTATTTAACAAATAAGCATTTATATAGTCAAATTAATATTAAGCAAAGTGTTTTTCCAGTTACTTGTATTACCTAGATAAATGGTCAATAAACATTATTATTATTATTATTATTATTACACCTCTGCGGTGAAATGTAATTGAAATTTTTCCATCTCAATTCATTCTCGAAATGTGTCGATTCAATGGCTCGTGCTAACAAATAAAATTTATCGGGCCAAATTCTAACCTCTTGTGGTATTACCCCCGAAAATTTTGTAGGAACTTATGGCAAATCTCATGTGTCGGTAATTTGTTCTTACAGAGAAATCAAATTTTGCCACGCCCGATGGCATCTTGAAATTAACAAATTGAAAGGATAGTATTTTTGCGCAAGTATATCAAATGCCGTATTATTAAGCCCACAGAAGTAGAGAATCCACAGAAATAAAGAATAAAAAACATCACTGCGAAACACAGCGAGGGTGCAGAGTGGAAATTGTTGTAGCTATTCGTAATCAACAGTTTTGTATTAGTTTTCATTTTTTTTTAATGCACACGTTTAGTGAACTAAGTTAGTCGTTCGTTATCGCGGAGATTAAAGTCAAGTTAGTGTTTTGTCTGTTTTCTTTTTTTTCTAATTGCATGAACCGTTCTTAATCATTTGTATAACCCGCTCGCGCTCCATCGTTAACAAATGGCGCCCGGCGTGGGGCGCGGAGGTCATCGAGGCGGGGCTCATCTTCTTTTAAAAAAAACTGCCTCGTGATAACTGGGAAGGTCATCGATGGAAATAAATTTGCAACAGAATTTATCTCAGAGTAGGCAAGAAAACAAGTTGCGTTCCCTCGTTAAAAAATGGCGCCTGACGTGGGGCGACACTTGTCATCGAAGCGGTGATCATCCCTTGGGAAAGTAATTGATGGAAAAAAAAATTGCAACAGAATTTATCTCAGAAAAGTCAAGAAAATAAGTTTATTACCTGCCCGCGTTCCCTCGTTAACAAATGGTGCCCAACGTGGGGCGACACTTATCACGCCGAGGTCATCGAAGCGGTGCTCATCTCTTGGGAAAGTCATTGATGGAAAGAAATTTGCGACAGAATTAATCTCAGGAAAGTCAAGAAAACAAGTTTATAACCTGCCCGCGTTCCCTCGTTGACAAATGGCGCCCAACGTGGGACATCATTTATCACGCCGAGGTCATCTCTTGGGAAAGTCATTTATGGAAATAAATTTGCGATTTATCTCAGAAAAGTCAAGAAAACAAGTTTATTACCTGCCCGCGTTCCCTCGTTAACAAATTGTGCCCAACGTGGGGCGACACTTATCACGCCGAGGTCATCAAAGCGTTGATCATCTCTTGGGAAAGTCATTGATGGAAAGAAATTTGCGACAGAATTAATCTCAGAAAAGTCAAGAAAACAAGTTTATAACCTGCCCGCGCTCCCTCGTTACCAAATGGCGCCCAACATGGGACAACACTTATCACGCCGAGGTCATCGAAACGGTGCTCATCTCTTGGGAAAATCATCGATGGAAAGAAATTTGCGTCAGAATTTATCTCAGAAAAGTCAAGAAAACAAGTTTATAACCTGCCCGCGTTCCCTCGTTAACAAATGGCGCCCAATGAGGGGCGACACTTGTCACGCGGAGATCATCGAAGCGGTACTAATCCCTAAAAAAACCGCCTTTTGATAACCGGGAAAGAAATTTGCAGCACAATTAGTCTCAGAAAGGTCAAGAAAACAGTCTCAATTATTATTATTACCGGTGTAAATAACATTGGTAGATTATTTAGAATATAACACGCTCGCGCTCCCTCGTTAATAAATGGCGCCCAACGTGGGGCAACACTTATCACGCGGAGGTCATTGAAGCGGTGCTCATCCCTAGAATAGAAAGACATTTGCAACAGAATTTATTTCAAAAAAGTCAAGAAAACAATAATCACTGAATAAAACACTTACTATGTTTTCTACCACAATTTATTTGATGTATGTACAAATATTTCATATACATATTACCACGTATTAACGGTCGCAACCATCACCATGATCAAGAAAACAAGTTTATACGCCGCTCGCGAAAATTAAATTTTCTATTTTCGAATTTTAAATTTATTTAAAAATGCCATAAATCGTGATTGTATCGAATTTGTTCACGAGAAAGAATTATTGTACTCAATAAGTAGAAACAGAAAATTAACTCAGAACTCATAGAACTCTCAATATTTTTTTTTTTAGCAAATGGCGCCCAACGCGGATTTCCGCTTGCCACGCGGAGGTCATCTGGGCGGGGCTCGTCCCTTAAAAAAAAACCCTTGTTTAAGGAGTTGCTTCAACGTTTTCGGGGCCAGAAAAACGACAATCTTTTCGAACCTCGGAATTCTCTAAGATATATAAATCTATAACTGGTTTTTAAGATAACGGGAAAGAAGCCAATACTGAGGTACTGAAGGAGAACGCTCAATATTTTCAAGTCAGATCAGAACTCCGAGAACTATTAAAAAAAATCCAATATTTTGAAAAAAAACGTCCGAAAAGAAAAACAAATTGAGAGTTCTAGGAGTTCCGAGTTGATTTTCTATTTCTACTCATTGAGTACAATAATTCTTTCTCATAAACAAATTCTATACAATCACGATTTATGGCATTTTTAAATAAATTCTTTTCGGACTTTAGTTCTCGGAGTTCTGATTTGACATTTGGATTTTACTCAAGGAGTTCTAAGAAAAACTCTAATGGCAAATTGCGATAAAATGACGGGAAATAGTTATTTTCAAAATTAAATTTTCTATTTTCGAATTTTAAATTTATTTAAAAATGCCATAAATCGTGATTGTATCGAATTTGTTCATAAGAAAGAATTATTGTACTCAATAAGTAGAAATAGAAAATTAACTCAGAACTCATAGAACTCTCAATACTTTTCTTTTGAATTTGCGACTTTTTTCAAAAATATATTTTTGGTAGTTCCGGATAGTTCTGATTGGTGTTTTCTGTAGTTCTTTGTGAGTTCTATCCATAGTTGTTATGAAATATTTAGATTCAACCAATATTAAGTGAGTGATATGAATTTGAATATTTCGAATTTCCAACTTTGAAAATTTTTATCTCTGGAAATTCAACAGAACTCTTTTTTAAAAGTATCAGGAACTACAGTACTAACCCAAATACATCTTAAAACTAGTTCAGAACTATTCGATAACAGTGTTGGGGTGCGGTGTCAAGTTGGCACCTCATGTTTCAAAAAAAATCCTGTCAGCCCAATTTTACAGAACTTTTTTTTAAAAGTTGATAGTACTTCTAGATACTTCAAAAGGAATTGATAACTCTATTCAGAACCATCAGATTCGGGTGCCAAGTTGACACACTCAAATTATCTACAGGTACAGTATTTCCAAACCTATTTAAAGATCTCCCCAAAGGCATAAAATATATTTATTAAATACTCACTCGTGGTTCATTTAAAAATCCATTATTCAATCGAAACGCATTCACATTTATAACACCTGAAGTTGTGAAAATCGCCGCCGGCGGAAATTTCTTGAGCAGCAATTTGCACCAAAAGCCTTAACGGTTTCTTTTGTTGTGGTGGCATCTCGATCCCGATCGACAACGAGGACCCTCCCACTCACTACTAATCGCATAATAATTAGTACAAGCCAACAGTCATTAACGGATTATTTTCAGATTATAATTAGAGCCCGACGTTCATTACATGACGTCGATGTGGAATATAACGTTGGCTGTGCGCGCCGCTTAATCATTTATTAATTAACGCCGGTCGCACCGCGGGGTGCACCCCGTTTTCATTCTTCTTTCCACACTCGAGGCCTTTAACGAACAATTATTAAAACCGCACGCAGGTAACATTCTTGCCCCAAATTTTCAAACAGTTTGAAATAATAATAATAATAATAATGCAACTTTATTCCCATAAAAATATACAAATATCAAACTTTTGATGTAGTTGTAGTTGTAGTTTTCATCGACATCTATGCCGAAATTTGAAATATCAAACCATTGATTATGTTTAGGTTTTGTGACTAAAGAAATTCATGTTTGTTTCATGTCAAATAAAGTACAATTATCATCGAGAGTGATGCCATCCAAAACGCTTCATCATCCACACACTCCACGAGAAACAGAAAGTCTACTTTTGAATTGGTTTTGTTACACTTGCTAATCGGTCAAACTTAGCGTCGCGCAGGCATGTTTTCCGCTATCGATGATACAGTAATGTCGTGCTCGACTGCACGTTCATGTGGCGTCGAGATCCGCGTCCGCAACATGACCGCTTCTATCCAGCCGGCGCTTCTTATTCAAGCGATTCAAATTAGACTTTATGAAATGTTAATGTTTCTGTGAACATTAAATATTGTTCCCCTTGAACACCTACAGACCGGTTTCGACGTTTCATGTCTCATCAGTGTAGTTAGTTGCTGATGGGGAAACGGAGATTACTATTGGAATATATACCCAAACACCGTTAAAGGTAGAAACGCCAATCTTGTCGGTGTTAAAGCCACCCGGATTTGGTTCAGTACAGCATTCAGGCAATAGATTCCGTTTCTGCTTACGTTTGTCATATTGCACCGATTAGGTCGTGTTACAGATCCTTAATATGGATTTTAACATCAATAACAGAGGTCTTTTAACACACTTTGAGCGGAAGCGTCTATTTGTAGACACTTTGCGAACTGTGTGCTATAGGCGGGCCGTCTATTTTTAGACGCAAACATGCAGAATGGGTTGCCTACAGTTTATCATACACGGCGGCGCGCGCAATATTTTCGCCTGCGTTGCAAATCCAACCTGCTACACAGGCAAGTCACCTTGGTTATAGCGTCCGCTCAAAAAGTGTTAATTAGTACTTTATTTTTCATATATCCATTTTCAGATTATTATCTGCCTTTCATCAATATCCTAATGGCCGTTTTCACCAACCATTCCTAAAATATAAGCATTTCCTAAATAAAGATAGGAACTTCTTACCGTCAATTTGGTTTTCACCAGTCCTAAACACTTTCCTAAATGGTTTAGGCATTACTTATCGCTAGGTACCCGATAAATGGCAACCCAAGGATAATATCCTTGTTAAAAGACACTTCGACTGAACATCACGAAGATCGATGAAATGACAAGCCTGGCTGCAGGGTAGTAAAATATTTCATCTTGATGAACCCCAAGATTGTCAGATACTGCTTGCAACTGTCCAGGGGGAACCTACGAAAAATCGTGGGTCCCATCTATAGAGGGTGTGAAGCTGAAGAGAAGACCCCCGAACATGTACTCTTGAAGTATTCAGCCATCTCTACAAAAAGACAATCATCAGACATCCATGAAGTCCCTCTTGGTGCAGTCCTGGCGTTTACCAATGCCGTGGGTTGGCTGGACGGCACCGGGGAATACGGACTCAGATGGGAGGATGTATAAAGGGCCCATTGAGGCCTACGTGCAATATTTATAAAGCGAAAGAGTGCGAGAAGTTGGCTGTTAATAAAAAAATGCAACACCTGTCTAAATATTTTTTTGCAATTTTTGAAAATCCTGGTCGGCTTGTGTCCGCATCAACTTCAAAAATTCATATCTTTTTTATTGACTAACGAATTTTAACAAAATAAGAATATTTTTAAAGCGAAAGAGTGCGAGAAGTTGGCTGTTGTTAATTCAAAAATACATCACCTGTCTAAATATTTTTTTGCAATTTTTGAAAATCCTAGTCGGGTTACGTCCGCATTAACTTCAAAAATTCATTTTTTTGTTTGTTAATTAGTGTATTTGAATTAAATGTAAGAATTTAACTGGTATTATTAATAAAATGTATTACCAGTCTACATATTTTTGTTTTATTTTTGAACTTCAAGCTCACTTTAACGGACAATTAATATTCATAACTTCTTCAATAATTAACGCATTTGAACTAAATAACAAAATTATTAAATCCAAACAATGTAAGAAGTGTAATGTTATTTATAAAAACATGTATCACCAGTTAAAATATTTTTTTTTCGAATTTTTCAAATTCATGATCGCTTTAACGTGCAACGATTGCTTCAAAAATTCATAACTTTTTAACAATTAACGGATTTGATCTAAATAACAAAATTATTAAATCTAAAAAATGTAAGAAGTGTATTGTTACTAATAAAAACATGTATCGCCAGTTGAAATTTTTTTTTTGAATTTGTGAAATTCATGATCGCTTTAACGTGCAATTATTGCTTCAAGAATTCATAACTTTTTTAATAATCAACGGATTTCAACTAAATAACAAAATTATGAAAGCTAAAGAAGGAAAAAGTGTATTGTTATTAATAAAAACATGTATCGCCAGTTAAAATATTTTTTTCAGAATTTTGGAAATTCATGATGACTAACATGCAATTATTGCTCATATTCATAATTCTTTTAATAACCAACGGATTTTTACTATCTAACAAAGTATTTGTTTAGGAATAGTTAGTGAAAACGGGCATAAGTCGTTTAATTAATACTACAATTTAATTTATTTTTCACTATTCATCATCGGACAGATAATTGCGTAATGAAAAGTGAGAACGGGATGTAATAAACGTACCGTGGACGTGAAATTAAATGTAAATTTTTAGGGCCGAGACTTTCGTGTAATTCAAGCGACACGTATGCATACAGAAAACATACTTTAAATAGTATCCCAGCGGGTATTTACGGCCGACCCGTTGGATAAAAACAAAAAAATCAATAAATATTTCGTTGGTAAAAAAAAACGATAACGACCGTGTCCGTGTACGGAATTCTTTCATTCATATCCAGGCGTGGGTTTAGTTCGCTTTTTACCGAACGGCGGACCCAACAATTATTTCAAGAGAGAGGAAAATTATGAACATTTCAATTAACACGTTCACTGCGGTTACGATTTTTGTGTGACTGCATAATAGGCGGTACGGGTTATATAAGCCCCGTATTTTTTTAAATCGTGTTAATGTAAGCCGAATTGTGTTTTCTGTATCACAGATTAATAATATCAATCTGTGATCGATATAAAAAATGGTGATGTGGCTATCATTACTTTCTCCGACTTGATGGTATCATTTATATTTACGCTTGCATGGTTTATTTTTAATTTAAATCATATTTTAAATGTACATCGAGCGGATGAAACACGTTTAAAACGTCAAAATTATGAAAGATGGAAAAATTATAAGTCAAATTTAAAAACTAAGTTTACTCAAAAACTAAAGAGATTTTGAAAAAAACGTATTCTTTATAAGTACATTATGGCATTCTCTATAATTATAATTCACATAAATTTGCTGTGACTATTATCGTTTCAAAATTATAAACCAAAAATTTAAAAAAAATTAATAAATTTTTTTCTCGAATAGCAATAACTTTATGAAAAATATTTTCAAGCAAAATATGTATTTTTGTGATATTTTTCATATTAAAAAACATATTGGCAAAAAACAAAAAACAGTTAAGGTAAACATCCACTTCCGGTGTACGAAATTTTACCAAAAGTGTTTCAGTTCTTTGGATTATCAAAAGAGACTTATGTTCAAAGTTTCACATCAATTGCTCTATTAGTTTTTGAGATACAGCGCGCACACAGACACAAAAAAAATCCAGAAGTTGCTGAAATGGCATCTAGGGATCCCAAAACGGATATTTCCGAAAAAAAAAAATTCACATCACAATACTTTCTCGCAGTGGCGGCTCGTGGAAAATTTTAATGGTAGAGCCACTTAGTATACAATATATCTCACCGCCTCGGATGTTCTGTTTAGATCACTTTGTATACTGTCAATAATTAAACTAAATTCTAATTCTGAGCAATTGAAGGAACATTTAATTTTCTGGTCTTATCTGCATCTATCCGATTTCTGGATGAATTTTTAAAATCTGCTATTTTGTTCTTGTCAAAATCACAAAACAATTGTACAACGAACTTTTTCTGTTTTCAGTTTTCAGTTTTCTGGAGGAATTTTCAATATCTGTTCAAGAGTTACCGGATTACCGGAAAAAAATTAAACGAAAAATTTCATTGTTTTGGTCTTATCTGCATCTATTTGATGAGTACATCACTTTGCTGAAAGAAGTTGCCAAACTTGGTCATCCGTTCAAAGCAACAATATTTTTTTAACACTTACGCAGAAATTGCTCTGTAAATTCAATATTTGTTATAATAGATGTCTAAAATTTTGACAAATTAATCACGAATAACGTGTCATTATAACTGTTCAAAGCAATTTATCCGAACTTTGGAATAATCAAAATAGCTCTGCTAGAAAGCAAATTTCGATCACTAAAAATGCAGTTTTTCTATAAATTTCTTTATAAATTCCACATTTAATTTGACAGGTGTCTGAGATTTCGAGACAAATTAATCTTCCATAACGTGTCTTTATAATTGCCAAAAAAAATTATCGAAACTGCGGTTAGAAAAACAACAGCGGTGAGAGACAAATTTTTACCACCAAAAAATGTATATTTTTTCAGAAATTGCTCTGTCAGTTCTTTATTTCTTGCAATATATGTTTAAATTTTTGTCTGATAATTCACAAGTAACGTGCTTTAAAGAAATTTAATCAAATTTTGCAGTAACCAAAATAGCTGTACTGGAAAGCAAATTTTTGATCGCTAAAAATGCACTTTTTCCATAAATTTCTTTATAAATTCCACATTTAATTTGACATCTGTTTGAAATTTCGACAAATTAATCTTCCATAACGTGTCTCTATAATTGCCAAAAAAAATTATCGAATCTTTGCGGTTAGAAAAACAACAGCGGTGAGAGACAAATTTTTACCACCAAAAAATGTATATTTTTTCAGAAATTGCTCTGTCAGTTCTTTATTTCTTACAATAGATGTTTAAATTTTTGTCTGATAATTCATAAGTAACGTGCTTTAAAGAAATTTAATCAAATTTTGCAGTAACCAAAATAGCTGTACTGGAAAGCAAATTTTTGATCGCTAAAAATGCACTTTTTCCATAAATTTCTTTATAAATTCCACATTTAATTTGACATCTGTTTGAAATTTCGACAAATTAATCTTCCATAACGTGTCTCTATAATTGCCAAAAAAAATTATCGAATCTTTGCGGTTAGAAAAACAACAGCGGTGAGAGACAAATTTTTACCACCAAAAAATGTATATTTTTTCAGAAATTGCTCTGTCAGTTCTTTATTTCTTACAATAGATGTTTAAATTTTTGTCTGATAATTCATAAGTAACGTGCTTTAAAGAAATTTAATCAAATTTTGCAGTAACCAAAATAGCTGTACTGGAAAGCAAATTTTTGATCGCTAAAAATGCACTTTTTCCATAAATTTCTTTATAAATTCCACATTTAATTTGACATCTGTTTGAAATTTCGACAAATTAATCTTCCATAACGTGTCTCTATAACTGCAAAAAAAAAATTATCGAAACTTTGCGGTTAGAAAAACAACAGCGGTGAGAGACAAATTTTTACCACCAAAAAATGTATATTTTTTCAGAAATTGCTCTGTCAATTCTTTATTTCTTACAATAGATGTTTAAATTTTAGTCTGATAATTCACAAGTAACGTGCTTTAAAGAAATTTAATCAAATTTTGCAGTAACCAAAATAGCTGTACTGGAAAGCAAATTTTTGATCGCTAAAAATGCACTTTTTCCATAAATTTCTTTATAAATTCCACATTTAATTTGACAGCTGTTTGAAATTTTGACAGATTAATGTTGCATGACGTGTATTTATAATTGCCAAAAGAAAACAATCGAAACTTTTCGGCAAGAGAAACAACTTCACCAGAAGACACATTTTTATCACTGAAAAACGCATATTTTTCATCGTATTTCTTACGATGGTTGCCTAAAATTTTGTCATATTATTCACAAATAACGTGCCTTCAAAATTGCTCAAAGAAATTTATTAAAAATTTGGAGTAACCAAAATGGATGTCATAGATAGCAAATTTTGAACGCTAAAAATGCACTTTTTTATAAATTTCTCTATAAATTCCACATTTAATTTGAGAGGTGTCTGAAATGTTGATAGATCATCTAGCATAATGTGTTTTTATAACTGTAAAAAATTTACTTATCCTCTGAAATGCAGAAAACAATTGAACGGTTGTTGGCTGAATATAAGACATTGCTGAAAGAATTTTCTAAATCTGTCCTTTCGTTCAAGAATTATCCAAACCAAATTGAATTGAATTTTTTCGATGATTGCTGGGAGAATTTGCCGAATTTTTGGTTCAAGAGTTATCCTCAAAAAATAAAAAATAAAACAATTGACTAGTTTCGTCCATTCACTGGTCATTTTCAAACATAAGTTAAAGTGTTTTATTCCAATCTACAATCAAGATGTACCACGAAGTAAACGCCGCCAACATTAAACATTTAAAACAATTGAACTTCGAATTTCCGGTTTTTGCTCAATTGACATATATTTAATGACTGCATGACATGCTTGTAGGAATTTTTAATCTATTTCAATCCATACTACATTTATTTCAAAAACAAAATTGACTCACGTTCTTGCCTTCGAAGAAAACACATGGAAAAGTAATAATGTGTTTTCTTCTTCGCATTCTTCAAAGCCAATTGTTTGTAAGTATATATCTGGCTTAAACATTTAAAATAAAGAATAAGTGTTTTTAGAATGAATAAAAAATTCTTGCTGAGCTTGAAATTAGAGGTAGTGCCATGGCTCCTTGGCTCTACATAATGAGCCGCCCCTGCTTTCTCGTACTTCTTTACGGAGAAAGTAAAAAAAACTTTTATATGTTTATACAACACTTTTTGAATTAATTCGTTTGACTGCAGTTTCGGCAAGTTTTGATAAGGGAAAGCTGAGTTGCTGAAACTACAGTGTTTTATTCCATATAAAAGCATGTATGACGAAGTAGAAGCTTAACTACTATTAATTCTGTCAAAGTTACAACCTCCGCCCATAGGGTAGTTGTCCACGACGGGACACATATGCCCCGTAACGCAGTGAACGTCTTAAATTCGATATTTCAATATTTGGTCGCTTTCTAAAGACCAAACCAACGCTGGCTTTACAATAATAACAATCAAAGATTGTATTCTCTGCAAGATTGAGTTGTTTTTCTACTTTTTCGGTTACGGAAAAATTTCTATAAAGCAATTTGGTCGAGGAATAAGTTATGGCAGATAATGCGGTCGTAATGAAATTTGCGGAGGTGCTTGGAAATGCATTAGGTTTTTTTCTTCACTCGGCGAGGTAGTTAAAGGAGCGAACGGTCGGATTGGAATGGGAGGGTTTAAATTATTTGTGGATGCCTTCCACGTCGGTGTCTTTGGATATAGAGACATAAGAGAAGAAGGATCGTTTTCGAAAAGTGCGAGCCGGACGGAGAGAGGGCCAGAAAAAAGGGGGCAATCCATCAGATCGGAGAGAATTAAAAGAGTCTATCTGCGTTTTGGATCGTGGCTCGGATGGAACGCGATGAATGCACCGACCGAGAATAATGAACGTATCCGAACCGCGCGAAGAGGAGCATTTTTCAGAGAGCGAGAAGAGAAAGAAGCGGATGCGAGTGGAGAAGAACGAACGAGAAACGGGAAAGGGAGAGACAGGGCCTGACAACAAACACAAAATATGAATCCCAAACATCTACAAAACCGAAGAAGAAGTCTCTCTGTGTGTGTGTGTGTGTGCAGATAGCGCAGTGAGAAAACGGAGTGACGGCTGTAAATATAAACGGTGCGCTGTCATGTCCTTTGTTCTCGCGCAGCATATTAAGAGCGCTGCATGTATGGGGCTGGTGTAGCCTGGTGTAGCTCGGTGTAGCTGATGTGTAGCTGATGTAGCGAACGGAATAATGCGTTAGAAGGAATGGGATCGGGCTCGCACGTATAAATCTTATCCTCAACTTATTTTATAACGGTTGTCACAGGAAGACGTTTCCACTGGAAACAAATTTAAAACGAAACTTATAGCAATTACATGTTTGCCTTTATCTCCGAGCGCACACATACACCGAGAACCGACTGCGCTGCACGTTTCCACTCGCGCCAAGGAATTTCCTGCTGCTGATAAATATTAAATAAAAAACGACCCTTCCACGTCTGCTTCCACACTATTCCTAGCTCTCTGGCTTTATCGCGCTTTTCCCACTAAATTCCAACAAGTCCTTAAAGACGAACAACAAAAATATTCTTATAATCATTAGAAATCCAAGAAATGAGGCAAAAGATGAACGTAATTTAGAGTAATGTTTAAAAAACTGTAACAGCATTATACTTCAAATTCAAAAACTCGGTTTACTCAAAAACTAAAGAGATTTCGAAAAAACTTATTCTTTATAAGTTGTTCATTTTGGTATTCTCTACAATTATTATTAACATAAATTTGCTATATCTATTATCGTTTCATAATTATAAACCAAAAATGAAAAAAAAAAAATTCGAATAACAATGATTCTATGAAAAATGTTTTCAAACAAAATAAGCTCATTTCTTTGTTGTCTTCAATATTTGCTTAAATGTTTTTGTGATATTTTTAATATTTAAGAAAATATTGACAAAAAACAAAAAACAGTTAAGGTAAACACCCACGTCCGGTGTACGAAATTTTACCAAAAGCTTTTCAGTTCTTCGGATTATCAAATAACACGTATGTTCAAAGTTTCATATTAATTGCACTATTAGTTTCTGAGATACAGCGCGCACAGACAAACACACACACCCACACACACACACAGACAGACACACACACACACACACACATACACAGACACAGAAACACACACAGACACAGACACACACACACAAACACACACACACAGGCACACACACACACACACACAAACACACAGGCACAATTTTTTTTTTTTGAAATTGTTGAAATAGCATCTAAGGACCCCAAATGGATATTTCCGTAAAAAAAATTTGAAAAAAAATCACGATCACAATACTTTCTCGTACTTGTAAAAAATTGTAAAAAATGTAATTTGGGATAATATCCGCTGATACACGAATACCCCTATTGATAGTTCTGGTCTCGTTTTATTAAAATGTGTTTCCGACGAGAAACGAAAATTCTCGTATTTCACAATGGTCCTAGACGAGAATTCTCGTATTTCACAATGGTTCTAGACGAGAATTCTCGTATTTCACAATGGTTCTAGACGAGAATTCTCGTATTTCACAATGGTCCTAGACGAGAATTCTCGTTTTATTAAAATGTAATGGCTACTAAAAACAAGAATTTACGTTTTTCGTTCGATGGGTCTTCGACGAAAATGCTCGTTTTTATTAAAATGTGCTGCCAACAAGAAACGTGAAAATTACATTTTTGATACTTTCGACAGTTCAAAAATGCAGATGTAATATAGCGCTGCATGTATGGGTAATATAGTATTTCTAACTGTTACTAATGTCATTTTTGAAAAACACAATTTTGACAGTGACGATCACATTTTTGCCCGGCCATAATGCCATTTTTGACAAAGGAAAAATATAATTTTGGATAATATCCGCTGATACACAATTGACAGTTGAAACTGCCAACACATAATGGGTTATGACACAAAAAAGATAATTCTGGTCTCGTTTTATTAAAATGTGTTTCCGACGAGAAACGAAAATTCTCGTATTTCACCCATGGTCCTAGACGAGAATTCTTGTATTTCACAATGGTCCCAGACGAGAATTCTCGTTTTATTCATATGTAATGGCTATTAAGAACGAGAATTTACGTTTTTCGTTCGATGAGTCTTCGACGAAAATTCTCGTTTTTATTAAAATGTGCTGCCAACAAGAAACGTGAAAATTACATTTTTGATACTTTCGACAGTTCAAAAATGCAGATGTAATATAGCGCAGCATGTATGGATAATATAGTATTTCTAACTGTTACTAATGTCATTTTTGAAAAATACAATTTTGACAGTGACGATCACATTTTTTGTCCGGCCATAATGTCATTTTTGACAAAGGAAAAATGTAATTTTGGATAATATCCGCTGATACACAAATACCCCTATTGACAGTTGAAACTGCCAACACATAATGGGTTATGACACAAAAAAGAGCATTCTGGTCTCGTTTTATTAAAATGTTGTTTTGACAAACAAATAATGTAATTTTGGATAATATCCGCTGATACACAAATACTCCTATTGACAGTTGAAACTGCCAACACATAATGGGTTTAGACATAAAATAGAAAATTCTGGTCTCGTTTTATTAAAATGTGTTTCCGACGAGAAACGAAAATTCTCGTATTTCACAGTGGTCCTAGACGAGAATTCTCGTTTTATTAAAATGTAATGGCTACTAAAAACGAGAATTTACGTTTTTCGTTCGACGGGTCTTCGACGAAAATTCTCGTTTTTATTAAAATGTGCTGCCAACAAGAAACGTGAAAATTACATTTTTGATACTTTCGACAGTTCAAAAATGCAGATGTAATATACTATTTCTGTTAATGTCATTTTTGAAAAACACAATTTTGACAGTGACTGTCACATGTTTTGCCCGGCCATAATGTCATTTTTGACAACGGAAAATTATAATTTTTGATAATAGAAAAATACAATGTCAGTGCCGACGGACAAATACCTCTATTAACAATTGAAACTGCCAACACATAAGTTATGACAAAAAAAGACGGAAATACTTGTTTTATTAAAATGCCATGTCTCAACAGAAGTAAAACATAATTTCGATAGTGACAATCACATTTTTTGTCTCGCCATAAAGTCATTTTTGACAAAGGAAATATAAAATTTTGTATAATGGAACATTTTGTATAATGGAACATTTTGTATAATGAACACATACAATGTCTGCCAACAGATAAATACCCCTATTGACAGTAGAAACTGTCAACTCATAAGTTATGACAAAAAAGACGAAAATGCCCGTTTTATCAAAACGTGCTTCCGACGAGAAACGAACATTCTCGCTTGTCACAGTGGTCTTGGACGAGAATTCTCATTTTATTAAAATGCGATGCCTACTAAAGACGAGAATTTTCGACAAAGGAAAAATATAATTTTGGATAATGGAAAAATACAATGTCTGCCGACAGACAAATACCCCTATTGACAGTTGAAGCTGCCAACACATAATAAATTATGACAAAAAAAGAGAATTCACGAGAAACCAAAATTCTCGCTTTTCACAGTGGTCTTGGACGAGAATTCTCATTTTATTAAAATGTGAAGACGAGAATTTTCGACAAAGGAAAAATATAATTTTGGATAATGGAAAAATACAATGTCTGCCGACAGACAAAAGCCCCTATTGACAGTTGAAAGTTCCAACACATAATAAGTTATGACAAAAAAAAGAGAATTCCGGTTTCGACAAAAATACTGAAAACGAGCATTCTCGTGTTTCACAATAGTCTTAGAGGAGAATTCTCGTTTTATTCATTTGACCTCGCAGTTCAAAATTGCAGAAACGAACATTCTCGTAATTTACAATGGTCTTAGACGAGAATTGTCGTTTTATTAAAAGGTGATGTCTACTAAAAACGGGAATTTTCGTCTTCCACGTTGCGCCTTCAACGAAAATTCTAGTTTTATTAAAATGTGCTGCCAACAAGAAACATGAGAATTATATTTTTGACCATTGAAATTTGATACTTTCGACAGTTCAAAAATGCAGAAACGAAAACTCTCGTGCCAACAAGAAACATGAAAATTACATTTTTGACAATAGAAATTTGATACTTGTTCAAATATGCAGAAACGAAAACTCTCGAGTTTCGCAATGGCCTTAGACGAGAATTCTCGTCCGACTGACCGCCGCCCCTGAATTTGGCCGCTACGGGCGGCTGCCTACCTTGCCTGTACGTTCCGCCGGCACTGCATGTTTGGCAATAAAAGAGTGTGTTGTAAAATAGATAAATCGTGTAAATTTTATTGTTTGTCGATAAATCTCGCACCAATGAGATGAGAGAGAAAATCTCACATGTTAACTCATCGTAAACTTGCCCATGTAATCGAGGACAGCATGAAAGTGTAAATTTGATGCAATTAAATAATGAGAAAATTTGAACAAACAGATCGCTTCTCACCACTACGATTTTTGTCACTGCATTGATATTAAACGATCAACTTAAAAATCCACTAATTAACAGTCAGTATTTTTTTTTTATTTTATGCGAAGAAAAAATCACGTTAATCAATATGCGAATTGAATTGGACCCCGGTTGATTGCAGTCGTGCCGCAAGCGATTTCTTAATTTTTCATCCGGCGATAGCATCGCGGCCGTATTTGCATCATATCCAACGTAAGCGATATTCGTGCTTCCCGAGATTACAAAAAAAAGTCAGCCGTCCGGTCCACGGGTGCAAAAAGTAAAGAAAGGAAAATACCCGAGTCGAGTCCGAGGGATATCACCGCGCCGCGCCGCGAAGAGGTGAGAAAAGTGGTGACCGATAGTGTTGAGGTAGCGGTCAGCACCTGCCAGACGTACACGACATACCACTTAACACCGCCCCCGATATATCAGCACCCCGATATAACCGAAAAACTCTCACAATGCACAATGAAAGACAATCGCGAACGCATTTTGATATCTCAATTTAATGGGCCGGCTCTCGGTGGAGGAGAGAAATCGGGGCCGTAAATAATGCGAGCGGCCCACGTCCCTACCAAATAAGCGGATAGTTTGTTTTCGCGCATTTACTTTATGAATTGTAAATCGCACGCATTTGCATACCGTCCGTTTTTTTTTGTTTCGTTCCTCCGCGCAGAGTCGAGTCGGTACGTCCGTTTCGGTTTGCTCCTTTTTTTTCGGGCCGAACGGCATTAAATAATTCCGGCCGTAAATATTTCGAAAACGCACGCCGATCCGCCCCGCGGATTAAACTAATCGAAACATGCTCCGGCCCTGGACAACGGCCATAAATTCTTTAATAATTGCAAGCTTTACTTACACATATGCAATGTTTGTCGCCAAGGAAATTTGAGAGGAGAGTCGAAATATAAATTGGCCAAGTTGAATTTCTCAGGTGGAAAAATTCTTACGCTTACACTGGCAGGATGAAAGGAAAAGTCGTCATTTTTTTTCTAGCAAATATGCATAGGTCTAAACCAAGGGCGTTCTGTAGCCTAATCTAATCTAAACCAACTTAACCCAACCTAAACTAACTTAACCTAACCCAACCCAACTTAACCCATCCTAACCTAACCTAACTTAACTCAACCTAACCTAACACAACCCAACCTAACCCAACCTAACCCAACCTAACCCAACCTAACACAACCTAACCCAACCTAACCCAACCTAACCAGGGGTGTGTGGGACGCCTTCCCCAATTCAATAGGGCTCCTACCCACTAAATATATAAATAAATGTAGAATTCACAGAGATATGTTGGGAGAAAGTTTATTTTTCGGCATCAAATTTTATCTTCTAGCTCAGCCTCTTTAGTTACTGCAAGGTTTGTATTAATTTTTTCAGATCGCTATAAAAGTACGCTGTTTAAGATTATAATGTCGTAGTTTCAATGATCTGTCGTAATAAATGTAGAATTTACGGAGCGATTTTTGGAAAAAAAATATTTTTTTGGCCAACAAAGGTTGCTTCTGCGCAGCCATTTCTGTTGCTGCAAGGTTTGGATAATTTTTGTACACACAGTTATAAAAACACGTTATTTAAGATTATACTGCCAAAGTTTCAATGACCTGTTGAAATAAATGTAGAATTTACAAAGATATTTTTGGAAAAACATTTTTTTTTTTGCCATCAAAGGTTGCTTCTAGCGCAGCCATTTCTGTTACTCCAAGGTTTCGATAGTTTTTTTTTACACAGTTGTAAAAACACGTTATTTAAGATTATACTGCAAAAGTTTCAATGACCTGTCGAAATAATTGTAGAATTTACAGAGATATTTTTGGAAAAAGTTTATTTTTGGACATCAAATATTGTCTTGTAGCTCAGTCTCTTTTGTTACTGCAACGTTTGGATTATTTTTTTCAGATCTTTGTTAAAGTACGCTGTTTAAAATTATACCGTCGTAGTTTCAATGACCTGTAGAAATAAATGTAGAATTTACAGAGCGATTTTTGGAAAAAAATATTTTTTTGGCAATCAAAGTTTTCATCTAGCGCAGCCATTTCTGTTACTGCGAGGTTTGGATAATTTCTGTACACAGTTGTAAAAACACATTATTTAAGATTATATTGCCAAAGTTTAAATGACCTGTCGAAATAAATGTAGAATTTACATAGATATATTTGGAGAAAGTTTATTTTTGGAGATCAAATTTTGTCTTCCAGCTCAGCCTCTTTTATTACTGCAACGTTTGGATTGTTTTTTTAGCTCGTTGTAAAAATACGCTGTTTAAGATTATACTGTCGTAGTTTAAATGACCTGTCGAAACAAATGTAGAATTTACAGAGAGATTTTTGGAAAAAACATTCTTTTTGGCCATCAAAGTTTGCATCTAGCGCAGCCATTTCTGTTACTGCAAGGTTTGGATAATTTTTGTACACGGTTGTAAAAACACGGTATTTAGGATTATACTGCCAAAGATTCAATGACCTGTCGAAATTAATGTAGAATTTACAGAGATATTTTTGGAGAAAATTTATTTTTGGACATCAAATTTTGTCTTCTAGCTTAGCTTCTTTCGTTACTGCAATATTTGGATTGTTTTTCTCAGATCGTTATAAAAATATGCCGTTTAAGATTATACTGTCGTAGTTTTAATGACCTGTCGAATTAATAAATGTAGAATTTACAGAGCGATTTTTGGAGAAAAATAATTTTTTGGCCATCAAAGGTTGCTTCTAGCGCAGCTATTTCTGCTACAGCAAGGTTTCGATATTTTTTTTACACAGTTGTAAAAACACGTTATTTAACATTGTACTGCCTGTCGAAATAAATGTAGAATTTACAGAGAGATTTTTGGAAAAAGTTTATTTTTGGAGATCAAATTTTGTCTTCCAGTTCAGCCTCTTTTATTACTGCAAGGTTTGGATAATTTTTTTCAGATCGTTGTAAAAGTACGCTATTTCAGATTACACTGTCGTAGTTTCAATGACCTGTCGAAATAAATGTAGAATTTACGGAGCGATTTTTTTAAAAAGTTTTTTTTTCGCCATCAAAGTTTGTCTTCTAGCGCAGTTGTTACTGTTACTGCAAAGTTTGTGTATTTTTATTTTCACAGTTGTAAGAACACAGTATTTAAGATTGTACTGTTAAAGTTTCAATGATCTGTCAAAATAAATGTAGAATTTACAGAGCAATTTTTGGCAATTTTTTTTGTACTTAAAGTTTGTTTTCTATTTCTGGTACCGCAAGGTTTGGATAGTTTTTTTTCAGATAGTTGTAAAAACACGTTGTTTAAGATTATACTGTAAAAGTTTCAATGACCTGTCGAAATAAATGTAGAATTCACAGTGCGATTTTGGGAAATATATTTTTTTTTGGCCATCAAAGTTTGCTTCTAGCGCAGCCATTTCTGTTGCTGCAAGGTTGGGATAGTTTTTTTTTTCAGATAGTTGTAAAAATACGTTGTTTAAGATTATACTGTAAAAGTTTCAATGACCTGTCGAAATAAATATAGAATTCACAGAGCGATTTTGGGAAATATTATTTTTTTTGGCCATCAAAGTTTGTTTGATTAATTAAAACACTTGGTTTTGTTTCACTGATTTTATTTTTCTCTCCGACTAGTTTCGACCTTAGGTCATTCTCAAGTTTGCTTCTAGTGCAGCCATTTCTGTTGCTGCAAGGTTTGTATAGTTTTTTCTCAGCTAGTTGTAAAAATACGTTGTTTAAGATTATACTGTAAGAGTTTCAATGGCCTGTCGAAATAAATGTAGAATTAACAGAGCAATTTTGGGAAATATTATTTTTTGGCCATCTAAAGCGGCTATTTTTGCTGCTGCAAAGTTCGGATAATTTTCTTCAGGCAGTTGTAAAAACACGTTATCTAAGAATAATTTGTACAATCTTCAACCACCTGCCGAATTAAATGTGGAATGCACAGATCGATTTTTGGAAAAGCTCTTTTTTGCCCATCAAAGATTATCTCCTAGAGTAGCTATTGTAAGCGTGTTTCCTTTATTGAGAATGAAGAGGCCTTTGGCCGCTATCCATTTTGCAAGCACAGTTCCTTTATAATCTAACCCAACCTAACCGAACCTAACCCAACCTAACCTAAGCCAACCCAACCTAACCTAACCCAGCCTAACCCAAGCATTTTGTATGTCAAATGTGATTAATATGCAGAATTAGCTGTTCTTGTATGCCTTCTTCTTTCCTGTTGATTATGTACATAGCATCAACACTTGATTTTCCTTTCCTAAGACTGAACTGGTTTTTGCAAGCATCTGGTCGATTTCTTTAACCAACCTTTGCACCAGCATCTGTTCCAGTAGCTTTCCCGCCACATCTAGCAAGAATATGGGTCTATGCCTTTCTTTCTTCGTAGTCTTTCCTGATCAATACTAGCTTTGCCTTCTTCCACCTCTTGGGAAACTCTCCTTTAACTAAAACGAAGATAAAAGCTGTGGATTTGTTCCCAAAGGATGATGTCGAAGCTGTAAGAAGAGAAGATCCTCAAGTTCAAGCTGGAGGAACTATCCGAAAGGATACCAAAAATTTTAAAAAAATAAACGAGTAAAAATTGCGTCTACCTGCTGTCCGGAAGATACCTTGGATACCTTCAGTACTTCTTCCGGACAGCAGGTAGCCGCAATCCTTACAAGTTCCCTGACCTCGCGCCTTTCATTTTTTTACTTTTGCTATCCTTTCGGATAGTTCCTCCAGCTTGAACTTGAGGATCTTTTTTTCTTCTACAGCTTCGACATCATCCTTCGGGAACAAATCCACAGCTTTTATCTTCGTTTTTTGGTCGCTATTTTAAAGCTATCTCCCCAGACGTTGCCATCTATCTCCTGACACAGTCGCAATTTCGCTCTTCGGTTTTTTTCCTTTGCTCTTTGTATCTGCCCGTCATTTCCAACTTCTCTTGCGCATTTGTTGCTTTATTTTGATTTATCCTTGCCACATTTCTTTTAAATGTCAAGCAAGCCTTCCTGTGTTTGGCGACCGTCGGATTCCACCAATACATCTGACGTTTCTTGCCTGAGCTTGCCTTTGAGAAAGTTTCATCTGCGGTTGACTTTATTGCTTTCATAACTTTTTCTTCGTCCGATCGCCGTATTTCTTTCATTTTTTCCATAGTCTCTTCTTTGTAATCTCTTATTTTATCCTTGCGGATATTCCATCTCCTATCTCTATTGGTTTGTGGCACTATTTCAAAGTATATGTTTCAGTGTGAACTCAGATTCACTTCCCGGCTGACTTATTTGATGTGTAGTTTTTTCGCTTGTTAACGTTATGTCATTAATAGACTTACTGCTTCCTCTCACAAAGAAAAATGATGATATGTTATGTTATATGCACAATATGCAAGAATTTCCGACCACTTTATTGCAACTTCAAGAGCTAAAAGCACTACGACCACTTGTTCTTATAATTCTAGAAAGACTTTAACTCTCACACCTTAAATAATTCATTTGAGACAAAATATTATGTGCCATTAAAATTGATCGTCTTCCTTTTTTTTATCCCATACATAAAACGATTTACATTATTACGACGTTTAGCATTAAATCGCGATTTAAATGAAGCCGCAACGTCAATGAATTTATCAGCAGGAATCCGGTTGTAAATGTTAATGAACACTCGACTTAATTTCGCAATTGCACACATATCATAAAAGAACACACCCCCGATGGGCTTTAACCGACTTCCTGCTTACACCCAATTATCCTAGATGGGTGGATGGGTGTACCGGGACCGTTAGAGGAGCGTAAACGCAACCGCGCGATTACGAAGAGTGTTGCTGTGTAATAATAAAGATGTTTACGGCATCGTTCCGCTTTGCTAATTATACCATTTTATTATTGGCGATAATTTATCTGGACGCGAACGGGACGAGAGATTAGTTTTATTTGCTCGAATTAAGCGGCCGAATTCCGCTAATGAACGAGTTCTTTTGTTGTGAGAGGTGTTAAATTATGCGGAATTTTCGGGTGCTTTATGGTGATGTGCTAAACAATTAATCAAATTCAATAAAGACGAAAATATAAATTATCAACCTGTTTGTATAGATGGAAATATTGCAAAAAAAAATAAATGCATCAGTAATAATAAAAATAGTTTGTGTGTTTTTAAATGGTTTGCATTAAGTATTCAATGAGAATCTAATCCACGAAATAATGATAAATGTAGGAATATGAGTAAAAACTTAAAATGTAATTGATAATTCAGGGTAAAAAAATAAACCACTAAACTACGACAGACCTTCTGTTTCTGAGCGTCGTCATGGCAAGCGGAGGATCATGTATACTATTTTTTTTTTAAATTAATTTACTATACAATCATTTGAATATAAATCTGTATCGATGCGATCCAGCGACGCCGTAAAAATAAAAACGTTAACCCCCTGTTTTGATTTCTGTCGGGGTGCCAATTAATGTTTTTTTTTTCTTCTGTGCGATAAAATTTCCCCATAAACCGGTAACATCGGGCCGACACGATCAACACGGGCCACCCATTTTTCAGTAATTTCCTATAACAACAGCAGGGGAGCACCAACGGGGGGCCGACGTTTCATAATTAATGCGCAGGTTGCATGTGTAGCCGCCCCCTCATGAATATGCACTCAAGATTTCTCGGAATATCAAAACCCTAATGGACGACACCGTATACACACATACACTACAACCTGTGTATCGATTACAACCATCGCGAAAAATCTGAAACGAGAATGTTATTCAAATAATGCAACGTTATCTTAACAACGGGATATGTAATTGTCATCAGGAAAAATGATAAAATCATTGCGATTTTACCGTCATAGTAATAATTGCTCAGATATCTCCTTTTTTCAAATAAACAATTTTCAGGCTAATTTCATAATTAACGGATTCGCGCCGTTGTGTAAAAAATTGACAAAATACCGCTACGTCGCTTAAAAGTCAAATAAAGAACATAAGAATGAGAGGTCTGTAAAATAAATACATTTGTATTCATTAAATCGTGTTTTTATCGGGACTTTGTGCTGATATACCAGTGGCGGAACCAAATGGGGTGCAATGAAGTCAATTGCTCCATAAATCATTTATGGTGTATCTATTTTAACTGATACTAGAAGGGTTTAAACCCTTAAAACTCAATTGTAAACAACCATTTCTCAGGTAAAGAAAAACACTTATCTTCCATGATATCTTTTTTCAGTCTCCTGAAACTTCTTAAAGATCGAAACACATTTTTGACAATTGAAAAACACCATTTTTGACATTTATAAAAAATAACCTTTTTTTTGACAGTTGAGAAATGCAATGTTTGACAGTTTAAAAATATCATTTCTCACATTTAAAAAATAACACTTTTCACAATTGAAAAAATACAATGTTTTAATATTGAAAAATACCATTTTTGACAGCTAAAAAATACCATTTTTGACTACTAAAAAAGTACTATTTTTGACAGTTAAAAAATATCATTTCTCACATTTAAATAATGAAAAAATACCAGCTTTGACAGTTAAAAAATACCTTTCCTGACGATTGAAAAATTCCATTCCAATAGTCCTTCTGACTGTTGAAAATATACCATGTTTTACTGTTGAAAATACATTTTTTTACAATTGAAAAACACCATTTCTGACAGCTAAAAAATACAATTTTCGACTGCTAAAAAAGTACTATTTTTTAAAGTTAAAATATATCATTTCTCACATTTAAATAATGAAAAAATACCATCTTTCACAGTTGAAAAATACATATTTTTACTGCTAAAAAGTACTATTTTTGACAATTAAAAAATATCGTTTCTCACATTTAGGAAATAGTCCTTCAGTTGAAAAATACCATATTTTACTGTTGAAAAATACCATTTTTGACAATTGAAAAACACTATTTTTGAAGCTAAAAAATACCATTTTTGACTGCTAAAAAAGTACTATTTTTGACAGTTAAAAAATATCATTTTCCACATTTAAGAAATATTCCTTCTGACCGTTGGAAAAATACCATGTTTTACTGTTGAAAAATAACATTTTTGACAATTGAAAAACACTATTTTTGAAACTAAAAAATACCATTTTTGACTGCTAAAAAAGTACTATTTTTGACAGTTAAAAAATATCATTTTCCACATTTAAGAAATATTCCTTCTGACCGTTGGAAAAATACCATGTTTTACTGTTGAAAAATACCATGTTTTACTGTTGAAAAATACCATTTTTGACAATTGAAAAACACTATTTTTGAAGCTAAAAACTACCATTTTGACTGCTAAAAAAGTACTATTTTTGACAGTTAAAAAATATCATTTTCCACATTTAAGAAATATTCCTTCTGACCGTTGGAAAAATACCATGTTTTACTGTTGAAAAATAACATTTTTGACAATTGAAAAACACCATTTTTGAAGCTAAAATGAACCATTTTTGACTGCCGAGAAAGTACTAATTTTGACAGTTAAGAAATATAATTTCCGGTATTTAAAAAATAGTCCTCCTGACAGTTGAAAAATACCATGTTTTACTATCGAAAAAATACCATTTTGACAGCTAAAAAATACCATTTTGACAGATGAAAAATACCATTTTTGGCAGCTAAAAATACTATTTCTTAAAATTAAAAAAAAAACACTTTTGACAATTGAAAAATACAATGTTTGGCAGTTGAAAAATATCTTTTTTGACACCTAAAAATACTATTTTTGGCTGCCAAAAAAGTACTATTTTTGCCAGTTTAAAAATTTTATTCCTCACATTTAAAAAATAACTTTTTCACAATTGAAAAAATACCATGTTTTAATGTTGAAAAACACCATTTTTACCCATTGAAAAACACCATTTTTGACAGCTACAAAATACCACTTTTGACTGGTAAAAAAGTACTATTTTTGACAGTAAAAAAATATCATTTCTCACATTTAAAAAATAACACTTTTGACAGTTGAAAAAATACCATTTTTAACAATTGAAAAACACCATTTTTGACAGCTAAAAAATACCATTTTTTGACTCCTAAAAATGTACTATTTTTGACGGTTAAAAAATATCATTTCTCTCATTTAAAAATATTCCTTCTGACAGTTGAAAAAATACCATGTTTGCCTGTTGAAAAATACCATTTTTGACAACTGAAAAACACAATTTTTGAAGCTAAAATGTACCATTTTTGATTGCTAAAAAAAGTACTATTTTTTACAGTCAAAAATACCATTTCTCACATTTAAAAAATAACACTTTTGACAGTTAAAAAAATACCATTTTTGACTCCTAAAAATGTACTATTTTTGACAGTTCATTTCTCACATTTAAAAAATAACACTTTTGGCAGTTGAAAAATACCATGTTTGACTCTTGAAAAATACCATTTTTGACAATTGAAAAAAACATTTTTCACAGCTAAAATGCAATTTTTGACTGCTAAAAAAAGACTATTTTTGATGGTAAAAAATATCAGTTCTCACATTTAAATAGTGAAAAAATACTTTGCCAGTTGATAAAATACCATGTTTGACAGTTGAAAAATACCATTTCTAACAATTGAAAAATACCATGTTTGACAGCTGAAAAAGTACTATTTTTGACAGTTGAAAAATACAATTTTTGACAATTGTTTTGATAGCCAAAAATACAGTTTTTGACAGTTAAAAATATCATTTCTCACATCTAAAAAAATTACATCTTTGGCAGTTGAAAAAATACCATGTTTTACAGTTGAAAAATACAATTTTTAAAAATTGCAAATCACCACTTTTGACAGCTAAAAAATACTATTTTTGACAGTTAAAAATATCATTTCTCACATCTAAAAAAATTACATCTTTGACAGTTGAAAAAATACTATGTTTTATAGTTGAAAAATGCAATTTTTAAAAATTGCAAATCACCAATTTTGACAGCTAAAAAATACTATTTTTGACAGCTAAAAATATCATTTTTGACAGTTAAAAAATACCATGTTCTACATTTTAGGAAAATGTGTGCAAACGTCATTTGTGAACACTAAATGTGTTGAAAAAAGACATTTTGACTATTGAAAATTGAGCAAATTCAGTTTGTGAAAGTTTAATAAGCATTTTTTGGGTTTGAAATGTCATTTTCAGCAATTGAATATTTGTGGTAGTAGAAAAAATACCAGTTTTACCAATAAATAAAAATACAATTTATGACAGTTGATAAAATAATAACACTTATATCTAGAGAGAGGATTTTATGCATTAATTATTTATATATTATAAATCAGATTAGCATTCGCCAAAGAAAGGATCATGAAGTAACATTTTTTGGCATTAGTGGCAGAGTTTATGGCTTTGGGCGGAAATCAGAACGATTTTATGATAAAACAGATCAGCATTTTTCAAAGAAAGAATCATAAAGTAACATTTTTGGCATTAGTAATAGAGTTTATGGTTTTGGGAAAAAATCAGAACGATTTTCATAAAACAGATTAGCTTTCTCCAAAGGAATGATCATGAAGTATAATTGCAATCCAATTAGTGTGACTGCTTTGAAGTTAAAAAGGTGGATGGTATCAATTTAAATTCTATTGGTAGTGTTTTGTAAGCGTTTTCTGGATATGCTTTAAAATTTATGTATTAATTAAGATATAAACAAGTAATGCAATAACAATGTAAGCAAGCTTAGGTAATTGGCTCCACTTATCTTTAGCGTTCGGCGACGTTATTGAGAAGTTTAGCAGGGGAAGTAGTTCGCAGCGAGTGTTCCTCCGTAACGGATGAGGGATGTAAAATTATAACTAATTAACGCCACGTTAACAAGGCATAAATTCAAATCCACGCCCCCATTACCGGAATGGGGGGGGGGATGGGGGACGAAAGGGGGGAGAGCGTCGTGCAATTACATTTTCGGGCGTCCGCAATTCCGTCTCGCGCAAAAATTACGTTCCGACGCCGTTTTCGGGTGGAATTCCAAAAATGTTTTTGGCGTCTGGATGTTGCACAATGTGCTCCTCTCTCTTCTCTGCGTATTTGTGTTTGGGGCCATTCGGCACTCAGCGGGGCCATTTCAATAAATCGGTTCGCGGCTCCCACTAACATATATTTAGACGCACCGGAGAGCGCCGCGACGCCCCCGTGTATTTTTAAAATCCCCACATGTAAATTAGATAAACACGTCAACGTAATGAGGTCGATTTTAAATAATTAGGTACTTGTTCCTTGGCCTGTCACCTGACGCAATACCCGGATATTTAACGGCCTGCTGAAATGTATGGCGGGGTTGTAAATTGAGGTATCTTCATCACCACGAGGTTTGTTTTCTTTTTTGACTTTATATACTCAATAGGTATACCACATAAAAAAATTGAAATTTATTAGATATACTGTTACATGATAATGTGCCATCTAGAAGTTTTGTGCAGTAATTCTGCGCATTATTAAAGGTCCAGTTGGCTGTCAGTATTTTGTTAACCGTCGCTCTATAAAATAATTCCTTGGTTTGCCTGAATCATTGGTGCAAGCTCTTCAGCCACGATGTTATTCTAGAGATCTATCCTTTTCTCTAATACTTTTATTGAGGGTACGATTTTTGTGCGACTTCATAATAGGTGGTACGGCTCATATAAACCCCGTAAAGATTTTTTTTTTTTAATTGTGTTACTGCAGACCGAATGGAGTTAATCTGTGATCGATACCAAAAAAACTTCAAATTCCGTCAAAGTACGACAAAGATACCACCTCCGCCCGTAGGGTAGCTTGATGGAATTCTATACCACAAAATACGGAAGTCCAGGACACATATGCCCCGTAACGCAGTGAACGTGTGAAATGTCCTGTAAACGTGGACTCGTGCGATTAAACTTACCTTATGTAATTTTTTTAATAACTATTATTTAGAAAATAATAATAATGATTATTAAAGATTATTAACGAGTATTTAAGTCGCGTGTGTCCCCTCTTAAGAATATTAGTGAATATTTGATAAGAAACGTGTTAAATTAATCGAAGCCGTAAAACTTGAATCGGCCGTTAATTCATTTCGCCGGTTTTAATAACGTCGAAAAGAGGAGTTTTTAACTTCCTTAATTTTATGGCAAACATGGAAACGATTTTATGGCCCATCAAAATATCATATGGACGGTCGCTTTTATTATATAAATATATACGTCGTAGGGGCCGCGTTATCGCCGGATTATACACATTAAAAACACTTCGTTTTATTATCATTGCTGACGTCGTTGGGCAAACTCGATTTTCGCATTCGAGTTGTCATTTTAATAATGATTATCATTATCTGCAAAATAATACAAAATCCAGGACAGTGTGCCTCAACCTTTTCAGACCAAAAGCCCACTTTGTCAGATTCGCTTCTTAATTTAATAACATCTTAAAATGAGATGACCAAATATTGTAGGATGGGCTTAGCTTAGACGTTAGTAAGACATAAATAAAATAACAGAGGGCGGTATCGCTCACGTTGAAAAATACTGATCTAGAACAGGAGCCTTGCAAAGAGTGGGGCAGGGTGGGGGAATTGGAGACGGACAAACTGAGATTCACGTCGAAGCCTTACCTGACGCCGTGATTGGTCTATGCGGAACATAGGTTTGCCCCCGCGGTAGCCAGCTGCTACATAAAGCGAACAAAATTGCCAACAGCATTCTTAGGGGTTTCTATAAAGATCTCTTCTCACATTAAAAAAACTGACTTCACAGTTCCGATTAATCTCTTGTGAAGAACAGACGAACCGAACCGACTGCATACACACAAATCGCAACAGGATTCCGTGTTGGGAATTAGGGAACAGCAAAACGACTCTTCCATTTCAGTCTCCCTCGACGAACATGGACCTTACCCAGACCGACGCTACAAACGCAAAGCCAAACAGTTACGCCACAGAATCCCGCAAAATACAGGGGGTGTCTATAAAGATCTCTTCAAACAGACTTCACAGTTCCGATTAATCACTTGTGTAGAACAGATGCACCGAACCGACTGCATACACATACATCGCAACAGTATTCCATGTTGAGAATTAGGGAACAGCAAAACGACTTTTCCATTTCAGTCTCCCTCGACGAACATGGACCTTACCCAGACCGACGCCACAAACGCAGAGTTTAACAGTTACGCCAAAGAATACCGCAAAATGCAGGCCAAGATGTCGCCGCAGAATTCCGGAACATGAGGGACCAATACTACGAAGTTCTCAGCAAACAGTAGAAGCTCCTCAACGGAAATGTGTTGATGAGAGAGATGCAACAGCTGAAAAGGCAGTTACAATCACGCCCCTAGACTCCGGCGCTCATCGCGTGCGCTCAGCGCCCGTTCCCAAAAGCAACAAACACGCGTGCCTGGCAACGGAAACGGTCGACGAAGGCTCGATTCCACCGCCTATGCCGAAAACAATGAAGAGGGCCGCATACCCCACCGCAATCCCGACGATGGCAAGAAGGCGCCGAACGCATTGCCTCTCACCACTCCCAAGTTCTTAAGCCGCGTCCTCACTGAATCGATCGACTCTGTCTATCGACATTGTCGACCAACAAATCTTCAAGACTTCACCTGCCCACACCAAGTGGACAGAAAGTTTGTCGATCAGTCGGAGCGAAAATGTTTGATGAGGAAGGCGTGATTATTGCTTGTGCCGCATTTGTTATTATCGCGTCTAAAAAAAGAAGATTTTGGGTTCGACCAAGCCTGGAAAGTAGAAATCGGTACAGCGGTAGTAATCTGATAGAAGACTTAAAAAAGGACGATATCGACATATTGAACCTTGAATACAGATGTAATGGTGGTTTTAGAATTTTTTTTCGAATGTCGAAAAGTGAATTTGAATATTTGTTGCAAAAAATCGGGCTAAAAATTTGTAAACAAGATACTAATTCCCACAGAGGAGCGTCTCGCTGTGACATTACGATTTTTATCAACTGGAGATTCGTATCACTCACTGATTTCCAAACAAGTCATTTCTCAAATTATTCCAGAGATCTGCGATGCAGACGTCCACACTCTGGATTCGACTCGACTACCCTTTGATTTTACCGACAGTTTATGGAAAACCAATCGACAGTTCGATCGACATATTTTGTCGATCGACGAAGTCGATTGACGCGTACACACTAAGTCGACAGTGTCGATAGACAAAGTCGATCGACAATATCGACTCAGTGAGGACGCGGCTTTACTCTCACCGATTTCCAAAAATTCCCCCTCCGTTCCTGCTGCGCCCACCTGGTAGCCGGTACCCAAAAACGTCGTGTTGACGAGATAGAGAGAGAGAGAGAGAGAGATATATAACAGCAGAAAAGGCAGCTATAATCACGTCCCTCGACGTTCCCCCAAGCAACAAATACGCATGCCTGGTAATAGGAGACAACAGATGAAGAAGCCTCGGCTCCATACCCAATCCGAAGACAAAGAGGGGACCGCCTTCCTCACCGCAACCCCAACGATGGCCAAGAAGATGCCAAACGCAATGCCTCTTACCGCTCCTAAGTCCCCTCTCAAACCCTCAACGACTTCCAAACATTCTACCTCCGTTTCTGCTGCCAGAAACCCAGCTGGAACCCCCCCACACATCGCAAATGACCTCCCCTCCACCAGTGGCGTTCGTGAAAATGCTACCATCCGACACTAGCTGACCCACCATTCGGGACTTGATGGAAGAGCACGACATCAAGTTCATCGCAGCCTAGGAGCTGCGGGTCTACCCTTACTCGCCGAAGGATTTCCGTACTCTCTCGATAATCCTGGATTCGAAAGTGATATCGTACAATACCTGCCAGCTGGAGGAGGAAAAAAACGATGAAGCATGTGATTGCCTCTAACATCGCTGAAGCCCAGATCGTCAAATATCTACTATAGCAGCACCTGCCCACGAGATCAGTCAAGAGGATGACTCGAAGAGACAACCAGTCTATGCCGAGTTAGAAGATAATTAGGAAGCCAGACACATCTTCAACATAAGAAGGTCATGGTTTTCGTCAGGGTTGTCCGGCTTAGGATGTGCAGCTGGTGCTTCTTATACCTTAAAGGAGATATCCTTGTGGTGGTTCCGAGTCTTAGAACGTTGGTGTCCTTGGACATGGTTTACAGTTCCGATCGATCACTTGGAATATTTACTATAGCAGCAGCTGCCTATGAGATCAGTCAAGAGGACTCGGAGGGACAACCAGTCTATGCCAAGTTAGAAGGTAACGAGGAAACCAGACACATCTTCAACATAAGACGCTCATGGGTTTCTTCAGGGTAGTCCGGCTTAGGATGGCACCTGGTGCTTCTTATACCTTAAAAGAGATATCCTTGCGGTTGGAGATGGTCAACAAGACTGTCCGGCTTTACAATTCCGATCGATCACTTGTGTAGAACAGACGCATCGAACCGACCATTTACACATATCGCAACAGGATTTCATGTTCAAAATTAGGGAAAAGCAAAACGGCGGTATCCTTGAAGATGGTCAACAGGACTGTCCGGCTTGGGCTGGAACCTGGATAATGAAGCCTTCAACGTTGCTCGTTGAAGATCTTTTAAATTTGTGGCCTCGGTCGGAAATCTTTGAAGTGGAGGGACAACTAGTCTATGCCGAGTTGGAAGGTTATGAGGAAGCCAGACACATCTTCAACATAAGAAGGTATTGGTTTTCGTCAGTATGCGGTTTCGAGAGTCTTCAAATGTTGGTGTCCTTGGAGATGGTCAACAAGACTGTCGGGCTTTACAGTTCCGATCGATCACTTGTGTAGAACAGACGCATCGAACCGATCATTTACACATATAGTAACAGTGGGCGATTCCGTGTTCGAAATTAGGGAACAGCAAAACGGCGGTATCCTTGAAGATGGTCAACAGGACTGTCCGGCTTTGGCTGGTACCTGGAAAGTGAAGTCTTCAACGTTGGTCGTTGAAGATCTTTTAAATTTGCGGCCTTGGTCGGAAATCTTTGAAATTGCTTGACGAAAGTTTTTGAAGGCTTTTAGGTTCAGTGCAACGACTGGTGCTTGTTTATCCCAGACGCGTACATCTAAGATGAGAGATGGTTGCGATGGTACGAACTGATCCTAATCCATGGTTGCTACAAGTGGATCCGTAACAAAGTGGCTGCTGCGTTCGAATGAAATCATTTTGGGTTTGATGCACGAGGCGAATGATTCGAATGAAATTAGATGCCTTCTTTTATGTGAGGAGAGGAGGTCTTCTAAAAGGCACTCCTGAGGCGGGGAAGTATTGGATTCAACAAAGTACCTACCAAGTAAAAACTAAAACCTCTTCTCATTGACGTGCTGTTGAAGTAGTTGTCCAGCCTTGGGTCACTTCCTCTCCTGACTTCTCTGTCTGTTGGTTGGAGTTCAACGATCAACGTGGAAGATTTCATTGTCCAGTGTCAGGCGGGCAGCCCTGCTGACCACCGCCAAGGACCCCAAAGTTCGAACGCTGCACTTTCAACGGCATTACCTGGTAAACTACTTCAAAATGCATTTTCACTGCTCGAACGTCAGTTTTGTTTTCTCACTCTCGTGATGATCTGTTGAGCGAAAGATCATACTATACACCAGTGACGGTTCGAGGGATTTTTTTCTGGTACGGCCGAGGAACAAGGGTGGCAATACAGATAGGTAGGGTCAGTTGCAGAGACGGCTGGATGCGTGACCGCACCTATCTGTATAACCACCTCTTGTTCCTCGGCCGTACCAGAAAAAAACCCGCGAACCGCGCGATGTTGTAGCCAGAGGGTGAAGCTCCAGGGAAAAATATCATTCTCTCTTGGAAGAGATACACCATTTTCTTTTTCCACAAATGGGATATTTTAAGAATGAAACTTGGTTTTTACAACCTAACCTAGAAAAAGAAGTCATCAGCAGTGACAGTTAAAATAAGTAATGGAAACTCGTAAGCATAGAAATGCATATTTCTCTCCCAATGGAGATATTATTTTCGTCACGATTTCAACAGCTGAAAACTCGAATTTAACTTTAAAATTTCCACTGCATGATTATTTACTATCGGACTGCAGTAGCACTATGGAAATCATCTCCCACCTTATACGATAATCTTTATGACTAGGAAATAATTCCCGTATAAATTTATGGAAAAACACGTTAATCCCCTATAGATACATCGACTCTAATTATCGAAAAGCGAGGAATGCGGTCGGCAACAACATCCTGAACCATCGTTATCCCCGTTATATATTCAAATGTATTCACGCAAAACATTACCAGCATCGCCGGCGCTTCTTTATGCGAACGGTCAATTTAAGTGACCGTCCGGTAATGAACGGGGCCCGAATGATAAATCCGCGCCACTCGGCCGCTCCTAATTAGAGTCGCGATTCGCGACCGAAGATACGGATGACCGATAGCGCCCCAGATTTCCCACCTTAATTGCCCCCCCGCTCGAGATAGAGACGGAACCCCTTCCTCTCGTTTCCCAAATAAATTATTCATACCGCCCATTCGGATAGCTTAAATAACGAATATGTTTCGCTAATTGTCCGTCATCAATTTAATACCTGAACCGAGCCCCGGACAAATAATGTCATTAAAGTAATTCATTTTTTTTTAAGTGCCGAGCGCGCGAGCTCAGGTGATATTGATGGGGCGCAATTGCCTTTAATTAAATCCAATGGATTCGACTTAATTATATTATTAAGTTGATCGGTGTATTTTATGTGTTGGTATTTCTGTAGATTTGAAGATTACAATTGACAATTTGTTTCTTCTTCTTGTACAAGTGCACGCATTTGGATATGTATCTTTTTCGCATCTTATTAAATAATATAAACGTTGTTAAATCGTTTTTGATTGAGAAAGTTGTCCATTATTCGGCCGAATCATTTTCTCCATAGGTGACGTCCAATCAAATGATAGCGGTTACATTGCCCAACAGGTGACGTCCAATCAAATGATAGCAATTTCATTGCCCAACAGCTGACGCCCAATCAAATGATAGCGGTTTCATTGCCCAACAGTTTAGTTGTTACTATGGTTACGATTCGTTTTTTGTCAGCGAACTGCCGCAATTTCCAAATAGAAAAATTATTCGTTATAATTTAATACAAACAGAAAAATCTTTAGGTAATTATTTAATATGATGCGAAAAAGTCAATTTGGTTTTTGTAAATTTAACAATTTTCAATAGAGATATGGATTTTTGAAAATTTTTGTTTTAATTTTTTGAGCACCTGAACAAAAACATCGCAGAGAAAAATATAAAAAACGCAGGAAAAATTCCATAAAAAATCGTCCTCAATGGCCGAAGTATCGCTTATTAAAAATTAATTTGGTTTTTCTAAATACAACCATTTTCAATAGAGATATGGATTTTTGAAAATTTTTGTTTTATTTTTTGAGCACCTGAACAAAAACATCGCAGAAAAAAAAATAAAAAATGCAGGAAAAATTTCATAAAAAATCGTCCTCAATGGCCGAAGTATCGCTTATTAAAAATAAATTTGGTTTTTGTAAATACAACCATTTTCAATAGAGATATGAATTTTTGAAAATTTTAATTTTAATTTTTTTAGGACCTGAACAAAAACATCGCAGAAAAAAATATAAAAAACGCAGGAAAAATTCCATAAAAAATCATCCTCAATAGCCGAAATATCGCTTATTAAAAATAAATTTGGTTTTTGTAAATTCAACCATTTTCAATAAAGATATGGATTTTTTAAATTTTTGTTTTCATTTTTTGAGCACCTGGACAAAAACAACGCAGAAAAAAATATAGAAAACGCAGGAAAAATTCCATAAAAAATCATCCTCAATGGCCGAAGTATCGCTTATTAAAAATAAATTTGGTTTTTGTAAATACAACCATTTTTAATAGAGATATGGATTTTTGAAAATTTTTGATTTAATTTTTTCAGCACCCGAACAAAAACATCGCAGAAAAAATATATAAAAAAATGCAGGAAAAATTCCATAAAAAATCGTCCTCAATGGCTGAAGTATCGCTTATTAAAAATAAATTTGGTTTTTGTAAATTCAACCATTTTCAATAAAGATATGAATTTTTGAAAATTTTTATTTTAATTTTTTTAGGACCTGAACAAAAACATCGCAGAAAAAAAATATAAAAAACGCAGAAAAAATTCCATAAAAATCGTCCTGAATGGCCGAAGTATCGCTTATTAAAAATAAATTTGGTTTTCGTAAATACAACCATTTTTAATAGAGATATGAATTTTTGAAAATTTTTGTTTTAATTTTTTGAGCACCTGAACAAAAACCTCACAGAAAAAAATATAAAAAACGCAGGAAAAATTCCATAAATTCCTTATTAAAAATAAATTTCGTTTTTGTAAATACAACCATTTTTAATAGAGATATGGATTTTTGAAAATTTTTGTTTTAATTTTTTGAGCACCTGAACAAAAACCTCGCAGAAAAAAATATAAAAAACGCAGAAAAAATTCCATAAATTCCTTATTAAAAATAAATTTGGTTTTTGTAAATACAACCATTTTCAATAGAGATATGGATTTTCGAATATTGTTGTTTTAATTTTTTGAGCACCTGAACAAAAACATCGCAGAAAAAAATATAAAAAACGCAGGAAAAATTCCATAAAAAATCGTCCTCTATGGCCAAAGTATCGCTTATTCAAAATCAATTTTTTTTGCAAATTAAACAATTTTCAATAGAGATATGGATTTTTGAAAATTTTTGTTTTAATTTTTTGAGCACCTGAACAAAAACATCGCAGAAAAAAATATAAAACATGCAGGAAAAATTCCATAAAAAATCGTCCTCAATGGCCGAAGTATCGCTTATTAAAAATAAATTTGGTTTTTGTAAATTCAACCATTTTCAATAAAGATATGGATTTTTGAAAATTTTCGTTTAAATTTTTTGAGCACTAACAAAAACATGGCAGAAGAAAATATAAAACATGCAGGAAAAATTCCATAAAAAATCATCCTCAGTGGCCGGAGTATCACTTGTTCAAAATAAATTTGGTTTTCGTAAATACAACCATTTTCAATAAAGATATAGATTTTTGAAAATATTTGTTTTTATTTTTTGAGCACCTGAACAAAAACATCGCAGAAACAAATATAAAAAACGCAGGAAAAATTTCATAAAAAATCATCCTCAATGGCCGAAGTATCGCTTATTAAAAATAAATTTGGTTTTTGTAAATACAACCATTTTTAATAGAGATATGGATTTTTGAAAATTTGTGATTTAATTTTTTCAGCACCCGAACAAAAACATCGCAGAAAAAAATATAAAAAGAGCAGGAAGAATTCCATAAAAATCGTCCTCAATTACCGAAGTATCGCACATTCAAAATCAATTTGTTTTTTGCAAATTTAACAATTTTCAATAGAGATATGGATTTTTTAAAATTTTCGTTTAAATTTTTTGAGCACCTGAACAAAAACATCGCAGAAAAAAATATTAAAAACGCAGGAAAAATTCCATAAAAAATTATCCTCAATGTCCGAAGTATCGGTTATTAAAAATCAATTTGGTTTTTGTAAATTCAACAATTTTCAATAGAGATATGGATTTTTGAAAATTTTTGTTTTAATTTTTTGAGCACCTGAACAAAAACATCGCAGAATTTTTTTTTAAAAAACTCGTGAACAAGTTGGCCATTGCCACTCGAGTGAATTGCAACACTCGACTACGGCTATTTTCTGGGACACTTCAAATGTTCTTCATAGCAACAGTAATAACATGCAATTGAGTATGGATTTATTACTGTTGCTATGAAGAACATTTAAAGTGTCCCAGAAAATGATACATTTTCTTCGTTAAATGTAAAAAAAAACTTGTTTTTTTAAATAAAACACCCAGTGTATTTTAATAGCAATTTAAAGTAATTTTTCTTGCCTTTTTAAAAATACCTAGTTTGCAAAGTTTATAATACTTTAAAACTTTACTAAAATCGTGCATCAATTCATAAAAAAGAAAATTCTGCAGTTTGAGGTTAATTAAAGTTTACACAAATCGCTGAACGTAATGAACGGTAATGACGGGGATTCATTAAATCTCCGGACTTAATAAGCACTTAATATTTTTGTTAATTACAAATAATTAGCGCACCGTTTAATGGTATCTTAAAGCGGAGATTACGATTCTTGAAATTTATTAATAATTTCAATTACCAGCCATTAATTTAATACCTGGGCAATTATTAACTGGATCACGTACTCGCAAGTAATTCAGAATGCGGGATGCCATTTAATTGCTCGCTTAATTTATAATTAGTTATACAATTTTATTGCGTGCACGTTCGTACATAAAGATGTATATTGTGTTGCTTTTTGTTTACTTCTGCGATTTTAATGTTAAAATGTTTAATGTTAATGTTAATGTTTAAATGTTTTAATGTTAAAGTATTTTTCGAGTAAATGTGTAAATATATAAGCCACATTGCATTATTTTTTATTGACAAGTGTAACTTTTGTTTAGCACAATAAACCATTATTATTAACCCGAAATTTCGAGTTTTTGCAAAATGACCTTGTTCCAGCGCCTGTATCGATTCTGAGTAAATTTGGAAAGTTTCAAGTGCATAGCGATTATTTTTATATTTTTTTGACTAAGTGGAAATTGAACAACTTTAAAATTGCAATATATACTCTTTCCGTGGGATTAACTCAAAATCTAAGAAATGCCTGCTTCAGGTTTCTACTAGGTTGTAATCTAGAATCTATTCTGGGACCTTGTTCCAGCGCCTGTAACAATTTTTCCAAACAACAATGATCTTGATCTTCCATTTAATAAAATATGATTCCAGCAAGACGGCGCACCTGCGCTCTATGCGCGTTCTTTTCCCTCGGTGCGTTGTATAAATTTGCACCTCAGGAAATTTCCAACATACTTAATACCAACACAATAATTGCACTAAACAAAGGCAACGATAGCATTATTTTATTGTTTACATCGGATAATATCAAGTAGGACATATTTACGGAGCTCCATACGTTATGCACCGGGAACGGTAGTAAAATCGTTAACGATTCCTCCAGCAAATTTTACGATCAAAAAAATGCAAATCCCGCCGTGACACCTAATACACCTTATTCTCGATTTTGACGACGCCATAAAATACGCACATGCATACACGCCGGTAACGAGTGGAATAAATACCGCACTCCCTTTATCAGAACACACTCACTTATCTTTCGCGTTTCGCGCATTTGCATATCGCCATTTTTACGGCCGCACGCTAATTTATTTAGCGCTCTTTTTTTATGGGGCGGAATTAAAACTACAGGAAGGTGGATACGACGGGGCGAGTTAATATCTCCGACAGGGCGATTTATCGCTTTTGTTTTAGTGCGATGTCAATTTGTGCTTCGTTTTTATTTCCTTTAATTACGAAGTTCGTTGGTTTTATTAATATCGCCAGAAGTTGGTGTTTAGGATGTATGGCTATTGAAGTATACCTTCTTTTTCATTAGAAAAACGAGAGAAATTGATTGCCGTTAAAAAATTTCAGCTATCTTCAATAGCAAAAAATTAGTCAGTCACCATGAGGATTTTGGAAAATTTAAGAAAATAATTGATTTTTCAGACTTTGATCGGCCGTAGCGGCTAAACGAAAACTCCAAATTGAACGCGGTTTGAAAATCTGAGCTCCTCGTACGTCAATTAGTCGGATTAGAGATTTTTAATTTTTCATGAAAACACGAAAAAAGACATGACTAACCCCCTTGGAAATTTTGTTAAAAAATGCAACTTTCTTAATAATCATCCTAGACTATGAATTATACCTTTTTTTTCATCAGAAAGACGAGAGAAATTGATTGCCGTTAAAAAATTTCAGCTATCTTCAATAGCAAAAAAATTAGTCAGTCACCATGAGCATTTTTGAAAATTAAAAAAAATAATTGATTTTTCAGACTTTGATCGGCCGTAGCGGCTAAACGAAAACTCAAAATTGAACGCGGTGTGCAAATCTGAGCTCCTCGTACGTCAATAAGTCGGATTAGAGATTTTTAATTTTTGAAGAAATCGTGAAAAAAGACATGACTAACCCCCTTGGAAATTTTGTTAAAAAATGCAACTTTCTTAATAATCATCCTAGACTATGAATTATACCTTTTTTTTCATCAGAAAGACGAGAGAAATTGATTGCCGTTAAAAAATTTCAGCTATCTTCAATAGCAAAAAAATTAGTCAGTCAACATGAGGATTTTGGAAAATTTAGGAAAATAATTGATTTTTCAGACTTTGATCGGCCGTAGCGGCTAAACGAAAACTCCAAATTGAACGCGGTTTGCAAATCTGAGCTCCTCGTACGTCAATTAGTCGGATTAGAGATTTTTAATTTTTGATGAAAACACGAAAAAAGACATGACTAACCCCCTTGGAAATTTTGTTAAAAAATGCAACTTTCTTAATAATCATCCTAGACTATGAATTATACCTTTTTTTTCATCAGAAAGACGAGAGAAATTGATTGCCGTTAAAAAATTTCAGCTATCTTCAATACCAAAAAAATTAGTCAGTCACCATGAGGATTTTGGAAAATTTAAGAAAATAATTGATTTTTCAGACTTTGATCGGCCGTAGCGGCTAAACGAAAACTCCAAATTGAACGCGGTTTACAAATCTGAGCTCCTCGTACGTCAATTAGTCGGATTAGAGATTTTTAATTTTTGATGAAATCGTGAAAAAAGACATTACTAACCTCCTTGGAAATTTTGTTAAAAAATGCAACTTTCTTAAAAATCATCGTAGACTATGAATTATACCTTTTTTTTCATCAGAAAGACGAGAGAAATTGATTGCCGTTAAAAAATTTCAGCTATCTTTAATAGCAAAAAAATTAGTCAGTCGCCATGAACATTTTAGGAAATTTAGGAAAATAATTGATTTTTCAGACTTTGATCGGCCGTAGCGGCTAAACGAAATCTCCAAATTGAACGCGGTTTGCAAATCTGGGCTCCTCGTACGTCAATTAGTCGGATTAGAGATTTTTAATTTTTGATGAAAACACGAAAAAAGACATGACTAACCCCCTTGGAAATTTTGTTAAAAAATGCAACTTTCTTAATAATCATCCTAGACTATGAATTATACCTTTTTTTTCATCAGAAAGACGAGAGAAATTGATTGCCGTTAAAAAATTTCAGCTATCTTCAATACCAAAAAAATTAGTCAGTCACCATGAGGATTTTGGAAAATTTAAGAAAATAATTGATTTTTCAGACTTTGATCGGCCGTAGCGGCTAAACGAAAACTCCAAATTGAACGCGGTTTACAAATCTGAGCTCCTCGTACGTCAATTAGTCGGATTAGAGATTTTTAATTTTTGATGAAATCGTGAAAAAAGACATTACTAACCTCCTTGGAAATTTTGTTAAAAAATGCAACTTTCTTAAAAATCATCGTAGACTATGAATTATACCTTTTTTTTCATCAGAAAGACGAGAGAAATTGATTGCCGTTAAAAAATTTCAGCTATCTTTAATAGCAAAAAAATTAGTCAGTCGCCATGAACATTTTAGGAAATTTTAGAAAATAAGTGATTTTTCAGACTTTGATCGGCCGTAGCGGCTAAACGAAATCTCCAAATTGAACGCGGTTTGCAAATCTGGGCTCCTCGTACGTCAATTAGTCGGATTAGAGATTTTTAATTTTTGAAGAAATCGTGAAAAAAGACATGACTAACCCCCTTGGAAATTTTGTTAAAAAATGAAACTTTCTTAAAAATCATCGTAGACTATGAATTATACATTTTTTTTCATCAGAAAGATGAGAGAAATTGATTGCCGTTAAAAAATTTCAGCTATCTTCAATAGCAAAAAAAATAGTCAGTCACCATGAGGATTTTTTAAAATTTAAGAAAATAAATGATTTTTCAGACTTTGATCGGCCGTAGCGGCTAAACGAAAACTCCAAATTGAACGTGGTTCGCAAATCTGAGCTTCTCGTACGCCAATTAGTCGGACTGGAGATTTTTAATTTTTCATGAAATCGTGAAAAAAGACATGACCAACCCCCTTGGAAATTTTGTTAAAAAATGCAACTTTCTTAAAAATCATCGTAGACTATGAATTATACCTTATTTTTCATCAGAAAGACGAGAGAAATTGATTGCCGTTAAAAAATTTCAGCTATCTTCAATAGCAAAAAAAATAGTCAGTCACCATGAGGATTTTGGAAAATTTAAGAAAATAATTGATTTTTCTGACTTTGATCGGCCGTAGCGGCTAAACGAAAACTCAAAATTGAACGCGGTTTGCAAATCTGAGCTCCTCGTACGTCAATTAGTCGGATTAGAGATTTTTAATTTTTGATGAAAACACGAAAAAAAACATGACTAACCCCCTTGTAAATTTTGTTAAAAAATGCAACTTTCTTAAAAATCATCGTAGACTATCAATTATACCTTTTTTTCATCAGAAAGACGAGAGAAATTGATTGCCGTTAAAAAATTTCAGCTATCTTCAATAGCAAAAAAAATAGTCAGTCACCATAAACATTTTTGAAAATTTAAGAAAATAATTGATTTTTCAGACTTTGATCGGCCGTAGCGGCTAAACGAAAACTCCAAATTGAACGCGGTTTGCAAATCTAAGCTCCTCGTGTGCAAATTAGTCGAATTCAATTTAAATTGGCGATTAAAAATTTTTGACGAAAACATGAAAAACTACCCAAGGGTCCCCCCTTCTTACATTTTCTCAAAAATTGGCTTTGAAATAATATCCTGAAGAAACCACTGGTTCAATTCGGAGTTTCCACACATCACTGGAAAGATCCCTTCAAGGCGCTTCGGAAAATGTACTTTCGCAAGAACAAATGTCAATTTGAAGCCCGTGACGCGTCAGCAAAGAAAACTCGAGAATGAAAAAAATCGAAAAAATCAACTTTTTTAATAATCATCGTAGGCTATTAAGAAGTATACCTTCTTTTTCGTCAGAAAAACGAGAGAAATTGATTTCCGTTAAAAAGTTTCAACTATCTTTAATAGCAACAAAATTAGTCAGTCACCATGAGCATTTTTGAAAATTAAAAAAAAAAAAATTATTTTTCAGACTTTGATCGGCCGTAGCGGCTAAACGAAAACTCAAAATTGAACGCGGATTGAAAATCTGAGCTCCTCGTACGTCAATTAGTCGGATTAGATATTTTTAATTTTTGACGAAAACATGAAAAAAGACACGAGTCACGAGACACCCCTTGGAAATTTTTATAAAAATGCAACTTTTTTAATAATCATCGTAGGCTATTGAAGTATGCCAATTGTTTCCATATTTTTTTTTGGTCAAATGGAAAATGATCAACTTTAAAATTGCAATAAATTCTCTTTTCGTGGGATTAACTCAAAATCTAAGAAATGCTTGTTTGAGATTTTTATTGGATTGTAATCTAGAATCGATTCTTAATAAATTTGGAAAGTTTCAAGTGGGTAGCAACTGTTTTCATATTTTTTTTGGTAAAATGGAAAATGATCAACTTTAAAATTGCAATAAATTCTCTTTTCGTGGGATTAACTCAAAATCTAAGAAATGCTTGTTTGAGATTTTTACTGGATTGTAATCTAGAAACGATTTTGAGTAAATCTTGAAAGTTTCAAGTGCATGGCAATTGTTTTTGTATTTTTTTTTGGCAAAGTGGAAAATTTAAAATTTAAAATTGCAATAAATTCTCTTCTCGTGGGATTAACTCAAAATCTAAGATATGCCTTCTTCAATGATTCTGAGTAAATTTGCAGTAGATGTTACTTCCGGAAAAACCGAAATATCCCGTTTTGAAATAGTATTTTTTCAAGTTTACAAAAATTTATTTGACCTTTTTCTGTAAAATCCGTGCTTCAGTAAAAAAATGTCTTTAAATGAAAAATGCGTAGAAATAAATTGCCTTTCCAATAATATCAAAATAGTAAATGTTACTTTGGAATATTCGACATTTTTGTAATTTTTTGAGTTAATCTACAAAAATTTGTTTCACTTTTTTCTGTAAAATTCGTGCTTCAACAAAAAAATATCTTTGAATAAAAAATATGTAGAGATAAATTGCCTTTCCAATAATGCAGACACAGTAAATGTAACTTTCGGAATATTTGAAATTTTGTAATTTTTTGAGTTAACCTACAAAAATTATTTCCCTTTTTTTGTAAAATTCCTGCTTCACAGAAAAAATTTCTTCAAATGAAAAATGTGTAGAAATTAATTATCTTTTCAAAGATGTCAAAACAGTAAATGGTACTTCCGGAATAACCGAAATTTTTGTAATTTTTCAAGTTAACCTACAAAAAATTGTTTCAATTTTTTCCGTAAAATCCGTCACCAAAAAAATGCCTTTAAATGAAAAATGTGTAGAAATAAATTGCCTTTCCAATAATGCCAAAACAGTAAATGGTACTTTCGGAATAACCGAAATTTTTATAATTTTTCAAGTTGACCAAAAAAATTTGTTTCACCTTTTTCTGTAAAATCTGCGCTCCACTAAAAAAATGTCTGTAAATGAAAAATGTGTAGAAATAAATTGCCTTTCCAATAATGCCAAAACAGTAAATGGTACTTTCGGAATAATCGAAATTTTTGTAATTTTTCGAGTTAACCTACAAAAATTTGTTTCACCTTTTTCTGTAAAATCTGCGCTCCACTAAAAAAATGTCTTTAAATGAAAAATGTGTACAAATAAATTGCCTTTCCAATGATGTCAAAAAAGTAATTGTTACTTTCGGAATAACCGAAATTTTTGTAATTATTCGAGTTAACCTACAAAAATTTTTCTCATTTTTTTTTGTGAAATTCCTGCTTCACTAAAAAAATGTCTTTGAATGAAAAATGTGTAGAAAAAAATTGCCTCTCCAATGATGCCAAAACAGTAATTGTTACTTTCGGAATAATCGAAATTTTTGTAATTTTTCGAGTTCACCTACAAAAAATTGTTTCAATTTTTTCTGTAAAATCCGTGTATCACCGAAAAAATGTCTTTGAATGAAAAATGTTTAGAAATAAATTGCCTTTCCAATGATGCCAAAACAGGAATTGTTACTTTCGGAATAACCGAAATTTTTGTAATTTTTCGAGTTAACGCACAAAAATTTGTTTCACCCTTTTCTGTAAAATCTGCGCTCCACTAAAAAATGTCTTTAAATGAAAAATGTGTAGAAATAAATTACCTTTTCAATGATGCCAAAACAGTAAATGTTACTTTCAGAATAACCGAAATTTTTGTAATTTATCGGGTTCACCTACAAAAATTTGTTTCACCTTTTTCTGAAAAACTCCTGCTTCACCGAAAAAATGTCTTTGAATGAAAAATGTGTAGAAATAAATTACCTTTCTAATGATACCAAAACAGTAAATGTCACTTTCGGAATAATCGAAATTTTTGTAATGTTTCGAGTTAATCTACAAAAATTTGTTTCACTTTTTCTGTAAAATCTGCGCTCCATCAAAAAAATGTCTTCAAATGAAAAATGTGTAGAAATAAATTATCTCTCCAATGATGCCAAAACAGTAAATGTTACTTTCGGAATAACCGAAATTTTTGTTATTTTTTTAGTTAACTTAAAAAATGTATTTATCCTTTTTTGTAAAATTCCTGCTTCACCGAAAAAAAGTCTTCAAATGAAAAATGCGTAGACATAAATTGTATTTCCAGTGATGTCACAACAGTAAATGTTACTTCCAGAATAACCGAAATATTCCGTTTTGAAATTGTTCTTCAATTTTTTTTTTAAACTTCAAATAACTCCTACGGCAAATAATTTTGCGACAAGTGTGATACATCGTTGGTTTTGGGGGGTGAAAAGCTACTCAAAAATGAAATAAAAAATTAAGGTGCGTATTTAAAAAAATAAAGTTGATGAGTGTATCTAAGTGACGAAACGTCGTATTTAAAAAATTGAATTATTTTCTGGAAGGGGTTATAAAAGTGTCTTAAGAAAGTGCTCTTGGTTTTTCAAAATAAGCAGTAATAAAGTCGGAAAAAAATAAAAACCAAAATTGACTGATTCGGTTCTCTTCGGAGGTATTCGGATTTGTTTAATTTCTTTCTAATAAATTATTTAGCATTAAAATTAACCGAGGCAGCAATGCGTCGAGTTTGTAACACCCTGTATGTATTATTTTGTTTGTGTAGGTCATGTGATTATTGTATTGTACATTATAACTGGGAACATCTTGTGTATTTAATTGTGCGATTAATGTACAAGCCTTGTTTGTATGCGTGTGTTTGTTGGTGCATTTCACTTCTACGTATTGTTGTAAACATGTACACTAACATTACCAATTATTAACCCTTTGCACTCGTATTTATATTTGAGAGCACAGTGAAAAACGTATTGTGGCGACAACAAGATGAACAAATTAGAAACAACCTTACTTGTTGCAGAAATCATTAAATAAATTCAATAGGCTACGTTTTATTGAATTTCACAAGATGATCTACGAGTGCAAAGGGTTAAACATTGCATATTAAACGCACTAACCTTGAATGGATGTCCGTGTGCGTTTCGTTTCCTCGCATTTCCTGCTCGGTGTCGATGAATTCACACGGCGGCGGCGGCGGCGGCGGCGGCGGCGGCGGTGCAATTTCTTCATTTCACAATGTATTTGCACACTATTCCTCTTTATACCAAATATGCACTAAACACACTGTTCCTCTTCCGTGTTTATACCACACATGCACTAAACAAACTCACTGATTTTATTGAGAAAAACGCGGAATTTGTTGAAAGCAAAAAACTCGAGCACGCTTGATCACGCTCGAGCCGAACGGGACGCGGAGGGGAAACAAAACGCAGGACCAGCGTGTGACGTATTGCGACGTTTCATCGCGTCCTGCGGTTCTCTCTCAGCCACACTGACACGCATCCGATTCGCTCTCTTTCTAAACAAATCGACAGCGCGCATCGGGCCGGCGTTGGGCCCCGCTGTGCTCCAGCATGGTTACGCTTGTTTGTACGTGTATTTACTTGTCGGTTAAATTGTAATGTAGAAGTAATAATTAGGGTTGTTAACTAGCGTAAATATTGCGAGTGAATAACAGTGCAAGTGATGGAAACATCGACATTTGTGAACTTTACCAGATGATGCCGTGAACACAAAAATCACTGATGGAAGCTGCGTTGAAAAAGGTTGGTGATGTTTCACAATAATGATTCTGTTATATTATAAATACATGTCGCCGTAGTAACCAATGATTACATATTGTACAGTGTGAGCCACAAAATTTGGTTCAGAGTTGGCTGTGCGATAAATGAGGTATGTCGCATATTGTTACATCAGAGACTTGAATTGGATTTAAACAAAATGAATTAATCTCAGACATGACTGCTATGTTTCTCTCTCTCATGCATAGCCAACTCAGCAACAAAATTATGGGGCTCACGCCTTATATTATGCATGTGCGCCCGTATTGAAATGTGCATAGAAATCGGCTCACTATAAACTTTTGACTTAAACTGTTTTTTTAGAAACGATAAGCACTCTATATAAATTTTAACTCGTATTAAAGCAAATGAAATTGTCTTTCAAACGGCATATTTTTTTTTGATCTGATGGATAGCAAAAAAAAAAGTGAATATCAAAAGTTTACAGTGTGCCGATTTCTATTGCACGCAAGTTTATTTCAATTCGTCTGCACTGATGAGACAAACAGTCCGAAACCGGTCCGAAGTTTGGCTTAAAACTTTAATTTATTCGAGTCGAGTTACGACATTCCTGGTAATCGTCGATTTTCAAACAACTGTCTAATGCACTGATGATGCAAAGTAGTCCGAAACCGGTCTCAAGTTTGGCTCAATTAACTAATTTCGACATCCGAGTTGAGTTATTACATTCCTGGTAACTCCGATATCTTAATCATCTGACTGGTTTACGATGAGACAAATAGTCCGAAACCGGTCTCAAGTTTGGTTCAATTGACCAATTTCGACATCTGAGCCGAGTTGGTACATTCCTGGTAACTCTAATATCTTCATCATCTGACTGGTTTACGATGAGACAAAATAGTCCGAAACCAGTCTCAAGTTTGGCTTAATTGACCAATTTCGACATCTGAGCCGAGTTGGTACATTCCTGGTAACTCTAATATCTTCATCATCTGACTGGTTTACGATGAGACAAAATAGTCCGAAACCGGTCTCAAGTTTGGCTCAATTAACCAATTTCGACATCCGAGTTGAGTTATTACATTCCTGGTAACTCCGATATCTTTATCATCTGACTGGTTTACGATGAGACAAATAGTCCGAAACCGGTCTCAAGTTTGGTTCAATTGACCAATTTTGACATCCGAGTTGAGTTATTACATTCCTGGTAACTCCGATATCTTCATCATCTGACTGGTTTACGATGAGACAAAATAGTCCGAAACCGGTCTCAAGTTTGGTTCAATTAACAAATTTCGACATCCGAGTTGAGTTATTACATTCCTGGTAACTCCTATATCTTCATCATCTGACTGGTTTACAATGAGACAAATAGTCCGAAACCGGTCTCAAGTTTGGTTCAATTAACCAATTTCGACATCCGAGTTGAGTTATTACATTCCTGGCAATTCCGATATCTTAATCATCTGACTGGTTTACGATGAGACAAATAGTCCGAAACCGGTCTCAAGTTTGGTTCAATTGACCAATTTCGACATCCGAGTTGAGTTATTACATTCCTGGTAACTCCGATATCTTAATCATCTGACTTGTTTACAATGAGAAAAATAGTCCGAAACCGGTCTCAAGTTTGGCTCAATTGACCAATTTCGACATCCGAGTTGAGTTATTACATTCCTGGTAACTCCGATATCTTCATCATCTGACTGGTTTACGATGAGACGAAATAGTCCGAAACCGGTCTCAAGTTTCTCTTAATCGATCCATTTTGGTATTTGAGTTGAGCCATTAGTTTGTAAATCCGATTTCTCCAGTGCACTAATAGACTGCATTTCAATGTGTCTGCACTGATGAGACAAATAGTCCGAAACCGGTCTGAAGTTTGGCTTAAAATTTTAATTTTGCTTTTGGAGTCGAGTTATTACATTCCTGGTAACTGTCGATTACCTAACTGTTGCACTGATGATGCAAAATAGTCCGAAACCGGTCTCAAGTTTGGCTTAATTGACCGTATTCGACATCTGAGTTGAGTTATTACTTTTCTGGTAAGTCCTATATCTCCATCGTCTGACTGGTTTACGATGAGAAGAAATAGTCGGAAACCGGTCTCATGTTTCTCTAAATCAACCCGTTTTGGTCATTTATTTGAGCTATTAGATTCTTTGTAAATTCGATTTCTCCACTATCTGACTGGTGCACTAGCAGATTGTATTTTAATTTGTCTGCACTGATGATGCAAAATAGTCCGAAATCGGTCTCAAGTTTGGTTTAATTGACCACATTCGACATCTGAGTTGAGTTTTTACTTTTTTGGTAAGTCCGATATCTCCATCGTCTGAAGAGTTTACGATTAGACGAAATAGTCACTGATGAGACAAATAGTCCGAAACCAGTCTGTTTAGCTTTAAAAACTTTAATTTCGATGTTTGAGTTGAAATATTGCATTCCTGGTAATCATTAAGTTTCAATCATCTGAATAGTGCACTGATGATGCCAAATAGCCCGAAACCGGTCTGAAAAAATGATAAAAATCGTCTTTTTTTCATGAAAATTCGGATATAGGATTTGTCGTGCTCTCTGATTCAGAATCTAAAAATAAAAATTTGAAAAACAAAATGGCGCGGATCCAATATGGCGGACAAAAATGATAAAAATTGTGAATTTTTTTCTTAAAAATTCGAATATAGAGTATGTCATGCATGCTGATTAAGAATCTGAAATTTACAATTTAAAAAACAAAATGGCGGATTCAATATGACAGACAAAAATGGTAAAAATTGACAATTTTTTCTTAAAAATTCGGATATAGGGTTTGTCGTGCTCGCTGATTCAGAATCTAAAATTAGAAATTTGAAAAACAAAATGGCGAATCTAATATGGTGGAAAAAAAATAAAAATTGTCATTTTTTCTTGAAAATTCGGATATGGGGTTTGTTCTGCTCGCAGATTCAGAATTTGAAATTACAAATTTGAAAAACAATATGGCGGATCCAACATGGCAGATAAAATGATAAAAATTGTCATTTTTTCCTGAAAATTTGGACGTAGTCGCTGATTAAAAATATCTAATTACAAATTTGAATAACAAAATGACGGATCCAATATGGTGAACACAAATAATAAATATGATCATTTTTTCTTGTAAATTCGGATATAGTGTTTACCGTGCTCGCTGATTCAGAATCTGAAATGAAAAATTATAAAAAAAAATGGCGGTTCCAATATGGCGGACAAAAATCATAGAAATTGTATTTTTCTCAATGAAAATCCGGACATTGAGCTTCTCAAGGTCGCTGATTGAAATAAATTAAGCAAAAATTTGAATAACAAAATGGCGCGGATCCAATGTGGCGGATGAAAATGGTAAAAATTGTCATTTTTTCTTGAAAATTCGGATATAGGGTTTGTCGTGTTCGCTGATTCAGAATCTGAAATGAAAAATTAGAAAAACAAAATGGCGGTTCCAATATGGCGGACAAAAATCATAGAAATTGTATTTTTTTCAATGAAAATTCGGACATTGAGCTTCTCAAGGTCGCTGATTAAAATAAATTAAGTAAAAATTTGAATAACAAAAATCCAATATGGCGGATGAAAATGGTAAAAATTGTCATTTTTTCTTGAAAATTCGGATATAGGGTTTGTCGTGCTTGTTGATTAAGAATCTGAAATTAACAATTTGTCAAACAAATTGACGGATCTAATATGGCGGACAAACATCTTAAAAAATTTCGTACTTTCAAAAAATTTCAGATATAGGGTTTGCCGTCATCGCTGATTTAGAATCTGAAATTAAAAAATTCGAAAAACAAAATGGCGCATCCTATAGGGTGTACAAAAATGATAGAAATGGGTTTTTTTTTAATAAAAATTCAGATACAGGGCTTCTCAGGGTCGCTGATTAAAAATATGTTACTAGAAATCCGTCAAAATGGCGGACAAACATGATAAAAATCGTCGTTTTTTTTTCATGAAAATTTGGATACAGCGTTTGTCGTGCTCGCTGATTAAGAATCTAAAATTAAAAATTTTCAAAACAAAATGGCGGATCCAATAGTACGGATAAAAATGTCATATTTTCATAAAAATTAGCACATAGGCCTTTTTACGGTTACTGATTAAAAATTTGAAATTCCAAATTTGAATAACAAAATGGCGGATATAAATTATAAAAAAAAAATTGTGTATGTGTCTGTCTGTGCGCGCTGTATCTTAAAAACTGATAGAGCAATTGATATGAAACTTTGAACATCCGTCTTATTTGATAATCTGAAGAACTGAAAAGCTTTTGGTAAAATTTCGTACAACGGAAGTGGGCGTTTACCTAAACTGTTTTTTGTTAGGGTTGCCAATATTTTCTTAAATATGAAAAATATCACAAAAACATTTAAACAAACTTTGAAGACAACAAAGAAATGAACATCTTTTGCTTGAAAACATTTTTCATAAAATCATTTTTATTCGAGAAAAAAATTTATTATTATTTTTTAAATTTTTGGTTTATTATTATAAAACGATAATGGTTACAGCAAATTTATGTTAATAATAATTGTAGAGAATGCCAAAATGAACAACTTATAAAGAATACGTTTTTTTCGAAATCTCTTTAGTTTTTGAGTAAACTGAGTTTTTGAATTTGAAGTATTCATAATTTTGACGTTTTAAACGTCAGTTTCATCCGAGTTTACACAACGCTCGATGAAGATTTAAAATATGATTTCAATTGAAAATAAACCATAAAAACGTAAATATAAATGGCTATGATACCGTCAAGTCGGAGAAAGTAACATGATAGCCACATCACCATTTTTTTATATCGATCACAGTTTGATATTAATCTGTGATACTGAAAACACCAATCGGCTTACATTAACACGACTTAAAAAAATACGGGGTTTATATGACCCGTACCGCCTATTATGCAGTCACACAAAAATCGTAACCGCAGTGAACGTGTTAATTGAAATGTTCATAATTTTCCTCTCTCTTGAAATAATTGTTGGGTCCGCCGTTCGGTAAAAAGCGAACTAAACCTACGCCTGGATATGAATGAAAGAATTCCGTACACGGACACGGTCGTTATCGTGCTATTACTTACAAGTAGCGTTTGAGTTTGTGTTTACTTTAAGCGAATAAATGTGTGGTCGTAGGTAAAGTATAGGACATAACGCGAGTTGTACGTGGCTCGTACGCAAATTCTCACTTGTGTTATATAATATACGAGTATTATTACTTGCAAGGACTGCCAGAAAAACATTGATCATGAAGTTTCAACAACTATTAATTTATTGTTTTGAAAAAATTAAATTTTAGCAGTCGGATGGCCGACGTACATATATTTAAAACATAAATCTCTCTCAGGAGCCAACATATTTTATTCGGTCGCATTGTCGTCCCCGTGCCTCGAATAAATCGTTTTGTGGCTATAATTAGCAGCTTGCTCCAGCGCGTCAATCATCCAGCTCCCATAAATTAATTTAAAATTTTGAGGACCGCTGCCAGACACCGGGCCGTACATCCATCGGCGGCGCTATTTATTTTTATTATTTTCCGAAATGAAACGTTTCGGATCGTTTCCGGGGGCGCGCGCGGCGTACAGCATCGGCCATCAGGAGATTATGAAGAGATCCGAGGTGATTATGGACGGATGCTGTCAGTCGGGAGATGAGACGTCTCTCGCTGGGCGATTACAATACCCGCCAACAGGACATAAGTCTTACACGGTACGTTTACTGCGACTAGTCAGCCTTCTCATAAATCAAGATCTTGTTAAACCGTGTTCGGATGTACTTCATTTAAATATCTTAGGCTTAATTTACACGTTCACAATTCATTTTGGGACCTTTTCAAACGGACACCTTTCACTGGAAATTAATACCGACGTCTAAAAATATATTCAATTAACTCGCGAAATCCTCTTGCAATTATTTCATGGCCAATTTCGATTACATTGTGAATGATAATATTTGTTGCACAATCAGGTTTGAATGGGCAGTGTTTTGAACACGGAAGCTGAACTCCGCCTTTATCCTCAAAGTATATTACTTTAATTAATACAGTATTTTGTTATCAGGAAATTATTAGACAATTATTATTATCCTGGTATTGGCCAGATAAATAATTCGATTTCAATAAATAATTTGTTTATTTATTTCAGTCTTTGTAAGACTTGAATTGTTTTGTATGTTTTCAATGTACAGCTCGTCTACCCAGCCGTGGCAGGCGAGGAGTGAGAAAGTATTCGAAGAGAACGAGATAACAAATCTCCGCATGAATATCAATCATCACTTCGTGACGATTCTTTGTCTGTATTTACATTTTGTTCACTCGGCGGCGCTCGCTCAATAATAATGACTTTCTGGCTTGAAATTTAAGACTGTCAATGCGTAATCAGTCACGGCTCGGTAGGCAAGCTGTACATTCCAGCGGTGGCTCGTGAATCTTCGCGCTAAGGCAGAGATGCCGCTCGTGCTGCACAACTTACTCCTATAGATGAAGCAAATATTCCGCTGCTCTTTTACTCAAATTTTCCTCCGAAGGCTACGGAAGAAAATTTGAGTAAAAGAGCAGCGGAATATCCACGAACCGCCGCTGGTATATTCCTTTAACGAAGGTTCACAAGTCGCTCTTGTAGTTTACACGTTCAGTATATTTTAAGCAAAAATAGCAATAACTTTGGTGTAATTATTTCCCTTTAGTTGCGATACAATTACACGGAAGGCAGTCTCCGAATGCGTCCGTCTCTGTCTGTAATTGCCGGTTATCTGGGTGGAGGTGATAATCCCCAAAGAAATAAAAGTGGCCGTAATTTATGAGAGTCCTGTCGTATTGCTCCGTTGCCCACATCTTCCGCCTTAATCCACTTCCTTTTGCCACTTTCTTCGCCGTCGAGCCGGGCCCATTAATTAAAGGATAACTTTATATTTAAATATTGCATTCGTTAAAATACAGCGAATTCTCATCGCCGTGTTAACCAATTAAAATAAGTAGTTTTTATGGAGCACTGAATATTTTTGAGTTGAGGGAATGTACCTGTATCTATTTTTGACCCAAAAATTCTAAACCGGATGATTGATGTCCAAGAATACATCATTTATGGTTAGATTAGAGAATTCTCAAGTTTATCCCACAATTTCCTTTTTGGAATTTTTTAAATCGAGAGATGCACATTTAAGTTTTGAGAGACGCTATTTTGTTTCTAGCTAAAGTATCTAAATTGTTTTTTTTTACGATGTACAAAAATACATATTTTTTAGTTAGATTAGAGATTTTTAAGCTCATCCCACAAGCATTTTTCTATTTAGAAATTTTTTAATTGAGACATGCAAATTTCTTTAAGTTTCGAGAGACGCTATTTTGTTTCTAGCTAAAGTATCTCGATTGTTTTTTTATGATGTACAAAAATACATATTTTTTGGTTAGATTAGAGATTTTTAAGCTTATCCCACAAGTATTTTCCTATTTAGAATTTTTTTAATCGAGAGATGCAAATTTCGCACACTCAAATTTAAGTTTTGAGAGACGCCATTTTGTTTCTAGTTAAAGTATCTCGATTGTTTTTTTATGATGTACAAAAATACACATTTTTTGGTTAGATTAGAGATTTGTAAGCTTATCCCACAAGTAATTTTCTTTTTAAAATTTTTTTTAATCGAGAGGTGCAAATTTCTCCCATTCAAATTTAAGTTTTGAGAGACGCCATTTTGTTTCTAGCTGGAGTATCTCGATTGTTTTTTTTATGATGTACAAAAATACATATTTTTTGGTTAGATTAGAGATTTGTAAGCTTATCCCACAAGTAATTTCCTTTTTAGAATTTTTTTAATCGAGAGATGCAAATTTCTCACATTCAAATTTAAGTTTTAAGAGACGCTATTTTGTTTTTAACTGAACTATCTTGATTGTTTTTTATGATTTGTAAAAATACATAATTTTCAGTTAGGTTAGATATTTGTAAGCTTATCCTACAAGTCATTTCCTTTCATACTTTTTAACTTTTTCAAAAGAGTCAAGTTACTTCAAAAGTCGACTTTTCGAAGTGATGAGTGATGACCTTTTTCTTCTTATTTTTGCTCTTCACTATGTTTTCAGGGTAATTTGCTACGTTTTCTGAACTGAGGACCTTCTTTCCACTTTTTCCGAGCTTAGTTTTTCACTTTTTCAAAAAAGTGAAAAGACACTTCAAAAGTGGTCTTTTCCAAGTGATGATATTTTTTTCTTTTTTTGCTCTTCACTATGTTTTCAGGGTAATTTGCTACATTTTCCGAACTGAGGATCTTTTTTTTGCTCATCACTTTTTGCAGACATAGTTTTTAACTTTTTCAAAAGAGTGAAAGTAGAATTTTCGAAGTAATGACCTTTTTTCTTCTTTTTTTGCTTTTAACTATATTTTCAGGGTAATTTTCTTCATTTTCCGAACTGAGGGCTCGTCATGTTTTTTAGGCATGGTTTTTAACTTTTTCAAACGAGTCAAAACTCACTTCAAAAGTCAACTTTTCATGGTGATGACCTTTTTTTTCTTTTTTTTTGCTTTTTAATATGTTGTCAGGGTAATTTGCTTCACATTTTCCTGAGTACCTTTTTCTTTTTTGCTCGTCACGTTTTCCAGACATTTTTTTATACTTTTTCAGAAGAGTCAAAAGTCACTTCAAAAGTCAACTTTTCGTGGTGATGACCTTTTTTTCTTCTTTTTGCTCTTCATTCTGTTCTCAAGGTAATTTGCTACATTTTCCGAACTAAGGACTGTTTTATTGCTCATAACTTTTTCCAGACATACTTTTTAGTTTTTTCAAGAGTCAAAAGTCACTTCGAAAGTCGACTTTTTGAAGGAATGACCTCCTTCTTTTTTTTTGCTCTTCACTATGTTTTTAACTATGTTTTCAGGGTAAATTGCTACATTTTCCGAACGAGGACTTTTTTCTTTTTTGCTCGTCACTTTTTCCAGATAACCTTTTAACTTTTTCGAAAGGGTCAAAAGTCACTTCAAAAGTCGACTTTTCGAAGTGATGGCATTTTTCTTCTTTTTTGCTCTTCTCAATGTTTTCAGGGTAAATTTTCCGAACTGAGGACCTTTTTTTGCTCGTCACTTTTTCCAGATAACCTTTTAACTTTTTCAAAAGGGTCAAAAGACACTTTAAAAGTCAACTTTTCTTAGTAATGACCTTTTCTTCTTTTTTTTTGCTTTTCACTATGTTTTCAGGCTAATTTGCTACACATTTTCGTAACTGAGGACCTTTTTTTTTGCTCATCACTTTTTCCAGACATAGTTTTTAACTTTTTCAAAAGAGTCAAAAGTCGACTTTTCCTTTCTCTTCCTTGTTTTGCCCTTCATTCTATTTTCAAGGTAATTTACTACATTATCCGAACTAAAGACGTTTTTTATTGCTCATCACTTTTTCCAGACATACTTTTTAGTTTTTTCAGAAGTGTCAAAAGTTACTTCAAACGTCGACTTTTCGAAGTTATGTCCTTTTTCTTCTTCATTATGTTTTCAGGGTAAATTGCTACATTTTCCGAACTGAGGACCTTTTGTTTTGCTCGTCACTTTTTCCAGGCATACTTTTTAACTTTTTCAGAAGAGTCAAAAGTCACTTCGAAAGTCGACTTTTCGAAGGAATGGCCTTCTTTTTTTGCTCTTCACTATGTTTTCAGGATAAATTGCTGCATTTTCTGAACTGAGGACTTTTTTTTGCTCGTTACTTTTTCCACACATGGTTTTTAACTTTTTCAGAAGAGTCAACAGTCAATTTAAAAGTCGACTTTTCGAAGTGATGACATTTTTCTATTTTTCTTCTTTATTTGCTCTTTACTATGTTTTCAAAGTAAATTGCTACATTTTCCGAACTGAGGACTTTTTTTTTGCTCGTTACTTTTTCCACGCATGGTTTTTAACTTTTTCAGAAGAGTCAACAGTCAATTTAAAAGTCGACTTTTTGAAGTGATGACATTTTTCTATTTTTCTTCTTTATTTGCTCTTTATTATGTATTCAGGGTAATTTGCTACCCTTGTTTTGGTCGTCACTTTTTCTAGGCATAGTTTTCAACTTTTTCAGAAGAGTCACCTCAAAAGTCAACTTTTCGAAGTGATAACCTTCTTCTTCTTTTTTTGCTCTTCACTGTGTTTTCAGGGTAAAATGCCACATTTTCCGAACACTTTCGTCACTTTTTTTTTGCTCGTTACTTTTTCCACGCATACTTTTTAACTTTTTCAAAAGAATCAAAAGGCACTACATATATCGACTTTTTGAAGTGCTGACCCTTTTCTTCTTTTTCTGCTCATCATTATGTTTTCAAGGTAATTTACTACATTTTCCGAAGTAAGGACCTTTTTTTTTTGCTCATCACATTTTTCCGACATATTTTTTAACTTTTCAAGTCTAGAGTCACTTGAAAAGTCGACCCTTTTCAGTCGACTCTTCGCGATTAGTCGACTCACAAAAAATAGTAATTTCGCCCACCTCCACTGCATACAAACAATGCGCGTCGCGTAAATCAGCTAAGCTGTGGACTGGACTAGCGGAAGACTGGACTAGCGTTATTTGTAAGTGCTTTAATCCTTAAACCTTGGGTTGTTATGATTTTTGAAAACAAGAAGAGCAAAGCAGTGACGTGAATACTCTCGTATTTAGTTCAATTTAAAATGATTGTCTTAATTTTTCATTCTTTGTAAGGTTTTGCTTCAGTGACGGTTCGCGTACTGACTCATGATACGACCGAGGTAGCAGAGGTGGTAATACAGATCTCTGCAACCGACCCTACCTATCTGTATTGCCACCTCTGCTACCTCGACCGTACCATGAGATAGGTATGGTGCCATACAGATAGGTAGGGTTGGTTGCAGAGATCTGTATTACCACCTCTGCTACCTCGGTCGTACCATGAGTCACCCCGCGAACCGTCACTGAAGCAAAGTCTTACAAAGAATGAAAAATGAAGACAATCATTTTAAATTGAAGTGAATACGAGAGGAAATTGATTCGAAAATTCAACAATCATTTTCCTGGGCCGAGGAACAGCCAAGAGTGGTATTTAATACAAAAGCCATCGTATCCGTTACTCCGAGAGCCAACGGTGCAATAAGTCTTAATGATACATTTGTATGACAGTTCGCTGAATCCTTCGAAGGCAAGGTAGACACTTCCGGGAATGAATTACACAGATGATTGACACTTGAGCCGCGCCGAAGATCTCTCCCCTCATTGTTTCAGAAACGGTCTTTTCCATTCGAGCATTCGAACATTCGAACATTCGAGACACGGTTGTATGCAAATGAGCACGTATACACCGCACACTAATTAAATTAAAGTGAGACCGGCCGTTGTGGGATATTGCATTTCCTTTGATTTGCATGATGCATGACGTGGCCGCGCCTCATTCGCGCTATCTCGGATCAGCGGCCAACCCCCCCGATGCCCCATCATGGCCCCAAACGGTTCCAACGTCAACTCGTTCCTCCGAAACAATAAAACAGGGCCGTCGCTCGTAAATCTTTTCGGGACCTCGGCAGTTTTGAACCGTCATTGGCCCCGCGCCGGGGCCCCCATTACGCCACTTTTTTGCCGAGCGGTTACTCGAACGATTTGCCTAGTTTAATGGTCCCGCCACAAATTGGAGCTGTCCGAAATGACGCGGCGCACCCGTCTTCAAGTCATTTTACGACTACCCGGTATTTAAAAAAAAAATGTTTTTATGGTCGATGACGGTATCAAAAATATTTCTATAAGTTCTTTTAAAGGTATTGTTTTTATGATCAAAAATTATTTCTATGCTTTTAAAGGTATAATTGCTGCGTTGACACGAATGAAAATATTTAATTATGTTTCGGTCGCAACATCAGCAACATCTGAAGATGAATTGGCGAAGAAAAAACTTGGCAAGCATCTTCCGGCGTGATTTACACCGCGGGTCTGAGTGATTTCTGGAAATGCCCGCCGTAAATTAACTCGGGCCGTGTTTGTCTTGGCCAGTGTCTCGGGCAGGAAAAATGTAATGAGGGTGCGATACTTGCACGTGTTTATCCGGAGTTAATTATTAGAGGTAGGACTTAGCGAAATAACAAATTCTTTCTCGCGTTTTAATTTATGTAGGAGATAAATTTAGAGACCGCTTGTACAGTAATCACCCCCCAAAAATATAACTGTAGCTCAGTCCATGTGTTCGTCTACTAGCCATCTATAAATAAACACCGGCGTGCATTTCTATCACGGGCATAATCATAGCGACACATCGTACTAATTTCAGACACCACTCTTTGTCACTTTTAAAAATCATCTGCCAGCTAAATTTAATACCATTGATACATTAGAACGATCGAGGGCTGGGATACTATTAATTATCCGGGGGGGAACTCCGCACTTCCAAAAATACGGGGGGATAATTTATGCGACCGCTCATTTTGGGTGGAAGCGAAAAATAATAAAATATTTTGATGGAGTGCAAAGAAAAAGTAAGGAGTGATTTAAAAAGTTTAAAACTTTCATTTCCTCCTGTCTGTAACCATCTTTATTGCCAAACTCTGGTCGTTTAAGCCCCCCCCCCATTATTATATCCCGCAAGCAAAAATAATTCACGGAGGACTCGCAATTAATTTATTTGTTTGCCGTTTTGAAACGTGAAGCTGCAAAATGAAAATCGAGCGGGCGAGAGGTGTCGGTGTTTGTTTTTAGTGTTTGGTCTAGGCCAGAGGGCGCGAAAGGGCGGATTGTAAATGGGCGCGCGGTTTATGTGCAGCAGTTATATTTCGGGGGCAATCAGCGAAGAGTGACACCAGAGATTAAGGCCCGTCAAGTCTGGTTACTCGCCACCCTCGTCACGAGAGACTTATGGCCTTTTTAATCACCACTCTAAATATACCGGGGCTGACCAACACCAGGATTTCATTACGACTAGCTCTAGCCAGCTTGTTTACTTGTTTTATTGCGCTATTAGACCTTGTCTCTCCCTTTTAAATATACATCACAGTTCCACTTTACATGCTTCACTATGCTCTCTCTAAACTATTCTAATTATACGGTTTATATATTTCACCGTGCCCTTCTTTATTTCCCTTTACCTAACACGTACGTGCACGTTGTAGCGTTCACTTTCCGACAATTTTTTTTCACAACTATTCATGTAACTTTCACCGATTTGATGATATAAAAATGGCCATGTGGCCATAATGTTATTTTCTCCGACTTTATCATAGTCATTTATTTATTTTTTTGTTAAAAAAGGAAAGATGATTGACAGGAGTTCGGGTTAGGGAATCGAGGATGATGGGGACTTGGCTTAGCCAACTAGAGCATTCAGCCACAACCAATTTATATTAATAATATTCATATTTAAATGAAATGGGGACAAACACTAGACACCCAGGGACCCGTACGGCCATTTTTCGTTCTGAAAAAGTGACCGTCCGGACGGGACTCGAACCCGCACCAACGGGGTCCAGAGGCCAGACCTCTACCCACTAGACCACCGCGGCCCCATAGTCATTTATATTAACGCTTTCATCTTTTATTTTCAATTTAAATCACATTTTAAATGCACATCAAGCGTTTTATATAATCGGATTAAACTGACGTTTAAAACGTCAAAATTATGAAAGATGAAAATCACAAATTTTACTTCAAATCCTAATAGTCCGCTTACTCAAAAACCAAAAAGATTTCGAAAAAAACTTATTCTTTATAAGTTGGTCATTTTGGCATTCTCTACAATTATTAGAGAGAGAGAGAGAGAGAGAGACAATACATTTATTGAGACACTTTTACAAAAGACCTCAACAGGCAATTGACCAGAGGTCTTTCAGCCTCTACAATGTTCGGCACCCGTTTTAAATTATAAACCAAAAATGATTTGCATTTTTTTCTTCTTCATAGAAATTTACCTAGGATTACTTATATATACATATATATATATATATATATATATATATATATATATATATATATATATATATATATATACAGTGTGTCTGGTTAAGTTCGCACCATATGGAAATATTTTTTATTATAAATTTTACGAAAAATGTTATTCTTTATAAAAAGTTCTGCATGATCTTAAACTTAAAATGCAACCATCAGATATTATTTTTTTTTAGTCGTCTACGCGGTTTCTCAAAAAATATGAATTTGGCTCAAGAATAAATTACCTTTATTTTTGACAATATCGAAAATTGTTATTAAGAAAAGTTGATCAGAACTATAAACTACGTTCAAATATGCAATTACATCCAATTACATGTAAACAAATTTGTTCTTTTTTTATCTAAAATAACAATTCATATGTAACTGTTGTTGCGTGAAATCTAGGATGCACTAGGATAAACAAATGATTTCTTTGGATGCCTGTTGTTAAATATTTCAGCTGCTTCACGATAAGTTTTATAATTATCAAATTATCACCAACGATTAACACAATTTCTACTTTTTCTTTCACACTTAATATCACCGGCATGTTAACAAACTTTATTTGACGTTCACTGTCAAACAATTCTTGCTATCAAGAAATCATTTGTTTATCAGTGCATCCTAGATTTCATGCAACTACAGTTACATTTGCATTGTTATTTTAGATAAAAAGAACATTTTTTTTACAGGTAATTGGATGTAATTGCATATTTGAACGTGGTTTTTAGTTCTGATCAACTTTTCTTAATAACAATTTTCGATATTGTCAAAAATAAAGGTAATTTATTCTCCAGCCAAATTCAAACCGCGTCGACGACTTAAAAAAATTAATATCTGATGGTTGCATTTTAAGTATAAGATCATGCAGAACTTTTTATAAAGAATAATTTTTTTTCGTAAAATTAATAACAAAAAAGTTTTCCATATGGTGCGAACTTAAGCAGACACACTGTATATATATATATTAGAATTTACGTTTTCGAAATATAGAGGTTAGAATAAGCCTTTTTTTGTTAATGGCTAGATGTTCACGCAGATTTTTGAAAGCACATAATTTAAGAAAAAAAATAAAATATATTCCGTGAAAAATAGAAATCTGCAAAAGTAACCTTTCCCTTACCAGAACTTAAATGTTTAATGAAAAAAACCTTTTCCTTAATCGATTGCGCTTTGGTTAAAATTTATTTCAACGACAAATATGTTTTTTTTTGGAAAAAAAATCAGAAAAAAATATTTGTCGTGGGTGTATTGAAATATATTTAGTGAAAAATTGAAATCTGCAGAATTAACATTTCCCTTAGTCGATTGCGATTTTGTTCAAATTTATTTCAACGACAAATAATTTTTCTGATTTTTTTTCCCAAAAAATCAGAAAAAAATATTTGTTGTCGGTTTATTGAAATATATTTAGTGAAAACTTGAAATCTGCATAATTAACATTTCCCCTAGTCGATTGCGTTTTTGTTAAAATTTATTTTAATGACAAATAATTTCTTCTGATTTTTTTCCCCAAAAAATCAGAAAATTGAAATCTGCAGAATTAATATTTCCCTTAGTCGATTGCCCTTTTGTTAAAATTTATTTCATCGATAAATAATTTTTCTGATTTTTTTTTCCTATAAAATCAGAAAAAAATATTTGTCGTCGGTGTATTAAAATATATTTAGTGAAAACTTGAAATCTGCAAAATTAACATTTCCCTTTGTCGATTGCGTTTTTGTTAAAATTTATTTTAATGACAAATAATTTCTTCTGATTTTTTTCCCAAAAAATCAGAAAAAAAAAATTTTTTCGTGACAAGCTCAAACACAATTTGGTCAATTATGATTATTTTAAAATCTAGATAAGGGATGTTTGCGGATTTTTCGAGATTTATAAACGATAATCTATTCTAAGTAAATTTTGTTTATTTGAAGTTTATAGCGATTGTTTTTCAATTTTTTTGGCGATTTTGTAAATGTACAAGATTTATAAACTACAATCTATTCTGAGTAAATTTTTTCAATTTTTTTTGCCGATTTCGTAAATGTGCAATTTGAAAATTGAAACACAGTTTGATTAAGTGTGATTATTTCAAAATCTTGATAAGGGATGTTTGCGGATTTTTAGAGATTCATAAACTACAATATATTCTAAAGTACATTTTGATTGTTTGAAGTTTTGCCGATTTTGTAAATATGCAACTTGAAAATTGAAACACAATTTCGTTAAGTGTGATTATTTCAAAATCTAGATAAGGGATGTTTGCGGGCTTTTAGAAATTTATAAACTACAATCTATTCTGAGTAAATTTTGATTATTTGAAGTTTATGGCGATTGTTTTTCAATTTTTTTTTGTCGATTTTGTAAATGTGTAACTTGAAAATTAAAACGCAGTTTGGTTAAGTGCGATTATTTCAAAATCTAGATAAGGGATGTTTGCGGATTTTTAGAGATTTATAAACTACAATATATTCTAAAGTACATTTTAATTGTTTGAAGTTTATGGCGATTGTTTTTCAATTCTTTTTTGGCCGATTTTGTAATTGTGCAACTTGAGAATTAATACACAGTTTAGTTAAGTGTGATTATTACAAAATCTAGATGAGGGATGTTTACGGATTATTAGAGATTTATAAACTACAATCTATTCTGAGTAAATTTTGTTTATTTGAAGTTTATGGCGATTGTTTTTCAATTTTTTTTTGTCGATTTTGTAAATGTGTAACTTGAAAATTAAAACACAGTTTGGTTAAGTGCGATTATTTCAAAATCTAGATAAGGGATGTTTGCGGATTTTTAGAGATTTATAAACTACAATCTATTCTATAGTAAATTTTATTTGTTTGAATTTAATGGCGATTGTTTTTCGATTTTTTTTTACAAATTTTGTAAATGTGCAACATGAAAATTGAAACAGGGTTTGGTTAAGTGTGATTATTTCAAAATCTAGATAAGGGATGTTTCCGGATGGATTTTTAGAGATTTATAAACTACATTATATTCTAAAGTACATTTTGATTGTTTGAAGTTTATGGCGATTGTTTTTCAATTTTTTTTGGCGATTTTGTAAATGTGCAACTTGGGAATTGAAACGCAGTTTGGTTAAGTGTGATTATTTCAAAATCTAGATAAGGGATGTTTGCGGATTTTTAGAGATTTATAAACTACAATCTATAATAAAGTAAATGTTGTTTGTTTGAATTTAATGGCGATTGTTTTTCGATTTTTTTTTTTGCAAATTTTGTAAATGTGCAACTTGAGAATTGAAACGCAATTTAGTTAAGTGTGATTATTTCAAAATCTACTTAAGGGATGTTTGGGGATTTTGAGAGATTTATAAACTACAATCTATTCTGAGTAAATTTTGTTTGTTCGAATTTTATATCGATTGTTTTTCAATTTTTTTTTGCCGATTTTGTAAATATGCAACTTGAGAATTGAAACACGGTTTGGTTAAGTGTGATTATTACAAAATCTAGATGAGGGATGTTTGCGGATTTTTAGAGATTTATAAACTACAATCTATTCTAAAGTAAATTTTGATTGTTTAAAGGTTATGGCGATGGTTTTTCATTTTTTTTTGCGGATTTTGTAAATATGCGAATTGAAAAAAAAGTTTCTTTATCATGTTGAAAAAATCTTATTTCTAGGTTAGATAAAAAGTGATCGCAGTTAAAATAGCACTATTTTAGTACCGCATCTTTATTTCTTGGACATTTTTCAAGTGAGATGTATAGATTTCCCTTGAAATTACAAAGAACGTAAAAAATAAGAAGCAAATTTTGTTTTCATGTGAAATTTCTCGGTTAGGTCAAAAGTGACAGCTGTCAAAGTTACATTATATGACATGTATTTTAGTACCGCACCTTTTCTTCTTCAATCATTTCCACGTGAGAAGCTCAGATCAGTGGTGTATTGGAGGGGGAACGTGGAGGAACGACGTTCCGGCAACTTTTTTCAGAAACGCAACGCGTTTGTGTTTGTTAATATTTTGTATAGTAAGAATTAAAAAAAATAAAAAAGCTTACAAGGAAAACAATAGTTTGCTTAAAATAAGATGATCTCCGAAAAACTTTCAGCAAGCTGCTTGTGGAAAGTCGCGGACTATTTTTTTGCTCTTACCATGCGTTCCCTTACTCTTTGCTCTCACCATGCGTTCCCTTACTTCTTATTTTACCAATACACCACTGGCTCAGATACTCCTTGGAGTATCATCCGATCCGATCCTGCTCGATGTACCTTTAAAATATCATTTAAATTAGAAACAAACCATGAAAAAATAAATCGCGATAGCGCTGCTTAATTTTGTCTGAATATTTAAAGCTCTCGACTAGTTTCGCATTATCTGGGCATCTTCAAGAGAATTTTTAAACGTCCTGAACATTCAATTTTGTAATTCAAGAAATGCATGTTTCGTTATTTTTTTTAAATGAAGATGTTAATCGGCATAATATATAGTAATAGTTTAAGAATAAAATGCATCGGGCATCTCGGTTGTCTAGCCGTGGATTTTTTCTTCGAGCACAATTATTCAGCGTTCCTTCATGGGAATGTGAGTTTCGTATGGTATGTGTGTACGTACGCGGAGAATAGATGGGTGTAAGTCTCCATGGGCTGCGGATAAAGGTGAATTTTTACGAGCAAGTTATGTGGCCCGAGGCGCAGACGACCATGAAATGACGATCACCTATCCGCATGCATATACATAGGCTACCACTAAACAAGGAATACAGAACAACACACATCTTCATTTTGTTCTTCTTGTTGCGCCTCCAGATTAAAATGGCCATTCCGCCGGATCGCGGTACAAATTGCCATTGAAGAACACCGAGCGCATAATCTCTTGGAACGGGAAAGGAAACAAAACAAAAAATATTCAAGCGGCATTATCGGCGATATTTATGCCCGGCACCGCGACCGGAACAACAAAAGTAAAGAGAACTACAGAAAAAAAAGGCACACTCTCCACCAGATTGTACATAAAGTACGATTTCATGAATAATTCCGAATCCCTTTATTTTTTTTTTCGTGGGAGCATATCAATATGCTAAGTACGAGATGATCCCTCCTCGGTCTTCTTATTTGTGTAAGGATAAGCGTGGGCCGTTATGGGAATGCGGGCCGCGGGTCGTCTTATTATTTAGAGGTGCACGGAGCAGGTCGTAAACTGTGTAGTTAACGGGCCCGGAGCGACCTCCGGGGTCCCGGAGCGTCCCGCTGATCCAGGTCCCTCCCGCTGCACAATGCCAGTCAGGTGGTCTCCACCACCGTAAAAAAAGGCGAATAATGGGAGAGATAACTGCAGCCAAGATACCCTACGGCATACGGATACTAAAGGATCCACCGCAGTTACACTACTGATCGATAACGGAAAGAAATTACATCCTGTTCTGCAAAAAATATATATAGAAAGGATTTTTTAAAGCTGTTTTACACTACACAATTTATTGAACTAAAAATGAGTTAATTGTCACAAATATTGAGTCGGATTGTAAAATTGCTCAATTTTTGGGACGGACCGTTTTGTTGAAGTCGTATAAAAAACACTTCTCTAATTTGCTTCTTTTCCATGTTAATTTTAATAGGCAAAATTACGGTAAAGATAGAGCAATTCCTATACAAGGAGGTCAAACCAAAACGGACGAATTTTAAAACCTTGTCAACTTTTCAATCAATTTTGATCGTACAGCGTTGAACGTGTAGAGAAACTCAGGAAAAGGTATTGCTAAAAGGAAAAAAATGTAGAAAAATAATATTTAAATGACAACCCTCCCTCAGTTACAATGCACTCTTCTAGGCGTCTGTAATCACCGTCATTTAATTTCTGATGGATACCTTTAATTCTTGGATGGTTCTTGGTTTGTCGGTATATACTTTAGACTTTAGCTAACCCTAAAAGAAGGTCACAAGGGGCGAGATCTGGGGAGGATGAGGGCCACGGAAATCATGCGTCGGGGAAAAATCGATCTCACGAAGTCCTTGCCATGTGAGCTGTAGCTCCATCTTGTTGAAACCTTATGCCGTCAGTGTCAATAATATTTTCTTCAAGATAAACACTTGAATGTAACCTAAAAACCGAACCCTTTTTGGAAAAAATATAATCGTACATTATTTTCTTACCAAATTGTTGCCTCTGGACATCTAACAAACAGCATCCATTGAAATGCACTTTTCAATTTGCCGTGTGAGCTGTAGCTCTATCTTGTTGAAACCATATGCTGTCAGTGTCAAGAATATTTTCTTCAAGATGAACACTTGAATGTAACCTAAAAAACCGAACCCATTTTGAAAAGAGTATAATGTTAGAGTACATTATTTTCTTACCAAACTGTTGCCTCTGGACATCTAACAAACAGCTTCCATTGAAATACACTTTTCAATGAGGGCGCCCAAGAAAAGTGTGTCCCCTCCTGCCCTCTGGCTCTCGATAATCCAATTTGTCAGCTTGGAGAGAATCAGTCTTAGTTAACGATATTGACATCTTGGTTGTGCAGTGCGTATTATTCCTCTTGTTCTTCTATCTTTGTATCAAGATTACATAATAGTCTTCATTGCGAAACGCGCCTGTTGGGCAAAAATCAGCTTCTCGTATTCTAACAAATCTACTCCTTTTAAAATCACTTAACCGAAGGTACACTGGAGGGAAAAAAAGAAACACTTGAAATTTCGACCATTTTCAAACCGCCACAACTCGGCGTATTTTCAATCGATTTTGATGAATCTTTGAGGGCAAAAAATTGTTGGAGTTTAAAAAGTTGATTATATTCTTAAAATATAATACTGTGGGAGTTGAGTGGAATTATTTTAGAATTTTTAAACAATTTCTACTATTTTTTATTTATTTTAGAAAATGCTCAATTTTGAACGCAATTAAAAAATGCACGTTTAACAACGAACAGTTATTACCCATTAAAAAATTGTTGGAATTTAAAAAGTTGATTATATTCTTAAAATATAATACTGTGGGAGTTGAGTGGAATTATTTTGGAATTTTTAAACAATTTCTACTATTTTTTATTTATTTTAGAAAATGCTCAATTTTGAACGCAATTAAAAATGCATGTTTAACAACGAACAGTTATTACTCATTAAAAAATTGTCAGAATTTAAAAAGTTGATTATATTCTTAAAATATAATAATGTGGGAGTTAAGTAGAATTATTTCAGAATTTTTAAACCATTTCTACTATTTTCATTTATTTTAGAAAATGCTGAATTTTGAACGCAATTAAAAAATGCATGTTTAACTACCAACAGTTATAACCTGTTAAAAAATTGTTGGAGTTTAAAAAGTTAATTATATTCTTAAAATATAATACTGTGGGAGTTGAGTAGAATTATTTCAGAATTTTTAAACAATTTTTAATATTTTTTATTTATTTTAGAAAATTGTTTAAAAATTCTGAAATAATTCTACTCAACTCCCACATTATTATATTTTAAGAATATGGTCAACTTCTTAAATTCCAACAATTTTTTAATGGGTAATAACTGTTCGTAGTTAAACATGCATTTTTTTATTCAGCATTTTCTAAAATACATAAAAAATAGTAAAAATTGTTTAAAAATTCTGAAATAATTCTACTCAACTCCCACATTATTATATTTTAAGAATATAATCAACTTCTTAAATTCCAACAATTTTTTAATGGGTAATAACTGTTCGTAGTTAAACATGCATTTTTTAATTGCGTTCAAAATTCAGCATTTTCTAAAATAAACAAAAAATAGGAGAAATTGTTTGAAAATTCTGAAATAATTCTACTCAACTCCCACATTATTATATTTTAAGAATATAATCAACTTCTTAAATTCCAACAATTTTTTAATGAGTAATAACTGTTCGTTGTTAAACATGCATTTTTTAATTACGTTCAAAATTCAGTATTTTCTAAAATAAATAAAAAATAGTATAAATTGTTTAAAAATTCTGAAATAATTCTACTCAACTCCCACATTATTATATTTTAAGAATATAATCAACTTCTTAAATTCCAACAATTTTTTAATGGGTAATAACTATTCGCATTTTTTAATTGCGTTCAAAATTCAGCATTTTCTAAAATAAATAAAAAATAGTGGAAATTGTTTAAAAATTCTGAAATAATTCTACTCAACTCCCACATTATTATATTTTAAGAATATAATCAACTTCTTAAATTCCAACAATTTTTTAATGGGTAATAACTATTCGCATTTTTTTAATTGCGTTCAAAATTCAGCATTTTCTAAAATATATAAAAAATAGTAGAAATTGTTTAAAAATTCTGAAATAATTCTACTCAACTCCCACATTATTATATTTTAAGAATATAATCAACTTCTTAAATTCCAACAATTTTTTAATGGGTAATAACTGTTCGTAGTTAAACATGCATTTTTTAATTGCGTTCAAAATTCAGCATTTTCTAAAATAAATAAAAAATATTAAAAATTGTTTAAAAATTCTGAAATAATTCTACTCAACTCCTACATTATTGTATTTTAAGAATATAATCAACTTCTTAAATTCCAACAATTTTTTAATGGGTAATAACTATTTGTAGTTAAACATGCATTTTTTAATTGCGCATTTTCTAAAATAAATAAAAAAATAGTAGAAATTGTTTAAAAATTCTGAAATAATTCTACTCAACTCTCACATTATTATATTTTAAGAATACAATCAACTTCTTAAGTTACAACAATTTTTTAATGGGTTATAACTGTTCGTAGTAACATGCAATTTTTCCGTTCAAAATTCAGCATTTTCTAAAATAAATAAAAAATAGTAGAAATTGTTTAAAAATTCTGAAATAATTCTACTCAACTCCCATACTATTATATTTTAAGAATATAATCAACTTCTTAAATTCCAACAATTTTTTAACGGGTAATAACTGTTCGTAGTAACATGCATTTTTTAATTGCGTTCAAAATTCAACATTTTCTAAAATAAATAAAAAATAGTAGAAACCGTTTAAAAATTCTGAAATAATTCTACTCAACTCCCACATTATTATATTTTAAGAATATAATCAACTTCTTAAATTCCAACAATTTTTTAATGGGTAATAACTATTCGTTGTTAAACATGCATTTTTTAATTGCGTTCAAAATTCAGCATTTTCTAAAATAAATAAAAAATAGTGGAAATTGTTCAAAAATTCTGAAATAATTCTACTCAACTCCCACATTATTATATTTTAAGAATATAATCAACTTCTTAAATTCCAACAATTTTTTAATGGGTAATAACTATTCGCATTTTTTTAATTGCGTTCAAAATTCAGCATTTTCTAAAATATATAAAAAATAGTAGAAATTGTTTAAAAATTCTGAAATAATTCTACTCAACTCCCACATTATTATATTTTAAGAATATAATCAACTTCTTAAATTCCAACAATTTTTTAATGGGTAATAACTGTTCGTAGTTAAACATGCATTTTTTAATTGCGTTCAAAATTCAGCATTTTCTAAAATAAATAAAACATATTAAAAATTGTTTAAAAATTCTGAAATAATTCTACTCAACTCCTACATTATTGTATTTTAAGAATATAATCAACTTCTTAAATTCCAACAATTTTTTAATGGGTAATAACTATTTGTAGTTAAACATGCATTTTTTAATTGCGCATTTTCTAAAATAAATAAAAAAATAGTAGAAATTGTTTAAAAATTCTGAAATAATTCTACTCAACTCTCACATTAATATATTTTAAGAATACAATCAACTTCTTAAGTTACAACAATTTTTTAATGGGTTATAACTGTTCGTAGTAACATGCAATTTTTCCGTTCAAAATTCAGCATTTTCTAAAATAAATAAAAAATAGTAGAAATTGTTTAAAAATTCTGAAATAATTCTACTCAACTCCCACATTATTATATTTTAAGAATATGGTCAACTTCTTAAATTCCAACAATTTTTTAATGGGTAATAACTGTTCGTAGTTAAACATGCATTTTTTTATTCAGCATTTTCTAAAATACATAAAAAATAGTAAAAATTGTTTAAAAATTCTGAAATAATTCTACTCAACTCCCACATTATTATATTTTAAGAATATAATCAACTTCTTAAATTCCAACAATTTTTTAATGGGTAATAACTGTTCGTAGTTAAACATGCATTTTTTAATTGCGTTCAAAATTCAGCATTTTCTAAAATAAACAAAAAATAGGAGAAATTGTTTGAAAATTCTGAAATAATTCTACTCAACTCCCACATTATTATATTTTAAGAATATAATCAACTTCTTAAATTCCAACAATTTTTTAATGAGTAATAACTGTTCGTTGTTAAACATGCATTTTTTAATTACGTTCAAAATTCAGTATTTTCTAAAATAAATAAAAAATAGTATAAATTGTTTAAAAATTCTGAAATAATTCTACTCAACTCCCACATTATTATATTTTAAGAATATAATCAACTTCTTAAATTCCAACAATTTTTTAATGGGTAATAACTATTCGCATTTTTTAATTGCGTTCAAAATTCAGCATTTTCTAAAATAAATAAAAAATAGTGGAAATTGTTTAAAAATTCTGAAATAATTCTACTCAACTCCCACATTATTATATTTTAAGAATATAATCAACTTCTTAAATTCCAACAATTTTTTAATGGGTAATAACTATTCGCATTTTTTTAATTGCGTTCAAAATTCAGCATTTTCTAAAATATATAAAAAATAGTAGAAATTGTTTAAAAATTCTGAAATAATTCTACTCAACTCCCACATTATTATATTTTAAGAATATAATCAACTTCTTAAATTCCAACAATTTTTTAATGGGTAATAACTGTTCGTAGTTAAACATGCATTTTTTAATTGCGTTCAAAATTCAGCATTTTCTAAAATAAATAAAAAATATTAAAAATTGTTTAAAAATTCTGAAATAATTCTACTCAACTCCTACATTATTGTATTTTAAGAATATAATCAACTTCTTAAATTCCAACAATTTTTTAATGGGTAATAACTATTTGTAGTTAAACATGCATTTTTTAATTGCGCATTTTCTAAAATAAATAAAAAAATAGTAGAAATTGTTTAAAAATTCTGAAATAATTCTACTCAACTCTCACATTATTATATTTTAAGAATACAATCAACTTCTTAAGTTACAACAATTTTTTAATGGGTTATAACTGTTCGTAGTAACATGCAATTTTTCCGTTCAAAATTCAGCATTTTCTAAAATAAATAAAAAATAGTAGAAATTGTTTAAAAATTCTGAAATAATTCTACTCAACTCCCATACTATTATATTTTAAGAATATAATCAACTTCTTAAATTCCAACAATTTTTTAACGGGTAATAACTGTTCGTAGTAACATGCATTTTTTAATTGCGTTCAAAATTCAGCATTTTCTAAAATAAATAAAAAATAGTGGAAATTGTTCAAAAATTCTGAAATAATTCTACTCAACTCCCACATTATTATATTTTAAGAATATAATCAACTTCTTAAATTCCAACAATTTTTTAATGGGTAATAACTGTTCGCATTTTTTTAATTGCGTTCAAAATTCAGTATTTTCTAAAATAAATAAAAAATTGTAGAAATTGTTTAAAAATTCTGAAATAATTCTACTCAACTCCCGCATTATTATATTTTAAGAATATAATCAACTTCTTAAATTCCAACAATTTTTTAATGCGTAATAACTGTTGGTAGTAACATGCATTTTTTAATTGCGTTCAAATTCAGCATTTTCTTAAATAAATTAAAAATAGTAGAAATTGTTTAAAAATTCTGAAATAATTCTACTCAACTCCCACATTATTATATTTTATGAATATAATCAACTTCTTAAATTCCAACAAGTTTTTAATGGGTTATAACTGTTCGTTGATAAACATGCATTTTTTAATTGCGTTCAAAATTCAGCATTTTCTAAAATAAATAAAAAATAGTAGAAATTGTTTAAAAATTCTGAAATAATTCTACTCAACTCCCACATTATTATATTTTAAGAATATAATCAACCTCTTAAATTCCAACAATTTTTTAATGGGTAATAACTGTTCGTTGTTAAACATGCATTTTTTAATTGCGTTCAAAATTCAGCATTTTCTAAAATAAATAAAAAATATTAAAAATTGTTTAAATTCCTAAATTCCAACAATTTTTTAATCGGTAATAACCGTTCGTTGTTAAACGTGCATTTTTTAATTGCGTTCAAAATTCAACATTTTCTAAAGTAAATAAAAAATAGTAGAAATTGTTTAAAAATTCTGAAATAATTCTACTCAACTCCCACATTATTATATTTTAAGAATATAATCAACTTCTTAAATTCCAACAATTTTTTAAATGGTAATAACTGTTCGTAGTAAAAGATGTATTTTTTAATGGCGTTCAAATTTCAGCATTTTCTAAAATAAATTAAAAATAGTAGAAATTGTTTAAAAATTCTGAAATAATTCTACACAACTCCCACATTATTATGTTTTAAGAATATAATCAACTTCTTAAATTCCAACAATTTTTTAACGGGTAATAACTATTCGTTGGTAAACATGCATTTTTTAATTGCATTCAAAATTCAGCATTTTCTAAAATAAATAAAAAATAGTACAAATTGTTTAAAAATTCTGAAATAATTCTACTCAACTCCCTCATTATTATATTTGAAGAATATAATCAACTTCTTAAATTCCAACAATTTTTTAATGGGTAATACCTGTTCGTTGGTAAACATGCATTTTTTAATTGCGTTCAAAATTCAGCATTTTCTAAAATGAATAAAAAATAGTAGAAATTGATTAAAATAAAAAAAAGAGATTTAATATTTGAGAACGTTTATTTTGTAAGATTTAAGGGATATATAAACCAGAAATATCTAATATTACATATCGAGTAAATATAGCAGGGACACGTCGCAGTTTCGCGTTTCGTTTTGTTTGTTCGGGAGTTGCATGTATATATAAGTCGGGCAGCGATGGTTATCTGCGAGCAAACAAATTGGGCCGACATAAATTTGGGAATAATCGCGATAAGGGGTCCGCAAGGTATTCCGGGGCTATGCGGCTTATGACGTTTCGGGTTTGGGGAATTCGGGCGTCGGGAATTCTTGAGATTCGAGTGCATCGGAGACGACAGAGCAGAGCAGCAGCAGCGCTTAACCGATGAATAATAAGTATACCGAAACCGACAAGTGCGCTTGTAAATCGGGCATATCGCGGTTATCTCACGGCCAATCAGTTACAGCAGTTAAAGCAGTTAGAGAGCACGGGACCGACGGGAGTGAATTATAAATTCAGAAATGCGTTAAGAGGAGTAGAAGAAGAAGAAGAAGAAGGGGGGGGGGGGGAGCGACTCTCTTGCTGCTCCTCGGCGCTCGGTATTTCTGATGAACAGGATGACTGGAATTCCAGGGGGCTTGATGCGCTATCTCGCAGCTATGCGGCCCCAGACGGTTACTATTAATTAAAATTAGATTGCAGATAAGATATCACCATTCAAATGCCTCGCGAGCAACGAGAATATGAGCTACTCCCTCATTACGTCTAATTGCGAATGCGAATGCGAATGCGAGAGAGGGCCCTTAATGAAAACTTCACTAACTCACCTTCTCCTCCTCCGCACCAAGAACCTACCAAATCACGAGATCAAACCGTGTGCGCTAAATTATACATACCTGCGCTTCCCGGGAAAATCCAACGTATTCCACTATATCTTCATCCCTCTGCATTTAATTAATGAATCTGCCTGGAACTAAAATCCAAAATAATACAATATTACGCTATGAAATTTAGCAGAAGCATCTGCAAGAAATAGCATTGCCAGACCATAAATTAGTAACTGAAACCGATGCAGTTAACGATTCTTAAAATCGGTACGTAACCGCCGTTACAGTCCATAATCAATATAAACTATTAATCATCGAGGCGTGATTTATTTCCGGAGCTAATGGCGTCGACGAATTTAACAGTTGAATATATTATTTCGTTGTCAATAAGTTGTCTACTTTAGTTTTATGGCAGTCATCGCTTAATTTTAACATCCTTCGTGGAAAAACACTAACTGGACTACAATTTAATTTTAGAGCGGTGTAATTATTTCTTTTTTTTTACAATTCCCGAATAAACGGTGTCATAAACTTAACTGCCCGCGTCTATATTTATCTTTCCCGCTCTCAGGAAGATGGCAGTTATTTCCGTTTTCTAAATAAGGGACTCACTTTGTGGTTACCGGGAATCGGTTTATAGGAGATTTCTTTTTATTGCTGTTTAACGCGTTTAACTACTACCGTGAACAGGAGTGTACAATTTAGGCATATTTTCTACTTTGTATTACATTATTTCTTTGGGTATTTATAATGAAGCTAACTTAAACTCGCCACCAATCTGCAATTGATTGTATTTTGTTTTATTGAAACTAGGTATAGGCCTCCAAATATCTGGTGTCACATGGGAGTGAAGTTTGCGCCGAGTGAGAAAGTATTCGGAAAGATAACGATATCCGCGACGAAGAATTATGAGTTTTCGGCAATGAAATTTAAGATGATCACTGCTCAAAGTGACACCAGATATTTGGAGGTCTATACTTGGAAAGTTTCAAATCGATGGCAATTATTTTTATATTTATTTGAGCCACGCAAATAATTACTAATTTTCAAGAAATTAACCTCCGCTCGCATGGATTTACCTCAAAATCCATTGAGGGGGTGTTTGCGGTTTTTCACGGAATTATAACCCTGAATGGATTTTGAGTAAATTTGGAAAGTTTCAGGTCAATGGCAATTGTTTTTATATTTATTTGAGCGACGCAAATAATTACAAATTTTCAAGAAATTAAGCTCCGCTCGCATGGATTTACCTCAAAATCCTTTGAGGGGGTGTTTGCGGGTTTTCACGGAATTATAAGCCTGAATAGATTTTGAGTAAATTTGGAAAGTTTCAAGTCGATGGCAACTGTTTTTATATTGATTTGAGCGACGCAAATAATTGCAAATTTTCAAGAAATTAAGCTCCGCTCGCATGGATTTACCTCAAAATCCATTGAAGGGGTGTTTGCGGTTTTTCACGGAATTATAACCCTGAATGGATTTTGAGTAAATTTGGAAAGTTTCAGGTCAATGGCAATTGTTTTTATATTTATTTGAGCGACGCAAATAATTACAAATTTTCAAGAAATTAAGCTCCGCTCGCATGGATTTTCCTCAAAATCCTTTGAGGGGGTGTTTGCGGTTTTTCACGGAATTATAATCCTGAATGGATTTTGAGTAAATTTGGAAAGTTTCAAGTCGATGGCAACTGTTTTTATATTTATTTGAGCTACGCAAATAATTGCAAATTTTCAAGAAATTAGGCTCCGCTCGCATGGATTTACCTCAAAATCCATTGAGGGGATGTTTGCGGTTTTTCACGGAATTATAATCCTGAATGGATTTTGAGTAAATTTGGAAAGTTTCAGGTCAATGGCAATTGTTTTTATATTTATTTGAGCGACGCAAATAATTACAAATTTTCAAGAAATTAAGCTCCGCTCGCATGGATTTACCTCAAAATCCTTTGAGGGGGTGTTTGCGGTTTTTCACGGAATTATAATCCTGAATGGATTTTGAGTAAATTTGGAAAGTTTCAAGTCGATGGCAACTGTTTTTATATTTATTTGAGCGACGCAAATAATTACAAATTTTCAAGAAATTAAGCTCCGCTCGCATGGATTTACCTCAAAATCCATTGAGGGGGTGTTTGCGGTTTTCGACGGAATTATAATCCTGAATGGATTTTGAGTAAATTTTGAAAATTTCAAGTCGATGGCAATTGTTTTTATATTTATTTGAGCCACGCAAATAATTACATATTTTCAAGAAATTGAGCTCCGCTCGCATGGATTTACCTCAAAATCCATTGAGGGGGTTTTGGCGGGTTTTCACTGAATTATAATCCTGAATGTATTTTGAGTAAATTTGGAAAGTTTCAAGTCGATGGCAATTGCTTTTATATTTATTTGAGCCACGCAAATAATTGCAAATTTTCAAGAAATTAAGCTCAAAATCCATTGTTTATGTTTTTTCAAGGAATTTTAATCCTAAATGGATTTTGAAAGTTTCAAGTCGTTTAATATTGTAAAATTTATAGACATATTTATATAAATTTTAAAATATCAAGGAAGCGTTAAGATCAATGGATTTCAAAAGGACTTCGAGATCAATTCCGTTAAATGTTACGGGATGTTTCGTTGGCGATTGAAAAAAAAATATAAAAATAATTGTCTATAACTTGAAACTTTCTAAAATAACCCAAAATTCATTCGAGCAGAATTTTGCGAAAAACTACATATTCGTAATCAGATTTTGGGATAGCAAGGAATTAAAAAAAACGTACAGTTTGTGTTCTTCAGTTTAAACGATTCCTTGTCATTCAATATTTGAAACAACTTCCTCTTAGAAAATTGTTGAAGAGTTCTTCAATTTGAACCATTTTGTAACTACTTTTTGAACTATTTCTTGTCACTTAATATTTGGAACTACTTCTTCTTAAAAAAATGTTGAAGAGTTCTTCAATTTGAATCATTTTGGAACTACTTTTTGAACTATTTCTTGTCACTCAATATTTGGAACTACTTCTTCTTAAAAAAATGTTGAAGAGTTCCTCAGTTTGAACCATTTTGTAACTACTTTTTGAACTATTTCTTGTCACTTAATATTTGGAACTACTTCTGCTTAAAAAAATGTTGAAGAATCCTTCAGTTTGAACCCATTTCTTGTCACTCTATATTTGGAACCACTTCTTCTTAAAAATCTGTTGAAGAGTTCTTCAGTTTGAAGCATTTTGGAACTACTTTTTCAACTATTTCGTGTCACTCAATATTTGGAACTACTTCTTCTTAAAAAATTGTTGAAGAGTTTTTCAGTTTTAATCATTTTGGAACTATTTCTTGTCACTCAATACTTGGAACTATTTCTTATAAAAAAAATGTTGAAGAGTTCTTCAGTTTGAACCATTTTGGAACTACTTTTTGAACGATTTCTTGTCACTCAATATTTGGAACTACTTCTTCTTAAAAAATTGTTGAAGAATTCTTAAGTTTGAACCATTTTGGAACTACTTTTTCAACTATTTCTTGTCATTCAATATTTGGAACTACTTCTTCTTAAAAATCTATTGTAGAGTTCTTCAGTTTGAACCGTTTTGTAACTACTTTTTGAACTATTTCTTATCACTTAATATTTGAAACTACTTCTTCTTAAAAATCTGTCGAAGAGTTCTTCAGTTTGAACCATTTTGGAACTACTTTTTGAACCATTTCTTTTCACTCAATATTTGGAACTACTTCTTCTCAAAAAATTGTTGAAGAATTCTTTAGTTTGAACCATTTAGGAACTACTTTTGGAACTATTTGTTGTCATTCAATATTTGAAACTACTTCTTCTTAAAAAAATGTTGAAGAATTCTTAAAATTGAACCATTTTGGAACTACTTTTTGAACTATTTCTTGTCACTCAAAATTTGAAACTACTTCTTCTCAAAAAATTGTTGAAGAATTCTTAAGTTTGAACCATTTTGGAACTACTTTTTGAACTATTTCTTTTCACTCAAAATTTGAAACTACTTCTTCTCAAAAAATTGTTGAAGAATTCTTAAGTTTGAACCATTTTGGAACTACTTTTTGAACTATTTCTTGTCACTCAAAATTTGGAACTTCTTCTTCTTAAAAAAATGTTGAAGAGTTCTTAAGTTTGAACCATTTTGGAACTACTTTTTCAACTATTTCTCGGCACTCAATATTTACAATTATTTCTCCCAAGCGTAGTTAATTAGTTTTAAGTGAATGAAACATATACTTTGTTAATATCATCTGATACTAATCCACCTTCGACATCATTAATATTTCATACAAAAAAAAAACCGTAAACGTATTCAACATGCAAAGAAAATAATGAATCACCGCAAACATCCCACCCACTTACACAATTAAGCCAGTCAACACTCCCACCAACTCCGTGATATATCGTGTCACCCATGTCGCCTTTTAATAAACTCAACAGCTACACGCAAATATTGTGACTTCTCCAAATATCGCACGTTTTGGCACGGCATTACAAAGTGTTCTAATCGTCGCGAAGAAAAAAAAAAAGGTTCGAAAATACAAAACCTGTCAGGATGATCAGTCGTATTCTCACTCGACGCTGATTATTTTTATTGCCCGACGTCGAGATTTCGGCGAGCCAACGAAAATATCGTGTCGCGGCGTCGAAAGACTCGTGGATTCGCGCCGTTTGTCAGGCGAAAGGATTGTTTGTTTTGTGTGTGCGTTTAATTGGAATTGTAAATCATTTATAAAATTGTTTAGAGTTTTAAGTAAGTGGTATAACATAATTAAAAATGCAATCAAGATGTATCAACGAAATAATAACATTAGACATGTAGAGTAACTCCAACGAGAGCTGGTGATGTGTCTTGTTTAAGAAATGCCCCATAAATACATTTCTTTCTATTATTATGTTTGTTATGAAGAAATAATAATGTTGCATGTATTTCGACTACAAATCAAAGGAGCATTCGACGACTGGTACAGCACTGGCGCCATCTAGTCTGTAACGCTAACACTAAATAATATGTTGGGTTAGAGTGAAATTTTGTAAGTACGTACAGTCAGAGAAAATACAAATGCGAAACTTGCTCAGCGAGGGAATGCTGCCGCATGTCGGTGCTTAGTTCGGTCGAAACCGGTCAGTCCCTGCTCAAAATGAATTATTAGGTAATAAAATTTACACGCCCCTAAGTGATCAAGTGACGGACTCCATATCTGCGATTTTTTAATCTTCCAATTTTTGGTGCGTCATTTTGAAAAATTTGAATAACTAAAATTTTTACGTCATATTGATATTTTTTATACATTTTTTATCAATTAAAGAGTAATTTTATTTAAAATTATTGGTAATATTTTGGTATTAATAATTTTATTTCAGTTTCGTGTAAATAATCCCATTTTTGCCAAGATTTGACCTTGAAACCCTCGAAAAATAAGATTTTATTTTTTTACTACTAACAATTATTATAATAATCTGAAAAATTCACATATATTTTTTACCCAAATAAAAGGTTATTTAGGGTATTCATGTTTTTATTAGGTTTAACTATTTTTTTTCGCCCGGAACCGATCAAGTGACGGTAAATTTTATTCATATATATATAGTCAAAGTTATATTTTTTATATTTTGTATATATTTATCGACAATTGAGCAGCAAAATTTTATCAAATTAATAATAGAGTAACAGTATGTTTATGTTGAGTTTAGATTCTTTTTTTTTTAATTTCAAATACCTTATATCTTTACCAGTTGCGGCTCGTGGAACATGTTGATGGTAGAGCCACTTATATAATACCCCCCCCCCTTTTTTTTGAAGAAACAAAGAACCGTTTATCTTCCTAGACCAATCGAATATTTTGGCCAAAAAATCAAAAATTTGGAACAAAAAAGATCTAAAATATCGGCCGAAAAAATAAAAAATCCTGGTTTAAAAATAAAAATGCAGACAAAAAAATTGAAAATACAAGCAAAAGAAAAATCATTTGCCATTATCAGCCCCAAATATAACTCTTTTTAGCTTAAAATAAGTTCCAACGAGAAATTCGAAAATAATAGCAAAAATTAAAATTAAAAAAAAATCGCACAATAAAATCAATAATCAAGTTAAGAAAATCTAAAATACGGGACAAAAAAATAAAAAATTAAGACCTAAAATCTAAAATTCGTACCCAAAAATCAAAGTGGTAGACCAAAAAATCTTGATTTTTAACAATCGAATCGAAAATTTAAGTCGACTAAAATTGAAACCAAAACAATCGAAAATACAAAATATAGGCCAAAAAAGTAGGGCCTAAAAAGGTGAAAATTTAGACAAAACATCGAAAACTCAGGCGTATGCAGACAAAAAATCGAAAATTTCTACAAACCAATCGAATATTTTGGTCAAAATAATGAAAAATAAAAAGAATTGGAACAAAAAAATCGAAAATACAGAAATGTAAAATATGGGCCAGAGAATCAAGAATCCTGATCTAAAAATAAAAAACACACAAAAAATCAAAAACTTAGGTAGAAGTAAAATAAGTTTTTGATCAGAAACTCGAAAACAATAGCCAAAAAATAAAAAAAAATCACGGAATGAAATCAATAATCCAAGTTAAAAAGTCTAAAATATTGGATAAAAAACAGACTTTAAATCTAAAATATTCGATACAAAATTTAGACCAAATATCTAAAATTCTGGCATAAAAATAAAAATGGTGGACCAAGGAAAGAAAAATTTTAACAGACAAATAAAGAAAATTTTAGGGCAAAAGATAAAAGAAAAGAAAAATCTACAATGTTGGCCAAAAAGTCGAAAATCTAGACAAAACATCGAAAACTCGGACCTAAAGATAATAAACGCAGACTAAACGAAAAATCAAAAATGCGGACCAAAAAATCGAAAATTTTGACAATAAAATCGAGAAGTTAGTAAAGAAAAATTTAGGTCAAAAGAATAAAAATAATAATAATACAAATTTGTAATGTAGGCCAGAAAATCGAAAATTTAGACATTGCATAGAAAATTCGGCCCTAAAGATAACAAATGCAGGCTGAAAAATCGAAAATTTCAACAAACAAAACTCGAAAATACCGGTAAAAATTAAAAAAATCTCGCATATAAATCGAATTATTGATTTTATAGAAATTTTAATCAAAATCAAATTAAAAATTTGGAACTAGAATTAAAAGTTCGGCCCGAAAAATAAAAAATGCGGACCAAAGAATCAAAAATTTGAACAATTAAATCAAAATAAAGAACATTTAGAATATTTAAAAAAAATTAAAAATACAAAGATAAAATATTTTGACCAAAAATATCGAAAATACAGGTCAAAAATTTAAAAATTCGTCTGGAAAAATAAAAAAAGCGGACCAAACAGTCGAAAATTTTACCAATTAAATTTAGACCAAAATAAATCATGTTTGGCCTAACAATCAAAAATTTAGACAAAAAAAATATCGAATATACAGGTAAAAATTTGCTAAGTACAATACTTTGTACTGATTCTGGATTCTAATCCAAGAATTTCATGAAAATTCTCCAATTTGAACCACGGTTTTGGATCTTAAACGCATAATTTGTGACCTCAAATTAAAAATTTGGATTTTAATTTGATAATATCTAAAATCCGAAATTTGAAATATTCAATCTAAGTTTTTGGCCCCTAAACGTAGAATTTGAGACTTAAAATTCAAAATTTGGATTCTAATACAAGAATTTCAATAAATATCTCGAATTTGGACCATAGAATCTATGGTTTTTAAACGCAAACTTTGTGTTGAAAAATCCAAAGTTTGGATTTTAATTTGATAATTATATAAACGCAGAACTTGAGACCCAAAATCCAATATTTGGATTCAATTGATCAATTTCATTTAAAATCTGGCATTTGGAACATAAAATCCAAGTTTTTGACTCTTAAACGCAGAATATGAGTCCTAAAATCAAAAATTTGGATTACAATCTAGGAATGTCATGTAGAATCTCAAATTTTGACCATAGAATTCATGGTTTTGGACCGTAAACACAAAATTTTTGCAATAAAATCCAAGATTTTGATTTTAATCCGATAGTTTTATTAAAGGTTTTATTAAAATACAGGGTGTTCCATTAAAAAAAAACTCTTTACAAAAATAATACATTTCAAATTTTGGCTCAAATGTAAAATTGAAATATAATGTGTGATATATTATCGTAAACAGAAAAAAATCTTGCATTAGAAAATGTAAAAATCCAATATGACGGCCATAAGAAAAACAAAAGTTGTCTATAGTTTCTCCGCCATCTTGAAAGCTACAATAAATCTAATAACATATTTAGATCCTCCATTAAAAAGTGCTCTAATAATGTCTTAGTGCAAAATGTGTAATAGTAATAGTTTTCGAATAAAAAATTAAAAATGAAAATTATTTTTTTTTATTTTTTCGCGATTTTTTGAAAACAAAAAAGGTAACTCCAATTTCTCAACAGATTATTAATCAACATTATAATACACAACTTTGCCCTAATTTAACCAACCTTGTATCTCTTAAGATAACTGAAATCCCCATGGTGCCGCTCGAAAAACGGGCACCCTGTATATTTCAATTTATCCTAAATTTATTTCAATTGTTGATAAATTTATAAAAATTTAAATGACCTTGAAAAATTCATCTAATTTGGTATTTTGATCAATAATTGTGATTTTTCCAGATTTTTTTTGTGGTTAAAAAAATTATATTTGAAAAAATCTTATTTTGGGGCTTCCCGGGTCATGTCGGGGTTTTTTTGATATACGGCTTACGACTACTTTGGTTAAGGTCACAACTAATGATATTTTCATATTTATTTAAAAATCTGTGTCGGGTGGCATTTTGACCATCTTATATCGGGATACCCTTTTATTACCTCATAAATGGATTTTAAGCAGGAAAGGAATTCGACCGAACTAAGCACAGACATGCGGCAGCATTCCTTCGCCGAGCGGGTTTCGCATTTGTATTTTCTCTGACTGTACAATGTTTACATTAAAAAACAAATACTAGATAATACAGGTGAACTAATATAAATATTTGAACGAATTGTAACGGATTCATCTGAGATTTAAAAAAAAAATCGTAAAAAACTCTTAAAAAAAGCATTTTCAGAAAGTTTGTATTTTTTTTCATAGAATACAATCCCTCAATAAAAAATAGGGGTTTCCGTTTGAAAAATCAAAGTTGACCTTCGTTTGACCTTGAAAATGAACGCCAAGGTCATTTTCAAGGTCACCAGCATATGTCCCCCTCCGAACCCTACAACTTTCATCTGAAACATTTTTACTTTCTCCGTTACGAAGTACGAGAAAGTATTGTGATCGTGATTTTTTTTTCAAAAATTTTTTTTACGGAAATATCCGTTTTGGGGTCCCTAGATGCCATTTCAACAATTTCTGGAAAAAATTGTCTTGTGTCTGTGTGTGTGTGTGTGTCTGTGTGTGTGTGTGTCTGCTGTGTGCGCTGTATCTCAAAAACTAATAGAGCAATTGATATCAAACTTTGAACATACTTCTGATTTGATAATCTGAAGAACTGAAAAGCTTTTGGTAAAATTTCGTACACCGAAAGTGGGCGTTTACCTTAACTGTTTTTTGTTTTTTGCCAATATTTTCTTAAATATGAAAAATATCACAAAAACATTTAAACAAACTTTTAAGACAACAAAGAAATGAACATCTTTTGCTTGAAAACATTTTTCATAAAATCATTTTTATTCGAGAAAAAAATTTATTATTTTTTTTTAATTTTTGGTTTGTAATTATAAAACTATAACAGTTACAGTACATTTATGTGAATAATAATTGAAGGGAATGCTAAAATAAACAATTTATAAGTTTTTTTCGAAATCCCTTTAGTTTTTGAGTAAACTGAGTTTTTGAATTTGAAGTATAATTTTCCCATCTTTCATAATTTTGACGTTTTAAACGTCAGTTTCATCCGAGTTTACACAACGCTCGATGTACATTTAAAATAATGATTTCGATTGAAAATAAACCATGAAAACGTAAATATAAATGGCTATGATACCATCAAGTCGGAGAAAGTAACATGATGGCCACATCACCATTTTTTGCCATGTTGCTCAGGTTACGAGATATTTGGGTGGCAATTTAAAATGGGACACAGAGGAAACGAAATAGCAGCACTCAGAATTGAAAATTGCATTCAACTATTAGAAAAATTGCAAAAGATTAACCTCATGAGGATTTTCTCTAGAAAACCCATTGTTTACATGAATGTTGAATGTGGTCGGATTTGAAAGATTGAAGCTTAAATTATAGATTGTACGCTTACGAGTTAGAAGTGAATAAATTCGTTAAAATAATTGACATTATTGTTCCTACGAATAATAAAATGTGTTAACGTTAAACAGACCATCAAAAGATAATGTAAACTCATCGAGTATGAGAAGATTAATACATCGTTTCAATTAAACCTCCGTGTAGACAACAAAAGTGAATTTAGCGATTCATCACCGGTGATCAATAAAGCCGATCGATTCCCACAAAAGAAAATCCACCCTCAACACCACCTCCAGCATCAACCCATCGTCCCAATAAAACATACAATGGGCACGACGGCCGCGCGGTGCCCAGTAATTATTTCTTAATTGCGCGTGCATGAAGGACGCGTCTTGTATTTTAAACAATGTAATAAAGCGCCTTCGCGAGATTGAAAGGAATGGGTATGATACCACCGCCGAGAGGAGAGTAATGAAGACGTCAGCTGTCAGGGCAGCTCTTCAAGTCAACCCGTAGGTGTGCACTAATGGCACACTCGCACTGCGATCCTTGTTACACAACCGACTGGCGTAAATGCCCTCATTTATATTAATAGCTTTAATATACTGTTATTCGCGTACACTCTGCGGTGGTTAAGGTGGTGATGATTATGGATAATGTGGATGGTTGAAAGGAAACGGATTTATGCCATCGTTTCTAGATTTTCTGTTGCTTCTCGTCGTTGCGGTGTTGGTGTCTGCAATACTTTTGAAGATAACGGTGCTGATTCTTTACCCATTTCGTCAAGATGTATTCCCTACGAAAAACTAAATTGTTGCGTCTTTCAAAGCTGATGACAGCTGATGTCAAAACTGACAGATAGCCTTCTGTGTTCCATTTTTATTTTTAGCTAAGTTGGCTCTGTTAGGGTGGCCAATGTAAAAAGTCACTAGATAAAACCACAGCCTCCTTAGTTAAAAATAAAAATAGAACAGAGTATACGTGACGTAACAAAACTTGTCAAAAGTACTTGACCTACTTCTTGGAGAGGAAAAAGAAGAGTACTTAGATAACTGGCAGATGATGACGTGAAATTTGAATCGGTCAATGTGGTAGACATGCGCGCGATAGCTAATCCATTTAATCAACGAGTTGAATTATGTTATTCAAGCAATGCTAACAAATAAATTATTTTCCGATTGACAATTAAACATAAACAAAAATTTAATCTTAAAAAATTAATTTTCTTCTCTCATTTTAGATTCACGAAGTATTTACAAATCAGTAGAAAAAAAAAACAAAATATTGGTGTTCCTTCTCTGTCTCGTAACGTTCGAGTTCAAAGAACTGAATTGTTTTGCTTGCATTGGTGAACTAGATCGCGGACTTGGCAATGTTATAAGATAATCGGTGAAGGCGACCTTCACCATGAGTGAAAGACTGAATGCTCCAGCGATCCTTTCTCTCCTACCATCGGATGAAAGTAAAATCGGACGCGCACAAAGAGTCCACTCCGCTGTATGCACGCAACTGCATTTATCTCAACGGCATCGTTTCGAATTTCTAAAAAATTAGAGTCTATAGATTTTACATCATAGGAAGTGGCTTTCTCGAGCAGGAAAGCCGATCTCGTTTACATACCGGTAACGAAAGGGAAATCCGTTTTTCCGCGTGGTGCCGTTGACCGTTTCGATTCTCTCCAATTTAACAATTAATTAATTGAGGAGTTGAACTGCAAAACTCAACTAATCCAATTTTGGGCCAAAATGAGCTTGGTATCGTTTCTTACTGTCCAAACATACATAAATCCGAATATGTGTGAATCACCTTTCAAAACGCAACAAATCATATTTAAAAATGCGGCTAAACATTCATTTTTTTTAAGCAACAAATAGACTTCCTGAACATTTTTCGCGGTTTCTGAACAAATTATAAAAGTGGATTTGTAGAGTTTTGCAGTTCAACTCCTCAATTAACCATGAAAATCCGTACTGAATTTAGCATTTTTTTCTTACACACAGCGGCCTACTTCGATTAGATGTAACACTTTTACATTTAGAAAACTGTAGTCATTTGTTGTAATTTGTATTTAAGTATGATGACGATCGTAAATTAGTTAGCATCTGCGGAATAGAGGAATTTCTTTTAATAACGTTTTTTGCTAAATGCCCATTCGAAAGTCTGCGTTTTATCCCCGAGATCAGGACATCAGAAATAACTCAAATAACGTTTGAGACAAAAAAAAGTATTTTTTTAGATATACCCAGAAATCAAAATGTAGAGCCGTCGGTAAAGTTTGCGCTGAGTGAGATAGTAGAGATGGGCAAAACTGCTACTTTTGAATCACGTTGCTACCTGTGATTGCTACTTTCTAATATAAGTGATTTTAAACTGTGATCAGGATTAGTAAACATCGTAACAACTTCTGAAATTGTTAATGGTTTCTCAAAAATGTTTTTGTTATGATTCTGCTAATATTCCACCTGTTGTTGCTTTTGATATTATACCTGTAACTGGAGGTAATATTTTGGCTATATTATTGCTATACTAAATAAATATAAGACTATCCTTGATTCAGTTCAAAATTCGAGGAGTATTTGGAGATTTTTGCAGAAAAACAGAATGTTTGTTTAGTAAATTTGAAAAGTTGGAAAGTTTTAGGTATGCCAGGTATTTGCCATTTTCGCAAAAATGCATTATTTGCTCTGTGCTCGAATGATTATTTTTTAATAAAATCATTAACCAATAGAGATATGAATTTTTGAAAATTTTCGTTTCAATTTTTCCAGCACTTGGCCAAAAACATCGCAGAAAAAAATATAAAAATGCAGGCAAACTTCCATGTGAAATCATGCTCATTGGCCGAAGTATCGCTAATTCAAAATCAATTCAGTTTTTGTAAATCCAACAATTTTCAATAGAGATATGGATTTTTGAAGATTTTAATTTTAATTTTTCGAGCACTTGAATGAAAACATCGCAGAAAAAAATATAAAACGCGTACAAAAAATTCCTTAAAACAATATTCTCAATGGTCGAAGTATCGCTTATTCAAAATCAATTTGGATTTTGTAAATTCAACAATTTAAATGGAGGTGTGAATTTTTGAAAATTTTATTTTTATTTTTTGAGCAATTGAACGAAAACATCGCAGAAAAAATATAAAACGCGCAGACAAAATTCCATAAAAAATCATCCTCAATGGCCGAAGTATAGTTAATTCAAAATCAATTTGGTTTTTGTAAATTCTACAATTTTCAATAGAGATATGGATTTTTGATTTTCGTTTTAATTTTTTGAGCACTTGAATGAAAACATCGCAGAAAAAAATATAAAACGCGTAGAAAAAAATCCTTAAAACAATGTCCTCAATGGTCGAAGTATCTCATATTCAAAAATAATTTGGTTTGTGTAAATTCAACAATTTTTAATGGAGATATGGATTATTGAAGATTTTTGTTTTAATTTTTTGAGCACCTGCTCCTTGGAGATTTTCGCAGTTTGGTAAATTGTTTTTTTTTCAGTTCATGAACATGATAGAATTTCAATTAAATGTCATGCGTTGATGTGATTATTTTACGATTGAACATAGCCGTTAATAATAGTTTATTCGCTGTTAAAATAAAAACCCTGTATAACGTGAGAAGACGGTTATATAAATCTAAACAAAAATTTGTACAATGCAAAATATTATTAAATGTAAATTCGTAACATTCAATATCCGTCGTGGCACTAGCCAGGGAAGTAGTTATTTGTTTATAGTATTAGTAAGACTTAGTTTTGCAGGCTGAATATTCACATATTCAGGCTATATTTCGTATTCATCACATTTATTTACATGAGGTTTTCTCAAGTTTAATTGTAAATTTGAATTTTCTACAAAACGAAATTCGACATTGTTTCAATTCAGGATGCAATCTTCTTACAAAGTAATTTTTTTAATGAATGCGAATTACTGTCGAAATAATTGAATTAATTGCGTATAATTTACAACGGTAACAAGCTTGTTGATGAACTCGCGGAAGAATGAAAACAATTAAACATGAACAGGAAACTGAAATGTCGATTTACAATTTAGTGATGATTAGTTCCGCCTGCGTAAATTAACTCGAAGGTCTTTAAGTAACTTACTGTTAGTCGATAGGATAACAGGGCTTTCGGAATTTTAAAAGTGTGTAAATTTCGATGCAAAAAACTTTATAAATGTAAAAATTTTGATAACCTTTCCTAAAAAAGTGAAGATTTTTGTATAACAATTTAATTAAAGTAGAATTTTCTGTGCAACACATTTTAAAAGTGTGGAAATTTTGATGCAAAGAACTTTAATGTAGAAGTTTTGATCACCTCACCTAAAAGAGTAGAGATTTTGGTACATCAATGTGGGATTTTCTGTGCAACGAATTTTAAAAGTGTGGAAATTTCGTTGCAAAGAACTTTATAAATGTAAAGCTTATGATAATCTCGCCTAAAAAAGCGGAGATTTTTGTATAACAATTTAATTAAAGTAGAATTTTCTATGCAACGAATTTCAAAAGTATGGAAATTTCGAAGCAAGGAACTTTAATGTAGAAAGAACTTTTGATCACTTCGACTAAAAGAGTAGAGATTTTGGTACATCAATGTGGGATTTTCTATGCAACGAATTTTAAAAGTGTGGAAATTTCGATGCAAAGAACTTTATAAATGTAAAACTTTTGATAACCTCGCCTAAAAAAGTGAAGATTTTTGTATAACAATTTAATTAAAGTGGAATTTTCTATGCAACAAATTTTAAAAGTGTGGAAATTTCGATGCAAAGAACTGTAATGTAGAACTTTTGATCACCTCACCTAAAAGAGTGGAGATTTTGGTACATCAATGTGGGATTTTCTATGCAACGAATTTTAAAAGTGTGGAAATTTCGATGCAAAGAACTTTATAAATGTAAAACTTTTGATAACCTCGCCTAGAAAAGTGGAGATTTTTGTATAACAATTTAATTAAAGTAGAATTTTCTATGCAACATGTTTTAAAAGTGTGGAAATTTCGATGCAAAGAACTTTAATGTAGAACTTTTGATCACCTCACCAAAAAGAGTAGAGATTTTGGTACATCAATGTGGGGTTTTTTGTGCAACGAATTTAAAAAGTGTGGAAATTTCGATGCAAAGAACTTTATAAATGTAAAACTTTTGATAACCTCGCCTAAAAAAGTGAAGATTTTTGTATAACAATTTAATTAAAGTAGAATTTTCTATGCAACACATTTTAAAAGTGTGGAAATTTCGATGCAAAGAACTTTAATGTAGAACTTTTGATCACTTCACCTAAAAAAATGAGATTTTGGTACATCAATGTGGGAATTCTATGCAACGAATTTTAAAAGTGTGGAAATTTCGATGCAAAGAACTTTATAAATGTAAAAATGTTGATAACCTCGCCTAAAAAAGTGATGATTTTTGTATAATAATTTCATTAAAGTAGAATTTTCTATGCAACAAATTTTAAAAGTGTGGAAATTTCGATGCAAAGAACTTTAATGTAGAACTTTTGATCACCTCACCTAAAAGAGTAGAGATTTTGGTACATCAATGTGGGATTTTCTACGCAAGGAATTTTAAAAGCATATAATTTTTGATGCAATAGATTTTATGATCACCTCACCTAAAAAAGTAGAGATTTTGGTGCAGCCATTTTATAAATGTAGAATTTTCTACGCAACGAATTCTAGAAGTATGTAAATTTCGATGCAAAGAACTTTATAAATGTAAAATTTTTGATAACCTCACCGAAAAGTGGAGATTTTTGTATAACAATTTAATCAAAGTAGAATTTTAAAATTATGGAAATTTCGATGCAAAAAAATTTATAAATGATAAACTCACCTAGAAAAGTGTAGATTTGTGTATAACAATTTAATTGAATTATTTTTTTAATCAATTTTAATTTTAATTGAATTTTCTTTGGAATAAATTTAAAAAAATGGAAATTTCGATGCAAAAAACATTATAAATGTAAAACTTTTGATAACATCACAGGTTTCTTAGTTAAGGTAAAAGCTGATACGAAGGGTGGTAGGTCGGTTACGATCCCACAATCCAATCAATTAGATATAAGACAGAGTTTTTATTTGCAACGAAAAATTATTTCCTTCTTTGATTATTTGATTTGAGTATTTACAAAAATATAATTATAACACCTAATCTATAATCTTAAGGTATAAACAATGTATGGTGCTTAAAAATAAGAAACTAATGGTTAACATAAAATATTTAAATTCACTTTAGAAACGGAAGCCTTAAATTTATCCAAAATAGAACAAAATTTATTTACTACTTTACATTTGTAAAATGGTCAATATTTTTCAAATTTTTGGATTGTAGCATGAGATCCACGTTTATTTAAGATACAAATCACAGATTGAATAATTTTTTAATCACATTCAAAGAGGGCGCAATTTTAAGCGAAAGCCATAATTATCTCCCAATCAAAGATTTAAATCGCCAGTGAAAGCAGTTGATGATGGCCGGCGACGCATAACATCAACGGCGATATTTTCAAAAAATCACGATTACATTAATCAATCGGTAAAAGTAATCAGTCCAGTTGGGATTGTTACTACCTAAAGAGTCCTTCCGCATTTTTGCATAAATCTCGAATTAGAACGGAAACGCTGTTTGCAAAAAGGTAAAATGCAACAAGGAGAATGCGTTTAGAATGTATTTATGTTGGTATATGAATTTTAAAGAATTATTAATTGTTCCTACCTTTTCACTCGCTTATTAGGGAAATTTTATTACGCAATTTCCGCTTTCGGAAAAGAATAAAAAAACTGTTTTTTTGTTTTTTTCCAATATTTGTTTAGATATGAAAAATATCACAAAAATATTTATACAAATATTGAAGACATCGAAGAAATGAACATCTTTTGCTTAAAAATATTTTTCATAAAATCATTGTTATTCGAGAAAAAAATGTATTATTTTTTTTTATTTTTGGTTTACACTTATGAAACGATAATAGTTACAGCAAATTTATGTGAATAATAATCTATAAAGAATTCAAAATCTTTTTAGTTTTTGAGTAAACTTACTTTTTAAATTTGCATTATAACTTTTCTATCTTTCATAATTTTGACGTTTTAAACGTCAGTTTCATCCGACTCTACACCACGTTAGATGTACATTTAAAATATGATTTAAACTGTTAATAAACCATGAAAGCGTAAATATAAATGATACTATCAAGTCGGAGAAAGTAACATGATGGCCTCATTACCATTTTTTACTTTCTCCGTTACGAAGTATTGTGATCGTGATTTTTTTTCAAAAAAAATGTTTACAGAAATATCCGTTTCGGGGTCACTAGATGCCATTTCAACAATTTCTGGAAAAAAAATGGGTCAATGTGTGTGTGACCCTTTTTTTTAATTGATCCTCTTCGTTCCTCTAGTCATCAAAATTTGCTGAAGGCGTTTAAATCAATGGCCATGCATATTGCATTATCCTGCGGTCTACATCGTATTTATACAATTCGAATAATTGTGCATTTCAAATGTTTGATACAATTTATAGTTAAGAGTTTAATAATTCAAGAGCTTTCCGCGCGCTCGTGCTTTCTACGGAACCGTTCTACTGTCAATCACAACGGTTTTTCTCGCTCTAAATATTTTACAGCGCATGTTTATCCAATTACAATTAATTTTTAATGCTCACAAAATTATTTCATGCGATCGTAAAATTTCTAAAACGCCTCATTATACCACTTTCGGAATCTGTTGTACATTATTTTGTTGATATAAAAAAAATTATATTCCTGTAATAGAAAATGTTATTATTATAATTTTAGAAAAAAAAATCATATTCCCTTAATAGAAAATCTAATTATTATGATTTTACCTTTCACATTTTTTTAATTATTGAAGTAAAACCTATCAGGCCGTTGTAAAGCCTATTAATATAAGTAAATTAAAACAAAGGTGGTGGGTGGTTCCTAAGGGTGGTGGATGGTCCCACTACAACCTGTAGACTCAAGCTCAGCAATATTTTTTAACTGATTCTTAAAAACTTTTTAAATGTTAAACAACACCTGTAAAACCGCGTGAAAGTTCCACATTAATTTCAACAGATGGTTAAAATTTTGAGAGACTATTTCTGAATAATGTGTTTTTACAAATTTCCAAAGAAAGCAATGGCAAGTTTACCACAACAAAAATGGTTGCACTAAAAAGAAAATTTTGATGACCAAAAAGGCGCATTTTTCAAAATACAAGTACGGATTGCACATTTATTTTAACAGATGGTTTAAACTTTGACTGACTAATTCTGAATAATGCGTCTTTACAATTTTTCAATGAAAATCCTCGCAAGTTTACTTACCACAACAAAAATGATTTCACTAAAACGCAAATTTTGATCACCAAAAAGGCAAATTTTTCAAAAATTCACTTGAGAATTCTACATTTCTATCGACAGATGGCTGAAATTTTGACAGACCAATTTTGAATAATGTCCCTTTATAAATTTCTTCAAAAAATAATCACAAGTTTACCACAACAAAAATGGTTGCACTAGAAAAGCAAATTTTGATAACAAAAAAAGCGAATTTTTTAGAAATTCACATGGCAATTCTACATTTATCGCTACAGATGGTTAAAATTTTGACAAACTTATTCGGAATAATGTGCCTTTACAAATTTACAAAGAAAATAATCGCAAGTTTACCACAACAAAAATGGTTGCACTAGAAAAGCAAATTTTGATAACAAAAAAAGCGAGTTTTTTAGAAATTCACATGGCAATTCTACATTTATTGCTACAGATGGTTGAAATTTTGACAAACTAATTCGGAATAATGTGCCTTTACAAATTTACAAAGAAAATAATCGCAAATTTACCACAACAAAAATGGTTGCACTAGAAAAGCAAATTTTGATAACAAAAAAAGCGAATTTTTTAGAAATTCACATGGCAATTCTACATTTATTGCTACAGATGGTTGAAATTTTGACAAACTAATTCGGAATAATGTGTCTTTACAAATTTACAAAGAAAATAATCGCAAGTTTACCACAACAAAAATGGTTGCTCTAGAAAAGCAAATTTTGATAACAAAAAAAGCGAATTTTTTAGAAATTCACATGGCAATTCTACATTTATTGCTACAGATGGTTGAAATTTTGACAAACTAATTCGGAATAATGTGCCTTTACAAATTTACAAAAAAAATAATCGCAAGTTTACCACAACAAAAATGGTTGCACTAGAAAAGCAAATTTTGATAACAAAAAAAGCGAATTTTTTAGAAATTCACATGGCAATTCTACATTTATTGCTACAGATGGTTGAAACTTTGACAAACTAATTCGGAATAATGTGTCTTTACATATATACAAAGAAAATAATCGCAAGTTTACCACAACAAAAATGGTTGCACTAAAAAGCAAATTTTGATGACCAAGAGGCGCATTTTTCAGAAATTTGCATGGGAATTACACATTTATTGCAACAGATGGTTGAAATTTTGACAGACTAATTTTAAATAATGTGTCTTTACAAATTTCCAAAGAAAATAATTTTCTTCTAAATTTTCGATTTTTTTGTTAAAATTTTCGAATTTTTGGTCCACAATTTTGATTTTTAGGATCGAATTTTTGGTCAAAGTTTTTAATTTTTTATCCTATATTTTAGATGTTTTTAACCTAAATTATTGCTTTTTAAATGCAACTTTTTTATTTTTTGCCGTACAAATTCTGATTTCTAGCCCTTCATTTTAGATTTTCTAACTTGAATTATTATTTTTTATGGGCGTATTTTTTTTTACTTTTTGGTTACTTTTTGACTACCGTTTTCGAGTTTCTAGTCGGCAACTAATTTTGAACTAAAGAGTTATTTTAGGAGGTGAAAATTGCAAATTAATTTTGTTTTCCTTGATTTTTCAATTTTTTTGGTTACCATTTTTTATTTGTAGACCATTATTTTTTATTTTTTTGGCCTAAATTGCAGATATTTGACCTGCATTTTTCATTTCTTCGTTCCAAATTTTAGAGTTTTTACCCGATATATTATTTGTTTTGATATTTTTTTACTTTCTCCGTTACGAAGTACGAGAAAGTATTGTGATCATGATTTTTTTTACGGAAATATCCGTTTTGGGGTCCCTAGATGCCATTTCATTTGTGTCTGTGTGTGTGTGTGTGTCTGTGTGGGTGTGTGTGTATCTGTCTGTGTGCGCTGTATCTCAAAAACTAATAGAGCAATTGATATGAAACTTTGAACATCCGTCTTATTTGATAATCTGAAGAACTGAAAAACTTTTGGTAAAATTTCGTACACCGGAAGTGGGTGTTTACCTTAACTGTTTTTTTGTTTTTTGCCAATATTTTCTTAAATATGAAAAATATCATAAAAACATTTAAACAAACATCGAAGACAACAAAGAAATGAACATCCTTTGCTTGAAAATATTTTTCATAAAATCATTGCTATTCGAGAAAAAAATATTATTAATTTTTTTTAATTTTTGGTTTATAATTATGAAACGATAATAATTACAGCAAATTTATTTGAATAATAATTGTAGAGAATGCCAAAATGAACAACTTCTAAAGAATAAGTTTTTTTCGAAATCTCGTTAGTTTTTGAGTAAACCGAGTTTTTGAATTTGAAGTATAATTTTTCCATCTTTCATGATTTTGACGTTTTAAACGTCAGTTTTATCCGCTCGATGTACATTTAAAATATGATTTCAATTGAAAATAAACCCATGAAAACGTAAATATAAAGTCGGAGAAAGTAACATGATGGCCACATCACCATTTTTTTTTGTTCATTTTAAAATAGCCATTACTAAATAAATTTACATTGTTACATGTCTGTTTTACGATAAGGTGTTAAGGTGAAGTAAAATTAATCAATCGAAAGAAAGTTGTCTGCAAAACAAAGATTCTCTCCACTGATAATTATTTATCTTGCGGCAACTGTTGCAAATACGAAATTGCGATTATCTTAAAGAAACATAAACAAACTGCATGATATGTAGAAATCTCCGCTGTTTTAATTAGGAAATTACGTAGGTCCGTTTTGAAAGCTTTGGATGTTTCTGTTTCTTTTTGCGGCGAGCGTCGTCGCCTGTGTAATTTTCAAGAAAGTAACACATTGGGTTTCTGGCCGATTTATTCAAATTAATTCAAATAAAAAGACGATCCGAACGGACGGGGCCGGCTGTTACATTCAGATGGCTATCTCCGGGGCCGAATAGGTGGATCGTTGTTAGATCCAGATCGAGGGAATCTGCATAATATTTGCATCTGGGTGCAAATGTGTTTACTATAAATATTCAGACTATTAAGATTCTACCTTGTACGTATACAGGGTGAAAATAAACATTTACGAAGAAATAACAAAAATATTATGGAGAAATGAACTGATGTATCACAGACACAATGAGCATTCGACATGAAGTTGTTCTGAGAAGACCACAAATAAAGTTTTGAGTTTAATTAATGTATGTATTCGAAACAAACATTTTTTGAAAGTCAATGATTATCTTCATTTACTTAAAGATATCTTAATTTAAGTTTATCATCGAGGGCTAGATTGAGATGGTTTTAACATGATGCTCCTCCTCATTGTTGGCTGGGTAGGAAGGATATACACAAATCCCGTGGCCACATAGATCACACAATCTGTCTATTTTTGACTTTTTCTTCTGGGGATATGTGAGAAATAAAATATATCGAAAGTCATGTTTGCATCCATTGACAGAAGATTCATGGAAGAAAGCTTCAAATTCTATGTTATTTATACTGTAATGTTAATGGTGAACTTTTTGAACATCTCTGCGATATTTACAATTATATTTTATTATACATTTGAATGCCCTTTTTGGTGAATCGAGTCGACACATTTTATCCAACTCGGAACACGTTGCCAAAGTTGGACGTTTTTTGCCCGTTTGTTTTTTTTGTTCGGGGGTTGAAGATTTCGAAAAGGGATCATTCCAATCTGAGTTTATCCCCTTAAAGTAGGGCCAAAATGAGATTTTTTCCCGAAAGAATCATCAAATTTTGTTGAAAAGTCGCTGAGTTATGTGCGAAAAACCTCAAAATACACTTTTTTTCAAACACCCATAACATGGTGCCAAATCATCGTAGGAACTTCGTTCTTCGAGTCCTGCATAGGGAATTGATCAAATTTTAATGCCCTCATGGTGGGTCAATTCGACAAAATTTTTGGACAAAAGTTGGACATGGTTTCTTGAAAAAACATTATTTTTCACAGGGGTGCTAGAGGGGGCGGGAGGGGTTACGCTTAAGTTCGCATGCATGACTTTAAAGAAGACACTTCAAAGTTTTTCGTCCTCAAAGATTCATCAAAATCGATTGAAAATACGCCGAGTTATGGCGGTTTGAAAATGGTCGAAATTTCACGAATTTCAAGTGTTTCATTTTTTTTTTCACCAGTGTATTTATACAAGAGGTAAAAGTAGTGCAAGTAGTCAAAAAAATGTTGACGGAATAAAGAGACACGTTTAGTTCATCCTTGAACATTTTTTCCAATTTTTTTTTTTTTTTTTTTTTAAAGGAAAGATGATTGACAGGAGTTCGGGTTTTGGAATCGAGGATGATGGGGACTTGGCTTAGCCAGCTAGGGCATTCAGCCACAACCAATTTGTAGTAATAATATTAATATTTAAATGAAATGGGGACAAACACTAGACACCCAGGGACCCGTACGGCCATTTTTCGTGTTGAAAAAGTGACCGTCCGGACGGGACTCGAACCCGCACCAACGGGGTCCAGAGGCCGGACCTCTACCCACTAGACCACCGCGGCCCCTTTTTCCAATTCTGTAGTAAAATTTTCGACTTTAAATTTTTTGTTTTATCCACGTTTTAACTGTTAAAAAAATTCTGCATCTTTAGTAAATCTAAAAAAAAAAACCTTTATTTGGCATAACCTCGTATAACAACTCAAAAAAAAACTCAAAACTTATAAACTTAACCTCCATATTTCTATATACAGTATGTTTTTTTTATCGTGGGCCATAGGATTTTACATGCAAAAAATTATACCTTGTGTTACTGTATATTTTATCATTTATTTTTGAAGCAAATTTTAGTTAGTAAAATAAATCAATTATTTCTCTACATGATGCGCTTCATTAGAATTATTTAAACATGTTCTATTCCATTAAAAAGTGCTTTTGCTCGGAACCGGACGATCGGGATTCGCTGTAGAAAAGTTGTCAATTATTTCCCTAAAATAAAAATTCCCTGACTTCTTGTAGAAAAATACAACTATTTTCCTGCTGGACAAACCTCTTATAATTGCCGTTACAAATTCCACCCGTTCTTCAACAGTATAAACAGACATGTTCTGCTATAAATTCGTTTGATTTCTTGTCTCACTAATCAATCTGACATTTCGGAAATTCAAGGTACTTTGATTATTTTTGCTCAGTTATTTATATTAAATAATTTCATTTTTTAATGGAATAAAACATGTTTAAGTTATTCCAATGTAGCGCATAATGTAGAAAAATAATTTATTTTTTACTTACTAAAATTTCCTTCAACATTTTCTGATAAAATATACATTAAAACAAGGTATAATTTTTAGCATGTAAAATCCCATGGCCCACGATAAAAAAAATATCCTGTATACATGTACACACATATCCCTTAGCTACCCGCCCCACATCTCTTCTTACAGTCCTTTCGACCTCCAGTTAGCTACACTTGTCCTCAATCTCACCAATAACTTACACACCTTTTTTTTTTAGTAAATGTAAATCTTTTTATTAAACGTATTTTTATGTAATTTTATATTTATTTAAAATAAAATTCTTACCAAGCACTGTTGAGCGAAGTTATGAACTAATTCCGTCGGTCGTTCTGGAGTGACTCGGTGTACGAAATTGTAACGAGTGAATGCGAATTATAGGAAGGCACATAATGGGGTGACCGTGCAGTTTAACTGCCGAATCGTTACACGGAGTCAGCAAGCTGTGAAAATTACATTTGACGCAATTAAAGAGTGCAGACGATTTTGACCTCACTTTTCCGAATAGACAATGCCTCCGATCGCATGTTGGAAATGTGAAATTTTCTATCCGCTATCCCGTCGATGTTGTTGACCGCGACATGTGAGATTCACTCTTTTTATCCGCCGGTACTCCAGATTAGCCTTTCACTAGGGGCCCCTCCTAGCCGGGTATAAAAGCACCCGGAGACAAGCAGTGGTCATCAGTCGCAACCACATCTCATCAAGTCATTCAACATGCGTTTCCTTGTAAGTGCAGTCATGGATTATTAGCGTTGAGGATTATAAATTAACAATTGTTTTATAGGAGGTAGCAATAATCGTGACGCTGGTCTGTACGGCCAATGCTGGGTTCTCCAGCAGTGGTTACGACGGAGGGCATGGAGGAGGCGATCAAGGCGGCCATGGGGGTGACGGCGGCGGCGGCGACGGAGGTCACGGTTTGGACTTTGGCGGCGGCGGCGGCGGTGGGCACTTCGATATAGGATCTTCGGGTGGACACTCCGAGGAACACCACGAGATACCCACTAAAACGATCGAGTACACCAAACCAGTACACGTTCCTGTAATCAAGAAAATCGGTATCCCGATTCCGCATCCCGTAGGAGTACCTGTGCCGCAGGTTATCAAGGTGCCAGTACCGCAACCGTACGCGGTCCACGTACCAGTACCACATCCAATCGCCGTCCCGATCTACAAACTGGTACCGCAAGAGATCGAGAAGAAAATCCCGATCACGGTGGAGAAACCGGTGCCGTACCCGGTGGAGAAACCCTACAAAATTGAGATCGAGAAGCATCATCCGGTCCATGTACCGAAACCATACCCAGTCCATGTGCCGGTGTACAAGCACGTGTACCACCACGTGCCAAAGCACGGGCATGGAGGCGGCGGACACGGCTGGCATTAAGAGATACTTTGGAGTACCAAGTAGCTCGCAAGTTTGACTGAGTCACGAATCATTCTCATCGACATATCATCATCATCATCATCACCCTACCAAATAATAGTCGTGAGAAAGTACGCACTTAATTATTACTATTGTTTAATTGTTTTTATTGTTTTTTTTTGTTTGTTTGTTGACTATTTTTTAAAATAAAACTATTCGAAAGTATATTTCACTTTCACTCCGCGGTCAGTGCCAAGGCCGAGAAATTACACACACACACACACGCACACCGACCTCTCGCTGGATCATCGTGATCACTTTCAAAAGGAAATTAACTAATGACTGGAATATTGATGTCGATCATCGTTGAGGTCGAGAGAAATTTAATAACACCTCGAAAGCTGGTTTACTTAGGAAAAAATAGTTTAGCACGGAATTACATCTGATTTCCAGAGTTTTTATTGATTCAAAAGTCGCGCATTTCAGAAACACTGCTCTGTATTAGATATGGGCAAAACTGCTACTTTTGAATCACGTTGCTACTTTCTAATATCAGTGATTTTAAACTGTGACTATGATCACATCGTAGAAAAAAAATATAAAAAACGTAGAAAAATTCCTTCAAAAATTATCCTCAATGCCCGAAGTATCGCTTATTCAAAATCAATTTGGTTTTTGCAAATTCAACAATTTTTAATAGAGATATAGATTTTTGAAAATTTTTATTTTAATTTTTCGAGCACCTGAACAAAAACATCGCAGAAAAAAATATAAAAAACGCAGGAAAAATTCCATAAAAATTCATCCTCAATGGCCGAAATATCGCTTATTAAAAATAAATTTGGTTTTTGTAAATACAACCATTTTCAATAGAGATATGGATTTTTGAAGATTTTTGTTTTAATTTTTTGAGCACATTAACAAAAACATCGCAGAAAAAAATAAAAAAAGAGCAGAAAAAAATCCATAAAAATCATCCTCAATAGCCAAAGTATCACTTATTCAAAATAAATTTGGTTTTTGTAAATTCAACCATTTTCAATAAAGAGTTTTGAAAATTATTGTTTTAATTTTTTGAGCACCTGAACAAAAACATCGCAGAAAAAATATAAAAAACGCAGGAAAAATTCCATAAAAAATCATCCTCAATGTCCGAAGTATCGCTTATTCAAAATCAATTTGGGTTTTGTAAATTCAACAATTTTCAATAGAGATATGGATTTTTGAAAATTTTCGTTTAAATTTTTTGAGCACTTTTACAAAAACATCGCAGAAAAACATATAAAAACAGCAGGAAAAATTCCATAAAAAACATCCTCAATTGCCGAAGTATCGCTCATTAAAAATAAATTTAGTTTTTGTAAATACAACCATTTTCAATAGAGATATGAATTTTTGAAAATTTTTGTGTTATTTTTTGAGCACCTGAACAAAAACCTCGCAGAAAAAAATATAAAAAACTTAGGAAAAATTCTATAAGTTCCTTGTTAAAAATAAATTTGGTTTTTGTAAATAACCATTTTCAATAGAGATATGGATTTCTGAAAATTTTTGTTTTATTTTTTGAGCACCTGAACAAAAACATCGCAGAAAAAAATATAAAAAGAGCAGGAAAAATTCCATAAAAAATCATCCTCAATGGCCGAAGTATCGCTTATTAAAAATAAATTTAGTTTTTGTAAATACAACCATTTTCAACAGAGATATGAATTTTTGAAAAATTTTGTTTTCATTTTTGAGCACCCGAACAAAAACATCGCAGAAAAAAATATAAAAAACGCAGGAAAAATTCCATAAAAAATCATCCTCAATGGCAGAAGTATTACTTATTCAAAATAAATTTGGTTTTTGTAAATTCAACAATTTTCAATAGAGATATGGATTTTTGAAAATTTTCTTTTAAATTTTTTAACAAAAGCATCGTAGAAGAAAATATAAAACATGCAGGCAAAATTCTATAAAAAATTATCCTCAATGGCCGAAGTATCACTTATTCAAAATAAATTTGGTTTTTGTAAATTCAACCATTTTCAATAAAGGTACGGATTTTTGAAAAAAATTTTGTTAATTTTTTGAGCACCTGAGCAAAATTATCACAGAAAAAAATATAAAAACAGCAGAAAAAAATCCATAAAAAATCATCCTCATTGGCCGAAGTATCGTTTATTAAAAATAAATTTGCTTTTCGTAAATACAACCATTTTCAATATAGATATGAATTTTTGAAAATTTTTGATTTCATTTTTTCAGTACCCGAACAAAAACATCGCCGAAAAAATATAAAAAACGCAGGAAAAATTCCATAAAAAATCGTCCTCAATGGCCGAAGTATCACTTATTCAAAATCAATTTTGTTTTTGTAAATTCAACAATTTTCAATAGAGATATGGATTTTTGAAAATTTTTGTTTTAATTTTTTGAGCACCTGAACAAAAACATGGCAGAAAAAAATATAAAATATGCAGAAAAAATTCCATAAAAAATCATCCCCAATGGCCGAAGTATCACTTATTCAAAATAAATTTGGTTTTTGTAAATTCAACAATTTTCAATAGAGATATGGATTTTTGAAAAAAAATTTTTTTGAGCATCTGAATAAAAACATCGCAGAGAAAAATTCCATAACAAATCATCCTCAATGTCCGAAGTATCACTTATTCGAAATCAATTTGTTTTTTGTAAATTTAACAATTTTCAATAGAGATATGGATTTTTGAAAATTTTTGTTTTAATTTTTTGAGCACCTGAACAAAAACATCGCAGAAAAAATATAAAAAGAGCAGGAAAAAATCCATAAAAATTATCCCTAATAGCCAAAGTATCAATTATTCAAAATACATTTGGTTTTTGTAAATTCAACCATTTTCAATGAAGATATGGATTTTTGAAATTTTTTTTGTTAATTTTTTGAGCACCTGAACAACATTATCGCAGAGAAAAATATAAAAACAGCAGAAAAAATTCCATGAAAAATCATCCCCAATGGCCGAAATATCGTTTATTAGAAATAAATTTGGTTTTTGTAAATTCAACCATTTTCAATAAAGATATGGATTTTTGAAAATTTTTATAATAATTTTTTGAGCACCTGAACAAAAACATTGCAGAAAAAAAATATAAAAAACGCAGGAAAAATTTAAAAAAAAATTATCCCCAATGGCCGAAGTATCGCTTATTCAAAATCAATTTGGTTTTTGTAAATACAACCATTTTCAATAGAGATATGAATTTTTGAAAATGTTTGTTTTAATTTTTTGAGCACCTGAACAAAAACATCGCAGAAAAAAAATATAAAAAACGCAGGAAAAATTCCATAAAAAATCGTCCTCAATGGTCGAAGTATCGCTTATTTAAAATCAATTTGGTTTTTCTAAATGCAACAATTTTCAATAGAGATATGGATTTTTGAAGATTTTTGTTTTAATTTTTTGAGCACCTGAACAAGGAGGCGCATTTGGAGATTTTCGCAGGTATATATTGAGAATACTCAAGATTACCAATTAATAAAATAAAACAATCTCCACTTCCCTTGATGACTGAAAAAGAATTAATTTCTCCACGCCGAACTCGGAATTGGCACGCAGCAATTTTTTCATTTCAATTTTTTCAAAATTCATCATCTCTCATAAAAATCCAGCTAAGGTAATCGATTCAGAATGCTGAAGGTAGTCTTGAGCATTCTGAATTAATCATATAAAAGACTTCCATTCCCTGGATGAAAAAGAATTCATTTCTCGACGCCGAACTCGGAGTTTTTTTTTCAAAGTTCTCCAATTTCCATAAAAAATAGTTCTGAATGCCTTGCAATGGGAGTGGGCACAATGGAAATCGATTCGAAACTTTAAGAATTTAAGAACAGTTCTGTGAAATTGCACAGTTAAATAATGGTCACCTCAATATATTTTCTTTTGTATTGGCATAACCATTTTTGACATCCATCATTGATGTATTCATTACACCGCAATTAATTCCTATTATGAAAAGGCAGTCACACTAGAAAAAAAAGCGTCAAAGTGTTGTTTTGCGGTGGCGGTTCTCATGAAATTAATAACGTCCGTGCCTCACCCCAGGGAGGGTGGTTTCGTGTGAATGGCTCGGAAAATGGGGTGGCGGACTTAGCAGTTGTAGTATTTTCGAAATGCAAGTGTCAATCAATCGCTCGTGCTAATTCCCGGCACACTTTCTGTAATTGCCGAGAGTAATCCAACACTCACCCCGAACTAAGCAGCTTAGGATTTCATACCCCGGCGGCTTCTCCGCCATAATTAGCGGGTACGTAACGCCCCGCATCCCCCGCATCCCCCGGGACCCAAACACAGCAAATTATTATTTCAATGTCGATTTAATAACATTTGCGCGAATTATTTTAATACGAGCCCCTGAAACGTAATTAAGTTTGTAACACTAGATATTTCCGGGTGCATATGAAATGACTTCGGGGGGCCGCGCCGCCCCCGTAAACGCATTACGCGGTGTACGTGGAGATTCAATTAGACCCCTCGAGAGGCGCGCTCGTATGAAATTTTAAATATTCACCCTTTCCCCGATATTTAATGCCTTAATTGTTTTAAACGCGGAAACTTTTCTTAAATTTTATCTCTACGCTCGAGTGGAGGGCGCGCAACTTTCCTTCTAAATTTCACACAGAAATACAATATAAATTCATTAGATTTACATAAAAATCGGGGGCCAACTTTGTACGCTCCACAATGGGACGGATCCCGCTCTTTTGTGAGCGGCAAAAAAATTCAGCCCTAAAAGTAACGGCGGACACAATGTGTAAATTACGTTTTGTATATTTAAAGCGGGAAGGAAAAAAAAGAACGGGTTACGTCTCTCTGTCGGACGGGATGCGAGACGTTTGTCGTAAGTAATTCATAAAAGGATACTGAAACATTTAACTCCCACTTACTTTATGTCTCTGTTAGCATTAAAGGCCCTCATAAATGTTCCCGAGAACAATAACCGACCAAATTAGGGAATGATTAAGTGGTTAGTGATTTTAAAGTATGCATTATTCTTAGAGCCAATTGTATTCGCCGCAAAGTACATTATTATGGGAGGGAAGTCTTTTTATTAGGGTTTAAATGACAATGACTATTTTTCTTATGGTTAAGAGCTTCCATATAAACATGTCATTTTGTTTTGGTTATGGAAAATTCTCCCTGCAATAGTGATGATAATATATGTTATATTATAATAATACTTTACTTTATTTTATTTATAGATCATTTTACCCGTTCATGTATTTTATTTTATAACTACTTTAAATTTACTTTTTTATTCATAGGTTTATTTTGCTTATTAGCTTTTAATCTAATTTTAACATATTTATATTATCTTAACCCATCAGTACGATAACATATTTTTTATTACTTAGCCCAAAGCATTATACCAAGATATATTTTTGTATTCATGTATGTATATCCTGACGAGTGTAAACAACTGTTTTAGCACGAATAAAATACTATTACTATTACTTTATTAATGTCAGTCAGTGACGGCTTGCGAGGTGACTTATGGTACGGCCGGGGTAGCAGAGGTGACAAAACAGATGGGTAGGGTCAGGGCCATTTCCGGCGGGGGTGCAAAAGGTGCATCCACACTAGAGGTTCTGCCACGTTCGGCCGACAAACTGTATTTTCACCCTCAAGTGTGCGGGGAATGATTTTTTCCCGACCACCTCTGGGTTTTAGTCTAAGATTCTCAAAACGGTAAAGTTGATTTTGTGCATGCGATTAGACTGATTAAAGTTAAAAGATATGCGGAGGCATGTTCACACTTTTGATCTAGAAGAATTTCAAAATTATTTGCTAGCAAATAATAATCATTCTATTAAATCACTGCTACTTAAAACCACTGCTATTTAAACTGTGACTTAAACTGTGATTGTTCCTTAATGAACTTTGACAAAAATCGAAATTAATAAATCATCTGAACCGAACAGTAATTTCTGAAATTTCGCGTTCTTAAAGTTGACAAAAAAAAATTGAAAAACAATTGTTAGGACTTTAATAAATTTACTTAAAATGGATCAATCTTCAAGACAGCGTAAAAATCTGGAAATACCACGTCTCAAGATTACGAAATAATTCCATTTGAACCGAACAGAATAAATTTATGAAATTTCGCGTTTTTTAAGTTGACTTAAAAAATCGAAAAACAATTGTTGCAACTTTAAAACTTTCAAAATTTACTTAGAATATATCAATCTTCGAGACAGCGTAAAAATCTCGATATGCTTCATCTCAACATTTTGAAATAATTCCGTTTAAACTGAACAAGATAACGGAAAAACCTCGAAACGCTCCATATTTAGATTTTGAGATAATTCCAATTGAACCGAACAGAGTCAATTTCTGAAATTTCGCGTTCAAAATTGAAAAATAATTGCTGCGCGCCAATTCCGAGTTCGGCGTGGAGAAATTAATTATTTTTCAGTCATCCAGCGGAATGTAGGTTATTTTATTTGATTAAATGGTAATCTTGAGTATTCTGGATCGATTACCATATCTAAGTTTTTATCAGAGATGTTGTACTTTGAAAAAAATCGAAATTAAAAAAATTGCTGCGTCCTAATTCCAAGTTTGGCATGGAGAAATTAATTATTTTTTAGTCATCCAGGGGAATGGAGGTTATTTTAATTGATTGAATGGTAATCTTGAGTATTCTAGATCGATTAACATATCTAGGTTTTTATGGGAGATGTTGAACTTTAAAAAAAAATCGAAATTAAAAAATCGCTGCGCGCCAATTCCGAGTTCGGCGTGGAGAAATTAATTATTTTTCAGTCATCCAGCGGAATGTAGATTATTTTATTTGATTAAATGGTAATCTTGAGTATTCTGGATCGATTACCATATCTAAGTTTTTATGAGAGATGTTGAACTTTGAAAAAAATCGAAATTAATAATTCGGTGCTCCATCGTTAAGATATTTTTTCAAGGTAGTGAAGGTTATTACTAGACATTTTTTTGAGGTTATTACCATTCCTCCAATTATCAATATAGAGTGATTGCTGTAGCTAACATTTTTTTAAACGAGTTGACGAACTTTAAAAAAAGTCGAAATTATTAACTGGGTGCGGTGCTTCCAAATTCCAAGCGCAGGATGAAGAAATTAATTTTATTTAGTCATCAACAGTAATGGAGGTTTACTTCATTCCTTTTACTTGTTAATATAGAGCATATATAGTTAATATATAGTTAATTTCCATAGCAAATTATTTTGTGGGAATTGGTGAACTTTGAAAAAAATCGAAATAATTGAAGCGACACGTGAATACAAAACGCAAGTCCATTCAATTACACTTCTAATGAAATCGTGTACATTTTTGTACAGAGTGATCAACAACGTTTGAGTTCGGTTCAAATTTCCCCTCTGAAAATTATAACTCTAAATTTATATTAGAATTTCGATTGAATTATCTCAAAATCTAGCGAAAGGAAGTTTGCAGATTTTTAATGAATCGTGAAGCAGAAGCAATTTTGAGTAAATTTGTAAAGATTCAAGTTTGTGGCAATTGTTTTTATATTTTTTTTTGAGCTCGTGAAAATTTCACAATTTCAGATTTATAGTAGCCTCACTTCTGGTGCGATCATTTTGACATCTGGAGGCAGATTTTTAGAGATTTTTATTGAATCATGAACTAGAAGCATTTTTAAATAAATTTAGAAGAAATCAAGTTTGTGGCATTTATTTTTATATTTTTTTAACGGTCAGTAAACTTCGCAATTTCAGATTTGCAAACGCCTCACTTCTCGTGCGATTATTCAGAAATCTGGCGGCATGATATTTTGGGATTTTTATGGAATCATGAAGTAGAAGCATTTTTAAGTAAATTTGTAAAAATTCAATTGTTTTTATATTTTTTTGAGCACTCGTGAAAATGCGCAATTTCAGATTTACTGTAGCCTCAGTTCTCGTGCGAATATTCTGAAATCTAGTGAAAGGGTGTTTCCAGATTTTTACTGAATCATAAAGTAGAAGTATTTTTAAATAAATTTAGAAGAAATCATGTTTGTGGCAATTGTTTTTGTATTTTTTTTATCCTTCGGGAAAATGCGCAATTTTAGATTTGCAATCGCCTCACTTCTCGTGCGATTATTCTGAAATCTGGTGGCATGATATTTGGGGATGTTTATTGAATCGTGAAGTAGAAGCATTTTTAGGTTAATTTAGAAAAATTAAAGTGTCAATTGTTTTTATTTTCTTTAAGCGCTCGTGAAAATGCGCAATTTCAGATTTACAGTGGTCTCAGTTCTCGTTATTTAGTGAAAGGGTGTTTCTAGATTTTTACTGAATCGTAAAGTAGAAGCATTTTTAAATAAATTTAGGAGTAATCAAGTTTGTGGTAATTGTTTTTATATTTTTTTTAACGTTCAGGAAACTTCGCTATTTCATATTTGTAAACGCCTCACTTCTCGTGCGATTATTCTGAAATCTGGTGGCATGATATTTGGATTTTTTATTGAATCATGAAGTAGAAGCATTTTGAAGTAAATTTAGAAAAAATCAAGTTTGTGGCAATTGTTTTTGTATTTTTTTTATCGTTCGGGAAAATGCGCAATTTCAGATTTGCAATCGCCTCAATTCTCGTGCGATTATTCTGAAATCTGGTGGCATGATATTTGGATTGTTTATTGAATCATGAAGTAGAAGCTTTTTTAAGTAAATTTAGAAAAAATCAAGTTTGTGGTAATTGTTTTCATATTTTTTTAACGTTCGGGAAAATTCGCAATTTCAGATTTACAATAGCCTCGCTTCTCATGTGATTATCCTGAAATCTAGAGGCATGATATTTGGGGATTTTTATTGAATCATGAAGTAGAAGCATTTTTAAGTTAATTTAGAAAAATTAAAGTTTGTGGCAATTGTTTTTATATTTTTTAACGTTCGAGAAAATGCTCAAATTCAGATTTACAAAAGCCTCACTTCTCGTACGATTATTCTGAAATCTAGCGGCATGATATTTGGAGATTTTTATTAAATCGTGAAATAGAACCATTTTTAAGTGAATTTAGAAAAATTCATATTTGTGGCAATTGTTTTTATATTTTTTCTAACGTTCGTGAAAATGCGCAATTTCAGATGTTGCCTTACTTCTCGTGTGATTATTTTGAAATCTAGTAGCATGATATTAGGAGATAAAATGTCAGATTTTTATGGAAGTGCGAATCTTATTATATGCGTGATTGTACAAGAAACAATGGAATTAATTAAATTGGTTATCTTAATTGATCCGATATCCCACAATTGATAAACCTCAGGCAAAAGTGATTCTTCAGAATCTGTGAGCAGAAGTATCAGTTCTGTATATGTGTGTGTGTCTGTGTCGGAACAGCACCAAACGACAAAACGAAAAAAAAAAGGTAACGTTGATGGATGTCGTTATAATTTTCCACGGTGGTAGTGGCAAGCGTGTAAATGCAAGGTGTCCGTGGTCCGGACAGACATCACATTGTGACCGTGAACACATAAATTAGCCGGGGACTTGTGACCGGGGGCCCTTTTCGCCGTTTATTTGTTCAAATTGTATTCAATACGTCGGGACCGACCGTAAAAATTGGGAACCTGTAGGATCCCGGCCCCCATGCATACTTTACGAGATCATCCCCGCACGATACGCTCATTTTTATAACTCCTTATTATTCTCGCATCTCACTTTTATTGCGGATAACATGCGCCAGATTGACTTTACAATCGTGTAAATTGAATTTCTTTTTTTATGGCGACTAGGGTATTTTTTTACATGCCATAATCCACTCGGCGAATTAAACGCACATTTACATAAAAATTAATTTCGATATGGTAATTGAAAAAGCGGGTTATTTATAATTATAATAGAAACCAAAGTGTTTTGCTTCAATTACCCTACATCGAAGAAAATAGATCTTAGTTGTTTTCAGGGATGACTCGTTATTTAGAGCCAAGGAGCTATGGTACTACCAGTAGTTTCAAGCTCAGCACTAATTTTTAACTAATTCTTAAAACACTTTTTCGGCAGTTACTTTGGTCTAAGAAGATAAATCGTTTTTTCTTTCTTCAAAAAAGTATTATTATATTGTATAAGTGGCTTTACCATCAACATGTTCCACGAGCCGCCACTGGTTGTTTTAGTTGAAGAAATTGGCAAAAAAATCGAAACCTTTCAAAAAAGTATTAGGATTTCACTTCATAGTCACATAGGCCTTGATTCGGTTATTTGAAGTGAAATCTTTGCTTGCACTCTCCATTCACGCGTCAGCGCGCGCACAAGCACATGAAAACCTAACAACTATCATTTAGCAGTGGCGGCTGGTGGAACATTTTGATGGTAGAGCCACTATTCCTTCTTTCTGAAAAAAAAAATCGCTAGATTTAGACGTTACAATTGGAAAAATCCGTCAAAGGATTTAAAAGTTATGTGTTTTCAAAAATAATTTGCTCGCAGCACAAAACTGCAATTTGAACACTTTAGAAAAAAAATATTTTCAAATGTTTGAATACTTTTTTAAAGAACATAAAATTCACCAGATTTTGACGTTTCGATTGGAAAAATCTGTCAAAGAATTCAGAAGTTATACGCTTGTAAAATTTGTATTTCCAAAAATAATTTACTCGCAGCTTAAAAAACTGCAATTTGAACACTTAAGAAGAAAATATTTTTAGATGTTTGAATACTTTTTTTAAAAACATAAAATTCACTACATTTTGCCGTTTCGGTTGAAAAGAAATCGTCAAGGGATTCAGAAGTTACGCGCTTGTAAAATTTGGATTTTCAAAAATAATTTGCTCGCAGCTTAAAAAACTGCAATTTGAACACTTAAGAAGAAAACATTTTTAGATGCTTGAATACTTTTTTAAAAAACATAAAATTCATTAGATTTTGACGTTTCGGTTGGAAAAAATCCGTCAAGGGATTCAGAAGTTACGCTTTTGTAAAATTTGGATTTTCAAAAATAATTTACTCGCAGCATTAAAAAACTGCAATTTAAACACTTTAGAAAAAAAAATTCAAAATGTTTGAATGCTTTTTTAAAGAACATAAAATTCACCAGATTTTGACGTTCCGATTGGAAAAATCCGTTAAAGAATTCAGAAGTTACGCGCTTGTAAAATTTGAATTTTCAAAAATAATTTGCTCACCGCATAAAAAACTCCAACTTGAACACTTTACGAAAAATATTTTTAGATGTTTGAATGCTTTTTTAAAGAAAATAAAATTCACCAGATTTTGACGTTTCGATTGGAAAAATCCGTTAAAGAATTCAGAAATTACGCGCTTGTAAAATTTAAATTTTCAAAAATAATTTGCTCGCTGCATAAAAAACTCCAATTTGAACACTTTACAAAAAATATTTTTGGATGTTTGAATGCTTTTTTAAAGAACATAAAATTCACCAGATTTTGACGTTTCGATTGGAAAAATCCGTTAAAGAATTCATAAGTTACGCGCTTGTAAATTTTGAATTTTCAAAAATAATTTGCTCGCCGCATAAAAACTGCAATTTGAACACTTAAGAAAAAAATATTTTTAGATGTTTGAATGCTTTTTTAAAGAACATAAAATTCAGGATATTTTGACGTTTCGATTGGAAAAATCCGCCAAAGAATTCAGAAGTTACGCGCTTGTAAAATTTAAATTTTCAAAAATCATTTGCTCGCCGCATAAAAACTGCAATTTGAACACTTAAGAAAAAAATATTTTTAGATGTTTGAATGCTTTTTTAAAGAACATAAAATTCAGGATATTTTGACGTTTCGATTGGAAAAATCCGCCAAAGAATTCAGAAGTTACGCGCTTGTAAAATTTAAATTTTCAAAAATCATTTGCTCGCCGCATAAAAACTGCAATTTGAACACTTAAGAAAAAAATATTTTTAGATGTTTGAATGCTTTTTTAAAGAACATAAAATTCAGGATATTTTGACGTTTCGATTGGAAAAATCTGTCAAAGAATTCAGAAGTTACGCGCTTGTAAAATTTGAATTTTCAAAAATAATTTGCTCGCCGCATAAAAAATGCAATTTTAACACTTAAGAAAAAAATATTTTTAGATGTTTGATTGCTTTTTTAAAGAACATAAAATTCACCAGATTTTGACGTTTCGATTGTAAAAATCCGTTAAAGAATTCAGAAGTTGAGCGCTTGTAAAATTTGAATCTTCAAAAATAATTTGCTCGCCGCATAAAAAACTGCAATTTTAACACTTAAGAAAAAAATATTTTTAGATGTTTGAATGCTTTCTTAAAGAACATAAAATTCAGGATATTTTGACGTTTTTATTGGAAAAATCTGTCAAATAATTTAGAAGTTATTCGCTTGTAAAATTTGAATTTTCAAAAATAATTTGCTCGCCGCATAAAAAACTGCAATTTGAACACTTAAGAAAAAAATATTTTTAGATGTTTGAATGCTTTTTTAAAGAACATAAAATTCACTAGATTTTGTCGTTTCGATTGGAAAAATCCGCCAAAGAATTCAGAAGTTACGCGCTTGTAAAATTTGAATCTTCAAAAATAATTTGCTCGCAGCACAAAAGAAAACTGCAATTTGAACTCTTAAAAACAATATATTTTAATATGTTTGAATGCTTTTTTAAAGAACATAAAATTCTCGAGATTTTGACGTTTCAATTGGAAAAATTCGTCTGAGGATTCAAAAATTGCTCAAAAATTAAATCAATTTCTGCGAGAAATTTTTATTGTCAAATATTTGAACAGCAAAAAAATGGGAAAGAATGTACATGTACCTAAAATTACTAACTATGATTTTTGAAAATTTTTGCTAAACACTTAAACAAACCAAAAATCGTTAACAAAATTGAGTTCCTCAAATATTTTGATACATCCACAGAACGAGCACCTTTAAAACTAACTGTAATTTTGAAAATGTATTTTTGGGTGTGATCATTTTTTTTAAATTAATTTAAAAAAAAATACTGATATAATAGAAAACATCTGCCTTTAGAATTAACTACGTTTTTTGAAAATGTATCAATTTTTGCGCGAGTTATGAATTTTTGGAAATTAATATTTTAAGTTAAGTAACACTTAAACAAAACAAAATACATAATTAAAATCCGTGAAAAATTGCTTTGGGCGCCGCCAGTTTGAAACCTCTGGTCTACATCACCAACTGAAAAAAATAAGCCCATCTAAATATTATTTACCTTTCACCAAAATTGTTTTCTCTTTACTGGAACTTCTCGAGACGAAGAAGTTCCACAATCATTTAATTTAATACAACGTATGAATAACAATTTATCTTCTACGGTGTTAATCCGTCTAATCGCTCGCCATTTTCCATCAGGTGTGTGTGTGCTACGTGAACCTGACAAAGCTGCACTCGGGCCGGGCAAATTTATGGCGTCACGCTCCGAAAGAAACCGCCCGACTTCCCAACACTTAATTACACGCAAAATTATCTCGGTTACAAATTTGTTAATTTCACATTGATTGCCCAGAGAGTGGCTGGCGCGCCCCGTAATCGTAATCTCGGCGGGCGACGAAGATAAAAGAAAGAAGTAAAGGAAAAGAAGTTCCCGGATGAAGGGCGAGAACTAATCTAAACCGCTGAACTTTATTTGTTCCGAAACGGTGAGGAGAAATTTTTAAAATATTTGGTCGATAGGTGGTGTTGTAAATTTTAATGGAACTATGAGTACCATGCTACAAACTGGGTACTTTATATTTAAAAAAAAATAATGTAATTAATAAATGCATAAAATTTCTGAGAAACTGTGGTGGTACAATAAAAATTTTGAGTAGTATTATCTAGTACTATAATTTGATGTAGTTTCGTTTTTTTTTACTGGTGGGTATTTTTCTCTTTAAATCGCAGTTTTTCCACAAATTTCCAATATATATATATTTCCGTGATGCTGGGAATGACTTTTCGGCGCGGACGGCACTAAAATCGTACCCTGAGGTCCGGACGTCGCGACGCCCCGGATCGAACCGTATTACGTAATTGCCGACGGCGTGCTCAGTTAATGCGGCGTTTGTCATGTTAGAGAATATTTACGGGATAATAAATATCCGGTAATGTGTGGTTTACGGTACACACGACCTCTCACGGTGAGATATTATGGTTGAAGTGAACTTAAAATAATTGCGGAGCAGTTCAAGATGTTATTGCGTCTCTTAAAACGGCCAGAACGGGTCATTATATACTCTGAAATACCGCTACGTGCTAATGCCACAATCCCTGAATCCCTTCAGCTTAATCCCAATTCTGTATAGTATATACTTTTATATATATATATATATATATATATATATATATATATAATCGAAAATACCCGTGGAGACCAAAACGGGACGCGCCCCGGGACCCGGGGGCAATATCGTTGCGCGCATAAATTTCCCGGCTGCATTATCTAGGAAAACCTGCCGGAAATTAATAGTTTTTCTTTGGGAAATAACTCACGTGCAACGGTCTCGTCGCCTCGAATGCGTTTTCGAATGCCTCGCCTACTATAAATAAATACTTCCAGGGGAAAACGAGTTTTAAATTATACTTATAACGATCATATTTATGTGTATCTCGCATTACCGATGGTCCGGGTGTTCGTTTTCGGCTTTATCTGAAATCTCCGGATTTATTGTATTATCGAATTTTAGTGCTCGTCTAACACCTACGGACGCTTCTTTACCTATACCTCTAACGGCGAATTGTTAATGGATGGGCAATTACGGTTCAAAAATGTAATCGAATGAATCCACGACATCTGCAGGTGTATATCGAAATATTCAACGTTGAAATTTACTGTTATAGAAATAAAATATTTTAAATGTCCCCAACTAAGAGATATAACAATTCAGATAAATTTCATGCGTCTATATTTCAGGATAATCGCAGGAGAAGTGAGGCGATTGCAAATCTGAAATTCCGCATTTTCGCGAGTGCTCAAAAAAAATATAAAAACAATTGCCACAAACTTGATTTTTTCTAAATTTATTATCAGTTCATCACATCTCTTCATGATTCACATTCAACCTCACCAACATATTCACAACCATGATCGCAATAATTGACGACTAACTGACGACTGTTAATGCTAGGCAGAAAGACCGCTGGTCTATAGCCGTACTAACGAAAATCCATTATATTTTGTAAATCGATATGTAAAAATAAGTTAATAAAAATGTTCTTCTCTCTTTCTAAATTTATTTAAAAATAGTTCTACTTTATGATTCAGTAAAAATCTGAAAATACCCTCTCACTAGATTTCAGAATATTCGCACGTGAACTGAGGCTACAGTAAATCTGAAATTCCGCATTTTCGCGAGTGCTCAAAAAAATATAAAAACAATTGCCACAAACTTAATTTCTTCTAAATTTATTTAAAAATACTTCTACTTTATGATTCAGTAAAAATCCTAAAATATCATGCCGCTAGATTTCAGAATAATCGCACGAGAAGTGAGGCGATTGCGAATCTGAAATTGCGCATTTTCCCGAACGTTAAAAAAAATATAAAAACAATTGCCACAAACTTAACTTCTTCTAAATTTACTTTAAAATGCTTGCCAAAATTGTAATTTGTTGACAAACAAGGATTCCAGGCAGGGGCGGCTCGTTATGTAGAGCCAAGGAGCCACTACCTCTAATTTCAAATGAAACAAGATTTTTTTTATTAATTCTAAAAACACTGATTTGTCATTTGAAATGTTAAAACGATGCCTGCGAAAGTTTCATGAGACGAGAAAAATGGCAATGCATTTATTTGAGAATATATCCATCCCTTGAACAAATTAGCAGATTTGAATTTTTTTAATTTTGTGTTATCTTAAAAACCAGTGATGGGGTATTTTGAGTTTTTTTGAGGTTTATTAAGAATAATGTATTTTGAGTAAATCTGAAAAATTTCAAGAATGTTACAGTTGTTTTTATATTTTTCTTTTCACTCCGAAAAAGTGAAACTTAAAAAATCTTAAGGGCTGTTCTCGGTCGGTTATCTTGAAAACTTGTGATGGGGTATTATGGGTTTTATAGAGGCTTTTTATGATTAATGTATTTTGAGTAAATTTGGAGAGTTTCAAATGTGTGTGTTGTTTTTATATTTTTCTTCTCTCGGAAGAAGAGAAACTTAAAATCTTGAAAACCAGTGATGGGTTTTTCTTTTAGTTTTTTGGAGGGTTATTAAGATTAGTGTATTTTAAGTATATTTGGAACATTTCAAGTGTGTTACAGTTGTTTTTATAGTTTTTTTTCAACTCGTGCAAATTAAAAAATCTGAAGCTATGTTCTCGATCGGTTATCTGGAAAACCTGTGATGGAGTTTTTTGAGTTTTTAGAAGATTATTAAGATTATTCTACTTTAAGTATTTTACAGCTGTTTTTATATTTTTTTTTCGCGTCATCAAAAAATGATTATAATTTTTCATAAATTTGCACGAAAAATCGCAAAAGCAATCGATGGAATGTATTTGAATTTTCTACGAAATCACTCTTGAATTAATATTGAGTGATTTTGTAAAGTTTCAAGTGGATGGCAATTGTTTTTATGTTTTTTTCGCATCAACAAAAAAAAAATTATTATAATTTTTCATAAATTTACATGAAAAATTTCCAAAGCAATCGACGGAAAGTATTTGAATTTTCTACCAAATCACTCTTGAATTAGTATTGAGTGATTTTGCGAAGTTTCAAGTGGATGGAAATTGTTTTTATATTTTTTTCGCGTCAACGAATTTATTGCAATTTTTTTCTAAATTTCATTTCCGTTCACATTGAAATATTCTAAACTTTAAAAACAATACATTTCTAATTTTTACGGAAATGTAGAATCACATGTGTTGTTAGTTATTTTGGAAAGTTTCAATTCGATGGCAATTGTTTCTATATTTTTTTCGCGTCGACGAATTTATGCAATTTTTTTCTAAATTTTATCTCCATTCACATTGAAATATTCTAAAATTTAGAAACAACGCATTTCTAATTTTTACGGAAATGTAGAATCTCATGTGCTGTCAGTTGTTTTGAAAAGGTTCAAGTCGATGGCAATTGTTTTTATATTTTTTTCGCGCCGACGAATTTATTGCATTTTTTTCTAAATTTTATCTGCTTTCACATTGAAATATTCTCAAAATTTGGAAACAATGCATTCCTAATTTTAACGGAAATGTAGAATCACATGTGTTGTCAGTTGTTTTGGAAAGTTTCAATTCGATGGCAATTGTTTTTATATTTTTTTCGCGTCGACGAATTTACTACAATTTTTTTCTAAATTTTATCTGCTTTAACATTGAAATATTCTAAAATTTAGAAACAGTGCATTTCTAATTTTTACGGAAATGTAGAATCACATGTGTTGACAGTTGTTTTGGAAAGTTTCAATTCGATGGCAATTGTTTTTATATTTTTTTCGCGTCGACGAATTTACTACAATTTTTTTCTAAATTTTATCTGCTTTAACATTGAAATATTCTAAAATTTAGAAACAGTGCATTTCTAATATTTACGGAAAAGTAGAATCACATGTGTTGACAGTTGTTTTGGAAAGTTTCAAGTCGTTGGCAATTGTTTTTATATTTTTTTCGCGTCGACGAATTTACTACAATTTTTTTCTAAATTTTAGCTGCTTTCACATTGAAATATTCTAAAATTTAGAAACAGTGCATTTCTAATTTTTACGGAAATGTAGAATCACATGTGTTGTCAGTTGTTTTGGAAAGTTTCAATTCGATGGCAATTGTTTTTATATTTTTTTCGCGTCGACGAATTTACTACAATTTTTTTCTAAATTTTATCTGCTTTAACATTGAAATATTCTAAAATTTAGAAACAGTGCATTTCTAATTTTTACGGAAATGTAGAATCACATGTGTTGTCAGTTGTTTTGGAAAGTTTCAATTCGATGGCAATTGTTTTTATATTTTTTTCGCGTCGACGAATTTACTACAATTTTTTTCTAAATTTTAGCTGCTTTCACATTGAAATATTCTAAAATTTAGAAACAGTGCATTTCTAATTTTTACGGAAATGTAGAATCACATGTGTTGTCAGTTGTTTTGGAAAGTTTCAATTCGATGGCAATTGTTTTTATATTTTTTTCGCGTCGACGAATTTACTACAATTTTTTTCTAAATTTTATCTGCTTTAACATTGAAATATTCTAAAATTTAGAAACAGTGCATTTCTAATTTTTACGGAAATGTAGAATCACATGTGTTGTCAGTTGTTTTGGAAAGTTTCAATTCGATGGCAATTGTTTTTATATTTTTTTCGCGCCGACGAATTTATTGCATTTTTTTGGGATATCTTAAAGGTATTTCCAATAATCAATAGTTCTGTGTCTTGGCTGTTATTTGAGGCAGAGCGAGGATGTGTTAATAATGAAACAAAGTAATATAAAAAAAAGTTAGGGATCGAATGTCAAACCGGTACAATACTTCAATGCATATTTCATGCTGGCGATGATGAAGAAAAGGAAAAGATTGCGGCTTGGGCCTGAATAGTTGATAAAAATATGGATTCGATCAGAAAAGTAATTCCGGAGAAAGCGCGCGGCGGAGGTGAAATAAAGTAACCGGCTTCTATAAAAATCGAGCCCTAATGGGAAGATACATCGCAGTTATAATGATTTAAGTATTCAAAGCGTCGACGATGAATTGTTAGATCTGGAATTGCCCGGGAGAGATTTTGAGAGATGAGCGAAAAAGTTGAGGAGACAATGTGCTCCTCTTCCATTATTTTTATTAAAAATTGGTATCCGGTGGAGTGGAGGAGATGAATTATTCCGTGAGGGCGTATATCACACGAAGCAATTCTTTCCGCGTAATAATTTGTCAGGATGTGTCTCATGCGAGGAGTAACATAAAGACATTATGTGCCGGTGGTGTTCGGTAGGTGGTGGAAGGGCACGAACCGCGCATACATATGGGTAAACAATGAGGTAAGGGTCCAATAAAAGGCAATCTCCCGGCCGATTTAATATCAGCGCAGTGACGGCCATAAATAACAGTGTCTAACCGTTAGTTTTGGGAAGCTAACGACATTCCAGTCGTTATCAGACAGCCGGCAATATCAGCGCTGCTGTCAGCAAAGGGCGGCCGGATTCCAGAGTGGAAGGAATGCGGATATTGCAGTTCTACCAGGCTCACCCCTCCCCGCCCTTCATATTATAATTGGTTCGTGTAAATCACCGCGCAAAAATGAAAATGTTTACATTTCCCTCTGCTCTAGGGTTGGGGGAGGGGGGGGAGGTTAACGTTGAAAAGGGCCGTCACTCGGTCCCGGCCAGATAGTGGCCATTGTTATGCATATCCTATCGATCTATTGGGTGTCGTAAAGATATTGCCTGTATCGGGGAAAGGGCCCGAGGAAAACTGATACTATGAATTATTTCCTGCGATTTCTCCACGGCCGCCCGGAGAGATCGGGTTTTAAAAGGGCCAACCAATAATTCTCCGCGCCCCAGCGCACATACACACCACTCACGATCCGAAACATCAGGCATTTGTCCCTTTATATTTGCTGCGTTCCTCATTCCATCAATAAAACAAAGGATGTATTCTTTAAAATTACTAGATAAGGCATTGGCAGGAGCCGTAAGTAATGGTACAGTGGGTGGAGATCCTGCTTCTGGTCCCAGCCACCCTCGTTTAATATCCTGCAAAAATCAGGAAACACCCCCACCCCTAGATTTTCAAATAATCACACGTAAACCGCAAAATGTAATTTTTTTAAATTGCAATTTTTTCCAGTTGATTAAAAAAATAGAAAAACAATTGCTACTAATTCCAAACTTTCTAAAAACACTCAAAAACCACCCTCCTTTAACATCCTGCCAAAATCAGGAAACACCCCATCCCCAGATTTTCAAATAATCACACGTAAACCGCAAATGTTAATTTTTTAAATTGCACTTTTTCCAGTTGATTAAAAAAATAGAAAAACAATTGCTACTAATTCCAAACTTTCCAAAAACACTCAACAACCACCCTCCTTTAACATCCTGCAAAAATCAGGAAACATCCCATCCCTATATTTTCAAATAATCACACGTAAACCGCAAAATGTTAATTTTTTAAATTGCACTTTTTCCAGTTGATTAAAAAAATTGAAAAACAATTGCTACTCATTTCAAACTTTCCAAATACACTCAACAACCACCCTCCTTTAATATCCTGAAAAAATCAGGAAACACCCCATCCCTAGATTTTCAAATAATCACACGTAAACCGCAAAATGTTAATTTTTTAAATTGCACTTTTTCCAGTTGATTAAAAAAAATAGAAAAACAATTGCTACTCATTTCAAACTTTCCAAATACACTCAACAACCACCCTGCTTTAATATCCTGAAAAAATCAGGAAACACCGCATCCCTAGATTTTTAAATAATCACACGTAAACCGAAAAATGTTAATTTTCCAAATTGCACTTTTTCCAGTTGATTAAAAAAATAGAAAAACAATTGCTACCAATTCCACACTTTCCAAAAACACTCAAAAACCACCCTCCTTTAATATCCTGCAAAAATCAGGAAACACCCCATCCCTAGATTTTCAAATAATCACACGTAAACCGGAAAATGTAATGTTTTTTAAATTGCACCTTTTCCAGTTGATTTAAAAAATAGAAAACCAATTGCTACTAATTCCAAACTTTCCAAATACACTCAAAAACTACCCTCCTTTAATATCCTGCAAAAATCAGGAAACACTCCATCCCTGGATTTTCAAATAATCACACGTAAACCGCAAAATGTAATTTTTTTAAATTGCACTTTTTCCAGTTGATTAAAAAAATAGAAAAACAATTGCTACTAATTCCAAACTTTCCAAATACACTGAACAACCACCCTCCTTTAATATCCTGCAAAAATCAGGAAACACCCCATCCCTAGATTTTCAAATAATCACACGTAAACCGCAAAATGTGAATTTTTTTAAATTGCACTTTTTCCAGTTGATTAAAAAATATAGAAAAACAATTGCTACTAATTCCAAACTTTCCAAATACACCCAAAAACCACCCTCCTTTAGTATCCTGCAAAAATCAGGAAACACCCCATCCCTATATTTTCAAATAATCGCACGTAAACCGCAAAATGTTAATTCTTTTAAATTGCACTTTTCCAGTTGATTAAAAAAATTGAAAAACAATTGCTACTAATCCCAAACTTTCCAAAAACACTAAACAACCACCCTCCTTTAACATCCTGCAAAAATCAAAAAACACCCCATCCCTGGATTTTCAAATAATCACACGTAAACCGCAAAATGTTATTTTTTTTAATTGCACTTTTTCCAGTTGATTAAAAAAATTGAAAAACAATTGCTACTATTTCCAAACTTTCCAAATACACTCAACAACCACCCTCCTTTAACATCCTGTAAAAATCAGGAAACACCCCATCCCTAGATTTTCAAATAATCACACGTAAACCGCAAAATGTTAATTCTTTTAAATTGCACTTTTCCAGTTGATTAAAAAAATAGAAAAACAATTGCTACTAATTCCAAATTTTCCAAAAACACTCAACAACCACCTACCTATAATATCCTGCAAAAATCAGGAAACACCCCATCCCTAGATTTCTAAATAATCACACGTAAACCGCAAAATGTTAATTTTTTAAATTGCACTTTTTCCAGTTGTTTAAAAAAAATAGAAAAACAATTGCTACTAATTCCAAACTTTCCAAATTCACTCAACAACCACCTTCCTTTAACATCCTGCAAAAATCAGGATACACCCCATCCCTGGATTTTGAAATAATCACAGATAAACCGCAAAAAGTTTTTTTTTTTTGAATTGCACTTTTTCCAGTTGATTAAAAAAATTGAAAAACAATTGCTACTAATTCCAAACTTTCCAAATACACTCAACAACCACCCTCCTTTAACATCCTGTAAAAATCAGGATACACCCCATCCCTGGATTTTGAAATAATCACAGGTAAACCGCAAAAAGTTTTTTTTTTTTTAAATTGCACTTTTTCCAGTTGATTAAAAAAATGGAAAAACAATTGCTACTAATTCCAAACTTTTTAAGTACACTCAACAACAACCCTCCTTTAATATTCTTTAAAAATCAGGAAACACCCCATCCCTAGATTTTTAAATAATCACACGTAAACCGCAAAATGTTATTTTTTTAAATTGTACTTTTTCCAGTTGATTAAAAAAATTGAAAAACAATTGCTACTAATTCCAAATTTTCCAAATACACTCAAAAACCACCCTCCTTTAATATCCTGCAAAAATCAGGAAATACCCCATCCCTAGATTTTCAAATAATCACACGTAAACCGCAAAATGTTAATTTTTTAAATTGCACTTTTTCCAGTTGTTTAAAAAAAATAGAAAAACAATTGCTACTAATTCCAAACTTTCCAAATTCACTCAACAACCACCTTCCTTTAACATCCTGCAAAAATCAGGATACATCCCATCCCTGGATTTTGAAATAATCACAGATAAACCGCAAAAAGTTTTTTTTTTTAATTGCACTTTTTCCAGTTGATTAAAAAAATTGAAAAACAATTGCTACTAATTCCAAACTTTCCAAAAACACTCAACAATCACCCTCCTTTAATATCCTGAAAAAATCAGGAAACACCCCATCCCTAGATTTTTAAATAATCACACGTAAACCGAAAAATGTTAATTTTCCAAATTGCACTTTTTCCAGTTGATTAAAAAAATTCAAAAACAATTGCTACTAATTCCAAACTTTTAAAATACACTCAGCACCCTCCTTTAACATCCTGCAAAAATCAGGAAACACCCCATCCCTAAATTTTCAAATAATCACACGTAAACCGCAAAATGTAATTTTTTTTAATTGCACTTTTTCCAGTTGATTAAAAAAAAAGAAAAACAATTGCTACTAATTCCAAACTTTTCAAATACACTCAACAACCACCCTCCTTTAACATCCTGCAAAAATCAGGAAACACCCCATCCCTAGATTTTCAAATAATCACACGTAAACCGCAAAAATGTAAATTTTTTAAATTGCAATTTTTCCAGTTGATTAAAAAAATAGAAAAACAATTGCTACTAATTCCAAACTTTCCAAATACCCTCAACAACTACCCCCCTTTAATATATTGTAAAAATCAGGATAATTTTTTTTTGGAATCGACCTCATAATGGTCATTTCTATTGAAAATAAATTGATTAATTTTGACGATCACAATACTTTCCCCTACGTTTGTAGAAAATAAAAATTGATGCAAGATTGATAGAATCAACGAAAATAAGTAACAAGGTGATGGCAGCCAAACACGATTACGTGTATTGAAGGTTGTGATTCAATTAGAGAGTATCATTAGACGAGAGTGGGAATTAGCAATCCGAAAATGGTAATTGAATGTAGGGAAAGCTGCTGAGTGATTTCTTTCTTATTCAAATGGGAAAATTTCCGTCGGGCGGACGGGGGTGGGGTGGGGTTCGCGCGTTTCAGTTTCAGTTTCAGTAATGGTTCGTGTTGAATGGGGTGGAGTTTTAGTTGTTGACCCCGGGTGGATATTAAGACGAGGCGATATTAAGTGTCGAGCGGCGGGGCTCGGAATAACGATAAGTGAAATAAATTTAAAAGTTTCCCTCTGAAGGAGTCGCGATAACGGATTTAATGAAGCCTATCGTCTGTGAATGGCCTGCCCGCACAAAGCCACCTAATTTATTGCAAGACGATGTGATTGTTGCATGCTCTCTGCGGTCTAAATACGGCCCCGAGTACACCGCCGCCACCCCTCGGGAGGGCTTACGCTACCGCCGACCGGCCCTTATACCTTTTCCACCCCCGAACCCAACTAACTTCGCGCTATCTTGTATCCCCGTGTACACTGGACGCACGATTTATATCCACCGACCGCAAAAACCCTCAATCTGGTGATAAGTAATAATAATAATTTGTTGATACCATCAATAGTTGCATTGAATTTATTTTATTCTGTAAATATAAATTGGCGATGTAAAATTTTTGACGAAAACCTGAAAAACCACCCAAGGGTCCCCCCTTCTTACTTTTTCTCAACAATTGGCTTTGAAATAATTTCCTGAAGAAACCATTGGTTGGATTGCGGGTTTCTACACATCACTGGAAAGATCCCTTCAAGGCGCCTCGGAAAATGTACTTTCGCAAGAACAAATGTCAATTTGAAGCCCGTGACGCGTCAGCAATGAAAACTCGAAAATGGAAAAAATCGAAAAAATCTACTTTTTTAATAATTATCATAGATCATTGAAGTAAACCTATTTCATCAGAAAAATGAGAGAAATTGATTGCCGTTAAAAAATTTCAGCTATCTTAAATAGCACAAAAATTAGTCAGTCACCATGAACATTTTTGAAAATTTAAGAAAAGAATTGATTTTTCAGACTTTGATCGGCCGTAGCGGCCAAACGAAAACTCCAAATTGAACGCGGTTTGCAAATCTGAACTCCTCGTACGTCAATTAGTCGGATTAGAGATTAAAAATTTTTGATGAAATCGTGAAAAAATACATGACCCTTGGAAAATTTGTAAAAAAATGCAACTTTCTTAAAAATCATCGTAGACTATTGAATTTAACTTTATTTTCATCAGAAAGACGAGAGAAATTGATTGCCGTTAAAAAATTTCAGCTAACTTCAATAGCAAAAAAGTTAGTCAGTCACAGTGAACATTTTAGGAAATTTTCAGAAAATAATTGATTTTTCGGACTTTGATCGGCCGTAGCGGCCAAACGAAAACTCCAAATTGAACGCGGTTTGCAAATCTGAACTCCTCGTACGTCAATTAGTCGGATTAGAGATTAAAATTTTTTGATGAAATCGTGAAAAAATACATGACTAACCCCCTTGGAAAATTTGTAAAAAAATGCAACTTTCTTAAAAATCATCGTAGACTATTGAATTTAACTTTATTTTCATCAGAAAGACGAGAGAAATTGATTGCCGTTAAAAAAATTCAGCTATCTTCAATAGCAAAAAAGTTAGTCAGTCACAGTGAACATTTTAGGAAATTTTAGAAAATAATTGATTTTTCACACTTTGATCGGCCATAGCGGCCAAACGAAAACTCCAAATTGAACGCGGTTTGCAAATCTGAACTCCTCGTACGTCAATTGATCGGATTAGAGATTTAAATTTTTTGATGAAATCCTGAAAAAATACATGACTAACCCCCTTGGAAAATTTGTAAAAAAATGCAACTTTCTTAAAAATCATCGTAGACTATTGAATTTTACTTTATTTTCATCAGAAAGACGAGAGAAATTGATTGCCGTTAAAAAATTTCAGCTAACTTCAATAGCAAAAAAGTTAGTCAGTCACAGTGAACATTTTAGGAAATTTTCAGAAAATAATTGATTTTTCGGACTTTGATCGGCCGTAGCGGCCAAACGAAAACTCCAAATTGAACGCGGTTTGCAAATCTGAACTCCTCGTACGTCAATTGATCGGATTAGAGATTTAAATTTTTTGATGAAATCCTGAAAAAATACATGACTAACCCCCTTGGAAAATTTGTAAAAAAATGCAACTTTCTTAAAAATCATCGTAGACTATTGAATTTTACTTTATTTTCATCAGAAAGACGAGAGAAATTGATTGCCGTTAAAAAATTTCAGCTAACTTCAATAGCAAAAAAGTTAGTCAGTCACAGTGAACATTTTAGGAAATTTTCAGAAAATAATTGATTTTTCAGACTTTGATCGGCCGTAGCGGCCGAACGAAAACTCCAAATTGAACGCGGTTTGCAAATCTGAACTCCTCGTACGTCAATTAGTCGGATTAGAGATTTTAAATTTTTGATGAAATCGTGAAAAAATACATGACTAATCCCCTTGGAAAATTTGTAAAAAAATGCAACTTTCTTAAAAATCATCGTAGACTATTGAATTTAACTTTATTTTCATCAGAAAGACGAGAGAAATTGATTGCCGTTAAAAAATTTCAGCTAACTTCAATAGCAAAAAAGTTAGTCAGTCACAGTGAACATTTTAGGAAATTTTCAGAAAATAATTGATTTTTCAGACTTTGATCGGCCGTAGCGGCCGAACGAAAACTCCAAATTGAACGCGGTTTGCAAATCTGAACTCCTCGTACGTCAATTAGTCGGATTAGAGATTTTAAATTTTTGATGAAATCGTGAAAAAATACATGACTAATCCCCTTGGAAAATTTGTAAAAAAATGCAACTTTCTTAAAAATCATCGTAGACTATTGAATTTTACTTTATTTTCATCAGAAAGACGAGAGAAATTGATTGCCGTTAAAAAATTTCAGCTAACTTCAATAGCAAAAAAGTTAGTCAGTCACAGTGAACATTTTAGGAAATTTTCAGAAAATAATTGATTTTTCAGACTTTGATCGGCCGTAGCGGCCAAACGAAAACTCCAAATTGAACGCGGTTTGCAAATCTGAGTTCCTCGTACGTCATTTAGTCGGATTAGAGATTTTAAATTTTTGATGAAATCGTGAAAAAATACATGACTAACCCCCTTGGAAAATTTGTAAAAAAATGCAACTTTCTTAAAAATCATCGTAGACTATTGAATTTAACTTTATTTTCATCAGAAAGACGAGAGAAATTGATTGCCGTTAGAAAATTTCAGCTAACTTCAATAGCAAAAAAGTTAGTCAGTCACAGTGAACATTTTAGGAAATTTTCAGAAAATAATTGATTTTTCAGACTTTGATCGGCCGTAGCGGCCAAACGAAAACTCCAAATTGAACGCGGTTTGCAAATCTGAACTCCTCGTACGTCAATTAGTCGGATTAGAGATTTTAAATTTTTGATGAAATCGTGAAAAAATACATGACTAACCCCCTTGGAAAATTTGTAAAAAAATGCAACTTTCTTAAAAATCATCGTAGACTATTGAATTTAACTTTATTTTCATCAGAAAGACGAGAGAAATTGATTGCCGTTAAAAAAATTCAGCTAACTTCAATAGCAAAAAAGTTAGTCAGTCACAGTGAACATTTTAGGAAATTTTCAGAAAATAATTGATTTTTCAGACTTTGATCGGCCGTAGCGGCCAAACGAAAACTCCAAATTGAACGCGGTTTGCAAATCTGAACTCCCCGTACGTCAATTAGTCGGATTAGAGATTAAAAATTTTTGATGAAATCGTGAAAAAATACATGACTAACCCCCTTGGAAAATTTGTAAAAAAATGCAATTTTCTTAAAAATCATCGTAGACTATTGAATTTAACTTTATTTTCATCAGAAAGACGAGAGAAATTGATTGCCGTTAAAAAATTTCAGCTAACTTCAATAGCAAAAAAGTTAGTCAGTCACAGTGAACATTTTTGGGAAATTTTCAGAAAATAATTGATTTTTCGGACTTTGATCGGCCGTAGCGGCCAAACGAAAACTCCAAATTGAACGCGGTTTGCAAATCTGAACTCCCCGTACGTCAATTAGTCGGATTAGAGATTAAAAATTTTTGATGAAATCGTGAAAAAATACATGACTAACCCCCTTGGAAAATTTGTAAAAAAATGCAACTTTCTTAAAAATCATCGTAGACTATTGAATTTAACTTTATTTTCATCAGAAAGACGAGAGAAATTGATTGCCGTTAAAAAATTTCAGCTAACTTCAATAGCAAAAAAGTTAGTCAGTCACAGTGAACATTTTAGGAAATTTTCAGAAAATAATTGATTTTTCAGACTTTGATCGGCCGTAGCGGCCAAACGAAAACTCCAAATTGAACGCGGTTTGCAAATCTGAACTCCTCGTACGTCAATTAGTCGCATTAGAGATTTTAAATTTTTGATGAAATCGTGAAAAAATACATGACTAACCCCCTTGGAAAATTTGTAAAAAAATGCAACTTTCTTAAAAATCATCGTAGACTATTGAATTTAACTTTATTTTCATCAGAAAGACGAGAGAAATTGATTGCCGTTAAAAAAATTCAGCTAACTTCAATAGCAAAAAAGTTAGTCAGTCACAGTGAACATTTTAGGAAATTTTCAGAAAATAATTGATTTTTCAGACTTTGATCGGCCGTAGCGGCCAAACGAAAACTCCAAATTGAACGCGGTTTGCAAATCTGAGTTCCTCGTACGTCATTTAGTCGGATTAGAGATTTTAAATTTTTGATGAAATCGTGAAAAAATACATGGAAAATTTGTAAAAAAATGCAACTTTCTTAAAAATCATCGTAGACTATTGAATTTAACTTTATTTTCATCAGAAAGACGAGAGAAATTGATTGCCGTTAAAAAATTTCAGCTAACTTCAATAGCAAAAAAGTTAGTCAGTCACAGTGAACATTTTTGGGAAATTTTAGAAAATAATTGATTTTTCAGACTTTGATCGGCCGTAGCGGCCAAACGAAAACTCCAAATTGAACGCGGTTTGCAAATCTGAGTTCCTCGTACGTCATTTAGTCGGATTAGAGATTTTAAATTTTTGATGAAATCGTGAAAAAATACATGACTAACCCCCTTGGAAAATTTGTAAAAAAATGCAACTTTCTTAAAAATTATCGTAGACTATTGAATTTAACTTTATTTTCATCAGAAAGACGAGAGAAATTGATTGCCGTTAAAAAATTTCAGCTAACTTCAATAGCAAAAAAGTTAGTCAGTCACAGTGAACATTTTAGGAAATTTTCAGAAAATAATTGATTTTTCAGACTTTGATCGGCCGTAGCGGCCAAACGAAAACTCCAAATTGAACGCGGTTTGCAAATCTGAACTCCTCGTACGTCAATTAGTCGGATTCGAGATTTTAAATTTTTGATGAAATCGTGAAAAAATACATGACTAACCCCCTTGGAAAATTTGTAAAAAAATGCAACTTTCTTAAAAATCATCGTAGACTATTGAATTTAACTTTATTTTCATCAGAAAGACGAGAGAAATTGATGGCCGTTAAAAAATTTCAGCTAACTTCAATAGCAAAAAAGTTAGTCAGTCACAGTGAACATTTTAGGAAATTTTCAGAAAATAATTGATTTTTCAGACTTTGATCGGCCGTAGCGGCCAAACGAAAACTCCAAATTGAACGCGGTTTGCAAATCTGAACTCCTCGTACGTCAATTAGTCGCATTAGAGATTTTAAATTTTTGATGAAATCGTAAAAAAATACATGACTAACCCCCTTGGAAAATTTGTAAAAAAATGCAACTTTCTTAAAAATCATCGTAGACTATTGAATTTAACTTTATTTTCATCAGAAAGACGAGAGAAATTGATTGCCGTTAAAAAATTTCAGCTAACTTCAATAGCAAAAAAGTTAGTCAGTCACAGTGAACATTTTTGGGAAATTTTAGAAAATAATTGATTTTTCAGACTTTGATCGGCCGTAGCGGCCAAACGAAAACTCCAAATTGAACGCGGTTTGCAAATCTGAACTCCCCGTACGTCAATTAGTCGGATTAGAGATTAAAATTTTTTGATGAAATCGTGAAAAAATACATGACTTGGAAAATTTGTAAAAAAATGCAACTTTCTTAAAAATCATCGTAGACTATTGAATTTAACTTTATTTTCATCAGAAAGACGAGAGAAATTGATTGCCGTTAAAAAATTTCAGCTAACTTCAATAGCAAAAAAGTTAGTCAGTCACAGTGAACATTTTAGAAAATTTTCAGAAAATAATTGATTTTTCAGAATTTGATCGGCCGTAGCGGCCAAACGAAAACTCCAAATTGAACGCGGTTTGCAAATCTGAGTTCCTCGTACGTCATTTAGTCGGATTAGAGATTTTAAATTTTTGATGAAATCGTGAAAAAATACATGACTAACCCCCTTGGAAAATTTGTAAAAAAATGCAACTTTCTTAAAAATCATCGTAGACTATTGAATTTAACTTTATTTTCATCAGAAAGACGAGAGAAATTGATTGCCGTTAAAAAATTTCAGCTAACTTCAATAGCAAAAAAGTTAGTCAGTCACAGTGAACATTTTTGGGAAATTTTAGAAAATAATTGATTTTTCAGACTTTGATCGGCCGTAGCGGCCAAACGAAAACTCCAAATTGAACGCGGTTTGCAAATCTGAACTCCTCGTACGTCAATTAGTCGGATTAGAGATTAAAATTTTTTGATGAAATCGTGAAAAAATACATGACTTGGAAAATTTGTAAAAAAATGCAACTTTCTTAAAAATCATCGTAGACTATTGAATTTAACTTTATTTTCATCAGAAAGACGAGAGAAATTGATTGCCGTTAGAAAATTTCAGCTAACTTCAATAGCAAAAAAGTTAGTCAGTCACAGTGAACATTTTAGGAAATTTTCAGAAAATAATTGATTTTTCAGACTTTGATCGGCCGTAGCGGCCAAACGAAAACTCCAAATTGAACGCGGTTTGCAAATCTGAGTTCCTCGTACGTCATTTAGTCGGATTAGAGATTTTAAATTTTTGATGAAATCGTGAAAAAATACATGACTAACCCCCTTGGAAAATTTGTAAAAAAATGCAACTTTCTTAAAAATCATCGTAGACTATTGAATTTAACTTTATTTTTATCAGAAAGACGAGAGAAATTGATTGCCGTTAAAAAATTTCAGCTAACTTCAATAGCAAAAAAGTTAGTCAGTCACAGTGAACATTTTTGGGAAATTTTAGAAAATAATTGATTTTTCAGACTTTGATCGGCCGTAGCGGCCAAACGAAAACTCCAAATTGAACGCGGTTTGCAAATCTGAACTCCCCGTACGTCAATTAGTCGGATTAGAGATTAAAATTTTTTGATGAAATCTCGAAAAAATACATGACTTGGAAAATTTGTAAAAAAATGCAACTTTCTTAAAAATCATCGTAGACTATTGAATTTAACTTTATTTTCATCAGAAAGACGAGAGAAATTGATTGCCGTTAAAAAATTTCAGCTAACTTCAATAGCAAAAAAGTTAGTCAGTCACAGTGAACATTTTAGAAAATTTTCAGAAAATAATTGATTTTTCAGAATTTGATCGGCCGTAGCGGCCAAACGAAAACTCCAAATTGAACGCGGTTTGCAAATCTGAGTTCCTCGTACGTCATTTAGTCGGATTAGAGATTTTAAATTTTTGATGAAATCGTGAAAAAATACATGACTAACCCCCTTGGAAAATTTGTAAAAAAATGCAACTTTCTTAAAAATCATCGTAGACTATTGAATTTAACTTTATTTTCATCAGAAAGACGAGAGAAATTGATTGCCGTTAAAAAATTTCAGCTAACTTCAATAGCAAAAAAGTTAGTCAGTCACAGTGAACATTTTTGGGAAATTTTAGAAAATAATTGATTTTTCAGACTTTGATCGGCCGTAGCGGCCAAACGAAAACTCCAAATTGAACGCGGTTTGCAAATCTGAACTCCCCGTACGTCAATTAGTCGGATTAGAGATTAAAATTTTTTGATGAAATCGTGAAAAAATACATGACTTGGAAAATTTGTAAAAAAATGCAACTTTCTTAAAAATCATCGTAGACTATTGAATTTAACTTTATTTTCATCAGAAAGACGAGAGAAATTGATTGCCGTTAGAAAATTTCAGCTAACTTCAATAGCAAAAAAGTTAGTCAGTCACAGTGAACATTTTAGGAAATTTTCAGAAAATAATTGATTTTTCAGACTTTGATCGGCCGTAGCGGCCAAACGAAAACTCCAAATTGAACGCGGTTTGCAAATCTGAGTTCCTCGTACGTCATTTAGTCGGATTAGAGATTTTAAATTTTTGATGAAATCGTGAAAAAATACATGACTAACCCCCTTGGAAAATTTGTAAAAAAATGCAACTTTCTTAAAAATCATCGTAGACTATTGAATTTAACTTTATTTTCATCAGAAAGACGAGAGAAATTGATTGCCGTTAAAAAAATTCAGCTAACTTCAATAGCAAAAAAGTTAGTCAGTCACAGTGAACATTTTTGGGAAATTTTAGAAAATAATTGATTTTTCAGACTTTGATCGGCCGTAGCGGCCAAACGAAAACTCCAAATTGAACGCGGTTTGCAAATCTGAACTCCCCGTACGTCAATTAGTCGGATTAGAGATTAAAATTTTTTGATGAAATCGTGAAAAAATACATGACTTGGAAAATTTGTAAAAAAATGCAACTTTCTTAAAAATCATCGTAGACTATTGAATTTAACTTTATTTTCATCAGAAAGACGAGAGAAATTGATTGCCGTTAAAAAATTTCAGCTAACTTCAATACCAAAAAAGTTAGTCAGTCACTGTGAACATTTTAGGAAATTTTCAGAAAATAATTGATTTTTCAGACTTTGATCGGCCGTAGCGGCCAAACGAAAACTCCAAATTGAACGCGGTTTGCAAATCTGAACTCCTCGTACGTCAATTAGTCGGATTAGAGATTAAATTTTTTTGATGAAATCGTGAAAAAATACATGACTAACCCCCTTGGAAAATTTGTAAAAAAATGCAACTTTCTTAAAAATCATCGTAGACTATTGAATTTAACTTTATTTTCATCAGAAAGACGAGAGAAATTGATTGCCGTTAAAAAATTTCAGCTAACTTCAATACCAAAAAAGTTAGTCAGTCCCAGTGAACATTTTAGGAAATTTTCAGAAAATAATTGATTTTTCAGACTTTGATCGGCCGTAGCGGCCAAACGAAAACTCCAAATTGAACGCGGTTTGCAAATCTGAGTTCCTCGTACGTCATTTAGTCGGATTAGAGATTTTAAATTTTTGATGAAATCGTGAAAAAATACATGACTAACCCCCTTGGAAAATTTGTAAAAAAATGCAACTTTCTTAAAAATCATCGTAGACTATTGAATTTAACTTTATTTTCATCAGAAAGACGAGAGAAATTGATTGCCGTTAAAAAATTTCAGCTAACTTCAATAGCAAAAAAGTTAGTCAGTCACAGTGAACATTTTAGGAAATTTTCAGAAAATAATTGATTTTTCAGACTTTGATCGGCCGTAGCGGCCAAACGAAAACTCCAAATTGAACGCGGTTTGCAAATCTGAACTCCTCGTACGTCAATTAGTCGGATTAGAGATTAAATTTTTTTGATGAAATCGTGAAAAAATACATGACTAACCCCCTTGAAAAATTTGTAAAAAAATGCAACTTTCTTAAAAATCATCGTAGACTATTGAATTTAACTTTATTTTCATCAGAAAGACGAGAGAAATTGATTGCCGTTAAAAAATTTCAGCTAACTTCAATAGCAAAAAAGTTAGTCAGTCACAGTGAACATTTTAGGAAATTTTCAGAAAATAATTGATTTTTCAGACTTTGATCGGCCGTAGCGGCCAAACGAAAACTCCAAATTGAACGCGGTTTGCAAATCTGAACTCCTCGTACGTCAATTAGTCGGATTAGAGATTAAAAATTTTTGATGAAATCGTGAAAAAATACATGACTAACCCCCTTGGAAAATTTGTAAAAAAATGCAACTTTCTTAAAAATCATCGTAGACTATTGAATTTAACTTTATTTTCATCAGAAAGACGAGAGAAATTGATTGCCGTTAAAAAATTTCAGCTAACTTCAATAGCAAAAAAGTTAGTCAGTCACAGTGAACATTTTAGGAAATTTTCAGAAAATAATTGATTTTTCAGACTTTGATCGGCCGTAGCGGCCAAACGAAAACTCCAAATTGAACGCGGTTTGCAAATCTGAACTCCTCGTACGTCAATTAGTCGGATTAGAGATTAAAAAATTTTGATGAAATCGTGAAAAAATACATGACTAACCCCCTTGGAAAATTTGTAAAAAAATGCAACTTTCTTAAAAATCATCGTAGACTATTGAATTTAACTTTATTTTCATCAGAAAGACGAGAGAAATTGATTGCCGTTAAAAAATTTCAGCTAACTTCAATAGCAAAAAAGTTAGTCAGTCACAGTGAACATTTTAGGAAATTTTCAGAAAATAATTGATTTTTCAGACTTTGATCGGCCGTAGCGGCCAAACGAAAACTCCAAATTGAACGCGGTTTGCAAATCTGAACTCCTCGTACGTCAATTAGTCGGATTAGAGATTAAAAAATTTTGATGAAATCGTGAAAAAATACATGACTAACCCCCTTGGAAAATTTGTAAAAAAATGCAACTTTCTTAAAAATCATCGTAGACTATTGAATTTAACTTTATTTTCATCAGAAAGACGAGAGAAATTGATTGCCGTTAAAAAATTTCAGCTAACTTCAATAGCAAAAAAGTTAGTCAGTCACAGTGAACATTTTTGGGAAATTTTAGAAAATAATTGATTTTTCAGACTTTGATCGGCCGTAGCGGCCAAACGAAAACTCCAAATTGAACGCGGTTTGCAAATCTGAACTCCCCGTACGTCAATTAGTCGGATTAGAGATTAAAATTTTTTGATGAAATCGTGAAAAAATACATGACTAACCCCCTTGGAAAATTTGTAAAAAAATGCAACTTTCTTAAAAATCATCGTAGACTATTGAATTTAACTTTATTTTCATCAGAAAGACGAGAGAAATTGATTGCCGTTAAAAAATTTCAGCTAACTTCAATAGCAAAAAAGTTAGTCAGTCACTGTGAACATTTTAGGAAATTTTCAGAAAATAATTGATTTTTCAGACTTTGATCGGCCGTAGCGGCCAAACGAAAACTCCAAATTGAACGCGGTTTGCAAATCTGAACTCCCCGTACGTCAATTAGTCGGATTAGAGATTAAAATTTTTTGATGAAATCGTGAAAAAATACATGACTAACCCCCTTGGAAAATTTGTAAAAAAATGCAACTTTCTTAAAAATCATCGTAGACTATTGAATTTAACTTTATTTTCATCAGAAAGACGAGAGAAATTGATTGCCGTTAAAAAATTTCAGCTAACTTCAATAGCAAAAAAGTTAGTTAGTCACAGTGAACATTTTAGGAAATTTTCAGAAAATAATTGATTTTTCAGACTTTGATCGGCCGTAGCGGCCAAACGAAAACTCCAAATTGAACGCGGTTTGCAAATCTGAACTCCTCGTACGTCAATTAGTCGGATTAGAGATTAAAAAATTTTGATGAAATCGTGAAAAAATACATGACTAACCCCCTTGGAAAATTTGTAAAAAAATGCAACTTTCTTAAAAATCATCGTAGACTATTGAATTTAACTTTATTTTCATCAGAAAGACGAGAGAAATTGATTGCCGTTAAAAAATTTCAGCTAACTTCAATAGCAAAAAAGTTAGTCAGTCACAGTGAACATTTTAGGAAATTTTCAGAAAATAATTGATTTTTCAGACTTTGATCGGCCGTAGCGGCCAAACGAAAACTCCAAATTGAACGCGGTTTGCAAATCTGAACTCCTCGTACGTCAATTAGTCGGATTAGAGATTAAAAAATTTTGATGAAATCGTGAAAAAATACATGACTAACCCCCTTGGAAAATTTGTAAAAAAATGCAACTTTCTTAAAAATCATCGTAGACTATTGAATTTAACTTTATTTTCATCAGAAAGACGAGAGAAATTGATTGCCGTTAAAAAATTTCAGCTAACTTCAATACCAAAAAAGTTAGTCAGTCACTGTGAACATTTTAGGAAATTTTCAGAAAATAATTGATTTTTCAGACTTTGATCGGCCGTAGCGGCCAAACGAAAACTCCAAATTGAACGCGGTTTGCAAATCTGAACTCCTCGTACGTCAATTAGTCGGATTAGAGATTAAATTTTTTTGATGAAATCGTGAAAAAATACATGACTAACCCCCTTGGAAAATTTGTAAAAAAATGCAACTTTCTTAAAAATCATCGTAGACTATTGAATTTAACTTTATTTTCATCAGAAAGACGAGAGAAATTGATTGCCGTTAAAAAATTTCAGCTAACTTCAATACCAAAAAAGTTAGTCAGTCACAGTGAACATTTTAGGAAATTTTCAGAAAATAATTGATTTTTCAGACTTTGATCGGCCGTAGCGGCCAAACGAAAACTCCAAATTGAACGCGGTTTGCAAATCTGAGTTCCTCGTACGTCATTTAGTCGGATTAGAGATTTTAAATTTTTGATGAAATCGTGAAAAAATACATGACTAACCCCCTTGGAAAATTTGTAAAAAAATGCAACTTTCTTAAAAATCATCGTAGACTATTGAATTTAACTTTATTTTCATCAGAAAGACGAGAGAAATTGATTGCCGTTAAAAAATTTCAGCTAACTTCAATAGCAAAAAAGTTAGTCAGTCACAGTGAACATTTTAGGAAATTTTCAGAAAATAATTGATTTTTCAGACTTTGATCGGCCGTAGCGGCCAAACGAAAACTCCAAATTGAACGCGGTTTGCAAATCTGAACTCCTCGTACGTCAATTAGTCGGATTAGAGATTAAAATTTTTTGATGAAATCGTGAAAAAATACATGACTAACCCCCTTGGAAAATTTGTAAAAAAATGCAACTTTCTTAAAAATCATCGTAGACTATTGAATTTAACTTTATTTTCATCAGAAAGACGAGAGAAATTGATTGCCGTTAAAAAATTTCAGCTAACTTCAATAGCAAAAAAGTTAGTCAGTCACAGTGAACATTTTAGGAAATTTTCAGAAAATAATTGATTTTTCAGACTTTGATCGGCCGTAGCGGCCAAACGAAAACTCCAAATTGAACGCGGTTTGCAAATCTGAACTCCTCGTACGTCAATTAGTCGGATTAGAGATTAAAAATTTTTGATGAAATCGTGAAAAAATACATGACTAACCCCCTTGGAAAATTTGTAAAAAAATGCAACTTTCTTAAAAATCATCGTAGACTATTGAATTTAACTTTATTTTCATCAGAAAGACGAGAGAAATTGATTGCCGTTAAAAAATTTCAGCTAACTTCAATAGCAAAAAAGTTAGTCAGTCACAGTGAACATTTTAGGAAATTTTCAGAAAATAATTGATTTTTCAGACTTTGATCGGCCGTAGCGGCCAAACGAAAACTCCAAATTGAACGCGGTTTGCAAATCTGAACTCCTCGTACGTCAATTAGTCGGATTAGAGATTAAAATTTTTTGATGAAATCGTGAAAAAATACATGACTAACCCCCTTGAAAAATTTGTAAAAAAATGCAACTTTCTTAAAAATCATCGTAGACTATTGAATTTAACTTTATTTTCATCAGAAAGACGAGAGAAATTGATTGCCGTTAAAAAATTTCAGCTAACTTCAATAGCAAAAAAGTTAGTCAGTCACAGTGAACATTTTAGGAAATTTTCAGAAAATAATTGATTTTTCAGACTTTGATCGGCCGTAGCGGCCAAACGAAAACTCCAAATTGAACGCGGTTTGCAAATCTGAACTCCTCGTACGTCAATTAGTCGGATTAGAGATTAAAAATTTTTGATGAAATCGTGAAAAAATACATGACTAACCCCCTTGGAAAATTTGTAAAAAAATGCAACTTTCTTAAAAATCATCGTAGACTATTGAATTTAACTTTATTTTCATCAGAAAGACGAGAGAAATTGATTGCCGTTAAAAAATTTCAGCTAACTTCAATAGCAAAAAAGTTAGTCAGTCACAGTGAACATTTTAGGAAATTTTCAGAAAATAATTGATTTTTCAGACTTTGATCGGCCGTAGCGGCCAAACGAAAACTCCAAATTGAACGCGGTTTGCAAATCTGAACTCCTCGTACGTCAATTAGTCGGATTAGAGATTAAAAAATTTTGATGAAATCGTGAAAAAATACATGACTAACCCCCTTGGAAAATTTGTAAAAAAATGCAACTTTCTTAAAAATCATCGTAGACTATTGAATTTAACTTTATTTTCATCAGAAAGACGAGAGAAATTGATTGCCGTTAAAAACTTTCAGCTAACTTCAATAGCAAAAAAGTTAGTCAGTCACAGTGAACATTTTAGGAAATTTTCAGAAAATAATTGATTTTTCAGAATTTGATCGGCCGTAGCGGCCAAACGAAAACTCCAAATTGAACGCGGTTTGCAAATCTGAACTCCTCGTACGTCAATTAGTCGGATTAGAGATTAAAAAATTTTGATGAAATCGTGAAAAAATACATGACTAACCCCCTTGGAAAATTTGTAAAAAAATGCAACTTTCTTAAAAATCATCGTAGACTATTGAATTTAACTTTATTTTCATCAGAAAGACGAGAGAAATTGATTGCCGTTAAAAAATTTCAGCTAACTTCAATAGCAAAAAAGTTAGTCAGTCACAGTGAACATTTTTGGGAAATTTTAGAAAATAATTGATTTTTCAGACTTTGATCGGCCGTAGCGGCCAAACGAAAACTCCAAATTGAACGCGGTTTGCAAATCTGAACTCCCCGTACGTCAATTAGTCGGATTAGAGATTAAAATTTTTTGATGAAATCGTGAAAAAATACATGACTAACCCCCTTGGAAAATTTGTAAAAAAATGCAACTTTCTTAAAAATCATCGTAGACTATTGAATTTAACTTTATTTTCATCAGAAAGACGAGAGAAATTGATTGCCGTTAAAAAATTTCAGCTAACTTCAATAGCAAAAAAGTTAGTCAGTCACAGTGAACATTTTAGGAAATTTTCAGAAAATAATTGATTTTTCAGACTTTGATCGGCCGTAGCGGCCAAACGAAAACTCCAAATTGAACGCGGTTTGCAAATCTGAACTCCTCGTACGTCAATTAGTCGGATTAGAGATTAAAAATTTTTGATGAAATCGTGAAAAAATACATGACTAACCCCCTTGGAAAATTTGTAAAAAAATGCAACTTTCTTAAAAATCATCGTAGACTATTGAATTTAACTTTATTTTCATCAGAAAGACGAGAGAAATTGATTGCCGTTAAAAAATTTCAGCTAACTTCAATACCAAAAAAGTTAGTCAGTCACTGTGAACATTTTAGGAAATTTTCAGAAAATAATTGATTTTTCAGACTTTGATCGGCCGTAGCGGCCAAACGAAAACTCCAAATTGAACGCGGTTTGCAAATCTGAACTCCTCGTACGTCAATTAGTCGGATTAGAGATTAAAAAATTTTGATGAAATCGTGAAAAAATACATGACTAACCCCCTTGGAAAATTTGTAAAAAAATGCAACTTTCTTAAAAATCATCGTAGACTATTGAATTTAACTTTATTTTCATCAGAAAGACGAGAGAAATTGATTGCCGTTAAAAAATTTCAGCTAACTTCAATACCAAAAAAGTTAGTCAGTCACTGTGAACATTTTAGGAAATTTTCAGAAAATAATTGATTTTTCAGACTTTGATCGGCCGTAGCGGCCAAACGAAAACTCCAAATTGAACGCGGTTTGCAAATCTGAACTCCTCGTACGTCAATTAGTCGGATTAGAGATTAAAAAATTTTGATGAAATCGTGAAAAAATACATGACTAACCCCCTTGGAAAATTTGTAAAAAAATGCAACTTTCTTAAAAATCATCGTAGACTATTGAATTTAACTTTATTTTCATCAGAAAGACGAGAGAAATTGATTGCCGTTAAAAAATTTCAGCTAACTTCAATACCAAAAAAGTTAGTCAGTCACTGTGAACATTTTAGGAAATTTTCAGAAAATAATTGATTTTTCAGACTTTGATCGGCCGTAGCGGCCAAACGAAAACTCCAAATTGAACGCGGTTTGCAAATCTGAACTCCTCGTACGTCAATTAGTTGGATTAGAGATTAAAATTTTTTGATGAAATCGTGAAAAAATACATGACTAACCCCCTTGGAAAATTTGTAAAAAAATGCAACTTTCTTAAAAATCATCGTAGACTATTGAATTTAACTTTATTTTCATCAGAAAGACGAGAGAAATTGATTGCCGTTAAAAAATTTCAGCTAACTTCAATAGCAAAAAAGTTAGTCAGTCACAGTGAACATTTTAGGAAATTTTCAGAAAATAATTGATTTTTCAGACTTTGATCGGCCGTAGCGGCCAAACGAAAACTCCAAATTGAACGCGGTTTGCAAATCTGAACTCCTCGTACGTCAATTAGTCGGATTAGAGATTAAAAATTTTTGATGAAATCGTGAAAAAATACATGACTAACCCCCTTGGAAAATTTGTAAAAAAATGCAACTTTCTTAAAAATCATCGTAGACTATTGAATTTAACTTTATTTTCATCAGAAAGACGAGAGAAATTGATTGCCGTTAAAAAATTTCAGCTAACTTCAATAGCAAAAAAGTTAGTCAGTCACAGTGAACATTTTAGGAAATTTTCAGAAAATAATTGATTTTTCAGACTTTGATCGGCCGTAGCGGCCAAACGAAAACTCCAAATTGAACGCGGTTTGCAAATCTGAACTCCTCGTACGTCAATTAGTCGGATTAGAGATTAAAAATTTTTGATGAAATCGTGAAAAAATACATGACTAACCCCCTTGGAAAATTTGTAAAAAAATGCAACTTTCTTAAAAATCATCGTAGACTATTGAATTTAACTTTATTTTCATCAGAGAGACGAGAGAAATTGATTGCCGTTAAAAAATTTCAGCTAACTTCAATAGCAAAAAAGTTAGTCAGTCACAGTGAACATTTTAGGAAATTTTCAGAAAATAATTGATTTTTCAGACTTTGATCGGCCGTAGCGGCCAAACGAAAACTCCAAATTGAACGCGGTTTGCAAATCTGAACTCCTCGTACGTCAATTAGTCGGATTAGAGATTAAAAATTTTTGATGAAATCGTGAAAAAATACATGACTAACCCCCTTGGAAAATTTGTAAAAAAATGCAACTTTCTTAAAAATCATCGTAGACTATTGAATTTAACTTTATTTTCATCAGAAAGACGAGAGAAATTGATTGCCGTTAAAAAATTTCAGCTAACTTCAATACCAAAAAAGTTAGTCAGTCACTGTGAACATTTTAGGAAATTTTCAGAAAATAATTGATTTTTCAGACTTTGATCGGCCGTAGCGGCCAAACGAAAACTCCAAATTGAACGCGGTTTGCAAATCTGAACTCCTCGTACGTCAATTAGTCGGATTAGAGATTAAAAAATTTTGATGAAATCGTGAAAAAATACATGACTAACCCCCTTGGAAAATTTGTAAAAAAATGCAACTTTCTTAAAAATCATCGTAGACTATTGAATTTAACTTTATTTTCATCAGAAAGACGAGAGAAATTGATTGCCGTTAAAAAATTTCAGCTAACTTCAATACCAAAAAAGTTAGTCAGTCACTGTGAACATTTTAGGAAATTTTCAGAAAATAATTGATTTTTCAGACTTTGATCGGCCGTAGCGGCCAAACGAAAACTCCAAATTGAACGCGGTTTGCAAATCTGAACTCCTCGTACGTCAATTAGTCGGATTAGAGATTAAAAAATTTTGATGAAATCGTGAAAAAATACATGACTAACCCCCTTGGAAAATTTGTAAAAAAATGCAACTTTCTTAAAAATCATCGTAGACTATTGAATTTAACTTTATTTTCATCAGAAAGACGAGAGAAATTGATTGCCGTTAAAAAATTTCAGCTAACTTCAATAGCAAAAAAGTTACTCAGTCACTGTGAACATTTTAGGAAATTTTCAGAAAATAATTGATTTTTCAGACTTTGATCGGCCGTAGCGGCCAAACGAAAACTCCAAATTGAACGCGGTTTGCAAATCTGAACTCCTCGTACGTCAATTAGTCGGATTAGAGATTAAAATTTTTTGATGAAATCGTGAAAAAATACATGACTAACCCCCTTGGAAAATTTGTAAAAAAATGCAACTTTCTTAAAAATCATCGTAGACTATTGAATTTAACTTTATTTTCATCAGAAAGACGAGAGAAATTGATTGCCGTTAAAAAATTTCAGCTAACTTCAATAGCAAAAAAGTTAGTCAGTCACAGTGAACCTTTTAGGAAATTTTCAGAAAATAATTGATTTTTCAGACTTTGATCGGCCGTAGCGGCCAAACGAAAACTCCAAATTGAACGCGGTTTGCAAATCTGAACTCCTCGTACGTCAATTAGTCGGATTAGAGATTAAAATTTTTTGATGAAATCGTGAAAAAATACATGACTAACCCCCTTGGAAAATTTGTAAAAAAATGCAACTTTCTTAAAAATCATCGTAGACTATTGAATTTAACTTTATTTTCATCAGAAAGACGAGAGAAATTGATTGCCGTTAAAAAATTTCAGCTAACTTCAATAGCAAAAAAGTTAGTCAGTCACAGTGAACATTTTAGGAAATTTTCAGAAAATAATTGATTTTTCTGACTTTGATCGGCCGTAGCGGCCAAACGAAAACTCCAAATTGAACGCGGTTTGCAAATCTGAACTCCTCGTACGTCAATTAGTCGGATTAGAGATTAAAAAATTTTGATGAAATCGTGAAAAAATACATGACTAACCCCCTTGGAAAATTTGTAAAAAAATGCAACTTTCTTAAAAATCATCGTAGACTATTGAATTTAACTTTATTTTCATCAGAAAGACGAGAGAAATTGATTGCCGTTAAAAAATTTCAGCTAACTTCAATAGCAAAAAAGTTAGTCAGTCACAGTGAACATTTTAGGAAATTTTCAGAAAATAATTGATTTTTCAGACTTTGATCGGCCGTAGCGGCCAAACGAAAACTCCAAATTGAACGCGGTTTGCAAATCTGAACTCCTCGTACGTCAATTAGTCGGATTATAGATTTTAAATTTTTGATGAAATCGTGAAAAAATACATGACTAACCCCCTTGGAAAATTTGTAAAAAAATGCAACTTTCTTAAAAATCATCGTAGACTATTGAATTTAACTTTATTTTCATCAGAAAGACGAGAGAAATTGATTGCCGTTAAAAAATTTCAGCTAACTTCAATAGCAAAAAAGTTAGTCAGTCACAGTGAACATTTTAGGAAATTTTCAGAAAATAATTGATTTTTCAGACTTTGATCGGCCGTAGCGGCCAAACGAAAACTCCAAATTGAACGCGGTTTGCAAATCTGAACTCCTCGTACGTCAATTAGTCGGATTAGTGATTAAAATTTTTTGATGAAATCGTGAAAAAATACATGACTAACCCCCTTGGAAAATTTGTAAAAAAATGCAACTTTCTTAAAAATCATCGTAGACTATTGAATTTAACTTTATTTTCATCAGAAAGACGAGAGAAATTGATTGCCGTTAAAAAATTTCAGCTAACTTCAATAGCAAAAAAGTTAGTCAGTCACAGTGAACATTTTAGGAAATTTTCAGAAAATAATTGATTTTTCAGACTTTGATCGGCCGTAGCGGCCAAACGAAAACTCCAAATTGAACGCGGTTTGCAAATCTGAACTCCTCGTACGTCAATTAGTCGGATTAGAGATTTTAAATTTTTGATGAAATCGTGAAAAAATACATGATTAACCCCCTTGGAAAATTTGTAAAAAAATGCAACTTTCTTAAAAATCATCGTAGACTATTGAATTTAACTTTATTTTCATCAGAAAGACGAGAGAAATTGATTGCCGTTAAAAAATTTCAGCTAACTTCAATAGCAAAAAAGTTAGTCAGTCACAGTGAACATTTTTGGGAAATTTTAGAAAATAATTGATTTTTCAGACTTTGATCGGCCGTAGCGGCCAAACGAAAACTCCAAATTGAACGCGGTTTGCAAATCTGAACTCCTCGTACGTCAATTAGTCGGATTAGAGATTTTAAATTTTTGATGAAATCGTGAAAAAATACATGACTAACCCCCTTGGAAAATTTGTAAAAAAATGCAACTTTCTTAAAAATCATCGTAGACTATTGAATTTAACTTTATTTTCATCAGAAAGACGAGAGAAATTGATTGCCGTTAAAAAATTTCAGCTAACTTCAATAGCAAAAAAGTTAGTCAGTCACAGTGAACATTTTAGGAAATTTTCAGAAAATAATTGATTTTTCAGACTTTGATCGGCCGTAGCGGCCAAACGAAAACTCCAAATTGAACGCGGTTTGCAAATCTGAACTCCTCGTACGTCAATTAGTCGGATTAGAGATTTTAAATTTTTGATGAAATCGTGAAAAAATACATGATTAACCCCCTTGGAAAATTTGTAAAAAAATGCAACTTTCTTAAAAATCATCGTAGACTATTGAATTTAACTTTATTTTCATCAGAAAGACGAGAGAAATTGATTGCCGTTAAAAAATTTCAGCTAACTTCAATAGCAAAAAAGTTAGTCAGTCACAGTGAACATTTTTGGGAAATTTTAGAAAATAATTGATTTTTCAGACTTTGATCGGCCGTAGCGGCCAAACGAAAACTCCAAATTGAACGCGGTTTGCAAATCTGAGTTCCTCGTACGTCAATTAGTCGGATTAGAGATTTTAAATTTTTGATGAAATCGTGAAAAAATACATGACTAACCCCCTTGGAAAATTTGTAAAAAAATGCAACTTTCTTAAAAATCATCGTAGACTATTGAATTTAACTTTATTTTCATCAGAAAGACGAGAGAAATTGATTGCCGTTAAAAAATTTCAGCTAACTTCAATAGCAAAAAAGTTAGTCAGTCACAGTGAACATTTTAGGAAATTTTCAGAAAATAATTGATTTTTCAGACTTTGATCGGCCGTAGCGGCCAAACGAAAACTCCAAATTGAACGCGGTTTGCAAATCTGAACTCCTCGTACGTCAATTAGTCGGATTAGTGATTAAAATTTTTTGATGAAATGGTGAAAAAATACATGACTAACCCCCTTGGAAAATTTGTAAAAAAATGCAACTTTCTTAAAAATCATCGTAGACTATTGAATTTAACTTTATTTTCATCAGAAAGACGAGAGAAATTGATTGCCGTTAAAAAATTTCAGCTAACTTCAATAGCAAAAAAGTTAGTCAGTCACAGTGAACATTTTAGGAAATTTTCAGAAAATAATTGATTTTTCAGACTTTGATCGGCCGTAGCGGCCAAACGAAAACTCCAAATTGAACGCGGTTTGCAAATCTGAACTCCTCGTACGTCAATTAGTCGGATTAGAGATTTTAAATTTTTGATGAAATCGTGAAAAAATACATGATTAACCCCCTTGGAAAATTTGTAAAAAAATGCAACTTTCTTAAAAATCATCGTAGACTATTGAATTTAACTTTATTTTCATCAGAAAGACGAGAGAAATTGATTGCCGTTAAAAAATTTCAGCTAACTTCAATAGCAAAAAAGTTAGTCAGTCACAGTGAACATTTTTGGGAAATTTTAGAAAATAATTGATTTTTCAGACTTTGATCGGCCGTAGCGGCCAAACGAAAACTCCAAATTGAACGCGGTTTGCAAATCTGAACTCCTCGTACGTCAATTAGTCGGATTAGAGATTTTAAATTTTTGATGAAATCGTGAAAAAATACATGACTAACCCCCTTGGAAAATTTGTAAAAAAATGCAACTTTCTTAAAAATCATCGTAGACTATTGAATTTAACTTTATTTTCATCAGAAAGACGAGAGAAATTGATTGCCGTTAAAAAATTTCAGCTAACTTCAATAGCAAAAAAGTTAGTCAGTCACAGTGAACATTTTAGGAAATTTTCAGAAAATAATTGATTTTTCAGACTTTGATCGGCCGTAGCGGCCAAACGAAAACTCCAAATTGAACGCGGTTTGCAAATCTGAACTCCTCGTACGTCAATTAGTCGGATTAAAGATTTTAAATTTTTGATGAAATCGTGAAAAAATACATGACTAACCCCCTTGGAAAATTTGTAAAAAAATGCAACTTTCTTAAAAATCATCGTAGACTATTGAATTTAACTTTATTTTCATCAGAAAGACGAGAGAAATTGATTGCCGTTAAAAAATTTCAGCTAACTTCAATAGCAAAAAAGTTAGTCAGTCACAGTGAACATTTTTGGGAAATTTTAGAAAATAATTGATTTTTCAGACTTTGATCGGCCGTAGCGGCCAAACGAAAACTCCAAATTGAACGCGGTTTGCAAATCTGAGTTCCTCGTACGTCAATTAGTCAGATTAGAGATTTTAAATTTTTGATGAAATCGTGAAAAAAATACATGACTAACCCCCTTGGAAAATTTGTAAAAAAAATGCAACTTTCTTAAAAATCATCGTAGACTATTGAATTTAACTTTATTTTCATCAGAAAGACGAGAGAAATTGATTGCCGTTAAAAAATTCAGCTAACTTCAATAGCAAAAAAGTTAGTCAGTCACAGTGAACATTTTAGGAAATTTTCAGAAAATAATTGATTTTTCAGACTTTGATCGGCCGTAGCGGCCAAACGAAAACTCCAAATTGAACGCGGTTTGCAAATCTGAACTCCTCGTACGTCAATTAGTCGGATTAGAGATTTTAAATTTTTGATGAAATCGTGAAAAAATACATGACTAACCCCCTTGGAAAATTTGTAAAAAAATGCAACTTTCTTAAAAATCATCGTAGACTATTGAATTTAACTTTATTTTCATCAGAAAGACGAGAGAAATTGATTGCCGTTAAAAAATTTCAGCTAACTTCAATAGCAAAAAAGTTAGTCAGTCACAGTGAACATTTTAGGAAATTTTCAGAAAATAATTGATTTTTCAGAATTTGATCGGCCGTAGCGGCCAAACGAACACTTCAAATTGAACGCGGTTTGCAAATCTGAGTTCCTCGTACATCATTTAGTCGGATTAGAGATTTTAAATTTTTGATGAAATCGTGAAAAAATACATGACTAACCCCCTTGGAAAATTTGTAAAAAAATTCAACTTTCTTAAAAATCATCGTAGACTATTGAATTTAACTTTATTTTCATCAGAAAGACGAGAGAAATTGATTGCCGTTAAAAAATTTCAGCTAACTTCAAAAGCAAAAAAGTTAGTCAGTCACAGTGAACATTTTAGGAAATTTTCAGAAAATAATTGATTTTTCAGACTTTGATCGGCCGTAGCGGCCAAACGAAAACTCCAAATTGAACGCGGTTTGCAAATCTGAACTCCTCGTACGTCAATTAGTCGGATTAGAGATTTTAAATTTTTGATGAAATCGTGAAAAAATACATGACTAACCCCCTTGGAAAATTTGTAAAAAAATGCAACTTTCTTAAAAATCATCGTAGACTATTGAATTTAACTTTATTTTCATCAGAAAGACGAGAGAAATTGATTGCCGTTAAAAAATTTCAGCTAACTTCAATAGCAAAAAAGTTAGTCAGTCACAGTGAACATTTTAGGAAATTTTCAGAAAATAATTGATTTTTCAGACTTTGATCGGCCGTAGCGGCCAAACGAAAACTCCAAATTGAACGCGGTTTGCAAATCTGAACTCCTCGTACGTCAATTAGTCGGATTAGAGATTTTAAATTTTTGATGAAATCGTGAAAAAATACATGACTAACCCCCTTGGAAAATTTGTAAAAAAATGCAACTTTCTTAAAAATCATCGTAGACTATTGAATTTAACTTTATTTTCATCAGAAAGACGAGAGAAATTGATTGCCGTTAAAAAAATTCAGCTAACTTCAATAGCAAAAAAGTTAGTCAGTCACAGTGAACATTTTTGGGAAATTTTAGAAAATAATTGATTTTTCAGACTTTGATCGGCCGTAGCGGCCAAACGAAAACTCCAAATTGAACGCGGTTTGCAAATCTGAACTCCTCGTACGTCAATTAGTCGGATTAGAGATTTTAAATTTTTGATGAAATCGTGAAAAAATACATGACTAACCCCCTTGGAAAATTTGTAAAAAAATGCAACTTTCTTAAAAATCATCGTAGACTATTGAATTTAACTTTATTTTCATCAGAAAGACGAGAGAAATTGATTGCCGTTAAAAAATTTCAGCTAACTTCAATAGCAAAAAAGTTAGTCAGTCACAGTGAACATTTTAGGAAATTTTCAGAAAATAATTGATTTTTCAGACTTTGATCGGCCGTAGCGGCCAAACGAAAACTCCAAATTGAACGCGGTTTGCAAATCTGAACTCCTCGTACGTCAATTAGTCGGATTAGTGATTAAAATTTTTTGATGAAATGGTGAAAAAATACATGACTAACCCCCTTGGAAAATTTGTAAAAAAATGCAACTTTCTTAAAAATCATCGTAGACTATTGAATTTAACTTTATTTTCATCAGAAAGACGAGAGAAATTGATTGCCGTTAAAAAATTTCAGCTAACTTCAATAGCAAAAAAGTTAGTCAGTCACAGTGAACATTTTAGGAAATTTTCAGAAAATAATTGATTTTTCAGACTTTGATCGGCCGTAGCGGCCAAACGAAAACTCCAAATTGAACGCGGTTTGCAAATCTGAACTCCTCGTACGTCAATTAGTCGGATTAGAGATTTTAAATTTTTGATGAAATCGTGAAAAAATACATGATTAACCCCCTTGGAAAATTTGTAAAAAAATGCAACTTTCTTAAAAATCATCGTAGACTATTGAATTTAACTTTATTTTCATCAGAAAGACGAGAGAAATTGATTGCCGTTAAAAAATTTCAGCTAACTTCAATAGCAAAAAAGTTAGTCAGTCACAGTGAACATTTTTGGGAAATTTTAGAAAATAATAGATTTTTCAGACTTTGATCGGCCGTAGCGGCCAAACGAAAACTCCAAATTGAACGCGGTTTGCAAATCTGAACTCCTCGTACGTCAATTAGTCGGATTAGAGATTTTAAATTTTTGATGAAATCGTGAAAAAATACATGACTAACCCCCTTGGAAAATTTGTAAAAAAATGCAACTTTCTTAAAAATCATCGTAGACTATTGAATTTAACTTTATTTTCATCAGAAAGACGAGAGAAATTGATTGCCGTTAAAAAATTTCAGCTAACTTCAATAGCAAAAAAGTTAGTCAGTCACAGTGAACATTTTAGGAAATTTTCAGAAAATAATTGATTTTTCAGACTTTGATCGGCCGTAGCGGCCAAACGAAAACTCCAAATTGAACGCGGTTTGCAAATCTGAACTCCTCGTACGTCAATTAGTCGGATTAGAGATTTTAAATTTTTGATGAAATCGTGAAAAAATACATGACTAACCCCCTTGGAAAATTTGTAAAAAAATGCAACTTTCTTAAAAATCATCGTAGACTATTGAATTTAACTTTATTTTCATCAGAAAGACGAGAGAAATTGATTGCCGTTAAAAAATTTCAGCTAACTTCAATAGCAAAAAAGTTAGTCAGTCACAGTGAACATTTTTGGGAAATTTTAGAAAATAATTGATTTTTCAGACTTTGATCGGCCGTAGCGGCCAAACGAAAACTCCAAATTGAACGCGGTTTGCAAATCTGAGTTCCTCGTACGTCAATTAGTCAGATTAGAGATTTTAAATTTTTGATGAAATCGTGAAAAAATACATGACTAACCCCCTTGGAAAATTTGTAAAAAAATGCAACTTTCTTAAAAATCATCGTAGACTATTGAATTTAACTTTATTTTCATCAGAAAGACGAGAGAAATTGATTGCCGTTAAAAAATTTCAGCTAACTTCAATAGCAAAAAAGTTAGTCAGTCACAGTGAACATTTTAGGAAATTTTCAGAAAATAATTGATTTTTCAGACTTTGATCGGCCGTAGCGGCCAAACGAAAACTCCAAATTGAACGCGGTTTGCAAATCTGAGTTCCTCGTACGTCATTTAGTCGGATTAGAAATTTTAAATTTTTGATGAAATCGTGAAAAAATACATGACTAACCCCCTTGGAAAATTTGTAAAAAAATGCAACTTTCTTAAAAATCATCGTAGACTATTGAATTTAACTTTATTTTCATCAGAAAGACGAGAGAAATTGATTGCCGTTAAAAAATTTCAGCTAACTTCAATAGCAAAAAAGTTAGTCAGTCACAGTGAACATTTTAGGAAATTTTCAGAAAATAATTGATTTTTCAGAATTTGATCGGCCGTAGCGGCCAAACGAAAACTCCAAATTGAACGCGGTTTGCAAATCTGAGTTCCTCGTACGTCATTTAGTCGGATTAGAAATTTTAAATTTTTGATGAAATCGTGAAAAAATACATGACCCCCTTGGAAAATTTGTTAAAAAATGCAACTTTCTTAAAAATCATCGTAGACTATTGAATTTAACTTTATTTTCATCAGAAAGACGAGAGAAATTGATTGCCGTTAAAAAATTTCAGCTATCTTCAATAGCAAAAAAATTAGTCAGTCACAGTGAACATTTTTGAAAATTTTAGAAAATAATTGATTTTTCAGACTTTGATCGGCCGTAGCGGCCAAACGAAAACTCCAAATTGAACGCGGTTTGCAAATGTGAGTTCCTCGTACGTCATTTAGTCGGATTAGAAATTTTAAATTTTTGATGAAATCGTGAAAAAATACATGAAAATTTGTAAAAAAATGCAACTTTCTTAAAAATCATCGTAGACTATTGAATTTAACTTTATTTTCATCAGAAAGACGAGAGAAATTGATTGCCGTTAAAAAATTTCAGCTAACTTCAATAGCAAAAAAGTTAGTCAGTCACAGTGAACATTTTAGGAAATTTTCAGAAAATAATTGATTTTTCAGACTTTGATCGGCCGTAGCGGCCAAACGAAAACTCCAAATTGAACGCGGTTTGCAAATCTGAACTCCCCGTACGTCAATTAGTCGGATTAGAGATTAAAAATTTTTGATGAAATCGTGAAAAAATACATGACTAACCCCCTTGGAAAATTTGTAAAAAAATGCAACTTTCTTAAAAATCATCGTAGACTATTGAATTTAACTTTATTTTCATCAGAAAGACGAGAGAAATTGATTGCCGTTAAAAAATTTCAGCTAACTTCAATAGCAAAAAAGTTAGTCAGTCACAGTGAACATTTTTGGGAAATTTTCAGAAAATAATTGATTTTTCAGACTTTGATCGGCCGTAGCGGCCAAACGAAAACTCCAAATTGAACGCGGTTTGCAAATCTGAACTCCTCGTACGTCAATTAGTCGGATTAGAGATTTTAAATTTTTGATGAAATCGTGAAAAAATACATGATTAACCCCCTTGGAAAATTTGTAAAAAAATGCAACTTTCTTAAAAATCATCGTAGACTATTGAATTTAACTTTATTTTCATCAGAAAGACGAGAGAAATTGATTGCCGTTAAAAAATTTCAGCTAACTTCAATAGCAAAAAAGTTAGTCAGTCACAGTGAACATTTTAGGAAATTTTCAGAAAATAATTGATTTTTCAGACTTTGATCGGCCGTAGCGGCCAAACGAAAACTCCAAATTGAACGCGGTTTGCAAATCTGAACTCCTCGTACGTCAATTAGTCGGATTAGAGATTTTAAATTTTTGATGAAATCGTGAAAAAATACATGATTAACCCCCTTGGAAAATTTGTAAAAAAATGCAACTTTCTTAAAAATCATCGTAGACTATTGAATTTAACTTTATTTTCATCAGAAAGACGAGAGAAATTGATTGCCGTTGAAAAATTTCAGCTAACTTCAATAGCAAAAAAGTTAGTCAGTCACAGTGAACATTTTTGGGAAATTTTAGAAAATAATTGATTTTTCAGACTTTGATCGGCCGTAGCGGCCAAACGAAAACTCCAAATTGAACGCGGTTTGCAAATCTGAACTCCTCGTACGTCAATTAGTCGGATTAGTGATTAAAATTTTTTGATGAAATCGTGAAAAAATACATGACTAACCCCCTTGGAAAATTTGTAAAAAAATGCAACTTTCTTAAAAATCATCGTAGACCATTGAATTTAACTTTATTTTCATCAGAAAGACGAGAGAAATTGATTGCCGTTAAAAAATTTCAGCTAACTTCAATAGCAAAAAAGTTAGTCAGTCACAGTGAACATTTTAGGAAATTTTCAGAAAATAATTGATTTTTCAGACTTTGATCGGCCGTAGCGGCCAAACGAAAACTCCAAATTGAACGCGGTTTGCAAATCTGAACTCCCCGTACGTCAATTAGTCGGATTAGAGATTAAAAATTTTTGATGAAATCGTGAAAAAATACATGACTAACCCCCTTGGAAAATTTGTAAAAAAATGCAACTTTCTTAAAAATCATCGTAGACTATTGAATTTAACTTTATTTTCATCAGAAAGACGAGAGAAATTGATTGCCGTTAAAAAATTTCAGCTAACTTCAATAGCAAAAAAGTTAGTCAGTCACAGTGAACATTTTAGGAAATTTTCAGAAAATAATTGATTTTTCAGACTTTGATCGGCCGTAGCGGCCAAACGAAAACTCCAAATTGAACGCGGTTTGCAAATCTGAACTCCTCGTACGTCAATTAGTCGGATTAGAGATTTTAAATTTTTGATGAAATCGTGAAAAAATACATGACTAACCCCCTTGGAAAATTTGTAAAAAAATGCAACTTTCTTAAAAATCATCGTAGACTATTGAATTTAACTTTATTTTCATCAGAAAGACGAGAGAAATTGATTGCCGTTAAAAAATTTCAGCTAACTTCAATACCAAAAAAGTTAGTCAGTCACAGTGAACATTTTAGGAAATTTTCAGAAAATAATTGATTTTTCAGACTTTGATCGGCCGTAGCGGCCAAACGAAAACTCCAAATTGAACGCGGTTTGCAAATCTGAACTCCTCGTACGTCAATTAGTCGGTTTAGAGATTTTAAATTTTTGATGAAATCGTGAAAAAATACATGACTAACCCCCTTGGAAAATTTGTAAAAAAATGCAACTTTCTTAAAAATCATCGTAGACTATTGAATTTAACTTTATTTTCATCAGAAAGACGAGAGAAATTGATTGCCGTTAAAAAATTTCAGCTAACTTCAATAGCAAAAAAGTTAGTCAGTCACAGTGAACATTTTAGGAAATTTTAGAAAATAATTGATTTTTCAGACTTTGATCGGTCGTAGCGGCCAAACGAAAACTCCAAATTGAACGCGGTTTGCAAATCTGAGTTCCTCGTACGTCATTTAGTCGGATTAGAAATTTTAAATTTTTGATGAAATCGTAAAAAAAATACATGACTAACCCCCTTGGAAAATTTGTAAAAAAATGCAACTTTCTTAAAAATCATCGTAGACTATTGAATTTAACTTTATTTTCATCAGAAAGGCGAGAGAAATTGATTGCCGTTAAAAAATTTCAGCTAACTTCAATAGCAAAAAAGTTAGTCAGTCACAGTGAACATTTTTGGGAAATTTTAGAAAATAATTGATTTTTCAGACTTTGATCGGCCGTAGCGGCCAAACGAAAACTCCAAATTGAACGCGGTTTGCAAATCTGAGTTCCTCGTACGTCAATTAGTCGGATTAGAGATTTTTAATTTTTGATGAAATCGTGAAAAAATACATGACTAACCCCCTTGGAAAATTTGTAAAAAAATGCAACTTTCTTAAAAAGCATCGTAGACTATTGAATTTAACTTTATTTTCATCAGAAAGACGAGAGAAATTGATTGCCGTTAAAAAATTTCAGCTAACTTCAATAGCAAAAAAGTTAGTCAGTCACAGTGAACATTTTAGGAAATTTTCAGAAAATAATTGATTTTTCAGACTTTGATCGGCCGTAGCGGCCAAACGAAAACTCCAAATTGAACGCGGTTTGCAAATCTGAACTCCCCGTACGTCAATTAGTCGGATTAGAGATTAAAATTTTTTGATGAAATCGTGAAAAAATACATGACTAACCCCCTTGGAAAATTTGTAAAAAAATGCAACTTTCTTAAAAATCATCGTAGACTATTGAATTTAACTTTATTTTCATCAGAAAGACGAGAGAAATTGATTGCCGTTAAAAAATTTCAGCTAACTTCAATAGCAAAAAAGTTAGTCAGTCACAGTGAACATTTTAGGAAATTTTCAGAAAATAATTGATTTTTCAGACTTTGATCGGCCGTAGCGGCCAACCTCGGAAAATGTACTTTCGCAAGAACAAATGTCAATTTGAAGCCCGTGACGCGTCAGCAAAGAAAACTCGAAAATGGAAAAAATCGAAAAAATCAACTTTTTTAATAATTATTGTAGAACTCTGAAGTATACTTTTCTTTTTCATCAGAAAAACGAGAGAAATTGATTGGCGTTGAAAAATTTTAGTTATCTTTAATAGCAAAAAAATTAGCATGTCACTATGAATTTTTTTTTTTTGTTTATTTTTTTAGACTTTTATCGGCCGTAGCGGCTAAACTTAAATTGTACTACGAGTAGAAACAAAAAACGTTAAAAATACTAAATATCAAAATCTTTTTCTTACCATCAAATCGGAGAAAATTACTTGATAAACACGTTAACATTTCTTAATAGGGAAAGTTATTTTTTTAATTAAGACAGCCTGCTTGCTATTAACCAATAACCAAAACAATATAACGATCATGAAAAATGACAAGCACCCATGTCAAATCTGAGAAGGTAACACGATGGCCGCATCACTATGTTACTAGAAATAACTAGTGCTAATGATGCATAAATTAAACCGCTATCGAAATATTAGCATCTTACAACGGGAGCGGAATAATTAATCTATATATTTTCGAGATGACAGCTTTTTATCAAATTACATTGCGGCGGACGGAAGGACCCTGCACCTGCAACTCACAACATCTCTAATGGAAAAATTATCGGAAATTTTGACGTTTCCGACGTGAACAACAACACTACACCCACGCGAAACACCAACGGCGGAGGAGATAACGTCACACAATTATGAATAAATAAACATGAATATACTATTATTTAATAATTGAGTTCGGTATTTATTGCTGATTAAAAGCCCTTGGGCTGCTCTCGGGAAAAGAATGCCGATGAACCGCTCACACGTTCGCAGTCACGGACTGAGAGTGTTTTAGCATTTTTGGTAGCCAGTGGAGTAGAAAGATGAATTGCCCAGGAAGACGGTGTTAAGGACGTAAATCATGCACGCGATTTGTCTACCTACTGTGATCTGCCCACCTCGGTGTGTGTGTATAAATGATTATTCATATTTTTGCTTCTGTGATGGTTACTTTCGTAAAAGCGTACTTTAATCATATTAATAATTTGGTAGGAATAATTGTAAAATTAAATATTTTGCGCTAATAAATGAATAATTGAAGAGAAATACTACGAACGGATATTTCTCGATCGGAAAAAATCGCACGGGCAGGGAATCGAACCCACTCGATTTGAGATGCAGCGAGAGGATGCTCGCGCTCTTATAAATCATTGTAATCGGGTAATAAAGTGTATTGTTATTATTATTGAAAGGAGTAACGGCTCTAAATAAATGAGTACTATTGAATACAGTTATCTTCGTGCGAATCTAAATAAGTAAGACACGCTATGTAAGCAATAAAATTAAATAGCAAAACATGCACTGGTACATTTCATTAACGGCAGTACCACCCCGGCCAGTATCGCATAAGGAAGACCACCGTGACTATTTATAAATCTTGCGGACCATTAAAGTAACTCCACTTCATGAGTCGTTAAAGAGCAATGAAAACTTTTAATGGTGGCCATCCGAGATGATCGAAGGTCCCGCAATTTATATAAAAGAGAAGGAGTTGGAGGAAGCCGCGAAATCTAATTTGCCATCACGTGCGAGTAAAAATAGTATTCGGAGTTTGAGGTTTACAGGGGGCGCGCGCGAGAGGGTTGTTTTTCGTGAAGTTTCAATTTTTTTTTGCGGAGTTTAGACGCAGTAAACTGCAGATCTTATAGATCCCCTGTGCATATCTCGTATGCCCGACACGCTCGGTGAACATTTAGGGGCTTCCAGCCGAGGAATTATTCAGCAGTAACTCCAAAAACAATTATGGCTAAATTTCTGTGTGCAAGGGGGCAAGCACGTCCGGCAACGGATCCTCGGCGATATTTCACCGGACGATCGATCGTGATAAATAAAAAACGACAGGAAAAGAATCATCGTGCGTGTAATCAAATATGATAATTCCTCAGCTCCGAGCAGTTTCTGGTTCAAAGGTTCTCCGCCCGGTGAATATATCTCTTCGGTCGAGAGACTCCGCCGTAATGTATAATGAATCCGAAGATTGTTATTGTGATTGTAATGAATGCATTGACACGGACTTAGATGATGTATGTACGTGGATGCGAATATTATGCGACCCCCGAGCGAAACTAATTCGATTCGTTTGAAATATCAGGCGCGTTATAAAGTGTGCCTTTTTGTGGTGTAAATCAGTTGACTTCATAAATCTGTCTTGGGGCCGAGTTCTGCACTTTTTGCGATCCTGAATTCCCGCGCCTCTTAATTTATCGCATCGGCCCGATTTTTACAGGCTCCCTAATTCACACCTTTCAGCGGTAACCATCTCCGTCTCATAATTAAGTGGCCATCTCTCATTATAATATAATTAATAGATCCTCCCGTATCTTTAGCGCCGATCTGACTCGGATAACGCTGCACCGAGTACTGAATAACAGATTGTTTTTCGTTATAAATCACCGCGGAGTTACGCGTTGATTTTTTCCCCGAGGATTAAAGCCAATTAGAAAAATTCTCGGCCAGGAAGAGCCCGAGATTAATTGCGATGTAAGGGAGCCCGCGTAACTCCTTCATAATTCATCACTGTCTTCTTAAAAAGAGAGAAAAAAAAACAAAACACCACAAGCGGCTTTAAATATGTTAATAAACACTGAAATATTTTCGCGTAATAGTCTGCCAGTTCGGATTACATATCCGTGGCGTAAACTTGATCCAGTTAACTCAATAACAGGAAGGACAAAAACACGATTTTATTCTTTAATTTGAAAAGTTTAAAGTTCGTGGCAATTTATTTTTTATGGATGACTTTAAAAATATGCAACCTGAGCCTTTTCAAGTGTGGTTAATTTGCAATTGTCGTGAGGGATGTCTTCAGATTATTATAAATTTACAAATCATTATCGGTTTTGAGTAAATTTTGAAAGTTTCAAGTTTCTAGCGATTTTTTTTTCTATTTTTTGAATAAAATTTCAACTTGAAAATTGAAAGAAATCGCGTTTAGATATAATTATTTAGGAATCTAGTCTATGATTCTGATTAGATTTTTATGGATTCATGAAGAATAATCTATTTTAAGTCAATTTTAAAAGTTTGAAGTTTTTAGCAATTTTTTTCCATTTTTTTAGGTGAAGTCAAAATGTTCAACCTAAAAATTTGAAGGAATCATGTTTAGGTATGATTATTTAAAAATCTAGCCTAGGCATATTGTCAGATTTTTATAAATTCATGAAGCTTAATCTATTTTGAGTAAATTTAAAAAAGTTTGAAGTTTCTAGCGATTTTTTTTCAATTTTTTAACCTGAACCAAAAATTTTCAACTTAAAAATTGGGTGTGATTATTTAGAAATCTAGCCTACGATTTTTATTAGATTTTTATTGATTCATGAAGAATAATCTATTTTAAGTAAATTTTGAAAGTTTGGAGTTTCTAGCGATTGTTTTTCTATTTTTTAGAAGAAGTCAAAATTTCAACCTAAAAATTTGAAGCAATCATGTTTAGGTGTGATTATTTGGAAATCTAGCCTAGGCATATTATCAGATTTTTATCAATTCATGAAGCATAATCTATTTTGAGTAAATTAAAAAAAGTTTGAAGTTTCTAGCGATTTTTTTTTCTGTTTTTTTAACCTGAACCAAAAATTTTAAACTAAAAAATTGGGTGTGATTATTTAGAAGTCTAGCCTACGCTTGTTATCAAATTTTCATGGATTCGTGAAGAATAATCTATTTTAAGTAAATTTTAAAAGTTTGAAGTTTTTAGCGATTTTTTTTTCTATTTTTTAGATGAAGTCAAAATTTTCAACTTAAAAATTTGAAGGAATCGTGTTTAGGTGTGTCTTTTTAAAAATCTAGCCTAGGCATATTACCAGATTTTTATATATTCATAAAGCACAATCTATTTTGAGTAAATTTAAAAAAAGTTTGAAGTTTCTAGCGATTTTTTTCCTATTTTTTTAAGCTGAACTAAAAAATTTTTAGAAATCTAGCCTTCGATTTTGATTAGATTTTTATGGATTCATAAAGAATAATCTATTTTAAGTAAAGTTTGAAAGTTTCAAGTTTTTAGCGATTGTTTTTCTATTTTTTAGATGAAGTCAAAATTTTCAACCTAAAAATTTAAAGGTAATCATGTTTAGATGTGATTATTTAGAAATCAAACCTGTGAATAATATCAGATATTTATAAATTCATGAATTATAATCTATTTTGAGTAAATTAAAAAAAAATTGAACTTTCCAGCGATTTATTTTTATTTTTTTAAGCTGAACTAAAAATTTTCAACCTAAAAATTGGAAGAAATCACGTTTAGGTGTGATTATTTCGAAATCTGGTCAACGATTGGGATTAGATTTTTATGGATTCATGAAGAATAATCTATTTTAAGTAAATTTTTTAAAGTTTTTAGCGATTTTTTAGATGAAGTCAAAATTTTCAACCTAAAAATTTGAAGAAATCGCGTTTAGGTGCGATTATTTAGAAATCTAGCCAACGATTTTGATTAGATTTTTACGGATTCATAAAGAATAATGTGTGTTAAGTAAATTTTGAAAGTTTCAAGTTTCCAGCGATTTTCTTCTATTTTTTTAACTAAACTAAACATTTTCAACTTAAAAATTGGAAGAAATCGCGTTTAGGTGTGATTATTTAGAAATCTAGCCTACAATTTTAATTAGATTTTAATGGATTCATGAAGAATAATCTATTTTAAGTAAATTTTTAAAGTTTGAAGTTTCTAGCGATTTTTTTCCTATTTTTTTAAGCTGAACTAAAAAATTTCAACCTAAAAATTGGAAGAAATCGCATGTAGGTATGATTATTTATTAATCTTGCCGACGATTTTGATTAGATTTTTATGGATTCTTGAAGAATAATCTGTGTTAAGTAAATTTTGAAAGTTTCAAGTTTCTAGCGATTTTTTTTACTATTTTTTTAAACTGAACTAAAAAATTTCAACCTAAAAATTGGAAGAAATCGCATGTAGGTATGATTATTTATTAATCTTGCCGACGATTTTGATTAGATTTTTATGGATTCTTGAAGAATAATCTGTGTTAAGTAAATTTTGAAAGTTTCAAGTTTCTAGCGATTTTTTTTACTATTTTTTTAAACTGAACTAAAAATTTTCAACCTAAAAATTGGAAGAAATCGCGTTTAGGTGTGATTATTTAGAAATCTAGCGAACGATGTTAATTAGATTTTTATGTATTCATGAAGTATAATCTATTTTAAGCAAATTTTGAAAGTTCGAAGTTTTTAGCAATTTTTTTTCTATTTTATAGATGAAGTCAAAATTTTCAACCTAAAAATTTGAAGGAATCGTGTTTAGGTGTGATTATTTAGAAATCTAGCCTAGACATATTATCAGATTTTTATAAATTCATGAAGCAAAGTCTCTTTTAAGTAAATTTTAAAAAGGTTGAAGTTTCTGGCGATTTTTTAAACCTGAACTAAAAAATTTCAACTTAAAAATTCAGTGTGATTATTTAGAAATCAAGCCTACTCTTGTTATCAGATTTTTATGGATTCATAAAGAATAATCTATTTTAAGTAAATTTTAAAAGTTTCAAGTTTTTAGCGCTTGTTTTTCCATTTTTTAGAAGAAGTTAAAATTTTCAACATACAAATTTTAAGGAATCATGTTTAGGTGTGATTATTTGGAAATCTAGCCCATGATTTTGATTCGATTTTTATGGATTCATGAAGTATAATCTATTTTAAGTAAATTTTGAAAGTTTAAAGTGTTTGGCGATTGTTTTTCTATTTTTTAGATGAAGTCAAAATTTTCAACCTAAAAATTTGAAGGAATCGTGTTTAGGTGTGTCTTTTTAAAAATCTAGCCTAGGCATATTATCGGATTATTATAAATTCATGAAGCATAATCTATTTTGAGTAAATTTAGAAAAGTTTGAAGTTTCTAGCGATTTTTTTTTCTGTTTTTTAAGCTGAACTAAAAATTTTCAACTTAAAAATTGGAAGAAATCGCGTTTAGGTATGATTATTTCGAAATCTAGCCAACGATTTTGATTAGATTTTTATGGATTCATGAAGAATAATCTATTTTAAGCAAATTTTTAAAGTTTAAAATTTTTAGAGATTTTTTTCTATTTTTGAGATGAAGTCAAAATTTTCAACTTAAAAATTGGAAGAAATCGCGTTTAGGTGCAATTATTTAGAAATCTAGCCTACGATTTTAATTAGATTTTTATGGATTCCTGAAGAATAAACTGTTTTAAGTAGATTTTTAAATTTTGAAGTTTTTAGCGATTTTTTTTTCTATTTTTTAGATGTCAAAATTTTTAACCTAAAAATTTGAAGGAATCGTGGTTAGGTGCGATTATTTGGAAATCTGGGCAAGAGATATTTACAGATTTTTATAAATTCCTAAAACCAAATTAGTTTTGAATAAATTATGATGGTTTCAAGTTTCTGACGATTGTTTATCTATTTTTTTCAGCAGAGTTAGAAAATGTGCAGCCTGAAAATTCAAACATGGGGCATTCAACCGTGACTATTTCGAAATTTAGGTAAGTTTATTTTAAACTCATGATGTATAATTTATTCTGAGTACATTTTAATAGTTTTAAGTTTGTAGGGGTTGTTTTTGTATTTTTTAGCTAAAATCAAAATGCCCAACATAAAAATTAGAGAATTCGTGTTTAGGCATGATTATTTAGAAATCTAGCCTAGGTGTATTATCAGATTTTTTATAGATTAATAAATCATAATCAACTTTGATTAAATTTTAAAAGCTTGAAATTTTTAGCAATTGTTTTTGAATTTTTTTTTACTGTCGAAAGTCAAAAATTTTCAACCAAAAAAAGGAATCGTGTTTAGGTATGATTATTTAGAAATCTAACCTAGCCATATTATCATATTTTTATGGATTCGTGAAGCATAATCTATTTTGAGCAAATTTTAAAAGTTTGAAGTTCGTAGCGATGTTTTTTATATTTTTTTAGCTGAAGTCAAAAATTTTTTCGTAAAAATTTGAAAGAATCGTGTTTACGTATGATTATTTAGAAATATAGCCAAGGCATATCATGAGATTTTTATAAATTCATAAAGCATAATCTATTTCGAGTAAATTTAAGAAAATTTGAAGTTTGTAGCGATTGTTTTTCAATATTTTTAGCTGAAGTCAAAATTTTCATCCTAAAAATTTGAAGGAATCGTGTTTAGGTATGATTATTTGGAAATCTATCCTAGGCACATTATAATATTTTTATAAATCTATAAACTATAATCAATTTTGAGTAAATTTAAAAAACTTTGAAGTTTGTAGCAATTATTTTTCTATTTTTTAGCTGAAGTCAATAATTTCAAGCTAAAAATTGAAAGAAATCGTGTTTATGTGTGATTGTTTAGAAATCTAGCTTAGGCATATTATCGCATTTTTAAAGATTAATAAAGCATAATCAATTTTGAGTAAATTTTAAAAGTTTGAAATTTTTAGCAATTGTTTTTGATTTTTTTTTTAACTGAAGTCAACATTTTGCAAAAAAATTTAAGGAAGCGTGTTTAGGTATGATTATTTAGAAATCTAGCCTGGGCATATTATCATATTGTTATGGATTCATGAAGCTTAAACTTTTTTGAGCAAATTTTAAAATAGTTTGATGTTCGTAGCTATGTTTTTATATTTTTTTAGCCGAAGTCAAAATTTTCATCCTAAAAATTTGAAGGAGCCCTGTTTAGGTATGATTAATCACAAATCTAGCCTAGGCATATTATTATATTTTTATGGATTCATAAAGCATAATTTATTTTGAGTAAATTTAAGAAAGTTTGAAGTTTGTAGCGAATGTTTTTAAATTTTTTTTTGCTAAAGCCGAAATTTTCAACCTAAAAATTGGAAAGAAAAGTGTTTGGGTGCGATTATTTAGGAATCTAGGCAAGGGATTCTTACAGATTCTTATAGATTCCCAAAGCCTTAGTACTTTTATGTAAATGTTGAAGGTTTCAAGTTTGTGGCGATTGTTTATCTATTTTTTCAGCAGAGTTAGAAAATGTGCAACCTGAGAATTGAAATGTATCCAAGTGTATTTCGGAATTTGGGTGAAGGATGTTTGCGGTTAATTATAAGCTCACGAAGCATTTGAGTCATTTTTTTAATTTGCAGTTTATGGCAATTGTTTTCTGAATATGTTTGGTTGACTTTGAAAATGTCAAACTTGAGGATTAATCAAGTGTGATTATTTGGAATTTTAGTAAGGAACAGTTAAGGATTGTTTTAGATTAATGAAGCATAATATATCTTGAGTAAATTTTGAAGATATAGAGTTGGTCGCATTTGTTTTTTTCAATTTTTAGCAGACTTGATATTTTAATATGTTTGGTTGATTTTAAAAATGTCAATTATCCTCTTATTTTGAATTTTGGTGAAGAACAATTGCCAATTATTTTAGATTCATAAAGCCTAATATATCTTGAGTTAATTTTCAAGATATAAGGTTTGTGCGTTTGTTTTAACTATTTTTAACAGACTTCTGATATCTGCAATCAAAGAATTGTAAAAATATGTATATAGGTGTAATTATTTTCAAATATTAGGGAGGCATATTTGGAAATTTTTACAGATTCACGAAGCATAATCTATCTCAAGTAAATTTGGAAGATTTTAAGTTTGCGGCATTTGTTTTTCTATTTTTAATTCACACATTGCAATTATCACATCTGCTATTCTAATAATTGCAATATGAGAATTAATGTATTATGTAATCAGATGTAATTGTTTTAAAATATAATGCTTATTTGTATAATTTTTGAGTAATTAATAATCTTTAATAAATATGAAATTAGATGAATAAATTAATAATGAAGGGCAAATACAACGATCACGGATATTTCTCGGTAATAAAAAAATTTCCGCCTGGGCGGGGAATCGAACTCACTCGACTTGCGATCCAGCAGAAAGATGCTCGCGCTCTTATCCACTACACCACCAAGTTTTGAAGTTCGTGAAAAATTTTCAACCCAAGAATTGAAATTAATCTTAAAAAGCTGAAGACGGCTCAAGACTGCATTTATTATCAGTTTTTGACATTTTTAATCAATGTCCGTAAATCTATTCGCAGTAAATAAACTTAAAGAAAGAGCAGATGATAAGTGGAAACGGAGCACCCATTATCTTTCAGCAGTGTGCACCCTTTCCCATAATGAAGTAATTTATATTCATGCGGTAATTAGGAATTTAGAAGTAATGGATGGGAATCGCGCGCGGTGCGTTATTTAATTTTAATAGAGCCCGGGCCCGGGTGCCCCACTGATTTACTAAAACATTTTAATAAAATTCAACTCTTCTTTGTGTTTCACTAATTGATTTCCTCCTTTTTGGAACTTACATGCCCATGAATATTTATGAATATTTATGAAGCGTTTCGATGTTTTCGAGAGTCTCCGTCTCTCGTGCACGCCGCCGAGAAAATTTTCTTCGCCCCTCCCACCACCACCACCGCCACGAGTTTCCTTACTTAATCCCAGAATAACGAATAAGGAGCGTTAAATAATTTCCCGGGACGTAATTGAAGACATTACTGATGCAAATTTATACCGGTCTTCCAGAAATTCTTAATTCACTTTACAATTTCTACACTTAATAACTTTTGCTAACTGTATATACTTCTAGATCTTTATAATTTATTAACTTATTACTGTAAAGCTCGACTGTAATCCGGAAAAAAATAACGTATAAACTGTAGATATTGTTTTTCCATCAGAACACCTACAGACCGGTTTCGACCTTTCAGGTCTTATCAGTGTAGTTAGTTGCTAATGTGGAAACGGAGATTACTATTGGAATATAAGTATTTCAAACACCGTTAAAGGTAGAAACGCCAAAGTGGCGGAATCTATTGCCTGAATGCTGTAACTGATTTTTAGAAACCATCTATATTTCGTCACTGTCACATCTTTCGAATATCTGATTTACTTTTTATTTTAATTACGGAAAATTCCGTTACATTTGCAGGTGCCATTTTAGCACGCTTGTGTCACCAAAGGAATTTAAAAAATTTAAAAAAAAACTATTGAATTAAGAAAATCAAACATTTTACAAGGCTGAAAGACCTCTGGTCAATTGAGGTCATTTGTAAAAGTGTCTTAATAAATTTTTCTCTCTCTCTCTCTCTCATGCTCTCTCTCTCTCTCTTTCTTTCTCAAACATTTTTGTTATTGCAATGATAGATTCAATATATTACGAACAATTTTTGACTCTCCCTCGTATAACACCAACACATTGCGCGTTATCAAAATGTAATTAAAAATTATCAAACCATCGGCAAGTACAGCCTTTTCACCGCAGACTTATTTCTAGTGCATTATTTTGCGGGGTGCGAAGATCATTATCCGACGATCTATGTGACGTGCAATTCAGTTGAAAGCGATTACACGGTCGCCTTTTTTGTTTTCGAAAATTAAAAGTGCTGCCCCTCTCGCGAAGCGGGGCTTAAATGAAGTATATTAGTTTTTCCCCCTTATAGAATTCGAGTAGATTTCTTCATTTAGATAAACGCGCAATGATCGCGGGCGGCGACGACGTTTCGACTGCGGATTCCATTAAAATTTTAAATTGGGAATAAAATTCCAGATTAACATAACGCAATTTTTATCAGATAATTTTTCAATTAAGGCGGTTTAATTAACGGCCCATAAAAAAGAAATAAATGTACAGATGCACGGAAAATACTGAGATGGCGCGATAAAATTTTGAACGTTCGAAAAATGCGTTCAGGATTTTGAAAAATTGTAAAAAATTAATCCTCAGTGGAATTAGCTTCAAAAGTTCCAAATACGCCAAGAATGAAACCATTCTTGGTATTCTTTTAAAACAATTGATTTATTCTAGCTGGGAATAAAATGGCAACACTCAAAACATTAAAAATGCGTTCAAGATTTTGGAAAATTGTAAAAAATTAATCCTTGGTGGAATTAGCTTCAAAATTTTCAAATACTTCAAGAATGAAACTATTCTTGGTAATCTGTTGAAACAATTGATTAATTCCAGCTGGGAGTAAAATGGCAACACTCAAAACATTCAAAATGCGTTCAAGATTTTGGAAAATTGTAAAAAATTAATCCTCTGTGGAATTAGCTTCAAAATTTCCAAATACGCCAAGAATGAAACCATTCTTGGTATTCTTTTAAAACAATTGATTTATTCTAGCTGGGAATAAAATGGCAACACTCAAAACATTAAAAATGCGTTCAAGATTTTGGAAAATTGTAAAAAATTAATCCTCAGTGGAATTAGTTTCAAAATTTTCAAATACGTCAAGGTTGAAACTATTCTTGGTATTCTGTTAAAACATTTGATTAATTCCAGCTGGGAATAAAATGGCAACACTCAAAACATTAAAAATGCGTTCAAGATTTTGAAAAATTGCAAAAAATTAATCCTCAGTGGAATTAGCTTCAAAATTTTCAAATACTTCAAGAATGAAACTATTCTTGGTAATCTTTTAAAACATTTGATTAATTCCAGCTAGGAATAAAATGGCAACACTCAAAATATTAAAAATGCGTTCAAGATTTTGGAAAATTGTAAAAAATTAATCCTCGGTGGAATTAGCTTCAAAATGTTTAAATACTTCAAGAATGAAACTATTCTTGGTATTCTATTAAAACATTTGATTAATTCCAGCTGGGAATAAAATGGCAACACTCAAAACATTAAAAGTGCGTTTAAGATTTTGAAAAATTGTAAAAAATTAATCCTTGGTGGAATTAGCTTCAAAATTTTCAAATACTTCAAGAATGAAACTATTCTTGGTAATCTTTTAAAACATTTGATTAATTCCAGCTAGGAATAAAATGGCAACACTCAAAATATTAAAAATGCGTTCAAGATTTTGGAAAATTGTAAAAAATTAATCCTCGGTGGAATTAGCTTCAAAATGTTTAAATACTTCAAGAATGAAACTATTCTTGGTATTCTTTTAAAACATTTGATTAATTCCAGCTGGGAATAAAATGGCAACACTCAAAACATTAAAAATGTGTTTAAGATTTTGAAAAATTGTAAAAAATTAATTCTCGGTGGAATTAGCTTCAAAATTTTCAAATACTTCAAGAATGAAACTATTCTTGGTATTCTTTTAAAACATTTGATTAATTCCAGCTGGGAATAAAATGGCAACACTCAAAACATTAAAAATGCGTTCAAGATTTTGAAAAATTGCAAAAAATTAATCCTCAGTGGAATTAGCTTCAAAATTTTCAAATACTTCAAGAATGAAACTATTCTTGGTAATCTTTTAAAACATTTGATTAATTCCAGCTAGGAATAAAATGGCAACACTCAAAATATTAAAAATGCGTTCAAGATTTTGGAAAATTGTAAAAAATTAATCCTCTGTGGAATTAGCTTCAAAATGTTCAAATACTTCAAGAATGAAACTATTCTTGGTATTCTGTTAAAACATTTGATTAATAAATAAAATAAAATGGCAACACTCAAAACATTAAAAATGCGTTCAAGATTTTGGAAAATTGTAAAAAATTAATCCTCTGTGGAATTAGCTTCAAAATTTTCAAATACTTCAAGAATGAAACTATTCTTGGTAATCTGTTAAAACAATTGATTAATTCCAGCTGGGAATAAAATGGCAACACTCAAAACATTAAAAATGCGTTCAAGATTTTGGAAAATTGTAAAAAATTAATCCTCTGGGGAATTAGCGTAAAAATTTTCAAATACGTCAAGAATTAAACCATTCTTCGTATTCTGTTAAAACAATTGATTTATCATAGCTGTACATTCTTTTTCATCAGAAGAACGAGAAAAATCGTTTAATATTAAAGTGTGCTGTTGCAGCCTTGAATATTTTTAGAAGAGCAGGCGCCAGTGTTTTAAAGAAAGACTCCGAGTCGCTTTACACATCGGCAATAATTCTTACCGTCAACATCAGTCCCCCCGTTCGTTTTATTTCAGCACTGGAAGAACTATTTGTACTTCCGTAGATTGTGCAGTTGGAGTTTGTAGGAGCGCCAGGTCCGTATTGCGTCGTCCGTCTGTCTTACAGCACCTGTGTACACCATCCATCTCTTCCACCCTCTACAATTAACATGTTTGCCTTTGCCACTCCAACTCCAACTTGAGCTCCAACTCGGGCTCCTGCACCTTTCCGATTAAAATAAATAACGGTGCCCCCCTTAATCCCCCCACACGATCCGTATACATTATAATATTAATATCCATGTGTTTTTTTTTCTTCTTCACCCGTACACTTTGATACGGCCGAAAGATGACATAAATCTGAAAGGCATTCATTCCGCCATTATGGAAGATGATGGAGATGCACTTTAGGAGCGTCCTTTATTACTGGAACGGCCATAAATCTACGGGCTCAATGCATCTACACACTCCGAGCGGGGAATAAAGAATCGGCCGATCGGGCATCGATTCGTTGTGGGATTTTGGGAATTCGTGGGGCCGAAGGACCGCATCAGGTGGGAGACCCTTTATGGGAATATTATGTTAATGCCGTCCGGGCCTTTCGATTCAAACTTGTTTATAGGTCAATACTAATAAAGCCGGTCTCCTATCAAAAATTATTATTCCGTTTCCACGCGGCTTAACAATGCACTCTCGAAAATTTCAGAGCTGGTTTAACTCTGCGCGTCCGCCGCATCCACCATTGTCGTCCTTTTCGATTTATCGCGGCCACAAAAGCCGCACTGCACAAAGTATCGAATGCACAACCCATTTAACATACAAAGCGAGAAGTGCCGTTACTAATTCTGCTTCTACAACAAACTGAGTGCGTATAATTAAGCGTCAATGGTGTATGTTCTGCTAAAACACAAAATAGCATAAGGTGCAGAATTTAAAAAATTGATAAAAGTATGGAATTTAAAAATATAGAAGTATCGGTTGTACCTGATGACCAAAACCAATTACAAAAAGGAGAGTAAGATGAAAAAGAAATCAAAAGCAAACGGCAGAAAATTTGGCTTTTTGGTACTACAAAACCGTAGCGGAAAAAATTACACCAAGTGGTAAAACCACTTCTGATAACTACCTACAAAAGTCAGGTGTAACTAACCACCAATCCTGCATTTTCCGTAACACGACACCGGAGGAAATAATAGGAATAATAAAAACCTTCAAAAATAAAGACACACGCGACATCTATGATATAACAAGCAAAATAAAATTCGTTGCTGAAGAAATCACTGTACGATAATAAACAAATGCTTGGAAGACACAAACTCAAAATATCCAAAATATGTAATTCCTATTGCCTAAGAGCAAATAATAATAATAATAATAATAATAATAATTTTATTTCTCAAAAGATGCACATACACATAACAGAGATTTTGTCAAAAATAATGATCTTATATTGATAAATCATGGAAAAACGTTCCTACAGTATGTGTTTGAATTAAAATAATCGTAGTAAATAATAAATATTGATGAACCTGAAAATCAATTCTCCCTACTCTGTCTAAAATTTGGAAATATGTAATGAAGTCCTGATTACTTATCTTCCTAGAAAAAACACAAAAATGACTCGGTAATTATCAATCCGAAAACTCTGCAACAACTTCTGCTGTTTCATGAGGTCTCAGAAGTACTGGACAATAAAGGCCAGATAAGTTTGGACGTGCAGCCATCTATCTAAAGCTTTTGATACCATTAGCCACAGTGTTTTGCTTCATAAATCAAATTTCTACGGAATCATAAGAATAGCTCTCAAACTTATGAAATACCAGGTTAACAAAATTTGATGTACAACATGGTGTTCCGCAAGGATCTATTTTAGAACCGTTGCTCTTCCTCATTTAACTTGCGAATAATACACTATGTTGTCATGCGATTATTTTAATATTAAATTAAGAGGTGGTTTAAAATTTTTGCGAAATCATTAAGAATCAGCTGTTTTAAGTAATTTTAGATAAATTCAAGGTTGTGACAATTGTTTTTATATTTATTTGGGCGCTTGGAAAAATTTCTAACTTTAAATTTATAATACACTATGTTATCATGCGATTATTTTAATATTACATTAAGGGATGGTTTAAGGTTCTTACGGAATCATTAAGAAGAAGCAATTTTGCGTAATTTTAGATAAATTCAAGGTTGTGGCAATTGTTTTTATATTTATTTTGGCGCTTGGAAAAAATTCTAACTTCAAATTTTCAATACACTGCGTTCTCGTGCGATTATTTTAATATTAAATGGAAAGGTGGTTGGAGGTTTTTGCGGAATCATTAAAAAGGATAAATTTTGAGTAATTTTAGATAAAATCAAGGTTGTGGCAATTGTTTTTATATTTATTTGAGCGCTTGGAAAAATTTCTAACTTTAAATTTGCAATACACTATGTTATCATGCGATTATTTTAATATTACATTAAGGGATGGTTTAAGGTTCTTACGGAATCATTAAGAAGAAGCAATTTTGAATAGTTTTAGATAAATTCAAGGTTGTGGCAATTGTTTTTATATTTATTTTGGCGCTTGGAAAAAATTCTAACTTCAAATTTTCAATACACTGCGTTCTCGTGCGATTATTTTAATATTAAATGGAAAGGTGGTTGGAGGTTTTTGCGGAATCATTAAAAAGGATAAATTTTGAGTAATTTTAGATAAATTCAATGTTGTGGCAATTGTTTTTATATTTATTTGAGCACTTGGAAAAATTTCTAACTTTAAATTTGCAATACACTGCTTTTCATGCAATTATTTTAATATTAAATTAAGGGGTGGTTTAAGGTTTTTGCAGAATCATTAAGAAGAAGCAATTTTGCGTAATTTTAGATAAATTCAAGGTTGTGGCAATTGTTTTTATATTTATTTTGGCGCTTGGAAAAAATTCTAACTTCAAATTTTCAATACACTGCGTTCTCGTGCGATTATTTTAATATTAAATGGAAAGGGGGTTGGAGGTTTTTGCGGAATCATTAAAAAGGATAAATTTTGAGTAATTTTAGATAAATTCAATGTTGTGGCAATTGTTTTTATATTTATTTGAGCGCTTGGAAAAATTTCTAACTTTAAATTTGCAATACACTGCTTTTCATGCGATTATTTTAATATTAAATTAAGGGGTGGTTTAAGGTTTTTGCAGAATCATTAAGAAGAAGCAATTTTGCGTAATTTTAGATAAATTCAAGGTTGTGGCAATTGTTTTTATATTTATTTTGGCGCTTGGAAAAAATTCTAACTTCAAATTTTCAATACACTGCGTTCTCGTGCGATTATTTTAATATTAAATGGAAAGGTGGTTAGAGGTTTTTGCGGAATCATTAAAAAGGATAAATTTTGAGTAATTTTAGATAAATTCAAGGTTGTGGCAATTATTTTTATATTTATTTGAGCACTTGGAAAAATTTCTAACTTTAAATTTGCAATACACTGCTTTTCATGCGATTATTTTAATATTAAATTAAGGGGTGGTTTAAGATTTTTGCAGAATCATTAAGAAGAAGCAATTTTGTGTAATTCAAGGTTGTGGCAATTGTTTTTATATTTATTTGAGCGCTTGGAAAAATTTCTAACTTTAAATTTGCAATACACTATGTTATCATGCGATTATTTTAATATTACATTAAGGGATGGTTTAAGGTTCTTACGGAATCATTAAGAAGAAGCAATTTTGAATAATTTTAGATAAATTCAAGGTTGTGGCAATTGTTTTTATATTTATTTTGGCGCTTGGAAAAAATTCCAACTTCAAATTTTCAATACACTGCGTTCTCGTGCGATTATTTTAATATTAAATGGAAAGGTGGTTGGAGGTTTTTGGGGAATCATTAAAAAGGATAAATTTTGAGTAATTTTAGATAAATTCAAGGTTGTGGCAATTGTTTTTATATTTATTTGAGCGCTTGGAAAAATTTCTAACTTTAAATTTGCAATACACTGCTTTTCATGCGATTATTTTAATATTAAGTTAAGGGGTGGTTTAAGGTTTTTGCAGAATCATTAAGAAGAAGCAATTTTGAGTAATTTTAGATAAATTCAAGGTTGTGGCAATTGTTTTTATAATTATTTTGGCGCTTGGAAAAAATTCCAACTTCAAATTTATAATACACTGTGTTCTGATGCGATTATTTTAATATTAAATTAAGGGGTAGTTTAAGGTTTTTGCAGAATCATTAACAAGGACTAATTTTGAGTAATTTTAGATACATTCAGGGTTGTCGCAATTGTTATCATATTTATTTTGGCTCTTGGAAAAAAATTTAACTGCAAATTTACAATACACTGTGTTCTCGTGCGATTATTTTAATATTGAATTAAGGGATGGTTTAAGGTTTTTGCGGAATCATTAAGAAGAAGAAATTTTGAGTAATTTTAGATAAATTCAAGGTTGTAGCAATTGTTTCCATATTTATTTGGGCGCTTGGAAAAATTTCCAACTTCAAATGTACAATATACTGTGTTCTCGTGCGATTATTTTAATATTGAAGTAAGGGATGGTTTAAGGTTTTTGCAGAATAATTAAGAAGAAGCAGTTTTGAGTAATTTTAGATAAATTCAAGGTAGTGACAATTATATACAAAGTCAAGTATTTATACTCTTTTTTTTTAATTAAAATCCAAATAAATATAACAAAATACAAAGGATAAGGCATTAACGATAAATGGTAATGATGGTTACTGGAAGCTCCCAAAACAATTTGCTTAAGAATGAAAACACATATGTACAGGAGGCGACATATCGAGTTATATATTTTCACAATTGTTGTTTATAAGTTAGGGATCGGAAATGCCGCGCCCTCGTCTTGATTTTTATTTTAATGATCTTAATAAAAATATAATTTAAAGTCAAAGAGGATACTAAATACATGCGTATACAGGATAGTTTAAAGAACTTTTAATGGCTAAAATGGCATCTGGGTGTAATTTTATGAAAAGAAATGAAGAGTTTTGCTTACGTGGGATTTATTCGGATTCGACATCTTTCGCACCAGGAGAAAGTCAAGGGATTCTTGAAAGGATTTTTGAGCGAACTATGGACTAAGTGTTGTGTTGTCGGCGTAAAATAATGAACATTGCACAGGGTTAAAATTCGACGAGTCTGAATTATAAATGTCACTGTAGAATACATTATACAGTAGTGGCGATAGAGAGAAGCCTTGAGGTACACTCTATTTAATAGAGAATAAGAAGAAGTGAGATTGACGTACTTTGATTTGGGAGGTTCTGTTGGATAGGAAATTTTGTGATCGGAATGATTAGATGGTGGGGTAGTTTCTGAAGAAAACACTTGTAGAGGGGACCTAGGTGCCAGATTGGAAGTCTATGAAAAGACTATTTTTTACCTTCTAGGATGCGAGGATCGTTGATTTCTTGGGCATGAAGCTAAACTGATATGGTGGGATCGAATTAAAAGGTGCATCTAGGATTTTATGTTTAAGGAGTGCTTCGAAGAGTTTGCCACAATTACAGGAAGGAGTGTAATGGGATGATTGTAGGGATCGATGGCGGGTCCTCCCCTGTCTTCGGGATACAGACGATAATGCCATGAAAGTATTTGTTCTGGTAGAAAAATTGAACATTTTAAAAATATCTAGATCAACATCATGGGGAAGTTTTTCAAGGGTGGTTCTAGGGACATTGTCATAGCCTGGAGTGGTGTTTTTTACCAGCGTGTAATATCACAAAGAAGTTCTTCGGATTGTTTTATTAGATAGCGCGCACAGACTCGCACACAGACCCAGCAAAATTTTCCAAAAATTGTCAAAATTTCGTATCTACGGAATTTTTGAAAAAAAATTACGTTTACTTTGTATGGAGAAAATAAAAATATAATATACCGTGAGAATAAAGTTATTTAAATCTATACAGAAAACCAGTGATTCTTTGTTAAGATTTAGAACTGTTATTTTTCGTTTTATAATTTTTTACAACCATTGTTTTGTGTGGTTAAAATATAGTGAGGTTTTTAATTCAGTTTTGTTTCGAATTAATAATTTAATGAAATGATGATAAGTCATACTTGATTGTCTTACAATATATTAAAGACTGTTATTTACTTATAATATTGTATAAATAAATTGAATTATCATCATTTCACTACTCAAAATGTGCAACAAGAAATTAATAAAACATATAATAATTATTTAATATACGATTAGAAATCTGCTATGCCAATAAAATAAAATTTAATAAACCAAACAATTTTCTTAATACGTACATGATCTACGCGATATTAAATTGTGTAAATGGTGAAAGTCTACAGGCAACCAAACTTGCAGTCATTTATAACATTTAATAAACCTTCACGTCTATATACCAGTTTAATGTTTATACAAGCAACAACTCTTTAATCATTACAACTTGAAAATGAACCCCTGAGTTTCTTTTATATACAGTTTTAGCGTGTCACCATGAACATTTAAAAAAAAAGTCGATTTTTCAGACTTTGTACGGCCGTAGTGGCTGAACGAAAACTCCAAATTTAACGCGGTTTTCAAATCCGTGCTCCTCGCGTGCAAATTAGTCGGATTCAATTAAAATTGATGATTTTTGACGGAAGCTTGAAAATGTACACAAGTACAGCCCTTGTAACTTTTGCTCAAAAAATGCAACCATTGAAGTATACCTTATTTTTCATCAAAAGAACGAGCATATGTGTTATTAGCAGTCTGGAGGAAATTTGTAAGTAGATAAAGATTTAAGGAAAAAGCTTCTACGATATTGGCTCTGCGGTAATTGCGATCGTTTATTTTTCTAGGGTTATCCCTTGTTAAAGGAAGAAGTGAGCAAGAGTAAAGCCCACACATTCACGCCCATAAATAACCTTCCGGAATAATTATGTACTTACTATTTTTAGATCGGCAATTCAATATATTACAAACAATACTAAATGTCAAATGAATTATTTACAACTAAAATATTACAAAACGGAAAAGTAATGATTAATGAATGTGCTTATAAAAACACATTGGAATTAATAGCAAATGTTTAATTCTTTATCTAGATTGCATTAAATTTATATAGTCAGTATTCTACTTAGTAAATATTTTTACTTTCTCCGTTACGCAGTACGTGAAAGTGCTGTGATCGTGATTTTTTTTTCAAAAATTTTTTTTACGGAAATATCCGTTTTGGTGTCCCTAGATGCCATTTCAACAATTTCTGGAAAAAAAAAATTGTGTCTGTGTGTGTGTGTGTGTCTGTGTGTCTGTCTCTGTGTGTATGTCCGTGCGCGCTGTATCTCAAAAACTTATAGAGCAATTGATATCAAACTTTAAACATAAGTTTTATTTGATAATCTGAAGAACTGAAAAACTTTTGGTAAAATTTCGTACACCGTTAGTGGGTGTTTACCTTAACTGGTTTTTGTTTTTTGCCAATATTTTCTTAAATATGAAAAATATCACAAAAACATTTAAACAAACATTGAAGACAACAAAGAAATGAACATCTTTTGCTTGAAAATATTTTTCATAAAATCATTTTTATTCCAGAAAAAAATTTATTATTTTTTTAAAATTTTTGGTTTATAATTATAAAACGATAATAGTTACAGCAAATTTATGTTAATAATAATTGTAGAGAAAGCTAAAATGAACAACTTATAAATAATAAGTTTTTTTGAAATCCCTTTAGTTTTTGAGTAAACTTGGCTTTTGAATTTCAAATATAATTTTTCCATCTTTTATAATTTTGACGTTTTAAACGTCAGTTTCATGCGAGTCTACAAAACCCTCGATGTACATTTAAAATATGATTTAAATAGAAAATAAACCATGAAAGCGTAAATATAAATGATACCGTCAAGTCGGAGAAAGTAACATGATGGCCACATCACCATTTTTTATATACCAATAATATACTTGTTAATAACTTGTTAAAGATAAATTTCAAAATTGATCAGAGATTAAAAGACACTACAAAAATTTTAATAGGTAACGTAATTTAACTCAAATTTATCTTTTAATCGGAGCGACGCGTCTTTTTAACGGCGTTCATTATCCAGTAGTTTAATGAGGAAAACAAACACAGATGCTCGTTAATAATAAAAGTAAATTAGAAAATTATCCCTCGCGCCGCGTAATGGCCCCGAAAAACGGAACCGCTCCGAATTAAGTCTCAAGTCTGACGATGGCAAAGGCGCTGACGTCGTCAAATTAAACGATTAACCACAATCGCTTTTATAGTTTTCAAATTGACTCCTCACAATTTATCACCACACCTAGCGACGATTGTAATGATTCGACTTTTATTACGGGTTATTATGGTATTTTATGTATTAAGGGCATCCTCTATTAATGTTTTGATACTAAGTTTATTCAAATTAAATTTTACATCGATTTTAACCTCAAAATTGTCAAAAATCTATCAGTGAGGAGGTTTTTGATTTATTTATATTTTTTTTTAAGAAAGGATGGTTGATGGGAATTCGGGTTAAGCACGTGCGGATGATTTGGAATTGGCGTAAGCATCGAGCTATTCGGCAACTAACAATATATAAGTTTTTGAGATTTCATTTTAATAATGAATGGGAATACACTAAAAATCCATGGACCACGGTCACTTCCTCGTTCCGAAAAAGTGACCGCTCGGATGGGATTCGAACCCACGACCACGAGGTCCGTGAGCAGGAGCTCTACTTACTAGGCCACAGCGGCCCCTGGTGTGAGGTGGTTGATGTCATAAATTAATAAATATTGCACATTTTTCGCATACATTTTGCCATCCGAAAACTATGAACAAAAATTGCAAAAAAAAGGAAATGGTTTAAAATGTGAAAAACCCAATTTAGAAAAGGTTTGGAGTATCTACAATATAATGGTACAGTTTTTTTTTTTTGTAGTGTTCAATTTTATTTTTGAACTCCTCCACCGCCGATAATGCGTTCCGCCTCGATTGAACCGTATGAAGTCCTGCATCCAAGAAAAATGTCTCTCGCGGTGATCCGAAACACCCGGTATAATATTTGAATTTTGCTTTCGTTAAAACTCTAAGACAACAAATAAATTCAATAAAACGAAATATAGCCTGAATATATGAATATTCAACCAGTTCGTAACTCTGCAAGCAAAAACTAAAAACTCTAAGACAACGGTATTTTCGTTTATTTACCAAAATAATTTGTTGGATGCAAGTTTAGGGGAGATTTAATTAAAATATTGAAACATATTTGGGCCAAGGTAATTGCACCCCACACCCTCTCGGTCTCTGCGACTGCTCTTTTTAAGACTCCCTCAATTGCCAATTATTATTAGCCCCGGCGTTCATTACAGCACTCGCAGGGGCTGTAACTTGCGCCACTACCATCGATTATTGTTATTTTAATTTAATTTCGCAGCCCCGAGGCCCTCGCTTTGTTTATTACGGGGGGCTAACGGCGTTCCTCTGTCATTACATTATTCCGCCGTTTGGTGTTAAACACCTAAACAATACGGGGATGGGGACGGGGCGCAAATTAAATAAACATCGCCCGAATTAAAATCACGCTATTAAACTTTCAAGGAAAATGTAATTTTCTGCCATTTTGCTCAGTGGAGAAATTTAAAATTATTCTGTGCCGTGTTGGTGACGTCAATTGCAGCAACTTTGTTTGTATACTATGGTCAGTGGATCTTTGCGTGTAGAGCCCGGCCAAAATCTCGCGGCATGTTGCCCAGTTATCATCTTAAATTTCGGGAAAGTGGACTCCTATTCATTTTGTTGAGCAGAGTGGAGAAAGTATTCTGTTATATATTTTGATCAATAGATTTTTACGTGTAGAGCCCAACCAAAATCTCGTGGCATGTTAGGCAGAGGTCATCTTAAATTTCTGGAGAGTGGACACCTATTCAATTCGGTAAGCAGAGTGAGAAAGTGTTCTGTTGATGAAATGAAACACTTGAAATTCGTGAAATTTCGACCATTTTCAAACCGCCATAACTCGGCGTATTTTCAATCGATTTTGATGAATCTTTGAGAGCGAAAAACGTTGAAGTGTCTTCTTTAAAGTCATGCATGCAAACTTAAGCGTAAGCCCTTCCGCCCTCCTCCAGCGCCCCTGTGAAAAAAAAAGTTTTTTTTGGAAACCATGTCCAACTTTGACGACGTCTACGGAATTGGAAAAATTTTGCTTCGATGCATCTCGAGGGTTACAAGCTGCATCGAAGTTCTTAAGACTTTCGCCCTCTAGCGAAGCTAACCTAACTTAATCTAACTTAACCTATACTAATTTAATTTGCACTAATCACTAATAGCAGTAGAATAGCTGAGCTCCCTCACCCAAAATAGATCCCTCAAATATTTGCGATTTATAATAATCTCCCGCGTTTTTTTAGGTGACGAGGCGTGCTAGCACGTCCTCGATTTTTACGAATCGCATAATATTCTTGTTATATTACTAGCTATAATGTGCAGTATCTGCCAAAATCGTTACTGAAAATGCGCCATATTGCTTATTTCAGGGATAAAATCCGAAAACAAAATCTAGCAATAAATATATCAATTGATATCGGCATATGCAAATCGGCGAACTTCTCTCTCTCTCGACGACGACGACGACGTTCGGATTCGAACCTGCGCGCACCTGTCTCCGGCCTCTCGTGAATATTAATGGTTATTCGAAGGCGCAACTATTCATATCCACGTCGCATTAATAACAGTATCGCCGGATCTTGTAAATATAAATGCGAACGTAAATAAATAAATAAATAAACGTACGGACGGACGCGAAATTCAATTACGTGCCGGTGCGTGTCGGCCGCTCATTAAATTCTAATTGCTTTAATTATTAATAAATCGGAATTGCAAATTATGAAGTAATAATATCGATATTAAGTTCGCGAACGGGCGCCGTAAATAATGGGAAAGTAAATACTGGGTGTTTCTACCTTGTAATCTTAAATGCATTAAACATATCGCTCCGGCTAAGGTTAGAGTACTTGTTTATTGCTTTATTACTGATTCACTCGTAATTTCATATAATTCACGCTCTAACGTAAAAGAGAGAGAAGTTATTTTTTACACTTAATGAATACGTTAAAGTTGTTTATTTGCTAATTGTCAGTTTGTCGAAGGTAGACGGCTCGCGGGGTGACTCATATTATGGCTGAGATAGCAGAGGTCGTAATACAGATCTCTGCAATCAGTCCTACCTATCTGTATTTCTACCTCGGCCGTACCAAGAGTCAACCCTCGAGCCGTCACTGGCCGATTGGTAACAGCAATCAATTGGTGAAGAAGTAGAGCAGTGGTGACTAGGGCCGTGCAAAATAATCGATCAATCGATTAATCGGTTGTTCGATTATTATTCGAAAAATAATCAATTAATCGATAATTTGATTATTTTAATCGGACAATCGTTTAATTTTTAAATAGGAATAATGTTTTTATGCGAATAATTTCTGTTGTATTCAGGTGGGGAAAACTTGATTTTTTTCTCTTTGTGACCAATTAAATATGCCATTTTTAACAGGTAAAATATGCCAATTCTCATTGATAAAACATGCCATTTTTGACTGGATGGATATGCCACTTTTAGGAGGTGAAATATCCCTTTTTAAAATCTGCCATTCTTGGCCTGTAAAATATGCCACTTTTGACTATTAAACTATGCCAGCGTTGACTGGTAAACTATGCCATTTTTGGCTGTTAAAATATGCTATTTTTCACTGTTAAAATTTACTATTTTTTAACTGCTAAAATATGTTAATTTTCGGTTGGTGAAAAAGAGTAGAGCAATTGTTTTTTTTAGAGAAAATAATTACTCCACACTCTTTTTCTCATCATTAAGAACCGTCATGAATTTTTTCAGATTTTTCTAAGACCCAATATTTTTCCCATTTTTTCCCGACTAATTGTGTCGAAAATCATAAAATGGCCAAATGACTTATAATGCACATCAAAATGTTCACAAAAGAACGGGAAATGCGTGGCTAAATTCTTAGCCAAATCGTACTTGCGGTTTTCTCGTTTCGCGCTCACAGATTTGGCACTTGTAAGTTGGCCAGAAATTTCGGTCCATTTTGGGATTTTTTTGGTACGGTCTCACAAAACAGATAAAGATGATATTACATGAGTTTGTAGCTACATTCTTCTAGAATCCACTACTTTTATTCCCAATCATCTATCATATCCATGAACCGAAATTTGTTTGTTTGTATAAGCCGCTGTCTGTCAGCCTCAATATGTAGGGTCTCAGTATTCGCTGTCCATAAGGCCCAATGCTAATTTTCGGTTAGTGAAAAATGATTTAACATTTTTTTCGAGAAAATAATTACATAATTACAGGCTTTTTTCTCATCATTAGGAACCGTCATGAATTTTTTCAGATTTTTCTAAGACCCAATATTTTCCCCCTTTTTTCCTGACTAATTGTGTGGAAAAATGGGCGAAAATCATGAAATGCGAGTTTATTAAAAGACATTGAATTAGTTCGAGCTCCTTGAACTCCACTACATTATTCACTAAATAGAAAAAAAAATGCACAAATCATGTTACAATCACATATAATTTGCCAAATTATAACACTATTAACTTGCATCTGGCAGTTAATCCTAATATTATAAATACGGTCTAATATTCATTTAATAAAATTTCTGCTTGTTTCTAGTTGAAATTGTACAATGCGTATAAATACAGAGGTAACGCCGCAATGTTTTCAATGGGTTGCCGGGGTGAGAGCGAGAGGTGAATCCCACGACCAGGACCAAAAGGGCCGAAACCCTAATCCATCCCACATGCTACGGGTATGCGTGGGGCCGTATTTATTCGATTGTGGGCCGATAAATCTGCATGATGTGTGACAGAGCGACACCGCATGTAATTGCCATCATCGCCTCATATCGCCGTGCGAACGGCATTCGCTCAATTGTGATATTGCATTTCGCTCCACCGCCGATCATTTGTTATACAAACAGACTTTGCATATTCATTACTCTGGCCTCAACCCCGATCCCCCGATTCACCACCCCCCGCCATTATGTTTACAGTGATGGCCGACTTATTCAATTCAAACAGGCCGCAAACAATCATCGTTAAAAGTTTAATAAGATCTCATCCGCACACATCATTTGCATGCCCCGAGATAATCCCCGAGTAAAATATTGGATTTTCTACGACGGTTGTAATTATTCACTGGATAGGAATTCATTCCTTCAAATGAAGGGATGAAATATGAAAAGATGAAAAGTTTTATTTGTGTACAAAAAATGGTAAAAAAATCCATCTAGACTATCTATGATGTATAGCCCGACCAAAATCTGGTGTCACATGGGGGTAAAGTTTGCGCAGAGTGAGAAAGTATTCGGAGAGAACACATTCTCTGTGCTCACCGAATTGAATAGGCGCCCACTCTTCAGAAATTTAAGATGATCACTGCGTAACATGCCACGAGATTTTGTTTGGGCTCTACACGCAAAGATCCATTGATCAAAATATATAACAGAATGCTTTCTCACTCTGCTCAACGAAATGAATAGGAGTCCACTCTCCAGAAATTTAAGATGATCACTGTGCAACATGCCGCTAGATTTTATTTGTGTACAAAAAACATTAAAAGAATCCATCTAGACTATCTATGACGCATAGCCCGACCAAAATTGGGTGTCACATCTGGGTAAAGTTTGCGCAGAGTAAGAAAGTATTCGGAGAGAACACTTTCTCACTCTGTTCACCGAATTGAATAGGCGTCCTCTCTACAGAAATTTAAGATGATCACTGCGCAACATGCCACGAGATTTTGGCTCGGCTCTACATCCAAAGATCCATTGATCAAAGTATATAACAGAACACTTTCTCACTCTGTTCACCGAATTGAACAGGAGTCCTCTCTCCAGAAATTTAAAATGATCACTGCGCAACATGCGGCGAGATTTTGGCCGGGCTCTACACGCAGAGATCCATTGATCAAAGTAGACTGAAGGAAAAAAATGAAATACTCGAAATTCGTGAAATTTCGACCATTTTCAAACCGCAACGTGCAAAATGCACTTTTTTTCAAACACCCATAACTTGGTGCCAAACCGTCGTAGAAACTTCGTTCCTTGAGTCCTGCATAGGGAATTGGTCAAATTTTAATGCCTTTATGGTGGATCGAGTCGAAAAAAATTTTCCAACTCCGTAGACGTCGTCAAAGTTGGACATGGTTTCCAGGAAAAACTTTTTTTTCACAGGGGCGCTGGAGTGGGGCGGAAAGGGTTACGCTTAAGTTCGCATGCATGACTGTAAAGAAGACACTTCAAAGTTTTTCGCCCTCAAAGATTCATCAAAATCGATTGAAAATACGCCGAGTTATGGCGGTTTGAAAATGGTCGAAATTTCACGAATTTCTAGTGTTTCATTTCATCAACAGAACACTTTCTCACTCTGCTTACCGAATTGAATAGGCGTCCACTCTCTGGAAATTTAAGATGATCTCTGCGTAACATGCCACGAGATTTTGGTTGGGCTCTACACGTAACCTACACTAGATCCATGGTTAGACCCACGGCGAAACGTGATGCTCTCAGGCCACGGCTGTGTTATCTCAACCGTATTGGTAAGGCCGAGGGTGGGACCTGCGTGTGGCGCCCCGGGATAATTGATGACGCCGAACACACCCTCTTCCACTGCCCAATTTGGCAATCCGAACGGGCCGAACTCGCCGAGAAGAAAGCCACGAGCCCACAGTAGACACCTTCGCTGGGGCGATGGTGGTCAGCGAAGACGGCAGACTTGGCGGCGATGTTAATCATAAATAATAAAGAGGTCCTACTGACTGAAAGGACAAGCTGACAACTTTGTAAATACCTGTATATCCGCTACTGTCAGGGGGGGGGCACTGTTGGCTGTCATCACGTTTCTCATAAAAAGAAATAAGATCAGGTTAGAATATACTGCTACCTGTATATCCGCTACCGTCAGAGGAGGGGGGGGGGGGGCTCTATTAGCTGTACGCGGTCATCACGTTTCTCATAACAAAAAATATTAGGTTAGGTTAGAATATACTGGGTATGGAAAATACAGAGAGCTATGAATCGCACGAGGAATGGGCCATGGTCGTTATCTCTGGCGTAGAATAAATTAGAAATAATATTGTGATTCCGTGTTGGCCACTCTACGGTGGACGCTTTAACGGAGGTCACTCGCATGGTCAAGGAGGTAAGGAGCGGCACATGGAGAACAAGGCGTTGGTGCGTCCTAATCACACTGGACATACGCAACGCCTTTAACACAGCCAAGGTGGCAGTGCATCCTGGACGAGCTCGAAAGCCGGGGGTGGAGCCGTACACCCGCAGATGCGTGGAAAGCTATCTGAGATAGTGGATCCGAGTCACTTCTGGGGGCTTGATGGAGAGAGTTAAAGTCTCCAGCGGTGTTCCGCAGGGATCGGTCCTGGCACCGACACTGTGGAACATCATGTACTACAGGGTTCTCAGGCTGGAGCTCCCGAAAGGAGCGAAGCTAATCGGGTTCGCAGATGAATAGGTCATGAATAGCCGGCCCCGGCTACCACGAGGAGTTGAGTTTAATCGGACCACCGGTGGAGAGTAGATCAAATAAGGCGAAGACACGAAGTATCCACTGCAGGGGTATACAGGCCGCTGTGCCTACTGGATGTCGAGGACAAGCTGCCGGAGATGGGCTGAGCGCGTGGATGGATGGAAGGAGAGGTCTATCGCAACGGCAGTGCGGCTTCAGGAGCGGAAGATCCACTGTCGACGCCCTGCTGAAAGTCCGCAGGCTGGCGGACGAAACCAACCAGGGTCCGCTATGCAGGAGAAGGTATTGTCTGGCAATTGTGCTGGACGTGCAAAATTCCTTCAACTCCATTCCCTGGTCAATGATCATGTCCGCTCTCTCGGCAAAGCGGCCATCATAGCGGACTACCTCCACGACAGTGAACTGCATTTCCCGGGCGAACAGGGCCGTCCTGCCAAGAGACAGACAACGTGCGGTGTTCCACAAGTTTTTCGGCCGCTGCTATGGAACATCACTTACGACGGCTTTCTAAAGATCCCACTACCAGAAGGGGTGGATATTGTCGGCTTCGTCGATGACATGCTGGTTGTCATCAGGAATCAATTAATGGCCGATCTTAAAACCACTGCTCAGGAGGGGATCAGGGCTATCCACCAAGGGATTGACGACTGAGGTTCACAACACTGCTGTAACATGGTTACCCAAACGGATGGAATGTGGTGGCTCCCAGGACGGAGGAGGAGCTGATGGGAAAGGCGGACGCGGCGCTGGACGGCATTCTGCGCTGGATGGTGGAGCACGGGCTGGAGCTGGCGTCGTAGAAAACCGAGGTCGTAGTGTTTGCCGGAAGACGGCACCTCCAGCCCACCAGGTTTAAGGTGATGCCGCAGAAAAGCTTGAAGTGCCTGGACTCGGGGAGCTCCTTCACGGATCATCTGATTCGGGTCTCAGCCAAAGCGGCGGACATCAGCAGGAGATTGGGGTGGCTGATGCCGAACGTGGGGGGCCTAGGGCAGGGTAAAAGACGACTTCTCTGGTCGGCCACGCAGTCCTTCATCCTGTATGGAGCAGAGTTGTGGTACGAAGCATTGGAGATCAACAAATACAAGAGGAGGCTTCTGTCGGTCCAGAGGCTGGCCACCCTACGAACAGCTGAACAACTGAGGCAGCGCTGCTAATTCCAAAAACCTGTTTGCCAAGAAACGGGCGCAAGTGTACCGGAACACCCGGCGTCAGGGATCAGGGTCAGGGATTAAGAGGGACGTCAGGAGGGAAACCATGGAGGAGGTGGGAGGAATCCGACAAGGGAAGATGGACCGCCGTGCAAATACCCATGGTGCAGCAGTGGGCGGAAAGGCGCTGGGGAGAGGTCGGTTATCACCTCGCGGCTGCTTCAGGGCCTACCTCCACCGGATGGCACGAGCCAACGATGGGGCCTGCTATTACTGTGGGGAGATGGACACACCGGAACACACAATGTTTCGGTGTGTGCGGTGGCACGCCCACAGTGATAACTTCGGAGCCATCCTGCTCAAGTCGGAGGACTGTTGGAAGATCCTGGAGAGGTTCGCCTTCCAGGTCGTAGATGCCAAGGAGCGGGAGGAGAGGCAGATCCAGGCGGAGCAAGAAGAGAGAGCGATGCAACGAGGAGGGTAAGACAACGCTCAGCGCAGGCAACGGGTAGAGCATATCGAAAAAGGGTCCACCGGTGTCTCTTCCAACAGGCCGAGCCCTCCACGCCAAAGAAAGTGGTGGGTGAACAGACCCAGTGAAATCACTGAGGTCGCGAGCCCTTTAATGGGATTAAGTCAGTTTTCCAAAAAGACAATTAAAAAAAGGTTAGGTTACGTTAGATTAGATAAGGGTAGGTTAGGTTAGGATGGGTTAGGTTAGGTTAGATTGGATCAGATTTCAGAAATTTTTCACAAATTCTAATACCTGCTCCCTCGTTATTTACTTCCGCTCCGACATCCCGCCAACAATATGTTTCTTCTCATGACCCTCTTTCCCGCATTTGTTTCAGCGAGTTTTTTATATTTTGAATTGTGCCTACTATTTCTAACGTTCTTCAGTGAGAAAATATATGTATGTATCCCGATACAGCGTTGATTTTTTCCCTTCCATCAAATACTCGAACAAATTTAAAGGGAAGGGTTGCATGCGGCGATAATTATAATCGGGGGCGGCGCACGAATCGTCCGCTTAAAATATGCGCACGGCACCCCCCTCGGCGCACTTTTTAATTACCGGACCGGACCCGAAGAGATTTTGTAAACGGGCGATGAATACAAATTAACGCCACAGTTTGATATCGGATTTTATTGAATATTTTTCGAGTTTCCCCCGGGCGGGGCGGGGAGGGGGCCAGGGGGCGCCGCATAAATGCATTCGAGTCCGCACGACATCGAATACTTTAATTATGTTAATGGCCCGATCAAAGTTGGGCGCACACGTTCTGAATTAATTAATGTTTGGTATCTACGTGCCGTCCATATTTCACGTCATATGAAGGGAATGAAACAAAAAGGTAAAATGGAGATATTGAAAGTTGCAGTTGCAGTTGCAGTTGTAGTTGGTCTTCTATTTTTTTTTAAATTGAGCAGGTGGTCTATTCTGCTCATCGAAAATACGTCATTTCGGTGAATGATACAAAAAGAGAAAATAGAGGTGTTGAAAGTTGCTACAATTTTTTAAGAAAACTTAAATTTAATCGTTTTTCGGCGTTTCCAGCAGACGATTTACGTCAAAAGAAATTTTGCTTGTCTCAGTTTCTGTAAGTCTCACAAATAATTTGTATAACCAAATAGTGTTCAGAAAGGGATTCTAGACTTGAAAAAATACAAAAATAAATTTTTGAAGAAAATATAAATTTAATCGTTTTCAGTTTCTGTGAGTCTCACAAATAATTTTTATAACCAAATAGTGTTCAGAATGGGATTCTAGACTTAAAAAAATACAAAAATAAATGTTTTAAGAAAAATTAAATTTAATCGTTTTTCGGCGTTTCCAGCAGTTGTACGAACGATTTACGTCTAAAGAAATTTTGCTTGTCTCAGTTTCTGTAAGTCTCACAAATAATTTTTATAACCAAATAGTGTTCAGAAAGGGATTCTAGACTTGAAAAAATACAAAAATAAATTTTTGAAGAAAATATAAATTTAATCGTTTTCAGTTTCTGTAAGTCTCACAAATAATTTTCATGAACAAATAGTGTTTAGAGTGGGATTCTAGACTTGATAAAATACTGAAATAAATTTTTGAAGAAAAATTAATTGGAAGAATAATTTTCTTGAAAATTGTGCAGGTGGTCTATTCTGCTCAGCGAAAATACGTCATTTCGGTGAATGAAACAAAAAGGGAAAATGGAGGTATTGAAAGTTGCAGTTGTAGTTGGTCGACTAATTTTCTTGAAAATTGTGCAGGTGGTCTATTCTGCTCACTTCGGTGAGAAAAATTACCATTGCGTAAAATAGACCCCCAGATTTTCTCTCAATAACGGAACGCGAAATTTTAGATGCTTTGGAAGCGTTGAAGTTTTGAGATAATTAACCAAGAAATTGCACATGTGAAATTTTTTTATTGCAAAATTTTATATGAATTTTTTTTTACTTGTGTAAACCTACTTGCTATTTGATATATTTCAATTAACATAGGATAAAAATGTCTTTATTTAATTTCGATGATTTCCTGAAATTTGAAGTAGAAGCGATACATAAACTCAGCTAGAGGGCGCCCTGTTCCTAAATCTCAACTATGACTATTTTAGCATAAGTGTGAGAGGGTTAAGGATCGTAACGGCGTAACATATCTATGTAACTCTCTCATTATCAAGCAACACGTAACACGTTGTGATTTTCACTTAGGGCTTGAAAATTATATGAATATTTAACGGTAGGATTAAAGAACCACCTACAACACATTTCCGAATTTACGATCGCAATTGGTTTAAGCTGTTTTTTTTCTCGGTGCTTAGGAGAAGAGATGAGTGTGTGAGAGTGCATGAGTGTTTCGGAAGGGGGCGAGGGGGGGGATGGGTGGCAGCCAGTTAAATGGCGCGAGAGACATAAAAAGCGGGATACAACACCTTAATATCCCGGAATCGGAATCCCATCTGATATGTGGCTGCTAGCCGGGATATTTATAGTGACAAATTCCCACATATTATACAGAAGGACTGCGGGAGGCTGAACACGAACAGACAGCAGACAGCAGACGTGACGCTTACTGCTTTTCATGGTTTACATCTCGCGGTGTCCTCCCACGCGGTCCTCTAATGCCCGGACCTTATAACTTACTAGCTCGGTATAATGGGCAAGAACCTTCAACCCGATGGCTACTTACACACGGCTACTCATTATTATGTACCACCCGTATAAATTACGGAGAGCCTACGCGGAAAAAAATTAGAGGCTGAAGTACTTCAATTAAAATCTAGCCATAATAATTATTAAAATGAAATCTCTCACTTGTTCCAGAAGCATTAAATAAACTACTTATACTATAATCAATTCAATAATAATAATATTTATTAATGTGATTGCACAGGGGTTTAAATTAATTAGGTCAAGCTCTTGCAATTGAGAAGAAAAAAATACGTCCTTGGAAGAAGTATCAGAATTGGCGGAGTATTATGAAACCGAATCCCGAAAAAATTAAGAAAAGATGTTAAATGACGAGTCCAAAAATTTCGAAAAAATATAAATGAAAACCTTATAGTCAAATTTTAGATCTACCATTTTAAAAGAAAAAAAATACGTTCTTAAAAGAAGCATCAAGTGAAAGGGGAAACATTTTGGTCACATTTTCTCACGGAAACTTTTTAACCACAAAGAGCTTAGAATTTTGTCTAGCTTATACAGCTAATTAGAAAATAATATCTTCATAAATAACTTAAAAAATGGTGATGTGGTCATCATGTTACTTTCTCCGATTTGATGGTATATTAGTTATTTATATTTCTATTTCCATGGTTCTTTTTCAATTGAAATGATATTTTAAATGTACATAGAGAATTTTGTAGGATCGGATGACACTGAATGTCAAAACTTAAGAAAAATGAAATTGACAAATTATACGTTCGAATAATCTTTACTGTTAGTTTATTCGAAAACGAAAGAGATTTCGAAAAAAACTTATTTTATATAAGTTGACAATTTTGGCATTTTCTGCAATGATTAGTAATATAGAGTTTTGACAGTGGCAAAATACAATTTTTGGCAATGCAAAAATCTAATTTTTGACAACGAAGAATACAATTTCTGTGGTGAAAAAATACCGTTCTTCACAGTGAAAGAAAAACACATTTTTAAAAATTAAAAAACACAATTTTTGACAATGCCAAAATATAATTTTTAACAGTGACAAAATTTTTCGAGATGTAAAAATATAATTGTTGACAACAAAGAATACAATTTGTGTGATGGAATAATACCGTTCTTCAAAGAAAAAACAAAAAACAATTTTAACATTTTTGCAATTTTGCAAAATACAATTTTTCGCGATGTAAAAATATAATTTTTGACAAGGAAGAATACAATTTTTGTGGTGGAAAAATATCTTCCCAGTGACAAAAACACCATTTTTGACAATTAAAAAAACACAAGTTGCGACAGTGGCAAAATTCAATTTTTGACAGTGGTAGAATACAATTTTTGGCGATGTAAAAATATAATTGAAGAATGTAATTTTTGTGGTGGAAAAATACCGTTCTTTGCAGTGGGAAAAATACCATTTTTAACAGTTTAAAAAACCCGATTTTTGACAATAGCAGAATAGTGCTTTAGGCGATAGAGAAAATGAATTTTTCAGAATATAAAAATACAATTTTGAGGGTGCTTTTTGACAATGGAATAATACAATTTGAGGGTGATCAAATACTATTTTTAGCCGCGGAAAGACATATTTTTTTACAGAGAAGAAAAATTATGCTTGACAGTGTAAAAATACAAGTTTTAACAGTATTGAATTTTTGACAAAGAAAACAGACAATTTTTAACTGTGGAAAAATACCCTCGACGGTTAAAAAACATGATTTTTGGCAGTGGCAGAATACTGTTTTTAGAAAATTGAAGATTTGACAATGGAGACCTGCAATTTTGACGGTAAAGAAGTACTATGTTTGATAGTGGAAACGTACCTTTTTTAACAGGGCATAAAATCCATTTTTGACAGTTAAGGATTATAATTTTTGACAGAGAAGAAAAACCATTTTTCACATATAAAAACACAATTTTCATTAACAAAATTCCATTTTTGGCGATACATTTGGACAATGAAAAAATGCAATTTTTGACAATGAAGAATGATAGTTTTTGACAGCAAACAAATTCTATAAATCGAGGAGAAATACTTATTTTGACAGTAGTAAAATACCTTTCTTCCATTTTTTGATAGCGAGAAAACACAATGTTTGATAGTGATATACTAATATTTTTGTACTATTATAAATATAATTTTTGACAGTTCTTCCTCATTTGTCCAATACTATACTTTTATCGCTCGTTGAACAAATACTATTTTTGGCAAAGTTTTAAAACTAGAAAAAAAAATTCTTTAAAGATATAAATTACGATTTTTGTCAGTTCAAAATGTTATCTTTGTTAGTTCAAAAATGCAACTTTTGATAGTACAAATTATCCTTTCTGACAATACTAGAATTCAAAAACGGTGATATGGCCATTATGTTACTTTCTCCAATTTGAAAGTTTAATAGTTATTGATCATTCATACCTTCATAATGTATTTTCAGTTTAAATCATATTTTAAATGCACATCAAATGTATTGAAGGATCGAATGAAACTGACTTTTGAAACGTCAAAATTATGAAAGGTGAAAATGACAAATGATAAATTTTAATCATGTTTACCGCCTGTTTACTCAAAAACTAAAGGGATATCAAGAAAAACTTATTCGTTGTTCATTTCGGAATTATCTGCAATTATATTAATATAAATTTTATGTAACTATTTTCGTTTCCCAGTTATAAACAAAAAATGTCAAAAAAATTTAATAATTTTTTTTTCATAAAACGAACATTTTACGAAAAATATTTTCAAGTAAAAAAATGTTACTTTCTTTGTTGCCTTTAAAATTGGTTGAAGTAAACACCCAGTTTCGGTGAACGAAATTTGGCCAAAAGCTTTTCACAATTTTTTTTCCAGGAATTGTTGAAATGTCATCTAGGGACCCCAAAACGGATATTTCCGTAAAAAAAATTTTTGAAAAAAAAATCACGATCACAATACTTTCTCGTACTTCATAACGGAGAAAGTAAAAATAAGTTTTTCAGACGTTTAGTATCTAGTTTATTAGTATACAATTACTACTACGTGAATACTTTCTCGAATGACCATTGCTTTTGGGAATAATCATAATTAAACCCAATCGACATTTGCGACATAATTTTGACTACTCATGGCATTATAAGTGATGAAAAAAAAACAATGGAATTATTGAAGGTGGAAGAAACGAACATAAAGTTGCACATTATCACGATAGCAACAATGCAGGCGAATAATTGCATAATTCTCAAGTGATTCCGTGAGCGGTCGTGTCATTAGTTATCCATCAGTCACGGAGCGCAGAGGAGCACGCGGGCTCGAAAACTTGGCACGTCCACAATGGGGGCCCTTCACATTAATGGAAATAATATTGTTGTATTATCCTTTAAACGGCGCCCATGCACAATGGCCCGTTGGATGAATTCGTTTCAATTCGCACATTGTATCATTTCCACACATGCACGTCCATAAATTATGTGTAACTTTTCGACGGAAGGAGATAACGCCAAAATTTCACCGTATTAATTCCGAGGGTATTTAGCGCCCTGACAAATTTTCGACGATTGGCATTTAATTCGACGAATAATGAAATGTGTCAAAATGATCGCACCTGAAAATTTTATAAAAAATCGAGTGACGAGAACGATTTGTTTGAAGATGAATGGGTTATTGTAGAGCAATGTGGAAAAAAATTGATCAAAACAGCTGCGGAATATTTACTTCTCTATAAGAGTAAGGAGTTAAGCACGAGACACACGAGAACCGTCCCAAAATATCGTCTTGAGCAGAGTGAGAATGTATTCGGAAACAACGCGATAACAAATCTAATTTCTCAAAAATTTTAATATATTCACAAAATATCTGCCATTGCAGTTAACTTCGATTTTTAAAAATGTGTCAATTTTTGCGTGAGTTATGAATTTTTGAAAATTCATGTTTTAATCGACAAAAAAATCTAAAAAAATTAATACTGATATAGAATTTCTCAAAAAAATTAGTTTATTCACAAAACATCTGCCTTTAGAATTAACTTTGAGTTTTGAAAATGTATCAATTTTTGCATGAGTTATGGATTTTTGAAAATTGATATTTAAAGTTGTTCAACGCTTGACAAAAAAATCAAAAAAAAAATAATACTGATATAAAATTTCTCAAAAATTTTAGTTTATTCACAAAACATCTGCGTTTAAAATTAACTGTGTATTTTGAAAATGTTTCTATTTTTGCATGAGTTTTGAATTTTTAAAAATTAATATTTAAATTTGTCGAACACTACAAAAAAAATGTAAAAAAAATAAATACTGATATGATACTTCTCAAAAATTTTAATACGTTCACAAAACATCTACCATTAAAATTAACTAGAATTTTTGAAAATGTGTCAATTTTTGCGTGAGTTATGAATTTTTGAAAATTCATGTTTTAAGTTGTTGAGTAGTCGATAAAAAAATCTAAAAAAATTAATACTGATATAGAATTTCTCAAAAAATTTAGTTTATTCACAAAACATCTGCCTTTAGAATTAACTTTGAGTTTTGAAAATGTGTCAATTTTTGCATGAGTTATGGATTTTTTAAAATTGATATTTAAAGTTGTTCAAAAAATCTAAAAAAGTAAATATTGCTATGATAGAATTTCTCAAACATTTTCTTATTTTTACAAAACAACTGCCATTACAGTTAAATTCGATTTTTGAAAATGTGTCAATTTTTGCTTGAGTTATGCATTTTTAAAAATTAATATTTAAAGTTAGTGAATACCTGACAAAAAATTTAAAATAATAAATACTGTTATGATAGAATTCTCCAAAATTTTTTAGAGTTTATTCACAAAATATCTGCACATAGAATTAACTTTGATTTTTGAAAATGTGTCAATTTTTGCTTGAGTTATGAATTTTTAAAAATTAATATTTAAAGTTGGTGAATACCTGACAAAAAATTTAAAATAATAAATACTGTTATGATAGAATTCTCCAAAAATTTTTAGAGTTTATTCACAAAATATCTGCCTATAGAATTAACTTTGATTTTTGAAAATGTGTCAATTTTTGCTTAAGTTATGAATTTTTAAAAATTGATATTTAAAGTTGGTGAATACCTGACAAAAAATTTAAAATAATGAGTTATGAATTTTTAAAAATCAATATTTAAAGTTGGTGAATACCTGACAAAAAAATTAAAATAATAAATACTGTTATGATGGAATTCTCCAAAATTTTTTAGAGTTTATTCACAAAATATCTGCCTATAGAATTAACTTTGATTTTTGAAAATGTATCAATTTTTGCTTGAGTTATGAATTTTTAAAAATTAATATTTAAAGTTGGTGAATACCTGACAAAAAATTTAAAATAATAAATGCTGTTATGATAGAATTCTCCAAAATTTTTTAGAGTTTATTCACAAAATATCTGCCTATAGAATTAACTTCGATTTTTGAAAATGTGTCAATTTTTGCTTGAGTTATGAATTTTTAAAAATTAATATTTAAAGTTGGTGAATACCTGACAAAAAATTTAAAATAATAAATACTGTTATGATAGAATTCTCCAAAACTTTTTAGAGTTTATTCACAAAATATCTGCCTATAGAATTAACTTTGATTTTTGAAAATGTGTCAATTTTTGCTTGAGTTATGAATTTTTAAAAATTAATATTTAAAGTTGGTGAATACCTGACAAAAAATTTAAAATAATAAATACTGTTATGATAGAATTCTCCAAAATTTTCTCCAAAACATCTGTCTTTATAGTTAACTTCGATTTTTGAAAACGTGTTAAATTTATGAATTTTTGAAAATTAATATTTAAAACTGTTGAAGACTTGAACAAAAAAATCTATTTTTTTAACATAATCACCTTTAAAATAATTTTTTGAAAATAAGTCACTTTTTCCGTAAGTTATAAATTTCTGAAAATTTATGTTTTAAGTTGTCGTACACTTGACAACCGATCTAAAAATAAATGAATATTGATATAATAGAATTTTTCAAAAATTTGAATACATTCTCAAAACATCTACTTTTGCAGTTAACATCGATTTTTGAAAATATGTCCGTTTTCGCATGAGTTATAAATTTTTGAAAATAAGTCACTTTTTCCGTAAGTTATGAATTTCTGAAAATTTATGTTTTAAGTTGTCGAACACTTGACAACCGATCTAAAAATAAATGAATATTGATATAATAGAATTTCTCAAAAATTTTAATACATTCTCAAAACATCTACTTTTGCAGTTAACATCGATTTTTGGAAATATGTCCGTTTTCGCATGAGTTATGAATTTTTGAAAATTAATACTTAAAGTTGTTGAAAACTTAAACAAACATATCTAAATGTTTTTTTTAATACAATCACAAAACACGTACCTTTAAAACTAACTTGAATTTAAAAAAAAAAAGTTATAATTTTTTTAAACTAATGTTTTAAGTTGCAAGAACATTTGACAAAAAAATCTATAAAAATAAATACTGATTCGATAGAATTTCTCAAAAATTTTAGTTCATTCACAAAACATCTGCTTTTAGAATCAACTTCAATTTTTGAAAATGTTTCAATTTTTACGTGAGTTATGAATTTTTTTGAAAATTAACCTCTTCACGCCTAGGTTCGCCACATGTGGCAACAAGCAGAAAATGAAAACAAAAACATTGTACAAAAAAATTACTTCTTTAGCGCCATCTATGGAATATTTTTTTCATATTTTTTTTGCATAAATGGGAAAGTTTGTGACAGTGAAATCATATTTCGTAGAAAAAGTTAACAACAACAAAGAAGTAATTTTTCATCAAACCTGGGATTAAATCAAATCAGCATGGGCGCGAAGTGGTTAAAATTTAAAGTTTTTGAAGACAACTTTTTTTTAATATAATTACAAAACATCTATCTTTAAAACTTTATTTTCTTATAATGTGTCACTTTTTCCGTAAGTTATGAATTTTTGAAAGTTAATGTTTTAAGTTGTTGAAAAATTGAACAAAAAATTCTATTTTTTTTTAAATAAAATCACAAAACATGTAACTTTTATTTTTACGTATTTTTTAAAGACTACCAATTTCTCTTTATCGTAACGTTAGAAACAGCATCATCCGTTTTCGTAATCAAAAGTTATGAATTTTTGAAAATGAAAACCTCCTAAAATGTGATCGGTTTTGTAGCGTGTATGAAAAATGTCTTAATTTAGTGTTTTACAATAACTTTCAGAAATGGTTGTTTAATGCTTTTTTTGAGACAAACAATTTATTTCTGAAACCAAAACCAAAATCTCCAACGGAGTGCACAGTTTTGCCGCGATAATTTTTGTATTCTACATTAACGTTTCGTAAATGTTGTTTAACCTCTTCACGCCCAGGTTCGCCACATGTGGCAACAAGCAAAAAATGATAACAAAAACATTGTACAAAAAAAATTACTTTTTTAGCGCTATCTATGGAATATTTTTTCATATTTTTTTGCATAAATGGGAAAATTTCTGACAGTGAAATAATATTTCGTAGAAAAAGTTAACAACAACAAAGAAGTAATTTTTCATCAAACCTGGGATTAAATCAAAGAAGCATGGGCGCGAAGTGGTTAACCATCTTTTAAAAATCATTAATATTTACAAATTTTAAAGTTAAATCCAACAAACTCTTTCTACGGAATCAAAAGTTATGACTTTATGATTCGTAATAGTGAAAGTAATAAGTTGTGAGGATTTTGTACTTTTTTTTGTAAATTTTATTTGGTTGCATGGAAATAGTACTTTTCCAACCATCATGAATGAAAAGCTTTCCTATAAAGTTGGACAAATTTATTATCTTGTCACTTCGATTAAAACAGTTTCGCTGAATAATTTTTAAATCGTAAATTTGCATTTACACAACCTTAATTTTTTTTTATTCGCTGAATGGTTCTAGTAACTGTTATTAGACAGCAATCCCAACCTCTCGGTACTTTTTAACCACTTTCAACAGACAGAGAAACCATACCCAGTGTACAATTGAAATCCTTCATTTTTTGTTTTGTTTTATTTCAACATTAAAAAAAACCATAGTTTATATTATTCTAGAAATTACAAATTCCATTTGCGATATTCCCGCACGCACACACAAACAATATTAGGTTTATAACGTGCCCCATAAAGTAATTACTTTATATGACCCCGCGGAAAGCACTCTCTGTTGCCGCTCGTAAATAGCTCTTTTACAACCGAAACTATTTGTTTAATCTCTTGCGTAACGTTTTATATGACCAATACCACTCGGATGTATCGGATGCTTATCAGCGGATTTACATTTTTTTTTTTCATTTTTTTTTTACCTGCAGATTAACACCTTTATGCGTGCGCTCGTGTGTAAACATCACCGAAGACCCCTTTATTGCACAGCCCTTCACTCACTATTTGTACACGATTACATCTAACGCGGGGTTTGTAAATACGGTGTAAATCCACTTTTATAACTTCATTTCTGAAATGTTGGACAAGGCTTAATTCACAACTGTGGAAATTGGTAACATATTTTCTGATTAATTTCAAGTGTCTTACTTAATCAGACGCGTGCGATTGGTACGTTCAGTGATGCGAGCTCTCGCCAGATTGGGTTTGTATTGCAGAGCGCGCCGTGCATTTTGTTGGTGGGTTTGCGCGGCGACCCTGTGCTTGTGTTTACATCTTCAAGGTCAACATAAATAACTATTCTCATAGGCACATTTCAGATATTAAAGATACATACTTAAGCAGCGGCGTTTCGTGGATTTCCGTAGGGGAGGCAAAGACAAAGATGTCTTACTCTTATAGAGGAAGCAAATATTTCGCTGCTGTTGCGGTCAAATTTTCTTCCGTTGCCCCTCCGCCGAACATCCACGAGCCGCCGCTGTACTTAAGTTAAATCAGCGAAAAAATGTAACATTTAATCACTCTAATTCCACACCATGCAAGTTGATAGTATCCAAGCTAAGAAAAAAAAATCAAAAAGTCATCTCAGTAATAATTCACAATTAATTCGGCGCTACGTCTTTAAACCGTATTCAAACACGACAAAAACGCTTACGTAAGAATCGAAATCACTAAAATATTTACAGAGCGCTAAATATAATTAGCGCCATAATTTACCAGGCAGCGTCGAAGAAGAGGAAAAATCGCCTCGATTTGCATTTATAATTTCGTATAAATCATAAATTTCGAACCGAAAAAAAAAAAACGAAGAGGCGACGCGAACGCCGGATTAATATTTATAAGAATTATGGGTAATTTATGCGGTTGATGAGGTCCGGCGTTTCGGGATTTTTCTGCGTTTTACTGCCAGAGTTTATTTACCTTAATTTGACAGCGGATCGCGGCGATAAAATCGCTTAATTTTTCACGTCTACGATGCTCGTCGGCTCGGTTTTATTGCTATTCATATATTGCGTTAATAAGGTTAAATAGTTTTCATTGCTTGTTTTATTGTACTAGGCGTTGTAAATCGTATTATTTTTGTATTTACAACTTTATATAAAACGCGATAGACCATAATATGAGTTCTTTGGCTTAAATGAGCAACTTTGTTTGTTTTCGCCTGCTGCCAACATAAGCCAACTGGTATGCCTTCTACACCCATCTATCTTTCACTGGTAGAAGTTTATATCAATATCTTTTTCAATGGTCGAAACTTTGCTTAGGTATTTGGTTTTTGGTGCGTCCATCTATTGATTTCTGTCTGGCACTTGAGGTTCATTTTTGAAAGTTAAAGTTTATAATTTGATATAAAAAAATCGAAAAAAAAAATACCTATACGATTAAATTGCTCCAAATGTTTAATATGTTCCCTCGCGTCCTCCGAATACTTTCTCGCTGTGCGTAAATTTTTTCAGATTTTTCTATGACCCAATATTTTCCCCTTTTTTCCCTGACTAATTGTGTGGAAAAATGGGCGAAAATCATGAAATGGCCAAATAACTTGTAATGCACACCAAATGTTCACAAAAGAATGGGGAATACGTGGTTAAATTTTCAGCAGAATCGTACTTGTAGTTTTCTTGCTGCCCGGCTCTCAGTTTAGTCACTCGAAAGTTGTCCAGAAATTTCGGTCGATTTTGGAATTTTTTTGGCGCGGTCTCACTTAACAGTTCCGGATTATATGACATTAATTTATAGCTGCATTCTTCTAGAATCCATTACTTTTATTCCCGATTATCTGCCATATCCACGAACCGAAATTTGTTTGTTTGAACAAGCCGATGTCCGTCAACCTCAATCTGCAGGGTCTCTTAATTTTCAGTTGGTGAAAAATGGCAGAAAAATTTTTTTTCTCGAAAAAATAATTACTCTACACGCTTTTTCTCATCATTAAGAACCGTCATGAATTTTTTCAGATTTTTCTAAGATCCAATATTTTTCCTCTTTTTTTCCTGACTAATAATTATGTGGAAAAATGGGCGAAAATCATCAAATCTCCAAATAACTTGCAATGCACATCAAAATGTTGACAAAAGAACGGGGAATACCTGATTAAATTTTCAGCAGAATCGTACTTATAGTTTCCTTGCTGCCCGGCTCTCAGTATGGTCACTCGAAAGTTGTCCAGAAATTTTGATCGATTTTGGAATTTTTTTAGCGCGGTCTCACTAGACAGTTCCGGATTATATGACACTAATTTATAGCTGCATTCTTCTAGAAACCATTACTTTTATTCCCGACTATCTACCATATCCACGAACTGAAATTAGTTTGTTTGAACAAGCCGATGTCCGTCAACCTCAATCTGCAGGGTCTCGGTATTCGCTTCCCATAAGGCTCTATGTTAATTTTCAGTTGGTGAAAAATGGCAGAAAAAATTTTTTTCTCGGAAAAATAATTACTCTACACGCTTTTTCTCGTCATTAAAAACCGTCATGAATTTTTTCAGATTTTTCTAAGACCCAATATTTTCCCCCTTTTTTTCCTTACTAATTGTGTGGAAAAATGGGCGAAAATCATGAAATCGCCAAATGACTTGTAATGCACATCAAAATGTTCACAAAAGAACGGGAAATGCGTGGTTAAATTTTTAGCCAAATCGTACTTGCGGTTTTCTCGTTTCGCGCTCTCAAAATAGGCACTCGTAAATTGGCCAGAAAATTCGGTCGATTTTGGGATTTTTTTGGCGCCGTCTCACAAAACAGGAATGGATGATATTACATGTGTTTGTAGCTACAGTCTTCTAGAATCATATGTTTCCATTCATAACTATCTGCCGTATTCACGAACCAAGATTTATTCATTTGAATTAGTCGGTGTCCGTAAGCGCCAATCTGCGGGGTCTCGGTATTCGCTTCCCATAAGGCTCCATATTAATTTTCAGTTGGTGAAAAATGGCAGAAAAATTTTTTTTCTGGGAAAAATAATTACTGTACACGCTTTTTCTCGTCATTAAAAACCGTCATGAATTTTTTCAAATTTTTCTAAGACCCAATATTTTTCCCCTCTTTTTCCTGACTAATTATGTGGAAAAATGGGCAAAAATCATGAAATGACCAAATGACTTGTAATGCACATCAAAATGTTCACACAAGAACGGGAAATGCGTGGCTAAATTTTTAGCCAAATCGGACTTGCGGTTTTCTCGTTTCGCGCTCTCATATTTGGCACTCGTAAGTTGGCCAGAAATTTCGGTCGATTTTGGGATTTTTTTGGTGCGGTCTCACAAAACAGATATGGATGATATTACATGAGTTTATAGCTACATTCTTCTAGAATACAATACCTTTTTTTCCAATCATCTATCATATCCAAGAACCGAAATTTGTTTGTTTGTACAAGCCGCTGTCTGTCAGCCTCAATATGTAGGGTCTCAGTATTCGCTGTCCATAAGGCCCCATGCTAATTTTCGGTTGGTGAAAAATGGTAGAACAATTTTTTTTTTCGAGAAAGTAATTACTCTACACGCTTTTTCTCATCATTAAGAACCGCCATGAATTTTTTCAGATTTTTCTAAGATCCAATATTTTTCTCCTTTTACCTGACTAATTGTGTGGAAAAATGGGCAAAAATCATGAAGTGGCCAAATGACTTGTAATGCACATTAAAATGTTCATAAAAAAACTGGGAATACGTGGTTAAATTTTTAGCCAAATCGTACTTGCGGTTTTCTCGTTTCGCGCTCTCATATTTGGCACTCGTAAGTTGGCCAGAAATTTCGGTCGATTTTGGGATTTTTTTGGTGCGGTCTCACAAAACAGATATGGATGATATTACATGAGTTTATAGCTACATTCTTCTAGAATACAATACTTTTTTTTCCAATCATCTATCATATCCATGAACCGAAATTTGTTTGTTTGTACAAGCCGATGTCCGTCAACCTCAATCTGCAGGGTCTCGGTATTCGCTTCCCATAAGGCTCTATGTTAATTTTCAGTTGGTGAAAAATGGCAGAAAAAATTTTTTTCTCGGAAAAATAATTACTCTACACGCTTTTTCTCGCCATTAAGAACCGTCATGAATTTTTTCAGATTTTTCTAAGACCCAATATTTTCCCCCTTTTTTTCTTGATTATGTGGAAAATGGGCGAAAATCATGATATGGCCAAATGACTTGTAATGTACATCAAAATTTTCACAAAAGAACGGGAAATGCGTGGCTAAATTTTTAGCCAAATCGTACTTGCGGTTTTCTCGTTTCGCGCTCTCAAAATAGGCACTCGTAAATTGGCCAGAAAATTCGGTCGAGTTTGGGATTTTTTTGGCGCCGTCTCACAAAACAGATATAGATAATATTACATAAGTTTGTAGCTACATTCTTCTAAAATCCACTACTTTTATTCCCAATCATCTATCATATCCATGAACCGAAATTTATTTGTTTGCACAAGCCGCTGTCTGTCAGCCTCAATATGTAGGGTCTCAGTATTCGTTGTCCATAAGGCCCCATGCTAATTTTCGGTCAGTGAAAAATGGTAGAACAATTTTTTTCTCGAGAAAATAATTATTCTACACGCTTTTTCTCATCATTAGGAACCGTCATGAATTTTTTCAGATTTTTCTAAGACCCAATATTTTTCCCCTTTTTTCCTGACTAGTTATGTGGAAAAATAGGCGAAAATCATGAAATGGCCAAATGACTTGTAATGCACATCAAAATGTTCACAAAAGAACGGGGAATACGTGATTAAATTTTCAGCAGAATCGTACTTGTAGTTTTCTTGCTGCCCGGCTCTCAGTTTGGTCATTCGAAAGTTGTCCAGAAATTTTGGTCGATTTTGGCAATTTTTTGGCGCGGTCTCACTAAACAGTTTTGGATTATATGACATTAATTTATAGCTGCATTCTTCTAGAATTCATTGCTTTTATTCCCAACCATCTACCACATCCACGAACCGAAATTTGTTTGTTTGAACAAGCCGATGTCCGTCAACCTCAATCTGCAGGGTCTCGGTATTCGCTTCCCATAAGGCTCTATGTTAATTTTCAGTTGGTGAAAAATGGCAGAAAAAAATTTTTTCTCGGAAAAATAATTACTCTACACGCTTTTTCTCGTAATTAAAAACTGCCATAAATTTTTTCAGATTTTTCTAAGACCCAATATTTTCCCCTTTTTTTCGTGACTAATTATGTGGAAAAATGGGCGAAAATCATGAAATAGCCAAATGACTTGTAATGTACATCAAAATATTCATAAAAGAACGGGCAATGCGTGGCTAAATTTTTAGCCAAATCGTACTTGCGGTTTTCTCGTTTCGCGCTCTCAAAATAGGCACTCGAAAATTGGCCAGAAAATTCGGTCGATTTTGGGATTTTTTTGGCGCGGTCTCACAAAACTGGAATGGATGATATTACATGAGTTTGTAGCTACATTCTTCTAGAATCCAATGTTTCCATTCATAACTATCTGCCGTATTCACGAACCAAGATTTATTCGTTTGAATTAGTCGGTGTCCGTAAGCGCCAATCTGCGGGGTCTCGGTATTCGCTTCCCATAAGGCTCCATGTTAATTTTCAGTTGGTGAGGAATGGTATAAAAAAATTTTTTTCGGGAAAATAATTACTCTACATGCTTTTCCTCTTTATTAACAACCGTCATGGATTTTTTAAGATTTTTCTAAAACCCAACTTTTTTTCCTTGTAAATTTTTGGAAATATTTTTGTTTTATAATGGTTCCACATTGTTTGAAGTTATTGGTTATGCCCGAGAGAAAAATTTACGGTTATTGTCCGTTGTAGCATGTAAATGTGGAGGTCGGATGGTGAATGTAAATCCAGGATGTTGATATATTAATTCGGGCCTGTCGCCAATAAATAGCGATCTCGGTATCATGATCGGAGGCAGTTAAAAGTACTAATTATGCGGTGTGCATGTATTATGGCAGTGCGCGCACTCTGTATATGTCCACGGCTTTGTCTCAATCCGCTACTGGCCTACGCGACCACCCCGACCACTCGCCACAATGACCACTAGACATGCACTCAAAATCTACTCCGCCGGTATATCTTCAGGTACCACCATTACGGATCACCTACGAAAATGCGCCCAAAACCCACACGCGCGCGCCCGACTCCGTATAAACGATGGGATGTTTTCCATTCATTAGCAAATTTTCGCAACGCATCAATAAACAAGTTTCGAGCACGCGAAAAAATTTACGACGCCACCGCGTATTATGCAAATTAAATTTTGAAATAATAAATGGCGCATCGACGTCGAACATCGGTGACTCGAGGAATTCTATAAACTTCATAGGCACTCAATTACGCGCCCGAATGCATTAAACCGAATTTATGGACACTTTACCGTTTCCCGGCAACAATAAAAGATGATACACCTGCATCTTTATTGTGGCATTAAAGGAATTGTTTGTGTTGCTCGTTAAAATTGACTGCTGATCTTGATGGATGATCGCCTTATGCTGCACACGATACATTCTGGCCCTGAAAAATTGTTACAAATTCGTTTTTATGGGGTTTTAAAAAATACGATTAGATAAATTAATTCATGTAAATATAAAGGTACGTGAAGTGTAGTATGTTTTATTATTAGCATAATTAATTATAAGCAATTTACATGGGCATCCGCAGAAATTTTTCCAGGTGGCGGCAGAAATTTCGAATAAATAACCGTCAAAAATGACAATTTTCTGCATTTTTGCCATCGCAAGCAGCACATAAAGAAATTTCCAGCTTTCAAAAATTGTGGATTTTTACCATCAAAAACGGCATTTTTTGATATTAAAAAAAATATTAATGACAATTTCGAATTATCAAAAATTCTACATTACTGCGACCATAAACGGCACGATTCAACGGTAAATAAAGAAATTAGCAGCTGCCAAAAATTGTGGATTTTTACAATCAAAAACGGTATTTTTGGATATTAAAAAAGAAAATTTCCATTTTTGTATTGTTAAAAATTCTGCATTTTTACCACCACAAACGGTACGATTCAACAGTAAATAAAGAAATTATCAGCTGCCAAAAATTGTGGATTTTTACAATCAACAACGGCATTTTTTGATATTAAAAAAGAAAATTGCCTTTTTTGTATTGTTAAAAATTCTGCATTTTTACCACCACAGACGGTACGATTCAACGGTAAATAAAGAAATTAGCAGCTGCCAAAAATTGTGGATTTTTACAATCAACAACGGCATTTTTTGATATTAAAAAAGAAAATTGCCTTTTTTGTATTGTTAAAAATTCTGCATTTTTACCACCACAAACGGTACGATTCAACGGTAAATAAAGAAATTAGCAGCTGCCAAAAATTGTGGATTTTTACAATCAACAACGGCATTTTTTGATATTAAAAAAGAAAATTGCCTTTTTTGTATTGTTAAAAATTCTGCATTTTTGCCACCACAAACGGTACGATTCAATGGTAAATAAAGCAATTTGCATCAACCAGAAATTGCGGTTTTTTACTATCAAAGACAGCATTTTTTGATATTAAAAAAAAAAAATTTCAACTGCTAAAAATGATAATTTCGAACTGTCAAAAATCGCACTACTATCACAAATGGCACGTTAGCTGTAAAAATGAAAATGTTCAATTGCTGAAAATAACTATTCAGTATTGTCAAAAATTGCTCATTACTGAAAACTGCACGTTTCAACAATAAAAAGAAAATTTCCAAATGCCAAAAATGTTTAACTGTCAAAATTTGAGCATTTCTCCTTTCACTATAAGTATTTTTCAATATTAAAAAGGGAAATTTCCAACGGCCAAAAGTAACAATTATAATTGTCAAAATTGTGCAATTCTACTGTCAGAAACGGCATTTTTCAATAATAATAAGATAATTTTTTAACCGTCAAAAATGACAATTTCGAATTGTCAAAAATTCTGCATTTCTGCCACCACAAACGGCTCACAGAAAAATTTGCAGCGGTCAAAAATGGTGGATTTTTACTATCAAAAACGCATTTTTTATTACATAAAAAAGAAAATTTTAACTGCTAAAAATGGCAATTTCAAATTGTCAAAAATTCTGCATTTCTGCCACCACAAACGGCACGATTCAACGGTAAATAAAGAAATTTGCAGCTGCCAAAAATTATGTTTTTTTACTATCAAAGACGGAATTTTTTGATATTAAAAAAGAAGTAAATTTCAACTGCTAAAAATGACAACTTAGAACTGTTAAAAATAGCACTACTGTCACAAATGGCACTTAGCAGTAAAAAGGAAATTTTCAATTGCTGAAAATAACTATTCAATACTGTCAAAAATTGTTCATTACTGAAAACGGCACGTTTCAACAATAAAAAGAAAATTTCCAAATGCCAAAAATGTTTAACTGTCAAAATTTGAGCATTTCTACTTTTACTATAAGCATTTTTCAATTTTAAAAAGGGAAATTTCCAACGGCCAAAAGTAATAATCATAAATTGTCAAAAATTGTGCAATTCTACTGCCAAAAGCGGCATTTTTCAATAGTAAAAAGATACATTTTTAACCGTCAAAAATGACAATTTCGAATTGTCAAAAATTCTGCACGACAAACGGCATATAAAGAAATTTGCAGCGGTCAAAAATTGTGGATTTTTACCATCAAAAACGGCATTTTGTAATAAAAAAAAGGACAATTTTAACTGCTAAAAATGGCAATTTCGAATTGTCAAAAATTCGGCATTTCTGCCACCACAAACGGCACGATTCAACGATAAATAAAGAAATTTGCAGCTGCCAAAAATTATGTTTTTTTTACTATCAAAGACGGAATTTTTTGATATTAAAAAAGAAGTAAATTTCAACTGCAAAAATGACAATTTAGAACTGTCAAAAATGGCCCTACTATCACAAATGGCACTTAGTAGTTAAAAGGAAATTTTCAATTGATGAAAATAACCATTCAGTACTGTCAAAAATTGCTCATTACTGAAAACGGCACGTTTCAACAATAAAAAGAAAATTTCCAAATGCCAAAAATGTTAGACTGCCAAAATTTAAGCATTTCTACTTTCGCTATAACCATTTTTCAATAATAAAAAAGGAAAATTTCTAACGGCCAAAAGTAAAAATTGTGCAATTCTATTGTCAGAAAAGGCATTTTTCAATAGTAAAAAGATACATTTTTAACCGTCAAAAATGAATTTTGTGATCTCTCTTTTAACCTCGTGGACGGTTTAAAGAAAAAAACAGCTCTGTATTTCAATAACTTATTCAGGTGGGATTCAATGTAAACAAGACAGAACTTCTTATTCGGGAAAATTCAGCGATTTCCTGATAAATCTCCTCTAGATCTCGCCGACAACGTATTAATCGATCAAATCTGATTGATGATGGATTGTCGGTAAAAAATAGGGCCGCAGACTCCGCTTTAAATTTTTAACGAAACGCTCGAGGAGTGCGAGAATAAGTGTCATTACACTTTTTTTTAAGTCACATAATTTATAGAGCGCTATCGGTAATTAACTGAGTCTAATTAGAGTTAAGCGGGCATCATTAAAATTGGTGTCTTCGTGGAAGCGATAGCCGTAAAAAGGTGCGAGAAACGTGCACACATCCGACACGACCAATTTAATACCCGCCACGACAATTTCCCTTCGCGTCGCGAGCTTTTACCGTAAAACCGGACAACGAGAACGAAAAAAAAAAATAGCGATCGCCTCGGCCGCTAATTACGCATCATCACGTTTTAATGGAAACAGCAATTCCATATCTCCGAGCGCATTAATTAACGCGAGCAACTAATTACTCCGGATTTCGGTCCTTACCTGTGTGTATGTACGTACGCGCGTCGTAAATCACCCGATTATTTCAATTTACTTCTTGTCCGCGCTTAATGCATACATTATTCAAAACGGCGACAGCATCGGAAAATTGTCAATTATGTGCGCATTTCCACGTCTAATTGCCGGTGCCGTACGTGTCAATTAGGGCCTAACAGGGATACAGACCTGGTGACAGCGCGCCCACGTATATTTACTTGTATCGATGATATTGAGTTACGTGTCTTGGTTTTCGTTCATTCGGAATAATTACCTCGTGCGGTACAATATAATTTCGGGGTATCAAGTTTTAATAAACAGACAAAAAACCGAAAGAACAAGGGAAAAAGTTCGAACTTTCGAACTTCCGATCTTTCGAACTTACGAACTTTCGAATTTTCGAACTTTCGAAATTTCAAACTTTCGAACTTTCGGACTTTTAAACTTTCGAACTTTCGAACTTTCAAACTATAGAACTTTAGAACTTTAGAACTTTCGAATTTCCGAACTTTAGAACTTTTGAACTTTCGAAGATTTGAACTTTCAAACTTTAGAACTTTAGAATTTCCGAACTTTAGAACTTTTGAACTTTCGAAGATTCGAACTTTTGAAGATACAAAGTTTCGAAGATTCGATATTTCGAGTCTTCGCATCTCGGGAGGAGGAAAGGAGGGCAAATCAGGAGGAGTTTCAACGTTCGTATCTTCAGTAGCGTCAATGCTTTGCTCGTGAATTGAAGGAGTTTCAACCTTCGTATCAAGCTCACTTGATGCAGAATTAGGAGAAGTTTCAACGTTCATGTCAAGTCCACTTGGTGCAGAATTTGCTAGCGTGAAATTCGGAGGAGTTTCAACGTTCGTATCAAGCCCACTCGATGCAGAAGTTTCAACGTTCTTATCAAGTCCAGTTTTGTCAATACTCGACGCAGAATTTGGAAGCGCGCACTTACAATATTCTTCTGGCGATTGCACATCACTAACTCCCTGACTTTTGTAGTAGAAACACAACAAATCCGTGCATCGTGCTTCGTGTATAGTGCGCTCCCAATTCTTGTCGTTTTATACGTTAAGTACTCGCCCAATAATTAACAAATTTGGTCATGTGATAGTGGTAGAAGTGGTGCATAATTATATCTAGTTAAAATTACTGTACCTTGTTGGTAAGTGTGATTTTTAACCAATATATTAATTAGCCATTTCCTACGGCCGAGGTCGACAACAGGCACTCGTTTTTTTGCGGAGCATTTCTTGCGCTTATCCGATTGTAGCCCGTGAATGGACGTGCACATATATACAGGACGGGATCTCACATTTTATTGTTTATAAATTACAATTACATTGTGTTTACATTTTTTCCTTTTTAATCTCCTTTGTTCTCTATTGTTTATTTCTCCGTGGTCTATTATACCCTTGTTTGTGTCTTGTTAAAGTCGCCACTACGGACCCAGTGGCGTGAAGTTTGTATTGCGTCTACCCCTTTCATAAAACATTACTCCGAATATGCCGATTAAATGTAGGGTTTGTAATTGCATAATTGGCCCCAGATCTCCGTCTTTAAAATGTGTGGATTGTAAGTTATGGCATCATGTTTCCTGCCTGACTCTTCCTAAGGCTAGAGTGAATTTCTTATTGGACGAATCGAAGAAAGAGAACGGGGAACCTTATGTATGTTCAATTTGTGAAACGGATAGTGAAGAAATTGATAATAATTTTGGTAGCGCTGACGGAATGGCTATTAGTAACAACATTGAAAAAATTGTGGAAAACTGTGTTGAGAAAACGATCAGCCTGATCTTAAACAAGCAACTATCTCAATTTAAGAAAGATATAGTACAATCACTTCAAGAGGAAATCGGTAAACTAAACGTGAAATTTACAACTATTGAAAAGCAAAATAAAACTTTGCAGGAGGAAGTCGACAAATTAAAGCGTAATTCTATTATGAATCGTAGCGATGTCGACATGTTTGACGAATTTGAAGAACGCAATAGAAGAGCCTACAATGTAATGCTGTTCAACCTTGAAGAATCAAAGAGTGAAGACGTTAAAGTTAGGATCGATGAAGATACTACTCGTATTCAGGATATAATTAATGCAGTCGGTTTGCAGTGCCGCCCTGTGAAAATCGTGCGTCTAGGCAAAAGGGGTGATAAACCTAGACCGGCCAAGATAATTTTCAAAGATAAGTCTGAAGCGTTCGATCTAATTAAATCTAATAAAACAAACATTTCAAGAGATATTCAGATAAAACAGGATATGACTTCGCAGGAGCGAGAATATCTACAGCATCTTCGGCGAGAATTGGCATCCCGAACAGACGAGGGCGAGACTGGCCTAACTATTAGATTCTATAATAGGAAACCCAAGATTGTCAAATACGAATCTCGCTCCAAGCATCCAATAAAGCATCCAAAAAAGGACTAAATATCTATTATCACAACATCGGAGGGATGAAGAGCAAACTTAAGGACTTTACAAATAACATCATGCTTAGTAATTATGACATCTTTATCGTCGTTGAAACCTGGCTCTCAAATCAAATTTCAGACAGTGAATTTAAACTGGACACTTACAATATTTTTAGAATGGATCGGTCGTGTTTAAATAGTAGTAAAAATTCTGGAGGTGGGGTGTTAATTGGCATCCGCAAAGTAATAAGGGCGTGCGTGATCCCTCTAATTAAAGTGGATACAGAGCAATTGTTCGTAAAATTAGAAATTAACAACAAATGTATGGTGATTGGAGTAGTGTATCTACCCCCGTTAAGCCCTATAGAAAAATATGAGTCGCATTGTACTGCTGTAAACTTTATCGCGGAATCTCTGCAACCGGATTCGTTTCTGATTTGCGGGGACTACAATCTACCTACTGATGTCTGGCAGAATGATGACCTTGGCGTGAACGTCTCCAACAACTCCAGCCCTAAAGCTAGGCTCATATCAGAGTGTATGGGATTTCTAAACCTTATGCAGCTGAATACAATTCCAAATCCTCATGGTATCTACTTAGACTTAGTATTTGGTAGTGTAAGCAATACCAGTATTTCTGCGGCAGTGGATCTCTTAGATCATAATTCAAATCATCATGTGGCGTACAATATAGAGTTCAACAGTGAACTTCACTGTGAAACCATTGTCACATCAAGCTTCACGACTTCTCAAAAGCAGACTTTGAGGGAATTAACTATTTTATAGCGTCCATCGATTGGTGCCAATACTTGGATACTTTCAGTAGTTTAGATGGTGCTGTTGAGGCTTTTTATGATGTTCTGTTTTACGCAATTAATACATTTGTACCGCTGAAAGTTTTATATAGTAATAAATTTCCAAAATGGTTTACCAAAGAGTTAATAGACTTAATTAAAATTAAGAAAAACATACATTGTAAGTACAAGAGATCAAACGACTTGGGTGACTATCTTCAATTTCAGGCTCTGAGGTCTCAATGTAAAGAATTAAATAATTCCCTTTACAGTAAATATTTAAAAGATGTAGAAGATAGTATTAGCCGTAACAGTAAAACATTTTGGAACTTCGTTAATGATTCGAAAAAGGTAAAGGGTTTCCCAGTGGACATGTTCTTAGGCGGTAAAATAAGCAGAAATTTACAAGACACGGTCGATTTGTTTGCGGAGTTTTATTCAAATGTTTACTGTGACGACCATGTCCTTATTTCCGATTTCATTAGTGATAAATCAGTGGATCCGTCGTTTCAATTTTCTGTAAACTTTATTGATGTCTTCAACTCGATTAGTGTACTAAAGCACTCTGCTTCAGCCGGTCCGGATAATATTCCTAACACATTTTTACTTAATTGCATTTTTACTATCACACATCCTATTACGCTGCTTTTCAAGAGATCAATTATCGAGCAGTTTGTACCGTCAATTTGGAAAGATAGCTACATTACTCCGATCTTTAAATCAGGGAATAGGTCTGATATTAGTAAATACAGGGGAGTCTGCATTCAGTCAGCGATTCCAAAGATTTTAGATAGTATCCTAGCATGCCAACTTAAATGGTTATGTAAAAGTATTATAGCCAATGAACAACATGGTTTCTGGTCTGGGAGATCAACTACAACCAATCTAATTACATATAATCATTTTATATCGAACGCCTTGGAGGATTTCGGTCAGGTGGATGCTATCTACACTGATTTCTCTAAGGCGTTCGATCGGGTCTCCCATAATTTACTCCTGTACAAATTGGAAGTGTTGGGCTTCAATTCTAGTATTTTAAATTGGCTAAAGAGTTTTTTGAGTAATCGCAAACAATATGTAAAGATTGACAGCTACGTCTCAAGTGAAATATTGGTGAAGTCGGGGGTCCCGCAAGGGTCTCATATAGGTCCGTTATTGTTTGTAGTCTTTATAAATGACATAATGGCTAATCTTAACTTCTGTTCAGGCCTATTGTACGCGGATGACTTAAAACTCTATGCCATAGTAAAAAATCCAGATGATGCAGCTCTTATTCAAAATGATCTCAATGAGATCTCTAATTGGTGTGCTAGGAACAATCTGTTGCTAAATATGGAAAAATGCAAAACTATATCGTTTTACAGATGTAAAAATGCAATAATCGTCGATTACTCTATTAACGACACTATATTGGAACGAGTGGAGGATATTACCGACTTGGGGGTTATTTTCGATAAAAAAATGAATTTTATTTCACATATTCATTATACAGTCAATAAGGGTCTGAAGCTTTTGGGCTTCATATCAAGAATAGGCGCGGATTTATCACTCAATGCAATTCGATGCTTATATTTGTCACTAGTTCGCTCAGGTCTGGAATATGCATCATGCGTATGGTCCCCTCATCAGCAATATTTAAAAGACGAACTTGCAAAGGTTCAAAATAAGTTTTTACGTATAGCTGCCTTTAAATTACATATCCCGATTGACACTTTAAATTACACTCATCTTAGTGGCCATCTAAATATCACTTCCCTACAGGATCGCCACATAATTGCAGATTTGCAATTTTTGTTTAAAGTTGTCAATGGGATTTTGGACTGTCCGGAAATTCTGGAAAATATTACTTTTAATTATCAAGGCAGTGGTACTATTACCCGAAGCAAAGATACTTTTCGTTTGTCTCTTCATAGAACCAACTACGGTTACCACAAACCACTTACAAGAATGATGAGAATGGCCAACAAATTGCAGAGGAGTAATAATTTTTTAATTTTTGGCTTTAGTAAGGAGTCCTTTACCAGAGGCCTACGCGTTATTGACCTGAGCGTGATTAATGATTAATAATTAATGATTAGTGTCAACGTGTTTAAACTACCATTGTGCTATTATTAAATTATAATGTATTTATTTATTTTATCAATGTTAATTATTGTTGTATTGTCACTTAATTTAACTGCGGTACTATTTATCGGTGTTATACTAATGTATTTTGAAATGTTTTATATTCAAAAGGGTGAATCCCGTGAATAAATGAATTATTATTATTATAATCGTTGACGAGTTTGCATATCGTGTCGTTGTTCGTGTTTTCCGCGTCTTCCATGTCGAAATATTTCCGTGGGGAATTCTTCGGGAATTTCTCTTGGTACGCCTGGAGGAAATCTTTCTCCCTCTCCGTTGGGATATCGGGTTGGGGCTTATCTACGCCCTCCTGGGCATTTTCGTTCGCTTGGTAAGTCTGGATGTACGTTTTCTTCATCTTTATCGAAGTGTTTGGTCGTGCGGTGTTTTCTTTATTTGAAGGTTTCGAGATCTTCGTCGAAGTGTTTGGGGTGTTTTCATCATTTGAAGGTTTCGGGATCTTTGTCGAACTGTTTGGAGTGTTTTCATTGTTTAAAGATGAACTGTTTGGGGTGTTTTCATCATTTAAAGGTTTCGAGATCTTCGTCGAACTGTTTGGAGTGTTTTCGTTATTTGAAGATTTCGAGATGTTCGTCGAACTGTTTGGAGTGTTTTCATTATTTAAAGGTGAACTTTTTGAGGTGTTTTCACCATTTAAAGGTTTAGAGATCTTCGTCGAACTGTTTGGGGTGTTTTCTTCATTTAAAGGTTTCGAAATCTTCGTCGAACTGTTTTCATTATTTAAAGATTTCGAGATCTTTGTCGAACTGTTTGAGGTGTTTTCATCATTTGAAGGTTTCGAGATCTTCGTCGAACTGTTTGGGGTGTTTTCTTCATTTAAAGGTTTCGAAATCTTCGTCGAACTGTTTGGAGTGTTTTCGTTATTTGAAGATTTCGAGATCTTCGTCGAACTGCTTGGAGTGTTTTGATTATTTGAAGGTGAACTGTTTGGGGTGTTTTCTTCATTTAAAGGTTTCGAGATCTTCGTCGAACTGTTTGGAGTGTTTTCGTTATTTGAAGATTTCGAGATCTTCGTCGAACTGTTTGGAGTGTTTTCATTATTTAAAGGTGAACTTTTTGAGGTGTTTTCACCATTTAAAGGTTTAGAGATCTTCGTCGAACTGTTTGGGGTGTTTTCTTCATTTAAAGGTTTCGAAATCTTCGTCGAACTGTTTTCATTATTTAAAGATTTCGAGATCTTTGTCGAACTGTTTGAGGTGTTTTCATCATTTGAATGTTTCGAGATCTTCGTCGAACTGTTTGGGGTGTTTTCTTCATTTAAAGGTTTCGAAATCTTCGTCGAACTGTTTGGAGTGTTTTCGTTATTTGAAGATTTCGAGATCTTCGTCGAACTGTTTGGAGTATATTCATTATTTGAAGGTGAACTGTTTTCATCATTTAAAGGTTTCGACATCTTCGTCGAACTGTTTTCATTATTTAAAGATTTCGAGATCTTCGTCGAACTGTTTTCATTATTTAAAGGTTTCGAGTTGTTGTCGCGAGTGGGAGCTGTCCAGCGATCCGCGGACTTGTAGGCACGAAGTAATTGTTCCATTAATTGCTTGCGCGACTTGGCTATGTTGTCTTCGCTTGGGAAATTGTTATTTGTTCGCTCGGAAACTTTGTTTGTTGTTTGGTTATTTTGTTGATCTTCTGTTTGCAGATGATCTTGTTTGGTATTATTGTAAGGTTAATATTTTTGGGCGTAGTCTCTTCAACATTTACTCGTTCATTAATATTTTCAGCTTCTTGCCTTTGTGCACAATTTCGCTCGTCATTCTCGGCAACAGCTTCGCCCGTTTCTGAATCATCTCCAACGAGTGCTTGAGTTTTCTTTGATTTACCAGAGTAGTACGTAATCTGTGCATCATTTTTGGCTTCTGTATTTTTGGCAGGAACTTCTTCCTTAATATTTTCGGTCGCGATCTCTTGAACTTTTACTTGTGCATTAATATTTTTAGCCGCAACATTTCTGGCTTCGTTATTTTTGGCAGGAACTTCTTCATCAATATTTTTGGCAGGAGACTTAACTTTTACTTGTTCATTAACATTTTTGGCAGGAACTTCTTGCTTAGTATTTTTGGCCGCAGTCTCTTGAATTTTTAATTGTTCGTTAATATTTTTAGCCGCAACATTTTTGGCTTCTTTATTTTTATCAAGAACTTACTTGTTGATCAATATTTTTAGCCCCATTCTTTTTGAATTTACGAAGATTCAAAGTTTCGAAGATTCGATATTTCGAATCTTCGCAACTTGCATTCTTTTTAAATTTACGAAGATTCGAAGTTTCGAAGATTCAAAGTTTCGAAGATTCGATATTTCGAATCTTCGCAACTTCCATTCTTTTCAAATTTACGAAGATTCGAAGTTTCGAAGATTCGATATTCCGAATCTTCGCAACTTCGATTCTTTTCAAATTTATGAAGATTCGAAGTTTCGAAGATTCAAAGTTTCGAAATGTCGAAAATTCAATATTTTGAATCTTCGTAATTTCGATCCTTCGAATCTTCCAAAAATAAAACTTCGATATTCTTTTCGTTTTTTCGGATTCTTCGAAGTGACGAAGCTTAGAATTATTAAGATCCCTACTTTTTAAGATACGTCATCCATAGACATTTTTCTAAAATCATCTCGGGGCACCTCAAAAAATGGATAAAATTTCGAATTCGAATCAAGTCGCGAAAAAAATACCATCAGTATAATACAAAATCTTGTTAAGACACTTTACAGTAAATTATATAATAAATCTTCGCTCTAATCGATGCCTACTGAAAATCTAAGAAATATAGCCTCAAATAAACACGCCTACTACGTGTAATAACCCAATAACACTTCAAGAATAACTGTATTTCGCCGCATTTTGAAATAAATCAAGCGATAAATCAATGTAGACAAATCTCAACAACATTCAGACATCCGCGAGCGCTAATTACATTTTAATCCCGGCGTCCTTCCTAATCAACGCCACCAATATTTACGGCTCGCGATGATTACAAAATATCGAAGTTAACGGAAACTGATTTATGTCCCGATTAATATTTATCGATTAATTAGTGACAGGTCGTAGACAGCGGATCGAGTGATCGATGCCGTCTGGGATCGCTCCTTAAATTGCGAACAGCAATTAGCGGTATTACACGTGCCGCAAATGAATCGGCTAAAAGGGCAATTAGAGGAGGTAGGAAGTGAAATCTCGAATGGTACCGTTCGTTCGGTACACAAGACAAGAGATCCGTAACGTGATAACAAACTTATTTCATTTGCATCTGCCATAAGATAAGTTTGCTGAATGAGCGACAATGTACAGTTAAAACAGGATCTATGTCACAATTATCGAGAATAACGGTCTTGTTGGTCAATGGTGTGCATCGCTGTCCCAGATGACATATTTAAATTTCTGATTATCGATTAAAGTACGTTATTTGTAACAATTTTGTACCTTTTTGTTTCGATATATAACGCTGGTGCGAACACTCAGTGCTCCAGTGTGGTTTGTGATTTTGTGGCGTAAACATCGGACTTGGTTTTATCTTAACGTTATCCGCCGGTTGACCCCTCCGGCGTGATACCGTTATCCGCCCGTTGACCCCAGGTAGCCTTGACGCGGCGCTGGGATCCAAGTAAATTAAATCTGCAATTAATTGAAAAATCGTAAAAAATTATAAACCAAAGCGTTTGCATCAAAAGATAAAAAAAAAACAATCAACTTCTAATTACCTGTGAAAACAATTCGGATATTCTGACATCAAACAAAACGGCAACAATCTAAACTTGAGTGGGGATTACAAAAAAATGGATTCAATGATTTCAAAAACTGTAGAAAATTACCTCAAAGGCTAAAAAATAATGCAAATCTCAATATTCGTTAAAACAATTGCCATATTCTAAACAGACACAAAACAGCATTGATTTAAAATCAAACTGCGAACCAAAAAAAATGAATTCAATGATGAAAAAAATTATTTAAAAAATAATCTTTGCTTCAAAATCTGGAAATCTATAAGAAAATAACGCACTTCTAAAACCCAGTAAAAACAATTGCAGTATTCCAACTAGAAACAAAACCACAACGATCCAAACATGAACTGAGAAAACGAAAATTGCATTCAACAATTTGGAAAATTGTAAAAATATTCTTAACAGACAAATTTGATATAAAAATTCAAAATGTATTTAAAAAAATAATGCACTTTTAAGTTTCCATTAAAATATATATTCAATATTCTTATTGGATACAAAACAACAAGAATCTAAACCTGAAATGGAAAAACGAAAATACTATTCAACAGTTCTAAAATTTTTGATAAATAATTAACCGAGAAATTTTCATCAAAAGTTCAAAAAACATAAAAAACATTATGCACAACTTATTATTCGTTAAAACAATTGCCATATTCTAAACAGAAACAAAAATGAAACTTCGAAACCAAAAAATGAATTCAAGGATGAAGAAAATTATTTCAAAAAATAATAATTAACCAAGACATTTGCGCTATAAGAAAATTATAAACTTCTAAAATCTAGTAAAAACAATTGCAATATTCTAACTAGAAACAAAACCGCAACAATCTAAACATGAACGGAGAAAACGGAAATTGCATTCAACTATTTTGAAAAATTGTAAAAATATTCCTAACAGACAAATTTGCTTTAAAAGCTCAAAATCTATAAGAATACACTACACTCCTAAAATCTGAAGAAAACAATTGCAATATTCTAACCAGAAACAGAATCACAACAATCTAAACTTGAAGAAAAGGAAAAATGTATTCACTTTCAAAAATTGTAAAAAAAAATTGCATCAAGAGCTTAAATGTAAATGTAAATAATTCAAGCAAAAGTTCAAAAAACATTTAAAACAATCTGGCATATTCTAAATAGAAACAAATACGCATTAATCTAAACGGAAAAATGAATTCCGCGATTTCAAAAAATATTAAAAAAAAAAATAATCGACGAAGGAATTTGCTTCAAAAGCTCCAAATCTATAAGAAAACAATACACTTCTAAAATCGAGTAAAAACAATTGCAATATTCTAACTAGAAACAAAACCACAACAACCTAACCATGAACGGAGAAAACGGAAATTACATTCAACGATTTTGAAAAATTGTAAAAATATTCTGAACAGACAAATTTGCTTAAAAACTCAAAATCTATAAGAATACAATACACTTCTAATATCTAAAGAAAACAATTGCAATATTCTAACCAGAAACAGAACCACAACAATCTAAACTTGAAGAAAACGACAAATGTATTCACTTGCAAAAATTGTAAAAAAAATTGCATCAAGAGCTTAAATGTAAATGTAAATAATTGAAGCAAAAGTTCAAAAAACAAAAAAAAATTCTTGTTAAAACAATTAGCATTTTCTAAATAGAAACAAAAACTCATTAATCTAAACGGAAAAATGCATTCCGCGATTTAAAAAAATATTAAAAAAAAATAATCGACGAAGGAATTTGCTTCAAAAGCTCCAAATCTATAAGAAAACAATACACTTCTAAAATCTTAAGAAAACAATTGCAATATTCTAACTAGAAACAAAACCACAACAACCTAAACATGAACGGAGAAAACGGAAATTACATTCAACGATTTTGAAAAATTATAAAAATATTCTGAACAGACAAATTTGCTTTAAAAGCTCAAAATCTATAAGAATACAATACATTTCTAAAATCTAAAGAAAACAATTGCAATATTCTAACCAGAAACAGAACCACAACAATCTAAACTTGAAGAAAAAGACAAAAATTGTAAAAATATTGCTTCAAGAGCTTAAATGTAAATGTAAATAATCGAAGCTAAAGTCCAGAAAACATAAAAAAAATCTTGTTAAAACATTTGGCATATTCGCATTAATCTAAACGAAAAAATGTATTCCACGATTTAAAAAAAGATATAAAAAAAAATCAACTAAGGAATTTGCTTCGAAAGCTCAAAATCCATAAGAAAACAATACACTTCTAAAGTCTAGTAAAAACAATTGCAATATTCTAACTAGAAACAAATCAGCATTAATCTAAACTCAAACTATGAAACCTAAAAATGCATTCAACTGTTAAAGAAATTATTTAAAAAAAACAATCAATGAAGGAATTTGCTTCAAAAACTCAAAATCTATAAAAAAACAATACATTTCTAAAATCTAATGAAAACAATTGCAATATTCTTAATAGAAACAAAGCAGCATTGATGTAATCTTAAACTATGAAACCGAAAAAATGCATTCGGCGGATAAAGAAATTATTTAAAAAAATATCAACGAAGGAATTTGCTTCAAAAGCTCAAAATCTAAAAGAAAACAATATATTTCTAAAATCTAATGAAAACAATTGCAATATTCTTAGTAGAAACAAAGCAGCATTGATCTAATCTTAAACTATGAAACTGAAAAAATGCATTCGGCGGATAAAGAAATTATTTAAAAAAAATCAACGAAAGAATTTGCTCTAAAAGCTCAAAATCCTTAAGAAAACTATATATTTCTTAAATCTAATAAAAACAATTGCAATATTCTTAGTAGAAACAAAGCAGCATTGATCTAATCTTAAACTATGAAACCGAAAAAGTGTATTCGACGGATAAAGAAATTGTTTAAAAAAATATCAACGAAGGAATTTGCTCTAAAAGCTCAAAATCTAAAAGAAAACAATACATTTCTAAAATGTAATGAAAACAATTGCAATATTCTTAGTAGAAACAAAGCAGCATTGATCTAATCTTAAACTATGAAACTGAAAAAATGCATTCGGCGGATAAAGAAATTATTTTAAAAAAATCAACGAAGGAATTTGCTCTAAAAGCTCAAAATCCTTAAGAAAACTATATATTTCTTAAATCTAATAAAAACAATTGCAATATTCTTAGTAGAAACAAAGCAGCATTGATCTAATCTTAAACTATGAAACCGAAAAAATGCATTCGACGGATAAAGAAATTATTTAAAAAAATATCAACGAAGGAATTTGCTTCAAAAGCTCAAAATCTAAAAGAAAACAATACATTTCTAAAATGTAATGAAAACAATTGCAATATTTTTAGTAGAAACAAAGCAACATTGATCTAATCTCAAACTATGAAACTGAAAAAAAAGAATTCAACGGTTAAAGAAATTATTTAAAAAAACAATCAATGAAGGAATTTGCTTCAAAAGCTCAAAATCTAAAAGAAAACAATATATTTCTAAAATCTAATGAAAACAATTGCAATATTCTTAGTAGAAACAAAGCAGCATTGATCTAATCTTAAACTATGAAACCGAAAAAATGCATTCGACGGATAAAGAAATTATTTAAAAAAATATCAACGAAGGAATTTGCTTCAAAAGCTCAAAATCTAAAAGAAAACAATACATTTCTAAAATGTAATGAAAACAATTGCAATATTTTTAGTAGAAACAAAGCAACATTGATCTAATCTCAAACTATGAAACTGAAAAAAAAAGAATTCAACGGTTAAAGAAATTATTTAAAAAAACAATCAATGAAGGAATTTGCTTCAAAAGCTCAAAATCTATAAGAAAACAATACATTTTTAAAATCTAATGAAAACAATTAAAATATTCTAACCAGAAACAAAACCACAACAATCTAAACTTGTACAAAACGAAAAAAATTATTCACTTGAAAAATTGTAAAAAAATACTTCAAATCTCAAAGGTATACACCTCTAATTTCTCCTTAAAACAATTGCACTATTCTAACTAAATTGCCATATTCTAAATAGAAACAAAACGGCATTAATCCAAACTTTAAATTTGAAACGAAAAACTGCATTCTACGATTTTAAAAAATATTTAAGGAATTTGTTTCAAAATCTCGGGATCTATATGAAAACAATATGTTTCTAAAAACAATTGTAATATTCTAACTAGAAACTGAAATCTAAACTTGAGCTGAGAACATGAGAACTGCATCCCAACGTTTTGAAAAATTGTAAAAATATTCTTTGCGTCTGTAAATTTCCAATGTTACACTTGAATTGTTAAGGAAATTGTGTTAAATAAAACTGAGGTTTAGAGGTTATGTTATACGGGATGTAAAAGGTAGTCGTTGGGCTCTCTTCTACAACACAACCCAGGGTTTCGCACATTAATTAATTTGTGAAGGAAGAAAAAAAAAGTGAAAATTAACATTTCAATGTTCTATTTGTGGTTTACGTGCGGTAAAATCATTGGGTAGGTTCTGCTGTTTGGAGGGTGGGATAGGGCCCACCCATCACTCTCCGCATCAACTTTAACTGAAAATACAAACCCTTTTTATTTGCGTTTGTTAAACATTTCCAATATTACAAATGAATTATTATAGAAATTCGGTCAATTGAAACAGAGCTTTATAGGTTATGTTAGATTGGATATAAAGGGTGGTGGAGTCCAACTAGTAAAACATAAGATAGGGTTTCACAAATTAATCAATTCATTGATGTATTCGTGGTTTTCATCTGTAAAACCTGGTGTACACGAATTTGCATTAAAAGCTTAAAATCTTTAAAAAAATAATGCTCCTATCTGTCAGCGAGTGCCACCTCTTGCTAATAGACAAGTATTCCAAATCCCCCACCTACGAAGTCCCTGGTTAGGGCTGAAAGACCAAGGCTCGATGGCCCATTTGGATTTTCATTAAATCGTATTTAATCACTTAAATCGCTTTTATTTCTTACAGGCGCGCGTGAAGAGGGCTACGCGACAGCTTGCAAGAAGCGCCCATATTACGGACGCGGATAACGTGGAACACACGCCGACTGGTAAGTGTAACGAAACTGATTAAAAAGTAGACTTTTTAAGGCTGTCAGTAGCAATGTTTGTATTCAAGCTATTTGGTATAGGTTATGTTTACAATTACTAAATGAGAAAATTATTATTTTATTCATTACGTAAAAACATTGATTAGTAGGAAATAGTGTCGCCATGTTGTGACGGAAGGGTTGTTACTACCTGTGCGTGTAACAGTTCGCGTCTCGTATGACTGCGAATGCCCGTGGAGTTAGAGGGGCGGCGAGGGGGGACGGAAGGGGGCCGCAGGGTGAGTTCGGTCGGTCTGGGGGGATGGAGGGGGTTGTGATTAATGACTACTAGAAGATTGGAAGTAATTAAAGCGGCCCTGGATAAATGGCAGCAACGTTCCGTTCCGTTCGGTTGCTGCGGTTCCGGTAACAATGCAACCCGCTGTGCTGTGCTGTGCCATCACATCCCCTACACGTTCGCCCCCCGGCTGGCTTACAGTTCTCCGTGTTGTGTGCGCCAAAAATCAATAATTAACTAATCTGTTTGGAGATATTTTAAATGTTTCGGAGCAGCCTGCTCTCTCCCGAAATTACGACGGCGGCAACTGCGGGACCATCCGCCCCCAGAAAACCGCAACAAATTCGACCCGACCTTGACAGGACTACGAAATTCGGTCACATCCATAATCGTAACTTCTACTATAATTATAACACTCGGATATTAGTTAGTGTCACAGAAAAATAATGACGATCCGACTCTCTCATCATTAATCAAAACTGGTTTTAAATCGGAATACACGTAATAATCGAAACGAGATGGCGGTAAAACGTTAAATCTTCAAAACCGATTTTATCGTAATACATTTTTCCGCCAGGAGATGGCGGTAAAATGTTTAATCGTCAAAACCGATTTTATCGTAATTCATTTTTTCGCCACGAGATGGCGGTAAAACGTTTAATCGAGCAATTTTGGGTACTTGAGTGGTTTTTATCACCCAAAATATGGCAAATTACTTGGGTCCCTGCGGTTGACCACGCTCAAGATGGTTTTTGACATGTTTTTGTTCAGGTGCTCAGAAAATTAAAACAAAAATTTTCAAAAATCCATATCTCTATTGAAATTTTATTAAATTTAAAAAACCAAATTAATTTTAAATAAGCGATACTTCGGCCATTGAGGATAATTTTTTATGGAATTTTTCCTGCGTTTTTTGTATTTTTTTCAGCGATGTTTTTGTTCAGGTGCTCAAGAAATTAAAATAACAATTTTCAAAAATCCATGTCTCTGTTGAAAATTATTGAATTTACAAAAACCAAATTGATTTTGAATAAGCGATACTTCGGCCATTGAGGATGATTTTTTATGGAATTTTTTCTGCGTTTTTTATATTTTTTTCAGCGATGTTTTTGTTCAGGTGCTCAAAAAATGTAAATAACAATTTTCAAAAATCCATATCTCTGTTGAAAATTATTGAATTTACAAAAACAAAATTGATTTTGGATAAGCGATATTTTCGCCATTGAGGATGATTTTTATGGAATTTTTCCCGCGTTTTTTATATTTTTTTTCTGCGATGTTTTTGTTCAGGTGTTCAAAAAATTAGAACAAAAATTTTCAAAAATCCATATCTCTATTAAAAATAATTGAATTTACAAAAACCAAATTGATTTTGAATAAGCGATACGTCGACCATTGAGGATGATTTTTTATGGAATTATTCCTGCTTTTTTTATATTTTTTTTCTGCGATGTTTTTGTTCAGGTGTTCAGAAAATTAAAACAAAAATTTTCAAAAATCCATATCTCTATTGAAATTTTATTAAATTTAAAAAACCAAATTAATTTTGAATAAGCGATACTTCGGCCATTGAGGATGATTTTTTTGTGGAATTTTTTCCGCGTTTTTTATATTTTTTTCAGCGATGTTTTTGTTCAGGTGCTCAATAAATTTAAATAACACTTTTCAAAAATCAATATCTCTGTTGAAAATGATTGAATTTACAAAAATCAATATGATTTTGAATACGCGATAGTTCGGCCATTGAGGATGATTTTTTATGGAATTTTTCCTGCGTTTCTTATATTTTTTTCAGCGATGTTTTTGTTCAGGTGCTCAATAAATTAAAATAACAATTTTCAAAAATCCATGTCTCTGTTGAAAATTATTGAATTTTCAAAAACCAAATTGATTTTGAATAAGCGATACTTCGGCCATTGAGGATGATTTTTTATGGATTTTTTCCTGCGTTTTTTATATTTTTTTTCTGCGATGTTTTTGTTCAGGTGCTCAAAAAATGTAAATAACAATTTTCAAAAATCCATATCTATGTTGAAAATTATTGAATTTACAAAAACCAAATTGATTTTGAATACGCGATACTTCGGCCATTGAGGATGATTTTTTATGGATTTTTTCCTGCGTTTTTTATATTTTTTTTTTGCGATGTTTTTGTTCAGGTGCTCAAAAAATGTAAATAACAATTTTCAAAAATCCATATCTATGTTGAAAATTATTGAATTTACAAAAACCAAATTGATTTTGAATACGCGATACTTTGGCCATTGAGGATGATTTTTTATGGAATTTTTCCTGCGTTTTTTATATTTTTTTCTGCGTTGTTTTTGTTCAGGTGCTCAAAAAATGTAAATAACAATTTTCAAAAATCCATATCTCTGTTGAAAATTATTGAATTTACAAAAACCAAATTGATTTTGAATAAGCGATACTTCGGCCATTGAGGATGATTTTTTATGGAATTTTTCCTGCGTTTCTTATATTTTTTTCAGCGATGTTTTTGTTCAGGTGCTCAAGAAATTAAAATAACAATTTTCAAAAATCCATGTCTCTGTTGAAAATTATTGAATTTAAAAAAACCAAATTGATTTTGAATAAGCGATACATCGGCCATTGAGGATGATTTTTTATGGAATTTTTTCTGCGTTTTTTTATATTTTTTTCAGCGATGTTTTTGTTCAGGTGCTCAAAAAATTTAAATAACAATTTTCAAAAATCAATATCTCTGTTGAAAATTATTGAATTTACAAAAATCAATATGATTTTGAATACGCGATACTTTGGCCATTGAGGATGATTTTTTATGGAATTTTTCCTGCGTTTTTTATATTTTTTTCTGCGTTGTTTTTGTTCAGGTGCTCAAAAAATGTAAATAACAATTTTCAAAAATCCATATCTCTGTTGAAAATTATTGAATTTACAAAAACCAAATTGATGTTGAATAAGCGATACTTTGACCATTGAGGATGATTTTTTAAGGAATTTTTCCTGCGTTTATTATATTTTTTTCAGCGATGTTTTTGTTCAGGTGCTCAAAAAATGTAAATAACAATTTTCAAAAATCCATATTTGTTGAAAATTATTGAATTTACAAAAACCAAATTGATTTTGAATAAACGATACTTTGGCCATTAAGGATGATTTTTATGGAATTTTTCCTGCGTTTTTTATATTTTTTTTCTGCGATGTTTTTGTTCAGGTGCTCAAAAAATTAGAACAAAAATTTTCAAAAATCCATATCTCTATTAAAAATAATTGAATTTACAAAAACCAAATTGATTTTGAATAAGCGATAGTTTGGCCATTGAGGATGATTTTTTATGGAATTTTTCCTGGCTTTCTTATATTTTATTCAGCAATGTTTTTGTTCAGGTGCTCAAAAAATTAGAACAAAAATTTTCAAAAATCCATATCTCTATTAAAAATAATTGAATTTACAAAAACCAAATTGATTTTGAATAAGCGATACTTCGGCCATTGAGGATGATTTTTTAAGGATTTTTTTTGCGTTTTTTATATTTTTTTCTGCGATGTTTTTGTGATCATAGTCACAGTTTAAAATCACTGATATTAAAAAGTAGCAATCACAGGTAGCAATGTGATTCAAAAGTAGCAGTTTTGCCCATCTCTAACGGAAATAGTTTTGTTTTGAGTAGTAGTAAGACTGCTTTTTTGTAAATTTTGCTATAAATTCTGTACAACGTTACGTTAAGTTTACATTAAAGCTACGACAGGATTTTTTTCTAACAATTCCTAAATAATTAATCCCATGCAAGTTTAAAAAAAAATTATTTTTTCTACGCGGAACAAATTTTTATCGAATTGAAATATGCCGTATATAATCGGCAAGGTTGGCCCGATGACGACGACGAGGGTGGGGGGTGGTCTTCGAGGTGGGAGAGTGAGAGAGCGCCGGCCTCGATGGGGTTGATTTATTCCCTCCAAATTTCATGAAAAAGGCTTACATGTGAAATATATACTCCCGGCTTCCTATCCCTTTTCCCCTTTTCTAAGCGACGATGGTGAATGAGTGATTGCCCCGAATGAAAAATACATACAGAAATGGAAATTTAACCGTTCGCGCATTTATTTATTTTCACTCTGTATGCGCGAGTGTGTGTGTATGTGTGTGTCTGTGTTGGCTTCGTTCTTTCTAAAGTTTTCTACGTAAATGACGTTTGCGGCTGTTTTGAAAAGGTAATTCAGACACAAAGTCGTAAATTATAATTGTCAGATTTAAGATATATATACCAGATCTTAAACTGTTGTTTAAGATCTGAAGAAGGCACACGCGATCATATTATTCAGGAGATCCACTTAAGCCTTCCTAGCGAGGCCAAAGCTCTTAAAAAAAATATATATATAATAAAGTGTGGCTGTAAATATTTTATCTAGATGTGGATTTTAGCATATTTTTGTCCACCAAGAGTAAAAGTTATTTGCAGAAAACTCTTTTTATCAACCATTTCAATAGTCATTTTACTAAATAAAAATCGAAGATGGCTTTGAAAAACAATTTATTGATATTAAAATTTAACTTGGCAAGAAACTGTTTTGACTTTGGTAATGTAAAAGTTTAAAGCATTGTTAACTTAGCTTTTTGTACTCAAGAATAATTTTTTCCATGACAAAATATTATTCTTGAGTATAAAGAACTTAAGCTAACAATGTTTTAAACGTTAATAGTTTCTTGCCACCTTGTTAAATTTTAATGTCAATAAATTGTTTTTCAAAGCCGCCTTCGATTTTTATTTAGAAAAATGGTGAATAAAACGAGTTTTCAGCAAATAACTTTTAATACGTTAGGAATTGGGACGGGGTTGTTATTAGGAAAAATGTTTGTTTTTTAATTCCGCATTGAATGACATAAAAATATACACGGGGGCTCCAATTTAAAATAAGAAAAATAAAGTGCTTTAAAGTTTGAAATGTTTGACACTAAATTTTGGACACCCTGTATAATTCGTATCGATCAAACTTGGTTAACGGGACTATCAGACCTTATTTAATAAGTACCTTGTATGATTTTATTAACACGACACTATTTTTATTTTTTATTAATTTTTTTAAACAATAGTGCAAAACTGATTTTTTTTAGTTTTAATTTTTTTTTGCTGATATCCCTAAATCGATTCCAATAAAATTATAGGAGTATGTAGGCAACCATAAAGGGTACCCAAATAAACAATAAAATACATAGCATGTAATTTAAAAAAATATATCATCATGACGTCACGCTTTCTTGGGACACCCTGTATAATCAAAAATATTTTCCTGAAATGCATCATTGGATATAAATATATTCTACAAAATATCAAAATTCCAACTTAATTAGTAACTGAGCTATAGAAGATGCAGGACCCCAATAACAAACGCATATACCAAGAAAATCGAGTTCTTTTATGTAGTAAATCTGTAATTTCTTTTCAAAAATGCAAATTTAATGTTATTGCGGCATTTTGCATACTGTCTCGATTCATCATTCGCACGGTGTAATCAAGGGAGCCGACTAATTACGCCTTCGATTGCGTTAATTAACTCGGCGCGCGAATTTGCGGGGGAGGGCAAGATTTATAACCATTATTGTTTGTTTTGCTTGTAATTAGCTGCCGTTATTTATCGGGCGAACGATGCAATCTCGCAAAACTACAAATCAATTCGCCCGGCGATCATTAAAAACGAATCTCTGCGCCTTGCGACGCGTCGCGCCGCGAAATGAAAAATTCGCAATAATTCACGCGAGGGGTTAATTTTTAGATCGTTTTTATCACCTAGTAAAGCATTGCGCCCTTCATAATTAACACGAAATGTGTCCGCCGTTTTAATTCGAGCGTTTTATTTGCTTTATGCCGGCCCTTATCAGATGCACACTTTTCACTTCGGACGCGGAGTTTTATCGTTCGTCCGCGAAATTTGTACGGCGGTTAATTGGCTGCCATTTTCATGTCGCGGACCATTACTTCGCCCCATTATCAGAGTGGAAACGTGTTGGTCCTATCCTTATCCACCGATAAGTGTTTTTATTTTTACCCCAAGGTGCGCACGTGTCGGAGGACAATTAAAGAAAATTTCAAGTGTCGGCGAGGCAACTGTTTAATCCCTCGAAGGGTGGTAATACAGTTATACGTTTTCCACTGGTGGAAAACAATAATGGGCCTGTATTGACTTTCATCTTGGTACGTGTGCTTTGCGTTATTGTGTTGTGTGCAGAAAACAATGGAGCATGAATGGCTGAATGGCGAGTGTGTGTGTTTGTGTGTATGGAAGTCAGTGGCGGGTAAAAGGGAGGGTTGCTAATTCCCTGGGGCGAGAGGGGCCGCCGGAAAGGGGCATCCCCGTCTCCCGCACACCCACGCCGCACTTGATGCATGGACCCCTAATCGCCCGCTAATTATTTACCTAAACACACTCGCACGAATATCACGTTACACCTCTCTATATCATTACCCTAATTCACCGAATGCCGAATAACGTTAATTAAATTTCGTTTTTTTTTCTCTCCACCTAATCGTAAATTTTTCATTTGCTTAATGCGAACTAAGCCCGAAAAATCTAATTCTCGCGTTTTCATTTGGATATCTCTCGACGCTTATGATGCTCCAACACGAAACCCTCATATACTAATTAAACATTACGGAAGAAAGGATGACCGTAAAAAATGTGAATATTTCACACGGGGATGGATGGCTCGATTCACTAATGGAAAAAGTGCAGATCCGCGTATGGGTTCGGCTCGAGCAGAACGGATAGTTGTAATAAAGTAACAGAAGAATTGGATGAGTTTTTTTAAATGTTAGAAACATCAAATTCTCTTAAAATGTTACTTGTTTTTTTAGTATTTGAACTGTGTAAGATTCAAAAGATTACAGAATTGTATTAGGGGCCCCGCACACGAACAATTGTTCAACGACTAAACTATTTAGTTGAGTTGGATACATGTTACTATTCTCCCCCAACGAAACTATTTAATCGAGGAGAAATCGTGTGGCGTACGCACACGGTACGACGCCGACACAACTCAATTTATGCCGAACTTCTCGACAGTTTAGTAGACTATTACTTATTATTATTAATTTATGTAATAAAAATTTTGCTTAAATGTTATTAAATATGCTCAAATAAGCTGTAACTAAAATATGCACGAGACGGCTTAGATATGCAAAATATGAAAAATTTAATCAGCACCATTTAATTGCATTTTACTAGATGCGGATAGATCCAAAGGGATATTGTCAGCATATCAATATGTAATAATATGCATTTATATATCTTATCGCGGGCTTTTTACGATCGATGACCAACTAAACTATCGATCGTGTGCGCACTCCCATTGGAACTGTGGAACTATGCCAGTTGTACGATAGTAGAACGATTATTTATTCACCAACTGCTTTTGACTAAAAAATCGAGCTGGACGATAGTTGGTGTGTGTGCGCACTTGCATTTACGGTAATGCCATTATAGACCTCGACTAAACTATCGCTCAACTAATAATTGGCCGTGTGCGGGCCCGCTAAGCTAATAAGAAAATAATAATAAGAAATGATCGGAATTCAGCCAAAAGTAGTGGCTAAGTGGCGGCGACTGGTGGCCGCCACTAAGCCACTAGCGGCTGCGATTGGTGGCCGCGTCTAGTGGCTTGGCTGAGCCACTAGTGGTCGGTCTAGTGGCCGCGACTAGTGGCCCAATGTGCACACGCACTAAGGGCCCGTTCAGACGTAGCCACTCGGAAGCGCTTCCGACTGTTCGAGCAGTTGACTCCGCCGCTAGTGGCAGCCACAAAAAGTGGCGCGTCTCATGGCGAAAGCGGGAATTGCATTGAATTCGTGTCGAGCGTTCACACGCCGCTTCTATTTTAGCAGCGCCACTAACGCGCCACTAACGCGCGTCTGTGGCGCTACTAACGCCGGACGAAAGCGCGTCGAACGCACTGACCAGCGTTGCCAATCCTACCGGAATGTCGGTATTTCTACCGATTAATACACATTATTAATATGTATTAAATGGAATACTTGTTATGACTTTCCTGTGGAGCCACAAATATATTTTTTAAATATAACATATACATCCAGTGTTGCCAGATTGGGGTTTTCTTTCCCCAAAATGGGGGTAAATTATTGTCTTGGGGTGTATTTTGGGGAACTTCAATCAAAGGAGTATTTTTTGGGGTGGGTATTTTATACGAGGGGTTTTTTGGGGAAATTAATTAACATGTTATTACATTTGCTAGAAATCATCATTACCATAAAGAAGTCAGTAATTTTCCTCAGCAATTAGGAAAAGCCTGTGATATCATTTATGGAAGTTGTTCTAGTGATTCTTTTACTGCCGTTTTCGTAATTTTGTTACGCTGCACTTTCATTTAAAAAATATGTAAGTGTGCCGAAAAGAAGATGAAAATATTGAGGATGAAGATGAGTAATAAATTTTAATAAATTTCATAATTATAATGCTTGAATTTTGTATATTTTCCAATAAATCCACTGTATTTACATTTTATTTTCAAAATTTATTTTTTTGGGGAGGGACAGCGGCGTAATTTTGGAGAAGTTTTATTAAATATTTGGGAAATTAAAAATTTTTAGTGGCAATACTCGTTGCCCGTAAATAAATTATAATTATTATTATATTAAATATTCATTTTTATTTGTTTGCATTTTTATCGTTAGGCCTGGACCTATATTTTAGATTTTTGACCTGTAGTTTCTGTATAACTGAATAATTTTTCTTCATTTTGGATTAAATTTTCGATTTGTTTGTTAAAATTCTCAATTTTTTGGTCAGCATTTGTTTATTTTTAGGCCCGAATTTTTGATTTCTTGCCCTCAATTATTCATTTTTATGCGCGATTTTTTGCCGGTATTTTCGAGTTTTGGTTTTTTTGTCCTTTATCTTTGTTTAAATATTTTCGCGTTTCTGGTTGGCAATTTATTTTGAGCTAGAGTTATTTTTGGGACTGAAAATGGCAAAGTATTTTTCTTTTGATTGATTTTTCAATTTTCTGGTCTGCATATTTTTATCTTTTAGACCAGGAATTTAATTTTTATTTTTGCTTATATTTTAAATGTTTGGTCTGCATTTTTGATTTCTTTGTTTGTTCTAACTAATAGAGTTTTTGATTTTGGTCAAAACATTTTTAGTTTGTTGAAATTTTGTACATTTTTAATTTTTCGATTTTTTTAGTATTTTTATCTTAATTATTGATTTTAACGAGCGAATTTTTGATTGGTCTACACTATTGTTGATTTTTATGGGCGATTTTTGTTTTGTTTTGAGGGTATTTTCGAGGTTTTTGTACTAAGTTTTTGATTTTTTGCCCTTCATTTTAGATTTTTTAACCCGAGTTATTGTTTTTATGGCCGAATTTTATAAATTACTTTCGAGTTTAGGGTTTCGGCAATTTATTTTGGGATAAAGTTTCATTTTTTTTAGTCTGCATTTTTTATTTTTTACATCAGGATATTTGGTTGTTTGCCTATATTTCAGATGTTTGGTCTGTGTTTTTTATTTCTTTGTTCCAAATTTTAGAATTTTTGGCCCATAAACCAAAATTTTCGAATATTTCGTTAAAATTTTTTTTTTTTTTTCTGATTTGCATTTTTTATTTTTGCGTTTGTTTATGACTGTTGGTTTAAATTTTCTTAGTTTTGTTTTTTACCTTGATTATAAATTTCAACGAGCGAATTTTTGATTCGTCTATAATTTAGATTTTTTACCTGAATAGTTGATTTTTGTGTCCGAACTTTTGGCTGGGATTTTCGAGTTTTTTTTTGATAAAATTTTTGATTTTTTGTCCTTTATTTTATTTATTAATTAAATTGTGTTTGAGATCATGGCACATGATAAACACCTATTAAATTATACTATAGTATAATGACATATTAAAATTATATTAATTCGAAGACATGAAAATAAATAAATTCGAATATATTATGTTGAAATTGTAAAATATAACTAAAAATTAAGGTAATTGAGGTAAATATTTATTTTTGGGGATGAAAATGGTAAATTATTTTCCTTTTTCTTGAATTTTCAATTTTTAGCATGCCAGGGTTATACCAGGGTTTTTGATCTTTTTGGCCTATATTTTAGATGTTTTTGGCACCTAAACCAAAATTTTCGATTTAGTTCAAATGTTTTTTTGATTGCATTTTTATTTTTCTCAATAGTTTTCAATTTTTTATCAATGTTTTTAGTTTTGTTACCCTAATTATTAATTTTAATGTTGTTTAATTGTTGATTAATGTTTTCGAGTTTTTTGGTCCAAGTTTTTGATTTTTTTGCCCAATAATTTAGATTATGCAGACTGAATTTTTGATATTTTTGGCCTGAACTTGGTTTTTGTATTAATTTTAGGTTATTTATTTAATTTGAAATGTTTTGTTTTAGTGGTTGTTTTAAGATAAAACTAATGTACTTTGATATTTCGATAGAAAATATAGACTGCGCGATTTGTGTTTAAGGAATTACTTAATTTTCAAATATTTCGATTCGATTTTTGATTTTTTTTCGAAAATTTTTAAATCAAAAAACTAATTTTTGCAGTCAATTTAGTTTTTTTAGTAATTGTAATTTAGTATTTACTTTGGCCCGGAATGAAACTGATCACCCGGTATAACTGGAACTGTTTGGAAATAATTAAAGAAAAATGCGAACAATGTTAAGTAGATAATTAGCGATGCTTTCCGAGAAATTAAAGAATTATTTTAATTATTTGGAGCGTACCACAGCATGATTCAATATTTTTCAAATTTTTTGTACTATGTACATATTTTCGAAAAAACAGAGTTATAAAACTGATGCGTGAGATTCAAGATTCGGCGAAGGCAACTTTTTTTGTGCTCATTTCGAAATCTTAGTAGCGCGCCTTCTCTAATCACAGTGTTGTCAGATTGGGGAGGTTTTCTCCAAAATGGGAGTAAATTAAGGTTTTGGTGTATATTTTGGGGAACTTCAATCGATGGGGGTATTTTTTGGGGTGGGTATTTTATGCGAGGGGTATTCTGGAGGGTTTTTATGAAATATTTTGGGAAAATTAAAAATTACTCCTGGCAACACTGTATACATCTGTTTTATTAGGTATAAATAAATTTATGGTACAAATTGTGTATATAATATGTTGCCTACGGCAACACTGTAATGGCTGTTTTGTGGAAATATCTGTATAAAGAAATGCTTCTAACGGACGTTAGAAGCGCCACTGACGGACGTTAGTAGCGCTACTAACGCTGAACGGTGGCGCGTTCGCAGCGCTGCCAACGTCCGTCGGTGGCACTTCTAAAAGTCAGTGGCGCTTCTAACGTCCGTTAGAAGCGCTTCTTTGCACAGATATTTCCACAAAACAGCCATTACAGTGTTGCCGTAGATATCGATGTGGAAGGCGATTTGTTACTATTCCCAACAAGTACGACCTTTACTTCCCTCCAGCAACTATATACTGGGTGCTGTAAAAATGGCGAATTAACTCAATGGTACGTTGTCGAGGATTACTTCAATAGTATGGGAAAAATAATGAAAAAATCGGTATTGTATTTTTTCGAAGATGTGAACATATTAATAATGTGTTTTAATCGGTAGAAATACCGACATTCCGGTAGGATTGGCAACGCTGGTCAGTGCGTTCGACGCGCTTTCGTCCGGCGTTAGTAGCGCCACAGACGCGCGTTAGCGGCGCGTTAGTGGCGCTGCTAAAATAGAAGCGGCGTGTGAACGCTCGACACGAATTCAATGCAATTCCCGCTTTCGCCATGAGACGCGCCACTAGCGTCGGAAGCGCTGCTATTTAGTGGCGGTGGCTGCGTGTGAACACTCCCATATGCGTACAGCCTTTGCCAACGGAAGCGCTGCTTAGCAGCGCTTCCGAGTGACTACGTCTGAACGGGCCCTTAAAGTCTTCGATGCTTGCTCAGCGAGGACCAACAACAAGTCAGGGATATATCCGAAGTGTGTGAGCTGTAGCTCCTCCTTGTTGAAACCATATGCTGTTAGTGTCAATTTCATTTTCTTCAAGATGAATGATTACACATTCTCGAAGCATAGCGATCAATAGTTTCTGGTGTGGCTACCATTCGACTGCCTCTTTTCTTCTTCATCTTCGCACTACCGTGTGTGCGAAAATCATGTGTCCACCTTAGAATTGTCACGCGAAAGAAGCACATTAAGTGGTGCTGACGACGGAACGCACGCCGAGTAGCCACGGTAGACTACCAGATGTGTGCTACGAGCTGAGGGGTCCGGCAACAAGTCTGGACTCCGAAATTGAGTGTCCTACTCCACCCCTCCATTACAAAAACGATCGGTTTGGTTTGACAAGATGGTCAAACCAAACCGATCGTTTTTGTAATGGATAAGCTTAGATCATGCCTTTTATTTTCAATCAACATATGACTGAAAAATCCAAACACAACACGTTGAGGCACTCGTTTTAAATCAAGATCTTAAAATTAAAAAGAAAACGTAGCCTAACCATATTGCAACAATAGTTCTAGAGTTGGGTCAGATTATTTTAATAAGATCATGGGGCATGTGTGCAAATAGTCTGTAAACACCAGCGATGGAATGATATTTATGATGAATAAAGTATTTCCTGGATAAAAGTAAATAGCTGTAACAAATTTTGTATATATAATTTGAACTACAAAAGGGAGCAGAATGTGTAATGCAAAAATTGTAAGTGATGTTTATGAGGAGCAAATAGTATATAGTGTGTAACGATGTAATGCGAGCTCGCAGCAAATTTTAGTGAAAAGAGTGAGCTAGTGTGCATGTAATGTGTGAATTGTGTGTGATGTGTATGTGTGTGTGTGTGTGGGTGCATTTTGAGCGAAATGCGAAATGAGGAATGAGCAATGAGTACGCATTTCACGGCAGTATTGGCTCGCATTGTGCTCACATCTGTATATGTGTCAGGCGGAGTAATGCGATATAATGGCGATGTGACAATGAAACGTAACTTTTTGCCCATATTAATCGTGACGCGAAGAATGCGAGGGAAGTCTGATGTCGAGCGAGTTCTGACGTCGGCAGCGACATTTCCCGCTGCATTCTTGCCGATATCTGCCCGGGAAAATGCAATAACTGTCATCCCGTGCAGCGAGGAAAATCACGCGTCGCCATGGCAACCAGATATGAATATTTCATAGAATACATTTTCATACTTTATTGAATGTGTCACCTTTGATTAGAGACAATGCTCACCTGTGCGATAAGTACGCCAGACTTTCCGAATATTGCATTATTATTATATAGCCTCCGCATCCAGCGACGCCTTTCCCTTCCCCCATCCCTTCGTGCCTCGCCGTTTAATTCGATTATCCACTCATATGGGGATTAATAATATAACCGCCAACGGAAAATCGATAACGCCGGATTCTTAATCAACTCATACATCACTTGACAGATTGGATTTGCTCGCATCCGTCCCACTAAATGTTCCCCAATTATTAAGATTCACATCCGAATTATCATTCCCGTGCAAATTAATTAATCAAGATCAAATCTTCGTTTAAAAATAAAAGCGAATGAATTCTAAAGAGAAAGTAACGAACTGTGGCAGTATTAAGTTAAACGTCAAATATTCGTCGTCTCGATTCCTTTAGCTCTTTGCTACACGAGATGTTAATGGTGTGCTTTTCTCTCAGTTGTTACTAGAAGTGTTAAAATGAGGTGAGGATCAGTGGCGGCTCGTGGATGTTCGGCGGTGGGGCAACGGAAGGAAATTTGACTGAAACACCAACGAAAGATTTGCTTCCTCTATAAGAGTAAGTAGTGCGGCACAAAAAATTAAAAAAAATATAAAACGTGTTGACAAAATTCTGTAAAAATTAAAATATATTTGCAAATCACCGTTTTATCAAATTAAGTGCAGTTTTCGAAAATCTATCAATTATTTCGCGAGTTGTGAATTTTTGAAAATTTTAGATTTCCAATTGTGCAATATTCGAAAAAGAAAAATATAAAACGTGTCGACTAAATTCTACAAAAATTAAACTGGATTTGCAAATCATGGTTTTATCAAACTAAATAGAGTATTTGAAAATCCACCGATTATTTCGCGAGTTGTGAATTTTTGAAAATTTTAGTTTTCAAATTGTGCAATACTCGAGCAAAAAATTTAAAAAAAAATATAAAACGTGTCGACTAAATTCTACAAAAATTAAACTTGATTTACAAATCATCGTTTTATCAAACTAAATAGAGTATTTGAAAATCCACCGATTATTTCACGAGTAGTGAATTTTTGAAAATTTTAGATTTCCAATTGTGCAATATTCGAAAAAGAAAAATATAAAACGTGTCGACTAAATTCTACAAAAATTAAACTGGATTTGCAAATCATGGTTTTATCAAACTAAATAGAGTATTTGAAAATCCACCGATTATTTCGCGAGTTGTGAATTTTTGAAAATTTTAGATTTCCAATTGTGCAATATTCGAAAAAGAAAAATATAAAACGTGTCGACTAAATTCTACAAAAATTAAACTGGATTTGCAAATCATGGTTTTATCAAACTAAATAGAGTATTTGAAAATCCACCGATTATTTCGCGAGTTGTGAATTTTTGAAAATTTTAGTTTTCAAATTGTGCAATACTCGAGCAAAAAATTAAAAAAAAAATATAAAACGTGTCGACTAAATTCTACAAAAATTAAACTTGATTTACAAATCATCGTTTTATCAAACTAAATAGAGTATTTGAAAATCCACCGATTATTTCGCGAGTTGTGAATTTTTGAAAATTTTAGATTTCCAATTGTGCAATATTCGAAAAAGAAAAATATAAAACGTGTCGACTAAATTCTACAAAAATTAAACTGGATTTGCAAATCATGGTTTTATCAAACTAAATAGAGTATTTGAAAATCCACAGATTATTTCGCGAGTTGTGAATTTTTGAATATTTTAGTTTTCAAATTGTGCAATACTCGAGCAAAAAATTAAAAAAAAAATATAAAACGTGTCGACTAAATTCTACAAAAATTAAACTTGATTTACAAATCATCGTTTTATCAAACTAAATAGAGTATTTGAAAATCCACCGATTATTTCACGAGTAGTGAATTTTTGAAAATTTTAGATTTCCAATTGTGCAATATTCGAAAAAGAAAAATATAAAACGTGTCGACTAAATTCTACAAAAATTAAACTGGATTTGCAAATCATGGTTTTATCAAACTAAATAGAGTATTTGAAAATCCACCGATTATTTCGCGAGTTGTGAATTTTTGAAAATTTTAGTTTTCAAATTGTGCAATACTCGAGCAAAAAATTTAAAAAAATATAAAACGTATCGACTAAATTCTACAAAAATTAAACTTGATTTGCAAATCATCGTTTTATCAAACTAAATAGAGTATTTGAAAATCCAGCGATTATTTCGCGAGTTGTGAATTTTTGAAAATTTTAGTTTTCAAATTGTGCAATACTCGAGCAAAAAATTAAAAAAAAAATATAAAACGTGTCGACTAAATTCTACAAAAATTAAATTAGATTTGCAAATCATCGTTTTATCAAACTAAATAGAGTATTTGAAAATCCACCGATTATTTCGCGAGTTGTGAATTTTTGAAAATTTTAGTTTTCAAATTGTGTAATACTCCAGCAAAAAATTAAAAAAATATATAAAACGTGTCGACTAAATTCTACAAAAATTAAACTGGATTTGCAAATCATCGTTTTATCAAACTAAATAGAGTATTTGGAAAGCCACCGATTATTTCGCGAGTAGTGAATTTTTGAAAATTTTAGTTTTCGAATTGTATAATACTCGAGCAAAAAATAAAAAAGAAAAATATAAAACGTGTCGAATAAATTCTACAAAAATTAAACTGGATTTGAAAATCATCGTTTTATCAAACTAAATAGAGTATTTGAAAATCCACCGATTATTTCGCGAGTTGTGAATTTTTGAAAATTTTAGTTTTCAAATTGTGCAATACTCGAGCAAAAAATTTAAAAAAAAATATAAAACGTGTCGACTAAATTCTACAAAAATTAAACTTGATTTGCAAATCATCGTTTTATCAAACTAAATAGAGTATTTGAAAATCCACCGATTATTTCGCGAGTTGTGAATTTTTGAAAATTTTAGTTTTCAAATTGTGTAATACTCGAGCAAAAAATTTAAAAAATATATAAAACGTGTCGACTAAAGTCTACAAAAATTAAATTAGATTTGCAAATCATCGTTTTATCAAACTAAATAAAGTATTTGAAAATGCACCGATTATTTCGCGAGTTGTGAATTTTTGAAAATTTAGTTTTCGAATTGTGTAATACTCGAGCAAAAAATTAAAAATAAATATAAAACGTGTCGAATAAATTCTACAAAAATTAAACTGGATTTGAAAATCATCATTTTATCAAACTAAATAGAGTATTTGAAAATCCACCAATTATTTCGCGAGTTGTGAATTTTTGAAAATTTTAGGTTTGGAATTGTGTAATACTCGAGCAAAAAATTTAAAAAATATATAAAACGTGTCGACTAAATTCTACAAAAATTAAATTAGATTTGCAAATCATCGTTTTATCAAACTAAATAGAGTATTTGAAAATCCACCGATTATTTCGCGAGTTGTGAATTTTTGAAAATTTAGTTTTCGAATTGTGTAATACTCGAGCAAAAAATTAAAAATAAATATAAAACGTGTCGAATAAATTCTACAAAAATTTAAACTGGATTTGAAAATCATCATTTTATCAAACTAAATAGAGTATTTGAAAATCCACCAATTATTTCGCGAGTTGTGAATTTTTGAAAATTTTAGGTTTGGAATTGTGTAATACTCGAGCAAAAAATTTAAAAAATATATAAAACGTGTCGACTAAATTCTACAAAAATTAAATTAGATTTGCAAATCATCGTTTTATCAAACTAAATAGAGTATTTGAAAATCCACCGATTATTTCGCGAGTTGTGAATTTTTGAAAATTTAGTTTTCGAATTGTGTAATACTCGAGCAAAAAATTAAAAATAAATATAAAACGTGTCGAATAAATTCTACAAAAATTAAACTGGATTTGCAAATCATGGTTTTATCAAACTAAATAGAGTATTTGGAAATCCACCGATTATTTCTCCAGTTGTGAATTTTTGAAAATTTTAGTTTTCAAATTGTGCAATACTCGAGCAAAAAATAAAAAAAATATATAAAACGTGTCGACTAAATTCTACAAAAATTAAACTGGATTTGCAAATCATGGTTTTATCAAACTAAATAGAGTATTTGGAAATCCACCGATTATTTCGCGAGTTGTGAATTTTTGAAAATTTTAGTTTTCGAATTGTGTAATACTCGAGCAAAAAATAAAAAAAATATGTAAAACGTGTCGACTAAATTCTACAAAAATTAAATTAGATTTGCAAATCATCATTTTATAAAATTAAGCAGAGACTGTTCGTTATATAGAGCCAAGGAGCCATGGCACTACCTATAGTTTCAAGCTCAGCAAGAATCTAGGAAGATAAATCGTTCTTTCTTTCTTAAAAAGGGTGGGGGATGAGAGGTATATTGTATAAGTGGCTCCACCATCAACATGTTCCACGAGCCGCCACTGTCAAATTGTACTCCCATATGCAGCAGAGTCAAATTCACACGTTACTTCGTTAATAAACATTACTATTATTATTATAAGTACGAATAGCAGAGAATCTGTCCGTTGTTACGAACCGGGGTCATCGTGGATCCGTGGCGGGAAACCCTTCAGAACGTTAATATCAACCAGCTTCCGGATCTTATCATCCGATACAGAGTTTATCGGCCGTCCTCCCCGAATCCTGAATACCGAAAACGACAATCGGCCGCCATATTTCATCCTCCCAATTCGGCCTGACAAATGCCAACCGTAACGAAGGAGGGAAACGCGTGCTACGCCCGGTGGACAAGTGTACAAGTATATACACACACACAAGTATAAGTATACCCGACCGGCATGCATCATACCTTATCGGGCATCAGTAATAAATATGAAATATCAATTATGAATATCTAGAATGGAGTCCGCCCCGTACTCAGCGCCTATAATGATGGAGGCCGAAGATACGAGAGATAGCCAGCCACCGTGACTCGCTACCCAGCAGATATAATAATAATACTAAACCCACATCTGCATGCCAACAGCGCCCAACAGCCTATACCTTATAACAATCGCCCATTAGAAATTAGAAATTATAATTCACTCCAATCAACACTTGCTAACGAGTCCTAACGACTTTCCAGTATCTCTTCTCCTCCATCTCCATCCGCGCCGCTCCCGGCCCATTCATCAAAACGCGCGGTATTTCGAAAAATCCTCGGAATGGGTATCATCTGATAACGCGCCGACCATTCCTCGCGTATACCCGCCCGGCTATAATTTATAATTAATTGCTTTCGCAGGTAGAGGCAGCTATGAATATTATAATTAGTTGTAAGTAATCATTTCGCACGGAACGGATTTATGTTCGCTCTGGATTTTTATTCGTTCGTGCGCGATTAACATGTTAAGGATCTACACAATTAATTCATTTTTAAAATGCTATCGAATTAGTTCGGATTTTATCGTGTTCTTGTGCGCGATACAACGATAACACCGAAAAATATACGTCAACATTTTCATGTTTGTTTTAGTCATCATGTTGCTTTTACATAATAGAACATTACATTTTTCATCACTGGTAGAGCCTTCCCAAAATCCGGTGTCACATTGCGCAGTGAACATCTTAAACGTCAAGAGAGGAGACGCCGGAAACTCATAATTAGTCAGTGAACATAATGTAAATATGGACACAGAAACGGTCGCGAAGTAATGATTCATCTTCAATTCGGTGTAGCGGCCACGCGTATATTTATTATCGCGTTCTCTTCGAATACTTTCACACCACGCAAACATTAACGCCCCCCAGTTTTCAAAATTATCACTATCGAACTCAAGAATCGCCATAGAAGAGCCATTTTCAAAACTCAAATATCAAAAGAGGGTCGATTTTTTAAAATCCAAAACAAGTAAAGATTCATAACTTTTACAAAATTATTCTGAAATGATTGCACTGTCATATTCCAGACAACCCAGGCACGTTTATTATACAGTTTATCAAAATAATCAGCATCGAGCCATTTTCATCGCTCAAATATCGAAAAAGTGTCGATTTCTCAAAATCCAAAACAAGTGCAGATTTCTAACTTTCACAAAACTATTCTTAAACTATTGAGCTTTAGTGTTTCAGAAAAATATAAGCAGGTTAATTATACAGGATTTCAAAATAATCACCATCGAAGTCAAAAATAGCCATTTTCAGCGCTCAAGTATCGAAAAAGTGTCGATTTCTCAAAATTCAAAATAAGTGCAGATTTCTAACTTTTACAAAGCTATTCTCAAACTATTGGGCTTTAGTATTTCAGAAAATTCCAAGCAGGTTAATTATACAGGATTTCAAAATAATCACCATCGAAGTCAAAAATAGCCATTTTCAACGCTCAAATATCGAAAAATTGTGGATTTCTCCCAATCCAAAACAAGTGCATATTTCTGACTTTTACAAAACTATTCTTAAACTATTGGGCTTTAGTATTTCAGAAAATTCCAAGCAGGTTAATCATACAATTTTTTAAAATAATCAGTATCGAAATCAAAAATGACCATTTTCAGTGCTCAAATATCTAAAAAGTGTCAATTTTTTAAAATCCAAAATAAGTACAGATTTCTAACTTTTACAAAACTATTCTCAAGCTTTGGTATTTCAGAAAAGTCCAAGCAGGTTAATCATACAGTTTTTCAAAATAATCACCATCGAAGTCAAAAATGGCCATTTTCAGCGCTCAAATATCGAAAGTGTCGATTTCTCAAAATCCAAAACAAGTGCAGATTTCTAACTTTTACAAAACTATTCCCAAACGATTGGGTTTTGATATTTCAGAAAATTCCAAGCGGTTAATCAAAAAGTTTTTCAAAATAATCACCAACGAAGTCAAAAATAGCCATTTTCAGCGCTCAAACATCGAAAAATTGTCGATTTCTCAAAATCCAAAACAAGTGCAGATTTATAACTTTCACAAAACTATTCTCAAATTATTGAGCTTTAGTGTTTCAGAAAAATATAAGCAGGTTAATTATACAGGATTTCAAAAAAATCACCAACGAAGTCAAAAATAGCCATTTTCAGCGCTCAAATATCGAAAAATTGTCGATTTCTCAAAATCCGAAACAAATGCAGATTTCTGACTTTTACAAAACTATTCTGAAACTATTGGGCTTTAATATTTCAGAAAATTCCAAGCAGGTTAATCGTACAGTTTTTCAATATAATCATAGCAATTTTCTGCGCACAAATATCAAAAAAGTGTCGATTTCTCAAAATTCAAAATAAGTGCAGATTTCTAACTTTTACAAAACTATTCTCAAACTGTTGAGCTTTAGTATTTCAGAAAATTCCAAGCAGGTTAATCATACAGCTTTTCAAAATAATCACCATCGAAGTCAAAAATAGCCTTTTTCAGCGCTCAAATATCAAAAAATTGTCGATTTCTCAAAATCCAGAACAAGTGCAGATTTCTAACTTTCACAAAACTATTCTCAAACTGTTGGGCTTTAATTTTTCAGAAAATTCCAAGCAGGTTAATCAAACAGTTTTTCAAACTAATCACCATCGAAGCCAAAAATAGCCATTTTCAGCGCACAAATATCGAAAAATTGTCGATTTCTCAAAATCCAGAAAAAGTGGAGATTTCCAACTTTTACAAAACTATTCTCAAACTGTTGGGCTTTAGTATTTCAAAAAATTCCAAGCAGGTTAATGATACAGTTTTTCAAAATAATCACCATCGAAGTCAAAAATTGCCATTTTCAGCGCACAAATATCGAAAAAGTTTCGATTTCTCAAAATTCAAAACAAGTGCCGATTTCTTACTTTCCCAAAACTATTGGGCTTTGGTATTTCAGAAAATTCTAAGCAGGTTAATCATACAGTTTTTCAAAATAATCACCATCGAAGTCAAAAATGGCCATTTTCAGGGCTCAAATATCGAAAAATTGTCGATTTCTCAAAATCCAAAACAAGTGCATATTTATAACTTTTACAAAACTATTCTCAAACTATTGGGCTTTAGTATTTCAGAAAATTCCAAGCAGGTTAATCATACAGTTTTTCAAAATAATCACCATAAAAGTCAAAAATAGCCATTTTCAGCGCTCAAATATCGAAAAATTGTTGATTTCTCACAGTCCAAAAGAAGTACAGATTTTTAACGTTTACAAAACTATGCTCAAACTATTGACCTTTAGTGTTTCAGAAAAATATAAGCAGGTTAATTATACAGGATTTTAAAATAATCAACATCGAAGTCAAAAATAGCCATTTTCAGCGCACAAATATCGAAAAAGTATCAATTTCTCAAAATCCAAAATAAATGCAGATTTCTTACTTTCACAAAACTATTCTCAAACTATTGGGCTTTGGTATTTCAAAAAATTTCAAGCAGGTTAATCATACAGTTTTTCAAAATAATCAGTATCGAAGTCAAAAATGGCCATTGTCAGCGCACAAATATCGAAAAAGTGTACATTTCTCAAAATCTAAAATAAGTGCAGATTTCTAACTTTTACAAAACTATTCTCAAACTATTGAGCTTTGGAGTTTCAGAAAATTCCAAGCAGGTTAATCATACAGTTTTTCAAAATAATTACCATCGAAGTCAAAAATTGCCATTTTCAGCGCTCAAATATCGAAAAAGTGTCGATTTCTCAAAATCCAAAATAAGTGCAGATTTCTTACTTTCGCAAAACTATTCTCAAACTATTGAGCTTTAGTATTTCAGAAAATTCCAAGCAGGTTAATCATACAGTTTTTCAAATAATCACCATCGAAGTCAAAAATTGCCATTTTCAGCGCACAAATATCGAAAAATTGTCGATTTCTCAAAATTCAAAACAAGTGCCGATTTCTTACTTTCCCAAAACTATTGGGCTTTGGTATTTCAGAAAATTCTAAGCAGGTTAATCATACAGTTTTTCAAAATAATCACCATCGAAGTCAAAAATGGCCATTTTCAGGGCTCAAATATCGAAAAAGTGTCGATTTCTCAAAATTCAAAACAAGTGCAGTTTTCTAACTTTCACAAAACTATTCTCAAACTATTGGGCTTTGGTATTTCAGAAAATTCCAAGCAGGTTAATCATACAGTTTTTCAAAATAATCACCATGGAAGTCAAAAATAGCCATTTTCAGCGCTCAAATATCGAAAAAGTGTCGATTTCTCAAAATCCAAAACAAGTGCAGATTTCTAACTTTCACAAAACTATTCCCAAACTATTGAGCTTTAGTATTTCAGAAAATTCCAAGCAGGTTAATCAAACAGTTTTCCAAATAATCACCATTGAAGTCAAAAATAACCATTTTCAGCGCTCAAATATCGAAAAAGCGTCGATTTCCCAAAATCCAAAACAAATGCAAATTTCTAACTTTTACAAAACTATTCTTAAACCATTGGGCTTTAGTATTTCAGAAAATTCCAAGCAGGTTAATCATACAGTTTTTCAAAATAATCACCATTGAAGTCACAAATAGCCATTTTCAGCGCTCAAATATCGAAAAATTGTCGATTTCTCAAAACAAGTGCTGTTTTCTAACTTTCACAAAACTATTCTCAAACTATTGAGCTTTAGTGTTTCAGAAAATTCCAAGCAGGTTAATCATACAGTTTTTAATAATAATCACCATCGAAGTCACAAATAGCCATTTTCAACGCTCAAATATCGAAAAAGTGTCGATTTCTCAAAATCCAAAACAAGTGCAGATTTCTAACTTTCCCAAAACTATTCTCAAACTATTGAGCTTTAGTATTTCAGAAAAATATAAGCAGGTTAATTATACAGGATTTCAAAATAATCACCATCGAAGTCAAAAATAGCCATTTTCAGCGCACAAATTGTCGATTTCTCAAAATCCAGAACAAGTGCAGATTTCTAACTTTCACAAAATGATTCTCAAACTATTGAGCTCTTGTGTTTCAGAAAAATCCAAGCAGGTTAATCATACAGTTTCTCAAAATAATCAGTATCGAAGTCAAAAATGGCCATTTTCAGCGCTTAAATATCGAAAAATTGTCGATTTCTCAAAATCCAAAACAAGTGCAGATTTCTAACTTTTACAAAACTATTCTCAAACTATTGAGCTTTAGTATTTCAGAAAATTACAAGCAGGTTAATAATACAGTTTTTCAAAATAATCACCATCGAAGTCAAAAATAGCCATTTTCAAGGCTCAAATATCGAAAAAACGTCGATTTACCGAAATCCGCAAACTTTCAAAAAATTTAGTATTTCGGCAAATCGCATGTACGTTAATCATACAGCTTTCAAAATAATCAGTAGCAGTTGAATTCTCTAAACCGAAAAAAACACACACCACACCCCACGCCCCGAATTTTCACAGATAACTTTATCTATTCGTATCTATTTTAATGCGATGTAAACGCCAACTTAATTTCGAACGGCCATTAATAATTCGGGACACCATTGGTCCGTTTTCGTTATCGCGCCCCCCTATTTTGTAGGACGCGTGTGCACCTCGAAAAAAAAAAGGAAAACATTGTAGGCGGCGATCATTTGCAATTCAAGAATCCAAGAAAACACAATTAAGAGTGCTATATGCAAATGACCGAGGTCGGAATGGACGAAAGCGATCACGTAAATTCAAATTTTCCGTAAACTAACTGTGTAATTTGCGTAATTTTAAATCACTTAATATGGATGAGGAAATTACATATACAGGGATATTCTAGGCCGCTGTTCGGGTATATATTATAAATATGTATTGTTTTAATGATTGCAGGTGGAATAATGTTTTCACAAACTAAAATGAAACATGTATACCAAATATTATCCTTTAGGAATTTTTCCAACTTCGTGACAGATATTGAGTGCATAATGTGTAATAAAAAGACGTTAAGTGTGTCATACGTTTTATCTTTATTGCAGAGCAATTGTGAAAATCTAATTTCAGGCCAAATCGTATTGGCACTAGAGTTATTTAAGAAAACAAGAAAAATATGTTTGTCTTTACCTTAAAAAAAACAGAGAAAGTGTGTCGCTAGTTACAATTTTTACTTTCTCCGTTACGAAGTACGAGAAAGTATTGTGATCGTGATTTTTTTTTTCAAAATTTTTTTTTACGGAAATATCCGTTTTGGTGTCCCTAGATGTCATTTCAACAATTTCTAGAAAAATTTGTTTTGTGTCTGTGTGTGTGTGTGTGTGGCTGTGCGCGCTGTATCTCAAAAACTAATAAGCAATTGATATGAAACTTTGAATATCCGTTTTATTTGATAATCTGAAGAACTGAAAAGCTTTTGGTAAAATTTCGTACACCGGAAGTGTAATTATTATTATTTAAAAAAATTATTGGGTTTTCAAAAACCAAAATTATTTGAGTAGAGTGTCATTTTCCCAATAAAGATTAATTTTTGTGTAATTTTTCCGATACGTTTACTATTTTTTTCTTAATTTTTCTTCCTCCAATGTACAAATTTGACGCCGTGAAAATCAAAAATTTTAAAAATCTGTAACTCGCTTGAAAATTATTGGATTTTCAAAAACCAAAATTATTTGAGTAGAGTGTCATTTTCCTAATAAAAATTAATTTTTGTGTAATTTTTCCGTTACGTTTACTATTTTTTTTCTTAATTTTTCTTCCTCCAATGTACAAATTTGTCGCCGTGAAAATCAAAAAAATTAAAAATCTGTAACTCGCTTGAAAATTATTGGATTTTCAAAAACCAAAATTATTTGAGTAGAGTGTCATTTTCCTAATAAAAATTAATTTTTGTGTAATTTTTCCGTTACGTTTACTATTTTTTTCTTAATTTTTCTTCCCCAAAAGTACAAATTTGACGCCGTGAAAATCAAAAATTTTAAAAATCTGTAACTCGCTTCAAAATTATTGTAATTTCAAAAACCAAAATTATTTGAGTAGAGTGTCATTTTCCTAATAAAAATTAATTTTTGTGTAATTTTTCCGATACGTTTACTATTTTTTTTCTTATTTTTTCTTCCTCCAAAGTACGTGAAAATCAAAAATTTCAAAAATCTGTAACTCGCTTGAAAATTATTGGATTTTCGAAAAGCAAAATTATTTGAGTAGAGTGTCATTTTCCTAATAAAGATTAATTTTTGTGTAATTTTTCCGTTACGTTTACTATTTTTTTCTTAATTTTTCTTCCTCCAATGTACGTGAAAATCAAAAATTTCAAAAATCTGTAACTCGCTTGAAAATTACTGGATTTAAAAAACCAAAATTATTTGAGTAGAGTGTCATTTTGTTAATAAAGATTAATTTTTGTGTAATTTTTCCGTTACGTTTACTGTTTTTTTCTTAATTTTTCTTCCTCCAATGTACGTGAAAATCAAAAATTTCAAAAATCTGTAATTCGCTTGAAAATGATTGGATTTTCAAAAACCAAAATTATTTGAGTAGAGTGTCATTTTCCTAATAAAGATTAATTTTTGTGTAATTTTTCCGTTACGTTTACTATTTTTTTCTTAATTTTTCTTCCTCCAATGAACAAATTTGACGCCGTGAAAATCAAAACTTTTAAAAATCTGCAACTTGCTTGAAAATTATTGGATTTTAAAAAACCAAAATTATTTGAGTAGAGTGTCATTTTGTTAATAAAGATTAATTTTTGTGTAATTTTTCCGTTACATTTACTGTTTTTTTCTTAATTTTTCTTCCTCCAATGTACGTAAAAATCAAAAATTTCAAAAATCTGTAATTCGCTTGAAAATTATTGGATTTTCAAAAACCAAAATTATTTGAGTAGAGTGTCATTTTTCCAATAAAGATTAATTTTTGTGTAATTTTTCCGATACGTTTACTATTTTTTTCTTAATTTTTCTTCCTCCAATGTACAAATTTGACGCCGTGAAAATCAAAAATTTTAAAACCTGTAACTCGCTTGAAAATTATTGGATTTTAAAAAACCAAAATTATTTGAGTAGAGTGTCATTTTCCCAATAAAGATTAATTTTTGTGTAATTTTTCCGATACGTTTACTATTTTTTTCTTAATTTTTCTTTCTCCAATGTACGTGAAAATCAAAAATTTCAAAAATCTGCAACTCGCTTGAAATTTATTGGATTTTAAAAAACCAAAATTATTTGAGTAGAGTGTCATTTTCCCAATAAAGATTAATTTTTTTGTAATTTTTCCGATATGTTTACTATTTTTTTCTTAATTTTTCTTCCTCCAATGTACAAATTTGACGCCGTGAAAATCAAAAATTTTAAAAATCTCTAACTCGCTTGAAAATTATTGGATTTTAAAAAACAAAAATTATTTGAGTAGAGTGTCATTTTCCTAATAAAGATTAATTTTTGTGTAATTTTTCCATTACGTTTACTATTTTTTTCTTAATTTTTCTTCCTCCAATGTACAAATTTGACGCCGTGAAAATCAAAAAATTTAAACATCTGTAACTCGCTTGAAAATTATTGGATTTTAAAAAAGCAAAATTATTTGAGTAGTGTCATTTTTCTAGCGAAGGGCGAGGCGAGTGGCGAGGCGAGTGGCTAGGCGAGTGGCGAGGCAAATGTGTACGTTCTTTAAACCTCTATTTTCTGTAGAAAGGGATATTTTACCAAATCCATTATTTCTGGATTTATCTCCGATATATTTGAAGGTTTTTCATATTCAAAAATGATTCTTTTTGTACCTTTAGAGAATTATTGTTATCATCATGACATAAAATTCATCGAACTTTTTCTCACTATTTTGAAGAGTGTAGAATTTGTTTGCCTGCCGTCATTTATTAACGGCCCAAATAATTGTTTTTCTTTATAGGCTATTGAATTTACTTAACTTAATTTAAATTAATTTCTATTTTTTGTGTCCAGCTCTAGTCTCCAATAGATAATTGGCAACAATAGTGTTAAAGTAAAATCTTATTGAATTAATTATTAAGTGCAAAGTGCACAAAAAATATGACATATGTGCCCTTGTTGCCTTCATACAAAAAAAAAAATGATTACACATGTCGTTCTGGACCGTTGGGCAGTATAATTTTGACCATTCGTCGGGAAGGGTGGTGTGGGACTCGAGGAACACGGGAACGCGAACGAGGGCTTAATATGCAATATACTGCGAAATGAAGGTCCTGTAATGTGTTGATAAATGAGTGAGCAGTTCAGCAGTTCGCCCGGAGGGTACAAAGGGAATCCCTAAGGGCGCACGCACTCTTTCCGAACTGGAAAATGTAACGAGTTACTTATCGATCGTTCCGACCCGAAAAGTATCATTTAAACTTGGTATAAATTACACCGGGGGACCCGTCGAGGGCCCTTTTATTCCTTCCAGCGCAATGCCGAATAGTGGTGTTGCGAATCTTTTATTTTCAATATTGTTTTTTTACTTGAGAGAAAGAAATTCTTCCATCGTTAATTTCTAAAATTAATATTTTACTTACAATATTTTTAGTTTTTCGTTTGGAAATTTTCAATTCAAATTTGGGGCTAATTTGGGGTAATGAGTGCTGAAAATGGCAATTTTTGTACATGAATTTTCAATCTTTTTGTTTTTATTTTTTTATTGTCAAGCCCGAATTTTGATATTTCGGTCTAAATTTTTGATCTTTTAGCCTAAATTTTCGATTTGTTTGTTAAAATTTTCGATTTTTAGGATCCAATTTTTGGTCGAAATTTTAAACTTTTTATCCTATATTTTAGATTTTTGTAACCAAAATGATTGATTTTTATACGCGACTTTTTTTAATTTTTTGCCGATATTTTCAAGTTTTCTTGACAGTTTTTGATTTAGAATAGGTTATCCGTAGTTTTCCAAAATTTTCCGTCAAATTCTTTGCTTTGCTAAATTTACACTTTTGGTTAGATTTTCTTAATTTTGTCAAAAACCCTTCGTTGAATTTGAATAAAATTTTGTTCCAGCCGCATGCAGCTTTAAAATAAAAGAAAAATCCGAAAATAGGGTAACCTTAGTTCTTTCAGTTTTGATTTAGAATAGGTTATCCGTAGTTTTCCAGAATTTTCCGTCAAATTCTTTGCTTTACTAAATTTACATTTTTTTAATTTTGTCAAAAACCCTTCGTTGAATTTGGATAAAATTTTGTTCCAGCCGCATGCAGCTATAAAACAAAAGAAAAATCCGAAAATAGGGTAACCTAAGTTCTTCCAGAATTTTCCGTGAAATTCGCTGCTTTGCTAAATTGACACTTTCGGCTGGATTTACTTAATTTTTCTGAAAACCCTTCATTGAATTTTAATAAAATTTTCAGGATATGTATCTAGCTATAAAACTAAAGCAACATTTTTAGATTTTTTAACTTAAATTATTACTTTTTATGGGCGATTTTTTTTTAACGTTTTGGTTACTTTTTGACTACCGTTTTCGAGTTTCTGGTCGACAACTTATTTTGAGCTGAAGAGTTATTTTGGGGGCTGAAAATAGCAAATTATTTTTGTTTTCCTTGATTTTTCAATTTTTTTGGTTTGCATTTTTCATTTTTAGACCAAAGTTTTTGATTTTTTTGGTCTATATTTTAGATCTTTGACCTGTATTTTTCATTTCTTCGTTCCAAATTTTAGAGTTTTTGCCCTAAATTTCCTTTATTTTGGTTAACATTTTTGTTTTTTTCGGATTTTTGGTCCGCATTTCTTTTAATCGCGCGTTTTATTTGTCCAAATTTTGCATTTTATTTTTTTACCTTAATTAAGAGCGTATTTTTTATTGGTCTATTCTATAGGTTTTTAACGTGAGTGATTGATTTTTATGTGCAAATTTTTTGATTTTTTTTGCCGGTATTTAATTTGCATAATTTGTCATTTCCATCTTTCATAATTTTGACGTTTCAAACGTCACTATCATCCGATCCAATAAATTGCAAAAGTGGCTCCACCATCAACATGTTCCACGAGCCGCCACTGAATAGTGCAATCAATTCTAACCTAGAAACTGTTGCAGAGCTACTGGAATCGCGAAATAATACCACTTGCGCATTGGCAATGGGACCTACAAGGTGTGTCCGGAAAGTAACGCAATTTTTTTTAAATCAATACATGCATTGAAGATATCGTTACACACGTTTTATATTCTTCGAAATAATTCCCTTGGGCATCCACAAACTTTTTCCATTGATTCAGGCACGCACGTTACGCGTCCTGGAAGGCTTCAGCGGGGACCTCGGCAAGGACTTCAATCAAGCCAAAACAGATTCCTCTCAGGACGGTCTTGATCCTCGGGAAGAGAAAGAAGTCGGCCGGAGCCGTGTCCGAACTGTAGGAGGGTTGGGGCAGCGTTGCCAACTTGTGCTTCGCGAGGGCACCGATGTTTTTTGTCGTCAGTGGTTTTTCGCGTCATTTCGGTGAGTCACATCCGAATAGAATACCGTACTCGGCCGTGAAAAAACCACCGATGCCAAATAACATCGGGAGTAGAATCAGTGACGTGGATAAGCACAACTTGGCAACGCTCCTCAAATAACTAAGGTAAAAAAACTGCTAACGCCGAAAAAAATGTTGGATAGAAAAGAGTGAATTTAAAGTTTTTGTTAAAACTCGGAAAGTCCGCGATGGAAAGCTATGAAACTTTGCAGATGGTGTACGGGGATGATTGCCTATCCCGTGCCAGATGAAAAATTGTAAAAAATTGCGACATAACGATGTTATAGCAACAATCTCGGGACTTAATTGCCACACCTCGTATTTTCTAAAACACGGTGTACTGTGGCCATTTTAAGTACCCCCACGAAAAAAAAATGCATTAGTTTCCGGACACACCTTGTATATTACGATTTTGCCAAAATGTTCTTTGATAACTTTATACCGTCGTATTTATATCTGAATTTCCTTATGAAACAGTTTTGCCCCCCTGAAAAAAATTCTGCGGACGCGTGTGTGGGGTGGGTTATAAAATAAAAGTATCAAGAAAAAGAAGTATATTTTCTAAAACATGGTATACTCCAGTTAATTACGGTTCCGTTCGCCATGAAATAATCATCGCCGTGCGTGAAATGCTAATCAGTGTTATCTGACTGTGAGTCACCCCCTGCTGGAAGAATAATAGAAGGAAAGATGCACGATCGTTCCATTTTTTAACTTACCCCTTTGCACACCAGAAGTTGAATTATTCATAATTGCTGATTGCATTTTATCAAGCTAAATCGTTCATAATAAAAAAAATGGTGATGTGGCCATCATGTTACTTTCTCCGACTTCATAGCCATTTATATTTACGTTTTCATGGTTTATTTTCAATTGAAATCGTATTTTAAATGTACATCGAGCGGATAAAACTGACGTTTATAACGTCAAAATTATGAAAAATTACTTCAAATTCAAAAACTCAGTTTACTCAAAAACTAAAGGGATTTCGAAAAAAGCTTATTCTTTATAAGTTGTTTATTTTAGCATTCTATACAATTATTATTAACATAAATTTGCTGTAACTATTATCGTTTTATAATTATAAACCAAAAATTAAAAAAAAAATATTAATTAAATTTTTTCTCGAATAAAAATGTTTTCAAGCGAAAGATGTGCATTTCTTTGTTGTCTTTAATGTTTGTTTAAATGTTTTTGTGATATTTTTCATATTTAAGAAAATATTGGCAAAAAACAAAAAACAGTTAAGGTAAACACCCACTTCCGGTGTACTAAATTTTACCAAAAGCTTGTCGGTTCTTCAGATTATCAAATAAGACGTATGTTCAAAGTTTCATATCAATTGCTGTATTAGTTTTTGAGATACAGCGCGCACAGACACACACAGACACATTTTTTTTTTTCCATAAATTGTTGAAATGGCATCTAGGGACCCCAAAACGGATATTTCCGTAAAAAAAATTTTGAAAAAAAATCACGTTCACAATACTTCCTCGTACTTCGTAACGGAGAAAGTAAAAAAATATCCAGTCATCGATACTGTCATAAAACGAGAATAACGAAACCACTTAACAAAATCTGCACGTCATCAGTTTTTTCCTTCCCCCGTTTCATTACAAATTGTAACCCCTGCCCGAACGCGGGGGCGGATGAAAACTTGGAAATCCCCGATTGAATAAAAATACAGCCAGCGCGATTTAGCCGGATATCTAGGTGTTATTTAAAGGACAAGGGCGTAGATGAGTAAAAACTAACCATCAATCTTGCGTTGGGGCCGCGCCACCCATTATTTTTGACGTTAGGGGAACTGGGGCCGAGATAACGCTTTCATTATGATTTAAGGGAGTGCAGTGATAACCGTGGAGGTATATAGCAGTAGGCCCTGATCGCCTCATTGATGATTCCAATTATAAAGTTGGAGATAAACGGCATTAATCAAAGGGCGACCACGTGAAATCACGACGCCATTAGGAGGCCGAGGAAAAGCTAAGGGCTGTTTTTTTTTGAATGAACGATATTTCACGTACCTGTGATTTTTCATTAGTATTAAAAAATCACAGGTCGTTACTGTTACTAATAGGCTTCTTTCACTGCTACTTAATACCACTGCTACTTAAAATCACCGCTACTTAAAATCACTGCTACTTAAAATCACAGCTACTTAAAATCACTGCTACTTTAAATCACAGCTACTTAAAATCACTGTAAATTCAATCATTTTCAATAGAGATATGGATTTTTCAAAATATTTATGGATACAAATTTTGAAAAATCCATATCTCTATTGAAAATGATTGAATTTACAAAAACCAAATTGATTTTGAATTAGCAATACTTCGGCCATTAAAGATGGTATTTTTATGGAATTTTTCCTGCGTTTTATATTTTTTTCTGCGATGTTTTTGTTCAGGTGCTCAGAAAATTAAAACAAAAAATTTCAAAAATCCATTACTCTATTGAAAATTATTGAATTTACAAAATACAAACTGATTTTGAGTAAGCGGTACTTCGGCCATTGAGGATGATTTTTTATGGAAATTTTCCTGCATTTTTTATATTTTTTTCTGCGATGTTTGTGTTAAAGTGCTCAAAAAATTTAAACGAAAATTTTCAAAAATCCATATTTTTATTGAAAATTGTTAAATTTACAAAAACCAAATTGATTTAGTATAAGTGATACTTCGGCCATTGAGGATGATTTTTTATGGATTTTTTCCTTCGTTTTTTATATTTTTTTCTGCGATGTTTTTGTTAAGGTGCTCAAAAAATTAAAATACAAATTTTGAAAAATCCTTATCTCTATTAAAAATTATTGAACTTACAAAATACAAATTAATTTTGAGTAAGTCATACCTCGGCCATTGAGGATGGTTTTTTATGGAAATTTTCCTGCGTTTTTTGTATTTTTTTCTGTGATGTTTGTGTTAAAGTGCTCAAAAAATTTAAACGAAACTTCGGCCATTGAGGATGATTTTTTATGGATTTTTTCCTACGTTTTTTATATTTTTTTCCGGGATGTTTTTGTTCAGGTGCTCTGAAAATTAGAACAAAAATTTTTAAAAATCCATATCTCTATTGAAAATTATTGAATTTACAAAACACAAATTCATTTTGAGTAAGTCATACCTCGGCTATTGAGGATGATTTTTTATGGAATTTTTCCTGCGTTTTTTTATATTTTTTTCTGCGATGTTTTTGTTCAGGTGCTCAGAAAATTAAAACAAAAATTTTCAAAAATCCATATCTCTATTGAAAATGATTGAATTTACAAAAAACAAATTAATTTTGAATTAGCAATACTTCGGCCATTAAAGATGATTTTTTTATGGAATTTTTCCTGCGTTTTTTATATTTTTTTCTGCGATGTTTTTGTTCAGGTGCTCAGAAAATTAAAACAAAAATTTTCAAAAAACCATATCTCTATTGAAAATTATTGAATTTACAAAATACAAACTGATTTTGAGTAAGCGATACTTCGTCCATTGGGGATGATTTTTTATGGAAATTTTCCTGCGTTTTTTATATTTTTTTCTGAGATGTTTGTGTTAAAGTGCTCAAAAAATTTAAGCGAAAATTTTCAAAAATCCATATTTTTATTGAAAATTGTTAAATTTACAAAAACCAAATTGATTTAGTATAAGTGATACTTCTGCCATTGAGGATGATTTTTTATGGGTTTTTTCCTTCGTTTTTTTTATATTTTTTTCTGCGATGTTTTTGTTAAGGTGCTCAAAAAATTAAAATACAAATTTTGAAACATCCATATCTCTATTAAAAATTATTGAATTTACAAAATACAAATTCATTTTGAGTAAGTCATACCTCGGCCATTGAGGAATTTTATGGAATTTTTCCTGCGTTTTTTATATTTTTTTCTGCGATGTTTTTGTTCAGGTGCTCAGAAAATTTAAACGAAAATTTTCAAAACTCCATATTTTTATTGAAAACTGTTAAATTTACAAAAACCAAATTGATTTAGTATAAGCGATACTTCGGCCATTGAGGATGATTTTTTATGGATTTTTTTCTGGGTTTTTTATATTTTTTTCTGCGATATTTTTGTTCAGGTGCTCAGACAATTAAAACAAAAATTTTCAAAAATCCATATCTCTATTGAAAATTATTGAATTAACAAAATACAAATTGATTTTGAGTAAGTGATACTTCGGCTATTGAGGATGATTTTTTATGGAATTTTTCCTGCGTTTTTTATATTTTTTTCTGTGATGTTTGTGTTAAAGTGCTTAAAAAATTTAAACGAAAATTTTCAAAAATCCAGATCTCTATTGAAAATTGTTAAATTTACAAAAACCAAATTGATTTAGAATAAGCGATACTTCGGCCATTGAGGATGATTTTTTATGGATTTTTTCCTACGTTTTTTATATTTTTTTCTGCGATGTTTTTGTTCAGGTGCTCAGAAAATTAAAACAAAAATTTTCAAAAATCCATATCTCTATTGAAAATTTTTGAATTAACAAAATACAAATTGATTTTGAGTAAGTGATACTTCGGCCATTGAGGATGATTTTATATGGAATTTTTCTTGCGTTTTTTTAATATTTTTTTCTGCGATGTTTTTGTAATCATAGTCACAGTTTAAAATCACTGATATTAAAAAGTAGCAATCACAGGTAGCAACGTGATTCAAAAGTAGCAGTTTTGTCCATCTCTAGTACTAACGCATATGGCCCTAAATGTGTTTCAAAGAGAAATTAATCGCAGTCGCTTATGAATAGAAATTTTTGACGTTAACTGTCGGAATGACAAGAGAGACATGCGCGTTTCAATTCACAGGCGACTGCTTTTAATTTCTTTTTGAATCACAACGTAGTTAACAGGCAGTCTATCCGCAGCTGGATTTGAACCAGCGTCCTTCAGTTTGCTCTGCCAGCTGAGCTGACAAGACAATTCAGTTTTAAATCACCACCACAATGAACACGCGGTCCTCGGCAGTGCAGTCACACGCAGTTGCATACGAAGGATCTTGGTTTGCGTGGTTTGCTGCAGATTTTCGCAATTTCTCTTGCGTGGAGTAAACGTGTAGATGTTGCATGGCGTAATCACGAGGCGAACATATATTTTTTTTTTAGGTGAAATATAGTTGTCTTCCGGTAGTATTTATACTGGTCACAACAGTCGCCCAATAAATTAGAAATGCCGATGTCGTGTTTGTGTAGTGTTTAAAGTGGGCCGAGGAGTGAAATGTGTTTTGAAAATCTGAGTTATATCGGGGGCTGTCAAGGGCGCGCTACTTGTAGGACAAGCACCGGGACCGTTTAATAGGGTCCCAAATGTTGACTGACAGAATTCACATGGCCGTTTTCTCCCCCAAACGCGATGACCACCCATTTCGTGAGCAAAGTGCACATTTGGCCTCCCCGTCGCGCTAAATAATTTACCGATAGGAAAGAAAAAAAAGGAAACAGATGTCACGGAGAAAAATTAATTCGCAAGACTAGTTGCTCTCTCGGATAATAAATAATAAAACAACAACGAGATCCGAATTAGCCGGTGCCGGCCATTTATAATTCCCTCGACTGCGATCAGCTGCAAATTTTAAGTAGGTAGGAAGTCACCAATGGGCGCGGGACGATCGCGCCTGCTCATGAATTATTCATTTCAAAACGTCCCCGCCGCTTATTAAATATCACAGAGGTATTAATGAGGCCGGGTAAAGGTCAGGAATTTAATAGATTCGTTAATTGCGCATAAAATGAAGCGACCGGACCGGGCCATCGGACCACCTAATAACTAATTTCACTTTTATGCTAATGCCCGTTTCCAAATATGTTATTTATTGGTGTGGACTCCTTTTTTATGGTCGTTATGGTTTTCGTTGCTACCTCTAAATCATTCCCTAACGGATGGATTGAACGCGGCAGAACCACAAACACGGATTTTTGATGAATAAAAAAAAACAAAATTTCTGAACAATTGTTATTGCTAACGAACCTCCTTCGTAATTCAATATGTATCACAAAGTAAATGGCTTCAGCAATCAATCAGGGGCCGCGGTGGCCTAGTAACTAGAGCTCCTGCTTACGGGCCTCATGGTCGTGGGTTCGAATCCCATCCGCGAGGTCACTTTTTCGGAACGATGAAAATGGATGTTTAGTGTGTATCCCTTTCATCATTATTAATGATTATTATACAAATTATCGGTTGTGGCAGAATGCCCTAGTTGGCTACGTCAATTCCCAAATCATCCGCGCTTCCTCAACCCGAATTCGTGTCAACCATCTTTCCTTTAAAAAAGAAAACAATCAATCGTTATTGCTGATTTTCAATGATCAAGAAATCATATTAAATCTCAAATATCAGGAGTCGGCAACCCATTTTGAGAAATGTCTTGGAACCTTCTCATTTGGATATCTGTGGAGCAATTAGATTTACAATATATTTTTTACGAATTTTACATAGAAAATCGAAAAAGTTGGATTTATTTAAATTTATAAATGGCGTGACCAATTTATAGTAATGGAGGAAAATTGGTTGTCTTAATTATGTCGAGGCTTGATGCATGGAGAGTGCAAGGGGTTGAGTTTGCTTAATTGGCGGCGATCGAAGAAGAAGTGATGACGTGTCAAAATTGTAACGGACTGATTGGATGATTGAGGGTGGTGCAATAATTTAGTTCTCATTAAATTGATGATTGATTGTGACTTTATAATTCGCTCTTGATTGATTGGTTCTACGGGACTACTACCAAACCGTGTAAATTTACCATCAAACATCAAATATAAAACAAAAAACATATTTTATTTAGAGAACGTAATCTTGAATTGCATAGCTGTATTGCGGATATATCGAGGTAATTGATTTGTTTCATAACTTTTTAACTTTACTCCGACTAGTTTTGATTATGTTATATCATTTTAAGAACTTATTGCCAGAAACCAACTTAACACAAATTACTAAAGAAAAATGTTTTTATTGCTAAATTTCAAGAGTCCTTTATATTTCAATATACAAACCAGTGACGGTTCGCGGGGTTTTTTCTGGTACGGCCGAGGAACAAGAGGTGGTAATACAGATAGGTAGGGCCAGTTGCAGAGACGGCTGGCTGAGTGACCGCACCTATCTGTATTGCCACCTCTTGTTCCTCGGCCGTACCAGAAAAAAACCCGTGAACCGTCACTGATACAAACTGTATATCATTGGAAAGCTTATCAAAAATGCCATGTATTGGTCTGTCGGGCCGCATTTGGCCAGAAGGTAAACAAATCAAATTTTTTTATGAGCCCAACATTCCTTCATAATTTTGACGTTTTAAACGTCAGTTAATTTCGGTCTGTGCGAGGAGCAACAACAGATCTCAATGGAGTTGTAGCGAGAAGCGCAAGCGATAACGTGATGATATTAGAAACCTGGCGGCTTCATATCAACCCTGGAATGGTAACGAAAATATGCCAAGCTTTTCGTTCCCGTTACCGGAAATTAGGGTAAGGATGTACTTACTGTTTTGAGCGAGTCGTCCGTCGAATATGAGAAATTTTAATAATTCCTTTCCCTTATGTTTCTCAAAGTTAAGACATCCATTTTTGTTTATTTTATGGCTTAAAAAACCATGTCTACAAAACAAATTTCAGCCCACTGCTCTATTTTCCCTAAAGCAAACACTAGCCTAATAATCATTAGACAACAAAGAAAGAAATTACCTCTTGAACAGCATTCAGCTAAATTTTTCCCTTTCTGCTTTAAAATAGGCCATAAGATTGACCACGAGATTCCGCGCCGTTTACCTAGCATTTTGAGGTTAGGCCAAGCTGATTGTTATAAAAGTTCTAAAAAGGACCGTTTTTTTTATATATCACGAAGAAATGTTTATCACGACGTGTTTATGTTTCGACTAAAAATGTACTGTACAGGTTGTAAAATCGAACAAATATGCAAAAACGAACACAAAACAGAATATACTGCTTATAGCGGCCCGCACTGCAGTTACGAATCGCGAAATGACTTACAGACCAAGGTTTTGTCATGGTTTTACCGAGTGCCGTACGTCTTCACCCTGGACGACATACGTAAACACATTATTGCGTCTAATTTAACTTATCGTGGAGGGATTACACCTGAAAATCTTGTCGGAAATAGGTTCGGCTATCTATGACGTGCACGCAAAGATCCATTTATCAGACTCTATCAGCGGCAATTCTTCTATATTGAAGTGGCGGTAAATTTAAATTGCATCTAAGGCGTTCACTTATTGGAATTTTTAATTTAAAAGCTGCCATTTACAAAAATTTGTTCTGTACTTTGTTAAGTTCTTTTATCAAATGCACATGATACGGTGACCAGACAATGTATTTTATATCATAATAATAATAACTTTATTTACGGATTCAACCTTTTTTTACAATAGAGTACAACAAAACTATCAAGAAGTTTAAAACTAATTTGTTTGAGTTCTTATGTGAAAAAGAATTGTATAGTTTAGAACAGGGGTCTCCAAACTACGGCCCGCGGGCCAAATACGGCCCGCGACCTCATCGAGTTCGGCCCGCGGCAAGCGTTACATTTTCCGCTAATGTCACATTTTAAAATTCTACAACGATTTTTTGTTATAGATTTTGAAATTAGTTATCAAATTGATCATATCTCGGCCTAGTAGGTTATGAAGAATTGTATATATGGCCCTCGATGGAAAAAGTTTGGAGACCTATGGTTTAGAAGAATACTTTGATTAGTGATGTATGCTTATGTTTTTCTTATTATGACGCACTTTCTTTCTTATTGTATGTCTTATTATAATTTAAGAGAGAAATAAAGACTTATTATTATTATTACTTATTAAAACAATATATTTACTAAACAATAACAAAAGTTAATAAATAACCCAGATTACATATCTAATAACTAAAAATACTTAAACTCAGTAAATGAAGACATGTCAATATATTTTAAACGAATTTTAAACTTAATGTACTATGAACCCTATAACAAAAAATGAGGAGACGAAGGGACAATATCGCATAGCCTAATTATTCTACATAATGCCTAATTTCTTGCATAATTAGACATATAAAAATATTCACAGAAAACTTATATGACGAACAAAGGAAAGTTTACGATCAAAAATAATTCCTAAATCCTCTATTTCTGTAACCTTTTCAGGTACAGTTCCATTACATCGGCGGCTCGAGGATTTCCGTAGGGAGGGCAAAGACAAAGATGTCGCTCGTGCCTCTATAGAGGAAGCAAATATTTCGTTGCTGTTTCCGTTGCCCCGCCGCCGAACATCCACGAGCCGCCGCTGCCCCATTAATGATATGGTCAAAACTGATTGAACTGCGACAATGACATTGATCTACACTTCTTTCTATTCAAGTCCAGGCTATTCTTATAGCACCAACTAGAAAAGCAATCAATATCAGCTTGTAGATGTTCTGCATCCTGTGGGCCATCCATTCTTTTGAAAAATTTCAAATCATCGGTGGATAGGTGAACTTCACAAAATTTGGAACAATTTACGATGTCATTAATAAATTAATTTAAAAAAAAAAACGGTCCTAAATGGGACCCTTGAGGTACCCCAGAGGTGACCATAATTGTGCTGGACTCATGGTTTTGTAACTTTACGCGCTGTACCCGATTAAATAAATAAATTTCTGATCCATTTTACTGTTGAAGTGCTAAGTCCCAGGCTAGTTAGTTTATTGATTAAGATGCTAAGCGGACCTCTGAAAAGTGGAAGGCCTTAGAAACATCCGTATAAATTGTATCAACTTGAGATTGATCATGTTTAATTTGAGGTTTTCGCAGCTATCGCTTTCGGTTTGTCATCATTTTGTTTCCACGAAGATTCAAGGAATTATTGATGTAAAAGTCACACTTACGTACGAGCAGCGTCGGCTCGTGGATTTCCGTAGGGAGAGCAAAGACAAATATGTCGCTCGTGCCGTACTACGCACTCTAATAGAGGAAGCAAATATTTCGTTGCTGTTTTGGTCAAATTTTCTTCCGTTGCCGCCGCAAAACATCCACGAGCCGCCACTGCGTACGAGTAATAATTGTTCTTATTTTCTGGCGCATCCCTAGGTCATCATCTCTGGTCTACGCCACTTTCAACCGAAATTATTCCCCTGACTTAAAACTATGCTGTTATTTTAGGTGAAGATGTTGTTTTTGTATCTTACCAAAACGATACAAATTTTGTTGACACTGACGTTTTACACACTAACCAAAAATTAATGCTTCTCTGTCTACTAAACCGGGATACGCGCTCAAAAGCACAGTAACAAATGGGAAATAAAATAAATATTTATGAATGAATGTAACCAAACATAAAGCATTTATTTGAATTAGAATGTAAGCAAACTTCAGCGGCGGCTCGTGGATGTTCGGCGGTGAGGCAACGGAAGAAAATTTGACCCAAAACAGCAACGAAATATTTGCTTCCTCTATTAGAGTAAGTAGTGCAGCACCAGCGGCATCTTTGTCTTTGCCTCCTCTACGTAAATCCACGAGCCGCCGCTGGCAAACTCGCAAACAAAACTATTTAGAAGGATATTAACTAAAGCAGTATTATAATAAAACACTTTTAACTTTGTTTTGTATAACTTTTGTACATAAGTTATACAAAACAAAGTTAACAGTGTTTTATTATAATATTTAAAATGCATAACGAAGTAGAAGCCTCCAGTATAAACAATAAAGCAGTATTGTTATTACATACCAGTTCGTACCTTCGTTTTGATTCTTCGGGTGGTAAATTTTGAAATGCCGTATTATAGCCCGTTCTCTGGAATCTGGCGGCTGTGGTCATAAAAGAGGGTCGGAGTAGAGTAGGGGATGTAAATTTTTTGTATCTCAAACCAATCTTTGTTGAGAAGTACTGGTGTAAAAGTGCGTATACCAATAGGAGCGAAGTATATAAATGTATGGGATGCAATTAGACGAACCACCAATGCCTTTTCTTCAAGGGTGCGACCTACCGTTTTACGACCTCAGCCGCCAGATTCCAGCGAACAGACTATAGCAGAGTCGCGGATTTCTGGCGGGATACACGCTATTTTCGATCCTGAAGACATTTTTCAGAAACCGCAACGTTTACAAAAATCAACTGTCAAAGTAACAATAGTTAATAGTTGTACAATCATGGCTTGCTTTGTTTCATATTTTGGGACAACGCAGAATTCTGGTATTGAATTATCGTACAGTTTAATTATATTTGAACAAAATAAAGTTTTAGATCAACATCTATCTCTTATTGGAGCACTTATAAAAAAATTAATCGGGGGGTAATACCACAAGGGATTAAATTTGGCCGGATAAATTTTATTTGTTCGCACGAGCCATTGAATCGATACAAATTTCGAGAAATTGGGATGGAAAAATTTTGGATTTTGCCTAATCTCAATTCATTCAAGAAATTTGCGATGAAATGACGAGTGCTTAAAATAACATTTTATCCTGCTGAAATTATAACCGCGAGTGGTATTTGTTGAGATAATTTAACGAATAAGAACTATATATATTAGCAATTTATATTAATTAAAAGTACAATGGGTGAAAGAGCATTGTTTATTTGTAATGGAATTGGATGAAGCAGCAATCGTCAAAATCGTGTGTGGGTAAAATGAAAACGGTTGAGTGCCACGGGAAGCGCGAAATTCAAGCTTGCTCGTTTGCGAGTTGTCAAACACGGGGATCTAGCCGGTAAAATGATATTTATAATTATTGTTTTGTATAAATATATATTATTACTTACATTTAGTATACATTCCACAAATTTTTGGCGTTTCTTATATTATGTTATAGGTTATAATTAGGGCTGGGAATCGAATACGAATAGTACGAATAATTCGAATACTCGAATATTCGAATACGAATAAATCCACAAAACAATTATTCAAATATTCGAGTATTCGAATTATTCGAATATTCGAGTATTCGAATTATTCGAATATTATTCGAATATTCGAATATTATTCAAATATTATTTGCGGAAGAAATGAGAAGAATTACATTTATGGGAAATTTAATTCTAAAGATATTTGTATTCTTATCTTTTCTCATCAAAGTGATACTTAGAGTGTGCACACATTACCGTGTGCCCCAGCAAAAATGATATAGAAATAATTTGTATGAAAATTAGTTCTAAACACATTTGTATTCTTATATTTTTCTCATAAAAGTAATGAAATTTAAAACACTTTCCAAAAACAAAAAAAAAACACCAAGAGCGTACCGACACTACTGTATCTCTTACAAAGAAAATGGTCATTTATAAGAAATTTAATTCTAAACATACCGGGTGACCCAGGGATCTGTAAAAGCTCCGTAACTTGTTTGCTATTTGAGATATGGACTTCTAGTTTTCTTGAACTGATACCCACACTTATTCTACATATTTTAAAAATATGTATGTTTTTGTACAGGGTGTCCCAATATACATAACAGTACAAAGTTATGTTTTTTTAAATGGAACACCCTATATTTTATACTTTATTTTCAACCCTCTTGAGAAGCTGATAAAAATAGTATAAGATAGTATGGGTCTATTATGGATGGTTGGCTAGTTATGGGCAAATTTGTGGCAAAAACATGTACACATTAAAAACATTGCAGAAGCGTTCCTAGCAAAGAAAGCATCATTATTTATACACTATAAAATTTCCCACATCATAAAGAATAATACACATCGGCTTTGGTTCTCTTTTAATCATAGTGATATACAGGGTGTCAACATACGCAAAACAATGGATAACTATTTTTTTTCAAATGGAACACCCTATATAAGTTGCCACCAATCTATGGCATTTTTAATAAGTTTTCTAATGATATACAGTTTGTATAACAAAATATTAAGGATTCTTGAGATTTATCAATAAAAACATTTTTCTTTTGCCACCTTCCGCAGATTTTTGGATTTTCAGCCAAAACTATACATTTTCATGAAAAATTATAAGAGACCAAAGTTGTAGAGCGAAAAATTTCCGATCGATGTGGGTCTTTTAACTTTTAAGATAATGCGTGCATTACCGGCCAGAGCGCGCAAAATTGTGACCGTATATGCATTATACTTTTTTTTCCGCACCCTCTAGCGGAAAAACGGGAAATTATAGGGAAATTAAAATGGCCCATATCGATTGAAAATGTTCCGCTCTACAACTCTTAATAGAAGCAATTTTTGCCAAAAATGCATAATTTTCCCTAAAATGCAAATTGAAAATGTATGTATGCATAATTTTTGCGTTTTTCAATGGTTTTTATATTTTTAGCGAAAACTATGCACTTTGGGCAAAAATTGCTTCTTTTAAGAGTTGTAGGGCGGAATTTTTTCAATCGATGTAGGTCATTTGAATAATTTTATAATTACCCGGTTTTCTGCTAGAGGACGTGGAAAATAAAGTATAGTGCAATTAATTAACAAAAAATTTGAGAAAAACGCTAAAATGCATAAACGGTCACGATTTTGCGCACTCTGGCGGGCAATGCACGCATTATTGGAAAAGTCAGAAGACCTATATCAATAGAAAATTTTCCATTCTACAACTTTGGTCTCTTATTATTTTTTCAGAAAATGCATAGTTTTGGCTGAAAATCCAAAAATGAGCAGGAGGTGACAAAAGAAAAATGTTTTTATGAATAAATCTCAAGAATCCTTAATATTTCATTACACAAATTGTACATCATTGGAAAGCTTATTAAAAATTCCATGCACTAGTGGCAAGATATATAGGGTGTTCCATTTGAAAAAAAATAGTTATCCAATATTTTGCGTATGTTGACACCCTGTATAGCAGTATGAACAAAAAAGAACCAATGCCGATTTGTATTATTCTTCATGATGTGGAAAATTCTTCAGTGTATAAAAAATGACGATAGCTTTGCTAGGAGCGCTTCTGCAATTTTTTCAATGTGTCTTTGTTTTTGCCACAAAATTGCCCATAACTAACCAATCGTCCATTAGAGACCCATACTATCTTATATTGGTTTTATCAGCTTCTCAAGAGGGTTGAAAATAAAGTATAAAATATAGGGTGTTCCATTTAAAAAAACATAACTTTGGTCTGTTATGTATATTGGGACACCCTGTACAAAAACATACATATTTTTCAAATATGTAGAATAAGTGTCGGTACCAGTTCAGGAAAACTAGAAGTCGATATCTCAAATAGGAAATAAGTTATGGGGCTTTTACAGATCCCTGGGTCACCCGGTATGTATTTTATTCTTATGTTTTGCTTATAAAACAAATAATTTTTGAGATATTTATAAAAAAAATACAAAAGGAAGTGTACATTTTTCAGACTAGAAAAAATGCTATAAACATAATTTATTGAAAATTAAATTATGAACATTTGTAATCTTAAGATTTTTCGAATATTATAATTACCTGTAGATTTATTCGTATTCGATTCGCAGCCCTAGTATCATATGATTATCGAAATATTCGAATATTCTAACTATTCGAATACTCGAATATATGCGAATATTCGAATTGTTCGAATACTCGAATACTCGAATACTCAAATACTCAAATACACGAATTATTCGAATATTCGAATAATTTGAGTATTCGAATAATTTCTTGAACGAATATTCGAATACTCAAATCATATAAATTCCCAGCACTAGTTATAACCTCTCACACACACACACACACACCCTACAAGCGACATGATGTTAGGAGACCAATGACGGCTGATCGTTTTATCGCCGGTACACTTATTTCCGACACACAAAAAATAAGACGACAAATACACTAATATATAAATGTTTATTTCATACTATCAGAAACATACATGATAGAACAAGATGGATATTAAATGCATTCCAATTCTAAAATTCACGAATCGATGGTAGCGCTACGCGGCCGAAGTACGAAATACAGTTCTGTCAGTGTCACCGGCTTTAATATCAAATGTACGAAACTAAATCTATAATTGGCAAAAAGACAATATCTACCACCCTGGCACATGGACCGTAATGACAATCGTGAACAATTTTTCACGAAACGGATTTCAATTACATTTCACCGCAGAGGTATTCAGAACTGACACGAACTGCCAGAGTACAACTGAAGTCAGCTGTTTACTAAAATTGTTAATATAGAGATCGTTGTCATGGTGAAGGTAAATAAATTTTTAGTCATTTTGTCCGCCGTTTTAAATGCACCTTTTTATACATGAGTTGAATTATCCGTAGAAAACCTCTGCCAACTTCATCAACTCTCGGATTGCAGCACACTTCATGTCTGTAGAGTTTGACATTTAAAAATTCACAACCGTATGGAAAGTGCAGGTGGTAGCTAGTGACATGTATCCAACTCGTGTATTAATTAATATGTCAAAACGCTAGTTAGAAGCAAACTGCAGTATGCGCGCGGCCGTAAACTATGCGTATATAAAACTAATCCCCTCCAGATTAGCAAAAATAACCCTTAACGACATTAGCGCGTGCGTAATTGCACCCTGCACGCGGCAATTCGCACGGGCGGCGCGGCGTCGGCGGAGGTTCAAGTTCAAAGCCGCGCGATACGCAGCGGCGCCGAATTCGGGGGGAATAGAGCACTAGGTCAGCGCCTCTCCGCCTAATAAATCATATTGGGGTGGATCATATATCCTGATGCTTATCGGACGACGTGCAATATTTCTGTCAACGGTGCACACCGTCGCGTACACGCGCTCCGGGGGGACCACGTGGCGGACCGCGCGCGGCCTCTCCGCCACCACGTGGGGCGATCACGTGACGCTGCGTGGCCGCGAATCCGCGCAACTGGTATAGTAGGCGGGGCCCGACGTCAATCAGTCACGTGAGGACCGGCAGGTGGGCGGGTGCGCTCCCGCCAATCGGAGACGCGGCCATATTGCGGCGGGGGCGTGGCCTCGGCCCTTCGCGCCGCTGCGTGTTGCGTCATCCGGAGCGGGCGCGAACGTTCAAACTTGTTGTGGCGCCGTGCGCGCACCGGGGACGTGCACGTGCGGCACGGCGCGCAATCGATAACGCGCGCGCCAGGATTATTCGCGCTCGAACTTACACGATACTTTATACTTTCCACCAACTAATTTAAGATCAAAAATTTAAAAAAATATTCAACTCGTAGGTAGTGTCAATATATGAGTATAGTACAATCGCGCAGAGGTGACAGTGACTCATCGCTCCGTGTTGCCTGAATTAAGTTTCTTGTGAACGTATGTCCGTAAAATAATTCGATTCAGTCTAGGCGGGAAATTTAAAAATTCTCGAGCGTGCAAATATTTTCCCGCCGAAACTTTGCGAGTGCATTTTTCGGCAATCGGTAAAGACAACTGGAAATTGGCCATTAAATTTAACCTTTTTATTAATGAAATGCATACAATCAATTCTGCTTGTAACTAAATCGAAATCGGAGACGGTCAAAACCAGATACAAGCACGTGAGCTACTTTTGTAGACTGTTCGATAATAAATACTTATTATTATTATATGACCAGCTTTAGGCGGTTTGGAAAAAGACAGGAACACATTACGTCATATTGTTGAGTCTGCCATAACGACAAAAATAATAATAATAGCAATTGTCTATTTTTTTAAATTGGATGTTTGACGGGAATTCGGGTTGAGGAAGTGAAGTAATTATTTGGGAATTGGCGTCTAGCTATCCCACTTGGCCGCTAACGATATATAAGTTTTTGAGATTTTATTTGAATAATAAATGGGACATACACTAAACATCTATGGACCCGCACGGCCACTTCTTCGTTCCGAAAAAGTGACCGTATGAATGGGATTCGAACCCACGACCACGAGGCCCGTGAGCAGGAGCTCTACTCTCTAGGCCACCGCGGCCCCAATTGTCGTCTATTGATGATCATCACAGTAATTAGTGTTACAAAGATACAAATAAACAATTTTAATCAGGAATTCAAAATTTGAAATTGAAATTTAAAACCTAAATTCAAAATAGAAAGTTGCTATTAAGAAAATAAGCGAAGGAATAAAAAGCACTACCAATCAAGAATCTCTTAATGCAAACCCCAAGTCCAAAGGCAAATTTTGAACATGGATCAGCATGACATTATCGCTCCTGCGAGTGTTATAATCATGAAATTGTTTATTTTGATTAAACCTGCCAACATTGTTCCTCATGTTCCTCTTTTTTGAAGGGGGTAACGTATTTAATTTTTACTTTCTCGGTTACGAAGTACGAGAAAGTATTATGATCGTGATTTTTTTTCAAAATTTTTTTTTACGGAAATATCCGTTTTGGGATCAGTAGATGCCATTTCAACAATTTCTGGAAAAAAAAAATTGTGTCTGTGTGTGTTTGTGTGTGTGTCTGTGCGTGTGTGTGTGCAATTTTACGAGCCTAATAAAATAACACTTTCAACGTTTTAAAAAAAGTGAAGGGTAACTAGATATTTTAAAAAATGTAAAAAGTGTCATTTTGTGTTAATAAATATATCTCGGTTATTATGACAAATAGAAAAAAACTGTAAAGGACAAAGTTGTGAATAATTTTACGCAGATAATAAAATAAATTCAGAATATTTTTAACGCCATTATTTTCCGAGATATGACGCAAACTTACATTTTTTTAAATGGAAACTATAGTTGGCTATGACTTTATTCGAAAAACGTTTTTTTTTTTCTCTTTAATACAATATTACACAAGACGTGGTTATTTCTAAAAATAAGTGAGTCACAGTCATTTTAAAGTTTTATTATAAATAAAAAAATAGTTAGCCATGAAAAAGATGAAAGTGAAACAATTGCAGTTGTCTATTTACATATTTGGTTCATTTTGTAAAGTTTATTAAGTGTTTTTGGGGTGTTATAAGTTACAAATAATACACTTTTGAATAATTTCATTTGAGTGGTTCCTTTTTTATAATTTTTGAAAGTCGAGAAAAAAATTTACTGATAATTCAATGGAATTTAAGATTCCGTGAAAATTACAAATAAGTCGTTCATAAATTTTTGAATAATTTCATTTAAACGGTTTGATAAGTTACGAATATTTAATAAATTTTTGAGAATCGAAAAAAATTTAAAAACAATTGCCATCGATTTATAACTTTTCAAAATTACTTTAATTCATTTTTATAATTCTTGGAAGTCGAGAAAAATATAAAAACCTTCAAAATTTACTCATAATTCAATCGAATTTAAGAATTGGTGAAAACTACAAATACATTTTGAATAATTTCATTTGAGTGGTTCCATTTTTATAATTTTTGAAAGTCGTGAAAAATATAAGAACTATCAAAATTTACTCATAATTCAATGGAATTTAAGATTCAGTGAAAACTATAAATGAGTAGTTCATATTTTTTTGAATAATTTCATTTAAACGGTTTGATAAGTTACGAATATTTAATAAATTTTTGGGACTCGAAAAAAATATGAAAACAATTGCCATCGATTTAAAACTTTTCAAAATTACTTTAATTCATTTTTATAATTCTTAGAAGTCGAGAAAAATATAAAAACTATACAAAGTTACTCATAATTCAAGCGAATTTACGATTCAGTAAAAACTACAAATAAATGTTTGAATCATTTCATTTGAACGGTTTCATTTTTAGAATTTTTGAAAGTCGAGAAAAATATAAGAACTTTCAGTGAAAGCTGCAAATGTGTTGTTGAAATAATTTTTTGAAAATTTTAGTTTTATTTTTTTGAGCACTTGAAAGAAAACATTACAGAAAAAATATAAAACGCAAAGACAAAATTTAATAAAAAATATCCTCAATGGTCGAAGTATTGCTTATTCAAAATCAATTCGGTTTTTGTAAATTTCATAGTTTTTAATTGAGATATGGATTTTTGAAAATTTTAGTTTTAATTTTTTGAGCACTTGAATGAAAACATCGCAGAAAAAATATAAAACGTCAAGACAAAATTCCATAAAAAATATTCTCAATTGTCGAAGTATCGGTTATTCAAAATCAATTTGGTTTTTGTAAATTCTACAATTTTTAAAGGAGATATGAATTTTTGAAAATTTTAGGCTCACTGGCAGTAAAAAGGGGCCAAAAATAACAATTTACAACTGCTAAAAATTGTTAATTTCTACTAAAATGTACAGTAATAATACAGCGTGATCGAACAAAATAATTAGTCAAAGCAGGTCATGAATTTAACGCTTTTTGAAAAATCATTATAAAATTTCTACCTTAAATCAACGTATTTGCCAAAATCTCAATTTTTTTAATAAAAACAAAAAATTGTATTTTTAATAAATTACGTAACTGTCGAACGCGTCATTAGATTTTGATGATTTAAACTTGAACATGTAGCGAATTTAACACTTTTTGAAAAATCATTGAAAAATTTCCATGTTAAATCAACGCAAATTGCCAAAAACGCAATTTTTTAAGTCAAAACAAAAAAAAAATTAATTAGGTAACTGCTAAACGCATTGTGAGATTTTGATTATTGAAACGTGAAAATGTAGCGAAATTAACACATTTAAAAAAATCATTGGAAAATGTTCATCTTAAATCAATGTAAATTGTCAAAAATCAAAACTAAAACATCGTATTTTTTTAAATCATATAACTATTGAACGCGTTGTTGGATTTTGATTTTTAAATTTGAAATTATAGCGAATTTATTACTTTTTGAAAAGTTATTGGAAAATTTCCCCTTTAAATCAATGCAAATTGCCAAAATCGTAAATTTTTAAATGAAAACAAGAAATCGTATTTTTAAAAAAATATATAACTGTTGAACGCGTTGTTAGATTTTAATGATTTACTCGTGAAAATGTAGCGAATTTAATAAGTTTTGAAAAACTTCCATCTTAAATCAACGCAAATTGCCAAAAAACGCAAATTCTCAAGTCAAAACAATTTTTTTTTTAATTACGTAACTGCTGAACGCGTTCTTAGATTTGATGATTTAAACGTGAACATGTAGCGAATTTAACACATTTTTAAAAATCATTGGAAAATTGCCACCTTAAATCAACGTAAATTGCCAAAATCTCATTTTTTTTAAATCAAAGCAAAAAATCGTATTTTTTTATAAATAAATGAAGTAATAAAAGTAAATAAATAATTAAATAAAGGAACTTCGTAAGCGTTCAAATCGGTAATTGGGTGGACTATTTTCATGAAAATTTTCAGAATTTTTCATCAACTTGTTCGTCAGTGTAAAAAATGTGTTTAAAAAATCGATTAAAAAACTTTTGGAATTTTTTTAGAGTTTAAATGACCTTGAAAAAATAGAATCAAATATGAAATTGTATGGACTATTTTCATGATTTTCTTCAGAGTTTTTCATCCACTCGTTCGTCAGTAAAAAAATAATGTTTGAAAAATCGATTTCAAAAACTTTTGGAATATTTTAGTATCTAAATGGCCTACAATGACCTTGAAAAAATTGGTCAAATGGGTAATTGGGTAGACTATTTTCATGATTTTTTCAGAGTTTTTCATCAACTCGTTCGTCAGTAAAAAAATAATGTTGAAAAATCGATTTCAAAAACTTTTGGAATATTTTAGTGTCTAAATGGCCTAGAATGAAAAAGAATGGTCGAATGTGTAATTTGGTAGACTATTTTCATGATTTTTTTCAGAGTTTTTCATCCACTCGTTCGTCAGTAAAAAAATAATGTTTGAAAAATCGATTTCAAAAACTTTTGGAATATTTTAGTGTCTAAATGGCCTAGAATGAAAAAGAATGGTCGAATGTGTAATTTGGTAGACTATTTTCATGATCTTTTTCAGAATTTTTCATCAACTTGTTCGTGAGTAAAAAAATAATAAAAAAAAAATCGATTTACAAACTTTTGGAATTTTTCCAGTAACTAAATGACCTTGAATGACTTTGGGAAAAATTGATCAAATGGGTAATTAGGTGGACTATTTTAATGATTTTTTCAGAATTTTTCATCCACTCGTTGGCCACGATAAAAATAATGATTAAAAATCGATTTAAAAAGTTATGTTGAATGACCTTGGAAAAAATTGGTCAAATGGTTAATTGGTTGGACTATTTTCATGATTTTTTTCAGAATTTTGCATCCACTTGTTCGTCAGTATAAAAATAATGATTAAAAAATCGATTTAAAAAATTATGTTTAAAATCTTTTGAAATTTTTTCAGTGTCGAAATAACCTTGAATGACCTTGGAAAAATTGGTCAAATGGTTAATTGGGTGGACTATTTTCATATTTTTTTTCAGAATTTTTCATTCGCTCCTTCGTCAGTAAAAAAATAATGTTTATAAAACCAATTAAAAAACTTTTGGATTTTATTTTCATTATGGTCGGTCTATATGACCTTGAATTACTTTGGAAAAAACTGGCCAAATTGAGCAATTCATATGAGACTTTGAACATAAGTCTTATTTGATAATACGAAGAACTGAAAAGCTTTTGGTAAAATTTCGTACACCGGAAGTGGGCGTTTACCTTAACTGTTTTTTGTTTTTTGCCAATATTTTCTTAAATATGAAAAATATCACAAAAACATTTAAACAAACTTTGAAGACAACAAAGAAATGAACATATTTTACTTGAAAACATTTTTCATAAAATCATTTTTATTGGAGAAAAAAATTTATTATTTTTTTTTAAATTTGGTTTATAATTATAAAACGGCAATAGTTACACCAAATTTATGTTAATAATAATTGTATAGAATGCTAAAATGAACAACTTATAAAGAATAAGTTTTTTTCGAAATCCCTTTAGTTTTTGAGTAAACCGAGTTTTTGAATTCGAAGTATAATTTTTGCATCTTTCATAATTTTGACGTTTTAAACGTCAGTTTCATCCCCTCGATGTACATGTAAAATATGATTTCAATTCGGAGAAAGTAACATCACCATTTTGCTCTTCTCGCGGCCTTTTGTGAATGTATCAACGTGGATAGAAAACATTCGAAATCGAGTTCTCATGAAGTACGGCTTTTAATTAGAAGATGCGGATAATAGTTAAGAGAACGATTTCCCAAACATGTGTACTCCGCGGTTTCGCTCATTGTCGACATCCAGCGAGGCCTGACAACGGCGCAACGGGGCGCCGGTTTACAAAAAGCATGAGAAATGACCTACAAAAAAAATTTTGTTGATGTGATTCCACCCATTCCATACATTGATCAAATTTTACCTGTTCACTTTCAATTTTGAAATCTAGTTAAATTTTACAAACACGATTTTTCTTTCTTAATCTCCGGTCACCACTTTGCATTTAAATTACGCAATTTGGATATGATTTAGGGTGAACATGCCGACCGCTCATTAAGGCCGCAATTTTCTGCAAAATAAATACGTACGGTGCGAAGATAAGAGATTGCGCCAAAAAAAGGGAACTAGATATGCGCGTACGATAAAATTAGGCTTAGGTGCCCCGCAGTAACTTCTTCGTGCTTGGACGCGATTACCCTTCGCAGCACCGAAAGGTTGTACGTTTAAAAAAGTGTATTTTACATTTTAATGCCCATTCCAAGTCATTTATACGGTCGCGCCGTGTAGCCGGCAATAAAACCCATTAAAAACGAAAATTTCGATAACCCACCTTTTCATAATGTGTGGTTTTAATTATAATTTGGCCATATAAACGTCCGTATAATTCACGCCTATTACAAACAGAGATCCGGCATTAACATATTCAATAATAAAAAGAGGACCGATGGCTTTTCCACACAGGTAGATTCGAAATAATGAATTCCTGCGTTAATTAGCATATCGTCTAGCTGGGAGAGCGAGTGAGCGAGCGAGAGAGAGAGGCCGAAATTATTATGGAAATTAAGGGCCATATTTTAACATTTGTCTTGAATTATGAGTGTCGAAATAAAACATTTTTTTTTTTTGTTATCGGTCGATCTGTTCCTCGGACGAAAGGCCGGGGACCGGAGAAAGGCAGATCGTATCTGGTGTCCGTGATGGAAATTCATCTCCCGCTAAAGGGATCCATTAAATCACCATTTACAGTTTGTTTTGTCCAAAAGGGACACCTCGGACGCTCGAAAATGACGCACGTTGAGGCCCCCCTCGTTTCTCACTCAAGATGTAAATCTGGTTTCATCTCGTTCAGATGATTATTGAATATTCTATATTTTCTTGTTTTATATATTCTATATTTTCTTGTTTTACTCGTTAAAATTTTGGGAAAAATAAAAAGTTATGAAGATTGTTATAGAAACCAAAACTCATTATCCGACAGAAAGGTAGGTGGGATAGCCCTTAGCTACGAACCACATTATTATTTATTCATTTCAACGTATCTAAAAAAAATCGTGTATCAACCAGAAAATTCGGGATTTTTTCTCATGGATATTTTTTTTATTTTTGCCTGGAAATTTGACTAAAAAAGCTGCAGAGTACGAGCGATTTTATCTGAGGCAGCGTTGAATTAAATTGCAAAAAGGAAACCACGTTTAAGTTCATAAAATGAGAAAAAATATCCGACATAAAAATAGTTCGAGTACAAGAACAAGAAAGTTAAACGAATTCTAACTCATTGCCCCTTATTTATACTCTGTTTTTCGAATTTGTTAACGTCACCTAATTTGATTTAATATTTATAATTTTTCCCCGTAATTAGATATTTCTGTTGAGAAATAAAAATATTATTATTATTATGTTTATGGTCAGAGTATTCGTGATATCATTTTTTTAAGCAAGACAAGTTGAAAAATGATCAATTTCCGTTTTTGAGTCCTGCACAGGTAATTGAACACATTTCAATGCCCTTTTGGTGTATCGAGTCGACACATTTTATCCAAGTCGGTACATATCGTCAAAGTTGGACTTTTTTTTACCCAAAAACGTGTTTTTCTTGTTCGGGGATTGAAGGGTTCGAAAAGGGATCATTCCAATCTGAGTTTACCTCCCTAAAGTAGGGCCAAAATGAGATTTTTACCCGTAAGAATCATCAAATTTGGTTAAAAAGTCGCTGAGTTATGTGCGATAAACCTCAAAATGCACTTTTTTTTCAAACACCCATAACTTGGTGCCAAATCGTCATAGGAACTTCGTTTTTCGAGTCCTGCATAGGGAATTGATCAGATTTTAATGCCTTTATGGTGGATCGAGTCGACAAAATTTTTCCAACTCCATAGACATCGTCAAAGTTGGACATGGCTTCCTGAAAAAAACATTTTTTTTACAGGGTTGCTAGAGAGGGGCGGAAGGGGTTACGCTTAAGTTCGCAGGCATGACTTTGAAGAAGACACTTCAAAGTTTTTTGCCCTCAAAGATTCATCGAAATCGATTGAAAATACGCCGAGTTATGGCGAGTTGAAAATGGTCTAAATTTTCACGAATTTCAAGTGTTTCATTTTTTTTCCAGTGTATAATACCCATCACTAGATTTTAACATAATAATTATTTATTAAATATTAAATTTAAAATTATTTTAAACTTGGCTAGAAAAAATTAAAACTTTAAACTTTTCAAAAAAATTATTTAAGCTTGGACTTGGAAACTTAAAACTTTTAAGAAATTATATTTAAACTAGTCTCAAAAAAAATTAAATCTTAAAACTTAAAAAATTATTTAAGCTTGGCTCGAAAAAATTAAAACTTAAAACTCTTGGCTAGAAAAAATAAAATAATTTTCAACCAACTTGAAACTTTTCAAAATTACTTAAAATTCATTAAATATTGAGTTTGTGGAATATACATCCCATTACCAGGTATTGCGATAATCTAATGAAAAATTTAAAGTTGTAAAAGATTCAAATAAATTTACATAAGAACAACTGCCATCGACCAAAACTTAACAAATTTACTTTCATTTCGTGTCGAATTATGATTTTAAAAAATAAATACAGATATTCGATATTCTTAAATTTTGAGATATTTTTCATTCGAAACAGAATGACGAATTGTGATTTTTTTTATTTTTTTGAAGTTGAGAAAAATAAAAAGTTTCAACTTTGATCGAAACTGCAGTCACTAATAAATAAATAGTGTGATATTAACTAAATAAAATTACGTTTTATTTAAAAACTTTCAACATTTACTCATAATTCACACGAATTTAAGAATCAGTGAAAACTATGACACTTCATTTCGTTTAAACGGTTTCATTTTTATAATTTTTGAAAGTCGATAAAAATATAAGAAGTTTCAAAATTTACTCATAATTCTATCGAATTTAAGATTCCGTGAAAACTACAAATGTGTCGTTCATAAATTTTTGAATAATTTCATTTAAACAGTTTGATAAGTTACGAACTTTTAATAAATTTTTGGGACTCGAGAAAAAAAAATGAAAACAATAGCCATCGATTTAAAACTTTTCAAAATTTCTATAATTCATTTTTATAATTTTTAAAACTCGAGAAAAATATAAAATCCTTCAAAATGTACTCATAAATCAATCGAATTTAAGAATCAGTAAAAACTACAAATACACTTTTGAATAATTTCAATTGAGTGGTTCCATTTTTATAATTTTTGAAAGTTGAGAAAAAAATTTACTCATAATTCAATAGAATTTAAAATTCAGTGAAAACTGCAAATGTGTCGTTTATAAATTTTTCAATAATTTCATTTAAACGGTTTGACAAGTTACAAAAATTTAATTCAATTTTAGGACATCAGAGGAGGATATTAGAATGCCATCGATTTAAAACTTTTCAAAATTACTTTAATTAATTTTTATAACTTTTTGAAGTCGAGAAAAATATAAAAACTTTCAAAATTTACTCATAATTCAATTGAATTCAAGAATTAGTGAAAACTACAAATGCATTGTTATTCAAACATCATTTTAACGGTTTCATTTTTATAATTTTTGGTTTGAGAAAAATGTAAAAACTTTCAAAATTTACTCATAATTCAAGCGAATTTAAAATTCAGTGAAAACTGCAAATGTGTCGTTCATAAATTTTTGAATAATTTCATTTAAACGGTTCCATTTTTATAATTTTTGAAAGTTGAGAAAAATATAAGAACTTTCAAAATTGACTCATAATTCAATCGAATTTAAGATTCAGTAAAAACTGCAAATAAGTCGTTGAAATGAATTTTTGAAAATGTTGGTTTTATTATTTTGAGCACTGAAAACATCGCAGAAAAATATAAAACGCGCAGACAAAATTCCATAAAAAATCATCCTCAATGGCCGAAGTATGGCTCATTCAAAATCAATTTGGTTTTTGTAAACTCCGCAGTTTTTAATGGAGATATGGATTTTTTCAAATTTTAGTTTTAATTTTTTGAGCACTTGAATGAAAACATCGCAGAAAAAATATAAAACGCTTAGAAAAAATTCTTTAAAAAAATATCTTCAAAGGTCGAAGTGTCGCTTATTCAAAGTCAATTTGGGTTTTGTAAATTTCACAGTTTTTAATGGAAATATGAATTTTTGAAAATTTTAGTTTTATTTTTTTGAGCACTTGAATAAAAACATCACGGAAAAAAATATAAAACGCGCAGACAAAATTTCATAAAAAATCATCTTTAGTGGTTGAAGTATGGCTTATTCAAAATCAATTTGGTTTTTGTAAATTTGACAATTTTTAATGGGGATGTGGATTTTTGAAAATTTTAGTTTTATTTTTTTGAGCACTTGAATGAAGACATCGCGGAAAAAAATATAAAACGAGTAGAAAAAATTCCTTATACAATATCCTCAATGGTCGAAGTATCGCTTATTTAAAACTAATTTTTGATTTTTGTAAATTCAACAATTTTTAATGGAGATATGGATTTTTGAAAATTTTAGTTTTATTTTTTTGAGCACTTGAATGAAAACATCGCAGAAAAAAATATAATACGCGCAGACAAAATTGTATAAAAAATCATCCTCAATGGCTGAAGTATGGCTAATTCTAAATCAATTTGGTTTTTGTAAATTCGACAATTTTCAATAGAGATATGGATTTTTGAAGATTTTTGTTTTAATTTTTTGAGCACTTGAATGAAAACATCACGGAAAAAAATATAAAACGCTTAGAAAAAATTCCTTAAAACAATATCTTCAATGGTCGAAGTATCGCTTATTCAAAATCAATTTGGTTTTTGTAAATTCCACAATTTTTAATGGAGATATGGATTTTTGAAAATTTTAGTTTTAATTTTTTGAGCACTTGAATGAAAACATCACAGAAAAAATAAAAAATGCGCAGATAAAATTCCATCAAAAATCATCCTCAATGGCCGAAGTATGGTTCATTTAAAATCAATTTGGTTTTTGTAAATTCGATAATTTTCAATAGAGATATGGATTTTTGAAGATTTTCGTTTTATTTTTTTGAGCACTTGAATGAAAACATCGCAGAAAAAATACAAAACGCGAAGACAAAATTCCATAAAAAATATCCTCAATGGTTAAAGTATTGCTTATTCAAAATCAATTTAGTTTTTGTAAATTTCACAGTTTTTAATTGAGATATGGATTTTTGAAAATTTAAGTTTTATTTTTTTGAGCACTTGAATGAAAACATCGCAGAAAAAATATAAAACGCAAAGACAAACTTCCATAAAAAATATCCTCAATGGCCGAAGCATCGCTTATTCAGAATCAATTTGGTTTTTGTAAATACGACAATTTTCAACAGAAATATAGATTTTTTAAGATTTTCGTTTTAATTTTTTGAGCACTTGAATGAAAACATCGCAGAAAAAAATATAAAACGCGTGGAAAAAATTCCTTAAAACAATATCCTCAATGGTCGAAGTATCGCTTATTTAAAACTAATTTGATTTTTGTAAATTCAACAATTTTTCATGGAGATATGGATTTTTGAAAATTTTATTTTTATTTTTTTGCGTGCTTTTATAATTTTCTTTATGGTGGGCCGTTAAAGCTTTATAAAAGTCTAGGGTATTATTGAATACTTAACACCTGTCAATTTGTGCCATAACAACGAAAAATTAATAAAAGTCAAATTTTATTCAAATAATAAAAAAAAACGATTATAATATATACAGTACGAATCAAATCAAAATGATTAAGTGCATACACTTACCTTTAACACAAAAATAAAGATAATACATGTTCCGCTACACAAGCCACACGAGTTTTTCATTAACTTGTTTTTGCGTTAGTTATCACATAAAACTAATTAATTATTACCGCGCGTCAGGTAAACACTCGAAATAATATTGTAATCTGATATTACAGTAATTAAAATCGCATTTGCTATGCTCGCCAGCCGTAAAATGTACATCTAGTTATTTTTTCTGCGTTCATCTAATTTCTGTTATAAAAAATAACATGCATAGCATAAAGTTACAGCCAATGCACACGTATAATTTTACATGTTTTCACTGTTTTATTTCATTTTATCCGATCGATGACGGGTCGCTTAAGTAATTTGGGTCGGCCCGAACTGACTTGTATTGTAGATTATTAAAAAGTATTAAATATTTAAGTGTTTATTTATAAACGAAACACAATCATCAATATACATACGTATTATATATTCTGAAGGTGTAATTAATGTCATAAAAAGTTTTTTTTTAAATATTTTTGTTAAAAAAAATCCTCGTATCATGTAATACTCTTATCTGTCTGTTCTTGCAGAGGTACGAACAGGTTGAATATTCATGTATTCAGGCTATATTTCGTTTTATTGAATTTATTTGATGTTCTAAAAAGTTTACTTGTATGGAAATATTTTTGATATAAAAATTGTAAAACTCTCATCTGTGTCGTTCGGAGAATTTTTTCTTTTTCTGTCAAATCTCCGTTCCCCGAACTTGATTTGTAGGCGTACCTCGTTCGGCGCACAAATTAAAACTCGTATCGCTTTCACGTGTTTCTCACACAAAAACTTTTAAAATTCGAGGGCGTCTCGAATTTTCGGTGCCCTTTTCCGAGAAATAAGTCACGGCAACATCTGTGGGGTGTCTGACTGACTGTCCCAACAAGAACCGCCCGGCCATCCCACGCCTTTCAACTCCCAACAATAGATACCGATCTATTTTTGCAGTCTTCACGGGAACCCGTAATGCTAGCTGAAAGAAGAAAAGAAAATACTTTCACTCATAAATCTGCCGGAACACACGCACACAAATACAAGTAGTACTTATTGTCGCAGTTGTTGTATTCGTAAAACGATACATTATCGTTCGGATAATGCAAGGATTAATTATTAACGCAAGATGGTTGTTAAACGTCAACTAAGTCTATCTAGAGTGACAGTGATATTTAAATGTCAGATCACAAAATATTGGTTATAACACTATCCTCGCGATGCTGGGGTACCGCAGCTTCCATCGCAATTGGCAGATTAACAGAACATGTAAAACGATGGTAAAGTTGTTCAATCGATGTTTTAAAATGCATCACGAAGCAAGTTTATATTAATTATTATTAATAGAGTTATTTTACACATTTACACGGGCGAAGGATCTCGTGATCAATAGCCCAACAAGTACCATATTTTTTAGATAAATTTCTACGGATATTAATACAAATTGCAGGGAGACTAATTGTCGTAAAATTAACTTAACAACATAATTGTGTATTAATAAACGTCCGTCCGTAATTTTAATTAAATAATGGCGCCCGCTCCAATTAAAAACAATAATTACGGAAAACCGTTTCGCTCCTGCATTTAAAACAATTTATCAAAATTTCCAAATAAAATAAAAATTTCCAGCAGGAGCACACGCACGCACGCCAGAAAACGGACATCATTAACGGCCTTGTAATTTATGCAAAAATGAAAATAATATTTTTTTTCGGTGCCATTGTTTGAATAATTTTACGTCGATTGAATTTTTGATGAGCGCCCGATAATTAAGTGGCGGAGCGCGATAATTAACGAGTTTTTAAGTAATTGTCATTAAAATAAAATGATTTGTCCGTACATGGCATTACAATAAATTAAAATAAATTAGGCGCGGGCAACGTCGTCGTCGTCTGCGCCGCATAAATTTGGGCGTTAATCGGACGCCATTTCTTTTTTTCTTTCGGTAATTATTGGGTTTTCCTTTCTCTCGTATTTTTTTGTATAATTAGGTGGCGGCCCTTGCGGCGTATTTTACCATACAACAATGGAAATTCGTATAGGAAACTTGCGGGCTTAAAATTTAACAATAATTTCTTCATAAATATTTACTCATTAAATCATTATATTTATCCCAAAAAAAAAAAAAATTGATGAATTAACTATTTTTGATTAGTTCAGTTTAGTTATTTTAAAGAAGACAACTTTTTTGAGTTGTTACAGATGTCCGTGCATCTGACTCCTACAAATTTTGACTTTTTCGGACGAGTGCGAAAATTTTCCAAAACAATTTTTACCGGAAATATCCATTTTGAGGTCCCTAGAGACGATTCGGACAATTTTTGTGGAAAATAATGTTTTGTGTTGGTGTATGTTTCTCAGCCTGTGGGTAAAAAGGTTTTCAGTACTTTTCCGTACGAGTGTGGAAAAATTTTTCAAAATTTTTTTTTTTTACATGAAATATCCTTTTTGAGGTTCCTAGAGGCGATTCGGACAATTTTTGGAAAATAATTTTTTGTGTCGGTGTATGTTTCTCAGCCTGTGGGTAAAAAGGCTTCCCGTACTTTTCCGTACGAGTGTGGAAAAATTTTCCAAAAACTTTTTTACCGGAAATATCCATTTTGAGGTCCCTAGAGACGATTCGGACAAATTTTGTGGAAAATAATATTTTGTTTTTTTGTATGTTTCTCAGCCTGTGGGTAAAAAGGTTTCCCGTACTTTTCCATACGAGTGTGGAAAAATTTTCAAAAATTTTTTTTTACCGGAAATATCAATTTTGAGGCCCCTAGAGACGATTCGGACAATTTTTGGAAAATAATATTTTGTGTTGGTGTATGTTTCTCAGCCTGTGGGTAAAAAGGTTTCCCGTACTTTTCCGTACGAGTGTGGAAAAATTTTCCAAAACATTTTTTTACCCGAAATATCAAAAATTATTATATATATTTTTTTAAATTTTCGTTCTGTTCAAGTTTGGTTATCTAAAAATTTAAGAATGTGAGTTTGAGGCGTTTTAAGGAAATACACTTTTGGATGTATTTTGAGAAATTTTAGAAACTTTCAAGTCGCTAGCAATTGTTTTTGTATTTTATTAAAGTCATTAAAATTATTACAATTTTTTTTAAACTTTAATTCTGTTGAAGTGTGATTATTTTAAAATTTAGAAATGTGAGTTTGTGGCGTTTTAAAGAAATACACTTTTGGATGTATTTTGAGAAATTTTAGAAACTTTCAAGTCGCTAGCAATTGTTTTTGTATTTTATTTAAGTCATTAAAATTACTACAATTTTTTTTAAACTTTAATTCTGTTCAAGTGTGATTATTTTAAAATGTAGGAATGCGAGTTTGAGGCGTTTTGAAGAAATACACTTTTGGATGTATTTTGAGTAATTTTAGAAACTTTCAAGTCGCTAGCAATTGTTTTTGTATTTTATTTAAGTCATTAAAATTATTACAATTTTTTTTAAACTTTAATTCTGTTCAAGTGTGATCATTTTAAAATTTAGAAATGCGAGTTTGAGGCGTGTTAAAGAAATACACTTTTGGATGTATTTTGAGTAATTTTGGAAACTTTCAAGTCGTTAGCAATTGTTTTTGTATTTTATTAGAGTCATTAAAATTATAACAATTTTTTTTAAACTTTAATTCTGTTCAATAGTGATTATTTTAAAATTTAGAAATGTGAGTTTGAAGCGTTTTAAAGAAATACACTTTTGGGTGTATTTTGAGAAATTTTAGAAACTTTCAAGTCGCTAGCAATTGTTTTTGTATTTTATTAAAGTTATTAAAATTATTACAATTTTTTTAAACTTTAATTCTGTTCAAGTGTGATTATTTTAAAATTTAGAAATGCGAGTTTGAGGCATTTTCAGGAAATACACTTTCCGATGTATTTTGAGTATTTTTGGAAACTTTCAAGTCGATAGCAATTGTTTTTATATTTTATTTAAGTCAGCAAAATTATTATAATTTTTTTTTAATTCTCATTCTGTTCAAGTGTGATTATTTTAAAATTTAGGAATGTGAGTTTGAGGCGTTCTAATGAAATACACTTTTGGATGTATTTTGAGTAATTTTGGAAACTTTCAAGCCGCTAGGAATTGTTTTTGTATTTTATTAAAGTCATTAAAATTGTTACAATTTTTTTTTTAATTCTCAATCTGTTCAACTGTGATTATTTTTAAATTTAGGAATGTGAGTTTGGGGCGTTTTCAGGAATTACACTTTCCGATGTATTTTGAGTAATTTTGGAAACTTTCAAGTCGATAGCAATTGTTTTTATATTTTATTTAAGTCAGCAAAATTATTACAATTTTTTTTTAAATTCTCATTGTGTTCAAGTGTGATTATTTTAAAATTTAGAAATGTGAATTTGTGGCGTTTACAGGTAATACACTTTCCGATGTATTTTGAGTAATTTTAGAAACTTTCAAGCCGCTAGCAATTGTTTTTGTATTTTATTTAGGTCATTAAAATTATTACAATTTTTTTTTAACTTTAATTCTGTTCAAGTGTGATTATTTTAAAATTTAGAAATGTGAGTTTGAGGCGTTTTAAAGAAATACACTTTTGGATGTATTTTGAGAAATTTTAGAAACTTTCAAGTCGCTAGCAATTGTTTTTATATTTTATTAAAGTCATTAAAATTATTACAATTTTTTTTAAACTTTAATTCTGTTCAAGTGTGATTATTTTAAAATTTAGAAATGTGAGTTTGTGGCGTTTTCAGGAAATACATTTCCGATGTATTTTGAGTAATTTTGAAAACTTTCAAGTCGCTAGCAATTGTTTTTGTATTTTATTTAAGTCATTAAAATCATTACAATTTTTTTTAAACTTGAATTCTGTTCAAGTGTGATTATTTTAAAATTTAGGAATACGAGTTTGTGGCGTTTTAAAGAAATACACTTTTGGATATATTTTGAGAAATTTTAGAAACTTTCAAGTCGCTAGCAATTGTTTTTGTATTTTATTTAAGTCATAAAAATTATTACATTTTTTTTAACTTTAATTCTGTTCAAGTGTGATTATTTTAAAATTTATGAATGTGAGTTTGTGGCGTTTTAAAGAAATATACTTTTGGATGTATTTTGAGAAATTTTAGAAACTTTCAAGTCGCTAGCAATTGTTTTTATATTTTATTTAAGTCAGCAAAATTATTATAATTTTTTGCGCCATAACAAGACGATGGAAAAATTCGTATATTTGTATACAATGGTTTTATTCTTGAATATTTTACACAATAAGAAGAAATAAGTCCAGAATTTTCAACATTCAGAAATACACTAATAATAATAATAATAATAATAATAATAATTCACTAATGTGTAGTATTTTCTGTAGACACAAGTTATGAATATATTTCTTTATAAATTAATTTTTATGGCCACTAGTGGCGATGAAGTGCCAAACACAGGGTATAAATCACCAGAAAGCTTCCATCAGCATCATCATCGTTATAACTTAGTCGCCACAATAGATCATTTTAGTGACAAATAACAGGAAGAGGCCCTGGACGAGAATTATGTATAAATTGCGCCACCGACACCCGAAAACGATACGCCCCCCCAGCATAAGGGATCATTTTCACATGCCGAACATCCAAAACAGACACGACCATGCATTTCGATTTAGGAAGAAAAAAAAAACATCACCCCACAGTTGGGAAAGGAAAACACCAGATCCTAACATTCAATAAATTCTCTGCTTTTACACAAAAATATGCGTTTTATGATCAGATATTTATTTCCCCGTATTTGGTTCAACTGTGTAGATTAGTTCGAAAACAAGATGACCAATAAAAAAATTTTTGGAAATTATTATTATTTTTCCAGCGATAATAAAAACTAAAATTGTATCAATCACTTACTTAATAATTGCTATTGTAAATTCTTAAACATATGTCACTTATATGTAAATATTTTGAATTTTATAACTTTCGTCGATGGAAAAAACGACCGTTTCGCTTTATGGAAAAAATAGTAACAGTTGTTATTTTTAGAGGAAAGAAGTTATAAACATATTACACACATTCAAAATATGCCAACGATTACAATGTTAAAATTACATTTCAAAAAGCTTTCAACAATGTCATGTAAACTATTATGAGTGGCCTCGTTACTGGCATTAGGTATCCAAATGAAGATTATTTTGCATTTCACGAATTTTTTTTCTACAGTATCACTTATAAAGTATTCCGGTGATACAAATATGGCCTCAGAATACTTTCCAGTATTTTGCGTTGTTACAATTCATTACTTAATCAACAAATCAGCAAAAACTGGTTGTAACGTTTCCAAACTTAATAACTGTCATTATTCTAATCATTAAAAATAAATGAAGCAAGCGAACCGTTTTGGAGAATTTACGCAGAAATCGACGTAAAAACAAAATTATTCAATTCCAGTGATGGACTAAAAAAAATTCTCGGTAATTATATTTAAATAATTTTGAAATGAATTAAACAAATGGATAATGTGAAACGAGTACAACAACCACGGAAATTTCTCGGTTAGAAAAATGTTCCGCCCATGCGGGGAAATCGAACCCGCTCGACTCGTGATGCAGCGGGCAAATTCTCGCGCTCTTTATCACTTGTATTCCAGTGACAGACTAAGAAAGAAATTCTCGATAATTATGTTTAAATAATTTCGAAATGAAATGGACAAATGGATAATGTAAGACGAGTACAACAACCACAGAAATTTCTCGGTCAGAAAAATGTTCCGCCCATGCGGGGAATAGAACCCATTCGACTCGTGATGCAGCGGGCAAATTCTTGCGTATGTATTTGTTATCTGAATCTATTCAACGATACTAAGTAAGAAATAACATTCGCATTTGATTCCACAGCCACCCATAACTGCAATCATTGTTGGACACCCGTTATATAATCTTATGTGTAACTTGTTAGTTTATCCACGGAATAATTATTAAACTAAACTACAATTAATAAATTCTCGACGGCACGGGGATCAACACCGTTTAACTCGGAGCAAATCAGGGCAAAGTTGCAGAGTGTATAAAGGTCGTTGCCAACTCGTAAGTGCCAAAGTTTATGCTGCAATTCCTGCAGGAGCACGTCATGGTTGTATTGCAAACAGAGATTAAAATAATTTCCAACTTGTAATAATTATCACCGCATGATTGTAAATTATTATTAAATCAATAATAACTGTAATTGTGGAAATAAATCATTCTTGATATTGATTAAAAATTTCATAATACCATCAGCTGAGCCAGTTCATGTAAGTGTTTTTCATTTTTCAAGTACGAGAAAGTATTATGATCGTGATTTTTTTCAATTTTTTTTTTATTTATTACCATTTTTGAGTGCCATAAATGACAATTTTCAAGGTTTAAAAATGACCACTTTCAACTGTCATCAATGACAACTTTCAAGTCTAAAAAATGACAATTTTCAACTGTGCAAGACATTTTTAAGTGCCAAACAAGACATTTTCAAATGCAAAAATTTTCGAACTGCCAAAAATTATCATTTTTGAATGTTTCAAAATATCACCATTGTCAACTGCCAAAAACGACAATTTTCAGGTGTCAAAAATGAAAATTTTTCATTGCCAAATGTCGCAATCTTCAACTGTTAAAAAAGGTAATTACCAACAATCTAAAATGAACATTTTTAAGTGCCAAAAAACAACTACAAACTGACCATTTTCAAGTGCCAAAAAAGACATTTTCAAGTACCAAAATTGACAATTTTCAAGTGCAAAAAATTACATTTTCCAACTGCCAAAAACAATCATTTCAACTATCAAAAATGATCATTTTCGAGTGCCATAAATGACAATTGTCAAGTTTCAAAAATGACCATTCTGAACTGCCAAAACCGACCATTTTCGAGTGCCAACAATGACAATTTTTAACTGCCAAAAATGCCCATGTTCAAGTGTCAAAAAAACAGTTTTTAAATATCAAAAATGACAATTTTCAACTGTGCAAAATGTGAAAAAGTCAAAATTTACCATCCCAAAAATGGCATTTTCCAAGTGTCAAAAACGATAGTTTTCAACTGTCAAAAATTCTCATTTTTGAGTGCCATAAACGCCAATTTTCAAGGTAGAAAAATGACAATTTTCAGCTGTTAAAAAAGACAATTTTCAAGGGTCAAAAATGACAATTTTCAACTGTGCAAAGTGCCGAAAAAGACATTTTCAAAAGGCCAAACTTGACAATCATAAAGTTCCAAAAAAGACATTTTAAAGTGCCAATTGACAATCTTGAAGTGCCCAAAAAAGCCAAAAATTATCATTTTCGTATACCATAAATAGTTCAAACATTACCATTGTCAACTGCTAAACATGACAATTTTCAAAGTGCCAAAAATGAAAATTTTTAATTACCAAATGTCACATTTTTACTGTTAAAAAGGGCAATTACCAACAGTCTAAAATGAACGTTTTTAGGTGTCAAAAAGGCAATTTTCAACTGTATAAACCGACCATTTTCAAGTGCCAAAAAATACATTTTCAAGTACCAAAATTGGCAATTTTCAAGTGCAAATAATGACATTTTCCAACTGCCAAAGACGATCATTTCAACTTTCAAAAATTATCATTTACGAGTACCATAAATGACAATTTTCAAGCTTCAAAAATGACCATTTTCAACTGTCATAAAAGACAACTTTCAAGTGTCAAGAATGACAATTTTCAACTGTACAAAGTGCCAAAAAAGACATTTTTCAAACTTGACAATCATCAAGTGCAAAAAAATACATTTTAAAGTGCCAAAATTGACAATCTTTAAGTGCCCAAAAATGACAAAATTTATCATTTTCAAATGCCATAAATGGTTAAAAAATTACAATTGTCAACTGTCAACTGCCAAAAACGACAACTTTCAAGTGCCAAAAATGAAAAATTTTATTGCCAAATGTCGAAATTTTTACAATCATTTCAACTTTCAAAAATTATCATTTACGAGTGCCATAAATGACAATTTTCAAGCTTCAAAAATGACCATTTTCAAATGTCATAAAAGACAACTTTCAAGTGTCAAGAATGACAATTTTCAACTGTTCAAAGTGCCAAAAAAGACATTTTTCAAGTGCCAAACTTGACAATCATCAAGTGCAAAAAATACATTTTCAAGTGCCAAAATTGACAATCTTCAAGTGCCCAAAAATGAAAAATTTATCATTTTCAGATGCCATAATTTTTAACTGTTAAAAAAGGCAATTACCAACAGTGTAAAATGGATATTTTTAAGTGTCAAAAAGGCAATTTTCCATTGTGCAAACTGACCAAAAACGACAATTTTCAAGTGCCGAAAAAGACATTTTTAAGTACCAAAATTGCAAAAAATAACATTTTGCATGTGTCAAAAACGATCATTACAACTGTCAAAAATGATCAATTTCGAGTGCCATAAAGTTTCAAAAATGACCATTTTCAACTGTCAAAAACGACAGTTTTTAAGTGTAAAAAATGACAATTTTTAACTGCCAAAAATGGCAATTTTCAGCTGCCAACAAATACAATTACCATCTGTTAAAAATGCCCATTTTCAAGTGTCAAAAAAACAGTTTTCAAATGCCAAAAATGAAAAATTTTATTTCCAAATGTCGCAATTTTCAACTGTTAAAAAGGCAATTACTAACAGTGTAAAATGGACATTTTTAAGTGTCAAAAAGGCAATTTTCCATTTTACAAGCTGACCATTTTCAAGTGCCGAAAAGACATTTTTAAGTACCAAAATTGCAAAAAATAACATTTTGCATCTGTCAAAAACGATCATTTCAACTGTCAAAAGTAATCATTTTTGAGTGCCATAAAGTTTCAAAAATGACCATTTTCAACTGTCAAAAACGACAATTTTTAAGTGTCCAAATGACAGTTTTTAACTGCAAAATATGGCAATTTTCAGCTGCCAACAAATACAATTACCATCTGTCAAAAATTCCCATTTTCAAGTGTCAAAAAAACAGTTTTCCATTGTCAAAAATTACCATTTTCAACTGTGCAAAATAACCATTTTCATGTGGATAAAAATCATGTTTTCCTAGTATCAAAAACGAGTTTTCAATTGTCAAAAATTATCATTTTCGAGTGCCATAATTGACAATTTTCAAGGTTCAAAAATAACCATTTTCAACTGTCGTAAAAGACAACTTTTAAGTGTCCAAAATTTTCAACTATGCAAAGTGCCGAAAACGACATTTTTAAGTACCAAAATTGCAAAAAATAACATTTTGCATCTGTCAAAAACGATCATTTCAACTGTCAAAAGTTATCATTTTCGAGTGCCATAAAGTTTCAAAAATGACCATTTTCAACTGTCAAAAACGACCAGTTTTAAGTGTCAAAAATGACAATTTTTAACTGCCAAAAATGGCAATTTTTAGCTGCCAACAAATACAATTACCATCTGTCAAAAATGCTCATTTTCAAGTGTCAAAAAAACAGTTTTCAAATGTCAAAAATTACCATTTTCAACTGTGCAAAATAACCATTTTCATGTGCATAAAAATCATATTTTCCTAGTATCAAAAACGAGTTTTCAACTGTCAAAAATTATCATTTTCGAGTGCCATAATTGACAATTTTCAAGATTCAAAAATATCCATTTACAACTGTCAAGTGTCCAAAATTTTCAACTATGCAAAGTGCCGAAAACGACATTTTCAAGTGCTACAATTGACAATCTTCAAGTGTCCAAAAATGACATTTTCCAACTGCCAAAAATTATCATTTTCGAATGCAATAAATGGTTCAAATATTATCATTGTTAACTGCTAAAAACTTGACAACTGAAAATTTTTAATTGCCAAATGTGACAATTTTTAATTGTTAAAAATGCAATTACCAACAGTCTAAAATAATCATTTTCAAGTGTCAAAAGGCACGACTGACGAAAAGCCGACCTCGAAATTAGAGATGGTGCCATGGCTCCTTGGCTCTACATAACGAGCCGCCCCTGCCTGCAGTCACAACTACTGGACTGAGCAAAATTCAGACAGACCCATTCTTCTGAAGTGGGCTATACATATTTTTACATTAAATTCAAAATGACAGACTTATTTTATATAGAATAAAAAAAAAACACTTTTGTACTTTGTATAGCACTTTTGTTACAGACTTGTTCTTCTATTTTACTCACAAAAGATGACGGACTCATTTTGTCTAAACATATTTTTACATACGAGAGTAAATGATGCGATCCTTCCAAGAGGTGACTTCATGGGCGAAACATTCCGATCACATTCTTTGACCTTTTTATTGACGTCGGTTGTGCACAAGACGTATTCCATTAAATCTCGCACATAAATTCCATCCACAGTTATAGGTCATGGATACTTTGATGCATTGTGAAGAAAAATATTTAACGACTTCGATTACGTGCTCTCTGTAAAGATCAAAAATAGAAACCCATAAATTGCTTTCTCAGAGCGCCGAAAAATATACAAATTGGTCATCATCGCACAATCAATTCATTAAAGACTTTTGTTGTTTAAGAGAGATCGTTTCAGTGGAGAAAGTCTTAAAAACCGTAAACCATAATAGCAAAATGGTCGATTGAATCAATACAAAACTGTATTTAGAGTTTAACAAAATCTAACAAAATGTCTAGTTTGTCACATCCGCTTCTTCATTCGCCCACTTTAATTTGTAAACAATTTAAAATTACACGACAGGCCATTAAATAATAGATAGGCTTAGCAGGACCAGTGGCGGCTGGTGACGATAGAAACAGGTGGGACCAGTACAAAATTTTACTTGTCATAAGACTTATTTATATTCAAAGTTTTGTTTGAAAATATTTAGAGGTTTTTGAGAGAGACAACCACAGAGGCGAAAATGTTTTCTCCAAAAATTGTCGGAGTCCTCTCCAGGGACCTTAAAACAGATATTTCCGCTAAAAAAAATTTAACAACTTTCACGATGACAATACTTTCTCGTAGATAAAGTCTCCAGGAATCTTAAAACACATTTGTGCTGAATTTAACGTTTTTTGTAAATAGTACTAAAATCGACTGGAAACGCTTAAAAACGGTTAAATTAAATTTTACTGCAGAAATTTTTTAAGTGTAAAAGTTCTTTCTGAACAGAATTGTTTGTAGGACTTTCAGGAACGAAGATAAGGAATTTTTCTTCAAAAAATTTTTTCCATTTTTTTCATGTCCAAGAGCTCATTCTGGACACTATTTGTCCATAAAAAAATGTGTGGAACTTCCAGGTACCGAGATACGCAAAATGAAGTTTTTCGCAAATAGTGCTTAAATCGAATGGAAACGCCTAAAAAACGGTTAAATTAAATTTTTCTTCAAAAAAATTTTGTTTTTGTTTTTTCAAGTCTATGAGCTCATTCTGAACACTATTTGTCCATAAAAAATGTAGCACTTCCAGGAACCGAGATACGCAAAATGAAGTTTTTCGCAAATAGTGCTTAAATCGAATGGAAACGCCTAAAAAACGGTTGAATTAAATTTTTCTTCAAACATTTTTTTTTGGTTTTTTTCAAGTCTAAAAGCTCATTCTGAACACTATTTGTCCATAAAAAATGTAAGACTTCCAGGAACCGAGATACGCAAAATGACGTTTTTCGTAAGTAGAGTTAACAACTTTCCTGCAGAGAAAGTAAAAATAACAAAATAAATAATTAAACCAATAATTTTTCGAATGCCAATTTTTCGATAAAAAATTTCAATTTCCTGTACGTAACTATTATAATTTCGTAATAATACCAAAATATTTCTATTTTATTTTATCTTAAAATGCGCGTTACAAACATTTTCTATAAAAGCTACAATTTTTTTTTTAAATTTAGAAACGATACCGTTTCAAAAATCCAGAACAGATAATCTCATAATTTATTAAAGCTTTACAAAGAATCAATCTCGATTGAATTCTGTGTAATTTTAAAAAGTTTTAATGCGATGGCAATTTTTATTATTATTATTTATTATTTATTAATAAACGGTTACACCTTTTTTACATATATATTTGTTTATATATTTCTTGTCGAATCACCAGAATTTTTACTTTTATATTCGTATAAAATCTATGCATGAAGCATTTAAAATTTTTACAGAATCGTAATTTGGGATGCCAGTATAAGTAAGTTTGGAAAAGTTTAAGTCTAAGTTTACGGAATTTATCTCGAATAAATTTTGACTTATTTTAGAAAATTTAAAGTCAATAGCAATTATTTTGATATTATTTTATCGCCAAAATTGATTCCTGTTCACGTAATGTTTGCCCAAAAGTTACTGACGAAATATTTGTAATGTAAATTTATGAGCAATTTTGAAAAGTTTCCAGACGTTGACAATTGTTTTTATATTTTTATTTCAAGTCACCAAAATTATTGCAATTTTTCAAACCTTACACACATAAAATTATTCCGAAATCTACTGACATATAGCTTTTAACGACAAAAATCTCGAATACATTTTGAATAAATTTAGAAAGTTTCAAGTCGTCGGCAACTGTTTTTCTATTTTTTTTCCAGCAACTAAAATTATTACAATTTTCCACAACTTCACTCTCAATTTACATAAAATTATCCTGAAATCCAGTGACCTATAACCTGTAGCTTTTCATAAAATAAAGCTCGAATACATTTTGAGTAAATTTAGAAAGTTTCAAGCCATCGGCAATTGTTTTTTCTATTTTTTTTTCAAGCTACTAAAATTATTAAAATTTTAGACAACTTCACTCTCAATTCACATGAAATTATCCTGAAATCTAGTGACCTACAACCTGTAGCTTTTCATGAAATAAATCTCGAATACATTTTGAGTAAATTTAGAAAGTTTTAAGTCGTCGGCAATTGTTTTTTTCTAATTTTTTTTTCAAGCTACTAAAATTATTACAATTTTCTACAACTTCACTCTCTATTCACATAAAATTATCCTGAAATCTAGTGACATACAACCTGTAGCTTTTCAGGAAATAAATCTCGAATACATTTTAAGTAAATTTAGAAAGTTTCAAGTCGTCGGCAATTGTTTTTTCTAATTTTTTCAAGCTACTTAAATTATTAAAATTTTCCACAACTTCACTCTCTATTCGCATAAAATTATCCTGAAATCTAGTTACCTACAACCTGTAGCTTTTCAGGAAATAAATCTCGAATACATTTTGAGTAAATTTATAAAGTTTCAAGTCATCGGCAATTGTTTTTTCTATTTTTCTCAAGTTACTAAAATTATTATAATTTTCCACAACTTCACTCTCTATTCGCATAAAATTATCCTGAAATCTAGTTACCTACAACCTGCAGCTTTTTACGAAATAAATCTCGAATACATTTTGAGTAAATTTAGAAAATTTTAAGTCGTTCGCAATTGTTTTTCTATTTTTTTTAAGTTACTAAAATTATTACAATTTTCCACAACTTAACTCTCTATTCGCATAAAATTATCCTGAAATCTAGTGACATACAACCTGTAGCTTTTCACGAAATAAATCTCGAATACATTTTGAGTAAATGTAGACAGTTTCAAGTGTCGGCAATTGTTTTTTTCATTTTTTTTTTCAAGCTCCTAAAATTATTACAATTTTCCACAACTTCACTCTCTATTCACATAAAATTATACTGAAATCTAGTGACCTACAATATGCAGCTTTTTACGAAATAAATCTCGTATACATTTTGAGTAAATTTAAAAAAATTCAAGCATTCGCCAATCGCAGGGGGGCGATTTCGCCCACGTCGAGAAACACTGCTCTAGCTCATGCGTAATAGCGTCCTTATTTTTCAGGTAAAACTAATTTGGTTTAATGTATTTTATTACCAAAGAATCAATCTGTGACTCTATAGTAAAACGTTTTAGATTTTCAGCGTTTATTTAAATTTTATTTAAAGTTAAAAATACCTATTTTTTAACACTAAATTACACATTGTTGGAAATACTTATAAAAAATATAATTCTTTAGAAACCTACATTCAACCTTCATGTAACCCTGCGTAAAATATTATTACATAATTTTTACCGATTACGCCACAATCAGTTGCCAACAATGCTTCATTTTTCGAACCATTAACGACTTGTAAACTATAATCCAACTCAAGACGTTTGTGTTCGTATTGCAATTATTTTAATTATTAACATTAAATGTACAAACTTTATACCTATTCAACCATATTTGGTATTAAAATATCATTTACATACAAGCAAAATTTATTTGATATCCAATGCTCCTTTAGACTTTATGGTGATTATTATTACATAAAAGGAGTTACAATTCAGTTTTATAGCACGCTGTATCAATTAAATACTCAACATCGATATAAAACCGAAATTCCATTTAGCCTCTTGCAAAATCGAAACACCGTTAGAGAATAGAAAATAGAGCCCTCACTAAAAGTCACCTTTCGGCACTCACGGATTGATTCATTCCGGACGATTAAAATTTTCATAAAATCCTTTATTGCGGGATTAGTAAATTGCGAGTGGCCCACATGTGGGGGCCGTTGCGTAATGGCATTATTAGTGCGGTCGGGTCCGCAAGAAAACTTTTACACTTAACGATCCGCCATAAAACTGGATCGTTCCGCGGGTTTATACGCCTAGAAATTGATTATAATTGTTTTATTAATATCGTAACAACGCCGCAGAGTGCCGTGGACGCTATATAATTATCCCGATGGCTCTTAATAAGCATCGGATGAGTAATATTGCGTGGAATTTGCATTTTTGACTTTACGGCGCCGCGATCGAGGTCTCGGACGGCCTAGAATATCCGTTTTTAGTATTTTCCCACACCTCGGGATGTAATCATTATCTGTATGAAGTAAATACATTGATGTAGTCATTGCGTCGTTAATAAATTTAATATCTAAACATCAGTTCCTTTCTTACGTGCTTAGTGCATCGACATAATTTTTTTCCAACGCCAACTATTTTTTACGCATTTTTTTTCTCAACACTACTCATCGGTGTTCGCGTTTTTTTAAAAATTTATAACTTCAAATCCATTTGTTGGATTTTCAAAAACCAAATTGATTCTGCAAAATTAATCCTTTCTTACGTGCTTAATGTATCGATATAATTTTTTTCCAACGCCAACTATTTTTTACGCAATTTTTTTCTTAACACTACTCATCGGTGTTCGCGTTTTTTTGAAAATTAATAACTTCAAATCCATTTGTTGGATTTTCAAAAACCAAATTGATTCTGCAAAATTAATCCTTTCTTACGTGCTTAATGTATCGACATAATTTTTTTCCAACGCCAACTATTTTTTTACGCAATTTTTTTCTTAACACTACACATCGGTGTTCGCGTTTTTTTGAAAATTAATAACTTCAAATCCATTTGTTGGATTTTCAAAAACCAAATTGATTCTGCAAAATTAATCCTTTCTTACGTGCTTAATGTATCGACATATTTTTTTTCCAACGCCAACTATTTTTTACGCAATTTTTTTCTTAACACTACACATCGGTGTTCGCGTTTTTTTGAAAATTAATAACTTCAAATCCATTTGTTGGATTTTCAAAAACCAAATTGATTCTGCAAAATTAATCCTTTCTTACGTGCTTAGTGCATCGACATATTTTTTTTCCAACGCCAACTATTTTTTGCGCAATTTTTTTCTTAACACTACTCATCGGTGTTCGCGTTTTTTTGAAAATTTATAACTTCAAATCCATTTGTTGGATTTTCAAAAACCAAATTGATTCTGCAAAATTAATCCTTTCTTACGTGCTTAGTGCATCGACATATTTTTTTTCCAACGCCAACTATTTTTTGCGCAATTTTTTTCTTAACACTACTCATCGGTGTTCGCGTTTTTTTGAAAATTTATAACTTCAAATCCATTTGTTGGATTTTCAAAAACCAAATTAATTCTGCAAAATTAATCCTTTCTTACGTGCTTAGTGCATCGACATTATTTTTTTTCCAACGGCAACTATTTTTTACGCAATTTTTCTCTTAACTCTACTCATCGGTGTTCGCGTTTTTTTGAAAATTTATAACTTCAAATCCATTTGTTGGATTTTCAAAAACCTAATTGATTCTACAAAATTAATCCTTTCTTACGTGCTTAGTGCATCGACATAATTTTTTTCCAACGCCAACTATTTTTTGCGCAATTTTTTTCCTAACACTACTCATCGGTGTTCGCGTTTTTTTGAAAATTTATAACTTCAAATCCATTTGTTGGATTTTCAAAAACCAAATTGATTCTGCAAAATTAATCCTTTCTTACGTGCTTAGTGCATCGACATAATTTTTTTCCAACGCCAACTATTTTTTACGCAATTTTTTTCTTAACACTACTCATCGGTGTTCGCGTTTTTTTGGAAATTTATAACTTCAAATACATTTGTTGGATTTTCAAAAACCAAATTGATTCTGTAAAATGAATCCTTTCTTACGTGCTTAGTGCATCGACATAATTTTTTTCCAACGCCAACTATTTTTTACGCAATTTTTTTCTTAACACTACTCATCGGTGTTCGCGTTTTTTTGAAAATTTATAACTTCAAATCCATTTGTTGGATTTTCAAAAACCAAATTGATTCTGCAAAATGAATCCTTTCTTACGTGCTTAATGTATCGACATAATTTTTTTTCCAACGCCAACTATTTTTTACGCAATTTTTTTCTTAACACTAGTCATCAGTGTTCGCGTTTTTTTGAAAATTTATAACTTCAAATCCATTTGTTGGATTTTCAAAAACCAAATTAATTCTGCAAAATTAATCCTTTCTTACGTGCTTAATGTATCGACATATTTTTTTTCCAACGCCAACTATTTTTTACGCAATTTTTTTCTTAACACTACACATCGGTGTTCGCGTTTTTTTGAAAATTAATAACTTCAAATCCATTTGTTGGATTTTCAAAAACCAAATTGATTCTGCAAAATTAATCCTTTCTTACGTGCTTAGTGCATCGACATATTTTTTTTCCAACGCCAACTATTTTTTGCGCAATTTTTTTCTTAACACTACTCATCGGTGTTCGCGTTTTTTTGAAAATTTATAACTTCAAATCCATTTGTTGGATTTTCAAAAACCAAATTGATTCTGCAAAATGAATCCTTTCTTACGTGCTTAATGTATCGACATAATTTTTTTTCCAACGCCAACTATTTTTTACGCAATTTTTTTCTTAACACTAGTCATCAGTGTTCGCGTTTTTTTGAAAATTTATAACTTCAAATCCATTTGTTGGATTTTCAAAAACCAAATTAATTCTGCAAAATTAATCCTTTCTTACGTGCTTAGTGCATCGACATTATTTTTTTTTCCAACGGCAACTATTTTTTACGCAATTTTTCTCTTAACTCTACTCATCGGTGTTCGCGTTTTTTTGAAAATTTATAACTTCAAATCCATTTGTTGGATTTTCAAAAACCAAATTGATTCTGCAAAATTAATCCTTTCTTACGTGCTTAGTGCATCGACATAATTTTTTTCCAACGCCAACTATTTTTTACGCAATTTTTTCTTAACACTACTCATCGGTGTTGACATTTTTTTGAAAATTTATAACTTCAAATTGGTTTATGTTAGAATTATATTTTTTATGCACAATTATAGATAACGTTACTGCGAATTAAATATACTTTTCAGATTTCAATTTTCTCTTTCAGTTCCTCAGTTATGTGAGTTAGAATGCGCATCTGTTGTGAGTTTTGTTTTATCAACCGAGTAATTTTTTTTAAATTAACTATTTTAATAATCATCGTGGATATTATGTAATACCTTTTTCTTCATCAAAAGAATAAGACAAATCGATTAGCGTTAAAAAATTTCATCGAGAAAAAATTGCTGAAAAGTTCACCATTGTGGAAAATTTGGAAAAAAGTCGATTTTTCAGACTTTGAACGGCCGTAGCGGCTAAACGAAGAATCAAAATCGAACGCGGTTTTTAAATCTGTGCTTCTTGCGTGCTAGTTAGTCGGATTCAATTGAAATTGGCGATTTGTAATTTTTGACGAAAACGTGAAAAACTAGCTTCTTACTTTTGTTCAAAAATTGGCTTTGAAATGAATTCCTGAAGAAACCACTGGTTCGATTCGAGGTTTCTATACGTCACTGGAAACATCACTTCAAGACGCTTTAGAAAATGCACTTGCGCAAAAACAAATGTCAATTTTAAGCCCGTGACGCGTCAGCAAAGAAAACTCGAAAATGGAAAAAATCGAAAAAATTAACTTTTTTAATAATCATCGTACACCTTTATGTTTTTTCGTCATTTTTAATTTCGTATTCATGGTCCCATTTTTCTTCCACATCTAACTGTACACCGAAGAATTAACACTAATAATACATCAACGTTTTACAACCACGTAAGCCAACATATAAACAACGAGATTATCATAAATTCGCAAAACACTGTGTAAAACGAAACAAACTCACATTCTAATAATGTAATAATTTTGGACGCATCCATAAATCAAACCCGAATCCACAGGAGTTGCACTTTGATTTACAGTTTACGGAGGCAAGATGTTAATTTCAATTTAAAGAAGACGAAAAAAAAACGAGCGGAGATTTACAGTTCTGCGGCAGAAATTTTGGTTATGTAATTAAATTAAACATTCCGGAGAATTATTATTTATCGCGGGCAGAAGAATGCCCCGTTATAAATTAGATTGTTTGATGTTCTTGGGATGTTGACTGGATGTTAATTTGTCACCATTAAATGTAAATATTTAATTAGTGTTTCTTTTATAATTAAATAATTTAAAAAATATTTTGAGCACGTACCGGGTTTCGTGTAATCGTAAAATTTCAGAAAACGTCTACACCAACTTTACAGTGTGATTTATGGTTACAGACAGACATGGTCGTAATAGTACAGTCAAACGCAGTAACGTTAATTTTTCGTAGATTTTGTTTATTTTGTTTATTTCATAAATTCTAATTTTTTTTAACACGTTAACTGCGGCTTTGATTTTTGTGTGACTTCAAAATAAGCGGTACGGGTCATATAATGGGATAAGTGGTAGAGTAGCCTTAATGGCTAAACTTCGCCCATTACTGTAAATTAAGACGTTTATTATTATTATTATTATAAACCCCGTATTTTCTTTTTAATTTTGTTTCTGCAAACCTAATAGAATTAATCGATAAGACAGATTAATATTAATCTGTGATCGATACCAAAAAATTTTCAATTCCGTCAAAGTACGACGAAGTTACAACCTTCGCCCGTAGAATTCTATTCCGACAATTAGGGGACACATATGCCCCGTAACGCACTGAACGTGTTAAAATATTTTTATTCACGCTGAATGTACATTTCGGACAAGATGTGTCCATTATCAAGAGCCTCCAGTATTAAACCAGTTATGAATTTTAACACAATTTTAGAGTCTAGCTTAACAAGTATCACGTATAAACTATTTATAAACCAATCCGCTTGTTTGTTAACGACGATATTACTAACAATTTTCTGATGTACACTCGTAATGATTGATGGTGTATTGTTGGCATACATGAAAACTGAATTGGGTATGCGGTTTGCAAGATCATTTATGTAGATTATAAATAGAATGGGGCCGAGTATTGAGCCTTGCGGCACCACGCACGACACGTTTAATTATTCGATGTCTTGATATGTATGCAGTTCGATGTCTACTTATAGAGTTCTTGACTTTCACACTTTGTTGTCTATTTGCTGAAGTATGTTGCAGGGAATTCCTATGTAAATAAATAACAGAGGCAGTTGAACTAAGAAAAATAACATGGAGAGAATATACAAAATTTATGGTAAATACTATTGTTTTTCACCTCCGCCATTGGTGACGCAAATTTAATGGTGACGCCGGTCTCACGCACCGGAGTTTTCAACTGAAGATTTTTCAAAACGTGTACTAACCCTTTGCACTCGTATTTATTGGTGATAACACGTCTTGTATCGACAATAAGTCGACATACGAGTGCAAAGGGCTAATAGTTCATGTTTTTTTTTTAATGTATGCTCTTTGACAATAAAACAAAAATATTTAATCAATTTAAGCTCTGCAATGTGGCAGCTGCTCGAAATTGCAACAAAAAAGAATAACGGAGAATAAACTTATTCGACACACCCGGTCTCACAGACCGGTAGGGTCACCATTGGCGGATTAACGAGTTTTTGGTTATCTTTTCATACTACACTTTTTACTGTCTCTGCTTTTATAAGTATTATCGTAATTTTTTTTATCCGTTTTGACTTCCATTGAAGTGTATCCTTTTTTCAGATCAGAAAATAATTTAAAACGCATTGAAAAATTTCAGGAGCTTTTGTAACCCAATAAAGTGATTATAAACCCATCCAAAATTTGTACATGTGTTACAGGTTACTAAGAAACAAGAGGTGTTTGTGACCGTCATGAGAAACCGCCTCCCAAGAAAACGATGTCGACCACACCATCATCTTCTGAAGATATGACGACGGGAAATTATCGGCAACCCTACTACCAAAAAACGGCCCTTTTAAGGGCCACAAAAACTAATTAATTCTATTGATTCTTCTACATTGTCAATGATGAATGAATGAATGAATGCATGTGGAACTAAAAAAAGTAATTTGGGCGCTAAAATAATAATTTCACATTTTTAAATTATTTTCGCGCCCAAATTACTCTTTTAATTTCTGCTATCCTGTTACTCCTGGTCCAAATTTTCGAGCAAAAATAGTGCGAAAAATTCATAAAAAATTTATTTTATTTTCGCGCCCAAATTACTCTTTTCATTTCTGCTATCCTGTTACTCCTGGTCCGAATTTTCGAGCAAAAATTGTGCGAAAAATTCATAAAAATTTTATTTTATTTTCGCACCCAAATTACTCTTTTCATTTCTGCGATCCTGTTACTCCTGGTCCAAATTTTCGAGCAAAAATTGTGCGAAAAATTCATAAAAATTTTATTTTATTTTCGCGCCAAATTACTCTTTTCATTTCTGCGATCCTGTTACTCCTGGTCCAAATTTTCGAGCAAAAATTGTGCGAAAAATTCATAAAAATTTTATTTTATTTTCGCGCACAAATTACTCTTTTCATTTCTGCGATCCTGTTACTCCTGGTCCGAATTTTCGAGCAAAAATTGTGCGAAAAATTCATAAAAATTTTATTTTATTTTCGCGCCCAAATTACTCTTTTAATTTCTGCGATCCTGTTACTCCTGGTCCAAATTTTCGAGCAAAAATTGTGCGAAAAATTCATAAAAATTTTATTTTATTTTCGCGCCCAAATTACTCTTTTCATTTCTGCGATCCTGTTACTCCTGGTCCAAATTTTCGAGCAAAAATTGTGCGAAAAATTCATAAAAATTTTATTTTATTTTCGCGCCCAAATTACCCTTTTCATTTCTGCGATCCTGTTACTCCTGATCCAAATTTTCGAGCAAAAATTGTGCGAAAAATTTATAAAAATTTTATTTTATTTTCGCGCTCATATTACTCTTTTCATTTCTGCGATCCTGTTACTCCTGATCCAAATTTTCGAGCAAAAATTGTGCGAAAAATTCATAAAAATTTTATTTTATTTTCGCGCACAAATTACTCTTTTCATTTCTGCGATCCTGTTACTCCTGGTCCAAATTTTCGAGCAAAAATTGTGCGAAAAATTCATAAAAATTTTATTTTATTTTCGCGCACAAATTACTCTTTTCATTTCTGCGATCCTGTTACTCCTGGTCCAAATTTTCGAGCAAAAATTGTGCGAAAAATTCATAAAAATTTTATTTTATTTTCGCGCACAAATTACTCTTTTCATTTCTGCGATCCTGTTACTCCTGGTCCAAATTTTCGAGCAAAAATTGTGCGAAAAATTCATAAAAATTTTATTTTATTTTCGCGCACAAATTACTCTTTTCATTTCTGCGATCCTGTTACTCCTGGTCCAAATTTTCGAGCAAAAATTGTGCGAAAAATTCATAAAAATTTTATTTTATTTTCGCGCCCAAATTACCCTTTTCATTTCTGCGATCCTGTTACTCCTGATCCAAATTTTCGAGCAAAAATTGTGCGAAAAATTTATAAAAATTTTATTTTATTTTCGCGCTCATATTACTCTTTTCATTTCTGCGATCCTGTTACTCCTGATCCAAATTTTCGAGCAAAAATTGTGCGAAAAATTCATAAAAATTTTATTTTATTTTCGCGCACAAATTACTCTTTTCATTTCTGCGATCCTGTTACTCCTGGTCCAAATTTTCGAGCAAAAATTGTGCGAAAAATTCATAAAAATTTTATTTTATTTTCGCGCCTAAATTACTCTTTTCATTTCTGCGATCCTGTTACTCCTGATCCAAATTTTTGAGCAAAAATTGTGCGAAAAATTCATAAAAATTTTATTTTATTTTCGCGCCCAAATTACTCTTTTCATTTCTGCGATCCTGTTACTCCTGATCCAAATTTTCGAGCAAAAATTGTGCGAAAAATTCATACAAATTTTATTTTATTTTCGCGCACAAATTACTCTTTTCATTTCTGCGATCCTGTTACTCCTGGTGGAAATTTTTGTGTGAAAATTTTGTTAAAAATTAAATTAAAAACGTGAAATTATTTTCGCGCCCAAATTACTCTTTTCATTACTGCGATCCTGTTACTCCTGGTCCAAATTTTCGAGCAAAAATTGTGCGAAAAATTCATAAAAATTTTATTTTATTTTCGCGCCAAATTACTCTTTTCATTTCTGCGATCCTGTTACTCCTGGTGGAAATTTTTGTGTGAAAATTTTGTTAAAAATTAAATTGAAAACGTGAAATTATTTTCGCGCCCAAATTACTCTTTTCATTTCTGCGATCCTGTTACTCCTGGTTGAAATTTTCGAGCAAAAATTGTGCGAAAAATTCATAAAAATTTTATTTTATTTTCGCGCCCAAATTACTCTTTTAATTTCTGCGATCCTGTTACTCCTGGTGGAAATTTTTGTGTGAAAATTTTGTTAAAAATAAATTGAAAACGTGAGATTATTTTCGCGCCCAAATTACTCTTTTTATTTCTGCGATCCTGTTACTCCTGGTGGAAATTTTTGTGTGAAAATTTTGTTAAAAATAAATTGAAAATGTGAAATTATTTTCACGCCTAAATTACTCTTTTCATTTCTGAGATCCTGTTACTCCTGGTGTGTACTAATAGTTCATGTTTTTTTTTTAATGTTACTCTTTTTAATTTCACATGCATTCATTCATTCATTCATCGTTGACAATGTAGAAGAATCAATAGAATTAATTAGTTTTTGTGGCCCTTAAAAGGGCCGTTTTTTGGTAGTAGGGTTGCCGATAACATGCCGTCGTCATATCTCCAGAAGATGATGGTGTGGTCGACATCCTTTTCTTTTCTTCGCAGGCGGTTTCTCATGAGGGTCACAAATACCTCTTGTAAAAAAAAAACATGAACTATTAGTACACACAGGATCGCAGAAATTAAAAGAGTAATTTGGGCGCGAAAATAAAATAAAATTTTTATGAATTTTTCGCACAATTTTTCTCGAAAATTTGGACGAGGAGTAACAGGATCCCAGAAATGAAAAGAGTAATTTGGGCACGAAAATAAAATAAAAATTTTATGAATTTTTCGCACAATTTTTGCTCGAAAATTTCCACCAGGAGTAACAGGATCGCAGAAATGAAAAGAGTAATTTGGCGCGAAAATTAAATAAAATTTTTATGAATTTTTCGCACAATTTTTGGTCGAAAATTTCCACCAGGAGTAACAGGATCGCAGAAGTGAAAAGAGTAATTTGGCGCGAAAAAAAAATAAAATTTTTATGAATTTTTCGCACAAGTTTTGCTCGAAAATTTCCAGCAGGAGTAACAGGATTGCATAAATGAAAAGAGTAATTTGGGCGCGAAAATAAAATAATTGTTTTATGAATTTTTCGCACAATTTTTCCTCGAAAATTTCCACCAGGAGTAACAGGATCGCAGAAATGAAAAGAGTAATTTGGCGCGAAAATAAAATTTTTATGAATTTTTCGCACAAGTTTTGCTCGAAAATTTCCAGCAGGAGTAACAGGATTGCATAAATGAAAAGAGTAATTTGGGCGCGAAAATAAAATAATTGTTTTATGAATTTTTCGCACAATTTTTCCTCGAAAATTTCCACTAGGAGTAACAGGATCGCAGAAATGAAGAGAGTAATTTGGCGCGAAAATAAAATAAAATTTTTATGAATTTTTCGCACAAGTTTTGCTAGAAAATTTCCAGCAGGAGTAACAGGATTACATAAATGGAAAGAGTAATTTGGGCGCGAAAATAAAATAATTGTTTTATGAATTTTTCGCACAATTTTTCTCGAAAATTTGGACAAGGAGTAACAGGATCCCAGAAATGAAAAGAGTAATTTGGGCATTAAATTTTTATGAATTTTTCGCACAATTTTTCCTCGAAAATTTCCACTAGGAGTAACAGGATCGCAGAAATGAAAAGAGTAATTTGGCGCGAAAATAAAATTTTTATGAATTTTTCGCACAATTTTTCCTCGAAAATTTCCACTAGGAGTAACAGGATCGCAGAAATGAAGAGAGTAATTTGGCGCGAAAATAAAATAAAATTTTTATGAATTTTTCGCACAAGTTTTGCTCGAAAATTTCCAGCAGGAGTAACAGGATTGCATAAATGGAAAGAGTAATTTGGGCGCGAAAATAAAATAATTGTTTTATGAATTTTTCGCACAATTTTTCTCGAAAATTTGGACAAGGAGTAACAGGATCCCAGAAATGAAAAGAGTAATTTGGGCACAAAAATAAAATAAAATTTTTATGAATTTTTCGCACAATTTTTGCTCGAAAATTTCCACCAGGAGTAACAGGATCGCAGAAATGAAAAGAGTAATTTGGGCGCGAAAATTATTTCACATTTTCAATTTATTTTTAACAAAATTTTTACACAAAAATTTTAAATCGGAGAAAGTAACATGATGGTCACATCACCATTTTTTTCATGCATTTTTGTCCTAAAAAAATGGACAAAATCGTGAAAAAACATCATCACCATTTTTTCTCGTTAATTTTAATTATTTTTTACTAACCATGTTATATCAATGTAAAGCTGATTTAAAGTTCTATTCAATGACACAAATATTCAAGGTGTTCCTTAAAAAAACAGCAACTTTGTGTCGTAGGTCTTAAATTAAAAGTCAAAATGAAAAAATAAGCACGCTACCGAATTTTGCGAAGAAGACCACACAAAAAATGATTTAGCCGTTTTTTTGCACATCTTACAGTTATTGCCAAAAATTGAAAAAACGCCCGATATCTCCCAAACTCATCAAGTTAGCCGTGATTTTATATCAGAAAAAAGAGGTCATTACGTGTACAGGACGGCAAACGTAACTTGCCGTTGCGCAGTGGCAAAATTGTGGGCGGAACCTTCGAAGGGCGCTCTCTATAGTTTTCGTGAAAAGTTGTACATTCATTTTCAAAAGTGACAGTGCATTAATTATGTGGAGGAGAGTGCCCGATAAAGTTGTAAATGAATATCGCACGCGAAGAATATGTGCTTGCTTATTACAGAGACAGTGCTCGGCCGGCTGTAGAGAGAGAGAGCTTTCGCTTGCTCTCTGCGCGTCTGGCCAACTTACATTTGCCGTCCTGTATATCAGATTTTTTTTGGGTTGCCGAGATAGCCTTAAAAAACATGGAATTTGCAGCCTCGCTTTAACCAATCCAACAGAAAAGATTTTCGAGATGAATACACCAAACCGCAATCTCCTAAGAATTTCTTCAATTTCGAACTGTTGAGCTCTTTCTCGTTAGCAAACAAACAGTATCAGCCCATCAGTTTCAACTTAACGCACCATGAAACCGCGAATGTCCACACGGACTAAAACAAAGAGTGGTTACTTATCGCAACGTCCATAATTCAAAATTAAAGAAAAAAAAAAGATAACAGATAACGCACCACCACAGCAGCAAATAAACAAACACACATCGGCGTACCTAATAATTAGCACGCCATTCAAATGAAGACCGCGCGCACTTCCTCGGCTCGCACAAAGCGATTCATTGTCTTCGCGAATTATTAATCGTTATAATTACGTGGCAAGTGCTTTGTTATAAATTGGATATTATAAATTACGGCCCTATTTGCGCGCGGTGGTTCATTAAATGATCGCTCCGATAACTACCCGAGAGCTAATAATAATTTTTATTCAGATCGTATCTCCGCGCCCAACTGGCCAACGGTAGTAACGCCGAGAGGAGAAAGAGAGAGAAGAAAAAAAAAATTGCAATTTGCCTTTTATGCTAATCGGATTTTTGTTTCGTGTACGGGGGTACACAAAAAGGAAAAAATGGAGAGCGTAGGCTGCTCCAACAATTTATCGAAGGAAAATTTTTTGAATTTGGTGAATATAGTTTTTTTTTAAATATATTTACATGGATATGAACAATGATACATTATTATTTAGTTTCCAAAAACATACTGCTAGTGTCCTATGATGTTTCCACCAAGCCATTTTTAACCCTTTGAGTCCCAAGCAACGCGATCGCGCTCTTGAGATTTTTTGTCGAGTCTCTCCGTTTGGCGTTTTTTGGCCATGTGCTTCCAACGCCTCCTACGACCAACGGGGTTAATCCGGAAATTCCGTTTCTATTATACGAAGAAATTATACATAAAGTCCTCATTTCATTTCACCTTTGACAGTATCAATTTGCATGTTGAATACTTGTAACAGCGAACCAAAAATTTGGCGAGTGCGGACGTTCGCAGGTGCAAAAAAACCAACCTGGCCATTATAACTCAAGCGTATGGAAATGTAATCCTTAATTATAAGCAGCGTGCAGCTATAATCATCAATTCATCGAATTAACCGTAATTAATTCAGCTTATTAATGTCCACGGCGGAGATTTGGAGTCCGCAGAGGCGATTATCAATTAAAAATATTGTTCCTCTCTTCGCGGTCGTGCATGCGCCTCCGTGTGTACAGTAATATTAGTTATGGATGACTTTAAATTTTTCAAGACGACGTTGTTTATAACGGGGACGTCTCGTACGGCGTGAAGTTTATTGTAAGAGGTCCAGAAACGGCTGTAAAGTATACATGTAACGCCATGCTCTCTCCACGGTGCACCATGTGCCGGGATAGTTTAATTGTGAAATACTGGGGACTCTTCGGAGACAATTGCGCAAGTACGAGGAATGTATGGTAATCTATTGCGTGAATACGGCTGTCGTTTATCCGCTGTTGTTCGATGCAGCCTGAAAAAATTAATCGCAATTTTTATTAAATTGCCTGGTATAAATCAATTGTTTCAACAGAATACCAAAAATAGTTTCATTCTTGACGTTTTAAAAAAATTTGAAGCTAATTCCACAGAAGATTAATTTTTTACAATTTTTCAAAATCTTAAACGCATTTTTAATGTTTTAAGTGTTGCCATTTTATTTCCGGCTGGAATCAATTGTTTTAACAGAATACCAAGAATAGTTTCATTCTTGACGTATTTAAAAATTTTGAAACTACTTCCACCGAGGATTAATTTTTTACAATTTTTCAAAATCTTAAACGCATTTTTAATGTTTTAAGTGTTGCCATTTTATTTCCGGCTGGAATCAATTGTTTTAACAGAATACCAAGAATAGTTTCATTCTTGACGTATTTAAAAATTTTGAAACTACTTCCACCGAGGATTAATTTTTTACAATTTTTCAAAATCTTGAACGCATTTTTAATGTTTTCCGTGTCGCCATTTTATTCCCAGCTGGAATCAATTGTTTTAACAGAATCCCAAGAATAGTTTCATTCTTGACGTTTTTAAAAATTTTGAAGCTAATTCCACCGAGGATTAATTTTTTACAATTTTTCAAAATCTTGAACGCATTTTTAATGTTTCGAGTGTCGCCATTTTATTTCCAGCTGGAATAAATCAATTGTTTCAACAGAATCCCAAGAATAGTTTCATTCTTGACGTGTTTGAAAATTTTGAAGCTAATTCCACTAAGGATTAATTTTTTACAATTTTTCAAAATCTTGAACGCATTTTTAATGTTTTAAGTGTGTCATTTTATTTCCAGCTGGAATCAATTGTTTTAACAGAATGCCAAAAATAGTTTCATTCTTGGCGTATTTGAAAATTTTGAAGCTAATTCCACCGAGGATTAATTTTTTACAATTTTTCAAAATCTTGAACGCATTTTTAATGTTTTAAGTGTGCCATTTTATTCCCAGCTGGAATCAATTATTTTAACAGAATACCAAAAATAGTTTCATTCTTGGCGTATTTGAAAATTTTGAAGCTAATTCCACCGAGGATTAATTTTTTACAATTTTTCAAAATCTTAAACGCATTTTTAATGTTTTGAGTGTTGCCATTTTATTTCCAGCTGGAATCAATTGTTTTAACAGAATAACAAGAATAGTTTCATTCTTGACGTGTTTGAAAATTTTGAAGCTAATTCCACCGAGGATTAATTTTTTACAATTTTTCAAAATCTTCAACGCATTTTTAAAGTTTCGAGTGTTGCCATTTTATTCCCAGCTGGAATAAATTAATTGTTTTAACAAAATCCTAAGAATAGTTTCATTCTTGAAGTATTTGGAAATTTTGAAGCTAATTCCACCGAGGATTAATTTTTTACAATTTTTCAAAATCTTGAACGCATTTTTAACGTTTTGAGTGTCGCCATTTTATTCCCAACTGGAATCAATTGTTTTAACAAAATCCCAAGAATAGTTTCATTCTTGACGTATTTGGAAATTTTGAAGCTAATTCCACCGAGGATTAATTTTTTACAATTTTTCAAAATCTTGAACGCATTTTTAAGGTTTTAAGTGTGCCATTTTATTTCCAGCTGGAATCAATTGTTTGAACAGAATCCCAAGAATAGTTTCATTCTTGACGTATTTGGAAATTTTGAAGCTAATTCCACCGAGGATTAATTTTTTACAATTTTTCAAAATCTTGAACGCATTTTTAATGTTTTGAGTATTGCCATTTTATTCCCAGCTGGAATAAATCAATTGTTTCAACAGAATCCCAAGAATAATTTTATTTTTGACGTATTTGAAAATTTTGAAGCTAATTCCACCGAGGATTAATTTTTTACAATTTTTCAAAATCTTCAACGCATTTTTAATGTTTTGAGTATTGCCATTTTATTCCCAGCTGGAATAAATCAATTGTTTCAACAGAATCCCAAGAATAGTTTCATTCTTGACGTGTTTGAAAATTTTGAAGCTAATTCCACCGAGGATTAATTTTTTACAATTTTTCAAAATCTTGAACGCATTTTTAATGTTTTGAGTTTCGCCATTTTATTCCCAGCTGGAATCAATTGTTTTAACAGAATACCAAGAACAGTTTCATTCTTGGCGTGTTTGAAAATTTTGAAACTAATTCCAGGGAAGATTAATTTTTTACAATTTTTCAAAATCTTGAACGCATTTTTAATGTTTTGAGTGTCGCCATTTTATTTCCAGCTGGAATAAATCAATTGTTTCAACAGAATCCCAAGAATAGTTTCATTCTTGACGTGTTTGAAAATTTTGAAGCTAATTCCACCGAGGATTAATTTTTTACAATTTTTCAAAATCTTGAACGCATTTTTAATGTTTTGAGTATTGCCATTTTATTCCCAGCTGGAATAAATCAATTGTTTTAACAGAATACCAAGAATAGTTTCATTCTTGGCGTATTTGAAAATTTTGAAACTAATTCCACCGAGGATTAATTTTTTACAATTTTTCAAAATCTTGAACGCGTTTTTAATGTTTTGAGTGTCGCCATTTTATTTCCAGCTGGAATCAATTGTTTTAACAGAATACCAATAATAGTTTCATTCTTGGCGTATTTGAAAATTTTGAAACTAATTCCAGGGAGGATTAATTTTTTACAATTTTTCAAAATCTTGAACGCATTTTTAATGTTTTGAGTGTCGCCATTTTATTTCCAGCTGGAATAAATCAATTGTTTCAACAGAATCCCAAGAATAGTTTCATTCTTGACGTGTTTGAAAATTTTGAAGCTAATTCCACCGAGGATTAATTTTTTACAATTTTTCAAAATCTTGAACGCATTTTTAATGTTTTGAGTGTCGCCATTTTATTTCCAGCTGGAATAAATCAATTGTTTCAACAGAATCCCAAGAATGGTTTCATTCTTGACGTGTTTGAAAATTTTGAAGCTAATTCCACCGAGGATTAATTTTTTACAATTTTTCAAAATCTTGAACGCATTTTTAATGTTTTGAGTGTCGCCATTTTATTTCCAGCTGGAATAAATCAATTGTTTCAACAGAATCCCAAGAATAGTTTCATTCTTGACGTGTTTGAAAATTTTGAAGCTAATTCCACCGAGGATTAATTTTTTACAATTTTTCAAAACCTTGAACGCATTTTTAATGTTTTCCGTGTCGCCATTTTATTCCCAGCTGGAATAAATGAAGTGTTTCAACAGAATCCCAAGAATAGTTTCATTCTTGACGTGTTTGAAAATTTTGAAGCTAATTCCACCGAGGATTAATTTTTTACAATTTTTCAAAATCTTGAACGCATTTTGAATGTTATAAGTGCTGCCATTTTATTCCCAGCTCGAACCAATTGTTTTAACAGAATACCAAGAATAGTTTCATTCTTGGTGTATTTGGAAATTTTGAAGCTAATTCCACCGAGGATTAATTTTTTACAATTTTTAAAAATCTTGAACGCATTTTGAATGTTTTAAGTGTCGCCATTTTATTCCCAGCTGAAATCAATTGTTTTAACAGAATACCAAAAATAGTTTCATTCTTGACGTGTTTGAAAATTTTGAAACTAATTCCACCGAGGATTAATTTTTTACAATTTTTCAAAATCTTGAACGCATTTTTAACGTTTTGAGTGTTGCCATTTTATTCCCAGCTGGAATCAATTGTTTTAACAGAATGCCAATAATAGTTTCATTCTTGGCGTGTTTGAAAATTTTGAAGCTAATTCCACCGAGGATTAATTTTTTACAATTTTTCAAAATCTTGAACGCATTTTTAATGTTTTGAGTGTTGCCATTTTATTCCCAGCTGGAATCAATTGTTTTAACAGAATCCCAAGAATAGTTTCATTCTTGACGTATTTGAAAATTTTGAAACTAATTCCACCGAGGATTAATTTTTTACAATTTTTCAAAATCTTGAACGCATTTTTAATGTTTTGGGTGTCGCCATTTTATTCCCAGCTGGAATCAATTGTTTTAACAGAATACCAAGAATAGTTTCATTCTTGGCGTGTTTGAAAATTTTGAAGCTAATTCCACCGAGGATTGATTTTTTATAATTTTTCAAAATCCTGAACGCATTTTTAATGTTTTGAGTGTCGCCATTTTATTTCCAGCTGGAATAAATCAATTGTTTCAACAGAATCCCAAGAATAGTTTCATTCTTGACGTGTTTGAAAATTTTGAAGCTAATTCCACCGAGGATTAATTTTTTACAATTTTTCAAAATCTTGAACGCATTTTTAATGTTTTAAGTGTGCCATTTTATTTCCAGCTGGAATCAATTGTTTTAACAGAATACCAAGAAAAGTTTCATTCTTGACGTGTTTGAAAATTTTGAAGCTAATTCCACCGAGGATTAATTTTTTACAATTTTTCAAAATCTTGAACGCATTTTTAATGTTTTGGGTGTCGCCATTTTATTCCCAGCTGGAATCAATTGTTTTAACAGAATACCAAGAACAGTTTCATTCTTGGCGTGTTTGAAAATTTTGAAGCTAATTCCACCGAGGATTGATTTTTTACAATTTTTTTAAATCTTGAACGCATTTTTAATGTTTTGAGTGTCGCCATTTTATTCCCAACTGGAATCAATTGTTTTAACAAAATCCCAAGAATAGTTTCATTCTTGACGTATTTGAAAATTTTGAAGCTAATTCCACCGATGATTAATTTTTTACAATTTTTCAAAATCTTAAACGCATTTTTAATGTTTTGAGTGTCGCCATTTGATTCCCAGCTGGAATCAATTGTTTTAACAGAATACCAAGAACAGTTTCATTCTTGACGTATTTAAAAATTTTGAAACTACTTCCACCGAGGATTAATTTTTTACAATTTTTCAAAATCTTGAACGCATTTTTAATGTTTTCCGTGTCGCCATTTTATTCCCAGCTGGAATAAATGAAGTGTTTCAACAGAATCCCAAGAATAGTTTCATTCTTGACGTGTTTGAAAATTTTGAAACTACTTCCACCGAGGATTAATTTTTTACAATTTTTCAAAATCTTGAACGCATTTTTAATGTTGTGAGTATTGCCATTTTATTCCCAACTGGAATAAATTAACTGTTTTAACAAAATCCCAAGAATAGTTTCATTCTTGACGTATTTGAAAATTTTGAAGCTAATTCCACCGAGGATTAATTTTTTACAATTTTTAAAAATCTTGAACGCATTTTTAATGTTTTAAGTGTCGCCATTTTATTCCCAGCTGAAATCAATTGTTTTAACAGAATTCCAAGAATAGTTTCATTCTTGGCGTGTTTGAAAATTTTGAAGCTAATTCCACCGAGGAATAATTTTTTACAATTTTTCAAAATCTTGAACGCATTTTTAATGTCTTAAGTGTTTCCATTTAATTCCCAGCTGGAATAAATCAATTGTTTTAACAGAATGCCAAAAATAGTTTCATTCTTGACGTATTTGAAAATTTTGAAGCTAATTCCACCGAGGATTAATTTTTTAGAATTTTTCAAAATCTTGAACGCATTTTTAATGTTTTGAGTGTTGCCATTTTATTCCCAGTTGGAATAAATCAATTATTTTATAACAGAAAACCAAGAATAAATTCATTCTTGACGTATTTGAAAATTTTGAAGCTAATTCCACCGAGAATTAATTTTAAATCGTATTGAAAATATTTTTTTCTATATTTGAACTTTGAAAAAACACTTTAAAATTTAACGAATAGATTAATTTGATGTTGGATACTTTGACATTATCAAAAATAGATAGGAAATAATCCGGTTGTTAGTTGTTTGCGAATTTCGATTAGAGATCTGCATCAACATGAACTCCGGAAGATTAATCTCAAATTTTCTTGCAATAATGCATAATTTTCAGATTATCCATGTCCGGGAATTGATGATTACATTCTAAACATTAGATGTAAACTTATATGAATTTTTATCAACGACGCAAAGCACGAAAATGTTCTAAAAAACTAATTGGTACATTTCGTCCTGTCTAGCCTACGTACATTCAGAGCTCTAGATTTCGTATACACTGGATTTTTCGGCATTAATCATTTTAATTTTTTTTTGACGTCGGCAACTCAGCTATCTGCCACAACTGTTTCCTTGTAGATTTCTATTTTTATCCATTTTAAATATGATTTGATGATTTTATTTTTGGAAAAAAACTTTTCAATTTCGATTGCTGAAAGAATTTAAATGATATAATAAGTGCAATCAAGCTTGCGCTTCTGGTAAAAACAATTGGTTATTTGTGAGGTGCCTCAAATTTATAGATTATTTTCTATTCTTAAAGCATGATTAAAATAATAATTTGCGCAAAGCCGTGGGATTAGATAAACTCGTTAAGAAAATATTGTTCAGCGGCCATAAATCCATATTTTATTTGGCTCCTCGCGAGTCTGGGCAGGGACCATAAACAAGTTATGACCGATTTCGCGTCGAATGGCCGGTCCCGGACCCTCGCATTCTTAGAAACCGAACGGAGAGTCCATTTACTGCCGTTTATTCTCCTCTTTTTCGAGTCTTCTTGTTGGGCGTTTTTTCGCGCTCGAAAGCGATTATAGGCTCTCGGAATTAATATCGGTACCAGGAGCCGGAGAACACTCCTTTCATTTTAAATTAAATTGCTTTAGTTACCTTAACAACCAACCAGAAACTCAATTACGCCGATGCCGATGCACCGAACAAATAAACAGCGCGCATGCAAATTTTTTCGAAAAATTCGGGTCCGAACTTCTTTTCATTTATGGAAATTGATGGCGTCACGTCGGGGGCATTAATTCCGTCGGATCAATGGCGACAATGCGCTCGAATTAGTTTGGCTCATTAGACGTCATAATTTAGGTCCGCGCTGCGAAACTGTAGGGGGGATCTGATCCGGGGGCCCGGGCGAACTAAGCCAAATTGATTGCCGATGTAAAAATGTTGAAATCCCCGATTTCCAATTCCGAGAAGTCGTCCGCTTCAAATGAATCAAATCCATCTAAGGCGAATTATATTTTTACCGCACCTTTTGTTGCTGCACCTTTAAATGTCTTCGTTGTTTATTATCCTTTTGAAAAAGTATTGATGATGTTGATATGCTTATTGCATAGTTTCATCTTCATTAAGATTTTTAGAATATAAACAAAATCATTTCAACGTAATTTCATCGTGTCAGCACATAACCGAAGTAGAGAGATGTTTGGTTTATAATTTTTTTTTAATTTTATCGTTTTGAAATATCAATTTTGGAGATAAATTTAAGCTTTACATGTCTTTAATCAAATTTGCTGTATTTGCTCTTTGAGTTGATCTAAGATGAAACAATTTTTAATCCAAGTTGTTTCTCTGGAAAAGAGGCTGCGCTAGAAGACAAATTTGAATGACCAAAATGCACTTTGACCAGAAATTGTTCTGTGAATTTCAAATTTCTTGTGACAGATGCTAAAAATTGTGACAGATTCATTATGGATAATGTGTCTTTATATCTGTCTTAAAAGAAATTATCCTAAAGTTTCCGTAACAAAAACGGCTGCGCTAGAAGACAAATTTGAATGACCAAAAATGCACTTTGACCAGAAATTGTTCTGTGAATTTCAAATTTGCAATTTTTGAGTAAAATTAAGAATGTTTTTCGTCAAAATTTTCAAATCGCCAGTTCTAGTTGAATATAACTAATTTACACACAATGAGCACAGATTTGAAAACCGCATTCAATTTGGAGTTTTCGCCCGTTCAAAATCCTCGTGGGCCAACCTTTTCTCGCGGTGTTCAATACCTTACTTTGCCCACTTGTGCAGTAAATTGCCTACTGTTGACACACTCATCTAATGCCTAACATATTCAGTCAAGGACGAGCAGTCACTTGCTCTTGTTGTGAAGTGTTTTCTTTTTTGCTCTTGATTTAATGTGATTGTACATTTTCAGTTGTTCTGGCTTTTAGGTTTATCTGCGCATCTACCTATTACGGCATCGTCAAATGTTTACAAGTCACCAATTATCATAAAACTAAGCGGCAATTAGGGAAGTCGAAAAAGAGCTTGAAAATAAATTTTAAATCGCCAAGGAATTTTAAACTTCATCGACTTAGGCGATTTCAACTCAAATGAGGACGGTTGTGTTCTTAAGTGGTTTGAACAATCAAGGGATCAGAAAATTCCAATGAATGACCATATTATGATTGGGCAATCAAGCTTTCAAAGTCAGCACAGGCTGATTGGACAGTTTCAAAGATAGAAACGATATTTCTTTCAAGTCATTTATGCCATCGAGTCTTGTAAGTTAGAGGCTAATAATTCTTATATAAGGGACCACGGCTTCAAACCAAAAGCTATGTGGGATGTTATGAACTCTAAGAGGACTTCTAATATGAATAAAGAGCCGCCAAACATTTCAGCAACTGAATCTTAGACACGTTACCCGAATTCGACGTTGACCCTTTAATTTTAATGTCTAGGAACCCTCCCAAATGTGATGGATATTTTAAACTTTCTGAAATACTGTAAGAAACGCTATATATTGCTTGAACAAAAAAAAAACAGTAAAAGTAAGGATATCTATGGACTTACTTGTGATGTAGTCAAGGCTGTGTGGAGTCCTATTTTGATAAAACGATGATTTGCAAATCTAATTTAATTTTTGTAGAAACTCGTCGACACGTTTTATATATTTTTTTTATTTTTTTGCTCGTGTATTACCCAATTTGAAAACTAAAATTTTCAAAAATTCAACACTCACGAAATAATTGGCGGATTTTCAAAAACTCTATTTAGTTTGATAAAACGATGATTTGCAAATCTGATTTAATTTTTGTAGAATTTAGTAGATACGTTTTATATATTTTTTTTAAATTTTGAACTCGAATATTACACAATGCGAGATCTAAAATTTTCAAAAATTCACAATTCGCGAAATAATTGGTGAATTTTCAAAATCTCCAATTAGTTTGATAAAACGATGATTTGCAAATCTAATTTAATTTTTGTAGAAACTCGTCGAAACGTTTTATATATTTTTTTTATTTTTTTGCTCGAGTATTACCCAATTTGAAAACTAAAATTTTCAAAAATTCAATACTCACGAAATAATTGGCGGATTTTCAAAAATTCTATTTAGTTTGATAAAACGATGATTTGCAAATATGATTTAATTTTTGTAGAATTTAGTAGACACGTTTTATATATTTTTTTAAAATTTTTAACTCGAATATTACACAATGCGACATCTAAAATTTTCAAAAATTCACAATTCGCGAAATAATTGGTGAATTTTCAAAATCTCTATTTAGTTTGATAAAACGATGATTTGCAAATCTAATTTAATTTTTGTAAAAATTCGTCGACACGTTTTATATATTTTTTTTTCTTTTTTTGCTCGAGTATTACCCAATTTGAAAACTAAAATTTTTAAAAATTCAATACTCGTGAAATAATTGGTGGATTTTCAAAAACTCTATTTAGTTTGATAAAACGATGATTTGCAAATATGATTTAATTTTTGTAGAATTTAGTCGACAAGTTTTATATATTTTTTAAATTTTTAACTCGAGTATTACACAATGCGAGATCTAAAATTTTCAAAAATTCACAATTCGCGAAATAATTGGTGAATTTTCAAAATCTCCATTTAGTTTGATAAAACGATGATTTGAAAATCTAATTTAATTTTTGTAGAAATTTGTCGACACGTTTTATATATTTTTTTAATTTTTTTGCTCGAGTATTACCCAATTTGAAAACTAAAATTTTCAAAAATTCAATACTCACGAAATAATCGGCGGATTTTCAAAAACTCTATATAGTTTGATAAAACGATGATTTGCAAATATGATTTAATTTTTGTAGAATTTAGTAGACACGTTTTATGTATTTTTTTAAATTTTTAACTCAAGTATTACACAATTCGAGATCTAAAATTTTCAAAAATTCACAATTCGCGAAATAATTGGTGAATTTTCAAAATCTCCATTTAGTTTGATAAAACGATGATTTGCAAATTTAATTTAATTTTTGTAGAAACTCGTCGACACGTTTTATATATATTTTTTATTTTTTTGCTCGAGCATTACCCAATTTGAAAACTAAAATTTTCAAAAATTCAATACTCACGAAATAATTGGCGGATTTTCAAAAACTCTATTTAGTTTGATAAAACGATGATTTGCAAATCTGATTTAATTTTTGTAGAATTTAGTGGACACGTTTTATATATTTTTTTAATATTTAACTCAAGTATTACACAATTCGAGATCTAAAATTTTCAAAAATTCGCAATTCGCGAAATAATTGGTGAATTTTCAAAATCTCCATTTAGTTTGATAAAACGATGATTTGCAAATCTAATTTAATTTTTGTAGAAATTCGTCGACACGTTTTATATATTTTTTTGCTCGAATATTACCCAATTTGAAAACTAAAATTTTCAAAAATTCAATGCTCACGAAATAATTGGTGAATTTTTAAAATCTCTATTTAGTTTGATAGAACGATGATTTGCAAATATGATTTAATTTTTGTAGAATTTAGTCGGCAAGTTTTATGTATTTTTTTAAATTTTTAACTCGAGTATTACACAATGCGAGATCTGAAATTTTCAAAAATTCACAATTTGCGAAATAATTGGTGAATTTTCAAAATCTCCATTTAGTTTAATAAAACAATGATTTGCAAAACTAATAACAATAATCTTCCTAGACCAAAGTAACTGGCGAAAAAGTGTTTTAAGAATTTATTAAATATTCTCGCTGAGCTTGAAACTACAGGTAGTGCCATGGCTCCTTGGCTCTATATCACGAGCCGCCCCTGCGTTGTAGACCTTCAAACCGAGGGTTTTATTATGCGAAATTCTCCTCGGAGAAGTGCGAGAAATGTTCAGTTCCTGAGAACGATGAGGAGTTGATGTTGATGCGTGTTCACCTACACTCTGAGCAACAACAGCATCAATGTTTAATGTTGGCGGCGTTTACTTAGTGGTACATCTTGATTGTAGATTGGAATAAAACACTTATGTTTGAAAATGACCAGTGAATGGTCGAAACTAGTCACATAAATCAAATATAGTGGTATAAAAAAGTTAAAGTGTTTTATTCCAATCAACAGCATCAATGTTTTCGGCCGAGAGCACTGGAAGAGAACTTGAACGTGTTGTTTTATCCACTAACGATCCAGTTTCGTGAACTCGTTTTACAAATCGGTCCACAAACTGCGTTGAAGGCACTTATTTTCTATCGAATTGTTTTCGTAAAAATTTTACGGTTTGAGTAGAAGACTCCCCATTTTGGAAGTAAGTTTTGAAAACTTCCTAAATATTTTTCAAGTGTAAAGGGTCCAATTTCGTACATGCCAAACAATAAACTACATTTCTGTCATTATACCTCTCAAAATGAAAATAAACGGTAGTTCAAATTCCAAACGTTAGATGGCCCACCAATTATAATAAAAGTGTCTTAATATACAAAAGATTTTCTGGTTTTATTTTAGTGGCACGCTAATTTGAATTGCCTGTTTTGTGGCACGCCAATGCATTCGGGTTGCCGACCGCTGGACAAACTGATCGGTTAAGCCAGTAAGAATGGACACTTTGTGAAAAGTAAATTAGGGTAATCTAACCTTTTGACCTACAACCACGAGTACTGCTAGTGTTTAAATGTTCGGGCCAAACATAACGAGCACGAGCGTGTCTCGTGGCGAGCCCCTTGGGCCAATCACATCGAGCACGAGCTCAACTCGTGGCGCAGCGCTTGCGTTAGTAGTGCTCGCATTTTTTTGCGAAACAGAATTTTTTGAAGGCCATATTTTACGTTTTCAGTGAAAAAGCATGAATTTGTGAGAATACAATTGGGCACGCCAGGCCCTCAGTCGGACTGGTTTCTGCTGCTGCATTCGGACATAAGTAAAGTAGGCCAAGGGGTTAAAGTAGTAAGGTCTATTTTTAGAATGGAATTACACCAAAGCTTGGAATATTCTTGGTAACTCCTACAGTAATGACTTTCCAAAATTGTTCAGAAAAACAGAAGACGAACAAGAGTGGAGTTTTGTGAATGATTCCTTCTGTCAAATAATTTGCGCACAGTTGACGCAAGGCGCAAGGTGATGCGCGACTCTTGTCTATGGAGTCCTGAGGTCCCCAAAAAATCCATGAGTAAAATATAATCATTGAACAGTTCAATATTACATTAAGGATTACATTGTTGACTTTCATCTGTAAGGATTAGAACGCAACATCCATTTGCCATTTTGTTGTAATCCCTTTATCAACCGCACCTATCTTATCTCTGTCCACATAACCGGAGCGAATCTGAATCCGATAAAGTGCACCGGCTAATCCCTTGATCCCACCTGTAAATCTCTTAATTGCGTCCATATGGTACCGCCCTTCCATTAAAAAAAAACAAGGAACGTGAAGAACGGGATTGAATAGAGTTGTCGTTCAGGTTGCAATAATACATTAGGAATGATGACTGTGTTTTATGGAGTGGCAGGCGGCGGCGGAGGCGGGAGGGAGCGCAAAAGGGGGGCCCATTATTCGGCGGATTATTGGAGTAAATAAGCAATCAGGGCTTGACGTGTGATTGACAGGGGCCCTCTGGCCGTGTTTAGTCAAGTAATGGCACCGCAAACACGCATATGCCACCAGATAACTATTAATACCGCCATCAATGCAGTGCAAATACACGGGGTATGCATTTTGCACCGGTGGCGCACGTACGTGCACTGATTGAACCGTGTCCAAATCGGATCCGAAAAGGTCAGTCCGATCGAAAAATGGTCCTACGCTGTCGCCCTTAATTGCCAAACATCGACGACGCTTTTTCACACGAATCCCAATTTAATTAATCCCCCGCGGAGTATCAAATCAAACAATTATCATTTTTCTCACCATCTCGCACTATTTTGTGGATCTTGTCAGGCACAGGTCTGCGCCTTTCTTTGCTTAAAGACATGCAAAATGTGCACTTTTTGGTGTCTCAATGTCAACTCGCTTAACACAATGCCTGAAAATACGAACACATTCAGTGTGGCGATAACTGACGTCTTGCAATAGAAAACGCGCGTTGCGTAGGTAAGGGCCACTTTCAGAAGCGCCACCGACGGACGTTAGCAGCGCTGCGAACGCGCCACCGTTCAGCGTTAGTAGCGCTACTAACGTCCGTCAGTGGCGCTTCTAACGTCCGTTAGAAGCACTTCTTTATACAGATATTTCCACAAAACAGCCATTACAGTGTTGCCGTAGACAACATATTATATACACAATTTGTACCATAAATTTATTTATACCTAATACAACAGATGTATACAGTGTTGCCAGGAGTAATTTTTAATTTTCCCAAAATATTTCATAAAAACCCTCCAGAATACCCCTCGCATAAAATACCCACCCCAAAACACCCATAATTATTTTTCCAGAAATATCTGAAATGGACTAGAGAGTTCAAAACGTACATTTCTCTTAAAAAAAATTGAAATTTTTTTCACGATTACAATACAGACACACATAATTTTTCTTTTCAAGAAATATTTGAAATCAAAAACGGATACTTTCGTAAAAATTTTCACGGTTACAATACAGACACGCATAATTTATTTTCTAGAAATATTTGAAATGGACTACTCTAGTGACCTCAAAACGGATATTTCCGTTAAAAAAAATTTTGGAAAAACTTTCACGCTCACAATATGTACACACACAGGCACATACACACCACATTTTTTTTCAGAAATATTTCAAATGTACTCTAGGGACCTCAAAACAGATATTCCCGTTAAAAAAATTTTTGCAAAAATTTCACGGTTAGTACAGACACACAATTTTTTTCCAGAAATATTTAAAATGTACGCCAGGGACCTCAAAACAGTAAAAAAAAAATTGAAAGAATTTTCACAATCGCAATACAGACACACACACAATGTTTCTTTTCCAGAAACATTTGAAATGGACTCTAGAGACTTTAAAACAGATATTTCCGTAAAAAAAAATTGAAAAATTTTTCACAATCACAATGGAGACACTCATACACAATTTTTTTTCCCAGAAATATTTGAAATGGACTCTAGAGAGCTCAAAACGAATATTTCCGTTAAAAAAATGTTTGGAAAAAATTTCACAGTAACAATACAGACACACAAACAATTTTTACAGATACACATACAATTTTTCTTTTGCAGAAACATTTGAAATGGACTCTAGAGACCCGAAAACGGATATTTCCGTGAAAAAAAATTTGAAAATATTTTTGCGATCACAATACAGATACACACACTATTTTTCTTTTCCCGAAATATTTGAAGTGGACTCTAGAGACCTCAAAACGGATATTTCCGTGAAAAAAATTTTGAAAAATTTTTTGCGATCACAATACAGGCACACACACAATTTTTCTTTTCCAGAAATATTTGAAATGGACTCTAAAGACATCAAAACGGATATTTCCGACAAAAAAATTTGCAAACATTTTCACAATCACATTAGAGACACAGAGAAACACACAAACACATACATTTTTTTTCCCCATAAATATTTGAAATAGACTCTAGGGAACTCAAAACGGATATTTCCGTAAAAAAATTTGCAAACATTTTCACAATCACATTAGAGACACAGAGAAACACACAAACACATACATTTTTTTTCCCCAGAAATATTTGAAATAGACTCTAGGGAACTCAAAACGGATATTTCCGTAAAAAAATTTGCAAACATTTTCACAATCACATTAGAGACACAGAGAAACACACAAACACATACATTTCTTTTCCCCAGAAATATTTGAAATAGACTCTAGGGAACTCAAAACGGATATTTCCGTAAAAAAAATTTGCAAACATTTTCACAATCACATTAGAGACACAGAGAAACACACAAACACATACATTTTTTTTCCCCAGAAATATTTGAAATAGACTCTAGGGAACTCAAAACGGATATTTCTGTAAAAAAATTTGCAAACATTTTCACAATCACATTAGAGACACAGAGAAACACACAAACACATACATTTCTTTTCCCCAGAAATATTTGAAATAGACTCTAGGGAACTCAAAACGGATATTTCCGTAAAAAAAATTTGCAAACATTTTCACAATCACATTAGAGACACAGAGAAACACACAAACACATACATTTCTTTTCCCCAGAAATATTTGAAATAGACTCTAGGGAACTCAAAACGGATATTTCCGTAAAAAAATTTGCAAACATTTTCACAATCACATTAGAGACACAGAGAAACACACAAACACATACATTTTTTTTCCCCAGAAATATTTGAAATAGACTCTAGGGAACTCAAAACGGATATTTCCGTAAAAACATTTTTACGGTCACAATACAGACACACATAATTTTTTTTTCCAGAAATGTTTGAAATGGACTCTAGGGACCTCAAAACGGATATTTCCGTTAAAAAAATTTTGAAAAAGTTTTATGACCACAATACAGACACATTTTTTTTCCAGAAATATTTGAAATGGACTCTAGGACATCAAAACAGATGTTTCCGTTCAAAAAAAAATTCTGAAAAATTTTTCAGTCACAACACAGGCGCACACATAATTTTTTTCCAGAAATATTTGAAATGGACTCTATAGACCTCAAAACGGATATTTCCGTTAAAAAAAAAATTGACAACATTTTCACGGTCACAATACAGACACAATTTTTTTTCCCAGTAATATTTGAAATGGACTCTTAGAGACGTCAAAACGGATATTTCCCTTAAAAAAAATGGACTCTAGAGCAGGCATGTCAAACACGCGGCCCGGCAAGGTTGGTATCAAATATTAAAAAAAAATATGTACAAGGTAAAAATAATAATTTTTTGTTTGGTTTCAATTGTAGTTTTTTTGGTAATGCGGCTCGCGGCTTGTGTGTAATACTTGATGTGGCCCTCGGTGGTAAATGAGTTTGACATGCCTGGTGTAGACCAATCAAAAGTTCGCTCATTAAAATCAATAATTAAGATTTAAAAAAAAAAATTGAAAAATTAAAAATGTACAAAATTTCAACAAACTAAAAATGTTTTGACCAAAATCAAAAACTCTATTAGTTAGAACAAACAAAGAAATCAAAAATGCAGAGCAAACATCTAAAATATAAGCAAAAATAAAAATAAAATTCCTGGTCTAAAAGATAAAAATATGCAGACCAGAAAATTGTAAAATCAATCAAAAGAAAAATACTTTCCCATTTTCAGTCCCAAAAATAACTCAAAATAAATTGCCAACCAGAAACGCGAAAATGTTTAAACAAAGATAAAGGACAAAAAAACCAAAACTCGAAAATACCGGCAAAAAAATCGCGCATAAAAATGAATAATTGAGGGCAAGAAATCAAAAATTCGGGCCTAAAAATAAACAAATGCTGACCAAAAAATTGAGAATTTTAACAAACAAATCGAAAATTTAATCCAAAATGAAGAAACATTATTCAGTTATACAGAAACTACAGGTCAAAAATCTAAAATATAGGTCCAGGCCTAACGATAAAAAATGCAAACAAAAAAATTGAATATTTAATATAATAATAATTATAATTTATTTACGGGCAACGAGTATTGCCACTAAACATTTTTAATTTCCCAAATATTTAATAAAACTTCTCCAAAATTACGCCGCTGTCCCTCTCCAAAAAAATAAATTTTGAAAATAAAATGTAAATACTGTGGATTTATTGGAAAATATACAAAATTCAAGAATCTTTTAGACCAGGAATTTTATTTTTATTTTTGCTTATATTTTAGATGTTTGCTCTGCATTTTTGATTTCTTTGTTTGTTCTAACTAATACAGTTTTTGATTATGGTCAAAACATTTTTAGTTTGTTGAAATTTTGTACATTTTTAATTTTTTGATTTTTTTAGTATTTTTATCTTAATTATTGCTTTTAACGAGCGAATTTTTGATTGGTCTACACTATTGTTGATTTTTATGGGCGATTTTTGTTTTGTTTTGAGGGTATTTTCGAGATTTTTGTACTAAGTTTTTGATTTTTTGCCCTTCATTTTAGATTTTTTAACCCGAGTTATTGTTTTTGTGGCCGAATTTTATAAATTACTTTCGAGTTTAGGGTTTCGGCAATTTATTTTGGGATAAAGTTTCATTTTTTTTAGTCTGCATTTTTTATTTTTTACATCAGGATATTTGGTCTGTGTTTTTTATTTCTTTGTTCCAAATTTTAGAATTTTTGGCCCATAAACCAAAATTTTCGAATATTTCGTTAAAATTTTGTTTTTTTTTTTTCTGATCTGCTTTTTTTATTTTTGCGTTTGTTTATGACTGTTGGTTTAAATTTTCTTAGTTTTGTTTTTTACCTTGATTATAAATTTCAACGAGCGAATTTTTGATTCGTCTATAATTTAGATTTTTAACCTGAATAGTTGATTTTTGTGTCCGAACTTTTGGCTGGGATTTTCGAGTTTTTTTTTTGATAAAATTTTTGATGTTTTGTCCTTTATTTTATTTATTAATTAAATTGTGTTTGAGATCATGGCACATGATATACACCTATTAAATTATACTATAGTATAATGACATATTAAAATTATATTAATTCGAAGACATGAAAATAAATAAATTCGAATATATTATGTTGAAATTGTAAAATATAACTAAAAATTAAGGTAATTGAGGTAAAGATTTATTTTTATGGCTGAAAATGGTAAATTATTTTCCTTTTTCTTGAATTTTCAATTTTTAGCATGTATTTTTATTTTTTATACCAGGGTTTTTGATCTTTTTGGCCTATATTTTAGATGTTTTTGGCAACTAAACCAAAATTTTCGATTTAGTTCAAATGTTTTTTTGATTGCATTTTTATTTTTCTCAAGAGTTTTCAATTTTTTATCAATGTTTTTAGTTTTGTTACCCTAATTATTAATTTTAATGTTGTTTAATTGTTGATTAATGTTATCGAGTTTTTTGGTCCAACTTTTTGATTTTTTTGCCCAATAATTTAGATTATGCAGACTGAATTTTTGATATTTTTGGCCTGTACTTGGTTTTTGTATTAATTTTAGGTTATTTATTTAATTTGAAATGTTTTGTTTTAGTGGTTGTTTTAAGATAAAACCAATGTACTTTGATATTCGATAGAAAATATAGACTGCGCGATTTGTGTTTAAGAAATTACTTAATTTTCAAATATTTCGATTCGATTTTTGATTTTTTTTCGAAAATTTTTAAATCAAAAAACTAATTTTTGCAGTCAATTTAGTTTTTTTAGTAATTGTAATTTAGTATTTACTTTGGCCCGGAATGAAACTGATCACCCGGTATAACTTTAACTGTTTGGAAATAATGAAAGAAAAATGCGAACAATGTTAAGTAGATAATTAGCGATGCTTTCCGAGAAATTAAAGAATTATTTTCATTATTTGGAGCATACCACAGCATGATTCAATATTTTTCAAATTTTTTTAAATGGCCTTTTTGTACTATGTACATATTTTCGAAAAAACAGAGTTATAAAACTGATGCGTGTGATTCAAGATTCGGCGAAGGCAACTTTTTTTGTGCTCATTTCGAAATCTTAGTAGCGCGCCTTCTCTAATCACAGTGTTGTCAGATTGGGGAGGTTTTCTCCAAAATAGGAGTAAATTAAGGTTTTGGTGTATATTTTGGGGAACTTCAATCGATGGGGGTATTTTTTGGGGTGGGTATTTTATGCGAGGGGTATTCTGGAGGGTTTTTATGAAATATTTGGGGAAAATTAAAAATTACTCCTGGCAACGCTGTATACATCTGTTTTATTAGGTATAAATAAATTTATAGTACAAATTGTGTATATAATATGTTGTCTACGGCAACACTATAATGGCTGTTTTGTGGAAATATCTGTATAAAGAAGTGCTTCTAACGGACGTTAAAAGCGCCACTGACGGACGTTAGTAGCGCTACTAACGCTGAACGGTGGCGCGTTCGCAGCGCTGCTAACGTCCGTCGGTGGCGCTTCTGAAAGTAAAAACCAACATGAGCAATTACGGCGGCAATCGTGCACCCAGCATGATTTTCATCGTAATCAGCTTCATTGGTTCATATCATCAACATTACGCGATTTCATTGGTTCAAACGTAAGTAAAGTTTATTGACACGAAAATACTTTTCCGTATTTCGTGCAGAAAATGTTGCAATTACTCGTTTTTACTGCTCTCATCGTGTAAGATTTAATTGAATCATCCAAAAGTTGTCGGATCTTGGAGAAGGGCAAAGTATGAAAATTTGAAAGTATAATCGGTAATTCTTCACGTGCTCGCGGCGGCTTTTCAATGGAAATAAATGGCGGTTGTCCGTTTAAATCATGTGATTATGAAAGATGCGATTAATCTCGCCGCAACCTCTGACAACAATAAGAAAATATGTTCATCTGAGTTGCGTGAAAAATCATAGCCCATTAGGGCCTCCCAATAACAAATCAACATGAACGTCTCTTTTATTCGATTTAATTAAATAATTCTGGTACCCAAAAAATAAATATTCGAGAACATATCATGGCGGACATTGTTATAATCGTAATGGTGGGTGTGACATTTGGAACACGTTTCGCAACGGTGCCCCGTGCAGACCAAGAATTTTAATAAGTTTGATAGTAATTGTCGTCACATGTGTCCCCTGAATATATTATGGGCGTACACCGCCCCCGTTCCGTCAACCCCGCAGACCCGGTGGGAAACAGGGGTGTCTCGCGCCCTTCCTCCTTATTTAACGTCATTAACAATGTATAAAAACAAATTTGAAATTTTCATTATCTGCATATTTTATCTGATTGATGAATAATTTTGCATTTTTATTAAAAATAAAGCAAGGGTCGTCGATTTAATGGAGTGGGGGGGGGGATGATGGATATTTTTCTCTTCTCCGTTTCGCGAATGCTTTATCCCCGTTTCTATTTAATTACTTAATCGTCCCGCGATCGGGTCCGTCGGACGAGTGCCGCCGCCGTCGTAAAGCATTCCGGTAATTATTTACACGTTTTTCCCTTTTTGTCCGCCATTCCGCACGATTTCAATTACACGGATAAATATTTATTTGTTATTCATTTACATCCACCGTGTGTTTACGTGTGCGCGAATTTATGGACGTCCTTAAAATTCACGACGCGGCGATTTATTGCATCTCTGCAAATTATATTTACGAAAGATTATTTAAAAAAAAAACGTACGTACTGTTATAATTAGAGAATCGTATCGCGAAACGAGAAAAATTATATACTCAAACCTACTCATTTATATAGCGGTCAGGAGCCTTTCTAAAATCTGGTAACACATTGCTCAGTGAACTTTTACAAAATATTTCTTACCTTTTTACGATCCTATAATCCTCTTCCTCTAATTTTTATGAAAATGTTCGATGCATTTTATCATTGATTAATAATTTAACCCCCCCATATACAGGGTGTATTTGAAATAACGAACAGGCATTTAAGGGCACATACACAAAATATTTGTGAACCCATTTCCGTCAAAATTTATTCGAAAAAAAAAATGAATTTTCCTAATTTTTCGAGGTTTTTTAAACATTTTGAGAACCGATGCTTTTCTCATTTAATTAGGTCTGCATGGAATGTTTGTTTGTTTATTTAAAACGCGAGATACGATTTCTTGCCTCCGAAATTTGAAGTGTTATCGCAACGTTTCTTTTTTTTGTAAAAGATAAACAGTCCTCAAGTTCATTGACGCTTAAAGAGCCGAACTCAGATATTTCCTACGCGCTTGTTGTAATTCGATATCTAAAGCCGATGCCGTTTAAAAATTAGGTCACATCACCACTGCCCCCAAACATGTTTGCGTATTTTCACTCATTAATTTTAATAATTAATTGCGGGCTTTTTGTTACAGTTATAAAAAAAATAATTGCGAATATTGTTTAAAAATAATATAATCTCTTTGTGGTTACGAGCCTGTTCGTTATTTCAAATACACCCTGTATAGCGGTCAGGAGCCTTCCCAAAATCTAGTGTCACATTGCTCAGTGAACTTTTTAAATATTTCTTACCATTTTACGGTCCTATGATCCTCTTCCTCTAATTTTTATGAACATTTTCGATGCATTTTATCATTGATTAATAATTTACCAACACCCCCCCCCCCCCCCCCCAATTTTCCAGTAGAACGGGTCCCGTAATAAAAATAATATTTTTTTTTGTAAATAGAATAATTTGTAATTTTAATAATCCGATAAATATAATTCACACAGCGCATGATACATATCAATCGTAAAAGATAATGTATGTCGAGATATCGAAACAAACATAACGCATACACGCGCGGACTCGCGGCCAGTAAACATCGCGTCGCCTTCCAATAAAATAAACAAAAACAGAATCGCGCCGAAAAATAAGCCTCCGACGAAGAACTTTTAACTTGTATAACCTTGTACAGGTTATGAAAATAAAGGCCTATTATTATTATTCTTGTTGTACCAAGGTAAATGCCAGAACTGATAAATCAAATGAATAAACGTCCATTCATTCAACAACCAAGCATTTCATTTATCTAAACATAACCAACACGCATTGTCACTCGAACGAATTTGTTAAATTTTTTTTTTGCTACAAAAATTAAACACAACGTATGTAAGTGCAGAAAGGTCAGACTTGATGTAATACACCATCAAAATACCTCTTTACGTTTCTGTGATCCTGTTACTTCTGGTAAATTTTTTGTGAACAATTTCGATTCATTTTATCATTGATTTTTTTCCTGCCTAAATTTTCCCACCAAATTTTTCCCGCCAAAATATCTTTACGTCCAATGATCTTGTTACTCCTGGTAAAATTTTTGTGAATATTTTCGACCATGGGAACGTAAAGATGTCATTTTGGCGAGAAAAAATTATTAATAAATGATAAAATACATCGAAAATTTTCATAAAAATTTTATGAGGAATAACAGGATTTTTTGTGAAAATTTTCGACCATGGGAATGTAAAGATGTCATTTTGGCGGGAAAAATTTGGCGTGAAAAAAATTATTAATCAATGATAAAATAAATCGAAAACTTTCATAAAAATGTTATCAGTAACAACAGGATCATAGAAACGTAAAGAGGTATCTAGGCGGGAAAAAAATTATGAATCAATGATAAAATTTTCATAAAAATTTATCATTGATTCATAATTTTTTTGTGAATAATTTCGATTCATTTTATCATTGATTTTTTCCTGTCTAAATTTTCCCACCAAATTTTTCCCGCCAAAATACCTCTATACGTCCACTGATCTTGTACTCCTGGTAAAATTTTTGTGAACATTTTCGACCATTGGAACGTAAAGACGTCATTTTGGCGGGAAATTTTTGGCGGGAAAAAAATGATTAATCAATAATAAAATGCATCGGAAATTTTCATAAAATTTTTATCAGGAATAACAGGATTTTTTGTGAAAATTTTCGACTATGGGAATGTAAAGATGTCATTTTGGCGGGAAAAATTTGGCGAAAAAATTTTATTTTGGCGTGAAAAAAATTATTAATTAATGATAAAATGCATCGAAAACTTTCATAAAAATTTTATTGGTAACAACAGGATCATAGAAACGTAAAGGGGTATCTAGGCGGGAAAAAAATTATGAATCAATGATAAAATTTTCATAAAAATTTATCATTGATTCATAATTTTTTTGTGAATAATTTCGATTCATTTTATCATTGATTTTTTTCCTGCCTAAATTTTCCCACCAAATTTTTCCCGCCAAAATATCTTTACGTCCAATGATCTTGTTACTCCTGGTAAAATTTTTGTGAATATTTTCGACCATGGGAACGTAAAGATGTCATTTTGGCGAGAAAAAATTATTAATAAATGATAAAATACATCGAAAATTTTCATAAAAATTTTATGAGGAATAACAGGATTTTTTGTGAAAATTTTCGACCATGGGAATGTAAAGATGTCATTTTGGCGGGAAAAAATGGCGGGAAATGTTTGGCTTGAAAAAAATTATTAATCAATGATAAAATGCATCGAAAACATTAATAAAAATTTTATTAGTAACAACAGGATCATAGAAACGTAAAGGGGTATTTAGGCGGGAAAAAAATTATGAATCAATGATAAAATTTTCATTGATTCATAATTTTTTTGTGAATAATTTCGATTCATTTTATCATTGTTTTTTTTTCCTGTCTAAATTTTCAGACCAAATTTTTCCCGCCAAAATACCTCTTTACGTCCAATGATCTTGTTACTCCTGGTAAAATTTTTGTGAACATTTTCCACCATGGGAACGTAAAGATGTCATTTTGGCGGGAAATTTTTGGCGGGAAAAAAATTATTAATCAATGATAAAATGCGTTGAAAATTTTCATAAAAATTTTATCAGGAATAACAGGATTTTTTGTGAAAATTTTCGACCATGGGAACGTAAAGTTGTCATTTTGGCAGGAAAAATTGGCGGGAAATTTTTGGCGGGAAAAAAATATTAATCAATGATAAAATGCATTGAAAATTTTCATAAAAATTTTATCAGGAATAACAGGATTTTTTGTGAAAATTTTCGACCATGGGAATGTAAAGATATCATTTTGGAGGGAAAAAATTGGCGGGAAATTTTTGGCGTGAAAAAAATTATGAATCAATGATAAAATGCATCGAAAACTTTCATAAAAATGTTATCAGTAACAACAGGATCATAGAAACGTAAAGAGGTATTTAGGCGGGAAAAAAATTATTAATCAATGATGAAATTTTCATAAAAATTTATCATTGATTCATAATTTTTTTCTGAATAATTTCGATTCATTTTATCATTGATTTTTTTCCTGTCTAAATTTTCCCACCAAATTTTTCCCGCTAAAATACCTCTTTACGTCCAATGATCTTGTTACTCCTGATAAAATTTTTGTGAACATTTTCGACCATTGGAACGTAAAGATGTCATTTTGACGGGAAAAATTTGGCGGGAAATTTTTGGCGGGAAAAAAATTATTAATCAATAATAAAATGCATCGAAAATGTTCATGAAAATTTTATCAGGAATAACAGGATTTTTTGTGAAAATTTTCGACCATGGGAATGTACAGATGTCATTTTGGCGGGAAAAATTTGGCGGAAAAAAAATTATTAATCAATGTTTATCATTGCATCGAAAACTTTCATAAAATTTTTATTAGTAACAACAGGATCATAGAAACGTAAAGGGGTATATAGGCAGGAAAAAAATTATGAATCAATGATGAAATTTTCATAAAAATTTTAAAATTGTTAATGAATGATAAAAATGCAAAAAAAAATTCATAAAAATTTTACCAGGAGTAATAGGCGGGAAAAAAATTTTGAATCAATGATAAAATTTTCATAAAAATTTAAAAATTGTTAATGAACGATAAAAATGCATAAAAAAAATCATAAAAATTTTACCAGGAGTAATAGGATTATAGGAACGCAAAGAGATATTTAGGCGGGAATTTTTTTAAGTTTTTAACTCTTTTCTTATTGGGATTATCCCTTTATTGTGGCCTTAAATATTCACGACCACACTTCAATTATCCTTTCGCAATGCGGACGCGAAATTATCGCCGGACAGCGATCTCGGATGAAATATGGAGGCCGTAAAAATGGCGATAAAGAGGTGAAAGGAATGTTTCGCTAATTACGGCGACAAGCGTGCATGCTTACGTTCTACGAATATTTATCGGAGTCGGAGCTTCGGCCTCTTTTCGCATTGTTAGATTATTGCCGGAGATTCCGAGTCCTAAAAATTTTGCGCGGTTTATTCACGAACGCACACACACATCACTCTTCCTCGTGTTCAGCACCGTATTTTAAGTGATATGATTGCATCGTTATTTCCAGCAAACCAATCAAATTTCTGCAAATATTCTCTGAACATAAAACAAGGTTTTAGAAATAATTAAATTAATCAAATCACTATCTACAAATAAATAAGTGTGAAGAAAATTTATGTGAGTAGAATAACACAATTAGTGCCAAGGAGAATTTATAGATCAAACAGAAAACGGTCCTTAAATTTATGAGGCCCAATGAAGTGCACGTATCATTATTATAATAAATATGATGTTTATGTACTTATCCGTGGAAGATGCCTGGGAGTTAATTCGGACGGTTTCGGGGCAGGTAAGTCGTTGGGGCCGTGAAGATGTAATTTTCGAATTTAGTCAATTGACGGGTGCTACTCGAGCAGAAAGCCGGGCATTATCCAATAATTGATTGATGCCGGGGAAACTATTCCAACTTATGGAATAATGTTTGGGTATGCCCAAATACCTGTGAACAAGTCAGGTGGTTCGGTTCCTCCCCCGAAACCCTCGTCATCCCGGCTGACGTTTATTTTATTCCGGCGGCATTCCGTAAGCCACTATTTTTAATTGTGCGGTTTTAATCTAACTCTGACATGTGTCATGCGTTACGTAAACGTTCCTCTGGTATTTTATTAAAGCGTTCTCAGATTACGGCTCGATACGCGCCGACTCTCCTGTCATATCACTTCTTGATACTTCTCCCCGTACGAACTCTTCACAGTTGGGCAATGTACGGGCGACACCTCCACCTTTCACATCAAACACGACCATCGGAAAAGGAGCTTGTTCTTTCCTCCTCGTCTCGACGCACAACACATGTTCAGGTAATTGCCTGTATCCCCCGTTATTCCGCACAAGAATACACCACTAATTCGGTCCAATCAAAGGCCCCACGGAACAAAGACGACCGACCGCTCCTACCATCGCGCCTTCGCCCGTTCACCAATCTAATCGCGATTTGATCCGCACCTGGCCACAAATCACGGATTACCTTTTTCGGTTTTTTTGAATGGTAAAAGTCTCCGGATGGGCACATTAATTGTGCGCTTATTGGATCGGCGCTCGTAAAAATGCGCCTCGACGGGTATTAAGGATGCTTCGGTAATTAAAGTTGTGTAATGCAATTAGCCTAACAAGCTTTTTCTGTCCGACAGATTTTTTTCCTTTTCGTCTTGTCGTGTTAAATGTGCAAATCAATTCGTTATAAAGAGCCGAGTAAAATGTAAATGTAAATGTTGTTTTCTAACTGTTAATTACGTATATAATTGTGAAATACAATTTAAAAGTTTACACAATCACGCGTTGCACTTCATGATAGGCATCTTCTCCAGTGGCGTCTACTATAATAAGGCAGAGAAGGCAACCGTCTCAGAGCGTTAGAAAAATATGAAAAAAATCACATCGGTTCTTAACGATGAGAAAAACCGTGTAGAGTAATGATTTTCTCGAGAAAAAATTGTTCTAACATTTTTCACCAACTGAAAATTAACATAGCACCTTACGGGAAGCGAATACCGAGATCCTGCAGATTGACGCTATCGGACACCGACTGATTCAAACGAACAAATCTTGGTTCGTGAATACGGCAGATAGTTATGAATAGAAACATAGAATTCTAGAAGAATGTACCTACAAACTCATGTAATATCATCCGTATCTGTTTTGTGAGACCGCGCCAAAAAAATCGCAAAATCGACCGAAATTTCTGGCCAACTTACAAGTGCCAAATCTGAGAGCGCGAAACGAGAAAACTGCAAGTACGATTTGGCTAAAAATTTACCCACGTATTCCCCGTTCTTTTGTGAACATTTTGATATACATTACAAGTCATTTGGCCATTTCATGATTTTCGCCCATTTTTCCAGGAAAATTTGTAAAAAAATGTTGGGTCTCAGAAAAATTTGAAAAAAATCATAACGGTTCTTAATGACGGGAAAAAGCGTGTAGAGTAATTATTTTCCCGAAAAAAAAAGTTCTACCATTTTTCACCAACCGGAAATTAACATGAGGCCTTACAGGAAGCGAATACCGAGACCCTGCAGATTGACGCTATCGGACACCGACTAATTCGAACGAACAAATCTTGGTTCATGAATATGGCAGATAATTATGAATGGAAACATAGAATTCTAGAAGAATCTAGCTACAAACTCATGTAATATCATCCATATCTGTTTTGTGAGACCGCGTCAAAAAAATCCCAAAATCGACCGAAATTTCTGGCCAACTTACGAGTGCCAAATCTAAGAGCGCGAAACTAGAAAACTGCAAGTGCGATTTGGCTAAAAATTTAACCACGTATTGCCCGTTCTTTTGTGAATATTTTCATGTACATTACAAGTCATTTGGACATTTCATGATTTTCGCCCGTTTTTCCATACCATTAGTCAGGAAAAAAAGGGAAAAAATTGGGGTCTTTGAAAAATCTGAAAAAAATCATGACTGTTCTTAATGACTAGAAAACGCGTGTGGAGAATTATTTTCCTGAAAAAAAATTTTTTCTACCATTTTTCACCAACTGAAAATTAACACGTGGCCTTATGAGAAGCGAATACTGAGACCCCGCTGATTCACGCTAACGGACACCGGTACGTTCAAATAAGCGAATTTCGGTTTATAGATATGGTAGATAGTTGCGAATAGAAGTAATAGATTTAAGAAGATTGTAGCTATAAACTTATGTAATATCATCCATATTTGTCTAATGACATCGCGCCAAAAAATTCTCAAAATCGACTGAAATTTCTAGCCAACTTTCGTGTGCCAAATCTAAAAGCGTGCAGCAAGAAAACTACAAATACAATTGGGCCGAAAATTGAATCAAGTATTTCCCGTTCTTTTGTAGACATTTTCATGTACATTACAAGTCATTTGGTAATTTGGTGATTTTCGCCCATTTTTCACGAAAAAAATGAGGAAAAATTTTAGGTCACAGAAAATTCTGAAAAAATTCATGGCGATTTTTAATGATGAGAAAAGGCGTTTAGAGTAATTATTTTCCCGAAAAAAACAATTTTTTATACCATTTTACACCAACCGAAAATTAACATGAGGCCTTACGGGAAGCGAATACCGAGACCCTGCAGATTGAGAATGACTGACAGCGGATTATTCAAACAAACTTATTTCGGTTCATCGATATGGTAGATGATTGGGAATCAAAGTAATGAATTCTAGAAGAATGCAGCTATAAATTAATATCATATCATCCTTAAATGACTTGTGAGACCGCGCCAAAAAATTCCCAAAATCGACCAAAATATCTAGACAACTTTCGAGTGATCAGATTGGAGGCGGGCAGCAAGAAAACTACAAGTACGATTCTGCTGAAAATTTAACCACCAATTGCCCGTTCTTTTGTGAACATTTTGATGTACATTACAAGTCATTTGGGAATTTCATGATTTTTGCCCATACAGTCAGAAAAAAAAGGGGGAAAATGTTGGGTCTTAGAAAAATCTGAAAAAATTCATGACGGTTCTTAATGATGAGAAAAGGCGTGTAGAGTAATTATTTTCCCGAAAAAAAAAATTTATACCATTTTTCACCAATCGAAAATTAACCTGAGGCCTTACGGGAACCGAATACCGAGACCCTGCATATTGAGACTGACGGACAGCGGATTATTCAAACAAACTAACTTCGGTTCGTGGATGTGGTAGATGATTGGGAATAAAAGTAATAAATTCTAGAAGAATGCAGCTATACATTAATATTATATCATCCATAACTGAATCGTGAGACCGCGCCAAAAAATTCCCAAAATCGACCAAAATTTCTAGACAACTTTCGAGTGATCAGATTGGAGCCGGGCTGCAAGAAAACTACAATTATGATTCTGCTGAAAATTTAACCACGTATTGCCCGTTGCTTTGTGAACATTTTGATATACATTACAAGTCATTTGAGCATTTCATGATTTTTGCCCATTTTTTCCCGTATTAGTCAGGAAAAAAAGGGGGGAAATGTTGGGTCTTAGAAAAATCTGAAAAAATTCATGACTGTTCTTAATGATGAGAAAAGACATGTAGAGTAACTATTTTCCCGAAAAAATAATTTTTTATACCATTTTTTACCAACCGAAAATTAACATGGGGCCTTACGAGAAGCGAATACCGAGACCCTGCAGATTGAGACTGACGGACAGCGGCTTGTTCAAACAAACAAATTTCGGTTCGTGGATGTGGTAGATGATTGGGAATAAAAGTAATGGATTCTAGACGAATGCAGCTATAAATTAATATCACATCATCCATAACTGAGTCGTGGGACCGCGCCAAAAAAATTTCCAAAATCCACCAAAATTTCTACACAACTTTCAGGTGATCAGATTGGAGCCGGGCTGCAAGAAAACTACAAGTACGATTCTGCTGAAAATTTAACCACCAATTGCCCGTTCTTTTGTGAACATTTTGATGTACATTACAAGTCATTTGAGCATTTCATGATTTTTTCCGTATTAGTCAGGAAAAAAGGGGGAAAAAGTTGGGTCTTAGAAAAATCTGAAAAAATTCATGACGGTTCTTAATGATGAGAAAAGGCGTGTAGAGTAATTATTTTCCCGAAAAAACAATTTTTTGTACCATTTGTCACCAACCGAAAATTAACATGGGGCCTTACGGGAAGCGAATACCGAGACCCTGCATATTGAGACTGACGGACAGCGGATTATTCAAACAAACTAATTTCGGTTCGTGGATGTGGTAGATGATTGGGAATAAAAGTAATGGATTCTAGAAGAATGTAGCTATAAATTATTACCATATCATCCATAAATGATTCCTGAGACGGCGCCAAAAAATTCCCAAAATCGACCAAAATTTCTAGACAACTTTCGAATGATCAGATTGGAGCCGGGCAGCAAGAAAACTACAAGTACGATTCTGCTGAAAATTTAACCACGCATTGCCCGTTCTTTTGTGAACATTTTGATGTACATTACAAGTCATTTGGGAATTTCATGATTTTTGCCCATTGTCAGGAAAAAAAGGGGGAAAATGTTGGGTCTTAGAAAAATCTGAAAAAAATCATGACGTTTCTTAATGATGAGAAAAAGCGTCTAGAGTAATTATTTTCCCGAAAAAACATTTTTTTTTATCATTTTTCACCAACCGAAAATTAACATGGGGTCTTACGGGAAGCGAATACCGAGACCCTGCAGATTGAGACCGACGGACAGCGGCTTGTTCAAACAAACTAATTTCGGTTCATGGATATGGTAGATGATTGGGAATAAAAGTAATGGATTCTAGAAGAATGCAGCTATAAATGAATATCATATCATCCATAACTGAGTCGTGAGACCGCGCCAAAAAATTCCCAAAATCGACCAAAATTTCTAGACAACTTTCCAGTGATCAGATTGGAGCCGGGCAGCAAGAAAACTACAACTACGATTCTGCTGAAAATTTAACAACGCATTGCCCGTTCTTTTGTGAACATTTTGATGTACATTACAAGTCATTTGGGAATTTCATGATTTTTTCCGTATTAGTCAGGAAAAAAAGGGGGGAAATGTTGGGTCTTAGAAAAATCTGAAAAAAATCATGACTGTTTTTAATAATGAGAAAAAGCGTGTAGAGTAATTATTTTCCCGAAAAAAATAATTGTTCTACTCTTTTTTATCAACCGAAAATTAGCATATTTTGGCAGTCAAAAATAATACTCCTATATTTTAACAGTCAAAAATGGCATATTTTACCAGACAAAGCTGACATAGTTTAATAGTCAAAAGTGGCATATTTTACAGGCCAAAAGTGGCAGATTTTGAAAAGGGTTATTTCACCTCCTAACAATGGCATATCTATCTAGTCAAAAATGGAATGCTTTATCTATCTCTATATTTCTAGGTAATCCCTTGGGAAGAATGCGTAAAATTGTAGAAATTTGTAAACATTTATATGGCCTCAAAAAAAATATAAAAACAATTGCAATCGACTTGGAACTTTTCAAACTTCTTCAAAACGCAGTCATAATCATTTTCCTGCAAAAATCTGCAAACACCCCATCCCTGGATTTCGAGAAAATCCCTTGCGAAGAAAGCATAAAATTGTGTAAATTTAAAAAATTGATATGCCTTCAAAAAAAAATGTATAAAAACAATTCCCATCGACTTGGAACTTTCCAAATTTCTTCAAAACGCAGTCATAATCATTTTTCTGCAAAAATACACAAACACCCTATCTCTAGATTTCGAGATAATTCCTTGCGAAGCAAGCCTAAAATTGTAGAAATTTTAAAACTTTGATATGGCCTCAAAAAAAATATATAAAACAATTGCAATCGACTTGAAACTTTTCAAATTTCTTCAAAACGCAGTCATAATTATTTTTCTGCAAAAACCTACTAACACCTTATCCATAGATTTCGAGAAAATCCCTTGCCAATAAAACATTAGAAATTTTTAACATTTATATGGCCTGAAAAAAGTATAAAAACAATTGCCATCGACTTGGAAATTTTCAATTATTTTTTAAACTCTGTCGTAAGTACTTTTCTGCAAATATCTACAAAAACCCCACCGGAATATTGCGAAATATTTCCACAAACAGAGCGTGAGGTTGAATTCCAAATAAATAGTAAGTAAGTAATTGAAGATGTTGTGTATGGTAACTTAATCCAGAAACAATAACATTATTAAAAAGAAATACTTAAACAAATGAAAATCAATATAGAGGCCGTACGGTTCAAGAAGTTAAGTATAAACATTTACATAAATATGATTATGATTTAACGTAATTAATTGAAATGCGTTTCAGCGCTGTTATTTCTGCAATAATAATAATAATAAACACGCGATAAGGCAACGAGGCAATTGATAGAGGAGGTGAGTAAACCCGCCGAAGCGCCGACGATTAACATCTAATTATATAAAATTCATTAGCGGCAGACATAAGTGATCGAATCGGTGAGCCGCTCGCTTGATTTATGCGCGAATTGTTTATAGAACATTGCGGATAAGTGATAATTTATCGCGCGGACGTTTAATTATCGAGTGATTAATGCGAATTGAAACAATAAAAATATCGGCAAGGGCGCATTTATTTGTCTTCAACTGGCGATAAAGTGGTCGCGCTTATTTTTTTTTTGTCTTCATCTGGCGATAAAGTGGGCGAGGGCGTGTGAGTTAGAAGGTGCACGGAGGGACTTAATATAGTGGGAAAACATGTAATAATTCCGGGAGCAGAAAGTTTCCGATTCATAAAACAATTCCGACAGTAATTTTTGCCGTCGCTGGGTTCGAAATGGGACTGAAAATTTCGCGCGAAGACATTCCGGAACGGAGTGGAATAATTCATGGAGGGAGGGGGGTGGCTATAAAAAAAGTTTTTAATTGTGGCTTGGGGATGGGGGGCTTGCGTCTGGATCGGTGGTCAGGAGTTATTGGGAGAAATCGATAATTAATAATTTTGGTATTCAAGTAAAGCTTATTATTATTATAAGAAAAAATACATCGAATATTTACGGAAGTGGGAATGCATATCAGAAAGGTTAATACAAAAATCTAGTAAACTGTCATTGGTTAAGTGCTGTTTTAAATACTTCATCCATTTTTAATATTCTCAAAGAGAGAACTTGTTGGTGAATAAGACAATAGAAAGTCTTAATTTTCGGTTTATCTAGATATCCATCTTGTAATTTTCTTGCCAGTCTTGACACAAATCCTTTATTTTTAGTTTTTAGGTTTTGCGGTTTTATTTCTGGTTTCGATATGTTAATTTTCTTGACGGGAAGTTAGAAATGTAATATTTCTAAATGTCTTTTTTTCTTCTTCCGTAACTACGGAAAACCTCTTGCGATTAGTGTGATGTCTTAAGAAGATACGTAAAGTAGACGTGAATCACATCGAATATATCAAATAAAACAATTTATGAAAAAGGCCAAAATCTTAATTACCTCGCTAAGAGGACTAGAGAAAGAAAGGTGAGAGGTTAGAGATCATGCAGCGTCTCTCGGACATGCACTTAATTACTTCGGTGCTTGTCTCGGGAATATTATACGCCGGTAATTAAACTGAAAACTACTACACACTTGCGTTTCACACACACACACACACACACAGCCATCTAAACATTCCGAAATAACGATCGTGATTTTAATCCTGAGCAGATGCGAGCGTACAAGAAGAAGAAGACGACGAGGAAGCGGAATTACCTTCAAACTCTTGAAATTATTTCACAGTTTTCTACGTGCTTTCAAAACTTCTTAATTGCTACTTACACATCTGATTAAGTTTCCACGAAAATTACAACAGCATCACGGTGACTGGCAACCTCCACGGTCCCGCGACCTCACGAGGAAAATTTTAAAAGCGGAAACCGCCAGACGTTTCGTGCCTTTTGTAAAATCGACGGACGTGAAATGGGTGTATTCAAAAAAATGCTTCACACGAATTCTTCACTGAATTACAAACTCTTATTCTTACAACGATTCCACGCAATAAGTGTTGAATCCGTACATCAAATATATCAAGTCTGGTCAAGTCAAATCTGAATTTTTTATTTACTTCCAAAACTTTCAAAACTAATGCACGTAAAGTCTCACTAGAATGATTTTTTACGTGCATTAGTTTTGGAAGTTAACGCAAGAATGCAGAGATCGTCGTAAGTTAATGGGTCGGATCCGACCCCTCGAAGATGGCGAGTAATTGTAAACAGCGGAAAGAGATTAGAGGGTGTTGAGGAAGTGCGTTCTTATTTCGCATTACGCATTAAAGAGGGGTCCAATTAGGAGCTTAAAAAGCGGGGCGTGTTGAACCGTCCGAAGGTATCGATTCGAAGGTATAAATATTAATATAATAAAAGCAATTAAATCCATAAATACTGTATCCGGCCATTAAAACATCTATTGGTGACTTGATTGGACTTAATCGACGTTTCATGCATGTTTAATTCCTTAAAAGCGAAACCTTTTTGAATTTTTAAAGCGTAAGTTATGCCCGCTGTGGAATTGTCATGGACGATATCTCGCTATAAAAGCAAGAAAAAATAAAAGCCTCCCGCTCATCTCTTCTCCTCCTCCTTCTTTCTTCTTCTACCTCTTCGCCGGCAGTATGGAGTTGGCGTGTACCTGGATATTATAATCGCGCCTTGGCATTTGCATATTATTTATGCGGACCTTATTGCCGGTATGTGCGTGACACATGTACCAAGTCTGGGAATGATATTCTTGAAATATCTGTACGATTTCCCAGCAGCTAATGAAGGAAACCGAACCCCGGGATACCAGACACACTCTCCGCTGGTAATTTAGTTCCTCTTCTTCTTCTCTTTTTTTTTTCCCGAAGCGTGTATATAGCGCACCATAAATCATAAAGCGCTTCGAAAATTTCGTCTATAATGTATTCACGTTTGAAGGTAATTGATTCTGGCATGTGTATGTGTTTATCTTACATTGTAACCAGCCGCCAGAATACCGTTCTCGAAACCTGTACTCTTGAATGACGATAAAAAAATCTGTTGTGGATAATCAGCTTCTATTATTGGTGAAACAATTGTAGACAAATAAGAATGAAAATCTAATATTGTAGGGTTTAACTCTACTATGTTTTTAATGGGAAACCACAAATAAATGTAAAAGTGTTTTATTATAAAGTTTAACTCTACTATATTTTTCGATGGGAACACTTGTTTTAACCCTTTCGCTATGATTTTCAAAGACTTAACTGGTGTGCTGCTGCATTAGAACTTGCGTACGACTACTTGCGTATATATCCGGGTCTCGCGTATAAGAGGGCGATATTTTTGTACGGCTACTTGCGTATATATCCGGGTATAAGAGGGCGATAATTTTTGCGTAATTATCTGATTTCTGCGGCGGAAGGGTTAAAATACAGTCATTTTGAGAACGTTTCATATATTACACTAGTGATTGCAACTATATGTTGAAACATTACGTTTCCATTTTATGTTCATTTATTCATCTTATCACACAAAAGGCAAAATTGACAATATCAACATGTGATCCGAATATTATGTTGGATTTACCGCTACTTTATGGTTTATAGCACACTACAATTTAAAAGTATTTTTTTTTTCATATTTTTAGGATATTCCAGAGGTGCGGCCCCGACACTGATCCTTGGGGAACACCTGCACATACCTCGTGTTGTATTCCTTCTTCGTCTATAACTATCCTACCAGTGAGGTAACTTTTTATGATTTCTATTACTTACTGTGATATTTTCCTGTGAGTCAGTTCTTTCATAATCAGTTGCCATGATAAAATCATTTCTTACATATACTGTGATTAAAGCCGGTTATATTATTTGTTTGGAATATGGAACATTGGTCATTTTTAACAATAAAAATTATTAAGTGAAAAATTCTTAGGGGGGTAATTACCCGATTACCCCCCCCCCCCTCTTGAAACCGCCACTGGAATTTCAAATTCCATCCAAAATTAACCTATTTTTGACATCCCTTTAAAGCAATTGACACATCACAGCTGAAAACAAAATGGCGACACTCGAAGCTTGAATGCAGGAAATGGAAATTGCGTTCGACGATAAGAAAAATTGTAAAAAATTCATCTTTCTCGGAATTGGCTTCAAAATTTGAAAATCTATCAAAAATTAACCCATTTTTGACATCCTTTAAAAAAAATTGACATTCCATCGTTTACAACAAAATGGCGACACTCAAAATTTGAACGCAGGAAATGGAAATTGCGTTCGACGATAAGAAAAATTGTAAAAAATTCATCTTTCTCGGAATTGGCTTCAAAATTTCAAAATCTATCAAAAATTGACCTATTTTTGACATCCTTTAAAAAAAATTGACATTCCATCGTTTACAACAAAATGGCGACACTCAAAATTTGAACGCAGGAAATGGAAATTGCATTCGGCGATAAGAAAAATTGTAAAAAAATCATTTCTGCCGGAATTAGCTTAGAAATTTCAAAACCCATCCAAAATTAACCTATTTTTGACATCCTCTTAAAAAAATTGATATTCCATAGTTTACAACAAAATGGCGACACTCAAAACTTGAACGCAGGAAATGGAAATTGCATTCGACGATAAAAAAAATTGTAAAAAATTCATCTTTCTCGGAATTAGCTTCAAAATTTCAAAATCCATCAAAAATTAACCTATTTTTGACATCCTTTTCAAAAAATTGACATTCCATAGTTTACAACAAAATGGCGACACTCAAAACTTGAACGCAGGAAATGGAAATTGCATTCGACGATAAGAAAAATTGTAAAAAATTCATCTTTGCCGGAATTACCTTCAAAATTTCAAAACCCATCCAAAATTAACCTATTTTTGACACCCCTTTGAAATAATTGACATTTCACAGCTGAAAACAAAATGGCGACACTCAAAACTTGAACACAGGAAATGAAAATTGCATTCGACGATAAGAAAAATTGTAAAAAATTCATCTTTGCCGGAATCACCTTCAAAATTTCAAAATCCTTTCAAAATTAACTTAATTTTGACATCCCTTTAAAACAATGCACACATCACAGCTGAAAATAAATTAGCGACACTCGAAGCTTGAATGCAGTAAATGAAAATTGCATTCGGTGATAAGGAAAATTGTAAAAAATTCATCTTTGCCGGAATTAGCTTCAAAATTTCAAAATCCATCCAAAATTAACCTATTTTTGGCATCCTTTTGAAATAATTGACATTTCACAGCTGAAAACAAAATGGCGACACTCAAAACTTGAACGCAGGAAATGGGAATTGCATTTGACGATAAGAAAAATTTAAAAAAATTCATCTTTGCCGGAATTAGCTTTAAAATTTCAAAATCTATCCAAAATTGACCTATTTTTGACATCCCTTTGAAACAATTGAGATTTCCCAGTTGAAAACAAAATGGCGACACTCAAAACTTGAACGCAGGAAATGAAAATTGCATTCGACAATAAGAATAATTGTAAAAAAATCATCTTTGCCAGTATTAGCTTCAAAATTTCAAAATCTATACAAAATTAACCTATTTTTGACATTCTTTGGAAATAATTGACATTTCACAGCTGAAAACAAAATGGCAACACTCAAAACTTGAATGCAGGAAATGGAAATTGCAATCGACGATCAGAAAAATTGTAAAAAATTCATCTTTGCCGGAATTGGCTTCAAAATTTCAAAATCTATCAAAAATGAACCTATTTTTGCATCCTTTAAAAAAAATTGACATTCCATAGTTTACAACAAAATGGCAACACTCAAAACTTGAACGCAAGAAATGGAAATTGCAATCGACGATAAGAAAAATTGTAAAAAAAACATCTCTGCTAGAATTAGCTTAGAAATTTCAAAATCTATCAAAAATTAACCTATTTTTGACATCCTTTTAATAAAATTGACATTTCATAGTTTACAACAAAATGGCGACACACAAAACTTGAACGCAGGAAATGGAAATTGCATTCGACGATAAGAAAAATTGTAAAAAATTCATCTTTCTCGGAATTAGCTTCAAAATTTCAAAATCTATACAAAATTAACCTATTTTTGACATCCTTTCGAAATAATTGACATTTCACAGCTGAAAAGAAAACAAAATGGCGACACTCAAAACTTGAACGCAGGAAATGGAAATTGCATTCGACTATAAGAAAAATTGTAAAAAATTGATCTTTCTCGGAATTAGCTTCAAAATTTCAAAATCTATCAAAAATTAACCAATTTTTGACATCCTTTTAAAAAAATTGACATTTCATAGTTTACAACAAAATGGCGACACTTAAAACTTGAACGCAGGAAATGGGAATAGCATTCGACGATAAGAAAAATTGTAAAAAAATCATCTTTGCCGGAATTAGCTTAAAAATTTCAAAATCTATACAAAATTAACCTATTTTTGACATCCTTTTAAAAAAATTGACATTTCATAGTTTACAACAAAATGGCGACACTCAAAACTTGAACGCAGGAAATGGAAATTGCATTCGACGATAAGAAAAATTGTAAAAAATCCATCTCTGCCGGAATTATCTTAGAAATTTCAAAACCCATCCAAAATTAACCTATTTTTGAAATCCTTTTAAATAATTGACATTTCACAGCTGAAAACAAAATGGCGACACTCAAAACTTGAATGCAGGAAATGGAAATTGTATTCAGCCATAAAAAAAATTGTAAAAAATTCATCTCTGCCGGAATTATCTTAGAAATTTCAAAACCCATCCCAAATTAACCAATTTTTGACATCCCTTCGAAATAATTGACATTCCATAGGTGAAAACAAATTGGCGACACTCAAAACTTGAAAACAGGAAATGGAAATGCCATTCGACGATAATAAAAATTGTAAAAAATTAATCGTTGTCGGAATTAGCTTCAAAATTTCAAAATCTATCCAAAAGTAACATATTTTTATTTATTTGTTGATAATTTTACAACTGAAAACAAAATAGCGACACTCAAAACTTGAACGCAGGAAATGGAAATTGCATTCGACGATAAGAAAAATTGTAAAAAATTAATCTCTGCCGGAATTAACCCATTTTTGACATCCCTTTAAAACATTTGACATATCACAGCTGGAAACAGAATGGCGACACTCAAAATTTGAACGCACGAAATGGAAATTGCAATCGGCGATAAGAAAAATCGTAAAAAAATCTTCTCTGGCGGAATTAGCTTCAAAAATTCAAAAACCATCCAAAATTAACCTATTTTTGATATCCCTTCGAAACAATTGACATTCCATAGGTGAAAACAAATTGGAGATTATTTCAATTGTTATATCTAGTGGTTAAAAGATGAATGTGCAACATTTTCGAAAATTTTCCCACAATACAGCCAAACATTTTGTAGAAAAACATCCGCAGTACGTAATGCATACATTTCTTATAAATAGACCAGAAATGATTTCAAGTATTTTGTTACCGAGGAACAAATTCTTTAAAAACTATAGAAAACATTCCTCAAGAAAGAGTAGCCTCGCGAAAAAGCTTATAGAGATATTTCGCAGAAAAAATTCTTATAAATGGACCAGAAATTATTTCAAGTGCTTTCTTACCGATAGGTCTACTGTGAGAGGAAGCGCAAGAAGCGAAGAACAAAATGTAGAAACGCCAAAGTGGCGGAATCTATTGCCTGAATGCTGTACTTGAACCATATCCGGGTGGCTTTAACACCGACAAGATATGGACATTGCCAGCGGCGGCAAATATAACAATATAAATGTGAACATTAAATATTGTTCCCCCATCAGAACACCTACAGACCGGTTTCGACCTTCCGCCACTTTGGCGTTTCTACCTTTAACGGTGTTTGGAATATTTATATTCCAATAGTAATCTCCGTTTCCCCATCAGCAACTAACTACACTGATGAGACCTGAAAGGTCGAAACCGGTCTGTAGGTGTTCTGATGGGGGAACAATATTTAAGAACAAAATCTTTAAAAATTACAGAGAACATTTCTTAAGAAAGTGCGGAAAAGATATTACAGATATCTTAAATTGTTTCTTAGTGAGTTATGATCCATTAATTACAAGTAAAAGAAAACTACCGAAGAAAAGACTTCAATTACCACCAGAGGAAGCACTGCATTTATTGCTGCCATCGTCCGCTGAGATAAGTGACAGTGAAGAAGACTACAATTCGGATCAAAGTGATGGAGATTCATTTCTCTTGCGATTTTGGCAGCTGAGCACTCGAAATTCTCTCCCGTTTGAGAAAAAAATTGTTTCAAATGTTCGATTACGTTTGAAAATAATAAAGTATTTTATTCGATGCCAACTTTCACTGTCGTTTGCCCCACTGTGTATCGCCGCAAAAATAAGACCAGTTGCTTTTTTTTAATCGGCGCAATCGTTTAGTCGCATGCGTGTGCCGCCATATTTATTTATTTTTGCGACTGAACAATCGCAACAGTGAGACACGTGGGCATACATGGACATTCGCCCACTGGCGATTGTAGTCTCATTTCTGTTATCTGTGTAAAATACTGCAAATACGTGCTGTCGAAATGTCAAGGTGTGAAAAATCAGAATTTTCAACACCTAGAGTTGTACCAAGCACTCGAGGTGTGTTGCGCAGTGACCATATTAAAGTCAATTGCTCTCTCGCGTTCTCCGAATACTTTCTCACTCTGCGCAAACTTGACCCCCACACGTCTCGAGTGCTCGATTATACTGTACTTCAATTAGGGGTCTAAAGATGCCAAGCTGCTCGAAATATGTTATAAGTTACAAAATATTCTTTTGAGATTGTCGAATGGTTTACGGATTCTTAATAATGTGATTCTTGAAAATAAGTTTTAAACTGTGTGTGTAATGAATTTTTATGATTTTGTTTGCATCTTGTAAAACGATCGGTCATTTGTTGATTTTAATGGTGCCCCGGGCCGCGATAATAATCGTGGCCGCTCCGGCGGTGGAACAATTAAAATCACCGAGGGAACATAATTAAGAACAGATATCGGCGAGGTGAGCCGTTCCCGCGATCGCTTATAATGATGATGGTGATGGGCGAAGGCATGGGGGCAGACAATTAGTGCGCGGTTTTATAATTGTGCGGATTAAGACGGGGGTGAGGGAGTCTCGTGGTTGCGTTCTCCTCCTCGGTCCGTCGGAATTGGCAATTAAAAATGAAGAGGCGATAATAAATACGCGCCTGAGAGGCCGTAAGGCCGCTCTTAATGGAACCCTCGGGTCTCGCGGGGTCCGTAAAGTAACTCTTTTTTAATAATATATTTATAAACTGATGGTATGTGGACGATTACACGGTTTTATTTTTCCGTTTGTTAACTTTTTATAATACATATTTTATTCGGTTTTAAAGTTGATTACGGTGAGCGAGCCGGCCAGCGGGATACGAACCCCCGCAGTGCCCGGAGTGCTTATCTTGGCCATATCGGGCCGTTATAACATGGAGTCGGCCGTTATTTATGGGAGAGACTGCCCGCTTCATTAAGGAACACATTACCGCACCAGTCGACGGTCGGTCGGTCCACGGTCCGACGGTCCGACGATTCCTGCGGTACCGCAGCAGTACCACTACAGTACCGGCGATTGATTGGCTCATGGGAATGGAAAGGGAACAGTCGCAGGACACGCTATGCACGGAAAAACGTTACTTAATAACACCCCAAATTCGACCATTCCCATTCCCGGACCGTCGCGGACCCACGCCCGAAACTCATATCAGTTATTAGTACGTGATGTGCCACCCTTCGCTGTTCCATTAACCCTCACACGTTCCTGCGGCCCAGAATGGTCCTTTGACTGCGACCCGAGCCCCCATTCCCATTCCCAATCCCGATACTCATTCTGCGGACGTCGCTGGGAAAAACTTAATTTTACGCACGTGAAATACGATCCGATTTCACGAATTACTTTTTAAAATAATTTTTTGGTAATATTCCTATTTCTATTTTTTTTTTGTACAAAACTGTCTGCATTCTTAATAATCCATCATTTGTGAATTAGACTGACCGAGAAAAGTGTTATTAACCAGTCAGTCAAATATGATAAATAGAGTAGATATTTACAAAGCAAAAGCGAATCTTAAGCCTAAATTAACCAGTTGGATGTTTTTGACGAAAAAAACGTCATGAAGAAATGGCAATACTTTGTGTACGAGTACCTTGTCATTTCTTTATGACGAGTTTACTATGTAAATATCTACTCTAGGGCAGAAAGAAACAAGGTTGATAGCCCAGACAGGTATATACTAACACCTTATTGTAAATTAATTGTATTGTTCTGTTTAAAAATGTGTCTGTTATAATGTTGTATATACAGTGCATTTTTTAAATCTCTGAATTTAATTTCGAGCACGTAGCATTTCATATGTTCAATTTTAAAAAACACACTTCAATTGCAGGGTGCCTTAAAAAAACAAATCAGTTTGTCAGTTTGGACAATTCAAAAGTAGTATTGTTTCGTAAATAATAATGTATACAAAGAAAGAAAAATTAGAAATTCCACATTGGTATCTAGCAAAAATAATTTGCGGAATGTGATAAATCTATTTGATCGGCAAATTTCATCGATTGGAACGGTTCATAATATTCTTGAAACATTAGAGACCCAAGCTTAAAAATAAGCACAATAAGCACAAAAGAACTTGCCCTGTTTTACCTGAAGAGATGGAGTTAAATATTCTGGTATGAAAAAAACCCAACCACATCTCTTCGAAGTTTAGCTGAAGAATTTGGAATCTCAATTACGTCCGTGGGCAACACTTTGACAAAATTTAAATACAAATTGTCCAATCATCATTCAATCAAATTAGTACCACTATAGGCAACACACAAAGTTTAACTGTACTGTTCGTTGCGAACTGTCAAGGCACAATACGACTGAAGTGTGTGAACATACGAAATTTTTCATGCTCGCAATTAGCATGTTCAGTGATTAAAAATTCGAACTGTATATCTACTCTATTTTCTTCGACTCGTCTAAAAGTGTACACATTAATAAATATACACTAGTACTACTAGTCAAAGACTTATTCAAATACAGATGTATATAATTGTTATGTTAAAATCAATCATAAATTTCTTTATTCTCGTTAAATATTCTGCAAAAAAAATGTATTCTTAGTTTCTCCCATATTTGCAATTAAAGCGTTGGCCGCATACATGCGTGCGGTCACAGTCCGATGAAGTAATCATCAATTCATGATTTACAACGGACGTAATGCTTATATTATGTTAACACCTAATTAATGTCGTGGAAATTACGGGTTGTGTTAGAGATTACGATTGAAATTATCTGGCTGTGCGCGCACTTTTCCGCGTTTTGTTTGGATTAATTCAATTCCGCTCGCTCGTCGCATTAAAGGCGTGTTAATGATTTAATCGCTTTATCAAATCGCCTTAATTTATTGCATCTAATTTAGTATTTGCTCGACAACGGATTATCGAAGTGAGCAGATAAAACGCTACCGGAAACTTTCAATTGAAAGCATAACTAAATCATCACATGATCGAAACTTGGGTTTAGAATGAAGAAAATCAAAGCACGTCAATAACTTATTTTAACTTGAAGCCGTTTTTCAAGCCGCAATTTATTGCGAAAGAAAGTGTTTTAAAATAGACAATATTTAAAACAATACATGGTTTAGGATTTGGTGTAGAGGTCATCAAGTCACTTATCTGACATCTATTGTTAAACTCTAGTACTATTTTTCATTGTTCAATTTTATGATGATTTTTGTATGTGTAGAAAATTTATTCACAAACACATTTCGGGCAATTCGAAATTGAACACAAGCGAACACTCAAAATCTTGCAGAAAGTGCAAATTCAGCAAAGCAGTGATATTAATGAAAAATTCCGGAAAACTAAATATAACCTGTTTCCGGATTTTCCCTTTGTTTTATAGCTGCATACGTCTGGAACGTATCCTGAAAATTTTAATAGAATTCAACGCCAGATTTTCGTGAAAATTAAGAAAATTTAATTGATGGTACAAATTTTCCTAAACTGCGATTTTGGTGGAAAATTCAGGAAAACCAAGGATGTTCTATTTCCAGATTTTTTCTTTATTTTATAGCTGCATACGTCTGAAACGTATTCTGAAAATTTAAATAGAATTCAACGCCAGATTTTCATAAAAATTAGGAAAATTTAATTGATGGTACAAATTTACCTAATCAGCGATTTTGGTGGAAATTTCCGGAAAACTGAGGATAACCTATTTCCAGATTTTTTCTTTGTTTTATAGCTACATACGTCAGGAACGTATCCTGAAAATTTTATTAGAATTCAACGCCAGATTTTCATGAAAATTAAGAAAATTTAATTGATGGTACAAATTTACCTAAACAGCGATTTTGGTGGAAAATTCTGGAAAACTAAGGATATTCTATTTCCAGATTTTTTTCTTTGTTTTATAGCTACATACGTCAGGAACGTATCCTGAAAATTTTATTAGAATTCAACACCAAATTTTCATAAAAATTAAGAAAATTTAATTGATGGTACAAATTAACAGCGATAAATCCGGAAAACTAAGGATAAACTATTTCCGGATTTTCTCTTTTTTACAGCTGCATGCTTTTGGAACCTACACTGAGAATTTGATTAGAATTTAACTGGGAATTTTCAGAAAAATTAAGAAAATTTGATTGTTGGTACAAATTTACCAAAACATCAATTTTGCTGGAAAATTCCGAAAAAAACTGAGGATAACCCGTTTTCGAATTTTCATTTTATTTCATAGCTACATACGTCTGGAAGATATCCTGAAAATTTTATTAAAATTCAACAAAGGGTATTCGAAAAAATTAAGAAAATCCAGCAGAAAGTGCAAATTTAGCAAAGCTGTGATTTTGATGGAAAATTCCGGAAAAACTAAAGGCAACCTATTTCCGGATTTTGTCTTTGTTTTATGCCTGCTTACGTCTGAAATATATCCTGGGAATTTTATATTCGAAGTTAATGAGGGATTTCCAGAAAAATTAAAAAAAATAATTGATAGTTCAAATTTAGCAAAACACCGACTTTGGTGGAAAATTCCGGAAAACTAAGGATAACCAATTTTCAAATTTTCCTTTTGTTTCATAGCTACATACGTCTGGAAGATATCCTGAAAATTTTATTAAAATTCAACGAGCGGTATTCGGGAAAATAATAAAATCTAGCAGAAGGTGAAAATTCAGCAAAGCAGCGATTTTGATGGAAAATTCCGGAAAAAACTAAGGATAACACATTTTCGGATTTTCTCTTTACTTTATTGCTACATGTATCTGGAATATATCTTGAAAATTTTATTAGAATTCAACGAGGGATTTTCAGGAAAATCAAGAAAATTTGATTGATGTTACAAATTTACCAAAACATCAATTTTGGTGGAAGACTCCGGAAAAACAATGTTTAACCCGTTTTCGAATTTTCGCTTTATTTCATAGCTACATACGTCTGGAAGATATCCTGAAAATTTGATTAAAATTCAACGAAGGGTATTCGAAAAAATTAAGAAAATCTAGCAGAAAGTGCAAATTTGGCAAAGCAGTGATTTTGATGGAAAATTCCGAAAAAACGAAGGACAACCTATTTCCGGCTTTTCTCTTTGTTTCATAGCTGCTCACGTCTGGAACATATCATAAAAATTTTATTCGAATTTAACGAGGGATTTCCAGAAAAATTAAAAAAAATTAATTGATAGTTCAAATTTAGCAAAAGAACGATTTCGGTGGAAAATTCCGGAAAACTAAAGATAACCAATTTTCTAATTTTCCTTTTGTTTCATAGCTACATACGTCTGGAAGATATCTAGAAAATTTTATTAAAATTCAACTAGGGGTATTCGAAAAAATTAAGAAAATCCAGCAGAAAGTGCAAATTCAACAAAGCAGCGATTTTGATGGAAAATTCCGGAAAAACTAAGGATAACAAATTTTCGGATTTTCTCTTTACTTTATAGCTACATATATCTGGAATATATCTTGAAAATTTTATTAGAATTCAACGAGGGATTTTCAGGAAAATCAAGAAAATTTGATTGATGGTGCAAATTTACCAAAACATCAATTTTGGTGGAAAATTCCGGAAAAACTAAGGTTAACCGGCTTCGAATTTTCCTTCTATTTTGTAGCTAAATATGTCTGGGAGATATCCTGTAAATTTTATTAAAATTCAACGAAGGGTATTCGAAAAAATTAAAAAAATCTAGCAGAAAGTGCAAATTTAGCAAAGCAGTGATTTTGATGGAAAATTCCTGAAAACGAGGACAACCTATTTCCGGCTTTTCTCTTTGTTTTACAGCTGCTCATGTCTGGAACATATCCTGAAAATTTGATTCGAATTTAACGAGGAATTTTCAGAAAAATTAAAAAAATTTAATTGATGGTTTAAATTTAGCAAAACAACTATTTTAGACGAAAATTCCGGAAAAACTAAGGGTAAATCATTTACGATTTTTTCTTCTATTTCACAACTGTATACATCTGGAACATATCCTGAAAATTTTATTAGAATTCAACTGGGGATTTTCAGGAAAATTAAAAAAAAAAATTGATAGTTCAAATTTAGCAAAACAAAGATTTTGGTGGAAAATTCCGGAAAACTAAGCATAACCAATTTTCCGTTTGTTGTATAGCTACATGCATCTGGAAGATATCCTGTAAATTTTATTAAAATTCAATGAGGGGTTTTCGGGAAAATTAAAAAAATCTAGCAGAAAGTGCAAATTCAGCAAAGCAGCGATTTTGATGAAAAAATCCGGAAAACTAAGGATAACCCAGTTCCGGATTTTCTCTTTGTTTTATAGCTGCATACGTCTGGAATATATCCTGAAAATTTTATCAGAATTCAATGCAAGATTTTCATGAAAATTAAGAAAATTTAATTGATGGTACAAATTTGCCTAAACAGCGATTTTGGTGAAAAAATTCGGAAAACTAAGGATAACCTATTTCCGGATTTTCTCTTTGTTTTACAGGTGCATACTTCAGGAACCTGTCCTGAGAATTTGATTAGAATTCAACGGGGGATTTTCAGGAAAATTAAGAAAATTTGATTAATAGTTCAAATTTAGCAAAACAACGATTTTGGTGGAAAGTTCCGGAAAACTAAGGATAACCAATTTTATGATTTCCTTTTTGTATCATAGCTACATACGTCTGGAAGATATCCTGCAAATTTTATTAAAATTCAACGATGGGTATTCGGGAAAATAAAAAAAATCCAGCAAAGAGTGCGAATTCTACGAAGCAGCGATTTTGATGGAAAATTCCGGAAAAACTAAGGATAACCTATTTCCGGATTTTCTCTTTGTTTTATAGCTGCATATGTCTGGAATATATCCTGAAAATTTTATTAGAATTCAACGAGGGATTTTCACGAAAATCAAGAAAATTTGATTGACAGTACAAATTTACCAAAACACCAATTTTGGTGGAAAATTCCGGAAAAACTATGGTTAACTCGGTTTCGAATTTTCCTTCTATTTTATAGCTACATGCGTCTAGAAGATATCTTGTAAATTTTATTAAAATTCAATGAAGGGTATTCGGGAAAATTAAAAAATCTAGCAGAAAGTGCAAATTCAGGAAAGCAGCGATTTTGATGAAAAATTCCGGAAAAACTAAGGATAACCCAGTTCCGGATTTTCTCTTTGTTTTAGAGCTGCATACGTCTGGAACATATCCTGAAAATTTTATTAGAATTCAAGGCAAGACTTTCATGAAAATTAAGAAAATTTAATTGATGGTACAAATTTACCTAAACAGCGATTTTGGTGAAAAAATCCGGAAAACTAAGGATAACCTATTTCTGGATTTTCTCTTTGTTTTACAGATGCATACTTCAGGAACCTATCCTGAGAATTTGATTAGAATTCAACTGGGGATTTTCAGGAAAATTAAAAAAAAAAATTGATAGTTCAAATTTAGCAAAACAACGATTTTGGTGGAAAATTCCGAAAAACTAAAGATAACCAGTTTTCGAATTTTCCTTTTGTTTAATTGCTACATCCGTCTGGAAGATATTCTGAAAAGTTTTTTTAAATTCAACGAAGGGTATTCGGCAAAATCCAGCAAAAAGTGCAAATTCAGCAAAGCAATGATTTAAATGGAAAATTCCGGAAAAACTAAGGATAACCCATTTCCGGATTTTCTCTTTGTTTTATGGCTGCTCACGTCAGGAATATATCCTGAAAATTTTATTAGAATTCAACGTCAGATTTTCAGGAAAATTAAGAAAATTTAATTCATAGTACAAATTTACCAAAATAACAATTTTGATGGAAAATTACAGAAAAACTAATGATAACCCATTTTCGGATTTTGCTTTTATTTTATAGTTATATATGTCTAGAATGTTTCCTGTTAAATTTACTAAAATTCATCGACGGTTTTTCGCGAAAATTAAGGTAATCTAGTGGTAAGTGAGCATTTTGCAGAACTGCGAGTTTGATGGAAAATTCCAGAAAAACTAGTGATAACCTATTTTCGGATTTTACTTTTATTTTATAGCTATATATGTCTAGAATGTTTCTTGTTAAATTTACTAGAATTATTCGAGGGATTTTTGGAAAAATCAAGGAAATCTAGTCGGAAGAGCGCATTTTACAGAATAGAGATTTTGATGGAAAATTTCGGAAAAACTAAAGATAACCTATTTTCGGATTTTCTCTTTGTTTTATAGCTGAATACGTCTGGAATATATCCTGAAAATTATAGTAGAATTCAACTAGAGATTTTCAGGAAAATTAAGAAAAATTAATTGATAGTATAAAGTATCGATTTGAATGGCAAATACCGGAAAAACTAATGATAATATATTTTCAGATTTTTCTCTTGTTTATCTTAAGGGCACCATGTAGACTTGTATCCGAAAAAAATACACAAAAACTCAATTAATTCCTTCTTCGATAAATTGTGTAATATAAAGAACATTCATTATTAAATTTAAATAGATAATTCTTGTGTAAAATAAATCAATTGAATTTTATTATTATTGTACAAAAGAATTCGGTGATAAATTTTCGGAACGTTGGCACATATTTTCGGGCTAGAAAAAAAAAAGAGAATCGTTACCTGAGAGAGCTGAGCGCGCGGTGATTCAAAACTATTTTCGAATGGGCGTCTAAATTTAAGAAAAGCGTCCGAAATATAATGCCGAATGTCGTCGGGGATTTGAAAAAAAAGTTTATGGCCGCGGAAACGGCACCAGGATGCGCCTAATTGATTTATTGTGGGCCGTTCTCACAAAGAACGTTATGTCTCTTTCGGACGTCGAGAAATAAATTTTCCGAGGTGTCAAGTTTTAAATACTATTTTCTGCGAAAAAAAAAAAATTGTGGACCTACGTCAATCTTCTTAAAAACATTTAGTCTCATCGTACTATTTCATTAAAAGAACTACAATTTGCCTGTAGAAATATTAACAATTGTGTTTTATTAGTAATTAAATCTTCACGTAACTCACAAACCACTTTAGTGCTAACAATTATAAATCAACTTTCGGAGAGGATGGTTTTGACCGCTACTTCATTTTTGCTCATCATTTTTTTCTGACATACTTTATTACTTCTTCCAAAGAGTCAAGGGTCGACTCTTTTCCAAGAGTTGACTCACAAAAAAAATCATTCTCCATCTCAAATCCTCTCCAATTGCAAATTAATTTCATTTTAAATTCAATAAACTTTTTAATCCCTAGCCGTGTGTGATGGTATGGCTCAGGCCTTTATCAAAAAAAAATCAATCCTGACTACTAGGCGACTGCGATTTTGAAACAAGCTGTATATTTCAATATTTCAGATGTAATAAAAATAAACGTTGGTTAAAGCACAAGTTAGAAAGCAAATTGGACGACTAATAATAATAACTGTTGTAAAGACTGTGTACTTCCAATTAAAAATTATTTCATTCGCTGTGCTAGTTTCGGTTATATGACATAACCATCATCTAATAATAATATATTGGAAAGGGTAAACTTTAAAATTACATCATTTTAATAATCCGTCCGTTCACTGCCTAAAGACGTGCACAATAAAGACTTAATTATAGCTTAGTAAATCGCCACGGAATGATTTCCTAATAACAAGAGTAAATGTTTGCCCTTACCTAGTAATTACGAAAAAAATCGATTATCAAAAAATACAATTAATTCCGTCAATGGTGTAAAAAAGGGGAAACGAGTAATGACTACCTGCGAAAGGCTACCACCACAGAGAGAAATTGTTCGGCTGTCGAGATCTTAGACAAGGCACAGTTGGATAATTACCACCTGTCAAAGTGGGAGTGATATTGTTTTAAGGCTTTTGAGGTTGTTGTTGATGGTCCGTCAATGTCCGCATGGCACTTCCTGTATTGAGCAACGTAATTAATTACGGCCGGTAGGAAAAATCGTGCCGTTAATAATATTTTATGCAAATGAAGACGTTTCGGTGTGGAATGCCAACAACAAAAATATATTAATGGTTAATGGTGTTTTCTCGGTCGTGGGTCGGTTGGAGCGACAGACGCCATTTCACCAGGACTATGTGCCAGGGTTTTAGTCCGTTTCCTACCAATGATGTATAAAACATTGGCAGTAAACCATCCGGGACGTAATTACGGCCCGTGAAGTAACCGCTTCAAATAATCCGCTCGAGGTGGAGGTTTTTTCCTCGTTTTTAATGGCGCAACTAAAGCAATTGTAAATAAATGTGAAACTACTCACAGTAAGCGTAGTATTTCATAAATTATACTGGCAATAAATTATATTTTAGGGTACAGAAAGTTGGCATCTTAAACTAAGTCATATTCTTAGTATTTTTAGTATTACTATTTATACATTATTAGGTGTACTAACTTACCCACCTCCCACAACCAAACTAGACCTGTCCAAAAAATTTTACATCAATCACCTTTAGAACACATTTCTGAGGACCACACTGTATGAAATAATAATTCTACTTTTTCATCAGTTGAAAATTGTCATTTTTGGTAGTTGAAAATGATCGGTTTTGACACTTTCATTTTTATCAATTAAAAATGATCATTTTTGACAGTTAGAAATTCTTATTTTTGTCACCTGAAAATTTTCATTTATAGCAATTGAAAATTGTCATTATCGGCAGTTAAAAATGGTCATTTTTTACGGTTGGATATTGTTATTTTTGGCAGTTATAAACCTTGTCTTTGGCACTTAAAAAATGATCATTTTTGGTATTTGGAAATGGTCATTCTTGGAGCATAAAAATTGTCATTTATGGCACTTGAAAGTGGCCATTTTAGACACTTAAAAATTGTCATTTTTGGTACTTGAAATTTGTCCATTTTGGCAGTTGAAAATTATCTTTTTTGGCACTTAAAAAATGGTCTTTTTTCATAGTTGGAAATTGTCATTTTTGGCAGTTGAACATTGTCATTTATGGCACTTGAAAGTGGCCATTTTAGACACTTAAAAATGGTCATTTTTGGTATTTGAAATTTATCCATTTTGGCAGTTGAAAATTATCTTTTTTGGCACTTAAAAAATGGTCATTTTTCATAGTTGGAAATTGTCATTTTTGGTAGTTGAACATTGTCATTTATAGCACTTGAAAGTGGCCATTTTAGACACTTAAAAATTATCATTTTTGGTACTTGAAATTTGTCCATTTTGGCAGTTGAAAATTATTTTTTTTGGCACTTAAAAAATGGTCTTTTTTCATAGTTGGAAATTGTCATTTTTGGCAGTTGAACATTGTCATTTGTGGCACTTGAAAGTGGCCATTTTAGACACTTAAAAATTCTCATTTTTGGTACTTGAAATTTGTCCATTTTGGCAGTTGAAAATTGTCTTCTTTGGCACTTAATAGTGGTCATTTTTCATAGTTCAAAATTGTCATTTTTGGCAGTTGAACATAGTCATTTTTCACAGTTTAAAATTGTCATTTTTGGCAGTTGAACATTGTCATTTTTGGAACCCGAAAATCGTCATTTTTGGCAGTTAAAAATGGTTATTTATGACAGTTGAAAATGGTCAATTTTGGCAGTTAAAAATTGTCCATTTTGGCAGTTGAAAATTGTCATATTTGTCAATTAAACATTAACATGTTTAACAGTTGAAAATTGTCATTCTTGGTAGTTGAAAATGATTAGTTTTGACACTTTCATTTTTATCAATTAAAAATGGTCATTTTTGACGGTTGGATATTGTCATTTTTGGCAGTTATAAACCTTGTCTTTGGCACTTGAAAATGAAAGTTGTAAATGGTCATTCTTGAAGCATGAAAATTGTCATTTATGGCACTTGAAAGTGGCCATTTTAGACAGTTAAAAATTGTCATTTTTGGTACTTTAAATTTGTCAATTTTGGAAATTGGACATTGTCTTCTTTGGCACTTAAAAAATGGTTATTTTTCATAGTTGAAAATTGTCATTTTTGGCAGTTGAACATTGTCATTTTTGGAACGTGAAAATCGTCATTTTTGGCAGTTAAAAATGGTTATTTATGACAGTTGAAAATGGTCAATTTAAGCAGTTAAAAATGGTCCATTTTGGCAGTAGAACATTGTCATATTTGTCAATTAAACATTAACATTTTTAACAGTTGAAAATTGTCATTTTTGGTGGTTGAAAATAGTCAGGTGTGACACTTGAAAATGTTCATTTTTAGCATTTTAAATGGTCATTCTTAACAGTTGGAAATTGACATTTTTATCAGCTGAAAATTTTCATTCGTGGCAGTTGAATATTGTCATTTTTGGCAGTTTGAAAATGGTCATTTTCGTCAGTTAAAAATGGACATTTTTGACAGTTGGATATTGTCATTTTTTGCAGTTAAAAATTTTTGTTTTGGCACTTAAAAATGATCATTTTTGGCAGTTGAGAAGGGTCATTTTTGAAATTTGAAAATTGCCATTTATCGCACTTGAAATTGGTTAATCTATACACTTAAAAATTTTCACTTTTGGTTGTTGAAAATGGTCAGTTTTGACACTTGAAAATTTTAATTTTTAGCAGTTAAAATGGTCATTCTTGCTAGTTGGAAATTGACATTTTTATCAGCTAAAATTTTTCATTAATAGCAGTTGAAAATTATCATTTTTGGCAGTTGGAAAATGGTCATTTTCGTTAGTTAATAATGGTCATTTTTGGCATTTACAAATGTTTGTTTTTGGCACTGAGAAATGATCATTTTTGGCAGTTGGGAATGGTCATTTTTGTAATTTGAAAATTGTCATTTATTACACTTGAAATTGGTCAATGTATACAGTTGAAAATTGTCATTTTTAGTAGTTGAAAATGGTCAATCTATACAGTTAAAAATCGTCACTTTTACTAGTTGAAAATAGTCAGTTTTGACACTCGAAAATGTTCATTTTTAGTACTTTAAATGGTCATTCTTGACAGTTGGAAATTGACATTTTTTATTAGCTGAAAACTTTCATTCATGGCATTGAAATTTGTCATTTTTGGCAGTTTGAAAATGGTCATTTTCGTCAGTTAAAAATGAACATTTTTGACAGTTGGATATTGTCATTTTTTGCAGTTAAAATTTTTCGGTTTTGGCACTGAAAATTATCATTTTTGACAGTTGGGAAGGGTCATTTTTGTAATTTGAAAATTGTCATTTATCGCACTTAAAATTGGTTAATCTATACAATTAAAAATTGTCGCGTTTGGTAGTTGAAAATGGTCAGTTTTGACACTTGAAAATTTCCATTTTCAGCAGTTTAAATGGTCTTTTTTGACAGTTGGAAATTGACATTTTTATCAGCTGAAAATTTTCATTCATCACAGTTGAAAATTGTCATTTTCGGCAGTATGAAAATGGTCATTTTCGTCAAGTAAAAATGGTCATGTCTGACAGTTGGATATTGTCATTTTTGGCAGTTACAAACTTTTGTTTTTGACACTGAAAAGTGATCATTTTTGGCAGTTGGGAAGGGTCATTTTTGAAATTTGAAAATTGTCATTTATCGTACTTGAAATTGGTCAATCTATACAGTTGAAAATTGCGATTTTGATACTTGAACATTGTCATTCGGGCAATTGAGAATTGTGCATTTTGACAGTTGAAAATTGTTTTTTTTGACAAGTGAAAAATGACTCTGACTGTTGAAAATGATCATTTTTGGCAGTTGAAAATTGTCACTGACATTTTTGGCACTTGAAAGTGGCCATTTCGACAAGTGAAAATTGTCTTTTTCAGTTAAAAATTACCATTTTTGGCAGTTGAAAATTGTCATTGACATTTTTGGCACTTGAAAGTGGACATTTTTGACAAGTGAAAATTGTCTCTTTCAGTTAAAAATAATCATTTTTGGCGGTTGAAAATTGTCATTGATGTTTTTGGCACTTGAAAGTGGACATTTTTGACAAGTGAAAATTGTCTCTTTCAGTTAAAAATTATCATTTATGGCAGTTGAAAATTGTCACTGAGATTTTTGGCACTTGAAAGTGGACATTTTTGACAAGTGAAAATTGTCTTTTGCAGTTAAAAATGATCATTTTTGAGAGTTGGAAATTGACATTTTTATCAGCTGAAAATTTTCATTCATAGCAGTTGAAAATTGTCATTGTTGGCAGTTTGAATATTGTCATTTTTGTCAAATAGTCATTTTTGAAAGTTGGATATTGTCAATTTTGGCAGTTTCAAACCTCGGTTTTGGCACTTGAAAATGATCATTTTTGGCAGTTTATTGATTGAAAATTAATTGGCTTGAAAATTAAGAGTGTTTATTATGTCATTAGGCGGCTTCTATAAATAATGTCAAAGGTTAAATTTTAGATTTACCCTTAAATATCAGTACAGATATGTGGTTGCAGTAAGATGGAGCACCTCCACATTTTGGAAGAGTAGTAAATGTATTTTAAAATGAAAAAATAACAATGTCACGGGCAAAATTTAACCGTAAAAATTATGGAAAAAAATTATAAATCGAGTAACAGGCTTGAAAATTAAGAATGTTTATTATATTATAATGCAGCTTTCGCAAATAATGACAAGGTTAAATTTTAGAACATTTATCCCTAAATGTCGGAACAGATACGTGGATGCAGCAAGATGGAGCACCTTCATATTTTAGCGGAGTAGTAATACATTTTAAAATGAAAAAATTAACGATGTCACAGCCAAACTTGAACTGTAAAAATGATGAAAAAAATTATAAAGCGAGTAATGGGCTTGAAAATTACGATTGTTTATTATGTCATAAGGCAGTTGGATTTTAGATTTACCTCTGGATATCGGTCCAGATAAGTGAATGCAGCCAGATGGAGCACCTCCATATTTTACCAGGACAGTAAATGCAGCAAGATGAAGCACCTCCATATTTTGGCAGGACAGTAAACGCATTTTAAAATTAACAAAATTAACGATGTCGCAGCTAAATTTGAACTATAAAAATGATGAAAAACTTATAAATCGAGTAATTGGTTTGAAACTTTAAAGTATTTATAATGTCAAAAGGCAACTTCTATAAATAATTTAACAGGTTTAGAAGATTTTCCTCTGAATATTAAAACAGATATGTGGATGCAGCAAGATGGAGCACTTCCACATTTTGGCGGGGCAGTAAATGCAATTTTAAAATTAACAAATTAACTATGTCGCAGCCAAACTTGAACTGTAAAAATGATGGAAAAATTATAAATCGAGTAATTGGCTTGAAAATTAAGAGTGTTTATTGTGTCATAAGGAAGCTTCTAGTTCTTGGCTGGGCTGTAGACTACCCTGCTACGATTTCTCTTGAAATAATCTTTCTGTAGCTATGCAATTAATTCATTGGCTGTAGAATTTTAAATTCTTTCGCGGCTCTTGTTTTAAGTTGAAGATGTTAATCTCGTAAATTAGTAAGAAACGGGTGATCAAGCATTTTAAATATTGCTTGCGCCATCTTGTTGATCGATCAATAAAATTCGGAATGTATTATTGCTCTATTAAAATAGTCCCAAGCTATTAATTACAGTGTACTACCAGCAATTAATTAAAACGCTATAAAAAAATTTAAAAAAACTAGTCCGTGGGCAGAGAAACCGACGGGTACACCTCTAATGCCCATCAATGCGCTTCCAGGTATTCCCATTCGTAATTTACCGTGCCTTAATTGTGGCACATAAATCAGCGTCCACGGGCGATTTCTCCCAGTTTCGCGCCGATTGTGCACGTCATCAGTTTAATTGAAAACCAATCGGACGTTCAGTAAAAATCGTATGAATACAATTGAAAACCCACACGACGCCGACAAATTATAGGATTAAAAGGCGGAAAATTGTCTCTGAAGAAAATTGGATTAGCGTTGAGAAAGAAAAAAATAGTTGGGAGGAGAAGGTATAAATTTTTCGAAAGGCGTGCACCGACGTGACGGACAATGATTGATAAAGTAGATCGGTACGTGTAGATGTTGAAGATGCGGAGATGTCTTTTGTGGCGGGCCCCCGTCGCGCGTAACTCCGAGACCATTTGCAGTGTCTTGTTAAAATCGATGGTCGTGCATTAGCAGATGGCCCCCTGACCTGGGCCATCGTGCATTTCCACCGCCGAGTTTCGTCATCGGCGATTGTAATTTATAAGATATTAATGGAGGCCGTCATCCGGTGGGTAACGACTTCATAAGCCGGGAAGTTCAAGTCATGGTGGACTATCAAATATACATTTATCTTGGCGTTGAGGTAGGTCGCGTGCCCGGGAACAATCATTAATTCTCTCCACTGACACAGATACTGCACGGTGAAAAACTACCGAGAGAGGAGGAGGAGGTGGAGGTTCGCCGTTCACCGTTCACCGTTCACCGTGTTCCTTCTGTCTTCTACCTTCGCAGCGAGACACCTACCACCACGTGCCCACCTTCCTTACCCCGGAATGACAACGGCTCCCGGGCGCACGGGGTATGATGCCGCACTTTTATGGTCGTGTCATCCACGACACTCGAGACAGGACCTCGTGTCCAAATAAATGATATCCCTGCGTGCACACCGACACACACACTCACCCTTGGACACGTGTTGAACAAACAGTTTTTCGGGTCCACCGCGATTTTCAGGAATGCCGAATGAATTTGACGCAATAAACGTTGCTCGTGTGTTTAAAAAAAAGAATTAATCGCAGTCGCCTACTAATTAAAATATGCACGTCTCTGGTTGTCGTTGTGACTAATCGCAGTCACCTGTCAATTGAATTCGGGGTCACCGTAAAGATCCCTTCAAGACCCTTCAGAAAATGTACTTGTGCAACAAGAAATGTCAATTTGAAGACCGTGATGCGTCAGCAAAGAAAACTCGAAAATTGAAAAAATCGAAAAAATCAACTTTCTTAATTATCATCGTAGACCTTCATGTCATACCATTTTTTTCATCAGAAGAACGAGATAAATCGACTGGTGTTAAAAAATTTCATCTGCAAAAAATTGCAAGAAAGTTAGCAAGTCATCATGAACTTTATGGAAAATTTTGAAAAAAGTCGATTTTTTCAGACTTTCGACGGCCGTAGCGGCTAAACGAAGAATCCAATTTGAACGCGGATTTTAAATCTGAGTTCCTTGTGTGCCAATTAGTCGGATGTAAATAAAATTGGCGATTTTTTATTTTTGACGAAAACTTGAAAAACTATAGAAGGGTCCCCCCTTCTTACTTTTGCTCAAAAATTGGCTTTGAAATGATTTCGTGAAGAAACCGCTGGTTCGATTCGGAGTTTCTATACGTCACCATAAAGGTCTCTTCGAGACCCTTCTGAAAATGTACTTTAAATAACAAGAAATATCAATTTGAAGCCCGTGACGCGTCAGCAAAGAAAACTCGAAAATGAAAAAAATCGAAAAAATCAACTTTCTTAATAATCATCGTAGACCTTTATGTAATACCTTTTTTTTCATCAAAAGAACGAGATAAATCGATTGGCTTTAAAAAGTTTCATCTAGAAAAAAATGCAAAAAAGTTGACAAGTCACCATGAACTTTAACGAAAATTTTGAAAAAAATCGATTTTTTCAGATTTTGAACAGCCGTAGCGGCTAAACGAAGAATCCCATTTGGACACGGTTTTCAAATCTGTGGTCCTTGTGTGTCAATTAGTCGGATTTAGTTAAAATTGGCGATTTTTTATTTTTGACGAAAACCTGTAAAACTATAGGAGAGTTCGGTTTTTTGCAGTTGGGAGGGTCATTCTTAAAATTTGAAAATTATCATTTATGGCACTTGAAATTGGTCAATCTATACAGTTAAAAATTGTTATTTTTGGTGGTTGAAAATGGTCAGGTTTGACACTTGAATATTTTCATTTTTAGCATTTTAAATGGTAATTCTTGGCAGTTGGAAATTGACATTTTTATCAGCTGAAATTTTTTATTCACAACAGTTGAAAATTGTCATTTTTGGCAGTTTGAAAATGGCCATTTTCGTCAGTTAAAAATGGTCATTTTTTGACAGTTGGATTATTGTCATTTTGACAGTTGGATATTGTCTTTTTTGACAGTTGGATATTGTAATTTTTTGCAGTTACAAATTTTCGTTATTGGCACTTAAATAAAAATGATCATGTTTGGCAGTTGAGAAGGGTCATTTTGGAAAATTGAAAATTGTAATTTATCGTACTTGAGATTGGTCAATCTATACAGTTGAAAATTGTCATTTTTGGTGGTTGAAAATGGTCAGCTTTAACACTTGAAAATGTTCATTTTTATCAATTAAAATGGTCATTCTTGCCAATTGGAAAATGACATTTTTGTCAGCAGAAAATCTTTATTTACAAAAAACTGATATTTCTCATTTTTGGCATTTTAAAAATGGTCGTTTTAGTCAGTTAAAAATGGTCATTTTTGACAGTTGGAAATTGTCATTTTTGACTGTTGGAAATTGTCATTTTTGGCAGTTGCAAATTTTCGGTTTTGCACTACAAAATGATCATTTTTGGCAGTTGGGAAGGGTCATTTGAAAATTGTCATTTATCGCACTTGAAATTGGTCAATCTATACAGTTGAAAATTGCCATTTTGATACTTGAAAATTGTCATTCGGGCACTTGAGAATTGTCCATTTTCACAGTAAAAATTGTCTTTTTGTCAAGTGAAAAATGTCTCTTTGACTGTTGAAAATGATCATTTTTGGCAGATGAAAATTGTCATTGACATTTTTGGCACTTGAAAGTGGACATTTTTTACAAGTGAAAATTGTTTTTTTGGCAATTGAAAATGGTCAGTTTTGACATTTGAATATTTTCATTTTTGTCAGTTGAACATTATCATTTTTAATAGTTGAAAATTGTCATTTTTGATAGTTGAAGATGGTCAGTTTTGACAGTTGACATTGTCATTTTTGTCAGTTGAACATTGTCATTTTTAGCAGTTGAAAATTGTCATTTTTGGTAGTTGAAAATGGTGAGTTTTGAAACTTGAAATTGGCTTTGAAATGATTTCTTGAAGAAACCGCTGGTTCGATTCGGAGTTTCTATACGTCACCATAAAGGTCTCTTAGAGACCCTTCTGAAAATGTACTTTAACTTTATCGAAAATTTTGAAAAAAATCGATTTTTTCAGATTTTGAACAGCCGTAGCGGCTAAACGAAGAATCCCATTTGGACGCGGTTTTCAAATCTGTGGTCCTTGTGTGTCAATTAGTCGGATTTAGTTAAAATTGGCGATTTTTTATTTTTGACGAAAACCTGTAAAACTATAGAGTTCTTACTTTTGCTCAAAAATTGCATTTGAAACGATTTCTTGAAGAAACCACTGGTTCGATTCGGGGTTTCTATACGTCACCGTAAAGATCCCTTCAAGACCCTTCAGAAAATGTACTTGCGCAACAAGAAATATCAATTTTAAGCCCGTGATGCGTCAGTAAAGAAAATCTGAAAATGGAAAAAATCGAAAAAATCAACTTTCCTAATAATCATCGTAGCCCTTTATGTGGTACGTTATTTTTTCATCAGAACAACAAGATAAATCGATTGGCGTTAAACAATTTCATCTAGAAAAAATTGCAAAAAAGATAGCAAATCACCATGAACTTTAAGGAAAATTAAAAAAAAAAGTCGATTTTTCAGATTTTGAATCGCTAAAGCGGCTGTACCAAGAATCGAATTCGAACGCGGTTTTCAAATCTGTGCTCCTTGTGTGTCAATTAATCGGATTTAGTTCAAATTGGCATTTTTTTATTTTTGACGAAAACCTGAAAACTGTAGAAGGGTCCCCCCTTCTTACTTTTGCTCAAAAATTGGCTTTGAAATGATTTCATGAAGAAACCACTGGTTCGATTCGGGGTTTCTATACGTCACCATTGCGATCCCTTCAAGACCCTTCAGAAAATGTACTTGCGCAACAATAAATGTCAATTTTAAGCCCGTGATGCGTCAACAAAGAAAACTCGAAAATGGAAAAAAATCGAAAAAATCAACTTTCTTAATAATCATCGTAGCCCTTTATGTAATACCCTTTTTTTCATCAGAAGAACGAGATAAATCTATTGGCGTTAAAAAATTTCATCTAGAAAATAATGCAAAAAAGTTAGCAAGTCACCAAGAACTGTTTGGAAAATTTTGAAAAAGTCGATTTATTCAGACTTTAAACGACCGTAGCGGCTAAACGAAGAATCCAATTTGGACGCGGTTTTCAAATCTGTGCTCCTTGTGTGTCAATAAGTCGGATTTAGTTAAAATTGGCAATTTTTTATCTTTGACGAAAACCTGAAAAACTACAAAAACTTACTTTTGCTTAAAAATTGCATTTGAAATGATTTTCTGAAGAAACCACTGGTTCGATTCGGGATTTCTATACGTCACCGTAAAGATCCCTTCAAGGCCATTCGAAAACTGTACTTGCGCAACAATAAATGTCAACTTAAAGCCCGTGAGACGTCAGCAAAGAAAATTTGAAAATGGAAAAAATCATCTTTCTTAATAATCATCGTAGCCCTTTATGCAGTACATTTTTTCCATCAGAAGAACGAGATAAATCGATAAGCGTTCAAAAATTTCATCTAGAAAAAATTGCAAAAAAGTCACCATGAACTTTATGGAAAATTTTGAAAAAGTCAATTTTTTCAGACTTTAAACGGCTGTAGCGGCTAAACGAAGAATACAATTTGAACGCGGTTTTCAAATCTGTGTTCTTTGTGTGCCAATTAGTCGGATTTAATTAAAATTTGCGATTTTTTATTTTTGACAAAAACCTGAAAAACTTACTTTTGCTCTAAAATTGCATTTGAAATGATTTCCTGAAGAGACCGCTAGTTGGATTGGGGGTTTCTTTTCATCACTGGAAAGATCCCTTCAAGGTCCTCCAGAAAATGTACTTTCGCAACAAGAAATGTCAATTTGAAGACCTTGATGCGTCAGCAAAGAAAGTTCGAAAATGGAAAAAATCGAAAATATCAACTTTCTTAATAATCATCGTAGACCTTTATGCAGTACGTTTTTTTTTCATCAGAAGAACGAGACAGATCGATTGGCGTTAAAAAATTTCATCTAGAAAAAATTCCAAAAAAGTTAGCAAGTGACTATGAACTTTATGGAAAATTTTGATTTTTTCAGACTTTGAATCGTCTTAGTGACTGAACGAAGACTCCAATTTGAACGCGATTTTCAAATCTGTGTTCCTTGTGTGCTAATTAGGCATTTACACGATCGATGAATTCATGAATCATAATGTTAGCGATATCATTTAATATCACACGTATCAGCCTCTGAAATTCAATACTTCTATTGCAATATTTACCTTTAGCACTAGTCTGTATTAAATTTTACTTATTATACTTACACCATTAATTTTATACACTTGCGATGTTTTAACATATGTTTTAGATATTTTATTAATTTTACCCTTATACGCTGTTTATTTCGTACATGTATATATAATTTTATATTTTTACTTAGCAAAATTTAATTACAAGGCAGAGAGATTTTAACGTGTTTTACCTAAGTACGTATGTATTTTTATTTAATATGCGATATTTGTTTTTTGTTTTATTAGATCGATAATTTATTTATTTTTGAAAGCGGATATACTGTACTTTCAAGCATTTTTTTTTAATTTTGTTATACTGTAGTTATATCTGTCTATGTATTTATGACGTGTGTAATACTATATTTAGCATGAATAAACAAATGAAATGAAATGAAATGAAATGAAATGAAATGAATCAGTTAGAATTGGCGATTTTTTATTTTTGACGAAAACATGAAAAACTATAGAAGGGTCCCCCCTTCTTACTTTTGCTCAAAAATTGCATTTGAAATGATTTCTTGAAGAAACCACTGGTTGGATTCGGGGTTTCTATACGTCATCGTAAAGATCCCTTCAAGATCCTTCAGAAAATGTACTTGCCTAACAATAAATGCCAATTTGAAGCCCGTGACACGTCAGCAAAGAAAACTTGAAAATGGAAAAATCCGAAAAAATAAACTTTCTCAATAATCTTGTGTTGATAAAAGGAATTAATCGCAGTCGCCAGTCAATTGAAGTGCGCATGTCTTTTTTGCATAATAGTCGAGATTTTTGAAGTTAGACATGCGCACTGCATTTGCGGCTCCGATTAATCTCTTTTTGCGCTCAAAACTTCATCTTGCTTCTATTTAAAATTCGACGAGATGTATATATAATAAAAAAACCTGCCTTTTTGATAAATTATCCTTGTTAAAGATCGGAAAGTAATTCTTAATGTAAAAAAATGAAATTTAATGAGGATCATTCGGCCCAAGTAATTTTTCCCTCCGAGCCGAGAGACCGGCAAACGGCGAAATTATGCAAATCCGCCAAATGACGAAGTAATGCAAATGAGCGAACGGCCGCCTTGTGATAAAAGGGCAAAGCCCGTCCGTGTAGGAATCATCACTCATCCAGGAAGCAGCGGCAGCGGCACCGGTCTCCTCCGGGAAGAACCCCGGATTACTTGCGCGCAGGATTAACACCGCGCGGCGCGCACTCTCTCCATCGAGATTTAAAGGGAGAGCAATAAAACAACCCGAGGGCCGTAATCGAATTATCAATTAACTTTACGTGAATGGCCGCCAGATGCAAATTTGCGCTCTCGCTCTCCGGACCCGAGATTATCGCCGTAAATTAGCGTCGGCGTAATAAAATATCGGCATGATTGAAGGGCCATTATACGTTATTACCGCCTTGTTTTGGTCCATCGATTTTCCCAGGACGCTAATTCGACTGTGTCGACTTGATTATTATGAGCGAGACGAGGAGATTGAGGCTGCGCGAAAATTAGATGAAGGTTTTCGTTTAAGCGCACGTGTTGGCATGGGAAATGTTTATATCAAGAATGGTCCAATAAATTTCTACCTGTGAATCATCATAGTTAAAAATTGTTGAGATTTACATAACCTACTGCAGTATTTCAAAGATGCTATTATTAGTAGTTAAGCCTCTGTATCTCTTTCACTTAAGTACAAAGTCATGAATATACAAGGGCAGTGGCGGCTCGTGGAACATGTTGATGGTAGAGCCACTTATACAATATTGTCAGTTTACTCAAAAACTTTTCTTATTTTTTATAAGTTGTTCATTTTGGCATTCTTTACAATTATTATTGAGGCAAATATTATCGTTTCATAATTACAAACCAATAATTTAAAAAATAATAATAAATTTCTTAAACATTTCTTAGTTGCCTTCAATATTTATTTGAATGTTTCCGTAATATTTTCCATATTTAAAAAATTATTGAAAAAAAAAAACAAAAAACGGTTAAGGTAAACACCCACTTCCGGCGTACGGAATTTTACCAAAAGCTTTTCAGTTCTTCAGATTGTCAAATAAGGCTTATGTTCAAAGTTTCATGTTAAACACACACACACACACACACACGGACAGACACAGACACAATTTTTTTTCCAGAAATTGTTGAAATGGCATCTAGGAACCCCAAAAACGAATATTTCCGCAAAAAAAAAATTGAAAAACTTTAATTTCTTGTACTTCGTAACGGAAAAAGTAAAAAGTCCTGAACAAAACAGTCCTCAAAAAAGTCTGTATAAAAAGTCCATATACATAGTCCTGAAAAAGAGTCTTAAAAATAGAGTACCGACAAAAAATGTCCTGAAATAAGGTCCTAAAAAAGACTTGAAAAATGTCTTGCAAAAAATATTCCCGAAAAAGAAAATTCCAGAAAAGTCTTGAAAAAATCTCGAAAAAAGTTCTCAAAAAGGCCTGAAAGTCCAGATAAAAATATTCCCGAAAAAAAAAATTCCTGAAAAGTCTTGAACAAATATCTCGAAAAAAGTTCTAAAAAAAGCCCGAAAAAGAGTACTGAAAAAGCCTTACAAAAGTCCTGATTTTTTTTTGAAAAAGTCCTAAAAATACAGTTCTGAATATAAAGTACTGAGAAAAGTCTTGAAAATAAAATCTCGAAAAAAAGATCTAAAGACAGTCCTGAAAAAGCAGTTTTGAAAAAAAAATTTAATGAAGTCCAAAAGGTGCTCAAAATGTCCTGAAAGGCCTAAAAAAATCTTTAAAAAAATCTTCTGAGAAGTCATGAAAAAGACCTGAAAAAGTCCCGAAAAGAAGTTCTAAAGAAGGGCCTGAAAAAATCCCAAAAAGAAGTTCTAAAGAAGGGCCTGAAAAAATCCCGAAAAACGGCGAAAACAGTCCCGAAAAAGCCCTGAAAAAAAATCAAAAAAAAGTTCTAAAAAAGGCCTGGAAAAGAGTACTGAAAAAAGCCTTGCAAGAGTCCTGAAAAAAGTCTTCAAAAAATCCTGAAAATACAGTCCTGAGAAAAGTGTTGAAAATAGCCTTGAAAATAAAATCATGAAAAAGAGATCTAAAGAAAGTCCTGAAAAAGCAGTTTTGAAAAAAAAATTTAATCAATTCAAAAAAGTACTCAAAATGTCCTGAAAGGCCTAAAAAAATCTTTAAAAAAAATCTTCTGAGAAGTCCTAAAAAAGACCTGAAAAAGTCCCGAAAAGAAGTTCTAAAGAAGGGCCTGAAAAAATCCCGAAAAACGTCGCGAAAACAGTCCCGAAAAAGCCCTGAAAAAAATCTAAAAAAAAAGTTCTAAAAAAGGCCTGAAAAAGAGTACTGAAAAAGAGCCTTGCAAAAGTCCCGAAAATCTTGAAAATACAGTCCTGAATATAAAGTACTGAGAAAAAAAAGTGTTGAAAATAGCCTTGAAAATAAAATCTTGAAAAAGAGACCTAAAGAAAGTCCTGAAACAGCAGTTTTGAAAAACAAAATTTAATCAATTCCAAAAAGTACTCAAAATGTCCTGAAAGGCCTAAAAAAATCTTTAAAAAAAATCTTCTGAGAAGTCCTAAAAAAGACCTGAAAAAGTCCCGAAAAGAAGTTCTAAAGAAGTGCCTGAAAAAATCCCGAAAAACGTCGCGAAAACAGTCCCAAAAAAGCCCTGAAAAAAATCTAAAAAAAAGTTCTAAAAAAGGCCTGAAAAAGAGTACTGAAAAAAGCCTTGCAAAAGTCCTGAAAAAGTCTTCAAAAATCCTGAAAATACAGTCCTGAATATAAAGTTCTGAGAAAAGTGTTGAAAATAGCCCTGAAAATAAATTCGTCTTAAGTGTCTTAGTATTTTATTTATTCTGACATTTATTTTTAGTTTGTAAGAATCTATTTTACTATACTTGTTTAATTGCACATGGCCTACCGTTAATAAATACATAAAAAAAAATCTTGAAAAAGAGACCTAAAGAAAGTCCTGAAAAAGCAGTTTTGAAAAAAAATATTAATTAACTCCAAAAAGTACTCAAAATGTCCTGAAAGGCCTAAAAAAATCTTTAAAAAAAATCTTCTGAGAAGTCCTGAAAAAGACCTGAAAAAGTCCCGAAGAGAAGTTCTAAAGAAGGGCCTAAAAAAATCCTGAAAAACGACGCGAAAACAGTCCCAAAAAAGCCCTGAAAAAAATCTAAAAAATAGTTCTAAAAAAGGCCTGAAAAAGAGTACTGAAAAAGAGCCTTGCAAAAGTCCCGAAAATCCTGAAAATACAGTCCTGAATATAAAGTACTGAGAAAAGTGTTGAAAATAGCCTTGAAAATAAAATCTTGAAAAAGAGACCTAAAGAAAGTCCTGAGAAAGCAGTTATGAAAAATTTTTTTAATGAATCCCAAAAAGTACTCAAAATGTCCTGAACGGCCTAAAAAAATCTTTGAAAAAAATCTTCTGAGAAGTCCTAAAAAGACCTGAAAAAAGTCCCGAAAAGAAATTCTAAAAAGGGAAACGTCGCGGAAACAGTCCTGAAAAAGTCCTGAAAAAAAATCCCTATAAAAGATTTGAAAAAAGTTCTAAAAGGAGTCTTAAAAAATCTTGGATGTAGTTCTAGAAACGAAAAAGGAAAATGTACTGTAAAAAGGCCTTAAAACAGTTCGACACAAAAGTCTTAAAAACAGTTCTGCAAAAGAATCCAGAAAATTTAAATCTTGAAAAGTCCAGAAAAAAAAGCCTTAAACAAACAAGTTCTTTTACATTTTGTAAAAAGAAGCCGAAGAAAGTCTTATTACTTAAAAAAGTCTTGAAAAAAAGTTCTGAAAACAATGTCGGGATAAAAATGTCCTGAAAGGAAGACCACGAAAAAATCCTGAAAAATGAAGTCCAGAAAAAAGAGTCCTAAGAAAAGGGTCCCGAAAAAAATTCCTATTAAGAACCTAAAAGAGTCCTGAAAATACAGTCCTGAATATAAAGTACTGAGAAAAGTCTTGAAAATAATCTCGAAAAACAAAGTGCTGAAAAAGCAGTTTTAAAAAAATTGAAAAAAATAAATACCAAAAACTTCTCTAAATGACCTGAAAAGAGTTCTGAAAGGCCTAAAAAAATCTTGAAAAAAATCTTCTGAGAAATCCTGAGAAAGATCTGAAACAAATCCCGAATAGAAGTTCTAAAGAAGGGCCTGAAAAAAAAACGTTGCGAAAACAGTGCTGAAAAAGCCCTGAAAGAAATCAAAAAAAGTTCGAAAAAAGGCCTGAAAAAGAGTACTGCAAAAAGTCTTCAAAAAATCCTGAAAATACAGTCCTGAATATAAAGTTCTGAGAAAAGTTCTAAGAAAAGTGTTGAAAATAGCCTTGAAAATAAAATCTTGAAACAGTTCTGGACAAAAGTCTCAAAAACCGTCCTGAAAAAATTCCTGCAAAAGAATCCAAAAAATAAAGTCCAGAAAAGTCCAGAAAAAGAAGCCCTAAAGAAAGAAGTTTTGTAAAAAGGAGCCGAAAAAGAATGTCTTAAAAAAATACTGAAAAGAAGTTCTGAAAACAATGTCCCGATAAAAATGTCCTGAAAGAAAGACCTTGAAAAAAATCCTGAAAAATGAATTCCAGAAAAAATAGTCCTGAGAGAAGGGTCTGGAAAAAGTCCCTTTAAAGGACTTGAAAAAAAGTTCTGAACAAATGGTCCTGAATAAAATTGTCTTGAAAAACAAAATTCTCAAAAATAAACATGAAGTTCTCAAAAAATACTAAAAACAGGCCTTAGAATAGAAAAGTTCTGCAAAACAAAGAGTCATGAAAAGAGGATCCCGAAAGAAAATCCCTATCGAGGACCTGAAAAACGCTATGACAAATGGTCCAGAAAAAAATATAAAAACAATTGTCACAAGTGGGAAAACTTCCAAATTTACTCAAAACTGATTCTACTTTAAATCCCAGAAATAATCCCAAAACACCCCTTCAATAGTTTCCCGGATAAACACACGAGAACTGCGTTTATGCATTTTTGCGATCGCACAATTTTCCCGGAGGATAAAAAAAATATAAAAACAATTGCCACAAGTGGGAAAACTTCCAAATTTACTCAAAACTGATTCTACTTTAAATCCCAGAAATAATCCCAAAACACCCCTTCACTAGTTTCCCAGATAATCGCACGAGAACTGCGTTTATGCATTTTTGCGATCGCACAATTTTCCCGGATGATAAAAAAATATAAAAACAATTGCCACAAGGAGGAAAACTTCCAAATTTACTCAAAACTGATTCTACTTTAAATCCCAGAAATAATCCCAAAACACCCCTTCACTAGTTTCCCGGATAAACACACGAGAATTGCGTTTATGCAGTTTTGCGATCGCACAATTTTTCCGGAGGATAGAAAGAATATAAAAACAATTGCCACAAGTGGGAAAACCTCCAAATTTACTCAAAACTGATTCTACTTTAAATCCCAGAAACAATCCCAAAACACCCCTTCACTAGTTTCCCAGATAATCGCACGAGAACTGCGTTTATGCATTTTTGCGATCGCACAATTTTCCCGGATGATAAAAAAATATAAAAACTATTGCCACAAGTGGGAAAATTTCCAAATTTACTCAAAACTGATTCTACTTTAAATCCCAGAAATAATCCCAAACACCCCTTCACTAGTTTCCCAGATAATCGCACGAGAACTGCGTTTATGCATTTTTGCGATCGCACAATTTTCCCGGATGATAAAAAAATATAAAAACTATTGCCACAAGTGGGAAAAATTCCAAATTTACTCAAAACTGATTCTACTTTAAATCCCAGAAATAATCCCAAACACCCCTTCACTAGTTTCCCGGATAAACACGCGAGAATTGCGTTTATGCAGTTTTGCGATCGCACAATTTTTCCGGATGATAAAAAAATATAAAAACAATTGCCACAAGGAGGAAAACTTCCAAATTTACTCAAAACTGATTCTACTTTAAATCCCAGAAATAATCCCAAACACCCCTTCACTAGTTTCCCGGATAAACACGCGAGAATTGCGTTTATGCAGTTTTGCGATCGCACAATTTTTCCGGAGGATAGAAAAAATATAAAAACAATTGCCACAAGTGGGAAAACTTCCAAATTTACTCAAAACAGATTCTACTTTAAATCCCAGAAATAATCCCAAAACACCCCTTCACTAGTTTCCCAGATAATCGCACGAGAACTGCGTTTATGCATTTTTGCAATCGCACAATTTTCCCGGATGATAAAAAAATATAAAAACAATTGCCACAAGGAGGAAAACTTCCAAATTTACTCAAAACTGATTCTACTTTAAATCCCAGAAATAATCCCAAAACACCCCTTCACTAGTTTCCCGGATAAACACACGAGAATTGCGTTTATGCATTTTTGCGATCGCACAATTTTCCCGGAGGATAAAAAAATATAAAAACAATTGTTACAAGTGGGAAAACTTCCAAATTTACTCAAAACTGATTCTACTTTAAATCCCAGAAATAATCCCAAAACACCCCTTCACTAGTTTCCCGGATAATCGCACGAGAACTGCGTTTATGCATTTTTGCGATCGCACAATTTTCCCCGAGGATAAAAAAATATAAAAACAATTGCCACAAGTGGGAAAACTTCCAAATTTACTCAAAACAGATTCTACTTTAAATCCCAGAAATAATCCCAAAACACCCCTTCACTAGTTTCCCAGATAATCGCACGAGAACTGCGTTTATGCATTTTTGCAATCGCACAATTTTCCCGGATGATAAAAAAATATAAAAACAATTGCCACAAGGAGGAAAACTTCCAAATTTACTCAAAACTGATTCTACTTTAAATCCCAGAAATAATCCCAAAACACCCCTTCACTAGTTTCCCAGATAATCGCACGAGAACTGTGTTTATGCATTTTTGCGATCGCACAATTTTCCCGGAGGATAAAAAAAAATATAAAAACAATTGTTACAAGTGGGAAAACTTCCAAATTTACTCAAAACTGATTCTACTTTAAATCCCGGAAATAATCCCAAAACACCCCTTCACTAGTTTCCCGGATAATCGCACGAGAACTGCGTTTAAGCAATTTTGAAAAAAAATCCTGCATAGAGTTCTCAAAAAATACTGAAAGAAGATCTTAAAATAGAAAAGTCCTGGAAAAGAGTCCTGAGAAAATAAAGGGTGCAAATTTTTGAGAATCTGAGAAAAACATAAACGCGATAATAGATTAATTAAAAAGAATTGGAACAGCAATTTGAGAAGTCAATGATAGATGTCACACGTTGCGTATAACAAATCGGCGTAATCTAAAGAACAGATCCAGCGTTTGATATCAGCAATAAACAATTCGCGTGGAGGACGAGGAGTACCGAAATGACAGCGTCGCCGGCAACAGGTGTCCGATATTTTTTTTTTTACACCACCACCACCGCCACCAAAATGATATCTACTGTGTGTACAGTAGTTCTTCATTAAGGCTCGCGTTTAAGGGTGTTGCCGGATGATTTACAAGGGCCGTGTCCTCGGAGATCGGGAAGGTCCTTATCATCCCGTGCATACAGTCGCCGTGGCATTAATCCTTTAATATAATTTATAAGGGAGATGGCCTTATCAAATGGCCCGCTTAGCATTAAGAATTATATATGCGAGCAATTAGGCCTCTGTTTGCGCCCTCCGCACGAAAATATTGCCCTCGCCCGGAAGTTTTATTATCAGCGCGAGCGCGTTAACTTTCGTTTGTAATTTTTTATTTAAGAGAATTAAACGGCGATGCACTTTCGAAAATTAATAATGTATATAATCATGGGCTTTAAAATTTTCACCTACACCTAATGGATTCCGTTGCGTCTTCGATGTAATCTGGTTTAATAACATGAATTAGGGAGATGAATTGAAATTAAGTAATCGGGAGCGGTTGGATTAGTCGCGCTTAGCGGTGCCCTATGTTATTATCGCATCAAAATGTTGCGCCCAAAATTTTTGGGTGTGTGCGTATTAGATTTTCTCCAAGTGCTAAATCTCAATTAATAATAGTTACAGTTTACAGTCTAAATGTTTGAAATTCTCGAGTAATTTCGCCTTAGACATTATTCTTTACATTAATTTTTACATGTATAATTTATGATGAACTGTCAAGGGCTACCGACCATAAGTCTTTCTGCCCAGTCAGTGCATTATTATTACGCAAAAAAATTAATAATAAAAGAACCGTTTTAACTCTCTACAACATAATTTGAAAATAATAAGAAACATATTGTTTATGTTGGAGGCTTCTACTTCATTATACATGTTGTAAATATAATAAAACACTTTTACTTTGTTGGTATAACACAAATTTTATTTTATTGCTGACTATAGTTTCGGCAACTCACTTGCCATTAACAAAACATAAATAAACTATAGTCAACAATAAAATAAAATCTGTTAGTAAAAGTGTTTTATTACAATAAGAAAAACATTGAAATTTCCTACTAGAAAAGAATAAATATTTATTGACAAATATTTACACAATTGATAATGAATTATCAATTGTATCGCACTTTAAATATTGAACGTGTCCATATTTTGCTCAAAAATGTGATTGTTGGTGTTTCTCCAGAGGCGCTAACGGGGACATAATGTAAACATCAAGTAGCTTGTTTTGCGGTACTTCTAGAAACATGTCATCGGCGATGATTAATAATGCAAACATATGGATGCGATATATGTAAATCTTGATCAAATTAAAATACGCAATTGTTTCCAAGCGAAGTTAAAATTGCGTGGGCGGATGATGATGGATGATTGCTAGGATTGAGTTTTCGTCGGTGGATATTTTTTTTAAATCAGTATTGATCTAGGTTCATAATATGTGATAGGAAAGTAATGCGAATATTCGAGGTATTGAAAAAAAAAATCGAAAAAAATATAAATTGCAGAGAATAAATTCTAAAAAAAACTACATTCAATTGTTAAAATATCAGTCTTTTAAAACCCCTTTAGTTTTAAGAAACACACCAATTTTCAAGAGAGTTACGAATTTTTGAAATTTTTATTTCATTGAGGCTTGAAGAAAAAGATTGAAAAAAAAATATAAATCGCAAAGAATAAATTCTAAAAAAACTACATTCCATTGTTAAAATATCAGTCTTTTAAAACCACTTTAGTTTAAAAAAAAACAGCAATTTTAAAGAGAGTTACAAATTTTTGAATTTTTTTATTTATCGGACATGAGGCTTGAAGAAAAAAATTCGAAAAAAATATAAATCGCAAAGAATAAATTCTAAAAAATCTACATTCCATTGTTAAAATATCAGTCTTTTAAAACCACTTTGGTTTTTAAAAATACACGAATTTAAAAAAAAAATACGAATTTTTGAAATTTTAATTTTTCTGGCATTAAGGCTTGAAGAAAAAAATTCGAAAAAAAATGTAAATCGCAAAGAATAAATTCTATAAAAACTACATTCCATTGTTAAAATATCAGTCTTTTAAAACCCCTTTAGTTTAAAAAAATACAGCAATTTTAAAGAGAGTTACGAATTTTTATTTTTTTTATTTATCGGACATGAGGGTTGAAGAAAAAAATTCGAAAAAAATATAAATCGCAGAGAATAAACTACATTCCATAGTTAAAATATCAGTCTTTTAAAACCACTTTAGTTTTAAAAAATACAGCAATTTTAAAGAGAGTTACGAATTTTTTATTTTTTTTTTATTTTTCGGACTGGAGGCTTGAAGAAAAAAAATCGAAAAAAAATATAAATCACAAAGAATAAATTCTAAAAAACTACATTCCATTGTTAAAATATCAGTCTTTTAAAACCCCTTTAGTTTTAAAAAATACACCAATTTTCGAGAGATTTACGAATTTTTTAAATTTTTATTTTTCATACATTAAGGCTTGAAGAAAAAAATTCGAAAAAAATATAAATCGCAAAGAATTAATTCTTAAAAAAACTACATTCCATTGTTAAAATATCAGTCTTTTAAAACCACTTTAGATTTTAAAAATACAGCAATTTTAAAGAGAGTTACGAATTTTTGAAATTTTTATTTTTCAGACATTGAGGCTTGAAGAAAAACATTCGAAAAAAATATAAATCGCGAAGAATAAATTCTATAAAAACTACATTCAATTGTTAAAATATCAGTCCACTTTGGTTTCAAAAATACACCAATTTTCAAGAGAGTTCCGAATTTTTGAAATTTTTATTTTTCAGACATTGAGGCTTGAAGAAAAAAATTGAAAAAAATATAAATCGCAAAGAATTAATTCTTAAAAAAACTACATTCCATTGTTAAAATATCAGTCTTTTGAAACCCCTTTAGTTTAAAAAAATACAGCAATTTTAAAGAGAGTTACGAATTTTTATTTTTTTTATTTATCGGACATGAGGCTTGAAGAAAAAAATTCGAAAAAAATATAAATCGCAAAGAATAAATTCTATAAAAACTACATTCAATTGCTAAAATATCAGTCTTTTGAAACCACTTTAGTTTTAAAAAAATACACCAATTTTCAAGAGAGTTACGAATTTTTAATTTTTTAATTTTTCGGACATGAGGCTTGAAGAAAAAAATTCGAAAGAAATATAAATCGCAGAGAATAAATTCTAAAAAAACTACATTCCATTGTTAAAATATCAGTCTTTTAAAACCACTTTAGTTTAAAAAAAAAATACACCAATTTTCAAGAGAGTTACGAATTTTTAATTTTTTTTATTTTTCGGACATGAGGCTTGAAGAAAAAAATTCGAAAAAAATATAAATCGCAGAAAATAAATTCTATAAAAACTAGATTCAATTGTTAAAATATCACTCTTTTAAAACCACTTTAGTTTAAAAAAATACACCAATTTTTAAAAGAGTTACGAAGTAAAAAAAAAATATTTTTCAGACATTAAGGCTTGAAGAAAAAAAATCGAAAAAATATAAATCGCAGAGAATAAATTCTAAAAAAAAACACATTCCATTGTTAAAATATCAGTCTTTCAAAACCACTTTAGTTTTTAAAAATACACCAATTTTCAAGAGAGTTACGAATTTTTAAATTTTTAAATTTTTAAATTTTTAAATTTTTAAATTTTTAAATTTTTAAATTTTTAAATTTTTAAATTTTTAAATTTTTAAATTTTTAAATTTTTAAATTTTTAAATTTTTAAATTTTTAAATTTTTAAATTTTTCGGACATGAGGCCCCAATTTGTACATGTTGCTTACATTAACCTCCGGACGCCCTTAGCGCGAAATCAATTACATTCTCGGTGCTTATACAGAATTTATTTGTGTATCGAACTCGGAAAAACTGTTTTGGATTATTTTAAATAAATAATGCGAGTATAAATGTCAGAAATAATGATAAGGAGAGTTCGCAGACAGTTTGTACGTGTTGCTTTCATTAACCTTCCGACGCTCTTAGCGCGAAGAAAATTTTTTTCACAATTTCGCGCTCTTTTTGATTGGGATTATTTCAAAATTTAGGGATGGGTGTTTCTAGATTTTGATGAAATCGTAATTCTGAATTAATTTTGTATAAATTTGTGTAATTTCAAGTTGATGGCAACTTTTTTTATATTTTTTTCATGTCGTCGAAATTATTGCAATTTTTCGCAATTTCACGCTCTCTTCGATTGAGATTATTTTGAAATTTAACGATGAGGTGTTTCCAGACTTTAATGGAATCGTAATCCTGAATTAATTTTGAATAAATTTGTGTAATTTTAAGCTGATGGCAACTGTTTTTATATTTTTTTCATGTCGCCGAAATTATTGGAATTTTTCGAAATTTCGCGCTCCCTTCGATTGGGATTATTTTGAAATTTAAGGGTGAGGTGTTTCCAGATTTTAATGAAATCGTAATCCTGAATTCATTTTGAAGAAATTTGTATAATTTCAAGTTGATGGCAATTGTTTTTACATTTTTTTCATGTCGCCAAAATTATTGCAATTTTTCACAATTTCGCGATCTTTTTGATTGGGATTATTTCAAAATTTAGGGATGGGTGTTTCTAGATTTTGATGAAATCGTAATTCTGAATTCATTTTGTATAAATTTGTGTAATTTTAAGCTGATGGCAACTGTTTTTATATTTTTTTCATGTCGCCGAAATTATTGCAATTTTTCGCAATTTCGCGCTCCCTTCGATTGGGATTATTTTGAAATTTAAGGGTGAGGTGTTTCCAGATTTTAATGAAATCGTAATCTTGAATTGATTTTGAAGAAATTTGTGTAATTTCAAGTTGATTGCAATTGTTTTTATATTTATTTAATGCCGTCGAAATTATTGCAATTTTTCGCAATTTCGAGCTCTCTTTGTTAATTTAAAAAGTTTTCAAACAAGACGAAGTAGTTGTTTCAATAAGTAATTTGTTAGTAGTCCTAATAAGACTTAATTTTGCAGAGTTACAAACAGGTTGAAAATTTATATATTCACTCTACTTTCGTCTTTTTAAATCGGTCTATCTATTATTGAATGTGCAGCGAGTGGCATTCTACATCCTTAAAGGAATTATTGGTGCCGTAATTACTAACTCCATCTGTACGTACCCGCACGAATCTTTAAAATTCGTATCCATCAATGGCGGAGGCGACGGGAAGAAAGAAAAGAGTCGGTCCCGTATCCGATAATAAAGGGATTACGGGTAATTCCGCGGGATCGCTTCCAGTTCCTGAAATATTGAAATGTAGGTGTGTGTATCTGGTGTGTAAGTGGAGGAGCCCGCAAAGAGCTCTTTCCGAGAGAGCAGATTGAGTTTGATTTTTAAGACACTTTACATCTCATTCCGAATGACGTGGAGTGACGTGCGCAAATTGAGCAAATCAGCAGTGGCAGATGCGGGAGCGGCACGCCCCGACGCCCCGGCGTCCCGACGTCGATCATATTCTCCGATATGCAATATTCATAACCGGCGCCGCGCACCTACCACTTTTTGCACCCTTTGATATATCCCCTTCGCCGGGGCGGGATAAATTTTAATGCGAATTCGACTAATTCTCTTTTTTTTTCTCAACGATCGCGATCGATTTAGGCGCTGCGCTGATTATTATTCCTGAATTCTTGAGGGTTTTTAGCATAAATTTTCCACATGTTTGTAAAATGTAGAACAAATATGAATACATTACCATACATTTATCAGCTCGCCTCTTGATGTATTTAAATTTTATTTGCGTTACCATATTTATATTTAGCTCCGATTATTTGCACGGCACTTTTTCCACGCTCGCTCAAAATAAGTGTTTGCGGAGTGTTGCGCGCTGAAAAAAAAATAGCGACAATCATTTCCTTTCCGCGTCGGCGGTGATTAAATGTTGCATAATTATGCCTTTGCTTTGTCTAAAAATATCTTCACATAAATGACCCATACGACGTGATCTTATCTGGAAATGAATTACGCCATTGCTGAAACACCATACCATTACTTCATGTGTTGGTGGGAATATTTATGGTTAAAAATTTATTAAACTTGAAAGTATCAAAGAAAAAAAGCAATCGGTACCTTCTCGATTATTTCTGCGAGACGAATGCGTTTGTACATCAATCGGTTATAATAAATTTGTCGTTATAAGAAATGCTATTATACAATCGAAGCATCCATAATTTCAGAAATTATTCAGAACAGAACTTACATTTGAGATTCATGAAAAAAATATTCGCGTATAGCGTCTCAAAAACGAATAATTTTTTTTTAAATGAAATTCAAACGTAATTCTTTTAGACTATACAAATAACTGAAAAACGCAAATTTTAAAAATATGTTGTGGGCTTAAAAATATGAAAAATATATACCAATTGAAGAATGGTTGGAAAGGTTGGAGTTTTTTAAGTAAATTTGGATACTTTGAAGTTTGTTTCAACTGTTTTTCTATTATTTTTTGGAGACTAGATAAAATTCTAACCTCAGAAGTAAACAGGAAAGTGTTCAAGTGTGATTATTTTAAAATCTAAGTCTAAAGAGTTGGAAAATTTTAATGGAATGACGAAGCACAATTAGTTTTGAATAAATTTGGAAAGTTTGGAGTTTGTTCTAACTGTTTTTCTATTTTTTTGTGACTTGGGAAAAAATCTGATCTCAGAATTGAAACAGGAAGGTGTTCAAGTGTGATTATATTCAAATATCTAAGGGTGAAGTGTTGGAAATTTTTTATAGAATTATTAAGCACAATTAGCTCGGGGTTAATTTGGAAAGTTTTGAGCTTCTTCCAACTGTTTTTCTATTTTTTTGCTGACTTGGAAAAAGTTTCACCTCAGAATTTGAATAGCTTCCTGTTCAAGTGTGATTATTTCAAAATATAAGGATGAAGAGTTGGATTTTTTTATAGAATTATGAAGCACAATTAGCTCGGAGTTAATTTGGAAAGTTTTGAGCTTGTTCCAACTGTTTTTTCTATTTTTTTGGTGACTTGGAAAAAGTTTCACCTCAGAATTTGAATAGCTTCCTGTTCAAGTGTGATTATTTCAAAATCTAAGGATGAAGAGTTGGAAAATTTTTATAGAATTATGAAGCACAATTAGCTCGGAGTTAATTTGGAAAGTTTTGAGCTTGTTCCAACTGTTTTTCTATTTTTTTGGTGACTTGGAAAAAGTTTCACCTCAGAATTTGAATAGCTTCCTGTTCAAGTGTGATTATTTTAAAATATAAGGATGAAGAGTTGGAATTTTTTTATAGAATTATGAAGCACAATTAGTTTGGAGTTAGTTTGGAAAGTTTTAAGCTTGTTCCAACTGTTTTTCTATTTTTTTGGTGACTTGGAAAAAGTTTCACCTCAAAATTTTAATAGCTTCCTGTTCAAGTGTGATTATTTCAAAATCTAAGGATGAAGAGTTGGAATTTTTTTATAGAATTATGAAGCACAATTAGCTCGGAGTTAATTTGGAAAGTTTTGAGCTTCTTCCAATAGTTTTTCTATTTTTATGCTGACTTGGAAAAAGTTTCACCTCAAAATTTGAATAGCTTCCTGTTCAAGTGTGATTATTTCAAAATCTAAGGATGAAGAGTTGGAAAATTTTTGTAGAATTATGAAGCACAATTAGCTCGGAGTTAATTTGGAAAGTTTTAAGCTTGTTCCAACTGTTTTTCTATTTTTTTGGTGACTTGGAAAAAGTTTCACCTCAGAATTTGAATAGCTTCCTGTTCAAGTGTGATTATTTCAAAATCTAAGGATGAAGAGTTGGAATTTTTTTATAGAATTATGAAGCACAATTAGCTCGGGGTTAATTTTGAAAGTTTTGAGCTTGTTCCAACTGTTTTTCTATTTTTTTGGTGACTTGGAAAAAGTTTCACCTCAAAATTTTAATAGCTTCCTGTTCAAGTGTGATTATTTCAAAATCTAAGGATGAAGAGTTGGAAAATTTTTGTAGAATTATGAAGCACAATTAGCTCGGAGTTAATTTGGAAAGTTTTAAGCTTGTTCCAACTGTTTTTCTATTTTTTTGGTGACTTGGAAAAAGTTTCACCTCAGAATTTGAATAGCTTCCTGTTCAAGTGTGATTATTTCAAAATCTAAGGATGAAGAGTTGGAATTTTTTTATAGAATTATGAAGCACAATTAGCTCGGGGTTAATTTTGAAAGTTTTGAGCTTGTTCCAACTGTTTTTCTATTTTTTTGGTGACTTGGAAAAAGTTTCACCTCAAAATTTTAATAGCTTCCTGTTCAAGTGTGATTATTTCAAAATCTAAGGATGAAGAGTTGGAATTTTTTTATAGAATTATGAAGCACAATTAGCTCGGAGTTAATTTGGAAAGTTTTGAGCTTGTTCCAACTGTTTTTCTATTTTTTTGGTGACTTGGAAAAAGTTTCACCTCAGAATTTGAATAGCTTCCTGTTCAAGTGTGATTATTTCAAAATCTAAGGATGAAGAGTTGGAATTTTTTTATAGAATTATGAAGCACAATTAGCTCGGGGTTAATTTTGAAAGTTTTGAGCTTGTTCCAACTGTTTTTCTATTTTTTTGGTGACTTGGAAAAAGTTTCACCTCAAAATTTTAATAGCTTCCTGTTCAAGTGTGATTATTTCAAAATCTAAGGATGAAGAGTTGGAATTTTTTTATAGAATTATGAAGCACAATTAGCTCGGAGTTAATTTGGAAAGTTTTGAGCTTCTTCCAATAGTTTTTCTATTTTTATGCTGACTTGGAAAAAGTTTCACCTCAAAATTTGAATAGCTTCCTGTTCAAGTGTGATTATTTCAAAATCTAAGGATGAAGAGTTGGAAAATTTTTGTAGAATTATGAAGCACAATTAGCTCGGAGTTAATTTGGAAAGTTTTAAGCTTGTTCCAACTGTTTTTCTATTTTTTGGTGACTTGGAAAAAGTTTCACCTCAGAATTTGAATAGCTTCCTGTTCAAGTGTGATTATTTCAAAATCTAAGGATGAAGAGTTGGAATTTTTTTATAGAATTATGAAGCACAATTAGCTCGGGGTTAATTTTGAAAGTTTTGAGCTTGTTCCAACTGTTTTTCTATTTTTTTGGTGACTTGGAAAAAGTTTCACCTCAAAATTTTAATAGCTTCCTGTTCAAGTGTGATTATTTCAAAATCTAAGGATGAAGAGTTGGAAAATTTTTGTAGAATTATGAAGCACAATTAGCTCGGAGTTAATTTGGAAAGTTTTAAGCTTGTTCCAACTGTTTTTCTATTTTTTTGGTGACTTGGAAAAAGTTTCACCTCAGAATTTGAATAGCTTCCTGTTCAAGTGTGATTATTTCAAAATCTAAGGATGAAGAGTTGGAATTTTTTTATAGAATTATGAAGCACAATTAGCTCGGGGTTAATTTTGAAAGTTTTGAGCTTGTTCCAACTGTTTTTCTATTTTTTTGGTGACTTGGAAAAAGTTTCACCTCAAAATTTTAATAGCTTCCTGTTCAAGTGTGATTATTTCAAAATCTAAGGATGAAGAGTTGGAAAATTTTTGTAGAATTATGAAGCACAATTAGCTCGGAGTTAATTTGGAAAGTTTTAAGCTTGTTCCAACTGTTTTTCTATTTTTTTGGTGACTTGGAAAAAGTTTCACCTCAGAATTTGAATAGCTTCCTGTTCAAGTGTGATTATTTCAAAATCTAAGGATGAAGAGTTGGAATTTTTTTATAGAATTATGAAGCACAATTAGCTCGGAGTTAATTTGGAAAGTTTTGAGCTTGTTCCAACTGTTTTTCTATTTTTTTGGTGTCTTGGAAAAAGTTTAACCTCAGAATTTGAATAGCTTCCTGTTCAAGTGTGATTATTTCAAAATCTAAGGATGAGGAGTTGGAAATTTTTTATAGAATTATGAAGCACAATTAGCTCGGGGTTAATTTTGAAAGTTTTGAGCTTGTTCCAACTGTTTTTCTATTTTTTTGGTGTCTTGGAAAAAGTTTAACCTCAGAATTTGAATAGCTTCCTGTTCAAGTGTGATTATTTCAAAATCTGAAGGATGAAGAGTTGGAAAATTTTAAAAGAATGACGAAGCACAATTAGTTTTGTGTAAATTTGTAAAGTTTGAAGTTTATTTCAATTGTTTTTATATTTTTTTGATGGCTTGAAAAATGTTGGATTTTAATTAAACGTCTTAGAAAGCTTATTGTACGCGTGCTTGACGACAAGAAAAAAAAAACCTTCAAAATATGACTTATTACTTTCTTGCCGGGCAGGTGGACGCATTGTTTGCTTTTCCGCACGTCGATATATTATCCTCCTCGCAGATGTACTGTTTATGTTAATAAAGATGTAAATGGTTCTTCTGCGTCGATAAAGCCCGTGATTAATTGATGTGGCATAAATTATGCCAAATATTATTTATTGGTCTCATGTTAATGCTATCGGGCCGAGGATCTCGCGTCTAAATTCTTCATTTTCTCCGCCGCTGCAACATCGTTAATGTTGGTTTGGGATCATTAAGTGGCCAGAAACGAATTATGTTCGGGGCAGTGGAATTTATTAGTCACTTCCGGGGGCCCCAAATTAACGATTTACTTAATTCGTCATAATCCGACTCAGGTAAGGCTATCGATGGTAATCTTAGAAATTGGATTTGTAAAATTGATTAGAAAGTAGAAAAACTTGAAGAGAATATTTATTTAATTGGTGCGTTTGAGAGTTTAAGATGATTTTTCCTTTCATTTTCATACTAACAAAGGTGAACAAATTTAAATTTTTGATGTACATACATCAATGATACTTGGACAAAACACCCATGCACCCGGATTTGAACTGGGGACCCTAGCACAGTGTTTTTCAACGTTAGCGAAATTTCCCCCCTGGTCTTACATTATTTTAGAATTTACCTTTCATGTAATTAAAAGAAAGTAAAAAAATCAGCATTTTAAGAAGCAGATCTGCTTCGGTATAAAAAGTTTAAGGCTCCTGGAGCATACCTCTAAATTCATTTAAAACATTATTCACAAACGGATAAAGATTTAAAAGTGAAATTTTGAATTCACCTCTGTAAACATATTCTTAAGAGTGGCACGGATTTATTTTTCTAATAATAATGTTTATAAACAATTTTAATACTAATATTTCTGTAATTTAGAAAGAAAAATCTGTCGTACTCTGGGGTAATTTATTTAAAATATATTATTTAAATAATATTTTTTCATATTTTCGAAACTGCAGCCGAAATTTGAACAATAAGTTATTCATTTTAATACTCTGTCGCGGCTTTCTTGTTTAACATTGCCAAGTATAATGTTATGCATTTTAATACTCTTTCTTGGTGCGCCCTCTGCGACTTTGCCAAATATAATTGAAATTTGAACAGTCCATTCTTTTATACATCATGACAGTAATATTCAGTCCGTATCTTGTACATCGCACTGCACACGTTTGTACGTGTGTAATTTATTCATGAATGAATTTTTAATCTTCTAAGCGATTGTGTTGATGTTGTATTCGCACACGATTTATAATTTATGAAAATATGAAATTTCCATTGCAACGTGCACTTATTCCGCGGGCGCACGCAATTTGTCCCAGCAATTCACATCATTTCACAGTTGCTTTATTGCCGCGCCGCGAGATCGCATGACCGATGATATTAATGGAATGCCCGATAAATGTTAGGTTAGGAATGTGCATGTCATCGGCTCGAATAACTCACCAACTGGGAGATCCACGAAGGAACAAAAATACACACAATGTCAAGGCATTGTCGTAAAGGATTTAAAATTGTTACGTCGTAAAACTTTTAACGAAATACAATGTGGTTGGTATTGATTAGTGCGGTATAATAAGTGCATAGCAAATGTTATTTTGTTTATTTTTGAAAATTTAGAGATATGAGGTATGTGGTACACCCTGTATCTCGGTAAAGAAACGTTTCCAGACACACGTTTATGGGATTTTTTTTGTTTGTTTTAACCAAAGAATCTGCAATATTAAAGAATCACCCTGTATATTCAGGTTACTATAGGATGTACCCCCATAAAGTGAATGCCTTCAACGTACAATAGAATTTCAAGATGTGAAATGATATTGCATGTGAGTAACAGTATCAATCGCGCTAAGAGCGTCAGGAGGTCAGGCGAGAACAACGCGTATACACTTTCAGCTAACTCTATGCTTCATTATTTCTCGCATTGTTTATTTAAAATCATTCAGAACATCATTTGCGATTGGTGCGAAAATATTTAAACTTTACTATAGTACACGCACTTGCTCTGCTTGGAATCAACAAAACAAATCAAAATCGTTATGTAGAAATTGTAAAGATCATTCGACACAGAATTAAATTCTGTATAAACGCCAAGAATTTCGTTTATTTCGCGCTAAGAGCGTCGGGAGGTTAATGAGAGCAAAACGTACAAACTTGAAGAACGAAAGTATTCGTCTTTAAAATTTTTCGCAATATTTAAACTCTACGATAGTGCAATCTCTTCATCTACTTGGAATAACTCACAAATCAAAATCGTTTGTAAAGATCATTAGATACAGAATTAAATTCTGTATAAACACTAAGAATTTTGGCGACATGAAAAAAATATAAAAACAATTGCCATCAACTTGAAATTACACAAATTTCTTCAAAATTAATTCAGGATTACGACTCCATTAAAATCTGTTCAAACCCCATCCCTAAATTTAAAAATAATCCCAATTGAAGAGAGCGCGAAGTTGCGAAAAATTGCAATTATTTTATATAATTATAAAAAAATATAAAAACAATTGCCATCAACTTGCCAAAATTTCCACACCTTATCTCTGTAGCTTATGTTATTTTCAAATGAAAGGAATGTTTAAAATTTTCGAGATTGTGCATTTTACAGCTTCATTAAAAAAAATATAAAAATTAATTGCTACAAATTTATTTTTTTAAGTTTACTAAAGTTGGCTTTGATTTTCTACAATTTTTTTTTTCTATTTACCAAAGTTGACTGATTTTTGGTAAATTTCCGCAAGATCTCATCCATGGATTTTGTGTCATTTGCAAGCGAAAAATAAGTTTAACATTTTATAAAATTTTGCTTCCTCAGTTCGAGTAAAAAAATATATAAACAATTGCCACCAACTTGAAATTACACAAATTTATTCAAAATGAATTCAGGATTACGATTCCATTAAAATTTGGAAACACCCCATCCCAAAATTTCGAAATAATCCCTTCGAAATTGCAATCATTTCGGTGACATGAAAAAAATATAAAAACAATTGCTATCAACTTGAAATTACACAAATTTATTCAAAATTAATTAAGGATTACGATTTCATTAAAATCTGGAAACACCTGACCCTTAAATTTCAAAATAATCCCAATCCAGGAGAGCACGAAATTGCGAAAAATTGCAATAATTTCGAAAACGCGAAAAAAATATAAAAACAATTGCCAACTACTTGAAATTACACAAATTTATTCAAAATTAATTCAGGATTACGATTCTATTAAAATCTGGAAACACCTCACCCTTAAATTTCAAAATAATCCCAATCGAAGAGAGCGCAAAATTGTGCAAAATTGCAATAATTTCGGCGACATGAAAAAAATATAAAAACAATTGCCACCAACTTGGAATTACACAAATTTATTCAACATGAATTCAGGATTACGATTCCATTAAAATCTGTTCACACCCCATCCCTAAATTTCAAAATAATCGCAATCGAAGAGAACGCGAAATTGCGAAAAATTGCAATAATTTCGGCGGCATGAAAAAAATATTTATATTTACAATTACCATCAACTTGAAATTACATAAATTTATTCAAAATTAATTCAGGATTACGATTTCATTAAAATGTAGAAACACCTCACCCTTAAATTTCAAAATAATCTCAATCAAAGAGAGCGCGAAATTGCGAAAAATTGCAATAATTTCGAAATAATCCCAATCGAATAGAGCATGAAATTTCGAAAAAATGCAATAATTTCGGCGACATGAAAAAAAATATAAAAACAATTGCCATCAACTTGAAATTACACAAATTTATTCAAAATTAATCCAGGATTACGATTACATTAAAATCTGTAAATACCCCATCCATAAATTTCGAAATAATCGCAATCGAAGAGAACGCGAAATTGTGAAAAATTGCAATAATTTCGGCGACATGAAAAAAATATAAAAACAGTTACCATCAACTTGAAATTACACAAATTAATTCAGGATTACGATTTCATTAAAATCTGTAAATACCCCATCCATAAATATCGAAATAATCGCAATCGAAGAGAACGCGAAATTGCGAAAAATTAAAATAATTTCGGCGACGTGAAAAAATATAAAAACGATTGCCATCAACTTAAAATTACACAAATTTATTCAAAATTAATTCAGGATTACGATTTCATTAAAATCTGGAAACACCTCACCCTTAAATTTAAAAATAATTTCAATCGAAGAGAGCGCGAAATTGCGAAAAATTGCAATAATTTCGGTGGATTTTTAAAAATCCAACAAGTTTCTTGCGATTAGCGAATTTTTTTAAATTCTTAATTTTGAATTGTCGAATCTTCAACGAAAAAATTTGAAATAAATATAAATCGCGTGGGTAAAATTTTACAAAAATTTTATCTAGTTTAGGAAACATTATTTTTTCAAAATAATTTTAATTTTTAAAAATCCAACAAGTTTCTTGCGATTTGCGAATTTTTTTAAATTCTTAATTTTGAATTGTCGAGTCTACAACGGAAAAAATTGAAATAAATATAATTCGCGCGGGTAAAATTTTACAAAAATTTTATGTAGTTTAGGAAACATCATTCTTTCAAAATAATTTTCATTTTTAAAAGTACAACAATTTTCTTGCGAGTTACGATTTTTTTTAAATTCTAAATTTTGAATTGTCGAATCTACAACGAAAACAATTGAAATAAATATAAATCGCGCAGGTAGAACTTTACAAAAATTTTATTCAGTTTAGGAAACATCATTCTTTCAAAATAATTTTGATTTTTAAAAATCCAACAATTTTCTAGCGAGTTTTAAATTTTGAAACTTATTTCATCTCTTAATTTATTAGTAGAATATTTAAAAACAACACGTTTTTAATAAACACAAAGAAATTATTGACAAGGATATACGGTGCTAACCTTATCTAGTGTTCCGGATAAAACAAATTTGATAATAACTGAATGTAAAAATGACTTAAGCGAAAAGGTTGCATGATTTTGACCTGGGAACTTACACGATTAATTTTTTTCTTGAAACAACTTGCGGATCAAATACTAAATTTAATGGGCTACATAATCAGATAGTTTTCGTTTAAAAAAAATTAAAATTAAAAATTTAAATATTTCAAAAATTAATTTAGATAAGATAAACTTATTTAATTAACACGAAAGATATCTGATTTCGTGCGGAAATACCTCTGTTTTATTAATTCGTTTATATATTATGGAAATAGAAAAAAATCAACGAGTTTATCTTAAAATACGAGTTAAAGTAAGTGTAAACTGTGATGTTCTATTGTTCTTGCGGTATGAAATTCGTATATAATACGCACAAAATTCAGTCCAGGATCGCACCCTTAAGTTGGCTATCCATAGACCAGCGGCGGCTCGTGGATGTTCGGCGGTGAGGCAGCGGAAGAAAATTTGATCGAAACAGTAACGGGATATTTGTTTCCTTTGTAAGAATAAGTAGTGCAGCGCAAGCGGCATCTTTGTCTTTGCCTCACCTACGGAAATACATGAGCCGCCGCTGTCATAGATGCTGTTGTAGCTTCGCTTTTGACTTAAATGTTAAAGAATGAACTGAAAGTTATACTAAGCCTAACAAACACAATTAAAAATATATGGAAATCACTTTTGTAATCAAAATTATTTGCAATTTGTAGTTTAGTTCGGTTGTATCTCGGTCCAATAAAGTGCCATTTTAACGGCACTTAGAGCCGTCGAGATGGCGAACGAAGAGGTGAAGGAAGAGGCGGTGTTTTTATGCATTGAGGGGGGAAATTCCGCGGTCACGTATTACCGTAATATATGATAATTGTAATTCCCCGCATTAGGTGCAGGTAATGCACGTCGCCAATGTCCCACACCTGTAATCGATTTGCATCTCGCACAATTTGTACACGTCCGCTCCGATTTACACCCTGTACATCTACTGAAAACGTATTTGTTTACAAGGATCCGCCGCCAACATCGGAGCCTCCGCGTCTTGTTAATGGTCCCGAAAGGGTGACGCGACCCAACCTGACCCGACCCGACTGCCCACTCGCCATAGGTGCTAAATATTCACCATTGTTACACATAATATCGCCTACCAACCCTTACCGCTCCAGACGTTTTTGCATTACTTATTCAGATTCGCTGAACTCATTACTTTCCACCTTAATCCTCCTGCCTGTCGCATAATCTAAAAACTTTATGGCGCAACAAACAATGTTATAAAATTAACTCGCATACTTGATAAAGTCGCTATCAAACGAAATGAGTCATCGTTTACCTTTGTAACAGTTGTATCACGAATTGAACATAAAAAAGTAACAAATCAATCATTTCAAACCTTCCAATTTTTGATGTGCTCAGAAAAGGAGCCTGATTGGTATCGGTTTATACAATTGGGATATAATGTAAGCCTTTCTAAATGCAGAAACCCAATCGGGCTTTAGACGCGTGCCTCGTGCACGTTTTTTTTTTTTAGATCTAATCAGCGTATGGATTAGGCAACGTGACTTTTGATCTTATGCAGATTTTCGGGGTCTATAGAAGTAATCAGTGGTAATAGATAAAATAACGCGATGTCACGATTAATACTTGTAAAAGGCAAATAAATGTTTTACCTAAACTCTTGTTTACACATTCAAAATAAATGCCAAAAATTGTTGAAAGAATATTGTTCTCAATAATTGGTAAAAAAATTGCTTTTGATTTGACCTCCTTAAAACTGAGATGAATTCATTTTTCAATTTATCCATTCTTACAAGTTGTTAACGAAAACTTAAAACTTAAATTTAATATGCGATATCTATTATTACACCGAACGGAAATCTCACATAGGATTTGTCTGAAGTTTTTTAAAACATCGCAGAAAAATATAAAACGCTTAGAAAACAATATCCTCAATGGTCAAAGTATCGCTTATTCAAAATTAATTTGGTATTTGCAAGTTCAGCAATTTTTACTGGAGATATGAATTTTTGAAAATTTTAGTTTTAATTTTTTGAGCACTTGAATGAAAACATCGCGGAAAAAAATAATAAAACGCGTAGAAAAAATTCCTTAAAACAATATCCTAATGGTTAAAGTATCGCTTATTTAAAATCAATTTGGATTTTCTAAATTCAACAATTTTTAATGGGGATGTGAATTTTTGAAAATTTCAGTTTTATTTTTTTGAGCATTTGAATGAAAACATCGCAGAAAAAATATAAGACGCGCAGACAAAATTCCATAAAAAATCATCCCCAATGGCCGAAGTATAGCTAATTCAAAATGAATTTGGTTTTTGTAAATTCAACAATTTTCAATAGAGACATGGATTTTTGAAAATTTTCGTTCTAATTTGTTGAGCACTTGAATGAAAACATCGCAGAAAAAAATATAAAACGCGTAGAAAAAATTCCTTAAAACAATATCATCAATGGTAGAAGTATCGCTTATTCAAAATCAATTTGGTTTTTGCAAACTCAACAATTTTCAATAGAGATATGGATTTTTGAAGATTTTCGTTTTAATTTTTTGAGCACTTGGATGAAAACATCGCAGAGAAAAATATAAAACGCGTAGAAAAAATTCTTTAAAACAATATCCTAATGGTCGAAGTATCGCTTATTCAAAATCAATTTGGATTTTGTAAATTCAACAATTTTTAATAGAGATGTGAATTTTTGAAAATTTTAGTTTTATTTTTTGAGCACTTTAATGAAAACATCGCAGAAAAAATATAAAACGCCCAGACAAAATTCCATAAAAAATGATCCTCAATGGCTGAAGTATAGCGAATTTAAAATCAATTTGGTTTTTGTAAATTCACCAATTTTCAATAGAGATATGTATTTTTGAAGATTTTCGTTTTAATTTTCTGAGCACTTGAATGAATATATCGCAGAAAAAATATAAAACGTGCAGACAAAATTCCATAAAAAATCATCCTCAATGGCTGAAGTATAGCTAATTTAAAATCAATTTCGTTTTTGTAAATTCACCAATTTTCAATAGAGATATGTATTTTTGAAGATTTTCGTTTTAATTTTTTGAGCACTTGAATGAATATATCGCAGAAAAAATATAAAACGCGCAGACAAAATTCCATAAAAAATAATCCTCAATGGCCGAAGTATAGCTAATTCAAAATCAATTTGGATTTTGTAAATTCAACAATTTTTAATAGAGATGTGAATTTTTGAAAATTTTCGTTTTTATTTTTTGAGCACTTGAATGAAAACATCGCAGAAAAAAAAATAAAACGCGTAGAAAAAATTCTTTAAAACAATATCCTAATGGTTGAAGTATCGCTTATTCAAAATCAATTTGGATTTTGTAAATTTAACAATTTTTAATGGAGATGTGAATTTTTGAAAATTTTAGTTTAATTTTTTTGAGCACTTGAATGAAAACATCGCAGAAAAAATATAAAACGCCCAGACAAAATTCCATAAAAAATCATCCTCAATGGCTGAAGTATAGCTAATTTAAAATCAATTTGGTTTTTGTGAATTCAACAATTTTTAATAGAGACATGGATTTTTGAAAATTTTCGTTCTAATTTGTTGAGCACTTGAATGAAAACATCGCAGAAAAAAAACGCGTAGAAAAAATTCCTTAAAACAATATCATCAATGGTAGAAGTATCGCTTATTCAAAATCAATTTGGTTTTTGTAAATTCAACAATTTTCAATAGAGATATGTATTTTTGAAGATTTTCGTTTTAATTTTTTGAGCACTTGAATGAAAACATCGCAGAGAAAAATATAAAACGCGTAGAAAAAATTCTTTAAGACAATATCATAATGGTCGAAGTATCGCTTATTCAAAATCGATTTGGATTTTGTAAATTTAACAATTTTTAATGGAGATGTGAATTTTTGAAAATTTTAGTTTATTTTTTTTGAGCACTTTAATGAAAACATCGCAGAAAAAATATAAAACGCCCAGACAAAATTCCACAAAAAAACATCCTCAATGGCTGAAGTATAGCTAATTTAAAATCAATTTCGTTTTTGTAAATTCACCAATTTTCAATAGAGATATGTATTTTTGAAGATTTTCGTTTTAATTTTTTAAGCACTTGAATGAATATATCGCAGAAAAAATATAAAACGCGCAGACAAAATTCCATAAAAAATAATCCTCAATGGCCGAAGTATAGCTAATTCAAAATCAATATGGATTTTGTAAATTCAACAATTTTTAATAGAGATGTGAATTTTTGAAAATTTTCGTTTTAATTTTTTGAGCACTTGAATGAAAACATCGCAGAAAAAAATATAAAACGCGTAGAAAAAATTCTTTAAAACAATATACTCAATGGTCGAAGTATCGCTTATTCAAACCCAATTTGGATTTTGTAAATTTAATAATTTTTAATGTAGATGTGAATTTTTGAAAATTTTTGTTTCATTTTTTTGAGCACTTGAATGAAAACATCGCAGAAAAAATACAAAACGCCAAGACAAAATTCCATAAAAAATCATCCTCAATGGCTGAAGTATAGCTAATTTAAAATCAATTTGGTTTTTGTGAATTCAACAATTTTCAATAGAGACATGGATTTTTGAAAATTTTCGTCCTAATTTGTTGAGCACTTGAATGAAAACATCGCAGAAAAAAAAAACGTGTAGAAAAAGTTCCTTAAAACAATATCATCAATGGTAGAAGTATCGCTTATTCAAAATCAATTTCGTTTTTGTAAATTCACCAATTTTCAATAGAGATATGTATTTTTGAAGATTTTCGTTTTAATTTTTTGAGCACTTGAATGAATATATCGCAGAAAAAATATAAAACGCGCAGACAAAATTCCATAAAAAAATCATCCTCAATGGCTGAAGTATAGCTAATTTAAAATCAATTTGGTTTTTGTAAATTCAACAATTTTCAATAGAGATATGTATTTTTGAAGATTTTAATTTTAATTTTTTGAGCACTTGAATGAATATATCGCAGAAAAAATATAAAACGCGCAGAAAAAAATCCTTAAGAAATAATCCTCAATGGCCGAAGTATAGTTAATTCAAAATCAATTTGGATTTCGTAAATTCAACAATTTTTAATAGAGATGTGAATTTTTGAAAATTTTCGTTTTAATTTTTTGAGCACTTGAATGAAAACATCGCAGAAAAAAATATAAAACGCGTAGAAAAAATTCTTTAAGACAATATCATAATGGTCGAAGTATCGCTTATTCAAAATCAATTTGGATTTTGTAAATTTAACAATTTTTAATGGAGATGTGAATTTTTTAAAATTTTACTTTAATTTTTTTGAGCACTTGAATGAAAACATCGCAGAAAAAATATAAAACGCGCAGACAAAATTTCATAAAAAATCATCCTCAATGGCTGAAGTATAGCTAATTTAAAATCAATTTGGTTTTTGTAAATTTACTTAAATTCCTTAAAACAATATCATCAATGGTAGAAATATCGCTTATTCAAAATCAATTTGGTTTTTGTAAATTCAACAATTTTCAATAGAGATATGTATTTTTGAAGATTTTCGTTTTAATTTTTTGAGCACACTCAATGGTCGAAGTATCGCTTATGCAAAATCAATTTGGATTTTGTAAATTCAACAATTTTTAATAGAGATGTGAATTTTTGAAAATTTTATTTTTATTTTTTTTAGCTAGATATTTGCTTTAGATATTTGCACATCTTAAATTAAAATGAATTTTAAGTCATTTTGGGTTTATTGAGTCGTCGGACTCATCACTTTCGGTCACAGTAACAGTCACAGTTTAAGTAGCAATCACAGTTTAAACAGCAGTGATTTTAAGTAGCAGTGATTTTAAGTAACAGTGATTTTAAGTAACAGTGATTTTAAGTAACAGTGATTTTAAGTAATTCGCCTATGAGTAACAGTAATGACCTGTGATTTTTCAAAACCAGTGAAAAATCACAGATACGTGAAATATCGCCCATCCCTAATCGATGATAAATGAGGGACGGACAGAAATGGGGTAGGAAACCCCCATTAAAATGTGTGCACATGTGTAATAAAATATTTATTTTCTTTCGGGGATATTAACCGGGAGATGCATTTTAATATAAATCGAGTGTAAAATTTCACCGCACCAAAGCCCACATGATTACGAAGGGATCGAATTTCAAGAAGGAATTTCCAGAGAATCGATAAGTCGCGTATCACGTTCACACACGGGAACACGGGGGATTAGGGGACGGAAAAACATGACCATTCCCAGGGCGAAAGAAGAAAAAAAAATTGTCCCGGTCGCCTGAATTATCGACGTGGCGGGGTTTGCGGTCTATTTTCGAAAATTGTGTGTCCCGCGATAAATTCGGAACGAACGTGCGGTTGCCTAGTTTCGTGTCGTCCGGCTGCCAGCTGTTGTCGCTGGTTTTAAGCCGAAAAAACCACGGTCGGATATTTAGGGTTATCGCGTTGTTGGGATTGCAAGGAGGCTGAAGTTTCCGGAAAACACGGTATTATTATCTTAATTTAAAATCAATTTCAAATTAATTAGTGTCGTAGGCGTAACTGGTCCTCCTTTAATCTTATGCAGATTTCAAGGACTATACAGGGTGTCCTAAATAGAGTAGGATTGCATGGGTATCTTTCTTATTCTTAAAGCTAGAGAATGTTGTACAGTTTTGTAGATAATGGCAAAATATTTTCAGAAACGGTTTTGTAGAAATTTATTCAAAAACTGGCATCTCTTGTAACGTAAGATTAATGTTGCTTGGAATTCTTTTTCAATTGTTGTTCGCATAATTATTTGAATTCAAAAGAGGTTAAGAATTTTGGATCCTCTACGAACGCATTAATGAAAACTCTTTCAGGGACCAGAATTTGAAAACAAAAAATATATTATCGCCGGGAATTAAGAGAGGACAAATATTAAAGTACATCAGATCGATGAATCAAACCGATAGGAGTGTACCGCACAATGGAGCAGATTTTCGAAATAAAATCGACGTTTATAATCTGTAAGGCACGACGATCGGTGAGCAAAAGTTCTCACGATGGCCGACAGACAATCCGGCGTATGACGGTCCGTGATTGTTGTTCGAACGAGCCAAGACATGTGTTGCAGTCAAAGCTTAGCCGCGGGACTCCAACAGATAACGTCCAAACGGCAAAAAGAACAAATTAAAAAAAGCCGCTTCGATCCCATCGCTCCGGCCCCGGCTATTCAAATGCCGCCGCCCCAGCTCTCCCCCCTTCCTCCCCCCATACAACACACTCCGTCGGTATCGGCTTACAGAAACAATATCTACTTAGACTTGTATATACCCTTCTTCTTTCTTCTTGCTCTTCTTCATCCTCTCGGCTTGCTTCATAACCTTTTGTCTATTCATCGTGATCACATACAAAACCATCTGCACTCATTAGAATACTTGTCTTTGCGGTAAAATGCGTTTAGCGGAATTAACAGTGATGACCTACAAAAATTGCATGTCATTTCTTCTTATTAACCCTTAACTACGGACACGGAGTCTACCAGATTTTTTGCGCTCCATCCATCGCTGAATTTTCAATTTATAGCTGCCGTGTCCTCTAACATCGAATAATCGTTTCTAAATGACAATTAACACTTAATAACACCGACGCAATGTAATGTTTTTTTCACCATACAGTAGATGAAAATAAATATTTTCATATTGCTTGCTTTATATTTAATTCAAACTAATCCCACTTAGATATGACATCGTATAATTTTATATCTTCAACATGTCTTATCCTTGTTAGCAAAATCAAATCCAAATCACGTCAGGCAACGTATTTGTATGTGTAATTAATTGGTCATCGAAGCGTAATCAAGAATAGAGCAGGTAATGATGATGAATCGACGGCCCGCGGTTATAAATATTGGTCCTGTAAATTTTTGACAAGTACACAGTGCTACCATTTAACCGATCCAGCTCGCACTTTCGACGCGACTCAAACCGTGATACATTTTCCCCGACTGTTTACACGCTGTCACTGCGCGACTTTTCTACTTCGTTTTGTGGCGTACAATGATGGAAAATGCGAGAGCGAAAGTTCCACACTAAATCACATGATCTATCGTTGTTTACGATCTATCCACTTTATTGCAACGACACATTATCGCCGCCAGAAATTGATTTCGTAAAATATTTTTTTTTTCTAATATATTTATTCATTCATTCATCTATCGAACATAACATGAGCACCATGTTAAGAATATCACGATATTTCTTATCGATCATATTATTAATACATGAAATATTTTATAAACGCATTTTTCAATTCTAAATTAACTTCATCTCAATCTTACTTTTCAATGAGTAAATTCATATTAACCGCCAAAAATTGGTGTCAAAACACCTGTGGTCACACTGCAGTTCGTATAGGTTGGTATTTCAATCATACTTAACATGAATTATTTTATAAACGCACTTTTCAATTCTCAGACTACATTTAAATTAACTTCATGTCTTTTTTTTTCAATGAGAAAATTCATATTAAGCGCCAAAAATTGGTGCCAAAACACATACAGGCCGCCAGTGTGGTCACACTGTAGTTCGTATAGGTTGGTATTGCACCATACTTTCGGTTAGAACTCACTTTATATTTTTTGTTTTTTATATTTTTTTCATGTCGCCGAAATTATTGCAATTTTTCGCAATTTTCCGCTCTCTTCGATTGCGATTATTTCGAAATTTACGGATGGGGCATTTCCAGATTTTAATGAAATCGTAATCCTGAATTAATTTTGAATAAATTTATGTAATTTCAAGTTGATGGCAACTGTTTTTATATTTTTTTCACGTCGCCGAAATTATTGCAATTTTTTGCAATTTCGCGCTCTCTTCGATTGGGATTATTTTGAAATTTAAAGGGTGAGGTGTTTCCAGATTTTAATGAAATCGTAATCCTATATTAATTTTGAAGAAATTTGTGTAATTTCAAGTTGATGGCAACTGTTCTTATATTTTTTTCACGTCGCCGAAATTATTGCAATTTCGCGCTCTCTTCGATTGAGATTATTTTGAAATTTAAAGGGTGAGGTGTTTCCAGATTTTAATGAAATCGTAATCCTATATTAATTTTGAAGAAATTTGTGTAATTTCAAGTTGATGGCAACTGTTTTTATATTTTTTTCACGTCGCCGAAATTATTGCAATTTCGCGCTCTCTTCGATTGGGATTATTTTGAAATTTAAAGGGTGAGGTGTTTCCAGATTTTAATGAAATCTTAATCCTATATTAATTTTAAAGAAATTTGTGTAATTTCAAGTTGATGGTAATCGTTTTTATATTTTTTTCATGTCGCCGAAATTATTGCAATTTTTCGCAATTTCGCGCTCTCTTCGATTGCGATTATTTCGATATTTAGGGATGGAATATTTCCAGATTTTAATGGAATCGTAATCCTGTATTAATTTTGAAGAAATTTGTGTAATTTCAAGTTGATGGTAATCGTTTTTATATTTTTTTCATGTCGCCGAAATTATTGCAATTTTTTGCAATTTCGCGCTCTCTTCGATTGGGATTATTTTGAAATTTAAAGGGTGAGGTGTTTCCAGATTTTAATGAAATCTTAATCCTATATTAATTTTAAAGAAATTTGTGTAATTTCAAGTTGATGGTAATCGTTTTTATATTTTTTTCATGTCGCCGAAATTATTGCAATTTTTCGCAATTTCGCGCTCTCTTCGATTGCGGTTATTTCGATATTTAGGGATGGAATATTTCCAGATTTTAATGGAATCGTAATCCTGTATTAATTTTGAAGAAATTTGTGTAATTTCAAGTTGATGGTAATCGTTTTTATATTTTTTTCATGTCGCCGAAATTATTGCAATTTTTTGCAATTTTGCGCTCTCTTCGATTGGGATTATTTTGAAATTTAAAGGGTGAGGTGTTTCCAGATTTTAATGAAATCGTAATCCTATATTAATTTTGAAGAAATTTGTGTAATTTCAAGTTGATGGTAATCGTTTTTATATTTTTTTCATGTCGCCAAAATTATTGCAATTTTTTTATATTTTCTTCATGTCACCGAAATTAATGCAATTTTTCGCAATTTCACGCTCTTTCGATTACGATTATTTTGAAAATTAGGGATGGGGAGTTTCTAAATTTGTATGGAATCGTAATCCTAAATTAATTTTGAATAAATTTGTGTAATTTCAAGTTAATGGCAATCGTTTTTGTATTCTTTTTCGTCGCCGAAATTATTGCAATTTTTTACAATTTCGCGCTCTCTCCGAATGGGATTATTTAAAAATTTCATGCGGAGTTTGAAAAATTGTAAAAAATTAAAATCGTTGCGCAATTGTTTTGCAAGTGCTAAGACCTACTTTGGCATGAATTTACTAACCAAATCAGATAACATTTTCGCAAAATTCTAGCTAAAGCGAAAGTTGTGAATTTTTAAAATTATCTCTGCAATAATATCAAAATTTCATACGGAGTTTGAAAAATTGTAAAAAATTTATATCGTTGCGCAATTGTTTTGCAAGTGCTAAGACCTACTTTGGCATGGATTTACTAACAAAATCAGTTAACATTCCTTTAAGATTCTAACTAATACGAAAGTTATGAATTTTTAAAATTATCTCTGCAATAATATCAAAATTTCATGCGGAGTTTGAAAAATTGTAAAAAATTTAAATCGTTGCGTAATTGTCTTGCAAGTGCTAAGATCTACTTTGGCATGAATTTACTAACCAAATCAGATAACATTTTCGTCAAATTCTAACTGAGACGAAAGTTATGAATTTTTAAAATTATCTCTGCAATAATATCAAAATTTCATGCGGAGTTTGAAAAATTGTAAAAAATTTAAATCGTTACGCAATTGTTTTGCAAATGCTAAGATCTACTTTGGCATGAATTTACTAACCAAATCAGATAACATTTTTGTAAAATTCTAACTAAAACGAAAGTTATGAATTTTTAAAATTATCTCTGCAATAATATCAAAATTTCATGCGGAGTTTGAAAAATTGTAAAAAATTAAAATCGTTGCGCAATTGTTTTGCAAGTGCTGACAGCTACTTTGGCGTGAATTTACTAACCAAATCAGATAACATTTTTGTAAAATTCTAACTAAAGCGAAAGTTATGAATTTTTAAAATTATCTCTGCATTAATATCAAAATTTCATACGGAGTTTGAAAAATTGTAAAAAATTAAAATCGTTGCGCAATTGTTTTGCAAGTACTAAGAGCTACTTTGGCATGAATTTACTAACCGAATCAGATAACATTTTCGTAAAATTCTAACTGAGACGAAAGTTATGAATTTTTAAAATTATCTCTGCAATAATATCAAAATTTCATGCGAGTTTGAACAATTGTAAAAAAATACTATCGTTGCGTAATTGTTTTGCAAGTGCTAAGATCTACTTTGGCATGAATTTACTAACCAAATCAGATAACATTTTCGTAAAATTCTAACTAAAGCGAAAGTTATGAATTTTTGAAAATTATCTCTGCAATAATATCAAAATTTCATGCGGAGTTTGAAAAATTGTAAAAAATTGAAATCGTTGCGTAATTGTTTTAAAAATGCTAAGACTTAGTTTAGCATGAATTTACTAACCAAATCAGATAACATTTTCGTAAAATTTTAACCAAGGCGAAAGTTATGAATTTTTAAAATGATCTCTGCATTAATATCAAAATTTCATGCGGAGTTTGAAAAATTGTAAACAATTTAAATCGTTGCGTAATTGTCTTGCAAGTGCTAAGATCTACTTTGGCATGAATTTACTAACCAAATTAGATAACATTTTCGTAAAATTCTAACTAAAGCGAAAGTTATGAATTTTTAAAATTATCTCAGCAATAATATCAAAATTTCATGCGGAGTTTGAAAAATTGTAAAAAATTAAAATCGTTGCGCAATTGTTTTGCAAGTGCTGACAGCTACTTTGGCGTGAATTTACTAACCAAATCAGATAACATTTTTGTAAAATTCTAACTAAAGCGAAAGTTATGAATTTTTAAAATTATCTCTGCAATAATATCAAAATTTCATGCGGAGTTTGAAAAATTGTAAAAAATTAAAATCGTTGCGCAATTGTTTTACAAATGCTAAGAGTTACTTTGGCATAAAGTTACTTTGTCAAAATCGGCTGCAATGATTTTAAAGTTGTAATCGTTGGAAAAATTGTAGAAAAATGGAAATCTCTATAATTTTTTTTACTAATTAAAGCAGTCTGCGTTTTTTACAGAAGTAAATAATTTACAAAATTTTAGTAGGAGTTGGTATATACAAACACGTAAAGTACGATAAATAATCAAACTCACCGCGACAATTGCAAAATCAGAAGGAATTGATCACAATCCACATTTTATGATAATGTAAAGGGTGCGCGAAGGAAGTTTCCCCACCGATTATATAGTAATTGTTATGCCCCCGTGAATGGGGATGTTTTCTTTGATTTTATTCTCTGCCGAAACTATTCCAGGAGTGATTGTGATGGCGTAGTGCGTCGTAAAGATAAAATCTTTACGCCGGGGTGGATGAGGGCGTAATTGTAATCCGGGCGAAATTTTATTTTTTTCTCTCGCCCCGTCGGTAATGCCCCTCGCATCTTTTCTTGCGGGGGGAGGGGGAGACCCCCAAGACAAAAGGGGGTGGCGTACCGTGAATAAGAAGGTGCAGACACGTAATAAATAGTCGAATAATCCGGGGGCCTAAACGGAGCCTTCACCGGTGACTTATGGCGGAAGAAGACGCATTCCATCCGAGGCTAGACACCCTCCATCCACATGTTCACACATTTACAGGGATAAAATTAGCTAGCACTATGTCAAATATCCACTGGAAACTACCAAAATACACCCACACACACACACACCCCATGGAAACACACACACACACGCTCGCAGGGTTCACGTTTATCTCTTAATTAGATTGCCATACCGTAGGGATGGGAATGTGCACGGATGCTCGGCTATATTTAAACTTTGAAAAATTAAAGGGAAACGTGGCCGACCGTGCGCAAAAAATACTGGAAATATTTTCGTGTGACACGGAGGGATTCATAATGAATTCTGAAATGACGAGAAGAAAGCTGAAATTTATGCCTTCGCTTGTATATCAAAATTCATTTCGGTGAGCCGAAACTAGACATTATGTATAGTATTACCGAGCACTCGAGACGTTTTGCGGGAAAGTTTGCGCAGAGTGAGAAAGCATTCGGAGAGAACGTGATAACAAATCTCCGGAACGCAATACGCCTCGAGTGCTTGGTACAACTCTATGTCGTATAACAAATTTCCATAATAAACTTTTCTAAAATGGTTGGAGAACTACAGCTCTAAAATAATTTATTATAAACTAGTATCATTTACAGCAAAATGAAAAAAATATTTTTTTTGCAAATAAAAAATTTTACTAGTTTTTGAAGACTCGAAAAAAATATAAAAACAATTGCAATCGATTTGAAATTTTTAAAATTTACTCATTACTCTTCCTAGTTTGCAAATCAGTAAAAACTGCAAGTAATTTTTCCTTGTATTTAACACATTTTATTTTAAAAGGAATGTCAAGTCGTGAAAATTTTAACAGTTTTCAAGACTCAAAAAAAATATAAAAACTATTGTTATCGATTTGAAATTTTCAAAATTTACTCATTACTCTTCCTAGTTTGTAAATCAGTAAAAACTGCAAGTAATTTTTTCTTGTATTTTAAGACATTTTATTTTAAACGGAATGTCAAGTCCTGAAGATTTTAACAGTTTTTCAAGACTCGAAAAAAATATCAAAATAATTGCTATCGATTTGAAATTTTCAAAATTCACTCATTACTCTTCCTAGTTTGCGATTCAGTAATAACTGCAAGTAATTTTTCCTTTGATTTTAAGATATTTTTATTTTAAACGGAATGTCAAGTCGTGAAAATTTTAACAGTTTTTCAAGACTCGAAAAAAATGTAAAAACAATTGCTATCGATTTAAAATTTTCAAAATTTACTCATCACTCTTCCTAGTTTGCAAATCAGTAAAAACTGCAAGTAATTTTTCCTTGTATTTCAGGATATTTTTATTTTAAATGGAATATCAAGTCATGAAAGTTTTAACAATTTTTCAAGTCTCGAAAAAAAATATAAAAACAACTGCTATCGATTTGTAATTTTCAAAATTTGCTCATTACTCTTGCTAGTTTACGATTCAGTAATAATTGCAAGTAATTTTTCCTTGGATTTTAAGTTATTTTTATTTTAAGCGGTGAAAATTTTAACAGTTTTTCAAGACTCGAAAGTAATATAAATACAATTGCTATCGATTTGTAATTTTCAAAATTTACTCATTACTCTTCCTAGTTTGCAAATCAGTCAAAACTGCAAGTAATTTTTTCTTGGATTTTTAAGAAATTTTTATTTTAAACGGAATATCAAGTCGTGAAAATTTTAATATTTTTTCAAGACTCGAAAAAAATATAAAAACAATTGCTATCGATTTGAAATTTTCAAAATTTACTCATTACTCTTGCTAGTTTGTGATTCAGTAAAAACTGCAAGTATTTTTTCCTTCAATTTTAAGATATTTTTATTTCAAACGGAAAGTCATGTCGTGAAAATTTTAACGGTTTTTCAAGACTCGAAATAAAAATATAAAAACAATTGCTATCGACTTGAAATTTTCAAAATTAACTCGTGTCTCTTACTAGTTTGCAATTCTGTAAAAACTGCAAGTAATTTTTCCTTGTATTTTAAGATATTTTTATTTTTAACGGAATATCAAGTCGTGAAAATTTTAACTGTTTTCCAAGACTCGAAAAAAATATAAAAACAATTGCTATCGATTTAAAATTTTCAAAATTTACTCATTACTCTTGCTAGTTTGCAAATCAATAAAAACTGCAAGTATTTTTTCCTTGGATGTTAAGATATTTTATTTTAAACACAATGTCAAGTCGTGAAAATTTTAACAGTTTTTCAAGACTCGGAAAAAAATATAAAAACAATTGCTATCGATTTGAAATTTTCAAAATTTACTCATTACTCTTCCTAGTTTGCGATTCAGTAGAAACTGCAAGTAATTTTTCCTTGGATTTTAAGATATTTTTATTTTAAGCGGTGAAAATTTTAACAGTTTTTCAAGACTCGAAAAAAATATAAAAACAATTGCTATCGATTTGAAATTTTCAAAACTTACTCATTACTCTTCCTAGTTTGCAATTCAGTAAAAACTGCAAGTAATTTTTCGTTGAATTTTAAGATATTTAATTTTAAACGGAATATCAAGTCGTAAAAATTTTAACAGTTTTTCAAGACTCGAAAAAAATATAAAAACAATTGCTATCGATTTGAAATTTTCAAAACTTACTCATTACTCTTCCTAGTTTGCAATTCAGTAAAAACTGCAAGTATTTTTTCCTTGGATTTTAAGATATTTTTATTTTAAACGGAATATCCAGTCGTGAAAATTTTAACAGTTTTTCAAGACTCGAAAAAAATATAAAAACAATTGCTATCGATTTGAAATTTTCAAAATGTACTCATTACTCTTCCTAGTTTGCGATTCAGTTAAAACTGCAAGTAATTTTTTCTTGGATTTTAAGTAATTTTTATTTTAAACTTGAATGTTAAGTCGTGAAAATTTTAACAGTTTTTCAAGACTCGAAAAAAATATAAAAACAATTGCTATAGATTTGAAATTTTCAAAATTTACTCATTACTCTTGCTAGTTTGCAAATCAGTAAAAACTGCAAGTAATTTTTCGTTGAATTTTAAGATATTTAATTTTAAACGGAATATCAAGTCGTAAAAATTTTAACAGTTTTTCAAGACTCGAAAAAAATATAAAAACAATTGCTATCGATTTGAAATTTTCAAAACTTACTCATTACTCTTCCTAGTTTGCAATTCAGTAAAAACTGCAAGTATTTTTTCCTTGGATTTTAAGATATTTTTATTTTAAACGGAATATCCAGTCGTGAAAATTTTAACAGTTTTTCAAGACTCGAAAAAAATATAAAAACAATTGCTATCGATTTGAAATTTTCAAAATGTACTCATTACTCTTCCTAGTTTGCGATTCAGTTAAAACTGCAAGTAATTTTTTCTTGGATTTTAAGTAATTTTTATTTTAAACTTGAATGTTAAGTCGTGAAAATTTTAACAGTTTTTCAAGACTCGAAAGAAATATAAAAACAATTGCTATCGATTTGTAATTTTCAAAATTTACTCATTACTCTTCCGAGTTTGCAAATCAGTAAAAACTGCAAGTAATTTTTCGTTGGATTTTAAGATATTTTTATTTTAAACGGAATGCCAAGTCGTGAAAATTTTAACAGTTTTTCAACACTCGAAAAAAATATAAAAACAATTGCTACCGATTTGTAATTTTCAAAATTTACTCATTACTCTTCCTAGTTTGCGATTCAGTAAAAACTACAAGTAATTTTTCCTTGGATTTTAAGATATTTTTATTTTAAGCGGTGAAAATTTTAACATTTTTTCAAGACTCGAAAAAAATATAAAAACAATTGCTATCGATTTGAAATTTTCAAAATGTACTCATTACTCTTCCTAGTTTGCAAATCAGTAAAATCTGCAAGTATTTTTTCCTTACGCGAACATAAATATTCGTCCGATCCAATTTTCGTATAATTTAATCGGATAGAATTATGTAAATTTTGAACTACACCGAGTGGAATCAATCGCGTGATTGTCCGTTGTAAAATTGGCATGCCCGGGGAAAAGACAGGTGCTTTACTAGAAATTTAGAATTTAAATATTTAATTTAACCGTTCGCCTTCTTTTTTTTTCTGCAATGAACAATTTTAGTGGAAATCGTAGTCGCATGTTTGAACGTTAATTGCCAGTGAAACTTTAATTGCATTTGATTGGTTTATTAATATTTATGGTCTAATTAATATTCCATCCCCTGGTTATATTTTAATAATCGATGGTCGTTAGTAATGCCATTAGTTGGTTCAATAATGCAATATAATACAGTAATGTATGATTTTAAAATAAATTTGTGGTTTTGTGAAATTCATAATTTAAAGGATTATTCAACCTGAAGCCTCATCATGTGTTCTTTTGTATAAAATAATTGTCATATCTTGAGTGTAAACAAAACGGCAACGTTCCAAATATAAACTTAAAAATCGAAAATTGCGTTCAAGGATTAGAGATTTTTTTTTACAATTTTTCAAATCGTTAAATGTAATTTTCGTTCTGCCAATTCAAATTTAAATTTGTTTGAAATGCTCAAGCTCAGTTAAAAAATTATTCAGCTCTAATTTTCAATAGAAAAAAATGACACAGCTTAAGTAGGAAGAAAACAGCAAAACTTAAACTTGAAAAATACGTTCAACGATTCAAAAAAATTGCAAAAAATGAATAATTACCTTTAAAGGCTCAAAATCCATATCTGATTTTTGATAATTTCATAATTCGATAACGTACAAAAACTAAGCAATTAATGCTTGTGTAGTAGTACAACACAAACAAGGAATGTAACACTTAAGGTTGCCATTGCAACACGTATAGATTGTTTAGAAGAACATGATTATAATAATTGTTAACCAGTTTATAAAATCCGTTCCTACTTCATTTATCAAGGGCAGCAGACGACGGTGAAGCCAAAGGGAACAAAATAATCCAAAGACAATTGTACGACTTTTTTGCCGGCAAATATTCAACAGATGCAGACGTACGAATTTGCATCCGGAGCTTTTTGCACGCGGCGGTCTCTCATTAATAAACGGGCGGTGAAACTATTCCTCCGCTTTGGGTTTTTTTGAGCTTTTCCAGTCGGCCGTCCGTTTCCGATTCTTTTTTCTCCCGTTTCGGAAAAACTTATCGCCGGCTCCGATCTGTCGGTTTCGTTTCGTAATCTTGTTTATTGTTTAACTAGATGTTTTAATGAGGCTCATTACGCAGTGAATTTATTGCGAACGACTAGTTCAATTACATTTCGCAAATTAATCAGATGCATTTTTCTTTAATCTTTGAAAAACTTAAATTTTACAAATTAATCAGTGGACTGGATGCTTTTTTTTGCGATCCTTATCCACGATAATTTAATTGATATAATCTCTGCACATTAATTTTACATCATAAATTATTAAGCGTTTTCAATTTTGCCTTTATAAGGTTTGATTATGTAAATGAAATTTTGATATTTTAAAACCAATTTGTCCTTACAAGACGTGAAAAAATTCACGAATCTAATATGGAATCGTTCTTTAAGGATCTAACAACTGTTTGCATTTTGTATTTAGGAATGTAATTAATATTATTATTGACTAATAACATTAACACGTCAACCCCGCAGTAAATCAACATAACGCCGAGCCACGTCAGAATTATCTAAAATTACAAATTTAAATGCCGTTATCGTAATGTAATTCAACGCTCGGGAGCCTCATTACTTAATTTCACTTAAAATATGTATCCCGAAAGAGGAGTATTACAAAAATTATACAAACTTACCGAATAACTCATTCGTAATTAATTCGGAAAGTCAAAGACGGCCGCGACGGTTTTACATAAATATGTCATTCGGCATTCTGTGCATCGCAATGAATCGAATACTGCATAAAATATCAATGAAACATTAAAAATTGAAAGCGTAGATTTGCGATTGATATTTTATACAGAGTGAACAAAAAGTTGGCGGTAACACGATTTAAATTAACAATGCATGTTTAACAACGAACTGTTATAACCCGTTAAAAAAATTATTGGAATTTAAGAAGTTGATTATGTTCTTAAAATATAATAATTTGGGAGTTGTATAGAATTATTTCAGAATTTTTAAAGAATTTTTAATATTTTTTATTTATTTTAAAAGATGTTTAATTTTGAACGCAATTAAAAAATGCGCGTTTAACTATTAACTGTTATAACCCATTAAAAAATTGTCGAAATATAAAAAGTTAATTATATTATCAAAATATAGTATTTTGGGAGTTGTATGAAATTATTTCAGAATTTTTAAACAATTTCTACAATTTTTTTATTTATTTTAGAAAATGCTCAATTTTGAACGCAATTAAAAAATGCATATTTAACCCATCAAAAAATTGTTGGAATTTAAGAAGTTGATTATATTTTTAAAATATAGTAGTTTGGGATTTGTATGGAATTATTTCAGAATTTTTAAACAATTTCTACTATTTCTTTGATTTATTTTATAAAATGCTTAATTTTGAACGCAATTAAAAAATGCATATTTAACCATGAACAGTTATAACCCATCAAAAAATTGTTGAAATTTAAGAAGTTGATTATATTTTCAAAATAAAGTAGTTTGGGAGTTGTATGGAATTATTTCAGAATTTTTAAACAATTTTTAATATTTTTCATTTATTTTAGAAAATGCTCAATTTTGAACGCAATTAAAAAATGCATGTTTAACTACGAACAGTTATAACCCTTTAAAAAAATATTGGAATTTAAAAAGTTGATTATATTTTCAAAATATAATAATTTAGGAGTTGTATGGATTTACTTCAGAATTTTTGAACAATTTCTACTATTTTTTTATTTATTTTAGAAAATGCTCAATTTTGAACGCAATAAAAAAATGCATGTTTAACAACGAACAGTTATAACCCGTTAAAAATTATTGGAATTTAAGAAGTTGATTATATTCTTAAAATATAATTGTTTGGGAGTTGTATAGAATTATTTCAGATTTTTTAAACAATTTTTAATATTTTTTATTTATTTTAGAAAATGCTCAATTTTGAGCGCAATTAAAAAATGCATGTTTAACAACGAACAGGTATAACCCGTTAAAAAAATATTAGAATTTAAGAAGTTGATTATATTCTTGAAATATAATAGCTTGGGAGTTGTACTGAATTATTTCAGAATTTTTAAGCAATTTCTAGTATTTTTTTGATTTATTTTATAAAATGCTTAATTTTGAACGCAATTAAAAAATGCATATTTAACTATGAACAGTTATAACCCATCAAAAAATTGTTGGAATTTAAGAAGTTGATTATATTCTAGAAATATAATAGTTTGGGAGTTGTATAGAATTATTTCAGAATTTTTAATCAATTTCTACTATTTTTTATTTATTTTAGAAAATGCTCAATTTTGAAAGCAATTAAAAAATGCATGTTTAACAACGAACAGTTATAACCCGATAAAAATTATTGGAATTTAAGAAGTTGGTTATATACTTGAAATATAATAGTTTGGGAGTTGTATTGAATTATTTCAGAATTTTGAAACAATTTCTACTATTTTTTATTTATTTTAGAAAATGCTCAATTTTGGACGCAATTCAAAAATGCATGTTTAACAACGAACAGTTATAACTAGGGATGGGAATCGAATACGAATAGTACGAATAATTCGAATACTCGAATATTCGAATACGAATAAATCCACAAAAGAATTATTCGAATATTCGAATATTCGAGTATTCGAGTATTCGAATATTCGAATTATTCAAATATTCGAGTATTCGAATTATTCGAATATTCGAGTATTCGAATTATTCGAATATTCGAGTATTCGAATATTATTCAAATATTATTTGCGGAAGAAATAAGAAGAATTAAATTTATAGGAAATTTAATTCTAAAGATATTTGTATTCTTATCTTTTCTCATCAAAGTGATACTTTTTGAAAAAAAAAAAACAAGAAATACTTAGAGTGTACAAACATTACCGTGTGCCCCAGCAAAAATGATATAGAAATAATTTGTATGAAAATTAGTTCTAAACACATTTGTATTCTAATATTTTTCTCATAAAAGTAATGAAATTTAAAACATTTTCCAAAAACACAAAAAAAAACGCCAAGAGCGTACCGACACTACTGCATCTCTTACAAAGAAAATGGACATTTAGAAGAAATTTAATTCTAAACATATGTATTTTATTCTTATGTTTTGCTTATAAAACAAATAATTTTTGAGATATTTGTAAAAAAAAAAACAAAAGGAAGTGTACATTTTTCAGACATTACTGTGTGTCCTAGAAAAAATGCTATAAACATAATTTATTGAAAATTTAATTATGAACATTTGTAATCTTAAGATTTTTCGAATATTTCAAACGTTATAACGTTTATTGGTAGTCTACTATTTGAATATTTATTATAATTACTTTCACATTTATTCGTATTCGATTCGCAGCCCCAGTATCATATGATTATCAAAAAATACGTATGCTGGAAATAAATACTCGAACTATTCGAATATTCGAATATATTTTAATATTCGAAATATTCGAATATTCTAACTATTCGAATACTCAAATATATGCGAATATTCGAATTATTCGAATAATTCGAGTATTCGAATACTCGAATACTTGAATACTCGAATATTCGAATAATTCGAGTATTCGAATAATTTCTTAAACGAATATTCGAATACTCAAATCATAAAAATTCCCAGCACTAGTTATAACCCGTTAAAACATTATTGGAATTTAAGAAGTTGATTATATTCTTGAAATATAGTAGTTTGGGAGTTGTATAGAATTATTTTGGAATTTTTAGACAATTTTTAATATTTTTTATTTATTTTAGAAAATGCTCAATTTTGAACGCAATTAAAAATGCATGTTTAACAACGAACAGTTATAATCCGGTTAAAAATTATTGGAATTTGAAAAGTTGATTATATTCTTGAAATATAATAGTTTGGAAGTTGTATAGAATTATTTCAGAATTTTTAAACAATTTTTAATATTTTTTATTTATTTTAGAAAATGCTCAATTTTGAGCGCAATTAAAAAATGCATGTTTAACAACGAACAGTTATAACCCGGTTAAAAAATTATTGGAATTTAGGAAGTTGATTATGTTCTTGAAATATAATAGTTTGGAAGTTGTATTGAATTATTTCAGAATTTTTAAACAATTTTTAATATTTTTTATTTATTTTAGAAAATGCTCAATTTTTAACGCAATTAAAAAATGCATGTTTAACAACGAACAGTTATAACCCGTTAAAAAATTATTGGAATTTAAGAAGTTGATTATATTCTTGAAATATAATGGTTTGGGAGTTGTATAGAATTATTTCAGAATTTTTAAACAGTTTCTACTATTTTTTATTTATTTTAGAAAATGCTCAATATGGAACGCAATAAAAAAATGCATGTTTAACAACGAACAGTTATAACCCGTTAAAAAATTATTGGAATTTAAAAAGTTGATTATGTTCTTGAAATATAATAGTTTGGAAGTTGTATTGAATTATTTCAGAATTTTTAAAAAATTTCTACTATTTTTTATTTATTTTAGAAAATGCTGAATTTTGAACGCAATTAAAAAATGCATATTTAACTATGAACAGTTATAACCCATCAAAAAATTGTTGGAATTTAAGAAGTTGATTATATTTTTAAAATATAGTAGTTTGGGATTAGTATGGAATTATTTCAGAATTTTTAAACAATTTCTACTATTTTTTATTAATTTTAGAAAATGCTCAATTTTGAACGCAATTAAAAAATGCATATTTAACAACGAACAGTTATAACCCGGTTAAAAATTATTGGAATTTTAGAAGTTGATTATATTCTCGAAATATAATAGTTTGGGAGTTGTACTGAATTATTTCAGATTTTTTAAACAATTTCTACTATTTTTTGCTCAATTTTGAGCGCAATTAAAAAATGCATGTTTAACAACGAACAGTTATAACCCATCAAAAAATTGTTGGAATTTAAGAAGTTGATTATATTTTTAAAATATAATAGTTTGGGAGTTGTATTGAATTATTTCAGAATTTTTAAACAATTTCTACTATTTTTTTTTATTTATTTTAGAAAATGCTCAATTTTGAACGCAATTAAAAAATGCATGTTTAACAACGAACAGTTATAACCCGTTAAAAAATTATTAGAATTTAAGAAGTTGATTATATTCTTGAAATATAATAGCTTGGGAGTTGTATAGAATTATTTCAGAATTTTTAAACAGCTTTTAATATTTTTTATTTACTTTAGAAAATGCTCAATTTTGAATGCAATTATATTTAACATTCCGCCAGAGATTTTTTTTCGAAATGGAAATTGGCCTCCTGACTACGTCAAAATGTTCGTCTACTTCTCCCTAAACACCGTGAATTTTTTCAAATTTTTTTTCACTCACGTTCCCGAAATATCCACGATCCAATATAGAAAAATCCAGGTTTTTGTCCATTTTCTCAGACGTTCATGTGAAAATAACTTTGAATAGACGCGTTTTCATAAAAAATTCATTAGGACTAAAGTTGCTCGGCTTGGATAGAGGAATAAGATCCCGAGGTAGATTTTTTTTTTGGGCGAAAACATAACCTAAAAATTGTGTTTTTTCCGGAGAATTCGGGGAAAACCAATTTTCGCCCATTTGAAAATGGCTCATCTTGATTCGAAAACTTAAATAAATGTGTCGGGAATACCCTGATAAATTTTTAGAGTGGTTCTCGATAAGCATCAGACGCAATATCAAAAATAGCCATAAAAAAATAGTGATGTGGCCATCATGTTACTTTCTCCGCTGGTATCATCATTTATGTTTACACTTTCATGGTCTATTTTCTATTTAAATCATATTTTAAATGTACATCGAGCGTTTTGTAGACTCGCATGAAAGTGACGTTTAAAACGTCAAAATTATAAAAGATTGAAAAATAATACTTTAAATAGAAAAACTCAGTTTACTCAAAAACTAAAGAGATTTCGAAAAAAACTTATTCTTTATAAGTTATTTAGTTTGGCATTCTCTACAATTATTATTAACATAAATTTGCTGTAACTATTATCGTTTCATAATTATAAACCAAAAATGAAAAAAATATATAAATATTTTTTCTCGAATAACAATGATTTTATGAAAAATGTTTTCAAACAAAATAATCTCATTTCTTTATTGTCTTCAATATTTGTTTAAATATTTTTGTGATATTTTTCATATATAAGAAAATATTGGCAAAAAACAAAAAACAGTTAAGGTGAACACCCACTTCCGGTGTACGAAATTTTACCAAAAGCTTTTCAGTTCTTCAGATTATCAGATAAGACGTATGTTCAAAGTTTCATTTTAATTGCTCTATTAGTTTTTGAGATACAGCGCGCACACACACACACACACACAGACACAAAAAAAAATTCCAGAAATTGTTGAAATGGCATTTAGGGACCCCAAAAAAAAATCACGATCACAATACTTTCTCGTACTTCGTAACGGAGAAAGTAAAAAATGTATGTCTCGAGGGTTGAAGTGGGTTTTCGGGGTTCTCTGTGTTACTTTTGAAACATATTTTTTATGGGAAATAACCTCGGAAACATCCGGGATACATGTTGCATTGTCATGTTTTATTTTCCCGAATTATTCAATTTTTTGCCTCTTTTTTTATGGCTATTTTTGATATTGCGTCTGATGCTTATCGAGAACCACTCTAAAAATTTGTCATATTATTTTCGACACATTTATCTAAGTTTTCGGGGCAAGATGAGCCATTTTCAAATGGGCGAAAATAGGTTTTCCTCGAATTTTCCGGAAAAACGCAATTTTTAGGTTACGTTTTCGCGCCAAAAAAAATTTTCCACCACGGGATCTTATTCGTCTATCCGAGCCGAGCAACTTTGGTACTTTTGAATTTTTCTTGAAAACGCGGGTATTCAAAGTTATTTTCACATGAACGTCTGAGAAAAATTGATAAAAATCTGGATTTTTCTATAATTGAATCGTGGATATCTCGGGAGCGCAAGCAAAAAAAAATCTGAAAAAATTCACGATGTTTAGGGATAAGTAGAGGAACATTTTGACGTGGTCATTACATTTCGGAAAAAAAATCTCTCGCCGAATGCCCCATATATATACGCAGACCATGATGGACACCCTTAGGGGAGAGTTGTTGGAAAAGTGATTTATGATGAACTCCGTCTGTTACTTTGCAGCCCAAATAGTACTATTTTTGTGTTATTTAGAAATACTATTTTAGCATTATAAGAAAATGAAATTTAAAATTTTTTTAAATACGCCAAAAAAATTTTTTATACTTATTATCATTGCGTTGGGATTTATTTTTATCCCGAGCCATGACTTCACTCCGGCTCGCGCCTGCCTTATTATTTACATTGTTTTTTATTTAAATCCACTTAACGCAATTGGAATGGGTCATGAGCCGTGGAATTTGGGTCAATTGATGTTTTATTGGGGCTGGAATAGAGTAAGGCTGAGATTCAGGGACTGCCGAAAATAATTCACATGCATGACCACACACGAGCCGAGCCACTCCGAAATAGCCACCGACTTAAGTAGAGCTAATTATTATTAAGCGAAACCGCGACGACGACGACGCCATTCATTATTACTACTAATTGGACAAAGTTGTGAACTTGGACGTTTTTTTTAGACTCTAAAATAAATAATCATAGATGAGTAATGACATTTAGGATAAACATAAAATTTATTTAAGAAAAAAAATACACGTCTCTGCAGTTGTTGCTTTGCACCGTGTTTGTGAGATATTCATCCCGCGGCAGAATTTATTATGGTAATGCTTATTGGGTTTTCTTTATTTGGCAGTAGTGAGGATTCCACGATTACTGCAGTTTTACGTGATCTTCACGATAGCTTCAGTATTCAATTATACAGCGCCACATTCCATAAGAATGATACAAAAATGAGTATCCAATTTTATTCCTTCTAATCTAAAGCTTCGTACACACTTTCGCCGAAAACCGCGCCGCGCGGATGTGTACGGTGTTCGCGTGCATGATTTGTGTTCGCAGTCGATCGCTTGTGGATTTTTCAAAGGAAGCGCGCGGAAATGTATGCTGTGATGTTGCACTAGTATGGGCGGTGGCAGGGCTACAGTCACATAAATTGATTAATGGGAATGACTGTGTTCGTTCGAGGTTGTGCGAGACAAGAGTTACTGTAGCACAATCACAGCGCGGTTCGTGAAAATTCCCAAGTGTGTACGACGCATAATTAACTTTTTTTTTTTCTATTAGAGCAAAATTTAGATATCGAAACAAAATCTCCTTTGTTTCCCATCACGCTCGCCACAAGACAAGATCGAACACATCCATCCAAATGAAGTTATACAATTTCCATTAAAGTGTTCCTGAAACCACATAACACGTGTACATTTTTTTTTTGTAAGAGTCCCGCAATCAGCTGAATTAAATCAGTCGTCCGTGGGCAATTATAATAACTCCTAACTGTAATCGCAGAAACAATCAGCATTTAATGTAAATGCCGAACGGCATTAAAACGGAACTAATAGTATCATGTTATTTTTTTTTATGTTCACGTTAAAATTTAGCAATAACCATAAATCAAGATGGGAATTATATTTTTAAAAAAATAATTAAGACCTCTCTCCTATATTCGCGTGCGTGCGCATGTACATGGGAATTGATTTAATTTAATTTATTTTACGGCCTGTAAACTTTATTATTATTGGCGGAATTGATTTATTTGCGGCTTTGTTGAAAACGCGATGCCATAAATCTCGGCCGGGATTATCTAGCGTGGCACACTTAAAATACTAATGGATAAGAATTGATAAGTTCTGAATCGGTATTCCGTTTCATGTTCTCCGTGTTGTCGTGGTGGTACTGTTTCGCCTCTAAAAGTCTGTTAATAAATAACGATTGCCAGGCTCGGACGTTTACGCATGTTTCTATTGCCATTAATTCAATTAACCAGTCATTCGGATGATGTCAAAGAATGGTGATCCAGAAACACCGTTTCTGAGATTAGTTTGCGATCTTGGAATAAAATAAAACTCATTAGAGAAAAGCTATACATACCCTATCACAAAATTTTGAAACATTTTCATGTAATCAGAGCACAAAGTTATGAAAATTGCAAGAATTTTGGCGCCTGGAAAAAAATATAAAAACAATTGCCATCGACTTGAAAATTTCCAAAATTACTCAGAATTCATTCGAAATACCATTCCGTGAAAAGCTACACACACCCCATCACAGAATTTTAAATATTGTTATGTAATCAGAGCGCAAAATTATGAAAATTGTAATAATTTTGGCGGTTGGAAAAAAATATAAAAACATTTGCCATCGACTTAAAAATTTCCAAAATTACTTAGAATTCATTCGAGATACCATTCCGTGAAAAGATAAACACACCCCATCACTAAATTTTGTGATATTTTCTTGTAATCGGAGCATTAAGTTGTGAAAATTGTAAGATATTTGGCGGCTGGAAAAAAATATAAAAACATTTGCCATCGACTTGAAAATTTCCAAAATGACTCAGAATTCAATCGAAATACCATTCCCTGAAAAGCTACACACACCCTATCACAAAATTTCAAGATATTTTCATGTAATCAGAGCGCAACGTTATGAAAATAGTAAGAATTTTGGCGGCTGGAAAAAAAATATAAAAACAATTGCCATCGACTTGAAAATTTCTAAAATTACTCAGAATTCATTCGAAATACCATTCCGTGAAAAGCTACACACACCCTATCACAAAAATTTTGAGATATTTTCATGTAATCAGAGCGAAAAGTGATGAAAATTGTAAGAATTTTGGCGACTGGAAAAAAATATAAAAACATTTGCAATCGACTTGAAACTTTCCAAAATTACTAAGAATTCATTCGAGATACCATTCCGTGCAAAGATAAACACATCCCATCACTAAATTTTGTGATATTTTCTTGTAATCGGAGAGTAAAGTTATGAAAATTGTAAGAATTTTGGCGGCTGGAAAAAAAATATAAAAACAATTGCCATTGACTTGAAAATTTCCAAAATTACTCAGAATTTATTCAAAATACCATTCCGTGAAAAGCTACACACACCCTGTCACAAAATTTTGAGATATTTTTATGTAATCAGAGGATAAAGTTATGAAAATTGAAAGAATTTTGGCGGCTAGAAAAAAATATAAAAACAATTACCATCGACTTGAAAATTTCCAAAATTACTCAGAATTCATTCGAAATACCATTCCGTGAAAAGTTACACACACCCTATCACAAAATTTTAAGATATTTTCATGTAATCAGAGGGTAAAGTTATGAAAATTGTAAGAATTTTGACGGCTGGAAAAAAATATAAAAACAATTACTATCGGCTTGAAACTTTCCAAAATTACTCAAAATTCATGCGAAATATCATTCCGTAAAGAGATACGCGCACCGTATCACAAAATTTTGAGATATTTTTATGTAATCACAGCGTAATGTTATGAAAATTGTAAGAATTTTGGCGGCTGTAAAAAAATATAAAAACAATTACCATCGGCTTGAAACTTTCCAAAAGAACTCAGAACTCATTCGAGATACCATTCCGTGAAAAGATAAACACATCCCATCACTAAATTTTGTGATATTTTCTTGTAATCGGAGCGTAAAGTTATGAAAATTGTAAGAATTTTGGCGGCTGGAAAAAAATAAAAACAATTGCCATCGACTTGAAAATTTCCAAAATTACTCAGAATTCATTCGAAATACCATTCCGTGAAAAGCTACACACACCCTATCACAAAATTTTAAGATATTTTCTTGTAATCGGAGTATAAAGTTATGAAAATTATAAGAATTTTGGCGGCTGAAAAAAAATATAAAAACAATTGCCATTGACTTGAAAATTTCCAAAATTACTCAGAATTCATTCGAAATACCATTCCGTGAAAAGCTACACACACCCTGTCACAAAATTTTGAGATATTTTTATGTAATCGGAACGTAAAGTTATGAAAATTGAAAGAATTTTGGCGGCTAGAAAAAAATATAAAAACAATTGCCATCGACTTGAAAATTTCCAAAATTACTTAGAATTCATTCGAAATACCATTCCGTGAAAAGCTACACACACCCTGTCACAAAATTTTGAGATACTTTTATGTAATCAGAGGATAAAGTTATGAAAATTGAAAGAATTTTGGCGGCTGGAAAAAAATATAAAAACAATTGCCATCGACTTGAAAATTTCCAAAATTACTCAGAATTCATTCGAAATACCATTCCGTGAAAAGCTACACACACCCTGTCATAAAATTTTGAGATATTTTTATGTAATCAGAGGATAAAGTTATGAAAATTGAAAGAATTTTGGCGGCTAAAAAAAAATATAAAAACAATTGCCATCGACTTGAAAATTTCCAAAGTTACTTAGAATTCATTTGAAATACCATTCCGTGAAAAGCTACACACACCCTGTCACAAAATTTTGAGATATTTTTATGTAATCAGAGGATAAAGTTATGAAAATTGAAAGAATTTTGGCGGCTAGAAAAAAATATAAAAACAATTTCCATCGACTTGAAAATTTCCAAAATTACTCAGAATTCATTCGAAATACCATTCCGTGAAAAGTTACACACACCCTATTACAAAATTTTAAGATATTTTCATGTAATCAGAGCATAAAGTTATGAAAATTGTAAAAATTTTGGTGGCTAGAAAAAAATATAAAAACAATTGCCATCGACTTGAAACTTTCCAAAATTACTCAGAATTCATTCGAAATACCAATCAGTGAGGAGCTACACATACACTATCACAAAATTTTAAGATAAATTTTATGTAATCAGAGCGTAAAGTTATGAAAATTGTAAGAATTTTGGCGGCTGTAAAAAAATATAAAAACATTTGCCATCGACTTGAAAATTTCCAAAATTACTCAAAACTCATTCGAAATACGATTCCTTGAAAAGCTACACACGTCCTATCACAAAATTTTAAGATATTTTCATGTAATCAGAGCATAAAGTTATGAAAATTGTAAAAATTTTGGTGGCTGGAAAAAAATATAAAAACAATTGCCATCGACTTGAAAATTTCCAAAATTACTCAGAATTCATTCGAAATACCATTCCGTGAAAAGCTACACACACCCTATCACAAGATTTTAAGATATTTTCATGTAATCAGAGGGTAAAGTTATGAAAATTGTAAGAATTTTGACGGCTGTAAAAAAATATAAAAGCAATTACCATCGGCTTGAAACTTTCCAAAATCACTCAGAACTCATTCGAGATACCATTCCATGAAAAGATAAACACACCCCATCACTAAATTTTGTGATATTTTCTTGTAATCGGAGCGTAAAGTTATGAAAATTGTAAGAATTTTGGCGGCTGGAAAAAAATATAAAAACATTTACCATCGACTTAAAAATTTCCAAAATTACTCAGAATTCATTCGAAATACCATTCCGTGAAAAGCTACACACACCCTATCACAAAATTTTGAGATATTTTCATGTAATCAGAGCGTAAAGTTATGAAAATTGTAAGAATTTTGGCGGCTAGAAAAAAATATAAAAACAATTGCCATCAGTTTAAAACTGTCAAAAATTTCTTACAACTCATCCAATTTTATGATTTCGACAGATCTACAAATGCTCCATCCATATATTTAGGAATAATGTCCTTGAAACGGAAAGTAAAGTTACTAAAGTTTTTTGACTTAAAATAGTACAGGAAACTATCCAATAATTTTTCTGGATCATTCTGTGAAAAGCTCACTAAATTTCGGGACATTTTAAAGTGAACACATCGTAAAATTCCAAGAAAATTGTGGCCCAACAAAATAAAAAAAATAAAAATGATCATTATTTAAAAAGCTGCAACCCTCTGAACCCCAAATTAAGTTTTTGTTGTATTTGGTTCTCGTTTAATACGCGGTGAAATATTTTTAATATTCAGCATTGTTAAATTAAATTGTTTAATACGCGGTGAAATATTTTTAATATTCAGCATTGTTAAATTAAATTGTGAAACTAACTAAGTTCTAGATTTAGTTTTTTTTACAATGGGAAATTTATTTTTACGCATTTCATGTGTGAAAAAGTTGAAAGGGAGAGTTAAATTCATTATCAATATTCTATTAACTTGTGGTTAAATACAATCTTAGCAGTTATTTCAATTCAGTAATCATTTGTGTAAAAATAGTTTGCTCCTTCAAGTCATAATTTGAGATATTTTACAGTGAGAAAATTAAAGTGTAAATTCTCAAACATTAAAAAATAAGTAAAAATGAATTATAAAATCCACTAATGCAAAAAGTTATTAATGGACCAAACATTAATTTATTATGTAAATTACGATTTAAAACATAAATAAAATTAAACAATAACTATTCTAAAACATTAAAAAAAAAATAAAATTCAATACAAAATCCAATGTATTAATGCAAAAACAGTTAATAATAGACTAAAAAAGTCTTTATCACGTAAATTAAGACTTAAAAAAGGGAACACTGCGAACGCGATTCGAACCTGCGCGGTTCAACAATACGGCTTGGTCTAGTGTAAATTCCCAAACATTGGGAAAAAAATTAAAAATTAATTACTAAATCCACTGTACTGATGCAAAAAAGTTAATGACGGACTAAAAAAGTCTTCATCGTGTAAATTAAAACTTAAAAAAGAGAACGCTGCGAACAGGATTCGAACCTGTGCGGGCAAAGCCCATTTGATTTCGAGTCAAACTCCTTAACCACTCGGACATCGCAGCTGTGAGAATACGGGCGATTTCGAATGTAGATGAAACGTAATATTCCGTAGTAGGACGCCAGACATGAAATCACTGGCGGGTACAACGGGGGGGCAACATGGTCGACTGCTGCAGATTTTTAATCTGTCGCGAACTTTAACGAAAATGTCAGTGGGGGCATTTAAAAAATGAATTAAATTTGTATTACCAAAAAATAATAACGGATAATCGCTTGGTTCGTTTCACTTTAAATATTTACTTGTTTAGTTCCGACTAGTTTTGACTAACAGTCATTTTCAAGGAAAAACATTCCTTTAATACCTATAATTTAATTATTAATTATACTTTAATTATTTATTTAATTCCGACTAGTTCGACTAACAGTAATTTTTAAGCTAGCTTTCCAAATTTATTCAAAATCGATTCTACTTTACGACACAAGAAAAACCCAAAAACACCCCCTCGCTAGATTTCAAGATAAACTCACCAGAACATTGTATACTGTCATTCTCGTGTTACTCAATTTGCAAAATGTTGAAAAAAATATATAAAAACAATTGCTGGAGACTTGAAACTTTCTAAATTTGTTCAAAATCAATTCTACTTTACAATACAAGAAAAAAACAGAAACACCCCCTCACTTGATTTCGAAATAAACTCACCAGAACATTGTATACAGTCATTCTCGTGTTACTCAATTTGCAAAATGTTGAAAAAAAAAATATAAAAACAATTGCTGGAGACTTGAAACTTTCCAAATTTATTCAAAATCGATTCTACTTTACGACACAAGAAAAACCCAAAAATACCCACTCACTAGATTTCGAGATAAACTCACCAGAACACTGTATACAGTCATTCTCGTGTTACTCAATTTGCAAAATGTTGAAAAAAAAAATATAAAAACAATTGCTGGAGACTTGAAACTTTCCAAATTTATTCAAAATAGATTCTACTTTACGACACAAGAAAAACCCAAAAACACCCCCTCACTAAATTTCGAGATAAACTCACCAGAACACTGTATACAGTCATTCTCGTGTTACTCAATTTGCAAAATGTTGAAAAAAAAAATATAAAAGCAATTGCTGGAGAATTGAAACTTTCCAAATTTATTGAAAATCTATTCTAGTTTACTTTACAAGGAAAACTCAAAATCACCCCCTAACTAGATTTCGAGATAAACTCACGAGAGCGTAGATACAGTCATTATAGTGTTACTCAATTTCCAAAATGTTGAAAAAAAAATATAAAAACAATTGCTGGAGACTTAAAACTTTCCAAATTTATTCAAAATTGATTCTACTTTATGGCAGGAGAATTTTATTTCAATTGTTAAAATTTTTGATAGATTTTAAAAGTTCTCAATTAATTTCAGAATTTATAGTAAATTTACTTGTTAATAAAACTCCGTTTGCGAAATTAAAATTGGAATTACCGTTTTTGAGTTTTGAATTTTTTTTTTTTTAGTCAAGCATAACCTTATAGGATAGGTAGGTCTAACGTGGTAATACCTCTTGATTATTTAACAGAAATATATTTTTTTAAGTGAAGACAAATTTCGACGACGAAAAATGCACATTTTACTGAAATTTTTCTACAAATTCCACATTTCTTTCGACATATGATTGCAATTTTTAAAAACTAATCTTTAATAACGTGTGTTTACAACTTTTAAATAACAATTAACGAATCTTTTTAGTAATAAAAATGGCTGCGCGAGAAAAAATATTTTTATGACCAAAAATGTTCCGTTAAAAAAAGCTCTGTAGATTCAGCATTTCTTTCGATGGATGTCTACAATTTTGACAGATCAATTTTGAATGAGCTGTCTCTGCAATACCCCAAAGAAAATTATTCAAACTTTGCAGTAACAAAAACGGCCGCGTGAGAAGACACATTTCAAACACGAAAAATGCACTTTTTACTGAAATTGCTCTGCAAAATCCACATTTCTTTCGACAATTGATTGACATTTTTAAAAATAAATCCTCAATAACGTGTCTCTACAGTTATCAGCTTTTTTAATGAATGAAATTTGTTAATTTTTAATTTTTTATCAGATGCAATTCTTAAATTTTTACCTTCATTTAACAAACGATTGGAATTTTTTTTTCTTGAATAACTTTCTCAGTTATCACTTGGTGAAACATTTTGAAAATAATCAAAATTAAATTAAAAATTAATTTACGAAACCAAGTGTTAATTTTTGATTTATCTTTAAAAAAAATGTATTTTAATTTAATTTTAATGTTGGTTTTAATTGATTTTAATTGTATTTTATTTGTATTTTAATTTAATTTAAAATTAATTTTCATGTTCTAAGTTCTATTTATTATGATGATGACGTGATATATTTATATCTTACATTTGGGGGGAATGATAATTGTATAAACTGTGTAGGTTGATAACAATAAATAAATATTATTATTATTATTATTATTATTATTATTTTATTTCTTAATTTTTTTACGGAAATATGTTTTAAGTATTTAACTCCTTTTGTCGGATGAAATTCTCAGACTTTTCTCTGTGATAACTAAATTTCTAATATTAAGTTTCAACTTATTTTAACGGATATTATTTGTCAATACTCTTGTCGTAGAAATTTTTTGGATTTTTCAAATATATTTTTTTTACATTTTAATCTATTTTTGACAAATGTCATTTGTCGCTTCTTTTTGTCAAATGAAATTATGAACTTTCTTTTGACAAATTAGATTTTTGGTTTTTAAATTTTATAATTAATTGCAATTAATAATTATTTTAAATTTATTAATTGTAATTTTAACTTTTGTATTTTAATATTTGATATTTATATTTTATTTTATATTTTATATTCTAATTAATACTTAAATGTACAGGATGAATCCCGTTAAATATATTGTTATTATTATAATTATAACAGATATATGTTGTCAATATTTAACTTTTTTTGTCTAATGTAATTTTAAGATTTTCAACTTGTTTTGATAATTACATTTTTACTTTCTCCGTTACGAAGTACGAGAAAGTATTGTGATCGTGATTTTTTTTTCAAAAATTTTTTTTACGGAAATATCCGTTTTGGGGTCCCTAGATGCCATTTCAACAATTTCTGGAAAAAAAAAATTTGTGTCTGTGTGTGTGTGTGTGTGTCTGTGTGTGTGTGTGTGTGTGTGTGTGTGTGTGTGTGTGTGTGTGTGTGTCTGTCTGTGCGCGCTGTATCTCAAAAACTAATAGAGCAATTGATTTGAAACTTTAAACATACGTCTTATTTGACAATCTGAAGAACTGAAAAGCTTTTGGTAAAATTTCGTACATCGAAAGTGGGTGTTTACCTAAACTGTTTTTTGTTTTTTTGCCAATATTTTCTTAAATATGAAAAGTATCACAAAAACATTTAAACAAACATCGAAGACAATAAAGAAATGAACATCTTTTGCTTGAAAATATTTTTCATAAAATCATTGCTATTCGAGAAAAAAATTTATTATTTTTTTTTAATTTTTGGTTTATAATTATGAAACGATAATAGTCACAGCAAATTTATGTGAATAGTAATTGTAGAGAATGCCAAAATGAACAACTTCTAAAGAATAAGTTTTTTCGAAATCTCGTTAGTTTTTGAGTAAACCGAGTTTTTGAATTTGAAGTATAATTTTTCCATCTTTCATGATTTTGACGTTTTAGACGTCAGTTTCATCAAGTTTACGCAACGCTCGATGTACATTTAAAATATGATTTCAATTGAAAATAAACCCATGAAAACGTAAATATACAGTCGGAGAAAGTAACATGATGGCCACATCACCATTTTTAATATAAAAAGTGTTAATTCAATGTAACAGATATGATTTATCAATAATTTCACATCTTTTTGTGTTAAATTTTGACAAATATATTTTTTTACCAGATGAAAGTTTATTACAATAAAACAATGTTAAAAGATATTATTTTTTATTAAATTTTCAACTTCAATTCATTCTCTTGACAAATAAAATTTTTTCATTTTCTACTTTTTACTTTCTCCGCTACGAAGTACGAGAAAGTATTGTGATCGTGATTTTTTTTTCAAAAATTTTTTTTACGGAAATATCTGTTTTGGGGTCCCTAGATGCCATTTCAACAATTTCTGGAAAAAAAAATTTGTGTCTGTGTGTGTGTGCCTGTGTGTCTGTCTGTGCGCGCTGTATCTCAAAAACTAATAGAGAAATTGTTGTGAAACTTTGAACATATGTCTTATTTGATAATCCAAAGAACTGAAAAGCTTTTGGTAAAATTTCGTACACCGGAAGTGGGTGTTTACCTTAACCGTTTTTTGTTTTTTGCCAATATTTTCTTAGATATGAAAAATATCACAAAAACATTTAACAAACATTGAAGACAACAAAGAAATTAACATCTTTTGCTTGAAAACATTTTTCATAAAATCATTTTTATTCGAGAAAAAAATTTATTATTACTTTTTTATTTTTAGTTTATAAATATAAAACGATAATAGTTACAGCAAATTTATGTGAATAATAATTGTAGAGAATGACAAAATGAACAACTTACAAAGAATAAGTTTTTTTCGAAATATCTTTAGTTTTTGAGTAAACTGAGATTTTGAATTGGAAGTATAATTTTTCCATATTTTATAATTTTGACGTTTTAAACGTCAGTTTCATACGAGTCTACAAAAAGCTCGATGTACATTTAAAATATGATTTAAATAGAAAATAAACCATAAGAGTGTACATATAAATGATGATACCATCGGAGAAAGTACCATGATGGCCACATCACCATTTTTTTGTGTTACATTTTGTTTGACAAATATATTTTTTGCCAGATGAAAGTTTATTACAATAAAACAATGTTAAAAGATATTATTTTTCAATGTAAGTTTCTAAATTTTCAACTTCAATTCATTCTTTTGATAAATACAAATTTTCCATTTTCTACTTTTTTTAATTTCTTTTTGCCGAGTGAAATTTTTAACTTCTATTAACAATCTACTAGAGGCAAATTACAGTTTTAAATTTCAACTTTTTTCGATTTTCCCAATATTTAACTTTTTCTTCATATAAAATTTTTCTAATTATACCTTTTTGGACAATTAAACTTTTCACAAATTAATTTTTGTTTCATTTTTTATCTACAGTGGTCATGGAGAAAATTTAATTATATGCACTTTGTTAAATATCCAGGCCCTATTATTTGTGTGACTGTTTACCTGTTCTATTGTTTTATAAATATTTCAAGTTTATTAAAGTTTAGTTTCTATGTTAATAGTTAGTTGTGTTTTTACTTCTTTACTCGACGATATTCACAACGTAAATATATTTTTTATAAAAATTTAACAAGGTGGCAAGAGACTGTTTTGACTTTAGTAATGTAAAAGTTTAAAGCATTGTTAACTTAAGCTCTTTGTACTCAAGAATTATTTTTTCCATGACAAAATATTATTCTTGAGTGCAAAGAACTTCAGTTAACAATGCTTTAAACGTTTACATTACTAAAGTCAAAATAGTCGCGTGTCACTTTGTTAAATTTTAATGTCAATAAATTGTTTTTTAAAGCCACCTTAGATTTTTATTTAGTAAAATGGTTGATAACACGAGTTTTCTGCAAATAACTTTTAATGCGTTAGGAATTGGGACAGGGTTGTTATTAGGAAAAATGTTTGTTCTTTAATTCTGCACGGAATGACATAAAAATATACATGGGCTCCAATTTAAAATAAGAAAAATAAACTGCTTTAAAGTTTGAAATGTTTGGCACTAAATTTTGGACACCCTGTATAATTCATATCAATCAAACTTGGTCAACGGGACTATCAGACCTTATTTAATAAGTACCTTGTTTGATTTTATTAACGAGGCACTATTTTTATTTTTTATTAATTTTTTAAACCAACAGTGCAAAACTGTTTTTTTTAGTTTTAATTTTTTTTCGCTGATATCCCTGAATCGATTCCGATAAAATTATAGGAGTATGTAGGCAACCATAAAAGGTACCCAAATAAGCAATAAAATACATAGCATGTTATTAAAAAAAAATACATCATCATGACGTCACGCTTTTTTGGGACACCCGGTATAATCAAAAATATTTTCCTGAAATGCATCATGGGATACAAATGTATTCTACAAAATATCGAAATCCTAACTTAATTAGTAACTGAGTTATAGAAGACGGGAGGTGAGACCCTGTATAATTTCAAGGCCAAAATGTGGTAAATAAATAAAGATCATAATTATTATGAGTAAAGCGCACATGCACAAAATAAATTCCACTTAAATTTATAATCTGTTATTGTTAGATGCAGTGACGGTTCGCTGGTTTTTTTCTGGTACGGCCGAGGAACAAGAGGTGGTGATACAGATAGGTACGGCCGTCTCTGCAACTGACCCTACCTATCTGTATTACCACCTCTTGTTCTTGGTTACATGGTGAGATAATTTTTAAATTATAAAACACTAACCTTTTCCATCCTCCATTTGCTTTTCACGTTCACAGTTGTTTGCGGCGATTGCTTGATTCGACGGCCTCCTCACTATATTTCCACACCGATTCGATTAAAACTGGACATTGTATAACATGTGTACAGGAAAACAACGTGCGAGCATTTTGGTGAGCTCTAGGAGAACGTATTCAAAGGTCAATGCAAACACAGCGTTGCCAGGAGGCGATCACGCGAAGAGCTGCCCGAATCCAGGTCAACGATCATGCGCACTTGTTGTTTACATCAGGTGCATGTCCACCGGCGGCGTCCTCTAGGCGGCTGTGTGCGCGCAATTGTTTTAAGTCCGACGGCATCTCTTCGTTCAATTCGCGTGTGATTTTGTTTGATCGCTCATTCTTCATGTATCTTCAACATTTTAACTATTGTGTCGGTGTGAAAATAGTGCACGCTTATAATGGGGATGTGTTTACAACAAAGAAGACGTCGGCGCTAAGTTTGGTGGAGTGTTATGAAAACCACAACATGGACACGGGGTGAACAGGTTAGTGTTTTATAACATCGGTTAATTTTACATTTTTTTAAATACATAAAACGAAGATGTGCACTTGTAACATGCGCGGTTAACACGAAATCCCCCATCAATAACGATCGTGCCCCGTTTTTTTTTTTTTTTTTTTCTGTCGGACATTAAACTTTCTACAATTTATACGTTCGTAACACGTTCGGACAGGACGGCACGATTTGTCGCAGCCCACCCATTTTCCAATATAATGAAGTCAACGAAAACTATGAAATATCTCGAATGGGCGTCGGAGTCGAGAGTCGCCTTCCACGTTTTTTTTTTCTCTCTCTCGAAATTTTGAGATTTATCGCCGAGTAACGAGCGTGCCGCGGCGATGAGTCCCATTTCGACGTCCGACAATCCCCGGAAATTTACTGCCTTTCCCCGTTCTGGAAAATATGTACACGCTCATGATAGGTGAGATCTTTAATGATATATCGTCGTCCTCGCGAGATAAGCAATATAATCCGAGATCGATAGTTTTTTTTTCCGAAGTGATTTATGCGCTCTCGTGTCGTACAAAAAAAATGCGAAATACCGATACAATAAAAACAAGTCATTCTATTTTTCTGAAGAACAAATTCACGGAAAATTCGACACAAATCTTAATTAGTTTTAAATTGTGAATATATTAAACATTTTGAGTAATTTTATTTAACAAGTATTTATTCTTTTTATTGAACGTTAATTTTCAAAAATTCATAACTTGCGGAAAAATTGACAGATTTTTAAAAATGTTAATTAATATTAAAGGTAGATGTCTTGTACATATATTTATCAGTTTAAGCAATTTTATTATGTAAGTATTTATTTTTTTTCGATTTTTTTCTGTTGAAGTGTTCGAGGAATTAAAACGTTAATTTTCAAAAATTTATAACTCTCGGAAAAATTGATATATTTTCAAAAATTTTAATCAATGTTAAAGGTAGATGTCTTGTGAATATATTTATCATTTTAAGCAATTTTATCATGTAAGTATTTTTTCTTTTTCGATTTTTTTCTGTTGAAGTGTTCGTGGAATTAAAACGTTAATTTTCAAAAATTCATAACTCTCGAAAAAATTGACAGATTTTCAAAAATGTTAATTAATATTAAAGGTAGATGTCTTGTGAATATATTTATCATTTTAGTCAATTTTATCATCTGAGTATTTATTTTTTTTTTCGATTTTTTTCTGTTGAAGTGTTCGAGGAATTCAAACGTTAATTTTCAAAAATTCATAACTCTCGAAAAAATTGACAGATTTTCAAAAATGTTAATTAATATTAAAGATAGATGTCTTGTGAATATATTTATCGTTTTAGGCAATTTTATCATGTGAGTATTTATTTTTTTTCGATTTTTTTCTATTGAAGTGTTCGGGTAATTAAAAAGTTAATTTTCAAAAATTCATAACTCTCGGAAAAATTGACAGATTTTCAAAAATGTTAATTAATATTAAAGGTAGATGTCTTGTGAATATATTTATCACTTTAAGCAATTTTATTATGTTAGTATTGATTTTTTTTCGATTTTTTTCTGTTGAATTGTTCGAGGAATTCAAACGTTAATTTTCAAAAATTCATAACTCTCGGAAAAATTGATATATTTTGAAAAATTTTAATCAATTTTAAAGGTGAATATATTCAACTTTTTAAACAATTTAATCATATAAGTAATTTTTTTTCAATTTTTTTTATTAAAATGTTCGACAAATTAAAACGTTAATTTTCAAAAATTCATAACTCACGGAAAAATTGACACAATTTCAAAAATTTTAATTAATGTTAAAGGTAGATGTCTTGTGAATATATTTATCATTTTAGTAAATTTTATCATCTGAGTATTTATTTTTTTTTCGATTTTTTTCTGTTGAAGTGTTCGAGTAATTAAAACGTTAATTTTCAAAAATTCATAACTCACGGAAAAATTGACAGATTTTCAAAAATGATAATTAATATTAAAGGTAGATGTCTTGTGAATATATTTATCATTTTAGTTAATTTTATCATCTGAGTATTTATTTTTTTTTCGATTTTTTTCTGTTGAAGTGTTCGAGTAATTAAAACGTTAATTTTCAAAAATTCATAACTCTCGAAAAAATTGACAGATTTTCAAAAATGTTAATTAATATTAAAGGTAGATGTCTTGTGAATATATTTATCGTTTTAGGCAATTTTATCATCTGAGTATTTATTTTTTTTTTCGATTTTTTTCTATTGAAGTGTTCGAGTAATTAAAACGTTAATTTTCAAAAATTCATAACTCACGGAAAAATTGACAGATTTTCAAAAATGATAATTAATATTAAAGGTAGATGTCTTGTGAATATATTTATCGTTTTAGGCAATTTTATCATGTGAGTATTTATTTTTTTTCGATTTTTTTCTATTGAAGTGTTCGAGTAATTAAAAAGTTAATTTTCAAAAATTCATAACTCTCGGAAAAATTGACAGATTTTCAAAAATGTTAATTAATATTAAAGGTAGATGTCTTGTGAATATATTTATCATTTTAGGCAATTTTATCATCTGAGTATTTATTTTTTTTTTCGATTTTTTTCTATTGAAGTGTTCGAATAATTAAAACATTAATTTTCAAAAATTCATAACTCTCGGAAAAATTGACAGATTTTCAAAAATTTTAATTAATATTAAAGGTAGATGTCTTGTGAATATATTTATCACTTTAAGCAATTTTATTATGTTAGTATTGATTTTTTTTTCGATTTTTTTCTGTTGAATTGTTCGAGGAATTCAAACGTTAATTTTCAAAAATTCATAACTCTCGGAAAAATTGATATATTTTGAAAATTTTTTATCAATTTTAAAGGTGAATATATTCAACTTTTTAAGCAATTTAATCATATAAGTAATTTTTTTTCAATTTTTTTTTATTAAAATGTTCGACAAATTAAAACGTTAATTTTCAACAATTCATAACTCACGGAAAAATTGACACAATTTCAAAAATTTTAATTAATGTTAAAGGTAGATGTCTTATGAATATATTTATCATTTAAGGCAATTTTATCATGTAAGTTTTTATTTTTTTTCGATTTTTTTCTATTGAAGTGTTCGAGTAATTAAAACGTTAATTTTCAAAAATTCCTAACTGTCGGAAAAATTGACAGATTTTCAAAAATGTTAATTAATATTAAAGGTAGATGTCTTGTGAATATATTTATCATTTGAAGCAATTTTATCATGTCAGTGTATATTTTTTTTTTTATTTTTTTTTATTGAAGTATTCGACAAATTTAAACGTTAATTTTAAAAAATTCATAAATCACGGAAAAATTGACACAATTTCAAAAATTTTAATTCATTTTAAAGGTAGATGTCTTGTAAATATATTTATCATTTTAAGCAATTTTATCATGTCAGTGTATTTTTTTTCGATTTTTTTTTATTGAAGTGTTCGATAAATTTAAACGTTAATTTTAAAAAATTCATAAATCATGGAAAAATTGACACAATTTAAAAAATGATAATTAATATTAAAGGTAGATGTCTTGTGAATATATTTATCATTTTAAGCAATTTTATCATGTAAGTATTTATTTTTTTTCGATTTTTTTCTATTGAAATGTTCGACGAATTAAAACGTTAATTTTCAAAAATTTATAACTCTCGGAAAAATTGTATATTGTATAAGTGGCGCTACCATCAACATGTTCCACGAGCCTCCATTGAAATTAAGTACAGTTTTTGAGAATAAACGAGTTGTGAGTTTTTGAAAATTTTAATTTTAGAATTGAGCAAAAAATAAAAAAAATATAAAACATGTTGACAAAATTCTCCAAAAATTAAAATACATTTGTAAATCACCGTTTTATCAAACCAAGTGCAGTTTTTGAAAATCCACCAATTATTTCGCGAGTTGTGAATTTTTGAAAATTTTAGTTTTCGAATTGTGTAATACTCGAGCAAAAAATAAAAATAAAATATAAAACGTGTCGACTAAATTCTACAAAAATTAAACTGGATTTGCAAATCATCTTTTTATCAAACTAAATAGAGTATTTGAAAATCCACCAATTATTTCGCGAGTTGTGAATTTTTGAAAATTTTAGTTTTCGAATTGTGTAATACTCGAGCAAAAAATAAAAATAAAATATAAAACGTGTCGACTAAATTCTGCAAAAATTAAACTGGATTTGCAAATCATCGTTTTATCAAACTAAATAGAGTATTTGAAAATTCGCCAATAATTTCGCGAGTTGTGAATTTTCGAAAATTTTAGTTTTCGAATTATGTAATACTTCAGCAAAAAATAAAAAAAAATAGAAAACGTATCGACTAAATTCTACAAAAATTAAACTAGATTTGCAAATCATTGTTTTATCAAATTAATTGCAGTTTTCAAAAATCCACCAATTACTTCGCGAGTTGAGAATTTTTGAAAATTTTAGTTTTCGAATTGTGTAATACTCGAGCAAAAAATTTAAAAAATATATAAAACGAGTCCACTAAATTCTATAAAAATTAAATTGGATTTGCAAATCATCGTTTTATCAAACTAAATGTAGTTTTTGAAAATCCACCGATTATTTCGCGAGTTGTGAATTTTTAAAAATTTTAGTTTTCGAATTATTTCGAAATTTTGGGATGAACTGTTTACAAATTTCCATGTATATATGATCTCGAATGTTTTTTTAATAAACTTGCAAAATTTCAAGTCGATGGCAACTGTTTTTATATTTTTTTCAAGACTCGGAAATTTTTGTATTTTCCGACAATTTCACGTTCCGTTCTAAAAAGATTATTTCGAAATTTTGGGATGAACTGTTTACAAATTTCCATGAATATACGATCTCGAATGTTTTTTAATAAATTTGCAAAATTTCAAGTCGATGCCAACTGTTTTTATATTTTTTTCAAGACTCGGAAATTTTTGTAATTTCCTACAATTTCACGTTCCGTTCTAATAAGATTATTTCGAAATTTTGGGATGAACTGTTTACAAATTTCCATGAATATACAATCTCGAATGTTTTTTTAATAAATTTGCAAAATTTCAAGTCGATGCCAACTGTTTTTATATTTTTTTCAAGACTCGGAAATTTTTGTATTTTCCTACAATTTCACGTCCCGTTCTAATAAGATTATTTCAAAATTTTGGGATGAACTGTTTACAAATTTCCATGAATATACGATCTCGAATGTTTTTTCAATAAATCTGCAAAATTTCAAGTCGATGGCAACTGTTTTTATATTTTTTTCAAGACTCGGAAATTTTTGTATTTTCCGACAATTTCACGTTCCGTTCTAATAAGATTATTTCAAAATTTTGGGATGAACTGTTTACAAATTTCCATGTATATATGATCTCAAATGTTTTTTTTTTAAATTTGTAAAATTTCAAGTCGATGGCAACTGTTTTTATATTTTTTTCAAGACTCGGAAATTTTTTTATTTTCCTACAATTTCACGTCCCGTTCTAATAAGATTATTTCGAAATTTTGGGATGAACTGTTTACAAATTTCCATGTATATATGATCTCGTATGTTTTTTTTTATAAATTTGCAAAATTTCAATTTGATGGCAAATGTTTTTATATTTTTTTTTCAAGACTCGAAAATTTTTGTATTTTCCGACAACTTCACGTCCCGTTCTAATAAGATTATTTCGAAATTTTGAGATGAACTGTTTACAAATTTCCATGTATATATGATCTCGTATGTTTTTTTAATTAATTTGCAAAATTTCAAGTCGATGGCAACTGTTTTTATATTTTTTTTCAAGACTCTGAAATGTTTGTGTTTTTGTAACTGTAACAGGCAGTTAACTTTTAATGTCTGAGCAAAAAAAATCCCCTGGGACCTCTCAAGTGCTAAATCCGCCACTGGCTGTTACAATTTCAAATGGTATCGATTAGTATACACCAACAAGAAAAAATTTCATTTGTTTACAGATCACATTTACTGAGATATCAGTATTGTGGCGATACACCAACAAGACATTTTCACAATTACACAATTACGGCCCACATTTATTGAAATGTAAGTATTGTGTAATCAGCTAGGTGCAAGTACGCTCACGACACACGTGTCAAAACCGAAAAAAAAATGGCTCAATATGTCACGTAGCGGCGACCGCTCACATTATTACACTCACCCGATCTTATTATGTATTAGTAATGGAATAATTTATTATTACTTAACGTTCGGTCGTAAATTACCGCCTTGTTTTTAATTCCAATTCCACACATATTTTCCCCAACGTAATTGTGAATATGGACTCTTTTTTTTCACTCTATGCATAAATTAGTTTGTGTAAGCTGTTTGTATTCGCCCAAATGACGTGACGTGCTTGTTTGAGTGGTGGTGTTGGGTTACCACCGAATTTTTTTGTCATCATCATATTTTTTGGGGCAACGATTATCGTCCTATCGTATTTCCTTTTTGTGTTATTAATTGTGTTTGTTCGCACGTCCAAATTCTACTGTTACAATTTTTTTGATACAATAGTTTTGGATATTATTATTAGTTTTATAAAATGTTTCCTTAGCTAACTTACCTTAACAATTTGATTAAAAATTACACTAATTAAATTTTTTTTACGCAAATATGCGTTTTGGGTCCGTAAATACCATTTCAACAATTTCTGGAAAAAAAAATTGTGTCTGTGTGTGTCTGTGCTCACTGTATCTCAAAAACTAATAGAGAAATTGATATGAAACTTTGAACATACGTCTTATTTGATAATCCGAAGAACTGAAAAGCTGTTGGTAAAATTGCGTACACCGGAAGTTGTGTTTTTTGTTTTTTGCCAATATTTTCTTAAATATGAAAAATATCACAAAAACATTTAAACAGATATTGAAGACAACAAAGAAATGAACATCTTTTGCTTGAAAATATTTTTCATAAAATCATTTTTATTGGAGAAAAAAAATTATTATTATTTTTTAATTTTTGGTTTATAATTATAAAACGATAATAGTTACAGTAAATTTATGTTAATAATAATTGTAGAGAATGCTAAAATGAACAACTTATAAAGAATAAGTTTTTTTTTTAAATCCCTTTAGTTTTTGAGTAAACTGAGTTTTTGAATTTGAAGTACAATTTTTCCATCTTTCATACTTTTGACGTTTTAAACGTCAGTTTTATCCGCTTGATGTACATTTAAAATACGATTTAAATAGAAAATAAACCATGAAAGCGTAAATATAATTGACACCATCGGAGAAAGTAACATGGTGGCCACATCACCATTTTATTTTCTAATCGCCAAAATTATGACAATTTTTCAAAAACTGGAACGACTGAAACGAAAGTTATGAATTGTTAAAATCAACCTTGCAATAATCATAAAATATTGGTCGCAATGAAAAATGATAAAAAATATAAATAGTGGAGACATTGTTTTGCAAATGCCTGGAGTTCATTTTATATTAATTTGCAAATGAAAACATAAATCCCGACTGAAACGAAAATGATCAATTTTTTAAGTCATCCTTGCAATAATCCTAAAATATTGGTCGGAATTGGAAAAATTATGAAAAATAGAAACGGTTACGATTTTTTTTTCAAAATTCTTAGAGATATTTTTTCAATAATTAAAACAATTTACATTATTTTAAAATTCCGTCTGAAACGAAAGTTATGAATTTTTAAAATCATCCTTGCAATAATCATAAAATTTTGGCAGTAATTAGAAAAATGATAAAAAATATAAACGATTGAAAAATTGTTTCGCAAATACTTACGAGACAATTAATTAAAACACTTTACTTCTTTGAAAAATTCCAACCAAAACAAAAGGTTAAAATTTTAGCCAAAACTATAAAAAAATCTAAGAAATTAAATTATTTCGTAATTGTTATGAAAATCCTTACAGATACTTTAGCATCGATTTAGTGACTAAAGCCTTTGACATTTATGAAAAATGTTAACTCTTTCATTCAAAAGTTACGAATTTTCGAAATTTTCAAAATTTTTACCGAAACTAAAAAAATTGCAAAAAAATAAATCGTTGCGAAATTGTTTTGGAAATATTCAGAGAAAAATTCCTTCCCGGACAAAAGTTATGAATGTTCAAAACTGTTCCTGCTGTAAGGTGTTTGCCGTAACTAAAAAAATTGCGAAAAAAATAATTGTTTTGAATGTACTGAGAAAGACTTTGGCATCGATCTACTAAGTAACGCAGTTGACATTTTTGAAAAATATTAACTTGGACAAAAGTTATGAATTTTCAAAATGGTCCCTACAGAAAGGTAAAAATTTTAGTCGAAACTAAAAAAATTGTAAAAAAAATAGTTGTTTTGAATGTACTGAGAAAGACTTTGGCATCGATCTATTAAGTAACGCAGTTGACATTTTTGAAAAATATTAACTCGGACAGAAGTTATAAATTTTCAAAATGGTCCCTGCTGAAAGGTAAACATTTTAGTCGAAACAAAAAAAATTGTAAAAAAATTAATCGTTGCGCAAAATACATAGCGATGCTTTGGCATTTATTTACTAAGTAGAGAATTTGATAATTTTTCAAAATTCCAACTTAGACAAAAGTTATGAATTTTGAAAATGTTCCCTGCTGAAAGGTTAACATTTTTGCCGTAACTAAAAAAATTGTACAAAAGTAAATCGTTAAGCAATTGTTTTGGAAATACTCAAAAAGACTTCGGCATTGATTTACTAACTAATACAGTTAAGATTTTTGAAAAATGTTAACTCAGACAAAAGTTATGAATTTTCAAAATAGTAAGGTAAAAATTTTAGTCGAAACTAAAAAAAATAAAAAAAAATCAATCGTTGCTAAATTGTTTTGAAAATGTTCAGAAAGGCTTTGGCATCGATTTACTAACCAAAAAAGTTGACATTTTCGAAAATTCCAACTCGGCCAAAAGTTATGAATTTTCTAAACGTTCTCTACTGTAATCATAAAATGTTTGCCGAAACTTAAAAAAACTGTGAAAGAAATAAATCGTTAAGCAATTGTTTTGGAAATGCTCAGAATTTTTTTTTCATATTTTTGAAAAATTCTAACTCAGACAAAAGTTATGAATTGTCAAAATGATCCCTGATAATAATTGTAGAGAAAACCCAAAATGGTCAACTTATAAAGAATAAGTTTTTTTTCAATATCTCTATGGTTTCTGAGTAAACGGACTATTAGAATTTGAAGTATAATTTGTTACATAATTTTGACGTTTCAAATATCAGTATCAAAATAAACCATAAAAGTATATAATATAAATAACTATGATACTATCAAATCGGAGAAAGTAACATGATGACCACATCACCATTTTTACTTTCTCCGTTACGAAGTACGAGAAAGTATTGTGATCGTGATTTTTTTTTCAAAAATTTTTTTTACGGAAATATCCGTTTTGGGGTCCCTAGATGCCATTTCAACAAATTTCTGGAAAAAAAAATTGTGTCTCTGTGTGTGTGTGTGTGTGTCTGTATGTGTGTGTGTGTGTGTGTCTGTGCGCGCTGTATCTCAAAAACTAATAGACCAATTGATATGAAACTTTGAACATAAGTTTTATTTGATAATCCGAAGAACTGAAAAGCTTTTGGTAAAATTTCGTACACCGGAAATGGGTGTTTACCTTAACTGTTTTTTGTTTTTTGCCAATATTTTCTTAAATATGAAAAATATCACAAAAACATTTAAACAAATATTGAAGACAATAAAGAAATGCGATTATTTTGTTTGAAAACATTTTTCATAAAATCATTGTTATTCGAGAAAAAAATTTATTATTTTTTTTTTCATTTTTGGTATACAATTATGAAACGCTAACAGTTACAGCAAATTTATGTGAATAATAATTGTAGAGAATGCCAAAATGAACAATTTATGAAGAATAAGTTTTTTTCGAAATCTCTTTAGTTTTTGAGTAAACTGAGTTTTTGAATTTGAAGTACATTTTTCCATCTTTCATAATTTTGACGTTTTAAACGTCAGTTTTATCCGATTCTACGAAACGTTCGATGCACACTTAAAATATGATTTAAATTGAAAATAAACCATGATAGCGTAAATATAAATAATGCCATCAAGTCGGAGAAAGTAACATGATGGCCACATCACCATTTTTTTTTGATGCAATAGTTTTGGATATTATCATTAGTTTTATAAAATGTATCCTTAGCTAACTTACTTTAACAATTTGATTAAAAATTACACTAATTAATTTTTTTTTACGCAAATATCCGTTTTAGGTCCCTAGATTCCATTTCAACAATTTCTGAAAAAAAAATGTGTCTGTGCGCACTGTATCTGAAAAACTAATAGAGCAATTGATATCAAACTTTAAACATACGTCTTATTTGATAATCCGAAGAACTGAAAAGCTTTTGGTAAAATTTCGTACACCGGAAGTGGGTGTTTACCTTAACTGTTTTTTGCCAATATTTTCTTAAATATGAAAAATATCACAAAAACATTTAAAGAGATATTGAAGACTACAAAGAAATACAAATCTTTTGTTTGAAAATATTTTTCATAAAATTATTGTTATTCGAGAAAAAAAATATTTTTTTATTTTTGGTTTATAATTATAAAACGATAATAGTTGCAGCAAATTTATTTGAATAATAATTGTAGAGAATGTCAAAATGAACAACTTCTAAAGAATAAGTTTTTTTCTAAATCTCGTTAGTTTTTGAGTAAACTGAGTATAATTTTTCCATCTTTCATAATTTTGACGTTTTAAACGTCAGTTTCATCCGCTCGATGTACATTTAAAATATGATTTAAATTGAAAATAAACCACGAAAGCGTAAATATAAATGACCATGATACGGTCAAGTCGGAGCAAGTAACATGATGGCCACATCACGATTTTTATTGTTTGTTCGACAGTCACATAAAAATATAATATTACATAAGAAATTTTTCGAGTAAATGACATTTTAATTTCGTTTTACTAAATTTATTCCATACAGGCGCGCACTGTATAATCAAGTACGTAACCTGCAAAAAAAATCATATTGTAACTTCAAACAGTTGGTATTTTCGAAATAAAACTCAACTGTCCTGCCCCCCGCTTTCTTCCAGAGTCCAATTTTAAATTGAAGTTTATTATTATTAGATCCATCCGATTACATGACGCAATGTTTGCACGCAGAAACACATATAGTTATAGATACAGCACACACACACCGTACTATTACAGTACGTCAATAGTCGATGCATAAATAATCAACGTGGCACGAATCACACACACATACAGATGTGTACATAGACAAACAGGCTAATCTGTACATTATCTTTCGCCGTGACCACCGCAACAAATAAACAAGACGTGTAAATTATGGCCGGCCCAATCAATAACTTTCCACCGGAATCAATTCCCATTCCATTAAAAACACATATATCAGGTATGATTGGAATATCTAACGAGAATTTGTCACCGTTATTATCGGATAGATGTTATCTCCGTAATGTGCGGTTTTCTTTTTGTCGATAGGAGACTATCAACTGTGCGGTTGGCTGATGATTGCATAAGGACAGAAACAATTGTGCAATCAATTAAGTCATTGTTGCTAAGAAAAAAAATGGTGATGTGGCCATCATGTTACTTTCTCCGACTTGATGGTATCATTTACATTTACGCTTTCATCGTTTATTTTCAATTTAAATCAAATTTTTAAATGTACATCGAGCGGATGACACTGACGTTTAAAACGTCAAAATTATAAAAGATGGAAAAATTACACTTCAAATTCAAAAACTCGGTTTACTCAAAAACTAAAGGGATTTCGAAAAAAACTTATTCTTTATAAGTTGTTCATTTTGGTATTCTCTACAATTATTATTCACATAAATTTGCCGTAACTATTATCGTTTTGTAATTATAACCCAAAAATTAAAAAAAATAAAATAAATTTTTTTCTCGAATAAAAATTATTTTATGAAAAATGTTTTCAAGCAAAACATGTTCATTTCTTTGTTGTCTTCAAAGTTTGTTTAAATGTTTTTGTGATATTTTTCATATTTAAGAAAATATTGACAAAAAACAAAAAATAGTTAAGGTAAACGCCCACTTCCGGTGTACAAAATTTAACCAAAAGCTTTTCAGTTCTTCAGATTATCAAATAAGATGGATGTTCAAAGTTTCATATCAATTGCTTTATTTGTTTTTGAGATACAGCGCGCACAGACACTCTTACAGACACACACACACACAGACACAAATTTTTTTTTTCCAGAAATTGTTGAAATGGCATCTAGGGACCCCAAAACAGATATTTCCGTAAAAAAAATTTTTGAAAAAATTTTCACGATCATAATACTTTCTCGTACTTCGTAACTGAGAAAGTAAAAAAAATCCAGAAATTGTTGAAATGGCATCTAGGGACCCCAAAAGGGATATTTCCGTAAAAAAAATTTTTGAAAAAATTTTCACGATCATAATACTTTCTCATACTTCGTAACGGAGAAAGTAAAAAAAAATCCAGAAATTGTTGAAATGGCATCTAGGGACTCCAAACACGGAGAAAGTAAAAAACATCATTTCAAATAACAGCTAGAGGTGTTAATATTCAAAATCAAATTCAATCAAATTAAATAAATTCATGTTTAATTATAAATGATTTCCATTTTTTGCGAAGTGTAAATATAATTCACATGTAAAATTTAAAATGTGTTAATATTGGCTCCCCTAATTATTTGATAGCATCGGTATGTTTAAAGCTTTTTAAGCTGAATGATTTGGTATTTTACTCAATAGTTTCTGCTGAGTATTTACCGAGATATTTGCAAAAAACTTTACAGTAATTTTGAATCAAAAACAAAGGTTAGCCATGAAATCATGATGGCGGATATTTCATTTTGTTCTAAAAAGTGACATTTAATAAAAACAAGACCGATGCTGTCAAATAATTAGGGGAGCCAATATTAACACATTTAAAATTTTATATGTAAACCCATTTGCAATTCAACACCCTGTATAAATGGCTGCGTATAATTACCAAGAATTTTTCGATCGCAATATTTAAGTCACTTATTCACGAAGTGTTTACGTAAGTTTGTGTTATATGATATGCAACCACATAAATTAGGCTACACGTATCGAAAAAATTGAAAAAAAAATACTTTCTCGATTCTCATATGGATTTCTTCGCCGATAAAAATGGTGGGTGAGTGCCCAATGCCAAAGACTGCACCAGGCATAGTGCTGAATAGATTTCCTATAAGCGAGCACAATTTTGACCGCGATCGTAAGTTGCGTACAGCTGCGATGTCCGAGTGGTTAAGGAGTTTGACTCGAAATCAAATGGGCTCTGCCCGCACAGGTTCGAATCCTGTTCGCAGCGATTGTTTTTTATTCGTCAAATTCGAATATTATCTACATTTCATGATTGCATCTTCTTGCATTTATTCAAGTGATCAAATTTAACCCCCAGATAAGTACATTTGTTACAAATCTCCATCGTTTCTCGTGTGTAAATAACAATGATCAAATTTAAATTTTTCAAATAATAACCGAACGTAACAGTAAATTTAGATGCTATAATTACTGCTATATAAAATAGTGTTTAATTCAAATATGTAATTGCTGTCAAAAAACCTTCGAAATCTAGTGCGCCTCTTTTTTCTAAAATTTATTCATGCAAATTGTGCGTCAATGCTTAATGATTATTATTAAATGTCAATATCTGAATAGAGAAAAAAATGGTGATGTGGCCATCATGTTACTTTCTCCGACTTGATGGTATCATTTATATTTACGCTTTCATGGTTTATTTTCAATTTAAATCATATTTTAAATGTACATCGAGGGGATAAAACTGACGTTTAAAACGTCAAAATTATGAAACATGGAAAAATTATACTTCAAATTCAAAAACTCAGTTTACTCAAAAACTAAAGAGATTTCGAAAAAAAAACTTATTCTTCATAAATTGTTCATTTTGACATTCTCTACAATTATTATTAACATAAATTTGCTGTAACTATTATCGTTTTATAATTATAAACCAAAAACTAAAGAAATAATAATACATTTTTTTCTCGAATAAAAATGATTTTATGAAAAATGTTTTTAAGCAAAAGATGTTCATTTCTTTGTTGTCTTCAATGTTTGTTTAAATGTTTTTGTGATATTTTTCATATTTAAGAAAATATTGGCAAAAAACAAAAAACAGTTAAGGTAAATACTCACTTCCGGTGTACGAAATTTTACCAAAAGCTTTTCAGTTCTTCGTATTATCAAATAAGACGTATGTTCAAAGTTTCATATCAATTTATCTATTAGTTTTTGAGATACAGCGCGCACAGACACACACACACAAATTTTGTCAAATTACAGGAAAACCCCTTTACAGATTTTCTTCAATTTTTGAAATATTCTTCTAAACATCTTTAGCTGTAATACAAGTGAATAAACCGAAAACACGTTGTTGCTAGTTTTTCCAGAATTTTCGCTCAAACATTATTTAAACTAAAAAAAGTATTTTTTCAAATTTTGTCAAATTACAGGAAAACCCCTTTACAGATTTTCTTCAATTTTTGAAATATTCTTCTAAACATCAGTAGCTGTAAAACAAGTGAATAAACCGAAAACACGTTGTTGCTAGTTTTTCCAGAATTTTCGCTCAAACATTATTTAAACTAAAAAAAGCATTTTTTCAAATTTTGTCAAATTACAGGAAAACCCCTTTACAGATTTTCTTCAATTTTTGAAATATTCTTCTAAACATCTGTAGCTGTAATACAAGTGAATAAACCGAAAACACGTTGTTGCTAATTTTTCCAGAATTTTCGCTCAAACATTATTTAAACTTAAAAAAGCATTTTTTCAAATTTTGTCAAATTACAGGAAAACCCCTTTACAGATTTTCTTCAATTTTTGAAATATTCTTCTAAACATCTGTAGCTGTAATACAAGTAAATAAACCGAAAACACGTTGTTGCTAGTTTTTCCACAATTTTCGCTCAAACATTATTTAAACAAAAAAAAGCATTTTTTAAAATTTTGTCAAATTACAGGAAAACCCCTTTACAGATTTTCTTCAATTTTTGAAATATTCTTCTAAACAGCTGAATCTATAAAACAAGTGAATGAACCGAAAACACGTTGTTGCTAGTTTTTCCAGAATTTTCGCTCAACCATTATTTAAACTAAAAAAAGTATTTTTTCAAATTTTGTCAAATTACAGGAAAACCCCTTTACAGATTTTTTTCAATTTTTGAAATATTCTTCTAAACATCTGTAGCTGTAATACAAGTAAATAAATCGAAAACACGTTGTTGCTAGTTTTTCCAGAATTTTCGCTCAAACATTATTTAAACTAAAAAAAGCATTTTTTCAAATTTTGTCAAATTACAGGAAAACCCCTTTACAGATTTTCTTCAATTTTTGAAATATTCTTCTAAACATCTGTAGCTGTAAAACAAGTCAATAAACCGAAAACACGTTGTTGCTAGTTTTTCCAGAATTTTCGCTCAAACATTATTTAAACCAAAAAAAGCATTTTTTCAAATTTTGTCAAATTACAGGAAAACCCCTTTACAGATTTTCTTCAATTTTTGAAATATTCTTCTAAACATCTGTAGCTGTAATACAAGTGAATAAACCGAAAACACGTTGTTGCTAGTTTTTCCAGAATTTTCGCTCAAACATTATTTAAACTAAAAAAAGCATTTTTTCAAATTTTGTCAAATTACAGGAAAACCCCTTTACAGATTTTCTTCAATTTTTGAAATATTCTTCTAAACATCTGTAGCTGTAATACAAGTGAATAAACCGAAAACACGTTGTTGCTAGTTTTTCCAGAATTTTCGCTCAAACATTATTTAAACTAAAAAAAGCATTTTTTCAAATTTTGTCAAATTACAGGAAAACCCCTTTACAGATTTTCTTCAATTTTTGAAATATTCTTCTAAACAGCTGAATCTATAAAACAAGTGAATGAACCGAAAACACGTTGTTGCTAGTTTTTCCAGAATTTTCGCTCAACCATTATTTAAACTAAAAAAAGTATTTTTTCAAATTTTGTCAAATTACAGGAAAACCCCTTTACAGATTTTTTTCAATTTTTGAAATATTCTTCTAAACAGCTGGATCTATAAAACAAGTGAATGAACCGAAAACACGTTATTGCTAGTTTTTTCGAAATTTTCGCTCAAACATTATTTTAACTAAAAAAAGCATTTTTTTCAAATTTTGTCAAATTACAGGAAAACCCCTTTACAGATTTTCTTCAATTTTTGAAATATTCTTCTAAACATCTGAATCTATAAAACAAGTGAATAAACCGAAAACAAGTTATTGCTAGTTTTTTCGAAATTTTCGCTCAAACATTATTTAAACTAAAAAAATGGTGATGTGGCCATCATGTTACTTTCTCCGACTTGATGGAATTATTTACATTTACGCTTTCATGATTTATTTTCAATTTAAATCATATTTTAAATGTACATCGAGCGTTATGTAAACTCGGATGAAACTGACGTTTAAAACGTCAAAATTATGAAAGATTAAGAAAAAAACTTATTCTTTATAAATTCTTCATTTTAGTATTTTCTACAATTATTATTAACATAAATTTGTTGTAACTATTATCGTTTCATAATTATAAACCGAAAATAAAAAATAATAATAATGTTTTTTTCTTGAATAACAATGATTTTATGAAAAATATTTTCAAGCAAAAGATGTTCATTTATTTGTTATCTTCAATGTTTGTTTAAATGTTTTTGTGATATTTTTCATATTTAAGAAAATATTGGCATTGAAAAACAGCTAAGGTAAACACCCACTTCCGGTGTACGAAATTTTACCAAAAGCTTTTCAGTTCTTCGGATTATCAAATACGATGTATGTTCAAAATTTCATATCAATTTCTTTATTAGTTTTTGAGATACTGCGCGCACAGACACAATTTTTTTTTCCAGAAATTGTTGAAGTGGCATCTAGGGACCCCAAAACGGATATTTCCGTAAAAAACATTTTTGAAAAAAAAATCACGATCATAATACTTTCTCGTACTTCGTAACGGAGAATGTAAAAAAAATCCAGAAATTGTTGAAATGGCATCTAGGGACCCCAAAACGGATATTAGAGTAAAAATTTTTTTTTTTATTTCTTCACGATCACAATACTTTCTCGTACTTCATAACGCAGAAAGTAAAAAAAAATCCAGAAATTGTTGAAATGGCATCTAGGGACCCCAAAACGGATATTTCCGTGAAAAAAAATTTTTGAAAAAAAATCACGATCATAACACTTTCTCGTACTTCGTAACGGAGAAAGTAAAACAAGTCCAGAAATTGTTGAAATGGCATCTAGGGACCCCAAAAAGGATATTACCGTAAAAAAAAAATTTGAAAAAAAAATCACGATCATAACACTTTCTCGTACTTCGTAACGAAGAATGTAAAAAAAAATGCAGAAATTGTTGAAATGGCATCTAGGGACCCCAAAACGGATATTTTCGTAATTTTTTTTTTTTTAATTTGCACGATCACAATACTTTCTCGTACTTCGTAGTAAGACAATTTTTTATGGTATTGACAGTGCAGAATTTTTTTGCGAATCATGAAAATTTTGACAGACAATTGGGTTGATTTGTCTTAGTCATTATTATTACTAATTATTGCACAACATTATTATCATAACATTAGAATAATTAGTAAATGTGGGCGTCGGTGTGTGCATTAGAATGCATCTTATAAAACCCATTCAATTAAAATTCGTATTGATTAAGAAAGAAGACAAGTCGTTATCGCGCATTTAACGAGCCAACACATAAATAACGTCCCAATTAAACAATTCCAAAAACTAATTCCGAGCCAGGATAATTGGTAGGAAATTAGTGAAATTTTAATTGACACCGGGTACATGCCCAAATCCACACCTAAACGTCCCCCCGTGTTCGAAATTTGAAATTCAAAGAAGAAATATGGAGCGAAACCCATAAATTAACACCCCTGCGATTTAACGAGCGCGGAGACCCCATCCCCTATCTTAGCATCAGAAAAATTTAAGTTTAAATTAACAGTAAGCCAGAGGAAGGTAATGCAGGTGCATAAAGTGGGAGAGTTGTGTGCGATACGGGGTTGTATGGGGTGCGATGCGTGCTCGTAAAGCGGAATAAAAGTCTCACTGTAAGGTGTACTTAAGTCGATCGAATTGAATAGTTTATGAAGAGGTGGATGATGTATAAAAGTTTAGTGTTCCGCTTATTGCGGAATGAATGCTGCATGCGCTCTCCCGACAATCTCCTGTACGGCCGATAAAACTTTATGGGCCGTCCGCTCATATATCGGGCCAGATATCCGTTTATTGGCCCTTGTAAATCTGCACTTAATGAAGTATCCGACTGTCATACGCACATGTCCATTCCTGAGCGACTCGATCAGCTGAGGCGGATTAACGGGTATCGATTGTTCGTAACGCGCTCATGGCTTACCTTATTTTAACAGATACGTGTAAATGGAAAATTAGTGCAAAATGATAAATGAACAGTTACAGTTTTACCCATCACTCGAGACCTGCGCAGAGTGAGAAAGTATTCGGAGAATGTGAGAGAACACGACAGCAAATGCCCGAAGCCAATTGAATTTAGGATAGTCACTGCGCTTTGTCATTTTCATCTTTCATAATTTTGACGTTTTAAACGTCAGTTTCATTCGATCCTACAAACATTTAAAATATGATTTGAATTGAAAATAAACCACGAAAGTATATTAATAAGTAGCATGGTCGATGGCCATTGTATTTATTATTTATTATGTATTTAGTAAGTACAATAAACGTTTATTATTATTATTAAGTAGCATGGTGGCTACGTCACCAATTTTTCAGCGAACAAATTGACGCGCAACATAAAACTTTAATTTATTTTCCACAGTAAACAAACTTTTCTTTTTAAATATTCTTTATTTCGTCCGCGGAGTTATCATCGTTTTATGTGGTTTTAATTGTCCTTATCGCGGGCACACGCTGGACGCGCATAAAATTTGTCTCGCGCTGATTTATGTGGCGACGTATGTTTTATGTTTACTGTTTTGTGTTTACATTTAATTCGGTTTGTTTTAATATAACGAATTAATAGGTTTGATAGATCCGCCCGAGGCGATGATTTACGACGCAGATATTCGCCCGTAAATCGTAAAACCGTTCCGGATTGAGATATTTCTTTCGGTTCGTACTCGCGACAGTCCACTAATCGTAAATTTTATTAACGCGGGTTATCGGTCGTACTGGAGACCGTTTTATTGTTGTAAATATGTTCAGGAACGTTAATTACACTAAACAATATTTCCGGCTCGAAAATGGAAAAAATCGAAAAAATTAACTTTTTTAATAAATATTGTAGATTATTGAAGTATAGCTTCTTTTTCATCAAGCGAAATTGATTGCCGTTAAAAAATTTCAGTTATCTTCAATAGCAAAAAAATTAGTCAGTCACCATGAACATTTTAGGAAATTTTAGAAAATAATTTATTTTTCAGACTTTGATCGGCCGTAGCGGCTAAACGAAAACTCCAAATTGAACGCGGTTTGCAAATCTGAGCTCCTCGTACGTCTATTAGTCGGATTAGAGTTTTTTAATTTTTGATGAAAACACGAAAAAAGACATGACTAACCCCCTTGGAAATTTTGTTAAAAAATGCAACTTTCTTAAAAATTATCGTAGACTATGAATTATACCTTTTTTTTCATCAGAAAGACGAGAGAAATTGATTGCCGTTAAAAAATTTCAGCTATCTTCAATAGCAAAAAAATTAGTCAGTCACCATGAGGATTTTGGAAAATTTAAGAAAATAATCGATTTTCAGACTTTAGTCGGCCGTAGCGGCTAAACGAAAACTCCAAATTGAACGCGGTTTGCAAATCTGAGCTCCTCGTACGTCAATTAATCGGATTAGAGATTTTTAATTTTTGATGAAATCGTGAAAAAAGACATGACTAACCCCCTTGGAAATTTTGTTAAAAAATGCAACTTTCTTAAAAATCATCGTAGACTATGAATTATACCTTTTTTTTCATCAGAAAGACGAGAGAAATTGATTGCCGTTAAAAAATTTCAGCTATCTTCAATAGCAAAAAAATTAGTCAGTCACCATGAGGATTTTGGAAAATTTAAGAAAATAATCGATTTTCAGACTTTAGTCGGCCGTAGCGGCTAAACGAAAACTCCAAATTGAACGCGGTTTGCAAATCTGAGCTCCTCGTACGTCAATTAGTCGGATTAGAGATTTTTAATTTTTGATGAAAACACGAAAAAAGACATGACTAACCCCCTTGGAAATTTTGTTAAAAAATGCAACTTTCTTCAAAATCATCGTAGACTATGAATTATACCTTTTTTTTCATCAGAAAGACGAGAGAAATTGATTGCCGTTAAAAAATTTCAGCTATCTTCAATAGCAAAAAAAATAGTCAGTCACCATGAACATTTTAGAAAATTTAAAAAAATAATTGATTTTTCAGACTTTGATCGGCCGTAGCGGCTAAACGAAAACTCCAAATTGAACGCGGTTTGCAAATCTGAGCTCCTCGTACGTCAATTAATCGGATTAGAGATTTTTAATTTTTGATGAAATCGTGAAAAAAGACATGACTAACCCCCTTGGAAATTTTGTTAAAAAATGCAACTTTCTTAAAAATCATCGTAGACTATGAATTATACCTTTTTTTTCATCAGAAAGACGAGAGAAATTGATTGCCGCTAAAAAATTTCAGCTATCTTCAATAGCAAAAAAATTAGTCAGTCACCATGAACATTTTAGGAAATTTTAGAAAATAATTGATTTTTCAGACTTTGATCGGCCGTAGCGGCTAAACGAAAACTCCAAATTGAACGCGGTTTGCAAATCTGAGCTCCTCGTACGTCAATTAATCGGATTAGAGATTTTTAATTTTTGATGAAATCGTGAAAAAAGACATGACTAACCCCCTTGGAAATTTTGTTAAAAAATGCAACTTTCTTAAAAATCATCGTAGACTATGAATTATACCTTTTTTTTCATCAGAAAGACGAGAGAAATTGATTGCCGTTAAAAAATTTCAGCCATCTTCAATAGCAAAAAAATTAGTCAGTCACCATGAGGATTTTAGGAAATTTAAGAAAATAATTGATTTTTCAGACTTTGATCGGCCGTAGCGGCTTAACGAAAACTCCAAATTGAACGCGGTTTGCAAATCTGAGCTCCTCGTACGTCAATTAATCGGATTAGAGATTTTTAATTTTTGATGAAATCGTGAAAAAAGACATGACTAACCCCCTTGGAAATTTTGTTAAAAAATGCAACTTTCTTAAAAATCATCGTAGACTATGAATTATACCTTTTTTTTCATCAGAAAGACGAGAGAAATTGATTGCCGCTAAAAAATTTCAGCTATCTTCAATAGCAAAAAAAATAGTCAGTCACCATGAACATTTTAGAAAATTAAAAAAAATAATTGATTTTTCAGACTTTGATCGGCCGTAGCGGCTAAACGATAACTCCAAATTGAACGCGGTTTGCAAATCTGAGCTCCTCGTACGTCAATTAATCGGATTAGAGATTTTTAATTTTTGATGAAATCGTGAAAAAAGACATGACTAACCCCCTTGGAAATTTTGTTAAAAAATGCAACTTTCTTAAAAATCATCGTAGACTATGAATTATACCTTTTTTTTCATCAGAAAGACGAGAGAAATTGATTGCCGTTAAAAAATTTCAGCCATCTTCAATAGCAAAAAAATTAGTCAGTCACCATGAGGATTTTAGGAAATTTAAGAAAATAATTGATTTTTCAGACTTTGATCGGCCGTAGCGGCTTAACGAAAACTCCAAATTGAACGCGGTTTGCAAATCTGAGCTCCTCGTACGTCAATTAATCGGATTAGAGATTTTTAATTTTTGATGAAATCGTGAAAAAAGACATGACTAACCCCCTTGGAAATTTTGTTAAAAAATGCAACTTTCTTAAAAATCATCGTAGACTATGAATTATACCTTTTTTTTCATCAGAAAGACGAGAGAAATTGATTGCCGCTAAAAAATTTCAGCTATCTTCAATAGCAAAAAAATTAGTCAGTCACCATGAACATTTTAGGAAATTTTAGAAAATAATTGATTTTTCAGACTTTGATCGGCCGTAGCGGCTAAACGAAAACTCCAAATCGAACGCGGTTTTCAAATCTGTGCTCCTTGTGTGTAAATTAGTCGGATTCAAATAAAATTGGCGATTTAAAATTTTTGACGAAAACCTGAAAAACTACCCAAGGGTCCCCCCTTCTTACTTTAGTTCAAAAATTGGCTTTAAATTAATTTCCTGAAGAAACCAAAGGTTCGATTCCGGGTTTCTATACATCACCGGAAAGATCCTCTCAAGACGCTTCAGAAAATGCACTTTCGCAAGAACAAATGTCAATTTGAAGCCCGTGACACGTCAGCAAAGAAAACTGGAAAATGGAAAAAATCGAAAAAATCAACTTTTTTAATAAATATCGTAGACCATTGAAGTACACCTTCTTTTTCATCAGGAAAACGAGAGAAATTGATTGCCGTTAAAAAATGTTAGCTATCTACAATAGCAAAAAAATTAGTCAGTCACCATGAACATTTTAGAAAATTTGAAAAAAATAATTTATTTTTCAGACTTTGAACGGCCGTAGCGGCTAAACGAAAACTCCAAATTGAACGCGGTTTGAAAATCTGTGCTCCTTGTGTGTAAATTGGTCGATTTCAATTAAAATTGGCAATTTAAAATTTTTGACGAAAACCTGAAAAACTACCCAAGGGTCCCCCCTTCTTACTTTTTCCCAAAAATTGCATTTGAAACGATTTCCTGAAGAAACCACTAGTTCGATTCGGGGTTTCTATACATTACTGGGAAGATCTCCTCAAGACGCTTCAGAAAATGCACTTTCACAAGAACAAATGTCAATTTGAAGCCCGTGACACGTCAGCAAAAAAACTCGAAAATGGAAAAAAATCGAAAAAATCAATTTTTTTAATAATCATCCTAGACCATTAAAGTGCACATTATTTTTCATCATAAAAGCGAAAAAATCGATTGGCTTTATTAAATTTTAGCCATCTTAAATAGCAAAAAAGTTTGTAACGGAGAATGTAAAAATATTAGCCCTGTGTAATTAACAGTTCTCATTTCAAATCGACCCAAAAATCTAAACCAAATCGATAAATCAACAAACATTTTTACACAAGCTTCAGAAATGATTTACTGATCTTGAGCACACACTTAGAATGTATGGAACGAACAAAAAAAATGCTAGAAATTTAATTTAACTGATAGAGCGGTAATCTAAAATTCAATTTGTGAGAAGTGTAAATCATCCAATTGATTTATGGCCGACAGGACCATAAATTGTACCTAATTAGCACTAATAAATGAATAAATGTTTGAGAGTGCCCAGCAGCAGCAGCAGCAGCAGCAGATACGAACAGTACATATTTGAAAGTATAAAATTTTGGGCCACGAACGTTTTGATAGATAAATAAATTATTGATTATAATTATTTAATATATTCATAATAATATGAATTAGCTAATAACGGGTATTCAGTAATTTATTTATTCTTGGGTGGTTTGACTGTAAATAATGTGTTTTAGTCTACGTCATGTGAGTTTGCTTTCAATTTTGATCCAAATCTTGATGCAATTATTTCGAAATTTAGTGAAATAATGCTTTCAGATTTTTATGGAATCGTAAAGTACATTTAATTTTGAGTAAATTTGGAAATTGTCATGTTTGTGGCAATTTTTTTAATATTTTTTGAGGTCTGTGGAAATGCGCAACTTCAAAATTTTAACAAATTGTGTTTTCGTGCAATTATTTCGTAATGTAGTGAATTAATGCTTTCGGATTTTTATGGAATCGTGAAGTAGAATTGATTTTGAGTAAATCTGGAAATTTTCAAGTTTGTGGCAATTTTTTCAAATAATTTTTTAGGCTCTGGGGAAATGCGTAGCTTCAAAATTTTAATAAATTGTGTTTTCGTGCAATTATTTCGTAATCTAGTGAATTAATGCTTTAGAATTTTTATGGAATCGAGAAGTAGAATTGGTTTTGAGTAAATCTGGAAATTTTCAAGTTTGTGGCAATTTTTTTAAAATATTTTTTAGGCTCTGGGGAAATGCGCAGCTTTAAAATTTTAACAAGTTGTGTTTTCGTGCAATTATTTTGAAATCTAGTGACTTAACGCTTTCGGATTTTTATGGAATCGTGAAGTAGAATTGATTTTGAGTAAATCTGTAAATTTTCAAGTTTGTGGCAATTTTTTTTAAATATTTTTTGAGCTCTGGGGAAATGCGCAACTTTAGAATTGCAACAAGTTGTGTTTTCGTGCAATTATTTCGTAATCTAGTGAAATAATGCTTTCAGATTTTTATGGAATCATGAAGTAGAATTGATTTTGAGTAAATCTGAAAATTTTCAAGTTTGTGGTAATTTTTAAAAATATGTTTTGAGCTCTGGGGAAATGCGCAGCTTCAAAATGTTAACAAGTTGTGTTTTCATGCAATTATTTCGAAATCTGATGAAATAACGTTTTCAGATTTTTATGGAATCGTGAAGTAGAATTGATTTTGAGTACATCGGGAAATTTTCAAGTTTGTGGCAATTTTTTTTAAATATATTTTGAGCTCTGTGGAAATGCGCATCTTCAGAATTTCATCAAATTGTGTTTTCGTGCAATTATTTTGAAATCTAGTGAATTAACGCTTTCGGATTTTTATGGAATCGTGAAGTAGAATTGATTTTGAGTAAATCTGGAAATTTTCAAGTTTGTGGCAATTTTTTTAAAATATTTTTTGAGCTCTGGGGAAATGCGCAACTTCAGAATTTCATCAAATTGTGTTTTCGTGCAATTATTTTGAAATCTAGTGAATTAACGCTTCCAGATTTTTATGGAATCGTGAAGTAGAATTGTTTTTGAGTAAATCTAGAAATTTTCAAGTTTGTGGCAATATTTTAAAAATATTTTTTAGGCTCTGGGAAAATGCGCAGCTTCAGAATTTCAACAAATTGTGTTTTCGTGCAATTATTTTGAAATCTAGTGAAATAATGCTTTCAGATTTTTATGGAATCGTGAAGTAGAATTGATTTTGAGTAAATCTGGAAATTTTCAAGTTTGTGGTAATTTTTTAAAAATATTTTTGAGCTCTGGGGAAATGCGCAGCTTCAAAATTTTAACAAGTTGTGTTTTCGTGCAATTATTTCGAAATCTAGTGAATTAACGCTTTCGGATTTTTATGGAATCGTGAAGTAGAATTGATTTTGAGCAAATCTGGAAATTTTCAAGTTTGTGGCAATTTTTTAAACTATTTTTTGAGCTCTGGGGAAATACGCAGCTTCAAAATTTTAACAAGTTGTGTTTTCATGCAATTATTTCGAAATCTAGTGAATTAATGCTTTCGGATTTTTATGGAATCGTGAAGTAGAATTGATTTTGAGTAAATCTAGAAATTTTCAAGTTTGTGGTAATTTTTAAAAAATATTTTTTGAGCTCTGGGGAAATGCGCAGCTTCAAAATTTTAACAAGTTGTGTTTTCATGCAATTATTTCGAAATCTGATGAAATAACGTTTTCAGATTTTTATGGAATCATGAAGTAGAATTGATTTTGAGTAAATTTGGAAATTGTCATGTTTGTGGCAATTTTTTAAATATTTTTTTGAGGTCTGTGGAAATGCGCAACTTCAGAATTTCAACAAGTTGTGTTTTTGTGCAATTATTTCGAAATCTAATGAAATAATGCGTTTGGATTTTTATGACATCATGAAGAACATTTAATTTTGAGTAAATTTGGAAATTGTCATGTTTATGGCAATTGTTTTTATATTTTTTGAGGTCTGTGGAAATGCGCGACTTCATAATTTCAAGAAGTTGTGTTTTCGTGCAATTATTTCGAAATCTAATGAACAAATGCTTTCGGATTTTTATTGAACCATGAAGTAGAATTAATTTTGAATAAATTTGGAATTTTTCAAGTTTGTGGCAATTGTTTTAAAATATTTTTTGAGCTTTGAGAAAATGCGCAATTTCAGAATTTAAATTCGTAAACCGTTTTATTTGTTATTATAAATTGTTTGCGTACTTATTTTTGCATCAAAAATTATCCCCGTTATTCAAACCACCCCATTCAAAAAAATCGTTCCCCCTCGCTCTCGAATAAACCAACAAACACCGAACTATTAACTAGTTCCCGTTTCTTTTGATGAAATTATGGGCAAATTGTCATGTAAATCCGATGCAAAGTAATTCCATTTCGGTCTAAAGTTACCTCCTTGATTTCCTTCAAGTTCAATTCACCCGTGCACACATTCAATAATTCATTTTTTGTTTCCTTTTCGAGGGTCGCGCATCATCCCGAACACCTTGACACAGAACCCTCACTTTTGATTGAAAGAGGGCGAAATTTATTCAATTGAAAATTCTAGGTGTTTATGTCGTGGGGACCGAAATGTACATTGTGCACGGCCCCCTTTTCACAAAGGTTTTTTTTTGTATTCCGTTGGCGTTTTTTTTTTTGCAAAAAGTAAGATGAGAAATTGCGGTGTAAAGTTGTAATAATTTTGAATTGTGCGGTTTATTTTGGCATATTTGCCTTGCCAATGCAAACAGATAAATTGATTGCATTTTTTTTTCTGTAAATCTTGGATTGTTGGATTTTTTCCCACACTAAATGATGAGTGCAATGCGCGAACAAGTTAATTTTTCTAGTTGTTAAATAAATTGTATTAAATTATATTCTTCAACGCGTAATTTTCACGTTAGCCAGAATTTCATTTCTTATTACAACTGAAGAAAAAAAATCGGCGCTATTAACCCTTTGCACTCGTATGTTGTCTTATTGTTGCCACAATGCGTTTTGTCACTGATGTTGTCTTATTGTTGCCACAATGCGTTTTGTCACTGATGTTGTCTTATTGTTGCCACAATGCGTTTAGTCACTGATGTTGTCTTATTGTTGCCACAATGCGTTTTGTCACTGATGTTGTCTTATTGTTGCCACAATGCGTTTTGTCACTGATGTTGTCTTATTGTTGCCACAATGCGTTTTGTCACTGATGTTGTCTTATTTTTGCCACAATGCGTTTTGTCACTGATGTTGTCTTATTGTTGCCACAATGCGTTTTGTCACTGATGTTGTCTTATTGTTGCCACAATGCGTTTTGTCACTGATGTTGTCTTATTGTTGCCACAATGCGTTTTGTCAATGTGCTCTTAAATATAAATACGACTGCAAAGGGTTAATCGACTAGGACTTTTAAGGCAATTCTCGCAAGAAACAAGGAATTCCTGAATTAAAAGCATATTGTACACATTAACCCGAATTTCATTTCAATTTTTTTGCGGTGATAATATTCGTTTCGTTCCTTTTAAAACAATTCTCAGAAGAAACATTGAATAAAAACTATGAATTCCAGCATCAAATTTATTTCATTCTTCAACGCAGATTGTTCACATTAACTAGAATTTCATTTCTAATTACAACAAACAAAAAATACGGTGCTATTAATACTCGACTCGCCCCTTTAAATACAATTCTTAGAAGAAGCATCGAATAAAAAAAAACAATGAATTCCACAATTAAATATATTTAATTCTTCAACGCGTAGTAATTCACATTCACCAGAATTTCTAATCGCAACAAAAAAAAAATTGCGGTTCTATTAATGAATACTCGAATAAACGCAATTCTTAGAAGAACCATCGAATAAAAACAATGAATTCCAGAATTAAATATATTTTATACGTTTCACATTAACCAGAATTTTATTTCTTATCGTAATGAAACAATTTTTTTTTGCGGTGTTATTAATACTCGATTCGCACCTTTAAAGACAATTCGCACAAGAAAAATCGAATTCGCGAACGCTTCAATGACACGAGTTTTTTTTTTTCGCGTGATACGCGCGAAGAGTCCGACCTCAATTTTGTGCAGCGGTGACAAGTGATTGACGTGTTCGCGGGGTGCTCTTAATTATCAACGTTATACTGTTGCAATTTTTACATCGACAAGCAACTTTTTCTCAAGTTTCGCGTAACATGCGGTCGTGAAGTGGGGAGTGTTGTCGGCCACAGGATTCCGCGCTGAGCAGCCGTGAAAATTGACGAAAACAGGTGAGAAAAGTGAAGAAATTTAGCTCGAAGTGTGTTAACATTAAATTGTAAATCGAGAAGGAGAAATCGTAAGTTAACACCGATTGTAACCGAAAAATACACAAGAAAACCGTGTTTTTAGCGAGTTGTCCGTCGAATATGGAAACAACTTCTTCCCCCTTACGTTTCCTAAAGTTAAGACCTACATTTTTGGACTCGGTTAAAAAAACCAAGTCCACGAAAAAAGATTTTAGCCCCCTCCTCCATTTACCCTAAAGTAAATATGAGCCCAATTTGGTATATAGACGCATCGTGATCTATGGACAAAAATAGCCTGAATATATGAATATTCAACCTGTTCGTCACTCTGCAAAATTAAGTCTTATTAAGACTACTGTGAGGTCACCTTGACCGCGGAGTAGGTGGCGGCAACAATTATCAGGGCAGCGTTGGAATGGAGGAAATCGCCGATTACCGGGAAGTTGGACAAAAATGACGCCTTTGTGCATAAAATGATTTCGCTTAATTTTAGTCTAATAATAACGACCTTCGCGAATGACCTTAGCTGTTGATGCGCCTTAAAACCAAAATTGAAAACGTTCCTGTTTCGTGGCTTTATGTTTTTGCATTTCGACGAGAGTGAAGTACATTTTTCTTTAGTAACATTTGAATTTGTATTTCAAAAAAATAGTTACTTTTCAACTTCATAGATTGGCCGCAAGAGGGCGGTTAGAAAACATAGATTTCCTCTAAAATTTTCCAAAATGATACACAAAATATGCACTACAACGATATCTCGGAAACTTCGAGCAAAAATTCCTTATAGTGAAAGTTGCCCAAAAATATTGCTAAAATTAATTTCCAACTTTGTCGATTGTCCACAAGAGGGCGCAATACGCATCATCAGTTTTTTTTTCTAAAATTTTACATTACATTTCACGATTTCTATCACTGTAAAAAATATATCTCTTGGTAAACAAGTTTCAAAATTTCCAAAATCTTCCAGAACAAACACACTTTTAAGATTACGTTAAAATATTCGACACATCACAATTCAAAAGAGCTTTGAAACATAAATTTAAAACCAAAAATTGCATGTTGTGATTTAAATCATTGTAAAAAATTCATCTCGTGGAAAACAAGTTTTAAAATTTCCAAAACCTTCCACAACAAACCCATTTTTGAGATTATGTCAAAATATTCGACACATCACAACTCAAAACAAAATGACAACCCTCGAAACATAAATTTAGGACCGAAAATTTTATGCTGTGGTTTAAATCATTGTAAAAAATTCATCTCGCGGAAAACAAGTCTTAAAATTTCCAAGACCTTCCTAAACACACCCACTATTAAGATTACATCAAAATTTTTGACACATCACAACTCAAAACAAAATGACAACACTCGAAACTTAAATTTAAAACGGAAAATTGCATTTTGCGATTTAAATCATTGTAAAAAATTTATCTCGTGGAAAACAATTTTCTAAATTTCCAAAACCTTATAGAACAAACCTATTTTTGAGATTAAGTCAAAATATTTGACACATCACAACTCAAAACAAAATGACCAGACACGAAACATAAATTTAAGCATGCTGTGATTTAAATCATTATAAAAAATTTATCTCGTGGAAAACAAGTTTCTAAATTTCCAAAACCTTATAAAACAAATCCACTTTTGAGATTACGTCAAAATATTCGACACATCACAACTCAAAACAAAATGACAACCCTCGAAACATAAATTTAGGACCGAAAATTTTATGCTGTCGTTTAAATCATTGTAAAAAATTCATCTCGCGGAAAACAAGTCTTAAAATTTCCAAAACCTTCCTAAACACACCCACTATTAAGATTACATCAAAATTTTTGACACATCACAACTCAAAACAAAATGACAACACTCGAAACTTAAATTTAAAACCGAAAATTGCATTTTGCGATTTAAATCATTGTAAAAAGTTTATCTCGTGGAAAACCAGTTTCAAAATTTTTGAAATCTTCCTGAATAAACTTACTTTTGTGATTACGACAAAACAATTCATACGTGACAACTCAAAAACAAAATGGCAACACTCGTAACATAAATTTATTGCATTCCGTGATATAAATCATTGTAAAAAAATGTATCTCGTGGAAAAGTAGTTTCAACATTTCCGAAACCTTCCAGAGCAAACCCCTTTTTGAGATTACGTCAAAATATTCGACACATCACAACTCAAAACAAAATGACAACACTCAAAACATACATTTAAGAGGGAAAATTACATTCCGCTATTTAAATCATTGTAAAAAAATAATCTCGTGGAAATTAAGTTTCAAAATTTTTGAAATCTTCCTGAATAAACCCACTTTTCGGATTACGTCAAAACAATTCATATGTCACAACTCAAAAACAAAATGTCAACACTCGAAACATAAATTTATTGCATTCCGTGATTTAAATCCTTGTAAAAAATGTATCTCGTGGAAAATAAGTTTCAAAATTTCCGAAACCTTCTAGAACAAACCCACTTTTGAGATTACGTCAAAATATTTGATACATCACAACTTAAAACAAAATGACAACACTTGAAACATAAATTTAAGAGCGAAAATTTGTAAAAAAATTTGTCTCGTGGAAAAGTAGTTTCAAAATTTCCGAAACCTTCCAGAACGAACCCATTTTTGGGATTACGTCAAAATATTCGACACATCAAAACTCAAAACAAAATGACAACACTCGAAACATAAATTTAAGAGCGAAAATTGCATTCCGCGATTTAAATCATTGTAAAAAATTTATCTGGTGGAAAACAAAATTTAAAATTTCCAAAACCTTCCAGAACAAACCCACTTTTGAGATTACGTCAAAAAATTTGACACAAAACAAATTGACAACAGTCAAAACATAAAGTTTTCCTCGTTCAAGTTTGGATTGTTGCCGTTTTACTTCCACCTAGAATATGTCAATTGTTTTTATTGTGGAACCAAAAATATATTATTCGTTTGTGGATTTTAAGGTTTTGAAGAAAATTTCTTCATTCATCATTTTTTTTTTTAGAATTTTTTAAATCGTCTTTCTACTTCGACATTAAAATGTTGCCGTTTTGTTTACACCCAGGATATGGCAATTAATTTATGTTAAATCAAATTTGTATTATTTTGTATACGCATTTTAAGCTTTTGAAACAAATTGCTATATCAATTATTTATTTTTTACTTTCTCCGTTACGAAGTACGAGAAAGTATTGTGATCGTGTTTTTTTTCAATTTTTTTTTACGGAAATATCCGTTTTGGGGTCCCTAGATGTCATTTCAACAATTTCTGGAAAAAAAAATTGTGTCTGTGTGTCTGTATCTGTGTTTGTGTCTGTGTGTGTGTGTCTCTACGCACTGTATCTCAGAAACTAATAGAGCAATTGATATGAAACTTTGAACATCCGTCTTATTTGATAATCCGAAGAACTGAAAACCTTTTGGTAAAATTTCGTACACCGGAAGTGGGCGTTTACCTTAACTGTTTTTTGTTTTTTGCTAATATTTTCTTAAATATGAAAAATATCACAAAAACATTTAAACAAACTTTGAAGACAACAAAAAAATGAATATGTTTTGCCTGAAAACATTTTTCATAAAATCATTTTTATTCGAGAATTTTTTTAAATTTATTTTTCTTTAATTTTTGGTTTATAATTATAAAACGATAATAGTTACCGCAAATTTATGTTAATAATAATTGTAGAGAATGCTAAAATGAACAACTTATAAAGAATAAGTTTTTTTCGAAATCCCTTTAGTTTTTGAGTAAACTGAGTTTTTGAATTTGAAGTATAATTTTTCCATCTTTCATAATTTTGACATTTTTCATCCGAGTTTACACAACGCTCGATGTACATTTATAATTTGATTTCAATTGAAAATAAAAATTGAAAACGTAAATATAAATGACTATGATACCATCACGTCGGAGAAAGTAACATGATAGCCACATCACCATTTTTTACAATTTTTTAATCGTATTTCTACTTCGAGATTAAAATGTTGTCGTTTTGTTTACACCCAGGATATGGCAATGAATTTCATGTCAAATTAAATTTATATTATTTTGTGTACGTATTTTAAGCTTTTGAAACAAATTGCTATATTAATTTTTTTTTTTAATAAAATTTTAAGGGATCAGAAATTTCAAAAAATCAATTTTTGGGTTTTGACATTTTCGTTAAGTACAAAATTTGGAGAATATTCCCTGAAAAGTTGGAATTGGTCCGACTAAAATTGACGGAGTTACAGGCGTTCAAAGTACGCTCCGTTCGACCGCGCAAAACCGCAATTTCGAAGTCGGTGTCCGCGATATCTCGAAAACTACTGCACCGATTTTTTTCAAACTTGACACGTTTATTTGAGATATAATAATGATTGAACGAAGAGGAATTTTTAATACATAACGAAAATCATTACAACAATTATTATTGTTTTGTTCGCGTATGGTTATTACATTTATTAAATAATTAAAATAAATGAATTTATATAAAGAATGCTCTCGTTAATATTAATTTATTTCGATGTTCTTGATGTACAATAAAATCTCGTATTCATAAGAAATTTGCATTTTAAGATAACGAACTCTGTAGTTTTATATAAATTATAATTATAACACAATAGATAAATGAAACGAAACTAACCCAAGTGTTCCCCTCTGATTTTAACGAAATTTTGTGGATTTGTAGAGGAAGGCAAAATATTCAATACGTATTTTTTTGGTGGTGAACTCGTTCCTCGAAAATCAGCCATATTTTTGTTTTTTACCTTTTGAACATATCAAGACAGCGTAATTTTATAAATGTAGAAAATTCCAAAACTATTCATTGGTGTAAAAAAAATGTTTATTCTTTAATGATTCAATTATTTTGAAAACTTACGGAATCTACTTACTATTAAATATTTAAATTCAACATTAATAATAATCATTATTCGTGCAAAATAAAAGAAAGGATATATAATAGTAGTATATTTATTTACGGGAATTTCCCTTTATAATACAAAAAATATCTCTAAAAATAATATAAATCTGAGAAAATTATACAAAATTATATAAAAAAAATTTAAAATTTAAACAAGTAAACCTTAAAGAATTAATAACTAACTTTGCTCAGGTTTATTATGCGAAGACGTTTAGCAAACGTCCTGCTGTTATTGATATGTAAACAAGTCAGAGGTGGAGTGAGATCACATGCTAGTGATTAAACAAAATATTTTCAAAATCAATATATATTACAATGGTCTTGTTGCATTACAAGTAAAACCAACAGAATTATATTTCCTTTACAACTGTTTCTTCTGTGCGGATATTAAAGAGACACAAGTAATTGTGGACAAAATTTCTAGAAGAAATCCATCGAATCTTCGATTTGATTGTCCGTAACGGTGAGAACTGTTTAAACTCATCGTGAAGAAACGGAATGGACCATCTCATCTCGAATATTCATGTCGAAAATGCGCCGCCATTATGTATGCAAATGAACTTTTTCACCATATTAATTAAGCAACATTTTCTTATAATCATCGGACATTGATCATCCTCCTCTTTTCATTCCCGTCTTGTCCCGCACGAACAACTACATCATATTTATTATTCCCGGACGATTTTAATTTGTATCCCCCCCCCCCCCCCCCCCGACCAATTAACATACTTAATTATCGCAGCCCTTTCACGCTTTTGAAAAATCGGTTCCGGATTAACAGGTGGGACACACGAGAAAGATTCCCATGCGCTTCTCTGGGATTAAGTTACATTCTGTCCCGCTCTCGTAATATATTGGGTATAATTGTACCGATAAGAGACCCGCTGAGTATAAACGGCATTTTTTACGGCTCTGTCGGAATAATTTCCAGTGTATTTATGGGCACTGATATGCATACGTTAAGTGATTGGAGATGTACAACGATCAATTTCCACTTGGGACTAGTTCTTCCCTGTTTTCTCGGTACGCGCCAATGTAAGCTCTTCATCGGTTCGCAATTATTCAGGTTAATTAAACGGTTTCATTAATGGCGAACATGCGGTCATCATTTAAGGACGTGAGAAATTCGTCTCCATCGTAAGCTGCACTCCTTTAAAGTGGTCGTCAAAAATATCTGAAGAATGGTGAATAGAATTATACATCTTAAATCAACTCAAAATCAAGTGTGCTTTATGAAACAATCAAAATCCGCAAACACGCCATCAGTAGATTTCCAAATAATTACGCGAGAACACAGTTTATAGTAATTTTAAAGTTGTTCAATTTCCTGATTGATGAAAAAAATACAAAAACCGTTGCCACTGTCCTAAAACTTTCCAAATTTACTCAAAATCGATTGTGCTTTATGAAACAATCATAATCCGCAAACACGCCATCAGTAGATTTCCAAATAATTACGCGGGAACACAGTTTATAGTAATTTTGAAGTTGTTCAATTTCCTGATTGATGAAAAAAATACAAAAACAATTGCCACCGACTTGAAACTTTCCAAATTTGCTCAAAATCGATTGTTCTTTATGAAACAATCAAAATCCGCAAAATCGCCATTAATAGATTTCCAGATAATTACGCGAGAACACAGTTTATAGTAATTTTGAAGTTGTTGAATTTCCTGATTGATGAAAAAAATAGAGAAACAATTGCCACCGTCTTGAAACTTGAAACTCAAAATCGTTTGTGCTTTATGAAACAATCAAAATACGCAAACACGCCATTAGTAGATTTCCAAATAATTACGCGAGAACACAGTTTATAGTAATTTTGAAGTTGTTCAATTTCCTGATTGATGAAAAAAATACAAAAACAATTGCCACCGACTTGAAACTTTCCAAATTTGCTCAAAATCGATTGTTCTTTATGAAACAATCAAAATCCGCAAACACGCCATCAGTAGATTTCCAAATAATTACGCGGGAACACAGTTTATAGTAATTTTAAAGTTGTTCAATTTCCTGATTGATGAAAAAAATACAAAAACAATTGCCACCGTCTTGAAACTTTCCAAATTTGCTTAAAATCGATTGTTCTTTATGAAACAATCAAAATCCGCAAACAGGCCATCAGTAGATTTCCAAATAATTACGCGAGAACACAGTTTATAGTAATTTTGAAGTTGTTCAATTTCCTGATTGATGAAAAAAATACAAAAACAATTGCCACCGACTTGAAACTTTCCAAATTTACTCAAAATCGATTGTGCTTTATGAAACAATCAAAATACGCAAACACGCCATCAGTAGATTTCCAAATAATTACGCGAGAACACAGTTTATAGTAATTTTGAAGTTGTTCAATTTCCTGATTGATGAAAAAAATACAAAAACAATTGCCACCGACTTGAAACTTTCCAAATTTACTCAAAATCGATTGTGCTTTATGAAACAATCAAAATACGCAAACACGCCATTAGTAGATTTCCAAATAATTACGCGAGAACACAGTTTATAGTAATTTTGAAGTTGTTCAATTTCCTGATTGATGAAAAAAATACAAAAACAATTGCCACCGACTTGAAACTTTCCAAATTTACTCAAAATCGATTGTGCTTTATGAAACAATCAAAATACGCAAACACGCCATTAGTAGATTTCCAAATAATTACGCGAGAACACAGTTTATAGTAATTTTGAAGTTGTTCAATTTCCTGATTGATGAAAAAAATACAAAAACAATTGCCACCGACTTGAAACTTTCCAAATTTACTCAAAATCGATTGTGCTTTATGAAACAATCAAAATACGCAAACACGCCATTAGTAGATTTCCAAATAATTACGCGAGAACACAGTTTATAGTAATTTTGAAGTTGTTCAATTTCCTGATTGATGAAAAAAATACAAAAACAATTGCCACCGACTTGAAACTTTCCAAATTTACTCAAAATCGATTGTGCTTTATGAAACAATCAAAATACGCAAACACGCCATTAGTAGATTTCCAAATAATTACGCGAGAACACAGTTTATAGTAATTTTGAAGTTGTTCAATTTCCTGATTGATGAAAAAAATACAAAAACAATTGCCACCGACTTGAAACTTTCCAAATTTGCTCAAAATCGATTGTTCTTTATGAAACAATCAAAATCCGCAAACACGCCATCAGTAGATTTCCAAATAATTACGCGAGAACACAGTTTATAGTAATTTTGAAGTTGTTCAATTTCCTGATTGATGAAAAAAATACAAAAACAATTGCCACCGACTTGAAACTTTCCAAATTTACTCAAAATCGATTGTGCTTTATGAAACAATCAAAATACGCAAACACGCCATTAGTAGATTTCCAAATAATTACGCGAGAACACAGTTTATAGTAATTTTGAAGTTGTTCAATTTCCTGATTGATGAAAAAAATACAAAAACAATTGCCACCGACTTGAAACTTTCCAAATTTGCTCAAAATCAATTGTTCTTCATGAAACAATCAAAATCCGCAAACAAGCCATCAGTAGATTTCCAAATAATTACGCGAGAACACAGTTTATAGTAATTTTGAAGTTGTTCAATTTCCTGATTGATGAAAAAAATACAAAAACAATTGCCACCGACTTGAAACTTTCCAAATTTGCTCAAAATCGATTGTTCTTTATGAAACAATCAAAATCCGCAAACACGCCATTAATAGATTTCCAAATAATTACGCGAGAACACAGTTTATAGTAATTTTGAAGTTGTTCAATTTCCTGATTGATGAAAAAAATACAAAAACAATTGCCACCGACTTGAAACTTTCCAAATTTACTCAAAATCGATTGTGCTTTATGAAACAATCAAAATACGCAAACACGCCATTAGTAGATTTCCAAATAATTACGCGAGAACACAGTTTATAGTAATTTTGAAGTTGTTCAATTTCCTGATTGATGAAAAAAATACAAAAACATTTGCCACCGACTTGAAACTTTCCAAATTTACTCAAAATCGATTGTTCTTTATGAAACAATCATAATCCGCAAACACGCCATCAGTAGATTTCCAAATAATTACGCGAGAACACAGTTTATAGTAATTTTGAAGTTGTTCAATTTCCTGATTGATGAAAAAAATACAAAAACAATTGCCACCGACTTGAAACTTTCCAAATTTGCTCAAAATCGATTGTTCTTTATGAAACAATCAAAATCCGCAAACACGCCATCAGTAGATTTCCAAATAATTACGCGAGAACACAGTTTATAGTAATTTTGAAGTTGTTCAATTTCCTGATTGATGAAAAAAAATACAAAAACAATTGCCACCGACTTGAAACTTTCCAAATCTACTCAAAATCGATTGTGCTTTATGAAACAATCAAAATCTGTAAACACCCCTTCAATAGATTTCCAGATAATCACGCGTGAACACTGTTTATAGTCATTCTGAAGTTGTTCAATTTCCCGATTGATGAAAAAAATACAAAAACAATTTCTACTAACTCGAAACTCTTAATCTACTTCATGAAACAATCCCCATCCGGTATATATAATGCCCTAAAGGTAATTTCACCACAAGTAATATTGCTTATGACAGCAAGCATTGCTTTAGAGCAAATTTGGAATAAATTAACGATTATAATTGTTCAATCATAAAATGTAAGATTACATTAGGATCAACTAGTATATGCGCGAAGCAGGATGATAATTATACATGTGCAGCAATTTAAAACGCGTCCCGTCAAATCGATAATGAGGCTAATTTAGTTAATTTTATAATTACATAGGAGCACTTCCTGGGAATCATTTGCTCTCCATTAAACGTTGATATTTATAGCTATATAATGTGTGTATTTTATTATTTTCAGTCTTTACAACCGCACATTGTAACCAGACAGAATAATATTCGCATATTTATTTTTTATCGAAAGGTAAAAAAAAACACACAAGTCAATTTACATTTGATAATAAGTGCGAGAGCAGTGCAAATGTTTATGTTAGTTGTAGGCAATTTTTTGGAACGATTTTTGTTGGAACGTGAAAATGTTGCAAAATATTTTCATAAAATTTACGCAAAAACGCCAAAATTGCAAAAAATTTAAAAGTAAGATTTTTTATATTAGATGATTTAAACGGTAAAATATGGTAAATTTAGTATTACTTTAAAACGTGTTAGGAAATTTATTCTTGAAATTAACATAAATTTTATTACATGCGCGCAGCGAAAATTTTAACTTGAAAATAATTTAGAAACGCCAAAGTGGCGGAATCTATTGCCTGAATACTGTACTGAACCAAATCCGGGTGGCTTTAACACCGACAAGATATGGACATTGCCAGCAACTAAGTACACTGATGAGACCTGAAAAGTCGAAACCGGTCTGTAGGTGTTCTGATGGGGGAACAATATTTATTGAAAATAATTATTATATAATAAGTGTAAGCTTCTTGAATTCTTAAAATTAAGAAATATTTTGAGTCTTTTGATAGCGAAGAGGTGCATAAATAAAATTCTCGATGTATCCATTGTAAAAATCTAAAATTGCACACACACACACAGCGTACATTTTCTTATGGGTATTCAATCTTCCATCGAGACCATTACCGGAAAGCCTCGATCCGGTAACGACCGGCCATTCGTTACGCGGCTAAAAATCAGTGCGACCGAGTTTCTTTTTTTTTTTTTGTTCTTGCTGAAACTCCGGGGCCGATCCGGTGGCTCCCTGTTTTATTTATCATCGTGGTCGATTTCGTGTGACCGATGTGTGCCCCTTAAAAACCCACCGAAATTACGACCGGAGGAATTCTACCGGAGGACGAGATTGATGGGCCAGATTTCGGCCCAAGAAAAACCCAATCCCTCCATTCGCGCTCGGTCACATCAGATCGCCAAAATATTGGCGACAAACTAATTCAATTCAAATGTTTGTTTGGGTGTAAAAAAGATTTACATTTAATTTTTAATTTAATTTAATTTAATATACACGGCAACGCCATTTCTACACAATAATTTCCGAAAACTACTCTAAAACTAAATGTAATAAAGACGCAATATATGAATATTAAATCTGTTATTACCGACGTCACCTACGCAAGCGCACTTGCGTCTTAAGGCTGATGCAATAACAGTAGGAAGTGTTGTCATGCAGCGAACGAATTTCTAGATTTTTCTTTTACGACGTAAACAACTCAAGAGCGCACGCGTCGTTGATGAACTACTACATCAGTTACCGCGGTTTATACGCAGCGCATACACATGCGTACACAAGTGCAAATAAATTTCAGTTTTATGTCACGAAATAATAACTCTTGTTGTAGTGAATTAATAGATGTAATTAGTGCAAGTAGCAAGTCAGGTGTTAAGTAAACTTCAGGAGCGCATTTATTTTAATATTTATTTTATTATATTGATTTTCATGTGTACGATTTCTTAATTTGAATATGTGCTTTAATTGTTGTTTATCTTTTCCTCGCAAATTTTCACCCCGTTCGCCATTTTGTCTATTTTAGTGCGCGCGTATGGTGTTTATGGCGTTTCGCGTTCGCGTTTTAAGTAATAATTTATATTTAGTATCCAATTATTTCATTGAATGCCACAACATGTGTTTAGTTGGGCCGTTGGGCGCTGCGGCAATTAACTTTTGCCGGCGCATCACTTTTGGCCCGTTGCTGCTGATGTGCACGAATCAAAGCGTTGTTGGCACAAATGCACTCTCTAACTACTCCCCAAAACAAAACGGGGAATAAAACAAAGACTGGAAAAGATAAATCGGTTCTTCTGCCGAATGGAGGAGCAACGAGACAGAGAGAGACCTTTTGTTGGTGGTTGGTGTTGCCCGTTTGCAGATTTCCATGTGTGTGCGAGTGTGCAGAAGAGTTGCGGTCTTGTATCGTTCGCTCATCTCGTGTTCGGGCCGGGTTTATAATGGTAATTGTATACCCGCTGGCTTATTTTTATTCTTCACGATGTGCATTTTTCAGTGACCATCAATAAGCACCCAAAAACTAAATTAATGCAAGGATTTTGTTGTGGACAGAAAGTTGTAGTAAGATACACAAAATAATTAGAAATGTTCTGGTCTGTAGCCAAAATTGTTTGCTAATAAGTTATCACCAACTTTTCCTGGAGGAATTTGAGTGAGTTAAATGTGCACCACCTGATTAAAAAAATTCTGAAAAAATTATCGCCCGCGGAATTTGCTTCAAAATTTTCAAATTTGCTTAGAAATAACATATTTTTAACACACCAGAAGATAATTGACGCACCTTGTTTGTAAACAAAATGGCAGCACTCTGAACTCGAATTTGAGTGAGTGAAATGTGCACTACGTGATTAAAAAAAATCTAAAAAAATTATCGCCCGTGGAATTTGCTTAAAAATTTCCAAAGTTGCTTAGAAATAACATATTTTTAACACACCAGAAGATAATTGACGCACCTTGTTTGTAAACAAAATGGCAGCACTCTGAACTCGAATTTGAGTGAGTGAAATGTGCACCACGTGATTAAAAAAATTCTAAAAAAATTATCGCCCGTGGAATTTGCTTCAAAATTTCCAAATTTGCTTAGAAATAACAGATTGTTGATATACCAAAAGATAATGAACGCACTTTGCTTGTTAACAAAATGGCAGCACTATGAACTCGAATTTGAGTGAGTGAAATGTGCACCACCTGATTAAAAAAATTCTAAAAAAATTATCGCCCGCGGAATTTGCTTAAAAATTTCCAAATTTGCTTAAAAATAACATATTTTTAACATACCAAAAGATAATTGACGCACCTGCCTTGTAAACAAATTGGCAGCACTCTGAACTCGAATTTGAGTGAGTGAAATGTGCACCACGTGATTAAAAAAATTCTAAAAAAATTATCGTCCGCGGAATTTGCTTCAAAATTTCCAAATTTGCTTAGAAACAACATATTTTTGACACACCAAAAGATTATTGACGCACCTTACTTGTGAACAGAATGGCGGCACTATGAACTCAAATTTGAGTGTGTGAAATGTGCACCAACTGATTAAAAAAAATCTTACAAAATTATCGCCCGCGGAATTTTCCTCAAAATTTCCAAATTTGCTTAGAAATAATATATTTTTAACATACCAAAAGATAATTGATGCACCTACCTTGTAAACAAAATGGCAGCACTCTGAACTCGAATTTGAGTGAGTGAAATGTGCACCACGTGATTAAAAAAATTCTAAAAAAATTATCGCCCGCGGAATTTGCTTAAAAATTTCCAAATTTGCTTAAAAATATTATATTTTTCACATACCAAAAGATAATTGACGCACCTTACTTGTAAACAAAATGGCAGCACTCTGAACTCGAATTTGAGTGAGTGAAATGTGCACCACCTGATTAAAAAAATTCTAAAAAAATTATCGCCCTAGAAAATTGCTTAAAAATTTCCAAATTTGCTTAGAAATAACATATTTTTGACATACCAAAAGATAATTGGCGCAACTTGCTTGTAGACAAAATGGCAGCACTCTAAACTAGAATTTGAGTGAGTGAAATGTGCACCACCTGATTAAAAAAATTCTAATAAAATTATTGCCCGCGGAATTTGCTTCAAAATTTCCAAATTTGCTTAAAAATAACATATTTTTGACATACCAAAAGATAATTGGCGCAACTTGCTTGTAGACAAAATGGCAGCACTCTGAACTTGAATTTGAGTGAGTGAAAAGTGCACCACCTGATTAGAAAAATTCAAATAAAATTATCGTCCGCGGAATTTGCTTCAAAATTTCCAAATTTGCTTAGAAACAACAAATTCTTGATACACCAAAAGATTATTGACGCACCTTACTTGCGAACAAAATGGCGGCACTATGAACTCAAATTTGAGTGTGTGAAATGTGCACCAACTGATTAAAAAAATTCTTAAAAAATTATCGCCCGCGGAATTTTCCTCAAAATTTCCAAATTTGCTTAGAAATAATATATTTTTAACATACCAAAAGATAATTGACGCACCTACCTTGTAAACAAAATGGCAGCACTCTGAACTCGAATTTGAGTGACTGAAATGTGCACCACGTGATTAAAAAAATTCTAAAAAAATTATCGCCCGCGGAATTTGCTTTAAAATTTCCAAATTTGCTTAAAAATAACATATTTTTAACATACCAAAAGATAATTGACGCACCTTACTTGTAAACAAAATGGCAGCACTCTGAACTCGAATTTGAGTGAGTGAAATGTGCACCACCTGATTAAAAAAATTCTAAGAAAATTATCGCCTGCGTAATTTGCTTCAAAATTTCCAAATGTGCTTAGAAATAACATATTTTTAACATATCAAAAGATAATTGACTCATCTTGCTTGTAAACAAAATGGCAGCACTCAGAACTGAAATTTGAGTGAGCGAAATGTGCACCACCTGGTTAAAAAAATTCTAAAAAAATTATCGCCTGCGAAATTTGCTTCTAAATTTCCAAATTTGCTTAGAAATAACATATTTTTAACATACCAAAAGATAATTGACGCAACTTACTTGTAGACAAAATGGCAGCACTCTGAACTCGAATTTGAGTGAGTGAAATGTGCACCACCTGATTAAAAAGATTCTAAAAAAATTATCGCTCGCGGAATTTGCTTCAAAATTTCCAAATTTGCTTAGAAATAACATATTGTTGATATACCAAAAGATAATTAACGCACTTTGCTTGTTAACAAAATGGCAGCACTATGAACTCGAATTTGAGTGAATGAAATGTGCACCCCCTGATTAAAAATATTCTAAAAAAATTATCGCCCGCGGAATTTGCTTCAAAATTTCCAGATTTGCTTAGAAATAACATATCTTTCACATACCAAAAGATAATTGTCGTACCTTGCTTGTAAATAAAATGGCAGCACTACGAACTCGAATTTGAGTGAGTGAAATGTGCACCATATGATTAAAAAAATTCTGAAAAAATTATCGCCCGCGGAATTTGCTTCTAAATTTCCAAATTTGCTTAGAAATAACATATTTTTGACATTCCAAAAGATAATCGACGCACCTTGCTTGTAGACAAAATGGCAGCACTCTGAACTTGAATTTGAGTGAGTGAAATGTGCACCACCTGATTGAAAAAATTCTAATAAAATTATCGCCCGCGGAATTTGCTTCAAAATTTCCAAATTTTCAAAAATAACATATTTTTGACATACCAAAAGAAAATTGACGCAACTTACTTGTGGACAAAATAGCAGCACTATGAACTCGAATTTGAGTGAGTGAAATGTGCACCACCTGATTTAAAAAATTCTAAAAAAATTATCACCCGCGGAATTTGCTTCAAAATTTCCAAATTTGCTTAGAAATAACATATCTTTGACATAACAAAAGATAATTGACGCAACTTAGTTGTAGACAAAATGGCAGCACTATGAACTCGAATTTGAGTGAGTGAAATGTGCACCACCTGATTTAAAAAATTCTAAAAAAATTATCGCCCTAGAAAATTGCTTAAAAATTTCCAAATTTGCTTAGAAATAACATATTTTTGACATACCAAAAGATAATTGGCGCAACTTGCTTGTAGGCAAAATGGCAGCACTCTAAACTAGGATTTGAGTGAGTGAAATGTGCACCACCTGATTAAAAAAATTCTAATAAAATTATTGCCCGCGGAATTTGCTTCAAAATTTCCAAATTTGCTTAGAAATAACATATTTTTGACATACCAAAAGATAATTGGCGCAACTTGCTTGTAGACAAAATGGCAGCACTATTAACTCGAATTTGAATGGGTGAAATGTGCACCAACTGATTAAAAAAATCTAGAAAAATTATCGCACGCGGAATTTGCTTCTAAATTTCCAAATTTGCTTAAAAATAACATATTTTTAACATACCAAAAGATAATTGACGCAACTTGCTTGTGAACAAAATGGCAGCACTCTGAACTCGAATTTGAGTGAATGAAATGTGCACCACCTGATTAAAAAAATTCTAAAAAAATTATCGCCCGCGGAATTTGCTTCAAAATTTCCAAATTTGCTTAGAAATAACATATCTTTCACATACCAAAAGATAATTGTCGCACCTTGCTTGTAAATAAAATGGCAGCACTACGAACTCGAATTTGAGTGAGTGAAATGTACACCACCTGATTAAAAAAATTCCAAAAAAATTATCGCCCGCGGAATTTGCTTCAAAATTTCCAAATTTGCTTAGAAATAACATATCTTTCACATACCAAAAGATAATTGACGCAACTTGCTTGTAAACAAAATGGCAGCACTACGAACTCGAATTTGAGTGAGTAAAATGTGCACCAACTGATTAAAAACATTCTAAAAAAATTATCGTCCGCGGAATTTGCTTCAAAATTTCCAAATTTGCTTAGAAATAACATATTTTTAACATACCAAAAAATAATTGTCGCAACTTACATGTAGACAAAATGGCAGCACTCTGAACTTGAATTTGAGTGAGTGAAATGTGCACCACCAGTTTAAAAAAATTCTAAAAAAAATTATCGCCCGTGGAATTTGCTTCAAAATTTCTAAATTTGCTTAGAAATAACATATTTTTAACACACCAGAAGATAATTGACGCACCTTGTTTGTAGAAAAAATGGCAGCACTTCGAACTCGAATTTGAGTGAGTGAAATGTGCACCAGCCGATTAAAAAAATTCTAATAAAATTATCACCCGCGGAATTTGCTTCAAAATTTCCAAATTTGCTTAAAAATAACATATTTTTGACATACCAAAAGATAATTGACGCACCTTGCTTGTAAACAAAATGGCGGCACTATGAACTCGAATTTGAGTGAGTGAAATGTGCACCACGTGATTAAAAATTTTCTAATAAAATTATCGCTCGCGGAATTTACCTTAAAATTTTCAGATTTGCTTATAAATAACATATTTTTGACATACTAAAAGATAATTGGCGCACCTTGCTTGTAAACAAAATGGCAGCACTACGAACTCGAATTTGAGTGAGTGAAATGTGCACCACCTGATTGAAAAAATTCTAAAAAAATTATCGCCCTAGAAAATTGCTTAAAAATTTCCAAATTTGCTTAGAAATAACATATTTTTGACATACCAAAAGATAATTGGCGCAACTTGCTTGTAGGCAAAATGGCAGCACTCTAAACTAGAATTTGAGTGAGTGAAATGTGCACCACCTGATTAAAAAAATTCTAATAAAATTATTGCCCGCGGAATTTGCTTCAAAATTTCCAAATTTGCTTAGAAATAACATATTTTTGACATACCAAAAGGTAATTGACGCAACTTGCTTGTAGACAAAATGGCAGCACTATTAACTCGAATTTGAATGGGTGAAATGTGCACCAACTGATTAAAAAAATCTAGAAAAATTATCGCACGCGGAATTTGCTTCTAAATTTCCAAATTTGCTTAGAGATAACATATTTTTGACATACTAGAAGATAATTGACGCACCTTGCTTGTAACCAAAATGGCAGCACTACGAACTCGAATTTGAGTGAGTGAAATGTGCACCACCTGATTGAAAAAATTCTAAAAAAATTATCGCCCTAGAAAATTGCTTAAAAATTTCCAAATTTGCTTAGAAATAACATATTTTTGACATACTAAAAGATAATTGGCGCACCTTGCTTGTAAACAAAATGGCAGCACTACGAACTCGAATTTGAGTGAGTGAAATGTGCACCACCTGATTGAAAAAATTCTAAAAAAATTATCGCCCTAGAAAATTGCTTAAAAATTTCCAAATTTGCTTAGAAATAACATATTTTTGACATACCAAAAGATAATTGGCGCAACTTGCTTGTAGGCAAAATGGCAGCACTCTAAACTAGAATTTGAGTGAGTGAAATGTGCACCACCTGATTAAAAAAATTCTAATAAAATTATTGCCCGCGGAATTTGCTTCAAAATTTCCAAATTTGCTTAGAAATAACATATTTTTGACATACCAAAAGATAATTGGCGCAACTTGCTTGTAGACAAAATGGCAGCACTCTGAACTCGAATTTGAGTGAGTGAAATGTGCACCACGTGATTAAAAATTTTCTAATAAAATTATCGCTCGCGGAATTTACCTTAAAATTTTCAGATTTGCTTATAAATAACATATTTTTGACATACTAAAAGATAATTGGCGCACCTTGCTTGTAAACAAAATGGCAGCACTACGAACTCGAATTTGAGTGAGTGAAATGTGCACCACCTGATTGAAAAAATTCTAAAAAAATTATCGCCCTAGAAAATTGCTTAAAAATTTCCAAATTTGCTTAGAAATAACATATTTTTGACATACCAAAAGATAATTGGCGCAACTTGCTTGTAGGCAAAATGGCAGCACTCTAAACTAGAATTTGAGTGATTGAAATGTGCACCACCTGATTAAAAAAATTCTAATAAAATTATTGCCCGCGGAATTTGCTTCAAAATTTCCAAATTTGCTTAGAAATAACATATCTTTGACATAACAAAAGATAATTAACGCAACTTACTTGTAGACAAGATGGCAGCACTTTGAACTCGAATTTGAGTGAGTGAAATGTGCACCAACTGATTAAAAAAATTCTAAAAAATTATCGTTCCCGGAATTTGCTTCAAAATTTCCAAATTTGCTTAGAAATAACATATTTTTAACATACCAAAAGATAATTGACGCACCTTGCTTGCAAACAAAATGGCAGCACTCTGAACTCGAATTTGAGTGAGTGAATCGGCTTCCCGTCTTTAACGTTCAACCTCAGCGTGTAAAATGGAGCGTACGAAATGACCGCTAATTATATGCCCTCGTCGTAATTTCATGGTATTTTTACGGCGAGATTTTTAAACGCAACAGAACGGTCACAGTCGGTAAAAAGCGAGACGAACGCGACTTCTCGTTTGTTTCGAGCGTTTGAGCGTTTCCACCCTCTCTCAAGATTGTTAATTTTTCCGCGATAAAATTTTCCGCTCCGCTCGCTTTGAAAATATTCAAGATAAAGAAAGACATTAGGGCGGGAAACGCAAACTATCGCGCGCAAAAATGATAAAAATTCCGACGTGTAACGAATGGCGGCGCGAGTGTGTGTTCGGCGTCGGCGGCGGCGGCCATTGTGTTATTTAATGGCGGGAACGCGAAATGAGTTTTTAATTGGCATCGCGGCACGAATAACAATAATAATAAGAGTGAATATTCGGCGCATTAGTTCCGCCGCCGGGGCACATAAATCGGCGTGTGTTGCAAAACAAACCGAATGCAAGAGAATAGTTTATATGAGTGACACAAATAACGAGCGGCCGTGATTTATGCCGTATGCTCCTTAAGAAAGGCTCGAGGATCTATTTTTTTTCCCTCGACGGTCCGTATTGGAAAGTGTCAACTCATAAATCGTCCGGACAAAGGCGTGCACTCGGGGGGTTGCCTGGTTGCTTGGTTCGATGGAATTGGTTGCCTTCTCTCTTTGGTTTCGATCGACTGCCTGTAGATGTAGCTGTCCGTTCCTGCAGGGAGGACCGCTGTATTTCATCCCCGGCGACGATTTCCCCACGGCACGCAAGGAAAAAAAACGGGACACCCTTTAACCGCACGTCCTGGGGATGCATTTATGCTTAATATATTTATAACTTTACAATTTACTCGACCTGCTGCTAATTTCACGTAATTTAATACCCAATAAAGCAAGCGCCGGTCTGTCTGACAGTTATAAATGTCCGTTTGTTATTGCTCAATTCGATTTTTTTATAATCGATACGTTCCAATACGCCGCGCCATTAACGGAGAATAATTCAAATGCATTACGTTTTTCAACTTCGTATTAAGGTTGGTTTACACGCTCATGCAACTTACTCCAATTGTGCGATCGCAAAATTGCATAAACACAGTTCTCGTGCGATTATCCGGGAAACTAGTGAAGGGGTGTTTTGGGATTATTTCTGGGATTTAAAGTAGAATCAGTTTTGAGTAAATTTGGAAGTTTTCCCACTTGTGACAATTGTTTTTATATTTTTTTATCCTCCGGGAAAATTTTGCGATCGCAAAAATGCATAAACGCAGTTCTCGTGCGATTATCTGGGAAACTAGTGAAGGGGTGTTTTGGGATTATTTCTGGGATTTAAAGTAGAATCAGTTTTGAGTAAATTTGGAAGTTTTCCCACTTGTGGCAATTGTTTTTATATTTTTTTATCATTCGGGAAAATTGCGCGATCGCAAAAATGCATAAACGTAGTTTTCGTGCGATTATCCGGGAAACTAGTAAAGGGGTATTTTGGGATTATTTTAGGGATTTAAAGTAGAATCAGTTTTGAGTAAATTTGGAAGTTTTCCCACTTGTGGCAATTGTTTTTATATTTTTTTATCCTCCGGGAAAATTGTACGATCGCAAAAATGCATAAACGCAGTTCTCGTGCGATTATCTGGGAAACTAGTGAAGGGGTGTTTTGGGATTATTTCTGGGATTTAAAGTAGAATCAGTTTTGAGTAAATTTGGAAGTTTTCCCACTTGTGACAATTGTTTTTATATTTTTTTATCCTCCGGGAAAATTTTGCGATCGCAAAAATGCATAAACGCAGTTCTCGTGCGATTATCTGGGAAACTAGTGAAGGGGTGTTTTGGGATTATGTCAAGGATTTAAAGTAGAATCAGTTTTGAGTAAATTTGGAAGTTTTCCCACTTGTGACAATTGTTTTTATATTTTTTTATCCTCCGGGAAAATTGTGCGATCGCAAAAATGCTTAAACGCAGTTCTCGTGCGATTATCTGGGAAACTAGTGAAGGGGTGTTTTGGGATTATGTCAGGGATTTAAAGTAGAATCAGTTTTGAGTAAATTTGGAAGTTTTCCCACTTGTGACAATTGTTTTTATATTTTTTTATCCTCCGGGAAAATTGTGCGATCGCAAAAATGCATAAACGCAGTTCTCGTGCGATTATCCGGGAAACTAGTGAAGGGGTGTTTTGGGATTATTTCCGGGATTTAAAGTAGAATCAGTTTTGAGTGAATTTGGAAGTTTTCCCACTTGTGACAATTGTTTTTATATTTTTTTTATCCTCCGGAAAAATTGTGTGATCGCTAAAATGCATAAACGCAGTTCTCGTGTGTTTATCCGGGAAACTAGTGAAGGGGTGTTTTGGGATTATTTCCGGGATTTAAAGTAGAATCAGTTTTGAGTAAATTTGGAAGTTTTCCAACTTGTGGCAATTGTTTTTATATTTTTTTATTCTCCGGGAAAATTTTGCGGTCGCAGAAATGCTTAAACGCAGTTCTCGTGCGATTATCCGGGAAACTAGTGAAGGGGTGCTTTGGGATTATTTCCGGGATTTAAAGTAGAATCAGTTTTGAGTAAATTTTGAAGTTTTCCCACTTGTGGCAATTGTTTTTATATTTTTTTATTCTCCGGGAAAATTTTGCGATCGCAAAAATGCTTAAACGCAGTTCTCGTGCGATTATCCGGGAAACTAGTGAAGGGGTGTTTTGGGATTATTTCCGGGATTCAAAGTAGAATCAGTTTTGAGTGAATTTGGAAGTTTTCCCACTTGTGACAATTGTTTTTATATTTTTTTATCCTCCGGGAAAATTGTGTGATCGCAAAAATGCAAAAACGCAGTTCTCGTGCGATTATCTGGGAAACTAGTGAAGGGGTGTTTTGGGATTATTTCCGGGATTCAAAGTAGAATCAGTTTTGAGTGAATTTGGAAGTTTTCCCACTTGTGACAATTGTTTTTATATTTTTTTATCCTCCGGGAAAATTGTGTGATCGCAAAAATGCATAAACGCAGTTCTCGTGCGATTATCTGGGAAACTAGTGAAGGGGTGTTTTGGGATTATTTCCGGGATTCAAAGTAGAATCAGTTTTGAGTGAATTTGGAAGTTTTCCCACTTGTGGCAATTGTTTTTATATTTTTTTATCCTCCGGGAAAATTGTGTGATCGCAAAAATGCAAAAACGCAGTTCTCGTGCGATTATCTGGGAAACTAGTGAAGGGGTGTTTTGGGATTATTTCCGGGATTTAAAGTAGAATCAGTTTTGAGTAAATTTGGAAGTTTTCCAACTTGTGACAATTGTTTTTATATTTTTTTATCCTCCGGGAAAATTGTGCGATCGCAAAAATGCAAAAACGCAGTTCTCGTGCGATTATCTGGGAAACTAGTGAAGGGGTGTTTTGGGATTATTTCCGGGATTCAAAGTAGAATCAGTTTTGAGTGAATTTGGAAGTTTTCCCACTTGTGGCAATTGTTTTTATATTTTTTTATCCTCCGGGAAAATTGTGTGATCGCAAAAATGCAAAAACGCAGTTCTCGTGCGATTATCTGGGAAACTAGTGAAGGGGTGTTTTGGGATTATTTCCGGGATTCAAAGTAGAATCAGTTTTGAGTGAATTTGGAAGTTTTCCCACTTGTGGCAATTGTTTTTATATTTTTTTATCCTCCGGGAAAATTGTGTGATCGCAAAAATGCAAAAACGCAGTTCTCGTGCGATTATCTGGGAAACTAGTGAAGGGGTGTTTTGGGATTATTTCCGGGATTTAAAGTAGAATCAGTTTTGAGTAAATTTTGAAGTTTTCCCACTTGTGGCAATTGTTTTTATATTTTTTATCCTCCGGGAAAATTGTGCGATCGCAAAAATGCATAAACGCAGTTCTCGTGCGATTACCTGGGAAACTAGTGAAGGGGTGTTTTGGGATTATTTCCGGGATTTAAAGTAGAATCAGTTTTGAGTAAATTTGGAAGTTTTCCAACTTGTGACAATTGTTTTTATATTTTTTTATCCTCCGGGAAAATTGTGCGATCGCAAAAATGCATAAACGCAGTTCTCGTGCGATTATCTGGGAAACTAGTGAAGGGGTGTTTTGGGATTATTTCCGGGATTCAAAGTAGAATCAGTTTTGAGTGAATTTGGAAGTTTTCCCACTTGTGACAATTGTTTTTATATTTTTTTATCCTCCGGGAAAATTGTGTGATCGCAAAAATGCAAAAACGCAGTTCTCGTGCGATTATCTGGGAAACTAGTGAAGGGGTGTTTTGGGATTATTTCCGGGATTTAAAGTAGAATCAGTTTTGAGTAAATTTTGAAGTTTTCCCACTTGTGGCAATTGTTTTTATATTTTTTATCCTCCGGGAAAATTGTGCGATCGCAAAAATGCTTAAACGCAGTTCTCGTGCGATTATCTGGGAAACTAGTGAAGGGGTGTTTTGGGATTATTTCTGGGATTTAAAGTAGAATCAGTTTTGAGTAAATTTTGAAGTTTTCCCACTTGTGGCAATTGTTTTTATATTTTTTATCCTCCGGGAAAATTGTGCGATCGCAAAAATGCTTAAACGCAGTTCTCGTGCGATTATCTGGGAAACTAGTGAAGGGGTGTTTTGGGATTATTTCTGGGATTTAAAGTAGAATCAGTTTTGAGTAAATTTGGAAGTTTTCCAACTTGTGGCAATTGTTTTTATATTTTTTTATCCTCCGGGAAAATTGTGCGATCGCAAAAATGCATAAACGCAGTTCTCGTGCGATTATCTGGGAAACTAGTGAAGGGGTGTTTTGGGATTATTTCCGGGATTTAAAGTAGAATCAGTTTTGAGTAAATTTTGAAGTTTTCCCACTTGTGGCAATTGTTTTTATATTTTTTGTGCGATCGCAAAAATGCATAAACGACTTCCTGATCTCACTGTACATTACGTACGAACCATACAATATTGACAGAATATTTTATTAACTTTACAGAACGAAATCGAGCGCCACACATAGCATTCCCTACATTGACAGCGACAATCGAGCAATCAAACACCAAAAAAAAAAAAACATCAAATAATCCACGAGATTTAATAAATTACAGTAATAATCCGGCGGGACGCGCTCAATAGTTTTCGATCCGAACTGATTGATGGCTTCATTATACAGTTTCGTTCGAGTGTGTATATTCGGCCCGAGCAAATTGTACACCTAAAAAAAACAAAGGAGAAAACATGTTTTTTTTTTTTTGGAAAAATAAAGGAAGAAACGCCACCCAGATTATGCAATTGCGTGGCGCCGCGTTGTGCAATTTTTGAGTCCACATTATGCACGTCACTGTAATGTTTGGTGCTAAATCACGCGGTGGGGTGGCCGATGTCAGTTTCTTGGTGCATGGGCATACTTCATTTGCATATTTAGACTTTCTAGGTGCGCGAGCTTGAATTTATTAGTAATGTGTAGTAATTCGTATTCTTGAAAAGTTTTATGGGTAATCCATTCGGAATATCTATATTTATATTTTGATTTGATCGAACTGTTATTGAACAGTTTCTTTGTTAATATCACACTTTATTTTTTAGTGACTTGAGTTTCGATCATTTCCAAACTTACAGTGACTAAGAGGTCAACTTATTGACCTCAAAACATTGAGAGATGTGACAGATTGCCATTTCCACTGTTTTCGATTATTTTTTGATGAAATTAAGAGCAACAAATTGAGAGATGTGACAGATTAACATTTCCACTGTTTTCGATTATTTGTTGATGACATTAAGAGCAAAAAATTGAGAGATGTGACAGATTGACATTTCCACTGTTTTCGATTATTTGTTGATCAAATTAACAGCAACAGATTGACAGGTGTGACATATTGACATTGCCTCTGATCACCTCCTAAACTTCCTCTGGAAATTCTTTGCAGCTTGCGTTTCCAGTCAGCAAGCAATATTAATAGAGCACCAAGAAAAGAAATCGAAGAAACATAGTCTTTCCGAAGTTACATGATCGCCATAACAACCGTCAACGTTACATTCCGACATAAATAACTGAGTATAGGATCGGCGGGTTTCACATGCCGGCGCATTCATTACATTGAATAATCGCTTCATTTTCATAATTAATTAATGTTTTCTTAATTAATCGCGGCCGCAATAATTCAGGTATTATTATTACCGGCGGACACGAGCGCCTCGCGACCGAAAAATCGCGCGGGAAATCGGCCATCCGGTTGGCCATGAGAGACAGAGAGAGAGAGAGAGTTTCAAGTCGTTGGCAATTGTTTTTGTATTTTTTTTTTTCGAAACGCCAAAATATTGCAATTTTCATAATTTTACCCTCTGTTAACGTGAAATTCCTCAAAAATCTAGGGATGAGCGATCTCTAATTTTTGCAAAATAACAATCTCGCATGTATTATAAGCAATTTTGGAAAGTTTCAAGTCGCTGGCAATTGTTTTTGTATTTTTTTCGAAACGCCAAAAATATTGCAATTTTCATAACGTAAAATTCCTTCAAAATCTAGGGATGAGCGATCTCTAATTTTTGCAGAATAACAATCTCGCATGCATTATAAGCAATTTTGGGAAGTTTCAAGTCGCTGGCAATTGTTTTTGTATTTTTTTCGAAACACCGAAAATATTACAATTTTTATAATTTTACGCTCTGTTCACGTAAAATTCCTTCAAAATCTAGGGATGAGCGATTTCTAATTTTCACAGAATAACAATCTCGCATGCATTATAAGCAATTTTGGAAAGTTTCAAGTTACTGGCAATTGTTTTTGTATTTTTTTCGAAACGCCAAAAATATTACAATTTTCACGTGAAATTCCTCAAAAATCTAGGGATGAACAATTTCTAATTTTTACAGAATAACAATCTCGCATGTATTATAAGCAATTTTGCAAAGTTTCAAGTCGCTGGCAATTGTTTTTGTATTTTTATCGAAACGCCAAAAATATTACAATTTTCATAATTTTACGCTCTGTTCACGTGAAATTTCTCCAAAATCTAGGGATGAACGATTCCTAATTTTTACAGAATAACAATCTCACATGCATTATAAGCAATTTTGGAAAGTTTCAAGTCGCTGGCAATTGTTTTTGTATTTTTTTCGAAACGCCAAAAATATTGCAATTTTCATAATTTTACGCTCTGTTAACGTGAAATTCCTCAAAAATCTAGGGATGAACGATTTCTAATTTTTACAGAATAACAATCTCGCATGTATTATAAGTAATTTTGCAAAGTTTCAAGACGCTGGCAATTGTTTTTGTATTTTTTTCGAAACACCAAAAATATTGCAATTTTCATAATTTTACACTCTGTTCACGTGAAATTCCTCCAAAATCTAGGAATGAACGATTTCTAATTTTTACAGAATAACAATCTTGCATGCATTATAAGAAATTTTGGAAAGTTTCAAATCGCTGGCAATTGTTTTTGTATTTTTTTCTAAACGCCAAAAATATTACAATTTTCATAATTTTACGCTCTGTTCACGTGAAATTCCTCAAAAATCTAGGGATGAACGATTTCTAATTTTTGCAGAATAACAATCTCGCATGCATTATAAGCAATTTTGGAAAGTTTCAAGTCGCTGGCAATTGTTTTTGTATTTTTTTCGAAACACCGAAAATATTTCAATTTTCATAATTTTACGCTCTGTTCACGTGAAATTCCTCCAAAATCTAGGGATGAGCGAACTCTAATTTTTGCAAAATTACAATCTTGCATGTATTATAAGTAATTTCGCAAAGTTTCAAGTCGCTGACAATTGTTTTTGTATTTTTTTCGAAACGCCAAAAATATTACAATTTTCATAATTTTACGCTCTTTTGGTCGCGGATTTTTTTTTTTAGCTCGAGCTGTTCCGGTTTATTTTTTTGCTCGAGTCGCTTCGCTTTAATTTTTTCTCGAGCTGCCTTGCCTCACTTAAATTTTTCTCGAGCTGCTTCGGTTTATATTTTTGTCGAACTTTTTTTGCTTGAGCTGCTTCGGTTTTTTTTTTTCTCGAACCGCTTCTAAGAACTTTTTCGATCGATTCGAAAAACTGTTTGGAAATATGTAAAGTTACACCCGATGCGATTCGCCCAAACTTTGGGTGAACGAACCAAAAACATGGACTGTTGATTTCCATCGTTACGCCCAGCAGGTAAACACAAGTTTCCAGCCATAAATGAAGATAACATCGCGGTGCACTTTTCCACTAAATAATGTCTATTTATATTTGCATGACACGGTACCTCCCATAATTACCTGCGTAATTGCCACTGTCAAAGATATCGATGTAATTATTGGCTGAATTTTTTAGCCGTCGCCTCCGACTCTGTCTGAATAGATGTCTTAGCCTCGAGCTATAATTTCAATGATGAATAGCATTACAAACCGACCGATACAACCGACTGAATGGTTTGCGGAATGTTTGAAAGCAAACTAAAAAAAAACTCGAAAATGAAAAAAAAAATTTTTTTAATAATCATCGTAGAAAAGTATACATTTTTTTTTTCATCGGAAGAACGAGACAAATCTATTGGCGTTAAAAAAAATTCAGCTATATTAGATAGCAAAAAAGTTGGCAAGAAATTTTAGAAAATTTAAAAAAAAGTAATTTTTTTCAGATTTTGAACGGCCGTAGCGGCTAAACGAAGAATCCAAATCGAACGCGGTTTTCAAATCTGTGCTCCTTGTGTGCAAATTAGTCGGATTTAATTAAAATTGGCGATTTTTAATTTTTGACGAAAACGTGAAAAACCACCCTTCTTACTTTTGCCCAAAAATTGGCTTTGAAATGATTTCCTGAAGAAACCACTGGTTCGATTCGGGATTTCTATACATCACTGAAAAGATCCCTTCAAAACCCTTCAAAAATGTACTTGCGCAACAACAAATGTCAATTTGAAGCCCGTGACACGTCAGCAAAGAAAACTCGAAAATTGAAAAAATCGAAAAAATCAACTTTTTTAATGATCATCCTAGCCCATTAAAATGCACATTCTTTTTCATCAGAAAATCGATTGCCGTTCTGAAATTTCAGCTAACTAAACTCACAAAAAAGTTAGTTTCTAAATTTTAGAAAATTCTCGATTTTTTAAACTATGATATCCTGTTAAAACCATTTCTAAAACTACTGCACTTTAATATTTCGTAAATTTTGTTTCAGGATAGATCCAAGATGTTCAACTCCACCAATTGTACAGGTGAGTCGTTTTATTTATTCAATCCAAAAAAATCTTTATCAAGAAAAATTTATAAATAATTTTACGCACCTTTTTGTTTGGTTTAAAAGAAAACGAAACTTCTATTTATAAATTGTTAAATTGCCTCGCTGAAATCTACATTAAATCCTAATTACGAGTACAAGTGCACTTTATAATAAATAAAATCGCATTATGAAATTACATGTGCTAGCCATTGAAACAAAAAAAAAATATGTCGGAGATTGCGTTATTAAAATGAGTGATAATGTAAAAACGTGATGTCACGCAACTTCATGCGGCTTTTAATTTTACAGATTTTTTCGTAATCGCACTTTTAAATTGCACGCGCACTTTTTTTTGTATTTACAGCCGGATTCGTTCTGCACACTTATTTTAATTAGTAGATCGTGATTATCGCCGCCGTGCAGTTGGTAATAATATAAATAACAAATTTATTCACCACGAATAAATTGTGTGGCCGTTAGAATAATTACGGTTTAGTTGAAATTCAACGAAGAAATATATTGTGCACAGTTTACTACTTTGTAGAGGACACATTATTTTTAATCAGAAGAACGAGAAAAATCGATTGGCGTTATTTTTTAAATTTTTTTCGAATCGCCAAAAATATTACAATTTTCATAATTTTGCGCTCTGTTCACGTGAAATTCCTCCAAAATCTAGGGATGAGCGATTTCTAATTTTTACAGAATAACCATCTCGCATGTATTATAAGTAATTTTGGAAAGTTTCAAGTCGTTGGCAATTGTTTTTGTATTTTTTTCAAAACGCTAAAAATATCACAATTTTCATAATTTTACGCTCTGTTCACTTGAAATTTCTCCAAAATCTAGGGATGAACGATTTATAATTTTTACAGAATAACAGTCTCGCGTGTATTATAAGTAATTTTAGAAAGTTTCAAGTCGTTGGCAATTGTTTTTGATTTTTTTTCGAAACGCCAAAAATATTACAATTTTCATAATTTTACTTCACGTGAAATTCCTCAAAAATCTAGGGATGAACAATTTCTAATTTTTACAGAATAACAATCTCGCATGTATTATAAGCAATTTTGCAAAGTTTCAAGTCGCTGGCAATTGTTTTTGTATTTTTATCGAAACGCCAAAAATATTACAATTTTCATAATTTTACGCTCGGTTCACGTGAAATTCCTCCAAAATCTAGGGATGAGGGATATCTAATTTTTACAAAATAACAATCTTGCATGTATTGTAAGTAATTTTGGAAAGTTTCAAGTCGTTGGCAATTGTTTTTGTATTTTTTTCGAAACGCCAAAAATATTGCAATTTTCATAATTTTACGCCCTGTTCACGTGAAATTCCTCCAAAATCTAGGGATGAGCAATTTCTAATTTTTACAAAATAATAATCTCGCATGTATTATAAGTAACTTTGGAAAGTTTCAAGTCGCTGACAATTGTTTTTGTATTTTTTTCGAAACGCCAAAAATATTACAATTTTCATAATTTTACGCTCTGTTCACGTGAAATTCCCCCAAAACCTAGGGATGAGCGATTTCTATTTTTTACAAATTAACAATCTCGCATGTATTATGAGTAACTTTGGAAAGTTTCAAGTCGCTGGCAATTGTTTTTGTATTTTTTTCGAAACCCCAAAAATATTACAATTTTCGTAATTTTACGCTCTGTTCACGTGAAATTCCTCCAAAATGTAGGGATGAGCGATTTCTAATTTTTAGAAAATAATAATCTCGCATGTATTAAAAGTAATTTTGGAATGTTTCAAGTCGCTGACAATTGTTTTTGTATTTTTTTCGAAACGCCAAAAATATTACAATTTTCATAATTTTACGCTCTGTTCGCCATTTTGTTTCCAACCGTTGGGTATCAATTGTTTTGAGGTATATTCAAAATAGATTATTTCTAAGTGGATTTGGAAATTTTTAAGACAATTCCGCCAGTGATATTTTTTTAGAATTTTTCAAAAATTTTGCTTCCTCCAATTTTCAAGTTTCTAGTGTCGCCATTTTGTTTCTGGTCATTAGGTGTCAATTGTTTTGTGGTATATTAAAAATACATTACTTCTAAGTAGATTTGGAAATTTTGAAGACAATTCCGATAACGATATTGTTTTTAGAATTATTCTAATAGCGTGATGCAAATTTCGCTTCTTCCAATTTTTAAATTTCGAGTGTCGCTATTTTATTTCTGGACGTAGGGCGTCAATTGTTTTGCGGTATATTAAAAATACATTATTTGTAAGTAGATTTGGAAGTTTTAAAGAAAATTCCACGAGTGATAATTTTTTTAAAATTTTTCTAATTGCATAATGCAAATTTCGCTGCTTCCAATTTTTAAGTTTCAAGTGTCGCCGTTTTGTTTCTATATGTAGGGTGTCAATTGTTTTACGGTATATTAAAAATACATTAATTCTAAGTGGATTTAAAAATTTTGAGAACAATTCCGCAAGTGATGTATGTTGTTAGAATTTTTCAAAAATTTTGCTTCCTCCAATTTTCAAGTTTCGAGTGTTGCCATTTTGTTTCTGCTCATTGGGTGTTAATTGTTTTGTGGTATATTAAAAATACATTACTTCTAAGTGGATTTGGAAATTCTGAAGACAATTCCGCGAGTGATATTTTTTTAGAATTTTTCTAATCGCATGATGCAAATTTTGCTTCCTTCAATTTTCAAGTTGCGAGTGTCGCCATTTTGTTTCTAGCCATAGGGTATCAATTTTTTTTGGAGTATATTAAAAATGCATTATTTTTAAGTGGATTTGGAAATTTTGAAGAAAATTCCGCAAGTGATAATTTTTTTAGAATTTATCCAATCGCGTGTTGCAAATTTCGCTTCCTCAAATTTTCAAGTTTCGTGTGTCGCCATTTTGTTTCTAGCCATAAAGTGTCAATTGTTTTGGAGTATTTTAAAAATACATTATTTCTAAGTGGATTTGGAAATTTTTAAGGCAATTCCGCGAGTGATAATTTTTTTAGAATTTTTCTAATCGCATGATGCAAATTTCGCTTTCTCCAATTTTCAAGTTTCGAGTGTCGCCATTTTGTTTCTAGCAATTGGATGTCAATTATTTTGCGGTATATTCAAAATACATTATTTCTAAGTGGATTTGGAAATTTTGAAGACAATTCCGCGGGTGATACTTTTTTTAGAATTTTTCTAATCGCATGATGCAAATTTTGCTTCCTCCAATTTTCAAGTTTCGAATGTTGCCATTTTGTTTCTAGCCATAGGGTGTCAATTGTTTTGTGGTATATTAAAAATACATTACTTCTAAGTGGATTTGGAAATTCTGAAGACAATTCCGCGAGTGATTTATTTTTTAGAATTTTTCTAATCGCGTGTTGCAAATTTCGCTTCCTCCAATTTTCAAGTTTCGAGTGTCGCCATTTTATTTCTAGCTGTAGTGTGTCAATTGTTTTGTAGTATATTAAAAATACATTACTTCTAAGTGGATTTGTAAATTTTGAAGACAATTCCGCGAGTGATATATTTTTTAGAATTTTTCTAATCGCTTGATGCAAATTTCGCTTCCTCCAATTTTCAAGTTTCGAGTGTCGCCATTTTGTGTCTAGGCATAGGGTATCAATTGTTTTGCAGTAAATTGAAAATACTTTATTTTTAAGTATATTAGGAAATTTTGAAGATAATTCCGCCAGTGATATTTTTCTGGAATTTTTCAAAAATTTTGCTTCCTCCAATTTTCAAGTTACGAGCGTCGCCATTTTGTTTCTAGCCGTTGGGTATTAATTATTTTGTGGTATATTAAAAATTCATTATTTCCAAGTGAATTTGGAAATTTTGAAGAAAATTCCGCGAGTGATATTTTTTTTAGAATTTTTCTTATCGCGTGTTACAAATTTCGCTTCTACTAATTTTCAAGTTTCGAGTGTCGCCATCTTGTTTCTAGCCGTGGGGTGTCAATTATTTTGGGGTATATTAAAAATACATTATTTCTAAGTGGATTTAGAAATTTTTAAGGCAATTCCTCGAGTGATAATTTTTTTAGAATTTTTCTAATCGCGTGATGCAAATTTCGCTTACTCTAATTTTCAAGTTTCGAGTGTCGCCATTTTATTTCTAACTGTAGTATTTCAATTGTTTTACGGTATATTAAAAATATATTATTTCTAAGTAGATTTGGAAATTTTGAAGACAATTCCACCAGTGATATTTTTTTAGAATTTAAAAAAAAATTGCTTCCTCCAATTTTAAAGTTTCGAGTTTCGAGTTTCTAGCCGTTGAGTGTCAATTATTTTGTGGTATATTAAAAATATACTATTTCTAAGTGGATTTGGTTTCGAGTGCCGCCATCTTGTTTCTAGCCGTCAGGTGGTAATTATTTTGCGGTATATTAAAAATACATTATTTCTTAGTGGATTTAAAAATTTTGAAGAAAATTCCGCGAGTGATATTTTTTTTAGAATTTTTCTAATCGCATGATGCAAATTTCGTTTCCTCCAATTTTCAAGTTTCAATATTAATTTTTTTTTGGTTTTTCGTTGGTTTCATAAGTACATTACTTCTAAGTACAGAATGTTTCCTGAAAATTTTAATACAGTTCATTAAGGGAAATTTCAAAAGTCTCGTAGAAAGTGTGCATTTTGCAAAGCAACGAATTTTCATGTAAAATTCTGAAAAAACTACCGCTAACCCAATTTTGGTTTTTTCGTTTGTTTTATAGGTACATATGTCTAGTATGTTTCCTGAAAATTTTAATAATATTCATTGAGGGGTTTTCAGGAAAATTGAAAAAATCTCGTAGAAAGTGTGCATTTTGCAAAGCCACGAATTTTCACGTCAAATTCCGAAAAAACTAGTGATAACCCAATTTTTGGTTTTTCATTTATTTTATAGGTGCATATGTCTAGCATATTTCCTAAAAATTTTAATAACGTGCATTGAGGGGTTTTCATGAAAATTGAAAAAATCTCGTAGAAAGTCTGCATTTTGCAAAGCCACGAATTTTCACGTAAAATTCCGAAAAAACTAGTGATAACCCAATTTTGGTTTTTTCGTATGTTTTATAGGTACATATGTCTAGAATGTTTCCTGATAATTTTAACAAAATTCATTAAGGGGTTTTCAGGAAAATTGAAAAAATCTCGTAGAAAGTGTGCATTTTGCAAAGCCACTAATTCTCACGTAAAATTCCGAAAAAAAAACAGTGATAACCCAATTTTGGTTTTTTCGTTTGTTTTATAGGTACATATGTCTAGAATGTTTCCTGAAAATTTTTACAAAATTCATTCAGGGGTTTTCAAGAAAATTGAAAAAATCTCGTAGAAAGTGTGCATTTTGCAAAGCCACGAATTTTCACGTTCAATTCCGAAAAAACTAATGATAACCCAATTTTGATTTATTCGTTTGTTTTATAGGTAAATATGTCTAGAATGTTTCCTGAAAATTTTAATAAAATCCATTGAGGGGTTTTCAGGAAAATTGAAAAAATCTCGTAGAAAGTGTGCATTTTGCAAAGCCACGAATTCTCACGTAAAATTCCGAAAAACTAGTGATAACCCAATTTTGGGTTTTTCGTTTATTTCATAGGTGCATATGTCTGGAATGTTTCCTGAAAATTTTAATAAAATCAATTCAGTGGTTTTCAGGTAAATTGAAGAAATTTCGCATGCTGATATTTCTTGTAACATTATTCATATTCGACTTTGGATGCATTCGTTGGCATTTTATCAACGCCTAAAATTCGAAAACACCTCCTTATCGCATCGATAACAGCTGGTGGTCATCTCGACAGTCAGTGCGCGGCCAAAGAGCCGGCAAGTCGTAGCTGCCGCGTGTTTGTGTTATTTTGTTCGATTTAATTGTTTGTAAGTTTATGTGTGAAATCGGAATTGAACAACTTTACACCCAAATAAATAACAAAGGGCGCCTTCGCCCTCCGGCGGTGGCGGCGGCAGGGGGAAGGGTGACATTATACACGGGGGATGGCCGAACAGGGATGGGGTAAGTGCATTCATTCGCTTTTATTCATTATGCAAGTTCAATTTTCAAGGTTGTCGATTAACTCCATCCCTTAATGACATTGTTGTGTGCGTGCATTGTAATTCTCTGCGTGGATAATTTCGGTCCCGGACCGAGAGATTAATCCGGTTAGAATAACATCGATTCGGGGATGATGCGCAAATATTTGAGGGTGCGTGTTTGCTTAAGGGAGATATGCGCGATTAAAGTGCAAACATTTTTCTTAACTCATTTTAAATGTTTTAAATTATTCGGTGGTACTGGATGTCCTCGTGTTAGCTTATGAAACCAACTGATAGAGGACACAGTGTAGTACCCTGTGGGATACCCATCTTCATTTAATATTCTGATGAGATTACATCATTAATTTTGATTACTAGTTTTCTTCTATTTACAACAAAACATTAATGTATTATGATGTGAATCACGTTTCGGGTTTTGTCGAGATTGTTACGGCAATCATTAATTAATGGTATTTCTTGTATTTTTTTTTCGCAATAAAGACAATGTATTATTATTATTATTATGTTCGTTGTAAAGCTAATAAACATAAATTTAAATGCAGAAAATGTAAATTGTTTAAATGCTCCAAATTATTTCATGACAAAGTACTGATGTTCTAATATTTTCTGATGATCTAAAGCCAATTGTCTTGATATACAACTTAACTTTAATGATGTCTTTAATTGCTCCACAGATAATAAACTTAAATTTAAATGGAGGTGAATGTAAAGTAATGTGATGTGATAATTTATAACCTTCAAACTTAAATTTCCCAAACCGCCCCTATTTGTCTGCAGCCATAATCAAACCGTCAGGTAAAGACCACCTTCCACCCCTCATTTTAAAATACGGGGAAGGTAACCATAAAACCCACTTATTACCGTTAAAGATGTTCCATCCACGTGCTTTTCAAAAATCTCGACAGCTGCATTCCTTTAAAAAATCCATCGCGAACCGAAAATAATTTCACGAAAATTTTTACAGACTTTAACTCCATTTAATTTGATGAAAGGATGATTTGCAAGTATAATTAAATTTTTGTAGAATTTTGTCAACACGTTTTATATTTTTTTAAATTTTTTTGCTCGAGTATTACACAATTCGAAAACTAAAATTTTCAAAAATTCACAACTCGCGAAATAATAGGCAGATTTTCAAAAACTCCATTTAATTTAATGAAAGGATGATTTGCAAGTATAATTAAATTTTTGTAGAATTTTGTCAACGCGTTTTATATTTTTTTTAGAATTTTTTGCTCGAGTATTACACAAATCGAAAACTAAAATTTTCAAAAATTCACAACTCGCGAAATAATCGCCGGATTTTCAAAAACTGCATTTAATTTGATGAAAGGATGATTTGCAAGTATAATTAAATTTTTGTAGAATTTTGTCAACGCGTTTTATATTTTTTTTAGAATTTTTTGCTCGAGTATTACACAAATCGAAAACTAAAATTTTCAAAAATTTACAACTCGCGAAATAATCGGCGGATTTTCAAAAACTGCATTTAATTTGATGAAAGGATGATTTGCAAGTATAATTAAATTTTTGTAGAATTTTGTCAACGCGTTTTATATTTTTTTTAGAATTTTTTGCTCGAGTATTACACAAATCGAAAACTAAAATTTTCAAAAATTCACAACTCGCGAAATAATAGGCGGATTTTCAAAAACTCCATTTAATTTAATGAAAGGATGATTTGCAAGTATAATTAAATTTTTGTAGAATTTTGTCAACGCGTTTTATATTTTTTTTAGAATTTTTTGCTCGAGTATTACACAATTCGAAAAATAAATTTTCAAAAATTCACAATTCGCGAAATAGATCGGCCGTAGCGGCTAAACGAAAACACCAAATTGAACGCGGTTTGCAAATCTGAGCTCCTCGTACGTCAATTAGTCGGATTAGAGATTTTTAATTTTTGACGAAAACATGAAAAGAGACACGAGTAAACCCCTTGGAAATTTTTATAAAAATGCAACTTTTTTAATAATCATCGTAGGCTATTGAAGTATACCTTCTTTTTCATCAGAAAAACGAGAAAAATTGATTGGCGTTAAAAAATGTCAGCTATCTTCAATAGCAAAAAAAATAGCATGTCACCATGAACATTTTTCAAATTTTCAAGAAAAATCAATTTTTCAGACTTTGATCGGCCGTAGCGGCTAAACGAAAACTCCAAATTGAACGCGGTTTTCAAATCTGTGCTCCTTGTGTGTAAGTTAGTCGGATTCAGTTAAAATTGGCGATTTAAATTTTTTGACGAAAATCTGGAAAACTACCCAAGGGTCCCCCCTTCTTACTTTTGCTCAAAAATTGTCTTTAAAATAATTTCCTGAAGAAACCAATGGTTCGATTCGGGGTTTCTAAACATCACTGGAAAGATCCCTTCAAGACGCCTCGGAAAATATCCTTTCGCAAGAACAGATGTCAATTTGAAGCCCGTGACGCGTCAGCAAAGAAAACTCGAAAATGAAAAAAATCGAAAAAATCAACTTTTTTAATAATTATGGTAGACCATTGAAGTATACCTTATTTTTCTTCAGAGAAATTGATTGGCGTTAAAAAGTATTTTATACCGTTTAAAACTTTTTTCTTCAAGGAAAAAAATTCAAAATATGTCAAATGTGATCTCATCACGCGTTTAGGAATAAACGCCACAATAAACCTTAATGGCAACAATAAAGCTGTAATGAATGAAGCAATCGATGTCTTCGGAGTAGCAGTACCCAAATAAAAGTAAATTGCGGCCATTAACGTCGACTCTCGTCAGCGTACCCGTTCCTAATAATTTTATGGATTTACAATCCATAAAACGATAAAATAATTTATTAATTAAACAAATCGTTTAAATGCCCAGACATTATACGTCGCTCCGTGACGAGTGGATAAAAAGTTTCCGGCGAGTCCTAATTACCGTAGATAACATTTAAAACTTTGTATAATGCGAACAATAAGTGGAAATTTTGTTGTTTTATTGTAAACAATGGCGTTGATGAATATTCATAAACATAATAACGAATAAAGAAAAACATCAACAATAAAATCATTGCTTTTCGAAAAGAAATTAAAAAAAAAATTTTGTTTTATAATTATAAAACTATAATAATTATATTAACCACTTCCATGCTGCTTTGATTGGGTTATATCATAATCCCAGCCTTATTGAAAAATTACTTTTTTATTGTTGTTACGTTTTTCTACGAAATATTATCCCACTGTCATAAACTTACTCATTTATGCAAAAACAATATTCCATAGATGGAATACCCGTAAGGGGTAATTTATTTTTGTAAAAATATTTTTGTTTTTTTTTTCGCTTGTTGCCACATGTGGCAACCTGGGCGTGAAGTGGTTAAAACGTAGACCTTATCTTTGACAATCAAACGGTCTAACGTCATTGTTTCACCACGCCGTCTTGTTGGAAATAAAAAACGTCCACATTCAACTACACTGTGCCACTCTGAAGGATTTGACATGATTAAATTTATACAACAATGTCTCGTTATTCACCACAATTCCACCGTTTAAAATGCACAATCGCAACGATTTAACCGTAATTTCGATAGGAAGACAACCCCCACACCCCAGCGCCCTTAACTCCAGCACCTTATAAAAACGATAAGGGCGATTAAACTCCCGGCGCTTAAATAAAAATAACAATTTGGCGCCCCACATGAAGCCGTATTGGGGCTTTACTGATAAATTACCGCTGATTCCGCTCCTACATTTCAATTACACCCGAACCTGAAAAACCCGCGACCTCCTCCTCGACACCACCCGCCCCCCCAGCCTTCCCAGATAAATCACTTCCAATTACAAAGGCATTTTCTAATTTTAAAATTTAAATTCCCCCCATAAATCTCACCCTTTAGCCCCGCGGCGCGACTTAAGCAATAATAAAAACAAACGCGCGCCATCCGACGGATTCGGGAGGAAGGAATTCATGTCGACTCGCATCGAAGTTACAACTTGAGAATAAATTATTCGTCAACTATCGTTCAAGAAATATTTAAAAATCAATTAAAACACGCGCCATCCGACGGATTCGGGAGGAAGTAATTCGTGTCGACTCGCATGGAAGTAACAACTTGAGGATAAATTATTCGTAAACTATCGTTCAAAAAATATTTAAAAATCGATTAATGAAATTTGTTTTTTAGGCGTATAGCGGTTATTATAATTATACACAAATTGAAATATCGTCAGGAAATAACACACAGTCATACAAATAATTTCATGATCAACACGTGCAATGTCGGTGCATCCTAAGGTGTGAGCCACAGAATTTTGTTGCTGAGTTGGCCATGCCTGAGAGAGAGAAACATAGCAGTCATGTCTGAGATTAATTCATTTTTTTAAATCTAATTCAATAGTCTCATGACGTAATAATATGCGACATACCTCATTTATCTCACAGCCAACTCTGAAACAACATTCTGCGGCTCATATGATATTCTACGTTAATCAATAAAATAGTCGATTCCGGACAATACAATCCTGAAATTTATCATCCAAATACAAAATCCTAAAATTTTTCATCCAAATACAAAATCCTAAAATTTTTCATCCAAATAGAAAATCCTGAAATTTATCATCCAAATACAAAATCCTAAAATGTTTCATCCAAATACAAAATCCTAAAATTTTTCATCCAAATAGAAAATCCTAAAATTTTTCATTCAAATACAAAATCCAGAAATGTATCATGCAAATACAAAATCCTTCTTACTTTTGCTCAAAAATTGGCTTTAAAATAATTTCCTGAAGAAACCAATGGTTCGATTCGGGGTTTCTACACATCACTGGAAAGATCCTTTCAAGACGCCTCGGAAAAGGTACTTTCGCAAGGACAAATGCCAATTTGAAGTCCGTGATGCGTCGGCAAAGAAAACTCGAAAATGGAAAAAAAATTTCATCCAAATAGAAAATCCTGAAATTTATCATCCAAATACAAAATCCTAAAATGTATCATCCAAATACAAAATCCTAAAATTTTTCATCCAAATACAAAATCCTAAAATTTTTCATCCAAATACAAAATCCTAAAATTTTTCATTCAAATACAAAATCCTAAAATGTTTCATTCAAATACAAAATCCTGAAATTTATCATCCAAATAGAAAATCCTAAAATTTTTCATCCAAATACAAAATCCTAAAATTTTTCATCCAAATACAAAATCCTAAAATTTTTCATTCAAATACAAAATCCTGAAATTTATCATCCAATTACAAAATCCTAAAATTTTTCATCCAAATACAAAATCCTAAAATTTTTCATTCAAATACAAAATCCTGAAATTTATCATCCAAATAGAAAATCCTAAAATTTTTCATCCAAATACAAAATCCTAAAATTTTTCATCCAAATACACAATCCGTGGCGGCCAAACGAAAACTCCTAATCGAACGCGGTTTTCAAATCTGTGCTCCATGTATCTAAGTTAGTCGGATTCAGTTAAAATTGGCGATTTAAATTTTTTGATGAAAACCAGAAAAACTACCCTAGGGTCTCCCCTTCTTACTTTTGCTTAAAAATTGGCTTTAAAATAATTTCCTGAAGAAACCAATGGTTCGATTCGGGGTTTCTACACATCACTGGAAAGATCCTTTCAAGACGCCTCGGAAAATGTACTTTCGCAAGGACAAATGCCAATTTGAAGTCCGTGATGCGTCGGCAAAGAAAACTCGAAAATGGAAAAAAAATTTCATCCAAATACAAAATCCTAAAATTTTTCATCCAAATACAAAATCCTAAAATTTTTCATTCAAATAGAAAATCCTGAAATTTTTCATCCAAATCCAAGATCCTAAAATTTTTCATCCAAATACAAAATCCTAAAATTTTTCATCCAAATACAAAATCCTAAAATTTTTCATTCAAATACAAAATCCTGAAATTTATCATCCAAATACAAAATCCTAAAATTTTTCATCCAAATACAAAATCCTAAAAATTTTCATCCAAATACACAAGCCGTGGCGGCTAAACGAAAACTCCAAATTGAACGCGGTTTTCAAATATGTGCTCCTTGTATCTAAGTTAGTCGGATTCAGTTAAAATTGGCGATTTAAATTTTTTGACGAAAACCTGAAAAACTACCCTTCTTACTTTTGCTCAAAAACCAATGGTTCGATTCGGGGTTTCTACACATCACTGGAAAGATCCCTTCAAGACGCCTTGGAAAATGTACTTTCGCAAGGACAAATGTCAATTTGAAGTCCGTGACGCGTCGGCAAAGAAAACTCGAAAATGGAAAAAAAATTTCATCCAAATAGAAAATCCTAAAATTTTTCATTCAAATACAAAATCCTGAAATTTATCATCCAAATACAAAATCCTAAAATTTATCATCCAAATACAGAATCCTAAAATTTTTCATCCAAATACAAAATCCTAAAATTTTTCATTCAAATACAAAATCCTAAAATTTTTCATATTAAAAAAAGCATATTATGATTTTAACGAGTTTAAAAGCTGGTAAGCATGTCTGCGACGTACTGAACCAATGTTTTTATTTATTTATTTACGCTTTAATGCTATTTTTATCTATACACTAACTTTGTAATTTATTTTATATATTTATTGATACTTTTAGATTTTAATCAAAAATGTTTTTATTAATTTTATTATAAAACTATTTTAAACTGTAATGTAGAACATTTATTATATCGGCGCTTATTGTTTCTTCGGGAAACGGTAAGTTGCTGCTAATATTGATGTACAACTTGTCTTGTAAACTGCTTGGCGCAGTGATTACCAATTAAGTACTAATTAAGTTTGACATGTGTAAACAATTTCAATGTTGTAATCACGAATAAATATTACTTACTTACATCCAAATAGAAAATCCCGAAATTTTTCATCCAAATACAAAATCCTAAAATTTTTCATCTAAATAGAAAATCCTAAAATTTTTCATTCAAATACAAAATCCTAAAAATTTTCATCCAAATAGAAAATCCTGAAATTTTTCATCCAAATAGAAAATACTGAAATTTTTCATCCAAATACAAAATCCTAATATTTTTCATCCAAATAGAAAATCCTGAAATTTATCATCCAAATACAAAATCCTAAAATTAATTTTTCATCCAAATACAAAATCCTGTAATTTATCATCCAAATACAAAATCCTAAAATTTTTCATCCAAATACAAAATCCTAATATTTTTCATCCAAATAGAAAATCCTGAAATTTATCATCCAAATACAAAATCCTAAAATTAATTTTTAATCCAAATACAAAATCCTGAAATTTATCATCCAAATACAAAATCCTAAAATTTTTCATTCAAATAGAAAATTTTGAAATTTATCATCCAAATACACAATCCTAAAATTTTTCATCCAAATACAAAATCCTAAAATTTTTCATCCAAATACAAAATCCTAAAATTTATCATCCAAATACAAAATCCTAAAATTTTTCATCCAAACACAAAATCCTAAAATTTTTCATCCAAACACAAAATTCTGAAATTATAAATTCATTAAAACTGTAATGTTGTACAGAAATAAAGCAGTAAACCTTTCCAGGCGAACACACGAATTTGTTATTACACGAGAGCTCGTTCGCTTTTATCTACATTTCACTTCTTAATTCATTTTTATTACCGACAAAACTCGATGTTTTCCAATTAATCGTTACATTCGGTATCCTCGAAACTGTCTCATTTTAACGACCCTTAAACCGCATCAGTGATTTACTGCCTACGTCCCTCCGGGCTTGAAAATATTTTCGCCACTCCTGTCCGACCGTAAAACCCCAATCATAAACGCAGGTAATAGTTAAAATTTCACCCCTCGTTTTGATATTGAGAAAGCGAATCCTTAAATACCACAAGTCGAGCACATTCCAGATTGAAATGTATAATTAGAAAAAAAAAAAACGCATATATTTTGTTTCTTTTGATTTGGATTTAATGGAATATAGAAAGATGAAGAGGATGGTTGCGACCCTGTTTATTATTATTGCATGATAATCGATAGTTGGATTATGAAGCGATAAACCAAGTAAAATACGAAGAAAAATGCAAATCATCTTTTTTTCTTATTGTTTTTCGTTTTGTTTGTATAATAAATCCAACTTAATATTAATGATAATTCAACTCATGTATAAAACGGCGGACAAAAAAAATTGCAAGTGGATAAAATTGTATTTACCTTCACCATGACAACGATCTCTATATTAACAATTTTAGTCAACTTCAGTTAAACAGGAAACAAATTAAATTTTTCTCTACTCGTTAAAGTTACGCTGGTATTGTTTGGATATTTGAAATGACGTTTTTACATTCAATCAAAAATTCTTGCCGAGCTCAACACTGGAGGTAGTGGCTCCTTGGCTCTATATGACGAGCCGCCCCTGCTAACAATCACTGAAATTTTATCTACATCTTTACGACACCTGTGAATGGTGGAAGTAGAAGCCGTTAGTCTTTGGTGTTTTCCGCCAGAAACTTCTTTCCTTGGCCCATCGAGGGGTAAAAATATTTTTCGGCCAGACGTGACGGTTCGGTTATTTGTTGGCTCGAGTCGTCGGTAGATGTCGTCCAAATATCGCCAACGTTTACATTACCTTATTACCGACATACTAGCGCCAAATTTAAATATCGAAATTTACTATCTGTTATATATTTTTTTGTTCTAATTATTCACTGGAGGAAAAAAAAATTAAACACTTGAAATTCGTGAAATTTCGACCATTTTCAAACAGCCATAACTCGGCGTATTTTCAATCGATTTTGATGAATCTTTGAGGGCGAAAATCTTAGAAGTATCTTTTTTAAAGTCATGCATGCAAACTTAAGCGTATCCTCTTCCGCCAACCTCCAGCACCACTGTGAAAAAAAAATTTCTAGAAACCATGTCCAACTTTGACGGTGCCTACGGAGTTGGAAACATTTTGTCGACTCGATCCACCATAAAGGCATTAAAATTTGATCAATTCCCTATGCAGGACTCGAAGAACGAAGTTCCTTCGACGATTCGGCACCAAGTTATGGATGTTCGAAAAAAAGCGAATTTTTTGGTCCGAAACTGTTTTTGTTTTCACGAATGAAATCTTTTTAGCATGTTCTTTGAGGTATGCACGAAAATTCATTGTTTGCGCGAAATCATGAATATCGCATTTTGTACCTTAGAACTCCATTAACAAAAAACTTTATTTTAGGTCAGAAAAGGCTCACTTTAACGATTTCTGTAGGGTCGGAAAAAATGTGGGCCTAACTCACCACCATTCGTCCATTTTTCAATTCGTCCAATAAAAACAAACAAATTACACTGACGGAAAAAAAATAAATTTGTAAAAATTTAGATAATTTTCAAATGGCCATAACTCGACTTCTATCCAATCGATTACGACGGTCTTTTGAGAAATCAAAAGCAAAATGTGCCCTTTTTGGGAGTGTTTATCTCCCACTCAAAGAGAGGGCTCTACCCCCTCCAAACGAAAAAATAAAAATACCCCAAAATGCACTTTTTTTCAAACACCCATAACTTTGTGCCAAATCGCTGTTTGTGTTCATTTCAAGAGAAACGAACTGTAACCCGTTTTAAAATCACACGAAATTTGCCACATTTTGACGTTTGAATTATCAAAATCAATTAGCAGTTGTGCAATTTCACAAATCAAAATCTACGAACATACGAAATTTGGATTTTTGCAACACGAAAACATTTTGAATTTCGTTATAAAATAACACTAAATTCGCCATATTTTGACCGTCGTACAATTTCAAAAATCGGTATCGTGATTTTCTATTTTCGGATTGAAAACGTGCTATTTTGGCATTTTAAGTTGATTTAATTAAAACAAAATAAGCCAGATTTTAAATTGAACTAAATTTTCCACATTTTGACATTAGAAATATCAACTTCTGAGAACGTTTCTGGCAGTTGTACAATTAAAAAAAAATCAATATTACAATTTTAAACCTTTCAATACTTGTAATTTTGACGTTTTGCTTTAATTGCACAACTGCTGAACGCGTTATGCAATTTCAAAAATCAAAATGAAGCAAATGTTCAAAGTTTCATATGAATTGCTCTATTAGTTTTTGAGATACAGCGCGCACAGACAGACACAGACACACGCACAGACACACACACACACACAGAGACACAATTTTTTTCCAGAAATTGTTGAAATGGCATCTAGGGACCCCAAAACGGATATTTCTGTAAGAAAAAAATTGAAAAAATTTTCACGATCACTTCGTAACGGAGAAAGTAAAAATTGCTATCCTTTTAAAACTTATCAAAATCATTCCATATTTATTCAAGAATGATTTGACGACAAATCACATTACATACTAACAATAGCGTCTGTACTATTTCATGCAAACACGATGTAATAAATTGATGAAAAATTTCAATAATTTTGTTGACGCGAAAAAAATATAAAAATTATTGCTATCTACTTGAATCTTCTCAAACGTACTCAATATTAATTTAAGAATGATCTGGTAAAAATTACAATACATCCCGTTAATAGCATTTGCGCCATTTCATGGGAACACGATGTAATAAATTTATGGAAAATTGTAATCATTTTGTTGACGCGAAAAAAATATAAAAACAATTGATATTCACTTGAAACCTCTCAATATTCATTCAAGATTGATTCCATGAAAAATTATAATAGCTTTTGCGATATTTCATGCAAATTCGGTGTAAATTTATGAAGAATTGTAATCATTTTGTTGATAAAACAATTGCGATGTAGAGGTCGTTTGAAGGAGATTCCCAGGTTGCGACAGATTTCAATAGTCGCTTTTGGCCAGAGGTTTAACCGTTATAGTGCCGAGCAGCGCCACCGCGTCGCTGCATACTCCTGTCAAAAGAGCCGCAAGCGCTATGGCGCTTCTTATGTTTTTCCTAACAACATAAAATCATTAAAACTGCACATTTTTCTTTGGCAATTTACAGTATACCCACAAAAAAATTGTCGGCACTAAAACGGTTAAACATTAAGGAAACGTAAACAATATTAGGGGATTTTAAAAATTAGAGCCAAACGTTTCAAAATTGTTGATACGTTTTTACCCCCTTACCCCAAACCAAGAGACGCCATTGACTATCCATGGGCTAGTATAAAAAAAAAATTAAAAAAATTTTTACCCACTTCTCATGACTGCTTTAGAATGCGCCAAAATATTGGACATATTGGACATAGTAGAGGCACCAATCTTACTTCATTGTGATCCTGAAGTTGCGCCATTACTTCATCGGTAAAAAAAAGTACAAAAATAATCAGGGGCCGCGAAAATATTTGCTCGGTTAAAAGGGGTCGCAATTGGAAAACATTTGAGTAGCTCTGGTTTAGATGAAGAAAGTGTCGCTCACGCTTACTTGTGTTCTGAAGAAATAAACAAATTACTGACCAAACTCAAGATTACAAAAAAGAACACGTTTCAAGCCATACGATAAAGTTGGAATAGTTTACTGTTGGAAATATCGATGCAGATATTTTACAGCAACGATTCCAACAAAGAAAAACCATCATTTTGATCGCGATGTGTTTTTGGACTTGCAAATCAAAAAGCAATTTTTGCGAAATTCTAGAATTTTTGAAAAAAAAAGTAATAAATAAGTAATTAATAATAATAAATTTATTTATGCCAGAACTATAACGTTTTACACAGGTCAAGAAAAATGGAAATACATATTAGATTCGATTGAGTAATAAAAAAGAGTTACATTTGTAGACAAAAAGAAAGCGTAATAAAATAGTTGTATACACACATTAAAATTGAGTTATAATTAATAAAACTATCTTGTCGACATATTAAAATTGATTGTGTACAAGCAATTTGTGAAGGCTTTCACTTCGTGATACATTTTGAGTAATTCAAATAAAACGAATAACTTTGTTGGTATCAGTGGCGGCTCGTGGAACATGTTGATGGTAGAGCCACTTACCTCCATTTTTTGAAGAGAGAAATAACGATTTATCTTTCTAGACCGAATTAACTGGCGAAAAAGGTTTTTAGAATTAATTAAAAATTCTTGCTGAGCTTGAGTCTACAGGTAGTGCCATGGCTCATTGGCTCTATATAACGAGCCGCCCCTGGTTGGTATCACTTTATTATGCAATACGCGAATTTGCTACATTTATTAAAGTGGCATTAACGATTCTTGTATCTTCGTGCAGTACAGACCCGCCGTTTTCTGCTTTGTGAAGGTTAAAGGCATCTCTAAGGTAAATTATGTCACTCTGCTTCATATTCATAGAAACTAATATACAGATTTAAATTGCTAAATTTATTAAAGCAGCATTAAAGATTTTTGTGTCTTCATGCAGCGCAAAGTGGTTGTTTTCTTACGAAAGCTAAAAAATAGTACCTGCGTAAAATCATTTAATCATAAATACTTTTTCTTGTGTAGAATACACGGCCGATTGATTGTAATGCGACAGCAAACGTCACTTTTTCGAACAAAATGAAATATCCGCCATTATGATTACATGGCCGACCTTTGTTTTTAATTCAAAATAATTGTAAAATTTTTTTGCAAATATCTCGGTAAATACTCTATAGAAGGTATTGTGTGTAATAATTAGACACAGTGACGTAACTACTAGTGTTAAGTGGAGGGGGGTCTTGCCATACCTTCTCCGTCCTATTCGCTAATTTAAATGATGGGTCCACGAGACAAAAATTGCAGGGATACGAGATTTGTAGTTTGTAAATTACGCCATGGATGGGAAACCTATTTAAAATCAATGGAATAGAGCTCGGAAAATGTACCACCCATCTCAGATTAACGCCCACGAGTTTTAGATTCTGATATTCGATTATCTGCGCCATCTACCTTTACTTTACTTTAATTAATTCGTATGCACTCTTTCATAAACAATCTGTTTTAATATGCTCGGCCATTTTTTCTGTACTGTTCTATACAATAAAAAAATTTCGACCATATTTCGCTAATGTGATTCGGGCTTTTTCGAACTGTAAATTTTTTGGAAACAATTTTTGCAATCATCTCTGCTCTAATTGACTAACCATCCTCTAGTTTCGCCACAATAAGAGCTTTTGCCACTTCAGATACTTGACCTGGCATTGCCAATGAATAAAATAACACAATTAGTTGTACCGCTGACAGTGACACTGACAGTGACAGTTGTCACATTTACAAGGTAGATGGTAAGCTTTTTTATTTATTTTTATTCTTACTATACAAAATATTAACAAACACAAACGGGTTCCGTTTCTGAAAAAAGGTCGTTCCTCCACGTTCCCCCTCCAATACACCACTGGCTCACATTTAGAGTGTCATCTAAAGGTGCAATCAATGTGGGCCATGGTATTCTGTAAAAAAGAAAGATTTTCCGCGAATTTGAAATTAATAGCAAGTTTATTTATGTACGTACACTTAAATTGCATAGCTGTCTAGGATCAATTCATTTAAGGATGTGACCGTCGGAAGGTGTTTGAGTGATCTGAAGGGTTTACCTGTAAATGAAGATGGTATTGCTTATTAGTTTATTATCGATGGATACACCGCGAGTGTCGGGAGTCATGGAGATGCGAGAGGTATAAACGTGGGCCTATTGTGGAAGGCAATCGATAGGGTTGTTAATGCGGGAGCGTCGGAGGCCCAGCTGATCGCATCGCCGGCATCGGCACTCTCTGGGTGTCAGATCCAGAGGTATCAGTCGTCCGCGTCAGTGGTGCGGGGGCCCGTTTGAAAGATTTATCCGGCGCGCTCAATCATTTTTCACGAGAGGCGCGCATCCTAGACGAAGCCGCAGGAGACGCTGCCGGTGATTGGCACTGACAACTTGTCAACGCGACGGTGCGCCGCGTCCGCGGAATACCTCCACGGCCGGGGTGCGCGTGCGCCCGCTAAAGGCGGCCATTGGACGAAAGGAGGGGCCACCGACTGACAGATCATTCATCCGAGCCCCACTCTGCCCCCGCGGACGGCCGTGATTGACAGTTGGCAGACGACTGCGGAGCGCGCAGGACCTCCGCACGCATACTCTGTACAAGCCACGGCGGTGAGCCCCAGGTGCAGCACGTGGACGACGCGTGTGATGTGACAGCGCCCCCCTCCGCGAGTGGACAGTGATCGGGCCCGGGCCCCGCGAGTGTGTGTTGTGAAGTGACCAATACAAGGAGACACGGTGGCCCAAGCATCAGAATACCCCAGCGCGGCGGCGGCCAGGGCTTTCATGGCTCAGCCACGGGTACGACGTCCAAAACCTGATACCACCAGCTCGCGCACAGTGCTCCAAAAAAAAAACGGAAAACATCCAAGTGCTACCTACCAAAGAAATTAAAACGCGCGCCAAAAATTTATAAAAAAAAAAACGGCGCGCCCGTGTGTGGGGGTGTAAATCAAAATTTACACGGGCGCCATATTCAAAAAAAAATTTGAATTACTCACCGCATAAATCAACCCATCCGCTCACCATTTCTGGATGGAAAAGTTTCCGTCGCAAAAAGTCGCGGGAAATCAAGTTACCAAATCTATTGGAACAAGTGCAAATAGTGAGCAAATAGAGTCAATAGCATTACCACCTATAAGGTTTCTACACTCGAGTGCGTAAAGGAGATTTCAATCTCTTTAAAAAAAGAAGAACCAAAAATAGTGCTTCTCGATAATGTGCAGTAAAAAGTGCACGCAAAAAATGTGTTGATGTTTTTTGCACCTTGTATTGCGATGACTGTCTGGAAATAAGCCTTATCGCGTTTTGAAGGAGCGTTGACACCGTTTCTTGCGACGATTCGGCGCGGCCGAAAAAAGTCTTCTCTCGCGGTTTTTGCGACGAACGAAAAAATTGCTGTTGTCAATCAGCGTTTGGAATGAATTAATTTTGGAGGCGATTTAACGGCGCAATTCGCGCCCTCTGAGTTTGGAATATTGTTTTAATCGTTATCATAACTTTTAACATGCCATTTCTACTAAAAATTGCCTAGAAAAAAAGTCATCATTTATTCTACTTAAAAACTCTCTGAAAGTTTATAAATATTATCATACCATTTCTAGTCATCGTTAATTCTACTTGAAAACTCTAGAAATTTCTAATTGGACGGTCTGCAAGATTTTAGTCATGGGGTTTTAATCTTTTATCTTGCCGTTTCTACTTAAATCTATTTGGAAACTTAATGAACATTAGTTCTTAGTCATCGTTAATTCTACTAGAAAACTCTGGAAAATGAACGGAAGTTTCCACATTTTTTTCATACTATTTCTACTTGGAACTGCCAGAAAAAAATATTGAATTCTACTTGAAAACTGTAGAAAATGAATGGAAGTTTCTAAGTGGATTGTCTAAAAAAATTAAAGCAAGATTTTAGTCATGGGGTTTTAATCTTTTATCTTGCCGTTTCTACTTGAATCTATTTGGAAACTTAATGAACATTTTTAATCATCATTTATTCTACTGGAAAATTCTGGAAAATGAATGGGAGTTTCAAAATATTATCATACCATTACTACAGTTTTTAATCATCGGTAATTCTACTAGAAAACTCTGGAAAATGAATGGAAGTTCCACATTTTTTTCATAGTATTTCTACTTGGAACTGCCAGAAAAAAAAATAAATGAGAAAGAATTTTGGATTTGAGGCGATTTAGCGGCGGATTTCGTGCCCTCTTTGTTTGGAAAATTGTTTTATCCGTTAACATAACTTTTCTACTAAAAATTTGCTTGAAAAACTTTGCCAGTTTTAATGTTTTATCATGCCGTTTCTTCTGAAAACAGTTCGGAAAAATGCAAGTTTTTAGGTATCATTTATTCTACTAGAAAACTCTTTGGAAAATGAATGGGAGTTTCTAAATATTATCATACTATTACTACAGTTTTTAGTCATCGTTAATTCTACTAGAAAACTCTGGAAAATGAATGGAAGTTTCCACATTTTTTTCATACTATTTCTACTTGGAACTGCCAGAAAAAATAAATGAGAATGAATTTTGGATTTGAGGCGATTTAGCGGCGGATTTCGTGCCCTCTTTGTTTAGAAAATTGTTTTATCCGTTAACATAACTTTTCTACTAAAAATTTGCTTGAAAAACTTTGCCAGTTTTAATGTTTTATCATGCCGTTTCTTCTGAAAACAGTTCGGAAAAATGCAAGTTTTTAGGTATCATTTATTCTACTAGAAAACTCTTTGGAAAATGAATGGAAGTTTCTAAATATTATCATACCATCACTACAGTTTTTAGTCATCGTTAATTCTACTAGAAAACTCTGGAAAATTAATTAAAGTTTCCACATTTTTTTCATACTATTTCTAGTTGGAACTGCCAGAAAAAATAAATGAGAATGAATTTTGGATTTGAGGCGATTTAGCGGCGGATTTCGTGCCCTCTTTGTTTGGAAAATTGTTTTATCCGTTAACATAACTTTTCTACTAAAAATTTGCTTGAAAAACTTTGCCAGTTTTAATGTTTTATCATGCCGTTTCTTCTGAAAACAGTTCGGAAAAATGCAAGTTTTTAGGTATCATTTATTCTACTAGAAAACTCTTTGGAAAATGAATGGGAGTTTCTAAATATTATCATACTATTACTACAGTTTTTAGTCATCGTTAATTCTACTAGAAAACTCTGGAAAATGAATGGAAGTTTCCACATTTTTTTCATACTATTTCTACTTGGAACTGCCAGAAAAAATAAATGAGAATGAATTTTGGATTTGAGGCGATTTAGCGGCGGATTTCGTGCCCTCTTTGTTTAGAAAATTGTTTTATCCGTTAACATAACTTTTCTACTAAAAATTTGCTTGAAAAACTTTGCCAGTTTTAATGTTTTATCATGCCGTTTCTTCTGAAAACAGTTCGGAAAAATGCAAGTTTTTAGGTATCATTTATTCTACTAGAAAACTCTTTGGAAAATGAATGGGAGTTTCTAAATATTATCATACTATTACTACAGTTCTTAGTCATCATTGATTCTACTAGAAAACTCTGGAAAATGAATGGATGTTTCCACATTTTTTTCATACTATTTCTACTTGGAACTGCCAGAAAAAAATAAATGAGAATGAATTTTGGATTTGAGGCGATTTAGCGGCGGATTTCGTGCCCTCTTTGTTTGGAAAATTGTTTTATCCGTTAAAATAACTTTTCTACTAAAAATTTGCTTGAAAAAACATGCTAATTTTAATGTTTTATCATGCCATTTCTTCTAAAAAACAGTTCGGAAAAATGCAAGTTTTTGGGCATCATTTATTCTACTAGAAAACTCTTTGGAAAATGAATGGGAGTTTCTAAATATTATCATACTATTACTACAGTTTTTAGTCATCGTTAATTCTACTAGAAAACTCTGGAAAATTAACGGAAGTTTCCACATTTTTTTATACTATTTCTACTTGGAACTGCCAGAAAAAAATAAATGAGAATGAATTTTGGATTTAAGGCGATTTAGCGGCGCATTTCGCGCCCTCTTTGTTTGGAAAATTGATTTATCCATTAACATAACTTTTCTACTAAAAATTTGCTTGAAAAAACATGCCAATTTTAATGTTTTATCATGCCATTTCTTCTAAAAAACAGTTCGGAAAAATGCAAGTTTTTGGGCATCATTTATTCTACTAGAAAACTCTCTGGATGAATGGTAGTTTCTATATTTTATCATACCGTTTCTACTTTGAACTGCCAGAAAAATAAATGAGTATTAATTTTGGATTTAAGGCGATTTAACAGCGCAATTCGCGCCCTCTGTAGTTGGAAAATTGTTTTATCCGTTAACACAACTTTTCTACTAAAAAAATTGCCTGGAAAAAAATGTAGTTTTAATATTTTTTTAATGCCATTTCTACCAAAAACTATCTGGAAAAATATGCAAGTTTTTAGTCATCATTTATTCTACTGGAAAACTCTCTGGAAAATGAATGGGTGTTTCTAAATTTTATCATACCGCTTCTACTTAGAACTGCAAGAAAAATGAATGAGAATGAATTTTGGATTTAAGGTGATTTAACAGCGCAATTCGCGCCCTCTGTATTTGGAAAATTGTTTTATCCGTTTCTACTAAAAATTTCCTGGAAAAATATGCAACTGTTAATATTTCTACTAAAAACTATCTGGAAAAATAAATAGAAGTTTTAGTCATCCTGTTTATGCATTTTATCATTCCGTTTTTACTTAAAACTGTCTGGAAAATAAATGCAGCAAAAGTTTAGTCATCATTTATTCTACTGGAAAACTCTCTGGAAAATGAATGGAATTTTCTTAATATTTTCATACCATTTCTACTTAGAACTGCCAGAAAAATGAATGAGAATTAATTTCGGGTTTGAGATTTCACAGCGCAGTCCTCTGTGTTTTGAGAATTGTTTTATACGTTATCGTAACTTTTCTACTAAACATTGCATGGAAAGATATGCAACTGTTAATATTTTTCATTCCATTTTTTCTGGAAAAAAACTGTGGAAAAATAAATGGAAGTTTTTAGTCATTCCGTTTGGGTATTTTGTCATTCCATTTCTACAACTGTCTGGAAAAGTTTAGTCATAATTTATTCTACTGAAAACTCTGCAAAATGAATGGAAGTTTATATATTTGTTCATACAATTTCTACTTAGAACTTTTTATAGCAGTTGCGAATTAATTTTGGGTTTAAGGCGATTTAACAGCACAATTCGCGCCCTGAGTGTTTGAAAAATGGTTTTATCCCTTAACATAACTTCTCTACTAAAAAATTGCCTGGAAAAATATGCAAGTTTTAATTTTTTTCTCATGACATTTCTACTAAAAACTGTTTGGTAAAATGCAAGTCTGTGGGCATCATTTATTCTACTTGAAAACTCTTTGGAAAATGAATGGGAGTTTCTAATTTTTGTCATCCCATTTCTACTTAGAAATGCCAGAAAAATGAATGCAAATGAATTTTGGATTCAAGACGATTTAACGGTGCAATTCTCGTCCTCAGTGTTTAGAAAATTGTTTTATACTTTATTATGAATTTTCTCCTAAAAATTGCCTGGAAAAATATGCAACTTTTAATATTTAAAAAATCTGTCTGGAAAAATAAATGGAAGTTGTGTGTCATCCCTTACGCATTTCTGCTTAAAACTGTCTGGAAAAGTTTAGTCATCATTTATTTTACTGAAAAATCTCTGGAAAATGAATGGGAGTTTATAAATTTTATAATTTATAATTCTATTTCTATAAGAATCAATGGTATACCACCCGACGCAAATTTAAAAGGCAATGCTGTACAAATTTTATCATACCGTTTCTACTTAGAACTACTAGAAAAATAAGTGAGACTGAATTTTGGATTTAAGGCGATTTAACAGCGCAATTCGCGCCCTTTGTGCTTGGAAAATTGTTTTATCCGTTATCATAACTTTTCTACTAAAAATTGCATGGAAAGATATGCAACTTTTAATATTTTTCTTTCCATTTCTACTGAAAAAGGTGTCTGGAAAAATAAATGGAAGTTTTTAGTCATTCAGTTTGGGTATTTTGTCTCTAGAAAATGAATGCAAGGTTTTTTTTTTATCTTACCATTACTACTTGAAACTATTTGGAAAATAAATGGAAGTTTTTAGTCTACTGGAAAACTCTCTAGAAAATGAATTGAAGTTTCTATATTTTATCACACCATTTCTACTTAAAACTGTCTGAAAAAAAATGCAAAATTTAAGTCATGGGGTTTTAATATCCTATCTTACAATTTCTCCTTAAAACTGCCGGAAAAATGAGTGCAAGATTTTATTAGTCATGAGGTTTTAATCTTTTATCATACCATTTTTACTTAAAACTATCTGGAAAATGAATGGGAGTTTTTAGTCGGTTACACAATCTTCTTCAACCGGAGACTATGCGCTAAGTCTTTTAATCTTTCGAAACAAAAAGGAAAGAGCAGTGCAACTCTTCATTAATATTTGTGCTGATCTCACAATCCTAAAAACTCTTCCGTCGCGACATGAAAATAAACAAAAAGAGAAACTCTTCCGTCGCGATTTGAAAATAAACAAAGAGTCTTCTGTCAAGTGCCAGGATCTCATTTATAGCATTTGCGTCTCTTGGCGAAGGCAAAGAAACAAATAATGCAATGGACTTATTTTTTTTTTCTTGGTAAGATGTTTCGCCCTCTTCAACCAGAGACTATGCGTCTTTCAATCTTCCGAAACTAAGGAAAAAGCAGTGCAAGTCTTGATTAACATAATTTTCATTGGGGAAAGAGAAAATCTTCCGTCGCGACATGAAAATAAACAGTCTTCTGGATCTCATTTATAGTATTTGCATCTCTTGAAAGGCAAAGGAAAATTAATGCAATGGACTATTTTTTTTTTTGGCAAGATGTTCGCCTGTTAAAACATCTCTTCCGCCAGAGACTATGTGCTAGGTCTTTTATTTCTTTCGAAACGAAGGAAAAAGCAGTGAAACTCTTGATTACTGAAAATGATAAAATGCGAAGACTGAAAGATTTCGGTCGATGGCTATTTGTAGCATTGAAGTTTTGATCTGCTACAGCTTTTGTATCTCCTCGTAAGAAGCAAAAAGGAAATTGTGTTAAGGACTATAGAGTCTGGGTGAAACATAGAGGCGGCACTTCCAAAAGGGCGAGAGGTTACTAATGTTTTTTTTTTTTTTAAATAATACCAAGGAAAAAGTTTTATAGATTTTCATGAAAATAATAAAATTGCGAAGTCTGAAAGATTTCGATAAAGGGAAGTTTCGATACGTTACAGCTTTTATTTCTCGTAAAAAGCAAAAAGAAAATAGTACTAAGGACTATAGAAATGCAGAGGCACTTCCAAAAGAGCGGCGTTGTCGGTGTTGTCCATCTTTTGCACATCCTTGCAGTTGCAGAAGATAAACTTGATCGTGCGACAATTTTTGACGCCTGAAAAATTCATGCAAGTTTCGAGTCCTGGTGTTGAGATTGTTTTGCCTATTAAACACGTCAATTCTAATAAATACTGTCCGAAAAAAGGGCGCCATAAACTTGACTCATCTCGTGCGACAATTTTCTTTTCGACGTCTCTTCTGAAGGACCATCAATTTTATCAAACATTTCACCCACTAAATACCGTCAGAAAAATCGATGCAAGTTTCGTGTCTTGGCGTTAAAAATGTTTTGCCATTAAACACGCATTTTCTACTAAATACTGTCTGAAAAATTGAAAAATTGAAAAAGATGGCAATTTTTGATATCTCTAAAGGACTAAATACTGTCCGAAAAATTAACGCAAATTTGTTTTAATATCTTCTATTACCATTTCAACTAAACACTTGGAAAAAAATATGTAATTCTTTATTCATAGTATCACAATATTTTTGCTGCGGTTCATCAATTGTAGGAAAAGCTTTGTCTGCCTTATACATTTTCCACCAATGTGTCCGTTTTTGGAAAACAAAAAAATCAAAATAAATGTATAAAATCACCTCCCCCAGATGGATCGAAAAATGAAGTATTAACATTTCGGTTCTTGTCAAGTGCCAGGTTCTCATTTGTGTCTTAAAAAGCAAAGAAGAAGTAATCGCGCTGGACTATAATTTTTGACTATTTTTGCTAAGGTTTAACAATTTTAGAAAAAAAAATGTTGCCTTCCTTTTCGTGCATTTTCCACCAAGGTGTCCTTTTTGGAAGACTAGAAAAAGTGTTTTGTCTTCTTGTCAAGTGCCAGATTCTCATTTTTTTGTCTTAAAAAGCAAAAGAAAAAGTAGTAGTGCTGTGGATTATAATTTTTGGAAACGCGTAAAACCCATCTTTCCCACTAGAACTACGTGACGGGTCTTCTTGTGCGGTGTTTCAATCTTTCGAAAGGAATAAAAAATAAGTACCATTCTTTCTTAAAGGTAATAATACAATTTATTGCACCTCCGTACATGAGTTACAAATGGCCAGAGTCCTTATTAATATTACTTTTCGAAAATGACCTCCTTCCGTCGCGATAGTTCAAACTGTCTGAAATTAAAGGGAGTCTCTTTAGCCTCTTACCATTTTCGCAAATGTATTCATCAGAAAAATAAACTGCAGCTGAGTTCCGTCGCGACAGTTCAAACTGTTTGAAAATAAAGGGAACGATGCTTGTGAATACCTGAAAAGTTTTTTCTGTGTTGGCAGCAACTCTTTCCGTCGCTATGGTGCAGTCTGTTGAAAAATAAAGGGAGCAACGCTTGTCAATGTTTATTAAGTGTTTTCTTTGTGGATAATACCATTTCCAACAAAAATTGCTTGAAAGAAATCCTCATGATGCCGGAGGCATAACCATTTCGTTAGAGTTCGGTGGAGATCCGTCCTGTAGCTCTTGTTAAAAAATAAAGGGAGCAATGCTTGTCAATATTTAAAAAGTGTTTTCTTTGTTGATAATACCATTTCTAACAAAAATTATCTGAAATGAAAATAATAAAATGCGGAGGCATAACGATTTCGTCCGATTTCGTCGATTCATCCTGTAGTTCTTGTGTACTGGAGTTTCAATAAACCATTGCAATTATATCTCTTGAAGCAAAGCAAACTGGTGCTATGGATTATAATGGATACACGATAAAATATTGTTTTTATTTCTCCTGAAATAAATATTTGGAAATACATTAAACTTGAGGCAGAATCAAATAGTGCTATGGATTATAATTTTTGGAAACTCGTTAAACTCTTGAAACAGTGAGAAATAGTGCCAAAGATTATAATATTTATTTATTTGTAGTACATTACTCGTATTAACATAATATGGCAAGTAATTCGTATGCAAAAAAAAATAACAAAAATTTTAATAGCAAGTTCATTTCTTTGTACCTAAAATGGTGTATATATTGCAAAAAAGTCGTGACTGAATGGGTAATACCAAAGTAAAAAAATAAAAAAAATCCTTGTACCTGTAGTTATCTTCAAGCTGGTGATTTCTAATCTAATATCAAGCTCTTGTGGCAATATTTTGCTTCTTTTTGCCTTAATTTTTGGCATTATTTGTCTCAAAAGAGTTTATTTGGAAACATGGTCAATTCTTCCGTCGCGATATTGCAAGTTCCATAAATTAGGCTACGGCTTGTCGATGTTTGAGAAATGTTTTCTTCGTCATCTCAAAAATCAACTGGAGAAATTCTAGATTTCAATCTCATGAAAATATTTAAATGCGAAGGCTGAATGACTTCAATCAATGACATCTGATAAATTAGGCAACCAATGATGCTACGGCTAGTCGATGTTTAAGAAATGTTTTCTTCGTCACCCCAAAAATGAAATGGAAAAGTTCTAGATTTCAATCTCATGAAAATATTAAAATGTGAACACTGAAAGATTTCCATCAATGACATCTGTAGCTCTTATGTATTGGAACTTTTAACAATATTTGCGTTAATCCTACCATTTTCATCCATGACGAAGTGTCAACTTTTCCGTTTTGATATTTCAAGTTCTATAAATTAGGGAAGCAATGATGCCGAGGCTTGTCAATGTCTGAGAAACGTTTTCTTCGTTAACCGAAAAGTTAACTAGAAAAAATTCAGTTTTATAAAAATATTTAAATGCGAAGACTGAATGACTTGACTTCAATCAATGACCATATGTAGCTCTTATAGATATATATATATATATATATCAAAGTGTTAATAAACTATTTGTATCTCTCCAAAGGTTAAAATTAGTGCTGGTGATCATAAATTTTGGCATCATGTTTAACACACATTTTCTATCAAAGGCTATGTCTTTAGCTGTGATGTTTAAATCTTTTGAAATGAAAAATAAAGTAGTTTTCTATCAAAGGCAATGTCTTTAGTTAGTGTTTAAATATTTTGAAATGAAAAATTTATTCATACTTGCTTTAAAAAAAAAAGGACAACTCTTCCGTCGCGATATTGCAAGTTCCATAAATTACGGAAATAATGATGCTACGTCTTATCGATGTTTGAGAAATGTTTTCTTCGATAATCGAAAAATTAACTGGATTTTTTTTATATTAACCTCATGAAAATATCATAATGCGACGGCTAATAAACTTCATCAATTACCATCTATGGCTCTTATGTATCGTAGTGTTAATAAACTATTGGTACCTCTTCATCAAAGGTTAAAAATAGTGCTGTGAATTGTAATAGTTGGAGAAATGTTTAACGCACTTTTTCTATTAAAGGCTATGGCTCAAATCGTGTTGTTTAAAAAAAAAGTAATGCTACACTTAATTCGCATTTGCTCTAATTGTTTATTTCACCAATAACTTCCTTGATTAATATTTGCATTAATTCTCCAATTCGTCGGGAAAAAAGCGGCAACTCTTCCGTCGCGAAATTTCAAACTCTTTAAAAATAAGGGAAGTTATGGTGTGCTACAGTCCAGCAACGTTTGAAGAGTGTTTTCGCTGTTGACAAAACCATTTTCACTTAAAACGGCTCGGAAAAAAAACTTTTATGAATAATAAAACGCAAAGGCTGAAAGAGAAACGATGGTGCTGCGGCCTATCAACGTCTGAAGAGTGTTTCCTCCGTTGATAAAAATATCATTTCGACTAAAAGCTGCCTGGAAAAAATTTGGGATTTAATTTTTTTTAAGAATAATAAAACGCAAATCTTGTAAGCCTTACGGTCGATGGCCGTGTGTAGTTCTTGTGCATTGGAGTATTAATTATGGTTAAAATGCGACTTTTGTAATCTCTTCCGTCGCGACTTTTCAATCTTTTAAAAATAACCGAAACAGTGATCTAACGGTCCATAAACATTTGAAGAGTGTTTCCTCCGTTGATAATACAATTTCCATCGAAAACTGTTCGGAAAAAATCTTTTAAGAATAATAAAACGCAAATCTTTCAGCGTTTTGGTCGATGGCCGTGTGTAGCTCTTGTGCACTAAAGTTTTAATAAACTGTGTTTAATTATCATTAAAATACTACTTTTTGTAGTTGCTAGAAAATTTGTGTTGCCTTCTAACAGTTTCCAAAAACCGTTTTGCCCGCCAAGTCTTCAGTTAAAAAAAAATTCTCGTAAATTGCTTGGAATGCAGGTTTTCTTTTCTTCAGTTTTCATTGTGCAATATCTTTAAATAGTAATTTTTTTAAAATTATTTTGCTCTGAAACAACTGCTATTATGGTGTTTAAATATCTGTGAAGAAAAATACAAAAATAGTGCTTCGAATTATCAATATTAAAGAAATTCTATGGCAAGTAATTGCAGCTTTGTTAACTCTTGGAAAAACTTCCATGTTCATCGCATGGTCGTTAATCTCTTTAAAATAATTCCAAAATATTGCCACAGTGGCCCACACTTTGTTTAGTGAAATGCGTTGTCTTTAATTAAATAATTGTTTGGGACAATTGGTCGAATTTATTGACAAATACTTGTCCATTATTAATATTTCGTAAAACACTTTTGGTTCAGTTTTTAATATTTTGTAATATTTCTTGAGAATTCAATTATTTTCTAAGAAATAATAATAATTCAACGTTCAAAAATATTGATAGCTATAGTAGTTCATTACTATTTCGTAAAATACTTGTGTTATTAATATTTTATGGTTCAAATCTTCTAAGATTTAAAATCGTGATCATGTCTTGGACATCTCCAAAACCCGGATTGATTGATGACGGGTTTGAATGGTACGAAAATAAACTCGAAAAAGAAGTTTCAATTCCGCTGCTAACTCCGGAAAGTAAATCTTCTACAATAATAATTTACATCACGGCATCTGTTGGATATCTTAAATGAAATGCCTTTAAAAATAGAACTGTTGTATTAATCAAATAAGGGCAACGGAAATTTTCTGAAAAAAAAAATTGATTTACTAATCCAAGAAAAATAATTTTAGAATTTTATTTGTGGCACTACTACAATTATTTGATCTGCCTGATGAAGCCACTGAAACAATTGTAGTCGGTGTAATAAAAAGTGAAATTCTAACATTCGTGTTTTACTGTAAAGTTTTCGAACGAAGTTCCACCAAGTAGGTAATAGCCTTTTTTAGATAGAAGAGAGTTATGGGAAAATTTTTCCAATTCCTTCAAATAACCCGATCTACAGAAGATTTTTCTCAGATGGAAGAAAATTACGGAAATGTCGCATCTACGAAATACCATCCCTGTATGTGCGTTATTCAGTGTTCTTCGAAAAGTTAAGTTTACTGGTGTATTTGTGAAGTGTAAGAAAAGAAAAGGACGTAATGATCTAAGGTAAAAAAATTAGAATTAATTTACACAAACCGGCCTTGAGTTCAGAAGTTAGTGTAAGTCGTACTTATTAATTAAAACGAGTTCAAATGGTAAATAAAATTATCAAGAAATTGTGAAGTTCAGAAGTTAGTGTAAGTCGTGCTTATTAATTACTCAATTATCAAAAAATTGTGAATTTCTTCAGAAAAAAAAAATCATTAGGAATTATTCTACAAGCATGAATTCTATAATGGCCAATAAAAGTGACAACTCAGTTATGAAACCACCGTTATTTTTTTTTAGATTTATTGTGAATTTATTTATTTATTATTAAACCAATAATACAAAATTAGAAACAAAATCTAACATACAAATTAAATTAAATTTAAATCGCAAGAAAACAAATTAACAAAAATTAAAATCTAAATCAATGTTCCTTAAAATCATAAATAAATTTTCTTCAGAAAAGATATTTCTTTAGGATTTACTGTATTATAATAAAACGTTTCGTATAACTTGAATATTAATTTTTCAATGTTCCTTAAAATCATAAATAAATTTTCTTCAGAAAAGATATTTCTTTAGGATTTACTGTATTATAATAAAACGTTTTGTATAACTTGAATATTAATTTGTCAATGTTCCTTAAAATCATAAATAAATTTTCTTCAGAAAAGAAATTTCTTTAGGATTTACTTTATTATAATAAAACGTTTTATATAACTTGAATATTAATTTTTGTGACTTGACTTTTTGTGAAGTGTTTGTCATGTTTGAAAATGGCAATTCCGTAATTCGGGAAATCATCGAATATACTTTTAACTTTGTTTTGTATAACTTGAATATTTATTTTTGTGACTTGACTTTTTGTGAAGTGTTTGTCATGTTTGAAAATGGTAATTGTACTTACCGAAACTTAAGTCACAAAAATAAATATTCAAGTTATACAAAACAAGGTTAAACGTGTTTTATTATATCGTGTGAGCCACAAAATTTTGTTTCGAAGTTGGCTGTGAGATAAATGAGGTATGTCGCATATTATTACGTCATGAGACTAGAATTAGATTAAAAAAAACTAAATTAATCTCAGACATGACTGCTATGTTTCTCTCTCTCAGGCATGGCCAACTCAATTACATTATATTTTTTTATTTTATTTTAAGCTACTTAGTTTTTATATATATTTTCCCTGTAATAAGATCTGTTGGGAAATAAACATATTATTATTATTATTAACTCAGAAACAAAATTCTGAGGCTCACACCTTGGTATCCCTTCAAAATATATAATAAAGTAGAAGCCTCCGGCATCAACAATTACTGAACAATTATACAGACAAAAACATTGATTATAAATATAAAACAAACAAAAAAAACTTGAATCAAAACTCAAAACAAAGTCTACAGATAAATAATAGTGCAAACTCGATTACTCAAAAATATTCATTTTTGACGAAATACTGTACACGTATGAAGACAAATACTGAATTAATAAAAACTTTGCAAACGTCCGTCGGAAAGTTTCCATCACTGCACGTGTTTTCCTTTCAAATGTTTCGCGAATAAACAAGACTGCGTCGTATAGATAATTCTAAATTGCTGAACGTACTATTTTTTTTTCGTTTTATTCCCATGTTTATAAATCTTGGTATTTCGCTTACATTTCTGCGAAACCGAAAAGTATTCGCGCGTAGAATTTCTTTTTCTTTTTTTTTTATAATTAATTCCGACTAAAAATATTTCTTATAGTTAGTTCTAAATTGCTAAAAGTCCGTTTTTTTTTTTGTACCTTTGTTTCTGAATCTTTGAACTTCTACGAAACCTTTTTTGTACCTATGTTTCTGAATCTTGGTATTTTCCTTGAACTTCTACGAAACCGAAGAATATTTTCTCGTGACATTTATTTTTCTTTATTTCCGACTAAAAATATTTCTTATAGTTAATTCTAAATTGCTGAAAGTCCGTTTGTTTTTTATATTTCTTATAGTTAATTCTAAATTGCTGAAAGTCCGTTTGTTTTTTCTGTACCTTTGTTTCTGAATCTTGGTATTTTCCTTGAACTTCTACGAAACCGAAGAATATTTTCTCGTGACATTTATTTTTCTTCATTTCCGACTAAAAATATTTCTTATAGTTAATTCTAAATTGCTGAAAGTACGTTTGTTTTTCTATACTTATATTTCTGAATTTTGGTATTTTGCTTGAACTTCTACGCTCCTGGCATTTGTTTTTCCTTTTTTTTATACATATTTCCGACTGAAAATATTTAAAATTCTAACGGCGTGTTTGGTGCGTCGATAAAAGAAAATTTGCGCTTAGCATATTCTTTCTTGCATCAAAAAATATTCGAACATCATATGGACTAAAATTCTTTGCGATTTTTTGTTGTGTCGGTGCAATGGAACGCGTTTCTGAAGGTTTTTCACTTGCGACGGAAAACGTTGAAACATTTTTGTTTTTGTTTACAAAGCAGCGTATTTTTTTTTTTCTGAAAAAACCTAATTTTACCCAACAAAGACTTGCAATAAAAGATTCTGTGTTTCCATCAAACATTTTCAATAGATTTTTTTTACTGTATCAAAACACACATGCATTTTTGTTTATGTTTACAAAGCAATTTTTGTATTTTTTTTTTCTCTGAAAAATCCTAATAATAAAAGATTGTGTTTCCATCAAACATTTTAAATCGATTTTTTTTACTGTATCAAAACACAGATGCTTCAGGGATCGAACCTGGAACCCCCAGTTTGCTAGCTTGAGGCGCTGCTATTTGCGCCAGCAGTTCCAATAAATAGTTTTAATAGAATTTTTGAGAGAATTTGTTATTTTATTGAACAGATGTGTGTATTTATCGAATCAAACAGTTTCGATGAATTTGATTTCTTAGAAAAAATAGAAAAAAGATTGTTTCCGGTAGAAGTTTACTGAAGTGAAGATTACAATAAAATGCTAGTTATTTTTATTATACTGTTTTGGTGGATTTCTTATGCTAATTCTTGATTTTATTAAACGAACATTTCTATAAAAAAATGTTCATCAAACAGTTTTGAAAGATTTCTTTTGAATACCGTTTTGGTAGATTTTTCATGCTAATTCTTAATTTTATTAAACAAAGATTTCTATAAAAAATGTTTTGAAAGATTTCTTATGAAAATGTACGTCTAACAAAGGCTACAATAAAAAGTTGTGTATTCCCATCCATAATAGATATTTAAATTTGAATTTATTTACCTTTTTATAAAAAAAAAACATGTACATAAAAATAAATTTCAAAGTTCACATACAAAAATAGAAATGCAGTTGATAATACTACAAACACAAATATAAATTAACGAATTATAATAAAATATTATAATAATTCCAAATAGACAATATATAATATACACATTTTTTTCTGAAAAATTGTGATTAAGATATACAAAGATTACACAGTTACATCGGTGATGTTTTTATTTCTCCATTCATAAACTTTAAATACGGTAAATATTAACAACAAAAATCTTGCGTCTTACGTTTTTATTTTTTACACCTCAATTTTTTTTCACTTTAAAATTTTTCGTATTAATTAACAGAGGTATTTTTATTAAATACATTAGTAAATAATTAACGGTGCTTTAATACCACCGCGAGGACTTCTTGTGGGACAACTGGTGCCGACGACGACCAAAACGCGGCGGTTCCACCGAAACCAGTTTTTGAAAACCATTCCGCCCGATAAAGTGCGTGGATCTTGTAAAAAAAAATAAATAGAAAAGTGCGTCGTTGATGCGTTTGTTTATGCGTGAGTGTCGTGTCTTGAAAATAAAAAGAAGGAAAACCCGTTTTCGAAAAGGAGTAGGAAGACAAATACCTTCGGTTGTTTATTTTTATTGGCTAACATTCGAAGAAATATAATACGGAGGTGTTGTTGTTAACACTTGTCTTAATGCAAACTGTTCGTTTGAATTAATGGTTGAAAATTTCACTTTATTGGTACTAGTTTCAGGGGCGGCTCGTTGTATAGAGCCAAGGAGCCATGGCACTACCTGTAGTTTCAAGTTGAGCAAGAATTTTTAATTAATTCTTAAAACACTTACTTTGGTCTAGGAAGATAAATCTTTCTTTATTTCTTCAAAAAGGAGTGGGAGGGGGGATATTGTATAAGTGGCTCTGTCATCAACATGTTCCACGAGCCGCCACTGACTAGTTTCATCAAGTAATACACTGTATCACAAAGTAATGGCAGTCTTTGCTCGTATCATCAATTTTTCATTTTTTGTGACTCATCGGACATCATCAAACAATTCGTTGTATCAGAAAGTAATGGCTTCAACAATCAATCGTATGATGGTTAATATTTCGAAATATAATTCCTACCAACCGTATGTGACTGAATGGCGTAAGCTTTTGCAAAAAAAAAAGAAAATTATCAACACTCACATCCACCAATAAATATTTCCTTAATTTTGAGAAAACTGGATCTGAGCACAAATAAAAATTCTTACTACTAAATGATCTTTATTCGTTCTTACATTAATAAAGACATAATATACACAAATAGCATGTTTTTTTTTCATTTTCAAAGGCTATCGAACTGCCATCAAAATTCTTAAATTTATGGAAATTCTAATTGATTAAAAAAAAAAATATGTAAACAATTATAATCGATCTAAAACTTTCCAATTTTACCAAAAATACATTCTAGATTATATTTCTATAAAAATTTATACGCAACTATTTGCTTAATTTTGAGAAAATTCAATCTAAAGTTTAATTAAATTTCTTAAAACTCATAAACATTTCAGTAAACTAAAAGAAATGTTAGGAAATGGCCTCCGTCTTGAAACTCTCTGAATTTGCTATAAATACATTCTAAATTATATTTCTGTAGAAACTTGCGCACAAATATTTTATTTATTTTGAGAAAATTCGATCGAAACAGAGTGTGAAATTTTTAAAAATTATGAAAATTCCACCAGATTAAAATATGGTAAAAACAATTGCGTTCGTCTTTAAACTTACCAAATTTACTATAGATACATTCTAAAGTATGTATCTGTATAAATCTATGCACAACTGTTTTCTTTATTTAAAAAAAAATTCGTTCTGAACAGAGAATAAAACTTCTAAAAATTCAAGAAAATTCCACTGAATTAAAATATTATAAAAACAGTTGCCATCGACTTGAAACTCCTCAAATTTATCATAAATACATTCTAAATTATATTTTTGTATAAATCTATCCACAGCCGTTTTCTTTATTTTGAGAAAATTCGTTCTAAACAGAGACTAAAAATTCTCAAAATTCAAGAAAATTCCACTTAATTAAAATGTTATAAAAACAATTGCCACCGACTTGAAACTTCTCAAATTTATCATAAATACATTCTAAATTATATTTATGTACAAATATGTCCACAACCGTTTTCTTTATTTTGAGATAATTCGTTCTGAAGAGAGACTAAAATTTCTCAAAATTTATGAAAATTCCACTGAATTAAAATATTATAAAAACACTTGCCATCGACTTGAAACTGCTAAAATTTATTATAAATACATTCTAAATTATATTTACGTATAAATCTATCCACAACCGTTTTCTGTATTTTGAGAAAATTCGTTCTGAACAGAGACTAAAAAGTTCTCAAAATTCAAGCAAATTCCACTTTATTAAAATGTTATAAAAACAATTGCCACCGACTTGAAACTTCTCAAATTTATCATAAATACATCCTAAATTATATTTATGCATAAATCTATCCATAACCGTTTTCTTTATTTTGAGAAAATTCGTTCTGAACAGAGACTAAAAGTTCTCAAAATTCAAGAAAATTCCACTTAATTGAAATATTATAAAAACACTTGCCATCGACTTGAAACTTCTCAAATTTATCATAAATACATTCTAAATTGTATTTAAGTATAAATCTATCCACAATCGTTTTCTTTATTTTAAGAAAATTCGTTCTGAACAGAGACTAAACATTCTCAAAATTCAAGAAAATTCCACTTAATTAAAATATTATAAAAACACTTGCCATCGACTTGAAAGTGCTAAAATTTATCATAAATACATTCTAAATTATATTTACGTACAAATCTGTCCACAACCGTTTTCTTTATTTTGAGAAAATTCGTTCTGAACAGAGACTAAAAATTCTCAAAATTCAATCAAATTCCACTTAGTTAAAATGTTATAAAAACACTTGCCATCGACTTGAAACTTCTCAAATTTATCATAAATACATTCTAAATTATATTTATGTATAAATCTATCCACAGCAGTTTTCTTTATTCTGAGAAAATTCGTTCTGAACAGAGACTAAAAGTTCTCGAAATTCAAGAAAATTCCACAGAATTAAAATATTATAAAAAACAATTGCCAACGACTTGAAACCTCTTAAATTTACTATAAATACATTCTGCATTAGGTTTTTATATTCATTTATGCTCAACGATTTTTTTTATTTTAAGAAAATTTGTTGTGAAGAGAGACTAAAAATTCTCAAAATTTATGAAAATTCCACTTGATTCAAATTTTATAAAAACAATTGCCAACGACTTGAAACTTCTTAAATTTACTATAAATACATTTTAAATTATGTTTTCGTATAAATTTATGTTCAACGATTTTTTTTTATTTTAAGAAAATTTGTTGTGAAGAGAGACTAAAAATTATCAAAATTTATGAAAATTCCACTTGATTCAAATATTATAAAAACAATTGCCATCGACTTGAAACTTCTTAAATTTACTATAAATACATTCTAAATTATGTTTTCGTATAAATTTATGCTCAACGATTTTTTTATTTTAAGAAAATTTGTTGTGAAGAGAGACTAAAATTCTCAAAATTTATGAAAATTCCACTGAATAAAATATTATAAAAACAGTTGCCATCGACTTGAAACTTTTCAAACTTACCATAAATACATTCTAAATTATATTTCTGTATAAATTGTGTACAGTTATTTTCTTTATTTTGAAAAAGACGAAAGTTCTCAAAATTTTTGTACATTTTACTAGAACAAAAGCAAAGGCTACTTCTTGTGGCATTAGCCAGGAGAGTAGTTACATCAATAAATTATTTATTTAATATATAATTGGTTTATTTAAGTCTTTGTAAAACTCAAATTGTAAAAGACGAAAAATATCGAATTTTTTATTGTAATACTAAATCTTGCACATCAGTGTTTTTTCAAGTTCTTCGAGTCTTAAGCTTTTTATGGTTATAAAACGTTTCTTTTTTTGGAAAAAAAAAAAAAAAAACTTGAGCAAATGAAGCGTAAATAGTTGTATGTTGTAACATTCGGGCGTTTATTTTTTTTAAATTTTTTCCCCCAAGTAATTTGAAATATTTTTCTCGGGTAACTCGATTACAGTTGTTTTAATTTATTAATTCGCTAAATTAATTAATGGTTTGTGTCACATTACGATATTTTACGGAGAAATATATTTTTTGTTACAATTGAGCACACTTTTATGGTATTGAATATTTTTTAGTTTTATTAAATTTGTGTTTTTGTTTCAAATAGCAATCTGCTCACTGTTTGGATAGATTTTTTTTTCTCTGCACTACCTATTTTTTTTTATTGGGTCGCATTAGGAATTTTTAAGTAAATTCGACTTGAAAATAAGCAGTCAGGGTATTTAAAAAAAAATATGGAATAATTTTTAATAATAATTTTTTATTATATTTTTAGCATTCATTCTTTCGTTGCTGTGGCAACAAACTTTTATTTTCAAATAGCAAGCTACGCCGTTTTTACACTTTTTGGATAGAGAAGTTTTTTCTTTACATGTCACGCCTATTTTTTGATTGGGTCGTATAAGCAATTTTTGAAGTAAATTCGATTTGAAAATTAAAGATATCGAATAATGACTATATTTCTTTAATTACAAACCAGATCTTGAAATGACCTGAACAAAAGTTGTTTCTTATTTCTAGACGCATCCAGTAATGGCCTTGAATATTTTTTGGGCTTAATTGTTTCGTTGCTATGGCAACCAACTTTTTTTTCAAAAGGCGAGCTACACTGTTTTTACACTTTTTGGATAGATAATTTTTTTCTCTACATGTGTTATCTATTTTTTGATTGGATCGTATAAGGAATTTTTGAACTAAATTCGATTTGAAAATATGCGGTCAGTGTGAATTAAAAGTATTGAATAATGACTATATTTCTTTAATTACAAACCAAATTTTAAAATGATCCGAACAAAAGTTATTTGGTGTTTATAGACGCGTCCGGGAATGACCTTGAATATTTTTTGGGCTTTATTGTTTCGTTGCCAAGGCAACCAACTTTTTTTTTCAAATGGCAAGCAACGCTGTTTTTACACTTTTTGGATAGAGAATTTTTTTCTCTACATGAACTACTTATTTTTTTATAGGGTCAGATAAGAAATTTTTGAAGTAAATTCGGTCTAAAATGTTTGTAAAATAATAATGGTAATCACAGCGAAACTCATCAATATACCTAAGGATTAAATTCTAATTATTAGGTATTTAGGTTAGCTCACATCCACCCACTCCAAACTCCCCAGTAAATTCGCTAATTTCGCCGGTAATCGGGGGGCGAGAGAGAGATAGAGAGAGCAGCACAAACACACAAAAGACCCCAAGTGTATATACGAACCGCTGTGGGAATAGACACCAAATACTGCGCTCACATTAGTATTCATAACACTTACAGGAGATAATTACACATTATAATTACAATAGGAGCCGCGCACCAAAATAATTCATTAGCCGTTTTATGCAGCAATTAAACGTCGGCCGCAATTAAATGTCTCTATTAGATCGAAAAATCTGGTGGAAAACGAAAAAAAAAATACTGTTAGGGGGGAAACAAGTGTACGTATAAATGTAAATGATAATTTATGTAGATTTAAAGTGGGTACCCATAATTACTCTTATGGTATAATTAGATATTGGGAGAAATTTATTATTCACTTAAGCGGCTACCGCCCGTTATTATTTATGGTCGAAGGCCGGGAGGAACGCAAATACCTCTTCTGCGGGGCGCGGGGGATGGGGGGACGTCCGTCCTAGATGAGTAATTAAAAAGCATTTTCGGGGTAATGTCGGTGGGGCTCTTAATTTCTCTTAAAACCGATGAATAGGCAGTTCGGGGATACCTGATTACACAGTGGAAAAAGAGGCAGTCACCGCCAGAATCTGAATATCATCGTGGTATGCCGGGCATGTGGAAGAAGACGGGTTCAAGACCTGTCCAACGGATAAATACCACCGCGGAGAGGCGTATCCACGATGTATAGCTCTTTACAACAATTTATGCGGTGAGCGGACGGAAAATTTTTAACATTTTCAAAATGGGATTTTTTATCGCGCGAACACAATACTGGTGAGATTAAATTGTTTATGGCTCATGATGACCAATTTTAGATTATATTTGGTATTGTCAATTTTCTATCTAAAAATCTACTTAGATCATTCCTTCAAGAAATCGGCAGGATTACCTGCCAAAGCTCAAATTTGAAAATAATGTTGAAATTTGGAGATGAGCCTACAGGGCATATTTCTCAGTGCCAACTTAGATCCTAATCTCCTCCTAAACCGTCTGTTTGATAACGACCCGTAAGGTTAGAAACTATGGCGGCAAAAAAAAAACTTGTGCGATATCAACAAAAGTTCCTAAGATCCCAATCGTATAAATAATAGCCTGAATTAAATTTAAACAAAATATTTTTAATTATGTATGCTGACATGTGTAAACTTACTGGTACCAACACAAATAAACATTAAAGTATTAAAATTAATTAACATAAACTTATTTGCTCTAAATCTTTCCCATCTCTGTTTCAAAAACTGCACCCAAAGTTAATAAAATGAAATTTTCGAAACTGTTCATTTCTGAAGGATTCGTAATTGATTTTCTGCAGAAGTGTAATTTTCCCATTTGGTGGAGCGTGCAGATGTTATGAAGCTGCCAGCGCTAAGTGACTGAGATCGGTGGACCAGTTTTAGAAGTGCAATTAGCAGAAAATTTTCGGATCGGCCCGAAACGATTGTTTATTTTTATTTACTTTTTTTTTTGTGCTGTTTTTGGCACCGCCACAAACTTTGTGTCTCTGGCTAAGTGCGTGATTTATACGCCCCGCTGACATTACGATTTGTCCACGACATCACGGGTGGCCCCTATAACTTCGAATATTATGGAACTGCTTATACAATGTGTGCAGAAAATTTAAAAAAAGAAACGGAATTGTTGCGTAAATGTATAATTTTTTAATGCCATCTTACGTTTAAGGAGTTTAGAAAGTTTGAGGACATTAACTGTTGCTATTTTGATTCCCTCAACTGCACGTCAATTGTTTTCATGGCATGTTAGAAATACATTATTTCTCAAGAAATTTTGAAGAGCTAAAGATACATTTTTTACAAATATTTTAATCATTGAATGCATTTTTCGTTTTTTCATGGTTGCTATTTTCTTTCCTGCGAAGGCATGTCAATTCTATTGATGGCACGTTAGAAATACATTATTTCTGAAGAAATTTTAAAAGTTTGAAGAGCTAATTTCGTCAGAAAAATCTTTTGCAAATATTTTAATCATTAAATGCAATTTTCGTTTTCCAACTGTTGCTATTTTGTTTTCTGCTAAGGCATGTCAATTGTTTTGATGGAAGGTTAGAAATACATTATTTTTGAAGAAATTTGGAAAGTTTGAAGAGCTAATTTCGTGAGATAATTATTTTACAAATTTTTTCATCGTTGAGTGCAATTTTCGTTTACCTAAACAGTGGCCATCTTGTTTCCTGCTAAGGCATCTCAATTGTTTTGATGGCACGTTAGAAATACATTATTTCTGAAGAAATTTGGAAAGTTTGAAGAGCTAATTTCGTGAGATAATTCTTTTACAAATTTTTTAATCGTTGAGTGCAATTTTCGTTTACCTAAACAGTGGCCATCTTGTTTCCTGCTAGGGCACCTCAATTGTTTTGATGGCACGTTAGAAATACACTCTTTCTGAAGAAATTTGGAAAGTTTGAAGAGCTAATTCCGGGAGAAAAATCTTTTGCAAATATTTTAATCATTAAATGCAATTTTCGTTGTTCAACTGTTGCTATTTTGTTTTCTGCTAAGGCATGTCAATTGTTTTGATGGAAGGTTAGAAACACATTATTTTTGAAGAAATTTGGAAAGTTTGTAGAGCTAATTTCGTGAGATAATTCTTTTACAAATTTTTTCATCGTTGAGTGCAATTTTTGTTTACCTAAACAGTAGCCATCTTGTTTCCTGCTAAGGCATCTCAATTGTTTTGATGGCACGTTAAAAATACACTCTTTCTGAAGAAATTTGGAAAGTTTGAAGAGCTAATTCCGGGAGAAAAATCTTTTGCAAATATTTTAATCATTAAATGCAATTTTCGTTTTTCGACTGTTGCTATTTTGTTTTCTGCTAAGGCATGTCAATTGTTTTGATGGCACGTTAGAAATACACTCTTTCTGAAGAAATTTGGAAAGTTTGAAGAGCTAATTTCGTGAGATAATTCTTTTACAAATTTTTTCATCGTTGAGTGCAATTTTTGTTTACCTAAACAGTGGCCATCTTGTTTCCTGCTAGGGCATCTCAATTGTTTTGATGGCACGTTAGAAATACATTCTTTCTGAAGAAATTTGGAAAGTTTGAAGAGCTAATTTCGTGAGATAATTCTTTTACAAATTTTTTCATCGTTGAGTGCAATTTTTGTTTACCTAAACAGTGGCCATCTTGTTTCCTGCTAAGGCATCTCAATTGTTTTGATGGCACGTTAAAAATACACTCTTTCTGAAGAAATTTGGAAAGTTTGAAGAGCTAATTCCGGGAGAAAAATCTTTTGTAAATATTTTAATCATTAAATGAACTTTTCGTTTTTCGACTGTTGCTATTTTGTTTTCTGCTAAGGCATGTCAATTGTTTTGATGGAAGGTTAAAAATACATTATTTTTGAAGAAATTTGGAAAGTTTGAAGAGCTAATTTCGTGAGATAATTCTTTTACAAATTTTTTAATCGTTGAATGCAATTTTTGTTCATCTAAACTTATGTTTAGGCTGTTGCTATTTTGTTTCCTGCAACAGAATGTAAGTTGTTTCGATGGCAGGTTAGAAATGCATCATTTCTGAAGAAATTTGGAAAGTTTGAAGAGCTAATTTAGTGAGATAATTCTTTTAGAAATTTTTTAATCGTTGAATGCAATTTTTGTTCATCTAAACTTATGTTTTGGCTGTTGCTATTTTGTTTCCTGCAACTGAATGTCAGTAGTTTTGATGGCAAGTTAGAAATACATTCTTTTTGAAGAAATTTGGAAAGTTTGAAGAGCTAATTTCGTGAGATAATTCTTTTAGAAATTTTTTAATCGTTGAATGCAATTTTTGTTCATCTAAACTTATGTTTTGGCTGTTGCTATTTTGTTTCCTGCAAAGGAATATCAGTTGTTTTGATGGCAGGTTAGAAATGCATTCTTTCTGAAGAAATTTGGAAAGTTTGAAGAGCTAATTTTGTGAGATAATACTTTTACAAATTTTTTAATCTTTGAATGTAATTTTCGTTTTTCGACTGTTGCTGTTTTGTTTTCTGCTAAGGCATGTCAATTGTTTTGATGGAAGGATAGAAATACATTGCTTCTAAAGAAATTTGGAAAGTTTGAAGAGCTAATTTCGTGAGATAATTCTTTTGGAAATTTTTTAATCGTTGAATGCAATTTTTGTTCATCTAAACTTATGTTTTGGCTGTTGCTATTTTGTTTCCTGCAAAGGAATATCAGTTGTTTTGATGGCAGGTTAGAAATGCACTCGTTCTGAAGAAATTTGGAAAGTTTGAAGAGCTAATTTTGTGAGATAATTCTTTTGCAAATTTTTTAATCATTAAATGCAATTTTCGTTTTCGACTGTTGCTATTTTGTTTTCTGCTAAGGCATGTTAATTGTTTTGATGGAAGGTTAGAAATACATTCTTTCTGAAGAAATTTGGAAAGTTTGAAGAGCTAATTTCGTGAGATAAATCTTTTACAAATTTTTTAATCGTTGAGTGCAATTTTCGTTTACCTAAACAGTGGCCATCTTGTTTCCTACTAAGGCATCTCAATTGTTTTGATGGCACGTTAGAAATACACTCTTTCTGAAGAAATTTGGAAAGTTTGAAGAGCTAATTCCGGGAGAAAAATCTTTTGCAAATATTTTAATCATTAAATGCAATTTTCGTTTTTCGACTGTTGCTATTTTGTTTTCTGCTAAGGCATGTCGATTGTTTTGATGGAAGGTTAGAAATACATTATTTTTGAAGAAATTTGGAAAATTTGAAGAGTTAATTTCGTAAGATAATTCTTTTAGAAATTTTTTAATCGTTGAATGCAATTTTCGTTCATCTAAACTTATCTTTTGACTGTTGCTATTTTGTTTTCTGCAACGGGATGTCAGTTGTTTTGATGGCACGTTAGAAATTCATTATTTCTGAAGAATTTTGGAAAGTTTGAAGAGCCAATTTCGTGAAATAATTCTTTTACAAACTTTTTCATCGTTGAATGCAATTTTCGTTCATGTAAACTTATGTTTTGGCTGTTGCTATTTTGTTTCCTGCAACGGAATGTCAATTGTTTTGATAGCACTTTAGATATACATTCTTTCTGAAGAAATTTGGAATGTTTGAAGAGCTAATTTCGTGAGATAATTGTTTTAGAAATGTTTTAATCGTTGATTGCAATTTTTGTTCATCTAAACTTATGTTTTGGCTGTTGCTATTTTGTTTCCTGCAACGAAATGTCAGTTGTTTTGATGGCAGGTTAGAAATGCATTCTTTCTGAAGAATTTTGGAAAGTTTGAAGAGCTAATTTCGTGAGATAATTCTTTTACAAATTTTTTAATCGTTGAATGCAATTTTAGTTCATCTAAACTTATGTTTTGGCTGTTGCTATTTTGTTTACAGCAACGGAATGTCAATTATTTTGATATAAGTTTAAAAACACATTCTTTCTGAAGAAATTTAGAAAGTTTGAAGACTTAATTTCGTGAGATAATTCCTTTGCAAAAATATTTTAATCGTTGAACGCAATTCTTAAACACTTTTGTTTTGACTTTTGCTATTTGTTTTAATGACATGTTAGACATACGTTTGTTCTAAACAAATATGAAAAGTTCAAGGCTGATTTACGCGAGTAAAATTTTTGTATATTAATTTTCAAAATCGTCGAAATCAATTTTCGTAATTATGGATTATCGCGTAGTAACACAACCATTTGTTTAATTGTGAACGTACAACGTCTGCGCCGTGTTTAAACTGTTTCCGTTTCAATAAAATTCTCAGGAGTTGCATCTTTTGTAGTCTGGCCTCCACCGATTGGGTCGTAAAAGTCAATCCTACAGACCATAAAAGTGTGCTCAATTGTAAAAAAAATATATATCTCCATAAAATATCTCGTAATGTGACACAAACCATTAAAGCGAACCTGTTGCGAATTAATAAACTAAAACAACAACCGTAATCGAGTTAGCCGAGAAAAATATTTGAAGATTAAAAATAAAATATAGTCATTATGCGATAATTTTTTGACATATTCTAAATGTGTAATAACGAGAGAAAAACAAATCTTGGAAAGGTGCAATGAACAAAACAAAAATCAAATTGGATGGATTTTTAACAATTCAATCTCCTAAGTTAACCCTCGACGAAGAGAAAAAAAACAATTTGGCTGCAGCGGTTAAAATTGATCAAATTTCAAAAGAATTTTTTTGTGCCTCTGCCATTTGCACAATCACCCATCCATATCCGGTCTTCTCACCTCACCTCAACCCCCGAAGTCGCATTATTCAACACTTTTTTTCCGTCAAATCGTATCTACTTTTAGAATTTTTGGATTGAACGAACGATTTTTACACCAAAATCCTCACACTGAATCCCTTTACGGATTGTGGGGTCAGATTTCTCAATTTTCTTCGCGTTCTCGAGATATGATTTTTTTTACCACCGATTTCATTGCAACGAAATATTCAGGCCGGCGTAGCACGCTCAGTTTTAAAGATACCGCACCGATATTAATACATATTGTAGAAAAGATCCTCCTCTTTAAGATGATCTATGAGCGTTGTTTTCGTAGCTGCTGCCGTTGCGGATTATTCAACACTTTTTTCCTTCAAATCGTATCTACTTTTAGAATTTTTGGATTGGACGAACGATTTTTACATCAAAATGCTCACACTGAATCCCTTTACGGATTGTCGGATCAGATTTCTCAATTTTCTTCGCGTTCTCGAAATATGATTTTTTTTACCACCCGTGCGCAAGCCGATTTCGTTGCAATGAAATATTCAGGCCGGCGTAGCACGCTCAGTTTTAAAGATACCACGCTGATATTTATACATAATGTAGAAAACCTTCTCCTCTTTAAGATTATCTATGAGCATTGTTTTCGTAGCTGTTACCGTAGCGCAATATTCAACATTTTTTTTCCTTCAAATCGTATCTACTTTCAGAATTCTTGGATTGGACGAACGATTTTTACACCAAAATCCTCACACTGAATCCCTTTACAGATTGTCGGGTCAGATTTCTCAATTTTCTTCGCGTTCTCGAGATATGATTTTTTTACCACCCGTGTGCAAGCCGATTTCGTTGCAACGAAATATTCAGGCCGGCGTAGCGCGCTCAGTTTTAAAGATCCCGCACCGAAATTAATACATATTGTAGAAAACCTTCTCCTCTTTAAGATTATCTATGAGCGTTATTTTCGTAGCTGTTGCCGTTGCGGAGTTATTCGGGGGAGAACACCCCATTTCTTACATATTCACTCCTACGGCGTCGATTTTTATGCTCAGGAAAAAGTATTACGGAGAAAAATTGTAGATGATTATGTTCTGGATCAAATTGGTTATCTCTGTTTTATACGTATAGCAAACCGTTTAGAAGATACGACCGTTTCTCCCGTAAAATTGTTTATACCTATGGCAAAGCGTTTAGAAGATACGACCGTTTCTCCCTTAAAATTGCATTTTCGTGAGAAACTAAGATAGTTTAAATCTCCGAAACTGCATATAAAATTTTCAAATCTTTCGTTAGGAAAAATTGGATAAACCAAAACAGTGGGAAATCAAGGTTTCTTGTCGAGTGCCCGCAGAAGGGTGCGCAATTAAAATGGTCGACACAATGGAGCGGATACATTTTGCGGCCGGGCATCCGAAGAAATTGGGGTAGAGAAACACCGGAAACGGAATTACTTTATCCAGACACGGTCGTCGTCGTCGTCGCGGGGCTTTTCCTCGAGGAAATCCAAATCGTCCCCGCAATTACCTGCGACCGGAATAAAACAAGTTATAAAGACGTGATTTTTTTTCCGCCCGAAATACAAATTGTCCGGGCACTATAAGAAAACGGGAAAAGGAGAGAACGAGATTGAATAAATTTCGAATCGCCGTCCCCGCGCCATAAAACCCGAAACGGCATCGGCCGGGGCGACCGTTAAAGTCACGTCCCGAAATGATTCCTTAACACTCGAAAAAAAAAAAGAAGGAAATATCGAAAACACACACACTCGCGCACGCACACTAAATACGCGCGCGGCCTCACTGTTTAGTACTCCATGAAATTTTACGACGACAACCATTCCAACAAGTTCCTACTTTAGAACGTACTAAAATCGAACTAAAACTCGCATAACCAGCATTTGATCTCGTCATTCACTCGATTGATTCTGGTGATACGTGTTTATACTTCATTACTAATAAATTAACAAAAAATGTTGATATGGCCATCTTAACGTTCTCAGGTTAAATTGCGGTTTTTTTTTTCAATTTTTACTTTCTCCGTTACGAAGTACGAGAAAGTATTGTGATCGTGATTTTTTTTCAAAATTTTTTTTTTTACGGAAATATTCGTTTTAGGGTCCCTAGATGCCATTTCAACAATTTCTGGAAAAAAAAAATTTTGTGTCGTGTGTGTGTGTCTGTGTGTCTGTCTGTCTGTGCGCGCTGTATCTCAAAAAATAATAGAGCAATTAATATGAAACTTTGAACATACGTCTTATTTGATAATCCGAAGAACTGAAAATCTTTCGGTAAAATTTCGTACACCGGAAGTGGGCGTTTACCTTAACTGTTTTTTGTTTTTTGCCAATATTTTCTTAAATATGAAAAATATCACAAAAACATTTAAACACACATTGAAGACAACAAAAAAACGAACATCTTTTGCTTGAAAACATTTTTCATAAAATCATTTTTATTCGAAAAAAAAAATTATTATTATTTTTTTAATTTTTGGTTTATAATTATAAAACGATAGTAGTTACAGCAAATTTATGTTAATAATAATTGTAGAGAATGCTAAAATGAACAACTTATAAAGAAGCAGTTTTTTTCAAAATCTCTTTAGTTTTTGAGTAAACTGCGTTTTTGAATTTGAAGTATAATTTTTCCATCTTTTAGATGTCTGTCTGTCTGTGCGCGCTGTATCTCAAAAACTAATAGAGAAATTAATGTGAAACTTTGAACATCCGTCTTATTTGATAATCTGAAGAACTCATAAGCTTTTGGTAACATTTCGTACACCGGAAGTGGGCGTTTACCTTAACTGTTTTTTGTTTTTTGCCAATATTTTCTTAAATATGAAAAATATCACAAAAACATTTAAACAAATTTTGAAGACAACAAAGAAATGAACATCTTTTGCTTAAAAACATTTTTCATAAAATCATTTTTATTCGAGAAAAAAAATTATTATTATTTTTTTAATTTTCGGTTTATAATTATAAAACGATAATAGTTACAGCAAATTTATGTTAATAATAATTGTAGAGAATCCTAAAATGAACAACTTTCAAAGAATAAGTTTTTTCGAAATCCCTTTACTTTTTGAGTAAACTGCGTTTTTGAATTTGAAGTATAATTTTTCCATCTTTCATAATTTTGACGTTTTAAACGTCAGTTTCATCCGAGTTTACACAACGCTCGATGTACATTTAAAATATGATTTTAATTGAAAATAAACCACGAAAGCATAAATATAAATGATACCATCAAGTCGGAGAAAGTAACATCACCATTTTTTTTTTACTTCTGGTTTATAAGTATGAAACTATAATAGTTCAGTAAATTTATGTGAATAATAATTACAGAGAATGCCAAAATGAACAACTTACAAATAATACGTTTTTTTCGAAATCGCCTTAGTTTTTGAGTATATTGAGTTTTTGAATTTGCTGGATAATTTTTACATCTTCCATAATTTTGACGTTTTAAACGTCAGTTTCATCCGCTCGATATTTAAATTAAAAATAAACCATATAAATGATACCAACAAGTCGGAGAAAGTAACATGATGGCCACATCACCTTTTTTTTTAATATTGAATACTGTGGTAAATTTTTGATGTTTTCAATGTTTTATATTATATAAATCAATAAAATATAATAATCTTGTTATCCATCCAGACTTACTTGACAATAGAGAACTTTTCACACAGTGGAAAATCAATTTTCGTTAAGCATTCCGGAAGATATCGACTTTCAAATTATCATTTCTATGGCAACTCACTTCCTCGTCAGTTATGAAAATATAAGTGGTGGAAATTACTTTGGGTCGGTATTGTGTGTGTGTGTGCGACGCGGTTTCTTTTTTCGGTATTGTTTCAAACGTTAAGTATCTACGAAACAATAACAGAATTATTACCGGTGATGATGAATTGTCTGGGGACTCGAGTCGATTATTACGCGTATTTATGTTCGTTCCGAAATTCAATTTGTGTTTCGACTCACACTCGTTCGTTACGTGTTTTCCGATAGTTTTCATGTTTTATTATGCTTTGGATACAGTTAACATGTTTTTAACTTTTTTATTGATGTAATAATAATAATATTTTCTTAAAAAAATTTTTTTTTTCCATGCCAAAGAGCTCATTCTAAACACTATTTGTCTATAATTTTTTTTGGTGGGACTTCCAGTAACCGATATACGCAAAATGACTTTTGTCGTTAATAATGCTTAAATCGACTGGAAACGCTTAAAAATCGGTTAAATTAAATTTTTCTTCAAAATTTTTTTTTTGCTTTTTTTCAAGTCTAAGAGCTCATTCTAAACACTATTTGTCTATATTTTTTTTGTGGGACTTCCATGAACCGATATACGCAAAATGACTTTTGTCGTTAATAGTGCTTAAATCGACTGGAAACGCCTAACAATCGATTGATTTAAATTTTTCTTCAAACATTTTTTTTTGCTTTTTTTCAAGCCTAAGAGCTCATTCTAAACACTATTTGTCTATATTTTTTTTTTGTGGGACTTCCATGAACCGATATACGCAAAATGGCTTTTGTCGTTAATAATGCTTAAATCGACTGGAAACGCCTAAAAATCGATTGAATTTAATTTTTCTTCAAAATTTGTTTTTGGTTTTATTTCAAGTCCAAGAGCTCATTCTGAACCCTTTTTGTTCTCATTTTTTTTTTGTGGGACTTCCAGGAACCGAGATACGCAAAATGACTCTTTTCGTAAAAAATGTTTAAATCGACTGGAATCGCCTAAAAAGCGATTAAATTTAATTTTTCTTCAAAATTTGTTTTTGGTTTTTTTCCAAGTCTAAGAGCTCACTCTGGACCCTTTTTGTTCACAATTTTTTTTTGTGGGACTTCCAGTAACCGAGATACGCAAAATGACTTTTTTCGTAAATAATGTCTAAATCGACTGGAATCGCCTAAAAAGCGATTAAATTAAATTTTTCCTCAATTTTTTTTTAATTTCAAGTCAAAGAGATCATTTTGAGCACAATTTTTCTATTCAAATTTTTTGTGGGACTTCCAAGAACCGAGATACGCAAAATTACTTTTGTTGTAAATAATGCTTAAATCGACTGGACACGCCTAAAAATCGATTGAATTAAATTTTTCTTCAAAATTTGTTTTTGGTTTTTTTTCAAGGCCAAGAGCTCACTCGGAACCCTTTTTGTTCACAATTTTTTTTGTGGGACTTCCAGGAACCGAGATACGCAAAATGACTGTTTTCGTAAAAAATGTTTAAATCGACTGGAATCGCCTAAAAATTGATTGAATTAAATTTTTCTACAAAATTTGTTTTTGGTTTTTTTTCCAAGTCTAAGAGCTCACTCTGAACCCTTTTTGCCCACAAATTTTTTTTGTGGGACTTCCAGGAACCGAGATGCTCAAAATGACTTTTTTCGTAAATAATGTTTAAATCGACTGGAATCGCCCAAAAATCGATTGAATTAAATTTTTCTTCAAAATTTGTTTTTGGTTTTTTTTTCAAGTCTAAGAGCTCATTCTGAACCCTTTTTGTTCATTTTTTTTGTGGGACTTTCAGGAATGGAGATACACTTTTTGCAAATAATATTTAAATCGTCTGGAATCGCCTAAAAAGCGATTAAATTAAATTTTTCTTTAAAACTTGTTTTTGGTTTTTTCCCCAAGTCCTAAGAGCTCATTCTGAACCCTTTTTGCCCACAAATTTTTTTTGTGGGACTTCCAGTAACCGAGATACGCAAAATGACTTTTTTTTCGTAAATAATGTTTAAATCGACTGGAATCGCCTAAAAAGCGATTAAATTTAATTTTTCCTCAATTTTTTGTTTGTTTTTTTTTTAATTTCAAGTCAAAGAGCTCAGTTTGAGCACTATTTCTCTATTAAATTTTTTTGTTGGAGTTCCAGGATCCGAGATACGCAAAATGACTTTTCTTAAATAATGCTTCAATTAACTGGAAACTCCTAAAAAACGATTGAATTTTTCAGTTTGCCGTTTTCATATATTATAAATAAATTCCTCGTTAATTAGTAAAATGCGCCGGAGAAAGTGTGATTTAGCCCCGAAAATAAACGTTTTTTTTTTTTTTGTTTCTTTAGCCAGCACACACGCTCATAAATATTCCTCGAATTATACAAAACCAGACGTTATGTCATGGCAATTACTATTTAACATTTTTGCTTACTTATGGCTTATGAATAAAATTTACATGGGAAAGTAGTTACTTAAAATGCAATTAAAATTATTAAAAAAAAAGCAATCTCGATCGGCCGAGAATTTAGAATCGAGCTGTTTGTTGGATTTGCTTAAAACGTGTTATTGTCAGTGACGGTTCTCGGTGGGGTGACTCATGGTAGGGCCGAGGTAGCAGAGTTGGCGGGGTGACTCATGGTACGGCCGAGGTAGCAGAGGTGGTAAAACAGATCTACAGTTAACGTTTAAAAAAAATATATTAAGTTGTGCGGCTATTAAATTTAAAATGAAACTAGCAACTTTTACCACAAATTTGTGTAATACGAAGCCGTAGAAATATTTTTTGGGCGCCGAATTTGAAATTGTAATTGCGTCCCGAAACGTTTTTTTCCGTTTTTAAATTAACCACTAAAAGTAGTCGACGTCGCCGCCGCGCGATAACCGATGCCCGAAAATATGCAAATTTGTTAAATTTTAATGGCATTTAAAAATACTGTTAATGAGCGGCCGTAAAATCATTTTAATATGCACACTTGCGATACGGACGATGGTTTATTGCTTATTTATTTTATGGCTTCGTGCGTTTTGAAGCGGACAAGGAATCAATTACTCGCCTCGGAGGAGGCGGAATCGGTTTCGGGTACGGCCGAAACTTTTGCAAAAAACTGGTAATTGGTTCGTTCGCGTTTTGTTTTGCGGCGGAATTGGATAAGGCATGGTCGGAATCACTTTGCATATGTGTAGTAGAATTGATAAACCGTGTTTGGTGTACAATAATACAACGGTTACTACGTGGTAATCAGCGGCGACTCGTGGATGTTCGGCGGAAGAAAATTTGACTAAAACGGTAACGAAATATTTTCTTCCTCTATAAAAGTAACTAGCGGCACCTCTGTGTACGAAAATCCACGAGCCGCCGCTGGTGGTAATCCATCAATTAATTGATTAACTACAAATAACATTTTTCAAACCAATTTTGAAAATTATTAGACCGCAGTTTTCGACAACTTTAGCTTATCAAGTATAAACTGTACTAAACGCGTAAAGAAACTCCGTTATTTATTAAGCGTTTTTTTTTTTCGAATAAGCTGTGCGTTAACTAGACAAAATCCTAAGCTCTTTGTGGTCAAAAAGTTTTTTTTTTAATTTCCCCACCGAGCTACGACTGTTGTGTTTTTTTTTTAAATCCCAAAAAAACTAAACACTCGAAAGGAGATTTAAAGCGCGCGAAAGCTGCTTCGTCGCGTCGCGTCGCGTTTTTGAAAACAAATCTACGTGCTGTACGTAAACTAGACAAAATCCTAAGCTCTTTGTGGTTAAAAAGCTTTTTTTCTAAAAAATTTCCCCACCGAGCTACGACTGTTGTGTGTTTTTTTTTAAATCCCAATAAAAAAACTAAACACCCGGACGGAGATTTAAAGCACGCGAAAGCTGCTTCGTCGCTTCGCGTCGCGTTTTTGAAAAAAAATCTACGTTAGGTATGTTAAAAAAAAGATAAATACACTGAGTAAGGTCAAATTTATAATCATTATTTACCTGCTCTTTGTATGAAAACTGACTTTAATGGCTGTAGATGCAAATTTCGAACATAATTTAAAAACCAAATTTGCAATGCTGAGATAACGTTTTTTTTTTTAATACGGAACGGGAACTTTATCTTTTGTTCAAATGAAAATATCTCAAAATCCAGTGATGAGTGTATGAATATTTTTATAAAATCATAATCCGTAATGAATTTTGCGTAATTTTGGAAAATTTCAGGTCGATTGCAATTGTTTTACTATTTTTTTCGAAGCGTCAAAATGATTACCAATTTTTACAACTTTACCTTTTGAACAAGTGAAAATATCTCAAAATCCAGTGATGGTGTGTATGAATTTTTTTACAGAATCATAATCTTTAATGAATTTGAAGTAATTTTGAGAAATTTCAAGTCGATTGCAATTGTTTTACTATTTTCTTCGAAGCGCCAAAATGATTACAAATTATTACACCTTTACCTTTTGATCAAATGAAAATACCTCAAAATCCAGTGATGACATGTATGATTTTTTTTACGAAATCATAATCTTAAATGAATTTTGAATAATTTTGGAAAATTTCAAGTCGATTGCAATTGTTTTCCTATTTTTTTCGAAGCGCCAAAATGTTTACATATTTTCACAACTTTACTTTTTGAGCAAATAAGAATATCTAAAAATCCAGTAATGGGGGGTATGATTTTTTTACGAAATCATAATCTTTAATAAATTTGGAGTAATTTTGAGAAATTTCAAGTCGATTGCAATTGTTTTACTATTTTTTTCGAAGCGCCAAAATTATTACCAATTTTTACAACTTTACTTTTTAAGCAAATGAAAATATCGTAAAATCCAGTGATGGGGTGTATGAATTTTTTTATGAAATCATAATTTTTAATGAATTTTAAGTCATTTCAAGTCGATTGCAATTGTTTTACTATTTTTTTCGAAGCGCCAAAATGATTGAAATTTTTTACAACTTTACCTTTTGATCAAATGAAAATACCTCAAAATCCAGTGATGACATGTATGATTTTTTTTACGAAATCATAATCTTAAATGAATTTTGAGTAATTTTGGACAATTTCAAGTCGATTGCAATTGTTTTACTATTTTTTCGAAGCGCCAAAATGATTACAAATTTTTACAACTTTACCCTTTTATCAAATGAAAATACCTAAAAATCCAGTGATGAGTGTATGATTTTTTTATGAAATCATAATCTTTAATGAATTTTGAGTAATTTTGGAAAATTTCAAGCCGATTGCAATTGTTTTCTTATTTTTTCCAAAGCGCCAAAACGTTTACATATTTTCCCGACTTTACTTTTTGAGCAAATGGAAATATCTCAAAATCGAGTGATGGGGTGTATGATTTTTTTTACGAAATCATAATCTTTAATGAATTTGGAGTAATTTTGAGAAATTTCAAGTCGATTGCAATTGTTTTACTATTTTTTTCAAAGCGCAAAAATGATTACAAATTTTTACAACTTTACCCTTTGATCAAATGAAAATATCTCTAAATCCAGTGATGGGGGTATGATTTTTTTACGAAATCATAATCTTTAATGAATTTGAAGTAATTTTGAGAAATTTCAAGTCGATGCAATTGTTTTGCTATTTTTTTCAACAACTTTAATTTTTGATCAAATGAAAATATCTCAAAATCCAGTGATGAGTGTACGTGTTTTTTTATGAAATCATAATGCCTAATGAATTTTGAGTGATTTTGGAAAATTTCAAGTCGATTGCAATTGTTTCCCATTTTTTTCGAAGCGCCAAAATTATTACCAATTTTTACAACTTTTGAGCAAATGAAAATATCTCAAAATCCAGTGATGGAGTTATGAATTTTTTTACGAAATCATAATCTTTAATGAATTATAAGTAATTTTGGAAAATTTAAAGTCGATTGCAATTGTTTTCCTACTTTTTTCCAAAACGCCAAATTGTTTACATATTTTCACAACTTTACCTTTTGATCAAATGAAAATAGCTAAAAATCCAGTGATCTGTATGAATTTTTTATGAAATCATTATCCATAATGAATTTTGAGTAATTTTGGAAAATTTCAAGCCGATTGCAATTGTTTTCCTATTTTTTCCAAAGCGCCAAAATGTTTACATATTTTCACAACTTTACTTTTTGAGTTAATGGAAATATCTCAAAATCGAGTGATGGGGTGAATGATTTTTTTACGAAATCATAATCTTTAATGAAATATAAGTAATTTTGAAAAATTTCAAGTCGATTGCAATTGTTTTACTATTTTTTTCGAAGTGCCAAAATTATTAAAATTTTTTACAACTTTACTTTTTGATCAAATGAAAATATCTTAAAATGTAGTGATGAGTGTATGTTTTTTTTATGAAATCATAATGCCTAATGAATTTTGAGTAATTTTGAAAAAATTCAAGTCGATTGCAATTGTTTTACTATTTTTTTCGAAGCGCCAAAATGATTAAAATTTTTTACAACTTTACTTTTCGATCAAATGAAAATATCTCAAAATGCAGTGATGAGTGTATGTTTTTTTTTATGAAATCATAATGCCTAATGAATTTTGAGTGATTTTGGAAAGTTTCAAGTCGATTGCAATTGTTTTCCAATTTTTTTCGAAGCGCCAAAATTATTACCAATTTTTACAACTTTACCTTTTGAGCAAATGAAAATATCTCAAAATCCAGTGATGGAGTTATGAATTTTTTTATGAAATCATAATTTCTAAATGAATTTCAAGTCATTTCAAGTCGATTGCAATTGTTTTACTATTTTTTTCGAAGCGCCAAAATGATTAAAATTTTTTACAACTTTACTTTTTGATCAAATGAAAATATCTCAAAATGCAGTGATGGGGGTATTAATTTTTTTTATTAAATCATAATTAATTTTAAGTAATTTTGAGAAATTGCAGGTCGATTGCAATTATTTTCCTATTTTTTTCGAGGCGCTAAAATGTTTACATATTTTCAAAACTTCACTTTTTAATCAAACGAAAATATCTTCAAATCCAGTGATAGGGTGTATGAATTTTTTTACGAAATCATAATCTTTAATGCATTTTGATTAATTTTGAGAAATTTCAAGTCGATTGCAATTGTTTTACTATTTTTTTCGAAGCGCCAAAATGATTAATTTTTTTTTAAACTTTACCTTTTGTTCAAATGAAAATATCTCAAAATCCAGTGATGGGGTGTATGATTTTTTTTTATGAAATCATTATCCTTAATGAATTTTGAGTAATTTTGTAAAATTTCAAGCCGATTGCAATTGTTTTCCCATTTTTTCCAAAGCGCCAAAATGTTTACATATTTTTACAACTTTACCTTTTGAACAAATGAAAATTTTTCAAAATCCCGTGATGAAGTGTATGAATTTTTTTACGAAATCATGATCTTTAATGAATTTAAAGTAATTTTAAGAAATTTCAAGTCGATTGCAATTGTTTTCCTATTTTTTTCAAAGCGCCAAAATGTTTACATATTTTTATAACTTTACCCTTTGATCAAATGAAAATATCTCAAAAATCCAGTGATGGCGTGTATGATTTTTTTCATGAAATCATAATCCTTAATGAATTTTGAGTAATTTTGGAAAATTTCAATCCGATTGCAATTGTTTTCCTATTTTTTCTAAAGCGCCAAAATGTTTACATATTTTCACAACTTCACTTTTTCATCAAATGAAAATATCTCAAAATCCAGTGATGGCGTGTATGATTTTTTTTAAGAAATCATAATCTTTAATGAATTTTGATTAATTCTGAGCAAATTTTAAGTCGATTGCAATTGTCTTCCTATTTTTACCAAAGCGCCAAAATGTTTACATATTTTCAAAACTTAACTTTTTCATCAACTGAAAATATCTCAAAATCCAGTGATGGGGTGTACGATTTTTTTATGAAATCATAATCTTTAATGAATTCTAAGTAATTTTGAGAAATTTCAAGTCGAATGCAATTTTTTTCCTATTTTTCTCAAAGCGCCAAAGAGATTACAAATTTTTACAATTTTAGCTTTGCATCAAATGAAAGTATCTCAAAATCAAGTGATGGGGTGTATGATTTTTTTTATGAAATCGTAATCTTCAATGAATTTTGAGTGATTTTGGAAAATTTCAAGTCGATTGCAATTGTTTTCCTATTTTTTTAGAAGCGCCAAAATGATTGGGATTCCAGAAATTTTGAATATAAAGAAATGTACGAAACTTTCAAAAATTTGATAATCGATGTCATAGTGGTTAACACGCCGAACTGCAGCGATTCGAGTCCAAACACAAAATTAATGATTTATCTAGCACAACTAAATCTAAAAAAAAAAAAACTTGATGATAATTGAAACATCATCATTGAAGATTTCTGCGCATTTTTTTTTTAATTATCGCTATAGCAAAAGCCAAGACGATTAATTGCGATGAAAAATACGCGAGTCTTGAAAAGTGCAATCGCCAATCATTTACAGTAATAGTGCCATCATGTTCTGTTGCCGTTGTCCATTAGAGGCGAGCGATTTCCTAATTAACGATTAAAGCGTTATTAATTGCGCCATTACGCAATCTAATGCATATTAAACGAAACACAAGTCGGACTTAATTGACAACAAAACGCGCCTTCGAATTTGAAATTAAAATCGGAACAAATTACCGGAAAACCGTTGCGTCCGAGGAGAACAATGCCGCGGAGGAATTCGTGTTCTTCGGGTAATTAGTTCTAGGCGGTATAGTGATGGGTTTAGTTGGTCTAGAAAATAGATTCTTCTTCAAAAAAAAAATATCGCTTTTTTTCTGACAAAAAAATTGTTTTGTATAATTTTTGTGACTTAACTTTCGGTAAGTACGCTTACCATTTTGAAGTGACTTATGTTTGAAAATGGTAAGCGTGCTCACCGAAACTTCGAAACAAATTTAAGTTACGACATACGTCATATGAAAATAGCATTACGGCTGGTTCTCGGCAACGCTCACTTTGCGTTTGGATCCGGGTGCACGTCCGTGCGTTAATTAACATACACAACTGATGTTGATGTTTACGTGCAGTGACATATAAATTTCTACGAGCATGCAGCGCGTTTTAAACTAATAAACGTTATTAAAAATATAGTGAGTAACGCGATAGCTCCCGCATAATTGATTCCAATTTTTTTCCCGCCAACTAATAGGCGCTGCAGGAATAGGTGGAAGCCATCCTCGGACGTTACAAATTATATTAACAGCACCGGCATAAAGCAGTGTAAATTACTTTATAATTGAATATATAGAAGCAATATAGCGTGTCCGAATGCACACACACGTTCACCGTTATAAATTATTTTTGGCATTAAAACCTCCGCCCCTGCTACCTGTTCCGTAATTACGCACCGTCGAAATTATTAATAACAAAAAAAGGAATCGGTTTAATTGCACGTATTAAATGCCATTCCCTCCTTTTTATTAAACCCCAGTAAAAAATAATAAAAGGTGCGAGGCGAAAAAAAAAAGAAGGAACGTTTTACTGCGATCGTTTAAAAATTTTAACGACGTTTGTACAACTTTACGACTTGGTGATCAAGTTCATAATAAAGTTAATACCGAACACTACACTACTACTAAATATTTTATGGCTATTACTATTATTATTTTCTCGGGCGCGCGTCTTCTTTCTTCTGCTTCTTCTTCTTCTTCTTCCTCCGCGGCCATCTTCAACTGATACCGGTTGTCGCTGCTGCCGCGCGGTGGTAACGTACCGAGAATTTTCGTATCTATTCCTCGAGTTTCCTTCAGGCGCGGAATAGTAATTCCACGCGCACAAAAAAAAATCACAACGTGTGCAGTTTAACAACAAATCGCTTTTACTGTGAAATGTGCAAAATACAATCACTACTAAAATGGCGATAAATCATAAAATTATTGATAAATAATCAATAAATGGCGATCATATTATGTAGGATGCCAAACATGGAATTAACGTCTGTTTACGGATTATCTTGAAAACACTGCATAACTCCATATTCGTGGAACTGGAGACTAAGTAATAATAATTATTGGAAATTGCAATATTACGGTAAATGCACGTCTTTATTGCAATTATGTGTGTTTATTAGTTATATACAGTTGTTTCTTAAGCTTGGTACAACTTAATTTTTTTACATTAATTTATCAAAAAAATCAATTTTTTTTGACATCAGAAACAAGTCCATAAGGCCAGCTCAGGGCGGATAGGATAAGACAGGGCCTAGACAGATTTTTATAGTGTCATAAAGCGGAATCTATTTTGAGTAAATTTTGAAAGTTTTAGGTTTGTGACGATTATTTTTCAATTTTTTTAAGGCCGACTTGGAAAATGTGCAATTTGAGTATTCAGTCGGGGTGTGTTTAGGTGCAATTATTTTGAAACCTAGGCAAGGTCGGCAGATTTTTATAGTGACATAAAGCGGAATCTATCTTGAGTAAATTTTGAAAGTTTTAGGTTTGTGACGATTATTTTTCAATTTTTTTAAAGCCGACTTGGAAAATGTGCAATTTAAGTTTTCAGTCGGAGTGAGTTTAGGTGTAATTATTTTGAAACCTAGGCAAGGAATGTCGGCAGATTTTTATAGTATCATAAAGCAGAATTTATTTTGAGTAAATTTTGAAAGTTTTAGGTTTGTGACGATTATTTTTCAATTTTTTTAAGACCGACTTGGAAAATGTGCAATTTGAGTATTCAGTCGGGGTGTGTTTAGGTGTAATTATTTTGAAACCTAGGCAAGGAATGTCGGCAGATTTTTATAGTGTCATAAAGCGGAATCTATTTTGGGTAAATTTTGAAAGTTTTAGGTTTGTGACGATTATTTTTCAATTTTTTTAAAGTCGATGTGGAAAATGTGCAATTTGAGTATTCAGTCGGGGTGTATTTAGGTGTAATTATTTTGAAACCTAGGCAAGGAATATCGGCAGATTTTTATAGTGACATAAAGCGGAATCTATTTTGGGTAAATTTTGAAAGTTTTAGGTTTGTGACGATTATTTTTCAATTTTTTTAAAGTCGACTTGGAAAATGTGCAATCTGAGTTTTCAGTCGGGGTGTGTTTAGGTGTAATTATTTTGAAACCTAGGCAAGGAATGTCGGCAGATTTTTATAGTGTCATAAAGCGGAATCTATTTTGGGTAAATTTTGAAAGTTTTAGGTTTGTGACGATTATTTTTCAATTTTTTTAAAGTCGATGTGGAAAATGTGCAATTTGAGTATTCAGTCGGGGTGTATTTAGGTGTAATTATTTTGAAACCTAGGCAAGGAATATCGGCAGATTTTTATAGTGACATAAAGCGGAATCTATTTTGGGTAAATTTTGAAAGTTTTAGGTTTGTGACGATTATTTTTCAATTTTTTTAAAGTCGACTTGGAAAATGTGCAATCTGAGTTTTCAGTCGGGGTGTGTTTAGGTGTAATTATTTTGAAACCTAGGTAAGGAATGTCGGCAGATTTTTATAGTGTCATAAAGCGGAATCTATTTTGGGTAAATTTTGAAAGTTTTAGGTTTGTGGCAATTTTTTTGACTTGGAAAATACAATTTTATTATAATTCATTTGATTAATATACGAATTTAAATTGCATGTATGTTCATGTAGAGCCATCCCAAAATGTCGTGACACCTGGGGGTAATGTTTGCGCAGTGAGGAAACACGATAGAAAATATACGCGTGGGAGTATCTCCGAATTGAAGATGAATCATCACTTTGCGACCGATATTTACATTATGTTCATGCTGAATAATTATGAGTTTTGCGGCGTGAAATTTAAGATGTTCACTGCGCAATGTGACACCAGATTTTGGGAAGGCTCTACATAGATACGAACAAAAAAAAATGTAAAAGTTGAGAAATCATTGCAGGATTACATTCGAATAAGAAACCTGGCGTTTCGCCGAAATTATCAAACTGAAGCTCGTATCTTTTTTTTTATATTTTCGCTAAACTTCCAGATAATCATAAAACGGCATTCAAAAAATCGCGCGACCAAAACCATAAATTATCAACTGAAGCACTTGCCAGCCGTCGTCCTCTCTCTGGTATTATTAGTCTCCTAAACAAGCGACCCTCGTATATGCGAAATTTAACGATCTGCCCCGGAAAAAAGGGAACACGCTAAAACCTGCAGCACGGGCAATAAATTAACCACACATGCACACACACACACACTCACACACTCACACACTCACACAGCAAAGCTTCGCGACGCGCAAAGTGCACCTTTACGCACGTCCGAAAATTCCCCAAATTTATTAACCACTCCCAGAACCGCCCATTTTTTGTTTTTTATGGGTGCGACTATAAATCGGACCTAATTTACGACACGCGAGCGCGGGATCCAGAAATGAGGGTTTTATTAACGTAAAAAAGGTGTGCTGCTCTTTTGTAACGATCGAAAATTTATTTCTCGTCGATAATGATCGGAATGTGGGGGGGGGGGCGGAAGGGGGGTTGGCACAAATTAATTAATTCCGTTAGGGGGAACGATAAATAATCGGTTTATATTTATATACAAGACTCACGAGTCAGACAAATGTCTTCAATTTAAAGCATCAGGAAATGATGACGGGAGGAGCGTGTGTGCCTTTATCTAAAGGTGTGGTTACACGATGATCCGCGAAAGCTTACGCGAGCTAATTTGCGAAGTGTAATAAATAAATAAACAAATCGAACAACAAATCGTATTTGATAGTGCAGCTAGGAATGGATTGCCGAGGCATTCCACAAATTTTTAAATATCCTGATGTGGAAATATTTAATTGTGGATCTGCTAAAGCATTCTTTAGTCTGATCATCGTAATTTATGTTGGCTATTATTATTTATTATGTCATTATCCTAGTTAAGGACTATTCGTTTGTAAACATGTATTGTAATTTTTAATCTGTAATTGGACCGTCCGTTGATTGAATCAATAAATAACTATTTACACAGAATTAAAAACAATGAATTAGACTAGACATTGAATGTTTTATAATGCAACCAAGTGAAGGTTTCTTGATAAAAGCATATATTCTCGTGTACCCCAAACAGGGCCGCCTCAGGGTGCGAGGCAAAAATTGCCGCCCCCTTTCAATGTGAAGAGGGGGTAGAGAAAATGAAGACCACTATTGGTCGGCGCGTCTCTTAAATTATCAAGAAAGAAGGAATTTTGAAATAAGTTCATTCAAAGAATAAACAATCATCTCCTATTTCACAAACGAACATGTTACGAAAAATTTTTTTTAGGTGGATTGATTTTTTTTTACGAGCGCCGATTTAAATAAATTGTTTGCAAATTGTAGAAACGATAAGATTTGGTGGGCACCAAGCTAAGAGGGCTCTCTTAAGGCCTGCCGCCCGGGTTCTGGGCACCCCTAACACCCCCGCTTGGCGCGGCCCTGACCCCAAGACCGTTGCAAGTTGCGAATTGGAATAAACTTGGTTCTCGTATGAGATTCTCTAAATTTTGTGATGGGGGTCTTTGGATTTTTGCCGGGTCTTATAGCAGCCGCGGTTTTGAGTAAATTTGCAAAGTTTCTGGTTTGTGGAAATTTTTTTCATATTTTTTTATCGACTCGAAAATGCGCAAGTTGCGATTTGCAATAAACTTGGTTCTCGTATGGGATTTTCTAAATTTTGTGGTGAGGGTCTTTAGATTTTTGCTGGGTCTTATAGCAGCCGCGGTTTTGAGTAAATTTGCAAAGTTTCTGATTTGTGCAAATTTTTTTGATATTTTTTTTATCGACCCGAAAATGCGCAAATTGTGATTTGCAATAAACTTGATTCTCGTATTTGATTTTCTAAATTTTGTGATGACGGTCTTTAGATTTTTGCTGGGTCTTATAGCAGCCGCGGTTTCGAGTAAATTTGCAAAGTTTCTGATTTGTGGAAATTTTTTTGATATTTTTTTTATCGACTCGAAAATGCGCAAATTGCGATTTGCAATAAACTTGGTTCTCGTATGGGATTTTCTAAATTTTGTGGTGAGGGTCTTTAGATTTTTGCTGGGTCTTATAGCAGCCGCGGTTTTGAGTAAATTTGCAAAGTTTCTGATTTGTGCAAATTTTTTTGATATTTTTTTTATCGACCCGAAAATGCGCAAATTGTGATTTGCAATAAACTTGATTCTCGTATTTGATTTTCTAAATTTTGTGATGACGGTCTTTAGATTTTTGCTGGGTCTTATAGCAGCCGCGGTTTCGAGTAAATTTGCAAAGTTTCTGATTTGTGGAAATTTTTTTGATATTTTTTTTATCGACTCGAAAATGCGCAAATTGCGATTTGCAATAAACTTGGTTCTCGTATGGGATTTTCTAAATTTTGTGGTGAGGGTCTTTAGATTTTTGCTGGGTCTTATAGCAGCCGCGGTTTTGAGTAAATTTGCAAAGTTTCTGATTTGTGGAAATTTTTTTGATATTTTTTTTATCGACTCGAAAATGCGCAAATTCCGATTTGCAATAAACTTAGTTCTCGTATGGTAGTCTCTATATTTTGTGATGGGGGTCTTTAGATTTTTGCCGGGTCTTATAGCAGCCGCGGTTTTGAGTAAATTTACAAAGTTTCTGGTTTGTGGAAATTTTTTTGATATTTTTTTTATCGACTCGAAAATGCGCAAATTGCAATTTGCAATAAACTTGGTTCTCGTATTTGATTTTCTAAATTTTGTGGTGATGGTCTTTAGATTTTTGTTGGGTCTTATAGCAGCCGCGGTTTTGAGTAAATTTGCAAAGTTTCTGGTTTGTGGAAATTTTTTTAAATTTTTTTTAACGACTCGAAAATGCGCAAATTGCGATTTGCAATAAACTTGGTTCTCGTATGGGATTTTTTAAATTTTGTGGTGAGGGTCTTTAGATTTTTGCCGGGTCTTATAGCAGCCGCGGTTTTGTGTAAATTTGCAAAGTTTCTGGTTTGTGGAAATTTTTTTGATATTTTTTTTATCGACTCGAAAATGCGCAAATTGCGATTTGCAATAAACTTGGTTCTCGTAGATTTTCTAAATTTTGTGGTGATGGTCTTTAGATTTTTGTTGGGTCTTATAGCAGCCGCGGTTTTGAGTAAATTTGCAAAGTTTCTGGTTTGTGGAAATTTTTTTGATATTTTTTTTATCGACTCGAAAATTGCGATTTGCAATAAACTTGGTTCTCGTATGGGATTTTCTAAATTTTGTGGTGAGGGTCTTTAGATTTTTGCTGGGTCTTATAGCAGCCGCGGTTTTGTGTAAATTTGCAAAGTTTCTGGTTTGTGGAAATTTTTTTGATATTTTTTTTATCGACTCGAAAATGCGCAAATTGCGATTTGCAAACTTGGTTCTCGTATGGGATTTTCTAAATTTTGTGATAGGGGTCTTTAGATTTTTGCCGGGTCTTATAGCAGCCGCAGTTTTGAGTAAATTTGCAAAGTTTCTGATTTGTGGAAATTTTTTTGATATTTTTTTTATCGACTCGAAAATGCGCAAATTGCGATTTGCAATAAACTTGGTTCTCGTATGGGATTTTCTAAATTTTGTGATAGGGGTCTTTAGATTTTTGCCGGGTCTTATAGCAGCCGCGATTTTGAGTAAATTTGCAAAGTTTCTGGTTTGTGCAAATTTTTTTGATATTTTTTTTATCGACCCGAAAATGCGCAAATTGCGATTTGCAAACTTGGTTCTCGTATGGGATTTTCTAAATTTTGTGATAGGGGTCTTTAGATTTTTGCCGGGTCTTATAGCAGCCGCAGTTTTGAGTAAATTTGCAAAGTTTCTGATTTGTGGAAATTTTTTTGATATTTTTTTTATCGACTCGAAAATGCGCAAATTGCGATTTGCAATAAACTTGGTTCTCGTATGGGATTTTCTAAATTTTGTGATAGGGGTCTTTAGATTTTTGCCGGGTCTTATAGCAGCCGCGATTTTGAGTAAATTTGCAAAGTTTCTGGTTTGTGCAAATTTTTTTGATATTTTTTTTATCGACCCGAAAATGCGCAAATTGCGATTTGCAAACTTGGTTCTCGTATGGGATTTTCTAAATTTTGTGATAGGGGTCTTTAGATTTTTGCCGGGTCTTATAGCAGCCGCAGTTTTGAGTAAATTTGCAAAGTTTCTGATTTGTGGAAATTTTTTTGATATTTTTTTTATCGACTCGAAAATGCGCAAATTGCGATTTGCAATAAACTTGGTTCTCGTATGGGATTTTCTAAATTTTGTGGTGAGGGTCTTTAGATTTTTGCTGGGTCTTATAGCAGCCGCGGTTTTGTGTAAATTTGCAAAGTTTCTGGTTTGTGGAAATTTTTTTGATATTTTTTTTATCGACCCGAAAATGCGCAAATTGCGATTTGCAAACTTGGTTCTCGTATGGGATTTTCTAAATTTTGTGATAGGGGTCTTTAGATTTTTGCCGGGTCTTATAGCAGCCGCAGTTTTGAGTAAATTTGCAAAGTTTCTGATTTGTGGAAATTTTTTTGATATTTTTTTTATCGACTCGAAAATGCGCAAATTGCGATTTGCAATAAACTTGGTTCTCGTATGGGATTTTCTAAATTTTGTGGTGAGGGTCTTTAGATTTTTGCTGGGTCTTATAGCAGCCGCGGTTTTGAGTAAATTTGCAAAGTTTCTGATTTGTGCAAATTTTTTTGATATTTTTTTTATCGACCCGAAAATGCGCAAATTGTGATTTGCAATAAACTTGATTCTCGTATTTGATTTTCTAAATTTTGTGATGACGGTCTTTAGATTTTTGCTGGGTCTTATAGCAGCCGCGGTTTCGAGTAAATTTGCAAAGTTTCTGATTTGTGGAAATTTTTTTCATATTTTTTTTATCGACTCGAAAATGCGCAAATTGTGATTTGCAATAAACTTAGTTCTCTTATGGGATTTTCTAAATTTTGTGGTGAGGGTCTTTAGATTTTTGCCGGGTCTTGTAGCAGCCGCGGTTTTGAGTAAATTTGCAAAGTTTCTGGTTTGTGGAAATTTTTTTGATATTTTTTTTATCGACTCGAAAATGCGCAAATTCCGATTTGCAATAAACTTAGTTCTCGTATGGTAGTCTCTATATTTTGTGATGGGGGTCTTTAGATTTTTGCCGGGTCTTATAGCAGCCGCGGTTTTGAGTAAATTTACAAAGTTTCTGGTTTGTGGAAATTTTTTTGATATTTTTTTTATCGACCCGAAAATGCACAAATTGCGATTTGCAATAAACTTGGTTCTCGTATTAGATTTTCTAAATTTTGTGGTGATGGTCTTTAGATTGTTGCTGGGTCTTATAGCAGCCACGGTTTTGAGTAAATTTGCAAAGTTTCTGATTTGTGGAAATTTTTTTCATATTTTTTTTATCGACTCGAAAATGCGCAAATTGCGATTTGCAATAAACTTGGTTCTCGTATTTGATTTTCTAAATTTTGTGGTGATGGTCTTTAGATTTTTGCTGGGTCTTATAGCAGCCGCGGTTCTGAGTAAATTTACAAAGTTTCTGGTTTGTGGAAATTTTTTTGATATTTTTTTTATCGACTCGAAAATGCGCAAATTGCGATTTGCAATAAACTTGGTTCTCGTATGGGATTTTCTAAATTTTGTGGTGAGGGTCTTTAGATTTTTGCCGAGTCTTATAGCAGCCGCGGTTTTGAGAAAATTTGCAAAGTTTCTGGTTTGTGGAAATTTTTTTCATATTTTTTTTATCGACTCGAAAATGCGCAAATTGCGATTTGCAATAAACTTGGTTCTCGTATGGGATTTTCTAAATTTTGTGGTGAGGGTCTTTAGATTTTTGACGGGTCTTATAGCAGCCGCGGTTTTGAGTAAATTTGCAAAGCTTCTGATTTGTGGAAATTTTTTTCATATTTTTTTTATCGACTCGAAAATGCGCAAATTGCGATTTGCAATAAACTTGGTTCTCGTATGGGATTTTCTAAATTTTGTGGTGAGGGTCTTTAGATTTTTGACGGGTCTTATAGCAGCCGCGGTTTTGAGTAAATTTGCAAAGCTTCTGATTTGTGGAAATTTTTTTCATATTTTTTTTATCGACCCGAAAATGCGCAAATTGCGATTTGCAATAAACTTGGTTCTCGTATGGGATTTTCTAAATTTTGTAGTGAGGGTCTTTAGATTTTTGCCGGGTCTTATAGCAGCCGCTGTTTTGAGTAAATTTGCAAAGTTTCTGGTTTGTGGAAATTTTTTTCATATTTTTTTTATTGACTCCAAAATGCGCAAGTTGCGAATTGCAATCAATTTGGTTCTCGTATGGGATTTTCTAAATTTTGTGGTGAGGGTCTTTAGATTTTTGCTGGGTCTTATAGCAGCCGCGGTTTTGAGTAAATTTGCAAAGTTTCTTATTTGTGGAATTTTTTTTTTGATACTTTTTTTATCGACTCGAAAATGCGCAAGTTGCGAATTGCAATCAACTTGATTCTCCTGTGGGCGTCTCTACATTTTGTCTTGGAGGTCTCTAGATTTTTGTTGGGTCTTGTAGCAGCCGCGATTTTGAGTAAATCTGAAAAGTTTCGGTGAGTTTCGAATATTAGATTATTTCTAGCCGTCCTCTTTTTGTTATATAATTTATAGCTTGAGGTATGATTTATTTTATAATTTCGTAATTTTTAAAACTGTAGTTTGCACGTTTTGGGGATTCGCCTCGAGGAGAGCCAAATTTGGAAAAACAGCCAAGTGGGTAAGGTAATGGCTTTATAATTGATTAACTTGACACGGATTCGCTCTAGGCTTTTTTTGCGGCAGAACAATCTTCACTAGAGAGACTTTTAATGTTCATTGAAATGGTAAAAATTCCAATATTTGAAACCAAAACTGCTGTAGTATCACCGCAATCTTGCGGTTGATTTTATGTTAAAATAGATTCAAATTCTTTATTAATGGATTAACATGTTATGTTTTATTCACGTTATACAATAGATGTAGTAATAATAAAATCGACAACTAGTAGACAAATTAAATATAAATTCTAAATATTTGTGTCCCTTCACTACTTTCAGTCAAATTACCGTCGTCGGTATTATTTACGACTGTGACTATCGTCGTTGAATTATTGGTTTATGGCGTTCTGTATCGAATTTTCTTTTACAGCCCCGGATAAATCGAAACCCTTTTACTTGTAAATACCGTACGGGCTGGCTTTATTTAAAGTTCGGAGTTACGCTCCCTTTAGTGGTAATTTACAACCGCCGGGGGTCCGTTTTACTGCTCCACAATAAAGTACCTTAAACAATTTCGCGCTATTGTGATCGGAAAAGGCCATCGCGGCCCCTCGCCGAGGGTGTCCACGATGCAATAAAACGCCCATCGCCACGACGAAAACCGTATAACTCAAGACGGGATTCGAAGAAATTTAATACTGTAACTTAATAGTTTCAATTGCTCTTCTACCTGTGACAATTGTTTGTTTTATCCTTCACAATAGTGCCAATGTAAATAAGCGTAACGTAAAGCTAAGACTACACCACGTGACTCTGTGACTCGAGATGCAGGTATAGTTGTACCAAGCACTCGAGGCGTATTGCGCAGTGACCATCTTGAATTCAATTGGCTCCGGAGATGCGCTGTCGCGTTCTCTCCGAATACTTTACTTACCCCCACACGCCTCGAGTGATCGGTAATACTGTATGAATCTTAAAGATCGGGATGTACCCTCACGTCACTTTCTCCGATTTTATGGAATAATAGTTATTTATGTAATATGATACAGTTATTAGTATATATCTTAGTTTTAACGAGAAAAATTGAAAATAGCATAAGAATTTTTTCTCGTGAATTATTTATAGATAAAAAAAATGCAAATAATTTATGTAATCAAACAATTTCCAATACATTTTTATAATTATCCTATTGATTGCACCACAACAGCACAGCTCATTACGAAAACGACTCTATACTACAACAAGTGTTGCACATAAAAATAAATAACGATATTTTCTAACTCGCGAGCAATATTTTAAATCAATGTAATTGCCGCCGGTATTTAATGAAACATTATCGATCTTAGCAAACAACTTTTGTTCGTATTTATAGAACGAGTCGCATCGTTTTTTTTTCTTTTGCTTCCTTTTTCGTTTCGTAATTTTCACGAGAGCATTTGCATTTTTGTGCGCATTTTTTGTTTTGTTCGTTGTTGCAGGGAATCGCCATTTATCCGCCCTGAAAATTTCCGCCCGAACAAATCCCGATTTATCGTGTCGTAAAATAATCCCCGCGGCACAGCTGAAAACACGAAAATTTCGATCGAAATTTACACTTTGCAAATGGCAGCCGGTAATGCTGCTGATACAAAAATATATCCAGTCTTAGATTACGACGGGATGTATATACAGTTTCGTCAGAAATATTTTTATTGCAATTATGAATAACGTTGATTTTTTTTTGACATTTAGACAATTTTTCTCTCGCTTCGACTTCAAGGTCACCTGCCACCACCATTTTATGTATACCGAAATACTAAATTTGCTACATTTTTACGTTTCGATAATCAAAATCCAACAACGCGTTTAACGGCTGCGCAATTAAAAAAAAAAAAACGAACGTGATTTTGAAAACTTGGAAAATTTCCGAATTTGATCAATTTGCCTTTCCTTAACATGAACATTTCTCAATGCATTTTAAAATGCACTAAATTAGCTACACATTGACATTTTAATCATTACAATCAAAATACGCGTTTGAGAATTGGGCAATTTAAAATATTCAAAATCGACATTTTATTGACATTGCACTCAATTTGCGTTGGCTTGCGATAAAAATATGTCAATGCGCTTTCCAAATACACCGAATTGGCTACATTTTCACGTTTAAATCATCAAAATCCAACAATTAAGCAATTTGAAAAAAATCGATTTGGGATTTGGTTTCAAATAAAAATGTTTTAATGCCTATTTCAAATATATTCTGAATTTGAACATTAAATATTGTTCCCCCATCAGAACACCTACAGACCGGTTTCGACCTTTCAGGTCTCATCAGTGTAGTTAGTTGCTGATGGGGAAACGGATATTACTATTGGAATATAAATATTCCAAACACCGTTAAAGGTAGAAACACCAAAGTGGCGGAATCTATTGCCTGAATGATGAGACCTGAAAGGTCGAAACCGGTCTGTAGGTGTTCTGATGGGGGAACAATTTTTAATGTTCACATTTATATTGTTATATTTGCCGCCGCTGGCAATGTCCATATCTTGTCGGTGTTAAAGCCACCCGGATTTGGTTCAAGTACAGCATTCAGGCAATAGATTCCGCCACTTTGGTGTTTCTACCTTTATATTCTGAATTCGTTACATGTTGACGTTTAAATCATCAAAATTCAACAGCGAATCCAACGGTTTAGCAATTTAAAAAAAAATCGCCAATTGCCATTAATTTAAATTTTTTTAAATTTACTCAAAATTGATTCTATTTTAAGCTCGAGTTAAATTTGTAGACAAACCTTCACTAGTTTTCGAAATAATCTCATGAGAAGTGCACTTAGTCATTTCAACTTTGCGCATTTTCCGGGAGGTTAAAAAAAATATAAACACAATTGCCATAAATTGAAAAATTTAAAAATTTACTCAAAATTGTTTCTATTTTAAGCTCGAGATAAAATTTGTAGACAAACCTTCACCATTTTTCGAAATAATCTCATGAGATGTGCACTTAGTCATTTGAACTTTGCGCATTTTCCGGGAGGTTAAAAAAAATATAAACACAATTGCTATAAATTGAAAAATTTCAAAATTTACTCAAAATTGTTTCTATTTTAAGCTCGAGATAAAATTTGTAGACAAACCTTCACTAGTTTTCGAAATAATCTCATGAGAAGTGCACTTACGTCATTTGTACTTTGCGCATTTTCCGGGAGGTTAAAAAAAATATAAACACAATTGCCATAAATTGAAAAATTTCAAAATTTACTCAAAATTGTTTCTATTTTAAGCTCGAGATAAAATTTGTAGACAAACCTTCACTAGTTTTCGAAATAATCTCATGAGATGTGCACTTAGTCATTTCAACTTTGCGCATTTTGCCGCGAGGTTAAAAAAATATAAAAGCAATTTACAGAAACTGCAAAATTTGAAAATTTACTCTTAACTGATCCTACTTTATGCTCGTATTAAAATTTTAAAATATACCATCATTGTTTTTTTTTAATAATCTCATGAAAACCACATTTAAGTCTTTCCAAGTATTTAAAGTCCGCCGAGCGGAAAAATTATGATTATTATTATTGTTTTTTATTTGTGGAAAAATTATTGCCACAAATAAAAAAAATTAAAATCAACTTGTTTTTTTAAACCTTACAAGAGCTGCACCTAGTTTTCTCCAGTTCTCGCATGGTCTCCATTTTTATACATTGGCATTAATTTGCATTCCTTTCATTATTTCAACAACCAACGATTTCTTTACCTTACAAAAAAAAAGCAAACAAAACGGCACTTTTCTCGCCATCAAAACGGCGCCGGAGACGCGATCAAAATTCTGGATCTAAACGGTCTCGCATTTGCATTTTAATCGCGGCCCCATTGTCGGTGGTCAAGTGTACGACGGACTCTCTGCGGCAGGAAGGAAGTTGTAAAAATGCGCCCCTTTCGAGGGGCAAAAATTGAATTTCAGCGGCGAGATAACGAGAGATAATTTCTCGCATAAGATGGCCGTGATTCATCCGGAATTGTATTCACGGTTGTGGTTTTCTGTGTAATGGGAGAACTTTGTTGTGCTGGACTTTAGCTGGAACTGATGTTCTCTTGGTTTACTCGGAAGAGAGTCGCTGTTGCGTAATCGTCTGGAGATGATGTTCGGATTGGTGCGTGAAAATTGGTTAATTGTGGTCGTCGAATGGGCGATTCAACCGCAAGCATTCGTAACTAAATATAATTGTTATTTTGGAGAACAGTCTACTCCAGTCAATCAACAACAATTAATCAAAAAGTATTGTTTTGTAGCTGTCGTAGCAAAAATAGAAACCTAAAAAACCTAAAAAATAGAAAGATTTCAATAAATTTTCTTTAATGGTGCGAAACTTATAGCTGAAAAACTGAAAAACAATTTCAACTCGAATGTATTTTTCTCTGTAATCAAAAGAGCTTGAAGAGTGGACTAATTTTAAAATAATTTTTGAGATTTCTTTAGTGGTTCGGAACTTGCGAAGAGCCTGAAGAGTAGACTGACAATGAGATAGCGAACCAATTTTTAAAATTTCTTAAATGGATAAGAACTAGAAGCAAAAAAATTGAAAAAGAATTCGTTGTTTTCGCCGTGTTCAAAAGAGTAAAAAAATTTCGATTTTTTCAATTGTGCGAAAATTCCGACTCAAATTCGCAAGTGAAAGAATTTTTAAAATTCCTTTAATGTTTCGGAGCTTATAGCAAAAAAAAACTGCAAAAAATCGAATGTTTTTTTCACCGTAAATAAAGAGTTTAAAGAGTAAAGTAAAATAATGGACAAATTTTCAAACTTTCTTCAATTTTCGAAAAACTGAAAAATAATCGCCACTAAAATTCCCCTTATTTCGCTATAATTACAAGAGCTTGAAGAGTAAAGTAACATAATGAACAAGTAATCAAACTTTCTTCAATTCTTCGAAAAACTGAAAAATAATTGCGACTCGAATTTCTTTTTTCGCTGTAGGTATATAAACAATTGCCATCGACTTGAAACTTTCCAAATTTACTCAAAATTGATTCAGAAATATAATTCCATTAAAAACTGCAAATACTCTGTGCATGGATTTAAAAAAAAAATCAAATGATCGTAACAATTTTTTTTTTGAAAATCTGTAATAATCTTGGTGACTTAAATAAATATATAAACAATTACCATCGACTTAAAACTTTCCAAATTTACTCAAAATTAATTCAAAAATATAATTCCATTAAAAATTGTAAATACTCTGTGCATGAATTTTGAAAAAAAATTCAAGTGATCAAAACAATTTTTTTTTAAATCTGTAATAATCTTGATGACTTGAATAAATATAAAACCAATTGCCATCGACTTGAAACTTTCTATATTTACTCAAAATTCATTCGGGATTATAATACTGTTAAAAACTGCAAATACTCTGAGCATGGATTTTGAAAAAAATTCAAGTGATTCAAGTAATAATCTTTATGACTTAAATAAATATAAAAACAATTGCCATCGACTTGAAACTTTCCAAATTTACTCAAAATTAATTCAGAATTATAATACCATTAAAAACTGCAAATACTTTATGCATGGATTTTGAAAAATATTCAAGTGATCAAAACATGTTTTTTTATTTTGAAAATCTGTAATAATCTTGGTGACTTAAATAAATATATAAACAATTGCCATCGACTTGAAACTTTACAAATTTACTCAAAATTCATTCAGAATTATAATCCATTAAAAACTGCAAATACTTTGTACATGGATTTTGAAAAAAATTCAAGTGATCAAAACAATTTTTTTGTTGAAAATCTGTAATAATCTTGGTGACTTAAATAAATAAAAAAAACAATTACCATCGACTTAAAACTTTCCAAATTTACTCAAAATTAATTCAGAATTATAATTCCATTAAAAATTGCAAATACTCTGTGCATGGATTTTGAAAAAAATTCAAGAGATTCAAGTAATAATCTTTGTGACGTAAATAAATATAAAAACAATTGCCATCGACTTGAAACTTTCCAAATTTACTCAAAATTCATTCAGAATTATAATACCATTAAAACTGCAAATACTTTATGCATGGATTTTGAAAAATATTCAAGTGATCAAAACATGTTTTTCTATTTTGAAAATCTGTAATAATCTTGGTGACTTAAATAAATATATAAACAATTGCCATCGACTTGAAACTTTCCAAATTTACTCAAAATTAATTCAGAATTATAATCCATTAAAAACTGCAAATACTTTGTGCATGGATTTTGAAAAAAATTCAAGTGATCAAAACAATTTTTTTGTTGAAAAACTGTAATAATCTTGGTGACTTAAATAAATAAAAAAAAAACATTTACCATCGACTTAAAACTTTCCAAATTTACTCAAAATTAATTCAGAATTATAATTCCATTAAAAATTGCAAATACTCTGTGCATGGATTTTGAAAAAAATTCAAGAGATTCAAGTAATAATCTTTGTGACGTAAATAAATATAAAAACAATTGCCATCGACTTGAAACTTTCCAAATTTACTCAAAATTCATTCAGAATTATAATACCATTAAAAACTGCAAATACTTTATGCATGGATTTTGAAAAATGAAAAATATTCAAGTGATCAAAACATGTTTTTTTTATTTTTAAAATCTGTAATAATCTTGGTGACTTAAATAAATATATAAACAATTGCCATCGACTTGAAACTTTCCAAATTTACTCAAAATTAATTCAAAATTATAATTCCATTAAAAACTACAAATACTCTGTGCATGGATTTTGAAAAAAAATCAAGTGATCAAATCAAAACATTTTTTTAAATCTGTAATAATCTTGGTGACTTAAATAAATATAAAAACAATGCCATCGACTTCAAACTTTCCAAATTTACTCAAAATTCATTCATACTCAGTGCATGGATTTTGGATTTTGAAAAAAAATCAAGTGATCAAAACATTTTTTTTTAAATCTGTAATAATCTTGGTCACTTAAATAAATATAAAAACAATTACCATCGACTTGAAACTTTCCAAATTTTGAAAAAATTCATTCAGATTTTAATTCCATTAAAAACTGCATATACACCATGCATGGATTTTAAGATAAGTCGAATTTCTTGAAAATTTGCAAATTTTTCTGACTCAAAAAAAAAACATCAAAATATGATAAACAATGTAAATAGCCTATGTTCAGATGTATGCCAAGCAGTCTGTATATTAAGCGCATAAGATGGCTTTGGTTTGACAATTTCTCACCACTGGTCCTGACTACAAAGATTTCTCAAATTTCACTCGTATTTTTAGCAGAATATTTCTTGCTCATTTTTAGCCCAACATTTCTTCCTCACATTCTGCTTCCTCGTTCACAAGCCTAACGTACAATTGCAAAATTCCTCGCGATCACATTTCATAGATTCCCCCTACCGCCAGACGCGGTTTTTCCGCCAAGCCAAGGTGAAGTAGTGAACATTTTAAGCGTCGCCCCGGTTGACACAAAAATGTAAATTGTGGCCTAATTGCCGATCGGTGTGGCCACGACGGTAGCGATGTTTCGACGAAGTGCATTATATGTCGACGAGCAATTCGTTATCTCTCGTCATTAACGCACGTCGAAAGCGACGATAAAAAGCTAATTGGTCACTTAATTAATTGCGCAAAAAGTGAACACGGCGCTTGTTGTCCCGTGCAATGCGATTTGCACGGCTTTCTATCAATTTATACGCCAACGGAAAGATATCGAAAATCCGGTAATTAGTCATTTATTTTAAATTAAGAAATGCACTTCAATGCATTAAACTGTATGTATTGATTTCTAAATTTATATACATAATCACTATTATATTATATATAGGATGGGATTCGAACCCACGACCACGTGGCCCGTGAGCACTGCGGGCCTAGATTCCAAATAGTCTATTTTTTAACTGTCCGGAAATAGTCATTTGAAAATGTCAAAAATTGTTATTTCCAAAGGTTAGCATAGTGATTTTCAATTACCCGAAATAGTAAATTTCAACCGTAAAAAATGATGATTTTTAGCTGAAGAAAATTGTGATGTTCAACTGCTAGAAATAGTGATTTTCAACTGTCCAAAAAGATGGTTTCAACTGTTCAAATAGTGGTCTTCACCTGTTAAAAATTATAATTTTCAACTATCAAAAATTGGGATTTTCTACTGTCTAAAATGACGGTTTTCAACTTCCAAAATGGGGATTTATAACTGTCAAAAACTAGTGATTTTCAACTGTAAAATACAGTGATTTGTAACTGCCAATGCAATGATCTTTCCACCGCCTGAAATAGAGACATTCAACTGCCTAAAATGGCGGTTTTCAACTCCCAAAATGGGGATTTATAATTGTCAAAAACTAGTGATTTTCAACTGTCAAAAAATGTGTTTTTTGACTGTGAAATGTAGTGATTTGTAACTGCCAATGTATTGTTTTTTTCACTGGCTGAAATAGAAACATTCAACTGTCTAAAATGACGGTTTTCAACTTCCAAAATGGGGATTTACAACTGTCAAAAACTAGTGATTTTCAACTGTAAAAAAAATGTGATTTTCAACTGTCCAATATAGTGATTTGTAACTGCCAATATAGTGATATTTTCACTGTATGAAATGAAGACATTCAACTGTCTAAAATGGCAGGCTTTCAACTCCCAAATTGGGGATTTATAACTGTCAAAAACTAGTGATTTTCAATTGTCAAAAAATGTGATTTTCGACTGTCAAATGTAGTGATTAGTAACTACCAATGTAGTGATTTTTTCACTGCCTGAAATGGAGACATTTAACTGTCTAAATTGACGGCTTTTAACTTTCAAAATGGGGATTTATAACTGTCAAAAATTAGTGATTTTCAACTGTCAAAAAATGTGTTTTTTGACTGTCAAATGTAGTGATTTGTAACTGCCAATATAGTGATACTTTCACTGCCTGAAATGAAGACATTCAACTGTCTAAAATTCAACTTCAACTCCCAAAATGGGGATTTATAATTGTCAAAAACTAGTGATTTTCAATTGTCAAAAAATGTGATTTTCGACTGTCAAATGTAGTGATTAGTAACTACCAATGTAGTGATTTTTTCACTGCCTGAAATAGAGACATTTAACTGTCTAAATTGACGGCTTTTAACTTCCAAAATGGGGATTTATAACTCAAAAATTAGTGATTTTCAACTGTCAAAAAATGTGATTTTTGACTGCCAAATGTAGTGATTTGTAACACTGCCAATGTAGTGATTTTTTCACTGCCTGAAATAGAGACATTCAACTGTCTAAAATGACGGCTTTCAACTTCCAGAATGGGGATTTATAACTGTCAAAAACTAGTGATTTTCAACTGTCAAAAAATATGATTTTAATTTGTCAAATTCAATTCAGTTCAGTATATTTTAATATGTTATGATGATTTTATATATTTATATTTCCTTAATTTTAAGTAAACCGACCAACCCATGAATGTATCAAATGTTCTTCTTGGAAATAAATAAATTGAATTGAATTAAATTGAAAAAAAATGCAGTGATTTATAACTGTCAATGTAGTGATTTTTCCACTGCCTGAAATAAAGACATTTAACTATTAAAAAAGGTGATCTTTCACTGTCGAATTTCAACTGAAAAATACTGATTTTTTAATAGTAATTTCCAGCCGTCAAATATAGTAATTTTCAACTTTGTGAAATAGAGATGTTCAACTATCAAAAATAGTTCTTTTCAACTGTCAGACATAGTGATTTCAACCGCTAAAAATAATGCTTTTTAACTGACAAAATAGCAATATTTCACTGTCTACCAGAGTGACTTTCAACTTAAAAATAGTTATTTTCAACTGTGGAATATAGCGATTTTCAACTGTCAAATATAGTGATTTTAAACTGTCAAATATAGTGATTTTTAACTGTCAAATATAGTGATTTTTAACTGTCAAATATAGTGATTTTTAACTGTCAAATTTGGTAATTTGTAACCGTCAAATATAATTATTTTCAACTTCCTGAAATATAGACGTTCCACTATTAAAAATGTGTCTTTTTAACAGTCAAAAATAGTAATTTTGAACTGTCAAAAACGGTGATTTTTAACTGAAAAACAGTTGAAACTCACTATTTTAGACAGTATAAAATCACCATTTTGAGAGTTCTCCAGAGAGTGAAAATCATTTTGTGCTGAAAGTCACTACTTTCGACTATTGAAAATCGCTATTTTTGACTGTTAAAAATCGCTATTTTAGATAGTCCAAAATTACCATTTTTGGCAGTTGAAAATGACTATTTTTTATGGTTGAAAATCACCATTTTTGACACTGGAAATTCACTGTAGGTCAAAAAAAAACATTTTTCTTCGTCCGAAATATTGTGATGATTTCTTCTTTCAAACAATTTTGGTTTAATTTCTCTCTTTTTTTTTTTTAATTTGTAGACGTACCCCACAATCTTGCCAGTTCTATGGCCTCTGTTTTGACTACTTTTGCAATTAAAAACGCTCTCATCACTTTTAATTTCTATTTTCGGATGTTTTTGAATTTTTTCAGCGGCATATTTTGTTTTTTGCGTTTAGCAGCGCCTTCTTGTAACTACTATATTAAAATGAATTGTAACTCAATGCACAACAAATGTTGCATTGGATTGGGATACAAATGCGTTGCGATTTTTCTCTTCTCATTAAACTTTCGCGGGCACCGTTTAAAATGATGAACTGGTATTTTTAGGATTGATAAAAAAATTCTTGCTGAGCTTGAAATTGCAGGTGGTGCCATGGCTCCTTGGCTCTACGCAACGAGCCGCCCCTAACTAGAGTTACAATATTCAAAAGATCGGCCAACCATCTTGAGAGAAATTCGTTCGAATAACTAGAGTTGAAATATCCAAAAGATCGATCAATCATCTTGAGTGAAATTAGTTCAGATGACAAGATATTCAAAAGATGGACTAGCCATCCTTGGAGAAATCAGTTCGGATAAGTAGAGTTGCAATATTCAAAAGATTGGCCAACCATCTTGAGAGAAATTCGTTCGAATAACTATAGTTGTAATATCCAAAAGATCGATCAATCATCTTGAGAGAAATTAGTTCAGATGACAGGATATTCAAAAGATGGACTGGCCATCCTTGAAGAAATCAGTTCAGATAACTAGAGTTGCAATATTCAAAAGATTGGACAACCATCCTGAGAGAAATTCGTTCGAATAACTAGAGTTGAAATATCCAAAAGATCGATCGATCATCCTGAGAGAAATTAGTTCAGATGACAGGATATTCAAAAGATGGACTGGCCATCCTTGAAGAAATCAGTTCGGATAACTAGAGTTACAATATTCAAAAGATTGGACAACCATCCTGAGAGAAATTCGTTCGAATAACTATAGTTGAAATATCCAAAAAATCGATCAATCATCCTGAGAGAAATTAGTTCAGATGACAGGATATTTAAAAGATGGACTGGCCATCCTTGAAGAAATTAGTTCGGATAACTAGAGTTACAATATTCAAAAGATTGGACAACCATCCTGAGAGAAATTCGTTCGAATAACTAGAGTTGAAATATCCAAAAGATCGATCAATCATCCTGAGAGAAATTAGTTCAGATGACAGGATATTCAAAAGATGGACTGGCTATCCTTGAAGAAATCAGTTCGGATAACTAGAGTTGCAATATTCAAAAGATCGGCCAACCATCCTGAGAGAAATTCGTTCGGATAACTTGAGGTATATTTTTTTTTTAATCCGACAATTTAACATCTCAATCATACTATGAATCATTCTGACGCATTTAATGGTGACAGACTGGTGCCAATATAAGAAGCAGCCAAACGCATAAGCATGTTGTCATGAAAAAAACTAACTAAAAGCAATCTTCGTAAAAGGCTTCTAAACAACAATCTCCTTGAACTGCTGGTGCATTGAGATCTGTCTTCGATTGTAAGTAATTGTGTTGAACACACAGTTGGAAACAAGCAATAACTCGATTTATAGGTCACCAGTTTGATCACCGGCCTTTATCAGCGCAGGTCATTCCGTTCCTTACCCGCGATATCACCACAATTGCAATAACCAGTTAAAAGTTAATCAGCCAAGTTAATCTATCCATTCCAATCATCCGCTCCGTTGGCGTAATTAAATTCGCAAAGGCGTAAAGCCAACTTTCACACACACACATGCACGCGCTCGGGCGCAGTTTTATGACATCGCAACCCACCGGACAGAATCTGCTCTCTTATCAATTTGAAATGAGGTTTATTCTTTATCAATTACAATGTGGCTCGCAAAAGGTGATGGCTGAGTTAAGGAATTAATAGCTTCACGCAGTCAAACCGATTTTGCTATCGAGGACGCGTGGGGGTTTTACGATCGGGAGGCGATAATCGAAATCGCGTTGATTAAAACATCCCGAATATTAAGAACACAATGGACCCATCAGCGGGAAATTAAGTCAAAACTGGACACCTACGAATTGCATAATCGTATATTTCATAACAAGGGCCGAAAATGGGAAATAGCTGGCAAGTGTGATGCTTGATGGACGGGATGAAGATAAATCTAGTGAAGGAGTGTTTCCAGATTCTTACAAAATTGTGAAGTGGAATCAATTTTGAGCAAATTTGTCAAGTTTCAAGTGTGTAACAATTGTTTTCATATTTTTTTTCGTCGCTTGAAAAAGCAACACTTCAAAATGACAATAAGCTCCGTTCTAGTGCAATTATTTTAAAATCTAGCAAAGGGATGTTTACAGATTCTTACAAAATTGCGAAGTGGAATCAATTCTGAGCAAATCTGTAAAGTTTCAAGTGTGTAGCAATTGTTTTCATACTTTTTTTCATCACTTAAAAAAAGCAACACTTCAAAATGACACTAAGCTCCGTTCTCGTGCAATTATTTTAAAATCTAGTGAAGGGGTGTTTTCAGATTCTTACAAAATTGTTAAGTAAAATAATTTTTAAGCAAATTTGTGAAGTTTCAAGTGTGTAGCAATTGTTTTCATATTTTTTTTCATCACTTGAAAAAAGCAACACTTCAAAATGACACTAAGCTCCGTTCTCGTGCAATTATTTTAAAATCTAGTGAAGGAGTGTTTCCAGATTCTTACAAAATTGCGAAGTGGAATCAATTCTGAGCAAATCTGTAAAGTTTCAAGTGTGTAGCAATTGTTTTCATACTTTTTTTCATCACTTAAAAAAAGCAACACTTCAAAATGACACTAAGCTCCGTTCTCGTGCAATTATTTTAAAATCTAGTGAAGGGGTGTTTTCAGATTCTTACAAAATTGTTAAGTAGAATAATTTTTAAGCAAATTTGTGAAGTTTCAAGTGTGTAGCAATTGTTTTCATATTTTTTTTCATCACTTGAAAAAAGCAACACTTCAAAATGACACTAAGCTCCGTTCTCGTGCAATTATTTTAAAATCTTGCGAAGGGGTGTTTTCAGATTCCTACAAAATCGCGAAGTAGAATCAATTCTGAGCAAATTTGTAAAGTTTCAAGTGTGTAGCAATTGTTTTCATATTTTTTTTCATCGCTTGAAAAAAGCAACACTTCAAAATGACACTAAGCTTCGTTCTAGTGCAAATATTTTAAAATCTAGTGAAGGGGTGTTTTCAGATTCTTACAAAATTGTGAAGTAGAATCAATTTTGAGCAAATTTGAGAAGTTTCAAGTGTGTAGCAATTGTTTTCATATTTTTTTTCATCACTTGAAAAAAGCAACATTTCAAATGACACTAAGCTCCGTTCTAGTGCAATTATTTTAAAATCTTGCGAAGGGGTGTTTCAGATTCTTACAAAATTGTGAAGTGGAATCAATTTTGAGTAAATTTGTAAAGTTTCAAGTGTGTAACAATTTTTTTCATCGCTTGAAAAAAGCAACACTTCAAAATGGCACTAAGCTCCGTTCTAGTGCAATTATTTTAAAATCTTGCGAAGGTGTGTTTTCAGATTCTTACAAAATTGTGAAGTAGAATCAATTTTGAGCAAATTTGTAAAGTTTCAAGTGTGTAGCAATTGTTTTCATATTTTTTTTCATCGCTTGAAAAAAGCAACACTTCAAAATGACACTAAGCTTCGTTCTAGTGCAAATATTTTAAAATCTAGTGAAGGGGTGTTTTCAGATTCTTACAAAATTGTGAAGTAGAATCAATTTTGAGCAAATTTGAGAAGTTTCAAGTGTGTAGCAATTGTTTTCATATTTTTTTTCATCGCTTGAAAAAAGCAACACTTCAAAATGGCACTAAACTCCGTTCTCGGGCAATTATTTTAAAATCTAGTGAAGGGGTGTTTCAGATTCTTACAAAATTGTGAAGTAGAATCAATTTTGAGCAAATTTGTAAAGTTTCAAGTGTGTAGCAATTGTTTTCATATTTTTTTTCATCTCGTAAAAAAAGCAACACTTCAAAATGACACTAAGCTCCGTTCTCGTGCAATTATTTTAAAATCTTGCGAAGGGATGTTTGCAGATTCTTACAAAATTGTGAAGTAGAATTAATTCTGAGCAAATTTGTAAAGTTTCCAGTGTGTAGCAATTGTTTTTATATTTTTTTTCATCGCTTGAAAAAAGCAACACTTCAAAATGACACTAAACTCCATTCTCGTGCAATTATTTTAAAATCTTGCGAAGAGATGTTTGCAGATTCTTACAAAATTGTGAAGTAGAATTAATTCTGAGCAAATTTGTAAAGTTTCCAGTGTGTAGCAATTGTTTTCATATTTTTTTCATCGCGTAAAAAAAGCAACACTTCAAAATGACACGAAGCTCCGTTCTCGTGCAATTATTTTAAAATCTTGCGAAGGGGTGTTTTCAGATTCTTACAAAATAGTGAAGTAGAATCAATTTTGAGTAAATTTGTAAAGTTTCAAGTGTGTAGCAATTGTTTTCATATTTTTTTTCATCGCTTGAAAAAAGTAACACTTCAAAATGACAGTAAGCTCCGTTCTCGTGCAATTATTTTAAAATCTTGCGAAGGAGTGTTTTCAGATTCTTACAAAATTGTGAAGTGGAATCAATTTTGAGCAAATTTGAAAAGTTTCAAGTGTGTAGCAATTGTTTTCATATTTTTTTTCATCGCTTGAAAAAAGCAACACTTCAAAATGACACTAAGCTTCGTTCTAGTGCAAATATTTTAAAATCTAGTGAAGGGGTGTTTTCAGATTCTTACAAAATTGTGAAGTAGAATCAATTTTGAGCAAATTTGAGAAGTTTCAAGTGTGTAGCAATTGTTTTCATATTTTTTTTCATCACTTGAAAAAAGCAACATTTCAAATGACACTAAGCTCCGTTCTAGTGCAATTATTTTAAAATCTTGCGAAGGGGTGTTTCAGATTCTTACAAAATTGTGAAGTGGAATCAATTTTGAGTAAATTTGTAAAGTTTCAAGTGTGTAACAATTTTTTTCATCGCTTGAAAAAAGCAACACTTCAAAATGGCACTAAGCTCCGTTCTAGTGCAATTATTTTAAAATCTTGCGAAGGTGTGTTTTCAGATTCTTACAAAATTGTGAAGTAGAATCAATTTTGAGCAAATTTGTAAAGTTTCAAGTGTGTAGCAATTGTTTTCATATTTTTTTTCATCGCTTGAAAAAAGCAACACTTCAAAATGACACTAAGCTTCGTTCTAGTGCAAATATTTTAAAATCTAGTGAAGGGGTGTTTTCAGATTCTTACAAAATTGTGAAGTAGAATCAATTTTGAGCAAATTTGAGAAGTTTCAAGTGTGTAGCAATTGTTTTCATATTTTTTTTCATCGCTTGAAAAAAGCAACACTTCAAAATGGCACTAAACTCCGTTCTCGGGCAATTATTTTAAAATCTAGTGAAGGGGTGTTTCAGATTCTTACAAAATTGTGAAGTAGAATCAATTTTGAGCAAATTTGTAAAGTTTCAAGTGTGTAGCAATTGTTTTCATATTTTTTTTCATCTCGTAAAAAAAGCAACACTTCAAAATGACACTAAGCTCCGTTCTCGTGCAATTATTTTAAAATCTTGCGAAGGGATGTTTGCAGATTCTTACAAAATTGTGAAGTAGAATTAATTCTGAGCAAATTTGTAAAGTTTCCAGTGTGTAGCAATTGTTTTTATATTTTTTTTCATCGCTTGAAAAAAGCAACACTTCAAAATGACACTAAACTCCATTCTCGTGCAATTATTTTAAAATCTTGCGAAGAGATGTTTGCAGATTCTTACAAAATTGTGAAGTAGAATTAATTCTGAGCAAATTTGTAAAGTTTCCAGTGTGTAGCAATTGTTTTCATATTTTTTTCATCGCGTAAAAAAAGCAACACTTCAAAATGACACGAAGCTCCGTTCTCGTGCAATTATTTTAAAATCTTGCGAAGGGGTGTTTTCAGATTCTTACAAAATAGTGAAGTAGAATCAATTTTGAGTAAATTTGTAAAGTTTCAAGTGTGTAGCAATTGTTTTCATATTTTTTTTCATCGCTTGAAAAAAGTAACACTTCAAAATGACAGTAAGCTCCGTTCTCGTGCAATTATTTTAAAATCTTGCGAAGGAGTGTTTTCAGATTCTTACAAAATTGTGAAGTGGAATCAATTTTGAGCAAATTTGAAAAGTTTCAAGTGTGTAGCAATTGTTTTCATATTTTTTTTCATCGCTTGAAAAAAGCAACACTTCAAAATGACACTGAGCTCCGTTCTCGTGCAATTATTTTAAAATCTTGCTAAGAGGTGTTTTCAGATTCTTACAAAATTGTGAAAAATTGTGAAGTAGAGTCAATTCTGAGCAAATTTGTAAAGTTTCAAGTGTGTAGCAATTGTTTTCATATTTTTTTTCATCGCTTGAAAAAAGCAACACTTCAAAATGACCCTAAGCTCCGTTCGCGTGCAATTATTTTAAAATCTTGCGAAGGGGTGTTTTCACATTCTTACAAAATTGTGAAGTAGAATCAATTCTGCGTAAATTTCAAGAGTTTCAGGTGTGTAGCTATTGTTTTCATATTTTTTTCATCGCTTGAAAAAAAGCAACACTTCAAAATGACACTAAACTCCGTTCTCGTGCAATTATTTTAAAATCTAGCAAAGGGGTGTTTTCAGGTTCTTACAAAATTGTGAAGTAGAATCAATTTTAGGCAAATTTGTAAAGTTTCAAGTGTGTAGCAATTTTTTTCATCGCTTGAAAGAAGCAACACTTCAAAATGACACTAAGCTCCGTTCTCGTGCAATTATTTGAAAATCCAGCGAAGGGGTGTTTTCAGATCCTTACAAAATTGTAAAGTAGAATCAATTCTGAGCAAATTTGTAAAGTTTCAAGTGTGTAGCAATTGTTTTTATATTTTTTTTCATCGCTTGAAAAAAGCAACACTTCAAAATGACACTAAGCTCCGTTCTCGTGCAATTATTTTAAAATCTTGCGAAGGGGTGTTTTCACATTCTTACAAAATTGTGAAGTAGAATCAATTTTGAGCAAATTTGTAAAGTTTCAAGTGTGTAGCAATTTTTTTCGTCGCTTGAAAGAAGCAACACTTCAAAATGACACTGAGCTCCGTTCTCGTGCAATTATTTTAAAATCTTGCGAAGGGGTGTTTTCAGATTCTTACAAAATTGTAAAGTGGAATCAATTCTGAGCAAATTTGTAAAGTTTCAAGTGTGTAGCAATTGTTTTCATATTTTTTTTTCATCGCTTGAAAGAGGCAACACTTCAAATGGCACGAAGCTCCGTTCTAGTGCAATTATTTTAAAATATTGCGAAGGGGTGTTTTCAGATTCTTACAAAATTGCGAAGTAGAATCAATTTTGAGCAAATTTGGAAAGTTTCAAGTGTGTAGCAATTGTTTTTATATATTTTTTTTTCATCGCTTGAAAAAATCAACACTTCAAATGACACTAAGCTCCGTTCTCGTGCAATTATTTTAAAATCTTGCGAAGGGGTGTTTTCAGATTCTTACAAAATTGTAAAGTGGAATCAATTCTGAGCAAATTTGTAAAGTTTCAAGTGTGTAGCAATTGTTTTCATATTTTTTTTTCATCGCTTGAAAGAGGCAACACTTCAAATGGCACGAAGCTCCGTTCTAGTGCAATTATTTTAAAATATTGCGAAGGGGTGTTTTCAGATTCTTACAAAATTGCGAAGTAGAATCAATTTTGAGCAAATTTGGAAAGTTTCAAGTGTGTAGCAATTGTTTTTATATTTTTTTTCATCGCTTGAAAAAAGCAACACTTCAAAATGACACTAAGCTCCGTTCTCGTGCAATTATTTTAAAATCTTGCGAAGGGGTGTTTTCAGATTCTTACAAAATTGTAAAGTGGAATCAATTCTGAGCAAATTTGTAAAGTTTCAAGTGTGTAGCAATTGTTTTCATATTTTTTTTCATCGCTTGAAAAAAGCAACACTTCAAAATGACACTAAGCTCCGTTCTCGTGCAATTATTTGAAAATCCAGCGAAGGGGTGTTTTCAGATCCTTACAAAATTGTAAAGTAGAATCAATTTTGAGCAAATTTGTAAAGTTTCAAGTGTGTAGCAATTTTTTTCGTCGCTTGAAAGAAGCAACACTTCAAAATGACACTGAGCTCCGTTCTCGTGCAATTATTTTAAAATCTTGCGAAGGGGTGTTTTCAGATTCTTACAAAATTGTAAAGTGGAATCAATTCTGAGCAAATTTGTAAAGTTTCAAGTGTGTAGCAACTGTTTTCATATTTTTTTTCATCGCTTGAAAAAAGTAACACTTCAAAATGACAGTAAGCTCCGTTCTCGTGCAATTATTTTAAAATCTTGCGAAGGGGTGTTTTCAGATTCTTACAAAATTGTAAAGTGGAATCAATTCTGAGCAAATTTGTAAAGTTTCAAGTGTGTAGCAATTGTTTTCATATTTTTTTTTCATCGCTTGAAAGAGGCAACACTTCAAATGGCACGAAGCTCCGTTCTCGTGCAATTATTTTAAAATCTTGCTAAGAGGTGTTTTCAGATTCTTACAAAATTGTGAAAAATTGTGAAGTAGAGTCAATTCTGAGCAAATTTGTAAAGTTTCAAGTGTGTAGCAATTGTTTTCATATTTTTTTTCATCGCTTGAAAAAAGCAACACTTCAAAATGACCCTAAGCTCCGTTCGCGTGCAATTATTTTAAAATCTTGCGAAGGGGTGTTTTCACATTCTTACAAAATTGTGAAGTAGAATCAATTCTGCGTAAATTTCAAGAGTTTCAGGTGTGTAGCTATTGTTTTCATATTTTTTTCATCGCTTGAAAAAAAGCAACACTTCAAAATGACACTAAACTCCGTTCTCGTGCAATTATTTTAAAATCTAGCAAAGGGGTGTTTTCAGGTTCTTACAAAATTGTGAAGTAGAATCAATTTTAGGCAAATTTGTAAAGTTTCAAGTGTGTAGCAATTTTTTTCATCGCTTGAAAGAAGCAACACTTCAAAATGACACTAAGCTCCGTTCTCGTGCAATTATTTGAAAATCCAGCGAAGGGGTGTTTTCAGATCCTTACAAAATTGTAAAGTAGAATCAATTCTGAGCAAATTTGTAAAGTTTCAAGTGTGTAGCAATTGTTTTTATATTTTTTTTCATCGCTTGAAAAAAGCAACACTTCAAAATGACACTAAGCTCCGTTCTCGTGCAATTATTTTAAAATCTTGCGAAGGGGTGTTTTCACATTCTTACAAAATTGTGAAGTAGAATCAATTTTGAGCAAATTTGTAAAGTTTCAAGTGTGTAGCAATTTTTTTCGTCGCTTGAAAGAAGCAACACTTCAAAATGACACTGAGCTCCGTTCTCGTGCAATTATTTTAAAATCTTGCGAAGGGGTGTTTTCAGATTCTTACAAAATTGTAAAGTGGAATCAATTCTGAGCAAATTTGTAAAGTTTCAAGTGTGTAGCAATTGTTTTCATATTTTTTTTTCATCGCTTGAAAGAGGCAACACTTCAAATGGCACGAAGCTCCGTTCTAGTGCAATTATTTTAAAATATTGCGAAGGGGTGTTTTCAGATTCTTACAAAATTGCGAAGTAGAATCAATTTTGAGCAAATTTGGAAAGTTTCAAGTGTGTAGCAATTGTTTTTATATATTTTTTTTTCATCGCTTGAAAAAATCAACACTTCAAATGACACTAAGCTCCGTTCTCGTGCAATTATTTTAAAATCTTGCGAAGGGGTGTTTTCAGATTCTTACAAAATTGTAAAGTGGAATCAATTCTGAGCAAATTTGTAAAGTTTCAAGTGTGTAGCAATTGTTTTCATATTTTTTTTTCATCGCTTGAAAGAGGCAACACTTCAAATGGCACGAAGCTCCGTTCTAGTGCAATTATTTTAAAATATTGCGAAGGGGTGTTTTCAGATTCTTACAAAATTGCGAAGTAGAATCAATTTTGAGCAAATTTGGAAAGTTTCAAGTGTGTAGCAATTGTTTTTATATTTTTTTTCATCGCTTGAAAAAAGCAACACTTCAAAATGACACTAAGCTCCGTTCTCGTGCAATTATTTTAAAATCTTGCGAAGGGGTGTTTTCAGATTCTTACAAAATTGTAAAGTGGAATCAATTCTGAGCAAATTTGTAAAGTTTCAAGTGTGTAGCAATTGTTTTCATATTTTTTTTCATCGCTTGAAAAAAGCAACACTTCAAAATGACACTAAGCTCCGTTCTCGTGCAATTATTTGAAAATCCAGCGAAGGGGTGTTTTCAGATCCTTACAAAATTGTAAAGTAGAATCAATTTTGAGCAAATTTGTAAAGTTTCAAGTGTGTAGCAATTTTTTTCGTCGCTTGAAAGAAGCAACACTTCAAAATGACACTGAGCTCCGTTCTCGTGCAATTATTTTAAAATCTTGCGAAGGGGTGTTTTCAGATTCTTACAAAATTGTAAAGTGGAATCAATTCTGAGCAAATTTGTAAAGTTTCAAGTGTGTAGCAATTGTTTTCATATTTTTTTTTCATCGCTTGAAAGAGGCAACACTTCAAATGGCACGAAGCTCCGTTCTAGTGCAATTATTTTAAAATATTGCGAAGGGGTGTTTTCAGATTCTTACAAAATTGCGAAGTAGAATCAATTTTGAGCAAATTTGGAAAGTTTCAAGTGTGTAGCAATTGTTTTTATATATTTTTTTTTCATCGCTTGAAAAAATCAACACTTCAAATGACACTAAGCTCCGTTCTCGTGCAATTATTTTAAAATCTAGTGGAGGGGTGCTTTCGGATTCTTACAAAATTGTGAAGTAGAATCAATTTTGAGCACCTCTCTTATCTATCTTTGAGAACAAATTAACGCAGGTGCAGGTGTAACTAGATTATTGACAATCGATTAAAGGCCGCAATTCATCCGTCATCTCCGAATAAAACTTCCATAAACTACACGTGTGCATTTAGATCCATTCAATGGCGAGATAACGAAAAAAAGAAGTACGTTTAGCACCGGCATTTAGATCCCTATCGCGCACGTTTCACATTCGAAACGTCACATTAAAAAAGGAAACGGCTCGAAAAGGCAGCGGATCCGGTCCTGTCCTCCCCGCACGACCAAGTCCTCCATTCCGATATTAACAGGCGTATATTTTTAATTAAGTCGACGTTAAGTTGATTGAAATAACAGTTAGCGCTTTAATCGGCCGGTTTATAGTTGAATTATCTTTATACCCTAATAAATTTATGCCATAACTTGTGTTGAATGCTCTATGCGCAATTAATTTTTGATATCCCAATAAAATGTGTATGTATATATATACTATATATAGTATAGTAAAATTCCGAATGCGTAATTTATATATTAAAAAAAAACGAGTGCAATAAAAAAAGGATTTTATGCGGAAGTAACCTACAAAATGTTTGACAGTTGGGTGGGTTTTTACAGTTGAAGGCTACTTTAGACTTGTTACTATTGAATATATTAAAGGTGTTGATACTGTTTGCAAGCCTCGTGGAACATCGAATGTAGTGAGGATTATATATTTATTAACTGCAATTATATTTACAACGTTGCGACATAACGCCGAAATACAATTACGCCGACGCGACATTCCGCGTCATCGACGCAATGGCTTCGTCCATGATATTTGTTGCGCTGGTCTGGGCGCTATGTCGTTGAACCAGACAGGCTCTAGACTTTTTTTGTCTGTCCATCTGTGAAACAAAGTACAGTAGTACCGGGCACTCGAGACGTGTGGGGGTAAAGTTTGCGCAGAAAGAACGCGAGAGAACGCGACAACAAATCTTTGGAGACAATTGAATTTAAAATGGTCACTGCGCGACACGTCTCGAGTGCTTGGTACAATTCTAATACTATATTTTCGTTGTTCTGATTTTTGTTGCGCTGCTGGTTTTTGTTGCGCTGCTGGTCTCAGCGTCATATCGTTAAACCAAAATTACTATAGACAAAGAAGAAATGATGAGCAAAGAAAAACGATCTTCACGGGTCTTCAAAATGAATGAGTTGCCCCATAATTTTAAATAGTCGAGTGACAACTTCAAAGAGTCGACTCATTAATAAAAGAGCCGGCTCATAAGCAAAATATTTCACCTCGAACATTTTCCCATTGAAGCTGAAAACAATTGTGGACAAAAATTTCATGACTCAAATTGAGCTGCAAATGTACGACGGGAGTCACTTGACTCGCGAGTCATTTCTAGAGTTGACTTACTCATGAGTTACCCACCTCTACAACAAACTAGTATTCAGTTAATTTCAAGGTCATCGCGAAAATAGAAGCGCGGCGAAGGAGTGCAGTTTAGATGGTGAATTAAAAAAATAAAATTTAAAATCATTTTGAAATTTGATGGCTTCTAATAAATTCGCGAAGAAAATTCGATTCTGCGTGAATTTTAAAAGTTTTAAGTTTGTAGCAGTCGTTTTTCTCTTTTTTTTAACGTTTTCGACAATGTGCAACCTTAAAATTTATATACAGTGTGTTTGAATGATGCTTGTTTAAGTGAATGAGTACATTCTGAATAAATTTTGAGAAAAGTGATTATTTGGAAATTATGACAAGTGACGCTTAAAGATTTTTTTATAAATTTATGTAGCAGAATACATTCTGAGTAAATTTTGAAAGTTTTAAATTTGTGGCGATTGTTTTTCTATTGTTGACCTTTTTCGGAAATGTGCAGCCCAATAAATTAAAGACAGCACGTTTAAGCGATTATTTTGAAATTTCAGAATGTGATGTTTATAGATTTTTATAAATTCATGCAGAGAAATCTATTCTGAGTAACCTTGAAAAGTTTTAAATTTGTGGCAATTGTTTTTCAATTTTTTTTAAAGTTTTCGACAACGTGCAACATACAAATGTACATTTTAACAAATAAATCGAAATTTAGGTCAAAATAAAGAAGAATTAGAGATTTATTTATTTACGAGAATTTCCCTTTATAACACACAAAATATCTCTAAAAGTATTATTATTAATCTAAGAAAATTGTACAAAAGATCAAAAATTTAGACCAAAAAAAAAAATGTGTGTTTGAGTGATTATTTGTAAATTATAACAAGTGACGCTTAAAGATTTTTATAAATTCATGAAGCAGAATACATGCGGAGTAAATTTCTAAAAGTTCTAAATTTGTGGCAATTGTTTTCCTATTTTTTAAAACGTTGGAACTTTTGCTCAAAAAATGCAACTTTTTTAATATTTATCGTAGACCATTGAAGTATACCTTCAGAGAAATTGATTGCCGTTAAAAAATTTGAGATATCTTCAATAGCAAAAAAATTAGCTAGTCACCATGAACATTTTAGAAAATTAAAAAAAAAATTGATTTTTCAGACTTTAATCCGCCGTAGCGGCTAAACGAAAACTCCAAATTGAACGCGGTTTGCAAATCTGAGCTCCTCGTACGTCAATTAGTCGGATTAGAGATTTTTAATTTTTGATGAAAACACGAAAAAAGACATGACTAACCCCCTTGGAAATTTTGTTAAAAAATGCAACTTTCTTAAAAATCATCGTAGACTATGAATTATACCTTTTTTTTCATCAGAAAGACGAGAGAAATTGATTGCCGTTAAAAAATTTCAGCTATCTTCAATAGCAAAACAATTAGTCAGTCACCATGAGGATTTTGGAAAATTTAAGAAAATAATTGATTTTTCAGACTTTAATCCGCCGTAGCGGCTAAACGAAAACTCCAAATTGAACGCGGTTTGCAAATCTGAGCTCCTCGTACGTCAATTAGTCGGATTAGAGATTTTTAATTTTTGATGAAAACACGAAAAAAGACATGACTAATCCCCTTGGAAATTTTGTTAAAAAATGCAACTTTCTTAAAAATCATCGTAGACTATGAATTATACCTTTTTTTCATCAGAAAGACGAGAGAAATTGATTGCCATTAAGAAATTTCAGCTATCTTCAATAGCAAAAAAATTAGTCAGTCACCATGAGGATTTTGGAAAATTTAAGAAAATATTTGATTTTTCAGACTTTGATCGGCCGTAGCGGCTAAACGAAAACTCCAAATTGAACGCGGTTTGCAAATCTGAGCTCCTCGTATGTCAATTAGTCGGATTAGAGATTTTTAATTTTTGATGAAAACACGAAAAAAGACATGACTAATCCCCTTGGAAATTTTGTTAAAAAATGCAACTTTCTTAAAAATCATCGTAGACTATGAATTATACCTTTTTTTTCATCAGAAAGACGAGAGAAATTGATTGCCATTAAAAAATTTCAGCTATCTTCAATAGCAAAAAAATTAGTCAGTCACCATGAGCATTTTTGAAAATTTAAGAAAATAATTGATTTTTCAGACTTTGATCGGCCGTAGCGGCTAAACGAAAACTCCAAATTGAACGCGGTTTGCAAATCTGAGCTCCTCGTACGTCAATTAGTCGGATTAGAGATTTTTAATTTTTGATGAAAACACGAAAAAAGTCATGACTAACCCCCTTGGAAATTTTGTTAAAAAATGCAACTTTCTTAAAAATCATCGTAGAGTATTGAAGTATACCTTTTTCTTTCATCAGAAAGACGAGAGAAATTGATTGCCGTTAAAAAATTTCAGCTATCTTCAATAGCAAAAAAATTAGTTGGTCACCATGAACATGCTAGAAAATTTTCAAAAAAGATCGATTTTTCAGACTTTGAACGGCCGTAGCGGCTAAACGAAAACTCCAAATTGAACGCGGTTTTCAAATCTATGCTCCTCGTGCACAAATTAGTCGGATTTAATTAAAATTGGCGATTTAAAATTTTTGACGAAAACCTGAAAAACTACCCAATGGTCCCCCCTTCTTACTTTTTCTCAAAAATTGGCTTTGAAATGATTTCCTGAAGAAACCACTGGTTCGATTCCGGGTTTCTACACATAACTGGGAAGATCCCTTCAAGACGCCTCGGAAAATGTACTTTGGCAAGAACAAATGTTCATTTGAAGCCCGTGACGTGTCAGCAAAAAAATCTCGAAAGTGGAAAAAATCGAAAAAATGAACTTTTTTAATAATTATCGTAGGCCATTGAAGTATACCTTCTTTTTCATCAGAAGAATGAGAGAAAGCTATCTTCAATTGTAAAAAAAATAGCCAGTCACTATGAACGTGTTAAGAAACACTGATGTGACATTACAAGTTTAAAGTTATTGTCTGGATTTTGATTGATGTTTGTTATTTCGAAACTAGAAAGTAAATTGTACCAGGCTATTCGTAGTAGTACTTAAATATGCACTGCTTTAAATAGCTGTATTAAAGACGCAAACAATTTCGGCATTATTTTGAATTCATATACCTCTAAATCTAAGAATAAATAAAATAAATTTTAGGAAGGTTGAATTTTAAAGACAAGATAAGCACACACACCCGACGAAGAATTTTATGGACGTGTAACAGTTTTAATAGCCGCTCGTTATCATTTTAAGGGTGAAGAACGAGCGTTTTTCGATTTTCCTTTTTTTTTTTTAAATGACGGGGTGCATTCTTCAGGTAAGCCGCAGGTGGCGATTCCTCGAGGAAGAGATATTAACGCGATAATTTCCACCGGGAGCGATCGCATCTAGAGCCGGGGGGCCGGGCCACGGGTCATTTGTCAAAAAATTTTGGTCGCACGGAATTTTGAGCGGTGCATTAAAATTTGAATAACGTATATTTACCAAATTACCGGTCCGGCAGATTAGATATGAGCGAAACCTGTTATTTAGGTATTACACAAATGAAAATAAACACGGCCATTATCCTATTCATCATGTTTTTTTTTTCTACCACGAACGAATCTGTCCGGAATGATTTACGCGGCAATAGGAATTGCACACAATCAAATCTGACATTAATCAATTAGAACTCTATGGGTATGATCTATCGAGTTTATTTTTAATAATTGAACTGCCGTCGATGTAATATTTTTTGAGAGATGAAGATTTGGGATTCACCTTTATAATATTTTGTCATGGAAAAAAATCATTCTTGAGTACAAAGAGCTTAAGTTAACAATGCTTTAAACTTTTACATTACTAAAGTCAAAACTTGTCACCTTGTTAAATTTTAATGTCAATAAATTTTTTTTCAAAGCCACCTTCGATTTTTATTTAGTAAAATGGCTATTGAAACGGTTGATAAAACGAATTTTGGTAAATAACTTTTAATGCTTTAGGAATTGGGATAGGGTTGTTATTAGGAAAAATGTTTGTTTTTTAATTCCGCATGGAATGACATAAAAATATACGGGGGCTCCAATTTAAAATAAGAAAAATAAAGTGCTTTAAAGTTTGAAATGTTTGACACTAAATTTCGGACACCCTGTATAATTCATATCGATCAAACTTGGTTAACGGGACCATCAGACCTTATTTAATAAGTACCTTGTATGATTTTATTAACAAGGCACTATTTTTATTTTTTATTCATTTTTTAAAACAATAGTGCAAAACTGTTTTTTTTAGTTTTAATTTTTTTTTGCTGATATACCTGAATCGATTCCGATAAAATTATAGGAGTATGTAGGCAACGATAAAAGCTACCCAAATAAGCAATAAAATACATAGCATGTAATTTAAAAAAATTAATCATCATGACGTCACGCTTTTTTGGGACACCCTGTATAATCAAAAATATTTTCCTGAAATGCATTCTAAGATGCAAATTTATTCTGCAAAATATCAAAATTCCAACTTAATTAGTAAATGAGCTATAGAAGACTGGAGGTGAAATGTGTACATTTCTAAATCCTTTTTCAAAACACTTCATGTTTAAAAATGGTAATTGTATTACCGAAACTTAAGTCACAAAAATAAATATATATATGTTATACAAAACAAAGTTAAAAGTGTTTTATTATATTACTTAAACTTCCATCTGTTACCGAGATATAACTTCCAATTTGGCTAATGTACAATACTTTCTCTTGATAACGCTTCATAATATCGATATCCTAAAGATATATAAATGTTTCTCTCCTTAAATAGCGATTGTTGTTATTCGAAAACGCGGGCTTTTCGTTTTCTCTCGTTTGTTTGCCCGCTGCGATTAATTAATTTTCGGGGATTCGGTAACGCCGCTTATAAATTGCTCATTAAATTTCTGGAAAGTTGGTAAAAATTTTTCGCCGGATTCGAGCCGTTCCGGTTAATTGGTGATTCGAATTAATTACCGGCGGTGGAATGCCTCCGCGCGCTTCTAAAAGCCAACATCGGGGACGACGGACGAAGCCGGAAACATTCTGGAACCGTTTCGTCGCCGATAAGCGGCTTCCAATAGAGCAATAGAGAGGACGAAGAAGGTTAATTGTAATCGTCGTCGGGAAATGCTTTGCCAGAAAAAAGTTAACAATTATGGAAAAAGATCGAATCAGAGAAAGCGGTTCCGTAATTTAAGATTTTGTCAATGTTTCATTACGTCTGCTAGATAAAGCGGATAAACAACAAGAAATGTAAGTTGTAAGAGGATTACTTAACCCGCCATTGGGCTACAATTCGTAGACTTGGCTAGGCAGAAGATTTTATGCAAAGATATTTGACAATTAACATTCGCAACCATCATCTTAATTTATTTTGACATTTACTATCATATTCTAACTCCAGACAGAATTCAAGATTCATACATAACTCCTTATATTAATATCTTGATTACGGACTTGCTTATGTTAATAAATTGAAGAAAACGGAAGGAAGATTTTTTTTGCATGATTTTACGACCGTCTCAAGGCATAAATACTAATTACGCCATTTATGGTAATTAAGTTTACTTTTCACACCGATGCCTACTCGTACTTTGTTACATTCTGAAGATAATCTTGGCTCTTTTTTTTTACCTTTCACCGTTCGCATAATTCCTAGTCCTTTGATACGAATATAATCTCTGCATCACAATATTTCCAGCGAGCAGTGTTTTAATTGCGGATTAATTGCTCAATTATGAAAGCAGGTGAAGAGAACCGACGTAACCGTTCCGTTTCGTCATTTTTTTCCAATTCGTAAATTCTGCGATTATTATTTGTAGTGAGTTGTTACTTTTTCTCTGCGATTACTTTTTCTCTTTAATCAAGATGTAGACTGTGTAACGATGGATTGTAAAGAGTAAACGCTATGGGTACAGTAAGACAACAACACTCACATAGAATTCAATTGGGAATGAATTTTATAATGTGCAAGTTGTCTTATTCATCGTGAGATATTTATACGAAGTGTTTCTTTCAATAGGTGATTTGGTTTTGTAGTCGTAGTTACGGAATCGTTAGACTTAGCCTACTATTTATCACGAGATTCTTCTTGGTATGTGTTTCTATTTTCACTATATTACAGTTAAGAAGACAAAATTGGAAATTATAAGGAAGTTTTATTTGATTAATTCGCCAATTTCTGCGTGAGTTGTAAATTTTTAGAAATGAATTTTTTAAGTGGTAGAATATTTGAACAAGGAAAAACTAAAAAAATCATATCGATATGATCGAATACCTTAAAATGTAATCATAATACATTTAAAATTAACCTTAATTAAAAAAAATGGTGATGTGGCCATCATGTTACTTTCTCCGACTTGATGGTGTCATAGCCATTTATATTTACGTTTTCATGGTTTATTTTCAATTGAAATCATATTTTAAATGTACATCGAGCTTTGTGTAAACTCGGATGAAACTGACGTTTAAAACGTCAAAATTATGAAACACGGAAAAATTATACTTCAAATTTAAAAACTCAGTTTACTCAAAAACTAAAGGGATTTCGAAAAAAACTTATTTACAAGTTGTTCATTTTAGTATTCTCTACAATTATTATTAACATAAATTTGCTGTAACTATTATCGTTTTATAATTATAAACCAAAAATTTAAAAGAAATAATTTTTTTTCTCGTATAAAAATGATTTTATGAAAAATGTTTTTAAGCAAAAGATGTTCATTTCTTTGTTGTCTTCAAAGTTTGTTTAAATGTTTTTGTGCTATTTTTTATATTTAAGAAAATATTGGCAAAAAACAAAAAAAAAACAGTTAAGGTAAACGCCCACTTCCGGCGTACGAAATTTTACCAAAAGCTTTTCAGTTCTTCAGATTATCAAATAAGACTTATGTTCAAAGTTTAATATCAATTGCTCTATTAGTTTTTAAGATACAGCGCGCACAGACACACACACAATTTTTTGAAAATTAATATTTTTACTTAAACAAAAATAAAAACTGGTATAATATGAATTCCTCAAACATTTTAATTTTTATAAAACATTTATCTTTAAAACCAACTTTAATTTTTGAAAGTCTGCCAATTTCTTCTTCAAGTTATGCATTTTTGAAAATAAATGTTTTAAGTGAATAAACAAAATCTAAAGAAAATAAATTCTTATATGACGGAATTGCTTAAAATTTTAATATATTTACAAGATCTATCTTAAACATAAACTTGGATTTTTGAAAATGTGCCAATTTCTGCGTGAGTTTTAATTTAAAAAATGAGTTTTTTAAATGATCGAATATTTGAACAAAGAAAAAATAGAAAAAACATCGATATGATTGAATTCTTTAAAAGCTCTGATATAATCATAATTCATTTATTTATCTTTAAAAATAACTTTGATTTTTAAAAGTGAGTCTTGAGCATTTCTGCGTGAGTTATGAATTTTTGAAAATTAATATAAACATCTGTTTTTTCTTAATATATCTGTTACGGTTAATATGATAAATTAGAAATTATGCATAATTACTGGCGACTATGTATAATTCCCAATAATATTGGAGAATATGCTTAATTTATCAAACATACTGGATATTATGAATAATATCTAATACTTACTGGCATTTTGATTAATTGAAATTTTAGGACAAAAAAATATAAATCAAATCAAAGTTTATTTGTTAATACGTGTAGATGTTACGGTCAATATGATAAATTGGGAAGTATAAATAATTATACTTATTATTAATATGTATAACTTTTTGATAGAATTGTTTTTCATGTTTACTTTCTCCGTTACAAAGTACGAGAAAGTAAATTAGGTTAGGTTAGGTTAGGTTCGGTTGGGTTAGGTTAGGTTAGGTTAGGTTAGGTTGGGTTAGGTTAGGTTAGGTTGGATTGGGTAAGGTTAGGTTAAGTTTGGTTAGGTTGGGTTAGGTTAGGTTAGGTTGGATTGGGTAAGGTTAGGTTAGGTTAGATTGGGTTAGGTTCAGTTAGGTTGGGTTAGGTTCGGTTAGATTGAGTTAGGTTTTGGTACAACAGCAATACAACAGCACTAAATGACGAAAGTTATCAAACATACCAATGAGCCCTGGATAATATTTAAAATGACCAGCATATTTAATAAATTGCTATAACTTTATTAAATTCTCCAATATTGGAAGTAATTATACATAATGACTGGTAATTATGTATAATTTCAGCATTAATCATATTAACCGTAACATATCCACAAAATATCTACCTGTAAAACCAACTTTAATTTTTCAAAATGTGTCACTTTTTCCGTTATGTTATGAATTTTTGAAAATTAATGTTTTAGGTTGTTGAACACTTAAACAAAACAAAAATCGATAAGAAAATAAGTTCTGATAAGAGTTCTTTAAATATTTTATCAGATTCACAGAACATTTTTCACCTCTAATTTTTGAAAATGTGTTAATTTTTCCGTGAGTTATGAAATTTTTAAGTTAATGTTTTAAGTTTCTGCTCTTTCTCTAGTAAAATATATGTTTCGAAAATACAGTTTAAATTTAAATTGAATGACTCGAGTTTTCTTCGCCAGCCGCAAAAACGAAAATTTATTCGCAATTCGGATTAAAGATCCGCCGGATCTGGCCGCAGTTTTGGCAACACTGGACGCAACCTATTGGGTTCCAGGTAGGGTTGCCATCTTTTAGCTAACTTAAGAGGTACATGAAAAAACAGTTTTGATACAAGCGCATTCACCAGTTCTTAAAAAAAAGTGTCATTATTTTACTTTTGACATTGTTTAGTAGTTATATTGTTTTATAGTTTATATCTTTACCTTTAATGTTGTTGTTTTACTCTATTGTAAAACGGGTTGAATCCGTAAATAAAGTTATTGTTATTATTATTTAAACAATATGTTATTTTAAAGATATGACTTTAAACCAAAAAAGAATAAGTTTTGAAGTAAGGGAACTAATTGTACTTATAAAGGATCTGAAACATTTTCTCATTAATAATGTAGTATAATAATACACTTGTGTAAAAAAAAGAAACACTTGAAATTCGTGAAATTTCGATCATTTTCAATCTGCCATAACTCGGCGTATTTTCAATCGATTTTGATGAATCTTTAAGGGCGAAAAACTTTGAAGTGTCTTCTTTAAAGTCATGCATGCGAACTTAGGCGTAACCCCTTCTGCCCCTCTCTAGCACCCATGTGAAAAAAATAATGTTTTTTTCTGGAAACCATGTCCAACTTTGACGATGTCTGAAGAGTTGGAAAAATTTTTGTCGACTCGATCCACCATAAAGGCATTAAAACTTGATCAATCAAAATTTTTCCAACTCCGCAGACATTGTCAAAGTTGGACATGGTTTCCAGAAAAAACTTTTCTCACAGGGGCGCTAGAGGGGGCGGAAGGGGTTACTCTTAAGTTCGCATGCATGACTTTATAGAAGACACTTCAATGTTTTTCGCCCTCAAAGATTCTTCAAAATCGATTGAAAATACGCCGAGTTTGGCGGTTTGAAAATGGTCGAAATTTTCTCGAATTTCAAGTGTTTAATTTTTTTTCCTCCAGAGTATAAAGTTGCTTTATTAATTAAATTATCTAAAAAAATATAGATTCCGCAGAATAAATATTATTTCATCGATGAATTACGATTAGGCGAATACACGATATCATTCCCGAAATTTGCATCAATTCAATGACTTCGTGCAAAATAAAATGTATCTAATCTAATTGTGGATTTATTTATATTTTAACACGATTTTTGTCTTCGTCTAGTATAGATTACATTTTTGCATTCTTTCTTAACTGTTAACGGCATCAAGATAGTGATTTTTGGGAGACAGATTGCGCACCATCTACGTGTACGTGTGGAGCGTTTTTTTTATGGCCAGCCATTTGTAAATGTAAATTTAATTATGTCCGAAGCTTAATCACATTTTATGTGTTATCGGGGACGTCGGCGAGAGAGCAGCTGTCGTCGATTTTCAAACCGCATTCATGTTTTGAACGTGGAAATTAGTTTTTGATTCGATCAGATTGAAACTGTAGTTAACGGCAGAGGCTAGAAAGTTAATAGTATCGTTAGTTGACAAATGGAATATAGATTTTTGATTTCGCACATATTTGCCACTTGTTTTTTAAGCAACACTTGGAACTTTGGAATTTTTTTCATTTGAAGCAGTTCTGGTTATGTAAATAAAAAGAACTAATATTCCACCAATTTAATTAAAATAGATTATAACTAAATCAAAAATTAATATTTACCCGCCAATGGTGACCCTACCGGTCTGTGAGACCGGGTGTGTCGAATAACTTTATTCTCCGTTTATGGTTTCTTGTTGCAATTTCGAGTAGCTGCCGCATTGCAGAGTTTAAATTGATTAAATATCTTTGTTTTATTGTCAAAAAAACATGAACTATTAGTAACACGTTTCGAAAAAACTTCAGTTGCGTGAAGACCGGCGTCACCATTAAATTTGCGTCACCAATGGCGGGCTAATTGTAACTTTTATAAAACATTTTGAATTCCAAATTCCCCGAACATATTCCGATATCTCAAATATTGGCAATTAGAAAATTCCAAGTACGATCGCAATTATCGCGGCCGGGACGCGCGCGCGCCAATCACGGCCGCGCAAAATGGCCGCCGACTCATTTCCGGTCCTGGACGACTAATTGCTGTCAAAACGTGCACACCTCCTCCCACCCCCGCAAAACAACCGCACACACACACACACACACACATATAAACAAACAGGTTAATACGTGTTCGAGTATTATTTGGGAACGAGGCGAACAATCGCGGCGGCGGCGACGGGCCGATTTTAATTGCGGCAAAATGGCTGCGCCCGTAATTATTGTTTCCTGTTGGGAAAAATATGACAAATGACAAGTCACGAGCGAATGGATGTACGAAGCGAAGACGGGAAGGAAAAAAGGGGTCGCGAACGATGGCATTGTGTGTCTGTGTGGAATTTTGTGTACGTACAAGGGAACCCCCCCTAAGTTTGCTTTTTTTTAACAACAGAGGGGTGCCTCTGGATGCATATCATCACCTAAACCGGTCGTCTTACAAAAGAGAAGCGATAATATTGTGCGAGGACAAGTGAATAACTGCATTAACAAGAATTCATCTTTATTTCTGTTGCGATAACTTTGGCCTCCAAATATAAAAGTTTGAGGTTATGTAAGTTACTAACTACCCATAATTATTATTATACGTATTAGGTTAATGTCAACATGACATATTTGCTATAAGCAATTCGTCAGAATTTTCAACTGTCAACATGTTCATTTTCATTTACGCTGAATGTTGGTATTTCATGAACGCTACTTCGGCGCTTTGTTTGTGTACTTTTAATATAATTTAAATTAAGCTATTTACACAAAAACGGTTATTCTCTTATCCATCTGCAATTCGTGCATTTTCTCATTTTCAGATGCAAAATTATATTTTTATCATATGACTTTGGCAAAGTTCGACAACTCCAACGCTTAATTCAAACACCAATCGGTCTAATTTGTATGATTGGGAAAATGGCGACCGCTGGACGAACTTGTTCACGATCAACTTTACTTTACAGTAAATTCCCAACTGTTTTGTCTGATGAACACACCCAATGTCATCCATCTTTAATCAAATGTCAATGTTGGTAGTTACTAGGTTACTGCCAACATAACTCATTTACCATTAGCTGTTTGCTAATATCAATAATCATTTCTAGGGTATTGATCGTATCCAGGCAACATAGATATAATTATTGTTATATGACATCAACACCAATTTTTTGTAGCGAAACTGAGGACCTCTTTGGACATCTTCTAGAGATTCATCAATTTCTAGTTCTGCTCTTCACCACCACCACGTTTCTTTCCCTTATCAGAATGATTATTACGGATACAAATTTATTCTCGTCATCTTCACAATCTTTCCAAACCATCAAAAATTTTTTTTTACGGAAATATCCATTTTGGGGTCCCTAGATGCCATTTCAACAATTTCTGGAAAAAAATTATTGTGTCTGTGTGTGTCTGTCTGTCTGTGTGCGCTGTATCTCAAAAACTAATAGAGAAATTGATATGAAACTTTGAACATCCGTTTTATTTGATAATCTGAAGAACTGAAAAGCTTTTGGTAAAATTTCGTACACCGGAAGTGGGTGTTTACCTTAACTGTTTTTTTGTTTTTTGCCGATATTTTCTTGAATATGAAAAATATCACAAAAATATTTAAACAAACATTAAAGACAACAAAGAAATGCACAACTTTTGCTTGAAAACATTTTTCATGAAATCAATTTTTACTTTCTCCGTTTTCGGGTCCCTATATGCCATTTCAACAATTTCTGGAAAAAAAAAAATTTGTGTCTGTGTGTGTGTGTGTGTCTGTCTGTCTGTGTGTGCGTGTGTGTGTGTGTGTGTGTGTCTGTCTGTGTGCGCTGTATCTCAAAAACTAATACAGCAATTGATATGAAATTTTCAACATACGTCTTATTTGATAATCTGAAGAACTGAAAAGCTTTTGGTAAAATTTCGTACACCGGAAGTGGGTGTTTACCTTGACTGTTTTTTGTTTTTTGCCAATATTTTCTTGAATATGAAAAATATCACAAAAATATTTAAACAAACATTAAAGACAACAAAGAAAAATGCACATCTTTTGCTTGAAAATATTTTTCATAAAATTATTGATATTCGAGAAAAAAAAATATTATTATTTTTTTCATTTTTGGTTTTTAATTATGAAACGATAATAATTACAGCAAATTTATGTGAATAATAATTGTAGAGAATGCCAAAATGAACAACTTCTAAAGAATAAGTTTTTTTCGAAATTTAGTTAGTTTTTGAGTAAACCGAGTTTTTTAATTGGAAGTATAATTTTTCCATCTTTCATCAATTTTGACGTTTAAACGTCAGTTTCATCCACTCGATGTACATTTAAAATATGATTTTAATTGAAAATAAACCATGAAAACGTAAATATAAATGGCTATGATACCATCAAGACGGAGAAAGTAACATGATGGCCACATCACCATTTTTTTTCCAGAGGGGCTAGTTTAATAATTAACCCCTTTCCGAGTGTAAACCTAGTCTGGTCGCTTAAAATTGCATTGAAATTCGGCTCACACCTCTCCCCCTAAATTGGTCATCGCGCTTAATAATTCAGACTTTTCAATTTTTGCGGATGATTGAGTCGCCCCGTCTGGATTTCCCTGTCGCCTTGAATTTTTCATGAGGCCGTTTAAGTTGGACACGGCGGTACAACCCCATTCTATAAAGTTAGGACTGCGGCGGTGTAGAGTTACTGCAATTTACGAAAAGGGGGAGGTTTTCCTACCTCTGGGACCGCGCGGCGAGTATCCATTTTAAAGTTGTAACTTCTGAAAATACGACCCAATTAGGTTTTTTAACGCAGATATTGGAATCAAACACTGAACTGCAATGAAGAGTTTGCAAGTGGATCCAATAAAGCCAATAGTGAGGTCATGGAGTGTGTCAAGTTGGACCGGTGTGAAGTTAGCAATAGATCCAGCAATAGATTTTAAAAATTCATATCTCGGAGAAATTAAAAACAATTCGAATAAAAAGTGAACCATACTGATAAAGGTACTTTCATAATAAACAGTCAAAGAAACGTTACGGGCAATCCTTCAACCCAGAAAAAAATAATTTCTCCGTAAGTCGCGGAAATCCACATTTCGGGATATAAATCTCCAACTTTGAACAGACGTCTTATTTGATAATCCGAAGAACTGAAAAGCTTTTGGTAAAATTTTGTACACCGGAAGTGGGTGTTTACCTTAACTGTTTTTTTTTGTCAATATTTTCTTAAATATGAAAAAATGACAAAAACATTTAAACAAAAATTGAAGACAATAAAGAAATAAGATTATTTTGTTTGAAAACATTTTTCATAAAATCATTGTTATTCGAGAAAAATTTTCTCTTTTTCATTTTTGGTTTATAATTACGAAACGATAATAGTTACAGCAAATTTATGTTAATAATAATTGTAGAGAATGCCAAAATGAACAACTTATAAAGAATAAGTTTTTTTCGAAATCTCTTTAGTTTTTGAGTAAACTGAGTTTTTGAATTTAAAGTATAATTTTATCATCTTTTATAATTTTGACGTTTTAAACGTCAGTTTCATGCTAGTCTACACAACGCTCGATGTACATTTAAAATATGATTTAAATAGAAAATAAACCACGAAAGTATATATATAAATAACTACCATCAAGTCGGAGAAAGTAACATGATGGCCACATCACCATTTTTTTTTTAATGCGAACACTTCAAAGATAAACACAAGCTCTGTTTCTAAAGACAAGAAACAAAAAGTATAGGTTCCATTTGAAAAAACAAAATTGGTTGTCATAGCAACGAAACCATTTTTTTTTAAATTCGTGTACGGTAAAGATAGAAAAAAGCTCTCTTTTAAGAAAATGGTTGTCATAGCAGCGAAACCATTTTTTTTTAATTCGTGTACGGTTAAGATTGAAAAAAGCTCTCTTAAGAAAATGGTTGTCATAACAACGATACCATTTTTTTAATGCGAACACTTCAAAGATAAAACAAGCTCTGTTTTTCAAAACAGAAACAAGAAGTATGGGTTCCATTTGAAGAAACAAAATTGGTTGTCATAGCAACGAAACCATTTTTTTTTTAATTCGTGTACGGTAAAGAAAAAAGCTCTCTCTTAAGAAAGTGGTCATAGCAACGATACCATTTTTTTTTTAATGCGAATACTTCAAGATAAAAACAAGCCTTGTTTTTAAAAACAGAAACAAAAGTGTAGGTTTTATTTAAAAAAATCAATGTTGGTTGACATGTCGACGAAACTAAAAGAGATGTAAATAAAATAATGTCATTACATGCGTTATTAAAAATTAGAAAACTTAATCAAAAATAATTTTTTTGAACACTCATAATGAACCAATTTTTTCTTTACTTTTGTTACACCCTGTATATACAATTTACCTAAGACATTTGCATATATCCTGTCCATGATGTAGCGATATAATTTACCTGTGACGTAACCCATCCTCTTGATACGTCCTTTCAATTTTAAATAAAAACAAAAAGTATGGGTTCCATTTGAAAAAAAACAGCATTGGTTGTCATAGCAACGAAACCATTATTTTTAATTCGTGTACAGTAAAGATAGAAACAAGCTTTTTTTTAAATAGTTGTCATAGCAACGATACCAATTTTTTTAATACGAATACTTCAAGATAAAAACAAGCCTTGTTTTTAAAAAGAGAAACAAAAGTGTAGGTTCCTCTTAAAAAATCAAATTTGGTTGACATAGCGACGAAACCAAAAGAGATATAAATAAAATAATGTCATTACATGCGTTATTAAAAATTAGAAAACTTTTATCAAAAATTATTTTTTTGAACACTTTTAAAAATAAACAAATTTTTTCTTTACTTTTGTTACACCCTGTATATACAATTTACCTAAGACATTTGCATATACCCTGTCCGGGATGTAGCGATATAATTTACCTGTGTGACGTGACCCATCCCCTTGATCAGTGGCGGCTCGTGGAACATGTTGATGGTAGAGCCACTTATAAATAACTAATTTTTGAAGAAAAAAGAACGATTTATCTTCCTAGACCAAAGTAAGTGGCGAAAAAGTGTTTTAAGAATTAATAAAAAATTCTTGCTGAGCTTGAAACTACAGGTAGTGCCATGGCTCCTTCGCTCTGCATGACGAGCCGCCCCTGCCCTTGATACGTCCTTCCAATTTTAAATAGAAACAAAAAGTATAGGTTCCATTTGAAAAAAAAACAGCATTGGTTGCCATAGCGACGAAACCATTTTTTTTTTAATGTGAGCACTGCAAAGATAAAAACAAGCTCTTCTTTTTATATTAAAAACAAAAAGGATAGGTTCCATTAAGAAAACATAATTGGTTGACATAGCGACGAAACAATTTTTTTTAAATGTAAATACTGCAAAGATAAAAACAAGCTTTTTTAAACAGAAACAAGAAATATAGTTTCCATTAAAAAAAACAAAATTGGTTGTCATAGCGCCGTAAACATATGTTTTTAATGCGAGTACTGCAAAGATAGAAACAAGCACTTTTTTTAAACAGAGACGGGAAGTATTTAAAAAACAAAATTGGTTGTCGTAGCGATGAAACCATTTTTTTAAATGCGAGAACTGCAAAGATAAAAATAAGCTCCTTTTTCTTAAATAGAACCAATATATAGATTCAATTGAAAAAAAACTAAAATAGGTTGTCATAGCGACGAAACTAAAACAGATATAAATAAAATAATGTCAATACATACGTTGTTAAAAGCTAGAAAACTTTTAATAAAGAAAAAATCATTAAAAAACACTTTAAAAAATAAAACAATTTTTCTTTACTTTTGTAAATTATTATATATAATTTACGTAAGACATTTGCATATACTCTGTATATGACGTCTATATACAGGGTGGAAACTTTAAATGTCGGAACAAATTCGGTAATAATGAAATAAGAAGTTCCAGAAAAAATTCCTTGGACACGTCGATTTCTGTTTTTTTATTGCGCACTTTTAGCCTCTTTAAAAATAGTATGACGTCACTAGTCTTTTAAGTATGTCGTCATAGATTTTTTTTTAAATGGAAACCATTTTTTTAATTTCACTAAATTTGTAGCCCTTTTTATTCTTTTTACGACTGTGAAATTTTTTTTTTTATGTAAGAAATTGAATTTTTTTTTAATAAACTTATTTAATGTATCAAATGTTCAAAATGAGAAATGAGCACCGTTGCTTTCTTGGCAATTAGCCAATCGGTGATAAAACCCTTCCCTTACATTTTGAAACATTTCTGGTGGAATTTGAACATTTGATACATTATATAAGTTTTAAAAAAATCAATTTCTGAAATAAAAAAGCAAAATATTTTTACACAGTCGTAAAGAGAATAAAAAGGGCTACAAATTTAGTAAAATAAAAAAAAATATTAGGGTTAGGGGCGCAAAAATGGAAAATTACTTATGTTTACATCAGTGACGGCTCGCGGTTTTTTTTGGTACGGCCGAGGTAGCGGAGGTGGTAATACAGATCTCTGCAACCGACCCTACCTATCTGCTACTTCAACCGTACCAAAAAAAAACCCGCGAATCGTCACTGGTTGACATATATTATTTATTTATTTATTTAATAATCAAGAAAAGAAAAAAAATCTTATCAGGTGACGAAAATTCTAGATCCGACTATTCTTATTTATTAATCATTTGTTACCAGCAATTTCTTCAAATTATCCTTGAGCCTGCTCCTCTTCCTTTTTTGTTTCAAATACGAAATATACGAACGTATAACATTAACCACACTAGATTGTTTTGGTCTACATCAGGCTCTCTTGATTTACGTGGGTTCAATTTCGCGACCACTGACTGGTGTTGAGTTACCTTCAGCAAAAGGGTGCTCTCGCCGCTTTCGGGAGAGAACATGGCCGACAGGGGCGACCCTGGCGGCCCGGCCGGATTTTAACCCGTAGGGCCTTCGGTAGGGCACAGGACAAGCATATGCTCTCACGCGTACTCGGAGTGAGGCCAAAGAGAGAAGTTGGGTTTCAGTTGGGTTTCCGGTTCTGCACGTCGGATTTGATTGCTCTCCTCCTCATCGACGCGAGAGGACGTGTCTAGTGTCTGCGCGTGGTCATCCTCACGTGCTTTTCTTCTTCCCCGGGTGTTTTTCTTTTTGTGTTTTAAGGATAACCGAAGTTCTGTGCTGGTGTTTACGCGGGCTGTGCGTGTGTTTCTTGTGTTTGTTTGTGTTTTGTGATTTTCACCAAAATTATCCTCCAGAATTTTGTTGATGGTATGTTTATTTTATTTGTAGAAACGCAATAGTTTGAGTTTACTAAACAAATTCCGTGCGGTTTGTTTTCTTAATAACCAACCGAATGCTAATGTTTGGATATTTTTTTATATAAACGACCATGCTCGGCAAATGGAGGAACATAAATGGAAATACCTTGTTTTTATGTTAAGTAATAACATTAGAGAAAACTTAAATGGAATTGTGGTATTTAGAATTTCGCAGGTTTATAGTGGAATTATAAGAATTTTTGAATCATTGGAGAAAAATAATTTGCACGTGCTGCAAAAAATTTCGCCATTTTTGTTGAGCAATTGTTTCGCTACGCAGTGAGCCACTGATAGTCTTAACAATTGTTCAAGTGAATTTTATGTCGATGGCAACTGTTTTTCAATTGTTTTTTAAATGATAAGAAAACCCAAACTTTAGAATTATTGAATGTTTTTATTTGCGGGTGATCGTCTCGAAATCTAAGCAACAGGTCTTTCCAGATTTTCATAGAATCTTAAAGTAGATTGCATTTAGAGGATATTTGAAAAAAATTTCTAGTCGATGGCAACTGTTTTTCAATTTTTTTTTAATGATAAGAAAAACCAAATTTAAAATTTATTGAAGATTTTGTTCGCCGATGATTATCTCTAAAGTTAAACAAGTGGACTTTCCAGATTTTCATAGAATCTTAAAGTAGAATATATGTAGGGGATATTTGAAAAATTTCAAGTCGATGGCAACTGTTTTTCTTTTTTTTTTTGAATGATAAGAGAAACAAAACTTCAGAATTATTGAATGTTTTTGTTCGCCGATGATTATCTCGAAATATAAACGAGTGGACTTTCCAGATTTTTATAGAATCTTAAAGTAGAATATATGTAGAGGATATTTGAATAATTTCAAGTCGATGGCAACTGTTTTTCATTTTTTTTTGAATGATAAGAAAAACGAAACTTCAAAATTATTGAATGTTTCTGTTCGCCGATGATTATCTCGAAAAATAAACAAGTGGACCCTCCAGATTTTCATAGAATCTTAAAGTAGAATATATGTAGAGGATATTTGAAAAATTTCAAGTCGATGGCAACTGTTTTTCATTTTTTTTTTTATGATAAGAAAAACAAAACTTCAGAATTATTGAATGTTTTTGTTCGCCGATGATTATCTCGAAATATAAACAAGTGGACTTTCCAGATTTTCATAGAATCTTAAAGTAGAATATATGTAGAGGATATTTGACAAATTTCAAGTCGTTGGCAACTGTTTGTCATTTTTTTTTAATGATAATTAAACCAAAACTTAAGAATTATTGAATGTTTTTGTTCGCCGATGATTATCTCGAAATATAAACAAGTGGACTTTCCAGATTTTCATAGAATCTTAAAGTAGAATATATGTAGAGGATATTTGAACAATTTCAAGTCGATGGCAATTGTTTTTAATTTTTTTTTTGAATTATAAGAAAAACGAAACTTAAGAATTATTGAATGTTTTTGTTCGCCTATGATTATCTCGAAATATAAACGAGAGACTTTCCAGATTTTCATAGAATCTTAAACTAGAATATATGTAGAGGATATTTGAAAAATTTCAAGTCGATGGCAATTGTTTTTCATTTTTATTTTGAATCATAAGAAAAAACCAAAGTTCAAAATTGTTGAATGTTTTTATTCGCCGATGATTATCTCGAAATATAAACAAGTGGTCTTTCCAGATTTTCATAGAATCTTAAAGTAGAATATATGTAGAGGATATTTGACAAATTTCAAGTCGTTGGCAACTGTTTGTCATTTTTTTTTGAATGATAATTAAACCAAAACTTAAGAATTATTGAATGTTTTTGTTCGCCGATGATTATCTCGAAATATAAACAAGCAGACTTTCCAGATTTTCATAGAATCTTAAAGTGGAATATATGTAGAGGATATTTGACAAATTTCAAGTCGATGGCAACTGTTTTTCATTTTTTTTCGAAGGATAAGAAAAACAAAACTTCAGAATTATTGAATGTTTTTGTTCGCCGATGATTATCTCGAAATATAAACAAGTGGACGTTCCAGATTTTCATAGAATCTTAAAGTAGAATATATGTAGAAGATATTCGACAAATTTCAAGTCGATGGCAACTGTTTTTCATTATTTTTTTAATGATAAGAAAAACAAGACTTCAGAATTATTGAATGTTTTTGTTCGCCGATGATTATCTCGAAATATAAACAAATGGACTTTCCAGATTTTCATAGAATGTTGAGGTAGAATATATGTAGAGGATATTTGAAAAATTTCAAGTCGATGGCAACTGTTTTTAATTTTTTTTTAATGATCAGAAAAACAAAATTTCAGAATTATTGAATGTTTTTGTTCGCCGATGATTATCTCGAAATACAAACAAGTGGACTTTCCAGATTTTTATAGAATCTTAAAGTAGAATATATGTAGAGGATATTTGAAAAATTTCAAGTCATTGGCAATTGTTTTTAATTTTTTTTTTGAATGATAAGAAAAGCGAAACTTCGGAATTATTGAATGTTTTTGTTCGCCGATGATTATCTCGAAATATAAACAAGTGGACATTCCAGATTTTCATAGGATCTTAAAGTAGAATATATGTAGAGGATATTTGAAAAATTTCAAGTCGATGGCAACGGTTTTTCATTTTTTTTTTTAATGATAAGAAAAACAAAACTTCAGAATTATTGAATGTTTTTGTTCGCCAATGATTATCTCAAAATATAAACAAGTGATCTTTCCAGATTTTCATAGAATCTTAGAGTAGAATATATGTAGAGGATATTTGACAAATTTCAAGTCGATGGCAACTGTTTTTCATTTTTTTTTTCGAAGGATAAGAAAAACAAAACTTCAGAATTATTGAATGTTTTTGTTCGCCGATGATTATCTCGAAATATAAACAAGTAGACGTTCCAGATTTTCATAGGATCTTAAAGTAGAATATATGTAGAGGATATTTGAAAAATTTCAAGTCGATGGCAACGGTTTTTCATTTTTTTTTGAATGATAAGAAAAACAAAACTTCAGAATTATTGAATGTTTTTGTTCGCCAATGATTATCTCAAAATATAAGCAAGTGGACTTTCCATAGTTTTATAGAATCTTAAAGTGGAATATATGTAGAGGATATTTGAAAAATTTCAAGTCGATGGCAACTGTTTTTCATTTTTTTTATTAATGATAAGAAAATCAAAACTTCAGAATTATTGAATGTATTTGTTCGCCAATGATTATCTCAAAATATAAACAAGTGATCTTTCCAGATTTTCATAGAATCTTAGAGTAGAATATATGTAGAGGATATTTGACAAATTTCAAGTCGATGGCAACTGTTTTTCATTTTTTTTTCTAATGATAAGAAAATCAAAACTTAAGAATTATTGAATGTTTTTGTTCGCCGATGATTATCTCGAAATATAAACCAGTGGACTTTCCAGATTATCATAGAATCTTACAGCAGAATATATGTAGAGGATATTTGAAAAATTTCAAGTCGATGGCAACTGTTTTTCTTTTTTTTTTAAATGATAAAGAAAAACAAAACTTCAGAATTATTGAATGTTTTCGTTCGCCGATGATTATCTCGAAATATTAACAAGTGGACTTTCCAGATTATTATAGAATCTTAAAGTAGAATATATGTAGAGGATATTTGACAAATTTCAAGTCGGTGGCAACTGTTTTTCATTTTTTTTTTAATGATAAGAAAAAAAACTTCGGAATTATTGAATTTTTTTATTCGCCGTTGATTATCTCAAAATATAAACAAGTGGACTTTCAAGATTATCATAGAATCTTAAAGTAGAATATATGTAGAAGATATTCGACAAATTTCAAGTCGATGGCAACTGTTTTTCATTATTTTTTTGAATGATAAGAAAGAGAACTTCAGAATTATTGAATGTTTTTGTTCGCCGATGATTATCTCGAAATATAAACGAGTGGACTCTCCAGATTTTTATAGAATCTTAAAGTAGAGTATATGTAGCGGATATTTGAAAAATTTCAAGTCGATGGCAACTGTTTTTAATTTTTTTTTTAATGATAAGAAAAACAATACTTCAGAATTATTGAATGTTTTTGTTCGCCGATGATTAACTCCAAATATAAACGAGTGGACTTTCCAGATTTTCATAGAATCTTAAAGTAGAATATATGTAGAGGATATTTGAAAAATTTCAAGTCGATGGTAACTGTTTTTCATATTTTTTTTTTGAATGATAAAAACAAAATTTCAGAATTATTGAATATTTTTCTTCGCCGATGATTATCTCGAAATATAAACAAGTGGACTTTCCAGATTTTCATAGAATCTTAAAGTAGAATATATGTAGAGAATATTTGAAAAATTTCAAGTCGATCGCAACTGTTTTTCATTTTTTTTTGAATGATAAGAAACCTAAGAATTATTGAATGTTTTTGTTCGCGAATGATTATCTCGAAATCTAAAGAAGTTGGGGGTTCTTCAACTGTTTATGGGGAATTTTCTTTACGATTTTTGATGACTTTTCAGAGTTTATAACGTTGCACAAAGCTTTTGGTTTGGAGATTTATATTCCTTAATAAAAATTACAGGTTTCCATTTAAAAATAACAAGTTGACCTTGAAATGACCTTGAAACCCCACCTAGAATTAAAAACACCTATGCCTGCTACATTAGCCCTTTCAAGTCAAATACATTTTATTTGAAACATTTTTTTTCTCCTAATCTTCACCTCCATAATATTTTGGGTGTCCAGGATAAATGCCTCACCCTGTATATAATAAATAGTTGACCTTGAAATGACCTTGAAATCCTACTTAGAATTAAAAACACCTATGCCTGCTACATTGGCCCCTTCAAGTCAAATATATTTTTTTTTTCTCCGAATCTTTGCCTCCATAATATTTTGGGTGTCCAGGAAAAATGCCTCAGAGTACGTATTTTGACAAATTAATTTTACAACCTTAAACGATTAAACATCATCATCACTTATTTTATATAACATATAATTTTATAACAGCAATTTTGCTGAATCATGGCGCGGATAATTTCTGATTTGATCGGTGCGTCGCTTTTTTTTTCTCTATCGGAATTTTTCCAAATCTAATCTAAAACCTTAATCCTTCGACATACACAACGCGTAAGTGAATGAAATACAGAAGATTAGTTTAATCCTCGAGCTGCCTAGAGTGGATAAACATAATTTTATACAGTTGGTTTATCTCTAGTTTATAGTCTGGAGCAGTCAAAAAATCGCCAAAAATTATACTATAATGACTTACAATTAGTCAAACTTCATTATAAACTTTATAATAAAATATTTATTTTAACCTAACTGTACCTTAAATTTAGAAAAAAAACTAAATCCACTAATATCTGACTCGCTCTTCGTTCGTTTCTTTAAAATTTGTAACAACTTCTCAAAATCTTCTGTTTCTGAGTTTGTTCGTTCGCCACTAGACAGTTTTAAAGATGAAATAAAACAAAAATATCCGATTTTCACTTGTTTATTACTGCGCTATCGCTTTGTTTGTTTGTAATTGTTGAAGGTTTAACTTCGTAATCCATTTTTTCGAATTCGTTTTTATCTGTCTCGGCGCCCACAATCGGTGGGTTTTAAAAATCCATATACAGTTTTGTATTTAATAAATAAATCATTCGCGTAACAAAACACCCGACCGAAAAGATTCAATTAAAAACCCCATAAACTCCCTAAAATTATACATTACGCCCGAAATAATTACATCAAAAATAATTTAACACCCTAGGGGAGGGCCCCGGTTAACAGTTGCAACAACTCCCTGCGACGCTTATTAAAATTCGACTTCGTGGAGTCAATCCCCTTTATGGCCCTTTTATGCAAATTTCGGGCGCGATGGCCATTTCGAAAATTCTCTCTCTCACTCTCTCCGCTCTACCTGCCCCCATTGTCCGCGCGCTGACAGGATTTTTGGGTCGAAAATTAAGATTTTTGTAAAGGCCAAGCACTCTTTGTGCCAAAGGATTTGGTTTACGGGATTAAAGAGTCAGGGTCTGTAATGAGGGACAGCGGGGGGGAAAGGATTAGGTTTTAGGGCGGGCGTAATTGTGGGGATTATGCAGATGCGACTTTCGTCGGTTATTGAAAGGTTTTTGAGTGATTCGTCCAGTGTTATTCAAATTATTCGAAATGACAATGGACGGTCCCGGAGGAGTTGGTGTTTATTGCAGGCTGATTTGAATAATTCATTGCGTTTAAAATGCAATTTGTTGTTTGAGAGGAAAATTTGCAAAATTTGCTTTGATTTTATGAAGGTGATACATTTCAATTAATTTATTATGCTGGTTGCTGCGTTTAATACAGATGGTTGCTAGGGTTGCGTTCAGGTAAATTAAAATAATATAACTCCACATTTCATTTCATTTCAAATTCTTCCCATTTAATTATGAAAAATTTTACTATGACCATTTTTTTTTTTTGCTTAATCTGAGCCATTCAGTCACACGCGGCTTTTATATTTGTATGAATAAATGAGAATCAATGAAGATATGAATAATGTAAGACAAACAACAACCACGGACCCGAGCGAAATTATTTTTTTTAATGGTCATTATTTTTTGAAAAAAAAAAGAAAATTATTAGAGATTTTTAGTTTATAACTATGTAACGATAGTAGTTAATCAAATCTATATTGATAGTAATTGTAGAGAATACCGAAATGAACAACTTATAAAGAATGAGTTATTTTCGAAATATTTTTATCTTTCAAATTTAAAGTACAATTATTTTTTTTTGCTTAATCTGAGCCATTCAGTCACACACGGCTGTTATATTTGTATGAATAAATGATAATAAATGAAGATATGAATAATATAAGACAAATAACAACCACGGACCCGAGCGAAATTAATTTTTTTAATGGTCATTATTTTTTGAAAAAAATAAAATATTAGAGATTTTTAGTTTATAACAATGTAACGATAGTAGTTAATCAAATTTATATTAATAGTAATTGTAGAGAACACCGAAATGAACAACTTATAAAGAACGAGTTATTTTCGAAATATAGTTTTTGACGGTAAAGATGATTCAAATTTGAAGTACAATTTTTCTGTTTTTGGAAAATATGCCACAAGAGTAAGGTTAGGTAGACTATACAAGACCTCTATTCCTGATGTTGAGTTCATGCATATATTTATTTAAATTTTTCATTACAAACCAACCAAAAAATATGTAAAACATTTCCTTTTATTTAATAATTTTTATTCCTTCAAAAAATAATGTTTAAAGTACACATAACTACAACAGATGCGATAACCACATAAGACCAGACATTAAATATGAAAATCGTCACAAATCGTTACATTAGAACAAATAATAATAAATTCTTCAATTAAACTTTAATTAAAGAATGGAACTTAAATACTAAGGTTATTTAACTGCCCGTTTATGGATGAGTTTATAAATCACACTTATGTGTAATTCCTATTTCTTTGACGAGTATAAATATTTTGTAAATATTTTAGCACAATAATAAAAAAAAAACCAAATCCGTCCATACAACCTCATCATTTCCTCAATAACTCAAATCGACGAACAAATTATTCCGCTTGTAGTTCAAACACATTAAATATAACATTTCTATTCGGAATATACAAGTTTTGCTTATCTGAAATTCCGTTAATGATCTACAACGTACGCGCATAAAATTACCGAAACCGAAAAAGAGAGAACGAAGAATTCTTAAGACGGCCGCGGATTTGTAGAGATTTTTTTTTATTTTATTTTTTTTATTGAGATAAACGCCGGCCCTTTTTTGGGGCCGGAATTAATGGGCCCGCTGTTCCGCGCGCTAATTTCGATATCGCGGCCCATTAATTATAAACGGACAGTGGAATTTAAATGAAGGACCGCACTATCTGAAGTCGTTACACTATCTTGTCGGCGATATTTCAGACCGGGAGGAATTAAAACGTGCTGCCGCGGAAAGATTCCAGTTTTATTAATGATTGGCTGGGAAGTGATGGAGCCGGGACTTGTGCGCGGTGTTCTTTGTGTTAATAAAACAAAAAGACGCAGAAATTTCTGAAGTGTGACAAAAGTTGAAGGTTAATCACATCCAAAGTCTTGAAGCCTTCATACTCCAATCTATCAAAATTGACACCTTCTGCAACAAATTTGCGAGAACCTTCAAAATATTTCGCCTTCGTGTTGTTTTGCATTAATAATGCTATTTGCGGTAATTCGAAATTTTGACCTCAAAAATTGACACCTGCAACAAATTTGCGAAAACCTTCAAAATATTTCGCCATCGTAATGTTTTGCATTAATAATGCTGTTTGCGGTAATTTAAAATTTTGATTTCAAAAATTAACACCTTCTGCAACAAATTTGCGAGAACATCAAAATATTTCGCCATTGTGATGTTTTGCATTAATAATGCTGTTTGCGGTGATTCGAAATTTTGACCTCAAAAATTGACACCTTTTTTTCCGCTGCATCAAATTTGCGAGAACAAATTTCGCCATTGTGATGCTGTTTGTGGTAATTCGAAATTGTAACATCACATTTTGACCCAAATGAAACATTCTCGTAGACTATACAATCATTATCAAAATCGACACGTTTTTTTTTTTCTTCATTTTACAAAACACCAAATTTGCGCGAACGCCAAAACATTTCGCCATTTTGGTAAATGACGTGTAGCGTATTTTCCGTGCACAGTTCATGTGTTTATCTAAAGACGGTAATGAGCTCCGTCATTCGACCATTAATTGGTAAACAGATGACTCGGTGGAATCCGATAGGTCAAAGAGATTTAACAAATCAAAAGGCGGATTTCATCTCTGGACTTTGTCACATCACATTTCGTATTATTTTGGGAAAGTACATGCAGCAGGTATCTGTTAAAATAAAGTGAATACGTGTTCGAAATTACTGTCTGTATCTTTAGAAAGTAATTTTATGGTCTTAAAGAAATACGTCTTATAATAATAATAATATTGGTGTTGGTACGTTGCACGGGTCAGATGTGAATAAAATATTTTTTGGCTGAAAGACCTTCGGTCGATAGCCCATGAAGAATTGCGACAAAAGAAAAATAATAGAAGTTATTATTTGTATATTAAATTGTAACAATTCTTTAATAAAGATGTTTGTATATAAAATAATTTGATATTTAGGATTTGTTATGTTCTACTTCATTACAAATATTTTTATATGATCAATAAAACACTTTTAACTTCGTTTGCATAACACATTCGTTCTACAAACAAAAAGTTTTTTTACTTTCTCAGTTACGATCGTGAAAAATTTTTTTTTACGGAAATATCTGTTTTGTGGTCCCTAGATGCCGTTTCAACAATTTCTGAAAAAATAAAATTCCGCAAAAAAAAATTCCTTAAAACCTATAAGTGATTCAGATTGTACGATATTTAGAATTACATCTTGAACAATTTTGGATAAAATTTTTACCAGAATTTGAACCCAAAACCTGGATGCTCTGGGACACGGGTCTCTAAACTGTTTCCATCGCGGACCACATGTACAATTCTTCATAAACGAGTAGGCCTACATTACAACAATTTTATTACTCATTTCAAAATCGCAATTAAATGTTAAAACATAACATTTACGCAAAATGTAACTAGTGGCGGGTTCAAGAGCGATTTATTGGTAGTCTAGGATATGAATGATTCATGTTTGTGCAGAATCGATTTTGAGTAAATTTGGAAAGTTGGCAACATATTTTTCAAGCAATTTTTTGAAGACGTACAATTTTCAATTTGAAACGCGCCAAGTTTAGGCGTAGCTTTTTGAAAATCCGCGTCAGGGATGGTTCTGGTTTTTATAGAACCTTAAAGCAGAATGTATTTTGAGTAAATTTGGAAAGTATGCAGTTTGTAACAATTGTTTTAATATTTTTTTCAAGCAATTTTTTGAAGAGGTGCAGTTTTTAATTTTAATGCGGCGATTTTAGGCGTAGTTTCTAAGAAATTTCGGCCAGGGATGGTTCTGATTTATATAGAACCTTAAAGCAGAATGTATTTTGAGTAAATTTGGAAAATTTGCAGTTTGTAACAATTGTTTTTATATATTTTTTAAGCAATTTTTTAAAGACGTACAATTTTCAATTTTAACGCGGCGATTTTAGGCGTAGTTTCTTGGAAATCTCGGCCAGGGATGGTTCTGATTTATACAGAACGTTAAAGCAAAATCGATTTTGAGTAAATTTGGAAAGTTTGCAGTTTGTAACAATCGTTTTTATATTTTTTTCAAGCAATTTTTTAAAGACGTGCAATATTCAATTTTAATGCGGCGATTTTAGGCGTAGTTTCTTGGAAATCTCGGCCAGGGATTGTTCTGATTTATGTAGAACCATAAAGCAGAATGGATTTTTCGTAAATTTCGAAAGTTTGCAGTTTGTAACAATTGTTTTTATTTTTTTTCAAGCATTTTTTTGAAGACGTGCAATTTTCAATTTGAAACGCGGCGATTTTAGGCGTAGTTTTTTGGAAATCTCGGTCAGGGATGGTTCTGATTTATATAGAACTTTAAAGCAGAACGGATTTTGAGTAAATTTGGAAATTGTGCTGTTTGTAACAATTGTTTTTATATTTGTTTCAAGCAATTTTTTAAAGACGAACAATTTTCAACTTTAACGCGGCGAGTTTAGGCATAGCTTTTTGGAAATCCGCGTTGGGGGTCGTTCTGGTTTTTATAGAACCTTAAAGCAGAATAGATTTTGAGTAAATTTGGAAAGTTTTGGAATTTATATATTTTTCAATCAATTTTTTAAAAACGTGCAATTTTCAATTTGAAACGCTGCGATTTTAGGCGTAGTTTCTTGGAGATCTCGGCCAGGGATGGTTCTTATTTATACAGAACCTTAAAGCAGAATCGATTTTGAGTAAATTTGGAAAGTTTGCAGTTTGTAACAATTGTTTTTATATTTTTTCCACACAATTTTTTAAAGACGTGCAATTTTTAATTTCAAACGCGGCGAGTTTCGACGTAGTTTTTTGGAAATCTGGGTCCGGAATGGTTCTGGTTTATGTAGATCCTTAAAGCAGAATCGATTTTGAGTAAATTTGGAAAGTTTGCAGTTTGTAACAATTGGTTTTATATTTTTTTTTTCAAGCAATTTTTTGAAGACGTGCAATTTTCAATTTTAACGCGGCGATTTTAGGCGTAGTTTCTTGGAAATCTCGGCCAGGGATGGTTCTTATTTATACAGAACCTTAAAGCAGAATCGATTTTGAGTAAATTTGGTAAGTTTGCTGTTTGTAACAATTGTTTTTATATTTTTTCCACGCAATTTTTTTAAAGACGTGCATTTTTTAATTTCAAACGCGGCGAGTTTCGACGTAGTTTTTTGGAAATCTGGGTCCGGAATGGTTCTGGTTTATGTAGATCCTTAAAGCAGAATCGATTTTGAGTAAATTTGGAAAGTTTGCAGTTTATAACAATTGTTTTTATATTTTTTTCAAGCAATTTTTTGAAGACGTACAATTTTCAATTTTAAACGCGGCAAGTTTAGACGTAGTTTTTTGGAAATCTGGGTCCGGAATGGTTCTGGTTTATGTAGATCCTTAAAACAGAATCGATTTTGAGTAAATTTGGAAAGTTTGCTGTTTGTAACAATTGTTTTAATATTTTTTTCAAGCTATTTTTTTAAGGTGTGCAATTTTCAATTTCAAACGCGGCGAGTTTAAACGTAGTTTTTTGGATATCTGTGTCCGGGATGGTTCTGGTTTATGTAGATCCTTAAAGCAGAATTGATTTTGAGTAAATTTAGAGAGTATGCAGTTTGTAACAATTATTTTAATATTTTTTTCCAGCAATTTTTTGAAGACGTACGATTTTCAATTTGAAACGCGTCGAGTTTAGGCATAGCTTTTTGGAAATCCGCGTCAGGGATGGTTCTGGTTTTTATAGAACCTTAAAGCAGAATGTATTTTGAGTAAATTTGGAAAGTATGCAGTTTGTAACAATTGTTTTTATATTTTGTTCAAGCAATTTTTTAAAGACGTGTAATTTTCAATTTGAAACGCGGCGACTTTGGGCGTAGTTTCTTGGAAATCTCGGCCAGGGATGGTTCTGATTTATATAGAACGTTAAAGCAGAATGGATTTTGAGTAAATTTGGAAAGATTGCTGTCTGTAACAATTGTTTTTATATTTTTTTCAAGCAATTTTTTGAAGACGTGCAATTTTCAATTTCATACACAGCGAGTTTAGACCTAGTTTTTTGGAAATCTGGGTCCAGAATGGTTCTGGTTTATATAGATCCTTAAAGCAGAATCGATTTTGAGTAAATTTGGAAAGTTTGCAGTTTGTAACAATTATTTTTACATTTTTTTCAAGCAATTTTTTAAAGACGTGCAATTTTAACGCGGCGATTTTAGGCGTATTTTCTTGGAAATTTCGGCCAGGGATGGTTCTGATTTATATAGAACATTAAAGCAGAATGGATTTTGAGTAAATTTGGACAGTTTGCAGTTTGTAACAATTGTTTTAATATATTTTTCAAGCAATTTTTTGAAGACGTGCAATTTTTAATTTGAAATGCGGCGAATTTAGGCATTGCTATTTGGAAATCAGCGTCAGGGATAGTTCTGGTTTTTATAGAACCTTAAAGCAGAATAGATTTTGAGTAAATTTGGAAAGTTTTGCAATTATATATTTTTCAAGCAATTTTTTAAAGACGTGCAATTTTCAATTTGAACCGCGGCGATTTTAGGCGTAATTTCTTGGAAATCTCAGCCAGGGATTGTTCTGATTTATATGGAACCTTAAAGCAGAATCTATTTTGAGTAAATTTGGAAAGTTTGCAGTTTGTAACAATTGTTTTTATGTTCTTTTTCAGGCAATTTTTTAAAGACGTAAAATTTTCAATTTGAAACGCGGCGAGTTTAAGCATTGCTTTTTTGAAATCTGCGTCAGGGATGCTTCTGGTTTTTATAGAACCTTAAAGCAGAATCGATTTTGAGTAAACTTGGGAAGTTTTCAGTTTGTAACAATTGTTTTAATATTTTTTCAAGCAATTTTTTGAAGGCGTGCAATTTTCAATTTCAAACGCGGCGAGTTAAGACGTAGTTTTTTGGAAATCTGGGTCCGGGATGGTTCTGGTTTATGCAGATCCTTAAAGCAGAATCGATTTTGAGTAAATTTGGAAAGTTTGCAGTTTGTAACAATTGTTTTAATATTTTTTTTCAAGCAATTTTTTGAAGACGTGCAATTTTCAATTTGAAACGCTGCGATTTTAGGCGTAGTTTCTTGGAAATCTCGGCCAGGGATTGTTCTGATTTATATAGGATCTTAAAGCAGAATGGATTTTGAGTAAATTTGGAAACTTTGCTGTTTGTAACAATTGTTTTTATATTTTTTTCAAGCAATTTTTTGAAGACGTACAATTTTCAATTTGAAACGCGGCGAGTTTAGGCATGGCTTTTTGAAAATCCGCGTCGGGAATGGTTCTGGTTTTTACAGAACCTTAAAGCAGAATCGATTTTGAGTAAATTTGGAAAGTTTGTAACAATTTTTTGTAAATATTTTTTTTCAAGCAATTTTTTAAAGACGTACAATTTTCAATTTGATACGCAGCTTCGTGTTGATCTTCTTCCTAATGGTCGCAGTGGCATCTAAAAAATCTAATGTCGTCCTCGGCCAAAACTACACTATTCCCTGATGAAGCACACTTCTATAGTCTTATCTTGAAAGGTTTCTGGAAAATCGATTACAGCTATTTTTAGATCAGGCGTGCTAATTATTTGATTTCTATGAGTCCTGAGTTCGAATTCTTAAAAGGTTTTGCTGAAAATGTGGGTGTCGTATTTTGGAAGAAGCAAGTTTGGTCCGCGACATTTTTCAATACCATCACCCATGACCAATTATTCTTTAGAAGAATTAGCATATAAAGAAAACATAATAAAAAAAAATTACCAGCTGGAATTTTTTGAGGAGCTGGGCCTCGCCACTTCTTCTGCACAATAAAAAATAATAAATTTTACCAGCTGGAATTTTTTGAGGACGTGGGCCCCAGCGCTTCTGCTTCACCGCGCGCCCCTTCAGTATTTCGTAACTTTGCAATTTATTTGATTAACCAGTTTTTCCTAGCTAAAAAAAAAACAGTGAAATAATTAACACCGCACAGCTGCATCTCTGATAAAATTTGAATAAAAATCCTTCACTGTCGCAATAAACATGGCATCGAGCGTTTTGAATATGTCCATCCGCCAAAATTGCGCAACTAACATGTTTTCGTCCACTTTTGGCAGCGCTTCTAGCCGTTGGATAACGCAAATTTCGCGATAAACGCGCTCGCGATTATTTGGCTCAAGCCGAAAGAGAAAGGATTTTGGACCTGCCGAAATTCGTAATTAATGGCACGGGTCAAAGTTTAGCCGAAAAGTCAAAACAAACACTATGTCATCATTTTTATTTTCGTTATCTTTATGTAACGAATTGATCATCGGTGCATCGTATAGGAGCCAAAAATGTTCTTATTCTAAATGTCAGTGTTTTTAATAAAGAGATTGTTTGGAATTTAATCGCTGAAGTCGAAGAAGATCAACTGAATAAGGCACGATTATTTGAAGTGAAAATTACTCAACTTCTTCTAGATAGATTCTTCTAAAAAATATAATGAATGCAGAAATGTTTGTTTTTGGATTTTGGAAGGCGTTACGCTTGCATGACTTTAAAGAAGACACTTAAAAGTTTTTTTGCCTTTTGCCTTCTGCATCATTATTTTTTTGAGGGCAAAAAGTGTCTTCTTTAAAGTCATGTATGCGTAACGCCTTCCAAAATCCAAAAACAAACATCGAAATCGACTCGATTTGATTTGCAGTTCGTTTCTTCTTTACTATAGATAGAATCTATTTATATAAAAAAAGTCGTTTTTAAAATCTCGAAATCAATTCATCGATTTGCAGTGTGTTTCTTCCTAGCAATATACATTCCATTCAAATCCAAAAAAAAATGTAACTCCTAACAAAACATCGTGTTGTCGTCCCTAGATTTTTTCTCATTGTACCCCAAAAAAAAAAATCCCTCGCCGGTCCCTCTCGTCAGAATATTCTTTTTGTTCGGTTCGGCGGGAGCTGTCGAGGTAGAAAATTTTTGACAATAAGAGAAATTTTCGGGCAGACCTTGGGGGACCGTCGTTGCTGCCTGCGTTTTTCCCGGAAAGTCAAAAGTTGACCGGAGACATTGTTTTCATTGTGCCAGCAGGTATAAATATTTCTGTGGGTAATCGATACTTTTGGGACGAGAACACGAGGAGAAATCATGTATAGCACTCCAAAAAATTGAGACGAGGTCGTTAGCGTTTAATGGGCCCTCGAACGCCGAAACGGTTCCCTCTTTCTAAATATAGTTTTTCGTTTTGTCAAGGTTGAAAGTCGCACAAATTGTGTTTTCACGGTGAAGTAACAAATTGTTTGGGCTGCGGTTTGTAAAAGAATTATCGAATAAATTATTTTATACCAGCCGTTGCCCGCGAGTTCGTGCGCGTGGTCTTCAATTTAATGCGTAATATAGAATCCCGCATGCGTTGCAATGTCACTCAATTGTTCAATTCTTCAGGCATGCGCACTCGCACACCGAAAACTGCATGAAAACACTTATTTGTTGAAACGACTCGCGCGCCACCTATTATAAAATGGTTGTACTACTTCAGAAGCCTTCACGGGCGTGCGCACAACAACTCGCCAAAGTTTCATCGCAATCGGAAGAATGGTATAGGAACACATACTGGACATACAAAGATACATTCAGTTTTATGGTGGAAAAAACTTGAATTTCGTGAAATTTTGACCATTTTCAAACCGCCATAACTCGGCGTATTTTCAATCGATTGTGATGAATCTTTGAAGGCGAAAAACTTTGAAGTGTCTACTTTAAAGTCATGCATGCGAACTTAAGCGTAACTCCTTCCGCCCCCCTCTAGCACCCCTGTGAAAAAAAATTTTTTTTTTGGGAAACTATGTCCAACTTTGACGATGTGTACGGAGTTGGAAAAATTTTGTCGACTCGATCCACCATAAAGGCATTAAAATTTGATCAATTTTCTATGCAGGACTCAAAGAACGAAGTTGCTACGAAGATTTGGTACCAAGTTATGGGTGTGCATTTCTAAGGTACAAAATGGGATATTTATTCACGATTTCGCGCAAATAATAATTTTCGAAGAACATGCATTCGTGAATCCCAAAACAATTTCGTCGAAAAACTTCGTACTTATGAGTCAAAAAAACACTTTTTTTCAAACACTAATTTTTTTGTAATATTTTTTTCTTGTCGCCACATGTGAAGATGTTAAAACATTAACTGTCGAGCACGCACTATTTGCATGGTATTAGTTTACCACTGGGGCCGACCACGCACCAGGTGCGTGATACGTTCTTTGATATTAAACTTTACTGGCAAGCGTCGACATGACTGATGATCAGTTTATTTGACACCGGCAGTGTAAGTGTTAAGGTGACAAAAACGAAGATAAAAACACCGATCATAATAATTGCGTCAATCATTTTGACAGTTAACGGCAGAGCTGTCAAATTTGACGTCTACGTCATTTTTTTCGAATTTCATGTTTACATACATGATATTCGTATGTTGTTAAAAAAGGGATGCAGCGTAGCGTAGCGTTTGGAATTTTTGGAGCACTGGACCGAGCAGGAGTAATTATATTCGAGTTGGTTTATGAGAACGAATAAAAATGGGCGGTAAATTCAATAGAGGGGGTGGGGTGCGAGCGTGCCGTGTTGACGCGCACCCCTCGTCCTCTCGCGCCCTCTCTCGGGGGGGGCATTGAATTATTATCGACGCGTTATTAATTACATAATTGCGCTAATTGTTGTTTTTTTTTTCTAACAATGTTTTTCTTCTTTTGTGCAGTATGACGACGGCATCCACCCCGGCTACATGGATGGCGGGGCGCCGGGTGGGGGGCTGTACGAGCCTCATGTGGCGCATCGGCCCTCCATACACCATTCGCCACACCTAAACCATGCCATGCACCCCTACCATGCGAACCACGTCGCCCCCGCAGCAAACCATGTTATGGGCGGCGCCGTGCCGGATGTTGGAAAACGGGACAAAGACGCCATCTACGGGTAAGTTGACGACGCGTTTTTTTTGTTTATCCTTGATTGAAAAAACAGACGACCCGAGGAAATTTTAAATTTCGATCACGCACTTTTAAACACTATGATGCGCAGAGTTTTTGAAAAGCCAAAAAATCTTTTAAATATGAATATTTAAATATCAACACCTTATTATCGGTGGATTTCTGCAATGTGTTCAACGTTAAGACGATAGATGTCGCCTTAATGTTGTGTCTATCGATAACGGATACTTGGAGGGTTATAACTAGGGGTGTTCCATTTTGATAAAAATTTAACCACGTATTGACCGTTATTTTGTGAACATTTTAATGTACATTACAAGTCATTTGGCCATTTCATGATTTTCGCCCATGTTTCGGGAAAAAAAAGGTAAAAAATTTGGGTCTTACAAAAATCTGAAAAAATTCATGACTGTTCTTAAAGACTAGAAAACGCCTGTAGAGTAATTATTTTCCCGACAAAAATTTTTTTCAACCATTTTTCACAAACTGAAAATTAACATAGAACCTTATGGGAAGCGAATACCGAGACCCTGCAGATTGACGCTACCGGACACCGACTTATTCGAACGAACAAAGCTTGGTTCGTGAATACGGCAGAGAGTTACGAATGGAAACATATGATTCTAGAGGAATGTAGCTACAAACTCATGTAATATCATCCATATCTGTTTTTTGAGACGGCGCCAAAAAAATCCCAAAATCGAACGAAATTTCTGGCCAACTTACGAGTGCCGAATTTATGAGCGCAAAACTAGAAAACTGCAAGTACGATTTGGCTAAAAATTTAACCACGCATTGCCCGTTCTTTTGTGAACATTTTGATGTACATTACAAGTCATTTGGCCATTTCATGATTTTCGCCCATTTTTCCCACCATTAGTCAGGAAAAAAAGGGAAAAAATGTTGGGTCTTAGAAAAATCTGAAAAAATTCATAACAGTTCTTAACGACTAGAAAACGCATGTAGAGTAATTATTTTCTCAAAAAAAATTTTTTTTCTGCCGTTTTTCACCAACTGAAAATTAACATTGAGCCTTATGGGAAGCGAATACTGAGACCCTGCAGATTGACGCTACCGGACACCAACTTATTCGAACGAACAAATCTTGGTTCGTGAATGCGGCAGATGGTAATGAATGGAAACATAGGATTCTTGAAGAATGTAGCTACAAACTCGTGTAACATGATCCATATCTGTTTTGTGAGACGGCGCCAAAAAATTCCCAATATCGACCGAAATTTCTGGACAACTTATGAGTGCCCAATTTATGAGCGCGAAACTAGAAAACTGCAAGTACGATTTGGATAAAAATTTAACCACGTATTGCCCATTCTATTGTGAACATTTTGATGTGCATTACGAGTTATTTGGCCATTTCATGATTTTCGCCCATTTTTCCATACCATTAGTCAGGAAAATAAGGGAAAAAAATTGGGTCTTAGAAAAATCTGAAAAAATTCATGACTGTTCTTAATGACTAGAAAACGCGTGTAAAGTAATTATTTTCCCGAAAAAAAATTTTTCTTACCTCATTTTTCATCAACTGAAAATTAACATAGAGCCTTATGGGAAGCGAATACCGAGACCCTGCAGATTGACGCTACCGGACACCGACTTATTCGAAAGAACAAATCTTGGTTGGTGAATACAGCAGATAGTTATAAATGGAAACATAGTATTCTAGAAGAATGTAGCTACAAACTTATGTAATATCATCCATATCTGTTTTGCGAGTCGGCGACAAAAAAATCCCAAATTCGACCAAAATTTCTGGCCAACTTACGAGTGCCCAATTTATGACCGCGAAACTAGAAAACTGCAAGTACGATTTGGCTAAAAATTTAACCACTTATTACCCGTTCTATTGTGAACATTTTAATGTACATTACAAGGCATTTGGCTATTTCATGATTTTTGCCCATTTTTCGGGAAAAAAAGGTAAAAAATGTTAGGTCTTAAAAAAATCTGAAAAAATTCATGACTGTTCTTAATTATTAGGAAACGCAAGTAAAGTAATTATTTTTCTGAAAAAAAAATTTTTCTACCATTTTTCACCAACTGAAAATTAACACAGATCCTTATGGGAAGCGAATACTGAGACCCTGCAGATTGACGCTACGGGACACCGACTTATTCGAACGAAGAAAACTTGGTTCGTGAATACGGCAGATAGTTATGAATAGAAACATCTGATTCTAGAAGAATATAGCTACAAACTCGTGTAATATCATCCATGCCTGTTTTGTGAGACGGCGCCAAAAAGATCCCAAAATCAACCGAAATTTCTGGCCAACTTACGAGTGACAAATCTATGAGCGTGAAACTAGAAAACTGCAAGTACGATTTGGATAAAAATTTAATCACGTATTGCCCGATACTTTGTGAACATTTTGATGTACATTACAAGTCATTTGGCCATTTCATAATTTTCGCTCATTTTTCCAGAAAAAAGAGGGGACAAATTTTGGGTCTTAAAAAAATCTGAAAAAATTCATGACTGTTCTTAATGACTAGAAAACGCGTGTAAAGTAAATATTTTCCCGAAAAAAAATTTTTCTTACATCATTTTTCACCAACTGAAAATTAACATAGAGCCTTATGGGAAGCGAATACCGGGACCCTGCAAATTGACGCTATCGGACACTGACTTATTCGAACGAAGAAATCTTGGTTTGTGAATACAGCAGATAGTAATGAATGGAAACATCTGATTCTAGAAGAATGTAGCTACAAACTCATGTGATATCATCCATATCTGTTTTGTGAGACGGCGCCAAAAAAATCCCAAAATCGACGGAATTTTCTGGCTAACTTACGAGTGCCCAATCTAAGAGCGCGAAACGAGAAAACTGCAAGTACGATTTGGATAAAAATTTAACCACGTATTGCCTGTTCTTTTGTGAGCATTTTGATGTACATTACAAGTCATTTGGTCATATTATGATTTTCGTCCATTTTTCGGGAAAAAAGGGAAAAAAATGTTGAGTTTTAGAAAAATCTAAAAAAATTCATGACTGTTCTTAATGACTAGAAAACGCGTGTAAAGTAATTATTTTCCCGAAAAAAAAATTTCACACCATTTTTCACCAATTGAAAATTAACATTGAGTCTTTTGGGAAGCGAATACCGAGACCCTGCAGATTGCCGCTACCGGACATCGACTTATTCGAACGAACAAATCTTGGTTCGTGAATACGGCAGATAGTAATGAATGGAAACATAGGATTCTAGAAGAATGTAGCTACAAACTCATGTAATATCATCCGTATCTGTTTTGTGAGACGGCGCCAAAAAAATCCTAAAATTGACCGAAATTTCTGGACAACTTACGAGTGCCCAATTTATGAGCGTGAAACTAGAAAACTGCAAGTACGATTTGGCTAAAAATTTAACCACGTATTGCCCGTTATTTTGTGAACATTTTGATGTGCATTAGAAGTCATTTGACCATTTCATGATTTTCGCCTATTTTTCCATACCATTAGTCAGGAAAATAAGGGAAAAAATTTGGGTCTTAAAAAAATCTGAAAAAATTCATGACTATTCTTAATGACTGGAAAACGCGTGTAGAGTAATTATTTTCCTGAAAAAAAAATTTTTTCAACAATTTTTCACCAACTGAAAATTAACATAGAGCCTTATGGGAAGCGAATACCGAGACCCTGCAGATTGGCGCTACCGGACACCGACTTGTTCGAACGAACAAATCTTGGTTCGTCAATACGGCAGATAGTAATGAATGGAAACATTGGATTCTACAAGAATGTCCCTACAAACTCATGTAATATCATCCATATCTATTTTGTAGGACGGCGCCAAAAAAATCCTAAAATTGACTGAAATTTCTGGACAACTTACGAGTGCCCAATTTAAGAGCGCGAAACTAGAAAACTGCAAGTACAATTTGGCTAAATATTTAACCACGTATTGCCCGTTCTTTTGTGAACATTTTGATGTACATTACAAGTCATTTGGCCATTTCATGATTTTCGCTCATTTTTCCAGAAAAAAAAGGGAAAAATTTTAGGTCTTAAAAAAATCTGAAAAAATTCATGACTGTTCTTAATGACTGTAAAACGCGTGTAGAGTAATTATTTTTCGGAAAAAAAAAATTTTCAACAATTTTTCACCAATTGAAAATTACCATAGAGCCTTATGGGAAGCGAATACCGAGACCCTGCAGATTGACGCTACCGGACACCGACTTATTCGAACGAACAAATCTTGGTTCGTGAATACGGCAGATGGTAATGAATAGAAACATAAGATTCTAGAAGAATGTAGCTACAAACTCATGTAATATCATCCGTATCTATTTTGTGAGACGGCGCCAAAAATATCCCAAAATTGACCGAAATTTCTGGACAACTTACCGGTGCCCAATTTATGAGCGCGAAACTAGAAAACTGCAAGTACGATTTGGCTAAAAATTTAACCACGTATTGCCCGTTCTTTTGTGAACATTTTGATGTGCATTACAAGTCATTTGGCCATTTCATGATTTTCGCCCATTTTTCCATACTATTAGTCAGGAAAAAAAGGGAAAAAGTTTGGGCCTTAGAAAAATCTAAAAAAATTCATGACAGTTCTCAATGACTGAAAAACAAGTGTGGAGTAATTATTTTCCCGAAAAAAATTTGTTTCTCCTATTTTTTACCGATTGAAAATTAACATGGAGCCTTATGGGAAGCGAATACCGGGACTCTGCAGATTGACGCTACCGGACACCGACATATTCGAAAGAACAAATCTTGGTTCGTGAATACAGCAGATAGTTATAAATGGAAACATAGTATTCTAGAAGAATGTAGCTACAAACTCATGTAATATCATCCATATCTGTTTTGCGAGACGGCGGCAAAAAAATCCCAAATTCGACCGAAATTTCTGGCCAACTTACGAGTGCCTAATTTATGAGCGCGAAACTAGAAACCTGCAAGTACGATTTGGCTAAAAATTTAGCCACGTATTCCCCGTTCTTTTGTGATCATTTTGATGTACATTACAAGTCATTTGGCCATTTCATGATTTTCGCCCATTTTTCGGGAAAAAAAAGGGAAAAAATTTTGGGTCTTAAAGAAATCTGAAAAAATTCATGACGGTTCTTAATGATGAGAAAAAGCGTGTGGAGTATTTATTTTACTACTAGATTTATTTATACATATTTTTATTCAGCTTTTATCATCACAACCAAATAATCAACTTACTGCTAAAATAGAGTACCACGTCTTTCGCAATAAATAAACGCAAAATCATGAGAAAGTCTCGACTCCAATTTCCCTCCCCGTTTGATAATATTTTAAAATTGTTTAGATCCCTCGCCGGGGGAGATAAGCCCCTCGCCTTAGCCCGGGAAACGTTAATAGTTTCCCTCCCCCGCCGGCACGAGAAAAGTGCGTAAAACCACCGCCGGAATTCACTTTGTTTACCCATAAATCAACGCGCCGCAGCAATTTCGGTTGTGTTTCACGTCCGCCGCGCGCGCTTTTAATTACGCTAATAAGATGGCCAGAGTGAATTTTAATTGTGATTTTGTCGTAAATAAAAGATGACCAATAAATTGGGATAGGGAAAAATAATAGCAAAAACGAATTGAAATGTTGGAAGCTAAATATTTCAGTAGCAATTTACAGCGTTTAAAAAATTGGGATAGTAAAAAAAATAGCAAAAACGAATTGGAATGTTGGAAGCTAAATATTTCAGTAGCAATTGACAGCGTTTAAAAAATTGGGATAGTAAAAAAAAAGCAAAAACGAATTGAAATGTTGGAAGCTAAATATTTCAGTAGCAATTGACAGCGTTTAAAAAATTGGGATAGTAAAAAAAAATAGCAAAAACGAATTGAAATGTTGAAAGCTAAATATTTCAGTAGCAATTGACAGCGTTTAAAAAAATGGGATAGTAAAAAAAATAGGAAAAACGAATTGAAATGTTGAAAGCTAAATATTTCAGTATCAATTGACAGCGTTTAAAAAAATGGGATAGTAAAAAAAAATAGCAAAAACGAATTGAAATATTGGAAGCTAAATATTTCAGTAGCAATTGACAGCGTTTAATAAATTGGGATAGTAAAAAAAAAATAGGAAAAACGAATTGAAATGTTGGAGTCTAAATATTTCTGTACCAATTCACAGTGTTTAAAAAATTGGTATAGTAAAAAAAATAGCAAAAACGAATTGAAATATTGGAGTCTAAAGATTTCTGTACCAATTGACAGCGTTTAAAAAATTGGGATAGTAAAAAGAAATAGCAAAAACGAATTGAAATGTTGGAGTCTAAAGATTTTAGTACAAATTGACAGCGTTCAACAAATTGGAATAGTAGAAAAAATAGCAACGACGAATTGAAATGTGAAAGGCTGAAGATTTTTCAGTACCAATTGACAGGTCGTAAATTATACCCTCCTTGACGGGCGTAATTGGTTTATCTAAATTTTTGGCACCGGCTTTGGTTCCGCTGGAAATTTACGACCAAACTTCTGCTGGCAGTGGAAATAAATTATTTTATGTTCCCATTCATTATTATTTGCCATATTCACGAACCAAGATTTGTTCCTTCGAATAAGTCGGTGTCCGGTAGCGTCAATCTGCAGGGTCTCAAAATTAATTTAAATGTTAATTTTCAGTTGGTGAAAAATGGTACAATAAATTTTTTTTTCAGAAAAATAATTACTCTACACGCGTTTTCTAGCCATTAAGAACAGTCATGAATTTTTTCAGATTTTTCTAAGACCCAACATTTTCCCCCTTTTTTTTTCCTGGAAAAATGAGCGAAAATCATGAAATGACCAAATGACTTGTAATGTACATCAAAATGTTCACAAAAGAACAGGCAGTACGTGGTTAAATTTTTAGCCAAAACGTACTTGCAGTTTTCTAGTTTCGCGCTCATAAATTGGGCACTCGTAAGTTGGCCAGAAATTTCCTTCGATTTTGGGATTTTTTTGCCGCCGTCTCACAAAACAGATACGGATGATATTACATGAGTTTGTAGCTACATTCTTCTAGAATACTATGTTTCCATTCATAACTATATGCCGTATTCACGAACCAAGATTTGTTCGTTCGAATAAGTCGGTGTCCGGTAGCGTCAATCTGTAGGGTCTCAGCATTCGCTTCCCATAAGGCTCTATGTTAATTTTCAGTTGGTGAAAAATGGTACAAAAAATTTTTTTTTTGGGAAAATTATTATTCTACACACGTTTTCTAGTCATTAAGAACAGTCATGAATTTTTTCAGATTTTTCGAAGACCCAACATTTTCCCCCTTTTTTTTCCTGGAAAAATGAGCGAAAATCATGAAATGACCAAATGACTTGTAATGTACATCAAAATGTTCACAAAAGAACAGGCAGTACGTGGTTAAATTTTTAGCCAAAACGTACTTGCAGTTTTCTAGTTTCGCGCTCATAAATTGGGCACTCGTAAGTTGTCCAGAAATTTCGGTCGATTTTGGATTTTTTTTGGCGCCGTCTCACAAAACAGATACGGATGATATTACATGAGTTTGTAGCTACATTCTTCTAGAATACAATGTTTCCATTCATGAGTATCTGCCGTATTCACGAACCAAGATTTGTTCGTTCGAAAAAGTCGGTGTCCGGTAGCGTCAATCTGCAGGGTCTCGGTATTCGCTTCCCATAAAGCTCTATGTTAATTTTCAGTTGGTGAAAAATCGTACAAAAAATTTTTTTTTGAGAAAATAATTATTCTGCACGCGTTTTCTAGTCATTAAGAACAGTCATGAATTTTTTCAGATTTTTCTAAGACCCAACATTTCCCCCTTTTTTTTCCTGGAAAAATGAGCGAAAATCACGAAATGACCAAATGACTTGTAATGTACATGAAAATGTTCACAAAAGAACAGGCAATACGTGGTTAAATCTTTAGCCAAATCGTACTTGCAGTTTTCTAGTTTCGCGCTCATAAATTGGGCACTCGTAAGTTGTCCAGAAATTTCGGTCGATTTTGGGATTTTTTTGGCGCCGTCTCACAAAACAGATACGGATGATAATACATGAGTTTGTAGCTACATTCTTCTAGAATACAACGTTTCCATTCATAACTATCTGCCGTATTCACGAACCAAGATTTGTTCGTTCGAATAAGTCGGTGTCCGGTAGCGTCAATCTGCAGGGTCTCGGTATTCGCTTTCCATAAGGCCCTATGTTAATTTTCAGTTGGTGAAAAATAGCAACGACGAATTGAAATGTGGAAGGCTGAAGATTTTGCAGTACCAATTGACAGGTCGTAAATTATACCCTCCTTGACGGGCGTAATTGGGTTATCTAAAATTTTGGCACCGGCTTTGGTTCCGCTGGAAATTTACGACCAAACTTCTGCTGGCAGTGGAAATAAATTCGTTTCAATGTCGCAAACATATTCGCGTTTTCTGTAATCAAACAACGAAAGTTACTTTAAAAACTCTATTAATATTTCTGTTTGTTACTTAACGTAACATTGTGGGCGTTTTTACAACTCTATCTATAGAGACGGACAACAGATGGCTGTAGAACGCTTAATCGACCAATTACGGTAACTGACTGGGTTGTATACCTCATAGCGAATCCGTTTCTCCATCAGCGGCTCTACTGCACTGATGAGGGCTAAGAGTCCGAAACCGGTCTGTAGTTTTACGTCTGATGGGGAAATAATGATTGGATCTATTAAATGTTAATTGTATTGTAGTAAATATATTGTAGTGTAAATTAAATAAAACACACTTTTACTTAGTAAAAGTGTGTTTTATTTAATTAAAAATGTATCACGAAGTAAGTGTCGCCAACCTCAATCAGTTAATTTATATTGTAGTGTAATTGTATGTATATACAGTTACTACTTTATTTATCTCCAATTTTTTAAGGTTTTTGTACAAGAAGAATTAGCGTGTGTTCACAAGTAATATTTTTCTCGCCGCGTTGTTTATTTTCCTCTCTATACTAACCGAACGTCACCCGTGATCCTCATTTTTGTTTTCGTATTCCGGTCCAGGCAGTCACTACAATATCATTAATATAATGCATCGTACACACTTGCGCATTTTCTCAAACCGCGGCGCGGCTTTCGGCGCTAATATGTACGAAGCTTTAGATACATAATTTTGATTGATTAATGCCTTGGCAATTCCGTAAAGTTGCTAAAATTCGTTAAGGAATGAAGCTCTAATTTCCGCACTAAAATTAGTGCAGGAACGACAGAGAAAAAAAAATATTCTCAGCACCCTACCGAACTCCTCTATCAATATGTCTTAACATATGATCCACTGGTACCGTCCCACATTGTTAATCCGTAATTAAAAGGCAAGTAATGATTAATTCCAACACACACATAAATAATCCACTAGCACTGTCCCGTGTAATTATCGCCCGAGATTTATGCGTCGTCCGGGAAAATTTCGACCGATCGCGATTAGATAGCGGTCCTCGGCGGTTAATTGATTCGTCTCGAGACCGATAAATAAGTTTCTGGATTGGGCCTCTCTCAGAAGTGGCGGCCAACCTGTAATTGAGTAATTAATGCACGAAATTTCCACCGGTGGCCCATAAATAAGAGTGTCCGGCGAGTGACAAGATTTTTTTTCCGCGGCCGTAAATTATCCATCTTCGACTTCTCTCGACTGGAAAGTGTGCGTCTGTATGCGTGTCCCGATAACAGATTTATGATTAATTGCCGCCGGTCTCCGGTACGGTCAATGTCTCATTTGTTTGGGTTCGAGTTGGTAGTTGTAACTAGGCTATTAATCTTTCACGAGGGAACACGTGTACGCATCGTGGACAGTTGCAAACTAAATCTCGAATGAGAGAAGAATTTTGGTAGATGGAGTCGTCCTGATAGTTGTAAACTAAATTTTGAATGATAGAGCCGTCCCAAAATGTCGTGACACCTGGGGGTAAAATTTGCGCAGAGTGAGAGAACGCGATAACAAATCTACGCGTAGCCGCATCACCGTATTGAAGATGAATCATTACTTCGCGACCGATTTTGTGCCTATATTTACATTATGTTCACTCGGCGGCGCTCGCTGAATAATTATAAGTTTCCGGCGTCGACTCTCTTGAGATTGGAAGATGTTATCTGTCACGACATTTTGGTGGTGCTATACTAATATTTTGAAGAATTTTCAATTTTAACTTCTCCAGCTGAGTCTTTAACAGGTTTTTTCAAGAATACACACCAGTGGCGGCTCGTGGAACATGTTGATAGTAGAGCCACTTATACAATACATCCTCCCAGAACCATTTATCTTCCTAGACCAATCGAATATTTTGGCCAAAGAATCAAAAATTTGGAACAAAACAGAAAGATCTAAAATATCAAAAAAATCAAAAATCCTGGTTTAAAAATAAAAATGCAAACCAAAAAATTGGAAATACAAGCAAAGGAAAAATAATTTGCTATTTTCAGCCCCAAATATAACTCTTCTTAGCTTAAAATAAGTTCCAAAGAGAAATTCGAAAATAATAGCAAAAATTAAAATAAAAAAAATCGCACAATAAAATCAATAATTCAAGTTAAGAAAATCTAAAATATGGGACAAAAAATGAAGAATTAAGACTAAAAATCTAAAATTCGTATCCAAAAATCAAAGTGGTCGACCAAAAAATCAAAATTTTAAACAAAGGAATCGAAAATTCAAGTAGAAATAAAAAAAAATTCGGCCAAAAGATCTAAAATTGAAACAATACAAAATATAGGCCAAAAAGAAGGGCATTAAAAAGTGAAAATTTAGACAAAACATCGAAAACGGGCGTAAAGATAAAAATTGCAGACAAAAAATCGAAAATTTCTACAAACCAATCGAATATTTTGGTCAAAATAAAGAAAAATAAAAAGAATTGGAACAGAAAAATCTAAAATATGGGCCAAAGAATCAAGAATTCTGATCTAAAAATAAAAAAAACGCAGACAAAAAATTTAAAAAAAGTTAAGTAGAAGCAAAATAATTTCACAAAAATAAGTTTATGATCAGAAATTCAAAAAATAATAGCCAAAAAATAAAAAAAACTTACGAAATGAAATCAATAATCCATGTTAAAAAATCTAAAATATTGGATAAAATATTCAATAAAAAAATAGACTAAAAATCTAAAATATCCGATAGAAAATTTAGGCGTAGAAATAAAAATGGTGGAAAATTTTAGGGCAAAAGATAAAAGAAAATAAAAATCTATAATGTATAAAATATTATATTATTATTATTATTAATCTGAGAAAAATGTACAAAAGATCAAGAATTTAGACCAAAAAAAAAATCGAAAATACAAAGATAAAATATTTTGGCCAAAAAGTCGAAAATTTAGACAAAACGTCCAAAACTCGGGCCTAAAGATAATAAATGCAGACTAAACGAAAAATCAAAAATGCGGTTAAAAAAATCAAAAATTTTGAGACTGAAATCGAAAAGTTAGGTAGGATTAAATAAATGAAATAAAATGAAATGAAAAATGAAGAAATATTTATATCAAAAGATTAAAAAAATAATAAAATTTTGTAATATTGGCCAGAAAGTCAAAAATTTAGACATTGCATAGAAAATTCGGTCCTTAATAAATGCAGGCTGAAAAATCGAAAATTTCAACAAACAAAACTCGAAAATACCGGAAAAAATAAAAAAATCTCCCATATAAATTAATAAATCAGGTTGTAGATATTTGAATCAAAATCAAATCAAAAATTTGGAACTAGAATTAGAATATCGGCCCGAAAAATCAAAAATGCGGACCAAAGAATCAAAAATTTTAACAATTAAATCGAAAATTTAGGTCAAAATAAAGAAGAATTAGAGATTTATTTATTTACGGGAATTTCCCTTTATAATGCACAAAATATCTCTAAAAATATTATATTATTATTATTATTAATCTGAGAAAAATGTACAAAAGATCAGGAATTTAGACCAAAAAAAAAAATCGAAAATGCAAAGATAAAATATTTTGGCCAAAAAATCGAAAATTCAGACAAAACATCCAAAACTCGGGCCTAAAGATAATAAATGCAGACTAAACGAAAAATCAAAAATGCGGACAAAAAAATCGAACATTTTGACACTAAAATCGAAAAGTTAAGTAGAATTAAATAAATGAAATGAAATGAAAAATAAAGAAAAAAATTGGTTAGAAAAATAATAATAAAAATTTGTAATATTGGCCAGAAAGTCAAAAATTTAGACATTGCATATAAATTTCGGTCCTTAATAAATGCAGACTAAAAAATCGAAAATTTCAACAAACAACTCGAAAATACCGGAGAAAATAAAAGAATCTAGCATATAAATCAATAAATCAGGTTATAGATATTTTAATCAAAATCAAATCAAAAATTTGGAACTAGAATTAAAATTTCGGCCCGAGAAATCAAAAAATGCGGACCAAAGTATCAAAAATTTTAACAATTAAATCGAAAATTTAGGTCAAAATAAAGAATAATTAGAGATTTATTTACGGGAACTTCCCTTTATAATACACAAAATATCTCTAAAAATATTATATTATTATTATTATTAATCTGAGAAAAATGTACAAAAGATCAAGAATTTAGACCAAAAAAAAATAATCGAAAATACAAAGATAAAATATTTTGGCCAAAAAGTCGAAAATTTAGACAAAACATCTAAAACTCGGGCCTAAAGATAATAAATGCAGACTAAACGAAAAATCAAAAATGCGGACAAAAAAAATCGAAAATTTTGACACTAAAATCGAAAAGTTAGGTAGGATTAAATAAATGAAATAAAATAAAATTAATAATAGATTAATAAAATAATAATAAAAATTTGTAATATTGGCCAGAAAGTCAAAAATTTAGACATTGCATGGAAAATTCGGTTCTTGATAAATGCAGGCTAAAAAATCAAAAATTTCAACAAACAAAACTCGAAAATACCGGAAAAAATAAAAAAAATCTCGCATATAAATCAATAAGTTAGGTTATAGATATTTTAATCAAAATCAAATCAAAAATTTGGAACTAGAATTAAAATTTCGGCCCGAAAAATTCAATGAATACGGACCAAAGAATCAAAATTTTTAACAATTAAATCGAAAATTTAGGTCAAAATAAAGAATAATTAGAGATTTATTTATTTACGGGAATTTCCCTTTATAATACACAGAATATCTCTAAAAATATTATATTATTATTATTAATAATCTGAGAAAATTGTACAAAAGATCAAGAAAATACAAAGATAAAATATTTTGGCCAAAAATATCGAAAATACAGGTCAAAAAATTAAAAATTCGTCGGGAAAAATTAAAATTGCGGACCAAACAGTCGAAAATTTTACCAATTAAATCGAAAATTTAGGTCAAAATAAAGAATAATTAGAGATTTATTTATTTACGGGAATTTCCCTTTATAATACACAAAATATCTCTAAAAATATTATATTATTATTATTATTATTAATAATCTGAGAAAATTGTACAAAAGGCCAAGAATTTAGACCAAAAAAAAATATCGAAAATACAAAGATAAAATATTTTGGCCAAAAATATCGAAAATACAGGTCAAAAAATTAAAAATTCGTCGGGAAAAATTAAAAATGCGGACCAAACAGTTGAAAATTTTACCAATTAAATCGAAAATTTATGTCAAAATGAAGAATATTTAGGTCAGAAGATCAAAAAATTTGACTCAAAAGAATCGAAAATACGGGTCAAAAATCTAAAACATAAAAATTTGGCTGGAAAATAAAAATGTTGGCCAAAAAGTCGAAAATTTAAACAATTAAATCGCAAATTTAGGACAAAAGAAAAAATATTGTGACCAAAAATATCAAAAACACAGATTCGTCGGGAAAAATAAAAGTGCTGACCAAATAAATCGAAAATTTAGATCAAAGTAAAGAAAATTTAGGCCAAAAAATTTTGAAAAAAAAATCGAAAATACAGGCTTAATAATAAAAAATGCGGAATATTCTAGTAAAAAAATGGTTTAAATTAGTCTCAAAAATCACTTTAAAGTAATTTTGCAATTTTTTTTTTTTGATAACAAAGATACAAATCACTTACCTTGTTAAGCAACTAATTTTTTGACCAATGCCGGGATGGTAACATGCTGAAATCCATGGGGGAAAAACCGTTAAAACACAATTACAAGATACGCTGTTGAAAGGAGGAAACCAAAATTGCGATTCTGCACGCGCTCGGAATTACGAATAATTCGATCGAAATTTTGCGGTGCGCACATATCTAATTACCGAAAACCCACATCCTAAAAATCCTGGGAGCACGAAACTGCCCTCCTTCCTTCCTGCGATCCAATTTTTTTTTCTCCGCACATTTTTCGGGCTTCGAGTGTGTGTGCGCGCAAAATTACACCCATTAATTCCGAGTTAATTCCACGTGTTATCCAATTTTCGTATAAAGGCCATTAGTTAGCACCAGTTGCTACTTTACCGATGGGCCTCTAATGGGCCCACGGACAGCTGTCGGTCCGTCCGTAGATGAGTAAGTGGCGTGACACGCCGTACACGTACTTAAAATGTATCTGGGGCCAGATCTCTCTCTATCTCTCTCTCTGTGCTGGGCATACAAACAAGAAATTTGCGCACAAAACGGCCAAATCGTTTCGATTAGCATGGGAGGTTCCAAGAGTGTTGCTGGTGCTGGTGCTGGTAATGCCGCAGATAGGTTTTTAATGGGTTCCTTGGACAAAGAACGGAATAGTTTTGGTCGTGGAGATACTTTATTTTAGATCAATTTTATTGCTTCGAAATAATTATTTTGATTTGGGAAGAAAAAAACACAAAAAAAAATATTTACAAATCAGTTTCTTGAATAAATTTTGGGCACATCGACAGCTACGATCATTCGCGCCCTCCTTCTTCTTCTTCGTCTTGCGTAGTTAATGGCTTTGGCTTCTAGACACTGTCGACCAGTAAAAAATCAATTTACCATCGGTGAAACGGTAATACCGCCTATAGTCTGTTCGCTGGAATCTGGCGGCTGAGGTCGTAAAACGTTCTCGTCCTCAAAGAAAAGATATTGGCGGTTCGTCTAATTTCAGCCCATACATTTATTACTGTCCTTCGCTCCTAGAAAGATTGGTTTGAGATAAAAAAATATTACGTCCTCTACTTACCGAGCTCCGACCCTCTTTTACGGCCACATCCGCCAGATTCCAGAGAACGGGCTATATCTCACATTTACCAAATTTGACAGGAGAGTCGAAAAACTGAATTGTAGCTTTCTGGGAAAAGCTGATGTACAAAAATCTCAATTTTGTTAAAAATGCCGCTAAAATAATATTTTGAAAGGTTTAAATTTCCGATTTGATTTTTTAGAACTCGAACCGTTCATTTCCTGCCGTATACTCAACGATGAAACGCAACGCGCATATTTCACCATTAAAAACTTCTTCATAACTTTTCCTCCGCAAAAGTTGCCGCAGTAGATTTCCCGCCGCCGACGCGCCGAATTTTCCACGGCCATAATTCATCCCGTGCAATTTTCTCCTCTCCTTCTGTTCTCCTGCAAAATTACTTTTCCCCTCCGTCCGGAAAATCCGCGAGCGCGAGTGGAAGCGGCCATTCAATTTCTCACTTTCCGTCGAAGTTTTTGCCCGAGAGATCAAGGAGTGCGCGTCGCGGCTTTAATCCCCTTAAGCACGTTAAATTTTATCGAGTAGATCAAAGGGAGTCTCCGGGAGAAGGGAAATTTGTACCCGCGGCGCGACGCCCGAATCTCTTCGTCGAGTCGTCTCGCCGAGGATAAAGGGACCGTGAAATAATGAGGGTTACCGCCGGGGAGTAATCACGGGGATCCGCAAAACTCGGCGGATGCGAAAAGTTTACGAATCGTTATCAGATGATCATCTCTACCCTCCGCAAAAGTCTTACTGAAGGCGAAAGTTTAATACAAAAATGCATCGTTAACACTTTGAATTCCTTCGTTTATTTATGTCACCTAATCATGAAGTAATCCACATTGCATCAACATTTCGAGAAAATTGCAAAAATCCACCCGAACGATCGTTTTCGCGTAAATTGCAAAAATCCATCCGAACGATCGTTTTGCTAGCATGGGAAATGTTTGTTGGGGATTTTCAGAAAAGCTGGCGATGACGTATATTTGGATTATTCGCTATTTTTACAACTACATAGCTGTAGAATGTTACTGTAAAAAATAATTTAAATCCATCCACGGGTTTTCTCGTAAATTGCAAAAATCCATCCGAACGCACGTTTTGTTAGCGTGGAAAATGTTTGTTGAGGATTTTTAGAAAACCTGGCGATGACGTGTATTTGGATTATTCGCTATTTTTACAACTACGTAGCTGTAGAATGCTACTGTAAAAAATCATTCAAATCCACGCACGGATTTTCTCGTAAATTGCAAAAATCCCTCCGAGCGATCGTTTTGTTAGCGTGGGAAATGTTTGTTTGGGATTTTCAGAAAACCCGGCGATGGGGTATGTTTGGATTATTCGCTATTTTTATAACTACATAGCTATAGAATGTTACTGTAAAAAATCATTCAAATCCACGCACGGATTTTCTCGTAAATTGCAAAAATCCATCGGAACGATCGTTTTGTTAGCGTGGGAGATGTTTGTTGGGGATTTTCAGAAAAACTGGGGATGGCGTGTATTTGGATTATTCGCTATTTTTACAACTACATAGCTGTAGAATGATACTGTAAAAAATCATTCAAATCCATCCACGGATTTTCTCGTAAATTGCAAAAATCCATCCGAACGATCGTTTTGTTCGCATTGAAAATGTTTGTTGGGAATTTTCAGAAGATCTGGCGATGACGTATATTTGGATTATTCGCTATTTTTACAACTACATAAATGTAGAATGTTACTGTGAAAAATCATTCAAATCCATGCAAGGATTTTCTCGTAAATTGCAAAAATCCATCCGAACGCACGTTTTGTCAGCATGGGAAATGTTTGTTGGTAATTTTCAGAAAAACTGGTGATGACGTATATTTGGATTATTCGCTATTTTTATAACTACATAGCTGTAGAATGTTACTGTGAAAAATCATTCAAATCCATGCACGGATTTTCTCGTAAATTGCAAAAATCCATCCGAACGATCGTTTTGTTTGCGTGGGAAATGTTTGTTGGAGATTTTCAGAAAAAACTAGCGATGGCGTGTGTTTGGATTATTCGCTATTTTTACAACTACATAGCTGTAGAATGCTACTGTAAAAACTCATTCAAATCCACGCACGGATTTTCTCGTAAATTGCAAAAATCCATCCGAACGCACATTTTGTCAGCATGGGAAATGTTTGTTGGTGATTTTCAGAAAAACTGGCGATGACGTATGTTTGGATTATTCGCTATTTTTACAACTACATAGCTGTAGAATGCTACTATAAAAAATCATTCAAATCCACGCACGGATTTTCTCGTAAATTACATAAATCCACCCGAACGATCGTTTTGTTAGCGTGGGAAATGTTTGTTGGGGATTTCCAGAAAACCCGGCGATGGCGTGTGTTTGGATTATTCGCTATTTTTACAACTACATCGCTGTAGAATGTTACTGTAAAGAATCATTTAAATCCATGCACGGATTTTCTGGTAAATTGCAAAAATCCATCCGAACGATCGTTTTGTTAGCGTGGAAAACGTTTGTTGGAAATTTTCCGAAAAACTAGCGATGGTGTGTGTTTGGATTATTTGCTATTTTTACAACTAAATAGCTGTAGAATGCTACTGTAAAAAATCATTTAAATCCGTACACGGATTTTCTCGTAAATTGCAAAAATCCATCCAAACGCACGTTCTGTCAGCATGAGAAATGTTTGTTGGTGATTTTCAGAAAAACTGGCGATGGCGTATATTTGGATTATTCGCTATTTTTACAACTACATATCTGTAGAATGCTACTGTGTGAAATCATTCAAATCCATTCACGGATTTTCTCGTAAATTGCAAAAATCCATCCGAACGATCGTTTTGTTAGCGTGGAAAATGTTTGTTGGGGATTTTCAGAAAAACTGGCGATGACGTATATTTGGATTATTCGCTATTTTTACAACTACATAGCTGTAGAATGATACTGTAAAAAATCATTCAAATCCATGCACGGATTTTCTCGTAAATTGCAGAAATCCATCCGAACGATCGTTTTGTTAGCGTGGGAAATGTTTGTTGGTGATTTTCAGAAAAACAGGCGATGACGTGTATTTGGATTATTCGCTATTTTTACAACTACATAGGCGTAGAATGCTACTGTAAAAAATCATTCAAATCCATGCACGGATTTTCTCGTAAATTGCAAAAATCCACCGGAACGATCGTTTTGTTAGCGTGGAAAATAATTGTTGGGAATTTTCAGAAAAACCGGCGATAGCGTGTGTTTGAGTTATTCGCTATTTTTACAACTACATGGCTGTAGAATGATACTGTAAAAAATCATTCAAATCCACGCATAGATTTTCTCGCAAATTGCAAAAATCCATCCGAACGATCGTTTTGTTAGCGTGGGAAATGTTTGTTGGGGATTTTCAGAAAAACAGGCGATGACGTATGTTTGGATTATTCGCTATTTTTACAACTACATAGCTGTAGAATGTTACTGTAAAAAATCATTCAAATCCATCCACGGATTTTCTCGTAAATTGCAAAAATCGATCCGAACGATCGTTTTGTTAGCGTGGGAAATGTTTGTTGGGTATTTTCAGAAAAACAGGCGATGACGTATATTTGGATTATTCGCTATTTTTACAACTACATAAGTGTAGAATGTTACTGTGAAAAATCATTCAAATCCATGCACGGATTTTCTCGTAAATTGCAAAAATCCATCCGAGCGCACGTTTTGTTAGCGTGGGAAATGTTTGTTGGGGATTTTCAGAAAAACTGGTGATGGCGTGTGTTTGGATTATTCGCTATTTTTACAACTACATTGCTGTAGAATGTTACTGTAAAAAATCATTCAAATCCACGCACGGGTTTTCTCGTAAATTGCAAAAATCCATCCGAACGATCGTTTTGTTAGCGTGGGAAATGTTTGTTAGGGATTTTCAGAAAACCCGGCGATAGCGTGTGTTTGGATTATTAGCTATTTTTATAACTACATAGCTGTAGAATGCTACTGTAAAAAAATCATTCAAATCCTTGCACGGGTTTTCTCGTAAATTACAAAAATCCATCCGAACGATCGTTTTGTTAGCGTGGGAAATGTTTGTTGGGGATTTTCAGAAAATCTGGTGATGGCGTGTATTTGGATTATTTGCTATTTTTACAACTGCATCGCTGTAGAATGTTACTGTAAAAAATCATTCAAATCCACGCACGGGTTTTCTCGTAAATTGCAAAAATCCATCCGAGCGATCGTTTTGTTAGCGTGGGAAATGTTTGTTGGGGATTTTCAGAAAATCTGGCGATGACTTTATTTGGATTATTCGCTATTTTTACAACTACATAGCTGTAGAATGTTACTGTAAACAATTATTCAAATCCATGCACGGATTTTCTCGTAAGTTGCAAAAATCCATCCGAACGATCGTTTTGTTAGCGTGGGAAATGTTTGTTGGGGATTTTCGGAAAAAACTAGTGATGACGTGTATTTGGATTATTGCTATTTTTACAACTACATAAGTGTAGAACGCTACTGTAAAAAATCATTAAAGTCCATGCACGAGTTTTCTCGTAAGTTTCAAAAATCCAAGTTTTTCAAAAGTTTCCCTCACTGAGAGTAACTTCTAGGGATTTGTTTTTTTTCAAATTAAATATTGATTATATCCATAATTACCGACACTCTCGAGAGTGAATCAAGAACCTATACAGATGATTATCTCCGCCGGAATAATTGAACCGAACGGCGAGGTATTACCGCGGCGAGAGTATTAATAGAAAAGTGAAACCATTACCGGGAGCCCCCGGAGGCTTGGAAACTTCCGGAGCTCCCGAGGATTACATGTAAATCGGAAAAATTGAATGTTAATTTCCGACGGAGGAAGAAGAAAAAGATCGATAAGTATCGCGCAATTTGTGACCACTTTGGATTTTAATATTTAGAGTCGGGGCCGGTAATTGCGGTGCGGGCTTATTAAAGTTAATTGCCCACGAATTAATTAAGAGCCGCGGAAAAACGCCCGGTACGTGATCGACAGCCAATTACGGCCAATTAAGGCGTCTCAATTAAGATCCGATGACGGTATTGTTGCATAAATTGTTTACCGAGCGCGCAGATGTTGTCGCACGAATTTATCCGTTCTTATAAATCTCGCGGATTAATTGATGTCTCTATCACGTGATGTTTCTTACGTTTTCAAAACAATGAAACCCAAAGAAGTACGAACGGTTTTGTAGAAATAATCATTCTACTACGAATAGAGACAATGAAGATCCCTGCAAAAACGAAAACGAAAAAAAAAACAATTCGTGTTTGGATTGCCGTCATTTTGTTGTCAACTGGGATATCGCAATTTTTTTGATAGAAAATCGAAAATGTTTAATTTTTTTTAATGTTTCTGAATTTTTTTGATGGATCGTGTTTTTACAATTTTTTCAATCTTTGATGAATTTTCGGTTTAGATTGTTGCTAAGTTGGTGTCAACTAGGGTGTGACACATATGATTTTTTTTTACAAATTTTAAATCTATAAATTAAGCTTAAACACAACACGATTATGTAACGCTGATGAACCTCGAGATTGCACTAATCGCCATTGTCGATTTGGCAATGCAATTTTTTGCAGCAACAATTTTGTAATTTCCTCTAATGACCGCCGGTATGGAAATTGGATCTTATGCGGAATAAATTGCCGAATGGTAATTTTTTTCGGAGGCCATTTCTGCGCGACGTGTAATTGCAGACTTTTCGTAATTACGATGCAAAGTCTTTTTTGCCGGCTTTGATTATGGCATCGGCCAAAATTTGAATAATAAAACTCAATACCGATGTCGTGTTTTTCTGTTCTTCAACACTTGCAATTATGCTTATGCAGTCGACAGCAAACAAATAAATATGCATAGGGTTTTTGTTTAATAAATGTCACGAGGTGCTATTGATGGGTTATTAATTCCGCGTTGAATTTTGAATTAAATTGACTTGGCAGCATATACCGTGTGTCGCGTTTCAAGAGAGAATTCACATGTAAAATTTTGGCTTTTTAATAAAGGTGTTATTTTCAAGTTACGGTGTTTTATCATTTATTGAAAATGTTACAGACCCGAATTATACAACTAAAAAGTACTCATAAGACTTCTGGTTAATTTTATTGCACAAAAGTGCACATACAAGGCGTGATGTCGTATTGTCGCAGCGCTGTAACGCCGCGGGGACGTATTGTCGCACGGGGCGTTTTGATTTTCGGTGTATTGTCGGGTGCCAACTTTTGACGTTCCGAACGAAAACAGCGAATGTTTAATCAAAGACGGGCGCATTTCGCGCAACTTAAAACACATCTGCAATATTTCTTGAAACACCAAGATAAAAAAAACTCTTAGTAACCAACGAGTCAAGAAGTGATGAGGACGAACGTCGGTCGGCAACGCGATACAGACAGGCGGCGTTTACGTTCGCTTAATTGCGAATTTAATTGCAATTAATAATTTTATAAATATATATATAATAATAAATTCACTCGCCTCTGAGCACAATGAAATAATCCAATTACAAAATGCAAATTCGAACACTGGAAGCAAACGAGGCCTGTAGATGCCGAGATAACTACCACTTGCAGCCAACCTCTCTCCTCCTCCCATGCCCGTAGGTGTCGCACCTTAAACGACTCGGAAATTTATCAACTCCCCGCAAAAAAAAACCAACAACAACACGTGTTTTATTTTAATTGACATTAATCGTCGGCCATTAATCGACCCCGTCCGCGTTTCGACGCGGAATGTTTAAAAATTGAATTTTACCATCGTCGATTCATTATTAACACGGTCGTAAATATTTGGGGTGGTGCTGAAGTAATTCGAGCTTTTTATGTATGGAAAATATTGAAAAAATAAGATCGCGTGATTCGATTAATTTAAAGTTATTAAGGACTGGTTAATGGGGGTTATACAGAAAGGAACAAAAAGCAGGACCGGATTAAGGTATAATGGGGCCCTAGGCAAATATATTCCCGGGGCCCCTTCTAAGAATAAATCCAAACTAATTAATTTTTTTTTAAGATTTCGAAAGACAAAAAAAATCAAATCGCGATGACACATTGAAATAGAAAATCACAAATGCACGCAACACAAAATCAAATTGGTGCTTTTCTTACTTTGGAGTTTACAAATCGGCAATTAAAGATTCGTGATTAATTTCGTTGAATAACAGTTTTTCAATATTTAATAAAGATAACTCTGTAAGCAATGTTAATTATTTAGTCTTCTAGATAATCAAAATCAACCCCCAGAATGACCATTTCTAAAGCTCAAAAATCGAAAATCAAAAATTGATTCAACTACAGACTTTCAGCTTAAACATCGTTATTGGGCAATAATTGGGATTTAATATTATAAAAAAATCAAACTTTGTTAATGATTTAGTTTTCTAGATAATCAAAATTAAATCCAAGGACGATCATTTTTAAAGCCTAAAAATCGAAAGTTTTAATTTTTAAAAACTATGTAAAAAGTATGATTTTTTTAAGTCAGCTCAGCAAAATTATATTTTACGTCTGCGCGCCATTCTTCTAAAGAAGATTACTCCGTTAATTTCTGTTGGATTTAATTTTTTTTTAATTTTTTGGACTAACTGTGATTCATTCTTAGCACCCGTGTTGATTTTTTTGTTTCGACTTTAACACTTTAAAAATTGCGGTTATTTGACGTGAAAAGTGTTCATGAAAATTTAAAAAAAATTGTAAAAAAATATAAAACGTTGAGATAAAATTTTACAAAATCACACGTGCTTTCTACATCTATTGGCTAATGGAGTAACTTTGATTTTTTCAAAAATTTTGAGAGAGAGAGAGACAATACATTTATTGAGACACTTTTACAAATGACCTCAACAGGCAATTGACCAGAGGTCTTTCAGCCTAGTACAATAATAAACAATAATGGTACATAAAATTACAAAAAAAAAAAAAAAAAAAATTAAAGAGGTTAGTAAGCATGAATGATTGAATCTGAAGTATGGCGTGTCCGTTCGTCTGAGGATGACTTGTTTAGTCCGATCCGTCTTTTAGGGTTTTAAGGAATTCATAAGGAGACATTGGTGGGAATTTGAATTTTGATTGGGTGTTAGAGCGTTTCGTTATTAATTTGTCCATAAGAGTGAATGTTTGTGGTTTACGTGCGTACTTAGTAATGATAGTTAAAAGTCTATCCATAATGGGAGTAATTTTAGTTGACTCGTAAAGTAACTGATTCGGAGGGTTATGTAAAGCATTGCGTGGATGTCTTAACTTTGTTAAAATTCGTAGGCACGACGTTTCGGTCACCCGTACTTTTCTCAGTGTTGCCTGTCTTGAGAGAAAGAAAACCGCTGCGCCATAATCCAACAGAGGCCTGCAAAGTGCTTTGTATATTGAAGTGGCTGTTTTCATACTAATGCCTTGTTGTTTGTACGTTAAGGAGCGAAAATGGCGGGCTCTGGTTATAGCTTTTTTTTTAATTTCTTGCAAGTGGCTGTTAAAAGAGAGTTTACTATCAAACAGTATACCTAGATATTTACAAGTTCTTGAAGGATAAATTGAATAATTGTTTACTGTTACTTTTGGGGAGTTGTGCTTTATGCGATGATAAGGAAGAAACAGTTTACACTTTTGAGGATTAATTACCAATCGCCATTTGTTGTACCACTTACAGATATCATTTATTGTTTTCTGCAATATATTAACTGCCGTAGAGCGTGCGTTAGCGTGAGCTATTAAGCTATTATCGTCGGCAAATTGTAAAATATAACCGCTTTCTTGTTTGCTATTTAAAATATCATAGCAGAATAATGTAAAGAGGATGGGATGATTTTAATAAAAGTTATGATTTTTTTAAGTCAGCTCAGCAAAATTATATTTTACGTCTGCGCGCCTTTCTTCTAAAGAAGATTACTCCGTTAATTTCTATTGAATTTAATTTTTTTTTAATTTTTTGGACTAACTTTTCATCCGTATTGATTTTTTTGTTTCGACTTTAGCACTTAAAAAATGGTGGTTATTTGACGTGAAAAGTGTTCATGAAAATAAAAAAAAAATGTAAAAAAATATAAAACGTTGGGATAAAATTTTATAAAATCACACGTGCATTTCTCCATCTATTGGCTAATGTTGTAACTTTATTTTTATCAAAAATTTTGATTTTAATAAAAGTTATGAATTTTTTAAATCAGCTGAGCAAAATTATAGCTTACGTCTGCGCGCCTTTCTTCTAAAGAAGATTACTCCGTTAATTTCTATTGGATTTAATTTTTTTTTAATTTTTTGGACTAACAGTGATTCTTTCTTTACATCCGTGTTGATTTTTTCGTTCCGACTTAAGCACTTAAAAAATGGTGGTTATTTGACGTGAAAAGTGTTCATGAAAATCAAAAAAAATTGTAAAAAAATATAAAACGTTGGGATAAAATTTTACAAAATCACACGTGCATTTCTCCATCTATTGGCTAATGGAATAACTTTGATTTTTTAAAAAATTTTGATTTTAATAAAAGTTATGATTTTTTTAAGTCAACTCAGCAAAATTATAACTTACGTCTGCGCGCCTTTCTTATAAAAAAGATTACTCCGTTAATTTCTATTGGATTTATTTTTTTTTAATTTTTTGGACAAACAGTGATTCATTCTTTGCATCCGTGTTGATTTTTTCGTTTCGACTTTAGCACTTTAAAAATGGTGGTTATTTGACGTGAAAAGTGTAAAAAAAATGGAAAAAAATATAAAACGTTGGGATAAAATTTTACAAAATCACACGTGCATATCTACATCTATTGGTTAATGGAGTAACTTTGATTTTTTCAAAAATTTTGATTTTAATAAAAGTTATGAATTTTTTAAGTCGGCTCGGCACAATTATAGCTTACGTCTGCGCGCCTTTCTTCTAAAGAAGATTACTAAGTTAATTTCTATTGGATTTAATTTCTTTTTAATTTTTTGGACTTACTTTTCATCTGTGTTGATTTTTTTGTTTCGACTTTGGCACTTTAAAAATGGTGGTTATTTGACGTGAAAAGTGTTCATGAAAATAAACAAAAAATGGAAAAAAATATAAAACGTTGGGATAAAATTTTACAAAATCACACGTACATTTCTACATATATTGGCTAGTGGAGTAACTTTGATTTTTTCAAAAATTTTGATTTTAATAAAAGTTATGAATTTTTTAAGTCAGCTCAGCAAAATTATAGCTTACGTCTGCGCGCCATTCTTCTAAAGAAGATTACTTCGTTAATTTCTATTGGATTTATTTTTTTTTAATTTTTTGAACTAACAGTGATTCGTTCTTTGAATCCGTGTTGAGTTTCTTGTTTTGACTTTTGCACTTTTGAAAATGGTGGGTGTTTGACGTGAAAAGTGTTTATGAAAATAAAAAAATCGTAAAAAATATAAAACGTTGGGATAAAATTTTACAAAATTACACGTGCATTTCTACATCTATTAGCTAATGGAGTGACTTTAATTTTTTTTTTAATTTTGATTTTTGTAAAAGTTATGATTTTTTTTAACTCAGCTCTGCATCATTATCTCTTCATCTATTTCATCCGTCCGCGCGCTTTTCTTCCAAAGAAGATTGCTCCGTTAATTTTTGTCGGATTTTAATTTTATTAACGTTTTTGGGTTAACAATGATTCGTTCTTTGAATCCGTGTTGAGTTTTTTGTTTTGACTTTTGCACTTTTGAAAATGGTGGGTGTTTGACGTGAACAGTGTTTTTGAAAATAAAAAAAATGTAAAAAAATATAAAACATTGGGATAAAATTTTACAAAATTACACGTGCATTTCTACATCTATTAGCTAATGGAGTGACTTAAATTTTGTTTTAAATTTTGATTTTTGTAAAAGTTATGATTTTTTTAACTCGGCTCTGCATCGTTATCTCTTCATCGATTTCATCAGTCCGCGCGCTTTTCTGCCAAAGAAGATTTCTCTGTTAATTTTGGTTGGATTTTAATTTTAAAAACATTTTTAGATTAACAATGATTCGTTCTTTGAATGCGTGTTGAGTTTTTTGTTTTGACTTTTGCACTTTTGAAAATGGTGGGTGTTTGACGTGAAAAGTGTTTATGAAAATAAAAAATTCGTAAAAAATATAAAACGTTGGGGTAAAATTTTACAAAATTACACGTGCATTTCTACATCTATTAGCTAATGGAGTGACTTAAATTTTGTTTTAAATTTTGATTTTTGTAAAAGTTATGATTTTTTTAACTCGGCTCTGCATCGTTATCTCTTCATCGATTTCATCCGTCCGCGCGCTTTTCTGCCAAAGAAGATTTCTCCGTTAATTTTGGTTGGATTTTAATTTTAAAAACATTTTTAGATCAACAATGATTCGTTCTTTGAATCCGTGTTGAGTTTTTTGTTTTGACTTTTGCACTTTTGAAAATGATGGGTGTTTGACGTGAAAAGTGTTTATGAAAATAAAAAATTCGTAAAAAATATAAAACGTTGGGGTAAAATTTTACAAAATTACACGTGCATTTCTACATCTATTAGCTAATGGAGTGACTTTAATTTTTGTTTTAATTTTGATTTTTGTAAAAGTTATGATTTTTTGAACTCGGCTCTGCATCATTATCTCTTCATCGATTTCATCAGTCCGCGTGCTTTTCTGCCAAAGAAGATTTCTCTGTTAATTTTGGTTGGATTTTAATTTTAAAAACATTTTTAGATTAACAATGATTCGTACTTTGAATCCGTGTTGAGTTTTTTGTTTTGACTTTTGCACTTTTGAAAATGGTGGGTGTTTGACGTGAAAAGTGTTTATGAAAATAAAAAATTCGTAAAAAATATAAAACGTTGGGGTAAAATTTTACAAAATTACACGTGCATTTCTACATCTATTAGCTCATGTAGTGACTTTAATTTTTTCAAATTTTTTTATTGTAGTAAAAGTTATGAATTTTTAAAGTCACACTAGCATAATTATCTCTTCATCAATTGCTTCCATCCGCATACCTTTCTTTCAAAGAAGATTACTCTATTGGGTTTTAATTTTGAAAACTGTGTTCGATCAGCGGAAAACTGAATTATCTCCAAACTGCTCGCAGCTAATTGCGCACGTGATTAAATCGCCTTATAAAAGAGATAAACACAATGTTACAATTTCCATTCAAGATCAATACAAACACGACGACTTCAAAGGGGTCAATAAATTAAACCGAAAACGTATTTATTTAGATATCCCGCACGGCCGCATCAAGGGGATTATTAAAGCGAAATATATCACCACCTGAGAGCTGTCATACTTTAAAAGTCCAATCACGACACGAACGTACATTTTTAATGGTTTTAATATTCAAAATAGTGAAATGAAAACGTCACGTGGATTCCGCACATTTCCACGAATAAATTAGGGCCGGATAAGTGGAGACCGTAAGTAAAAAAAAAATAACGCGGGGAGTAATTGAAACGTTTCGGCCTCTCTATTAATTTCCACCATCAGATTAAAAATTGTAATGGAATAAGGGAACGGTATTAATATTTATGACGTGCGCGGGGGGAGTCGATGCATATTTTTTTTTTGGTTTATTATTTAGTTTGTGTTAAATTTAACCCTCGTCGCCAATTAACGCGTTAATTGTGGGTAAACAAAGTCGCGATTATTTCGGTGTGTTTCTGGGAACGGTCAGGTGGCGAAAGTTGCGCGTAATTGCTGGAATTTGTCAGTTTTGCCTCGCGTCCGCGATGATTAATATTATTTTTTTATCCGGCTTTTGGCACGCGTTCTGTTTCTGTTCCTGTTTCTTAACGTGTTTTGCCGTCAAAATTGGGACGCTTAAAGTTGACCACAACATGGCGTGGAAAATTTTTATTTTGTAATGATCACTATTTTCCCAAAATTGAACGCATTGTTCTTTTTTTGACGGCGAAATATTTTAAGAAACCGAACGCGTAAGATATTTTGCCTTCAAAATTGGGACACTAAAACATTGCCAAGAAAATGCTTATTTTGTTGATGATATTTCTTTTCCAAAATTGAACAAAGCAGGCGTTGGATTTTGGTTTCTTCGTGTGTTTTAGCGGCCGCTAAAAGTTAACCAAAATATCGATACGTGGAAAATTTTATTTTGTCGCGAAATTTCTTTTCCAAAATTGAATATGTAGCCAGTCTTCTGTCTAGAGTTCGGTTTCTGTTTCTTAAGGTGTTTTTCCGACAAAATTGGGATGATAAATCTTAACCAAAACACCGATTTGTGTTGTGGGGAAACTTTTTATTTTGTCGTGAAATTTCTTATAGCGCCAGACTTTTGGCTAGAATTCGGTTTCTGTTTCTTAGCCTGTTTCTCCTTCAAAATTGGAACACTAAAAATTGAGCAAAACACGAATTTATCTTTTGAGAAAAATTGTTATTTTATAGTGAAATTGAAATTTCGAATTCGAAAAAATTCTTAAACCAAAAGTTGACCAAAACGTTGCGTGGAAAATTGTTATTTTGCAGGGATAATTTCTTCCCAAAACTGAACTCGGTACGCGTTCGGGTTATGTTTCTCAAAATACTTTGCCATCAAAATTTGGACATTAAAAGTTAATCTAAACATTGTATTGATATTTTTCTCCAAAATTGAACAAAGCAGGCATTGGATTTTTATTTCGTCGTAAGTTTCACCGTCAAAATTGGGCCATTAAAAGTTAACCAAAATATCGATTATGTGTGTTTTTTATTTTGTCGCGAAATTTCTTTTCCAAAATTGAATATGTAGCCAGTCTTCCGTCTAGAGTTCGGTTTCTGTTTCTTAAGGTGTTTTTCCGACAAAATTGGGATGATAAATCTTAACCAAAACACCGATTTGTGTTGTGGGGAAACTTTTTATTTTGTCGTGAAATTTCTTATAGCGCCAGACTTTTGGCTAGAATTCGGTTTCTGTTTCTTAGCCTGTTTTCCCGTCAAAATTTGGACACTAAAAATTAAGCAAAATATGCATTTGCCTTGTGGGAGAAATTGTTATTTTAATTAATTATGTGAAATTTGAAATTTCGAATTCGAAAAAATCTTCTGTTTCCAAAGCTTAAAAAAAGCCTTAAAAGTGGCATGCGTTTTTGGTTTTTCAATAAAATAATTGCCGTCTGCTAGACAGCTACAAAATAACAATAATCCAAACTTTGTACAGTTTCACGCCAAATCTATCTCATTCCCGGATTTGAGGCTTTTACAGAAAAAAAATATTACCATAAATTATCAACTCATTTTTCAAATTTAATCTTTCATTTCGACTTGTTAAGTTTTAAAGTAAAAGAAAACCATTTTAATTTTCGAAAACTTTTATTGTTGAAATTGCACGCAACAATTGTTTCGCCACTAAAGTTTTGCGTTAAATATATCATCTTCCTAGATTTTAGGAATAGAGGATCGGCTTATAACGAAAAAAATCTTCAAATTTTATTTTAGTTTTCGAGATAATGATGATTTTTCAATGTATGTACACTCGGCGTCAAAAAAGCGAAAAAACTCGATTTTTCAAAACTGTCGTAACTTGGTACAATTTGGTCGAAAATCGATGAATCTTTCAGTTTGGGAAAGATTCAAGTTTTATCTTTAAGAATGTGTAGTTGATTTTGACCCCCAGTCCAACCCACCCCCCCGTAACAACGCGATGAAAAAAAAATGTTTTTTTATGTAAAAAAATGTCCAACTTTGACAAGCTGTACCGTGCGCAAAAAAATTTCACTACAATGGCAGAAAAATTTCATCAATTTCCTTCAAATGCCTTAAAAATTCTAATCGTTTCGATAATTTGGAGAAAAGTTATGAATTTTTGAAAAAAAAAATGATATTTTTCGCCACTCGAAAAATCGCGAAAAAACTCGATTTTTCAAACCGTCGTAACTTGGTGCAATTTGGTCGAAAATCGATTAATCTTTCAGTTTGGGAAAGATTGAAGTTTTATCTTTGAGAATGTGTTGTTGGTTTTGACCCCGAGTCTAACCCACCCACCGTAACAACGCGATGGGAAAAAAATGTTTTTTATGTAAAAAAATTGTCCTGTACCGTGCGCAAAAAAATCGGCGGGAAATTTCACCACAATGGCAGAAAAATTTAATCAATTTCCTTCAAATGCCTTAAAAATTCGAGTCGTTTCGATGATTTGGAGCAGTTATGAATTTTTGAAAAAAAAATGACATTTTTCACTTATCTTTTGATTGAAATTTCAATTAAAATGAACAAATTTTATCACCCTGTCGAAAACCTTTTTTTGCACTAAGGATGACAGAGGGTGGAACAAAGCTTATGCTTTTCAGATCGCAAAGAATCATCGGCTCCTGATCAAAATTGACCGAGTTATGACCGAAATGGAATTTTTACAAGTTGTAAAAATTTAAATTTTTTTGTCAATCCAAAACACTTTTTGTATGGGTTTTCAGGGGGTCACGTCGAAAACTTCTTAGATCACAAAATTCCATCGAGTTTCGTGCGAAATTCGCCTAGTTATGGCCAAAAAGGCGAAAAATATTTTTTTTTTCAAAACTGCATAACTTCGCGCCAAATCATCGCATCGACTTGAATTTTGGAGGAAATTGGAGGAAAATGATTGAACTTTATTGTTGCCATGCTGACCGATTGAGTCCACGATTTTTATTTGAGCACGGAACAAGAAACCAAATTTGCAGATTTAAACTTCAAAAACATTTTTTTTTCCTTTAGGGGGTGGCGGGGGATGGAATCGTTTTAGCAACAAAACAATTCACGTGACGTTGAAGAGAAAATTTGAAACTGTTCAGACTGCAAAAGTGCAAAATTACTCAAGTTATGGCCAAAAAAGTAAAAAAGTCATTTTTTTTTTTCAAAAATTCATGACTGCTCCAAATCATCGAAACGACTCGAATTTGTAAGGCATTTGAAGGAAATTGATAAAATTTTTCTGCCATTGTAGTGAAATTTCCCGCCGATTTTTTTTTGCGCACGGTACAGCTTGTCAAAGTTAGACATTTTTTTACTTAAAAAACATTTTTTTTCCATCGCGTTGAATCTAATCAATTTCCTTCAAATGCCTTCAAAAATCGAGTCGTTTCGATGATTTGGAGTAAAGTTATGAATTTTTGGAAAAAAATGACATTTTTCACTTTTTTGGCCATAATTTGAGTAATTTTGCACCAAAATCGATGAACAGTTTCAAATTTTCTCTTCAACGTCATGTGAATTGTTTTCTTGCTAAAATGATTCCACCGCCTGCCTGCCTGCTAAAGGAAAAAAAATGTTTTTGAAGTTTAAATGTGCAAATTTGGATTCTTGTACCGTGTGCAAAAAAAAAATCGTGGACTTAATCGGTCAGCATGGCAATAAAGTTCAATCATTTTCCTCCAATTTCCTCCAAAATTCAAGTCGATGCGATGATTTGGCGCGAAGTTTTGCAGTTTTGAAAAAAAAATTACATTTTGCGCCTTTTTGGCCATAACTAGGCGAATTTCGCACGAAACTCGATCTAAGAAGTTTTGGACTTTCGTGACACCCTGAAAACCCCTACAAGTGTTTTGGATTGACAAAAAATGTTAAATTTTTACAAGTTGTTTTCATTTTCAATGTCTTTTTTTCTTCAAAAATTCATAACTTTGCTCCAAACCATCGAAACGACTTGAATTTTTAAGGCATTTGAAGGAAATTGATTAAATTTTTCTGCCATTGTGGTGAAATTTCCCGCCGATTTTTTTTGCGCACGGTACAGCTTGTCAACGTTGGACAATTTTTTACATAAAAAACATTTTTTTTCCATTGCGGTGTTACGGGGGTGGGTTGGACTTGGGGTCAAAATCAACTTCACATTCTTAAAGATAAAACTTGAATCTTTCCCAAACTGAAAGATTAATCGATTTTCGACCAAACTGAACCAAGTTACGACGGTTTGAAAAATCGAGTTTTTTCGCGATTTTTCGAGTGGCGAAAAATGTCATTTTATTCAAAAAATCATAACTTTGCTCCAAATTATCGAAACGACTCGAATTTTTAAGGCATTTGAAGGAAATTGATTACATTTTTCTGCCATTGCGGTGAAATTTCCCGCCGATTTTTTTTGCGCACGGTACAGCTTGTCAAAGTTAGACATAAAAAACATTTCTTTTCCTTCGCGTTGTTACGAGGGGTGGGTTGGATTAGGGGTCAAAATCAACTTCACATTCTTAAAGATGAAACTTGAATCTTTCCCAAACTGAAAGATTCATCGATTTTCGACCAAATTGAACCAAGTTACGACGGTTTGAAAAATCGAGTTTTTTCGAGTGGCGCTTTTTTTGACGCTGAGTCGATCATTATCTCAAAAACTAAAATGAAATTTGAAGAATTTTTTCGGCACAAGCGGTACTGTAGACGCTACTCACTTGATAAAACATACATGTAACGAAACACATGTCGGACAACTGTTCCAATGTAACCTTTACTCTTGTATATACTTTGATCAATGGATCTTTGCGTGCACGTCATAGATAGCTGAACCTAGCTACGACAACATTTCCATGTGTTTACTCTCTCTACGGTAAGTTGAATCGTGTGAACGTATGTCGTCCAAAGCGAAAAAACTCGGTAACAATAATGACGCACACGCAGAGATCCATTGATCAAACTATACCTTCAAACAAGCCGCAAGACATCAACCTGCCCGAAAAATCGTAACTGCTGTTCTGGATAATGCCAGATATTGAAATATATTTTAGAATAATTTGTTGTACACGTCACTTTTTTAGTGCCAAAACTTGGAGGGCGATAAAATTTTGGGGGAATATTGATTGATTGATTAAAACACTTGGTGTTTAGGGGAATATTGTGCACTTTAACAGTGGCGGATCGCCTCCTCGCATTCATTGCTGGTGGCGGGAGTCTGGACAGCATTTTAAATATCAAAAAACGGTACGGTTGGTAACCCCGATGACAAGTTACTCCCACTACGCGGACAGTTTAGAAGTGTGCGTTATGGCCGCAGTATCTCGACCTATGACCCGTAAATTACAGAGATGGCACGCCATAAATAAATCGCAACATTTATGAATGCGCGCCTTGCACTCATTCATACTGACACTGACAGTTTATCGGGCCTGATATAAACGTTAGCCCGATTGATGTGTTTGAACTCCTCTGATTGATACCGCATTTAAATCCGGATTTATTACACACATCAACTCGTGCCTCGAGTTTCACTTGTTACACGACCGGTCCGGCGAGAAAAACCCCGCGCGCTCTCGGGGTATGAATTACTTACTCCAAAATCAAGAGAACAAGAACAAAGCTCCCATCAATTGGATTATATTCGCGAAACTTAAGAGCGCGCGCTTTTGATGGCGCGGCGCGCTATCGAGAGTATCTCGTTTCGCTCTTGCTCGGTTGTGCGCTTTCCCCTACTTCTTTTTTTTTTACTGCTAAATAATAAACGTAATCCAGAGCCCCGGGACAAAGCCCTTATCTCAATTAAGGCCGCGCCTAGGTTTGCGGCGCTCTCTCGTGGTGTGGGGGGGACGGACCCCCATAAATCATCGGGCGCGTGTTCTGTATTGATACAGAGTGTATGTGCTAAGTAATTAACCGACACCTTAAAAGTAAACAGGAGGGCCGTGTAAATATGCAGACTGGCCACTCTCTAAATCACTAATTACCCGCTCGTTACATAGAGGATGTTTACATGAATAATAATTACTTCTGTTTAATATTCCGGACGCGATTCAAATCCTCACACGAATTTATTCACGAATGCTAATGCTGCTACGTACGCATGTGATTTTTTTTTGGCCACAGTAATGCCTTGGTATACTTCAAACGAAAGAAAAAGTTACCCCAGTAAGGGTGCAATAGATAATTAAAGGAAAATAAAGTATCACGTAAATAAGTTTGTTGCTGTAACGCAATTACTAAAGATGGGTAAAACTGCTACTTTTGAATCACGTTGCTACCTTATAATATCAGTGATTTTTAACTGTGACTATGATCACAAAAACATCGTAGAAAAAATTCCATAAAAAATCATCCTCAATGGCCGAAGTATCGCTTATTCAAAATCAATTTGTTTTTTGTAAATTCAACAATTTTCAATAGAAATATGGATTTTTTAAAATTTTTGTTTTAATTTTTTGAGCACCTGAACAAAAACATCGCAGATAAAAATATAAAAAACGCAGGAAAAATTCCACAAAAAATCATCCTCAATGGCCGAAGTACCGCTTATTCAAAATCAATTTGGTTTTTGCAAATTCAACCATTTTCAATAGAGATACGGATTTTTGAAAATTTTTGTTTTAATTTTCTGAGCACCTGAACAAAAACCTCGCAGAAAAAAATATAAAAAACGCAGGAAAAATTCCACAAAAATCATACTCAATGGTCGAAGTATCGCTTATTCAAAATCAATTTGGTTTTTGCAAATTCAACCATTTTCAATAGAGATATGGATTATTGAAAATTGTTGTTTTAATTTTCTGAGCACCTGAACAAAAGCCTCGCAAAAAAATACAAAAAACGCAGAAAAAATTCCATAAAAAATCATCCTCAATGGTCGAAGTATCGCTTATTCAAAATCAATTTGGTTTTTGTAAATTCAACAATTTTCAATAGAGATACGGATTTTTGAAAATTTTTGTTTTAATTTTCTGAGCACCTGACCAAAAACATCGCAGAAAAAAATATAACAAACGCAGGAAAAATTCCATAAAAAATCATCCTCAATGTCCGAAGTATCACTTATTCAAAATCAATTTGGTTTTTGTAAATTCAACAATTTTCAATAGAGATACGGATTTTTAGAAATTTTAATTTTAATTTTTTGAGCAAAAAAATATTAAAAACGCAGGAAAAATTCCATAAAAAATCATCCTCAATGGCCGAAGTATCGCTTATTCAAAATAAATTTGGTTTTTGCAAATTCAACAATTTTTAATAGAGATAAGGATTTTTGAAAATTTTTGTTTTAATTTTTTGAGCACCTGAACAAAAACATCGCAGAAAAAAATATAAACAACGCAGTAAAAATTCCATAAAAAATCATCCTCAATGGCCGAAGTATCGCTTATTCAAAATCAATTTGGTTTTTGCAAATTCAACAATTTTCAATAGAGATATGGATTTTTTGAAATTTTTGTTTTAATTTTTTGAGCACCTGAACAAAAACATCGCTGAAAAAAATATAAAAAACGCAGGAAAAATTCCACAAAAAATCATCAATGGTCGAAGTATTGGTTATTTAAAACCAATTTGTTTTTTGTAAATTCAACAATTTTCAATAGAGGTATGGATTTGTTTAAATTTTCGTTTTAATTTTTTAATCACCTGAACATAAACATCGTAGAAAAAAATATAAAAAATGCAGGAAGAATTCAATAAAAACCCATCCTCAATGCCCGAAGTATCGCTTATTCAAAATCAAACTGGGTTTTGCAAATTCAACAATTTTCAATAGAAATTTGAATTTTTTGAAATTTTTGTTTTATTTTTTTAAGCACCCGAACAAAAACATCGCAGAAAAAAATATAAAAACGCAGGAAAAGTTCATAAAAAATTATCCTCAATGGCCGAAGAATCGCTTATTCAAAATCAATTTGGTTTTTGTAAATTCAACAATTTTCTATAGAGATATAGATTTTTTGAAATTTTTGTTTTAATTTTCTGAGCACCTGAACAAGAACATCGCAGAAAAAAATATAAAAAACGCAGGAAAAATTCCACAAAAAATCATCCTCAATGACTGAAGTATCGCTTATTCAAAATCAATTTGGTTTTTGCAAATTCAACAATTTTCAATAGAAATATGGATTTTTTTAAATTTTTGTTTTAATTTTTTAAGCACCTGAACAAAAACATCGCCGAAAAAAATATAAAAAAACGCAGGAAAAATTCCATAAAAATCATCCTCAATGGCCGAAGTATCGCTTATTCAGAATCAATTTGGTTTTTGCAAATTCAACCATTTTCAATAGAGATATGGATTTTTTTTAAATTTTTGTTTTAATTTTTTAAGCACATGAACAAAAACTTCGCAGACAAAAATATAAAGAACGCAGGAAAAATTCCACAAAAAATCATCCTCAATGGTCGAAGTATCGCTTATTCAAAATCAGTTTGGTTTTTGCAAATTCAACAATTTTCAATAGAGATATGGATTTTTGAAAATTTTTGTTTTAATTTTTTGAGCACCTGAACAAAAAAATATAAAAAACGCAGGAAAAATTTCACAAAAAATCATCCTCAATGGTAGAAGTATCGCTTATTCAAAATCAATTTGGTTTTTGCAAATTCAATAATTTTCAATAGAGATATGGATTTTTTGAAATTTTTGTTTTAATTTTTTGAGCACCTGAACAAAAACATCGCAGAAAAAAATATAAAAACGCAGGAAAAACGCCATTAAAAATCATCTTCAATGGCCGAAGTATCGCTTATTCAAAATCAATTTGGTTTTTGTAAATTCAACAATTTTCAATAGATATGAATTTTTGAAAATTTTGTTCTTATTTTTTGAGCACCTGCACAAAAACATCGCAGAAAAAAATATAAAAACGCAGGAAAAATTCCATAAAAAATCATCCTCAATGGTCGAAGTATCGCTTATTAAGAATCAATTTGGTTTTTGCAAATTCAACGATTTTCAATAAAGATATGGATTTTTTGAAATTTTTGTTTTAATTTTTTGAGCACCTGAATAAAAACATCGCAGAAAAAAATATAAAAAACGCAGGAAAAATTCCATAAAAAATCATCATCAATGGTGGAAGTATCGCTTATTCAGAATCAATTTGGTTTTTGCAAATTCAACAATTTTCAATAGAGATATAGATTTTTTGAAATTTTTGTTTTAATTTTTAAGCACCTGAACAAAAACATCGCAGAAAAAATATAAAAAACGCAGGAAAATTCCACAAAAAATCATCCTCAATGGCCGAAATATCACTTATTCATAATCAATTTGATTTTTGTAAATTCAATAGTTTTTAATAGAGATACGGATGTTTGGAAATTTTTGTTTTAATTTTTGGAGCACCTGAACAAAAACATCGCAGAAAAAAATATAAAAAACGCAGGAAAAATTCCATAAAAAATCATCCTCAATGGCCGAAGTATTGCTTATTCAGAATCAATTTGGTTTTTGCAAATCCAACAATTTTCAATAGAGATATGGATTTTTTGAAATTTTTGTTTTAATTTTTTGAGCACCTGAACAAAAACATCGCAGAAAAAATATAAAAAACGCAGGAAAAAATCCATAAAAAATCATCCTCAATTGACGAAGGATCGCTTATTCAAAATCAATTTGGTTTTTGCAAATTCAACAATTTTCAATGGAGATATGGATTTTTTGAAATTTTTGTTTTAATTTTTTGAACACCTGAGCAAAAACATCGCAGAAAAAAATATAAAAAACGCAGGAAAAATTCCATAAAAAATCATCCTCAATTGCCGAAGTATCGCTTATTCAAAATCAATTTGGTTTTTGCAAATTCAATAATTTTCAATAGAGATACGGATTTTTTAAAAAAATTCTTTTAATTTTTTGAGCACCTGTACAAAAACATGCAGAAAAAAATATAAAAAACGCCGGAAAAATTCCATAAAAAATCATCCTCAATGGCGGACGTATCGCTTATTCAAATTCAATTTGTTTTTTGTAAATTCAACAATTTTCAATAGAGATATGGATTTTTTGAAAATTGTTGTTTCAATTTTTTGAGCACCGGAATAAGGAGGAGCATTTGGAGATTTTCGCAATTTGGTGGATCGTTTTAATTTTTAGTGATGCAAACGAACCATAACTAATAAGAAGCGTAGGTTATGGTGGTAACGTTTTCTTATTATTAACGCCTCTACGCCCATTGGTCGAGGGTCAGAATGAAAATTGTGAAGTACTTGTTGTCAACAACACTTCGTAGGAATGTTTTAGTTGTCAGTAAGTGTTTAACGAGAATCCAATGAAATGTGTATTGTAGTTCTAATAAAAAAATATCCATGGAAGAAAACGTCGCGTACCTAATCCTTGGTTTCTTCATTTTGATCTTGTTCATTGTATCAATTTTTTCTATATAATTTTTTCTCTTTCCAGGCATCCGCTGTTTCCGCTGTTGGCTTTAATTTTCGAAAAGTGCGAGTTGGCCACATGCACGCCCAGGGAACCGGGAGTCGCGGGCGGAGACGTCTGCTCGTCGGAGTCCTTCAACGAAGACATCGCCGTTTTCTCGAAACAGGTAATTTTCGTTCTCTCCTACCAAAAAAAAAAAAAAAAACGAAACAACAATACTCGCCGCCGGAAACGGGGCAACGTAACGCGGAGGCGCGATTGTTTTGCCGGAGGAGGTTACTCCTCCGCGGCGAATGAATGTCACTTTTTCGTGTCCTGTGTGCGACTGTGTGCTTGTTTCACAATATCACGACCCAGTTGATGGAATCGATCCAGGTTGCGACATGTAAAACCGTATCGCCTTATTGGCCATCTCGACGGGCGCACAGCACGAATATGCCAACTATGCTCGAGCGGTTTTCCGATTCTCGCTCTCGCGCTCTCTTTAAGATACGCCGAGATAGCTCAATAGGTTTTGATTGATTTCAATAAACTATTAATGCGCTAAAGAATTCATCACGTGCAGATGTTAAATATTTCTACATGATTCTTAACAACACGTAATTGCCAAGAGTTAGAAATGACATGTTTTTTTTTTCTTCGTGCCTTCTCAAAAATTTCAAAAAATCGATTTTTGGGTTTTGGCATTTTCGCTAAGTACAATATTTGGGGAATAGTCTCTGAAAAGTTGGAAATTGTCGGATTAAAATTGACGGAGTTACGGGCGTTCAAAGTGCCGCGCAAATCGCAATTTTCTTCGGTTCAAGTTTTGAGTGTCGCCATCTTGTTTCCGGCTGTGATTTGCCAATTGTTTCAACGGGATAATAAAAACAGGTTAATTTTTCTATGGATTTTTAAATTTTAAGACTTATTCCGGCAGAGATGAATTTTCTAGAATTTTTCTAATCGTTGAATGCAATTTGATGTTCTTCGTGCCTTGTCAAAAATTTCAAAAAAATCGATTTTTGGGTTTTGACATTTTCGCCAAGTAAAATATTTAGGGAATATTCTCTGAAAAGTTGGAAATGGTCGGATTAAAATTGACGGAGTTACGGGCGTTCAAACTGCGCAAATCGCAATTTTCTTCGGTTCAAGTTTTGAGTGTCGCCATCTTATTTCCGGCTGTGATTTACCAATTGTTTCAACGGGATAATAAAAACAAGTTAATTTTTTATGGATTTTTAAATTTTAAGACTAATTCCGGCAGAGATGAATTTTCTAAAATTTTTCTAATTGTTGAATGCAATTTGATTTTCTTCGTGCCTTGTCAAAAAATTTCAAAACATCGATTTTTGGGTTTTGACATTTTCGCCAAGTACAATATTTAGGGAATATTCTCTGAAAAGTTGGAAATGGTGGGATTAAAATTGACGGAGTTACGGGCGTTCAAAGTGCGCAAATCGCAATTTTCTTCGGTTCAAATTTTGAGTGTCGCCATCTTGTTTCTGGCTGTGATTTGCCAATTGTTTCAACGGGATATTAAAAACAAGTAATTTTTTAATGGATTTTGAAATTTTAAGACTAATTCCGGCAGAGATGAATTTTCTAGAATTTTTCTAATCGTTGAATGCAATTTGATTTTCTTCGTGTCTTGTCAAAAAATTTCAAAAAATCGATTTTTGGGTTTTGACATTTTCAGTAAGTACAATATTTGGAGAATATTCTGTGAAAAGTTGGAGACGGTCGGATTAAAATTGACGGAGTTACTGACGTTCAAAGTGCGCAAATCGCAATTTTCTTCGGTTCAAGTTTCGAGTGTCGCCATCTTGTTTCTGGCTGTGATTTGCCAATTGTTTCAACGGGATATTAAAAACAAGTTATTTTTTTAATGGATTTTTAAATTTTGAGACTAATTCCGGCAGAGATGAATTTTCTAGATTTTTTCTAATCATTGAATGCAATTTGATTTTCTTCGTGCCTTGTCAAAAAATGACAAAAAGTCAATTTTTGGCTTTTGACATCATCAGTAAGTACAATATTTGGAAGATATTATCTGAAAAGTTGGAATTGGTCGGATTAAAATTGACGGAGTTACGGGCGTTCAAAGTGCCGCGCAAATCGCAATTTTCTTCGGTTCAAGTTTTGAGTGTCGCCATCTTGTTTCTGGCTGTGATTTGCCAATTGTTTCAACGGGATATTAAATACAAGTTAATTTTTTGATGGATTTTTAAATTTTATGACTAATTCCGGCAGAGATGAATTTTCTGGAATTTTTCTAATCGTTGAATGCAATTTGCAATTTTCTTCGTGCCTTGTCAAAAAAATTTAAAAAAATCGATTTTTGGGTTTTGGCATTTTCAGTAAGTACAATATTTGGGGAATATTCTCTGAAAAGTTGGAAATGGTCTGATTAAAATTGACGGAGTTACGGGCGTTCAAAGTGCGCAAATCGCAATTTTCTTCGGTTCAAATTTTGAGTGTCGCCATCTTGTTTCTGGCTGTGATTTGCCAATTGTTTCAACGGGATAATAAAAACAAGTTATCTTTTTTATGGATTTTTAAATTTTAAGACTAATTCCGGCAGAGATGAATTTTCTTTTATTTTTCTAATCGTTGAATGCAATTTGATTTTCTTCGTGCCTCGTCAAAAATTTCAAAAAATCGATTTTTGGGTTTCGACCTTTTCGCCAAGTACAATATTTAGGGAATATTAGGGAAAAGTTGGAAATTGTTGGATTAAAATTGACGGAGTTACGGGCGTTCAAATTGTGCAAATCGCAATTTTCTTCACTTCAAGTTTTGAGTGTCGCCATCTTGTTTCCGGCTGTGATTTTCCAATTGTTTCAACGGGATAATAAAAACAAGTTCATTTTTTTATGGATTTTTAAATTTTAAGACTAATTCCGGCAGAGATGAATTTTCTAGAATTTTTCTAATCGTTGAATGCAATTTGATTTTCTTCGTGCCTTGTCAAAAAATTACAAAAAGTCAATTTTTGGCTTTTGACATTATCAGTAAGTACAATATTTGGAGGGTATTATCTGAAAAGTTGGAATTGGTCGGATTAAAATTGACGGAGTTACGATTTTTCTAATCGTTGAATGCAATTTTCTTCGTGCCTTGTCAAAAATTTCAAAAAATCGATTTTTGGATTTTGACATTTTCAGTAAGTACAATATTTGGGGAATATTCTCTAAAAAGTTGGAAACGGTCGGATTAAAATTGACGGAGTTACGGGCGTTCAAAGTGCGCTCCGTTCAACCGCGCAAATCGCAATTTTGAAGTCGGTATTCGCGATATCTCAAAAACTGTCGCGCCGATTTTTTTCAAACTTGGCACGTTTGTTCGAGATATAATGGGCCAGTGATTGAACGAAGGATTTTTTTGTCACGCGTGGATGAGACAACTTAGCCTCGGTATTAAACTTTTTGGTTGGAAAAGTAATTTGTTTTCTCCTGACAAATTGATTGATGACGATTTACTCTTTAATCAATAAAACATGCGATTTATGTTTTAAGCATGATTGAAGAGTAAAACGTTATCAACACATTCTGATAGCGATGAAACGTATCGTTGCGCGGCCACAGATTTAATGATTTTTGGATTTAAAGCGGGAGAAATTGAACTTTTCTTATTGTTTAATGTGGGCTCTGGCGCGAATGACCTTGATTTTTTTAATTCATTTATTTATTGGTGCTTTAACAGAAATACAAATTTGTACAGATCAGTATAAACAAAAAGACCGAAAACATCTTTTTTTTAAATTTTATACTTTTGGTTCATTTTTGTCTACGCTCACTGATTTTAAACAACAAGACCGAAAACATAAACAAATCAGTGAGCTAAAAATTAAAAAAAAATCAAGGTCATTCGCGCATGGGCCCCACAACACAAATAATTATGATGCACTAAACGTTGAACGAAAATTCGATCAAACGTGTATTAGATCAAATGAAAGTAGAATTTTGAAAGAAATGTTGAACACCGAATGATATTAATACGTAAGCCATCTCTCACTGGAGGTACCGGAATTTTCTGAAGACCTGGCCATTCACGCTCGTTCCACAATGTAATCCTGTCAGTCCGGAGGCATTTTTTTTTTGTGTGTACGTACCTCTCTCTGCCCGCTCCGGCGTTCATGCTATAATTCCGGAATTCATCTCGCATTACGGTCTACAGGCGCATTGTAATATTTTCTGAATAGAAAACTCGACGGAATCCAATATGGATTTCACCGAATCCGGGGGCCTCGAAAAAAAAAAGAAAAAAAACATAGGCGGCGTCGTTTCTCACCCCCCGCGCACCAGAGAAATTATCCGAGGCGGGGCTGACTTTTTGTTTACATTGCACATTAAAGAACATTTCCTTATCGATCGGGCGGAGCCGGACCTGCCAGAGAGGGAGAGAGAGAGAGAGATAGGGTGAGTGAGAGCGAGAGGGCGGGAAATTGATCGCGGGGGTGCTGGGGACGCGATCTGGAGAGAGAGAGTCGGGTTTTGATTGTCCCAAGTGGATATACGACTGATTTGTGGTGGGCGGTTTATCATTTTGGTTTTCGATTATTTTGGAAGTTATAAACGAAAATTTAGCTTTGAAAATAATGGTTAGCAATATTTGCAAACATTAAACATCAGAACACCTACAGACCGGTTTCGACCTTTCATGTCTCATCAGTGTAGTAGTTGCTGATGGGGAAACAAAGACTACTATTGGGAAATAAGTATTCCAAACACCGTTAAAGCTAGAAACGCAAAAAATTGCCTGAATGCTGTACTGAACATTCAGCCAATAGATTCCGCCACTTTGTCGTTTCTACAAAATATTTTTTATTATAATTTAAAGCCATGTCAACTTAAAGTGTTGATAAATACAGGTCGTCACATGTTCGGCGGCAACTCTGGATGCACTTGTATTTCGCAATGTACGCGTTTTAAGGTTATGTCAACCGAAGATATTGAAAATACATATCGGCGTTAGATTATAACATCATATGTTCATCTCTACAACTTTGGATGAACTTCCCAAATGGACTCTTCTTAATTACCAATGTTACAAAATGTTCCAAGCATTATTGGTAATCACGAAACACGTATAGATGTCAACCGGTCGCCTCGTAAATATTCCGTTGTTTTTTTTTTCTCTTTTTTTTTCTGGGGCATCGCAGCCCCCCCATTCCTCAATTAGCGCTTAATGTTCCATCCGTGTCGCTTTTATTACTATCGATGGTAAACATTAACGGCCTGATTAATAACGGTGTAATGTTCCGAATTAGTCCGGCAGGTATGGTAATGCGCGCCTCCGCGCATTTGTTGATTTTTGATAGACGTTGTTATCTGGCCGCGATTATGCTATCAAAACACGATAAACGTGAAAACACATGTAAGGCATCTTCAGAATGTGTATTGTGCTCCGGTGGATGTTGGCCGTGATAAGTGGTGTTTATCCAGAGCACACAACTACTTCCTTTGATTCCACATGTCGGGCCCTCTTCTCCTGCTGCTTTTTTTTTCTTCTTATTAATTCATGCTTCGGCTCGGAATACAAGGAGAAGACAACGCGCGTTTCAATCTGCTTAAAAATGTTATATTTGCATCATAAATAAACAGCGTTCGCAAGACTTGCATTTTCCTAATTCAAATTTCGCGCGTTTAAGAGCGATTTGCTGGTTGTCTAGAATTCGGATGACTCTTTTTTTTTACTTAGGCATGAGCCATTCAGTCACGACCAGGTTATTATTTATATATTCAATTTGGGATGAGTAAATTAAGAAATGAATAATGTCAGACGTATACAACAACCATGGTCCCGACTGAATGCTTCTCGATCCCCGAAAAATCTTTCGGCCGGGCTGGGATTCGAACCCACACGGCACGCGCGATCGCCAACGGGCCGCCTAAACTTCCCCACGTTAAAACATGCTGAAGTAAATGTGACGGGTAAGTTTTACAAAGTTGCGGCATGTCAAATATCTGCCGTACGTTGGGCGCCAATTTTGTAACGCTCTTCGTAATATCAAAGAATAACTATTGCACAAATCGAATGAACGGTGCATCAAATGCTCCTCCTTAACGAGTTATGATTTTTTCAAAATTTTGCCAAAATAATTACACGTATTTTGATTCATTCAAGTACGTATTTTTTGTTTATAAAGTCGAAGAGCGGACGTTTTACAGTAAGTAAAAGTTACGATTTGCTTTCAATTGTAATTTTTTTCATTCTGGGTGCGGTTTTAATATTTGAGAAAAAATTACAAAAATTTTTTGAAGAAAATTCTTTAGACGAATGACTTGTTTGAATCTTGAAGCAGAATCGATTTTGAGTAAATTTGTAAAGTTTACAGTCTGTTGCAATTGTTAATATTTTTTTTCCTTTTTTCCTTGACTTTTAAGAATTTTCAACTTTTTGGTCCGCATTTTTATTTTCTCAAGGCTAATTTTTAGAAGTTTTGCCTTTATTTTCGATTTTTTTGGTCTAAATTTTTGATCATTTTACCTAAGTATTCTTTATTTCGACCTAAATTTTCGATTTAATTATTAAAATTTTCGACTTTTTAGTCCGCGTTTTTGATTTTTCAAACCGAATTTTCAATTTTAGTTCCAAATTTTTGATTTCTTAGATATTATAACCTGAATTATTTATGCGAGAATTTTTTCGGGTTTTGTTTGCTGAAATTTTCGATTTTTCTTTGTCCGTTACGAAGTACGAGAAAGTATTGTGATGGTGATTTTTTTTCAAACATTTTTCATAAAATCATTGTTATTCGAGAAAAAAAAATATTTTTTTATTTTTGGTTTATAATTATGAAACGATAATAGTTACAGCAAATTTATGTCAATAATAATTGTAGATAATGCAAAAATGAACAACTTATAAAGAATAAGTTTTTTTCGAAATCTCTTTAGTTTTTGAGTAAACTGAGTTTTTGAATTTAAAATATAATTTTTCCATCTTTTATAATTTTGACGTTTTAAACGTCAGTTTCATGCGAGTCTACAGAACGCTCGATGCACATTTAAAATATGATTTCAATTGAAAATAAACCATGAAAGTGTCAATATAAAAGATGATACCATCGGAGAAAGTAACATGATGGCCACATCACCATTTTTTAGTCCGCATTTATTATTATTATTATTATTCATTATTATTATTTTGTTTTGTTTGTTTATCATTTTTGTCCTCCACCATTTTTATTTTTAGGCCCGGATTTTATATTTTTGGTCCAAATTTTTAATTTTTCGTCCCATGTTTTTAACTTGAATGATTGATTTTATTTTGTTTGATTTTTTTGGCTATAACTTCCAAATTTCTGGTCAGAAACTTATTTTTGGTAAATTATTTTGCTTCTACGTAAATTTTCGGTTTTGATTCTTTGGCCCATATTTTAGATTTCTGTATTTTCCATTTTTTTTTTCATTTCTGGCTTAAATATTCTCTATTTTGACCAAAATTTTCGATTTTATTGTCTAAATTTTTATCTTTACGCCCGAGTTTTCGATTTTTTTTGTCTAAATTTTAACCTTTTTAGGCCATGCTGTACATTTTTACTTTTTTGGCCTATATTTTCTATTTTTGATTTTTCGGTTTAAATTTTTGGTCTTTTGGCCATTTGTTTTTACTGTTTTTCTGTCTGTATTTTTTATTCTTAGATCAGGATTCTTGATTCTTTGGCCTATATTTTAGATTTCTGTATTTTCCATATATTTTTTTTAATGTTTGGCCTAAATATTCTCTATTTACTAAATTTAATCTATTTTGACCAAAATGTTCGATTTTTATTATCTGCATTTTTTATCTTTACGCCTGAGTTTTCGATTTTTTTTTTGTCTAAATTTTCACCTTTTTAGGCCATGCCGTAGATTTTTACTTTTTTGGCCTTCATTTTCTATTTTGGATTTTTTTCGGTTTAAAATTTTGGTCTTTTGGCCATTTGTTTTTTTTGTTTTTCTCTCTGCGTTTTTTATTCTTGGCTCAGGATTCTTGATTCGTTGGCCCATGTTTTATATTTCTGTATTTTAATTTTTTTTTATTTTTGGCCTAAATATTCTTTCGATTTTTGTTGTCTCCTTTTTTTTATCTTTACACCCGAGTTTTCGATTTTGTTATGTCTAAATTTTCGCCTTTTTAGGCCATGTTGTAGATCGTTACTTTTTTGGCCTATATTTTATATTTTCGATTTTTTCGGTTTAAATTTTTGGTCTTTTGGCCGAAATTTTCTTTATTTTGACTTGAATTTTCTATTTGTTTGTTAAATAATCTGACATCGCTGTCACTGTACACTGAACCTCGCCATTTTCTTACCTCTGTATTTGTAATTGTTTAATTATTTTGTAAATATCTTTGAAAAACTAAGAAATAAAGTTTATTATTATTATTCAAAATTTTCATTTTTTGATCCACCTCTTTGATTTTTATCGAATATATTAAATTTTATTAAATATATTGAATTAATGATTTTATTGTGCGGTTTTTAATTTTTTTTTTTCTATTATTTTCGAATTTCTTGTCGGAACGTATTTTAAGCTATCAAAGAGTTATTTTTAGACTTGGATTTTTTATTTTTGGCCGATATTTTAGATCTTCGGCTGTTTTGTTCCAAATTTTTGATTTTTTTGGCCAAAATCTTCGATTCGTTTTTTGAAATTTTGGATTTCTTGGTTTGTATTTTTTTATTTTTAGGCCTGAGTTTTCAACCTTTTGGCCTAAATTTAGATAAAACATCGAAAACTCGGGTCTGAAGATGAAAAATGCAGGCTAAAAAATCCAAAATTTCAACAAACAAATCGAAAATTTTGGCCAATGAATCAAAAATTTGGAATGAAATAGCCGAAGACCTAAAATATCGGCCAAAAAAAATCTCAAAGTCCTGGTCTAAAAATTAAAATGCAGACCAAAAAACTTGAAAATACAGACAAAAGAAATAATTTGCATAATTTTCATCAAACAGAACTCGAAAATTCTCGCATATAAATCAATAATTCTTTATTTTGGCCTCCGTAATTTTTTTTTAATATTTCCGCATTTTCAAGCCCGACTTTTTGGTCAAATTTTCTTCCGCAGGCTCCTCGCCGGGCATCCACGAGCCGCCGCTTGTTCAAGGGTTGGTTATCCGAGAAAAACAAACAATTGAAAAACAACTGAACACTGTTGCAATTGTTATTTTTTTTTGTATTCGAAGAAAATCCGAAGACTTGCAATTTCCTAATTCAAATGTCGCGCGTTTAAGAGCGATTTATTGGTAGTGTAGGATTCGGATGACTGTTGTTTGTGCAGAATCTTGAAGCAGAATCGATTTTGAGTATATTTGGAAAATTTACAGTCTGTTGCAATTGTTATTTTGTTTTGTTTTCAACGCAAGTCCGAAGACTTGCAATTTCCTAATTCAAACGTCGCGCGTTTGCGAGCGGTTTATTGGTAGTCTGGGATTCGGATGACTCTTGTTTATGTAGGATCTTGAAGCAGGATCGATTTTGAGTAAATTTGGGAAGTTCATAGTCTGTTGCAATTGTGATTTTTTTTGTTTTCAACGCAAGTCCGAAGACTTGTAATTTCCTAATTCAAACGTCGCGCGGTTGCAAGCGGTTTATTGGTAGTCTATGATTCCGATGACTTTTGTTTATGCAGAATTTTGAAGCAGAATCGATTTTGAGTATATTTGGAAAGTTCACAGTCTGTTGCAATTGTTATTTTTTTGTTTTCAACGCAAGTCCGAAGACTTGCAATTTCCCAATTCAAATTTCGCGCGTTTAAGAGCGATTTTTTGGTAGTCGAGGATTCGGATGACTTTTGTTTATGCAGAATTTTGAAGCAGAATCGATTTTGAGTATATTTGGAAAGTTTGCAGTCTGTTGCAATTGTTATTTTTTTGTTTTTAACGCAAGTCCGATGACTTGCAATTTCCTAATTCAAATCTCGCGCGTTTGTGAGCGGTTTATTGGTAGTGTAGGATTCGGATGACTCTTGTTTGTGCAGAATCTTGAAGCAGAATCGATTTTGAGTACATTTGGAAAGTTCACAGTCTGTTGCAATTGTTATTTTTTTTTTGTTTTCAACGCAAGTCCGAAGACTTGCAATTTCCTAATTCAAATGTCGCGCGTTTAAGAGCGATTTATTGGTAGTCTAGGATTCGGATGACTCTTGTTTATGTAGGATCTTAAAACAGTATCGATTTTGAGTAAATTTGGAAAGTTTACAGTCAGTTGCAATTGTTATTTTTTTGTTTTCGAAACAAGTCCGAAGACTTGCAATTTCCTAATTCAAATCTCGCGCGTTTAAGAGCGGTTTGTTGGTAGTCTGGGATTCGGATGACTCTTGTTTATGTAGGATCTTGAAGCAGGATCGATTTTGAGTAAATTTGGAAAGTTCATCGTCTGTTGCAATTGTTATTTTTTTTGTTTTCAACGCAAGTCCGAAGACTTGTAATTTCCTAATTCAAACGTCGCGCGGTTGCAAGCGGTTTATTGGTAGTCTAGGATTCCGATGACTTTTGTTTATGCAGAATTTTGAAGCAGAATGGATTTTGAGTATATTTGGAAAGTTCATAGTCTGTTGCAATTGTTATTTTTTTTTGTTTTCAACGCAAGTCCGAAGACTTGCAATTTCTTAATTTAAATCTCGCGCGTTTATGAGCGATTGACTTTTGTTTATGCAGAATTTTGAAGCAGAATCGATTTTGAGTATATTTGGAAAGTTTGCAGTCTGTTGCAATTGTTATTTTTTTGTTTTTAACGCAAGTCCGAAGACTTGCAATTTCCTAATTCAAATGTCGCGCGTTTAAGAGCGATTTATTGGTAGTCTAGGATTCGGATGACTCTTGTTTATGTAGGATCTTAAAACAGTATCGATTTTGAGTAAATTTGGAAAGTTTACAGTCAGTTGCAGTTGTTATTTTTTTGTTTTCGAAACAAGTCCGAAGACTTGCAATTTCCTAATTTAAATCTCGCGCGTTTAAGAGCGGTTTATTGGTAGTCTGGGATTCGGATGACTTTTGTTTATGCAGAATCTTGAAGCAGGATTGATTTTGTGTGAATTTGGAAAGTTTACAGTTTGCAGCAATTGTTTTTATATTTTTTTCAAACAATTTTTTGAAAACGTGCAATTTTCAAATTTGTTATACGCGTCGGCTGGCTAGGAGCGACCATGTTGCGGACGTGGATCTCGACGCCACTATATGTGCATGCAGTCGAGCAATACGTTACTATAGAATCGATCGCGAACACTTGCCGACGCCGAGCATGGACGACTAGCAAGCGTAACAAAAGTGACTTTCTGGTCGCGATTGAGAAATTTGTGAATTATTAGTAGTAAGAGAAACTGTTTTGTGAATTTATTTGTACGATATTACTTTGCAAAATTGATTGCTGAAAATTTACGCTTTTATCCAATTGGGTGAAGTTTCTTCTTTCTTTAAGCTTCTTGTTGTATAAAAATATGTTAATTTCATCAGTAGAGGAGGCGAAAACACGCATGTAATCGTGATTATTATTTTAGATGTGTAACATGTGGTCGGATCACCATTTAGTGTCAAAATGTTTATTTAGATGCGAGAGAAAACAATCGTAAAATCTAATTATGAGTCAGCTCGTTATCACTTTCTATTGGAGAGACCAGTCTCGATGGGTGATTTAGGACGGTGCGGATTATCGCGTCCATCTTAACGATGTGACCATTTTGGTCCGAGGTCTCTCTTTGTTTTATGTCCGGCGCACTCCCCGCGGTTATTGTCAGAAGTAAATTCTCGAAATCCCAGGACGCTTTGTGCGCTCTCGCCACACGGAACATTTTTTTTTTCGGCCCATTCTATTTTTCCCTCTTGTTGTAAACCTGGTGTTTGTTTATCCTGGGGTGAGCGGGCATTGTTGGTAATTTCTGGTTGAAAGGGAGCACTTGAAAAAAAGTGAACAATGTCGGGTGTCCCGCAGTGATGGGTCCAGGAATGAGCAACGTTGCCCTCTAATTGCGTGTTGACTTTCTGGGGCCAATTTTCTGGGCACCCGGAGGCGCGCGCCCGTCCTTAGTTTTGTGGCATTTTAATAGTGGTTTTAATTAGTGGGCACCGTTCCCACGTGCAATCAGTCCCGGGGTAGTTGCCATGATTTACGGCCTGTTCCAACCGTGAGCTACAATGTCTTCGGATTGAACAAATCCGGGCGGTGCGGTGCGGTGCGGGTAGGCACCACAATTTCTACCTGACGCTAGGGCTGATTTACGACAAGGGCCCCGCGTGTAGGACTGTTTACGTCTGCGATGATATATCTCCGGGCCCGTAATTTCAACATAAATATAGATATTAGGCGTCCGTAAGTGGGAATCTTCTAAACGGGCCCGTTTAATCGCGCGGATTTCGCTGCGCCTTTTTTGTGCCAGATGGGTCGGAATGCTTCGGGAATAATGCGCCGCGTTTAACATTATTAAACGTATTTATATTAAACGCTCGTTTTTCTATCGATTGCCGGCATTGCTACACGCCGCATTCCGAGGCCCGTACCCGGAGATACAAGGTGCATACCCGTTTGTTTTATTCCCGCCAGGATTAATTGTCCTCTTAAGTAAGAAATTAATAATCTTTACTGTACATAATAACCGGCGCAAAAAATGGACTGCTTCTTACTCTTGCGGCCAGGTGGAATTTCTGCGTTTTCTCGCTGTTTCTATCCGGCGCGACTCAAACAAAGACATTTTATTTACGCGGTCTTACGCGGATACGCTCCAATACCGACCGCGTTTATATCCAGCTTAAACGGGAACACCAAACAAACGCAATTGGAAATATTAATAAAATCGAAATTCTGTTTGCACGTTTATCCATTTCATGTTTATCCCGAAATGCAATGTCTGTTTCAAGTCTTTTTCTGGGGGAAACTACTATAATGATTAAAGCACGGACAAATCGCTTGATAACACAATGTCAAGTAATTATTTAGTAAATCTACTGCCGACTCTCCGAGCCCAACAAATTGAAGTATGGTAAGCAATATTTGGTGGTTTGCGCCAGTGGTGCGAAAAGCGTAGGTCGTGACCCCCACGGGGGTCACTAAAAATATTTGTAGATCGACAAATTCAAAGAAATTTATTTGACAATAAAAAATTACAAATTTAAAACCGAAAAACTCGAAAATAAAAGTCAAAAAATCAAAAATTTACTCATAAAAAGCAATGATTCAGATTAAAAATTCTGAAATGGAAACGGAAGAAACGAAAATTTAGATAAAAATTAAAAATTTGTGCCGAAAAATTGGAAACATCAAGAAGAAAATCGAAAATTTTTGGCCAAAATAAAGAATTTTTGGGACCAAAAATAAAAATATGGACCAAAAGGGTTGAAAATACAAGTCAAAGTCAAATTCAGACAATAAAATCAAAAACTAAATTTTGGTTAAAATATTTCTCTCACGTCTATATTTTTTTAGTAATTATCAAATTTTAACTTGAAACTAAAAATATGCGCCTATTTTAGTTTTAAAATTTTAAATTTAAAACCAAAAAACTCGAAAATAAAAGTGAAAAAATCATAAATTTACTCATAAAAAGCAATAATACAGATTAAAAATTTTGAAGTGGAAACGGAAGAAACGAAAATTGACAATTACTATATGTAAGGTTTAAATTTTAATATTAACTATAAGATTATTGACCTACACATCCACTAACACTGAAATGTAAACCTAGGTGGCATACGTGAATAAAAATTGATTGATTGATTGAAAATTTAGATAAAAATTAAAAATTTGTTCCAAAAAATTGAAAACATCAAGAAGAAAATCGTAAATTTTTGGCCCAAATAAAGAATTTTTGAGTACAAAAATAAAATTATGGACCAAAAGGGTTGAAAATACAAGTCAAAATCAAATTCAGACAATAAAGTCAAAAATTAAGTTTTGGTTAAAATAATTCTCTCGCGTCTATATTTTTTTATTAAATATCAAATTTTAACTTGAAACTAAAAATATGCGCCTATTTTAGTTTCAAAATTTTAAATTTAAAACCGAAATACTCAAAAATAAAAGTAAAAAAATCATAAATTTACTCATAAAAAGCAATAATTCAGATTAAAAATTCTGAAATGGAAACGGAAGAAACGAAAATTTTTGGCCAAAATAAAGAATATATTTGCCCAAAAATAAAAATATAGACCAAAAGGGTTGAAATTACAGGTCAAAATCAAATTCAGACAATAAAGTCAAAAATTAAGTTTTGGTTAAAATATTTCTCTCGCGTCTATATTTTTTTAGTAAATATCAAATTTTAACTTGAAACTAAAAATGTACGCCTATTTTAGTTTCAAGTTTAAAATTCAAGTTTAGTGAGAGAATTATTTTAATCAAAACTTAATTTTTAACTTTATTGTCTGATCGATATTTTTATTTTCGGACCCGAAAATTCTTTATTTTATCTTAAAATGGAGATGTTTTTGTATGCGGCAAAACTTCATTCGACATCAACGGAAGTTATTGCAACAAATTTAAAACATGCAACTATTGAAGGATTCAAGATGTAGATTTTTGTCAAGTTCTATTTTCATGAAATTTGATATTATTTTTAATATCTGAAAACCTTAATTTTTCAATAACACTTTAATAATACAATTGCCAGTCGCATCAGCCACTTCATTCAATTTGCCACTTTAATCATTCATAAGATCTGTTGAATTATTTAGAGACATGACTTGTTCTTCTAATTTTTTTAAAGTATCGTTAATTATAATAGAATTAGTTTTTTTATGAAAGCCAGTTCTTGTGGAATCTCGGGATCATTATAAAATGTTTTGCAATCCTTAATCCTCGGAAAAAAACTAAGAATTAAAGCCTTAATAGCCAAAAAATGGGTTCAAATTTTTTTTTTCAGAGTCAACTCTATTTGTCTATAAACATTTTTTGTAGGACTTCTAGAAACACGAGATACGCAAAATGACTTTTTTCGTAAGTAGTGCTTAAATCGACTGGAAACGCATAAAAAACGATTCAATTACATTTTAACCTACATATTTTTTTTTGTTTTTTCTCAAGTCTACGAACTCATTTTGAACTCAATTTATCTATAAACATTTTTTGTGGCACTTTTAGGAACCGAGATACGCAAAAGGAATTTTTTTCGTAAATAGTGCTTAAATGGACTGGAAACGCCTAAAAAACGATTCAATTTAATTTTTCTTCCAATTTTTTTTTGTTTTTTCTCAAGTCTACGAACTCGTTCTGAACTCCATTTGTCTATAAACATTTTTTGTGGCACTTCCAGGAACCGAGATATGCAAAATGAATTTTTTTCGTAAATAGTGATTAAATCGACTGGAAACGCCTAAAAACTATTGAATTAAATTTTTCTGCCAATTTTTTTTTTGTTTTCTCTTAAGTCTACGAACTCGCTCTGAACTCCATTTGTCTATAAACATTTTTTATGGGACTTCCAGGAACCGAGATACGCAAAATAACTTGTCGTAGATAATGCTTAAATTATCTGGAAACGCTTAAAAAACGATTAAATTAAATTTTTCTTCAAATTTTTTTTTTTTAGTTTTTCTCAAGTTTACGAACTCATTCTGAACTCTATTTGTCTATAAACATTTTTTTTGGCACTTTCAGGAACCGAGATACGCAAAATGACTTTTGTCGTAAATTATGCTTAAATTGACTGGAAACGCCTAAAAACGATTAAATTAAATTTTTCGTTCACAAAATTAGTTTTCAGTTGTGAAAATAATGTATCTGTCATTTTAGCTGGCCTTAACTGTCAAAATCATTTTAGAAATGATCAGTCTTTAATATTCCGGCAGAATCAATCAAAAATATTTTCTACAAACAAAATGGCGTCGATCGATTTTGAATTGAAAAATGCACAAAATTAGTTTTCAGCTTTGAGAATATGTAGCTGAGCTTAACAATAAAAATCGCTTTAAAAATGATCGGTCTTCAATATTCTGGAAGATTCAATAAGAAATCTTTGCTAGAAACAAAATGGCGTCGTGCGAAAATCAAAAAATTCAGTTAAAAATTGCACAAAATTAGTTTTCATTTGGGGAAAAAATGTATGTCATTTTAGCTGGCCTTAACTGTCAAAATCATTTTAGAAATGATCAGTCTACAATATTCCGCAAGAATCAATAAGAAATATTTGCTACAAACAAAATGGCGTCGATCGAAATTTAAAATTTTGAATTGAAAAATGCACAAAATTAGTTTTCAGCTTTGAAAATATGTATCTGCCACTGTAGCTGAGCTTAACAATAAAAATCGCTTTAAAAATGATCGGTCTTCAATATTCTGGAAGAATCAACAAGAAATTTTTGCTAGAAACAAAACGGCGTCGTGCGAAAATCAAAAATTTGAGTTAAAAATTGCACAAAATTAGTTTTCAGTTGTGAAAAAAATGTATCTGTCATTTTAGCTGGCCTTAACTGTCAAAATCATTTTAGAAATGATCAGTCTACAATATCCCACAGGAATCAATGAGAGATATTTGCTACATACAAAATGGCGTCGATCGAAATTCAAAATTTTGAATTGAAAAATGCACAAAATTAGTATTCAGCTTTGAAAATATGTATCTGTCATTGTAGCTGAGCTTAACAATAAAAATCGCTTTAAAAATGATCGGTCTTCAATATTTTGGAAGAATCAATAATAAATCTTTGCTTCGATCGAAAAAAAAAAAATTGAGTTAGAAATTGTACAAAATTAGTTTTCAGTTGTGAAAAAAATGTATCTGTCATTGCAGCAGGCCTTAACTGTCAAAATCGCTTTAAACATGATTAGTCTTTAATATTCCGGAAGATACAATAAGATATATTCGCTTCAAACAAAATGGCGTCGACTGAAAGTTAAAAATTTGAATAAAAAATTGCACAAAATTAGTTTTCAATAGTGAAAAAAATGTATCTGTTATTGCAGCTAGTCTCAACTGTGGAAATCGCGTTAGAAATGATCAGTCTTCAATATTTCAAAAGAATCAATGATAAATCTTTGCTAAAAACAAAATGGCGTCGATCAAAAATTAAAACTTTGAATTGAAAATTGCACAAGATTAGCTTTCAGCTGTGAAAAAATGCATCTGTCATTGTAGTTGAGCTTAACTGTAAATTCAATTGCCTGTTGAGGTTATTTGTAAAAGTGTCTCAATAAATGTATTGTCTCTTTCTCTCGCGCGCTTTAATATCCTGAAAAACCAAACAAACAAAATGGCGTAGATTCTATAGTGGTCGTGGAGAAATATTAATATTTCTGGAATTACCTTGAATGCCATGTACCAGGATAGTGAATAACTGTTCGGTTCTTGTGGAATGTGCTTACCAATGACAAACACACTTTTTTTCGTTTTTATAACATTTTGGTCACCATTTAGCAAAATCTAAAATTTGATTTGTTAATTGCAAAAAGACTTTAAAATTGATGCTTGCTTCTGACATAATTTCCTAGTATTCTTTAGGCATATATATGCGGTCAGCCTTTTTAATCTTCTTTTTTACAACTCGGAAGTCTCGAATAAAAGTGTCCTCTTGTATCTGACAATGATGGCAAAAATCGTGCGATCAAATGATTTGTTTTTTAGTAGAGTGCTAATTCATTGATACTTTCTCCTAAATTGTCCATGTAATGCAGAAACATTGCACAAACTTCATTTGCTATGCGTTGATACATAAAACGCTGTCTCATTGGTTTTCAAATTTTTATCCCAAAACAGTCTCAGGTAAATTATTTCTTGTAAGGGTAGATACAGCAAAGGTATATTTTGCTTTAAGTCGAAGGTCAACAATGCAACGTCATTCTAGGTAGTGCAACTTTCTTTCCTAGCAGCGATTTTATTGTGAAATAAAAATTTTGCGCCGTTGAGCCTTTCTTCAGAAAAAGTTATTCGTTTAAAATAAGCAGTTTTGGTTACCAAAATACTTCTAAAGATGCGTCCTCTGAGCATTAAATGTTTGAGCTTTAATTAAAAACGCGGCCTTCTTATTACATTCAAACGAGCCCCGAAATTGCGTAAAATTCATAAAATCATCTCTCGCCCGCGTTAATAACAACAAAGCAAGAAAATTCCGTCCGTTATCGCCGCTTATTATCTCTAATAAAGCAGCTACCTATTCTCTCTTATCGCGCGGTTATCAGTAGCCCGGGCTATTATTAAGCCCGGGGTATTACGTTTAAAAACAAATATTAAACATCGTAATCCGTTTTATTGAGACTCTGGAGCCATATGCGCGTCGACCCTCGGTGTTGTTTTAACTTTTCGAGATGTCACCCCCTCCTCCCCCGCCCGAGCTTCCATAAACAAATCAACTAAATGATAAATAATAATGAGCGTTATCCGGTAAAGTGATTACTCCCCCAAGGATCCACGCTACCACCGCCACCACCCCCGCATTACTCATCGCGTACGCTGGGTGTTTTGATTTCCGCCTTATTATATAACCCCGGCAATGGTCATCTCGCATGCATCACAAAACCCCGGCGAGAGCGAGAGAGGCGGCGAACCACCCTTCGGGCGAAACCCTTCGCGGAGGGTCGTGATTGGAGATTTTGACTTTGTAATTACACATCCCCGAACGCACCGCCGAACGTCTGTTTGCGCGCACCCGTTAAATAAATCAAGGGTATGAATTTGAATGCCCGCTTTAACGAATTATAATGGAGGAATAAATAAATATAGTTAGGCAAATTTACACGTTCAGCTGTTAAAACTACAACGAGGGGGACCCATTGTCAGTCATGTTGTAATTCGAGCGGTTATCATTATTACATTTTTTTCAGCTCCCACACACTAACACACACATAATAATAATCCCATTTTCGTGGCGGCCAATAAATTTTGATGGAGTGTACGTGTAATTTGTACGTACACGTACATTTTCGGTTTCAATTTCGGGCCCATAAAACGACGATAACATAAAACACATTCACGGGGCGGATTCATGAAAATCGATACATTTATTGGCTATGAATATTTTTTTTTTATTCACACGCGATCTGACCAAAACCACAAAAGCCCCAACCTGCTAGCGTTCTCTCATGAATAAATATTTAAATGCACCGTTTGACTACAACACACACGATTTGATTATTACATTTCGAATCGGAGCCACAGATTCGTCTCTTCTCGGCCTTCTTGATTTATTTCGGGGCGGAGAGGACCAGATGCGGGTCGAGCTCTTCTCGGAAATTTTTGGGGGTTTTCGTATCGCAACGCATGCCCTCGCAGATTTATAAATATACCCCCGGTATATCTGCACTAATGCGCTCGAGGGTCGAGCGTGCGAATCCATCAAAATCCGTTTCCGAGCCCGCATCTCATTGTCGTTCGAGAAATTTGTACAAATAAAGTTGAAAATCTGTCCATCTGTCTTTAAAACTTAACATTTTGATAGTTCGGAAACACATTTTTTTTGCGACTTTAGTTTCTACGTGTACCACGTCATCATCAAACTATCAACAAAGTGCATTTTCATTAAAGTTCCTGATTCCAGCGTTAATCACATTTGAATAGTTCTTCAAAGGATATTTGGCCTTATTACAGGCTCTATAAATTTGCTACGCCAGAAACGTCATCAAATTGATAATATCGCATATAACCAAATGTACGCATCAACGTCTTATTACTCAAAATTCATTCTTCTTTAAGATCCTATAAAAACCAGAAGCATCCCCAGAAAAACTATGCCTAAACTCACAGCGTTTCAAATTGAAAACTGCACGTCTTCAAAAAAATGCTTGAAAAATATAAAAATAATTATTACAAACTGCAAACTTTCCAATTTTACTAAAAATCGATTCTGATTCAAGATTCTGCACAAGAAAAGAAATCATCCACATCCTAGACTACCAATAAATCGCCACGTTTAAATTAGGAACTTGCTTTTAAAGAAATAAACTATTGTAACAGACTAAACTTTACAAATCCACTCAAAATCCATTCTGTTTTAAGATTCCACAAAGACCAGAACCATCCTCGAATCAGATTTCCAAAAAAACTCTGCCCGAACTCGCCACGTTTCAATTTGAAAATTGCACTTTTTAAAAAAATTGTTACAAACTGCAAACTTTTAAATTTTACGCAAAATCGATTCTGTATAAACAAGAATCATTCGTATCCCAGACTACCAATAAATCGCTCTTGAACTGTAAGTGATGTATAAGTTTTATACTAAACTTATTATTAAAAAAAAAAAATACGAGACGGCATATTATTTCTTCAACACCAGAAACTTTTTGTGGTGAATAAATCCACACGGAAACGGTTCAAATATTATTTCGGGCCTAATTTTATGCCAGATACGCGATCCCGTTTCAAGCGCGTACAACTTCCTCAATCCGCCCCCGCGATTAGAATTTCTCGACACGCACCGGAATACCAGCGTTCCACCAATTAACATTTTCACGTCGATTTCCCGGCTCTTCGATTTCGCACGGTGGTGCCGTTTTTTTCCTGGTACGGACGCGCGACGCTCGCACCGGAAAATTTCAATAATTCAACTACGAAGCGCAGAAAAAATCATCACTTTGGTGTGGTCACAGCCAACGTTTTTTTTTTACTCGGCCCACATATGAGGAATAATAAAAAAAAATCGACCGATTAATTTTTCCCGCCAATTTTTAAATAATTTCAACGTGCAGGGCCCTCGCAACATAAAGGATTAATAAAAAAAACCTTTTTCTGCAGCCGTCCCGAAAATAAAACTTTCGGTATGATTTATTAAATCGAAAGTACCACTTTACATAAATCGTACCGAAAGTTGTTATTTTCGGAACGATTTTGTTTCACTTTCGGAACGATTTCTTTACTTTCGGGACGCGTTTTGTTACTTTCGGGACGATTTTGCGTATATATAGAGGCGGCCTTGACAAAAACAGCAACTTCGTATTTAATTATGACAGCGCTCGTCATATAACATTCGTATATGTTTTAGCTTTTTTAAAATAAGAAAAAACGGCTGCAGAAAAAATATTGTACGTAACTCGTTCCAAAAGTGATTTTACGGGACTCGCAGGATTCCCCTTCCTACTCATCCCGTAAAATATCACTTTCGGAACTAGTTACGTAAATTACTATTTAATCTTAAAATGTTTGAAGTTGTGAAAATCAAAAATTTCAAAACTCTGTAACTCGCTTGAAAATTATTGGATTTTCAAAAATCGAAGTTATCTAAATAGAGTGAGGTTTTAGTAATTAGGGTAAATTTTTGTGAAATTTCTCCGACACGTTTACTTTTTTTTTCTTAATTTTTCTTTCTTCGATGAACAAATGTTCGAAGTTGTGAAAATCAAAAATTTCAAAACTCTGTAACTCGCTTGAAAAGTATTGGATTTTCAAAAATCGAAGTTATCTAAATAGAGTGAGGTTTTAGTAATTAGGATAAATTTTTGTGAAATTTCTCCGATACGTTTACTATTTTTTTCTTAATTTTTCTTTCTTCGATGCACAAATGTTCAAAGTTGTGAAAATCAAAAATTTCAAAACTCTGTAACTCGCTTGAAAAGTATTGGATTTTCAAAAATCGAAGTTATCTAAATAGAGTGAGGTTTTGGTAATTAGGATAAATTTTTGTGAAATTTCTCCGATACGTTTACTATTTTTTTCTTAACTTTTCTTTCTTCGATGCACAAATGTTCGAAGTTGTGAAAATCAAAAATTTCAAAACTCTGTAACTCGCTTGGAAATTATTGGATTTTCAAAAATCGAAGTTATCTAAATAGAGTGAGGTTTTGGTAATTAGGATAAATTTTTGTGAAATTTCTCCGATACGTTTACTATTTTTTTCTTAATTTTTCTTTCTTCGATGCACAAATGTTCGAAGTTGTGAAAATCAAAAATTTCAAAACTCTGTAACTCGCTTGAAAATGATTGGATTTTCAAAAATTGAAGTTATCTAAATAGAGTGAGGTTTTAGTAATTAGGGTAAATTTTTGTGAAATTTCTCTGGTACGTTTACTATTTTTTTCTTAATTTTTCTTCCTCCAATGTACAATTAATTTTTATTAGGAAAATGACACTCTACTTAAATAATTTTGGTTTTTGAAAATCCAATAATTTTTAAGCGAGTTACAGATTTTTAAAATTTTTGATTTTCACGTACATTCCAGGAAGGAAAATTAAGAAAAAAATAGTAAACGTAACGGAAAAATTACACAAAAATGATTTTTTATTAGGAAAATGACACTCTACTCAAATAATTTTAGTTTTTGAAAATCCAATCATTTTCAAGCGAGTTACAGATTTTTTAAATGTTTGATTTTCACGTACATTGGAGGAAGAAAAATTAAGAAAAAAATAGTAAACGTAACGGAAAAATTACTCAAAAATTATTTTTTATTAGGAAAATGACACTCTACTCAAATCATTTTGGTTTTTGAAAATCCAATAATTTTCAAGCGAGTTACAGATTTTTGAAATTTTTGATTTTCACGGCGTCAAATTTTTACATTGGAGGAAGAAAAATTAAGAAAAAATAGTAAACGTATTGGAAAAATTACACAAAAATTAATCTTTATTGGGAAAATGACACTCTACTCAAATAATTTTGGTTTTTGAAAAACCAATAATTTTGAAGCGAGTTACGGATTTTTAAAATTTTCGATTTTCACGGCATCAAATTTGTACATTGGAGGAAGAAAAATTAATAAAAAAATAGTAAACGTATCGAAAAAATTACACAAAAATTGATCTTTATTAGCAAAATGACACTCTACTCAAATAATTTTGGTTTTTTAAAATCCAATAATTTTCAAGCGAGTTACAGATTTTTGAAATTTTTGATTTTCACGGCGTCAAATTTGTACATTGGAGGAAGAAAAATTAAGAAAAAAATTGGAAACGTATCGGAAAAATTACACAAAAATTAATCTTTATTGGGAAAATGACACTCTACTCAAATAGTTTTGGTTTTTTAAAATCCAATAATTTTCAAGCGAGTTACAGATTTTTTAAATTTTTGATTTTCACGGCGGCAAACTTTCGTATATTGGAGGAAGACAAATTAAGAAAAAAACTAAAGGAATTTCAAAAAAAAAACTTATTCTTTATAAGTTGTTCAGTTTAGCATTCTCTACAATTATTATTAAGATAAATTTGCTGTAACTATTATCGTTTTATAATTATAAACCAAAAATTTAGAAAAAAGTAATACATTTTTTCTCGAATGAAAATGATTTTATGAAAAATGTTTTCAAGCAAAAGATGTTCATTTCTTTGTTGTCTTCGAAGTTTTTTTAAATGTTTTTGTGATATTTTTCATATTTAAGAAAATATTGGCAAAAAACAAAAAACAGTTAAGGTAAACGCCCACTTCCGGTGTACGAAATTTTACCAAAAGCTTTTCAGTTCTTCAGATTATCAAATAAGACGGATGTTCAAAGTTTCATACCAATTGCTCAATTAGTTTTTGAGATACAACGCGCACAGACAGACACACACACAGACACACACAGACACACACACACACACAGACACACACACACAGAGACACACACACACACAGACACACACACACATAGACACACACACACACACACACATAGACACACTTTTTTTTTCCCAAAAATTGTTGAAATGGCATCTAGGGACCCCAAAACGGATATTTCCGTAACAAAAATTTTTGAAAAAAAAATCACGATCACAATACTTTCTCATACTTCGTAACGGAGAAAGTAAAAACCTAGCTATTTCACACGCGCCGCAACATGAGGATTAATAAAAAAAATCGACCGATTGATTTTTCCCGCCAATTTTTAAATACTTTCAACACCCAAGGCCGTCACAACATAAGGAATAATAAAAAAAGCCTATTGATAGGTTTCGCCGCGAATTATTAAATAGTTTAAAAAATCTCATCAAGTTACGGTTTAGTGCAGTCATAGCCAACTTTTTTTTTCTCGGCCCACATACACATGACAGCTATTTCGCGCGGGTTGCAACATAAGGATTATTAAAAAATATCGACCGATTGATTTTTCCCGCGAACTTTTAAATGGTTTAACGTCCAAGGCTTGTAAAGTTTTCCGACTGCCTTTACCAGGGGTTGAGTAACGCCAGAGTGTAGTATCTGTTGAATATTGAATGTACTGTGACGAAACGTAGCGCATTTGATGCATTTATAGCCATTTTATTAACCCTCAACGCGTTTTTTTAACAAGTAATTTTCTTGCAATCAAATAATTGATAAATGTGAAAAACTGTCAAATGTGTAATCATGTTTCAAATTCTTCAAAAACTACTCAAAAAAAACAATAACACAATTTAATTTTTTAAGTATTTTTTTTTGCAATCAAATTATCTATACATGTGTAATCATGTTTCAAATTTGAAGATTCAAAACTTCACTAAAAAAAACGTTTAAAATGTTTACCATCACATATTTTTTTAAGAATCCATTGCATCGATTCTAAGCGCCAAGTGCAAGTTGATGCTAAATAATCAATATCTGAAAAAGCCGTTATCTAAACTAAACTTTTAAAAATAGCTTTCGATTTGCAAATTAATGTTCTGTAAACACGAGACAAAAAATTAAACACATTGCTCATGACAACCATCGACGTTTGGTGGTCAGACTACAATTTGCGATCTTTTGTCACTTTCTTTGCACAAACAAGACGCAACCAGCGTTGCCAACTGATCACATAATATTTCCGACAGATGGCCAACCTAATTACACTAGAATTCCGCCAGAAAATATGAAAATATAAAGTACGAAATAAATCTTTCTCTTATTTTGACATAACGTTGAGCAGTTAGATTTAACGTTTTGCGTACGAATTAGGGTTGAATATTAGGTAGGACAATGAAAAAGTTCAAAGAAAAATAAATACAGATATTATTGAATTTCTTCAAAATTTGAATGAGTTTTTGAAAATTAATATTTTTACAAGTTGAAGACATAAAAAAAATCGAAAAAAATATATAGTAACATTATATAATTCCACAAAAATTTTAAAATCTTTACAAAACATCAACCTTTAAAACTAACTTAATTTTTTGAAAATTTGCCGATTTCTCCCCGAGGTACGAATTTTTGAAAATTAATGTTTTTTTTTTTAATCTAAAAAGAATCTTATATGGTGGAAATGCTCATTTCTTTTGATATATTCACAAGATATCTAGCTTTAATATTAACTTTGATTTTTGAAAATGTGTCAATTTCTGCGCGAGTTATAAATTTCTAAAAATGATTTTTTTAAGTGGTAGAATATTTGAACAAAGAAAAACTAAAGTTAGGTAAAGTAAAACGCTTGTTTTGTTCCATAATTTTATTTTCAGTTGCCTGACACGTGTTTCGATCGGTTAGGATCATTTTCACAGTTAAAGAAAAACTAGAAAAGAAAAATGATATCGATATGATTGAATACCTTAAAAGCTCTGATGTAATCATAATACATTTAAAATGATTGATTTTAAAGTTATGAATTTTTGAAAATTAATATTTTTACTTGAACAAAAATATCTACAAAATAAAAACTTGTATAATATGAATTCCTCAAACATTTTAATATTTTTATAAAACATTTATCTTTAAAACCAACTTTAATTTTTGAAAGTCTGCCAATTTCTCTGCAAGTTATAAATTTTTGAAAATGAATGTTTTATGTTGTCGAACAAGTGAATAAACAAAATCTAAAGAAAATGAATTCTTATATAACGGAATTGCTCAAAATTTTAATATATTCACAAGATCTATCTTAAACATAAACTTGGATTTTTGAAAATGTGTCAATTTCTGCGTGAGTTATAAATAAAAAAAAAATGAGTTTTTTAAATGATCGAATATTTTAACAAAGTTAACAAAGAAAAAATAGAAAAAACATCGTTATGATTGAATTTTTTAAAAGCTCTGATATAATCATAATTGATTTCTTTACCTTTTAAAAATAACTTTGATTTTTAAAAGTGTCAATTTTTGCATGTTATAAATTTTTTTAAATGAATTTTTTATGTGGTAGAATATTTGAACAAGGAAAAAATAGAAAAGAAAAATCATATCGATATGATTGAATACCTTAAAAGCTCTGATGTAATCATTAAAACATTTAAAATTAACCTTGATTTTTAAAAATTAGTCAATTTCTGCGCGAGTTATGAATTTTTCAAAATTAATATTTGAAGTTGTTGAAGACTTAAACATCTATTTTTTTTAAATATATCCCATCTACCTTTAAAACCAACTATAATTTTAGAAAGTGTGTCACTTTTTCCGTAAGTTATGAATTTTTGAAAATTAATGTTTTAGGTTGTTGAACACTTAAACAAAACCAAAATCGAAAAGAAAATAAGTTCTGATAAGAGTTCCTCAAATATTTTATTACATTCACAGAACATCTACCTTTTGGGCTAGCTTTAATTTTTGAAAAAATTAAAAAAATGAGTTATGAAATTTTTAAGTTTCTGATTTTTCTCTTGTAAAACAAATACAGTAGTCTCAGATATGCAGAATTTCAGGTGATTTTAACGAAATTATTTTTTGTTGCGTTTCCTTATCTCCGCCTGTTTTTGTGAAGGAGAGGTGTGCGTTTTAAAGGTTGTCTTTTTTTTGTGTTATTTCGTCGAAACACCACAAGCCATTTCCCCTAAATAACGACATTCCACACTTAATCCGGCAACAAAGGGTCCCCCGGACCCTGGAAACCCGATACGCGTCCTCCTCGCGCGGGCACGAACGGAACTCTTTGTGGACCTTCGGAATAATTAAAATTCTGAGCGCGAGGTTGACAATTAAAAGCCTGACGGACGGAACGAACGGTGTTCCTGCGGGATCGATGCTGGCACTCCGCGCGCGGCATTTGATGCACGGCGCCGCGTAATGTACGAGACGTTGGCCGAATAGCTGTCCGTCGTAACTGCCGTGCCGATCAGTTCTTGTTGCCATTAATCGCCACCTTTTAATTACCGGGCCAGTAAATTACGGCGTTGCCTTGAATTATTCATTACATATATTTCTCGGTCGCGCGTCGGTGTCGCATTGTCTGCGGCGCTCCGCTTCCAGTTCATACCGGGTACCGTCCGGACTTTTCCGAGAACCGACTGGTTTTTCCGCGGGATTCGGTTTATAAAGTAGTTAGCGTTTAAGGGACCATTAGCCGGACCGAAAGTGTATATACGGTTATGGCCGTAAATATAACGTGTAGTTATTTACAGGCCGACATAAATTATTTTACAAGCACCGCTATAAATTATTGCCGCGTTGTAAACGGCAGGTGAGTGTCCGGGCGCTTTCAACCCTCTCCGACTCCTACGCTCTCGCTTCTTTATTTTGCGTTATTGGTTTGTTGGGTCTACAAAGGCGAAAATGCTGCGATTGAAAGAAAACGGACGTCTTTTGGAGCGAGCGATCCAGTTCAGTCGCGGACAAAGGAGGCTGCATTCTATTCATTCCGTCTCACCTGTGTACCTGCATCGCATCCTGTGAACCGATAGAATAAGCAAACAACGGCCCTATCGCCACCACGTTGCCGCGCCGGAGCCCGGTGCCATCCCCTCACCACGTTGCCAAACTCGATTACGCCGCAACGCCTTTTTTTTTTCGGAACCAACTTTTGACTACTTAAGCAGTTCAAACTCATGATTTAATGCAAAATGCGCTCTCTCGCCCGAGCAGATGATGCCAGTTTTTGGCGGAGATGTACCTGAATAGCGGACCCCCACCGGGTGACTTCTACCCTGGTAGAAAAGAGCAACACACACACACACAATGCAGTCCATGCTCGGCTGCACCACAATTCACTCTCGCTCCATGCATATGTCGGCCCTGTTAGCGTCCGCTTAACTTGCCAATCCTTTTAATGGACAAACGCGCTCTCTCCCCTCGACACTCTTGATACAATTACGGCGATTCATCCGATTCAAAAAAATAGATTACGCCATTCAGGGTCGCATGTGGGACGCCTTAATTACGCCCGAATTTCCACTACGGCGAAAAAGAATCCGGGCAACGCTGTTCCTTAATTGATTGAGACGTCATAACTTAAGTCGCCGCTCTAAAAGCGCCATTCCTCGCCTCTAATTAATAGCCTCGCGGAATGTTTTTCTTGCTCAAATGTCTTCGCGACCTTCCCACATTAATTGTTTCCAATATCAAATGTCAATCGACCACTTTTACAATCTTATCTGTCGTATGGGCATTTTATTATTCATGAACGGTACCGGTGGAATTTCGATCTTTACAGTTTCACCGAAAAACTTCAAGAATGTCACACTAACAATCTTCTACTTCTTATATACAGCAAGGCATTTGATAACTACCGATCGTGATATTTTTAACTTCGTCCGTTTTGGCACTGACGCAATCAAGTCATTATTTTAGAGACCAAAAAGTTTCTTTTAATATCTGGTGAATAAAAGTATGTAAAGTCTAGCCGCGCTATGAAGGCATCTTGGACCGCCCTTTCGATGCGTCTCGAATGCCTGAGGTTCACAATAAGCGTTGGGTTGTATGTATATTTATTTCCAAAGTTATCTGTAACCTTTTATAAATAGGAGCCGATACTGCACCAATAGCTAGCAAGTAAAGCGTAAACGGTAATCAAACACACATTCATTATTCAAGATTAATCTGTCAAAATTTCAAAAAGATAATAAATGTGGAATTCCTAAAGTAATTCCTTGCAAAAAGTGCAATTTTTGACATCAAAATTTTTCTTCAAGCGCAGCCATTTCCATACAAAGTTCGGATAATTTTCTTTGGCCAGCTGCAAAGATACATTATTTAAGATTACTCTGTCAAAATTTTAAGGATCTTTCGCATTAAATGTGGAATTCCTACAGCAAAATCTGCAAAAGTTGCATTTTTGGTCATCAAAATTTGCCTTTTAGCGTCGCCATTTCGAATATTTTTTATTTTTTAGCAAATATAAAGACACATTAGTCAAGATCACATTGTCAAAATGTTAAGGATTTTACGAAATAAATATGAAATTCTCAGAGCAATTTGTATTGAATTTTTGTTTCAACAAAATTTGATTTCCAGCGCAGCCATTTTTGTTCCTCCAAAGTTCGCATCCTTTTTTTTGGGCAACTGTAAAGATACATTATTCAAGATTACTCTGTCAAAATTATAAGGATCTGTCGCAATAAATGTGGAATTCCTACAGCAAAATCTGCAAAAAGTACATTTTCGGTCATAAAAATTGCAGCCATTTTTATTACTCCAAAGATTGGGATAATTTCTTCGGGCAACTGTTAAGATACATTATTCAAGATTACGCTGTCAAAATTTTATGCATCTGCTGCAATAAATGTGGAATTCCTACAGCAAAAACTGCAAAAAGTTCATTTTTGGTCATCAAAATTTACCTTCTAGAGCAGCCATTTTTGTTCGTCTAAAGTTCGGATAATTTTCTTCGGGCAACTGTAAAGATATAATATTCAAGATTACTCTGTCAAAATTTTAAAGATCTGCCGCAATAAATGTTGAATTAATACAGCAAAATCTGCAAAAAATACATTTTTAGTTATCAAAATTTGCAGCCATTTTTGTGACTCCAAAGTTTCGGATATTTTCTTCGGGTAACTGTAAAGATACATTATTCAAGTTTACGCTGTCAAAATTTTATGCATCTGCTGCAATAAATGTGGAATTCCTACAGCAAAATCTGCAAAAAGTACATTTTTGGTCATCAAAATTTGCAGCCATTTTTGTTATTCCAAAGTTCCGGTTAATTTCTTCGGATAACTGTAAAGATACATTATTCAAGATTACTCTGTCAAAATTTTAAGGATCTGACGCAATAAATGTGGAATTCCTACAGCAAAATCTGCAAAAAGTACATTTTTGGTCATCCAAATTTGCAGCCATTTTTGTTACTCCAAAGTTTCAGATAATTTCTTTGGGCAACTGTAAAGATACATTATTCAAGATTACTGGATCAAAATTTTAACGATCTGCCGCAATAAATGTGGAATTCTCACAGCAAAATCTGCAAAAAGTACATTTTTGGTCATCAAAATTTGCTTTCTAGCGCAGCCATTTTTGTTCCTCTAAAGTTCCGATAATTTTCGTTGAGCAACTGTAAAGATACATTATTCAAGATTACGCTGTCAAAATTTTAAGCATCTGCCGCAATAAATGTGGAATTCCTACAGCAAAATCTGCAAAAAGTACATTTTTGGTTACCAAAATTTGCAGTCATTTTTGTTACTTCAAAGTTTGGGATAATTTTTTTGGGTAACTGTAAAGATACATCATTCAAGATTACGCTATCAAAATTTAAAGCATCTGCCGCAATAAATGTGGAATTCCTACAGCAAAATCTGCAAAAAGCACATTTTTGGGCATCAAAATTTGCTTTCTAGCGCAGCCATTTTGGTTCCTCCTAAGTTCGGATAATTTTCTTCGGGCAACTGCAAAGATAAAATATTCAAGATTACTCTGTCAAAATTTAAAGGATCTGACGCAATAAATGTGGAATTCCTACAGCAAAATTTGCAAAAAATACATTTTTGGTTATCAAAATTTGCAGCCATTTTTGTTACTTCAAAGTTTGGGATAATTTTTTTGGGTAACTGTAAAGATACATCATTCAAGATTACTATGTCAAAATTTGAAGCATCTGTCGCAATAAATGTGGAATTCCTACAACAAAATCTGCAAAAAGTACATTTTTGGTCATCAAAATTTGCTTTCTAGCGCAGCCATTTTTGTTTGTCTAAAGTTTGGATAATTTTCTTTAGGCAATTCTAAAGATAAATTATTCAAGATTATCATTTTAAAATTTTAAGGATTTGCCTCGATAAATGGGGAATTTCCACAGAAAAATCTGCAAAAAGTACAAAAGGTCATCAAAATTTGCTGTCTAGCTTAGCCATTTTTGTTCGTCTAAAGTTCGAATAATTTTCTTTGGCCAACTGTAAAGATACGTTGTCGAAATTTTAAGGATCTGCCGTTATAAATGTGGAATTCCTACAGCAAAATCTGTAAAAAATACATTTTCGATCATCAAAATTTGCTTTCTAGAGCATCAATTTTTGTTCCTACAAAGTTCGGATAATTTTCTTTGGATAAGTGTAAAGATACATCATTCAAGATTACTCTGTCAAAATTTTAAGGAACTGTCACAATAAATGTGGAATTCCTACACCAAAATCTGCAAAAAGTACATTTTTGGGCATCAAAATTTCCTTTCTACAGCAGCCATTTTTGTTCTTCCAAAGTTGGGATATTTTTCTTTGGGCAACTGTACAGATACATTATTCAAGATTATTGGGTCAAAATTTTAACGACCTGCCGCAATAAATGTGGATTTGCTACGGCACAATCTGCGAAAATTGCATTTTTGATCATCGAAATTTGCCTTTCAGCACCACCATTTTCGTTATTGCAAAGTTTGAATAATATTTTTTAGCAAAATTAAAGACAGGTTACTCAAAATTTTAAGGATTTGTCATTTTTTTAAATTAAATCATTAAATTTTTGTTAGATTTTTTAGCAAAATTAAAGACAGGTTACTCAAAATTTTTAGGATTTGTCATTTTTTTAAATTAAATCATTAAATTTTTGTTAGAAAACTTGACGCAAAGGTCATCAAAATAAAACTTTAACTTTAACAGGGATCGTAAAAAAATTGCGAGCGGCCAAAATTTAAAGTTACGCCACTGCCCTCGGCTGGATTTAAATCCGTACCCTCTTTGTCTACGTCGATGTATCTTTTATATCACATATTTAAGTCGATTTGATTTCTACCGTGGATCCACCCCGTTCCTCAAGTTGGTGGGTTACGGTTACTGCCGTTAAATTTTTCAATTTCAACGGACGAATAAGACAGTAACCCACAAGCTTGAGGAACCGTGGATCCATCCTGTTCCTCAAGTTGATGGGTTACAGTCGTATTCTGCCGGTAAATTTTTCAATTTCAACGGGCGAACAAGACAGTAACCCACAACCTTGAGGAATTGCCGGTGTGGACTCTACCGGTAGTACCACAAGTGTTTGTGGGTTTCACTCGTATTTGGCTGAAGAGGACAGTAACATTTGGCCGAATAGAACCGTGACATTTGGTAGGATGGAACACATATTCGGGCAGTAAAATGCAAAATTTGTAAAATAAATATTCGAAATTTTGGGTTTAAAATCCAGAATTTGAAGCAAAGATAATCTGAAATTTGATTCAAGCCAGATTAACTTTAATCTGAATCGGCCTAATTTTTTTTTCAGATTTTCAAATTCTGGATTTTAATCCCAAAATTTCGAACTTTGGTTCATAACGACATTTGGCTGAATAGAAGAGTAACATCTGGCCGAATAGAACTTTAACATTTGGCTGAATAGAATAGTAACACTTGGCCGAAAAGAACAGTAATATTTGGTCGAATTGAACAGTGGCATTTGGTCGGATGGAACACTTACATTTGGCTGAGTAGAAGAGTAACATCTGGCCGAATAGAACTGTACCATTTGGCTGAATAGAATAGTAACACTTGGCTGAATAGAACAGTAACATTTGGTCGAATTGAACAGTGGCATTTGGTCGAATGGAACACTTACATTTGGCTGAGTAGAAGAGTAATATCTGGCCGAATAGAACTGTACCATTTGGCTGAATAGAATAGTAACACTTGGCCGAAAAGAACAGTAATATTTGGTCGATTAGAACTAAACATTTGCTGAATAGAACAGTAACATCAGGCCGAATAATAAAGCAGTAACGAATTTGGCCGAATATAACAGCAACAATTGGCCGAATAGAACAGTAACCCACCGGATTGAAATCGAGAATCAGACGCTCTACCATCCGCACGTTTGGTTCGCGTGATCTATTTTTAACCGCTAATGTATCACATTTTACTCTTCCACACCATCGGTCCTAACTAATGGTTGCTTTGTACTCCTTAAACACCACTTGCGGAATTTAATTGCGGGTATTATGGTTAAAACCAAAATTATTTCGTTCCGTTGTGTGATTTCGAAGAGTTGCAAAAATGATATGTATTAGTTAAGTACCGAGCAAAAGACATAATGACCCATGTGCGGGGGTCTGTAGCACGAAAATACGTGAAACGTCCGAAGGGTACAATTAAGGCCGCCGGTAGGAAAAAGGGTTTTAATACTGTTACGGCTGTTATTGTCGTAATTTGCGTTGGTTGTCGTCCTAATATATTATTTATTGAGCCATCAAAACATCGTTTTGATTTATGTGTTTGTCTGTAAATGTGTGTGTGTGTTAGTGTGTGTCATTACGTCGAAATATGAGACATCTGTGTTTACAATCTGCGCGGGGTGTTTAGTCGAAATTACAGGTCTCCTGTCTTTGATATTAAGCTGTCGTCGTGGCAGGGCCGAGTGTCGTTTGTTCGTTGGCACCTTTCGGGTACGAAATCGCCCGTAATAAAATGCCGGGGATCCCGAAATAGCTATAATTATAATAAAAACTGTATAAAAAGCGGTTGCGGGCACGTGGGCCATCAGGGGCGGGTCCGGACTCCGGGTAATTACACGTCTTGCGTCCCGACCTCTCTAGTTACCCGTCGGGTCGTCCTCTTGGTAGCTAGTGGTAGCCGCGCTACCAGGGACAGAAATGCAAAACGGTTTCCGGCAATTCCCAAAAATCAGGGGTGGAATAATCTTTGGCCCATCGTACACGCGAATGTTGGCATGAAGAAGAACCGACCGGAATGGTATAAAACCCGATTCCCCGATATTAATTCAACGTCGTCGGCTCTCTTGTTTTTTTTCTTCTTTCTTTCTTTCAACACACACACACACACACACATCGGATGCCCGCTGTGAGAAGAATCTAAGCCGATATACCTTTTTTTTCCTTCTTTTCCTTTCGACATGCGAGCTCTCTGAATTTAAATTAAAAATGTTGGGATTCATTCCACGCCGCGTGTTTGTTATTTGAGTTTATTGTTCATCAATTAAACGGCGTTCGCTAGGTTTTAATACCGGCGCAGGAGTAATAAAGTAATCTTTATGGCCGCGGCCGGTGCACGAAGAAAAAGGACCATTTCGCGATCCGGCGCATCTTAATATTCTACTTGACCGATTTTTTGACATCATATTAATATTAATGCGTTTTCTGTTTTTTTCTCTCTTTTGTTGCAGATCAGACAAGAGAAACCCTACTACATAGCGGATCCCGAAGTCGATTCACTGGTGAGTGTCCCCTGCTCCCCCCTCCACCCCGTTTCTAAATGTATAAATACACATTCGTGCTCGAAATTAAGTTGTACACCCGCGGAATATCTAATCGTTCCCCCCCGACGACGACGACGGTTTTAATCTACCTCGTATTTTCGTATTATTCAGTTATTGTATGCGACATTTATGCCTGTATTTGTGTGTGTGTGTGTGTGTGTGTCGTGTATGTGTGTGTGTGTTTGACTTGGGGGCGGCGAGGTGCCGAATGGCTCCGTATATTTACATCAGATATACAGTAGAGGCTTACGACGCCAGGTCACGTGATGACTGTAATAACAATAAAAAATTATCGTAGAATACTCCCCAGCCAAAGAAATGTGTAAACAAATCAATTAATTATTGTTAAGCTGGCGCCACACTAGCGGATGTTAGTCGCTGATTTCACGCCGCCGCAGATCGGAGGTAGAAGGATCATCCGCTGATTGTGGGTTACAAGGCGTTCCGCAACAAAACATCCATCTAATGTGGTATACTCTGACCGCGCTATGAAGGCATCTGCGGTGATTACCTTGGATCGCCTTCATTTGCGTGAATAGTTAGAAGCCAATATTGCACCAATAGCTAACAGGTGAAGCGTAAACATCTGCGAGTGTAAAGTAACAAAATATCCAATCACTTCTGGCGAGGGCGGTCTTTTCGACCCTTCTTTATTCACCTCGAATGCCTTCATAGTGCGGCCAAACCACTCTGGCCACGCTATGAGGTGATTAACAAAGGGTCTGTTTATCGGCTTCTATTTATAAATCAGTGGTTCTTGCAAGGTTACGGATAACTTATGCATGCAACCCAACATCTCATGTTCGCTTATTGAGATCATCAGGCATTGATGAAGGCGGCCTAAGTTAACCACCTCATGTGCCATCATAGTGCGGCCAGACTTTACCAGCCTTATACAATGTTTTTGACATTTTGAGCAAACACCACTTTCCAGAGATATTACACCAATGTTGTGCAGCTCTTAGCTCGTGTAAAACTAATTAAAACTACCCCGAACTCACCACGTCCCAATCAGCATTTTGAGTCAAATCATACTGGAGCGTATACCTTCAGCATCTTAAGTTGTATCAAAAAGATCTTAAGTCTTAAGATCCGATTAGCACCTATCCACCACCTAGAATGACTGAGAAGACAACGAGATCTGGCGCACACTCTTCTCTTGATGCTCGATAAATATCAAGTACACCTGTAACACCATCTCAAGGTCGAGATCAAGAGAGAGGACACCGGTTCAATTCTCCACGCGGAGATTTGTTATCGCGTTCTCTTCGAATGCTTTCTCACTCTGCGCAAACTTTACACACCCACACGTCCCGAAATGTTGGTACAGGTACGTCATGTTGGTCCTTGCTTAGGTCAGTTTTTGTCCCATTGATGTCTTCACTGTTAATCTTTTCAAAAATAGCAACTGGAAGTTGAAAATTTAGAAAAAACCTCGATTTTTCAGACTTCAGGCTAAACGAAGAATCCAAATCAAACGCGGTTTGCAAATCTGTGTTTCTTGGGTGCAAATTAGTCGGATTCAATTAAAATGTGCGATTCTTAATTTTTGACGAAAACCTGAAAAACTACCCAAGGGTCCCCCCTTCTTACTTTTGCTCAAAAATTAGCTTTGAAATAATTTCCTGCTGAAACTACTAGTTCGATTCGGAGTTTCTGCACATCACTGGAGAGATCGCTTCAAAACGCGTCGAAAAATGTACTTGCGCAAGAACAAATGTCAATTTGAAACTTGTGGCGCGGTCGTCAACAAAACTCGAAAATGGAAAAAATCGAAAAAATCAAGTTTTTTAATAATCATCGTAGTCCATTAAAGTATACCTTTTTATTCATCATAAGAACGAGCCAAATCTATTGGCTTTAAACATTTCAGCTATCTTAAATACCAAAAAAGTTGGCAAGTCACTCAAATTTAGAAAAAAGTCGATTTTTCAGACTTCAAACGGCCGTAGCGGCTAAACGAAGAATCCAAATCGAACGCGGTTTGCAAATCTGTGATCCTTGTGTGCAAATTAGTCGGATTCTATTAAAATGGGCGATTTTTAATTTTTCACGAAAACCTGAAAAACTACCAAGGGTCCCCCCTTCTTACTTTTACTCAACAATTGCATTTGAAACGATTTCCTGAAAAAACCACTGGTTCAATTAAAAGTTTCTATACGTTGCCGTAAAGATCTTATCAAGACCCATCAGAAAATGTACTTTCGCAAGAACAAATATCAATTTGAAGCCCGTGGCGCGTTTGCAAAGAAAATTCGAAAATGTAAAAAATCGAAAAAATCAACTTTTTTAATAATCATCGTAGCCCATTAAAGTCTACCTTTTTATTCATCAAAAGAACGAGGCAAATCTATTCTCGTTAAACATTTCAGCTATCTTAAATACCAAAAAAGTTGACAAGTCAGTCAAATTTAGAAAAAAGTCGATTTTTCAGACTTTGAACGTCCGTAGCGGCTAAACGAAGAATCAAAATCGAACGCGGTTTGCTTCTTGGGTGCAAATTAGTCGGATTTAATTAAAATTGGCGATTTTAAATTTTGGAGGAAAACCTGAAAAATCATCCAAGGGTCCCCCATTCTTACTTTTGCTCAAAAATTGCATTTAAAATGATTTCCTGAAAAAACCACTGATTCGATTCGGGGTTTCTATACGTCACTGTAAAGATCTCATTAAGACCCATTAGAAAATGTACTTTTGCAAGAACAAAAATCAATCTGAAGCCCGTAGCGCGTTTGCAAAGAAAATTCGAAAATGGAAAAATCGCAAAACTTATCTTTTTTGATAATCATTGCAGCGCATTAAAGTGTACCTTCACATTTTTCACACCCGCCATGTACGCACTATTAGGGCCTCTTGGGTAAACTGCCAGATAATAAAAACTTATTTTCATTCATGTATTTCGCAATTTTATTATTATCTAAAATACGTTGATTTCTCAAAACCTGAAACAACTTTTTCAGAAAAATAATTGTGCTTTGATGATATAAAAAAAAATTAAGTACAATAATGAACCACCATTTCAGATAATCACGAACAAACACAAGAATTGCAATTTTCAACACTCAAAAATCAAAAATGCGTTGATTTCTCAAAACCTGAAACAACTGCAGACTTACAATTTTTACAGAATTACTCAAAAATAATTGGTCTTTGATGTTATAAAAAAATCCAAGTACAATAATCAACCAGTATTCCACATAATCACCACCAAACACAAAAATTGCAATTTTCAGCGCTTAAAAATCAAAAAATGCGTGGATTTCTCAAAACCTGAAAGACGTGCAGACTTATAACTTTCACAGAATTACACAGAAATAATTGGGCTTTGATGTTATGAAAAAATCCAAGTACAATAATTAACCAGTATTCCAGATAATCACCACCAAACACAAGAATTGCAATTTTCAGCGCTCAAAAATTAAAATTACGTTGATTTCTCAAAACCTGAAACAAGTGCAGACTTACAACTTTTATAGAATTACACAAAAATAATAGGACTTTGATGTTGTGAAAAAATCCAAGTACAATAATCAACCAGTATTCCAGATAATCACCCCCAAACACAAGAATTGCAATTTTCGGCGCTCAAAAATCAAAAATGCGTTGATTTCTTAAAACTTGAAACAAGTGCAGACTTACAGCTTTTACAGAATTACCCAAAAATATTTGGGCTTTGATGTTATGAAAAAATCCAAGTAGAATAAGCAACCAGTATTCCAGATAATCACCACCAAACACAAAAATTGCAATTTTCAGCGCTCAAAAATTAAAATTACGTTGATTTCTCAAAACCTGAAACAAGTGCAGACCCTCAACTTTTACAGAATTGCACAAAAATAATTGGGCTTTGATGTTATGAAAAAATCCAGGTACAATAATCAACCAGTATTCCAGATAATCACCACCAAACACAAGAATTGCAATTTTCAGCGCTCAAAAATAAAAAATGCGTTGATTTCTCAAAACCTGAAAGACGTGCGGACTTATAACTTTCACAGAATTACACAGAAATAATTGGGCTTTGATGTTATGAAAAAATCCAAGCACAATAATCAACCAGCATTCCAGATAATCACCACCAAACATAAAAATTGCAATTTTCGGCGCTCAAAAATGAAAAATGCGTTGATTTTTCAAAACCTGAAACAAGTGCAGACTTGCAACTTTTACAGAATTACACAAAAATAATTGGGCTTTGATGTTATGAAAAAATCCAAGTACAATAATCAACCACCATTTCAGATAATCACCACCAAACACAAGAATTGCAATTTTCAGCGCTCAAAAATCAAAAATGCGTTGATTTCGCAAAACCTGAAACAAGTGCAGACTTACAACTTTTACAGAATTACACAAGAATAATTGGGCTTTGATGTTATGAAAAAATCCAAGTACAATAATCAACCAGAATTCCAGATAATCACCACCAAACACAAGAATTGCAATTTTCGGCCTTTAAAAATCAAAAATGCGTTGATTTCTCAAAACCTGAAACAAGTACAGACTTACAACTTTTACAGATTTACGCAAACAATTAATCGAAAAAATCAATTTTGGAACCCAGATATCTACGCAGTCGGTTTTGGAAACTTTGGTTTTCGCGCTGGCAACGTCAATTTCACAGATATCACGTTTTCGCTCGGAGATCGAGTGTCCGGCAATACAAACACACACGCCGCCGAGAGAGGAGTGCATGTGGGGGGACCACCCGCGTTCCGCGGGGGGGTCACAGGTCAGATCCCAGCGCTCACATTACACCGTATTAATTAATATAAATGAAATAACAACCCTTCTCTCCCCATTGGCGGGATTAAAAACGGCGTAATGAGTCGGAGATGGCCCCACGTCGACAATAAATCAACAGTGAAACTGATGCAGTGTGTGTGTGTGTATGTGTGTTGATTTAACGTTTGGGGGATGGCCAGAGTGGAAGATGCGGAGAGATGAAGAAGCGGGATTAATCAGAAACGGTAGCCGCATTCTCTCAACGCGAGGCTCCGATCGGTCCAGTAAATTAAAAACCCCGCCATAGGAAACTCCATCTAGATATTAATCTCTTTCTATATAATTAAAATACCTAATAGCGTGTTGCTGGTACTTAGCCCGACGGTAATTAGCATACGATAGCATTACGACTCAATGTCCTTTGTGCGTCGATGGATAATCGATTCCCACTTGGCGGTAATTATTCATGGATCTGGCGGGGGGAGAGCGGGGGGATATAATCGGGAATTATACGACGGTCGGGAAGCGAGAGAATTCGGATTCGGATTCGAAAACGCATCCCCCCTTTTCGGTCATAGTCAATTGCGGATGAACAATGGCCGGGTATCTGATATCGTTGTTCGCTTTGTTGGCCGCGTGTTTAACATGCGTCGCAGTAATTACGGGCCTCCTCTCCACCTCGAGCAATGCCGGTTAATTCGTCTTCAAAATTCATTTATTACGAGAAAAGAAGAAGAGGAAAAAAATACGGCGCTTTAATCAAAATGTAAATGTGAATGATTTTTAGCATTTTTTTAATAATACAAGGACACACTCTCATGGCTTTCATAGTCCTGGATGTAAAATGACTCGTTCCTACAAGTTGGACGGTGGACTTCAATCTTCCGGTCGAAAATTTGCCTTCGGTTATTTCGTTCAACACAAAATGGACTTATTTTTTATTTGTTTCTCAAAATCGAATGAATTTGTATTTCGACTGGCGATGACCGTTACTTTCACCAACTGTTACTTTGTAACCGTTCCATGAAATAATTACAGTATGTTGTATTTTTTATTTTTTTTTTGTTTAAGTAATCTATTTGAATTGTTGTTAATTTCATGTAAAAGGTGTTATACCGTGAATAAACATATTATTATTATTGTTATTATTATTATTAATTAAAAGTTATTAAAGTTATTGAAACATTTCACTAACAGTGATTTTCCTTTAAAGTTATTTTATTCATTTATTTATTTATCTCCAAACAGAACATGATCCATTTACAGGAAAACATTAAAATTACATATATCTAAAAATAAAACAATTTTTTAATAAAATTTATTTTATAAAAGGAGAGCGACTCAATAAGGATTCACTTTTTAGTAACAGTCACTATTTCAATAACGAATCACTTCTTAGTAACAGTAACTGTTTCAATAACGAATCACTTCTTAGTAACAGTAACTCATAAAGCCGTTTCAATAACGAGTCACTTCTTAGTAACAATAAGTCATTAACAGTTTTAATAACGAATCACTTCTTAGTAACAGTAACTCATATAAGCGTTTCAATAACGAATCACTTCTTTAGAAAAGTAACCCTTCTAGCCGCTCGTAGATAATTATCATATGACGCATCGAAACCGTCGTGGCAGTTCAGTAACGTCGGTTACTGAAACGTTAATTGCGGCGTGGTCGCGATTTGATGATACGAACATGTTAAAATAGCAGTGTTTCCGACGTTCTGACACAGAATCAAACACTTTGAAGTAAGTGTTCAAATTGTAGGTTTTTTTTTTGTGGTGAGCAAGTTTTTTTTCGAAACTTTCAAAAAAACTTTGAAGTCTTCAAATTGCAGTTTTTTTTTTGTTGTGGGTAAGTTATTTCAGAAAACTCATATTTTACAAGTGGACAACTTCTGAATCCTCTGACGGATTTTTCATTGTAACCTCAAAATCTAGCGAATTTTATGTTCTTAAAAAAAATATTGAAACACTTTGTAGTCATTTTTATAAAGCATTGAAATTACTGTTTTTCAATGTGCGCAAGTTTTTTTCTAAACTCCAAATTTTACAAGCATCAAAAACTTTGAAGTCTTCAAATTGCATTTTTTTTTTTGCTGTGAGCAAGTTATTTCAGAAAACTCATATTTTACAAGTGAGCGGCTTCTGAATTCTCTGACGGATTTTTGCCACTGTAACGTCAAAATCTAGCAATTTTACGTTCTTTAAAAAAAACATTTAAACACTTTGTAGCATTTTTTTTAAAGCATTAAAATTGCTGTTCTTCAATATGCTCAAGTTATTTTTGAAAATCCAAATTTTACAAGCGCGCAACTTGTAAATCCTTTGGCGGATTTTTGCCAGTGAAACGTCAAAATCTTGCGAATTTTACGTTCTATTAAAAAGCTTTGAAACACTTGTAGTAATTTTTTTTTGAAAGTATTGAAATTACCGTTTTTTCAATGTACGCAAGTTATTTTTGAAAATCGAAATTTTTACAAGCGTCCAACTTCTAAATCCTGCAATGGATTAAGACAATTGAAAAGTCAAAATGTAGGGTATTTTATATGCTTTATAAAGGCATTCAAACACCTGAAGTAATTTTTTTTAAGTGTTCAAATTACCGTTTTTTTTTTCGCAATATTTGAATATTCAAATTTTCTAATCGCGCAATTCCGAATCTTCCAATGGATTTTGAGAATTGAAATGTCAAAATTTTATGAGCGCGTCACTTTTGAATCCTATGTCGGATTTTTTGTTGTGAGCAAGTTACTTTTGAAAATCCAAATTTTTACAAGCGTCCAACTTTTACATCCTCGGATGGATTTTTGCCATAATCTAGGGAATTTTATGCTCTTAAAAAAAACATGCAAACACCTAAAATAAAAATTTTTAATGTCGAAATTTCAGTTTTTTTGGTGTGAGCGTTATTTTTTAAATTTAAATTTTCCAAGCGCGCAACTTTTGAATCCTCCAGTGGATTTTAACAATTGAAACGTCAAAATCTAGGGAATTTTACATTCTTTAAGAAGCATTCAAACAATTTGCATTAATTTTTTAGAATGTGTTAAAATTGCAGTTTTTTTTTTCGCTGTGTGCTTTATTTCGGAAAATCCAAATGTTTACAGGATCGTAATTTCCAAATCATTGGACGGATTTTTCCAATTGAAACGTCAAAATCTAAACAATCTTATTGACTAAAGTTTTCTGAAGTTATTTTAAAAACCGGTTACTAAATAACCGTTTAAATAAGTAGTTATTTTGTAGTAACAGTTATTGTTATAACCGTTACTGAAAAATAACTGTACCTAAAATAACAAAACAAAAAACAGGGGGGGGGGGCAATATGTCTATGTTTAATACTAAGTCTTCATTTTTACAGAGTTACGAACAGCTTGAATATTATATTTGAAATTAAGTTCAATCACACTTTTTGTGTCTCTGCGTGTGTGTCTGTCTGTGTGCGCTGTATCTCAAAAACTAATAGAGCAATTGATATGAAACTTTGAACATAAGTTTTATTTGATAATCCGAAGAACTGAAAAGCTTTTGGTAAAATTTCGTACACCGGAAGTGGGTGTTTACCTTAAATGTTTTTTGTTTTTTCCCAATATTTTCTTAAATATGAAAAATATCACAAAAATATTTAAACAAATATTGAAGACAATAAAGAAATGAGCTTATTTTGTTTGAAAACATTTTTCATAAAATCTTTGTTATTCGAGATTTTTTTTTTCATTTTTGGTTTGTAATTATGAAACGATAATAGTTACAGCAAATTTATGTTAATAATAATTGTAGAGAATGCCAAAATGAACAACTTATAAAGAATAAGTTTTTTTCGAAATCTCTTTAGTTTTTGAGTAAACTGAGTTTTTGAATTTGAAGTATAATTTTTCCATATTTCATAATTTTGACGTTTTAAACGTCAGTTTCATCCTTTCGATGTACATCTAAAATATGATTTAAATTGAAAATAAACCATGAAAGCGTAAATATAAATGATACCATAAAGTCGGAGAAAGTAACATGATGGCCACATCACCATTTTTTATGTAACTCATCAGAAAAATAGGAAAAATTAATAATCAAAGTTTAGCATGCCACAATTTTATAATTTGATAAATAAAATAAATAAATAAAGAATAGCGAAAGCTTGGTTATAGTATTACGAATAGATGACTGTTTGATTTGACTTTTTGTCGATATCCCCGAGACGAAGACTGTTTCTTACATTTTTAAATAAATAAATAGATATGATAAAAAAACGACTGTGATTGATGCGGTGTGGCCGTAGAGATGTATAACGACAATACAATTCCAAAGGATTTAAATCTTAGCCATCACCTGTAATTGGTAAATTTACTATGCACACGTGTTTTTGCAGCAGCAACAAACGTCCGACTTCGATATTATTAACCAGCAATTTGTATTTCCTCATGTCGACAAGCCCCAAAAGTTGTCGCCACTTTTATCATCAGATACTTATCGTCTGCAGCTTCTCTCACAAATTTATCAATGTGTTACCTACCTAAATTTGCGATTTTTTCGGTTTATAATTTGTTTTCAAAAAACTTTTGTTTGATTTTTCCAAATTTCACACAAATGCAGATTTATAACTTTTTACAAAATTTTTCGAAAATGTTTGGGATTTCACATTCCAGAGAAAAATAAGCTCCTCGATCATCATCAAACTCTAGAAGAGCCATTTTGTGCTCTCAAATATTTTTTTTTGTGATTTTTCCAAATCCCAAGCAAATGCGGATTTCTAATTTTTAACATAGACATGTAAACCTACAATAAATAACTGATTTTTTTCTAAATGTACTTCATAATTAAGTCTTTATTAATCCCCCTTGAAGCTCTTTTCCTTCCTCCAATTGTTAAATAAATGGAACTGCTTTTGATACTTTTCTCCGGAATCAAACACGCATTCGTGGCATCAACAATTTTCTTAATCCCAGCTCTGTAATTCAAAAACGAGTTGACATATGTCAGTAAAATTTCACATTTTTCCAAGTCTATACCAATAGTATGACTGTACCAAATTTTAAGAAAATCTGAGATGGTGATGACGAAAATGGTCGTTTTCTGCATTGAATTGACATGGAAGTGAGAGTGCACGTTGAATGAAATAAATGTGATGCTGTGATTGTGGTGTAAAGATGTACATTGCGAGGTTTGGCCAGTCACTTTGGAAATTGTAATGAATGAACATACATTATATGTAAATAGAGTATTAATAAAAATTTTAGTTGATAAGTTGGGTGGATGTTTAGAACGTGACGGAACGTGTCCGGGAGAATAATAATTAATGCGAGCCAAGTAGCGGACTGGAAAGAATGTTAATTTGATACCGATACACGGGACCCGACGTAATGGGGTTGTGTATGTATATATAGTGTGGTGTATATATGGTGTTAGTCAGTAGAGATGACGTACCGGGGGGGCGGGTGTTGTTTGCTGACCCAACAAGAGTTTCTGGCTGCCACCGATAAAGGCCGTCGTTCATTCACGGACACGTATGTTTACCAAATCTGTACGCACTGTTTCTCTCCAGATAATCGCACATTTTTTTTTTCTCCGATGTGTGCTAATCCCCTTTCTTGTTGCAGATGGTGCAGGCGATACAAGTGCTGCGGTTTCACCTCCTCGAACTAGAAAAGGTAAGTCCGCGCGCGCGATGGTGGCTAATTGTAGTCATGGAGATGGGCAGCAGCCGGCCTGGTCGCGCATCCTAATGAAGCACACGGGGGCCGGTCAATAACACCAATCGGGTGTATTTGGTCCGGGCGCATTAAAAACTCGAAATTATGGAAATACGCGCGCCGCCGTGGCTTTGCATGCGCTGCACATTTAAATTGCTAAAAGGGGACACTATCTCCGGCGAGTTATCTCTCTTTCTCCTGGATATTATAATCTGGTTGCGAGGCAAATGCACATAACCGGTTAGCCCGCCGCCGCCATCTTAGACTGCATTCTGCAAAAACACATCATTCTCACTAAAACAATACCGGCGGGAATCGGTGGTGAGGTCACATCAGATCGCTATCGCGCTCGCCGTGATATCGCGTATCAGTGGACTCTATAGCCGGTTTGTTTCTGTTGAGGAGGAGAAGAAGAGCGCGACGCGAAGGTCGCCGTCTCACGTGCATGCAAATATATATAAACCCTGGATGTCGAAATGTATTCATGCCTCGCTATGTATTTCAGGTGCACGAGCTCTGCGACAACTTCTGTCACAGATATATCAGTTGTCTGAAGGGCAAGATGCCGATAGATTTAGTGATAGACGAGCGGGACGGGACTAAGCCCCCGGAACTGGGGGGCTCCACGAATGGTGACGGCGGGACCAGGAGTAACGCCGACTCGACATCGCACACGGACGGAGCCAGTACGCCGGATGTTGTAAGTATTAATTTTCCTCAATAATCGAATCGAAATGATTAGCTATGACAATGCCGAACGTGTGATTTTTTTGGGTTTATGCACGCCCTCGCGATGTTGTTGTTGTTGTTTCTTGGGCGGCGACTGGAGAGAGCCGGGAGAGAGTGTATTAGCTGGGGGAGCTCAAAGCAGGGAGTTTTACTGGTAATTGGTGTCAATTTAGTCTGACGCATCGCTCATGCGAGCGGGGGATTGAGTTACACCCTCCTCGAGCGATGCGGTCAGCGTCCTTTTTATCTATAATTCGAGCCACCGCCGCCGACGACGACGCACTTTTATGCAGGGCCGATCCTGTACCCTTGGCCGCCTCCTCAAGTGCATATCTTGGGGGTTGCGTGTTTACTATTTTAGTAATAAGACACCAATAAGTAACTTATTTACATATAATAATAAACTTTTAGCTACAAAACAAAATTTTTGCATTTACGATTTTTTTAAATATTGTTTTAATTAAATAATGTGTGCAACTTTACGACAATAGAAGTCGCCCTAATGGTGTATCTATCTATTACGAATACTCGGGGTTACAACCCCACAGTGAAAAACCGTTTCTCTGTCAGCGTCTATATTGACCTGATGAGATCCAATAAGATTGAAACTGATGCTCGGTTGTCGCAAACAATATTTCAATGTTTATCAATGATATTGTTATAATTGTACCTAGTTTATGGTTTCTTATTGTCTGTGGATTTCTCCACTCAGTCAAGGAAATCGTCGAATGTTAAGATACTAGATGTTGCCCTGATGGTGTATCTAGCTATTACGATTTGAAATTTTAATTATTTACATTCAAGTTGACACAGTGCCACCGGAACATGTTGATGGTAGAGCCACTTATACAATATACCCCCCCCCCCATCATTTTTTTAAGAAAGAAAGAAGGATTTATCTAGACAGAGCAAAAAAGTGTTTTAAAAGTTAATTAAAAATTCTTGCTAAGCTTGAAACTGCAGGTTCTTCTTGGCTCTATATAACGAGCCGCCCCTGTCCTCAGCACTAAACTTATTGATAATTGAATAAATGTTTAATGTTGGCGGCGTTTACTTCGTGGTACATCTTGATTGTAGATTGGAATAAAACACTTTAACTTTTTTATACCACTATATTTTATTTATGTGACTAGTTTCGACTATTCACTGGTCATTTTCAAACATATGTTTGTAATGTAAATTATGTTTGAAAATGTAACTTATGTTTGAAAATGACCGGTGAATGGTCGAAACTAGTCACATAAATAAAATATAGTGGTATAAAAAAGTTAAAGTGTTTTATTCCAATCGATAATTGAATAGTTTTGTGGCTGATAATTGTTCATAAATTCATTATATTTAAGGATGGGTGATATTTCACGTACCTGTGATTTTTCACTGATAGTAAAAAATCACTGGTCGTTGCTGAATGTCACCGCGACTGTGATTGCGACTGTTAGCCAAACTGTGACTGCTAATTAAACAGTGATTGCTACGTAAAATTGTAATTGATACCCAAACTGTGATTATTAGCGAAAATCCTATTTTTTTACATTTTTCACCAATTTTATAAAAAAAATTCTTAACCATTTTTCAAAGCCCGTAAATTTTAGCACATTTTGGTTTTCAAATAATCGAGATCACCGGATACGTTTGGGTATTATAAATCTTTAAAAAGTTACTTAATATACGTTTCTAAACTTCTGGACTCAGAAACCTTGTTTTTACACATTTTACAAACAAATTTCTTAACAATTTTTTGTAGATATTTTAGTTTTCAATCAATGGAGATCATCCAACGCGTTTGCAAGTTATAAACTTCGAAAAAATCACTGGCAAAAACTATCTAATAACAAAAAAAAAATAATATAAAAATCATTTATATTTTTCTTGAATGATTTTTTTCACATTTTAAAGCTTGCATTATTAAAATTGTCCTACATATTTGAAAGTGCTATTTTCAAACACCGCAAACACCTTTTGCAAAAATTTAACACACAAATGTCTCGATTTTGACGTTCCAATGATGAAAAAAATTCTCTAAAATGAGAAAAAAGGGTTAAAAAACAAGATTTGCATTGTTTAACACGTTTAGTCGCCATACGTTTTAAGGAACCAATTTTTAAAACGTATAACGACCAGAGGCGGCTCGTTATACAGAGCCAAGGAGCCATGGCACTACCTGTAGTTTTAAGAATTTTTAATTAATTCTTCAAACATTTTTTTTGCCAGCTATTTTGGTCTAGGAAGATAAATAGTTCTTTCTTAAAAAAAAGAGGGGGTGGGTATATTGTATAAGTGGCTCTACCATCAACATGTTCTACAAGCCGCCACTGATATTAGGTATGACCTTTAGACATGCGATTATGATAAAATATTTCTAAAACATCTGCTCCCTATATCCGAAAAAAAAATTGTATTAAAGCCCTGATATTGATAAATGATTTTGAGTGACAGTCCGTTGTGATTTCCTTTGATTTCAACCGAAATTTCACTTTTTCCCAATATTTGTTACGAAAAACTGATATTTTCGAGTTTTTAGTTCAATAACTCAAAATCAATCTGCAGAATATTTTGATCTTCTGCAAAAATATTGAAGCCCTGGTGACGATGAATGATTTTAAGTGACAGTCCGTTGTGATTTCCTTTGATTTTAACCGAAATTTCACTTTTTCCCAATATTTGTTACGAAAAACTGATATTTTCGAGTTTTTAGTTCAATAACTCAAAAACAATCTGCAGAATGTTTTGATCTTCTGCAAAAATATTGAAGCCCTGATGACGATGAATGATTTTAAGTGACAGTCCGTTGTGATTTCCTTTGATTTTAACCGAAATTTCGCTTTTCCTCAATATGTGTTCAAAAAAACTGATATTTTCAAGTTTTTAGTTGAATAACTCTAAAACCAACTTCGGAATATTTTGATCTTTTGTTTTGATATTATAAATAATTTTTAGTGACAGTTCGTTGTGATTTGCTTCGATTTTAACCGAAATTTTAGCTTTGCCAAACATTTGTTCCAAAAAAATGACATTCTCGAGTTTTCAGTTGAATAACTCAATAACCAACTACAGAATGCTTGAATATTTTGCATAAATATTGAAGCCTTGATATTGATAAGTGATTTTGAGTCACTTGCTTTGATTTTAAACAAAATTTCAATTTATTACAAAAAAATAACATTTTCTGGTTTCTAGTTGAATAACTCAAAATCAATCTGCAGAATATTTTGATCTTCTGTATAAATATTAAAGCTCTAATATGGTTAAATGATTTTTAGTAACAGTTTATTGTGATTTGCTTTGATTTTAACTGAAATTTCACTTTTTCCCAATATTTGTTACAAAAATTAATATTTTCACGTTTTTAGTGAAATAACTCAAAAACCATCTTCAGAATGTTTTAATATGTTGCATAAATATTAAAGTTCTGATATTAGTCCCAAATTTTCAGCCAAAAATATTACTCCTAGCGTTTTTTACTGCCGATTTTCGTTTTTTTTTTTCGCGTTTTCTGTTTTCGATGACAAATTTTCTCCAAAATGTTACCAGAAACACATCGTACGCTGGAAAAATTTGAGAGTACCTATAATCGATGTAAAATTCTCCAAGGAATCCATTCCTGCCCCCATAATTGCTCTAAAATATTTCCATTTGCAAGAAATCCCAAAAAAAAACATGTTTTTTAAACTTGCTCTAAAATTAAAGAATTAAGATACATTTAGTATTACCATTTCCAAAATATAATTTCTATCTTCTTGGGTACTACTACCGTATGCTTTGTGATGTTGAATCAATGATCCAAACCCTCCTAAATATCTGTCCATCCGTAGAAAAAATGTTTAGGTTACCTTCTTTCTGGATACATTTGTAAATATTTTTCACTAGCTAATACCGTATTTCTATTTACTAAATTATCGAACGACATTTTTATTCATAAAAAATAATAATGTTTGACAAACAAAGAGCTATTCAGATGTTTCATTGTTTTTAATGCCATGGCACCGATGATTTTTAGTAAGCACTACAGAGATTGCCGATAAAAGTGTTTTAGACGATTATATGTTCATTTACGAAATAAATGTATGTTGTGTTATATTGTTGTCATCACAAAAAATTAAGCATTCAGATGTGATAAAAAATAAATATGGCGTCCATAAGAAATAAGAAAGTTGATGATGGTTTAAAAGAAACGAAACATGTTACAACTAAAAATCTTATGCCATCTATTAGATAATAAAAAAGTGCTATTAGAATGTCTTTACCATTTTTAAATATCCCCTCAAATAACGAAGATATAAAGAAAAAACGAAATTCAGTTTTTTTGACTTTACTCGAAAACAAAAGAATTTAAGTGATTTTTCTCAGTGGATTATTAATCAGCATAAAATTCTGCAAAAGTGCCAAATTTAAACATACCCTCTATCTCTTCTAATAAGCGAGATCCCCATGGTGAGCCTCGAATTTAAAACACCCTGTATATCACATATAATTTCAATTATATTTCACTATCGACAATAACTGAGGACCGATTTGGACCTACATTGGTCTCACATCAGCACACTACGATCGTCGTTGACGGAGAAACAGAATTCGACTATACCCTTATAAACCAATCATGTAGCCGTTAGAATAGAAAAACAATTAGGGTGACATCTACGCCGAAAATGTTACAACCTACTGAAATTATAATATATCGGCGATAGATGTCGCCCTAATTATTTTTCCATCCTGACGGTTACTTGATTGGTTTATAAGGGGCCGAAATTCAGAAAATTTGGTGTATTTTAAATTAATTAATGTATTTAAAAAAATATATAAAGAAATATTTATATGCAGGTAGTGCCATGGCTCCTTGGCTTTATATAACGAGCCTCCCCTGCATACAGTGCAGGATTTTTTTCTTCGACTTCTCTTTAGATTTTTCAATTTTATTTAAATGATCAAATTTAGCTAGCATATCTGCTGCCTTTAAAAAAAATCGTTATTTCTTCTATAGAGATTGTAATTACTTCGTCTAAAAGCAAGACATTGACTTGTTAAAAAATTCCCGGTTTCTTTTCAGAGGTGTAGGAGGAATGGAGAATAGCTTATTTTTAAGTTGTCGTATAATTTTAGGTGGAGCTTTCTTTTTGAGAGCTTAAAGAACAAAAATATTAGTTTTTGGCATAACTCGGCCCCCGTTAATGCTACATGAATAAAATACCCCTCATTTTGTAGCTCTTATTAAGCCCTACATTTATATTTACGATACTCTGATTTACGATCGATATTTGTTTAGTTATAGAACAAATAAATTTAAGAAAAAAACGGTACAGCGTGCTTTTGCGATGTTCTCATTTCTCGTAACAGTTATCGAAATTCCGCCAGTAACAAAGTTATAGAGCTTAAAAATATCTATAATTTGAGATATAACTTGTCTACATCCGTTAAGAATTGAGCCGGAAAGAGCCTCTCAAAATCGTGAAATACACATACAAATATCTCATGAAATACACATCGGATCGAAAAACAAAAACGCACATATTTAATATGTTTCAAAAACCCATCTAATGACACCAAATACCACCTCCCACCCTCAACCCCTGAGGGTGGAGCGGGGGGCAACTTTGAAATCTTAAATAGGAAGCCCCATTTTTTATTGTAGATTCGGGTAGTGCGACTAAAGCTGCAATCGGAAAACATATTTTTTTTTGTCATGATACCGGAAGAAAAATATGAAAACGATCTTTCGAGAAATAGATTCAAATCAAAAACAAGAAAACTCTACAAAAGTTGTTTATTTTCACATTGCTGCAACATGGTTTGTTAAATTAAGTGTTCAAATTGTTGACCATTATTCACTTGGCAATAAGCCAGTCAATGATAAAACGCTATGATAGAATTCTTGAAATATTGTCCAGGTAATAGTTCACATTCATCAATGAGTCGACGACGCAATTCTTCTAAATCAAGTGGTTTTGTTTTAAATATTCTATCTTTGAGATAACCCCACAAAAAAAAAAGTTTAGAGGTGTCAGATGTAGAGATCTGGCTGGCTACTCAATTGATCTTCTTCGACTAATCCCTCTGTTAGGAAAAACGGTTTTTAAATAATCACGAACGTTGTGTCCATTATGAGGTAGAGCACCATCTTGTTGAAACCATATTTGTGCAAAATTTTCACCAGCAAATTGTCTTATTTCCGGAACAATTAGATTTCGAAGCATAGCTTCGCACGTTTCAGCATTAAGATCATATAGTCGTTCAGTATTCTTACCCAAACGTTAAAATTTCTGTGGATATTGCGTTTTGCTCTCTCGCGTCCAAAAAGGATTTGTAATCGAATTTAAACGTAGCTTCTTCCGAAAAAAATAATATTAATTGGCAGGTCAGGATCATCGTCAATTATGTTCATCATATCCTCGCAAAACCGCAATCGTCGATCAAAATCATCTTCATTTAGTTCATGAACTAGTCATTTTGAAAGGATGAAATTTGTTCATTTTTTAAATTTTGTAGACAGGTGTGGCACTTATTTCATGCTCTTGTGCAGCTTCGCGAGTACTGCTGTGTGGATTTTCAACGAAGGAGAGTAAAACCTCTTATGATTTATCGTCATTTGTAACCATTTTTGGTCTTCCAGACCTATCGCGATCTTCAACACTACCTGTCTCTTCAAACCGTCTAACAGTTCTTTCAAATTTAATTAAATAAATGATCTTAAATCAATGTTATTTATCTAATTTCTTTTGTATCATTCAAAATCCGGCAGTTGTTTCAATAAGATATTTGTTTACCTGTATATTCAGGGTATTTTTCGTCTCTATTAAATTTAACGAAATGACCATTTCGTACCGATTAAACGACTTTAGGGCGCTCTACCAGTCGCAATTTTCATCTAATTTGTATCTTAACTAGTTTAGTATTGGTCATTTTTTCGATGGCAATCGCTAGAAAAGAGCACTCGACTCGCCGGTGGTGGGTACACTGAACTTTAAGAGAGACTGCGACGGCCCAATTTTTAACCGATCAAATCGTATTATATCCCAAATTATAGATCTTTTCAGGTTCTATAACTTTGTAACTAGCGGAATTTCGATGGCAATTACGAGAAACGAGAAAAACGTAAAAAACCGCGCAGAATCGGAAATGTTCCCTTTCTTTCTTCGATAACTCAAAAAATATTAATTATAGGCCAGAGTGTTATAAAAATGAATGATAGGGCTTAAAAAGAGGTATAAAATGACGGGTTATGTAGCATTAACGGGAGCTGAGTTATTATAAAAAAACACAAATTTTGTTTTTTTAGGGCCCAAAAAGAAAGCTCCACCCAAAATTATACGACAACTTTTGTAAAGCCCCCCTATACCCCTAAAAAAAAATGAAGAATGCATATTCATTTTCCGGATCAAATGTTTAATTTGACTGGACTACTAGCCCTCCGGTAGGATCGGCCCTGCTTTTATGTAATAACGCCACCCTAGATCTTTCGGTGTGTGTGTGCTCCATTATCGGCGGATTCGGTGACAGCAGTCTCACACCGGAGGAATGCGCCGGTAAAAATAGACAACGGAGAGACAGCGGTATGCGGCGGGTGAGTGAAGCCCGGGTTGCGCTTTGGAAGGCGCTCAAAATGAGAATACTTCATACCTCGGGCTGCCAATAGCATCTGTAGCGCGCGTCTGAGCGGTATAATTACCGCGGTATTTATAGTGCAAGGGCAACGGCAGCGATCAGATTGACGCGTGCACGACGACATCGCCGCTGAGATATAAATGGCACTGCGCATCTCGTCTCGTCGTCGTCGTCTTCGGGGGGCTTCTTCTTCTTCCTTCCTGATACAATTTGCATCGTCTCGGAATCACTTAGAGCCCCGCTCGGGTCCCTAGCCGCTTTTATTGAGGCATTATCATTTTATTGACTTCAAATAGCTTGTAAAACGCGGAGCTTGCGAGCCGAGCCGGGAAGCGATTTCGCCCGAAACAGCCTAATTCAGGAGACACTGATGGCTTGTAATCGCCGGCGCGGCTTCTCGTTCGCAAACAGGTGGATTTGTCGATTCTCTCTCTACACATGCACGTGTGTTGTTTGCGTCCGCATCCATCTATCGCCCCGATTAAAGTGGATAATCTGGGGAGCGGGGGGGACCCGGTGATGTATGTTTTGCGGACCGTGCACAAAGAAAGCCATCAATCCTCGCAGGATTGTTTCCTGCTGCATCAAACTAATGGTCCCAGTGGCAAAAGTAAACTTGCAGGAGAAACAGTTTAATGGAATCCGGGGCCGCGGGGACCATTAAAATGAAATAGTGACCAGTCCACCTCCGTCGGCGAATCAATCTCTCTAAGCAGGACGGATGGCCGTCGCTCCATTACTACGGCCAGCGCCGGTAATGGACCGTAATGATGGAGTGCAGAGTGCGCTAATAATAATAATAATAACAACAATAATGTATTCAGTGCGTACGTGTCTTCTGGTGTACGCGTGCAGATAGGGCGGAGGGCGATTTATGGGGACCGCGTGTCGCGTATATTCATCCCCTTAACACAATATTGGCTTCTTCGCGCGCGCCTTATCTCCTCCGCGCACTTTTATGAATAGGTAATGTCGGCCGTATTGATTTTAATATTCCGGCCGCGGGTGCAGGTGTGATGAATGTGTAATTGTCGGCCTTATCGGCGGCGGCGGGGAGGCCACGGGGACGCATACATCACTTTGCGCTCTCTCATGCCCGATAAATCACCGGGACAAATTTAATTATCCTGCTGTCTGCGATAAGACGCCGCCAGGACCTTCCCGGAGCCGAGGGGGCAACCGGCGGCGTGTGTTCGCTCGCACACTCCAGAGGGATGTTCAAAAACGTACAGGGTTGGTAATTACATACGTACATATTCGTCGCTTTTTAGTCGTCCGTCCGTGTGCGAGAGAGCTGTCTCCGTCAGATGTGCGTTGGCCGGCGTGCGCCCGTCTTTGTTCGCCTGTCAGGCCCAGCTGTTCTCAATTTGGTGGCTATTTGTTCTCAAGAGTTCGTTCACTCGCCCCGGCCCGAACGTGCATTAACGAATTTCCACCACGCACTTCAATTTTCATAGCTGTTTTACTCCTCGTGCTGTTTGTTTTAATTCAACGTCCACATATTTTATTTAAGCCCGAAAGAAGGACAGAAAGCGAACGCACGGGGGAGATGTAAAGGAACGGGCGATTCGAGTTGATGAGGGTCAAACAAAGTTACTTTTCCGGAATTCTTCGAGAGAAACGACTGTTCCCCACGGGGGGTGACTTTCCGATCGACCCGACGCTTTTCGCGACGTACCTGCCGATATTCCGGTGGCTCAGCTGATCTCCGTACGGTGATTCCTGTCCGAAAAATATTTTTACATTCTTGGCGAATAAATAATTTCGGGCGGATGTACCCGAAGAACAAGGGCTTCTTCTACCACCCACCCCCCCATTTATTATAGGTGTCTCGAGGTTTAGATCAGCGCTGGGTAACCTATGACACGCGTGCCACACGATAATTCTCGGATATCTTTTAAGGGTTTCTTGAAATTCGACAAAAATCCGTCTAAAAGCAAGCGAGTTTGCTCGACCGTATAACCGAGTATTTTTTATGCAAACAAAAAATTGCCAGAAATCTCTCAAACGGTTTCTTGAAATTTCACAAAAATCCGTGGAAGAACAAGTGAGTTTGCTCGACCGCATAACCGAGTATTTTTTATGCAAAGAAACCCCCACGTGAGGTGACTTTCCGATCGACCTAGTGGACCACACTTTTCGCAACGTACCTGCCGATATTCCGGTGGCGCAGCTGATCTCCGTACGGTGATTCCTGTCCGAAAAATATTTTTACCCCTTCAGCGGGGCAAGGAAACTTAATTTCGGGCGGATATACCCGAAGAACAAGCGTTTCTTCTCCCACTATTTATTATAGATGTCTCGAAGTTTATGTCAACGCTCGGCAACCTACAGCACGCGTGCCACACGATTTCAATGAAATCAATTGAAAATGATTCTTGGATATCTCTTAAACGGTTTCTCGAAATTTTACAGAAATCCGTCGAAACACAAGCGAGTTTGCTCGACCGCATAACCGAGTATTTTTTATGCAATCAAAAGATCGTCAGCCGGCCCACTAGTCGCGTGCGTTAGCGCGCCAGAACTAATGCGGAGGGTCCTGGGTTCGAATCCCGGCGAGGGCATGGGTGTTTGTGGATGTCTATTTTCATTTAATATGAATAAATTATAAATACTCGGTTGTGGCTGAATGACCTACGCTGTCGAAGCCAATGTCCCCATATCATCCATAATTCCCCAACCCAAATTTCCGTCAATCATCCTTCCTTTAATAAAAAAAAAAAAAAAAAAAATGGTACATCATTTTAAAATTACATTCAATTCTCCCCATTTTGATGTTCTAATCATCAAAACCAGTTTTTGACATTTGACAGTTTATAAAAGTGAGATTTTTGCAGTTTGTGTTAATCAGTTTCAAAATTACACTAAATTTTCTATAATTTGACGTTTGCATAATACAAATCAGACAAAACATTTGACGGTTGTGCAATTAATAAACTTAGTACTTAGTATAAATACGAAAAAAGTTGTCACAATGACGTTTAAATATTAGTGATCACTTTTGTTCTCATTACACACTAAAAAACATTTAAAAAAAGGGGTTTGAATAATTAAGATCGGACAACAAATAATGGAGTATCCATATTTTACCAGTCACAAATGTCATATTTTACCAGTCAAATATGACATATGAGTTAAAAATTGACAAAGTCAAAAGTGACATTTTGTATAGTTATAACGGCTTATTTAAAAAATTTAAATGACATATTTTAACTGTCAAAAATAGCGTATTTCACCAGTCAAATATATCATATTTAACTAGTCAAAACTGACATATTTTACCTGTCAAATATAGCATATAAGTTTAAAATTGACATTTTAAAAGTCAAAAGTGTCATTTTGTACAGTTATAATGGCTTATTTAAAAAATTAAAATGACATATTTTAACCGTCAAAAATGGCATATTTTAACTGTCAAAAATGGCATATTTCATCCAGTAAAAACTGACATATTTTACCCGTCAAATATGACATATAAGTTTAAAATTGACATTTTAAAAGTCAAAAGTGTCATTTTGTATAGTTATAATGGCTTATTTAAAAAATTAAAATGACATATTTTAGCTGTCAAAAATGGCATATTTCACCAATCAAACATATCATATTTAACCAGTCAAAACTGACATATTTTACCAGTCAGAAATGACATATAAGTTAAAAATTGATATTTTAAAAGTGAAAAGTGACATTTTGTATAGTTATAATGGCTTATTTAAAAAATTAAAATGACATATTTTAACTGTCAAAAACGGCGTATTTTACCAGTCAAAAATGTCATATTTAACCAGTCAAAACTGACATATTTTACCAGTTAAATATGACATATGAGTTAAAAATTGGTATTTTGAAAGTCAAAAGTGACATTTTGTAAAGTTATAATGGCTTATTTAAAAAATTAAAATGGCATATTTTAACTGTCAAAAACGGCGAATTTTACCAGTCAAAAATGTCATATTTAACCAGTCAAAACTGACATATTTTACCCGTCAAATGTGGCATATAAGTTAAAAATAGATATTTTAAAAGTTAAAAGTGACATTTTGTATAGTTATAATGGCTTATTTAAAAAATTAAAATGGCATATTTTACCTGTCAAAAATGTCACATTTAACCAGTCAAAACTGACATATTTTACCAGTCAAATATGACATATGAGTTCAAAATTGATATTTTAAAAGTCAAAAGTGATATTCTGTATAGTTATAATGGCTTATTTAAAAAATTAAAATGGCGTATTTTAACTGTCAAAAACGGCGTATTTTACCAGTCAAAAATGTCATATTTAACCAGTCAAAACTGACATATTTTACCAGTCAAATATGACATATAAGTTAACAATTGATATTTTAAAAGTCAAAAGTGACATTCTGTATAGTTATAATGGCTTATTTAAAAAAATAAAATGGCATATTTTAACTGTTAAAAACGACGTATTTTACCAGTCAAAATTGTCATATTTAACCAGTCAAAACTGACATATTTTACCAGTAAAATATGACATATGAGTTAAAAATTGGTATTTTGAAAGTCAAAAGTGACATTTTGTAAAGTTATAATGGCTTATTTAAAAAATTAAAATGGCATATTTCAACTGTCAAAAACGGCGTATTTTACCAGTGAAAAATTTTATACTTAACCAGTCAAAACTGACATATGTTACCAGTCAAATATGACATATAAGTTAAAAATTGATATTTTAAAAGTCAAAAGTGACATTTTATATAGTTATAATGGCTTTTAAAAAAAATTAAAACATCATATTTGAACTGTCAAAAACGGCGTATTTTACCTGTCAAAAATGTCATATTTAACCAGTCAAAACTGACATATTTTACCAGTCAAATATGACATATAAGTTAAAATGGATATTTTGAAAGTCAAAAGTGACATTTTGTAAAGTTATAATGGCTTATTTAAAAAATTAAATCGGCGTATTGTAACTGTCAAAATCTGTGTATTTTACCAATCAAAAATGTCATATTTAACGAGTCAAAACTGACATATTTTACCTGTCAAATATGACATATAAGTTAAAAATTGATATTTTTAATGTCAAAAGTGACATTTTGTAAAGTTATAACGGCTTATTTAAAAAATTAAAATGGCATATTTTAACTGTCAAAAACGGCGTATTTTACCAGTCAAGCATATCATATTTAACCAGTCAAAACTGACATATTTTACCTGTCAAATATGACATATGAGTTAAAAATTGGTATTTTAAAAGTCAAAAGTGACATTTTGTATAGTTACAATGGCTTATTTAAAAAATTTAAATGGCTTATTTCAACTGTCAAAAATGGCGTATTTTACCAGTCAAAAATGTCATATTTAACCACTGACATATTTTACCAGTCAAATATTAAAAAAATTAAAATGGTATTGGTCAAAATCGGGGTAGTTTAACTGTCAAAACTGACATATTTTATCTGTCAAATATGGCATATTTTATAAAACTTGAAAAGGGGTATTTTAAAAGTCAAAAAAATATCCGTTTTGGGGTCCCTTGATGCCATTTCGACAATTTTTGGAAACATTTTGTGTGTGTGTGTCTGCTGTGCTCGCTGTATCTCAAAAACTAATACAGCAATTGATATTAAATTTTGAACATACGTCTGATTTGATAATCCAAAGAACTTAGAAGCTTTTGGTAAAATTTTGTACACCGGAAGTGAGCGTTTACCTTAACTGTTTTTTGTTTTTTGCCAATATTTTCTTAAATATGAAAAATATTACAAAAACATTCAAACAAATATTGAAGACAACAAAGAAATGAACATCTTCTGTTCGAAAGAATTTAAAAAAATTCAAAACAAAATATTAATTTTATTTTTATTTTTGGTTTATATAACGATAATAGTTTTAGCAAATTTAGGTGAATAGTAATTGCAGAGAATGACAAAATGAACAACTTATAAATAATTTATTCTTTTCAAACACGCTTTAGTTTTTGAGTAAACTGAGTTTTTGAATTTGAAGTATAATTTTTCCATCTTTCATAATTATGACGTTTTAAACGTCAGTTTCATCCGCTCGATGTACATTTAAAATATGATTGCAATTGAAAATAAACCATGAAAGCGTAAATATAAATGATATCAAGTCGGAGAAAGTAACATGATGATTTTTTTTTATTTTTGCCGTTCTCGTCGAAATTGAGCCAAAAGTCTTAATTTTTCATACAACTTCTTCGCAGGAACAATATAGTTCTTTTGAAAAAGTTTCCAACGCGTCACTCTTCTTTATTTTATTCCTATAATCCGTTATTTTGACGTTCCGCAACACTTATTTTCCCCGGTAGCTTTCTATAAGCGTCAGTATGTTTTCATCCATCCACTCAATAATTGTTGGATTTAAAATTGATGCGAACAGTTTCACCGTCTACACCTGACAGGTTCGGTGAACGTACCCTTTAAAGTTACCGACAACTGGACTTTTGGCGAACTCGAGACGAACAGGGTAAGATTCGTTAATGTTACGCGAGCTATTCGCGCACAGCCCGACAACATTGGGCGAACATGTTATTGGGTGATCACGAGCGCCGGTGGACACGCACCTTTAGATTTTTTTTTTAGGAACACAGACTGCCCATAACAAGTGTTTCGAACATGAATCCGTATTTTTATTTTTTTTGACTTAGTCATGAGCCATTCAGTCACATCGAATATTTTTGTATTATGTATTCTTAATTTTTGGATGAATAATTGAACAAATGAATAAATGAATAATGTCAGACGTATACACAACAACAATGGACCCGACCGAATACTTCTCTATCTCCGAAAAAAAATTCGGCCGGGCTGGGATTCGAACGCACACGGCACGCGATGCAACCGGCACAAGCGCTCGCCTCTACCCGCTACACCAACCCTTAATTTTTTATTATTTTTATTATTTATTAAAAAAAATATAAATAAATAGCGCGTTTCTTCGCCTGATTTTTGGCCACATTTCACGCACGCGTTTCCCTCCACATTTCTGTCGGCCGCGAAGCGTCATTCCTGGACGAAACATATTTTTTCGCCTGCTTCTACTGAAACCATATATTTCGGCCATAAAAATCGTGCCGAAACTACGATTTAGCGTATCTAGGGCCGAAAAAATAATATGCGTAATCTAGACAACCTTCCCCGGAATATGAGTAGGCTATGCAAAAATCTGACAGTGACAGTTCAATGGTGCGCGATATAAAATTTCCCGAAACACTGTTTTTACTTAAGGCAGGCGAAAAAATATCTAATGCAACTCATGCCGAAATGCATTGGCAACCCTAAGCGGCGGGTTGCTAAAGCATATTTTCGGCCCTTGATACACTATATACTATTTACCCCTCGGCGGGGTAAGGAAAGTTACTTTCGGGTGGATAAACCCGAAGACTTTTCATTCGAAACTAATCTGTTAAAAATAGTCGAATTTAACACGTTGACCGCTTTGTCAGTCACCGGTGACTGACACTGAAGTATTCCAATGAGGCCATGTCAGTGACCGATGACTGACAGTGAGTACCTATTTAGCTAAAAAATGCATCAAAATGAATTAAATAAACATATTCCTACTCATTTTATAAAATAAAACTTAAAAACAAAGAAAACTTTTTTGACATTTTACAAAAAAACTTGTTGGTAGTCAATGTGTTATGGGCTTACAAGTGACTTTTTGCCTGATTTTAAAACCGCATGGCCACATTTCACGTGTTTACCTAAGTGAAACATCGGAAATCATCGCCGTTTCGCGGGTAGATATGGTGGGGATGGACGGAATTTGCGGGCTTTTCAAATTTTCGACCCTGGTGCTTTTTACCATCGGTGATTGTTCTCACCGATATGACGCTTTCTCGGCCGAGTACCGTGATGACGCGAAAAAGCCCCGATGACACAAACCACCGGCAGTGGAATCGGCGCCCAGAACATTCCGGTGGCGCAGCTGATCTCGCCCTTGAATAAATTTTTGAGGACGGTGTACGCGCGCGATGTGGTATTCCATCGATGAAGTTGGTCAGGTTCTCATGCTCGACACGGCCGCACTGTTTGTAAACAGCATAAGCGAGTCATGCCGCGAATGGAGGATCAGCTGTGCATGCCTGATTTAATAAAGGCCCGAAGGACGCGCAGACGAGCGCCATCATACTAATGCATCTAATCACGTTATGCAGGAGCACTCCGCTAAAATCACTAATCATAACGCATCAGTGGATGGGTGCGAGGAAACGCAGATAGAGAGAGAGAGATGGAGACCGACCGGTTGTAGGATCATCACGGTAATTGACTTTCAGCTAAATGCTAGAAAATGGATAAGTCGTGTCGGAGGGCGAGAGCGGGAATCTAATAACCGAGATGAGTGTTGGGGAGCCGCCCCTGCAAACACCAATTGGCCACTTGACGTGCTATATGCAGATCAGCCCCGATCCGATTTGGCCCGTATTCAAGAGAGTGACCTACAGACTCTCCGCTTCATTCAATTTCCGGCCGCTGATGAGCGTCGTCAATCTCGGCCCCGCGTTCGTAATTGACGCGGAATGCGGGCCAATCTAACTACCAGCTCGTAACCTTTCACATCGAACGCATGGTGTTTTCGGGCACCTTGTGCGTGCGGGGCCATATGTTCATGCAGATGGGGCGCTAATACGTGTCATTACCAATATATCGAGTGAATGTTCAGAGGTGCCAATACTAATTGCATTATTCGTGCATATGTTAGACCGGAGGCGGAAGCCCTCGTTACGGCCCACTTGTTCCGTCCGTGTGTTTACTAACGCGTTCGCGCTTTTTCACACTGCTCATATTTAATAAAACACACCGTTCCTTTTTTTTTTTCACGCTAATTGAAATTCCAACTGGTAGAGGAGGAAATCATGCGTTACGAGCGCAGGTACTCTTTTTTTGTCCGGAATTCGTGGCGTACCGGATATTCGGGCCAATTAATCCGTTTGACGGATTGAGATGCATGCATCGCGGACGGCCGTGTGTGCATAAATCAATGCAAACTGCACTTTCTCCTCGACCCAGCCACTGACCCACTCCCCGCTGATTCGCTTTTAATTAGCCCCGGCGCATTGTTCATCGCCCGTCACCACACCCCCATGATGGTATAATTAAACCGTTAACATCTTGCGAGTCTGTGTGTGCAGGCCATTCCTCAAGGCCGCCGTCTCATCACGAGCCACGCCGCGTTCATGAGAACCATAAAAAAAACGTTACGATCCTACAATAAGCGTAACTGTACACCAGACGTACTCTGTAGCAGATTTCATATTTATTTTACGAGTTAATTGTGTTGTCAAATCGCGGGATATTTTCCGCAATCATTACGCGATTTGTTTCTATTTGCGTGCATTCCCATTATTGCTCGTTACCATGGGAATATTTTTATTCGTATTCGTATTCATATTCCTCCCCCAAAGCCATCCGATGCAGACACCAGAGCTCCCCTGCATCGTGCGGTCCTCATTAGGGCCCGCCGTCGTATCGGTTTCATATTTCGGCGTTTTTTTTTTTTTTTGCATGCCAGTAAAGTGAAGTGTCGTGTCACGGATCTCCGGGGACCGCACGCACCTCGCTCTCATATAATATTTATCTGGCTGCCGGTTCTGGCACCATTCAATATATACCGGGCGGTGGCGGAGAGAGAGCGCGGGTAATCCCCGGTGACGGCCCGTCATCTGCATCATGCAGGACGGCGCCGCGGCGTTCACGTTGCGGCGCAAATACATCAACTCAGAGAGTGCACCCTTAATATTTTATGGGTGGGGGGGGGAGGCGCGTGCATACACACGTACACGTCGTATATGTTATTTATAGCTAATATGTTTCAATTCAGAGCAGGCAGCAAATTGTTTAGATGAGACTATGTGTCATCAGTGTTATTTCTGATTGCAGCGGCCGCCCTCTTCGTCACTGTCGTACGGGGGCCCCGTGAACGACGACGTGAGGTCGCCGGGCACTCCGGGCCCCCTCTCGCAGCCCCCCGCCTCGCAACAGACCCTCGACGGATCGGATCCAGGTAAGTGTATCACTTGCTCACATACCCCAACAATGCTCCTTCATCTTATTCCTGCTTACTTTAAGTGAAATACCGGCGCAACTCGATTAACTTTATTATTTGTAAAAACTCTGTCGTTGGTTTGAAGGATAGGATGAGACCCACCCACCACCCTCCGTATCAACTTTTACCCTTTGGCCTACTTTCCTTACGTCCGAATGCAGCAGCAGAAACCAGTCCGACTGAGGTAAGCCTGGCGTGCCTTGCATGCGCACAAATTCATGCTTTTTCATGGCACAACTGTAAACGTAAAATATGGACTTCAAAAAATTCTGTTTCGCAAGAAAATGCATTCATTGTGCAGCACTACTAACGCAAGCGCTGCGCCAGGAGTTGAGCTCGTACTCGATTTGATTGGCCCAAGCGGCTCGCCACGAGTTGAGCTCGTGCTCGATATGATTGGCCCAAGCGGCTCGCCACGAGTTGAGCTCGTGCTCGATGTGATTGGCCCAAAAGGCTCGCCACGAGTTGAGCTCGTGCTCGATGTAATTGGCCCAAGCGGCGCGCTACGAGATATGCACGTGGTCGTTGTGTTTGGCCCGAACATTTAAACACGAGGAGTACTCGTGGTTGTAGGTCAAAGGGTTAATTAATCTACAAACCCTGTTCCATCATTTTAATTCATTGGAGAACTTGAAAAATAAACACGTAAAGCATGACACGGTATCTACGCGGTGTCTCACTTCGTCTCACTTTCACCGGCCCTCCGGACGGCGTGACATCAACGCAGTGTCAACGCCAGTTTAGTATATTCGAAAGGCGTATCGCCTCGAGTCACTCATGGCATACGATATGTAGCCATCGCGGCGGCGGCGGCTCGTGGATGTTCGGCGGTGAGTCAACGGAAGAAAATTTGACAGAAACAGCAACGGAATATTTGCTTCCTCTATTAAATCCTGGGCGTCAAATCGCATGATATTGGTGGCCAATTCACAGCGCCGCGGCGCGAGGTAACTCTCTCTTCTAATTTCGTCTGCAATCTCCCTTCTAATTTCGTCTGTAACAATTTCATTGTTTCGTTCGCTGTGTACCAGTTTGCGCCGTCCTGTTGAAACCACAAGTCTTCGAGATGAAATTCAGTAGTTTGAGGCAAAAAAATGGCTTAATTTCATTAACGGCGCGTCGAAAATTGCCTTTCAATTCAGGTATTGTTCTTGGGTTATTGACATACACCTTTTGTTTCAAAAACCTCCAAAGAGAGAAGTCCATCGACGTCAACTCGCATGACCTTGGTGGCTAATTCACAGCGCTGCGGCGTGAGGTAACTCTATCTTCTAATTTCGTCTGCAATGTCCCTTCTAATTTCGTCTGCAACAATTTCATTGTTTCGTTCGCTGTATAGCAGTTTGCGCCGTCTTGTTGAAACCACAAGTCTTCGAGATTAATTTCAGTAGTTTGAGGGGTCCGGGACAAAGTGCTGAATGCCCAAATGCCGAATCGATATTTTGCCCAAAGTGCCGAATTTCATAGTACCCATCATGCCCAAAGTGCCAAACCGATAAACTTGTATTATCAAAAATTATTTTCACACATTCATGAGGGTGTGCATTCGGCATTTTGGGCCTTGCTCGTAGGTGCGTGTGAAGAGATTTTACCGAATGACCAAAGTGCCGATTAGCATTTCGACGCTTTGTGTATGATCGGTGCGACGTCACTTGGCGTCGTTCGGCACTTTGGGGATGGCCGGTAGGATGAAATTCGGCACTTTGGGCAAAATACCGATTCTGTTTTGTAAATTCAACAATTTTTAATGGAGATATGAATTTTTGAAAATTTTAATTTAAACATCGCAGAAAAAATAAGACGCGCAGACAAAATTCCATAAAAAATCATCCTTAATGGCCGAAGTATAGCTAATTCAAAATCAATTTGGTTTTTGTAAAATCAACAGTTTTCAATAGAGATGTGGATTTTTGAAGATTTTCGTTTTAATTTTTTGAGCACTTGAATGAAAACATCGCAGTAAAAAATATAAAGCTCGTAGAAAAAATTGCTTAAAACAATATCATCAATGGTCGAAGTATCGCTTATTCAAAATTAATTTGGTTTTTGTAAATTCAACAATTTTTAATGGAGATATGAATTTTTGAAAATTTGTTTTATTTTTTTGAGCACTTGAATGAAAACATCGCAGAAAAAATATAAGACGCGCAGACAAAATTCCATAAAAATTCATCCTCAATGGCCGAAGTATAGCTTATTCAAAATCAATTTGGTTTTTGTAAATTCAACAGTTTTCAATAGATTTGAAGATTTTCGTTTTAATTTTTTGAGCACTTGAATGAAAACATCGCAGAAAAAAATATAAAGCGCGTAGAAAAAATTGCTTAAAACAATATCCCCAATGATCGAAGTATCGCTTATTCATAATTAATTCGGTTTTTGTAAATTCAATCATTTTTAATGGAGATATGAATTTTTGAAAATTTGTTTCATTTTTTGAGCACTTGAATGAAAACATCGCAGAAAAAAATATAAAACGCGTAGAATAAATTCCTTAAAACAATATCTCCAATGGTCGAAGTATCGCTTATTCATAATTAATTCGGTTTTTGTAAATTCAACCATTTTTAATGGAGATATGAATTTTTGAAAATTTTAATTTAAACATCGCAGAAAAAATATAAGACGCGCAGACAAAATTCCATAAAAAATCATCCTCAATGGCCGAAGTATAGCTTATTCAAAATCAATTTGGTTTTTGTAAAATCAACAGTTTTCAATAGAGATGTGGATTTTGGAAGATTTTCGTTTTAATTTTTTGAGCACTTGAATAAAAACATCGGAAAAAAAAATATAAAACTCGTAGAAAAAATTCCTTAAAACAATATCCTCAATGGTCGAAGTATCGCTTATTCAAAATTAATTTGGTTTTTGTAAATTCAACAATTTTTAATGGAGATATGAATTTTTGAAAATTTGTTTCATTTTTTGAGCACTTGAATGAAAACATCGCAGAAAAAATATAAGACGCGCAGACAAAATTCCATAAAAATTCATCTTCAATGGCCGAAGTATAGCTTATTCAAAATCAATTTGGTTTTTGTAAATTCAACAGTTTTCAATAGATTTGAAGATTTTCGTTTTAATTTTTTGAGCACTTGAATGAAAACATCGCAGAAAAAAATATAAAGCGGGTAGAAAAAATTGCTTAAAACAATATTCCCAATGCTCGAAGTATCGCTTATTCATAATTAATTCGGTTTTTGTAAATTCAACCATTTTTAATGGAGATATGAATTTTTGAAAATTTGTTTCATTTTTTGAGCACTTGAATGAAAACATCGCAGAAAAAAATATAAAACGCGTAGAATAAATTCCTTAAAACAATATCTCCAATGGTCGAAGTATCGCTTATTCATAATTAATTCGGTTTTTGTAAATTCAACCATTTTTAATGGAGATATGAATTTTTGAAAATTTTAATTTAAACATCGCAGAAAAAAATATAAGACGCGCAGACAAAATTCCATAAAAAATCATCCTTAATGGCCGAAGTATAGCTTATTCAAAATCAATTTGGTTTTTGTAAAATCAACAGTTTTCAATAGAGATGTGGATTTTTGAAGATTTTCGTTTTAATTTTTTGAGCACTTGAATGAAAACATCGCAGAAAAAAATATAAAGCGCGTAGAAAAAATTGCTTAAAACAATATCCCCAATGGTCGAAGTATCGCTTATTCATAATTAATTCGGTTTTTGTAAATTCAACAATTTTTAATGGAGATATGAATTTTTGAAAATTTGTTTCATTTTTTTGAGCACTTGGATGAAAACATCGCAGAAAAAAATATAAAACGCGTAGAATAAATTCCTTAAAACAATATCTCCAATGGTCGAAGTATCGCTTATTCATAATTAATTCGGTTTTTGTAAATTCAACAATTTTTAATGGAGATATGAATTTTTGAAAATTTTAATTTAAACATCGCAGATAAAATATAAGACGCGCAGACAAAATTCCATAAAAAATCATCCTTAATGGCCGAAGTATAGCTAATTCAAAATCAATTTGGTTTTTGTAAAATCAACAGTTTTCAATAGAGATGTGGATTTTTGAAGATTTTCGTTTTAATTTTTTGAGCACTTGAATAAAAACATCGGAGAAAAAAATATACAACGGGTAGAAAAAATTCCTTAAAACAATATCATCAATGGTCGAAGTATCGCTTATTCAAAATTTATTTGATTTTTGTAAATTCAACAATTTTTAATGGAGATATGGATTTTTGAAAGTTTGTATATTATAAAAATACAAATACACGATCAGAACAATGTTTCGCTCGGACGGGGAATCGAACCCACTCGACTATGGATCGGGCGGGCAGATGCTCGCGCTCTTACCCACTACACCACCCGACCTCAAACTATTTTGATTCTAAAATCCGTCGAAAGTTTCTCCCCTACATTTTGTAAAACATTTTAAAACCGGGAGAAAACACAAGGGGAGCGCATTTATGGTTTTATCAGAAATAAAACGTGAATGCGCGTAATCATATTAATGGTCGTAATTTTGTACCATTATCGATTTAGCCATTAGAGTTATCGCGCGGCGGATCTGAAGAAGCGCGCGAACTCTTCATTAGTCGCCGGTTTTCAATTACCCGTTCATTCCATTACCGATTGTCGCTTAATATATTGACATGTGCCGCTGTAATAACAGTCCTTCTGTCTGTCTATCGCTAATTACTCGTTATGGTGAGCATTAGCCACTATTTCACGATTATATCGGGAATCAATCGTGTTAGTTATGATCATGCGATGACGTGCATTAATGCGGCCGTAATAAATTCAGATTTGTGCGTCAGATATCTGCATGCATGTGCGTGCGTGTGTGTGTGTATGTTCGAATATCGAGTTGCATTACGGCAGAGGTGGTTGTGTACACAATTACACATTGTGGTGACATTAGTTTAATTCAGAGTCGCTAATGAAAGTTTACGAGCGGGCCACGTGACCGGCTTTATGGCTCGTCCGCACTCCGTTCGAGTAAAAATTACATGCTGCTTCGATTTATGCGCCCGTTTCACTTAGACTCACTTAACTGGTCCGCGAATGTAAACGTGGCCTCCGGCGCTTTTAGGTTAAAGTCGGGCACGACAAATGGCAAACACCCCCGTATTAAATATTCCATTCAGACGTAATGCGACGCATGATGTAACGGAGCGTTCGGCGTTATCTGCGCCGCTGGAAATGACTGATCCCCAGATCGGCCCCGGCTAAATAGAGCTGAACGTCACCCCCGGCCAGATCCGTCCGATTCGGAACTCTAGTTAAATTGCCCGCCGTCCGATAAGGGCTTTAATTGCACGACTCGCAGATAAACCGGCGCGATTTATGGACACGTTAACGTTCCTCCTCAAAAGTGCCATTTTTGCCCTCCGCTCCGCTCCGCCTAGAGAGCTGTTTACTCATTTATAGACAAGTGCGTAAGCGTAATAAGCGAATAGCCCCGATAAGAGAGAGCCGTCGTCTGTGTCTGTCTGGCTTCCGAGAAACTAGCCTTCTCTCGAGTGCGTAGGGTCGTAGGTTATCCACCGCATACCGCGGCATAATCAATCTCCCCGTGCTTCTGTTATTGCCCTATCTGCTTATAAAATAATTTATATCCCATTATCTCTCGCTCGAATTAAAATAAACAACAACATTTCGTGCGAGTTAATGCTTTCCACGGCGCGCAATAACTCAGATCCAACGACAAATTATGCTAATTGAAAGACAACATATACATATTAATAGAGGCCCCGGCTAAAAATAGGACCCTGGTGATCTTTAATTAACGCGAAATTATCTGTTTAATTTCTCGGAATTATAATTGGGATTCTGCTCGCTGACCCCTGTTAACGGGTCAAACCGTACATGCAGCTGTGCGATCTCGCTCTCTACATGTGTGCGCTCAAAAAAAAACGCAGTTTCTTTTTAGAAATGTGAAGATCCTCCCTGTACACCCACTTCACTTCCATTAGGAGTGAAGGGGTGAGAGATAAGATAGGAGACGGCGCGCGAGAGAGGAATATACGCCTCGCGATAACCATCAGATTACCGCCATTAAGACAGTGACATCCACCGGGAATTCGTGAAACGATAATAATAATCGGAGACGGGATCATAAATCCGTGGATGGAATTGGTGGGCCCCCGCGCCGCCGAGGATTCCGAATCTCGATAATGGGGTGGGCCGAGGGATTCGTTCGGCTGGGGACGGGAAACAATGAATCAGCGGAGGACTAATACTCGGACATAAGTCCTAATAATGCGGACACGGCTTCTGATTTAGGAGCTTTCTGGATTCGGAGGGTCTCGCTCCGAAGAATTTTTAGACTATTAACATACACACGCTGTGCGCTTCGACGTAAACAGGGTTTCGCCGTCGGGGCCCGAAACTGTTTCGCGGCGAGGAAGGGGCCCTCGTGCTAATCTGCACGCTCCAGAAAATTATTTTATGGAATCGATTCTGATTTAGGAACTTTCCGCGTTCGGAGGGTGAAGGTGACTTTAAAACCGCCTATTTTGAATTTAGCGCCATTTTTTCTGCGTTGGTAATACAGTGTGTGTGTTTTTTTTGGAGCTGACATTTTTGAACATTGAGGTTCAGTTACGGAGTATTACACTGATGCACAACGCTACCAAAATGGTGAGATTTTTGCGCAGACGCACAGTGGTTCAGAATTCGAAAAAGCTGGCCAAAAATCGAAAAATGAAAGTCAATATTTTGAGTTTAGTGCAATATAGTCGTGTTCAGAGGGCTCCACTGGATACCACAATGGAAGAATATGATTATATCTACCACAAAATGCTTCGTAATCCGCGTTCAAACTTGTTACTTTGTTAGACATGGGGAGACGTTCGGACGAGGTGAAATTGGGCGTCGGTTTTTCAATATAAATACTAATCTTTATGTGCTGGGATTTTTTTCCTTCTTCCCGAAGGTAAATTATTGGTTATTACATTTAATATGCATACAATTTTTTGTTAGCAATTATAGCAATTTGCGTTAAAAATAGGTAGATACATTTTAAACATTCATGGAAATATTTTTTTGCCTGTGTATGCCTATGTTCCTATAGCAATATAAATACTTATTATAGTGTCTTTTAACGTGATAAACAACAATTAACTGCATCCACTTGCATTCCTCAGTGTAGGATTATTTTTATTGCTGATGTGCAATATCGTTGAAAAATTCGACTTTATATTTTATTGAATATCTTGTATTTATGATGTGTATACAGGGTGTCCCAGAAGTCGACGTCAAGCCGAAATCTTTTAACAGACCAAGTCATGAGAGTTATCAGAAAAATATTTTTAAAAATCGAAATAATGTATTTAAAAAAAAACGAGAAAATCTACAGCCCGTGACAGTCTTTAATTTATTACAAGCATAACAAATGTTTAACATCAATTAAAATTACAGAAGATGTTCAAACTGCCTTCCTTCAGCCTCAATACAGGCTCGACATCGACATTGTGGGCTAGAGTTTAAAGACGAAGTGTTCGAGATTACATAACAAAAAAAATTATTAAAAAAAGATGATGTTTGTAGTAACAGGAGTGAAAAGACCGTCACAGGCTGTAGATTTTCTCGTTTTTTTTTTAATGGCCATAATTTTTTAAATACATAATTGGATTTTTTTATATTTTTCTGATAACTCTCCTGACTTAGTATGTTAAAAGATTTCGGCTTGACGTCGACTTCTGGGACACCCTGTAAATATACAGGGTGTACATGAACAAAACGGAACATAGGATTTCCAATGTTAATTTGTTTATATCGAAATATTATCTTCCCTGATCATTTTAGAGGAAAGAAAGAAGTCAAATTAATAAAAAAAAGAACAAATAAGGAATTTGAAAGAAGTTTGTACGGAGAAAGTAAAGCTATAATTCACGCTTGTATGATGTTATTTATAATGCTAGTCTTATTATATTTTCTCTGTTTAATTTTAAATTATTTACTGAGGTGTAGTGGAAGAACAGGGTGTGCTCTGGCACACATCTGAACTACATCTCATTTTTTCTCAGTGGCATAATATTATTTCTGTAGTTGTCTACTTTTCCATTGTTAGTTTTTGTATATATGTCTGTAACTTGAGAAGAAATAAAAAGTATTATTATTATTATTATTATATTATACAAATGACAGATAGACAGACACTCATACAGAGTTTTTTTAATAAAAATTCCGCAAAAAAAATGTTTGGAAATTCTTTTCAATCACCATACTTCCTCGTAGTAGTTTGCACGGAGAAAGGAAAAAATAAATATGACAGACAGGCAGACACACATTTTTTTGCTAAAATTGTTAGAATCGACGGAAATAGATTTTGCCACAAAATTTATTATTTATTTTAGCTTTTCCAAATATTCGTTCCAAAAAAATGACATTTTCGAGTCTTCAGTTGAATAACTCAAAAATCATCTGCAGAATGCTTGAATATTTTGCATAAATATTAAAGCCTTGACATTGATAACTGATTTTGAGTCACCGTTAATTGTGATTTGCTTTGATTTTAAACAAAATTCTTATTTTTTTTCAAGATTTATTACAAAAAAATAACATATTCTGGTTTCTAGTTGAATAACTCAAAATCAATCTGCAGAATATTTTGATCTTCTACATAAATTTTAAAGCCCTAATATTGATAAATGATTTTAGGTAACAGTTTATTGTGATTGGCTTTGATTTTAACGGAAATTTTTCCCAATATTTGTTACAAAAATTGATATTTTCGCGTTTTTAGTGAACTAACTCAAACACTATCTTCAGAATGTTTTGATATTTTGCGTAAATATTAAAGTTCTGATATTAGTAGGTAATGTTGAGTAACATTCCGTTGTGATTTGTTTTGATTTTATACGAATTTTCACTTTTTCTCAAGATTTAATATAGAAAATGAACATTTTAAGTTTCTAGTTAAAAAAAAATCAATCAATAGAATGTTTTGATCTTCTGCATGTATATTAAAGCCCTGATATTGATGAGTTATTTTGAGTAACAGTTAATTGCGATTTGTTCGATTTTAAGCGAATTTTCTCAAAATGTATAACAAAAAGTTGATATTTCCAACCATACTTTCTCGTAGTAGTTTGCACGGAGAAAGGAAAAAATAAATATGACAGACAGGCAGACACACATTTTTTTGCTAAAATTGTCAGAATCGACGGAAATGGATTTGGCCACAAAAAAAAGTTTGGATTTTTTTACGATCACAATATTTTCCCTTAGTTTGTGAGGAGAAAGGGCACACGAAGACAGATACATATTTTTTTTAACAAAAATTATGGAAATCAACGAAATGGATATTTCCGCAAAAAAAAAGTTTGAATTTTTTTTACAATCCGAACACTTTCCTAATTTTTACGGAGAAAGTAAAAAATCAATATGACAGACAGACAGACATAAAAGCAGACATACAGTTTTTTAAATTAAAATTGTCGGAATCGACGAAATGGATATTTCCGCAAAAAGAAATTTTTACGATCACAATAATTTCCCCTCAATTTGTACACACCCTGTATAGTATAAGTTATGGTTATGGTTTTGGCCCGATGGTGCTCACTGACTCGAAGCCGAGGGCCAAAACCCATTTTACGGCCTTGGTAATTATTTGGTACATATTTTTTATTATCAATAAGTTTAATTTAAAGAAAATTCAAAATACAATTTATACAAGAAAATAGAAATAATCGTAATTTACATGACACGTTTATTCTGTACGTAAACGTGGTAATAGGTATAAATAAGAACGGAAGTTTTTCACTAATTTTGAAAATAATCATTAAATCGTTCTTAAAGTTGCGAATTTCTTCAGTATGGCCAAATAAATGTAAAAACAATTGTGACCCACTTGAAATTTTTAAAATGTGCTTAAAATTGATTCTGCTTTATGATTTAAGAAACATCTAACAAGTCCTTTCACTAACTTTGGAAATTATCATGTGATAACCGAGTAAATTGTTATACTGAAATTGCGAATTTCTCCAGTGTAGCCAAATAAATGATACAAATTTGAAATTTTCAAAATTTACTAAAAATTGATTCTTCTTAATGGTGAAAAAATTATATCAAACACATCTTTACTAAATTTTAAAATAATCACCCGAGGACTGAGTTAATTGTAAGACTGAGATTGCGCATTACTTTAGTGCTGCCAAAAAAATATTAAAACTATTGTTACCAACTTAAAATTTTCAATATTTACTCAAAATTTATTTGGTAAAAAATGATCTTCTGCACACCCTGACTAACATAATCACTTATGTCCGCCATATTGGATTCGAGATTTTTAATTTTTCAATTTTGACATAAAATTCATAATCTGCGATTAGTACCTCAAAATTTATCAAGATTTAGACTTTTGGCCAGCTTTCTCGAATTCTGAACCACTGTGAGACGGTTCGATGATGTCGCGGGTCGTCGCGTAGAAATTTTTAAACTAAAGGGTGACCCATTTTGAATTTGGCTCAATTTTTTCTGCGTCGGTAATACAGCGTGTTTTTTCTTGCAGCTGTCATTTGTGAACAGTGAGGTTCAGTTATGGAGCATTACACGGATGCAAGAAATTGTGAAAGTCCCCTACCGTAATGGTGAGACTTGCGGAGACGGTTCGAAGATGTCGTGGGTCGTTGCGTAGAAATTTTTGAACTGAAGGGTGACCCATTAAGACCGCCCATTTTGAATTTGACCCAACTTTTTCTGCGTCGGTGATACAGCGTGTTTTTTGGCATTACACGGATGCACAATGCATAAAAATTGTGAAAATCCTCTACCGAAATGGTGAGATTTTTGCGGAGACGATTCGAAGGTGTCGTGGGTCGTTACGAAGAAATTTTTGAACTAAAGGTCCATTCTGAATTTAGCGCCATTTTTCTGTGTCGGTAATACATCGTGCTTTTTTACAGCTGTCATTTATATAATGCATAGAAATTGTAAAAATCCTCTACCAAAATGGTGAGATTTTTGCGGTAGCGGATCGGAGATGTCGTACATTTTTCGGTCACACCGTAACGCCATACAATTGTTCGATTAACTCTTTGCTGCACATGGGAGTACAATTTGAACCACCAAATTTAAGCAAATTGTGACACACCATGTGTTTTTTCTACGCGTTTTATATTTTTTTCTGCGATGTTTTCGTTCAAGTGCTCAAAAAATTAAAACGAAAATCTTCAAAAATCCATATCTCTATTGAAAATTGTTGAAATTACAAAAACCAAATTAATTTTGAATAAGCTATACTTCGGCCATTGAGGATGATTTTTTATGGAATTTTGTCTGCGCATCTTATATTTTTTCTGCGATGTTTTCGTTAACGAAAATCTTCAAAAATTCATATCTCTATTGAAAACTGTTGAATATACAAAAACCAAATTGATTTTGAATTAGCTGTACTTCGGCTATTGAGGATTATTCCTTATGGAATTTTTTCTGCGCGTTTTATATTTTTTCTGCGATGTTTTCATTCAAGTGCTCAAAAAAATAAAACTAAAATTTTCAAAAATCCATATCTCCATTAAAATTAGTTGAATTTACAAAAACCAAATTAATTTTGAATAAGCTATACTTCGGCCATTGAGGATGATTTTTTATGGAATTTTGTCTCCGCGTCTTATATTTTTTCTGCGATGTTTTCATTCAAGTGCTCCAAAAAATAAAACTCAAATTTTCAAAAATTCATATCTCTATCAAAAATTGTTGAATTTACAAAAACCAAATTAATTTTGAATAAGCTATACTTCGGCCATTGAGGATGATTTTTTATGGAATTTTGTCTGCGCGTCTTATATTTTTTTCCGCGATGTTTTCATTCAAGTGCTCATCAAATTAAAACGAAAATCTTCAAAAATCCATATCTGTATTGAAAATTGTTGAATTTACAAAAACCATATTGATTTTGAATAAGCGATACTTCGACCATTGACGATGTTGTTTTAAGGATTTTTTTCTTCACGTTTTATATTTTTTTCTGCGATGTTTTCATTCAAGTGCTCAAAAATTTTTAACGAAAATCTTCAAAAATCCATATCTCTATTGAAAATTGTTGAATTCACAAAAACTAAATTGGTTTTGAATTAGCTATACTTCGGCCATTGAGGATTATTTTTTATGGAATTTTGTCTGCGAGTTTTATATTTTTCTGCGATGTTTTCGTTCAAGTGCTCAAAAAATTAAAACGAAAATTTTCAAAAATCTATATCTCCATTAAAAATTGTTGAATTTGCAAAAACCAAATTAATTTTGAATAAGCAATACTTCCACCATTGAGGATATTGTTTTAAGGAATTTTTTTAACGCGTTTTATATTTTTTTCTGCGATGTTTTCATTCAAGTGCTCAAAAAATTAAAACGAAAATCTTCAAAAATCCATATCTCTATTGAAAATTGTTGAATTTACAAAAACCAAATTGATTTTGAATTAGCCATACTTCGGCCATTGAGGATGATTTTTTATGGAATTTTGTCTGCGCGTCTTAGTGTGCGAGCCGTCACTGATAGACCAGCATGAGGTTGCAAGAACAGTCCAAGACACCCGAAGCTGCAACAGTTCTTTCAATACGATGATTGTGATCGTTAGTTATCCATAATTGCGTGTTTTAACCACAAATACATTAAAGTATACAGCAGAAACAAGTGTTGAAAGAATCGAGACCACCACGAGGACGGAAGACAAGACACCACCCGAAGGTGGAGCGGTTCAATTGTGATCGTTAGTTATCCATAATTGAACGGAATTGAAACAGACCACAAATAATACTTTCCAGGCTGTTGATTTTGTCGCTTGCGGGAAAATTTAACTTTCGGGTTCACGGATCCGCGCACGCTCGCATCATCTGGCCCCGTTCACATAATTTTAAAACGTTCCTGCATCTTTAATGGCCACACCGACCGTACGGAAACCGCAAGGGTAGTTAACGAACCCACTTGCGGTCGCACATAAATCAAATAAGCGGGCATTTGTTTATTTGCGTTCGGTTAAATATTTAGAGGTTCTCGAGACGGCAGACGACGACGCGCAGCCCTTCTTCTTATCGTGGCTTTTAAAAATAACCGCACGCAAACGCACGGATGGGAAATACGTTGCACACTTATTATTATTATTATTATTATATTCAGATTGCCGGGTGCACGACCACGACGAGCGCCCCCCTTTCCTTCTAAAACCCCCGCCGACGTCGGCGTCTTTCTTTCCGCCTCGTCAACTTTTGCTCCAACATTTCCGCAACTCCTGCCTAAAATAATCTCCGAGACAAAGTTACTCATGGCGCGCGCTCCCACCCCTCTTTAAACCCTTATACCATTTATAAAACGCCACCCCACGTCTCTGCGGATGCCGAAAATAACGCGGGGCGCTTGTTCGCACCAGCGGCAACTGACACATGGGATAATTGTCGGTGCATTTACTTCGGAAACATGCGGACTCGAGAAATACGGTCCGGTTACGATAATTCTCGACCGCGATGGCACAAATTATGCTTCGGCCTCGGATTGACGCATGCGACAATTCGTCCGCGATGGCTCAATAATAATATTCGATGATTTCCCGAATTACGAAGTTATATAATGGATGAAGAGTCTTCGTGTATAGACTGGCCGCGCTATGAAGGCATCTGAGGTGATTACCTTGGATCGCCCTCATTTGCGATTTTTTTTCCCTTTTTCCACCAACGGAAAATTAACATGCGGCCTTATGGGAAGCGAATAACGACAGCTTGCAGATCAACGCTTACGAACACCGGTACATTCAAATAAACGAATTTCGGTTTATGGATGTGTTAGACAGTTGCAAATAGAACTATTGAATTCTGCAAGAATGTAGCTACAAACACATGTAATATCATCCATATTTGTCTAATAACACGGCGCCAAAAAATTCTCAAAATTGGATAAAATTTCTGGCCAAGTTTTGGGTTTCAAATATAAAAGCGTGCTGCGAAAAAACTGCAAGCACAATTGGGCTGAAAATTTAACCAAGTATTCCCCTTTTCTTTGTAAACATTTTGATGTACATTACAAGTCATTTGAACATTTCATGATTTTCGCCCCCTTTTCCACACTATTGGTCAGGAAAATTTGTAAAAAAATTTTGGGTCTCAGAAAAATTTGAAAAAATTCATGACGGTTCTTGATGACTCAAAAAGGCGTGTAGAGTAATTATTCTAAAAAAAATTTTTTTTGTCATTTTTCACCAACCGAAAATTAACATGTGACCTTATGGAAACCAAATCCCGAGAGCCTGCAGATTGATGCTAATGGAGACCGCTACGTTTAAACAAACAAATTTCGGTTCGTGGATATGGTAGATAGCTGAAAATAGAAGTATTAGATTCTGCATGAATGTAGCTACAAATTCATGTAATATCATCCACATTTGTGTAATAACACGGTGCCAAAAAATTCTCAAAATCTGATAAAATTTCAGGCCAAGTTTTGGGTGCGAAATATAAAAGCGTGCAACAAAAAAACTGCAAGCGCAATTAGGCTGCGAATTTAACCAAGTATTCTCCCATTCTTTGTAAACATTTTTATGTATATTACAAGTCATTTAGTCATTTCATGATTTTTGCTCATTTTAGTCAGGAAAATTTGTAAAAAAAAATTTGGGTCTCAGAAAAATTTGAAAAAAATCATGACGGTTCTTAATGATGGCAAAAAGCGCGTAGAGTGATTATTTTTCTGAAAAAAAAAATTTTTTCCCTTTTTCCACCAACCGAAAATTAACATGCGGCCTTATGGGAAGCGAATAACGACAGCCTGCAGATCGACGCTTACGAACACCGGTACATTCAAATAAACGAATTTCGGTTTATGGATGCGGTAGACAGTTGCAAATAGAAGTATTGAATTCTGCAAGAATGTAGCTACAAACACATGTAATATCATCCATATTTGTCTAATAACACGGCGCCGAAAAATTCTCAAAATTGGATAAAATTTCTGGCCAAGTTTTGGGTGCGAAATATAAAAGCGTGCTGCGAAAAAACTGCAAGCACAATTGAGCTAAAAATTTAACCAAGTATTCCCCTTTTCTTTGTAAACATTTTGATGTTCATTACAAGTCATTTGAACATTTCACGATTTTCGCCCCTTTTTCCACACTATTGGTCAGGAAAATTTGTAAAAAAATTTTGGGTCTCAGAAAAATTTGAAAAAATTCATGACGGTTCTTGATGACGGAAAAAGGCGTGTAGAGTAATAATTTTTCTAAAAAAAATTTTTTTTGCCATTTTTCACCTACCGAAAATTAACATGTGACCTTATGGAAACCAAATCCCGAGAGCCTGCAGATTGATGCTAATGGAGACCGCTACGTTTAAACAAAGAAATTTCGGTTCGTGGATATGGTAGATAGCTGAAAATAGAAGTATTAGATTCTGCAAGAATGTAGTTATAAATTTATGTAATATCATCCATATTTGTCTAACAACACGGCGCCAAAAAATTTTTAAAATCTGATAAAATTTCAGGCCAAGTTTTGGGTGCGAAATATAAAAGCGTGCAGCAAAAAAACTGCTTGCGCAATTAGGCTGAAAATTTAACCAAGTATTCTCCTATTATTTGTAAACATTTTTATGTATATTACAAGTCATTTAGTCATTTCATGATTTTCGCTCATTTTAGTCAGGAAAATTTGTAAAAAAAAATGGGTCTCAGAAAAATTTGAAAAAATTCATGACGGTTGTTAATGACAGGAAAAAGCGTGTAGAGTGATTATTTTTCTGAAAAAAAATTTTTTTTTCCCTTTTTCCACCAACCGAAAATTAACATGCGGCCTTATGAGAAGCGAATAACGACAGCCTGCAGATCGACGCTTACGAACACCGGTACATTCAAATAAACGATTTTCGGTTTATGGATGTGGTAGACAGTTGCAAATAGAAGTATTGAATTCTGCAAGAATGTAGGTACAAACACATGTAATATCATCCATATTTGTCTGATAACGCGGCGCCAAAAAATTATCAAAATTGGATAAAATTTCTGGCCAAGTTTTGGGTGCCAAATATAAAAGCGTGCTGCGAAAAAACTGCGAGCAGAATTTGGCTGAAAATTTAACCAAGTATTCCCCTTTTCTTTATAAACATTTTGATGTACATTACAAGTCATTTGAACATTTCATGATTTTCGCCCCTTTTTCCACACTATTGGTCAGGAAAATTTGTAAAAAAATTTGGGTCTCAGAAAAATTTGAAAAAATTCATGACGATTCTTCATGACGGAAAAAGGCGTGTAGAGTAATAATTTTTCTAAAAAAAATTTTTTTTGCCATTTTTCACCCACCGAAAATTAACATGTGACCTTATGGAAACCAAATCCCGAGAGCCTGCAGATTGATGCTAATGGAGACCGCTACGTTTAAACAAAAAAAAATCGGTTCGTGGATATGGTAGATAGCTGAAAATAGAAGTATTAGATTCTGCATGAATGTAGCTACAAATTCATGTAATATCATCCATATTTGTCTAATAACACGGCGCCAAAAAATTCTCAAAATTGGACAAAATTTCAGGCCAAGTTTTGGGTGCGAAATATAAAAGCGTGCAGCAAAAAAACTGCAAGCGAAATTAGGCTGAAAATTTAACCAAGTATTCTCCTATTCTTTATAAACATTTTGATGTATATTACAAGTCATTTAGTCATTTCATGATTTTCGCTCATTTTAGTCAGGAAAATTTGTAAAAAAAAAATTGGGTCTCAGAAAAATTTGAAAAAATTCATGACGGTTGTTAATGACAGGAAAAAGCGTGTAGAGTGATTATTTTTCTGAAAAAAAATTTTTTTTTCCCTTTTTCCACCAACCGAAAATTAACATGCGGCCTTATGGGAAGCGAATAACGACAGCCTGCAGATCGACGCTTACGAACACCGGTACATTCAAATAAACGAATTTCGGTTTATGGATGTGCTAGACAGTTGCAGATAGAAGTATTGAATTCTGCAAGAATGTAGCTACAAACACATGTAATATCATCCATATTTGTCTAAGAACACGTCGCCAAAAAATTCTCAAAATTGGATAAAATTTCTGGCTAAGTTTTGGGTGCCAAATATAAAAGCGTTCTGCGAAAAAACTGCAAGCACAATTGAGCTGAAAATTTAACCAAGTATTCCCCTTTTCTTTATAAACATTTTGATGTACATTACAAGTCATTTGAACATTTCATGATTTTCGCCCCTTTTTCCACACTATTTGGTCAGGAAAATTTGTAAAAAAATTTTGGGTCTCAGAAAAATTTGAAAAAATTCATGACGATTCTTCATGACGGGAAAAAGCGTGTAGAGTAATTATTTTTCTAAAAAAATTTTTTTTGCCATTTTTCACCAACCGAAAATTAACATGTGACCTTATGGAAACCAAATCCCGAGAGCCTGCAGATTGATGCTAATGGAGACCGCTACGTTTAAATAAAAAAAATTCGGTTCCTGGATATGGTAGATAGCTGAAAATAGAAGTATTAGATTCTGCAAGAATGTAGCTACAAATTCATGTAATATCATCCATATTTGTCTAATAACACGGCGCCAAAAAATTCTCAAAATCTGATAAAATTTCAGGCCAAGTTTTGGGTGCGAAATATAAAAGCGTGCAGCAAAAAAACTGCTTGCGCAATTGGGCTGAAAATTTAACCAAGTATTCTCCTATTCTTTGTAAACATTTTAATGTATATTACAAGTCATTTAGTCATTTCATGATTTTTGCTCATTTTTCCACAGGAAAATTTGTAAAAAAAAATTTAGGCCTCAGAAAAATTTGAAAAAATTCATGACGGTTCTTAATGACAGGAAAAAGCGCGTAGAGTGATTATTTTTCTGAAAAAAAAATTTTTTTCCCTTTTTCCACCAACCGAAAATTAACATGCGGCCTTATGGGAAGCGAATAACGACAGCCAGCAGATCGACGCTTACGAACACCGGTAAATTCAAATAAACGAATTTCGGTTTATGGATGTGGTAGACAGTTGCAAATAGAAGTATTGAATTCTGCAAGAATGTAGCTACAAACACATGTAATATCATCCATATTTGTCTAATAACACGGCGCCGAAAAATTCTCAAAATTGGATAAAATTTCTGGCCAAGTTTTGGGTGCCAAATATAAAAGCGAGCTGCGAAAAAACTTCAACCACAATTGAGCTGAAAATGTAACCAAGTATTCCTCTTTTCTTTGTAAACATTTTGATGTACATTACAAGTCATTTGAACATTTCATGATTTTCGCCCCTTTTTCCACACTATTGGTCAGGAAAATTTGTAAAAAAATTTTGGGTCTCAGAAAAATTTGAAAAAATTCATGACTATTCTTCATGACGGCAAAAAGCGTGTACAGTAATTATTTTTCTAAAAAAAAATTTTTTTTGCCATTTTTCACCTACCGAAAATTAACATGTGACCTTATGGAAACCAAATCCCGAGAGCCTGCAGATTGATGCTAATGGAGACCGCTACGTTTGAATAAAAAAATTTCGGTTCGTGGATATGGTAGATAGCTGAAAATAGAAGTATTAGATTCTGCAGGAATGTAGCTACAAATTCATGTAATAGCATCCACATTTGTGTAATAACACGGTGCCAAAAAATTCTCAAAATCTGATAAAATTTCAGGCCAAGTTTTGGGTGCGAAATATAAAAGCGTGCAGCAAAAAAACTGCTTGCGCAATTGGGCTGAAAATTTAACCAAGTATTCTCCTATTCTTTGTAAACATTTTTATGTATATTACAAGTCATTTAGTCATTTCATTATTTTCGCTCATTTTAGTCAGAAAAATTTGTAAAAAAAAATTTAGGCCTCAGAAAAATTTGAAAAAATTCATGACGGTTCTTAATGACAGGAAAAAGCGTGTAGAGTGATTATTTTTCTGAAAAAAAATTTTTTTTCCCTTTTTCCACCAACCGAAAATTAACATGCGGCCTTATGGGAAGCGAATAACGACAGCCTGCAGATCGACGCTTACGAACACCGGTACATTCAAATAAACGAATTTCGGTTTATGGATGCGGTAGACAGTTGCAAATAGAAGTATTGAATTCTGCAAGAATGTAGCTACAAACACATGTAATATCATCCATATTTGTTAAATAACACGGCGCCAAAAAATTCTCAAAATCTGATAAAATTTCTGGCCAAGTTTTGGGTGCCAAATATAAAAGCGTGCTGCGAAAAAACTGCAAGCACAATTGAGCTGAAAATTTAACCAAGTATTCCCCTTTCCTTTGTAAACATTTTGATGTACATTACAAGTCATTTGAACATTTCATGATTTTCGCCCCTTTTCCCACACTATTGGTCAGGAAAATTTGTAAAAAAATTTTGGGTCTCAGAAAAATTTGAAAAAATTCATGACGGTTCTTGATGACGGAAAAAGGCGTGTAGAGTAATTATTTTTCTAAAAAAAAATTTTTTTGCCATTTTTCACCTACCGAAAATTAACATGTGACCTTATGGAAACCAAATCCCGAGAGCCTGCAGATTGATGCTAATGGAGACCGCTACGTTTAAACAAAGAAATTTCGGTTCGTGGATATGGTAGATAGCTGAAAATAGAAGTATTAGATTCTGCAAGAATGTAGCTATAAATTCATGTAATATCATCCATATTTGTCTAACAACACGGCGCCAAAAATTTTTTAAAATCTGATAAAATTTCAGGCCAAGTTTTAGGTGCGAAATATAAAAGTGTGCAGCAAAAAAACTGCAAGCGCAATTAGGCTGAAAATTTAACCAAGTATTCTCCTATTCTTTGTAAACATTTTTATATATATTACAAGTCATTTAGTGATTTCATGATTTTCGCTCATTTTAGTCAGGAAAATTTGTAAAAAAAAATTTGGGTCTCAGAAAAATTTGAAAAAATTCATGACGGTTCTTGATGACGGAAAAAGGCGTGTAGAGCAATTATTTTCCCGAAGAAAAAATGTATACCAAACTATGGGAAACAACTTCATTGCGAATTTTCTCTATTTTTCAAGTTATGCAGGCGTTGTTTAACATTTAAACTGGCGAAAAAGTGTTAAAGAATTCATTAAAAATTCTTGTTGAGCTTGAAACTACAGGTAGTGCCATGGCTCCATGGCTCTATATAACGAGCCGCCCCTGTTTGCATCCATTATTTATTTAATAATAATAATAATGATTAGCGAATATTATTTTGTTGAATGTGTGGCATCGAGTTGAAGGAGAGGTGGAGGTTTCAGATGCACGCATCTCGCACACACACACGGACAGATGATGTTCGAGTGACGTGTACGTGCGCGCCGTGGTGTGACACGCAATCAATGACGAGGTTCCGGACGACCATGAGGGCCCTCGACTGGAGCACCCTTACTACCCCGTGTTGCTCGTCTTTACGGTATACGGTTACTGTTATCATCGCCCCACAATGCCGCAAGTCGTGTAAGCCGTATTGTCCTCCCCCCCCGAGTCACAGTTTAACGTTGTTTTCCATTACAACGGACCCGTGGAGACAACAATGGAGAGGCGGAGGGCGCGTTTTGTAATTCGGATCGGTGAATAGCGCGCGCGTAAAAAACACCCCAGCCGATTTGAAATTCAAAGTATCAGCGCCCGTCATCGGCAACATCCGTATAGGCCCCGGGTTTGATTAATCGAATCTGCCTAGGTCTAGGTCTGGTATCGGATGGTGGTGAGTGATAGCGCGCCCTCCTCTCTCTCTCACACGATGCCTGCGCGTTAATTAACCGGTGGGAAAGTTGGCGGCGCGCACAGAAGACGCGCGACACCTCACCGGGGTCTTAGGAGCTGATAAGGGACAAAGCCGAACGGGAAATGAGGCTCGCTCCGCCGCCCCGCGGCATTGTCTGACATAAGATCCGGCCCCGCGGGTATCTGTCCGCATTATCTTTGCATTATACGTTGTCACAGTTAGCTTTTGATCCCCCGGTACATACAAACACCTATGTTTGGGTCGGAATGCGCGCTCCGCGGTGCGTTACCGGGTCCATTGTGCCGGCTCATTAGGCTCCATTGAAACCGGGGACCATATGCCTCGATGGGCGACTCTCTTCTCCCATTCAGGTTAATTCGACAGCGTTCTAACGCGGCCCGCCCTGATAAAAACAAATTACACCGACGACGTCGCCGCTCCCGATGGAAATGACTTCGGTTCTGCCGCACTTACTTATTCATTTCACGAGGCGAACTTTTTAAATTGTGTAATTTAGCAAACGCGCTCTCTTTTATTTCCACGTATCTAGAGGTGGCGCAGTTCTCATCTCGTCGCCGCCGCCGCCGCCTGTCGGGGGAATAAATTGGCAACTTTAATTAAGATATTGGGCAGCGAGATATTCTTTTGTTTCGCGGGGACGATTCATCACACGGCCCGCTATCGCGCTAATGAACATTTTAAATTGGTGCCCGGGTAGATAACGTTGCCCCCTTATCTCGTGGGGTAGAGCCGATCCGCACAACCCCCCCTAGGCCGCATTTGAATATCAACAAACAGCCGCGCCCAACTAACGTGCAAAGCGATATACACACACACAACACACAACACGTCCTCGCATTAATTGAAAACTACAGGATGTCGTGCGCAAAAAGGCCGGCCGCACAATATAAACCCCGTAGTCCTGATTAAGATATATTGGGCGGCGGAGCCCGAGGGGGTCCGAGAAATTGCACGTGTCACCCGGTTAGTGGCGCTTTTTATTCCGTACGCACACGCCCCCGGGGTTGGTGTGCCGTCCTGGCATTATCAAAGGGAACGCGCGATTTCCACGAGATCTGTGGCTTAACGCAAACAATCTCCGCCAAATAAACACGGACTTCCTAGCAGAGCTTTACGAACTATAAAATGTCGCGCCTACAAAGAGATCAAACGCGCCGTTTATATATTTATCTAGTTTTATGATTAATTCAGGGACTGGGTACACCGTATTATTTCAGGCCGCACGGAAAATAATAATAATATTCAGAAAGGTGCGCTCGCTACATCCACACACACACACAGAAAGAGAGAGAGAGACACACGACGTTTCTCTAATTCCATCTTTATATGGTAACGATTAGAAAACGGAGAAGTAAGGACGAGGAGCTTACTTTTATGGCGTGATCGATACGAGTCGGGGCACTCTATGTAAAACTCATCGGGAACCTCTAATTCCGCTCAAGTGGTCCGCGCGGTGTCGTTGTTGGGTCATTCCGAGGCGGCCAGTCCGTAAAAAGACAGTAACGGGGCTGGATTCGCGGTTAAGACCCCGTAACGGCCGAGACATAAACTTTATAGCGCATTACACATTCGACACCGTTTGCCTTAATAAAACACTCCTTATACCACCATTATATGCCGCGATTAGGACTCTCGCATTTTTTTTTTTGAACGGCAACTCCACCCCACACACGTGGAAATTCTAATTACACACATATTTACACAACAGTGAGTTATTATAGTCTTATCAAGAACTAGCATAAGTCACGGAGAAATACCGTGCATACTCTTTTCTGTCGAATTTTGGCATTCCAGAATTTACTTCATCATGTAATATATTGTCATGTCATTTATTCAGTTGGATCATGACCTGACTGTCCGAGTCGACTGAGTCAGACCTTATGAAGCATCCAAAAAAAGTCATTTTGTCCATCTCTAAGGTATACATGTGCTACACGGAGGTAGCAAGGTCGTGGCGAAAGAGGCGCCCGCCATTGGCGCAACTGGGTTTACGGCGCAAAACCAAGGAAACCGACCCGGTTGAGTCTTGCACGTGGTATTTATTTGACTTGACCATTCTACTCTACATGAATCAACACCGACTGTCACTGGCCGTTTTACGTCTCCTGACCAATTAGACCAGTGTTTCTCAACCTTTTTGGACCATAAAGGTCCGTTTACATTTCAGAGTAACTCGCAGCCGGAGCTCTCGAGAGTTACGCCCTTTACACGGGAGAGTGAAATTCGCCCGAGTTCACTCTCGGAGAGCAACTCTCCATGGCGATTCTCGAGAGAGAGTCGCTTCCAACCGTTTACACAGACGCAGTCAGTTCTGAGAGTGATTTTAAGTTCAACACGAAGAAGAGAAGTAGCAGCAGCGTTATTAGTTTTGTGCATATCAAAAAAAAATGAACTATTCGAAAACCAAGAAAGTGGAGCAAGCCTTGGGTACAAAGGAGGAATAATTAAGGCGCGTACCACACTTTAGCACGCGAATTGGAACTTAAGACGCCCAGCAATTTAGGAATTTTTGCAGATTTTCAAGTGTTGAGGTTGAATTACTGGTAGAATTAGTAGGACCCATAATTTTTAAAAAAGACACTGCAATGAGAGAAGCAATATCTGTTCGTGAACGTATTATGGTTGCCTTACTGATTTCTTAAATTATGTAGTTTCCTACTAATTTCATGGGCCGGACAATTAAAGTCCTAATCTCTCCATCACAACATTTTTTTAAACTCTATTTTTGTAATCTGAGTTCTGGATGTCCCAAAGGATTGGATTCAATTCATATGTTTCTATCAGTTTGCAAACATCCTCGTGGGTCCATTTTTGATTGGGTTTGGCCATCGTCTCAGCTGCAAGGTACATTTACTCGCGTGAACACACACACACACACACACTTACTATCAGGCTACTCTCAGCAATACGAAATTTCTTGAATTGTTGAGAGTACTCGCCGATTAGTTGGGAAAACGTTTACACTGGCGAGAATGATGCAATATTGCAACTCTCGGAGAGCTCTCCCTCCACTTTTGGCGAGAACTCTCAGAGGCGTTTACACTTACGAGTTTTACTCTCGAGAGTAAATCTGCCACTCTCGAGAGTAAAAACTCTCACGTGTAAACGCACCTTAAGAAATAGTATAAACGTAAGGAAACGTGTATCGTCCTAAAAGGAGATTACGCAGAAAAATAAAAAAAAAAACAAGACGGGTACTTATTGATCGACCCTCGTATATTGTGCATTGGTGTATCCTCATCTGAGTTATAATATCAGGGGAGGCTCGTTATATAGAGCCAAGGAGCCATGGCACTACCTGCAGTTACAAGCTCAGCAAGAATTTTTAATTAATTCTTAAAACACTTTTTCGCGTTACTTTGATTTAGGAAGATAAATCGTTCTTTCTTCAAAAAAGGAGGGGGAGGGGGTACCTCTACCATCAACATGTTCCACGAGCCGCCACTGTATAATATACCGGTGTGGGAGATAATAAATATAAATTGAATATATAAACTAATATTTAATAAAAGCAAGAGAGATACACTGAAAGATAACAATATTCGCTCCATATATACAGGGTGTTACAAATTCGATGTATTAGCATTGCTATCTCAGCATAGTACGGTCGTGGTTGATGAAGCAACGAAAAAAAAATTTTTTTTTTTGACGTGAGGAGAGGAGATCTTCAAAAGTCACCCCTGTAGTGGGGTAGTGTTGAATTCGCCGGGATCGCGCCTACCAACTAAAACCTCTCCTCATATGCTCGGTACTAGGGCTAGTCTGACCAAAGGCCTATTCTAGCTTGACGAGATATTTGATCTCTGTGACGCGAGTAGCTACCGGCGGTCCGATCCCAGCCACCCTCGAGGACTGTGAGGGCAGTGAGGGGGGGGGGGGGGCAGAGAGTGTAACGCTGTGGTAGGATGAAGCAACGGCATTTGACTATGCCGTTATAAACCAATAAAGTAACCGTTAGGATAGAAAAACAATTAGGGCGACATCTATCGCCGATATATATGAATAATTTTAGAAAGTTGTAACATTTTCGACGATAGATGTCGCCCTAATCCTAACGCATACTTGATTGGTTTATAAGGGCAATCGGAACTCGTTATTTGGATGCCAAAATTCAGAGAATTTGGTGTGCTTTAAATTGATTAATGATGTGTTTAAAAAAAGATATTAAGAAATATTCATGTCAAATCAATGAGAATTGATAAAATCTGAAATTTTCCAAGTTTTGATTAAAAAATTCAATGCTGAGGTATTGAACGTGTTTTTGATGATTATGATGATTTATTTGTTAAAATGTAAATAATTTATTTTATTTTAAAATGTATCAAGAAATATTCATAATGAGTTAACGAAAACTGTCGAAATCCTTCGAAAGGCAACAAATTTGCGTTTTAGATTTTTAAAAATTGCCGAGGCGGTAAAAGCATTTCTTGAATAATATACAGGGTGTAGAATTGGTTTACGCACCTTAGGGATTTCCATGTTAAATTCGTAATGTTAAAATATTGGCTCCCCAAATGATTTTAGAGAAAGTGTAAATATGTTTTTTGTAGACAAAAAAATGTTCTTCACAACCATTTCCCCTTTGAATGAAAAAAATAAGTAATGACATGGTTGTATACAGCGGTGGGTGGGCTCTATCACACAATAGAACCAGTTGAAATAGCTCAAGATAGTTGCAAATGAACAAATTTCCGAAAGAAAAAAAAATTTAAAATGAAAGTTTTTATACCTTATTCATTATTCTAGACCTGTAAAACCCTCGTTCTGGTTCTACTGTTTGGAGGGTGGGATAGAGCCCACACACCACCCTTCGGATTAACTTTAACTTCAATTACAAACACTGTTTTTTGTGATTCTTAAACATCCAACATCGTAGATGGATTGACAAAGAAATTTCATTTAATCGCACAGTTTTGTGAAGAAAACTTCAAGTTTGTTGCAATTTTGTAAATATTTTTTTGAGCTTTGGCAAAACCCACAAATTCAGAGTTTTAGCCGGTTGTGTTTTCGCGGAAATAAATCGAAATCTCGTGAAGGAGGGTCTTTTGGATCTTTATGGAATCTTGTCGCAGAATTGATCTTAAGCAAATCTGAAAAGTTTCACGTTTGTGGAAATTGTTTTTACATTTTTTTTTGAGCTCTAGGCAAATGAACAACTTCAAAATTTCAACAATTTGTGTTCTCGTGCAATCCGGTGAAGGCAAGTCTTCGGATTTTTGAGGAATCTTGCAGAAGAATGGATTTTCAGTAATTTTGGAAATTTTCACGTTAGTGGCAAATGTTTTTATATTTTTTTGAGCTCTGGGCTATTGAACAACTTCAGAATGCGAACAATTTGTGTTCTAGTGCAATTATTTTGAAATCCAGTGCAGGAAAGTTTCCAGATTTTTAAGGAATCTTGTAGTAGAATTGATTTTGAGTAAATTTGGAAGTTTTCACATTTGTGCCAATCGTTCTTATATATTTTTTTAGTCGAACAAAATTCAGAATTTAGACAATTTGTGTTCTGGTGCAATTATTTTAAAATTCTATGAAGGAAAGTATTCGGATTTTTGAGGAATCTTATAGTAGAATTGTTTTCGAGTAAATCTGTAAAACTTTACGTTTGTGGCAATTGTTTTTATACTTTTTTTAAGCTCTAGGCAATTTAATAACTTCAAAATTTCAACAATTTGGGTTCTCGCGCAAATATTTTAAAATCTCGTGAAGGATAGTCTTTTATTTTTATGGAATTTTAAAGTAGAATTGATCTTAAGCAAATCCAGAACATTTCAAGTTTGTTGCAATTTCTTTTTTTTTTTTTTGAGCCCTGATAAAACGCGCAACTTCAGAATTTCAGCCGCTTGTTTCTTACGGAAATAAATCGAAAGCTCTTGAAAGAAAGTCTTTGTTTTTTTATGGATTCTTAAAGCAGGATTGATCTTAAGCAAACCTGCAAAGTTTCACGTTTGTAGCAATTGTTTTTAAATTTTTTATTTTTTACATTTTCAACATTTTTGAATATTTTAAAATCTCTCGAATGACAGTCTTTTGATTTTCATAGAATCTTGAAGTAGAATTGATCTTAAGCAAATCTCGACAATTTCGAATTTGTTGCAATTTTTTTTTAATATTTTTTGAGCCCTGATAAAACGCGCAACTTCAGAATTTCAGCCGCTTGTTTTTTACGGAAATAAATCGAAAGCTCTTGAAAGAAAGTCTTTGTTTTTTTTTATGGATTCTTAAAGCAGGATTGATCTTAAGCAAACCTGGAAAGTTTCACGTTTGTGGCTATTGTTTTTATATTTTTTTATTTTTTACATTTTCAACATTTTTGAATATTTTAAAATCTCACGAATGACAGTCTGTTGGTTTTTATAGAATCTTGAAGTGGAATTGATCTTAAGCAAATCTCGACAATTTCGAGTTTGTTGCAATTTTTTAAATGTATTTTTGAGTTCTGATAAAACGCACAATTTCAGAATTTCAGCCAGTTGTGTTCTCGCGAAAATAAATCAAAATCTCGTGAAGGTTTGGATTTTGATGGGATCTTGAAGCAGAATTGATCTTAGCCAAATCTGTAAAGTTTAATGTTTGTGACAATTGTTTTTATATTTTTTTTAACTCTAGGCAATTATAATAATAATAATAATATATAATAATAATATATTTATTGGTGCCATTAACTAAGGTTTTACACAGGTCAAGTTGAAAGTGGATGACGATACATCACAATCAAAACTACATGCTAACATAAATAAACAGTGGATTAAATATTAACCAGTTAATTAAAATTTAAGAAAATACATTTTAAAACTACAAACACAAATATTCTAATAAATTAATAAAACCGCACTTAAAAGTAAAGAATAAGTTTAAAATATAAAACTGGAACTTCTACAGACATATTAAAAGGATACGATTTAAAAGTAACAACAAAGGTTTATTAAAAATAAAATAAAAGTCGCAGTTTAAACTGACAAACTTGAACTATTTCAAAATTTAAACAATTTTTGTTCTAGTGCAATTTTTTTGAAATTCAGTAGTAGAATATTGTAGTAGAATTAATTTTGAGTAAATTTTGAATAAATTTTCACGTTTATAGCTTTTTTGTTCTAGACAATTGAACTTTTTCAGAATTTTAACAATTTGTTTTCTCATGCAATTATTTTGAAAATCAGTGAAGGGAAGTCTTCGGATCTTACAGTAGAATTAAATTTGAGTAAATCTGGAAAATTTCATGTTTGTTGCAAATGCTATTATAATTTTTTAAGCTCTGGGCAATTGAACAACTTCACAATGCAAACAATTTGTGTTCTTGTACAATTATTTTGAAATTCAGTCTTCGGATTTAGAATAATTTAAAAATCCTTGCTGAGCTTGAAATTAGTTGAGTGCTATAGCTCCTCGGCTCTACGTAACGAGCCGCCCCTGGTTGGTAGAAGCGCGTTCTCGTTCGCTCCAGAGACATCAGCTCCATGAATATATCATTGTCGCAGTGTATTGCGACCGTCGCACTGTGTGCCAAATCCGAGCGCGAGCGCCAGGGGGGGATTTGGAGGAAAAAAATAAAATTCAAAATTTCGAGAAAAAAACATATCCACTTCATTGTAGATACATGAAACCCTTCTGATCTTGCATATTTATATTTTTTAACCCCCTATATTATTTGCAATTAACGCTTAAAGTTGATCGATTTAGAAAACTTTATTTTTACGGTATTTCACGCGCACGTTTAAAAAATTATAACATGGATTGTAAGCTTGCTATCAATACAAAATTATACAGAATTGTTTATAACATAATACTGTATGCTATGGTTAAAAAATCAAGTCTCTAAATATTTTAGAACAAAATTTAAAAATGTTTGAATATGATAAATATTTTAAATATACATTTTGTCTTTAAGAAGGGTTATATAAAAAATGCCAACTCGATGAGGTCTGGGACTACCGCCAAAAATTAGTTCAATGTTTTCTCTAACTACCCTCAAAATTTCGTATCTCCACCGGTGCGTTTTTGGGGTTTTTTAAATTTTTTTATTCGGCGCCACCAATTAAAATTGGGTCGACCGAGGCCCGTGTGCCGTGCCGCGAGTATCGCGGAGTCGAGCGCACTGTCCTCGAGCAGCACAAAAAAAATAAAAACACACTTAAAACGCACCTGCAAAAATTCAAAAAAATTAGGGCAGTTACAGAAGACATTGACAAATGTTTATATGATAGTCTCAATCCTCCCGATTTGCGATTTTGCAAAATAATTAATATAATAATAATAATTCATTGCAGCAAAATTATACACAAATGTTAAAATGATTATGATTGTCACAAAAAAATGTTCCATATTTTTAACTGCCAAAATTTCGAATCTCTATATGTGCGTTTTGTGTCCCTTTTTGGCCAATGACCGAATCGATTCATTTCGGTTAATAAAAATTATAACACCTCCAAAAAACGGACAAATGTGAAAAGTATCTGCTGTAGTTAAAAATAATTTAAACTCTGGTTTAAAATGTGAATTGTTAATCAGAATATACATTACATTTCTCATCCTCATCAGTCTGTTCGTCTTCACTGTCACTTGTGTGCGGCCAAAAAGGCACACAAAACGCACATATAGAGATTCGATTTGGTAGTTAAAAACATAGAACATTTTTTGGTGACAATCACAACCATTGTAAAGATTATAACATTTGTGTATAATTTTGCTGCAATGAATTATTATTATTATATTAATTATTTTGCAAAATCGCAAATCGGGAGGATTGAGACTATCAAACAAACATTTGTCAGTGTCTTCTGTAACTGCCCTAATTTTTTTGAATTTTTGCAGGTGCGTTTTAAGTGTGTTTTTATTTTTTTTTGTGCTGCTCGACGATAGCGCGCACGACTCCGCGATACTCACGGCACGACACACGGGCCTCGGTCGACCCAATTTTAATTAGTGGCGCCGAATAAAAAAAATTAAAAAACCCCAAAAACGCACCGGTGGAGATACGAAATTTTGAGGGTAGTTAGAGAAAACATTGAACTAATTTTTGGCGGTAGTCCCAGACCTCATTGAGTTGGCATTTTTTATACAACCCTTCTTAAAGGCAAAATGTATATTTAAAATATTTATCATATTCAAACATTTTTAAATTTTGTTCTAAAATATTTAGAGACTTGATTTGTTAACCATAGCATACAGTATTATGTTATAAACAATTCTGTATAATGTTGTATTGATAGCAAGCTTACAATCCATGCTATAATTTTTTAAACGTGCGCGTGAAATACCGTAAAAATGAAGTTTTCTAAATCGATCAACTTTAAGCGTTAATTGCAAATAATATAGGGGGTTAAAAAATATAAATATGCAAGATCAGAAGGGTTTCATGTATCTACAATGAAGTGGATATGTTTTTTTCTCGAAATTTTGAATTTTATTTTTTTCCTCCAAATCCCCCCCTGGCGCTCGCGCTCGGATATGGCACACAGTGCGTCGCCTGCGTCCATCGCTTAGCGACGGTCGCGTCGTAGGAATCACACCTTTAGGGTTTTGATCACTGACGGCACGCAGGGTGAGGTAGCAGAGGTGGTAATTCAGATAATTGCTGTCACGCTGCAACCGACCCTACCTCTTTGTATTGCCGCCTCTGCTACCTCGGCCGTACAATGAGTCACTGCTTTGGATGCGACTAAAAACTCACGTTACGATTCAAGGTTGTTCTAGAACTAGAAATACAAGTAGAGTTGTACCAAGCACTCGAGGCGTTTTGTGCTGTGACCATCTTAAATTCAATTGGCGCTGGAGGTTTCTGCACAAAATTTGCCTCCACACGTCGCGAATGCTTTGTATTACTGTAGACGTCAAGCTGTTGTGTTATAAAGTCATGCCATTAGACTTATGATTAGAAAAAAAGTTGGACTCTTAGGAAACGCGAGTTCGTTGGTAATTCTGTGTGTATTTTGTGAGGTAAATCGACTCTTCCGATCGATAACTGGCGTCCGCAGTGTTTACTGGCACTAGACGGTCGTCGCAATGGTTCGGAAAATTTGATTCCTCCGTTCCGTAGTTAAATTTACATAATCGCCTGGTGGCAATTAAAAATTTACCACAGTGGCGTCTTCGGACGGTTGAATATTTGATGGTGGCCGTCACCTCTGACACGGGCCCCCCTTTTGTTGCTTCACGGACCCCTGCATATTTTATCGGGCCGCGTCCGGACGGATGGATGCTGGTGGGTTATTAATCTCGCCGGGTCGCGTGATGTAGGTGTGATGCCGCGCAGTTAGTTGGGGCGGGCCGGGGTGTTATGGGCCGTGGACATGCACGGGAACCGCCACCTGCAGCTCATTGATGGATCGCACCTATTCCCGTGTTGTGTTATATTGAATGTAGGGACGGGAGAAGGAGGCGTCCGCACGCGAAACCTTCACTGACTGCAATCTGCGGGATGGAGAGAAGTATAAACATTAATTAGGGGGTGGATTCCCCGGTAATAACGGCATTACGCGGCGCTGATCAAGGAAACGCGCGTTACGAGGCGATTGCGGGGGTGGCTATTGCTTTTTTAACCAAATACCTAGGGTGATAATAGGCCGTTAGCGGGATCATTCAGACAGACCTAATTATTGCGGGCGGGGAGATATTGTTATCGCCTCGTAGACTTTTATTGTGGCATCGGAAGAAACGAACGTGTTTACTCGGTGCGACGGGTTTTTATACGAAATTGTTGGTCGGTGGGTTTTTGCGCCGGGCAAGGCTCTTGATTTCTTCGTGGGCACAATCGGAATCGATACATCAGCGATGGGAACCACCCGAAACCGCACCCTCGTTCTTCGTAAATTCGGATTTGCATTCGGATTTATTCGAAATTCCGCAGGAACAAAGGACGCGTATACGTGTAATGGAAGGGTTTTCGGTCGTGTTGTTTTTAATGCGCTCTCGTGGAATGGCAGCGGCGATGTCGCGTCGCGTTCCCCGCATTTGGTAGGCGGATTACCACAGTCCTCCCAAAACGGTCGATCATTTAAATATAGCGGTGTACGCGATCCTGCAGATAGACATGTTGAGAGTCGGCAGGAATGCCGGCTCCGACCAGTTTCGACGCGAACGGAAAAATCCGTTCCCAAGCCAGGGAACCTACTCCCCGCGCCGCCGCTGGAACATAATGCACATTAGCCGCGAGTCGCTCGTTACATTTTCTGTTAAATTTACCCCCCTGTTGTATCGAATTATTCCGGCACATTTGCATTCCTCCCGTTTGAATATAATCTTAATTTGATGGAATGCCGGTCCCCGCCCCGATAGGCATTCGAGGCGAACACACTTTTGAACTAAAACCCCCGCTCCGCCACCGGCAAAAAAACCTTGGTCCACATAACATCCCATCCAGCGCCGCCACCTAATTATAAAACGCAATTAAGAAACAGCCCTTACGGTAAAATAATAAAACCGGATCGGGGCAAAAACTAAATGAGTTCGCGTCGTGCCAAAAGTGGGAGTGGCGGCTATTAAGACCCGGTGCGTGTCTGGCTCATCGGGTAATAGGGAGAGTCGCACCCGCACCGCATTACTCGTAAATATATATACGTCCATCCTATTCACTTCTTATAACCACCACCGGATAGTATTTGTAATGTAATTACATAACAATCTGCACTTTGCATACCGTCCGGACTCAATAAAACCCCGCATGCCTCAATAACCATTAAAACCTACTACTCCTGCGCGCGTATTCATTAAATCGCTAACCTCGTTTTGTTTTTTCTCTTTGTTCCAGATGCCATGGGTAAGTGGTTTAGCCCTAGAAGGATGACCCTAACTCAGTACTGATTAAACCTGCGCAAGGTAGGGTCTAAACCAATGTATACGTAAACACCCCCATCGTTCCTTGTTTTGTAAGTCTCTTGTATTTCTTTATGTTGTATATTAAATGGTTAATAATAAACGTTGAACGTTCAGTTTAAAAATAACTCTCTTGTTTTGTTTTGTTATGTTAATTTCAACAATGCGGTAACCGTTGCGTGTCTACTCTCCTCTCGCACACACACGCACGCACTCACGTAGTTGTATTTTTAGTTTTGTTTAATTTTATTTCAGGCATACCATATACCCATCCACGTTATTAATAACGGTATCTTTGTGTATGTGAGTGTGTTTTCTTGTAAACGAGTCATTGCGTTCCAGCTTTATTAAACACCATTGGCTGTTGAAAGAAGAATTCTTCTGGGAAATTTTAGAATATTAATGTGCAATTTCGTCGAAATTCGCAAACAGTAGCAAATCCTCTACAAAAATTTGAACTAATTTTTCAGAAAAATATTCCAGGCATATACAGCTATAAAACAAAAGAAAAATCCGAAAATGGGTTACCACTATTTATTCCGGAATTTTCCATCCAAAATAGCTATTTTGCAAAATGCGCACTTTCGATTAAATTTTTTTATTTCATCAAAATCCCCTCCAAAAATTTGAACATATTTTTCAGAAAATATTACAAACATATGCCGCCATAAAATAAAAGAAAAATCCGATAATGGGCTATCACTATTTTTTTTAGAATTTTCCATTAAAAATAGCTATTTAGCAAAATCTGCACTTTCGACTAATTTTCTTCGATTTTAACAAAATCCCCTCCAAAAATTTGAATGTACTTTTCAGAAAATGTTCCAGACATATGTAGCTGTAAAACGAAAGAAAAATCCGAAAATAAGTTAACACTATTTATTCCGAAATTTTCGATCAAAAATAGCTATTTTGCAAAATGTACATTTTCGATTTATTTTCTTTGATTCTACCGAAATCCCCTCTGAAAATTTGAAAATATTCCAGACATATGCAGCCATGAAATAAAAGAAAAATCCAAAAAGATGTTATCACTATTTATTCCGGAATTTTTCATCAAACATAGCTGTTTTGCAAAATGTGCACTTGCGACTAATTTTCTTTGATTTCGCCAAAATCCCCTCCAAAAATTTGAGCCAATTTTTCAGAAAATATTCCAGACATATGCAGCTACAAAACCAAAGAAAAATCCGATAAAAGGTTATCACTATTTATTCTTGAATTTTCCATCAAAAATAGCTATTTTGTAAAATCTGCACTTTCGACTAATTTTCTTTGATTTCACCAAAATCCCCTCCAAAAATTTGAACCAATTTTTCAGATAATATTCTAGACATATGCAGCTATAAAACAAAAGAAAAATCCGATAATGGTTATCACTATTTATTCTGAAATTTTCCATCAGAAATAGCTATTTTGCAAAATCTGCACTTTCGACTAATTTTCTTTGATTTTACTAAAATCCCCTTCAAAAATTTGAACCTATTTTTCAGATAATATTCTAGACATATGCAGCAAAAAACAAAAGAAAAATTCTGGAATTTTCCATCAAAAATAGCTGTTTTGCAAAATGAGCACTTTCGACTAATTTTCTTTGATTTCGCCAAAATCCCCTCCAAAAATTTGAGCCAATTTTTCAGAAAATATTCCAGACATATGCAGCTACAAAACCAAAGAAAAATCCGATAAAAGGTTATCACTATTTATTCTTGAATTTTCCATCAAAAATAGCTATTTTGTAAAATCTGCACTTTCGACTAATTTTCTTTGATTTCACCAAAATCCCCTCCAAAAATTTGAACCAATTTTTCAGATAATATTCTAGACATATGCAGCTATAAAACAAAAGAAAAATCCGATAATGGTTATCACTATTTATTCTGAAATTTTCCATCAGAAATAGCTATTTTGCAAAATTTGCACTTTCGACTAATTTTCTTTGATTTCACTAAAATCCCCTTCAAAAATTTGAACCTATTTTTCAGATAATATTCTAGACATATGCAGCTACAAAACAAAAGAAAAATTCTGGAATTTTCCATCAAAAATAGCTGTTTTGCAAAATGTGCACTTTCGACTAATTTTCTTTGATTTCGCCAAAATCCCCTCCAAAAATTTGAGCCAATTTTTCAGAAAATATTCCAGACATATGCAGCTACAAAACCAAAGAAAAATCCGATAAAAGGTTATCACTATTTATTCTTGAATTTTCCATCAAAAATAGCTGTTTTGCAAAATCTGCACTTTCGACTAATTTTCTCTGATTTCACCAAAATCCCCTTCAAAAATTTGAACCAATTTTTCAGATAATATTCTAGACATATGCAGCTATAAAACAAAAGAAAAATCCGATAATGGTTATCACTATTTATTCCGGAATTTTCCATCAAAAATAGCTATTTTGTAAAATCTGCACTTTCGACTAATTTTCTTTGATTTCACCAAAATCCCCTCCAAAAATTTGAACCAATTTTTCAGATAATATTCTAGACATATGCAGCTATAAAAGAAAAGAAAAATCCGATAATGGTTATCACTATTTATTCTGGAATTTTCCATCAAAAATAGCTGTTTTGCAAAATGTTCACTTTCGACTAATTTTCTTTGATTTCACCTAATTCCCGTTCAAAAATTTGAACCAATTTTTCAGATAATATTCTAGACATATGCAGCTATAAAACAAAAGAAAAATCTGATCATGGTTATCACTATTTATTCTGGAATTTTCCATCAAAAATAGCTGTTTTGCAAAATCTGCACTTTCGACTAATTTTTTTCGATTTTAACAAAATCCCCAAAAAAATTTGAATATATTTTTCAGAAAATATTCCATACATATCTAGCTGTAAAAAAAAAGAAAAATCTGTAAGTGAGTTAACACTATTTATTCCGGATTTTTTCATCAAAAATAGCTGTTTTGCAAAGTGTGCACTTTCGACTCATTTTCTTTGATTTCACCAAAATCCCCTCCAAAAATTTGTACCAATTTTTTAGAAAATATTCCAGACATATGCAGCTATTAAACAAAAGAAAAATCCAATAATGGTTATCACTATTTATTCTGTAATTTTCCATCAAAAACAGCTATTTCGCAAAATCTGCACTTTCGACTACTTTTTTTCGATTTTAACAAAATCTCCCAAAAAAATTGAATCTATATTTCAGAAAATATTCCAACATACAAATAATTATCTACATGAAATTTACAGTTTTAGAAAAAGTCTTCAGGTTATTTGAGGAATAATGTGTAATTTAGTCGAAATTCGCAAACAATAGCGATAAGTATTTTAAATGTCACTGTCACTTTTGACATTTACAGACGTACATACAAACCGACGTACAGACGAGCAGACGTACAGACGAATAGACGTTTAAGATTACTTCATGAACAATGTCTGTGTAGAAAAATTCCGGGGAAAGTATTTTTGAATTTTGCGGTTGAAACCGCGTGGTGTTTTATGCAGAGTTAACTTTAAAACGTTGTGGATCTTTTGACAACGTTCATATTTTTACAAACGTGATGAATTCTGAAAGTAGATTGGTTCGTAAATAATTTTTGTTATCAAACAATTCAGGGCAATTGTGTTTTATATTATTAATGAATTTTGGAATTTCTCGGTTGAAAACCCGTTCAGAACGTTGTGGCTACATACAGACATACATACGAACAGACGTACAGACGTACAGACTTACATGAATATTCAACCTGTTCGTGACTTTGCAACATTGTCTTATTGTCTACAAACAAAGTGATGTTGTCTCAGATTTATTTAGGTATACATTATTTTAACGACAAAATGACCAGGATTTCGATTTTAACAACAACAAAAAACCCGAACTTACGTTTTCATAAATTTAAATAAACCCTGAAGTAAATGTGTACACTTCCCACCAAAAAAAAAAAACGCGCGTTGCTCAATCGGCGCGAAAAGAACGCCGACGACGTACCGTTTATTAAAATAATCGTTCTCGGATTGAAATATATGCAAATTAATGACCGACATTTTCGTTACGTAAAGGCCGCTAACGCGTGAAATCGCATCTCGCGACAGAAGTAAATTGCTGAACTCGCTGCCACAGATTGAAGAAATGAAAGAGAGAACAACAAAAAAAAAAACTAGTCCGTCGACGTCGTCGCGGAGAACGAGATCCGCGCGAATTTCATCGTTCTCAAGGTTAATATACGTCTCAACGGTACTCCCGGAATAAGGTCACGGTCCATCTAATGGTGTTGAAATTAATATGCAACTTTCAAATCGGTAATGTTACCGAAGATTATATCATTCTGCAGGCACATTTTGTATTAAAATAGAAAAATTATTTCGAATCGAAATATCGAATGTGAACTAGAGTTAGGGGACTCAGAGAGCCACCTCTAAAAAAATGAGTTGCGAAGTGTAAATTTGTAAATTTGCAGGTCAATTTCAGTCATGACGTTTTGATCCACAATGTTTTCAAGGTGAAGGGAAAAAAATTGAGGTAAGGACCTTTTTTTCTTCTCATGGCCCCCAATTCTTTCAAATTAGAGTCTACTCTTTCAAATTATTAGTCGACTCTTAAAAATTATAAGTCGACTCTTTGAAATTATTAGTCGATTCTTTAAAATTATGAGTCGACTCTTTAATTTTGGAGGTTGGGACATTTCTGTTTTTTTTTTGCTTTCAACATTTTTTGGGGAAATATTTTCTTGCTTTTTCAACAGACTTATCAACCGACTCCCGGAGTCATGAACCGACTCTTTTCACTATCAAAAAAAAATCATTTCGCCCACCTCTAAAAAAAAAAGAACTTTTTCTGCAGCCGTCCCGAAAATGAAACTTTCGGTATGATTTATTAAATCGAAAGTACCACTTTACATAAATCGTACCGAAAGTAGTTATTTTCGGGACGATTTTGTTTCACTTAAGAAACGATTTCTATACTTTCGGGACGATTTTTGTTACTTTCGGGACGATTTTGCATATAAATTTAGGCGGCCTTGACAAAAATATCAACTTCGTATTAATTATGACAGCGCTTGTCATATAACATTCGTGTGTGATTTTCCTTTTTTCGCATAAAAAAAAAAACGACTGCAGAAAAAATATTGCACGTAACACTTTCCAAAAGTGATTTTACGGGACTCGCAGGATTCCAGGACGAGCCGTAGGCTTCCTACTCATCCTGTAAAATATCACTTTCGGAACTTGTTACGTAAATTACTATTATTTGGCATTAACTTTACATCAAATGCAGACAGAAAAAATAAACAAATAGACCACAGCGATCAGAGACTTACGTCTCTCGGTCACCTCCAGCTGGCTACACCTTCCTATCTTGCATTTCCACAGCATCTTGCATACCTCTATCCCTCCGCCACTTTCACAAAAACCTTCCTTCCTCCCCATCCCTTTACTCTCCTACTTAGCTGCTCGTCCAATCCTTCCCACCTTTAATGTGAACGCAATTATTTGATGAGTCGTTCTGTTTCCATAACTATTTTTAAGGGCAATTTTTGGATAAATCGTTGAAAAGTCAGGCATGCTATGAGGCCAATTGTATCTCCCAAAACCCTCGCGAAAAACCATCCTCGAAGAAAAAGTAGCCGACCTTTAAGTGTAGATAAGACAACCGCAAATTTTCGAACATCCTCGCTCCCAAAACCGTTGGCTGGTTGAAAGTCGGGTTTTAAGACACATCAGATATGTACTTTCTCAAGAACAAATGTCAATTTAAAGTCCGTGACACGTCAGCAAAGAAAACTCGAAAATAGAAAAAATCGAGAAAATCAACTTTCTTAATAATCATCGTAGACCTTTATGTAATACCATTTTCTTTATCAGAAAAACGAGATAAATCGATTGGCGTATATCCAGATAAAATTGCAAAAAAGTAAGCAAGTCACCATAAACTTTGTGGAAAATTTTGAAAAAAGTCGATTTTTTCAGACTTTGAACGGCCATAACGGCTGAACGAAAAATCCAATTTGAACGCCGATTTCAAATATGTATTCCTTATGTGCCAATTAGTCGGGTTTAATTAAAATTGGCGATTCAAATTTTTTGACGAAAACCCCAAAAAATGCATTTGAAATGATTTCCTGAAGAAACCACTGGTTTGATTCGGGGTTTCTATACGTCATTCGAAAGATATCATTAAGACGCATCAGAAAATGTACTTGCGCAAGAACAAATGTCAATTTGAAGCGCGTGACACGTCAGCAAAGAAAAGTCAAAAATGGAAAAAATCGAAAAAACCAAATTTCTTAATAATCATCCTGAACCCTTATCTAATACCTTTTTCTTCATCAGAAGGACGAGATAAATCGATTGGCGTTAAAAATTTCATCCAGAAAACGTTGCAAAAAAGTTAGCAAGTCACCATGAATTTTGAAAAAAATCGATTTTTTCAGATTTTGAACGGCCGTAGCGGCTAAACGAAGGTTGTGCCAGTTTAACTGATACCAACTAGTGATCGACATACTGATTGGTGGCGTGACTCATGGTACGGCCAGGGTAGTAATAGTGATGACTCTGTGAGGGGCGGCTCGTTATATGGAGCCAAGGAGCCATGGTACTACCGATAGTTTCAAGCTAAGCAAGAACTATCAATTTATGCTTAAAACACGCCAGTTTAAATGTAAAACAACGTCTGCATAACTTTAATGCATTGTTCTAGCCTTCAGGGGGAGTATTCAGGCGGACTCTCTTAGTGAGCGTGCGTCTCTTGTTTTGAATCGCGCGGCGAAGGTACTTCAACGTCTTTGATTATTGTACCGGCGGGCATGAATTCGCACAACAATAACCTCGCTTCCTGTCCCAAAAGACGCACGCCATCACTTTTCTGGCAGACAGTGTTTGTTTGAACTTCCGCGGCTTCGGCGACTCTGGATGTTTCCATTGACGGGATTGTTCTTTCGTATCCGGTGACACTGGAGTCCAAGAATTCCTGGCCAAGGTTTCCTAAGCCTGAAGAAATTCGCGGGCCGCTTCAACACGTTTCCGTTTGTTGTCTTCCGTCAGCATTTTCGGGACCCACCTTGCACAAACCTTGGCATACCGTAAATGATCTGTGAACATTTTGTGAATGCAGGACTTGCCGCCATCAGGGAACATCTCGCAGAGGTCCCGAACCGTCACCATTCGATCTTTCAACATTGCTTCTTCCACTTTCGCAATCTTCAAAAACCGATGGCCTTCCAAAACGTTGTCCGTCATGGACGTCTGCACGTCCGTCTTTGAATCCTCTGCACCATTCACGCACGTGTTGCCGGCATATACACTTTTCTCCGTAGACTTTACACAATTGGGCGCAGTGTTTTTTTTTGCACACAAAAACGAATCGCAGCGTAATTCGCATCTGGCGGGAGAAGCGAGTGAGCTCCATCTCTAACGGCTGCCAAGGCAAAACCGAGTGTCTGGTGACTGGAAGAGAGGAAGCCAAACTACAAGCCAGTGTCGCCAAATCCCGCGTAACCGCTTTCCTCGCGTCCGCAGCTCCTTGGGAACCTTTTTTTAAGGACAACCCTCGTATACTGCCATGTTTTCTTTCTGTCCATTTTCCCATGTCTGTTATGACACGCTTGGTCCAGATCGCCTTATTAGTAGATTTGTTCCATTCGTTCTGCCACTTCTCTGTTGTAAAAGAAACTCTTGCCTGATCTTGTTCCTCCTGTCCGACTTTCTTTGTTGTCGTAACTAGATGCCCTGTGTCCGGTATGTCTGGCATTCCTTGGGCTCTTGTGAGTCTGGCTACGTTCCTCTCGTATTCTACTGCAGCTTTTCAAGCCGGGCAGGCTTATAATATTATTGGGCACGAGACTACACTCAGCAGCCTCCTAATCTTTTGGCTTGAAAAATCTATTTCAAACGTTTTATGGTTCCTACATGGACATTTACCTCAAATTTCACAACAATCCGTTGTAAAACTAGCCAGTTATCGCGACCGCATAACCAAGGTGCAAATAATTCGTCTTATTTTCACCTATAATTTCACAAAAATCCATACAAAAACTAGCGTATTATCGCCGATTTTTTAATTGAAAAGCATTGCAACTTATTCGTAAAAATTGTCGAAAATACAGTCGGTTATGCGGTCGAGCAAACTCGCTCGTTTTTCGACGGATTTTTGTATAATTTCAAGAAACCCTTTGAGAGATATCTGACAATCATTCGCAATTGATTTAATTTTTAGTGCACTTGATTGTATAAAAAATACTCGGTTATGCGGTCGAGCAAACTCGCTCGCTTTTCAACGGATTTTTGTGTAATTTCAAGAAACCCTTGGAGAGATATCTGACAATCATTTGCAATTGATTTAATTTTTAGTGTACTTGATTGTATAAAAAATACTCGGTTATGCGGTCGGGCAAACTCGCTCGTTTTTCGGCGGATTTTTGTGAAATTTCAACAAACCGTTTAAGAGATATCCTAGAATCATTGGTAGTGCGGTCTCGATAACTTGCTTGTTGTTTGATGGACTTTTATAAAATTTGTTTTGTATTTTAACACGTTCGCTGCCACTACAATTGGGATTGCACATATGCAAGTATAAAGTTGGACGCAGTAGCGCGTCGGTGGCAGCGAACCTGTTAAGACATATTTATTTGACTAGAATAATGCAGGCTGTATAAAAACAACATACAAAATCACAATATTTAAACATTAGCGACTCCCTTGAGGTTCAATTTTGTCATCAATATTTGGTTCGTTTTTTTTATGCACACTTCTGAATTTTCTTCAGTTGTCACTTTCGAGGCACACCACCGAAAATCCTTTGCCATAGGTTGCCGGGCGCTGGCCCAGTATACATATCAATGTGGGGTATAAGCGAGGATAGTAAGGCTAGATATAAAAGATCAATTCCACGTGGAGTTTTATGAAAAAAAGAAAAAAAAAACATTGCACTCGCCCAGTATGTGTCGTTCGATAACTGGTATTGAACATTTTATGGTGTTTGTAGCTTTTGGGCTAGGAAAGTTTGTGTTTATTTTTCAATTTCGTGTGACGTGTATCGATTGACCACGTGTGTGTGTGTGTGTGTGTGTGTACAGTAGGCGCATTCTGTCGATGGGTGATTTGCGTTTTTCGGTCGGCAGTTCGCGCTATTTGAATATCGAACGTCGCCGGGCGTGATTTATAGCGCTCGCCGGTGAAATTGGCTTTTTACAGTGTGGCAAATTTTTATTTCGGGCACCTAGTTAGCGACGTCAGGAGGACCACCGCGGAGGTGCAGCAGCAGCGGCAGCGGCTGATTTACGACGGCGCGCCGAGATGCGCGCGAGGGAGCTCGCAGCGAAGGGCTTTGAAAATCCCGAATAATTGTATTGTCGAAGGTGTCCCAGAGGTCTGCGGCGGCCGCACAACACGGCCCGTCAGTCACAGTCACGCCGGTGTTCGGATTTCACGCGCATTTGTTGCCACCACGAGCGTGTTCACTTAACGCCTGTGTAATAATTAAAACCGCGCTAAAAACTGCACTTTGCAGTTACGGCGCAAATAAAAGAGAGGTGGTGGAAAAGTACGCTTCGGCCCTTTTTAAATTGGTTTCATTTACAAGCCATTACCGGGCATTGATTGCTTTTGGAGGCAGTTTTACGATTTCGTACGGTTCACGCTTGTACGGACTGTTTGTTATATGAAGTATAAGGTGTTTCCCGGGACGAAGTAGACTGATCTCGCACACGTCCAAAAATACGCCGTGGCACGGACGCCCTCCAGATAAAGGGCGGGACGTCGACGTCGCTCCTTGCGCCTCGTTCTTTCTCTCGTTCCCCCAACGGCGACGTCTCGTTCGCTATTCCGGAGGCGTACAATTCCGCGGGTTCAGGTGATTCGGCGCAACAAGAGATTAGCCCTTATCCGGGGGTTATTAATCTAGTTTTTGTCGCCCGTACACGTATGTAAGCTCCGCTTAGGGTGCCGGGCACGTCAGGCGGCCTGATGCGAACCCACCGCAAATAGATTACGTGATCGCATCCCTGCACATACAAATAGACACACACACAGAGAGAAACAACGTCACGCACACACCAACACTTCCCTATTAAAATTAAACCCACCGCATTCTAATTAACTCTGGAACGGAAAAAAATGTATTAATTACACGAAACGGGGAGAGAAAAACGAAATTTCTTAGCGCGCCCACGCACTCTCCCTTTTCAGATAAAAATATCGCGCACGAAACGAGCGACCGCCAGACAATCGCAATAATAAAGATAAAGGCAATTTGATGAAGCCGCGGATCGCAGGGGCTGGCGGGGGGATGAAACTCTCACGACCCGCAATATTACAAGTAACGCCAGCCAGAGAGCAATCGCGCTGTCAAATAAGAACGAAATTATTAAGACGGAAGCGTTTAGATTGTGTTCCTCTTTCGATCTTTACAAAAAGTCGATTTTTTCAGACTTTGAACGCCCGTAGCGACTAAACGAAGAAACCAAATCGAACGCGGTTTTCAAATCTGTGCTCCTCGGGTGCGAATTGGTCGGATTCAATTAATATTGGCGATTTTAAATTTTTGACGAAAACTTGAAAAACTACCCTACTTGTTACCAAAAAATTGCATTTAAAATGATTTCCTGAAGAAACCACTGATTCGATTCGGGGTTTCTATACATCACTGGAAAGATCCCTTCAAAACGCTTCAGAAAATGTATTTTTGCAAGAACAAATGTCAATTTGAAGCCTGGGAAGCGTCAGCAAAGAAAACTCGAAAATAGAAAATATCGAAAAAATCAACTCTTTTATTAATCATCATAGACCCTTATGTAATACATTTTTCTTCATCACAAGAACGAGCCAAATCAATTGGCGTTAAAAAAATTCATCTAGGAAAAAATGCTAAAAAATTGGTAAGTCACCATGAACATTTTGAAAAAAAAATCGATTTTTTTCAGACTTTGAACGGCCGCAGCGACTAAACGAAGAAACCAAATCGAACGCGGTTTTCAAATCTGTGCTCATTGGGTGCAAATTAGTCGGATTCAATTAAAATTGGCGATTTTTAATTTTTGACGAAAACTTGAAAAACTACCCTACTTGTTACCAAAAAATTGCATTTAAAATGATTTCCTGAAGAAACCACTGGTTCGATTCGTCGTTTCTATACATCACTGTAAAGATCCCTTCAAGACACTTCAGACGCGTCAACAAAGAAAACTCGAAAATGGAAAAAATCAACTCTTTTAATAATCATCGTAGACCCTTATGTATAACCTTTTTCTTCATCACAAGAATGAGCTAAATTGATTGCCGTTAAAAAACTTCATCTAGAAAAAAATGCAAAAAAATTGGCAAGTCACCATGAACATTTTGAAAAAAATGATTTTTTCAGACTTTGAACGGCCGTAGCGGCTAAACGAGGACTCCAATTCGAACGCTGATTTTAAATCTGTTCTCCTTGGGCACAAGTTAGTCGGATTCGATTAAAATTGGCGATTTTTAATTTTTGACGAAAACTTGAAAAACTACCCAATGGTCCCCCCTTCTTACTTTTGCTCAAAAATTGGCTTTAACATGATTTCCTGAAGAAACCACTGGTTCGATTCGGGGTTTCTATACGTCACCAAAAAGATCCCTTCAAGACGCTTCAGAAAATGTATTTTCGCAAGAACAAATGTCAATTTGAAGACCGTGACGCGTCAGCAAAGAAAACTCGAAAATGGAAAAAATCGAAAAAATCAACTTTTTTAATTATCTTCGTTGACCTTCATGTAATACTTTTTTACACCAGAAGAACGACCTAAATTGATTGCCGTTAAAAAAATTTCATCTAGAAAAAATTGCATAAAAGTTGGCAAGTCACCATGAAATGTATGGAAAATTTTGAAAAAAAAATTATAAAACATTTTCTCTTTTCGCGTGAGATTGTTTTAGTATTTAGCAGAGAGAAATCTACATAATTCCTCAGAATCTAATCCCGAATGTATTTTGAGTAAACTTCTAAAGTCGATAGTACATGTTTTTATATTTTTCAAGTTACCGAATTTATAAAAAAATATATATATATAAAACTTTTCCTCTTTTCGCATGTGATTATTTTAAAATTTAGCAACATTTCACGGAATTTAATCCCAAATGTTATTTAAGTAAATTTCTAAAGTATCCAGTCGATAGCAATTGTTTTTACGTTTTTTTTTCAAGTCACCAAAATTATTACATTTTTGAAAAACCTTTTCTTCTTTTTGTGTGGGATTATTTTAAAAGCCTGCTGCAAATTTCGGAATCTAATCCCGAATCTATTTTGAGTAAATTTAAAAAGTGCCAAGTCGTTAGCAATTGTTTTTATATATTCTTCAAGTCATCGAAGTTTTTACATTTTTTAAAAACGCTTCCTCTTCTTGCGTGGGATTATTTTAAAATTTAGCAAAGATAAATCTGCAAATTTTAACAGAATCCACTTCCAAATGTATTTTGATTGAATTTCCAAAGTTTCAAGCCGATAACATTTGTTTTTATATTTTTTCGAGTCGCCGAATTTATAAAAAAAAATCTTTTTTTTGCATGGGATTATTTAAAAATTTAGCAAAGATAAATCTGCAACATTTCACGAAATCTAATCCCAAATGTTATTTGAGTAAATTTCTAAAGTATCCAGTCGATAGCAATTGTTTTTACATTTTTTTTTTCAAGACACCAAAATTATTACATTTTTGAAAAACCTTTTCTTCTTTTTGTGTGGGATTATTTTAAAATTTAGTGAACAGAAGTCTGCTGCAAATTTCGGAATCTAATCTCGCATCAATTTTGAGTAAATTTCAAAAGTGTCAAGTCGTTAGCAATTATTTTTATATATTTTTCAAGTCATCAAAGTTTTTACATTTTTTAAAAACCCTTCCTCGTCATGCGTGGGATTATTTTAAAATTTAGCAAAAAAAAATCCGCAAAATTTCACAGAATCCAGTTCCAAATGTATTTTGATTAAATTTCCAAAGTTTCAAGCCGATAACTTTTTCTTTATATATTTTTTCGCGTCGCAGAATTTATAAAAAAAAATTCTTTTTTTTTGCATGGGATTATTTAAAAAATTAGCAAAGAGAAATTTGCAAAATTTAAGGAAATCTAATCCCAAATGTTATTTGAGTAAATTTCAAAAGTATCCAGTCGATAGCAATTGTTTTTACGTTTTTTTTTCAAGTCACCAAAATGATTACATTTTTGAAAAAACTTTTCTTCTTTTTGTGTGGGAGTCTGCAGCAAATTTCGGAATCTAATCCCGAATCTATTTTGAGTATTTTTCAAAAGTGTCAATTCGTTAGCAATTGTTTCTATATATTTTTCAAGTCGTCGAAGTTTTTACATTTTTAAAAACGCTTCCTCTTCTTGCGTGGGATTATTTTAAAATTTAGCAAAGAAAAATCTCCAAAATTTCACCGAATCCACTTCAAAATGTATGTTGATTAAATTTCCAAAGTTTCAAGCCGATAGCAATTGTTTTTATATATTTTTCAAGTCATCGAAGACTTTACATTTTTTAAAAACCCTTCCTACCTCGTCTTGCGTGGGATTATTTTAAAATTTAGCAAAAAAAATCTGCAAAATTTCACCGAATCCACTCCCAAATGTATGTTGATTAAATTTCCAAAGTTTCAAGCTGATAGCAACTGTTTTTATATATTTTTCAAGTCATCGAAGTTTTTACATTTTTTAAAAACCCTTCCTTTCTCGTCTTGCGTGGGATTATTTTAAAATTTAGCAAAGAAAAATCTTCAAAATTTCACAGAAAATGTATGTTGAATTAATTTCTAAAGTTTCAAGCCGATAGCAATTGTTTTTATATATTTTTCAAGTCATCGAAGTTTTTACATTTTTTAAAAACCCTTCCTCGTCTTGCGTGGGATTATTTAAAAATTTAACGAAGAAAAATCTGCAAAATTTCACAGAATCCACTTCCAAATGTATTTTGATTAAATTTCCAAAGTTTTAAGCCGATAACATTTGTTTTTATATTTTTTTTTCGAGCCGCCGAATTTATAAAAAAAAAACTTTTCCTCTTTTCGCTTGTGATTATTTAAAAATTTAGCAAAGAGAAATCTGAAACATTTCACGAAATCTAATCCCAAATGTTATTTGAGTAAATTTCTAAAGTATTAAGTCGATAGAAGTTGTTTTTATGTATTTCAAGTCACCAAAGTTGTTAGATTTAAAAAAAAACCTTTTCTTCTTTTTGTGTGCGATTATTTTGAAATTTAGTGAACAGAAGTCTGCAGCTGCTTTTGGAATCTAATCCCGAATCCATTTTCAGTGAATTTCAAAAGTGTCAAGTCGACAGCAGTTGTTTTTATATTTTTTTCAAGTCATAGAAGTTTTTACATCGATAAAATCAACTTTTTTAATAATCATCGTAGACCATTAAGTTATACCTTTTTTTTTCATCAGAAGAACGAGACAAATCGATTGGCGTTAAAAAAATTCTTCTAGGAAAAAATGCAAAAAAATTGGTAAGTCACCATGAACATTTTGAAAAAAAACTATTTTTCAGACTTTAAACGGCCGTAGCGGCTAAACGAAGAAACCAAATCGAACGCAGTTTTCAAGTCTGTGCTCCTTGGGTGTAAATTAGTCGGATTCAATTAATATTGGCGATTTTTAATTTTTGACGAAAACCTGAAAAACTACCCAAGGGTTTCGCTCAAAAATTGCATTTGAAATTATTTCCTGCAGAAACCACTAGTTGGATTCGGAGTTTCTACACCTCACTGTAAAGATCTCATCAAGACCCATCAGAAAATGTACTTGCGCAAGAACAAATGTGAATTTGAAGCCCGCGGCGCGTACGCAAAGAAAACTCGAAAAAATCGAAAAAATCAACTTTTTTAATAATCATGATGACCTGAACACATTATTAGAACTAACCAACTCGAATTAACATCTCGTGGGTGATACTTCTCGACGTGTCCACTCCATATTTGTCCGCGGAGGAGCGGTTATAAAGTTTATAACGCCGCAATAATTGTTACGTTAATGTCTGAACGTGTGCGATCGCAGTCGCTGCGGGAGGGCGAGCCCCGGTGTATCTAGTTTTTTTTTTGCCCGGGGTAAGTTTATGGCGTCCTGAAGATATGGACATCACGGGCATGTGTGCCCCGCGACGGCGGGGTCGAAGAGGTCAGAGCGCGCGGGCGCGAGTGTCGCTCTCTTCGCGGTCCGTTTGCCTATCTCGCAGATCTCAATTGTGAAATTGAAAAAACGAGCCACGAAACGGAATGGCATTAAGCCGCTAATCTAGTGGCAAATTTTGCTCCTTGCTCGAGAGCCAACGTGAAAAAGGCCACACGCCGTAAAATGGGATGTATAAATAACTGTCGTCAAAATGCTTCAACACTTGACGGCAACCAGTTTTTAATTTATATTCACATTTAATGCGAAACCATTGAAGAACGTAATGTGAGATCGAAAATAAGGCAATGGGAAGAATGATGGACACTCGTCCAGGAGACGATGGAGAGGTGACACTCAAATCAAAAATTAATTCATTTTGAATTTAAGTTTTTCTCAATTTTTTTTCGAAATGTTCAATTTTTTTGGATTTTTTCTAAGATGAAATTTTTTAACGCCAATCGATTTAGCTCGTTTGGATGGTTTTTCAGGTTTTCGTCAAAAATTAAAAATCGCCAATTTTAACTAAATCCGACTAATTTGCTCACAAGGAGCTCAGATTTGGAAACCGCGTTCGATTTGGATTCTTCGTTCAGCCATTACGACCATATTTTTCGCGTGAGTGTCAGTGTGAATGTTCATGGTGATTTGCCAATTTTTTTCGTAGAGAATCTGCAGCAATAATTACTCAAGAGAATCGTAGCTATAAAATTAATCGCAGAAGTGCCTAATAACTATAAAAATAATTAACCGCGCGTCACTCGGCCGTCCTTTAACGACCCTTAAAATATCGGATTTTTACAGCGCGCCGCGAAAAACACGTTTCGCGGCCGGCTAGAGTGTCGTCCGGTCTTCAGGTGGCCCATTCGGCGATTACGCCCCGAAATTCCGGGGCCGCGGGGCTCGTAAAACCTATCCTTTATATCCGCGATTAAACCGGCATTGTTGTTTTATGTTTATGCTCAACGTCTCCTCGAAATTCCGTTTATGTATTCGCGATTAGGTTTATTGTCAACTTGCAGACATCTGCGGTAAACGCGTGAAGAGTAAATTGTTTTATATCCGTGCAGGACTTAGCTTTACAAATTACTCATATAAACGATGCCGATGACGAATCGATTGCATTCGTTGCAATTTTCTTCCTAAAATCTGCTCTCTACAATTTTTTGTTAATTATTGTTTTCTTTTCTGTGAATACCTTTAGTAATTTACATCTCATTCATGAGTTGAAGGTGATTCATGTACGGCGGGAGGCGAAAATAAGGACGTGCCGACAAAAAAGTAATTACAACTACCTCGAGGTGCTTGCTTTTGCTTAGCCACGGAGCTCCGGGACCAGATTTATGCCCTCATTGTAAAACGGAATTGCTTTTCTGGACGACGTGCACTCTTAATTCGAACGTTTCACTTTTAGTGTTATGTCATTTTTAAGTGCTCTCGGTCCATTATCTCCGAGGGTGTCCGCGACCGTTCAGTATGAGTACTCAGCAATCGATCAATGGAAGTAATGAAAAAGAGACCGTTTACTCCAACGGTTTCAAGTGTATGAAATTTTGTAAATTTTTCGTGCGCAACTTTTCCGCGCAATCGTCCGTACTATTGGAATTCGGTTTGCGCTTAAGAACTTCCAAATCGTATCACTAGGGCTCGCTGTAATAATGGTGGTTAATCTGTCACTTCGGTCAATTCTTCAAATGATCGAATCTGATGTATTTGAATAAAATATTTAAAGTGATTAAGGGGTTATCCTACTGTAAAATCGAAAAAAATAATTGTCTTTAAATAATTCTTTGAAGTGTTTAGAATAATATAGAAAAGGTTTCATGTAGATATTCGAAGTATTGTTTGAGTTACAGCGTTTGCAGCGAAGGAAGAATTGGACGCGCAAGTAGACTACCGAATCGCCGCGCACTTTAAACGTTTTTCTATGTTTTTCAAAGCGGTGTACACGATATCTCAAGCTGTGATTGATGAATCGACTTGAAATTTTGTACACATGTTCAGTGGACTACAAGCTTGGGCGTGACGTACGATTTTGCCAGTACGGTTTGTTTTGCGTTTAATATTAATAATAATAACAGCTCCAACAACTGCGAAATAGTTCCGGAATTTTTTTCTCGCAACCTAAGACGAAAAAGAAAAGAAAATCTCCGTCACGCCGTAGCTAATACCATGTAGTTTATGAGGATATTGTTGTATTTCGTTTCAGACCAACCATATTAGCGTAATCATGTACACTGACGGATGGAGCACGGTAAACATCAGTCGACGCGAAAAAAAATAACGCCTAACAATTTCAATATTTCGTGATGACTAGTTTTACACACACTTGTTATACGAGTACATACACAAATATAAAAATTTACAGTTTTCCCAAAATAAAGTCCCTACTGGTTACAGTAGGATAACCCCTTAAGAACTTCCAAATCATATCACTAGGACCCGCTGTAAAATCTTTGTCTTGGACACGGTCACTCGGTTAAAAAATATGTATTTGAATAAAATATTTAAACTGGTTAACGATGGTTTGGATCTTTTTTGGTACACCGTACCGACACACACCAATTCTTCATATAATCGAATCTGATGTATTTGAATAAAATATTTAAACTGATCAACGATGGTTTAGATTTTTTTTTGGTACACCGTACCGACACACACACACGAATTTCGTATTTATGTAAATAAATTGGGCGCTGGATTCGATTCGAAAATGATAATCGGGCCGGAGAATGCATTAGAATATTAATTAGGCGCGGGGATTGGAATTAGTGCGTTTTATCCGGAGCATATGTTCGCTCGCGTGATGGCGACCCCGTGTGAGTGTGGGCTGTTTTGAAAGAGAGACAAAAAAAATAGAGTGGCGGAGCACCGAGGCCTTTCCTATGTCGAAATAGATGGAACTGATAAAGGATATCCAAATATCGCGTGGAATTTCCATAATTAACGGGTCGAAGATTAATAATGATTCAAAGGAAGAAAAATAATTGTGATGAAAAGTATTATACGCGACCAGATACATATCCTGTCAAAAGGAAATTTTGTCTTTCCATCGTTTACTTTTAAACCGGAAGTGAGACCCGGAAAATTTTTGTTGGAACGTATTATACGTGAGTAGGTGCATATATTGCCAAAAAGAAATTTTGTCTATCCGTCGTTTACTAGCGTTTTTGGGACATAACTTTTAAACCGGAAGTCAGACCCGGAAAATTTTTATTGGAACGTATTATATGGAACCGTATACATGTACTGTCGAAAGGAAATTTTATCTTTCCATCGTTTACTAGGGTTTTAGGGACATAACTTTTAAACCGGAAGTCAGACCCGGAATTTTTTTTTCTGGAACGTGGTTTACATGACAAGATACATATACTGTCAAAAGGAAATTTCGTCTTTCCATCGTTTACTTTTAAACCCGAAGTGAGACCCGGAAAATTTTTGTTGGAACGTGTTATACGCGATCAGATAAATATACTGTCAAAAGAAAATTTAGTCTTTCTATCGATTACCAAGGTTTTTTGAAGCATAACTTTTAAACCGGAAGTGAGGCCTGGAAAATATTTATTGGGACGTGTTATACGAGACAAGATACATATACTCTTAAAAGGAAATTTTGTCTTTTCGTCGTTTACTAGGGTTTTTGGGACATAACTTTTAAACCGGAAGTGAGACCCGGAATTTTTTTGTTGGAACGTATTATACGTGAGTAGGTGCATATATTGCCCAAAAGAAATTTTGTCTATCCGTCGTTTACTAGCGTTTTTGGAACATAACTTTTAAACCGGAAGTCAGACCCGGAATTTTTTTATTGGAACGTATTATATGGAACCATATACATTTGCTGTCGAAAGGAAATTTTATCTTTCCATCGTTTACTAGGGTTTTTGGGACATTACTTTTAAACCGGAAGTCAGACCCGGAATTTTTTTTCTGGAACGTGGTTTACATAACAAGATACATATACTGTCAAAAGGAAATTTTGTCTCTCCATCGTTTACTAGGGTTTTTGGGACATAACTTTTAAACCGGAAGTCAGACCCGGAAATTTTTTGTTGGAACGTGTTATACAAGACAAGATACATACACTGTCTAAAGGAAATTGTGTCTTGCCGTCGTTTACTAGAATTTTTGGGGCATAACTTTTAAACCGGAAGTCAGACCCGGAATTTTTTTTCTGAAACGTGGTTTACTTGACAAGATACATATACTGTCAAAAGGAAATTTTATCTTTCCGTCGTTTACTAGGGTTTTTGGGACATAACTTTTAAACCGGAAGTAAGACCCGGAATTTTTTTATTGGAACGTATTATACAAGACAAGATACATACACTGTCTAACGGAAATTTTGTCTTTCCGTCGTTTACTAGGATTTCTGGGACATAACTTTTAAACCGGAAGTGAGACCCGGAAAATTTTTATTGGAACGTGTTATACAAGACAAGACACATACACTGTCTAAAGGAAATTTTGTCTTTCCATCGTTTACTAGGATTTTTCGGACATAACTTTTAAACCGGAAGTGAGACCCGGAAATTTTTTATTGAAACGTGTTATTCGCGACCAGATACACATACTGTCAAATTTCTTTGTCTTTTCGTTCCTAGTCTCCTGATATAAATCGTGAAAAATTTTCGAAATTAATTTTGCGTGGAAATTCTGAACCACAAATTTTCGATCGATTTTTGAAGAGTAAAATACCTCTTTGCGTTCCTAGTCTCCTGATGCAAATCCAGAAAATTTTTCGAAATTAAATTATGGTACACATTCTGAACCGTAAATTTTCGATCGATTTTTGAAATTAAATATTTAGAGCAAAATTCCTCTTTTCGTTCATAGTCTCCTGATACAAATCCAGAAAATTTTTCGAAAATAAATTAGGGTACACATTCTGAACCGTAAATTTTCGATCGATTTTTGAAGTACAAAATTACTCTTTTCGTTCCTGGTCTCCTGTTACAAATCTTGAAAATTTTTCGAAATTAAATTAGGGTACACATTCTGAACCGTAAATTTTCGATCGATTTTTGAAGTACAAAATTACTCTTTTCGTTCCTGGTCTCCTGTTACAAATCCAGAAAAATTTTCGAAATTAAATTAGGGTACACATTCTGAACCGTAAATTTTCGATCGATTTTTGAAGAGTAAAATACCTCTTTGCGTTCCTAGTCTCCTGATACAAATCCAGAAAATTTTTCGAAATTAAATTAGGGTACACATTCTGAACCGTAAATTTTCGATCGATTTTTGAAGTACAAAATTACTCTTTTCGTTCCTGGTCTCCTGTTACAAATCCAGAAAATTTTTCGAAATTAAATTAGGGTACACATTCTGAACCGTAAATTTTCGATCGATTTTTGAAGAGTAAAATACCTCTTTGCGTTCCTAGTCTCCTGATACAAATCCAGAAAATTTTTCGAAATTAAATTAGGGTACACATTCTGAACCGTAAATTTTCGATCGATTTTTGAAGTACAAAATTACTCTTTTCGTTCCTGGTCTCCTGTTACAAATCCAGAAAATTTTTCGAAATTAAATTAGGGTACACATTCTGAACCGTAAATTTTCGATCGATTTTTGAAGAGTAAAATACCTCTTTGCGTTCCTAGTCTCCTGATACAAATCCAGAAAATTTTTCGAAATTAAATTAGGGTACACATTCTGAACCGTAAATTTTCGATCGATTTTTGAAGAGTAAAATACCTCTTTGCGTTCCTAGTCTCCTGTTACAAATCGTGAAAATTTTTCGAAAATAAATTAGGGTACACATTCTGAACCGTAAATTTTCGATCGTGTTTTAAAATGAAATATTAAGAGCAAAATTCCTCTTTTCGTTTCTAATCTCCTGATAAAAATCGTGATTTTTTTTCGAAATTACTTTTATGTTGAACTGCAAATTTTATTTAGACAACAATTTGATCGAAAATACCTCTTTTTAGTTCAGGAGACTGATGCTCTTTTATTTCTATTCTAAAAATTCTAAATTCTAATTCCACATGCATTCATTCATTCATTCATTCATCATTGACAATGTAGAAGAATCAATAGAATTAATTAGTTTTTATGGCCCTTAAAAGGGCCGTTTTTTTGTGAGTAGGGTTGCCGATAATTCACCGTCGTCATATCTTCAGAAGATGATGGTGTGGTCGACATCCTTTTCTTGGGAGGCGGTTTGTCGTGACGGTCACAAATACCTCTTGTTTCTTAGTATCCTGTTACACATTGTACAATTTTTGGATAGGCTTCTAATTACTTTATTGGGTTACAATTTTTTCGATGTGTTGCCTGATCTGAAAAAAAAGGTACAATTCAATGGCCTACCATGATTATAAAAAAATGACATTTGTACTTGCCCAAGTACATTTTCTGAGGGGTCTTGAAGGGATGATCCTTCCAGTGATGTGCAGAAACTCCGAATCGAACCAGTGGTTTTTTCAGGAAATCATTTTGAATGCAATTTTTGAGCAAAAGTAAGAAGGGTTAAAGCGTACAGAGTAATTATTAAAAAAACATTTTTTGGTCATTTCATGATTTTCGCCATTTTCTTCATAGTATTACTCAGGGAAAAAATGCATGCAAAACGGGTTGGGTCTCAGAAAAATTGGAAAAAATTCATGACGGTTCTTAATGATGGGAAAAGCGTGCAACGTATTATTTTCCCGAAAAAAATTTTTTTGGTCATTTGACGATTTCATGATTTTCGCCATTTTTTTTTCACAGTATTACTAAGGAACAAAATGCATGCACAAAATGTTGGCTCTTAGTAAAAATACAAACAAATAATTTATTGAAGCAACTACTTCTTCCCTGGCTAGTGCCACGCCGGATATTGAATGACACGAAAGAAATTTCTAAAATGTTTTAAATGAAACCATTTCGTCTCTAGCACCGAAAACCGATAGCCTGGTATTTTTCATTGATGGAGAATGATAAACATAAAATATTGAAGAAATTAAAGTAGGGCACAAAATTAAATTAAAACCATCTGCTGTATGTACATCTGACCGAAAACTTAAACAACGGAAATGACTCAAATCTGTATGCAATCTTCGTAATTTACACCAATCACATTTAACTCGCTAAAACCAACATTTTAATCAACACCGGACCAATCAACAGCTCATTACGTACTGCGCATAAATCAATTAGCACACGTGAAGGCAACAAACACGCCGACCGGTAATTGTACACCACGTCCAAAAAATAATAATTATCATAATAAAAAACTTTATTCGAAAACGGGGAATAGTACAAGACATTTGCAGCGCCTTCACAATCCGAAATCTAAAGAGTGGCCAGAAAAAAGGGGAAATTTGCAACTAGAAAATGGGCCAAAAACTGCATAATCTATTCAGCGCAAAAAAAATTATTCGGTAAAATTGTGCAAAAAAAATTATTCGGTAAAATTGTGCAAAAAAAACTATTCGGTAAAATTGTGCAAAAAAAAAATGGATAATTTATCAGCGCAAAATAAATAAACAGAACCGACTGGGTATTCGATAATATTTGCGCGAAATCAGGTGCTAAGTGAAATACTGTTTTTCGACTGCGTAATTTTACTTTCAGTGGTGTTTACATGGTGGAGGTGCCTTAATAAATTTTGGACGCACTCAAAGCTAAGTGGGAACGTCTAATTACAGTTTTGACTCGGGGAGCGTCTCCGAAAATAGCCCATAACTTCAAAGAATTGATACAGGGGGAAAAACGCGTTATTTTCGATTAGAAACATTTTGTTGGATTCCTGCGTCTACTTCCTAGAGCCGCAACGTGTGTGCTGCGCGCTTCTGGCAACACTGCCAACATATTTTTTTTTCGGACGTCTTCAAAAGAGCGGCTCGACGTGCCCAATTAAACTTTTTGGTCTGAATGGAATTCTAGTGCTAAATTAATAACTCGACGGAGTTCAATGCTGCAACATTTGTTTGTTTATTGATGAATAATGAATAACAACTGGGTCGGTCCGTGTGCCATTCACGTGAGTAATTTCCATTTCGATTTCACGTGATCAACTCGAGTTCCGCTTAATTTTATGTAAATTGCTTGGATGTTTGATTCGAGTGGACTTTTTTTTTGTTCGGCTTGTAGATTCGTGGAGATTGTGGAATGTCGGGGTTTTCGTGAAATTAATGAAGTTTTTTTTAGGCGCGGTGTATTTCGTGAAATTGTCTCGGAATGTTACGGTTTCTTCTATATTAGGACTTGCATAATTAGGGAAAAAGTTTGATCGAAATTCTTATGTGCATAAATTTACACGGATACACGCAGTGAAGTTGGAATATTGGGAACGTAACAAATGACCAAATCGCTTGATGCAAAGTGGTGGTAATATTTTGCATCAGCCGATTTAGGCATTCACTCTTTTAACTCGTAGTTCCAAAGGTACGCAATGTAATGGAATATGCGAGGTGTACTTGAATGAATGAATTTTGGGTTTAAGGCGAATCGACATCTAAAGTCATTCGCGCGAGTTCAAGTGCGAGCGAGGTGTACATGCGGAAGTTCAAGTGCGAGCGAATTTATTAAAGGACATTGAATTAGTTCGAGCTCCTTGAACTCCACTATAGCTTGAGTAGTAGAGGTGGCAATGAAGATGGGGTGCGTGTCACTTCGTATTAGGAACTTTTCAATAAAATTGACTTTGTTGGTATCATTTTTGGGAACAAAGTTTCGACCCTTACATCATTATCGTAATTATTAGTACATCAGAGATGCATTGTTGCGACCAATCTCTACTTTCTCTGTCCGTACCATGAACCACGCCGGCGTAGAGCTGCGTTCTTCTGACCAATCTCTATTTCTGCTCTCCGTACAGCAACAATTTACAATCCCAAAAATTACCATCAACCATTTGATTTACGACCGGCGACTATTATAATTTTGGATCACCCACAAAGTCACGCACGCGATTGATGGACAAATTCCACGAGGAAGAGGTGGAAGAAGCCAAGAATAAAGGCGCCCCCCAAAAGTAATTTTTCAATCCTAGTCAATTAGCGGGCGAGAATAATTATTTCCCATCGGTCGGGGAAGGGAAGTGCCAGCCGGCGGTAATGATCCATCGAAAAATGCATTTTTATTTTAGAATCCCGAGCCAGAAGAAGTCGGCCGCCTCGCCGAGAGGACCGTTATTCATCAAGTCGTGGAAGCGCGGGCAGATCATTTTTTACGCTCGGGGACGAGATGGTGATGGTTGATGGTGGAACGGGTCAGTGTAAAAATAGGAAGATAATTGGAAACTATTCGGGACGGTTGCGACGGTTGCTGTGTGGTAATTCGTCGTTTTCAATTTGGTGTAAATATTGCAAACATTTTTTACTAAAAGATATTTTTTTTATAATTGAATTCACTTCATTGTGGATTACCATGTAGTAACAGTCGCAATCATCGCAACAGTTTCTTGTTGTTAGCTCTGGATGAAATGAACAAACAGTTTTTGTTTATAGCCTATAACGACACCAATGCTTTATAGACTAACCTTGCAAAATTTTCAACCCTGTAGTTTTAATGTTTTTTTTGTGAAACTTCAAACTTTTACAAAATGATTCACAAAAGATTAAGCTTGGATACTTCAAATAAATCCAAGTAAGCCAATTACTTACTTTTCACAATAATCACATTTTAGCTAAGAATATTAATTTTTGGCACCCAAAATTTACAAAAAAATTATTTTTAAAAAATCCGAAACAATTGCAGACTTTTAACTTTTTTAAATTGTTCAAAAACGATTGGGTTCTTATATGCCGGAAAAAATTTAACAAGTTAATTAGCTAATTTTTCCATTAATTATCACCAAACACAAAAAAAAAACGATTTTTTCAAAACGCAAAATATGAAAAAACGTTGATTTTTCAAAATTCGATTCAAGTGCAGACTTCAAACTTTTACGAAATGATTTATAAAAGATCAAGCTTGGATATCCCAAAAAAATCCAAGTAAGTACATTACCTAGTTTTCGCAATAATCACCATCAAACCTAAGAATATCTATTTTTGGCAGCCAAAATTTACAAAAAAATTGTTTTAAAAAAATCCGTAACAAGTGCAGACTTCTAACTTGTTTTAAATTGTTCAAAAATAATTGAGTTTTATATGCCAGAAAATTTTGAACAAATTAATTTCCTAGTTTTTCTAATAATCATCATCAAACACAAGAAAATCCATTTTAAAAACGCAAAAGTTGAAAAAACGTTGATTTTTGCAAAATTCGATACAAGTGCAGACTTCAAACTTTCACAAAATGATTCATAAAAGATTGAGATTTGAATTTCAAAAAAATCCAAGTAAGCCAATTACCCAGTTTTCGCAATAATCATCATCAAATCTAAGAATATCTAGTTATGCAGCCAAAATTTAAAAAAAATGTTTTTTTCAAAATCCGAAACAAATGATGACTTCTAACTTATTATATATTATATATTTAAATTGGTCAAAAACGATTGGGTTCTTATATGCCGGGAAAATGGCAGCCAAAATTTACAAAAAAAAAATTGTTAAAAATCCGCAACAAGTGCAGACTTAACTTTTTTTTAAAAGGTTCAAAAATGATCGAGTTTTTAAATGCTAGAAAATTTTGAGCAAAATAATTTCCAAGTTTTTCCAATAATCATCATCAAACACAATAAAATGCATTTTCAAAACGCAAAAGTTGAAAAAACGTGGATTTTTCAAAATTCGATTCAAGTGCGTACTTCAAACTTTTACGAAATGATTCATAAAAGATTGAGCTTTGATATTCCAAAAAAATCCAAGTAAGTACATTACCTAGTTTTCGCAATAATCATCATCAAATCTAAGAATATCTATTTTCAACAGCCGAAAATAGAAAAAGAATGAATTTAAAAAAAAAATCGAAAAAGTGCAGACTTCTAATTTTTTTTTAATTGTTCAAAAACGATCGGGTGCTTATATTCCGAACAAATTTGAACAAGTTAATTACCTAGTTTTACCAATAATCGTCATCAAATACAATACAATCCATTTTCAAAACGAAAAAGTCGAAAAACGTGGATTTTTCAAAATTCGATTCAAGTGCGTACTTCAAATTTTTACGAAATGATCAATAATCAATAAAAGATTGAGCTTCGATTTTACAAAAAAATCCAAGTAAGTACATTACCTAGTTTTCGCAATAATCACCATCAAATCTAAGAATGTCTATTTTTGGCAACCCAAATTTACAAAAAATTGTTTTTTAAAAATCCGGACACAAGTGCAGACTTCTTACTTATTTTAAATTGTTCAAAAACGATTGGGTTCTTATATGCCGGAAAGATTTTAACAAGATAATTACCTAGTTTTTCCAATAATTGTCATCAAACACCAGAAAATCAATTTTCAAAACGCAAAAAAAAAAAAAATTTGATCCAAGTGCGGACTTCAAACTTTTACAAAATGATTAATAAACGATTGAGCATTGATTTTCCAGAAAAATCCAAGTAAGCCAATTACCTAGTTTTCGGACCTTTTTCTTATTTTTTTTGCTCACCAAAATATTTTAGGGACATTTTGTCACTTTTACAAAATTATTCAGATATTACCGTTTGAAACTACAAAAAATCTCCAAACAAGCCAATTACCTAGTTTTCCCAATAATCTGCATCAAATCTAAGGATATCCATTTTCAACAGCCGAAAAACGAAAAACAATGAATTTGAAAAAAAATCGAAAAAGTACGGACTTCTAATTTTTTTTTAATTGTTCAAAAACGATTGGGTGCTTATATGCCGAACAAATTTTAACAAGTGAATAATTAACTAGTTTTTCACAATAAAATCCATTTTCAAAACGCAAAAGTTGAAAAAACGTGGATTTTCCAAAATTCGATTCAAGTGCGTACTTCAAACTTTTACGAAATGATCAATAAAAGATTGAGCTTCGATTTTACAAAAAAATCCAAGTAAGCACATTACCTAGTTTTCGCAATAATCATCATCAAATCCAATAATATCTATTTTTGGCAGCCAAAAATTACAAAAAAATTGTTTTTTTTTAAATTCGAAACAAATGCAGACTTCTAACTTTTTTAAATTGTTCAAAAACGATTGGGTTTTTATATGCCGGAAAAATTTTAACAAGTTCATTACCTAATTTTTCCAAACACAATAAAATCCATTTTCAAAACGTAAAAGTTGAAAAAACGTTGATTTTTCAAAATTTGATTCAAGTGCGGACTTCAAACTTTTACAAAATGATTAATAAATGATTGAGTTTTGATTTTCCAGAAAAATCCAAGTAAGCCAATTACGTAGTATCTTTTGGCAGCCAAAATTTACAAAAAAATTGTTTTTTTTATTCAGAAATGAGTTTTTATATGCCAGAATTTTTTTTAACAAATGAATTTCCTTGTTTTTTAATACTGATCATCAAACACAAGAAAGTTCATTTTCAAAACGCAAAAGTTGAAAAAACGTTGATTTTTCAAAATTCGATAAAAGTGCGGACTTCAAACTTTTACGAAATGATTAATAAATGACTGAGTTTTGATATTCCAACAAAATCCAAGTAAGCTAATAACCTATTTTTCGCAATAATCATCATTAAATCTAAGAATATCCATTTTCAGAAGCCAAAAGTCGAAAAAGAATTGTTTTTCAAAACTCCAAAACAAGTGATGAATTCTAACCATTCTTAAAAATACTCAAAAATGATTGGGTTTTATATACCGGGAAAATTCTAACAAGTTAATTACCTAGTTTTCCTAATAATCATCATCAAATCTAAGAATATTCATTGTCAACAGCCAAAAATCGAAAAAGAATGAATTTCAAAAAAATTCGAAAAAGTGCAGACTTCTAATTTTTTTTTAAATTGTTCAAAAACGATCGGGTGCTTATATGCCGAACAAATTTTAACAAGTTAATTACCTAGTTTCTCCAATAATCATCATCAAACACAAGAAAATCCATTTTCAAAACGCAAAAGTTGAAAAAACGTGGATTTTTCAAAATTCGATTCAAGTGAGTCCTTTAAACTTTTACGAAATGATTAATAAAAGATTGAGCTTTGATATTCCAAAAAAATCCAAGTAAGCCAATGACCTAGTTTTCCCAATAATCATCATGAAATCTAAGAATATCAATTTTTGGCAGCCAAAATTTACAAAAAATTGTTTTTTAAAAATCCGGACACAAGTGCAGACTTCTAACTTATTTTAAATTGTTCAAAAACGATTGGGTTCTTATATGCCGGAAAGATTTTAACAAGATAATTACCTAGTTTTTCCAATAATTATCATCAAACACCAGAAAATTAATTTTCAAAACGCAAAAGTTGAAAAAACGTGGATTTTTAAAAATTCAATTCAAGTGCGGACTTCAAACTTTTACAAAATGATTACTAAATAATTGAGCTTTGGTTTTCCAAAAAAATCCAAGTAAGCCAATTACCTAGTTTTCGTACCTGTTTCTTGTTTTTTTTTTTGCTTATCAAAATATTTTAGGGACATTTTGTCACTTTTCGAACAACTTTTACAAAATCATTCTGATATTACTGTTTTGTAACTACAAAAAACTACCTAGTTTTCCCCATAATCATCATCAAATCTAAGAATATCCATTTTCAACAACCAAAAATCGAAAAAGAATTGATTTCAAAAAAATTCGAAAAAGTGCAGACTTCTAATTTTTTTTTTTAATTGTTCAAAAACGATCGGGTGCTATTATGCCGAACAAATTTTAACAAGTTAATTACTTAGTTTTTCCTATAATCATCATCAAACACAAGAAAATCCATTTTCAAAGCCCAAAAATTGAAAAAACGTGAATTTTTCAAAATTTGATACAAATGCGGACTTCAAACTTTTACGAAATGATTCATAAAAGATTGAGCTTTAATATTCCAAAAAAATCCAAGTAAGCCAATTACCTTGTTTTCGCAATAATCATCATCAAATCTAAGAATACCCATCAACAGAAAAAAAACACGAAAAAATTAGATTTAAAAAAATCAGAAACAACTGCAGACGTCTACCTTTTTTTACATTGTTCAAAAATGTTTGGGTTTTAATATCCCTGAAAAATCATTACAACTTAATTATCTAATTTTCGCTAAAATTATCATTAAACACAAGAAAATCCATCATGAACCAACTCTTTTCACTCGACTGTTTTACTGAGGCAGCTCAAAAAAAGAGTCACTACACACTATTATGTAATGACTACCACACTTCAACGTTTGTGAGTCTTCTAAACTTTTATCTCTTTTCGACATTGTGAAAGAATGTAAATACAGACACCAAAATGTTTATATTATAGCAAATGCTTACTAAAGTCTGGCCGCGCTATGAAGGCATCTGAGGTGCTATCTGTAACCTTTTAAAAACCACTGATGTATAAAGAGAATCGGACAATGGCACCAATAGCTAGAAAGTAAACTGTAAACATCTGTAAGTGTGAAGCAACAAAATCCAATCACTTCAGATGAGTGTTCGTTAATTACCTCGGACGCCTTCATAGCGCGGCTAGAGTATACTATTGCTGCAACTGGGAATATTCGAAAAACGGAAAAATATCTATGATATATATCGGAGTTTATAAATATCGTGATATACACTTGCGTGCATAGAAATCGGCCCACTATAAACTTTTGACTATTTTTTTTTTTGGAAACTATTATAAACGATAAGGACTTGATAAATTTTAACTCAAATTGAAGTATAAAAAAATACATGCCGTTTGAAAGACAATTTTCAAACGGCATGTATTTTTTTTGATCTGATGTATAGTTGTTAAAAAAAATATATATAGTTAAAGTCAAAAGTTTACAGTGGGCCGATTTCTATGCACGCAAGTGTATATAGTCTGGCCGCGCTACGATGGCGTCTGAGGTGATGGTGCAGTATCGGCTTTTATTTGTAAATCGGGGTTCTTGAAAGGTTACAGATAACTTTGGAAATAAAAACATGCATACAACCCAACATATTCGCTTATTTAGAACCTCAGGCATTCGACATCCCGCACAACATGTAAACGAGGGTGGCTTCAGATGCCATCGTAGCGCGGCCAGACTATATCTGACATATCATCTGAACTCTGGTCAAAACCATACAACTAATTTTCCAAAATGCGTTGGAGATAATAAATAATTCGCGCAATAAACGTTTTATAGAATGTTTGCACGCAGATAACGCTTTAGTGTGGGAATGTCCAAGTGCAAAAATCGGAATTTCCTGCCCCGGAGTTTGCACGGCCTAATCCCACAGTCGGTGGTAATTAAGGCGGGATATTTAGACAGGCCGAGATAACGATATTGTAACCATTATATTGTTCATTAGTTCATTACATTTTAATAGTTTGGAAAACAATGGTTGCGTGCGTGGAAATTACGGCATGACAAATCGACTGAGGAACAAATTACTAGAAGGAAAAAAAAAACAGAGCGCGCCAGTACACAAACCTCCAATGGAGCGTAATTTGGGACATAACTCATCATCATCGGAGGCGGGGGGGGGGGGGGGGGGGTGAGGGGGGCGTCGGCTGGGCGGTTGTTGCTGTTTTTTTTTTAATTGCGAGGAAACGTAAACAATCCAGTTTGAATGTTAAAATTGATGGGCGTGTGGATTGTTATGGTAAGTTGGACGGTTGACCAGTTTCGTCACTATCATTAGCCACGGAGACTGGGGGAAAATATGAAGCAGTCAAGAAAATTTTTGCAAGCCATGAGGAATAACAAATTGGCTTTTAAGTGCTAAATTGGCTTTTAAGTGCTAAATTGGCTTGCCTGTAAGTGCCGAGTACGCTTGTCTTTAAGTGCCCAGTTGGCTTGCCTTTAAGTGCCGAGTTCGCTTGCCTTTAAGTGCCAAATTGGCTTGCCTATAAGTGCCCAGTTGGCTTGCCTTTAAGTGCCAAATTGGCTTGCCTATAAGTGCCCAGTTGGCTTGCCTTTAAGTGTCGAGTTCGCTTGCCTTTAAGTGCCAAATTGGCTTGCCTGTAAGTGCCCAGTTGGCTTTCCTTTAAGTGCCAAATTGGCTTGCCTGTAAGTGCCCAGTTGGCTTGCCTGTAAGTGCCCAGTTGGCTTGCCTTTAACTGCCGAGTTCAGTTGTCTTTAAGTGCCCAGTTGGCTTGCCTTTAAGTGCCGAGTTCGCTTGCCTTTACGTGCCAAATTGGCTTGCCTATAAGTGCCCAGTTGGCTTGCCTTTAAGCGTCGAGTTCGCTTGCCTTTAAGTGCCAAATTGGCTTGCCTATAAGTGCCCAGTTGGCTTGCCTTTAAGTGCCAAATTGGCTTGCCTGTAAGTGCCCAGTTGGCTTGCCTTTAACTGCCGAGTTCGGTTGTCTTTAAGTGCCGAGTTGGCTCCAACTTTCCCCAAAATGATGTTTCTAAGAAAGTCCAGGAAAATCTCTGGTAAAGATGTACACAGCTGACGTTAAAACAACTTCCATGCGGTGCTCGTTCAATTATTTCACCCTGACAACTTCAGATTCAATTCGGCTGTAATACGTCTTCGGCTGGACCAAATCAAATTTTCCTTCTCGATCGCTTACAAATTCTCGGTCGTTAACGGGCGAAAAGCGCGCGCGTTTATTAATAAAAAGGGCCGCGGCGGTGCGTGCGTGTGCGTGTGTCGGTTGTTTATCGATCACAGGCGAAGTCCCGATGTGTGTATGTGACATGCGATTCACCTGTTAGCAGGTCCCATGTGGCTATAATGCGCGCACCCTAAACAGATTTTAATGCATTTGAAACAATGACACGGGGCTTCCCCCTCTTTAATCTATTCACCGCGGCGCAATAAAACTCTTTGCGGGTCGAAGATGAGCCCCACGCGGGACCCCCCCTACCCCCCGGCCACGTGAATTACGGCTACGACCGTTTAATTGTGATTAAAGTCCGGATTTTATGCGCGACGAAAGACCAAACGTAAACAGAACGGGAATTGACGGATTCTTCAATTGTCATAAAAAGTAGGGTTAGTGCTGGCGATTAGTTGTACCGAGCAAAGGTTTCGAATTTAAAGCGAAACATGCAATCGTAATCATCGGATGTTTAGAACCAGAGTGGGCGTTTGGTGCGGTAATGTGTTAACATATGGTTGCAACAAGTTGGGGCAATTGGCGGTGGAGCATTTACAAGTGAAAAAATCAACGTTTTTAATAATTATCGTAGACTTTTATGTAATCCCTTTTTCTTCATCAGAAGAATGAGCTAATGCAAAAAAATTGGCACCCTGAACATGTTAAAATTTTTTGGAAAAGTCGATTTTTTCAGATTTGAACGACCGCAACGGCTAAACGAAGAATCCAAATTGAACGCGGATTTCAAATCTGTGCTCTTCAGGTGTAAGTTAGTCGGATTCGATAAAAATTGGCGATTTTTAATTTTTGACGAAAACGTGAAAATTTTCTTACTTTTGCTCAAAAATTGACTTTGAAATAATTTCCTAAAGAAACCACCGGTTAGATTCAGGATTTCTATACATCACTGGAAAGATCGCGTCAAGAGGCTTCAGAAAATGTACTTTTGCAAGAACAAATGCCACTTTGAAACCCGTAACGCGTCAACAAAGAAAACTCGAAAATGGAAAAAATTGAAAAAATCAACTCTTTTAATAATCAGCGTAGACCCTTATGATGTAATACCTTTTTCTTCATCAGAAGAACGAGGTAAATCGATTGGCGTTCAAAAAATTTATCTTGGAAAAACTGCAAAAAAAATGGCAAGTCACCATGAACATTTTCAAAAAAGTCGATTTTTCTTACTTTGATCGGCCGTAGCGGCTAAACGAAAACTTTAAATTGAAAGCGGTTTTCAAATCTGTGCTCCTTGTGTGTAAATTAGTCGGATTCAGTTAAAATTGGCGATTTTTAATTTTTTGACGAAAACCTGGAAAACTACCCAAGGGTCCCCCCTTCTTACTTTTGCTCAAAAATTGCATTTAAAATGATTTTCTGAAGAAACCACTGATTCGATTCGCCGTTTCTACACATCACTGGAAAGATCCCTTCAAGACGCCTCGAAAAATGTACTTTCGCAAGAACAAATGTCAATTTGAAGCCCGTGACACGTCAGCAAAGAAATTTCGAAAAAGTAAAAAATCGAAAAAATCAACATTCTTAATAATCATCGTGGACCTTTATGTAGTACCTTTTTTTTCATCAGAAGAACGAGATAAATCGATTGCCTTTAAAAAATTTCATCCAGAAAAAAATGCAAAAAAGTTAGCATGTCACCATGAACTTTATTGAGGATTTTGAAAAAGTCGATTTTTTAAACTTTGAACGGCTGTAACGGCCGAACGAAAAATCCAATTTGAACGCGGTTTTAAATTATGTGGTCCTTGAGTGCATATGAGTCGGATTAGACCAAAATTGGCGATTTTTTATTTTTGACGAAAACCTGAAATTCCATCCAAGGGTCCCCCCTTCTTACTTTTTCTGAAAAATTGCACTAAAAATGATTTCCTGGAAAAACCACCGGTTCGAATTGGGGTTTCTATACATCACTGGAAAGATCTCATCAAGACGCTTCAGAAAATGCACTTTCGCAAGAACAAATGTTAATTTGAAGCCGGTTATGCGTCAGCAAAGAAAACTCAAAAATCATAAAAAATCGAAAAAATCAACTTTTTTAATAATCATTGTAGATCAGTAAAGTATACATTTTTTTAATCATAAAAATGAGGTAAATCGATTGGCGTTACAAAAAATCGGCCATCTTAAATAGCAAAAAAGTTTTCAAGAAAATTTGGAAAAAATTCTAAAAACTAATTTTTCTAGATTTCTTTGCGAAATGTATACCATTAAAGTATACATTTTTTTAATTATAAAAATGAGGTAAATCGATTGGCGTTAAAAAAATAGGCCATCTTAACATAAATAGCAAAAATTTTTTTTAGAAAATTTGGAAAAAATTCGATTTTTTCAGTCTTCAAACTATTTTTTCTAGATTTCTTTGCGAAATGTATTTCAACCATGTCCCCGGGCTACTGTTTAAAGAGCCGTTGGTAATGACACGATATTAATAAATAATAAATCAGTCGGTATTTACGGTCGTCGGTAATTAATACAAGCTGTGTGCGTTTAGTTTATTATTTATGGCCATTATGTAAAGTGCGGAGTGATTCCTGGACATGCACACGAGTATAAATATATATTTACGCGTCGAGACATGCCGTTTGTCATAATTAGGGTTTACCGATTTGTTTGGGCCGATTTTATAATAAACAAACCGGAAAAGTTTAAAACATGAATTTAAAAAAAAAACTACAACGCGGTTACAACTAGAGATCGAAAAAAGGGTTTCACAAGAAGTCTTTCCAGAACTCCTCGGTAAAATTAGCCTTGAGGCATAAATTCAGACTTTTTTTTCAATTACAATTAGACATTGAAAAAAAATAATCATAATTAAGATTTACCGATTTGTTTGGCCATTTTTATGTAAAATTGAAAAAACTTGAAATTTGAACTAAAAAAATTTCAAGGCCATTACAATTGGATATTAAAAAAAAGGTGAGTTCAGCTCACCTACAAAAAGCTGGAATGTGCAAATCAAAAGATCAAAAGTATACTTTACACAATTAGAGATTGTAAAAAAGGTGAGCTCAGCTCACCTCCAAAATGACAGAATGAGCAAATCAAAGATCAAAAGTATACTTTCGATTCACCATCCATCGGTATACAACTTGGCCATTTCCGGTTGAAGTTTTTTTTTGCGTGTCGACCGCATGCACAATCCGCGTTCCCGGATCGAACGTAAATCTCCTCCCCGGAGCCGTCTTTCCCCGTGAAGACCGCGGAGCCCGGATCCCGGCGTCCCGTTTAATTTTAATTAGTCCAATTTAACGATCTTATCAACCGTGCGGCCATAAATCAGCGGGGAACGCGCCGTAATGCGTAATTAAACGGCAATAAATTTATATATCGGAATATAATTATTCCCGGGGCTCGATTTTTCAATTGTTTTCCCGTCGACCGGGGAAAAACTCGCCCGCCTCCCCCCTTCCCCCTCCCCGATCGATCGATGAACGCACGTACACAAACGGTGCGGGCCGACGATGGGTTTATTTTCCACTTAACGAGCAATGAAAATCACGAAGGTTTAGAGAGGAACGGACTTGATTATTTTGTTTCGAGTAAGAATTTTCTTATCAGCGGCTGTTATTAAGTGCGCGAGCAGTTGCCCCAGCTTGCTCGAACCAGGGGCGACTCGTTATATAGAGCCAAGGAGCCATGGCACTACCTGAGGTTTTAAGCTAAGCAAGAATTTTTAACCGTTGAGAACGGATAACGCGAAAATACCTTTTGTTCTTCCCCGAAACGTGAATCATGAGAATCGCGCTTCACACTTGGATCATTTAAAAAAAGATACCTGTTTATATTGTATAAGTGGCTCTACCATCAACATACTAACATACGTTCACTCTATCATAGTTGGTTGTTAATAATCGGCGGTTTTCTTATCTGTAGCTGTTATTAAAAGTGCGAGCAGCTGCCCCAGCTTGCTCGAACTAACATACGTTTACTTTATATTAGTTAACTGTTAGTAGTCGGCAGTTTGAGTACGAATTTTCTTATCCGTGGCTGTTATTAAGTGTGCGAGCAGTTGCCCCCAGCTCAGCTTGCTCGAATCATCATACTTTCACTCTACCTTAGTTGGCTGGTAATAACCAACTAAGGTAAAGTGAAGGTGCGAGTCGCCCTAGCTTGCTCGAACTAACATACATTTGTTCTATCCTAGTTGGTTGTTAATAATAACTTATTAACAGGTTAAGTGGAAGAGCAGAAATGGTGGTTAGCCTTCTAAACTTCGCCTATTTCTACTCATGTATTTATTTCAACTGCATTTTTTCTTTAAATAAAGACAATTTATTATTATTATTAATAATTGACGGTTTGACTATGAATTTTCTTGTCTTTGGCGGTTATTAAGTGTGCGAGAAGTTGCTCCAGCTTGCTCGAATCATACTCTATCTTAGTTGGCTGTTAATAATCGACGGTTTTCTTATCTGTAGCTGTTATTAAAAGTGCGAGCAGTTGCCCCAGCTTGCTCGAACTAACATACCTTCACTCTATCTTAGTTGGTTGTTAATAATCGATTGTTTGAGTACGAATTTTCTTGTCTCTGACAGTTATTAAGTGTGCGAGCAGTTGCTCCAGCTTGCTTGAACTATCATACGTTCATTCTATCTTAGTTGGTTGCTAATAATCGATGGTTTTCTTATCTGTAGCTGTTATTAAAAGTGCGAGCAGTTGCCCCAGCTTGCTCGAACTAACATACGTTTACTCTATCTTAGTTTGTTGTTAATAATCAACGGTTTGAGTACGAATTTACTTATCTGTGGCTATTACTAAGTGTGCGAGCAGTTGCCCCAGCTTGCTCGAACGTTCACTCTATCTTAGTTGGCTGTTAATAACTGTTAATAATCGACGGTAAATCTAACCAGACTTCATAGAAACAATATTGGCTGCCCTCGAAAGCAAATTTTGCAAACAAAAAATGAACTTTTTTCTAAAATTGCTTCAAGAATTCCACATTTATGTCGACAGATATATCAAATATTGACAGATTAACCTTAGATACTGTGTTTTTGCAATTGTTTAAAAAATCCATCCAAACTTAACACTAACAAAAATGGCTGTGCTCGAAAGAAAATTTTGAGGAAGAAAAATTAACTTTTTCCTAAAATTGCTCAAGGAATTCCACAATTACTTCGACAGGTGAATCACATTTTGACAGATTAACCTTAGATAATGTGTCTTTGCAATTGTTTAAGAAAATATATCCAAACTTCACACAAACAAAAATGGCTGCACTCGAAAACAAATTTTGAAGACGAACAATTAACTTTTTTCTAAAATTGCTCTAGAAATTCCATATTTACTTCGACAGATGTATCAAATTTTGACAGATCAAACCCTAGATATGTTGCCTTTGTAAATGTTTAAATAAATCTATCCAAACTTTACACAAACAAAAATGGCTGCGCTCGAAAGGAAATTTTGAAGACGAAAAATGATTTTTTTCCTAAAATTGCTCAAGGAATTCCACAATTACTTCGACAGGTGAATCAAATTTTGACAGATTAACTCTAGATAATGTGTCTCTGCAACTGTTTAAAAACATCTATCCAAACTTCACAGAAACAAAAATGACTGCCCTTGAAAGCAAATTTTGAAGACGAAAAATACATTTTTTTTTAAATTGCTCAAGGAATTACACAATTATTTTGACAGGTGAATCAAATTTTGGCAGATTAACTCTAGATAATGAGTCTCTGCAATTGTTTAAAAAAATCTATCCGAACTTTACATAAACAAAAATGGCTGCCCTCGAAAATAAATTTTGAAGATGAAAAATGATTTTTTTCCTAAAATTGCTCAAGGACTTCCATAATTGCTACGACAAGTAAATCAAATTTTGACAGATTAACTCTAGATAATGTGTCTCTGTAATTGTTTAAAAACATCTATCCAAACTTCACAGAAACAAAAATGGCTGCCCTCGAAAGCAAATTTTGAAGACGAAAAATGAACTTTTTTCTAAAATTGCTCCAGAAACTCCACATTATTTTGACAGATGAATCAAATTCTGACAGATTAACCTTAAATAATGTGTCTCTGCAATTGTTTAAGTAAATCTATCCAAACTTCACAGAAACAAAAATGGCCGCCCTCGAAAGCAAATATTGAAGACAAAAAATGAACTTTTTCCAAAAATTACTTTAGGAATTCCACATTTATTTCGACAGATGTAGCAAATTTTGACAGATTAATCTTAGATAACGTGTCTCTGCAATTGTTAAAAAAAATTATCCAAATTTTACACAAACAAAAATGGCTGCACTCGAAAACAAATTTTGAAGACGAAAAATTAACTTTTTTGTAAAAATTGCTCTAGAAATTCCACATTTATCTCGACAGATGTATCAAATTCTGACATATTAACCTTAGATAATGTGTCTCTATAATTGTTTAAGAAAATTTATCCAAACTTTACAAAAACAAAAATGGCCGCCCTCGAAAGCAAATTTTGAAGACGAAAAATGAAGTTTTTCCTAAAATTGCTTTAGAAATTCCGAATTTATTTCGACAGTTGTACCAAATTTTGACAGATTAGCTCTAGATAATGTGTTTCTGCAATTGTTTAAAAAAAATCCATCCAAACTGCACACAAACAAAAATGGCTGCCCTCGAAAACAAATTTTGAAGACGAAAAATAAACTTTTTTCAAAAATTAATTTAGGAATTCCACAGTTATTTCGACAGTTGTACCAAATTTTGACAGATTAATCCTAGATAACGTGTCTCTGCAATTGTTTAAGAAAAAAATATCTAAACTTTACAGAAATAAAAATGGCTGCCCTCGAAAGCAAGTTTTGAAGACGAAAAATGAACTTTTTCCAAAAATTCCTCTAAAAAATCCACATTTATTTTGACAGATGTATCAAATTCTGACAGATTTACCTTAGATAATGTGTCTCTGCAATTATTTAAGAAAAAATATCCAAACTTCACAGAAACAAAAATGGCTGCCCTCGAAAACAAAATTTGAAGATGAAAAATTAACTTTTTCCTAAAATTGCTCCAGAAATTCCACATTTATTTTGACAGATGTATCAAATTTTGACAGATTAACCTTAGATAATGTGTCTCTGTAATTGTTTAAGAAAATGTATCAAAACTTGACAGAAATAAAAATGTCTGCGCTCGAAAGCAAATTTTGTAGACAAAAAATGAACTTTTTTCTAAAATTGCTTTAGAAATTCCACATTTATTTCGATAGTTGTACCAAATTTTGACAGATTAACCCTAGATAATGTATTTCTGCAATTGTTTAAGAAAATCTATCCAAACTGGTCATAAACAAAAATGGTTGCCCTCTAAAACAAATTTTGAAGACGAAAAATAAACTTTTTTCTAAAATTGCTCTAGAAATTCCACATTTATTTCGACAGATGTACCAAATTTTGACAGATTAACCCTAGATAATGTGTCTCTGCAATTGTTTAAGAAAATCTATCCAAACTTCACACAAACAAAAATGGCTGCCCCCGAAAGAAAATGTTGAAGACGACAAATGTACTTGTTTCTAAAATTACTCTAGAAATTCCACTTTTATTTCGAGAGATGAATTAAATTTCGACAGATAATGTCTCTGCAAATATTTAAAAAAATCTATCCAAACTTCACAGATACGGTTTTCTTATCTGTAGCTGTTATTAAATGTGCGAGCAGTTGTCCCAGCTTGCTCGAACTAACATATGTTCACTCTATCTTAGTTGGTTGTTAATAATCGATGGTTTGAGTACAAATTTTCTTATCTTTGGCTGTTATTAAATGTGCTAGCAGTTGCCCCAGCTTGCTCAGCTAACATACGTTCACTCTATCTTAGCTGGTTGTTAATAATCGACGCTTTGAGTAAAATTTTCTTATCTGTAGCTGTTATTAAATGTGCGAGCAGTTGCCCCAGCTTGCTCGAACTAACACACGTTCACTCTACCCTACTTTACATTTATCCAGAATGAAAATTATGAATGGACCAGATTATTTAATAATTTAATCGACGGTTTATGTAATAATTTCTAAAAAAAGATCCTGAATGAAAGATATAGATAAGACGTTGCCGGTACCAGAAGCTTTTTTTGGGAGAACGATGACCGCGCGCTTTCGAATATTTATTTTATCTAATGTTCGGCACAAAAACCTTCGCGGGAGACGATGATTCCGCTCGAATCTTTCGCACGCCGGAGAACTTTTTTTTTTATTCAATTACCGCCGAGTTACGCAAACACGGCGGATTTCACGGCGAGTGATTGACATGTTAATTAACCTATGATGCTTCATTAAATTCCGCGGCGGAAAATAATAATCGCCGCGTGTGCATTCGCGTGGGAGAGAGGGAATTATTACATGTGTGATTGCTATCAATTTCAATCTTTTTTTTTTTCGCCACAGCGACATTGCGTGCATGCGATAAATATGTTAAAAAGAGAGAGAGAGAGAGTCAACGTATTCACTGGGAAGTTGACTTAAGTATTCGTGTCCGAAAATTTAAGATTTCGGTAATGTTAATTCTGCTAATTATAATAATGGTATCTAATTTAAAACAGCTCATGTTAACACCAAAAACATTCAAATCTGACGTTTTGGATGATTATCAATAAATTTAGTAAAGACGAAATATAGCCTTAATAAGGCTGAAAGGCCTCTGATTGATTGCCAGTTAATAACTGTAATATGATAACATTTTTGATAATTGCGTTACAACTCGCGCTATATACTATACTTTACTATATGTACTATACTTTACCTACGACCTTATATTTATTCGCTTAAACTAGAGACAAATTGAAACTGTGTGGGTAAGTTGAAACCTTTAAAAAAAGACTTTTGAGGCAAGAGTTATGCAAGACGGTATAATCCTAAAAGAAGAACAACTTGCAGCCCTAGAAAAGGTCAAAGAATAAAAGGAAGCTAATGGTGAAATTGAGACAGAACATCCAGGTCACATTAATTGATCAACTTTACAGACACCCATCGTTTTACTCGTTCTAGAATGATGCTTACGATGCTAAGATATCATTGTGAATGAAGCTAGAGTACCGATAAGGCATGCCGAGGAGTTTAGTGTTATAACCAATATTTTGTAATCTGACATGATTATGTTGTACAAACTTTTAAACGTATTTGCAAACAAATATTATTCTTAAACTTTCGTGCTTGTGCGTCCCGCCTCGCGCCGGCCCTTATCTAAATTTATATGATCATCTTTAAAGGCAAGAAACGAAATTTTACAACACATTTTCATCGACTACAATAATCCGTATTTCCGAACAGAATATAACAAGTGTTTTTCATGAAGGCAATTAATCAGTGCACGTCTCTGTGTGTGTGCTCCGGACTGTTGTGTCGCGTCGCTGTTCGTTTATATTTTTTTTTCCCATGTTGTACCGAAATCGTAACGAAATATTTATAGACCGAATGAATGGCCCCCTGTGCACGAAACACGACCGTGCTGCCATCAATACGGATCGAACGGACGGGATTCGGGCCTGTTCATAATTTCCAGAGGCGTGCATGTGCTTGACATGTGCGGCGATTGAAAAACGGAAAAAAACGGAAGCAAAAAAAAAATTGTTTTATTTGGATTTTATTGCCGGGTAAGATTTTTAACCCTTTCGTGTAACGGGAACACTGCGACGGTTTAATTTACGGACTGAAGGAACATTTTTGATAAACTGGAAGTTGTGAAATAGACTGGAAGAATAATATTTGTACATACATCAAATAAATTGTGGTAAAAAACATATTCAGTGTTTCTATAATGAATTACCACGTAGTAACGGTCGCAACCATCACCAAGACTAGAAATTGTGAAATAGAAGGGGAGATATACCCTTTCGTGACGGAAACACTGCGTCGCTTTAATTTATGGATAAACTGGAAGTTGTGAAATAGACTGGACGCAAACTCTTAAGAAATTGTGAAATAGAAGGGGAGATATACCGGACGCTAAACTACAAAACTACAATTAAGGTAACACTATTTCCTGCTTAAATTTAAGTTTTGGCGGCCCAATACTTAAGCCCTGTTAATCTGCACTCCATTTTATTTTATGTATTTTACACCGAACGGCTTTATCTTCATTTGAATTACTCGCGTGTTTATCGCGACTTTAACGTAGGCAACCAAATCAACTACCGTCTCAGTCCGTGGCGCGCCGTCATCCTACGACGATCACGCTTCTTCCTTCAGTTTTGCCGTCGTCTATTTTGGCCATTATCTTGCCCACATAACACCAAACTAGAACGCGTAGTGGTAGGCCGCCATAAATTCGAAACCGAACCACCTACAGTTTAGAAGAACAGTTGGTCGTTCTTCGAACGAATTTTTACACGACGGTCGTCGTCGGTGCGCTCGTTAATGGAATCCGAATCCGACTTAAATCACTTCCAACATAAAGAAAGCCATTACGGAATTGATTTAGGTGATGGAATATTTTAGCTGAAGTCCGCCATTATTGCATAGTTTTGGAAATGAGACACAATTTCATAAGCAAAACGTTAATTTTAACACTTTTAAAAGTCCGCCATTACTTGAAAATCAGACGTATTTCGTAAGCAAAACGTTAAATTAAACTAGTGAACGTTATAAGAGATGGTTTATTGTATTTGGAATTAGTAAAACAAGAGTGACGAATTTTAACGTGCCGTTAAATTTAACGTTTTGCTTACGGAATACGGAATAACTTGCCGTGTTCCATCACTTTATATTGGATTCAAGATACTAAAAAGGGTTTGAACTATGTCAAAATATTAAGACAAACATATTTCAAAGGTGTTCGTCGTGTATTAAAAGGGTTTGAAATATATGAAAAATTTTTCACACGTCGAACACATTTCATACGATTAATAATCTAGAATTAAACCGAATGTGCCACTTGATGACATGTTTAATACCTTTTGATTTTTTTTTTGTTCGGGACCAAGAATAAATTACGTCGCGGAGCCCCGATCATTCACGCTGTTTATTTGACGTTTTCAGTTCAGACTTAAAATTAAACCGCACCTGGGCGGATAAATTCAATTGTTGCGTTGTGCGCTGAAGATGCTATTTCTACCCTCGCGATTTTTCCGCGAAACGGCCAGCTTCTCAGTTGGCAACGGTCGGGAGATTCGTTGCGGATTTAATTTGAATATTTTAAACCGATTCGGCGGATTTTGCCAAAAAAAGTTTCACGCAAAAAAAAAATGGACAGGAACGTTTTCAAATTTGTGGACTTCATTTATTACGTGATGATTAAACGGATTAATGGATGGATTAGAATTAGAATTTAAAAATACAACAGAAATAACTTCCATGTCGTTAAATCGATAATTGAAAATTGCAAAATACGACTTTTTTTGTTTTCATTTAATCAACACGTTCACTGCATTACGGGGCATATTTGTCCCGTCGCACAGTGGGCCACAGCCCAAAAAAAAACTGGCCATCGTATAAAAATGTATTCAGGGTGCCCGGATTTCGCAGGGACAACATGAGCAACTTCTGTTAGAACACTAAAAATTGGCACAAATCAAATTGGTTTTATGAAGTGGCAATGAAGGTGTTAAAACTGCCATGCAAATTGGTTCAAGCCGCATCTCGGTATCTTGGATAGCAGGGAAAGAAATTGGGAGATTTTGTTTTTATTTTTATTTTGAACAAGTGAGCCATGACAAGTGAGATTTGGGGGGTGGATTCTTAATGAGCTCTCGACTCTTCACCTTTTTGCTAATTTGACCATCTCTCTATCTCTTCAAATACAGAAGTTGCCCATGTTGTCCCTACGAAATCCGGGCACCCTGTATATAATTGCAAAATGTTTCGTTAATTTAGGTTTTTGCGGTCGTCGATTATGAATTCCATGTCAAAATTTTGAAATTCAAAATGATCAAATATGTCAAAATGCATCAAATTCGCGTAAAATTGCAATTAAGAGCGTTTTTGAAGTCGTTAAAAATTAACATTTCAATATTGCAAAATGGTCAAACATGCAGTCAACTATACAGGGTTGGGCAAATGTGTCGGAACACCTAATATCTGGCTAAACGTCTGTTGTTTCTTATTACTTTTACAAGAAATGTTTATAGTTTTATTTATTCCATTCAGTGACTTACTTTGATTTTCAGAATATGATGTCATCAGCAGTTTTTTTTAAATAAATTACTCTGTATATTTTTACTTTTTCAAATAGACACCTTTTCAACAATTACAATAATGTAGGGTTTGGCGGGTGTACGATTTGTGGTTTTGTAAATATCAAATAAAATAATTCTATAATGAGTTCATTTTGTTATGCAATTCGTTTTATTTATTTATTATGTTTTTTATTTATATCCGACTATCGAAATCCAAAACTGGCTCGCGATACTATTGAATACATTTTTTTCAACGCCCTACCAAATGATGTTAAATCTCTATCTTTTAATTTACTCGCATTAAGAAATACCTAATGTAAAAAGCACATTACAGTTTTGAGGAATTTCTGAATGATACTCATTTAAGTATATGATTGTATATGCGCCTATACCTATATGTTTTACCTGTATTTTTAATTTTAAGTAGTCTCATTTTCGTATTTTCAATTTTTTTTCTCTTTACTTGACCTTTGTAAAAAACTGTGAGTTTTCTGGCACCAATAAAATTATTATTATTATAATATCATTCATTTATTATATATTCATTATTCATTGTTTGTATATTTATTTATTAGGTTATATATCCGGGCATGTCAATAATAACTAAAACGTTACTTGGTGCTTGCAACGAATTTTCACGAAAAGTCGCGATAAAATAAATTCGGGCAATCTCGGGCAGCTAAATTTATTAAAATCCAGTGAAGTGCATATAAACTCGTCATACAAGCTTAATAACAAAGCGGTGCCGCGCGGTGCTAATTTTGTAATGTTGACTTTGTCTAAAATTCGATTTGCAAAAAAGATGTTAGAATGTTTATTTGTTTACTGTGGATGTTTTTCGTTTTAATAAATTGAAAAAGGACTTAACTTACCCTTAGAGGTCCTATCTACGCCATATGCTGATTCAATGGCCAGGTTTTTATAGGCTGTGGCGTCGTGGAATATAATTCTAACGAACGTCCCTAAGGGCGGAGGTTGTAACTTCGTCGTATTTTGACGGAATTTAAAGTTTTTTGGTACCGATCACAAATTAACCCATTACATCCCATGACATCCCTCTCACTCTTTTTATTTTAGTTTTATTTTATTTTATTTCTACTTTTATTGTTTATTTTATATACTTACATTAATGTATTATTTGTTTTTAGCTGTATTTTGTCATGTTATCCTATTATTGGACATCTTGATGTCTGTTGGATAATAAAGCCCATTATTATTATTATTATTATTATGACGCAATTTTTTTCAAAAGAATTTCTAATTTTTAGATATTTTTTAAAACTAAATTTGGTGAAATAGAATACAATCACTACTAAATATTTCTTCTACTGTCAATTTTTCCGTAAATAAACATTATTATTATTATTAATACAAAAGAGTTCAATGTCACTGATACATTCTATAAAGTTAATAACATTGACACTAGGTGTCACTAAAGCCTACGATGTTTGTTGTACTCGCTGGGAAGAAATGGGTTGATATTAATCTGTGGTACCGATTAAGGGGGACTTATACCTTGTAGACAAATTTTGGAGCGTATTTTCAAGCACATATTGTAAAAAAAAATTAGAAAAAAATTCGACACGAACCTTTTTTTACTTTCTTCGTTACGAAGTTGTTATCCAAAATTAATTGTTTATAATTACGAAACGATAATAGTTACATCAAATGTATATTAATAATAATTGTAGATAATACCAAAATAAACAACTGAAGAATAAGTTTTTTTCGCAAAAAAAATTGTATATTTCAACTGCTCCAATGAATTGCCGAAGAAGTTTCTTCAACCCAACAGGATTTATAGGTTAAAATAAAGTTGATACGGTGGGTGGTGGGTGGGCCCTATCCTACAATCCAACCTGTTGCCCCCACTCCTATATTTGCACCAATAAATATGTGAATCACAAAAACTTAAAAGTTTTAAATGTCTTTCTTACTCTTGTATTATTATTTAATTTCGGCATGTAAACTCTTGCCTATTATCCGTAAATTGGAGGGTGGGGTAGGGGCCAACCCGCCCACCCCTCGCTCCACTTTAATTTAAACTACAAAATCGCGTTTTATAAATTTTCAACTTTTCCAATAATTTGCCAAAGAAGTTCCTATAATCCAACAGGATTTGTAGGTTAAAATCAAGTTGATACGGCGGGTGGTGGGTGGTCCCTATCCTACAATCGAACCTGTTGCCCACCCTCCGATATTTCCACCGATAAATAAGTGAATCACAAAAATATGTCTTTCTTACTTTTGTGTCATTAATTAATTTCAGCATGTAAAACTCTTGTTTATTATCCGTGAATTGGAGGGTGGGACCGCGCCCACCCACCAGCCCCTCGTTCCACTTAAATTTAAACAACAAAATCGCGTTTATGTAAATTTTTAACTTTTCCAATTATTTGCCAAAGAAGTTTCTTTAACCCCAACAAGATTTGTAGGCTAAAATAAAGTTGATACGGCGGGTGGTGGGTGGGCCCTATCCTACAATCCAACCTGCTGCCCACGCTCCGATATTTCCACCAATAAATAAGTGAATCACAAAAACATAAATTCTTTGTTACTCTTGTGTTATTAATTAATTTCGGCATGTAAACTCTTGTTTATCATCTGTAAATTGGAGGGTGGGACAGAACCCACCCGCCCGCCCCTCGTTCCACTTAAATTTAAACTACAAAATCACGTTTTGTAAATTTTCAACTTTTCCAATAATTTTCCAAAGAAGTTTCTTTAACCCCAACAGGATTTGTAGGTTAAAATAAAGTTGATACGGCGGGTGGTGGGTGGGCCCTATCGGATGGTGGGTGGCCCCTATCGGTGGTGGGTGGGCCCTATCCTACAATCCAGCCTGTTGCCGACGCTCCGATATTTCCACCAATAAATAAATGGATCACAAAAACATGTCTTTCTTACTCTTGAGTTATTAATTAATTTAATAATTGTAAACTCTTGTTTATCATCCGTGAATTGGAGGGTGGAACAGGGAGCACCCACCCACCCCTCGTTCCGCTTAAATTTAAACTACAAAATTGCGTTTTGTAAATTTTCAACTTTTCCAATAATTTGCCAAAGAAGTTCCTATAATCCCAACAAGATTTGTAGGCTAAAATAAAGTTGATACGACGGGTGGTGGGTGGTCCCTATCCTACAATCCAACCTGTTGCCCACGCTTCGATATTTCCACCAATAAATAAGTGAATCACAAAAAATAAAGTCTTTGTTACTCTTGTGTTAATAATTAATTAATTAATTTCAACATGTAAACTCTTGCCTATCATCCGTAAATTGGAGGGTGGGACAGGGCCCACCCGCCCTGCCCCTCGTTCCACTTAAATTTAAACCACAAAATCGCGTTTTGTAAATTTTCAACTTTTCCAATAATTTGCCAAAGAAGTTCCTTTAAACCCCAACAGGATTTGTAGGTTAAAATAAAGTTGATACGGCGGGTGGTGGGTGGGCCCTATCCTACAATCCAATCTGTTGTCCACGCTCCAAAATTTTCATCAAACAATAAGTGAATTACAAAAACAAAGTCTTAAATGTCTTTTTTACTCTTGTGTTATTAATTAATTAAACTCTTGTTTATCATCCGTGAATTGGAGGGTGGGACAGGGCCTACCCGCCCACCCCTCGTTCCACTTAACTTTAAACTACAAAATCGCGTTTTGTTAACTTTCAACTTTTCCAATTATTTGCCAAAGAAGTTCCTTTAACCCCAACAGGATTTGTAGGTTAAAATAAAGTTGATACGCCGGGTGGTGGGTGGGCACTATCCTACAATCCAACCTGTTGGCCACACTCCGATATTTCCAACGATAAATAAGTTAATCACAAAAAGTCTTTGTTACTCTTTTGTTATTAATTAATTTCGGCATGTAAACTCTTGTTTATCATCCGTGAATTGGAAGGTGGGACAGGGCCCACCCACCCGCCCCTCGTTCCACTTATATTTAAACTACAAAATCGCGTTTTGTAAACTTTCAACTTTTCCAATTATTTGCCAAAGAAGTTTCTTTAATCCAACAGGGTTTTGCTGGTTAAGTTAAAGTGGATAGGTCGGATGGTGGGTGGGTCCTATCCTACAATCCAACCAGTTGCCCACGCTCCGATATTTCCATCAAAAAATAAGTGAATCACAAAAACAAAGTCTTAAATGTCTTTTTTACTTTTGTGTTATTAATTAATTTCAACATGTAAACTCTTGTTTATCATCCGTGAATTGGAGGGTGGGACAGGACCCACCCACCCGCCTTTCGTTCCGCTTAAATTTAAACTACAAAATCGCGTTTTGTAAACTTTCAACTTTTCCAATTATTTGCCAAAGAAGTTCCTTTAATTCAACAGGGTTTTGTTGGTTAAGTTAAAGTGGATATGTCGGGTGGTGGGTAGGCCCTATCCTACAATCGAATCTGTTGCCCACGCTCCGATATTTTCATCAAAAAATAAGTGGATCACAAAAAAAGAGTCTTAAATGTTTTTTTTTACTCTTGTGTTATTAATTAATTGTCTATCATCCATGAATTGGAGGGTGGGGCAGGGCCCACCCACCCACCCCTCGTTCCACTTAACTTTAAACTACAAAATCGCGTTTTGTTAACTTTCAACTTTTCCAATTATTTGCCAAAGAAGTTCCTTTAACCCCAACAGAATTTGTAGGTTAAAATAAAGTTGATACGGCGGGTGGTCGGTGGGCCCTATCCTACAATCCAACCTGTTGTCCACGATCCGATATTTTCATCTAAAAATAAGTGAATCACAAAAACAAACTCTTAAATGTCTTTTTTACTCTTGCGTTATTAATTAATTAAACTCTTGTTTATCATCCGTGAATTGGAGGGTGGAACAGGGCCCACCCACCCGCCTCTCGTTCCGCTTAAATTTAAACTACAAAATCGCGTTTATGTAAACTTTTAACTTTTCCAATTATTTGTCAAAGAAGTTTCTTTAACCCAACGAGATTTGTAGGTTAAATCAAAGTGAAATCAGGGGTGGTGGGTGGGCCCTATCCCACAATCCAACCTGTTGTCCACCCTCCGATATTTCCACCAATAAATAGGTGAATCACAAAAACAGCATTAATTCATTTCGGCATGTAAACTCTTAAATTGGAGGTTGGGACATTTTACCTTAATTCAACCGTTGTTTTTGAAGTCGAAGTAATTAAATTCCCAAGTCGGGGCATGAACGCTTAAAGCGATTACGGCAATGGCGGTGTTATTGTAGTCTGTGCGAGATAAAGGTTTACTCTTTCACGTAATTATCATTGATTCAATTGCGGATTCCGTGCATCGTGAAACTTTTTAACTCGATATACCGGAGGTTAAGTGCTAGCAAATTGGATCACGGCCTGGGCCGATTGGTCCCTCAGCGTCCAGATTTATTTATCGCGTTGGCGTACGAATTCCACGTGGCCGACACTTGGCCAGTTCTTCGTTGTAATGTGGAACGGTAGAGATGTACTCATTTGAATTCGTCGGGCCGCAAATAGTAACTCCACTCAACTGCCTAAAGCAAACAAACCTTTCGGTTGCCATGGTGTCAGGCGGCAAATAGTAACTCCACTCAAAACCCAACGTTTTGCCTAAAGCAGGCATGTCAAACTCGTTTACCACCAAGGGCCACATCAAGTATTACACACAGGCCTCGGGCCGCATTACCAAAAAAAACTACAATTGAAACCAAACAAAAAAAAAATATATATATACATTTTTTAATATTTGATACCAACCTTGCGAGGCCGCGGACAACTTGTAAGCGGGCCGGGTGTCTGACATGCCTGGCCTAAAGCAAACAAACCTTTCGGTTGCCATTACAGCCGTCCGTTTGTTCCGGTATAAATAGATCGTTGCGTATTCAGATTCTGCCAATACATTTTTGGTTATGGTTAAAATAAGTGCGAAAAAAAACGTGTTACACACGAAACAACAAGTTACACCTAATTCCACATTCAGTGTAAAATAAACCGTGGCAACTGCGTGTCGTGCTCGTTCGTAATGTTTAAACAAATGTAGTAAAAATAGGGGACGAGATGGCCGGAAATAAAATCCGCGCTAAAAGTGCGGAACACCACCGCCCGCGGGTGGGGGGGGCGGGGGGGCGCTGCAGTTTATATCAGTTGGCCAACAAACGGCGGGGAGCAATTAACCGGCTCTATACTTCCTGCATTGCGCCTCTTATTTAGATACTAATGGGTTAACTACACATTATACTACATTGTAATTAAAGTTAATGCGTTTAGGAGATGGGCGCTCGCTAATTAATTATTCAATAAAACGAATTGAATATCTCAATCCCACCCCCCCGGGCGCGCGCGCGCCCCCCGGCGGTTCATCAACAAATGGTTCGACATGTTCTAACATGACCTTAGAGAGATTAATATGCAAATGGTTTTTGGTCAGGTGGTGTGGGCAGCTGCGCCACGCGAACCGAACATTAGCCAAAACGCTACACCCCGCTCCTCGTCATACCCGTCCCTCACAGCGGGTATGTCGACGCGGTTGCATACAAGACGATTACAGGCGACATCTCTAGTTGAACTAATGTGAACGATTATAAGCAGTGGCGGCTCGTGGAACATGTTGATGGTAGAGCCACTTATGCAATACCCCATTTTTAGAAGAAACAAAGAACGATTTATCTTCCTAGACCAAAGTAAGTGTTTTAAGAATTAATTAAAAATTCTTGCTGAGCTTGAAACCACAGGTACAATTGACTCCCATCGTTTCCACATTTCAATTGTCTTTTGTTTTTTAGAAGTTAATTCTTGAATAGATAACTATATTTCGAAAAATGTTCAGGTTTAGTGTTGATGAAAAAAAATTTAAAAAATTGCCCTTTAGTCGTTTTTCAATTTTGTTTTACGCGGATAACCCTTGAACCAGCGGTGGCTCGTGGATGTCCGGCGAGGAGGCTGCGGAGGAAAATTTTACCAAAACAGCAGCATATTTTCTTCTTCTATAAGTAGTACAGCACGAGCGTCATTTCTGTCGTAGCCTACAAGATCCACGAGCCGCCGCTGCCTTGAACGAATGATGAATGAAGTCTAGTATTGTACTTGGCAAATAAGTTTAGAACAAACGAAAAAACGAAATTAGACATTTAATTTGACGCAAAAAAATAAAAAAAATCCTACAAATGTTTGAAAATTACTATATTTTCCAGATAAATATCAAAGTAAATTATATTTATCTAAAAATAAACCCCATATTTAAATTAAAACTCACTAAAACAAAGAATATAATACATAAATAATCTAAAATGAATATAAAACCCTTGAAAATACAGGTCAAAAAATTCAAAAATGTCGGTTTCAAAATCTAAAATAAAGGGCAAAAATTAAAAACTTGTTGACCACAAAAAGAATTCCGCAAAAAAAATCAGGTTAAAAAATCTAAAATGTAGGACATAAAATTTTGACCAGAACGTCGGGCCTGAAAATCAAAAATGCTGAAATATCGAAAATATCAACAAACCAATAAAAAAAATTAGGTCAAAATAATTAATGATTGATTTATATGGGAGAATTTTTTTTCGGGTATTTTCGAGTTTTGTTTGTTGAAATTTTAGATTTTTTGATCTGCATTTTTTTATCTTTAGGTCGATGTTTTATCTAAATTCTTAGGCCTAAAAATAAAAAAGGCAGACCAAGAAATCCAAAATTTCAACAAACGAATCGAATATTTTGGCCAAAAGAATAAAAAATTTGGAACAATATCAGCAAAAAAATCAAAAATTCTGGTCTAAAAATAAAAATGCAGACCAAATATTTGAAAATAGAAGCAAAAGAAAAATAATTTACCATTTTCAGCCGGAAAAATAACTCTTTTTAGCTTAAAATAAGTTCCGACGAGAAATTCGAAAATAACGATAATTTTAGAGGATATGTAACTAGTTTACTTTTAATTTGTAAATCATGCAATAACATTTGAATGTTTTTACGTGATTTTTTATATATTTATGTATTTATTTTTAATGATTTGACGTCTCACATCCGCTCGAATGTTTACCCATTTATAAATGTTTTTATGTAGTGGCTGTAGTGAATAAAGATTACTTACTTACTTACTTACTAACAGTAAAAAACAAAAAAAAATCGCACAATAAAATAAATAATTCAGGTTAAGAAAATCTAAAATATGAAACAAAAAATACAAAATTAGGACCAAAAATCTAAAATTCGTACCTAGAAATCAAAGTGGACCAAAAAATTTTTAACAAACAAATCGAAAATTTCAACAAACAAATCGGAAATGTAAGTCAAAGAAAATTTTGGCCGAAAGACCAAAAATTTAAAACTAAAAATACAAAATATAGACTAAAAAAGTAAAAATCTACATATGGCCTAAAAAGGTGAAAATTTAGACAAAACATCGAGAACTCGGGCGTAAAGATAAAAATGCAAACAACAAAATCGAATATTTTGATCGAAATAAAGAATATTTCGGCCAAAAATTAAAAAAAATCGAAAATATGGGTCAAAGAATCAATAATCCCAATCTAAAAATAAAAAACGCAGACGAAAAAAAAATCGAAAATTTAGGTACAATCAAAATAATTTACCACTTTCAGCCCCCAAAAATAAGTTTCTGACCAGAAATTTGAAAATAATAGCCAAAAAGTACAAAAAATTCGCACTATAAAATCAATCGTTAAAGTTAAAAAATCTAATTTATAGGACAAAAAATAAAAAAATTAGACAAAAAATCTAAAATTCGGGACTAAAAATAAAAATGGTTGTTGGAGGACAAAAATTTTAACAAACACACGAAACAAAATAATAATAAATTCGGACTAAAAAATCGAAAATTTCAACAAATAAAATTTGAAAAAGTTCTCGCATGAATAATTCAGGTTAAAATATCTAAGAAATCCCTGAAAAATCAAAAAATTCGGACCAAAAAGTCGAAAATTTAAACAATTGAATCGAACATTTTGGTCAAAATAATATTCTTTAGGCCAAATGATCAAAAATCTAAATCAAAAATACAGGCAAAACATCCAAAAATTAAAAATTCGGCCCAAAAAATCAAAAAATGCGGACCAAAAACTGTAAACAATTACATCGAAAATTTAGGTCAAAATAATATTCTTTAGGCCAAATGATCAAAAATTTAGATCAGAAAAAATCGAAAATATAGACTTGATAATTAAAAATGCAGAATATTCTAGTAAGAAAATTAGTCTCAAAAAAAATTTTTTTTTTAACAGCAAAACAATTTTTTTAATTTTCTTTTTAATTGATCAAAAAAGCAAAACTGATTTTAAAAAGAATTCAAATAAAACCATTCACTTGGTTAGTATCACCGTCAGTAGCGGCTCGTGGAACATGTTCCCGCCTTTTTTTTGAAAAAAGAAAGAACAGTTATTTTGAGTTGTAAAGGTTCATAATTTCAAAACAAGCTGAAAATATGATTCATGTGTACTTTAGATTTATCGTATGTTTACATCTTGTCTCAGACGTGCACTAAACCTGTGACACCATTCTTCGTAACCTCACTAAACAATACACTCGGAAAACAAAACAAAAATAGTTTTTTTTTCAATCCGCACAGCCAGTTGTTTTTTTCAACTATACCTCCCGATTAAACTTTCTCGTTAGGTCTTTACTAGTTTCGAAATCGATGCACTCGACCAGAAAGCCGACACCACAGACTTTATTTTGATAATCAAATTAGGCAGTAGACTAACAGCTGTTTAATTGGCAATATTTTCTTAATGTGCAAAAAGACCGTAATGATCCAATTTAATTATTTAATTAATTGTGTAATGCTAAATACAGGGTTCGGACGATATATATCATCGGATATATATCATGATATATATCGTGATATATATTCGATGATATATATCATGGATAATTATGAAACACACAATACCAAAAAAATCCCTCGTTTCTCAAATTTTTCCACTTGCAGCAATATGAATAGTAAGCATGTGCTCTAATCAGGGGCGGCTCGTAATACAAAGCCAAGGAGTCATGGCACTACTTGTAGTTTCAAAATTTTAAAATTAATTCGTAAAACACTTTTTCACCAGTTACTTTGGTCTAGAAAGATAAATCGTTCTTTCTTTCTTCAAAAAATAAGGAGGGCGGGGGGGGGGGGGGTCTATATTGTATAAGTGGTTCTACCATCAACATGTTCCATGAACCGCCACTGACTATAGCTGGTAACAAAATGGCAATCCTCAAAAGTTGAAAAACAGAAAAAAATTGCAGTCTGCGATTATAAAAATTGTAAAAAATTCATTTCGGTCAAAGTAACCTTCAAAATTTCAGAATGCATCTAGAATGAACCTAATTTTGATAATCCACTTCAATATTTGACACATCGTGGCTGGAAACAAAATGGCAACCATCAAAAGTTGAAATACAGAAAAAATTGCAGTCTGCGCTTATAAAAATTGTAAAAAATTCATTTCGGTCAAAGTAACCTTCAAAATTTCAGAATGCATCCAGAATGAACCTAACTTTGATAATCCACTTCAATATTTGACACATCGTGGCTGGAAACAAAATGGCAATCCTCAAAAGTTGAAAAACAGAAAAAAATTGCAGTCTGCGCTTATAAAAATTGTAAAAAATTCATTTCGGTCAAAGTAACCTTCAAAATTTCAGGATGCATCCAGAATGAACCTAACTTTGATAATCCACTTCAATATTTGACACATCGTCGCTGGAAACAAAATGGCAACCATCAAAAGTTGAAAAACAGAAAAAATTGCAGTCTGCGCTTATAAAAATTGTAAAAAATTCATTTCGGTCAAAGTAACCTTCAAAATTTCAGAATGCATCCAGAATAAACCTAACTTTGATAATCCACTTCAATATTTGACACATCGTGGCTGGAAACAAAATGGCAACCATCAAAAGTTGAAAAACAGAAAAAATTGCAGTCTGCGCTTATAAAAATTGTAAAAAATTCATTTCGGTCAAAGTAACCTTCAAAATTTCAGAATGCATCCAGAATGAACCTAACTTTGATAATCCACTTCAATATTTGACACATCGTGGCTGGAAACAAAATGGCAATCCTCAAAAGTTGAAATACAGAAAAAAATTGCAGTCTGCGCTTATAAAAATTGTAAAAAAATCATTTCGGTCAAAGCAACCTTCAAAATTTCAGAATGCATCCAGAATGAATCTAGCTTTGATAATCCACTTCAATATTTCACACATCGTGGCTGGAATCAAAATGGCAATCCTCAAAAGTTGAAATACAGAAAAAAATTGCAGTCTGCGCTTATAAAAATTGTAAAAAAATCATTTCGGTCAAAGTAACCTTCAAAATTTCAAATGAACCTAACTTTGATAATCCACTTCAATATTTGACACATTGTGGCTGGAAACAAAATGGCAATCCTCAAAAGTTAGGTGAACTAATGTAAACGATTATAAGTGACATCTCTAGGTGAACTAATGTAGTTGTGTTGAAACTGTAATATTACGTGAGTTTAAGAATTTCCATCAATTCAATGATTGCTACTAATAACGACAATTTAGCTGCAAACTTGTGTGTGTACATAAAGATCACTTCTCTACTAGGAAAGCAGAAGCGAGCCACGGAATAACAAAATAGACTGTTACGCAGGTTGGATGCATATCATCCGCGTTTACACATGTCGGAATAATTCAACGCTCATTGTAATACATAAACATACAATTACATTAACCCAACAACTGTTTAGAAACGCTCAGGAGCCGCGTTTATTCAGAGCGGATTTTGATGGTCCGCACGCCGCCTACTGAATGATATACGCGCGGACGCTAAATATTATTGGATTATGTAAATCCGGCGCCGCAACTATAAACCACTTCGCCGCGATAAAAAGAAGAAGAGAAGAAAAAAAAAACAACACGTGTAGATCCATTATGTTAGTAAATAACAATGAAGTCCAAATATTTAGACCGGGCCGATATTTAATGTAAGCATCGTGAGATTTAACGCAGAGCGGTTTGGAAATTTTGCTCCTTCGTCGGATTCAATTAAAATTGGCCAGTTTTAATTTTTTTTCGATAGAAGCAGTGACGGTTCGCGGGGTTTTTTCTGGTACGGCCGACGAAGAAGAGATGGTAATACAGATAGGTGCGGTTACGCAGCCAGCCGTCTCTGCAACTGAAGCATTAGAAGGATCCCCCCTTCTTACTTTTGCTCAAATTTTGGCTTTGAAATGATTTCCTGAAGAAACCACTGGTGCGATTCGCGGTTTCCATACATCGCTGGAAATATCCCTTCAAGACGCTTCAGAAAATGCACAATGCCAATTTGAAGCCGGTGGCGCGTTCGCAAAGAAAACTTGAAAATGGACGGTTTAGCCGAATGTCATACCTAAAGCCACTTCACGTGTGTAGGTTTACGTATTATACGTGAGGGACATTCGATGCTTTCAAGGCCTCTCTTGATTGTGCCGGTAACCCTATCCCTGTTTTTTTTTTAAACTTATTTTTTCTTTCGACGATAGTGTCTGGTATTAACGGTCGGGCCGGATGCCGCGTGAGAGCCGAAACGTGTGCCGGCGCAGGAATAACGCGTATTCATGTAAAATAATGGCGCAGGGCCCGCAGCTGATGATGATTAGGAAGAGTCCAGGTGCGGTGCTCGGTTCGCAAGTCACTTCCTCGTCTCCGCATTACACTAAAAGCAGTCTGCATTCATCGATTATATCGCGTTTGTATATAGCGCGCTGTATATATATTGGTGCCATGGCTGTCACAGCCATGTGCGCTGCTGCTGCTATTCCTGCTTTTACTGCCGGTGACGTAATATCGATTTTCCCGTCCGGGCCCATCACGGGAAACGTCACTTTATTATGAGATGTTTTTATGTGTCCGGGACCCAGCTGATTTTTATGATCGTGGCGCGCAGCGTCGACGTCGTCGTCGTCATCGCCGTCGGCCCGACCGACTCCCCGACGCTTGGCCCACGTCACTCGCCCAATTTCACGGATGTGCATTTTACAATTACCGTTCCGCTTATCGGCACGGCCATTTGGGAGATTGCGAGCAAGATGGCGTTACGGCGTCGCGACGGCCGCCCGGTGCGCCGACGCCGCCGGCGTCTATTTCAGTGATGGCCCTCCTCTCGATTTTGATGGACACTGGAACGACCGCGCCCTCGTTACCGGCTACAAATCGCGCCTTTATCTCTCCCGACCATGGATTTAAATTACTCGCCCACTCGACCCGCCATTCCGATACTCGTAAACACGGGCGCATTGTAAGGAACAGCCACCACCGCCGCCGCCGCCGCCGCCGCCACTCTCGCTCGCAGGAAATCAATGGCCATTTCGGTGCCGACCCTCTCTCATTAACATCTCATGACCTATTGGCCGTCTAAGAGGGCCACTTTTGCCGTACACGAACGATTCTTTGCTCTTGACCCTCGCGTGTTGTGCGTTCACTTGTTCGACACAATTAGCGACACCTAACCGTCCACGACTTGTTCCTCACTTTTCGCGTTACGTAACACCATTGACATATAGGTGAATATCTCGTGAACGGTTAAAGATAATGAAAAAAATATTTTAAATTCGTATTCTCCTGCTGATTAAGATGCTAATTCAACAAGTAACAATTTTTTTTTTCATTTGTTTTTTGACATATAGGTGAATATCTCGTAAACGGTTGAAGATAATCAATAAATGATTTCAAAATCTTATTCCCCGTCTCATTAACATGGTAAAGCACTAATAAAAAAGTATTGGGTTTCATTTGTTTTTTGACATATAGGTGAATATCTCATAAACGGTTGAAGATAATCAATACATTATTTCAAAATCTTATTCCCCGTCTCATTAACATGGTAAAGCACTAATAAAAAAGTATTGGGTTTCATTTGTTTTTTGACATATAGGTGAATATCTCGTAAACGGTTGAAGATAATCAATAAATGATTTCAAAATCTTATTCCCCGTCTCATTAACATGGTAAAGCACTAATAAAAAAGTATTGGGTTTCATTTGTTTTTTGACATATAGGTGAATATCTCGTAAACGGTTGAAGATAATCAATAAATTATTTCAAAATCTTATTCCCCGTCTCATTAACATGGTAAAGCACTAATAAAAAAGTATTGGGTTTCATTTGTTTTTTGACATATAGGTGAATATCTCATAAACGGTTGAAGATAATCAAAAAATGATTTCAAAATCTTATTCCCCGTCTCATTAACATGGTAAAGCACTAATAAAAAAGTATTGGGTTTCATTTGTTTTTTGACATATAGGTCAATATCTCGTAAACGGTTGAAGATAATCAATAAATGATTTCAAAATCTTATTCCCCGTCTCATTAACATGGTAAAGCACTAATAAAAAAATATTGGGTTTCATTTGTTTTTTGACATATAGGTGAATATCTCGTGAACCGTTGAAGATGATGAAAAATTGACTTCAAATTCTTATTCTCCGGCTTTTCGAGATGCATATTCAACAAAAAAAACAGTATTAGGTTTCATTTCTTTTTTGGCATATAGGTGAATATTTCGTGAACGGTTGAAGATAATAAAAAAAATAATTTCAAATTCTTATTCCCCGGCTTCCCGAGATGCTAATTCAACAATAAAACAATGTGGCATTTCATTTGTTTGTTGGCATATAGGTGAATATCTCCTGAATGGTTAAATATAATAAAAAAAATATTTCAAATTCTTATTCCCCGTCTCATCAAGATGCTTATGCACCAATCAAAAAGTATAGGGTTTCATTTGTTTATGACATATAGGTGAGAATATAACTGATTTGAAATAATACAACTCAAATCTGGGACGCTGATTGGCTGGCAGTGAAAATACGACTCAAATCTGAGACGCTGATTGGCTGGCACTGATAATACAACTGATCCTTGAAAATACAACTCGAATGTAGGACGCTGATTGGCTAGACAGTGACAGTGTCTGTCAGACGGCGCATTCATTTTCAATTTGTAAATTTTCGCTACGTTTATACAAAATGTGGCGTTTTTGAAACCGCTTGCGCTACAGTTATAAACGAAGTGAAAAATTACGTTCCGAACATACAAAACCAAAACATATTTTGTAATATGTAATTCGTTATATTCTTTAACCGAACATAACGCGTGGGGAGATTAAAACCATTGCAATTTTATTTTGAAATACACTCAATCACTCAATCACAATACACAATCTCGGATGAAAATGCAACGACTGCGAAATCATAACTCGTGATTTCATTATAAAAAAATTGCAATAGTATAATCTCCCCACTTGTTATATTATAACTGAATATCTCGTGAACGGTTGAAGATAATTAAACAATTATTTCAAATTCTTATTCCCCACCTCATCAAGATGGCAACGCACCAATGAAAAAGTATTGGGTTTCATTTGTTTTTTGACATATAGGTGAATATCTCGAGAATTGTTGAAGATGATCAAAAAATAATTTCAAATTCTTATTCCCCGGGTTACCGAGATGCGAATTCAACAAAAAAAACAATATTTGGTTTCATTTGTTTTTTGGCATATAGGTGAATATCTTGTGAATGGTTGAAGATAATCAAAAAAATATTTCAAATTCTTATTCCCCGCCTCATTAAGATGGTAAAGCACTAATAACAAAATATTGGGTTATATTTGTTTTTTGACATATAGGTGAATATCTCGTGAGCGGTTGAAGATGATGAAAAATTGACTTAAAATTCTTATTCTCCGGCTTTTCGAGATGCTTATTCAACAAAAAGACAGAATTAGGTTTCATTTGTTTTTTGGCATATAGGTGAATATTTCGTGAACGGTTGAAGATGATAACAAAATAATGACAAATTCTTATTCCTCGGCTTGCCGAGATGCGAATTCAACAATAAAATAATGTTTAGTTTGATTTGTTTGTTGGCATATAGGTGAATATCTCGTGAACGGTCATAGATGATCGAAAAATTATTTCAAATTCTTATTCCCCGTCTCCTCAAGATGCTTATGCACCAATCAAAAAGTATAGGGTTTCATTTGTTCATGGCATATAGGTGAATATCTCGTGAACGGTTGAATATATTTAAAAAATATTTACAAATTCGTATTCCCCGGCTTGGCGAGATGCTAATTCAACAAGAAAACAGTATTAGGTTTCATTTGTTTTTCGACATATAGGTGAATATCTCGTGAACGGTCGAAGATGATCAAAAAATAATTTCACATTCTTATTTCCCGGCTTGCCGAGATGCGAATTCAACAAAAAGACAGTATTAGGTTTGATTTGTTTTTTGACATATAGGTGAATATCTCGTGAATGGTCGAAGATGATCAAAAAATAATGACAAATTCTTATTCCTCGGCTTGCCGAGATGCGAATTTAACAATTAAACAATGCTTGATTTCATTTGTTTTTGGCATATAGGTGAATATCTCGTGAACGGTTGAAGATAATCAAAAAATAATTTCACATTCTTATTCCCCGGCTTGCCGAGATGCTAATTCAATAAGAAAACAGTATTAGGTTTCATTTGTTTTTTGACATATAGGTGAATATCTCGTGAACGGTCGAAGAAGATCAAAAAATAATTTCAAATTCTTATTCTCCGTCGTGCCGAGATGCAAATTCAACAAAAAAACAATCATTGGTTTCATTTGTTTTTGGCATATAGGTGAATATCTCGTGAACGGTTGAAGGTAATAAAAAAATTATTTCAAATTCTTATTCTCCGGTTTACCGAGATGCGAATTCAGCAAAAAAACAGTACTTGTAGTCATTTGTTTTTGGACGTATCGGTGAATATTTGTCGTGAACGGTTAAAGATAAAAAAAAATGATTTCAAATTCTTATGCGAATTCAGCAAAAAAACAGGGTAATTATTCACCTTAGGGGAGCACTTTGTAATGACCTTCTTAATATTCTCATTCGACGCGTTTTTCCAAGACAAACAACTTTTTCCTTAGACAAAATCGGCGCTCATTGTTTATTGAAAAGTTATTAACTAAAAAAGTGTTACCTGTATCTTCAAATTACACACAAATTACTCCAATAAAATACAGACAGGCATCTCTGTCTTAGCCTCCTCTACGAAGATCCACGAACCGTCGCTGTTATATTCCTTAAATAAATTCAATGCTTTCTGCAACAAGTAAGGTTTTTTCTAATTTATTTGTTATATTCCTTGTTGTAATACTTCGCGAACCTCCTTACAACGTCACCGCTCCCTCCAGTTTGACAATTCCACAAATTCTTGTTAAACCTTTTGCCAGAACGAACCGTTTGTGTGAAACAGCATGTCCCGCTTCCCGCATTCGAAAATTATTCAAGCAGAAGAATCTCGCTCGACGGTTCCGAAATGGTGAAACCCGATACCCTCCTCGGGCACCCACGGGACGATGACGGGTTTTGGGAAAGCTCTCGAATCCAAACCAGATGCTCTCAGCAGCAGCACGACCCCGAAATCCTCTCCGATCAAGGCCGCACGAACGGGCAGATGTTGATTTGCAGATGACATCACCCGTGCACTTGTTTGAAGGCAAGACATGTTTCACATCACAGTTGACAGTCGAATTTGAAACGAAAACAAATTTCTTGGATACTGGAGTACTTGATAGTATTTCCAAATAAAACGCAAATTTCGGTCGTGACCGAATGGCGAAAGCTCAAGCGAGTCGTATATTTTTACAAACCAAATTTTCTTTCGTACTTATAACGGTTTAACAAGGAAAACTATTAAAATTTAATCGTTTTTAACACTAAATTTCGGTCGTGACGGAATGGCGAAAGCTTGATTTAAATTTAGTTTTCCTTAAACCTTCCAACAAAGAAAATGTTGAAATTTGGTTTGTAAAAATATATTACTGGTAGAGTAATAATTCCCCGACTTCTTGTAGATTAATAAAATTAAAATTTGCTGGTGTAGAACGTGCAACCAAAAAATAACCCCAAAAAAATGTAATAATTTAGTAAACATTTTCAAAAAGTTGGCTTAATTTTAGGGTGCGCGTTCTACACCGGCAAATACGATAAGTCATTGCGATCCATTGACGATACTATCGAAACGCGTCTATAGATGGCATTGACTTAATTTTTAAGTGTATCCTGATTTTTTGCTTTTCATCTCTTTAATAAAATCATCTCGTGTAAAAGAAAAATAGAAACTCCACACTATAAATCTGCTATGACGAAACTCTCTAAACGAATCTATAGATGGCAAAGACTTAATTTTTAAGCGCATCCTGATTATTCCCTTTGCATCTCCTTTAATAAAACCATCTCGCGCAAGAAAAAAAAAATAGAAACTTCACACGATAAATCTGCGCAGCCATAACAATCGGCAATTACGAGACCAAACATCTTAATTTCACGTTGGGTCTGCACGTCGCCGCCATAACGTTCTTCCCCCGCCTGCAATTTTCATCCGAACGCGCACGGTCTGCCCATTATGCATTGTTTTCAAAATGCGCGTACACACACACACACACACAAACGCAATTTCAGCCGATATTGCGTAATGGCCATTGTGCGTTGGCAATACTGGCTTTATGGCGTTTTGTTTCCCGACCTAAAACAATCGGCACGCTCTCTTTTTATGGCCGGTTTGCGGCGACCGCGAAGTTTCAGTATTCCTGTGTGTCAACGTTCCGGATATTGTTATTGGTGGACAAAGAGTTAACGTCGCTTGTTTTGAAGAAACGAGCGGAAAATTATTGTGGGAGAATTTCGGTGTACATAATGGAAACTAATGAGATAAGCGGCGGTGTCCGAAGACCGTGCGCAGATCTGTAACTTTGGGAATATCGTGAGACTATCGCATTTTCAATGCGTACAAGTTTTCAAATCATCAGCAATTATCAAATGAAGATGAAATTCTGTGAAACTGGATTTAATTGAATTAACCTAACTTTATTCGTAACGCTGTGTCACTGTCACCTTTGTATATTTGGTTGCATACACTTTAAATTAAATGCCATGCGTTGAAGTGATTATTTTACGATTGAACAAGGCGTTAATAATAGTATGTTCAGTGTTGAAATAAAAGCCCTGTGTACAGCACGGCAAATGTAAGTTGGCCAGACGCGCGGAGAGCAAGCGAAAGCTCTCTCTCTCTCTCTACAGCCGCCTGAAACATACGGGGCAGGCTGGCCAATAAATATCACGCCAGAAGTCGATCAGAAGATCTAGGAGGCATCAGCAGCTTCACCGAAAGAGTACTGCCAGCAGAGGAGGAGGAGGAGGTGAAAGGGGGGAGAAATGAGAAAGAAGTGTGAAGGGGTGGAGCACCTATGTCGGCACTACACAAAAGAAGAAGTCCAGAGGGCCAGAGAACAACTGAGGCAGAGGGCTGAAACATACGGGGCAGGCTGGCCAATAAATATCACACCAGAAGTCGATCAGAAGATCAACAACTTCGCCGAAAGAGTACTGCCAGTAGAAGAGGTGGAGGTGGTGGAGGAGGAAGTGTAAAGGGATCTTCGACCCCCGCTAACTTTTGGAGTGAGGTTAGGTGAGTGGGTTTCCTTGACAGGCGGAGTCGCAAAAATAGTGTTTATACGACGAAGACGTGCTTGAAGCCGAAAAGTGGGGAAGCGTAACAACCAACACATGCATTTTCTTCGTGAACAGACTAGAGTGTTACTTACCTTCCATGACCTGACCGTAAGGTTACAGATATCAAAATCATCGGTGCGCAACGTAAGCATAGGGATGAGATCTTGTAGCGCCCCCATTCGTCATCTTAACCGTGACAGGCTGCATTTTTTTTTCTGGCGAATTTCCCCCGCGCAACGTGAGCCTCGCCGCTCGTCGGAAACGCGAGCCCTAATTAACTCCATCTCGCGGGTAAGAATGAGGGCATAAATTAGCGCCGGGTCCGGTTGAGGAAAAAAAAAGATCAACATCAAAATGATGTAATCCTTTCGTTCTGTTATCTGCCCGTCGGGTAATTTGTCCGCGGATGGTGACGGTGATTGCGGAACGTTGGCACTCGAGACGTCGCCAATTAAAATATTAAGATTGCGAATGTGAGTGATTAACACTTGCGGTGATGATGTACGAGCGGCGGCGACGTATCAATACGAAGAAGGAAAAAAGTGTGCAAGCGTGACGGATCGGATCGTTTCCGCGAAATAAACAAACGTGCGCGTCAAAATATTGTTTCATTTCTTGACGCAGGAACTTCGGTCGAAAGTTGCCGATTGGGGATGTATCGCAAAGTAATGGCGTCCAGCATTAATCATATTTCTTGATGCCGTTGATGTGCGGTCGGAGTTAAACGGGTTAACCTTATTGCCGCGTCAGTTGGTATGCGTCATCTCGATCACGTGTTGCATGTTTTCAAATGTTTTTCTTCTGCAATCGGTAATGAAACAATAGAAATTGTCTGCCACGACGGAAATATGGTTGCATACAAATGTGGGTGCACATCTACAATATAACCCACATTTATGCTGACCAATCGGCGAACATCACGCGAAAAACACGCAAACCCATTATACCACTGATTCGGTGCGCCGAGTATAGTGGTGTGACAGGACACATCTTAAGCGATCAATTGATGCCCGTCGCGACTTTCTTCTTCACTTGGAACCAATATCCTCGGCCGGGCACTCTTTCTCATTAGAATTACAAACTCACCGCAAGACTCGATTTGCCGATGATTTTCAATCCACCGCCGAGCGAATAAAACAACTGCAAATCAAAACAACAACGCAAGATCGAAGATAGCATTCGGGAACGGGTTTGCGCGGAGCACAAACTCAAGTTTCAATTGGAAGCATTAAGATTGCGCATTAATCATCCCGAATGGCGGTCACCGATACCGCACCGAGTGGCAATAGCCGCGCACGGATTGCTAGATTTATGGTTTGCATCACAAAATCTTCAAATTTGCGCAGTATAATACAATTATTATTTCAGGTTTTTTTTTTCTTTTCGACCACTAGATTTATGGTTTGCATCATATCTCCTCAAATTTGCGCAATATAATACAATTATTATTTCTGGCGCGGTTTTTTCGTTCACTTCCAACGTTTTTTTTTTCGCTTCGACCACCCACGCCAAAAACAGCGCTTTACAACACCATCTGGTCTTTCGAACCGGGACATGTGTGTGTGTATGTGAGCGGTAATATATTAGTTAATATCGGGAGACTAGTTTTTGGGATAACAGGTATACGCGCGCGATCGAGAGCCGGATCGAGATTCCGATGCCGGAAAAAAGCCGCACTGTCGCCATAACTTCGGCCTGGACGTCTTTATACCTCCATATTTATGGGGCCGATTCAATCGCGAGTTGGCGATTGCTCTATTTATACCGAGAAAAGGAGAGAGAGAGAGAGACGGAGATGATGGAGAGAGCGAGAGAGGGATCGGTCCGACAAATTAAACCGCTATGCGATTCGCATTCTGGCGAAGAGAGGAAAATAAAAGACGTGCGAGGGTTGTTGTGGTGGCGTAATTGGCAACTCCCACCTCAACACGGATTTTGATGTTGTTTTTTTTTTTTTATTGGTGGTTTTTCTAATAAATGTTTCATGCACTAGGTATTGAGACGGACCAAAGGAATTTTTTTTTTAGTCTTAATAATAATTTATTTGTGCTAGAAATTACAATAATTTTTACACAAGTCAAGGAAATGTATGAATTAATTAGCTTTAGGTGTGAAGCAATGGTTCGGACTAATAATTGGGAATTCGAAAAAATGTTTGGATTATCTTCAATCGTTCGCGAGATATTCACCAAAATGCCAAAAAAATCTAATCCTGTTTTATTGTTGAATTCGCATCTCAGCAAGCCGGGAAATAAGAATTTGAAATCATTTTTTGATAATCTTCAACCGTTCACCATATATTCACCTATATCAGTGGCGGCTCGTGGAACATGTTGATGGTAGAGCCACTTATACAATACCCCCCCCCCTCCTTTTTTGAAGAAACAAAGAACCATTTATCTTCCAATCGAATATTTTGGCCAAAAAATCAAAATTTTGGAACAGCCGAAGATCTAAAATATCGGCCAAAAAATAAAGAATCCTAGTTTAAAAATAAAAATGCAGAAAATACAAGCAAAAGAAAAATAATTTGCCATTTTCAGCGCTAAAAATAACTCTTTTTAACTTAAAATAAGAAATTCGAAAATAATAACAAATACAAAAATTTTGGACAGAAAGACCGATGGTCGATAGCCAGTGACTTACTAACCAAATAGTAATAACTGAAAAACTGAAATTTGTAAAAGTTACTGAAATAAAGATGTATACAGGGTGCCCGGATTTCGTAGGGACAACATGGGCAACTTCTGCATTTGAAGAGATAGAGAGATGGTCAAATCAGCAAAGAGGTGTCAGTTCGAAGGCTCATTAAGAATCCGCCCCCAACTCCCACTTGTCATGGCCTCCACAATAAAAATGAAAAGAAAATCTGGAATTGAAGAAATTTGGAGATTTTGTTTCAATTTTTATTTTGAACAAGTGAGCCATGACAAATGGGATTTGGGGGTGGATTCTCAACAAGCCCTCGAACCTGCACCTTTTTGCAAATTTGACCATCTCTCTATCTCTTCAAATGCAGAAGGTGCCCATGTTGTCCCTACGAAATCCGGGCACCCTGTATATATAAAAATTTAGAAAATCTAAAATATGTGACAAAAATAAAAAAGCAAGACCAAATATCTAAAATTCGAAACCCAAAAATCAAAGTGGTAGTTTAAAAACACAAAATTTTTAACAAACGAATAGAAAATTTAAGTCGAAATAAAGGAAATTTCGGCCAAAAGACCAAAATAATCGAAAATAAAAAATGGGCCAAAAAAGTAAAAATCTACTATAGGGCCTAAAACGGTAAAAATTTAGACAAAACATCGAAAACGAGCGTAAAGTTTAAAATTGCAGACAAAAAAAAATCGAAAATTTCCACAAATCAATCGAATATTTTGGTCAAAATAAAGAAAAAAAAAATTGCAACAAAAAAATCTAAAATATGGGCCAAAGAATCAAGAATCCTGATCTAAAAATAAAAAACGCAGACAAAAAAATCGAAAACTTAGGTAGGAGCAAAATAAATTGCCAAAAATAAGTTTCTGACCAGAAATTCGAAAATAATCGCAAAAAAAATCAATAATCCAAGTTGAAAAATCTAAAGTATAGGATAAAAAATAAACGAAAAATCTAAACTATACGATAAAAAATTAAGACAAAAAATCTAAATTTTGGCCTAAAAATAAAAATAGTGAACCAAGGAAACAAAAATTTTAACAGGCAAATAAAAAAAATGATTTAAGGCAAAATCCACAATGTTGGTCAAAAAGTTTAGACAAAACATCGAAAACTCGGCCCTAAAGGTAATAAATGCAGACCAAACGAAAAATCCAAAATTAAGGCCAAAAAAATCGAAAATTTTAACAATAAAATCGAAAATTTAGGTCAAAATTAAGAAAAATTTAGGTCAAAAGATTTTAAAAAAATAATCAAAATCTGTAATCTTGGCCAGAAAGTGGAAAATTGTAGACAGTACATCGAAAACTCGGGCCTAAAGGTAATAAATGCAGACTAAACGAAAAATCAAAAATTAAGGCCAAAAAAATCGAAAATTTTAACAATAAAATCGAAAAGTTTGGTCAAAATTAAGAAAAAATTAGGTCAAAAGATTAAAAGAAATAATAAAAATCTGTAATGTTGGCCAGAAAGTCTAAAATTTAGACAAAACATCGAAAACTCGGCCCTAAAGGTAATAAATGCAGACTAAACGAAAAATCAAAAATAAAGGCCAAAAAAATCGAAAATTTTAACAATAAAATCGAAATAAAGGCCAAAAAAATCGAAAATTTGAACAATAAAATCGAAAAGTTAGGTCAAAATTAAGAAAAATTTAGGTCAAAAGATTAAAAAAAAAGAATAAAAATCTGTAATGTTGAGCAGAAAGTCTAAAATTTAGACAAAACATCGAAAACTCGGCCCTAAAGGTAATAAATGCAGACTAAACGAAAAATCAAAAATAAAGGCCAAAAAAATCGAAAATTTTAACAATAAAATCGAAAAGTTGGGTCAAAATTAAGAAAAATTTAGGTCAAAAGATTTAAAAAAAATAATCAAAATCTGTAGTGTTGGCCAGAAAGTCGAAAATTTAGACAGTACATCGAAAACTCGGGCCTAAAGATAATAAATGCAGACTAAAAAATTGAAAATTTCAACAAACAAAACTCGAAAATACTGGAAAGAAATAAAATAAATCTCGCACACAAATGAATAATTCAGGTTATAAATATTTTAACCAAAATCATATCAAAAATTTGGAACTGGAATTAATAATTCGGCCTGAAAAATCAAAATTTGTAACAATTAAATCGAAAATTTAGATCGTAATAAAGAATATTTAGAGCAAATGATCAAAAATTGAAACCAAAAAAAATAATCGAAAATACAGTTCGGAAATTCTAAAATTTAAAAATTCGGCTCAAAAAATCAAAAATACGGACCCAAAAAAAAAATGAAAATTTTAACAATTAAATCAAAAATTCAGATTATAATAAAGAATATTTAGAGCAAATAATCAAAAATTTAAACCAAAAAAGAAAAATCGAAAATACAGGTCAAAAATTCTAAAATATAAAAAATCGGCTCGAAAAATCAAAAATACGGACCAAAAAAAAAATGAAAATTTTAACAATTAAATCGAAAATTTAGATTATAATAAAGAATATTTAGAGCAAATGATCAAAAATTTAAACCAAAAAAAAAATTAAAAATACAGTTCAAAAATTGTAAAATTTAAAAAATCGGCTCAAAAAATCAAAAATACGGACCAAAAAAAAACGAAAATTTTAACAATTAAATCGAAAATTTAATGTCAAAATAAAGAATATTTAGGTCCAGTGGCGGCTTGAGGAACATGTTGATGGTAAAGCCATTTATACAATATACCCCCCTACATTTTTGAAGACAGAAAGAACGATTTATTTTCCTAGACTAAAGTAAAAAAGTTATATATTCCGAAATATAATTCATCAATTTATAAAAATTCGCATGTATTAGTTTTTATAACAAACTTCCAAATATTATTAAAAGCCAACATACGTATCATAGGTTTAAGAATATGCTCAAGAAATGGTTATCTCAGAAGGGTTTCTATTATGTTCGTGATTATATAAATGAATAACAGAAACTAAAAATTGCATTGTGTCGATATATTGTAATGTGCAGCGTGTGTTACATACAGGGCCGTGCGAAGAGAAAACTGCGCCCGGGGCGAAAGTAAAATTGGCGCCCTGCTATCCCAAAAAAAAAAAAAATGTTGCGGAAAGTGTTACTTATATTGCTGCAAAAAAAAAAACAATTATTCTAATTCTAAAATTGTCTAGAGCTTCGGAGATTCTATCGATTCCTTGACTTGTATGATTTAAAAAAAATAGGCTACGGAAATCTGGAAAATATGAAGTCAGATTGACGATCAGCCGACCTGACCGCGCGTAGCTTGGAATAGCCAACCGGGCAATCAGTTCGGACAAAAAATGTCACAGCATCTGGATTATAGGTATGTCTTGTCGACGGAGTGTTAATTAACGATATTTTCACAAAAGAACATTTCTAAGAATATTATATAACATTTTAGTATGTGACAAGGGAGCCATTAGAAATAATTTAGTTTTATTTATTTATTCCCCTTTAGTATGTAATCAAGAAATTTAAGGTAAAATAAGAAGAAATTTTAGATATGCTGACGTGTGATAAATAATAAAAATACATTAATTAACACTTTTATGAATTTTCCGTCATTCCGATGTAATAGCGATTTTGGCGCTCCTAATTTTGGCGCCCCCTTCGCCCCCCCCCCCCTTCGCACGGCCCTGGTTACATACCTTATGGCTTTGTTATATTAATGTTTATTTCATGTAAGTAACTGTATTTGAATTAATTTTATTTATATTTGTTGACGTATCACATCTGTATTTAGCAGGAACGTGAATAAAACTGTATTATTATTATTATTATTATTTAAAAATTCTTGCTGAGCTTGAAACTACTAGAGGTAGTGCCATGTCTCCTTGGCTCTACATAACGAGCTGTCCCTGACCTATATGTAAAAAAAAATGACTACAAACACTGTTTTTGGTAATTATTTACCTATGGGGAGCACCTCCTAAAAATAAATAGGCTAATTCGAAGCGTTTTTGCAAGGCAAACAACTTTTTCCTTAGACAAAATTGGCGCTCACGGTTTGTTAAAATGTTATTAACGAGAAAAGTGTTACCCGTTTTTTCACTGTATCTTCGAAAATATTGATTTTAGAGAAAAATGTTTCAGACAGAAACTCAAGGTCCCAACCAAACCCAACTTACCATGTCATGAACATAGAGCCCTCTAAATTTTAAAATAATTATTGACACCTGTTACGATTATCCGGTTCGAAGGACCAAATGTTACGATTATCCGGTTCGAAGGACCAAATTTGCGGTAATTCGGTTCGAAGGACCCAAAGGGTTAAATAACAAGTTTCAATTGTTGCAACTTGTCATCCAACAAGAAATTCCGAAAATATTTGTGTAATTCATGGAAGTTTTACAATTGGGTGTGTGCTGATCAAAGACCACTGAAATACTCCTAATTTTTTTTTCTTTAAATATGGCGCCAGTAGACACCGTCATGCCAGAAACATCCGATTAAAATGATTGTATACCCATTCCCACCGTTACCCTCGTGTATATATATTTGTTTATACTCGAAGTCGAGTGATAACATGCGGTTGAATTTTTAACGTGTTATTGTTTCGCGTGTAATGTGTTTGTACAAGGGGCGAGAGGGCGCGCAGCGCAGTAAGGTCAATCGGATTTGAAGTGTTTCTGATTTGCGGTTTTGCGCCACGTGGGTCCTCCGTTGTTGTGCGTGCGTGGGCTCCAATTGCGGTTTAACGATATTGAGTTAATAACGGCCGCCTCTTGAGATTATACAATATTAATTTCTTTCCGCAGCCGTTGTGAGACCGTGTGCAGTCGGTGTTCGAGTTGTGTGTGTGTGCGTGGGCGGTTGATACAAGTAGTTATTATTAATATGACGGCGTGATTTATGCTGGGCAGTTGACAATACTGCGCGAGCGGACGTTGCCTTATCGAACAGGGGGGTTGTCTTCGCCGAGACTAACTCATAGTATGGTTCCTATGTCTATTAAAACAATTAGGTGTGTAAGATCCTGGCCGAAAAATATTTTTTCGCCTGCCTCTACCGAAACTATATATTTTGGGCCATAAAAATCGGGCCGAAACTACGATTTAGCGTATCTAGGGCCGAAAAAAATATATGCATAATCTAGACAACCTTCCGCGGAATATGAGTAGGCTATGCAAAAATCTGACAGTGACAGTTCAATAAAATTTCCTGAAACACTTTTACTTAAGGCAGGCGAAAAAATATCGAGTGTAACTCAGGCCAAGATGCTTTAGCAACCCTTCACTTTTAGCAACTCTCGCTCGCTCGTGCTGCAAATAGCGGCGGGTTGCTAAAGCCTATTTTCGGCCCTTGATACACTATACACTATTTACTAGAGATGGGCGAAACTGCTACTTTTAAATCACGTTGCTACCTGTGATTGCTACTTTCCAATATCAGTGATTTTAAATTGTGACTGCGATCACGGTTAGTAAACACCTCAAATTGTTAATGGTTTCTCAAAAATGTTTTTTTATATGATTCTGCTTTTGATATCATACCTGTGACTGAAGGTAATATTTTGGCTATATTATCTGCTATACCAAATAATTATACGAATATCCTTGATTCAATTAAAAATTCAAATTGTATTTTAAGTATTTGGAGATAAAGAGAAAAAAATATAAAACGCGAAGACAAAATTCCTTAAAACAATATCCTCAATGGTCGAAGTATCGCTTATTCAAAATCAATTTGGTTTTTGTAAATTTAATAATTTTTTAATAGAGATATGGATTTTTGAAGATTTTCGTTCTATTTTTTTGAGTACTTGAATGAAAAAATATGAAATGAGTAGAAAAAATTCCTTAAAACAATCAATGGTCGAAGAATCGCTTATTCGAAATTAATTTGGTTTTTGTAAATACAACCATTTTTAATGGAGATATAGATTATTGAAAATTTTAATTTTATTTTTTCGAGCACTTGAATGAAAACATCGCAGAAAAAATATAAAACGCGCAGACAAAATTCCATAAAAAAATTGCTTATTCAAAATCAATTAAGTTTTTGTAAATGCCACAGTTTTTAATAGAGTTCTTGATTTTTAATTTTTTTCAATTTTTTTTATTGTGACTCATCACTTTCGATCACATCGAGTTTGTGGTTCTTTTTGATTTTTTTTTTTCAAATTGCAAACACTCGAGCAAAGAAAATAAAAGAAAAATATAAAACGTATTAATTAAATACTACAAAAATTAAATTAAATTCGCAAATCATTGCTTATTCAAATAAAGTACAGTTTTTGAAAATCTAATAATTATTTTGCGAGTTGTGAATTTTTGAATGTTTTTTTTTCAAATTGTGGGACACTCGAGCAAAAAAAAATAAAAGAAAAATATAAAACGTATTGATTAAATTCTACAAAAATTAAATTAAATTCACAAATCATTGCTTATTCAAATAAAGTACAGTTTTTGAAAATCTAATAATTATTTTGCGAGTTGTGAATTTTTGAATGTTTTTTTTTCAAATTGTGGAACACTTGAGCAAAAAAAAAAAAGAAAAATATAAAACGTGTTGGCTAAATTCTACAAAAAAATTAATTAAATTCACAAATCATTGGTTATTCAAATAAAGTACAGTTTTTGAAAATCTAATCATTATTTTGCGAGTTGTGAATTTTTGAATTTTTTTTTTCAAATTGTGGGACACTCGAGCAAAAAAAATTAAAGAAAAATATAAAACGTATTGGCTAAATTCTACAAAAATTAAATTAAATTCACAAATCATTGCTTATTCAAATAAAGTACAGTTTTTGAAAATCTAATAATTATTTTGCGAGTTGTGAATTTTTGAATGTTTTTTTTTCAAATTGTGGAACACTTGAGCAAAAAAAAAAAGAAAAATATAAAACGTGTTGGCTAAATTCTACAAAAAAATTAATTAAATTCACAAATCATTGGTTATTCAAATAAAGTACAGTTTTTGAAAATCTAATCATTATTTTGCGAGTTGTGAATTTTTGAATTTTTTTTTTTCAAATTGTGGGACACTCGAGCAAAAAAAATTAAAGAAAAATATAAAACGTATTGGCTAAATTCTACAAAAATTAAATTAAATTCACAAATCATTGCTTATTCAAATAAAGTACAGTTTTTGAAAATCTAATAATTATTTTGCGAGTTGTGAATTTTTGAATGTTTTTTTTTCAAATTGTGGAACACTTGAGCAAAAAAAAAAAAGAAAAATATAAAACGTGTTGGCTAAATTCTACAAAAAAATTAATTAAATTCACAAATCATTGGTTATTCAAATAAAGTACAGTTTTTGAAAATCTAATCATTATTTTGCGAGTTGTGAATTTTTGAATTTTTTTTTTTTCAAATTGTGGAACACTTGAGCAAAAAAAAAAAAGAAAAATATAAAACGTGTTGGCTAAATTCTACAAAAAAATTAATTACATTCACAAATCATTGGTTATTCAAATAAAGTACAGTTTTTGAAAATCTAATCATTATTTTGCGAGTTGTGAATTTTTGAATTTTTTTTTTTCAAATTGTGGGACACTCGAGCAAAAAAAAAAAAGAAAAATATAAAACGTGTTGGCTAAATTCTACAAAAAAATTAATTACATTCACAAATCATTGGTTATTCAAATAAAGTACAGTTTTTGAAAATCTAATCATTATTTTGCGAGTTGTGAATTTTTGAATTTTTTTTTTTCAAATTGTGGGACACTCGAGCAAAAAAAAAAAAGAAAAATATAAAACGTGTTGGCTAAATTCTACAAAAAAATTAATTAAATTCACAAATCATTGGTTATTCAAATAAAGTACAGTTTTTGAAAATCTAATCATTATTTTGCGAGTTGTGAATTTTTGAATTTTTTTTTTTTCAAATTGTGGAACACTTGAGCAAAAAAAAAAAAGAAAAATATAAAACGTGTTGGCTAAATTCTACAAAAAAATTAATTAAATTCACAAATCATTGGTTATTCAAATAAAGTACAGTTTTTGAAAATCTAATCATTATTTTGCGAGTTGTGAATTTTTGAATGTTTTTTTTTTCAAATTGTGGAACACTTGAGCAAAAAAAAAAAAGAAAAATATAAAACGTGTTGGCTAAATTCTACAAAAAAATTAATTACATTCACAAATCATTGGTTATTCAAATAAAGTACAGTTTTTGAAAATCTAATCATTATTTTGCGAGTTGTGAATTTTTGAATTTTTTTTTTTCAAATTGTGGGACACTCGAGCAAAAAAAATTAAAGAAAAATATAAAACGTATTGGCTAAATTCTACAAAAATTAAATTAAATTCACAAATCATTGCTTATTCAAATAAAGTACAGTTTTTGAAAATATAATAATTATTTTGAGAGTTGTGAATTTTTGAAATTTTTTTTTCAAATTGTGGGACACTCGAGCAAAAAAAAATGAAAGAAAAATATAAAACGTGTTGGCTAAATTCTACAAAAAAATTAATTAAATTCACAAATCATTGGTTATTCAAATAAAGTACAGTTTTTGAAAATCTAATCATTATTTTGCGAGTTGTGAATTTTTGAATTTTTTTTTTTCAAATTGTGGGACACTCGAGCAAAAAAAATTAAAGAAAAATATAAAACGTATTGGCTAAATTCTACAAAAATTAAATTAAATTCACAAATCATTGCTTATTCAAATAAAGTACAGTTTTTGAAAATATAATAATTATTTTGAGAGTTGTGAATTTTTGAATGTTTTTTTTTTCAAATTGTGGAACACTTGAGCAAAAAAAAAAAAGAAAAATATAAAACGTGTTGGCTAAATTCTACAAAAAAATTAATTAAATTCACAAATCATTGGTTATTCAAATAAAGTACAGTTTTTGAAAATCTAATCATTATTTTGCGAGTTGTGAATTTTTGAATTTTTTTTTTCAAATTGTGGGACACTCGAGCAAAAAAAATTAAAGAAAAATATAAAACGTATTGGCTAAATTCTACAAAAATTAAATTAAATTCACAAATCATTGCTTATTCAAATAAAGTACAGTTTTTGAAAATCTAATAATTATTTTGCGAGTTGTGAATTTTTGAATGTTTTTTTTTCAAATTGTGGAACACTTGAGCAAAAAAAAAAAAGAAAAATATAAAACGTGTTGGCTAAATTCTACAAAAAAATTAATTAAATTCACAAATCATTGGTTATTCAAATAAAGTACAGTTTTTGAAAATCTAATCATTATTTTGCGAGTTGTGAATTTTTGAATTTTTTTTTTTCAAATTGTGGGACACTCGAGCAAAAAAAATTAAAGAAAAATATAAAACGTATTGGCTAAATTCTACAAAAATTAAATTAAATTCACAAATCATTGCTTATTCAAATAAAGTACAGTTTTTGAAAATATAATAATTATTTTGAGAGTTGTGAATTTTTGAAATTTTTTTTTCAAATTGTGGGACACTCGAGCAAAAAAAAATGAAAGAAAAATATAAAACGTGTTGGCTAAATTCTACAAAAAAATTAATTAAATTCACAAATCATTGGTTATTCAAATAAAGTACAGTTTTTGAAAATCTAATCATTATTTTGCGAGTTGTGAATTTTTGAATTTTTTTTTTCAAATTGTGGGACACTCGAGCAAAAAAAATTAAAGAAAAATATAAAACGTATTGGCTAAATTCTACAAAAATTAAATTAAATTCACAAATCATTGCTTATTCAAATAAAGTACAGTTTTTGAAAATCTAATAATTATTTTGCGAGTTGTGAATTTTTGAATGTTTTTTTTTTCAAATTGTGGAACACTTGAGCAAAAAAAAAAAGAAAAATATAAAACGTGTTGGCTAAATTCTACAAAAAAATTAATTAAATTCACAAATCATTGGTTATTCAAATAAAGTACAGTTTTTGAAAATCTAATCATTATTTTGCGAGTTGTGAATTTTTGAATTTTTTTTTTTCAAATTGTGGGACACTCGAGCAAAAAAATTAAAGAAAAATATAAAACGTATTGGCTAAATTCTACAAAAATTAAATTAAATTCACAAATCATTGCTTATTCAAATAAAGTACAGTTTTTGAAAATATAATAATTATTTTGCGAGTTCTGAATTTTTGAATGTTTTTTTTTCAAATTGTGGGACACTCGAGCAAAAAAAAATAAAAGAAAAATATAAAACGTATTGATTAAATTCTACAAAAATTAAATTAAATTCACAAATCATTGCTTATTCAAATAAAGTACAGTTTTTGAAAATCTAATAATTATTTTGCGAGTTGTGAATTTTTGAATGTTTTTTTTTTCAAATTGTGGAACACTTGAGCAAAAAAAAAAAAGAAAAATATAAAACGTGTTGGCTAAATTCTACAAAAAAATTAATTAAATTCACAAATCATTGGTTATTCAAATAAAGTACAGTTTTTGAAAATCTAATCATTATTTTGCGAGTTGTGAATTTTTGAATTTTTTTTTTTCAAATTGTGGGACACTCGAGCAAAAAAAATTAAAGAAAAATATAAAACGTATTGGCTAAATTCTACAAAAATTAAATTAAATTCACAAATCATTGCTTATTCAAATAAAGTACAGTTTTTGAAAATCTAATAATTATTTTGCGAGTTGTGAATTTTTGAAATTTTTTTTTTCAAATTGTGGGTCACTCGAGCAAAAAAAAAATAAAAGAAAAATATAATACGTGTTGGCTAAATTCTACAAAAATTAAATTAAATTCACAAATCATTGCTTATTCAAATAAAGGACAGTTTTTGAAAATCTAATAATTATTTTGCGAGTTGTGAATTTTTGAAATTTTTTTTTCAAATTGTGGGACACTCGAGCAAAAAAAATGAAAGAAAAATATAAAACGTATTAATTAAATTCTACAAAAATTAAATTAAATTGGCAAATCATTGCTTATTCAAATAAAGTATAGTTTTTGAAAATCTAATAATTATTTTGCGAGTTGTGAATTTTTGAAATTTTTTTTTTCAAATTGTGGGTCACTCGAGCAAAAAAAATGAAAGAAAAATATAAAACGTATTAATTAAATTCTACAAAAATTAAATTAAATTGGCAAATCATTGCTTATTCAAATAAAGTATAGTTTTTGAAAATCTAATAATTATTTTGCGAGTTGTGAATTTTTGAAATTTTTTTTTTCAAATTGTGGGTCACTCGAGCAAAAAAAAAATAAAAGAAAAATATAAAACGTGTTGATTAAATTCTACAAAAATTAAATTAAATTCACAAATCATGGCTTATTCAAACAAAGTACAGTTTTTGAAAATCTAATAATTATTTTGCGAGTTGTGAATTTTTGAATGTTTTTTTTTTCAAATTGTGGAACACTCGAGCAAAAAATTAAATAAAAATATAAAACGTGTTGGTTAAATTCTACAAAAATTAAATTAAATTCACAAATCATTGCTTATTCAAATAAAGTACAGTTTTTGAAAATCTAATAATTATTTTGCGAGTTGTGAATTTTTGAATTTTTTTTTAAATTGTGGGTCACTCGAGCAAAAAAAATGAAAGAAAAATACAAAACGTGTTGGCTAAATTCTACAAAAATTAAATTAAATTTACAAATCATTGCTTATTCAAATAAAGTACAGTTTTTGAAAATCTAATAATTATTTTGCGAGTTGTGAATTTTTGAATGTTTTTTTTTCAAATTGTGGAACACTCGAGCAAAAAAATAAAAAAAAAATATAAAATGTATTGACTGAATTCTACAAAAATTATTAATTCCTTTGCCCGGCAAGCTAATTTTTTCGTTTTTTATAAAATCTGAATTAATTAATTAATAATTGTTAGTGCATAAGTTGTAATTTATTTGGTAAACCATGGTATTTTATAAATATTTGTCTTTCTCATTAATTATTTATTCAAAATTTAAATACAATATCCTGCGGAAATGGGAGAATAAAGTAGTGAATATTAAATAACATTTAGAAATGCCACATTGTACTACATGTACTTATGTTTTAAGTAACAGTCACAGATTAAGTAGCAATCACAGTTTGTCAGTGATTTAAAGTAGCAGTGATTTAAAGTAGCAGTGATTTAAAGTAGCAGCGATTTTAAGTAGCAGTGATTTTAAGTAGCAGTGACTTTAAGTAGCAGTGAAATTCGCCTATTAGTAACAGTAGCGATCTGCGATTTTTCAATACCAGTGAAAAATCACAGATACGTGAAATATCGCCCATCTCTACTATTTACCCCTCGGCGGGGCAAGGAAAGTTAATTTCGGGCGGATAAACCTGAAGAAAGAAAAAGAATAGTTATTTAAGCAACAAGGAACGTAAGGACGTATTAACATTTGAGGCGGGCGAATACGAGCCGAGGCGGAGCCGAGGCTCGTCGCTAGCCGAAAATGTTAGTTGTCATTACGTTCCGTGTTGCTTATTAATTTTTTTCCGCTACCGGAAATATAATACTTAAAAATGATCAGAAAATATTCTAAAATACGGCTTGTAACATTTGGAATTCAAATTTTTATAGACACCTATGCGTCCTATGGCAACCCAGCAACCGAGAAAACAACGTCGAATTTTGTTCGTTTGTGTCAATCCAGTGACAGTTTTTGCGGGCATGGAATGCAAACGAAGCTGCGAATATTGCGTGTTAGAATCTGTTACCGACAAAATCGAAAAAGGTATGTGTCCTGTCACGACTCTTTTAAGCAGTGGTTATGTAAAAAGGATGCCGATGCTATAGGTGTAGACGAAAATGTGTTGCTCGCCTATATGTTGGAGCGTTACGTTTCTGTTAATTATTTTCCTAGGTCCGTAAGTAAAAAATTAAGTTCCGTCGTCAAGGACAACAAACACCACGAATGTTATCAGCCACTTACGGTACCTGTAACCATGGATGCAATGCGTATTTACGTTGTCGGTAGCGGAAAAAATCAGTTTATAAGCTATAATGGTTTAGGCTCATTAGAATTAAGTGACTTTTTGCTTTATGTAGACCCTGTTTACCCACACTGCTGTGGGTAACGTCGGTCGTCCAAGTAAAACATCGGAAATCATCGCCATCAAGGGTAGGTTATAGTAGGGATGGACGGAATTCGCGGGCATTTTAAATTTTCGGCCAGAGAGGGTCCACCCGTAGTAGTCGCACTCCGAATCGTGTCTTACGACTCATGGTACGGCCGAGGTAGGGTCGGAGACCGCACCACTAGTGCTACCTCAGCCGTACCATTAGTGACCCTGCTAGCTGTTATTGGTCTTGAGCCATTTACAGTGACGGTTCGTGGGGTTTTTTCTGGTACGGCCGAGAAAAAACCCCGCGAACCCTTACTGGCCATTTATATTGACTGGTTTTACAGGGTCGAGCCGTCACCGCTCAAGACATTATTTTGACTGCAACTACTACCGTGGTGTAATATCCAGGTACGCGGGGTGTGGGAAGGAGGGGGGTGTCGTCTTGATTTAGCGGCGTTTGGGGCAGGTCGCGGGCTAGTTTACTCCCGCCGGCTGTTATTAATCGCGGCCGCTTGTGCCAATTAGCGATGCGCGCCACGAGAACTCTGTCACACTAAATTGTGATGAATCATGGCCGCTAAATCATCTCGCGAGATCTGTTTACTCTATTAACGAGCACATTTTAATTATTCCGGCGCACACATGCGGCCCTCTGCCAATTAGCGTCTTTCTGGTTGGAGGGGAGGAGGGTCATCTCTCGTCTCGGGCGCGAGGGTGGTTTCGCGTCGCGATTTTGATTTACGAATAGAATCGACAGCAGGATCCAGTCGTGAGAGGGCGAGTGCTAACCAATCGCGACGCCGCAGACTCGCGCGCTCTCCGGCTTCCCTCCGCACGGACGAAATCCCGAAGAATGATGCAAACGAAAAAAAAAAAAATCGTTGTTTATGGATATGTAATGTGCGGTGTGTGCGTGCGTATTATCGATTGAATTAGTGCGGGGGAGATGAACGTGTGTGCGGCTGGTGGCGACTGGTAATCGATGGTAAACAGATGACGGGCTCGAAGAACCCCGAACGGCAATAACACTGCCGTTCAATTTGACGGCGCAGTTTCATTATCGTTCCGCCGGATTATGTTATTCCCGCTCAACGGGTGGTCGGTAAACGCAATATTCCGGTGCGGTAAAAGATGTTGAATTTCATTGTAATGCGGAACAACTTTTTTATTCACGATATAATACTCTCTTCCCCCAACTTTTTCGTCCTCATCGGATCATGTTTCCCCCCACCAACGCGCGCACACACACAGTTTAAAACTTGTGTAATTAAGGTCGCCTTTTATTTGTTTTGTAGGTAAATGGTGTCCGCGAAGAGAATGGTCGTCGCCTCCAGACGCCCGGGCGGCGAGCGACGCGGCCAGGAGAGGCGTCCTGTATTCCTCCGTCTTCCTCGGCAGTCCCGGTAAGTGGCCCCCCCGAATACGTAAAAAGTAACAATTCCCGATCCGCAAAATTGCCCGCCGCGCGCGTGTGTGTGTGTGAGTGCGCGCCTTCGCCTTTGCTTTTTCATTACCGCCCGCCCGCCTCGCGGCCGGTGGTGGGGAGGCGTTGTCAGGGCAACCGCCGCATTCCCGCCTCGCGGCCATGGCAACGGCGGCGCAGGCGCGCCCGGCGCACAACACACCGCCTCGCGGCGGCTCCTCCGCGCCGCTCGATACACATTCAGGTTGACCTCTCCGCTGACCTGGTGCAGTATGGGCCCCTCTCTGATTGGGTCATCCATCACCCGATCCGTAATTGGTTCCCATGGACCCGTAATTGTTACCTTGGCTCCTCTCTCGCGTACATCAGAAAGTCCCTCTCATTTCGAGAAACAGCGATGCGTGCAGCCTGCGGACGACAGGCCCTACAACCCACCACGAGTACCGTCGCTTCAAAAATATTCATCCCGAAATATTTATCTAATTGGAGATTTCGTTATCGCATGTGATAGCAATTCCCGGCGCGTAAACATCTCCGGGCGGTAAACATGTGGCCCGCCTGGAACGCTGCCAACCGGCCGAATTAAAATAATGTCCGTCGTGCAAAAACATAAAACGCATCATTAATGAAGTCTCTCATACGGACTTTTACTGATTTGCCCAAATTTATGACCACCATAACTAACACCCCGCCTAATTCCTAACTGACAATAACGCATTCATTCATTCTATATTTAATAAGTTCGAAATTTTCACTGTTATAATTAGACGACACACTTCGGCATCTTCACTATTAAGAGCTTGTTAGTTTCGTTTTGCTCCTAGCACGCCGCGACGGCGACGCCGTTTGACATCGGTGACGGGGCCTAGCAGGTGTCGAAGCGACGCTCTCGGCGCCAGCACTTATAAACACACACGCTAAGACTGTTTTGTCTATCCTGACATTGGTCGGGGGTCAATGCTCCGCGTCACGGACGGGACCGGGACTCTCTTTAGGTGTGCGGGATTCTCTCATTTAATCGCATCCTACCATCCATCATCATCGGCAATGACAGCGCACGCACTCGTTAATTCATACTCTTACCCGTGACTGACAAGTCTAAACAAATGTCACCTCGTGAGAAACGTTTGACAGTCATTTGTTTTCGCGTCACTCCGACGCGACACAATTAAACGGTACAACCGAAAAAATCTTGTCGTCGCTTCTGCTGAATAAAGAAAAGTTTCTCGCAAACTTTTTTTTTCAACAAATTGACTGTGGCGCGCAAATTTTACTTCATCAAATTGACTATGTTTTTAAACCCCGTGGTCTGCGCACCGCTGGGAAACACGTGAACCACCGCGGGGAGCAAAGATGGCCCGATAAGGACTTCAAAAGGCACATTTGAGTACGCGCTGGAAGGCCAACCCCTTCACGCCAAGGGCATAGTTTTGGAAAACGTAGGTGTTGAAGCCGAACAGCCAAACTCTGCTATCTGTAAGTGAGTGAGGGTGTAGCTCATCAAGAACGGCAAGAAAATTACAGCGTTCGTATTGAAGAAAACGACGAAAAGTCCTAGTGACTGGCAGTGGCGACTCGTAGAACATGTTGATGGTAGAGCCACTTACAATGCAACCCCCCCCCCCCCTCCGTCTTAGACCAAAGTAACTGAAATATTCTTGCTGAGCTTGAAACTACAAGTAGTGCTATGGCTCCTTGGCTCTACATAACGAGCCGCCGCTGGTGGCTGGATTCGGTCGTAAAGGTCATGCCGTTGGTGATATTCCCGGAGTTGGATTCAAGGTTGTTAAAGTAGCCAATGTGTCACTCCTAGCTTTGTATAAAGAAAAGAAGGAACGCCCAAGGTCGTAACAAGGCTCATTAGGGCTTCCTATTTTTAAATAATAACTTCACTTAACTTCAATTTTTGGGGCCGCGGTGGCCTAGTGGGTAGCGTTCCTGCTTCTGGGCCTCGTGGTCGTGGGTTCAAATCCCATCCGTGCGGTCACTTTTTCGGAGTGAAGAAGTGGCCGTGCGGGTCCATGGATGTCTAGTGTATGTCTCATTCATTATCAAATGAATTTATTACAAAGAATCGGTTGTGGCAGAATAGCCAAGTAGCTTACGCCAATTTCCCTAATATCATTCACTCTCCTTAACCCGAAATCCCATCAACCATCCTTCCTTTTTTATAAAAAAAAAAAAAACTTCAATTTTTATAAATTTGGTATGTTTAGGCAGCGATCGGCAACCCAAGTATCGGACACCAAGCGTGCCACTAAAATAAAGCCAGAAAATCTAGTTCAAACATTTTATGATTCCTACGTGGACATTTACCTAAAATTTTACAACAATCCGTCGTAAAACTAGCTAGTTATCGCGACCGCATAACCTTGCAGATAATTCGTCTTGTTTACCTAAAATTTCAAAAAAAAAAATCCATACAAAAACCAGCGTACTATTTTAATGCGAAGAATTGCAACTTATTCGTTAAAATTTAAAAACCAGTCGGTTATGCGGTCGAGCTAACTCGCTTGTTTTTCGGCGGATTTTTGTGTAATTTCAATGTACCGTTCTAGAGATATCTGACAATCTTTTGTTTGCATAAAAAAATATTCGGTACATGGATTACCATATAATAACGATCGCAATCAGTGACGGCTTGCGGGGTGGACTCATGGTACCGCAGAGGTGGTCACGTTGCAACCGATCCTACCTATCTGTAGTACCACCTCAGATACCACGGCCGTACCATGAGTCACTGATCGCAACCATTCTCAATTTCCACGGTTTGTGCAACATTTTTTTTTTTTGGGAATTTCGTGGATGGTCTCAATTTGGATTTGGTGGTGCAAGTCCAGTTTCTACAGAGCAACCATCCTCTTCTTTATTTGATCGTATTTTGTTGCATGATAACGAAGGTACAATAACAAAATGGCGTTGGATTGATTTATTCATTCGCATCAAATTACATTTTGATCGTTTTAAATCGAAAAATTTCCAATTTTAATAACCTCATTTTATTATGTAATTACCATTTCTCTGCCGGACGAGACAAACTAACGGTCCGTTCACAAGGCACCGAATCGGTCGTTTTACCGATTCGGTTATTTTGCCGTCTTTTATAGTGGCGCAATCAAATCGGTAAAACGGAGACAAACTGACGGCCCGGTCACGTGGCACCGAATCGGTCGTTTTACCGATTCGGTTATTTTGCCGTCTTAGAAGACACTATAGATAGTGGCGCAATCGCAAATCGGTAAAACCGAAACAAACTAACGGCCCGTTCACACGGCAGCGAATCGGTCGTTTAACCGATTCGGTTATTTTGCCATCTTTTATAGTGGCGCAATTGCAAATCGGTAAAACGACCGATTCTGTGCCGTGTGAACGGCCGTAAGGTATTCATTATCATTCCCCAGCAACGACTACAGACTGCTTTCGGACTTAATAAGCCTCGTCAGTGTAGACTAGCACCAGAGAAACGGTGACTAATGCATTTTCGTAAGAATTGCATTACACTTTATATCGTGAACGTGATCATGAAATAAAAGATGTAATGTTTGTCTGATTCATGCGATTTTAAGCCTTCAGCAATCAACACCCGGACCGTATCGGAGTGGCTCATTAGGGCTTCTTATTTTTAAATAATATCTTCACTTAACTTTTATAAATTTGGTTAAGACAGCGGTCGGCAACCCAAATGCATTGGCGTGCCACAAAACACGTAATTTAAAGTACCGGACACCAAGCGTGCCACTAAAATAAAACCAGAAAATCTAGTACAAACGATTTATGGTTCCTACATGGACATTTACCCAAAATTTTACAACAATCCGTCGTGAAACTAGCTAGTTATCGCGACCGCATAACCAATATAAATAAAATAAGAGGCAAATAATGTCTTGTTTACCTAAAATTTCAAAAAAATTCATACAATAACTAGCGTACTGTTTAATGCGATTTTACTGAAAAGAATTGCAACTTATTCGTTAAAATTGTCTAAAAACAGTCGGTTATGCGGTCGAGCTAACTCGCTTGTTTTTCGACGGATTTTTCTGCAATTTCAAGAAACCGTTCTAGAGATATCTGACAATCTTCTGTTTGCATAAAAAATATGTACTCGGTTATGCGGTCGAGCTAACTCGCTTGTGTTTCAACGGATTTTTGTGTAATTTCAAGAAACCGTTCTAGAGATATCTGACAATCTTTTGTTTGCATAAAAAATATGTACTCGGTTATGCGGTCGAGCTAACTCGCTTGTGTTTCAACGGATTTTTGTGTAATTTCAAGAAACCGTTCTAGAGATATCTGCCAGTCTTTTGTTTGCATAAAAAATATTCGGTAATGTCAGTGATTCCCAAAGTGGGCACCACCGCCCCCTGGTGGGCGCTGCAGCGATTCAGAGGGGACGCTGATGGCCACCGATGCATCGGGAGGCGATGAATAACTCTAAAGGGGTGGTGATAGTATAAAAGAAAGAAGAGAAGATTTAGTGGAACGTGGATTCAGTGCGATAATCAATTTATAAACAAATAAAAATGAAACGAATTGCAAATAGTGAATCTTGGTGATTTAAGATTACTGCTGACGATAATATGGGGCGCTAAGTAATATTTTTTCTGGAAAGGGGGCGGTAGGACAAAAGGGTTTGGGAACCACTGGGTTATGCGGCCGAGCTAACTCGCTTATTTTTCGACGGATTTTTGTGTAATTTCAAGAAACCGTTCGAGAGATATCTAACAATCTTTTGTTTGCATAAAAAATGTTTGGTTATGCGGTCGAGCAAACTCGCTTGTTTTTCGACGGATTAGTGCAAAATTTCAAGAAACCGTTTAAGAAATATCTGAAAATCATTTGCAATTGGTTTCATTGAAATCTTCTTAAAAATTCGGTTGTGCGGCCTGGATAACTTACTTGTTGTTTGATGGACTTTAATAAGCAGGACGTTTTTGGTCGAGCCCCGTAAAGTTACTGGTGAAGCAAAGGCCCTTGTCTTCTTCTGCTTCGGTTCCTTCTCCTATCGGAGGCTGGAAATCATCACATAACATCGCGACTATTTCTATATAGTTTCGTCGAGCTGCAGTCAAACCATTATCTTAAGTTTCTCAACCAGGTCATCTTTTATCTTCACTCGCACCACAAAGATACTGGTTCATCAAAGGCACTTGTCTCCGGCACTGCTTCTACTTCTTCTTCTTCTTCTGGTTCCTTCTCCTATCGGAGGTTGGAAATCATGACCTTATTGATCGCGCTTTGATATCGTTCTGATGAGCTGCATAAAAAATATTCGGTTATGCGATCGAGCTAACTCGCTTATTTTTCGACGGATTTTTGTGTAATTTCAAGAAACCGTTCGAGAGATATCTGACAATCTTTTGTTTGCATAAAAAATATTCGGTTATGCGGTCGAGCTAACTCGTTTATTTTTCGACGGATTTTTGTGAAATTTCAAGAAACCGTTTAAGAGATATCCGAGAATAATTTGCAATTGGTTTCATTGAAATCGTCTTAAGAAATCGGTTGTGCGGCCTCGATAACTTGCTTGTTGTTTGATGGACTTTTTCCCGTGTTCCTTTAACGTTAATGGTTCCACGGCAAACACGAAATAAATCGCAGTCATGGTGCGTATGAACGTATTGAGCGATGCCCTCAAATCCATAAAAAACGCGGAGAAGCGCGGCAAACGGCAAGTGCCGTGCTCGAAGGTGATCATCAAATGCCTGACGGTGATGATGAAGCACGGCTACATCGGCGAGTTCGAGATCGTCGACGACCGCAGAAAGATCGTCGTCAACTTGACAAGCAGGCTGAACAAGTGCGGTGTCATCTCGCCCAGGTTCGACGTGCCCATCACGCACATCGAGAAGTGGACGAACAACTTTCTGCCGTTGCGTCAGTTTGGATACGTAGTTTTGACTTCATGGACCATGAAGAAGCCAGAAGGAAACATCTTGTAGGGAAAATCCTGGGATTTTTCTTCTAATGTAATGTTAGTTAAAGTAAAACTTTAATACAATATAAGCAGGACGTTTTTGGTCGAGCCCTACAAAGATACTGGTGAAGCAAAGGCCCTCGTCTCTGCCCTCGGCACTGCTTCTTCTTCTGTTTCCTTCTCCTATCGGAAACTGGAAATCATCACAGCTATTATTTCTAGAGCCATACAAAGATACTGGTGAAGCAAAGGTCCTTGTCTTCAGCACTACTTCTTCTGCCTTTGGTTCCTTCTCCTATCGGAAGCTGGAAATCATCACAGCTATTATTTCTATATAGTTTTGTCGAGTTTTGCAGTCAAACCATTATCTTAAGTTTCTCAACCAGGTCATCTTTCGTCTTCACTCGCACCACAAAGATACTGGTGAAACCAAGGCAGTTGTCTCCGGCACTGCTTCTACTTTTTCTTCTTTTTCTGGTTCCTTCTCCTACCAGAGGTTGGAAATCATGACCTTATTGATCGCGCTTTGTTATCGTTCTGATGAGCTTCATAAAAAATATTCGGTTATGCGGTCGAGCAAACTCGCTTGTTTTTCGATGGATTTTTGTAAAATTTCAAGAAACCGTTAAAGAGATATTCGAGAATCATTTGCAGTTGATTTCATTGAAATCGTCTTAAAAATGCGGTTGTGCGGCCTCGATAACTTACTTGTTGTTTGATGGACTTTTATAAGCGGGACGTTTTTGGTCGAGCCCTATAAAGATACTGGTGAAGCAAAGGTCCTTGTCTTCTTCTGCTTCTGGTTCCTTCACCTATCGGAGGCTGGAAATCATCACATAACATCCCGACTATTTCTATATAGTTTTGTCGAGCTGCAGTCAAACCATTATCTTAAGTTTCTCAACCAGGTCATCTTTTATCTTTACTCGCACTACAAAGATACTGGTTAAACAAAGGCACTTGTCTCCGGCACTGCTTCTACTTCTTTTTCTTCTGGTTCCTTCTCCTATCGGAGGTTGGAAATCATGACCGTATTGATCGCGTTTTGATATCGTTCTGATGAGCTACAAACCATTCTCTTAAGTTCCTCAACCAGGACATCTTTCATCTTCACTATCACTACAAGGATATTGGTGAAACCAAGGCACTTGTCCGGCACTGCTTCTTCTTCTAGTTCCTGTTCCTATCGGTGGCTGGAAATCATCACAGCAATTCTGACCTCCTTATGGACAGCTTTTCTATACAGTTCTGTCGATCTGCAGTCACAACATTATCTTATGTTCGTTGACCGTCATCACCTCAGGACCCTGTCAAAAGTTCGCAAACAGGTCAGGTGTTTACAGTAAACACGGCTAAAAACAAATTTCGTAGAAAGTCACTAAAATACCTGGCTCTTCGCACAGACCCGGAAAATGTAGATTGAAGCTGGTGGTGGGATTTTTGACAGTAGTTCAAAGTTGATCCCATCACCGTCTTCGCTGAACTTTAATTCTTCTGACAAGCTCTTCTGAGGTCATTCTAGAAAGGCACTAAAATACGTGGCTCTTTGCTCAGACCCGGAAAATGTACAATGAAGCTGGTGGTGGGATTTTTGACAGTAGTTCAAAGTTGATGCCATCACCGTCTCCGCTGAACTTTAATTCTTCTGACAAGCTCTTCTGAGGTCATTCTATAAAGTCACTAAAATACGTGGCTCTTTGCACAGACCCGGAAAATGTACATTGAAGCTGGTGGTGGGATTTTTGACAGTTGTTCAAAGTTGATCCTATCACCGTCTCCGCTGAACTTTAATTCTTCTGACAAGCTCTTCTGAGGTCATTCTATAAAGTCACTAAAATACGCGGCTCTTTGCTCAGACCCGGAAAATGTAGATTGAAGCTGGTGGTGGGATTTTTGACAGTAGTTCAAAGTTGATCCCATCCATCACCATCTTCGCTGAATTTTAATTCTTCTGTCGAGCTCTTCTGAGGTCATTCTAGAAAGTCACTAAAATACGTGGCTCTTTGCTCAGACCCGGAAAGTGTACAATGAATTTGGTGGTGGGATTTTTGACAGTAGTTCAAAGTTGATCCCATCACCGTCTTCGCTGAACTTTAATTCTTCTGACAAGCTCTTCTGAGGTCATTCTAGAAAGGCACTAAAATACGTGGCTCTTTGCTCAGACCCGGAAAATGTACAATGAAGTTGGTGGTGGGATTTTTGACAGTAGTTCAAAGTTGATCCCATCACCGTCTTCGCTGAACTTTAATTCTTCTGACAAGCTCTTCTGAGGTCATTCTATAAAGTCACTAAAATACGCGGCTCTTTGCTCAGACCCGGAAAATGTAGATTGAAGCTGGTGGTGGGATTTTTGACAGTAGTTCAAAGTTGATCCCATCCATCACCATCTTCGCTGAATTTTAATTCTTCTGTCGAGCTCTTCTGAGGTCATTCTAGAAAGTCACTAAAATACGTGGCTCTTTGCTCAGACCCGGAAAATGTACAATGAAGTTGGTGGTGGGATTTTTGACAGTAGTTCAAAGTTGATCCCATCACCGTCTTCGCTGAACTTTAATTCTTCTGACAAGCTCTTCTGAGGTCATTCTAGAAAGGCACTAAAATACGTGGCTCTTTGCTCAGACCCGGAAAATGTACAATGAATTTGGTGGTGGGATTTTTGACAGTAGTTCAAAGTTGATCCCATCACCGTCTTCGCTGAACTTTAAATCTTCTGACAAGCTCTTCTGAGGTCATTGCTCCGTTTTCTTATGACGACAGCTCTAGACGCTCTCGAGCAATTTGTTTCACTTTCGAGCAATTCATTTCTCTTTCGAGCAATTCGTTTCTCTTTCGAGCAATTCGTTTCTTGTATACATTACTTTTCATGCTGTTAAGGCGTCACACATGCGTGGGCAAAAAGGGCGCTCGCTCCGACCGACCCCAAGAAGAATAAGAAGAAGAGGAACGCCAGTTTGCTTATGCACCTCATCTGGTAAATATCCAGAATTGTAAATTGTATGTCGTTGACATCCCGACTACTTAACACATGTATCTCCACAGGCGGAGACGACCTCGGAAGACCTATGTGGTACTACCAGGAAAATTCAAAGGTGCATTGAAGTCGGTGGCGGGCTTTCTTTCGCAATTCCACCACCGACTTCAATTGTTACTTCCGAAGTTCAGAAAGCCAAAACATTCCAAAACATTCTTCCATGTTTCAACCCAAATCCAACTCACCAAATCAGAAAAATCTTGGTGTTGGGCTCAGTGGCGGCTCGTGGAACATGTTGATGGTAGTATCATTGTATCATTGTTGAATGCTTTCCTGATCTAGGAGATCACCTCATCGGACCTTACCTTTTGCCGTTTCGTTTAACCGGACGTAAGTACTTGATCTTTCTGCAGCAAGTATTGCCACAACTTTTGGGTGACTAATAGATTTCTGCATCGATGCAACGGACACTTTTGGGTGACTAATAGATTTCTGCATCGATGCAACGGACAATGTGGTTCCAACATGATGGAGCCCCTGCCCATTTTAGCCGTAATGTTCGTAACCACCTAGACGTCAGATTTGGCCAACAGTGAATTGGACGTGGTGGTCCCGTGCGATGGTCTGCTCGGTCACCAGACATATCATGTCTGGATTTTAATTTCTGGAGCCATATGAAAACACTGGTTTATGACACCCCCGTTGACAGGGCTGAGGAGCTGGTTGCCAGAATCGCAGTAGCTGCTGGAGAAAGTCGAGATGAGCCTGGATTATACCAGAATGTTCGGAGTTCCATGCGCCGGAGATGTGAGGTCTGCATAGCAGTCGGTGGCAGAAACTTCGTACACTTTCTTTGACCCATGTACCTTTTATTATTAACCCTTTGACCTACAACCACGAGTACACCTCCTGTTTAAATGTTCGGGCCAAACACAACGACCATGAGCATATCTCGTGGCGCGCCGCTTGGGCCAATCAAATCGAGCACGAGCTCAACTCCTGGCGCTGCGCTTGCGTTAGTAGTGCTGCACAATGAATGCATTTTCTTGCGAAACAGAATTTTTTGAAGTCCATATTTTTCGTTTTTAGTTATGCCATGAAAAAATCATGAATTTGTGCGCATACAATTAGACACGCCAGGCGTGCCTCGGTCAGACTGGTTTCTGCTGCTGCATTTGGACGTAAGTAAAGTAGGCCAAAGGGTTAAAACGATTTGTCACTTACGGTCTCTTTATGGTATTTCTGTGTACATCACCGCTTCAGAAAATCATTTCCGCCACCACGTTGTTATATGATTTCGAGTCGTCAGCATGCACCCTACCCCTCGCTGAAGTTCTGAAACGTTTAACTGAGACACCCTGTATATCTTGTGTCCGAAGAAATCCAACACTTGGAGCGTTTTTCTGTTCGATGAGCATCCGTTAGTATTTAAAATCTAATCTAAGCGAGAATTCCGATCGAGCACGCCATGAGAACCTGCGGATGATAATTCGGTTCTAATCGGGCATAATTCGTTTTAAATTTTACCATATTATAATAAAGCGTTACCGATTCTCGGGCCGGGGAGAGAGAGAAAGAGTCGTGATTCACTCGAATTTAATATCGAAATTGCTTTTAATGCCCTCCCGACGACCGAAGATCACATGCGGAGAGAGAGGGGCCCGCCCGCCCGAGAACGAATTCTCCGTGGGGCAATTTTCCGTGGGTACGCCTCTGGTTCGGACAGTCCGTAGAGAAGCCCCCGCGGACACGGCGTCCGTTATATGGGTAGTATGTAAATTGCCTGTTCGAGGATGGAAATAAAAAAAAATCACGATTCTTTAGGACGAGAGGGGGGGGGAGGGAAAGCGCGGCGAGAGTTTCATGGGGGTGGTGAAGTAAGAAGTTTTAAGGGATTTAACTTTTCTGGTGGGGGGTGGGAATACTGAATTTAAATTATTTCAATAATGGTGAAGTAGAGTATTAGTTCAAAGTGTTTGCCGATGAAAGAATTTTGTGGTAATAGTGTTTTACAGTAGAAGTCCATTAGGATGGCCTTTACGGTCGCAGGCAGAAGTTCGTTAGACCGAGTCGAATAAAACTGGCAAGCTGTAAAGGCCCTAACGAACGTGTGAATGAAACTGTTTTTTTGCAGAAACATAATTGTGGATTCCATATTCAATATGACAGTTGAATAAAACTCTAGTAGATTAACGCTTAAAAGTGTGGCTTTACAAATTGCTAATTAAAACTTGTGCAACTTCACCGAGAAAAAAATGGCGCCGGCCAAAACAAAAATTTAATGGGGAAAAAACTGACTTTTTGCAGAAACATAATTGTGGATTCCATATCCAACATGACACTTGAGTGAAACTCTAGTAGATTAATGCTTAAAAGTGTAGCTTTACAAATTGCTAATTAAAACTTGTCCAACTTTACCGAGAAAGAAATGGCGCCGGCCAAAACAAAAATTTAATGGGAAAAAAACTGATTTTTTGCAGAAACATGATTGTGGATTCCATATCCAATGTGACACTTGAGTGAAACTCTAGTAGATTAATGCTTAAAAGTGTGGCTTTACAAATTGCTAATTAAAACTTGTCCAATTTCACGGAGAAAAAAATAGCGCCGGCCAAAACAAAAATTTAATGGGGAAAAAAACTGATTTTTTGCAGAAACATGATTGTGGATTCCATATCCAATGTGACACTTGAGTGAAACTCTAGTAGATTAATGCTTAAAAGTGTGGCTTTACAAATTGCTAATTAAAACTTGTCCAATTTCACGGAGAAAAAAATAGCGCCGGCCAAAACAAAAATTTAATGGGGAAAAAACTGACTTTTTGCAGAAACATGATTGTGGATTCTTTATCCAATGTGAGAATTGAATGAAACTGTAGTAGATTAATGCTAAGAAAGGTGTTCTTGGAAATTTCCAATTAAAACTTATTTAACTTCACTGAGAGAAAAATGGCGCTGGTCAAAACAAAAATTTAATGGGGAAAAAACTGACTTTTTGCGGAAACGTGATTGTGGATTTCATATCCAATATGACAATTGAATGAAAGTGTAACAGACTAATGCTAGAAAGTGTGCGTTTACAAATTGTTAATTAAAACTTTTCCAACTTCACTGAGAAAAAACCGGCGCTCTACAAAAACTTAAATTTGATGATCAAAAATTGTTTTTTTGCAGAAATATTATCATAGATACCATATCCAATAAGACAATTGAATGAAACAGTAATACATTAAAGGTAAGAAATGTGCCTTTACGAATTACTAATTAAAACTTTTCCATCTTCACTGAGAGAAAAATGGCGCTTCCATTTGAGGATCAAAAATTGTTTTTTTGCAGAAACATGATCGTAGATTAAATATCCAATATGACAATGAAATTAAATTGTAATAGATTAAAGCTGCCTTTACGAGTTGTTAATTAAAACTTTTCCAACTTTACCAAGAGAAAAATGGCGACGATCAAAATTAAAATTTGATGATGAAAAACTGACATTTTACAGAAACATGATCGTAAATTCCATATCCAATATGATAATTAGGTGAAACTGTAATGGGTTATTCCTAAAAAGTGTGCCCCTACAAATTGCTAATTTAAACTTTTGCAACTTCATTGAGAGAAAAATGGCGCGGATCAAAACAAAAATTTAGTGGGGAAAAACTGAATTTTTGTAGAAACATGATTGTGGATTCCATATCCAATGTGACAACTGAATGAAACTGTAATGGATTAAAGTTAAGAAGTGTGTTCTAACAAATTACTAATTAAAACTTTTTCAACTTCACTGGGAGAAAAATGGCGCCTGTCAAAACTAAAATTTTTTGACAAAAATCGGACTTTTTGCAGAAACATGATCGTAAATTCCATATCAGATATTACAATTGATTGAAACTGTAATATATTAAAGCTAAGAAGTATACCTGTATAATTTGCTAATAAAAACTTTTCCAACTTCACCGAGAGAAAAATGGCGCCTGTCAAAACTAAAATTTTACGACAAAAATCGGACTTTTTGCAGAAACAGGATCGTAAATTCCAAATCACATATGACAATTAATTGAAACCGTAATACATTAAAGCTAAGAAGTGTACCTGTATAATTTGCTAATAAAAACTTTTACAACTTCACCGAGAAAAAAATGGCGCCTGTCAAAACTAAAATTTTACGACAAAAATCGGACTTTTTACAGAAACCTGATCGTAAATTCCATTTTAAATTTGACAATTGATTGAAACCGAAATACATTAAAGCTAAGAAGTGTATTTGTATAATTTGCTAATAAAACCTTTTCCAACTTCACTAAGAGAAAAATGGCGCCTGTCAAAACTAAAATTTTACGACAAAAATCTGAATTTTTGCAGAAACATGATCGTAAAATTCCATATCATATATGACAATTGATTGAAACTGTAATACATTAAAGCTAAGAAGTGTGCCTGTATAATTTGCCAATAAAAACTTTTCCAACTTCACCGAGAAAAAAATGGCGCCTGTCAAAACCAAAATTTTACAACAAAAATCGGACTTTTTGCGGAAACATGATCGTAAATTCCATATCAAATATGACAATTGATTGAAACTGTAATACATTAAAGCTAAGAAGTGTACCTGTATAATTTGCTAATAAAAACTTTTCCAACTTCACCGAGAGAAAAATGGCGCCTGTCAAAACTAAAATTTTACGACAATAATCGGACTTTTTGCAGAAACATGATGGTAAATTCCATATCAAATATGACAATTGATTGAAACCGAAATACATTAAAGCTAACAAGTGTATCTGTATAATTTGCCAATAAAAACTTTACCATCTTCACTGAGAAAAAAATGGCGCCTGTCAAAACTAAAATTTTACGACAAAAATCTGACTTTTTGCAGAAACATGATCGTAAATTCCATATCAAATACGACAATTGATTGAAACTGTAATATATTAAAGCTAAGAAGTGTACCTGTATAATTTGCTAATAAAAACTTTTCCAACTTCACCGAGAGAAAAATGGCGCCTGTCAAAGCTAAAATTTTACGACAAAAATCGGACTTTTTGCGGAAACATGATCGTAAATTCCATATCAAATATGACAATTGATTGAAACTGTAATACATTAAAGCTAAGAAGTGTACCTGTATAATTTGCTAATAAAAACTTTTCCAACTTCACCGAGAGAAAAATGGCGTCTGTCAAAACTAAAATTTTACAACAAAAATCGGACTTTTTGCAGAAACATGATCGTAAATTCCATATCAAATACGACAATTGATTGAAACCGTAGTATATTACAGCTAAGAAGTGTACCTGTATAATTTACTAATAAAAACTTTTCCAACTTCACCGAGAGAAAAATGGCGCCTGTCAAAACTAAAATTTTACGACAAAAATTGGACTTTTTGCAGAAACATGATCGTAAATTCCATATCAAATATGACGATTGATTGAAACCGAAATACATTAAAGCTAAGAAGTGTACCTGTATAATTTGCCAATAAAAACTTTTCCAACTTCACTAAGAGAAGAATGGCGGCTCCCAAAACTAAAATTTTACGACAAAAATCGGACTTTTTGCAGAAACATGATCGTAAATTTCATGTCAAATACGACAATTGATTGAAACCGAAGTACATTAAAGCTAAGAAGTGTGCCTGTATAATTTGCTAATACAAACTTTTCCAACTACACTGAGGAAAAAATGGCGCCAGCCAAAAAGATTAAAAGCTGATTTCTTGTAGATTCCACATCCAATATGACAATTTAATGAAACCCCGACGGATTCATTCTAAAAAGTGGTCCTTCGCTAATTACCATCGAATTCTCCTGACAATACCATCATGAGCAGGCACACACCCAGGCAATACAAGGCCCGTTCCTTGCGGGGTAAACGAGAGCTGCTGCAGAAGAGAAGTCTACTCGAGCTTTCAAGCAAATTACAGCCAAGTTTTCCTGGTTACATCGTGTAGAAAACGCAGCCTGGCTGTAGTAAATCCTCCCAAACTATTTCTCATCATAAGTGGCGTGGCGGTGATGACAAGTGTCCAGGTCTTCTTCACTGTCCGGTGCGAGCTAAATTTTACCGGATATACCACGGCAGCTAATCAGAGCAACAGCCTCAAGAGAACCGCGGGGAATTATCGAAGAAGCTTTACGCTCACACACCATACTTTGCACTACACCCGCCCTCTAAATAGTTGTTGCCGTAAATCCTCCCAAACTATTTCTCATAAGTGGCGTGGCGGTGATGACAAGTGTCCAGGTCTTCTTCACTGTCTGGTACGAGCTAAATTTTACCGGATATACCACGGCAGCTAATCAGAGCAACAGCATCATGAGAACCGCGGGGAACTATCGAAGAAGCTTCCCATACCTTAGCTAACACATCATGCTTTGTACTACACCCGCCCTCTAAATAGTTCAAAGTTGATCTCACCAACGACGTTAAGATACTAACGAATTGTCCTAACAATACGCGACACTTTTCTAAACTAATCTAAACGTTTCTACAAGAGGAATCAAACTTTACGGGATCTGCGGAAGATGCGGATCATCAATAGTCCTCAAAATGCCAGTAATCCAAAATTGTCTTACTTGGTTTAAGATTAATTTTTTTGGTAAGAATTGTCTAGTTTTATTTAAGAAGGCACTACATCAAAAGAATTAATTTTTAAAACAAAGCTCGCCTTATTTTTTTAACGCAATTCCGTTGATTATCCTTTAATGATCGAAAAATTGCAATTCGTGGGAATGTATTACGCCGGCAAGTTACATCACACCGGACATTTTTCTCGAAACAAAACCGCGCGTTCCTTATCGGGAAATTAATTACCCGTTCGAAATTTTCGAAGCGATTTTCGTCTTTACTTGACACACAGGTACAGTGTACATTGTAATGGCGCACGCTGTGGGCGTTAATCAAGCGCTTATCTGATTGGAGTTTTGTTGGGCGCGCTGCAGTCCTGAAAGGAACTTACGTAATGCCCTCGGTGTGATCTTATCCGTGTCTAATTGAACCGTTTAAAATCCTGATGTATTATAATGCCCATGTTCGAGTGCATGTGTGTGTGTGATCGCCTCGAGTACATCCCAACGAATTAGCGCGCGGAGGCGAGGTGAATTTTCTAATTAGAGATTATGGACGGTTAGAAGATTTCGGGTGGTGATTGGTGATCGCGAATGGTGGTGGTTGGTGGTTGTCGTGCGCGCTTCGCGCAGGAACGGACCACGCAACCGGCCATTACGAGAGGACGATTATAGAAATTACGTTTTTATAAATTATTATAATTTATGTAAATATGGTAATGGCGCGGTATTATAAGGCATTAGCCCGCGGTCAGTTGTGTAGAGCGAAGATGGAGGTATAAGAGTCGATAAGGTCGCGACGGCGGAATGTAGACGTCAGATTGGAATCCCACAAAGCCGACACGAGGTGAACTTGTAATATTTTTATGAGCCGGCTCGAAGCCAATGGATGAGTGACGTGACCCGTCATTAGTCCATCCGCTCGTGATATATGCGCCGGTCTCTGTCTTCGGGCGTGTTCTCAGTCGAACACAATTAGAAATATGCTGACATCTCGTAGAGGTGATCCTCCGGCCCCGAACAATGGGAGTAGATAGTACTGATTAATTGCCTGATGATCCGACTGGTTTTTGGCGATCGGGTCGAGATAGGAATGGGATTTCGGAATGCGCGGCGCGATCGGTCGGCGGCGATAAGGGAAGGAAGGTTCTTTGAATTTATTAAAAGGGGGGACCTGTTGTGTGCAAATGACGGGGCCGCCACTATTACGAATCAGTTAGGATGCGGTACACTCGACACTTTTACTGTCGTTTTACGGCGCTGACAAAGACGCCGGGCGTCTCGTAAAACCAGCCGTTGGCTTTGTGTAAGGGGCGAGCGTTATCGCGGGGGAATACTCAAACACCCTAATTATTAAGATAGCGACAATCAAGCTAAACCTTTTATGCGGACATAAACGACTCCCACGCTCCTTGCAAACCGACAACCCGGCCGCTCGTCGAAACTGTTGCATAATAATATCGGGGGCGAGACTAATCGCGGCGCGACAATAGACGGCATGTTTTGCAACGCGGACCAAAAGTCACGACCCTAATCCAATTCAGCAACCCCCCCTTATCCCTATCCCATGTTTGTGTGTGACTCATTAACAACTTCCCCACGGTTAATCACGTGACAAAATTCTAATTGCGACCAATGGTTTTGCAGGTGATGCGAGCAACGCGAGCATCGGAAGCGGCGAAGGAACGGGCGAGGAAGACGACGACACGAACGGCAAGAAGAACCAAAAAAAGCGAGGCATCTTCCCCAAAGTGGCCACGAACATCCTGAGAGCGTGGCTTTTCCAGCACCTGACGGTGAGTGCGAATCGAAATCCGGAACCCGGGGGCGGGGGGCGCGCGACGCTCGTTTAGATAGCCATCGCAATCTCGTAAAACAGAGAATTGCAGCTCGGGGGATTTGCATGACCGTCTAAGAAAGGGTCCCTGATTCCCAACACGGCCGTTTAAGTAGGCGATATCCATACCATTGTGTTTACATGTAGTTTACAAGCCGTACCACTAATACGGATATTGCCAGATATCCAGATTACTTCGCTATCGGGCGAGTCCCAGGCGGGATTGAGTCCCACCTGTCAGGAGGCATTAGAGGCCCGCGGGCTGACCGGGCACTTAGTGCGGCCCATGAATATTTGAGCGATGCATCACCCGACCCGCCGCTATCATGCGCTGATCCCGGCTTACTTGCACGACTCATTAACCCCGCGCTAATCCCACCATCGGATATTGCGAGGGGCCGCACGATCGATGCTCCCTCTGTCCACCAGCGCCATCTTACCGCGTTAATTACACCGATGTCGCATTATATGCTAATCCGGCGTCGCGTCTCGAGAACAACTCCGCGAAACGGATTTCCCCCGCCCCTCGCGGAAACTTTTTATAAGCTCGCAAATATTAATTAAAAAGCGTCGTCTTAGTAACGACATCTCGCGCCGGGGCGGTAATTACCGTCACGTGACCGGCTAAGGTAGAGCCCTCCGCCGGCGTCGCTGCAATTTCATTAGGGTCTTAACGCGCCCCATAAATCAGCACCAAAAAAAAAAATCTCATCATTAGCATTTTCATTTCTGCAAACCGTACGTCCATATCTGTATCTATATTAGAGCGCCCCCCTTCCGACCAACCCCCCGCTGCGCTTATTTGTAAAGCGCGCAGATATTTCCAAGACCGCAGAACCCCTCGACTTTTACGGTTATTCCGATATGTCTGGAACGAAACGAAAAAATAGTCTTTCCGGCTACGAGCTTCCATTTCCGGTTGGGCTGCATCAGGGCTATATTTCCGGCGCGGTTATCCCAGTTTATCCGTCGGGAGCTCTCGCCGTCGACATGTGTCCTGCTTACCCGCCTGATAGGAAATCCACTAGGATTTTCGTCCCTATTCCGCAATACGTTCTCATCATAAAAGTCCCCGCTAAATTTGGAATAGTCGTCCGGAACCCCACGTCGCGCCACTATCGATCAGATTACTTTTTAACGTCCGATTTAATAACAACCTTCAATTCCTTTCAAATCCCGCGTTTATTTATCAACATTCGTGCAGTGGGTGATATGTGCACCCCAGGGTGCGCTGAAATCATGCCCGATTTACATACCGCCCCCCCCCCCCCCCCTTCAATTTTCTACCCGTTTCACATATTCGATATAGATAGAGGTGGGTAGGCGGCGGAGGGCCGTTTCGGATTCCCAACATAATCATAAAAATCACTATGCGTCCCCCCACGGACAGACTCGCGCGCACTCCAAGACTCCCGGCCTAAGGGTTATCTAGCCCCCGAGATGGGGTTATGGGTCTCCGCGGGGCCCTGCGATGGGGAACGAACGCCAGTATTTCACCGCCCGCAGATTCCGCAATTCCACTCCCATGTAGATCCATCCGAAACAAATTACAAAATCCGCCAGCCCCTCTTAATTCTATTTCGATTTCCTTTTTTCATCCCTTTCATCAATACGAGCAAAATGCGATGTTTTTGCACGAATTTTTAACCCGTATTTTTAATTCAATTATCAAAGGTGAATTTTTTTTTCGGTTAAGTTGTACATTTTTGTAATCATCCAAAATGCGATGAGCGATGGTGTTTTAGCGGGCCCGCACACGGCCAATTATTAGTTGAGCGATAGTTTAGTCGAGGTCTATAACCGTAAATGCAAGTGCGCACACACACCAACTATCGTCCAGTCCGATTTTTTAGTTAAAAGCAGTTGGTGAGCCCTTATGATTAAATAATCGTTCTACTATCGTACAACTGGCATAGTTCCACAGTTACTTTGGGAGTGCGCACACGATCGATAGTTTAGTTGCATATAGATGCATATTCTTAAATATATGCTGATAATATCCCTTTGGATCTACCCGCATCTAGTAAAATGCAATTAAATGGTGATGATTAAATTTTTCATATTTTGCATATCTAAGCCCTCTCGTGCATATTTTAGTTACATCGAATATATGTAATCACTTTTAGCTTATTTGAGCATGTTTAATAATATTTAAACAACATTTTTATTACATAAATTAATAATAATAAGTAATACTAGTATTATGCGATACGGTATTATGTATTATGGAAACAGTAGCTTTGCAGAAAAAATATGTTTAGTGCAAAAGAAAGCACTGAGAATTATTTTGAATTTAAAATATCATGCAGGAGTCATTTCAAAAAAGCTGGTATACTTACCATGCACAGCCTTTACGTATACGAAATTTTGATTTTTAATTACAAATTTAAAGACAAATTTAGACAGTACCAGAGCATACATATAGTACTAGGCAAATAAGCACCTACATGTATCCTACGCATAGATTAACTCTTTTCGAAAGATCGCCAAAATATTGCGCCCTACGATTTTTTAATTAATTACCTAGTCACATAAAAAATATAACTAGTTTGAAACTCTTCAAATCAATGTTAAAACAATACTTATTGGATAAGGAATTATACACATTAAGTGACCTATAACATCATGTAGCAATAGAATCAATATATTTAAGTTTTTATCTCACGTTGTATCGCAAATGTGTAGAAATCTAGTCAGTAAAAGTACACTCGCTCCATCTATATGTACACTTTTGACAATACTTGTGTGAACATTGATTTGTATATTTAACTTGTACCAATCTGTATCTCACTACAAGAATAAAGAATTATTATTATTATTACTCTACTAAACTGTATACACGCTCCGCATAAATTGAGTTGTGTCGGCGTCGTACTGTGTGCGCAAGCCACACGATTTCTCCACGACTAAATAGTTTAGTTGGTCGAGAATCGTAACATGTATCCAACTCAACTAAATAGTTTAGTCGTTGAACAATTGTCCGTGTGCGAGGCCCCTAATAGGCCTTCCATACGACAACGATTTGCCTGCATTGCAGTGACGGTTCGCGGATTTTTTTTTTTTTTTTGTACGTTATCGTAAAAAAATTACAATCATCGCTTTGCTAGTTTTCGAGATAATTTTCGAGGAATATTTAGCACACAAGAAGATGTAAAGAGCGCTGACTTTTTCTTACGGATTCCTTTGTACCATTCAATAATTTCTTCTAATTCAGGCACGATTTAACCCTTTCGCCGCGGGACCTGGAAAATCACGCAAGAAAGATCGCACTCTAATTTGCGGGAGCCGGATATACACGCAAATAGCCGTACGAATCTGTGGTATACGTAAGTTCTAATTTTCCAGCGTACCAGTTGAGCTTTCGAAAATCATACGCCGCAGCGAAAGGGTTAATCAATTTTCTTACTGATCTTAGGCAATTTGTTATACATCCGCGTATTTTTGGACACAACTTATTTCTGCGATTAATTAAATAACAATCCACATTTTAGATCGTTTTAATGTACTATTATAGATCTTGGTTCTATGGCGTTGATTTTCATCTAACAATCAGTAAATTTGATTATTCACAATAAATACGATTGGTTGGCGCGACTGCAAGAACCAATGACGGCTCGCGGTGTGACAGTACGGCCGAGGTAGCAGAGGTGGTAATACAGATCTCTGCAACCTATTTGTATTGCTACCGCGACCGTACCATGAGTCACCCCGCGAGCCGCCACTTGCAAGAACTTATGCTTGAATTTTATGCGGCGACTGATCAGTGGCGGTTTCAAAGGGGGGGTAATTTTTCGCTTATCAATTTTATTTGTTAAAAATTACCGATATTCCATATTCCAAACAAATAATATAACCGGTAAATTTTTCCAACGCTTTGAAACGTTGGAAAAGGATAGGGAGATTTCACGGAACAGGTGTATGAAAGCGAAAGCACCAGTTTATTCATCTTTTTATTAATTACACCCCCCCCCACCCTGACTAGTTGGCTGTAAACGCCCTTGCGACTGATGCGGTATTGCTTTTTATTTACAAAATATGAAAATTGAAAAAAAAAATTGCGAATTTCCTAGATTAAATCTCTATATTGGAATTTCCCGCCCGGAAAAATCTCTAGATTTGAATTCCCCGCTCCTAAAATTTCTATGTGAATTTCCCTCCCCGAAAAATCCGTAGATTTGAATTTCCCTCTCTAAGGAATCCCTGGATTTAAATTTCCCACCCTGAAATCCCTAGATTTAAATTTCCCACCCCAAAATCCCTAGAATTGTATTTCCTGCACCAAAATCCCTATACTTCAATTTCCCGCCCCGAAAATCCCTAGATATGAAGTTTCCTCCTTGAGGAATCCCCCCACCCCAAAAAAATCCCTAAATTTGCATTTCCCTTCCTAAGAAATCCCTAGATTTGAATTTTTCGCCACGTGAAATCTCTAGAATTGTATTTCCCGCCCCAAAAAATCTATATTTGAATTTACCACCCCCAAAATACCTATATTTTAATTTCCCTTGATAGGGAATACCTAGATTTCAATTTTCCACCCTGTGAAATCCCTAGAATTGTACTTCCCCGCCACAAAAAAATCCCTATATTTGAATTCCCCGCCCCTAAAATTTCTATATTTAAATTTCCTTCGCTAAGGATCCCTAGATTTGAATTACCTGCCTCTAAAAACCCCCAGCTGTGAATTTCCCGCCTCTAAAAATCCCTAGATTTGAATTTCCCGCCCCGAAAAAATCCCTAGATTTGAATTTCCCATCCCGAAAAAATTCTAGATTTGAATCCCTTGACCAGAAACATGTCCTAAAATTTCCCTTACACTTTGAGCTCTTAGAGAAGGTTGGCGATAGTTTAGAACATAGGTCTCCAAACTTTTTCCATCGCGGGCCATATATACAATTCTTCATAACCTACTAGGCCGAGATATGATCAATTTGATAACTAATTTCAAAATCTATAACAAAAAATCGTTGTAGAATTTTAAAATGTGACATTTGCGGAAAATGTAACGCTTGCCGCGGGCCGAACTCGATGAGGTCGCGGGCCGTATTTGGCCCGCGGGCCGTAGTTTGGAGACCCCTGGTTTAGATCGTGACCTTATACCTTAAGGCAAGTGTTTCTCAAACTTATCTGATCACGATCCAGTTGCACAAGGCATACAATTCAAAGGCCCAGCAGTAGGCACATTCTTAACACGCATTTAAAGATAGAGGTGAGCATAAAAACTCCGTATAGAATTGTAAAATTGTGGACTTTACATCAGCCCTGCATTGATTCCTCCTAATTCAGAGCCTTCTAGAAAATCCACGCGGTCGCACTTTGAGAAAAGCTGGCTTAGAATAGGGTTAGGTTGGCATCACTGTGGAATTTAAGCTTTACATGCGAACATTTTGAATTTCCCGCACTGAAAACCAGCAAGATTTAAATTTCCCGCTCAGAAATTGTTCCCCCAGATTTAATTTTGAATTTCCCACCCTGAAAACCAGCAAGATTTCAATTTTCTGCTCAGAAATTATTCATCTAGATTTAATTTTGAATTTCCCACCCTGAAAACCAGCAAGATTTTAATTTTCCGCTCAGAAATTGTTCCGCCAGATTTAATTGTAAATTTCCCACCCTGAACACCAAGAAGATTTAAATTTCCCGCTCAGAAATTGTTCCCCCCGAGATTTGGTTTTGAATTTCCCACCCTGAAAAACCAGCGAGATTTCAATTTCCCGCTCAGAAATTGTTCCCCCAGATTTAATTTTGAATTTCCCACCCTGAAAAACCAGCAAGATTTTAATTTTCCGCTCAGAAATTGTTCCGCCAGATTTAATTGTGAATTTCCCACCCTGAACACCAAGAAGATTTAAATTTCCCGCTCAGAAATTGTTCCCCCCCGAGATTTGGTTTTGAATTTCCCACCCTGAAAACCGCAAAATTTAAATTTCCCGCTCAGAAATTGTCCCCCCCCCCGATTTAATTTTTATTTCCCACCCTGCAAACCAAGATTTAAATTTCCCGCTCAGAAACTGTTCTCCAGGCTTTGTGTTTAAAAAATGTTTGGCGATACTCTTGAACTTTGGACGGTACCACAGAAATTTTGAATTTTGCGACCTAAAATTTTCCAGCTCCGGAAATTTGCTGATGTGAATTTTCCGCTTAGAAATCTCTAGATTTAAATTTCCCGCTTTAAAATCTCTGGATTTGACTTTCACGCCTAAAAATTCGGTTTGATTTTTTCGCCTAGAAATTTTGCTTGGAATTTCAGAATTTCTAGGCGGGAAATACAAAATCTTGGAAGTTTTAATGCGGGAAATTCAAATCTTCTATGAAATTCTACTTGAAATTTCAGAATTTCAAGGCGGGAAATTCAAGTCTACTATGAAATTTGTGTTTTAAGGGACGATTGGCGATGCTGTAGAACTTGAGCTTGAACTTTAGAAGATAGTACAGTCAGGTTCACATACGGAAATTTTAAATTTTGCACCCTAAAATTTTCTAGGTATAAAACTTCCGCACTGAGAACTTGCTAGTAGTGAATTTTCCGCTTAGAAATTTGGATTTGAATTTCCCGCTTTAAAATCTCTGGGTTTGATTTTTTTCGGCTAGAAATTCTACTTGAAATTTCAGAATTTCTAGGCGGGAAATTCAAATCTTAGAAGTTTTAATGCGGGAAATTCAAATCTTCTATGAAATTCTACTTGAAATTTCAGAATTTCAAGGCGGGAAATTCAAATCCAGAGATTTGAAAGCGGGAAATTCAAGTCTACTATGAAATTTGTGTTTTAAGGGACGCTTGGCGATGTTGTAGAACTTGAGCTTGAACGTTAGAAGATAGTACAGACAGGTTCACATACGGAAATTCTGAATTTTGCGCCCTAAAATTTTCTAGGTATAAAACTTCCGCACTGAGAACTTGCTAGAAGTGAATTTTTCGCTTAGAAATTTGGATTTGAATTTCCCGCTTTGAAATCTTTAGGTTTGATTTTTTTCGCCTAGAAATTCTACTTGAAATTTCAGAATTTCTAGGCGGGAAATACAAAATCTTGGAAGTTTTAATGCGGGAAATTCAAATCTTCTATGAAATTCTACTTGAAATTTCAGAATTTCAAGGCGGGAAATTCAAGTCTACTATGAAATTTGTGTTTTAAGGGACGATTGGTGATGCTGTAGAACTTGAGCTTGAACTTTAGAAGATAGTACAGTCAGGTTCACATACGGAAATTTTAAATTTTGCGCCCTAAAATTTTCTAGGTATAAAACTTCCGCACTGAGAACTTGCTAGTAGTGAATTTTCCGCTTAGAAATTTGGATTTGAATTTCCCGCTTTAAAATCTCTGGGTTTGATTTTTTTCGGCTAGAAATTCTACTTGAAATTTCAGAATTTCTAGGCGGGAAATTCAAATCTTAGAAGTTTTAATGCGGGAAATTCAAATCTTCTATGAAATTCTACTTGAAATTTCAGAATTTCAAGGCGGGAAATTCAAATCCAGAGATTTGAAAGCGGGAAATTCAAGTCTACTATGAAATTTGTGTTTTAAGGGACGCTTGGCGATGTTGTAGAACTTGAGCTTGAACGTTAGAAGATAGTACAGACAGGTTCACATACGGAAATTCTGAATTTTGCGCCCTAAAATTTTCTAGGTATAAAACTTCCGCACTGAGAACTTGCTAGAAGTGAATTTTTCGCTTAGAAATTTGGATTTGAATTTCCCGCTTTGAAATCTTTAGGTTTGATTTTTTTCGCCTAGAAATTCTACTTGAAATTTCAGAATTTCTAGGCGGGAAATACAAAATCTTGGAAGTTTTAATGCGGGAAATTCAAATCTTCTATGAAATTCTACTTGAAATTTCAGAATTTCAAGGCGGGAAATTCAAGTCTACTATGAAATTTGTGTTTTAAGGGACGATTGGTGATGCTGTAGAACTTGAGCTTGAACTTTAGAAGATAGTACAGTCAGGTTCACATACGGAAATTTTAAATTTTGCGCCCTAAAATTTTCTAGGTATAAAACTTCCGCACTGAGAACTTGCTAGTAGTGAATTTTCCGCTTAGAAATTTGGATTTGAATTTCCCGCTTTAAAATCTCTGGGTTTGATTTTTTTCGCCTAGAAATTCTACTTGAAATATTAGAATTTCTAGGCGAGAAATTCAAATCTTAGAAGTTTTAATGCGGGAAATTCAAATCTTCTATGAAATTCTACTTGAAATTTCAGAATTTCAAGGCGGGAAATTTAAATCTTAGAAATTTTAATGCGGGAAATTCAAATCTAGAAATTTTAATGCGGGAAATTCAAACCTTCTATGAAATTTGTTTTTTTGAGAGACGGTTAGCGATGCTGTAGAACTTGATCCTGAACTTTAGACGACAGTAGGCATTATTAGATTCAGATATGAGAGGGTAACGAACTCAGTATACAGTAGCCGCTTGTATTTTGTCGGAAGAGCTAGCTCTTCAGCCGTCCTTACCTTTTTATGAAGTTTCATTGTACTGTTGTAACTGCATCACTGGAGTTTTGTATGCGGAACATCTTAATTCCCTTCCTAAAGTTTCCTAGATTCAAATATCTTGCCCCGAAAGTTTGTGGATTAAAATTTTCTCTAGCGAAAACTTCCCAGATTTGTTTTAAAGGTTGTTGAAATGAAGCACTTGGTTGGTTTCACTATTTTCACTACTAATTTCAACAACCTTTAATATTAAAAATGTTTCACCACGTGATAAACGAGAACCAAATTCAACAAATATTCCCAGATTTGAATTTCCCGCCCAAAATAGCTCTCATAATGTGTGCTCTATGATATAGATACTTTAGAACTTGAGCTAAAACGTTGGTTGTTGCTTGAGTAGCATGCGCATTAGTACAAATTATTACTAACCTGAGTCAGCGCCGGCTCGTGGAGATGTCGCTCGTGCTCCACTACTTATTCCACCGCTGTTTTGATCAAATGTTCTTCCGTAGATTCCTCGCTGAACTTTCAAGGTGCAAACATATCTAGCACTAATTCTTATTACTGCCAGTGCTCTAGCTATTTCACCATATTCGGTAAAACTAGTAACTTCGAACGAATTGTTTCTCACGTAATTGATACCTAGTGAACTTTTGAATGATGGCGGGGGAGAGGGTTAGACGGGCGGTCGGACCGTGTGAAATAAATCCAAGTTTCATCTGTTTTTTTTTACTGTTGTAACTTCTGCAGGGGATTTTCTATAGATGGCGATAACGCGTGGCAGCGACAGCGCGTCATGTTGACACGCCTCGAATGATCGCAGTCACGAAAAACACGGATAATCACGTGTCGCACCTCCTACAATCAACCCAACCACCCAACCACCCTCCACCCCCCAAACTTGCTGACCCGTTAACGAGTCAGCAGTCACTCGGAGATATTCCCTAATAATGCAGCATTAGAGATTATTAGCGTCGGGTACGAGCGCGCCGTGTGCGCGCCATTGTTTCCTCCGAAATTGGATTGTCGGCGATCGCACGCCCTCTCCAATTACCTAGATTGCTTTTCTTCTTCTGCGTGTGTGTGTGTTGGTGTGCGTATTCTCGGGGTGACGCGCGCGCCCACCACTCTAACGTGTGCGTTTATGAATTAGTAATAATCGCTGTTCGTCTGTTTGTTGCAGCATCCCTACCCTTCGGAAGACCAGAAGAAACAGTTGGCGCAGGATACGGGGCTGACGATACTGCAAGTAAACAATTGGTAAGTGTTAAAATTTTATAATATAATCTGTTCGAAATTGTTTTGTGTGGCAGGTTTTCGAAATTTTAATTGAAGTTCATTAACATACGACAAATGTTAATCCTCCGATAGTACTTAAGACCCGGCGCTACCCGACCGAGAATTTAAACGTAAACAAACCTACTCCTTTCCCCTGTATCTAACCCGCGAAAGCCTTAGAAGAGCGCATCCGATTTTAAATGGAAAGACCACTGTAGTAAAAGAGTAATAAACATATCTAAAGTATACCTGTCAATTAATAGAAGAGTACTCGCTTTAGAAGTTACATTTTATTAGATATATTTATACTCAAAAATAAGCAAAACGTTACTAATATAATAAATTTAAAAAAATAAATACCAGAACATACCGTCTGGATTTTCTCAATGTTATGATTTTTTATAAATTAATTTTGTTATTATTATGAATTCGTTAAAAATCTTCACGGTAAGCCTTAGACAATTGGAGATAATGGAGAACTAATGCAGAGATTTTTTAAAAATATAAAATAGTTTAGGAGATATCGAAAAAAAAATTTAATACGTGTAGCGCCTCCCCTTAATCAAGTAATTAAAAAAAATAATAATTATAATTTTATAACATTAAATTTAACAAAAGTAAGTTCAAAGTAAAGATATATAGGTCTTTGGAAAACTGTCTATTTAACGAAAGTAGGTTTCTACTTCAGAATACAGATATATAGGGTACGCCCTCTGTTGGTTTCCTCTTGAAATTGCTATTAAGACTACACCGTTAAATAATTTTCGATGATTGATTTATTGAAGAGAGTCTATGAATTGTGGTTAAAACATGGTAAATTTTTAAATTCGTTTTCATGATAACCACCCAGTAACCAACGCAACTATCCTCTTTATAAAGAGGGTATATCTTCCGAATTGAATTGTAAATGAAAAACAATTTTAGTCGAATAGCAGTAGCCTATCCCAATGCATTGGTTTGCCACAAAAGTACTGGACACCAGTGACGGTCCATGTAGGAACCGTAAGACGTTTCTACTAGATTTTCTGGTTTTATTTTAGTGGCACGCTCAGTGTCCAGTAGTGACGGTTCGCGGGTTTTTTTCTGGTTCGGCCGAGGAACAAGAGGTGGCAATACAGATAGGTGCGGTCACGCAGCCAGCCGTCTCTGCAACTGACCCTACCTATCTGTATTGCCACCGCTTGTTCCTCGGCCGTACCAGAAAAAACCCCGCGAACCGTCACTACTGGACACTGAGCGTGCCACTAAAATAAAACCAGAAAATCTAGTACAAACGACTTATGGTTCCCACATGGACATTTACCTAAAATTTTACAACAATCCGTCGTAAAACTAGTTAGTTATCGCGACCGCATAACCAATTTGAATGAAATAAGGTGCAAATAATTTCCTAAAATTTCACAAAAATCCATACAAAAACAAGCGTATTATCGCGACCGCATAACCGATTTTTTTAATGCGATTTTGCTGAAAAGAATTGCAACTTATTCGTTTAAATTGTCGGTTATGCGGTCGAGCTCACTCGCTTGTTTTTCGACGAATTTTTGTGTAATTTCAAGAAACCGTTCGAGAGATATCCGAGAATTTCTTGCATAAAAACACTCGGTTATGCGGTCGAGCAAACGCGCTTGTTTTTCGACGGATTTTTGTGAAATTTCAAGAAACCGTGGGGAGTGGCAGTCGGAAAAGGTGGAGCCCGCAAAAATTTGGGGGTCAGAGTCAGAGAATTTGAGGGGTCTGAGTCGGAGTCAGAGTCCGAGTCGAAAAAAAAATGAGGAGTCGGAGCCGGAGTTGGAGTCGCTACATTTTTTCATGAGTCGGAGTCGGGAGAGATAGAGCCCGCGAATATGTGGGAGTCGGAGTCAGAGAATTTGAGGGGTCAAAGTCGAAGTCGGAGACCGAGTCGAAACAAAAAAAAATGAGGAGCCGGAGCTGGAGTTGGAGTCGCTACATTTTTGTCACGAGTTGAAGTCGGAGTCGGGAGAGATAGAGCCCGCGAATATTTGGGAGTCGGGGTCAGAGAATTTGAGGGGTCGGAGTCGAAGTCGGAGTCAGAGTCGAAACAAAAAAAAATGAGGAGTCGAAACCGGAGTTGGAGTCGCTACATTTTTGTCATGAGTTGAAGTCGGAGTCGGGAGAGATAGAGCCCGCGAATATTTGGAGGTCGGAGTTTGCTCACTGGTTTGTTTTTCGACGAATTTTTGTATAATTTCAAGAAACCGTTCGAGAGATATCCGAAAATCATTTGTTTGCTTAAAAACACTCGGTTATGCAGTCGAGCAAACGCGCTTGTTTTTAGGCGGATGATTGTGAAATTTCAAGAAACCGTGTGGAGTTGGAGTCGGAAGAGATGGAGCCCGCGAATATTTGGGGGTCGGAGTCAGAGAATTTGAGGAGTCGGAGTCAGAGTCTGAATTGAAACAAAAAAAAAGAGGAGCCGGAGTTGGGAGTCGCTACATTTTTGTCATGAGTTGAAGTCGGAGTCGGGAGAGATAGAGCCCGCGAATATTTGGGAGTCGGAGTCAGAGAATTTGAGGGGTCGGAGTCTGAGTCAAAGTCCGAGTCGAAAAAAAAAATAGGAGTCGGAGCCAGAGATGGTGCCGGCGAATATGTGGGGGTCGGAGTCAGAACCATAGTCCGGAGTTATCGAATTTGAGGTGTTAAGTCGGAGACGAGTGGGAATCGAAACAAAAAAAAACATGAGGAGCCAGACCCGTTTGGCCCAGAATATCGCTGCTGTGGATACAAGTGTCCAAGACGATCCAACAACATCAACCAAACGACGTTCACGTAATTGGGCATCAGCAGGAAGTCTCTGAAAAATTTTTGGCGAAGGAGCAATTGGGTGTCACTAGGCGAATTTTAGTGAAAGACTGTAAAGTGCAAACAGTGCAGCACCTTTGTACCTGCAGACCACCAATCGCGCGTAAATTACTACCAAGCCATCCTAAATTATGACCGTGAAATGGACGATTTGCCTTCGATATTTATCGCATTTTCACCCTTGCGGATACGTGTGATTGGCCTACATTTCTTTCGAAGACGATGCCGAGCGGTACAGGACCACGATAACAGTGTCCGCTGCCGCAATTTGATGAATTGGACTTGGAAGTTATGTGGTTTCAGCAGGACGGTGCAACACACACAACATGGGATACTCTGCGGCCTGCGTTTCATGCCGCATAATCTCTCGTTTTGGCGGTGTGCATTGGCCCGCAAGATCGCCCGGTTTGATTGTTCCAGACTTCTTTCTAGTGGGGCATTTTGCCCAGTAATAATATGGCGCTCCGTAACTAATTTTAGTGTCCAACATGGGGCTTTTCTACCGTAGCATTTTTTTCCGTCATAATATTTTAGCGCCCAACGTGGAGCTTTTCCCCAGTAACAATTCTGGCACCCAACGTGGAGATTGTTCTCCGTAAAATTTTAGCGCCCAACGTAGTGGGACTTTTTCCCCGTAGCATTTTGGCGCTCAACATAGGGCTTTTTCTTCGTATCATTTTAGCGCCCAACGTGGGGCTTTTCCACTGTAGCATTTTGGCGCCCAACGTGAAGCTTTTTCCCCCGTAACATTTTAAAGATCAAAGTAGGACTTTCTCAATTTGGTCAATTTCACCGAAAGCCAATTTCCATTTAATTTGTGAGGGGTCCTTTCGAAAAGAGATTTTTACAAGTTGCTCATTTTGGCATTTTCTATGTTTCGGTAATTTAAATCAAATATACAGTGTGTATCAACCAAATGGAATAAATTGGATAACAAATAAATGGGGGCGTGTTCGACAAAACGCTCGGATACGTTGATTAGTATTTTTAGTTGCGCATTTTTTTCAACAAAAACTTTTTATACAGGGTGTGTCATGTAGCAGAGGCGAATACCAACTTTCTTATTTTAAATGCAATACCCTACATATTATTCAATTTTTGGATTGTTCAGAAAATTCTAGACATATTTAATGTACCATGTCCTATACCTATCTTCAACTGTTTGTTTACTAATTAGTTTTTGTATTTTGTATTGTAGTGAATTTCTGTATTCAAATAATAATCTTTTTTACTTTCTCCGTTACGAAGTACGAGAAACTTGTGATCGTGAAATTTTTTTTTTTTACGGAAATATCCGTTTTAGGGTCCCTAGATGCCATTTCAACAATTTCTGGAAAAAAATGTGTCTGAGTGTGTGTGTGTTTATTTCCTAAACAGTTGAAGATAGGTATAGGACATGGTACATGAAATATGTCTAGAATTTTCTGAACAATCCTAAAATTGGATAATATACAGGATGTTGTATTTAAAATAAGAAAGTTGGTATTGGCCTCTGTTAAATGACACACCCTGTATAAAAAGTTTTTGTTGGAAAAAATGAGCATCTAAAAATACTAATCGACGTATTCGACCGTTTTTTCAAATACGCCCCCATTTATTTATTATCGAATTTATTCCATTTGTCTGATACACACTGTAGATATACCGGGTGACCCAGGGATCTGTAAAAGCCCCATAACTTATTTACTGTTTGAGATATCGACTTCCAGTTTTCTTGGACTGGTACCCACACTTATTCTACAAGTTTTAAAAATATGTATGTTTTTGTACAGGGTGTCCTAATATACATAACAGACCAAAGTTATGTTTTTTTTAATGGAACACCCTATATTTTATACTTTTTTTTCAACACTCTTGAGAAGCTGATAAAACTAGTACAAGATAGTATGGGTCTATTATGGACGATTGGTAAGTTATAAGCAAATTTGTGGTAAAAATATGTGCACATTGAAAACATTGCAGAAGCGCTTCTAGCAAAGCTAGCGTCATTTTCTACACACTAAAGAATGTTCCACATCATGAAGAATAATACAAATAGACTTTGGTTCTTTTTTGTTCATACTGCTATACAGGGTGTCAACATACGCAAAATATTGGATAACTATTTCTTTTCAAATGGAACACCCCATATATCTTGCCACCAATGCATGGAATTTTTAATAAGCTTTCCAATGATGTACAATTTGTATAATGAAATATTAAGGATTCTTAAGATTTATCCATAAGAACATTTTTCTTTTGTCACCTCCTGCTCATTTTTGGATTTTCAGCCAAAACTATGCACTTTCTGAAAAAATAATAAGAGACCAAAGCTGTAGAGCGGAAAATTTTCGATCGACATAGGTCTTTCGATTTTTCTAATAATGCGTACATTGCCCGGCAGAGTGTGCAAAATCGTGACCGTATATGCATTTTAGCGATTTTCTCAATTTTTTTGTTAATTATTTGCACTATACTTTATTTTCCACGTCCTCTAGCAGAAAAACGGGTAATTATAGAATTATTTAAATGACCTACATCGATTGAAAATATTCCGCTCTACAACTCTTAAAAGAAGCAAATTTTGCCCAAAATGCAAAGTTTTCGCTAAAAATACAAAAAACCATTGAAAAACGCAAAAATTGATACAAACATTTTCAATTTGCATTTTTAGAGAAAACTATGCATTTTTTGCAAAAATTGCTTCTATTAAGGGTTGTAGAGCAGAACATTTTCAATCGATGTGGGCCATTTTAATTTCCCTATAATTTCCCGTTTTTCCGCTATAGGGTGCGGAAAATAAAGTATAGTGCAATTTATTAATACAAAATTTGAAAAGAAAACGCTAAAATGCATATACGGTCACAATTTTGCGCGCTCTGGCGGGCAATGCACACATTACCTTAAAAGTTGAAAGACCCACATCGATCGGAAATTTTTCGCTCTACAACTTTGGCCTCTTATAATTTTTCCTTAAAATGCATAGTTTTGGCTGAAAATCCAAAAATCAGCGGAAGGTGGCAAAAGAAATATGCTTTTATAGATAAATCTCAAGAATTCTTAATATTTTGTTATGCAAACTCTATATCATTGGAAAGCTTATTAAAAATTCCATAGATTGGTGGCAGCTTATATAGGGTGTTCCATTTGAAAAAAAATAGTTATCCATTGTTTTGCGTATGTTGACACCCTGTATAGCACTATGAATAAAAGAGAACCAAAGCCGATGTGTATTATTCTTTATGGTGTGGAAAATTTTCTAGTGTATAAATAATGATGTTATCTCTGCTAGGAACGCTTGTTTTCAATGTGTACATGTTTTTGCCACAAATTTGCCCATAACTAACCAACCGTCCATAATAGACCCATAGTATCTTATACTATTTTTATCAGCTTCTCAAGAGGGTTGAAAATAAACTATAAAATATAGTGTGTTCCATTAAAAAAAACATAACTTTGTTCTGTTATGTATATTGGGACACCCTGTACAAAAACATACATATTTTTAAAATATGTAGAATAGGTGTGGGTACCAGTTCAAGAAAACTAGAAGTCGATATCTCAAATAGCAAATAAGTTCTGAGGCTTTTACAGATCTCTGGGTCACCCGGTATATACAAGGTGTATGTAGTTAGAGGTACAAACTATAAAGTGAGGGAAATACTATGAAAAAAGATAGATAATTGCATAATTGACCGGAAACGTCACCGTTGGTGGACACTTCGAAAATCTCCTCTTACAGTTTGAAATGGAAACATTTACTACGCCATTTGTAATATTTTTGCGTAATAAATGTTTTCGTGGTGATCTCTGCCATGTATCCTTTCATTTCTTGTACCTCTGCTACCTCGTTCCCATGACGTTTCCGGTTATGGTTTCCTATGAAATTCTCCATCCTTTTGATGTTCTCTATCCCCACCTAAAGTTTGTACCTGTATTTAGGAGACACCCTGAATATGGACTTAAAACAAATATAATATTATTATAGACCAAAAATTATAGACTCATCTGATGTTCGACTAAAGAATCTTTGGATCATATCTACTTAATACGAGAAAAGAATAATTGGTACGATACGGGAGTAAGAAGAAATGTATTTTTCTGAATGGATACGGATTGATTAATCGCCGTAATTATCGATCGGCCGCCCCGGCGCTAATTAGATTTCGGGCCCCCCTCTCCTGCCGCCTCACCGCCACCCTCTCTCTCACGGCAAATGAGATTACAGCTGAAAATGGCACTCGGGCGCGCACGCGTTAATTGTCATCGATTTTTATAATGGCATTAGGTGGGTACACAGTTTATCACGTTCGATGGACGCGTCGTGTGCGTAGGGAGAGGCGGGCGGGCGCGCGCTAATTGCCGCCGGTAATTGCGCGAATGTATTATGCAGGAGGCGGCATTAAAGTTGCAGCGTGGGTCCGAGCCCGAAATCCATTAAGAGCCATCCCGCCGCGTCTCGGCGGTCATTTTAGCCTGTTTACGAGCCTGAAGAGGGCGATTACTGTCTGCTCTCCGCGGAAATGGCCGCCACATACGTGCTTCACTTCGACGAGCCCGTTCCGCTCGCTTGCTGCCATTGTTACGGCCCGGACGAATAAAAACCCGCCCTAATAGGTTACGATCCGGCGAGCGGAGAAGAAGATATTCGTCAATGCACGTAAATACGTACGGAAAAGTTCTCGGGAGTAAGGGAGGGGTGCGTGGGGCATCCCGCGAGAGTTCCGATTTTCACGAGTCCATGTCATCATCATTTTTCATAGCGCCGTACCATTACCGCTCGGGGACATTGTCTCGGCGAGTGAGTGTGTGTGTGTGTGAGCGCGCGCGGGGGTGTTCCGGGGGTTCACCTGGGTTAATGCGGCCCGGTGATAAATCGTCGACGGTTCGCGAGGGGAGCCCTTATCAAGTCCGCATTGACGCTCTCTCGCTCGAATTTCTTAATTCCACCACCGATGCCGCCGGTCGCGCTCTCTGCCGCCAATTTACGACCGAGTTTCATTGTCGTCGGATGCTGCCGTCGGCGAATGGCTCTCGGAGGAGTAATATCGGGCCACCTAATAGCTTACCAAATAGCCTCTGAAACACCTTTTTAATGAACTATTGTAGGAGGAAATGAAAATGGGGTTCCAGGGGTCGTGATATGCAGGGCTCTCTGGATGTGTCATTACAACCCTTCGACACGGTAACGACCCACGGGTATGCGGTCCGTCCCGCGAGCGTGCTTTAGCTACTTGTAATTATACATCCGCGATCCATTAACTAAGTACGGGCCGCGATTATCCTCGCATACACGTGTCGGGGCACGTTGCTTACCCACTTAACCGAGAATATGAGGGAGGTAAGGTGGTGGTGGTGGTGGTGTGTGCAAGTCTCCTAGGAAATCATCGGAATCGCACGCGCCAAATTTATTTGATTTTGATTTAGAGTCCTCGCGGTTTGCGTAGAGTAAACGGATCTCCTTCATTCGGAGCTTCTGGGAAATTGGATATGTTGTACCTGGAAATTGAAAAGAACGCCGGGGCGCTAGCGGCTGCAGCAGCAGCGGCGGCGGCGGCGGCGGCGGCAGAGCAGCGTCAATACATCACGGGTTCGGGATTACGGCTCCATCCACTATGATACGTTCTTTATACGGCACAGCGCCAAGTGGGAAAAGCGCCATAAATAATGCTCAACCTGCACCAGTCGAAATATGGGGAAAAAGTGAGACGCGACTGTGCCGGCAATAAATAAACAGGGTGGAAACAGCACTAGCAGAAATAGTTGGTTCGCATGTCACCGCAACCGCACTTATAATGCCTAATGTCATACTTGACATGTATTCCCGTGCCCACGATCGCCGCACACGCGATTATTCACCACTCGTGTGAGAAGAAGTGGCGACGATGGGGAAGATGAGGAAGAGTGGTACCGGCTCCATACCCGGTGGTAATTACATTTGCGCCGCGGAATGTATGCGCCATGCAGATCACATTTTAATGCAATTCCATCCATTATTCCGACAGCGCCATTAACACCAGCCCTGATGCAATTTGGATTGTATGGAGCGGTGTAGATTCGGAAAGCTATCTGCTTTATTTGGCTAACAAAGGCGCGCGCTGATGACATTACTCGCTGCTAATGCCGCGCCGGTGATTTGTTGGGCCCGCTTTTTTCGTGAGGCGAATGCGTCATACACCCAGAGAAAACGAACCGAAGAACGAACGGAATGTCACCTCGGCTTTCCCACAGCGCGCTCACGACACGCCGCGGACATTGGCGTGATGCTATTAATTATGGGCCGACCCGGAGGGTTGGACAATGGGCCCGAACACTTGTCGCCCATTCTTCTAAAATATTCAATTACACATCATGCGATGTTTGTACACAATGGGTTATTCAGCCCGAGCCAGGCACAGTTCTTGGGCAACTATCGATTGCCACAGAATAAACAACCTACTCCACGGTGTGCATATGCATAATCGATACTCTGGCACACGGGGTGGGTGTAAAGGAATCGGTTTCAAGTTCCATCAAACAGGGCATTCGATCATGAAATAGCTTGACTGGTGTAAGCGAATTGTTTTGTTTGCAATTTGGCCGTGTCCTGTCCCGCCCCTCGCGCGTCTCTCCCTCTTCCCGTCCTCCTCCTCCTCCTCCTCCTCCTCCGCCGCCCCCCCGGCTCTGTTTTTCAGCAACCCCGGGGATGCGAGCCGGCGGCGCGCAGATAAGAGAATTGCACTGTCAAGCCAGAATGATATATTTGACCAACATTTCCATACAGCAGGCTCGCACGAGGATTTCCAATGAAGCGCGCGCTCCGAACGTGCGTAATCTCTCCGATTCAAATTAACACGCGTCCTCCCCCCCCCCGTCCCCCCCCCCCCATATCGCACCTGATACTATTCCTACGCGCTAATAAGAATTCAAATCCAAAAACTATTAATTACAATCGTATAAACTTTTAAGCTCAAGCCGAAAAATAGGAAATTTTTGTAATTTTTTTTGCATACCCATTACATCCCATAAAGCGTTGGTGTAGTGGGTACATGCGAGCGCTTGTGCCGGTTGCACCGCGTGCCGTGTGGGTTCGATTCCCAGCCCGGCCGAAAGATTTTTCGGGGATCGAGAAGTATTCGGTCGGGTCCATGGTTGTTGTATACGTCTGACATTATTCATTTACTCATCCCAAAATTAAAAATACAAAAATTAATAAGTCGATGTGACTGAATGGCTCATGCCACCAAAAAAAAATTACATCCCATGATATAGAATTTTTTTTCCAAACAATTTCAAATACTCAATCAATTTGGAAAAACTAAATATAATCACTGCTAAATATCGTTCCATTATTAATAAAGAAGAGTTTGTATCACACATACGTTATCTAAAGTAAATAACATTGCCACTAGGTGTCACTAAAACACATGATGTTTGTTGTACTCGCTTGAGAATAATGAGAAATAATGGGAACTCTCTCTTTCCCAAATTAATTTTTGAAAATGAAAAAAAATATTTTTTGTGAAATCCTTGATTTAATACCATGCTCCAACTCAAGAAAATTAAATCAAAAAATGTCTCCCTATTTTTCAAGAAAAAACCATGACTCCACTCCATATGAAGTAAAAGTGGTACCAAAAAAAACCAAAACACAGATTACGGGGACCTGATAAAAGATATGACGCCACATGGCATCTGCGGGAAAGAAAGGGTCCCAAATTAATTTTTGAAAATGATAAAAAATATTATTTGTGAAATTCTTGATACCATGCTCTAACTCAAGAAAATTAGATCAAAAAATGTCTCCCTATTTTTCCCGAAAAAAATCATGACCTTGCTCCATAGAGTCCTTGGGAAAATGGTACAAAAAAAAAATCCAAAACACAGATTACGGGGACCTGATAAAAGATATGACGCCATATGGCATCTGCGGGAAAGAAAGGGTTAAAATTGCGTTGGTCTATGTGGTAGCTTGTATTTTCATGAATGTAACATACATTTTATAACAAAAAAATTTGTAATAAAAAAACGACCTTTGAAAATAAAAAACAGGTTTCGCGGTGACACTGCTACTCGGATTTGGATTATCAGGAATCAAAAAGAAAAGACTTCTTTAATATATTAACACGTTGACCGCTTTGTCAGTCACCGGTGACTGACACTGAAGTATTCCAATGGGGCCACGTCAGTCACCGATGACTGACAGTGGGTACCTACTTTGAACTTACTATTTAACGCTGTCAGTCACGAGTTAAATTAAATAAGCATGTTCTTACTCATGTTATAAAATAAAACTTAAAAACAGAAAACTTTTTTTGACATTTTACAAAAACTTGTTGGCAGCCAATGTGTTAAAGTATATAGTGATTGAACGAACTGTTTGTCGAAATATTGATCTGGGACAAAATGGCGGGCGTTTAAAGTTAAAATTTCGATTTGGTATGAAAATCTCGCAAAGAAAAAAAATTATCGAAAAAAAAATTCCTTCGTTCAATCACTGGCCTTTTATATCTCAAATAAATGTACCAAGATTGAAAAAAATACAGCTGTAACATTTTTTAATGGCAAATTTTTGATGATAAAAAAACCTGTAAAAACACAATTGAATGACTGAATGACGAATTTTCGAAGCAAGAACAATTTCCCCTTTAAAAAAATTATTGAATGAAACATTTTGGCTATAATAAATAACATTTCTAAACTAGATATTTTCGTTGCAATGAAGTTCATCAAATGAAAATGTTTGTTACAAATTTCAAAATTTTAAATTTTCAGTTTTCGCTGCCAAGAAATTTATATAAGAAACGCTTTTGCTGCAACAAAATTTTTAAATTGCGAATTTTCTTTGCGATGCAGTAGTTTTAAGAATTTGCGCTCAAAAGAAATAATTATAGAAATTAATATTTTTAATTGACGAATTTTCGATGCAATGCAGATAATAAGAAAAAAAAACAGTTTTTCCCGTAAAAAAATTATTGAGCGGAACATTTTCGCTGCAATAACGTTTTTATGGGAGAATTTTCGCCACAAAAATATTGAAATTATCAATTTTCGTCGCAAAGAAATTTATGTAAGAATCGTTTTCGTTGCAACGATATTTTTAAATTGCAAATTGTCTTTATCTTTAAGAATTTGCGCTGAAAAGATATAATAATAAAAATAAATTCGCCGCAATGATACTTATAATGACGAATTTTCGATGCAATGCAGATAATAAAAAAACAGGAATTTTCGATGCAATGCAGATAATAAAAAAACAGTTTTTCCAATAAAAAAATTATGGAGCGGAATATATATACTACATCTTCATTAAGGAAATTGTACATTTTATTTGTTACTGTTTTTCTTAAATTAAAATTACTGTCATTTCCTTAACACTTGACCGCTTTGTCAGTCATCGGTGACTGACACTGAAATATGCCGATAGGGCCACGTCAGTCACCGGTAACTGACAGTGAGTACCTACGTTAAACTTACTATTTAGCTAAAAAGTGCATCAAAATGAATTAAAAATAAAACTTAAAAACAAAGAAAACTTTTTTTAACTTTTTACAAAAAAAAACTTGTTGGCAGCCAATGTGTTAAATGGCTATGGAGCGGTATATTTTCGCTGTAATAACATTTTTAAAGAATTTTCACCAAAAAATATCAATTTTCGCTGCCAAGAAATTTATGTTAGAATCGTTTTCGCTGCGACGATATTTTTAAATTGCGAATTTTCTTCACAATGCAATATATTCAAGAATTTGCACTGAAAAATATAATAATAAAAATAAATTCGCTGCAATGATATTTTTAATTGATGAATTTTCGATGCAAAACCAAAACAATTTTTACCCGTAAAAAAAATCAGATATAATTTTCGAAGCAATGCAAATAATAAAACAACAATTATTTTCCCGAAAAGTATTATTGGATGAAACATTTTCGTTGTAATGACATTTGTAAATTAGATATTTTTGGTGCAATGAAGTTTATAATAATAATATGTTTATTTCCCAACAGATCTTGCATCTTATTACAGGGAAAAAAATATATAAAACTAAGTAGCTTAAAAGAAAAAAGAAAAAATAATGTAATTGAGAGGAAAAAGGAACATTTTCGTTATAAATGAAAAAAAAAATTATCAATTTTCTATGCCAAGAAAATTATATAAGAAACGTTTTCGCTGCGACGCAAAATTTTTAAACTCAAATTCTGACCTTGAAATGACCTTGCTTAGGTCACTCGTGCTACCCATTTAACACAATATATAAAACCATATTTCGAATTAGCATAAGGTATCGTTGGATAGAGTGAATAAAAAGAACTTTTGTTGAAAACACAATAAGACATTATTATTTATTGTTAGCGAGATAACTAAACGAAAAATGAAACGAAAAATGTGATCTCGTTAAAAATCAATTATATCTCATTGTATTTTATATATTATGTATGATACACTATGTTAACCCGAAACGACCACTTTTATATTGTGTTAAATGGGTAGCACGAGTGGCCTAAACAAGGTCATTTCAGGGTTAAAATTGAATTTTTTCGAAAAAAATATGTAATATTAAAGTGTCATGTTTTTTCATGTAGAATCCGAATCGGCAAAAAAAATACGATGTTCCAATTAAAATAACTAACTTCCGGTGTGAATAACCCTGTTCCGGTCAGAACCGGAAGTTGAAAATATCATATAGATAGAGCATACCCGATTTGGTGAACAAAATTTTTTTGATTTTCCAAAAAAAAAAACATTTGTGATCGTGATCTTACCGACTGCGCCGATTTTATATCGCCAATATCTTCAAAACGGCAAACGCCAGGAAAAAAGTGTATAGAATAACTTTGTTTTTAAAAAAGGTACTTAATCAATTTCTGAAATAAAAAATTGAAAAGGTCAAATATATTAAATAAAACACAGTTTTACTTAGTTAATATCACACTGTTTAGGTATAGTGACTGCAGTTTCGATCAAACAATGATCATTATCAAACTATAAGTAAAGTAAATACAAAAATATATTATCGAAATTGCAGTCTTCGATGCATTGTGAAATTTTATTTTACGCACATTTTTGTATTTTTTTAACGTACATAAACTTGGAAAATGGAAGAGTTTTCATTTGAAGAAATAAAATCGTATCCGGAGGTGGGGATAAGGGTTCATGGCGGCAATTGAAAAATAATGTTACAGACAACTATTTCAAACATAATAATTGAAAGTAACCCGTACTTTGCGTTCTCTTAAAGACGGCTCTTTTAACACGGTAGAACGGACACCCTGTGATTTTGTTTTCGGCTCTCGTCATTCTCAAATTGATGGTAAAGTTCAGTTTGGCTTGAAAAGATCAAATATATTGTCGAAACTGTGGTCGCAAGTCTTCAATGCATTGAGGAATTTTATTTCAAGCACATTTATGTATTTTTTTAAAGTACATAACTTCGTGACGAGTTCGTTGATGAATATAAATATCAGGGTCGGCTCGTTATATAGAACCAAGGAGCCATGGCACTACCTGTAGTTTCAAGCTTAGCAAGAATTTTTAATTAATTCTTAAAACCACTTTTTCGCCAGTTACTTTGATCTAGAAAGATAAATCGTTCTTTCTTTCTAAAAAAAAGGGGGTGAGGGGTATATTGATAAGTGGCTCTACCATCAACATGTTCCACGAGCCGCCACTGATAAATATAAATGAATAGACAAATAGATTATTTAATTAATCAAACACTTTATTTTACTTGTATAACACTTTGATTTATTCGATCTGAATAAGCCGTTTCCGGTCAGAAAATATCATCAGATAGAGCATACCCGATTTGGTGATTAATTTTTTTTGATTTTCCGAAAAAACCCATTTCCCTTGATTTTAAAAGGTGGTCGTTTGCACCCTGTATATAAGAAATGATGGTATTTATTACCAAAAGTAATCCCACGAAAGGTGTACAATTTTTAAGAATATTTTTCTCTATTTTTGTTTTTTCGATCTAAAGATCTTAGACGCGTGATCCTACCGACTGCGCCAATTTTATATCGCCAATATCTTTAAAGCGGCGAACGCTAGGAAAAAGTGCAAAGAATACTTTTGTCTTTAAAAGAGTTGGTTAATCAATTTCTGAAATAAAAATGTTCTCAATTGAAAAATTAAGTCGTTTCCCATACTTTGCGGCTATTGTAACACCGTAAAATGGACGTTATTGTAACACCCTATATATCTCATAAAAACCTTTAACATCCTTCATCTTGATGCTAGAAAGTCGTCCTTGAATACGATATATTTTCAAGAAAGTCTCCTTCGATAGGAAATATTGTGAAACTGTTATATATTACGAGTATTCTCACTGTAAAAATCTGGAAACACCCCTCTTCTAGATTTCGAGATAATTTAATTGAAATAGGCCATGTGATCATTTTAAAGTCACGCATTTTCCAAGTCGATGAAGAAATAGAAAAACAATTGCCACACACTTGAAACTTTAACATGGTCTAAATACTTTTGTTCCATCTATTATTCGTGTAACACCCTCTGAGACGAATTACCCTGCATGGATGACAAATGAACTTAAAGAAACGTTACGTCTCAAAAAACAGGCTCATAAACGTTTCAAAGAGACAAATTCGTCGTTTGATTATGCACTGTTTTCCAATTTACGCATTAAAAGCAAATCGCTATCTGCAGCTTGTTATAAAAATTATTTAGCAGGTATTGAATCAAATCTTACTGTCGATCCATCAGGTTTCCGGAAATATGTCAGAAATCAAAAAAAAGATAATGCAATTCCTTCCTTAATGGAGTATGATCATTCTACAGCATCCAAAGGTGAGGATATAGTCAATCAGTTTTCACAATTTTTCTCTTCGGTTTATACCACTGATAATAACCAGTCCTCATGCACTGCTCTCATTGAAAATTCTGTCAATAATTATAAACTTAGTGTGACTAAAGAAGAGGTATATGATCTCATCGGAACTTGGATTTGATTTTGAAAAAGCTTCCGAAACGCTCTGATAAATAAGTACGGACAGTAGCTTCATCTTGTTGAAACTAGATCTCATAATACCATACGATCACCATCTTAATTTCAATTGACGGAGATTTGTTGTTGCGTTCTCTCGCGTTCTTCAAATACTTTCGCACTCTGCGCAAACTTTACCCCCGCACGTCTCGAGTGCTCGGTAATACTTTATTGGTCATGAAAGTTGTTGACTTCCGAGTAGAAGATGGCACAAGCAGAGAGTGACTATAATGGGCTTTCGGACGTATAAAAAGTACAATTCCGTCGGTTTCAAGCTTATGGAGTAAAGATTTGATACCATTAGATAATTTCAAGTCCAATTAATGAATAGCTTCACGATGAAATTTAGATATAACCAATTCCATTAAAAAAGACAAACATCAGCAATTTAAAAGTCCCGAGGAAACGCTCTCCTCCAATGAAACTTTCCACTTTATCTGCAGACAGACTTCTTATCTGCAACAATTTTAAATTGCAATTAATTATTTAAATCTCCCGACTCCGAGGAGCGATCCTTCTCTTTCTCGCCGGGCACTCCCTCGTGCCGATCGCGGCCGTTTTACGTGTCCGCTCGATATTTATTGCGTTTATTAACCGTCGAAGGCTGGGAGATGAAATGCCAGGTCGTTAATTAGCATACGGTACGCCACAATGTAACAAAAAATTTACGTTAACGAGCTGAAAAAAAAAACAAAATGTTCCGTCGGTGTCGGCATAATTTTGCGAGCGGAGTGCGTTAAAATGAGTAAACGGGCGATTGTTGATGGTCATAGTAGGCAATTCTTGGGACGTAATTGGGCGCATTAATAATTCCGTAGGAATACAGCGAGCTGGCATAATGGACCCCTTAAATTGTTTCGAATGAAATCCCACCCCTTCCGATCCATCATTTGTAGAAAGGGGTGAGTGGAACATTTCCTCGTCGTCCCTAATCCGGAAACGATAATTGTGAACAGAAATGGAAATAACAGTCGTTTATTTGTAATCGGGAGGGAAAGGGTGAGAAGAGTGGCCGAGCAAGTGTCGGCGCAGAAACAACTGTTTACCGTCGGCGCGGGGGAGGAGTACGGCGGCGATCATTAGGCCGGATTACTCCGTAATAATGGATGAAGAATAGCGAAACCTGAGCCCCGTGAAGGGTTGAGGGTTGATGGTGACGGCGGGAGCGCACAATGCCGAGGGGGGCCTTGTTTGGCACTTGCAGCGCAAATCAATATGTTCCAGATCAGGGAGGCTAATTGCGTTCTCACCCCCCTTTTGCCGGTCTGTGATTGTGTCCGCACTGCTTAAGGACTATATCTATGCGTGACCTCTCGCCGCCCCCCCCCCCGCACCCCACCCCCTTCGCCCGGTCAATATGATTTGTTCGATACGTGCGGAACGATGTAAGTATGATTGGGCCGGGGGCGGTAATTGCTAACGGCAGATGTCGCCAGTCGGGTCAGCGCGTCAGCTTGCGACCCCGCACCTCATTTATGTGTTGAGAGATATTAAACGGTGAATTTATTGCCCTCAGCCCTCTCTCGGTCCTCTCGGCCCGGCACCGCTCCAGACGACGACGCCCGGCCGCCCATTTTTATGGGGCCGTAACGGATTCAATTTGCAATTACTCTTTTGTTTATACGCGGCGTCACATGTGTGAACGTGTTTTCGGAAGCGTCTTGTTCGCAATTCCTGGGCATGCCCCCACCCCTCCCTCTCCCCCTTGAACCCGTGGGTCTGTATGATTAATGTTCCGCGAACAAATTGCGTAGAAAAAGAGAAAACGTACCCACCCCTAATCTACCCTCTCCGTTCCCGTCCTGCCAATTTAAATTCCGCTTATCTGCGCCCGTTTATACCGGCGCGCACATACCTAATATTCGGTCGCATATGTCCGAACTGATATTGGCCGACCCTTATATATCGCATAAACAAAATTACTCGGAATTCGGTGGGATCAGCCTCCCCCTCTATCCATTACGCGCCGCCTTTCCCACAGCGCCTATTACAGTCGCAACCATGCCCTGTATTATTCATAAAAAGCGGAAGTGAATATAAACCAACATCGATTCACGATCGCTCAGCTACGTCTTGCTGGAAAACCCAATCATTTCCGGTGTCAGCATGCATTAACGCGCCATGACGAAAACTGACATGCCAACCCCAGGCCTAGCACTAAACCCCCCTTTTTTTTCTGTGTTCCAGGTTTATCAACGCGCGGCGGAGGATAGTCCAGCCCATGATCGACCAGTCGAACAGAGCAGGTGAGTTTTCCTCAACTTCGGAACTGAGCATTCCTCCGAGACCAAACCAAACCTACCCTGCACCGCGCCGTCATCTCATTATCAACGATTTTTTTTTTATATATAATGAATTGAAGTTTCCATTAAAGCTCGACGCCGTTACATATATTCCATTCTTTTTTCGGCGATATGGGCCGATCCCAGGTAGTATCGGCCGATATGAGTTGTAAGTGGAAAGTCGTGTACGCGTTCCGACATTATCACTCCGCTCCGCGAAACTCCCAACCCATACGTTCATCATTATACGGTGCCCGGACTCTTATACGTCTCTTGCGATAACTTCTAATGAACCCACGCTTCTCTCGTTCCGTCTCGCTCTACGCTGGCTATGGCGCAATCATCATTGTCTACGGAGGTAAAAAATGTTCTATAAAGTTTCGCACATACCCACGTCTACTTCCACTGCAAATGGTACATCAAATCTAGTTTTGAACAGATACCTAACATCAGCAGCATTACAAATGTATTTAATCAATCAATCAAACTGATTCGAATGCATGTAAGAGTTAAAGGTATGCAAGGTCAGGACTTTGATGGTTATTGGTAACCTTGTAGCGTTGTGTGTGTGTGTGTGTGTGGGGGGGGGGGCTCAACATTACCAAAGTTAGGATACACCGCATGTTAATTTTCAAGGCGTTTTTGAATAAAAAATTGACAATAAAGTAAAAACAGACATTGGCCCGAGATGGGACACACCACGTCCTCAAATCTCGAGGCTAGGATAGAGGGAATAAAATACGTAGGCGATTGAGTTGCTCGAGTAGAAAAAAATCAATCACTTGTGATCAAAATTTTGTATCATTCTTCTGCTCAGGGGCGGCTCGTCATGTAGAGCCAAGGAGCCATGGCACTACCTCTAGTTTCGAGCTCAGCAAGAATGTTTAATTCGATTTAAAAACACAATTTCGTTATTTTAAATGTTAAACCAATACCTGCGTTTGAGTAGAGAAAAATCTAATGCATTTATTCCACAACGCAACGCCGCGTGCGCCTTTTACGGTGCCAACTTACTTCTGGCACGGCATTTCGTTACAATATTATATTGTATGCAAAGTGGCTCTACCATCAAAATGTTCGACGAGCCGCCACTGCTTCTGCTACTCCGTTTTAACAGATATTTGACTTAACTCATTCACTGCTGGCAGATAAACTGATTGCCAGTCATGCCGTCGACGCCGACGCTTGCCTACAAGGTTTGATGTCAAAGAACGTATCACGCACCTGGTGCGTGGTCGGCACAGCGGTAGAACCAATACCTCGCAAATGGTACGTGGTCGGCACTGAGAGTGTTAACGCCAGTGGGGTGACTCATGGCACGGCCGAGGTAGCAGATGTGGCAATACAGATAGGTAGGGTCGGTTACAGAGATCTGTATTACCACCTCTGCTACCTCATCCCGTTGGTAGGGTCAGTTGAAGAGATCTGTATTACCACCTCTGGTACCTCATCTCGTTGGTAGGGTCGGTTGCAGAGATCTGTATTACCACCTTTGCTACCTCATCCCGTTGGTAGGGTCAGTTGAAGAGATCTGTATTACCACCTCTGGTACCTCATCTCGTTGGTAGGGTCGGTTGCAGAGATCTGTATTACCACCTCTGCTACTTCGGCCGTACCGTGAGTCACCCTGCCAGCCGTCACTGGTTAACACTATCCATAGCAGGTTTTTTTTTGTTGGGCCCGTGTGTTGGTCATTCAGCCACTAACGAAAATCTATGTTTTTACACGGTTTTATATATGAAAGTAAATGAATAAATGAAGAATGAAAGACAATTACAACTATCACGGTCCGAGCGGATATTTTTCTATCAAAAAAATGTGCAAATGTCGACTACGGAACCCGCGGGAAGATCTTCGCGCACTTGGCCCTCTACACGAGCAGTGGGCAACCCAAATGCATTGGCGTGCCATAAAACAGGTAATTCAAAGTAGCGGGCACTGAGCGTGCCACTAAAATAAAACCAGAAAATCTAGTACAAACGATTTATGTTTCCTACGTGGACATTTACCTAAAATTTAACAACAATCCGTCGTAAAACTAGCTAGTTATCGCGACCGCATAACCAATTCAAAAAAATAAGGTGCAAATAATTCGTCTTATGTATACCTAAAATTTCAAAAAAATCCATATAAAAACTTGTGTACTATTTTAATGCGATTTTACTGAAAAGATTTGCAACTTATTCGTTACAATTTTCTAAAAACAGTCGGTTATGCGGTCGAGCTAACTCGCTTGTTTGTCGATGGATTTTTGTAAAATTTCAAGAAACCGTTTGAGAGATATCTGGGAATCTTTTGTTTGCATAAAAAATACTCGGTTATGCGGTCGAGCAAACTCACTTATTTTTCGACGGATTTTTGTGAAATTTCAAGAAACCGTTTGAGAGATTTCTGGAAATTTTTTGTTTGCATAAAATATAATCGGTTATGCGGTCGAGCAAACTCGCTTGTTTTTCGACGGATTTGTGTAAAAATTCAAGAAACCGCTTAAGAGATATCAGAGAATCATTTGCCATTGATTGAATTGGAATCTTCTTAAAAAATCTGTTGCGCGGCTTTGAGAACTTGATTTTTCAAAAATTTTGCTTTGTATGACATATTTATTTGACTAGAAAAATAAATGGCTATATAAAAACAACGTACAAAATCACAATATGTCAACATTACTAACTCCCTCGAGGTTTAATTTTGTCATCAATATTTAGTTCATAGTTGAATTTTTTTTAATTTTATGCACACTTCTGTATTTTCTTCAGTTTCTTCGCCACTTTCGAGGCGTGCCACCAAAAATTTTTTCTTCAGTTTCTTCGCCACTTTCGAGGCGTGCCACCAAAAATCATTGCGCGCGCCACCTGGTGGCACAAGTACCATAGGTTGCCGGTTGCTGGTTTAGTCAATTCGACAATAGATTAGTAGATTATTTTTAGAGATAAATAATTTTATCAATAGGGCTAATAATTCTTCTCTGTCTATCATTCTTTTATGCGTTGGTTTTCACCCTACAGACCCTAGTTTATGTTTTAAAAATTGGAGGATGGGATAGTGACCACCCACTGCCCCCGGTTCAACCTTTACTGAATCGACAAAATCTCGTTCTTAGTGATTTTAAAACTTTCAAGTTCTCTAATGAGTTGACAAATCGTTTCTTCAATCAAACAGGGCTTGTAGGTTAGATTTAAGTTGATACGGAGGGTGCTGGATTAGCTTGTAATTCCCTAGCTGATATTTCAAAGCTAATGTTAACTTTATAAAAAAATAATGTTTTTAGCAGAACGCTGTGCGTACTCAAAATTCGTTGTTTTGACGCTATAAAAAGAATCTAAAAAATTGCATTTTTAAAGAATTTAAATTTTCAACTATGTTTGAATAATTTTCAACACCATCCATCATTTTTTTTAATTTCCGATATCACTTTAGCGATTTTTGCGGAGAGAAACACGTCACTGTTGGGCTAAATTTACTTACTTGAAAATGTTTTATTGTTTGTTTTCACGCAAAAGGAAATTTGAAATTTTTAAATTTATTATTTTTGAAAAAAGTTATAATGCTTTTAGGAGAAATGCGAGCAAAATTCACAATCAAGTAACAACAATTCAAATTCTGCTCGAGTGTATTTACACGGTAAAAAAAAATCGAAAAAGTGTTTTTCAAATCGAAAAACAATTTTTTTTTTCGGCAAATAAAAAAACATTCCAATTTTTTCTTTCACGCTCGAGTGTATTTACACGGTAAAAAAATAATCGAAAAAGTGTTTTTTAAATCGAAAAACATTTTTTTTTTCGGTAAATAAAAAAAAACATCCAATTATTTCTTTCACGCTCGAGTGTATTTACACGGTAAAAAAAAATAATGGAAAAAGTGTTTTTTAAATCGAAAAACAATTTTTTTTTCGGCAAATAGAAAAAACATTCAAATTTTTTCTTTCAAGCTCGAGTGTATTTACACGGTAAAAAATAATCTAAAAAGTGTTTTTTAAATCGAAAAACAAAAAAACAATTCGTTTTTTTTAATATTTTTTTTTTTATAAAACACACTTGTTTTCGTAAATTAAAAAAATCAACATTTTTTCTTTCATTATCGCGTTAGTGCTCGGTAATTAAAAAAAAATCAAAAAATTGTTTTTAAATCGAAAAAATAGTTTATATCGCACGAACTTTTTTCTATAAATTTAAAAAAAAAATCTTTCATGTGTTTTCTTTCGCTTTCGTGGTGCACGGTAATAATAGTAGATTATATATCAAGGGAGAGAAATGCGTAATTTTTCCTGAGGTGCAAATTTATATCCCGAGGGCGAAAGCCTGAGGAATACAACGCACCCAGGGAAAAATAGCATTTTCTCCCGAGATATATTTTTTTCACAAACGGGATATTTTAAGAGTAAAACGTTCGTTCCTAAAACCCAACCTAGAAAACAAATTCTGTCAGACGTGACAAGTTAAAATAAATAATGGAACCTCGCAGGGAGAAAAGTAGTAATTTCTCTCCCTAGAGAGAAAAATGTTATTTTTCTCACGATTTAGAGGTCTGAGAAATTGGCTTTCTCTCCCGTTTGTGAAAAAAATAGTATATTTTAAGAGTAAAACGTTCGTTTCTAAAACCTAAACTGGAAGAAAAAAAAACGTTGTCGGCCGTGACAGTTAAAATAAATAATGGAACCTCGCAGGGAGAGAAGTAATAATTTCTCTCCCTAGGGAGAGAAATGTTATTTCGCTCATGATTTAGAGGTCTGAGAAATTGGCTTTCTCTCCCGTTCGTGAAAAAAATAGTATATTTTAAGAGTAAAACGTTCGTTTCTAAAACCTAAACTAGAAAAAAGCGCTGTCTGCCGTGACAGTTAAAATAAATCATGGAACCTCGGAGGGAGAGAAATGTTATTTCTCTCGCGACTTCGACGGCTGAGAAATCGACTGTTTTTTTAGTAATTATGTGTAAAACTTAAAAAAGTGCTTTATTTTGTTGAGTCAAACAGCAGTTTATATATTTTTTATGTTCGCAATTTTCAAAACTAAACGCTGAAAAATAGGTTTTTGGACTGGTGTGCTTGATTGGCAACAAATAATCGTAAAAGCTGAACTGTTCTTCTCAAATTTTCAATGGCATCTTACGAGTTTTCTGTTACTCTTGAGTTTCTATAAACATAATTTTTACAACAAAACCAAGATTCCTGGAGGTAGATCGAAATTTCTGATATGAAAATGTATTTTATTTTATTGTCGACCAATCGAAATAAAAAAAAATTCTTGGATAAATCTAATTGTATTCTTATAAAGGCAAACTTTGATGTATATTTTATAATTTTTCCGCAATTCATTTTTACGAATTTTTTTCCATCATTTTCGCGCCATTTCAACACACACCATATGTTTATTTCTTAAGGTGTATCAAATTTGTTTACATAAAAATGTACCTCTTCATGTTTTTTTAATTTTATTTTGTAATTTTGAAAGAAGTTGTTTTATAAAATTTTAAAATTTTCTTCGGCTAGATCCCAGTGTTTGTACCACTCGCAAACGCGCAAGCGCGAATCTCGCGATTCCAGCGAGACTCAACCAGTTTAATTTCACCCAGACACACGATTTTGACAAATCGCAAAATTTGCGCATGCGTGTTTTCGAGTAGTGAATCTGTGAATTTGCCAATTCTTCTAAACCGCATGTGGATTCTGCACTGTGTGGTATTATGTTCCACCAATCGCGCACCCAGAAATTTGGCTTGGTGGGGGCTCACGCACAAACATATGTGTAGACAGAAAATCCATGAAAATGACATTAAACAAAAGTGTAACATAGCTATGGCATTAGAATTAGATAGAATTCTAAAAAGCACTATTTTCCTATGGCCAGGTTTGGCGGTTAACACTCGGTATATAAATGTCTCCGGGGTGGGGGGCTCAACCCCCTTGGGAGCGCGCCTGTGTTCGACGAACTGGAGAATATTGTTGGTCAGGTGTGCCCGATCTTTTTAAGGTGTTGTACCGATATTTAGTGGCGTACCAGTAGGTGAATATTTTAGGAAAAACGAGTCCCATCGCTTCCCTCTCTCTTAAAAAATATTGTTTTCATTATTTGCTCATTCACTTATCGCGTACCGGTTGCTGCATATTCGCGTACCGCATATTGGGAACGTCTGTTTTAGGCCATTTGCCTCTGGGTTCCACCCCATTAGTTCTTGGCTGATATAGTTCGATCAATCGATCTTTGAGTATACTTAATAGACAGCCGACAATATTTTCTTGCGTTTACTCCTTCTACAATAAGTTGATGATGTGTTTTTCGCATCTTATTAAATAATATAAACGTTGTTAAATCGTTTTTGATTGAGAAAGTTGTCCATTATTCGGCCGAATCATTTTCTCCACAGGTGACGTCCAATCAAATGATAGCGGTTTCATTATTCAACAGGTGACGTCCAATCAAATGATAGCGATTTCATTGCCCGACAGTTTAGTTGTTACTATGGTTACGATTCGTTTTTTGTCAGCGAACTGCCGCAATTTCCAAATAGAAAAATTATTCGTTATAATTTAATACAAACAGAAAAATCTTTAGGTAATTATTTAATATGATGCGAAAAAGTATAGTATTAAACTCGTGAACAAGTTGGCCATTGCCACTCACCCTCGTGGCAATGGCCAACTTTCTCACTAGTTTAATAATATACTATTACGTATGTCGTCCAGGGTGAGAAACTCAGTTTTCGGCAATCCGATCCGTTGATCAAACTATATTTCAAAATTGATCGCTAGTTCTGTGAGCGAATTCACTTTCACGTCAGGTGGGTTGCTGTCCGCGCTCGACAATCCTTTTGTGTCCGCTGAGCTATACAATCCGTCCAGTTGACACCTCAGGCAGCGTTAAGAAATATCCAAACTTGAAACAAAATATTGATTTGCATACTGAACGTAAACATTTGGGCCACTCTGTACAAGCACTACTGTTTATACGTCAGTTAAAGTATAATTAAACAAGCTTGTTTACTCGTGTTCGAATGTGCTTTGAGCATGTACGGAAGCAAGTTTTCTGAAGACGTGATTAAAACGAAGTCCCCATAAAGAGGTTTATGTTTAGTGCGGGTATTAGTTATGGATCATTGAACAGTCGGGACGTTTGTGTCTTTCGGAAGTCGGGCCAACAAGGGTCCGATTGATTTGGTGAAAAGAAAAACGAATTCATCAGATGTTGAGTTGTGTAGTTTGAGCGATCGTGGTGGTTGTTGATGGAAATAAAGAGTGTAGTTTTCGGAGAGTGATTATGGCACGGTGTGGGTGTGTATGTGCGGCTGGTTATTGGAGACATATACGTATGTATGTATGTGTGTAAGAGTGAATGGGGGGGAGATCGCATTAATCACGGCTGTCAGATATCCTAAGCGCATTAGCCATTGTCCGGTTTGTTTCCATACGCATTGAGATGCGGGCACATTAGCTCTCTCTCCGCATAGTATCGATTCGCCGTTTTCTGTTGGAGACAGGCGAAGAGAAATAGCGGAAGCCATTGACCTACGCACGGCGATCCATCACTGACAGCCGTCGGAGTAGTAAAGAGAGAGAGTGGAGTGGAGTGGGAATCGCGGCGAAGTGTATGAGGCCGCGAATGAATAAGGGCAGGGCCCGCGGTGCAGGGTAGAGTTTTAGCTCATCGAATAGGTCCAAGGGCAGCTCTTTATCCCACTGATGCAGTTTTCTCTCCGCATGCAGGTCCCAGCGGAGCATATAGTCCGGACGGCACCATGAGCTACATGATGGACGGCCAACAGATGATGCATCGACCTCCTGGTGATCCGGCCTTCCACAACCAGTACGCGCACTATCCCGCAGAGTATTATGGACATCATCTGTGAGGTGAGTACACGTCGTGAAATTTAACGCGTGGATATGATGGATTAATGTTTTGTTTTCTATTGCAGGTCATACGCATACAACGACGGACATTCAAATATGCAACTCTTAAATGTGATTATTCTTTGTACAAAGTGTAAATGTAGTGCCCCAGTGTTTAGTAACGGGAAGGACTTGTACAAATAAGTATTAGACACTCGTGAGTGCGAGTTTGTACATAACATTAAAAAAATAGACAGTGCGTAGAGCCGGCAGCCGGAGTGACGGTCGGGCGGACTCTTTGTATTAATAATTATGCTGATATGACTGATGACGTGATGTGGTCTCGTAGTTAGGTCCTCGATGTTACCGGCGCCGCCTCTGGCCTTTCCTGAACCCCCGGAGCAGCCGGAAGCGCCGCCCTCCACCAGCCGAACAGATTTATATAAAAAATACACACAAAAAGGTACTTCGCGGTACAAAAAAATATTTCAAAGGTTGTGCTGTTGTAAAATAATAGTTGTTATATCTGTTGTGATTTTTTTGCTATTTCTCAAAAGACCCGATTACCCTTGTCCCGATATACGATATACGTAAGTTTGAAACCTAGAAGAGATGTGTGTGTCTCACGCGCTAGGCTATATCATACACAAGTATACAGAATGTCGCAAGTCTCAGGTCAGGCAGGCTGAACCAACCATAGAGATTAAAAAAAAAAAAACTATGTACTAAACTAAACGATATTATTATGTATTTAATTTATATCCATAGCTGTACTCTTGCCAGACCGAAGCGGTAGCCCGCGCGCCCTTTTCCATCCACCGCGCGTTATTTCTTCTCATCCGTTATTATAATTATAGTTTTGTTGGCCATGTTTTTAAGGGTCGGATGGGGGCGCGCGCGGGGAATCGCCGGGCCGCGAGCGAAACCCGTCGGGACATGCCCTCTCGCAATAAGGTATACGAATTTGGTGATCCTCATGTTATATTAGTCATTATGATATATTATTATAATTAATAAATAAAAAGGAGAGGGCGCCCACCGACGGAGGACGGAAGGTTCGCCCCGCCGCCCTCCCGCATTGTTTATATGTTTGTTACCCGGGACGAGCGGCGGCGGAGGCCCGTCAACGGGACGGCTGTGGACAGGTCGGCTGCCCAAACCCACCCCACAATGTATACCCCAATGTGAGTACTGTACTGTACTGTACATATACATACAGTCTGTACAATAATCTAGTTTTTGATCTATATATAAATATGAAGAATATTATATATATAATAAAGATACAGCAGTATACCGGCGGCCGGCCCGCTCCCCGGCGGCAATCAGGAGGTAGACCGGCGCCGCCCCCAGCAGCACCTCCGCGCGGGCGTCTCGTGCAATCCACTGTTACACTCTGTTACTCCTCCAAAGCCCGACGAGGCTTCGGTCGGGGGCGGCGACGCCTCTCTCTCCCGGTCGCCCTGTACATACAAATACCTCCAATAAGAATGTTGGCTGTTCGTTTTAAGTGATTTCCATCATGAATCATTGTTCGCCTTATCCAATGTATACGACTAAATCAATACAGATCAGAGATATCGTACCTCTATGTTATGTATGAGAGGACTTTATTGTGTTCTGCTTTTTAATGAAAGTATATTAATATAATATAAACGATATGGGACGAGATACCTCTACACTACTTTGGTAACGCCGTGTCCTCTGTATAGTGTTTTTGAAACGTGAGCATTAAATGCTACATCTTGTGTACTTATATAAACTGTGTTTCAATCTTTTTTTTACAATCCTCTCACCGCTCCCCCCGTCGAATTCTCGAAATCCTCTACAAGAAAGTGAATTCAACATTACACTCTCAATTCTAATCAATCGTTTGTGATTTAAGGTAGGTAAGTGTATCCAAGGCCGGCCCTAAGGTATATTATTGTTATTAATATAAATCTTCATACTGTACCTAGTTTTACATATCGCTCATTCCACGCCAAACCGAACACTAAATTTTATTAATTCATAATTCCGATTTTTTTTTATTTTGCAGACAACGCGACGGTCGTGTTTCGCGAAAAAAATTACACGGTTGTAAGTTGCAAGAAATCACAAGAAACATCACTCCACACGAGCGACGTTTTTTGCGATTTCTTTCAGTTTACAACCGTTCACATTTTATAATTTTTTTTTTCGCGGAACACGATTTTTATTAAATAAAATAGAAACAACCTTACTTATTGCAGAGAGTATTAAATAAATTAAAAAAAAAAACGAAATATAGCCTGAATATATAAATATTCAACCTGTTCGTAACTCTGCAAGCAAAATTAAGTCTTACTAAGACTATAATTTGGCTGAATATATAAATATTCAACCTGTTCGTAACTCTGCAAGCAAAATTAAGTCTTACTAAGACTATAATTTGGCTTGCAGAGTTACGAACAGGTTGAATATTTATATATTCAGGCTATATTTCGTTTTTTTTTGAACGATTTTTATTATTTCACGTGTAAAATATGTCTGCAAAATTTACAAAAAATGGTGATGTGGCCATCATGTTACTTTCTCCGACTTTATATATACGTTTTCATGGGTTTATTTTCAATTGAAATCATATTTTAAATGTACATCGAGCGTTGCGTAAACTCGGATGAAACTGACGTTTAAAACGTCAAATTTGAAAGATGGAAAAATTATACTTCAAATGCAAAAACTCGGTTTACTCAAAAACTAACGAGATTTCGAAAAAAACTTATTCTTTAGAAGTTGTTCAATTTGGCATTCTCTACAATTATTATTCACATAAATTTGCTGTAACTATTATCGTTTCATAATGATGAACCAAAAATTTAAAAAAATTAATAATTTTTTTTCTCGAATAGTAATGATTTTATGAATTTTTTTTTCAAACAAGAGATGTTCATTTATTTGTTGTCTTCAATATTTGTTTAAATGTTTTTGTCATATTTAGGAAGATATTGGCAAAAAACAAAAAAACGGTTAAGGTAAACACCCACTTCCGGTGTACGAAATTTTACCAAAAGCTTTTCAGTTCTTCGGATTATTAAATAAGACGTATGTTGAAAGTTTCATATCAATTGCTCTATTAGTTTTTGAGATACAGCGCGCACACACACACACAGACACAAAAAATTTTTTTCCAGAAATTGTTGAAATGGCATCTAGGGACCCCAAAACGGATATTTCAGTAAAAAAAAAATTGAAAAAAAATCATGATCACAATACTTTCTCGTACTTCGTAACGGAGAAAGTAAAAATTGGAATCATCAATTATAATTTTTACCGAAAAACGTTCGGTTTGACGTGGAATGAGTAATGTTGGAATTTTACTTTTCTGGCTTTTATGCTAGCAAATTATTTATTACTTAACATGATAGCAACATAATTGTCTACTGCAATTATTGACCTGCTAACCGATCTTGAGACATGGATGACCAAGTTTTTTTTTGTTATTTTTTTAAAGTGATTTAAAAATGGTTGTTTAATAAAAGGCATTATGGCACTCGTTACATTGAAGCACTCGTGCCACATTACTAAACTTGTATAAAAATATGCTATTGCCAACTTCGCCGCGAAGCTTCTGCTGCCGAGGCTCCTCTAGATATACTCCATCTACTCATAGATTAGACTTTTTGACAACAAACACTAGAAAATGAAAAGTACCAACACGGCTATGAGAAAAATGTAATTTTCCAGCAACTTAGGTTGGTACCGGTATACTAAAGTATGTTCATTAAAAAAAAAACCTCAAGCGTGCCATGATTTTTTATTTTTTTTAAATTTAAGTTGGCAACACATATTGAATAATTGTGACTTTTAGAACGATCTGACGTTCTGTATGTCAATTCCTAACATGTGTGCCAACTTAAATTTTTAAAAATAAAAAATCATGGCACACTTGAGGTTGTTTTTTAATGAACATACGATACAATATATTCATACGCCACGTCGCCAATAGACACATTATTGACAATTTGTTATAGTTCTTGATTTCCGCCATGAAGAGCGTTCTAAATGATTACGCTTACCTACGCGGCAAGATTCTCGTAATAAATTAAGTTTTGTAAGTACGGCAACCTAGTGAGATCTCTGTCACTCAAGATGTCAAAAAAGTCTAATCTATGAGTAGGCGGAGTATATCACCCGGCGTTTTGCATCCCCTATTTACATCACTGGACCATTCACAAATATTGACTGTCAAAATTAACCACGAATTAACGTTTGCTTGACGAAATTTCTACAAATTTTGGTTGGTGCTACTGAAAACTCGCCTATTTCGATTTACTTAATTTGAGTTACGTAACTCATCACCAACCGAGGTTGAGTGTTTTAATAGATCTTTCCCATGTTGAAACATGCTGAAGTAAATATGATGGGTAAGTTTTACAAAGTTGCGCCATGTCAAATATCTGCCCCACGTTGGGCGCCAATTTTGTAACGCTCTTCGTTATATCAAAGAATAACTATTGCACAAATCGAATGAACGGTGCATCAAATGCTCCCCCTTGAAGAGTTATGATTTTATTTTATGAAAATTTGGCCAAAATAATAACACGTATTTTGATTCATTCAAGGACGTATTTTTTGTTTATAAAGTCGAAAAGCGGACAGTAAGAAAAAGTTGTTACGATTTGCTTTCAATTTTTTTTTACTGAATTACTTGTACACAATCAATTTTAATATGTCGACATGATAGTTTTATTAATTATAACTCAATTTTAATGTGTGTATACAACTATTTTATTACGCTTTCTTTTTGTCTACAAATGTAACTCTTTTTTATTACTCAATCGAATCTAATATGTATTTCCATTTTTCTTGACCTGTGTAAAACGTTATAGTTCTGGCATAAATAAATTTATTATTATTATTATTATTATTAATTGTAATTTTTTTCATTCTTTTTTTGTTACAACGCGCGTCATTTGCCACTTTGTAAGATTTTTCTGGGTGCGGTTTTAATATTTAAGAAAAAATTACAGAAAATTTTTGAAGAAAATTCTTTCGTAAAATATTTGTGTGATAAATTAAATTAAAAACTTATGTGCGTATAAATACATATTTTGTCAGAATATGAAATATTGTAAAAATAGGGTAAAAATACAGGGTGTTTCAGAGCTATGGGAACGGTCAATCACATGCTTAGTGGTCAAGATTTTGAAAAATGTTTTATATAAAAGTTGTGCAGAATAAACGCCGTAAAAATATTTAGTTTAGTTTAGTTTAGTTTATTTATCTTTGTTAGCATTGCTTACAAAATAAGTATAAAATAATTTGCAAATACATATAAATTCATATACAAACAATTTAGATCGCAAGCCTAACGGGCGGAGTCCACTCTTCAGAATGGTAAAAAAATTAAAAAAATATAAAAATTATACAGGGTGTCTCATAACTAAAGTTACAGACCAAACTTATGTTTCTTTTTTTAAATGGAACACCCTGTATATTTTAGCATTTTTGGATTCCTTGTTACTTGGAGATTAAAATGACCTAGGTTGTGGGGATTGAAACCCCGCCGTTTTTTTTTTATTATTAATAAAAAAAAAATAGTTGTACAGGTTTTTATTATTAAAAAAAATCTTCTTTAAAATCTTTGTGTGGGTCTAAATAGAGATAATTTTAAAAAAGAAATTGACAAAAAAAATAGTCCGTTTTTTTTTGTTTGACATTAAAAAAAATTTTTTGGAAAGTCTTCGTATTGATATTTTTAATGATTTACTCTCTGATGACCAGACACCTCCAAAGGTGTAAAACTAATAGCAGTTAATATAACGAGAATATTATGCGATTCATAATAGTCGATCGTCATCATTAACCGGTCTGTCAGACCGGGTGTGTCGAATAAATTTATTCTCCGTTATTATTTTTTGTTGCAATTTCGAGTTGCTGCCGCATTGCAGAGTTAAATTGATTAAATATCTTTGTTTTATTGTTGAAGAGCATAAATTAAAAAAAAAACATGAACTATTAGTAACACGTTTCGAAAAATCTTCAGTTGACCCCGGCGTCACCATTAAATTTGCGTCACCAATGGCGGGTTAAAGAAACATGCACATCACTTCATCATAAAACGTCATTGTTTCAAACACACACTTCACAAAATCACAAAACATCAAGCATTTACATGGATCACAGTTTAACATTTGATCAACTTTTAATTTCTACATCACAAAACATCATTGTTTTACACATATCACCAAATCACGCAACATCAGTCATTCTCATACATTTAAAAATGTACCGTCGATCGTCGATCGTCGTCACTTAAGAAACATGTACTTCAATGCATCACAAAACCTCATTGTTCCACACATCACAAAATGTTTCCGTTGACATACCACCATGCATGTGGATATAATTTCTGAGGATGATTTCAGTAAGAGTTGAAAAAATAGTTTCGTGTTGGTAGCAACCAGTTATATTACTTATACCGCCGATCGTTATCACTAAAGAAAATTTACTTCAATACATCACAAAATCACAAGCATTCACATTTACCATGATTTAATATTCGATCAACTTTTAATCACTACATCGCAAAACATTATTGTTCTACAAACAAACACAACATCCCACATTCCCAATCACCAATAAATAATCACGCAATCGACGGTGGAGCATAGCGGAACCGTCGACCGTGATCACGAATCATTTATTTCAATACATCACAAAACATCATTGTACCACATACCTCACAAAATCACAAAACATTCACATAGACCTTGGTTTATTATTTAATCAACTTTTAATCACTACATCACAAAACATCATTGTTCTACAAAAAAAAAACATCACACATTCTCAATCACCAAAAAATAATCACACAATCGACGGTGGAGCATAGCGGAACCGTCGACCGTGATCACGAAAGAATCATTTATTTCAATACATCACAAAACATCATTGTACCACATACCTCACAAAACATCATTGTTCTACAAACAAAACATCACACATTTCCAATCACCAAAAAATAATCACACAATCGACGGTGGAGCATAGCGGAACCGTCGTCTGTAATCACGAAAGAATCATTTACTTCAATACACCACAAAACATCATTGTTCCATATACCTCACAAAATCACAAAACATTCATATAGACCTTGGTTTATTGTTTAATCAACTTTTAATCACTACATCACAAAACATCATTGTTCTACAAACAAAACATCACACATTTCCAATCACCAAAAAATAATCACACAATCGACGGTGGAGCATAGCGGAACCGTCGTCTGTAATCACGAAAGAATCATTTACTTCAATACACCACAAAACATCATTGTTCCATATACCTCACAAAATCACAAAACATTCATATAGACCTTGGTTTATTATTTAATCAACTTTTAATTTCTACACTACAAAACATCATTGTTCCATATACCTCATAAAATCACAAAACATTCATATAGACCTTGGTTTATTGTTTAATCAACATTTAATCACTACATCACAAAACATCATTGTTCTACAAACACAACATCACACATTCCCAATCACCAAAAAATAATCACACAATCGACGGTGGAGCATAGCACAACCGTCGACCGTGATCACGAAAGAATCATTTACTTCGATACATCACAAAAACATCATTGTTCCACATACCTCACAAAATCACAAAACATTCACATAGACCTTGGTTTATAATTTAATCAACTTTTAATCACTACATTACAAAACATCATTGTTCTACAAACAAACACATCACACATTCCCAATCACCAAAAAATTATCACATATTTACACAATCGACGGTGGAGCATAGCACAACCGTCGACCGTGATCACGAAAGAATAATTTACTTTAATACATCACAAAACATCATTGTTCCACATACCTCACAAAATCACAAAACATTCACATAGACCTTGGTTTATAATTTAATCAACTTTTAATCACTACATCACAAAACACCATTGTTCTACAAACACAACATAATACATTCCCAGTCACCAAAAAATAATCACATATTCACACAATCGACGGTGGAGCGCAGCGGAATTCAGTGGCGCGCTTGATAAATTACATTCCCGTAGTTTTTCTATTGCACAGAATATTGACGTATTTTACATCTTGAAAATGAAAAAAAAGGCATACGAAAAGCTAGTATAGATCAATGCAGAATTGAAATCTGCGTCAGAATACGTAAAAATATACAGGGTGTTCCATTAAAAAAAAACGAAATTTAACGGCTTCAAATTGACAAAATGTGATTTTGAACACTATATATTTTAGATTTCTGAAAATTAATCTGAGTACCTTCTTTTGTAGCCAAAAATATGTAGGTTCAATCTTATAGAATCTACAATTCTTGAGACAAATTCCTTGAAGTGGTAATCGTTCACAATTTTTTAAATGGTCGAGTGAAATTTTCACGTTTTTTTTTGGAAGAATGATTTTAGTAAATTTATGAACAGGCTGAATATTCATATGTCGAGGCTAATTCATTAAATTTATGTTGATTTATATGGAGCAACACGTTTTGTTGGTCTATCAGACCGAAACTAATTAAGAAATTTTGATTTACGCCGGAATTTATCGAAAGGCTGGAAATTGCCCGAAATCGCGCACTCCTAAAAAATTCGAGATAGCCCCGTTTTTACTGTTTGCACGAAAATTCGCCTGATAAGAGTGTTTGTGGCTTAAGACGTGTTTATTTGCCGCCCGCGATATAAATTAAATCGTGTGTGAAAAACCATGGCGTTTAATTGTTTGCGCGGGATTTACTGCCCGCTCTGCAGGAAATAGAAACATCAACTGATTAGAGTGTTTGGTTTCTGCGGTGATTAAACATACTTGGCGTATTGTTACAATATTTTTCAACCAGATTTTGGGACCGTTAAAACTCAATGTAGTTTCCATCATGACTTGTAAAACTTTATTGTCGTTAACACAAATAAATACATTATTATTATTATTATTGTTATTATTATTATAAAAGACGTCACGAGTTTGAAAGAGGGGTGGGGCTCAGTCTTTCTTAAAACTAAATTCCTGACATGTGGGGGCGGGTCTCAAAATTTAAAGAAAAAAAAAACTGTGACATCATTTATGGAAACTCGTCTGTCACGAAGAAGCACATTTTGAAATTGGTGGCCAAGTTAATAAACTAAATTTGCGTATTTGGGGTAAGGAAAATGCTAAGTGCCCATTCATAAAAAAAAAAAATTACATCCTAAACAAGTTGCTGTTTGGTGTGCATTATTGTCGGGAGATGTCATTGCTCTAAACATTGAAAATGATGCTGGTGAAGCTGTGACCGTGAATGGTTTTCGATATCTTAATGTTTGTGGTCTGAATTGAACAATAATAACCAGGGGAGGACATGTGGTTTCAGCAGGACGGCGCAACCTATCACACTGCTCGTGAAACCGTTAAGCTTGAAAGACAAACAAGTAAAAAATTGACTTATTCATATTGCATCGTGGATACAACAAATAATTGTGCAATTTGTGTGGTTTAACACAATTTAAATCGTTTGGACGGAATGCTGCGACTGCTCGTGGATCTTCTTAGAGGAGAATAAGACAGAGACGCCACTCGTGCTGCACTACTTACTCTTATAGAGGAAGCAAATATTCTCGTGGATCTTCTTAGAGAAGACTAAGACCGAGATTCCGCGTGCAATTTGTGTGGTTTAACACAATTTAAATCATTTGGAAGGAATGCTGCATCTGCTCGTGGATCTTCTTAGAGGAGTCTAAGACAGAAATGCCGCTCGTGCTGCACTTGTAACTCTTATAGAGGAATAATAATATTCCGTTAAAATTTCTTCCGTAGCTTCCTTACCGACCTTCCACTATGAAATCTTTTCATCGTAGAGGAATCAATATCCTCTATTACAGGCGCAAGTATTCAAGAGTCAATTCCACGCTAAACGGAGACTTTTTGTGTGTGTGTGTGTTCTGTTCACTCGACGCTAAGATAACGTTTTCCATCTTTGAAGCTTCCGTTCGGAGGAAGATCGGACAAAGCGACCGTTGCAACGTCGAACTCTGGTGCACTCGAGCCGCGGCCATTGTGATCCATTCTGAGCCCGAGCCACAATGGCGCCGTGCAGAACGTTTGTTTCTAGTTAATTGATCTATGAAACTGGAGCAGATCTTTACACCGGGGATCCGCTGCTACTCCTCGTTAAGGTGCGAGAGCATCCTCTGCAAGGACAAATCGAAAATTGTTACACCTCCGCGGTCTCCGATTGATTCTGTATGCTCTCGAGTCTCAAATTTGATGATTATCTCAATTGATGTTTATATCCATATACAGGCGTTTGAGCGACGCCGAAGGAAAGAAAATTAAATTCCAGAAAATGGTAATAAATTCCTGATATGGAAATTTCAGCTGTCTTCAATAGCAAAAAAATTGAACATTTTAGGAAATTTTAGAAAATAATTGATTTTTCAGACTTTCATCGGCCGTAGCGGCCAAACGAAAACTCCAAATTGAACGCGGTTTGCAAATCTGAGATCCTCGTACGTCAATTAGTCGGATTAGAGATTTTTATTTTTTGATGAAATCGTGAAAAAAGACATGACTAACCAACCCCCTTGGAAATTTTGTTAAAAAATGCAACTTTCTTAAAAATCATCGTAGACTATAAATTATACCTTTTTCTTCATCAGAAAGACGAGAGAAATTGATTGCCGTTAAAAAATTTCAGCTATCCTCAATAGAAAAAAAATTAGTCAGTCACCATGAAGATTTTGGAAAATTTAAGAAAATAATTGATTTTTCAGACTTTGATCGGCCGTAGCGGCCAAACGAAAACTCCAAATTGAACGCGGTTTGCAAATCTGAGCTCCTCGTACGTCAATTAGTCGGATTAGAGATTTTTAATTTTTCATGAAATCGTGAAAAAAGACATGACTAACCCCCTTGGAAATTTTGTTAAAAAATGCAACTTTCTTAAAAATCATCGGAGACTATAAATTATACCTTTTTTTTCATCAGAAAGACGAGAGAAATTGATTGCCGTTAAAAAATTTCAGCTATCTTCAATAGCAAAAAAATTAGTCAGTCACCATGAACATTTTAGGAAATTTTAAGAAAATAATTGATTTTTCAGACTTTGATCGGCCGTAGCGGCTAAACCAAAACTCCAAATTGAACGCGGTTTGCAAATCTGAGCTCCTCGTACGCCAATTAGTCGGATTAGAGATTTTTAATTTTTGATGAAATCGTGAAAAAAGACATGACTAACCCCCTTGGAAATTTTGTTAAAAAATGCAACCGTCTTAAATATCATCGTAAACCATGAATTATACCTTTTTTTTCATCAGAAAGACGAGAGAAATTGATTGCCGTTAAAAAATTTCAGCTATCTTCAATAGCAAAAAAATTAGTCAGTCACTATGAGGATTTTGGAAAATTTACGAAAATAATTGATTTTTCAGACTTTGATCGGCCGTAGCGGCTAAACGAAAACTCCAAATTGAACGCAGTTTGCAAATCTGAGCTCCTCGTACGTCAATTAGTCGGATTAGAGATTTTTAATTTTTGATGAAAACACGAAAAAAGACATGACTAACCCCCTTGGAAATTTTGTTAAAAAATGCAACTTTCTTAAAAATCATCGTAGACTATGAATTATACCTTTTTTTTCATCAGAAAGACGAGAGAAATTGATTGCCGTTAAAAAAATTCAGCTATCTTCAATAGCAAAAAATTAGTCAGTCACCATGAGGATTTTGGAAAATTTAAGAAAATAATCGATTTTTCAGACTTTGATCGGCCGTAGCGGCTAAACCAAAACTCCAAATTGAACGCGGTTTGCAAATCTGAGCTCCTCGTACATCAATTAGTCGGATTAGAGGTTTTTAATTTTTGATGAAATCGTGAAAAAAGACATGACTTACCCCCTTGGAAATTTTGTTAAAAAATGCAACTTTCTTAAAAATCATCTTAGACTATGAATTATACCTTTTTTTTCATCAGAAAGACGAGAGAAATTGATTGCCGTTAAAAAATTTCAGCCATCTTCAATAGCAAAAAAAAATAGTCAGTCACCATGAGGATTTTGGAAAATTTAAGAAAATAATTGATTTTTCAGACTTTGATCGGCCGTAGCGGCTAAACGAAAACTCCAAATTGAACGCGGTTTGCAAATCTGAGCTCCTCGTATGTCAATTAGTCGGATTAGAGATTTTTAATTTTTGATGAAATCGTGAAAAAAGACATGACTAACCCCCTTGGAAATTTTGTTAAAAAATGCAACTTTCTTAAAAATCATCGTAGACCATGAATTATACCTTTTTCTTCATCAGAAAGACGAGAGAAATTGATTGCCGTTAAAAAATTTCAGCTATCTTCAACAGTAAAAAAAATAGTCAGTCAGCATGAGGATTTTGGAAAATTTAAGAAAATAATTGATTTTTCAGACTTTGATCGGCCGTAGCGGCTAAACGAAAACTCCAAATTGAACGCGGTTTGCAAATCTGAGCTCCTCGTACGTCAATTAGTCGGATTAGATTTTTAATTTTTGATGAAAACACGAAAAAAGACGTGACTAACCCCCTTGGAAATTTTGTTAAAAAATGCAACTTTCTTAAAAATCATCGTAGACCATGAATTATACCTTTTTCTTCATCAGAAAGACGAGAGAAATTGATTGCCGTTAAAAAATTTCAGCTATCTTCAACAGTAAAAAAAATAGTCAGTCAGCATGAGGATTTTGGAAAATTTAAGAAAATAATTGATTTTTCAGACTTTGATCGGCCGTAGCGGCTAAACGAAAACTCCAAATTGAACGCGGTTTGCAAATCTGAGCTCCTCGTATGTCAATTAGTCGGATTAGAGATTTTTAATTTTTGATGAAATCGTGAAAAAAGACATGACTAACCCCCTTGGAAATTTTGTTAAAAAATGCAACTTTCTTAAAAATCATCGTAGACCATGAATTATACCTTTTTCTTCATCAGAAAGACGAGAGAAATTGATTGCCGTTAAAAAATTTCAGCTATCTTCAACAGTAAAAAAAATAGTCAGTCAGCATGAGGATTTTGGAAAATTTAAGAAAATAATTGATTTTTCAGACTTTGATCGGCCGTAGCGGCTAAACGAAAACTCCAAATTGAACGCGGTTTGCAAATCTGAGCTCCTCGTATGTCAATTAGTCGGATTAGAGGTTTTTAATTTTTGATGAAATCGTGAAAAAAGACATGACTAACCCCCTTGGAAATTTTGTTAAAAAATGCAACTTTCTTAAAAATCATCGTAGACCATGAATTATACCTTTTTTTTCATCAGAAAGACGAGAGAAATTGATTGCCGTTAAAAAATTTCAGCTATCCTCAATAGCAAAAAAATTAGTCAGTCACCATGAGGATTTTGGAAAATTTAAGAAAATAATTGATTTTTCAGACTTTGATCGGCCGTAGCGGCTAAACGAAAACTCCAAATTGAACGCGGTTTGCAAATCTGAGCTCCTCGTACATCAATTAGTCGGATTAGAGGTTTTTAATTTTTGATGAAATCGTGAAAAAAGACATGACTTACCCCCTTGGAAATTTTGTTAAAAAATGCAACTTTCTTAAAAATCATCTTAGACTATGAATTATACCTTTTTTTTCATCAGAAAGACGAGAGAAATTGATTGCCGTTAAAAAATTTCAGCCATCTTCAATAGCAAAAAAAATAGTCAGTCACCATGAGGATTTTGGAAAATTTAAGAAAATAATTGATTTTTCAGACTTTGATCGGCCGTAGCGGCTAAACGAAAACTCCAAATTGAACGCGGTTTGCAAATCTGAGCTCCTCGTATGTCAATTAGTCGGATTAGAGATTTTTAATTTTTGATGAAATCGTGAAAAAAGACATGACTAACCCCCTTGGAAATTTTGTTAAAAAATGCAACTTTCTTAAAAATCATCGTAGACCATGAATTATACCTTTTTCTTCATCAGAAAGACGAGAGAAATTGATTGCCGTTAAAAAATTTCAGCTATCTTCAACAGTAAAAAAAATAGTCAGTCAGCATGAGGATTTTGGAAAATTTAAGAAAATAATTGATTTTTCAGACTTTGATCGGCCGTAGCGGCTAAACGAAAACTCCAAATTGAACGCGGTTTGCAAATCTGAGCTCCTCGTACGTCAATTAGTCGGATTAGATTTTTAATTTTTGATGAAAACACGAAAAAAGACGTGACTAACCCCCTTGGAAATTTTGTTAAAAAATGCAACTTTCTTAAAAATCATCGTAGACCATGAATTATACCTTTTTCTTCATCAGAAAGACGAGAGAAATTGATTGCCGTTAAAAAATTTCAGCTATCTTCAACAGTAAAAAAAATAGTCAGTCAGCATGAGGATTTTGGAAAATTTAAGAAAATAATTGATTTTTCAGACTTTGATCGGCCGTAGCGGCTAAACGAAAACTCCAAATTGAACGCGGTTTGCAAATCTGAGCTCCTCGTATGTCAATTAGTCGGATTAGAGATTTTTAATTTTTGATGAAATCGTGAAAAAAGACATGACTAACCCCCTTGGAAATTTTGTTAAAAAATGCAACTTTCTTAAAAATCATCGTAGACCATGAATTATACCTTTTTCTTCATCAGAAAGACGAGAGAAATTGATTGCCGTTAAAAAATTTCAGCTATCTTCAACAGTAAAAAAAATAGTCAGTCAGCATGAGGATTTTGGAAAATTTAAGAAAATAATTGATTTTTCAGACTTTGATCGGCCGTAGCGGCTAAACGAAAACTCCAAATTGAACGCGGTTTGCAAATCTGAGCTCCTCGTATGTCAATTAGTCGGATTAGAGATTTTTAATTTTTGATGAAATCGTGAAAAAAGACATGACTAACCCCCTTGGAAATTTTGTTAAAAAATGCAACTTTCTTAAAAATCATCGTAGACCATGAATTATACCTTTTTTTTCATCAGAAAGACGAGAGAAATTGATTGCCGTTAAAAAATTTCAGCTATCCTCAATAGCAAAAAAATTAGTCAGTCACCATGAGGATTTTGGAAAATTTAAGAAAATAATTGATTTTTCAGACTTTGATCGGCCGTAGCGGCTAAACGAAAACTCCAAATTGAACGCGGTTTGCAAATCTGAGCTCCTCGTACGTCAATTAGTCAGATTAGAGATTTTTAATTTTTGATGAAATCGTGAAAAAAGACATGGCTAACCCCCTTGGAAATTTTGTTAAAAAATGCAACTTTCTTAAAAATCATCGTAGACCATGAATTATACCTTTTTCTTCATCAGAAAGACGAGAGAAATTGATTGCCGTTAAAAAATTTCAGCTATCTTCAACAGTAAAAAAAATAGTCAGTCAGCATGAGGATTTTGGAAAATTTAAGAAAATAATTGATTTTTCAGACTTTGATCGGCCGTAGCGGCTAAACGAAAACTCCAAATTGAACGCGGTTTGCAAATCTGAGCTCCTCGTACGTCAATTAGTCGGATTAGATTTTTAATTTTTGATGAAAACACGAAAAAAGACGTGACTAACCCCCTTGGAAATTTTGTTAAAAAATGCAACTTTCTTAAAAATCATCGTAGACCATGAATTATACCTTTTTCTTCATCAGAAAGACGAGAGAAATTGATTGCCGTTAAAAAATTTCAGCTATCTTCAACAGTAAAAAAAATAGTCAGTCAGCATGAGGATTTTGGAAAATTTAAGAAAATAATTGATTTTTCAGACTTTGATCGGCCGTAGCGGCTAAACGAAAACTCCAAATTGAACGCGGTTTGCAAATCTGAGCTCCTCGTATGTCAATTAGTCGGATTAGAGATTTTTAATTTTTGATGAAATCGTGAAAAAAGACATGACTAACCCCCTTGGAAATTTTGTTAAAAAATGCAACTTTCTTAAAAATCATCGTAGACCATGAATTATACCTTTTTCTTCATCAGAAAGACGAGAGAAATTGATTGCCGTTAAAAAATTTCAGCTATCTTCAACAGTAAAAAAAATAGTCAGTCAGCATGAGGATTTTGGAAAATTTAAGAAAATAATTGATTTTTCAGACTTTGATCGGCCGTAGCGGCTAAACGAAAACTCCAAATTGAACGAGGTTTGCAAATCTGAGCTCCTCGTACGTCAATTAGTCGGATTAGAGATTTTTAATTTTTGATGAAAACACGAAAAAAAAACATGACTAACCCCCTTGGAAATTTTGTTAAAAAATGCAACTTTCTTAAAAATCATCGTAGACCATGAATTATACCTTTTTCTTCATCAGAAAGACGAGAGAAATTGATTGCCGTTAAAAAATTTCAGCTATCTTCAACAGTAAAAAAAATAGTCAGTCAGCATGAGGATTTTGGAAAATTTAAGAAAATAATTGATTTTTCAGACTTTGATCGGCCGTAGCGGCTAAACGAAAACTCCAAATTGAACGCGGTTTGCAAATCTGAGATCCTCGTACGTCAATTAGTCGGATTAGAGATTTTTAATTTTTGATGAAATCGTGAAAAAAGACGTGACTAACCCCCTTGGAAATTTTGTTAAAAAATGCAACTTTCTTAAAAATCATCGTAGACTATGAATTATACCTTTTTTTTCATCAGAAAGACGAGAGAAATTGATTGCCGTTAAAAAATTTCAGCTATCCTCAATAGCAAAAAAATTAGTCAGTCACCATGAGGATTTTGGAAAATTTAAGAAAATAATTGATTTTTCAGACTTTGATCGGCCGTAGCGGCTAAACGAAAACTCCAAATTGAACGCGGTTTGCAAATCTGAGCTCCTCGTATGTCAATTAGTCGGATTAGAGATTTTTAATTTTTGATGAAATCGTGAAAAAAGACATGACTAACCCCCTTGGAAATTTTGTTAAAAAATGCAACTTTCTTAAAAATCATCGTAGACCATGAATTATACCTTTTTCTTCATCAGAAAGACGAGAGAAATTGATTGCCGTTAAAAAATTTCAGCTATCTTCAACAGTAAAAAAAATAGTCAGTCAGCATGAGGATTTTGGAAAATTTAAGAAAATAATTGATTTTTCAGACTTTGATCGGCCGTAGCGGCTAAACGAAAACTCCAAATTGAACGCGGTTTGCAAATCTGAGCTCCTCGTATGTCAATTAGTCGGATTAGAGATTTTTAATTTTTGATGAAATCGTGAAAAAAGACATGACTAACCCCCTTGGAAATTTTGTTAAAAAATGCAACTTTCTTAAAAATCATCGTAGACCATGAATTATACCTTTTTTTTCATCAGAAAGACGAGAGAAATTGATTGCCGTTAAAAAATTTCAGCTATCCTCAATAGCAAAAAAATTAGTCAGTCACCATGAGGATTTTGGAAAATTTAAGAAAATAATTGATTTTTCAGACTTTGATCGGCCGTAGCGGCTAAACGAAAACTCCAAATTGAACGCGGTTTGCAAATCTGAGCTCCTCGTACGTCAATTAGTCAGATTAGAGATTTTTAATTTTTGATGAAATCGTGAAAAAAGACATGGCTAACCCCCTTGGAAATTTTGTTAAAAAATGCAACTTTCTTAAAAATCATCGTAGACCATGAATTATACCTTTTTCTTCATCAGAAAGACGAGAGAAATTGATTGCCGTTAAAAAATTTCAGCTATCTTCAACAGTAAAAAAAATAGTCAGTCAGCATGAGGATTTTGGAAAATTTAAGAAAATAATTGATTTTTCAGACTTTCATCGGCCGTAGCGGCTAAACGAAAACTCCAAATTGAACGAGGTTTGCAAATCTGAGCTCCTCGTACGTCAATTAGTCGGATTAGAGATTTTTAATTTTTGATGAAAACATGAAAAAAGACATGACTAACCCCCTTGGAAATTTTGTTAAAAATTGCAACTTTCTTAAAAATCATCGTAGACCATGAATTATACCTTTTTTTTCATCAGAAAGACGAGAGAAATTGATTGCCGTTAAAAAATTTCAGCTATCTTCAATAGCAAAAAAATTAGTCAGTCACCATGAACATTTTAGGAAATTTAAGAAAATAATTGATTTTTCAGACTTTCATCGGCCGTAGCGGCTAAACGAAAACTCCAAATTGAACGCGGTTTGCAAATCTGAGATCCTCAATTAGTCAGATTAGAGATTTTTAATTTTTGATGAAATCGTGAAAAAAGACATGACTAACCCCCTTGGAAATTTTGTTAAAAACTTTTTTTTATACAAATTCCAGTTTAACTTTAAGAAATCGTCGACCATTTTCAATCCATTTCAGTCATGCAATTATAATAATCCAGATACAGTATCCGCCTCTGTTGTAAAAATAGCATATTTCCGCGAAATTGCGTAAAAGCCCCAGAAATGACGAATGGATTTAGATGGAGAGATACGCACGACCCCGCAGCAGCAGCAGCAGTAGCAGTAATGCAATGGGGAGGCAGCGAGGGGGCTGATATTCCTCCGACTGTGCTCAATCGGAACCGTGGATGAAATGAACCGGAATTTCCTAACCGCAAGAAGAAATACGGTTATTGGCATTGAACAACTGCTATCGGAGAGCGGAGCTGCTCCACAAGAGGACACAAATAGAGGGTGACCTTCGAAGTGAAATAGTTTCTGCGAGCACTGCGAAATTATAATAAGCCGATCGTCCGTTATCTTTATCAACGTTATAAACTTTTTTTCATTGACAAAAAAGTCGTATTTCCCTGTTGCTTGATTACTTCTTTGCGTAATACAACGATAGTGTTTAACAAACTTTTCAGCTTTTGCACAACAAAGGTGTGAAACATTTATTTCTGGCTTCTGAAAAGAAAAAGCTAGAAAACAGATTTAATAAGCTAAAACGGTTCCTTGAACTCGCAGCTACCACCAGTTTGGAAACATCGAAATATGATTTATCATCCACTTTTAACATCTCAAATGTCAGATGTAAATAAACAAAAACACGTACCGTTGAAATGGAATAAACCAGGTGATGCGATTTTTTCTTTAAATCAATAGGTCTCGTTGCTTCATCAACACTGAAGCTCAGTGATGATCACTAGACCGTCTGTCGAGCATTGATGACGTTTCTTAACTCACCATCTAAAGTCTAAGGGCCCGTCCACACGCTCATGCCATTTGCGCATGCAAACTGCGCAAATGAACTGAAGATGTGTTGGCGTTTACACGTTCAGTTTCTCTTCCACGGATTGTCGACCGCATCTCGAAAAGTGTCAGATTTTATTCAAGCCAAACTTTTTGACTCATGCAACTTTTGCACGCAACGATTTGCTTGTCGCCTCATTAGTCTATAAAATTTTGTGATGGAAATTATAATTTTTATGAGACAACCATTCACAAAAATTAAACCTATTTTGAAAATCCCGCTTTTCAAGTTTCTGGTGTAGAGAGATGTGGTATGAATGGAATTTGTTTGTTTTCTAAACTCAAATTGCATGATAGTGTAGACGGATCCTAAAGGATAGTTACGACCTTTACTACGTTGTAATCTACAATTAAATTGCATTGAAAAAATCAGAATAACAAGTGAATTTTTCAATTCTGTTTAACCTCACCATCAATTATCTAAATTCTCGTTCGATATCATGAAAAGATCACCGATATATCAAAATCGCGAGCGCTTTATCATTAATCGTAATTTATATACATATACCTTTCTATTCTGTACGGTACACCATTGTAGTGTAATTACGTGTAATTGAGTAAGATCAGTGTTTTGTGGGTTAATTGTCGATGGTAAAAATGCCGGTGGTCGGGACGGCAGCCATGACATTTTCGCGTTTCGCCTCGGCGCAGCACAATGGCGCAATTAAATGTCGGGTTATTATACATGTCAAATGAAAAGCTAATTTCGTTGGGTTTATGATCGCGCCGATTAGTTCTGGTAGCCACGCGAAAGCGGAAGGCCCTCGTGTTCTTTTCCACTTTGTATTTTGTCGGGAGAATGGGCGCCATTGTCGCTGCTGAGAACTCCCCGAAACGAATCGGAAGAACGCAAAAAAAATACGGCACAGAAGTGAAACAATGCGTTAAATTAAATGTCCTAATTGTGACTCAACAAAAATATCCGATTAAAGCGACATTTATTGTCTAAAGCGTTGTTACCATTTTCCAAAATCACTGAAGATTATGGAAAGTTTGAAAAAAATCAACTTTTTTAATAATCATCGTAGACCTTCAAGTAATACAATTTTTTTCATCAGAAGAACGAGTTGAATCGATCGGCGTTAAAAAATTTCATCTAGAAAAAATTGCAAAAAAGTTGGCAAGTCACCGTGAACTTTGTGGAAAATTTTGAAAAAAGTCGATTTTTTCAGACTTTGAGCGGCTGTAGCAGCTAAACGAGGAATCCAAATCGAACGCGGTTTTCAAATCTGTGCTCCTTGGGTGCAAATTAGTCGGATTCAATTAAAATAGGCAATTTTTAAATTTTGGCGAAAACTTGAAAAACTACCCAAGGGTCCCCCCTTCTTACTTTTGCTCAAAAATTGGCTTTGAAATGATTTCCTGAAGAAATCACTAGTTCGATTCGGGATTTCTATACGTCATTGAAAAGATGCCTTCAAGACCCTTCAGAAAAAGTACTTGCGCAAGAAAAAATGTTAATTTGAAGCCCGTGACGCGTCAGCAAAGAAAACTCGAAAATGGAAAAAATTGAAAAAATCAACTTTCTTAATAATCATCGTGGACCTTGATGTAGTACCTTTTTTTTCATCAAAAGAACGAGATAAATCGATTGGAGTTAAAAAATTTCATCCAGAAAAAAATGCGAAAAGGTTAGCATGTCACCATGAACTTTATGAAAGATTTTGAAAAAAGTCGTTTTTTCAAACTTTGAACGGCTCTAGCGGCCGAACGAAGAATTCAATTTGAACGCGGTTTTAAACCCCGTGGTCCTTGGGCGCAAATGAGTCGGATTAGGCCGAAATTGGTATTTTTTTAATTTTGACGAAAACCTGAAATTCTATCCAAGGGTCCCCCCTTCTTACTTTTGTTCAAAAATTGCACTAAAAATGATTTCCTGGAAAAAACACTGGTTCGAATCGGGGTTTCTATACATTACTGGAAAGATCTCATTAAGACGCTTCAGAAAATGTCCTTTCGCAAAAACAAATGTTAATTTTAAGCCCGTGACGCGTCAGCAAAGAAAACTCGAAAACGGAAAAATAAAAAAAAATCAATTTTCTTAATAATCATCGTAGAGCCTTATGTAATACCTTTTTCTTCATCAGAAGAACGAGCCAAATTGATTGGCGTTAAAAAATTTCATCCAGAAAAAATTACAAAAAAATTGGCAAGTCACCATGAACGGATGTACAAAGGTGATTTTCGGTTTTTTTTTTTTTTTTTTGAGACGACTAATAAAGTTTTTAAGTTGAATGTTTTTCCCAGGAATTTAATAAGCCTTTAAGTAGAAACTGTGATTTTTTTGATAGTTTTATATATAAATTAATTATGTTGTCACATCGTCGAAGTTGGTGGAAGTTCCTCGGTCCACAAAAAATAATCATTTTTTGTTGACGCGAACAAAATATAAAAGCAATTGCCATCCACTTGAAACTTCACAAAATCACCCAGTATTAATTCAAGAGTGATTTGGTAGAAAATTCCAATATATTCCGTCGATTTCTTTGGCGATTTTTTATGTAAATTTATGAAAAATTATAATCATGTTTTGTTGATGCGAAAAAAATATAAAAATAATTGCCATCCACTTGAAACTTCACAAAATCACCCAGTATTAATTCAAGAGTAAAAATTCCAATACATTCCATAGATTGCTTTGGCGATTTTTCATGTAAATTTATGAAAAATTTTAATCATTTTTTGTTGACGTGAAAAAAATATAAAAACAATTGCCATCCACTTGAAACTTCACAAAATCACCCAGTATTAATTCAAGAGTGATTTGGTAGAAAATTCCACAATACATTTCGTCGATTGCTTTGGCGATTTTTCATGTAAATTTATGAAAAATTATAATCATGTTTTGTTGACGCGAAAAAAATATAAAAACAATTGCCATCCACTTGAAACTTCACAAAATCACTCAATATTAATTCAAGAGCGATTTGGTAGAAAATTCCACAATACATTTCGTCGATTGCTTTGGCGATTTTTCATGTAAATTTATGAAAAATTATAATCATGTTTTTTGTTGATGCGAAAAAAATATAAAAACAATTGCCACTCACTTGAAACTTCACAAAATCACTCAGTATTATTTTAAGAGTGATTTGGTAGAAAATTCCAATACATTCCGTCGATTGCTTTGGCGATTTTTCATGTAAATTTAAGAAAAATTGTAATCATGTTTTGTTGATGCGAAAAAAATATAAAAACAATTGCCACTCACTTGAAACTTCACAAAATCACCCAGTATTATTTCAAGAGTGATTTGGTAGAAAATTCCAATACATTCCATCGATTGCTTTGGCGATTTTTCATGTAAATTTATGAAAAATTATAATCATGTTTTGTTGATGCGAAAAAAATATAAAAATAATTGCCATCCACTTGAAACTTCACAAAATCACCCAGTATTAATTCAAGAGTGATTTGGTAGAAAATTCCAATACATTACGTCGATTGCCTTGGCGATTTTTCATGTAAATTTATGAAAAATTACAATCATTTTTTGTTGACGCGAAAAAAAAAAATTAAAAAAAACAATTGTCATCCACTTGAAACTTCACAAAATCACTCAGTATTAATTCAAGAATGAAAATTCCAATACATTCCATCGATTGCTTTGGCGATTTTTCATGTAAATTTATGAAAAATTGTAATCATTTTTTGTTGACGCGAAAAAAATATAAAAACAATTGCCATCCACTTGAAACTTCACAAAATCACTCAGTATTACTTCAAGAGTGATTTGGTAGAAAATTCCAATACATTCCATCGATTGCTTTGGCGATTTTTCATATAAATTTATGAAAAATTATAATCATTTTTTGACGCGAAAAAAAAATAAAAAAAACAATTGTCATCCACTTGAAACTTCACAAAATCACTCAGTATTAATTCAAGAATGAAAATTCCAATACATTCCATCGATTGCTTTGGCGAATTTTCATGTAAATTTATGAAAAATTATAATCATGTTTTGTTGATGCGAAAAAAATATAAAAACAATTGCCACTCACTTGAAACTTCACAAAATCACCCAGTATTATTTTAAGAGTAATTTGGTAGAAAATTCCAATACATTCCATCGATTGCTTTGGCGATTTTTCATGTAAATTTATGAAAAATTATAATCATGTTTTGTTGATGCGAAAAAAATATAAAAACAATTGCCATCCACTTGAAACTTCAAAAAATCACCCAGTATTAATTCAAGAGTGATTTGGTAGAAAATTTCACAATACATTCCGCCGATTGCCTGAGCGATTTTTCATGTAAATTTATGAAAAATTAGAATCATTTTTTGTTGACGCCAAAAAAATATAAAAACAATTGTCATCCACTTGAAACTTCACAAAATCACCCAGTAGTAATTCAAGAGTGATTTGGTAGAAAATTCCAATACATTCCATCGATTGCTTTGGCGATTTTTCATGTAAATTTATGAAAAATTACAATCATTTTTTGTTGACGCGAAAAAAAAAATAAAAAAACAATTGCCATCCACTTGAAACTTCACAAAATCACTCAATATTAATTCAAGAGTGATTTGGTAGAAAATTTCAACACATTCCATCGATTGCTTTGGCGATTTTTCATGTAAATTTATGAAAAATTTTAATCATTTTTTGTTGACGCGAAAAAAATATAAAAACAATTGCCACTCACTTGAAACTTCACAAAATCACCCAGTATTATTTCAAGAGTGATTTGGTAGAAAATTTCAACACATTCCGTCGATTGCTTTGGCGATTTTTCATGTAAATTTATGAAAAATTATAATCATGTTTTGTTGACGCGAAAAAAATATAAAAACAATTGCCACTCACTTGAAACTTCACAAAATCACTCAATATTAATTCAAGAGCGATTTGGTAGAAAATTTCAACACATTCCGTCGATTGCTTTGGCGAATTTTCATGTAAATTTATGAAAAATTATAATCATGTTTTGTTGATGCGAAAAAAATATAAAAACAATTGCCACTCACTTGAAACTTCACAAAATCACCCAGTATTAATTCAAGAGTGATTTGGTAGAAAATTCCAATACATTCCATCGATTGCTTTGGCGAGTTTTTATGTAAATTTATGAAAAATTGTAATCATGTTTTGTTGAAGCGAAAAAAATATAAAAACAATTGCCATCCACTTGAAACTTCACAAAATCACCCAGTATTAATTCAAGAGTGATTTGGTAGAAAATTCCACAATACATTTCGTCGATTGCTTTGGCGATTTTGCATGTACATTTATGAAAAAGTCTCTACGGCCGTTTGAAAGTTCGGGGGGATTTTTAATAAATGTTCTAATTTTCTGGCGCAACCCCTGGTAACGTCTCGAGCCGCATCCGGTGGATCTTACCAACTGAATCTTTTACGATTTTACAATTGCGTTTTAGAGCGAACTGACCGTAGATATAAATAACGAAATAAATAAAGTAAAGGGTATCTTAATGATTATGATTGCTGTTTTGAATCAGTTAGTAAAGTGATTTAGCATAAGCCATAAGTAGCTGGCCGTGTTATCTGAAGCGCCGTGAAAGTTCGCGAAACTTTTAATCCGGAGATAAGTGTACTTTATGTGTACGGATCCAGGCGGAGGTAAGTGTCTTTCCCTGTGCATGTTATCACGTTTAATAATAACAACGGGGTTGGTGGGGGGGGATTTTCTGGGCGGGTGGGGTCCGAGAGAGGGTGCACGGATCTCCACTCTCCGTGTGTGTGTGGGGGAAGAAGAAATTCCCGGCCGGTGATGAATGCCGGCTGGAGACACATTAGACCGGATCTGGCGGCCATTGGTCATCCTAGATTGCGCTCTATATAGGCTTTGGCTCCGGAAATTGTGTCCAGTGCCGTTGGCCGGCTTCCGGTTCCGTTCCTTGCCTGCTATCTCATCATCCCCGCTCGCTGTAATTACACCACCCCGGACAGGACAAACTCCTGCTTGCTGCACACCTCCGTTCCTCTATTCATCGCCCGGCTTCTATCTCTTCCCTCATTTGCACCACCATCCCGAGAAATCCTTGTAATTCACATGCCTCCGCACACATGCACAGAAATAATATATCACTCCAGAAACTAATATTCTTACAATGACCCTGTACAGGGTTTAATTCGGTCTAACACTCATCCATTATTTAACTTTCTAATTTTCATAATCAACTATTAACCTCTTCACGCCCAGGACGGCGACAAGCAAAAAATTATCACTTTAGCGCCAAAAAAATATCACTTTAGCGCCATCTATAGAATATTTTTTTAAATATTTTTTGCATAAAGTAGTTCATGACAGTGGAATAATATTTTACAAAACAAGTAAATTTTCAATAAACCTGGGATTATGCTATAACCCAATCAAAGTAGCATGGGCGCGAAGTGGTTAATGATAAGATAAACCTATAAATCTTTTTCTTGTGCACCAACTTTGGTGAGATATTCCGTGCAAAACACGGTATTTAACATTAAAACATAATCCAGACAGATATTAATATTATGGATTACCACATATAGCCTTCCCAAAATGACGTGCGCAGTGAACATCTTAAATTTCAAGAGCGGGGACGCCGGAAACTCATAATGATTCAGTAATTGGTTGCAAAGTGATGATCCATCTTTAGTTATCGCGTTCTCTCCGAATACTTTCTCACTCTGCGCAAACTTTACCCCCAGGTGTCACGACATTTTGAGATGGTTCTATTTATATTGCTGACAATCAACCGCTGTTAACTCCATAGTTTCGTTACTTGTCATCACCTGGAGAGGTGTCACGGCATTTTGGGACGGCTCTAGTAACGATTGCAATTATCACCATGATTAAAAAATAATAATTTAGATTCTCAGCCACTTTGAATCGACCGCAAATATCAGAACAGTTGTTTTTTCATTTTTTAATATTTTGTATATTCCATGCATATACTCGTATCTGTTTATTCAAGACATGCCAGAGTATTTACCAAACCACCATTAGAACACCGCCTTTGTTACCATTATCATAATTCAATAATGGCCCTCGTTCGATCCCATTACATCCTCCCGAGGTCTAATTCCCCGATAAATTCGCAACGTAGTACACCAATTCCGCTCATTAAAAATTCATGAGAGCGAAATTAACATTTTACCTTCAGAAATCGGCGAGCGTTCGACTCGAATACGCACACACATACAAAAAAAAAAAAACGAGCCGCTGAAATAAGGCAGGCTGCCTCCTCGCCCAATAGCCGATCGGAGGACTAAATTACCCTAAATTTCGATAAGTATTGCGACGGGTTTTACCTGTGTGGCCATCTCGGCATTAACGAGATATGGCAAGTAATATTCCCGAGGACCACTTCATTCGGCCATCTGCACGACGGTTTTCGCAAACTTAAAAACTTCGTTATCGTGTAAAATGATTTTTTATTGGTCATGATAGCCAATTACCAATATTTGATAGGTACCTTATGCAATACCTTTAGAAATGCGTTTTACTAACTAAGTCAGTGATTTAATATAAAGCCACGCAATTATTTTTTAAATATTTCTTCGTCTATAAATAACAATAAGCCATTACAATACGAATGCTTTTGATTTGGTGCAATTTGTCATGGTTTGAAGCATCGAAACGTCAAATATAGAATTGGTCAAATGTGTCAAACGATTATTTTTCACAGTTGATCAAATGTGTCAAACGATTCTTTTTCAGTGTTGATCAAATGTGTTAAATGATTATTTTTCACAGTTGACAGCATCGAAACGTCATATTTGTCAAATGATTATTTTTCAGAGTTGGCAGCACTGAAACGTCAAATGTGTCAAATTATTATTTTTCAGAGTTGGACAAATGTGTCAAACGATTCTTTTTTAGAGTTGATCAAATGTGTTAAATGATTATTTTTCACAGTTGACAGCATCAAAACGTCATATTTGTCAAATGATTATTTTTCAGAGTTGGCAGCACTGAAACGTCAAATGTGTCAAATTATTATTTTTCAGAGTTGGTCAAATGTGTCAAATGATTCTTTTTCAGAGTTGATCAAATGTGTTAAATGATTATTTTTCACAGTTGACAGCATCGAAACGTCATATTTGTCAAATGATTATTTTTCAGAGTTGGCAGCACTGAAACGTCAAATGTGTCAAATTATTATTTTTCAGAGTTGGTCAAATGTGTCAAATGATTCTTTTTCAGAGTTGGTCAAATGTGTCAAATGATTCTTTTTCAGAGTTGATCAAATGTGTTAAATGATTATTTTTCACAGTTGACAGCATCAAAACGTCATATTTGTCAAATGATTATTTTTCAGAGTTGGCAGCACTGAAACGTCAAATGTGTCAAATTATTATTTTTCAGAGTTGGTCAAATGTGTCAAATGATTCTTTTTCAGAGTTGATCAAATGTGTTAAATGATTATTTTTCACAGTTCACAGCATCGAAACGTCATATTTGTCAAATGATTATTTTTTAGAGTTGGCAGCACTGAAACGTCAAATGTGTCAAATTATTATTTTCAGAGTTGGTCAATTGTGTCAAACGATTCTTTTTCAGAATTGGTCAAATGTGTTAAATGATTATTTTTCACAGTTCACAGCATCGAAACTTCATATTTGTCAAATGATTATTTTTCAGAGTTGGCAGCACTGAAACGTCAAATGTGTCAAATTATTATTTTTCAGAGTTGGTCAATTGTGTCAAACGATTCTTTTTCAGAGTTGATCAAATGTGTTAAATGATTATTTTTCACAGTTCACAGCATCGAAACGTCATATTTCTCAAATGATTATTTTTCAGAGTTGGCAGCACCGAAACATCAAATGTGTCAAATTATTATTTTTCAGAGTTGGTCAAATGTGTCAAACGATTATTTTTCAGAGTTGATCAAATGTGTTAAATGATTCTTTTTCACAGTTGACAGCATCGAAACTAGGGCTCGACGTTTACTCCGTTTTTCGTTTAAACGTTTAAACGTGTAAACGTTTACCGTTTATTTGTAACGAATAAAACACGTTTAGCTTAATAAACGTTTACAACAACGTTTTTTCTAATAAACGTTTACAACACGTTTAGCTTAATAAATGTTTACAACCCGTAAACTATAAACAATTTCTCATATTTGTATACCCCATTTGGGAGTCCAAAAGCCAATCGGTTCAAACAGGAACCACCTGGTCTATAGGGGGTTGGACCCTTTCAATTTTGGATGCCGACGTTTCCCGAGAAACTATTTATTTATGAAGGTGTCTCAAATAATTCAATTTTTTCCGCTAGCGGAAATATTCGAAACAGATATTTGCTGTGTGGGTTTTACGTTTCTATATGAAACGATTTTCGTGAACGCGTTCAAATGAGGAAAACACGTTTAAACGCAAATATTCGTTTAAACGTTTACACGTGTAAACGCAAATATCCGTTTAAACGTTTACACGTATACACACGAATATCCGTTTAAACGTTTAAAAATCGCTTGCTAACTAAGAACACGTTTATCCGTTTACACGTGTATCCGTGTATTTACGAGCCCTAATCGAAACCGCATATTTCTCAAATGATTATTTTCAGAGTTGGCAGCACTGAAACGTCAAATGTGTCAAATTATTATTTTTCAGAGTTGGTCAATTGTGTTAAACGATTAGTTTTTCCCCGTTGGTAGCATCGAAACGTCAAATGGGCCAAAAATACGTGCAAAATGTTAACGTTCACACGGCACCGAATCGGTCGTTTTGCCGATTCGGTTATTTTGCCGTCTTCTATAGTGGCGCATATATTTCAATATGCGTGTTCACACGATACCGTATGCGGTAAACACGCATATTGAAATATATGCGCCGAACACGGCAAAATAACCGAATCGGCAAAACGACCGATTCGGTGCCGTGTGAACGGGCCGTTAGGCAAGAAGAAGAAAAAATTCAATTGAATATAAAATACACCATAGAGGTCAACCGCAGGTACGAGTGGAAGATCATCAATGGAATGAACTCTGCCTTTTCCACGTATGATCAGAATTTTGGTTGTTTTTTTTTGCACACTAACGATTTGCCATTTTATGTGAATACGAGGAATAAACAATAAATAAATAGAGAATCAACAGCAAATGAACCTTTTTGTTTCGCATTTGTTGGGATATTACAAAATTTTCGTGAGGACCTTTTCAAAGCGTTCACGATGAGTCGACTCACAAAAAGAGAACCATTTTGGCCAACCTCTAAAAGATTAAAATGGTGTTACCACGTTCAGCTTACAACGAAAATACCTAAGTCTCTCTTTGTTCTTAGAAGACTTGTTAATCAAATTTCGAAGGCAACACCATGTTTTAATTGGTGGTCATATTTTCTATGGCCTAAGACTATCGGTCAATTCTAGTAGTGAAGAATATTATTATTATTACCAACTCTTATGTCAATTGTCAGCAGGGGCGGCTCGTTACTACTTGTGGTTTCAAGTTCCCAGAACACTTTTTCGCCAGTTACTTTGTTCTAGGAAGATAAATCGTTCTTTCTTTCTTCAAAATAGGATCAGCATGTTCCACACTGATGTTAGGTACTGCCTTTAGCAATGCGATTATAATAAAATATTTCAATTACATCTGCTCCGTATGTTTTTATAAAAAAAATAAAAAAATTTCATGCCTGCAAAGTAGACTGTACCCTTTTACCATTTTAATATCCTAATTGAATAAAGTTTCCTCGAGGTTGCATTTCGGTATTGGCCATATATCTTTCCGTTCGGTCCACCCCGCAATTATTCAAGGCGATACCAGGCGACCGGTCTCTTGGAGAGTTAACAAGACCGAGACAAATTTTGACACGCGCAAGGAGAGATACGGAATTAGATTTATTAGGAATAAAATTAATATTGCCCGCTGCCAAGTTTCATTAGTCAGCAGACATTCGGATTGTCGTCTTCTTCTTCACTCGGACGGTCCCGGTTATTTGCGGGAATTAATCATCGCGACCATTTCGCACCACCAAACCAACTTGATTCATCGAAATAAATATAATTGTAATTAAATAAATAGCGTGGACATTAAGTAAGTGCGCCGTGATTTATTTATGCAGGCTTGTTGAAGCGTTGTTTCTAAAATGCCAACGTAACAAATTTTATAATCCATCAATATGATATAATAGAGTCATGCCGGTGGGATTAAAGATGACTTTTAGTCCTAACATTAAAAACCAAATGATTGTTTACCTCGTAAAGATTTTTTACGATTATAAAACCAATAAATTTCCTGGACAGTTCCACTTCCAGGGGGAAAATACGAACACACATACACACACACACTGCCATGTTTTAAAATTGCCTTCCGCCTCACGCATAACCGTCGCCGAGAGATCCCATTGGCCAATCAAAACGTATGTAAATAAAATTGCAAGGTGTCACGCACTCCTTTATCAGGGCCCATGTTTTTATGGAGACAATTCTTTGGCAATGAAAACGACGGGGGGAAATTTATTGGGCCACAATAGTCGAAAACGAGGCTACATCCATCACCCGGAGATGAGGAGATTTGATTAATTTTAGCCAGTGTTTTAAATATATGCATTTGTTTTCTTTGCGAGATTTAATGACCCACAAATCATCCAGTTGACAAGTGCACTATTGCGCACTTTCGCAGTTTTAGGAAACATTATCGGAAATTTATTATGGGTTATTCGATACAATACCGTGGCATTTATCGCAAAAAAAAATAATCCATAAATCGTAAATAATGTTTATGGTAATATTGCATCATTGTTCGCATTCTCCAACTGATTACCAGTTGAATTATTTAATAACTAAGATTAGGATTTCATTTTTACTTGGCCATTTGGAAAACGCGAATCTTATTTTCAAGGACATAACAATTAGATGTTGATTCCATGAAACCGCATACACGCAAGTTTGAACTTAAATGTATTATCTCATTTATAAATACAGCGAAAGTTCACTTATACGAAACACTCAGTTATACGAATACTTCTCTTTCCCCGGCGATACTCCTACTTAATTATTCACTTATACGAAACATCCACTTATACGAAGGGATGATCTGTCCCCGAACGTACATTTTATTCAGTTATACGAAGGAAGCAAGGGTTTTTCCGCGATTCGTTTACGATAGGACCGGTTTCCTTCCCTCTACCAATTCACACTTCTCTCTCGCTCACGTATTTTGATTTTTCAGAAAAACCCGTCGTTCTGTTGTGTTTGCAACAGGTGCCTGTTTTTTGTAACAAAGTGAATAGACAATGAGTAAGAAAATATCAAAATTCGTTGTAGGGTTTTTGAGAAAATGAACAAAATCTAGTCCAACGTTTGTGTTTTTCAATGCAGCGATTTTGATACAAAATTCCGGAAAAACTAGTGTTAACGTCTTTTTGGATTTTTCTTTTGTTTTACAGCTACATATGTCTGGAATATTTTCTGAAAAATTTATTCAAATTCATCAAAGGATTTTTGAGAAAATTAAGAAAATCTAGGAGAATGGTTGCATTTTTCAATGCAAAGATTTTGATAAAAATTTCCGGAAAAACTAGTGTTAACATCTGTTTTGATTTTTTTCTGGTTTTATAGCTACACATATCTGGAATATTTCCTGAAAATTTTATTCAAATTCATCAAGGGATTTTTGAGAAAATTAAGAAAATTTAGGCGAATGGTTGCATTTTTCAATGCAGAGATTTTGATAAAAAAAATCCGGTGAAACTAGTGATAACGTCATTTTGGATTTTTCTTTTGTTTTATAGCTACATATGTCTGGAATATTTCCTAAAAATTTTATTCAAATTCATCAAGGGATTTTTGAGAAAATTAAGAAAATCTAAGCGAATGGTTGCATTTTTCAATGCAGAGATTTTGATAAAAAATTCCGGAGAAACTAGTGATAACGTCTTTTTGGATTTTTCTTTTGTTTTATAGCTACATATGTCTGGAATATTTTCTGAAAAATTTATTCAAATTCATCAAAGGACTTTTGAGAAAATTAAGAAAATCTAGGCGAATGGTTGCATTTTTCAATGCAGAGAGTTTGATAAAAAATTCCAGAGAAACTAGTGATAACGTCTTTTTGGATTTTTCTTTTGTTTTATAGCTACATATGTCTGGAATATTTCCTGAAAAATTTATTCAAATTCATCAAAGGGTTTTTGAGAAAATTAACAAAATCTAGACGAATGGTTGCATTTTTCAATGCAGAGATTTTGATTAAAAATTCCAGAGAAACTAGTGATAACGTCTTTTTGGATTTTTCTTTTGTTTTATAGCTACATATGTCTGGAATATTTCCTGAAAAATTTATTCAAATTCATCGAGGGGTTTTTGAGAAAATTAATAAAATCTAGGCGAATGGTTGCATTTTTCAATGCAGAGATTTTGATAAAAAAATTCCGGAGAAACTAGTGATAACGTCTTTTTGGATTTTTCTTTTGTTTTATAGCTACATATGTCTGGAATATTTCCTGAAAAATTTATTCAAATTCATCAAGGGGTTTTTGAGAAAATTAACAAAATCTAGGCGAATGGTTGCATTTTTCAATGCAGAGATTTTGATAAAAAAATTCCGGAGAAACTAGTGATAACGTCTTTTTGGATTTTTCTTTTGTTTTATAGCTACATATGTCTGGAATATTTCCTGAAAAATTTATTCAAATTCATCAAGGGGTTTTTGAGAAAATTAAGAAAATCTAGGCGAATGGTTGCATTTTTCAATGCAGAGATTTTGATTAAAAATTCCAGAGAAACTAGTGATAACGTCTTTTTGGATTTTTCTTTTGTTTTATAGCTACATATGTCTGGAATATTTCCTGAAAAATTTATTCAAATTCATCAAGGGGTTTTTGAGAAAATTAAGAAAATCTAGGCGAATGGTTGCATTTTTCAATGCAGAGATTTTGATAAAAAATTCCGAAAAAACTAGTGATAACGTCTTTTTGGATTTTTCTTTTGTTTTATAGCTACATATGTCTGGAATATTTCCTGAAAAATTTATTCAAATTATTCATCAAGGGATTTTCGAGAAAATTAAGAAAATCTAGGCGAATGGTTGCATTTTTCAATGCAGAGATTTTGATAAAAAATTCCGGAGAAACTAGTGATAACGTCTTTTTGGATTTTTCTTTTGTTTTATAACTACATATGTCTGGAATATTTTCAATCAAATCAAAAGTTTCAAACATTCGTATCTCGTTCCAAAATGTATGAATCTTAAAAAAAAACTTGCCTTTAGAGGAGTGATATTTTAGCAATTGAATATAATTGATTTAGAATTTATTCTCCTCGGTACATATTTTTCTGGATTTTTTTTTTCTTCGAATGTTCAACAAATTTTCAAAAATTCGAAACTCGTTTAAAAATTGGTGCATTTAAAAAAAAAAGTTGTATTTTAAAGAGTGATATTTTAGTAAATATTCTTTAAATATTATTTAAATATTTTTTAAATTTTTTCTAAATTTTTTTTAAATTTTTTAATTGGTGCATTAAAAAAAAACAAAGTTGTATTTTAAAGAGTGATATTTTAGTAATTTAACTAGTTTTTTCAAGCTAAAGTGAAAGTAGATAAAATTGTGTTCTTTAATTTAAATTTAAAAAATAATAATAATTTTTTTAAATTTTTTTATTTTTATTTTTAATTTTTTTTTAAATATTATTTAAATATTTTTTAAATTTATTCTAATTTTTTTTTTAATTTTTTAATTGGTGCATTTAAAAAAACAAAGTTGTATTTTAAAGAGTGATATTATAGTAATTTAACTAGTTTTTTCAAGCTAAAGTGAAAGTAGATAAAATTGTGTTCTTTAATTTAAATTTAAAAAATAATAATTTTTTTTTTAATTTTTTTATTTTAATTTTTAATTTTTTTATTTTTTTTTAATATTCTTTAAATATTATTTAAATATTATTTAAATATTTTTTAAATATTTTTTAAATTTGTTCTAAATTTTTTTTTATTTTTTTTTATTTTAATTTTAATTGGTGTGTAGTCCTTTAAAATTGACCAAAGTAACTGGTGACGAACGAAGGCTCCGCTACGCTGCGCCGTCGTCTGAGCGTATCGCATTAAAATTGATCAAAGTAACTGGTGACGAACGACGGCTTACAATACAATTGTTCTAGAATTTATTTTTTGCGGTTTATATTTTTAATGAATTGTTTTCATTGTCCAACAACGCGAAAATCAAGTTTAAAAAAAAAACTCTTTTAGATATGGATGAACTTTTAAAATCGTGATATTTTGGCACTACAACTTTGATAGAAATTATTTTTTACAATTCTTACTTTGGAATTTTTTCTTCGATGCTTTTCTACGTCGCTTAAAAATTGTTGTGATTTCAAAACCAAAAGTAGTCATTGTGCATGTGGAAAGTCATCTAAAACTGCTCGTTCGATTAATTTATTAGGAAATTGAAAGTTAAGCCGATTTCTAATATTTCTTGGTGCTCCATCGTGTTGGAACCACATCCTAAGTCATTGTGCAAGTGGAAAATCATCTAAAATTGCGCAGGTAATTGAAATTTTAGTCAATTTTTAATATTCCTTGCATAATGGCAAGGTGTTCCATCATGATGGAAACACATTCTACGTCATTTTGCAAGTGGAAAGTCATCTAAAATTGCTCGTCCGATCCATCAATCAGGAAATGGAATGTTTAGTCAATTTCTAATATTTCTTGCATAATGGGTTGGTGCTCCATCATGTTGGAAACATATCCTAAGTCATTGTGCAAGTGGAAAATCATCTAAAATTGTGCAGGTAATTGAATTTTTAGCCAATTTTTAATATTCCTTGCATAATGGCAAGGTGTTCCATCATGTTGGAAACACATTCTAAGTCATTCTGCAAGTGGATAATCAACTAAAATTGCTCGTCCGATCCATCAATCAGGAAATTTAATGTTTAGCCAATTTTTAATATTTCTTGCATAATGGGTTGGTGCCCCATCATGTTGGAACCACATCCTAAGCCATTGTGCAAGTGGAAAATCATATAAAATTGGGCAGGTAATTGAAATTTTAGCCAATTTTTAATATTCCTTGCATAATGGCAAGATGCTCCATCATGTTGGAACCACATCCTAAGTCATTTTGCAAGTGGAAAGTCATCTAAAATTGCTCGTCCAATCCATCAATCAGGAAATTTAATGTTAAGCCAATTTTTAATATTTCTTGCATAATGGGTTGGTGCTCCATCATGTTGGAAACACATCCTAAGTCATTGTGCAAGTGGAAAATCATCTAAAATTGCGCAGGTAATTGAAATTTTAGCCAATTTTTAATATTCCTTGCATAATGGCAAGGTGCTTCATCATGTTGGAACCACATCCTAAGTCATTGTGCCCGTGGAAAGTCATCTAAAATTGCTCGCCCAATCCATCAATCAGGAAATTTAATGTTAAGCCAATTTCTAATATTTCTTGCATAATGGGTTGGTGCTCCATTGTGTTGGAACCACATCCTAAGTCATTGTGCAAGTGGAAAATCATGTAAAATTGCGCAGGTAATTGAATTTTTAGCCAATTTTTAATATTCCTTGCATAATGGCAAGGTGCTCCATCATGTTGGAACCACATTCTAAGTCATTTTTCAAGTGGAAACTCATCTAAAATTGCTCGTCCAATCCATCAATCAGGAAATTTAATGTTTAGCCAATTTTTAATATTTCTTGCATAATGGGTTGGTGCTCCATCATGTTGGAACAACATCCTAAGTCATTGTACAAGTGGAAAATCATATAAAATTGCGCAGGTAATTGAAATTTTAGCCAATTTTTAATATTCCTTGCTTAATGGCATAGTGCTCCATCGTGTTGGAACCACATCCTAAGTGGAAAATCATCTAAAATTGCTTAAAATGTATGAAAATCTAATAAATTTTTAAAGATTTTATATTTTTAAGATTATACATCTCGATAACGGTAAGAAATCTGTTCAAAATAGCCCTATCCACTTCCAGTTTTTGTTTGACACACTCGAAACGAAGAAGGTAATTTAATGATTAATTTTCACGTGAGAAACATCACGCATTTTTTTCGATATTATAGCGGGGGAGTGGAGTGTTATTTAAAGTTACTCCCCGCCCTCCTTTGTTTTGTTTGTTTTATATTGAAGAAGTCGACCGCCTCCACATAATTTACATTCTCACGCAAATTGACAAGATTTTATTTTTGATGTAATAGCTTAGGAGGGTGTTACTTAAAGTTAGTCTTCTCACCCCTATCTTCAGATCAACAAAAAATTTTCACGGAACAATGGCGGATTATGTACTGTGGAGGCCTGCTTTTGAAGCCGTTGTTTTTTTTTTAACTTCGGCAAAACTAGTCTTTATAGGCAGTCGGCAATAATGCATTTCCGATTACGAAAATCATACCTCCACCACGTCAATATGCCCTCTCCAGCAGTGACGGTTCATGGGTTTTGTTTGGTACGGCCGAGGAACAAGAGGTGATAATACAGATAGGTGGGGTCACACAGCCAGCCGTCTCTGCAACTGAAAATACCTATCTGTATTACCACCTCTTGTTCCTCGGCCGTACCAGAAAAAAACCCCACGAACCGTCACTGCTCTCCAGTCACATGGTAGAATCGTTCGTAAAGTTGTCTTGAAGGTGTAATTCCTATGACGCGTCCGTCGCTGAGCGTCCGCGTCTCGACTGCTCTCGAAGCAGTACGGACGCGCGATTGTTGGTTGGTAGACGTGCGTCCCTGGGCGCATCAGCCCTATAAGTATATCATTGTACACGTCGGCAAACATAACTTGCCGTTGCGCAGTGGTAAAATTGTAGGCGGTACCTTCGAACAGTTCGCGCGCCTGGTACATTCATTTTCAATGTGCAGGAGAGCGCCCGATTGAGTTTTAAATGAATAGCGCATGCTACAGAGACTGTACTCGGCCGTCAGTAGAGAGAGAGAGAGAGCTTTCGCTTCCTCTCTGCGCATCTGGCCAATTTACATTTGCCATCCTGTAGCAGTGTATCGCGACCGTCGCCTGCGTCCATCGCTCGGCGACAGACGCATCATAGGAATCGCACCTTAAAGGGACTGGATTGTGGCCGGTGCAATTTGGAGACCAAAGGCGCGCGCCTTTGCGATAACCCGCCACTGCTTCGGAACACACAAAAAGAAAACGAATATGCGTTTGGTGAAATCTTACGAAACTTTTTTCTCGATGGAACGAATTTTCTATAAAAATACAAAGATTTTAACGGACGTCTGCAGTAACCGTGGTGGGGAGTTTTTGTGTGTTATTGCCGGACCACCTTTTCTTTTCTATCGGCGTCTTTTGGCAGCTGACTTATAGGTTTCCCTTCCTCCCGGATCCATAATTCTGGCCGGATCAGACCGTAAAGCTTAGCAGCTCATGACCGAATCACTGGCGGAAAAACTTTAATTATCTTAATGTGAGCGCGACGCTCCTCCGGGCGGCGGCGTCGGCGTCGTTTTTTCCGTCCGACGCCATCTGCCCGGAAAAAATACACCCCCCCGTCCCCCACTCCCCGCGCGCCCGATTATGACGTCGTAAAAGCCGTGCAAATTAAAATCCACACACACACGATAAACCAAAAATAAAAAACGATTATCAATCTCACGAGCGCGATACCCGAAATTCATTATGTTAAATACTGACTGAATAAAATTTTATTGCGCCATTCGTTTTAACGGCCGGAGTAATTTTAGATTATGTAAATGTTGTGTTTTTTTTCACATATAATTACCACCACCGACGTAATTAGATAAGTGCTTTTAAAACAAACGATTTTAAATCGCTCCCGAAGATGTTTCTATTATTTATACGCGTTTAACGGAAAACTTAATTATTTTTTATGTTGGATCGTTACGTTTTATGTCTTGAAATTTAAACGAGCTCACCTTATATGATTTACAGATATGCGTGTGTCCTGTCTCGATGTTTTTTTTTTAATTAATACAATGTCTACACATTATCTCATATCTTAAGAATTTACGTTTTCTTAATATTTTTCCGGTAATTAAATTAAACAGTGTTCACTTATAATTGCCTTTAATGATTTTTCTTTTTCCTAACGGGCGTTTGGATTACGTATGCAAATAATGGTCGCGATAGTTTCCAGAAGTAATTTAAAAGTATCCGGCGAGCTAAGTGGATTTTTTTTCGGTCGACTGCGAACTTTGTCGATCCCGTCTCTCCGGCGCAAAAATTCTTATATCTAGGACCCCCGCAATAACAGCAGTTTCGACTTTCAATCATAAACTAGAGGCAGTGTAGTTAAATTAAAAGTTTCGGCAAGAAACGGCGAGCGCGCGGCGGCGCGCCAATAATAATTTTCCTCATTTACCAAATCGATTGCTCAATGTTTCGTGTAATCGAATCGCTCCTATGCCGAAATAATTAAAGTCGGAATCTCTTCCGAGAAAAAAAGAAAAATTACCAATACTTAAAATCGAACTGATTACACCTGGACATTTTACCAATCTAACCAATTGCTGCTACTGTTTGGTGGATATTTACACTTTTTAAGCGGGCGCTATGATCAAGGTGACTTGTCTGTGAAAATATTGCGCGCGCCGCCGTGTATGATGAACTGTATGCAACCCATTTTGCATGTTTGCGTCTATAAATAGACGGCCCGCCTATAGCACACAGTTCGCAAAGTTTCTACAAATAGACGCTCCCGCTCAAAGTGTGTTAAGGGCGCGATCCTGCAAATAGGTTTGATGATTTTGACCTGGGAGCTTAGACGATCAAGTTTTTTTTTTAAACAACTCGCGGATCAAATACTAAATTTAATAGGCTACATCATCAGATAGTTTTCGTTTGGAAAAATAAAAAATTTAAAAATTTCGAAAATTTCAAAAATTAATTTAGATAAGATACCCTTATCTGATTAACACGAAAAATATCTGATTTCGTGCGGAAATACCTCTGTTTCATTAATCCGTTAAAATATTGTAAAAATTTAAAAAAATCATCGAGTTGATCTCAAAATACGAATTCAGTAAACAATCCGTTAAGTGTAAAGAGGTCGCCACTGTGATTTTCTATTGTCCTCGCCACCTACCAGTTCAGCAGATTACCGATAGATGGAACGCAAAACGAGTCCACAAATTATCCAGCGCTAAATAATTAAATAAGTTGCCTTATAATCCACAAACATCAATAATATATAACGGGCGGCGCAAATAAACATCTGGAAATATATGTGTGTGTTTATACAAATGAAATGTGTCATTGTAAAACAAACAGAGGGCGCGCGGATGTATTTGTGCGCCGCTATTATATTTTGCTGATAATAAATAATGTGCGAGTTTGCGAGTTAGAAATACCTATCCGGTGTATTATTATAGATGGAAGCGAGCGAAGGAGAAGCCGAAGGAGGTGCACGGTGCATGTATAAATGATGCGGGGGGCGGGAGTGTGTAGCGGGGTTGGGTTAGTTATCGGATGGATGGTCGGGTCGGGTTGGGTTGGGTTCGCTGGGGGGTGAGTGGTGTGTGTCCCCCCGGTGTGTATATAAGTTAGAGTGCGTGGGGCTCTCTCTCTCCTCTCTCCCGGAGCCCCGGCTCCGGCATCTCCGCATCCACTGGGCCTGGTGCAGCAGTTGCTAATACAGGCGAGTGTTCTTTTCCTCCGGGACCAGAGAAATGGATTGGAAAACTTCCATCCATTGATTTGTATTCGCCGAGTGCCGCCTCGCCGACCTTATATTTACTGGCTCGCCCAACGGAACAACATCTTGCACTCACTCCACTCCACTCTGCTATTCCACTTCTAACCCGCCAGAGCTGGGGGCGAGGGGAGGGGGGCGAATGCCGCGCACTGGCCCAAATTACACCAAAACATTACACAAATTATACTTCTTTTACATTATAATAGCTTCGTCAGTGAAATGGCCATCACATCGTATCAATGCAAAATTATTTTAAAAAAAACTTCTGACAATTTTTTAAGTCAAATATTACAATAAACATTAAAGTTATTTGTGCATCCAAACTTGGATATAAAATATGAAAAAGGCTCTCGACAATGTTCATCAACCTCCAGCCTGAATTATTGAATGTATTTTTTGTTTTCCCCGTTCAAGTTTGGATTGTAGCCGTTTTATTTCCCTCAGATGTCGCAATAGAAATACAGAAATGCATTGTTGTTTTGTATAAGAAGAGAATAGCGGGTTCTTAGCCAGTGCACCACTCCGACTCACATGGTAAAATCCCAAAAGGAGCAGAAATCTTAATCCCGTTCCCATTAAAATCGTATCCCTTATTACTGCTATTATTACCCTCATTACCTTCATTGTTATCCTCATTATTACCCTCATTATTATCCTCACTATTACCCTCATTATTATCCTCACTATTACCCTCATTATTATCCTCAATATTACCCTCATTATTATCCTCACTATTACCCTCATTATTATCCTCACTATTACCCTCATTATTATCCTCACTATTACCCTCATTATTATCCTCACTATTACCCTCACTATTACCTCCAGTATTACCCTCATTACTCTCATTGGTACCCCCATGACCCTCATTATTACCCTAAATAACCTCATTAGTACCCTCATTATTACCCTAAATGGCCTCATCAGTACCTTCATTATCACCCTCAATAGCCACATTAGTACCCTAATTATTACCCTCAATAACCTCATTAATACCTTCATTATTACCCTCAATAACCTCATTAGTACCCTCATTACTACCCTCACTATTACCTCCATTATTACCCTCATTACTCTCATTAGGACCTTTATTATTACCCTATTTTCACTTTCATTGGTACCCTCATGACTCTCATTATTACCCTAAATAACCTCATTAGTACCCTCATTATCACCCTCAATAGCCTCATTAATGCCCTCATTATTACCCTCAATAACGTCATTAATACCCTCGCTATTACCCTCAATAATCTCATTATTACTATCAATAACCTCATTATTACTCTCAATAACCTCATTATTACACTCATTACCTAACCTAACCTGACCTAATCTGACCTAAAATAAGGGTAATAACGAGGGCAATGAGGGTAATAATGAGGGTAATGATGAGGGCAATAAGCGTAATAATGAATGAATTATTTTTTTGAAATTTCCAAATCGCCGAATTTTCGTTTTTCCAGTTTAAGTTGAGATTATTGCCATTATATTTCCACCTAGGATATGGCATTTAATTTTACAAGACATCAGAAATGCATTGCTGTTTTCTAGATTTTGATCATTTGAATGAAGTAAGTTCTTTAATTGATTATTTTTTTTACAATTTCTAAAACCGTTGATTGCATTTTTCGATTCTTTATTTTCAGTTTGGATTATCACCTAGGATATAGCAATTGTTTTCAGGGGAAATCAGAACTAAATTATTGAATTATAGATTTTTGAAGCAAATTCTTGGTTTGATTATTTTTTTTTTTTTTTATATTTTCTATTGCTCCAGATTAAATTTGGATTGTTGTCGTATTATTTCCACTTAGAATATGGCATTTGTTTCGATGGGAAATCATAAATAGATCGTTGTTTTATGAATTTTGACGTTTTGACGAAAATTCCCGGATTGATTAATTTTTCTTGAATTTTTCAATCGTTGAATGTCATTTCCAATTTTTCAGTTCAAGTTTGGATTGTTATCGTACTATTTCCACCTAGGTTGTAGCAATTGTTTTTTATGGAAAATCAGATATAGATCGTTGTTTTATACCTTTTAAATTTTGTAGCGCAAATTTGAGGAATTTTTTTTTTATTTTTAATCGTTGAATATATTTTCTATTTTTTTAGTTCAAGTTTGGATTGCTGTCGTATTATTTCCACTTAGAATATGGCATTTGTTTCGATGGGAAATCAGAAACAGATCGTTGTTTTATGGATTTTTAACTTTTGACGAAAATTCCTGGATTGATTAATTTAACTTGAATTTTTCAATCGTTGAATGGTATTTTCAATTTTTCAGTTTGGATTTTGTATAATTTCCACCTATCCACCAAGGATACAGCAATTGTTTTTATGGAAAATCATAACAAGATCGTTATTTTATGACTTTTAAGTTTTGTGATGCAAATTTGTGAAAAAAAAATTCAAAATTTCTTTAATCGTTGAATGCATTTTCTATTTCTTCAGTTCAAATTTGTTTCGATGGGAAATCAGAAACAGATCGTTGTTTTATGAATTTTGACCTTTTGGCGAAAATTCCTGGATTGGTTAATTTTTCTTGAATTTTTCAATCGTTGAATGCCATTTTCAATTTTTAAGTTCAAGTTTGGATTGTTGTATTATTTCCACCTAGGTTATAGCAATTGTTTTTTATGGAAAATCAGAACTAAATCGTTGTTTTATACCTTTTAAGTTTTGTGGCGTAAATTTGTGGATTTTTTTATTTTATTTTTTTAATAGTTGAATGCATTTTCTATTTCTTCAGCTCAAGTTTGGATTGTTGTCGTACTATTGCCACTTAGGGTATGGCATTTATTTTGATGGGAAATCAGAAACAGGTCGTTGTTTTATGGATTTAAGCCTTTTGGCCTTTTGGCGAAAATTCCTGGATTGGTTAATTTTTCTTGAATTTTCCAATCGTTGAATGGTATTTTCAATTTTTCAGTTTGGATTGTTGTATTATTTCCACCTATCCACCTAGGATATAGCAATTGTTTTTTTATGGAAAATTATAACTAGATCGTTATTTTATGACTTTTAAGTTTTGTGATGCAAATTTGTGAAAAAAATTTTAATTTTCAATTTTTCAGTTCAAGTTTGGATTGTTGTCGTATTATTTCCACCTAGGTTATAGCAATTGTTTTTATGGGAAATCTGAACCAAATCGTTGTTTTATACCTTTTAAGTTTTGTGGCGCAAATTTGTGGATTTTTTATTTTTTTTTTTAATAGTTGAATGCATTTTCTATTTCTTTAGCTCAAATTTGGATTGTTGTCGTACTATTTCCACTTAGGATATGGCATTTATTTCCATGGGAAATCAGAGACAGATCGTTGTTTTATGAATTTTTACCTTTTGGCGAAAATTCCTGGATTGGTTAATTTTTCTTGAATTTTTCAATCGTTGAATGGTATTTTAAATTTTTCAGTTTGGATTTTGTATAATTTCCACCTATCCAGCAAGGATACGGCAATTGTTTTTATGGAAAATCATAACTAGATCGTTATTTTATGACTTTTAAGTTTTGTGATGCAAATTTGTGAAAAAAAATTTTCAAAATTTTTTAATCGTTGAATGCATTTTCTATTTCTTCAGTTCAAATTTAGGATATGACATTTGTTTCGATGGGAAATAAGAAACAGATCGTTGTTTTATGGATTTTGACCTTTTCGCAAAAATTCCTGGATTGATTAATTTTTCTTGAATTTTTCAATCGTTGAATGGTATTTTCAATTTTTCAGTTTGGATTGTTGTATTATTTCCACCTATCCACCTAGGATATAGCAATTGTTTTTATGGAAAATCATAACAAGATCGTTATTTTATGACTTTTAAGTTTTGTGATGCAAATATGTGAAAAAAAATTTCAAAATTTTTTTAATCGTTGAATGCATTTTCTATTTCTTCAGTTCAAATTTAGGATATGACATTTGTTTCAATGGAAAATCAGAAACAGATCGTTGTTTTATGGATTTTTAACTTTTGACGAAAATTCCTGGATTGATTAATTTTTCTTGAATTTTCCAATCGTTGAATGGTATTTTCAATTTTTCAGTTTGGATTGTTGTATTATTTCCACCCATCCACCTAGGATATAGCAATTGTTTTTATGGAAAATCATAACTAGATCGTTATTTTATGACTTTTAAGTTTTGTGATGCAAATTTGTGAAAAAAAAAAATTTTTAATCGTTGAATGCATTTTCTATTTCTTCAAATTTTGATTGTTGTCATATTATTTCCACTTGACAAGTGGCAATTGTATCGATGGGAAATTAGAGATAGATCGTTATTTTATAGTTTTTGACTTTTTGGCGATTGTTTTTGAATTTATTAATTTAAAAAAAAATCAATCGTTTTTATCAATTTCTCAGTTCAACTTTGAATTGTATTATTTTCACCTAAGATATAGCAATTCTTCTAATGGGAAATTAGAACTAGATCATTGTTTTATAGCCTTTAAGTTTTACGATGCATTTTTTTATTGTTAAATGCATTTTATATTTCATCAATTCAAGTTATTATTGTTGAATTATTTCCAATTAGGAAAAATAATGGCAACCAACTGCTACGATAGGAAATCCGAAGTAAAACGTCGTTGACCTTTAGACGAAATTTCCTAGATTGATTCATTTTTCTTGAATTTTTAAATAGTTGAATGGTACTTTCAATTTTTCAGTTCAAGTTTGGATTGTCGTACTATATCCACCTAGGATGTGGCAATTGTTTTTGCTTAAAATCAGAACTTGATCGTTAGATAGATTTTGAGCTTTTGAAGCAAACTCCTGGATTGATGCATTTTTTTTTAAATCTTGTAATCGTTGAATGCGTTCAAGTTTATTTTGCTTAAAATTCAAAAAAATCAAAAAATTAGATAGATTTTGAGCTTTTGAAGCAAATTTCTGGATTGATGAATTTTTTTAAATCTTGTAATCGTTGCATGCATTTTCCATTTCTTCAGTTTTAATTTGGATTATTGTCATATTATTTACATCTAGGATATGGCAATTGTTTTGAAAGGGGAGAAAGGGGTTACGCTTAAGTTCGCATGCATGATTTTAAAGAAGACACTACAAAGTTTTTCGCCCTCAAAGATTCATCAAAATCGATTGAAAATATGCGGTTTGAAAATGGTCGAAATTTCATGAATTTCAAGTTGTGTATAATAATTTTATTTTTTTCTATTTTCTGTTTTTTAGGCATAGGCTCTGACCGCTTTGCCGGCTATCGATCAAAAGTATTTCTGTCAGATCATCATTTTTTTCCCAATCAATCCAATTTACATAAAACGCCACCATTCTGCTAGTGCTTCCGAATTTTCCCAAAATGCAGAGAAACACTCTAAAACCATTTCCACCCCAAAGCAACACTCCAGCTGCTCACCAGTACAAATATATAGAAATACATCCCCATTCCGTGCAACCTATCTAAATCACATTACTTACAATTACAATAAATCCACCCACACAGACACAACTAACATTTTAAATATTTCAGCATTCCTATTTATAACCGCCCCCGCGCGATAGCTCTTTTCGGGTCGCATCCCTTTGTCACTTTAAATACACAATACGCTTTAACACTTTACACGGAGGAAAAAATGGGTACGAACACCAAAGGAAATTTATATGTCTCGATAAATAAATAAAAATAAAACACTCCATACATTATCGAATCAATAAAACAGCCAAACGGCAACGTCTTTTCCTTTTAACCCCCCGGTGAAATATATTCTACGAAACGTGCAAAGATGTAAGATATATCCAATTGAATTATTTTATTATTGCGATTAATGATAACGTGCGCAATTGTGACGTTAAGTTAACAAATTTATAGTTGTGGCTAAAACAACAATTTCGTTATATCCATACTTTTTAACCACCCTGTACGAATGAAATTATGTGTACAGTGCAGCTATTATATCGCGGCAGGTGGGGGTAAAGTTTGCGCAGAGAGAGAGTATTCAGAAAGAACGAGATAACATATCTCCTAGTGACCGCATCACCGAATTACGTACACGCGACGCTAGCTGAGTTTCCGGCGCCCCCTCTCTTGAAATTTAAGATGTTCACTGCGCAATCAGCCGCGGGATTACAGCTGCACTGTAGATATAATTTTATGTAAATACTTGTAATTTAATTATATACATCTTAAAATGTAAAATATAACCTTCGCAAGTGTGTTATTTTCCTGAAAATAGAAACGTGTGATAGTTTCTCCAGTAATTACCCTCCGAGCGTTCCGTCTTCGTAATACATAATGTCCCAGTCGGATATCCGAAACGTGAATAATTAAAAAAGCATGCAGCGAGCGTCCATTTTAAATTTAAGCAGCAGCGCCGTCGCGCGGAGGCGGCGCGCAAAATAACCGACACACGTATACGTAGTTGGGCGAAAACAAAAAAACAAAAAAAAAACTATAGCACATAAATAATTACCACCCCGTGTAAGAGATATTTGTAAACGGCGGCGCGCATATTCCCCCTTCCCCCCCTGAATATTTGATAATGAAATTAAAAATTGAAACCCTGCAAACTGCATACGCGCGCGCCATCCGGGCCGAAAGAATAAATTACCACGTTTCACCGTCTGAAACTATAAATTACCTCCCTTTACGCGACTCGTATTGTTACAAATTCACCCGTGCAAAATATTGTATTAATTATGCTAAAATATCGCGTCGGCGTTCATGTTTACGCGCCACCACCGCTTCAAGTATGCTAAAACAAAATTTTATCCTGTTAATGCACCCCCCCTTAATTTCCTACACGTGTATAATAATGCATACGAAAATGTTTCCGTCCAGAATTTATCATATCCCCCCAAACACTACTGTTACATCTGATACTAATAATATTTTTATTTATTTTTTCTTATGTACAAATGCCCGAGCATCAATCTAAAATTATTTTATTATTTATGCAGATGCAGTTCCCAAAACCAGGGGCGGCTCGTTACATAGAGCCAAGGAGCCATGGCAGTACCTCTAGTTTCAAGCTCAGCAAGAATTTTTAATTAATTTTTAAAACACTTTTTCGCCAGTTACTTTGGCCTAGGAAGATAAAAATTGTTCTTTCTTTCTTAAAAAAAACGGGAGGGGTATTTTGTATAAGTGGCTCTACCATCAACATGTTCCACGAGTCGCCACTGACTAAGTGGATTTTTATATAATCATAATGTAGAATATGTAGAATGTGCTTTAAGTGCATTTGAAAAGTTTCAAGTCGATGGCAATTGTTTTTATATTTTTTTCAACGGCAGGAAATTTTTACAAATTTTCTTAACTTCACGCTCGGTTCGTTACGAAAATTCAAAATCTACGGTTGGAGCATTGAATGGATTTTTACATAATCATAATTTAGAATAGGTCTTAAGTACATTTGAAAAGTTTCAAGTCGATGGCAATTGTTTTTATATTTTTTTCAACAGCAGAAAATTTTTACAAATTTTCTTAACTCCACGCTCGGTTCGTTACGAAAATTCAAAATCTACGGTTGGAGCATTGAATGGATTTTTACATAATCATAATTTAGAATATGTTTTAACTACATTTGAAAAGTTTCAAGTCGATGGCAATTGTTTTTATATTTTTTTCAACAGCCGGAAATTTTTACAAATTTTCTTAACTCCACACGCTCGGTTTGTTACGAAAATTCGAAATCTACGGTTGGAGCATTGAATGGATTTTTACATAATCATAATCTAGAAAGTGTTTTAAGAGCATTTGAAAAGTTTCAAGCAAATGGCAATTGTTTTTATATTTTTTTCAACAGCAGGAAATTTTTACAATTTTTTTTTACATTTGAAAAGTTTCAAACCGTGTTTATTACGTCTTCAAATAGAAAAAGAAAATATTACCATTGAGAAAGAATTGGTGCTTATATCAAAATGGGTTTATGATGGAAGTACCGGCCATAGCAAAACTACATTCGTACCATTTCAAATATATTTCTTTTTTTCAAATAAGAACTTTATTGCATGGCAAAATTCACATCCTTCATCTGTAAGGTACGACCAGAGGTAAAATAATAACACGCAAAAATGTTGCCAACCTAGGAATATCTGGGTGAATTTAGCGGGGAGAATTTTAACTCAAAATGGCTGCCAACTGTTAATAAAATCCGGGATATTTTCATGGCTGGAAATTCAAATTCTAACTTGAAAGTTTGCCATTCCAAGGAAATGTTTGCCAACCTGAAGCAATTTAGTTAATGAATTTCAACTCAAAATGACTGCCAACTGTACAAATACGAGAGATTTTCATGGCTGGAAATTGAAATTAGAACTTGAAAGTGTTTGCCAATCTAGGAATGGACGTAGCAAGTGGAAGTAGCAAGAATTTCAACTCAAAGTGGTTGCCAACTGTTAAAATATAGGATATTTTCATGGCAGAAATATCTGGAGCAATTTAGTTGATGCATTTCAACTCAAAATGACTGCCAACTGTAAAAATACGAGAGATTTTCATGGCTGTAAATTTAAATTCGAACTTGAAAAGTTGTCATTACAAGGAATGTTCGCAGAGCTGGGAATGTCTGGGGCAACTTAATGGTGAAAAATTGAACTCAGAGTGGCTGCCAACTGTCAAAATCTATGAGATTTTCATGGCAGAAATAACTGGAGCAATTTAGTAAATGAATTTCAGCTCAAAATTACTGCCAACTGTAAAAATTCTAGAGATTTTCGTGGCTGGAAATTCAAATTAGAACTTGAGTGTTGCCATCCCAAGAAAACTGAAGGAATTGCAACCCAAAATGTTTGCCAATCTAGGAATATCTAGGGGGAACTTACATTAGTGGCGAGAATTTCAACTCAAAGTGGCTGCCAACTGTTAAAATCTAGGAGATTTTCATGGCATGAAAAACAGCCAATTGTTAAAATCCGGGAGATTTTCATGGTGGGAAATTTGAAATTCGAACTTGAAAGTTTGTCATCCCAAGGAAATGTTTGCCAACCTAGAAATATCTGGAGTAATTTAGTTAATGAATTTCAACTCAAAATGACTGCCAACTGTAAACATACGAGAGATTTTCATGGCTGTAAATTTAAATTCGAACTTGAAAAAAATGTCTGCCAAGCTAGGAATGTCTGGGGGAACTTAACGGTGAAAAATTGAACTCAAAATGGGTGCCAACTGTTAAGATCTGGAATATTTTCATGGCGGAAAAATCAAGTTCAAACTTGACAGTGTTGCCATCCCAAGTAAATTACGCCCCGAAAATATTTACCAACCTTGGAATATTTGGGGGAATTTAATGGCGTGAATTTCAACTCAAAATGAGCGAGGAAGTTTAAATTCGAACTTGATAACGTTGCCAAGCCAACTACAAAAACTTAAAATGTTTTCCAACTTAGGAATATTTGGGGGAATTTAGTGGCAAGAATTTCAAGTGTTTAAATCTGGGAGATTTTCAAGGCAAACTAGGAATATCTGTGGAAATTTAGTGGCGAGAATTTCAGCTCAAAATGGCTGCCAACTGGTAATAAAATCCGCGAGATTTTCATGGCGGGAAATTTAAATTCGACCTTGAACGTGTTGCCATTCCAAGAAAATTGGAATAAATTACGCCCCAAAATATTTGCCAACTTAGGAATATTTAGGGGAATTAAGAGGCGAGAATTTTAACTCGAAACTGGCTGCAAACTATTAAAATCTGCGAGGAAATTCAAATTCGAACTTGATGGCGTTGCCATGTCAAGAAATCTGGAGGAATTAAGATCTAAAAAATTTTGTCAACCCAGGAATATCTGTGGAAATTTAGTGGCGAGAATTTCAACCCAAAATTCGCGAGATTTTCATGGCAGAAAATTTATATTCGAACTTGAACGTGTTGCCATCCCAAGAAAACTGGAATAAATTACGCCCCAAAATATTTGCCAACTTAGGAATATTTGGGGAGAATTTAGTGGCGAGAATTTTAACTGGAAAGTGGCTGCGAACTGTTAAAATCTTCGAGGAAATTTAAATTCGAACTTGATGGCGTTACCATGTCAAGAAATCCGGAGGAATTAATCTCTAAAAATTTGTCAATCCAGGAATATCTGTGGAAATTTAGTGGCGCGAATTTCAACTCTAAATGGCTGCCAACTGTTAATAAAATCCGCGAGATTCAAATTCGATCTTAAAATCCTTAAAATGTTTTCCAACTTGGGAATATCTGAGGGAATTTAGTGGTACGAATTTCAAGTATTTAAATCTGCCTATAGTTCGATATGTAGGACCGATTTATCCTCCTGAAATTATATCTGGAATACTGTCAGCGCCATCTATCATTATTTTATTAGAATAAGTACGTTCGGTGATCATTCGTTAACATTTGAGTGATAAACGAAAAATGTTGTCTATGTTTCCAGATTTTAGAGAAACATATCATTCAAATATCAGGCAAATGTGGGTTAAAAATGTTGCCATCCCAAGAAATATGGTGAAATTACGGTTTGAAATGTTTGCCACCCTAAAAATTCTGGAACTTTTTAAGAATTTTTTTTTTTAAACCTTTTGTGACATAAAATCGGAGAGTTAATAATTTTTTCACCTGATTTTTTGGCTTCATTTTTAATAGTTTTTCAATCCTAAGACTATGAAACGTTATCTTGTTTGTTCAAGGTACTTTGAATCGTTTGTCGTTATCTGTTGGAGTGGGTGAGGTTTCAGTTTGAGGGTCCTTAATCTACATCCCCTAGGACGGCGATATTGTCCGCGAATTGGTAGACTTTGATTTTTTTTTTGATGCGTTGAATTTGGTTTAATCCGTTACGTATGGGAGAGAGGAGAGCCCTGGGGTAGACCTTCCTTGGCTTCTTTCCTTGAGAGGAGAGAGAATCTTGCCGCTAACTTGGTACAGGAGGCTTTGAATTGGACCGTAGACTCTTGCCTTCTTCGGCACGATAAAGGAAGATGGTACAATGGCCTTGTTTACCACAACAGTCAGCGGGGACTCAAATTTATTAGGTAGTAAAATGAAAAGCAGGTAAAAAGGACCGATCGATTTTAGGTAAATACGGTCATTGTACCATCTTTCTTTGCCATGCCGAAGAGGGCGAGAAGTAGTGGTCGCCTTTGCATGAGTTTGGTTTGTCATCCTGACAATTTTGATGCAGAAAAAAATATAATGTTATATTATAATTGATTTACAGTAATCGCATAAAAAAGTTTCCTCGTTAGGGTTGTTTTCCCGTACACAATTAAACAGATGACATGATGAATATAAATCGCGCAGCAAAAAAAAAAAAAAACGAACGAACGAACGAGAAAAGCCGTCCAATTTATTTACATCTTATCCCATCATTTGAGGCCGTTCCGACCGTTTGAACTGATCGGCTTTGCGTTTATTACAAGTGATTGAAATTAACTAATTAATCGATCGCGGCCTATTAAGCGTACGAGAGACCGACTCGCCTCGGATTAATGACGACACCGGCGGAAAGGTCAGTGGTCATTAGTCATTCTTCGGCGGAGAGTTGACCGCTATCTGGAGGAGATCCGTTCGGAATCAATTATGCAAAACTCTATAACATTTCTTCTTTTTTTTTTTAATAGCGCCCATTTCCGCGCGTGACTTCTTCCTTTCGGTTTTCAGATGCGCCATTAAGTGGAATGACCAAGGGGGCTAATAACGCGGATGAGCTAGATTTAGTTGATTTAGATCAGTGTTCAAGTGGACACCCAAGTCGACGACGCTTTAAATAGAGCTGAAACGGAACGGGATATGTGCCATGCAACAGCACTTGTGTCTAATAGGTCCTGTGAAGTTTTAATAACTGATACCACCGGGTCGTATTCATTACAACCCTTTTCTTCTATTTTCAAATGCAAAAAGAAAACAATTATAATAGCGGTACGTGTACAGGGTGGAAACTTTAAGTGGAAAAAATTCGGTAATAATGGAATGAGAATCCTCGGACACGTCGATTTTTGTTTTTTATTGCGCACGTTTTAGCCCCTTTAAAAATAGTATGACGTCATAGACCTGTAGCCCTTTTTATTCTCTTTGCGACTGTGTAAAAATATTTTGTTTTTTTTTTTAAAGAAATTGAAAAAAATATTTTGTTTTTTTTTTAAATTGAAAAAAATATATTTTTTTAAATAAATTTATTTAATGTATCAAATGTTCAAAATGAGAAATGAGCACCGTTCCTCTCTTGACAAGCCAATCGGTGATAAAACCCATCGCTTACATTTTGAAAAATTTCTGGTGGAATTTGAACATTTGATACATTAAATAAGTTTTAAAAAATGCAATTTCCGAAATAACAAATCAAGTATTTGTGTATTTTCTCATGGAACAGGGGATTCCGTAAATAAATAAATACATAAATAAATAAAAGTTAGCCTTATTTCTGTGTAATAAATGATCGCGAAAAATTGAAAAATATCAAATAACAATTTGACAAAATATATTTCAAGTAGCAACGTATTGTTCCTGGAGTGTGTTTTTTGATATTTTCTTACGGTCCTTTTTTGAGTATCCTTGAACTAACGTTGTTAGCGAACTCGGAGAGAACGGCCCTAGAGGAAACGGCGAATAGTGTTCGCTAACTTGAAGCATTAACTAATAATCACGCGGATACAGTGAAATTACATTCATTAAATATTCTAATATTACGTTAGCGGCGAAATAATTTCCCGTTATTACAGGGTCCAATTATTGTAATCAATTGAGTTAATATTTACCTTTCCGTCTGAAATGATGTGAATTGTATTATTGCCCAACCTTAATAACGTTGTGTATCAACTTGCGAGTTTATTTCGTTCCTGCCAAGTTAAATACATATAGCGGAAATTATGGGGCGCCTGTTAAGATTTTAAATCATATTGTATTTTTACGCAATTACTGTAAAATAGTTATTTTTTTTAAAGACGGGGTTGTTTGAAGTAGGGCCGGAATTTTCCAATTTCGGAGGTTCGAATCTTCGAATATTCGAAAATTTATTGAAAAAGATTGAAATATCGAAAAGGGCGACCCGTAGGTGTAGTGGGTACAGGCGAGCGCTTGTGCCGCTTGCACGGCGTGCTATGTGGGTTCAAATCCCAGCCCGGCCGAAAGATTTTTCAGGGATCGAGAAGTATTCGGTCGGGTCCATGGTTGTTGTGTATACGTCTGACATTATTAATTTATTCATTTGTTCATTTATTCATCCCAAAAATTAAAAACTACAAAAATTAAATATTCGATGTGACTGAATGGCTCATGCCTAAGTCAAAAAAAAATATCGATGATTCGAAGTTTTGAAGATTCGAAGTTTCGGATATTCGAAGTTTCGAAGATTCGAAAAAAACTGTTTAATCGACGAAATAAACATTTTAACGCGGCACTAAACTGATTGACCCATTCAAGAAAGTCAAAAATAGTTGGCAGCACATTTTCAGAAAATCCCTATAATCATTCAAGTAAAATTATTTTGGCTGTCTAGAATTCTTTAAGGCAGTGCAGTGTACATTTTGTTAATTTTGACATCTTGTGATTTTTTAAGGTTACTTTTGTCATCGTTCCTTCCTCCTTCGATCTCGCTTTCAAACAATAGCATATTACATACCGAGTCGGGAAACACTGCATTACAGCCGCGGGCATAGACTGCTTGCCTCGGTTTTTTGCAATTTTTTTTCAAGTCCAAGAGACCATCCTGAACACTGAACTTCTATTTTTTTTAAGCGCCCAAAAAACGATTAAATTTAATTTTTCAGAAATTTTTTTTTCAAGCCTAAGTGATCATTCTGAACACTATTTGTCAATATTTGTTTTCTTTAAAACGCCTAAAAAACGATTTAATTTAATTTTTCAGATTTTTTTTCAAGCCCAAGAGACCATTCTGAACACTGTCCATATTTTTTTTTTTAAACGCCTAAAAAACAATTAAATTTAATTATTCTTTACTTTTTAAATAAATAGTGCTTAAATCGACTGGAAACGCCTAAATGTGTATTTTTTTAGGTAATAATAATATTTTTGAATTACAAATTTCCTCGTAAATAATCATTTTGAGGTCCCCCGAGGCGATTCCGACCAATTCTCAAAAATGTCTGCATGTATGTCTGTCTGTCTGGCTGTGGCCACTGTATCTCAAAAACTAATAGAGATTTTGAAATGAAACTTTACACTTAAGGTTTGCTTGAGAGTCCAAAGAGCTGAAAGGCGAATCGATTAAATTTAATTTTTCTTCAAAATTTTTTTTTTTTGTGTTTTTTTCAAGTCTAACACTATTTGTCTATATTTTTTTAAACGCCTAAAAAACGATTAAATTTAATTTTTCAGATTTTTTTTTCAAGTTTAAGAGACCATTCTAAACACTATTTGTCTATAATTTTTTTCTTGAAACGCCTAAAAAACGATTAAAATTAATTTTTCTTCAGGAATTATTATTTTTTTTTTTTTCAAGTCTAAGAGACCGTTTTGAACACTATTTGTCTATAATTTTTTTTTGGAAACGTCTAAAAAACGATTAAAATTAATTTTTCTTCAGGAATTTTTTTCCAAGTCTAAGAGATCATTCTGAACACAATTTATCTAAAAAAAAATTTAAACGCCAGAAAAACGATTAAATTTAATTTTTCAGATTTTTTTTTCAAGTTTAAGAGACCATTCTAAATACAATTTGTCTATAATTTTTTTTTAAACGCCTAAAAAAAGATTAAAATTAATTTTTCTTCAGGAATTTTTGTTTGTTTTTTTTTCAAGTTTAAGAGACCATTCTGAACATTATTTGTCTATAATTTTTTTAAACGCTTAACAAACGATTAAATTTAATTTTTCAGAATTTTTTTTTGCGTCTAAGAGACCATTCTGAACATTATTTGTCTATAATTTTTTTTTTGGAAACGCCTGAAAAACAATTAAAATTAATTTTTCTTCAGGATTTTTTTTTCCAAATCTAAGAGACCATTCTGAACACTATTTGTCTATATTTTTTAAACGCCTAAAAAACGATTAAATTTAATTTTTCAGAATTTTTTTTTCAAGTTTAGAGACCATTCTGATCACTATTTGTCTATATTTTTTTTGAAACGCCTAAAAAACGATTAAAATTAATGTTTCTTCAGGAATTTTTGTTTTGTTTTTTTTTCAAGTCTGAGAGACCATTCTGAACACTATTTATCTATTTTTTTTTTTTTTGTAAACGCCTAAAAAACGATTAAAATGGATTTTTCTTCAGGATTTTTTTTTGTTTTTTTTCGCAGCGCAGCGGAGCCTTCGTTCGTCACCGGTTACTTTGGTCAATTTTAATAGGCTACGAACGGACGACGGCGCAGCGCAGCGGAGCCGTCGTTCGTGACCAATTAAAATAATTAAAAAAAAATTAAAAAATATTTTAAAAAAATTTAAAAAAATTAAAGATAAAAAAATTTTAATTTAAATTAAAGAAGACAATTTTACCAAAAGAAGCTTTAGCTTGAAAAACTAGTTCTGAACACTATTTGTCTATAATTTTTTTTTGAAACGCCTAAAAACGATTAAAATTAATTTTTCTTTAGGAATTTTTTTTCGTTTTTTTTTTCAAGTCTAAGATACCATTCTGAACACTACTTGTCTATAATTTTTTTTTTGGAAATGCCTAAAAAACGATTAAAATTAATGTTTCTTCAGGAATTTCTTTTTGTTTTTTTTCCAAGTCTAGGAGACCATTCTGAACACTATTTGTCTATTTTGTTTAAACGCCTAAAAAACGATTAAATTTAATTTTTCAGAAATTTCTGAAGAGAGACCATTCTGAACACTATTTGTCTATAATTTTTTTTTTGAAACGCCTAAGAAACGATTAAATTTAATTTTTCAGATTTTTTTTTTCAAGTCTAAGAGACCATTCTGAACACTATTTGTCTATATATATTTTTTTTAAACGCCTAAAAAACAATTAAAATTAATTTCTCTTCAGGACTTTTTTTTTGTTTTTTTTCCAAGTCTAAGAGACCATTCTGAACACTATTTGTCTATATTTTTTTAAACGCCTAAAAAACGATTAAATTTAATTTTTCCGAATTTTTTTTTTCAAGTCCAAGAGACCATTCTGAACACTATTTGTCTATATTTTTTTAAACGCCGAAAAAACTATTAAATTTAATTTTTCTTCAGATATTTTTTTTGTTTTTTTTTAAGTCTAAGTGACCGTTCTGAGCGCTATTTTTTTTGAAACGCCTAAAAAACGATTAAATTTAATTTTTCTTCAGAATTTTTTTTGTTTTTTTCAAGTCTAAGAAGACCATTCCGAACACTATTTGTCTATAAAAAAATTTGTTGGACTTCCAAGAACCAAGATACGCAAAATTACTTTTTTCGTAAATAGTGTATAAATCGACTGGAAACGCCTAAATATCTATTTTTTAATAATAATAATAATTTTGAATTCGAAATTTCCTCGTAAATAATCATTTTGAGGTCCCCCGAGGCGATTCCGGCGAATTTTCAAAAATGTTTGTATGTATGTCTGTCTGTCTGTGGGCACTGTATCTCAAAAACTATGAAATGTCTGGGTGTGCGTCTGCTGTACGTCTGTCTGTCTGTCTGTCTGCGGGCACTGTATCTCAAAAACTAATAGAGATTTTGAAATGAAATTTTAGACTTAAGGTTCGCTTGAGAGTCCATAGAGCTGAAAGGCTTTTTGTAGAATTTTTAAAACCGATTTGAAACGTGAAAATTTATAAAAGATTTTGACGTTTCAAACGTCAGTATTATCCGATCCTGCAAGGCGCTCATTGTACATTGACAATAAACCAGGAAAGTATGAATATTTGTATTGCAGTAGAAAAAATGGTTTTTCGCATCTTATTAAATAATATAAACGTTGTTAAATCATTGTTGATTGAAAAAGTTGTCCATTATTCGGCCGAGTCATTTTCTCTACAGGAGACGTCCAATCAAATGATGGCGGTTTCATTGCCCAACTGGTGACGTCCAATCAAGTGATAGCGGTTTCATTGTCCAGCAGTTTAGTTGTTACTATGGTTACGATTTGTTTGCCAGCGAACCGCCGCAATTTCCAAATAGAAGAATTATTAGTTATAATTTAATACAAACAGAAAACTCTTTAGGTAATTATTTAATATGATGCGAAAAAATATAGTATTCAACTCGTGAACAAGTTGGCCATTGCCACGAGGGTGAAGTTCAGCCGAGTGGCAATGGCCAACTTTCTCACTCGTTTAATAATATACTATTATGACACGCGTGTTAAAAGTTGTTTTGTTATTCACAAAATAAACACTTGCATCATAATAGTACATTATTATACAAGTTTAATAAGAGGGTATATTGTGGCACGAGCGCGATTGACAAGTAGTTAAATAATGAGCAAAAAATCTCTTTGTTTAACTGTTTTTGAGATAACAAAAGGTCGATTATTAAACCAACGTAGAAAATAGTATATTGTACAACGAGCATATAATGCTCGAACGATTTGCTCCACTCGCCTACGGCTCGTCCTGCAAACATCGTTCTCGTGATTAATAGCCATCATTATATGCTCGTTGTACAAATACTATTATACCATCAAATCGAAGAAATCCACACCGTTTTTTTCGTCTATTCTCCAACCGGAAAAAGTTATACGGTGGCAATATTAAATTGTTTATTGCTCTCAAAGACGAGACAATTATAATTTCGCATTCGAAATTCTGTTCCACACGACAGCACAGACATCCCAGGATTATTTCCAGTGACACGTTAAATTAGTTATTACATTTCTGAGACGAAACCGTCTCCTAGACAATTAATGAGCGTTGAATAACAACTGTGCGCGGGGGGGGGGGGGGGCGTGGATGGTACTGCGAGCCATTTTTCGGGGGGTGGTGGGGGGGGGGGGGGGGGGTGTATCAGTGCTCGGCGAGCAACAATGAAATATTCAGCGTTTACCAACGAAATATCAAAAGCTACATGACAAGTATCTGCGGAGCTCCCAACTTGGATTATTATAATTAGCGAGTTTGATTGACGGTTCACCTTAGCTTAATTAAACCCTCCGTGCTCCGTGCCATGATTTAAATACACATCTAACCATCGCGCATTCACAGTTCGCAGCGGTATATTAAATTAATACGTATAACGTGCTGCTCTCTCTCGGTGATAGATTGATTTTGATAATGTTAATTATAATTCGAATCAATTTAATGGAAACGCGGGTGCCCCGAAAAGAAGGGCCCTTTTACGCCGCGGGCCGCTGTTTTTGTACCAAATTATGCAGTAGGTAAATTGGTTATAATTTTCTGTGAGCTTTTATTTAAATATGTTAATTGGGATTGAAATTCCTTGTCCGAAATTGGGATACCAAAAAATTCTTTGTTTTTTGTTTTAGTTTGTATTTGAGTAAATATCAAAGACTTCCTAGATCAGTGGTAGCTCGTGGAAGTTCCGCGGGGAGGCTGCGAAAATTTGACCAAAATAGAAGCTTGTAATGCAGCACAAACGGCATCTCTGTCTTAACGTGCGTTCCTTTGAAGCGCCAGGCGCACATGTTTGACGCAGCGCGTCTGACGCATTCCACAGCCACAAAGAAATCTAATCCATCTATTGCGTCCACCGAGTGCGCGCGCACGAATTTTACCTTTAGCCTCCTCTACAAAGATTCACGAGCCGCCGTAGCTGCCTAGGAATAATAGCCAATGTAGACTAAGACCTAGATAACCAAAACATTTCGATGAATTGTCTAGAGTTGCTGTTTTATTCTATACTTTACTCTTCAATCAAATAAACATACGTTACTTGATTGTAGAGACTAATTATAATTATAAAACCTTTCATAATATATAAAATTGAAAGAAATCAATTTTACCGATACAACCAGTGCCGGATTAAGCATTCCAAACACGTGCCCCAAGGTCCAGGTAAAAAAACACACACATTTCGCGATTGCGACCAAAAGACGCATCAATAATCATCCCGCGGGCCAGATATAGGGTACTTTGGGAGCTGTCTAAATGAACACTTAAAAACGTAGTTAATTTTCTTCAAGAGTGCGTTGTTATTACACGTAATTGCTCAGCGTAAATATTTAAAAACTTCGAGTTTATCAGTTATTGTACAAAAGTTAATTATTTTTTTTTCAGAATTAAATTGTGAAAATTAGCGTTGACTGCTTGGTCATCTGTCACTGTTTGTAATAAGTTTACAATTAAAATTAGATATTCTTACTTTTTGAAACATTAAATTTATAAAAGTTTGGTTTTTCATTTTAATTTTCGTAACTGTTTAATATTAGATTTTGATAAAAATGCAAATTATTACACGTAAATATTTAAAAATTTCAAGTTTACCACTTTTTGTTCAAAAGTGTACAATTTTTTTATTTTTTATTTTTTGACTTAGGCTGAGCCATTCAGTCACACACGGCTGTTATTTTTATATTTTTGTATGAATAAATGTGAATAAATGAAGAAATGAACGGACCCGAGCGAATACTTCTCGATCGCCGAAAAATCTTCCGCCCGGGCTGGGAATCGAAACCACACGGCCGCGGTTCAGCCGGCACAAGCGCTCGCCTCTACCCACTACACCAACGGGCCGCCCAAAAGTTTACAATTGAAATAAAGAATCCTTTCTTGTTGAAACATTAAATTTACAAAAGTTTAGTAATTAATTTTTCATTTTCATAACTGTTCAATACTAGGATTTCGATAAAAATGCAAATTCCTAAAGAGCGACACATGTTGTTTTCGATGGAGGCCATCAATTTGTTTTAATTGATACCAATTCAACAATCACACACACACACTCACACACAACGGATCCTTGTCATAATTAACGCGACACGATCCTGTTTAATTTAATCTAATATAAAATAAAGTGGTCTAATTTAATACAATTAAAGCCGGCGTAATCTAATCCAGTTCTTGGTGGTCCGATTTGGAACGAACCGTGACGCGCTGAAAATTTTCTAACAGACGAAAAATTCTTCGTCTTAATCAAATTTCGGCGGAATTCGAAGAATTTATCCAATCTAGAAAGTATCATGTTAAAGGAATATTTAAAGTACTGCATGTATTGAAAACCCAAACGATATTCGATTATGCAAAGCCTCAGTGACGGCTCGCTGGGTGACTCATGGTACGGCCGCAGTAGCAGAAGTGGCAATACAGTAGGGATGGGCGATAAAAGCCTCATCGATCCAAAATTATCAAAGAACATTAAATTCTCAATTTGCGTGCCTACGAATTGAATATAACTTTCCATGAAAGGTTTCCTTTATAGTTAATTGGAGATAAGATCGTTTGATACTAAACCCAGCAAGTAGTAGTCGCTGGGCGTTGTTTATTTTTTTTTTCGCATTTAAAATTAAAATACGGCCGAAAGCGTTTTACGAGTAAATGCATTTTTCGGCGCGTTAATGCGATGTTAAAACCGAGCGCAGTGCCAGCAGCACCACATTATTATGCATAAATTTGTTATCATCGAATGGAAATTTATTGCCAGTCCTTTTTCGAAAATAATCAACTTTAATTTTCATCCGGGATGAAAACAAATGAAGAAGAAGAAAAAAAAAATCGGCGACCTCGAGCCATTCGAAATTGCCCGAGACGTTCCATTATCATAAATGTAGAAAATTAAGAGAAGATTGTTAGAAGTTATTTTAACGAAGACCAACAAGGAAATTTATAGCGCATTCCTTTTCCAAAATATTCAACTTTAATTTTCATCCGGGATGAAACGAAAATGAAGGGGAAAAAAACAAGCCATTCGAAATTTCTCGAGACGTTCCATTATCATAAATGCAGAAAATTAAGAGAAGATTATTAGAAGTTATTTTAACGAAGATTAACAAGGAAATTTATTGCGCGTCCTTTTTCCAAAATATTCAACTTTAATTTTCATCCGGGATGAAACGAAAATGAAGGGGAAAAAACAAGCCATTCGAAATTTCTCGAGACGTTCCATTATCACGAATGCAGAAAATTAAGAAGATTGTTAGAAGTTATTTTAACGAAGACTAACAAGGAAATTTATTGCGCATCCTTTTTCCGAAATATTCAACTTGAATTTTCATCCGAGATGAAACGAAAATGAAGGGAAAAAAACAAGCCATTCGAAATTTCTCGAGACGTTCCATTATCACGAATGCAGAAAATTAAGAAGATTGTTAGAAGTTATTTTAACGAAGACTAACAAGGAAATTTATTGCGCATCCTTTTTCCAAAATATTCAACTTTAATTTTCATCCGGGATGAAACGAAAATGAAGGGGAAAAAACAAGCCATTCGAAATTTCTCGAGACGTTCCATTATCACGAATGCAGAAAATTAAGAAGATTGTTAGAAATTATTTTAACGAAGACTAACAAGGAAATTTATTGCGCATCCTTTTTCCGAAATATTCAACTTGAATTTTCATCCGAGATGAAACGAAAATGAAGGGAAAAAAACAAGCCATTCGAAATTTCTCGAGACGTTCCATTATCACGAATGCAGAAAATTAAGAAGATTGTTAGAAGTTATTTTAACGAAGATTAACAAGGAAATTTATTGCGCGTCCTTTTTCCAAAATATTCAACTTTAATTTTCATCCGGGATGAAACGAAAATGAAGGGGAAAAAACAAGCCATTCGAAATTTCTCGAGACGTTCCATTATCACGAATGCAGAAAATTAAGAAGATTGTTAGAAGTTATTTTAACGAAGACTAACAAGGAAATTTATTGCGCATCCTTTTTCCAAAATATTCAACTTTAATTTTCATCCGGGATGAAACGAAAATGAAGGGGAAAAAACAAGCCATTCGAAATTTCTCGAGACGTTCCATTATCACGAATGCAGAAAATTAAGAAGATTGTTAGAAGTTATTTTAACGAAGACTAACAAGGAAATTTATTGTGCGTCCTTTTTCCAAAATATTCAACTTTAATTTTCATCCGAGATGAAACGAAAATGAAGGGAAAAATAACAAGCCATTCGAAATTTCTCGAGACGTTCCATTATCACGAATGCAGAAAATTAAGAAGATTGTTAGAAGTTATTTTAACGAAGACTAACAAGGAAATTTATTGTGCGTTCTTTTTCCAAAATATTCAACTTGAATATTCATCCGGGATGAAACTAAAAAGGAAGGGGAAAAAAACAAGCCATTCGAAATTTTTCGAGACGTTCCATCCATTATCATGAATGCAGAAAATTAAGAGAAGATTGTTAGAAGTTATTTTAACGAAGACTAACAAGGAAATTTATTGTGCGTTCTTTTTCCAAAATATTCAACTTGAATATTCATCCGGGATGAAACTAAAAAGGAAGGGGAAAAAAACAAGCCATTCGAAATTTCTCGAGACGTTCCATTATCACGAATGCAGAAAATTAAGAAGATTGTTAGAAGTTATTTTAACGAAGACTAACAAGGAAATTTATTGCGCATCCTTTTTCCGAAATATTCAACTTGAATTTTCATCCGAGATGAAACGAAAATGAAGGGAAAAAAACAAGCCATTCGAAATTTCTCGAGACGTTCCATTATCACGAATGCAGAAAATTAAGAAGATTGTTAGAAGTTATTTTAACGAAGATTAACAAGGAAATTTATTGCGCGTCCTTTTTCCAAAATATTCAACTTTAATTTTCATCCGGGATGAAACGAAAATGAAGGGGAAAAAACAAGCCATTCGAAATTTCTCGAGACGTTCCATTATCACGAATGCAGAAAATTAAGAAGATTGTTAGAAGTTATTTTAACGAAGACTAACAAGGAAATTTATTGTGCGTTCTTTTTCCAAAATATTCAACTTGAATATTCATCCGGGATGAAACTAAAAAGGAAGGGGAAAAAAACAAGCCATTCGAAATTTTTCGAGACGTTCCATCCATTATCATGAATGCAGAAAATTAAGAGAAGATTGTTAGAAGTTATTTTAACGAAGACTAACAAGGAAATTTATTGTGCGTTCTTTTTCCAAAATATTCAACTTGAATATTCATCCGGGATGAAACTAAAAAGGAAGGGGAAAAAAACAAGCCATTCGAAATTTCTCGAGACGTTCCATTATCACGAATGCAGAAAATTAAGAAGATTGTTAGAAGTTATTTTAACGAAGACTAACAAGGAAATTTATTGTGCGTCCTTTTTCCAAAATATTCAACTTTAATTTTCATCCGAGATGAAACGAAAATGAAGGGAAAAATAACAAGCCATTCGAAATTTCTCGAGACGTTCCATTATCATGAATGCAGAAAATTAAGAGAAGATTGTTAGAAGTTATTTTAACGAAGATTAACAAGGAAATTTATTGTGCGTCCTTTTTCCAAAATATTCAACTTTAATTTTCATCCGAGATGAAACGAAAATGAAGGGAAAAATAACAAGCCATTCGAAATTTCTCGAGACGTTCCATTATCATAAATGCAGAAAATTAAGAGAAGATTGTTAGAAGTTATTTTAACGAAGACCAACAAGGAAATTTATTGCGCATCCTTTTCCAAAATATTCAACTTGAATATTCATCCGGGATGAAACGAAAATGAAGGGGAAAAAACAAGCCATTCGAAATTTCTCGAGACGTTCCATTATCACGAATGCAGAAAATTAAGAAGATTGTTAGAAGTTATTTTAACGAAGACTAACAAGGAAATTTATTGTGCGTTCTTTTTCCAAAATATTCAACTTGAATATTCATCCGGGATGAAACTAAAAAGGAAGGGGAAAAAAACAAGCCATTCGAAATTTTTCGAGACGTTCCATCCATTATCATGAATGCAGAAAATTAAGAGAAGATTGTTAGAAGTTATTTTAACGAAGACTAACAAGGAAATTTATTGCGCATCCTTTTTTCAAAATATTCAACTTTAATTTTCATCCGGGATGAAACGAAAATGAAGGGGAAAAAAACAAGCCATTCGAAATTTCTCGAGACGTTCCATTATCGTGAATGCAGAAAATTAGGAGAATGTTGTTAAAAGTTATTTTAATGAAGACTAACAAGGAACGTTCCCAAAGTGGTAATCAGGAAACGGCAAGTGTTGGAAGTGTTCACTTTTTAAAATATTTAGCAACAGTCAACTGTATATGACGAGTATACTCATCACGAAGAATTGGCAACATTCTGTGTTTTATCGAGTAGGTCATATTGACAATTCTTCATGATGAATATACTCGTTATAACACTAATTTTTGATAAATACAATAAAACGAAATGTAGCCTGAATATATGAATATTTAACCTGTGCGTTAATCTGCAATGCAAAATTAAGTCTTACTAAGACTACAAAGAAATAACTTATTGAAACAACTACTTCCCTGGCTAGACTTAATTTTTGCTTGCAGATTAACGAACAGGTTGAATATTCATATATTCAGGCAACATTTCGTTTTATTGGATTTATCTAATGCATTCTACAACAAGTAAGGTTATTTTCAATTTGTTTACTAATTTTTGACTTTTTTCACGACGAGTATACTCGTCAAACACAGCTATAACTGGTTAACTGACATTGGTGAATACTGTGTTAACAGAAAGCTTCAAGAAAGCAACATTTGCAAAAAATCCAAACTTAGTTTGATGTTGATTAATATAAAAGAAAAACGAAAGCAAGCGATCAAATAACTGCCACTAGGAATTGATTTGAATATATTGTTTATCAAAAAAGTACGTTCTGGATCAAACGCCAGAGGCGCTTCGTGGGTGATGCGGTCTTCAAATGTATAGGCTAAACATCATGTAGTTGGTTGGTCGGGGCAAAATCCGGTCCTGCCGAAGGGGTGGGCGGGGAGGGGGTTGTAGAGCCGGCCAAACAACCTCCGAAATGCAATTCGAATCTTTAATGCATTATCGAATTTGCATACATCCGAGCGCGCAAATTCAATTGCGGATCGACTGAATTATAATTTATACGAGCGTCCACCCTCGCCTGGGAATGAAATTATGAAAGGCAAAAAAATAAACGGACTGGCGGAGAGAGGGAGCGAGCGGGCACGGGGGAGTGTGGGGACGTCGAAAAAGGCAAAAGGCGAAAGGCGAAAGCCAAAAGGAAAAAGGACGAAGAGAAGAGCACGTTCCCCACTTGTGTGGCATTTTAATCCTGGCGAGGCATCGCCTCGAACGGCGAACCGCAGCTAAATTCGCTCCACTATAAAATTATCCAATTACCTTCCGCCGAGCTATAGCACTATGATTTTTATTAAGCGCTTATTCGTTATTCGTTCGGCGCGATGCATATTTAAGTGGTGAGAGAGTGTGTAGCCGAGACCCGTTTTGTCTCCCCAACATCTCCTTCTCGCAATTTTATTACGCGCTGCACCTACTTGGAAGGACCCTATACGGCCGTGCTAAAGCGATTTTTTCCTTAAATTTATACATGAGCGTGCGAGATGATGGGGTGTAGTAGGAGTCATTAGGGTGATAACCCGGCCCATACAATACCCAGGAAGTTAGGATCGCGCGAAATGACATGTGCATGATGCGATTATTACATGAATATGTAGCGACCCTGAATTTCGAAATTAAACTCGACTCACTCCGCTACATCCGACCCAACGGCACGGAATACGAAAACGGGATGGGAATCCATAATGCACACCCTCTCTCACACACACATACACACATACACCATCCTGCTACATCCACACTGGCAATAACGATTTCACACTTTTATAACTGAGACATATTTAAACGGTGCCGTAAAGATATAAAAGCGCCCCGCGCGGATGAAATTGGATCCGCCTAAAAGCTCAGATCTCCCGACACCTCGACTTATATATTTATATAATGTTGCGATTTTTGACCTATTCAATTACACCGCGGCCCGCTCCTCTCGGGCATAAAAATATACTGAAATGAGGTATTTTACAAATATCAACTTACATTCGGTATCGTATCGCTTCACCCGGTCGCACGAGGCGAAGCTTTCTGGGCACGTAAATGTCGGTTTGCAGGAATTTGTGATTTCGCCAGATGACTTGATCAAATTTCTCACATCAATACTCTCAATTAAGGCTCCTGCAGCGTACCTCTAAATTCATTTAAAACATTATTCACAAACGGATAAAGACTTAAAGGTGAAATTTTGAATTCACCTCTGTAAATATATTCTAAAGAGCAGCACGGATTTATTTTTTTAATAATAATGTTTATAAACAATTTTAATACTTATATTTCTGTAATTTAGAAAAAAAAATCCGTCATACTCTGAGGTAGTTTATTTAAAATTTATTCTTCAAATAATATTTTTTCATATTTTCAAAACTGTATCCGAAATTTGAATAATAAGTTATTCATTTTAATACTCTGTCGTGGTGCGCCCTCTGCGGCTTTCTTGTATAACGGGCTGTGCATATGAGAGGAGGCGTTCCCAAGGCGCGGATCTATAGCCGCGTTATCTAAATTACACAGTGGTGTTACTAAACATATACCTCTTTCGTGACAAGAGGGATTAACGACTCATACAAAAACAGTTGTGTGGAATTATTGGGTTTCAAAAAATATGTATGGCCCTAGTGGCCAAATTATATATTATGTCGATAGAGGACGTTAATGTGAATCCAAAACGTGTTTATTTGTTGAAATTAAAGTAAAATTGACGAAGTTATTGATGTTTAACGAAACTACAAGCCAAAGATCCAAAATATCGGCCGGAAAATCAAAAACCCTCGACTAAAAGTAAAAAATGCAGACCGAAAACTTGAGAATTCAAGTAAAGGAAAATTAATTTGCCATTTTCACCCCCAAAATAATAAGCTCAGAGTAAATTTCTGGCCAGAAACTCGGAAATAATAGCCAGAAAATAAAAAATAAAATCACCCAACAAAATCAATCATTCAAGTAAAAAAATCTAAAAAATATGAAGAAAATCATAAATTTAGACCAAAGTCGAAAATTAGGGACTAAAAATCAAAAACGCAGATTAAAAAAATTGAACAAAATTTCGACCAAAATAAGGAAAAATTTATACTACAAAGTCGAAAATGCAAGTAAAAAATCTAAAATAGAGGCCAAAAAATGAAAAATCAACAATTGTGGCCAAAAATCAAACATTTTGACTCGGGCCTAAAAATAAAAAATGCAGACCAAACAAATCAAATTTTTTTGCCAAAATAAAGGAAATGTAGGACAGAAGATTCTGAATTTAGACTACAAAATCGAAAATGCAGGTCAAAAATCAGAAATATATATTTAAAAAAATCCACAATCTGGACTAAAAAATCAAAAATTTTGACCAAAACTCGTAAACTCTGGTTTAAAAATAAAAAATGTAGATACAACAATCAATCATTAAGGTTACAAATTTAAACTATAGGACCAAAAATAAGAAATTTGAGCCTAAAAATAAAAAATACGGACTAGAAAATTGAAAATTTAAGCCAAAATAAAGAATAAACAAAAGACCAAAAAATTAGTCAATAATCGAAAAAAACAGGCCAAAGATCTTAAATATGAGCCAAAAAATCAAAAATCCCGGCCTAGAAATATAAAATGGTGACCAAAAAAATTGAAAATTCAAGTAAAAGAAAAACAATTGTTCTTATATATTTTTATATTAATAGAATTAATATAATTTTTCATAATTTCGCGCTCTGTTCAAAAAATTTACATAATTTGATAAAGGTGTGTGTCCAACTTTTTCCAAAATCATCATGTCGAATGAATTTTGTGTTTTTTTAGGAAAGTTTCAAATCGATTTTTATATTTATATCAAGCCACCAAAATTATAACAATTTTTTGTGAGTTTTCGCAGTAATGACATGAAATTATAACAAAATCTGGGGATGGTTTATAAGCAGTTTTCCGCATAATAATAATCTCAAATGATTTTTAAGTAATTTCGGAAAATTTTAAGTTTTTGTTTGACCTGTTTTTGTAAATTAAAATGATTAAAATTTTTCATAAACTCACGTGCTGTTCAAGTAAAAAATTGGTTTTGATATTTATCCAGATTTTTCCAAAATCATAATTTCGAATAAATTTTGAGTTATTTTGGAAAATTTTAAATCGTTGGCAGTTGTTTTTATATTTATTTTAAGCCACCAAAATTATAACAATCTTTTTCCGATAATTCGCACTGATTACAAGAAATTATCACAAAATCTGGTGATGGTGTGTAAGTATTTGTTTACTTAATAATAATTTCTAATGATTTTTGAGTAATTTTAGAAAATTTTGAGTCCACAATAATTGTTTTTGTATTTTTTTGAGACCATTAAAATTATTACAATTTTCATAATTTCACGCGCTGTTCGAATAGAAGTATCACAAAATTTGGTTCAGGTGTGTATCCAGATATTCCCAAAATCGTAATTTCGAATAATTTTTGAGTTATTTTGGAAAGTTTTGATTTGATGGCAATTGTCTTTATATTTATTTAAAGCCACCAAAATTATAACAATTTTTCACGATTTTTCGTGATAACTGATTACATAAAATCTGCTGATTTTTCACATAATAATAATTTCGAATGATTTCTAAGTAATTTTAGAAAATTTTAAGTCGACAACAATTGTTTTTATATTTGTTTGAGAGCATTAAAATAATTACAATTTTCCATAATTTCGTGCGCTGTTCAAATAAATGTACACAAAATTTGGTTTTGGTGTGTATCCAGATTATTCCGAAATCATAATTTCGAATGTATTTTGAGTTATTTTAGAAAGTTTCAAATCGATGGCAATTATTTTTGTATTTATTTGAAACCATTAAAATTACAACAATTTTTCATAGTTTCGCGCGCTATTGAAATATAATTTATGTAAAATTTGACGTTGGTATGGAGCTACCTTTTCAGGAAAACATAATCTCGATTGAATTTTGAGTAATTTTGGAAATAGAACCATAACCACAAGCATTGCATTTATCAGTGAAGGGATCTCATCTGCTTTAGACAAGTGTAAAATAAATGAGAGAAATCCCGCGCATCTTCTAATTACCGTCGATAGATAGATAAGTGTGAAAACGTTCATACAAAATATTTTGAAATTTAAAAGAGGAATCCAAAAATTTACTAATATATAGGGTGTTCCATTTAAAATAACAAATTTGGTGCTACTTCTAGTGGAACTGGACGTGATAGAAAGTTGAAAATATTTCAAGAGGAGAACTGATTCAGTTGTATGATAAGGATTTGTTTTCAAATTTTTAATATAACGGCAACCCCTTTAACTTTTAACGAACGGTTTAACGTAGACACCCTGTATATACCATTTTTTCACAAACAGGATATTTTAAGAATAAAACGTTCGTTTCTAAAATCCAACCTAGAAAAAAATTCTGTCAGGCGTGCAGTTAAAATAAATAATGGAACCTAAGTAATTCTAGAGAAGTAATCAAATTGACACATTTTTCAAAATATCTAGTTACCCTTCACTTTTTTTGGAAACTTTGAAAGTGTTATTTTATTGGACTCGTAAAACTACACTTCTTTGTCCATTTAACCGTTTCTCTTTCCAAGATCCCCATAGAGAACATCGAAAAAAATTCATCCTTTATAATATTAGTATTGTTATTAAAAGTCAATGTTAATTTTAAAGTTAAATGTATTACAATTGCATTACAGTTTTTTAAGGAATACAATCATATCAGTATTTTTTTTCTATTTTTCTTACACGTGCAAAAATTACCCTTCACATTTTTAAAAACCCTGTATTTAACGGGATTCACCCCGTACATTTAAGAATTAATTATAATATAAAATATAAAATAAAATATTAATATAAAATAAAATATTAATATAAAAGTTAAAATTACAATTTAAAATTTAAAATTACAATTTAAAATTTAAAATAGCGACAACTTTGAGATGACAAACAAAAACAAGTAAAAACAATACAATGCAATACGCTAGACATAAATAATTAAAATAATGAAAACCCCCGCAAGAAAGTTGCAATTATCTAAATTTGACCACAAACAAATATCGAGAGGTCTATTCGTGATAAATTAGATTTCAAGTCTGAAATATTATTTGAAAACAGTTTAAAATTGGCGTTACTTCTCAGGCCATTCTCTACTCTTAAAGTCCGTGATAAGGGTGCATCGAAAACCATTTGAAAATTAAAATTTTAAGTTAAGTAATCAAATTTGTAAAATCCTACAATTGTAAAGAATTTTAAATTCATTTAAACTTTAAAATTTGTACTCTATGATAAAAAAAATCTGAAAAAAATATATTGAATTGCAGAAGAATTTGTAAAATTCTACAAGTGTAACAAGTTTTTAATTTCAATCAAAATTAAATTTCTTCATTGGTTTAATAATTGAATTTGCTTTAAAAGTTTAAGATCTATGAACAGGACAATACATTTCTGATTTTCCGTTAAAACAATTACCAAATTAAAGCTGAAAACAAATCACAACATTCTAAACATTGTCTGGGGAAACGAAATATGCATTCTACGAATTTAAGAGTTGTAAAAAATTATTAATAGTTCAACTTCTATGTAAAAAAATAAACATTTTTGATTTCTCATCTTGGGTTAAAACAAAACAGCAATTTTCCAAAAATTGCTTAGACGGATAGAAAAAAATAAACGGAGAAATTCGTTTTAAGAGTTTAAAATTAATTGAAAAAATTATAGATTTCGGATTTCGAATAAAAATGAGTGCCAAATCCGAGATTGAAAAGAAACAGCAACACATTAAAATCGAAAATTGTACGATTTAAAAAATTAACCATTGAATGAATTTTTTTTATTGGTTATTTAAGCTCCAGAAAATAAACTCATTCGATGGTGAGCAAGTGCTATTTAGTAAGAAGGTAAATGTAATTATAAGATTATGTACGATTTGTCAATAAGCTACTAATGCCGTATTTTTTTTGTATACATTATTGTAGCATAACATAAATGAACTATTCACCTGATGGTCTCTACTATACCGTTATTTTTGTATTCAGATATTATTAAATCGCATTCAAAAAATCAATAATTTATTCCATAAATTTTATATAAATGAGCTATTGACTTAATGGTCTCTCTACTCCTATCGTTATTTGTGTTGAGAGATATTATTAAATCGCATTGAAAAATTAACAATAAATTATTCATTCAATAAAGTTTAATAAATCTCATTTAATCGCTTACCAACAGTAGGAACTATCTTCATAACTGTTAATCCATTTCCATTAATGTAATTTTCAATATTCTGCACACACTAAAACACGCGAACACTCACTCACTCGGTGGAAGGTAAACTGCCGAATCGAACGATTTTCAATGACTAAAAAGAGATTTAATCTGGAATGCGTTCATGCATCGTGGATAAGGATTGATAACGGACGACAAAAGAATGTGTTTTTTGCAAACATCTACGCCGGATACTAATTGCCTCCGGGGCAAAGGTCAAATGATTCGGCGGTTCGCACCGGGAAAAATTTTCCAGTTCCACCGGTGAGTTTGTTCGGTGTTTTAGATTTTAACAGAGCGACGGAGTGGTATTCTTAAATTTTAATTTTTGAGTTCACTGGAATTTCAAATAATTTCATTTGATCAGGCGGAGAAGTTGTGAAAATTTCTAGCAAGTTTACCGGCTCGAAAAAAATAGAAAAATAATAGTCATCGACTTTTTGGCCCATGTGAGCCTGGCATTCACTTCTTTTAAGAGACCGAATGTAAATTCAAATTTGGGAAAAAAAAAATTTTGGCCCATGTGAGCCTGGCACAAGAATCTGGTCAACAGCCAATCACGTATCTAATTTATCTGAAAAAATGAATACAATGGGGAGGAAAATCAACTTTCAAATATTCAGCCATTTAAAAAATGAACAAATTCCATGTCGACATTTATTTCTGTGGCCGTTTGCCAAAAACAGATATGTCCACTAAAACTTATTTTTTTTTGTATATTGCAAGATTTTAAAAACGTTGGTTTGAAAAGGTTAATTATAATTATACGTAAACGAAAGTAGACAATTATACAAATTTTAAAATTTCAAAATCAAACCTAAAATATCTTAAATTATAATTTTCTGGATAACATAAAAAATTTTTTTTTGCTCTCCTGAAAAGTAGGAGATACCTTTTTTTTGGCAAACTGCCACAGATTGATTCTTGTACAATTTACGTTGTGCTGCTGCCCTGGAACTAATTGCTAAAAATTTTTGGAAGTGAGAAATCAAAATTGAATGTTGATGCTCTAGCCGCAGTACTTACCGTAAACTTCAATATGAAGGAAATTTTTTTTTCACGCATTTCCGATATTTTGTTAGCCGATAAAACATTAACAAAAAATATTATTCCATTAATAATTTATGCATGTAAGCGTAATTATAACGCAATATGTTGCACATGTCAAATTTTTGGCGTCCGTGAGGGCAAGTGCAAAGAAACAATTACATCAAAAAGTTCCATAAAAAAAATTGCATGTAAGCGTAATTATAATGCAATTTGTTGCAAATTTCAAGTTTTTGGCGACCTTGAGGGCAAGTGCAAAGAAACCATTACACCAAAAAGTTCCATAAAAAAAATTGTATGTAAGCGTAATTATAACGCAATATATTGCAAATGTCAAATTTTTGGCGTCGTTTTTTGGTCAAGTGCAAAGAAACCATTACATCAAAAACTTCTATAAAAATAATGCCTAATAACAATACATCTTTAACCCGCGATTGGTGACGCCGGTCTCACGCACCGGGGTTTTTAACTGAAGATTTTTCGAAACGCCTTACTAATAGTTAATGTTTTTTTTAAATTTATGCTCTTTGATAATAAAACAAAGATATTTAATTAATTTAAGCTCTGCAATGCGGCAGCTACTCGAAATTGCAACAAAAAACAATAACGGAGAATAAAGTTATTCAACACACCCGGTCTCACAGACCAGTCACCATTGGCGGGTTAAGAGACGACAACATAAGAATAGCTCCCATCACCAATACCAAAAATGTATTCCCTAATAAAATATTCGTAAATATTTATCGATAAAATATTCGTAAATATTTATCGATAAAATATTCGTAAATATTTATCGGTAGCAACTGCTACCAACATGGCTGCAGTGTAGATTCAAAAACAAAATGGTTTTAGCACATGCACTCGTTTACCTCAAACGCCATTATTTTTTGGGAATATCTTTACTTCAAATTTCACTCACCCAAACTGATGTACGGATGACCTTGACGATCTGACCGCTGGAGATGAAGAGATCTCTGTCCGTTTCGGTTTTGATTGTGATCCTCTTCGGTTCAATCGCGGGCACATCGAATTCTTCATCGTTGGCTCTAACACGTCATCGCTCTGAAAGAAAGAATAAAATTGTTCAAGAGAGAATAAAATCATAGCTTTGAAAGAAAGAAAAAAACTGTCTAAGAAAGAATAAAATCAATCTAACAATAAGTAAGACTATAAAATAAAACATTTTGTTCTTATAATAACTATTATTTAGAAAACTAGCTGTTTATCATTTTTAGCTTCTTTTATGTAAATTAAAAAAACTTAATCATTCAAATTGTGTAAAAGTTTAATGTTTCGTTTTGGATTAAAAAATACGCATTTTTGAGCTCCAATAAATGGCCATGATTATTTGAAAAAATACACGATGAAAACACCTACTATTTAAAAATTTAAAAGTTTATATAACCATTTTGTAAAAGTTAAAAGTTTGCATTTGATTTTGAAAAATCAATTTTTTGCTGAAAATTGCCATTTTTTTATTCGATGGTGATTATTTGGAAAACTGCAAGATGAATGTGTTTAACTTCTTCTGAAATATGAAAGCCTATTCATTTCTGAACAATTTTGTAAAAGTTAAAAGTCTGCATTTGTTTTAGATTTCGGAAAATAAATTTTTGCGGTGCTGAAAATTGCCATTTTTAGATTTGATGGTGATTATTTCGAAAATTACGAGATAATTGTGTTTAACTTCTTCCGAAATATAAAAAAAAGCCCATTCATTTCTGAATAATTTTGTAAAAGTTAAAAGTCTGCATTTGTTTTAGATTTTGAAAAATAAATTTTTGCAGTGGTGAAAATTCCAATTTTTGGATTTGATGGTGATTATTTGGAAAATTACGAGATGAATGTGTTTAACTTCTTCTGAAATATAAACGCCTATTTATTTCTGAACAATTTTGTAAAAGTTAAAAGTCTGCATTTGTTTTAGATTTTGAAAATATAAATTTTTGCGGTGGTGAAAATTCCAATTTTTGGATTTGATGGTGATTATTTGAATAATTACGATATGAATGTGTTTAACTTCTTCTGAAATATGAAAGCCTATTCATTTCTGAATAATTTTGTAAAAGTTAAAAGTCTGCATTTGTTTTAGATTTTGAAAAATAAATTTTTGCGGTGGTGAAATTGCCTTTTTTTTGGTTTGATGGTGATTATTTTGAAAATTACAGGATGAATATGCTTAACTTCTTCTGAAATATAAAAGCAAAAACAATTTTGTAAAAGTTAAAAATCTGCATTTGTTTTAGTTTTTGAAAAATAAATTTTTGCGGTGGTGAAAATTGCAATTTTTGGATTTGATGGTGATTATTGGGAAAATTACGAGATGAATGTGTTTAACTACTTTTGAAATATGAAATCCTATTCATTTCTGAACAATTTTGTAAAAGTTAAAAATTTGCAAATGTTTTAGATTTTGAAAAATACATTTTTGCGGTGGTGAAAATTCCAATTTTTGGATTTGATGGTGATTATTTGGAAAATTACGAGATGAATGTGTTTAACTTCTTCTGAAATATAAAAGCCTGTTCATTTCTGAACAATTTTGTAAAAGTTAAAAGTCTGCATTTGTTTTAGATTTTGAAAAATAAATTTTTGCAGTGGTGAAAATTCCAATTTTTGGATTTGATGGTGATTATTTGGAAAATTACGAGATGAATGTGTTTAACTTCTTCTGAAATATAAACGCCTATTTATTTCTGAACAATTTTGTAAAAGTTAAAAGTCTGCATTTGTTTTAGATTTTGAAAATATAAATTTTTGCGGTGGTGAAAATTCCAATTTTTGGATTTGATGGTGATTATTTTGAAAATTACGAGATGAATGTGTTTAACTTCTTCTGAAATATGAAAGCCTATTCATTTCTGAACAATTTTGTAAAAGTTAAAAGTCTGCATTTGTTTTAGATTTCGGAAAATAAATTTTTGCGGTGCTGAAAATTGCCATTTTTAGATTTGATGGTGATTATTTCGAAAATTACGAGATAATTGTGTTTAACTTCTTCCGAAATATAAAAGCCTATTCATTTCTGAATAATTTTGTATAAGTTAAAAGTCTGCATTTGTTTTAGATTTTGAAAAATACATTTTTGCGGTGGTTTAAATTCCAATTTTTGGATTTGATGGTGATTATTTGGAAAATTACGAGATGAATGTGTTCAACTTCTTCTGAAATATAAACGCCTATTTATTTCTGAACAATTTTGTAAAAGTTAAAAGTCTGCATTTGTTTTAGATTTTGAAAAATAAATTTTTGCGGTGGTGAAAATTCCAATTTTTGGATTTGATGGTGATTATTTTGAAAATTACGAGATGAATGTGTTTAACTTCTTCTGAAATATGAAAGCCTATCCATTTCTGAACAATTTTGTAAAAGTTAAAAGTCTGCATTTGTTTTAGATTTTGAAAAATTAATTTTTGCGGGGGTGAAAATTGCCATTTTTGGATTTGATGGTGATTATTTGTAAAATTACGAGATGTATGTGTTTAACTTCTTTTGAAATAAGAAAGCCTATTCATTTCTGAACAATTTTGTAAAAATTAAAAGTCTTAATTTGTTTCTGATTTTCAAAAATCAATGCATTTTCGATTTTTGAGGTGACGAAAATGGCCATTCTTGACTTTAATGGTTATTATTCGGAAAACTACGTGTTGAAAGTTTCTACTTTTTTTATAAACTGAAAGCTTAATCATTTTTGGACAATTTTTGTAAAAGTGGCGTTCAGTTTGAATTTAGAAAAATCAATGCATTTTCAATTTTTAAATTGCTGAAAAGTGATTATTTCGATGAATCACAACTTTTTCAAATTCGAAAGCCCAATTATTTCTCAACAATTTTGCAAACGTTAGAAATCTCCATTTGTTTTAGATTTCAGGTTTTCTGTTTCTTTTTCTTAGGCTCTTTCGTGCTTGCGTCTGAAATAATGTTTTCCAAGGCGGACACTATTTTTTGCTGACACGGTCGTTCACGCGATATCGCGTGGTGAGTGTTTATGCGGGATAGTATAGTGGCCACCACACGAAATTTAAATTTTCAGTTTGGCAGTGAACGTGTTAAATTATTTAATAAAATATACAAATAAAAGAACTGTAGTATTGTTTGTGAAGTGGCAATATTAGAAATTAGCGCGAAACGTAACGCCTATCCGCCATTTACAACACGATAGATTTTAATTAAACTTATTACGCCCGACCGTAATAAAACCGAATACAGAATTTGAGCGGAAATATTTTAATTAAATAAATTCGAACGCATCGGTCGAGTGGCGCGGGAGCGCGCGCCCGCCAGAGGGCGTTTAATAACTTTAAATTAATTAAACCTCGGTTGCGAGCTGATGGGGCAAATTGCGCGCCAAAGAAAAGTTGCGAGAGCCCTGAATAATTATCGTCCGCACCACACATATCGATAGTAGAATCGATCGCATTCAAAATACTCATTGAGAATAAATTTACCGAGGTAAGTGCGCGCTTGTTTTTTTTTCTGGGAGAACAATCCCCGATTTCGATTTCTAATAAACGTTAATACGATTCAATTTACAGACGCTTGCCGGTTTCATTACGGTTATCACTAGCGAATTTATAATTTTTAAGGAGTTGTAATTGAAACTGCCTTATCTACTTGTAACATATACGCCGGCAATGTGTAACGCATGTAATATTATGCGCAAATAAAAATAAATCAATAATTTCAAATTGGTCGTGCAATAAATTTGGGTGTTTTTTAAATCACAAGATGCAAATTTCATTTTTTCTAAAAATCAAGTTTCGAGGGTTGACATTATGTTTACAGTGGGGGTACAGTGATCATTTTCCAGTATGTCAAAAATACAATATTTCTGGATGCATTTGGGAAATTTGAAGCTAATTCTGGCAGTCACTATTTTTTTAGAATTTTTTAAATCACAAGATGCAAATTTCGTTTTTCTAAAAATCAAGTTTCGAGGGTTGACATTTTGTTTCCAGTGGGGGTGCAGTGATTATTTTCTAGTATGTCAAAAATACAATATTTCTAGATGCATTTGGGAATTTTAAAGGTAATTCTGGCAGTCATTATTTTTTTAGAATTTTTTAAATCACAAGATGCAAATTTCGTTTTTCTAAAAATCAAGTTTCGAGGGTTGACATTTTGTTTCCAGTGGGGGTACAGTGATCATTTTCCAGTATGTCAAAAATACAATATTCCTGGATGGATTTGGGAAATTTGAAGCTAATTCTGGCAGTCACTATTTTTTTAGAATTTTTTAAATCATAAGATGCAAATTTCGTTTTTCTAAAAATCGAGTTTCGAGGGTTGACATTTTGTTTCCAGTGGGGGTACAGTGATCATTTTCCAGTATGTCAAAAATACAATATTTCTAGATGCATTTGGGAAATTTGAAGCTAATTCTGGCAGTCACTATTTTTTTAGAATTTTCTAAATCACAAGATGCAAATTTCGTTTTTCTAAAAATCAAGTTTCGAGGGTTGACATTTTGTTTCCAGTGGGGGTACAGTGATCATTTTCCAGTATGTTAAAAATACTATATTCCTGGATGCATTTGGAAAATTTGAAGCTAATTCTGGCGGTCACTATTTTTTTAGAATTTTTTAAATCACAAGATGCAAATTTCGTTTTTCTAAAAATCAAGTTTCGAGTGTTGACATTTTGTTTCCAGTGGGGGTACAGTGATCATTTTCCAGTATGTCAAAAATACAATATTCGTGGATGCATTTGGGAAATTTGAAGCTAATTCTGGCAGTCACTATTTTTTTAGAATTTTTTAAATCACAAGATGCAAATTTCGTTTTTCTAAAAATCAAGTTTCGAGGGTTGGCATTTTGTTTCCAGTGGGGGTACAGCGATCATTTTCCAGTATGTCAAAAATACAATATTTCTGGATGCATTTGGGAAATTTGAAGCTAATTCTGGCAGCCACTATGTTTTTAGAATTTTTTAAATCACAAGATGCTAATTTCGTTTTTCTAAAAATCAAGTTTCGAGGGTTGACATTTTGTTTCCAGTGGGGGTACAGTGATCATTTTCTAGTATGTCAAAAATACAATATTTCTGGATGCATTTGGGAAATTTGAAGCTAATTCTGGCAGTCACTATTTTTTTAGAATTTTTTAAAGCACAAGATGCTAAATTCGTTTTCTCTAAAAATCAAGTTTCGAGGGTTGACATTTTGTTTCCAGTGGGGGCAGAGTGATCATTTTCCAATATGTCAAAAATACAATATTTCTGGATGCATTTGGGAAATTTGAGGCTAATTCTGGCAGTCACTATTTTTTTAGAATTTTTTAAAGCACAAGATGCTAATTTCGTTTTTCTAAAAATCAAGTTTCGAGGGTTGACATTTTGTTTCCAGTGGGGGTACAGTGATCATTTTCCAGTATGTCAAAAATACAATATTTCTGGATGCATTTGGGAAATTTGAAGCTAATTCTGGCAGTCACTATTTTTTTAGAATTTTTTAAAGCACAAGATGCTAAATTCGTTTTCTCTAAAAATCAAGTTTCGAGGGTTGACATTTTGTTTCCAGTGCGGGTACAGGGATCATTTTCCAGTATGTCAAAAATACAATATTTCTGGATGCATTTGAGAAATTTGAAGCTAATTCTGGCAGTCACTATTTTTTTAGAATTTTTTAAATCACAAGATGCAAATTTCGTTTTTCTAAAAATCAAGTTTCGAGTGTTGACATTTTGTTTCCAGTGGGGGTACAGTGATCATTTTCCAGTATGTCAAAAATACTATATTTCTGGATGCATTTGGGAAATTTGAAGCTAATTCTGGTAGCCACTTTTTTTTCAGAATTTTTTTAATCACAAGATGCAAATTCCGTTTTTCTAAAAATCAAGTTTCGAGTGTTGACATTTTGTTTCCAGTGGGGGTACAGTGATCATTTTCCAGTATGTCAAAAATACTATATTTCTGGATGTATTTGGGAAATTTGAAGCTAATTCTAGCAGTCACTATTTTTTTAGAAATTTTTAAATCACAAGATGCAAATTTCGTTTTTCTAAAAATCAAGTTTCGAGGGTTGACATTTTGTTTCCAGTGGGGGTACAGTGATCATTTTCCAGTATGTCAAAAATACAATATTTCTGGATGCATTTGGGAAATTTGAAGCTAATTCTAGCAGTCATTATTTTTTTAGAATTTTTTTAATCACAAGATGCAAATTTCGTTTTTCTAAAAATCAAGTTTCGAGGGTTGACATTTTGTTTTCAGTGGGGGTACAGTGATGATATTCCAGTATGTCAAAAATACAATATTCCTGGATGCATTTGGGAAATTTGAAGCTAATTCTGGCAGTCACTATTTTTTCAGAATTTTTTAAATCACAAGATGCAAATTTCGTTTTTCCTAAAAATCAAGTTTCGAGGGTTGACATTTAGTTTCCAGTAGGGGTACAGTGATCATTTTCCAGTATGTCAAAAATACAATATTTCTGGATGCATTTGGGAAATTTGAAGCTAATTCGGGCAGTCACTATTTTTTTAGAATTTTTTAAATCACAAGATGCAAATTTCGTTTTTCTAAAAATCAAGTTTCGAGGGTTGAAATTTTGTTTCCAGTGGGAGTACAGTGATCATTTTCTAGTATGTCAAAAATACAATATTTCTGGATGCATTTGGGAAATTTGAAGCTAGTTCTGGCAGTCACTATTTTTTTAGAATTTTTTAAAGCACAAGATGCTAAATTCGTTTTTCTAAAAATCAAGTTTCGAGGGTTGACATTTTGTTTCCAGTGGGGGTACAGTGATCATTTTCCAGTATGTCAAAAATACAATATTCGTGGATGCATTTGGGAAATTTGAAGATAATTCTGGCAGTCACTATTTTTTTAGAATTTTTTAAATCACAAGATGCAAATTTCGTTTTTCTAAAAATCAAGTTTCGAGGGTTGACATTTTGTTTCCAGTGGGGGTACAGTGATCATTTTCCAGTATGTCAAAAATACAATATTCGTGGATGCATTTGGGAAATTTGAAGCTAATTCTGGCAGTCACTATTTTTTTAGAATTTTTTAAATCACAAGATGCAAATTTCGTTTTTCTAAAAATCAAGTTTCGAGGGTTGACATTTTGTTTCCAGTGGGGGTACAGTGATCATTATCCAGTATGTCAAAAATACAATATTCCTGGATGCACTTGGGAAATTTGAAGATAATTCTGGCAGTCACTATTTCTTTAGAATTTTTTAAATCACAAGATGCAAATTTCGTTTTTCTAAAAATCAAGTTTCGAGGGTTGACATTTTGTTTCCAGTGGGGGTACAGTGATCATTTTCCAGTATGTCAAAAATACAATATTCTTGGATGCACTTGGGAAATTTGAAGCTAATTCTGGCAGTCACTATTTTTTTAGAATTTTTTAATCACAAGATGCGAATTTCGTTTTTCTAAAAATCATGTTTCGAGGGTTGGCATTTTGTTTCCAGTGGGGGTACAGCGATCATTTTCCAGTATGTCAAAAATACAATATTTCTGGATGCATTTGGGAAATTTGAAGCTAATTCTGGCAGCCACTATTTTTTTAGAATTTTTTAAATCACAAGATGCAAATTTCGTTTTTCTAAAAATCAAGTTTCGAGGGTTGACATTTTGTTTCCAGTGGGGGTACAGCGATCATTTTCCAGTATGTCAAAAATACAATATTTCTGGATGCATTTGGGAAATTTGAAGCTAATTCTGGCAGCCACTATTTTTTTAGAATTTTTTAAATCACAAGATGCTAAATTCGTTTTTCTAAAAATCAAGTTTCGAGGGTTGACATTTTGTTTCCAGTGGGGGTACAGTGATCATTTTCCAGTATGTCAAAAATACAATATTCGTGGATGCATTTGGGAAATTTGAAGATAATTCTGGCAGTCACTATTTTTTTAGAATTTTTTAAATCACAAGATGCAAATTTCGTTTTTCTAAAAATCAAGTTTCGAGGGTTGACATTTTGTTTCCAGTGGGGGTACAGTGATCATTTTCCAGTATGTCAAAAATACAATATTTCTGGATGCATTTGGGAAATTTGAAGCTAATTCTGGCAGCCACTATTTTTTTAGAATTTTTTAAATCACAAGATGCAAATTTCGTTTTTCTAAAAATCAAGTTTCGAGGGTTGACATTTAGTTTCCAGTGGGGGTACAGTGATCATTTTCCAGTATGTCAAAAATACAATATTTCTGGATGCATTTGGGAAATTTGAAGCTAATTCTGGCAGCCACTATTTTTTTAGAATTTTTTAAATCACAAGATGCAAATTTCGTTTTTCTAAAAATCAAGTTTCGAGGGTTGGCATTTTGTTTCCAGTGGGGGTACAGTGATAATTTTCTAGTATGTCAAAAATACAATTGAGATTTGATTATAATTGAAATGTAAAATGGTGATTGTGCCAAGGAAGGTAACGGGCGCAAAACATTTGCATAGTCGGCCGAAGATGTTTGATACGCCGTGAGATACGAGCATATGGTCAATATAGCGTTATCGAGGCATATTCTCGCATGCTATCTGATCAATAAATAACGCAATTAAAAATGTAAATGCAGCCATGAAATTCCCGGAATATAATTACGACTACGTTGGAGGTACGGATGGAAAAGTGGTTGGCTGGTCGATTGTTGTGCGAGCACAAACACACAACACACACACTAACACACACACACATAAGGCTTTCTCGATTGTTTACGTAATTCAAGAGTGACATAATCAAAATTAGCTCTTGACGGACTGAATAAATACAGGAAGTCTGGCGGTCACGAAGGATGCTCACTTGATTGACAGGGAATAAGGAACGGGGATCGTGTTCCAACTCCAACACAGACTACACACACACACACATACACACTAACACTAACACCGAGTTAGACACCAGCAGAAACAATTGATAATGTAGTCCAATTACCAAACACTCTTGGCTCTATCGATTGACTCGTTGTATTATTCAGCAACCGTAAAGGTTAACAATGTCCTAAAATATGCATTGGACGTCACTCCTGTCCGACTTCCACTTGTCTAACGCATTTTATTTTATTAAAAGTCTCGGGGGCATAGAGCACCCCACGGAACATTTCCACTTCTCAATTTTATCAATATTACATGTACCGTATTCGGCGGCGGCGAGGCAGGGAAAGGCGGGGGCGGGAAGGGAGGGTTGAGAACAACTTTGCCCATAGACGTATAAGCCTGACACTGCCCACTTCCATTAACAATATGAAATTCGCATGTTTCTTTCTTATTTAATACAGTTTCTTGTTTCCAACTGCTGCTATCTTCCCTTATAACTTTCCGTTTATAATAAACTTTAAATTAAATGTTCCCCACATCTCATAAATAACGCCACACCGCAAAAGACAATGGGATAACTTTATTTCGCTCTCCTCAATCTGACACGAGTACACAAATATTTATCGATTCCTTTACAATTTCCGTTTCCTCTTTGCACTTCCATCCGCGCCCCCAAGACGCAAAACCGTTTTTGCTGAGGAACTTACTGCAAATACAATTTCTCCTGCATAACGCATAAATGTCGTTATTGTTATGTGCGCAAGAAATGCACGACTGCTTATTTTTAAATTCTAATATTTCTTTGCTTGTGAAATGTAAAATGAGCAGATTCTTCTTCGACCCTTCAGGGCTCAGGGGTTAGAGTTTCTATAGCATTAAATCTTCATCAGAAGAACGAGAGAAATCGATTGGCGTAAAAAAATTGACAACAAAAAAATTGGTAAGAAAATTTTGAAAAAAAGTCAATTTTTTCAGGCTTTGAACGACCGTGGCGGCTAAACGAGAAGAATCCAAATTGAACGCGGTTTACAAATCTGTGATCCTTCGGTGCAAATTAGTCGGGTTCTATTAAAATTAGCGATTTTGAATTTTTGACGAAAACTTGAAAAACTATAGAAGGATCCCCCCCCTTCCTACTTTTGCTCAAAAATTGGCTTTGAAATGATTTCCTGAAGAAACCTCTGATTCGATTCGGGGTTTATTTACGTCACTGGAAAGAACAAGACCCTTCAGAAAATATACTTGCGCAAGTAGAAATGTCAATTTGGAGCCCTTGACGCGGCAGCAAAGAAAACTCGAAAATGGCAAAAATCGAAAAAATCAACTTTTCTAATAATCATCGTAGACCCTTAAGTTATACCTTTTTTTCATCGAAAAACAAGACTAATGGATTGGCGTTATAAAATTTCATCTAGTCACTAAGGAAAATTTTTAAAATTGTTTTTTTAAACATTTTTTTGGGTGGGATTATTTTAATATTTAGCAAAGAGGAATTTACAGAATTCCTCGAAATCTAATCCCGAATGTATTTTGAGTAAACTTCTAAAGTTTCAAGTCGATAGCATTTGTTTTTATATTTTATAGCATTTGTTTTTATATTTTTTCAAGTCGCCGAATTTATAAAAAAAAAAAAAAAACTTTTCCTCTTTTCACATGGAATTATTTTAAAATTTAGCGAAGAGAAATCTTCGAAATTTCATAGAATTCACTCCCAAATGTATTTTGATAAAAATTTTAAAGTTTCAAGTCGATAGCATTTGTTTTTATATTTTTTTCGAGTCAACGAATTTATAAAAAAAAATATATAAAACTTTTCCTCTTTTCACATGGAATTATTTTAAAATTTAGCAAAGAGAAATATTCAAAATTTCACAGAATTCACTCCCAAATGTATTTTGATTATTTTTTTTAAGTTTCAAGTCGATAGCATTTGTTTTTATATTTTTTTCGAGTCAACGAATTTATAAAAAAAAATATATAAAACTTTTCCTCTTTTCACATGGAATTATTTTAAAATTTAGCAAAGAGAAATCTTCAAAATTTCACAGAATTCACTCCCAAATGTATTTTGATAAAATGTTTAAAGTTTCAAGTCGATAGCATTTGTTTTTATATTTTTTTCGAGTCAACGAATTTATAAAAAAAAAGAAAATTATAAAACTATTCCTCTTTTCACACGAAATTATTTTAAAATTTAGCAAAGAGAAATTTGTAACATTTTACGGAATCTAATCCCAAATGTTATTTGAGTAAATTTCTAAAGTATCAAGTCGATAGCAATTGTTTTTATGTTTTTTTTTCAAGTCACCAAAATTATCACATTTTTCAAAAACCTTTTCTTCTTTTTGTGTGGGATTATTTTAAAATTTTGTGAACAGAAGTCCGCAGCAGTTTTCAGAATCTAATCCCGAATCTATTTTGAGTAAATTTCAAAAGTGTCAAGTCGATAGCAATTGTTTTTATATATTTTTCAAGTCATCGAAGTTTTTACATTTTTTTTTAACACGTTTCGTCTTCTTGCGTGAGATTATTTTAAAATCTAGCAAAGAGAAATCCGCAAAATTTTACAGAATCCACCCCCAAATGTATTTTGATTAAATTTCCAAAGTTTCAAGCCGATAACATTTGTTTTTATATTTTTTTCGAATTTATAAAAAAAAGACTTTTCCTCTTTTTCCATCGGATTATTTAAAAAATTATCAACGAGAAATCTGCAACATTTCACGAAATCTAATCCCAAATGTTATTTGAGTAAATTTCTAAAGTATCAAGTCGATAACAATTGTTTTTATGTTTTTTTCAAGTCACCAAAATTATTACATTTTTCAAAAACCGTTTCTTCTTTTTGTGTGGGATTATTTTAAAATTTAGTGAACGGAAATCTGCAGCAGTTTTCAGTATCTAATCCCGAATCTATTTTGAGTAAATTTCAAAAATGTCAAGTCGATAGCAATTGTTTTTATATATTTTTCAAGTCATCGAAGTTTTTACATTTTTTTTAAACGCTTCCTCTTCTTGCGTGGGATTATTTTAAAATTTAGCAAAGAAAAATCTGCAAAATTTCACAGAATCCACCCTCAAATGTATTTTGATTAAATTTTCAAAGTTTCGAGTCGATAGCAATTGTTTTCATATATTTTTCAAGTCATCGAATTTTTTACATCGATAAAATCAACTTTTTTAATAATCATCGTAGACCATTAAGTTATACCTCTTTTTTCACCAGAAGAACGAGATAAATCGATTGGAGTTAAAAAAATTCATCTAGAAAAAATTGTAAAAAAATGGCAAGTCACTATGGAAAATTTTGAAAAAGTCGATTTTTTCAGACTTTGAACGGCCGTAGCGGCTAAACGAAAAATCAAAATCGAACGCGGTTTTTAATTCCGTGCTCCTTGGGTGCAGATTAGTCGGATTCAATTAAAATAGACAATTTTTAATTTTTGACGAAAACTTGAAAAACTACCCAGCTTCTTACTTTTGATAAAAAATTGCGTTTAAAATGATTTTCTGAAGAAACCACCGGTTGGATTCGGGATTTCTATACGTCACTTGAAAGATCCCTTCAATACCCTTCAGAAAATGTACTTGTGCAAGAATAAATGTTAATTTGAAGCCTATGACGCGGCAGCAAAGAAAATTCGAAAATGGAAAAAATCGAAAAAATCAACTTTTTTAATAATCATCGTAGATCATTAAGTTATACCTTTATTTTCATCAGAAGAAAGAGACAAATCAATTGGCGTTAAAAAATTTAATCTGGAAAAAATTGCAAAAAAGTTGGCAAGTCACTATGGAAAATTTTGAAAAAAGTCGTTTTTTTCAGACTTTTAATTGCCGTAGCGGCTAAACGAAGAATCCAAATCGAACGCGGTTTTCAAAACCGTGCTCCTTGGGTGCAGATTAGTCGGATACAATCAAAATTGGCGATTTTTAATTTTTGACGAAAACTTGAAAAACTACCCAAGGGTCCCCCCTTCTTATTTTTGCTCAAAAATTGCATTTGAAATGATTTCCTGAAGAAACCACTGGTTCGATTCGGGGTTTCTATACGTGACTGGAAAGATCCCTTCAATACCCTTTGGAAAATTCACTTGCGCGACCACAAATGTTAATTTGAAGCCCGTGACGCGTCAGCAAAGAAAACTCGAAAATAAAAAAAATCGAAAAAATCAACTTTTTTAATAATCATCGTAGACAATTAAAGTGTACCTTTTTTTCATCAGAAGAACGAGAGAAATTGATTGGCGTTAAAAAATTTCAGCCATCTTAAATAGCAAAAAAGTTAGTGTTTTAATCATTTTATTAAAGAGTGGTCGGTTCAAATATTTCAATACATTATCATTAACCGCCCCCCGGTCTTTCCCTCAAAACTCATTTTATAATTCACCGGCTCTCGGCGGGCGAACCGCCCCATTTAACCTCAATTTATTCGCCACTACTCGGATGACTTCTGTAAACATAAAAATTATATCTTCAACGGTCCCGGGCGGGCCTTTATTGCTCCGCGGAACCCTTCCGAAACAATGGGAATACATTTTAATAAGGGACCCAACGGGTCGGAATTAATAGGCACCAAATTATTTAAATATAAATTTGAGCCGTTGGGGCCTCTTCTCGCCGTTGCCGCCGCAGCAGCGGCCGCGCGAATTTTTCCATTTACCGTCCGAAAATTAATTAATCACGTTCCCTTTCACATATTATATTTATTAATAAATTATTTGAGCCCTTTCAGCGTTTCGCGTCCGTTTTAATATATTTCATTTATGGCCGCCGACGTTTTTCAAAAGCCCGCGAGATTTCTGAAAGAGCCGAGAAGATAAATTCGGTTAAAGTTTCATTAATTTCGTTTGTTGAAAACTGTTTTAAATGATCATCATAGGACATTAAAAGTACAGGTTTTTTTTTTCTTCATCAGGAGAATGAGAGGAATCGATTGTCGTTTTAAAATTTCAGTTGGCTAAAAAAAATTTTTTTAACGGGAATATCCGTTTTGAGGTCCCTAGAGACGATTTCAGAATTTTCTGGAAAAAAAAAATGTTTGTGCTGTGTCTGTGTCTGCTGCCTGTCTCAAAAACTACTGCAGCAATTAACACGAAACTCGGAACGCAAATGTTATATGACAATTCGAAGACCTGAAAAGCTTTTGGTTAAAGTTTAATTAATTTTGTTTGTTGAAACATGTATTTAATGATCACTCTAGACCGTTAAAAGTACATGTTTTTTTTTCTTCATCGGGAGAACGAGAGAAATTGATTGTTTTAAAATTTCAGGTGGCTAAAAAAATTTTCCAATTTTTTTTAATGGAAATATCCGTTTTGAGGTCCCTAGAGGCGATTACAACATTTTCAGGAGAAAAAAAATGTGCTGTGTGTGTGTCAAAAACGACTACAGCAATTAACAGGAAAGTAAGTAAAGTAAGGAAAGTAGGAAAGTGTAAACTAAACGAAAAACTCTAAAGATGGATTAATTAACTGGTTCTACATTCTTTTTATATTACATAAATAAAATATTCACTTTATCGGAGCACATCTGGAATTAGTTTCAAGCCGACCCCTGGCATTTCTCTCTTTTTCGGGGCGATCTCTTCTGCAGGCAGAAGCAGATAAAGTAAGTCGATACTGGCGCGATAAATTGATTTATTCGGGAGTGAAGTAATGAGATGGTGGGCCCCGGTCCCGGGCTCTCTCCCATCGATCAGGCTCTGGATGTGATTGTAAATCCCCCCGACTTGAAATATCCAATATAATTAAGTTTCCGGTCGAACAGCTTTCCGCGTTTCCATCCCGTGTTACTCTCCGCAACCGCAGCGAAGCGGCAACTCCACCGATGGAACTAACTAGAAATACAACCGCAACCTGGAACGACGAATATTGGAATTTTCACACACACACACACACTCACACACACGCATGCACATACATATGAACACAAACCGGGACCCTTATCAATTCTAGACGAAAAAGGATTTATGTACCGAACGCCACAAATCACCGGAGCGGGCGAAAGTGCGCCCGGATTCAATTACTTCCATGCCTAATCAAAACGGGAAAAAAAAAAGCGCAAGAATTGCGTCCGCAGTGTTCTCACAATAATACGGATAATGAAACCACGTCCGTCTAATTTCACCCAATTTAAGATAATCGCCAGCATTATCCGTCCGTCCGACGCTAATTACTAGAAAACTGAAAATATAATCGTCCGTCACTGTTTAATTTAACATTCCCATGCACATCTGGACCTGTCCACTCTTATCAAAATTAAAATTATTATAATCAACCATGTACCCGATAATTGCAATGGCTGTAAAAAAATAAAATAAACGCAGTTAGAACTAATTATTTGAGAAACTGCTTCTGACTCAAATCTAGAAAAAATTGCCATCAGTTATGCTGCATTTTATAATTATACTATATTTTTTATTCAACTTCTCCGTCGGATGTTGCTAATTTTTCTTTTGGGGTGATATTCGAACCATTCCCAGAGATTACGCAATAATGATGTTAAAGTCAAGTTTACGGTAAGTTGGCATGTAAGAGGATATATTAACAATATATTTCATTTGCTTCGATGACTGAAAAACAAATCGAATTCGGAAGCGCTGAGTTTTTAATTTCATTTTTTTTTTCAAAGTTCGCAAACTCACATAGAAAGTTCCATATTAATAATTAGATAAATAAAAAAAAAACTTTTAGGCAAGCACGTTCGGCAGACATGAAACAAAATGTCGAAGCCTGAAAAAAAAATTCAAAATGATTTTTGGAAAGAGCTTGGCTCACGCATTGACATAAAGAAAGCTGCAGCCAGAAATACCAATGGATTTTGAGAACTGCAACAGTGATGATAATTTATCCGCACGTTTCCGTGACGGTGATTTATCCCACGTGATAATGAAAATGGTTTCCGTGACCAGGATTTTTTTTTATTTGCTTGTTGTGAAGCGATTTTTTATACTTCAAAATTTTTTGTACGCTACACATGTAAGTTAAGATCATGGTATTACTCGGAGATAGTGTGTTAAGATAAAAAATGGTGATGTGGCCATCATATTACTTTCTCCGACTGATAGTATCATAGCCATTTATATTTACACTATCATGGTTTATTTTCTATTTAAATCATATTTTAAATGTACATCGAGCATTTTGTAGACTCGCATGAAACTGACGTTTAAAACGTCAAAATTATAAAAGATGGAAAAATTATACTTTAAATTCAAAAACTCAGTTTACTCAAAAACTAAAAAGATTTCGAAAAAAACGTATTCTTTATAAGTTGTTCATTTTGGAATTCTCTACAAATATTATTAACATAAATTTGCTGTGACTATTATCGTTTCATAATTATAAACAAACAAAAAAAATAATAATTTTTTTTCTCGAATAACAATGATTTTATGAAAAATGTTTTCAAACAAAATAATCTCATTTTCTTATTTTCTTCAATATTTGTTAAAATGTTTTTGTGATATTTTTCATATTTAAAAAAATATTGGCAAAAAACAAAAAATAGTTAAGGTAAACACCCACTTCCGGTGTACGAAATTTTATCAAAACTTTTCAGTTCTTCGGATTATCAAATAAGACATATGTTCAAAGTTTCATATCAATTGGTCTATTAGTTTTTGAGATACAGCGCGCACAGACAGACACACAGCATACACACACACACACACAGCCGCAAAAAAATCCAGAAATTGTTAAAATGGCATCTAGGGACCCCACAACGGATATTTCCGTAAAAAAAAAATTTGAAAAAAAATCACGATCACAATACTTTCTCGTACTTCGTAACGGAGAAAGTAAAAATGCAGAACAAAAAAATTAAAATTCATGTAAAGGAAGCATAATTTGCCATTTTGTACCCAAAAGCAATAACTCTTTCGCTCAAAGTAAGTTTTCGACCAGAAACTCGAAAATAATAGCCAAAACATAAAAAAATTCACGCATTAAATCAATAATTCAAGTTCAAAAAATTAAAATATTGGACATAAAATCAGAAATTTAGATCAAAAATCAAAAAATCGGGGCTAAAAATCCAAAATGTAGATTAACAAATAGCTAATTAACAAACAAATCGAAAATTAACAAACAAATCAAAAATTTCGGCTTTAATAAAGAAAATTTAGGAGAGAAGAAACTCAGAAATTATAGCCAAAAAATAAAATTAAAAAACAGTAATGTGGCAATTATTCTACTTTCTCCGATTTTATGGTAAAACAGCTATTTATATTTATACTTTCATGGTGTATTTTCAATTTAAATCAAATTTTAAATGTACATCAAGGTTTGTAGGATTAGATGAAACTGGCGGTTGAAACCTCAAAATTGTAAAAGAAGGAAATAAAAAATTATGCTTCAAATTTTAATAGCTTACTCAAAAACTAAAGATATTTGAAAAAAAAACTTATTCTTTATAAATTTTTCATTTCAATATTTTCTACAATTATTATTAATATACATTTGATGTAACTATTATCTTTTCATAATTATAAACCAAAAATGGAAAAATAGGAAACAAATTTTTTTCTCGAAAACCATTTTTAAGAAAAATATTTTTAAACAAAAGATGTTCATTTCTTAGTTGTCTTCATTATTTGTTTAAATGTTTTTGTAATATTTTTCATATTTAAAAAATTATTGGAAATTTTTTTTTTCTCGAAAACCATTTTTAAGAAAAATATTTTCAAACAAAAGATGTTCATTTCTTAGTTGTCTTTATTATTTGTTTAAATGTTTTTGTAATATTTTTCATATTTTAAAAATTATTGGAAAAAACACAAAAAAACGGTTACTTCTGATGTACGAAATTTTACCAAAAGCTTTTCAGTTCTTCGAATTGTCAAATCAGACTTATGTGCAAAGTTTTATGTTATTTACAGTTTTAGTTTTTGAGATACAGCGCGCACAGAGAGACACACAAACACATTTTTTTTCAGAAATTTTTGAAATTGCCTCTAGGGACCTCAAAACGGATATTTCCGAATTTTCGCGATCACAATACTTCGTAACAATACTTCGTAACGGAGAAAGTAAAGATTCACGCAATTAAATCAATAGTTCAAGTTAAAAAATCTAAAATATTGGACACAAAATCAGAAATTTAGACCAAAAATTCAAAATTTGGGGCTAAAAATCAAATACAGATTAAAAAATCGAAAATGTTAACAAACAAATCGAAAATTTCGGCCCAAATAAAGAAAATTTCGGCCAAAATAAAGAAAATTTAGGAAACAAGAAACTCGGAAATAATAACCAGAAATTAAAAAAACAATCACGCAATAAAATCAATAGTTCAAGTTAAAAAAAAACTCAAATGTAGGCCACAAAATCAGAAATTTAGACCAAATATCAAAAATTCGGGACTAAAAATCAAATAAAGAGATTAAAAAATCGAAAATTTTAACAAACAAATCGATCATTTCAGGCAAAATAAAGAAAATTTAGGACAGAAGAAATTTGGATAGAATAGCAAAAAAAATTTTAAAAAAATCACGCAATAAAATCAATAGTTCAAGTTAGAGAAACTAAAATATAGGACACAAAATCAGAAATTTAGACCAAAAATCAAAAATTCTGGACTAAAAATCAAATATAGAGATTAAAAAATCGAAAATTTTAACAAACAAATTGAAAATTTCAGGCAAAATAAAGAAAATTTACGGCAGAAGAAATTCGGATAGAATAGCAAAAAAAAACTAAAAAAAATCACGCAACAAAATCCATAGTTCGAGTTAAAAAATCTAAAATATAGGTCACAAAATCAGAAATTTAGACCAAAAATAAAAAATTCGGGGGTAAAAATTAAATACAGAGATTAAAAAATCGAAAATTTTAACGAACAAATCAAAAATTTCAGGCAAAATAAAGAAAATTTAGGGCAGAAGAAATTCGGATAGAATAGCCAAAAAAAAAAACTAAAAAAAATCACGCAACAAAATCTATAGTTCGAGTTAAAAAATCTAAAATATAGGTCACAAAATCAGGAATTTAGACCAAAAATAAAAAATTCGGGGGTAAAAATTAAACACAGAGATTAATCGAAAATTTTAACGAACAAATCGAAAATTTCGGCTAAAATAAAGAAAATTTAGGTCAAAAGAAACTAAATAATAGCCAAAAATACAAAAAAATCAATAGTTCAAGTTAAAATAAAATCTAACATATAGGACACACAATCAGAAATTTATTATTTATTTATTATTATTTATTTTTTTAAATATATTTATGTATTTATTTTAATGATTTGACGTCTCACATCCGCTCAAATGTTTACCTATTTGTAAATGCTTTTATGTAGTGGCTGTAGTGAATAAAGAATACTTTACTTTACTTTACTAGAACAAAAATCAAAAATGCAGATTAATAAATAAAAAATTAAGAAAATAAATCGAAAATTAACAAAAAAATCGAAAATTTCAGTCAAGAAACTAGGAAATGATAGGCAAAAAAAATAAAAAGAAATCACGCAATAAAATCAATAATTCAAGTTAACAAATCTAAGATATAGGACACAACAAAATCAGAAATTTAGACCAAAAATACAAAATTCGGGACAAAACTAAAAAATGCAGATACCATACAGATCGAAAATTTCAGAACATTTATATAATACAAAAATAACAGCCGTGTGTGACTGAATGGCAGCCCAAGTAAAAAAAAAAAGAAAATTTAGGACAAAATCTTGGAAATAATAGCCAAAACATACAAATATTCACGCAATACAAACAATTTTTTTTTTCAGCTTGTCAACTCTAATGAAAAAGTTGACTGCAGCAAACGATCCACCATTATCTATATCAGTGATTCCCAAAGTGGGCGCCACCGCCCCCTACTGGGTGCTACAGCAATTCAGGGGGGCGCTGATGGCGTGTCAACACAGAAGAATTTCCGCAGTTACAAGAAGTAACTCCAAATAATTCAATAAATAGTTTCATAATTTAAAAGTTCAATGTTTCTATTTTACACTATTCTTTACTATATTTTGCGAAAAAGGTAGAAACATAATTACATATATATTTTCTATTAATTGCTATCAAAATTAAAAAAATATCATTTCCAGGGGGCGCTAAGGAATGTTTTTTTTCTGGAAAGGGGGCGGTAGGGCAAAGAAGTTTGGAAACCACTGATCTATATTAACAATTAGACAAATTAAAAAAACCCTACTCCCTTTGAAAACTGAAAAAATTAACTTCTCTGCATCGCGGTAGGAATTTATTGATCTTAATTTTTTTCAAAGTTCGTCAACTTCCTTAAATAAGTTAGGTATAGCGATCGATTCAGAATGCTCCATATTAACAATTATAAAAAAAAAACTTCAGTTCATTTGATGACTGGAATAAAACTAATTTCTCGTGTCAGATTTTTTAAATTATTTCATTTTAATATTATTAATAGAAACAATTACTTTTTCAAACTTTCACTTTCTTCGATGATTAAAAAAATTATTGTTTCTCCGCCGCGCTTGGATTCAGAGGCGTCGATTTTTTCCAAAGTTCGCCAAATCCCAAAAAAAAAATTTTTTTTTTAATTGTCGGAATCATCTATATCGATCTCAAAATGGAAATTTCCGTTGTGAAAAATTAAAATTGAAATTTGCCGTGTTGGTGATCTAATAGTTATCTTCACTGTCTGAATCACTATAATTTCATGGTCGCAATTTTCGACTAAAATTATGATGAAAACCTGAATATCTACAAAAAAAAAATCTGCTTATCCGCTTTTAAATTAGTTGATATAAGTAGATACCATCTATCAACTAAATCTGTTGACCCGCAGATATCGCCCGTTATTAGGCCACCATCGCCACCTTTGCGATAAGAACGTGGCGCTGCTCTTCAAGCTCGGTAATTTCCGATCGGAAGACATACCGCCAACGTTTTTGTATCGCAATAAAAACACGTTTTCTCACATTTACAGATGAAGCTATGCCCCGCATTAATATTAATTACGGTTGAGTTTACCATTGAAAAGGCCGTGTGAGACTGCGTGGCTTCGGAATTATACAATCGTAAGTGTAATTTATGCAAATAATTAGGTCCGTCCATTTTTCAGGCGCACCATAAATCTGAGGTAATCTCGCGTACGGGAGCCAGTTATTTATTAGGTTTTAAATGATTAATTTATTAAATTACACAAACTATAATCACCATAAATAATGTCTAAACAAGACTTGTGAATGTGCGTATGTTTAGGTTGTAATGTATTCAATTATCATTTTCTTGCAGAGACGAGAACGTTAATGGATTTTGGCTTGTTGAAAATTAAGAATGCGCCAACAAGCCAAAATCGTTTCTGGAGAAAATTGCGTATTTTATGATTTTGTTATTTTAAACTCATTAGCGGCGTTCACACGTACGTTCTTTCGTGCGTTCTTGGAACGCCTCGTTCAATCGCGTGTGGAACGTGGCGTTCCAATCGTGTTGAGGAAAAGTGTACTTAATTTCAACAGGATAAATTCGAGCATGTGAATGCCATCAGTCGTGCGTAGAATTTAAAGCAGACTAGAAAAATTCAAGGCGGTAACAAGTTTGCTTTTTTTAGACTGAGCGATTGAACGTGCGTGTGAATGCAAGAACATCACACAGTCTGAAAAACACAAACTTGTTGTCCCGCTCTTGTTACCGCCTTGAAATTTTTAAGTTTTGGTCAGTAAGGAGATGCATTTGGGCATTGCATAAATAATAGTCACTAAAAAAGCCACAAATTATCCCAAGTCACGAAAGTATGCGGTAAAAATTAGAATATTTAAAGTTTTAAGGTATTTTAAATTCCGCCATCGAGTAACCTTTTACTTTTACTTATGAAAATATAAATGAATCTTCGAGTAACCTGACTTTTCAGTAAATAACTATTTTCTATTAAATATAGATGGATCTCTCGAGTAACCTAATTTTTCAGTAAATAACTATTTTCTACTAAATATAAAAATATAGATGGATCTTCGAGTAACCTAATTTTGCAGTAAATAATTATTTTCTATTAAATACAAAAATACAGATGAATCTAGAAATTGCAAATATTGGAGTAAAACTAGAGCAGGAAGTGAAGTGTTATTCAACGTAAATTCAGAAGACGTTCCGTAAGTGCAGTAATCGTGGCGACGCGATCCCTTAATGTTCCTGCTAATGTCTGTACGGGCTCTTCAAAATGGCAGTCACTTTATAATTGGATTAGAAGGAAAAACGTGTTCTCTAACCTACGCAATTTCGCCGAATTAACGCGGAAGACGCATTTTAATATCCAAATATTAATTAATTAAAGTCGAAGCGGGTCGACGTCGACGCGCACCGGCGCGGGGGTGCGTTTTTGCTGCGACCGTTGTAAATTATGAAAAGTCCGCTTGTTAAATGGCACCTATCTGAAATTATGAGGCAGCAGATTACGAAAGTGCTGATTAAATATTAATGAGGGAAAAGTTCTGCTGCCTGGGATGGATGGAAAAAAATGATAAGTTACCCCCCTCCCCCTTACCCGGTGCCGACGCACGTCTACCGACGTATGCCTTGTCGCGCGGAGTTATCTCCATCTCCCTTCGACTCATGCTCATTTGCATACGTCATTACCGCCGCGATTGTGAACTATTATTACCCGACTTGATGAACTTGTTAGAGAAAAATTAGAATTCTAATGGATATCATGATTGCTTAAAGTTTTTGTTGAGTAGAGCTCAAGGAGATTGAATTATAACATGTTTACGAATGCCAAAAATTGAGACAGAAACATCCAATTTCTTCAGGAGAAACGAATTCGCGTATCGACCGTGAACAATCTTCGATGCTTTGTAACATTTTCGCCCCACAATAGCAGCATTTTCGTGTTTACAATGTTGAAACATGGTTTCGGCAGGATGGAGCTACAGCACACATCCAGCCAGAAAGCTAGTCGAAAAATTAACTTTTTCCTAAAATTTCTCTAACAATTCCACATTTATTTCGACAGATGTATCAGATTTTAACAGATTAACCCTAGATAATGTGTCTCTGCAATTGTTTAAAAAAATCTATTCAAACTTCACAGGAACAAAAAATTTGGAAGCTCAAATTTATTGCTCAAGGAATTCCACAATTACATCGACAGGTGTATCAAATTTTAAGATATAAGCCCTTGATGATGTGTCTCTGCAATTGGTTAAAAAAAATCTATCCAAACTTCACACAAACAGAAATGGCTGCGCTTGAAATAAATTTCGAAGTCGAAAAATGAACTTTTCCCTAAAATTGCTCTAGGAATTCCACAATTACATCGACAGATGTATCAGATTTTGAGATATAAGCCCTTGATAATGTGTCTCTGCAATTGTTTAAAAAAATCTATCTAAACTTGACACAAACAAAAATGGCTGCACTTGAAACAAATTTTGAAGTCAAAATGAACTTTTTCTTAAAATTGCTTTATAAATTTCACATTTATTTCGACAGATGTATCAAATTTTGACAGATTAATCCTAGATAATGTGTCTTTGCAATTGTTTAAACAAAATCTATCCAAACTTCACAGTAACAAAAATCACTGCGCTCGAAAGGAAATTTTGAAGACGAAAAATTAACTTTGCCCTAGGAATTCCATATTTATTTCGACAGATTTATCAAATTTTGACTGATTAACCCTAGATAGTGTGTCTTTGCAATTGTTTAAAAAAATCTATCCAAACTTGACACAAACAAAAATGGCTGCGCTTCAAACAAATTTTGAAATCGAAAAATGAACTTTTTTCTAAAATTGCTCTAAGAATTCCACATTTATTTCGACAGATGTATCAAATTCTGACAGATTAATCCTAGATAATGTGTCTTTGCAATTGTTTTTAAAAATTTATCCAAACTTCACACAAACAAAAATGGCTGCGCTCGAAAGGAAATTTTGAAGACGAAAAATAAACTTTTTCCTAAAATTGCTCTAAGAATTCCACATTTATTTCGACAGAATGTATCAAATTCTGACAGATTAACCCTAGATAATGTGTCTTTGCAATTGTTTAATAAAATCTATCCAAACTTAACGGAAACAAAAATGGCTGCGCTCGAAAAAAAAATTTGAAGTAGAAAAATGAACTTTTTCCTAAAATTGCTTTATAAATTCCACATTTATGTCGACAGATGTATCAAATTCTGACAGATTAACCCTAGATAATGTAACTTTGCAATTGTTTTAAAAAATCTATCCAAACTTTACAAAAACAAAAATGGCCGCGCTCGAAAGCAAATTTTGAAGACGAAAAATAAACTTTTTCCTAAAATTGCTCTAAGAATTCCACATTTATTTCGACAGAATGTATCAAATTCTGACAGATTAACCCTAGATAATGTGTCTTTACAATTGTTTAATAAAATCTATCCAAACTTAACGGAAACAAAAATGGCTGCGCTCGAAAAAAAAAATTTGAAGTAGAAAAATGAACTTTTTCCTAAAATTGCTTTATAAATTCCACATTTATGTCGACAGATGTATCAAATTCTGACAGATTAATCCTAGATAATGTGTCTTTGCAATTGTTTAACAAAATCTATCCAAACTTGACACAAACAAAAATGGCTGCGCTTGAAACAAATTTTGAAATCGAAAAATGAACTTTTTCCTAAAATTGCTTTATAAATTCCACATTTATTTCGACAGATGTATCAAATTCTGACAGATTAACCCTAGATAATATGTCTTTGCAATTGTTTAGTAAAATCTATCCAAACTTAACGGAAACAAAAATGGCTGCGCTCGAAAAATGAACTTTTTCCTAAAATTGCTCAAGGAATTCCACAATTACATCGACAAGTGTATCAAATTTTGAGATATAAGCCCTTGATAATGTGTCTCTGCAATTGTCTAAAAAAAATTATCTAAACTTGACACAAACAAAAATGGCTGCGCTAGAAACAAATTTTGAAGTCGAAAAATGAACTTTTTCCTAAAATTGCTTTATAAATTCCACATTTATTTCGACAGATGTATCAAATTTTGACAGATTAACCCCAGATAATGTGTCTTTGCAATTGTTTTAAAAAATTTATCCAAACTTCACACAAACAAAAATGGCTACGCTTGAATGCAAATTTTGAAGACGAAAAATGAACTTTGCTCTAGGAATTCCATATTTATTTCGACAGATGTATCAAATTCTGACAGATTAACCCTAGATAATATATCTCTCCAATTGTTTTAAAAAATCTATCCAAACTTCACACAAACCAAAAATGGCTTCGCTCGAAAACAAATTTTAAAGACGAAAAATGAACGTTTTCCTAAAATTGTTCTAGGAATTCCATATTTATTTCGATAGATGCACCAAATTTTGAGAGATCAACCTTAGATAATGTGTCTCTGCAATTGTAAAAAAAACAATCCAAACTTTACACAAACAAAAACGCACGAAAGGAACTATTGCTGAAAAAAAATGAAAAAGTCATTTCTAGGTTGGGCGTTTTTTCGTCACTGGACCTTACCCTCAAAGAGTTTTTCTTCTGGGGGTATCTAAACTGTAAAGAATAAATCGATCTTCCAGCTAATATTCAACAACATGATGAGATCTGGACGACATAATGAAAAACATAAAATCTTTTTTTTACAATTACACACTCGAATTATATGATTTTTTTAAATATGAGATAACTGACTGCAATGCATTACTTCCCGACTCGGTCTGTAATATACTATTATAACGTTGGTACTGTTATGAACTTGATGTGAATGATAGTCCGCTTAGCTTTTCCCGGTCCCTTTTTTTCCTGGTCGCCCTCCTCTCTGTATATATAAAATAATTACTAACTGTTCCCCTTTAATGCAATATCTCGTGTGCGCGATTAAGGGCCTGTCAAAAACAGAGAAATTCATTTTTTCGTATTCTTTCTTTAATTCCTTTTTTATCAGCATCGCCGCATTCATTTGGCGCCCTCGCTCTTACATTTTTTCCTCCACTCGTCCTGCAGTTTTTTTTCTTCCGCCTCCACCTCCTACGCCCCCCTCCCCCGCCACCCTTTCCCTTTTCCGTCCTAATGCAATGCGGATTTTATAATTAAGCACATTTAAATGTGAAATTCCCCATCTCCCCGGCTTCGCGCAAAATTACACCGAAATTCGATCTCAGATTAGATCATTGTATTTTCATAAGGGATAATTGGATTTATGTATGTGCGAGAGGGAAATTAAGGGCAAGGGCCGATAACTGAATCGAAGTGCAAACGGACACCGTTATCGCTCGCATGGAAGGACACTTAAATGGACACCGCTGTCCCTTCTGGTGTTGGGATGGACGTAATTTAAGAGGAGTCGAATTATCGCGGCCGTTTGTGCGAGAACATTTGTTTTGAACGTGCTTTATGGCCTTGAATGTCCGATTAGTTCCCTTAAGTTTATTCAAAATGATTGTTTGCAGTGACTCATGGTACGGCTGAGGTAGCAGAGGTATAGTTTGATCAATGAATCTTTGCGTGTGCGTCATGCTCGCTTTGGAAGACATACGTACACACATTATTGCAGAGGGAGTAAACGCATGAAAATATTGTCGTAACTAGGTTCGTGCACGCAAAAAGATGCATTGATCAAAGTATACCTATCTGCTACCTCGGCCGTACCATAAGTCACCCCGTGGGCCATTATTGATTACATGTAGTATTTGGAAAATATTTTGATTTTTCGGTGGTTTTGATTTTTTTTTAAACTACCAAATCAATAGAACGTTTAAAATTCTAATTTTGTTCTGTCTAAAAAAAAGGATACATCGTATATCTAAACCACATAAACTAATGAAATCACTTAAGCATTTTACCTACAAATTAATTACAAATATGCTAAACCAGCCCACATCCGAATTATGTCTTCCATTAGAGCGCTCTGAAATCCGATTAATGATCCAACAAATTAACATCTCTATCAAAACACTCGTGTTATGTTAATTATAGGAAATCGCGTAGGTAAGAAGACACGCTCTTCCACGGAATTAATTTGCAAAATAACGGTTTCGCCCGAGTAGGACGTCAGCCGTTCACTTGCACACACGCCCATCATTTCCTACAAAAATCATCCTTAAACTCCACAATTTGCATGCAAACTGGCACACACGGCGCGCGATATCGGATTACTCGCTTTACTTAAAATAAGAGCTTCAATTAAAAATCGCGAGATATGCTAATGTTATCGGGTATAGTTTGTGCGTGATGGAACTTTTCTACAACATTTGCATATTTGGCTCATGTTGCCGAAGAAAAGTTGTAAAACTCTAGGCGACAAAATTAATACATTGAAGTTGTTAAATATTTGTACATTTGTAAAAGCCCACAAAGTATAATCGTAATATCGGAGCAAAAGCTTGATGCTTAAAAAAATCTCCACTCCCCATAAATTCTTAGAAATGCCTGTCCAGAATGTTAAACTTTTTGCATTAATTTGAATTAATATTAAATAAGTGCGTTCCATTTAAAATTTCAAAATTGATTTATAAATAAAACACTTTCTTTATAAATATCACACGATTTATTAATAGCGATCATTATCAAACTAGTTTGATAATGATCAGTACGCGATCGAAACTGTAGTCGCTATTAATAAATCGTGTGATATTAACAAAGGAAGTGTTTTATAGCCCGTTCTCTGGAATCTGGCGGCTGTGGTCGTAAAAGAGGGTCGGAGCTCGGTAAGTAGGGGACGTAATATTTTTTTATCTCAAACCAATCTTTGTTGAGAAGTGCTGGTGTAAAAGTGCGTATACCAATAGGAGCGAAGAAGGTGCGTCGATCCTCAGCGCGGACCGACCGTTTTACGACCTCAGCCGCCAGATTCCAGCGAACAGACTATATTTATAATTCAAAATGTATCACGAAGTAAACGCCTCCAGTGTCAATCAAAATTGATGTCACTTTCGGCTTCACCGAAAGTGCAGCTAAAGGTTTTAGATGACCACTAAACTCCAATAAATATTTTTTTTAAATCCACTCTAACTAAAAATCCTTGATTTTCGACAAACAATTAAATAATTGTACATTTTTGTAGTTTATGTCAATAATTTTAAGTCTATACGTACTACAATAATAATTGTGGAACAAGTTTTATTCGAAATTAGTTTTTAAAATAAGTCCATAAATATGAAGAATATCAAAAAAAAAATCCTTACGTCAAAAATCTAAGAAAGCTATATGATAGCCTTATCAATATTTTTTCAAATAGAAATCAAAAAGTTACGAACAAAATGACAAATTTAAAATTCAATTAAAATGAAATTAGTATTTTTTGTTAAAGGAGATTCCGTAAATAATTTCAAATGCAAATTCAAATTCAAAAATTAATATTTTTGCAACGTTTGTTGGAGATATTTCTTTCGTAAATAAATTCAAATTCAAATTCAAAAATTGATGTTTTTGCAACGTCTGCCATTTTTTGGACATATTTTTTTCCGTAAATAAATTCAAATTCAAAAATTGATGTTTTTGCAACGTCTGCCATTTTTTGGACATATTTTTTCCATAAATAAATTTAAATTCAAAAATTGATGTTTTTGCAACGTCTGCCATTTTTTGGACATATTTTTTTCCGTAAATAAATTCAAATTCAAATTCAAAAATTGATGTTTTTGCAACAACTGCCATTTGCTGGACATGTTTTTTTTTTCTTTTTGCATGTAATATTGGTAAAATTAAAAAAACCTATACAGGGTGTTCCATTTAAAATTTCAAAATTGATGCCATTTTCGGTGAAACGAATTAAACTCCAATTCTTTAACTGAATTTTAAATTTGTATTTCAAATAATAAAAAAAAAACTGGGAGGCTGAAAGACGTCTGCGGAATATTTGGAATGTAGAAATTGGAGGGATGCATGTATGAGATCCAGTGTTACCAACTCAACGGAAAATCCGCTGGATCTGGCGAATTTTAAATCTTCGAATTTAGGAAAATAATTTTGGTTTTTGCGGCTGACGGATTTTCTATCGGAATTATGTTGGATTGTTGAGAAAACTGGGGTAATTTAATTTAAATTTATTTTCAAAACATATATTAAAAACAGAAACTTAAAACATAATTTTTCAAAAATTCATAACTTATTGAAAAAGCGACACATTTTCAAAAATTAAAATTAGTTTTAATAATAGATCTTTTGTAAGGATATTAAAAATTTTGTGGAATTCTATTACGGCACTATTTTTTTTTCAGTTTTTTTTTTGTTCAAGTCTTCAACAACTGAAAATATTAATTTTCAAAAATTCATAACCCACGGAAAAATTGATACATTTTCAAAATTTTTAATCAATTTTAAAGGTAGATATCTCGTGAATATATTAAACATTTTAAGTAATTTTATCACATTAGTATTTTTTTATTTTCGATTTTTTTTTCGACAAATTAAAACTTTAATTTTCAAAAATTCATAACTCGCGGAAAAATTGGCACATTTTCAAAAATTTTAATTAATCTTAAATGTAAATCTTGTGAGCATATTAAACAGTTTGAGCATTTTATCATGTTGATATTTTTTTCTATTTTTTTTTTATTGAAGTGTTCGACAAATTAAAACGTTAATTTTCAAAAATTCATAACTCATGGAGAAATTGGCAGATTTTCAAAATTTAAAAATAGTTTTAACGGTAGATGTTTTGTAGAATTCTATTATGTCACTATTTATTTTTTTAGTTTTTTTTTTGTTCAAGTCTTCAACAACTGAAAATATTAATTTTCGAAAACTCATAACTCACGGAAAAATTGGCACATTTTCAAAAGTTTTAATCAATTTAAAAGGTAGATATCTTGTGGATATATTAAACATTTTAAGCAATTTTATCATGTAAGTATTATTTTTTTTTCGATTTTTTTATTGAACTGTTCGACAAATTAAAACGTTAATTTTCAAAAATTCATAACTCACGGAGAAATTGGCAGATTTTCTGAAAGAAATATTAATTTTAAAAAATTTATAACTCATGGAAAAATTGACACATTTTCAAAAATTTTAATAAATTTTAAAGGTAGATCTTGTGAATATATTAAACATTTTAAGCAATTTTATCATATTAGTATTTATATTTTTTTTCTTTTTTTTTATTGAAGTGTTCGATAAATTAAAACGTTAATTTTCAAAAATTCATAACTCGAGGAAAAATTGGCAGATTTTCAAAATTTAAAGTTAGTTTTAATCGTAGATGTTTTGTAGAATTCTATTATATCACTATTTACTTTTTTAGATTTTTTTGTTCAAGTTTTCAACAACTGAAAATATTAATTTTCGAAAATTCACAACTCGCGGAAAAATTGACACATTTTCAAAACTTTTAATTAATTTTAAAGGTAGATATCTTGTGAATATATTAAACATTTTAAGCAATTTTTTTCATATTAGTACTTATTTTTTTCGATTTTTTTATTGAAGTGTTCGACAAATTAAAACGTTAATTTTCAAAAAATTCATAACTCACGTAGAAATTGGCCGATTTTCAAAATTTAAAGTTAGTTTTAATCGTAGATGTTTTGTAGAATTCTATTATATCACTATTTATTTTTTTAGTTTTTTTTTGTTCAAGTCTTCAACAACTGAAAATATTAATTTTCGAAAACTCATAACTCACGGAAAAATTGGCACATTTTCAAAAGTTTTAATCAAATTAAAAGGTAGATATCTTGTGGATATATTAAACATTTTAAGCAATTTTATCATGTAAGTATTATTTTTTTTTCGATTTTTTTATTGAACTGTTCGACAAATTAAAACGTTAATTTTCAAAAATTCATAACTCACGGAGAAATTGGCAGATTTTCAAAATTTAAAGTTAGTTTTAAAGGTAGATGTTTTGTCGAGTTCTATTATATCACTATTTATGTTTTTAGATTTTTTTTGTTCCAGTTTTCAACAACTAAAAATATTAATTTTCAAAAATTCATAACTCACGGAAAAATTGGCACATTTTCAAAAATTTTAATTGATTTTAAAGGTAGATATCTTGTGAATATAATAAATATTTTAAGCAATTTTTTTCATATTAGTACTTATTTTTTTTTCGATTTTTTTAATTGAAGTGTTCGACAAATTAAAACGTTAATTTTCAAAAATTCATAACTCACGGAGAAATTGGCAGATTTTCAAAATATAAAGTTAGTTTGAATCGTAGATGTTTTGTAGAAGTCTATTATATCACTATTATTTTTTTTTAATTTTTTTTGTTCAAGTTTTCAACAACTGAAAATATTAATTTTCAAAAATTCATAACTCACGGAAAAATTGGCACATTTTCAAAAATTTTAATTGATTTTAAAGGTAGATATCTTGTGAATATAATAAACATTTTAAGCAATTTTTTTCATATTAGTACTTATTGTTTTTTTCGATTTTTTTAATTGAAGTGTTCGACAAATTAAAACGTTAATTTTCAAAAATTCATAACTCACGGAGAAATTGGCACATTTTCAAAATATAAAGTTAGTTTGAATCGTAGATGTTTTGTAGAAGTCTATTATATCACTATTAATTTTTTTTAATTTTTTTTGTTCAAGTTTTCAACAACTGAAAATATTAATTTTCAAAAATTCATAACTCACGGAAAAATTGACACATTTTCAAAAATTTTAATTATTTTTAAAGGTAGATATTTTGGGAATATATTAAACATTTTAAGCAATTTTATTACATTAGTACTTATTTTTTTTCGATTTTTTTCTCTTAGAGTCTTCGATAAATTAAAACGTTAATTTTCAAAAATTCATAACTCATGGCCAAATTAACACATTTTCAAAAATTTTAATTAACTTTAAATGTAAATATTTTGGGAATATAATAAACATTTTAATCAATTTTATCATATTGGTACTTATTTTTTTTTCGATTTTTTTAATTGAAGTGTTCGGCAAATTAAAACGTTAATTTTCAAAAATTTATAACTAACGGAGAAATTAGAAATTTTCAAAAATTTTAGTTAGTTTTAAAGGTAGATGTTTTGTAGAATTCTATTATAACACTTTTTATTTTTTTAGATTTTTTTTGTCCAAGTCTTCAACTTTTAAAAATATTAATTTAAAAATTCATTCAAATTTTTAAAGAATTCAATCACATCTGTATTTATTTTTCTTTCGATTTGTTCATTGTTCCACCTACTATTCAACCCTAATTCGCACGCAAAACGTTAAATTCAACTGCTAAACGTTATGTTAAAATAAGAGATAGATTTATTTCGTACTTCATATTTTCTGGCGGAATTCTAGATTGGCTGTCTGCCGGAAATATGATGTGATAAGTTGGCAACGCTGATGAGTTCAAAAATGTCGAATGCAGCAGCGGCTTGAGGAATAAGTGGGCATGAAAATGTAGAAGGGATGCAAGGATTAGAAGAGGATTTTAGGACTGCAGGAGTACCAAATGATGTCAGTGGATTGTGAAAAATTTGAATGAAAGGTGAAGAATTGATGAAGAAATGAGAGGGTGAATGAATGAGAGGGACAAGTTGTATTTAAGTGAGGGATGGTCAGTTGTGGAATTTGAGGTGTAGCTAGCTGGAGATGATAAAAAGACAAGAGTAAATACAAAACACGATATATTTTATTTTAATGATGTAAAACAATCTTCTCGTCACTACAAGTTTTACGAAAAATAGAAAATGTGTCTCTTTTGGAAAATGTGCCTCGAGAGTTAAAAGATTGAGAAACTCTGTAGAGCATCATACTTAATATCAAGTGGCCTAAAGAAAAATAAGAGTAACCGTCGTAATAAGATGTCAATATCACCCACCTCCAACCAGTTTACAATAGCGTAGTTAGGTTGTAGATTAATAGTTCCTCAAAGCAATTAAATCGTCCGTCGTCGTCGGTATAATCGCCATTATCTTATTGATTGTAGATAACAATAAACCGTGCCAGCATTATGTTTGTCCGCGAGTGGGCACGGTAGTACCAAAGACGCCGACTTAATTGCTACAGTTTTTTTTTTCTTTTTTACATCTTCTTATTTTAATGGGAGCCCTCGAAAATTGGATATGTTTATGAATGTTTGTCGAGATAACAAGGCTCGATATTGTAATGCGTGTATTGTTATTATTTTCATTTCGGACGCGCGATGATTTGTAGGAATATCGAGTCGAGTCGGAGGCCGAGAATGAATGGCCGCGCGTACGTCGGGAGCCTGATGGGTGTGTGTAACAATCCAGAATGGTAAGTTCGTCTTGTAAGTAAGCAACTCGACTCCGGAAAGTGACGGAGTACCAATTATTACCGTCTAATCGTATAACTTATTGGGTAATGTGCTTTTTCCACTGGCGAAATTAAAAGACATGAAGTGAGGTTTGAATATCTATAAAGAGCGTACAATAAAAATCGACGACGAAGTTGGCGTTGAAAATCTTAAGTCCTCACACGCGTGAAATGCTGGGTGACATATCAGATATTATAATTGGGGGGTTATTAGCATCTGGCATTAAGTACTTTACGCGTGCGCATGTGATCTTAGCTCACACATGACTTTAGATTTCCAGCGCCAACTTGTCGTCGATTTTTGTTGCACTCTTGTTATTTCTTATAAATGTCAATTTTTGTTTTACGTGGCTACCTACGAAAATTTTTGCGTAGCTACCTACGATTTGTTAATAAATATGATTGTTAATTTACTCTAAGAACGTTTCAAGACCGATTTTTTTATCACAAATTTACTCTCCATTAACATGAAATAACCAAAAAATCTGGTAATAGCATGTATACATTTTTTTCAAGGAATCAAATTTCAATGTATTTTAGGTAATTTGAGAAAGTTTCAAGTCGGTGGTAATAGTTTTAATATTTTTTATCGAGTCGCCAAAACACTTATAATTTTTCAAAAATTTACTCTCTTTAACATGAAATAACCAAAAAATCTGGTAATAGGATGTATACATTTTTTTCAAGAAATCAAATTTCAATGTATTTTAGGTAATTTGAGAAAGTTTCAAGTCGGTGGTAATTGTTTTAATATTTTTTATCGAGTCGCCAAAACACTTATTATTTTTCAAAAATTTACTCTCTTTAACATGAAATAACCAAAAAATCTGGTAATAGGATGTATACATTTTTTTCAAGAAATCAAATTTCAATGTATTTTAGGTAATTTGAGAAAGTTTCAAGTCGGTGGTAATTGTTTTAATATTTTTTATCGAGTCGCCAAAACACTTATAATTTTTCAAAAATTTACTCTCTTTAACATGAAATAACCAAAAAATCTGGTAATAGCATGTATACATTTTTTTCAAGGAATCAAATTTCAATGTATTTTAGGTAATTTGAGAAAGTTTCAAGTCGGTGGTAATAGTTTTAATATTTTTTATCGAGTCGCCAAAACACTTATAATTTTTCAAAAATTTACTCTCTTTAACATGAAATAACCAAAAAATCTGGTAATAGGATGTATACATTTTTTTCAAGAAATCAAATTTCAATGTATTTTAGGTAATTTGAGAAAGTTTCAAGTCGGTGGTAATTGTTTTAATATTTTTTATCGAGTCGCCAAAACACTTATTATTTTTCAAAAATTTACTCTCTTTAACATGAAATAACCAAAAAATCTGGTAATAGGATGTATACATTTTTTTCAAGAAATCAAATTTCAATGTATTTTAGGTAATTTGAGAAAGTTTCAAGTCGGTGGTAATTGTTTTAATATTTTTTATCGAGTCGCCAAAACACTTATAATTTTTCAAAAATTTACTCTCTTTAACATGAAATAACCAAAAAATCTGGTAATAGGATGTATACATTTTTTTCAAGGAATCAAATTTTAATGTATTTTAGGTAATTTGAGAAAGTTTCAAGTCGGTGCTAATTGTTTTAATATTTTTTATCGAGTCGCCAAAACACTTATAATTTTTCACAAATTTACTCTCTTTAACTTGAAATAACCAAACATCTGGTAATAGGATGAATACATTTTTTTCAAGGAATCAAATTTCAATGTATTTTAGGTAATTTGAGAAAAATTCAAGTCGATGGTAATAGTTTTAATATTTTTTATCGAGTCGCCAAAACACTTATAATTTTTCAAAAATTTACTCTCTTTAACATGAAATAACCAAAAATCTGGTAATAGGATGTATACATTTTTTTCAAGGAATCAAATTTCAATGTATTTTAGGTAATTTGAGAAAGTTTCAAGTCGGTGGTAATTGTTTTAATATTTTTTATCGAGTCGCCAAAACACTTATTATTTTTCAAAAATTTACTCTCTTTAACATGAAATAACCAAAAAATCTGGTAATAGGATGTATACATTTTTTTCAAGGAATCAAATTTCAATGTATTTTAGGTAATTTGAGAAAGTTTCAAGTCGGTGGTAATTGTTATAATATTTTTTATCGAGTCGCCAAAACACTTATAATTTTTCAAAAATTTACTCTCTTTAACATGAAATAACCAAAAAATCTGGTAATAGGATGTATACACTTTTTTTCAAGGAATCAAATTTCAATGTATTTTAGGTAATTTGAGAAAGTTTCAAGTCGGTGGAATTGTTTTAATATTTTTTATCGAGTCGCCAAAACACTTATAATTTTTCACAAATTTACTCTCCATTAAAATGAAATAACAATTCACGAAAAAATGCTCAAGTGGTTATGTTTCCAAAATTTTAGTAATTTAAGATGCACCTCTGGCAATACCTCATTGTTATTTTTTCGTGTTTTTCTTTCGTATTAGAAGTGACCTTTTAGTGAATATTAATTTCGGGTTGGGTCGCGTCGAATTTTCGAAAATCGACCGTGCGCAAATTTCAGAAAGGCCCCGAGGTGATTGATTCGAGCGACGGGGAGATAAATCACGCGCTTTATCTCGAAACAATTATCTGCACGATAGGAAAGCGAGTTTTTTCGCGCAAATTAAATTAGTTTAAAATATCACCGCCGAAAAATAATTGCGCAACAATTCGGGGCCCGGGTGATTTATGATTTAATTTAGCGAAAATCAATTAAGCGCGCGCGGCCGCATGCCTAAACCGGATTGACATCGAATCGAAATAATAATAAAAAATAAAACGATAATAATAATAGCGTGTGTGTGTGTGTGCGAGGCGTGCAAGGAGAGGGCGCGAAATTGCCCAAATTACACGAAACGTATCAATTTTCAAAAGTGCCCTTTTGCCCATGATTTACGGCCCGTCAAACGTGGATTTATGGTCTGCGGGCCGCCTCTCAGGTAGGTTTCAAAATTCGGTGTTTTTCTTTTCTTTTTTTTTCCTACGGGCTTGGGTAAATACAATTTGTAACATTTAAAAATAGATATACAATGTGTTTTCTTTTAAACAGTTTGGTTAAATAAACCATTCTCCTAATATAAAAAAAAATTGTTTAGACATTGTAAACCATTAAAGTGGCGCGTTCGCAAAGAAAACTCGAAAATAGAAAAAATCGAAAATTTTTTTTTTTTAATAATCTTAATAAAACTTACTTTTTTTCATCAGAAGAACGAGTAAAATCGATCGGCGTTAAAAAATTTCAGCTATCTTAAAAGGCAAAAAAATTGGCGTCAGTTTGAAAATTTTAGAAAATTTTGAAAAAGTCGATTGCGTTTGCAAAAAATCCAGTCAAAATCCAAATTTAAATCTCTAGGCATTACATCTTGTGAAAATTTGGTTGCATATGTAGATATTATGCAAATTACTCTGAAAAATTATTGAAGTAGGGCCGTTTATTTTTCCTGAAAAGATCATTGGAGTAAAATAAATACTCAAAAATGGGCAAAAATTCACGTATAAATCTCTTGGCATTACATCTTGTGCAAATTGGGTTGCATATACGGATATTACGCAAATTACTCTGAAAAATCAAAGGAGTAGGGCCGTTTCTTCCTCCTGAAAAGATCATTTGAGTAAAATAAATACTCAAAAAATGGGCAAAACTCCACGTTTAAATCTCTAGGCATTACATCTTGTGCAAATTGGGTTGCATATACGGATATTACGCAAATTACTCTGAAAAATCAATAGAGTAGGGCCGTTTTCCTGGAAAGATCTTTGAAGTAAAATAAATACTCAAAAAAAAAATTAGGTAAAATCCGCATTTAAATGTCTGGGCATTTTATCCTGTAACAATTAGGTTGCATTTACAGATGAAAATTACAATGAAAAATCAACAGAAAAAGGCCGTCTTTTTGTTTTTAAAAAATCATTACACTAAAATAAATATTCAAAAATAAGCCAAAATTAATGTTTAGGTATTATTGTGCAAATTGGTTACATACGCAGATTTTAGGCGAATCACTTCGAAAAATCTTTTTTTTTCTGAGATCATTACAATAAATAAACATTAAAAATGAGCCAAAATCAGCATATACCGGATGTTTCAGACCAAGCGTACACCACAAATATCTCGCGAAATACAAATCGGATTGAGATACAAAAAAATACGTCTAATGTTTTTTTTGGGCTCTATCATGTGGTGTAAAATTTAAACCACCGCCCCTCCCCCTGGGGCGGAGAGGGGGGTAACTTTGAAATTTATTTATTTATTTATTAGACCGTTAAAGTATACCTTTTTTTTTCATCAGAAGAACGAGACAAATTGGCGTTAAAAAATTTCATCTAGAAAAAATTGCAAAAAAGTTGGCAAGTCACTATGGGAATTTTTGAAAAATAAATGTTCAAAAGTGCCAAAATCCGCATTTAAATGTCTGGACATTTTATCCTGTGAAATTAAGTTGCATTTACAGAATTTATGCCAAAATCAGCATTTATATGCCTGGGCATTACATCTTGTGTAAATTGGGTTGCTAACACAGATTTTTAAATTAAAACTCCTTTACACATTGAGTGATACAAAATTATAATAAAAAACTAACTCTCAAATAGCTATCCCAATTTTTTATTGCAGGTTTGGATTCTACTCTAAAATATATTAGGTTTTTATTCAAAAAAAAAAAAATTTCGATTAGCAAAAAAAAATATAATTTTTTTATGTATATATATTTTTTTTAATAAAAAAAAAATCCTGTTTGTCGTTACAAACATTCATACATTACCACAATGGAAAAGAATAGAATGGAATTTGATAATCAAATTGATTTTTATTCGTTTGTACGATTTTTTTTTACAAAGAATTTTTTTTTTTTTACTTATTTATGACATAAAATTACGAATGACTTCAATCAATCAGCGCCTTATTTAAGAGGTGACACGTAAAAATTGTCGTAATCTGTCATTTGATGCGAGAAATAAATTTAATTCAATAAATGTTTTTGCCGAATATAATAGCGCCACCTGTCGCTCATCGAAAAAAATTTTTCGAATAAAAACCTATTATTTTTTAGCCTAGAATCCAAATCTGCAATAAAAAATAGGGGTTCCCATTTAAGATTTCAAAATTACCCCACTCCCCGCCCCAAGGGACACGAGACAAATCGTTAGGCGCTAAAAAATTCATCTCGAAAAAATCGCAAAAAAAATTGGCAGGTCACCATGAACTTTATCGATTTTTTCAGCGTTTGAACGGCCGTAGATCATTAAAGTATTCCTTTTTTTTTCATCAGAAGAACGAGACAAATTGATTGACGTTAAAAAATTTCATCTAGAAAAAATTGGACAAAACATTTTTGGACATATTTTTTTAAATCTCAATCCGATTCGTATTTCAGGAGATGTACGCGTGGTCTGAAATACCCTATATATGTCTAGGCATTATATCTTGTGTAAATAGTGTTGCATACACAGATTTTATGCAAATTAGTCTGAACAATCTATGGCATAGATTTTTTTTCATGAAAAGATCATTAGAGTCAAATAAATGTTCAAAAGTGCCAAAATCCGCATTTAAATGTCTGGACATTTTATCCTGTGAAAATTATGTTAAGTTGGATTTACAGATTTTATGCGAAAATCAGCATTTATATGCCTAGGCATTATATCTTGTGTAAATTGGGTTGCTTTGAAAATGTAAAACATCCTAAAAATCAACTTTTTTTAATAATCTTAATAAAACCTACTTTTTTTCATCAGAAGAACGAAAAATCCTTAGGCGTTGAAAAATTCGGTTGGAAAAAATCGCAAAAAAAGTTGGCAAGTCACCATGAACTTTATGAAAATTTTTGAAAAAAAAGTAGATTTTTTCAGAGTTTGAAAGGCCGTAGACCATCAAAGTATAGCTTTTTTCATCAGAAGAACGAGACAAATTGATTGGCGTTAAAAAAAAATCATCTAGAAAAAATTGCAAAAAAAAGTTGGCAAGTCGATTTTTTCAGAATTTGAACGGCCGTAGGCCACCAAAGTATACCTTTTTCATCAGGAGAACGAGACAAATCGATTGTCGTTAAGAAATTTCATCTAGAAAAATTTGCAAAAAAGTTGGCAAGTCACCATGGGAATTTTTGAAAAAAGTCGATTTTTTCAGACTTTGAACGGCCGTAGCGGCTAAACGAAGAATCGAAATCGAACGCGGTTTTCAAATCTGTGCTCCTTGGGTGCAAATTAGTCGGATTTAATTAAAATGGGCAATTTTTAATTTTTGACGAAAACTTGAAAAAACACTCAAGGGTCCCCCCTTCTTATTTTTGCTCAAAAATTGCATTTGAAATGATTTCCTGAAGAAACCACTGGTTCGATTGAGGGTTTCTATGTGACACTGGAAAGGTATCTTCAAGACGCTTCAGAAAATGTACTCGCGCAAGAACAAATGTCAATTTGAAGCCCGTGATGCGTTCGCAAAGAAAACTTGAAAATTGAAAAAATCGATAAAATCAACTTTTTTAATAATCATCGTAGATCATTGAAGTATGCCTTTTTTCATCAGAAAAATGAGAAAATCGATTGGCGTTAAAAAAAATGTATCTAGAAAAAATTGCAAAAAATTTGGCAAGTCACCATGAACATTATGGAAAATTTGGATTTTTTTCAGACTTTGAACAGCCGTAGCGGTTAAACGAAGAATCCAAAGCGAACGCGGTTTTCAAATCTGTGCTCGTTGGGTGCAAATTAGTCGGATTCAATTAAAATAGGCAATTTGTAATTTTTGACGAAAACTTGAAAAACTACCCAAGGGTCCCCCCTTCTTACTTTTGCTCAAAAATTGCATTTGAGATGATTTCCTGAAGAAACCGCTGGTTCGATTCAGGGTTTCTATACGTCACTGGATAGATCCCTTCAAGATGCTTCAGAAAATGTACTTGCGCAAAAACAAATGTTAATTTGAAGCCTGTGACGCGTTCTCAAAGAAAACTCAAAAATTGAAAAAAAATCGATAAAATCAACTTCCTTAGTAATCATCGTAGACTGTTAAAGTATACCTTTTTTTATCAGAAGAACGAGACAAATCGATTGGCGTTAAAAAATTTCATCTAGAAAAAGTTGCAAAAAAGTTGGCAAGTCACCATGGAAAATTTTGAAAAAAGTCGATTTTTCAGACTTTAAACGGCCATAACGGCTAAACGAAGGATCCAAATCGAACGCGGTTTTCAAATCTGTGCTGGTTGGGTGCAAATTAGCCGATTTCAATTTAAATAGGCAATTTTTAATTTTTGATGAAAACTTGAAAAACTACCCAAGGTCCCCCCTTCTTACTTTTGCTCAAAAATTGCAATTGAAAGTATTTCCTGAAGAAACCACTGGTTCGATTGAGGGTTTCTATGTGTCACTGGAAAGGTCTCTTCAAGACCCTTCAGAAAATGTACTTGCGCTAGAACAAATGTCAATTTGAAGCGCGTGACGGGTCAGCAAAGAAAACTCGAAAATTGAAAAAATCGAAAAAATCAAGTTTTTTTTATAATCATCGTAGAACATTAAAGTGCACCATTTCTTCATCAGAAAAAAGAGAAAAATCGATTGGCGCTAAAAAAATTTAGCTACCTTTAATAACAAAAAAGTTGGCAAGTCACAATTTTGAAAGATTTTTTTTCTAGTGTAGCCCCATAGTTTTCCATTCGCCGTTATCGGTGTAACTAATCCGGCAGGACGGTCGCGACCCTAATCGGGTCGGCGTTATGCATGCATGGCAGGGGTGCACTTACATCACCGTTATGGTTATGTGTAGCAGTTTTCATCTTTTAGACTGACTGACACCCCCATTCCGCGTGCTCCCAAAGTAATCTAAGGAAGAAAACGGCACCGCCACCTTATTACTCATTCATGCCATTGCAAATTATCCATCAAGAATTCCCCGGCAAAATTTGATTCACTTCTCCCCCGCCCGAAGAATAAATAACAGGGGCAATTTCGCGCCCGAGAGTTCATGCACATACAACACACAACCCGGAATTAAACAGCATAATTGATAATTTTATTAAAAGCATCGAACCGGACCTTCCTTGGTAAGCCAAGCTTTCACCTTTACCTTACCTTGTTTGGTAAGCTAAGCTTTCATCACTCATCACCTTTAGTGTTGTTACAAATGCGAAAATTTAACGATTGCAGTAAAAGGAACATTATGATAGATAGACTATAAAAATAAATAATTGCCCCATAAAAAAACACTGCTCCGCCATCTATTATCACTTGACACCAATTACATGCACGGTTAAAACAAACCAACAATTACGCGGTAATTTCTTTTGAACAACAACAAAAAAAATCGCAAAATTACGACCTCACGAATCGGGCCCGACCGATACGTACGTAAATAATGGTAATTTTCGCAGGAATTCGCGATAAAAGTGAGTCAATTAAAACTTCATAGCCGCCATCAATCATCGCGACAATGGTTTTTTTTTTGTTGCAGATCTGAAATTGCGGATGATGGTCAGTGCTGAAACAGATCTCGGGGCAATTTGCGAGTTCTGGGAGTCGTAAATATCGCCGAAACGGGTGTTTGTTATTGTTGGTCTGTGATTTGCAATAGAATTACAAACGGATGTGTCAGCGAAAGATTTCAAACGTCGTTATTTCTAAAGATTGTCAAGTGAAATCGATTGTTTTTACTGTGGTGTGGGGAGGGGGCGCGGTGGCCCAGTGAGTAGAGCTCCTGCTTGCGGACCTCGTGGTCGTGGGTTCGAATCCCATCGGGGCGGTCACTTTTTCTGAACGAAAAATGGTCGTGCGGGTCCATGGATGTTCAGTGTATGTCCCTTTCATTATTATAAATGATTATTATACAAATTATCGGTTGTGGCAGGATGCACTAGTTGGCTACGTCAATTCCCAAATCATCCGTGCTTCCTCAACCAGAATTCCTGTCAACCATCCCTCCTTTTATTTAAAAAAAATACTGTGAAGTGCTGATAAAATATTGAAATAACAAATTTCCATAAAACCCTTAAGAGTTTTTATAGCGTGGCGTTGTTAACAAACAGAATTTTAGTTATTGGGGAGCGGAAAATCCTCGCGAATTGTTTACAAAAAAAAAACTGCCAAAAAATTCGTTCTTTAGTGTACTGTAGGGTTATTGGGGATCTTTATATTTTTCGAGGATGAAACTAACCCTTCCCTAACAGGCAATTCCGAGAGCTACATAAACCTGTTACAAACGTTTCTCGTCCCAGAACTCATTAGTTGGAGATTACTAAATGGTGCTCTGTTGTTCCAACAAGCCGGAGCAACAGCACACACAACCAGGGGGTTCTGCAAGAATTTATTAACGAATGTATAATTTCCCAAAATTTTTTGTATCAACTAAACGTTCTCTAACAGTCAATAAACATTTTACAACCGTTTCTCGAGGCAGAATTGATTAGATGGAGATTATTAAATGGTGCTCTGCTATTCCAACAAGACGTAGCAACAGCAAGGGGGTTCTGCAAGAATTTATTAACAAATTTATAATTTCCCAAAATTTGTTGCATCAACTAACCGTTCTCTAACAGTCAATAAACATTTTACAACCGTTTCTCGAGGCAGAATTCATTAGATGGAGATTATTAAATGGTGCTCTGCTGTTCCAACAAGACGTAGCAACAGCCAGGGGGTTCTGCAAGTATTTATTAACGAAAGCATAATTTCCCAAAATTTGTTGCATCAACTAACCGTTCTCTAACAGTCAATAAACATTTTACAACCGTTTCTCGAGGCAGAATTGATTAGATGGAGATTATTAAATGGTGCTCTGCTGTTCCAACAAGACGTAGCAACAGCCAGGGGGTTCTGCAAGTATTTATTAACGAAAGCATAATTTCCCAAAATTTGTTGCATCAACTAACCGTTCTCTAACAGTCAATAAACATGTTACAACCGTTTCTCAAGCCAGAACTGATTAGATGGAGATTACTGAATGGTGCTCTGTTATTCCAGCAAGATGGAGCAACAGCTCACACAGCTAGGGAACTCTTTAACGACCGTATAACGTGATTTGAAAATTAGTCTTGGCCCCCTATGTCCTCCGACTTATCGGCACCAGATTTTTTTTCTGTTGGAGAGGTCTTTGCAAGTCATCCTGCAATCATTGAGGAGCTAAAAGATTGAAATTAGAGGAGTACAGTTCTGCATTCTGCATTCAGAATTGAAAATTGTATGTAGACACAATTTTTAAAAATTGAAAAATGTTTAATCCAATAATACATTAGCGTAATAAAAGATTTTTTTATGGGAAACCCTATATATTGCCTCTCTTTTATTCGGTAATGACAAACTTTTCTCCCTGACTACAATAAAAAGCTTTAATGTATTTGTGATAATCGTCGAGTACCGACAAAATTATTTATTTCAAATTTTAACACGTAAATCCCTGATATCGTTTCGGTGTTTCTTGCAGCCCCGGAGGGCAGTTTAGAGAGGGCATCCATCTCTGGTATGGCCACGGCCACGGATGGCCATTAGCTTGTCCGTGTAATGGACCGTACAGGCTCCGCTCTCACGTGGACGCGCCACCGCCGCCGCCGCCGTCGTCGTTACCATGGCATCGTGTGCCGCCCCCGGACAGTGACAAATGACAGACAAAGGGTGAGTGGGCCGCTCTCGTTTTACATATGCAGCGACACCCATTTGTCTGCCGTCACCTCACCCTCTATATATCCACCATGCCGTCGTCCTCTCTCCTCTACTTACTACTCCACTACTGCGCTATCATAACGGTTCCATCTGATAACCGTTTTCTTCCGCGCTGTCACAGAGCGAAACCCTTTAATCCACCTAAAACATTCGACCGCACATTTCAAAATACATCATCCCTCATTAAAATATTCAAATTGGATGTAAATAATTCAGCAATAGAAATATGGATTGATTGAGGATGTTTATTTCAAAATCATAAAGTTCCTCCAATTTAGACTAAATTTTAAAATAAAAAATTTAAGGTTCTACCGATTGTCTTCACATTTCTCAATCAACTTGAACAATGTGTCTCCTCGGATTTGAAATATTGATCGAGGGTGATTATTTCGAAATCTGGGGTAGGTTTTGCTGTAGATTTTCATGATACTGTAAAGTACGTTAAATTTGGATTAAATTTGAAAATTTTTGAGGTTCTAGCGATTGTCTTTAAATTTTTCAATCAACTTGAAAAATGTGACGCCTCGGATTTGAAATAGTGATTCATCGAGGGTGATTATTTCGAAATCCAGGGTAGGTTTTACTGTAGATTTTCATGATACTGTAAAGTACATTAAATTTGGATTAAATTTGAAAAATTTAGGGTTCTAGCGATTGTCTCTAAATTTTTCAATCAACTTGAAAAATGTGTCGCCTCGCATTTAAAATATTGATTGATCGAGGGTGATTATTTCGAAATCTAGGGTAGGTTTTGCTGTAGATTTTCATGATACTGTAAAGTACGTTAAATTTGGATTAAATTTGAAAAATTTTGAGGTTCTAGCGATTGTCTTTAAATTTTTCAATCAACTTGAAAAATGTGACGCCTCGGATTTGAAATAGTGATTCATCGAGGGTGATTATTTCGAAATCCAGGGTAGGTTTTACTGTAAATTTTAATGATACTGTAAAGTACATTAAATTTGGATTAAATTTGAAAAATTTTGAGGTTCTAGCGATTGTCTTTAAATTTTTCAATCAACTTGAAAAATGTGACGCCTCGGATTTGAAATAGTGATTCATCGAGGGTGATTATTTCGAAATCCAGGGTAGGTTTTACTGTAAATTTTAATGATACTGTAAAGTACATTAAATTTGGATTAAATTTGAAAAATTTTGAGGTTCTAGCGATTGTCTTTAAATTTTTCAATGAACTTGAAAAATGTGTCGCCTCAGAAATATTGATTGATCGAGGGTGGTTATTTCGAAATCTATGGTAGATTTAACTGTAGATTTTCATGAAAGTGTAAAGTACATTAAATTTGGATTAAATTTGAAAAATTTTGAGGTTCTAGCGACTGTCTTTAAATTTTTCAATCAACTTAAAAAATGTGTCGCCTCGGATTTAAAATATTGATTGACCGAGGGTGATTATTTCGAAATCTAGAGGAGGTTTTACTGTGGATTTTCATGAAACTGTAAAGTACATTAAATTTAGACTCAATTTGAAAAAAAATTAAGTTCTAGCGATGTCTTTAAATTTTTCAATTAACTTGAAAAATATGTCGCCTCGGATTTGAAATATTGATTGATCGAGGGTGATTATTTCGAAATCCAGAGTAGGTTTTACTATAGATTTACATGAAATTGTAAAGTACATTAAATTTGGATTAAATTTGAAAAATTTTGAGGTTCTAGCGACTGTCTTTAAATTTTTCAATCAACTTGAAAAATGTGTCGCCTCGGATTTAAAATATTGATTGACCGAGGGTGATTATTTCGAAATCTAAAGGAGGTTTTACTGTGGATTTTCATGAAACTGTAAAGTACATTAAATTTGGACTAAGATTGAAAAAATTTGAGGTTCTAGCGATGGTTTTTTTTAAATTTTTCAATCAACTTGAAAAATATGTCACCTCGGATTTGAAATATTGATTATTTCGAAATCCAGTTGAGGGTTCATTGCAGATTTTTATGAAACCGCAAAGTTCATTCAATTTGGACTTAATTTGAAAATTTTTGAGGTTCTAGCGATTGTTTTTAAAATTTTCAATCAACTTGAAAAATGTGTCACCTCGGATTTAAAATATTGATTGACCGAGGGTGATTATTTCGAAATCTAGAGGAGGTTTTACTGTGGATTTTCATGAAACTGTAAAGTACAATAAATTTGGACTCAATTTGAAAAATTTTGAAGTTCTAGCGATTGTCTTTAAATTTTTCAATCAACTTAAAAAATGTGTCGCCTCGGATTTAAAATATTGATTGACCGAGGGTGATTATTTCGAAATCTAGAGGAGGTTTTACTGTGGATTTTCATGAAACTGTAAAGTACAATAAATTTAGACCCAATTTGAAAAAATTTTAAGTTCTAGCGATGTCTTTAAATTTTTCAATTAACTTGAAAAATATGTCGCCTCGGATTTGAAATATTGATTGATCGAGGGTGATTATTTCGAAATCCAGAGTAGGTTTTACTATAGATTTACATGAAATTGTAAAGTACATTAAATTTGGATTAAATTTGAAAAATTTTGAGGTTCTAGCGACTGTCTTTAAATTTTTCAATCAACTTGAAAAATGTGTCGCCTCGGATTTAAAATATTGATTGACCGAGGGTGATTATTTCGAAATCTAAAGGAGGTTTTACTGTGGATTTTCATGAAACTGTAAAGTACATTAAATTTGGACTAAGATTGAAAAAATTTGAGGTTCTAGCGATGGTTTTTTTTAAATTTTTCAATCAACTTGAAAAATATGTCACCTCGGATTTGAAATATTGATTATTTCGAAATCCAGTTGAGGGTTCATTGCAGATTTTTATGAAACCGCAAAGTTCATTCAATTTGGACTTAATTTGAAAATTTTTGAGGTTCTAGCGATTGTTTTTAAAATTTTCAATCAACTTGAAAAATGTGTCACCTCGGATTTAAAATATTGATTGACCGAGGGTGATTATTTCGAAATCTAGAGGAGGTTTTACTGTGGATTTTCATGAAACTGTAAAGTACAATAAATTTGGACTCAATTTGAAAAATTTTGAAGTTCTAGCGATTGTCTTTAAATTTTTCAATCAACTTAAAAAATGTGTCGCCTCGGATTTAAAATATTGATTGACCGAGGGTGATTATTTCGAAATCTAGAGGAGGTTTTACTGTGGATTTTCATGAAACTGTAAAGTACAATAAATTTAGACCCAATTTGAAAAAATTTTAAGTTCTAGCGATGTCTTTAAATTTTTCAATTAACTTGAAAAATATGTCGCCTCGGATTTGAAATATTGATTGATCGAGGGTGATTATTTCGAAATCCAGAGTAGGTTTTACTATAGATTTACATGAAATTGTAAAGTACATTAAATTTGGATTAAATTTGAAAAATTTTGAGGTTCTAGCGACTGTCTTTAAATTTTTCAATCAACTTGAAAAATGTGTCGCCTCGGATTTAAAATATTGATTGACCGAGGGTGATTATTTCGAAATCTAAAGGAGGTTTTACTGTGGATTTTCATGAAACTGTAAAGTACATTAAATTTGGACTAAGATTGAAAAAATTTGAGGTTCTAGCGATGTTTTTTTTTAAATTTTTCAATCAACTTGAAAAATATGTCACCTCGGATTTGAAATATTGATTATTTCGAAATCCAGTTGAGGGTTCATTGCAGTATTTTATGAAATCGCAAAGTTCATTCAATTTGGACTTAATTTGAAAATTTTTGAGGTTCTAGCGATTGTTTTTAAAATTTTCAATCAACTTGAAAAATGTGTCACCTCGGATTTGAAATATTGATTGATATTGATCGAGGGTGATTATTTCGAAATCTAGGGTGGGTTTTAATGTAGATTTACATGAAACTGTAAGGTGCATTAAATTTGGACTAAATTTTAAAAATTTTGAGGTTCTAGCGATTTTTTAAATTGTTTCAATCAACTTGAAAAATGTGTCGCCTCCGATTTGAAATATTGATTATTTCGAAATCCAGTTGAGAGTTCATTGCAGATTTTTATGAAACCGCAAAGTTGGACTTAATTTGAATAATTTTGAGGTTCCAGCGATTGTTTTGAAAATTTTCAGTCAACTTAAAACATGTGTTTCCTCAGATTTGAAATATGGTTTGGTCGAGTGCGATTATTTAGAAATCTAGGCAAGGATGGTTGAAATTTTCATGAAGATCATGAAGCACAACTGGTTCTGAGTAAATTTAGAAAATTTTAAGTTTATAGCTGGTGTTTTTATATTTTTTAAACAATTTGTAAAACGTGCCATCTCTGAATGGATACATAGGCTGATCGAGGGTGACTGTTTGGAAATGTAGGTAAGGGACAGTTGCAGACTTTTCTAAAATCAGTCCAATCGATGTTGAGTGAATTTTAAAAACGATAAGTTTATGGCAATTGTTTTTATATTTCCTAGACAACAAAATATAACATCGTGTGCATCGTACACACTCGCGCATTTACACGAACCGCGCCCAAACTAGTGCAACATCGCAGCGTGCATTTAGATCCGACGCGAAGAAACCGACAAACTGCTGAACACAAATCATGCGCGCGAACACCGTACGCATCTGCGCGGAGTATCTTACAGCGCAAGTGTGTACGAAGCATTAGAATTGAAACATGGACTAATGGCGGGTGATTATTTCGAAATTTAGATAACGCATGATTACAAAAAGGTCCACATTTTGATTTTATGAGAAAAAATCAATTCATCTCTAATATGAAATTAGTAGGCTATGAAATTAAACATCAGAAAACCCAATGGAGGACACATATTTTCCTTATCCGCAACTGCAACTCCGGCAGATTTCTAGGAATGCACTTTCAGCGTCGCCGTCGCCGCCGTCGTCTTCGTTTCCATTCTCGATAATGATCTTGTTAGATTTGATTGGAACAGATTTAAATTTGTTTCGTCGGTAAAGTGCTGAGTAAGCGGGCAGAGCCGGGTTAGGAGTCTTTTCGTTTGTGTGTGTGTGTGTGTTTTACGAGAGCGGGCGCTCTCACACATACACATTGAAAAAATCAAAGTCATATTTCAGATGAAGTCTGCGCAACGTAGACGTCATAGATTGTGACGTTAATATGGCAGTTATCCGATTATTAATGTTTGCCGAATGGGGAGAGCCTCATTTGAGCACTCCGTCAATTGTCAGACGCCTCGATTGTGTCGGATATCGGCCGCCAACGAATACATTTATGCCGTAGGTGCTTTCACGTTGGGATAGGTTCGGTTGAACTAACCCTTTATTTATTAGTGTGTAATATAAGGTAAAGAATATTCAACGATTTTATCTCCAGCAGTGACGGTTCGTGGGTTTTTTTCTGGTACGGCCGAGGAACAAGAGGTGGTGTCACGCAGCCAGCCGTCTCTGCAACTGACCCTACCTATCTGTATTAGCACCTCTTATTCCTCGGCCGTACCAGAAAAAAACCCGCGAACCGTCACTGATCTCCAGTCAACTTTAGACATTGGCGATTCATTTGCCCTGATAGCGGGCCATCCGCACCACCGAACGGTCCGCGCGTCACTGAAAAACCAACTTCGGTTTTATTGACAATTATCCATTACGTGCATACCAACTCTTCGAATGAATAATAGATTCAGTGGCGGCTCGTGGATGTTCGGCGGCGGGGCAACAGAAGAAAATTTGAGCGAAACAGCAACGAAATATTTGCTTCCTCTATAAGAGCACGAGCGACATCTTTATCTTTGCCCTCCCTACGAGAAATCCACGAGCCGCCGCTGCTGGAATTGTTAACCAATTTTATACGATTGATAAATAACATTAATCGTATTTCGTGTAATTAACCGACAATAATCATTAACAACAACAGTTAAACAACATTAATCGTACTTCGCGTAATAAACCTTACGAAGATAATCATTAGCAACAAAAAATAATATCACAATTTACGTAATTTAAAACACCTGCAACATCGCAAACCTTATAAATTCATAACCTCGAATAAAACGATTATTCTTCTCTTGAAAACTCAGTTTCAAAATAAAAATAGATAGAATGGGAAAAATCTTAAAAACCATTAGTATTTACGGTGGAGGTGCCGGTTTATAACGGTAAATGGATGGATATAAAATATTATGAATAAAAATGAAGTAAAATAGTCAAAGATTTTAATACGATCAGATTTATAGTAATTAATAACAATTCCACAGAACTGAATTGCAATTGATAACCACAATTAATTCAACGGAAATATAAAAAAAATCAATCAATCTTAAAAAAATTGACCGAACTTTTCTGTAACAATATAAATGCGCAAAAAAACATTGATGACCAAATATCCAGACTTTGTACAGATACTTGAAATTTGGACCGATCAACACGTCGAGTTCAAAATTTTATGTTAGGCAGCCCAAATTTGTTTCGTTCTATGCATGACAAAACGAAAATGCCGACCCAATCGTATACCAAATATTTAGTATTAGAGAGCGCCTCCAGGCGACACATCATCCGAATATATTAAACTAGCGTGACATCGCGTTGATGTCACGCCGTCCGGAGTGCTGGTGAAAGTGAGACACCGCTTAGATGCCACGGCGGGCTTAACGTGTTATTCTTGTCATAAGCATCTTTAACACAGCCTAAATAAAATTAGCTCTACTCTGCAGCAACAAAAACTGCTTTGATGGAAGACAAATTTTCATGATCAAAAACATAAACTTTTTAGCAGAAATTGCTTCGAAAGTTCCACTTTTTTTTGGGAAATGTTTGCAAATTCATGAAGACATGAATCTTCTGCAGTGTATCTATATAAACAACTGCCCAAAGAAAATTATCCTAACTTTGCAGTAACAAAAATGGCTGTGCTAGGAGATAAATATTGATGACTGAGAAGTTCCACATTTCTTCTCGCAGATAATTAAAATTTTACCCTCACAATCCAAAGAAAATTCTATGAACTTTGCTGCAACAAAAATTGATGTGCTAGAAGACAAAATTTGATGACCAAAAATGCACATTTCCCAAAAATGGTTGCGCTAGGACACAAACATAGATGACTAAGAAGTTCCAACTTTTTCTAGAAGATTCTTAAATTTGTGTCTTTACAACCCAAAGAAAATTCTATGAACTTTGCCGCAGCAAAAATTGATGTGCTAGAAGACAAAATTTTATGACAAAAATGCACATTTCCCAAAAAAGGCTGCTATAGGAGATAAACATTGATGAGTAAGAAGTTACAATTTTTTTCTAGCAGATGCTTTAAATGTTGTCTTCACAACCCATAGAAAATTTTATGAAGTTTGCTGCAGCAAAAATTGATTTGCTAGAAGACACATTTTGATGACCAAAAATGCACATTTTCCAAAAATGGCTGCGCTATAGATAAACATTGATGACTAAGAAGTTCCATTTTTTTTCTAGCAGATGCTTTAAATGTTGTCTTCGCAACCCATAAAAAATTTTATGAAGTTTGCTGCAGCAAAAATTTTGATGTCCAAGAAGGCAAAATTTGATGACAAAAAATGCACATTTTCTATGAAATAAACATTGATTTAAAAGAAATTCCAAATTTTGTCCTCACAGCCCAGAGAAAATTATATGAACTTTGCTGCAATAAAAATTGATGTGCTAGAAGACAAATTTTCATGACCAAAATGCGCATTTTCCAAAAATGGTTGCGCTAGGAGATAAACAATGATAACTAAGTTCCCATTTTTTTTCTGGTAAATTTTCGATTTATTCTTAAAAAAATATAGTTTGTTCCGTAAATCATTATGTGTTATTAATTTGAATATGACTTTTTCATACTTCATATTTTTTTTTAATAATTCTTAGCTTTAGTTTCTAGCCATTATGTTTCAATTTGGTTTCATTTATTATGTATGTATGTACGCTAAATTTAATTTAATGTAATTTCATGTAATTTATGCATTTTTCTTTGTATTATTATTATTTTTATATAGAGATTTCGTTAAATAAATAAATAAATAAAAAATAAATAAATAAAATAAAATAAATAAATTTTATGAATTTTGCTGCAGCAAAAATTGATGTGCAAGAGACAAAATTTGATGACCAAAAATGCACATTTCCCAAAAATGGCTGCACTAGGAAATAAACATTGATTTAAAAGAAGTTCCAAATTATTTCTAGCAAATTTTGTCCTCATAACTGAAAGAAAATTTTATGAACTTTTCCACAGCAAAAATTGATGTGCCAGAAGACAAATTTTGATGCCCAAACATGCACGTTATCCAGAAATTTCTCTAGATTCCACATTTCTTACAACAGATGCTTGCAATTTTGACAAATTAATCATAAAATAGCGTATGTTTAAAAGAGTCCAAAAATTTTTTTTAGTAAAAAATTTTAATGACCAAAAATTAACTTTTTCAGAAATTGCATTTCTTACAACAGATGGCTGCAAATTAATTATAAAAAGCGCATTTTCAAAAAACCAAAAAAAAAACTTTTTCAAAAATTGAAATCGCTCAGTAAATTAAATATTTCTACACACAGATGTTTAAATAGCTTAAATAACGTGCTCTTACAACACTTTTCAACAACATTTTCCAAAAATTTAACATCGACTATTTTTTGTGTGATAAAAAAAGTTAACAAAAAACTTGATCAGATTAACAAAGCGCACCATTCGCAGAAAAAATATAAAACGTGCAGACAAAATTCCATAAAAAATCATCCTCAATGGCCGAAGTATTGCTTATTCAAAATCAATTTGGTTTTTGTAACTTCAACAATTTTCAATACAGATATGGATTTTTGAAGATTTTCGTTTTCATTTCTTGAATACATGAACAAAAATATCGCAGAACAAACCGGAGTATTAATACCATAATTTGTGAAGTGAAAAGTATTAGGCCAATTTTTTTTTATTAGATAAGTAATTCGTGATACATCAACGACCAGACCGACTTAATATTCTCCTCCTGTTCAATGCTTTGTTAAAATATATAAATGTACAATCGTAATGTAAATATTCATAATTTGAAAATGACAAGCTGAAATTGTCGAATTGGTACTCGAAGTTAATAAAGTGATACCAACAAAGTTATTCCTTTTATTATTTTTTTTATTAGGCCCATGTAAGCCTGGCGTAAGAATGTTGTCTACAGCTAATCAGGTATCTTAAATTAAGGGAAATTTTGATGAATAAACAAACTCAGATTACACGCATACCATAATTTGTGCCAAAAATTGTTAAATATTCATATACTGTTTTTAAGTTTTTCTTCTTTTTTTTAATCGTTCGATAAACGCATGACCAGCCCTACTAATGAATCCTTCCCACGACAACCCATAAATACTGTACGCAAACATTTCACTCTTCAATATTGCACTTTGTAAACTGTCAGGCGACTATTCGAAAATAATAAATAGTCGAGCGTCGATTAAAGAACATCAATAATCACCGCGTACGTTGCCTCCCCCATCGCTCCTCATTAAACACTGGACATGACATTCGCCACGTCCACATAATTACGATTTAATTAAGCGCCACACCAATATCTGCAGCCACTGCTCGAATGGTGGACAATGCGAGAATTAAAAGTAAAGCTCGAAAATAATAAAATGAGGCATTCGTTTTATTTCGTTATTTTCACAATTGCTCTAAAAACGGTTCTAAAAAGTTATTCAGGACTAAAAATCTATAAAACACCCCATCCCTAGATTTTGAGATCATTATAGGTAAACTGAAAATTCGTAATTATTTTGCAGGCTCGAAAAAAATATAAAAACGATTGCCATCGACTTGAAATTTGATGAAAATTACTCAAAATACATTGGAGATTAAGAATCCGCAATAACCCGCAAATACCCCATCCCTAGATTTTGAGATAATTCCAGGCAAACACGGCGTAAACTGAAAATTCGAAATTATTTTGCGGACTCGAAAAAAATATAAAAACAATTGCCATCGACTTGAAATTTGGTGAAAATTACTTAAAATACATTCGAGATTAAGAATCCGTAATAACCCGCAAACACCCCATCCCTAGATTTTGAGATAATTGCAGGCAAACACGGCGTAAACTGAAAATTCGAAATTATTTTGCGTACTCGAAAAAAAATATAAAAACGATTGCCATCGACTTGAAATTTGGTGAAAATTACTCAAAATACATTCGAGATTAAGAATCCGTAAAAACCCGTAAACACCCCATCCCTAGATTTTGAGATAATTGCAGGCAAACACGGCGTAAACTGAAAATTCGCAATTATTTTGCAGGCTTGAAAAAAATATAAAAACAATTGCCATCGACTTGAAATTTGGTGAAAATTACTCAAAATACATTCGAGATTAAGAATCGGTAAAAACTAGCAAACACCCCATCCCTAGATTTTGAGATAATTCCAGGCAAACACGGCGTAAACTGAAAATTCGTGATTATTTTGCAGGCTCGAAAAAAATATAAAAACGATTGCCATCGACTTGAAATTTGGTGAAAATTACTCAAAATACATTCGAGATTAAGAATCCGTAGAAACCCGCAAACACCCCATCCTAGATTTTGAGATAATTCCAGGCAAACACGGCGTAAACTCAAAATTCGTAATCATTTTGCAGGCTCGAAAAAAATATAAAAACAATTACTATCGACTTGAAATTAGATAAAAATTACTCAAAATACATACGAGATTAAGAATCCGTAATAACCCGCAAACACCCCATCCCTAGATTTTGAGATAATTCCAGGCAAACACGGCGTAAACTCAAAATTCGTAATTATTTTGCAGGCTCGAAAAAAATATAAAAACAATTGCCATCGACTTGAAATCTGGTGAAAATTACTCAAAATACATTCGAGATTAAGAATCCATAAAAATCCGCAAACACCCCATCCCTAGATTTTGAGATAATTCCAGGCAAACACGGCGTAAACTGAAAATTCGAAATTATTTTGCGTACTCGAAAAAAAATATAAAAACGATTGCCATCGACTTGAAATTTGGTGAAAATTACTCAAAATACATTCGAGATTAAGAATCCGTAGAAACCCGCAAACACCCCATTCCTAGATTTTGAGATAATTCCAGGCAAACACCGCGTAAACTGAAAATTCGTAATTATTTTGCAGGCTCGAAAAAAATATAAAAACAATTGCCATCGACTTGAAATTTGGTGAAAATTACTCAAAATACATTCGAGATTAAGAATCGGTAAAAACTAGCAAACACCCCATCCCTAGATTTTGAGATAATTCCAGGCAAACACGGCGTAAACTGAAAATTCGTGATTATTTTGCAGGCTCGAAAAAAATATAAAAACGATTGCCATCGACTTGAAATTTGGTGAAAATTACTCAAAATACATTCGAGATTAAGAATCCGTAGAAACCCGCAAACACCCCATCCTAGATTTTGAGATAATTCCAGGCAAACACGGCGTAAACTCAAAATTCGTAATCATTTTGCAGGCTCGAAAAAAATATAAAAACAATTACTATCGACTTGAAATTAGATAAAAATTACTCAAAATACATACGAGATTAAGAATCCGTAATAACCCGCAAACACCCCATCCCTAGATTTTGAGATAATTCCAGGCAAACACGGCGTAAACTCAAAATTCGTAATTATTTTGCAGGCTCGAAAAAAATATAAAAACAATTGCCATCGACTTGAAATCTGGTGAAAATTACTCAAAATACATTCGAGATTAAGAATCCATAAAAATCCGCAAACACCCCATCCCTAGATTTTGAGATAATTCCAGGCAAACACGGCGTAAACTGAAAATTCGAAATTATTTTGCGTACTCGAAAAAAAATATAAAAACGATTGCCATCGACTTGAAATTTGGTGAAAATTACTCAAAATACATTCGAGATTAAGAATCCGTAGAAACCCGCAAACACCCCACCCCTAGATTTTGAGATAATTCTAAGCAAACACGGCGTAAACTGAAAATTCGTAATTATTTTGCAGGCTCGAAAAAAATATAAAAACAATTGCCATCGATTTGAAATTTGGTGAAAATTACTCAAAATACATTCGAGATTAATAATCCGTAAAAACCCGCAAACACCCCATTCCTAGATTTTGAGATAATTCCAGGCAAACACCGCGTAAACTGAAAATTCGTAATTATTTTGCAGGCTCGAAAAAAATATAAAAACAATTGCCATCGATTTGAAATTTGGTGAAAATTACTTAAAATACATTCGAGATTAATAATCCGTAATAACCCGCAAACACCCCATCCCTAGATTTTGAGATAATTCCAGGTAAACACGGCGTAAACTGAAAATTCGTGATTATTTTGCAGGCTCGAAAAAAATATAAAAACAATTGCCATCGACTTGAAATTTGGTGAAAATTACTCAAAATACATTCAAGATTAAGAATCTATAAAAACCCGCAAACACCCCATCCCTAGATTTTGAGATAATTATAGACAAACACGGCGTTAACTGAAAATTCGTGATTATTTTGCAGGCTCGAAAAAAATATAAAAACAATTGCCATCGACTTGAAAATTTGGTGAAAATTACTCAAAATACATTCGAGATTAAGAATCCGTAAAAACCCGCAAACACCCCATTCCTAGATTTTGAGATAATTCCAGGCAAACACCGCGTAAACTGAAAATTTTTAATGATTTCTCTGAATCTAAAAAATATATAAAAACAATTTCCTTAATAAAAATTACTCAAAATTCATTACAGAATAAAATCTGTCCATGATATATGTTAAAAATCAAAAATGTAAACTCGTTGACACATTTAAGTTAATCACGCCCCGTACAATTACGAACACGCGACCGGCAATCGCATTATTTATATTTAATAATAATATTATTTGCGCAAACATCACGTGCAATTAGTTAATTGTTTAACGTTGCGGGCTCGGATCGCGCGGCGTTAATTAAAATTGTTTGTTTAAATCTTTTTGATAGATAGTCGCCGGAGTGTCGCACGTCAATAATTATCATTTCGCTTTGGTCCTTTGATTGATAGCGTTCGACTGTTGGACGTCAATTATTCTCGTTTTATTTTAGTTTTCTGCCGGATAAATCACGGCGAATGTGTGTCGTTTATAATGCACACTGTAGTTTTACATAATTGCATTTATTATTGCATCCGACTTGGGTTTGTTTAGAGATGTACAAAAAGGAGAAACCCATTTTTTCAATGAATCACTAGCGTGATGGCACATAGAGCCATCCCAAAATCTGGTGTCACTGGTGTTCACTGCGCAAACATCTTAAGTTTCGCCGGAAACTCATAATTATTCAGTGAACATAATGTAAATATAGACACAGAATCGGTCGCGAAGTGATGATTCATCTTCAATTTTGTGGCGAGGACACGCGTACATTTGTTATCGCGTTCTCTCACTCTGCGCAAACTTTACCCCCCCCGGTGTCACGACATTTTGGCACGGCTCTACTTGTATTGCTGATAATCAACCGCTGTTAACTCGTTTCGTTACTTGCCCTCACCAATTTTGTTATGAAAATAACAATAATAATGATCAATAAATGTTTATAATAAAATTAACATAATAGATGATGGTACGATAAACGATATTATTGTTAAATAAAATTCACCGTTGTAGCGGGAACGCATTTCATCATAATAATTTACAACGGATACACGGCTAAAAATAAATAATCGAAGAGAATGTTTATGGCTAATTAACCAACAGATATGCCCATAGTTGTAAAAAAAATACGTCTCTTGGAACACAAGAAAAAAAAAACCGCTAATGCTTAGCATAAATATGTCCTGGTCGTTGTTCCACAGCATTGAGCATATTTAATAACTGTAGTTTGCGTACTCGATGATTGTCAAGTAAATTTTATTGCATGCTAATTTTGTAATTATGCTGTAACTGCACCAGCTATTACTCATTTATATAATTTTATAATGTTGCCTACGATAAATTTCCTTTGTAAGATAATTACACACTCATGCTCGTAACTTACATGTTAATACACGATTATTAAATTATCTACCAAATTGTAATTTTTTTGCAGACGGTGATTTTCGTTTTTAAGAGTATATCGGGTAACATTCAAGTTTTAATGGTTTTGATATTTACGAATTAATCACAATCGTGATGATTTTATGGATTTAAAAATTAATGCTACGGTATATTACATTCGATGGAAATACGGTTCGTAAATAATCAATTAGTTTTAAATGCTGATAAAACATAAAATTAAATTATTTAAATTAAATTAATCGTTAGAAACGCTTCACACGGCACCGAATCGGTCATTCAGCAGTTGTGCAATTTAAAAAATCAAAATCACGATTTTAAAATTTTTCAACTTTAAGAAAATGCGATTTTCGGATTTTGTGTTAAATTCCCGAGAAAATTTGGTAAACCGTTTTAAAATTACACCAAATTCGCTATATTTTGATGTTAGAATCAGCAATATCGGACAACGCGTTCAGCAGTTGTGCAATTTCAAAAATCAAAATCACGATTTTAAAATTTTTCAGCTTTAAGAAAATGCGATTTTCGGATTTTGTGTTAAATTCCCGAGAATATTTGGTAAACCGTTTTAAAATTACACCAAATTCGCTATATGTTTACGTTAGAATCATCAATTTCGGACAACGCGTTCAGCAGTTGTGCAATTTCAAAAATCAAAATTGCGATTTTAAAATCTTCGAACATTACGAAAATGCAATTTTTTGATTTCCCAAAAAAAAATTATGATTCATTTTATAATTGCACTAAATTCGCCATATTTTAACATTAGAATCGTCAATATCGGACATTGCTGTCAGCAGTTGTGCAATTTCAAAAACCAAAATTGCGGTTTTAAAATCTTTTAACTTTAGAAAAAGTGCAATTTTCGCATTTTGTGTTAATTTACAGAGAAATTTTGTAATCCATTTCAAAAGTACATTAAATTTTCCATATTTTGACGTTAGAATCGTTAATATCGGATAATGCGTTCAGCAGTTGTGCAATTTAAAAAATCAAAATCACTTTTTTTTTAATTTGTGAACTTTAATAAATTCCTATTTTAAGATTTTGTGTTAATTTCCCGAGAAAATTTGGTAGATTTTGACGTTAGAATCAGCAATATCGGCAACGCGTTCAACAGTTGTGCAATTTCAAAGAAAAAAAACGCAATTTTAAATCTTCGAAATTGCACAATTTTGACGTTTTGCATGTAGATTTCGAAAACAATTTTAAACTCAATTTAAAATTACACTAAATTCTCCATATTTTGACGTTAGAATGATCAATATCGGACAACGCGTTCAGCAATTGTGCAATTTCAAAAATCAAAATTTTGATTTTAAAGTCTTCGAACTTTAAAAAGTACGATTTTTCGATTTTGTGTCAATTTCCCGAGAAAATTTTGTAATTACTGTAAATTCGCCATGATTTGACTTTTTAATCATTAAAATTGGAGAACACGTTTGGTAGTTGTGCAGTTTCAAAAAGGAAAATTAAAATTTTAAATCTTCAGACTTTGAAAACGTGAAAAGGAAAATTAAAATTTCAAATCTTCGGACTTTGAAAACGTGAAAAGGAAAATTAAAATTTTAAATCTTCAGACTTTGAAAACGTGAAAAGGAAAATTAAAATTTTAAATCTTCGGGCTTTGAAAACGTGAAAAGGAAAATTAAAATTTCAAATCTTTAGACTTTGAAAACATGACAATGGAAAATAAAATTTTAAATCTTCAGACTTTGAAAACGTGAAAAGGAAAATTGAAATTTTAAATCTTCAGACTTTGAAAACATGAAAAGGAAAATTAAAATTTTAAATCTTCAGACTTTGAAAACATGAAAAGGAAAATTAAAATTTTAAATCTTCAGCTTTGAAAACATGAAAAGGAAAATTAAAATTTTAAATCTGCAGACTTTGAAAACGTGAAAAGGAAAATTAAAATTTCAAATCTTCAGATTTTGAAAACATAAAAAGGAAATTTAAAATTTTAAATCTTCAGACTTTGAAAACATGAAAAGGAAAATTAAAATTTTAAATCTTTAGACTTTGAAAACGTGAAAAGGAAAATTAAAATTTTAAATCTTCGGAGTTTGAAAACGTGAAAAGGAACATTAAAATTTTAAATCTTCAGACTTTGAAAACATGAAAAGGAAAATTACAATTTTAAATCTTCTGACTTTGAAAACGTGAAAAGGAAAATTAAAATTTCAAATCTTCAGATTTTGAAAACATGAAAAGGAAAATTAAAATTTTAAATCTTTAGACTTTGAAAACGTGAAAAGGAAAATTAAAATTTTAAATCTTTGGAGTTTGAAAACGTGAAAAGGAACATTAAAATTTTAAATCTTCAGACTTTGAAAACATGAAAAGGAAAATTACAATTTTAAATCTTCTGACTTTGAAAACGTGAAAAGGAAAATTAAAATTTCAAATCTTCAGATTTTGAAAACGTGAAAAGGAAAATTGAAATTTTAAATCTTCAGACTTTGAAAACATGAAAAGGAAAATAAAATTTTAAATCTTCAGACTTTGAAAACATGAAAAGGAAAATTACAATTTTAAATCTTCTGACTTTGAAAACGTGAAAAGGAAAATTAAAATTTCAAATCTTCAGATTTTGAAAACATGAAAAGGAAAATTAAAATTTTAAATCTTTAGACTTTGAAAACATGAAAAGGAAAATTAAAATTTTAAATCTTCGGAGTTTGAAAACGTGAAAAGGAACATTAAAATTTTAAATCTTCAGACTTTGAAAACATGAAAAGGAAAATTACAATTTTAAATCTTCTGACTTTGAAAACGTGAAAAGGAAAATTAAAATTTCAAATCTTCAGATTTTGAAAACGTGAAAAGGAAAATTGAAATTTTAAATCTTCAGACTTTGAAAACATGAAAAGGAAAATAAAATTTTAAATCTTCAGACTTTGAAAACATGAAAAGGAAAATTACAATTTTAAATCTTCTGACTTTGAAAACGTGAAAAGGAAAATTAAAATTTCAAATCTTCAGATTTTGAAAACATGAAAAGGAAAATTAAAATTTTAAATCTTTAGACTTTGAAAACGTGAAAAGGAAAATTAAAATTTTAAATCTTCGGAGTTTGAAAACGTGAAAAGGAACATTAAAATTTTAAATCTTCAGACTTTGAAAACATGAAAAGGAAAATTACAATTTTAAATCTTCTTACTTTGAAAACGTGAAAAGGAAAATTAAAATTTCAAATCTTCAGATTTTGAAAACGTGAAAAGGAAAATTAAAATTTTAAATCTTCAAACTTTGAAAACGTGAAAAGGAAAATTAAAATTTTAAATCTTCAGATTTTGAAAGCATGAAAAGGAAAATTAAAATTTTAAATCTTCAGACTTTGAAAACATAAAAATCAAAATTAAAATTTTAAATCTTCAAACTTTGAAAACATGAAAAGGAAAATTAAAATTTTAAATCTTCAGACTTTGAAAACGTGAAAAGGAAAATTAAAATTTTAAATCTTCAAACTTTGAAAACGTGAAAATGAAAATGAAAATTTTAAATCTGCAGACTTTGAAAACATGCAATTTTGACGTTTTGCGTAGATTTCAGGGAAACAATTGTAAACTTGTTTTAAAATTGCTCTAAAATAAACGTAAGATAGACGTTAGAATCAGGAATATGCTACATTCTTGATGAAATTCGTAATTTATTTAATTGGCATTTAAAATTAAACATTATTTTTGTTTCGTGGTTTTAGTTTCAGTTTCCTATAATTTTTTGTGTTTCGACAATTATGTACTTGTCATTGTCAGGGGAGTACAAACTAATACTTTTTGAGAATGACAAGCAATTGTCAAAACACGTGTCAGGAAACTGAAAATGTGTCATATTTTGGGCAGAAAAACTTCAAACTGGGAAAATATACCGATTACGTCTCAGGAAACTGAAAATGTGTCATATTTAGGGCAGAAAAAAATACCAAAACTGGGAAAATTTACCGATTTGGAAAATTGTAAAAAATTAAACGTGGAATTTGTTTTAAAAACTTGAAATTAATAAAAAAACCATGTATTTTTATTTTTTACGCAAAATACTAAACTTGAACTGGGAACATAAAAATTGCTTTAACGATTTGTAATATTTGTAAAAAATTCACGAATCAAGGAATTTGTTATAAGAACTTAAAATTCATACAAAAACAATGTATTTTTGATTTTTGAGAATTGACGGTTTTTTTTTCAATAAAATCGATCGCAGATGTTTATATTTGAAAATTAAATCTCGATTGATCAACATGTGATTTTTTTTTGCCGTTTGAATGACGGGTTGTGGAAGAGGAAGTCGACTCATGTCCAGGAAAGGCAAAGGGAATATAAAAGTGACACGCATGGGGTAGCACAGGGGATGGGGAGCTTATTCACCATGAGGGAACTATTACGGCGGCAGCGTAAGGGTCTCCCAGCTCCCCATAAGATCAACAATTGATGGATAGTTATTCCTTCAAGTGTGTGTGTGTGTGTGTGTGTGTGTGCGAGCGCACATTCTCTAAAATGTATTTCTAGTAAACCCAAAAACCAAGTAAGAGCTCCTACGGGGTCCCGTAACGAGAGGAGATTTAGATTTATGGGGCCTTGAAGTTTTATACACCATTAACGCGACTACGCCAAACTGCAATGCCTTTTAATTTATAACTTCCCTTCCGATAGATGTCTCCTTTCATCCTCTATTCTTTTATTTAATGTTATAAAAGTAGTATTCGTTATATTTATTGCACTTCTAAGGTATTTATCATATTGTACTTGGGCCAAGTCAAAACAGAACTTATAATTTCAGATAATCATTTTAACTTGTTAAAACATTAGTTAGATACATGTTAGTAGCTACTAACTGCACTATGCATACGTCTGTCAGTTTTTTTTTACAGTATCCATAGTGCTATAATTACACCGTTGCAATAAGGATAACATACTTTCATCAGATGCACATCGTCAATTTTTGAAACAAACAATGACTCAACTCAACTGTCTCAGTTTCACGCAGGAAGAAAAACGTCCAACGGCCAACTCCGGCGACGATAAATTAAAACTTACAAAAATAAAACGGAGGGAAACGTTTCTACTTAAATTAGAGCGTGCTCTGATGGAAAAAGATACACGACACGGATTACATTACATGATTGATCGTGTAATGTAATCCGTTACGAGCGTGCCAGTGTAAATATTTCGATTTCAGAATTGAAATCAATTGCCCCGGAACAACGTCCTCTTTCTTTTTTTAAACATTGTAAATTATTAGCATCGCAAGTTCTTATTATTCATTGGGTAAAGCATATGGTATTGAAGATAACTCTGTAAAAAAAATGCAAAAATTATGCCAAGAAACTCGAGTTACATAAATTAAATCGAGGCTCACCCTATTTATTTATTTCGGGAATGTTCGCCTTCAAATGCCTTCCTAAGGATCCTCAAACATCTATACATCATTAGTAATGCTAACATAACCTCCAAAACCAATTGTTGATGATTAACGAATTAAATCGATGGCTTCAACAATCAATCGAATTAATTTTTATCATTCCAACATTCGGACTGATTGTTTGTAAAATATTTATTTATTATGCGAGTGTGGAATGTACGTAATTAGTCCCGCAAGAAAAAGTTTAAAATTTTGACAAGAAATTTTGACGTAATTCAATTTGAATTATTTAAAAAATCTATGTATTTCGTGAGTCCAAGTTTTTCTCTCACTAGGAGGTAATGAACAACATTACATGCCTCAAATGACCACAGTAATTCGCTTATTACACCCGATTTTGAATAAATATTATTAAATCGTATTGTTCTTATCAAATATTTATTGTATATTATTGTACTTAATTTATTCAGAAATTTACGAGAATTCTAAAAAAATAATCTTTCGAGAAATTAGCTTTAAAATGTGCATATCTCCTCTAAATAGACCGATTTTAAAGAATACATAAAAATATTTGATTCGTCACAGCTGGAAACAAAATAAAAACACTCACAATTGGAACTTGGCGTTTAAAACAATTATAAAAAAAATAATCTCGCGAGAAGTTGCCTTAAAAATTTGCATACCAACTCCAAATAGATCAATTTTAAAGATTAATTGCATGTTTTCAAAGTCTGAACTTTTAAATTGCACATGTTGATCAATCGAAATGTTTTTTGTTTTTCTTTTTACAAACAATCGAGATTTGGTTTTCAAAAATAAACGCCCTGTGCGGTCGATTTTATAAAAAAAAATCTTTATTTCTCAAAATTCAAAAATACATTGTTTTTGTATAAATTTTAAGTTTTTATAATAAATTCCTTGATTCATGAATTTTTGAACAATATTAAGTTAATCGTTAAAAACAATTTTTACATTTCCAGTTCAAGTTGCTGTATTTTGCGCCCAAAATATGACAACTAATAATTTTAATAATAATCGTTTATTGCCCTCCTTAGAGGAATACAATGGGCCAGCGACCGAAGTCTTTCAGCCAGATTTAACAAAAAATATAAATTGTTTACATGGTATATTATACAAACAAAATAGTATAGACGCATAAGTATTCTTTAAAAAAAAAAAATAAAAAAACTTGTCAATAAAAAGTACAGGTTTTTATTGCCTCTTTGACAGTTGTTCTACATGCTCATATATGGTCAGTTGTGGGTGTTATGACAACTATTTTAATGAAAAATTAAAAATACATTGTTTTCCAATTAATCTCAAATTTTAAAAAAATCCACGCTCTTGATTAATTTTTTACAATTTTTCAAATCGGTAATAGTAATTTACGATACAAGTACTGTTTTGAAGGTTTTTACATTACGAAAGAAAAGTTTGAAAACACGAGCGACCAAAAATATAATTTTTCGAGTAATTTATTAAATTATTATTTCATCCGATTTCTATTTTTTTTTAAATTAGAAAAATGTTTAATGAAAACCGTCAAAAAGCGAAATAATATTTGTTTACCAATATCTCCATACCAACGAGTAGTGTTAAGATACATATAACAACACTAGTGTTGTTAAAGGTACCTTAACGTTACTCGTTGCTATGGAGATATTGACATGTTAACATTATAGGACAAAATAAATGTAATTTTCGTTTTCGCAGTTTAAGTTTGGAGTGTTGGTACTTTGTTCCCGCGCAAATTATGATAACTGTTTTAATGAAAAATCAGATATACATTATTTTTCTATAGATTTTCGAATTTTCGAAACAAATTCCCAATATAATTAATTATTTACAATTTTTCAAATGTTTGAATACTTTTCTTGATATCCTAATTCGAGTTTAGAGTGTTACCGTTTCGTTTTCACCCAAGATTTGTATGTGCAATCATTATTCTGAAAGATTCTTGACATTTTGAAGCAAGTATGTCGTTCGAATAAATTTTTTTTTTTTATTTTTCAAATCGTTAAATGCATTTTTCGTTAGTTTACATTTACGTTTGGAGTGTACGTGTTTAATTTCCACCCGAAACATGGCAATTGTTTTGATGAAAAACCAAAAATACATTATCTTTGTATGAATTTTAAGTTTTTTGAAACAAATTCCTCGATTTATATTTTTTTAACAATATTACAAATCGTTAAATGCAATTTTTATTTTTCCAGTTAAAGTTAATACCATGTTTCCGCCTAAAATATGAAAACAATGTTAATGAAAAATACATTATTTTTCTAAGGATTTTGAGTTTTTGAAACAAATTCCTCGTTTGACTAATTTATTACAATTTTTCAAATTTTTGATATCCTAGTGTTACTCTTTCGTTTTCACCCAAGATTTTTATGTGCAATAAGAAATGCATTTTTTATATTTTTATGTTTATTTTTATTTTTTATATATTGTTATAAAATTATTATTATTATTATTATTATTATTGTTTATTAACGGGAAACCCCTTTATAATTTAGTTTTAATTTTTAATTTGTAATTTTCTGTAAATTGGTTTATCAGTAAATATATTATTACTCCTATTTTTTTTTTAATGATTCTTGACATTCTGAAAGTTCGTAGTTTGAATCATTATTAACAATTTTTCAAAATGTTACATCCAGTTTTCTTTTTTTTTCAGTTTGGAGTGTCTACCTAAAGAGTGGCAATTGTTTTCTTACGAAATTAAAAAGACTGTTTTTTGCGTGAATTGAGTTTATTTTTAACAAATTCCGTGATTCGTGATTTTTTTTTACAATATTACAAATCGTTAAGTGCAATTTTCATTTTCCCAGGTTGGTTTGATGTGTTGTCTTCCACCCAAAATATGACAACTATTTTAATCAAAAATCAAAAATACATTGTTTTTCTATAAATGTTCAGTTTTTGAAACAAATTCCACATTTGATCGCATTTTGAAATTTTTTAAATCGTTAAATGCAGTTTTTGTTGTCTCGATTCAAGTTTGGGCTGTTGGTGTTTTATTTGCACAGAAAATATTTTTTCACGAATTTTGAGTTTTTGAAACAAATTCCTTGTCTGAATTATTTACGCAATTTTTCAAAGGATTTAAAGCATTTTCTGTTTTACCAGTTCCAGTTTGTTTCGTTTTCGCCTAAAATATGGCAACTATTTTGACAAAAAATTTAAAATACATTGCTATTTTATGACTTTTGGGTTTTTAAAACCAATTGCGTAATTTATGATTTTTTTAAGACACCACAAATTGTTAAATGCAATTTTTGTTTTTCCAAATCAAGTTTGGTGTGTTGGTGTTTTATTTCCTCCGAAAATATGACGACTATTTTAATGAAAACTCGGAAATACATTATCTTTCTATAGATTTTGAGTTTTTCAAACAAATTCCTTGTTTGATTAATTTTTTACAATTTTTCAAATCGGCGAATGTAATTTTCGTTTCCCCAGTTTAAGTTTGGAGTGTTGGTACTTGGTTTCCACCCACAATATGACAACTTTTTTAATGTAAAATTGGAAATACATTATTTTTCTATGGATTTTGAGTTTATCAAACAAATTCGTCCTCTGATTAATTTTTTACAATTTTTCAAATCGGCGAATGTAATTTACGTTTCCCCAGTTTAAGTTTAGAGCGTTGGTACTTTGTTTCCGCCCAACTTTTTACAACTATTTTAATGAAAAATCGGAAATACATTCTTTTTCTATGGATTTTGAGTTTTTCAAACAAATTCATCGTTTGATTAATTTTTTTAAATTTTTCAAATCGGCGAATGTAATTTTCGTTTCCCCAGTTTAAGTTTGGAGTGTTGGTACTTTGTTTCCCCCCAAAATATGACAACTATTTTAATGAAAAATCGGAAATACATTATTTTCCTATGGATTTTGAGTTTCTCAAACAAATCTCTCGTTTGACGAATTTTTTACAATTTTTCAAATCGGTGAATGTAATTTTCGTTTCCCCAGTTTAAGTTTGGAGTGTTGGTACTTCGTTTCCACCCAAAATATGACAACTAATTTAATGAAAAATCGGAAATACATGATTTTTCTACGGATTTTGAGTTTTTCAAACAAATTCGTCGTTTGATTAATTTTTTACAATTTTTCAAATCGGCGAATGTAATTTTTGTCTCCTCAGTTTAAGTCTGGAGTGTTGGTACTTTGTTTCCCCAAAAAATATGACAACTGTTTTAATGAAAAATCGGAAATACATTATTTTTCTATGGATTTTGAGTTTTTCAAACAAATTCGTCATTTGATTAATTTTTTACAACTTTTCAAATCGGCGAATGTAATTTTTATTTCCCCAGTTTAAGTTTGGAGTGTTGATACTTTGTTTCCACCCAAAATATGACAACTAGTCTAATGAAAAATCGAAAATACATTATTTTTCTATGGATTTTGAGTTTTTTAAACAAATCCCTCGTGTGATTAATTTTTTACAATTTTTCAAATCGGCGAGTGTAATTTTCGTTTTCCCAGTTTAAGTTTGACGCCCAAAATATGACAACTATTTTCATGATAAATTAGAAATACATTGTTTTCTTATGGATTTTGAATACCGGCAAAAACCATATCAATCCAAAATCCATTACAATAATTACAGGATTGATCGCGACTTTATATTCGAAGTTGTAAACAATTCCGGAAAACTTGTTTGTCATAAACCCCAATGATTTACACTAATGAGTTCCCTCATTATCCTAATGATTGAGATTGAACCGTCTCGAATGATATTTTCCTGTTATTCATATTTATCAGTTTGTTCTTTTTTTTTTTCTTTATTATTTCTCGGGTGGCCATAAATCATCGGGGCAGGTAAGTAAAACCCCGACGAGGACGAGAACACAATTAACCCGGAGAATTTAAAACAAAACGCCGGATTAACCGCACTTCCCTCGCAATCAAACAAGAAACGACGCCCGGAAAGGCTTTCCGCGCCATTGACCAATTTCCACGTTTTCTTGCCGTCGGGACGCTCGCTCGCTCGCCTCCCTCTCTCTGCCCCCGATTAATTCCAAAAAGCGCACGCATGCTCCATCTAGCGCCGACCGCCCGAACTTCAACGTAGTTTACGTGATAGAATAGCTATTTTTTTTATATTTGAATTTTCATTGGAAAATAATATCGGTTTGGCTGAAGGACTCCAGTCGGTGGCCATTGTATTTATTAATAATTAAACAAATATAATGCATTTAAAATTTACAAAATTATTTCTGCTAAACGGCTATCGACCCGCGGTCTTTCAGCCTTGTATTTATTATTTATTATGTATTTAGTAAGTACAATAAACGTTTATTATTTATATTAATATCGGTTAAAAAGTTTCGAGTCAGTAAAATTCAAAATTTCTTGCTCTGTTCGCATTAATTCAAAATTTAGGATTGAAGTGTTAATGGTTTTCACATAAACGTACTTTGGCATTCCTTATAAGAAAATTTTCGCAACAAAAAAAAATATATTGCTTAAAAAAACAATGAATAAAACAATAATTATTTTAAATTTTAAACAAAACCACAATATACGTCCCACCAGAAACTATTCAAATGACAATGAAATAAACCCAATAAAATTCCCCAATACGAAAATATGAATAAAACTCGGAAATAATTAAATCCGGTCACGGTCCGCGGACGCGATTTTAAAATTACACGCGCATTTTATTCCGCGGCTCCCCATTACTAATAATAACACGATATTATTAATAACAATAATTTATTGATAAAAGACACAATGGGACTGCGATAAACGGCGCGCGGCATTGTATTTTCAGGGGTCCTGATTAAAAATAAACAATGTATAAATCAATTAAATACGCGATTTATCGTTAAATGTTAGCGGTGGCATTAATTATTGGTGTTTGTTCTGCGTTATTTTGTTTTCTTTAGAAGGCACGTTCGTGAAATAACGGCTCTTATCACAAATGTTGATTTGTTTGGTTGGTGCGATTGATAATTTATGTGAATTTGTATTTTTTTAGCTTTGTTCATTTTTATAAATTGAGTTTTAGTCCTGAAAACCCGGGTTTTTAAAAATATCTCGTGTAAGGGTCCGGCTCATACGTGATTGCGTCTTTATTTTTCAAGTAAAACTAATTTGACTTGATGGATTTTATTACTAAAGAATCAATCTGTGCTTCTATAGTAAAATATTTTAGATTTTCAGCGTTTATTTAAATTTTATTTAATGTTGAAAATACCTATTTTTTAACACAAAAAATATATTTTTTTTAGAAACCAACGTTCATCCTTTATAACACTGCGTAAAATATTATTACAAAATTTTGTATTGATCACGCCAAAAGCCAAAAATGCTTCATTTTTCGAAAAGTCTTAATAACTAAAGATATTCCAATTACAATACTTCAAGTTAAAACAAAGAAAGAATAACGTCTAGGGGAACTTAAAGCTCACCTTGCATTAAATTACTTCTTAGGGGTTTCGCGATTAATCACACCTCCTGAGAAATAATAAAAAAAAAACACTACCATACGAAATTGTCTGTTTTGCGCACCTGTCGAGTCATCTTCGCCAAACGGATTGGACGGGAAGGTAAATAATAATTGCATGCGGGCCCTCAATTTGCGAAAACGATGTTTGGGCACCTCGGGGCCTCGTTAGCGGCACTTTATTATTTACGATTCGTTATAAAGATTATTGAGTGTCGTTTTTACGGGCGTCCTTCTGCCCGTTTTGGCCATTGCGTAATTTAATTAGGGGCCGATGGAGGAAGTGAGGATAATTCCGAGTTTTATTGCCGGGATAATTACGCGAGCGAGTTGCAATTTAAGCGTGCGAGTGACTCTCGAGCTAACTAACATCGGATTACATGCACATTGCACTTCTTTTTAATTGTTAATACAGGAATTTACTGATTTAATTTAAGAAAAAGTGTTGTTTTTGTATTGTGGTGCGTGAAATAGGTGTCTTTTTTGCCGCGCATGAGAACGTCGAGACCGTTAGGCCGAGTCAAACAAGCCGCAAAAACGTACTTTTGCGGCTTGAAAAATGTTTGAGTGGAAATTCTCGCAAAACAAACGATAACGTGTTTCCGGTTTATTTACTTGTTTTACACACACATACGACTAGAAGATGTTGCCAAAAATTGAAAAAAATTCATGACAGGGTTTTCCCAGAATTTAACAAAATCCGCGCCAAAGCGCACTTTTGCGATTTGAAAAATGTTTGAGTGGAAATTCTCGCAAAACTAACGATAACGTGTTTCCGGTTTATTTACTTGTTTTACACACACATACGACTAGAAGATGTTGCCAAAAATTGAAGAAAATCCATCAAAGGGTTTTCCCAGAATTTAACAAAATCCGCGCGAAAGCGCACTTTTGCGGCTTGAAAAATGTTTGAGAGGAAATTCCGGTAAAACTAACAATAACGTGTTTCCGGTTTATTCACTTGTTTTACACACACATACGTCCAGAAGATGTTGCCAAAAATTGAAGAAAATCCATCGAAGGGTTTTCCCAGAATTTAACAAAATCCGCGCGAAAGCGCACTTTTGCGGCTTGAAAAATGTTTGAGTGGAAATTCCGGTAAAACTAACAATAATGTGTTTCCGGTTTATTCACTTGTTTTACACACACATACGTCCAGAAGATGTTGCCAAAAATTGAAGAAAATCCATCGAAGGGTTTTCCCAGAATTTAACAAAATCCGCGCGAAAGCGCACTTTTGCGGCTTGAAAAATGTTTGAGTGGAAATTCCGGTAAAACTAACAATAATGTGTTTCCGGTTTATTCACTTGTTTTACACACACATACGTCCAGAAGATGTTGCCAAAAATTGAAGAAAATCCATCGAAGGGTTTTCCCAGAATTTAACAAAATCCGCGCGAAAGCGCACTTTTGCGGCTTGAAAAATGTTTGAGTGGAAATTCCGGTAAAACTAACAATAATGTGTTTCCGGTTTATTCACTTGTTTTACACACACATACGTCCAGAAGATGTTGCCAAAAATTGAAGAAAATCCATCGAAGGGTTTTCCCAGAATTTAACAAAATCCGCGCGAAAGCGCACTTTTGCGGCTTGAAAAATGTTTGAGTGGAAATTCCGGTAAAACTAACAATAATGTGTTTCCGGTTTATTCACTTGTTTTACACACACATACGTCCAGAAGATGTTGCCAAAAATTGAAGAAAATCCATCGAAGGGTTTTCCCAGAATTTAACAAAATCCGCGCGAAAGCGCACTTTTGCGGCTTGAAAAATGTTTGAGTGGAAATTCCGGTAAAACTAACAATAACGTGTTTCCGGTTTATTCACTTGTTTTACACACACATACGTCCAGAAGATGTTGCCAAAAATTGAAGAAAATCCATCGAAGGGTTTTCCCAGAATTTAACAAAATCCGCGCGAACGCGCACTTTTGCGGCTTGAAAAATGTTTGAGTGAAAATTCCGGTAAAACTAACGATAACGTGTTTCCGGTTTATTTACTTGTTTTACACACACATACGTCGAGAAGATGTTGCCAGAAATTGAAGAAAATCCATCGAAGGGTTTTCGTAAAATTTAACAAAATCCGCGCGATAGCGTATTTTTGAGGCTTGAAAAATGTTTGAGTGGAAATTCCGGTAAAACTAACGATAATATGTTTCCGGTTTATTCACCTGTTTTACACACACATACGTCTAGAAGATGTTGCCAAAAATTGAAGAAAATCTATCAAAGGGTTTTCCCAGAAATTAACAAAATCCGCGCGAAAGCGTACTTTCGCGGCTTAAAAAATGTTTGAGTGGAAATTCCGGTAAAACTAACGATAACGTGTTTCCGGTTTATTCACTAGTTTTACACACGCATACGTCTAGAAGATGTTGCCAAAAATTGAAGAAAATCCATCGAAGGGTTTTCCCAGAATTTAACAAAATCCGCGCGTAAGCGCACTTTTGCGGCTTGAAAAATATTTGAGTGGAAATTCCGGTAAAACTAACGATAACGTGTTTCCGGTTTATTCACTTGTTTTACACACACATACGTCCAGAAGATGTTGCCAAAAATTGAAGAAAATCCATCGAAGGGTTTTCCCAGAATTTAACAAAATCCGCGCGAACGCGCACTTTTGCGGCTTGAAAAATGTTTGAGTGGAAATTCCGGTAAAACTAACGATAACGTGTTTCCGGTTTATTCACTAGTTTTACACACGCATACGTCTAGAAGATGTTGCCAAAAATTGAAGAAAATCCATCGAAGGGTTTTCCCAGAATTTAACAAAATCCGCGCGTAAGCGCACTTTTGCGGCTTGAAAAATATTTGAGTGGAAATTCCGGTAAAACTAACGATAACGTATTTCCGGTTTATTCGCTTGTTTTACACACACATACATCTAGAAGATGTTACCAGAAATTGCAGAAAATCCATCAAAGGGTTTTCCCAGAATTTAACAAAATCCGCGCGAAAGCGCACTTTTGCGGCTTGAAAAATGTTTGAGTGGAAATTCCGGTAAAACTAACGATAATGTGTTTCCGGTTTATTCACCTGTTTTACGCACACATACGTCTAGAAGATGTTGCCAAAAATTGATGTAAATCCATCGAAGGGTTTACCCAGAATTTAACAAAATCCGCGCGAAAGCGCACTTTTGCGGCTTAAAAAATGTTTGAGTGGAAATTCCGGTAAAACTAACGATAACGTGTTTCCGGTTTATTCACCTGTTTTACGCACACATACGTCTAGAAGATGTTGCCAAAAATTGATGTAAATCCATCGAAGGGTTTACCCAGAATTTAACAAAATCCGCGCGAAAGCGCACACTTTTGCGGCTTAAAAAATGTTTGAGTGGAAATTCCGGTAAAACTAACGATAATGTGTTTCCGGTTTATTCACCTGTTTTACGCACACATACGTCTAGAAGATGTTGCCAAAAATTGATGTAAATCCATCGAAGGGTTTACCCAGAATTTAACAAAATCCGCGCGAAAGCGCACTTTTGCGGCTTGAAAAATGTTTGAGTGGAAATTCCGGTAAAACTAACGATAACGTGTTTCCGGTTTATTCACCTGTTTTACACACACATACGTCTAGAAGATGTTGCCAAAAATTGAAGAAAATCCATCGAAGGGTTTACCCAGAATTTAACAAAATCCGCGCGAAAGCGCACTTTTGCGGCTTGAAAAATGTTTGAGTGGAAATTCCGGTAAAACTAACGATAATGTGTTTCCGGTTTATTCACCTGTTTTACGCACACATACGTCTAGAAGATGTTACCAAAAATTGAAGAAAATCCATCGAAGGGTTTACCCAGAATTTAACAAAATCCGCGCGAAAGCGCACTTTTGCGGCTTGAAAAATGTTTGAGTGGAAATTCCGGTAAAACTAACGATAATGTGTTTCCGGTTTATTCACCTGTTTTACGCACACATACGTCTAGAAGATGTTACCAAAAATTGAAGAAAATCCATCGAAGGGTTTACCCAGAATTTAACAAAATCCGCGCGAAAGCGCACTTTTGCGGCTTGAAAAATGTTTGAGTGGAAATTCCGGTAAAACTAACGATAACGTGTTTCCGGTTTATTCACCTGTTTTACGCACACATACGTCTAGAAGATGTTACCAAAAATTGAAGAAAATCCATCGAAGGGTTTACCCAGAATTTAACAAAATCCGCGCGAAAGCGCACTTTTGCGGCTTGAAAAATGTTTGAGTGGAAATTCCGGTAAAACTAACGATAATGTGTTTCCGGTTTATTCACCTGTTTTACGCACACATACGTCTAGAAGATGTTGCCAAAAATTGATGTAAATCCATCGAAGGGTTTACCCAGAATTTAACAAAATCCGCGCGAAAGCGCACTTTTGCGGCTTAAAAAATGTTTGAGTAGAAATTCTCGCAAAACTAACGATAACGTGTTTTCGGTTGATTCCGATTTATTCTAATAAATCAAGAATTTATATCCATTTATTTTTAACAGATCACGTAAACGTTTCGTTGCGAATTAATATAAATAAAATAATTTCGGATGCGTGCGTGTCGGGAAGTCGTGTACACGAAATTAATTTCGGATTTGCGACTTTAAAATATGTCGTCGGTAAAAATATTGGGCGCGTTTATTTGGTCGATTGACGTTAAACGTTATGATAATCGGTTATTTATCATCAGGAATGCAAATAGTCGCAACATGCCGAATTTTACGGCGCGGAATAATGAATATTTCATAAAATCGGCAAACCGAATTTTAATGCCGCTCCGAATTGATATTTGATTTTTTTTTTATTCAAATGCAACACTGAAGTGTAATATGTTCACATGACTCGATCAATATTAATACTGAATTATTCATATTCATAATTAAAAATAAAATTATTAAAAAAATTTTTTTTTTATAAATTTTATTATTATTTAGAATTTGCTTATAATGAATCGCAAATTACTTTAATGTAAAAATTGTTAAAACTTCATCCCTAAATTTTGGAATAATTTAATGAGAACAGAGCGCGAATTTTTGAAGAAATGCAATAATTTTAGCGGCTTGAAAAAAATATAAAAACAATTGCCACCGACTTGAAACTTCTCAAATTTGCTTATAATGAATGCTAAATTACTTTCTTGTTAAAACTATTAACACTTCATCCCTAAATTTTGGAATAATGTAATGAGAACAGAGCGCGAATTTTTGAAAAATTGCAATAATTTTAGCGACTTGAAAAAAATATAAAAACAATTGCCATCGACTTAAAACTTCTCAAATTTGCTTATAATGAATGCTAAATTAAGTTTTTGTTAAAACTATTAACACTTCATCCCTAAATTTTGGAATAATTTAATGAGAACAGAGCGCGAATTTTTAAAAAAATGCAATAATTTTAGCGACTTGGAAAAAATATAAAAACAATTGCCACCGACTTGAAACTTCTCAAATTTGCTTATAACGAATGCTAAATTATGTTTTTGTTAAAACTATTAACAGTTCATCCCAAAATTTTGGAATAATTTAATGCGAACAGAGCGTGAAGTTTCGAAAAAAATGCAATAATTTCAGCGACTTGAAAATAATATAAAAACAATTGCCATCGACTTGAAACTTCTCAAATTTGCTTGTAATGAATGCTAAGTTACGTTTTTGTTAAAACTTTTAACACTTCATCCCTAAATTTTGGAAAAATTTAATGCGAACAGAGCGAGAAGTTTCGAAAAAAATGCAATAATTTCAGCGACTTGAAAAAAATATAAAAACAATTGCCATCGACTTGAAACTTCTCAAATTTGCTTATAATGAATGCTCAATTATGTTTTTGTTAAAACTATTAAAACTTCATCCCTAAATTTTGGAATAATTTAATGCGAACAGAGCATGGAATTTCGAAAAAAATGCAATAATTTTAGCCACTTGAAAAAATTATAAAAACAATTGCTAACAACTTGAAACTTCTCAAATTTGCTTATAATGAATGCTAAATTATGTTTTTGTTAAAATTATTAACACTTCATCCCTAAATTTTGGAATAATTTAATGCGAACAGAGCGCGAAGTTTCGAAAAAAATGCAATAATTTTAGCTACTTGAAAAAAATATAAAAATAATTGCCATCGACTTGAAAATTCTCAAATTTGCTTATAATGAATGCTTAATTATGTTTTTGTTAAAACTATTAACACTTCATCCCTAAATTTTGGAATAATTTAATGAGAACAGAGCGCGAATTTTTAAAAAAATGCAATAATTTTAGCGACTTGAAAAAAATATAAAAACAATTGCCATCGACTTGAAACTTCTCAAATTTGCTTATAATGAATGCTAAATTACTTTCTTGTTAAAACTATTAACACTTCATCCCTAAATTTTGGAATAATTTAATGAGAACAGAGCGCGAATTTTTGAAAAATTGCAATAATTTTAGCGACTTGAAAAAAATATAAAAACAATTGCCACCGACTTGAAACTTCTTAAATTTGCTTATAAAGAATGCTAAATTAAGTTTTTGTTAAAACTATTAACACTTCATCCCTAAATTTTGGAATAATTTAATGGGAACAGAGCGTGAAGTTTCGAAAAAAATGCAATAATTTCAGCGACTTGAAAATAATATAAAAACAATTGCCACCGACTTGAAACTTTTCAAATTTGCTTATAATTAATGCTAAATTACGTTTTTGTTAAAAGTTTTAACACTTCATCCCTAAATTTTGGAATAATTTAATGAGAACAGAGCGTGGAGTTTCGAAAAAAATGCAATAATTTTAGCGACTTGAAAAAAATATAAAAACAATTGCCACCGACTTGAAACTTCTGAAATTTCCTTATAATGCTGTAACATTTTTGACGATAGATGTCGCCCTAATTGTTTTTCTATCGCAACGGTTACTTTATTGGATTATAAGGGCAATCAGAACTCGTTATTTTAATGCCAAAAATTCGGGGAATTTGATGTGATTTAAATTGATTAATGATAATGAATATTCAGCAATATTCATGTCGAAGAATTTATAATGAGAATTGATAAAATCTGAAATTTTCCAAAAAATCGCGCTTTCTCAAAAGTTGCGTTTGAAATGATTTCTACACGACAAATTAAAAATTTCTTAGAAACCTCTCAGCACATGCACTTGCGCAAAAACGAATATCAATTTTAAGCGCGGTAGCCAATAAAATTCGAAAATGTAAAAAAATATGAAAAATCTTAATTATCATCTTTTCTCTATATTTCAATGTTTTCAAAAATGCTTACACCAATTATGTAATAAATCTGTTTAATCCACCTATTGCGAGACTATTATTACTAAATAATAATTTCTACAATTGAGAAAAATAAATGCTGATAAAAACGGGCTGTATGTTATATTTGGAAAAGGCGCGAGCCGCACGTCTGAACGGCGTCTGAAAGAGTGCACATCGTCGGTCCTCTTTTTTATTTTATACGTCTAAGAACATAACGATGATCATCTCATTCCCTTTATGCGTCTTATCTGTCCTGCGAAGCTACTTGTACATCAGTTTACTACATTTGCGTTAGATAAGTGCGATACGAGGAGGATACTTTTATGGTATAATAACGGGCACGAAAGTGGGTTATTAAATATTTTATGAGGCATAAATGGGAAAAAGGGAACGGGCGGCGCCATCTATCGGGCAACGGACGGACCGCGCGCGCGCGCGTCCTCTCCTGAAACCCGTCCTGAAAGCGACGGCGGCGGCCGGAATAGGGAATTATTAATAATGTATCGTACGAGAACGGAGAGAGAGAGAGAGAGAGAGAGTACCTCTGTTAATTCCGAAATAAAAACCGGCACTGTCGCCGGACGGGTGGAGATCTCAATATTTTATTGCGCGTCCATGTATCCATTCAATACTGCATTTGTATGCGACACGCTCGCATAGATATTATTGTGTAAAAACCGGACACGCCGATAAATTTACACATGTAACATAACTCAGACGGGGGAAAAAAAAAAAAAAAACCGTAAGATCTTTATTATAATTTTACAGGGCTCCTTCTTAACGACCCCGTCCGCCCGCAAAAAGGGCCGGGCCCGAGACGGGGGCCCGCTTATAAAACTGCCGGCAAAAACGACTCTCAGCACGGCCGGCCGCAATTCATTAAACAAATACCGGGATTTATTGTTATCCCCGCATCTCCGACAGATACGGTCCGCTAAGCTCTTAATTATTTGGCCACGACCGCTCCTCTAATTGCCGATGCGGTGAAATTCTCATCGGTTCATAATGCACGCTTCCAACGGAATAACAAAGAAACTATACATTATAAATTTTTATGGTATAACCAATCAATTATTATTAGTAAAAAAAATGGTGATGTGGCCATCATATTACTTTCTCCGATTTAATGGTATAATAGTCATTCATATTTATATCATATTTTAAATCAAGCATTTCACATGATCGGATGATACTGTCGTTCGCAACGTCAAAATTTTGAAAAGCAAAAATGACAAATTATGCTTCAAATTCTAATAATCTTTACCTTAAGTTTACTAAAAAATCTAAAAAATGTCCTGATAAAAAGTCCTCAAAAAAGAGTTCCGACAAAAAATATTCGAAAAAAAATCCTGGAGAAACTATTTTGGAAAATAAAGAGTCCAGTTGAAAAGTTGTGAAAGAGTCGCGAAAAAAGTACTGCAAAAAGAGTCCTGACAAATTAAGTCTTCATATAAAACACCAGAAATAAATGGCCTTAAAAATCCTGAAAGAAGTCCGAAAAGGAGTCCTAGAAAGTACTCAAGAAAGTCTTTATAAAATATGCTGGAAAAATGTCCTGTAATAACAGTCTTGAAAAAAAGTTATGAAATAAATCCTAAAAAACATTTCTGAAAAAAACCTGTGAAAATGTCCTTAAAAAAAAACATTAAAAAGACTGAAGAAATTGTCCCGACAAAAATCCCAAAAAGGGTATTGAAAATTAGTCCGGAACATGAAGTCCTGACAAATAATCCTATAAAAAATGTTCTGAAATATTGGATCTTAAAAACTCCTGTAAAGAAGGCTTGAAAAAAATTCCCGAAAAAATCATTCTGAAAAAAATGTAATAAAGAAAATTATGAAAAAATATCCTGAAAAGAAGGAGTTCTTAAGATAGTTTCGAAAGAGTCTCGAAAAAAACGAAAAAAAGTCCTGGAGGAACAAAAGAAAAAGAAGAGTCCTGATAAAAGCAGTGAAAAAAAGTCCTGAAAATAGCCTTCATACAAAATACCAGAAATAAATGTCCCGAAAAAGAGTCCTAAAAGAAAATTCTAAAATAAATCCTAAAGAAAGTTCAGAAAAAAAGTCCTGATGAAATATCATAAAAAAATTGTCCTGAAAATTATCTTTAAAAAATTAAAAATTAAAATTTCTGAAAAAAAGCATTGTAAAAAGTCCTTAAAAAGATCTGAAGAAATTGCCCTGAAAAAGAAATCCCAAAAAGAGTCTTGAAAAAAAGTCCCGCAAAAAGGTCTAAAGTAATTCCTGAATTAACATTTTTTGAAAATAGTCTTAATAAGATGCCAAAAATATCTGGAAAAATCCTGATAAACAGTTTTTAAATTTTTTAATTTTTAACCTTAATTGAACGATATTTTAAATTGTGTTCTTTATGTATGTCTTTTTATTGTAATAATGTTTTTTTTTATTCGGTGGATTTTAAGTTTTACTTGTAGATATTGTTTGAAATAGGCTTTTATTTTTTAATTTTTATTTCATAATATTGTACACGTAAACGTAAATATTTTATAAATTGAGCATAATTATTGAATATTTAAGTATCAACTAACACTATCATTAATAATAACCTGACTAACCCATGGATGTTGTAATCATTCTTCTTGGAAATTAAATAAATTTGAATTTGAAAAATATCCGAAAAAATGTGATGAAGAAAATTCAGAAAAATTTGTTCTGAGAAAAATCCCGAAAATAAGTCCTCAGCAAAGGGTTCTTGAGAAAGTCCCGAAAACGTCTCGAGAAAAAACTCCTCAAAAAAGAATCCTGTTAATAAAATTAAAAAAGAAATCGAGAAAATGAAGGCCCTGAAAGTTCAAAATATAAGTCTTGAATAAAATTTCTTAAAAAGTCCTGAAAAAGAATCGTCGAAGAAAGGTCCTTTAAAAATGTCCTTAAAAAATGGTGATGTGACCATCATGTTACTTTCTCCGATCTTAATTGCATAACAGTTATTTATATTTATACTACCATGGTTTATTTTCATTTTAGATCAGATGATAAGTTATGAAAGATAAAAACAACTAATTATACTTCCAATTCAAATAATCTTAAATCAGTTTATTAGAAAACTCAAAAAAGTCCTAAAAACAAAACTTGATAAATCCTGAAAAAGATTTCTGAACAAGCCCTGAAAGAGTCTGGTTATAAAGTTCCAAAGAGAATACCCAAATAAAGTCTTGAATAAAACAATCCTGAAAAAATCTGATTAAAAAGTCCAGAAAAAGAGTCTAGAAAAAAGTGCTCTGACAAAGAAATGTATTTGCAAAAGACCTAAAAAAGTCCCGAAAACTGAGTCGTTTGCAAAAAATAATCTAAAAAAGGTCCTAAAAAAGACCTGATGAAAAGACTAGAAAAGTACTGAAAATAGGCTTCAAAAAAGTTCTTACAAAGAGTCCTTACAAAGGTCCTAAAAAGACCCAAAAAAAGTCGACAAAATAATCCTAACAGAAGTCATGAAAAAAGCCTTAGAAAAGAACTGATAAGGCATTAAAAAAGTCTTGATAAAATAATCCTGATAAAAAATCCTGGAAAACGTCTTGAAAAAATATTCGTGATAAAAATTCCTGAAAATAGGGTCCTAGAAAAAGTTCTGATAAAACGGCCAGAAGAAAAGTACTGAAAACGCATACAAAAAAGTCAGAATAAAGACCTTAAAAAGTCCTGAACAAAGCCTGTGAAATAGGCCCGAAAAAAGTCCTAAAAAATTTCTGAAAAAATTCCTGTTAAGAAGGTCCTAAAAAGACCCCCGAAAATTCCAGAAAATAGTCCTGACAAAAGCCTTAGAAGAAATCTGATAAACGGCATTAAAAAGTCCCAAAAAAGGTCCTGAACATAATAGTTTTTAAATAATCTTAAAAAAGGCCCTCAAAAAAAAAGAGTCTTGCACAAAGCCTAAGAAAAGGCATTAAAAAAGTTCCAGAAAAATAATTCGGATTAAAAATCCTAAAAAAAAGGCCCCACCCAAACAAAAACTTTTTAGTTCTAAAAAACAAAAGTTTTGAAAAAATCGTGCTGCAAAAAATCCAAAAAGTCTTGCAAAAAGACTTAGAAAATGATCTGAAGAAGGCATTAAAAAGTCGTGAAAAAAGTTCCTGAAAAATAATCCTGATAAAAAAATCCTGAAAAGAAGTCGCAAAAACAAAAAGTTTTGAAAATAAAGTCTTGAAAAAGAGACTCGAAAAAAATTCAGAAAAGAAAAGTCCTAAAAAAACATGATTCTTGAAAATATGATCTTGAAGAAATATCCTGCAAAATAAGTTCTAGACAAAGGTTCTTAAAAAATACCTGAAAAAATCCTAAAAATAAGGTCTTACAAAAAAAGACCTGAAAAAAGAGTCCTAAAAAAGTCGTGAAAAAAGTCCTGAAAAAGTCCTGAAATTTAGATTTATACTTTCAATTTCCATGTACATCGAACGTGTTGTAGTATTGGATGATTCTGACGTTTGAAACGTCAAAATTATGAAAGATGGAAATGAAAAATGATATTTCAAATGCTAATAATCTTTACCAATAATTTACTCAAAAAGTAATGAGGTTTCCAAAAGAACTTATCCTTTATAGGTTATTAATTTTATCATTACCTACCGATATTATTAATATAAATTTGATTAACTATTATAGTTTCTTAATTATAAACCAAAAATGACAAAAAAATTATAATTTTATTTTTTCATAAAACGTTTGTTTTTTTGAAAAATATTTTCAAACAGAGGATGCTTATTTCTTCGTTACCTTCAAGATTTGTTTAGATGTTTTTGTAATATTATTCACATTTGAAAAATAATTGGAAAAAAACAAAAAACGGCTAAGGTTAACGCATACTTGAGGTGTATGAAATTTTACCAAAAGTTTTTCAGTTCTTCGGATTTTCAAATAAGGCTTATGTTCAAAGTTCCATGTTAATTCATGTCGTAGTTTTTGAGATACGGCGCGCACAGACTGACATCTCAATAGGAATGCATATTGAAAAAATGGTGATGTGGCCATCATGTTACTTTCTCCGACTTTATATTTACGTTTTCATGGGTTTTTTTCAATTGAAATCATATTTTAAATGTACATCGAGCGTTGGGTAAACTCGGATGAAACTGACGTTTAAAACGTCAAAATCATGAAAGATGGAAAAATTATACTTCAAATGCAAAAACTAGATTTACTCGAAAACTAACGAGATTTCTAAAAAAACTTATTCTTTAGAAGTTGTTTATTCTGGTATTCTCTACAATTATTATTCACACAAATTTGCAGTAACTATTATCGTTTCATAATTATAAACCAAAAATTAAAAAAAAATTAATAATTTTTTTTCTCGAATAGCAATGATTTTATGAAAAATATTTTCAAGCAAAAGATGTTCATTTCTTTGTTGTCTTCGATGTTTGTTTAAATGTTTTTGTGATATTTTTTATATTTAAGAAAATATTGGCAAAAAACAAAAAAACAGTTAAGGTAAACACCCACTTCCGGTGTACGAAATTTTACCAAAAGCTTTTCAGTTCTTCAGATTATCAAATAAGACGGATGTATAAAGTTTCATATCAATTGCTCTATTAGTTTTTGAGATACAGCGCACACAGACACACACACAGAGACACACAGCACATAAAAAAAATTTCCAGAAATTGTTGAAATGGCATCTAGGGACTCCAAAACGGATATTTCCGTAAAAAAAAATTTGAAAAAAAAATCATGATCACAATACTTTCTCGTACTTCGTAACGGAGAAAGTAAAAAAGGTAGATCTGGATCACTAGTTTTCAAAAAATCCAAGTGCGGGAATCGAACCCACTCGACTCGAGATGCAGCGGGCGCGTGCTCGCACTTTTACCCACTACAGCACCAAGCCGCCTATTCAAATTCTAATGCTTCGTACACACTTGCGCTGAAAGCCGCTTCGAAAGCTGCGCCGCGCGGATGTGTAAGATGTTCGCGTGTATTACCCCTGCCTGTTCTTACTCGTCGAGTGGCATGGGAAGTAGTGTGGAGACGTAGTGTGGCAACATTACTTGTCATGACGCACATCATACTTCTCGTCATGCCCACTGCTTCCTGTTTTGTCGTTTTTTTTGGGAGCGAGTCAAAGGACTGGCAATATGAACGCGTACGACCGAATGCGGAACGCTGCGATTAATCGCGGCAGCGCGAGGAGCATCGTGTGGCTGAGGCATATGACTTGTGTTCGGCACAGTCGATCCATCGCTTGTCGGTTTTTCCGCGCGCGGAAATTCGCACTGCGAACTTGCAGAATAGGGCACCGATCCTACTCCCAGTGCTTTTTGTCACCGGTGGTTTTTTCGGTGAGTCACGAGCAAATAGAACACGGTACGCGTCACAAACGGTGACAAAAACCACCGGTGACAAGAGTCACGGGTATGTAGAATCGACCCCCTGCAACCATATAACTGGATTAATGGCAACCGCTGGATACGACGCAACAACATTCGATTCAAGTTTGTGCGCACCAAAACTTTTTCTGCCACAACCGCGGCGCGGTTCGTTTCGCAAGTGTGTACGACGCATAAAGCGTGCAGTGACTTCACGAAACATCTCAAGCGGACCCGCGAAGCGTTTTTCAAATATCACACGACGAACATTTCCTACCCAGATAAAAGCGCTCTGATCAACCGGCCGTGGCAACAAATAACAACTGCAAGTGAAAGGAAGAAACGGCCGGCAAAAATCGCGCACGATAAGTATCGGTGTGCTGTTGCACTAGTCGAATGTATCCTTGCATGGATCTAGACAACGGCTGCACATTTCAAGCGGCGAACGCGAACCGTCCGATAATATATAATCATCGTTTGCATCCAATTAACTTCGAATGATATCACAACAATATCGATGCGCCGCCGCAAAAATGACGTCTCGTGTGTTCGTACATGATTAATCAGCGTGTACGATTCGACCGGTTAAATGTTATCATTACCAACATCATTTGCATGATTGATTTATTCGCCTGCTATCATTACTTAACAATGAATTACGCTCTCTCTATGTCTGCACAAGTAATCCCGGATTAATTTTTTGCAGCTCCTGAAGTATCGCAAAACAAACAAAACCTCCCCATTCCGCTTAAGGCTGCCTTGATAACTGTTGTTGATCATAATCACAAATACACTCTTTCGCCCCCGTTCCAATTGTGTTGAACAAAAGTGAACACAATTTTATCCAGCGCCGCACAGTGGGCCAGAATGCTAATTTAGCGGGCCAAAATTAATAACGTCTTAATCCTTTCACTTTTAAAGACGAATTTGTAGATTAATATTATTTTTGAGGTCGCCGAGTCCGAATCTGTAATCAGATTTGTTAAATTCAAAATGGCGGATCCAATATGGCGGAATTTTTTTTGGAAAAATGTTCGGTTTTTAATGAAAATTAATACCATCCTGTATTTGATACCTCTGAATCCAAATTTTCAATAAAAATTTCAAAATTCAAAATGGCGGAATTTTTTTGTAAAAAATATTCAGTTTTCATTCAAAATTAATAACGTTCAATTTTTGAAATCTCTGAATCCAAGTTCGGAATAAAAAATTCTAAATTCTAAATGGCGGATCCAATATGGCCAATAATATTTTTTAATTAAATTTTAAATTTTAAAGTACTTGTAACTGATATTATTTTAATGTGTTTAGATTTTAAGTTTATTTATACATTTAGAATTCTATTGATATCTTTCACATGAATGAAATAAATTATTTCATTTGATTTGATTAAATATTTAGATTTTAATTCAACTTCACGATTTCGCCGAAATTGGTTTCAATGATTCTTCGTTTCTCAAATTGTCAAATATATTCATATATGCCAGCTCATTCATGGTCAGGGGCGGATCGTTATAAAGAGCCACGGAGCCATGGCACTACCTGTAGTTTCAAACTCAAAAATGTTTTGCAATTAAAAAAATTAGAAAATTATTTTGAGCAATATAGTGATTTTTGAGACTAATTTACAATTTTCTTACTAACAAATTCTGCATTTTTTATTATTAAGCCTGTATTTTCGATTTTTTGGAGGTACATTTTTGATCATTTGGCCTAAATATTCTTTATTTTGACCTAAATTTTCGATTTAATTTTTTTTATTTTTAGATTTTTTAAGTGTATTTTAATTTTTTGATTTTTTGCCCCAACTATTCTTTATTTTGACCTAAATATTCGAATTAATTCTTAAAATTTTTGATTTTTTGGTCCGCATCTTTGATTTTGCGGGCCAAATTTTTGAATTGATTTAGATTAAAATATCTATAATCTGAATTACTGATTTATGTGCGAGATTTTTTTTTTATTTTTTCCGTTATTTTCGAGTTTTGTTTGTTGAAATTTTCATTTTTTTAGTCTGCATTTATTATCTTTACGCCCAAGTTTTCATGTACTGTCTAAATTTTCCGACTTTCTGACCAACATGACAGATTTTTAATATATTTTTTTAAATCTTTTGACCTAAATTTTTCTTTATTTTGACCTAACTTTTCGATTTTATTGTTAAAATTTTTGATTTTTTGGTCCGCATTTTTCGTTTGGTCCACATTTATTATCTTTGGGCCCGAGTTTCGATGTTTTCAAATTTTTGGCCAACATTGTGGATTTTTATTTTTTTATCTTTTGCCCTAAATTTTTATGAATTTTCGATTAATTGATTGACACTGGAGGCGTTTACTTCGTGATACATTTTTAATTATAAATAAAACACTTTCTTTGTTAAATCGTGTGATATTAACAAAGAAAGTGTTTTATTTATAATTTTCTTTTATTTGTCTGTTAAATTTTTTTCTTTTCTGGGTCCACCATTTTTATTTTTAGGCCAGAATTTTAGATTTTTGGTCTAAATTTTTCATCATATATTTTAGATTTTTGGTCAATTTTTTATCCTGTATTTTATATTTTTTAACTTGAATTATTAATTTAATTTCGTATTTTTATTTTATTTTTTGGCTATTATTTTCGAACTTCTGGTCCAGCGGCGGCTCGTGGATTTACGTAGGGGAGGCAAAGACAAAGATGTCGCTTGCGCTGCACTACTTACTCTAATAGAGAAAGCAAATATTCCGTTCCTTTTTTGGTCAAATTTTATTCTGTTGCGTAACCGCCGAACATCCACGAGCCGCCGCTGTTCTGGTCTGAATCTTATTTTTGGCGGCTGAAAGTGGCAAATAATTTTTCTTTTGCTTGTATTTTCAATTTTTTGGTCTGCATTTTTATTTTTCGATCAGGTTTTTGACCTTTTGTCCTAAATTTAGACAAAATATCGAAAACTCAGGCCTAAGATGAAAAATGAAGACAAAAAATCGAAAATTTCAAGAAACAAAACTCGAAAATACCGGAAAAAGAATCTCGCATATAAATCAATAATTCTTTATTTTGGCCTACGTTTTGAATTGGTTTGTTGAAATTTTCAATATTTCCGTATTTTCGGTTTTCCGTTTTGGTCAATTTTTTTGATTTTTTTGTCCGTTATTTTATATTTTTTAACCTGAATTATTTATTTTTACGCGGAAATGTTTATATTTTTTGCGGATTATTTTTTTGGGGGTCAAAGTTTTTGATTTTTGTCCTTTATTTTAGATTTTGCCATCTACATTTTTGAATTTTTTGAGCTGTATTTTTAAGGGATTTGTATTCATTTCAGGTTATTTATTTGATTTTATATTTTTTGTTTTCGTAGGTTTTAATTTAAAAATGGGGTTTATTTTTAGATAAAATTAATTTACTTTGATCTTTATCTGGAAAATATAGTCTTCGGAATTTATGTTAAAGAATTATTTAATTTTTAAATATTTGTGGGAATTTTGGATTTTTTGCATCAAACAATGAAATGTCTAATTTAGGTTTTTTTATCCGATCTAAACTTATACAATATTAGACTTCATTCATTATACGTTCAAGGCAGCGGCGGCTCGAAGAATATGTGCTTGCTTATTGCAGAGACTGTACTCGGCCGGCTGTAGAGAGAGAGAGAGCTTTCGCTTGCTTTCCGCGCGTCTGGCCAACTTACATTTGCCGTCCTGTAAATATAGATACAGAATTGTCGCCGAGCTTTGTTTCCGCGTTCTTTCCGAATGCTTTCTCACTCATGTGACACCAGGCCTCTACCTAGATGAGGAAAAATTTTTTATCGGGCAAATCCCTACTTCAGTAACAGATGAAGTGGTCCAGACCCTGGCAGCGTACAGACTGCCGATGACACTTGTAGAAAGTGAGCGGCAGGGACAAGACGTCGGGAAACAAATTCAAACGCAGACTAACGAGAAATGATCAGGCAAAAAAGATTTTCCAGCTTACCCTAGAATCCAAACAGCTGTCAGCTAGTTGTGTCGCCGCTGCCTGTAGCTAGTCCACTCCCAGAGCTGCTGAAACAAACCAGAAATATGTATCAATACTGAACAAGTATGTACAGCTGGTAGGAGATATAAATGAGAAACACCAAAAATCGAAAATTGTAACTTTTTTATTACCGATCGTAGAGTAACAAGCCTTGCATAAAAATTAATCAGAAACATATAAAGAATTCAATTTAGTTTGCAAATTTGAGCTAGATAGTGTATGAAAAAAGTTAATAATTCCAAAATTAGAAAAATCCAATTTTCTGCGAACTATTTATCCGAAAAAAATCTTTGTAGGACTTTTGGGAAGGAGACTTGAAAATAGTGCGTAATTATTTATTTATGTATACTAATTACGTAAGAAAAGTTTAGCCGCCCAGAAAAAACCGCTACAAAGGGGCCCCGGCCGAGTGGCACAAAAAATTCGCCCAAAAATATGAGGAGGATATTGAAAATCGCGTCCCCCGAAACTCACCCTTAAAACGGAGGGGGGGGGGTTGGGTTAAACCTTACCCCTTATCTTAAGGAAAATATCTAAAATTGATCGAGCCATTTTTTTGAATTTTTGCCCCGTTTCCGAGATATGATTTTTTTTAAACCGAGTAAATTTTTTTTTCTGTTTTCTTCTCTAAGGACGTATTTTTTTCTTTTTAAGTGGAAAAGCTGAAACCTTCAGGGATGGCAGAACGAATAACTGGCTTTCATTGGGAATTTTTTCCAAATTTTTGGAACCACCCCTACGCGCCTACCAACGCCACCAACCCAAGGGGTGGTTCGATTTTCTTCTTTTAAGGACGTATTTTTTCTTTTTAAGTCGAAAAGCTGAAACTTTCAGGGATGTCAGGAGCGATGACTGACTTTCATTGGGAATTTTTTGAAAATTTTTGGAACCGCCCCTACGCGCCGTTTGCATCCTCTGGGTTCGTTTTTCTTCTTTAAAGGACAAATTTCTTTCTTTTAAAGTCGAAAAGCTGAAACTTTCAGGGATGCCAGAAGATATTTTTTTTTAATTTTTGAAACTACCCCTACGCTCCATTTGCGCCACTGGGTTCGTTTTTCTTCTTTAAAGGACAAATTTCTTTCTTTAAAAATGGAAATACTGAAACTTTCAGGGATGGCAGAAGATATTTTTTCAAAATAAATAATAATGACTACAAGTTGGGTAAAGTAAAACGCTTGTTTTGTTCCATAATTTTAAGGCAACTGAAAATAAAATTATGGAACAAAACAAGCGTTTTACTTTACCCAACTTGAAAATATGGTTCAATCAAGAAAGTAGCACAACAGGTATTCAATATAATAATAACTACCCCTACGCGCCATTTGCATCCCCTATGTTCGTTTTCCTTCTGTTAAGGACAATTTTTTTCTTTTCAAGTTGAAAAGCCGAAATTTTCAGGGATCGCAAAGGATACAACTGGCTTTAAAAAAATAAAAGAAATAAAATTAAAAATGAAAATTAAAAAACGAAAAATTAAAGTTAATTTAGAAAAAAATTATGTTTTTCATTGATGGCACAGCGGAATTCAATCGCTTAATTTTGATGGGCTCCGCATGGAGCTGCGCCGTCGTTCGTCACCAGTTACTTTTCTTACATTTTTACATTTCACAATTTCACATAAAGAACACAATTTCACATAAAGAACACAATTTCACATAAAGAACACAATTTCACATACATCAACCTTTAGCCTAGGAAAAACTAGTTTGACTCTAAAGGCATAAATAACGATTAAAAAAAAATTGAAAAAATGTATATTTAAAAAAAAGCAATTATTTTCGTTAAAATGCCGTTCCTTCAACTTCTATCAAGTACAAAAGGGTTATAAAATTTGTTTATATTTAGTTGCGCAATTTAATGATCGAAATTCTACGCGTAGACATAGATTTATAAAAAAATCGACAGTAGAAAGAAAGCAAGAATTACTGCTTAAGCGTGCAATTCTGCAAATTGGTTACATGATTTTGAGCGGGACGCTTAGATGATTAAGTTATTTTCTTCAACAATTATCGTATCAAATGCTAAATTTAATGGGCTACACGATCAGATAGTTTTCGCCTGAAAAAAATTAAAAATTTAAAAGTAAATGCTTTTAAAAAATTTATTTAGGTAAGATAAACTTATCCAATTAACACGAAAAATATCTGATTTTGTGCGGAAAAGCCTGTTTTATAAAACTGTTTAAGTATTGTAAAAATAAACAAAAAAATCAACGAGTTCAGCTCAAAATACCATTTTTTTGCTATATACGATGCGTGGCTCACACAAAGGCGAGAACTATAATCACGCCCCCTTGAATATATTATCGTTATCAGCATCCACCTAATTGGAGAGAAGGGGATGAGCGCTACTCGTGAGGAATGCGTTGAACTAAATTTCGTCGCGCGCATACAACTTTTAAGCAATTTTAAGAAATCTAACTTCTTATTGAAGTTGAGTAATTGGCAATCAATAATGATGAGTTTTAGTATGGTCACTTTAAATTGAATTATCTATGCATCAAACTCAAAATAAGTTACTATAAAACAATTTTACGCTAATTAATGACAAAAAAAAATAAGAATTTGTTTTGGTTTTACAATAACACATAGTTCAAGACATAAACAATTTAATTTTATTTATAATTTTTGGTTTCTTAACTGTTTACAAGATCAACTTTAGGAGAACAATATGAAGTTTCAAGAAGCGTACGAATTCCCTGCCCTTAAAGATCTCGTTTGATTCTATCATATTTTTAATTTTTATTATGTGAACCTTAAAATCAGACCCTTAAAATCAGACCAGTGACGCTCGTTGAAAAAAAAATGGTAAACGCCAAAAATCAAAAATTGTAACTTTTTTGTAGTGAGAAAGAAACATAAGCTAGCAAGTTTATGAAAAGAATTACATTCTTTCTACGACACAATTACCAAATGTTGTCCTGAAGCTATCGTCGTTAAAATTATTCATTAGTTTCTTATGAAGCAAAAAAAAAAAGAAAACGATGAGCACAATGGGAGATCGGTTATTTTCGGTTATAAATTTTTTTGATCTTTTTTCGGTCGAAGGGAATATAACCTGATTTAGTGTTCGGGTAGTTTTAATTTCTGTGCCGGGAGTGGCAGGTTCATAACCGTTCATTATCCGCGCTCTACCTGTCTAATGGCTTGTCGGCTAATGACTATTGGTCTAGGCCAGGCGAATAGCACGATATTCCGTGATCGGAAATAATTATATTCACATCTAAAATGGATGGAACGAACATCTACTTAGATACTTTCGTACATGCGTGTTAAACATTCCGCTCGCTATTATTGGCTGCCAGATAATGATATACAATCATGACGGCCCCCCCACACGCCCCGCTCCAGTTACTAATCATTGTCTTTAATTTTTCCAAGGCACGATTCAGGCAATGGCCACGTGAAAGCCTGAAAGCCTCCCACCATATTGATTCCGGGGCAGACAATTTCACAACAAACAATTTCATAAATCAATACTCGCTCACTCACACTGCGCCCTCGAATTACTTACCTCACCTGCACACACACACGAAATTACAGCAGGAAAGTTATGAATTTATTAACCCGAATGCCTAAATTAAAAAAAACGAAAAGCAATTAACTTGATTACCCGACGCGATAAGTTGTTTTCTCGTTCTGGGCTTCTTGCGATGCACGCCGGTGTCCGGAATTTATTTACTTTATATTCCAGACGGCGGCGTATGATATAAGGAAGAAAAGGGTCAAGTTCAAAGAGTTATTGCTGAAAGGAAAATGACAATGCGGTCGTACGAAATGAATTTTGATTCGTGCGCAACTTTATTTTTGACGCGGTGAAGTGCCGACTACTAATCGGGTGCGTCCTTCCAATTTTAATGCTTTTTCGAAAATTGTTAATTCACGTTGTGTTTCCTTTTAATTTTATTATTTACAGTCACTAGGGCAGTAGAAGATCACTCCACTCTCGTTTTTATTCCATCAATTATTCATGTCTATTAAAAATTACTCTCGCATATATTTTTTGAGGGCGCGCACTGGGGGAATAGTATATAACAACTACGTAGGAATATTATGGAGGATATTTCACAGGCGCTCGAGCGGATGCACAGACACAAAGTTAAAATTAAAAATATATTCCATCATCCATCAAAATAAGAGCGTTCTCCCGTTCCCGGCCGGCGCGATAAGATTAAAATATCTTTATGGCACTTTTTCTCTCCCGATACATTTGCATAGGTACCGAGTACTCTCTATGCTATTGTACGAACGAATTACATACTTCAAATACTCCACCATACACTGAATGCAAAATTACTTCAGATGATTTATCATCTTCCAAAGTTAAATCTGAAGTCACTATATTAATATGTATTTTTTTCCGGAATATTCATCGAAGTGTCACTGGTGAGGTGACGGCAGGTTCTTGTTAAAACCAAAAAAAATGTATACTTCGAAGATAAACGCAGGCTTTTAGAAAATCTGTCAGACACGTTGATTTTAATTAAAATTAAAAATTCTTACTTGTTGCAGAAGCATTCAATAAATTAAATAAAGACGAAAAATATGTGTTCGGGCTACTTTTTGACGTCGTGGAGGAGCCATGAGTATGTGTTTTACACTTTTTAAACATGTGGTGGCATCTAGGTTCGTTTAGAAAAAGTTATGGAAATAGGAATCTGTAATATTAAAATCATGAGTTACGTTGCAGCGACCTTCAAAATCATCAACAAACATGTTCAGTGATGGTATTGAAACACACTGCGCAAACTTGAATCACAGACCCAATGTACCAAACTTCAGAATTTTATCTCTAACCAAATTAATTAAACTAGAGGGTGGCCTTACAATCTTGGTCGGATTGCGTCCGCATCAACTTCAAAAATTCATATCTTTTTTATTAACTAACTAATTTTAACAAAATAACAATATTTTTAAAGCGAAAAAGTGCTAGAAGTTGGCTGTTGTTAATAAAAAAATGTATCACTTGTCTAAATATTTTTTTGCAATTTTTGAAAATCTTGGTCGGATTGCGTCCGCATCAACTTAAAAAATTAATATCTTTTTTATTAACTTACGAATTTTAACGAAATAAGAATATTTTTAAAGCGAAAGAGTGCGAGAAGTTGGCTGTTGTTAATAAAAAAATGTATCACTTGTCTAAATATTTTTTTGCAATTTTTGAAAATCTTGGTCGGATTGCGTCTGCATCAACTTCAAAAATTCATATCTTTTTTATTAACTTACGAATTTTAACGAAATAAGAATATTTTTAAAGCGAAAGAGTGCGAGAAGTTGGCTGTTGTTAATAAAAAAATGTATCACTTGTCTAAATATTTTTTTGCAATTTTTGAAAATCTTGGTCGGGTTGCGTCTGCATCAACTTCAAAAATTCATATCTTTTTTATTAACTTACGAATTTTAACGAAATAAGAATATTTTTAAAGCGAAAGAGTGCGAGAAGTTGGCTGTTGTTAATAAAAAAATGTATCACTTGTCTAAATATTTTTTTGCAATTTTTGAAAATCTTGGTCGGGTTGCGTCTGCATCAACTTCAAAAATTAATATCTTTTTTATTAACTTACGAATTTTAACGAAATAAGAATATTTTTAAAGCGAAAGAGTGCGAGAAGTTGGCTGTTGTTAATAAAAAAATGTATCACTTGTCTAAATATTTTTTTGCAATTTTTGAAAATCTTGGTCGGATTGCGTCTGCATCAACTTCAAAAATTCATATCTTTTTTATTAACTTACGAATTTTAACGAAATAAGAATATTTTTAAAGAGAAAGAGTGCTAGAAGTTGGCTGTTGTTAATAAAAAAATGTATCACTTGTCTAAATATTTTTTTGCAATTTTTGAAAATCTTGGTCGGGTTGCGTCTGCATCAACTTCAAAAATTCATATCTTTTTTATTAACTTACGAATTTTAACGAAATAAGAATATTTTTAAAGAGAAAGAGTGCTAGAAGTTGGCTGTTGTTAATAAAAAAATGTATCACTTGTCTAAATATTTTTTTGCAATTTTTGAAAATCTTGGTCGGGTTGCGTCCGCATCCACTTCAAAAATTCATATCTTTTTTATTAACTAACGAATTTGTACGAAATAAGAAAATTTTTAAAGCGAAAGAGTGCGAGAAGTTGCCTGTTAATAAAAAAATGTATCACTTGTCTAAATATTTTTTTGCAATTTTTGAAAATCCTGGTCGGATTGCGTCCGCATCAACTTCAAAAATTCATATCTTTTTTATTAACTAACGAATTTTAACAAAATAAGAATATTTTTAAAGCGAAAGAGTGCGAGAAGTTGGCTGTTGTTAATACAAAAATGCATCACCTGCCTAAATATTTTTTTGCAATTTTTGAAAATCCTAGTCGGGTTACGTCCGCATTAACTTCAAAAATTCATTCTTTTTTTGTTAATTAGTGTATTTGAACTAAATGTAAGAATTTAATTGGTATTATTAATCAAATGTATTACCAGCCATATCTATTTTTGAACTTCAAGCTCACTTTAACGGACAATTAATACATCCCTGTGAAATTTAAAAATTCATAACTTCTTCAATAATTAACGCATTTGAACTAAATAACAAAATTATTAAAGCTAAACAATGTAAGAAGGGTACTGGTATTTATAAAAACATGTATCACCAGTTAAAAAAATTTTTTTCGAATTTTTCAAAATTCATGATCTCTTTAACGTGCAATGATTGCTTCAAAAATTCATAACTTTATAATAATTAACGGATTTGATCTAAATAATAAAATTATTAAATCTAAAGAATGTAAGAAGTGTATTGTTACTAATAAGAACATGTATCGCCAGTTGAAATATTTTTTATTTTATTTTTGAAATTCATGATCGCTTTAACGTGCAATTATTGCTTCAAGAATTCATAACTTTTTTAATAATCAATATTATTTGATTTGAACTAAATAGCAAAATTATGAAAGCTAAAGAAGGAAAAAGTGTATTGTTATTAATAAAAAACATGTATCGCCAGTTAAAATATATTTTTCAGAATTTTGGAAATTCATGATCGCTTTAACGTGCAATTATTGCTTCAAAAATTCATAACTTTATAATAATTAACGGATTTGATCTAAATAATAAAATTATTAAATCTAAAGAATGTAAGAAGTGTATTGTTACTAATAAGAACATGTATCGCCAGTTGAAATATTTTTTATTTTATTTTTGAAATTCATGATCGCTTTAACGTGCAATTATTGCTTCAAGAATTCATAACTTTTTTAATAATCAATATTATTTGATTTGAACTAAATAGCAAAATTATGAAAGCTAAAGAAGGAAAAAGAGTATTTTTATTAATAAAAACATGTATCGCCAGTTAAAATATTTTTTTCAGAATTTTGGAAATTCATGATCGCTTTAACGTGCAATTATTGCTTCAAAAATTCATAACTTTTTTAATAATCAACGGATTTGAACTAAATAAGAAAATGATTAAAGCTTAAGAATGTAAGAAATGTATTGTTACTAATAAAGACATGTATCGCCAGTTAAATTTGTTTTTTTTCTAATTTTTGAAATTCATGATCGCCTTAGCGAGCAATTATTGCTTCAAAAAATCATAACTTTTTTAATAATCAACGGATTTCAACTAAATAAAAAAATTATGAAAGCTAAAGAATATAAAAAGTGTATTGTTATTAATAAAAACATGTATCACCAGTTAAATTTTTTTTCTAATTAAATTAAATTAATTTAAACTAGAGGATGGTGGGTGGGTCTACAATCCAACCAGTTAAGCCAAAAATGAAGATTTGTCTGATTTAGATCCTGAAAATAAAAAAAAATTGAAGAAGAAAATGTACCAACAAAGACAATGTTTCTAATTAAATTAAATTAATTTAAACTAGAGGATGGTGGGTGGGTCTACAATCCAACCAGTTAAGCCAAAAATGAAGATTTGTCTGATTTAGATCCTGAAAATCAAAAAAAATTGAAGAAGAAAATGTACCAACAAAGACAATGTTTCTAATTAAATTAAATTAATTTAAACTAGAGGATGGTGAGTGGGTCTACAATCCAACCAGTTAAACCAAAAGCGAAGGTTTCTCTGGTCAAGATCTACAAAATTAAAAGAATGAAGAACAACAACATTTGCTGCTCCGGTACGTTTTTATAGAGCAGTGTTCTTCAACCTTTGTCATCTCGTCGAACCTTTTTTTTATGGAACTCCTTGTTCAGTAGCACGCCCAGATTTGATGGGGGGGGGAGGGGGGGGTTGCTCGTATAACATATCACATACTATGAACAAGATGCGTCAATATCAATACCTTTGTTATAAAAACTTTAAGATATAATTTTCATTTATTTAAATAAAAAGATAGCGTTTATTAACACACAGGCGTCCGACTCTACGGAACTCGGAAGGTAAAGGGAAGTAATTTTATCCCTGTCCTCCGAACAAATTGTCACAATTAAAACTGTAAATTTCGTGTGACTAGTCATTTAAATTTATAAGCATAGACAACGATTTAATTTTTTTTTTCTGCCAATTATTTATCCGAAAGGACATCGAGAAGTATTCGCTCGGGTCCGTGGTTGCTGTATACGTCTGACATTATTTCATTTCTTCATTTATTCATACAAAAACACAATTAAAAATCTAGCCGTGTGTGACTGAATGACTAAAAAGTAAAAAAAAAAATATCCGAAAAAATTCTTTGTGGGGCTTTTGGGAACGGAGATCGCCATACGAGACGTAATTTGACTCGAAACGCATAAATAACGATTGAAACAATTTATTTACATATGTATATTAAAAAAAAAGCAATTATTTTCGTTAAAATGCGATTCCTTCAACTTCTATCAAGTACAAAAGGGTTGTTAATTTCTTTTTATATTTAGTTGCGCAATTTAATAAGCAAAATTCGAAGCGTAAACATAGATTTATAAGACGACAGTAGAAAGCGCAAGAATTACTGCTCAAGCGTGCGATCCTGCAAATAGGTGACATGATTTTTGAGCTGAACGCTCAGACGATTAAGTTTTTTTCTTAAACAATTATCGTATCAAATCCTAAATTTCATAGGCTACACGATCAGATAGTTTTCGTCCGGAAAAAATAAAAAATTTAAAAATAAAAGCTTTAAAAAAATATATTTAGGTAAGATGAACTTATCCAATTAACACGAAAAATATCTGATTTTATGCGGAAAAGCCTGTTTTATAAAACTGTTTAAGTACTGTAAAAATAAACAAAAAAATCAACGAGTTCAGCTCAAAATACGATGTAACTGTGAATTTGGATTGCTCTTGCCACCTAGCAGTTCAGCAGACTGCCGATAGATGGATATCCGTGATTTATAATGTGAATGCACAACGAAATAAGTAAACTCGAAGGAGTATGCGGTAACTGTACTACTCGAAAACGCGCATGGTACACAACCAATTTCGTTTCGCACAAAATGAAATCCCTCAAATGCTCAATGTTTAAATTTGTTTCTCTTTAAAAACATTTTTTCACCGATTTTACACTCCCATTGCTCGTCCGCAGACAAGGCGCGGCGGTCCTAATCGAAACACATTTTCAAGTGCCGTTCGTGCACGAGTACACCCGTAGACACATAATAAAGCAGCAAATTAATTCTACTGGTATTACATCATGTAAAACAATAACAAATTGCACGGTTTGCAGCATTTCTCCATCGAACGAAAGAGTGTGGTAAAGTGGGTGATATGTGTGTGCAGGCTGAAAATTTCAGTAAAACGCGAAAGGTTTTACGAGATAAAAATGAACGCGCAGAGAGAGAGAAGATTAAAAATGCAGGTGGAGTGATTTAATTTATGGCCGTCATTAGTTAGGGGATTTATTTTTCGGCGTTTGATGTTGGGTGTAAGGATTTAAAGCGGCCGTTCCTTTTAAACGTTATTTTTTTGGCGGAGCGGCGGAGCGGGGGGTACGCAAAGGAATGGAAGGGTAAATAGTAATGGCTGTGTGTGCACGTCTGCTATTGATGTGTATATGGTGAAGATAGTCCGAAATATTGAGTAGGTATATCCCGGTGCCAGGCACAGGCACATTCGGTGCATACATTACCGGGGCTACACTATATAAGGTAAACACGAAGTGCTCATTAACCCGACGACTCCGCGCCACTCGACTGCGAATATCGGCCTCGCACTTATACCGTGTCATCTGTCACTCTTGTCAGCCCACCCTATATTTGGATATATTGAACCGTATCAGTTATAGAATTTGCGAAAATCTACCCCTGCATGTATAAAAATGCACCCATCCAAATCCGCAGATACCGGGGCCCCAAAATCCTTCGCTTCCTCCGGGCGCTAATGCCTTCGCAATATTTCACCAACGACACATGTTGACTAATAACGTTCCATTTCCTCAGGTTTACATTTATTTAAGTAATGTATTTTGTTGAGCGCACAACAACCAAAATTTTCTTATATACATTTAAAAAAATTATGTCCGTATTTCATCAATAGGAAATCATTAGCATGTCTGCTCTCAAGTTAACGATATAAACTTTGAAAACAAATTTGAATCACCCGCCATTTCCGCCATGACCTGCGCACTCCATACGAATTAGCTTCACACTAGATACATCGGATGGCGCAAGTATCGCCTTAGCGGGCTAGAATTTGTTACAGCAAATGACGCAACATGGTCCAACCTGCTAATACAATTTGAAAATCTCGTTATCATCGTTAGTGGCTGAATGGTCAAACCTATGCCAAAAAACAAAAATAAAAAAAAATAAAAATCTGAGCTCCTCGTACGTCAATTAGTCGGATTAGAGATTTTTAATTTTTGATGAAATCGTGAAAAAAGACATGACTAACCCCCTTGGAAATTTTGTTAAAAAATGCAACTTTCTTAAAAATCATCGTAGACTATGAATTATACCTTTTTTTTCATCAGAAAGACGAGAGAAATTGATTGCCGTTAAAAAATTTCAGCTATCTTCAATAGCAAAAAAAATAGTCAGTCACCATGAGGATTTTGGAAAATTAAAGAAAATAATTGATTTTTCAGATTTTGATCGGCCGTAGCGGCTAAACGAAAACTCCAAATTGAACGCGGTTTGCAAATCTGAGCTCCTCGTACGCCAATTAGTCGGATTAGAGATTTTTAATTCTTGATGAAATCGTGAAAAAAGACATGACTAACCCCCTTGGAAATTTTGTTAAAAAATACAACTTTCTTAAAAATCATCGTAGACTATGAATTATACCTTTTTTTTCATCAGAAAGACGAGAGAAATTGATTGCCGTTAAAAAATTTCAGCTATCTTCAATAGCAAAAAAATTAGTCAGTCAACATGAGGATTTTGGAAAATTAAAAAAAATAATTGATTTTTCAGACTTTAATCGGCCGTAGCGGCTAAACGAAAACTCCAAATTGAACGCGGTTTGCAAATCTGAGCTCCTCGTACGTCAATTAGTCGGATTAGAGATTTTTAATTCTTGATGAAATCGTGAAAAAAGACATGACTAACCCCCTTGGAAATTTTGTTAAAAAATACAACTTTCTTAAAAATCATCGTAGACTATGAATTATACCTTTTTTTCATCAGAAAGACGAGAGAAATTGATTGCCGTTAAAAAATTTCAGCTATCTTCAATAGCAAAAAAATTAGTCAGTCAACATGAGGATTTTGGAAAATTAAAAAAAATAATTGATTTTTCAGACTTTAATCGGCCGTAGCGGCTAAACGAAAACTCCAAATTGAACGCGGTTTGCAAATCTGAGCTCCTCGTACGTCAATTAGTCGGATTAGAGATTTTTAATTCTTGATGAAATCGTGAAAAAAGACATGACTAACCCCCTTGGAAATTTTGTTAAAAAATACAACTTTCTTAAAAATCATCGTAGACTATGAATTATACCTTTTTTTTCATCAGAAAGACGAGAGAAATTGATTGCCGTTAAAAAATTTCAGCTATCTTCAATAGCAAAAAAATTAGTCAGTCACCATGAGGATTTTGGAAAATTTACAAAAATAATTGATTTTTCAGACTTTAATCGGCCGTAGCGGCTAAACGAAAACTCCAAATTGAACGCGGTTTGCAAATCTGAGCTCCTCGTACGTCAATTAGTCGGATTAGAGATTTTTAATTTTTGATGAAATCGTGAAAAAAGACATGACTAACCCCCTTGGAAATTTTGTTAAAAAATGCAACTTTCTTAAAAATCATCGTAGACTATGAATTATACCTTTTTTTTCATCAGAAAGACGAGAGAAATTGATTGCCGTTAAAAAATTTCAGCCAACTTCAATAGCAAAAAAATTAGTCAGTCACCATGAGGATTTTGGAAAATTTACAAAAATAATTGATTTTTCAGACTTTAATCGGCCGTAGCGGCTAAACGAAAACTCCAAATTGAACGCGGTTTGCAAATCTGAGCTCCTCGTACGCCAATTAGTCGGATTAGAGATTTTTAATTTTTGATGAAATCGTGAAAAAAGACATGACTAACCCCCTTGGAAATTTTGTTAAAAAATACAACTTTCTTAAAAATCATCGTAGACTATGAATTATACCTTTTTTTTCATCAGAAAGACGAGAGAAATTGATTGCCGTTAAAAAATTTCAGCTATCTTCAATAGCAAAAAAATTAGTCAGTCAACATGAGGATTTTGGAAAATTAAAAAAAATAATTGATTTTTCAGACTTTAATCGGCCGTAGCGGCTAAACGAAAACTCCAAATTGAACGCGGTTTGCAAATCTGAGCTCCTCGTACGCCAATTAGTCGGATTAGAGATTTTTAATTTTTGATGAAATCGTGAAAAAAGACATGACTAACCCCCTTGGAAATTTTGTTAAAAAATGCAACTTTCTTAAAAATCATCGTAGACTATGAATTATACCTTTTTTTTCATCAGAAAGACGAGAGAAATTGATTGCCGTTAAAAAATTTCAGCTATCTTCAATAGCAAAAAAATTAGTCAGTCAACATGAGGATTTTGGAAAATTAAAAAAAATAATTGATTTTTCAGACTTTAATCGGCCGTAGCGGCTAAACGAAAACTCCAAATTGAACGCGGTTTGCAAATCTGAGCTCCTCGTACGTCAATTAGTCGGATTAGAGATTTTTAATTTTTGATGAAATCGTGAAAAAAGACATGACTAACCCCCTTGGAAATTTTGTTAAAAAATGCAACTTTCTTAAAAATCATCGTAGACTATGAATTATACCTTTTTTTTCATCAGAAAGACGAGAGAAATTGATTGCCGTTAAAAAATTTCAGCTATCTTCAATAGCAAAAAAATTAGTCAGTCAACATGAGGATTTTGGAAAATTTAAGAAAATAATTGATTTTTCAGACTTTGATCGGCTGTAGTGGCTAAACGAAAACTCCAAATTGAATGCGGTTTGCAAATCTGAGCTCCTCGTACGCCAATTAGTCGGATTAGAGATTTTTAATTTTTGATGAAATCGTGAAAAAAGACATGACTAACCCCCTTGGAAATTTTGTTAAAAAATGCAACTTTCTTAAAAATCATCGTAGACTATGAATTATACCTTTTTTTTCATCAGAAAGACGAGAGAAATTGATTGCCGTTAAAAAATTTCAGCTATCTTCAATAGCAAAAAAATTAGTCAGTCAACATGAGGATTTTGGAAAATTTAAAAAAATAATTGATTTTTCAGACTTTGATCGGCCGTAGCGGCTAAACGAAAACTCCAAATTGAACGCGGTTTGCAAATCTGAGCTCCTCGTACGCCAATTAGTCGGATTAGAGATTTTTAATTTTTGATGAAATCGTGAAAAAAGACATGACTAACCCCCTTGGAAATTTTGTTAAAAAATGCAACTTTCTTAAAAATCATCGTAGACTATGAATTATACCTTTTTTTCATCAGAAAGACGAGAGAAATTGATTGCCGTTAAAAAATTTCAGCTATCTTCAATAGCAAAAAAATTAGTCAGTCAACATGAGGATTTTGGAAAATTTAAGAAAATAATTGATTTTTCAGACTTTGATCGGCCGTAGCGGCCAAACGAAAACTCCAAATTGAACGCGGTTTGCAAATCTGAGCTCCTCGTACGTCAATTAATAGGATCCAATTAAAATTAGAGATTTTTAATTTTTGACGAAAACATGAAAATCTACCCAAGGGTACCCCCTTCTAACTTTTTCTCAAAAATTGGCTTTGGAATAATTTCCTCAAGAAACCACTGGTTCGATTCCGGGTTTCTACACACCACTGGAAAGATCCCTTCAAGACGCCTCGGAAAATGTACTTTCGCAAGAACAAATGTCAAATTGAGGCCCGTAACGCGTCAGCAAAAAAAACTCAAAAATGGAAAAAATCGAAAAAAATCAACTTTTTTATTAATTATATTAGACCATGGAAGCATACCTTTTTTTCATCAGAAATACGAGAGAAATTGATTGCCGTTAAAAAAATTTTAGCTATCTTCAATAGCAAAAAAATTAGTCAGTCACCATGAACATTTTAGGAAATTTTCAGAAAATAATTGATTTTTCAGACTTTGATCGGCCGTAGCGGCCAAACGAAAACTCCAAATTGAACGCGGTTTGCAAATCTGAGCTCCTCGTACGCCAATTAGTCGGATTAGAGATTTTTAATTTTTGATGAAAACGTGAAAAAAGACACGAGTAAACCCCTTAATGTTTAATGAGTTACGAAATATTTTTGAAAATTTAATTTTTCCATTTGTTGAACATTTATGAAAAAAAATTGCGAAAAATATGTATCGTAGAGAATAAATTCTAAAAATATATATATTTAAATGCAAACATATCACAGGTCGCAACGTGATTTAAAAGTAGCGGTTTTGCCCATCTCTAATATATACTGTTAAAGTTCTTGTGTGCTAAATCTTTTTCGTCACCGGATGAAAATACGTCATTTCGGTAAGTAAAATAATGTGCATCACGTGTTTTGCGAGTGACAAACTGGACTTGTGATACGCATAACTATTTAAAAAAATCAATGGAACACACCTTCCGCCCACGAAAAACGCAATTAAAAATTCTATTTCATTACGCCCCGACCTCCGGTACTCGGGGCCCTTGGAGCCGGGGCCGTTTTTCAACTGCGTTTTTTCAGTTTTCGGCACAAATTATGCATGGAATTCGGGAACAGGCGCGGCGGCGGAGAGTGGATCGGTTTGTTTGCTTTCGCAATTCTCTTCGTGTACAGGCCCTGTTTTTTTTTTTTTTTTTTTTTTAATAACGGCCCCAAACAAATAATTTATGATTGACGGTCCGAGAGTTATTCGCGCCGAAAAAATGAAAGCGAATCATTTTTCCGACAGAGCGCCATTACTCAAACTTCATAGACAAATTGGACAACTGACAATTATTACGTTGGTTTTATTTACGGAAAAAAAAATTAACCAACGTTGTGAAGGGTGTCTCAAGCACGGTGTTGAAACGAGATTTTTGTTGACTCGGAAAGTGTAAATGTTGACTATACCAGTGGCGGCTCGTGGAACATGTTGATGGTAGAGTCACTTATACAATATACCCCCCTCCTTGTTTGCAGAAAGAAAGAACGATTTATCTTCCTAGATCAAAATAACTGGTGAAAGTGTTTTAAGAATTAATTAAAAATTCTTGCCGACCTTGAAACTACTGGTAGTGCCATGGCTCCTTGGCTCTATATAACGAGCCGCCCCTGGACTATACCCATATCCACCGATAGATTAGAGATTTTTTGACATCTTTAGTGACAAACACTAGAAAGTGAAAAATACCAAAAATGTCATTTTGCAGCAAGTTAGGTTGGTACCGGTATACTTCCAATATATTCATACGTGAAGTCGCCAACAGACAGTTTCTTATTGTTCTTGTGTGCCAAAAACGCCTTCACAAATTATTGATAATTACTGAACCGGATGTAAACGCTTGCAGTCGTTGAAGCGAGTATTACAAAATATTACACACAATGCACCGTAATTTTTCCAAACCGCATCTCCAGAAATAATCAGCACCTTCGTCCTCTTCTTCTTGGCATTCTCTCTCCTGCGGCATTCCTTCGCGCGCGTCGCAAATCACACACGCATTCCCGAAGAAACCGCGCGAAGGATAAGTGATAACAGCAGGCGTATTTTATTTGAAAGGAACCTATATTTGTGGTTTCGACCTGTAAGTACATATCACTGTATCCGATAGCGAAGACGGATGGCCGCCAGATCAGGAGTGGAAGGCAGGAATTTACGGCGCGCCGAGAGCCCATCTGTCGCCGCATCTGTTTTACAATAAACGACCATTAAACCGGGCCCGAAGTATTACACCTTTTCAAATTGCCGAGTACCGTCCGCTGATCGATGGTTTTTCGACGCGGTCCGCGATTAACGTTCAATTAGCTCGTTGTCACTGCGAGGGGGGATGTTTTTGTTCTGGAGCAAATTTTGAACAAAAAAAAAAAAAAATTGGCAAATGAAAACTATATTTTTTAAGTCCTTTAGATTAATGGATTTAATTTGCATTTTTTTGTTCAATATTGAAATTCTCCACATTTTGACGTAAAAATCATCAAAACCAAAATATTATAAATAATTCCATTTTTAAATTGTCTATGAACTACATTCTGGATCGATTATCTTGAAATATAGTAAAGGGGTGGTTTTAGATTCCCATTGAATTTTGAAGCACAATCTATTTTGAGTAAATTTTGAAAGTTTCAAGTCTGCGGCAATTGTTTTTATATTTTTTTCAACCGTCAGAATGTGAGCAAAACCATCAACACTATACATTCACTTCTGGGGTGATTATCTTGAAATCTAGTGAAGGGGTGTTTTCAAATTTCGATTGAATTCTGAAGCACAATCTATTTTGAGTAAATTTTGAAAATTTCAAGTCTGCAACAATTGTTTTTATATTTTTTTCAACCGTCAGAATGTGAGCAAAACCATCAACACTATACATTCACTTCTGGGGTGATTATCTTGAAATCTAGTGAAGGGGTGTTTTCAAATTTCGATTGAATTCTGAAGCACAATCTATTTTGAGTAAATTTTGAAAGTTTCAAGTCTGCAGCATTTGTTTTTATATTTTTTTCAACCGTCAGAAAGTGAGCAAAACCATCAACACTATACATTCACTTCTGGGGTGATTATCTTGAAATCTAGTGAAGGGGTGTTTTCAAATTTCGATTGAATTCTGAAGCACAATCTATTTTGAGTAAATTTTGAAAGTTTCAAGTCTGCAGCATTTGTTTTTATATTTTTTCAACCGTCAGAAAGTGAGCAAAACCATCAACACTATACATTCACTTCTGGGGTGATTATCTTGAAATCTAGTGAAGGGGTGTTTTCAAATTTCGATTGAATTCTGAAGCACAATCTATTTTGAGTAAATTTTGAAAGTTTCAAGTCGACAACAATTGTTTTTATATTTTTTTCAACCGTCAGAAAGTGAGCAAAACCATCAACACTATACATTCACTTCTGGGGTGATTATCTTGAAATCTAGTGAAGGGGTGTTTTCAAATTTCGATTGAATTCTGAAGCACAATCTATTTTGAGTAAATTTTGAAAGTTTCAAGTCTGCAACAATTGTTTTTATATTTTTTTCAACCGTCAGAATGTGAGCAAAACCATCAACACTATACATTCACTTCTGGGGTGATTATCTTGAAATCTAGTGAAGGGGTGTTTTCAAATTTCGATTGAATTCTGAAGCACAATCTATTTTGAGTAAATTTTGAAAGTTTCAAGTCTGCAACAATTGTTTTTATATTTTTTTCAACCGTCAGAATGTGAGCAAAACCATCAACACTATACATTCACTTCTGGGGTGATTATCTTGAAATCTAGTGAAGGGGTGTTTTCAAATTTCGATTGAATTCTGAAGCACAATCTATTTTGAGTAAATTTTGAAAGTTTCAAGTCTGCAACAATTGTTTTTATATTTTTTTCAACCGTCAGAATGTGAGCAAAACCATCAACACTATACATTCACTTCTGGGGTGATTATCTTGAAATCTAGTGAAGGGGTGTTTTCAAATTTCGATTGAATTCTGAAGCACAATCTATTTTGAGTAAATTTTGAAAGTTTCAAGTCTGCAGCATTTGTTTTTATATTTTTTTCAACCGTCAGAAAGTGAGCAAAACCATCAACACTATACATTCACTTCTGGGGTGATTATCTTGAAATCTAGTGAAGGGGTGTTTTCAAATTTCGATTGAATTCTGAAGCACAATCTATTTTGAGTAAATTTTGAAAGTTTCAAGTCGACAACAATTGTTTTTATATTTTTTTCAACCGTCAGAAAGTGAGCAAAACCATCAACACTATACATTCACTTCTGGGGTGATTATCTTGAAATCTAGTGAAGGGGTGTTTTCAAATTTCGATTGAATTCTGAAGCACAATCTATTTTGAGTAAATTTTGAAAGTTTCAAGTCTGCAACAATTGTTTTTATATTTTTTTCAACCGTCAGAATGTGAGCAAAACCATCAACACTATACATTCACTTCTGGGGTGATTATCTTGAAATCTAGTGAAGGGGTGGTTTCAAATTTCGATTGAATTCTGAAGCACAATCTATTTTGAGTAAATTTTGAAAGTTTCAAGTCTGCGGCAATTGTTTTTATATTTTTTTCAACCGTCAGAATGTGAGCAAAACCATCAACACTATACATTCACTTCTGGGGTGATTATCTTGAAATCTAGTGAAGGGGTGTTTTCAAATTTCGATTGAATTCTGAAGCACAATCTATTTTGAGTAAATTTTGAAAGTTTCAAGTCGACAACAATTGTTTTTATATTTTTTTCAACCGTCAGAAAGTGAGCAAAACCATCAACACTATACATTCACTTCTGGGGTGATTATCTTGAAATCTAGTGAAGGGGTGTTTTCAAATTTCGATTGAATTCTGAAGCACAATCTATTTTGAGTAAATTTTGAAAGTTTCAAGTCTGCAACAATTGTTTTTATATTTTTTTCAACCGTCAGAATGTGAGCAAAACCATCAACACTATACATTCACTTCTGGGGTGATTATCTTGAAATCTAGTGAAGGGGTGTTTTCAAATTTCGATTGAATTCTGAAGCACAATCTATTTTGAGTAAATTTTGAAAGTTTCAAGTCTGCAACAATTGTTTTTATATTTTTTTCAACCGTCAGAATGTGAGCAAAACCATCAACACTATACATTCACTTCTGGGGTGATTATCTTGAAATCTAGTGAAGGGGTGTTTTCAAATTTCGATTGAATTCTGAAGCACAATCTATTTTGAGTAAATTTTGAAAGTTTCAAGTCTGCAACAATTGTTTTTATATTTTTTTCAACCGTCAGAATGTGAGCAAAACCATCAACACTATACATTCACTTCTGGGGTGATTATCTTGAAATCTAGTGAAGGGGTGTTTTCAAATTTCGATTGAATTCTGAAGCACAATCTATTTTGAGTAAATTTTGAAAGTTTCAAGTCGACAACAATTGTTTTTATATTTTTTTCAACCGTCAGAAAGTGAGCAAAACCATCAACACTATACATTCACTTCTGGGGTGATTATCTTGAAATCTAGTGAAGGGGTGTTTTCAAATTTCGATTGAATTCTGAAGCACAATCTATTTTGAGTAAATTTTGAAAGTTTCAAGTCTGCAACAATTGTTTTTATATTTTTTTCAACCGTCAGAATGTGAGCAAAACCATCAACACTATACATTCACTTCTGGGGTGATTATCTTGAAATCTAGTGAAGGGGTGGTTTCAAATTTCGATTGAATTCTGAAGCACAATCTATTTTGAGTAAATTTTGAAAGTTTCAAGTCTGCAGCATTTGTTTTTATATTTTTTTCAACCGTCAGAAAGTGAGCAAAACCATCAACACTATACATTCACTTCTGGGGTGATTATCTTGAAATCTAGTGAAGGGGTGTTTTCAAATTTCGATTGAATTCTGAAGCACAATCTATTTTGAGTAAATTTTGAAAGTTTCAAGTCTGCAGCATTTGTTTTTATATTTTTTTCAACCGTCAGAATGTGAGCAAAACCATCAACACTATACATTCACTTCTGGGGTGATTATCTTGAAATCTAGTGAAGGGGTGTTTTCAAATGTCGATTGAATTCTGAAGCACAATCTATTTTGAGTAAATTTTGAAAGTTTCAAGTCTGCAACAATTGTTTTTATATTTTTTTCAACCGTCAGAATGTGAGCAAAACCATCAACACTATACATTCACTTCTGGGGTGATTATCTTGAAATCTAGTGAAGGGGTGGTTTCAAATTTCGATTGAATTCTGAAGCACAATCTATTTTGAGTAAATTTTGAAAGTTTCAAGTCTGCAGCATTTGTTTTTATATTTTTTTCAACCGTCAGAAAGTGAGCAAAACCATCAACACTATACATTCACTTCTGGGGTGATTATCTTGAAATCTAGTGAAGGGGTGGTTTCAAATTTCGATTGAATTCTGAAGCACAATCTATTTTGAGTAAATTTTGAAAGTTTCAAGTCTGCAACAATTGTTTTTATATTTTTTTCAACCGTCAGAATGTGAGCAAAACCATCAACACTATACATTCACTTCTGGGGTGATTATCTTGAAATCTAGTGAAGGGGTGTTTTCAAATGTCGATTGAATTCTGAAGCACAATCTATTTTGAGTAAATTTTGAAAGTTTCAAGTCTGCAACAATTGTTTTTATATTTTTTTCAACCGTCAGAATGTGAGCAAAACCATCAACACTATACATTCACTTCTGGGGTGATTATCTTGAAATCTAGTGAAGGGGTGGTTTCAAATTTCGATTGAATTCTGAAGCACAATCTATTTTGAGTAAATTTTGAAAGTTTCAAGTCTGCAACAATTGTTTTTATATTTTTTTCAACCGTCAGAAAGTGAGCAAAACCATCAACACTATACATTCACTTCTGGGGTGATTATCTTGAAATCTAGTGAAGGGGTGTTTTCAAATGTCGATTGAATTCTGAAGCACAATCTATTTTGAGTAAATTTTGAAAGTTTCAAGTCTGCAACAATTGTTTTTATATTTTTTTCAACCGTCAGAATGTGAGCAAAACCATCAACACTATACATTCACTTCTGGGGTGATTATCTTGAAATCTAGTGAAGGGGTGTTTTCAAATGTCGATTGAATTCTGAAGCACAATCTATTTTGAGTAAATTTTGAAAGTTTCAAGTCTGCAACAATTGTTTTTATATTTTTTTCAACCGTCAGAATGTGAGCAAAACCATCAACACTATACATTCACTTCTGGGGTGATTATCTTGAAATCTAGTGAAGGGGTGTTTTCAAATGTCGATTGAATTCTGAAGCACAATCTATTTTGAGTAAATTTTGAAAGTTTCAAGTCTGCAGCATTTGTTTTTATATTTTTTTCAACCGTCAGAATGTGAGCAAAACCATCAACACTATACATTCACTTCTGGGGTGATTATCTTGAAATCTAGTGAAGGGGTGTTTTCAAATGTCGATTGAATTCTGAAGCACAATCTATTTTGAGTAAATTTTGAAAGTTTCAAGTCTGCAGCATTTGTTTTTATATTTTTTTCAACCGTCAGAATGTGAGCAAAACCATCAACACTATACATTCACTTCTGGGGTGATTATCTTGAAATCTAGTGAAGGGGTGTTTTCAAATTTCGATTGAATTCTGAAGCACAATCTATTTTGAGTAAATTTTGAAAGTTTCAAGTCTGCAGCATTTGTTTTTATATTTTTTTCAACCGTCAGAATGTGAGCAAAACCATCAACACTATACATTCACTTCTGGGGTGATTATCTTGAAATCTAGTGAAGGGGTGTTTTCAAATGTCGATTGAATTCTGAAGCACAATCTATTTTGAGTAAATTTTGAAAGTTTCAAGTCTACAACAATTGTTTTTATATTTTTTTCAACCGTCAGAATGTGAGCAAAACCATCACGACTATAAATTAAGTTCTGGGGTGATTATTTTGAAATCCAATGAAGAGGTGGTTTTAGATTTCAATTGAATTCTGAAGCACAATTTATTTTGAGTAAATTTTGAAAGTTTCAAGTCTGCAACAATTGTTTTTATATTTTTTTTTCAAATCAAATTCGCAATTTAAAATCTTTTAACTTTGAAAACGTGCAATTTTGACCTTTTACGTTGATTCCACGAAAACATTTGTTAATCTGTTTTTTAATCGCAATAAATTCTCCACATTTTGACGCCAAAATGATCAAAATCGGACCATGCGTTTGACAGTTGCACAATTTAAAAAAAAATGGAAATTGCAATTTTAAAAATTTTGACTTTGAAAACTTTGCAATTTTGACGTTTTACGCTGATTGCACTAAAATATTTATTAGCCAGTTCTTAAATTACACAAAATTCTCCACATTTTGATGATTGTAATCTCACAACGGGTTTGGCAGTTGTACAATTAAAAAAACATCAAAATCGCAATTTTAAAACTTTTGACTTTGAAAACGTGCAATTTTGAACCAAAATTTTTCTTCATCCGTTTTTAAATTGCACTAAATTCGCCACATTTTAACGCCAGAATCATCAAAATCTGACAACGTGTTTGGCGGTTGTACAACTTTAAAACTCAAAATCGCAATTTAAAATCTTTTGACTTTGAAAACGAGCAATTTTGACATCACTTAACCTGTTTTTAAATTGCACTAAATCCTCCACATTTTGACGTTAAAATAATCAAAATCGGACAACGCGTTTTGAAGTTTGCAATTTCAAAAATCAAAGTTACGATAAAATCTTGGAAATGCGATTTTTGCATTTTGTAATAATTTTACGAAAAACAATTGTAATCAGTTTTAAAATTACTCTAAAGTCGCCATAATTTAAAATTGATTTAATCAAAATCGAACAACGCATTTGGCAGTTGTTCAATTTCAAAAATCAAAATTGTAATTTTGAAGCTTTTTAACTATCGACTTACATAATAAAATGGTGGAAGGGCTGGAATTATACTGTGCGCGGCTAAAGTATGGAATATATTCAGTAAAACCAAAATAAAATATTGGTCGATTTTCTTTTATAAAAATACACATTTTTGTATGAAAGTCGATTTTCAGTCGTCATTTGTTTTTGAGTTATGACGTCCGCCATTTTGTTTTTAAATGGGAACCCCCTATTTTTGTTCTTGATTTTGAGAGATCTTTTTATTGTCGAACTGACAGTATAATAATATTGCCATCTTACATCAGAAATTTTTCGAGTAAATGACAATTGAAGGTGAGAGAGTTTTTGTAAAATACCTTGTTCCAGCGCTTTTTTTTCAAACAAAAATGATCTTGACCTTCCATATAATCATATAATACAATTATTTTTTCCAAAAATATTTTTTTTCGGTTTTACTGAATATGTTCCATACTTAGGCGCGCACTGTGTAAGTAAATAAAATAAGTCTATATTTATTTAAGCATTTTTTTAAAGAATTTTTTTAATGCCTTTTAATTCGAGAGCTATTCTAGAAAAACTTGAAAAACAAAAAAATAATTTTCTCACTTTATCTGTATCTATTTAAAGTAGTACAGTACAACACTTTCCTTAAAGAATGTTTAACATTGGACGGTACGGTACGCTCAAGACTTATTCCCAAAAATGGAAAAACAATTGAACATCGCATTTTTGTTTTTTTTTTAGCTCAGCTATATCGATTTAATGAATGCGACATTTTGCACCATAAATTTCCCGTTTTTTGTTTTGAACTTTGGCCGTAAACTTTGGGTTAGGCACAACTTTTTTAAATTCCCCCCACTAACTTGAACTTGCTGCGACGTTGCTGTTCTGTGGTGAAACCGTATGGAATTCCCGGAAATCTGATGCCTTTTCGGCAACATTGTACAACTTCCGAGCTCCACTGTTGCCATTTTATTCCCACAGAATTTTAATACCATTGAAAATCTCCTATATTTTGACAGTTTGCGAACAATTTGAGTTGAAAATCCCATAGATTGGATTTTTTTCTCTCTTGAAATCTTCCACATTTGAATTTTTTCACACCGAAATCTGTCGAGGAATTTGGTTAAAAAACTCAAGATTTATACAAAAATAATCCACTTCTGATTTTACATAAAAACAATTGCCATATTCTGGGTGTGAACAAAACGAACAACTATTCTGTTTCACACTTACAAATTGTATTTTTTTTTGTAAAAAGGGGTTTCCCGTATATATTTTAAATAAATAAAATAAAAAAAAAATAAATAAATAAATATTCAAACTTGAATACATATATTTATAAAATAACTGAATCTGTGTCATGAAATGAACACAAAAAAAATTACGCCGAAAAAAAATTTAATTGTAATATCGAACTGAGAGTTATTTACTGCATTTTGTTAAGGTAAATGAAAAGACGAGAATTTAGTGTTAAGTTTTTTTTTAAGCAAATAGTGCTTGAGTCGACTGGAAACGCCTAAAAATCGATTAAATAAAATTGTCTTCAAAACATTTCAAACAAGTCCAAGAGGTCATTCTGTACACTATTTTTTGTAGGACTTCTAGGAACCGAGATACGCAAGATGACCTTTTTCGTAAATAGTGCTTGAATCGACTGGAAACGCCTAAAAAACGGTTATATACATTTTTTCTTCAATTCTTATTTTTCATTTTTTCAAGTTTAAAATTTGCATAACATCCGAACACATTGTCCGCTTTTGTTAAATCAAACATTAGAAAGTAGCCAATTTAGTATATTTCAAGAACATACAAGGTGTCTAAAAAAGACACCACCAAAATGATATGGTGTATTCCTGAGACAAAAAAGAGCAAATTAACTAAATTTATCAATGTGAAAAATTACATACTTTCCAAGATACTGCAAGTCAAAGTTTAAGATTTTTAAAATATTTTAATCTATATCTCGAAAATGGCAGATGAGAATGATTTGTTTATTTTTTTCTGACAACTAAATTAGGTGTACTACATTGTTTAAAAATTTCAAGAAATTTTTTCAAGTACAAAGGTGCTCCAGAGGACATGCTGTTTACATTATTACATAGAACTTTTTTGTTCTTGATATTTTTTACGATTTAATATTGTTTTCAATGCAACTCATCACTTTTAAAGAATTTATAACTCTTAAAGTTTTTTTGTTTACGCCTTATTTTTAACAAAAAAAAATAAAAAAGAACTTATTGTTCATTGTTTAATTGCGCTCGTCCTGCAAGAAAAGTCTCAAAAATAACTATAATCCAAAAACTGCTTTTATTTTAACATATTAAATTATTTAACAAATTACAAAAAATTCAAAATGACCCTCATAAAAAAAAATCACAGTACACATTGTATGCGCGTGCGCGCGTCGCGTCGATGCGCTTCAGCCACAGGGCGATACGTCACCACCACTCAACGTGTTAACCAGTTTTACTTAAATTGAAAGTTTTAATCGTACTGACACGTTTTCAACGAATTGACACCCGCCTACTTAGATTATTTTATTTTTTATCACAAAATTTTCGTTCTTTTTTATTTTTTTTTTGTTAAAAATAAGGCGTAAACAAAAAAACTTTAAGAGTTATAAATTCCTTAAAAGTGAGTTGCATTGAAAAAAATATTGAATCGTCAAAAATGTGAAGAACAAAAAAGTTCTATGTAATAATGTAAACAGCATGTCCTCAGGAGCACCTTTGTGCTTGAAGAAATTTCTTGAATTTTTTAAACAATGTAGTACAACTAATGTAGTTGTCAGAAAAAAATAAACAAATCATTCTCATTTGCCATTTTCGAGATATAGATTAAAACATTTTAAAAATCTAAAACTTTGACTTGCTGTATCTTGGAAAGTATGTAATTTTTCTTATAGATAAATTTAGTTAATTTGCTTGTTTTTTGTCTCGTGAATACACCATATCATTTTGGTGGTGTCTTTTTTAGACACCTTGTATAAAAACAATTTTTGTAGAGTCGACGCAAAATTACAAAAATTTAAAATGAAATTTTTAGTTAAAGATATAAACTTCAATTTTAGCGTCTTCTCTTTTATGCGTGTCGGAAATTAATGCGTCGGCGATTAAACGATCTTTAACAAGGACGCGAACGTTCTTATGGTGTCGTTGCTCGGAATCAACGCAAGCATCAAGGAAACGTATACGCCTGTCCGTCCTTTCTCTAGGTTTTACTAGCATAGTATGAGTGTATTCATTTAGAAAATGAAATCTTCAAAAAAACTTACGTTAGTGGCCGAACAGCAAATCGCTTACGCCAATTCACTCTCCCCATCAAACATCCTTCCTTTAAAAAAAAAAAGTGAATGGAAATAAAAGACGTAAATGTACATCTATAATCAGGAGGAATTCTCTGATATCGTCGAGGTAGGTACCGTACATACTTTTTTTGCTCGCAACAATACCTTGTGATGTTATAATATTGCGAGGAGTGGTGAGACGTTGTTGCATGATTTAATGGAACGATGGAACGAGCATGTATGCATTATACACGGTACTCTCGTGGATGTATTTATTATTTATGGAGTGGCGGGTAATGGTATAATGGTTCGGATGGATTTCGCGTCGGGCCGAGATGGCCAGCAGGAGATACCAGTACAAGAGTTGAGCGGACATCGCGATCGATGCGGCCAAGATGGAGATGGGGCCCTTCGTGGATGGCCAGCACAAAACTGTAATTTTGATAAACGCTGGGTGTGGCCGGGCAGCATCACTATCATCAAATCCGATCGCCAGCTCGCCGGGGCCCCCATGATTTATGCAATTTCAATCATTCGGTTTATAATTTTGGAACTCGATACGGCCGGCTACTATAATTATTACCGGCACGCCGTATAATTACCAAACAGAGACCACATTTAATTACCGTGTTAGTTCTTTTTTTTTATTCACCCGCTGCGATGCCCTCTAAATATGCAATTAACTACATCACTCTAAATATTTAATTACTACCATCCGCGGCCATTCTCAGGGCTATTCTTCTACTTTTACATACACACACACACACACACATTTTGTTTTTATTAAATTGCCTTCTCTATTATACTCCACAATCTACATCGGCTCCTCGAGAAAACACGTGCAAATGAATACATTAAAACGATAGCGTATTCAAATCTCGACGCTAACCTCGAGGGCGGCTTCGGGATTGATACCGCGATGTAATTTGCATAAATAGTTCGGTTTACATTGAGACACTCGGAATTTTTTGTGCGCCGGGGGAGGAAAATGCTTGTATTGTTAACTAATTACAGTTGAGAATTATAAAACCCTAAGGATGAGCGGCCTATCATTCCATTCCGCCCCCAGGTCTGACTCTGATCAGGTGCGGATCATCGGAAATATGTGTTATTATATTTATATTATCCGTAAGTGATGATCTGACAGCTGTGTTACCTCAGGGCATCGGAATTACAGTTATTAGGCAGTTATTCCACTTTTACAGTAGTAGTGATCGGTTTTCGTTGTTGTTGTTTCCTAAAAGCCTGAATTTTTCGTTCCCAAGGTGCGGATTGTGGATGGTGGATGGTGGATGGTCGATGGTGAAGGTCAGTAGACCGGTCCTTCTTGTGCAGAATCTCATTTGCGTCCCATCGCATCCGAGGACGATTTATTACCATAACACTGAGCATTTCCAAGTCTCCTCTTTTAAAGATTCGGTAATGAATATCGGCCTAATCTCCTCGCATCGTTTTAACGAGACGCATTCCATCCACTTATCGAATGTTATTTTCGAGGGGAATAAAAATAAATGAACGAAATGTGAAGGAATAAAAAGGTGGAACAAAACGAAAACCCGACCGCGTTCGCTACCCGTCTCACTCCTGTGCACAGTTCACAATTATCCGTGTTTCGCAAATTTCGCACACGGGATAAATTGTAATGTATTATATGTGGCCAAAGTGAATAAAGAAATTTTGATTTTTACTTTCTCCGTTGCGAAGTACGAGAAAGTATTGTGATCGTGATTTTTTTTTCAAATTCTTTTTTTGCGGCAATATCCATTTTGGGGTCCCTAGATGCCATTTCAACAATTTCTGGAAAAAAAAATTTGTGTCTGTGTGTGTGTCTGTCTGTGTGTGTGTCTGTCTGTGCGCGCTGTATCTCAAAAACTAATAGAGCAATTGATATGAAACTTTGAACACCCGTCTTATTTGATAATCTGAAGAACTGAAACTTTCAGTTTTATCCGAGTCTACGAAATGTTCGATGCACACTTGAAATATGATTTAAATTGAAAATAAACCATGAAAGCGTAAATATAAATGATAAAATTATTAAAAATAACAAAAATTAACAAAAAAAAAAATGGTGATGTGGCCATCATGTTACTTTCTCCGACTTGATGGTATCATAGCCATTTATATTTACGTTTTCATGGTTTATTGCAATCATATTTTAAATGTACGAGCGTTGCGTAAACTCGGATGAAACTGACGTTTAAAACGTCAAAATTATGAAACATGGAAAAATTATACTTCAAATTCAAAAACTCGGTTTACTCAAAAACTAACGAGATTTCGAAAAAAACTTATTCTTTAGAAGTTGTTCATTTTGGTATTCTCTACAATTATTATTCACACAAATTTGCTGTAACTATTATCGTTTCATAATTATAAACCAAAAATTGAAAAAAAATTAATAAATTTTTTTCTCGAATAGCAATGATTTTATGAAAAATGTTTTCAAGCAAAAGATGTTCATTTTTTTGTTGTCTTCAATGTTTGTTTAAATGTTTTTATGATATTTTTCATATTTAAGAAAATATTGGCAAAAAACAAAAAACAGTTAAGGTAAACACCCACTTCCGGTGTACGAAATTTTACCAAAAGCTTTTCAGTTCTTCAGATTATCAAATAAGACGTATGTTGAAAGTTTCATATTAATTGCTGTATTAGTTTTTGAGATACAGCGCACACAGACAGACAGACACACACACACACACACACACACACACAGACACAATTTTTTTTTTCCAGAAATTGTTGAAATGGCATCTAGGGACTCCAAAACGGATATTTCAGAAAAAAAAAAATTTGAAAAAAAAATCACGATCACAATACTTTCTCGTACTTCGTAACGGAGAAAGTAAAAATGGTGATGTGGCCATCATGTTACTTTCTCCGACTTGATGGTATCATAGCCATTTACGTTTTCATAGTTAATTTTAAATTTAAATCATATTTTGTAGACTCGGATGAAACTGACGTTTAAAACGTCAAAATTATGAACAAATTACACTTCAAATTCTAATAGTCAGTTTACTCAAAAACTAAAGGGATTTCGAAAAAAACTTATTCTTTATAAGTTGTTAATTTTAGCATTCTCTACAATTATTAATGACACAAATTTGCTGTAACTATTATCGTTTCATAATTATAAACCAAAAATTCAAAAAATAATAACAATTTTTTTTCTGGAATAACAATATTTTTATGAAAAATGTTTTCAAACAAAATAATCTCATTTCTTTATTATCTTCAATATTTGTTTAAATGTTTTTGTGATATTTTTCATATTTATGAAAATATTGGCAAAAAACAAAAAATAGTTAAGGTAAACACCCACTTCCGGTGTACGAAATTTTACCAAAAGCTTTTCAGTTCTTCGGATTATGAAATAAGACGTATGTTCAAAGTTTCATATCAATTGCTCTATTAGTTTTTGAGATACAGCGCACACAGACACACACACACACACAGGCACAAACATTTTTTTTCCAGAAATTGTTGAAATGGCATCTAGGGACCCCAAAACGGATATTTCCGTAAAAAAAAATTTTGAAAAAAAAATCACGATCACAATACTTTCTCGTACTTCGTAACGGAGAAAGTAAAAAATGTCATCATTGATCTCTAATTAACTTATAAAGAATACAATTTATTCTAAATCTCGTGGTTTTTTTTTATTGGCATTGAAAAAAGTAAGATCACATCACCATTTTTTTTTAATTAATACCACTTTTCACAACTTGTCTATGTAGGTTTCCACACAATCTTGATCCGATTTTGACAGTTTCGACAGCAATTTTGATTATTTTTATAACTTTTTAAAACTTCTTTCTCGAGACACTTAAAAGTATCTCAAAATCTGATCACGAAATCGGAATTTCGAATGCATTTCGAAGAATTTTGCTCATTTGGTGATTACAATTTTTTCATATCTTCTTCAACTCACCAAATGTATTACAATTTTTCACATCTTTTCCTTCTAATTAAATAACACTGCAAAAATCCAGAATAGGAGTCATTTGGACGGTTTTCGACATTTTTTTTCAATAGCCAAATTGATTTAAATGTCTCAAAACTTGACTCTCTGAATAAAATTATCCTAAAATCCAGTCATGAGAACCGTATATGATTTGATTGGATGTATCTTTAGTAATTTTGGACAATTTCGTGGGAATGGAAATTATTTTTCTATTTTATTTGAATCTTTAAAATTGCCACAATTTTTTACAGCTTTACTCTCTGATCGTATGATCATATTATGCCAAATCTAGTGATCGAAGTCTCTCAAGGTTTTCATAAAATAATAATCTAGAATCCATGTTTAGTAATGTTGAAAAGATTCAAGACGGCAATTGTTTTTCCATTTCATTGTTAAAATAATTACAGTTTTACTCTTTGATCATATGTAATTATTCAAAAATCCTATAAGGAAATCTCACGAAATCACAATCTAGAATGTATTTTTAGTGTTTTTTAAGTTTCAAGTCAATGCTGAGTTTTTTATTTTTATTTATTTATTTTTTTCACGTTTCACAACTTTACATTCTGGCATGAAATGAGGTTTTCACAAAATGATTCACAAATTTTGAGTAATAATCAAGTCTTAGGCAATAAAAAAAAATTAAATTGTCATGATTTGAAGAAATTCCAACTTTACGTCCTTAACACATTGATGGAGTATACGTAGTTTCTTACAAAAACGCTATCTCGAATGAATTTTAAGTTATTTTGGCAATATTCAAGTTGATTGCAATTGTTTTTCTATTTTTCTCGAATCGCCAACATTATTACATTTTTTTGCAACATTATGCTCTGAATGAATGAGATTTTGTCAAAATCCAGTGTACGTATGTTTTCACGAAATCATAATCTCAAATTAATTTTGAGAAATATTACAGTAATAACATTACGTGAAAATTATCTCTAATATTTAATGAAGTGTGTGCAGATTTCTATGAAATCATAATCCCAGATAAATTTTGAATCATTTTTGAAAGTGTATTGCTTTTATGTTTTATAAGAATCGCCGAAATGATTGCAATTTTTCAAAACTGTTTCTCTAAATTCATAAAATTATCCCAAAATCTAATGATGGAATAAAGAATTTTTTCATTAAATTATAATCTTGAATGTATTTGAATTAATTTTAAGCAGATTTCAACTGTTTTTCTTTTTTGCAACTCAAATGAATTTTGAGTTATTTTGAAAAGCTGCACATCGATGTCAATTGTTCGTACATTCTTTTCGTTTGTCAAAATTATTACTAATTTCACAACGCTCTGATGGCATAAAATTATCACAAAATCCTGTGACAGGTTTTCACAAAATCGCAATCTTAAACAAATTTGGAGTCTTGAGTGGTATAGCAAGTATAAATATAAAAAAAGAACCATTGTACCACCAACAAATCGGAGAAAGTAACATGATGGCCACATCACCATTTTTTACTTTCTCCGTTACGAAGTACGAGAAAGTATTGTGATCGTGATCTTTTTTTTTTTTCAAAAAATTTTTTTACGGAAATATCCGTTTTGGGGTCCCTAGATGCCATTTCAACAATTTCTGGAAAAAAAAATGTTGTGTCTGTGTGTGTGTGTGTGTGTCTGTGTGTGTGTGTGTCTGTCTGTGTGCGCTGTATCTTAAAAACCAATAGAGCAATTGATATGAAACTTTAAACATACGTCTTATTTGATAATCCGAAGAACTGAAAAGCTTTTGGTAAAATTTCGTACACCGGAAGTGGGTGTTTACCTTAACTGTTTTTTGTTTTTTGCCAATATTTTCTTAAATATAAAAAATATCACAAAAGTATTTAAACAAACATCGAAGACAACAAAGAAATGAATAGCTTTTGCTTGAAAATATTTTTCATAAAATCATTGCTATTCGAGAAAAAAATTTATTATTTTTTTTTAATTTTTGGTTCATAATTATGAAACGATAATAGTTACAGCAATTTTATGTGAATAATAATTGTAGAGAATGCCAAAATGAACAATTTCTAAAGAATAAGTTTTTTTCAAAATCTCTTTAGTTTTTGAGTAAACTGAGTTTTTGAATTTGAAGTATAATTTTTCCATCTTTTATAATTTTGACGTTTTAAACGTCAGTTTTATCCGAGTTTACACAACTCTCGATGCATATTTAAAATATGATTTCAATTGAAAATAAACCATGAAAGCGTAAATATAAATGATACCATCAAGTCGGAGAAAGTAACATGATGGCCACATCACCATTTTTTTATTTTTCAAAAAATTTTCAATATGTATTCCTATTGAGATGTATGTCAGTCTGTGCGCGCCGTATCTCAAAAACTACGACATGAATTAACATGGAACTTTGAACATAAGCCTTACTTGAAAATCCGAAGAACTGAAAAACTTTTGGTAAAATTTCATACACCTCAAGTATGCGTTAACCTTAGCCGTTTTTTGTTTTTTTCCAATAATTTTTTAAATGTGAATAATATTACAAAAACATCTAAACAAATCTTGAAGGTAACAAAGAAATAAGCATACTCTGTTTGAAAATATTTTTTAAAAAAACAAACGTTTTATGAAAAAATAAAATTATAATTTTTTTTTGTCATTTTTGGTTTATAATTAAGAAACTATAATAGTTAATCAAATTTATATTAATAATATCGGTAGGTAATGATAAAATTAATAACCTATAAAGGATAAGTTCTTTTGGAAACCTCATTACTTTTTGAGTAAATCATCGGTAAAGATTATTAGCATTTGATGTATAATTTGTCATTTCCATCTTTCATAATTTTGACGTTTCAAACGTCAGAATCATCCAATACTACAACACGTTCGATGTACATTGAAATTGAAAAAAAATAATCATGAAAGTATAAATCAAAATTTCAGGACTTTTTTCGCGACTTTTTTAGGACTCTTTTTTCAGGTCTTTTTTTGTAAGACCTTATTTTTAGGATTCTTTCAGGTATTTTTTAAGAACCTTCGTCTACAACTTATTTTGCAGGATTTTTCTTCAAGATCATATTTTCAAGAATCATGTTTTTTTAGGACTTTTCTTTTCTGAATTTTTTTCGAGTCTCTTTTTCAAGACTTTATTTTCAAAACTTTTTGTTTTTGCGACTTCGTTTCAGACTTTTTTAGGACTCTTTTTTCAGGTCTTTTTTTGTAAGACCTAATTTTTAGGATTTTTTCAGGTATTTTTTAAGAACCTTTGTCTAGAACTTATTTTGCAGGATATTTCTTCAAGATCATATTTTCAAGAATCATGTTTTTTAGGACTTTTCTTTTCTGAATTTTTTAATTTTTTTCGAGTCTCTTTTTCAAGACTTTATTTTCAAAACTTTTTGTTTTTGCGACTTCGTTTCAGGATTATTTTTGAGGAACTTTTTTCACGACTTTTTAATGCCTTCTTCAGATCTTTTCCAAGTCTTTTTGCAAGACTTTTTGGATTTTTTTGCAGGACGATTTTTTCAAAACTTTTGTTTTTTAGAACTAAAAAGTTTTTGTTTGGGTGGGGCCTTCTTTTTAGGATTTTTAATCCGAATTATTTTTCTGGAACTTTTTTAATGTCTTTGTGCAAGACTCTTTTTGAGATTTTTTTTACAGGACAATGTTTTCAAAACTTTTCTCAGAAGTTCTTCAAGACTTTTGTTTCAGAATTCATCTTTTTCGAATTTTTTTTTTCAGGGCCTTTTTTAAGATTATTTAAAAACTATTATGTTCAGGACCTTTTTTGGGACTTTTTAATGCCGTTTATCAGATTTCTTCTAAGGCTTTTGTCAGGACTATTTTCTGGAATTTTCGTGGGGTCTTTTTAGGACCTTCTTAACAGGAATTTTTTCAGAAATTTTTTAGGACTTTTTTCGGGCCTATTTCACAGGCTTTGTTCAGGACTTTTTAAGGTCTTTATTCCGACTTTTTTGTATGCGTTTTCAGTACTTTTCTTCTGGCCGTTTTATCAGGACTTTTTCTAGGACCCTATTTTCAGGAATTTTTATCACGAATAATTTTTCAAGACGTTTTCCAGGATTTTTTATCAGGATTATTTTATCAAGACTTTTTTAATGCCTTATCAGTTCTTTTCTAAGGCTTTTTTCATGACTTCTGTTAGGACTATTTTGTCGACTTTTTTTGGGTCTTTTTAGGACCTTTGTAAGGACTCTTTGTAAGAACTTTTTTGAAGCCTATTTTCAGTACTTTTCTAGTCTTTTCATCAGGTTTTTTTTAGGACCTTTTCTAGATTTTTTTTTTTGCAAACGACTCAGTTTTCGGGACTTTTTTAGGTCTTTTGCAAATACATTTCTTTGTCAGAGCACTTTTTTCTAGACTCTTTTTCTGGACTTTTTAATCAGATTTTTTCAGGATTGTTTTATTCAAGACTTTATTTGGGTATTCTCTTTGGAACTTTATAACCTTTCAGGGCTTGTTCAGAAATCTTTTTCAGGATTTATCAAGTTTTGTTTTTAGGACGTTTTTGAGTTTTCTAATAAACTTATTTAAGATTATTTGAATTGGAAGTATAATTTGTTATTTTTATCTTTCATAACTTTGAGGTTTTAAACGTCAGTATCATCTGATCTAAAATGAAAATAAGCCATGGTAGTATAAATATAAATAACTGTTATGCAATCAAAATCGGAGAAAGTAACATGATGGTCACATCACCATTTTTTTGATTTTGATTAAGCGATATGAAGATATCTGGTAAATGCGGAATTATTCCAAGTATCAGCTCGGAGATCATTTTTAATGTTTATAAGTAGTCGAGTCGAGCGCGGCGTTTCCTTTTTCAATTCGCGTCGATCCCGAACAAAAGGCCGTCCCACAGATAGATGATTTAGTATAATAGAAGATGTGGAGCGGAGCGGTGAACTGTTCGTTCGTGGCGTGCTGGTAACCAAACATCGCGCGGCACGAAAGGATGTATCAATCATTATAAATTGACTTCCTTCTGCCGCCGCTATTCCGGCTACTAAATTACTTACGTAGATTACGAGGAATACACGCATCAGATTGGAAGAAGTAACGAGACGATGCTGTTATGGGATCGCGTCCCGCTGCGATGACGAATTGAGAGGTCAATCTCGGCCGTGACTTGCTCAAAACGGGCGAATGCTCTCTCTCCCATTCATTTTGCACCAGTACGCTATCGCCACATCTATAATTGCCTTCTCTTCGACGTCTCCATCCCCGACAACTCGATCGCCATTTGCGCCGCGAGCAGTGTGCGCTCCCGATTTTGATGCGCCACCTGCAAAACACATCGCTCCGACCCCACAAATCAAAACTTCGCAACTTTCCGCTACCGGGCCAATTAAATAGTTTTTCCCCCCTGGCGTCCGAAAACTACTGACAACGCTCTTAACTTTCTATATACATACATAACATAAATTTCGAACACTCGAGCACTCCAGAAGAAACTTCTGCATCAAAATACTAGTTTCACTCTCCACGATTTTATAAATGTATTTTTCTCATACACATAATCCAACAATAATAACACATCCAGTGGATTTCATAAAGATGGTAACAAATATAAAAAACATTCATTCATTTAAAAAAAATGTCTATGACGTCACACGTGAAAGACCAGTGACGTCATACTATTCCTGAAGACGCTAAAAAGTGCGCAATAAAAAATAAAAATCGACGTGTCCGAGGATTTTTTTCTGGTACTTCTGATTTCATAAATACCGAATTTGTTCCAGTTGAAGTTTCCACAATGCACTTTTTCTCAAACACCCATAACTTGATGCCAAATCGTCGTAGGAACTTCGTTCTTCGAGTCCTGCGTAGGGAATCGATCAAATTTTAATGCCTTTATAGTGAATCGAGTCAAAAAAAAATTCTCCGTATATATCGTCAAAGTTGGACATGGTTTCCTGAAGAAGACACTTCAAAGTTTTTCGCCCTCAAAGATTCATCAAAATCGATTGAAAATACCCCGAGTTATGGCGGTTTGAAAGTGATCGAAATTTCACGAATTTCAAGTGTTATAAGCGATACCATCAAGTCGGAGAAAGTAACATGATGGCCACGTCACCATTTTTTTCTAATTTATTCTCAACGATCCATATTTTTTGGAATGTTTTTCCCAAATCTTCAACAAATGGAAAAATAAAATTTTCAAAAATTCGTATCTCGTTTAAAAAATGGTGTGTTTTAAAAAAAATAATAGTTTTGAAATAATGGTATGTTGACAATTAAATATATGCACATATTTTTTGGATTTTTTTTCTCAGCAAATTGAAATATACAATATATAGGTAACAGGGCTGAAAGACTTCGGGTCGATAGCCATTTGACAGACCAGCCAACCAAATTGTGATATAAACATAATTGTTACTTTTTCATATATGTAAAAAGTCTGTCAATAAAGATATTGTATATATATATATAGGTAACATACTTTCCAATATCAGTGATTTTAAACTGTGACTGCGATCACGGTTAGTAAACGTCGTAACACCTCAAATTGTTAATGGTTTCTCAAAAATGTTTTTTTTTTATATGATTCTGCTTTTGATATCATACCTGTGACTCAAGGTAATATCTCGGCTATATTATCTGCTATACCAAATAATTATACGACTATCCTTGATTCAATTAAAAATTCAAATTGTATTTTAAGTATTTGGAGATAAAGAGAAAAAAATATAAAACGCGAAGACAAAATTCCTTAAAACAATATCCTCAATGGTCGAAGTATCGCTTATTCAAAATCAATTTGGTTTTCGTAAATTTAATATTTTTTTAATAGAGATATGGATTTTTAAAGATTTTCGTTTTAATTTTTTAATCGCACAAAAAAATATGAAATGAGTAGAAAAAATTCCTTAAAACAATATCCTCAATGGTCGAAGAATCGCTTATTCAAAATTAATTTGGTTTTTTGGTTTTTGTAAATACAACAATTTTTAATGGAGATATAGATTATTAAAAATTTTAATTTTATTTTTTCGAGCACTTGAATGAAAACATCGCAGAAAAAATATAAAACGCGCAGACAAAATTCCATAAAAAAATATCGAAGTATCGCTTATTCAAAATCAATTAAGTTTTTGTAAATGCTAGTTTTTAACAGAGATCTTGATTTTTTAATTTTTTTCAATTTTTTTTATTGTGACTCATCACTTTCGATCACATCGAGTTTTGATTTTTTTTTCAAATTTCAAACACTCGAGCAAAGAAAATAAAAGAAAAATATAAAACGTATTAATTAAATTCTACAAAAATTAAATTAAATTCACAAATCATTGCTTATTCAAATAAAGTACAGTTTTTGAAAATCCATTAATTATTTTACAAGTTGTGAATTTTTAATTTTTTTTTTTAAATTATGGAACACTCGAGCAAAAAAAAAAATAAAAGAAAAATATAAAACGTATTGATTAAATTCTACAAAAATTAAATTAAATTTACAAATCATTGCTTATTCAAATAAAGTACAGTTTTTGAAAATCCATTAATTATTTTACAAGTTGTGAATTTTTATTTATTTTTTTAATTATGGAACACTCGAGCAAAAAAAATAAAAGAAAAATATAAAACGTCTTGACTAAATTCTACAAAAATTAAATTAAATTCAAAAATCATTGCTTATTCAAATAAAGTACAGTTTTTTTTAAATCCATTAATTATTTTACAAGTTGTGAATTTTTAAATTATTTTTTTTTCAAATTATGGAACACTCGAGCAAAAAAAATAAAAGAAAAATATAAAACGTGTTGACTAAATTCTACAAAAATTAAATTAAATTCACAAATCATTGCTTATTCAAATAAAGTATAGTTTTTGAAAATCTAATAATTATTTTGCGAGTTGAGAATTTTTGAAAATTTTTTTTTTCAAATTGTGGGACACTCGAGCAAAAAAAATAAAAGAAAAATATAAAACGTATTGATTAAATTCTACAAAAATTAAATTAAATTCACAAATCATTGCTTATTCAAATAAAGTACAGTTTTTGAAAATCTAATAATTATTTTGCGAGTTGTGAATTTTTGAAATTTTTTTTTTCAAATTGTGGAACACTCGAGCAAAAAATAAAATAAAAATAAAAAACGGGTTGACTAAATTCTGCAAAAATTAAATTAAATTCACAAATCATTGCTTATTCAAATAAAGTATAGTTTTTGAAAATCTAATAATTATTTTGCGAGTTGTGAATTTTTAAATTTTTTTTTTCAAATTATGGAACACTCGAGCAAAAAAATAAAATTAAAATAAAAAACGGGTTGACTAAATTCTGCAAAAATTAAATTAAATTCACAAATCATTGCTTATTCAAATAAAGTATAGTTTTTGAAAATCTAATAATTATTTTGCGAGTTGTGAATTTTTAAATTTTTTTTTTTTCAAATTATGGAACACTCGAGCAAAAAAATAAAAGAAAAATATAAAACGTGTTGACTAAATTCTACAAAAATTAAATTAAATTCACAAATCATTGCTTATTCAAATAAAGTATAGTTTTTGAAAATCTAATAATTATTTTGCGAGTTGTGAATTTTTGAATTTTTTTTCTTCAAATTGTGGAACACTCGAGCAAAAAAAAATAAAAGAAAAATATAAATTCTTCAACGGAAGAAAATTTGATCGAAAGAGCAACGGAATATTTACTTTGCTAAGTAGTGCAGCACGAGCGGCATCTTTGTCTTTGCCTCCCCTACGCAAATACACGAGCCGCCGCTACTCTAAACCGAAAAACGAGAAGACCCATCGAACGAAAAACGAAAATTCTCGTTTTTTAGTAGCCATTATTACATTTCAATAAAACGAGAATTCTCGTCTAGGAGCATTGTGAAACACGAGAATTTTCGTTTCTCGTCGGAAGTACATTTTAGTAAAACGAGACCAGAATTCTATTTTTTTGTCATAACCTATTATGTATTAGCAGTAGGTTAATGCGGCAATTTTTTTTCGCCCGTAGTGGCGTAAACCCTAGCACCGGCTGTGGATAAGCATTTTTTTTTTCACTTGAGCGTACTTTGCTATTTACAACTCTTGTTACAACGTAACATTTTTGCCGATCCCATAAATAATCGGAATCAATCAACATTAACTAAATCAACTAACCTTCGATTGCCCTTTCCATACTAAATACGCCTCTGCGTTTTCCTTCTTAACACCTCGCCCTCCAGTTTAGTTGCACTTAATACACTACACCAAGGGTTATTAATTGATCGCATAAAACAGTAACGATATTGAAATTTACTTGCACTTTACAGTAAATTACCAAACACTAATGGACGTGTGCGCGCGTCATAAAATGGCGGCTGATGTAGTTGTTCACCCCCGCCACGCAAGCGCTCCTGACGCTGTTTACGATTCTCGGCGTTCTTTCGCTTTCGTGATTTAACAATTCTAGCAATTGCATCAACCTAAGCATCGAGTCGGCGTGCGTCGATGGCCTTAATTCCCGCGATTGATACAATGCCCGCGCACGTTAATTCATTTCAGCTGGTTAAAACGAAAAATGCATTCTAATAGAGTGTAGTAAGCTTTGAAAATGTAAACGTCACTTTAACAAGGATTGTGTTTCAATTTGTTGTTATTTTAAGCGAATAAATGTTTGGTCGTAGGTAGTACGCAATCTTTTTCACTTGTGCGTAGTTGTGCAACGTTAACATTAACCCTACTAACTAAATCCACTAACCTTCGATTGCCCTTTCCATATTAACTACGCCTCCGCTTTTTTCTTCTTAACACCTCACTACCCGTTTACTACTTGCACTTAATACACTACGCCAAGGGTTATTAATTTATCACAGTCACGATATTGAAATTAACTTGCACTTTACACTATTTAAATTACGAAATACTAATCGATGTGTGCGCGCTTCATAAAATGGCGACTGATGTAGTTGTCCACCCCCGCCACGCAAGCGCTCTTGACGCTGTTTATAATTCTCGGCGTTCTTTCGCTTTCGTGATTTAACAATTCTAGCAATTGCATCAACCTTAGCCTCGAGTCGGCGTGCATCGATGGCGTCAATTCCAGCGATTGATACAATGCCCGCACACGTTAATTCATTTCGGCAGGTTACAATGAAAAATGTATTCTAATAGACTGTAGTTGTCACTGTTGTCACTTTGACAAGATTGTGTTTCAATTTGTCTTTATTTTAAGCTTGATAGAATATTTAGCGTGATATTCAATCCACTATAATGAAAGGTAGAAACGCCAAAGTGGCGGAATCTATTGCCTGAATGCTGTACTGAACCAAATCCGTGTGGCTTAACCACCGACAAGATATGGAACTGCCAGCGGCTGCAAATATAACAATAATAGTGTAAACATTTTTCCATCAGCAAGTATCTACACTGATGAGACCTGAAGGGTCAAAATCGGCCTGTAGGTGTTCTGATGGGGAAACAATATTGTTTTCACTATAATTACTTATACAAGATTAAGGTGTTTAAGAAGTATATTTAATATTTAACTTGGGAAGTAGCTACGGGGAAATTACAAATCATAGTCCACGAAACGATATTGAATGTTTCCACTATAATTACTCATAAAAGATTAAGTTGTTCAAAAAGTATATTTAATATTTAACTTGGGAAGTAGCTACGGGAAAATTAAAAATCACAGTCCACGAAATAAAATGCACTCAAAAATAAAAAAATCATGTGCTCCGACTTAATCGTAGACGCCTAAATTATATGATTATCGCCAATAAATCAATACATATTTATAATCGTTTTAGTACAGGGAGTTTAAGGAAATCATCAGAAAAAAATGTATTTATAATTGTAGAATCAACAACGTTGTTGCGGCTATCGAAAATAGAATTCCCTTCCGACTGTTAACGAATGCCATCTCTATTCCCATTCTAAATATAATTATCTTTAAATTGGTGTATAACAAACAATCCGTAGTGTGTTGTCGGCTCTAAAAATAAATTCCGTTCCGGATCGGGTTCTAGTTTAAGGCTTCAAGATCCTACGTAATACTCGGATAAAATTTTAAATTCATACATCAGCGAAGACAATTTTTTTTTTCAGCAAATATTGATATTAATGATTGGGCATTGAAACCCAATTTACATGAATAAATTTTAAAGAAAAGAAAACACGCTCTTGATTACAAATGTCTACCATTTTGGCCGTAATTGTACAGGGTGGCCCAGATTGGATGTTACCACAGGGAATCTCGGTTATTAGCAGTGACGGTTCGCCGGGTTTTTTCTGGTACGCCGAGGAACAAGAGGTGGTAATACGGCTGGCTGCGTGACCACACCTATCTGTATTACCACCTCTTGTTCCTCGGCCGTACCAAAAAAACCCGCGAACCGTCACTGGTTATTAGAGAAGATAGAAAAACATCGATGGCGCATCTTCGAGCTCTACGGTTGGGGGTGGTTTCTAAGTGCCACGGTTAACTATCTCCCAACGAATAAAGAAACACGTGTTTTGTAACTTTGCGATCCGTCGCTTAGTTTTTGAGATATTCAACCGTTCCGGAACTTTTGGAACACCATGTATATGCTATATTAATTATAGATATTAAATGAAACTTTAGAAGTTTTCTGTAATTTCGAACTACTTTACCATCTATGAACAGACAAACAAACTTGCTCTTGCAATGTCATTAGTTAATTGAACCATCTATTAAAACAAAGCAAAGCTTCTTTCATGATTTTAGTACAGTCATCTGTAACTTTGCTATAGATGCTGCCATCTGCTAACGGAAAGTCAAACTTGCTACCGCAATAATTAAAAATGTTTCTTTATAAGGATGCTGATATAGCTCGTCTGCAATTTCGTTACTGCAATAACTAAAAAGATTTAAAGATTTCTTTATAAAGATAATATAATAATAATACTTTATTTCCCAACAGATTTTAACATCTAATTACAGCGAAAAATATAACAATACTTAAATACCTGTAGATCAGTGGTGCCCAAACTTTTTTGTCCTACCGCCCCCTTTCCAGAAAAAATATTACTTAGCGCCCCCTAGATTTTTTTTTAATTTTAAAAGCAATTAATAGGATCACCAAGATTGACCATTTGCAATTGGTTTTTTCTGTTTGTTAATAAATTGGTTACCGCACTGAACCCACGTTTCACTAAATCTTCTCTTCTTTCTTTTATATTATCACTACCCCCTTACAGTTAATCATCGCCCCCAAATGCACCTGTGGCCATCAGCGCCCCCCTGAATCGCTGCAGCAGCCACTAGGGGGCGGTGGCGCCCACTTTGGGAATCACTGCTGTAGATGATAATACAGCTGTCTATAATTTCGCTCAATTTCGAGCTATCTGTGAACAGAAGCCCAAGCCTACCAACTAAATTTCTATAAGGAATATTACCAATTTCACTAGTTAATTGCACCATCTACTAAATCAGGGCAAAAGCTTCCTTTATGGTTTTAGTACAGCCATCTATACTTTTGCTATAGATCCGGCCATCTGTTAACTGAAAGTCAAACTAGCTACTGCAATTTCGCTCATTAAAAAGTTCTCTTTATAATATATCAATATAGCCATCTGTAATTTCGAGCCATCTGTGAACGAAAGCCCAAACCTACTTTCTAGATTTCTGTAATCAATAGCACCATCTATTATGGTAAAGTTGAAAATATAATCCATTACAATTATGCCCACTTGCACAGCAGAACTTAATCATGATTAAATTTTAATCATGATTAACTTTAATCAGAGTATTTCTGTTGCACCGTCGGCTGATTAAGCATCTATCGACCACGGAGTATTATCATAGAGAGCACACGTTTTTCTAGGGATTTTCAGTTCTTTTTTGGTTTTTTTTACGTCGTTCTATTGAGAACAGAGGAAACAAATGCGCGGTAAATATGAATACTAAATGCTAACTTACGTATACTATTATTATTATTTATTATTACGTGAACCTGTGAGCAAAGTAATTGTATTCGTGCATTAGCAGCTTTTGACCATCTTCATTTGTTAATTTAAGATACGTACTGCAACGAAGTATATGATTCGATAGTATCACATTTTTAATAACATACCGAGAAATTGTAAATAAATATTACCAATTAACCATAAATTTATTGTCGCCTTCAATTAAATTTAATAAATACACGATGCACTCTCGTTTATCTGAATTGACGATGGAAATTATCATCAAATACATCGACAGAATTTAACCTTACATTTATTGGACGAGGTAAACAAACCAAAATTAATAAAATCATTAACCTCCAAGCCATCGATTTCATCAATCTGCTCAACTATTCCCAAATCCATCGTTTTTAATAACAAAGACAAAACAAAGGTTATTAATTTCAAAATCATCTGCCAAATGTAACTAACTTCACGACTATATTCGTCGTGAAGTTATTCGTTTTTGAGTTAATCGGCCAAAATCGGCTGATTAAATATTTGACGTTTCTCGGGGACTTTAATCATGATTAAGTTGCGGTGCATGCCAATTCTCCGCTAACCATTGATTCACTTTTTAATCATGATTAAGTAGCTGCGGTGCAAGTGGGCACAAATAGATTTAGTTTCCCGCCATGAAGTACAGCGCCATCTCTCCCTTCATGTCTCAACCCGCGGAACACTTTGGCCGAGAGTGATCTACCTATTAGTTGTCTATGATATAACCTCAAATTTATTTAGAAAACACCCGAAATGTGGAAAACTCTGGGTAAAGTTGCTCTTCCCGCGATAAAGGAGTCGCTGACGTTAACCCCAGAATCTGTACTGCAACAAAAATTTAGAGTAAGCTTTTACACTGAAAATAATTTTCAGCGGTTATGTTACTCTTCGTAGGAGTAGGATTTAATTCTCATTGTGTACTTGATGCAACGTAACGGCTTAGAAATTAGGCAGTTAAATTAATGCCCTGAAGTTAACAAAACCAAACTGCTATAAAGCAAACCATGTAACCTTGAAAGGCACAAATGTTTTATCTGGCCCGGAGTGAGGGCGCTCAGTGAGCTTAATCTTGTGCAAGACGGTCGCTAACCTTGTAGAGCACAAACGTTTTAATCTGGCCCGGGTTGAAGGCGAGCAGTGAGCTTAATCTTGTGCAAGACGGTCGCTCCTTCGCCTCAAATCAAGTTTCAGAGGAGTAACGCAAATGTGGCACCTATGCACCAGCTGTTTGCCACGCCAGCATGCGCGGCCTCAGGTTAAAACGTTCTTGCTTTACATTTACTTGATAATGGTTGCGAGACCGAAACTTGTTGGAATTGTAAACAATATAAGTATCTGTAAAGTAACCCAGTGTTAAATGTTTCCATTTTTAATAGTTACTCCTAGTAATAATATTCAGCTGAGTTATGCAACACTAGAGGATATCTTACATGTGCAAATCATAGCTACTGTACCAATTATTTATTTTATTTTATCCCATGATGTTAACATGCCAATAACTCCTTAGCAACGAGTAACATTAAGGTATCTTTAACAGCACTAGTGTTGTTAAGAAATTCTCAACAACACTAGTGTTGTTATATGTACCTTAACACAACTCGTTGCTATGGAGATATTGGCAAACAAACATGATTTCGCTTTTTGACAGTTGTTATTAAACATTTTTTTTGGATTAAAAAAAACAGAAACAGGATAAAATAAACCATGTTAGGACACACGCAACGTTATTTGCTTTTCTCTCGTACGGTAAAAAGCTTCATAACATTACTTGTATCGTAAATTACTATAATATTCTTCGTTTATTCACTGATCATCCTAAGTAAATTAACAGTCATATAAAATTTTTCTCGCAGACAACTTTCGTATTAAAACGAAGGTTTCCTCCCTTATTGCATAAGATTGGGAGCCCACCGAAGAGACTGCGCAACCGGCAGTTCGTTTACGACGTGGTGAAGAACACGGACAGCGAAAAGCAGCCGAACATAGATGTAATTTTAAAGTCCTACGTGTCCGGATTGGGCAACATAGGAGATCGTGTGAGCGTGAAGCCGTACTATGCGTACAACCACCTGTTATTGACGGGCGTGGCCGTCTACGCGAGCCCCGAGAATTTGGACAAGTACAAGAATTACGAGAAGAAAATCGATGACGTGGTGCACAGCTCGCCCACCGCTCAAAGGGTAAGTGGAAAGAAACTTCGGCTGTATAAACATATGGTCAAAGGAAAGAAACAAAATCTAAGAGTTTGTGAAAAGCTTAGCGAAAAGATTGAGGATGACCTAAGGTCGAAACTAGTCGGAGAGAAAAATAAAATCAGTGAAATAAAACCAAGTGTTTTAATTAATCAAATCGAAAAGGTTAAATCCTATACTCTGTTCACATTTTATTCTCGCTGCAGTAGGCTTTGTTAGGATGACAATTTTGTTGGTAGACAATATAGGCAATAATATAAATATATGGTCAAAGGAAAGAAACAAAATCTAAAGGTTTGGCAATAATTTTTGCGTAATAATCCAGTTCCTGCAGCGAAAAATTGAAATCCTCTGTTCACATTTTATTCTTGCTGCAGTGGATTTTGTTAGGGTGACATTTTTGTTGGTAGTAAAAAAAAATTATGTCATTGAATTTTTTTGGTTATGTGTACTGCAATGTTGCATTTTATAATATTCACTCAATCACACGTAAAAATGTTACAATAGTATAAATAGATGGGGGAATGGGCTATTAAATATCAAACATTGATTGCCAAAATTAATTTTTAAAAGTAAAACGCTCTTCTTCGTTTTACAACATGCCAATATAAGGAAAAAAACGACCCCGACTCTGGTGAGAATAAAATGAAGAAAACAATTGTTTCTGTAAATCTAAGTGTTATTGTATATCAACAAAAGAAATTTATATTTAGACAATCAGTTGCCTATCGAGAGTCACTTTGACCGTGGCCATGAATAAAGAAACGCCGTGGACTCTAGAACCGTGGCACATTAAGGCATCCTTTAGGAAGTGTGGATACCACGTTCCTGAAGATACAATCCAATTACCAGCGAAACCTATAACCGGGCCGAACGAGGATCTGCAAGACAAGGAATTCTACGTGACAATAACTGTAAGTCATTAATCCTTTAACCCTTTAAAGACGGGTCGCGTCAATACACGTGTATACAGAATTTAACTGCAGGACGGGTCACGTAAATAAGTGTTTTTCAAAATTATTTATATTTTGAATTACCTAAAAAAAATTATACTAGGCGGATATACAGAGTGCCCGTTTTAAGAGATACAAGGTTGGTTAAATTAGGAAAAAGTTATGTATTATAACATTGATTAATAATCTGTTGAGAAATTTGAGTTACCTTTTTTTGTTTTAAAAAAATCGCGAAAAAATAAAAAAGTTCAATTTTCATTTTTAATTTTTTATTCGAAAACTATTACTATTACGCATTTTGCACTAAGACATTATTAGAGCATTTTTTAATGGAGAATCTAAATATGTTATTAGATTTATTGTAGCTTTCAAGATGGCGGATAAACAATAGACAACTTTTGTTTTTCTTATGGTCGCCATATTGGATTTTTACATTTTCTAATGCAAGATTTTTTTCTGTTTGCGATGATATATCACACATTATGTTTTAATTTTACATTTGAGCCAAAATTTGAAATGTATTTTTGTATTCAACGAAAGTTATTTCATTTCAAATTATCCAAATTTATTTGTAGGTAAACAACAAGGAAACAGTAGATGTCCGTTGTATGATACACCACTGGGCTACCGACATCCTGGAAAGAGTGCCGCATAAGCACGAGTTCTGGAAGGAGAAAAACGATCCGATATTCCCCGAAGACGATGCGGTTTTATCCGCCCTACCGTCTTGCCCTAGCAAACAGGCTTCCGCTCGGCAATAGATTCATTATATAAAAATACTTTAACAAGTGCACAACTTTTTATTTTAATACAAATAAACTTAACAACCAACATAAACTAGTGGAATCCTGTCAATTTTTCGTGGGAGCCAGAACTTTTCATTTTAATACAAATAAACAAAATTAATTTATATTCCATGATTTCCCGAATTACGGAGTATTGATATAATTAAATAAATAATAATCGAAGTTTCTCCGTATATAGCTGAATCAAAAGTGTGAACAATTTCCAGGTTTATGCGTTTAGCAAATGCTATTTACTTAAATAATAATATTGATTTATTCAACATTAACACTACTTTGTTTCACAAGCATTTGCTCAGAATCAACCTGGAAATAATTATTATAAGTTCGAATTGTCGATAATAAATATTTATAATATATTGATTTGTAAATTAAGGAGTTTTCCGTGTATTAAATAAATAAATAAAATAAACATGCCTCCGACAGGGATCGAATCTGGAGGTTGCAGGTTCGATCCCTGTCGGAGGCATGTTCACACTTTTGATTCAGCTATATACGGAGAAACTTCGATTATTATTTATTTAATTAAAATTAATTTAAACTAGTGGAATCCTGCTGTCACGTGTGCTTCGCATTTTTATCGGACACCGTGTACTTGTCGTAGGTTTTAGTGGGATCGTACGGCTCCCAACGACTCGCGGGGAAAATGTGCTTGTTCCTCTCGTACCAGCTGCGCATCAACACCTTGCCTGCGTGCGATTCTTCCTTTTCCACGGTGGCATCGCTGACCAGTCGGATGTCATCGTGGACATCGAATTGGAACAGAGGTCCACTTTTACCTCTAGCCTAAGATGATGTTAAAATTACGTTTGCAATCAATTGAAGACGTAGGGGGAAGAACGATACATGTCCATGAAAGCCGATTCTGAGAAAAACGAATTTAAAGGTTTGAGAATTTTCAGGAGCAAGTGTACAGGGAGAACCGATTTTCCCCGTTAATGATTTGTCAATGTTTAGTAATCCTAAAAATGCAACAGATGGCGTTCCATTCGCCATTTTGGTGGGAACTGGACATAAACCGTTCTTCCCCCGTGATCTTCAATTGTGAGGGATGAAAACTCACCTTGGTCACAATAAAATCGTAAAACGTGTAATGATGCGGCACAATTAAATCCTCCTTAACGTACATCAACTGATCCGCCATGACCGTCTTCAACTCGGAAAACTCCTTCCTGAGCAACTCCAAAACCTTCTGCAGGAACTGATACACCGAATTCCCCTTTTTCACCCTGACCGTCCGCCTGTGCCCCGAACCGTCCCAATAACTAAAGGTGATGTCGATCTCCTCCTCCTTCAGCTTCAACTGCTTCTCCGCCCACTCCTGCCTCAGCTCCTCCCGCAGCCTGTTCTCCTCCTCCTCCCGCTCTCTGTCCGGGAGGAAGCTCGTGTCGACGTTGGGGTCCTTCTTTATGCGTTTCTTCAGCGAGGCGGGATCCTCCGATTCCCTCTTCCAGGATTTCGACTCGGATCCCGAGGAGTTGTCGTCGTCGACGTCGTTCTCGTCCTCCTCCATGTTGAACGAGAGCGCCTGGATCTGTTTGCGCTGCTTCGATTTCTCCGCCTGCTTCGCCTCCATCTGTCTCTGGCGTTCGCGCTCCTTTTCCGCCTGTTTTTGGGCCAATTTTTTCTCCCTTTCTTTCACGATGTTTTCCTGCTTCGCTTTCATCTCGTCCAGTGTAACCAATCCGATGGTCGAACTCTAAATAACGTTTAAAAATAAATCCTAGCGATGGTTTCGCTCAAATTTCTACACTAAAGCGTGCGGGTGCTCATTGCGGAACTAAATACATGCCCCTCCTAATTTTACGTCTGTTGTCGATGTGCATTTTGATGTATTTAAAACAGCAAAGCGGGAAGGCCTAGAAAAACCCTTAACCACTTCGTGCACATGCTACTTTGATTAGGTTATAGCATAATCCAAGTTTATTGAAAAATTACTTTTTTGTTGTTACGAAATATTATTCCACTATCACAAACTATATGAAATATAAAAAATATTCCATAGATGGCGCTAAAGGGGTGATTTTTTTTTTTTAATTTTGTTTTCTTTTCTTTCGCTTGTTGCCATGTTTATTTATTTATTTATGGGTAATACCGTAGTACAACGTTCCAATAAATTAATTATTACGAAAGTAGTTCACATACACATAAATTGATACTGCGACCTGAACATGAAGAGGTTAAAGCCTGGATTTCACAAGTAGATTTATTTTATTAGGTTGTTCATCTGCGTGTGTGGCTACTAAAGGTAATTTTATAATATGCACTACTTTCCGTTCCAAAAAGGGAGTCTCCTCACTTTAAAACCTCATATTTATGATTTAGAGGACACGAATATTCCGAAATTTATATCATATAAAGATGCATCGTTTTTCTATATATATATATATATATATATTCATTTTTATGGAAATATTTTGATAAATACGCCTTTTTTCCGATGTATTTGTTTGAAAATGTACCGTTTTTAACGACAATTTTCGAAACTCTCATCTTTGTGTGCATATAACATTGTTATTAATCACTTGAATATTATGAAAAAAATATATATCTAACGCTACTTTATTCTGAAGGCGTAGAACGAAAGAAAAAAAAATGTTTTTATCTTAAGAGTTCAGGCCCAAAATCGAAATATCTGATCGATAATTATACAACGAATTGAAATGCGGCTTTCGCTTATTGATGGATTAATATTATTTAGGAAACAATTGCAAATAAATTTCAAGAAAAGAGTAGAACTTTTGTCAAAATTTAAGTAATTTTCCCGGCGATGATTATTTTAGATCGGCGAGAGAGATGCAAAGGCGTTCGTTCGACGTTAGTACGGTTCAGTTTGACGATAAGCAACAGATCCCGGCGGAAAATCATGTACAGTCATAAGAAGCGGCATGATCGCATTGTAAATATACTGACACGATATTCCGCCCTGCGTCACTGCTGTGAGCGTAAATATTCTCTATTTCATTAAAAGGTTTTTAATTTATGTAATCAACAAAACTATATTTATTTACGATTAAATGATATATTTTGCATCAGATTTATGCTTATACATTTATTCATTCATAACTGAACAAGCAATGCTCCGTATTTTACCAAATTACAACAAAAGTTATTTTTAAAAAAATATTCACATTGCCCCACATAATAGGTAAAGGTACAATTGATCTCATGTAATTTTTTCAGATTTTTATAAGCAGTAGCTTACTTTCTACGAGCTGTTGAATTTCATACATCTTAAAATTTGCTTAATTTCGGGTACTTTTTTACACTTTTTCAGTATTATCTCGACAAATAACGAACGTAAACACTTAATTCTATAGCAGATTGTAGATAATACCACAAAGAATGGTGACCAATTTTATATAATTTTAGAGTGCACTAGTTTTTGAAATATACTTGCTGAAACATAGGAGACTCCCTTTTTGGAACGGATAGTAGTCGTGGATTTACAACTGGGAGGCTACAGAAGAAAATAACGGAATATTTGCTTCCTCCATAAGAGTAAGCAGTGCAGCACGAGCGGCATCTCTGTCTTCGCCTCCCCTACAAAGATCTATGTGCCGCTAATAATATTTAAGCGAAAGAATTGCGTGTGAATACAAAATTACACCACCAATTGGAAAAGCAATTCAGCAGAGGAGGTCACGAGAGGGAAAAAAAAGGCCTTTATTGGCATATTCCAAACTATTTACAACCTCAAAAAAAAACTATACTATTATCCCTCTCTCTCACCCAATCCCTCCCTATTCACGACAGAAAACTTGCCTCCTTTAAGCGCTTAGCTGACTATCCCGAGTCAACTTGTTTTGATTTTACCGGCGTTTAATTATTATATGACGAGTTTATACGTTCCGCACATTAAACTACGCAAGCGATTTAAATGTGTACTGATTACTTCGTGTATTTATATTGTTTTATTTTAACACTATTTATGGAGAATATTACAAAAATGGATTTAAAAAACCCTATGATGCATAATCTATTTTTTCTACATTTATTCATAAGGTGAGTAAGAGACCCGCCTTAGTGATAGTCGACAAAATATATTTATAAAAAAAAATGTGTAAATTTGATTGACTATACATACGAGATCATATAAAAATGTTTCGAGTTAGGCATTCCTAAAGCAAAATTAATTTACCCGATGCCGTTTCCTTGTAATACTAATTTTCAAAAACAATGAGTCGAGGAGACTCACCTTATGCATCCTAGGGTTAAAACTGCGTTTTTTGGCAGCGGCAATTGGTAAGGCAAAGCGGTTAAAACAGTAAGTAAAGCATTCCCAAACACTCTAGACATGTGGGGGCTGAAGTTTGCACAGAGTGAAAAAGTATTCGGAGAACACAACAACAAATCTCCAGAGCCGACTGAATTTAAGATGGTGACCACGCAAAACGTCACGAATGCTTGATACAGTTATAGTGTATCCGCAAAACTACACAAACCGCAACTCTATCGAGAGATAAATTCAGCAGTGAACGTTCTCTGTTATATCTGGATTTCATACCTTGATGTCATAAGTTGTTGTCCCACTGCATCATAATGCGTAGAAATACACAAACCACAGCTCAAGCAGCTTATGTACAGTAGAGAGATAAATTCATGCAACTACATCTTACGATACACTCGAGAAATAAATTCATGCAACTACATCTTACGATACACTCGAGAAATAAATTCATGCAACTGCATCTTCCGATACAGATAAATTCTATTAAACGCTCGGGTGTTATATCTAGATTTCTTACCTTAAGCTGTTGTTCGACTGCATCGTAATGTGTGGCAAACTTATTCTCGATGTTGTTGATTTTGAGATCCTCCTCGATCTTCTTTTTCCTGATTTCGAGGTCCTGCATTTGCTGCTCGCGCTTCTTCATCAGCTGCATGGCCCTCCCGGCCTCGCTGGCCGCCCCCTTGTAGTGAGCCATGATCACAAGTTTACACTAGAAATATTCTACAACACAAACTTTGAAAACGCTTGTTTGTTATTGTCAGTTGACAGTTGCTGAATGACGGTTAGAAACAATAGTGGTACGATTGGCAGCGATGTTGTGTAAAGTCAACAGATGGCGCTCGTTGTAAACTTGATGCCCAGTTTACCCCGGATGATGTAGTGAGCCATGATCACAAGTTTGCACTAGAAATATTCTACAACACAAACTTTGAAAACCCTTGTTTGTTATTGTCAGGAGTTGACGGTTAGAAACAATAGATGTACGATTGGCAGCGATGTTGTGTAAAGTCAACAGATGGCGCTCGTTGTAAACTTGATGCCCAGTTTACCCCGGATGAATTATTAAACGAAATTTGTAAATTACTCTTTCACTATATAAACACGGACTGCTGGTCCCTTCCATTTCTCATATGATCACTGCTCAAATATATGTCTGCGAGCTAGAATCCGATATAAGTCCCGCCCAGTGCGTAAGATGGCGGGTAATTTAAAAACTGGAAAGCAGAATCTTTACAATTTATAAACCAATCGAAATCAGGTAATATAAAAAAAAAAGTCTGAATATATGAATATTCAACCTGTTGATTCCTATTAAGACTACAAATAAATAACATGCATTGAATGATTATAGTCTTTCTCGCCGTATACTTTTACTTTCTTTTTCCTCATCATACACTCCAGCACATCACAAGTGTTCATTCGCTTAGGTGCTTATAGTCTAAATTTAATTTTAATTTTAGTAATTATACTGTAAACCACAGAACACATACCTTTACAAAAGCGGCAAATTTGAAATTCCCCCTCGCCCCACTGTCCTGGGGTGGCCCACATACTTTCGTGTTGCCGATATTCGTATCTCGGCTTCATACCCGTGCTGTAAACTTAGTAATTGTATTGTAATACTATAAATAAATATCATAGTAACAACTTGTCTATTAAGTTGCCTGCTTGAATCTTTCAAAAATCCCTCCCGAAAAACGTCACATTTCTGCCAACGCGGTAATAATTGAAATCCCCGCGCCGTCAAAACATCTGTTTTTTTTTTTGTACGCAATCATAAATGACTAACAAATGTCAGACTACTTTTAAGGAAACACATCAAAATTCTCGTGCATGTCCGATAGTGACAGTGAATTCGAAGTCCCGTCAGAGAACACGAGGCTGATGGATGGGCACGTGGCGACGAACGGGGGCGCCGAGATAAGGGTGCCCGCCGATAGCGCCAGGAAGAGGAGGCGTAACGTCGAGGATGGAGAGGTAACAATTATCATAATTAGTCGTTTCCATTTGTTTCAACAAAGGAGCCAGGCTTGGGTGATTGCGGTCCAAGCTTTCATTCATCGTAGAGCGTGTTGCATCCGTTGCCTATCATTAGCTTACTATTACCATGTATCGATGGAGAGATTTATATTTGTGAACCTCCTCGATGCCCTAATTATTTCAACCATTGTTTTCGATATGTTCAGCATTTGTACAAAGATTTTTGTATCAAAATTGTATTGTAAAGTAAATAACATCCACTTTGGTGTTCAAAAATGATCAAAAATCGTTAAATAAAGTACTTTGTGATCAAAAAGTCGAAAATAGTTGGCAGCCCTTAAAACATAACCTAACTAACAGAAGTTCAGTAGCGTCACTAACAATGAGAATTTTGGCATGGAAAACCCTGAATTTAAATAAAACATGCATTCGTTGCATATCATTGTCTTACTATTATGATGTATCGATGGAGAGATTTATGTTTGAGAACCTCGATGCCCTAATTATTTCAACCATTGTTTTCGATATGTTCAGCATTTGTACAAAGATTTTTGTATCAAAATTGTATTGTAAAGTAAATAACATCCACTTTGGTGTTCAAAAATGATCAAAAATCGTTAAATAAAGTACTTTGTGAACAAAAAGTCGAAAATAGTTGGCAGCCCTTAAAACATAACCTAACTAACAGAAGTTCAGTAGCGTCACTAACAATGAGAATTTTGGCATGGAAAATCCTGAATTTAAATAAAACAGATGGATTATGAATCCTAAATGTATTATTAATGGTGATGATCAGTTCTGTTTAAAATAGGTAAAATCGGCAGATAAAAACACGTAAAACTATTTTTAAAACAAATAACCTTAAAATGTCAAAATTTACAAAATGGACACTCAATTTTGATCACTTGGTAGATCACTCTTCCACACTGACCCATCACTCCTCTTTCACTGGTACATGAGCTTCAGATGCCTTAAATTGTTTCTATTATTTGGATCAAATTTTGACATCTCTTTGGGCGGCCAAAGCAAATTCCTCGCGTTCAAAAATAGAGACATGCTACCCATCCTACAAACCATCATCTCCATCACTAATTACGTACCGATTTTTCTGAAACGATTTATTAAAATTGAGAACATGTTACAGTTGATAATTCAGTACTAAAAAAAATGTTTTTGTACAGGAATTATAGTTATTAAAAAATTATTTTCCAAAAGTTACAACTGGCGCTTTCTATTGGTTCCATCGTTAATTACGTACCGATTTTTCTGAAGCGATTGATAAGAATTGAGAACATGTTACAGTTGATAATTGAATACTAAAAAAAGGTGTTTTTGTACAGGAATTGTAATTAAATTAAATTAAAAAAATATTTTCTAAAAATTTCAACAGATTTTTTTCTTGAATTTAAAAATCTGAACAGGGGTTTCTCGTTAATGAATAATTAAAAAATAAACGGACCATCATGTATGGTATGGTATACCATTTCCACCATGTACAGAAATTATAATTAAATTAAAAAACAAAATTATTTTCCAAAAATTTCAACTGGCCGTTTCCATTGGTTTCTTTTTTAAATTTAAAAATCTACAAACGGGGGTTTCACGGTAATGTATAAATAAAAAATAGACGTACCATCATGTATGGTATGGTATACCATATCCACCATGTACAGAAATTATAATTAAATTTAAAAAAATATTTTCCAAAAATTTCAACTGGCCGTTTCCATTGGTTTTTTTCTTGAATTTAAAAATCTACAAACGGGGATTTCTCTGTCTGAATTCCAGACAGCCAACATAATTTTACTTGAATTTTAATGGGAATTTTCAGAAAATGTACTGCCAACTGTTTTCGACTTTCTAATCTCACTGTATAAAGTTCCATTTTCAAATATCTATTAATTTTTGAGTTACAGTGCCCATAGGCACACACAAACATGTTTTTTTTTTAATAAAAAAAATAATACTTTCTCATATTTTATATGAAGAGAGTAAAAAAATTAATTCAAAGTAATTATTAAATAATCAATTTTTAATTATAGGCAAGCGGGCATGTTCCAGAAGTACGAATCCGTCCCGAAACCATACCGAACCAAGAGTGGCCAGACGAGGAGGAGGAGCTCAAATACGGGGCGAAGCACGTCATCAAGCTTTTCGCGCCCGTCTCCCTCTGCATGATGGTGGTGGTCGCGACAATAAGCTCCATAAATTTTTACAGTGTAAAGGACGTGTACCTCGTCTACACGCCATTCCATGAAGACAGTCCAGAAACGGGAACCAAAGTTTGGAACGCCTTGGCGAATTCACTGATTTTAATGCTCGTAATTATTCTGATGACCATTCTGCTTATATTCCTCTACAAACGCATGTATTACCGTGTCATACACGGATGGTTAATAGTTTCCTCGGTGATGCTCTTGAGCGTCTTTTCGTACCTGTATTTGGAGGAGGTTTTGCGCGCCTACAACGTTCCCTTTGATTTCATCACTTTGTTTATGGTGATGTGGAATTTCGGAATCATGGGAATGATTTGTATACATTGGAAAGGGCCGCTTTTGCTGCAGCAGGCGTATTTGATTTTCATCGCCGCGTTGATGGCTTTAGTTTTCATCAAATATTTACCCGAGTGGACGACTTGGGTGGTTTTAGCGGTTATTTCCATTTGGGATTTGATTGCGGTGTTAATGCCGAGGGGACCCTTGCGGATTTTGGTGGAGACGGCTCAAGAGAGGAACGAACAAATTTTCCCCGCGCTGATCTACTCTTCCACGTACATGTACACGTATATGGGAATGGCGACGCCGAACGAGACCGGTGAAAGCAGGCGGACTTCGGAGGAGCACGGTTTCACGGAGGACTGGGTGCAGAACCACGGGACGCGAGCGGAGCAGCGGCAGATCGAGGTGCACGACAACGGCCCGACGGGTCGCCCGCGCACCACTCTGCACCAGGAGGTCGAGGAGGAGCGAGGCGTGAAGTTGGGCCTCGGTGACTTTATTTTCTACAGTGTGTTGGTGGGTAAGGCTAGTTCGTACGGCGATTGGAACACCACGCTCGCCTGTTTCGTCGCGATTTTAATAGGTTTGTGTTTGACCCTTTTGCTGCTGGCCATGTTCAAAAAGGCCCTGCCCGCCCTTCCCATATCCATAACGTTCGGCCTTATATTTTATTTCGCCACGAAGGGAATCGTGAGCCCGTTTGCGGACAGTCTATCAGATCAACAAGTGTTTATTTAATTGTAGTTATCGAACGTTCCAGTTGATCGATTCCACTTTATTTCAACCGAAACCGATCTCCCTTTATTGTGAGCACGCAAGGCGGACCGCTGCGATGGTTTTACGTAAACCGAATTAGGTAGACTAATATTTATTCCAATTATTTTTTAATCCGTCGCTATTTATTTACGAATGAATCATAACACTTCACAGATTGTATATATATTTTATATTCGTAAGGATCATTGTACTATTTTGTAAGTGTTATAATAAATGCAGAGAAAATCACTTTTTCGCGTTTGTTTTCGGCGAGTAGTCGAGCGTTTCGACGATGGCTTCCGGCTGATGCACCCAGAGCTTGTGGTCTTTCGGTGTGTGGTACGATTTCTGCAGTCGGCACTGGTTGCAGGTGTGCACTAGGACCTTCTTTTTGACGCGGACTGTGCACGTTATTCCGGGAATCAGGAGCTGGTGGCAAGACTTGCATATCGTTCTTTTTATCTCCGGTTCTCTAAAATATTAATCAAGTTATCCTAGAATAATATACTGTGAGATCAAAAGGTCGAAAATAGGGATAATAATTCAAGTAATATTATGTTGGCTGTCTGGAATTCTCTAGTGCAGTGCATTTTGTTTATTTTGACATCTTGTGGTTTCTTGAGGTTACTTATTTTAAAATTAGCTTTATGATTACATCTGCCCATTCTGGTTTTTGGTGTTTTTTTGAGGTTTCTTGTTTTTCAAAGTTTTTTTCACAAACGGGAGAGAAAGTCGATTTCTCAACTTACAACAATTAATATTTCCATTATTTTTTATTTTGACATGGGTTGTTGTACATCGTTGAAAAGAGAAAATAAAAGCCTATTTATGCGTGTAAAAATCAAATATGGCGGCCATTTGAAATAAGAAAGTTGGTATTAATATCTCGGAAACCGCCATCTTGAATTTTATTTTGAATTGATTTCTATGTTTACCTAACTAAACCAAGTAATTTTTATTTAAAACTTTTTTTCTCATCTTTAATAATTATTGAGATATTTGATTTTTTTGAAAATCGCGATTTTCAGTTTTTTTCAAATATTTTCTAAACTGCTCGGAATTTTGAAAATTTCTCAACATAATCTGAATCAGCATAGAAAACTGCACAACATTGCCCATTTAACCAGATCTCTAGCTTTAAGAATAAGAAAGATACCCATGCAATCCTACTCTATTTAGGACACCCTGTATATATCTCGGTAGAAAATACAATTTTTCTGCCCTCGGGATCCAAATTTACACCTCAGGAAAAATCACGCATTTCTCTCCCTTGATATATAATCTACTACTGAGTTTATATCTGCCGATTTTGTCTATTTTTAACCTCAAAAAAAGCACTGGAAAATTCAAGCCAGCCAACATCACTTAAATGATTTTAGGGATTTTCAGAAGATGTGCTGCCAACTGTTTTCGACTTTTTGATCTCACTGTACACGTCGGATGGTCTGAAAATATTCCCGTTAGTTTAAGATTACCTACAATTGAGGAGGTCGCGTGCAAAACCGGTTATATCCATTCTTCTAGATTTTACAGGAGAGGACAAAAACGTATAACTCTTTGGCCCTAGACAATAATTCAAAATTATAAAAATATATATTTTGTGATCAATGTTGTTATTGGAATGCATATATTGACTTTTAATTATGTGCAAAGGCTTTTAATTTATTGAATAAAATAAAATGAATTTAACCGGTTTTGCCCACAAATTTAACTAAAAATAATTTTTATTCATAAAAAACATTGTGAAAGAGTTGTGAAATAAATGAAATATAATATTTATAATGAATATTTAAAAGAAATAAAATACAATAAAAAAATTCTCAAATTCAATATGTTAATGTTAGATATGAAGAGTTTCTTTTTCTGTTAGGCAATCACAAAAAAAATTAAATCCCAAACTTTTAGATATTATTAAGTTACTGGATATATCCACTTTCGCACCAAAATATGGATATAACCGCTTTTGATCCAAAACACGTAGTTTAAACGGTGATTTATGAAGGATTTAACTGATTTTGGTGCCTAAAAAGTTAAAAAAAGATAGAGCTCACGAAAATTAGTGAGGCAACATGTGCCGCACATTTTTTGTAAAATATGGATATAACCGGTTTTGCACGCGACCTCAATTGCAGTTTAAAGAAGTTTATAAAAATACTTACATCCTCTGCACGGTCTTCTTTGAAATACCAATTACCAAGCTGGAGTAAAAATTGGCTGCTTGCGGATGTTCATTTTTCAAGGCGTGATGGCTAAGCTGAAAAATGGTGATGTAGCCATTGCGCTAGTTTCTCCGATTTGATGGTATAATAGTTGAACCGTGAGATCAAAAAGTTAAAATAGTTGGCAGCGCATTTTCTGAAAATGGGGATAATAATTCAAGTGATATTATGTTGGCTGCCTGCAATTCTCCAGTACAGTGCGTTTTGTTCATTTTGACATCTTATTGTTTTTTGAGGTTACTTGTTTTAGAAATAGTTTTGTCTATTTTTGAGCCTGTCGGGACACATGTATGTTAAATAAAAGTGGAATTAGGGGTGGTGCCCCCTATCCTACAATCAAACATGTGGCCCGCGCGCCCATGTTTCCACCAAATAATAAGTGATAAAAAAGAAAGGTCTTCACTGGCTTTTTTACTATTTATTATTATTTTTATTTATTAGTGGAAACCTGGACGCGTGAGCAATGGATTGGATTGTAGGATTTCATACAAATTTTCATTAAAAAAATGTAAATATAACTTTAAAAATTGAGTCAAAACTAATTAAAAAAATAATCATAAACGAAACGCACATGCACTCCACTGGAGAATTCAAGGCAGCCAATATAATATTACTTGAATGATTATAGGGATTTTCAGAAAATGTGCTGCCAACTATTTTCGACTTTCTGATCTCACGGTACTTTCATGATTAATTCTCAAAATTATGACAAATTAAAATGAACAAATTGTACTTCAAATTCTAATAATTGCTAAATATTGTATTAATAATTATGACATATACAGTCGATTTCACAAAGGTGGTAATAAATATAACTCTGACTTAAATTGACATAACACTGGTATTATATCTTCGGCTGTGTAAACGACCTTTCAAATGGTAAACGGAATTATAATTTGAGGTAAGGTTCTGCGATTGCATTACACAATGTTTTCTTTTCTATTCCGATGTGTTTTTACCTTTCCATTTTAACGGCACTTCAAAAAAGTATTCGGTGACTGACAGTGCATAAAGAACGTTTACACAGCCTAAAATATAATGCCGGCTAATGAAAAACCTGGCTTAAATAACTGTTTGTAAAATCCACCGATAGAAATCTTACTTGGTAGAGATAGTTCATACGCAGGAAACCTTCTTTTCCGACACATTTCTTCGTTTTACTCATTTTATTCAACTCCTGAAATAATTAAAACAATTACACTTTGTTGTGTCACAGAACAATTTTTCATTATCAAATGTTTATCGTTTCAGCACACTAAGATAAAATGTATAAGCGGTGTGTTTTCTGTAGCAGTTGTAAGAAAATAATTATTCCGTCTTTGCTGACGGTTAATGGTTTAATTAAAAGCAATTGGTGATTGCAACTTATATGATTATATTCTTACATCAAGCTATTATTAAAATAATTATTTCACTCACCATAATATTCTGTGTCTACAACACCATAACCTAAAAAAATGTGCCAATAAAGAAACTCGTAAAACAATCACAAATTGATAACACTAATCAGAACCAACGCACTTTATAATTTATGGTGGTCCGTAAAAAACTTCCCCATAAATACAAGCGACTGTTAATGGCGTTCACCTGGGCAAATAATTTCCCCGACCTTCAAACGGTGTGCAGGGCCTTCGGCCTCTACGACCTCGTGGACCCGCTTCGATTCAGCTACGCCCCCCTGAAGGGTTTCATCCAGGACGGCCCGCAGTGCGGACTGGTGGCCCTCGCCATGTGCCTGGGAGAGCCCACGAGGCAGAAGGTCGGCGAGCTGCTCGACTACGCGAGGGACAGCAAGTTCACGAACAACGGGGAGATGTTCAGCGCCGACTGCATGAGATCGGTGGCCGAGAAGTACCTGGAGAACCGGGTGGAAATCTACGAGGGCCGATTGGACCGCGAGGAGATTGTGAACTTCCTGTTGGGCGGTGGGAAGATCCTGGTGCCGTACGATTGCGACAGGAACCACACGCCCTGCAAGGAGAACGGGCACAAGGCGCACTGGGCCGTCGTTTCGGGCGTCGTGGAGACCGACTCGGAGGTGTACGTCGTGGCCAAGCACGGAAAGTCGTTGAACACCGCCGTCTGGGGTTTGAAGGAGCTCTCGGATAGCAACGGGCAGCTGGTCGAGTTTTCTCCGGACAGGAAGAAGTCGGATTTGATTTACGTGCTTCCGGACGGGGGGATGGCCGGGCCGAATGGACTTTGCAACCGTTGCGTTTTGATTTATCCCTTGAATAAATCTTGATGCGGTGAATTATTGATTGGTAGTATAAAACCCGTACTACAGATGGATCTGTGTTATCGCACGAAGAATGAGCATGGTGTGAGTGTTGTAATTTAAACGGATTAAAAATACATATGTATTACGTTGAAAATTATTTTAGTAAACGAAAAAAAACTTAAAAAACAATTGTAAATGCATTAAATAAATTCAATAAACACACAGTGGAGTTCACAAAATTGGTATTAAATATAACTCTGGCTTAAACTGACATAACACTGGTATTATATTTTCGACTGTGTAAACGATCTTTCAAATGGTAATGAAATGCATGGCGATTACATTACACATATTTTAATCACAATGTTTATTAATAAAATCTTTTCTATTTCGATGTATTTTTATCTTAAATCTGGTTCTATATCCAATTGGTTGATTAACTTTATTTATATATTGTTTTGCACATATACTAACAGGATATGTAAAGTTAATAAATAAATAAATCATTTAAACAATAACGATTCGGTGACAGACAATGACTCATAAAGAACGTTTACACAGCAGAAAATATAATACCGGCTTACGAAAAACCTGGCCTAAATAAATGATTACGAAACCTGCCGACAGAGTATAGTCTATTGAAAGGGTCTAAATTTAAATAACCGTCTTCTTGCGTTACATGCATTGTGATAAACAGCAAGTTTTTTAATAAAAAATAAAAAATTAAAATTTGTACAAAAGCCAACAGCAAATGCAATTTCATACAGTATTTTCTTTATTTTACTATAAATAATGCAATATTTATAAGATGTGAGCTACAGAATTTGGTTTCTGACAGTGAAGGTTCGCGGGGTTTTTTCTGGTACGGCCGAGGAACAAGAGGTGGTAATACACCGGCCGTCTCTGCAACTGACCCTACCTATAAATCTGTATCGACACCTCTTGTTCCTCGGCCGTACCAGAAAAAACCCCGCGAACCGTCACTGGTTTCTGAGTTGGCCATGCCCGAGAGAGAGAAACATAGCAGTCATGTCTGAGATGAATTCATTTAATTCAATTGAACCAATCTAGTCTCATGATGTACTAATATGCGACATACCTCATTTATCTCACAGCCACCTCTGAAACAAAATTTTGTGGCTCACACGATATATCTTTATGTAAAACTTTTATTGAGGTTATGTTATAATTGAATATTAATTACCCCATAATGCACTCACCTGCTTCAATTATTAAATTCAACATAATTTATTGAAATCTTTCCGAAGTTACGTTTTTTTTTAATGAATCCAACGTGAACCTAATGAATAATTCGTCACGTTAGTACGATGGAAAAGTAAGGTTATGTTTACACGTATTCAGTATTTCGTCAATTTTTACCTTCCAATATTGTGCACATGATGATGAATTCTTTTACGACCAGACCACAAAAGTGATAACGGCGAAGTGAAAATGAGGGCGAACGCGTTGGTTTTATTCACACTGGTTTGCTCGGCAGGCTGCTGGGATTCCGATCAGCTGGAGGTCTTCGATGTTGTCGAAGATGTTAAAGAGAACTTCTACGAGCTCCTCAATATCCAGCCGGTAAAATCTGTTCGGGTTATTATAAAATTAACAAGTCGTACCTCTCCTCTACCCAAATCATATTTCGGTGACATATCGTCGCTTGTTTTTAAAAATTACGACTCCAGCCGCAGCGGAGGCTAATTATTTTGATGTTATTGAGTCGATTGAGGTAGTTCTAATTGTGAAGGTTAAAATAAGTACTTTATTATATACAGGGTGCCTGGATTTCGTAGGGTAAACATGGACAACTTCTGTTAGATTATCAAAAATTTGCAAAAATAAAATTGTGCCAATGAAAGTGTTTAAATTGCAATGCAAATTGGTTCAAGCGCATCATCCTCTTTTATTTAACCTCTTCACGCCCAGGTTCGCCACATGTGGCGACAAGCAAAATCCAATCGTAGTAGCATGGGCGCGAAGTGGTTAAACAAAAGAACCATTTTTGTTTTTAGAATGCCAACAGTTCGGAGATTAGGTCCGCGTTCAGGCGGATGTCGATCGTCCTACACCCCGACAAGAACCTGCACGAGGACACCTCCGAGAAATTCCGCAACCTGGTCTCGGTGTACGAGGTCCTCAAGGACGCGAAGAAGCGCGGCTACTACGACGAGGTCCTTGTGAACGGTCTTCCGAACTGGAGGTCCGCCATGTACTATTACCGGAGGGTGAGAAAGATGGGCTTCCTGGAGGGAACGCTGATCGTGTTCTGCATCGTCACCATAGGGCAGTATCTCGTCGCGTGGGCCGCTTATTTCGAGCAGATTTACACGCTGGTAAGGATTACGATTTACACTAAACTTTTAACTCGTTCAAAAATTTATTCCGCAGTTTGTCATGTAACTATTAAACTCCACTGTGAGATTCTGTTTCCCCTGTGCTGATGAGACTATTGTAGGTCGAAACTGGCCAATAGTTGTGACGGGTAAACAATGCTGTTGTCATAATTGTCGACTGTTTCCTATAATTGTCGGTGGATAATTCCATTCCATTCAGTTAGGGAAATTAACTCAGATATGCTTGCAGTTCTATATGTAGGACGACTATTTTAAAATTCCTCTTAAAATTATATCTAGAATATCGTCAGCGCCACCTATCGTTTTTTTATTACAATAAGTACGTTCAGTGATTATTCATTGACATTTGGAAGTGAAAAATAACCTTAAAATTATATCTAAAACATCGTCAGCGCCATCTATCGTTTTTTTATTCCAATAAGTACGTTCAGTGATTATTCATTGACATTTGACAGGAAACGAAAAATAACCTTAAAATTATATCTAAAACATCGTCACCGCCATCTATCGTTTTTTTATTCCTATAAGTACGTCCAGTGATTATTTATTGACATCTAACAGGAGGCGAAAAATAACCTCACCGTATTTTTAGATTTATTTCTTTTATTTACTTTTAATTAATGTTTATTAATTTTAGAATCAAGGTGCGAGAACCAGGAAACAAAAAGAGGTCCTGCAGATAATGCTGGACGCCCTGAAAAAGCCGTCGGTGCTCAACACGCTTCCATTCCAAATCCCCTACTTTTTCTACTCGATGATCGTGTCGATACCCGCGGCCCTGCTTCTGTTCAAGCAGATGTACGAGGAGAAAAAGGCTTCCATGCAGAAAGAAGAACCGGAAGAGGTCGAAGAGGAGGTCCCGTCCGAACCCAAAGTCAGAAAGCGGAGGGGCTTCGAAATACCCGAGGGCCCGACCTTCGAAATAAAAAAAACGGAGCAAGTCAGGCAAGAGAGGGAGGTGGCCGTGGCGCCCCCGGTCTCCGGCGGATTTTGGGGCGATGATGATATCGAGGAGTTGATCCGGCTGGTGAAGAAGTATCCCGGGGGCACGTCCAAGCGCTGGGAGGTCATCGCGGACTGCATGAACCGGTCCGTGGACGAGGTCACGTACATGGCGAACAGGATGAAGACGAACGGGTACAAGGTATATATAATTGATCAACTTCGTGATACATTTTGAATTATAAATAAAACACTTTCTTTGTTAATATCACACGATTTATGATGTTAACAAAGAAAGTGTTATATACTGTTATTTATTTATGAAGGAAAGTGCAAGATAAAGTTATTATTATTATTAAGGTGCCCGCGCAGGAGGAGGAGGTCGCCGATGAGAAGGTGAAGCAGAAGACCAAAGGTGGGAAGTTGGTGGGGAACGTCGAGGAGACCAGTTGGAACGGTCAGCAGCAGAAGGCGCTGGAGGATGCCTTGATCAAGTTTCCCAAAGGGGCCACCGACAGGTGGGATCGGATCGCGGAATTGGTTCCCGGGAAGAGCAAGGAGGAGTGCATGCTGAGGTTCAAGCATCTGGCCATGCAGATTATGAAGAAACGCGAGTGAGGCGGCTTGTAGATGTTGTATATAATATGATTAATGTGGGTCCTTAAATATATTTTAAGCAAATAAGAAAAATTGTCGTTTTTTTATTCAAACAGTGGATTTCACAAATATAACTCAGGCTTGAATTGACATAACACTGGTATTATTTTTTCGGCTGTGTAAACGAACCTTCAAATGTTAAACGGAATACATAATTTGAGGTTAAGTTCTACGATTACTTTGCACATATTTTGATTGATGTTTACTCTTTCACAATGAATAGAATAACTACCTCTGGTGGAATAACCTTGAAAATTTCTAACTTAATTCAAAAACAATGTGTCTTTGTCATACTTGAAAATAATTGCCATACTCCACTTGGAAACAAAGTGACAGCACTTAAAAACTGAATTGAAGGAAACGAAATTTGCATCTAGTGATTAAAATAATTCTAAAATAACTACCTATGGTGGAATAAGCTTTAAAATTTCCAAATTAATTCCGAAACAATGTATCTTTGTCATACCGGAAAACAATTGCCATACCGCACTTGGAAACAAAGTGACAGCACTTAAAAACTGAATTAAAGGAAACGAAATTTGCATCTATATAATTACAATACTTCACTAATGATGAGGAATCTACAATTTGTGTAATTAAAAAATCGTATGTGTTTGAGTATGTATGGATACACGACTGAAAAAAGGGAAAAACATGTGGAAGAACAGGAAAAAAAAGTGATTATACACACGAACTTACCATTATTACCCCTAATAACGGAAGTTTTATTTAGAAATCAAATCCAACATTGTTTTGAAACCTTGAATATTACGAAAATATTCGATTGTATAAATAAACCAGATAATAATAATTGCGGGCGCATTGTAATAATAAGTTTGTTTGTTTGTATCGCGTCTTGTGGGTAAAAATAAATCCACTTTTAAAATTAGCCGTGTCGTGCGTCAAAACAGTGTGACAACGTGATATTTTATTCATGCGCAAAATGCGAGAGATGCGTGGGTTAATTAATTTTGGACCGAATTAGAGCATCGATTTTATGGTGTAATGGCAGGAGGCGAGAATAGATTGAATGAATATTAAAAAAACAGTAATGATACTTTTGAGAGGGGTGTAGGGGTGCGTGAATGGGGCTTTGTGGTGGGGTATCAACATTTTCAACCGTCAACATTATTTTACGCCTGAATGTTGGTATTTGATGAAAGATACTTCGGCCATTTTGTTTAAAGCGAAGAATATGCACTTAAATTACTTTTTTACCTATCAGCAATTCGTGAATGTTCTCGCTTCCGATCAGCTATAGAATTCAATTCATAACTTACATGATTAAAAGTTTACTTCCAACACAAATTTGTACGATTACAAAGATGGCCGCTGAACGAACTTGAAGCAGCGGCGGCTCGTGTATTTCGCTAGATGAGGCAAAGACAAAGATATGTGGTAAATGAAACTCGTGTGTTGAGAATTTTTACAACTTTTAATGTCGAAACCACAGAACACATACCTTTAGAAGTGAAACCTGCATGTTAAATTTCGGAAACACGATTTTTGGCGCCGCCTGGTGTCGGGGTGGCAAATTACTACAATTTCCGCCAAAATTTAAAAATGTTATACTCGTCTACACGATATACCGGGTGACCCAGGGATCTGTAAAAGCACCATAACTTATTTGCTATTTGAGATATCGACTTCTAGTTTTCTTGAACTGGTACCCTCACTTATTCTACATATTTTAAAAATATGTATGTTTTTGTACAGGGTGTCCCAATATACATAACAAAACAAAGTTATGTTTTTTTAAACGGAACACCCTATATTTTATACTTTATTTTCAATCCTTTTGTGAAGCTGATAAAAATAGTATAACATATTATGGGTCTATTATGGACGATTGGTTAGTTATGTGCAAATTTGGGGCAAAAACAAGGATACATTGAAAACATTGCAGAAGCGCTCCCAGCAAAGCTTGCGTCATTTTTTATACACTAAAAAATTTTCCACATCATGAGGAATAATACAAATCGGCTTAGGTTCTCTTTTGTTCGTACTCCTATACAGGGTGTCAACATACGCAAAATAATGGATAACTATTTTTTTTCAAATGGAACACCCTATATATCTTGCCACCTATGCATGTAATTTTTAATAAGCTTTCCAATGATGTACAATTTGTATAATGAAATATTAAGGATTCTTGAGATTTATCCATAAAAACATTTTTCTTTTGTCACCTCCTGCTCATTTTTGGATTTTCAGCCAAAACTATGCATTTTCTGAAAAAATAATAAGAGACCAAAGTTGTAGAGCGGAAAATTTTCTATCGATATAGGTCTTTCAACTTTTCCAATAATGCGTGCATTGCCCGCCAGAGTGCGCAAAATCGTGACCGTATATGCATTTTAGCATTTTTTGTTAATTAATTGTATATACTATACTATACTTTATTTTTCACGTCGTCTAGCAGAAAAACGGGTAATTATAGAATTACTCAAATGTCCTACGTCGATTGAAAATATTCTGCTCCACAACTCTTAAAAGAAGGAATTTTTGCCCAAAATGCATAGTTTTCGCTAAAAATGCAAAAAACCATTGAAAAACGCAAAAATTGATACATACATTTTCAATTTGAATTTTAAAGGAAAACTATGCATTTTTGGCAAAAATTGCTTCTATTAAGAGTTGTAGAGCGGAACATTTTCAATCGATATAGACCATATTTATTTCCCTATAATTTCCCCTTTTTCCGCTAGAGGGTGTGAAAAATAAAGTATAGTGCAATTTATTAATAAAAAATTTGAAAAGAAAACGCTAAAATGCATATACGGTCACGATTTTGCGCGCTCTGGCGGGCTTAAAAGTTGGAAGACCGATATCGATCGAAAATTTTTCGTTCTACAACTTTGATCTCTTATAATTTTTCCTGAAAATGCATAGTTTTGGCTGAAAATCCAAAAATCAGCAGAAGGTGGCAAAAGAAATATGTTTTTATTGACAAATCTCAAGAATCCTTAATATTTTGTCATATAAACTGTATATCATTGGAAAGCTTATTAAAAATGGCATAGATTGGTGGCAACTTATATAGGGTGTTCCATTTGAAAAAAAAATAGTTATCCATTGTTTTGCGTATGTTGACACCCTGTATAGCACTATGAATAAAAGAGAATCAAAGCCGATGTGTATTATTCTTTATGATGTGGGAAATTTTCTAGTATATAAATAATGATGCTATCTTTGCTAGAAAAGCTTCTGCAATGGTTTCGATGTGTTCATGTTTTTGCCACAAATTTGCCCATAACTAACTAACCGTCCATAATAGACCCATAATTTGTTATACTATTTTTATCAGCTTCTCAAGAGGGTTGAAAATAAAGTATAAAATATAGGGTGTTCTATTTAAAAAAACATAACTTTGTTCTGTTATGTATATTGGGACACCCTGTACAAAAACATACATATTTTTAAAATATGCAGAATAAGTGTGGGTACCAGTTCTAGAAAACTAGAAGTCGATATCTCAAATAGCAAATAAGTTATGGGGCTTTTACAGATCCCTGGGTCACCCGGTATTTCAATTTAATAACACTAAAAATATAATCAATTATGTTTTTTGAGCACATAATTGATTATACTTTTAGATAGTACATAAATGAAGAAGTTACTGGTTTTGGTAAAAGAAAAAAGATTGGATATCACAAAATAAAAATAAAAATGGGCCTACATGGAAAAAATATATTTAACAGAATAATTATATACATTATTATTGACAAAATTATAAAAATTATCAAATATACAAATATCACAACAATCGGGTATTAGGGTCTTGTCCAGGTGCAATGTTCCATCCGTCTCTTCGTTCTTCTAAGGATATTTCTTACAGGCGTCGTAAAGGTCAGTCGAAACCAGCATCTGCCTGATGTGTGTGGCGAAACATATGTCGCAGTGTTTCGACATTAAAAATTGTGAAAATTCTTAACACACGTGTTTCATTTACCACATATTATGGAATTTCACCAAGTAACAGCCTCATCAATCCAATATTTAAAGACAAAGATGCTGCTCGTGCTGCACTACTTACTCTAATATAGGAAGCAAATATTCCATTGCTTTTTCGGTCAAATTTTCTTCCGTTGCTTCACCGCCGAACATCCACGAGCCGCCACTGACTTCAAGTAATGAAAATATACAAAGCTTTTCGTTCTCGTTGGTTATTACAATTGTGTACAGTTATAATTCTGTATAATTCTGTGTCAGCATCCGAATCATATGATTTAACTTTTCCGTTCTCGTTACCGTTCCCGGGTTGTTGTGAAGCGGCCTTTGATAAATATAAAAATAAGACGTGAAATTTAGCAACCGGGCATAGTTTGTTACCGTGAACCATTTTCGGCGTAGAATTTGAACCGCATTATAGAATTAATTACTACGGTAGAATTTAAAAATTTGCAGCCAACTATTTGTGTAGCTGTGTGAATAAGGCTTTGTGGAGGGGCGAGCGGCCGTATCGATATTTTGCCGCTATTAAGTTGGTAGAGTTTTTGACGCATGTCATTTGGTGCCCTTTCATTCTGAACGGTGCACTTAATTAAATCCAAACAATAAAATAGCGACCGCCGGAGAAGCCGCCGCCGCCGCGTACAGCCCGCGGTTTTTCCCCAACTCCGCCATCCAGAAGCTGTCGGCCCTCGGCTCGCGCCCCCATCATGCTTCCCCGTAGTGCGCAGTCGGTGTTTAGTGAATCATCGGACGGTCCTGTGTGAGAGAGCGAAAACCAGTGCAATGACTGATAAATTCAGCAAGACAATGAGCGGGGCGGGGGCCCTGTACCCCTTGAAACCGGTCCCGATGAAGCTCTTCGCCACCTGGGAAGTAGACCGTACCCCTTCCGACTGTATACCAAGGTAAAACAAAACTCACACCCGACCCTAAGTAGGGCAGTACACACATTCTCTTGTTCACGCAGGTTATGTTCATTAACGCTAACGAGACTCATAGTTTTACGTCCGCTGGGCAACGACCTGGCCTCGATCTCGATCGCGGTCAAAATGCAGTCCAGCAAGCGCACCCTCCGCTCCAACGAACTCCTGCTTCCCTCAAACGGTCTTCTCGACACCTCTCTGGAGCTCACGTTCAGCCTGCAGTACCCGCACTTCCTGAAGCGCGACGGCAACCGCCTGCACGTGCTCCTGCAGAGGCGCAAGCGCTACAAGAACCGCACCATCCTCGGCTTCAAGACGCTGGCGGAGGGCGTGATCCGGATGGACCAGGTCCTGCAGAAGCAGCTCGACCTGGAGCTGGAGCTGAGCGCCGAGAGCAACAACAAGGACAAGGGCGTGGGGCCCGTCGCCAGGATCAGCGTGCTGGGGGTGAGTTCGACTCCGGTCGACGGGGACCACAAGCCGGACAGGGACAGGGACTTCAGTGACGAGGAGGACGAGTTCAGTTCGGGGGAGGAGGAGGTGGTGGATCTGTCGGATTCGGAGCCGCTGCGTTCGAAGCTTCCGCACACCAGGCACAACTTTAAGCAGAGGTTCGTTTCGCTGCTGAGGAGGTTCAGGGTTGCCGACACGGAAGGAGGTCGGGGCACCGCCCTCGCCAACACGACGGACATTCAGGCGTTATTCCAGGTAATTTCGATAGATCGCGCTGTTGTTGTGAATTAGGCACGGTTTTTTTAGATTACCATGATTAATTGTTAAATTGCATGAACGATCAAAAATTGATTACATTTTTTTTAAGGAAAAGCTATAATTAAAAGCAGGCATATATTTTCAGTAGTGTAGCGATTGCATAGAATGTAGTCGCAGCAATCTATTCAAAACATGTGCCCATTTTATACCGAGACATAAAAAAAAAATAAAGTGCATATGCACTGCACTGCAATAATTCAGGCAGCCAATATCAGATTACTTAAATTATTATAGGGATTTTTTGCCAACTATTTTCGACTTTCCAATCTCACTGTAGTCGACAGCACATTTTCTGAAAATAGGGATAATAATTCTAGTAATATTATGTTGGCTGTCTGGAATTTGACATCTTGTGGTTTTTTTGAGGTTACTTATTTTAAAAATAGTTTTGTCTATTTTTAAGACGACTAACCCCAGAAAATCACAAGATGTCAAAATAAACAAAATGCTCGTATATTGCACTGGATACTTCAAGGCAGCCAATATGATATTACTTGAATGATTGTAGGGATTTTCAGAAAATGTGCTGCCAACTATTTTCGACTTTCTGATCTCACAATACATGGATATGTACATTGAGTGGTTAATCACCAAATCTTAATTTTCCTTTTCTAAATCCAATTAAAATTTAGGAAATGCATAAAACAAGTTCCTCATTCGAGAAATAAATTTGATTTCTAATGCCAAATATGCCAATATGACATAATATGAGTTGTATTTAACTCGCATAGCAAAAAACGTGTTTCCAAAATGTTAATACTTTAATCGAGTTTAATTTTGAATTATTTATACAATAAATCGACAGAACGTCGAACAATTGTACCTGCAAATTTACAGCTAGGAAAAATGTTGAGATAAATGACAACAGATGATACGATATTAATTAAATGTTATTTTCGTAACTATTTCTGGCATTTATTCAAGGACCCGCAAAAATCCGGCAATGTCAGCCTCATTCCAAAAATTACGATTTATTTATCCGCGAGTAATTATTACACGGCAAAAACATTTCCAGTTAAACGAATAACCAAAGTGCTTTATTTACTTATGTAGATTAATACAATGAGTCAATTTTTTTTTCAGTCGTTCAAGGTGGTTTAATAGGGCAAGTTGTATGAGTCAACGTTTTATCAGTTGGCAATTCACCTTGCATTTGTCAGGAACTTGATTGTGGAATTGAATTTTTTAATAGTTCGGTTCTCCTGCATTGAATTAAGTATTATTTTTGAGAGAAACGTGAAATTGTGATAGTGAAATTTTTTTCAAAAATTTTTATTACGGAAATATTTGTTTTGGGGTCCCTAGATGCCATGGTCTCTAGATGCCATTTCAACAATTTCTCGATTTTTTTACTTTCTCCGTTACGAAGTACGATTTTTTTTCAAATTTTTTTTTTGCGGAAATATCAGTTTTGGGGTCATTTCAACAATTTCTGAAAAAAAAAATTGTGTGTGTGTCTGTGTGTGTGCATGTGTGTCTGTGTCTGTCTGTGCGTGCTGTATCTCAAAAACTAATAGAGCAATTGATACGAAACTTTGAACATACATCTTATTTAATAATCTGAGGAACTGAAAAGCTTTTGGTAAAATTTCGTACACCGGAAGTGGGCGTTTACCTAAACAGTTTTTTGTTTTTTGCCAATATTTTCTTGAATATGAAAAATATCACAAAAACATTTAAACAAACATTAAAGACGACAAAAAAATGAACATCTTTTGCTTGAAAATATTTTTCATAAAATCATTACTATTCGAGAAAAAAATTTAATATTTTTTTTTTAATTTTGGTTTATAATTATGAAACGATAATAGTTACAGCAAATTTATGTCAATAATAATTGTAGAGAATGCCAAAATGAACAACTTCTAAAGAATAAGTTTTCTTCGAAATCTCGTTGGTTTTTGAGTAAACCGAGTTTTTGAATTTGCAGTATAATTTTTCCTTCTTTCATAATTTTGTCAGTTTCATCCACTCGACGCACATTTAAAATATGATTTAAATTGAAAATAAACCATGAAAGCGTAAATATAAATGATACCATCAAATCGGAGAAAGTAACATGATGGCCGCATCACCATTTTTTTAAATATGAAAAATATCACAAAAACATTTAATCAAATATTGAAGACAACAAATAAATGAACATCTTTTATTTGAAAATATTTTTCATAAAATCATTTTTATTCGAGAAAAGAATTTATTAATTTTTTTTTCATTTTGGTTTATAATCTTTCACAATGTTTATTAACAAATTCTTTCCTATTTCAATGTATTTGTTACCTTAAACCCTCTTCTGAGGCTAACTTAAACAAAAAATGTGTTCGGTAACTGACAGTTACAGATAAAGAACGTTTACACCGCTGAAAATATAATACTGGCTTACGAATAAATACTTGTAAAATCGACCATAAATATTCTGAAAGGTTATCAAATTAACCCTTTGCACTCGTATGTCGACTTATTGTCGACACAATACGTGTTCAAAGGGTTAATATAAAAAAAAAGCTAAACATAACCTTTAAAACTAGTAAAATTCGCACATCCTGTACGTTCGATTAAAACCCCAATACGATGCTTTAATGGATGAAAGTAATTTTTGATAATGACTCTGCCCATTTCCGTCTAAACAATTCAGTTGAGTGGGAGGAGTGATTCATAAAATGCGTCCCCCTGGCAATTGTGCGCATTAATAAATAATGTGATTGCCGTCGTCGGGACCCCAGTTTTCAATGAAAGTTTAACTCGCTCCTTCCACTAATACAGGACACCGCTGAAATATTCAGTGCGGTCTCTTAAACGAGCAGGAAGGCGGAATGGGCAATTTTATTTAACCTTAGCGCGACATTTAAAGTTCATCAGTAGAATTTAATTAACTGAATTAATTATTTTTTCAAATAATAACTTTGTTAAAGTATTTTCTTATTATACAGGGTGTTCCAGAAGCCCTAAAAGTAAGAAATTTTTGTGTTTTTTTTAATGGAACACCCTGTACTAATGTCTTCTTAACAGACTCATGATTATAAAATGTATTTTTTCAATGTTATTCAAGCGTCGCATAAAGGAAAAATTATTTTATTAACTGAATTAATTATTTTTTCAAATACTGCAGCTAAAAACTTGTTAAAGTATTTTCTTATTATACAGGGTATTCCAAAAGCCCTAAAAGTAAGAAAGTTTTGTGTTTTTTTAATGGAACACCCTGTACTAATGTCTTCTTAACAGACTCATGATTATAAAATATATTTTTTTAATATTATTCAAGCATTGCATAAAGGAAAAATCCATTTTATTAACTGAATCAATTATTTTTTCGAATGCTACAGCTAAAAACTCCGTTAAACAAAGTATTTTCGAACGCATTCATTCATTAACGTAAGCAAATAAAATATCCGCTTGTTTAACAAAGCAACTGCGCACTTTAAACGTTAGATGAATTCCAGATGTAAACATTAGTCCTGCCTGCGTCGGTTACTAATTTATCAATCACACATTAGGAGGAAACACGCTAACTGGAACGTATAATATTCTCATTAGCATTCGTTTCAGATAACCGCGATAGACATTTTTGGCTTCCTTAACAATACGTCACGTCGGTGATGACAATAAGTAATGATGCTGAGATGAGTCATCTATTTTCTGTTCCAGTGATTAATTTTATCTTTCCATCTTTGCATAAAATAAATTCAACATAATATTGTTTATGCTGGAGGCTTCTACTTATATATAAGTTATACAAAACAAAGTTAAAAGTGTTTTATTATAAAATTCAACATAAATCAATATGAGAATCTATTTTGTCATTTTAAAATTTGTGGCATTTGTTTTTTCTATTTTTGTACCGACTTTTTTTTTTTAATGGATATCGGCCATATTTCCAATCTACCAGTCACCTTTGTTAGCATAAGAATAACAGGAGTTTACAGGGTTACTCGTTTCACGTCGAGGGACCCATCATGACGATTTCACTTCACACACACACACAGACTAGGCAACCGATGTGAATGTTTTGAAATCTAGACAAGAAACCTTTTCAGTTTTTATAGATTATTAATCACGTTACGATACACAGATTTGCCCTCTAAAGGTGAGTATAGACTAGAGCATTTACTAGTAACAGAACAACGAGCCGCTCTATGATATGTTCTAGTGTATCACCCTCACGAACAGACGTCTTTTGACGACAGCTTTTGAAACTGATTGTACCATTCGTTAGAACGTTACATTACATAGAAATGCTCAAGAAAATGCTCTAGTGTATATCCACCCTTAAGATAACCATAGTGCCGCTCAAAAAAATGAGCATCCTGCACCCACCACCGAGTAATTTACAAGTAAAATTGATTCGAATTCCCCACCCTTCTTGTATAAATAAACAATCAATCTGGAGCAAAATTAGATCCCGAGCTACACAATAATTCACCGCATTAACGGTGGCACGGTGTCGTAATGAAATATCCATTACCCACTTATGACTTCATTAATCAGAATTTGTCATCAATAAGCGAGTGTAAACAGTAAGTTGAGTCAGGGCCGAATGTTCACTGAATTTCCATATTAATCATCGTTTGGGACGGTGCGTGTCACAGTTGCTCATAGAAGAATTAATTGACACCAATTCCAAATACTGCAAACGCATCATTTACTTTGTGCCGACGTAAATATTTTATAAGTCTAGCGTAACAAATATTTACACATGATAAAAATGTGTTTACCGGCGAATTTACTGGATTTATCACGGATTTGAAAATGTTCATAACAATATACTTTCTCCGTATGACGATTCCGACCATTTTTGTTTGTCTGTATCCCCAAAAGTTTTTCGAATCATTTTGTAGGAATTCACCTTATCATAACCTAGAAATTTCTGTTCGAATTACTAAAATTTTCCCTCAAATCGTTTGTGTTGCTAGAGTACTAAGAAACAGTGGTTTTACTGAAGGTCAGTCGTTCGCCATTGCCAGTAATATTTTTGATATAATAGTCGCTTTCTCAGTGAATATTATTCACACGAAAGTAACTGTTATTGTGATAACTGTATCCAAGGTATGCCTACAGTTCTATACCGGGTGTTGACTTGGTGAACGCAACATAGGATATTGCATGTTAATTTTGAAGTATTCAAATATTGGCTCCCCTATTTATTTTAGAGACAAAATGTATTTAACTTTTTTGTAGAGGGACAAATTCTGATTTTGTTTATGTTCATACTTAACACTTTACGTTTCTCTAAGTTGAAATAATTAAGAAAAAGTAATGTGATTTTATAAAAATAATAACTTGCCATGGAATTGAAACAACAATTGCGGATATCAAAATGGCACAACATATCGCTGTCATTTCGTTAAAGTAAATGTTTTCGAAATAATTTACACTACCCTCTCTTAATTCTACACCCTGCATGTAGGACGACTATTTTAAAGTTCCGCTTAAAATTATATACCGGGTGACCCAGGGATCTGTAAAAGCCCCATAACTTATTTGATATTTGAGATATCGACTTCCAGTTTTCTTGAACTGGTACCCACACATATTCTAAAAATATGTATGTTTTTTTACAGGGGGTCCCAATATATATAACAGAACAAAGTTATGTTTTTTTTAAATAGAACACCCTATATTTTATACTTTATTTTCAACCCTCTTGGGAAGCTGATAAAAATAGTATAAGATAGTATGGGTCTATTATGGACGATTGGTTAGTTATGGTTAGTTTTCAATGTGTACATGTTTTTGCCACAAATTTGCCCATAACTAACCAACCGTCCATAATAGACCCATACTATCTTATACTATTTTTATCAGCTTCCCAAGAGGGTTGAAAATAAAGTATAAAATATAGGGTGTTCCATTTAAAAAAAACATAACTTTGTTGTTATGTATATTGGGACACCCTGTACAAAAATATACATATTTTTAAAATAGCAAATAAGTTATGGGGCTTTTACAGATCCCTGGGTCACCCGGTATAATTCATGGGACGTCATTGGCAGGTCATTTCTATCCTTTAATTCAATCAAAATTTAATCCAATGTAGCGATTTTATTTTTAAAGAAAAATCTATGTACAATTTTCCACATGCAGAATTTGTAGATATCTTTGGACGTCCTTCAAGATATTTAGAACTTGTTACTGCCCCAATCTCCTTTCACCCCGTAATTATGTGAAACTCCACAATCCTAAATATAATGTATGTTTATGATTTGATTCCATATTGCAATAACTTGCGCCACACTTACCTAATGAATTATAATTTTGTATACGACGGCAGTAGGTTTTAAAGCCTCTTGTAAGTGTTATATAAGATAATTTTGGATTGTTTTTCCTCGAACGTTAATGCTCTAAAATCCAACTATTTCCGTTTCTTGGGGGCCGAAAATGACCCTAAACTTGTGCTGGGTATTTATCCGTAGTTAAAAATAAAATAACGGGATGAGAGGAATCGATTCTTACACTATCAACGGTAGAAATAGCTGGCTAAAAACACAAAAACTGAGGCGAAACGTATGGAAACGGTGGGACACAAGGATCGGTTAGAGATCAGCTGATCATAACAACGGCCATTACTGTTTTAAGCAATTTGGGCCAGTGTAAAAACGGCGGCCGATTGGCCAATCACAACAACGTATTTTGGCGGTAATAATTTGATTTAGTCCGCCTGGTTATTAAATGAGGTATAGTAATATTTTCTGATATAATAGTCGCTTTCTCAGTGAATATTATTCGCACGAAAGTAACATTGTGATAACTGTATCCAAGGTATGCCTACAGTTCTATATGTAGGACGACTATTTTAAAGTTCCTCTTAACCCTTTCAGCCCTGGATTTTTAAATATCTTAAGACCATAAATAGCAAATTTGAACTCATTTGCTTAATTAGTATAGGAATTAATTAGTGAGGCTTTGTTGAAGTGACATCTAGTGATAAACAGCAAAAATATGGATTGTCATAGTAAGTAGAGACATGTAAATGTTGCGGTGGCAATTGCCACCACCAGGGCCGAAAGGATTAAAATTATATATATCTAGAATATCGTCAGCGATATAATTATAATTTTTTTATTCCAATATGTATGTGCAATGATTATTCCTTGACATTTAACAGGAAGCGAAAAGTAACTTAAATCTTAATTACTTATCATTTATTTTCGGGCAAATGTGGGTTAAGTCATATCTAGAATTGTTTGTGTTTAGGTTAACATTAAATAAAGACAACGTGTGCTTATTAACTTATGAACCGCAAAACCGAATTTGGGTAGTGTAAAGACAGCTTTTGCCTTCTGAAAAGTTTGTTGTCTATAGTTGCCCGAAAGTAAAAAAAAAAACATTCGTTCAATATCTTTCTTGTTATATTTAAACATATTAGATGCCATATGACGACGGCCGTCGTACCTTGCGTGATTGCGCCATACGACGGCCGGTTGTCGTATGTTTTCAGGCTGATGGCCATCCTACCTTTTCTGAGTGATTGCGCTGTACAACATCCGGTTGTCATACGTTTTCAGACTGAATGTGTTGGTCGTTGTACTTTTTTTTTTAGACTGAGTGCGCAGTACGACGGCCGGTCGTCGTACTTTTTCTGATTGCGCTATAACTCTTACGATACGTTAATTTGAGATTGTTTTTTTTTAAATGTCCATACATCATAAACGTAAATTGCTTCAGGAATTAGAATCTTTGAGTTGCGACGAGGATTCGGGCGGCGAGCAGGACACGATGTCCATATCGAGCACGCCGAAGCCGAGCCTGCGGCCGTTCTTCAGCAGCAGCCGCAGCCTCCTGGACAGCAACGCGCACCCGGAAGCCGACAAGGACGAGCGCAACTGCTCCGGAAGCGACGGCAACGCGGACCTCTGCGGGACCGACTACGAGGCGCACTCCGACCCGCAGACGGGTTCCCCTCCCCGGGAAAAGCACCACGTGCCGAGGCTGAAGAGCGACACGGACAACTCCATGCACGAATCCAACGAGAAGAAGACCAAGCTCTTCCGCACGTCGGCGTCGGGCGCGAAGAAGAAGCACTCGTTGAGTATAGGCTCCGATTCCGTGCCGAGCACAACACCGGAGACGATTGTTGTAAGTTTGATGCTTGGATTTTTAGGTGAACGTGTGTTTAACCTCTTCACGCCCAGGTTCGCCACATGTGGCAACAAGCGAAGAATGAAAACAAAAACATTGTATACTTTAATCAATGGATCTTTGCGTGCACGTCATCGACAGCCGAACCAAGTTCGGACAACATTTTTAAATGTTTACTCCCTCTGTGATACGTTGAATGAGATGCAATAATGTGTTTGCGTATGTCGTCCAAGGCGAGAATACTCCGTTTTCGGCAATAACGCACACACAAAGATCCGTTGATCAAACTAGACAAAGAAAATTACTTCTTTAGCGCTATCTATGGAATATTTTTTAAATATATTTTTGCATAAATGGGAAAGTTTGTGACAGTGAAATCATATTTCGTTGAAAAAGTTAACAACAACAAAGAAGTAATTTTTAATCAAACCTAGGATTAAATGAAAGCAGCATGGGCGCGAAGTGATTAATGATTGTTGTTGTTTAAGGCGCGTAAGATCTTCCTGGAGCAGGTGTCTCGATTGCTCCCCTTGGACGAGCCGGGTCTTCCCGAGCAGATCGTGCTGATCGCGGGGAACGAGCAGCAGGCGGCCCTACTGGCGGCGCGGCTGTCGCCCCTGCAGAGGGTCTTGCAGCCGTGCTCGGCTCCCGAAGTCAGGGCCGTGCTCACCACGCTCTTCGCCAAGATACAAAAATATTCCAACAGCTACGCCAAGCCGACCGCGCCGATCAAGCTGATATTAGTCGGAGGGGACGCCTTGATAGGCTGGACGCTCAGGCCGTACGTGGAGCTGCTCTCCGCCAAACCGCCCGACTGGATTAATTACATACGCGTCTATGTCGCACCCATCGGTACGTTTCCACATTAACTTTTAACCCCAAAAATGGAACATTAGGTTTATTCCCGAATTATAAAAAAACGTGTAGTCGCACGGGTTTGTTTGCATTATGCACTTATTCTACACACTTACATATTATACTTCAATCATTTGTATCTAACCAATGTCGGTTAAATTAAAGAAAAATAATTGGGGAAAAAACGGGTTAAACAATGTCTGATGTTACCCCGTGTTTCAGGAATGCAGTCCAGCGTGAGCCGGCATTTGGCTTCCTTGGACGCGGGCTACGGTAATTTATTTCCGCCGGATCAGGACAGCAAGGGCGAGGATCTGGCCACTCGAATACAGAGATACGTGTCCGGCAACGGGCCCGTCACGCAGCTCCCCCTGGCCGAGGCCATGCTGACCTGCCAGGACGACTCCAGCCAGCTGTTCATCCCGTTCGTCAGCGAGGTGCGGGTCGGGCCCGCCGATTCCACTCATTCTTCCTTGTCCGTCGATTTAGACGAAATGATGTGTTCCAGCCCGCCGGCTCCTCCGCCTCTGACTCCGCCATCATCTCCAAATGTTCAGGTAAGTCGTACTTCTAAATATTATTGTTGCATTTCACAAACGTTTATTTTCGCCAGGTTTTTTTTAAGCCGGTATTGTATTTTCAGCTGTGTAATCATCCTTTATGTGTCACTGTCAGTCGCCGAATACATTTTTGAATCGTTATTGCTTAATTTAGAAATGGAGTGTCAGACGAGGATTTAAGGTAGAAATACATCGAAATAGAAAAGAATTTGCTAAAAAAAACATTGTGAAAGAGTAAATATCAATTAACACGTTCGCTGCCGCCGCCATTGGGATTGCATTTACGCAAGTAGAAAGTTGGACGCACTAGCGCCAGTGTTACCAAGTCGGCTAGATCTGGCGGATTTTGAATTCGAATTGAGGAATAATTTTCGTTTTAGCGACTGGCGGATTTTCTAACGGAATTCTGTTGGATTGTTGAAAAAACTAGCGTAATTTAATTTAAATTTAAACTTGATTTTTAAAGTTACTTATAATATTTGGGAAATTCTATCATCAGTATTTACTTTTTTTCGGTTTTTGTTTTGTTTAAATGTTCAACAACCTAAAACATTAATTTTCAAAAATTCATAACTTACGCAAAAAGTGGCATAATTTGAAAAATTAAAGTAAGTTTCAAAGGTAGAAGTATTCAACAACTTTAAATATTAATTTTCGAAAAATTCATAACTCATCCAAAAATTGACACATTTTCAAAACTTCTAGTTAACTCTAAAGACAGACATCGGCAACAAATTATTCATCTCATGTATGGTTCGTGCAATGTGGCAGACGTGAAATAAAATGAAATGAAATGAAAATCAAAATGACACATTTTCAAAAATTAAAGTTAGTTTTAAAGGTAGTTGTTTTGTGGTTATATTAATTTTTGCTTAGATTTTTTGTTCTAGTCTTAAACAACTTTAAATATTAATTTTTAAATATGCATAACTCACGCAAAACTTGACACATTTTCAAAAATCGAAACTGATTCTAAAAGCAGATGTTTTGTGAATGAACTAAAATTTTATCATATCAGTATTTATTTCTTTATATTTTTTTGTAAAGTGTTCAACAACTTAAAACATTAATTTTCAAAAATTCATAATTCACGGAAAAAGTGAAATATTTTAAAAAATAAATAAAATAGAAACAACCTTACTTGTTGAATTTATTGAATATATTTTAAAAAATTAAAGTTTTAAAGGCAGATGTTGTGATTATAATAAACAAATAGATTTTTTTATTCTAGTCTTCAGCAACTTTAAATATTAATTTTCAAAAATTCATAACTTTGGCAACAATTGACACATTTGCAAAAATCGAAGTTAACTGTAAAGGCAGATGTTTTGTGAATATACTAAAATTTTTGAGAAAGTATTTATTTTTTTAGATTTTTTTGTCAAATGTTCACTTAATAGTATTTTGTACAACGAGCATATAATGATGGCTATTGAACGATCGAAAACGATGTTTGCGGAACGAGCCGTAGGCGAGTGGAGCAAATCGTTTGAGTGATTAATAGCCATTATATGCGAGTTGTACACTATACTTTGTTCACGAAAATTAAAATCAAAATTAAAATCATAACCAGAATTAAAAAAAAAGAAAAACAAAATTAAAATCGAAAGTAAAGTTATAATTACAATTACAATTGAAAAAAAAAATCAATATTAAACAGGGGAAACAAAATATTATCATAAATCGCGTTCTGTGAATTATAGCGCGAATTAGCGTGTTTAATAACCTTATTAAACACGCAAATGCGTGTTTAATGAAATTGATTGTTAAATGTACCTCATTAATGCTGCCCATAAAATTAAATAATGCGCACATTATAACATTTTCGTGAACAAAAGATTTTACTCTTCAGCAACTTTCAGTACTCATTTTCAAAATTTTCATAACAAAATGAACTTATTTTAAAAAAGTTAGTCGTTCTGTTTGTATTTTAAAATATTTGAGAAACTCAATTTTGTTTTTCAATTTTTGTTAAAACATTAATTTTGAAAAATTCATATAATTCATATAGTCCTCACGAAGAAATTGATAGATTTGCAAAAATTAAAGTTAGTTTTAAAGGTAGATGTTTTGTAAAGATATTAATTTTTTTGAGAAACTCTATTGCATCAATTTTTAGTTGGTTAGTTAGTTACTACACCTTTATTAAAACCTGGTTTTATACAGGGTTTTAAAGGGCAATTGACTAAAGTCTTTCAGCCCGTTTAACCATACATTCTGAACATCTTACAATATTTAATTTGTGATACATTTTTTAGATTTTTTTGTTCGTCTTCAACAATTATTAATTTTCAAAAATAAAAATTGAATGCATTCAATTTTTTAAGGAATTCAATCATATTTTTGTTTATTTATCTTTCGATTTTTTCATGTTCTATTTAATATTCAGCCCTAATTCGTGAGAAAAACGTTAAATTTAACGGCTGAACGTTATGTTAAAATAACAGATGGCTTATTGTATTTCCAATTAGTAAAACAATGGTCACGAATGTTAACATTCCGTTAAAAACGTTTTGCAAACGAAATGTTGATATTCTAAAAATAATTATATGTTTTCAGTCGAAAATATATTAAAAACTGTAAAAACGATGCATCAGTGGACAGATTAATTTTCAAAAATGAATTTAATAACAAAATAATTCCGTAATAGAATTATCGTTGTTAAAGTATTGCAATTAAGGAAGGATTAAATTAAATAGATAAAATATTTGTTGTGATCAATTAAGATAATTCTAATCGAAGATCAAACATGGCGTTTTGTAATTATTTTATTGTTGAGTTTTGTAACAATATGTTTGTTTTATTGTTAATGTAGTCAATTATTCCAGAAGGACGATTTTGTACTTTATTTATATTTTCATATTTTCTGGCGGAATTCTAGCGGAATTAGGTTGGCTTTCTGGCGGAAAAATCATGTGACCACTTGGCAACGCTGACTAGCGTGTCGGTGGCAGTGAACGTGTTAAAATATGGGTAATGTAATTGGAGAACATAACCTCAAATTTTGCATTTTTTTTAACATTTGAAAGATCTAATGTGGTTTGTGAGTTACGTGAAGATTTAATTGCTAATAAAACGCAGTTATATTCCTTTCTTTGCAATTTATTTTTATCGCTAGATATACATTTCGGGTACTAAGTACTAAGTACCCATTGTGCATCTAGCGATAAAAATAAATTGTGAAGAGAGGAATATAACTGTGTTTCATTAGTATTTGAAAGATCGTTTACACAGCCGAAAATATAATACCAGTGTTATGTTAATTAACATATAATAATTGTATAATTAAGTTATATTTGTGAAGTCCACTGTAATATGACAATTACCAGAATATATTTATTGAGACACTTTTACGAATTGACCTGAAAATTACCATTTTCTCTTTTATAAATGTAAAAATAAAACTGAATAAACTAAGTAGGCGAATTTAAACAATTACTAGAAAATATACCATAAACGAGGGCTGAAGGACTAGGTCGATGGCCCTTTCTAACATATGTATATTTTGTAGGTATGTTGGAATAAAGTTCATGTATATATGGGTAATTCCACTAGTTTTCACTGATGCAAAAAAATCGAGGTCCTTGGATTTTTTTCAAACTTTGGGGCTGGGTTGCATAAAAGGGGATTAAAATTTTAATCCCAAGATAATTATTATAATCCTGAGATAAAATCAAAATTTGGTTGCATGAAAGTTAGGTTATAAATATAATCGTCAGATAATTATAGTCTCCAGATTACATTGGTATTATCTAAGATAATGCCATATTTCTGTTGCATAAAACTATTATCCCCAGATTATTTTTTTTTATCCTGGGATAAAAGTAATCAATGTCAACTGTTAGATTATATTGACAGTTTTTACACAGTTCAATTGCAATTTAATATTCAGCATGTCTGATACTTCGTTATCTAGTTTAGACAGTGTTGATGTAGTTGTGGTAAATCCAAGAAGGAGAAGAAGAGTGTTTCGAAGACGTATTGACGCATTTCATATTTACGACAACGTGGATTTTAAAATGCGATTTAGATTTGAAAAAAATACAGTGAATAATATATTAGAAACGATTGGTCCAAATTTAACACCGTCCACTTTAAGAAATCATTCGATAGATGCTCGTACTCAACTTCTTATCACATTGCGGTATTATGCCACAGGAAGTTTTCAAATGACGATTGGCGATAATTTCAATGTGAACAAATCTACGGTATCCAGAATTGTTAGGAAGGTAACGCAGCAGATTACCTCACTGAAACCCCGTTATATAAGTATGCCAAATAATGATGTTTTTTTTTTTGAATCAAAATCCGGTCGCTCTATCGGCGCATAATTCATGGATTTGCTGATATATATGTTACTATCTATGATTATGATGTTTTTATGTGAGGTTAAGATACATAAAACGCGTGACAGTTTAGCCAAACGAATTATGTTGTGGCTCGTTCACAGCCTATCCAAGGATTACGTAATCCGTACTAAAATAACGTTTATGCAACACAACAGATTTTTAATCATACGATAAAAATAATCTAACGATTTTTAAATCCTAGATAATTTTCTGTTTTATGCAACCCAGCCTGGGAGATTGATTGTAGTATCGAAAAACTAAGTTTTCTCAAATTTCAGCTTCCCAGATATTAAACTTACAATTTGAGGTGTGAATTACGATTTTTGATCAGCATTTTCACGAAATCTTATAATTTCCAATTTTTAAACCTACGTAACTTTTTTCGTTCTAAAGATTTTGAGTTGAAATTTTGAGGGTGTACTTCGGAAATGCTTTTAAAGATTCTCTGGGAGTTTGATGTTGAAATATTTAGAGGTAACAAAAATACAGCGGTTCAAAGTTCGTTATTTTGGGGAAAATAGCCGAAATACCAATTTTTAAACTTACATAACTTTTTTTTGAATGCATATTTTCAGCTGAAATTCAATAGGTATACTCTATGAATGTTTCTGAAAAACTTCTGAAGGTTTGGTGCCAAAAAATTGAGAGACACCCGAAATACAATGGTTCAAATATACGTATTTTTTCGAAAATCGCTAAAAGTGACAAAACCACGTAACTTTTTTCTACCTGCATATTTTGAATTGAAATTTGGAGAAACTACTCTTGAAGTGTTCCGAAAGAACCCCTGAAATTTTTGTGCCAGGGAATTATGGGATACCGGAGATACAGTGGTTCAAAGATTAGCAATTTGCCAAAAACGATCGTTGCTAAAAGTTACTAAAATTCCCATGATTAAGCCTACACAACATTTTTCTATCTGAATGTTTTGATCTAAAATTTAGAGGATATATTAATATTAATAATAATACAGTTTTATTCACGTTGCTGCTAAATACAGATGTGATACGTCACCAAATATAAAAACCAAAATACCCGCTAAAGTTCAAGATTCAATTAAAAAATATTATGTGGACGAAAATAATTGTCCTGTTTGCGCTGGAAAAAAGGAATACGTCAAAATTGTTGAATCTTCTGGGAAAAAGAAAAAGTTATGTAAGTTTAAAAATTGGTATTTCGGCTATTTTCCCCAAAATAACGAACTTTGAACCGCTGTATTTTTGTTACCTTTAAATAAACATAAAACTCCCAGAGAAACTTTAGAAACATTTCCGAAGTACACTCTCAAAATTTCAACTCAAAATCTTCAGAACGAAAAAAGTTACGTGGGTTTAAAAGTTGGAAATTATAGGATTTCGGGAAGATGCTGATCTTTAAAAAATCGTAATTCACACCTCAAATTGTGTTTAATATCTGGGAAGCTGAAATTTGGGAAAACTTAGTTTTTCGATACTTCAATCTCCCAAAGTTTGAAAAAAATCCAAGGACCTCGATTTGTTTGCATCGGTGAAAACTAGTGGAATTACCCATATATATATACCATAAACGGTGGTGAATTATATTTATTCCATCGTTAAATAAGTAGGACGTAAGTTAACGGACTGCCCCCCATTGCGTACACAGGTTAGGGAGTCGCCGTGGGAACCGTTGGAGCTGCAGCTGGACTACTGGCAGATTCCGGGCAGCAGGACGGGCGAGAAGGCCGACAAGGGAACGAAAACCGACGGGAAGACCTCCCTGAAGGGCCTCTTCAGGGGGCTGCAGGCGTCCCCCGGGCTGTCCCTGGCCATGCACCTGGCCACGAAGGAGAAAAAGCAGAAGATCATGCGGCTGGGGAAGAAGAAGGACAAGGACAACACGGAGGGACGTTCGCACAACGTCGACTCGATTTCGAGGCTCATTTGCTCGGCGAAGGGGTCCAACACTTCACCCATGAGAGGTAATTTTAGTGGATTTTTTATCGAAAATGCCGGCGGTCGGGGTTACCGACCCCGTAAATCAATAGATGTTTTGTTCTAAAAATAACGTTTGCGTGGTGTTAATTCGATTTCTGGGAATAATAAAATTACACTGTGTTTGTGATCTACAATGGTGATTAGTCTGAATTCATTCTAATAAAAAAAAAAATCATTACTGTCAAAGCTATAGAGAGAGAGAGAGAGGGAGAGGGAGAAAGTAATCTGTATTCAGATGATAGAGGAATACTTATTTAGTAATAACTAGCCAACAAAATTGGACTTTTTCTCTGTCCTTGGGACTAGACCGGAATTTTTCGATTGCTTGGGTGTAACAAAGTACTGAAATCGCGATGAAACCCCCGAGACTTTGGTTTTGAGGTTAGGATTCTCAAAAAACCTCTTTTTTTACTTTTTTCACTATAACTTTGGAACAACGCAAGATAATTTGAATCTAAAAATACTGCTTGAAAGCTTATAAACAGGGCTACATTTGGTATATGTATAAATGACCCTGGTAGCTTAATCAAAACCCTAATAAAAAAAAAATCCTTAAAAAAACCGCAAAAATCGCATATTTTGAAACATTTTTGCGATTTCAATCGATCCGAAGAACTGAAAAGCTTTTGGTAAAATTTCGTACACCGGAAGTGGGTGTTTACCTTAACTGTTTTTTATTTTTTGCCAATATTTTCTTAAGTATGAAAAATATCACAAAAATATTTAAACAAACATCGAAGACAACAAAGAAATGAACATCTTTTGCTTAAAAATATTTTTCATAAAATAATTGCTATTCGAGAAAAAAATGTATAATTTTTTTTTTATTTTTGGTTTATAATTATGAAACGATAATAGTTACAGCAAAGTTATATGAATAGTAATTGTAGAGAATGCCAAAATGAACAACTTCTAAAGACTAAGTTTTTTTCGAAATCTTGTTAGTTTTTGAGTGAACTGAGTTTTTGAATTTGAAGTATAATTTTTCCATCTTTCGTGATTTTGACGTTTTAAACGTCAGTTTTATCCGCTCGATGTGCATTTAAAATATGATTTCAGTTGAAAATAAACGCATGAAAACGTAAATATAAAGTCGGAGAAAGTAACATGATGGCCACATCACCATTTTTTTATTGCAGATTTTGATTCTATGTTAAGAAATATGAGGCTTTTATCTGAAAAAAAAATTCGACGAGTCACAGATGGCGCTATATTCGGCAAAAACATTTTTTAAATTAAATTTATTTCTCGCATCAAATGACAGATGATGGCATTTTTTTCGTAATCATCTTTTAAATAAGACGTTGATTGAAGTCATTCGTAATTTTATGTTATAAATAAGTAAAAAAAAAAAATTCTTTGTAAAAAAACAATCGTAGAAACGAATAAAAATGAATTTAGTTATCAGATTCCATGCTATTCTTTTCTATTGTGGTGATTTATGAATGTGTGTAACAACAAACTGGATTTTTTTTAAATTAAAAAAATAATTTTTTTTTGTTAATCGATTTTTTTTTTTTTGAATAAAAACCTTATATACTACCGTGGGCAAAAAAAAATGACACCCCTAATTTTATTAATGTGAATATGACTTTTCATTTGACAAACCGGCAAGCTCTGGCACAAAATCAAAGCATGTTGGGAGGCAATACCTTTTTAGATTTACTGTATTGCTAGTTATAACTGTCACTGTCAAATATTAAGGTTACACAAGTCAAATTCACAACACTAAAAAATAAGAAATAATAGACACATGACAAATTAGGGGTGTCATTTTTTTTGTCCACGGTAGTATTTTCGAGTAGAATCCAAATCTGCAATAAAAAATAGGGGTACCTATTTAAGATTTCAAAGTTACCCCCCAGGGGGGAGGGGTGGTGGTTTACATTTCACACCACATGATAGAGCTCAAAAAACAAATTTAGACGTATTTTTTTGTATAACAATACGATTTGTATTTCGCGAGATATTTTGGGGGGTGTACGGGTGGTCCAAAACACCCGGTATATTCGGTTAAATTTGTTGCAATAATAAAGTATAAATTACAAGTAAATACTTTAAATGATAATATTTATGAAACTATTTTATTTGATGGGCAATAAATATCTTTTTATTAGCTTGTTATTTCATAGATAAGAAATTACTTGAATAATGAATGAAAAAAAGAAACATGTTCAAGGAAAATTTCGCTCTATTTATCAATATTTATATCCTGTTCGCATTTTATTTACGCCGCAGTCGGGATGTTTTTTGTCCTTATATTGACATGTTGTATTTTTGACAGATGTCGTTAACCTTTAATTTCAATAAAATGTAAAACAATACGAGGGATATTGAGCGCATCCATCAGGAATGAACAGTTTGTGATTCGCTTGCGATTGGTTTACGCTGAAAGTTGGTGAACGCTATGGCACCATTTTGATTTAATTGTTTAATGTTTCGCCTATCTTCCCTAATTCCTCAACGTTCATGTAATCATAAATAAATTTGTGCCAGATGCATTATAGCTATTATTACAACTAGGGAAATATGAATAGTATATTTCCCGAGGTTGGCTAGTTACATCCCGAGGGCGGAGCCCGAGGGATGTGTAGACAACCAAGGGAAATGTATTCATATTTCCCGTGTTGTAATCAATAGTTTTTTTCTGATTGAAGAATATTGTTCTGTAAATGGGAAAATATTGGATTGTAAATTTTTGAATTTATCGGATTGGTAACGTTGCTAAGGGCCTTGTTTGTAAATATCATGGTTGACTTGTTTTGGTATTTGCGTTGTTTCATAAATTGGTGAAATGTCAAACTATGTGTTAACGCAAGCGACGAAAGACTGTGAATGTTTGGTTCCCGTAAAATCCATAAAGGATACCTTCCTAAGAAATCGGAGTTGTTGTCCCGGGAGCAATTAAAACAATTCTTGCGAGAAGCTCCTAATGACAATTGTTTGATGTCTATATTTCCCTAGGGAAATATAAGTGTGTTATGACATATCATAACTAAGGCAATATCACTCAATATTGTTTCAATCAGAAAAAAAATAAATTTTTCGTCTCTTAGTACATTTATTTATGTAATCGTATTGTTTCAGTATCTATAGACGGGTCAGAATGGAGCGGAGTGAAGTTCTTCCAGCTGAGCAACGCGTGGCAGACGCACGTGAAGCACCTCAGCGTGGCACTGGCCGGCGTGCCGCTGGCCAGTTCGGAGCCGTAGCGCTCGACCCCACCCGACCCGAATCTAGTCAGCCCGTTCCCGTGCTTTATGTTCCCCCGAATATAAGTTAATTTACGTCGCGACCCTCGGACGATACCGCACCCGTACTCTTTCCATGTGATATAGTCCGCTTGCTTGATCAGTGGAGCGCCAACAACATAAGACTGACCCCCTCACGAGGACGAGGACGAAGCGGCGGGGCCGTTCTGTATTTATAACCGCTTTCACTGTGCAATTGTTCTGTGATGATTTGTAGCAGCTCATTCCGACGAGGTTGACGCAAAACACACACACACACACTCAAAACACAAATGCTAATAGGCGTCAGGGCGTTCGCAATGAATCGCCGGGACGGCGGAGATTGGAACACCCTGGCGCCAACTGAATATTGTCTATCGATGTGAAACGTAGATAGTCTTAAGGGAATTATGTAATCAGGTTAATATTTAATGCTCCTGGGGACATGCAATGTCTTTTAAATGAATAGACAATATTGTAGGTTAATGATAGGTTTTAATGCCATAAGTGAATTTGCGTCTGAATCGAGTGTACAATAACGACCAAAAGTATAGCAACTTTTTGCTCCGTAAAATATCTTCTCTCAAGAGATAATTAACACGTTCACTGCTACCGCAATTGGGATTGCATTTACGCAAGTATAAAGTCGGACGCACTAGCGCGTCGGTGGCAGCGAACGTGTTAAACTCTGTTTTTGGTTTGATTCTCATCAATCACTCGATGAAACATGGTTGAATATTTGTATTATTGAAAAGTAATAAAGGATAATCGCTTGGTCTGTCTCACTTTAATTATTTATTTTATTAGTGTAATAATTAAAGTGGAGCAAATGAAGTGTTTATGGTGGAGGCTTTTACTTCGTTATACATGTTGTAAATATAATAAAAACACTTTTACTTTGTTGGTATAACATAAATCAACAATGAAAATTTATGTTATACCAACAAAGTAAAAGTGTTTTTATTATAATTAAACTTATTTTTTTAACACGTTCGCTGCCGCCGATGCGCTAGCGCGTCCGACTTTACACTTGCGTAAATGCAATCCCAATTGCGGTGGCAGCGAACGTGTTAATAATACAAATATAATTAAACTCAATAAAACACATGGAATAAAACACTTTTTACTTTGTATAACACTTTGATTTGTCATTTCGGCAACTATTAAAACTAAAGTCTTTCAATAAATTAAAAAAAAAACGAAATATAGCCATATAATATATTCAACCTGTTCGTAACTCTGCAAGCAAATTGCAAATTGTGATAATTTTAATGACTTTAATAAAATACAAAAACAATTGCTAACGGCTTGAAAGTTTCCAAAAATACTCAAAATACATCAGAAAGTATATTTCCTTAAAACGCCTCAAACTCACATTCCTAAATTTTAAAATAATCACACTTGAACAGAATTAAAGTTTAAAAAAAATTGTAATAATTTTAATGACTTAAATAAAATACAAAAACAATTGCTAGCGGCTTGAAAGTTTCTAAAATGTCTCAAAATACATCCGAAAGTGTATTTCCTTAAAACTGAATAATATTTCGTTTTTTTGAATTTATTTAATACGTTCTGCAACAAGTAAGGTTGTTTCTATTTTATTTATTAAAGTCTTTCAATCGAAGTGTTATACAAACAAAGTAAAAATTGTAGAAGTAGAACCTTCCTACATAACAAATATCAATAAAACGTAATCACTTTTATATTAAACATACGCATAAAGTTGAGTTGCTATATTTAAGGCGGTCGTTGCGTATCAACAGACCGAATCGATACAAAACAAAAAGACCCGACCTTATTTTATATCCACGGGATAACTGTACATAAAAAGAGTTCCTTATTGTTTTACTTACCGCGCGAAATAACGATTTTGTAAAGATTTATAAAGTTGCTCATTAGGATTGTAAGAGAATGTACATAAAATGATTATATATTTTGTAAACTCCGCGTGTCCGAAAAGCGCAGCTTCGCTTTCCGTGTGATCGTATTTACTCACGCATTCGAATTTCACGCACGCAAGCCTTCTCTCTACCATAACTCTTATCCGTTCCTAAAATTTAGTTTTTACTAACACACACCCCGCCATGTTCGAGATAATTTATTTTTATGTGTAACGTTTTATTTTTTTACGTACGTACTAATGTGTATCGAAACAAACGAAAAAAAAAATGAGAAAGTATTATATCCGATTTGTTTTTAAATATTAACCTGATTCTTATATTAATCGATAATAAAGTGTCTCTATCGGTATTTATGTGTAGAGACAAACGTATGTATTATGTAAGTAGTATAAATATGTTCCTTCTGGACCAACGCCGTTGCAGCTGATGTTTTTTTTTCTTTCTTTCCGCGGAGATGTAATGGATAATACGATTAAAAAATCAGACACGTGCAAATTAAAAATCAAGATTTAACTTTGTGGTATAATTTAATCATATACGTTTTACACGTAGGAATTAAAAATGATTGTGAAAAAAACAGGTGCACGTTTTGTGCAGATTGTTTCAATAAAAGATGGCCGCAGTTCATTTGAAATGATTAATAGATGGCACTTACCGAGGGCCAATTGTTAAAAACCAAGTTTAACCTTAAACACTGTATAAATTACTTTCGGCGTTGTTCAATCAGTTTAAAGGTAATCTAAGTGCAAAAAAGGCAGTTTATAACCTTAAAATAATATACTGAGTTTGAGGTTAGCTCGGTTAGTGAAGTTAAGCCAAGTGAATTATTTGGATTGATAAAGTGTTGAGATTTAAAACGTTTTCTTTGTTAACCACTTCACGCCCATGTAGATTTGATTGGGCTATAGGACAATCCTGAAAAATAACTTTTTTTGTCACAAATTTGCTTATTTATGCAGAGAAATATGAAAAAAATATTCCATAGATGGCGCTAAAGGTGTAATTTTTTTTATAAAATATTTTTGTTTTCATTTTTTTTTTGTCGCCACATAATAATATAATAATAATAATACATTTATTGACGTATTCAACTTTTTACAAAGAAATACATAAAAATAAGAAATGCTCTAAAAATAATATAAACAAAATTATGTGGCGACCTGGGCGTGAAGAGGTTAATGGCCAGAGTTTTGATCATTCTGGATGTGTCATTTTATTATAAATTAAGTCCATGAAGATGATGGTTGCGACCGTTACTATGTGGTAGTCCTTTTTCAGTTGTTTCATTAAAGTTACCAGTATAATTTATTCCAGAGGTAACACCTCAATTAATCCTTACAGGTGGACCGATTTATTTATTTTTTAAACAACCTGTGCCACAGTACAAATAAACACAATAATTTTGGCACCCAATTCAGGGCACTAAACTACGGACACGTTTTTTTTTTTAAATTATAAATCTCTTATTCGAAATGATTATCAAAATTTTGGCGCCCACCTCAGGGCACTGAATTACGGATACCTTTTTTTAAAATTACAATATGGTATCCATTTTCAGTTCTTTAATTAAAATTGCCAGTCTAATTTATTCCAAAGGTAACTCACCCCAATTAATCATTACAGGTGGACCAATTTATATCTTTTTTAAACTACCTGTGCAACAGTACAAATAAACACATCATAATTTTGGCGCCAAACTCGGGCCCTAAATTACGGACACGTTTTTTTAAATTATAAATCTCTTATTCGAAACGTGAATATCCAAATTTTTGGTGCCCAACTCAGGGCACTGAATTACAGATACCTTTTTTTTAAATTACAATATGGTATCCATTTTCAGTTATTTCATCAAAATTACCAGTCTAATTTATTCCAAAGGTAACTCACCTCAATTAATCCTTACAAGTGGACCGATTTATTTATTTCTTAAACAACCTGTGCCGCAGTACAAATAAACACATAATCTTGGCGCCCAACTCAGGGCCCTAAATTACGGACACAATTTTTTTTAATTATAAATCTCTTATTCGAAACGTGATTATCCAAATTTTGGCGCCCAACTCGAGGCACTGAATTACGGATACCTTAAAATTCAAGACTCGATTATCCATTACATTCTCTTCGGTGGAGAATAATAGAGTGATTTGAAACTGTGTTAAGCGCAGAACAGTAACCGATACGTTTTTGTTCGTTTAACCAGAGCTAGGCCAACTCGGTGTAAAAACGGAGGAATGATTCGTATCGCTATGCTTTTGCAGTTTTACAACTAGAAAATACTGAGTGTGATCCAATTACCACGTAAAAAATTAATTAATATACAAACACCGTACTCCAACAAATTACCACGTAAAAGAAAATTCTTTCTATATTTTTAAAATTAATCAATAACAAACACCGTACTCCAACAAATTACCACGTAAAAAAAATTCTTTCTATATTTTTAAAATTAATCAATAACAAACACCGTACTCCAACAAATATTTTTAAAATAAATTAATAACCTCAAAAAAAAATTTATATTGTTTAAATTCAATAAAACGAAATATAGAAACAACCTTTTAATGCTTTCTGCAACAAGTAAGGTTGTTTCTCATTTATTTAATATCGTTTAACCTTCATAGGACTGTGGTATTAGAGCTACACGACTGTGGGGCAGATGTAAACCTCGAATTATTCGTAACGTTCGATTAAATAAGCACAAATAGAGATAATAAGTACATTTGTAATTAATTATACGCGTTACAATCAAATTCAATCGTCCTGGACAATAACCACTTCCGGTGCTTTCAAATTCTCAATGTTCCGACACTGCCAGCATCGTTTCTTGCTTTCGAACAAAGTACAACTAGTGCGATGTATATATTGTAGCTTCAAATTGTGTTTCCTGTTCCCGTTTCAAAAATAAACAATTTCCGTGTCGTCCAACGTCTCTTCTTCTTCCAATCCGGATTAAATTAATTGTAACATTAAAAAATTGTTCTTCTTCCACTGACTCTGCAACCCTGGGTGGGTCTGCTACACCACAAGCCTCCATTCATCTCTATAGTATTAAAAAATTAGCATTTATTAATTTTTGAATTTAGTTTTATATACCGGGTGTGGCACTTAAGACGCCTCGGACCATAGCTCCTTTACGATAAAAGCTATCGAAAAAAATCTAAGAACAAAGTGGTGCATAGTTACCGTCGCTATGTTTTAAAAATATTTCTAATCATCAGTGGCGTGCCGTACTCCAGTGGCGTACCAAACTTATGTTTTTTTAAATGGAATGCCCTATTTTTTATTGCAGATTTGGAAAGTGCTCGACGAGTACTTATTTTTTTATCTAACATGTTATACCCTTCACTTTAGCGGTTTCGCTGTTATAACCCCTTCTTTCAAAATTGCGCCCCATTTTTGAGATTTTTTTGTAGAGAAACTAATTGACGCCGGCGCCTAAATTTTGAATTGAGGTACAGGTTAAGACCTCGTATACCTTCACATAATTTTTTTTCGGGTAATTTATGGCAAAAAAATAATTTTTGATTGATCTTCGCATGTTGTCATTTTTTCCGAAAATTTCAAATGGCACCCCCCTAAAAAAATTACGGCGTTGTACAGCCAAAACTCTAAATTTTTCATTGGTGTAAAAAAAATTACACATTGCATAACAAAATTTCGGAGAAAAAAGGAATTTCATCGCAAATGTCGGGAAACGTTTTCCGTTCCCAAGTGTGCCATGAGAAAACAAAAGATTGGTAATTGTCAAAGTACCAAAACAAATACACAAATACGGTCAACATAATAGTATGTACCTATTTATTCAACATGATATGAAAAATGCAGATTAAGAAAATTTAACAACTTAAACTAAATGTTCGAAATTACGACCTTCCTGCTGGAGGCATAACCGCAACTTCTGGTGATATACCGCAGTTCATTATTTTCGGTAATAACTGCCTTCTTTCTAACTCTCCTTGGCCGTTTCACACTTCCCGTAGTAGTAAATCTCTCCAACACTTTTTGAAACGCACGTTCATTTGGATGTGCCCTGTGCGGATATCTCGCAGCGTACACTCGTGATGCCAAGAAACAATTCTTGTTACATTCTCCAAGAATAAATATCATGTCAACCATTTCCTCTTGAGTTCGGAACATTTTTAGAACGTTTATCAAAAATGACTTATGGCTGCTACTGACGTCTAATAATTTACTTTGACAATTACCAATCTTTTGTTTTCTCATGGCACACTTGGGAACGGAAAACGTTTCCCGACATTTGCGATGAAATTCCTTTTTTCTCCGAAATTTTGTTATGCAATGTGTATTTTTTTTTACACCAATGAAAAATTTAGAGTTTTGGCTGTACAACGCCGTAATTTTTTTAGGGGGGTGCCATTTGAAATTTTCGGAAAAAATGACAACATGCGAAGATCAATCAAAAATTATTTTTTTGCCATAAATTACCCGAAAAAAAATTATGTGAAGGTATACGAGGTCTTAACCTGTACCTCAATTCAAAATTTAGGCGCCGGCGTCAATTAGTTTCTCTATAAAAAAATCTCAAAAATGGGGCGCAATTTTGAAAGAAGGGGTTATAACAGCGAAACCGCTAAAGTGAAGGGTATAACATGTTAGATAAAAAAATAAGTACTCGTCGAGCACTTTCCAAATATGCAATAAAAAATAGGGCATTCCATTTAAAAAAACATAAGTTTGGTACGCCACTGGAGTACGGCACGCCACTGATGATTAGAAATATTTTTAAAACATAGCGACGGTAACTATGCACCACTTTGTTCTTATATTTTTTTCGATAGCTTTTATCGTAAAGGAGCTATGGTCCGAGGCGTCTTAAGTGCCACACCCGGTATAAACACCTTTAATAAAGAACTGTTAAATGAGAACAAAAAATCGAAAATAGTTGGCAGCACATTTCCTGAAAATAGGGATAGTAATTCAAGTAATATTATGTTGGCTGTCTGGAATTTTCCCGTTTATTTTGACATCTTGAAGTTTTTTGAGGTTTAAAAAATTGGCATTTTTCAATTTTCTAATTTAGTTTTATATACAAACACCTTTAATAAAGAACTGTTAAATGAGAACAAAAAATCAAAAATCGTTGGCAGCACATTTCCTGAAAATAGGGATATTAATTCAAGTAATATTATGTTGGCTGCCTGGAATTTTCCCGTTTATTTTGACATCTTGTAGTTTTTTGAGTCTTAAAAATACACAAAACTATCGTGTGAGCCACAAAATTCTGATTCAGTATGATTAATTAATTTCTCACTTAACCCGTGGTGAAACATAATTATATAATTTGATTAATTAAAACGCTTGGTTTTGTTTCACTGCTTTTATTTGTCTCTCCATGGAAAGACAAATAAAAGCAGTGAAACAAAACCAAGTGTTTTAATTAATCAAAATTCTGATTCAGAGTTCGCTGTGAGATAAAGGAGGTATGTCCAATATTATTATTAGTTCAGTTGAATTAGATTTAAAAAAATTAATTAATCTCGGACATACGTGGTCAGTAAAACACGTGTGTTGAGAATTTTCACAAATTTTTAATGTCGAAACACTGCGACATATGTTTCGCTTCATCAGGCAGATAATAATACATTTATTAATGGGACATCGCCCTTGAAAAATACAAAATAACTAAAATGTACATTTCTATGAAGTAAAGTAATCCTTATCTAAAAATATATAACATTATTTGGCTATTTATATTATGATTAATCATTAATCATCTGCCTGTTTCGACATTAAAAATTTGTGAAAATTCTCAACACACGTGTTTTACTTACCACGTATATTATGGAATTTCACCAAGTAACAGCCTCATCGATGCAATATTTAAATCTCGGACATGACTGCTATGGTTTTCTTTCTCGGCAACAAAATTCAGTGGCCCACACCTTACTTTTAAAACAAGTAACCTCAAAAAAACACAAGATGTCAAAATAAACAGGAGAGTTCCAGACAGCCAACATAATATTACTTGAATTACTATCCCTATTTTAAGAAAATGTGCTGCCAACTATTTTCGACTTTCTGATCTCGCCGGTATAACTTAAATGTGTTTATGGTTGCTAAATAATTAAACACAGTTATATTCCTTACTTCACTCGTTTATTTATAACACTAAATGTACATTTCGAACACGACGTGTTCATTTTCAATAGTTAACTGTTAACTATTAAATACACGAGTGAAGTAAGGAATATAACTGTGTTTAATTATTTAATTACGCAACTTCACATAACTCACAAATACATAATCTTCATTGGCTATCGATTTTAGTTTTATTATTTTAAAACTGTGAATTTGATTTTCCAAGAAAGGAGAACAGAGATAAAGTAAATATTAATATTAATACAGAGCGTGGTCATAGAGGAGGTTAAACGTTTCCATAACAACAACTCGATATGATGGTAAGGTACATCTATACAGTCTTATGAAGGTTAACGGTAATTTTGGTAAACTTAAATTATTTGGCACATCAACTTCTTAGGTCACGGATTATTACTTTTTGCCATTACTTTGTGATGCATCCTGAATCAGGAACTTAAATTATGAAAGTATTTCATTCAAAAGTAACATTAAACCTTATTCCAATGAAGTAATATGAATTAATGTAAGACGATGAAAATAAATTTTATTTTAAAGTCGTAAGTAAATAAATCAAAAATGGGTGTTGTAAAGTTTATTTGGCGGTAGAAAATACACGAGGTTTTCTCAATTTATTACGATTTATTTAATTCCCTTTGGAAGTTATGATACTTTTATTATGATTTACTTGAACTAATTTGTTTAATTTCATTTAGAATTAATTATGTTTTTTTCTGATTGAAACAATATTGAGTGATATTGCCTTAGTTACGATACACTTATATTTCCCTAGGAAATATGAAGTGCTCATATTTCCCTAGGGAAATATAGACATCAAACAATTGTCAATAGGAGCTTCTCGCAAGAATTGTTTTAATTGCTCTCGGGACAACACCTCCGATTTCTTAGGAAGGTATCCTTTATGGATTTTACGGGAACCAAACATTTACGGTCTTTCGTCGCTTGCGTTAACACATAGTTTGACATTTCACCAATTTATGAAACAACGCAAATACCAAAACAAGTCGACCATGACATTTACAAACAAGGCCCTTAGCAACGTTACCAATCCGATAAATTCAAAAATTTACAATCCTATATTTTCCCATTTACAGAACAATATTCTTCAATCAGAAAAAAACTATTGATTACAACACGGGAAATATGAATACATTTCCTTTGGTTGTCTATACATCCCTCGGGCTCCGCCCTCGGGATGTAACTAGCCAACCTCGGGAGATATACTATTCATATTTCCCTAGTTGTAATAATAGCTATATTTAACATTCATAGAACATACAAAATTATATTTTGGATATCACAATTATAAAGTAACAATTTTTTTATCAAGACTGAATGATAAAATCTAAAGACATTTTTCTCCATTATGAATTCTGCATTACAATTTTGTACCCCGTTGTTTTAAATTACAAGAGATTAAAATTTATTTTGTTAAATTGTCTAAAATCTAAAGGCATTTTTCTCTATATGTACATTATAAATTCTCGCTGTGTTGTTTCTTCATCCTTGTAATCTCTCGAAATTTATTTGTTAACTTCTGGATGATAAAATCTCCAGTAATTTTTCTCTATATATATACACATTATAAATTCTCGCTGTGTTGTTTTAAGTCTCTCGTAAACCCTCGAAATTTATTTGTTAAATTGAGGAATATTGGTGTACGTGCATGTTCGAAGGGAAAAGCAATTAATGTACCGCACAAAATGACAATTTTTAAAATGTGAGGGGAAGCGATTCCCCGGCAACAATAAATGAACATTTAATGTTAATTAAAAACTCCTAGGTAATAATATTAAAGAGCAAATAAATGTTTAGATTATTTATTTACATGAAGTAAAAAAAAAAACAGTAAAGAACTTTGTATACATAGTTAAGGAAAATATAATTGATAAAACGTCGGCTTTACTTTATTAATTCCTAACCTCGGGACGTTGAATCATCGGGCTTTGAATAAGTCAGAATTGTTTGGTTAACATTTTAAGCATCCCACCGCCCCTCGTTCCATTTATATTTAAACTTCAAAATCGCGTTTTGTAAATTTTCAACTTTTCCAATTATTTGCCGAAGAAGTTCCTTTAACCCAACAGTATTTGTGGGTTGAAATAAAGTTGTAACGGCAGGTGGTGGGTGGTCCCTATCCTACAATCCAACTTGTTGCCCACGCTCCGATATTTCCACCAATAAAAATAAGTGAATCACAAAAACACGAAGTCAGAAATGTCTCTCATTTTTCTGTTATTAATTAATTTCGGCATGTAAACTCTTGTTTATCATCCGTAAATTGGAGGGTGGGATAGGGGCCACCCACCCGCCCCTCGTTCCACTTACATTTAAACTACAAAATCGCGTTTTATACATTTTTAACTTTTCCAATTATTTGCCAAAGAAGTACCTTTAACCCAACAGTATTTGTGGGTTGAAATAAAGTTGTAACGGCAGGTGGTGGGTGGTCCCTATCCTACAATCCAACTTGTTGCCCACGCTCCGATATTTCCACCAATAAATAAGTGAACCACAAAAACAAATCGTTCTTATTCTTGTGTTATTCATTAATTTCGGCCTGTAAACTCTTGTTTATCATCCGTGAATTGGACGGAGGGGCATGATTTAAATTGAAAATAAATCATAAATAACTATGATATGGTTTGATCAATGGATCTTTGCGTGTGCGTCATTACCCTCGACCGAGTTTCGCGCAACAAAAAGTGTTTTAAAAACCGATTTACAAAGGTATATAGCATTGTTTGAAAATGGTAATTGTATTACCGAAACTTAAGTCACAAAAATAAATATATAAGTTACAAAACAAAGTTAAAAGTGTTTTATTATGATAATTAAATTCGTATTTCTGCGCCTTTTCGCCATCTAACGGACGATAGATGAACTGCTAAGTGCGTTTTTACGGCAGCGCCAAAATGCTCGAACTTTACACTTATAATCAAAGTGTTAAAATTCAGCAATGCGCCACACATAAAACGATAGACGATTCAATTCTGAATCGAATGGTGTATAAAATAGCTGAGGAAATTGAGCGGTTTACCCGTAATTTGCGAATAAAAAATAAGCACGACACACTTACCGACATTTACAGTTCACTGTAACTTAAATACTAAATAAAGAACAATTGGGAAGATTCTTCAATCAGATACGGGTCCCTATTCTTATTACTACTTAGTCGCTCAACTTTTTATTTTGTTAATGCATTACAATATGAGAATAACTAATCTCCATACCGGTGCACCCTCTGTTATCGTGGGGATAAACTACTAAACCATTAATGGATTTAATATTTGGTTTAATAATAAAATCCTGTTTAAAAACTTAAGAAGAATGTTATCTTAGAATGAATTTAAATATTTAAATAATTAAACTGCAGAAACAATAGTTTAAAATAAACGCCTAAAAACAGGCAACCCAATATACAGGTAACTGCAATTAATTTATTAATACTAAAAATTACCAATTTTGAAGGATTAAACTAAGCTCAAAAATCAAATCTTAGGTGAGGGAATTATTAATAATTTATTTAACCCAATACTGGCATAATTAACACACCAACATCTATTATTTTTCAATTTTAATGACACCTTCAACTAAATAAATTTAAACTATAATTAAACGTTTTAATGATGATTGAAATCAACAAATCATTTAAAAATGTAAAACATTTATATAATTCTGGTCATTACTGTGCCATCTGTCGGACAAGGTGTAAACTATTAAGCCAAAAGCCTCGAACTATAGTCAAAATGTAAAAATCCAGCAATGAGCTGTACATCAACTAATAAAGCATATCATTCTGAATCGAATTATGTGTAAAATGGTTCAGGGTTTTTCAGTTATTTGCAAACGAAAATTTACCCGGTAATTCAGTTCACTGTAAAGCTTCCGCGTATATTGGGTTGCCTGAAATCAGACGTCTATATACCATTGTTTTTTAATTTAAATATTTGAATATTTACAAGTAAACTCATTCTACCATTCTAAGATAAGATTCTTCTTTAGTTTTTAAATATTCTTAAAACATTAAAACAAATATTAAATCTACAAATGATTCACTATTTCATCCATACAATAACAGAGGGCAACGTATATGAAGATTAGGATTTCTCATGAAGTAAGGCATTAACAAAATCAAAAGTTAAATAATTAATAAGTAATAAGTATTGGGACCCGTATTTGATTGAACAATATTGAAAATTGTTCTTGATTAAATTTTTAAGTTACAGGGAACTGTAATTGTCGGTAATGGGGTTGTGCCTTATTTTCATTCGCAAATTACAAGAAAACCGCTAAATTTCCTTAGCTATTTTATACATCGTTCGATTTAGAATTAAATCGTCTATCCTTTCATGTATGGCGCATTGCTGAATTTTAACACTCAAATTATAGGTATAAAGTTCGAGCGTTTTGGCGCTGCCGTAAAAACGCACTTAGCAGTTCATCTATCGTCCGGTAGATGGCGAAAACGCGCTAAAATGCGAATTTAATATGTTTGGCTTTCTAAGCTTTTAGATCGTAATTCTGAGGGACAATTTTAATAATTGGAACGTTAAACATATAATTATTTGATATTTTTAAATAAACATGCTGTGAAAATCCTGAAATAATAAATACTGCCGTCGCAATTATTTAATGGTTGAATTCACTTTAATGACTCAAACGTTAATTTATGGGGAATTATTCCTTTAATAATAAACAATCAAGTAAGGTTTGTTGATATTGCAAAATATATGTGTTCTGTGATGGCACACTTGAGGTTTTTTTTTTTAATGAACATACTTTACATTTTCTGCATAATTTTTTACGTCTTTCTCGGCACACCATTTGAGAAATCTCTTGAAGGCCGCTTCATAGTACACGAAGCAACAATTTCTCGGCGGTAGCCTTTGCCGTTCCGTTAATATCTGAAGGTGTATGGAAACATTCTTACAAATGGCAGTACTCATAAATTACAAACATGGAAGCAAATGTATCCATGGCAACTAGAATTAACTTGAGCTTATTGGATCATTTATTTCTCGCAATCGGTGCCGGCGATCTTCATCGTTTGAAGAAAAAATAACAAGATTTATTCGGGAGTGGAAGTATCTTCAACAAACCGACTTACCGTGCTTATTAAGCATTTCTCTAGCTGTGGTTTCCTCGGCACAGATTGCGACAAATAAACGATCGAATAAGCACAAGTGAATTCTAGTTACCATGGATACATTTGTTTTCGTGTTTATAATTCGAGAGTACTGTCGTTTGCAAGAATGCAAACGAAAGATAATTTCTATTGTACCCCTTCCGATATTGAAAAATTGTTGCCGAGGACGAAGTCGAGTACTACCAAGCGGTCTATAAAAGATGTATGTATTGTGATTGATTATGATCCGTGGATTTGTTATTATTAATCAAGTCGGCGATTTGCGTGAAGGACTCCAAACAGCAGACGCTTGCCGTGAGGATTTGTTTAAAGGATTTCAAACAGCATTTGGGCGTTGGGTTCCCTAGGGAGCCACTCGCCGCGATAGCCGTGCGCCGGCACGCAAGTTCTAATCATTTTCTCTCTTTTTTTCCCAGCAAATCCCGTGCTGACGCCAGCCTTCGCCGGCGAACATGCGCACGTACGGACTCGGCAGTTAGTCGGTGCCTTCTCACCTCACGACAGTGCCACGATCTGTCACTCGCAGTGTGCTATGTGTGATTTCCCCGTTGTTTAAAACCAGGAACAAGTTACATTCCCCGGCAGGAGGACCCAGCCAGTCTTGCGACAACAGGACACCCTTAAAACCAAACGTGAGTACAACAACAAATTCCCGTATCGATTCGGGCGGAGATGAATAGAACACGCCCGTCGAATGCCGAAACAACGGATTCCCACAGTGATTCACACGGCAACCGCGTTTCTTTATTTATAAGCCGGTGATGCAATTCGCGTTTCCGCATCGCCAGACAATTTCCAGCGGGTCCTTGTCCGATCCGCCGCGATTATTGATTTTGCTCGGGGCTGACGACGTGCGGTACGCTCACCTTAAAAAAAAAAGAACCGCCGCCTACGGAATTGCACAATACGCGGAACGTAAGTCACGACCGCCCCCGCGGGGTTATCAATAACGTAATTTTGATACTCCGACGCCTAATCGAGTCCGCTTTGGGGTAGATCGCGGCGGTATCGATTGGGTCCTCCGCGCCCTGTTTTCAAAAATTCATGCATTTTGCATCGAAAACAGGTGTCTCCTCGGAATTCGCGGAATTGATTCCTTTCCCGTTCCGTGACCTACTGGGTGGTTCAAGTGCCTTCGCCGGATGATGGGGCACACATGATCAATAATAGTTTTGCGCCCACGGTGCCATTCAGTGCGCAGAAATTGTTGCATTAAGAAACCCTGCACTGATTTAATTGCATAATCTTACAGTACGGAAACACTCAAATTTTTAATGTTGCTTATGTTTGGTAAATGTTCCGGATGTGCAAATGTGTGGTAACTCTAATACGTTTGTTGGATTGCAAAACAAATTTGAAATGGGATTACACAATGCCCATTCATATATATATAAGTTTTTGAAAAGAATTATCAACATGTTCCACGAGCCGTCACTGTTATGTAATACCTCTTTCTTCATCAGAAGAATGAGATAAATCGATTGGCGTTAAAAAAATTCATCTAAAAAAAATTGCAAAAAAGTTAGCAAGTCACCATGAACTTTGTGGAAATTTTTGAAAAAACTCGATTTTTTCAAACTTTCAACGGCCGTAGCGGCTGAACGAAGAATCCAATTTGAACGCGGATTTCAAATCTGTGTTCCTTGTGTGTCAATTAGTCGGATTTCATTAAAATTGGCGATTCAAATTTTTTGACGAAAACCTGAAAAATCATCCAAGGGTCCCCCCTTCTTACTTTTTCCCAAAAATTGCATTTGAAATGATTTTCTGAAGAAACCACTGGTTCGATTCGGGGTTTCTATACGTCATTCGAAAGATCTCATTAAGACGCATCAGAAAATGTACGTTCGCAAAAATAAATGTCAATTTGAAGCCCGTGACACGTCAGCAAAGAAAATTCGAAAAAATCAACTTTCTTAATAATCATCGTAGGCCTTTATGTAATACCTTTTTCTTCATCAGAAGAACGAGAGAAATCGATTGGCGTTGAATAATTTCACCTAGAAAAAAATGCAAAAAAGTTAGCAAGCCACCATAAACTTTGTGGAAAATTTTGAAAAAAGTCGATTTTTTCAGACTTTGAACGACCGCAACGGCTGGACGAAGAATCCAATTTGAACGCGGATTTCAAATCTGTGTTCCTTGTGCGTCAATCAGTCGGATTTAATTAAAATTGGCGATTCAAAATTTTTGACGAAAACCTGAAAAATCATCCAAGGGTCCCCCCTTCTTACTTTTTCCCAAAAAATGCATTCGAAATGATTTCCTGAAGAAACCACTGGTTCGATTCGGGGTTACTATACGCCATTCGAAAGATCTCATTAAGACGCTTCAGAAAATGTACTTTCGCAAGAACAAATGCCAATTTGAAGCCCGTGACACGTCAGCAAAGAAAACTTGAAAATGGAAAAAAATCGAAAAAATCAACTTTCTTAATAATCATCGTAGACGCTTGTGTTTTACCTTTTTTTTCATCAGAAGAACGAGATAAATCGATTGGCGTTGAAAAATTTCATCCACAAAAAAATGCAAAAAAGTTAGCAAGTCACCATGAACTTTATGGAAAATTTTGAAAAAGTCAATTTTTTCAGACTTTGAAAGGCCGTAGCGGCTAAACGAAGAATCCAATTTGAACGCGGATTTCAAATCTGTGCTCCTTGTGTGTCAATTAGTCGGATTTAATTAAAATTGGCGATTCAAAATTTTTGGCGAAAACCTGAAAAATCATCCAAGGGTCCCCCCTTCTTACTTTTTCCCAAAAAATGCATTTGAAATGATTTCCTGAAGAAACCACTGGTTCGATTCGGGGTTTCTATACGCCATTCGAAAGATCTCATCAAGACGCATCAGAAAATGTACTTTCGCAAGAACAAATGCCAATTTGAAGCCCGTGACACGTCAGCAAAGAAAACTTGAAAGTGGAAAAAATCGAAAAAATCAACTTTCTTAATAATAATGGTAGGCCTTTATGTGATACCTTTTTCTTCATCAGAAGAACGAGATAAATCGATTCGCGTTAAAAAGTTTCATCCAGAAAAAGATGCAAAAAAGTTAGCATGTCACCATGAACTTTATGGAAAATTTTGAAAAAGTCGATTTTTTCAGACTTTGAACGGCCGCAACGGCTGAACGAAGAATCCCATTTGAACGCGGATTTCAAATCCGTGTTTCTTGTGTGTCAATTAGTCGGATTTAATTAAAATCGGCGATTAAAATTTTTTTACGAAAACCTGAAAAATCATCCAAGGGTCCCCCCTTCTTACTTTTTCCCAAAAAATGCATTCGATTTGATTTCCTGAAGAAACCACTGGTTCGATTCGGGTTTTCTATACGCCATTCGAAAGATCTCATTAAGACGCATCAGAAAATGTACTTTCGTAAAAACAAATATCAATTTGAAGCCCGTGACACGTCAGCAAAGAAAACTTGAAAATGGAAAAAATCGAAAAAATCAACTTTCTTAATAATCATCGTAGATCTTATGTAACAGGGGCGGCTCGTTACGTAGAGCCAATAATTCATGGCAATATCTGTAGTTTCAAGCTCATCAAGAATTTTTAACACTTTTTAGTCTAGGAAGATAGAAGGAAGGGGGGGGGGGGGGTGTATATTGTATAAGTGGCTCTACCATCAACATGTTCCACGAGCCGCCACTGCTTGTCTCCAATTTGACACTTGCTTATAATGCAAAAATGATATTGTGAAAACTTCTCTTTATAATTTCTTAAAAAAAAAATTGAAAAACAAATGCTACAAACGTAAAACTTTCTTAACACACTCAAAATTGATTCTACTTTATGATTCTTTTAAAATCCAGAAACGCCCTATTGCCAGATTTCTAGTTAATCACACTTGATCACGCCGTTAAAATTTTCAAGTTGCGCGTTTTACATTTCTTTACAAAAAAAAGATAAAAAAATAAATGCTAGAAACTTGAAACTTTCTCAAGATACCCAAAACTGATTTTACTTTACGATTCTTTTAAAATCCAGAAACGCCCTATTGTCAGATTTCTAGCAATCGCACTTGAACGCGACGTTAAAATTTTCAAGTTGCGCATTTTATATTTCTTAAAAAAAGATAGAAAAACAACTGCTACAAACTTGAAACTTTCTCAAGATACTCAAAATTGATTTTACTTTATGATTCTTTTAAAATCCGAAAACACCCTATTGCCATATTTCCAGTTAATCGCACTTGAACGCACTTTAAAATTTTCAAGCTGTGCAATTCTAAAATATATAATAATAATAAGAATTTCTTGAAAAAAATGCTACAAACTTTCCAAAGTTACTCAAAACTGATGCCAATTGAATTTTTTTTTTAAATTTGCAATCAGCCATAACTAAATAAAAATTCTTATTCTTATCATTAATAAAAGTACTTTAATATCCAAAAGTCAAAAACTTATTTTCTTCCAAAAAAATATTTTCCCCGTCACTCGCAGAAATCTACACCTCGCGATATAAATCTCGATTTTCGATAAAGTTTACAATCTTATCTTGTCCGATTAATTGATAATCGGTGTGATTTTAAAAGGATGACGCTTTCAAAGTTGATCAAAATTTTTGTTACACTTTTAATCCAAATTTGAATTTTTTTCGATTGCTCAAAACCGTCATATCAAAGTCGGTGTACTTTCAAAAAAACAAAATTTTGTATACGCTTTTAATCCATATTTTAATTTTTTTCGATTGCTCAAAAAACGTCATAATAAAGGTTGGAGATAATCAAAAAGTTGCTTGAAATTCGATTTCCTAAGTACATCAAATTGAAAATTCACCAATAACAAAAATTTTCGTTCATTTGTTTTTTGACATATAGCTAGATATCTCGTAAACGGTTGGAGATAATCAAAAAGTTGGTTCAAATTCGATTTCGTAAGTCCATGAAATTGAAAATTCACCAATAACAAAATTTTTCGTTCATTTTTTTTTTGACATATAGGTGGATATCTCGTAAACGGTTGGAGATAATCAAAAAGTTGCTTCAAATTCGGTCTCTTAAGTCAATCAATTTCAAAATTCACCAATAACAAAATTTTCCGTTCATTTGTTTTTTGACATGTAGGAGCATATCTCTTGAACGGTTGGAGAAAAACAAAAAGTTGCTTCAAATTCGATTTCTTAAGTTCATGAAATTGAAAATTCACCAATAACAAAATTTTTCGTTAATTTATTTTTTGACATATAATAATAATAATAATAATAATAAACCAAATTTATTTCTTACAGATATACATTAAATATATATTATTTAATAAGTAAGTATATAATTAAGAAAATAGTCAGACCAAAATATATGTATATCTATATATACACACACGCACATACATATATATATACAATTAGCATACAATTAGCAAAAATGTGAGTAGTATTCATCTATGGTGTACGGTTCAATTTCTACCAGTTTATTTTTAATTTGATTTTTAAATTGCTGGATTTGATTAATTTTACGATAAGACGTAGGGAGTCTATTATATAGTCGCATTAACATGTAGTGTGGTGCTTTTTCTAACAATGTTAATGTATGCCTTGGGTAATTGTAGGTCATGTTTGCATTCCTCGTATTATGTTGAATATATAGGTGGATATCTCGTGATCGGTTCGAGATAATCAAAAACTTCCTTCAAATTCGGATTCGTTGGTTCACAAAGATGATAATTCATCAATAACACATTTTCTTGTTCATTTGTTTTTTGACATATAGGTGCATATCTCGTGAACGGTTGGAGTTAATCGAAAAATTGCTTTAATTTCGGTTTCTTACGTCCATCAAATTGAACATTCACCAATAAAAAAAATTTTCGTTCATTTGTTTTTTGACATATAGCCGGATATTTCGTGAACGGTTGGAGATAATCAAAAACTTCCTTCAAAACCTAATTCGTGAGATCGCGAAGATGTTAATTCACCAATAACACAATTTTTCGTTCATTTGTTTTTTGACATATAGGTGCATATTTCGCGAACGAATGGTGATAATCGAAAAATTGCTTCAAATTCGTTTTCTTACGTCCATCAAATTGAACATTCACCAATAAAAAAATTTTTCGTTCAATTGTTTTTTGACATATAGCCGGATATTTCGTGAACGGTTGGAGATAATCAAAAACTTCCTTCAAAACCGAATTCGTGAGATCACGAAGATGTTAATTCACCAATAACACAATTTCTCGTTCATTTGTTTTTTTGACATATAGGTGGATATCTCGCGAACGGTTGGTGATAATCAAATAGTTGCTTCAAATTCGGTTCTTTCACCTTTCAAGTTTTTTTTCTTATATTAGTTGGATTCGATTTAGAGAGTAAATTAATACATAAAAATAACGATTTCGTTTTTTTTTTTATTTACTACTTCAATCAGTTTCGGGTCTCGGTATTCATAAAACATGGAGAAATTAATAAAAGGAAACGCAATAATAGCGAAAGCGAGGATCGCACTAATTACCCACTTACTTCCCGTCATGGTTGAAGTGCGCTTAGTTGCATAACAGCTTATAAGGAAAGGGAAATGTCGATGGTAATAATAGCACGGTAATAATGTCTGTAAAGGTCTCGTCCGCTATAATACATAGCTTACGACAAACGCGATTATTAAGTTGTAAAACTACTTTGAAATATTAGGCCAATGACAATACCTATACTGATACAACGAAACGGTTCAAATCCCAGCCCTCCATCAAACCATGCAACTTTGATTTGTAGAGTGTCACAGACTGTCACAATTACTCCTCTAACGAATGCTTTGTATACAGTGCGAATTTTTAATATCTGAACATGCTAATTGCGAGCATGTAAAATTTCGTATGTTCAATTTAAAAAAAAACACACTTCAATCGTAATCGTAAAATTTCGTATGTTCAATTTAAAAAAAAAACACACTTCAATCGTAATCGTAAAATTTCGTATGTTCAATTTAAAAAAAAACACACTTAAATCGCATTGTGCCTTGACAATTCGCAACGGACTGTACAGTAAAGCTTTCTGTGTTGCCTATAGTGGTACTAATTTGACTGGATCGTTCCAAATGGAATTTGGTGATCAGAATATTTAACAGCAAATAGAACACTGTGCGATTTCTGTCATCCGTTCAGTTCAGTGGCGGTATCTGTTATCTTTGTTTTGAAACTATTTTCACGTTAGTACGGATGAATGGGTTTCGTGTCGTAAAACGAGATGATGTATTGCAAATGGGCGACAAAAAGTTTTTCACAGAACTGGGAGCGCGTGATGAATGTGCTTTCTTCTGCCGGACAATCGAAACGTTATTGGATCGTCGAATTGACCCGATAAAAATGACCTTTGTTGCGCACATAAAACTCGACCGGTAAATAATGCTTTTTCATAACCGACCGCGTTCGATAAAAAGAAAAGAAATGGATGTACTCATTAAAATTAATTTCATGGAGCAATATACCGTGAGAGTTTCCATATGGAAAATGTTGTGTTTTTATAGCTCGCAATAAAGTATATTGGGGTTATTTTGAACCAGTGGCGGCTCGTGGATGTTCGGCGGCGAGGCAGCGGAAACAGCAACGGAATATTTGCGTAAGCGGCATTCGGAAAATCCACGAGCCGCCGCTGCTTTGAACACTGTTCGAACGGTCAACTTTTAGTAAGGTTGGGCAGACATTTTTGATGGCACGATTTAGTTTTCGAGGTTATAATTTATGAACGTCAGTCAAGCACCATTGCCGGCAATATTTTCTGATGTAATAGTCTCATTCCCGATGTTATAGGTGTGATTTATAATGTGCGTCGACGATTAGCCGGACAATCACAACGTGTTATTAATAAACCGCTTCTCCGCTAGATGTTGAGTGATACACTGATCCCCTACACCTGAGGTCGCCAAAGTGGTCTATATAGACCCCCAGGGGTCTATTTAACAAAATTGGGAGTCGATCTGAGCCAGGGGGTCGATCCTAATCGGGGGGGTTGGTTGGGGGTCGAAGGAAAAACAAGTGTAAAAAAATGGTGATGTGGCCATCATGTTACTTTCTCCGACTTGATGGTATCATTTATATTTAAGCTTCCATGGTTTATTTTCAATTTAAATCATATTTTAAGTGTGCAACGAACGTTGCGTAGACTCGGATGAAACTGACGTTTAAAACGTCAAAATTATGAAAGACGTAAAAATGTACTTCAAATTCAAAAACTCAGTTTACTCAAAAACTAAAGAGATTTCGAAAAAAACTTATTCTTCATAAATTGTTCATATTATTAACATAAATTTGCTGTAACTATTAGCGTTTCATAATTGTATACCAAAAATGAAAAAAAAATTAATAAATTTTTTTCTCGAATAACAATGATTTTATGAAAAATGTTTTCAAACAAAATAATTGCATTTCTTTATTGTCTTCAATATTTGTTTAAATGTTTTTGTGATATTTTTCATATTTAAGAAAATATTGGCAAAAAACAAAAAACAGTTAAGGTAAACACCCACTTCCGGTGTACGAAATTTTACCAAAAGCTTTTCAGTTCTTCGGATTATCAAATAAAAATTATGTTCAAAGTTTCATATCAATTGGTCTATTAGTTTTTGAGATACAGCGCGCACAGACACACACACACACACACACACACACACACACACACACACACACACACACACACACACACACACACACACACACACACACACACACACACACAGACACAAAAAAAAAATTTCCAGAAATTGTTGAAATGGCATCTAGGGACCCCAAAACGGATATTTCCGTAAAAAAAATTTTGAAAAAAAAATCACGATCACAATAGTTTCTCGTACTTCGTAACGGAGAAAGTAAAAAATATAAGGAGTTATAAACCTCAATTTTCGTATTTTCCGCTAGTGAACATGATTTTTTTTTTAGGTGAAAGGTTTTATTTAGAGGAAATGTATGAATATATATTTGGATTCCGCGTTTAGGAAAAATAATTAAACTATTTTTGGTCATTGTCATTGTCTTTATGTATAATTTTTTTTTAACGACTATCATTATTGTAGGAAATACGAGCCATAAATGTCAATATTTTTTACAGTCCCGAAGTAGTCCAGTGGATAGGTTTTGAAATTTTGTAGATACTGATTTGTTCAGAAGTTATAGCCAAAAAACAAAAATATGGCTGATTTTCGAGACTAAACATATTTTGTAGCCGAAACAAAAATATACGAATCGAATATTTTGACCCCTCTACAAATCCACCAAATTCTATTAAAATTAGAGAGGAACACGTGGATCAGGTCCCTTGTAAGTACAGAAATAAATTAAATGTGGAGTTTCGAGTGGAATTAAAATTCAAATTGTCCAATTTCACACACAGTACCTAATCCAGTAGATAGTTTTATTTTAATTAACTGAAAATTTTGTGGGGGTCGATGGAGATTTCGAAAAATTAAATAGGGGTCGATGATCAAAAAAGTTTGGCGACCCCTGCCCTACACGCTCCTAACCATATAAAACATGGCGCAGTCGGTAGGATAGTGAGAACGCGTGGAACATAAACGGCGGTGGATCCGATGCAATTCGCAGGCAACCCAATACACACACATTATAAAACACCCGATGAATATTTTTTGCGTCAAACACTGTTGCCAGCAATATTTTCTAATAGTCGCATTTAATATCGCGATAACCGTCTTGTTATTTAACGGGTGAGAAGTTAGCAATTGAAAGTGCCATCTGAAGCAAGCGCTGGTAGAATAGAGTTGAGTTGAGTTATAATAGCAATTTAAAAGTTGAAGGTCAATAGTAACAGTGCAATGGCAAACAATGAAAGGTTGGCAAAACTGGGAACGCCCCATGTTTTTTCTTCGTAAATTCCGATTTTCGCACCAATGAACATTTCCGTCAAAGAGAACCCATAATAACGGACTGATGTGTTCTTGAAAATTGACATTACTCCATTGTTCCGTTATTTAGTTTGGTACACTGTGCAGTTGGTAATGTTATTCAAATAATGACAAAATTCGATAAAGACGAAAGTAGCCTGAATATATGAATATAGTCGGGCCGCTGAGAGCTGCCTGTGACTCATCGCTTAAAATTGCATGAATCAAGATTTAAGTAAACGTATGTCCGTAAGAAAATTTGGTGCCGCGTTGATTTTCATTGGCGGGATATTTAAAAATTCCCGCGCAAACTTTTGACGGTTATGTTATTTGACGTAGCGCTCGCGTGTTTTGTGTGAAGCGTGCCAATGTGATGCAAGAGTCATGCGCAAGCTTAGACCTACGTTTACGCTGCCCTATTCTTTAACACGCAGACACACGTTTCGTCTTTTATTTCGTACTGTTTCGTACATGATAGAAAAAGATAGATATAAAATACAAAGCAATTCTTAGTACGAAAATACATGAGTCACCGTCAGCTCTAAACGGATGAACTATATTCAACCTGTTTGTACCTCTGCAAAATTAAGTCTTGTTAGGACTACTAACGAAATGTTTATTACAAGTTGTACAACTGAACGGCCAAGTGAAGGTCGGCTGTACAGGGTCCTATTTACTCTGCAGATTTTTTTTACCTCCTCGAATCGTTATCCCAATTTGAATGATTCAATATATTTCTTGTATCTGCATTGCGGATATCCTCTCGTCGGTAATTAATGAAGCCTTTTAAATGTTCTTGAATGGAAATATGTGCCAGATTAATCGACCCGAACGCCGCCGCCGTGGTCGTACCATAAATGAGCTGCGGGAATCGATGCCAACCGAAGTAGATTTACATATCACAAAAATCACCTAAAATTGATTCGCATGACATCACGTACTTACGTACCTCATCTTATGCTTTTTGTTAAGGTTTCGGTTCGGTTGCAAATTCTGATTCAGTTTCGGTTTGGTCCTGATTTAGTTGAAGGGCTTTTCGTAAATTGTTGGTAAACGCAGGCTTTCACACGATTAAACTCTAACCTCGTATTTTCGGTGACAGCCATAAGTACTATGCGATCAACAATTACTTGGATAAGAGGCGGCTGACTGCCAGTGTCTGATTTTTCGTATCGTTGGTAACTTCAGCTAATAAACGTCAAATAATTGTCACTATTAATACAATTTTAACGCAAAAATGGTTTTTACTTCATCATTGAATCTCACTCTTCACGCAATGGAGAGTGGGAACATGCTGTTGCCTGTTTGGCCGAATTTCGGCAAAAATAAAAGTTCATTTACTGTCAGTGTCTGATTTTTTATAACTTCCGCTAATAAACGTCAAACAATTGTCACTGTTAATCAAATTTTAATGTAACAACTGGGGGCCGCGGTGGCCTAGTGGGTAGCGTTCCTGCTTCTGGGCCTCGTGGTCGTGGGTTCGAATCCCATCCGTGCGGTCACTTTTTCGGAACGAACAAGTGGCCGTGCGGGTCCATGGATGTCTAGTTCATTATCAAAAATGAAATCTCAGTAATTATCGTTAGTGGCCGAATAGTACATGCTTACGCCAATTCCAAATCATCCGCACTTCCTCAATTCCCGTCAACCATCCTCCCAAAAAAAATGTAACGATGGTTTTTACTTCATTATTGAATCTTACTTTCGTAATGGTGTTTTTGATAACGGAGAATGTACATACAGTGCTGTTGCCTTTTTGGCAAATTTTCAAAAAATTTTGTCTATGGAAATTCAACCGAACTCTTTTTTAAAAGTGTCCGGAACTACAGTACTAACCCAAACACATCTTAAAACTAGTTCAGAACTATTCGATTACAATGTTGGGGTGCGGTGTCAAGTTGGGACCCCATTTAAAAAAAAAAATTTGACAGCCCAATTTTACAGAACTTTTTTTTTAAGTTGATGGTACTTCTAGATACATCAAAAGGAATTGAGAACTCCATTCAGAACTATCAGAACTCTTCATTGGGGTGCCAACTTGCACACTCGACTACGACGCCCTTTACCACAACACTCGGTGGGGACTCAAGTTTATGATGTCAGACCCAAAAATCTTTGCCTTACTTACTTCCAGGGGCGGCTCGTTATGTAGAGCCAAGGAGCCATGGCACTACCTGTAGTTTCAAAGCTCAGCAAGAATTTTTAACGCCCGGTTTCTCCAACGAATCTTAACTAGATAAAACCTATCTTAAAAATAAGACGTTCTTAAAATGTAACCACAAATCAGATCTTAGCTGTAAGAAGATCTTACATTATAAGACGCCAAAAATGGCATCTTAAGATTCGAATTCTAACCTATAAAATTAGCAATGTGTAACGTGTGCCTGTTATTGGAAGTATTCATTGAAATGGCAAATAATTTATTAGAAGTGATGGATGCATTTGCATTTGATGTAGATGATGTAGAAACTGCAGATAATCCACATTACTCTCGAAAGGATTCGACAACCCAACAACCGATTTCTCATTCATTAATAATAACATACAATCTGGGCTACTCGTTTTACCTCCACCTCCACCTTAACAAAGTAAGAGAGAACTTTCTGCAACACTCATCTCTATTCCATGCTTCATGTTCGCCCACATTTTTGTTTGTAAGTTAAATTCATAGGTGATGGAATCCCATGTTTCTTCCTTCTGTTTGTTTATTGTAGCATTTGTTGTTTTATTTTCGACGATTTTGTGGACCGATACCAGCAACGCTAATAAATTTCGCTCTTTCCTGAAATTTGCACGCTTCGCACACTTTCGCTATTATTAAACCACACTAAACTCAACAACAGGAGGGTTAGAAATTAATTTGACATAGGACGGCCTGTCAAATTTACGCGAAAATGCAATGTTGCCACGTGTAAGGAAATCTTACCTAAGATATATATATATAAATTTGTTTGGTGCAACAGAACAAAAAGTTAAGAACTACTTAAAAATAAGACGTATTTTAAGATTCGTTGGAGAAACCGGGCGTAAGTAATTCTTAGAACACTTTTTCGTCAGTTACTTTAGTCTAGGAAGATAAATCGTTTTTTCTTTCTTCAAAAAACGGATTGTGTAAGTGGCTCTACTATCAACATGTTCTACGAGCTGCCACTGCTTACTTCCAAAATCTCAAAGGCTTCATTTATCTAAATAATTGTCGATCCCGCGTTATAATGGCGTACGTGATGACGTAGAAGTTCAATGTCATAGCACTCTTAACCTAACAAATTAGATTTGAAGCATTTTTCTCCAAACTTTGAAAAAAATACATAAATATTTCCATACACTTTTTCCTCGCTCTCAATAAGAATGGCTTTTAGCTCTACACATCCGTTGCATTTTATGCTCCATAAAATTATATTGCGCTCTTTCACACCTCTGAAGATTTATCGCTTTTGGGCGATGACTTCGAACGTATTTGCCGCTTTGATTCGGCTTCGTGCGATCCCGAATTAAGTCGTGAATAATTGAAGAGGAGCAATTTGATCTAAAATTCGAGAGCTCTGCGTGTGTATCGTGGAATATTAAGTGGGAAAAGTCAATACCGAGACGTTACGAGAATTATCCGTCGAGTGTCGAGTTAATAATAACATTAAACTTCCCCAAGTCTGCGACGTAATTGAGTGCTGACGTTTATTCCGGGAACGAAATCGAATTACTAATCGCAGATCCCTTAAACGTTTGGTGTTTTTTTTCCCTTGGGGGGGATTACACTGGGATTAAATAAGTAAAACGGAAGTGATTTTAAACAGTTTATTTAATTGTTACATCTACCCACTGATTAGACTTTTTTTACATCTTGAGTGACAGAAATGCCATTAGGTTATTACGAAAATCTCACTCGAGAATCTTGCCGCGTAGTTGTGCACATCATTTAGAACGTTCTCCATGGTGGAATAGTCAAAACTAAAGAACAATAAACAGTCGATGTCTTTTGTAAGTATACCACTATAGTGTGATCAACGGATCTTTGCGTCATTGCCAAAAACAGAGTGTTCTCGCTGTGGACAACGTACGTACACACATTATTGCGCCTCATTTAACTTATCGTAGAGGGAGTAAACGCATAAAAATGATAAGTGATACTTTTCACTTTCTAGTGTTTTTCACTGAAGATGCCAAAAACGTCTAATCTATGGGTGGATATGGTATAACTCATACAATTCATTAATTGAAGCGAGACGAACATTTGTGGCGAAACCTCACTCGCATATTGAGCATATTTTCTTCAACAAAAAAAAATGAGAGAATCCGTTTGCGTCTATGTTTCCACAAGAAAAACGTCGCCAGTATTTATCTTAATAGTATTATAAAAATATCCGAGATAATCATGCACTCATGCAAACTAATTTGAAGTTGATAAGGATAGCCTACGCAAAACCTGCAATTATATTATCTTTTGCGTCATAACATGTGATGTACCATATGTTCCACTGGTAATTAAATTGCGGATCGACGTCGATGCACATTTGATGTAAAAGCTATGGGTTTTAAGTGCACTGTAAAGATGCACCGCAAGGGTATTTGGAATGAATGTTAAGAATGCCTAAACACAATTTTAACATTATTAAATCACAATTCATTTTCTACTCAATTCGTAGACGCTGGCAACACTTTGCTTCTCGGATAAATGAACTCGATCGGTGAACCGTTCGCGAAAATGGAAGCCTGCCAGGATTTCTGAAAGGGCGAACGATCTGGCAACATTCGTGTCAAAGGTTTTTCTCCGCAGACGTTCAGCGAGCGGAAAATCCAGACGGGGAGAACGCGATTTCCATAAATCTATCCTCTTAACGGAAAATAACTGTATAACATAGATCCTCAACTGTCGTCAATAAATAAGGTGTGTACCTCAGAATTTTGTTTGCTGAGTTGTCCCAAGGACGTTTCCAACCAACTAGTCTAGGGGGGGGTAATTAAAAAAAAAAGATAAATAAACTGGTGCTTCCGATCTCATACACCTGTTCCGTGAAATCTCCTTTTTCTTTTTGTGAAAAATTCATAGGGGGGTAATTACCCGATTACTACCCCCCCTTTGAAACCGCCACTGAGTTGGCCATACCTAAGAAAGAGAGAGAAACATGGCATTAATTATTTAAATTTAATTCAATTGAAGGGGGCCGCGGTGGCCTAGTGGGTAGCGCTCCTGCTTCTGGGCCTCGTGGTCGTGGGTTCGAATCCCATACGGGCGGTCACTTTTTCTGAATGAAAAATGGCCGCACGGGTCCATGGATGTCTAGTGGTTATCCTTTCATATCAATATATGATTTATTACAAAGAATCGGTTGTGGCAGAATAGCCAAGTAGCTTACGCTAATTTCCCTAATATCATTCACTCTCCTTAACCCGAAATCCTATCAACCATACTTCCTTTAAAAAAAAAAAAAATTCAATTGAACTAATGCAGTTTCATGACGTAATAATATGCGACATACCTCATTTATCCATCGCCAACTGCGAAACAAAATGATACAATCGTCAAAACACTCCAACGTAATGTCATTTCGGTGTTAACACGAAGGAAACATTTGAACGAGTATTTGTGATTGATGGCGCGATGGTGTGACCGATTGAGGCCAAATTACATTACCCCTTTCTAAATCTGGCGCAGGTTGTATGGTGTACATTTCCAAAGGTAATGAATGGTGACGTATAGCAGTCATCAAAACAAAGTTGGGCAAATGTATCGGAACACCTGATTTCTGGCTTTTTTTTTTATTTATTACTCTTCAAAACCAATCATCATTAACAATGTAATTCTTTCACGTACAAGTTCACTCATAATGTAATAGTAACGGTACTTTTTCACAAGGAAACTAGATGTCGGTAATGGGAGTGATTTGATTTCTGTAAACAAAGTTTGCAAAAGTCATGGCATACGATACTTTTTTAAACAGATAGCCGTGATAATAAAGGATCTCATATAATTCTTCCACGTCCAGTGAGTTCGCTCATAATTTAATAGCAACGGTACTTTTTCACACGGAAACTATCTGTTGATAATGGGAGTGATTTGATTTCTGTAAACAAAGTTTGCAAAAGTCATGGCATACGATACTTTTTTAAGCAGATATAGCCGTGATAATAAAGGCTCTCATATTTTATCTACAAGTTTTAAATATGCTGTATCGTATTATAATTAGCTTATGTTATTGATTATACTATTTGAAATGTATTTATATCAAATGATGACCTGTGTAATCAATGACATACAATTTGTTTTTTTTTTTGTTGAATTTGGTTCTCGTTTATCACCATAATATTATCCTAGATAATGATGTAAAAATCGCAACTATACCTCATTTAATAACCAGGCGGACTAAATCAAATTATAGCCGCGAAAATACTTTATTGTGATTGGCCAAACGGGCGCCCAAATTACTAAAACGGCAATGGCCGCTGTTATGATCAGCTGATCCGTTACCGTTTACTTGTGTCCCACCGTTTCCACGTATTTCGCGTCAGTTTTTGTGTTTTTAACCAGTTATTTCTCCCGTTGAAAGTGTAAGAATCGGTTCTATCAAAAACTCATCCTGCGATCTTCTAGGAAACAGTCATTTCATTTTTAACTATGGATAGATGCCCAGCACTAGTTCGGAGTCATTTTCTGCCCCCCAAGAAACGGAAAAGGTTGGATTTGAGAGCATTAACGCCAAAATTAACGTATATAAACTTTTAATACAACAGGCTTTAAAATCTACTGTCGTTGTACACAAAATTGTCGATTCATAAGGTAAGGGTAGTGCAAGTAATCAAATCATAAACATGTATAATATTTAGGACAGGCTAACAGTACGGTGTTTCGCAAAATTAGAAAGAAAATTTGCCTAAAATTTATTTATGTATTGTTAAAATTATTGAATGAATGTTACGGGTAAACGAATTTTAAATAATTTAAACTTTAGCGCCAAAATATTTCTGGTTACTTTTTATAGTGAAAATGTGACTTTCGGCTTTAGTCCGCCTGGTTATTAAATGAGGTATAGTCGGAATAAATAGTACAAAATTGTGGAACTAACCAAGTATGGTACAATCGCGCAGAGGTGACAGTGACTCATCGCTCCATGTTGCCTGAATTATTATATTTATCCAGTCGCGATTATTAGATCGAAAAAGCATGAGTCACTGTCACCTCTGCGCGATTGTACTTTACCTCATTTTACCGACCTTTAATATCCATACTTTGGTCAATGGATCTTTGCGTGCACGTCATATACAGCTGAACCTAGCTCCGACAACATCTTCACGCGTTTATTCTCTCGAACAATAAGATAACTTAAATTAGATGCAATCATCAAGGCGAGAAAACTCAGTCTTCAATAATGACGCACATGCAAAGATCCATCGTCAAAGTATATCTATCCATGAAATGACAAGTGAAACCGTTCCCTGTCAACGCGGAGGAGCAAATATGGCCGCTGTGCGAAACCGCCCGTATAACTTCCAATTAGTCACACTTTATAGCCCGCTCTGCGGTTAATTAAGTCCTTCCTTCCCCTCGGAAATAAATATAAAACTAGGCACGACCCTCGCTTATGTCAACGTGTCAAGGTCAATGCCGCACGGACATGCCCTCCCTCCTGATTATTAGATAAGGACGGAGGTCGCGTATGAAAGGGGATTAAGGAGTTGGGTAGATGGGCAGGTGAAAAGTGTTGCGGGTTGTGTGTGATACAATCACGGTATTTTTATCTATTTTTAACGGTTCGTGTTAATAACAAAAGGATCAAGATGTATAAACATGAAATGGTATAGACGCTTGCCTTGAGCAAATTTAGTGCACGTTTACGTCAGTGACGGTTCGCGGATTTTTTTCTGGTACGGCCGAGGAACAAGAGGTGGCAATACAGATAGGTGCGGTCACGCAGCTAGCCGTCTCTGCAACTGATCCTACCTCTCTGTATTGCCACCTCTTGTTCCTCGGCCGTATCAGAAAAAACCCCGCGAACCGTCACTGGTTTACGTATTGATCAAGAACCTTCAAAATGAATGTATATACAGATCGAGTAAAGTACGTTTGGCACAGGCAAATTCCATGGGTGCGAGAGCGCTGGAAATAAGAGATACACGTTCTTTGAGTTGAAACGGGTACGAAGACGCGTTCTTAGGAGGGATTAGGCGGCTCCTTATTGGCCGTACGCCTCGGGCACTGTTGCCCATCTAATCTAAGTATGAGTACGCGTCTTCGTACCCGTTTCCACTCAAAGAATGTATCTCTTATTTCCAGCGCTCTCGCACCCATGGAATTTGCCTGTGCCAAACGTACTTCACTCGATCTGTATGTGTAGACAATTATAAGTATGATTTTTCTACTTTGGATTAATAATCGACGTATTGTTATATCATGAACAGTAAACAAACAGTACAATGAGATATTTTATTTTACAGTTTTTGCTCATTAAATTTTAGTCGTCGCGATTGGCAGTACTTAAACTTGACAGATGTCGACATCAAAATGTAAAATTGCCGTTAACGATCATCCATAGGGTAATTTGGAACCCTCCAATTCGTTACATACTGAAAATGTTCGAAAATGCATAATGGGGAGTTCACCACCGGTATCACTAACAAGGGGAGGATCAGATGTGTGACTCACCGATTTGATCCATCTTTGGTACACGTGTAGGTGTGTAACAGGTGCAAGTAATAGGGCGCACTATTCAGCCGTTTTCGAGAAAATTATTCACAAAAAGCTCTTCCATTTGTTTATTACTAAAGATGATTTGTTCAGTTTTACTTTGATTTAAATGCAGTTTATTTGACGCAAACCATTCCTCAACCTTTGATTGCATGTCGCTCATCCTATTTACTAGTTCCTGGATGTTGTTATTAGTTACAGACACGGATGTTTCATCCGAAAATAAAATAAACTTTGACATCTTATCACAGAGAGGCAGGTCATTTATATAAATGATAAACAAAATTGGGCCTAGGACTGATCCTTGGGATCTTTTTATTTGCTGTATGTTTATGTACCATTTATGTTAACGAAGCAACACCGACCTCCGTGGCGCATCGGTAAAATCTCTGGTTCGCAATCGCAAGGTCCGTGGATCGAGCCCCGTTCAATAACGTTAGTAAATTTTCTTTTTCTATAAATAATCTTTATAAATCCATGAGTAATTCAAAATGTTAATTTTAGAATAAATTATATTAATTTTATTTTTAAGAGAAGTATTTAACAAATTAAACAGGAAATTGAAAAATCAATATTTTTATTTCCTTAATCACTTGTGCAAGATGTCGAAACAACTACTGTTTCACTTGGTTCTATGACCAATTGTAACATCATCCAAGTTCGTGCAATCCTTCATCACCCGAATAGCGCAATAGCGTATATAATTAGCGTATAGAACTTTTTTTATATTTCTTTATTTATTTATTTATTTATTTATTTATTAGCTTTACGTATCCTGTTAATATAATATGTGCAAAATAATATATAAATAAAGTTAATCACCCAACAAATTTAGGACACAGGATTTGCAGGCGGAGTTCACAATGTGTTCTTCCACTCAAACCCATTATTCTCTTCCACATGATGGTATTCCCGATCAGCTTCAGATTATTACCATTTTGGTATTATTTTGGCCGTTTCTGGCTTATTTATAGCCATTTAATATGGAACTATTTTGTTGCGACATTTTGTGTCAGCGTGACATTATTATTATTATTCAGACTGGAAATACAAATATTGATTTTTCAAATTTATTTATTTTGTTTTACACCTAAAAATGAAATTAATATAACTGATGCTGAATTTAACATATTTAAATACACATGGATTTATAAAAACTATAAAAAATAAAATTAACCCAACTTTCATCAGCGGGGCTCGATCCGCGGACCCTGCGATTGCGAAGCAAAGATTTTACCAATACGCCAAGGGATCGGTAACTTTGAATGACGTTTTATTAACATAAAACGTACATAAATACACTGGAAATAAAGAAATCATGTTTTCTCGAAAACGGCTGAATTACTTGCACCTGTTACACTCCTAATCATGACCTACAAGTGTGCCAAAGATGAATCAAATCGGTGAGTCACACATCTCATCCTTAAAAAACGGACGCGGACAATCGAACGGGCGGACGCACGAATTCAACAATCACCGCAACACAACATACACTGGCGAAAAGTTTGCAATTTATTATATTCACACTTTGTTTGCAAAACGAATAGCACGGAAGAAACAGCGAGGGTACAATGTACGTTTTATTCGCGTTTTATTTTAATGTCGTAAGCCTATTTAAAACGTATACGTTTCGATTTTCACCGCGTAGCGAACTGCTTTCGTGTTTAATCAAGCGTATGGTAAAAACCGTGTCCATTAAATAAGGTGGTAATCTGCAATGATAAGGAAATCTTGGAATTTCTACTATACCCGGAATGAGTAATTTGAATCGTTATCAATTGTAAAAACTGTTTGTTGCACGATATTTGTAAAAAGCAAAACAGTCAGTGTTCTATCTTGTTGGTGTAAACGTTGTCGTTGTGTCATGTTTGATTCGTGTACTTACAAGTGAGTAAATTTATAACTCTCACCCTTAACCGCTTGCGATGCACGTTTTTATAATGTCTTGTTGGGTGCCAATTGTCCAGTGAAAAAACGTTCGCATCCATCGTAAGTTGGCAGGAAACCAGACATAAAACTGGGCAGTAGTTTTATTAAAAAAAAGCAGCTATTCTACCATGTTTTGTTTCGTAGCCTCTTCTGGCGAACTTTCACGAGCCGCCCCTGAGTCCAAGGTCATCTCATCACGCTCAGTTCCTCAACTGCACGTTTGGTTTTAACATTGCCAAACCACGTATACATATTAAGTTAATGGGAGGTAAAATGCATTCAACAAAAACGAAATACTATTTCCGATGTTTACGTCTACAATTCCGCCGTCGGTTCAATAAACATCGCATGCCTGACCTTAGGGTTCCACAGTTGTTTACGTTTGTCCGTAATACGGGGCATTTACGGATCGATTATTCAAATTACAGTTTTTAATCAACAAATGTTAATTTTTCAAACACACGTGCGCTCTTGCTCATCAACGGAATTAAACCATGTCACCATCATACATTCTCATTACCAATATATTGGCGTGAAGAATGTCCTTGTACATCCTACTGTTAATTCAAATCATCATTAGTGGCTGAATGGTCGGAGCATATGCCAAAAAAATATATTGTTTTAAGATTACTCGTTATTATAAAAGAGACAGAGTCAAAGGCAAAATCAAGATGTCCATTACGGAAATAAGATTCAATGATGAAACGCTTGTGAAGTTGTGAGAATACCATGATTAAATCAAAACTGACTTTTAATTGACATAAAGTCAACAACGTGCTGAACTAATCTAAGACCGTGATTTTGTTTCTCACGGCCATGCCTTATCTGAATATTTTTTATACATATGGTATAATATAATTACCTGGGGTTTTTCAGCCTGCGGATAATGTTTTCGCTATGAAACATTCACTCCAATGAAATTAATTTATCAAGTAGTTTGGGGATTGAACCGCTGAAATATTAGCGGCACCAATGAATTCTGGTCCAGGCGAAGGGTGAGAGAGAAAATGCTCGTAAACTTGCTTCTGTATATAAATACATTTTCCACTGGATTGATTTATTCAAATTGCCCACATGATGAATCACAGTTTCCTACACTCTATCGACTCATAGAAAGCGGACTGTGTAAGGTTAATCTAAGCGTGAAATTCATCATCGTTTGATTTGTATTTGAAATCATTTCAGCGTACGCTCGCACAGATGATTTCAAGCACTTTATCTCCATGCTCCATATATTCAAGGATGAATAACATGTTTATAATAAATCAATAAACAAATCTGTTCTTGAAAGATGTTAACAATATAAATATAAATACTACTAAAATCATTTTGTTACAAAAAAAAGCTCAACCTTGCGGATTGATGGAATTGTCTTGAACTTTTTTTTTTGCTGGGGAAGTCCATGGAAGATTGTTTGGATTCGGGTTGAAAGTGGTGAACCCAAGTAACAATTTGTGCCGTGAAGCCCTCTTTTTCTTCAATATACCGAGTGAGGTGCTGCAAGGACAGACCCATTCTGTTCATTTTGTGTTCCTCGGACAACTGACGGGGCACTCTAGATATATGACAAGCATATATATGCTGCCATCTGCTGGCAAAACATGCCCTCGTAATTTAAAACGATGTAAGGTACACTGATATTTGAGGCTTATATATATTGACTTACCCTCGTATATCAATCATGTTTTTATCTGTGTGTTTTTTTTGTAATACATATAAATAAAGGTGATAGAAATTATAATTACTGGGTGTCGAGAACCTTCGAAATAATACCATGTGTTTATTGTAAGGGGTTGCGGTGGAAAAATGCAATTTTTTAAACGTATGTATTTGATACAGAGAAAATCAATGGGAATATCGATACATAATTTTTCTTAATCCAGATTTTACTTAATAATAATCATAATTTATTCATGTTACAACAAAGGGCTTACATTCGTCACTTATGACAGTGACAGTAATGACATTGAAGTGAATACGTTTGCAAAATTGCATTTTTCCACTGCCACCCCTTATCAAAAATTATAATAAAGTTACAGTAAATTCAATTGATTAAGGGCCGCTTTTACAATCGTCGGATAAATGATGGTTAACTTATACCCTCTTTAACTAATCCCATCGTTTATCTCTCAGTTAACGCACGTTGCCTTTTACAAACGCTTAGATAGATTTTCTCCCGAAACGCCAACGTTGGCAGCATTGAGGATACATGCGGTTGCGTAGTTTATAGAATTGGCATTTTTCGTTTTGCTTGCGGAAAGGTTAGAAAGTTGTGTTTGTAATAATTGATGCGACCCTCGAGCTTCTTTTCAATATTCCACCTAGAAATATGCCAGAATGCATGTTTTTTATAAACTAGTTTATCGCCCTCTAACGGCCCCTGTATGTAATACCGATTGCAGATCGCTATAATGCCGGTATGGTGCGTGTGCTTGCTGTGCGCATTGCCCGAGATTTATCTGCTGCTCCAAGCTCCGGATAAGATAACTGCGAGTTATCTGCTTCTTAACCCTAACCTTGCTTTAACTAGGCATTGTAAAAGCGTATTTTCGCATTTAATCCGGAGATAGTGTTAACCTTAATTTAACCGACTATTGTAAAAGCGGCCCTAAGTCAATTGAATCCATGTAAAGGTGGAAACGCCAAAGTGGCGCAATCTATTGCCTGAATGTTGTAACTGGCATAACTACCGGCAGATATAGGAATCGATAGTTATGCCACTCAGATTGGTTTTAGTACAACAGTCAGGCAATAGATTCCGCCACTTTGGCTTTTCTACCTACATGTGGCGACCATAGATTTTCATATATAACCTAGATATCTAACTCCCGCTTGCAAGCTGCTTGGAAAGTGAAGCCTCAAGGTCGCATGGCGGCCATTTGTAGTAAAGGAAATATGGAGGTAAATTTGAATACGAGGTGTTAAAATAATACTAGATATGATATTGTAAACACAAATAAATCGTTATTAAATAAATTTCTATTCCTAAAATACTTAACACACTATAAATTTAAAGGTATTCTTACAGCCAGACGCTGAACAAGAAGCAGGCATTTTGAGGTTAAGTTACTGAATAATTGATCTCAATAACTCCAATTAATTAAATCACTTTAAAACTATATACCTTATATCACAATATCGTTTATATATGATTACAACTACAATTATGAATTGTATAAAGCACTTTTCAATTGTCACACGTAAATAAAACAGATTGTTTACACTTTTCACCTTCCCTGCAAATGGCTGCCAAGGCTTCACTTTTGCGAATTGAGTTAGGTATCTAGGTTATATATGAAAATCTATGGTGGCGACAAGCAAAAAAAAATATTTTACAAATAAAATAAAAATTACCGCTTCAGCGCCATCTATGAAATATTTTTCATATTTTTTTGCATAACTGAGTTTATGACAGTGAAATAATATTTCGTAGACCGTAACAACATCGAAAAAGTATTTTTTCAATAAGCCCAATCAAAGCAGCATGGGCGTGAAGTGGTTAACGGTGTTTAGAATATTTATATCCCAATAGTAATTCCGTTTTCTCATCTGTGCAGTTGATGAGATCTGAAAAGTCTAAACTGGTTTTTAGGTCTTCTGATGGGGAAACAATATTTAATAAATCTGTATAATTTTTGATTTGATATTTACATGAATGCAATTGCTATGGTTATATGGACAAAGTTTTGTTTTAATTTTCATGTTATACTTTTTTTTTATTTGTTGTGTAGGAAGCTTCTACTTCGTTATACATGCTTTCGTAAGGAATAAAACACTTTTCACTTTCCATAACGCCTTGATTTATTCGTTTGTCTGCAGTTTCAGAAACTCAGCTTGCCATTATCAAAACTGAAATCAAACGAATAAATCAAAGTAAAAAGTGTTATACCTAAAGGAATTATTATGTAATACGTAAGCATCAATTAAGATCTGAGATAATAAAACGTGTCACGAATTGATAGTATTGATGAATACATTCTACTGGAATGCGTATATAATGGCTCGCTTTGCGGTCAGTCGGCTTTTGTGGTGCTTATCTCTTGCATTTATAACTCTATTGTATGCTCTATCAGCGGTTTGAGGTCACTAACGAATGAGCATGTATATCTGCGGTTTATTTAATTACGTTACATTAATCACTGCATACGTACATTATATTTCATGACTCAAAATAACGATGCATATTTTGTAAACTAATTGTAAACTAATCTGTGGTGGCCAACCTGTGCTGTCAAAATTTATCCGGCCCACTGCAGTGATAAATTATCCAAAGAAATGCAATGCACTGATTTTTTTTTATCTCTGTTACTTTTAATTACTAACCTTAGTTATGTTTTTCCCCAATCAGTCATTTTTTTTAAATTTACAAGGTTTGCTCTCCGGGCGGTTCGATCAACTTACGGCCCATGGCTCTGTTGTAAAGTATGTTCATTAAAAAAAAGCCTAAGTGTGCCATAATTTTTTACTTTTTAAAATTTAAGTTGGTAACACATATTGAGGTTATGTTACTTATGTTATGTTCCTGCCGATAAATTCATTTGCTTTGACAAACGACACGGAGAAATCGTAGGTTCATCTTCCAAAATTTCTTGGGCTGTGTTAATAGCATCCTGAGTACGTTAGACTGGTCTACCACTTCCTGGTTTACGAAGACCTAAGGCCCACTTGCACCATTATAATTAAGCTATGCTTAAAGCATTCTTAAAATATAAGTAACATTTAAGTGGGTATTTTGCTTGCACCATATTTTAAGCACACCTTAAGCAAAACTTTAAATAAGTCGTCGTAATGGACTGCTTAAAATTTAAGTCTGCAAACATAACCTTCAATTCGTTCCGTCAGTGGTCCCTTGTGGCAGATATTTATGCACAATACATTATTTTCAATAACAAGACTCCTAGAATATTTAAAATGGCCCTTGAAGAACTAAATAAAATAAACTTTTTTAAAATTACTTGGCCTGACTCAAAATACTGGCTAATAATGACATAACCTCTTTTTTTTACGCACCGAGATTTCTTTACGCGCGCATTTGCCTTCAAAAATATTTAATTAAGCATTGAATTCTTAATAATTATGGCGAGTTTCACTATTTCCGTGTTCGTACAGCAACGATGTTCACGTAAAAAGACTCGCAGGCATTTTATGTCAAAATCAGCTGAGAAAAGGACATGAAAGGACACCTATGTCGCCATCTTTAAAAAGTGAAAATCGCCAAAAAACGTTTAAAAGTGAAAAGATTTTGCGATGTTGCAAAGCTTGCTTACTAAAGTAATTGTATTAATTCCTATGGTGCATGACTTAAAATATCCTATTTTACAAAGTTAGACTTAACGAAAAAATTGTGCAAGTGCGCCTTAGAGCAACAAATGGCCCCTTTGATGGCTGCATATCGTATGTCATATATTTTGCATTAGAAAGTGACTCCTGGCGACACGACATTCGAATATAATAACCTAGCGTAGCACCGCGTTGATGTCACGCCGTCCGGAGGGCCGGTGAAAGTAAGACCAAGTAAGACAGTTGCTGTTTAGTGCTTAAAGTGTCAAAAAGGCAATACAATTTATTGAATGTTCAAGCATAGCTTTGTGCAACACTGAATTTTTAACGTGGTCTGACAACGAGTGTTACTTGTCCACACTGGCACCCATTGTAGTCGGGCTACAATGAAGTGAAATTAATCTGCACGGTCGTTAAAATGCAAAATATGCTCTAATTTGCATTTTACACAGTAGAGAGGAATAGACTGGGGGATGTGTAATTGTTCTGCGTTGGGTGGATGTACGTTGGAAAATTAGTACGATATTTCACTGTTTATTTTTAGCTGTTTTGTTCGTAAAATAAACAAAGCACGTAAGAAATAATGGTGTTTGAATAAAATCATGCTTCGTTTACATATAATTTCTGCCGATATTGATTCATAACCTAATTCAGTGACATTACCGGTAATCGTGTGGCATTTAGCAAATAGGTGCTGTTCAATTATTTAAAACAGGCTGTGATTCGATATGATTTTGTATACGAGTTCCCTTACGAATAGTTCTGTTTGAGTGAACGTACAAATTGGTGCTAATGATAGTCATGTGATCAGTTACAGAATATACAGCCACGTTAATAATAATGATAATATTTATTGACGTAAAAATACTTTTTAATGCGCATACAGTAAATATACAATTTCAGTGGAGGTACATCACATATTTCTAACTAGATTAACTTAACTCCTTATTGCATGATTTTTTATTTTTATAAAACAAAAATAATTATGAATACCTTTCACAGTAATTGGGAAAAATATTTAAAAAATTTAATATCTATTTTTTACAGAAATACAGGTTTTGAGATTTCTGGCATGCAATGTAGTAACGGAACCTTATTTCGTATGACATAATAGAAAATAATTTCTGTCTTTATTTAACTCTTTGCTGCATACGGTACTACAATTTGAACCACCAAATTTAGGCAAGCTGTGACACATCGGCCTACAAAATAGACCACAAAGTTTGCGGTTTAACGACTGTCAATACATATAATGCAAATTCAAATTCTGGCAAAAATCTCCCGTTTCCAGATGCCTATTAAAACTAGATATTTTCTTCTAGGCAACCCTATTAGTCTCTAAAATTAATGTAAATATAAATTTTTACCACTAGACGCTAAATAAAGCTAAAATATATGCAAACTGCTTTGTGCCGTATATGAGACATCATGAGACTAGATCAGATTTAAAGAAATGAATTAATCTCAGAGATGACTACTATGTTTCTCTCTCTCAGGCATGGCCGACTCAGCAACAAAATTCTGTCACTCACACCTTATGATTAGCAAAAGCTGGCACAAAGAGGAATACAATGTACAACAAAATTAAACATTTAAACAATAATAATTACAATTACCGGGGGGAAAATAGGAATAAGGATATGTACAGTATGCCAATAAAGTTTTTTTTTTTTTATAATCATTAAGCTGTTCAATATGGTTAGGTAGTGTATTAAATAGACTTATTGCCGAATAATGCTCGGCCTCCCTTCTCTATCCTCTGTCAGATGTGTTGATTCACCGATCTGACAAATTTATATAACAATATGTGATTTAAAAAAAAAAAAAAAAAACTAAACTCTGTTCATATCCAAGAGACAGCAAGTGTAAACACAATGCTGCCTCTTGTATCTGAACGGACGTTACACCTATAAAAAAAAAACCTTTATTTGGCATAACCTCGTATAACAATTCAAAAAGAAAACTCAAAACTTATAAGCTTAACCTCCATTACACCAAGCAAAATAAAAACTACATTTCTACATTTTGAGCAGCGGCAACTTTCATTGTTATTACATTAAATCTAAATTACGGCGATGAATCTCAAACTTCCTAAATTAATATCCGAACTAGTTAATTACCCGACCGTTTATACATGCATAACGGAACTAACGATACGGAAACATCTTCTCGCAGGCTTAATTACGAAGTGTTAGCATTGAAATTATCATTAGGATCGAATTATACCCGGGAACGGGTCTAATTAAGCATTTATACGTTGTTCAAATATTTGTAGAAAACAGAAGATTGAGATACATAAAAAAGTAAATGAGATCTATATGATAATTAAAATTTGTGGCATAGCAGCGCAAACTCTATATTTAAAATATACAAAAAAAGGTAATGGAAATCCAACAAAACTTTCATTTCATTTAATTTATTTTACGGAAATCTCCTTTACAATTTACAATCCATACATTCCGTATTCATTTACGTAATTTACAAAAAAATTGAAATACAAACAAAATAACATAAACATATAAATTGCTATTAATTACTATTAAGTTACTTTTAATATCCCAAATGATTTAAAACGGATACTCAGATGATAAACTTCGATTAAATCTTAAATATATATTAAATAAATAAATAAATAAATAAATACATAAATACATAAGTACTTAAATACTTCAAACTCAAAAAAGCATAACTCATTCGACACCCCAAGAGCTTCCTCCAGACAGTAATTTCCATCAGCCAAGAACCCGTAATAATTTATTAAGTTACTGTAATGTAGATTTCACGGAGTTAACAGAAAATGAATTGTTTTTCTTTAAAATGTTTTATCATCATCATTAGACCGTGTGGACTCTTTTCGTGACCTAGGAGTTATGATGGACAATAAGTTCAGCTTTAGAGAACATTATCGGAAAATGATTACTGACTGTCAGAAAATATTTGGATTTGTTCATGGTGATGGTTGTGACCGTTACTGCGTGGTAATTCATTATAAAATCACTGAATAAAATGATAATGACAGTAAAACGTCGAAACTTAAGTCGTGATATGTATGTATATGAAATATTTGTACATACATCAAATAAATTGTGGTAAAAAACATAGTAAGTGTTTTATTCAGTGATTTTATTTGGATTTGTACTTCGTAATACTTAAAGTATTCGGAGAGAGTGTGTTTATTTCTTAATTTGTACGGATTTGATTATTATTGATGTTTTATTTGATTTTTAGTTATTTTAGTTATTTTAATTTTAAGGTTTTTCTACTTTACTTTAACATGCCGTTTAATTTGGTATATAAGTATTGTTGTATTTTTCCCTGTAGTTGGGTGTTAAAATGTGTTGGGAAATAAAGTATTATTATTATTATTATTATGAACATGTTAAAAAAATTTCAAAAAATGCAACTTTTTTTAATAATTTTAATAATTATCGTAGATCATTAAAGTATTTTTCATCAGAAGAACGAGAGAAATTGATTGCCGTTAAAAAATTTCAGCTATCTTTAATAGCAAAAAAATTAGTCTGTCACCATGAGGATTTTGGAAAATTTAAGAAAATATTTGATTTTTCAGACTTTGATCGGCCGTAGCGGCTAAACGAAAACTCCAAATTGAACGCGGTTTGCAAATCTGAGCTCCTCGTACGTCAATTAGTCGGATTAGAGATTTTAAATTTTTGATGAAAACACGAAAAAAGACATGACTAACCCCCTTGGAAATTTTGTTAAAAAATGCAACTTTCTTAAAAATCATCGTAGACTATGAATTATACCTATTTTTTCATCAGAAAGACGAGAGAAATTGATTGCCGTTCAAAAATTTCACCTATCTTCAATAGCAAAAAAATTAGTCAGTCACCATGAGGATTTTGGAAAATTTAAGAAACTTTTTGATCGGCTGTAGCGGCTAAAAGAAAACTCCAAATTGAACGCGGTTTGCAAATCTGAGCTCCTCGTATGTCAATTAGTCGAATTAGAAATTTTTAATTTTTGATGAAAACGTGAAAAAGTACACAAGTACATCCCTTGGAAATTTTCTTAAAAAATGCAACTTTTTTAATAATTATCGTAGACCATTGAAGTATACCTTCTTTTTCATCAGAAAAACGAGATAAATTGATTGACGTTAAAAAATTTCAGCTATCTTCAATAGCAAAAAAATTAGCCAGTCACCATGAGCATTTTAGAAAATTTAAAAAAAAACATCGATTTTTCAAACTTTGAACGGCCGTAGCGGCTAAACGAAAACTCCAAATTGAACGCGGCTTTCAAATCCGTGCTCCTCGTGTGCAAATTAGTCGGATTCAATTAAAATCGGCGATTGAAAATTTTTGACGAAAACCTGAAAAACTACCCAAGGGTCCCCCCTTCTTACTTTTTCTCAAAAATTGGCTTTGAAATAATTTCCTGAAGAAACCACTGCTTCGATTCCGGATTTCTACACATCACTGGAAAGATCCCTTCAGAACGCTTCGGAAAATGTACTTTCGCAAGAACAAATGTCAATTTGAAGCCCGTGACGCGTCAGCAAAGAAAACTCGAAAATGGAAAAAATCGAAAAAAACAACTTTTTTAATAATCATCGTAGACCATTCTTTTCATCAGAAAAACGAGAGAAATTGATTGGCGTTAAAAAATTTCAGCTATCTTCAATAGTAAAAAAAATAGCGTGTCACCATGAATATTTTACATTTACAATTATATGTAATGCATTTTGTATATACAAAAACGTCAGGAGAAATACAACTAAACAAATTTGTAACAAAAATAGTCCGCCTTGCAAACACAAAAATTTATATAATGCATCCTAAAATGTATTGTTTTTGGCAATGCTTTTTATAAATGAGATTTTCACATTTAACTCTTTTCAAAAGAAATAATTTTAATTTGTGGAATAACACCCTACTGATTGATCTTAAATCCTTTGTGTACAATACATCACCAGATATTTTATTCCATACGGGCCTTTGTATCCCAACAAACAGTTTTTTGCCTTTAAATCATAACCGACAGAATTTAAGCACCAACCCAATATTATTTCGCATTTATTTCATAACCTAATTGTTATATTTTCTCCGCAGAAAAATGCCCGCACCAGAGCCAGCGCCCGAGAATGGGGTACCCAGGTCAGAGCTCCAAGAACTACAGTACAAAGCAGGACAGGTCACAGATGACGTGAGTTACTCCCTCCGGCCCCGACGCCGAATACGTCTAATCAATTTTCCCTTTCTTCTTCTTGCAGTCCCTCGAGAGCACGCGGCGAATGCTTGCCCTCTGCGAAGAGGTAAATATCAATCCCTGTAGCCCTAAGAAAGCTGCCGAAGCTTAGCCTTTAAAACAAAATCCGATGAAATAACTGTAACTGTGTGTGCTACCCCTTACTTTTTATTCGAAGCACCCACGGAAAGCATACGATCCCTGGGTGCTGGAAACACTGTGATCCGATTATCTCTTAATCTATCTTAATTATTTCTTTTTGGTCTCACTTGATTTCACCATATGAGCTTATGACCGTGTGCTTCTCTCACTGATAAATGTGCTTTGTTTTGTAAATGTAAGTGTTTTGTTTTTATTTTTTACGGGGGGCGTTAAAGAGATTTAATTAAGATAGTGACTAACCGTACGAGTTTAGGGGGAGGAGGCGGATGCGGATGCGAACAGGACAGATTTATGCCGTTTTAGGTGGATGTCGCCACACGTTTTATATATATATATATTATAAATATATCTCTGTGCTGCATGGTTGTTCTGTCTCTTATCTCTATTCTCTCTGCAGAGCAGGCCTACCACTCGCCGGTGCGAAAATTTAATTCTAGTTTTTATTGATTGTAATGAGTAACTATATAAATGTACTCGTGTACCGGTGTTGTCGTGTTTGGTTATGAAACGGCTGCTTGTATGTTGTGGTGGGGGTAGTCCTGCCGAGTGGCTGCCAGAGTGTGCTGTGTTCCATGTACAGCTACATTCCACACACATACTTGCAGACCAGACACAACCACTGCCATGACATATGTAAACTTGAAAACTAACCTATACTGAAGACCCCTTTACTTACTAATACTGACTATATCTTTCTGTCTGTCTATGGATTATATCGATGTTTTTTATTTTGCCAACAAAACTCCCTCACCACTGGGGCCCCGTCGAGCGCGACACTGGAAAGGGAGCAGCTTGTTTGTGTTTTGATTTTGGGAACGTCTCGGAAGTTACGTTTTAAATCTCACCCAAACCATAATGCTGCATCGTAATCTTATTGGAAATGTTGGCTTCAAGTGTTGCATGCCCGGCAAGATTTAAAACATAACGTAATCCGAAACTATAGTTTGTCTGTGCTGGGGACGCGAGTGCAAGTTCTACCCTACCTTTCTTATACTACTGTTACTACTATTATCTGTGTAGCTGTGTGTAAGTGTACTTACTGTACCGTTACAACTGTTAACAACCAGCGTTCATACGTACTGTTACTAATTACAACTCAACTGACATGTACTAACATACAGTGTACACTGTTTGTGCTGCTAGAGCAAGGAGGCCGGGATCCGAACCTTGGTCGCTCTTGATGACCAGGGAGGTGAGTCCTCTCTCTCTCTCTCTCTCACTCTCTCTTATAATACTCTCTTATATATATATGAATTCGCTCCGACTTTAATCGTCCATGAACCATCTCAAAATAACCATTTCTTCTCAACATCAACTTCATATCCACATTCATTCCACTCATTCAACGGCCGAAACAGAATTGCCCGGCAAATTTGTTTCGCCGGTCACATTACGCGCACCGAATCTCGAATAACACGGATTCTGTGCGCGTATAACTGATAAGATCATACCACTACCCCTAATAAATGTGTTTTTAAAGCTGTCGCTAGTTTTTTAAAATACGTTACCTTGATTATACTGAGAAAATACTAACAGTCTGCAACACTCATGTCACACTGCATGCCGCTTTGCTTGTCTGCGCAGCCACCTTTTTGGTCCCGTCTGTATATTTAGACACTCTCAGTAAATTCGCTTCATCACTTATATATATATCTTAATAGTATTTTACAGATGTGTGTTTATATGTATTTCGGTGTTACGTTTATTTTTGATTGTGATTAAGACCTTTACGTTCCGTTTTACTTACATAGTTAGTTGGGTGTTTTTGTAGAGTACAGATGCCGGTGTCCAGACGCTGGAGGCCCTCGATCACCAAGGCGGTAAGGATTACTATATAAGAGTCTCGATATATGATCCAAAAAACTTACCACCCCCCGCTGTTGTTTTACTTACTTACTTATGACTACTCTACTTTTATTATCCTTGTTGTATTCACTAACCAGGTGTGTGGGTACGCTGTATTAATCAGGCGGTCGGACGATGCTGGGACGATGCCGAGGGGCCTCTCCGTTTTGGTTTTCGGGGGTTGTGTGTTCTCACGTTGTGTGGTTTCCCCATAACGACGTTTCCATTTAGTTCTTGTGTGTTCTAACTCGCAATTCCATCGTGAAACTCACCCGCCACGCACGACTAACTGAGCTGTTGATGTTTGTAGAGCCACGAGGTTGGGATGAAAACCCTGGTCATGCTGGATGAACAGGGGGGTAAGCATCGTATAAAATAACCCATCGCCTAAAAACAATGTATATCCGTATATATACTCTATATATATATAACGAAAAAAAACTCTTTGTTTCTCTTTCTCTCGTCACTCCAATACTCTTATCCAAGTACAATTCTAGTTTGACAGAAATAACAATTGTAAGAATTTTATTGAAAAATATTAACAGTTAACATTGATAATAAAAGATATCTACAACTTGACACAATTACATTTGTAATTTTGTAAGATCTGCAAAGGAGGGAGGGGGTTGCTCCAGCGTGACATGGGTGTGGGGGGCTTCATAAATTATTATGGCACCTAATTTACATGAAATTAAATATTCTATAAATATAAACTGCACTAATAAATTAGAGATCTACTATTTTGTACTTTAATAGGAAAATTAAAACTTAGTGAGTTGGCTGGTTTATTTATTCAGAAAAAACAAGTAAATTTAAATATTTTAAACTTTTCACTCAAAAGATAATGAAAATACCAAAGAATATTACGTTTGGAAACTTGACGAAATGAAGACTAGTAATGCGTATGACCCCCACAAGCTTTGCGAGAAACTTTCACCTGATTGTTTAGGATCGGTATTGATTTTTGCTACAGTATTACCAAGATATTGCATGTATAGCAATTTAACCCACATTTGACCAAGATTTAAATTAAAGGAAAGTAAATTATATAATAATATATATTTATCAAAATTCAGGTACAATTTATAAATTACAAACATAATGTTTTATTAGTCTATTATGTTTTTATAAATCAAGTAATTAAGATTTAAAAACACAGAGGTTAATACATACATACATTCATTTGGTAAAAATTTAGAATTCAATAATTTTAAAGTACAAGTCAATTTAGCTAGAGACCTGCGGTCTTCCGGCCTCAGGGAGGTTATTTTTCGCTTCATGTCAAATGTCAATGAATAATCACTGAACCGAATTGAATAAAAAATGATAGATAAGTAAGCGTTAATTTTTTGACTGACATTTCCGTAAAGTAAAGATTTAAGAAAATGTCAGCTCAATTGATTAAAATTTAAAATGGGTGATAATCAGTGGAAATTTAATTTCTACATGGTTAAAAATAGGATTTTTTATTCTCTTTTCAGTGATGTACAACACCCTGTGGTTTCAATGAATAATCAGTGGCGCCTGGTGGTCTGATTCATGATGGGGCCCAGCGGAAGTAAAGATTGGTCAGGAGGGTACAATTCTAGCACACAAATAGAATTCGGCTCGCTGAGTTAACCGGTTATTTTTATTGCCAACTGTAGTACTGTGGCCCCACCATGAGTCATGCCACCAGCCGCCACTGGTTATTCATCGTAACATGGGTTGTTATACATCGTTGAAAAGAGAATAAAAACTCCTATTTAACCATGTGGAAATTAAATATGGCCTCCGTTAAGAAAGTTGGTACTCTAATCTGGATATTAATAATGGAACTTTATTTCAAAGAAATGTTAACAAAAACACCAATGCAATTGCGAACAAAAATGAAATCGTGCTGAAATAATAATTAACTTAAAATCTAACTATACTATAACTTAACCAAAATGTCACTTAACTAACGTTCAAGTTAAAATAATAATTAATTGAGTACAGTTCCGCATTCAACAATAACTGATTATATTGGCTAAATGACGTTAGTTGTCAGATTTTATTTGGTAACTTAACCGCCATCTTGAATTTTATTCTGATGTAGTTTGACTCTTCAAACCAAATGGAATTTTTAGTTATCGTTTATATATTGAAAGTTAATTCAGTTCAGTTCCGCATTCACCAATAACTGATAGACGGCTTATATTATATTGGCTAAATGACGTTAGTTGTCGTATTTTATTTGGTAACTTAGCCGCCATCTTGAATTTTATTATGATGTAGTTTGACTCTTCAAACCAAATGGAATTTTTAGTTATTGTTTATTTATTGAAAGTTAATTCAGTTTTTTCTTCATAACCTCGAAACTTTTGAAAATATTTTACTTTCATCAATAAAATCTGAGTAATGCCCAGTTTTTGATGTTTTCAAAGATTCCCAAATTTTGCCTCGGATTTATTATTATTAGGTTCGTCGACTTGATGTTGATACGGGATTAGACTACGCCTTTAATCGTAATAAATATCAACAATACTACGTTTACTGTGTGTGTGTGTGTGTGTATCGCTGTATTTTCCTGTACGCTCGCAAGTTGTTCAGGTTCAAATTATCTCCGTCTAATTTTCTGCTCTGAACTGACAGTGTACGGTTCAACCGATCGCTTCGTCGCCTGTGCGCCCCTAACACCCGGCCGACCCAAATTTTTGAACTTATCCTTCATCGGTGTTTAATGTTTTTTTTTACCTTTCTTCTACCGTCATTCTTTCTTTCTTCGTGCAAGTGACGGAATGCTTTTACATTTGTAGGCGAGTTTTAGTATGTTTCGCACACCGTCACTTCTTATGCAGCACTTTTTTGACTATTTATCTTCTTTGACCCTTTAACGACCATGAGGCACTATAGTGGCTTAGTTTAAATTTTTTGGTTACTTATAAATAAATAATCAGTGTAATTTTAAGTCTCTTCCTATTTTCCATTGGTTTTTCTTGTTTTAAGTTCTTACATTATTCATAGAAAGGAACGTATGCTTTCCGTGGTGATAAATTAAGTTCTTACATTATTCGTAGAAAGAAACGTATTCTTTCCGTAGTGATAAATTACTACGCCAGAAAAAACTCTTTGGTCGTTAAAGGTTTCATTATTAGTAGCACTAGAAAAAATGATTAATAGTTTGAATCTAGTTTTGACGAAGAATTTCTTAACCACGCGATTAAGTTGGCAGAAATTATTTAATGGTAGCGTCACTGGGCGCTAACCATTAAATGCCACAGACACCCCTTTGGATAGATTGCTGTGCAAATAATAATAAAAAAAGAAGAAATCCCTTTTTAACAGAAATTATAGATCGTTTTCTTAAAACAATTCAAACTTGGAATATGTGATGGAAATGTCGAGTTGTGATTGTAATTCTAGAATTTCTGATGGAAATGTCGAGTTGTAAATTTCTTCTCGTTGTTTTCGTAACGTGAAACATGTCCCGTTAGTCCGGGAAATATTTATTAATTCAGTTTGATGTCCGGTCTATGCTGGTAGCTCTCGGCAGGATTCGAGTAGTTTTCTCTGGCATCTTTTATCCCTGCTTCCCCGTCCGCATCCCCCGGCCATTATTTAACCTAAAAATTTTTGCATTATGTGTTTTTGTTAGTTTCGAGATTGTTTATTGTTGATGGTAGATTATTTGTATTTCTTCTATGCTTGCCGCACAGTTGGGACGTACGCTTGTATGTTAATGATATATCTCTTTGTTAAGTTCGGTTTGCAGATGAATAGGTGTTTTTTCTTCTGTTTCTTTAGAGAAATAAGACACCACCGTTTACTTTATTGACAAACTCAACACGCACACAGGGCACCGAGGAGATCTTGGCCGCCGATGAATAAATCCATTTACATGTGTAAGAAATTTATTTAGGCGTACCATAGAAACAATGGATGTACATCGTATACTATACCAATGAAATAAGTTAAATTTCTATTGAGATGCTTTTGAAATTTGTGTCGGCAGGAGGTGCGGATTTTATTTGATTTGTAGGAAATTATTTTCGATTGTTAATAAGGTGTGAGCCACAGAATTTTGTTTCAGAGTTGGCTGTGAGATAAATGAGGTATGTCACATATTATTACATCATGAGACTTAATTAATTAATCAATCTCAGACATGACTGCTATGTTTCTCTCACTCATGTCTGAGATTTATTAATTAATTAAATCCCATGATGTAATAATATGTGACATACCTCATTTATCTCACAGCCAACTCTGAAACAAAATTTTGTGGCTCACACGATATAATATGTAATGGGTGATGTCGCATATTTAAGAAAGCTCCCAACGAATACAGCCGCTGAATTAATCTAAAATGCGTGCTAAACACAAATCGAACAAAAGTTTACAAATGTAGACTAGTCGAATAGATACTTGCATAAGTTGATTTTATGCATTCGATTAGACTGATTAAATTGAGTTAATAATGAATGATATAGGGATAGCAATTAATCAAAACGGCACATTTACCTAGTGTTGGAGTAATTGTTTGACAATTGAAACTGCCATGGATATTCAAAACAATTGCAACCTGTCATTGTTTATTAAGGATGAATCGAAAGCGTCTGGGATAATTCAAGAACCTGTTGCACGATTTTCAACATTTAGGTGCATTTATGTTCTATAACAATGTGTAGTGAAAGTTTTTTTTAAATAATAAACATTTCAACTTTTTTGTTTACAAAAAGTCGTTGAAAAAACGATGTAATCATATCATCAAAGGTTGCCAGCCTTCTAGCATGTCCATTTAGTTACTGCGAAGAACAGATAACTTTCTTTTAATAAATCTAAGATTAATCTGTCAAAATTTCAAGCATCTGCCCCAATAAATGTGGACTTCACAGAACAATTACTGGAAGACGGCCATTTTTTTTTATCTCCAGCACAGCAATTTTTGCTACAGCATAATTTTCTTTGGGTAATTCTAAAGACAAGTCATTCAAGGATATTCTGTTAAAATTTGCCCTCGACAAAAATAGAATTCACAAAACAATTTCAGGAAAAAGTAAAAATATGATGCAGCTCTGGACTTTATTGGTAAGCAATGCCCAAAAAACACTTGGAGTAGGCACAGAAGTTAGTGCTTACTTGTGTACCTCTACGTTCAACCTTTGTTTACTTATTCAAGTTTTAGGATGAGCAAACAGTATTATGCCATGTTAATGTATCAGGAACACACAAACTTGGGTTGGATGTTGTTGGAAGTATTAAAAAATCCGAGAGTGCTTAAAAGTTTACCCATTGGCTATTATAATCAAAAGGTTGCTCGGATGGATCGAGTGATTTTACGAAAAAGGTACTTGTGTATTACACCGGACTTCCATAAAGAATAAAAATGAGAAGGATTTTATCGTGACTATATTTTTAGGTTACATAATTTGTCTACTGTCAATTAACAAAAATAAGACGATGTTTATTTTTACCAAGAAAGGAGTTTATTATCGACAAACAAACTGTCAAAACAGTCCTCGCACTTATAATCAATGCTCGTTTTATTGAACATTCCTAATTGACGTTCACACCAAAAGTGTTTTGGGTTTACTGAATATATTCCATACTTTAGGCGCGCAGTGTATAATCTACTATTAAATATTGGATTGATGAGGCTGTTACTTGGTGAAATTCCATAATATATGTGGTAAGTAAAACACGTGTGTTTTTTTTTGTGAATTTTCACAAATTTTTAATGTCGAAACACTGCGACATATGTTTCGCCACACAGTGGCTTCATCAGGCAGATGATTAAAAATTATTTCGCAGTAATTTGTGAAAATTCTCAACACACGTGTTTTACTTACCACACTAATCTACTGTTGTTTATTATGGCAGTTGACAGATGACGGAACCCAAGCCTTCTCGATTTTATTATGGTGTCCACAGTATAATACATAAAATTTATACTACACATTAAAACTTATTTGCAATAAAACAATTTCCATCAATCAATCTGCTGATGGATATTGCACAAGCGCATTCTGATGCAGAGGGACTAAAGTCAAAAGTTGGGAACATGTCCGTATGCGACATTTATTGCCCAGCCAATGAACCAAGATGTTCGAGACAATCAAGCTTCATAGGAAAGATCTTATGCTTTAATTATCGTTGGAAGATGATTTTATGGAGTTTTGTAAACCTCCGACTTTGAAAGGAGCAATTTATGGTGCAGCACATACCTGGATTAGAGTGAATAGATCAGTGACGGTTCGCGGGGTTTTTTCTGGTACGGCCGAGGAATAAGAGGTGGTAATACAGATAGGTGCGGTCAAGCAGCCAGCCGTCTCTGCAACTGACACTACCTATCTGTATTACCACCTCTTATTCCTCGGCCGTACCAGAAAAAAACCCGCGAACCCTCACTGAAATAGATAGAAGGTGTTATAGAGACAATAACGAAGCTTTATAGGAAAGATCTTCTGCTTCAGTTGTTGGAAGATTGATGTTAGGATTTTGGAAATCTCTGAATTTGAAAGGAGCAATTTATGCTGGAAGAAAATAATCGCATTAATAATGGTAAATTATCTATTGAAAACATAACACCTGTAATCTTAATAGAAACATACCCTGCACCAAAGATGTTTTCTTCGAGTTTGAAGAACAGAAAGTGGCGCAAGGTCAGGACAGATATGGTGGAGAGAAGTTCCAAGATAGCTTGCAATGTCCCTCAGAATATTCCTTACTCCATCAGAATACGTCAGGATTTCGAGTATCGGCCGCTGCCCGACTTGAAACTTCTTTATAGATTAGAATAAAGTTATATAAATCTCTGAAATCGACTGTTTAGAGGACATTGACAAAGAAGTAATACAGGAATGGATAGAATGTGATCACGAAGAAAAAAGGATACCCGATTATAATTAATGATGATTATCTAAATAAGCAGACTTCTACAAAAAATATCTAATGATGATGAAAATATATCATCGAAAGAAGTCATCAAGAAGCAAGAGCTGTAGTAGAATATTTTGATGGAAAATCTGAAACTGATTGATTGCATTAGTGTCCTATCACACTAGGCCACCATGGCGGCAGCACCAGTGGCGCCACCAGTCAACTGTATTAAGTGAAATGGAACATAACACGCCTGGTATCGGACTGGTGGCGCCACCAGTCGAATCCGGTCGACCAGACTTTACTGGTGGAACAACCAGGATGCCGACTGCCTGGTGTCTCGGCTGGTTGTTTTACTCGGTGGCTGGATCCACTATGGTGGCGCCAGCATGGTGGCCTAGTGTGATACGGCACTTAAACTACTCCAACTTACAAAAATAAAGGGAATTCTTAAGGGTTAGAATGTACAAATCACGAAAAGAGAGAAAAAATTGCTATTACTGTTATGTAAGTATGTATGCATACATGTACATATTTTATCTTTTCAATTATGTATTTAACATCACATTTATTTTGTTCCCTTGGCATGTACATAAATATTTATCCAAACAAATTACGTAATTTAAATGAGAAAAATGAAGCGTCCGGATTGCTCGGTCCCGCCTCTCCCGGTTAGTCAAGGTTCTACTGCGTCTTACAGGTTTTGCATTGCATAAAATAGCTGTAACCGATAAGGGTAGTTTTGCTTCCTTATATCTTGTTGAACAAAACTGTAAACATTCTACAGGCTTTGCACACATTTTTGAACATTTCAGATATCTCGTATTTGAGTTCACCATCAACTGTTTCAAATATGCGGGGGCGAAGCATATTCGTTTTTCATCTACATAAATGCGGCAGCAATATCACTAAATGGGGCAATTACAATATCGTTTGCAGACGGTACAACTATGATAAAAGTTAAAGTTGAGTGTCGAATTTTATTGTGTGTGTTCTATTCCAATATATTTCCGGCCATTTAGAAAACACAACTTTCCTCGAAAATGAAAAACATTTGATCCCTGAAAAGCACATACTCGTGGAGGTAATGAAAATGCCAAAAATGTACTGCCATTAAACATAAAAAAGGTTACCCCCAGTTCCCAGATTTCTGGGAGCACAAAATGTTGACACGGCATAAAATTGGCGACAAACCTTCCTGAAGAATATAATTTGCTTGCGCAACATTTATAATCACAACGATCTAAAATAAAATGCTTTACTAGGTCTCGCAAAAGATATTGTATTCGTTTGATAGAAATATTGTGCCTAGATCCCGAAGTATTGTCCTGCTCTTAATTTATTTAAAATAATGGATTATTCCAAGCTGTAAGCGGTGATAGCTCGTGCCTCAGTAATTTGGGTAGACCTCTAGAGACACAGAAATTAAATTTTACGAACCATAAAATAAAATAAAATACACATTGTTATTTCTGTCAAATGACACAACTTACTTACCAAAACTGTCAACATTAACATATTCTACTTCTAAACAAACTAAATCCTCTTTAACCCACCTTAAAAAAGAAACCGACTAAAAAAAAGACCTGTATAAAAGAATGACCCGCAATGTGTTTGCATTTTGGAACTGAACCTCACTTTGTCGCTGTCGATCCCTCAACTTTTTTAGCATTTGATCCGATCCACTCTCTCTCTCTCTATCTCTTCGCAGTGTTTCACGTCAAATCGATCAAGACCGACGACCCTCTGTTTTTGTGTAGCTTTGGTTCCAGAATGGAAATAGATGGAGTAATTTTAAACACTTCTCCGTTGAAATGTTTTAAATTAATTTAAAGGTTCACGTTGAAATGTTTAAAATTAATTTAAATGTGTATGCGTGTTAAAACATATTAATGCTGTACAAGAACAAGCACACACAACAAGCAACAACTGGAACTACTAAACACTTCAGATGTAAGTCATCTCGGGCAACATTTATTCTTTACAGTTGCTCACACTAATATATATATATATCTCGCAGACAACTTATATTAACTTGATTAATTTTAGTGTTTTAAGCGCATGCTAGTCTTATAGGTACGCTTTTTAGTTTTCTTTTTTTAGTTAGTACTAATGGTTTTTATTATTTCGTTCCTTTTTTTTTTCTTTGGTTTCTGTTTGAAAAACGCATGCACTTGCACGTATGTTGACACTCATCGAGCGTCCGAGTGACGGTGTTAGCAGACTTGATAGTATGCCCGAGCTTTGGGAGCCAGGCGGCCCTCTAATTTCTGCCCGGTTTAACTCTAGAACAACTGGACCGCATCGAGGATGGCATGGACCAGATCAACACCGACATGCGCGAGGCCGAAAAGAATCTCACCGGCATGGAGAAGTGCTGCGGGCTGTGCGTGTTACCCTGTCAAAAGTGAGTTTTGTTGATTCTGTTTTTTTTTTTATGCTCCAGAGCGAACGTACTCAAACTTCTAAAGTTTGTACAAGCAAACACAGGTTTTTGTTATAATACCATGTTGGATTTTATTGTGTCTTCTGAACAAAAAAAAACTTTATTGCTATATCCTTTACACTCTTACCCCTTTCTTCCATATATTATTTTGATGATTAAAAAATTATTATACCATTTGTCAACTTTGTTTATCTCTATAAAAGTAATAATTACAATCAATTTCCGTCCACTTTAGTCCCATTTCGGAAATAACTTTCAACTAGAAACGTTTTTGCAGGTTGCTGTAAACCATTGTGACCTCGGAATAATTGTGACTTTTAGAACGATCTGACGTTTTGTATGTCAATTCCTAATGTGTGCCAATTAAATTTTTTTTTAAATAAAAAATCATGGCACACTTGAGGTTTTTTTTTTAATGAACATACGATATAATAATCTTTACAAACCCTCAATTCCAATAGATGGCGTATCTAATAAGGATAAACGTTACACTAGTTATGATTTTTTTTTTTATAGGGGATCGTCGTTTAAAGAAGACGAAGGAACGTGGAAGGGCAACGACGACGGAAAAGTGGTGAACAACCAGCCCCAACGGATGATGGACGACCGCAACGGGTGCGGACCACAGGGCGGATACATCGGGCGCATCACGAACGACGACCGCGAGGTGGAGATGGAGGAGAACATGGGCCAGGTGAACACCATGATCGGCAACCTGCGCAACATGGCCGTCGACATGGGATCCGAGCTGGAGAACCAGAACAGGCAGATTGATCGCATCAATCTCAAGGTAAGGTGTCGCCACCGTTCACTAGTTGAATTCAGCTCACGAACATGCGGGAGAGGGTCCAGGTTTGTACACTTATTATTTGAGAAAAACATACTAACCTTAAAATAATCGGTGACACAGCATAATCGACATTAATACAACCCATCTGTGCTTCTATTCTATTCTTTCGCTGTGCTTGTTCTCTACGATTAACTACTAATCAAAACCAAATTTGCATGCGTGATCTATTGTTGACTTAAAATTCTAATCTTGTGTAAAACTTTATAAAAGTGTTTCCCAAACATACAATGTATGTTTGACTCTGCACATGCGCACAGTTTAGTGTCGTGAACTGGAAGATTACCGTATATAAAGTGTACGGCCAAACGGAATTTAGAGAAAAGACGAAAAGTTGTTCGAAAAAAACAAAACTTGCCCAAAAGTCAAAATGGTCAAAATCTTGAATGTTAAAAGGCGAATAAGGCAAAATAAAAAAAATCACATTTTCCAGTGAATAACAACAATGTGAACTTTTTTTTGTGCTTGTATTGTACGTGGTCCTGTTGTGCACCTCTGAAGAACCTCGTGCAACGCTGTTTCCTCTATAAATTCCAAGAGATTATTTTCAGCTCTGTTGGTAAACTTGGGCTTAAGCAACATTGCATTTTGAATTCGCACAATAGATGTTGCGGAGTTTCTTCGTCCTCTAAGTATCCGCTGCATAAAGGGTCTGTCTGGAGTCCGAATCTATGCATTAGGTAATGATCCGCATCATAAAAATTCCAGTTAACCATCACGCATAGTTCTCAATGTGATCTCCAACATTTAGCAAAAATGTGTTTGCTACATCTGCACTGCGTTGCCATCTAGCGATAAATGCAGGGTTTTAGGTAATGACCCAAATCGTAAACATTCCAGTTAACCATCGGACGTAGTTCTCAAAGTGGTCCCCAACATTTAGAAAAAATTGCGTTTGCTACATCTGCATTGTGCTGCCATCTGGCGACAAATGCAGGGTATTAGGTAATGACCCAAGTCGTAAAAATTCCAGTTAAGCATCGTGCGTAGTTCTCAAAGTGATTCCCAACATTTAGAAAAAATCGTATTTGCTACATCTGCATTGTGCTGCCATCTGGCGACAAATACAGGGTATTAGGTAATGACCCAAGTCATAAACATTTCAATTAACCATCGGGCTTAGTTCTCAAAGTGGTCCCCAACATTTAGGAACAATCGTGTTTGTTCTGCATTGTGCTGCCATCTGGTGACAAATTCTGTAACCCACATCATATCCAAATTGTGGATATTTTTACAGTAACAAAACTTTAACTTGTTATGTGGGTTACATGGTTACTGCGTAACACCTTCCAAGTATTGCTCAAAGTCGATGATTTTTTCCGAACGTTTTGTAAAAATTTACTTTATACTTTTATATAATAACGCCGCAAGGGTAATACGTTCTAAAATTCACTCTGGAAAGAAAAATATAAGAGCTTCCACCCACAATGCTCCCGAAAATTCTTGGCGGCATCATTTTTATAACGTATACATTAGTTTGGGAAACACTTATATATATAACAATCGCTGCAGATTAACTGATTTAACTTCGGAAATTAAAAACAATTTGTGTATCTATTATTTACTAGTGACAAAATTTTATCAGTGTTTAACTTAGTTACTCTAGAAGACAAAAGTGTTCGTGAGTTAATTATTATTATTTACCAGTGACAAAATTTATTTTCAACGTACTCTAGATACGTACAGTTATTATTAGTGTCAATTCAGCGTTACTCTAGAAAAAAAAAAAATAGCGTATGTTGTTGAAAATAAAATTCCATCCGGCGTGCGAACGTCGTGGATTAGTTTTCTCAAATAATACCGTGCACAAACTGTTTAAGAATAGCAACACAATATTATTTTTAATCGATACGTGCATGTCGGCCCTTTAGTGACGCATTCAGTTGTGTTCGGCGAGGGTCTGAATGTGTCGCTAAATATCCTAACAAATAATTTTTTTGTTATAATATGAAATATTCAATCGGACACCTTCTAGTGCTTCTCTCTCAATGATCCAGATTTTGTAAGTTTTAATCGACACCGAACTCAGAGGAATCGAACACACCGTCGGTTTTGTGGAATAGTGCCACGTCTCAAAAATTCATCGATCTTGAGTTATTTGTTAAAAAGGACTGTAAAGAGCAACTGCCCTCTAGCGGCAATCCTTATAAGCTCACTTGTGACACCCTTCCAGGTGAAAGTAAATGTTTTTTGGAGTCCTTTTTAACAAATAACTCAAAATCAATTAATTTTCACAACTGCCCCCTAGCGGCAGTCCTTATAAGCTCACTTTTGACAACCTTCCAGGTAAAAGGAAATGTTTTTTGGAGTCCTTTTTAAGAAATAACTCAAAATTAATGAATTTTTACAACTGCCCTCTAGCGGAAATCCTTATAAGCTCACTTGTGAAACCCTTCCAGGTCAAAGGCCACGTTTTTTAAAGTTCCTTTTTAACCGATAACTCATAATAAATGAATTTTCACAACTGTCCTCTATCGGAAATCCTTATAAGCTTACTTGTGACATCCTTCCATGTAAAAGGCTATGTTTTTTAGAGTACTTTTTAACAAACAACTTAAAATTAATTGATTTTCACAACTGCCCTCTAGCGGCAATCCTTATAAGCTCACTTGTGACACCCTTCCAGATAATAGGAAATGTTTTTTTGGAGTCCTGTTTAACAAATAACTCAAAATCAATGAATTTTCACAACTGCCCTCTAGCGGAAATCCTCATAAGCTCACTTGTGAAAAACTTCCAGGTTAAAGGCCATGTTTTTTAGAGTTCCTTTTTACCGGATAACTCATAATCAATGAATTTCCACAACTGCCCCCTAGCGGCAGTCCTTATAAGCTCACTTGTGACAACCTTCCAGGTAAAAGGAAATGATTTTTGGAGTCCTTTTTAAGAAATAAGTAAAAATCAATTAATTTTCACAACTGCCCTCTAGCGGAAATCCTCATAAGCTCACTTGTGAAACCCTTCCAGGTTAAAGGCCATGTTTTTTAGAGTTCCTTTTTAATGGATAACTCAAAATCAATTAATTTTCACAACTGCCCTCTAGCGGAAATCCTTATAAGCTCCCTTGTGACACCCTTCCAGGCATAAGGCCATGTTTTTTACTCAAAATCAATGAATTTTTGAGATGTGACACTATTCCACGAAACCGACGATACATATTGAAATCATGATATTGCCATTACCTAAAATTTATCAAGTTCAACGGCACCACGACCTTCTCATTTCTCACTTAATAAAACGCCGACGTAGTGTACGGTTTCAAATTCCACAATACTCATTGCGGAACGATAAAAACAATTTGAAAACTTACACCGTGCATTTTATTAAGTTTCAACAGCTCGTGGATCGAACACGTCTTATTTTTTTTTTCAATTTGGTCTGCAAAACCTTTCTGTGAGGTAATTAAAATTTTAAATAAGATGCAAATTTCAACAAGTCGTTTTTTTTTGTGAAGGTTATTTACTGCAAATAATTCAAATTTTAAACAAGATGCAATTTGTTGTTTCTTGTAAAACAACTGAAGATCATTGGGAGAGTAAACGAAGAATTAAAAAATGGTGCATAAATTGTGATAATTACGTGCTTATAATTAGCACTAATAATTGTAGAAGCATTTGTATCGTCACAATTTATCCTTGCGCTTTTTATTTGTTGGGATTTAGGGCTTAAATTTAGCTTAATTATTAATTCATGCTTCTGTCAGTGTAATGCCATCTGATCGAACAATCGATATCATCTATAATGTATTTAGTTTAAAAAAAAGGTATAACAATCAATAATATCTATCTAATGTTAGTTAAACGAGCCGCTACTACGAGTAAAATTATGAAATTACGTTATAAATATGAATTAACCAATTCTTGATGGAGAGACAGTTTTTTATATTGTTTATGCTTGAGGCTTCTACTTCGTTATACATTTTAATTATGATAAAACACTTTTAACTTTGTTTTGAATAACTTATATATTTATTTTAATAAAATAAATATAACAGTTTTTTTATGTCCACCTAAGCAAGAGGCGGACAGTTTGATTGTAATGCGATACTTGGTATATGAATGAACCAATTCTTGATGAAAAGATGTCCGGCTAATTTTTGCAAAGGAGGCTAAGAGAGAGGTGTTACCATGTCTGCATGATAACCGCCCTGGATGCAGTCGTAAATAGTTGGCAGCACATTTTCTGAAAATCCCTATAATCATTCAAGTAATATTGTATTGGCTGCCTTGAATTTTTCAGTGCGTTTTGTTTATTTTGACATCGTGTGGTTTTTTGAGGTTAGTTGTAACAGAATGGGCAGATATAATCATAAAACTAATTTTAAAACAAGTAACCTCAAAAAACCACAAGATGTCAAAATTAACAAAATGCACTTCACTGGAGAATTTCCGACGGCCAATATAATATTACTTGAATATTGTAGGAATTTTCAGAAAATGTGCTGCAAACTATTTTCGACTTTTTGATCTCATGGTATTTATTCTTATAAAGGCAGCAAGCATTTATTTATTAATGGTAAACCCTCTTTTACAGTGTTTATACTATTTACTAACCTAACTTAACAATATACACATTAAGAAATTGAACATTTGTGCTTGTCTCAGTTTCTGTAAGTCTCACAAATAATTTTTATAACCAAATAGTGTTCAGAATGTGATTCTGGACTTGAAAAAATACGGAAATAAATTTTTGAAGAAAAATTAAATTTAATAAATTAATATGACACATGACGATAAAGTATTATAAGGTGCGAGCCACAAAATTTTGATTCCGAGTTGGCCATGCCTGAGAGAGAGAAACATAGCAGTCATGTCTGAGATGAATTCATTTTTAAAATCTAATTCAATAGTCTCATGACGTAATAAGATGCGACTTACCTCATTTATCTCACGGCCAACTCAGAAACAAAATTTTGTGGCTTACAAGATATAAACTGGGGGGGGGGCTTCTTCTGCAGCCTCCACTCCGAACTTTCAACAGCCGCCACTGGTATGTAGTAATTACTGCGCAACTGGCCAGCTTGATTTTGCTAAACGGTAGCATTTCGCTTATAATAGAATGAATAAGACATATAAATAAAGTAAGATGGCCTTTTGATTTCAATAAATTATTTTACTACTAAAATAAGAGGCGCCAATTTGATACAAAAAAACGGTATTGTTTTAGCAATAAGCTTAACATGCTGTTGATTTGCAATAATAATGGAGGAGGTGGAAAATCCCAGTCTTTGTAATTTGCGAATAAACACAATGTCACTATTTTCCCGGAAGCTGAAGGCTGTAATTTTAACGTAATAACGGTGTTCTCAAAATCCATAAATAGCCTTATTGATTGCAAGGACTTTAATTATTATTACCCTGGCAAAGGGCAATGATTTCCTCATTAAAAATTGCTTTGTAATGCTGGCATTTAATTTAACACCATTCCGCCTATAAAATATGTTGTAGTCGACGGAACCTGACAAATCAATATATTTAATTACGGCTATTTATGATACTCGCATAATAAACAATTTAAATGAACGCAACATGTGATACAATCAAATAAGCGTTTTTTTAATACACTTCTTATACTGAGTGACCCATATGGGGTGTTTATATTATTGTCAAGGGAGAGCTACCGGGCTTGATATTTTTAGCCAATAAAATGATTGCGTATCTAGAATGTTGACCTGTCATCAGTGGCGGTTTCAAAGGGGGGTGGGGGGGTAATCGGGTAATTACCCCCCCTAAGAATGTTTTGCTTAACAGTTTTTAGTGTTAAAAATTACCTATATTCCATATTCCAAACAAATAATATAACCGGTAAATTTTTCCAACGCGTTAAAACTTTGGAAAAGGATAAGGAGATTTGACGGAACAGGTGTATGAGAGTGAAAGCACCAGTTTATTTATATTTTTTTAAATTACCCCCCTTAGACTAGTTGGTTGGAAACGCCGTTGCCTGTCATAACTTATTTGAATCGACCTTCCCCATAATAACGGCTGCGGTGTTCTTGTCCTGGTTTTTAATTTTTGAATGCAACATCATTTTCGGATACAGCTGCACTTTCTATTTCAAAAGCTGAAGTAGTCACTCTCTAATTTATCGCCGAACCCTTATACCGTGTGTTCGATAAAAAACGCCCAACGCCGTAACTCTGTTATTTATTGACCGATTTGAATGAGCTAAAAAATAAAGTCAATGGCTGTTTAAATACTATAAAATGACGGTAATTATATATTTTTTCAAAATCAACTTCATTGCCAACTGATGGTCAACTTTAAATTTTTAAATGGCTGCGTATACTTTTCTAATTTTATAATATTAGACATTGTTTTTCTGAATCCGATTATGCCCATTATGTTGGTTTTAAGTTAATATTTACGCCAGAAAAAGATAATAATAAATCTTGTTCACATGATTTTTTTGCTAATAAATGTGGTGTGCCTTGAAAAAAATTCGAAACGACAAATGTTATTTATTGTGTAAGTAATGTCGACCATTTGTTATTAGTGTGTGTTTCAGAGATAATCATGAACAATAGTGAGTTAACAGACGTGTTACAAATTTATTTTCTATGTAATAAAAATCGAAGAGCTGCGGCACGAATTTATCCAGAGTGACGAATACCAGAATCTAAATTTACAAGGTTAGAAGGAAATTTGAGACGATATGGAGCCTGTAAAAAGTCGAAGAGAGTGGATCGACAATTTCGACGTTCTACTAAGTGTTTACAATAATCACAGAACATCTAAATCGCAAGTGAATTAATACTTGCACTACTTATTTATTCTATTCTACATTGTAACACAGGTACTTATTTTTTCATATTTGACATAACCTTACAACAAATGATATTCGTCACTTTTTTTCCAAGGCACGCTAATTATAATTTTTGAGAAATATAATTTTAAATGAAAGATTTATTTTAATATTTTTCGACCAAAATATTGAATGAAAAACAACATGTTGGGCATGATTGGATTCAGAAAAATAATGTCGAATGTAAAAAAAATAAAACGGTATATGCTGCCTTTTAAAAATTTTAAGTTGGCTATCATTTGACAATGAAGTTATTATTGAAAAAAATCAATACTGATGCCATTTCTTAGTATTTAAACCACCATTGGCTTTGGTTTTTAGTTCATTCATATCGGTCAATAAATAACAGAGTTATGGCGTTGGGCGTTTTTTATCGAACACACGGTATACGGTTACAAATAATAACACAAGCTTTGCGGCGTCTCGCTCCCAACTGAATAGTAAGAGGGTGTCTGTCCGGGCTGACCAACACCTGCTACAATTTAAGAGCGGGGTGGATTTGTTTAATGCAATGGGTGCAACCAGTTAAGGGTTAAAAAATCCGGCCATAACTAATGTTCTGCAGAAAATGCAGGGTTGCTAGGCAATACCTACATGTTCACGTAAATAATACACGATAACATTTTCAATTAATTTATTGTGCAAAATCGCAACAGTTATTTCGCCACAACCATTCAATACCTACATGAACAATTATGCACCCAGCACGAACTGTTCAGTTATTCGGTTAAGGTTTAATAAAAAGTAAGCGAGGTCTATCTTCAATTTAACAAAGTGGTTGTAAACATTTCTAGTAATGTAAAGATTAAATATTGTTTCTGAACGACCACTGTAGAATTTAAGCATTCTGAAATCAATTTTGATCATAGAACGTACACATTCACTCTTGTTATGCAACAAAACATTATTCACTTTTGCGTTTTGCATGTAATTCATTCTTTATGTTCATTATTTTATTAGTCTATTTTATCTGGTCGAGGAGAAAGTATAGTCTGCTACTCGGTAAGAATGGAAATTCAGATGCTCGTGGTTATTACAATATTTCACTCGCATCGAATTTCCATTCTAACCTTGTTACAGAATATACTATTCCGCACCAGAACACCTACAGACTGGTTTCGACCTTTCAGGTCCCATCAGTGTAGTTAGTTGCCCATATCTGTGGGTGGTAGGGCCACTCGGATTGGGTTCAGTTGAAAAATTCAGGCAATAAATTCCTCCACTTTGTCGTTTCTACCATTTCAATATTAAATTGTTGATATTTATAATCAAATTAGAGAGATCTATTGATTTAAGCAGACGAATAAAATAAATTTGCTGCATATAAATTATTTGCGAAAGTATCGTTGCCGCGGGATGATTAAAAACAAGCCAAACACATGAAAGATACCTTTTATTGATTTCTCATTGCACACTTGGTAATATGTTTTATTGATTTCTCTTTGCACGCTTGGTAAAACATTTTATTACATGAAAAATAATAATAATAATAATGAGTCTTCTCCATTTATTTCTTGTGTATACTCTGTTCAAATTTTATTCACGCCACAGTCAGGGTGTTTTTTTGTCCTTATTCATGTTGTATTTTTGACAGTTGTTAACCTATAATTTCAATAAAATTTTACATGCGAATGAGGGATATTATAAAATTCAAACAAAAAATGCAATGACATAACCAAATTGTTAGTAACTTTTTTTTTACTACCAACGAAAATGTCACCCGAACAAAGCCTACCGGGGCGAGAATAAAATGCGGACAGAGTATACACACTTTTTTAACCATAACTTTCGTTTGTAGAGTACAAATTTTATGTTTTTTTTAAATGTGCTCGAACAAGAGTTATAGTTGTACGAAATTTGATTTATATTTATTTATTATAGAATTAGACTACTTACACTTGCGAAACACGCTCATTTCTAAATAACCGACTCACCCATGAATAAGCCATTCTTTTTGGAAATAAATGAATTATGAATATTTCACATTATTTACATCACAATGTAATTACTAAAATTTAATTATATTTAAACTATAAATGAACGTTTAAAAATAATAATTTTAAAGATCACATCATCTGGAAAAATTTATGTATGATCTGTTACAAAACCTATAAATGTTTAAATATTGTAATTGTAATTGCAAAAAAAATCGAGTGCGATCAGATGGTAGCTCTGCATCTGGCGATGGCTATGTATTTTGAAATAATCTTGATGTTGTTTGTTTCCAATTGCTCCATTCCACGCCAACAACAACTACAATCAAATCTCTACTACTACTACAACTCCATACTTCTACCTACTACTACTACTACTACTACTACTACACTACAAAATACAACTTCGGTACATGGTTACTAACACAGGGCGAGTCCAACGCGACACGGATAGAGGTGGCCAACGAGCGGGCCCACGATCTCCTCAAGTAGACACACAATAACTAACACACTGTAACCGGTCCGGCGGGGGACGTGTTGTGCGCGCCCCCCGCCGGACCGAAAAATTGCACACACTGGTCATGTGTTTGCTTGTTAGGGCGAGAGCAACGAAACGCGCATAGCCGTCGCTAACCAGCGGGCCAACAAGCTACTCAAGTCCTAAGGAGGTCGCCTTTTATACTCTTTCTCCTCTTCAACATTTCGATTCTCAGTGTTTGCTTAGTATTTCACCTAGTCATAGTTGTCTACATTGTAATTGTACGCTGAAATATATTTACCTACCAGCTCTACTGAATTGTAACCGATAAATAAAATAGCCAGAATCGAAACAGATTTTATAAGAATTAAAGAGTGAATGTAATTAAGGGAACAACTTCATGCTTAAAAAGAAATAAATATATATTTTTAATGCAAAACTTCAAATACTATACATTTATTTACGATGCGCTGAATTTCTGCCCCCCCAACGAACGCCCGAATGAAATATGTAACAATATTTAGCCTACGAAAGCAATGAGGTGTACTTGTAGTTCAATTAAACTTAATAACTGTACTGTAATCTATAGTAAGTTTAGTTTAGATATAGACATATAATAAATATAACCATATCTACTATATAATTAGATGTTCTTATTTGAGATGTTAAACAATATATTATGACTGGGTGAGATATTGGCTCAGCTGCGAGTGTATCGTTTTCTTTCTTGATGCCTTATTACCATAAGTTTTGTACTCAAAAAAAAAAAATATATAACCTCACCGATGGTTTAAAAATTTAGTTTCCTTTCCGTGTAGAGTTGGTAGGGAAATGTGCTCTTCTTATTTATCGGTCCTAATTGGCGTAAGTGAATGTAGAATCCTTTAATGCTAACAGAAAACATTTTGAATCGAAAATTGTTTATCTTAGTCGATGGTTAAATTAATACGTTCACTGCCTGCGTCAGATTTACTGAAAGATTTAATGTCAAAGAATGTTAAGTAGTCGAAGAATAATTGAATTTAATGTATGTTTGGCAGTGAATGTGTTAAATAGTCGAAGAATAACAGATTTTAAAAAAAGCATGCCGTTTATTCCCGGGCGGCCCAGTGAGATTTTTTGTTAGTTCGGCCGCCTCCGGTGATATCGCTGCAAATGGGGATCTTATAAATCGTTGAGCACAGTTTACGCACACCCCGTAATTAATAAATACGAACAGGTTGAATATCCCATTTTCGTCTTTATTAAGTTTACCCCGTTAATCATGTTACTGGTGATCGAATAATGTACGCAATTACCTACTATTGTAAATTACCGGCGGACCGTCATTGTACATAGAAGCTGTAAGGTTCTTCACGTGTTTTTTTGTAAATATGAATGTAGAGCACTGGTAACTTTTTTAGTGGAGCCGTTTGCGTTCGAGTTTTCTGCACAGTTGTTGACACACGGGGCTAAATTGAAATTATTAAAAATTCACCGTTCCCCAATTTGTGAGTAAAGTTACGTTCACCCGGACCATCTTCCATTTTTTATTAAAAGGTCGAAGTATGATTTTTCGTGTACAGCGTAAATCGATAGGTTTAAAAATAAAGAAAGTGATAAGCGGCAAATTTTGCCGACGTGGGACACACCATTGTACCGTTACAGATTAAGTAATGAGGTTTAGTCTTGCTTAATTAGTTTTTTGAAGTTAGTCGTTTCGGTATAAACAATTTAAATGATTACTATTATATATTATTATTATTATATTATATAATGTATAGTTTAGGAATTACATTGAAAATTAAATAAATTGTAATCATTGCTGGCTGTGTTGTTTTTGTTATTTACTTGATCCCACTCACCGTCCCGCCTACTAGCTCCCCCTGGTGCTCCAGGTCTAACTTTTATGGCGCCGAGTCTATCGCCATAATACGTTAGGAAGGCTTGTAGTCCAGGTCTAACATTTATGAGTCTATTGTCGTAATATGTTAGAAAGAGCAGGCGATAATGGTGATTTTTTTCCTGATATATTGGGTTTTCATGGGCAGTGTAGTGGGTAGAGGCGAGCGCTTGTGCCGGTTGCACCGCTTGCCATGTGGATTCGATTCCCATCCCGGGTGAAAGGTCTTTCGGGGATTGAGAAGTATTTGCCTCGGGTCCATGATTGTTGTATACGTCTGACATTATTCATTTGTTCACCCAAAATTGTACATAGATATAAATAGAAGCCGCCTTGAGCTGGCAATATGGGCTACGTTCCCAAGGCCAAAAAAAAAATTGGATTTTCATACATTGATGTGGAATGCCTGATTTCATTGAGATTTTGGTTTTATACTGATTTTGTTTGTTTGGATGATGGATGACAACCATATATAGAATCAGCATCTATATCTACAGGACGGCAAATTTAAGTTGGTCAGACGCGCAGAGAGCAAGCGAAAGCTCTCTCTCTCTCTACTGCGGCCGAGTACAGTTTCTGTAATAAGCAAGCACATATTTTTCGCGTGCGCTATTCATTTACAACTCTATCGGGCGCTTTCCTCCACATAATTGAATGTACCAGGCGTGCGAACTCTTCACGAAATCTATCGAGAGCGCCCTTCGAAGGTTCCGCCCACTATTTTACCACTGCGCAACGGCAAATTACGTTTGCCGTCCTGTACGTATGTAAAAACTTAACAAACTTCGTAGAACTAATTTATATTTTATTTAGAAAGTGTACCAAGTGTACCAATAGAGGACGTTAATACCTTTGTAAATAAAATATTAGTTCTAGGAAGTTTGTTAGTTTATTTACATATGTACATGCAGGTTCTGTATATGTTGTAAGCCATTTGCCAGCAATGTTTGTAACAGCGAATCTTCTTGGCGAGGTGAATTCTTTGCGGATTTTCGGTAACTCGTACGGCATTTTAATGATTTTTCTCAATCGCTTTCTTTATATCATATGTTCATTAAAAAAAAAACCTCAAGTGTGCCATGATTTTTTATTTTTAAAAGTTCGTCACACATGTTAGGAATTGACGTACAGAACGTCAGATCGTTCTAAAAGTCACAATTGTTCCGTGGTCACAACAGTTTACAGCAACCAGCAAAAAACGTTACTAGTTGAAAGTTATTTCCGAAATGGGACTAAAGTGGACGGAAATTGGGTGTATTCATTCGACGCACCTTTGGCTGAGTTTCAGGAAGAATTTCCTAACGCTCCCATTATTTATGATGAATTTAAAAATACCTTATCATGATCTGTTATGTCTCTGTAAACCAGTCAAACGTACTCAGGATGCTATTAACACAGCCCAAGAAATTTTGGAAGATGAACCTACGATTTCTCTGCGTCGTTTGTCACAGCAAATTAATTTATCGGTAGGAACACAACATAAGAAACATAACCTCACTATGCCAAATTAAATTTTAACAAATAAAAAATCATGGCACACTTGAGGTTTTTTTTTTTTAATGAACATACTTTATCTGCGTTGAGTGGAAATGCCCATAATGTCTTTTCCCAGATAATTAGTTAGATAACTGGCGATTGGGACATGAGCTGGGTTTTTTAGGATGGAAATAAAAGTATTTCCACTTTGTTTAAAATGACACTTTCCTCTATCTCGGATAGAATAAATTCATTGGTCAAATTGGAGAAGTGATTTTTCTTAGGTTATATTGTGCTTAAATAGATTCAATAAAATGAAACGAAATGTAGCCTGAATATATGAACATTCAACATGTTCGTAACTCTGCAAACAAAATTAAGTCTTACTAAGACTACAAACAAATAACTTATTAAAACAACTACTTCCCTGGTTAGTGCTTGGCTTCTCTTGAGATTTGTCGGCACATCATTTCGAGTAAATGCACAGATGACGTTTCCAACATTACATGTCGAAATTATCGATCGAACTTGGCCCTTTCGATTGCCATATCTGATAGATTTCAGAGAATTCATTGGTTTCGTCATGCTAATGGGTTACTGGAACCTTCTCAAAGTTATTTAACCCAGACATGCCTGAAATTTATTTATTTATTTCAAAAAAACGTCTCCAATTTGTAACATTGTATAAACTTAAATATAATCTAAAACTACCTTAAATTTAAAACGTGTACGTATGTATAAAATTAAAGGAAAGAAGATGATATGTTTGTTTGTCTTAAATAAGTAATTTCGATATAAGAGACAGAAATATTGTTTCTCATTTTTCTGCTAAATGTCGATGAGTGTGTATTGGACACCCGTTTTCGAAGAGAAAACGATAGATGGCGCTGACGATGCTTAACGTATACTTTTAGAATGGAATTTAAAATTGCTGCTGTGCAAATCAGGGTTAAATATTCCTTTTCTGACGTTTGTTCTGTCGATCTGTAAGGATTCGGAATAAGGATTGGCAATATTTTGTGTTTATGTCAAGCAGGTACTTCTTATAACACAAAATGTTTCCATTTTTCATGACGAGTATACCGATCAAACACGGCTAACTGGATTTTTAATAACATTCAAATCAAGATATTTATTTATAACCAAATTATGCATGGATTGATTTGAATTGATGAATAAGAAGTTTCTCGGCCCGAGATACCTAATGAAAATATTGTTGTAGAAGAGTAATTGAACGAAAATAAAGCCAAATACATGAAAGATAGATATTAATGTTTCAATATTTCGATTGTTATACTTATTACAAAGAATTAATACAAAAAGTTCCCATTACATTGAGTGCAATCAGGTGGTATAGTTCAATCGCGCAGAGGTGACGGTGACTCATGCTTTTTCGATCTAATCATCGCGCCTGGATAAATATATCTATACTCGTTCGCATGCTTAAGAAAAACGAAATGAAATACGAAACGTATGTCGATGTGTAAGTTCAAGGGCTAAGTGCAACGTATGTCTTTTCTCATTCTATCCTAACCTCAAAATTCACGTTTTGACCGTCTCCGATTTCGATTTAGTTATAGTTCATCCGTTGAGAGCTGACGGTGACTCATGCATTTTCGTACTAAGAATTGCTTTGCATTTTATATCTATCTTTTTCTATCATGTACGAAACAGTATGGAATGAAAGACGAAACGTGTGTCTGCGTGTTAAAAAATAGGGCAGCGTAAACGTAGGTTTAAGCTCACGCATGACTCTTGCATCGCATTGGCACGCTTACGTCAAATAACATAACCGTAAAAAGTTTGCGCGAGAATTTTTAAATATCCCGCCATTGAAAATCAGCGCGGCACCAAATTTTCTTACGGACATACGTTTACTTGAATCTTGATTCATGCGATTTTAAGCGATGAGTCACAGGCAGCTCTCAGCGGCCCGACTATAAGAGCAAAATTGATTGTATCCATTTCATTTATAAAAAGGTTAAATTTAATAACCAATTTCCGGTTGTCTCTACCGATTGCCGAAAATTGCACTCGCAAAGTTTCTTCGGGAAAATATTTGCACGCTCGAGTATTTTTAAATTTCCCGCCTGGACTGAATCGAATTATTTTATGGACATACGTTTACTAGAATGAGTCACTGTCACCTCTGCGCGATTGTACTATAGCTTTACATTCGGCGATGTCCATCTATTTTGAAATAATCTTGTCTTATTTTTCTACTGCTACTCCATATTTCCCTCTGCCACACTACAAAATACAAATTTGGTACACAGGGCGAGTCCAACGAGACACGGATAGGGGTGGCCAACCAGCGAGCCCACGACCTCCTCAAGTAGACACACAATATCTAACACACAGTAAAGCGGTCCGGCGGGCGGCGCCGAGCCGAGCGGGGCGCGCGCCCCCTGCCGGACCGAAAAAAAAAAGTTACACACACTGGTCACGTGTGTTTGCTTGTTAGGGCGAGAGCAACGAAACGCGCATCGCGGTCGCTAACCAGCGGGCCAACAAGCTGCTCAAGTCCTAAAGAAGTCGCCTTTTATACTCTTTCTCCTCTTCAATAATATTCTCTCAATGTTCGCTTAGTATTTCACCTAGTCATAGTTTTACCTGTATCGTAGTCGTAAGCTAAAATGTGTATATTTACCTACCAGCTCTATGAAAACGAAGGGATCGAAACGAATCTCAATTAAACGGCGTGTAGTACTCTTCGGGTAGGATAATTAACCCATTACTAGCGAGTACAACATTCTGAAAAACGTTCTATATTAAATCAAATCAAATAATTTATTTTGTAATGAATGTAAACATTCATGTGAAACATGTCGATACAATTGAAGGGTTTAGAAGTAAAACGGTTCAAGTGCACTTTTTATGGTTTTGATATAATCGACTTTGATATTCTTCAAAAAACGGTTCAAATACACTTTTTATGGTTTTGACTTTGATATTGTTCAAATATTGCTTCGAAATTTCCTTTAATAATGAAAATTCCGGGTTGTAGTTATTTCACTTAACCCTTTCAGGCTTGGATTTTTAAATAAAAAAATAAAAATGTTTGTTAATTACTATTGATGGGGAGCTTCTCAAGACCATAAATACCAAATTTGAACTCATTTGCTTAATTAGTATAGGAATTAATTAGTGAGGCTTTGTTGAAGTGACATCTAGTGATAAACAGCAAAAATATGGATTGTCATAGTAAATGTTGTGGTGGCAATTGCCACCACCAGGGCCGAAAGGGTTAAAGGCAAAAAAATATGCTAGAAATACCTTTTAGGTGCAGCATACCGCTTTTAGTTCATTTTTTTGAAAAAGTGCACTTAAACCCTTTTACTTCCACATCCAAATGTATAAATTAACAGTATAACAGTGATCTATTTGGTTTTACAATATTGGGTTTTAGAAGATATCTGATAATAGGACACATTACGTCGTGGGCAGTAATGGGTTAAGCGAACAACTTGTTGGGACTGCTTCAAGCTTAAAAATCGTTCAAATATATTAAAGAAATACATGTACCGAGTGTCTGGGATAAGATGCGAACATAGGAATTTAACATGTTAAACGTGATGCGTGAATTGATATTTGACTGGTAAAATTATTCTCACCATAACATGACATTTGTCAAACTCATGGCAAGGGTTTTTATTAAATTCCCATGTTCACCCCTTATCCCAGACACTCAGTATATTTTTAATGCAAGAAATTGCGCTTTTCAAAATTTAAAAAACCATAGATTTATAATGCGCCGAACTTCTGCCAGTAAGATTCCCCCAACGATTGTTTCGGTTGCCCGCAAGAGGTTATTGATGAAATATGTAATCTCATTTATAAGGTGTGAGCCACAGAATTCTGTTGCCGAGTTGGCCATGTCTGAGAGAGAGAAATATAACAGTCATGTCTGAGATTAATTCATTTTTTTATCATGACATAATAACTATGTGACATACCTCATTTATCTCACAGCCAACTCTCAAACAAAATTCTAGTCTCATGACGTACCTCATTTATTTCACAGCCAACTCTGAAACAAAATTTTGCGGCTCGCACGATACTATTGAAGCATTATTGTGATGCGTTGTATGTACTTGTAGTTCAATTAAACTAAATAACTGTTCCGCTGTATCCATAGTAACTAGGCATATAATAAATATAACCATATCTATATTAATAAGACTATATATATTTAAATGTTTTTGTGTCTTATTTAAAATGTTCAACATTAAAGTTGTACCAAGCACTCTGGATGTGTTGACCATCTTAAATTCGATTCGTAGTTGTGTTTCTCACTTTGCGCAAACTTCTCGAGTGCTCGGTAACACTGCACATTATGACTGGGTGAGATATTGACCCAGCTGCGAGTGAGATTTCCCTGTATCGTTTTCTTTCTTGATGCCTTATTATACCATAAGTTTTGTACTTAAAAAAATATAAAAATTTAGTTTTTTGTTTCCGATTAGAGTTGGTAGGGAAATGTGCTCTTCTCATTTATCGATCCTAATTAGCAAACGTTTTGAATCGAAAATTATTATAATCTCAATATTAAAATAATTCCGGGCGGCCTAGTGAGATTTTTCGTTAGTTCGGCCGTCCAGTGCAAATTGGGGATCTCATAAATCGTCGAGCACAATTTACGCACACCCCCTAAATAAATTGAAATCCATGTTACTAGTGATACGCCTCCTGTTGTAAATTACCGGCAGATCATCATTGTATATATAGAAGCTGTAATGTTCTTCACTTTTTTTTTTTGTAAATATTAATGTAGAGCACTAGTAACATCTTTGTTTGCGTTCAAGTTTTTGCACAGTTTATATACACATTGTTAATGCAGGGGGGTGGTTAAATTGAAATATTCTAGTGCTGTGCATGGATTTATCGTTCCCCCTCGTTCATTACTTTGAATATTCACCTGGACCATCTTCCATTTTTTATTAAAGGTCGAAGTATGATTTCTTGTACAGCATAATCGATAGGTTTAAATAAAGAAAGTGATAAGCCGGGTGTACCCGTCGCCAAGGCTACCCATATCAGAATTCCTAGTTTTGCCGATGCGGTACACTCCATTGTATTGTTAATAATTTATTGCGACAAGTTGAGTATACTCTGTTCACATTTGATTCTCTCCTCAGTCAGGGTGTTATTTGTCCTTATATTGGTATGTTGTATGTTAACCTATAATTTCAATAAAATTGTACATGTCAACGAGGGATATTGTAAAATGCAACATTGCACTACACATAACAAAAACATGCAATGACATAACTTTTTTACTACCAATAAAAAAGTCAGCCTAACAAAGCCTACTACGGCTAGAATAAAATGCAACATTGCAGTACATGAAAAAATGTAATGACATAACTTTTTTACTACGAATAAAAATGTCAGCCTAACAAAGCCTACTGCGGCTAGAATAAAATGCAACATTGCACTACATGAAAAAATGCAGTGACATAACTTTTTTGCTACCAATAAAAATGTCAGCCTAACTAAGCCTACTTCGGCTAGAATAAAACGCAACATTGCACTACATGAAAAAATGCAGTGACATAACTTTTTGCTACCAATAAAAATGTCAGCCTAACTAAGCCTACTGCGGCTAAAATAAAACACAACATTGCACTACACACAACCAAAAAATGCAGTGACAACTTTTTTACTACCAACAAAAATATCACTGCGGCGAGAATAAAATGCAAACAGAGTATAATAAAAGGGGTTTAGTCCTGCTTAACTAGTTTTTTGTAGTTAACAGTTTGGTATATACAATTTAAATGATTCTATTATAATATTAAATAATGTATAGTTTAGAAATTACAATAAAAATTATATTAAACAATAAATTGTAATCATTGCTGGCTGCGTTGTTTTTATCGATTGCTCATCCTCTTCACCATGTCGCTTATCAGCTCGCCGTGGCGCGTGTAGGCCGGGTTGAACATCTTGCCCTCGGGATTGGTCTTGAAGAGGTACTCGGCCAGATAATCGACCGGATCCCGGGGCTTGGTCCGTGCCACCTCCAGTAATCCCTCGGTGAGGGTCGGAAACACGTACTTCATCAAGTAGGTGCGCAGCGGCTCGCACTGCGTCGTCAGCAGCTTCTCCTCTTCCATCTGCAAGTACTCCAGTATGCGGATCTTTTCCTCCATCTTCATTTGGTATTCCTCCAAGGCTTCTTCTTCCAGTAGCTGAATGTATAAAAATCGTGGGATTCAGGAGGAATGGTAAATTAGACAAAGTCGCTCGTTTTATTTGAGTTAACTTTGTTGGTATCACTTTATTAAATCGTGAATATAGTTTCGACTATTTTAGCTCTTCGTTATCAAACTATGAATATTTACATTACAATTGCACACAAATTTATATAATGTATACGGTGCATTGACGGTTTGATGATAACAAGCTAAAATTGTCTAAACTATAGTAACAATCATATGCATCCCTTCAATTAGTCCCTTCAAATTAGACATTTTTAGGCAAATTTTAGCCGACCCATGTACTTGGGTGTATTTGAACTGTCCGACTATTTTCACCTGGCGCACGCATGAAAAAGAGTGGTTTTGAAGTAATAGACATACAGGGTCCTGCATCTCGCCTCCCGTCTTCTACAGGGTGTAGTGGAACAAAACGGAACATAGGATTTTCAATGTTTATACTCTTTATACTGGAATATTATCTTCCCTGATCATTTTAGAGAAAACATGTAAATAAATGTTTTATAGAGTAAAAATTCCTGCATGCAGTCATGCTATTATTTATTTTTTAGCATTCATAAAAACCCTAAAAAATGTTCATTTTCACGAAAGTAATGGTTGCCATGAAATTAAACAAAAACGGTGCACTGTTGATTTGTTGGCTTCTCTCAAATTTATTGAATATTTCATAAGTTTTTTCATTAAAAATGTATTCTATTCAAGAAAAAGTGCAAATTGTGAAGTGGTGCTATGCTAGTAGCAGTTTTCGTGAAAAGTTTTAGGGCATTGAATTATTAATTTATGAATCTTTGTAACCCATTAAATTCATAAAATATGTATTGACTCATCCATGAATGCAATTCTCTACTGAAAATAAAGAAATTATTGTTATTATTAAAATACACATTGTTCGAGCGAATTATTAATTTATTTGATTTAAAAGTTCATGTCTGCCGTACGGTGTCGCCCTCTATAAATTTTTAGTGTAACTACGTGGTATCATTGGCGTGCAGTATTATTTTACATTAATAAATTGCCGCGAATATATTAAATCAAGAAACTATTATAAATATTGGTTTAATAAAATAGGTACACAATTATTAATTTATTTGATTTAAAAGTTAACATTGCCGTCCGTTCGGTGTCGCCCTCTATATATTTTTAGTGTAACTACGTGGTGTCGGCGTGCGAAAAAAGGCAGTCGTCGCCATCTTGAGTTGTGAACGCGTCGTTTTTCAAAACCGAACGTGTTTAATTCGCGAAAGTTTAGTTGTGCGATATTGTTGTGAATTCCGTCGGTTTCTTCGATAAAGGGAGCGGGTCGCCGGTGGATTGTTTGCCGGCAAACGATTTCCGCCGATCGGTTTTTTTACGGTAGATTTCTGCTTCTCCGCCGCGGAGAAGCTGTGCCTCGCGGATTGTCAATGTTTTCGATGTCGATCTGGAAGTAATTACGTATACCCTCCCCAAATAGTTACTGCCATAATATACGTTTCCCCGAATTACACGAGGGATTGCCGGATCCTAAATCAGGTGAGTGTTTTTTGGTTTTGAAGCAAATTCCTCAGCGAATTGTTGTTGCGATTATGTTTTGAAAAATCACAGCCCACTGTCAACGCATTATAAACTGTAAATTTCGAAATGGTAAGTTTACCGTAGGGGGAAAAATTGTACATCCTCTTGATTAAATTTTTCAAATAAAACTTAAAATAGAGTTTTATTTGACAATCTGATGAACCATGTAACATATTTGAAATATAAAGTTAGTTCAGTATTATTTCATATTAATAAATTGCTGCAAATAGATTAAATCTAGAAACCCTTACACATATTTAGACCTATGTTTTAATTTGTATGTAATTGTAAGTTTTAGGGCATTGAATTATTAATTTATGAATCTTTGAAGCCCATTAAATTCATAAAATATTGACTCGTCCATGAATGCAATTCTCTACAGGAAATAAATAAATTGTTATTATTATTAAAATAGCTACACATTGTTCGAGCAAATTATTAATTTATTTCATTAAAAAGTTCATATTGTCTGCCGTTCGGTGTTGCCCTCTATAAATTTTTAGTGTAACTACGTGGTATCGTTAGCGTGCAGTATTATTTAACATTAATAAATTGCCGCGAATAGATTAAATCGAGAAACTATTATACGTATTGGTTTAATAAAATAGGTACACAATTATTAATTAATTTGAATTAAACGTTAACATTGCCGTCCGTTCGGTGTCGCCCTCTATGTATTTTTAGTGTAACTACATGGTATCGTTAGCGTGCAGTATTAATAATTTGCCGCGAATAGATTAAATCGAGAAACTATTATACATATTGGTTTAATAAAATAGGTACACAATTATTAATTTATTTGATTTAAAAGTTAACATTGCCGTCCGTTCAGTGTCGCCCTCTATATACTTTTAGTGTAACTACGTGGTGTCGGCGTGCGAAAAAAGGTAGTCGTCGCCATCTTGAGTTGCGAACGCGTCGTTTTTCAAAACCGAACGTGTTTAATTCGCGAAAGTTTAGTTGTGCGATATTGTTGGGAATTCCGTCGGTTTCTTCGATAAAGGGCGCGGGCCGCCGGTGGATTGTTTGCCGGCAAACGATTTCCGCCGATCGGTTTTTTTACGGTAGATTTGTGCTTCTCCGCCGCAGAGAAGCTGTGCCTCGCGGATTGCCACTGTTTTCGACGCCGATCTGGAAGTAATTGCGTATACCCTCCTCAATAGTTACTGCCATAATATACGTTCCCCCGAATTACACGAGGGATTGTCGGATCCGAAATCAGGTGAGTGTTTTTTTGGTTTTGAAGCAAATTCCTCAGCGAATTGTTGTTGCGATTATGTTTTGAAAAATCACAGCCCACTGCCAACGCATTATAAACATGCGCTTACAAATAAAAATGGCCGCTGTTCAGTAATTTTTTTAAACTGTTTTGAACTACTCAATTATATGGTAATCACACATAAAAAAAATGGTGATGTGGCCATCATGTTACTTTCTCCGATTTGATAGAATCATTGTTATTTATGATTTATTTTCAATTTAAATAATATTTTAAATGTACATCGATCGATCTGTAGACTCTGATAAAACTGACGTTTAAAACGTCAAAATGATGAAAGATGAAAAAATTATACTTAAAATTCAAAAACACACACACACATACATACATACATATACACACACAGACACTCTGCGCCTCTAAGGACCCCAAGGCGAGAAAACTCGGTCTTCGGCAATGACGCACACGCAAAGATCCATTGGTCAAACTATAAATACTACTAGTCTATGTTTGTTGTACTAGCTCGAGTACAATTTGAGGTGATGGATTAAAACCGTTCTCAGACAAGCGTACCTTCGTCTGAATTTTCTTCTGTTCCTCCTTAAGCACGTCTGCCGCTTTCTGGCACGCCATCAACTCCTCCTTCTCCTCCGACGTGAGTTCGAAACCAACGGGATTTCCCAGAGCCTCTTTGACCTTTTCGAAAATTTGATCCGCCGTCTTGGTGTTGCGGCCGTGCTCGACGTCTATAATCATCGGATGAATTTCGTTCTCGTCGAAAAAGTTCAGCAAGGTGTCGTCCTCTGTGTTTCTCTGCCTGAACTCCATTGTTCTACGGAGCATATGCTCTTCCGTGTAATGAGTACCCTATGATAATTTGGCAGTATGGATCAAGGTGGTAAATTTAACCCAGATATGCCTACAGTTCTATATTGTTTAAAAGTTCCTCTTAAAATTATATCTACAATATCGTCAGCGCCATCTATCATTTTTTATTCCAATAAGTACGTTTGGTGATTATTCATTGACATTTGACAGGAAGCGAAAAATGTTATTGCAAGGGGGTGAAAATAACAACCCCCATAAAAATAACATTTTAGGGTTACAAAAATCGTCAAAAAGTGCATTTTATTAGGAACAGTTATCTGCTAAAATTCATTCTTCTAAATTCTTCTATAGTGGACATATGAAATAAAAAACACTTTTTCCTTTAACTTTAAAGGGAGGAAAGGGTTTTGAATAGACCTCCCTTTATTTTTTCTGAAAAATCACCCTTTAAAATCTTTCGCATCAATTTAGAAATACCGTGTTTCCATTTAACCTTTTCAACAAATCCTAAAAAAGGGGGCCCACAATTTGAAGTTACGCCACTGACCTGCACATCCTTCTCCGGCAAGTTCATGACCCTTTCGCACAGAAACTCATCCGTAGCCGCCAAGGATATCACATGAGTCGGCATTATGGTTTTCTTCTCACCTTGATTCCCTTCATCTTCCTCGTCCTCTTCTCCTCCGCCGCCGCCGCCTTCGCCCGCTTCTTCAGATTCCATTCCGAACAATTCCTTCACCTGTAAAACGTTCAACCAGTGACGGCTGGCGGAGTAACTCATGGTACGGTCGAGGTGGAAATACAGATAGGTGAAGTAGGATGTAGAGCAGCGGCGGCTCGTGGATGTTCGACGGTGAGGCAACGGAAGAAAATTTGACCGAAAAAGCAACGGAATATTTGCTTCCTCTATTAGAGGAAGTAGTGCAGAACGAGCTGCATCTTCGTCTTTGCCTCAGCTACGGAAATCCACGAGCCGCCGCTGTTGTAGAGTAGAGATGGGCAAAACTGCTACTTTTAAATCACGTTGCTATCTGTGATTGCTACTTTCCAATTTCAGTGATTTTAAACTGTGACTGCGATCACGGTTAGTAAACGTCGTAACACCTCAAATTGTTAATGGTTTCTCAAAAATGATTCTGCTTTTGATATCATACCTATAACTAAAGGTAATATTTTGGCTATATTATCTGCTATAGCAAATAATTATACGACTATCCTTGATTAAATTAAAAAAATCAATTAAAAATTCAAATTGTATTTTAAGTATTTGGAGATAAAGAGAAAAAAATATAAAACGCGAAGACAAAATTCCTTAAAACAATATCCCCAATGGTCGAAGTATCGCTTATTCAAAATCAATTTGGTTTTTGTAAATTTAATAATTTTTTAATAGAGATATGGATTTTTGAAGATTTTCGTTTTAATTTTTTAATCGCAGAAAAAAATATGAAATGAGTAGAAAAAATTCCTTAAAACAATATCCTCAATGGTCGAAGTATCGCTTATTCAAAATTAATTTGGTTTTTGTAAATACAACAATTTTTAATGGAGATATAGATTATTGAAAATTTTAATTTTATTTTTTCGAGCACTTGAATGAAAACATCGCAGAAGAAATATAAAACGCGCAGACAAAATTCCATAAAAAAAAATATCGAAGTATCGCTTATTCAAAATCTATTAAGTTTTTGTAAATGCCACAGTTTTTAATAGAGATCTTGATTTTTTAATTTTTTTTCAATTTTTTTTATTGTGGTGACTCATCACTTTCGATCACATCGAGTTTGTGGTTTTTTTGATTTTTTTTTTCAAATTTCAAACACTCGAGCAAAGAAAATAAAAGAAAAATATAAAACGTGTTGACTAAATTCTACAAAAATTAAATTAAATTCACAAATCATTGCTTATTCAAATAAAGCACAGTTTTTGAAAATATAATAATTATTTTGCGAGTTGTGAATTTTTGAAATTTTTTTTTCAAATTGTGGAACACTCGAGCAAAAAAAATGAAAAAAAAATATAAAACGTGTTGACTAAATTCTACAAAAATTAAATTAAATTCACAAATCATTGCTTATTCAAATAAAGTACAGTTTTTGAAAATTCATTAATTATTTTACGAGTTGTGAATTTTTGAATTTTTTTTTTCAAATTGTGGAACACTCGAGCAAAAAAAAATAAAAGAAAAATATAAAACGTGTTGACTAAATTCTACAAAAATTAAATTAAATTCACAAATCATTGCTTATTCAAATAAAGTACAGTTTTTGAAAATCTAATAATTATTTTGCGAATTGTGAATTTTTGAATTTTTTTTTTCAAATTGTGGGACACTCGAGCAAAAAAATGAAAGAAAAATATAAAACGTATTGATTAAATTCTACAAAAATTAAATTAAATTCATAAATCATTGCTTATTCAAATAAAGTACAGTTTTTGAAAATCTAATAATTATTTTGCGAATTGTGAATTTTTGAATTTTTTTTTCAAATTGTGGGACACTCGAGCAAAAAAATGAAAAAAAAATATAAAACGTGTTGACTAAATTCTACAAAAATTAAATTAAATTCACAAATCATTGCTTATTCAAATAAAGTACAGTTTTTGAAAATTCATTAATTATTTTACGAGTTGTGAATTTTTGAATTTTTTTTTCAAATTGTGGGACACTCGAGCAAAAAAATGAAAGAAAAATATAAAACGTATTGATTAAATTCTACAAAAATTAAATTAAATTCATAAATCATTGCTTATTCAAATAAAGTACAGTTTTTGAAAATCTAATAATTATTTTGCGAATTGTGAATTTTTGAATTTTTTTTTCAAATTGTGGGACACTCGAGCAAAAAAATGAAAGAAAAATATAAAACGTATTGATTAAATTCTACAAAAATTAAATTAAATTCATAAATCATTGCTTATTCAAATAAAGTACAGTTTTTGAAAATCTAATAATTATTTTGCGAATTGTGAATTTTTGAATTTTTTTTTCAAATTGTGGGACACTCGAGCAAAAAAATGAAAGAAAAATATAAAACGTATTGATTAAATTCTACAAAAATTAAATTAAATTCATAAATCATTGCTTATTCAAATAAAGTACAGTTTTTGAAAATCTAATAATTATTTTGCGAATTGTGAATTTTTGAATTTTTTTTTCAAATTGTGGGACACTCGAGCAAAAAAATGAAAGAAAAATATAAAACGTATTGATTAAATTCTACAAAAATTAAATTAAATTCACAAATCATTGCTTATTCAAATAAAGTACATCTTTTGAAAATCTAATAATTATTTTGCGAAAAATCACAGATACGTGAAATATCGCCCATCTCTATTGTAGAGATCTGTATTAGCACCTCTGCTACCTCAGCCGTACCATGAGTCACCCGGTGACCCACCATTGCTGAGTCGGTTGCAGAGATCTGTATTGCCACCCCGCGAGCCGTCACTGATGGCAACGGATTACACACCTGTTCCATCGTTTTCGGGTAACCGTCCAAAACGTACCCCTGATTCTGGCAGACGTTGGAGGCGAGGAACGTCCTCAGCAGCCGTATGACCTGTCGGTCGGGCAATTTTCCCTGCTCGGTGTTCTCCAGGGTCGTCTGGATGTCGCGCAGCCTCTCCCACAACTCCTCCGTGTTGACGGCCTCCTCCTCTTCTTCCACGTCTTCTTCGTCTTCCTCATCATCCTCGGCCTCTTCTTCCTCTTTCTTAGGAGCCGCCGCTTTTTCGTTCCTTCTGGCTATTTCGAAATCAATGGTTTCTTTCTGTAAAATGTATTAAATACAGTATAGAAAATGTGTTGCGCACCAAAGATTGAAATGCAACAATATGAAAAATTCACGATAAATAATTTACGTTTCCCAATCAGCAACTAACTACACTGATGAGACCTGAAAAGTCGAAACCGGCCTGTAGGTGTTCTGATCGGGAAACAATATTTAACGTTTACATCCAAGTTAGCACACTTGTATCAGTAACATATCTGAGCAAGCTCAAACTGGGATTATTATTGCCGTTGGCGGTTCGTGGATGTTCAGCGGCGGGGCAACGGAAGAAATTTTGACCGAAACAGCCTCCTCTGTAAAAGTAACAGTGCGGCACGAGCGACATCTTTGTTCCCCCTACGGAAATCCACGAGCCGCCGTTGCTTGACATATTCCTATATCTGCCGGTGGATTGGATTTAGTACAACATTCAGGCAATAGATTCCGCCACTTTGACGTTTCTAACTTATAATTATTTGTTGGTGAGTTTTAAGTTAATTATTAGTTATCGTCATACCAGATCTTCGATGATTTCTTTGATCAAACTGCTCACGGAAATGTAATGCACGCCATAATATTCCGCTATACGTTTCGCCAAAGTTGTTTTCCCGCTCGCAGGCGGACCGACCACGACGACCTTTTTGAGGCTCAGACTCCTCCACTCTTTAAACTCGGCGACTATGTTCTTCATGTTTTCCGCCAAATTCAAGTCGCTTTGAAAGGTCACACCGAAGTCATCCACTATACAACCGGGTTCCATTTTTAGATTCAGTGTGAACCGATCGTATATTTCTTGCTGCGAATAACAAAAATTGTGCAGACCACGTGAGACGTTTAAAGAATGAGTACCGTTAAACTGTTATAAAGAAACGCTTCCTCCTTGGTAACGTCCTTCAGCTTATTCCTTCCCATGGCCGCCGCCAGGGCTTTCAGAAACCGCTTTTGCGTGCAGGGCGTTTGTTCGACTGCCAGGATGTAGTTTGGTTTTACTGGTAAGAAGTCCATTATCGCACGAAGCACTCTAATGCAAAATATAAACTATATACAGGGTGTCCGTAAAGTATTGAATATCCCGTATAGCTCAGTAAATATCCACTTCAGAGAAAAAAGTTTTAAATAGAAGTTATTTAACCCTTGGTTATCCACCACCTTGGATATATCAATTTTATTTTTTATCATAAACAAAAGCGCAACGAATAACACTTGCATTTTTTGAATGACAAGGCACATCTTTATTATACTCATTTGATAGAGTTTTTTTTTTCTTTTCAACGACATAAAACTTGAGCATGGAATATCCCGTATATTCCATACTTTTCGGGCACCCTGTATAGAAAAACATAATAATTTCCTGCCTAAAATGACAATTTTCAACTGTCCAAAATTGCCAAAAAAAGACAATTTTCAACAGTACAAAATTACTTGTTCAACCAAAAAAGAAACAATGTTTAACTCCCAAAAACGATAATTTACTTATCCTTTTGGCGCTTGAAAATGGTCACTCTTTTCATCTGAAAATTATCGTTTCTTGAGAGTTAAAAATTGTTCCTTTTTTGGTTGAAAAAAGCAATTTGAAAATGGTCACCCTTTTCATTTGAAAATTATCGTTTTCGGACAGTTCAAAATTGTCTTTTTTTGGCAATTTTGGTCATTTGAAAATTATCATTTTTGGACAGTTCAAAATTGTCTTTTTTTGGCCATTTTGGTCATTTGAAAATTATCATTTTAGGCAGTAAATATTGTCATTTTTGGTAATCAAAAGTATTATTTTTGACAGTTGAAAATACCTTTGAGCTGCCAGAAATGATAACTTTAACAGTTGAAAATTGTCTTTTGGCAATTTTGGGCAGTAAAAATGGTTATTTTTGGCCGCTAAATATTCTTATTTTTGGCAGCTGAAAATTGCCATTTTGTGGAATATGAAAATTGTTATTTTTGGCCGTTGAATATTCTCATTTTTGGCAGCTGAAAATTGCCATTTTGTGGAATATGAAAATTTTCATTTTTGAGCGCTGAAAATTGTCATAATTGGAAGTTGAAAATTGCCATTTATCGCAGTTAGAAATTTTAATTTTTGTCAGTTAAAATTGTCACGACACTTGAAACTGTTCTTTTTCGCTATTTTGATAATGCCTGTTATTGGCAGATGAATATTTTCATTTTTTGAAGCTAAAAATTGTTGTTTTTTGACACTCTTGACACTCATATTTGGAAGTTGAGAATGACCATTCTCGAGACTTGAAATTGTCGTTTTTGACACTTGAATAGAATAAAATTTTTATTGGTCTATCACACTGTTAATTTTCAGCATTAGACAAGTTAATTAAAATAGTCAATTTTGATTGTTCAAAATCGTCATTTTTGACAGTTGAAAAAAATTTTTTTGACACTTTTGACACTCATATTTGGCAGTTAAGAATGATCAATCTCAAGACTTGAAATTGTCGTTTTTGACACTTGAATAGAATAGAATTTTTATTGGTCTATCACACTGTTAATTTTCAGCATTAGACAAGTTAATTTAAATAGTCAATTTTGATTGTTCAAAATCGTCATTTTTGACAGTGGGAAAAAATGTCATTTTTGACGCTTGGAAAAAATGTCATTTTTCGCAGTTGGGAAAATGTCATTTTTGACTGTTGGAAATTTTTGGCACTTGGAAATTGTCAATGTTGGCACGTAAAATGGTCTTATGACACAAGAAAATGGTCACTTTTCTCAGTTGAAAATGATCAATTTTGGGAGTTTAAAATTGTTTTTTTTTTGGTCGAAAATGGTAATTTTGGACAGTTAAAAATTGTCATTTTTGGCAGTAAACAATGTCGTTATTGGCAGTTATATACAGGCATTTTAGGAATGTGAAAATTTTCAATTTTTACAGTTAATAATTGTCATTATTGGCAATTGAAAATGATCATTTTTCGTAGTTCAAAATGGTTATTTTTTTCGGTCAAAAATAGTCATTTTTAACGCTTAAAAATTGATGATCATTTTTTGTAGTTTAAAATTATTTTGTTTGTTGAAATAGTCTATTTTCAAATAGTTTTTTTTTTCGGTCAAAAATGGTAATTTTGGATATTTTTTTGGCAGTAAACATTATCATTATTGGCAGTTGAAAACAGTCATTTTTGGAATATGAAAATTTTCAATTTTGACAGTTAACAATTGCCATTATTGACAGTTGAAAATGACAATTAAAACAGTAATTTTTAACTCTTAAAAATTGATGATCATTTTTCATAGTTTAAAATTGTTTTTTTTGTCTGTTGAAACAGTCTATTTTCAAATTGTTTTTTTTTTCGGTCAAAAATAGTAATTTTGGATATTTTTTGGCAGTAAACATTATCATTATTGGCAGTTGAAAACAGTCATTTTTGGAATGTGAAAATTTTCAATTTTGACAGTTAACAATTGCCATTATTGACAGTTGAAAATGATAATTTTTCATAGTTGAGAATTGTTATTTTTGTCTGTTAAAATAGTCATTGTTAACGTTTGAAAATTGCCTTTTTTGGTAGCTGGAAAATTGTCATTTTGGCGGTTGAAAATGATCAATTCTAATCGTTTTTGGCAGTTGGAAATTGTTATTTGCGGCACTTGAAAATTGTCAATTTTGACAGTTTAAATTGCCATTTTTGACACTTGAAAATTGTCTTTTTTAGTCGCTGGAAAATTGTCATTTTAGCAGTTGAAAATTAACATTTTTGTCAGAAAAAATCGTCAGTTTCAGTCAAAATCGCCGTTTTTGCGTTTGAAAATTGTCATTTTTGGCGGTTGAAAATGATCAATTCGAATCGTTTTTGGCAGTTGGAACTTGTTATTTGTGGCACTTGAAAATTGTCAATTTTGGCAGTTTAAATTGCCATTTTTGACACTTGAAAATTGTCTTTTTCAGTAGCTGGAAACTTGTCAATTTGGCGGTTAAAAATGATCATTTTTTGCAGAAAAAATTGTCAGTTTCGGCAGTCAAAATCGTCGGTTTTTTGCGTTTGAAAATTGTCATTTTTGGCGGTTGAAAATGATCAATTCTAATCGTTTTTGGCGGTTGGAAATTTTGATGATTTTGATGTTAAAATGTGGCGAATTTGGTGCAATTTCAAAACGGATAAAAGAAATCAACGTAAAAGTTCAAAATTGCGCGTTATCAAAGTCAAAAGTTTTAAAATTGCGATTTTCATTTTTTTTATTGTACAACTACCAAACGCGTTGTCCGATTTTGACCATTTTAATGCCAAAATGTGGAGAATTTTGTGTAATTTAAAAACTGGTAAACAATTATTTTAGTAAAACGTCAAAATTGCAAAGTTTTCAAAGTCAAAAATTTTTAAATTGCAATTTCGATTTTTTTTTTAATTGTGCAACTTTCAAACACGTTTTCCGATTTTGATCATTCTGACGTCTAAATGTGAAGAATTTAGTGCAATTAAAAAGCTCAAAGTTAAAAAATTTAAAATTTCTATTTTTTTTTAAATTGTACAACTGCCACACACGTTGTCTGATTTTGATGATTCTGGCGTTAAAATGTGGGGAATTTAGTGCAATTTAAAAAACGGATAAAAAATATTTGTTGAAATCAACGTAAAAGATCAAAAAACACGTTTTCAAAGTCAAAAGTTTTAAAATTTCGATTTTTATTAATTTTTTTTAATTGGACAAATTTAATGCAATTTGAAAACTGCAATTTTTTTCGAGCGCCTAAACCGCCATCGAACGAACGGTCCTTAATTAAATTCATTCATTTGATGAATTTAAAAAATAATTTCAGTGTCCTATTATATATCTATTGTTAATACTTTAAAGGTGTGTCAGTATCATCATAATAAATTGACACAGTGTAAATCAGACTTTTGGGCGTTTTTACAACTCCATCTGTAGACTGAATAGACTAATAGTACGCAACCCCCACTTACTGAGCCAAATCGCGTACGTGAATGAGGGGAATGTAATTGTTCCCCGGAAGAAACATCGGCAGATACTTCTCGTTACGCCAAGCCATCTTGAAAAAAAAAATAAGTTCGTCCTCCTCGAAACCGTAAATTATCCCCGAGCACACCACGTACGTCCTTAGATGATCCTTGTACTAAAAATAATAATGCCGTCAATAAAACCCATCGCGTTCGTCAAAAAAGAAAACTGTACCAGTTTTCCTTTCTTAATAACCTCTCTCTCGCAAGCGATTCTCTCGAGGTAATTGGCGTGCGATTTCCGCTTCTTGAAGTCCGCCTCGCTAAAAGCCACGCTCGGATCGTCCTGTAAAACATTGTGTTAACAAGTTTTTTTGCAATTTGCAAGTGCGGGAATACCGTACGGGGTCCGGGAGTTTCGTCTTCGCCCACGTCAGTACGTTCGATATCAAAATAAAAACGAAGATCCTTTCGTAGAGTTTGAAAGTTTTCGGACCGGCGTGCTTCACTTCTATAATTTCATTTTCTATTGCTGAAAATTGAAAAATCGACTAGTTTTAATGCAAGAAATTTAAATGGATTTGTTTCTAAAATTTAATTTAAAAAAAAATAATTTAATAACCAGGCGGACGAAATCAAATTATAGGCGGGAAAATACGTTGTTGTGATTGGCCAAACGGGCGCCAATATTGCTTAAAACAGTAATGGCCGTCGTTATAAAACAGTAATGGCCGTCGTTATGATCAGCTGATCTGTCACCATTGCCGGTTCGCCTCAGTTTTTGTGTTTTTAGCCAGTTATTTCTCCCATTCATAGTGCATGGATCGGTTATTCTCATCCCGCTATTTTCTTGAAAATAGTTACTTTATTTTAACCAGCATGTCATTTAGTCCGCCTGATTATTAAATGTGGAGGTACTACTGTGGTAACAAAAATTAAGGGTGTCATTTTTTTGCCCACGGTAGTATAATAAATGTTTAGACTTTATAGGAAACTGAAATCAGCATTATTTGGTGCGAGTCATTTACAGATATCCTTTTTGTGGGCAAAAAAGGCGAAATGTGGATTACTAAAAGATGAATTCTCATCAGAATGCAGCGGCGTCTTGTGGAAGTTCGGAGAGACTACGGAAGAAAATTTTACCAAAGTAGCAGCGGAAAATTTGCTTCCTCTTTAAGCTAGTAGCGCAGCACGAGCGACATCTGAGACTTATAGTGGCAGGCTGCAGCACGAGCTGCATGACGATACGCAAATGCGACGATACCGCACCGTGGACACACTTTCGTCCTTTTTAATGTAAGATGCAAGCAAGCTACACACAAGCGTAAAATGGCGATGTCGTGCGTATGACGTGCGGCTACGTGGACAGTAGGCCTTAGTCGACTATGCAAAAAACTTTTGCGTGTGATTAAAAGTATAAATAAGCCTAATTTAACACCATAAAGTGCAGCACGAGCGGCATCTGTGGTAGCCGTCTACTAACTACTAGTGGAGTATGCAAATAACTTTTGCATGTGATTAAACGTACAAATAAGCCAAATTTAATACCGGAAAGTGCGGCCAGCGCCTTCTCAGCCTCGCGAATGTCCTTCGTGATGTCGTAGATCACGAACCCGCAGTTCAGAATCTCCTTGACGAGATTGTCGGTGTCCTGTTCGCTGACCGTGGCCAGAACGTCTTCGGTTTTAGCGCCGAACGCGTTCTTTTTCGTGCCGATTATTTCGTACTTGTCGCCGGTCTGTTTCTCTAGGGGTTTCGCCGCCGCCTGTGGCGGTTCGTCTTCTCCCGGCTGACCTTCGCCGTAAACTTCTTCGTTGGGCGCCGACTTCAGTGCGCCGTAAACTTGATCGGCCAAATACTGTTAAAACAAAGGATGCTCATTTAACACTTAATAAAACATATTGTAGAGCCATCGCAAAATCTGGTGGCACATTGTGCAGAGATTATCTTACATTTCAAGAAAGGGTACGCGTGGACATTTAAATTTTGGCGGAAATCGTAGTAATTTGCCACCCCGACACCAGGCGGCGCCAAAAATCGTGTTTCCGAAATTTAACATGCAGGTTTCATTTCTAAAGGTATGTGTTCTGTGGTGGACATCAGTGACGGTTCGCGGGGTTTTTTCTGGTACGGCCGAGGAACAAGAGGTGGTAATACAGATAGGTAAGGTCAGTTGCAGAGACGGCTGGCTGCGTGACAGCACCTATCTGTATTACCACCTCTTGTTCCTCGGCCGTACCAGAAAAAACCCCTCGAACCGTCACTGGTGGACATAATCATCAATTTGGTGATGCGTCTACACGCGTAGATTTGTTATTGCGTTCTCTACGAATACTTTCTTACTCTGCGCAAATTTTACCCCCAGGTGTCACGGCATTTTCGGACGCCAGGTCGACCACCCGGGCTGACGTGCTTATGATAATTAAGTTCACTTTTGAAACCATTAGGTTGTTGTAGAATTCAACAATATTAATAATACGAGAAAACTGGTTAAGGGCTTGCGCATTTCCAACTGGGGATTTTCCCTTTTAAATAAATGCTCCTTATCATTACTATTGGTACTTACCTCTGCAATATGTCTCCCATTAAATTCATCGACGTGGTTTATAAAAACCCTGTGGCGGATAAAAGGGTGTACTTCCTTTTCAACGGTCGCTTCCGTGTCGACAAGAGGCTTTAACTCTTCGTCTGACATTTTTAGCGTGTATAATTTCAAAATGACAGCAATGCATTATTATTTACTTCAAGGACATACTGATTTGATTATTGATGATTCGTTTTGTTTCTGATGACTTCAAGGTCATAAATGGTTATTTGAGCAGCAAGGAACGTAAGGACGTATTAACATTTGAGGTAGGCGAATGTTAATTGTCATTACGTTCCGTGTTGCTTATTAATTTTTTTCCGCTGCCGGAAATGTAATCGGAAAATATTCTAAAATACGGCTTGTAAAATTTGGGATTAAAATTTTTATGGTTTTGGTTTTAATAGATATTTACGGGACCAGCTTTGTAAATTCATTTTTACTGGGCGTACTTGGAGTTTGTGAGGCGAGCGACGCAGAACAAATTCCGATGACATGTTGGCAGCCATATTTACAAGATTAAAAAATAAACATTAATGAGAGAGATAGCGGTTTAACAGGTCTGCAACCAATGTGAATAAACAAGAAAGAGAGAGATCGTTGACTTAAGAGTCCTGCTTCAATTTATTACAGGTCTCATACTTATAAAGACGAATTTACACTGTAACCAAAAATGCATGTAATGTATCATTTACGTTTGGCAAAATTTCTTGCTTGGAAAATTATTTTGAGCAATAGTGATTTTTTAGACTAATTTACGATTTTCTTACTAAAATATTCTGCACGCAGGGGCGGCTCGTTATATAGAGCCACGGAGCCATGGCATTACCTGCAGTTTCAAGCTCAAAAATGTTTTGCAAATAAAAAAATTGGAAAATTATTTTGAACAATAGTGATTTTTTAGACTAATTTACGATTTTCTTACTAAAATATTCTGCATTTTTTTATTATTAAGCATGTATTTGAGATTTTTTCTGTCTAAATTTTTGATCGTTTGGCCTAAATATTCTTTATTTTGACCTAAATTTTCGATTTAATTGTTAAAATTTTCGACCGCATTTTTAATAATGATAATTTGTAGATTTTTGACCTGTATTTTCAATTTTTTGATCTTTTGCCCTAACTATTCTTTATTTTGACTTCAATTTTCGAATTAATTATTAAATAAATTTATGTTTTGGCCCGCATTTTTGATTTTGCAGGCCGAATTTTAATTCCAGTTCCAAATTTTTGAATTGATTGTAGTTAAAATACCTATAACCTGAATTATTGATTTTTTTCCGGTATTTTCGAGTTTTGTTTGTTGAAATTTTCGATTTTTTAGTCTGCATTTATTTATCTTTAGGCCGGACATTCGATATTTTGTCCAAATTTTCAACTTTTTTTTGAACATTATTGAAGATTTATATTTTTTATCTTCTGCTCTAAAATTATTGTTTTTTATTTGTCAGAATTTTAGATTTTTGGTCTATTTTTTTATCCTAAATTTTAGATTTTTTAACTTGGATTATTGATTTCATTTTGTGATTTTTTTTATTTTTTGGCTATTATTTTCGAACTTCTTATTTTTGGCGGCTGAAAGTGGCCAATAATTTTGCTTGTACCTAAATTTTCGATTTTTATGTCTTATCACTTTGTAGTGAAATTTTAAGATTATTAAAAACGGTAATCCCCATAATAAGATCTTTGATAAATCTGGCAACATCGAGGGAACCACTTTACAAAAGCGGCAAATTTGAAATTCCCCCTCGCCCCACTGTCCTGGGGTGGCCCACATACTTTCGTGTTGCCGATATCCGTATCTCGGCTTCACACCCGTTATCTATGAATGGGTTGGCTAACCTGTTAAAATAACAGAAGTGCAGCCAACGTAACTATAACACGCCCATCTTGTTATTTACATTATGAATGGGTTGGCTAACCTGTAAACTATTTTAGAAATGCAACCAACATTAAAATTCGTCCATCTTGTTATTACACTATCTATGAATCTGTTGGCTAACCTGTAAACTATCTCAGAAATGCTGCCAATAAACAATGAAAAATATATGGATTTTCTCTATCCCACACCCGCATTCTGCATACTTAAAGTTCCGTTCAGCATAAATGCTTTTTTCTCAATAAAAAGTAGGAGTATTTGAGTATTAAGTTTCCAACATTCCTAAATGCTTTTTTCTCAATAAAAAGTAGGAGTATTTGAGTATTAAGTTTCCAACATTCCGTTCGCAGCAAATAATCTCTTACGTAATTTGTAGCTCTTACACTTTTCTTCCTTTTATAACAACAGCTTCGACTACCTCGAGACGAATTGGATAATAAAGGAAAAAAAACATATATTTTCCATCACACTTGCACAGAATAGTCTGAAAAGTAGAATGTTTACACGGATTTTTTTTAGGCAACCATACATGCACACCTAATTCATTTCGTCAATTTCTTTGCTTTTTTAACTTTTTTTCGCTATAAAAACTATTCCAAGTGGTTCATGGAGGTCTAAACTTAAAGCCTGCTAAAAATTATGCAGAAATCCGTAAGAAAAAAAATGGTGATGTGGCCACTTTCTCCGACTTGATGGTATCATTTACATTTACGTTTTTATGGTTTATTTTCAACTTAAATGTACATCGAGCGTTTTGTAGGATGAAACTGACGTTTAAAACGTCAACATTATACTTCACATTCAAAAACCAAAGAGATTTCGAAAAAAAGTTGTTCATTTTGGCATTCTCTACAATAATTACTAACATAAATTTGCTGAAACTATTATCGTTTACTAACTTGTGTAAACATACTGTAATTAGCACCAATAAATCTTATCTTATCTAATTATAAACCTAAAATAAAAAATAAATAATAAATTTTTTTCGAATAAAAATGATTTTATGAAAAATATTCCTAAACAAAAGATGTTCATTTCTTTGTTTAGTTTAGTCTTCAATATTTATTTGAATACTTTCGTACTATTTTCTATATTAAAAAAATTATAGGAAGAAAAACCAAAAACAGTTTAACCCACTTTTACCAAAAGCTTTTCAGTTCTTCGGATTGTCATATAAGATTTATGTTCACAGTTTCGTGTTAATTGTTGTACTAGTTTTTGAGAAATTATTGAAATGGCATCCAGGGACCCCAAAACGGATATTTCCGTAAAAAAAAAATTGAAAAGGTTTTCGCGATCACAATACTTTCTTGTACTTCGTAACGGAGAAAGTAAAAACCATTAACAGGCATACAATTTTCATATTTTTGTAAAACATGAGCCTCCAAACTGTAATGTAATAACTTTATTTAGCACTTTGCTACATAAATGTATCGCGCCTGGGAAATTGAAATTGACTCGCACGCCTCTAGCACTTACCATCTTAAAACTCCTCCATGCGTATTGCTCGTAAATTTAATAGACATTAAATGTAAAGTCTAAGATTGTTTACCAGTTTTTATATTCATTCAGCAATACGTACAAAAATTATTATGTAATTAAAATATCCTTTTATTAGACTTATATAAATTAGTATCTTTCAAATGTATAAGAATACCACAAACATTTTCCGTTGTAAAGTACATCACGTATCATCACCAGTTTCGCACGGGGAAAAACAAGCCAAAATCAGATTATACAATAAAATCCCTACACTAGCCGGGATCCATTATTTACGAAGGCGCATGACAAAGGACCTACTGCAGGGGGGCCGGCGGTGGGGAGTACCGGATCAAGTGGAAAGAGAGCCACCAGGAGAGCACGGGCTGCGCGCCGGCCACGAACAGGAGGAAGTACAGACGTCTTTTGTTGCCCGCGGGCGCCCTGTTGACGGAGGACAACACCTGCGCCCGCAGCGAACGCACCAAAAAGAAGGCCAGGGCCAGATTGAAGTAGCCCAAGCTGGCGAGGTAGGCCGTCGTGCCGCCCGCGATGCTCAACAGTATGCTGACAATGATCCCTATGAACTTGTAACCGATGTAGGCTAGAAGGTCCAGGGAACGAAGGCTCGTTTGAATGTTGGCTATGTAGAGGGTGCAACTGTAAATGGCTAATTCTACGAGGCACCACGCTAGCGCCGACGAAGACTGTATTCCGATTTGTTCGGGGCTGAATCGCTGCTGCATGCCTAGGACTAATCCGGCGACTAGGACGTAGGTGGCGTAAGCCATGGTCGGTATGTACAGGTCGGGCGCGTTTATTTCGAAGCGCGGCTGCACCGGTCCGTCCTGCTCGTACTTTATCGACCAGTCAGAGTGGGTAAAGGGGAACATGAGCAGGCCTAGCTTTGAGAGTACGTATTTCGTGTCGACAGCAAAGTAGTACTTTAATTTGGAAACTGGGACGTACCGTTCGATTTCCTTCTTCACCATCGTCGATCCGGTGTTCGCTAACTAGAAAGAATTACATTAGTTGTGATGTGTGCAAATTATAACAGTCATCTATATTCATTAGATAGTTAGGTTCAAGGTTATGTAACGCGGGACCTAGTAATTTTTATTTAAATGGATCAATTTGATACACTTTAATATCGAATAATTTGTACTGCCAGTTTCCCTTACTTTCTCACTTATGATAGTACTTTTTCCTTTTACCTGTTGTGTATATTGCATGGCCATATTTTGGACCATCGGCTGTCCGAAAACACCCATCCCTGGAATCTGTGCAGCAGCATTGTTATACTGTTGGTTGGGATTGTAATTGTTGTATGGGACATTGTTGGGCTGACTGTAATTTTGTTGTGGCATTCCTGCGTTGCTAAAATCTACAAAATATCACTTAAGATTGGTTTGCTCTAATGTAAAATGTTTTATTGATTGCACAATCAGAAATAAATTATGATCAGACAGTACACAACATATATAATCCATTCAGGATCAATTTTTAGTGAGGATCCACGTTTGGGTCACATTTTTGCGGGCACAATTTTATTACGCACCAAGTAATTCTGTTAATTTATGACGGCAATTTATTGCCAGCAATATTTCCCATTATAACAGTTGCATTCCTGTTGAATATTTTTCACATGCAACACGTGATAACTGTTACGTACAAAAATAATTTTTTCACTTTCCACTTCAAACAAAATAAACAAATATGTTATACATATTGATTAACCATGAAAAGTTTTCATAAGTCTTTCAACAAGATACTGGTAATCTTCCAGTTACTGATACTAATGAATGGACTGAAGTAAACGCAACAACTTCAGACCAATATTTTCGACGTTGCCCGTTCACTATAAGTAACGTAAAATAAAATAAAAAATAATTAAACTACTGCGGGTTAAACTACCAGTCGGGGGGACTTAAACTAACCCTAACTCCACTTCGCTCCGGCATCGACCATGGCGGGACTGTGAATTTACTTCTTATACATTCGCCTTCACTTCGGCTACTACAGATAAAACTACTAACGGGTCCAGAGGGGCGGACCTTAGCTTAACCCAAACCTAAGTATAAGCACCAATAGTTGCAAATTATTGTAAATGAAATTGACTGAAAATCCCCCAATTAAAATAAGGAGACGTGACAACCATACCATACCGTCCGCATGATTTTCGTGAATGCGTAATTTTTAGTATCAGTAACTGGAAAATTACCAAGATACTTGCATAATAAAAGGATTTTAAATAACAAACATTTGAGTAATATCAAGTACGACTTATCCGATATTTACCTGGCTGAGGTGGAGGAGTAAACGCTGGGGGTACATTCACGTCCGCTCCATTTGGGAAGGCGGGCGGCTGCGTGTAAGGATTATATCCCATGGAATTCACATCGCTGACCCTTTTAATTTTCCGTCCGAAAGCTGCAAAATTGCACGACGAATTTAGCTGTGACAGTTGTAGGTTATGTAAACAGTTTGTGCGGCACTTACGTTGCTTAGGACCGGCAGTCGCGTTGAAATTCATTTTTCACGGCGCCTCTTCGCGCGAGAATCGTCTTCCTTGTAGAATTCGTCTTTATTTCCGCGGTATTCTCATCAAGACACGTCACTCATCTTCTTCATTGGCCATCTGTCAAAGTACAAATCCATAGACTGGTTCTTCGGAGATGACGCACCGAAATCGTTCATTTCTCCACTTTTAAGTTGGCTGCGCTAATGAGGCTACGAAAAGATATTCATACAAAATATTAACGTAATGTATGCAACTCTGTTTGCTAAAAAGATACAGTATGTAAAGGAAACAAACGTCCTTCTGCATCACCCCATCAAGCAATTTCCGCCCCAGCAGACACTACATAGCGACGAGGATTCAATATTTCCCATTACTGACCAAATAGATTGTTCAGGACGACACATAATTCCACCCACAGATCGAATCTACCAACCCGCACCCATCTTGTTTGCCATTATCGTGACCGTACCATTAGTCATGCGACCTGCCACCAATACTTCCCATCCCCGGCTGAAATACCGACACCATAGAAAGGATATATCAATAGAAGGTCCACTCCCATATACTGGTCGAGACTGCGTTCAGCGCCTCTGAAGAGAGTTTCACCAACTAATCTTGGGAGCGCGTGCCTGGCGGGATTTACAAATAATTCAAATAAACTGTACCGACACATTTAGCAATGGACGCTGATCAGAAAATACATTCAAAATCAGACAATGGATAAATAAATAACATTTATTAAAAAAAAATCAATCCATATTCGCCTTCAAATACTGTAAATACAATAAGGGCACCTGCTTAATATCAGGCGTGTGCATTTTACTATAACTCAAATATTGTTTATTCAAACTAATCAACTTCGGCACAGTCAGGTTTGTCAAATCAATCGTCAAGTCACCCTGTCCGCGAATCGGCATTTCACCGGTGCACCCGCACGTCAGCATTCCAATAATCGAAGTGGTGATATCCTTCGTAACCTTGTTCATGTCGAAAAGGTAATTCGTCGCATTTAACGGAGGCTGAAATTTACAAACTTACAATTCGTCGATTCATTTTTCTTTAACTCACGTTTTGTGTCGACATATTAGGAGGCGGCGCCTTTTTCCCGAACAGACTATCGTTAATGCCTTTAATATCGATATCAGCGTCCGTCATAACGTGAAAGAGGGGAGCGTCCCAACGGTTCTTGCCCTCCGGTTCCTCGTACCTGTACAGCAGACCGTCGAAGACCTCCCTTTCGTATTTCTCCGTTTCGTGTTCGCGTTTCTCGTTGTAGTTCCAAGCGACGTCCCGATGGATGACGGTGTAGACTGTGCACTGCGTGCTGTGGTTTGCTTTTGTCGCGCAATAAAGCTCGTACCTGTAGCCTTTGATGTAATTTGAGCCGTCTAATATTACGACATTTTTCGGTGAGATTAACTTGATTACCTCTGACTTTAACGCGCTGCGGATGTCCTTTTCCTTCCTTGAATCTAAAAAGTGTTTACTGAAATGTGTATGCAATTACTTTGCACATTTGGCTTTATATTGGTGGAGAATGCCAAAATGAACAACTAAAAAAAGACAGTGAAGATCTTAATTTTTTTTTTTAACGTATTAATTGTTGGAAAAAAGGACACGTGAGCCACGGGTTGGATCCACCACACGTGAGCCACGGGTTGGATTGTAGGATAGGGCCCATCCACCACACGGGTTGGATTGTAGGATAGGGCACCACACGGTTTGGATTTTAGGATAGGGCCCATCCACCACCTGCACCACAGATTGGATTGTAGTATAGGGACCACCCACCATCCCCAATTCCACTTTTATTTCAACTACAAAATCACATTCCTTATTATTTCTAAACTTTACAACTCTCGAATAAATTGTCAAAGAAATTTCATCAACCAAACAGTTTTGTAGTTAAAAATAATGTTCATTCGAGGGGTGATGGGTGGGCTCTATTTTACAATCCCATCCGTTGCTCACGCGTCCAGATTTTTACTAATAAATAAGTTAAACAAATAAGAAAGATAGTGAAGACTTTATTTTTTGTTATTCATTTATTAATTGTTGGAAAAAAGGACACGTGAGCCACGGGTTAGATTGTAGGATAAGGCCCACCCACCGCCCCCCATTCCACTTTTATTTCAACTACAAAATCACATTCCTTATTATTTCTAAACTTTACAACTCTCGAATAAATTGTCAAAGAAATTTCGGCAACCAAACAGTTTTATAGTTAAAAATAATGTTAATTCAAGGGGTGGTGGGTGGGCTCTTTCTTACAATCCAATCCATTGCTCACGCGCCCAGATTTTGACTAATAAATAGGTTAAACGAGTAAGAAAGACAGTGAAGACTTTATTTTTTTGTTATTAATTTATTAATTGTTGGAAAAAAGGACACGTGAGCCACTGGATTGTAAGATAAGCCCCACCCACTACCCCTAGTTCTTTTAAATTAATCATAATAATAATTTATTTACAGATAACCGCTTTTACAAAAGTAATTTAGCTTACCTGTGTAAAAATTGTTCTTTTCGAAGCCGGCTTTCATTATTTCTTGGCTTTCGTTGACAACGTGCACCTCTTTACCTTCGGACTCGAAATGCTTCTTCAGTTCAATTGCTCGTCTAGTTTTACCACTGCTGGGGTATCCCGTGATTACGATTAAAGGCATGTTATTGCTTAATGCCAAAAGTTTAACTCCATTGAGGTCAAATTAGGTTATGTTTTCATTTGATGGAAAGGCTGCATAACAGATAAATAACAAGATGGGCGAGTTGTAGTTTTCACGTTGGCTGCATGTTTGAGATTGTTTACAGGTTAGCCAACTGATTCATAGATGGTGTAATATATAATAATAATAATATAATCTTTATTTAGCAATATGCTATCTAAATACACATATAAACTAAAAAATATGTACAATATATAAAATATACATGTGTTACAAAAAGATGGGCGATTTTACAGAGTGAGCAACAATAGTTGCAGATTGATACCCACCAGTGCAACGAGACTTAACGATTGGAATAATTAACGAGGCGAACCCCCGCCCGCCCCAAATTTTATTATTAAATAAAAGGTGCGGGGTTTGATCCCCGGAATTATTAATTGGATTCGATTCTCAGCGGATAGTCAGGCAACCAAATACGCTTGTGGGTATATCATATGAAAAGAAAATCCCTTAGATTGCTTTTACATGGGCGTAGCAAACATTTTATCCCAAAATAAATTAAATATTTAATCATGAATATATATTTAATTTTTACAATTTCAATTAAATATACAAAGTACATTGAAATGAGTTAAGGTTTTGTGTATTTAAAAAGAATAAACGTGGAGTTAGCATCCCAAATGTTGAAATCTAGTTACTCTTTATTAGTTTTTCCTTGGCATGAACTTGGAACGATCAAATTCCTCAGATTTTCAGCGGGAAATTTAACTTGTCTGCAAACAGTGTTGCTCACCTTGTATAAATCATAAAATCACCTGAGTATTTGCGGGTGCGTTTGTTAGAACACAGTTAAAAGCAGTATAAATAATTATAAAATTTTATATAAATAATTTATTTCTTTGATTAATTAAAACACTTGGTTTTGTTTCACTGATTTTATTTTTCTCTCCGACTAGTTTCGACCTTAGGTCATTTTAATTAATCAAATATATAATTATGTTTCACCACGGGTTAAGTGAGAAATTAATTAATCATATAATTTATTTCTTATTTATATGTAAGAATTTGATTTAAAAACTTAAAACATGATTAGCGGATAGATGATCTAAATAAAGTCATTTGGGACAGCTGTGCCTAAATGTGGTTTGTTTATGGTATATGGTTTACTGGGTATTTATTTATATATTCAGAATAGCTGTAATAGCTTTTAGCAGCAAGAAAGGTCTTAAGGTGTTTCTTAGACATATTTATATAATTAGAGTTTCTAAACGTTGAATGTTGTGTGTGAATTTTAGGCAACTATACATACAGAATTAATTTTTTTTTCGTTATAAAAACCATCTGAAGTTGTTGAGGAACGTGTAAACTTAAAGCCTGTCAATAATTATGCCTAAATTTGCTAGAGATAAACCACTAAGATGCATGTAAATCTCCAAGGTGCATTTATAAAAAAAGAATCTAAATTGAATTTTAGGCAACCATACATACATAATGAATTAATTAAATATTTTTGACTTTTTTCGTTGAAGGAACTATCTGAAGTTGTTCAGAAAGTTGTAAACTTAAGGCCTGTCTAAAATTATGCTGAAATTCGCTAGAGATAAAGCATTAAGATGCATGTAAATCTCCAAGGTGCATTTATAAAAAAAAATTGAAATTGAATTTTAGGCAACCATGCATACATAATTAATTAATTAAATGTTTTTGACTTTTTTCGTTGAAGAAACTATCTGAAGTTATTCAGGAAGTTGTAAACTTAAGGCCTGTCTACAATTATGCTAAAATTTGCTAGGGATAAACCATTAACAGGCATGTAAATCCTCAAGGTGCAAAAAATCTAAATTGAATTTTAGGCAACCATGCATACATGCATAATTAATTACTCTACAATTTTCGACTTTTTCGTTGCAAAAACTATCCGAAATGTTTAGGAAGTTGTAAGCGTAAAGCCTGCCAAAAATTATGCTGAAATTCGCATTAACAGGCATGGCGCATTTATAAAAAATTGCACTGTAAATATATTTCATAGACTCTGGTAGTACAAGCCATTTTTAATATTTGAAAATAATCATTCGTGTATATTTCATCTCCTAAAATTAAATTTAATGAAGGTAAAGATACAATTAGTAGCATCAGCGTTGCACTAAATATTACATTTAAAATCATATTGTAATATTTTTAAGAGCCATGCGGTGTTTGTTGCCTTCGTGGAATAATTTATTGATTAAAACGATTCGCACTGAATAAAAATTAAAATCATTGCCTTTCCCCCGCTACAGGAACCTGTAAACGGTCACGTGACCGCCGGCGTTTGCGCGAAGGGGCGCCGTGCGAGGACACCTCACCGGGAGCGGTGGGAGTAAATATGTCAATGGGGGACGTTTGTCAGTGGTGCTGGTTCCGTCGCGAAAGTATGTGAAAACGATGAGACCCGCTCGGTCCACGAACAGGATTTTGTGCGCGTCCCCGCTGGCACGCTGAGCGAGCGGTGCACGCCGCGAATACCGGAACGAGAAGTGCACGAAAATGGCTTCGGGTGATAACATTGAGACTATAGAGGTGGACGAGACCTCCTTCGTTGTGAACAACGCGAAAGACGTCGCCCTCGGCTGCGAGGCGAACGCCGAAAGCGAAGGTGAGTGCCGGCGCGAGGGTGTGCAGGAGGGCGCGGATCCGTGGGCGATTTTGTAGGTCACTATTAATGCCGTGATTCACTCTCGAGAAACCCCCCGTGGGTTGGATTAATAACATTCATCTTTGGGCAGGAAATAATTAAATCCGGATAAGTGCTGACCACGAAAGTTTCGTTTAAAGTCTAACCGCGGTACGAGATAATAATTGTCGACCATCACCCCCTCATTATAAAATCCAGTTACTTAAATACTCTTAATTGTATATTTCATCGGCATCATGTACCTTTTACTCACCATTTGAGACCACCGATACATGTATGAAGGTTGAAGTGTAATATAGGTTATAATTTTCTGTTCTATGCAATAATTGAGGTTTTCTTAAGTTTCATTGTATCCGCAGAGATTTTCATTGATTAAAATACTCCTGGTGACAATTGTATGAAACATGGCTTCTAATTGTCAACAAGCAACAATTATAATTAAAATAAAAGTATACATTAATTATTGTCTCCTCGTTAAAAGAAGACTAAAAATCCGGTTTTGATCTTACTTGATCTCATCAGCACAGTACAGTGAGATCGGAAAGTCAAATGGTTGGCAGCGCATTTTCTGAAAATCCCTATAATAATTGAAGTAAAATTATATTGGCCGTTTGAAATTTTGTTGATTTTAACATTACGTTACTTGTGTTTTCATCCGAGAATTTTGCTCAGTTATTTTCAAACTGATGATCAGTATTAATAATACAGGTAAGATTCATTATCAAGCTGTTTCCATGCTAAAATTCCCATTCTTAGCGACGCCACTGAACTTCTGTCAGTTAGGTTATGTTTTAAGAGCTGCCAACTTTTTCAGACTTTTTGATCCTCCGGTATATTTGTTAAAGGGAGGATGTAAATTGTCAACGAGCAACAATTATAACTAAAATAATGGTAAACATTAATTATTGTCTGATCGTCAAAAGAAGACTTGAAGAAGGGAAATGGTAGATTGCTATGAAAATGTTTTTGTAGACAAATTCTTAGAATTGATAACCATGACAACAGTAAACAATGGTTTTTTGCAATATTATCACTAAGAACACAAAAATGTACGTAACTCTTAATTTCCAGACCGTCGTGCAAACTTACTGATAAAGGAACGTTTCCTATTACTAATTTCGTTTTATCTATGCGTATTTACGGTTGCTGATACAATTTTCTCAATTGCAGGTGTCCGTTTGCCGACCAACATGAAGCTGGGACTCGATGTAAGTAATTCGATTTTACCTTATGTGTACACATGCTGTTAATAATTTTGAAATTGGATATCAAAATTCGGTTCGATTGCAAAGTCTGTTCCTATATAAGTGAGGCCCATAAATGGCATTTTGTTTTATTAAGAATGTATAGAATTGGGATTTTGTAATTATAAATTATGGATTGATGAGTAATATGAAATCCTTGAGCCTTAAAATTTAAATAAAAGAAGTGCAGTTAATTTTACATAGCAGGTGTTCTGGTAAGGTTGGCCACCGACGATAGTTTGCTGCTTTGAAAGAAATATTTTTCTAGTAAGCTGGAAATAATTGCTAATTTCCTATATATAAAACATGGATCTTCTCTAGAATTTGCTTATTAAACGTGAGTCTAAAATATCCACGCAATTTTTCACTTTTTTATTTCACACCATTTTCTCTAACTTCCGAAGTAAAGTGGTGGTAACAGTTTATTCTTCCGTCTTTTAAAAAATTAATAACTTTGTTTGTCATAGCTTAACGGAATTATACAAACTTGGTCTTGTTGTTGCTCTATTTTGTTAAATATTAATAATGACATTACAATTATTGAAGTGACCACTAGATGGCGCTTTTCGCAACACGGTCCAAACTACCAATTTTCTCATCTGTTTACCGCGATCGAAGTGTCCCCATCAGTAAGTTTCGAGATTACATGTACTCTTTATATTATTTTTAACACAAAAAAATCACAAACTCTATTGAAATGTGTGTTGTATGCACATTTATTTGAGCATTTCAAAATATTTCATGATTTTATAATTAATTTAATCTCCATATGTTATTGAGACCATAATTGTTGCTATAATTGGGGTTAAAGTCTAGTTATAAACCTGTTGCGCCAGGAAAATAATTGTTTTTCATTATTTCACAAAGTGTAACCAGTTTTTTGCTTTTTTTTTTTTTAAACTCGACAAAAAAGTTTACTTGTAGTTTCAAATAGTTCGAGTTGAAATGCATCCATTTTGAGGACTAACAGTGGATTGGTAATAAATATAACTCTGGCTTAAGATATTGACATAATACTGGTATTATATTTTCGGCTGTGTAAACGATCTTTTAAATGGTACAGAATGCACAATTTGAGATTAATTACTGCGATTACATTAATTGATAATTACTCTTTCATTTCCTCATTCGCATTCACACTCTATAACATGATTATAACAAATGCGATTACCTAATCTTTAAACGAAAAATGTCTAATTTTATAATCTTATAATTTGAGGTTGGGTTCTGCGATTAGATTAATCAATAATTACTCTTTCATTTCCTCATTAGTATCTGATCCAAACGCATTCACACTTTGTAATATGATTATAAAAAATTCAACAACCTAACCTTTAAACGTAAAATGTCAATTTTATATTCTCTCACTTGGAGTCACAAAATTACGAAAACAATAATAGAATCCCTAAGGCAACTTTCATAAATAAATATCATAGGTTTTTAGTAAAATTTTTGGGTGTCTAACCTCTTCATGCCCAGATTTGCCACATGTGGCGAAAAGCAGAAAATATATTTTACAAATAAAAAAAAAACTATGAAAAATTTTTTCATATTTTTTTGCAAAAATGAGTTTGACAGTGAAATAATATTACGTAGAAAACCGTAACAACAACAACAAATGTTTCAATAAACCCTGGATTATGCTATAACCCAATCAAAGTAGCATGGGCGCAAAGTGGTTAATGTAGTAAAACAAATTACTCGTCGCTGAGGAAAATTTCTGACTTATCTACGGTTGTGCACTATTGGTAATAATGATTTCTAGGAAATGTAATAACATGTTCATTCACAAAAATACCCCATCGATTGAAGTTCACCAAAATACACTCCAAAACCTTAATTTACCCCCATTTTGGGGAATAAAATCCCAACCTGGCAACACTGGTTGTGATGCCTATTTTATTCTGTTCAAAAAAAAATTTGTTATTACGCAATGCTTTTGTGTTTATTCCTAAATATATCTAATATTAGACGCAGGTGTCTTTTAATTAAGGGCGACCTGAATTTGTTTTCCCGGTATCCAAAATAGCTCTCATTAAATTGTGCCAAGCTCCAATCTCGGATATCTAATGTTGACATTTACTTAAATGTCAGCATTTGATTAATTCATTAATCGATTATTTCCTCGTGGATTAATTGAAATCTAAAAAATGTATTGTCTTGACAGTAAAATTAATTTTAAAATATTGTTAATTTATTTCTCACTTACAAATCAAAATTTTTACGAAATTAAAAAAAATCATTTTCTTAATTTCGTAAAAATTTTATTTTATTAAAAATGTATTGTCTTGATAGTAAATTTAATTGTAAAATATTGTTAATTGATTTCTCACTTATAAATCAAAATTTTTACGAAATTAAAAAAAACATTTTTTATTATTTAAAAAACCCAAGTCACCCACCCACCAAACCCTATATCGTTGTAATTGTTGAAAAGGTGTCTATTGTAATGTAAAAATATACAGGGTGATTCATTAAAAAAAACTGCTGATGGTGCCACTTCTCGAAACGTAGGGTAGCTGTAGAAAATGAAAATATGTCACTGAATAGAATAAATAAAATTACACATTTCTTTTTCTTTTGTATCCTGTGGGCGAAAGTCAGATACAACGCACCGAGCGAAAAATAGGATTCTCTCCTTAGATATACAGGGTGCCCGGATTTTGTAGGGACAACATGGGTAACTTCTGCATTTGAAGAGATAAAGAGATGGTCAAATTAGCCGAAAGGTGCAGGTTCGAGAGCTCATTAAGAATCTGCCCCCAAATCCCACTTGTCATGGCCCACTTGTTCGAAATTAAAATAAAAACAAAATCTCCTCATTTCTTTCATTTGCCGTAACTTCTCTGCTACCCAAGATACCGAGATGCGGCTCGTACCAATGTGCATGGCAGTTTAACACTTTATTTGGCACTTCATAAAACCAATGTTATCTGTGCAAATTTTTAGTAATCTAACAGAAGTTGCCCATGTTGTCCCTACGAAATCCGGGCACCCTGTATATACAATTTTTTTCACAAACCTGATATTTTAAGAGTAGTGTTCGTTTTCAAAACCTAACCTAGAAAAAAACATTGTCAGCCGTGACAGTTAAAATAAATACTGAAACCTGGTAGGGGGAGAAATGATTACTTATCTCCCTAGGGCGAGAAATAGTAACTTATGTTATTTTTCTCACACTTTTGATAGCTGAGAAATTAACTCCCATTTGTGAAAAAGCACTTTTTTTGTTTTTGTTTCACTGTACTTTATTATCTTTTTCTCCAACTAGTTTCGACCCAGGAGATATATAAAATAATTTTTAAATTCCCAAGTTGCACAAAATTATACGTAAACATTTCCAATTCATCCATTCATCAATACCGTCTATTCGTGACGCCTGCATCCCGAAGTGCACCATTAAACCTATTTATATGTAAACGTCCACGCCAGATAAAAATAACGCCTTGATGCAACGCTTAATTGAGAGTCGGTTTTTCCTTCATTACACCTGTTTACATTCGTGCCACACTCGATCTCCCGATTAATCTTATCTGCGAGATAACACGAAGTGAAATATTCGATTAGCCGGAATTTTTCAACGCCGGTGACAATGTCAGCCGAAATCGTTTATTATAATTTGCAATAAGTCGGTCGTGCACGTGAAAATTAATAGCTGGCGTCTGTTAATTTTTGATAAGCGGAATCAAATTTAACAATTTGAAGTGGTAAAATTAAAGTGTTCCAATCAACTTCTTAAATTCTTTATTTTATCCTATACTGTTATCATGTCAATAACTCCTTAGCAACGAGTAACGTTAAGGTACCTTTAACAACACTAGTGTTGTTAAGAAATTCTTAACAACACTAGTGTTATTATATTATCGTAACGCAACTCGTTGCTATGGACAAACATGACTTCGCTTTTTGACGGTTTTCATTAAAAAATTTTCAAATTAAAAAAAAATAGAAATAGGATAAAATAAACCCTGTTACGACACACGTAATGTTATTTGCTTTTACATTACTCGAGAATTTAAAAGCACTCGCTCCTACGTCGCTCGTGTTTTCAAACTTTCCTCTCGTAATGTAAAAACCTTTATGACATTACTTGTATCGTAAATTACTATAAATTCTTCCAAATTAACTTCTTAATGTCATCATTATTACAAGCCATAAATTCACAAACTTCATTAAATTTGAAAATTAAAATTAAGTGAATATAATTTTAGTTTTGCATTTTGCACAAAATAAAATCCGAAACTATATACCGGTCGTGGCAGATGACCTCGTAGTCAACACGTAAAAAATCAATTGGTGTTAACAATCCAAATTACATAATTTTATTATACCTCATTTAATAACCAGGCGGACTAAATCAAATTATAGCCGCCAAAATACGTTGTTGTGATTGGCCAATCGGGCGCCGTTTTTACACAGGCCCAAATTGCTTAAAACAGTAATGGCCGTTGTTATGATCAGCTGATCTCTAACCGATCCTTGTGTCCCATCGTTTCCACGCGTTTTTGTGTTTTTAGCCAGTTATTTCTACTGTTGATAGTGCAAGAATCGATTCCTCTCATCCCGCGATTTTCGTGGAAATAGTTATTTTATTTTTAACTACGGATAAATACCCAGCACAAGTTTGGAGTCATTTTCGCCCCGTAAGAAACGGAAATGGTTGGATTTTAGAGCATTAACGCTCGAGGAAAAACAATCCAAAATTATCCTATATAAAGTTTTAATACAAGAGGCTTTAAAACCTACTGCCGTCGTATACAAAATTGTGATTCATTAGGTAAGTGTGGCGCAAGTTATTGCAATATGGAATCAAATCCTAAACATACATTATATTTAGGATTGTGAAGTTTCACACAATTAGGGGGTGAAAGGAGATTGGGGCAGTAACAAGTCCTAAACATCTTGGAGGGCGTCCAGCGACCGAAGATATCTACGAATTCTGCGTGTGGAAAATTGTACATAGATTTTTCATTAAAAATGAAATCGCTACATTGGATTAAATTTTTATTGAATTAAAGGATAGAGGTGACCTGCCAATGACGTCCCGTTAAACATTATATAAATTAATTAATGAGATCAATTTTAAGTAAGTTATTATTTGTTTTTAAATAGCAAATTTATTTAATTTAATAAAATTTTATTTCACGACAATCTAGTATTTATATTTCAAACCTCTTACGGAATTATATGTATTTTTAAAATACACCTACTACTACAATCCACTTTATATGTAAATAAATATATGTACAACTTGAGTTTTTCAGTATGCCCCTAAATTCTTGAGGGTCTCATTCTTATTTTAATTATTATTTTAATATTATATACTACATCATTGAGTATATGATCAAGAAAGTATGTCTAGAATTAATTCATGTGTTGGTATAAATGTTAAATTAATGTTATGGATAAAAGAAATTGAAATCATTTCATTTTTACCGCCAAAACAAGTCTGGTTACTTTTCTGGTTACTTTTTATAGTGTAAACGTGACTTTCGCGTTTAGTCCGCCTGGTTATTAAATGAGGTATAGTATATAATTCATGCCCAAAATCCAGACATAAATTGGGGCGGCAAACTAAAACTGCAAGATATAACAGAGTTAAGCGAGTTGAAAATTCAAACTACCATTCTAAAAATTAACAGTTGGTAACGATACCAAAAAATTGTGGTGGGTTTAAAACACTATTACAAAAATAAAATTGTTACAAAGCAAATTAATTATTTCGAATAATGGAGGTGTATTTTTTATTTAGTTAAAGTTGTCTCGGTGTTGATGAATCGTTTTTATTAATACAAGGTGACTACGTTGTTTTGTGGGTGGCGTTCATTATGGGCAATGAATTAAGTAGCGGCACTTACACATTAAACGATTTGAATATTTATGAGCGGCTGGATGGGAAGTTTAAGACAATTCAGGCGGAACCAGACTCGCTTGAGGTAAGAACTTGTTTGCGGATGTATTTACTGTACTTTAATTATGTTTTAGGGGTGTGTAAAGATGGCACCCTAATGTAGAGTTCTATATCTAGACACACTATTAACTTTTTAAAAAACGTTCTGTAAAATTGATCCGTATAAAATTAAGAAATAAAGGTTATTATAAGTATTGAAAATGTTATTTTTGTTTCAATTATTTTTACTGTCTTATAATAACAATAATTTATTTTTCTGTGAAACTACAAAGTATTGTAACATCAATAAATGTAATTCTACCAGCAATTAATTCTTGCACTTCTTGACCAACCCATGAATTCGTTATTGGAAATAACAACTATTATTAATCTCTGATCGATTTAAATGGATGCCTTGGAAATTTGTTTTACGTTTATTTTCTTTACTTTATTGTTAATAAACGGTGAACTAGATTGTCGACATATATAAATTTCTTTACTTTATTGTTAATGTACGGTGAACTAGGTCGTCGACATATATAAATTTCCAAATCTGGGACCTGAGAGTGCAGTATTTTTTGTTTTTTGTTTGTTGCAACCCGTTACTTTCTAAACAAATGTACATAAAGTGGATTAAGTGGAACGTTTCTTTCCATTTCCACCAAAAAGACAGTTAATGTATCCTTGTTTTGGGACGAGCTGTAGCTTTCAAATTGCGGATGACTCACAAGCGGGTTATTTTTGTCCTTTCGGCGTTCGCATTAGTACAAGGTGGGAGGACAATGACCTCCCGCCCGTAAAAACTGTTGCAATTGTCCACAACTGAATTGAGGTCTCTAAAAAATTATTCCTGCATGCTTTGTAATTGTTTTTTTTGTCTATTTGTAAACTTTATAGTATAATAATAATAATAATAATCATTCTTTATTAATGTCTATACTTAGAGGTTTATATACGTCACAAAAAAGGAAAAATATTACACGCACTCCTAAAACTGAAAATGCAAATATTCTTCGCAAGCGTAGAATGCATTTTTAATAAAAATATTTTTTAGACTAATCTTAAATTCATTGACAGACAATTTATTACAGAAGTGTTTTATTATAATATTACAGAAATGTTTACCATAATAATCAATGCTATTTCTAGACCTTGTAAGTTGCAATGCTCTGGTACATAAGTCGCCTAAATATCTATTTAATATTACTATCCGTGCCAATGCGTAGATATTAAAAAAATATTTTTTAAATAAAACGAAAATAATTGTCGTTAGTGTAGATTAATATGAGTTAGTCGGCTTGAAATCTTGAAAACGTACTCATTGTTACTAGTTTTCTAATCAAAAACATTAATTTCAATATCAAAATGCTGAAAAAAACAATTATTTACTTTTTTGATGAATAACATGTTTTATAGAATTAAAGAATTTCTAAGTACTTATTAATATCATAGGTATTGTGTTTACTTTTCTTTTGACTTTTATAATATTAATATGTATCACTACTGTATACAATTATAGAAAAAAAACTGTTTTTATTATAATATTAAAATACTTTAAGGGGACAAAAATTTATAAAATTATAAACGAAGCAAATTTTAAATCTCTTACAAAATTCCCATTTGAAAGTTGCAGCTGCAATGCATTTGTGATAATAGCAGTTGTAAATGTCACTTGACAAATTTTAATAAACTTTGAAATATTAGTATATACAGGGCGTTACAAATTCGATGCATTAGCATTGCCATCTCAGTAACTGTAAGACATGGAGAGTTGATTAAATGAAAGCAAAGTTGCGCATTTTAATGCTGAGTGCTTTGTTAACATTTTTTTTTAATATTCCGGTGATATTAAAAAAAAACCGAAAAAACAATTTTGGTTTTTATTATTTTACGGCTGTCGTCTCAGTAACTATAAGAGATAGAGAGTTGGTTAAATGAAAGCAAGGTTGCTCATTTTAATGCCGAGTAATTTGTTATAAAGAATTTTTAAATATTCATTCTTCTTCTGTAGATATTTGAAAAAACGAAAAAAACAATTTTATTTTTTATGTCTGCCATCTTGGTAACTATAAGAGATAGAGAGATGATTAAATGAAAGCAAAGTTGCGTATTTTAATGCTGAAAAATGTGTTGAAAAGAAAAAAATATTCGGACTACTTCCAGAGATATTCGAAAAAAGCCAAAAAAACAATTTTGTTTTAATTTTTTTATGACTGTCATCTCGGCAACTGTAAGAGATAGAGAGATGATTAAATGAAAGCAAAGTTGCACATTTTAATGTTGAGTAATTTGTTGAAAAGGAATTAAAAATATTCCGACTGCTTCCGGAGATATAAAAAAAAAAACGAAAAAATCACCATATTTTCTTGAAAACTGATAGGTTTACGATAAAAAAGTTATTCTTTAATAAAAGTCGTTAATTTTGGCATTCTTTACAATTATTGTTAATATAAAATGCATGTAACTCTTTTTAGTTTCAGAATTATAGACAAAAACCGAATACAATTTTTTTAAATTTCGAGTTTATGAAAAACAAGTAGGTACCTTTTTTTTCATCCGAAAAACGAGAGAAATCGATTGGCGTAGAAAAAATTGCAAAAACGTTGCCGTCACCATGAACTTTGTAGAAAATTTTGAAAATTTCAGACTTTGAACGGCCGTAGCTGCTAAACGAAGAATCCAAATCGAACGCGGATTTCAAATCCGTGCTCGTCGGGTCCTAATTAGTCGGATTCAAGTAAAATTGGCGATTTTAAATTTTTGACATAAACTTGAAAAACTACCCCCTTCTTACTTTTTCCCAAAAAATGGCTTCGGAATGATTTCTTGAAGAAACCACTGGTCCGATTCGGGGTTTCTTTACGTCAATGGAAAGGTCTATTCAAGACACTTCAGTAAATGTACCGACCTAACCACAAATGTCAATTTTAAGCCCGTGACGCGTTCGCAAAGAAAACTCTAAAATGGAAAAAATTGAAAAAATCAACTTATTTGAAACGGTGCTTCAATAACTCTCAAAGATGATATGTGGTTCCGTTCTGCGTAACATAAAATGTTGAGTTTTATCTTTTCCGTTAAAATGCGACTTCTTTTAGCCCTTTTACTATGAAAATTACTCACACATCACCGCCAGTGTTGTCAAAATTATGGATTATATTAAAATTGTACCGATGGATAGAAGTTGTCTGCAACAGAAAACAAATCTCTAACACCTCGAGTGCTGTTCCCGCTCTCATAACAACTACTTATTTGCATTCTTTCTTCGTTGGTGTAATACATTTTTATTAATACGATTTTGTCGATTAAATAAAACTGAGTAAGTGTGGTTGCCTACCTGTCAATGCGTTGATGTGATTATTTTACAATTGAACACAGGCATTAACAATCATATGTTCAGAGTTAAAATAAAAGCCCTGTATAGTTTCAGTCAATGTATTGTGACCAAATCAAAAGCACTCGCTCAAGTTTTGCAAGTAAATTCGAAAAAATGATGTCCTTAATATCGAAAAGTACTTTTTAATATCTATAATTATTCCTTCATGCTCGTAATGGTTTTCTGCACATAATACAGATTAATTTGTTAGAGATTTTATGGATTTCATACCCGTAATTAAGGAACGGTAATTGCTACCTTAATGTAATTTGCATAATGGGTTTTTATACTAAGAACTGTTAATAGATTTTTATTATATCATTTTGTTACCGCAATTCTATATTTTTATTTATCGTATCTATTAATATTGTATTTATATTATATTAATATAAGATCTAAATAATGTTACTATTTAAGAGGCTGAAAGACCTCCGTTGATGGCCTGTTGTATATCGATGTATCTTGAGTAGAATAAACTGTATTTTTTTCTGATTGAAACAATATTGAGTGATATTGCCTTGGTTGCGATATGTCATAACATACTTATATTTCCCTAGGGAAATATAGACATCAAACAATTGTCATTACGAGCTTCTCGCAAGAACTGTTTTAATTGCTCTCGGGACAACACCTCCGATTTCTTAGGAAGGTATCCTTTATGGATGTTACAGCTTTAGATTTTACCGGAACCAAACATTCACGGTCTTTCGTTGCTTGCGTTAACACATAGTTTGACATTTCACCAATTTACGAAACAACGCAAAAATCAAACCAGGCAACCATGATATTTACAAACAAGGCCCTTAGCAACGTTACCAATCCGATAAATTCAAAAATTTACAATCCAATATTTTTGCATTTACAGAACAATATTCTTTCAATCAGAAAAAAACTATTGATTACAACACGGGAAATATGAATACATTTCCCTTGGTTGTCTTTACATGTAACTAGCCAACCTCAGGAAATATACTATTCATATTTCCCTAGTTGTAAAAATAGCTATATTATTATAACTTAAGACTATATTTTCAATTTAATATAAAAATGCAGATTAATTTTTTTTCCTTGATCCATTTCTTCCAGCAAGCGTTATTTCAATTTAATATAAAAATGCAGATTATTTTTTTCCTTGATCCAATGATCCAATTCTTGTAGCAAGTGTTACAATTATGTATTTAAAACATTACTGTCCTTGAACCAATTGATCATACTTTGCATAAAATTTATTTTGTATGAAATAATGTCAATTGATAATACAGATTTATCAATTTCACAACAGTACAAAGTGGAGACGGATGATAAAACTATTGATAGCAATTTTAAATCATCTAAAAACACTCCACCATATCCGATTTTATGGCTTACATTATCGAATCAACTTTTACTTGCCTTTCTCAGCATGGTTATTCACTTTTAACACATTTTCATCGTAAACACACAGGGGGCTCATTACTTAATCAAACTTGGCGATGTTATCACCCGCCGTCATCCATTATAATTGAGGGTAATTAGGTGGTGGAAAGAGGTTATTATATAATCAATAAATTTGGCAGCCATTGTTGGATATTTCAATTTACATAATTTTTATGATCATGGGGTAGGGGGTAATTCCAATATATTACATATTTGTATTAAGTGTTGTTAAAATTCATAATTTTAATATTAATAATAATAAAGTTTATTTACGGTAACCACCTTTGTATACATAAAATACAAAATATATAATAACAAAATAAAGTATGTGAAACATTTCAACTTAGTGAGTACATCCATTACAAAGAAACAACATATAAATGGTAGAGATCAAAATTGACATAAAAGTTATATAATGCTTAAGTTATATAATATTAAAATCGTTAAAGTAAAGAATACCAAAAATAAATACAAATTTCATCATCTAAATTTCAAGTTTCTTTTAAAATGATTAAATGAATTGTCAAACAAATCAAACCAGTCATGGCAATTAAATTCATTTCCAAGTGTAGTCAGCCGAGAAATCGAATTGTTGTGACCAGATACAGTATTGTGGGTGTTTTGGTAGAAAAGAGTAGTTGATCGAGTCCTTCTATTAGGAGTATGAAACAAAAACATTTTTAAAATATTTGGGGAGTCAATCTTTCCGTGAACCAAACGGTGTAGTAAGCATAAGTCCGCATCAATGTGACGCTCCGCCAGTGTCTTCATGCTTAGTTTTGTTAAATTATTTCAGACTATTCCAGTTGACGGTGACTTACGCTTCTAAAACACTGCAATTACCTCATTGAAAACATATTTAACACCTACACACGCCTAAATTGGTAATGGAATCTTTTAATTGGAAATAATACACCTTTGGCATGTTAATTTTAATTTATCTCCAGCAAATTATTTTTTTTGTTGACTGGCAAAATTTATATATTTATTTACTGAAATTGTGTTGGAATTATTTCTCTGTATGTGTTCAATTTGCAAGGCTAATTCAAGGATCATTTCCAGAAACTTATGAATAATAGAATTGGCACTGTAAAGTTTGTTTTGCTCCACAACAAAACAATTCACTGGAAGAGAGATATTTCGGTGTAATGAACTCGTCGGTCGGATGATTCACCGTCCAGCAATGGATCAGCAATTTAGTTTAATTGAAACATCACAAACGTTACATTTATTTATACAGTGCGTTTCAAAAACTATTCCTTTTTATACCTCTTCTTCTTCTACTATACCCTGTGTTACCCTTTAAATTTATACAGTGAATTTCAAAAACTATTCCTTCTAATACCACTTAAATAATACAAAATCTAATAATGTTAAAAAAAGGAAGCCAAAAGGTAATAAAAAAGATCTGTGCTGTGATAGAAAGTAATATTTGATTGTTGGTTGTCATAAATAAATGGTGTTTTGCAGGTTAACAAAAACCGTCAAGACCCTTTTCAACAGCACTGCCTGTACATATTTATTCAACATCTATAAATAGTTAACGAAACTGAAAACCGTCAAGACTCTCTTCGACAGCACTGCCTGTACATACTTATTCAACATCTATAAATAGTTAACGAAACCAAACATTTTTCAGCGATCCGTAGATGATTTGAATTGTTAATTGAGCGCCATCGTGGACATCGACAAATTCGTTAGTCAAATTTGCCGTTTCCTGCCGAAACCAGATACGGTGCGAATGTATGCACAATTTTGCCTTTTCCTGTCGAATATGTACGCACGGTTTTTAAATTAGACGCCACCTTATCATCACCTCCGACGAAAGCAAACAATTTCGTTATCGCTCACATTTTTCAACTGTTTATCTAATGATGATTTTTAACATTCTGCCTTATCACAGGTGTATAAAACAAACAGTGGGGGAATAAAAAGGGGACATGTGCATTAAAAGAATTTCGTGTACTCTCCAAATGTAATCTATGCTCGCTCTATTTGTGCCTCCAATTCTTCTACATTATTCTTGATTGAGCGAATTAACTGTTTGAACGTGGTTAGGCGGAAGTACATGTATTTACGAACAGGTTGAATATTCATATGTTCATCTAAAAACCCAATAGATGTAGAAAACGTGCTGTGTGAGTTTCTGGTTCCTTTGCTAAATTTCTCTGGTGAGAAAGAATGCTTCCGTTGGAAATACTTCAAATTTTCTTTCGGAAAATAAAAAAATATTGAATTAAAAAGTGATTTTGACAGTTGCACCTAGCTCTATCGATAGACGGATTTCTTTTTCAGAGAAATACAATTTTGTACCAGAAGATTCAATTTTGATGCTTCCAGTGAAAATATTAAAAAAATTTTTTTCGAAAAATAAACTAATGTTAATAATAGAGTGCGTTTGACAGCAATACGTAGCTCCAATAATGGACAGAAGTTTGACAGATTTTTTTTAGATAATTGTAATTTTGTACCAAAAGATTAACTTTTGATTTCCATTGAAAATATTTCGAATTTGTTTTCGGAAAATAAAAGAACTCAAAGTTACAAAGTAAATTTGACAGTTGCAAGTAGCTGCAATGGCAGATAGATTTTTTTTAAGAAATGCAATTTTTGTACTAAAACATTCATTTTGGTGCATCCAGTTTCATTATTAGTAAAGATATTTCAAGTTTTCTTCGCAAAATAAACGAATGTTGCATTATAAAGTGATTTTGACATTTGCATGTAGCTTTATTCAAAGATAGAAATCTGACAGAATTGTTTTCAGATAAATGAAACTACATAAAGACGCTGAGCCTCAAGTGCATCATTTACTGGACCGTACTAAATTTTTTTTTTACACCATTTTTCAATGCTAAAGTGAAAGACATTGTTTCTCACAGTTGCCGCGGGAACTTACTGTAACGATGCAATGCTGTAACGACGCAGCGATTTCATCATTTAATAAAATGTGTAAATAATACAAACTCTTACTACATTGTATAGCTAATAATATATACTATAATTTTGTTGTGTTAAGATAGTGTAACACATTTGCATACAATAAATGTAAAAATTTGTATTGACGGCTGCACCGAACACTTCAATTGTGTGCTAATTCGGTATCCATAACAGATACAATTGTCCAAACAAGTGTGCCGTGATTATTATTCAAATCATGGATTAACTGGAAGTGTTTGTAAATAATAATATGAATTGAAAATTGTAGATTTTTGATGTTGAGATTTCTGCACACTATTGTTTCTATTAACTTTAACTATCTTTCAAATGTCAAAAAAATGGGCGGCCCGTAGGTGTAGTGGGTACAGGCGAGCGCTTGTTCCATGTGAGTTCGAATCCCGTCCCGCGCGAAAGATTTTTCTGGGATCGAGAAGTATTCGCTCGGGTCCATGGTTGTTGTATACGTCTGACATTATTCATTTGTTCACTTACTCATCCCAAATTGAAATACATAAATAATAACCTGGTCGTGACTGAATGGCTCATGCCCAAGTCAATTAAAAAAAAAAGCCAAAATGTGTTAGAAATGGCTTCTTTGAAGAATATTATTTGTGGCTTCTACAATTTTTTTTTGCAGAATCCTTATCATTTTTTTGGACAATATGAGTAATTAAAATACAAAATAATTTTCTTTGAAATTTACACTTGCTGATTAATTATCATTCCAATCATACTGTACTGCGACAAAGAAGTGTAAGTCTGGTTGTAAATTATACAGGTGTTGATTGTTTAGTAAAACGAAACAACACAACACGTGCAAATAAATAACAGTCTGTGCAATTAAAGGAACAGCCTACTTACCGACAACTATAGACAATAGTCGAAGGTTGACAGTTAAGTCAAAGCCAAAACTAAGCAAGTGGTTGTCTTATTAAAAACGATAAAATTATGCTTAATTGTGATGAACTGAATTCAGACCAAGAAAGTCCTTCAAAAGAATGCTCATATCGTATTGCGGGTATACAGGGTGTCCCAGAAGTCGACGTCAAGCCGAAATCTTTTAACAGACTAAGTCATGAGAGTTATCAGAAAAATATTTAAAAAAATCCAAATAATGTATAAAATTATGGCCATTTAAAAAAAAACGAGAAAATCTACAGCCTAAATTAGCAAGTGTTGTACCATTTTGGAATCCTTATTAACTGTGCCAACTTTTAAAGTTACTTGCCAAACTTGCGTAGTACATTTTTTTTTCAACATGGTCAGTTGAAACTGGACAAAGTATTGATTTTGAATCTTTGGATGGGCAATAAATTACATTTACTTCTTAGCTGGAGCAGTTGACCATACATTGTGGGCTAGAGTTTAAAGACGAAGTGTTCGAGATTACATAACAAAAAAAATTATTAAAAAAAGATGATATTTGTAGTAACAGGAGTGAAAAGACCGTCACAGGCTGTAGATTTTCTCGTTTTTTTTAAATAGCCATAATTTTTTAAATACATTATTTGGATTTTTTAAAACATTTTTCTGATAACTCTCATAACTTAGTCTGTTAAAAGATTTCGGCTTGACGTCGACTACTGGGGCACCCTGTATACCGCACACCCTTTTACCAATTTAGTAGAAACTTTAACCCAGACACACCTACAGTTCTATATGTAGGATGACTATTTTAAAAGTCCCTCTTAAAATTATCGTCAACGCCATCTATCATTACATTCAGCGATTATTCATTGACATTTGACAAGAAGCGAAAAATAACCTCTCCGTGTTTTTAAATCTTAATTACTTGGTTTAGAGAAACATATCGGTTACTTTGCTATAATTTAAATCTCTGGCAAATATGGGAATAGAATAGAATAGAATATTCATTGGTGACAACAACATTAGAGTCTTTCACAAGTCAACTGTTATTACAGTATACTTAAAACATTGTTCTTAAATTTAAAAATATAACCATAACCCATTGGACAATTTTACAATAAGACATACTAGGATATCACAATTTCGATTAAAATAACAGTGAAAAAGTATCACAATGCAAATCTAGCAAGAAAAATATATGGTCTCAACCCACATTATATTTTTCTTGCTAGATAACTTTAACTGAAATCGTGAATTATTATTTTTTGTTAATTTTGCTTTGTGTGTAAGTAAGGATTGTGCTAAAAGCATACTAACTGTTTTATTCCATACGCAAACATTATTTACACTTTTTCCTCATTAGCACGCGATCGGACAATTCAATTAGTCGTACGGATTATTCATGGATGCGACCTCAAGTTGTTTACGTCGATTCCCTTTGTCCGTCTCTAATTGCTTCCTGAAATGGATTGCGCAAGAAATTTCTCCACGGCTTCATTCTTCCACACCGGGAACTCTTGCATTTGCACAACCCGAGATTATTATTCCCATTGTAAAAAATGTGCTCGGCTTCTAATAAATGACAATCGGTTCGCTCACGCCTGCGTAATCCTGACGAATGCAGCAATAATCGTTTGGGAATGCTTTCACTTTTAATCATACACACATTTATGTGATTTATTGTAATGATTCAGTGAGGTGTGTGTTTATTGATAACGCTTATCGGTCGTAACGGAATCCGAATGCAATACAAATAAATATTATTGATAAAAATTTAATTTTTTTAACTGTAAACGTATTTGTTTTAACAATGTTGTGGGAGCTATAAATGATTCTTCTAGTTACGTAAAATGGGTAATAATAATACAAATACACTATTATTAATGCATCTCAAGGCTAGATTTTTTTGTCGTTTGTCGTGAACTTTATGAAAATGTCATTGGTGGTTTATTTTGTGTTATCCTGAATATATTTTTTGAGTGCCATATCATTCCAATATAAGAGTATGAAATATGTTACTCTAAACAACTCAATATGAATCCAATTTAAGAGTATTTCTCACTAGATGGCGTTAGAGTAGCATGAAATATGTTACTCTAAAGCCATCTAGTGAGAAAAGGAGTCAATATCAATCCACTTTAAGAGTATTGATTCTTTTCTCACTAGATGGCGTTAGAGTAACATGAAATATGTTACTCTAAAGCCAAAAATAAATTGGATTGATATTGAGTCCCTTTCTCACTAGATGGCTCTAGAGTAACAAATTTCATTTATTATTATTCGATTGACCTTTTTATACCGTAACATGATGTAAGGTATAAGAGAAAAACATAACAAATTGATACGTAAGTAGACTTGCAAACAAGATATTGATTACGTGCTTGTCTCTATTGAAAAGCCATGATTAATGTCTTCTGGGTGTTATTAAGCAGCAACAGGTTTTTTGGGTGGAACCTATAATTGTTTCCTTAATATACCAACGGATAATTTTCAATTAGGAATTGATGATAATTATTTTTAAGCTATTTTCAGCACTCAATTTTCGATCAATCTTGTTTTGATCTTTACAGATTGATAATGATCTGTAAAGATTGAAACACGTGCCGGGAAACTGAAAATAAAATCATGGAACATAACGAGAGTTTTTCTTCACCACATTTAATGTTTTTCTCTTCTTTCTTTTCGACCTCGGTTGTCGATGAGCCTCAAACAAAAAATTCATTCATTTCTTTTCCAGGGAACCCAGTATGTCACGAAAACGCCGACCACCACCATGCCCCGGACGAAGGCGGAACGGGAGAAGGACCGGGAGAGGAAGATCGGCCACAGGAGGGTCGGGGTGGGCGGCGAGATCACCTACAAGAAGATCCAGACCACCCAGATCATGGGCTCCATACAACTCGGTAAGATGATCGAAATTTGCAATTTTTGCAGGTCTTGAATCGGTTAAGGCGTCGCAGAAGACAAGTCTTCATTTGGTTTATAAAAAAAAAATGAAATGTTCAGCCCAAAGATAAATGCCTAATGTTGGAGGCGTCAAGTCATCTTGATTAAAAAAAACACTTTTAACTTTGTTATACCATTATACAGGGTGTTTTTTAATTTTAAAAGCGGCTAATACAGGGTGGGGCACCGCATATGGTCATTGCAAGGAAAACCATGCAACTTCGTGTTATTTTTTTCAAATGGATAGATGTAGGATAGTTGTATGCACAATTTAAAATTATTACCAGTTATACAGGGTGTCCCATTAAAAAGATACACATCAAAGTTATGTTTTTTTAAGTGGAACACCCTGTACTTTTTGTCATTTTTGAATTCTAGGGAACAAATAAAGGTGAGTTACTTCAATATTCCCTATACCTATCGTTTACCGTTTTCAAAATATTTAAAGATTTGTTGAAATAAAGGGCACAGTTAAAATTTTATATTTGCCCCAGCGATTGACGTTGAACCATTACAATCATTTCTATTGTTTGGTTGAAGGTTCGAACTACAGCGCCAACCATGCTTTAGTATAAATAATTATACAGGGTGGTAAATAAAAGTGGTAGAAAATCTTAACTTATAAAGTTGAAAAACTTCGTTTTTTCAAATGGCACACCCTGTAGTTAGTAACGTATTCTCATTTAGAATCCAATTCTTTTTCAGATTGTATTGGGGTTCTCTGTTCCTAATGTCATTAGTTTTCTTGTTCTTGGCGATTTTCATATCAATAATTATTATTATAATCTGACAGATAATTGGATTCTACGTGATAATGCGTTACTAAATACAGGGTGTGCCATTTGAAAAAATGAAGTTATTCAACTTTATAAGTTAAGATTTTCTACCACGTTTTTTTTTACCACCCTGCATATTTTTTATACTAAATCATGGTTGGCGCTGTAGTTCGAACCTTCAACCAAACAATAGAAATTATTGTAATGGTTTAACGTCAATCGCTGGGGCAAATATAAAATTTCAACTGTGCCCTTTATTTCAACAAATCTTTAAATATTTTGAAAACGGTAAACGATAGATATAGGGAATATTGAAGTAACTCACCTTTATTTATTCCCTAGAATTAAAAAATGACAAAAAATACAGGGTGTTCCATTAAAAAAAAAACATAACTTTCATCTGTATCTTTTTAATGGGACACCGTGTATAACTGGTAATAATTTTAAATTGTGCATACAACTATCCTACATCTATCCATTTGAAAAAAATAACACGAAGTTGCATGGTTTTCCTTAAAATGACCGCGTCGCATGCGGTGCCCCACCCTGTATAACAATAATAGTGTAAACATCAAATATTGGTTCGCCATCAATTCACCTACGGACCAGTTTCAACCTTTCAGGTCTCATCAGCGCAGTTAGAAGCTGATGGGGAAACAGATTACTGTTGGAATATAAATACTCAAAACTATGTTAAAGGTAGCAACGCCATTAGTACAACAATAAGGCAATAGATTCCGCTACTTTGATGATAAGTGTGCAGTTTGAAAATGAAACAAATGATAACTGTCAACTGCTTTTAGTTTATATTAGGATAACATTAATTAACATTTATTAATACTGGATAAAACGCTTATTATGTTTTAAAACCGCAAATTGTGGTCCAATGAAAACTGGGTCCAAAAGGAAGACCAATCCGTCTATTAAATTGTATTTTGCTGTATTTGCAAATTATTCATTACATACTGTGTAAGCAAAGATAACAAGGATTACTAAACTAAACTAAATATTAAACAAATTAGAAACAACCTTACTTGTTGCAGAAAGCATTAAATAAATTCATTTAGTTTTATTGAATTTAAACTAAATATGTGTATCACTCCCGGTGATCAACGACATTACTTCCGGTAGGCAACATTTAAACTCGTTGATATTAGCACCGGGGACTTTCTAAAGAGGTTGCGCATAACTCCTTGCAGTCGCTTAAAAAAAATGCGACCTTTAAAAAAAATTTTGCATGCACCTACCCACTTTCTATTTCTTCTTTATATAATAATTGCAACATTGCGAATTCCCACCGGCGATTATTAAAATGTTTTACGGTCTGTCGTGCAGAATTGGCTCGTTCATTTCCATATTTGGTAACAATTTGGTATTTAATCATCTTGAATGCCCCAATTAACATTTGACTCTCAAAATAACGCGCGAATGACCCAAAATTCATTCATTCAAAATGACTTAAATTAATGCTCAATAAGAAACGTTTCTGCTGGACCAGACCGATGCCCTCTCAAAAAAAAAAAGAAAGATTTTTCGGGGATCGAGAAGTATTCGGTCGGGTCCATGGTTGTTGTGTACACGTCTGATATTATTCATTTATTTATTTGTTCATTTATTCATCCCAAAAATTAAAAATACAAAATTAAAAATGTTCGAAGTGATTGAATGGCAAAAAAAAAAATCGGTAGTGTCAGGTGGCCAAGCGGCTAATGCCAAAACAAAAAACAAAAATTATCCATGATGTGATACCTTGTGACATGGGAGGTTAAAATTGAACCAAAAACCTGTGACATCATTTATACAAACAGTTTAAATAATATTTTCATAAAAATGCATGCTCTTTCATGATCCGTGATTTATATTTATTTATTTCATATATGGCAAACACCATTTTTACCATAGAAATACAATTAATAGCTGCGTGAAAAGTATACAAAATTCCATTGCCAAAAATTAAATACAAAATTACAAAAACGTTATTTTGTTACGAACAGTTTTCAGGTTTTTTTATTTCATTTCAATTAAATTAATTTAACGCAGCTGCAACAAATACACCTCTAATTTCTTTTTGTTTGCGTCGTGTTTATTCGTTTTAAATAAATCAATTGAACGCAACCGCAACAAAAACACCTTTTATTTTTTTTTGTTTGCGTCGTGCTAATGTTGGCATTGCCGGTGGAAGGTCGGAGCAATTTGTTTGCGCCGCTGATAACATCTGCCATTCACGAGTACACCATTCCACGTATCGCATCGACCCGAGGTTAAGGTCTGCAGACAAATAGAATCGGGCACTTCCTGTTCGTCACGGCCCGGCGGTTTCCATTCTGATAGAACGGTCACATGTGGTGTTGTGTGCCGCTCCTCTTTCACGTACCAGCGAACATGGCATACATGTGTGGTGCTTGATTAATGGTTATTGTAGACGGCATAAGTTTCGAGTGATGTATAAAAATCGTTTTGTTATTTCAAACCCTAAGGCGGCTTCCATAAATGATGGCACAGATTTTTTTGTTGAATGTTAGTGTCTCTGAATAAAATGCAGAGTCAAAATTATTTTGATTTAAGGGTACAGTCTACTTTGCAGGCCTGAAAAAAGGTGATTTTCAGTTTTTTTTTTGAGTAAAAAAAAAATATAAAAAATAATAATAATAATAAAGTTTTTAACTTGTATGTTTTTCCCAGAAATTTAATAAGCCTTTTTATAAGGTTTTTTGTTGAATGTTAGTGTCTCTGAACAAAATGCAGAATCAAAATTATTTTGATTTAAGGGCACAGTCTACTTTACAGGCCTGAAAAAAGGTGATTTTCAGTTTTTTTTTTGAGTAAAAAAATAATAAAAAAATAATAATAATAAAGTTTTTAACTTGTATGCTTTTCCCAGAAATTTAATAAGCCTTTACAAATTTACAAATTGTGATTGTTTTGATAGTTTTATATAAAAATTAATTATGTTGTCACATCGTCGGAGTTGGGATGTCACACGGGCATGCCTCACTGGTGGAAAAATAGTATGAAATCAAAAAACAACATAACTTGTTAAAGTTTATTAGATTTGCCAGTGTTTTCATTTTTTTGACATTTTTGCGGCGCGTTTTTTTTGCGCAATATAAAATCAATAAATTTTTTGTTTTTAAATTCATGCTACATAACCCTGCGGGTATGTCCTTTGAGTATTTGGAAAAAATTTCAAATCGATTACTGCAACCGTCTGCTCGCAGTCACTTCCACTAATTTGATAAACACTGTTCGGAGAAAAACGCTTTTAAAAATCCCCGCCACGCGGTGCTGCTTCGTACATGGCGCACTTAGGCCCACCGTTTATAAGTATTTCCATTTGTAATATCAACTTGCCGTTTGGACACAATATTCTATACACCTACACCTTCCAAAAAAATGCAAAATAAAAAAAAAGCTTTTTTTGAATCCAACTAAGTAGACCCTTAGTACCCTTAAATGATGTCGCAAGTTTTTTGTTGAATATTAATTTTTGTCATAGGGGGCAAAATCATTTTGATTTACAACGGCAGCAATTAAAATATGATAAAAGCAAATTGATTTTAGATAATAGAGATGGGTTAAATGACTCCTATTTGTAGGTCGGCTCATTGTAAAGCTGTTCTATTAAAAAAACTCAGTAATGTAATAAAAATGCATCATAAAATAAAAAAAAAAGGTAATTAAGTATCACACTCTATCCACGCCAGTTTGCTGAATGCGTGGGTACAAATTTTGATAAGAGTCGTTATTTTCAAATCTGTTAATCAATTAAAAATTAAAATAAAATATAAAAAAATAATGGTGTACGTAAATCACTGTACCATGTTGCATTGTACATAGTTATAGTTGTTTATATTAATAAGATAATTGTACAAGATTATCGATAATATTACTAAGTAATAAATGTATATGTGTTCTTTTTTTACTCGTATACTCATTACGACTGGATGAAGAAAGAAAATATTAATTACTCTTCTATATATCTACCAATAAACCTTGCATAAGCAACGACATGGCTTACCTTACCCGAATGAATTATATCCCTACATATTTATCCACATGCAAAAAAACAGTCTCAATTATCTTTGCATTAATCCAAGTTCACCGCGACACGGCCTACCTTACTAAGAGTTGATCGTGAATGAATTATATATCTGCATATTTATCCACGTGCATTATCTTTGCATTGAAGTTTATTAATGCGTTCATATTACTGGCCCTTTCGTATCGGGTATTCATCGATCCCTTTCTTTCGAATTCGATTGTTCGTTTCCACATTTAAAAAGGTTTCATTCAAAATCCGCCATTAACATCAGCATTCACGGAGGGCGTGTAATGTTCATCAATCACAATTTGCTGACAACCTCGGCGGAGTCATTAATCCCTTTCAATACAAGCGACATTAATATCAGGAAAGCTTCAGGTACAAATAATCATTTTCGTTCGTAATACAAAATGTTGAACTTTTTCATTTTATCAGTTCTGGATTATTCCGATGGGAGGGCAGAGAGGTCCGCTGCACGTAGGCCCCGATGGGCTCTTTGTACGTCCTCTCATCTTCTCCGGTGCTGTCCAGCCAATCCAAGGCATTGGCAAACGGCAGGACTGCACCAAGAGGGACTCTTTGGATGTCTGATGTTTGTAGACATTTTATCAGTTGGTAGCTGTTATCCACGTCTTCAGTTTAATGCAATAATATATTTATATTTAATACAAGTGTCTGGTATGCCACTCAAAGGAAGACAGTGTTTGTATTTAATTCTGATTATTGAAGTGCTTTTGACACACGAACTGCCGCTAAACAATTTGGAATACACTGATTGGTTGAAACAACTCACGCCCCACCTATTGTAAAATGGTTGTACTAATTCAGACATCTTCACGGCATGCACACAACAACTGGCCAAAGTTACATTGCAATCGGATAAATGGTATAAGAAGGCATATGGGACAAACAATGATACATTCATTTTTATTTATTTATCACAGATCTATATACAGGGTGAATTAGAAGCTCAAATTAGAGTTGCAAAAACAAATATTCCTCCGGCATATCTGCATAATACACTGGCCGCTTTTCTTGATAGACTTTCTTATTGTTGAGAAGCGAATGAACAACAATTTGAGCACCTATTGAGATTTTATTTTTCTTGTTGATTTCTTTTTTGTTTTAAATTATTTATTTTCGACGTTATTTTAGATAAACATGCTAATATTATACCACGTTGTACTTCTAATTAAATAACCTTTCAAATAATACCAAAAAAACCTAGGATGCCATTTAGAAAAATTCAACATGGCGGCCTCTGACAAAAAGCAAGTCGTGCGAAACAAATGAAACTCATGTTAAAATATGGGTATTTATATCTAATTTAAACCTACTAAATGTCAAGTCTGAATGTCAAACCGTTTCCATATAATCCCATTTGGTGCGATACTTTCTACACACCCTGTATAAATAAATGAATTCTTAAAGTTAGTTCAGTATTTTGCAATTTTTGATTGGTGAGCGAGGGATTTAATAAAAAAAAACTTTTTAATTCTTACATTTCTTTGTAATTTCTAATATTAACTCATGTCAAGGAAAACATTTCCACGCATGTCCTAGTCGTGAAATCGTAAGAAGTGGAGCGCTTCATTTCTCCGCGCCCCGATTCTCTTGTAATACTTCATTTCACGTGCAAGGCATTATATAACCGTTCCTCGTGTCCACATATAAACAAACTTAATTACGTTGTTTGCCAACAAAAGCGAACAACTTTCGGATTGTGCACAGAAATGTAATATTTTCACTCCGGCAAAAATTGCATCGGTAAGAAAATAATAAGTGTTCGAGAGTGAAAGTGATTCAAAAATATACTTATTCCAACTCTTAATATATTCTTAGCTGCTTTATTACTATTAAACAGAACTGAGATTTGCTAAGGTATCTTAGGCAGGGAGAGGTTATAGGGGTTAGAATGACAGATCTAGTAGGATGTCAAAAAAACGTGTTAATTATATGTTGTTCATTTTGGCAATCTCTACATTTTTTACGTTATTTGCGTTTGTCTCAATTATGTCCTGTTAATTATTCCACATAGTTAACTTCTTGAAGAAACCGGTGGCCTTAACCCAGATGTTAAAAAGCAAAATTCGCATATCAACACCACCGCCACCACCTCGTGGGAAGGTCTCGCCGGCAAATTGCGAAATTGCCATAATTTCAGTTCGTTTGATCAAATTAACCAGTCCGTACCATCGCGACTGGATCCGCGACGACGCGTTAATTCGATTGCATAATGCTAATGTATGGAAATGAATCAGCTGGACGAAATTCGCGCATCGGCGGGCCATCGGCCAGGACCTTGGCGGAAGGCCGACGAACGCTTCATTTCCCCCCCGTGGCGATCGGAGATAAGTCTTTCTGCGATATCGGACAGTAGCGTTCCGCCTGAATGATGGATTGTTGGGAAGTTGCACACACGTTTTCCCGTTTTTTTTGTTTTGTTTTGCGAAATCTGCACTTTGTCTAAATCTAAACATTGTCGGTATTGGCGCGCATAGTGTTTGAGCAGCAGTGTGCATGTGTTAAGTGCGCTTGCCGGACGCAATGAAAGCAAACAGACTTATCTCCATCCGAATCGAAAAAATAAGGCAATAACGTACGCGTGTTCGTTAGTATCATTAGCGGGCGCTACGTCACCTGTTGATTTACTATATTTGTTATTTCACGTTGAACTTGACTGGTTTTAGTGTGTGTGCGGGCGCCCCGCGTGATTGGATTACTTTTTCGTTCTTGGGCTCGCGCGGAAATGTCCTGTGCTCCGGTGATTGACGGATACCGCAATTTGCGGCACAAGGTACAAGTAGGTATGTTTTCCAAAGGGTTTTCAATGAACACAAACAAGTACATCGAGTATATAATCCGTTTTGCGGCCTATCGGATTTGAATCGGAAGCGCACACAATACAAAAATGAGCTTTCTAATTGAAACCTTGGAAACCGTTCAGTGTTTCCAATGCTCTTTTATTGAATTATATTTTTTTTAATCGATTTTACTGCCAAATATAAAGAAACCCTCCACTTGGTGAATTTAAATCTCGTGTTCATTTTAGACATTACAAACATATCACAAGAAATGGATGTGTTAACATTGAAGGATGGCATTAAGAAGCAGCTGGTGTTAAGACTGCCCTCCACTTCAATTTTTTTAAATCTCGTGTTCATTTTAGACATTACAAATATATTAAAAGAAATGATTGTGTTACCATTGAAGAATGGCCTTAGGAAGCAGCTGGAGATAAACTTCAAAAGAGGTTACACTTCTTTTTTTTTGTGTTATTGCGATAAATGATGTTTCTTTAACCCTTTAACTGCGGCTGTTGTTAATAAGCGACTCGGGTAAACTTTACCGTAACTATGGCTGTCGTCAATAAGCGATTCACATATTTTTTGCCGTTCTTTTATGCCGTGAATCGCTTATTGACGACCACTAGTAACATGATACGTTGGTTCAAATGGAATAAAATTTATCAAATTTTCAGTCTTTCTTTTTTTGCGTTCAGGCAGCCAGTTTCTTGAAAACTTTTTAGTAGCTAAAGGGTTAAGGGCGTACAGGAGGATCAGAGGGGTAAAAGAAGCAAAACTCGGGTACATTTTCCAACGTAAATGGAAAGATGCATGCTTACATAACGTGTTGAAATAAGTTCATTACAAAAGTGGTGAAAATTTTGCCGTGATAGTTCGTACTGCATTCTGTCCTCTCGCCCAGCAATTGTGAAAGTAATCGTCAAATTTGAACAAGTCTTGATCAAGTTGCGCAGCTGAAAGTATTGCAGAAGCGCCTCGTGCACATCTGGCCATCCACAGCCAGCTTGCAAAGCATTTTGCACAAAGATCTTGATGTCTTACAAGAACTAAGGCCAGCAGACCGTGGGCAAAGATCTTGGTCTTGAGGCCTACAAGTGGCATAAGAGCTAGCAGTGGCGGTTTCAAAGGGGGGTAATCGGGTAATTACCCCCCTAAGAATTTTTCGCTTAACAATTTTTATTGTTAAAAATTACCGATATTCCACATTCCAAAGAAATAATATTACCGGTAAATTTTTCCAACGCTTTAAAACGTTGGAAAAGGAAAGGGACATTTCACGGAACATGTGTATGAGAGCGGGAACAGCAGTTTATTTATCTTTTTTTTTTAATTACTAGACTAAGTGGTTGGAAACGCCCTTGAGAGCTAGAGCCGACAAATTGTGGACAACGCTGTTTTTTTGTTAATTGTGGGCGCAGCCGACTCCAGTTTTTTTGGGCAAAATGATTTTCTTGGTACTTTTTATTATTTTTATGCCTCAGCCACACTATGCTCCTCGTGCTGCCCCAATGTTGCCCTCTCTGCCTACACACTGCTCTACTCGACCAATTAATCGCAGCGCTCCGCATTAGGTCGTACGCGTTCATATTGCCAGTCCTTTGACTCGCGCCCCAAGAACCGACAAAACAGGGAGCAGTGGGAATGACGAGGAGCATGATGTGCGGCATGACTACGTCTCCGCCTCCTTTCCTCGCTACTTCCCATGCCACTCGACGAGTGTGTGGCAGGGGGGTATTATAAAATGCATTAGGATCACTTGCGTGATCGAATCTGATCAGTGTCGATTATTTAAATGAAATTGATCTGGGCACTACTTGGGGAATTAAACGGGAAGGTTTTATGGTGGCCGCCACGATTGAGGAGAAACATTTATTTATTTATTTAACGAAATCTCTATATAAAATGATAATACAAAGAAAAATGCATAAATTACATGAAATGAAATTAAATTAAATTTAGCGTACATACATACATAATAAAAGAAACCAAATTGAAACATAATAGCAAGAAACTAAAAGTAAGTAAGTAAGTAGTAAGTAAGTAGTTTATTTCATGTTAATACCAAAACGGTTTACAAACGTCATTCACAGTAAATTGATAATATAGATTATTCAATAGTAAGAGTAATAACACAGCAAATAATTAGTAGCAATATGTACATATATAAGATTACAACCAGACAAAAAAAATAAAAATTAAGGAGCATATTTAAAAACATTATATGGACAGAACATACGGGTTTAAAGTGTATAACAACTGATTAAAAATAACAAGACGAATTAAATAGTAGGTAAAAGCTTAAGATCCAAGAACTGGTTTAAAATACAATCATCTATGCTGAAAAATGCTTTGGTTGTTAAGTATGACTTCATAATATTTCTAAATATTTTTAAAAAACTAAAAATTATAAAAAAAATATGAATTATGAAAAAGTCATATTCAAATTAATAACACATAATGATTTACGGAACAAGCTATAATTTTTTAGGAATAAATCGAAATTCGGTGAAGGCAAGAGGCAATTAGCAGTGCGAAACATACGCAAGAGTTGTAATGGTTGCATACACCGAAAACTGAAAACAAAAAAAAAAACGCTCGCAAGCCGGATACAATTTGAGACTGATCTCCCAGGCGGATAAAGAGCTGACGGGTCGTAAGTTGCAGTAGGCTCCGGGTACAATCAGATGTTGTAATACTTTTCATCCGTATTGTTTTCTAAAAACCAGTAGCCGTCTTCATTGTGGTTAAGTGATAATAAACGTTGCGCATTCTCTGATTGTATATCACCGACTGGCGCTATTGATAAGAATAATTGTGCATAACAATATGTTATCTACAAATATAGTTCCCCGAAAAACACATAATGTAGTGATTTTCTCAGAATTAACACTCGTTAAATTTCAATCGTGTGTTAATTATTTTGCAGACTGATTTGTCATCATATTGTGCTGGTTGTCGTCACGGTGATAATTCAATAACAGCAGATTTGATTATTTCATTAATTTGTTACGATTCAGCACTCAATTATTATCAAGCGCATAGTTTTGTCTGGTTAGTTACGTTTTCAATTTTTTTTAATAAAAAAAGTCGTCCTGGTAGGAATGGCACCCAATTTTATTTAAATTTAACCCTTTAACGACCAAAGAGGTTTTTCTGGCGTAGTAACCAGGGGAGTAAAGTTGTGACAAAAATGTAGCCACTCCGACTACTAATTTTTTTCGTTTCGACTCCGGCTCCAATTCCTCAATTTTTTTGTTCCGGCTCCGACTCCGACTTCTGCCGTTAACAAAATTGTATTAGAATAACAATCAATCATTCATTTTGCGTATCATATAAAAAAAAACAAGGGGAAGCACGCTCGGTGTCGAATATTTGCATCATCGAATTTCTGTATATTTTTATTTTTCCTAATGCAAGTTGTGTGAGCCGTTCAACAATTGAATGCGTAATAAAATCTTCTAACTTGCAATCAGGGGTGTGGAGTCATGACTAAAATGTAGCGACTTCGGCTCCGACTTCTTTTTTTTTTCTATCGACTCCAACCCCTGGTAGTAACTGAGGATTGCTGAACTTATCACTCCCCAAACAATACGTTTCTTTCTATGAATAATATAAGAACTCAAAATAAGAAGAGCCAATAGAAAACAGAAAAACAGACTTGAAATTACCATAATTATTTATTCTTTATTAATTAAAAAAAATTAAATCTGAGCCGCTATGGTGGCTCATGGTCGCTAAAGGGTTAATTACTGGAAGAAACTATAATTTTTTGTTTTCGTTTCAGGAATCCAGCATGCGGTGGGCGGTTTGGCGTCGAAGCCGGAACGCGACCTCCTCATGCAGGACTTCATGACGGTGGAGACGACGAACTTCCCCACGGACGGCTCGAATCACACACCCGCTCACCACTACTCCGAGTTCAAGTTCAAGAACTACGCCCCGATCGCGTTTAGGTACTTTCGCGATCTGTTCGGCATCCAGCCCGACGATTTCCTGGTACGTATGCAACCGTCACGGCGATCGTACGCTCAACACTCACTGATCACGTGGTCTAAATTCGATTTCACGGTACATATGCAACCGTTACAGCAATTGTACACTTAACACGTGCTAATTACTCATTTCCTGGCACGTATGCAACCGTTATAGCAATTGTACACTTAACACTTAGTGATCACGTGGTCTAGATTCGATTTCCTGGTACGTATGCAACCATCATAGCGATCGTACACTTAACAATTACTGATCATGTAGTCTAAATTCGATTTTCTGGTACGTATGCAACCGTCACAGCGATCGTACACTTAACGTGTCTGATCATGTGGTCTAGATTCGGTTTCCTGCAACTGTTATAGCAATTGTACACTTAACACTTACTGATCACTTAGTCTAAATCAGATTTTCTGGTACGTATGCAATCGTCATAGCGATCGTACACTTAAAACTTACTGATCACGTAATCTAAATTCTATTTTCTGGTACGTATGCAACCGTCACAGCGATCGTACACTTAAAGTGTCTGATCATGTGGTCTAAATTCGATTTCCCGGTACATATGCAACTATTACAGCAATTTCTTAACTTAACACTTACTAATTACTCATTTCCTGGTACATATGCAACCGTTATAGCAATTGTACACTTAACACTTGGTGTCATGTGGTCTAGATTCAATTTCCTGGTACGTATGCAATCGTTATAGCGATTGTACACTTAAAAATTACTAATCATGCTGTCTAAATTCGACCGTCACAGCGATCGTACACTTGACGTGTCTCATCATGTGGTCTAAATTCGGTTTCCTGGTACATATGCAACCGTTCTAGCGATTGTACACTTAACACTTACTGATCACGTGGTCAAGATTTGATTTCCTGGTACGTATGCAACCGTCATAGCGATTGTACACTTAACAATCACTGATCATGCTGTCTAAATTCGACTTCCTGGTACGTATGCAACCGTCACAGCGATCCTGCACTTAACATGTCTGATCATGTGGTCCAAATCTGATTTCCTGGTACATATGCAACCGTTATAGCGATTGTACACTTAACACTTACTGATCTTGTAGTCTAAATTCAATTTACTGGTACGTATGCAACTGTGATAGTGATTGTACACTTAACACTTACTGATAATGTGGTCTAAATTCTATTTGCTGGCACCAACGCAACCGTCATAGCATTGTGCACTTAACACTTGCCGATCATGTGGTCTAAATTCTATTTCCTGGTACGTACGCAACCGTCATAGCGATTGTACACTTTACACTTACTTATCATGCTGTCTAAATTCGACTTCCTGATACATATGCAACCGTCATAGTGAAAGTTGCGCACCGTGGCCACTACTGATCACATGGTTTAAATTTCCACACCTTGTACATCATGTTTTTCATTGCAATGTTTCTAAATTATTCATTGTTTGTTCACGCGCGCCTCTGATAAGCAACCATCGTGGCGATTGTACATTTAAGTTTGCCACTGATCATGTGGTCTAAATTTGCCCACCCTGTACATCACGTTTCACGGTTCGGTGTTTGTTCACTTTACAGATGTCAATGTGCAGCGCGCCTCTGAGAGAGCTTTCGAACCCGGGCGCCAGTGGCTCCATCTTCTACCTGACCGACGATGACGAGTTCATTATAAAAACCGTGCAGCATAAAGAAGGGGAGTTTCTGCAGAAGTTGTTAGCTGGTAAGAAATTATGGTTATGTTGGTTTTTCACGAAATCGGAAGAAGTTTACATCGAATACCAGAGAATGGCGGAGTTGTCAAAATCTATTTCTCAGGGTCGCCGATTGGTCCGTTCAGTGATTACTGAACGGATCAACCGCATGCGTCTAATGAAGTGATTACGTTTGCACAGGCTGTATCTTCTCCGTGAAGAGACTATAGTTTTTATCGAACCAATATTCTTGCAATATATTTGTTGAATTTGGTTCTCGTTTATCACGTGGTGAAACTTTTTTAATATTAACCGTTATAGTGCCGAGCACAGCCACCGCGTCGCTGCATACTCCTGTCAAAAGTGCCGCGAGCGCTATGGCGCTTTTTATGTCAGTATAATTTTAACAAGTGATTGTGCGCACGAAACTAGCATTATTTGCAATTTACGGTATACCCACAAAAAAATTGTCGGCACTAAAACGGTTGTTGAAATTAGGCACTTGGTTGGTTTCACAGTCAAAACTGTCAACAACCTTTAATTCTTGCATTATAGTACTTACCTTGTTATGGTAGTTAACGAGCTTACAACAAAAATCGACGAAGTTGGCGTTGGAAATCTCAAGTCATGTCACGCGTGAAATGCTGGTTGAGGTTAAACGGTGACATGTCAAATACTATAATTAGGGGTTATTAACATCTGACATGTCAACATGACAACCGGTACGTTACATGTGCGCGTGTGATCTTAGTTCAGACATGACTAGATTTCCAGCGCCAACTTCGTCGTTGATTTTTGTTGTATACTCGTTATAATACACATCTTGTATCTCTGAGGGAAAATGATTCGTTTTTTTTTTCGTTTGTTTCAGGTTACTATATGAATCTGAACCAAAATCCTAGGACATTGTTGCCAAAGTTTTTTGGGTTATATTGTTATCAGTGTAATAGTAAAAATGTTAGATTAGTCGTGATGAATAACTTATTACCCAGTTTTGTTACGTTACATATGAAATACGACTTAAAAGGGAGCACGTACAAAAGAAAGGTAATAAATATAAAAAACTCTATTCAATTTGACGAAATACAGCCTGAATATATGAATATTCAGGTTATGTTACGTCCTTATTAAATTTACAATCTTTCTGTTTGACTCCCTCTTCCTCCCACCTCCTACCCTCTCTTCTGTTTTCCCTCTCCCTCCCCAGCTTCTCCAGCGTCTTTACCCCTGCCCCATCCTCCCTCATCCACTCTGTCACCCTTCTACTCCCTTTTGCTTTCATCCATTCCTCCTTTACTCCCTGTTTGACTAAGATATGTTAATACTCGTCCGTTTCTTTTGCAGGCATCGAAAGCCGAGAGGCAAAAGCGTTCCCCCACTTACAAAGATCTGGACTTCATGGAGCACCACCCCGAGGGAATACTCATGGAGGCGGACACGTACTCGGCGCTGGTGAAGACCATCCAGAGGGACTGCCGGGTTTTGGAGAGCTTCAAAATCATGGATTACAGTTTACTGGTCGGAGTTCATAATTTGGATCAGGCTCAAAAAGAAAAATCTGTAAGTTTTTAACGCCATCTAGTGAAACACTAAATATGCATGCAATCAAAATACACTCAATAAGTTCATGCAATGTCCAAGAGATGGCGCTACCGGTATGCCAGTTCTCTTCCGCAAAATTAATTGATAGTCTCTCATATTCTTTGTAAACGTGAAAGATGGCTGGCTAGAAAGGGATTTTAATGAAACGATGTGGTGATTGCTACAATAAATGCCTATTTTAACCCTTAGCTGCACCTATAAAAATAGGAGGTCTAACTGGGTGATCGCCAGAAGCCGACTGACGCACGCTGTATGTTCTAATGTGTGCAGTCATATAGTTCGATAGTTTTACTAACACTGTATAACGATACCTTTGAGATTTTCGATATTTAAAGGTCACCAAAACGTCCGCGAAAAAAGTGCTGGGGTCCTATGGGACCCCAAGGTGCAGCCAAGGGTTAAAGAGTCGATCAAAAAACTCATTATTTATTTATTTCAATTAAAAATTATTTTCAATCTGATAAGAGAATAATCTTTTATTTGTCTTTTATTTGTTAATATGTTCAGGAAAAACGATCTCAAGAAAATCTGGACGACGTCCCCGAAGAAGACGGCGACGCGGGCAGCGACCCCAGCGGCGCGATGCTGAACACCGAGCGCGACAGGGAGAGGGATGACCGGGTGGGCGCGGCCGCCCTCAACAGGAGCCGTTCGATCAACAGGCAGAGGCTCGTGGCCCACTCGACCGCCATGGAAAGTATACAGGCCGAATCGGAGCCGATCGACGAGGAGGACGACGTACCGTAAGTAAACGCCGCGCCTTAGCAGTGAGCGGCACACTCGGAATTGATTTAATCGTTATCTCTATGTTTCAACGGGTAGTATGTGGAAAACTGGGACGGAACTACCTTTCATGACTTACTGTAACAGGTACACTTGAAATGAGATTGTGTGTTTTCTGTGTACTCGCACATTAAAAGCCTGAAACGATGTTTTACACGCATTCAAAAAAAAAAAAATTGAAAGCCCGATCTTTGCACGCTGCTCGAAGGTGACTTTCGTTTCGTTTTTGCAGTCCCGGCGGGATCCCTGCGCGGAACGCGAAGGGCGAGCGGTTACTCCTGTACATCGGTCTTATAGATATATTACAGAGTTATAGGCTTAGGAAAAAATTAGAGCACTCGTGGAAATCGCTCATTCATGATGGGGTAAGTCGCATCGCCTGATCCTCCAGTGTGTGTTTAAAAAAAAGTTTAATTAAATTTCAGGACACGGTTTCCGTGCATAGGCCTAGCTTTTATGCGCAAAGATTCCAGACCTTCATGGCGGACAAAGTGTTTAAGAAGATTCCATCACGTAAGTTCTCACTTTTACTAATGTAAAGCGATGATAATTGGATCCCCGTTGATTTGGTTTCCAGTTCGAGGCGTTGTCATAAATTGAATGAATTATCTTTAGATGTTTACACACATGTTTTGTGTGTTTACCGAGCTAGGTATAACCTTTAATGTCTTTTAACCGTTGGTTGGCCAATAGTAATTGATTTGATTGTGGTGTGTTGGCCGGTTAACGCTGTAGTATACTGTAGTGAATATTTGGGGCTCTCTGATTCTATCTCTGTGTGTGTTTCAATGCTTCATGTAGTGGATTTGCCCGAAGTTAAAGGCAACCATCGCAAATTCCGCACATTGGTTTCGAGCTACATAGGTAACGTCCCGAAACAAATATTAGCTTCCGTTTAATTTCATTTTCTTTACTTAACATAACTAATTTACCTAGAATTGGATGCATTTTGACTTGTTTCTTTCTTTCTTTCTTTCATCAACATATTACAAATTAACGATTTACTAAATTTATTAATTTATTTAAACAATAAAAAAAAACAACGATGCTTTCTAACCGCACTTCTGTCCATATTTTAAGGTAATGTTTGACTGTGTTGTTGGTTTTTGTTATATGTTGAACAAATTTTGTGTTAAATGTTTGACCGTACATCCAAATGGTTTTACGCTTTTACGTTTGTTTTTGTTTCCGAACGCACAAAGTTTTCCTCTAGCACTTCGTGACCATCCTGAATTGTTTCAGCGCTGAAGCACTCCCCGTCGAAAAGGAAATCGCTGTCGAGGCCGCTGCGCGCGCACGAAGAACTCGACAACAACAGTAAGTTCGTATTGAATAAGCACACGCACACAAACACGGCCGCTTTTGCACCCCCGAGTCAAGTTTTTTTTTTTTTGTAATAATAAATCAATCGAAATGAGAGAACTGTGCTAATGATTTGTTGTGTTGGTGATGGAATAGCGTCCTCTCAACTAAACTCTAGTCAGCAGAACGGAAGCAAAACTGGTGAGTGCTTTATTTTATGTTACGGACGCGGGATGGACGCTTTGTGATCGGGCAGCTTGAACGTGTTCGATGTACCGACGTGCATTTTTGATCGGACAGATTTATCTCATTTCTTTCGTTTACATTTTTTTATCCTGTAGGCTTCTGTTGTTTCGAGGACGGTGACGCTATTTTATTTTTAAAACACAAATATTCATCGTACACGGTTTGTTCGTAATTGGCAGTGGGATTACCATAAGCGGTAATACAGGTAGGCATAGTGTAAGTGCTGGAGGCTTCTACTTCGTTATACATTTTAAATATTATAATAAAACACTTTTAACTTTGTTTTGTATAACTTATACAAGGTGTCTAAAAAAGACACCACCAAAATGATATGGTGTATTCCTGAGACAAAAAACAAGCAAATTAACTAAATTTATCTATATGAAAAATTACATACTTTCCAAGATACAGCAAGTCAAAGTTTTAGATTTTTAAAAGGTTTTAATCTATATCTCGAAAATGGCAGATGAGAATGATTTGTTTATTTTTTTCTGACAACTACATTAGGTGTACTGCATTGTTTAAAAATTTCAAGAAATTTCTTCAAGCACAAAGGTGCTCCAGAGGACATGCTGTTTACATTATTACATAGAACTTTTTTGTTCTTCACATTTTTTACGATTCAATATTTTTTTCAATGCAACTCGTCACTTTTAAGGAATTTATAACTCTTAAAGTTTTTTTGTTTACGCCTTATTTTTAACAAAAAAAATAAAAAAGAACTTATTGTTTTTGGAAAATTTCGTGTTAAAAAATAAAATAATCTAAGTAGGGTGTCAATTCGTTGAAAACGTGTGTCAGTACAATTAAAACTTTCAATTTAAGTAAAACTGGTTAACCCGTGGAGTGGTGGTGACCGAAGTACCGCCGGTGGCTGAAGCGCATCGAGGCGACGCGCGCACGCGCATACAATGTGTACTGTGATTTTTTTTTATGAGGGTCATTTTGAATTTTTTGTTATTTGTTAAATAATTTAATATGTTAAAATAAAAGCAGTTTTTGGATTATAGTTATTTTTAAGACTTTTCTTGCAAGACGAGCGCAATTAAACAATGAACAATAAGTTCTTTTTTATTTTTTTTTGTTAAAAATAAGGCGTAAACAAAAAAACTTTAAGAGTTATAAATTCTTTAAAAGTGATGAGTTGCATTGAAAAAAATATTAAATCGTAAAAAATATGAAGAACAAAAAAGTTCTATGTAATAATGTAAACAGCATGTCCTCTGGAGCACCTTTGTACTTGAAGAAATTTCTTGAAATTTTTAAGCAATGTAGTACACCTAATGTAGTTGTCAGAAAAAAATAAACAAATCATTCTCATCTGCCATTTTCGAGATATAGATTAAAATATTTTAAAAATCTTAAACTTTGACTTGCTGTATCTTGGAAGGTATGTAATTTTTCATATAGATAAATTTAGTTAATTTGCTCTTTTTTTGTCTCAGGAATACACCATATCATTTTGGTGGTGTCTTTTTTAGACACCTTGTATATTTATTTTTGTGACTTAAGAAGTGTTTCTTGTTTGAAAATGGTAATTGTATTACCGAAACTTAAGTCACAAAAATAAATATATAAGTTATACAAAACAAAGTTAAAAGTGTTTTATTATAACATAGTGTAAGTGTCGCCTCTACAGTACCAAAATTCAACTTTAACACAATTTTATTGCCTACTGCAGTGTTTCCAAAAGTGTGTGCCCTGGGGCGCCGCGAAGGGCTCCTGTTCCCATAAGGCAGGGTTTGAGTTACGTTGTGAAGCACATACTTTATACATTGTACATGTGCAACACTTCGTTACAGCGCCATCTATCCACGAATCCAAAAAATGTTTCAAACAAAAGTTACTTATTTTTTGAAGGAGGATCCGAAACTGCAATAAAAAATGGGTGCTCCCGTTAAAGATTTCAAAGGGTGTGGGGTTGGGGGTGGGGGGTCGACTTTGGTATCATTGGATGACCCTCCTCCAGGCGAACAAATTTTAGTCGGATTTTTTTTTTATCTGATGTGTAGTTTTCAAGATATTTCAACTTCTTCAGATAAATTGGCCACTAATTATAATTCAGCTCACGAGGAACTTTAATGCAAAAATAAAATTGGTAATAAATTTAATATCAGTAGAACCAAAGAGGGTTATATATAGAGTGGCAATGTAATGGACTGAATATGAAACCTAGTTTTCGATCCGATGATATATCTGTTTCAATCATTCTTCTCCGTCGCTCAATCCGTGATTGGTGAACTGATTCATTCACGTGCATAGAGATAACACCTCGCTGATGATTGGCAGTGAAACCATCCCCTCCCGTGGACGTAAGACAAATATGAAATTAGTCCACCAATAACAGTCGGAGAGACAGACATGGAATTACTATCAATCCTTCCCTCTCTGTTCTTAGTTAGTACCGAATCCGGAAACTAGAGGCTCGGTTCTAAAACTGGATCCAAAATCAGTCCATTACATTGCCACTCTTTATATAATCCTTGGTAGAACTGCAATGCAAAATTCACTATTTTAATAAACCTGACTAATACCGGTTATGTTTTACGAATGGTGCTTGGGTTTATGTAGAGAGGGCACCACTTACTAATGTTGCCTTAGTTGACAAAATATGTAGATCCGGCTTGTATGTCGAGAGGGCGCCACTTGCCAGTGTTGCCTCAGTTGACAAAATATGTAGATCCGGCTCATATGTCGAGAGGGCGCCACTTACTAATGTTGCCTCGGTTGAGAAAATATCTAGATCTGACTCTGCGCCTCTTATGCCGAGAGGGCGCTACTTTCTAATGTTACCTCGGTTGACAAAATATGTAGATCCGGCTCATATGTCGAGAGGGCGCCCCTTACTAATGTTGCCTCAGTTGAGAAAATATCTAGTCCTGACTCTGCGCCTCTTATGTCGAGAGGGCGCTACTTACTAATGATACCTCAGTTGACAAAATATGTAGATCCGGCTCGTATGTCGAGAGGGCGCCACTTACTAATGTTGCCCCCGTTGAGAAAATACTCGTAAACCCACTGGCACGACGTCAACTGTTGGATGGATATCTGTGTTATACAAATAAAACAAATAGTGATTCGGTTTTTCTTTCGATGGTTCGAGTTTTTGTTCATCAAAAGTTTTCCTTTTTTTTTTGGTTTGACACGCTGCAACTGCTTCAAACAAGTTATATATTTCTTTGGGTGACGGAAGTGCATCGGATACTAATACGAACATAATCAATGATAAAGAGGATGGTTGCGACTGTTAATTCATCGTTAAACTGGATCGTAAAATTCACGATGGTTAATATTTCAATAAGACCTAATTTTGCAGAGTTACAAACAGGTTGAATATTCATAAAAATTTTCATTCATTTTAATAATAACGAAATATTTATTTCCAATATTTTGCTATAATCAATATTACAATTATTATTCGGGTTAACCCTTTCAGCCCTGGATTTTTAAATTTGAAAAAAAAAATGTTTGTTAATTATTATTGATGGGGAGCTTCTTAAGACCAATAAATACCAAATTTGAACTTATTTGCATAATTAGTATAGAAATTAATTAGTGAGGCTTTCTTGAAGTGACATCTAGTGATAAACAGCAAAAATATGGATTGTCATTGTAAGTAGAGACATGTAAATGTTGCAGTGGCAATTGCCACCACCAGGGCCGAAAGGGTTAATAAAAGTTTGCAAAAAATATATAAATTATTGTCCCCTTCATCATCAATGTTTTCAGTATTTTTAATACGTATACTTTTTTTTAATTGGTTTTTATAATGGATATTTGGTTGTAATTCTGACTGTTGCCTTCAAAATAATTTTGAGGTTATGTTTTCCAAATAGTTGCCATGTGCTTAATTACCCTATCATAAAGATTAATTAACCAATTACATCCCAGGACACATTTTTTTTTCGTAAGAATTTCAATTTCTCAGATATATTTTAAAACTAAATTTAGTGAAACGGAATACAATCAATGCTGAATATCTGTTCAACCATGAATACAGAAGAGTTTGTGTTACAGATATTGGAATAATATTATCACCCATTTCAGTTTTTTGTTGATGAAAAACACAAACCACGAAATAACCTCGAAACATATCGCCATTAACAAACCATCTCGTAATGTCGACCGTTTTGACAAGTGTTGCTTAACATCAAAAATGTAAATATACGTTGACAGACATTGTGTACAGAATCGTATATTCATAACAAGACGATGTTAGCAAATAACGTCGCTGTAATGCCGCGTTTACACGATGCCAATCGAAGAGACAATTGTCGTCGGAGCCAGTTGCGTGAATGTCTGAGGCCAGTCCAATTGAATGAGACCTTGTTCACACGGTGAAACTATTGCCACGCCAGTTGGTGACAAAAAATGGTCGAGTGCTCATCGTCTGTTGTGTAGCAGTCTCGTCTGACTAAGGCAAACTGGCCCAGAACGAGAGATCTACTGCCCTACAACGTTCACCCGGCGCCAATTGTCCTCTGTCTACTCCTGGAGACAGTCGAATTTCAGGACAACTGGCAGGGCAGTTGGCACGCCAATTGGCAAGAGGTGTTTACACGTAGCCAATAATTTTATGCCAGTAAATTGTCCTCTGACAATTGTCTCCCCAATTGGCATCGTGTAAACCCGGCATAACGCTAACATTTTTGTTCAGAATAACGCCAATAGTCTCGTGACATAATAATATGCGACATACCTCATTTATCTCACAGCCAACTCTGAAATAAAATTTTGTGGCTTACAATGTCATTACGTGACAACTAATCAAAGAACCTAAGAAAAATAAATCCCAAATCAAGTTGGCCAATAAAAAAAACGAGTATACAACAAAAACGTCATCTAATACAGTTTTGCCTGTTTTAACACGTTCGCTGCCACTGCAATTACGATTGCACTTGCGCGTCGGTGGCAGCGAACGTGTTAAAAAGATCGTGAACAATTTATATTCAGTAATAATTGGTTTTTGAAGATGCAAGTATTAGTTCCGATGTATTTTTCTGAAATATATGCACACACACACACAAACACCTCACGTCGTCATCGTTTTTTTTTAAATGTGAATTTACTGTTTCATGATTTTCTTGTTTCTGCAGCAAGTCCCACCGAGACAATCCCACTGAAAACCTCCCCGCCCCCCAACCACCAAACGTCCGCGCCCCTCACCTCCCCGCCCTCCGCCTATCCGGCCGTCCTGGTCGGCCGACCGACCGTCGAAAACAAACCGAAAATCCCGCCTCCCGTCCCCCCCAGAGGTACACCGAAAAACAAGCGAGGTGGCATAAGTGGCAAAGGTGCGCAGCAGCATGACTTTGTGCATGACTTTAGTTACGCGTCTCCGCTTGTGCATGCGCATCAGTACTCGCTCGGGCGCCACTTGGGCGTCCACCGCGGACTCGATTCTCACCGCCGCCGCCAGAGCTGCCCCAATTCCCGCGCGAACGTTGCTAAGCCGCCGCCGCGCAACTCTTTCCGCGATGACGTACTCAAAATCACAAAATTCCAACAACACGAGTATAACGGACACGAGTATAACGGCAATAATCTTTTGCACAATTACGCTCTTAAACGCTATTTCAACGCCGGCAATTTAAGCTCTGGCGAAACTAGTTTTAATGTGGTTTACGCCAAACTGCCAGAGATAAAAGTAAATAACGTACATATAGATTATGACGTGGATGATTTAGTCTAAACCTTTCAAACGTATTTATCACCTCTCGCAAACTTGTGATACATCTTGATTACAAATCTCACGCCATCTCGTGGCACTTTCGCACTTTCATTTCAGCATGTAAGAAAACTTAAAGAGGTCTTGAAGCAACATCTCATGCGGCACATAAATATGTTTTGAAAGGGTTAATAGATGGAGCTTCAGCTTTTTAGTGTTGCTTTCTTTGGTGGACTTGCGCGCTTACACTTGTAAATATATAGTATAGCTGCTCGATCTTTAAATGTTTGTCTTTTACTAGGTTCTATAATATATTGGGAAGTACCGAGGAAGTACAGCAACAGTTACGTAGTTTTGAGAGTTGAAAAATATGCCCACCACGGCTTCTAATAATCACGCTGTCCGTTTTCTTTTTTTGTTTTCTTTTCGAATCATCTCGAACCGTTAACGACAATAAAAAAAAATTAAGTTCCCTTCTAACACGTTCTAACTCTTATTGATAGATAAGCCACCCTGTTATTTTACTAGTATTACCGTTTGTCTGTGTGTGAGTTTCGATATATCAGCCGTTCGCGGTAAGCTAGTTTATGCTGTAGTTTCGCTATTGACTCTGTGCAGGTGTAGTGCCGAGCTGTTGCAGCACGCCTCCCCCGACCTTCGACGAAGTCCTGGAGCAAAGGGCCGCCGCCGCGCCCCTCGATTCTTCGGTCACGCCCGCCCGGGTCCGCGTGGCCTCCCACACCCATCACGTCTCCATGGTCAAGAATTACCGGGAGGATACAGTCAGGTGGGTGTTTGCCGCGCGAATTGCACTCTGTGTGTCTAAGGTGCGTTTTGTGTGTACAGTATAACCGATATCCGTCTGGAATCGCGGGCCGAGAACAAATCGTCGCTCAGTGTTGAGTCGGGTAGTTCGGGTGCGGGCCACTCGAGCCACTCTAGGGGGCTGGTGTGGACGCCCCCGGCTTCCGTGGAAGGCTCCACGCCCACCTGGACTGAAGGTACACCGTCTTTTACAGAGTCATCCAGTAGTGGTGATATGGGTAAGTTGCGTTTGCTGCATGCCGTTTCTGTCTTGTGATTTGATATGCCTTGACGCATACGTTTTTTTATAAATACGGATAAATATGTGTTTTAAAAAGTTAAGAAGGGATTATTTGCCCCACGTTGGGCGCCAAATTGTTACTTTTTTTTAACTTTTCCAACTGAAATATTTATTTATTTGACCGCTTTGTTAGTCGCTGGTGAGTGACACCGAAGTATTCCAATGGGGCCGCGTCAGTCACCGGTGACTGACACCCAAGCATTCCAATGGGACCGTGTCAGTCATCGGTGACTGACAGTGAGTACCTACTTTAAACTTACTATTTAGCGCTGTCAGTCACGAGTTAAATTAAATAAGCATATTCTTACTCATTTTATAAAATAAAATTTAAAAACAAAGAAAACTTTTTTTGACATTTTACAAAAAATCTTGTTGGCAGCCAATGTGTTAAATATAACCATCCTGTATGAAAAATTATTTTACGTATTGTCCTACGTTGGGCGCCAAATTATTATTTTTTATTGTTAACCCTTTAACGATCAAAGAGTTTTTTTCTGGTGTAGTAACCTAGTACTGCAGGACTTATCAAATAATATATTTCTATGAATACTATAAGAGAAAATAGAAAAACATATTTGAGATTACACTTGATTATAAAATTCAGGGCGACTAAAAAAAAAATAAATCTGAGCCACTATAGTGGCTCATGGTCGTTACAGGGTTATACTAATTATTTTCAACTAAAATATTTATTGATTCTTAATTACTAAATATAACCTTTGCTTAGGGGAAAATATTTTGCATATTGTCCTACATTGGGCGCCAAATTTCTGTACTATTATTGTTTCACAACAATAATAATAATAAACTGTTTATTTACAATGACAATTACACACAAATATAGCTGTACACGTAAAACGTCAGGAACAAAAAAACTTAAACTTAAGATACAAACTTAAAACTAAAAAATTCTGACATGGAGTACGGTTCCATTTTGCATAGAACAGAGAACATTGTTTTCTTAAGTTTATTCAAGTTGGTAATGTTTTTTATGTCTACGGGAAGGTGATTGTAAATCGTTAAACAGGAGTAATAGGTGCCTGCTTTATATTTAATTATAAACCAATTGATTTTATGGAAAAAAATCCAACAAAAGATGTTCATATCTTGGTTGTCTTCAATATTTGTTTAAATGTTTTTGTGATATTTTGCATATTTAAAGCATTACTGGAAAAGCAAAAAACTTTTAATTTTTTGCAGGACCTCAAAAAAATAACAATAAATTAGGTAACTTAGAAATTAAAAAAATAATTATATTGTGAGACCTAGAATTTGCTCAGTTTTCTGAAATCCCAAAATTTAAAATAAAAAAATCATTTCCCAAAAAAAAGAAAATCTTGGTAAAATTGAAACCCCAAACATGCAATGATTTGTATTTTCCAAGCTTAGGTGCTTGGGTGCCAAATTGTTATATTTTTTTATTTTTAAACTAATAGTTTAATAATATTTATTAATTTATTATTACTTACTATACTTTTGCATAGGAGAAAATATTTTGCATATTGTCCTACATTGGGCGCCAAATTGTTGTATTATTAATGTTTAAACAAACACTTTGTGATTAAAATATTTATCAATTTATTGTTATTAAACGTAGCCATTCTGTAGGAAAAAATTAGCGGCCCTATGTGGGGCGCCAAATTGTATTTTCTTGTTGACTTTTGAATCAATTTACTGGTTGGATGGAAATGACAAATTTTAATGGTCAGTTTACTCAAAAACTAAAGTGATTTCGAAAAAAACGTATTCTTTATAAGTTGTACATTTTGGTATTCTCTACGATTGTTATTAACATAAATTTGACGTAACTATTATCGTTTCATAGTTATAAACCAAAATGATTAATTTTTAATCAAACACTTTTTGGATAAAATATTTATCAATTTATTTTTATTAAATGTAGCCATTGTGTAGGAAAAAATTAGCTGCCCTGCGTTGGGCGCCAAATTGCATTTTTTCGTTGACTTTTGAATCAATTTACTGGTTGGATGGAAATGACAAATTTTAATGGTCAGTTTACTCAAAAACGTATTCTTTATAAGTTGTTCATTTTGGCATTCTCTACAATTGTTATTAACATAAATTTGACGTAACTATTATCGCTTCATAATTATAAACCAAAAACAAACAAATTTTTTTTTCGAGAAACAATGATTTTATGAAACAAATGATGTTAAAATGAAAATAGAAAAACATATTTGAGATTACACTTGATTATAAAATTCAGGGTGACTAAAAAAAATCAATCTGAGCCACTATAGTGGCTCATGGTCGTTACAGGGTTAAACTAATTTTTTTCAACTAAAATATTTATTGATTCTTTATTACTAAATATAACCAAATATTTTGCATATTGTCCTACATTGGGCGCCAAATTGCTGTACTATTATTGTTTCATAATTATAAACCAATTGATTTTATGGGAAAAAATCCAACAGAAGATGTTCATTTCTTGGTTGTCTTCAATATTTGTTTAAATGTTTTTGTAATATTTTGCATATTTAAAGAATTATTGAAAAAAAAAAACGGTTAAGGTAAGCACCCACTTCCGGTGTACGAAATTTTACCAAAAACTCTTCAGTTCTTCACGTCATCAAAGTTTCATGTTAATTGTTGTATTAGTTTTTGAAATGTCAACCATTTTCAGCGCTTATTTATCAAAAGTGCGTCGTTTCGTTAAAATCTGAAACAATTGCAGCCTGTTAACTTATACAAAATTATTCAGAAATGACTGCGCTTTTAAATTCCAGAAAAACCCATGCGCCCGAATCACAAGATTTTCGAAATCATTACTATGCCAACTTTTAGCGCCCAAAATCTGAAATAAGTGCAGATTTCTAACTTTTATCAAATGAGATGCAGAAATTCTTCGACTTTCATTTTCTAGAAAAATATCAAACCCATGAATTGACATTTTCAGTGCTTAAATGTCAACTGCAATTCGAAACAAAAAATTTTAACAAAAAAAGGAATTCTTCGGCTTTCATGTTCTAGAAAAAATAAAACCCAAAAAGTGACATTTTCAGTGCTTAAATGTCAACTGTAATTCGAAACAAAAAATTTTAACAAAAATTGTGGAGAATGATATAGTGAATAAGTTTTGTTTAAAAAAACAACGATAATATGCAAAATATCAGAAAAACCCCTTTTCCATTGTCAAATTGCATTATGGCCACATTTTTTTAAATTGAAAATAATTATTGTTGGTTAAGAATTTTGTTTGTAGAGAATGTCATAGTGAATAAGTTTTGTTTAAAAAAAAAACAACGATAATATGCAAAATATCAAAAAATCTCTTTTCTACCGTCAAATTGCATTACGGCCACATTTTTTTAAATTGAAAACAATTATTGTTGGTTAAGAATTTTGTTTGTAGAGAATGTCATAGTGAATAAGTTTTGTTTAAAAAAAAAAACAACGATAATATGCAAAATATCAGAAAAATCCCTTTTCTACCGTCAAATTTTGGTTAAGAATTTTGTTTGTAGAGAATGTCATAGTGAATAAGTTTTGTTTAAAAAAAAAACAACGATAATATGCAAAATATCAAAAAATCTCTTTTCTACCGTCAAATTGCATTACGGCCACATTTTTTTAAATTGAAAACAATTATTGTTGGTTAAGAATTTTGTTTGTAGAGAATGTCATAGTGAATAAGTTTTGTTTAAAAAAAAAACAACGATAATATGCAAAATATCAAAAAAATCCCTTTTATACCGTCAAATTACATTACGGCCACATTTTTTTAAATTGGAATAAATTATTGTTGGTTAAGAATTTTGGCATGAATAATCTGCAATAGTTTAATCCCTCAATTACAATCCTGATTAATTTCGCACACTCGTGTATACATCCTCGATTCATTTAATAATCGATAATATTTATCCGTATTTATTGTTTTGTATTTACTTAGATTAGTCTTATTGATTATAATCATGCACTATAACTTGCACTCTTATTATATTTATACCCCTTACTCTCTCGCTCTCTTTATATACTCTCCTCCCTTTATTATGATTTTCTTTCGTTTGCTACCAGTATAAATGTCGAGTGACACGACGATAACAGAAGTTACCGATCTTCATAGCTTCTGCGTTCGTCGGGATTGTTGAAATATTTTTTACAAACGACTAACATCGAGCAAACCGCTAAACTAACTAACCGACTAACTACAAACAGAGAACACACAAAATAATCAATAAAGCTAATCTAATTGAGGCGTTCTCATTCGTCAGGGTCACAGTTTGCGCACACGTACAACTCTTTCTTGTTATAACTATACGGTTTCTTAACAAATTGTTGAATTATATTTAACAAAATAAAACCGTACTTTACGACGTTGGTTCATTAACCCTTTTAGTGGTAGTCCCAAATCCAGATCGGATTTCGATTCTAATTTAATTTTTTAAAAGTGGTAATCCTGAACTGGGTTCGTGGTCACCAAACGGCGGAATTTACACTGTTGATCTTGAATATAGCTAGGATGTTACTAATAAAAAATTTATACATTTAAAACGAAATGTAGCCTGAATATATGAATATTCAACCTGTTCGTTAATCTGCAAGCAAAAATTAAATCTTTACAAGTAAGGTTAACCCCAATTTGTTTATATTTTTATTGTTAATCACGAACTGTTGTGTTGGTAACATAAATGTTATAATAGTAATTAAGGTATCTAGGGCGTTATGAGTACAATAACGGTTGACGTGGTGCCTTCAACGTTTTATGTCAGACTTGTATTTTGTGACAGATTGTCGCCGCGCAGATGTCCACGGCGTTCGCACGCTTGATTTGCGTTTGGCGAATTAGTGACAGTCGATCTGTTGCTGGACGGGTTTTCCGTGTCGGAAGAAAGATGGCGGGCGTTATGGAAATAGCGTCCTAGTCATTTTATATACGTTGTTTCCATGCCATTAAAATTTCAATAAGAAACAAATGTGACATCAATTAAATGATAAACCCGAACTGTATCCGGGAGAATAAATTTTGGTATTCCCGAGTGCGGCTCGTGCTGATATTGTAGCGACCTGTTTGGTTTGACAGTTAATAGAAGGTGACGTAATTATAGGTAATTCCCATCTCAAGTTTTCAATTTCAGTTTGTCTCTGTTATTAAATTTAAATGGTCAGAATAAAATAGCTTAAAGATATTCGAAAATAAAGTTGCTATGAAAAATCATCTGTAAAACACACGATTTGGAAACCTCTCATCCTCATCGCACTTTTTCATTACAATTTAACAAAATTTAGAAATAAGTCATTTTGATACACCACTAAAAGGGTTAATATAACATGTAGTGGCGGCTCGTTAATTATCGTAGAAGAACCAGTCAAGGTGTACCGCTAAGGCCTCTTATTAATTCAAGTAGTTGTATGTGTGCGCCGGCTTATTTTTTATCGAGAATGAGAGCCGCCTCGGGTGCTTGCGGGGGTGTGTGAGGGGGTGTTTGTGTACGATCAGATAAGTTAAACGAGGGATGTGTAGGATGCCCGACGACGCCGCTCAGGCAAGGATCGAACACGTCGACGCACTCGAAGAAGACCGTCGAGCACGCCATCAACTGTCTAACCACCGAAATGGTGAGTGCCAAGTAAAAATATTACAGTTTCGTATTTTTAACACCGCGCGCCGCCGCGATTGGAACGTGTGGTGCCGCTTTTGTTAAGAGAGGGTCCTCACGGAATCGAACAGAAACGTGCCAGGCGATTTGCAATCTTGTGAAAATCGATGCATAATAACACAAAATCATCTCCTGAATGAGAACTGACAAAAACCTTTTACGAAAACCTGCTGGTGATTTATCCAATTTTCATAATGAACAAATCGAATGGCACGTTAAACAATGTTTGGTCTTCAGGTGTAGTGGTTTTTCCGTGAAGGTTTATGTGGTGCGAGTCGCAAAATTTTGTTGCAGAGTTGGCTGTGAGATAAATGAGGTATGTCGCATATTATTACGTCATGAGACTTCAATTGAATTAGATTTACAAAAAATAATTCATCTCAGACATGACTGCTATGTTTCTCTCTGTCGGGCATGGCCAACTCGGAAACAAAATTCTGTGGCTCACACCTTACAATCAGGTGTTATTACACTGGACAGGATCGCGTGTCTATGTTTTTGCTCACATTTCGCACACACAGTAATGGCCAAAAATATAGCTGTTTTTAATGAGAAACGACAGCTTGCGTAAATACGTCACAGTATCGACAAATGCAAGTTTTATTAGTTCTTGCTCGATAGAGAAAACAAAACAAAACAAAAAGTCTTGTCTACACACCAAACAATACGTAATGACAGATTAATTATTGTTCCCTATGAACGGCTACTGTGAACTGGTTTCTTCATTGTTCTCGTGAGGACAATATTTTGTTCTTGTAACTTAAGTTTCAGTAACTAAACTTACCATTTTCAGTCGTTTGTGCACCAGGCCAGGATTCTTAAAAGAACTGTTTGAGTGGCAAACTATCCTGATTAACATCAATCTTCATCATCTGTCACAGTCCAAAATCATAACAATAATTCGTGTTGTTTTTAAAACAATCGGTAACTCGCTTGTCAGATTTTCGCCGTTAGATGGCGCCAAAACTCTTAGATTAAATTATCATAAGATTAATTATTGTTCCCTATGAACGGCTACTGTGGACTGGTTTCTTCATTGATCTCGTGAGCACAATCTTTTGTTCTTGTGACTTAAGTTTCAGTGACTAAACTTACCATTTTCAGTCGTTTGTACTCCTAGCCAGAATTCTTAAAAGAACTGTTTGGGTTGCAAATTATCCTGATTACCATCAATCTCCATCATCTGTCACTGCTGCACTGATAAGGATTAACAGTCCGAAATCATAACAATAATTTTTGTTATTTTTAAAACAATCGGTAGCTCGCTTTTGTCAGATTTTCGCCGTTGGATGGCGCCAAAACTTTAGATTAAATTATCATAAGATTCATTATTGTTCCCTATGAACGGCTACTGTGGACTGATTTCTTCGTTGATCTCGCGAGGACAATCTTTTGTTCTTGTAACTTAAGTTTCAGTAACTAAACTCACCATTTTCAGTCTTTTGTGCTCCTGGCCAGGATTTTTAAAAGAACTGTTTGGGTGGCAAATTATCCTAACAACCATCATTCTCGAATCCCAGCCCGGGCGAAAGATTTTTCAGGGATCGAGAAGTATTCGCTCGGGTGCATGGTTGTTGTGTACGTCTGACATTATTCATTTGTTAATTTACTCATCCCAAATTGAATACATAAATAATAACCTGGTCGTGACTGAATGGCTAATGCCTGTCAATAAAAAAAAAAAAAACATCATTCTCCATCATCTGTCACTGCTATATTGATGAGGATTAACAGTCCGAAATCATAACAATAATTAATGTTAGTGTTTTATTCCAATCTACAATCAAGTTGTACCACGAAGTAAACGCCGCCAGCATTAAACATATAATTAATGTTGTTTATAAAACAATTGGTGATTTTCGCCGCTAGATGGCGCCAAAACTCTTAGATTAAATGATCATAAATGTGAAAACGAATTTATAAATTGCTTGCTATATTTAAGGCCATTACTGTAATATCACCTGAATAATGTTTTTTTTTTCTTAATCATCACTGTAACTCCGTCTCTGTACACAGTACCACAGGTTCACTAACTAACATTACTGTGAATTGGTTAAGTCACACGTTCACTGGAGTTTTCGAGAGGGAGAAAAAAAATTGCATGCCTCACTAACCGTTTCTTCTCACTCATTCTGCATTTCTATCTTTATGTGTGGGTTTTATTGAAATACTTATTATTGCAGAATTTACTACGTACATGTATCATACTTATTAAATAATTTATTTTTAAATAAATATCTCAATAGTCGAAAAGTATCAAAATGTCGAGAGTTGACCAAAAACTACAATCTTGTTAAAACCGAGCAGCAAACAGCAACCAACTTTTTTTTATTGAGATTGTGGTTAATAAAGTAAAGTAATTGTTATTCATAAATACAAGAAAACGAAATGTAGCCTGAATATATGAATATTCAACCTGTTCGTTAATTGTTATTCGTTGAAAATTCGTATCACTTGTCGAGTATTAAAGCAAAAACACTTTTTACTTTCCCCGTTACAAAGTACGAGAATGTATGGTGATCGTGAATTTTTTTTTAATGTTTTTTGGGGAAATATATATAAGAATAAGTTTTTTTTCGGTTTCTGAGTAAACTGACTGTTAGAATTTGAAGTGAAATTTATCATTTTCATCTTTCAAAATTTTGACGTTTTAAGCATTCAGCAGTTTACGATTTTCTGTTTTGCGATTTTGGCACTTTGCGTTGATTCAAGATGAAAATTCTCCAATGATGTTTCAAAGTGTGTTAAATTCGCTACATTTTCACGTTTAAATAATCAAAATCTAAGAACGCGTTGAGCAGTTATGTAATTTAAAAAAATAACATTTTTTGTTTTGAGTTTTGAGTTGATGTGCGATTTTGGCAATTTTGCGTTGATTCCTGATAAAAATTTTCCAATGATTTTTTTAAAGTGTGTTAAATTCGCTACATTTTCACGTTTAAATAATCAAAATCTAAGAGCGCGTTCACCAGTTACGTAATTTAAAAAAAATACATTTTTTGTTTTGACTTCAAAATTTGCGATTTTGGCAGATTGCTTTGATTCAAGATGAAAATTTTCCAATGATTTTTCAAAGTGTGTTAAATTCGCTGCATTTTCACGTTTTCGTCATAAAAATCTAACAACGCGTTCAACAGTTACGTAATTTAGAAAAAATACTATTTTTTGTTTTGCGATTTTGGCAGTTTGCGTTGATTTAAGATGAAAATTTTCCAATGACTTTTCAAAGTGTGTTAAATTCACTTCATTTTCACGTTTAAATAATCAAAATCTAACAAGGCATTCGCCAGTTACGTAATTAGAAAAAAATATTTTTTTTTTTTACTTAAAAATTTGCTATTTTGACAATTTGCGTTGGTTTTCCAATGATTTTTCAAAATGTGTTAAATTCGCTACATTTTTACGTTTAAATAATCAAAATCTAAGAGCGCGTTCACCAGTTACGTAATTTAAAAAAAATACATTTTTTGTTTTGACTTCAAAATTTGCGATTTTGGCAGATTGCTTTGATTCAAGATGAAAATTTTCCAATGATTTTTCCAAATGTGTTAAATTCGCTACATTTTCACGTTTAAATCATCAAAATCTAACAAAGCGTTCACCAATTACATAATTTAGAAAAAATACAATTTTTTATTTTGCGATTTTGGCAGTTTGCGTTGATTTAAGATGAACATTTTCCAATGATTTTTCAAAGTGTGTTAAATTCGCTGCATTATCACGTTTAAATCATAAAAATGTAACAACGCGTTATGTAATTTAGAAAAAATACGATTTTTTTTTTGACTTAAAAATTTGCGATTTTGACAATTTTCGTTGATAATTTTCCAATGATTTTTCAAAATGTGTTAGATTCACTACATTTTCACATTTAAATCATCAAGTTATCAACATAGTTTTTAAAATAAAATGTGAAACTTGTACGCAGGAGTACTCGTTTTCTACAGCTGTTCACCGCGATCGTGGTGCCTCCATCGGTATGTTTCGAGGCCAATAAGTATTTAGTTCATGTTGAGAAGTTTCCCACTGTATATTCACAGTTTGAGTATGAAATGTAAACTAAATTCTGCAACGATAAGTCTTGTACATAATATAAAATGACTAGTCGTAAATAAAAGTCTACAGAAATCTAACTAATTTTGAGTGACTAATCGATTAATTTTCTCGATCCGCGCGTGGAATAAAGAAAATTAATTTATCTCCTCCCATAGATGATCAAGTGGGACGAAGTAAGAGCCCAGATTTTCCGTTAAAAAAGAGTAATATAGACACGTTTCTGTAGGCTTAGATTGATGGGTTTGTTGTTTCGATGATTTGCTGTGTACACTGACGTTTCTCCATCTGCTTCATGCTTGCTTTCCGCTGGACAATAGGAACAACTGAAGAACCAAGTAGAAAAAGACTACCATTGAGATTGACAGTTGACGTTGACAGAAAGAAACACTCACACTACTTAATTAATTGATTAATGACGTGTAATGGCATACTGATTTTCGAGGGATTCGTGTGTAGATCTTAGCGAGGGCGGAATGGAAAAACGCGAGCGTTTTTCCAATCCGCCGATTTTTTTTATTTGTAAGTGGTAAATTGTGATTACGTTTATTTTTTTTTTATATATATAAAATTATGTAAATCATTCCATATCTTATTTATTTTTTTTTTAACTGATGCCCGGTCTAAATATTATTTATTTCTCCGCGTATAAATGATTAACATAGTTTTTATTAACTAATTAATACTGTGCAGTTTATTCACAATTTGGATTTGCTTTTTTGTGTGTGTTTTTTTTTTTTATTAATTCCTAATCTATTTTTTTACGAACAGTGACCGCGAAAACCTATAAAATGAGTGGCAGCTTCTATTTCTGTGACACTTGACCATCTTGACAATCCGTTGACAACTGTCAACTGTCAACTGTCAATCAATATTTTACTTAATTCAGTCACGATATATTCCTTATCAATTTTACTTTGTTGGTATAACACACATTTTTATTGTTGATTTGTGTAATACCAACAAAGTAAAAGTGTTTTTATTATATTTACAACATGTATAACGAAGTAGAGGCCTCCACCATAAACAATACTATTCCTTATTACTTGATGAAACATGATTGGATACATTCCTTGATAATGACTGTTAGTCGAAACTAGTCGGAATCAAACAAACCAATTTTTTTTTTTTAATAATACAAATAATTCCTAATCGTTTCATTTTTTCTAGACAGTGGAAAGGTTCTATTATGTGAAGTGGTAAAAGGCAATTCGAATTTTGAATAAACTGTATATTCTGCTCGTTTTATCATTCCGCGATGAGGTACAAGTTTTATATGTTATTTTAATCCGCAACCTTTTTATACACTCAAAAAGAAAACGGGGTGCGGTTTTTTTTATAGTGTGTATTTATTTGTAAGTAAATTTTTATTTTTTCAAAATAAAAATTTACCACATTTTTTTTAATTACAAAACTTTTCTATAATGTTAATATTGTATATTGTAGCATTGTCAATATGTGTATAAAAAGCAGTTTTTCAAGTCCTAATAATATATATATAGATATATAAACAATATAAATGTATTAATGTATAATAATATCCGCAGATATGTCTCTAGTTTATTTATTCGCTTTAGTGAAACAGTATTAGAATTGAATGTATAGTTCGAAATTTGTGATTTCATGGGTGAATTTGCCTAATCGTTAACGTATAATGCAATATTATATCGACTGACTTGATCGAGACATCGGATTATGTATCATATTGTTAATTATGTGTATTTTGAACATTGTTAATTGTGTACTTAGGCGTAATCGTTATCCGAAGAAATGGTTTATTTTACGATGTATATTTCAGTTCCCGATTTACTCAGGTATCCGTAATATATACACGTGCTTTAAATTCCGAAAACCATTTGCTTCTATGTTGGCGTAACGAATTTTTATAACCCAACATGTTATGTAGCTTAAAAAAAAAACACGTGAGCTTTTACAATGGAGAATGCTTCAAAATATAAAATATTTCAACATACGTTGTTCGATTTTTTTTTGTTAGTAGTTGGTAGTACCTTCACTGTCTTGTGTGCGTGCGTGTGTATGTTTTTTTTTGGAACGTTACTCTGGCTTTAGGTGAGAACTCGTTTATTTTTGTGTATATACCACGTTATGCATGCGTATTTTTTTAATGATCTGTCCTCGCACAAACTGAAGGGTACTTAATTTTTATCCGACCGACGAAATACGCTTCGAGAGCAGGTTGCTTAAGGGTGTCGCTTCGAGCTTCAGAACCGGGCGGGCTGTAACTATCCGATTTTCATGTCCGTTCTTGTTCTCTTTTTTTGTAGACGCATCTGTGAGGAAGCGCAGGCGTTAATTGGACGGGATCGAGTTAGGTAAGCGCAGGATGACCAATCGATGGTGTTCATATAGTTAATTTTAATGTGATCCCCTTATTAATTCGTTTCCTTTTTTCACGTGATATTTTTTATTGATGATTATTTGTACATACTCTTTTATCCCTCACTTACTGTATACAAAAAAAAAAAAGGAACGTTTCCGCCATCTACTGTTACTAACCGAAATATAAACCAAAGAGTTTGAATCTATCCGTAGTGTATAGCTTCTTGTAAAAATCAAACTAAGTGTGCATTATGTATATTAATCGATTTTATACGGATAGATTTAGCACTGTGAGTAAGGCCTACGTTTACATAAACATATATTTACCGTTACATATATGTTGTTTATAAAGTAGGCAGTGCTAGTTACTACGATAATAATGATTGTACTTGTTATTATTATCCCAACTGATAATAATTATTGTAAGTACTTATTTATGTGCCACTGTTAGCCTCCTCTCCTGTGAAGTATTATACACTTTCAGATCTTCCTCGATATATACATATATATATATATATAAAAACATACATATAATATTATTTTTAATGTCATATATTTATTGACCTATTTTTTAACCTGTCTAACATATTCTGCTGCATATTTTATAAATTTATTTATTATAAAAATAAATTGTAGCCTTCCTATTTGAAATTTTATAAGTGTTTTTATTCGCTTCAAAAAAAAAAACAAATATCTCAATTCAATAAATTTTAAAATAAATTGATGTCTCATCACTGGTTTTATTTCATCCATCCACATACAAAACCGATCAATCAAAAAAAGTACCGTTTAGTACATCTTATCGTGGAAGGAAAAATTGAGGTGTATTCGAGGGACGGGAATGTAGCTTCAAAAATTGGCATACGGACTGCTGAATTTATTGATGGATTTTCTGAATTTACTGCCAGGGGAAATATTCAAATTATTATATTTGTTGAATTTTGTTCCGTTTATCACGTGGTGAAACATTTTTAATATTTAAAAAAAAAATTGTGAGACTTCAAGGAACCGAGATACGTAAAATTACTTGTTTTCGTAATTAGTACTTTAATCGACTGGAAACGCCAAAAAAATCGATTGAATTAAATTTTTCTTCAATTTTTTTTTCTTGTTTTTTTTCAAGTCCAAGAGACCATTCTGAATACTATTTATCTATAAAAAAAATTGTGGGACTTCCAGAAACCGAGATCCGCAAAATGACTTTTTTTCGTAAATAGTGCTTGAAAATCGATAAATTAAATTTTTCGCTAAAAAATTTTTGTTTTTTTTTCAGCCCAAGTTAAAATTCCTAAATTATAATGTAAAAATTGAAACTAGTTTGAATAAATAGTATAAAATTGTGAAACCAACCAAGTGCCTCATTTTAACAACCCTTAAAATTCAAATTTTTGATTGCTCGTGATGAAATAGACTACTTTAGGGTTTGTGAATCTTAGAGGCAAGTTTACTCTAGCTAAATCCCACCTGTCTGCATCTTCAATTAAATTTAACTGACCTTTATAATACCGGCCTTAAATCATTAAAATCAACTGTTAAAGAATTTCAACGCCAATATTTATTATTGCGCGATTTTTATCGAACGTTTATTTAAACAGATTTAAGGATTAAACGTCTAGCAGTGATTTAAGGCGTCAATTATCAAAATCATACCTCTGAATTACGAGTTATAAGCTTTCAAAGATTAAACAAGTCGAATTCGTAATTCCCGCCGCTACCGCGCCATCTACCGGACGATAGCTGAACTGCCAAGTGATGATTGCGGACAGCGCCAAAATGCTCGAACTTTATACTTATAATCAAAATGTTAAAATCCAGCTACGAGTTGCACATCAACTGATAAACAATTTAATTCTGAATCGATTGATGTATAAAATAGCTATGGAGATTTAGCGGTTTTCCGGCAATTTGCAAATTAAAATTTAGCTGGAACCCGTGTCGGTAATGCAGTTTACTGTAAAGCTTAAAATTTTAATATAGAGCATTCTGCAATGCTTTTCAACTAAATACGGGTCAAAATAATGACCACTTACTTATTTGATTAATTATCCAACATTTTTATCTTGTGCAATGCGTTATATTAAAAGTAAACATATTTCTGCATATCCGCGCCCTCTGTTATCGGGAGGGTAAGTTACTGATTTATTTAAGGATTTAATATTTACTTTAACACTAATTAAATAATTAGAGATTATTTACAATCATAGCAATAACGGCATCCTAAAACAAATTGCCTCGTTATTATTTGAATTCTCCAAATAAAATGATTTTTAATACACACGCCTAATCGCCGCGCAACCCGATATACACATAGACAGAAATTAAACAATATTTTACATTTAGGGAATGATTTGTAATTATAATACACTAAACCATTCATTCCGCCAGTGACGGTTCGCGGGGTTTTTTTCTGGTACGGCCGAGGAACAAGAGATGGCAACACAGATAGGTGCGGTCACGCAGCCAGCCGTCTCTGCAACTGACCCTACCTATCTGTATTACCACCTCTTGTTCCTCGACCGTACCAGAAAAAAACCCGCGAACCGTCACTGCATTCCGCCATAAATTACCGTTTGAATCGTTAAAATGAAATGAAATAAGTCTTTAATTGTTGTATTCATTTTAACGATTCAAATAGTTAAGTAATAAATAATAAACAATCATAATAGTTATTTAAGCAACAAGGAACGTAAGGACGTATTAACATTTGAGGTAGGCGAATATGTCGCCTGCCGAAAATGTTAATTGTCATTACGTTCCGTGTTGTTTATTAATTCTTTTCCGCTACCGGAAATATAATACTTTAAAAAGATCAGAAAATATTCTAAAATACGGCCTGTAACATTTGGGATTCAAATGTTTATAGTCACCTATGCGTCTTATGGCAACCCTGCAACCGAGAAAACAATGTCGAATTTTGTTTGTTTGTGTCAATCCAGTGAAACTTTCTGCGGGCATGGATGCAAACGAATCTGCGAATATTACGTGTTAGAACCTGTTACCGACAAAATCGAAAAAGGTATGTGCCCTCTTACGACTCTTTTAAGCGGTGGTTATGTAAAAAGGAAGCCGACGCTATAGACGAAAATGTGTTGCTCGCCTATATGTTGGAGCGTTACGTTTCCGTTTATTATTTTCCTAGGTCCGTAAGTAAAAATTAAGTTCCGCCGTCAAGGACAACAAACACCAAGAATGTTATCAGCCACTTACAGTACCTGTAACCAGTGACGGTTCGCGGGTTTTTTTCTGGTACGGCCGAGGAACAAGAGGTTGTAATACAGATAGGTAGGGTCAGTTGCAGCACCGCACCTATCTGTATTACCACCTCTTGTTCCTCGGCCCTACCAGAAAAAAAACCAGCGAACCGTCACTGCCTGTAACAATGGATGCAATGCTTAGTTACGTTGTCGGTAGCGGAAAAACGAACTTACCTTAAGTGAAGTTCAATCCTAATTATATAATTAATTGATTACATCACATTATCAGAACCATACTTTTATTTTGCATAAGTAAATTACAAAAAATCACATCAAATTTTCAAAATACGCCACGCACACACAAAAAACATCTTATTAAAAATGTACATCACAAACGGGAGACGCTTTAGGCCGCGTGAACTTACAAATCAAATAACAAAGTGAAACGAACCCATAAAAGCAAATCCTAAAATAGTCAACAGAAAACGTAACAATCCAATCACAAATACGACCGCTCGAATCCGAGCAAAATGGCAACCGTCAATTTATATATTTATTTATAAACTCTCCCACCATCAAATAAACGTGGCAAACGTCGACTCTTTCGCCATTAAATATCTCAACGATTATAATATTTGTATGTGTATAATAGAAGAAATATGGAAGGCATAATGTGCAGTCTTAAAATACAATCAAAAAACTCTTCAAATTTATGGCCCACATTGATTATTTTTTTGGTTTGTTTTATTAATTAATTCCACCGCGAGACGAATCAGCGGGGGTGTTCAAGAGATTTTAGATGGAGTTAAGCGACAAGTGGTAAAACCGGAATTAATTCCACCGCGAGACGGATCAGCCCGTGTTCAGATAGTCGTCATGTTAAGCAACGACTGGTAAAACTGGAATTAATTCCACCGCGAGACGGATCAGCCCGTGTTTAGATAGTCGTTATGTTAAGCAACGAGTGGTAAAACCGGAATTAATTCCACCGCGAGACGGATCAGCCCCGTGTTCAGATAGTCGTTATGTTAAGCAACGAGTGGTAAAACTGTAAATCTGTATTTATCGGACACGTAACATTTAGAATCGATATATATATATGTATGAGTAGAAGTTTTTTTTAAAAATCGTTCGAAAACTTGCAACATGCGTAGAAAGAGAATAAATGTATGTATAGAAAACTTTACGACATCTAAATATTGAGAAAAGTATCTTTGCGCGCAACAATCCGACCGTCGTATAACAAGAAAAATTACATTATTTCCCGAATTATTATGCCCTCTATGGATAAATAAGGGCACGATTCAAAAATTGACTTAGTTCTATTGCCCCTCTCGGAAGGCGGGGGCGGGGCAAAAGATAACTAGGTTGCCGGCTTGTAAAATCGTTGAACGAACTGCGTCAGACTGTAGACCTGTCCCGGTCCCTTCGTCGCGTCCATCTGTATGTAGTCTTCTAAGTTGTGTGTGCTCGCTAAAAAGGGGAGTAAATAAAATGGTCATAGAGGATAGAAATCAGTGACGGTTCGCGGGGTTTTTTCTGGTACGGCCGAGGAACAAGAGGTGGTAATACAGATAGGTAGGGTCAGTTGCAGAGACGGCTCTGTATTACCACCTCTTGTTCCTCGGAAAAAACCAGAAAAAACCCCGCGAACTGTCACTGATAGTAATATATCGTGTGAGCCACAAAATTTTGTTTCAGAGTTGGCTGTGAGAAAAATGAGGTATGCCGCATATTATTATGTCATGAGATTTAAAAAAGTGAATTAATCTCAGACATGACTGCTATGTTTCTCTCTTTCGGGCATGGCCAACTCTGAAACAAAATTGTGTGGCTCACACCTTACTAGAAAGAATGTAATGATTCGAGGAAGAAAATGATAACTAATGAAAGATCAAATTTATTTTTGAATAGCAATAGTTTAAAGAAAAATTTATGAACATTATGAATGAATGAATGAATTAAAAAATAAATGATATCCTACAAAAAATCGTCTTCCAGAAAATGTTCTCTAAGTAAACACAATTGTTTATTGTTAATCCACTCGAAATTTTGTGTTTTTTTTTAACTTTTTATTTGAGCCACACAAGTGTTATGTTTATTTGTGTGTCATGTGTGTGTAACCGAGCTAGTTCATTTATTTATTTACTGGAAACCCCAAACAAAACATATGAACTCTTAAATAACCTTAAACTAAAATAAAAAATTACGTTAAAGGATGTCCCCCTGAATGACTTAACGTTTTATCGTGTTAAATTATACTCAAGTGTGGTTTCTTCCAATGAATAAAAAAAAAATTCATACGCACTTGTGCTACAGATGGCTGGATAGTTTGGTGGGGGCTTAATCCAGGTCCCGTCTATCCTCTTCATGTGCCTCCTGTCGGAAGCAAATTCCGCTAAAAAATCTGATGCTGGTATCACTCGGAAATATCTGCAACAATGAGAGATTTAAGTAAAGAACTGAATTTTTTAATGTTAGGTGTGTTCCAGCGGTCAGTTTATAGCAACCCCACAAATTACACCAATTTTACTGTAAATCTGTTGGTGAGAAATTGTCAAGTGACTTTTTTACTTTCTCCGTTACGAAGTACGAGAAAGTATTGTGATCGTGATTTTTTTTTCAAAAAAATTTTTTTCAAAATTTTTTTTTCAAAAAAATTTTTTTCAAAATTTTTTTTTCAAAAAAATTTTTTTCAAAATTTTTTTTACGGAAATATCCGTTTTGAGGTCCCTAGATGCCATTTCAACAATTTCTGGATTTTTTTTTGTGTCTGTATGTGTGTCTGTGTGTGTCTGTCTGTCTGTGCGCGCTGTATCTCAAAAACTAATAGAGCAATTGATATGAAACTTTAAACATCCGTGTCATTTGATAATCTGAAGAACTGAAAAGCTTTTGGTAAAATTTCGTACACCGGAAGTGGGCGTTTACCTTAACTGTTTTTTGTTTTTTGCCAATATTTTCTTAAATATGAAAAATATCACAAAAACATTGAAGGCAACAAAGAAATGAACATCTTTTGCTTGAAAACATTTTTCATAAAATCATTTTTATTCGAGAAAAAAATGTATTATTATTTTTTTAATTTTTAGTTTATAATTATAAAACGATAATATTTACAGCACATTTATGTTAATAATAATTGTAGAGAATGCTAAAATGAACAATTTATGAAGAGTAAGTTTTTTTTCGAAATCCCTTTAGTTTTTGAAAAAACTGAGTTCTTGAATTTGAAGTATAATTTTTCCATCTTTCATAATTTTGACGTTTTAAAAGTCAGTTTCATGCGAGTCTACAAAACGCTCGATGTACATTTAAAATATAACTTAAATTTAGAATAAATCATGAAAGTGTAAATATAAATGATATCACCAAGTCGGAGGAAGTAACATGATGGCCACATCACCATTTTTTCTGTTTGTCCCAATCAATAAAAACCTTACCTAAAATAATCCGGCTTTAGAATGTTGTCAGTTCGGAATGTCTCTGTTACATATTTATGCACGTACGTCGGGAATGGCAACTCTGAGTCGAGATCGTACACTAAACACCGTTCCGGTTCCGGCTGATACAGGAATATCACGTGGTAATCCTGCAACGGAAATTTAAGAAGTAACGTCGGAAAGTAAAAAAAACTAGCTTTTTTAAATAACCCATTTATAACATCAACATCAATACCACAAGAATTTCTTCATTCATTTTCACAAATACTCAATAACACTCTCAGTACTTTAGAATTGACAGTTATATTACGATAATTGTTGCAGTGACAATGAGGGTAAAATAATCCAAGTAACAGTATGTAAATATTCTGTACAGTTCATGGAATAATAATAATAATTATTATTACTATTTCTGCCGAACTAATACGATTACAATTTGTGGGATATAACTGTCGATTCCTAAATGCGAAGAGTATTTGATCAGATAATTTTTACATTTACATTTCGTACATTCATATTTTGACGTTTTATAGCTATTATTATAACTAGGGAAATATGAATAGTATATTTCCCGAGGTTGCCTAGTTACATAGACAACCAAGGGAAATGTATTCATATTTCCCGTGTTGTAATCAATAGTTTTTTTCTGATTGAAAGAATATTGTTCTGTAAATGGGAAAATATTGGATTGTAAATTTTTAATTTATCGGATTGGTAACGTTGCTAAGGGCCTTGTTTGTAAATATCATAGTTGACTGGTTTGATTTTTGTATTGTTTCATAAATTGGTGAAATGTCAAACTATGTGTTAACGCAAGCGACGAAAGACCGTGAATGTTTGGTTCCGGTAAAATCCAAAGCTGTAAAATCCATAAAGGATACGTTCCTAAGAAATCGGAGGTGTTGTCCCGAGAGCAATTAAAACAATTCTTGCGAGAAGCTCCTAATGACATTTTTTTGATGTTTATATTTCCCTAGGGAAATATAAGTGCGTTATGACATATCGCAACTAAGGCAATATTACTCAATATTGTTTCAATCAGAAAAAAATAAAATTACACAAGTTTGTTGATCGTAGTCATGGAAATCAATATTGATAATTTAATATGAGTTGCCTTGAATTAGAATTCACAGAATTATTGAATTCACGAAAATGTCGAGTGATTTACCTGTAAAATGGAACGATTTTTTTTAAGAAAAAATTATCCACATAATTTACAACTTCTTACCCATATGACTACTTTATTTCGTTCTTTTCCTTAAATACTCTACAAAATTTGTCAACTTCTTACCCATATAACTAGTTTGTCTTCATCTTTACCCGCCCTCTGTCTCCAGAGCGGGACGGTCCTCTTCGGATTAGAAACGAATACGGCGTAACACTTCTGTATCTCACTGTAGTGCCTCGAGACGACATCCTCGCACAGCTTGTACACATTTTCTTCGCTATAACAACAATAACCTAATTAATTAATATTCCTCCCTTACATCGACAAAAAAAAAAACATTCTAATAATCGGATGATTAATAATATAGCTATAAACAATATCTTCAGCTTTATTCACATTATTGTTAGAGTAAATAGTTTATTCTGATGTACAATTACGGCCCGATTGTTAAAGTTTATTTTGATGTACAATTGCGGTGCAAAAAAAAATAGGACACCATTTCTCATCTAGTGTGAATCAATCTCTATCAAATCGTTAATTGATATTTGATGTCAACATTACGATTTATAATTTCCATTAATCTTTGTGGCATAGAACTATATAATTTCCTGCAAAAATAAGAGAGAGAGAAGTGTTTGGAATTCGTGAATAGGTGTGAGTTAGTTGGGGGGATTATTACGATGGTGAATTCTAAGCGTGGATCGTTCCGCGACATCATCAAAAACATCCATTATTGTATAGATAAAAGAATGACAAAAGACGCCTGTGGCGCTATTTTCAGTCTTTGCTTCTTTAACGAGTGAATTGACTTTATAAATAAAGAAAATATATCCCATCTGATAACCAATTCGGTTTACGCAAAGACGAGCTACATCAGATGTCATTTAATCTCTATATACCGTGTGTTCGATAAAAAACGCCCAACGCCATAACTCTGTTATTTATTGACCGATATGACTGAACTAAAAACCAAAGTCAATGGTGGTTTAAATACTTAAAAATTACATCAATATTGATTTTTTTCAATAATAACTTCATTGTCAAATGATAGCCAACTTAAAAATTTTAAACGGCAATGTTTTAATTTTTTTACATTCGACATTATTTTTCTGAATCCAATAATGCCCAATATGTTGTTCTTCGTTCAATATTTTAGTCGAAAAAAATTAAAATAAATCTTTATTTTTCAAAAATTATGATTAGTGTGCCTTGGAAAAAAAGTGCAAATGTCATTTGTTGTAGGGTCATGTCAAACATGAATAATAAGGACCCAATAAATCAGTACCCATGTTAAAACTCAATTTAGAATAGAATAAATAAGTAGTGCAAGTATTAATTCACTTGCGATTTAGATGTTCTGTGATTATTGTAAACACAAGTAGAACGTCGAACTCTGCAAGTCCACGAAATTGTAGATCCACTCTCTTCGACTTTTTCAAGGCTCCATATCATCTCAAATTTCCTTCTTACCTTCTAAATTTAGGTTCTAGTATTCCCCGCTCTGGAAACCGTAGATGATAAATTCGTGCCGCAGCTCTTCGATTACTATTACATAGAAATAAATTTGTAACATGTCTGTTAATTCGGTATTGTTCGTGATTATGTCTGAAACGCACATTAATAACAAATGGTTGACATTACTTGTCGATTCGAATTTTTTTCAAGGCACACTAAATTTATAGCCAAAAAAATCATGTGAACAAGAATTATTATTATATTTTTCTGACAAAAATATTAACTTAAAACCAACATAACGGGCATAATTGGATTCAGAAAAACAATGTCTAATAATATAAAATTAGAACAGTATATGCAGCCATTTAAAAATGACCACCGTGTTAAAACTCGGCCAGTTTATAAACTGCCCCGGGCGATTGAAGATAATCAAAATATTCGTTGTTTTTTTTTTGTCTCTCGGCCCGGAAAGAGATTAGATTCCTTACCGCTAATCCGCGGCGGCGTACCTGTTGATAACAATTGAGTTTGCAGTCCACGGTCGCGGAAGAATGCGTTCCGGTTCGGAATATTTATTTTAGTGCCCGTTGTGTTGTGATACATCTTCCGGATTTGTGTGTGTGTGTGTGTTGGTGTTGGTATTTGTGTTCTTCCGCTCCATTCCGCCCCATAAATTCAGGGCAGCAAAGAAGCATCATCTTGGTTACATCTTAACCGCCAAGACGCATTTTTCGTAAGTTTGATTTTTCTTGCATACCGCCTCTTCCACCGAAAATGAAGTACTGTTCAACCTCTCCACGCCCAGGTCGCCACATGTAGAGACAAACAAAAAGATGAAAACAAAAATATTTTACAAAAAAAAATAGCACCTTTAGCGCCATCAATGGAAGATTTTTTTCATATTTCTTTGCATAAATGAGTAAATTTGTGACAGTGGAATAATATGTCGTAGAAAAAGGTAACAACAAGAAAAAAGTAATTTTTCAGGATTATCTATAGCACAATCAAAGCTACATGGGCGCGAAGTGGTTAAGTAGCTTTAGAAAATTTCAAGTGACTGGCAATTGTTTTTATATTTTTTTCGGTACTCGAGAAAAAGTGCAACTTTGGATAATTACAAATTTTGTTCTCGTGGAATTTGCTTGAAATAATTTATAAATATAAAGTGTAAGACATGGAAAGGAAGATTGATAGAATCACATTTGATGTTTACACGGTTTGGCACCAAGGGATACTTGGATCGGCATCGAGGTCTTCTGTTTAGACCTGTTTTATCCCACCCTTTAACCCTTCCAACAAAACATAGATTTTTTATAAATAAAAACAAATACGTCAGATTTATTCGCCATCAAATTTCTATTAGTGGAACCCTCGCACGTGTTCCAAAAATTGGTGGGTAGAATAGGGCCCACCCACCACCTCTAGTTTCCATTTAAACTTAACCCAGAAAACACTGTCTGATTAGAAAAATAAATTAATACATTGCAAAAAAAATACGTCGGATTTATTCACCATCAAATTTACATTAGTGAAACCCTCGCTAGTGTTCCAAAAATTGGGTAGGATAGAGACCACCCACCACCCTTAATTTCCACTTAAACTTAACTTAAAAAACACTGTTTGATTAGAGAAACTTCTTAGTCAAATCACTGAAAATTTTAAACTTTCAAAACCGTCAAGAAAGAGGGTTTGTATGTTATGTTAAAGTTGGTACGGAGGGTGGTGGGTGGGCCCTATCCCACCCTCCAACCCTTAAAACACACCTCAGAGTTTCTATAAAAATATTCGTTTGTTGATACAACACACAAACCGTTTAATTCTATTCTTCCGCACAAAATCATTAATTTGTTTTATACTTTTTTTGTTTGCTCTGTGCAGATATTGACATTGACATTTAATAAGCCCTATCCCACCCTCCAGCCCTTCGGACATACCCCAGGGTTTTTATAAGTAAATTCGTTGATCGTTACAACAATGCACGATTAGATTCTGTTTTCATTAATTAATTTACAGTTGTAAAACTCTCGTTTGTGTTGTGAGTATTGGAGGGTGGGATAGTGCCCACCCACCGCCCTTAGTTACCACTTAAACTTAACCTAAAAACACTGTTTGATTAGAGAAACTTCTTAGTCAAATCACTGAAAATTTTAAACTTTCAAAACCGTCAAGAAAGAGGGTTTGTATGTTATGTTAAAGTTGGTATGGAGGGTGGTGGGTGGCCCCTATCCCACCCTCCAACCCTTCAAACGCACCTCGGAGTTTCTATAAGAATATTTGTTTGTTGATACAACACACAAACCGTTAAATTCTATTCTTCCTCAAAATCATTAATCTGTTTTCTACTTTTTTTGTTTGCTCTGTGCAAATATTGACATTGGCATTTAATAATCCCTATCCCACCCTCCAGCCCTTCGGACATACCCCAGGGTTTTTATAAGTAAATTCGTTGATCGTTACAACAATGCACGATTAAATTCTGTTTTCATTAATTAATTTACAGTTGTAAAACTCTCGTTTGTGTTGTGAGGATTGGAGGGTGGGATAGTGCCCGCCCACCGCCCTTAGTTACCACTTAAACTTAACCTAAAAACACTGTTTGATTAGAGAAACTTCTTAGTCGAATCACTGAAGATTTTAAACTTTCAAAACCATCAAGAAAGAGGGTTTGTATGTTATGTTAAAGTTGATATGGAGGGTGGTGGGTGGGCCCTATCCCACCCTCCAACCCTTAAAACACACCTCAGAGTTTCTATAAGAATATTCGTTTGTTGATACAACACACAAACCGTTAAATTCTATTCTTCTGCACAAAATCATTAATTTGTTTTCTACTTTTTTTGTTTGCTCTGTGCAGATATTGACATTGACATTTAATAATCCCTATCCCACCCTTCAGCCCTTCGGACATACCCCGGAGTTTTTATAAGTAAATTCGTTGATCGTTACAACAATGCACGATTAGATTGTGTTTTCATTAATTAATTTACAGTTGTAAAACTCTCGTTTGTGTTGTGAGGATTGGAGGGTGGGATAGTGCCCACCCACCGCCCTTAGTTTCCACTTAAACTTAACCTAAAAACACTGTTTGATTAGAGAAATTTCTTAGTCGAATCACTGAAGATTTGAAACTTTCAAAACCGTCAAGAAAGAGGGTTTGTATGTTATGTTAAAGTTGATACGGAGGGTGGTGGGTGGGCCCTATCCCACCCTCCAACCCTTAAAACACACCTCAGAGTTTCTATAAGAATATTTGTTTGTTGACCACTTAAACGTAACCTAAAAACACTGTTTGATTAGAGAAACTTCTTAGTCGAATCACTGAAAATTTTGCAAAACCCTCGCTTGTCGTTTGTGTTCTGAGGATTGGAGGGTAGGATGGAGCCCACCGACCGCCCTTAGTTTCCACTTAAACTTAACTTAAAAAACACTGTTTGATTAGAGAAACTCTTAGTTGAATCACTGAAGATTTGAAACTTTCAAAACCGTCAAGAAAGAGGGTTTGTATGTTATGTTAAAGTTGATACGGAGGGTGGTGGGTGGGCCCTATCCCACCCTCCAACCCTTAGAACGCACCTCGGAGTTTCTATAAGTATATTCGTTTGTTGATACAAAAAAAAATCATGAATGAAGGGTATATCGGTTTTCTATTTTTACTTTCTCCGTTACGAAGTACGAGAAAGTATTGTGATGGTGATTTTTTTTTCAAAATTTTTTTTTACGGAAATATACGTTTTGGGGTCCCTAAATGCTTTTTCAACAATTTCTGGAAAAAATTTTTTTGTGTCTGTGCGCGCTGTATCTCAGAAACTAATAGAGCAATTGATATGAAACTTTGAACATACGTCTTATTTAATAATCCGAAGAGCTTAAAAGCTTTTGGTAAAATTTCATACACCGGAAGTGGGTGTTTACCTTAACTGTTTTTTGTTTTTTGCCAATATTTTCTTAAAAATGAAAAATATCACAAAAACATTTAAACAAATACTGAAGACAATAAAGAAGTGAAATTATTTTGTTTGAAAACATTTTTCATAAATTTATTTTTTTTTTTCATTTTTGGTTTATAATTACGAAACGATAATAGTTACAGCAAATTTATGTTAATGATAATTGTAGAGAACGCCAAAATGAACAACTTATAAAGAATAAGTTTTTTTCGGAATCTTTTTAGTTTTTGAGTAAACCGAGTTTTTGAATTCGAAGTAAAATTTTTCCATCTTTCGCATAATTTTGACGTTTTAAACGTCAGTTTCATCCGAGTCTACAAAACGTTCGATGTACATTTAAAATATGATTTCAATTGAAAATATGATACCATGAAGTCGGAGAAAGTAACATGTTGGCCACATCACCATTTTTTTACTCAGTGCAGACAATGAGATTGAGATTTAATAGTGATGGGGCATTGAAACCCGGTTAACGTGAATAAATTTCAGGAAAACAGACACGCACTAGATTACAAAGGTGTTTTATTTGTTTTGGCCGCAAATGTACTATAAACGTTTCTGGGCTATTGTCCAATTTATAATTTTAGTAAATTTTTGTATATAAATAGATTTTTTTTTCAATTATTCAGAAAATAAAACACAGCACAAATCGTGGATAGAAAATTTTACATGTATTTTCTAAAGCGGGCAACGGAACAGGATATACGGTATGTTTAGTTTGGTAATAATACAATATAAATATGCAAACACTACAAAAAATCATTAATCGTATTTTCTACATTTAAATCAATTATTACAATAATTTATTTCACTTGATTGCCAAGGAATAAAATTTTCTAAAGCGGGATATATGGTGTATTTAATTAGATGTAGCAAAAAATACAATAGAAATATGCAAAAACTACAAAAAAATCTTTAATCATCATAAATTGTATTTCCTACATTTTAATCAATTATTAAAGTCTGGCCGCGCTATGAAGGCATCTGAGGTGTAACCTTTTAAAAACCACTGATGTATGAAGAGAATCGGATAGTGGCAAGTAAAGTGTAAACATCTGTGAGTGTGAGGTAACAAAATCCAATCGTTTCAGATGAGGGCGATCCTCCCGACCCTTTGTTAATCACCTCGGACGCCTTCATAGCGCGGCCAGAGTATATAATCATTTATTCCACTTCATTACCAAGGAATTAAAGCATGTATTTCCTAAAGCGGGATATATGGTATATTTAATCATGTGTAGCAAAAAATGCAATAGAAATATGTGAAAACTACAAAAAATCTCTAATCATCAATTGTATTTTCTACATTTTAATCGATTATTATAATCAATGTATTTCACTTCATTACCAAGGAATAAAAGCAACATCATCATGAATTGTATTTTCTACATTTAAATCAATTATTACAATCATTTACTTCACTTCATTACCGAGGAATAAAAGCAACATCACAAAAATAAATATATTTCCACAGAAAAACAACGACTCACCATTTCAACAGGAATATGGCGCACTTCTCCATGTTCTAAAACAACACAAACACTGGTGCTACCACAAAATAGAACAGAGGAATGTGTATACGCCGTGTAACAGTTTCACACACAAAGTGTACGTGTATAAATTAGCGGGGGACACAATTTAATACGACGTGAAAGTTATGAAATATTAAGTATGTGATAGCATGCCAAGTAGCCATTAAAAAAAAAAAAAAAAGAACGGGCACATAAACAACTGCAATGGATTTTTAACACTCCCCGTGTACACACACACACACACACACACACCAAACACAAACACACTGATTTTTGGAACACAAGAGAGTAGTGCCGGTGGTGAAACAACGAGGGCCCGTCCGCGATTGCACGTTATTAAATTAAAGTGTTGAGCGTTAGTCCGGCTTATGAAAACAGTGATAACGATCTGACATGCGAACTATTTTGTCCGGCTTGATCAATATATTACCGGCCAGCACACTTTCCGCATTTCATTATGGAAGCGTTTGGAATTGTACTAATAACATTTATTTTATGTATCGGGTTTTACATGTATATAATGAAAGCGGTACATAATGTATATAAAAGTGAATAATCAATAAAAAGCAGGAAGTAAATTTAAGCACAAAGGGGAAACTTGTAAATCATAATACAAACACGCTGTTCTACATTACGTTTATAACTTAAATTATACTTTGATTCAGCGTTTCCCAAACTTTTTCGATCGCGGCCCGGTACGAGGTTTTGACATTTTTCGCAACCCACCGTATGAAAACAAAAACATTTATTTACAAAACAAAGTTATTTGATTGTTTATTTCATACACAAAAATTGTAATTAAAATTAAGCCATCTCTGCAGGCTTGTATTCACAATGCATTCGCACATACAAAATGGCCATCAGCCCCCCAATACGGATTGTCATAAACGCTCAATTTAGACGTCGATCGCCCACGTTGAGAAACATTAATCTAGCCAAATGCGGATTTTTCATTTTCAAAAATGTTTGAGTTAAAATTTCGGTAAAATGATTTTTGATTATTTGCTTATTTTATTACTGGAAGTTTTCAGAGTGTACTTTTAAAGTTTAAAGATAATCCACTAAAAGACTTTCTTGAAAATTAAGAAAATCTAGCCAAATGCATAATTTTGCACTTTCAAAAATGTTTGAGTTAAAATTTCGGAAAAACTAGCTCAACTTATTTTTGATTATTTACTTGTTTTATTGCTAGAAGTATACAGAGTGTGCTTTTAAAGTTTAAAGATAATCCACTAAAAGACTTTCTTGAAAATTAAGAAAATCTAGCCAAATGCATAATTTTGCACTTTCAAAAATGTTTGAGTTAAAATTTCGGAAAAACTTGCTCAAATTATTTTTGATTATTTACTTGTTTTATTGCTAGAAGTATACAGAGTGTGCTTTTAAAGTTTAAAGATAATCCACTAAAAGACTTTCTTGAAAATTAAGAAAATCTAGGGGAATGCATAATTTTGCACTTTCAAAAATGTTTGAGTTAAAATTTCGGAAAAACTTGCTCAAATTATTTTTGATTATTTACTTGTTTTATTGCTAGAAGTATACAGAGTGTGCTTTTAAAGTTTAAAGATAATCCACTAAAAGACTTTCTTGAAAATTAAGAAAATCTAGCCAAATGCATATTTTTGCACTTTCAAAAATGTTTGAGTTAAAATTTCGGAAAAACTAGCTCAAATTATTTTTGATTATTTACTTGTTTTATTGCTAGAAGTATACAGAGTGTGCTTTTAAAGTTTAAAGATAATCCACTAAAAGACTTTCTTGAAAATTAAGAAAATCTAGCCAAATGCATATTTTTGCACTTTCAAAAATGTTTGAGTTAAAATTTCGGAAAAACTAGCTCAAATTATTTTTGATTATTTACTTGTTTTATTGCTAGAAGTATACAGAGTGTGCTTTTAAAGTTTAAAGATAATCCACTAAAAGACTTTCTTGAAAATTAAGAAAATCTAGGGGAATGCATAATTTTGCACTTTCAAAAATGTTTGAGTTAAAATTTCGGAAAAACTTGCTCAAATTATTTTTGATTATTTACTTGTTTTATTGCTAGAAGTATACAGAGTGTGCTTTTAAAGTTTAAAGATAATCCACTAAAAGACTTTCTTGAAAATTAAGAAAATCTAGCCAAATGCATATTTTTGCACTTTCAAAAATGTTTGAGTTAAAATTTCGGAAAAACTAGCTCAAATTATTTTTGATTATTTACTTGTTTTATTGCTAGAAGTATACAGAGTGTGCTTTTAAAGCTTAAAGATAATCCACTAAAAGACTTTCTTGAAAATTAAGAAAATCTAGCCAAATGCATATTTTTCACTTTCAAAAATTTCGGAAAAATTAGCTTCAACTATTTTAGGATTATTTACTTGCTTTATTACTAGAAGTCTACAGAGTGTGTTTTTACAATTTGAAGATAATCCACTAAGGGATTTTCTAGGAAATTAAGAACATCTAGGCGAATGCATGATTTTGCACTTTCGAAAATATTTGAATTGAAATTTCGGAAAAACTAGGTCACATTATTTTTTATTATTTACTAGTTTTATTACTACGAATCTATAGAATGTGCTTGTGAAATTTGAAGATAATCCACTGGGTTGTTTTCAAGGAAATTAAAAACATCTAGGCGAATGCATGATTTTGCATTTTCAAAAATTTCGGAAAAACTTAAGTAAAAAAGTTTTATTGCACGTGTGATTATTGCAATTATTGGGCCTAGGATGTTTGCCTATTTTATTATAGAAATGAAAATTAATCCGTTTTGAGTAAATTTGAAGTTTTTTGCAATTGGTTTTTATTTTCAAGGCAACTTGGAAAATGTCCAACCACAAAATTGAATTCAGTGCTTAAGGGTAAATATTTCAAAACTGAGGCTAAGAGCGTTGATCGTTTTTAAGAGAATCACGAAACGCAATCTATTTTGATTAAATTGAAAAAAGTTCGAGAATGCTGCAACTGTTTTTGTGTTTTTTTTTTCGGGGCTTGTAAAACGTTTGACCTCAGAATAGAACAGAAGTGTGATTATTCGAAATGTTTGCAAAAGTGAAGTGCAACACATTTTGAGTGGATTTAAAAATTTCAATTGGTTTTATATTTTTTGGCGATTTGACTTTAGGAATGAAATGAAAGGTGTTCAAGTGTGATTATTTCAAAATCTAACGTAGTAACGTATGCAATTGTTTGCAGAAAAAATAAGTGCAATATATTTTAAGTGAATTTAAAAAAATTGAGAAGTTGTTTCAATGTTTTTTTTTTCATTTTTTGGCGGTTTGGAAAATGTTCGACCTCAGAATTGAAGCGGGGATGTTGAAATGTGATTATTTTGAATTTATTCATAATTTTTTATGGATGTTTAGTAATTTTTAAGAATTTTTCAATCTACACGTTTTCGTTTTTGAGTGAAAACGCAGAGTTGGATTCAAACCGGTGTAATTTTTTTTTGAAAAAAGATATTGAAATGAACGAAAGATATTCTTAAAGCAGAAGGATGTGATGATAAAATCTAATTTATTCATAATTTTTGACAGATGTTTAGTATTTTCTAAGAATTTCTTAATTTTCACGTTTCGGTTTTTGAGTGAAAACGCAGAGTTGGATTCAAACCGGTGTATTTTTTTTTTGAAAAAAGATATTGAAATGAACGAAAGATATTCTTAAAGCAGAAGGATGTGGTGATAAAACTTAATTTATTCATAATTTTTTGTGGATTTTTAGTATTTTTTAGGAATTTTTCAATCTACACGTTTTCGTTTTTGAGTGAAAACGCAGAGTTGGATTCAAACCGGTGTAACTTTTTTTTGAAAAAAGCTATTAAAATGAACGAAAGATATTCTTAAAGCAGAAGGATGTGGTGATAAAACTTAATTTATTCATAATTTTTGGTGGATGTTTAGTATTTTTTAGGAATTTTTCAATCTACACGTTTTCGTTTTTGAGTGAAAACGCAGAGTTGGATTCAAACCGGTGTAACTTTTTTTTGCAAAAAGCTATTAAAATGAACGAAAGATCTTCTTAAAGCAGAAAGATGTAGTGATACAATTTAATTTATTCATAATTTTTGACAGATGTTTAGTATTTTTTAAGAATTTCTTAATTTTCACGTTTCGGTTTTTGAGTGAAACGCAGAGTTGGATTCAAACCGTTGTAACTTTTTTTTGAAAAAAGCTACTGATATGAACGAAAGATATTCTTAAAGTAAAAGGATGTGATGATAAAACCTAATTTATTTATAATTTTTGACAGATGTTTAGTATTTTTTAAGAATTTCTTAATTTTCACGTTTCGGTTTTTGAGTGAAAACGCAGAGTTGGATTTAAATCGGTGTAACTTTTTTTTGAAAAAAGCTATTGTAATGAACGAAAGATATTCTTAAAGCAGAAGGATGTAGTGATTAAATTTAATTTATTCATAATTTTTGACAGATGTTTAATATTTTTTAAGAATTTCTTAATTTTCACGTTTCGGTTTTTGAGTGAAAACGCAGAGTTGGATTCAAACCGGTGTAATTTTTTTTTGAAAAAAGATATTGAAATGAACGAAAGATATTCTTAAAGCAGAAGGATGTGATAATAAAATTTAATTTATTCATCATTTTTTCCCCACATTTTTTTTTTTTTTATCACTTAGGTACATACCTTTTCTTTATTAAAAAATACATTAATGAAAATAAAAGCACAGGTTTAAATTTAATAGGTATAAATAATTTAAAAAACGTGCTGTACAATCCAATCTGTTGCTCCCGCTCCAAGTTTTCCTTCAATAAATAAGTTTATTAAGAATTATTAAGTCCTTTGGTTTTTTTTTTTATTACACGTAGGTATTGATTTCTACTTGTCAACTATCGTTTATGATCCATGAATTGGATGGTGGAACACAAATTGTGTTTTGTAATTTATGTAACAGTTATGGTGGGTGGGTCCTGTCTAGGGTTGCCAACAGATTTCTTTTGGACTGGAGACTCTACAGGACGGCAAAGGTAACTTGCCGTTGCACAGTGGCAAAATAGTGGGCGGAATCTTCGAAGGGCGCCCTCGATAGATTTCGTGAAGAGTTCGCGTGCCTGGTACATTCAATTATGTGGAGGAGAGCGCCTGATAGAGTTGTAAATAAATAGCGCACGCGAAGAATATGTACTTGCTTATTACAGAGAGTGTACTCGGCCGGCTATAGAGAGAAAGCTTTCGCTTGCTCTCTGCGCTTCTGGCCAACTTAAATTTGCCGTCCTGTAGCTTTACTAACATTTCTACGGCACAAATAATTCATTCATCGGTACATTAATAATAAAAGTTTTGCATGTAAAACTATACATTTTGCTACAAAGTTCTTATAAAGGAGTGAATTTATAAAAATCCAGCGTTCGTTTGCAAGCTTATTTGATTCAACTACAGAGGGCAGGATCAGCAATGTCAAGAAACATCGGATTAAATGTCAAATTTTTGTCAGCATTTTTTTAATATCTTTTCTGGAAAGTCTTGCAGTGTTCTTTTGGACTAGAGACTCCACTAACATTTCTCCAGCACATATAATAAATACTCCCACCCATTAATAAAGAATATTTTTCATATAAAACTATACATTCTGCTACAAACTTCTTATAAAGGAGTGAATTTATAAAAATCCAGCGTTCGTTTGCAAGCTTATTTGATTCAACTACAGAGGGCAGGATCGGCAATGTCAAGAAACATCGGATTAAATGTCAAATTTTTGTCAGCATTTTTTTTATATCTTTTCTAGAAAGTCTTGCAGTGTTCTTTTGGACTAGAGACTCCACTAATATTTCTCCGACACATATAATAAATACTCCCACCCATTAATAAGGAATATTTTTCATATAAAACTATACATTCTGCTACAAACTTCTTATAAAGGAGCGAATTTATAAAAATCCAGCGTTCGTTTGCAAGCTTATTTGATTCAACTACAGAGGGCAGGCCAGCAATGTCAAGAAACATCGGATTAAATGTCAAATTTTTGTCAGCATTTTTTAATATCTTTTCTAGAAAGTCTTACAGTGTTCTTCTGAACTAGAGACTCCAGCTTTACTAACATTTCTCCAGCACGTATAATTCATTCATCGGTACATTAATAATGAATGTTTTTCGCATCTTATTAAATAACATTGTTAAATCGTTTTTGATTGAGAAAGTTGTTGAATCATTTTCTCCACAGGTGACGTCCAGTCAAATGATAGCGTTTTCATTGCCCAACAGTTTAGTTGTTACTATGGTTACGATTCGTTTTTTGTCAGCGAACTGCCGCAATTTCCAAATAGAAAAATTATTCGTTATAATTTAATACAAACGGAAAAATCTTTAGGTAATTATTTAATATGATGCAAAAAGTATAGTATTAAACTCGTGAACAAGTTGGCCATTGCCACTCGGGTGAATTGCAACACTCGCCTGCAGCTCGTGTTGCAAACTTCACCCTCGTGGCAATGGCCAACTTTCTCACTCGTTTAATAATATATATTTTCATATAAAACTATACATTCTGCTGCACAACTTTCTCACTCGTTTAATAATATATATTTTCATATAAAACTATACATTCTGCTGCAAACTTCTTATAAAAGAGTGAATTTATAAAGATACAGCATTCATTTGCAACATTATTTGATTTAACTACAGAGGGCAGGATCAGCAATGTCGAGAAACATTAGATCAAATGTCAAATGTCACTGTTGAGCTTTCTTTTTATATCTCTTCCAGAGTTTTTTTTTTTTTATAACATCTGTCAACAAAATTTGAGTAAGCTCAAAAAACTGCACAACTTCACCATTTTAACCAAATCTCTTTCACCATTAATAAAATAGTCACCCATCGATTTGGGAAACTATTCCTACAGAAGATAAATGCCCACCACACCACAAATCACACATCCAAAATGTACAATCTCGCCATACCACAAAACTTACCAACAGCAACGAGCACTCTACCACTGCATCACTCAATAAATCAATTATCGAAATCACAACGTACAAACGAACATCCAATCGCTTCAGCATCCAGCCGTGCAAGCATTAAACGAACATTACCATCTAGAAATCTCAAACTCACCAATAGCAAGACACGTAAGAGCAATCCGACTGTTTGTTGAAGAGGTTGATCATTTGTTTTTTCGCGTTTGCCGCATTTTCCGAACTGGGTCGTTGTATTATTTCGGGACTTGAGGCCATAGCTGCCGCTGTGCGTCTGGCATGCTCCTCGGCGCAACCTCGAAATCCGACTTTTCCTTATCTCATGCGAAACGCAAATATTTACTTCCCGCAGGCTTTGACAGTTGTAACCTTGAAAGGTGTAAAGATTACATCCGCAAAAAGGGTGCCGGCGCGGACCAATCGCGCGCCGCGCCGCGGAGCGTCCTCTCCAGCGACCAATGCCGGCCCACCGGCGTGAACTTGGCGCAGAACCGTTGTTACAACAATGTTTTGTTTTTATTGTTGCCCCAGGCGATAATAACACATAGAAAAAATTGAATGCGCAATTTAAACGATTGACATAAAAAGCGTCGTGAAATTATTCTAATTGCGGGATTAGGGTCAGAGTCTGATTAGGCCACGCCCTTTTTGGCGTATATCTTTTTTAATGTGTCGACTAATTACTGGATTCGCGTGCGTACATACGCTGAACGGATATTTGAATTTGTAATTTGAATTTTTGAGATCGCGCGATTTAACGCATTGCGCCAGACACGTGCACGCCGCCAGCGGGAATTGATCAATCGCTGCAATATTATCCACGGTCGCTTGAGTATTTATTGGGTTTCTGCCAGCGATGTCAGGGTCAGGTTTAAATGCTCTTTCCTCGCTCTTTTATTTAACAGGAAACGTTAATCAATTGTGCTTTAATGCACATAAAATTTGCAAAACATCACCTAATTTTTTTTATTGCCAGCAAATCAATAGTAATAGTAATAATAATAAATATAGCAAAATTAAGTTGACACCACCGCTCCGGGAAGGTCTGCAAGGCGCCGGAGCTCCGCCATCAAAAATCTGCAAAATCCTCACTTTCGAGTGGATTTTCTTAATTTTCCTGAAATTCTCACAATGATTTTGAATGATTTTCACAGAAAACATTCGAAACTTGTGTCTGTTGCCCACACGACCACCCATCCGTTCAATTCACCCTAGCGACATAACAGTGGCGGCTCGTGGATTTCCGTACTGAGGCAAACATAAAGATGCCGCACTGCTTATTCTAATAAAGAAGCAAAAATTCTGTTGCGACATAATCTTCAGTCTTGGTACTTCACTCGACTCAGCCCTAGTAAGAAGATCCGCTAGCGTTTCTGAATTGGACCTCTTCATGGTTCATAAATTTTTTTTCAAAAACTAATGCCTTATAGCCGTGTTCGGGTGCAACCAATACATAGCCTGATATGGTGTCGAAGCCTGTCTTTTACGACCGTGTTCGGATACGAACAATTCGTAACCCGGTATGGTTTTAAAAGGTGTTCTTTATAACCGCGTTCGGGTACGACTAATACGTAACCGGATATGATTTTAAAGCTTGTCCTTCATAACCATATTCGGGTGCGTCCAATACATAACCTAATATGGTTTCGAAGCCCATTTTTTATAACCGTGTTCGGATACGAAAATTCGTAGCACGGTATGGTTATAAAAGATGCTCTTTGTAACCGCGTTCGGGTACAAGTACTTTAATAAAATTCATATGATTATCATAATTTTTAATTGGCGTTAAAATAATCGATCAAGTTGTAATTAATACAAAACAAAACAAGAATTATATACTTTATTTCACCGTCACTCCGGCGACAAAAACATTTCTCACGTTCCTATCATCACCCGTATAGATAAACTTCTGCAGCAATTCGAGGAGACTGCACTCATTAATATAATCGCAAGGTGAATCTTCCACATCCATATCGACTAGAACAGCATCAAAATATTTTCCAGCTTTGAAGTTACCAATATTTTCCTCCATATTCAACGCTGAAAAAAATTACAACGCAAATATGAATTAATTTTCACCGTGTATAATATAGTATAAAAATATTGAAGCCAATTCACTGATTACAACTAATTCACTCAAATCAAAAAAACGCATCATTATTGAATGGATTTTGAAATTTTGAATCCAATGCTACGGGTAATTTTTATTTTGCAATTTTTCAAATCGTTCCCATCGTGTTTTAAGGGTTGTGGTATTCCTTCCAGCTGGGATATGTCAATTATTTCATTAGAAAATCAAAAACGCATCATTATTGAATGGATTTTGAAATTTTTAATCCAATTCTTCGAGTAATTTTTGTTTTGCAATTTTACAAATCGTTGAAAGCAATTTTCGTTCCTTTCGTGTTTTAAGGGTTGTGGTATTGCTTCCAGCTTTGATATGTCAAATATTTCATTAGAAAATCAAAAACGCATTATTATTGAATGGATTTTGAAATTTTGAATCCAATTCTTGGAGTAATTTTTGTTTTGCAATTTTTCAAATCGTTGAAAGCAATTTTAGTTCTTTTCGTGTTTTAAGGGTTGTAGTATTGTTTCCAGCTGGGATATGTCAATTATTTCATTAGAAAATCAAAAACGCATCATTACTGAATGGATTTTGAAATTTTTAATCCAATGCTACGAGTAATTTTTGTTTTGCAATTTTTCAAATCGTTGAAAGCAATTTTCGTTCCTTTCGTGTTTTAAGGGTTGTGGTATTGTTTCCAGCTGGGATATATCAATTGTTTCGTAAGAAAATAAAAAAAGCATTATTATTGAATGGATTTTGAAATTTTGAATCCAATTCTTCGAGTAATTTTTGTTTTGCAATTTTTCAAATCGTTGAAAGCAATTTTCGTTCCTTTCGTGTTTTAAGGGTTGTGGTATTGTTTCCAGCTGGGATATATCAATTGTTTCGTAAGAAAATAAAAAAAGCATTATTATTGAATGGATTTTGAAATTTTGAATCCAATTCTTCGAGTAATTTTTGTTTTGCAATTTTTCAAATCGTTGAAAGCAATTTTCGTTCCTTTCGTGTTTTAAGGGTTGTGGTATTGCTTCCAGCTGGGATATGTCAAATATTTCATTAGAAAATCAAAAACGCATCATTACTGAATGGATTTTGAAATTTTTAATCCAATGCTACGAGTAATTTTTGTTTTGCAATTTTTCAAATCGTTGAAAGCAATTTTCGTTCCTTTCGTGTTTTAAGGGTTGTGGTATTGTTTCCAGCTGGGATATATCAATTGTTTCGTAAGAAAATAAAAAAAGCATTATTATTGAATGGATTTTGAAATTTTGAATCCAATTCTTCGAGTAATTTTTGTTTTGCAATTTTTCAAATCGTTGAAAGCAATTTTCGTTCCTTTCGTGTTTTAAGGGTTGTGGTATTGTTTCCAGCTGGGATATATCAATTGTTTCGTAAGAAAATAAAAAAAGCATTATTATTGAATGGATTTTGAAATTTTGAATCCAATTCTTCGAGTAATTTTTGTTTTGCAATTTTTCAAATCGTTGAAAGCAATTTTCGTTCCTTTCGTGTTTTAAGGGTTGTGGTATTGCTTCCAGCTGGGATATGTCAAATATTTCATTAGAAAATCAAAAACGCATTATTATTGAATGGATTTTGAAATTTTGAATCCAATTCTTCGAGTAATTTTTGTTTTGCAATTTTTCAAATTGTTGAAAGCAATTTTCGTTCCTTTCGTGTTTTAAGGGTTGTGGTATTGCTTCCAGCTGGGTTATGTCAAATATTTCATTAAAAAATCAAAAAAGCATCATTACTGAATGGATTTTGAAATTTTCAATCCAATTCTTCGAGTAATTTTTGTTTTGCAATTTTTTAAATTGTTTAATGCAATTTTCATTCTTTTTGTGGTTTAAGGGTTGTGGTTTTATTTTCAGCTAGTATCTTACAAAGACTACAAATAAATAATTTGTTTATTTACTGCAATATTTGTAATATTCATGTTATAGTGGATAAAAAGTATTTTTTATTCTTATTTTATTTAAAACCGAATCTTACATTACCTTTAGCACCTCCTAATGTGGCCATATAAAAAGCGTCGTAACAATTTATAGGCTTGTAATCGGTTTTATTAAATGATAGATGAATTGAAACATCCAAGGCTCGTCGCATCGCGTCGATTATCGACACCGTATCACCTCCTGAAATATCTAATAAAAAAAAACATAAAAATAACAATAACAGGTTTATAAAACACGAGCATAAAAATTATTGCCACGAGATGCTAGATGACTAGTTAGACATAGCACAAATATAATATTTAAAAATTATTTTAAATTGCGCGCAATATAGCTACCGCCACCTAGTTGTGTTCGCAGTAAGTAAAGATATTCATTGAAAGTGCATTTCAAGACTTACAACCTGACTTAACGCTGTTTCTATTGATGTAAACTGTAAGCTTCGTGCATGCTTGTCCTTGCTGTCATGGGTTTACGACAACTATCGTAAATTAAATAATAAATTGATATTGCGCGAAATATAGCTGCCGCCACCTAGTTGTGTTCACAGTAACTACAGATTTTCATTGAAAGTGCATTTCAAGAGTTACAACCTGACTTAACGCTGTTTCTATTGATGGAAACTTTAAGCTTCGTGCATGCTTGTCCATGCTGTCGCGACAACTATAGCAAATTAAAAAATAAATTGATATTGCGCGCAATATAGCTGCCGCCACCCAGTTGTGTTCGCAGTAACTAAAGACATTAATTGAAAGTGCATTTCAAGACTTACAGCCTGCTTCACGCTGTTTCCATTGATGTAAACTTTAAATACAATTAATTTCATATGTTATTATATCTTTAATAACAGAATGATGACAACAGTACCGGTTGTTAGTATTGTCAGACATTATTCATGAAAATTAAATTATAAATTGGCAAAAGTTAAACTAATACTGTAGCCATTAGTAATCATATCTATCAAAGTACGAACTACTGAACTTCAGGTGAGCTTCGTGCTTGCTTGTCCATGCTGTCGTACACAATGGGTTTGCTACAACTAGCGCAAATTAAATAATAAATTGTTATTGTTCGCAATGTAACTACCGCCACCTAGTTGTGTTCGCAGTAACTAAAGAAATCCATTGAGAGTATTTCAAGACCCACAACCTGACAACGCTGTTTCCATTGATGTAAACTTTTAATATAATTCATTTCATATTTATTATATCTTTATTAACAGACTGATGATAACAGTGCCAGTCAGCCATCTAACTTTGTACCCAGAACAACAAAATACAACATTTTTGCGAACTAAGCGCAAATTAGTAACACAATATGTGGCGGCACCTAGATGTTATTCGCAGCAACTAAATAAATCCATTGAAGGTGCATTTCAAGACATACAACCTCATTTAAACCAAAGGATTCCATTGAAAGTGCATTTCAAGACATACAACCTCATTTAAACTAAAGGATTTAATCGAAAGTGCATTTCTAGACGTACAACCTCATTTAAACTAAAAGATTCAATTGAAAGTGCATTTCAAGACATACAACCTCATTTAAACTAAAGGATTCCGTTCCATCGAAGGTGCATTTCTAGACGTACAACCTCATTTAAACAAAAGGATTCCATTGAAAGTGCATTTCAAGGCATACAACCTTGTGTGAACTAAATACATCCATTGAACTTGCATTTCAACACATACAACATCATTTAAAGTAAACAAATCCATTGAAATTGCATTTCAAGATATACAACCTCTGTTTCCATTAATGTAAACTTTAAATATAATTAACTTCCTCTAGCGCATGTTTAGAATAACACCTTGCATTATTTTCTTACCTGTTCCTAATCCCACATTGATTCCATTCTCAATTAGCCTCTTGACGTCACACAATCTTGACTGTAGCCGTGTATTAGACGAAGGGCAATGAGCTATCGACGTTCCTTTCGATGCCAAAATACTCAGATCTTCATTAGTTAGGTAACATCCATGAGCTAGTATAGTCTAAAAAATATATAATCAGACAAAATGTGCTTGTGTGGACAGGACAACATCTACTAAAATGACTTTTAACGATCATATTGAAGTTAGTGTCAAGGATTCTTTCAAGTCTTTTGGTTTTATATATATTCTTAAACTTTATTGAAATCATACATATACATACATACATGCACACAAGCATGAGCTCAAAAGGCCATCGACCGAAGTCTTTCAGCCATTTTGGTTTTATTTATCGGAATTCAACTAATTTCGAAAATCCAGTTGTTTCATACACTATTTATTCTTCTTTGAAATCAACACCAATTTTTATGTTTTAAATTTGAAGGTAATCATTCTGTCAGGGGTTTTGATTATAAAACTCAGTCGTAAATGGACATGACAACGTCTTCTAAAATTACTTTTAACGATCATATTGAAGCTAGTGTCAAATATTCCTTCAAGTCTTTTGGTTTTATTTATCGGAATTCAACTAATTTCCAAAATCCAGTTGTTTTATAAACAATTTATGCTTCCATAAAATCAACACCAATTTTTATGTTTTAAATTTGAAGGTAATCATTCCGTCAGGAGTTTTGATTATAAAACCCAGTCGCAAATAAATGTTAAACCGTATAAGTCATTCTCTATGATACGAAAAATAAAGTTATTACCTTTTTCGTCAACAACCCAGCCTTGTTGTACACCTCCGCGTAACCACATCCATAAGTATCATTCACCATTTCGACTTCCGTCAAATTCTCGGCGATGTGAGTCTGGACGTGGCAATCGCATTCCTCAGCTAATTTTCCCAAAGCGGTCATAGTTTCGAGTCCGAGACTGAGCGCGAATCTTGGAGTTATTATCGGTGCAACTAGCTCCGACTATAAAACATCGAATTGTTGATGCACGTGCACAAAATTATCATTTACAACAATACCTTTTTATCACCGACGAAATCAATGAACGCCTTCGTGTCTGCTATAGATGCCTCTGGTGTCTCGATATAGTCACTGGGTGCATTCAGAGTCATGTTGACCTTACCGATGAAAGCGCGTTGGCCATTGGCGATGGCGGCTTCTACCAAAATTTGGCTGCTTTTTAAGAACATCGAGCCGAAATAACACGCGGTTGTCGTACCAAAGCCAATCGTTTTTTTCTTAAAAAGATAAATAAACACGGCTACATAATTCCATAAAATACTTGATTGATAATTCCCAGGTAGCAGACTGACCTTAGATGACGCCATTATGACGTCAAAATTGGGGGATATTAGACCTTTAAGGTTACTGACAAAAACTGACTAAAAATTGACGTACCAGCAACGTCTCAATTGAAATGTCATTTTACCCTTCATTTTAAGACGTTTCAAATAAACGTCGCCAATTGCCGCTGTGCAGACTTCAATTAGTGACCTTCAAATTACGTAGAAAATTAGGCATTACGTAACGTCATGTTAACGTTGCCAATTGACGTCTACATGATGTGACTTATACACGTGTTTTTAATAGTTAAATGGCGTCAATTAACAGGTGATATTAGTCAGTATAATGACCAAAATACGGCGTCAAAATGACGTAAGTCTGCTACATTTTGGAACTTCAAATAAAACAGTTTCTTTGTTAATATCACACTTTATTTTTTAGTGACTCGAGTTTCGATCATTAGCTGAACTTAAAGTCAAAGTCAAACGATCAACTCGAGTCACTAAAAAATAAAGTGTGATGTTAACAAAGAAACTCTTCCATAAAAAGACGTTTTTATTACTATTTGTTGTAATGTGTTTCATAACTTGTTAAATAAAAATAATAATAATAAATCAACATTAGTGACGGTTTCCGGGGTTTTTTCTGGTACGGCCGAGGAACAAGAGGTGATAATACAGATAGGTAGGGTCAGTTGCAGAGACAGCCGGTGTATTACCACCTCTTGTTCCTCGGCCGTACCAGAAAAACTCCGCGAACCGTCACTGTTCAACACTTACCACAACTGCATTATAAACTTTTCTCGAATACTCCAAATCACTGTAGCGACTTTCCAGCTTGTAAGTGTATTTTTGGAGCCAGTCCAACAGCGGCATGTCGTAGCCTAAACCCACGTTCGGATATTGTGGCGCGTGTATATGCGTGTCGATCAATCCTGGTATCAAAATTTGGCTCGACGATAATCTCACTTCATCATGAGCCTCAATTTTGTGATCTTTGAGGATTTCATCTTTCTGGTTTTCAACACCGACCGCTAGAATCTATAAAATACAAATGGTATTGCTCGTTTTAGTTCATTAAACTAATCAACTTAAGACCAGGGGCGGCTCGTTATGTAGAGCCAAGGAGCAAGTAGTTTCAAGCTCAACAAGAATTTTTAATTAACTCTTTTGCAAGTTACTTTGGTCTAGGAAGATAAATCGTTCTGTCTATCTTCAAAAAAGAGGGGGGGGGGTATATTGTATATGTGGTTCTACCATCAACATGTTCTACGAGCCGCCACTGATGTTAGCTACGGCCTTTAGCAATGTGATTATGATAAAATATTTCTAAAACATCTGCTCCGTATGTCCGACAAAAAATTGTATTAAAGCCCTGATATTGATAAGTCATTTTGAGTGACAGTCCGTTATGATTTCCTTTGATTTTAACTGAAATTTCACCTTTTCCCAATATTTGTTACAAAAAAACTGATATTTTCGACTCTTTAGTTGAATAATTCAAAATCAATCTGCAGAATGTTATGATCTTCTGCAAAAATATTGAAGCCCTGGTAACGATAAGTGATTTTAAGTGACAGAACATTGTGCTTTGATACGATTTTAACCGAAATTTCACTTTTCCTCAATATGTGTTACAAAAAACTGATATTAACTCTAAAACCAACTTCTTAATGTTTTGATCTTTCGTTTGAATATTAGTCTTGATAATGATAAATAATTCTGAGTTCGTTGTGATTTGCTTCGATTTTAACCAAAATTTTAGCTTTTCCAAAAAATTGATATTTTCAAGTTTTCAGTTAAATAACTCAAAAACCATCTGCAGAATGCATAAATATTGAAGCCTTGATATTGATAAGTGATTTTGAGTCACTTGCTTTGATTTTAAACAAAATTTCAATTTTTTACAAAAAAATTAACATTTTCTAGTTTCTAGTTGAATAACTCAAAATCAATTTGCAGAATATTTTGATCTTCTATATACATATTAAAGCCCTAATATTGATAAGTGATTTTGAGTAACAGTTTATTGTGATTTGCTTTAATTTTAACCGAAATTTCACTTTTTCCCAATATTTCTTACAAAAATTGACATTTTCGCGTTTTTAGTGAAATAACTCAAAAGCCATCTTCAGAATGTTTTGTATTTTGCATGAATATTAAAGTTCTGATATTAATAGGTAATTTTGAGTGACAGTGCATCCTGATTTGTTTAAATTTTAGCCAAAATTTCACCTTTTCCCGATATTTGTTCCAAAAAAATAATATTTTCGGGTTTTTAGTTGAATAACTCAAAAGCCATCTCCAGAATGTTTTAATATTTTGCTTGAATATTAAAGTCCTGATATTGATAAGTAATGTCAAGTGATAGTCCGTTGTGATTTTAGCCGACATTTCACTTTTGCCAATATTTGTTCAAAAAAATTGATCTTTTTGAGTTTTCAGTTAAACCATCTGCAAAATGCTTGCTTTCCTAAAATTCGATCGCTAATACGTTTTTGGTTTGATTCTCACTTGATCACTTGATGAAACATGATTGAATATTTGTATTATTAAAAAAATGATGATGTGGCCATCATGTTACTTTCTCCGACTTGATGCTATTATTTATATTTACGTTTTCATGGTTTATTTTCAATTGAAATCATATTTTAAATGTACGTCGAGTGTTGCGTAAACTCGGATGAAACTGACGTTTAAAACGTCAAAATTATGAAAGATGGAAAAATTATACTTCAAATTCAAAAACTCGGTTTACTCAAAAACTAACGAGATTTCGAAAAAAACTTATTCTGTAGAAGTTGTTCATTTTGGTTTTCTCTACAATTATTATTAAAATAAATTCGCTGTAACTATTATCGTTTCATATTTATAAACCAAAAATTAAAAAAAAATATTTTTTTTTTCTCGAATAGCAATGATTTTATGAAAAATATTTTCAAGTAAAAGATGTGCATTTCTTTGTTGTCTTTAATGTTTGTTTAAATGTTTTTGTAATATTTTTCATATTTAAGAAAATATTGGCAAAAAACAAAAAAACAGTTAAGGTAAACACCCACTTCCGGTACAGGAAATTTTACCAAAAGCTTTTTAGTTCTTCAGATTATCAAATAAGACGTATATTCTAAGTTTAATATCAATTGCTCTATTAGTTTTTGAGATATAGCGCACACAGCAGACAAACAACACACGCACACACATACAGACAGACAGACACACACATACACACACACAGACAGAAATTGTTGAAATGGCATCTAGGGACCCCAAAATGGATATTTCCGTAAAAAAAAATTTTGAAAAAAAAAATCACGATCACAATACTTTCTCGTACTTCGCAACGGAGAAAGTTATTAAGAATAATCGCTGTACATTCCTTGACAATGACTGTCAGTCGCAACTAGTTGGGATTAAATAAATAATTAAAGTGAAACAAATCAAGTGAATATGTTATTAAAAGTTTAAACTATACTTTACCTTAGAACCTTTAACGACGACCAATCCATTTTCCAAGGGTACCAACGAGAAGGGCTTATCGCAGTGAACGATGTTACCGATGAATATCTTCACGGTATCTTCAAAACCTTGAGACGCCATGATAGTTTTCTAGAAACCAAAAATTTACAGAAATTCGAAATGTAACCTTAAGCCAAAAAATATCCGTGTTCGCTCTCTTTACGGTCTGAAAACGAATACTATTTAGTGAATTGAAATTATAAATCCAACTACATTCAAGCATTCATCACGATCAGTATATGATGCATACCAACTATAATTCCGTTACTCATTCATTTTTAATCTAACGAATTTCAAAGATAAGGATTTTTACCTTATCAATTACAATAGTTATCAAATGCCAAAATCATTCAAATGTGACTAACACATTTTTTCCCCACAGTTGAATCATTCATTGAAGGCCATTTATTAAAAATCATTGTTCCAAATTTTGCAATAAATTGTAGTATAAATATATAGGATTCAGTTGTTAGAGTCTAATTATTTATTTATTTACTAATTTTCGTCAGAAGAATGAGCAAAATCGATTGATTTCATCTAGGAAAAAATGCAAACAAATTGGCAAGTCACCATGAACAATTTTCGAAAAAAGTTGACTTTTTCAGACTTTGAGCGCCCGTAGCGGCTAAACGAAGAATCCAAATCGAACACGAATTTCAAATCTGTGCTCCTTGGGTGCAACTTGGACCCCAAAACGAATATTCAAGATCACAATACTTTCTCATACTTCGAAACGCTACATTTTTTAGTGGCGCCCCCTAGGTTTCGCTCACACCAACTACAAATCCATCGACGTGCATTTCAAGAGAACCAACGTTTCACCCGTGAAAACTTCACTAAATCAGCGATAATGCATTTCAAGACGCTCAACTTTATTAAACGAAAATGTAGTTTGTACAATTCTATACCCAAAATTCGGACTGAGGAAGCGCGAATAATACAGGAGCAGTCAACCAGGACATTCAAGCACGACAGATTGTTGTAAATTTAAGGATACAAATACTTCAACTTCTATAAATTATGTATTCAGATTCAAAAGGGGAAAGAGTTTTAATGGTCATCCACAATGAATTATTATTATTATTATAGTATGAGGAGAAAGTTGATAACCTGTTAATGATACTAATTAATTCTGAAGGATACATTACGCTACAACAAAAAAACACATTAACTAATTGCACTAACATTATTATTAAAACTATTTTCGTAAGTTCTGCATTGTGTATTGTTTGACCTTACCTGGAACGGTGTCACAATAGATGCGCACGTACACAAGAATGTTGCTTTACATATGAATACGATTTATCGAGGGACCTAATTAGGTTTATCGATGCGTATCAACTTCAAGTATATTCGGCGCATCAATTATAAAACGAAACCACTCGACCTGTTTTCACGACCGCAAGAAGACTAATATTAGAACGTGAGGATCCATCGCACGCCCTCAGGTCATGCAATGTTTATGTCGCGTTTTGAACTATTAAAAGTAATTGCATGCATCTATTAAGCAATTGAAATTGTGATAAATTTGCGTTATTCTTTATACAGGATGCTCGATCACCTGAATTTTTTATTTTCTCCCTGCGAGCCAGATTTTTTTAGAATTCGAAATTTCGACTCAAATATCCATTTTGATGTCCTTCGAGACGATTCCGTCCATTCTTGAAAAATGTCCATCTCTCAAAAAATTTTTTTCAAATGAAACTTTGAACAATCCGAAGAACAAACATCTAAAAAATATTAGACATTGTAAATAAATTTATGAGTTTGTGTATATATTTGTATGTACGTGCGCCGATAGTTTAAAATTAGTTTTAAGGTTATATTTTTCCATGATTATATTACTTTAATTTTATTATTATTTTTATAAAATGGATTTTTCCGTAAATAAACAGTATTATTATTATTATAACAGAAAAGCTTTTCATAAAATTTCGTGCACGGAAGTATGGAAAATATACATTTTTTAACAAAGGTGACTGGTAGATTGGCAATATCCAATTAAATTTAAAAAAAAAGTTTTTTCGAATATTCTCTAACCATGAAAAATATTACAGAAACCATTCTACTCAATTTTTGTAGAATTGTTTCTCAAATATTTTTCATGGTTAGAGAATATTCGAAAAAACTCGAAAATAGCATATTTTTGACAAATCAACAATCGGCGCAATGTAATAATGATTTATTCGTGCTAGAAATTATAATAACAATTCTACTCAATTTTTGAAGAATTGTTTCTCTAATATTTTTTATGGTTAGAGATTATTCGAAAAAGCTTATATTTTTTTAATTAATAAAAAGTGGACATTTTTGTCAATAAGTTTCTCGTAAACTTTCCGATAAAAAAAAATGGTGATGTGGCCATCATGTTACTTTCTCCGACTTGATATATTTACGCTTTCGTGGTTTATTTTCAATTTAAATCATATTTTAAATGTACATCGAACGTTTGTAGACTCGGATGAAACTGACGTTTAAAACGTCAAAATTATGAAAGATGGAAAAAATTATACTTCAAATTCAAAAACTCAGTTTACTCAAGAACTAAAGCGATTTCGAAAAAAACTTATTCTTTATAAGTTGTTCATTTTGGCATTCTCTACAATTATTATTAACATAAATTTGCTGTAACTATTATCGTTTCATAATTATAAACCAAAAATAAAAAAAATATTTTTTTTTTCTCGAATAAAAATGATTTTATGAAAAATGTTTTCAAGCAAAAGATGTTCATTTCTTTGTTGTCTTCAATGTTTGTTTAAATGTTTTTATGATATTTTTCATATTTATGAAAATATTGGCAAAAAACAAAAAACAGTTAAGGTAAACACCCACTTCCGGTGTACGAAATTTTACCAAAAGCTTTTCAGTTCTTCGGATTATCAAATAAGACGTATGTTCAAAATTTCATATCAATTGCTCTATTAGTTTTTGAGATACAGCGCACACACACATTTTTTTTTTTCTAGAAATTGTTGAAATGGCATCTAGGGATCCCAAAACGGATATTTCCGTAAAAAAAAAATTTGAAAAAAAAATCACGATCACAATGCTTTCTCGTACTTCGTAACAGAGAAAGTAAAAAAGATTTTTCGAATATTCTCTAACCATAAAAATATTAGAGAAACAATTCTACTCAATTTTTGTAGAATTGTTTCACTAATATTTTTCATGGTTAGAGAATATCCGAAAAAACTCGAAAATAGCATATTTTTGACAAACCAAACAAATCAACAATCGACACAAGATAATAATGATTTGTTTGTGCTAGAAATTATTATAACAATTCTACTCAAGTTTTGAAGAATCGTTTCTCTAATATTTGAAATGGTTAGAGAACATTCGAAAAAACTTATATTTTTTTAATCAATAAAAAGTGGACATTTCTGTCAATAATGGTAAACTTTCCGATAAAAAAAAAACTGTCCATAATTATCAAATCTATCAAATGATAATAATTACATCACATTTAAATTATTGCAATACCAGAATTGTAATCTTTCATTTATTCAAAATTCTATAAAAACGGGACGTTAAGACAATTTACTGGTTAAAAAATAAAGGCGAGACTAAGGTACTATATTTACACAACAATAATATACAGGTAAATTGCTACGTCGTTTTCCTGTGTCCGGTTTCCGTCAAAACGGTCTCCACCTTCAGATTGATGTTATTCGTAACGTTCTTCTGGTGCGTCCAGTTCGTGGCGAGATACATCACCTCGCGGTGGCTCTTCGAGTGCGCAATGTTCTCCAGAATGTACTGTTTTTCCTGAAACAACACTTTTACAGAAAACGAGGAAATATCGCCGACGAATAGATAATGAACCTTATATTCGGCCTGATAGGCATCGGAAATGGCACCCGTCAACTCCGCCATCTGCTGGATGGTGAGCGAGACGAAGAGGGGCGCGGGCGTCCGCTGCAGCTTTATCAGGGCCTGCATTTGCGAGGTCAGGAATACCAGGGCGTTGGCGTAGACGGATAACTTTTCGACGGTGTCGAACAGCTCGATCATCAACTCCTCCAGACCGCGCGGGTACTGTCCCGGATTGTCCAATTTTACTATTAGTATCTGCTTGATCAAATTGGCGCCGCGGATGTGCTGCTCGTTCCATTTTTGGATGTTGTTGTATATATCCGCCGCTATGTCACGGGCGACTCTCGGCAAGCCGGTCAGGTTTTTGTGTTGGGAGATTGCGGCCGGGCTTTTGGGAACTGCAAGAGAATTGTGTTTCAACGTTACGAATGTGATGGTTGTTTCAATCACCCCCGGTCTACCGTACTTCTAAGTGACATAGGCGGTACTTTCAAGTAATAAGTTTAGTTACAATTATAAAATTTTACATTACAGAAATATCCTGTAATCAAGACATTATTTGCTATTAATTTTGCAATCATCCTATGTTCAATACCAATGCTACTATAGCCTGTCTTCTGGAATCTGGCGGCTGTGATCATAAAAGAGGATCTGAGCTCGGTAAGTAAACCAATCTTTGTGAAGAAGTGCTGGTGTAAAAGTGCTTATACCAATAGGAGCGAAGAACAGTAATAAATGTACGGGATGCAATTAGACGAACCAGCAATACCTTTTCTTCGAGGATGTGTCCTCCGTTTTACGACCTCAGCCGCCAGATTCCAGCGAACACACTGTACTAAAAACATTATGTTATTAATTTTGCAGATCAAAATTGTATTATTTGTGACATCGGATTTTTAATTAAACTTACGCATAATTGGTGTCAATCTAGCCTCCTGTTGTACACTTTCACATGATGGGCTTTTAGGGGGTGTCCCTGTGATCATCGTTGCGTAAATATTGAAATTTTGAATTGAATGAAATTTTAACCTAAATGACAATTTGTTTGTTTATGAATACGCGACAAATGAAACACGTTGTCGGAGTGATTCGCTTTCAATGGATTTATTTAGTTTAAATGAGTTTATCTTGAAATGCACTTTCAATTGTATCTATTAGTTTAAATGAGGTTGTATGTCTTGAAATGCACTTTCCATGGAATCATACGGTTTAGAGGTTTGTCTTGAAATACACTTTCAATGGTGTCCATTAGTTCAAATAAGGTTGTATGTCTTGAAATGCACTTTCAATGGAATCCTACAGTTTAAATGAGGTTTGTCTTGAAATACACTTTCAATTGTATCCATTAGTTTAAATAAGGTTGTATGTCTTGAAATGCACTTTCAATGGTATCCTATAGTTTAAATGATGTTGTATGTCTTGAAATGCATTTTCAATAGATTTCTTTCAGATTGTATGTCTTGAATTGCACTTTCAATGGATTTCTTTGAGATTGTATGTCTTGAAATGCACTTTCAATGGATATATTTACTTACTGCGAACACAACTAGGTGGCGGTACTTATATTGCGTGCAATTTATTATTTAATTCGAGCTAGTCGTGTCGTAAAAACATTTAACAAGATGTTGTTGTTTTACGATCATCTTTCTATTCTAACCGAACTTATTTAATTAATTATTATACAAATTATGAGTGATAGAGATAGTGATTTTGAATCTGTTGAAAGTAGTGATGATTTGGAATTTGCCGCAACATGTTTGTTGTTTTAATTTGAAACGATCCAATTAATGATTTGTATTTTCAAGATAAATCTATAAGCATTCTCTATATACTCCACCGTAGTGTTGAATAATTATGTTACCATTCATCTCTTACTACATATTTTAAAATTTAAAAACCTCTGTTTACTGGCAATTAATCACGTAGAGTTATAACTGATACGTAAAACAATCCCAAAACCATTTCAACCCATGCATATTTGTAAATAAAAACGATTCGAACAGTTCTGTGAAGGTTTTGGGGCGATACGAGAATCGCGGGTTGGAACAAACGTCGACGCCATTTAGGTTTCGCAGTTGATTTAATAAGTTGTTACAGTATTGAAAAATAATCTGTTATTATTAATTGATTGATACAGCAATCCATCCTAAAATGACTTGGGCTGCGTTCTGCTTTACTTTCCCGCTTACAGTATTGAAAAATAATCTGTTATTATTAATTGATTGCTACAGCAAGCCATCCTAAAATAACTACGGCTGTGTTCTGCTTTACTTCCCCGCAAAATTTAAACGCGGGATTCCGACCATAGCGACCTCTACGACCGTAGATGAAATGTACATCGAGTCGACCATCTCTAGCGTGTTAATCTATGATTAACTGTGTGTAAATCGGACTTTCGGCGTACGCATAACCTCAATCTCTCAAAATAGAGGTTAAAATGTCTATTTTATTATCATCAAAACACACCGTATTAACGCACAGGTTTTCAAAATGCATAAACCTGCAAAAATCACACAGGAAGCACCTCTTCTCCACGAAAAACCGCCCGAGTCCAAAGCGACAGTCCGCAGAGAGTAAGCACGTTTTGGTTATGTACTTTCAATCCGAATCAAACGCGAAATTTCAGACGCGGACCGTAGAATCATTCCCTTTGAAGAAGTAATAAGTAACAGGCGAGACGACGCCAACCGAAGCATACTGGTACAGGTGCAGGCGGCGCAGTCCTACAAAGAGCTGCACTCGTACTGCAGCGCAATCGGAACCATCAAGAACATGTTCCATTACTCGGCCGGTCTGGAACCGCTGCATTTTATCATAGTCGAATTCACGCAAGAGGATCACGTTAAGAGCGCGTACGGCGAGAGCTCTCACTTGGAGGACGCGGAGGTGGTGCCGGTGCAGTCGCCGTTCCTCTGGTTTAAGGCCGGATCGAAACGCGCCAAACTGAAGGCCTCGAAGAACGTCAGGCTGCAAGTCGAGAATGGAAACAGCGCCGTGAAGGACGCCGACGTTATGTCGAGATTACGAGACGCCGAAAATGTAATGGGTAAAAAGTAAAACGTTTGAAGTTTACTTTACTTTTACACGTTCGAACGAAAGCGGCATTTGCTTCGTTCGTGCAGAATTTATCATTACTTCAGTCCCTATTTTCAAATCAATTGAATTTAAACAAAATTTTCAAATCAATTCACTGTAAACGTAGATGCGAGTGGCATCGAGTGCTTCCATGTGAAGTTTGTCAGCTAATGTTTCCCTGTGAAGTTTCTCACCTAATGCTTCATTTGTCCATGAAGTTAGTCACTGTACATGTTTGGTATTTGCATTAAAATAATCGAAAGTTTTATTAAGTGCATGACTTCACATTATAAAAACTCGTTGTCTTTTAAATGGTAAGTAGCTAAGTAGATGTATAAGGCATATCTGATTTTTGCTGAAGTAGCTGAAAATGATTTCTTATGCCAACTGTAGTGTGCTGATGATGAAAATATTTTTTTACGATTTAAAACAATCATTAATATGAAATAAAACTGTCAAAATTGTAAAATGGTTTTTAATTAACTTTAAAAAATGTGAAAAAGTGATTTATAGATTTCAGAGCAAATGCAACAGTTGCACGAGTTGACCAAGCTGAATGAAGTGGGGACGAGACTGCGATTCCTGGCGGCGAAACAAATCGAAATGGCCGTATCCGGTATGTTTCCAAGCGCTACCGCTCTCCCTTTCGGATCATCCGTTAACGGATGCGGTAAGATGGGCTGTGATTTAGATTTAGTGTTAAAATTGCATAACAATGCAAAGGTAAGATTTTCATCTTTCGTTTATTCTTTATTACAACAACCCTATTTTCATTACAGTCGGTACGCGACGAACGTCGGCTCGTTTACCACTGCAAAGCCACGCCGGGATCGGAGAGGACGGTGTCGCAACGCCACATGGAAGCCGTGAGCGACCTGCTGCAGTTGTTTCTACCGGGCTGCGCTCAAGTCAGGCGGATATTGCAAGCGAGGGTCCCCATAATTAAGTACCATCAACAGTTTGCGGACGTCGAGTGCGATCTCTCCATGTCCAACCTGTAAAAATTAATTTCCATAGGGGAAAAGAAAACGTCGAGCCTTAACGGGTTGTTTTTCTAGATCAGGAGTCTACATGTCGGATTTTCTCTACCTCATGGGTTCGATAGATGAACGGGTGCGACCTCTGGTGTTCACGGTCAGGAAGTGGGCGGCCGAGGTGGGGCTAACGAATTCGTCGCCGGGGCGGTGGATCACGAATTTCTCGCTGACGTTGCTCGTGCTGTTCTTCCTGCAAACCAAACAGTATTCCGCTGCTATTTTACCGTCGTTGAATCAGTTGATTAAAATGGCAGGTGAGTAAAATTTAGAGCCAAGAAGCCATGGCACTACCTGTAGTTTCAAACTCAGCAAGAATTTTTTTTAAATTCTTCAAACACTTTTCACCAGTTACTTTGGTCAGGGAAGATAAATCATTCTTTCTCTTTTTAAAAAACGGGGTGGCGGGGGGTATATTGTATAAGTGACTCTACCATCAACATGTTCCACGAGCCGCCACTGAGTGTTAATTAATGATTTCTTTTTAATTACTATTAATAGGACCAACGGATCAATACATAACAGACGAAGGGATCAACTGCAGCTTCCTGAGAGACCCGAACAAGTACCTAGAAATCCACCCGACCACCAACAAAGAGGACCTGAAAACCCTCCTCCAGCAGTTCTTCGAATACTACTCCCAGTTCGACTTCGCCGCGAAAGCCGTCTGCTTGAACGAATCCGTACCGATAACGAAGCCCGATCACAGTGCCATGTACATAGTCAACCCGCTCGAACGGGGCCTGAACGTGAGCAAGAACGTCAGCTCGGAGGAGCTGGAGAAGTTCAAAATGGAGGCGCGCAATGCGGCCTGGATCCTGGAATCCGAACCGAGCAGATCGTTGAACTGGGGACTGCTGGGCTTGTTCGTGTCCAAGCGGAGGAGTTACGTGCACGGCCTGAACGTCGGGCTGAGCCGGCCGCCGAAGCTCATCGAGGTGAGCAAGCTGTTCGAGGAGGATAGGGAGGAGTTTAAGAATGAAGGTGTTCAGAAACAGATACAAAACATCAAGCGGGACACCAAGCAGCAGTTGAAGAAGTTGGAGGATGGCGTTTTAGATTTAAATTGGAGGAAGTCATGATAGTTAATTTTTTACTTACAATATTTATAATAAAATTGATTAAGATTGATGTTTGGTTTTAAATTTATTTCATCACAGAGTTTACCAATGTACCGATGAGTTTATATTTAAAAATGTACTTAATGTGTTAATAGCGCCATTTTTAGCCACCTTCGCGCCATCTATTGGACGATAGCTGAACTGCCAAGTGATGATTACGGGCAGCGCCTAAACACTTTATACTTATAATCAAAATGTAAACAGCCACTAATGATTTATCCATTAAATAATAAAGTATTTAATTCTTAATCGCATAATGTGTAAAATAGTTGAGGAAACTTAGTAATTTTTGGATGAAAATTAAGAACAAGCATCTGTCAGGTTTAAAAATAAAATCTAGAGCATTTTGTAATATTTTTCAAATGAATACTGGTCTTAATACTTATTATTGATTAATTATTCAACGTTTTATGTACTTAATGCATTACAGTATTGGAAATACTAATAGCACCCTCTGTTATCTTCGGCATTAACTTATTAAACCAATTAGAAGTTCACCACTTGTCTGACAGATGGCGCAGTCATAGTTGAAATTACTAAAATTATATTATAAAGCCACCAGAAGTAACAATAACGCACACAACCGTTTCGCTTATATATGCATGTTTGGAGTTTGTATTATTACATTTAAAGGTTCAAAATTTAGATGGCGTGAGGAGTAGTTAATGCCGACAATAGATGGCGCATCAATTTACTAGTTTCATACAGCATTGTAGATATAAATTGTAAAATCCCAATACCGGTTTTAATAAAGAAATAATTATCTATTTGTTATTAATTATTATTAAACCGTATGCAATAACTAATCCAATTAACACTACTAAATCTTAAAAAACCGTGCGATTTAAAATGGAGGGGTTATTTTTGACGCTGCTAAACGGAATACAGGTAAGTACTATACATGCTATGCAATATTTAATGTTTATTCTTAAATTTACAAAATATTGTAGAAACCTACCATTTATTCCATTAGATTGAACAGATATCTTCTTTTTGTTTCTTGCTTTGCCGTAAAAAGTTGGATGTCCTACTTATAGATGGCGGCACATGTATAATCTATGCAACACAATATTTCCTTCAACGCTTTAATCCTTCAATATAACTTCTTAAATTTACAAAATATTCTAGAAGTCTTTATTGTATTGAACAGATATACTTTGGATAAATACAAGAAAACGAAATGTAGCCTGAATATATGAATATTCAACCTGTTCGATATACTTTGATCAATGGATATTTGCGTGCACGTCAAAGATAGTTGAACCCAGCTCCGACGACAACATTTGCATGCGTTTACGTTCCTTACCGTAAGTTAAACTAGGCGCAATCATGTGTGTACGTATGTCGTTCGAGGCGAGAAAACTCGGTCTTCGGTAATGACGCACACGTAAATATCCGTTGATCAAAGCATAATACATAATAGATATATCTTTTCTATGGCATAATATCCGTTTATTCCGTTGCATTGGCGTCATGTGCTTTTACTAATAAGTTGTATCTCGTAGTACTAGATGGCAGCAGATGTATTTTAAATAATAAGTTGGTCATCGTACCACTAGATGGCGGCAGATGTATTTTTACTAATAAATTGGACACCGTACTACTAGATGGCGGCAGTTGTATTATATCTAATAGGTTGGACGCCATACTACTAGATGGCGGCAGATGTATTTAACTAATAAGTTGGACGCCGAACTACTAGATGGCGGCAGATGTATTAAATTCAGAAATATGATTATAGCGCATTAAAACTCAAGTTTCTTAAGGAAACTTTTATTTCTCCTCTATAAAACAACAGCTATTCGCTATTCTGAAGATTTCTGAAGCTTTGAAGATACGTTTTCCCAAAAATACTTCATCAAACGTTTCAATTGTATTAAGTAAATTAAAAGTTAAATTTTAACAATGAACAATTAATCAGTTTTGAAAATTTAAAAGAGAACCGTAACCCCATTATTTAAAACTTTTATCTCGTTCGCGGCGTAATGGAAAAGGGCGATAAATCAAAAGCGGACTCGGCCATTAATTCAATTGCGATATAAACGGCGGCCCGTCCTAATTTCAATTGTAAAACGAGCATAACGTTATAATTGCGCTGATTTTAATCGGCTCGCTCCTCGCCAATTAATCGCCCTTTAATTAAAAGCTAATTATTTTCGACCGTTTCACTGCCGTCCGCTAATGGGAAAATCGAGAAGATAAATCGCCCAAACGACGCGGGCACATAAATTTCGCCAAATTACTCTTTTCGTTTCTGCGATCCTGATACGCATTCCGACAAATTTTGTGTGAAAATTTTGATCCAAAATGAGAAATTATTTTCCCGCTAAATTACTCTTTTCGTTTCTGCGATCCTGATACGAATTCCGATAAATTTTGTGTGAAAATTTTGATCAAAAATGCGAAATTATTTTCCCGCCAAATTACTCTTTTCGTTTCTGCGATCCTGATACTAAATCCGAAAAATTTTGTGTGAAAATTTTGATCAAAAATGCGAAATTATTTTCCCGCCAAATTACTCTTTTCGTTTCTGCGATCCTGATACTAAATCCGAAAAATTTTATGTGAAAATTTTGATCAAAAGTGCGAAAATATTTTCCCGCCAAATTACTCTTTTCGTTTCTGCGATCCTGATACTAAATCCGAAAAATTTTGTGTGAAAATTTTGATCAAAAGTGCGAAATTATTTTCCCGCTAAATTACTCTTTTCGTTTCTGCGATCCTGATACTAAATCCGAAAAATTTTGTGTAAAAATTTTGATCAAAAATGCGAAGTTATTTTCCCGCTAAATTACTCTTTTCGTTTTTGCGATCCTGATACTAATTCCGATAAATTTTGTGTGAAAATTTTGATCAAAAATGCGAAATTATTTTCCCGCCAAATTACTCTTTTCGTTTCTGCGATCCTGATACGCATTCCGACAAATTTTGTGTGAAAATTTTGATCCAAAATGAGAAATTATTATCCCGCTAAATTACTCTTTTCGTTTCTGCGATCCTGATACGAATTCCGATAAATTTTGTGTGAAAATTTTGATCAAAAATGCGAAATTATTTTCCCGCCAAATTACTCTTTTCGTTTCTGCGATCCTGATACTAAATCCGAAAAATTTTGTGTGAAAATTTTGATCAAAAATGCGAAATTATTATCCCGCTAAATTACTCTTTTCGTTTCTGCGATCCTGATACGAATTCCGATAAATTTTGTGTGAAAATTTTGATGAAAAATGCGAAATTATTTTCCCGCCAAATTACTCTTTTCGTTTCTGCGATCCTGATACAAAATACGAAAAATTTTGTGTAAAAATTTTAACAAAAATGCGAAATTATTTTCGCGCGCAAAATTACTCTTTTCGTTTCTGCGATCCTGATACAAAATCCGAAAAATTTTGTGTGAAAATTTTGATGAAAAATGCGAAATTATTTTCCCGCCAAATTACTCTTTTCGCTTCTGCGATCCTGATACTAAATCTGAAAAATTTTGTCTAAAATTTTAACAAAAATGCGAAATTATTTTCGCGCGCAAAATTACTCTTTTCGTTTCTGCGATCCTGATACTAATTCCGAAAAATTGTGTGTGAAAATTTTGATGAAAAATGCGAAATTATTTTCCCGCAAAATTACTCTTTTCGTTTCTGCGATCCTGATACAAAATACGAAAAATTTTGTGTGAAAATTTTAACAAAAATGCGAAATTATTTTCGCGCGCAAAATTACTCTTTTCGTTTCTGCGATCCTGATACTAATTCCGAAAAATTTTGTGTGAAAATTTTGATGAAAAATGCGAAATTATTTTCCCGCCAAATTACTCTTTTCGTTTCTGCGATCCTGATACTAAATCTGAAAAATTTTGTCTAAAATTTTAACAGAAATGCGAAATTATTTTCGCGCGCAAAATTACTCTTTTCGTTTCTGCGATCCTGATACTAATTCCGAAAAATTTTGAGTGAAAATTTTGATGAAAAATGCGAAATTATTTTCCCGCCAAATTACTCTTTTCGTTTCTGCGATCCTGATACTAAATCTGAAAAATTTTGTGTGAAAATTTTGATCAAAAAATGCGAAATTATTTCCCGCCAAATTACTCTTTTCGTTTCTGCGATCCTGATACTAATTCCGAAAAATTTTGTGTGAAAATTTTGATCAAAAATGCGAAATTATTTTCCCGCCAAATTACTCTTTTCGTTTCTGCGATCCTGATACTAATTCCGAAAAATTTTGTGTGAAAATTTTAACAAAAATGCGAAATTATTTTCGCGCGCCAAATTACTCTTTTCGTTTCTGCGATCCTGATACTAATTCCGAAAAATTTTGTGTGAAAATTTTGATCAAAAATGCGAAATTATTTTCCCGCCAAATTACTCTTTTCGTTTCTGCAATCCTGATACTAATTCCGAAAAATTTTGTTTGAAAATTTTGATCAAAAATGCGAAATTATTTTCCCGCCAAATTACTCTTTTCGTTTCTGCGATCCTGATACTAATTCCGAAAAATTTTGTGTGAAAATTTTAACAAAAATGCGAAATTATTTTCGCGCGCCAAATTACTCTTTTCGTTTCTGCGATCCTGATACTAATTCCGAAAAATTTTGTGTGAAAATTTTGATCAAAAATGCGAAATTATTTTCCCGCCAAATTACTCTTTTCGTTTCTGCGATCCTGATACTAATTCCGAAAAATTTTGTGTGAAAATTTTGATCAAAAATGCGAAATTATTTTCCCGCCAAATTACTCTTTTCGTTTCTGCAATCCTGATACTAATTCCGAAAAATTTTGTGTGAAAATTTTGATCAAAAATGCGAAATTATTTTCCCGCCAAATTACTCTTTTCGTTTCTGCGATCCTGATACTAATTCCGAAAAATTTTGTGTGAAAATTTTGATCAAAAATGCGAAATTATTTTCCCGCCAAATTCCTCTTTTCGTTTCTGCGATCCTGATACTAAATCTGAAAAATTTTGTGTGAAAATTTTGATCAAAAATGCGAAATTATTTTCCCGCCAAATTACTCTTTTCGTTTCTGCGATCCTGATACTAATTCCGAAAAATTTTGTGTGAAAATTTTGAACAAAAATGCGAAATTATTTTCCCGCCAAATTACTCTTTTCGTTTCTGCGATCCTGATACTAAATCCGAAAAATTTTGTGTGAAAATTTTGATCAAAAAATGGGAAATTATTTTCCCGCCAAATTACTCTTTTCGTTTCTGCGATCCTGATACTAAATCCGAAAAATTTTATGTGAAAATTTTGATTAAAAATGCGAAATTATTTTCCCGCCAAATTACTCTTTTCGTTTCTGCGATCCTGATACTAATTCCGAAAAATTTTGTGTGAAAATTTTGAACAAAAATGCGAAATTATTTTCCCGCCAAATTACTCTTTTCGTTTCTGCGATCCTGATACTAATTCCGAAAAATTTTGTGTGAAAATTTTGAACAAAAATGCGAAATTATTTTCCCGCCAAATTACTCTTTTCGTTTCTGCGATCCTGATACTAATTCTGAAAAATTTTGTGTGAAAATTTTGAACAAAAATGCGAAAATATTTTCCCGCCAAATTACTCTTTTCGTTTCTGCGATCCTGATACTAATTCCGAAAAATTTTGTGTGAAAATTTTGAACAAAAATGCGAAATTATTTTCCCGCCAAATTACTCTTTTCGTTTCTGCGATCCTGATACTAATTCTGAAAAATTTTGAGTGAAAATTTTGAACAAAAATGCGAAATTATTTTCCCGCCAAATTACTCTTTTCGTTTCTGCGATCCTGATACTAATTCTGAAAAATTTTGTGTGAAAATTTTGAACAAAAATGCGAAATTATTTTCCCGCCAAATTACTCTTTTCGTTTCTGCGATCCTGATACTAATTCCGAAAAATTTTGTGTGAAAATTTTGAACAAAAATGCGAAATTATTTTCCCGCCAAATTACTCTTTTCGTTTCTGCGATCCTGATACTAATTCCAAAAAATTTTGTCTAAAATTTTAACAAAATTGCGAAATTATTTTCGCGCGTCAAATTACTCTTTTTGCTTCTGCGATCCTGATACAAAATCTGAAAAATAAAATTTTAATTAAAATACGAAAAAAAAATATTTTTTTTCATCATGTCATGATTTTCGACATTTTTTCCATAGTATTACTTAGGAAAATATCTCAGAATTTTCAAGATTTTTAGAAGACTAGGAATTAGAAGTGGTATTTTACGATTTGTAAAGAGAAAAGGGATTTGTGACATGCAGAAAAAGTCCCGAATATATTGGGAAATTCGCAATTCGGCGCAGCCGGCGGCGTCGCGACGCCTAAAAACCGGCCGGGCTGATTGTCCGAAGGGCTGTTAACGTGCAATTTCGGAGGGGCCGGAGCTCATCTTCGCGGATATTGCGGTGGTGGCACGTGCGAATTATTGCGCGCACACCGACGCAAAAACGCCAAATTTTTCGCGCGTGTGTGTGAAGGAGGGCGCCGTTTTATTGGTCGTTTTTATGAAGGCTTTCCCACTTTGTAAGATGCGGTTCCGTTATATTGGCACGATTTTATGGGGGATCGTTAAGGGATGACATCTTGCGGATTTACAGATTATTATCTGGCTGGACTTCTAATCTATTTTATTACAAGTTAACACCGCTACATGTGTGCTGTGTCGGCTTTAGGGGAAGGACAACTCGAATTGTAAAGGCGGGAATTTCAAATTCAAACTTTTACCTTTGAATGTCCACTTGATTATATTCAACTGAACTTCGTGGAAAAAAAATCGTTGTAATGTCGGTGGCAATTAGTTGTAATAATTCTTTTTTATGGGCGATGATAAGCATCAAAAGTCCCTAATTTAGTAATTAAGTCATAGTTTCGGCCAGCTAATTACCCTTTTCTAAAGTTACACGTAACGTGAGAATGTGGACGTGTCCGTCGAGGAACGAGATTTGGTAAATGGGTACGGTCACGAAGGAGCGATCGGTAATGAGCCTTCCTGTTTCTGTCTCGACGACTACGCACAGTATATCATTTCCGATACGTTTATGGGTCAAAGCTATTGAAAATCGTAGATGTTTTGATTGGTTGTATAAGACTAAACACCTTTCTGAACCGCATTTTTTCGTTCCTAGTCTTCTGATACTCTCGGCTAAAAAAAGTAAAAACATTAGAGAGAAATTTGGTCTTTCATTGTTTAAATACATGCATTCATTCATTCATTCATTCATTCATTCATCATTGACAATGTAGAAGAATCGATAGAATTAATTAGTTTTTATGGCCCTTAAAAGGGCCGTTTTTGGAAGCGGGGTCGTCCCATAGTGATATCTCCAGAAGATGTTGGTGCAGTCCTTTTCTTTAGAAGCGGTCTCGTGACGGTCACAAATACCTCTTGTTTCTTCTTATCCTGTTGCTCTTTGTAGAATCCGTTTTCAATGATTTTATTGGATCACAAATATTTGGGATGGAAATGATTAAGGTTTTAGGTTACATTTATTTAATCCACCAAGCCTTACATAAATTTCTAAATATTTACATATGTAATAAAAAAAAACAACGATTCTGGGAAACAAATTTGTACGTTTGGCTCAATTTCATCGGGTAAATAATCAAAATAGAACAATTCGCTTGAAATACGAAACTAAACACATTCATCTAGTATCTAAACAACCAATTTTTATAGCAATAGTTGCAATATCCTAGGAGTTATAAGTCAGCAACACTCCGGATGCAAAATAAAATCAACGATTGAGGAAATAAATTTCGATTTTTTCAGGTAAATAATCAAAATAGAACAATTCTTTAGACTTGTAGAACTAAACACATTTATCTAGTATCCGCACAACTATTTTTTATAGCAATCGTTGCAATATCCCAGGAGTTATAAGTCAGCAACACTCCGTATGCAAAATAAAATCAACGATTACGGAAATAACTTTTGATTTTTTCAGGTAAATAATCAAAATGGAACAATTCTTTTGACTTGTAGAACTAAACACATTCATCTAGTATCCGCACAACTATTTTTTATGGCAATCGTTGCAATATCCTAGGAGTTATAAGTCAGCAACACTCCGTATGCAAAATAAAATCAACGATTATGGAAATGAATTTCGATTTTTTCAGGTAAATAATCAAAATAGAACAATTCTTTCGACTTGTAGAACTAAACACATTCATCTAGTATCTGCACAACTATTTTTCATAGCAATCGTTGCAATATCCTAGGAGGTATAACTCAGCAACACTCCGTTTGCAAAATAAAATCAACGATTGAGGAAATAAATTTCGATTTTTTCAAGTAAATAATCAAAATTGAACAATTATTTTGACTTGTAGAACTAAACACATTCATCTAGTATCCACACAACTATTTTTTATGACAATAGTTGCAATATCCTAGGAGTTATAAGTCAGCAACACTCCGGATGCAAAATAAAATCAACGATTACGGAAATAAATTTCGATTTTTTTAGGTAAATAATCAAAATTGAACAATTCTTTTTACTTGTAGAACTAAACACATTCATCTAGTATCCGCACAACTATTTTTTATAGTAATAGTTGCAATATCCTAGGAGTTATAAGTCAGCAACACTCCGTATGCAAAATAAAATCAACGATTGAGGAAATAAATTTCGTTTTTTTCAGGTAAATAATCAAAATAGAACAATTCTTTTGACTTGTAGTACTAAACACATTCATCTAGTATCTGCACAACTATTTTTTATAGCAATAGTTGCAATATCCTAGGAGTTATAAGTCAGCAACACTCCGTATGCAAAATAAAATCAACGATTGAGGAAATAAATTTCGATTTTTTCAGGTAAATAATAAAAATTGAACAATTCTTTTTACTTGTAGTACTAAACACATTCATCTAGTATCCGCACAACTATTTTTTATAGCAATAGTTGCAATATCCTAGGAGTTATAAGTCAGCAACACTCCGGATGCAAAATAAAATCAACGATTGAGGAAATAAATTTCGTTTTTTTCAGGTAAATAATCAAAATAGAACAATTCTTTTGACTTGTAGTACTAAACACATTCATCTAGTATCCGCACAACTATTTTTTATAGTAATAGTTGCAATATCCTAGGAGTTATAAGTCAGCAACACTCCGTATGCAAAATAAAATCAACGATTGAGGAAATAAATTTCGATTTTTTCAGGTAAATAATCAAAATTGAACAATTCTTTCGACTTGTAGAACTAAACACATCCATCTAGTATCCACACAACTATTTTTTATAGCAATAGTTGCAATATCCTAGGAGTTATAAGTCAGCAACACTCCGTATGCAAAATAAAATCAACGATTGAGGAAATAAATTTCGATTTTTTCAGGTAAATAATCAAAATAGAACAATTCTTTCGACTTGTAGAACTAAACACATTCATCTAGTATCTGCACAACTATTTTTCATAGCAATCGTTGCAATATCCTAGGAGGTATAACTCAGCAACACTCCGTTTGCAAAATAAAATCAACGATTGAGGAAATAAATTTCGATTTTTTCAAGTAAATAATCAAAATTGAACAATTATTTTGACTTGTAGAACTAAACACATTCATCTAGTATCCACACAACTATTTTTTATGACAATAGTTGCAATATCCTAGGAGTTATAAGTCAGCAACACTCCGGATGCAAAATAAAATCAACGATTACGGAAATAAATTTCGATTTTTTTAGGTAAATAATCAAAATTGAACAATTCTTTTTACTTGTAGAACTAAACACATTCATCTAGTATCCGCACAACTATTTTTTATAGTAATAGTTGCAATATCCTAGGAGTTATAAGTCAGCAACACTCCGTATGCAAAATAAAATCAACGATTGAGGAAATAAATTTCGTTTTTTTCAGGTAAATAATCAAAATAGAACAATTCTTTTGACTTGTAGTACTAAACACATTCATCTAGTATCTGCACAACTATTTTTTATAGCAATAGTTGCAATATCCTAGGAGTTATAAGTCAGCAACACTCCGTATGCAAAATAAAATCAACGATTGAGGAAATAAATTTCGATTTTTTCAGGTAAATAATAAAAATTGAACAATTCTTTTTACTTGTAGTACTAAACACATTCATCTAGTATCCGCACAACTATTTTTTATAGCAATAGTTGCAATATCCTAGGAGTTATAAGTCAGCAACACTCCGGATGCAAAATAAAATCAACGATTGAGGAAATAAATTTCGTTTTTTTCAGGTAAATAATCAAAATAGAACAATTCTTTTGACTTGTAGTACTAAACACATTCATCTAGTATCCGCACAACTATTTTTTATAGTAATAGTTGCAATATCCTAGGAGTTATAAGTCAGCAACACTCCGTATGCAAAATAAAATCAACGATTGAGGAAATAAATTTCGATTTTTTCAGGTAAATAATCAAAATTGAACAATTCTTTCGACTTGTAGAACTAAACACATCCATCTAGTATCCACACAACTATTTTTTATAGCAATAGTTGCAATATCCTAGGAGTTATAAGTCAGCAACACTCCGTATGCAAAATAAAATCAACGATTGAGGAAATAAATTTCGATTTTTTCAGGTAAATAATCAAAATAGAACAATTCTTTCGACTTGTAGAACTAAACACATTCATCTAGTATCTGCACAACTATTTTTCATAGCAATCGTTGCAATATCCTAGGAGGTATAACTCAGCAACACTCCGTTTGCAAAATAAAATCAACGATTGAGGAAATAAATTTCGATTTTTTCAAGTAAATAATCAAAATTGAACAATTATTTTGACTTGTAGAACTAAACACATTCATCTAGTATCCACACAACTATTTTTTATGACAATAGTTGCAATATCCTAGGAGTTATAAGTCAGCAACACTCCGGATGCAAAATAAAATCAACGATTACGGAAATAAATTTCGATTTTTTTAGGTAAATAATCAAAATTGAACAATTCTTTTTACTTGTAGAACTAAACACATTCATCTAGTATCCGCACAACTATTTTTTATAGTAATAGTTGCAATATCCTAGGAGTTATAAGTCAGCAACACTCCGTATGCAAAATAAAATCATCGATTGAGGAAATAAATTTCGATTTTTTCAGGTAAATAATCAAAATGGAACAATTATTTTGACTTGTAGAACTAAACACATTCATCTAGTATCCGCACAACTATTTTTTATGGCAATCGTTGCAATATCCTAGAAGTTATAAGTCAGCAACACTCCGTATGCAAAATAAAATCAACGATTACGGAAATAAATTTCGATTTTTTTAGGTAAATAATCAAAATAGAACAATTCTGTTGACTTGTAGAACTAAACACATTCATCTAGTATCCACACAACTATTTTTTACAGCAATAGTTGCAATATCCTAGGAGTTATAAGTCAGCAACACTCCGGATGCAAAATAAAATCAACGATTGAGGAAATAAATTTCGATTTTTTTAGGTAAATAATCAAAATAGAACAATTCTGTTGACTTGTAGAACTAAACACATTCATCTAGTATCCACACAACTATTTTTTATGACAGTCGTACCAATATCCTAGGAGTTACGTGTGCCAATGTCTTTCTTATGGATGTGCCATACAGTAAGGACTCGTAATTAAGTTTCTTTTTGTTTCAATTTTTTTTTTGATAGTTTTATGGGTCGGCCTGTACCTCTGGTTTGGTCGGTCGGTCGGGTCGTTAGGGCGCACGGGAAAAAGAGCCGGGCACGGCCATTGTGGCCGCGGTAATAGCGACCGAAAACAACATAATTTACGATGGGGGATGCAACGGCGGCCGACCCACAAAAACTTAATAGCTTATTTATTCAAAACGTGAAAAATTCAAAATGGCCGCGGCCCGGCCAGGTATCGCGCTGCTACCTCCTGCCTCCACGCCAGATATCAATTTATAGGACCGGACCGGAATCATAAGGCTACAAAACGAGCACGAGTGCATAATGTGTATATTAAAAACTCGGACGGATTACATATTTTTTTTTTTGCTTTTCTTCGGGGTTCTTGTCCTGCTCATTTGCCATTTAGACGAAGCTTGTTTTAATATGGTTATTCTTCTTATTTTAGGAACAGAACAAAATTGCTAATTGGTCTAAGAACAGATTGCAATATTATAAAAATATGTATACAAATAATATTTTTATTAATAAAAAAAAATTCTTCTCCCAAATTACATAATTAATCTAAATAAAAAAAAGCGCCATCTGTTGGTGTAGTAGAGTTTCTCTAACTGTGATATGACCACCCTCTGTAGCATTGCCAAACAGTAACCTACATCCGGTAAGTCTGTACGTATCGGAATTATTTTCGAACGCCGTTGTTGGCGCGAGGTGTAAAGTTAGAAGCGGACGATGACAAGGTGAATACGAGGTGCAATCGTTGTGCAGTTTTGCATGCGCAGTTCCAGTCGGCCAACAGGATAAGCTACCGCATTTACAAAACACCGTTCCGCTCCCGAGGCCGCGCCGCTGTACCAATTTGCTGGAGACCACCCAAGTGGTGTATTGCTGAAGACATTAAATTATATCATTAAACAGGCTTATTTCGCGTTTAACGTACAGAGCCTCTCGCAATATCTCATCGCCGATGCGTGTTATCGCAATAGATTGTGCGAAGGATTGATATATTCGAAGAACAAATGGACGAGAGAGATTCTCGATTGTTTGGCGGCTAAACGAAGAATCCGAATCGAACGCGGATTGCAAATCTGTGCTCTTTAGGTGCTAATTAGTCTGACTTGGCGTTTTTAATTTTTGACGAAAACTTGAAAAACTATAGAAGGGTCTCCCCTTTTTACTTTTGCCAAAAAATTGGCTTTGGAATGGTTTCCTGAAGAAACCACTGGTTCGATTAGGGGTTTCTATACACCACTAGAAAGATCCCTTCAAGATGCTTCAGAAAATGTACTTTCGCAAGAACAAGTGTCAATTTGAAGCCTGTGACGCGTCAGCAAAGAAAACTCGAAACTGGAAAAAATCGAAAAAATCAACTCTTTTAATAATCATCGTAGACTTACCTTTTTCTTCATCAGAGGAGCGAGCTAAATCAATTGGCGTTCAAAATAATCATCTAGAAAAAATTGCAAAAAATTGGCATGAACATGTTAAAAAATTTAAAAAAAGTCGATTTTTTCAGAATTTTAACGGCTGTAGGGGCTAAACGAAGAATCAGAATCGAACGCGGATTTAAAATATGTGTTCCTTGGGTGCAAATTAGTAGGATTCAATTAAAATTGGCGTTTTCAATTTTTGACGAAAATTTGAAAAACTATAGAAGGGTCTCCCCTTTTTACTTTTGCCCAAAAATTGTCTTTGAAATGATTTCTTGAAGAAATCACTGGTTCGATTCGGGGTTTCTATACATCACTGGAAAGATCCCTTAAAAACGCTTCAGAAAATGTATTTTCGCAAAAACAAGTGTCAATTTGAAGCCAGTGACGCGTCAGCAAAGAAAACTCGAACAAGGAAAAAATCGAAAAAAACAACTTTTTTAATATTCATCGGAGTCCTATGTGTTATACCATTTTTTTAATCAGAAGAACGAGCTAAATCGATTGACGTTAAAAAATTTCATCTAGAAAAAATTGCAAAAAAGTTGGCAAGTCACCATGAACTTTGTGGAAAAATCGATTTTTTTTTAACTTTGAAAGGCCGTAACGACTAAACGAAGAATCAAAATCGAACGCGCATTGAAAATCTGTGTTCCCTGGGTGCTAATTAGTCGGATTCAATTAAAATTGGCGATTTTTAATTTTTGACGAAAACGTGAAATCGAGAGAAGGGTCCCCCCTTCTTATTTTTGTACAAAAATTTGCTTTGAATTGATTTCCTGAAGAAACCACCGGTTCGATTCAGGGTTTCTTTACGTCATTAGAAAGATCCCTTCAAGACCCCTCAGAAAAGGTACTTTCGCAACCATAAATATCAATTTAAAGTCCGTGACGGTTCAGCAAAAAAACTTGAAAATGGAAAAAATCTAAAAAAACAACTTTTTTAATAATCATCGGAGTCCTCTGTGTTATACCATTTTTTTCATCAGAAGAACGAGCTGAATCGATTGGCGTTAAAAAAATGTATCTAGAAAAAATTGCAAAAAAGTTGGCAAGTCACCATGAACTTTGTGGAAAATTTTGAAAAAAATCGATTTTTTCAAACTTTGAAAGGCCGTAACGGCTAAACGAAGAATCCAAATCAAACGCGGATTTCAAATCTGTGCTCCTTGTATGTCAATTAGTCGGATTTGATTAAAATTGGCGATTCAAAATTTTTGACGAAAACCTGAAAAATCATCCAAGGGTCCCCCCTTCTTACTTTTTCCCAAAAATTGCATTTGAAATGTTTTCCTGAAGAAACCACCGGTTCGATTCGGGGTTTCTATACATCACTGAAAAGATCCCTTTAAGACGCTTCAGAAAATGTACTTTCGCAAGAACAGGTGTCAATTTGAAGCCAGTGACGAGTCACCAAAGAAAACTCGAAAATGGAAAAAAATTAAAAAACAACTTTTTTAATAATCAACGGAGTCCTCTGTGTAATACCATTTTTTTTTATCAGAAGAACGAGCTTAATCGATTGGCGTTAAATAATTTCATCTAGAAAAAATTGCAAAAAAGTTGGCAAGTCCTCATGAACTTTGTGGAAATTTTTGAAAAAAATCGTTCTTTTTCAAACTTTGAAAGCTAAACGAACGGATTTCAAATCTGTGTTCCTTGGGTGTAAATTAGTCGGATTCAATTAAAATTGGCGATTTTTAATTTTTGACGAATACGTGAAAATCGATAGAATTCTTACTTTTGCACAAAAATTGGCTTTGAAATGATTTCCTGAAGAAACCACTGGTTCGATTCGGGGTTTCTATACCTCACTGGAAAGATCCCTTCAAGACGCTTCAGAAAATGTACTTTCGCAAGAACAAATGCCAATTTGAAGCACGTGACGCGACAGCAAAGAAAACTCGAAAATGGAAAAAATTGAAAAAAACAACTTTTTAAATAATCATCGGAGTCCTCTGTGTTATACCATTTTTTTCATCAGAAGAACGAGCTAAATCGATTGGCGTTAAAAAATTTCATCTAGAAAAAATTGCAAAAAAGTTGGCAAGTCACCATGAACTTTATGGAAATTTTTTTCGATTTTTTCAAACTTTGAAAGGCCGTAACGGCTAAACGAAGAATCCAAATCGAACGCGGATTTCAAATCCGTGTTCATTGGGTGCGAGTTAGTCGGATTCAATTAAAATTGGTGATTTTTAATTTTTGACGAAAACGTTAAATCGAGAGAAGGGTCCCCCCTTCTTACTTTTGCTCAAAAATTGGCTTTGAAATGGTTTCCTGAAGAAACCACTGGTTCGATTCGGGGTTTCTATACATCATTGGAAAGATCCCTTCAAGACGCTTCAGAAAATGTACTTACGAAACAACAAGTGTCAATTTGAAGCCCGTGACGCGTCAGCAAAGAAAACTTGAAAATGGAAAAAATCGAAAAAATCAACTTTTTTAATAATCATCGTAGATCTTTATGTTATACCTTTTTTTATCAGAAGAACGAGCTTAACCGATTGGCATTCAAAAATTTCAGCTATAGCAAGAAAGTTTGAAAATTTTGAACGCTGTAGCCGGCTAAACGAAGAATGTATTAATTAGCTCCGAACCATAAAGGCACGTTCGGAGCTTTTCTTAAACAAAGGGCGGTTATTTAAATGTGCCGACTGTATAAGGCCGACGAATAGTAATGATCATCCGCAAAGCCGTTTATCTTCATCCTTTGCCGTGATCCAAGATGGCGGATCACCATCGGTGGCGATTAATTGATAAATAAATACATCAGAAGAAGCGTGTGTGTGCGTACATCTTTATTCATAGACGCTCCGAAGAGTCGAAAAATGTAAATCGGCATCATCGGCGTATCTGATCCTCGAGGTTGATGAGCGTGTAAACGGCGGTGTTGAGCACCATTTTTCGTCTCCACGCGAATAATTCGACATTCGCAATTCCGCCACGTCCGACAATTAGTCTCTCGACCGGCTCTTTATTGTCAACATGGCCGACGCGACTGGTTGGCTGACTTCTGTTTTATTGGTACTTCTACAACTGCGCCCTGTCAATAACTAAAAAAAAAATTCATTCGATCGCCCGAAACACAAACAATGACATGATAATTAGACGGTTTTTCATGCGGGAAACGTGCGCGAAACGGACCGGCCCCTTCTTTGTTTTGTGGAAACGGCCCGAATTCCGAACCTCCGGAGAACAATGCCGCGCTCGGTATTTTAATTGCCGTTATTTACATGGCCAATTTAATTGGATAATATTTAATTTTCTAGATGACACGAGTGGATTTAAAGAGAAACTCGCTTGTTTATATTGTGTCTGCATTACAAAGCAGTTCCGTGCATTTCATGTTTAGAAATGGTACCTCCAATGCGATTAAGATGTGTAAACATGAATTCGAGAGAAATTTGATTTGCAGACGTTTTCCTCTTGACTTCCAGGAAGTATGGGCCGATGTCCGCGTGGTGTAACCAGTAACTGTCAGCGTGACATTTAGATAACCTAAAATTCACTCAATGATGAATTATTGGGAAGCCAACGGCAACTCATTTTGATGAATGCCCAGAATTCTTCTGAAATGATAAGCGATCACAATGAAGGCATTGTAATATCAATGAGATATAGCTTAGCAAAGCTACAAAACAAGATATCAATACTTTCATACACCTCAGCCGATTGGAATCAAATCACTTGGTTCCAACGCCTAAGAAACGAGGTCCACAACTAAATCTTTTGGGCCAACGTGCAAATACTTACCAACACGGATGACAAACACAAAAAAAAATCAGTAATACCACACATCATAGCCTTAATCACTCAAATGTCAGACGTAAACTTATGCAAATCATAGTGGCAACACGACCGAATTACAAAAGCACGAATGATTAAGACGCGTCCCCGCGTCGAGGGGCGAGAGGAAGCGCGGAAGGAAAGAGATGCGTCAGCGTCAGCAAAGTAGTTCCCGATAAAAATGCAAATACGGCCGGCGGCCGATAAAACCGAACGAAACGGCCGCATCAATTTTTACGCGGCGCTTCAGAATCGCTCTCCGAAAAACGGGAATGTCCCCGCATATTTAAAAACGTATTAAACACACATGTAAACGTGGCCGAAAAAACTCGAATCCGTCGTAAATAACGAAACTTAACGAGTCCAATCACGAAAGAAAGTAATTTTACGGAATTTATACATCTCGATCTCCGAGAAGGCGCTGGAAACAAAATAAATAAATTTACATAAATATTACGAAAAAATGGTGATGTGGCCATCATGTTACTTTCTCCGATTTGGTATAATAGTTATATATATATATATATATATATATATATATATATATATATATATATATATCTAATATATAAAATTTTCATGTCACAGTGTTTGTAACAAAACTCCTTCGAAACGGCTTGACCGATTCTTATGAAATTTTGTGTGTATATTGAGCAGGTCTGAGAATAGGACGTAAACTATTTTTAATACCCCTAAATGATAGGGGTGGTCCACCGCAAATTTTTTATTTTTATTTTTTGGACAAAATTTTTTATTTTTATTTTTTTATGATTCGGCATTAAAAAATACATACAACCCTAAATTTTCACCCTTCTACCACCAACCCCTATTTTTTAATAGCGATTTTAGTACTTTAATAATTTTCTACTCTCGGCGATCGACCGCTCGATCAGTTATTCCTTTTCCATTGTTTGCGCCGACGGTTATTAATGGGATTTAATGGGCTTACCCTGTAGATTCGTATCGATAAATGTAAATAAATAAGTAGCTGAAATTATAAAAAAAAAATATAAACAAAATATTAACAGCAAATGCTGCACTGAGCTCAATTGCAACACTTGCATCCGATGAACAATTAAGTCGGCTTTAAATACATAAATTGGTGATAACGATTGATTTATAATACGCGCGCCATCTCTTGGTGGTTGGAATGTCGCTCGCGGTGGTGTTACGAATTAAAATATTCTGCGGAAGATTCTGTGCGCGGTTGAGAATTTTTTTAATAATTGTGCCATTTAGTTCAAATTCGTTGATTATTAAAAAAAATTATGAATTTTTGAAGCAATAATTGCACGTTAAAGCGATCATGAATTTTAAAAATTCTAAAAAAAATATTTCAATTGGCGATACATGTTTTTATTACTAACAATACACTTCTTACATTCTTAAGCTTTAATAATTTTGTTATTTAGTTCAAATCGGTTGATTATTAAGAAAGTTATGAATTTTTGAAGCAATAATTGCACGTTAAAGCGATCATGAATTTCAGAAATTCTAAAAAAATATTTCAACTCGCGATACATGTTTTTATTAGTAACAATACACTTCTTACATTCTTTAACTTTAATAATTTTGTTATTTAGTTCAAATCCGTTGATTATTAAAAAAGTTATGAATTTTTGAAGCAATAATTGCACGTTAAAGCGATCATGAATTTTAAAAATTCTAAAAAAAATATTTCAACTGGCGATACATGTTTTTATTAGTAACAATACACTTCTTACATTCTTTAGCTTTAATAATTTTGTTATTTAGTTCAAATCCGTTGATTATTAAAAAAGTTATGAATTTTTGAAGCAATAATTGCACGTTAAAGCGATCATGAATTTAAAAAATTCTAAAAAAAATATTTCAACTGCCGATACATGTTTTTATTAGTAACAATATATTTCTTACATTCTTTAACTTTAATAATTTTGTTATTTAGTTCAAATCCGTTGATTATTAAAAAAGTTATGAATTTTTGAAGCAATAATTGCACGTTAAAGCGATCGTGAATTTTAAAAATTCTAAAAAAAATATTTCAACTGGCGATACATGTTTTTATTACTAACAATACACTTCTTACATTCTTAAGCTTTAATAATTTTGTTATTTAGTTCAAATCCGTTGATTATTAAGAAAGTTATGAATTTTTGAAGCAATAATTGCACGTTAAAGCGATCATGAATTTTAAAAATTCTAAAAAAAATATTTCAACTGGCGATACATGTTTTTATTAGTAACAATATACTTCTTACATTCTTTAACTTTAATAATTTTGTTATTTAGTTCAAATCCGTTGATTATTAAAAAAGTTATGAATTTTTGCAGCAATAATTGCACGTTAAAGCGATTATGAATTTTAAAAATTCTAAAAAAAATATTTCAACTGCCGATACATGTTTTTATTAGTAACAATACACTTCTTACATTCTTTAACTTTAACAATTTTGTTATTTAGTTCAAATCCGTTGATTATTAAAAAAGTTATGAATTTTTGAAGCAATAATTGCACGTTAAAGCGATCATGAATTTTAAAAATTCTAAAAAAAATATTTCAACTGGCGATACATGTTTTTATTACTAACAATACACTTCTTACATTCTTAAGCTTTAATAATTTTGTTATTTAGTTCAAATCCGTCGATTATTAAGAAAGTTATGAATTTTTGAAGCAATAATTGCACGTTAAAGCGATCATGAATTTTAAAAATTCTAAAAAAAATATTTCAACTGCCGATACATGTTTTTATTAGTAACAATATACTTCTTACATTCTTTAACTTTAATAATTTTGTTATTTAGTTCAAATCCGTTGATTATTAAAAAAGTTATGAATTTTTGAAGCAATAATTGCGCGTTAAAGCGATTATGAATTTCAGAAATTCTAAAAAAATATTTCAACTCGCGATACATGTTTTTATTAGTAACAATACACTTCTTACATTCTTTAACTTTAATAATTTTGTTATTTAATTCAAATCCGTTGATTATTAAAGAAGTTATGAATTTTTGAAGCAATAATTGCACGTTAAAGCGATCATGAATTTTAAAAATTCTAAAAAAAATATTTTAACTGGCGATACATGTTTTTATTAGTAACAATACACTTCTTACATTCTTTAACTTTAATAATTTTGTTATTTAGTTCAAATCCGTTGATTATTAAAAAAGTTATGAATTTTTGAAGCAATAATTGCACGTTAAAGCGATCATGAATTTTAAAAATTCTAAAAAAAATATTTCAACTGGCGATACATGTTCTTATTACTAACAATACACTTCTTACATTCTTAAGCTTTAATAATTTTGTTATTTAGTTCAAATCCGTTGATTATTAAGAAAGTTATGAATTTTTGAAGCAATAATTGCACGTTAAAGCGATCATGAATTTTAAAAATTCTAAAAAAAATATTTCAACTGCCGATACATGTTTTTATTAGTAACAATACACTTCTTACATTCTTTAGCTTTAATAATTTTGTTATTTAGTTCAAATCCGTTCATTATTAAAAAAGTTATGAATTTTTGAAGCAATAATTGCACGTTAAAGCGATCATGAATTTTAAAAATTCTAAAAAAATATTTCAACTGGCGATACATGTTTTTATTAGTAACAATACACTTCTTACATTCTTTAACTTTAATAATTTTGTTATTTAGTTCAAATCCGTTGATTATTAAAAAAGTTATGAATTTTTGAAGCAATAATTGCACGTTAAAGCGATCGTGAATTTCAAAAATTAGAGCCTAAACCGTTTTCGGCCATTATCGTCACCACTTTATTTGCTTAATTTCAATGGGCCACACACGGACGACGGCGCTTCACAGCGGAGCCGTCGTTCCTCACCAGTTACCTTGCTTAATTTTTAAGGGCGGCGCAGCGTAGCGGAGCCGTCGTCTGTTACCAGTTATCTGCCTTAATATATATGGACCATTCGCGGTCGACGGCGCAGTGTAGCGGAGCCGTCGTTCGTCACCCTTGCTTAATTTTTAAAGTCTACGCACCAGTTTATTTGCTTAATTTTAATGGGCCACACACGGACGTCGTCAGTCACCAGTTGGTGACCATTGGCTGTCTGGAAATCTTAACTTAATTATTAATCATCCCGAAAAAATCGAAAATGCCCACACTGAGAGAAACGTCTGAGTTCGTCACTGATGCAAATGAAATGAAGAAAAAAAAGTTGATACAGTTGCAGGGGGATTTAATTAAAATATTCATAACCATTTCGTTACCATTCATAATTTAGATCCTATTATCCTCTTCCAATTCTTTTCTCACGCGATGCCCGACTAAATCATCATTTGGGGAATCGCCCGGCCTCACCCCTTCCCGGCAAACAAACACATAATTTAGCCTCTCTAACCGCCATTTAAGCGTCCGAAGTCAAGTGGCACACATACACATAAACTCCGGATAGAGGAGTGCAGAGGGCCCTTATCATTCGGACGAGACCTCGCATTCATTAAGCGGACGCATAAAATATTCATAAAGCACGGATTAAAACCATTCAGTTCCATATATCTTCCACGAAACGTGTGTATTTGCACAGCTATATCTACACGGACGGTTTTTTGGTGGTTCTTTCGTTATTCCATCGTCGTCGGGCAGATAAGGCTTTATCTACGCACGGTTTTTGGCATCGCTTTCGTTATTCCATCGTCGGGCAGATGAGCACCGTTTTGGACAATGGCGCCGGGCGCCATTGTTACGTGTGTGGTGCAAGGGAGAAGCACGTGTCTTCTTCAAAACCACCGGCGATTTACCAAAAATGTACTAATTGTCCACGAAAATAACACCTTTACGTTTGTGGCGTGCTGAATGGGTGATAAATTGCGATTCGTTTAAGCTTGTTCAAAATTTTGTAAACACACCTTTTCTGAATAATTGTCGAGAAACCTATGGACTACAGATAATCTAGAAGTGATTGTCTTGTCGATCCCACAGAACGCTTTGTAAAATTAATGTTATTGAAATCCGAAAACTGAGATTAACGGGAATTTGCTCAAATGCATAACCTCAATGTAATTACATGTATTGAACACATCTGCAACGAGCAGTGAGCAGTGAAAATCGGCGGGAAAACAGCGCCCGCTACGGTTGGAAGACGAACTCTTTTTAAAATAAACAGAAATGATTAATTTATATTGCTTTTTGCTCTACAGTATAAATTTAGACTCACGTGATTTTGTAATCTTACCAGTGACGATTCGCGGGGTTTTTTTCTGGTACGTCCGAGGAACAAGAGGTGGCAATACAAATAAGTAGGGTCGGTTGCAGACACGGCTGGCTGCGTGACCGCACCATTTCCTTTCAGTGTTGTTTGTTAAAATAATAATAATGATAATAAAGCTTTATTAGTGCTATTGTCAGTTGGCTTACACAAGTCCTCAAAAGAAAGAAAGAAATACAAATTTAAAATTGGCATAAACATTCAATCAAATTAAAGTTAAAACCATAAAATTACAAACCACAACTAAAACTAAAAATAAAATTGTAATTAAAATTAAAATCCTAATTGAAATTAACATCAAAATACAAAAAAAATCCAAGGAAACCTAACTTTATCAAAATTCATTCATTATGTATGTCTAGCGTACTGGATTATATTGTTTTTAACTTGTTTTTGTTTGTTTGTCATATGTTGTCGCAATTTTAAATTTAAATTTTAATTTTTGTATTTTTATATTTTATTTTGTATTTTGTTTTATATTTTATATTCGAATTAATACTGTACAGGGAGAATCCCGTAAATATATATTATTATTATTATTAGAATGTATGACTCAGGAATTCCTCTAAAATCTGACACACGCATTAAAACGATTTTGAGACAAATGGTGACATGGTGGAAAAACTAAAAAAGAAAAAAATACTTACTGCATTGCACCCATGCAACCCTCGATTATGTTCAACTGGTTGGATTGTAGGATAGGGCCCATCCACCACCCTCCGTTTTAATTTTAACTTAACCTAAAAAAGTGTGTTTTTTTAAATCAAATTTCCCAGTAATTCGTTGAAGATGATAGAAGTTAAATATACACTAAAAGTGACTTGAGTAAAAGTTAATTTACAGAGTGGCGGGTGGGCCCTATTCCACAATCCAACCATTTAACATAAACTAGGGTTTCACTGGTGTACAACAGCAAAGAAATAATTTAAATGTATTTTTTTTAAATTTATTCTTTCGCAGATAAGTTTATTTGCAATAATCGTGAACTGCGACTAACGGGTTGGATTGTATGATAGAGCCCACCCACCACCGCTAGAGTTAACTTTTATTTCGATTACAAACTCTACGACTTAGTGAATATTAAAATTTTAACATCTCCAATGAATTATTAAGAAATTTGGTTATACGAACGCAGTTTCTTAGGTTAAGTTAAAGATGATACGAAGGGTGGCGGTTGGGCCCTATCCTACAATCCAACCAGATTACCACAGTCCGAGGTTATTACACAGTAAATAATTTTTGAAAGAAAAAAAATCGAACAGACTGCATTTATATTATTTCTTAACTACTTCACACCCATGAAACCCTCGTTTATGTTCAACTGGTTGGATTGTAGGATAGGGCCCACCCACCATTCGTCGTATTAACTTTATTTTAACCTACAAATCCTGTTGGGTTAAAGGAACTTTTATGACAAATAATTTAAAAAGTTGAAATTATACAATACGCGATTTTGTAGTTTAAAGCTTAGTGTAATGAAAGGCGGGTGGGTGGGTCCTATCCCACCCTCCAACTTACTGATGATAAACAAGAATTTACATGCCGAAATTAATAAATAACACAAGAGTAACAAAAATATTGTGTTTTCGTGACTCGCTTACTTATTTGTGGAAATATCGGCGCGTGGGCAACAAGTTGGATTGTAGGATAGGGCCCACCCACCACCTAGGGCCCACCCACTGCCCTTCGTTTTAACTTTAACTTAATCTAGAAAACTGTGTTTGTTTGCTCAAATTTCTCAGTAATTCATTGAAAATGTTAGAAGTTGAATATACACCAAGAAGTAACTAAAGTAAAAGTTTATTTAAAGGTTGGTGGGTGGGCCCTATTCCATAAGCCAACTAGAAAACAACAATCCAAGGTTATTACAAAGTAAATAATTTTTGAAAGAAAAAAATCGAACAGATTGAATTTATATTATTTCTTCACTGCTTCACACCCACGAAACCCTCGTTTATGTTCAACTGATTGGATTGTAGGATAGGGCCCACCCACCACCCTCCGTTTTAACTTTAACTTAACCTAGAAAACAATGATTGTTTGCTCAATTTTCTCAGAAATTCATTGAAAATGTTAGAAGTTGAATATACACCAAGAAGTGACTAAAGTAAAAGTTTATTTAAAGGTTGGTGGGTGGGCCAACCAGATTACAACAATCCAAGGTTATTACAAAGTAAATAATTTTTGAAAGAAAAAATCGAACAGATTGCATTTATATTATTTCTTCACTGCTTTACACCCATGAAACCTTTGTTTATGTTCAACTGGTTGGATTGTAGGATAGGACCCACCCACCACCCTCCGTTTTAACTTTAATTTAACCTAGAAAACAGTGCTTGTTTGCTCAAATTTCTCAGTAATTCATTGAAAATGTTAGAAGTTGAATATACACCAAGAAGTAACTAAAGTAAAAGTTTATTTAAAGGGCGGTGGGTGGGCCCCTATCCCACAAGTCAATCAGTTGAACATAAATGAGGGTTTCTTTACTGGAATAAAACAGCAAAGAAATAATTTAAATGTATTTTTTTCATTTATTCTTTCACAGATTAGTTTATATGTAATAACCGAGAACTATGATTAATGGATTGGATTTTGTGATAGAGCCCACCCACCACCCTTCAAATATTTTTTATTTAGATTACTAACCCTGTGGCTTGGTGAGTTCTAACGTCTCCAATGAATTATTAAATTTTTTGGTAAAACAAACGCAGTTTTCTTGGTTAAGTTAAAGGTGGTACGAAGGGTGGTAGGTGGTCCGTATCCCACAATCCAACTAGTTGAACATAAACGAGGGTTTCACTGGTGTAAAATAGCGAAGAAATGATTTAAATGTATTTTTTTGTTTGTTTTTTTCTTTCGTAAATTAATTTATATGTAATAACCGTGAACTATGATTAATGGATTGGAATGTGGGATGGAGCCCACCCACCACGCTTCGAGTTAACTTTCGCTTAAGTAACAACCACTGTTTCTGTGTGAATATACAACTTTTATCATTTCCAATGAATTATAAAGAAATTTGTTAAACGACATACAGAGATTTAGGTTAAGTTAAAGCTGATACGAAGGTTGGTGGGTGGTCCTTATCCCACAATCCAGAGGGTGGTGGGTGTACCCTATCCCACAATCCAATCAATTGAACATAAACGAGGGTTTCACTGGTGTAAAACAGCAAAGACATAATTTAAATGTATTTTTTTAAATTTATTCTTTCGCAGATTAGTTTATTTGTAATAATCGTGAACTGTGACTAACGGGTTGGATTGTGTAATAGAGCCCACCCACAACCCTTCGACTTAACTTTCACTTAAGTTACAACCACTGTTTCTGTGTGAATATACAACTTCTATCATCTCCAATGAATTATGAAGAAATTTGTTAAAAGACACACAGAGATCTAGGTTAAGTCAAAGCTGATACGAAGGGTGGTTGGTGGGCCCTATCCCACAATCCAACCAGTTGAACATAAACGAGGGTTTCACTGGTGTAAAACAGCAAAGAAATTATTTAAATGTATTTTTTTTGTTTTATTCTTTCGTAAATTAGTTTATATGTAATAACCGTAAATTATGATGAATGGATTGGATTGTGTGATAGAGACCACCCACCACCCTTCGAGTTAATTTTCACTTAAGTTACAACCACTGTTTCTGTGTGAATATACACAGAGATTTAGGTTAAGTTAACGCTGATACGAAGGGTGGTGGGTGGGCCCTATCCCACAATCCAATCGGTTGAACATAAACGAAGGTTTCACTGGTGTAAAACAGCAAAGAAATAATTTAAATATATTTTTCTACGTCCGTTATAAAATGTACAGTTTTTTTTTATTAATTTCTTTCATAAAATATATGATTCCTGAACCCTTCAAATAGCCCGAAAAAAAGTGCCATAACGGTTCATTTTTTCACGCTTTTGCGTGAAAAAAGTGCCGTAGCGGTTCATTTTTTAACGCAACTAAAAAATCGTTTGCCCAAAGTGTGTCATGAACGCTTCGCAACACGCTGCGAGTTCCGCTGACAAATGTCAAACATTCGTTTCCGATCAACAAAACTTGATGATTATTATTATTTTCTTCATTTAGAAGAAGTATTATTGCTTATAAAAATTGATTAAGGTTTTATTAAATTTATAAATTTATTTAAAGTTACGGACGTAGAAAAAAATATATATGAAACTCGTGAGTGAAGCAACTTTTTTTCACTTGTAGGAATTGCTTTCCTACTCGTGAAAAAAGTATTACTTTACTCACTTGTTGCATAAATAACTATTTTTATTTTCTGCGTTACGAAATGCGAGAAAGTATTGTGATCGTGATTTTTTTTTCAAAATTTTTTTTTTACGGAAATATCCGTTTTGGGGTCCCTAGATGCCATTTCAACAATTTCTGGAAAACATTTTTTTGTGTGACTGTGTGTGTGTGTGGGTGGGTGTTTACCTTAACTGTTTTTTGCCAATATTTTCTTAAATATGAAAAATATCACAAAAACATTTAAACAAACATTGAAAACAACAAATAAATTAACATCATTTGCTTGAAAACATTTTTCATAAAATCATTTTTTTAGAGAAAAAAAATTATTATTTTTTTAATTATAAAACGATAATAGTTACAGCAAATTTATGTGAATGATAATTGTAGAGAATGCTAAAATGAACAACTTATAAAGAATAAGTTTTTTTCGAAATCCCTTTAGTTTTTGAGTAAACTGAGTTTTTGAATTTGAAGTATAATTTTTCCATCTTTCATCATTTTGACGTTTTAAACGTCAGTTCCATCCGAGTTAACGCAACGCTCGATGTACATTTAAAATATGATTTCAATTGAAAATAAACCATGAAAACGTAAATATAAATGATACCATCAGTCGGAGAAAGTAACATGATGGCCACATCACCATTTTTTTGATTAATTCTTTCGCAGATTAGTTTTTTATTAATAACCGTGAACTATGATTAACGACTACTATGTACAGGACGGCAAATGTAAGTTGGCCAGACGTGCAGAGAGCAAGCGAGTGCTCTCTCTCTCTACAGCCGGCCGAGTACAGTCTCTGTAATAAGCAAGCACATATTCTTCGCATGCGCTATTCATTTACAACTCTGTCGGGCGCTCTCCACATAATTAATGCACTGTCACTTTGTCACCAGGCGCGCGAACTCTTCACGAAATCTATCGAGAGCGCCCTTCGAAGGTTCCGCCCACTATTTTGCCACTACGTAACGGCAAGTTACGTTTGCCGTCCTGTATGTAAGAGTGAATCAATTTGAAAATCGGCGGGAAAACAGCGCCCGCTACGGTTGGAAGACGAACTCGTATTATAATAAACAGAAATGAAAAGTTTATATTGCTTTTTGCTCTTCTGTATAAATTTAGATTCACGTGATTTTATAATCTCACCATCCGTGTATTGAATCGAGTTGCTTTCCTATTACACACCACCGTGGACGCTAATGACTCGGCTTCGTCCTTTTTCCTTCGCGTTAATTACACGGCACAAAATTATATGCCGCAATTGAATAATCAGCCGCAATTACGTGCCACCCTTGAATAAAAAAAAAAAAAAAACGAAAGAACCGAAAAAAAAAATTAAATCCTCCAAATTCTTAATCACATGTAAATGCCGTGTTATTACCGTATTCTAGATGGCGATTGAGGTGGAATTACCGCACCGCAATAAATGATATGTCGTGCCGCACATTACGGCACGAAAATCCAATAAATGTTTTATTATTTCTTAGACTTTCCTGCCTCTCGGTAAGTGTCGGCCGTAAGTACGTCCAATTATAATGCGGGGCCCGTGGTGAAATTGGAAAATCACGTGAGAAGAAATTTTTTGCCGATACCATCACCACGAAATTTTTTATCATGGAAACGTGAGTTTTAATTACTCTCCGCGCCGTAATCACCTGCTTCATTTGATTTGATGAGGTTCTCTGGGGGAGCATCTGCTCGTCGCTCGGTGGACAGGTGACCGTGTAGTATCATTTCTAATCGAGAGAGAGAGAGAGAGAGAGAGAGAGAGAATTTAGAAAATTTAATAAAATTCGAAACGTCATCTGCCTTCCCCCGTAAAAATCGGGGAGGACGTTAAACACACCAATTTATAACAATAAAGATCGGTGGATACCAAAATGGTGGATGTCAAACGCATATGTTTACTTCGGAATTGTGTGTTTAATACCTTTTTTGCAGTCACGAATATTTATATATTCAGGCTATCTTTCGTCTTTATTACATTTATGGAATTGCATGTGTAAATAGAAGGGACCTTAGCTTAGCATTTTTTTGTGTTCATTCGTGTCATTTTTCGGCCATTTTGCGGAATTCGTTGATCCGCGATTGCCGCGCCACCCAATTCCGCGTATAATCGGGAGTTTACTAAAGACTTCGAAATAATTCTAAAATATCATATTTTTCTGTAGTAAATTTTCCTCCCAATCGTTTAATGTAATAAAAAATGGGTTATTTCGTTAAAAAAATGAATTACGGGATATTTAAGAGGGCACTTAGATATTGACATTTTTCAAAATTCGCGTACTTGGCACTGAAAAAGTAAAACAGAAATCGTCTTTGTCGACGAAACAGTAAAGTTGTGACGAGTCTTCGTTAAAGATTTCTGACTGCAAATAAGACATACTGTTTCCTATTATCGGCTCCGACCGAACACTACAAAATAAATAAATTAAAAACGAACTTTTGCATCATTCCACAACACAATATCACAATAAGAATTCTATACACGAGCGATCGCTATCACTGCTTCATCATGCTGACGTACAAAAACTGCCCGCACCAGGAACGACCGCACGAGGAAGATGATTCAAACAGAATCTTTTGTTGTGTTGTTATTCTTCGGACGAGAGGCGTTACAAACAACAAAAAAAAAAAACGTATTAATCAAACCCCAATCCCGGCATCGGGAATCCGTCCACAATCCCTCGCGCAATAAACCACGAAATCTCGAAGATTGTTTATTTATATTCCGTCCGGATTAGAATTGCGCCCTCGGGCCATAAAATCGAGCGTTTCAACACCTCGCGCCGCATAAATCACGCTTCGTGCGATAAGTTAATCATCGTTTCGGGAGAAAGAGTGATACTTAACTGGGTATATCTTCATAGCGCTTTTGGGATTCATCTTTTCGTGGACGTCGACCATCTTGTCAGTGAGGCGTGTAATTACGGCGAGATTTGATGATTTTTTTGCCCGTGTGTGGTTCGGGGCCGTCTAATTTTCTCTGGAATTATAACCGATAGGATCTAATGGTACCTTAGCGGTTTCTGCGCCCGAAAGACGCATGGGCGTAGAGTCTAATTGGGGTCCGAGGATATTTAGTTGTAAAACTCGCTCGGGTGTAATGTAGTTATAAAATGATGTGGGATTTTATATGAAGCCATAAAAATTAAATTAGAATATTAAATATTCATAGGTAATAATGTAAATTGGTTAAAATTACGTAAAATTTTTTCAGCTTACTTTTTTCAGACAATAACTAGATGTAACACATGCTAAATAATGGGTGTCCAACAATTATTGTAGTCCTGGATGGCTGTGAAATAAAACATAGTCGATTCTTACTTCGCATCGTTGAATTGACGTCTCAAATTTTGACATTCAAGCAATTCAATAAATTCTTGTTTCCAAAATCAATTTTGACGTTTCATTTTATCCCCAAAAAAAAATTCTTAATCCTTTATTAAATCATCAAGTTAGTTACATTTTGACGATACAGTTTTGGCAGTTGCGTAACTTTCCAAAATCAAAATCGCAGTTTTGCTGTCTTTCGACTTGGAAAACATGAGATTTTGACGTTCCACTTTAATCCCACCAGAAAATTTATTAATCCGTTATCGAGTCATCAAATTGGCTACGTTTTGACGTTACAGTTTTCAAAATCCAACTCGCAGTTTGGCAGTTGTGACCTTTCCAAAATCAAAATCGCGATTTTGTTGCCTTTAAACTTGGAAAATATGAGATTTTGACGTTTCACTTAAACCCCACGAGAAAATTTATTAATCCGGTATTGAGTCATCAAATTGGCTACGTTTTGACGTTACAGTTTTCAAAATCCAACTCGCAGTTTGGCAGTTGTGACCTTTCCAAAATCAAAATCGCGATTTTGTTGCCTTTAAACTTGGAAAATATGAGATTTTGACGTTTCACTTAAACCCCACGAGAAAATTTATTAATCCGTTATCGAGTCATCAAATTGGCTACGTTTTGACGTTACAGTTTTCAAAATCCAACTCGCAGTTTGGCAGTTGTGACCTTTCCAAAATCAAAATCGCGATTTTGTTGCCTTTAAACTTGGAAAATATGAGATTTTGACGTTTCACTTAAACCCCACGAGAAAATTTATTAATCCGGTATTGAGTCATCAAATTGGCTACATTTTGACATTACAGTTTTCAAAATCCAACACCCAGTTTGGCAGTTGTGACCTTTAGAAAATCAAAATCGCGATTTTCTTGCCTTTAAACTTGGAAAATATGAGATTTTGCCGTTTCACTTTAATCCCACAAGAAAATTTATTAATCCGTTATTGAATCATCAAATTGGCTACATTTTGACATTACAGTTTTCAAAATCCAACACCCAGTTTGGCAGTTGTGACCTTTAGAAAATCAAAATCGCGATTTTCTTGCCTTTAGACTTGGAAAATATGAGATTTTAACGTTTCACTTAAATCCCACGAGAAAATTTATTAATCCGGTATTGAGTCATCAAATTGGCTACATTTTGACACTACAGTTTTCAAAATCCAACACCCAGTTTAGCAGTTGTGACCTTTCCAAAATCAAAATCACGATTTTATTGCCTTTAAACTTGGAAAATATGAGATTTTGACGTTTCACTTTAACCCCACGAGAAAAATTTCTTAATCCGTTATTGAATCATCCAATTGGCTACATTTTGACGTTACAGTTTTCAAAATCCAACACCCAGTTTGGCAGTTGTGACCTTTCCAAAATCAAAATCGCGATTTTGTTGCCTTTAAACTTGGAAAATATGAGATTTTGACGTTTCACTTTAATCCCACGAGAAAATTTCTTAATCCGTTATTGAATCATCAAATTGGCTACATTTTGACATTACAGTTTTCAAAATCCAACACCCAGTTTGGCAGTTGTGACCTTTCCAAAATCAAAATCGCGATTTTGTTGCCTTTAAACTTGGAAAATATGAGATTTTGACGTTTCACTTTAACCCCACGAGAAAAATTTCTTAATCCGTTATTGAATCATCCAATTGGCTACATTTTGACGTTACAGTTTTCAAAATCCAACACCCAGTTTGGCAGTTGTGACCTTTCCAAAATCAAAATCGCGATTTTGTTGCCTTTAAACTTGGAAAATATGAGATTTTGACGTTTCACTTTAATCCCACGAGAAAATTTCTTAATCAGTTATTGAATTACATGAAATTGGCTACATTTTGAGTTTTTAATTTTCAAAATCCAACACCTAGTTTGACAGTGGTGACCTTTCCAAAATCAAAATCGCGATTTTGTTGCCTTTAAACTTGGAAAATATGAGATTTTGACGTTTCACTTTAATCCCACGAGAAAATTTCTTAATCAGTTATTGAATTACATGAAATTGGCTACATTTTGAGTTTTTAATTTTCAAAATCCAACACCTAGTTTGACAGTGGTGACCTTTCCAAAATCAAAATCGCGATTTTGTTGCCTTTAAACTTGGAAAATATGAGATTTTGACGTTTCACTTTAATCCCACGAGAAAATTTCTTAATCAGTTATTGAATTACATGAAATTGGCTACATTTTGAGTTTTTAATTTGCAAAATCCAACACCTAGTTTGACAGTGGTGACCTTTCCAAAATCAAAATCGCGATTTTGTTGCCTTTAAACTTGGAAAATATGAGATTTTGACGTTTCACTTTAATCCCACGAGAAAATTTCTTAATCAGTTATTGAATTACATGAAATTGGCTACATTTTGAGTTTTCAATTTTCAAAATCCAACACCTAGTTTGGCAGTTGTGAGCCTTCAAAAGTCAAATTCGCGATTGTGTTGTCTTTCAATTTGAAAAACATGAGATTTTGACGTTTCACTTTAATCTCACAAGAAATTTTTTTAATTTTGACTTTTCAATTTTCAAAATCCAACACCTAGTTTGACAGTTGTGTAGCTTTCGAAAATCAAAATCGCGATTTAGCTGTCTTTCGACTTGGAAAACATGAGATTTTGATGTTTCACTTTAATCCCACACAAAAATTTCTTAGTCAGTTATTGACTTACATGAAATTGGTTACATTTTGAGTTTTCAATTTTCAAAATCCAACACCCAGTTTGGCAGTTGTATAACTTTCGAAAATCAAAATGAGATTTTGACGTTTCACTTTAATCCCACGAGAAAATTTCTTAATCAGTTATTGAATTACATGAAATTGGCTACATTTTGAGTTTTTAATTTTCAAAATCCAACACCTAGTTTGACAGTTGAATAGCTTTCGAAAATCAAAATTGCAATTTTGTTGTCTTTCAATTTGAAAAACATGAGACTTTGACGTTTCACTTTAATCCCACAAGAAAATTTCTTAATTTTGACGTTTCAATTTTCAAAATCCAACACCTAGTTTGACAGTTGTGTAGCTTTCGAAAATCAAAATCGCGATTTTGCCGTCTTTTGACTTAAAAAACATGAGATTTTGACGTTTCACTTTAATCCCACACAAAAATTTCTTAATCAGTTATTAAATTACATGAAATTGGCTACATTTTGAGTTTTCAATTTTCAAAATCCAACACCTAGTTTGGCAGTTGTGAGCTTTTGAAAGTCAAAATCGCGATTTTGTTGTCTTTCAATTTGAAAAACATGAGACTTTTACGTTTCACTTTAATCCCACTTGAAAATTTTTTAACTTTGACGTTTCAATTTTCAAAATCCAACACCAAGTTTGGCAGTTGAGTAACTTTAAAAAATCAAAATCGCGTTTTTGCTGTCTCGACATCTAAAACATGCGATTTTGACGTTTCACTTTAATCACACACGAAAATTTCTTAATCAGTTATTGAATTACATGAAATTGGCTACATTTTGAGTTTTCAATTTTCAAAATCCAACAACTAATTTGGCAGTTGTGAGCTTTTGAAAGTCAAAATGGCGATTTTGTTGTCTTTCAATTTGAAAAACATGAGATTTTGACGTTTCACCTTAATCTCACACAAAAATGTCTTAATTTTGACGTTTCAATTTTCAAAATCCAACACCTAGTTTGATGGTTATGTAACTGTCGAAAATCAATCTGTCTTTCGACTTGGAAAACATAAGAATTTGACGTTTCACTTTAATCCCACAAGAAAATTTCTTAATCCGTTACTATTGAATTAAATGAAGTTGGCTACATTTTGACGTTTCAATTTTCAAAATCCAACACATAGTTTGGCAGTTGCGTAACTTGAGAAAATAAAAATCGCGTTTTTGCTGTCTTTAGGTTTGGAAAACATGAGATTTTGACGTTTTATTTTAATCCCACAAGAAAATTTCCTTATCAGTTATTGAATTACATCAAATTGGCTACATTTTGACGTTTCAATTTTCAAAATCCAACACATAGTTTGGCAGTTACATAACTTGCGAAAATCAAAATCGGGTTTTTGCTGTCTTTAGGTTTGTAAAACATGAGATTTTGACGTTTTACTTTAATCCCACTTGAAAATTTCTTAATCAGTTATTGAATAACATCAAATTGGTTACATTTTGACGTTTCAATTTTCAAAATTCAACACCTAGTTTGGCAGTTGCGTAACTTGCGAAAATCAAAATCGTGTTATTGCTGTCTTTAGTTTTGGAAAACATGAGTTTTGACGTTTTACTTTAATCCCACAAGAAAATTTCTTAATCAGTTATTGAATTACATCAAATTGGCTACATTTTGACGTTTCAATTTTTTAAATCCAACACCTAGTTTGGCAGTTGCGTAACTTGCGAAAATCAAAATCGCGTTTTTGCTGTTTTTAGGTTTGGAAAACATGAGATTTTGACGTTTTACTTTAATCCCACGAGAAAATTTCTTAATCAGTTATTGAATTACATCAAATTGGTTACATTTTGACGTTTCAATTTTCAAAATTCAACAACTAGTTTGGCAGTTGCGTAACTTGCGAAAATCAAAATCGCATTTTTGCTGTCTTTAGGTTTGGAAAACATGAGATTTTGACGTTTTACTTTAATCCCACAAGAAAATTTCCTAATCAGTTATTGAATTACATCAAATTGGCTACATTTTGACATTTTAATTTTCAAAATCCAACACCTAGTTTGGTAGTTGTGAGCTTTTGAAAATCAAAATCGCGTTTTTGCTGTCTTTAGGTTTAGAAAACATGAGATTTTCACGTTTTACTTTAATCTCACAAGAAAATTTCTTAATTTTTTTTGCATTTGTGCAATTTTCAAAAGTCAAAATCGCGATGCCAAATGCATCCATTAATTACAATAACTCAATTATAACGATGACATAATCAGATTATTGGTGTGAAAACTGAAAACCCATCGAGCGTAATAAACACTTAATAAAATGTTATTGGAAGCGTACAAATGGCCGTGGATGTACATAAAGGGTATATTAAGGGCCATTATTCCCTTATCAGGGGATCAGATAAAAACGTGTTCATTGTGATGCGACCACCCACACCGCGATAAACCCCCCACCCCCCCTACACGAAACATAACTGGACGTCATCACTTGTCAGCGAACACAATAACTAATGTATTATGCATTACAGTATCAACAACGAAATCTGTCTCGTGTACCTGCCAATCATGGGGGCACCACGGTCTCCATCACGTCCCCATGGTAACCGATTGTTCTGCCCGTGTTTCATTTATATTCTTGCGTGAATGTGTTCGGTAATTTGTCGTGCTGTGTCTATGTATTTATCTAGATTGTAATTTTTAGATAATTTATAGGCTACGCTAATACGGACTCGTGCTCTTTTGTTGCGTCTCGGATAATCGCGGCGGCGACGCCACGACTCCATTATGTCGGCCGAGACGCATTGTCTTTCTGCGTGGGTTTGGTTATGCAAAAAGAAAAAAAATTGAATTTGAGGAAGCAGCTTCGACATTTATGACATCTGTGTTATAAATCATCCGATGAATCTTGTTGGGACAAAGGAACATTATTGGTAATCGTAAAACGGTTTGAATGGATGTGAAATTATATTAAATTTTAATGACCAGGTAATTTAATAATAATTTGCTGAGCAGTGGCGGCTCGTGGAATATGTTGATGGTAGAGCCACTTATACAATCTCATTTTTTTGAAGAAGGAAAGAACGATTTATCTTCCTAAACTGGCGAAAAAGTGTTTTAAGAATTATTTAAAAATTCTTGCTGTGCCATGGCTCCTTGGCTCTATATAACGAGCCGCCACTGTTGCTGAGCATAGAATTTAAAGTTCGTTTACTTTAGGCAAATTAAGGAAAATATATCTGAAAAAGCAGTTTTTGGAATTAAACAACAATTTAATAGTGGACTTATTGTTACATCAAAAACTGTTTAACAATGGGCGTTATTGTTAAACAGTTGTTTGCTCATTGTTAAACGGTTGAAAATTTACTTGCCACGGTTGACAGTACTTAGAACATGACGGGTGTCAGTTAGTGTTTGTTCGGCCGAACGTTCGTCTTCAAGTTTCAAGGTTATCACCGATTCCAGAGCAAATCACACTCGTTGTGAAAACATTGCCAAGAAAAATATTAATAAGCCAATAACACCAGACACTCACCAGAGTCGCCCGTTAACTGTTTTTTTTTCTTTTTTGCAGAACCGCTCTCGCCACGGACTCTGAAGATTTATCGCGTCGCATTTATTGTTTCTTTTGATGGATTATGAGGTCCGCGAAGAGACGGACCGAAAGCATTTTTATGCGGAAAGTAATGGGCGCAGGCCTTCTCCGAAACCAGGCGACACAGGCGTTCTACAAGCTGAGGAAAAAAGTGACATTTCATCGCCGGTCGCAACTTGTCCGAGAGGAGAGCAAAAAGTGTTACGCTTTGATTGCAGGTGAGACGAGATCTGGCCGCTTGTTTCCACTCGTTTCGACACATCGGAATGGAGTCGTGTCCGACCAGCAGATCTCGAAATTGCGCAGAGATTTTGATTAACTCCTTCATCGCCTTTGCAATTTTAACCCTGAATTTTGTGACTCTAGTCAATAGAGAACAAATATTTTTTTTTTTACATAGGCCACACCGTCACACACGGATAGGAAGCAAAAATGGCAAAATTGGCATAAATAATCTTTTGTACAAACCTAGTCAATAGAGACAGCAAAATTTGGCACATATTTTGTAGAAATCTTCTAATGGCCCTTAATCTTGCCAAATGGTCCTGCTATTCCTTCCCCTTTTAGATTCAGCATTTGCGTGCCTAAAACAAGTCTACGTGGATGGCATTGACGTTTTTATAGAACCACGTACATCGGGTTGGATTTTGAACGCGGGAAATTTAAATCCGTGAGATTGTCAAGGCGGGAAATTTAAATCTAGGAGATTGTCAAGGCGGGAAATTTCAGAAACCTTCTACGAAAAAATCAGCTTTAGGTTTTATGGGCTCTAATAAACATGTTGACAGCTGAAAATTCTGACCAGCAGATCGTGAAATTGCGCAGTGATTCTGATTAACTCCTTCATCGCCTTTGCAATTTTAACCTTAAATTTTGTCAAGAACAATTTTTTTTTTACATAGGCCTGAGCCACACCGTCACACACGACAAGGAAGCAAAAATGGCAAAATTGGCATAAATAATCTTTTGTACAAACCTTTTATGAAAAAATCAGCTATGCGTTTTATGGAGTCTTAGAAAGAAATAAACATGTTGACAGTTGAAAATTCTGATGGACGCTTAATTAACAAACAATACCAACTTCCACTCTAACCAAACATTTGCCCCAAAATACAGCCTATAACTATACGCTGAAATATGATGCAACCAATAATTAAAATCCAATTTCTTCTCGTCGTCGTCGGGCGGAAAATCGCCTCTTCTCGGAAAACGAGAGCATCTGCCCGCCTCCTCTTGCGAAGTAATCACCTCGGTGCGCGCTTATCGCGAAACTGCATCGTTCGCAGTTTATTCGCCCGCCCGAAAAGTCGCATTAAGGTATGTAAATCGTTTTATTTTTCATGCACCGAAACCTTTAATTATAAAGATATCGGGGACCGCAAGAGGTTCGCACGGGACGCTTCCGCGAACGCACTGCAGATGGCGTTTTATGGGCTTCGCGAACAGGATTCAATTATGAGACGATCGCCCAGCTCTCGATTATTCGGGTAATATTCTTGTACGACGTGTAAAAGGGTAATATCTTGTATAATACGTCACGTTTAAGCAAGCTCTGAAAAGACGAACAGCTGGCTGCGCTAATAACGAATGAATTTTATTTGCGTTTACACGAGCTCTGGACAGCTGTTTGATTGAGGTGTGTAAATTAGAAGGGCTAGTAATGAATGAACTTGATTTAAAATGGTCAAGAATTATTAGCAAAGGATTACAAGTGTACCATCAACTGCATAAATCCAATCGTTCTTGTTTTAAGCACACAAATGCTGGATCTAGAATGGAATGGTACAACAGGAACATTAAGGGCCGTTAAGGAGGGAGGAAAGCTTACGCGTGGGACAGGGAAGTCTCTAAATGTGATGAACCAACGCTGAATAAAGTGAACGTTCCGAGATTCAAATTTCCCGCCTTGAAAATATCCCAGATTTAAATTTCCCGCGTTAAAAATCCAACCCGTTGAACCTCGCACTAAAAACGACAATGCCGTCCACGTAGGCTTGTTTTAAGGACACAAATGTTCAATCTAGAATTGGAAGGACTGACAGGAACATTTGGACAAAACTATGGGCCGTTGAGGAGGAAGGGACGGGAAAGTCTCTAAACGTTCATGATATTTTTGATGAAGTAATGCTGAATAAAGTAAACGTTGCGAAATTGCAATTTCCCGCCGTAAAAATATCCCAGATTTAAATTTACCGCCTTGACAATCTCCCAGATTTAAATTTCCCGCCTTGAAAATCTCCAAGATTTAAATTTCCCGCCTTGACAATCTCCCAAATTTAAATTTCCCGCGTTAAAAATCCAACCCGATGAACCTGGTACTATAAAAACGACAATGCCATCCACGGAGACTTGTTTTAAACACACAAATGCTGAATCTAAAATGGGAAGGAATAGCAGGAACATTTGGCAAGATTAAGGGCCGTTAAGGAGGAAGGGAAGCATACTCGAGGGACAGAAAAGTCTCCAAACATTCACGATATTTTTGATGAACTAATGCTGAATAAACGTTCCGAGACTGAAATTTCCCGCCTTGACAATCTCCAAGATTTAAATTTCCCGCCTTGAAAATCTCCCAGATTTAAATTTCCCGCGTTAAAAATCCAACCCGATGTACGTGGTTCTATAAAAACGTAAATGCCATCCGCGGAGACTTGTTTTAAACACACAAATGTTGAATCTAAAATGGGAAGGAATAGCAGGAACATTTGGCAAGATTAAGGGCCGTTAAGGAGGAAAGGAAGCATACCCGAGGGACCCAAACATTCACGATATTTTTGATAAACCAATGCTGAATAAAGTGAACGTTACGAGACTGAAATTTCCCACCTTGAAAATCTCCAAGATTTAAATTTCCCGCCTTGAAAATCTCTAACATTTAAATTTCCCGCGCTCAAAATCCAACCAGATGAACGATAATGGCGTCCACGTTGACGAGACATAACATGAGGCGGCGTTTCTAAGCCCAAATGGCATGGACTGCTAATGGCCATTCTGAGATGTTCTCTATACATCTTTTTCTTCTATCTTCACCTGACGAGTTCCGGAAGCCAAGTTGAGAGTTAAATTTGAAAATAATTATTGACACCGACAAATTTGTCGGTGTCAATAAAACTCCAAGTTTGACTTAAGTCAAACTTGGAGTTGTTTTTAGGAACTAAGAAAAAAACACGCGGCTTTTTGTTCATGGCCTGCATTGACTATTTTTTTCGATTTCACGGTATTATCTTTTCATACACAACCCTTTCTAAGCCGGCTGTGGCGTTTTTAAGCCCAAATGGCGAGAATTCATGATGGTCGAACGAGCCTGAAAAAAGTCTTGAAAAGGTCATAAAAAAAGAGTCTTTAAAGGAGTCCTAGGAAAGGTCCTAAATAAGAATCCTGAGCGAAAGTCCTGAAAAAAGTCTCGAAACAAAGTCCTGAAAAAGAATTCCTGAAAAGATTCATGAAAATAAAGTCCTGTATAACAATCCTGACAAAAATCCTTAAAAAAAAACCTAAAAAAGCCCTGAGAAAGTCTTAAAAAATAGTCCAGAAAGTAGTCTAGTAAAGTCCTGATGAAAGATTCCTGACAAAAATCTTGAAAAAAAAACCTAAAAAAGCCCTGAAAAAGTCTTAAAAAATAGTCCAGAAAATAGTCTAGTAAAGTCCTGAAGAAAGATTCCTGACAAAAATCCTGAAAAAAAAAACCTAAAAAAGCCCTGAGAAAGTCCTAAAAAATAGTCCAGAAAATAGTCTAGTAAAGTCCTGAAGAAAGATTCCTGACAAAAATCCTTAAAAAAAAACCTAAAAAAGCCCTGAGAAAGTCTTAAAAAATAGTCCAGAAAATAGTCTAGTAAAGTCCTGAAGAAAGATTCCTGACAAAAATTCTGAAAAAAAAACCTAAAAAAGCCCTGAAATAGTCTTAAAAAATAGTCTAGAAAATAGTCTAGTAAAGTCCTGAAGAAAGATTTCTGATAAAAATCCTTAAAAAAAAACCTAAAAAAGCCCTGAGAAAATCTTAAAAAATAGTCCAGAAAATAGTCTAGTAAAGTCCTGAAGAAAGATTTCTGATAAAAATCCTTAAAAAAAAACCTAAAAAAGCCCTGAGAAAATCTTAAAAAATAGTCCAGAAAATAGTCTAGTAAAGTCCTGATGAAAGATTCCTGACAAAAATCCTAAAAAAAAACCTAAAAAAGCCCTGAAAAAGTATTAAAAAATAGTCTAGAAAATAGTCTAATAAAGTCCTGAAGAAAGATTTCTGATAAAAATCCTTAAAAAAAACCTAAAAAAGCCCTGAGAAAATCTTAAAAAATAGTCCAGAAAATAGTCTAGTAAAGTCCTGATGAAAGATTCCTGACAAAAATCCTAAAAAAAAAAACCTAAAAAAGCCCTGAGAAAGTCTTAAAAAATAGTCCAGAAAATAGTCTAGTAAAGTCCTGATGAAAGATTCCTGACAAAAATCCTAAAAAAAAAAACCTAAAAAAGCCCTGAGAAAGTCTTAAAAAATAGTCCAGAAAATAGTCTAGTAAAGTCCTGCCTGATGAAAGATTCCTGACAAAAATCCTAAAAAAAAAACCCAAAAAAGCCCTGAAAAAGTCTTAAAAAATAGTCCAGAAAATAGTCTAGTAAAGTCCTGAAGAAAGATTCCTGACAAAAATCCTAAAAAAAAAAACCTAAAAAAGCCCTGAGAAAGTCTTAAAAAATAGTCCAGAAAATAGTCTAGTAAAGTCCTGCCTGATGAAAGATTCCTGACAAAAATCCTAAAAAAAAACCCAAAAAAGCCCTGAAAAAGTCTTAAAAAATAGTCCAGAAAATAGTCTCATAAAAAAAGTCCTGAATAACAGTCCTGACAAAAATCCTGAAAAAAAACCTAAAAAGCGCTGAGAAAGTTTTAAAAAATAGTCCAGAAAATAGTCTGGTAAAGTCCTGAAGAAAGATTCCTGACAAAAATCCTAAAAAAAAAATCCTGAAAAAAGTCTGGAAAATAGTCTACAAAAAAGCCCTGAAAACAAGTCCCGAAAAAACCTGAAAAAGCCCCGAAAAGAATTCCTTCAAAAATATCGTTAAAAAGACCTAAAAAAGGTCCCGAAAGAAAAGTTCTGTAACAATCCTAAACAGTCTTGAAAAGAGGTCTGAAAGAAATCCTGAAAACAAACGTTAAAAAAGTCCCAAAAACCATCCCGAAAAAGTGCCGAAAAACAATTGCTCCAATAGTTCTGAAAAAGTGCCATTAAAAAATTCTGAAAAAAAGTTCTAAAGGAATCCAGAAAAAAGTCTTAAAAGAGAAGTCCCGACAAAAATTTTGAAAAAAAGCTTGAAAATAAAATGTCTTTAAAAATGGCCCGAAAAAAATCCGAAAAAAGGTCTTCAAAAGGTCCTAGAAAAAGAAGTCCTGGAAAAAGTGCTGAACTAAGTCCTAAAAAAGTCCTGAAACTAAAGTCTTGAACAAAATGCTGAAAGAAGACCTAAAAACTTCCAAAAAACAAAAAAAAAACACCCACTTCCGGTGTACAAAATTTCACCAAAAGCTTTGCAATTCTTCGGATTATCAAATAAAGCTTATGTTTAAAGTTTCATGTTTATTCCTGAAAGTAATCATATTCACTTACTCCGTTACGAAGTACGAGAAAGTAGCGTGATCGTGAATTTTTTTTTACGGAAATATCCGTTTTGGATGCCATTTCAACAATTTCTGGAATTTTTTTTGTGTCTGTGTTTGTGTGTGTTCAAGTTCCGAGTGTTGCCATTTTGTTTTTTGTTGATATATCAATTGTTTTAGTGGGATGCTAAAATAATAAATATAAAAAATAAATATATTTTGAGATTTTGAAAGAAATTGCACTTGCAATTTTTAATGATATTTAATAAAAAAAATGTAATCGCAGTATTTCAACCGTTTTTCAATTTTTCAAGTTTCGATAAATTGAAGAAATTTGAAAAATTCGTTCACCATCTTATTTAACTATTCAATTTATTTTAATAATTGCGAAAAAAAAACGAATTCGAGTCACAATTGTTCTTCATTTTTTCAGCTATAAGTTTCGAACGAGTGAAGAAATTTCGAAAATTCGCTCGCCAGTTTACTCTGCTCTTCAAGTTCTTTTGATTACCGTGAAAAATGTGAATTCGAGTCGAGATTGCTTTTTAGTTTTTCGGCTATAAGTTTCGAACAAGTGAAGAAATTTCGAAAATTCGTTCACCATCTTATTTAACTATTCAATTTCTTTTGATAATTGCGAAAAAAACGAATTCGAGTCACAATTGTTCTTCAGTTTTTCAGCTATAAGTTTCGACGAAATGAAGAAATTTCGAAAATTCGCTCGCCAGTTTGCTCCGCTCTTCAAGCTCTTTCGATTACCGTGAAAAATGTGAATTCGAGTCGAGATTGTTTTTCAGTTTTTCGGCTATGAGTGAACAAGTGAAGAAATTTAGAAAATTCGATCGCCAGTTCACTCCACTCTTCAAACTCTTGATTATCGTAGAAAGTGTGAAAAATGTGAGTCGCGATTGTTTTTCAGTTTGTCAGCTGTAAGTTTCGAATAAGTGAATGAATTTCGATAACTCGATCACCATCTTACTCAACTCTTCCGCTTTTCTGATGACTGCGAAAAAATCGAATTCGAGGCACAATTCGTTTTTTAGTTTCTCGGCTATAGTTTTGAAGAAATTTCCAATTTATAAAATTTTACTCAAGTTTTTCGGCTGAGTTTTGAACAATCGAAGCAATTTCTAAAATTCGCTCTCGATTTTACTCCCCCTTTTCGAGCTCGTTCGATTACAGCGAAAAGATCGAATTTGTTTTTCAGTATTTTTTTGCTGTAGAACGAATAAAGAAATTTTGAAAATTCTCACAGATTTATTTTGATTACAACAGAAAAAAAAACAAACTTAAGTCGCAATGGTTTTTCAGCTATAAGAATTGAAGAATTGAAGAAATTTTGAAAATGTTTTCACTACTTTGATCAAAATAGTTTTATTTTACTCTTCAAACTATTTTGATTACAACAGAAAAAAAAACAAACTTCAGTCGCAATTGTTTTTCAGCTGTAAGAATTGAAGAATTGAAGAAATTTCGAAAATGTTTTCACTATTTTGATCAAAATAGTTTTACTTTACTCTTCAAACTATTTTGATTACAACAGAAAAAAAACAAACTTCAGTCGCAATGGTTTTTCAGATATAAGAATTGAAGAATTGAAGAAATTTCGAAAATGTTTTCACTACTTTACTTCTTCAAGCTCTTTTGAATGCGAATTCAAGTTGCGATGGTTTTACAGTTTTCCAGCTATAAGTTTCGAAAATTTGTTCATCATCTTAACTACTCTAGGAAACAATGAATTCGAGTCGCAATTGTTCTTCATTTTTTTTAGCTACAAGTGAAGACATTTCTAGAAGTAACTATGGATGAATTTATTACAGACCGAAAAATACCAAAACGAGTAAAACAATGGATAAAGGTTCGGGCACGTTAACACGGGTATTCCGTGGGCGAACGCGGCCATCGTCATTTTTTCTTCTCGATTGGTCCGACGACGCGACCGGTGGTAACTGGAGGACAATCTCCGGTGGAGATCGGCTGGAGGGAGCCCAAAGTAGCTATAAATTGAGTGTTTTTGAAGAGAACCCAACCCGATACGGACCCGACAGATAAGCCGGGGCCTTTTATAACGCGCGCACATAAAAAGGCCGCGCATTTGTTTTATGCTTCCAAGACAAATTGTCAACTTGGAGACGATGAGACTTTTTAATTAAGGCCATTAAGATCGGAACCGACTCTAAATTATACTTTTATACGGCGACGTTCCGTTCTTTACGAGTCAATATAATCCCCGTTCGCTCTCTTCTCGTCTTTACTATTTTATTTTACTTTTAATTTCCTCCGCCAATCGCCGCGCGGAGGAGTAATTACATCCACCTCCGGATGGGATCGAGTTTCCACTAAATAAAAATGCACTCATTCTGGCTGTAAACATTTATCGGCTCTCATTTACTAGACGTAAAGCAAAGTCTTCTCTATTTTGCCGACAGGGAATTAATACGGGAATTTTATCTCCTGCGCTTTTGTGTCAAAATCATTTTAAAGGTGGCGGAATCTATTGCCTGAATGTTGTACTAAGAATTCCAATGGCGGCAAATATAACAATAATAATGTAAACATCAAAGTAGGTGAACTGTGAATCAATTTTCTATTTTATAATTTTGACGTTTTAAACGTCAGTTTTATCCGCTCGATGTACATTTAAAATATGATTTCAATTGATAATAAACGATGAAAACGTAAATATAAATGATGATACCATGGGAGAAAGTAACATGATGGCGACATCACCATTTTTTTTTATTTTCACAAAATGATATCTGATCGTGATACATGTTTAATTTCCTTTTCGTTTTTCTTTTACAACTCATGCGGCGAACTGTACATTTGAAACTTCGATTTTTGAAAAGGGCCCCGTTTGGCGTTTTCCCATCGTCCCATTCGACTGTTCTCAATGAGGGACTAATGGAATCGACTAATGCGCCCATTGTGTGCACACGTTACGTGGATGCACAACAGATACAGATTACCTACAAAACTGGAAGCCATAATGGTAACAAGATTCCACCCTATATATAACCGCGGGGTGCCATTTGTGGCGTACGAAACGCATACATCATTCGCACCCCTCCTTCGCTTCCAACGAACGATTTACTCTCGTTGGCCGTTAAATTTTTCGGACTCCATAATAAACAATAATTGGCGGATTAAATTTCACGAGACGATGTATCAATTGCGGTCAAATTGGCCGGTGCGATGCGAAAATATGGCCGGCCACTTAGGCCGCAGAACAGGATTTTCTATATTTATCGGTCGTTAAACGTGGACGTAGTTTTCATAAAATCTTGAATTTATTTTGCAAAAAAAAAAAAACGTTGCCGTTTATAATTGCCCGCGTTGTTTTTTTTATAGTCCCGGGGTTTAATTTATTTTCGCAAAAAGCTTATTCTTTATAAATACCTGCTGATTTCGAAAATGAAGAAAAAAATATAGGTCACCGTTAAAAAAAATGAAGTTGTACATCATTGCGCTTACACGCGATGACTTAGGAGACATTAAATACTGCCTTTTGGTGAAGCACTTCCAACCAAACAACTTTTATTTGAAACATTTTTCGGTAAACTCTAAAATAAAAAAGTTGTATCAATATTTCGATGCTACTGGTATCCCACAGGAATCAAATTTGCGACCGCTAATATTTATAATTTACATTAACGATACAGTTGACCATATGACGTTATTCAAGAAAGGCCGCTGATTTCAAAAATGAAGAAAAAAATATAGGTTACCTTTAAAAAATCTGAAGTCGTTAATGGTTGCGCTTACACGTGATGACGTAGGAAAAAATAAATGCGATATTTATCTAAAACATTTTTAACCTAATAAATTTGATTTGAAAAAAATATATGTTACCGCTAAAAAAACTGAAGTTGTACATCATTGCGCTTACACGTGATGACTTAGGAGACATTAAATACTGCCTTTGGATAAAGCACTTCTAACCAAACAACTTTTATTTGAAACATTTTTCGGTAAACTCTAAAATAAAAAAGTTGTATCAATATTTCGATGCTACTGGTATCCCACAGGAATCAAATTTGCGACCGCTAATATTTATAATTTACATTAACGATACAGTTGACCATATGACGTTATTCAAGAAAGGCCGCTGATTTCAAAAATGAAGAAAAAAATATAGGTTACCTTTAAAAAATCTGAAGTCGTTAATGGTTGCGCTTACACGTGATGACGTAGGAAAAAATAAATGCGATATTTATCTAAAACATTTTTAACCTAATAAATTTGATTTGAAAAAAATATATGTTACCGCTAAAAAAACTGAAGTTGTACATCATTGCGCTTACACGTGATGACTTAGGAGACATTAAATACTGCCTTTGGATAAAGCACTTCTAACCAAACAACTTTTATTTGAAACATTTTTCGGTAAACTCTAAAATAAAAAAGTTGTATCAATATTTCGCTGCTACTGGTATCCCACAGGGATCAAATTTGCGACCGCTAATATTTATAATTTGCATTAACGATACAGTTGACCATATGACGTTATTCAAGAAAGGCCGTTGATTTTAAAAATGAAGAAAAAAATATAGGTTACCTTTAAAAAATCTGAAGTCGTTAATGGTTGCGCTTACACGTGATGACGTAGGAGAAAATAAATGCGATATTTATCTAAAGCATTTCTAACCTAATAAATTTGATTTGAAAAAAATATAGGTTACCGCTAAAAAAACTGAAGTTGTACATCATTGCGCTTACACGTGATGACTTAGGAGACATTAAATACTGCCTTTGGATAAAGCACTTCTAACCAAACAACTTTTATTTGAAACATTTTTCGGTAAACTCTAAAATAAAAAAGTTGCATCAATATTTCGATGCTACTGGTATCCCACAGGGATCAAATTTGCGACCGCTAATATTTATAATTTGCATTAACGATACAGTTGACCATATGACGTTATTCAAGAAAGGCCGTTGATTTCAAAAATGAAAAAAAAAATATAGGTTACCTTTAAAAAATCTGAAGTCGTTAATGGTTGCGTTTACACGTGATGACGTAGGAGAAAATAAATGCGATATTTATCTAAAACATTTTTAACCTAATAAATTTGATTTGAAAATATATAGGTCACCGTTAAAAAAACTGAAGTTGTACATCATTGCGCTTACACGTGATAACGTAGGGGAAATTACACACGATATTTGTATAAAGCACTTCTAACCTAACAACTTTTATTTGAAACATTTTTCGATAAACTCCAAAATAAAGAAGTTAAAGCAATATTCCGATGCTACTGGTATCCCACAGGGATCAAATTTGCACCCGCGAATATTTAAAATTTGTATCTACGATATAGTTGACCATATACGTTGTTCAAAAAAGCCTGTTGATTTCAAAAATGAAGATTGCATCATTGCTGTAATCTGGTTTACCAAATCTTGGTATGAGCTGTTGGCATGCATAATGTTGATGGTGCGTGTGTGAGAGCGCCGAGTCGTCCAGAGAGCCGTTTCGATATTGATTTATTCATGTGATTTGTTACGGACGTATTATGGTGGTATTATTATGTCAAGTGATGTCGTGACGAACGCAAATAAGTCACCGTCGTGAATGTATTTATAATTGTAAACTAGACGGAAAATAAAATGGGCGGTCGGATGATGATTAAGTTGTGACCGTGTTACGAACGACGAAATATATTCGTGAGTTGCGTGAAAGACGGTGAAAATATTGCCATTAATAATAAAAAAAAACTGCTACAAAATAGTCTAAAGATTTTGTTACGAAATTAATAATAAAAACTGTACTAACTATGTAAAACGGCTACAAAATTGGCAATCAACTTTCTGGCACTAAAATTTTCTCATTGTCTTCCATTTACCATTGAAAAGTCAAGCAGATTACATGGGATACCCATCAAGACAGTTTCCAGATAAACAGAATAACATGTTATTAACACGAATCTGGTGTGCCGTGGCGTCGAAGAAGAAGAAGAAGAAGAAAAAAACATGTACGGGATATCACACATCGGATTCACGCGATCTTCCCAATTAAATCGCCGATGGCAATTAAAAGCCTTACGCGTTGCGTAAGAGAAACGAAATGGCGGAGAGCGGAACCGCCGCGTCTGTTCTAGCATGCATAATAATAACAAGGCACGGTTGTAAAATTGTAGAATGTCAATCATTGAATAATTTGCGGTTCGACGAGTCCGCCCACGGGAGCTAATGTTTGCTATCAACGCAAACACAAAGGATATTGAATATTTAACGAGTCGCGAGAGTGTGTAACGTTTCCAGATAACAATGGTCTTTTTTATGCCCCGCTTCCACGAGCACTCACCAACCACCATCGCCATTGTTGTTGGTACGCACAAAGTAAAGTCGGAGGTTTGTTCGAAAAAAGAAGAAAGGCTGCCCTTATTTGGTATACGCAAATGCTTCTTCTCACACCAGATTATAATAAAAGTACATATACTATAAACGGGATTCGGGAGTTAAGGAATTGAAATTGATAGGTTTTGATGATTGCTGGAGTTTTTGAGATGTTTGGGTAGAGTTTATTAAATGTCTTTGTTTAACTTTTCAATAATGGTAAAATTTTAGCTTCCTACTAAAACGTACTGACATCTTTCTTTGTTTAAAGCACGTCTTACCTTTATTTAAAGCATTTCTAACCCAATAAATTTGATTTGAAAAAAATATAGGTTATCGCTAAAAAAAACTGAAGTTGTCCATCATTACGCTTACACGTGATGACGTAGGGGAAATTAAATACGATATTTGTATAAAGCACTTCTAACCTAACAAATTTTATTTGAAATATTTTTCTGTAAACTCCAAAATAAGAAAGTTATATCAATATTTCGATCCTACGGGTATCCCACAGGGATCAAATTTGGACCCGCTAATATTGGGTAATTGTAACGATACGTTATTCGAGATTAGTTTACTAAAATTTCATACAACTGTCATAAGTTATGTGGAATTTACGGAGCTATTTCTGAAAATAATGCAGTTTTTTGCATCAAAATTTCTAGTACGGATACTTTTGTTAGTAAAAAGTTATGATAGATGTTTTGATAAATGCTAAAAAAAAGCATGCTATTCAAGGTCATGCCGTTCAAATTTCAAGTAAATTTCAGAAATGTGACATTTACAGAGTAATATATAGAAGTAGTGCATTTTCAACCATTCAAACTTCTCTTCAAGCGCTGAAATTTTTGTTACTACATAGATCTGATCATTTTCTTAGGGAAATTATAATGACAGGTTATTCAAGATAAATTTGTCCAATTTTCACACATATTTAGAAATAAATGTGGAATTTCCAGAAGAATCTCTGGAAAAGTGCACCAATTTTTTTTTATATAACGCAACTATTTTGTTTACTGCAGAGTTCAGATAATTAGCTTTTGATAATTTTAAAGAGTCATCATTCAAGATTAAATCGTCAAAATTACAAGCGTTTGTGGTGAGAAATGTGAAATTTATAAAGGAATTTCTGGAAATGTGCATTTTTTTTGGTCATCAAAATTTGTTGGCTAGTGCAGCCATTTTTTTACTGCAGATTTTAGGTAATTTGCTTTTGGTAATTTTAAAGAGTCGTTATTCAAGATTAAATCGTCAAAATTACAAGCGTTTGTGGTGAGAAATGTGAAATTTATAAAGAAATTTCTGGAACTGTGCATTTTTTTTGGTCATCAAAATTTGTTGGCTAGTGCAGCCATTTTTTTTACTGCAGAGTTTAGGTAATTTGCTTTTGATAATTTTAAAGAGTCGTCATTTAAGATTAAATCGTCAAAATTACAAGCGTTTGTGGTGAGAAATGTGAAATTTATAAAGAAAAATCTGGAAATGTGCATTTTTTTTTGGTCATCAAAATTTGTTGGCTAGTGCAGCCATTTTCTTACTGCAGAGTTTAGGTAATTGTAAAGAGTCTTCATTCAAGATTAAATCGTCAAAATTATAAGCGTTTGTGGTAAGAAATGTGAAATTTATAAAGAAATTTCTGGAAATGTGCATTTTTTTTGGTCATCAAAATTTGTTGGCTAGTGCAGCCATTTTTTTACTGCAGATTTTAGGTAATTTGCTTTTGGTAATTTTAAAGAGTCGTTATTCAAGATTAAATCGTCAAAATTATAAGCGTTTGTGGTGAGAAATGTGAAATTTATAAAGAAATTTCTGGAAATGTGCATTTTTTTTGGTCATCAAAATTTGTTGGCTAGCGCAGCCATTTTTTTACTGCAGAGTTTAGGTAATTGTAAAGAGTCTTCATTCAAGATTAAATCGTCAAAATTACAAGCGTTTGTGGTGAGAAATGTGAAATTTATAAAGAAATTTCTGGAAATGTGTATTTTTTTGGTCATCAAAATTTGTTGGCTAGTGCAGCCATTTTTTTACTGCAGATTTTAGGTAATTTGCTTTTGATAATTTTAAAGAGTCGTCATTTAAGATTAAATCGTCAAAATTACAAGCGTTTGTGGTGAGAAATGTGAAATTTATAAAGAAAAATCTGGAAATGTGCATTTTTTTTTGGTCATCAAAATTTGTTGGCTAGTGCAGCCATTTTCTTACTGCAGAGTTTAGGTAATTGTAAAGAGTCTTCATTCAAGATTAAATCGTCAAAATTACAAGCGTTTGTGGTGAGAAATGTGAAATTTATAAAGAAATTTCTGGAAATGTGCATTTTTTTTGGTCATCAAAATTTGTTGGCTAGTGCAGCCATTTTTTTACTGCAGATTTTAGGTAATTTGCTTTTGATAATTTTAAAGAGTCGTCATTTAAGATTAAATCGTCAAAATTACAAGCGTTTGTGGTGAGAAATGTGAAATTTATAAAGAAAAATCTGGAAATGTGCATTTTTTTTTGGTCATCAAAATTTGTTGGCTAGTGCAGCCATTTTCTTACTGCAGAGTTTAGGTAATTGTAAAGAGTCTTCATTCAAGATTAAATCGTCAAAATTATAAGCGTTTGTGGTAAGAAATGTGAAATTTATAAAGAAATTTCGGGAAATGTGCATTTTTTTTGGTCATCAAAATTTGTTGGCTAGTGCAGCCATTTTTTTACTGCAGATTTTAGGTAATTTGCTTTTGGTAATTTTAAAGAGTCGTTATTCAAGATTAAATCGTCAAAATTACAAGCGTTTGTGGTGAGAAATGTGAAATTTATAAAGAAATTTCTGGAAATGTGCATTTTTTTTGGTCATCAAAATTTGTTGGCTAGTGCAGCCATTTTTTTACTGCAGATTTTAGGTAATTTGCTTTTGGTAATTTTAAAGAGTCGTTATTCAAGATTAAATCGTCAAAATTACAAGCGTTTGTGGTGAGAAATGTGAAATTTATAAAGAAATTTCTGGAAATGTGCATTTTTTTTGGTCATCAAAATTTGTTGGCTAGCGCAGCCATTTTTTTTACTGCAGAGTTTAGGCAATTTAAAAGAGTCGTCATTCAAGATTAAATCGTCAAAATTACAAGCGTTTTTGGTGAGAAATGTGAAATTTATAAAGGAATTTCTGGAAATGTGTATTTTTTTGGTCATCAAAATTTGTTGGCTAGCGCAGCCATTTGTTTAGGTAATTTGCTTTTGGTAATTTTAAAGCGTCGTCATTCAAGATTAAATCGTCAAAATTACAAGCGTTTGTGGTGAGAAATGTGAAATTTATAAAGGAATTTCTGGAAATGTGCATTTTTTTTGGTCATCAAAATTTGTTGGCTAGCGCAGCCATTTTTTTGACTGCAGAGTTTAGGTAATTTGCTTTTGGTAATTTTAAAGAGTCGTCACTCAAGATTAAATCGTCAAAATTACAAGCGTTTTTGGTGAGAAATGTGAAATTTATAACGGAATTTCTGGAAATGTGCATTTTTTTGGTCATCAAAATTTGTTGGCTAGCGCAGCCATTTTTTTACTGCAGAGTTTAGGTGATTTTAAAGAGTCGTCATTCAAGATTAAATCGTCAAAATTATAAGCGTTTGTGGTGAGAAATGTGAAATTTATGAAGAAATTTCTGGAAATGTGAATTTTTTTGGTCATCCAAATTTGTTGGCTAGCGCAGCCATTTTTTTTACTGCAGAGTTTAGGTAATTTGCTTTTGGTAATTTTAAAGAGTCGTTAATAAAATCAAATTGTCAAAATTAGAAGTGTTTGTATTGATAAATGTGAAATTTGTAAAAGAATTTCTGGAAATGTATATTTTTTCTTATCAAAATTTGTTATCTAACGCAGCCATTTTTGTTACTGCAGAAGTCAGATTGATTTTGTCAAAATTTCAATTATTAATCAGTGCAATTTTTGGGCATCAAAATTTGCCTTTTTTTGCTGCAATTTTTGTTCTGGTAATTTTCTTCGGAAAACTATATTAACACGTAATCTGTCAAAAATTTTAAGCATCTATTCAATTCATTGTGGAATTCCAGGAACAATTTCCAATTTTTGCGCTTCAAAATTTGTCTTCTAATTCGACCATTTTTTATTTATTTATTTATTTAAAATATATACGGGAAACCCCTTTTTACAAAGAAAATACAATTTGTAAGTGCGAAAAAAAGAAAAACTACAAAATTCTAGCGCTATTAATCTAAGGTTATTAAATATTAAAAGTGTATATAATATGTAACTGTAACTGTAAGTTCAGATAATTACCTTCGGATGCGTTATTCTAATTTTTTGTTTCACAATTACAAACATTTGCCAAAAGATGGTATTTTTCCTTTATGAAACATTCCTAAAACCGTCAAAAATAAGTCTTGTGAAGACAAAGATTTATTATTAACTATTTCCTGGTTATTTTATTTAGTAGAACGAACGAGAATCAGTGGCGTAATTAAGCGATGTAAAACCCCTTGAAATTCGAAGTTACGACACTGATATAATAAGTTAATTACTTTATGTTAATTACTTAATTACTTTACAATAATTATATTGATTTGGATGAAATGTCTTGATTTCCATAAAATAGAAATGTTTAGGTTTTATACGAAACACTTTATCTCCCAAATGTTCTCTTCGGTTCGTGGCACAATTTTTTAACAGTTTACCGCCTTTTTTTTTTCAAGTAACATAGCGACCAGACTATAGTCTGAATCGGGATAATATGGCATGTGAGGGAAGTGTCTCTCTCCTTTGAGGCCTAGAATTCATTGGTGCGAGATTTATCGGCTAACAATATTTACATGTGTGGACGACTTCATTGACGCGGGTAATATTTCAGCGGTTCTCGTTCTCGTTGCTTCGATCTCCCTTTATATTTACCAGATATGCCACTTTAAGTCAAGTTTGCCTATACATAATTTTCAGCCAGAAACATTATTTAAGTGCAGAATACCTGTTGGGACCAATCAATCTCGAGGCCAAAAAAAAAATAGCCGACCTCGGCCCATCTATTAGCATGCATTAGTTTTTTTTTTTCGGAAAAGTTACAGGTCGGCGCAACAAGGAGAAGGCACAAAGCAACCAGAAAGACATTTATTCCCGTGCTGACAGTGTTGATCCCGAAGAGATACAGAATGCCACACAGCTCGACGCCGCGGGACGTCCCCCTATTAAACCCGTCGGGCCTTACAACGGGCCACGCTAAGGCCCAAACTCGCCGTGCCATCTTGACGCTTTAATGCAGGTATTTACATGATACATGATATACAGGTGAGGTGCAGTCAAAACATGCCACGCTGCTTAAAACGATATGCCGCCCCTTTGTGTTCCTCGCCACTGTCTCTCTCTAGCGGGCGTTTCGGAGATTTCCCCCAAGATTTCTCGCAATCGTGGATCCTTGGGGTATCCCGGGGTATCGCGTTTCTGCCGCTCTCGCCCTGTTGTCTCTATTATCTCGCATCCATCATTCCGAACATTAAAAGACACTTTTACGTCGTCCGAAAGCGGAGGAGCTAATAATTTTATCCGTCTTTTCAATGCCGAAATAAAGAATGCCCTCTTGCGGTCGCCACGGCCCGCTTTCTCACGCCGCCGGTAAAAAAAGAACTTGAATGGCCCATTTGTTATTTCGGATGAAATACCCTTTTAACTCGAACGGATACAATAAAGATATTTCATAGGACATAATTTTCAAGGATAAATGCAAATTTATCAAATGTCTGTATTGTTCTATAATGAGTAACAATTTTTTTGGCTCTTCCTTAAAAAATATCAAGCTTTATAATTTTCTGGCGGCGATTAAGATATTTCATCTCGGACCAGTTTTCGGATCGTCTTCGCCGAAAGCGACCCACTTTCTTCCACGAACGAGGACCGATTACGTCCCTCCCAAAAACGAAAATGGCTCGCGGTTAATGAGCCGCGTCCGGCCTAATTGTTATTGCGGACGCAATTTGTAAATAAATAACGATTCGAGATTTTGGCTCGAGCGGGCGATTGTGTTGTGGGTCGTTAGTGGCGACGCTTAAAAACTGGAAAAAATTAACAATGGGCTTCCGATCGAAGCAGGTGCCGAACGAGCCCATTGCTTTTTTTTTTGCTTCGCTGGTATTTTTAATGGTGGTGCTAGGAAATTCGATCGGCCATTGCAAGAAATTGGTTCGGTCTGCAACGCGAGGCTCATTTCCGCTTTGGCCACCAGAAACTGGTCGTTTGCGTTTCGGAGTAAATCAATTTTGAAGTGAATAAAACCTGAAAATAATTATTGTTTACTCGGAAATTGCGTTAGCATTTCCACAGAGTTCGAAAAATATGAAAAACAATTGCCACAAACGTGAAAATTTCCAGATTTACTCAAAATCACATCTACTACACGAATCCATAAAAATCCAAAAACATTATTTCACCAGATTTCGAAATAATTGCACGAACACACAACTTGTTGAAATTCTGAAGTCGCGCATTTCCCCAAAACACAAAAAATATAAAAACAATTGCCACAAACGTGAAAATTTCCAGATTTACTCAAAATCAAATCCACTTCACGATTCCATAAAAATCCAAAAACATTAATTCACCAGATTTCAAAATAATTGCACGAAAACACAACTTGTTGAAATTCTGAAGTTGCGCATTTCCGCAGAGCTAAAAAAATTTAAAAACAATTGCCTCAAACGCGAAAATTTCCAGATTTACTCAAAATCACATCTACTACACGAATCCATAAAAATCCAAAAACATTATTTCACCAGATTTCGAAATAATTGCACGAAAACACAACTTGTTAATATTATGAAGTCGCGCATTTCCGCGGAGCTAAAAAAATTTAAAAACAATTGCCACAAACGTGAAAATTTCCAGATTTACTCAAAATCAAATCCACTTCACGATTCCATAAAAATCCAAAAACAATATTTCACCAGATTTCGAAATAATTGCACGAAAACACAACTTGTTGAAATTCTGAAGTCGCGCATTTCCGCTGAGCTAAAAAAATTTAAAAACAATTGTCACAAACGCGAAAATTTCCAGATTTACTCAAAATCACATCTACTACACGAATCCATAAAAATCCAAAAACATTATTTCACCAGATTTCAAAATAATTGCACGAAAACACAACTTGTTGAAATTCTGAAGTTGCGCATTTCCCCAAAGCACAAAAAATATAAAACCAATTGCCACAAACGTGAAAATTTCCAGATTTACTCAAAATCACATCTACTACACGAATCCATAAAAATCCAAAAACATTATTTCACCAGATTTAAAAATAATTGCCCGAAAACACAACTTGTTGAAATTCTGAAGTCGCGCATTTCCGCTGAGCTAAAAAAAATTAAAAACAATTGCCACAAACGCGAAAATTTCCAGATTTACTCAAAATCAAATCCACTTCACGATTCCATAAAAATCCAAAACATTATTTCACCAGATTTCGAAATAATTGCTCGAAAACACAACTTGTTAAAATTCTGAAGTCGCGCATTTCCTCAAAGCACAAAAAATATAAAAACAATTGCCACAAAGTTGAAAATTTCCAGATTTACTCAAAATCAAATCCACTTCACGATTCCATAAAAATCCAAAAACATTAATTCACCAGATTTCGAAATAATTGCACGAAAACACAACTTGTTGAAATTCTGAAGTCGCGCATTTCCGCTGAGCTAAAAAAATTTAAAAACAATTGCCACAAACGCGAAAATTTCCAGATTTACTCAAAATCAAATCCACTTCACGATTCCATAAAAATCCAAAAACATTAATTCACCAGATTTCAAAATAATTGCACGAAAACACAACTTGTTGAAATACTGAAGTTGCGCATTTCCCCAAAGCTCAAAAAATATAAAAAAATGCCACAAACTCAAAAATATCCAAATTTACTCAAAATCAAATCTACTTTACGATTATTCACTTCTTCTAAACATTAACAAACGAATCGAATTAAATTGACTTATGGAAAATTGTCGAATCAGAAAATTAGATCTCTAATTATATTTCGATTATCCTCGAGTTTTCGGCAATTCCGCTCCAATCTTCACCAAAGAAAAAAAAAGAACGAACATCGTTAATGTAATTACAAACTAGAACAATGATCGGTGTACAAAATCGTTAATTATATTTGCTATAGTTAAAAAATCATTAACGGTAAGTAATTTCGGGTTTGTAATTATGTGCTCATTTCCTTTCCACGTGTAATTTTTTTTTTATCTCAGTGAACGTGTTTGTATTCGGATACCGGTAATAATTAGGAAGGAAGTAATTATATTTTAGAGAATGCAAATCATTAATTCAATCGGAAAAAAATGCATTTCTGATTTTCCGTAAAAAATTGCCACATCAAACGCTCCAAATTTGAACTGGATAAACAAGTAATGTTTTACACGATTTGAAAAATTAGTTCCTTTCTTAAGTAATGAAAATTTCCTTGAAATAATTACTCGGCAAGAACGATTCGGTTTTATATGGTCAAGTGAAACGAGTTCCAGAATCGTAATGAATTTGGAGACTTTTATGGCGACGACTTATTTAAAGATTACAACATCAAGACGTCTGTGAATTATGGGTTTCAATGGAAAATATTCAATTGCGATAAAAATAACGCGTAAGAGCGTAAAGTTGTAGAAATTTCTCATCATTTCGGTGATGCGAAAAAAAATTGAAAAACAATTGCCACCGACTTGAAACTTTTCAAAATTACTCAAAATACATTTGAGATTATGATTACCTAAAAAGGACGATACATCCAATCACTTGATTTTAAGAAATTTTCATTTGATTTAAGGGTGGAGAGGTAAAAATTTCTCATCACTTCGGTGATGCGAAAAAAATTGAAAAACAATTACCACCGACTTGAAACTTTCCAAAATTACTCAAAATACATTGGAGATTGTGATTACCTAAAAAGTACAATACAACCAATCACTGAATTTTGATTTTTTTAAATTTAATTCAAGGGTAAAGATGTAGAAATTTCTCATCAGTCCGGCGATGCGAAAAAAATTGAAAAACAATTGCCACCGTCTTGAAACTTTCCTAAATTACTCAAAATACATTCGAGATTAAGATTACCTAAAAAGTACGATACATCCAATTACTGGAGTTTAAGAAATTTTCATTTAATTCAAGGGTGGAGATGTAAAAATTTCTCATCACGAAAAAAATTGAAAAACAATTGCCACCGACTTGAAACTTTCCAAAATTACTCAAAATACATTCGAGATTATGATTACCTAAAAAGTACGATACATACAATCACTGGATTTTAAGAAATTTTCATTTAATTCAAGGGTAAAGATGTAAAAATTTCTCATCACGAAAAAAATTGAAAAACAATTGCCACCGACTTGAAACTTTCCAAAATTACTCAAAATACATTCGAGATTATGATTACCTAAAACGTACGATACATCCAATCACTGGATTTTAAGAAATTTTCATTTAATTCAAGGGTGGAGATGTGAAAATTTCTCTTCGCTTCAGCGATGCGAAAAAAATTGAAAAACAATTGCTACCAACTTGAAACCTTACAAAATTATTCAAAATACATTCGAGATTATGATTTCCTAAAAAGTACGATACATCCAATCACTGGATTTTAAGAAATTTTCATTTAATTCAAGGGTGATGATGTAAAAATTTCTCATCACTTCGGTGATGCGAAAAAAATTGAAAAACAATTGCCACCGACTTGAAACTTTCCAAAATTACTCAAAATACATTCGAGATTATGATTTCCTAAAAAGTACGATACATCCAATCACTGGATTTTAAGAAATTTTCATTTAATTCAAGACTGAAGATGTAAAAATTTCTCATCACTTCGGTGATGCGAAAAAAAATTGAAGAATAATTGCCACCGACTTGAAACTTTCCAAAATTACTCAAAATACATTCGAGATTGTGATTTCCTAAAAAGTACGATACATCTAATCACTGGATTTTAAGAAATTTTCATTTAATTTAAGGGTGGAGATGTAAAAATTTCTCATCACTTCGGTGATGCGAAAAAAATTGAAAAACAATTGCCACCGACTTGAAACTTTCCAAAATTACTCAAAATACATTCGAGATTGTGATTTTCTAAAAAGTACGATACATCTAATCACTGGATTTTAAGAAATTTTCATTTAATTCAAGGGTGGAGATGTAAAAATTTCTCATCACTTCGGTGATGCGAAAAAAATTGAAAAACAATTGCCACCGACTTGAAACTTTCCAAAATTACTCAAAATACATTCGAGATTGTGATTTCCTAAAAAGTACGATACATCCAATCACTGGATTTGAAGAAATTTTCATTTAATTCAAGGGTGAAGATGTAAAAATTTCTCATCACTTCGGTGATGCGAAAAAAATTGAAAAACAATTACCACCGACTTGAAACTTTCCAAAATTACTCAAAATACATTCGAGTTTATGATTACCTAAAAAGTACGATACAACCAATCGCTGGATTTTAAGAAATTTTCATTTAATTCAAGGGTGGAGATGAACAAATTTCTCATCACTTCGGCGATGCGAAAGAAATTGAAAAACAATTGCCACCGACTTGAAACTTTCCAAAATTACTCAAAATACATTCGAGATTATGATTTACTAAAAAGTACGATACATCCAATCACTGGATTTTAAGAAATTTTCATTTAATTCAAGGGTGAAGATGTAAAAATTTTCATCACTTCGGTGATGCGAAAAAAATTGAAAAACAATTACCACCGACTTGAAACTTTCCAAAATTACTCAAAATACATTCGAGATTATGATTTCCTAAAAAGTTCGATACATCCAATTACTGGATTTTAAGAAATTTTCATTTAATTCAAGACTGAAGATGTAAAAATTTCTCATCACTTCGGTGATGCGAAAAAAAATTGAAAAACAATTGCCACCGACTTGAAACTTTCCAAAATTACTCAAAATACATTCGAGTTTATGATTACCTAAAAAGTACGGTACATCCAATCACTGGATATTAAGAAATTTTCATTTATTTCAAGGGTGGAGATGTAAAAATTTCTCATCACTTCGGTGATGCGAAAAAAATTGAAAAACAGTTGCCATCGACTTGAAACTTTCCAAAATTACTCAAAATACATTCGAGTTTATGATTACCTAAAAAGTACGATACATCCAATCACTGGATTTTAAGAAATTTTCATTTATTTCAAGGGTGGAGATGTAAAAATTTCTCATCACTTCGGTGACGCGAAAAAAAATTGAAAAACAATTGCCACCGACTCGAAACTTTCCGAAATTACTCAAAATACATTCGAGATTATGATTTCCTAAAAAGTACGATACATCCAATCACTGGATTTTAAGAAATTTTCATTTAATTCAAGAGTGAAGATGTAAAAATTTCTCATCACTTCGGCGGTTCGAAAAAAATTGAAAAAAAATTGCCACCGACTTGAGACTTTGCAAAATTACTCAAAATACATTCGAGATTATGATTTCCTAAAAAGTACGATACATCCAATCACTGTATTTTAAGAAATTTTCATTTAATTCAAGGGTGAAGATGTATAAATGTCTTATCACTTCGGTGATGCGAAAAAAATTGAAAAACAATTACCAGCGACTTAAAACTTTCCAAAATTACTCAAAATACATTCGAGATTATAATTACCTAAAAATTGTGATACGTCCAATCACTGGATTTTAAGAAATTTTCATTTCATTCAAGGGTGACGATGTAAAAAATATGAACGATTGCGCAAGTAAAATGTCGGCGGAGCACGCCCAGCTTTAATAACATAATCATGTTAAATAAATCATTAGCGAAACGTAGAAATTATTTCATCATGCCGCTCTATAAATTATTTATATAATTTACAAGCACTCAACAAAATATGTTATTAACTACCGCAAGCGAACACCAAGATATCAAGAGTGCCACGTATTTAACAATTGCGTAATTTACACTATTTCTATTTATTTAATTTCCTAATATAATTCTTAATTATGAATTATTACCTAATTTAAAAATATCTTCATTGAAATAAATTTAACAAAGCAGGCCCTGGTGGAATAAATTTGAATCTAACGAACCCCATTATCATCATAACTCCGTAACCCACGGACACCCTCCGACATCATGAAATTATCCTTGTACCCCCCGTGTATGATTTACCCAAAATAAATAAGCACTATTTAAACTGAAGTGGGGCCATTATGGGGCACGTCCATATTTCAATTTAATTCCATTCGCCGGAATGAATATAATTAATCCGAATTAGAATGTACGAGCCGGGGTGGGCTAATGTAATTAGCCCTCGACCACCATCAAAAAAAATTTATGACAAAGGATAAATCAATTCACGTATTTAATTGTTCCTCAAAGACCAGGTGCCCGTGTGTAATTTCGTTTGTTTTTATTTTGACTCTCCGCTGTCAAAATGGGTTCTAACCATTACTAATGGCCGAGGGCCGTTCTTTTCTGGTCCATTATGTATAGGCGCCGACAAAAATTTAATAACACCGAGGAAACGAGAGTGAGCGAGGGTCTGGCCATGGAGAATTTTAAATGATATATTTATATTCTGGAAGAAAAGTTGCGTCGCTTCTTCTACCTGTCGTACCTAAAGAAGCGGATCTAATTGGGGAAATTACAGAAAGTGATACTAGGAAATAGGGATGGACGATATTTCACGTACCTGTTACTAATAGGAAAATTTCACTGCTACTTAAAATCACTGCTACTTTAAATCACCGCTATTTAAAATCACTGCTACTTAAAATCACTGCTATTTAAACTGTGACTTAAACTGTGAAACGAATTAAATTAAAACGAAACTTTTCAAAAATCTAATCTTTTCAATAAGCGGTACTTCGGCCATTGAGGATAATTTTTTATAGAATTTTGCCTGCATGTTTTATATTTTCTTCTGTAATGTTTTTGTTAAAGTGCTCAAAAAATTTAAATGAAAATTTTCAAAAATCCATATCACTATTGAAAATTGTTGAATATACAAAAACCAAATTGGCTTTGAATAAGCGGTACTTCGGCCATTGAGGATATTTTTTATAGAATTTTGCCTGCATGTTTTATATTTTTTTCTGAGATGTTTTTGTTTAAGTGCTCAAAAAATTAAAACGAAAATTTTCAAAAATTCATATCTCGATTGAAAATGATTGAATTTACAAAAACCAAACGAATTTTGAATAAGCGGTACTTCGGCCATTGAGGATAATTTTTTATAGAATTTGGCCTGCATGTTTTATATTTTTTTCTGCGATGTTTTTGTTAAAGTGCTCAAAAAATTTAAACGAAACTTTTCAAAAATCCATATCTCTATTGAAAATTGTTGAATTTACAAAAACCAAATTGATTTTGAATAAGCGATACTTCGGCCATTGAGGATGACTTTTTATGGAATTTTTCCTGGGCTTCCATATTTTTTTCTGCGATGTTTTTGTTCAGGTGCTCAAAAAATTAAAACAACAATTTTCAAAAATCCATATCTCTATTGAAAATTTGTTAAATTTACAAAAACCAAATTGATTTTAAATAAGCGGTACTTCGGCCATTAAGCATATTTTTTATAGAATTTTGCCTGCATGTTTTATATTTTTTCCTGCGATGTTTTTGTTTAAGTGCTCAAAAAATTAAAACGGAAATTTTCAAAAATCCATATCTCTATTAAAAATTTGTTAAATTTACAAAAACCAAATTGATTTTGAATAAGCGGTACTTCGGCCATTGAGGATGATTTTTTATGGAATTTTTCCTGCACTTTTATATTTTTTTCTGCGATGTTTTTGTTCAGGTGTTCAAAAAATTAAAACAACAATTTTCAAAAATCCATATCTCTATTGAAAATTTGTTAAATTTACAAAAACCAAATTGATTTTGAATAAGCGATACTTCGGCCATTAAGCATATTTTTTTATAGAGTTTTGCCTGCATGTTTTATATTTTTTTCTGCGATGTTTTTGTTTAAGTGCTCAAAAAATTTAAACGAAAATTTTCAAAAATCCATATCTCCATTGAAAACTGTTGAATTTACAAAAACCAAATTGATTTTGAATAATCTATACTTCGGCCATTGAGGATGATTTTTTATGGAATTTTTCCTGCGCTTTTATATTTTTTCTGCGATGTTTTTGTTCAAGTGTCCAAAAAATGAAAACTCAAAATTTTCAAAAATCCACATCTCTATTAAAAATAGTTGAATTTACAAAAACCAAATTAATTTTGAATAAGCGTTACTTCGGCCATTGGGGATAATAATTTTTTATAGAATTTTGCTTGCATGTTTTATATTTTCTTCTGCGAAGTTTTTGTTAAAGTGCTCAAAAAATTAAAACGAAAATTTTCAAAAATCCATATCTCTATTGAAAATTGTTGAATTTACGAAAACCAAATTGATTCTCAATAAGCGGTACTTCGGCCATTGAGGATGACTTTTTATGGAATTTTTCCTGGGCTTCCATATTTTTCTCTGCGATGTTTTTGTTCAGGTGCGCAAAAAATTAAAACGAAAATTTTAAAAAATCCATATCTCTATTAAAAATTGTTGAATTTACAGAAATCAAATTGATTTTGAATAATCTATACTTTGGCCATTGAGGATGATTTTTTATGTAATTTTTCTTGCAATGTGATCATAGTCACACTTTAAAATCGCTGATATCAGAAAGTAGCAATCACAGGTAGCAACGTGATTCAAAAGTAGCAGTTTTGCCCATATCTACTAGGAAACGTCGTTTTTGAAATGTCAACGTGTAAAATTATTGCAAATTTTTGAGGATCTGTTGGTACATACAAAATATTGAGAAAAATTGGAAAACATTTTTTTTTTACAATAATGTTTCTTGACTTTTGCCCTTTAAACATTAACTGGATTGGCTTAAAATGAGACCAAAGGTCTAAAGAATAACCATGTGAAATTTCAGGACGAACTTTTTAATAGTACTTCAATTATGCCTACACAAAAAAATAAAGGGATAATTAATTAATTAATTTTATTTATATCGATTCACCATGATATTCGAATAACGATAATCCAGCCTGATCTATAAATAATGTCACTTGCCCCATGTATTCAAAACAACGCAAGTTTCTGTTCTATTCATTTGTTTTTAACGAGCGGGCCAGTTGTTCCGCGCCGTCGGAAAGTTGCAAGCAACTAAAGTCGTTTGCAACTTTTGCAAGTTAAGATCTTATCTTGTTTAGTAAGTGTTATTGCCGCCACATTTAGAACTTTGCTGATATTGAGGCCTTAGGGGGTGGCGATGGCGACGGGGAGGCCGTAAAACTTGCCGATTTTATTACAACGTACAAACTTGAGTGAATTACGTTTACGCAACACGAACCGTGTGTTTTGTAATCAGGGGGATCGATTTGGTTTATTCGTTTGTGGGTGTTTCTTCTAGTTTTGAATCAGCACAGTTTTTAAATATATCTATTAAGGCAGAAAGACCGCAGGCCACTAGCTTCCACTTATTGTACTCAGGAGCGGCTAGTTATGTAAAGCCACGGAGGAGTCATGGCACTACCTCTAATTTCAAGCTCAACAGGGATTTTTAAATAATTCTAAAAACACTGATTCGTCATTTTAAATGTTAAAATAATGCCTGCGAAATTTTAATGAACTGGGAAAAATCGCAATCTATTTGTTCGCCAACGCAACGCCGCGCGCCTTTAACGGTGCCAACTTACTTCTGGCACGGCATTTCGTTAGAATATAGGCTATAGCGCGGTTAAGGGGGGGTGATCGTTCTGAACGTGCATTTGGAGCCAAATAAATTCTGGCTCATCCCATGCGCGGGACGACTCGTACACTTAGTCGTGTTTTCCGCGGCATATGTGATGAATAAAATTAGTTCATTGCGGAATAAGCCTTTTTGCTCATATGTTATCGAGGAACAAAATAAATAATTAGGTAGGACTCTGTTTAATTTGATTATCGTAAAAAATGGACTGGGACAATAATTTCCAGCTTTAGTGCTCTGATTTTAAATAATCATAAATACGAACGAGAAAGTTTAATTGAGATGTACCTACACTTGAAAAAACAATTGGCTTTGAGGGTGTAAGGAAAAAAAAAGTATTTTTTTCCATGTGTTTTGTTTGGGGGTGAGGTTACGTGCATACAGAATTAGTGCACATCTGGGACAAAATTAAAATACACGACAAATCGAAAGTACATATAAATAATATTTTAATTTTTTCTTTCTTCAAAAAGGAGACGAAGGGAGAATATATAGGGTGTTTCAGACCATCCGTATACCCCAAATATCTCGAGAAATACAAATCGAATTGAGATTTTAAAAAATCTGTCCAAAACTGTTTTTTGAGCTCTATTATGTGGTGTGAAATGTGAACCGCCCCGCCACAGGGGACATTAAAATCTTAAATGGGAACCCCTATTTTTTATTACAGATTTGGATTCTATGTTAAAAAATACAAGGCTTTTATCAAAAAAAAAAAATTCGATGAGCGACAGATGGCTCTATATTCGGCAAAAACATTTATTGAATTAAATTTATTTCTCGCATCAAATGACAGATTATGACATTTTTTTCGTAGTCATTTTTTTAAATAAGGCGTTGATTGAAGTCACTCGTAATTTTATGTCATAAATAAGTGAAAAAAAAAATCTGTAAAAAAAAATTGTAGAAACGAATAAAAATTAATTTGATTATCAAATTCCATGCTATTCTTTTCTATTGTGGTGATTTATGAATGTGTGTAACAACAAACTGGATTTTTTTTAAATAAAAAAAAATATTAAAAAAAAGAAGTTTTTTTGCTAATCAAAATTTTGTTTTTTAAAAAAATATATTTTCAAATAGAATCCAAATCTGCAATAAAAAATAAGGGTACCTATTTAAATTTTCAAAGTTACCCCCCCCAGGGGGGAGGGGTGGTGATTTACATTACATTACATTAAGTAAATAATGATTGTTCCTTATTAATTCCAATGTTTTGATGAAAACATGTTATCTTTTACCAGAAATAAAATAGTAGCAGCACTTTTTTAAACGCCATTTATTCGAAAACAGCTGAATATTAACATAGGGTATGCTACATGAAAAATACTCAGAATTTTACGTAGAATCCATAAATGCAACAAAAAATGGGGTTCCCATTTGAAAATTTTAACTTGGGGGTCGTATCTCAATTTTGGGACACCCAGTACATTTGAATTTTATCTCAAAAAATGCGCGTTAAAAATTAATAATATACGTGTCCGAGCATTTTTCTGAAAGAAAATTCCCTGAATTTTAATCTTACGTTATATACAGTATATATAAATAAATATATAGAAATCAATACACATAGTTAAATGGTACATCTGGCGGAATGGACCAACTTTCTATGCCAAAAAAAAGTATTGCACGAATCAATTTGTTTTTCAGAACAAGTTTGTGCATTTCTTAAAATTAACTTTTTTGAAAGCATTCATCAAATCTCGGAGATAATCTCACAATCTTGTATATTAGCAACAAAGGCTTAATCTCCCGAATTCATTGAATAATTCTAACCACAGCTGTAATTCATCCGAAAAAAATTCCACAACGAGGAAACCGATTTAATTTTTTCGCTATCCTATATTCTCACGTTTGGTTAAAATTTTCAAATAATTTGCGACACATAACATAAACTCGACACTAACATTAACGTAACTTATGGGGTTCTTCAAGGATCACACCGCGGTCCACTATTGTTTTTAATATTTTAGATTTTATATTATATGTGCAGCCAGTATGTCGTATTTGAGCAGTGGTGCACTCACGATTTATTTATGGGAGGGGCGTTATATTGAAGCCAGTATCTCGTATTTGCAGATGTTCTTGAGCAGTGGCGCACTCAGGATTTAATTTTGAGAGGGGCGATATATTTGTACAAATTCAATTCGAGTTCAGAGTGCTGCCATTTTGTTTACAAGCAAGGTGCAACAATTATCTTTTGGTATGCCAAAAATATGTTATTTATAAGCAAATTTGGAAATTTTTAAGCAAATCCCGTGGGCGATAATTTTGTTACAATTTTTTTAATCAAGTGGTGCACATGTCACTCACTCAAATTCGAGTTCAGAGTGCTGCCATTTTGTTTACAAGCAAGGTGCGTCAATTATCTTGTGGTATGTCAAAAATATGTTATTTCTAAGCAAATTTGGAAATTTTTAAGCAAATTCCGCGGGCGATAATTTTTTTAGTATTGTTTTAATCATATGGTGCACATTTCACTCACTCAAATTCGAGTTCAGACTGCTGTCATTTTGTTTACAAGCAAGGTGCGTCAATTATCTTTTGGTATGTCAAAAATATGTCATTTCTACGCAAATTGAGAAATTTTGAAGCAAATTCCGCGGGTGATAATTTTTTTAGAATTTTTTTAATCAGGTGGTGCACATTTCATTCACTCAAATTCAAGTACAGAGTGCTGCCATTTTGTTTACAAGCAAGGTGCGTCAATGATCTTTTGGTATGTCAAAAATATGTTATTTATAAGCAAATTTGGAAATTTTTAAGCAAATTCCGTGAGTGATAATTTTTTTAGAATTTTTTTTAATCAGGTGGTGCACATTTCACTCACTCAAATTCGAGTTCAGAGTGCTGCCATTTTGTTTACAAGAAAGGTGCGTCAATTATCTTTTGGGGTGTTAAAAATATGTTATTTATAAGCAAATTTATAAATTTTGAAGCAAATTCCGCGGGCAATAATTTTTTCAGAATTTTTTTAATCAGGCGGTGCACATTTCACTCACTCAAATTCGAGTTCAGAGTACTACCATTTTGTTTACAAGCAAGGTGCGTCAATTATCTTTTGGTATGTCAAAAGTATGTTATTTCTAAGCAAATTTGGAAATTTTGAAGCAAATTCCGCGGGTGATAATTTTTTTAAAATTATTTTAATCAGGTGGTGCACATTTCACTCACTCAAATTCGAGTTCAGACTGCTGCCATTTTGTTTACAAGCAAGGTGCGTCAATTATCTTTTGGTATGTCAAAAATATGTCATTTCTACGCAAATTTAGAAATTTTCAAGCAAATTCCGTGGGTGATAATTTTTTTAGAATTTTTTTTAATCAGGTGGTGCACATTTCACTCACTCAAATTCGAGTTCAGAGTGCTGCCATTTTGATTACAAGCAAGGTGCGTCAATTATCTTTTGGTGTGTTAAAAATATGTTATTTATAAGCAAATTTAGAAATTTTGAAGCAAATTCCGCGGGCGATAATTTTTTCAGAATTTTTTTAATCAGGCGGTGCCCATTTCACTCGCTCAAATTCGAGTTCAGACTGCAGCCATTTTGTTTACAAGCAAGGTGCGTTAATTATCTTTTGGTGTGTTAAAAATATATTATTTATAAGCAAATTTAGAAATATTGAAGCAAATTCCGCGGGCGATAATTTTTTTAGAATTATTTTAATCAGGTGGTGCACATTTCACTCACTCAAAATCGAGTTCATAGTGCTGCCATTTTATTTACAAGCAAGGTGCGTCAATTATCTTTTGGTATGTCAAAAATATGTCATTTCTACGCAAATTTTGAAATTTTGAAGCAAATTCCGCGGGTGATAATTTTTTTAGAATTTTTTTAATCAGGTGGTGCACATTTCATTCACTCAAATTCGAGTTCATAGTGCTGCCATTTTGATTACAAGCAAGGTGCGTCAATTATCTTTTGGTATGTCAAAAATATGTTATTTATAAGCAAATTTGTAAATTTTTAAGCAAATTCCGCAGGCGATAATTTTTTTAGAATTTTTTTAATCAGGTGGTGCACATTTCACTCACTCAAATTCAAGTTTAAAATGCTGCCATTTTGTTTACAAGCAAGGTGCGTCAATTATCTTGTGATATGTTAAAAATATGTTATTTCTAAGCAAATTAGGAAATTTTTAGGCAAATTCCGTGGGCGGTAATTTTTTTAGATTTTTTTAATCAGGTGGTGCACATTTCACTCACTCAAATTCAAGTTCAGAGTGCCGAGGGCGTACCCATAAGTCCAGGGTTGGATATACTTTACAGTGTGTGCATGTGTGTGTGTGTCTAATCGAGTTCGTTTTCGGGGCCGTCCGAATTTCTACCTTCCGTCGGATTCCATCTTGGATTCGGTTATTTATCCTCCTCGTGTCCACCGGCATAAATATACGGCTCGGCCGGCATCCGAGAGAAATAATGAATTCATTATATTTAATGGTCGGACATTATAAGTTCATTTTCTTGTTTTTAATAAAGAAGTTATTAAGTCAGAGAGCGCTGCATCATCTAATCCACCTTGTAATTATATATTTATACCCAAGGGGAAAAAATCGTAATAGCAAAACCGGATCTGGTTTCAGGTTCCTTTTTTTTCCTGATCTTGTTATAAGAGAATCTCCGCGGAATCGATACAAAAGATGACTTTGATTTACCCGGGATAACAACAACATTGGCTATGATCTAAAGTCAGGTTTACGATAAGTTGGTACGTGAGAGTATTTGTTGCGCAGAATTCATATTTATATTGGTGTACTAAATAATTTTTATTTTTTTTTGTTTTATATATAAAAAGGAAGGATGATTGATGGGATTTCAGGTTAAGGAGAGTGAATGATATTAGGGAAATTGGCGTAAGCTACTTGGCTATTCTGCCACAACCGATTCTTTGTAATAAATTCATATATTGATATGAAGTTACAACCACTAGACATCCATGGACCCGTGCGGCCATTTTTCATTCAGAAAAAGTGACCGCACGGATGGGATTCGAACCCACGACCACGAGGCCCAGAAGCAGGAGCGCTACCCACTAGGCCACCGCGGCCCATAATTTTTATTGATTTCGAATTTTACAAATAAACTCTACCTACAATATATTTAGGAACTTGATAAAGGTCTATCGATCGTGCCCATGTGGTTAATATTTCAGCTTCGTTTTAGGAGTATACTCTGCCTTTAATTTAAATCTTTAATTACCAGACATGCCATTTATCTATAAACTCGACTATATGAATATTGATCGATTAATCTATTGGCGCTTGTTAATATGAAAAGAGCGATTGATTTTCAAAGCGTGACGTAAAGGCAAACGTGACTTAAAATGGCATGTCTGGTAATTATAAAGCGCGATCGAAGTCTGCATAGTCTCAAGCAACCGCTGAAATATTCGAGGTCGATCACTCATGTAAATATTATTGTTAGCCGATAAACCTTACACCAATGATTTCTAGGCGCTCGCATGCATGCCATATTATCCCAGTTCGGAGTATACCATAATTTAATGAACACATTCGTCGATCGAAACCCGAACATCAAAAAGAAGGGTTAAATTCGTTGTAAATTAAAACGTACACAACAGACACACCTAATAACATAATGACGGTACATCATCCGGAATCGAGGCGCATCCGACACTAACGAATTCACCCGCGGCAGATGTTACTTCTTGCGGCGGAGATCCGATTGGCGGGACGACCATTTGTTAGACTGTCAATGGCATTGATCTCCACCATCCTGACTTCATACTTATCTCGAGATGTTTGATGCACGACCGTTTTGTCTTCCACACAATTGAACAAGCGATACACACGGCCATTAGCGAAATGACTTTGGGTTTTCGTTGTGTTGTTGTTGTTGCTGTACCACCGGCTCTTCATTACTTTCCTCTGTTGTGTTGTTTATTTTTTTTTTCGTTCCGTTCCGTTCCGTTCCTCGTTATCCGAGACGCTGCGTTTCGATTGAAATTGGCTTGTCAGTCGGACGTGGCCGTGCATAATGAAATATTAATTCCGAGCTTTATGATCGAGCAACTTTTTGTGGTAATAATGACATAAGTATCTGGTAATTTGATAATGTCAAGTGCCAATCATCCGCGGATTAACGCTCCGAGCTGGTTGTGTGGGTGTGACGGTTTGGAAATTCGTGTTTCCATTAAGAATTAAACAATGAAGGTTAAAACCTTCGCCTGCTTTGATTCCTCGTATGTGTGTGATAGGCAACCTAATCAAGTTTGTAATGTCGAAAGTTTTTATGGCGAATTTTTCTTGTTGACTTGGGTGGGCCAATTTGTCGGTGTTTTGCTAAAAGAGCGCGACCATGACATGACAAGATAAAACGTCAACATAATAACAGGGAGGAACGCGCCGATTTCCTAGGCGATGGTACCATTACCATCGGCCACGTCCGTGAAAGACCTCGTCCCCGTTCGAAAGCAAATAAATTAGCCAAGACCACAAGTCAAAACATTTCCCCAGAAATAATGGGTTTACGCGCCACAGGTATCGATCGCAATACCTGCGCCGACAAACGCGCCGCCTACCATTCGAAAAGTCAAAATATGTCCGCCCGGGTGGTTGCTATCACACCGTCCGGACAATGGCCCTTTTACGAAAAGGACACAGAAATCGGAACCTTTGAGCCCTAACACGGGAGATTAGTCCGCTTTGACAGTTGCGGTAAACAAGGTTAAGTAATTGTTGGCGTACCACGGTGTAAACATACATCATCCCATTGTACCGCCAGGTACACCGACCGGGCGAAGATGACTTTCGAAAGATAGGTGACTTTTATTGTTAAATGTCGCATGTAAGCACCCACCGTGTACGTATTCTCTCTTCCACATTCACGACTTCCTCCATTATTCCCGTGAATGGGCGCGTATCTCTAGGGTATCGCCTTACATCCTGAGCCCATCACGCTGGACTTCAAATACTAAATAGCCATACCGGGCTACAATTAAACGACCGTTTGTAAAAATTGTTAAAATCTGCGCCGGTGCTAATAATAGAAGAATTGGATTACATCCGTTTGTGCTTTCTTAAAAAAAAAAGTGGAAAGTTCTAGGTTTCCAGTTGAGGGATATCAATTGCTTTTTAGTATGTCAAAAATACATCGTTCATAAGTGAATTTTGAAGTTTTCAAGATGATTCCGCGTGTGATCATTTTTTTAGAATTTTTCGAATCGCGAGATGCAAATCTCACTTCCTCCAAATTCAACTTCTGAGTCTCGCCATTTTGTTTCCAGTTTGGGGGATATCAACTTTTTCTTAATATGTCAAAAATACATCATCTATAAGTGTATTTTAAAGTTTTGAAGATGATTCTGCGTGTGATAATTTTTTTAGGTTTTTTCAAATCGCGAGATGCAAATCTCACTTTTTCCAAATTCAAGTTTCGAGTCTTGCCATTTTGTTTCCAGTAAGGGAATATCGATTGTTCTTTAGTATGATAAAAATACATCACTCATATGTGGTTTTTGAAGTTTTGAAGGTGATTCCGCGTGTGTTATTTTTTTTAGAATTTTTCGAATCGCGAGATGCAAATATCACTTTTTCCAAATTCAAGTTTCCAGTTTCGCCATTTTGTTTCCAGTCAAGGAATATGAATTATTTTTTAGTAAGTCAAAAATACATCACTCATAAGTGGATTTTGAAGATGATTCCGCGTGTGATATTTTTTTTATAATTTTTCGAATCGCGAGTTGCAAATATCACATCCTCCAAATTCATGTTCCGAGTCTTGCCATTATGTTTCCCGTCGAGGGATATCAATTGTTTTCTAGTATGTCAAAAATACATGATTCATACGTGGATTTTGAAGTTTTGAAGATGATTCCACTTGTGATCATTTTTTTAGGATTTTTCAAATCGCGAGATGCGAATCTCACTTCTTCTAAACTCAACTTCTGAGTCTCGCCATTTTGTTTAGAGTAGGGGAATATCGATTGTTCTTAAGTATGGCAAAAATACATCACTCATAAGTGGATTTTGAAGTTTTGAAGATGATTCCACGTGTGGTAATTTTTTTAGGATTTTTCTAATCGCGAGATGCAAATCTCACTTTTTCTAAATTCAAGTTTCGAATCTTGCCATGTTGTTTCCAGTAAGAGAATATCAATTATTTTTCAGTATGTCAAAAATACATCACTCATAAGTAGATTTTGAAGTTTTGAAGGTGATTCCGCATGTGAAATTTTTTTTAGAATTTTTCGAATCACGAGATGCAAATCTCACTTCTTCTAAATTCAATTTGTTTCCAATTAAGGGATATGAATTATTTTTTAGTAAGTCAAAAGTACATCACTCATTAGTAGATTTTGAAGTTTTCAAAATGATTCCGCGTGCGATAATTTTTTTAGAATTTTTCGAAACGCGAGTTGCAAATCTCACCTCCTCCAAATTCAAGGTCCGAGTTTAGCCAATACGTTTCCCGTCGAGGAATATCAATTGTTTTCTAGTATGTCAAAAATACATGATTCATACGTGGATTTTGAAGATTTGAAGATGATTCCAGGTGTGATCATTTTTTTAGGATTTTTCAAATCGCGAGATGCAAATCTCACTTCTTCTAAACTCAACTTTTAAATCTCGCCATATTGTTTAGAGTAGGGGAATATCGATTGTTCTTTAGTATGGCAAAAATTCATCACTTATAAGTGTTTTTTTTTTTAAGTTTTGAAGGTGATTCAGCGTGTAATATTTTTTTTAAATTTTTTGAATCTCACTTCTTCTAAATTCAAGTTTCGAGTTTCGCCGTTTTGTTTCTAGTTAAGGGATATGAATTATTTTTTAGTAAGTTAAAAATACATCACTCATAAGTGGATTTTGAAGTTTTGAAAATGATTCCGCGTGTGATAATTTTTTTAGAATTTTTCGAATCGCGAGTTGCAAATCTCACTTCTTCTAAATTCAATTTTCGAGTTTCGCCATTTTGTTTCCAGTTAGGGCATATCAATTGTTTTTCAGTATGTCAAAAATATATAATTAGTAAGTGTATTTTGAAGTTTTGAGAACGATTCCACGTGTGATAATTCTTTTGGAATTCCTCAAATTGCGAGATGCAATTCTCACTTCCTCCAAATTCAAGTTTCGAGTTTCGTCATTTTGTTTCCAGTTAAGGAATATGAATTATTTTTTAGTAAGTTAAAAATACATCACTCATAAGTGGATTTTGAAGTTTTGAAGATGATTCCGCAGGTGATATTTTTTTTTAGAATTTTTCGAATCGTGAGCTGCAAATTTCACTTCCTCCAAATCCAAGTACCGAGTCTCAAAATTTTGTTTCCAGTTGGATGATATCAATTGTTTTTTCATTATGTCAAAAATACATGATTCATCAATGGATTTTGAAGTTTTGAAGATGATTTCGCGGGCGATAATTCTTTTAGAATTCCTCAAATTGCGAGATGCAGTTCTCACTTTCTCCAAATTCAAGTTTCGAGTTTCGCCATTTTGTTTCCAGTTTGGGGGATATTAATTATTTTTTAGTATGGTAAAAATACATCATTTATAAGTGTATTTTGAAGTTTTGAAGATGATTCGGCGTGTGATAACTTTTTTAGAATTTTTCGAATTGCGAGGTGCAAAATCTTACTTCCAGCAAATTCAAGTTTCGAGTCTCGCCATTTTGTTTCCAGTCGGGGGAAAGCAATTGTTTTTTAGTATGTCAAAAATACATCAATCATGCGTAGATTTTACAGTTTTGAAGATGATTCCGCGTGTGATTATTTTTTTAGAATTTTTCTATTCGCGAGATGGATATCTCACTTTTTCCAAGTTCAAGTTTCGAGTCTTGCCATGTTGTTTCCAGTAGGAGAATATCAATGATTTTTTAGTATGTCAAAAATACATCATTCATAAGTGGTTTATGAAGTTTTGAAGATCATTCCGCGTGTGATAATTTTTTTAGAATTTTTTGAATCGCGAGATGCAAATCTCACTTTTTTTAAATTCAACTTTCGAGTCTTGCCATTTTGTTTCCAGTTTGGGGGATAGCAATTGTTTTTCAATATGTCAAAAATACATAATTCACAAGTGTATTTTGAAGTTTTGAGCACGATTCCGCGTGTGATATTTTTTTAAAATTCCTCAAATTGCGAGATGCAATTCTCACTACCTCTAAATTCAAGTTTCAAGTTTCGCCATTTTGTTTTCATTCATACGTAGATTTTAAAGTTTTGGAGATGATTCCGCGGGTGATTATTTTTTTAGAATTTTTCGATTCGAGAGATGCAAATCTCACTTTTTCCAAGTTCAAGTTTCGAGTTTCACCATGTTGTTTACAGTTTGGATGATATCAATTTTTTCTTCATATGTCAAAAATACATCATTTATAAATGGATTTTGAAGTTTTGAAGATGTTTTCGTGTGTGATAATTTTTTTAGGATTTTTCGAATCGCGTGATGCAAATCTCACTTCCACCAAATTTAAGTTTTGAGTCTCATCATATTGTTTCCAGTTGGGATATATCAATTATTTTTTAGTATGTCCAAAATACATCATTCATAAGTGGATTTTGAAGTTTTGAAAATGATTCTGAGGGTGATAATTTTTTTAGAGTTTTTCGAATCGCGAGATGCAAATCTCATTTCCTCCAAATTCAAGTTTCGAGTCTCGCCATTTTGTTTCCAGTTAAGGGATATGAATTATTTTTTAGTAAGTCAAAAATACATCACCCATAAGTGTATTTGGAAGTTTTGAGCACGATTCCGCGTGTGATATTTTTTTTAGAATTCCTCAAATTGAGAGATGCAATTCTTACTTCCTCCAAATTCAAGTTTCGAGTTTCGCCATTTTGTTTTCAGTTTGGGGGATATTAATAATTTTTTAGTATGTTAAAAATACATCATTTATAAGTGTATTTTGAAGTTTTGCATATGATTTGCGTGTGATATTTTTTTTAGAATTCCTCAAATTGAGAGATGCAATTCTTACTTCCTCCAAATTCAAGTTTCGAGTTTCGCCATTTTGTTTTCAGTTTGGGGGATATTAATAATTTTTTAGTATGTTAAAAATACATCATTTATAAGTGTATTTTGAAGTTTTGCATATGATTCGGCGTGTGATAACTTTTTTAGAATTTTTCGAATCGCGAGATGCAAATCTCACTTCTTTTAAATTCAAGTTTCGAGTCTCGCCATTTTGTTTCCAGTTAAGGGATATTAATTATTTTTTAGTATATCAAAAAAACATCATTTATAAGTATATTTTGAAATTTTGAAGATGATTCGGCGTGTGATAATTTTTTTCAAATTTTTAGAATCGCGAGATGCAATTCTCACTTCCTCCAAATTCAAGTTTCGAGTTTTGTAATTTTGTTTTCAGTTTGGGGGATATTAATTATTTTTTAGTATGTTAAAAAAACATCATTTATAAGTGTATTTTGAAATTTTGAAGATGATTCGGCGTGTGATAACTTTTTTAGAATTTTTCGAATTGCGAGGTGCAAATCTCACTTCTACCAAAATCAAGTTTCGAGTCTCGCCATTTTGTTTCCAGTTGGGGGATATCAATTATTTTTTAGTAAGTCAAAAATACATCATTCATAAGTGGTTTTTGAAGTTTTGAAGATGATTCCCCGTGTGATATATTTTTTTTATATTTTCGAATCGCGAGATGCACATCTAACTTCCTCCAATTTTTGGACTCTTGCCATTTTGTTTCCATTTGGGTGACATCAAAATCCAAAAAATGTAACTTCTAAGATATCAAAGATATCATCTAAATGAAACAACATCAATTAGTCTACTGCTGAAATCGATGCCGGAGGATGCAATCAAGATAGTGTTCGGAAATTACCATCATGCATCCACCAACACAAGCACTTAGAAACCAGGCACATAATTAACCGGCTCGAAGCAAGCCGAAGAAAAAGATGAACACGTTCACGTGCAGGTAAATGAAGCAATATAACATTCACATGCCAGTAATGAATCATGCAGTTATCATTTACACCAGACGATTATAAATTAAAATACACACACACTCACACAGATGAATACACACGAACAACACACCATGGATGCATGGGGGCTTGTGTACGTGCGAGTTTTATGGTCCTTCGTATACGTATATATTTAACACTCTCATAACAAGTCGAAGTAATAACAGCATGGAGGTTTGATAATAAATAATAATTATAGTTTTCTGAACGTCATAACGCATTCTAAAGTGTGCATTAGTTATTGTTGTACGTTTTCTACATGTGAGCGTGTTAAAAACTTTATGTAGCGGCGGTCACGACAAACTGCGCGAACAATATAATGTATTATGGAGCCATTTCAGGCTCGTTTCACTTTATGGTGGTCCCCGGTCAAAAAGAATTTCAAATTATATGCTTTTGTGCGTGTATTTTCTTACCTCTTTATATTCGATCGATCATTGTTATTCACTCACAATATTGTACAATCCAATGACATGATGATTGATCATTAGTTATATCTCAATTATTTCAATAACTCTGTGTGCTATTACTTTGAGCTTTCGATTTAAAGATTACAAGTGAAATAGCATTTTTTTCGAATTTGCAGGAATCAGTCTCATCTGATTGGCGAACTACTTTATCAGCCTGTCAGTTACTCACTAGCAAAGCGTCTTAACTGCCTAATACGTAAAAGTGACACTTCACGGTTCTTGTAAACAACTAATTAAAATAGTGGTGGAAACTCAATCCCAAAATATGCCAACGTGAGTCGCTGCACATTCAAACATTTGCCCTGTAGAAGGAATTAGAAATTAGACTTGGACATGGCGCAACAATTGACAAACTACAACAACAAAATATTGAAAAGAAAATAAAAAAAATCGGTAATTCTTACAAAAATACTTGATATAATTAGATTCTTAGCAAAACAAAATTTTGCGTTCCGTGATCACCGTGAAAGAATTCACTATAAGACATCAATTCAATGGAAAATAGTTTTTTTTTTTAAATTGTTGACTTGGCTAAATACGACCCAGTCTTACGTACGCATGTACTAAAAATTAAGAAGAGGAATAAATATAGTGCCACCAAAGATTTAGTACGAATTCATAGATCTATTGGGAGACGAAGTGAGAAAAACAACTTTTGACCAAATAAAGCAAACAAAATATTTTTATATGACATTTGACAGCTCTTCGAATATACCAATCAAATTATTAGATATGTAGTTATTGATGGAAACGACGTGAAAGTTGGAGAATCGCTTATTGACTTTGTAAAAACTGAACAGAAAACTGCTGAACAAACCACAAACATTATTTTAACGAAATTAGAAAATAACGGATATAAAAAATTGCTTATGATAATGATGCGATAAAGCAGAATAGCACACCGGTATTCAAAGTGGCATTAAAGAGAAAAATCCAAATGCAGAAAGGAGAAGCAAGAAAAACATTTTGACAGTTCAAAGTCATTTTAGGCAATTAAAAATTGTGGTTTATGGCACTTAAAAATGATCGTTTTTTAGCAGTTTAAAATTGTCAATTTTTAATTTGTCATTTCTAGCAATTAAAAACGGTCATTTCTGGCAGTTGGAAATTTTCAGTTGTGGCACTTGAAAAATGTTATTTTTGTTAGTTGAAAATAATCATTTTTGAAACTTGAAAATTGTCTTTTTGGCTCCTGAAAATGATCGTTTTTCACACTTGAAAATTGTCATTTTTTGCAGTTGAAAATCGTAGTTTTTGTTAGTTAAAAATTGTCATTTTGGCGCTCGAATCCGGTAATTTTTGACACTTGAAAATTGCCAATTTTGGCAATTAAAACGGTTATTTTTAACAGTTGAAAATTGTCTTTTTTTGCAGTGGAAAATTTTCGATTTTGGCAGTTGAAAATTGTCTCTTCGGCATTTGAAAATTGTCATTTTTGTTAGTTGAAAATGATCATTTTTGAAACTTCAAAATTGTCTTTTTGGCTCCTGAAAATAATCGTTTTTCACACTTGAAAATTGTCATTTTTTGCAGCTGAAAATCGTAGTTTTTGTTAGTTAAAAATTGTCATTTTGGCGCTTGAATCCGGTAATTTTTGACACCTTGAAAATTGCCAATTTTGGCAGTTAAAACGGTTATTTTGAACAGTTGAAAATTGTCTTGTTTGCAATGGAAAATTTTAGATTTTTGCAGTTGAAAATTGTCTTTTTCGGCATTTGAAAATTGTCATTTTTGTCAGTTGAAAGTGATCGATTTTGGCAGTTGAAAATTGTTATGTTTTCCAATTGAAAATTGTTATTTCTGGCAGTTGAAAATGATCATCTTTGATACTGACAGTTAAAAATTGTGCTTTATGGCATTTGAAAATTATCATTTTTTGGCAATTTGGAATTGTGCATTTCGGTACTTGAAAACTGTCATTTCTAGCAATTAAAATTGGTCATTTTTGACAGTTGAAAATTTTCAGTTGCTGCGCTTGAAAATTGTTATTTTTGCTTGTTGAAAATAATCAAGTTTACAACTTGAAAATTGTCTTTCTGGCTCCTGAAAATTATCGCTTTTAACGGTTGAAAATTGTCATTTTTGGTAGTAGAAAATTGTATTTTTTTGCAGTTGACAATGGTAGGTTTTGTTAGATGAAAATTGTCATTTTGGCGCTCGGATCTGGTAATTTTTGACACTTGAAAATTGCTAATTTTGGCAATTAAAACGGTTATTTTTAATAGTTGAAAATTGTCTTTTTGAAAATTGAAATTTTGTCAGTTGAAAATGATCAATTTTGGCAATTATAAATTGTCATGTTTGCCAATTGAAAATTGTCATTTCTGGGAGATGGAAATGGTCATCTTTGACACTTGAAAATTTTTCATTTTCGGTAGTTGAAATCTGCTATTTTTGCCAGTTGAAAATTGTCATTTTTGCCACTTGGAAATTGTCAGTTTTGGCAGTTAAAAATGGTCATCTTTGATACTGGCAGTTAAAAATTGTGGTTTATGGCATTTGAAAATGATCATTTTTTGGCAGTTTGGAATTGTCCATTTCGATATTTTAAAACTGTCAATTCTAGCAATTAAAAATGGTCATTTTTGACAGTTGGAAATTTTCAGTTTAAAACTTGAAAATTGTCTTTTTGGCTCATGAAAATTATCGCTTTTAACGGTTGAAAATTGTCATTTTTGGTAGTAGAAAATTGTCATTTTTGGTAGTAGAAAATTGTCATTTTTTGCAGTTGAAAATCGTAGGTTTTGTTAGTTAAAAATTGTCATTTTGGCGCTCGGATCTGGTATGCTAAATTTGGCAATTAAAACGGTTATTTTTAATAGTTGAAAATTGGTCTTTTTTGGTAGTAGAAAATTTTCGATTTTGGCAGTTGAAAATTGTCTATTTCGGCATTTGAAAATTCTCATTTTTGTCAGTTGAAAATGATCGATTTTGCCAGTTAAAATTTGTCATTTCTGGCAGATGAAAATGGTCATCTTTGACACTTGAAAATTCTCGTTTTCGGCAGTTGAAATCTGCTATTTTTGCCAGTTGAAAATTTTCATTTTTGCTACTTGGAAATTGTCAGTTTTGGCTGTTAAAAATGGTCGTTTTGTGAGGCAAAAATTGTCGTTTTTGGCGCTTGATAATGGCCATTTTTGACACTTTTTTGACTGTGAAAAAGTTTATCTTTGACAGTTGAAAATTGTAATTTTTGGCAGTTAGAAAGGTTATTTTTGCAAGTTGAAAATTGTCTTCTTTGACACTTGGAAACTGTAAATTTTGGCTGTTAAAATTTGTCATTTTATCGGTTGAAAATGGTCGTTTTTGTTAGTTAAAATTGTCATTTTTTGGCGCTTGAAAATGGTCATTTTCGGCTGTTAAAAAGTTTATCGTTGACTATAGAAAATTGTCATTTTTGGCAGTTAAAAAGGTTATTTTTGATTTTTTCATGTTGGCAGTTAAACATTTTTAAACTGCTAAAATTGAAAATTTTTGCCAATTGAAAATTGTCATTTCTGGAAGTTAAAAACGTTATTTTTGACAGTTCAAAATTTTCATGTTGGCAGTTAAACATTTTTGAACTGCTAAAATTGAAAATTTTTGCCAATTGAAAATTGTCATTTCTGGAAGTTAAAAACGTTATTTTTGACAGTTCAAAATTTTCATGTTGGCAGTTAAACATTTTTGAACTGCTAAAATTGAAAATTTTTGCCAATTGAAAATTGTCATTTCTGGAAGTTGAAAATTTGATACTTGAAAATTGACATATTAGGCAGTTGAAAGCTGTCATTACTGGTAGTATAAAATGGTCATTTTTTTTACTTGGAAATTGTCATTTTTGGCAGTTAAAAATGGTAATTTTGGCGGTGGAAAGTTGTCGTTTTTGTCAGTAAAAAATTGTCATTTTTGGCGATTAAATGCGGTCATTTCTAACACTTGAAAATTGTCATTTCTGGCAGTTGAAAATGGTCATATTTGACGCTTGAAAATTAACATTTTTGACAGTTGGAAATTTTCATTTGTGGCAGTTGAAATTATTTTGAAATTATCTTCGTGCCTCAATGAGTGATTTAAGATTACGAAATCTAGCGATACTCTCCATAGAAAATCAACACTTTTTATTTCAAAAAAATATATTTTTTAAAAATGTAATCAACAACAATGCCCAATATTTCTACCTACGCGACTGGGTAACAATTGTCCTTTCTTAATTGGGTTTCGTGTCGGTATTGTTTAAAAGTCATCATTACATTTCCACCGGTCTGTTCTTCTGTTGTGCATCCATAACCATCTTAAGCACCAGCATTTTACGTCTATCCATTCTCCACCTAATTTATTCCTTTTAGACAATCATCGTTCCCCACCCGCGCAATCAATCAGCCGAAGTGATTCGCCCACACCGTCCATTATTCATCGCGCAAAGGGTGGAAGAAGAATGGAACACCGTAATGAATAAACCATCGCCATATTTATAATAAATGTGTTCATTACGGCAAGAAACATCCCGAGCGAAAAAAAAAGAAAAAGGAGTATTCCCCGGGAAATGAGTTTATAATTGCCAGGTTATTAGTTACGAGAACCATTTTGAAGACTGTTTTACATCGCCGGGCAATTTACAGGCGTCCGTATCGTTAGGTTTATAAATATTTTTGTGCCTTGAGGGAAATGCGGCGCACTCACGCACAATCTGCATTTGCGCGGAAAATTCGTGGCTTACAGAAACTTTTCCACCGATTACGACACACAAATCTTCACGTCCGAAACATGAATAATGCAATGTTTTCGTTAAAGCTCACGGATTGCATCCCGGTTTCAACATTTTACGTTTTGATTAACATCCCATGCTGTGCGCTGATATCATTAACATACGATACAAACGTCAAATCCGTGTAATTTATACGTTTGGTAATAATGGTGAATGCGCGTCGTTTGCATAATGCATGCGAGGCGCCGAAAACTGGTCTCCTCTGGAAACCACCCTGTACACAGGGCGCGATCGTTACCGACAGATGGGTGTGTAAATATAATCATTCTAACATTATAATTTCGGTATTTTCAGTGGAAAGATAAACACGTTTGCCATACATGGACAACGTAAGTGGTCTAATGGACGAATTAGGCTTTATTGTTTAGGCAAACATCGAATTGGGTTTGGAAAACGGTTCAATCTTAATATTATAATCTGATATTTAACTTTCTTCGGTATTTTTGTGATATCCCTCAACTGGAAACAAAATGAGGAGACTCAAAACTTGTATTTGGAGGAAGTGAGATTTGCATCTCGCGATTCGAAAAATTCTAAAAAAAATTACTACACGCGGAACCATCTTAAAAACTTCAAAATCTACTTATTAATGATGTATTTTCGACATACTAAAAAACAATTGATAACCCGCAACTGCAAACTAAATGGCGAGACTCGAAACTTGAATTTGGAAAAAGTGAGATTTGCATCTCGCGATTCGAAAAATTATAAAAAAATGACCACACGCTAAATCAAAACTCCAAAATCCACGTATGAATGATGAATTTATGTCATACTAAAAAAAAATTGATAACTCGCAACTACAAACCAAATGGCGAGACTCGAAACTTGAATTTGGAAAAAGTAAAATTTGCATCTCGAGATTTGAAAAATTCTAAAGAAGTTATCACACGCGGAAACATCTTCAAAACTTCAAAATATACTTATGAATGACATATTTTTGACATACTAAAAAACAATTGATATCCACCAACTGGAAACAAAATGACGAGACTCAAAAGTTGAATTGGAGGAAGAGAGAATTTGCATCTCGCGCTTCGAAAATTTCTAAAAATAAAATCACTCGCGGAAACATCTTCAAAACTTCAAAATCCACTTATGAATAATGCATTTTTGACATACTAAAAAATCACCGAATTTAACAATTCCAATTATTGCATCAGCCTCAAGACGTAAACAACTCAATTGCGCATGCGTGGATGGGAAATGCGCGCCCAATGCTCAAATGCCTCAGTTGGCAACTTTACCAATAAGTAGATGATAAAACAATCATAGTCATAAGTACTAATATTTCCAAAAACGCTATCAAAAATTTTCTATACAATCACATCAGGAATGTTAGTCGTTGGAAAACAACAAAAATCCAATCATGTCATACGTCAAGCTAACTTCAAATTAGTTCAACCGATCTATAACCAAAATTTTGCAGTACTCAAAATTCCAATGGGTTCTCTGGCGAGAACCCTGTTCGCCACCATCAAATTCAATCCGTCCGCCAACACTTTGAATCCGACGATGTTGCCCCACAACGAATACGCCACCAGGAGTAAGTGCGGAGGAAAGAAAGACAGGTACAAATTTCAGGACTGCTGCCCGAAGAAGAAAAAGCGCAAAGTGAAGAAGGACAAGTGCGCGGGAGAGTTGTCCGACTGCGTGGCGGATCAGTGCGAGGTGGACCCGTGCGAGAAGGACCCGTACCGGAAGGACCCGTGCCAGAAGCACACGCTCAAAGTGGAAGAGCCGACTTTCAAACTGGTGGACAATCTGATGAGCAAGTGCCCGCAGCCGAGAGCTCCGGGCGGAGCTCCTCCGGTGAGGTGCCACAAGAACACTTGGCCCACGCTGGCGATAGGCGTGGCGCTGTTGGCGGTGAGCATCTATAATTGTGCCGCGTTGGTGTGCAGCAGGATAACTCGTGAATGAGGGGTTTTGATATAAATTACCGCTAATACATTTTCAAAATCGAAAATAGTTGTTTTAATTTAATTTTGAAACGCAGAATTTCGACTCCTCCAAGTCATATTCAACCTGTTGATTATACAGAATTAACAAACCTGCGCGCTTCGTATAAAGCGCAATAACTGCTGCAGTTGTTCGCTGTATGACCCAACAATTACAATTATTGCATCAGCCCAAGTAAGTAAACAACTCAATTGCGCATGCGTTGATGGGAAGAGATGTACGCTTCGTATAAATCGCGATAGCTGATGCAGTTGTTCATCATGGAAGCACGCGCTCTAAAATTGTTTACGTCTTTAACGGCAATTCGTTCGCTGGATGACTCGACAATTCGAATTATTGCATTAGCCAAGACGTAAACATTTCACGTGCGCATGCGTCGATTGGAAACAATTCACGCTTCGTATAAAGCGCGATTACCAATGTTGTTGTTCATCGTGGACACGCGCTCTAAAGTTCTTAACGTTTTTACGACGATTCGTACGCTGGATGACTCAACAATTCCACTTATTGCCTTAGCCTCAACTCTGAACTTGAATTTGCACCCCGCGATTAAAAAATTCCTAAAAATATTATCGCACGTGGAATTACCTTCATATTTTTCAAATGCACACAGAAATTACATATTTTTGACATCAGAAAAAATAATTAACGCACCTTGCTTGTAAACAATATGGCAGCACTCTGAACTCGAATTTGAGTGAGTGAAATGTGCACCGCCTGTTTAAAAAAAATCTAAAAAAATTACCGCCCGCGGGTTTTGCTTAAAAATTTCCAAATTTGCTTAGAAATAACATATTTTTGATATACCAGAAGAAAATTGACGCACCTTGCTTGTAAACAAAATGGCAGCACTCTGAACTTAAATTTGAGTGACTGTAATGTGCTCCGCCTGATTAAAAAAATTCCAAAAAATTACCGCCTGCGGAATTTACTTCCAAATTTCCATATTTGCTTAGAAATAACATATTTTCAACACACCAAAAGACAATTGACGTACCTTGCTTTTAAACAAAATGAGAGCACTCTGAACTCGAATTTGAGTGACGGAAATGTGCACCGCCTGATTAAGAAAATTCCAAAAAAATTACCGCCCGCGGAATTTGCTTCAACATTTCCAAATTTGCTTAGAAATAACATATTTTTGACATACCAAAAGATAATTACCGCACCTTACTTGTAAACAAAATGGCAGCACTCTAAACTCGAATTTGAGTGACTGAAATGTGCACCACCTGATTAAAAAAATTCTAAAAAAATTACCGCCCGTGGAATTTGCTTCAAAGTTTCCAAATTTGCTTAGAAATAACATATTTTTGACATAACAAAAGATAATTGACGCACCTTGCTTATAAACAAAATGGTAATCCTCTGAACTCGAATTTGAGTGAGTGAAATGTGCACCACCTGATTAAAAGAAATTCTAAAAAAATTACCGCCCGCGGGATTTGCTTCAAAATTTTCAAATTTGCGTAGAAATAACATATCTTTGATATACCAAAAAATGATTGACGCACCTTGCTTGTAAACAAAATGGCAGCACTCTGAACTCGAATTTGAGTGTGTGAAATGTGCACCACCTGATTAAAAAAATTCTAAAAAAATTACCGCCCGTGGAATTTGCTTCAAAATTTCCAAATTTGCTTAGAAATAACATATTTTTGACATACCAAAAGATAATTGACGCACCTTGCTTGTAAACAAAATGGCAGCACTCTGAACTCGAATTTGAGTGAGTGAAATGTGCACCGCCTGATTAAAAAAATTCTAAAAAAATTACCGCCTGCGGGATTTGCTTAAAAATTTCCAAATTTGCTTAGAAATAACATATTTTTAACACACTAAAAGATAATTGACGTACCTTGCTTTTAAACAAAATGGCAGCACTCTGAACTCGAATTTGAGTGAGTGAAATGTGCACCGGCTGATTAAATTTTTTTTTTAAAAGTTACCGCCCGCGGAATTTGCTTCAAAATTTCCAAATTTACTTAGAAATAACATATTTTTGACATACCAAAAGATAATTGACGCACCTTGCTTGTAAACAAAATGGCAGCACTCTGAACTCGAATTTGAGTGAGTGAAATGTGCACCACCTGATTAAAAAAATTCTAAAAAAATTATCGCCCGCGGAATTTGCTTCAAAATTTCCAAATTTGCTTAGAAATAACATATTTTTGATATACCAGAAGAAAATTGACGCACCTTGCTTGTAAACAAAATGGCAACACTCTGAACTCGAATTTGAGTGAGTGAAATGTGCACCGCCTGATTAAAAAAATTCTAAAAAAATTACCGCCTGCGGGATTTGCTTAAAAATTTCCAAATTTGCTTAGAAATAACATATTTTTAACACACTAAAAGATAATTGACGTACCTTGCTTTTAAACAAAATGGCAGCACTCTGAACTCGAATTTGAGTGAGTGAAATGTGCACCGGCTGATTAAATTTTTTTTTTAAAAGTTACCGCCCGCGGAATTTGCTTCAAAATTTCCAAATTTACTTAGAAATAACATATTTTTGACATACCAAAAGATAATTGACGCACCTTGCTTGTAAACAAAATGGCAGCACTCTGAACTCGAATTTGAGTGAGTGAAATGTGCACCACCTGATTAAAAAAATTCTAAAAAAATTATCGCCCGCGGAATTTGCTTCAAAATTTCCAAATTTGCTTAGAAATAACATATTTTTGATATACCAGAAGAAAATTGACGCACCTTGCTTGTAAACAAAATGGCAACACTCTGAACTCGAATTTGAGTGAGTGAAATGTGCACCGCCTGATTAAAAAAATTCTAAAAAAATTACCGCCTGCGGGATTTGCTTAAAAATTTCCAAATTTGCTTAGAAATAACATATTTTTGACATACCAGAAGATAATTGACGCACCTCCCTTGTAAACAAAATGGCAGCACTCTGAACTCGAATTTGAGTGAGTGAAATGTGCACCGCCTGATTAAAAAAATTCTAAAAAAATTATTACCTGCGGGATTTGCTTCAAAATTTCCAAAATTATTTAGAAATAACATATTTTTGACTTACCATAAGATAATTAACGCACCTTGCTTGTAAACAAAATGGCAGCACTCTGAACTCGAATTTGAGTGAGTGAAAAGTGCACCGCCTGATAAAAAAAAATCGAAAAAAATTACCGCCCGCGGGATTTGTTTAAAAATTTCCAAATTTGCTTAGAAATAACATATTTTTGACATACTAAAAGATAATTGACGCACCTTGCTTGTAAACAAAATGGCAGCACTCTGAACCCGAATTTGAGTGAGTGAAATGTGCACCACCTGATTAACGGAATTTGCTTCAAAATTTCCAAATTTGCTTACAAATAACATATTTTTGATATACCGAAAGATAATTAACGCACCTTGCTTGTAAACAAAACGGCAGCACTCTGAACTCGAATTTGAGTGAGTGAAATGTGCACCGCCTGATTAAAAAAATTCTAAAAAAATAACAGCTTGCGGAATTTGCTTAAAAATTTCCAAATTTGCTTATAAATAACATATTTTTGACATACCAGAAGATAATTGACGCACCTTGCTTGTAAACAAAATGGCAGCACTCTGAACTCGAATTTGAGTGAGTGAAATGTGCACCACCTGATTAAAAAAATTCTAAAAAAATTATCGCCCGCGGGATTTGCTTCAAAATTTCCAAATTTGCTTAGAAATAACATATTTTTGACATAACAAAAGATGATTGACGCACCTTGCTTGTAAACAAAATGGCAGCACTCTGAACTGGAATTTGAGTGAAATGTGCAGCTCGTGTAACTTTCTTACTTGAAATTCTTGGGATACTTTTACATTTTCGAATTCACAATTGAGAAATAATTTCTCATGCAAACGACAAACATGCAAATAATCCAATCCGAACCGATTCCCGTTTAATGGCGCGGATTAGGGAGGAATGAAAGGAGAACGGCGATAATGTAATCCGTGAAATTAATTTTATTTGTGAGAGCGTTTCGCACCCCTGTGCGCGCCAACTAAACCATAACATATCCCATTGAATATAAAACAAATCTCTAAAGTATCAGGACGACATTATTATCGTCAGTGCGGGGCGAGAGGGGGGCTTTATTATATCCGTGAGAGAGGGGGACGATCCCATCAGTTATCTCATTGAAAAACCCGGGGGACGACAGGGATGAATGTGTACAAAGTTGCGAAAAGGTGTCCCCTGCACACGTGTCGCGGCTCCCAGCGTTCCTCCTTCGGGGAGTGTAGGGATGATGGCGGATGGGGTGCGCTAATGGCGGAATGACGTGGAAACGTTTGGAAAATGAAATGACACAATTCGCGTCGCACTCGGTACTCTCCACTTCTCTTTTTTCGCGTTGTTATAAATGATGCATCGTCCGACATCGCATCTGCCTTGTTGTATGTGACGTTGCATTAGCGTAATGTCTCATTTTGTTTTGTTTGGAATGACAAAAGGGCGCGAATTTCAAACGTTGCCATTTTGTAACCAGCTGGGATAAATCAAAATTACACTATTTCTCGATGGACTTGCAATTTTCTAAAATTGGAAAAACCATACCGGAAGCGTGAGAATAGTCTTCATTATCAGTATATCTAATGCATTCAATTGTATGTTAAAGACTTCTAAATCTAAAAATGGAGTATTAGTTGGAAACAATATCTTTTTGTAAAATTTTCCCAGTTCCACTTGAAATACATCTCTCGAACATGAGACGTATAATTACCCAAAAGATTAATTGCTGCCTGCCCAGATGGTCCAACAATTAAAAGAATCACATTCGCGTGCCCCGAGAATCCTCTTCTTCAACTCTCAGCAATTTAGTTAATAGTCTTAAATTTTAAGTAATTACCACTCGCGGCCATCTCAACCAGATATTGAATTACTTTAAGTTTCTGCACAAAATTGCAGCAGAACATGTGCCACGACGAGCATTAATTACGTTTTCCCCGGTCTCTAGGTATAAATATATACAGGATTTTTAAATGGTGGTGGCCCCCAGGTGGTTGGTTCTCGTATACCTGTGTATATTTATACAGGGGGCCCGGCTAATACATTAAACCGAATATCGGTCTCAGCGTGCTCTGATGATCCCCATTAATGGTCCCGATGTGCAGCTGTTATACTTTCCATGGACCAATCAAGGGCCCAACCGCACCGACGCCATATTGCTGATGATTTGTGTGTACCGTCTTTTTTTGAATTGCCACGACACGAAAAATCCTTAATTTCCTTTCTATTATCCTCTGCGGTCGCTGCTGGTTCCATGCGAAAACCCACCGCGCTCTCCTCCGGGCAGTAATTGATCAATTATCCATCTCGAGTAATCTCCACCATTGTAGGCACCACGGCTACTATTCATTACCTCGACTTAATAGCCAATTACTTACATTAGTCATGTGCTGCTCATTACATCGACAGGTGCCCATATAATCACACTCCTTGTTATTTTTTTTTAATTTTAATTTTGTTATATCGTCTTGCTTATATAAATTTAGATGTACATCCATGATAGTTGATTGACGACTTGATTCCATCATCGCAACATCGGCTTTGCTTAATTTCGTTTATTAACTCATAGTTACGTCGATGTCGTTATTAAATGGTGAACCTGTTATTTCGGAACAGTTACGAGTCGAAACGCGAAACAGTTTTTTTTTTCAGAACTCAGTCCTGTTGCTCAACTCCGGACCGACAGTTCGACCGTAGTTTGGCAAGAGACTTCTCAAATTTACTTATAATTAATGGAAAATTACGTTCACATGAAAAATATTTCTATTTGATTGCTAAATTTTGGAATAATTTAATATTAAATTTTGAAAAAAATGTTATAATTTTAGTGGCTTGGAAAAAAAAATACAAAAACAATTGCCATCGGCTAGAAACTTCTCAAATATACTTATAATGAATGGAAATTTACGATAATGTGAAAAATATTTCTATTTGATTGCTAAATTTTGGAATAATTTAATGTTAGATTTTGAAAAAAATGTTATAATTTTAGTGGCTTGGAAAAAAATACAAAAACAATTGCCATCGGCTAGAAACTTCTCAAATATACTTATAATGAATGCCAAATTACGTTCCTGTAAAAATTATAAACAAATTTTGGAATAATTTCATGTTAAATTAAAAAAAAATGTTATAATTTTAGTGGCTTGAGAAAAAATATAAAAACAATTGCCATCGGCTTGAAACTTCTCAAATATACTTATAACTAATGGAAATTTACGATAATGTGAAAAATATTTCTATTTGATCCCTAAATTTTGGAATAATTTAATGTTAAGTTTTGAAGAAAATGTTATCATTTTAGTGGCTTGAAAAAAAATACAAAAACAATTGCCATCGGCTAGAAACTTCTCAAATATACTTATAACTAATGGAAATTTACGATAATGTGAAAAATATTTCTATTTGATCACTAAATTTTGGAATAATTTAATGTTAAGTTTTGAAGAAAATGTTATCATTTTAGTGGCTTGAAAAAAAATACAAAAACAATTGCCATCGGCTAGAAACTTCTCAAATATACTTATAATGAATGCCAAATTACGTTCCTGTAAAAATTATTAACAAATTTTGGAATAATTTCATGTTAAATTAAAAAAAAAATGTTATAATTTTAGTGGCTTGAGAAAAAATATAAAAACAATTGCCATCGGCTTGAAACTTCTCAAATATACTTATAACTAATGGAAATTTACGATAATGTGAAAAATATTTCTATTTGATCCCTAAATTTAGAATAATTTAATATTAAATTTTGAAAAACATGTTATAATTTTTGTGGCTTGGAAAAAAATACAAAAACAATTGCCATCGGCTTGAAACTTCTCAAATATACTTATAATGAATGGAAATTTACAATAATGTGAAAAATATTTCTATTTGATTGCTAAATTTCGGAATAATTTAATGTTACATTTTGAAAAAAAATGTTATAATTTTAGTGGCTTGAAAAAAAAAAAAAACAATTGCCATCGGCTTGAAATTTCTTATATTTGCTTATAGTAAATGGCAAATTACGTTAACGTGAAAACTATTTCCATTTGATGGTTAAATTTTTGAATAATTTAATGTTAAGTTTTGAAAAAAATGTTATAATTTTAGTGGCTTGAACAAAAATACAAAAACAATTGCCATTGGCTTGAAACTTCTCAAATATATTTATAATGAATGGAAATTTACTTTAATGTGAAAACTATTTCTATTTGATTGCTAAATTTTGGATTAATTTAATGTTAAATTTTGAAAAAAAATGTTATAATTTTAGTGGCTTTGAAAAAAATACAAAAACAATTGCCATCGGCTAGAAACTTCTCAAATATACTTACAATGAATGGAAATTTACGATAATGTGAAAAATATTCCCGTTTGATTGCTAAATTTTGGAATAATTTAATGTTAAATTTTGAAAAAAATGTTACAATTTTAGTGGCTTGGAAAAAAATACAAAAACAATTGCCATCGGCTAGAAACTTTTCAAATATATTTATAATGAATGCCAAATTACGTTTCTGTCAAAATTATTAACAAATTTTGGAATAATTTAAAGTTAAATTTTGAAAAAATGATATAATTTTAGTGGCTTGGAAAAAAATACAAAAACAATTGCCATCGGCAAGAAACTTCTCAAATATACTTACAATGAATGGAAATTTACGATAATGTGAAAAATATTTCTATTTGATTGCTAAATTTTGGAATTATTTATTGTTAAATTTCGAAAAAAAGTTATAATTTTAGTGGCTTAGAAAAAAATACAAAAAAAATTGCCATCGCCTAGAAACTTCTCACATATACTTACAATGAATGGAAGTTCACGATAATGTGAAAAATATGTCTATTTGATTGCTAAATTTTGGAATAATTTAATGTTAAATTTTGAAAAAAATGTTATAATTTTAGTGGCTTGGAAAAAAATACAAAAACAATTGCCATCGGCTAGAATCTTCTCAAATATACTTATAATGAATGGAAATTTACGATAATGTGAAAAATATTTCTATTTGATTGCTAAATTTTGGAATAATTTAATGTTAAATTTTGAAAAAAATGTTAAAATTTTAGTGGCTTGGAAAACTATATAAAAACAATTGCCATCAACTTGAAACTTCTCAAATATACTTATAATGAATGCCAAATTACGTTTCTGTAAAAAAAAATTACACTTTATCGCTTAATTTTGAAATAATTAAAACGTTAAATTTTGAAAAAATATAATAATTTTGGTGGCTTGAAAAAAAAATATAAAAACAATTCTCATCGGCTTGAAACTTCTCAAATTTGCTTATATTAAATGGAAAATTACGGTAATGTGAAATTTATGTCTATTGGATCGCTTAATTTTGGAATAATTTAATGTTAAATTTTGAAAAAAATGTCATAATTTTGGTGGCTTGAAAAAAATTTCAAAACAATTGCCATCAACTTGAAACTTCTCAAATATACTTATAATGAATGCCAAATTACGTATCTGTAATAGCAATTTACACTTCATCGCTAAATTTTGAAATATTTAAAACGTTAAATTTTGAAAAAAATGTAATAATTTTGGTGGCTTGAAAAAAAATATAAAAACAATTCTCATCGGCTTGAAACTTCTCAAATTTGCTTTTATTAAATGGAAAATTACGGTAATGTGAAATTTATGTCTATTGGATCGCTTAATTTTGGAATAATTTAATGTTAAATTTTGAAAAAATTGTCATAATTTTGGTGGCTTGAAAAAAATATCAAAACAATTGCCATCAACTTGAAACTTCTCAAATATACTTAGAATGAATGCCAAATTACGTTTCTGTAAAAACAATTTACACTTCATTGCTAAATTTTGAAATAATTAAAACGTTAAATTTTGAAAAATGTTGTAATTTTGGTGGCTTGAAAAAAATATAAAAACAACTGCCATCAACTTAAAACTTCCCAAATATACTTATAATGAATGCCAAATTACGTTTCTATAAAAAAAATTACACTTCGTCGCTAAATTTTGAAATAATTAAAACGTTAAACTTTGAAAAATGTTATAATTTCGGTGGCTTGAAAAAAATATAAAAACAATTGCTATCGGCTTGAAACTCCTCAAATTTGCTCATATTGAATGGCAAATTACGGTAATGTGAAAATTATGTCTATTGGATCGCTTAATTTTGAAATAATTACAACGTTAAATTTTGAAAAATGTTATAATATTGGTGGCTTGAAAAAAAAATATAAAAACAATTCCCATCGATTTGAAACTTCTCAAATTTGCTTATATTGAATGGAAAATTACGGTAATGTGAAAATTATGTCTATTGAATCGCTTAATTTTGAAATAATTACAACGTTAAATTTTGAAAAATGTCATAATATTGGTGGCTTAAAAAAATATAAAAACAATTCCCATCGATTTGAAACTTCTCAAATTTGCTTATATTGAATGGAAAATTACGGTAATGTGAAAAATGTGTCTATTGGATCGCTTACCTTTGGAATAATTTAATGTTAAGTTTTGAAGAAATGTTATGGTTTTGGTGGCTCGTAAAAAAATATAAAAACAATTGCCATCGGCTTGAAACTTCTCAAATTTGCTTATAATGAATGCCAAATTACATTTCTGTCAAAATTATTAACACTTCATCCCTAAATTTTGGAATAATTTAATGTGAACAGAAAGTTAAGTTTTGAAAAAATGTTATAATTTTATTGGCTAGGAAAAAAATATAAAAAAAATTGCCATCGGCTTCAAACTTCTCAAATTTGCTAATAATTAATGCCAAATTACGTTCCTGTCAAAATTATTAACACTTCATAGCTAAATTTTGGAATAATTTAATGTGAACAGAAAGTTAAGTTTTGAAAAAATGTTATAATTTTAATATCTTGGAAAAAAATATAAAAACAATTGCAATCGGCTTGAAACTTCTCAAATTTGCTTATAATGAATGCCAAATTACATTCCTGTCAAAATTATTAACACTTCATCCCTAAATTTTGGAATAATTTAATCAGAACAGAATGTTAAGTTTTGAAAAAATGTCATAATTTTAAAGCTTTGAAAAAAAATATAAAAACAATTGCCATCGGCTGGAAACTTCTTAAATTTGCTAATAATGAATGCCAAATTACATTCCTGTCAAAATTATTAACACTTCATCCTTAAATTTTGGAATAATTTAATGTGAACTGGAAGTAAAGTTTTGAAAAAATGTTATAATTTTAATGGCCATGAAAAAAATATAAAAAAAAATTCCATCGGCTTGAAACTTCTCAAATTTGCTTACAACGAATGCCAAATTACGTTCCTGTCAAAATTATTAACACTTCATCCCTTAATTTTGGAATAATTTAATGTGAACTGGACGTAAAGTTTTGAAAAAATGTTATAATTTTAATGGCTAGGAAAAAAATATAAAAAAAATTCCATCGGCTTGAAACTTCTCAAATTTGTTAATAATGAATGCCAAACTACGTTCTTGTCAAAATTATTAACACTTCATCCCTAAATTTTGGAATAATTTGATCTGACAGAACGTTAAGTTTTGAAAAAATGTCATAATTTTAAAGCTTTGAAAATTGAAAAACCATTGCCATCGGCTTAAAACTTGTTAAATTTGCTAATAATGAATGTCAAATTACGTTCCTGTCAAAATTATTAACACTTCATCCCTAAATTTTGGAATAATTTAATGTGAACTGGACGTTAAGTTTTGAAAAAATGTTATAATTTTAATGGCTAGTAAAAAAATATAAAAAAAATTGCCATCGGCTTGAAACTTCTCAAATTGGCTTATAATGAATGCCAAATTACATTCCTGTCAAAATTATTAACACTCCATCCCTAAATTTTGGAATAATTTAATGTGAACTGGAGGTAAAGTTTTCAAAAAAATGTTATAATTTTAATGGCTTGGAAAAAAATATAAAAACAATTGCAATCGGCTTGAAACTTCTCAAATTTGCTAATAATGAATGCCAAATTACATTCCTGTCAAGATTATTAACACTTCATCCCTAAATTTTGGAATAATTTAATGTGAACTGGAAGTAAAGTTTTGAAAAAATGTTATAATTTTAATGGCCAGGAAAAAAAATATAAAAAAAATTGCCATCGGCTTGAAACTTCTCAAATTTGCTAATAATGAATGCCAAATTACATTCCTGTCAAAATTATTAACACTTCATCCCTAAATTTTGGAATAATTTAATGTGAACAGAATGTTAGGTTTTGAAAAAATGTCATAATTTTAAAGCTTTGAAAAAAAATATAAAAACAATTGCGATCGACTTGAAACTTCTCAAATTTGTTTATAATGAACGTCAATTACATTAATATGTATCGAACCGGCGGTGCCTAGCGGTGCAAGATCTACAATAACATTATTTAATTTAATTAGATAATCACTCAAATTTAAATTAAAACCGACAAGGTACAAGACATCCGCAATATAAATTAAGACCCTCCGGACACAATAAAAAATTTAATTTTTACGGCGTCTAATGTAACACAAAGCACATAATAATAATAATAACGCGTCGTCCAATTACACATTCCGCCTAATAAGTTACACACGCAATAATTAATCATCGCCCGCTATAATTAAAACCGCATTAACATAATAAACTCATTTTAATAAGAACAACACTGATAATAATGAATAAGAAAGAAACAACGAGCGTAACCCTAGACAACATCCTGAGAAAAGTCGAGGCGAGAGAGGCGCGAGCGAATGAATAAATTACTTATAAATCATCGAATATGGAAATTAATTTAATGATTTACGTCGGCGTTTTGTGTTAATTAAAAACGGGGAAGAAAAAAAAAATGAAAATCCCGATGGCGGACGTTAAACTCCCGAGTTGTAACTCGAGGATATTATGATGTTCGAGTGCCAGTTTTGATTGGTCGTGTGACTAAGTGGATTTATTAAATACGAAATCGCGGAGTTTCTTAATGATGATCCTCCGCGGTATTCGTGGTATTTCCAATTAAGATATTCATGTTTTTGACCCGTGTTGAAAATTTCGCAAATTAACCAATTTGTAGTGTATAGTTTTTTAATGTTATGTTATTTAAGAAGCTCTCTATCAATAATAATTAACAAAAAATTTTTTTTTCTTCAAATTTAAAAATCCAGGGCTGAAAGGGTTAAATTTAAAAATAATTTAACAGTTATTATTTATTCAGTGGCGCACCAGTGCAGCAAGCTGGAGGTTGCAGGTTCATACTGTTGATGCAATTGCTTTATAATTGTTTTTTTCTTCTTGTAAAAGTTTATCTAAAAAAAAATATAATTTTCACCTTCTCGAATTCGTTCGCAAAAAGTTGCGTGTGCGTACGAAACGAATGGGTGAGAAACGTGTACCTAAATATTGATGTATTTTCCAGTACCCTTCGCAAGTCGATTAGCTTCCAGAGGATCGATTAACACGTACGCTGCCACCGACGCGACTTTATATTTGCGTAAATGCAATTCCAATTGCGGTGGCAATGAACGTGTTAAACAGTTTCATCAAGGCATGGGGTCAACCGGCGGATAGCGGTATCCCTAACTGGGGTTAACCGGCGGACAACGTTATCTGTCCCAGCTGAGTGAAAAGGTTAAAATACCGATTGCTTCCATCTCTCTATCAAATTAGGTATTTCTGTTAAGAATTATGAGCACAATTAATTTCTTGATTTTCTGATAAAGAATTTGAGGCAATCCATTACACTGCCCAATGAGAGGGCGGAAAGTATTATGCCTTTAAATATTTACACTGTTAATTTCCGGTCTGCGAGGAGTTGAAGGAGGCACGCTCGTGATTTTATCCTCAACCTAATTTCGTGGGCAGCGCAATCAACAATCCATCAACGGCAACCTGACGTCCGAGGCACGGTCTCCTCCCCGGCTCGTCGTCGTCGGGGTAACTCACTCTCGAAGGCTCTCTCTCTCGGTGAGTTTCGTTTTCCACATTTAAATAATAATGTCGTGCATTAAAACGGGTTTTATCGGCGCGTTATAAATATGTTTAGATGTTGCGAACGATCTGACGGAGGTGTAATTACGAAAATAGCTCGTGCGCTTGCATTTTGACACCCCCCTCGCTTCCACGGACGTGATACTGACGGCGAGATAAGTGTGTAATATACGGCAATGGCCGGTGTCCATAAACTGTCCGTATTTACATGTAAATTGGAGAGTTCGCCTTGATGGGAAGATGAAATCTCCCTAATGAATTATTTATACCTTTTGAGTTCTTCATTTATGATATGTGGCTGGGTAATTATACGGCCCGGCAGTGACACTCTTCCGTCACGCCTCGCATGCTAATCAGTTATTGCTTGGACCGGTGGTGAGCTTTGAGAGATTGATTTTGTTTTGTTTTGTAACGAAGAGATGGAGGTTTACAAAGATGAGTTTTATTTGAGACGTCGGCGAAGTGAAATCGCCTCTCTGCCGCTGATCGATGTTAACCAGATTTGAATTGCGCGCCATTGTTGTACGGTTGGCAGCACTATTTTCATGAGTGCTGCCATCTATTATTATTCCGATTAGTTATTATGGAGCGCTGTAGGGCCGTCCGAAAATGTCGTGACACCTGGGGGCAGAGTTTGCGCAGAATGAGAAAGATGTTCACCACGAAATGTGTCACGTTATTTTGCGACGGCTCCACAGCGCTCCATAATAACTTATCGGAATAATAATAGATGGCAGCACTTATGAAAACCGTGCGGCCTACCGTACACAGTGGCGGTTTCAAAGGGGGGGTAATCGGGCAATTACCCCCCCTAAGAATTTTTCGCTTATCAATTTTTATTGTTAAAAATTACCGGTATTCCATATTCCAAACAAATAATATAATATTGAATTATTGATTTTATTTCGTGATTTTTTAATTTTTTGCTAATATTTTCGAATTTCTGGTCAGAAACTTATTTTTGTTGGCAAATTATTTTGCTTCTACCTTTCGATTTTTTGGTCTGCTTTTTTATTTTTAGATCAGGATTCTTGATTCCTTTGGCCCATATTTGAGATTTCTGCATTTCCAACTTTTTTTTATTTTTCTTTATTTTACTTTGACCAAAATATTCGATTGGTTTGTAGAAATTTTCGATTTTTTTTGTCGACAATTTTTATCTTTACGCTCGTTTTCGATGTTTTGTTTAAATTTTCACCGTTTTAGGCTATATTGTAGATTTTTTTATTTTTTGGTCTAAATATTCTTTATTTTGACGAAAAAAATCGATTGGTTTGTAGAAATTTTGGATTTTTTGTCTGCATTTTTTATCTTTACGCCCGAATTTTTGTTGTTTAGTCTAAATTTTCACCTTTTTAGGTTTTTACTTTTTTGGCCTATATTTTGTTTCAATTTTTGATCTTTTGGCCGAAATTTTCTTTATTTCGATTCGTTTGTTAAAAATTTTGATTTTTTGGTCTACAACTTTGATTTTTACGAATTTTAGATTTTTGGTCTTAATTTTTTATTTTTTGTCCCATATTTTAGATTTTCTTGCGAATTTATTTTTTATTTTTATATATACAAACATCTTTATTCACAGAAATAATATCTAAATACATTATGTTAAAAACTTGAAATCCGCTTTCCGTCGGCTGTGAAAGGGCTATCAATTTTTATTTTTGCTATTATTTTCAAATTTCTCTTTGGAACTTATTTTAAGCTAAAAAGAGTTATTTTGGGGCTAAAAATGACAAATTATTTTTCTTTTGCTTGTATTTTCAATTTTTTGGTGTGCATTTTTATTTTTAAACCAAGTTTTTTGATTTTTTTGCCGATAATTTAGATCTTCGGCTCTTTTGTTCCAAATTTTTGATTTTTTGGCCAAAATTTTCGATTTTTCTAGCAAGATAAATGGTTCTTTGTTTCTTCAAAAAAGGAGGGGAGATATTGTATAAATGGCTCTACCATCAACATGTTCCACGAGCCGCCACTGATTTCATTTAGTAGAAAAGTGCTTTGTCTCAACTTTGAAAGCTAATTAAAGCGAAAATTAAAGAAAAATATTTTCCTATTAGAAAAAATATTGGAAAATGATTTTGAACAATAGAGTGATTTTTGAGACTAATTTAAACCCTTTTCTTAGAATATTCTGCATTTTTTATTATTAAGCCTGTATTCCCGATTTGTTTTTTGGCTACATTTTTGATCATTTGGTCTAAATATTCTTTATTTTTACCTAAATTTTCGATTTCATGGAAATCGACTATTTGGTACGCATTTTTTATTTCTTCTGACGAATTTTTGGTTTTTAAATTTTTGACCTGTATTTTCGATATTTTTGGTCAAAATATTTTAACTTTTAGCCTAAATATCTCTTATTTAGACCTTTTGCGATTTAATTTTTTAAATTTTCGACTTTTTGGCCCAAATTTTTAGATTTTTGACCTGTATTTTCGATTCTTTTTGGTCTAAATTTTTGATCTGTTGACCTAAATATTCTTTATTGTGACATAAATTTTCGATTTGATTGTTAAAATTTTTGATTTTTTTGTCCGCATTATTGATTTTTCGGGCCGAATTTTTAATTCTAGTTCCAAAATTTTGAGTTAATTTTGGTTAAAATATCTATAACCTGAATGATTGATTTATATGCGAGATTTCTTTTTATTTTTTTCGGTATTTTCGAGTTTTGTTTGTTGAAATTTTCGATTTTTTAGCCTGCATTTATTATCTTCAGGCCCGAGTTTTCGATATACTGTCTAAATTTTCGACTTTCCGGCCAACATTACAAATATTTATTATTTTTTTAAATCTTTTGACCTAAATTTTTTTTTATTTTGACCTAACTTTTCGATTTAATTGTTAAAATTTTTGATTTTTTTGTCCGCATTTTTGATTTTTCGGGCCGAATTTTTAATTCTAGTTCCAAAATTTTGAGTTAATTTTGGTTAAAATATCTATAACCTGAATGATTGATTTATATGCGAGATTTCTTTTTATTTTTTTCGGTATTTTCGAGTTTTGTTTGTTGAAATTTTCGATTTTTTAGCCTGCATTTATTATCTTCAGGCCCGAGTTTTCGATATACTGTCTAAATTTTCGACTTTCTGGCCAACATTACAAATATTTATTATTTTTTTAAATCTTTTGACCTAAATTTTTCTTTATTTTGACCTAACTTTTCGATTTTATTGTTAAAATTTTTGGCTCCCATTTTTGGTTTTTCGTTTAGTCTGCATTTATTATGTTTAGGTCCGAAATTTCCATGTTTTGTCTAAATTTTCGACTTTTTGACCAACATTGTAGATTTTTTGTTAATCTTTTGCCCTAAATTTTTCTTTATTTATTTTTATTTGTCTGTTCAAATGTTTGTTTCCTTGGTCCACTATTTTTATTTTTTTTAAATTTTTGGTATATTTTGCAGTGGCGGTTTCAAAGGGGGGATAATCGGGTAATTACCCCCCGTAAGAATTTTTCGCTTATCAATTTTTATTGTTAAAAATTACCGGTATTTCATATTCCAAACAAATAATATAACCGGTAAATTTTTTCAACTCTTTAAAACGTTGGAAAAGGATAGGGAGATTTCACGGAACAGGTGTGGTATATGAGAGCGGAAGCACCAGTTTATTTATCTTTTTTTAAATTACCCCCCCTATACTAGTTGGCTGGGCCCTTGACCGTACAACAATGGCGCGCAATTCAAATCTGGTTAATCAGTGGCAGAGAAGCGATTTCACTTCGCAAAATATTAAACGACCTGAGCGATCTTGTTCTAGCGGATCTCTTGATAAAATCACCACTGCGCATGACAGTGTTAGAGTGAGTCTCACAAATATTTCAAGAAGCCGCTGGTTTCAATTTTATATTCAGTGTAGCCAAAAATTTTTTTTTTTTTGATAATCTACCGAAAGAGTTGCAAGTTTTGCAACTTCAACAAGAGTGGATACAAAGTGAAATAGAATATCATTAGCGTCCTAATCGCCGCAGATTACGAAACGACATTCGAGTTTTGATTTACATAGGCAAAGGCGTAATCTGGTGCGTAAAGGAACGTAATTTACATAAAAGCTCCTTATACGGTCGCAATTCGAATGATATGCCCGAGAACTTTAATTAATGGCGGTAACGTGCAAAAAATGGGCGATTCGAGTGCGGCAATTAAAGCGTGCTAATTGTGGAATAAGTAATAAAAATAAATCATGTCGGGCGTAATGGTATAATTTATACGGTTAATTGCGTGGTGGAAAAGGGGAGACTGTCTTCGTTTGCGTTCAAGTAAACTTTCTCTACTAAACACTAAATTTATTATTATTTCCACGATCGAAAAACTGCGGACCAGTTTCGATCTTATTCTGAGGACACGATTCCCGGCAGCACTTAATCCCAAAAATTTTATTTCAGTTTCGACCTTATTTTGTATCAACGGCACAGTGTCGCATGGCTGAGTATAAAATTTCCAGGAGCATCACAATTATGATTCATAGTTTTTTGTTCGTTTATCGTTAATTAATTACTATTGAACCAGTAGTACGAAAATTGTTTGCATTAAGGTTTTGTTGATCCAGCTCTACTACATTAAAGATGTGTCATACGCATACAAGATAGTTTTACAAGTGTGCTGATATTTTATGAAATAATATTGTTTATGGAGGAGGCTTCTACTTCGTTATACATGTTGTAAATATAATAAAACACTTTTACTTTGTTGGTATAACACAAATTTTATTTTATTGTTGACTATAGTATAGTATAGTATATAGTAATTTTCGCGTCCATCGGTTTGCAAGTAGAAATACACTTACTTTTTCATATAGCAGATCACATTCTAACACTCAATACAATTCACCGATAAACAATATGTTCAAGGTATATGCATCTGTATTTTTAATTGTGATCCGAATTATTTTTATAGAAAAATATCCGATTTACTTTAGTTGTAGTATAAAATATGTACAGTTACCACTATTGCAATTATATATATATATATTTTTTTTTTTCGTTTATTCTTTTGTAATTTTGTTATTTTTGCTACGTTTTGATAATCATATTAGTTTCAGTTATATTATGATTAATTTCTAATGTAATTATTTGTAATTTTTAATTTTATTTGTAGTTTTATATATATGTACTTGCTTATATTTTCTGATAACATTTCCCTGTAATTAGATGTAGTGTCTGTTGGGAAATAAATCTATTATTATTATAGTTTCGGTAACTCAACTTGCCATTAACAAAACATGTTATGTAACACAAATTTTATTTTATTGTTGACTATAGTTTTGGCAACTCAACTTCCCATTAACAAAACATAAACATAACATAAACATAACATGTTTTGTTAATGGCAAGTTGAGTTGCCGAAACTATAGTCAACAATAAAATAAAATTTGTGTTATACCAACAAAGTAAAAGTGTTTTATTAAATTTATGAAATCGTTTATGCACCCATAATAGAACCCTGCGGAACACCCTGCTCAATTTTAAAAGTAGGAGAAACTTAAAAATCCCGAAAGATTTCAATTTAAGGCATTAATTTCTTATATTCTAAGCGAGAAAATTGTATTTCCTGTTGGTTTTGAAGAATAAATTTCTTAAAATTAAATTGTGTTTAAAAAAAACCCGTTTAAGGGTTAATAATTTATTTCATCTAACCACAATGACTTAATTAGTACACTCGACGGTTCAATCATTGGGCAATCTCTAAAGCGTTTAGAACAAGCTGGCATTCCCATTATTTATTACATATTAAATTATTCAAAATGAAAGTTTTAATTTAACACCGAGCAGACGTCGGGTTTATGATTTATGTTTTAATTACGCCGGTGGGAATTTAATTACAAATTAGTTTCGCCGACCCAGAGGTGTGTTTGTTAATAATTAGATTTTGCATCAATTAGCGCTTGAAAATTTAAGTTTTTTTACGGCTCCGGGAAGCGGCAATAAAAAATTAAACAAAGATCGCGTGAAATTTTCCTCTCAGCGTTTTGTATAGTGGGTTATTTCACTTAATGATATACAAGGTGCGTAAATAAAGTAATGAGACCGATTTTCTGTAACTCAAAATTTTACTCAATTTGTTAATTAAAAAAAAAATTGCCAAACACTTTAAACTTTTAAACTGTATTCAAAATCGATTCTAGATTACGTTCCAATGGAAATCTCAAAACGTCCCTTCGCTAGAATTCAAAATAATCTCACGAGAACAGAACTTATCGCAATTTTAAATTTCCTCATTTCCCTTGCAGCAAAAAAAAAAAATATAAAAACAATTACCACGCACTTGAAACTTTCCAAATTTACTCAAAATCGATTCTAGATTACGCTCCAATAGAAACCTCAAAACACCCCTTCGCTAAAATTCGAGATAATCTCAGGAGAACAGAAATTATCGCAATTTTAAATTTGCTCATTTCCCATGCAGAGAAAAAAATATACAAACAATTGCCACGCACTTGAAGCTTTCAAAATTTACTCAAAATCGATTCTAGATTACGTTCCAATGGAAACCTCAAAACACCCATTCGCTAGAATTTGAGATAATCTCACGAGAACAGAATTATCGCAATTTTAAATTTGCTAATTTCCCTTGCAGTAAAAAAAAAATAAAAACAATTGCCGCGCACTTGAAACTTTCCAAATTTACTCAAAATCAATTCTAGATTACGTTCCAATAGAAACCTTAAAACACTCCTTCGCTAGAATTCCAGATAATCTCACGAGAACAGAACTTATCGCAATTTTAAATTTGCAAATTTCCCATGCAGCAAAAAAATATAAAAACAATTGCCACGCACTTGAAATTTTCCAAATTTACTCAAAATGAATTCTAGATTACGTTCCAATAGAAACCTCAAAGCACCCCTTCCCTAGAATGTAAGATAATCGCAATTTTAAATTTGCGCATTTCCCATGCAACAAAAAAAAAATATAAAAACAATTGCCACGCACTTGAAACTTTCCAAATTTACTCAAAATCGATTCTGGATGACGTTCCAATGGAAACCTCAAAACACCCCTTCGCTAGAATTTGAGATAATCTCACGAGAACAGAATTATCGCAATTTTAAATTTGCGCATTTCCCACGCAGCAAAAAAAAATATAAAAACAATTGTCACGCACTTGAAACTTTCCAAATTTACTTAAAATCGATTCTAGATTACGTTCCAATGGAAACCTCAAAACACCCCTTAGCTAGAATTCGAGATAATCACACGAGAACAGAAATTATCGCAATTTTAAATTTGCTCATTTCCCACGCAGCAAAAAAAATATAAAAACAATTGTCACGCGCTTGAAACTTTCCAAATTTACTCAAAATCGATTCTAGATTACGTTCCAATAAAAACCTCAAAACACCCCTTCGCTAGAATTCGAGATAATCTCACGAGAACAGAAATTATCGCAATTTTAAATTTCTTCATAAAAAAAAAACAAAAACAATTGCGACGCACTTGAAACTTTCCAAATTTACTCAAAATCGATTCTAGATTACGTTCCAATAGCAACCTCAAAACACCCCTTCGCTGGAATTCGAGATAATCTCACGAGAACAGAACTTATCGCAATTTTAAATTTCCTCATAAAAAAATATAAAAACAATTGCCACGCACTTGAAACTTTCTAAATTTACTCAAAATCGATTCTAGATTACGTTCCAATGGAAACCTCAAAACACCCCTTAGCTAGAATTCGAGATAATCACACGAGAACAGAAATTATCGCAATTTTAAATTTGCTCATTTCCCACGCAGCAAAAAAAATATAAAAACAATTGTCACGCGCTTGAAACTTTCCAAATTTACTCAAAATCGATTCTAGATTACGTTCCAATAAAAACCTCAAAACACCCCTTCGCTAGAATTCGAGATAATCTCACGAGAACAGAAATTATCGCAATTTTAAATTTCCTCATTTCACATGCAGCAAAAAAAAATATAAAAACAATTGTCACGCGCTTGAAACTTTCCAAATTTACTCAAAATCGATTCTAGATTACGTTTCAATAGAAACCTCAAAACACCCCTTCGCTAGAATTCGAGATAATCACACGAGAACAGAACTTATCGCAATTTTTAATTTCCTCATTTCCCATGCTGCCAAAAAAAATATAAAAACAATTGCCACGCACTTGAAACTTTCCAAATTTACTCAAAATCGATTCTAGATTACGTTTCAATAGAAACCTCAAAACACCCCATCGCTAGAATTCGAGATAATCACACGAGAACAGAACTTATCGCAATTTTTAATTTCCTCATTTCCCATGCTGCCAAAAAAAATATAAAAACAATTGCCACGCACTTGAAACTTTTCAAATTTACTCAAAATTGATTATAGATTACAGTCCAATAGAAACCTCAAAACACCCCTTCCCTAGAATTCGAGATAATCGCACGAGAACAGAAATTATCGCAATTTTGAATTTGCTCATTTCCCATGCAGCAAAAAAAAAATACAAAAACAATTGCCACGCACTTGAAACTTTCCAAATTTACTCAAAATCGATTCTAGATTACGTTCCAATGGAAACCTTAAAACACCCCTTCGCAAGAATTCGAGATAATCTCACGAGAACAGAATTATCGCAATTTTAAATTTGCTCATTTCCCATGCAGCAAAAAAACATAAAAACAATTGCCACGCACTTGAAACTTTCCAAATTTACTCAAAATCTATTCTAGATTACGTTCCAATGGAAACCTCAAAACACTCCTTGGCTAGAATTCGAGATAATCTCACGAGAACAGAAATTATCGCAATTTTAAATTTGCTCATTTCCCATGCAGCAAAAAAAATATAAAAACAATTGCCACGCACTTGAAACTTTTCAAATTTACTCAAAATCGATTCTAGATTACGTTCCAATAGAAACCTCAAAACACCCCTTCGCTAGAGTTCGAGATAATCTCACGAGAACATAATTTATCGCAATTTTAAATTTGCTCATTTCCCATGCAGCCAAAAAAATATAAAAATAATTGCCACGCACTTTGAACTTGCGTGTTGTTGCCCAATCTTGTTAGAACCATAATTGATTTACTCATCTTTCGAACAGTACATTCCGCCTTCCATCACCTAATCTTTAATTTAATCGTAGAAAATATTTAGCGTGCTATTTCACTTAACTCCTTATCACGCTAATGCATAAAGAACGAGCGCAGCCGCCATACTAAAAACACAAATGATTTAACGATACTTCCTCGTTGTATTTTAACTCGCCCATAAAAATACCCGGCCATGACTTCCTGGTCTCGGTTTTATTTTCAGCGCCGTCTGGAAATAATGGAATCGGACGTTTTACGGCGTTAATTAACTGGAAGTTATTTCGTAGATAAGTCCAGAAGTCCAGAAGTCTGGCAGATCGTAGATTAGGGGGCTCGCGGGACTCTTCCACGAGGCGAGAGATTGATTATGACGTTCCCGAGGGCATTTTTCCATCGTGGAAAACACTTCGTTACGGGTGGGATGGCATCGCTTTGGATGCACGCGGAAATTGATTGAGTGGATATGTTTTAATGCTTCGGAACGGCAAGGCGTTACATCTGATATATGCAGGCCGTCGAGGATTTAATCAATACGGCGTTGAGTGGTTTATTACCGCTAGTTATTAGTTGTGGATCTTGCGGATTCATCATTTTCTAAGTGCCATGTAATCGTGTACATATATTAAATAGTCTTTGGTTAACATTTTTTGTAACAAAGAGCTAATTTGGTATCAGGTGTTGGTGTGAATATTTTGATGATATTTCATTTTTTCGTTTACTTCCTTCACATAGAAATAAGGGAAATGATCAAATTTGCTTTTGTTTCGAATTCGAAATATAAATTTTTGGATCGCGTATTTTTAGAGCTGCACACTCACTCGGTCTCACTCTTTTACCACCAGACCGGTCACTTTACGATAAACTCGCCTATACATAGATATACATATTAATTTTAAAAAATCAATTTTCCATCGATTGATATAATTGCACGCCTTTTTTAATCCCTTCCACTGAATTTTTAGTATCGATTGATATAATTGCACTCCCTTTTTTAACCCTCTCTACCATATTCAAGCAAGTTCTCGAGTGTTAATTACTCAACTGTTGCGGTCCGCCTTCTGCGTTCATGCGATACTCAATTCCCGTCCTGAAATATATCATCCTTAAATTAGTTCCAGCTATGGTTTTCAAATTATCTCCGTTTCATATTCATAACTAATAATTTGGATCCTTCGCGAAGTGATTTATAGAGGGCCGGGGTGTTCCTTTGTTGAGGAGGATCACCCCAGTAATATTTTAATAAATCCCCAGTGTGAAAACCGCACCGGGGCCGTGCATCATCATCATCTCTCGGCGGTGGTCATCCTTCGGCGCGGCGCGGTCTGGCAGGGTCAGTTCCAATGACCGCCGTCGGCCAACGGAGCACCGGAGAGTGGCCGCCAGGTGATTAACAGGCTCGTAAAAAACGTGTTTGGTATGACCGGCAGGATGTCCAGTCGGTGCCTCGATTGGCCGTCGGTTCACCTCGCCCCGCCCCCAAAGTGGAACGGATGCGAAGGCGTGGGGAACACCATGTGTGGTATATGGGTATGGGAGCACACCATGGAGGAAGTTTGGGGAACGTGCACCGCGCGGCTATTTCGCTTTTATTAAAACTGTAAATGCCCACTTAAAGAAACGTGCTGCAGCGGGAGGATGTCTGAAGGCTCGAGACGGGGTGATATATTACGGTTTTGCGGTTGTAAAAACCGATGCCCTTGTTGCTAGGAACCGCGCGGTCAGGGCTTTAATGTCCCATTCGCAGATTTAATAAGGAGGATAGTGGCTTCGTGGTCAGATTTATAAGGAATGGCGGTGTCTACTATTCTCCACAAAAAAAAAAATGATTCTCCATATACAAGTTTAATAAGAGGGCATATTGTGGCACGAGTGTTCCAATAGAACGAGTATAATATAGCAGGTAATTATCAAGAATGACTCTTGAAACCCTTTATTGAAGAACTTCTTGATGAGTTGCAGCAATGCTGCTTTCAACAAGATGGAGCTACTCTGCATACTGCAAATGAAACATTAAATCATCTGCTGCAGTTCGAAATTGGGTTAATCAGCAGAGATCTATGGCCTCTTGTTCACCAGACGGATATTTACAAAATAAAAACAAAAATTTTCAAAAATCCATATCTCTATTGAAAATTGTTGAATTTACAAAAACGAAATTAATTCTGAATAAGCGATACTTCGGACATTGAGGATGATTTTTTATGGAATTTTACCTGCGTTTTTTTATATTTTTTGCGATGATTGTGTTCAGGTGCTCAAAAAATTAAAATTATAATGATCAAAAATCCATATCTCTATTGAAAATTGCTGAATTTACAAAAAACAAATTGATTTTAAATAAGCGATACTTCGGACATTGAGGATGATTTTTTATGGAATTTTTCCTGCGTTTTCTAAATTTTTTTCTGCGATGTTTTTGTTAAAGTGCTCAAAAAATTTAAAGGAAAATTTTGAAAAATCCATAAATCTATTGAAAGTTGTTGAATTTACAAAAACGAAATTGATTTTAAATAAGCGATACTTTGGACATTGAGGATAATTTTTATGGAATTTTTCCTGAGTTTTTTATATTTTTTTCTGCTCAAAAAATTAAAACGAAAATTTTCAAAAATCCATATCTCTATTGAAAATTGTTGAATTTACAAAAACCAATTTAATTTCTAATAAGCGATACTTCGGACATTGAGGATGATTTTTTATGGAATTTTTCCTGCGTTTTTTATATTATTTTCTGCGATGTTTGTGTTCAGGTGCTCAAAAAATTAAAACTAAAATGATCAAAAATCCATGTCTCTATTGAAAGTTCTTGAATTTACAAAAACGAAATTGATTTTGAATAAGCGACATTTCGGACATTAAGGATGATTTTTATGGAATTTTTCCTGCGTTTTTTATATTTTTTTCTGCGATGTTTTTGTTAAAGTGCTTAAAAAATTAAAACGAAAATTTTCAAAAATCCATATCTCCATTGAAAATTGCTGAATTTACAAAAAACAAATTGATTTTGAATAAGTAATACTTCGGACATAAAAATTTCAACGAAAATTTTCAAAAATCCATAACTCGATTGAAAATTGTTGAATTTACAAAAACCAAATTGATTTTAAATAAGTGATACTTCGGACACCGAGGATGATTTTTATGGAATTTTTCGTGCGTTTTTTATATTTTTTTATGCGATGTTTTTGTTAAAGTGCTCAAAAAATTAAAACGAAAATTTTCAAAAATCCATAATTCTATTGAAAATTGTTGAATTTACAAAAACGAAATTGATTTTGAATAAGCGATACTTCAGACATTGAGGATGATTTTTTATGGAATTTTTTAGGCGTTTTCTATATTTTTTCTGCGATGTTTTTGTTAAAGTGCTTAAAAAATTAAAACGAAAATTTTCAAAAATCCATAATTCTATTGAAAATTGTTGAATTTACAAAAACGAAATTGATTTTGAATACGCGATACTTCGGACATTAAGGATGATTTTTTATGGAATTTTTCCTGAATTTTTTATATTTTTTTCTGCGATGTTTTTGTTAAAGTGCTCAAAAAATTAAAACGAAAATTTTTAAAAATCCATTTCTCTATTGAAAATTGTCGAATTTACTAAAACGAAATTTATTTTGAATAAGCGATACTTCGGACATTGAGGATGATTTTTTATGGAATATTTCCTGCGTTTTTCATATTTTTTTCTGCGATGTTTTTGTTTTTTGTTAAAGTGCTCAAAAAATTAAAACGAAAATTTTAAAAAATCCATAATTTTATTAAAAATTGTTAAATTTACAAAAACGAAATTGATTTTGAATAAGCGATACTTCGGACATTGAGGATGATTTTTATAGAATTTTTCCTGCATTTTTTATATTTTTTTCTGCGATGTTTTTGTTAAAGTGCTCAAAAAATTAAAACGAAAATTTTCAAAAATCCATAATTCTATTAAAAATTGCTGAATTTACAAAAAACAAATTGATTTTGAGTAAGCGATACTTCGGACACTGAGGATGATTTTTATGGAATTTTTCCTGCATTTTTTATATTTTTTTCTCTCAAAAAATTAAAACGAAAATTTTCAAAAATTCATAATTCTATTGAAAATTGTTGAATTTACAAAAACAAAATTAATTTTAAATAAGCGATACTTCGGACATTGAGGATGATTTTTTATGGAATTTTTCCTGCGTTTTTTATATTTTTCTCTGCGATGTTTTTGTTAAAGTGCTCAAAAAATTTAAAGGAAAATTTTCAATAATCCATAATTCTATTGAAAATTGTTGAGTTTAAAAAAACGAAATTGATTTTGAATAAGCGATACTTCGGACATTAAGGATGATTTTTTATGGAATTTTTCCTGCATTATTTATATTTTTTTCTGCGATGTTTTTATTCAGGTGCTCAAAAAATTAAAACGAAAATTTTCAAAAATCCATATCTCCATTGAAAGTTGTTGAATTTACAAAAACGAAATTCATTTTAAATAAGCGATACTTCGGACATTGAAGATAATTTTTTATGGAATTTTTCCTGCGTTTTTTATATTTTTTTCTGCGATGTTTTTATTCAGGTGCTCAAAAAATTAAAACGAAAATTTTCAAAAATCCATAATTCTATTGAAAATTGTTGAATTTACAAAAACGAAATTGATTTTGAATAAGCGGTACTTCGGACATTGAGGATGATTTTTTATGGAATTTTTCCTGCGTTTTTTATATTTTTTTCTGTGATGTTTTTGTTAAAGTGCTCAAAAAATTAAAACGAAAATTTTCAAAAATCCATAATTCTATTGAAAATTGTTGAATTTACTAAAACGAAATTTATTTTGAATAAGCGATACTTAGGACATTGAGGATGATTTTTGTGGAATTTTTTCTGCGTTTTTTATATTTTTTTCTGTGATGTTTTTGTTAAAGTGCTCAAAAAATTAAAACGAAAATTTTCAAAAATCCATAATTCGATTGAAAATTGTTGAATTTACAAAAACTAACTCAATTTTGAATAAGCGATACTTCGGACATTGAAGATGATTTTTTATGGAATTTTTCCTGCGTTTTTTATATTTTTTTCTGCGATGTTTTTGTTAAAGTGCTCAAAAAATTAAAACGAAAATTTTGAAAAATCCATAATTCTATTGAAAATTGCTGAATTTACAAAAAACAAATTTATTTTGAATAAGTGATACTTCGGACATTGAGGATGATTTTTTATGGAATTTTTCCTGCGTTTTTTATATTTTTTTCTGTGATGTTTTTGTTAAAGTGCTCAAAAACTTTAAAGGAAAATTTTCAAAAATCCTTAATTCTATTGAAAATTGTTGAATTTACAAAAACCAAATTAATTTTGAATAAGCGATACTTCGGACATTGAGGATGATTTTTTATGGAATTTTACCTGCGTTTTTTATATTTTTTTCTGCGATGTTTTTGTTAAAGTGCTCAAAAAATTAAAACGAAAATTTTCAAAAATCCATATCTCTATTGAAAATTGTTGAATTTACAAAAACCAAATTGATTTTGAATAAGTGATACTTCGGACACTGAGAATGATTTTTATGGATTTTTTCCTGCGTTTTTTATATTTTTTTTGCTGTTGTTGTTCAGGTGCTAAAAAAATTTAAACAAATTTTTTTAAAAATCCATATATCTATTGAAAATTGCTGAATTTACAAAAAACAAATTGATTTTGTTGAATAAGTGATACTTTGGACACAGGATGATTTGTATGGAATTTTTCCTGCGTTTTTTATATTTTTTTCTGCGATGTTTTTGTTAGAGTGCTCCAAAAATCAAAACGAAAATTTTCAAAAATCCATTTCTCTATTGAAAATTGTTGAATTTATAAAAACGAAATTAATTTTGAATAAGCGATACTTCGGATATTGAGGATGATTTTTTACGGAATTTTTCTTTAGTTTGTTATATTTTTTTCTGCGATGTTTTTGTTAAAGTGCTCAAAAAATTAAAACGAAAATTTTCAAAAATCCATAATTCTATTAAAAATTGTTGAATTACAAATTACAACGAAATTGATTTTGAATAAGCGATACTTCGGACATTGAGGATGATTTTTAATGGAATTTTTCCTGCGTATTTTATATTTTTTTCAGTTGTTTTTGTTCAGGTGCTCAAAAAATTAAAACGAAAATTTTTAAAAATCCATAATTCTATTGAAAATTGTTGAATTTACAAAAACGAAATTGATATTGAATAAGCGATACTTCGGACATCGAGGATAATGTTTTATGGAATTTTCCTGCGTTTTTTTATATTTTTTTCTGCGATGTTTTTGTTTAGGTGCTAAAAAAATTTAAACGAACATTTTCAAAAATCCATAATTCTATTGAAAATTGTTGGATTTACAAAAACGAAATTGATTTTGAATAAGCGATACTTCGGACATTGAGGATGATTTTTTATGGAATTTTTTAGGCGTTTTTTATATTTTTTTCTGCAATGTTTTTGTTCAGGTGCTAAAAAAATAAAACAAAAATTTTTTAAAATCTATATCTCTATTGAAAATTGTTGAATTTACAAAAAACAAATTGGTTTTAAATAAGCGATACTTCGGACATTGAGGATGATTTTTATGGAATTTTTCCTGCTTTTTTTATATTTTTTTCTGCGATGTTTTTGTTAAAGTGCTCAACAAATTAAAACGAAAATTTTCAAAAATCCATAATTTAAGAAACATTGTAAAAAACATAATTTCTGCTGAAATTCAATTGAAAATTTCCAAATCTATTCAGATTGAACCGATTTTTGACATTTCAATGATACAAGTGGCATATAGCTGAACAAAGCCACTAAACTATTATTTAGTGTTTAGTGGCTTTGTGCAGTAATAAATACATTGAAACCTTGTGTTAATTTTGATATCTTTGATATTTTTAACGTTCAAAGTAATTAATCACAAATCGATTATAGTCATTATAAATAACAATTAATTTAGTAGCATTGCAATGAGAGAGGAAACACCAAACAGGTGCAAGTTGTTGATAATTTACGACGTGCTACATTTCGACCGAATTACCATTCGCAGGAAATGACCACTTAACGATTTTGATATTTAAGAATTGTCTGCCCTCTGGACAAGAACTCGATTAAAAGTCGATCCATTAGCCAAAATAGAAGTCGTTCCACTACATGGAACTAAGCGATACAATCTGTTCTCATGAAAGTTGGTGATGCTGAATGGGATGATTTTCGACACCGATAAAAATGCAACGAGATATTATTATTAATGGTACTCGCAGTGAATTTTTATTTCCTGCTGCTATAATTTTATTATTTAATAATACTGTTTTTTAAACCCTTTCACTGCTTTAGAATTATAACTTACATACAGTTGAGTTGCATACCCTTTCACTGCTGCAGAATTATAGATGCATACGATTACTTACGAATATATCCGGGTCCCGCATATAATAGTGCGTAATTATCCGGTTCCCGCAGTGAATTAATTCTCCTGAAAAACTATTTGTTGCTGCATACTTGACTCCCATACATATAATTGAAGCCTCTCAAAAAACGAAATTAAATAATGATGAATCGCATTTACAGTGCGTTTCCGACGTCCATCGTATGAACAATAATGCAAGTGTTTCACGTTGATAATGAGTGTTTACTGTTGTCCGGGTAATATCGTTCCAGGATAATAGCATGTAATTTACTTACACGTACTTATAAAAATAAAAAAGCCTTTCATTCAGAGCACACACACACAAGGACGTTCCGACATTCGGACATAATTTATGGTATTTGATGTTCTGTTTATTTGAACAAATTACCTATCACTTGCACTCACCCACACATGTTATTGTCGGGGTTGCCAACTGGCTGCAAGTACGTAATTGTGGTCAGTAAGTAACGTAAATGCAATAGTTGCAATAGTTTTCAATTTTTTTTAGAACGCCGAAATTATTGCATTTTTTTTTCTTTAGAATTTTACGTTCTGTTCGAATGAGATTTTATCAAAAATTTAGGATTTTTTTGTAGAATCTTAATCACAGATTATTTTTGAATCCATTTGTGAAATTTCAAGTCAATGGCAATTGTTTTTATATTTTTTTCAAGCCTTCGAAATTATTGTCCTTTTCCACAATTCTACGCTCTGTTCGAATGGGATTATCTTCAAGTTTAGGGATGAAGTGCTTACAGATTTTTATAGAATCGTAATCCGAATTGAGTTTTGAATAAATTTGTGAAATTTCAAGTCGATAGCAATTGTTTTCATATTTTTTTTTCAAATCGTTAAAATTATTGTATTTTTTCACAATTCTTCGCACTGTTCGAATGAGTTTATCTCAAAGTTTAGGGATGAAGTGTTTACAGATTTTTATAGAATCATAATCCTGATTAAGTTTTGAATAAATTTGTGAAATTTCAAGTCGATGGCAATTGCTTTCATATTTTTTTTCAAGTCGTTAAAATTATTGTATTTTTCCACAATTCTTCGCTCTGTTCGAATGAGTTTATTTCAAAGTTTAGGGACGAAGTGTTTACAGATTTTTATAGAATCATAATCCCAATTGAGTTTTGAATAAATTTATGAAATTTCAAGTCGATGAAAATTGTATTTACATTTTTTCTCAAGTCGTTAAAATTATTGTATTTTTCCACAATTCTTCGCTCTGTTCGAATGAGTTTATCTCAAAGTTTAGGGATGAAGTGTTTACAGATTTTTATAGAATCATAATCCCAATTGAGTTTTGAATAAATTTATGAAATTTCAAGTCGATTGCAATTGTTTTTATATTTCTTTTTTCAAGTCGTAGAAATTATTGTATTTTTTCACAATTCTTCGTTCTGTTCGAATGAGTTTGTCTCAAAGTTTAGGGATGAAGTGGTTACAGATTTTTATAGAATCATAATCCCGATTAAGTTTTGAATAAATTTGTGAAATTTCAAGTGGATGGCAATTGTTTTTATATTTCTTTTTTCAAGTCGTAGAAATTATTGTATTTTTCCACAATTCTTCGATCTGTTCGAATGAGTTAATCTCAAAGTTTAGGGATGAAGTGTTTACAGATTTTTATAGAATCATAATCCCAATTGAGTTTTGAATAAATTTGTGAAATTTCAAGTCGATGGCAATTGTTTTCATATTTTTTTTCAAGTCGTTAAAATTATTGTATTTTTCCACAATTCTTCGCTCTGTTCGAATGAGTTTATTTCAAAGTTTAGGGATGAAGTGTTTACAGATTTTTATAAAATCATAATCCCAATTGAGTTTTGAATAAATTTGTGAAATTTCAAGTCGATAGCAATTGTTTTCATATTTTTTTTTCAAGTCGTTAAAATTATTGTATTTTTCCACAATTCTTCGCTCTGTTCGAATGAGTTTATTTCAAAGTTTAGGGATGAAGTGTTTACAGATTTTTATAAAATCATAATCCCAATTGAGTTTTGAATAAATTTATGAAATTTCAAGTGGATGGCAATTGTTTTTATATTTCTTTTTTCAAGTCGTAGAAATTATTGTATTTTTCCACAATTCTTCGATCTGTTCGAATGAGTTAATCTCAAAGTTTAGGGATGAAGTGTTTACAGATTTTTATAGAATCATAATCCCAATTGAGTTTTGAATAAATTTGTGAAATTTCAAGTCGATGGCAATTGTTTTCATATTTTTTTTCAAGTCGTTAAAATTATTGTATTTTTCCACAATTCTTCGCTCTGTTCGAATGAGTTTATTTCAAAGTTTAGGGATGAAGTGTTTACAGATTTTTATAAAATCATAATCCCAATTGAGTTTTGAATAAATTTGTGAAATTTCAAGTCGATGGCAATTGTTTTCATATTTTTTTCAAGTCATTAAAATTATTGTATTTTTCCACAATTCTATGCTCTGTTCGAATGGGGTTATCTCAAAGTTTAAGGATGAAGAGTTTATAGATTTTTATAGAATCATAATCCCAATTGAGTTTTGAATAAATTTATGAAATTTCAAGTCGATGGCAATTGTTTTCATATTTTTTTCAAATCGTTAAAATTATTGTATTTTTCCACAATTCTTCGCTCTGTTCGAATGAGTTTATCTCAAAGTTTAGGGATGAAGTGTTTACAATTTTTTATAGAATCATAATCCCGATTAAGTTTTGAATAAATTTGTGAAATTTCAAGTCGATGGCAATTGTTTTTATATTTTTTTTCAAATCGTTAAAATTATTGTATTTCTCCACAATTCTTCGCTGTGTTCGAATGAGAATATCTCAAGTTTAAGGATAAAGTGTTTAGAGATTTTTATAGAATCATAATCCCAATTAAGTTTTGAATAAATTTGTGAAATTTCAAGTCGATAGCAATTGTTTTTATATTTTTTAGAATCATAATCCCAATTGAGTTTTGAATAAATTTATGAAATTTCAAGTCGATGGCAATTGTATTTACATTTTTTTTCAAGTCGTTAAAATTATTGTATTTTTCGACAATTTCACGCTATGTTCGAATGAGATTATCTCGAAGTTTAGGGATGGGGTGTTTACAGATTTTTATAGAATAATAATCCCGATTAAGTTTTGAATGAATTTGTGAAATTTCAAGTCGATTGCAATTGTTTTTATATTTTTTCTCAAGTCATTAAAATTATTGTATTTTTCCACAATTCTTCGCTCTGTTCGAATGAGTTTATCTCAAAGTTTAGGGATGAAGTGTTTACAGATTTTTATAAAATCATAATCCCAATTGAGTTTTGAATAAATTTGTGAAATTTCAAGTCGATGGCAATTGTTTTTATATTTTTTTTTTAAGTTATTAAAATTATTGTATTTTTCCACAATTCTTCGCTCTGTTCGAATGAGTTTATCTCAAAGTTAAGGGATGAAGTGTTTACAGATTTTTAAGAATCATAATCCCAATGGTGTTTTGAATAAATTTGTGAAATTTCAAGTCGATGGCAATTGTTGTCATATTTTTTTGGGCCGTCGAAATAATTACATTTTTTTCACAATTTCGCGCTCAGTTAGAGTGGGATTATGTCGAAATTTGGGAATGAGGTGCTTTCAGTTTTTTATAGAAACGTAATCCTGAATGAATTTTGAATAGATTAGTGAAATTTCAAAGCGATGGAAACTGTTTTATATTTTCTCGAGGCCATTGAACTTATTGCGTTTTCCCACAATTCCACGCTCAGTTCGAATGGTATTATCTCGAAAGTTAGGGATGTGGTCTTTACGGATTCTTATAGAATCATAATCCCCATTAAGTTTTGAATAAATTTGTGAAATTTTAAGTAGGTTGCTTTTGTTTTTATATTTTTTTTCTAGCCTTCGAAATTATTGTATTTTTCCACAATTCTTCGCTCTGTTCGAATGACATTATCTCGAAGTATAGGGATGGGGTGTTTACAGATGTTTATAGCAGCGTAATCCCGAATTGATTTTAAACAGATTTGTAAAATTTTAAGTCGATGGCAATGGTTTTCATATTTTCTTAGGCCGTCGAAATAATTACATTTTTTCACAATTTCGCACTAGGTTCGAGTGGGATTATGTCGAAACTTGGGAATGGGGTGCTTTCAGTTTTTTTGTGAAAATGTAATGAATTTTGAATGGATTAGTACAATTTCAAATCGATGGCAATTGTTTTCATATTTTCTTGGGACGCCGAAATAATTACATTTTTTTTCACAATTTCGCGATCGATTCGAGTGGGATTATGTCGAAATTTGGGAATGGGGTGCTTTCAGTTTTCTGTAGAAACGTAACCCTGAGTGAATTTTGAATAGATTAGTGAAATTTCAAAGCGATCACAATTGTTTTTATATTTTCTCCAAGCCATTGAAATGATTGTATTTTTCCACAATTCCACGTTCGGTGCGAATGGGATTATTTCGAAACTTTGGGATGTGATGTTTATAGATTTTTATAGATTCATAATCCCGATGATGTTTTGAATAAATTTGTGAAATTTCAAGTCGGTGGCAATTGCTTTTATATTTTTTTCTAGCCTTCGAAATTATTGTATTTTCCACAGTTCTACGCTTTGTTCGAATGAGATTATTTCGAAGTTTAGGGATGCTTTTCTTAAAGAGTCGAGCAAATGTGTCGTCAGTCAAGATTGATCCGTCGTCAAGGTCTGTGGTTTGTCTTTTTAATATTCTGAATTTTTTCTATTTCTGTCCAGTTTGTCTTTCCTTTCATGTCATTGATTTTTGCACATGACTCGGTCCAATTAAAGGATAGGGTGGAATTTTTTTTAGACTGTAGTTATGAAATGATAAATCACATCAGGCATATCACCAGGAGTGCAGATTTTTGTAATAAACTCAGTTTCTTTTCCCGATAGGAAATCTATAAATCATTTTAAAATTGTCTTGTTAATTTACAAGCACGCCTTGCCCTGTCGAGACTTTTCTTCCTTTTTGCGAGCATCGCCTCCTCTCCTCCTCTTCTTCTCCGATCAGCGATGAAGGAAAGAAGAGCCTGGCAGTTTCCCCTATATAATTAAAGGCGGAATAAGATAGCTCCTGTCAGATACCGGGATAATTTCATATTCTCAGAAGGAGACACAGTCGCGGTTTACAAACAGATAAACCACTACTTGGGAATTCCTTTCATTTTTGCAATGGACGCCGACAGCGTATAATTAAAATAGTGGTACTGATTTATGTAAACGTTTTCTATTTGTACCATCCTCGTATTGAAGAGTGGCATATAAATTAACCTTTAAAACACATAAAGTAGGTAGATTATGGTGGCTACCGTTGAAGAGATTTATCTACCTGGCGAAAGAGAGGTCGCTGCGAGTGAGGCGGAGAGACTCATCAAATAAACATCGAACAATTTCAAAACAGAACCATAAAATTAATATATAAAAATCTCTCGGGGGCCCACACACATACTGAGATCATTATAGGCAGAGCCGTCGGTCCCGCGATTGGATTTACAGCCTCCTCGTCCATTGGCTTTTTTGCCCCGCCATCCTCTCACAATATTCATAAATACGCATTCCTCTTCAGTTATCGAGCAGTTAATTGGCAGATTAAATTGTTTATGAATACAGCTATATGCCGGTAACCCAATCATCCGGTTATATTAACTTTCCGACTTTTATACAACTCACTTTTACCATCACCATCTCTCGTTAATGCCTCCTCGCGCATTACACGAAGAGATCTCCTCTTCTTCTTCTCCTCCTCCTCCTCCTCCTCCGCCTCGGCGGCGCTAATTGAAATTTAATTGCGAGTACGTAACGTGCGTTTATCTTAACCCGAAGAACACGCTTCGTATTTACTTAGAATTATCGAATTACCGGCATCGAGGAGAATACCGCCTAATTGCGGGCATTACATACCTCTTGCTTATTAGGAAGAAAACTTGTTAACTAAGCTATTTTATCGTAAGGCTTTATCGGACAAGATAAGGTGTGTTGGAGACTTGCTAAGAAACGCTTTACTGAATATCAGAAATGAAGTATCCTAAGTGTAAAAGAGGAAACGTCCTTATAAGACGAAACTTGTTGATAATTCAGAATCTGTACAAGTTTTTATTTGGTGGAATTAACATAAATTTCATTTCCTTCCTAAAATGCAACCTGGATTTAGAGAAAATCTCGTTTCTGATGACATTATTCTTAATATTGACAATGGATACGTCACTGCCTCGGTGTTACTCGTTTTCAGCAAGGCTTTCAAAGTTATCGATCATGAGATATTCTCGTCAATTCTTGCCGGTGGTACTGTGGAGTTTTTAAAAACCCGAGTTCAATACGTGACCAGCAATGACAAAACATCCGATAAAGTTCCAATCGGTTCAGGTATACCCCAAGGATCTATTTTAGGTCCATAGTAGAATTTCGAGACGGCAATCCAATATTGCAGTCACCACTTGCTGCATGCGGGCGATACCCAACTCTACATTTATTTTTAACCAACGAATGTTATCAAGAAAACCCAGTTAATCAAGAAATAAATCATAAGCGTAGCTGTCGTGAAAGTATCTTTAAATTTCTGCTTTACTCCACATTCTTGAAAAAATCTGACTTATAAGAATAAGTTCTTCTGATGAAATCGCAAACGCGAAATCATCTTCCATTCAATTAATCAGCTGAAACAGTTGTTTTCAACTTCCACATAAAATCCATCATTATCCCCATAACTAAGTAAAAGGGGGCGAGTGCTTCGATACTAAATTAAAAGCCCATCAGAATTGTAAGAGGGCGTACCACCCATCCAACATTAAACATCCGCACGCCGTAATGTAATGTATTACAACCTTGTTATTATTTTGTCACCTACTTATTCATGCCAGTCGAGTGTGTGTGTGTATTGTGTATACAGTCCGACTTTCCGTTTGTATTAATACGTACAAACAGGGTAATACAAAGGAGAAACACGAGGACGGGTCGTTACGTAACATGGAGGAATGGAGGAAAAAAGGAAGAAAAAAAAACGTGCTCGTGCGTAGCCTACATCGGCATCGCCGACTTCCAATAGTGAGGTGGTTGCCATAATTACAGGGTAGTACCGGTTATATGTGTATAGCTTACCTGCACATGGCCGCTTGCAGGAAATTGAAGAAGAAGAAGAAGAAAAAAAAAAACGTATGGTTCTGGCGCTGGACATGAAACGCGCGTTCGAAAAACTTATCAAGGTTGCGCACGTTTACTTTTTCGTCACCCTGTGTGTGTGTAGTTGTAATTTAATTTTGATTTGCATTAAAATCGTACCAACATATATAAAAAAAATGTACTGTCAAAACCTGCATACATGGCATCACTACATTTCGAGCTAATTCCACGAAAACAAAATTTGTAATTATCCAAAGTTGCATTTTTCTCGAGCGCTTAAAAAATATAAAAACAATTACCAGGCACTTGAAATTTTCTAAATTTACTGAAACAACATATTACTCCACGATACTGTCAAAATCTGCAAACATCCCTTAACTACATTTCCAGATAATTCCACGAGAACAAAATTTGTAATTATCCAAAGTTGCATTTTTCTCGAGCGCTTAAAAAATATAAAAACAACTGCCAGACACTTTCTAAATTTACTCAAACAACATATCACTCCCCGATACTGTCAAAATCTGCAAACATCCCTTAACTATATTTCGAGCTAATTCCACGAGAAGAAAATTTGTAATTATCCAAAGTTGCATTTTTCTCGAGCACTTAAAAAATATAAAAAAACAATTGCCAGACACTTGAAATTTTCTAAATTTACTCAAACAACATGATACTGTCAAAATCTGCAAACGTCCCTTCACTACATTTCGAGCTAATTCCGCGAGAACAACATTTGTAATTATCCAAAGTTGCACTTTTTCTCAAGCGCTTAAAAAATATAAAAACAATTACCAGACACTTGAAATTTTCTAAATTTACTCAAACAGCATATCACTCCACAACACTGTCAAAATCTGCAAACATCCCTTAACTACATTTCCAGTTAATTCCACGAGAACAAAATTTGTAATTATCTAAAGTTGCATTTTTTCTCGAGCGCTTAAAAAATATAAAAACAATTGCCAGACACTTGAAATTTTCTAAATTTACTCAAACAACATGATACTGGCAAAATCTGCAAACGTCCCTTCACTACATTTCGAGCTAGTTCCGCGAGAACAAAATTTGTAATTATCCGAAAATGCATTTTTTCTCGAGCGCTTAAAAAATATAAAAACAACTGCCAGACACTTGAAATTTTCTAAATTTACTCAAACAACATATTACTCTACGATACTGTCAAAATCTGCAAACATCCCTTAACTACATTTCGAGCTAATTCCACGACAACAAAATTTGCAATTATCCAAAGTTGCATTTTTCTCGAGCGCTTAAAAAATATATAAAAAACAATTGCCAGACACTTGAAATTTTCTAAATTTACTCAAACAATATATCACTCCACGATACTGTCAAAATCTGCAAACATCCCTTAACTACATTTCGAGCTAATTCCACGACAACAAAATTTGCAATTATCCAAAGTTGCATTTTTCTCGAGCGCTTAAAAAATATAAAAACAATTGCCAGACACATGAAATTTTCTAAATTTACTCAAACAACATATCACTCCACGATACTGTCAAAATCTGCAAACATCCCTCCACTACACTTAGAGCTAATTCCACGAGAACAAAATTTGTAATTATCCAAATTTGCATTTTTCTCGAGCGCTTAAAAAAATATAAAAACAATTACCAGACACTTGAAATTTTCTAAATTTACTCAAACAACATATTACTCTACGATACTGTCAAAATCTGCAAACATCCCTTAACTACATTTCGAGCTAATTCCACGACAACAAAATTTGCAATTATCCAAAGTTGCATTTTTCTCGAGCGCTTAAAAAATATAAAAACAATTGCCAGACACTTGAAATTTTCTAAATTTACTCAACCAACATATCACTCCACGATACTGTCAAAATCTGCAAACATCCCTTAACTACATTTCGAGCTAATTCCACGACAACAAAATTTGCAATTATCCAAAGTTGCATTTTTCTCGAGCGCTTAAAAAATATAAAAACAATTGCCAGACACTTGAAATTTTCTAAATTTACTCAACCAACATATCACTCCACGATACTGTCAAAATCTGCAAACATCCCTTAACTACATTTCCAGATAATTCCACGAGAAGAAAATTTGCAATTATCCAAAGTTGCATTTTTCTCGAGCGCTTAAAAAATATAAAAACAATTACCAGACACTTGAAATTTTCTAAATTTACTCAACCAACATATTACTCCACGATACTGTCAAAATCTGCAAACATCCCTTAACTACATTTCCAGATAATTCCACGAGAAGAAAATTTGTAATTATCCAAAGTTGCATTTTTCTCGAGCGCTTAAAAAATATAAAAACAATTGCCAGACACTTGAAATTTTCTAAATTTACTGAAACAACATATCACTCCACGATACTGTCAAAATCTGCAAACATCCCTCCACTACACTTAGAGCTAATTCCACGAGAACAAAATTTGTAATTATCCAAATTTGCATTTTTCTCGAGCGCTTAAAAAAATATAAAAACAATTACCAGACACTTGAAATTTTCTAAATTTACTCAAACAACATATCACTCCACGATACTGTTAAAATCTGCAAACATCCCTTAACTACATTTCGAGCTAATTCCACGACAACAAAATTTGCAATTATCCAAAGTTGCATTTTTCTCGAGCGCTTAAAAAATATAAAAACAATTGCCAGACACTTGAAATTTTCTAAATTTACTCAACCAACATATCACTCCACGATACTGTCAAAATCTGCAAACATCCCTTAACTACATTCCGAGCTAATTCCGCGAGAACAAAATTTTCAATTATCCAAAGTTGCATTTTTTCTCGAGCGCTTAAAAAATATAAAAACAACTACCAGACACTTAAAATTTTCTAAATTTACTCAAACAACATATTACTCCACGATACTGTCAAAATCTGCGAACACCCCTTAACTCCATTTCGAGATAATTCCGCGAGAACAACATTTGTAATTATCCAAAGTTGCACTTTTTCTCAAGCGCTTAAAAAATATAAAAACAATTACCAGACACTTGAAATTTTCTAAATTTACTCAAACAATATATCACTCCACGATACTGTCAAAATCTGCAAACATCCCTTAACTACATTTCCAGCTAATTCCACGAGAACAAAATTTGTAATTATCCAAAGTTGCATTTTTTCTCGAGCGCTTAAAAAATATAAAAACAATTGCCAGACACTTGAAATTTTCTAAATTTACTCAACCAACATATTACTCCACGATACTGTCAAAATCTGCAAACATCCCTTAACTACATTTCCAGATAATTCCACGAGAAGAAAATTTGTAATTATCCAAAGTTGCATTTTTCTCGAGCGCTTAAAAAATATAAAAACAATTGCCAGACACTTGAAATTTTCTAAATTTACTCAACCAACATATCACTCCACGATACTGTCAAAATCTGCAAACATCCCTTAACTACATTTCCAGATAATTCCACGAGAAGAAAATTTGCAATTATCCAAAGTTGCATTTTTCTCGAGCGCTTAAAAAATATAAAAACAATTACCAGACACTTGAAATTTTCTAAATTTACTCAACCAACATATTACTCCACGATACTGTCAAAATCTGCAAACATCCCTTAACTACATTTCCAGATAATTCCACGAGAAGAAAATTTGTAATTATCCAAAGTTGCATTTTTCTCGAGCGCTTAAAAAATATAAAAACAATTGCCAGACACTTGAAATTTTCTAAATTTACTCAACCAACATATCACTCCACGATACTGTCAAAATCTGCAAACATCCCTTAACTACATTTCCAGATAATTCCACGAGAAGAAAATTTGTAATTATCCAAAGTTGCATTTTTCTCGAGCGCTTAAAAAATATAAAAACAATTGCCAGACACTTGAAATTTTCTAAATTTACTCAAACAACATATCACTCCACGATACTGTCAAAATCTGCAAACATCCCTCCACTACACTTAGAGCTAATTCCACGAGAACAAAATTTGTAATTATCCAAATTTGCATTTTTCTCGAGCGCTTAAAAAAATATAAAAACAATTACCAGACACTTGAAATTTTCTAAATTTACTCAAACAACATATTACTCTACGATACTGTCAAAATCTGCAAACATCCCTTAACTACATTTCGAGCTAATTCCACGACAACAAAATTTGCAATTATCCAAAGTTGCATTTTTCTCGAGCGCTTAAAAAATATAAAAACAATTGCCAGACACTTGAAATTTTCTAAATTTACTCAACCAACATATCACTCCACGATACTGTCAAAATCTGCAAACATCCCTTAACTACATTTCGAGCTAATTCCACGACAACAAAATTTGCAATTATCCAAAGTTGCATTTTTCTCGAGCGCTTAAAAAATATAAAAACAATTGCCAGACACTTGAAATTTTCTAAATTTACTCAACCAACATATCACTCCACGATACTGTCAAAATCTGCAAACATCCCTTAACTACATTCCGAGCTAATTCCGCGAGAACAAAATTTTCAATTATCCAAAGTTGCATTTTTTCTCGAGCGCTTAAAAAATATAAAAACAACTACCAGACACTTAAAATTTTCTAAATTTACTCAAACAACATATTACTCCACGATACTGTCAAAATCTGCGAACACCCCTTAACTCCATTTCGAGATAATTCCGCGAGAACAACATTTGTAATTATCCAAAGTTGCATTTTTTCTCGAGCGCTTAAAAAATATAAAAACAATTGCCAGACACTTGAAATTTTCTAAATTTACTCAAACAACATGATACTGTCAAAATCTGCAAACGTCCCTTCACTACATTTACAGCTAATTCCACGAGAACAAAATTTGTAATTATCCAAAATTGCATTTTTTCTCCAGCGCTTAAAAAAAATAAAAACAACTGCCAGGCACTTGAAATTTTCTAAATTTACTCAAACAACATGATACTGTCAAAATCTGCAAACATCCCTTAACTACATTTCCAGCTAATTCCACGAGAACAAAATTTGTAATTATCCAAAGTTGCATTTTTTCTCGAGCGCTTAAAAAATATAAAAACAACTGTCAGACACTTGAAATTTGCTACATTTACTCAAACAACATATTACTCCACGATACTATCAAAATCTGCAAACATCCCTTCACTACATTTAGAGCTAATTCCGCGAGAACAAAATTTGTAATTATCCAAAGTTGCATTTTTCTCGAGCGCTTAAAAAAATATAAAAACAATTGCCAGACACTTGAAATTTTCTAAATTTACTCAAACAACATGATACTGTCAAAATCTGCAAACGTCCCTTCACTACATTTAGAGCTAATTCCGCGAGAACAAAATTTGTAATTATCCAAAGTTGCATTTTTTCTCGAGCGCTTAAAAAATATAAAAACAATTGCCAGACACTTGAAATTTTCTAAATTTACTCAAACAACATATTACTCCACGATACTGTCAAAATCTGCAACCATCCCTTAACTACATTTCGAGCTAATTCCGCGAGAACAAAATTTGTAATTATCCAAAGTTGCATTTTTCTCGAGCGCTTAAAAAATATAAAAACAATTGCCAGACACTTGAAATTTTCTAAATTTACTCAAACAACATATTACTCCACGATACTGTCAAAATCTGCAAACATCCCTTAACTACATTTCGAGATAATTCTACGAGAAAAAAAATTGTAATTATCCAAAGTTGCATTTTTTCTCGAGCGCTTAAAAAATATAAAAACAATTGCTAGACACTTGAAATTTTCTAAATTTACTCAACCAACATATCACTCCATGATACTGTCAAAATCTGCAAACATCCCTTAACTACATTTCGAACTAATTCCGTGACAACAAAATTTGTAATTATCCAAAGATGCATTTTTCTCGAGCGCTTAAAAAATATAAAAACAATTACCAGGCACTTGAAATTTTCTAAATTTACTCGAACAACATATCACTCCACGATACTGTCAAAATCTGCAAACATCCCTTAACTACATTTCGAACTAATTCCGTGACAACAAAATTTGTAATTATCCAAAGTTGCATTTTTCTCGAGCGCTTAAAAAATATAAAAACAATTACCAGGCACTTGAAATTTTCTAAATTTACTCAAACAACATATCACTCCACGATACTGTCAAAATCTGCAAACATCCCTTAACTACATTTCGAGTTAATTCCACGAGAAAAAAAATTGTAATTATCCAAAGTTGCATTTTTCTCGAGCGCTTAAAAAATATAAAAACAATTACCAGGCACTTGGAATTTTCTAAAGCTACTCAAAGGACACTTGACTTCATTTTCCGTGAAAGAGTCGGTATGCAAGAAAATTCAAACTTACAAAAAAGGCGTCTTGTTGATGTTTCTTTACTTCCCTCGGATTGTTGAGGGCGGAATGGAGCGGAAAAACACAAACCTGAAGATGTATCACAACACAACAGGCACTAAAAGTTTCGAAAAATAAATCTTCTGAACCAGAGCGCACATTCTTCGCGGCCGCAAGCGGCAAACTGAATTGTTATCAACAGGTACGCCGCCGCGGGCTAGTGATAAGAATTTAATCTTGTTCCGGAACGAAACAAAAAAAAAACGAATATTTTGATTATCTTCTCGGGCCACCTTGTGCAGATTAAAAACTGGTCGAGTTTTAACACGCTGGTCGTGGTAAGATGTAGAAACACTGCTAATTATTTGCAATAATTGACGATGTTGATGGATTGCGTGGTCAATAGCTAGTTGGAATATACAATTACAGTATTAAATAAATTTAATAAAACGAAATATAAATTTATTTAATGCTTCTGCAACAAGTGAGGTTGCCGCAAATTTATTTATTATTTACAGTTAAATAAAACACAGTTTTACATAGTTATTTACAGTATTGATAAAATTTAAAAGTTGAGTGTCTCTATTCATTGTTTTTTCTAAAATATACGTTTTGTTTAAAATGATAAATTTTGATTTTTGAGAGAATGTCAGATAAAATCGAAAAAGTCTCACAAAGAAGGTAAAATTTTACAAAAATAAAAAAAAACTAAAAAAAATTTATTTATTATCCTACGTTGTTTCAACAACATTTGATATACAGAAATATAATTTTCATTCGAATTATTTTTCTGAAATATCGAAAAACTAGAAATTTCGAATACCTGAGAAAGGAAAAATATAAATAATTATTATACCATCAAATCGAAGAACCTTATGTGATGGTCGAAATTTTTAATGAATCTAAAATTCATCAAGAATGTATTGATTATACTGCCAGAGTGTGAATGATCTGTCGAAATAAATTAAAAATTTACAAAGCGATTTTTGGAAAAACTTCTTTTTTCGCCATCTAAGTTTGTTTTCTAGCGCAACCATTTTTTTTACTGTAATGTTTGGATTTTTTTCTTCACACAGTTGTAATAACACGCTGTTTAAGATTATACTGTTAAAGTTTCAACGATCTGTCGACGCAAATGTAGAATTCACGGAGCAATTTTTGGAAAAAATATTTTTTTGACCATTAAAGTTTGTCTTCAAGTGCAGTGGCAAAGTTTGGATAATTTTCTTCAGACAGTTGTAAAAACACGCTGTTTAAGATTATACTGTCAAAGTTTCAGCGATCTGTCGACGCAAATGTAGAATTCACGGAGCAATTTTTCGAAAAAATATTTTTTTGACCATCAAACTTTGTCTTCTAATGCAGTGGCAAAGTTTGGATAATTTTCTTCAGACAGTTGTAAAAACACGCTGCTTAAGATTATACTGTCAAAGTTTCAATGATCTGTCGACACAAATGTAGAATTCACAGAGCAATTTTTCGAAAAAATATTTTTTTGATCATCAAACTTTGTCTTCTAGTGCAGTGGCAAAGTTTGGGTAATTTTCTTCACACAGTTACAAAAATACATTATTTAAGATTATACTGTCAAAGTTTCAATAGCCTGTCGAAATAAATGTAGAATTTACAAAGCGATTTTTGGAAAAAATCCTAATTTTGGCCATCAAAGTTGGTCTTCTAGCGTCCATTTATGTTACTGCAAGGTTTAGGTAACTGTCTTCAGACTGTTTTAAAAACATGTTATTTAAGATTATACTGTCAAAGTTTCAATTACCATGAGAAATAAATGTTGAATTAACAGAGCGATTTTTGGAAAAAGTTCTTTTTTGACCATCAAAGTAGGTTTTCTAGGGCAGCCATTTTTGTTACTGGAAGGTTTGGATAGTTTTTTTCAGATAGTTGCAAAACTACGTTGTTTAAGATTACAGTGTCCAAGTTTCTATGACCTGACGAAATAAATGTAGAATTCACAGAGCGATTTTCAGAAAAAGTTATTTTTTGGCGATCGAAGTATTTGGCGTAATGTAACCGGTCACTCATTTCTGGCAGCAAATTAGCCTCAATTAAAAAACACATACTCTAATATTCCCACTAACGCGAACACAAGTTTAAATATTGACAGAACATGACGGGCCTTTGATTGATTTCGTTCCACGAGGCAATTATGGCGATCGTGAGCACGTTTGCTGTTAAACAAATTACATTTTTTTAAAGGCGCCACGATAACGATCTCGCCCATCCTAACAACTTTTTCCTTTCCCAATCCGCAGCATCCAATAACAGAAAAAACCCGGCGATATATCATTCCGTATCGAGATACGTCCGCGTATTGATTGGAATGAAATCAACGCGGCGGGGAAAATTGTTTTTTTTTTCTCTAATCTTGAGATTTATTGCGCACGAAATTATATTTCATTCCCGTTTTTAAGATATGAAATTAAAAAAAAAAACGTTGTTTCAGAAATAGTTCTCGTACAGACAGAATTGCACAAAACTTAAAAAATAATTTAGAAACGTTTTTTTCTTCTGAAATACGTGTTTTTTTTAATAATCCTTTATAAGAAAAGTTACGAATTTTTTAATATTTGTTTTCTCAATGAGAAACATTTCAGCGAAAAAAAGGGAAAGAAAATATTTCACGTGTTGATAAAATTATTTCAAACTTTAAAAACACTTAAGAAAAGGTCATTACGTAAAAATAAATTTTAGTTTTAAAAATACACCGATTTTTAAAAGAATTACGAATTTTTTAAATGCTTAATTTTCGAGATAAAAAAAAGTTCTCGTAAAGACAGAATTGCACAAAACTTACGTTTTTTTCTTCTGAAATACGTGTTTTTTTTTTAAATAATCCTTTATAAGAAAAGTTACGATTTTTTTAATATTTATGTTTTCTCAATTAGAAACACTTCAGCGAAAAAAAGGGAAAGAAAATATTTCACGTGTTGATAAAATTATTTCAAACTTAAAAAACACTTAAGAAAAGGTCATTACTTAGAAATAAATTTTAGTTTTAAAAATACACCGATTTTTTAAAGAATTACGAATTTTTTAAATTCTTAATTTTTGAGATAAAAAAATAGCTCTCGTAAAGACAGAATTGCATAATACTTAAAAACGATTGAGAAAGGTTTTCTCTTCTAAAATAAGCGTATTTTTCAAAAATTCATCTTCTGTAGGAAAAGTTACGAATTTTTGAATATTTTTGTTTTCTTAATGAGAAACACTTCACCGAAAAAAGGGAAAGAAAATATTTCACGTGTTGTTAAAATTATTTTAAACTTAGAAAACACTTAAGAAAAGGTCATTATTTAGTAATAAATTTTAGTTTTAAAAATATACCGATTTTTAAAAGAATTACGAATTTTTTAAATTCTTAATTTTCGAGTTAAAAAAATAGTTCTCGTAAAGACAGAATTGCACAAAACTTAAAAAGCAATTAAGAAACGTTTTTTTCATCTGAAATAAGTGTTTTTTTTTTAATAATCCTTTATAAGAAAAGTTACGAATTTTTTAATATTTGTTTTCTCAATGAGAAACATTTCAGCGAAAAAAAGGGAAAGAAAATATTTCACGTGTTGATAAAATTATTTCAAACTTTAAAAACACTTAAGAAAAGGTCATTACGTAAAAATAAATTTTAGTTTTAAAAATACACCGATTTTTAAAAGAATTACGAATTTTTTAAATGCTTAATTTTCGAGATAAAAAAAAGTTCTCGTAAAGACAGAATAGCAGAAAACTTACGTTTTTTTCTTCTGAAATACATGTTTTTTTTTAAATAATCCTTTATAAGAAAAGTTACGATTTTTTTAATATTTATGTTTTCTCAATGAGAAACACTTCAGCGAAAAAAAGGGGAAAGAAAATATTTCACGTGTTGATAAAATTATTTCAAACTTAAAAAAACACTTAAGAAAAGGTCATTACTTAGAAATAAATTTTAGTTTTAAAAATACACCGATTTTTAAAAGAATTACGAATTTTTTTAATTCTTAATTTTCGAGTTAAAAAATAGTTCTAGTAAAGACAGCATTGCACAAAACTTAAAAAGCAATTAAGAAACGTTTTTGTCTTCTGAAATACGTGTTTTTTTTTTTAAATAATCCTTTACAAGAAAAGTTACGAATTTTTTAATATTTATGTTTTACCAATGAGAAACACTTCAGCGAAAAAAAGGGAAAGAAAATATTTCACGTGTTGATAAAATTATTTCAAACTTAAAAAACACTTAAGAAAAGGTCATTACTTAGAAATAAATTTTAGTTTTAAAAATACACCGATTTTTAAAAGAATTACGAATTTTTTAAATTCTTAATTTTCGAGTTAAAAAAATAGTTCTCGTAAAGACAGAATTGCACAAAACTTAAAAAGCAATTAAGAAACGTTTTTTTCATCTGAAATAAGTGTTTTTTTTTTAATAATCCTTTATAAGAAAAGTTACGAATTTTTTAATATTTATTCAGCGTTGATAAAATTATTTCAAACTTGGTTATTATTTAAAAATCAATTTTGGTTTTACAAATACATCAATTTTCAAAAGAATTACGATTTGTTAAATTATTAAATTATTATTATTGGAAATAAATTTTGGTTTTATAAATACACCGATTTTCAAAAGAATTTCGACCCTTTTAAGTTCTTGATTTTTGAGATGTGCTACAGTTGGAGATAAAATTAAAAAAAAAATAGTTCTCGTCAAGACAGAATTTCATAAATCTTAAAAACAATTGAGAAAGTATTTTTCTTCTAAAATATGTGTATTTTTCTAAAATATATTTTTTATAGCAATTTGATTATAGTCCTCGTCATCGACAGCATTACACATAAATAATCGATGAATGAGGATAATATTATTACTTTGAAATTTAATAATTGGACTCAATCACTATTATTTGATTATATTGTATCATAAACTAACTAGCCTTATTAAATCTATATTTTATTTATCGTATGCAACCATGCGCACATAGTTGCGCGTATGCAGTTGCATACGTTACAGTGTTGTTGTGAGTGGCGGACGTATTACGTTATTTAGAGATGAATAAAGATTACATTATTACTTTTGAAATTTATTAGGCGTAATCACTAATATTTGATTTGAAACCTGTATTATTATTGTCATATGCAACCATATGCACATAGTTGCACATATGTGGTTGCATACCTTACAGCCCATTGTGAGTGGCGAACGCGTTATGCTGTTTAGAGAGTGAATTAGAGACCAACCACCATGGTATAGTGTTTGAAAGGTGAATTTGATATTTCAAGATGTAAAATATGAAGGCTAATGACAACAATAATTTCAATTTTTCGATGGTTATGTGCTTTCAATTCAGCATACTTGATCTGTATATTTAAATGTTTACTCATACTCAACACCAATGTAATAGTAATTAGATAATTATCGACAAGAATAAATCGATCGTTAATTAAATTTCACGCCGTTTCGGCCGTACGAAGAGATATGCCTCAATTTCGCCCCGTGAGAAAATCGAGGATAATTAATCTGCACACTTTTACATCGTCCGATTTGCATATCTTTTGCATTTAACAACAATATAGCGTAACGAGCCACATAAATATCTCCTGCACATTGCGATTAATTAACGTGTAATAATTTAATTACGACGATTAACACGGTTTGTTGGATAAATAAATTATCAAGCAGTTGATGTTGAGCGCTGATAGCAGTCCGTTAAATTTACTTTAAACTAAATTAAAAATTATAACCATGTAATAAATGACATTTGTGTTTTGCCTCTCGCTATAATAAATTTTTCTTCAACACATTAATTTTGGTAAATTGTACCAAATCCTTATAAGGTAGAGTTTTACCAAGCACTCGAGGCGTGTTACGCAGTGGCCATCTTAAATTCAATCGGCTCCGGAGATTTGTTGTCACGTTCTCTCGCGTTCTCTTGCGTTCTATGGCGTTCTCTCACGATCTCTCGCGTTCTCTCGTGTTCTCTCGCGATCTCTCGCGTTCTCTCCCGTTCTCGCGTCTCTAGTGCTCGGCAATATTGTACCAATGTTGTGCACGGTACCCCTTTATATTCCAAAACTAATTCGAAACATAATTCAACCACTCCAGTCCGCATTTTAAATACCTAAGCACCAACATTAATAATCGATTTTAATTAACATTTCTGGCAAGAAGAAAAAAAAAGTGTTACGACGTCGCACGTCAAAATAAATTCGTCCACTTTATCACTGTATTAATCTAGGACGGAGGAACCCACAAATTTACATTCTGGACGTATTTTTCAAGGCACGCTTGTCATCCTCCATTTACGGATGTAAATTAAAAGGGGATTTTTAAGGTGGAAACCATGTTATAAATTACGATACCGAGGGGGGGTTGGTCTTCCATTTTTATTTCGTTGCGGTGCGTTTATAATTAAGGGGTGGCGCGGCCAGGTAAGGAAGGAGGAAACGAGCCCAACAACGGGGGGAACCGAAATTAAAAATGGATTAAGTATGATGGTGAGGTTTTTCTCCGCGCCGTCTTAATTGCATGGATGTAATTTCATTTAATATTTTAATTAGACGCACAAATTTATCGAGAAACATATTTATTTCGTGCACCTGCTGCATTTATGATTTTCTTTTCTTTAAATTATACCATAATTTACAGGCATCCTGTGGATGGTCTGATACTGCACGTTTGAAAGTCATTTTGGGCTTTTCTGGGCTTGTCTACCACTGCCGTTTTTACCAGGGTACATAATCTCAATTTTTCAAATTTTAATTTTCCAGTTCTCAAGTTTGAAGAGCTGCCATTTTATTTCCGACTATGATGTTGCAATTGTTTTCATGAAAAATTAACTGTTTGTTTATGGATTTTGAGCTTTTGAAGTAATTTTCTAAACTGATTCATTTTTTTCAATTTTTCAAATCGTCGAGTACAAACTTTAATTTTCCAGTTCTAAAGTTTGAAGAGCTGCCATTTTATTTCCAACTATGATGTAGCAATTGTTTTCATGAAAAATTAATAATGCATTGCTTGTTTATGGATTTTGAGCTTTTGAAGTAATTTTCTAAACTGATTAATTTTTTTTTCAATTTTTCAAATCGTTGAGTACAAATTTTAATTTTCCAGTTCTCAAGTTTGAAGAGCTGCCATTTTATTTCCAACTATGATGTAGCAATTATTTTCATGAAAAATTAATAATGCATTGTTTGTTTATGAATTTTAAGCTTTTGAAGTAATTTTCTAAACTGATTCATTTTTTTGCAATTTTTCAAATCGTTGAGTACAAATTCTAATTTTCCAGTTCTCAAGTTTGAAGAGCTGCCATTTTATTTCCAACTATGATGTAGCAATTATTTTCATGAAAAATTAATAATGCATTGTTTGTTAATGGATTTTGAGCTTTTGAAGTAATTTTCTAAACTGATTCATTTTTTTCAATTTTTCAAATCGTTGAGTACAAATTTTAATTTTCCAGTTCTCAAGTTTGAAGAGCTGCTATTTCATTTCCAACTATGATGTAGCAATTGTTTTCATGAAAAATTAATAATGCATTGTTTGTTAATGGATTTTGAGCTTTTGAAGTAATTTTCTAAACTGATTCATTTTTTTCAATTTTTCAAATCGTTGAGTACAAATTTTAATTTTCCAGTTCTCAAGTTTGAAGAGCTGCCATTTCATTTCCAACTATGATGTAGCAATTGTTTTCATGAAAAATTAATAATGCATTGTTTGTTAATGGATTTTGAGCTTTTGAAGTAATTTTCTAAACTGATTCATTTTTTTTCAATTTTTCAAATCGTTGAGTACAAATTTTAATTTTCCAGTTCTCAAGTTTGAAGAGCTGCCATTTTATTTCAAACTATGATGTAGCAATTATTTTCATAAAAAATTAATAATGCATTGTTTGTTTATGGATTTTGAGCTTTTGAAGTAATTTTCTAAACTGATTCATTTTTTTTCAATTTTTCAAATCGTTGAGTACAAATTTTAATTTTCCAGTTTTCAAGTTTGAAGAGCTGCCATTTTATTTCCAACTATGATGTAGCAATTGTTTTCATGAAAAATTAATAATGCATTGTCCGTTTATGGATTTTGAGCTTTTGATGTAATTTTCTAAACTGATTCATTTTTTTTTTCAATTTTTCAAATCGTTAAGTACAAATTTTAATTTTCCAGTTCTCAAGTTTGAAGAGCTGCCATTTCATTTCCAACTATGATATAGCAATTGTTTTTATGAAAAATTAATAATGCATTGTTTGTTTACGGATTTTGAGCTTTTGAAGTAATTTTGTAAACTGATTCATTTTTTTTTCAATTTTTCAAATCGTTGAGTACAAATTTTAATTTTCCAGTTCTCAAGTTTGAAGAGCTGCCATTTTATTTCCAACTATGATGTTGCAATTGTTTTCATGAAAAATTAATAATGCATTGCTTGTTTATGGATTTTGAGCTTTTGAAGTAATTTTCTTGCCTGGTTAATTTTTTACAAGTTTTCATGCCGCTGAATGCAACTTTCGATTTTTCGGTTCAAGTTTTGGAGGGTTGCCGTTTTGTTGCAATTGTTTTCATTACAAAACCAACATTCATTGTCCATTTTTAGAACTTAGGCTTTAACAGCAAATTGCTCCTCTGATTGGTTTTCTAGAATTTTTCAAATGACAATTTTTCATATTTCAAATTTTTAAGTTTAATTTTGGAACGTTGTTTTTCTATTGCCTGGATATGACAATTATTTTTATGAAAAATCAAAAAAATTACGTTTTTGGATCTTGAGCGCTTGAAACAAATTCTTGCGTTAATTGATTTCAAACAATTTTTTTAGACATTTGTTACCAGTTCCAACTTTGAGCGTTGGTCTTTTGTTTCCCCCTAAGATATGGCAATTACATTTACAGTAAATCGAAACTGCGTTATTGGTCCGTAAATCTTGAGATTTTGAAGCACATTACTTGTTTCGTGATTTTTTTGCAGTTTTTCAAATTGTTGAATGCAATTTTAGATTTTCAGAGTTGCCATTTTGTTTCCGCCTAAATTATGATGATTGTTTTGAATGTAAATTAAAAATGCATTAATTGTATTTGTATTTTTGGATTTTAAAACAAATTTCTGCTTTGATTGATTTTTTATGATTTTTCAAATGCAATTTTCTATTTTATAATTCAAGTTAGCAACGTTGTAATTTTGTTTCCACATGTGATACGGCAATTGTTTTTTGAGAAAATGAGAGAAGCATTGTTTGTTTGTAGATCGTAAAAATTGAAAGCAGATTCTTTGACTAATTATTTGTTTTGCAATTTTTCAAATTGTTGATTAAAATTTTAGATGTTACAGTTCAAGTTTAGAGCGTTGCCGTTTTGTTTCCACCTAAGATATGGCAATTGTTTTCATGAAAAATCATAAGTGCATTCGTGGTTTACGGATCTTGAGGTTTTGAATGAAATTCGTTTATTGGTTGATTTGTTAAAATTTTTCAAACCGTTGAATGCAATTTTCTATTTTTTCATTTTATAATTCGAGTTTGACACGATGTAGTTTTGTTTCCACCTGCGATACGGCAATTGTTTTAATAGAAAATAAGAAACCCATTGTTGTTGTTTGTAGATCACGCAAATTTGAAGCAAATTTTTGACTAATTATTTTTTTGTCATTTTTCAAATTGTTGATTACAATTTTAGATTTTTCAGTTTTCAAGTTTAGAGCGTTGCCGTTTTGTTTTCATCCACGATTCGGCAATTGTTTTTATAAAAAAACTAGAAACGCATTGTTTGTTTGTAGATCATGAAAATTTGAAGAAAATTTCTCAACTAATTAATTGTTTGTAATTTTTCAAATGGTCGATTATAATTTTATATTTTTCTCTTCATGTTTAGAGCGTTGCCCTTTTGTTTCCACCTCGGATATGGCAATTGTTTCTACGAAAAATCATAAACGCATTCTTGGTTTGTGGATTTTGACGTTTTGAACGAAATTCCTTTATTGATTGATTTGTTACAATGTTTCAAATCGTTGATTGCAATTTTCTATTTCCCGGTTGGAGTTCGGAACGTTGTTATTGTTTTTTTTCTTGAATCGCTTTCTTATATTTTTTTTATTGTTGCCACTTTAATTGGAAGGTTGTTATTGTTTTCTTCTTGAATAACTTTCTTATTATTTTTTATTGTTGCCACTGTAAAGGAGTTACTGAATATTTTGTAAATTTTTCGTATAACTCGTAATATCGTATTAATTATAATTGTTACAAATTTGGTTTAATCTTATTTTTAAGGACTTGAAACATCTATGAGGCACGATTGCTAGCGTGTTTGTTTACCGCGCGCTACGCTTCTCTTAGGGGCCGCTTCGTCTGTCCAAGTTTGCGCATTAGTGCGTAAATAGCGCACGATTCTGCCATTACCTTAAAATAGTTTTTTTGTTGCTTAACTGTCTTATTTTTTTACGAGTTTTAATAATTGATGTCTTTTTAAATAATTTATTTTAAAGTGTAAATTTATCTTTTACGGGTTCACTGGCTATTTTTTTTCTTGAAGCACTTTCTTATTATTTTTGTTATTATTGCTACATAAGAGGAGTTACTGTAAAAATCATATACATTACATGCCTTGTAATTCTGTTTCCTGGTGTGACGCTGTCAAATTATTATCAAATATCAATTTGTGTTTGAAATTATTTGAATAAAGCAATTTATTATTACTAGAGCTGGCCACATGGACATGCATCCCAGGCCAAAAAAAAAAAAATATTATTATTATATATTTTCTATAATTCTCCTTTTAACTCTTTTCCAAATAAAATTTTGAAAATTATTTTTTTTTATGAAACTTGATTTAATACCATATTTTAACTCAAGAAAATTCAATACAAAAATGTCTCCCTATTTTTCCAGAAAACCAAATCATGACTCCACATGAAGTCCTTGGAAAAATGGTACAAAAAAAAATCAAAACACAGATTACGGGTGCCTGATAAAAGATATGACACCATAAGGCATTTGTGGGAAAGAAAGGGTTAATATCATATTAAGTACAATTTTAAGTTACATTATTAGTTTAATCTTACCTTTAAGAACTTGGAGCATCTATGAGGCATCATCTCTGGCGTGATTGTTTACCGCGCGCTACGCTCCTTTTAGAGCCCGCTTCGTCTGGCGAAGTGTCCGCGTTGGTGCGTATATAGCGCGCGATTCCCCGCTATATACGCATTTTTTACTTTGTTGGCATCTATGAGAAACCATCGGTAACGTATTTGTCTACCGCGCGCTACGTTTCTCTTAGGGCCCGCTTCGTTTAGCCAAGTTTCTGCATTATTGCGTAAATAGCGGGCGATTCTTTCATTACCTTTAATAGTTTGTTTGTTGCTGAATTCTCTAATTGTTTTTACGAGTTTAATGATTGCTGTCTTTTGAAATAATTTCTTTTAAAGTGTAAATTTTGATTAGGTCAACAAACAACACATTTTAACTTTGAATAAAGTCGTTAGTTCATCGGTAAAACATGATTGCAATAGAAATAATAGTTATAAATTAATTTTAACTTTGAATAAAGTCGTTAGTTCATCGGTACAATATGATTGAAATAGAAATAATAGTTATAAATTAATAATAGAACTCACCGAAAGTAGTTACTGGTCCATGGCCCCAATTGTTTCCATGGTTACCAGATGCCGCTGCTCTTGTACTATCTGCAATTGAATAAATTTGTTTTTTTTTATCGATAGATAGGGATTACGAAAAATTAAACAATTAACTTATAGTAATCAAACATATCAAGGCTAAATTTGTAAAAGTGTCTCAATGACTGTATTGTCTCTCTCTCTCTTTCAAATATAATAATACATTCATTTATTTGGCAAAAAATTACCATACATTAATTTTATAGTACGGTGCGTGAAGGGTAAATTTAAGGGCTACTTTTACATTGTCTCTGGTCCGCCACAGTACAACACATTATAAGTGGAAGCCAATTTGGCCTTCTCAAACATATTTTAAATCTCTGGTTGCAATTAAAACCATCTGATAAAACCTCTCTCGCGGTTCGGGAGAATAGAATAAACATAATGGATTATTATACCGAAAAAGGCACCTCTCATAATGCGCGCGTGTAGATGCATAAATGCATACGAACACAAGAACACAATTGATGTTACCATTATTCCTCACCTAGGTATTGTTGCCTAATGAATACCATTAATTCTTCAAATCGAGTTTACGAGGCATTGTCATGTGGAGAGGAGACGAACTTTTATGCAAAACTTCCTTCCCCCCTACGTAAACCAAAGTGACGTTTCTATTTAACAATCACAGTTTCCATTTTATCACCTCTCCGTTGATGATAAACAATGCACGAAAGAGAAAGTTTATTGTCACATAAAAGAAGAAGGTTTTAAATGTTTGTAATAGAGATTTTATCTCTCTTTGATTTTTTCTTTCAATTTAAAGTTGCTTTATACAGTAAAATCTTCCTTGTGATAATTTGAAATAGAGATATTTCACACAAAAGAAAAGGTTTTAAAGGTTTTGAATTTTCCTGAGTTACCATCTCTCTCTTTGATTTTTTTTTTCAATTTAAACTTGCTTGATTTAAAATACAATTTTCGCTGTGGTGATTTGAAATGGAAATATTCCCATTAAAAGAAGAGTTTTGAATTTTGAATTGAAGTTAATATCTCTCTTTTTTTTTAATTCAAACTTGCTTTATGCAGAAAACAATTTTCGCATGTTTTGAATTTTCCAATAGTTTATTAAAAAAAATTGAGAATATATATTTTCTCTCTCTTTTCTTCAATTCAAACTTACTTTATACATAAAATTTTCCTTGTGATAATTTGAAATAGAGATATTTCACATAAAAGAAAAGATTTTAAATGCTTTCAATTTTCCTAAATTAATATCTCTCTCTTTGATTTTTTTTCAATTTCCTTGTGATAATTTGAAATAGAGATATTTCACATAAAAGAAAAGGTTTTAAATATTTTCAATTTTCCTAAGTTATTATCTCTCTCTTTGATTTTTTTTTTACAATTTAAGCTTGCTTGATTTAAAATACAATTTTCGCCGTGGTGATTTGAAATGGAAATATTTTTTATGGCTGGGCGTGTGCACCTAAAACCAATATCGATTTCGGAAAGCCGTTGCCGGCAATTATGACATAAATCAATGTTTACGAGGTAGGAGGTAATTTTCTGTAAATAAATTAGGAATGCTCTACGTGCGCGATGTAATGAACCTCCGGAGGTGTCTACCTCTAACTCCTATGACAAATCGTATTTATTTTGTAATTATGCCCAGGAAATCTAATTACTTTCTTTAAATAATCGCTTACGGTTACATAGGCTACGGTGATTAATTACCTGGCGTATGTACATGTTTCACAAAAATGAGGTTTTTGTCTGGAAAATTGAAAAAGAAACGCAATTAATTTTGATAAATACAATAAAACGAAATGTAGCCTGAATATATGAATATTCAACCTGTTCGTTAATCTGCAAACAAAAATTAAGTCTTACTAAGACTATAAACATGTTTATAGTGCTTTCTGCAACAAGTAAGGTTATTCCCAATTTGCAATTAATTTTAATTAAGGCTGTTCGACTCGTAACTGATTGTGGCGTTATCAGTAAAAACTATGCAATAATATTTTACACAGGGTTATATGAAGGATGAATGTTGGATTCTAAAGAATTGTATTTTTAATGATGTGTAATTTATTGTAAAAAAATGGGTATTTTCAACATTAAATTAAATTTAAATAAACGCTGAAAATCTAAAATGTTTTACTATAGAGGCACAGGATGATTCTTTGGTAATAAAATCCATTAAGCCAAATTAGTTTTACCTGAAAAATAAAGGTGCAATTATGTATGAGCTAAACTGTCGAATTTTAATCAAAATATAATATAAGAAAGTTGCTTGCAGATTATTTGTAGCTTTTACAGAAAATGGTGAAACTGAAATTATTTTGCAGTATGCCAATGCATGTTTCTTGCAAGAGTATTTTCTGAATATACAGCTATAAACGTGTCAGCAAAGAAAATTCGAAAATGAAAAAATCGAAAAAATCAACTTTTTTAATAACCACCCTAGATCTGTATGTAATACTTTTTTTTTAATAGAAAAACGAGCTAAATCGATTGGCGTTAAACGATTTCATCTAGAAAACAATGTAAAAAAATTAAACAGTCACCATGAATTTTATGGATTTTTTTTTATTTTTTCAGACGTTCTAGCGGCTGAACGAAGAATCCAATTTGAACGCGGATTTCAAATCTGTGTTCCTTATACCGATATAAATCGATTGGCCGTGAAAAATTTCGTCTGGAAAAAATTGCAAAAAAGTTAGCAATTCACCATGAACTTTATAGAATTTTTTTTAAAAGTCGATTTTTCCAGACTTTAAACGGCCGTAGCGCCAAAACGAGGAATCCAAATCGAATGCGGATTTCAAATCTGTGCTCCTTGAGTGCCAATTAGTCGGATTCAATTAATATTGGCGATTAAATTTTTAACGAAAATTCCTTCTTGCTTTTTACCAAAAATTGGCTTTGAAATGATTTCCTGAAGAAACCACTGGTTCGATTCGGGGTTTCTATACGGCACTGGAAAGATCCCTTCAAGACCCTTCAGAAAATGCACTTGCGCATGAACAAATGTTAATTTGAAGCCCGTGACGCGTCAGCAAAGAAAACTCGAAAATGGAAAAAATCGAAAAAATCAACTCCTTTAATAATCATCGTAGACCCTTATGGAATACCTTTTTTTTTCATTAGAAAAATGAGCCAAATCGATTGGCGTTAAACAATTTCATCTAGAAAAAAATGCAAAAAAGTTGGCAAGTCACCATGAACTTATTGGGAAATTTTGAAAAAAATCGATTTTTTCAGACTTTGAACGGCCGCTGCGCCAAAACGAGGAATCCAAATCGAACGCGGATTTCAAATCTGTGCTCCTTGTGTGTCAATTGGTCAGATTTAATTAAAATCGGCGATTCAAAATTTTTGACGAAAACCTGAAAAATCATCCAAGGGTCCCCCCTTCTTACTTTTGCTCAAAAATTGGCTTTGAAATGATTTTCTGAAGAAACCACTGGTTCGATTCGGGTTTTCTATACGTCATTCGAAAGATCTCATTAAGACGCATCAGAAAATGTACTTTCGCAAAAACAAATGTCAATTTGAAGCCCGTGACACGTCAGCAAAGAAAACTCGAAAATGGAAAAAATTGAAAAAATCAACCTTCTTAATAATCATGGTAGACCTTTATGTAATGCCATTTTCTTCACCAGAAGAACGAGATAATTCGATTGTCGTTAAAAAATTTCATCTAGACAAAAATGCAAAAAAGTTGGCAACTTACCATGAACTTTATGGAACATTTTGAAAAAAGTCGTTTTTTTCAGACTTTGAACGGGCGTAACGGCTAAACGAATATTCCAATTTGAACGCGGATTTCAAATCTGTGCTCCTTGTGTGTCATTTAGTCCGATTTAATTAAAATTGGTGATTTTTTATTTTTGACGAAAAAAAATTGGCCAAAAATCTTTCTGTAAATTCTACATACATATATTTCGGCAGGTCATTAAAACTTTGACAGTACAATCTTAAACAAACTCTATGAAGAAAACCATCCAAACCTTCTAGCTGCGCCAGAAGACAAAACTTTGTTGGCCAAAAATTAAATTTTTTTGTCAAAAATCGCACTGTAAATTCTACATATATTTTGGCAAATCATTGAAACTTTGACAGTACAATCCTAAATAAACTCTCTGAAGAGAAAACCATCCAAACCGTCCAGTAACAGAAATGGCTGCGTTAGAAGACAAAACTTTGATGGCAAAAAAAATTATCTTTGCAAAAATCTCTCTGTGAATTCTACATTTATTTCGACAGGTCATTAAAACTTTGACAGTACAATCTTAAGCAAACTCCATGAAGAAAACTATCCAAACCTTCGAGCTGCGCCAGAAGATAAAACTTTGTTGGCCAAAAATTAAATTTTTTTGTCAAAAATCGCCCTGTAAATTCTACTTATATTTCGGCAAATCATTGAAACTTTGACAGTACAATCTTAAACAAACTCTCTGAAGAGAAAACCATCCAAACCGTCCAGTAACAGAAATGGCTGCGTTAGAAGACAAAACTTTGAAGGCAAAAAAAAATAATTCTTTGCAAAAATCTCTCTGTGAATTCTACATTTATTTCGACAGGTCATTGAAACTTTGACAGTATAACCTTAAATAAACTCAATGAAGAACACTATCCAAATGTTCTAGCTGCGCCAGAAGATAAAACTTTGTTGGCCAAAAATTATTTTTTTTTAATCAAAAATCGCTCTGTAAATTCTACATATATTTCGGCAAATCATTGAAACTTTGACAGTACAATCCTAAACAAACTCTCTGAAAAGAAAACTATTCAAACCATCCAGTAACAGAAATGGCTGCGTTAGAAGACAAAACTTTGATGGCTAAAAAAAATAATTATTTGCAAAAATCTCTCTGTGAATTCCACATTTATTTCAACAAGTAATTGAAACTTTGACGGTACAATCTTAAAGAAACTCTATGAAGAAAACTATCCAAACCTTTTAGCTGCGCCAGAAAATAAAATTTTGTTGGCCAAAAATTAAATTTTTTTGTCAAAAATCGCTCTGTAAATTGTACATATATTTTGGCAAATCATTGAAACTTTGACAGTACAAACGCAAACAAACTCTCTGAAGAGAAAACAATCCAAACCTTCCAGCAACAGAAATGGCTGCGTCATAAGACAAAACTTTGATGGCAAAAAAAAAAAAATTCTTTGCAAAAGCTCTCCGTGAATTCCACATTTATTTCAGCAGGTCATTGAAACTTCGGCAGTATAATCTTAAACAAACTCTATGAAGAGATAACTATCCAAACCTTCCAGTAACAGAAATATCTACTTTAGAAGACAAAACTTTGATGGCCAAAAAAAAAATTCTTTGCAAAATCTCTCTGTGAATTCCACATTTATTTTAACAGGTCATTGAAACTTTGACAGTACAATCTTAAACAAACTCTCTGAAGAGAAAACTGTCCAAACCTTCCAGCTGCGCCAGAAGATAAAACTTTATTGGCCAAAAATTAAATTTTTTTATCAAAAATCGCTCTGTAAATTCTACATATATTTCGGCAAATCATTGAAACTTTGATAGTACAATCCTAAACAAATTCTCTGAAGAGAAAACTATTCAAACCTTCCAGTAACAGAAATGGCTGCGTAAGAAGACAAAATTTTGATGGCCAAAAAAAATATTTTTTTGCAAGAACTCTCTGTAAATTCCACATTTATTTCGACAGGTCATTAAAACTTCGTCAGTATATTCTTAAATAACGTATTTTAAGAACTCTCCAAAGAAAATTATTCAAACCTTGCAGTAACAGAAATGGTTGCGATAGGACACAAACTTTGATGGCAAAAAAATTATCTTTTTCCGAAAATCGCTGTGAAACGCGCATTTATTTGAAATTTTAACAGATTCATTCTAAATAATGGATCTTTACAGCTGCCCGAAAAAAAAACTATCGTGACTTTTTCTTCATCAAAACAACGAGATAAATCGATTGGCGTAAAAAAATTTCATCTCGAAAAAAATGCAAAAAAGTTGGCAAGTCACCATGAGCTTTGTGAAAAATTTTGAAAAGTTTGAACGGCAGTAGCGGCTAAACGAAGAATGCCTGAATAAAAAAAGTATCGTGACTTTGCAGTGATAAAAATGACCAAGCTAAAATACATACTTTGATTTATTTATTTATTTATTTCCCAACAGAACCATTCCCAGGTTAACCATTTACAGGGAAAACTTACAAAATGGTCAAAAATGAACTTTTTTCAAATTTTTTTAGAATTTGTGGGTATTCTACACGCAGAGAAATTAGTTATAAGGTCAATGAGGTAATTTGCAACGGCTAGCTCCTCTCAAATAAAAAGCCTATTAATAATTTCCGACGCCTCGCCCGAAAAACCTTATTTTCATGTCTTAGTACACAAACAACTATTTTTTTGTAACATGAGGGGCCTCCAAACAGGGCTAACAAAATGCCTTAATCCGCCACTGAGTATATGTTTTGTCAGGTCCGCCCGTTATCTCCCCTCTTACCGCTGCCCCTCAGGAGAAACTATTCGTTGCGGAACGAACATCTTTAACGTTTGAGAAAACAACGCGTTCTTCTTTGTCTGGATGGAGTATTACAAATCTTCTTTTGTCTTTTAAGCTTTGGCGTATCAGCTTTTCGAACTTTATTTTCCAGTCTTCTTGAAACTATCAATTACTTCAGTCCTTTGAGATTTGGCGTGTTAGTTTTTCGAAAATTTCTTGCCAACTATATTTTCCAATAAACCTAACTCAAGTCTTCTTGAAAATACCAATTACTTCAGTCCTTTGAGATTTGGTATTGTCTGGATGGAGTATTACAAATCTTCTTTTGTCTTTTGAGCTTCGGCATATTAGCTTTTCGAACTTTATTTTCCAATCTTCTTGAAACTATCAATTACTTCAGTCCTTTGAGATTTGGTGTGTTGGTTTTTCGAAAATTTCTTGCCAACTATATTTTCCAATAAACCTAACTCAAGTCTTTTGGAAAATATCAATTACTTCAGTCCTTTGAGATTTGGTATTGTCTGGATGGAGTATTACAAATCTTCTTTTGTCTTTTGAGCTTCGGCATATTAGCTTTTCGAACTTTATTTTCCAATCTTCTTGAAACTATCAATTACTTCAGTCCTTTGAGATTTGGCGTGTTAGTTTTTCGAAAATTTCTTGCCAACTATATTTTCCAATAAACCTAACTCAAGTCTTTTGGAAAATATCAATTACTTCAGTCCTTTGAGATTTGGTATTGTCTGGATGGAGTATTACAAATCTTCTTTTGTCTTTTGAGCTTCGGCATATTAGCTTTTCGAACTTTATTTTCCAATCTTCTTGAAACTATCAATTACTTCAGTCCTTTGAGATTTGGCGTGTTAGTTTTTCGAAAATTTCTTGCCAACTATATTTTCCAATAAACCTAACTCAAGTCTTTTGGAAAATATCAATTACTTCAGTCCTTTGAGATTTGGTATTGTCTGGATGGAGTATTACAAATCTTCTTTTGTCTTTTGAGCTTCGGCATATTAGCTTTTCGAACTTTATTTTCCAATCTTCTTGAAACTATCAATTACTTCAGTCCTTTGAGATTTGGTGTGTTGGTTTTTCGAAAATTTCTTGCCAACTATATTTTCCAATAAACCTAACTCAAGTCTTTTGGAAAATATCAATTACTTCAGTCCTTTGAGATTTGGTATTGTCTGGATGGAGTATTACAAATCTTCTTTTGTCTTTTGAGCTTCGGCATATTAGCTTTTCGAACTTTATTTTCCAATCTTCTTGAAACTATCAATTACTTCAGTCCTTTGAGATTTGGCGTGTTAGTTTTTCGAAAATTTCTTGCCAACTATATTTTCCAATAAACCTAACTCAAGTCTTTTGGAAAATATCAATTACTTCAGTCCTTTGAGATTTGGTATTGTCTGGATGGAGTATTACAAATCTTCTTTTGTCTTTTGAGCTTCGGCATATTAGCTTTTCGAACTTTATTTTCCAATCTTCTTGAAACTATCAATTACTTCAGTCCTTTGAGATTTGGCGTGTTAGTTTTTCGAAAATTTCTTGCCAACTATATTTTCCAATAAACCTAACTCAAGTCTTTTGGAAAATATCAATTACTTCAGTCCTTTGAGATTTGGTATTGTCTGGATGGAGTATTACAAATCTTCTTTTGTCTTTTGAGCTTCGGCATATTAGCTTTTCGAACTTTATTTTCCAATCTTCTTGAAACTATCAATTACTTCAGTCCTTTGAGATTTGGCGTGTTAGTTTTTCGAAAATTTCTTGCCAACTATATTTTCCAATAAACCTAACTCAAGTCTTTTGGAAAATATCAATTACTTCAGTCCTTTGAGATTTGGTATTGTCTGGATGGAGTATTACAAATCTTCTTTTGTCTTTTGAGCTTCGGCATATTAGCTTTTCGAACTTTATTTTCCAATCTTCTTGAAACTATCAATTACTTCAGTCCTTTGAGATTTGGCGTGTTAGTTTTTCGAAAATTTCTTGCCAACTATATTTTCCAATAAACCTAACTCAAGTCTTTTGGAAAATATCAATTACTTCAGTCCTTTGAGATTTGGTATTGTCTGGATGGAGTATTACAAATCTTCTTTTGTCTTTTGAGCTTCGGCATATTAACTTTTCGAACTTTATTTTCCAATCTTCTTGAAACTATCAATTACTTCAGTCCTTTGAGATTTGGCGTGTTAGTTTTTCGAAAATTTCTTACCAACTATATTTTCCAATAAACCTAACTCAAGTCTTCTGGAAAATATCAATTACTTCAGTCCTTTGAGATTTGGTATTGTCTGGATGGAGTATTACAAATCTTCTTTTGTCTTTTGAGCTTCGGCATATTAGCTTTTCGAACTTTATTTTCCAATCTTCTTGAAACTATCAATTACTTCAGTCCTTTGAGATTTGGCGTGTTAGTTTTTCGAAAATTTCTTGCCAACTATATTTTCCAATAAACCTAACTCAAGTCTTCTGGAAAATACCAATTACTTCAGTCCTTTGAGATTTGGTATTGTCTGGATGGAGTATTACAAATCTTCTTTTGTCTTTTGAGCTTCGGCATATTAGCTTTTCGAACTTTATTTTCCAATCTTCTTGAAACTATCAATTACTTCAGTCCTTTGAGATTTGGTGTGTTAGTTTTTCGAAAATTTCTTGCCAACTATATTTTTAAATTTTTTTCAATTTTCTTCATCAAATCAATTCAATTTTTCCACTAAAAACTAACCGTCAAGGTGTTAAAATTAATCATTTTTAATGCTCCGAGAATGTTCGCAGCGAGAGTTTTTTTTACGAAAATTCTTTCACGGTATAATAGCCACAACTAGTAGGCCATGATTTCAGCGAAAATATATCATAAACGTCCATAAAATAGTCAATTTCGCAGCGATCTATTGAAAATTATTGTCATTACCGCGAACAAGTTAAGCACGTTTTTTCACGGCCATAAAGCCCCCATAAATAGTATAGAATTATACGAGATAGAGTCGCGGAATGTTGGAGGGCCATTCTTCCCTTCTTCATCTTGTTTTTGCGCGCGCGGTGCGGTGGATACGTGTCCGTTTTTGTGAGTTAGTGTGTCTAGGGGGCACGTGATTAGCGAACGGGCATTAAGATTCAGATTAGATGCGGCTCGCCTGTGAAGAAGAAGACGACGGAGAAGAAGAAGAAGAAGGGCAACAAAACCTAATAATATAATGCAACGGCGGGCGCAAGAAGAAACAACAACAACCAGTCCCGGCCAATCACACACGGACACAACTTGGGTGGTCCGCGTTTTGTTTTACTTGTTTAGTTGTTACCAGTTCCCAACACACACACACACAGAAGAAGACTCCTTTTATAAATCCTACACTCGCCGAATCTGAATGCTATCTCCATCTTTCTCTTCATCTCACGGGCGCTCGGATCCCGCAATCTAATTATCTCCACACTTTACCTTTACCTGGCAGCGCCGTGCGGTAATTGAGCGAGTGCTGAAGAACGCCCCGGACAGCTTCGGATTCTGGTACACAGATGGCCGCACTCTTACCGAAAGCTGTTATTAACCGCTTTTTGTCGAAAATTGAGGTTCATTATTGATGATTGCGGCATCGAAACCACAGGTTTTACCGCGGGACAAAATCTCGCTGATACTCAATTGTACAAACACAAGTTCTTGAAGGGTAATCAAAAATTTAATCTCAAATTGCTGCAGAAATTTGGTATCCTTAAACCGAATCAATATTTAATAATAGCAGACAATTATCTATTCTTCGTTATCTTTTCCAGTTCTACAGAACGTTGGTGAAGACTGGCATTAGATGAACAAAAACTGACTTCCTCCAGAAACATGATCGTAGATTCGATATCTAATACGACAAGTGAATAAAATTGTGCTAGAATGATCACCAGAAGTGTGTCTTTGCAAAGCACCAATTAAAACTTTTCCAACTTTTCTGAACGAAAAATGGCGTCAATCAAAATTAAAATTTGATGATCAAAAACTGACTTTCTCCAGAAAAATGATCGTAGATTTCTTATATAATACGGCAAATGAATAAAATTGTGATTGGATAATCATTAGAAGTGTGTCTTTACAAATTACCAATTAAAACTTTTCCATCTTCTCTGGACAAAAAATGGCGTCAATCAAAATTAAAATTTGATGAACAAAAACTGCCTTTCTCCAGAAAAATGATCGTAGATTTCTTATATAATACGGCAAATCAATAAAATTGTGATTGGATAATCATTAGAAGTGTGTCTTTACAAATTACCAATTAAAACTTTTCCAACTTCTCTGGACAAAAAATGGCGTCAATCAAAATTAAAATTTGATGATCAAAAATTGACTTTCTCCAGAAAAATGATCGTAGATTGCACATTAAATACGACAATATGATGAAAAAATGACAAAGTAATCTCAATAAGTGTGTCTTTACAAATTACTAATTAAAACTTCAATAACTCCACTGATAAAAAAATTGGTGCTGTTAGAAACTGAAATTTGATGATCCAAAATTGACTTTTCACAGAAATATGTTTATAACTTCGATATTCAATATGATAATTTGATGAAACTCTAACCAACTAATGCTAAAAAGTGTTTCCTTAGAAATTGCTGATTAAAACTTTGGCAACTTCACTGAGAAAAAAAATGGCGCTGGTCAAAACAAAAATGTGATGAGCAAAAACTGACTTTTTGCAGAAACATGGTCGTAGATACCATATCTGAAATGACAATTAAATGAAACTGCAACAGATTGATGCTAAAAAGTGTGCCCTTGGAAATTGCTAATAAAAACTTTTCCAACTTCACTGAGAGAAAAATGGCGCTGGTCAAAACAAAAATGTAATGAGCAAAAATTGACTTTTTGCAGAAACATGGTCGTAGATAATATATCCGAAATGACAATTGAATGAAACTGTAACAGATTTATGCTAAAAAGTGTGCCTTTATGATTTATTGACTAAAACTTTTCCAACTTTACTGAGAGAAAAATGGCGCCGATCAAAACTGAAATTTGATGATCAAAAATTGGCTCTTACCAGAAACGTGATCGTAGATTTCTTATATAATATAGCAAGTGAATAAAATTATGATGGAATAATCTTTAGAAGTGTGTCTTTACAAATTACCAATCAAAACTTCTCCAAATTCACTGAAAAAAAATGGCGACGGTCAAAACTGAAATTTTATGATCAAAAATTGGCTCTTACCAGAAACGTGATCGTAGATTTCTTATACAACATAGCAAGTGAATAAAATTATGATGGAATAATCTTTAGAAGTGTGTCTTTACAAATTACCAATTAAAACTTCTTCAAATTCACTGAAAGAAAAATGGCGTCGATCAAAACTGAAATTTAATGATCAAAAATTGTTTTGAATCAGAAATATGATCGTAAATTCCATATATAATGCGACATTTTAATAAAACCCTGAGAGAACAATCCCAATAAATGCATCTTTACAAATTGTTAATCAAAACTTTTCCAAATTCACTGAAAGAAAAATGGTGACGGTCAAAACTGAAATTTGTTGATCGAAAATTGTCTTTAATCAGTAATATGATCGTAGATGCCATGTCTAAGGTGGCGATTTAATGAAACTGCGAGAGAATAATCTCAATAAATGTATCTTTACAAATTCTCAATCAAAACTTTTCCAAATTCGCTGAAAGAAAAATGGCGACGGTCAAAACTTAAATTTGCTAATTGAAAATTGTTTCTAATCAGAAATATGATCATAGATCTAATGTAACAATTTAATGAAACTGTGAGAGAACAATCCCAATAAATGTATCTTTACAAATTCTCAATCAAAACTTCTCAAAATTCACTAAAAGAAAAATGGCGACGGTTAAAACTGAAATTTTATGATCGAAAATTTTCCTTAATCAGAAATATAATTGCAGATTTCTTTTATAATGTGGCAAATAAATAAAATTGTGAGAGAATAATCCTAAGAAGTATGTCTTTAAAAGATATCAAATAAAACGTTTCCAGCTTTGCCGAGAAAAAAAATGGCGCTGGGAAAAACTGAAATTTGATAATCAAAAACCGATTTTTTTAAAAGACGTGACTGTAGATTCCTTATCTGATATGAGAATTGTAAGAAACTAAGGCAGAGTAATCCTTAAATGTAATTCTTTACAAATTACCAAATAAAACTTTTCCAGCTTTACCGAAAAAAATGGCGCTGATCAAAACTGAAATTTGATAATCAAAAACAGTTTTTTTTTGCAGGCATGATTGTAGATTCCGTATCTGATATGGGAATTGAGAGATATCAAGGCAGGATAATCCTTATAAGTAAGTCCTTGTAAATTACCAAATAAAACTTTTCCAGCTTCGCCCAGAGAAAAATGGCGTTGGTCAAAACTAAAATTTAATAATTAAAAACCTGATTTTTTGCAAAAATATGATTGTATACTCCTTATCTGATACGAGAATTGAAAGAAACTAAGGCAGAGTAATTCTTAAAAGTAAATTTTCACAATTCACCAAATAAAACTTTTCCAGCTTCGCCGAGGAAAAAAATGGCGCTGGTCAAAACTGAAATTTGATAATCAAAAACCGATTTTTTGCAAAGACGTGATTGTAGATTCCTTATTTGATATGAGAATTGTAAAAAACTGAGGTAGAGTCATCCTTAAAAGTAATTCTTTACAAATTATCAAAGAAAACTTTTTCAGCTTCACCGAAAGAAAAATGGCGCTGGTGAAAACTGAAATTTGATAATCAAAAACCGATTTTTTGCAAAGTAATTCTTTACAAATTACCCAATAAAACTTTTTCAGCTTCGCCGTTTTTTTTTAAGGCAATTTTTTCACACTTTGAACGGCCGTAGCGGCTAAACGAAGAATTCAAATCGAAAGCGGAATTCAAATCCGTGCTCCTGGGGTGCAAGTTAGTCGGATTCAATTAAAATTGGCGATTTTTAATTTTCGTCTAAAATGAGAAATTCGATAGAAGGGTCCCCCCTTTTACTCAAAAAAACTTTTGAAACTTTTTTCTTTGAAATGATTTCCTGAAGAAACCACTGGTTGGGGTTTCTGTACATCATTGAAAAGATCTCTTCAAGACGCTTGTGCTTTTGCAAGAACAAATGTTAATTTCAAGCCCGTGACGCGTCAGCAAAGAAAATGGAAAAATCGAAAACATCAACTCTTAATTATTGTGAAAAATATCATAAAACGTGAGAAGACAGGTTTATAAATCTCTACAAAAAAGACTCAAGTTTCATTTACCATTTTTGCAGTGAATTTTCACAATTTCAGAACGCTGTACTGGCGTAAATCTTTTCACTTTCGTTAACCGTACAATTTTGACTACTTAAACGTCAAAAAGTGACAGCTCCAACTGTTAAGCGCATGCGTGCCCTTTTGCCGTCCATTCTCGAGAACCAGAGTAAGGACGCCACAAAAAGAAAGAGATTTTCTAAAACTACCACTGATCTTGTAAATAGCGTGTAAATAAATGGGTTGCGTTGGTAACTTTGGCTCAAGCCCGATAGCCACCCCCCTTAGGTGCGCACCTGAATCAAACTACATTATACCATAATTAAATAGGCTCCGTATCTCCAAGACAACCGCTCGTGCTGCTACTTACTCTAACAGAGCAAACAACTATTGAGCTAAAGTTTTGGACAATTTTTTTCCCATTGCTTCACCTCCAAATTTTGAAGAGCCATCGAGTTTACAACGTGGCGCTCCCACCAACCACCATTCGGTTGTTGGTAAGAGCGGTTGCCATGGTTAACGATGTAATCGGTCACCATGACAAGTATCGTAACAATGAAAATTCGATTCAAACATAAATAAAATCCACTCATTTAGGTAATAAAGTAACGAATATGTAGCCGCTTTAAACCGGCCCGCCTGGCACATTGTAAATCAACAGTACATTACTGTCTTTAATTAAACGTGAGATATTTCTATTTGTTTCTGTACGTTTGCCCACGCCCATAACGCAATAAACGTCGTCCAATTTCACGGCGAGCACTAAATAATAAATAACAAGTACGCGTACACTGAAAACGTACGGGCGCACGTAAATGAATTAATCCGCCCGATTGGATGATGGAACCGCGCGATTTAAATGTCAGGTGTCATCGTTAACGCACACAATGCCCCATTTTGACAGCGACTGCCGTCACTCGGGCTGTCAATCAGGCGTGACTGCCGGGCCACGCGAACCTCGTGTCGGCGACGGGGACGGCCCACTCGTTCATTGCTCAAGCCCATTGTGTGTAGTTTGGACCCTTTATCGAGAGGTTATGTTTTTTTTGATAGGGAGGCCCACGCGTTTTTTTTTTTGGAAACACGTGTCGAAAATGTCTTCTCGCACTTTGATGTATCGGAATTCTGTTCCTGGTGCCCACGTAATGAGATGGTGTAAATAGCACCGTGAATCTCCATTCATCTTTGACCTAATATAACTTTTGATTCTCATGGGCGCGGTCTTTTTTGACCTAATATCGCTAGAGAGTCCACTTATTAATTAATCACTTTTGATTATCTTATGTGTGCAGGTAGAAGTGACCATATTGCGGACGCGGATCTCATCAATAGCCGACTTGTATCTATAAATATCAAGTTTTTAACCGTTGATCAAAAAATATATTTTTTTCGAACATCCATCAATATTATATATCGAGAGAGCTATGGTAAGATGGAACACCTACAAACTCTATACAATATCGTAGAGATAAGTACGGATTATAGACAATATAAAGGTATTTGATATCACAGAGATGTGAGCTGTTATGAAGACTTTAACTGCGGTGAGGATTGACACAAGGTGTAACAGTCTACTGAAGAACATCTACGATGATGTCACAATAAAAATTAAAATAGAGGAAAATTTGACCACCAAATGATTAACAATTCCAAGAGGCGTGCGGCTGGGTGACTCAGTTATTTACTCTTGCACTGGAAGATATTTTAAGGAAGCTCAATTTGGAGACAAAATACTTGAGCAGACGAACTAATGAAGAAGTCAATGTTAGAAAAACCAAGATCCAAGAACGGGAATAAAAAACCAATGTTGTTTATATGTAACAATCACTCGAGCTCGGTTTCTAACCAAGAGCCTTTCAGACCGCAGGCGACATTTAGATCATTTGGGGCGGGTAAAAAATTTTTTTAGTTTGCGGAAAAAATCTCTACAGAGCAAGTCTAGCAAAAGCTTCGTATGGAAGGCGGCATCTAACGGCCCTGAAAGAAGGTCATCTCTAGAAGTGGTCTCAAGAAAAAAAAATGGATTTCCCTTGCTTAGTTAAAGCTTCACGTTAACGTACATTGCCCCTTTTGACACCGATTGCCGTCACTCTATAAATGTTAATACATGTTAATATCTGAGAGTTAATTAACAACTTAGGGCAGAATGCTGATCAAAGATGTTGGCCGTTCTCTATGCGACATAGGAATCTAAAGTGTTGGCAGTGACAAACAACTTCCTACCCAGCCGGAGGAGCAATTTTTTCTACATTCTGGATTTCGTTTCGATGTTGAGGTCTTCGTAAAATATTGCTGGCTCGGTAAGTACCAGAGATGTAGCTTGAAAGACTCGAGAGACACAGTGGGCTTTGGTCGATCCTAGAACTCTGTTAGTATACTGTAGAAGGCTCGGTTATTCCGCGAAGCATCTGCAGCAAGATGGCATTGGCATTCATGAGTGCAACGAACTTAAATGCTTTGCAAGCCTTCCTGTTTACGAGACGCCGAGCATTGCTAGCCAGATAAGTTTTTCCGCAAAGTAACAGAGATGTAGCTTGAAAGCTTCGTGAGTCACAGCAAGCAAGCAAGAGGAGCATACATGAGTGCTATGAACTTGCAAGCCTTCTTGTTTACGAGAGGTGAGTTTAATCCGATTCCGAAAGAGGTAGTTTCTTAGCAGCATCCATCTGGCATAATTTATTTATTTAAAGAACCCAATAGCTACAAAGGCCAATTGCAGAATTAAAAAATTAGTAATGGAGAACTCAAGCCGATGTGCTTATTCGAAAACCCTCAGAGAAATGTTGCATCTCAGCGTAGTCCTCTCTTAGAAATCCTCATTTATTGGAGAGAAGGGTCCTCTTTTTGCCTAGACCAACAAAAACAAGGCAAACATGTTGCAGCTCAACGTAGTTAAAACCCTCATTTTTCCAGAGAAGTGGAGCAGTAGAAATGTCGTCTTCTTGCCTATGCCAGCGAGGCTATGGCCTAGGAGCCTGATTTCCGGTCTTTTTATTTTATAAAAATATGCAGCAATGACGACATTCAAGCGTTAACTTTTAGGTCTAAAAATCGTTGTAATCGCATTTTTTTTCTCTTTGAATTAATTTCTTCTAGACGCTATTAAACACTCATGGCCTAGAGCCCTTACAATTCAAAAGACGGTTATAAGTAGAAGTCACGTAGATTACCAAGGACGCCTTTGCATAGATCGTTTGAGGCAGTTGCACACTTTGTTTGCTCGAGTGATATCCATCGAGTCCTGAAACGTTCGAAGAAAGGAATATCTGGTTCAGACTTTTCTACGCCTATATGCCGAGGGTTTCTTTGAAAACATCAGCTAAAACAACTTCGTACATGTCGTTTCAAGAGAGGAATATCTGGTCCACACGCTTCTACGCCATAATACCGAGGATTTCTTTAAAGGTATCAGTTAAAAAAACTTCGTGCAAGTCGCTTGAAGAGAGGAATATCGGGTCCAGTCTCTTTTACGCCTCGTTTCTTTGAAGATATCAGTTAAAACAACGTCGTACATGTCGTTTGAAGAGAGGAATATCTAGTCCAGATACTTCTACACCTCTATGCCGAGGGCTTCTTTGAAGATATTAGCTAAAAAAAATCGTAAATGTCATTTGAAGAGAGGAATGTCTGGTCCAGACTCTTCTACGCCTCTATGACCAGGGTTTCTTTGAAGATATTAGCTAAAAAACATAGTAAATGTCATTTGAAGAGAGGAATGTCTGATCCAGACTCCTCTACGCCCTTTATGCCGAGGACTTCTTTGCAGATATCAGTTAAAATAACGTCGTACATGTCGTTTGAAGAGAGGAATATCTAGTCCAGATTCTTCTACGCCTCTATGCCGAAGGCTTCTTTGAAGATATCAGCTAAAACAACATCGTACATGTCGTTTGAAGAGGGGAATATCTGGTCCAGACTCTTCCACGCCTCTATGCCGAAGGTTTATTTGAAGATATCAGCTAAAACAACATCGTACACGTCGTTTGAAGAGAGGAATATCTGGTCCAGATTCTTCTACGCCTCTATGCCGAGGGCTTCTTTAAAGATATCAGTTAAAACAACGTCGTACATGTCGTTTGAAGAGAGGAATACGCTAGTCCAGACTCTTCTACACCTCTATACCGAGGGTTTCTTTAGAAGGTATCAGTTAAAACAACTTCGTGCATGTCGTTTGAAGAGGGAAATATCTGGTCCAGACTCTTCCACGCCTCTATGCCGAAGGTTTCTTTGAAGATATCAGCTAAAACAACATCGTACACGTCGTTTGAAGAGAGGAATATCTGGTCCAGATTCTTCTACGCCTCTATGATGAGGATTTCTTTGAAGATATTAGCTAAAAAACATAGTAAATGTCATTTGAAGAGGGGAATGTCTGATCCAGAATCTTTTACGCCCTTTATGCCGAGGATTTCTTTGAAAATATCAGTTAAAACAACTTCGTGCATGTCATTTGAAGAGGGGAATATCTAGTCCAGATTCTTCTACGCCTCTATGCCGAGGGCTTTTTTGAAGATATCAGCTAAAACAACATCGTACACGTCGTTTGAAGAGAGGAATATCTGGTCCAGATTCTTCTACGCCTCTATGACCAGGGTTTCTTTGAAAATATTAGCTAAAAAAATCGTAAATGTGATTTGAAGAGAGGAATGTCTGGTCCAGACTCTTCTACGCCTCTATGCCGAGGGCTTCTTTGAAGATATCAGTTAAAACAACGTCGTACATGTCGTTTGAAGAGGGGAATATCTGGTCTAGACTCTTCTACGCCTCTATGCCGAAGGTTTATTTGAAGATATCAGCTAAAACAACATTGTACACGTCGTTTGAAGAGAGGAATATCTGGTCCAGATTCTTCTACGCCTCTATGATCAGGGTTTCTTTGAAGATATTAGCTAAAAAAAATCGTAAATGTGATTTGAAGAGAGGAATGTCTGGTCCAGACTCTTCTACGCCTCTATGCCGAGGGCTTCTTTGAAGATATCAGTTAAAACAACGTCGTACATGTCGTTTGAAGAGGGGAATATCTGGTCCAGACTCTTCTACGCCTCTACGCCGAAGGTTTCTTTGAAGATATCAGCTAAAACAACATTGTACACGTCGTTTGAACACAGGAATATCTGGTCCAGATTCTTCTACGCCTCTATGATCAGGGTTTCTTTGAAGATATTAGGTAAAAAAAATCGTAAATGTAATTTGAATGTCTGGTCCAGACCCTTCTACGCCCTTTATGCCGAGTGCTTCTTTGAAGATATCAGTTAAAACAACGTCGTACATGTCGTTTGAAGAGGGGAATATCTGGTCCAGACTCTTCTACGCCTGTATGCCAAAGGTTTCTTTGAAGATATTAGCTAAAAAAAATCGTAAATGTCATTTGAAGAGAGGAATGTCTGGTCCAGACTCTTCTACGCCCTCTATGCCGGGGGCTTTTTTGAAGATATCAGTTAAAACAACGTCGTACATGTCGTTTGAAGAGAGGAATACGCTAGTCCAGACTCTTCTACACCTCTATACCGAAGGTTTCTTTGAAGATACCAGTTAAAACAACGTCGTACATGTCTTTTGAAGAGGGGAATATCTGGTCCAGACTCTTCTACGCCTCTACGCCGAAGGTTTCTTTGAAGATATCAGCTAAAACAACATCGAACACGTCGTTTGAAGAGAGGAATATCTGGTCCAGATTCTCCTGCGCCTCTATGCTGGGGGTTTCTCTAAAGATACCAGCTAAAACAACTTCGTACATGTCGTTTGAAAAGAGGAACATCTGGTCTAGAAGAGCCGCCGAAGGTTTCTTTGAAGACATCAACTAAAACAGCTTCGTACATGTGATGGCGACAAGATGCTCAAAGTAAAGGACGATTAAAAGACTTTTCAATGGTCGCACATGCCCACCCTGAGAGTCCCGTGTTTGAGGCGCTGGTATCGAAACCTGGTCGATGCAGCAGATTCTTTAGATGTCTTGATTTGATGCACACGTCTGCATGAGCGTGACCAGAGGCCTCGCGAGGGATCATACGAACTCAATTCGGTTACTGGATATATCGATGGCCATGCTTTCTCTTTCGTATTGATCATGTGTGGTAGAAGCTTTCCGTTCCAGTGCAGAAAAAAGGGAACGTTCATGAAAAAATTGGTAATATCTTTTGATCTCCGTGATCGCGAGAGAGAAGTATTGTGTAAATCGTGACGAACGTGGCCATTTTGTCGCTGATGTTTACTCAATTAAGTGAAATTCCTTTACAGGACAATATGATGGCTCTGCTTTCTCTTTCCCATTGACCATGTCCGATAGAAGTTTTCCGTTCCAGTGCAGAAAGAAGGAGCATTCATGAAAAAAATCGCCATATCTTCTGATCTTCATGACCGCCAGATAAATCGTGGACGAGATCTTGGGCCGTTACCTCAATGACCTTTTTGTCGCTGATGTTTACTCGGTCAAGTGTGACTAGCTTCTTGGTCTTTTTATTTTCGGAGCAGCAGTAACAGACAAAATCCGCATTATTGAAATTTCCAAACGAGATAATTTTCGAAGAAGTACAGCTACCAGTAAGATACAATGAAGAGATAAGCCTCCAACGCTGTGCATCTTCCCTTCGCAGAAGTATTAGTAGAAATGTGCAGCTGCCAGTGCCAACACAGTGGACTGTCGATATGCCCCCCCCCCCCCCAGCTGCCTGCCTACGTGACGAAATCGGCTCGAACCCAAATTGTTCTTGGAAGAGCAATTTGCCGGTTCGAACACGTACGCCGACCTCGACGCTCCCATCACACCCTACCACCACCACCACCCGCAACCCGGAGAAGAGTAGGGCGTGGACCCCGTAAAAGGCCATGGAGCGCTCCCCAGACGGGCAGTCATTTCTCAACAATCAGAGAGAATAACAGCAATCATTCAGACACGAAGTTCTGCAATAGAGCCGCCGACGTCGCCGAAGCCGCCGATCCAACGACGCCGCAGCCGCCGATCAACCGACGCCGCAGCCGCCGACCCAATGACGCCACGCTGCCATCGCTGCCGTCGCCGCCGCTGTCTTCGCCGCCGCTGCCTTAGCCGCCACTGCCGTCGCCACCACTGCCGATGCCGTCGCCGTCGCTGCCATCGCCGCCGCTGCTTTACCGCCGAGCAGCCGGTCACCTCTCCGCAAACCCGTCTGGCATCCCGGTGCGAACTAAGTGAAGTGTTGGTGACTATTGCTTTCGTGACTGTTTTTTTTTTCTTTTCGTGACTTTTATTGTTGACATTCCCGTGTGTATATATTTTATTTTCTTGCTGAACATTTCACTGCATAATCCGTGTGTAAATAAGGGCGATCGTTATCGCGCCTGTCAGAATTTTTCTACCTCTGCCCCATCCTTGTCTGTTCTTGTGCTGTTCTAATAGCGACACCGACTCCAAGAGCTAGCTGGTGGTCATCGGAGCTCGCTGCGACCCCCCGTTGACAGTTTCTTCGCTTGTTCCCAGGTCGTTACTGAGTTCCTGACTCCTAACCAACAAGTGTTCGCAGCATCTTCTAACAGCAGGCGTGCGCGAGTTTGTGGTGCTCTTTCCTCGCCTCGTGTCCTCTCGCCTCGCCCTCGGAGCGCTCGGCCTAAACGCGGTCTCCCGACACGAGCAAAGGAATATTTCGCATACGTCTACAAGAGAGCCGACTCGAGGTTTTCTCGCGAGAATGTACAGGTGTTCTCGCATCTCGCCTCGGAAGGTCTCGCGCTCGGCGAGGCAACCCGAGACCGGGCTCGCCTCGTGCCCTCTCGTCTCGTTCTCGGAGCGTTCGGCCCAGACACGAGCGAAGGAATATCTCGTATGTCTGCAAGACAACCGAACTCGTGAGAGTATACACGGTGTTCTCGAGTCTCGTGGCGCCTAGCCGCGAAAGTTCTCGAGCTCGAGTCGCCTCGGCGAGTGTGTACTGCTAGAAAAAGCTTTTGCGAGAATGTAAATAAATTATATATGCCGCGCCTTTAATTTGCTTTAATGGATGCGTTTTCGTACGAATTTGATTCGTGCGGAAACTTACGAATACGCATGAACAATCCCGATCTACCAAGTACTATAGGAGCGCGCAGACTGCGTGCGATTAGTAGTACGTATACGTGCGTTTACTTACGACGACGTCCGAAAACTATCCGAACTTGTTGGGATTTTACGCGATATCACCGGAACACTGCCTATTTGACGGAGAAAAACGTATTTTGTGTGTGTATTCATTCGTTTACGCACGATACAATTCGTGCGCCCGGCCTAAGTTTTTAGTCATTGTTTAGATTTAGATGACGTTTTATCCAAAATGTGATATGCTCAATATTTTGTTCTAAAACCTTGCATGATAAAAAAGTAAAGCAGATGTGAAATCAGCAGCACTCAATTATCCAAATTCAGTAAAAGAACTAAAATCACAATTTACAAAGGATAGGCTCCTCCGGATCAGGCATAACCTTAACACCCGCATTATTATTATCGCACCTGGGTTGATTATTTTTAAGTAATAAATTCAAAACGATTTAATTGCGGAAAAACGCCCACCCGCATTTTTTTCACATCTCGAATTGAGGCACGTAGGCACAAGAAATTTATTTACAACCAATCAACGCTTTCAATACCATTTATCATGTTTTATTTAAAGGTTACACGTACACTTACATATAATTGATATTTACATAGAGCCCGTCCCTCGGTATGGAAATATTATGCACGCACCGGCACTTCAACGTACCCACAACTTTCCTCTTATCGTTAATACTTTTTCCACCGAGTGAAATTCCGTTTCATTCATTCATTCCTCCGGATAACAAATCACGAGAAAATTGACACTTTGGTGTGAGGTGATCAAACCCAGAAAAATGCAAAATTCTCAGGGCGGTCGAAGATGTAGTAAAAGTTCTTGGCGGGATCATATTTGCTCGTAAGGTGGGAATCGAAGATTACATTATCCACGAAAAATAAAATATATAGATTTACTCTCAGTCTGTTGCAATAGAGAAAGGCAGTAAGTGACAAGCATTGGATTTAACAGAAATAAGTGAGTTTAAGCTAATTGTTCTTTTTTTTAAAGACAGAGTAGCATTATAAGTGATTACAGTTTGATGGAAATGTAAAATGTGCAAAAAATTTTTTTTTTTTCAAAAGTAGATCGTCAGCGAAGCGGCAATACTGCCTACCTCCCATTTACCAAATTTGATAGGAGAGACATAAACTGATTTTATATTTTGACGTCTACATCTGTCAGATTTAAGTACTACCAATCGCGAGAACTAAAATGTTACCACAAATAGTTTAATAATGAGCAAAAAAAGGAAAAAAAAAATCTCATTATTAAATTATTTTTGATATAACAAACGGTCGATTATTAAATCAAAGTAGAAAAAAAAGTAGATTTATGGCTCCCTGAAAGGATTATCTACTAAAATCTCAATTTTGGTAAAAATGGCATCGTCGACAAGATGTGAATGTTAAGTGTTTCAAAAATGTCTACAAATTTACGAGGATTAATAAAATTAATGAGTATTAACGTAACTTAAGGTTAAATTGTAATTGCTTGACGTCAAAATATTGTGCGATAAATATCCACCTTTAAACGAAACATTCGCAGTAAAAATGCGCAATAGATATCTCCGCAAAAGGACTGCTCCAGTAATACCAAACGCTAAAAATGCATTTATACGAGCGGCCCGATTGTTTATCAACATGATTAAACCGAGATTATCGTAAATAACGGTCGTTCAATAAAAGCTGGAAATGTCAATCTGGTCGCCGACATAAATTATCTCTTTATCGCGGCGATAAATAATCCAATTGCGGCATGAAATTATCGATTGCGAACTGTTCCATCATCATCATCATCATCATCGTTTAGAGAAGAGGGGGGGGGGGGGCAATTAATAAATCACAATAAAAAATAATCACGTCAATCAGGACGGGAGAAATATCGCTTTGACCTCATCGTGGTGGTCGTGCTGCACCAATACTCGGATGAAAAATGACAATGCCATTATTATTGTTATTGGCACCAATTGAGGCACGTAACATGAATTGTCGCTTTATGGCTTTCATGCGTCCAGTAAACATCTAGTTAGCCGAGCAGAAGGGTACGCTTCGGTCAGTTAATTGGACAATTGACAGCGTATAAATCAATAAACTCGCTGGCATACGCCACGTTTCTTTTTTTTTAAATGTTAATTGCGCTTGATTTAATAATCGGACGTTATCTGATTTGATTGATCTAATTATGTGAAGTTGAATTATTTAAATCCATTTGTTGCAGACGTAGAATCAAGGGGGGCGTCATTTTTCGCTAAGTAAAATATCTCGCGGAGGGGTCTAGCTCATACGTAATTGCGTCCTTATTTTTCAAGTAAAACTAATTCGGCTTAACGGATTTTATTAACGAAGAATCAATCTGTGCTTCTATAGTAAAACATTTTAGATTTTCAGCGTTTATTTAAATTTTATTTAATGTTGAAAATACCTATTTTTTAATACTTATAAAAAATATATTTTTCATTCATCCTTTATGTAACCTTGTACAAAATATTATTATAGTTTGATCAATGGATCTTTGCGTGTGCGTCATTACCGAAGACTGAATTTTCTCGCTTTGGACGACATGATTGCGTCTAATTTAACTTATGGTAGAGAGAGAGAGAGACTAAACGCATAAAAATATTGTCGGAGCTAGATTCAGCTATCGATGACGTGCACGCAAAGATTCATTAATTAAAGTATACATAGTTTTTATCGATCACGCCACAATCAGTTACCAAAAACGCTTCATTTTTCGAGCAGTTTCAAAATTTTAAATAATAAATTACAACTAACAAACGATGGTTGCAAAAAACGCTTCATTTTTCGAGCAGTTTCGAAATTTTAAATAATAAATTACAACTAACAAACGATGGTTGCAAAAACCGCTTCATTTTTCGAGCAGTTTCGAAATTTTAAATAATGAATTACAACTAACAAACGATGGTTGCAAAAAACGCTTCATTTTTCGAGCAGTTTCGAAATTTTAAATAATGAATTACAACTAACAAACGATGGTTGCAAAAAACGCTTCATTTTTCGAGCAGTTTCGAAATTTTAAATAATGAATTACAACTAACAAACGATGGTTGCAAAAAACGCTTCATTTTTTGAGCAGTTTCGAAATTTAAAAAATTAATTACAACTAATAAACGATGGTTGCAAAAAACGCTTCATTTTTCTAACGGGGTCGAACAGACTTAAGAAATTTTAAATAATGAATGATACAAATCGCACATGTAAAACACAAACAGAAATAAATCAATTAAACCGATCCCCGACTCGGGCAGCCGCGGACAAGGAGAACCGCGTATAGCGGGAACAATTACATTCATCAAGTGGAAACAATTTCGCAACGATAACGGACCCCGAGTATCTTTATTAATGCGCGATATCAGAGTGCAATTGCGTTACATTGTGGGTTCTACGGCGATTTTAATAAATGCCAATCGGAGGAGGATTTATGCGCGGCCTAATTGGTCTAATAAATACTTTCTAATAAAGCCAGGTGTAATGTTAATTAAACGCAGACCCGCCCCGTTCCGATGTAAATTGCATTGTTGCGGCGGCGCGCGCGAAAGAGAGGGAAAGTTAAAAATTCGCCGGCGCGGATTGATTTATTTGGCGTTGTTAGATATAATGTATTGTTCATATTTAAATGGGCACTGGGAATAAGGCCGCCTTGATTTATTCGTTCTGTCATGTGAGCTAATACGATTTATGTGGTGGAAATTGAAAATCCGCAGAAGTAGTCACAGGCGTCGATTTTTAGTTAGAAATGAGGTGCAGGGTCGTCTTAATTATTTTTTCACTAATTAGTTTCAGAGCCTCCAAAAATCCCACGGTAATAAGATACGAGTGTAGAAATGTGACAGCAGACCAGATCTTTATTATAAATAGGGTACAAATAATTTTTACTGTAAATTTCTTTTATAATTGAGAAGACACATTATTCTAGTTTAATCTGTCAAAATTTGAAGCATCCATCATTAGGAATGTGGAATTTACAGAGCAATATCTAAAAAAGTGCATTTTTCGGTCATCAAAATCTGTTTTTTAGCGCAGCCATTTTTGGTACTGTAAATTTCGGTCAATTTTCTTTAATTGGCTGTGAGGACACTTTGTTCAAGTATAATCTATCAAAATTTGAAGCATCCATCGTTGGGAATGTGTAATCCGCAGAGCAATTTCTAAAAAAGTGCATTTTTCGGTCATCAAAATCTGTTTTTAGCGCAGCCATTTTTGTTAGTGTAAATTTCGGTCAATTTTCTTTAATCGGCTGTAAAGATACGTTGTTCAAGTATAATCTGTCAAAATTCGAAGCATCTATCGTTAGGAATCTGGAATTCCCAGAGCAATTTCTAGAAAAAGTGCATTTTTGGTCATCAAAATATGTTTCCTAGTGCAGCCATCTTTGTTACAGTAAATTCCGGTCGATTTTCTTTAATCGGCTGCAAAGACACGTTGTTCAAGTTTAATGTGTCAAAATTTGAAGCATCCATCGTTAGGAATGTGGAATTTACAGAGCAATTTCTAAAAAATTGCATTTTCGGACATCAAAATCTGTTTTTCAGCGCAGTCATTTTTGTTACTGTAAATTTCGGTCAATTTTCTTTAATTGGCTGCAAAGACACGTTGTTCAAGTTTAATGTGTCAAAATTTGAAGCATCCATCGTTAGGAATGTGGAATTTACAGAGCAATTTCTAAAAAAGTGCATTTTTTGGTCATCAAAATCTGTTTTTTAGCGCAGCCATTTTTGTTACTGTAAATTTCGGTCAATTTTCTTTAATCGGCTGTAAAGATACGTTGTTCAAGTATAATCTGTCAAAATTTGAAGCATCTATCGTTAGGAATGTGGAATTCGCAGAGCAATTTCTAGAAAAAGTACTTTTTTGGTCATCAAACTCTGTTTTTTAGCGCATCCATTTTTGTTACTGTAAATTTCGGTCAATTTTCTTTAATCGGCTGTAAAGACACGTTGTTCAAGTTTAATCTGTCAAAATTTGAAGCATCCATCGTTAGGAATGTGGAATTTACAGAGCAATTTCTAAAAAAGTGCATTTTTCGGTCATCCAAATCTGTTTCCTAGCGCAGCCATTTTTGGCAGTGCAAATTTCAGTCAAATTTCTTTAATCGGCTATAAAGATATGGTGTTCAAGTTTGAACTGTCAAAATTTGAAGCATACAACGTAAAGAATGTGGAATTTCCAGAGCAATTTCTAAAAAAAAGTGCATTTTTGGTCATCAAAATCTGTTTCCTAGCGCAGCCATTTCAGTGACTGTAATTTTTGGACAATTTTCTTTAATCGGCTGCAAAGACATATTGTTCAAGTATAATCTGTCAAAATTTGAAGCATATATCTTTAGGAATGTAAAATTCGCAGAGCAATTTCTAGAAAAAGTACTTTTTTGGTCATCAGACTCTGTTTTTTAGCGCATCCATTTTTGTTACTGTAAATTTCGGTCAATTTTCTTTAATCGGCTGTAAAGATACGTTGTTCAAGTATAATCTGTCAAAATTCGAAGCATCTATCGTTAGGAATGTGGAATTCGCAGAGCAATTTCTAAAAAAGTGCATTTTTCGGTCATCAAAATCTGTTTTTTAACGCATCCATCTTTGTTACTGTAAATTCCGGTCAATTTTCTTTAATCGGATGCAAAAACGCGTTGAAGTTTAATCTGTTAAAATTTGAAGCATCTATCGTTTGTAATCTGGAATTCGCAGAACAATTTCTAAAAAAAGTGTATTTTTGATCAACGAAATCTGTCTCTTAGCGCAGCCATTTTTGCCACTGCAAATTTCGGTCAATTTTCTTTAATCGGCTATAACGATATGTTGTTAAAGTTTGAACTGTCAAAATCTGAAGTATATATCGAAAAGAATGCGGAATTTCGAGAGCAATTTCTAGAAAAAGTGCATTTTTGATCATCAAAATCCGTTTCACAGAATATTTTTTGTACTGCAAATTTCGATTTTCTTTAATAAATGCAAAAAAACAATTGAAGAAACTTACCTTTTTATATTGTAAAATCAGCAACTTGGCAGATCGTAGAATCTGAAACCAAAAGATTTTTTTAAGCATCTGACCGTTCTCGAGATATTCAGCTATATGCAAAAAACAATTGAAGCAACAAACTATTTTTAGTGTGAAATCAACATCCAGACAGATCGTAGAATCTGAATCCGAAAGAATTTTTCTATTATCTCCAACCGTTGTCGAGATATTCACCTATATGCAAAAAACAATTGAAGCTACATATTGTTTTTATTACGAAATCAACATCTTAAAAATCGTAGAATCTGAATCCGAAATAATTTTCCAATTATCTCCTGCCCTTCACGAGATATTCACCTATATGCAAAAAACAATTGAAGAAGCATACTGTTTTTAGTGCGAAATAAACAACTTGGCGGATCAAAGAATCCGAATCAAAAAGAATTTTTTAAGTATCTCCGATCGTTCACGAGATATTCACCTATATGCAAAAAACAATTGAAGCTAAGTATTGTTTTTATTGTGAAATCAACATCTCAAAATATCGTAGAATCTGAATCCAGAAGAATTTTTCAATTATCTCAGACTATTTACGAGATATGCACTTATATGCAAAAATGAATTGAAACAAGATGCTGTTTTTAGTGCGAAATCAGGAACTTGATGAATTGGAGAATTCGAATCGAAAAGAATTTTTTAAGTATCTCCGACCGTTCACGAGATATTCACCTATATGCAAAAAGCAATTGAAACAACATATTGTTTTTATTGCGAAATCAACATCTTGAAGAACGTAGAATCTGAATCTAAAAGATTTTTTTAATTATCTCCGACCGTTCACGAGATATTCACTTATATGCAAAAAACAATTGAAACAACATATTGTTTTTATTGCGAAATCAACATCCTAAAGATCGTAGAATTTGAATACGAAATAATGTTTCGATTATTTCCGACCGTTCACGAGATATTCACTTATATGCAAAAAACAATTGAAGCAACATATTGTTTTTATTGAGTAATCAGCATCTTGATAGATCGCAGAATCTGTCTCTACAAGAATTTTTCCATTATCTCTAATTATTCACGAGATATTCACTTATATGCAAAAAACAATTGAAGTAAGAAACTGTTTTTAGTGTGAAAGATCGTAGAATCTGATTTCAAAAGAATTTTTCAATTATCTCCAACCGTTCACGAGATATTCACCGATATGCAAACAACAATTGAAACAACATATTGTTTTTATTGCGAAATCAGCATCTTGAAAGATTATAGAATCTGTCTCTAAAAGATTTTTTAAATTATCTCCGACTGTTCACGAGATATTTACCTATATGGAAAAAGCAATTGAAACAACATATTGTTTTTATTACAAAATCAACATCTTGAAGTATCGTAGAATCTGAATCCAAAATAATTTTTCAATTATCTCTGACCGTTCACGAGATATTCACTTATATGCAAAAAACAATTGAACCAACATATTGTTTTTATTACAAAATCAACATCTTGCAGTATCGTAGAATCTGAATCCAAAATAATTTTTCAATTATCTCCGACCGTTCACGAGATATTCACTTATATGCAAAAAACAATTGAAACAACATATTGTTTTTATTACAAAATCAACATTTTGAAGTATCGTAGAATCTGAATCCAAAATAATTTTTCAGTTATCTCCGACCGTTCACGAGATATTCACCTATATGCAAAAAACAATTGAAGCTACATATTGTTTTTATTGTGAAATGAACATCTTGAAATATCGTAGAATCTGAATCCAAAATAATTTTTCAATTATCTCCGACCGTTCACGAGATATTCACTTATATGCAAAAAACAATTAAAACAACATATTGTTTTTATTGCAAAATCAACATCTTGAAGTATCGTAGAATCTGAATCCAAAATAATTTTTCAATTATCTCCGACCGTTCACGATATATTCACCTATATGCAAAAAACAATTGAAACAACATATTGTTTTTATTACAAAATCAACATTTTGAAGTATCGTAGAATCTGAATCCAAAATAATTCTTCAATTATCTTCGACCGTTCACGAGATATTCACCTATATGCAAAAAACAATTGAAGCAACATATTGTTTTTATTGCGTAATCAGGATCTTGATAGACCGTAGAATCTGTCTCTAAAAGAATTTTTCACTTCTCTCCAATTATTCACGAGATATTCACCTATATGCAAAAAACAGTTAACGGAACATATTGTTTTTATTGCGAAATCAGGAACATGATGGATTGGAGAATCTGAATCGAAGAGATTTTTTTTATATAACTTAAATATAATAGAGCCGTTTGTTGTTCCGGACGCGAAATTTCGGGGGCTTAAACTCATCTCGAATGAAGTGCAAAGACTCGAAAGGGTTCGAGAGCGCGCGCACAACTCATCCTCTTCCATCCTTCGGGGGTAATCTATGGCGGTCGGGTAATAGCACCGCAACAGCTTTGTGCGGCCACTCTTCAAACCGCCAGTCATCTCCGTAATGGGCCGAACGTGCCTTATCTCGGAATATACTTACACTCCTCCATGAAAGAGATACGGGATGAAAATATACGATGTAAATTGCGCCCGGGCCGACTCAAGGTACTTAACTATATGCACGGTTTTCATTTCGAAAGCGATTCACAGTTTGTAATTGTGCCGAGCTGTAAAGTAAACTCGCGGCTTTAATAAGCCCCCTCATAAAGCCCCCACAGACCCAAACAATACGCTTAAGCGTTATATATTGCCCCCGGGGATGGAATTATCTCGCGGACCGAATGCGCACTCTTCGAGGAATGAAAGGATTAGTAGTAGAAAAATATATGGGAAATATTGATTCATCGAAATCACGATCAAATTGTATACATTGGAAATTAAATGGAGAAAATGTTCCGCCCGTGCGAGGAATCGAACCCACTCGACTCGTGGTGCAGCGGGAAGAGGCTCGCGCTCTACCCGCTACACCTCTATTTTTTTTATTATCCTTTTACATCGCGAATTCCCCATTTATTATCTCTCGGTATGACCTTGGGTGTTGGTCTTCTTTTAGTTTGTAAAATAACAACAGGTTGACTTTATTTGACACGATATTCCGTGTTTATTCAATTAAATTTCCTTCAATATACAATTACTCGTGATGCCCTAGTACTGTTCGTAATAAAAAAAGATAACAAACATGTTTATTCATCAATGGGCCATTCCCTAATACTCCACATGCCCCATTATCTAATGGAACACTAATTACGCCTAATTACCAAATTAATCAATTAGTGCACTCCGCGCAATTTCTCCATCAAGAGCAATAATAGCGTAATTGAGCTATCGACCAATTAGACGGATTATAATAATTACCAAGCCCTGGATAATTAATCCACGAGCGCGCATATCGAAAATGCGTTCCGGTGTAAATTCTGTTTTGGCTTCATCGTAGAAAAAATATTAATGCACTTTAATTGGCTCCATATTGCCAATGCGGAATCCGATGGAATTTCAAAGAGCCCTTTACTTTATGCAAATGCGCCTTTTAAAGTTATTAGAGATGGAGATCGCGTGGGCGTTGCGCGAGGATTACTGTGCGTTCTGCAATTTGCGTAATATTTTCGAAAGCATTAAGGGGATTAGAATCGTGTTTCCGAGTTTATTACTTATAAAGGCCGCTCAATTGAATAGATTAGGTTTATTTTTCTGTGCGGAATTTACACATTAGAATGCCCGCAATTAAATTAATCTACTATATACAGTTTGAGTTTAACATATTTGAAATTATTAATAACTTAAATAATATAACACCGATCGATGCATAACTTCAGACAGACATAGCTGTGTTTTCATGCAAATATCTCAAAATGTAGTGAAGGGGTGTTTGCAGACTTTTACGGTATCATCAAGCATAATCAATTTTGAGTAAATTTGAGAAGTTTCAAGTTTGTGGCAATTGTTTTTATATTTTTTTTATCGCTCGTGAAAATTCATAACTTCAGAAAGACATTGAGCTGTGTTTTCATCCAAATATCTCAAAATGTAGTGAAAGGGTGTTTGCAGATTTTTACGGTATCATCAAGTATAATCAATTTTGAGTAAATTTGAAAAGTTTCAAGTTTGTGGCAATTGTTTTTATATTTTTTTTATCGCTCGTGAACATTCATAACTTCAGAAAGACATTGAGCTGTGTTTTCATGCAAATATCTCAAAATGTAGTGAAGGGGTGTTTGCAGATTTTTACGGTACCATCAAGTATACTCAATTTTGAGTAAATTTGAGAAGTTTCAAGTTTGTGGCAATTGTTTTCATATTTTTTTATCGCTCGTCAAAATTCATAACTTCAGAAAGACATTGAGCTGTGTTTTCATGCAAATATCTCAAAATGTAGTGAAGGGGTGTTTGCAGATTTTTACGGTACCATCAAGTATACTCAATTTTGAGTAAATTTGAGAAGTTTCAAGTTTGTGGCAATTGTTTTCATATTTTTTTATCGCTCGTCAAAATTCATAACTTCAGAAAGACATTGAGCTGTGTTTTCATGCAATTATCTCAAAATATAGTGGAGGGGTGTTTGCAGATTTTTATGGTATCATCAAGTATACTCAATTTTGAGTAAATTTGAGAAGTTTCAAGTTTGTGGCAATTGTTTTCATATTTTTTTATCGCTCGTCAAAATTCATAACTTCAGAAAGACATTGAGCTGTGTTTTCATGCAAATATCTCAAAATGTAGTGAAGGGGTGTTTGCAGATTTTTACGGTATCATCAAGTATACTCAATTTTGAGTAAATTTGAGAAGTTTCAAGTTTGTGGCAATTGTTTTTATATTTTTTTATCGCTCGTCAAAATTCATAACTTCAGAAAGACATTGAGCTGTGTTTTCATGCAAATATCTCAAAATGTAGTGAAGGGGTGTTTGCAGACTTTTACGGTATCATCAAGCATAATCAATTTTGAGTAAATTTGAGAAGTTTCAAGTTTGTGGCAATTGTTTTTATATTTTTTTATCGCTCGTGAAAATGCATAACTTCAGAAAGACATTGAGCTGTGTTTTCATGCAAATATCTCAAAATGTAGTGAAGGGGTGTTTGCAGATTTCTACTGTATCATCAAGTATAATCAATTTTTAGTAAATTTGAGAAGTTTTAAGTTTGTGGTAATTTTTTTTCGCTCGTGAAAATGCGTAACTTCAGAAATAAATAAAACTCTGTTTCTTTTCAATTATTTAAAATTATCGGAAAGTTTCGTTGCAGATTTTTACAGTACTATAAAGTAGAATCAATTTTGAGTAAATTTGAAAAGTTTTAAGTTTGTGGCAATTGTTTTTGTATTTTTTTATCGCTCGTAAAAATGCGTAACTTCAGAAATAAAAAAAACTCTATTTTTATACAATTATTTAAAATTATAGGAAAGTTTGGTTGCAGATTTTTACAGTACTATAAAGTAGAATCAATTTTGAGTAAATTTGGAAAGTTTTAAGTTTGTGGCAATTGTTTTTATATTTTTTTATCGCTCGTGAAAATGCGTAACTTCAGAAGTAAATAAAGCTCTGTTTTTATAAAATTATTTAAAATTTTGGGAAAGGTTGGTTGCAGATTTTTACAGTACTATAAAGTAGAATCAATTTTAAGTAAATTTGGAAAGTTTCAAGTTTGTGGCAATTGTTTTGGTATTTTTTTATTGCTCGTAAAAATGCGTAACTTCAGAAATAAATAAAGCTCTGTTTTTTTTCAATGATTTAAATTTTTGGGAAAAGGTGGTTGCAGTTTTTTACAGTAGTATAAAGTAGAATCAATTTTGAGTAAATTTGGAAAGTTTCAAGTTTGTGGCAATTGTTTTTTTACTTTTTTTATCGCTTAAAAAAATGCGGGACTTTATAATGACACCAGGCTCTGTTCTCGGGCAAATATTTCGAAATCTATTAAGGGGTAATTTTAAATTTGTACCTGACCTTAAAGTAGAATCAATTTTGAGTAAATTTCAAGAATTTCAAGTTTGTAGCAATTGTTTTTGTATTTTTTTTATCGCTTAAAATATGCGCGACTTTATAATGACACCAAGCTCTGTTCTAGGGAAAATATTTCGAAATCTAATAAAGGGGTAATTTAAAATTTGTACAGACCATAAAATAGAATCAATTTTGAGTAAATTTGGAAAGTTTCAAGTTTGTAGCAATTGTTTTAATATTTTTTTATCGCGCGAAAAAATGCGCGACTTCAGAATGACACAACGCCTTGTTCCAGTGCAATTATCTTGCAGTTTATTGTGAAGGTAATTTCAAATTTGCATATAATCTTAAAATAAAATCAATTTTAAGTAAATCTGAAAAGTTTCAAATTTTTGATAATTGTTGTTGAATTTTTTTATCGCTCAAAAATGTCACGATTTTATAATGAGACCAAGCAACGTTTTGTTCCCGTGCAATTTTTTTGAAATTTATTGTAGGGGTGATTTCAAATTTGTACATAACCATAATATAGAATCTTTTTAGAGTAAATTTGGAAAGTTTCAAATTTGTAGCAATTGTTTTTATATTTTTTTATCGCACGAAAAAATGACTTCAGAATGGTACCAACTTTTTCTCTACTGAAGATTTTACAACAAATTATTTTTTTTCTTCAAGCCAATACATACAGCTATTAATTATAATTTATTCAGAATTTTTCGATCGCTGGTTATATTTTATATATATTTTTGAAATCACATCATTCAGTCACATCAATTATTTTTATTCTAACTGGTGTAACTTTTTCTCTGCTGAAGATATTACAACAAATTAAACTTTTTCTTCAAGCCAATACATACAGCTATGAAATATAGTTTATTCAGAATTTTTCGATCGCTAGTTATATTTTATATATATATATATTTTTTTGAAATCACATCATTCAGTGACATCAATTATTTTTATTCTATCCGGTATAACTTTTTCTCTGCTGAAGATATTACAACAAATTAATTTTTTTCTTCAAGCCAATACACACAGCTATTAAATATAATTTATTCAGAATTTTTCGATCGCTGGTTATATTTTATAATTTTTTTTAAATCACATCATTCAGTCACATCAATTATTTTTATTCTAACCGGTATAACTTTTTCTCTGCTGAAGATATTACAACAAATTAATTTTTTTTCTGCAAGCCAATACATACAGCTATGAAATATAATTTATTCCGAATTTTGCGATCGCTAGGTAATATTTTATATATATTTTTTTAAATCACATAATTCAGTCACATCATTTATTTTTATTCTAACCAGTATAACTTTTTCTCTGCTGAAGATATTACAACAAATTATTTTTTTTCTTCAAGCCAATACATACAGCTATTAAATATAATTTATTCAGAATTTTTCGATCGCTGGTTACATTTTATATATTTTTTTGAAACCACATCATTCAGTCACATCAATTATTTTTATTCTAACCGGTATAACTTTTTCTCTGCTAAAGATATTACAACGAATTAATTTTTTCTTCAAGCCAATACATACAGCTATAAAATATAATTTATTCAGAATTTTTAGATCGTTGGTTATATTTTATATTTATTTTTTAAATCACATCATTGAGTCACATAAATTATTTTTATTCTAACCGGTGTAACTTTTTCTCTGCTGAAGATATTACAACAAATTAAACTTTTTTTGCGAGCCAATACATACAGCTATGAAATATAATTTATTCAGAATTTTTCGATCGCTGGTTATATTTTATATATTTTTTTTAAATCACATCATTCAGTCACATCAATTATTTTTTTTCTAACTGGTGTAACTTTTTCTCTGCTAACGATATTACAACAAATTAATTTTTTTCTTCAAGCCAATACATATAGCTATGAAATATAATTTATTCAGAATTTTTAGTTCGCTGGTTATATTTTATATATATTTTTTTTAAATTTATAATTTCCATTTTAATGATTGCAGCATTACAAAATCGCCTGCATTTCATAATCTAATTGATTTATATATGTAAATGATGATTTTATTGTGATCCCGCGTTATTTATATCCCGACCGACTGCACAGATTTATGGCGTACATGTAGCCATTTGATTGAATTGCTTGTTTTATTATAATGAGCGTTTTCTCTATATGGGACTTAATTAACGTACGCCTTGTAAAAATGTATTCGGGATGTAATAAATCGGCCACACCTCTTCATATATTGGCGCAACAAGAACTTAATCAAATGCGATTAATATCATAATTAATATATTAATTTTATTCCCGTATTTATCGCATAATTAATAACTCAATTTAATAACAATATATATTTTTTAATTCAACATTTTAATTTGTAAAAGACATCCAAGCAGAATGAAATTAGGAATGGGGGTTGTAAGAAAAATTGTTAATTTTAAGTAAGCCGAAACCGGTCGCAATATTATGCAAGTACAGTTTCAATACAATAAAAAAAATGGATTTGCTACCATCAAAATCGTACTATTTTCTCTACAATTTTATATTTTTTTCTGCGATGTTTTCATTCAAGTGCTCAAAAAAATAAAACTAAAATTTTCAAAAATTCACATCTCCATTAAAAATTGTTCAATTTACAAAATCCAAACTGATTTTGAATAAACGATAGTTCGACCATTGAGGATAATTTTTTAAGGAATTTTTTCTACGCGTTTTATATTTTTTCTGCGATGTTTTTATTCAAGTGCTCAAAAAAATAAAACGAAAATCTTCAAAAATTCAAATCTTAATTAAAAATTGTTGAATTTACAAAAACCAAATTGATTTTGATTTACCTATACTTCGGCCATTGAGGCTGATTTTTAGTGGAATTTTGTCTAAGCGTTTTATATTTTTTTGCGATGTTTTCATTTAAGTGCTCAAAAAATTAAAACGAAAATCTTCAAAAATTCATATCTCTATTGAAAATTGTTGAATTTACAAAAACCAAATTGATTTTGAATTAGCTATACTTCAGTCATTGAGGATGATTTTTTATGGAATTTTTCCTGCGCTTTTATATTTTTTTCTGCGATGTGATTATAGTCACAGTTTAAAATCACTGATATTAGAAAGTAGCAATCACGGGTAGCAACGTGATTCAAAAGTAGCAGTTTTGCCCATCACTACTGGAAACGCTTAAAAATCGATTCAATCTAATTTAAAAAAAAATAATAAAAATTTGACCTATAACGATATTGTTTTCGTTGCTGTGCTAGCCCCATATAACAAATTATACTTATTGACTTTTTGACATTCTGTTCGGGAATATATTGGAAATTTTCAGCAGGAACGTGAGGATCGGGGTCCGGTCCCAGTCGGACGTCGGCAGGTTTTTTTTTTTTTACTTCGGAACATTACTTGTGGATTCCTGTTGGATTTGTCGGCATGGGCACAAGGCAAAGAGAAAGAGTGAGAAGGAGTGAGATTGTAAAGCGGCGCTCGTGAGCAGGCAAGTCGCTCACCTAACCGAGGACCACACACGACGATTTCCTCCCCCGGCGTCTCACGCCCCCTCGTCTAAAAGCTCCACGAAATCGGAACTTGCAGCAGCCGGCGAGAGATGGCAGCAAAGGACACATTCCCCTTGGAAATTTGTTAAAAAATGCAACTTTCTTAATAATCATCGTAGACTATTGAAGTATACCTATTTTTCATCAGAAAGACGAGAGAAATTGATTGCCGTTAAAAAAATTCACCTATCCTCAATAGCAAAAAAAATAGTCAGTCACCGTGAACATTTTAGGAAATTTAAGAAAATAATTGATTTTTCAGACTTTGATCGGCCGTTGCGGCTAAACGAAAACTCCAAATTGAACGCGGTTTGCAAATCTGAGCTCCTCGTACGTCAATTAGTCGGATTAGAGATTTGTAATTTTTGATGAAAACACGAAAAAAGACATGACTAACCCCCTTGGAAATTTTGTTAAAAAATGCAACTTTCTTAAAAATCATCGTAGACTATGAATTATACCTTTTTTTTCATCAGAAAGACGAGAGAAATTGATTGCCGTTAAAAAATTTCAGCTAACTTCAATAGCAAAAAAATTAGTCAGTCACCATGAGGATTTTGGAAAATTTAAGAAAATAATTGATTTTTCAGACTTTGATCGGCCGTAGCGGCTAAACGAAAACTCCAAATTGAACGCGGTTTGCAAATCTGGGCTCCTCGTACGTCAATTAGTCGGAATCAATTAAAATTGGCAATTTTTAATTTTTGACGAAAACCTGAAAATCTACCCAAGGGTACCCCCTTCTAACTTTTTCTCAAAAATTGGCTTTGGAATAATTTCCTGAAGAAACCACTGGTTCGATTCCGGGTTTCTACACACCACTGGAAAGATCCCTTCAAGGCGCTTCGGAAAATGTACTTTCGCAAGAACAAATGTCAAATTAAGGGCCGTGACGCGTCAGCAAAGAAAACTAGAAAATGAAAAAAATCGAAAAAATGAAACTTTTTTAATAATCATCGTGGACTATTGAAGTATACCGTTTTTTTCATCAGAAAGACGAGAGAAATTGATTGCTGTTAAAAAATTTCAGCTATCTTCAATAGCAAAAAAAATAGTCAGTCACCGTGAACATTTTAGGAAATTTAAGAAAATAATTGATTTTTCAGACTTTGATCGGCCGTTGCGGCTAAACGAAAACTCCAAATTGAACGCGGTTTGCAAATCTGAGCTCCTCGTACGTCAATTAGTCGGATTAGAGATTTGTAATTTTTGATGAAAACACGAAAAAAGACATGACTAACCCCCTTGGAAATTTTGTTAAAAAATGCAACTTTCTTAAAAATCATCGTAGACTATGAATTATACCTTTTTTTTCATCAGAAAGACGAGAGAAATTGATTGCCGTTAAAAAATGTCACCTATCTTCAATAGCAAATAAATAGTCAGTCACCATGAGGATTTTGGAAAATTTAAGAAAATAATTGATTTTTCAGACTTTGATCGGCCGTAGCGGCTAAACGAAAACTCCAAATTGAAGGCGGTTTGCAAATCTGAGCTCCTCGTACGTCAATTAGTCGGATTAGAGATTTTTAATTTTTGATGAAATCGTGAGAAAAGACATGACTAACCCCCTTGGAAGTTTTGTTAAAAAATGCAACTTTCTTAAAAATCATCGTAGACTATGCATTATACCTGTTTTTTCATCAGAAAGACGAGAGAAATTGATTGCCGTTAAAAAATTTCAGCTATCTTCAATAGCAAAAAAATTAGTCAGTCACCATGAGGATTTTGGAAAATTTTAGAAAATAATTGATTTTTCAGATTTTGATCGGCCGTAGCGACTAAACGAAAACTCCAAATTGAACGCGGTTTGCAAATCTGAGCTCCTCGTACGTTAATTAGTCGGATTAGAGATTTTTAAGTTTTGATGAAATCGTGAAAAAAGACATGATTGGAAATTTTGTTAAAAATGCAACTTTCTTAAAAATCATCGTAGACTATGAATTATACCTTTTTTTTCATCAGAAAGATGAGAGAAATTGATTGCCGTTAAAAAATATCACCTATCTTCAATAGCAAAAAAAATAGTCAGTCACCATGAGGATTTTGGAAAATTCAAGAAAATAATTGATTTTTCAGACTTTGATCGGCCGTAGCGGCTAAACGAAAACTCCAAATTGAACGCGGTTTGCAAATCTGTGCTCCTCGTACGTCAATTAGTCGGAATCAATTAAAATTGGCGATTTTTAATTTTTGACGAAAACCTGAAAATCTACCCAAGGGTACCCCCTTCTAACTTTTTCTCGAAAATTGGCTTTGGAATAATTTCCTGAAGAAACCACTGGTTCGATTCCGGGTTTCTACACACCACTGGAAAGATCCCTTCAAGACGCTTCGGAAAATGTACTTTCGCAAGAACAAATGTCAAATTAAGGGCCGTGACGCGTCAGCAAAGAAAACTAGAAAATGAAAAAAATCGAAAAAATGCAACTTTTTTAATAATCATCGTGGACTATTGAAGTATACCGTTTTTTTCATCAGAAAGACGAGAGAAATTGATTTCCGTTAAAAAATTTCACCTATTTTCAATAGCAAAAAAAATAGTCAGTCACCATGAGGATTTTGGAAAATTTAAGAAAATAATTGATTTTTCAGACTTTGATCGGCCGTAGCGGCTAAACGAAAACTCCAAATTGAACGCGGTTTGCAAATCTGAGCTCCTCGTACGCTAATTAGTCGGATTAGAGATTTTTAATTTTTGATGAAATCGTGAAAAAAGACATGACTAACCCCCTTGGAAATTTTGTTAAAAAATGCAACTTTCTTAAAAATCATCGTAGACTATGAATTATACCTTTTTTTTCATCAGAAAGACGAGAGAAATTGATTGCCGTTAAAAAAATTCACCTATCTTCAATAGCAAAAAAATTAGTCAGTCACCATGAACATTTTAAGAAATTTTAGAAAATAATTGATTTTTTAGACTTTGATCGGCCGTAGCGGCTAAACGAAAACTCCAAATTGAACGCGGTTTGCAAATCTGTGCTCCTCGTACGTCAATTAGTCGGAATCAATTAAAATTGGCGATTTTTAATTTTTGACGAAAACCTGAAAATCTACCCAAGGGTACCCCCTTCTAACTTTTTCTCAAAAATTGGCTTTGGAATAATTTCCTGAAGAAACCACTGGTTCGATTCCGGGTTTCTACACACCACTGGAAAGATCCCTTCAAGACGCTTCGGAAAATGAACTTTCGCAAGAACAAATGTCAAATTAAGGGCCGTGACGCGTCAGCAAAGAAAACTAGAAAATGAAAAAAATCGAAAAAATGCAACTTTTTTAATAATCATCGTGGACTATTGAAGTATACCGTTTTTTTCATCAGAAAGACGAGAGAAATTGATTTCCGTTAAAAAATTTCACCTATTTTCAATAGCAAAAAAAATAGTCAGTCACCATGAGGATTTTGGAAAATTTAAGAAAATAATTGATTTTTCAGACTTTGATCGGCCGTAGCGGCTAAACGAAAACTCCAAGTTGAACGCGGTTTGCAAATCTGAGCTCCTCGTACGCTAATTAGTCGGATTAGAGATTTTTAATTTTTGATGAAATCGTGAAAAAAGACATGACTAACCCCCTTGGAAATTTTGTTAAAAAATGCAACTTTCTTAAAAATCATCGTAGACTATGAATTATACCTTTTTTTTCATCAGAAAGACGAGAGAAATTGATTGCCGTTAAAAAAATTCACCTATCTTCAATAGCAAAAAAATTAGTCAGTCACCATGAACATTTTAAGAAATTTTAGAAAATAATTGATTTTTTAGACTTTGATCGGCCGTAGCGGCTAAACGAAAACTCCAAATTGAACGCGGTTTGCAAATCTGTGCTCCTCGTACGTCAATTAGTCGGAATCAATTAAAATTGGCGATTTTTAATTTTTGACGAAAACCTGAAAATCTACCCAAGGGTACCCCCTTCTAACTTTTTCTCAAAAATTGGCTTTGGAATAATTTCCTGAAGAAACCACTGGTTCGATTCCGGGTTTCTACACACCACTGGAAAGATCCCTTCAAGACGCTTCGGAAAATGTACTTTCGCAAGAACAAATGTCAAATTAAGGGCCGTGACGCGTCAGCAAAGAAAACTAGAAAATGAAAAAAATCGAAAAAATGCAACTTTTTTAATAATCATCGTGGACTATTGAAGTATACCGTTTTTTTCATCAAAAAGATGAGAGAAATTGATTTCCGTTAAAAAATTTCACCTATTTTCAATAGCAAAAAAAATAGTCAGTCACCATGAGGATTTTGGAAAATTTAAGAAAATAATTGATTTTTCAGACTTTGATCGGCCGTAGCGGCTAAACGAAAACTCCAAATTGAACACGGTTTGCAAATCTGGGCTCCTCGTACGTCAATTAGTCGGAATCAATTAAAATTGGCAATTTTTAATTTTTGACGAAAACCCGAAAATCTACCCAAGGGTACCCCCTTCTAACTTTTTCTCAAAAATTGGCTTTGGAATAATTTCCTGAAGAAACCACTGGTTCGATTCCGGGTTTCTACACACCACTGGAAAGATCCCTTCAAGGCGCTTCGGAAAATGTACTTTCGCAAGAACAAATGTCAAATTAAGGACCGTGACGCGTCAGCAAAGAAAACTAGAAAATGAAAAAAATCGAAAAAATGAAACTTTTTTAATAATCATCGTGGACTATTGAAGTATACCGTTTTTTTCATCAGAAAGACGAGATAAATTGATTGCTGTTAAAAAATTTCAGCTATCTTCAATAGCAAAAAAAATAGTCAGTCACCATGAGGATTTTGGAAAATTTAAGAAAATAATTGATTTTTCAGACTTTGATCGGCCGTAGCGGTTAAACGAAAACTCCAAATTGAACGCGGTTTGCAAATCTGTGCTCCTCGTACGTCAATTAGTCGGATTAGAGATTTTTAATTTTTGATGAAAACACGAAAAAAGACATGACTAACCCCCTTGGAAATTTTGTTAAAAAATGCAACTTTCTTAAAAATCATCGTAGACTATGAATTATACCTTTTTTTTCATCAGAAAGACGAGAGAAATTGATTGCCGTTAAAAAATTTCAGCTATCTTCAATAGCAAAAAAATTAGTCAGTCACCATGAGGATTTTGGAAAATTTAAGAAAATAATTGATTTTTCAGACTTTGATCGGCCGTAGCGGCTAAACGAAAACTCCAAATTGAACGCGGTTTGCAAATCTGAGCTCCTCGTGTGACAATTAGTTGGATTCAAATAAAATTGGCGATTTTTAATTTTTGACGAAAACATGAAAATCTACCCAAGGGTACCCCCTTCTAACTTTTTCTCAAAAATTGGCTTTGGAATAATTTTCTGAAGAAACCACTGGTTCGATTGCGGGTTTCTACACACCACTGGAAAGATCCCTTCGAGACGCTTCGGAAAATATACTTTCGCAAGAACAAATGTCAAATTAAGGGCCGTGACGCGTAAGCAAAGAAAACTCGAAAATGAGAAAATCCAAAAAATGCAACTTTCTTAATAATCATCGTAGACTATTGAAGTCTAACTTATTTTTCATCAGAAAGACGAGAGAAATTGATTGCCGTTAAAAAATTTCAGTTATCTTCAATCGCAAAAAAATTAGTCAGTCACTTAAATTAACGACGAGGCTTCTTTTTTGGCATATGAATACATTCTGATGATGATAACAATGTCTTCCCCTGCGATTATGACTGCCGAATAAAAGAAACAAATTTCAGACGCGGTTAACCGTTAATTTCTCCTCTTCTCGACTCTGCGGTAGGTAAGAGGTGAAACATTGAACTGACGATTACTTACTTGGTAATGGGCCGCCATTGTCAGTGTATTTATTATTTTATTCATTCGGTTTCTATGGCGAAACGGCCATTTAACGGCCGTAGGTGTAATTAATGGATTATTTGTTTAAATTGTATGTCGTTGTATAAGTATGGTAGAGAGTGAGCGTACCCACTTATTGTGGTTTAATATGCTCAAATCGATGCATTCACCGGCTCCGGGAACGCTGAGCGGTCGAGGCAATAAATTTTACCCCGTAAGTAGGTATCGGATTGATGGCGGGGTAATTAAGGCTCTGTCCGACGATTTCAATGTCTTTGAATTGATTTTAATGAAGCGATTGTAATGGTGTACTTTAAATCTTATGAAAATATTTGGAACTTCGCACAACGCACCTTCTACTAAATTTAAAAAGCCATGCTTGATATTGGAATTACTTACTTCTAATTGTTTAATAACATGAACAAATTTTGTTATTGGTCTAATCAGGCTGGAGGGTGCAGATGCACCATTTTGCTAGAACAGTAAAAATTTAATCTTTACTTATTTATATTATGGCGTCGCCTTGGTCGCAGAGCAGGCGGCGGCAAGGTTATCAGGGCAGCGTTGAAATGGGGAATTGAGGACCGATTACCAAGGAGACGGCATCAACAAACATTACTAGATTTATAAAATTTTAAATAAACGAGACACACGAAAATTCATCTGTACTTCAAACCAAATTAAATGATCGAGAAAGAAAAGTAGTAGCCTTTAAATTATACCATTACGCTACAATATCATAGTTAAATAAATTGATAGATAGAGGAAAAAACATCACCACCTATCCATCACCAATAATTAAAAATCTCATTACCCTAACGTATCCAACAGAAGTCAAATATTTATTCATCAATAACCAATCAATATAATTATAAATCCACACACACTTATTAGCGATCCCACGATTTCACACTTCAATCATTCAATTAGTCACGTGCATACATATACACTTATATGCATAGCACCTTGAACTTAAAATACGCGCAAATGTTAATTAACGATAATTACCGATGCGAACACGCACACGCATAAACAATCGAATCAATCTTAATTTTCAACTTAATATTTGCTTTAAATAATTGGTGGTGATTACTATTCACGATTTGGTGTGATTAATTAGGTTGTGGTACCATTGAAATATCTTTCGGAAAAGTTCGGTATGTGCAATTTGATTGACCTTCTTGATATTTTGTAATGGGTTTTATGTAGCAATTAATTATAATCAACACGCCGTTCAATCATTCCTAATCTTGTATAAAATGTTGGTTTTAACTAATTATATATAAACATATGGTAAGTAATGTACTTATTTGTAAGAATCAGTGACGGTTCGCGGGGTTTTTTCTGGTACGGCCGAGGAACAAGAGGTGGTAGTACAGATAGGTGCGGTCACTGCAACTGACCCTACCTATCTGTATTACCACCTCTTGTTTCAAGTAGATGGCAATCTATATAAAATCAATTTAATATTTAACGAAAGTAGAATTTGTTTTAATATCTTCCATATCTTTTACAACCATCACGTCCGCTTCCATATTTTTTTTTCGTTTCCTTGCAAAGTCGGAGGTTCTCGTAAAAATTCACTTAAACGGCTTTCAATTGAAGGAAGCACGGGATAATCACGCCCGGGCGTGAAAATTTTAATTCAAAGGATAATAAAAACGTGTTAATTAGTTATAATTAATTCGAACATCCTAATTGTCAATGCAGAAACGAATTGAGCCATTGAATAGTTACGAATAATAGAGCAAAAAAATAATAATCATTGAATCAGAGAAAAATATTTATTTACTGTTGATAACATCAAAAAATTTTAGGCGCGCAAAAATCTAAAACGAGTTTATTTTTCAAAATGTGAAACTAATGTAGACTGTACGCTTCTACATAATTGTTCAGAAATTAGTGGGCTTTCATATTCCAGAAAAATACAAGCAAGTCAATCACCTAGTTTTCCAAAAAAACACGCTCAAATCCAAGAATGGCAATTTTTAACGCTCAATTATCAAAAAAGCGTTGATTATCGAAACTGCGACAGAAGTGCAGATCTCCAACTTTTTGAAAATTGTTCAGAAATGATTGTGCTTTCACGTTCAATAAAAATACAAGCACGTTAATCACCTAGTTTTCCAAAAAAACACGCTCAAATCCAAGAATGGCAATTTTTAACGCTCAATTCTCAAAAAAGCGTTGATTATCGAAACTGCGACAGAAGTGCAGATCTCCAACTTTTTCAGAATTGTTCAGAAATGATTGTGCTTTCACATTCAATAAAAAAACAAGCACGTCAATCACCTAGTTTTCCAAAACAACACGCTCAAATCCAAGAATGGCAATTTTTAACGCTCAATTCTCAAAAAAGCGTTGATTATCGAAACTGCGACACAAGCGCAGATCTCCAACTTTTTCAGAATTGTTCAGAAATGATTGCGCTTTCACATTCAATCAAAATACAAGCACGTCAGTCACCTAGTTTTCCAAAAAAAAACACGCTCAAATCCAAGAATGGCTATTTTTAACGCTTAATTGTCAAAAAAGCGTTGATTATCGAAACTGCGATACAAGTGCAGATCTCCAACTTTTTCAGAATTGTTCAGAAATTATTGCGCTTTCACATTCAATCAAAATACAAGCACGTTAATCACCTAGTTTTCCAAAAAAAACACGCTCAATTCCAAGAATGGCTATTTTTAACGCTCAATTGTCAAAAAAGCGTTGATTATCGAAACTGCGACACAAGTGCAGATCTCCAACTTTTTCAGAATTGTTCAGAAATTATTGCGCTTTCACATTCAATCAAAATACAAGCACGTTAATCACCTAGTTTTCCAAAAAAAACACGCTCAATTCCAAGAATGGCTATTTTTAACGCTCAATTGTCAAAAAAGCGTTGATTATCGAAACTGCGACAGAAGTGCAGATCTCCAACTTTTTCAGAATTGTTCAGAAATGATTGTGCTTTCACATTCAATAAAAAAACAAGCACGTCAATCACCTAGTTTTCCAAAACAACACGCTCAAATCCAAGAATGGCAATTTTTAACGCTCAATTCTCAAAAAAGCGTTGATTATCGAAACTGCGACACAAGCGCAGATCTCCAACTTTTTCAGAATTGTTCAGAAATTATTGCGCTTTCACATTCAATCAAAATACAAGCACGTTAATCACCTAGTTTTCCAAAAAAAACACGCTCAATTCCAAGAATGGCTATTTTTAACGCTCAATTGTCAAAAAAGCGTTGATTATCGAAACTGCGACACAAGTGCAGATCTCCAACTTTTTCAGAATTGTTCGGAAATGATTGTGCTTTTACATTCAATATAAATACAAGCACGTTAATTACCTAGTTTTCCAAAAAAACACCCTCAAATCGAAGAATGGCAATTTTTAACGCTCAATTATCAAAAAAGCGTTGATTATCGAATCTGCGACACAAGCGCAGATCTCCAACTTTTTCAGAATTGTTCAGAAATGATTGTGCTTTCATATGCAATAAAAATACAAGCACGTTAATTACCTAGTTTTCCAAAAACACACCCTCAAATCCAAGAATGGCAATTTTTCACGCTCAATTGTCAAAAGAGCGTTAATTATCGAAACTGCGACACAAGTGCAGATCTCTAACTTTTTCAGAATTGTTCAGAAATGATTGTGCTTTCACATGCAATAAAAATACAAGCACGTTAATCACCTAGTTTTCCAAAAAAACACGCTCAAATCCAAGAATGGCAATTTTTAACGCTTAATTATCAAAAAAGCGTTGATTATCGAAACTGCGACAGAAGTGCAGATCTCCAACTTTTTGAAAATTGTTCAGACACGATTGTGCTTTCACATTCAATAAAAATCCAAGCACGTTAATCACCTAGTTTTCCAAAAAAAACACCCTCAAATCCAGGAATGGCAATTTTTAAAGCTTAAGTATCGAAAAATGGTGATTTTCGAAAATCCTGGGGAAGTGCAGATTTTCAAATTTTTCAAAAGTGCAGGTGCGCCCTCTACCGGTAAGTTTTGGAACCCGACGATTCCAAATTATCATTAATTAACCGCTTTTAGCATTGTCTACGATGAAAAATATTTTCCATTCGAGATAAACCACACGTCCAACATTAATTTCACTAATTTATAAAACCCACAGTAGCTGCACCGACCAGATAGGCTTAATCATCGCCCCAATCTGAAATTTCGAAGTCACCACCTTTGTATTCTAATCAATGATTTACCTTTTTCGGACTCTGAACGTGTCGCGCGTTATCTCCGCGATCGGAAATTTTTCCCGTATCGGGTGAAAAATTTCGGGTCATTAAATGGCATCCAGCAGCTGATTCCCGTCCATTGCATTGTCTCGGCGAGAGCAGATTTATCAGCGTGTCCGAGCACTAAATTAGTGACAGCGAGGGGCGCTAAAAGAATGCGTCCGGACGCACACAAACAACGGCATTCTGTCGTGTCTCATCCCCTTTCGGGATGTTTGTGTGTGGGGTCGTTTCCAATCAAAATATACCGTGCATGAGGTTGATGTAGATTCCTCTTAACGGCCTGTTTCTAACAACTTGTAGGTGATTAAAATATTTGAATATCAATAGTGTCGCTGGCCATCTATAGACGCGTATTTCACGCGTTTATGGATAGCGAGTAATCTCATGTCATGATCGCAATAAAACTGACCAGCGGCGGCTCGTGGATTTCCGTAGGGAGGGACAAAGATGTCGCTCGTGCCGCAATACTCACTCTTATAGAGGAAGCAAATATTTCGTTGCTGTTTCGGTCAAATTTTCTTGCTGCCGAACATCCAGGAGTCGCCACTGAAACTGACGATGGTTTAATCATCGAGAATTGCGCGTCTATAGATAGCGATTGACTACCTCACATCAATTGACGATGGTTTAATGTTAAAAATTATCAATTACAGGATGATTCCATAAAATCCCCCTTTTGGCTGTCGTCACCTAATGAATCCAATCCAGGGGATCGGCATCACCTCCGAAGATAATCGAATTCCGGGCATCGGCACCCTTTCGCTGCCTTTTCCGGCGACTGGGCGTAATTGAAATTAGAGTGATTGAAGCGGAGGAAATAATAATAAAAAAGGAACGTTTAATGAACGGAAACGAATCCATCCGCGCGAGATCCGCGGAGGAATTCGTCTCTCGGAGAGGATGAAAAAAAAGTCGAAAATGATGTTGCGATCGTTGTAAAAATGTCTTTCCCAGGAATCGAACCCTACGTGCGCCGTCACGTCCTCGTTTTATTGCCGCGTTCGTTTAATCGTTTCACTCCCAAAGAGGACGATACTTTCGTCCTCCATCTTCCAGAGAAGATTAATCGCAATTAAATAAATTAAGAGTGCGATTTTTTACGTGATAACAATTAAATTTAAAGACTACAACGCTACAATTGAAAGCAACCTTCAACGATCAATTGGTAGAGCGTCAGAAGGTAAATCTGAATTGAGTTGAAAAATATTTAAAATTTTACTCATTTTGAGATGACATAATTAAACTGAATTGAAAAATTCACTGTGTGAATGATGGTAAAAAATATTATATAATGTGAAAAGGCGGTATTTAAGAACGTATAACAACGTGTGTTCACGTTTTGTTAATTTAAAACACTGTAAAAATGTGTAATTTAATTTTCTCGAAACGATGTGAATGATTTGGAACCTTCTTTTGCCGATCTGTAATTATATATGCATCGAATGTTGCAAAAAAAAAATTACGGTTTATTTGCAAATTTGTGTGCAACGGGCCGAGCGGTATACTAATTCCGGCGGAGACCACCCACGGAGTTCTTCTGGCCGAGTCGCACGGGTACCACAACGCGGACGAGGTAATACCTTCTTGTGCCTACCAACTAAACTATAAATACCCGCATTACTCAAGGAGTTACTTAACAATTATGCTCAGCAATTAAACTTTACCGTCGAGTTTTATCGCCGTCGTTTTACACCTGCGAATATTTCACGAACGTAATTATGATGATGATGCAAGAGGATACCACGAAAATATTATTCTTGTTATGAGGAAATGGATCGATTTATTAATGCTGGAGACAATCAGTACAATAATATTAAACAAGAGATTTCGAGGCAATCGCAGAAGTAATTTTTAAAATGCCAAAACACTTGCAACAAATTTGAAACTTTAATCAAATTGATTTAACTTCAGGGTTAAGTAAAGTCATCTTAAAAATCCCAACTCTAGATTTAGATATGATTGCTTGAAACCACGACTTTCTGTAAATCTGAACTTCCGCATTTTCTCAAGCCGTCAAGATGTATAAAAACAATTTCCACCTACTTGAAACTTTCCAAAACGTACACGCGCACGCACGAACGCACGAACGCAAGAACGCAAGAACGCAAGAACGCAAGAACGCACGAACGCACGAACGCACGAACGCACGAACGCACGAACGCACGCACGCACGAACGCACGAACGCACGAACGCACGCACGCACGAACGCACGAACGCACGAACGCACGAACGCACGAACGCACGAACGCACGAACGCACGAACGCACGAACGCACGAACGCGCTCCCACGCTCCCACACGCAGTTACACAAACCTACAAAATTGAAGAATCTCGCGAGCGGTGACCAGTGGCGGCTCGTGGAACATGTTGATGGTAGAGAGCCAATTATACAATATCCCCCCCTCTGAAGAAACAAAGAACCATTTATCTTCCTACACCAATCGAACATTTTGGCCAAAAAATAAAAAAATTGGAACAAAGCAGCCAAAGATCTAAAATATTGGCCAAAAAATCAAAAATCCTGGTTTAAAAATAAAAATGCAGACCAAAAAATTAAAAATACAAGCAAAAGAAAAATAATTTACCATTTTCAGCCCCAAAAATAACTCTTTTAAGCTTAGAATAAGTCCAACGAGAAATTCGAAAATAATAGCAAATATAACATTTTTAAAAAATTCGCACAATAAAATCAATAATTCAAGTTGAGAAAATCTAAAATATGGAACAAAAATGAAAAACTAAGACCAAAAATCTAAAATTCGTACCCAAAAATCAAAGTGGTAGACCAAAAAATCAAAAACAAACGAATCGAAAATTTAAGTCACAATGTTTTAAATATACTTTAATAACAGTTGACTTGTGAAAGACTCTAATGTAGTTGTTGTCACCAATAAATATTCTATTCTATTCTATTCTAAGTCGAAATAAATAAAATCAAGACCAAAAATTGATAACCAAAATAATCGAAAATACAAAATATAGGCCTGAAATGGTGAAAATTTAGACGAAACATCGAAAACGAGCGTAAAGTTAAAAATTGCAGACAAAAAAAATCGAAAATTTCTTCAACCAATCGAATATTTTGGTCAAAATAAAAAAAAAAATTTTAAATGGAATAAAAAATTGAAAATACAGAAATATAAAATATGGGCCAAAGAATCAAGAATCCTAATCTAAAAATGAAAAACGCAGACGAAAAATCGAACTTAAGTAGAAGCAAAATAATTTGCCACTTGCAGCCGCCAAAAATAAGTGTCTGACCAGAAATTCGAAAATAATAGCAAAAAATAGAAAAAAATTGCACAGTAAAATTAATAATTCAAGTTAAAAAATCTAAAATATACAATAAAAAATTGAAACCAAAAATCTAAAATTCTGACCTTAAAATAAAAATAGTGGACCAAGGAAAGAAAAATTTTAATAGACAAAAAAAAATTAAAAAAAATTAGGGCTAAACTTTTAAAAAAATCCACAATGCTGGTCAAAAAGTAGAAAATTTAGACAAAACATCGAAAACTCGGCCCTAAAGATAATAAACGCATACTAAACGAAAAATCAAAAATGGGGGCCAAAAAATCGAAAATTTTAACAATAAAATCGAAAAGTTAGGTCAAAATAAAGAAAAATTTAAGTCAAAAGATTTAAAAAAATACAAAAAATCTGTAATGTTGGCCATAAAGTCGAAAATTTAGACAGTACATCGAAAACTCGGGCCTAAAGACAATAAATGCAGACTAAAAAATCGAAAATTTAAACAAAGAAAACTCGAAAATACCGAAAAAAATAAAAGAAATTTCTCGTATAAATCAATAATTCAGGTTATAGATATTTGAACCAAAATCAAATCAAAAATTCGGCCCGAAAAATAAAAAATGCGGACAAAAAAATCAAAATTTTTAACAATTAAATCGAAAATCTATGTCAAAATATCGAATATTTATTTCAATATGCTATTTTTAAGTTGTTCAACATGTATACTATTATTTTAAATTATGAATTTTCCTGTATAAGTTTTTCTGTTGGGAAATAAATTTACTTATTATTATTATTATTATTTAGTGCAAAAAATCAAAAATCTAAAATATAGGTCAAAAATCTAATAAATAAAAATTCGGCTCGAAAAATCAAAAATACGGACCAAAAAAAAAACGTAAATAGAAAATTTATGACATTAGACCCAAAAGAATTGAAAATACAGGTAAAAAATCTAAAAATTAAAAATTCGGCCAAAAAGTCGAAAATTTAAACAATTAAGTCGCAAATTTAGGTCAAAATAAAGGATATTTAGGCCAGAGGTTAAAAAATTTTGACCAAAAATATCGAAAATACAGGTCAAAAATAATTTAAAAACTAAAAATTCGTCGGGAAAAATAAAAAAAATCCGACCAAAAATAGTCGAAAATTTTAACAATTTAGGTCAAAATAAAGAAAATTTTGACCAAAAAGAAAATCGAAAATACAGTCTTAATAATAAAAAATGCAGAATATTCTAGTAAGAAAATGGTTTAAATTAGTCTCAAAAATCACTCTATTGTTTAAAATAATTTTCCAATTTTTTTTTTAATTGGAAAATATTTTTTTTTATTTTCGCTTTATTCGTCCAAAAAAGTGAAACTAATTTGAAAAAGAATTCAAATAAAACCATTAACTTTGTTGGGATTACCACCTTTTCTGTCGGCGGTTTCGACAATTTTAGATTTAGTAGATACATTTTGAATAATTCAAATAAAACAATTCACTTGGTTAGTATGACTCTCAGTAGCGGCTCGTGGAACACGTTGATGGTACGTTTACAACATATAATATAATATTTTATAATTATAAACCAAAAATTTAAAAAATGTGATAATTTTTTTTCTCGAATAAAAATGATTTTATCATATTTTGAGATACAGCGCGCAGAGACAGACATACATACATACACACAGATACACACACACAAAGACACACACACACACAGACACAAATTTCCAGAAATTGTTGAAATGACATCTAGGGACCCCAAAACGGATATTTCCGTAAAAAAAATTTTTGAAAAAAAAATCACGATCACAGTACTTTCTCGTACTTCGTAACGGAGAAAGTAAAAAACGTGACTAATTTTGTTGGATAATTAGCTGTATTTACGGAGAGAAAATGTAATAATCATAAGCAATCGTATAAATAATCGCATCGTACGGAACTAGCAGCAAACACAATTCAATTTTCTTTCTCTTTTTTTTATAAAACATAGCAGAAGGACCTATCGTCGATAGCCCTGACAGTGACTTACTAACTTACAATACAAAGAAATGAATTAGTAAACTATGTAAAATTTACTCAAATAAAGATGTTGTATTATATGGTATAAATAAGTACGCGAAAGTTAAGGTTTTCTGGGCCGACAGAAATCAACTTTTGGAGGCCCGAGAAACCGGTTTTTCATATTACGGATAGTTTAGCACACGAAAATAAGACACATGTATACCCGTTTATTCTTCGCGTTCCACCGCGGAAATGTTTTCGCGGTGTATACAAATCTCAGGGAATCACAACGATGATTATAACCAAACATACACGTTACACGATATGTATTGATTATTTATTATTTATGTAATTCAAATTCATGATGCTTAAGCAATTGGAAAATTCAAGTATATTCTTGGGAATCCCATTTTGTTTATTATTTATGTAATTCGAATTCATGATGCTTAAGCAATTGGAAAATTCAAGTAAAGCCTCCGAGTGTATTCTTGGGAATCCCATTCTGTAATTTTCGGGAATTCGGAGCCCTTTTCTTAGAAATCGGCAAGGAAACGAGATTCCATTATGATTTCCATGTCTCGAGGTAATTTATTAATACCTCTCTCTCTCGACTCAGGTGGGCCGCCGGCGCATGGGACACAATATCACGGTTATTGCGTCTGGGCATTGTTGATGGGTCTATGGTGGCATTGTCATCCCTAATCCCTGTGGTGACAGAATAAGTCATTCGCCGTTGATCTCCTCTTTCATATGGTGCGAGGGCTCGCCCACGCACTCATTGGATATACGCCGACTTCTCACGTTCGAACGCTTCGCTTTATCCGGCTGCCTCCATGTGTGTCCCACTGAAAATACGTACCTGTGAAGGTAATTTAGTGGCAAAGGATTTAATCCGTACCAATGCAGATGTGAATGGATTCAGATTATGAATTCACGATTGGAAGAAACTTTTTTCGGGTATTGTTTGTACTTTGCCTTTATTCTTGAGGTTAATATATTGAAGATACGTTGATTATACGGAAGATATATGACAATTCCAGTGAGTACAGTCGTGCGTTCGCCAGGTCATATTTTAAAGGGAGGACTGATGCTGAGGAGAGATAAAAAAGGTCCTCAGAATTTATTTAAAATTCCACGTAACACTCCCCACATTCCGAGAAAATCTTTAAATAAGAATGGATGGCAAAGGCTAAATGAGGGATTGTTCTTGTCTGATATTTATCCTAGTACTAGACAACGCGAGGAAGGGCCAATCTCCACCGAAAATACGTTATTGCATATTTTAGGAACAAATTTTTGTAGATTGGGAATAAAATTAAAGGCGTCTTTTACCCTCAAATAGCGACCATGATCCATGATGCAGCAACGTGCAGAATTATAAGGCGCTTGCCTTTTCCTGTTGGATTTTTGAGCCACTGATCTCTTTACTACATCATTATTGTGCGAAAAACCTCAAAATGCACTCCCATAACTTGGTGCCAAATCGTCGTAGGAACTCCGTTCTTCGAGTCCTGCATAGGGAATTGATCACATTTTAATTCCTTTATGGTGGATCGAGTGGACAAAATTTTTCCAACTCCGTAGACATCGTCAAAGTTGGACATGGTTTCCAGAAAAAACTTTTTTTTCACAGGGGCGCTAGAGGGGGGGCGGAAGGGGATACGTTTAGTTTCGCATGCATGACCTTAAAGAAGACACTTCAAAGTTTCTTTCCCTCAAAGATTCATCAAAATCGATTGAAAATACACCGAGTTATGGCGGTGTGAAAATGGTCGAAATTTCACGAATTTAAAGTGTTTCATTTTTTTTTCCTTCAGTATATTTATTATGCACTCATTTTCGGACAGAGAATAATGACCATAATCGAACCTCTTACGCTTTTTTAGAGGTGAAAATAGTATAGTTATCCAATAGATATAAGGCGTTTATGGCCTTTTACCATTTGACCGCCTGAATAAGTTTAGGGCCGTCATATCGTAAAACCGAACCCATAAATATTCACGAGCTGGTCAGGACCGCATTGTAGAATTTTCTCTATACAAATCTGTGCGTTTTGTTTCATTCTAGATTAAAAATAATACAATAATACCTGTCAATTAGCTATTATTGTATGGTGCATAGATTTCATGCGCGTGGCAATACCCGGAGTTAAAACGGCCCCTTAGGCCTAGGACAGCGTTAAGAGGATCCGTTGCGGACTGGGGATGAGAGTTTGTCTTTCATAAAAATTACTGAAAGTTAAACCGTAAAAGGCCATAAACACCTTATATCTTTCGGTCAACTATACTATCGTCGAGCTTATACACAACACAACAATATTAACACAACTCACTTTTAACAATGCTAAAGCAACACCACGCAGAAGGATTCTACGATGCAAACAAACTCTAACGTTAAAAAAAAAACGTATTATATATTGATAAATATATAAATCCAGCAATTTAGGTACTCCGCCCATTTCGGTAATAAATTCTTACCGCAATAGTGCGAAAACGATTTATTTGAGCGGTAAACATTGTGTGGGTGGGCAATTTTAAATTGGAAATAAAACATTTGCTTATACAATAAACAGGCGTTTTATACATTTGCGCATGATTTACATACATTCAATTAATTGGACACGATGTATGAGGGCCGCATTGATTCAAGGAATCAATTATTTTGCATGCGGAATTATTCCATGAATATCAAACGCACCGATTATTCTTCGTACCTTTCGCTACCTTCAAATAAAATTATTGGAAGTCATATAAACTGTCCGCATCAATGGTTCAATAGTTTAATGAATCAAAATCAGGATGGTGTACTTGTCAATCTTGATTTGAATCGGTTATCCCGTAAGCGGTAAGTGGGACTCCCAAAGAAATTTCAGGAAAAGTTTAATTTTTGGTCAACCAAGTTTAACTTCTAGCGCATCCATAATTTTCTTCGGGCAATTTTAAAGACATTATTTTCGAAATGAAGCTGTCAAAATTTTAAACATTTTTTTGAAATAAATGTAGAATTCACAAAGAAATTTCCTGAAAAGTCTAATTTTTGTTCATCGAAATTTCTTTTCTGGCGTATCAATTTTTATTACGGTGGTTCGGATTGTTTTCTTCAGGCAATTTTAAAGACACTATTTTCGAGATTAAGCTGTCAAAATTTTAAAGATTTTTCGAAATAATTGTAGAATTCACAAAGAAATTTCCTAAAAAATCTAATTTTTGTTCATCGAAATTTCTCTTCTGGCGCAGCCATTTTTATTACGGTGGTTCAGATACTTTTCTTCAGGCAATTTTAAAGACTTTATTGTTGAGATTAAGCTGTCAAAATTTTAAAGATTTTTCGAAATAAATGTAGAATTCACAAAGAAATTTCCTAAAAAATCTAATTTTTGTGCATCGAAATTTCTTTTCTGGCGTAGCAATTTTTATTACGGTGGTTCGGATTGTTTTCTTCGGGCAATTTTAAAGACATTATTTTCGAGATGAAGCTGTCAAAATTTTAAAGATTTTTTGAAATAAATGTAGAATTCACAAAAAAATTTCCTAAAAAATCTAATTTTTGTTCATCGAAATTTCTCTTCTGGCGCAGCCATTTTTATTACGGTGGTTCGGATAGTTTTCTTCAGGCAATTTTAAAGATATTATTTTCGAAATTAAGCTGTCAAAATTTTAAAGATTTTTTGTAATAAATGTAGAATTCACAAAGAAATTTCCTGAAAAGTTTAACTTTTGTTCATCCAAATTTCTCTTCTGGTGCAGCCATAATTATTACGGTGGTTCCCATAGTTTTCTTCAGGCAATTTTAAAGACATTATTTTTGAGATTAAGCTGTCGAATTTTTCAAGATTTTTCGAAATAAATGTAGAATTCACAAAGAAATTTCGGGAAAAGTTTAAGTTTTGGCCATATAAGTTTATCTTTTAGCCTAGCCATTTTTACTACGGTGAAGTTCGGGTAATTTTTTTCAGGTAATTGTAAAGACATATTTTTGACATTAAAATTTTAAAGATTTTTTTAAATAAATGTAGAATTCGCAAAGAAATTTCCGAAAAAGTTTAATTTTTGGTCAACCAAGTTTGTCTTCTAGCGCAGCCATTTTAATTGCGATAAAGTTCGGATAGTTTTCTTCAGGCAATTATAAAGACATATTTTTTGACATTAACTTGTCAAAATTTTGAAGATTTTTCGAAATAAATATAGAATTCACAAAGAAATTTCCAAAAAAGTTTAATTTTTGGTCAACCAAGTTTGTCTTCTAGCGCAGCCTTTTTAATTGTAGTGAAGTTCGGATAGTTTTCTTCAGGCAATTGTAAATTCATATTTTTTGCGTTAACTTGTCAAAATTTTGAAGATTTTTCGAAATAAATGTAGAATACGCAAAGAAATTTCCGAAAAAGATTAATTTTTCGTCAACCAAGATTGTCTTCTAGCGCAGCCATTTTAATTGCGGTGAAGTGCGGATAGTTTTCTTCAGGCAATTGTAAAAACATATTTTTTGACATTAACTTGTCAACATTTTGAAGATTTTTCGAAATAAATGTAGAATTCGCAAAGAAATTTTCGAAAAAGTTTAATTTTTCGTCAACCAAGTTTGTCTTCTAGCACAGTCATTTTTATTGCGGTGAAGTTCGAATAGTTTTCTTCAGGCAATTTCAAAGACATCATTTTCGAGATTAAGCTGTCTAATTTTTCAAGATTTTTCGAAATAAATGTAGAATTCACAAAGAAATTTCAGGAAAAGTTTAACTTTTGGTCATCCAAGTTTGTCTTCTAGCCTAGCCATTTTTATTATGGTGAAATTCTTGGGGAATTTGCAAATACATATTATTCGAGATTAAGCTGTCAAAATTTTAGCGATTTTTCGAAATAAATGTGAAAGTGAAAAAAGTTTAATTTTTGGTCAACCCAGTTTGTCTTCTAGCGCAACGGTGACATTCTGATAATTTTCTTTAGGCAATTGTAAAAGCATATTTCTCGACATTAAGCTGTCAAAATTTTGAAGATTTTTCGAAATAATTGTAGAATTCGCAATTAAATTACTGGAAAAATTTAATTTTTGGTTATATACATTTATCTTTTAGCCTAGCCATTTTTACTAGGGTGAAGTTCGGATAATTTTCTTCAGGCAATTGTAAAGACATATCTTTCGACATTAACTTGTCAAAATTTTAAAGATTTTTCGAAATAATTGTAGAATTCGCAAAGAAATTTCCGAAAAAGTTTAATTTTTGTTCAACCAAGTTTGTCTTCTAGCGCAGCCATTTTAATTGCGGTGAAGTTCGTATAGTTTTCTTCAGGCAATTTCAAAGACATCATTTTCGAGATTAAGCTGTCAAATTTTTAAAGATTTTTCGAAATAAATGTAGAATTCGTAAAGAAATTTCTGGAATAGTTTTCTTTTTTGGTCATAAAAAATCTTTAAAGTCTCCAAACTTTGTATTTAGCAAGGATATCTTTACAAACTGAAAGTATTTGGAAAGTCGAAGACACGTTAAAGATTTTTCTATCCAAATTTAAAGCATTCGTCGAGATAATGTGGAATCTTCAACGCACTTTCTGGAAAAGTTTTATTTTTGGTCATCAAAATATATCTTCTGGTGTAGCCGTTTGAATTATTGCAAAGTTTGGTTACTTTTCTTTGGGAGATTGTAAAGACACGTTGTTCAAGATTTATCTTTTAAAATTGTAAACATTTGTCGATATAATTTCGAATTTTATTTTGATCAAAAATATTCGTCTTCTAGTGCAGCCATTTTTACTACGGAAAAGTTTTGAACATTTTCTTTATGCGATTGTCAAGACTCGTGATTAAAGATTGACTCCTTAAAATTTCAAATATTTGCCGAAATAAATGCGGAATTCAAAGAGGAATTCCTGAAAAACTTTCAATTTAGCCAAAAAAATTGTTGCTTCCAGTGCTGCCATTTTTACTACGGACGAATTTCAAAAAAATTTCTTTAGGCAATTGTAAGGACATGTTATTCAAGATTAATCTATCGAAATTTAAAGCATTTGTCGAGATAATGCAGAATTTCTAACGCAATTTCTGGAAAAGTTTTGTTTTTGATCATCGAAATTTGTCTTCTAGCGCAGCAATTTCTACTACTGCAAAGTTTTGATAATTTTGTTTAGGCGATTGTCAAGTCTTGTGATTCAAGATTGGCACCTTGAAATTTCAAAAATTTGCCGAAATAAATGTGGAATTCAAAGAGAAATTTCTGGAAAAGTTTCAATTATGGTCAACAAAATTTGCCAGCGCTGCTATTCTTACTACGGATGAAGTTCGAGAAATGTTCTTTGGGCAATTATAAGGACACGTTATTGAAGATGAATCCATTCAAATTTAAAACATTTGTCGAGAAGATGTAGAATATCCAGTGCAATTTTTCGAAATGTTTTTTTGAATTTTTTTTCATCGAAATTTGTCTTCTAGTGCAGCAATTTCTACTACGGTAAAGTTTTGATAATTTTATTTAGGCGATTGTCAAGTCATGTGGTTCAAGATTGGCACCTTAAAATTTCAAATATTTGCCGAAATAAATGTGGAATTCAAAGAGGAATTTCTGGAAAAGTTTCAATTATGGTCAACAAAATTTGCCAGCGCTGCTATTTTTACTACGGATCGAGTTCGAGAAATGTTCTTTGGGCAATTGTAAGGACATGTTATTAAAGATTAATTTATTCAAATTTAAAACATTTGTCGAGAAGATGTAGAATATCCAGTGCAATTTTTCGAAATGTTTTTTTTTATTTTTTTTCATCGAAATTTGTCTTCTAGCGCAGCAATTTCCACTACGGCACAGGTTTGATAATTTTGTTTAGGCGATTGTCAAGTCTTGTGGTTCAAGATTGGTACCTTAAAATTTGAAACATTTGCCGAAATAAATGTGGAATTCAAAGAGGGAAAAGTTTCAATTTTGGTAAAAAAAAATAAATCCTTCTAGTGCCGCCGTTTTTACTATGGACGAAGTTCGAAAAATTTTCTTTAGGCAATTGTAAGGACATGTTATTCAAGATTAATCTATCGAAATTGAAAGCATTTGTCGAGATAATGTAGAATTTCTAACGCAATTTCTGGAAAAGTTTTGTTTTTGGTCATCGAAATTTGTCTTCCAGGCACAGCAATTTCTATTACGGCAAAGTTTTTACAATTTTGTTTAGACGAATGTCAAGCCTTGTGATTCCAGATTGGCACCTTAAAACTCCAAATATTTGCCGAAATAAATGTGGAATTCAAAGAGGAATTTCTGGAAAAGTTTCAATTTTGGTCAACAAAATTTGAGTTCGAAAAATGCCCTTTGGGCAATTATAAGGACACGTTATTGAAGATTAATCTCTTCAAATTTAAAACATTTGTCGAGAAGATGTAGAATATCCAGTGCAATTTTTCGATTTTTTTTTTAATTTTTTTTTCATCGAAATTTGTCTTCTAGCCCAGCAATTTCCACTACGGCATAGTTTTGATAATTTTGTTCAGGCGATTGTCAAGTATTGTGATTCAAGATTTGCACCTTAAAATTTTAGATATTTGCCCAAATAAATGTGGAATTCAAAGAGGAATTCCTGGAAAAGTTTCAATTTTGGTCAAAAAAAAAATCCTCTAGTGCTGCCATTTTTACTATGGACGAAGTTCGAAAAATTATCTGTAAGATTAATAAGGACACGTTATTGAAGATTAATCTATCGAAATTTAAAGCATTTGTCGAGAATTTCCAACGAAATTTCTGGAAAAGTTTAATTTTTGGTCATCAAAATTCTTCTAGGGCAGACATTTTAATTATTGCAAAGTTTAGATAATTTTCTTTAGAGGATTATAAAGACACGTTAATCAAGATTCAAGTTTTAGAATTTTAAACATTTGCTGATATAATTGTCGAATTCCTGGAGCAATTTTTGATTTTTGATCAACAATATTTTTGCCATTTTTACTACGGCAAAGCTTTGATCATTTCCTTTAGGCGAATTCAAGATTGTTGTGTGAAAATTACAAGCATTTATCGAAATAAATATAATAATTGTTCAAAATTACATTGTCAGAATTTAAAGCATCTGTCAAAATAAATGTATCATAGTTTATTTTCGGCATGCACCGATCCATTACGCCCGCATCCGATTTAGTTTGCAGGGAGGCAACACAAAAAAAAGGTGAGAACATGAAGAAATTCTGGGAGAGGGAGAGGCAGACGTTAAAGCTCGCTATCGATCCCGCAACACCCCGAACACTTTGATTTTATTTACAAGTGATGTAGAAAATTGAATTCCGCACCCTCTGCAAGGTGTAAGATTCCACCACCTACACCACCGCCGCCGCCACCGCCACCAATCAATCGATATAACAATATCAGGGCACAGCCGTGTCCCGGCTATCCGTAAGGGCGTTTTTAGCAGGACGGAGCGCACGCCACCGCCGCCCTTCCACCCCCGCCCTCTCTCTCGGGGGGGTGGTGGAGGGAGCCGCGCCTGAAAAACTCAATTCCGTTAAAACTAAAGAGTGTTCGGTTTAATCGGATATATACAGAGAGATAGGTGCTATGTCACGGAGAGAGGGTGGCTCTGGATAAGTTTCACGCTCGTTTTCCACCCCCCCTCTCCACCCCCTGCGCATCGCTTGATTTACAAGAACGGAGAATTTAATGTTATCTATCTATTCGGGGCTTTATTGGCTGCATGATGGAATTGAAATGCTATATCCTGTCTTCGGGTATTAAGTGCGGTAGTTTATCAATATGGGGAAGATTGATTGACTACAGTGTACGATGCATAATGTATTAGGGCTTATCGATCTCATTGTAATCCTCTATTTGTTCTGAAACAATATAGGTATCATTAATGCTTCGAAAGTATTGAATGGACTTTGATTTATAAGTGGTAATGAGTGCCTAGACACCGTGACCTTGACACACTGTAAGTGGCAACTAATTAAAACAAATGTTATTATTATATGGGTGGCTTTGGAATCAAAAAAATGACGCATCGTCTGTCAAACAACAAATAAATTCCTTAAACATCAAATATTGTTCACCTACGGACCGATTTCGACCTTCCAGGTATCATCATCTCGATTCTTGTTTGCACGTGATGTGAAAGCAATTGTGCAATGTTGCCGCTTCTACCCAGAAAAGGTGCTAAGTCTTTGGCTCGATTGATTTACAATTTTTTTTTCAATATCAAACCAGGATTTACGTGATCAAATGTTATCACCTTATCGCCACCCTCTTCTCGGGAATCGCATCGTCCGTCCTCAAATTGCAAATTACCATTTGCTGAGCGCGGAGGCGCACTTTGCATATCAATTTGCTGGTAGCTGAATCCTCTCACCTTCCAACGACAAATTTACATGCCAACTTTCCTCGTTCACCTCTTCTCGTTTACAAGCACGCACCGGATGGACTATCGGTGTTGTAAAACCCACCTTTTCCATTTTTTTGATACCGGCTACTCTGAACTTTCTTGTGCGGATTAATTAACCGAGGCGCTCTTAACACCTGAGTGTATCGAATTGTGCAGCAATAAAATCTTAAGGCTGCTAAATACAGTGCATAAAAATTAACGATGGCCGTTTGGTTAGTTGCTCTATAAGAAAGTTTTTCGTGGACCTCCAGCACTTAATAATTGGAAAGGAAATATGTCATTATTCACATATTGTCCAATTGTTATTGATTTGCAGTTGTGGGTTAATGCTTTATGATGGAAAGGATTGCTCGTGGATATGCAGTTGAAAAGAAAGGGTTTTATGAAATTGAATTGGTACGGAGATTGTGATAAATTTACCCATTGTAGCTCTCATTGCATAACTGCAAAAAAAAATGTGGCCATCATGTTACTTTCTCCGACTTGATGGCATCATAGCCATTTATATTTACGTTTTCATGGTTTATTGAAATCATATTTTAAATGTACATCGAGCGTTGCGTAAACTCGGATGAAACTGACGTTTAAAACGTCAAAATTATGAAAGATGGACAAATTATACTTCAAATTCAAAAATTCGGTTCACTCAAAAACTAACGAGATTTCGAAAAAAACTTATTCTTAAGAAGTTGTTCATTTTGGCATTCTCTACAATTATTATTCACATAAATTTACTGTAACTATTATCGTTTCATAATTATAAACCAAAAATTAGAAAAAAATTAATAAATTTTTTTCTCGAATAACAATGATTTTATAAAAAATATTTTTAAGCAAAAGATGTTCATCTCTTTGTTGTCTTCAATGTTTGTTTAAATATTTTTGTGATATTTTTCATATTTAAGAAAATATTGGCAAAAAACAAAAAACAGTAAAGGTAAATACCCACTTCCGGTGTACGAAATGTTACCAAAAGCTTTTCAGTTCTTCGGATTATCAAATAAGACGTATGTTCAAAGTTTCATATCAATTGCTTTATTAGTTTTTGAGATACAGCGCACACAGACAGACACACACACACACAGACACATTTTTTTTTTCCAGAAATTGTTGAAATGGCATCTAGGGACCCCAAAACGGATATTTCCGTAAAAAAAAATTTGAAAAAAAAATCACGATCACAATACTTTATACACTTATATTTTAATATGTACGTAATGTCTCAATACACTCAGTTTTTATCTAAATTATACATCTATATTTTAAACTTCATTTTAGCTCTGTGTTTGTATTATATAAATTTTACATTTAATTTTATCTTTAATTTTAGTGTAATGATACCTTCCGTAATTTAATTAATTCAACTGCATGTTAATTGGACTTTAGTAATTATTTAAATGTATACTATGATTCTATTTACCTATATTGACTTGTGTAAAGCTGTAAAGTTGTTGGCACCAATAAACTATTGTATTGTATTGTATTGTATTGTACTTCGTAACGGAGAAGTAAAAATTGGAAAATTTAAATATGTACTGTTTAAAGAAAAACACGTAACTTGCTTATACATTCCTTGATAATGATCGCGAAACCGAAACATGTTTGAATTTTACATACAAACTGCGTAACAAAAGGAAACATATTTCGCGCAAAAATTATTATTTTGTAAAAAAAAACAACATTTTCTGCCTTTCTTCTACACTGCATCCAACATAAAGAGGTATTTTGACGGAAAAAAAATTAATCAATGATAAAATGTATCGAAAATTTTCAACAGTAATCTAACGAGTGCCCATGATTTTGCCGGCAATTATTAGCGGCAGGATCACGATTGCCTGTTGCCTAGGAAAACTTTCCAAAATGAATTAAAATTGCATTTGCTTCATGATTAAGTAAAAATATTAAAAATCAACAGACTTCGATATAATCGCACAAAACCTCGGCATCTGTAATTCAAAAGTTGCGCATTTTCTCAACCTGTTAAAAAAAATATAAAAAACAATTACCACCTACTTGAATCTTTCCAAAATTACACAGAATATGACTATATATAAATCTTATAAATATTTTCACTGGATTTTGATATAATCACCGAAAAATATGGCTTTGTGGAACTCAGATGTTGCTCATTTTCACAAGCCAGGGAACAATATAAAAAAAGTTGACACCAACTTGAAACTTAAAATTATTAAAAAAAAAACTTTGCTTCATGATTCAGTAAAAATCTCAAAAATCCCAGTACTAGAATTCGATATAATTGCACGAAACATTGGCTTTCTGTAATTCTAAAGTTGCCCATTTTCTCAAGCAGTTAAAAAATACAAAACAAAATAATTTCCACCTACTCGGAATTTTCCAAAATTGCTCAGAATTGACTTTGCTTCATTTGCAAATTTCCGTATAATCGCACGAAATCATGGCTTCATGTAATTTAGTTGCGCATTTTCTCAAGCTGATAAAATGTATAGAAACAGTTGCCACCTACTTGAAGCTTTCCAAAATTGCTTAAAAATACTTTTGCTTCATGGCTAAGCAAACATCTTAAAAATCCCATCACTAGATTTAGATATAATCGCCCGAAACGGCGGCGTTCTGAAATTCGAAAGTTGCTCGTTTTTTCGAGCTCTTAAAATATATAAAAACAATTGCCACCAACTTTCCAAAATTACTCAGAATTGGCTTTTCTTCGTGATTTTGACTAACTTGGTCAATTTGTGTAATTTTGAAATTAACATTGCTGACATTTTTGATGCAATATGCTCCTTGTCTGATTCATGCAATCCAGGTCCCGATGGTATACCTGATTTTTTCGTGAAACAATGTATATTTTCTCTGACTACTCCGTTATACCTAATTTTTAATTTATCTCTCAAATCATGTTTGTTCCCTACGACTTGGAAGAAAAGTTTTGTCAAGCCGATATTCAAAAGTGGCTGTAGGAGTAATATTGAAGATTATAGGGGGATTTCAATTCAATCTGTTTTTCCTAAAATATTTGATAAACTTATTGCCAGTCAGTTAATGTTCGCCTGCAAAAATATTATCTGCAATGAGCAACACGGCTTTTGTGATGGGAGATCGACTGTATCCAACTTACTAGTTTATCAATCTTATATCATTAATGCATTAGAGAAAAATTGTCAAGTGGATGCAATCTACACCGATTTCTCAAAAGCATTCGATCGTGTTTCTCATTCGAAATTAGTGTATAAATTACATTCTATGGGATTTGGGGACTCTATAACTAAGTGGATTCTCAGCTATTTGTCTGATAGACAGCAGTGTGTCAAAATTAATAATTTTGTCTCTAAGCCTATCCCCGTAACATCAGGGGTGCCGCAGGGGTCTCACTGTGGTCCAATATTGTTCCTACTTTTCATTAACGATCTTGGTGCTTATGTTAAACACTGTAATTTTTTACTTTTTGCGGACGATCTCAAAATCTTTCAAATGATTAATACTCCTTCTGATGCAGCTCACATACAAGATGATTTAGATAATATATATAATTGGTGCTTAGACAATAACTTGCATTTCAATATTAGTAAATGCTTGTCGATATCTTTTAGAAGGGGCCGTGCTGTTGAAAACAATTACTCAATAAATGGTCAAATGTTACCAACTGTAAAACAGGTTAAAGACCTTGGTGTTTTATTCGACAGTTCCTTCTCCTTCTCTAAACATATTGACAGCATTTGTTGTAAGGCTTTCCAAACGCTTGGTTTTGTCAATAGATTTTCAAGAAATTTTTCACTGGATACACAGAAAACTTTATTTACCTCTTTAGTACGTCCTCAACTTGAATATGCTTCTTGTATTTGGTCTCCGTCTTATCATAATAAAATTAATCAAATTGAGCGAGTTCAAAATAAATTTTTGATGACTATTTCTTTTAAAAGTGGTATCAATAGAGTTGACTATAGTCGTAGTAGTATGCTATTATCTCTTAATCTAATTTCCTTACGAGAAAGACGAATACATGCGGATTTATGTATTCTATATAAGTTAGTCAACGGGCAAATTAATTGCAGTGAGTTACTTGCATGTTTGAATTTTGTTATTCCCTTCAAAACAAGAAGTGGCAATGTTTTCCGCGAAATTTTTTATAAGTCTAATTTTGCAAGAAATTCGGCAATTTGTAGAATACTCCGGCTGTGTAATCGTGTCTCTTCGTCTCCTCATTTTATGTTATATTGCGCATCGTATATTAAATTTAAATATCACCTCAAGTTTATTGACTTATGTGCTCTTACCAATATATAGAGGTTTTAGTTACTAGTAATGAGATTTAGTTTATTTATTAAGTTTCTGTAATCGTAATTGTTAATATTATCTTAAAGTTTTTATATTTCACATTGATGCTTTTATTTATTTCGTTGTTTATTAATTTATATTTATCTGTTTGTTATTTTATACTTTATTGTAAAAAGGTTGAATCCGTAAATAAAGTTATTATTATTATTATTATTTTGTAAAAATCTTAAAAATCTCATCATTGGATTTTGATATAATCATTGAAAAATATGCCTCTGTGGAACTCAGATGTTGCACATTTTTAGAAGGCGTTGAACAATATAAAACAGTTGCCATATTTATCTAAATTTGATTTTCCAATATCATAACGATTTTTTAAAATAAATTTCGATATAACCGCTCGAAAACATAGCTTTTTTCCCTTCAAAAGTTTAGCAATTTCTCAAGCAGGAAAGAAATGTAGAAACGTAGCATTAAGGTTGAAACTTTCAAAAATTATCCAGAATATATTTTACTTTACTAATTCAGTAAGAATAAAAAAAACAGTTTCACAAGATTTCGAGATAATCGCACTTGACTTTATTGCAATTCAAAAGTATTGCATTTTCTCAAGCTGTTAAAAAATATAAAAACAGAAGCTACACTCTTGAAACTCTCGAAATTTACTAAAAACAGTCTTTCACTAGATTTCAAGATAATCGCACTACAACCATGGGCGTCCCTAGAAATTCTTCCAGGGGAGGGCAAAACTTTCATACAGAAATTTCGAATAAATCACCGTCAAAAATGACAATTTCGATTTGTCAAAAATTGTGCATTTTTGCCGCCGCAAACGACACATAAAGAAATTTGCAGCTGTCAAAAATTGTGAATTTTTACCATCAAAAAACGTCATTTTTTTATATTAAAAAAAAAAGAAAATGACAATTTCGAATTATCAAAAATTCTGCATTTCTGCCATCATAAACGGGCACGATTCAACGGTAAATAAAGAAATTAGCAGCTGCCAAAAATTGTGGATTTTTACAATCAAAAGCGGCATTTTTTGATATAAAAAAAATTGCCATTTTTGTATTGTTAAAAATTCTGCATTTTTCCCACCACAAACGGTACGATTCAGTGGTAAATAAAGAAGTTTGCAGCTGCCAGAAATTGTCGTTTTTTACTATCAAAAATGGCATTTTTTGATATTAAAAGAAAAAAGAAAATTTCAACTGCTGAAAACAGTGGCGGCTCGTGGAATATGTTGATGGTAGAGCCACTTTTACAATTTATTAGATCGGATGATACGGGCGTTTGAAACGTCAAAATGATGAAAGATTGAAATGACGAATTATACAGATTAAATACCGACAAAAAATCAATAATTTGCACATAAAAATCAATCGCACACGTTCAAAATCTGAAGTATAGACCAATAAAAAATACGCTCTCAATTAATGTAAAAAACTAAAATATACGCCCAATAGATCGAAAATTTAGACAAATTTCGAAAATTCGCGGTTAAAAAAATGCAGAAATTTCAATAAAAAAATAAATTGGAACGAAGAAATGAAAAATACATAGACCTAAAATATAGGCCAAAAAAATCAAAAATGCTGGTCTAAAAATAAAAAATTCAAACCAAAAAAATTGAAAAATCAAAACTTCGATCTTAAAAATCAAAATTGCGGACCAAAAAATCGTAAATTTTAAGAAACAAATCGAAAATTTAGAAAAAAAATAAGGCTAAAAGATTAAAAATTTAGACCAAAATATCAAAATCCTAACTTAACGATAAAAAATGAAAACAAGAAGATTGAAAATTCAAATACGAAAATTGCCATATTCAGCACTCGGGGTGATAGCCCCAGAAAAATGGGAAAGAAACTCAAAATTTGCTCTGTAGCGAAGGAAATTTGCACTCGACGATTCGAAAAATAAAAAAAAAATATTACTTGAAGGTTTCGCTTCAAATAAATTATTCAAAAATAGTCTACTTTTAATTTCCCGAAAACAACAACATGCTCCTGCAGAAAACAAGGGAATAAACTCAAAATTTGCTCTGTAGGAAGGAAATTTGCACTCAATGTTTTGAAAAATTGTAAAAAAATAATCGCTTGCAGAATTAGCTCTTAATTAAGGTAAAAAACTAAAATATAAGCACAACAAATCGAAACTTTACACAATTATCGAAAATTATCGCGGTTAAAAAACTGTAGACTTAAAATCCGAAAATTTCAACAAAAAAAAATCAAAAAGTTTAATCAAAATAAAGAATATTTCGGGCAAAAACTCTAAAATTTGGAAAACGAAGAAATGAAAAATACTATTCAAATATCTATAATATAGGCAAAAAATAAAATAAAAAATGCTGGTCTAAAAATAAAAAATGCAAATCAAAAAAATTGAAAAATCAAGGAAAACAAAATTTATTTGCAATTTTCAGCTCCTAAAATAACTTTTTAGCTCAAAATTAGTTGCCGACCAGAAACTCGAAAACGGTGGTCAAAAAGTAACCAAAAAGTAAAAAAAATCGCCCATAAAAAATAATAATTCAAGTTAAAAAATCTAAAATGAAGGGCAAAAAATCAGAAACTGTACTTGAAAATATCGGCAAAAAATAAAAAAGTTTAGGATAAAAGAAATCTAAAATATAGAATAAAAAATTAAAAACTTTGACTAAAAATTCGGTCCTAAAATCAAAATTATGTACCAAAAATCCGAAAATTTTAACAAAAAAAAAACGAAAATTTAGAAGAAAATTATTTTCTTTGGAAATTTGTAAAGATACATTATTAAAAATTTGTCTGTCAAAATTTCAACCATCTGTTGCAATAAATGTGGAATTCCCATGCAAATTTCTGAAAAGGGCGCCTTATTGGTCGTCAAAATTTGCTTTTTAATGCTACTATTTTTGTTGTGGTAAACTTGCGATTATTTTCTTTGTAAATTTGTAAAGACACATTATTCCGAATTAGTTTGTCAAAATTTCAACCATCTGTAGCTATAAATGTAGAATTGCCATATGAATTTCTAAAAAATCCGCCGTTTTGTTATCAAAATTTGCTTTTCTAGTGCAACCACTTTTGTTGTGGTGAACTTGTGATTATTTTTTGAAGAAATTTATAAAGGGACATTATTCAAAATTGGTCTGTCAAAATTTCAACCATCTGTCGAAAGCAATGTGGAATTCTCAAGTGAATTTCTGAAAAATTTGCCTTTTTGGTGATGAAAATTTGCCTTTTAGTGAAACCATTTTTCTTGTGGTAAACTTGCGGTGATCTTTAAAAATTTGTAAAGATGCATTATTCAGAATTAGTCAGTCAAAGTTTAAACCATTTGTTAAAAGAAATGTGCAATCCCTACTTGTATTTTGAAAAATGCGCCTTTTTGGTCATCAAAATTTTCTTTTTAGTGTTGTGGTAAACTTTCGAGTGCCTTCTTTGGAAATTTGTAAAAACACATTATTCAGAAATAGTCAAAATTTTAATCATCTGTTGAAATTAATGTGGAACTTTCACGCGGTGTTACCGGTGATGTTTAACATTAAAAAAGTTTTTTTAAGAATCAGTTAACAATTCTTGCTGAGCTTGAGTCTACAGGTAGTGCCATTGCTCCGTGGCTCTATATTACGAGCCGCCCCTGGCTGAAAATGACAACTGTCAAAAATCGCACATTTCTATCATTACAAATGGCACGTTGGCAGTAAAAGGAAATTTTACAATTTACAACCGTCAAAAATTGTTAATTTCTACTAAAATGTACAGTAGTAATACAGTGAGATCGAATAAAAAAGACCTGACACTTGCCAATAAGTTTAGGAATTTTGGCTCATGGCCAACTTTGACTAACTTTTATTCGATCGTACTGTATTATGCGCGTCGGGCGGAACCGTGTCCGCGTTTTTCGGATTCATCGATTTTTGTTATAATTTTTAATTTTGATGTGATTGTTAAAGTATGCATTTACCGACTACATACAAGTTTAGTATATTAGTTATTTAAGCAACAAGGAACGTAAGAACGTATTAACATTTGAGGTAGGCGAATACGAGCCGAGGCGGAGCCGAGGCTCGTCGCTTGCCGAAAATGTTAATTGTCATTACGTTCCGTGTTGCTTATTAATTTTTTTCCGCTACCGGAAATATAATACTTAAAAAAGATCAGAAAATATTCTAAAATACGGCTTGTAACATTTGGGATTCAAATTTTTATAGTCACCTATGCGTCCTATGGCATCCCCACAACCGAGAAAACAATGTCGAGTTTTGTTTGTTTGTGTCATCCAGTGACAGTTTTTGCGGGCATGGATGCAAACGAAGCTGCGAATATTGCGTGTTAGAATCTGTTACCGGCAAAATCGAAAAAGGTATGTGCCCTGTTACGACTCTTTTAAGCAGTGGTTATGTAAAAAGGATGCCGATGCTATAAGTATAGACGAAAATGTGTTGCTCGCATATATGTTGGAGCGTTACGTTTCTGTTTATTATTTTCCTAGGTCCGTAAGTAAAAATTAAGTTCCGTCGGCAATGACAACAAACACCACGAATGTTATCAGCCACTTACGGCACCTGTAACCATGGATGCAATGCTTATTTACGTTGTCGGTAGCGGAAAAAAAATATTACTTTAATTTAATAAATTCATTTTCCAGAAGGGGGCAGCAGAAGAAGAATTATATTTTTAATATTTGATTACATGTTACGATTTTATCATGATGGTCTTGTTTTAAAGTATCGCATCTGTAAAAGAGCTACTGTTAAATAATAACCGTTATCTGTTTACTAATAATTAATTTTTCCATTCGTATGTCGTACAAGTTTTTTTTTAAACCTTTTCAAAAGGATCTGTGAGATAAAACAGCTCAAGTTTCTTGGAGTTATTTTAGATAACCAGCGTAATTCGCGCCGCTTCTTCTAATCTATCCGCACAATCGAATTTTTAACCGATTAGGCGCCGCCAACAAGAACCTCGTACACCATTACCAGCAATTAGATACTTATCTCCAGCATCGCCGACACCGTTAATTGGCGAATTTCCCGGAATTTTCCTCGATGAAAATTGCGCGTAATTGCGGTTTGCATAATTTTCGCGCGCGCGAAACATCTGCCGGTCGTCGAGAGAGTTTTCCCGCCGCGACGTCTTCTATTCGGGTCAATTGACCGACAACAGGAGATTTATCGCCTTAATTATGTCATTTTTTATCCGTTTTCGGAAAATCGCGCACCGGGGGAAAGTCGGCTTTTCAGAGATTTCCAGGTAAACGGTGTGTAATTGAGCTAATACGTCGCCATCCGTGGAAGATTTATCTGCGCGGTCTAATTGGGGTTGTGCAAGTCGAAGTGAGCGATGTGACTCTACCGAGAAATCCTTAGAGATTGCTGTGTTTTGCAATTTAAATTTTTTTTTTCACGTCTATTGGTTGGTAAAGCATAACAAACCCATAACTGTAACGTTATAGTCAATGGAATAAAGATCTATTATTATTATTTTATATTTTTATTTTAATAGCTTTGGGAAAGAAGAAGAAACATTTCTGATGTTATCAAATATCAACACATGCTTTAATTGGAATGCAAGTAAATTTATTTCTTAAACTTCAAAATTTGTTTTGTTTGGCTGTTCTTCCAAATCATGGATATAGCTATTTTTATGATTTTTATACTCAAATTTTTATGAGTTTTAGATCCATCCAGTTTTTTGTCTAAAACCAAAACTGGATGTATTTTTGATCTAAAATCCATAAGTTTCAGATCAAAACTGGATCCAGTTTTGTTTTTAATTTAAAACCAAAACTGGATGAAGTTTTAATCTAAAACCCATAACATTTTTTATGAGTTTTAGATCCAGCCAGTTTTTTGTCTAAAACACTGGCTGTATTTTTGATCTAAAATCCATAAGTTTCAAATCAAAACTGCATCCAGTTTCTTTTTTAATTTAAAACCAAAACTGCATCTAGTTTTGATCTAAAACACACACATTTTTTTATCAGTTTTAGATCCATCCTGTTTTTTTGTCTAAAACACTGGCTGTATTTTTGATGTAAAATCCTTAAGTTTCAGATCAAAACTGCATCCAGTTTTTTTTTTTAATTTAAAACCAAAACTTTTGGTATGTAGTTTTGATCTAAAATACTTAAGTTTCGGATCAAAACAGCATCCAGTTTTTTTTTTAATTTTACTATTTAAAACCAAAACTGGATGAAGTTTGGATCTAAAACCCATAAAAAAACTCTAATACCTTCCAAGAAAATCGAAGAATTGCATTTTAGCCTTGATCCAATTTTTTACTCACCTTGTCCCAGTTTCGTATACAACAACACAGAAGCAAATCGCGCTGTCACAACAAGGAAGACGAGGAACAATGTCCTCTCGAACGGCCCCCGCCGTTTGTTTACGAAATAATCGCGTTTGAGCGTAAACCAGAAGGAATCCGTTTTCTGGACACGAAAAGCCCTTTCGACACACTCGTCATCCATTATCCAAGAAACGCCACGAGAAACTCCGCATTTTCCACGCCCGAGGAATCCGCCACAGGTAGATGCATTATTTTGACTATTATCCTGACAGGTTGGGTAAATATTTTGGCTCGTTTTAACAGGTAAATGGTGTCGATTTCGTTACGCGTCGCGGGGCGAATTTTACCGTTTTCGATGCCGAGCAAAAATTGTTTGCGCCATGGTTAAATTGATTTCGGGTACAGGTAACTCGACAGATCGGTTTTCTGAGGAAGTGGAGTGATAGTTTAATGGCCATAAATCTATTGTTTTGCATGCACACGACGAGAGCGACCGTAAGGTCCATTGTTCGAGAAACTACTTGTCATCGCGCCCCAACAATGAGACGAATTCGAATTGTTGGCGAATCCGTTTTCTTCTCCTCTATTAACTATTTCAACTCAACTGCAGCTAATTAGACAATAGCGAAATGTATTCGTGTGAAATAAAAAAAAATAAAATATTTTTTCAAGTTGTTCGAAAAAGGCTGTTGATTTTAAAAATATGGGTTAGCGTAAAAATAACTGAAGTTTCATACCATTGCGAGTATACGTAAAGACGTAGAAAAAATTCAATGTGATATTTGTATAAAGTACCTCTAACCAAACAAATTTTATTTGAAACATTTTTCGGTAAACTCTAAAATAAAAAAGTTGTACATCATTGCGCTTACACATGATGACATAGGGATTTGTATAAAACACTTCCAACCAAACAAATTTTATTTGAAACATTTTTCAGTAAACTCTCAAATAAAAAAGTTGTACATCATTGCGCTTATACGTGATGACATAGAAAAAATTCTATGTGATACTTGTATAAAGCACTTCCAACCAAACAAATTTTGTTTGAAACATTTTTCAGTAAATTCTAAAATAAAAAAGTTATATCAATATTTCGATACTACTGGTATCCCACAATCGAAAATTGCAGACAACAATTTGAAAAATTGTAAAAAAAAAAATAATAAAGGAATTTACTTCAAAATCTTAAAATACTTCAAAAAACAATGCATTCGTGTCTTCTCATCAAAACAATTGCCATATCCAAAATGAAAACAAAATGATGACATTTTAAACTTGAATTCAAAATTTGAAAATTGCTTCCTACGATTATAAAAATTGTAAAAAATGATTTAATGAAAGAATTTACTTCAAAATCTTAAATTGCTTAACGAAAACAATTCATTCGTGATTTATCATAAAAACAATTGCCATATCCAAAATGAAAACAAAATGATAACTTTTCAAACTTGAATTCGAAAATGGAAAATTGGTTTCTACGATTATAAAAATTGTAAAAAATGAATTAATACAAGAATTTACTTCAAAATCTTAAATTACTTAACAAAAACAATGCATTCGTGATTTATCATAAGAACAATTGCCGTATCCAAAATGAAAACAAAATGATAACTTTTCAAACTCGAATCCAAAAATCTAAAATTGCTTTCTACGATTATAAAAATTGTAAAAAATGAATTAATAAAAGAATTTACTTCAAAATCTTAAAATACTTTAAAAAAGCAATGCATTCGTGATTTATCATAAGAACAATTGCCATATCCAAAATGAAAACAAAATGACAACAATTCAAACTCGAATCAAAAAATCGAAAATTGCTTTCTACGATTATAAAAATTGTAAAAAATGAAATTAATACAAGAATTTACTTCAAGATCTTAAAATACTTGAAAAAAACAATGTTTTCGTGATTTCTCATAAAAACAATTGCCAGATCCAAAATGAAAACAAAATGATAACATTTCAAACTTGAATTCAAAAATCAAAAATTGCTTTCTACGATTATAAAAATTGTAAAAAATAAATTAATAAGAGGATTTGCTTTAAAATCTTTAATTATTGAACAAAAACAATGCATTGGCGATTTCTCATAAAAACAATTGCAATATCGAAAATTAAAATAAAATGTTAACATTTCAAACTTGAATTCAAAAATTGAAAATTGCTTTCTGCGTTTACAAAAATTGTAAAAATAAATTAATAAGAGGATTTGCTTCAAAATCTTGAATTACTAAACAAAAACAATGCATTGGTGATTTCTCATAAGAACAATTGCCATATTCAAAATGAAAACAAAATGATAGCATTTTAAACTTGAATCCAAAAATCGAAAATTGTTTTCTACGATTATAAAAATGGTAAAAAATAAATTAATAAGAGGATTTGCTTTAAAATCTTGAATTACTGAACAAAAAGAATGCATTCATGATTTCTCATAAAAACAATTGCCATATTCAAAATGAAAACAAAATGTTAACATTTCAAACTTGAATCCAAAAATCGAAAATTACTTTCTACGATTATAAAAATTGTAACAAAATAAATTAATAAAAGAATTTGCTTCAAAATCTTAAATTACTTAACAAAAACAATGCATTCGTGGTTTCTCATAAAAATAACAAGTTTTAAACTTCTTCAAATCTAAGAAATTTTATTTGAAACATTTTTCGGTAGACTAAAATAAAAAAAATATAGATATTTCGTTGCAAGTGGTATCCCACAGGGATCAAATTCGGGCCTCTTTAGATTTATAATTTGTATAAACGATAAAGTTGATAATATAGGATGTTCGAAAAATGCTGTTGATTTCAAAAATGAAGAAAAAAATATAGGTCAGTTTAAAAAAAATTAAGTTGTACACTATTGCGTTTATACGTGATGATGTAGGAAAATTTCAATATGACATCTATATTAAGCACTTCCAACCAAACAAATTTTATTTGAAATATTTTTCGGTAAACTCAAAAATTAAAAAGTTGTGCATCATTGCGCTTACACGTAATGACGTTGGGGAAATTAAATGCAATATTTGCATAGAGCGCTTCTAACCAATCAAATTTTATCATTACGCTTATACGTGATGAAGTGGGGGAAATTAAATGTGATCTCTGTATAAAGCGCTTTTAGTCAAACAAATGTTATTTGAAACATTTTTCGATAAACTCTAAAATAAAAAAGTTATATCGATATTTCGCAGTATCTGGTATCTCACAGGGATCGAATTCGGGCCCGCTAAAGTTTAAATTCTGTATTAATGATATAATTGACCATATAAGTTGTTCGGAAAAGCTGGCTGATTTCAAAAATGAAGAAAAAAATATAGGTTACCGCTAAAAAAAAACTGAATTTGTCATCATTGCGCGTATACATGATGATGTATAAAAAATTCAATACGATATTTGTATAAAGCTCCTTTAACCAAACAAATTTTATTCGAAACATTTTCTGTAAATTCTGACATAAAAAAGTTGTACATCATTGCGTTTATACGTGATGACGTAGGGGAAATTTAATATGGCATTTGTGTAAAGCTCTTCAAACCAAACAAATTTTATTTGAAAGATTTTTCGATAAACTCTAAAATAAAAAAGTTATATCGATATTTCGCAGTATCTGGTATCCCACAGGGATCGAATTCGGGCCCGCTAAAGTTTAAAATTTGTATTAACGATATAATTGATCATATAAGTTGTTCGGGAAAGCTGGTTGATTTCAAAAATGAAGAAAAAAATATAGGTTAACGTTAAAAAAAACTGAAGTTGTCATCATTGCGCGTATACATGATGATGTATAAAAAATTCAATAGGATATTTGTATAAAGCTCCTTTAACCAAACAAATTTTATTCAAAACATTTTTCTGTAAACTCTGACATAAAAAAGTTGTACATCATTGCGGTTATACGTGATGACGTGGGGGAAATTTAATATGGTATTTGTGTAAAGCTCTTCAAACCAAACAAATTTTATTTGAAACATTTTTTGGTAAATTCTAAAATAAAAAAGTTTTGTCGATATTTCGGTACTACTGGTATCCCACAGGGATCTAATTCGGGACCGCTAATACTATATAATTAAAAAAAACTTTAATTTGCTGTTTGTATAACCCAACTAAATTTAAAATAACATAGGGGTGGGCCTGTTTCGCGTTAAATAATAAATGTTGCATACAAATACTAATGATTTGCCTAATACAATAACTTTTTATGCAATTGTGTGGTCATGTAAAGCATTTTCTTGCATCCATTAACCGGGCACGGATCATTAATTTTTCTTTTTTTTCCACAAACAAATGAAGGATGAAATATAATTGAGGCGTATCTGCAGTGGTCGGGTCGGCGCTTATTAATCCCGGCGAATATAGTTGTACGTGAACCGTTTGAAATCTATCAATTAGTTCTACCGCATTGATAAAACCATTATCGGAACCACTTATTAATCCGTACCACTTATATGCAATATTGAATTACAACGTTTACATGGACTGGCCACGCCCACTACCTGGAAAAACAAACAGACATACGTCTCAATCTGAATGTCGGTATCCCCACCGCCCGCTCTCCGCCAATCCGCGGAGGAAACGCCCATTTTTCCATTGGTCGTCTTGAGTGAGATGTAGCGGAGGGTCTGGAGCGAGAGAGATAGAGGTTAGGATCGATAGTTTTTTATTGAGGTGCCGCGGGGTTTCGATTCTACTTTACATCTAGCGCGCGTATGTTTCTATTAAAAAAAAAAATGTTTTTTTTTGGGAGAGGTGATTTTGTGAATCAACCCCCGCGCGCGTACACCGGAGGGAGCGCGATGGTCATCGATTTTCAACGAGAGAGAGTCGGCGGGAGAAGGAGCGAGTGAAACGGATACGGCTCGAGGGCGTGGTCTGCATCTAGAGTTCGAGTAATAAAGATGACTATTTTGAAAACTCACTCAGTTTGACAGGGTACTTACACAAGTAAGCACTTGTTTAAGTATACTTAGAGAGTTGAAGTGCGTGCAGGGTAGAGTTGAGAAAAAAAAATTCGTGCATGTGTGAACTTGTTGTGCGCCCGTGAGAATGGCGTTCGAAGACAGATCGAGCCCGAGCGCTGCCACCAGCCCCGGAAATGACGTCACGCACAACCCCATGAACTCGCCGAACTCGCCGGAGTCCACGAGGACGTCGCCGTTCACGTGCACCACCATCACCAAACGCACCTCGCCGACCTCTTCTCCGAATATGCACCCTTACTCCCCGAGGGGCGAGCAGGACCGCACCTTCCTCAGGATCACCACGTACGCTCTGTCGAGTCCGAAGCACGAGAAGGACGACGACTCGCGGATGAGTTACGAGCGCTCGGAGCCGTCGCCGAGCCGCGAGGAGCCCACCATTCAGACCCTCAAGTACTCCATCACGAATATCCTGCAGCCGGACTTCGGGAAGTCGGCGGTGCTGCGCACCAAGTCCTCGCCGACGAGGATCACGTTCAGGCCGTACGAGACGGAGGAGGAGGAGGCGAAGCCCTTCGCGGCGGCTCCGCTGGGGAGCTTGTGTCAGGCGGTGTCGCAGATCGGGAAGGCGGTGAGGAGTCCGGAGCCCATTCCTCCGCCGAGGGAGGCGAGCCCGAAGATTCACATCTCCGGCAGCTCGGGGGAGACGAAGTCCGAGGATGGCGTTCCGACCCTTTGGCCCGCGTGGGTCTACTGCACGCGGTACTCGGACAGGCCGAGCTCAGGTATGTTGCGTAAGAGTTCGTTTACCCTTTTAAATCTCCGAAATTTTCTTCAAAATAAGCTAATACAATGGAAAATGTATTCATCAGACTTTGCTGGCCACCGATAGATAGCACCATCCGTGTGTATTTGCATGGGTGTGCGCAAATTAGCGTTTTGCGGGATCGTATGACACTGACGTTTTAAACGTCAAAACTGTGAAAGATGATAACGACAAATCCTAATAATCTTCCCCGTCAGTTTATTTAAAAACTAATGAGTTTTAGAAAAAAACGTATTCTTTATAAGTTGTTCATTTCGGCATCCTCTACAATTTTTATTAATACAAATTTCACGTAACTGTTATCATTTATTAATTATGACCAAAAATGTTCAGTTCATTTTTTGTCGAAAAATATTTTTAAACAATTTGATTTCTTTTTCTATTATCAATAACGGCTGGAGGCATTCTCTACAATTTTTATCAATACAAATTTCACGTAACTTATTATTTCTTAATTATGACCAAAAATGTTCAGTTAATTTATTTTCGAAAAACATTTTTAAACAATTTTATTTCTTTGTTATCAATAACGACTGGAGACACGACTCACCGTGTGGCCAGGGTATTAAAGATTATTTCAGATCGATTGATTCATTCATTCGGTGACTCAAATTCTTCTATTAGGGCGGTGGAGTTGCGTTTTCCTGACAAATCTCTACCTCCACTGGCTCCACCATCCGTCACTTGAGATAAAGGGTTATTTTCCAGTAACCGTTATAACTGTTACAAAATAACTAGTTATTTAGTAACCGTTGAAAGTAACCTCTGAAAACCTTACACATTGTCAGTAACAGTTTGTAACAAAGTGAATCTTAAATTCTAACTTTTCCCAATTGTACATTTTTTTCCAGTAACGGTTACAACTGTTATTTAGAAGCCGTTATTTATAGTAACCTCTTAAAACCTTACTCTGTAACTGCCTCTGCGTGAAATTAACGCAAAATTAAAAAAAAACGCACTTTTCGAAGATGTAAATCTTAAATTCTAACTTTTCCCGATTCTACATTTTTATTCCAGTAACGGTTACAACTGTTATTTAGTAGCCGTTATTTGTAGTAACCTATTCAAATCTTACTCTGTAACCGCCTCTGCGTGAAATTAACGCAAAATTGAAAAAAACGCACTTTTCGAAGATTTTAAAATTTTTGAAATTGCACGCGTTTCATTTCATTTATTTCACGTCTACCACGATATACAAACCACACGTAAGATGCAAAATTTGTTGAGATTTTGATGATTCTATCGTTAAAAGTTTTCTATACAAGATTTAAAATTATGATTATATTTTTTTAAAAATTAACTGCGTTGTCCATTTTTTAATAAATCTAAAATCAAAATGAGGCTTTGATTTTTTTTTCATGAAATCTACGCAAAATGCCTAAAACGCACAAAGTTAAAAAAAAGAAAATCACGATATTGATTGCCAAATGCGTTGACCAATTTTTATGATAAAAACTTCAAAATATGGCGATTTACTGTAATTTTAGGACAAATTACGAAATTTTCTCTTAAACACAAAATGCAATGAAAGCATTCTTATGTCACGTGGATTGGTACAAGACCAGATAATTCCTTCAATTTTTAGCCTCGATTTGGTAATTTTGCTTCAGATTTTTTTTAAATTTTACTCTTAATTTTTGGTTTTTCTTGGGCCCTATGTGTGAGGATGGTTGACAATATTTTGCAAACTTTGATCGAAATTTTTGTATTGGATCTATTTTTTATTTTTATTTTTGGCTCTACACTGCATTTTTAGAGTTCAAAGTTTAGCAATTTTTGGTTCCAGTTTTTAACCGTTTTATTCTAAATTCCGTATTTTTGACTTTATTTTGACCTGAATTAATGGACTTTCGTCTCCAGACTGCATCTATAGTTCTAAACTTTGGATTTTTGGTACCAGCTTTTAAATTTTATTTTGACATACCCTATCCGTTCAACTGTAATGGCTTAATGGGCAAATAAAAAAATGAATGAATGAATTTTTAGTTCTATATTTCGTATATTTGACCTCATTTTGACCGAAATGAATAGATTTCTGGCTCTAAACTGCATTTTTAGTAACTTTGGATTTTTGACCTAAATTTATGGATTTTTGGGCCCCGCAATTTGCATTTTTAAATTTTTGGTTAAGTTTTTAAATTTTTGTTTCTTAATTTCGTATTTTTTTTACCTCAAATTGACCGAAATTTATGAATTTTAGGATCTACAATTTTCATTTTTGATCCTAAACTTTTAGCTGTTAAATTTTAGATTCTAAATTTCGTATTTTTGACCCCAATGTGACCTAAATTAAGGGATTTTTGGCTCTTTACTGTAAAACTTTGGATTTTTGACACGAATTTATGGATTTTGTGCTCTGAATTTTTGCATTTTTGATTTTTGGTTCCAGTTTTAAAAATTTTGTCTCTAAATTTCATATTTTTTACTAAATTTATGGATTTTTGGCTACATTTTACATTTTTAATACTAAATTTTGGATTTTTGGCTTCAGTTTTTAAATTTGTGGTTATAAATTTCGTAACTTTGACCTTATTTTGTCCGAAATCAATGGATTTTTGGCTCCACACTACATTCTTAGAGCTAAACTTTAGATTTTTGACCTGAATTTATGTATTTTGGGCTCTGCAGTTTGCATTTTTGATACTAAATTTTGGATTTTTGGTTTTAAATGTCATCTTTGACCCTATTTTGGCCTCAATTAATGGATTTTCGGCCCCACACTGCATTCTTAGCGCTAAATTTTCGACCTGAATTTATGGATTTCGGGCTCTGCATTTTGCATTTTTGATACTAAATTTTGGATTTTTGGTTTTAAATGTCATCTTTGACCCTATTTTGGCCTCAATTAATGGAGTTTCGGCCCCACACTGCATTCTTAGCGCTAAATTTGGATTTTCGACCTGAATTTATGGATTTCGGGCTCTGCATTTTGCATTTTTGATACTAAATTTTGGATTTTTGGTTTTAAATGTCATCTTTGACCCTATTTTGGCCTCAATTAAAGGATTTTCGGCCCCACACTGCATTCTTAGCGCTAAATTTGGATTTTTGACCTGAATTTATAGATTTCGGGCTCTGCATTTTGCATTTTTGATACTAAATTTTGGATATTTGGTTTTAAATTTCAAATCTTTGACCTTATTTTGGCCTAAATTAATGGATTTTTGGCTCAACACTGCATTCTTAGCGATAAACTTTGGATTTTTGACCTGAATTTCCGGATTTTGGGCTCTGCATTTTGCATTTTCGATACTAAATATAAATAACGGCTGGAGACACGACTCACGATGCGGCCAGAGTATTAAAGATTATTGCAGGTCGATTGATTCATTCATTCGGTGACTCGTATTCTATTAGGGCGGTGTAGTTGCGTTGTCCTGACCAATCTCTACTTCCGCTGGCTCCACCATGAGTCACGTCACCAGCCGCCACTTGAGATAAACGCTTATTTTCCAGTAACCGTTATAACTGTTACAAAATAACTAGTTATTTAGTAACCGTTATTTAGAGTAACCTCTGAAAACCTTACTCATTGTCAGTAACAGTTTGTAACAAAGTGAATCTTAAATTCTAACTTTTTCCAGTAACGGTTACAACTGTTATTTAGTAGCCGTTATTTATAGTAACCTCTTAAAACCTTACTCTGTAACTGTATCTGCGTAAAATTAACGCAAAATTGAAAAAAACGCACTTTTCGAAGATGTGAATCTTAAATTCTAACTTTTCCCGACTCTACATTTTTTATTCCAGTAACGGCTACAACTGTTATTCAGTCGCCGTTATTTATAGTAACCTACTTACTTACTCTGTAACTGCCTCTGCGTGAAATTAACACAAAATTGAAAAAAACGCACTTTTCGAAGATTTAAAAAAACAAAGTGAATTCTAACTTTTCCCGATTCTACATATTTTTCCATTAACGGTTACAACTGTTATTTAGTAGCCGTTATTTATAGTAACCTCTTAAAACCTTACTCTGTAACCGCCTCTGCGTGAAATTAACGCAAAATTTAAAAAAACGCACTTTTCGATGATGTGAATCTTAAATTCTAACTTTTCCCGATTCTACATTTTTTTTCCAGTAACGGTTACAACTGTTATTTAGTAGCCGTTATTTATAGTAACCTCTTAAAACCTTACTCTGTAACCGCCTCTGCGTGAAATTAACGCAAAATTGAAAAAAACGCACTTTTCGAAGATTTAAAAAAACAAAGTGAATTCTAACTTTTCCCGATTCTACATATTTTTCCATTAACGGTTACAACTGTTATTTAGTAGCCGTTATTTATAGTAACCTCTTAAAACCTTACTCTGTAACCGCCTCTGCGTGAAATTAACGCAAAATTGAAAAAACGCACCTTTCGAAGATTTTAAAAATTTTGAAATTGCACGCGTTTCATTTCATTTATTTCACGTCTGCCACGATATACAAATCACACGTAAGATGCAAAATTTGTTGAGATTCTGATGATTCTATCGTTAAAAGTTTTCTATGCAAGATTTAAAATTGTGATTATAATTTTTTTAAATTAACTGCGTTGTCCGTTTTTTCATAAATCTAAAATCAAAATGAGGCAAATCTGCTTTGATTTTTTTTTCATGAAATCTACGCAAAATGCGCACAAAGTAAAAAAAAAGAAAATCACGATATTGATTGCCAAATGCGTTGACCAATTTTGATGATACAAACTTCAAAATATTGGCGATTTACTGTAATTTTAGGACGAATTACGAAATTTTCTTTTTAACAAAAAATGCAATAAAAGCATTTTTATGCCACGTGGATTGGCGTAAAACCGGATTATTCTTTCCATTTTCAGTCTCGATTTTAGAAATTTCTCCTAATTTTTAGATTTTTGACCTAATTTTAAAATTTTAACCTTCATTTTTTAGTATTTTGGGCTTAATATTTAGGGATGGTTTCCAATATTTTGCTAACTTTGATTCCAATTTTTGTATGACCTACATTTCTCTACATTTTGCATTTTTGATCCTTGAACCATTTTTTTTAATTTTTGGCTCTACACTGAATTTTTAGTGCTAAACTTTGGATTCTTGGTTCCAGTTTTGAAATTTTTGATTCTAAATTCCATACCTTGGGCCCTATTTTTACCTAAATTAAAGGATTTTTGCCTCTACATCTAAATATATGGATTTTGGGTTCCGCGTTTTGCATTTTTGAACCCAAACTTTGATTTTTGGTTCAGTTTTTTTTAAATTTATGTTTCTAAATTTCGTATTTTTGACCTCAAATTGAATTAAACTTATGGATTTTGGGTCCTACATTTTGTAGTTTTTTTAGAACAACACGCAGCACTACTATCTTTAACGTCCCATTTCACAGAACCAACTATGGGTACAATGCACCCTTATCACGGACCTTAAGAATAGCGAATGGCCTGATAAGTAACACCAACTTCAAACTATTTTCAAACAATATTTCGGACTTTAAATGTTATTTATCACGAATTGATCTATCGGCATTTGTTTCTAGTCAAATTTAAATAATTGCAACTTTCTTGCAGGGGTTTTCATTATGTATGTCGAGCGTACTGCATCATATTGTTTTTAACTTGTTTTTGTTTGTTTGTCACATGTTGTCGAAATTTTAAATTTAAATTTTAAATTGTAATTTTAATTTTTGTATTTTTATATTTTATATTTATATTTTATTTTATATTTTGTTTTATATTTTATATTCGATTTAATACTTAAATGTACAGGGAGAATCCCGTAAATATATATATTATTATTATTATTATTAATTTGGGTTTTTGATTTCAGCTTTTAACTTTTTGGTTCTAAACTTCGGATTTTTGATCTTATTTTGACCTAAATTAATGGATTTTTGGCGCTGCACTGCCTTTTCAGTGCTAAATTTTGGATTTTTGGTTTCGTTTTGAAATTTTGGATTCTAAATTTCGTAATTCTAATCTTAAATTGACCTACATAGATAGATTTTAGCCTCTACAATTTGCATTTCCGATCCTAAAATTTTTAACTTATAAATTTTAGATTCTAAATTTCGTATTTTTGACCACAATTTGATCTAAATTTATGGATTTTGGGCTTTAAATATTTTTTTTTTGATACTAAACTTTAGATTTTTGGTTCAGTTTTTAAATTTTCGATTCTAAATTTCATATTTTTCACCTTATTTTGACTTAAATTATGTATTTTTGGCTATAAATTTCGTATTTTTTAGCTTAAATTGACTCAAATTTATATATTTTAGACTATAATTTGAATTTTTGGTCCTAAACTTTCAGCTTTTAAATTTTAGATTCTAAATTTGGTATTTTTGACTACAATTTGACCTAAATCTCTGGATTTTGGGCTCTACACTTTGAATTTTTAATCCTTAACTTTGGATTTTTGGTTGTTTTTAAATTTTTGGTCATAAATTTAATTTCGTATCTTTGACATTATTTTGACCCGAATTTTTGGCTGCACGCTGCATTTTTAGTGCTAAATTTTGGATTTTACACCGTGATTCATGGATTTTAGGCTCTGCATTTTGCATGTTTGAACCTAAACTTTGGATTTTTGGTTCAGTTTTGCAATTTTCGTTTCTAAATTTCGTATTTTTGACCTCAAATTGACCGAAATTTGTGGATTTAAGGCTCTAAAACTCGCATTTTCGGTCGTAGACTTTTAGCTTTTAAATTTTAGATTCTAAATTTCGTATTTTTGACCCCAATTTGACCTAAATTTATGAATTTTTGGCTCTATACTACATTTTTACTGCTGAACTAAGGAGTTTTGGCATGAATTTATAAATTTTGGGCTCTGTATTTTGAATTTTTGATCCTAAAATTTGGATTTTTGGTTCGTTAAAATTTGTAGTTCTAAATATTGTATTTTTGACCTTAAATTGACATAAATTTATGGATTTTCGGCTCTACAATTTGCATTTTCGGTCCCAAACTTTGGATTTTTGGCTCCAATTTTGACATTTTGAGTTCTAAATTTCGTATTGTTGAACGCAAACTTTAGATTTGGGTAAAGGAAAATTGCTAGAAAGAGCATAAGGAAATCTAAAAAATTCTTTATATGTGAAAAATGTGGTTCAGATCTCCTTCCTATTTGACATGATTGTATGATCAAAATCCGTAAGAAAAGTTTTAAATAATAATAATTCAAATAGACAAAAGACATTTTAGTCGAATTTAGAAAATTCCAATTTTCTTCTATTCATTATCAAGATGTTTATAAGGTTGCTTCTTTGGTACTTCCTATTTGTCCATATCACACTTAGTTTTCGAGCAACGAATAAAAAAAACAACTAATTTATTGTAGTGAGGGTTTTTAATTTCAAATTTTTTTAACGCTAAAATTAATCAAAAATTTTGCCCAAACCAAATAAAAAATTCGCCTCTGTATTGAATTAACGTATTCAAATTTTGAATTGCGAAATCTTTATGGGCGAGAAATTATCGACACGCTCCAAAGAGTGCAATTAATTTCGCAACGATTCCAAACAGAAAAATCGTGATTGCTTTTGTTGGAAACAGGACTATTGTTGATGTAAAAAAAGTGAGGAACGCCCAGATTGGCCGATTACTTTGCGTCTCCGAGATTAATTGAATAAATTAGACACGGTTTTATGTCTTGTTTAGAAGGCGAGGAGAGCCCGAAGCGAAATATGATTGGACACCAAGTTACTTGGATAAATGTACTAATATAAATACGATTTGAAATCACCGTTCTGGTATAAACTACGTAAATGAATACAATCAACAGTGCATTGAAAACATTGATGTTAAGAATAATTACAACGGAAACGTCCAATTATAGAAAGTGAATTTATAAAAAAAAAAATACAGACAGTAAATTACTCTGAATAACCTTAAACTATACAATTTGAATTAATTTTAAAACAGTGATAATTGAGAAGAAGTGTTTCTGCAAAAATAATAAATAAATTTTTTAATGTCAAAAATTTTTCTTCAAAAATAACAGCAATTATATTTCTGCACGCACTGTAACCACAAGGTTTGATATTATTTAAAAATTTCCAAATTTGTTCAAAACTGATTTGTCTTAATGATTTCATAAAAATCTGGAAACTGTTATATACAAAATTTTGAGAAAATCGCGAGTAACCAAAAATTATTGAAATTTTTAAGTAGCACATTTTGCCGATTGTTAAAAAAATATAAAAACAATTGCCACACACTTGAAATTTTTCAAATTTGTTCAAAATTGATTTGTCTTAATGATTTCATAAGAATCGGCAAACTCTTCTATACAAAATTTTGAGAAAAAACGCGAGTAAACAGAAATTATTGAAATTCTTAAGTTGCACATTTTGCCGATTGTTAAAAAAAATATAAAAACAATTGCCACACACTTGAAATTTTCCAAATTTGTTCAAAATTGATTAATACTAATGATTTCATAAAAATCTGGAAACTGTTTTATACAAAATTTTGAGAAAAACGCCAGTGAACAGAAATTATTGAAATTCTCAAGTTGCACATTTTGCGGATTGTTAAAAAAAATATAAAAACAATTGCCACACACTTGAAATTTTCCAAATTTGTTCAAAATTGATTAATACTAATGATTTCATAAAAATCTGGAAACTGTTTTATACTAAATTTTGAGAAAAACGCCAGTGAACAGAAATTATTGAAATTCTCAAGTTGCACATTTTGCCGATTGTTAAAAAAAATATAAAAACAATTGCCACACACTTGAAATTATCCCAATTTGTTCAAAATTGATTAATACTAATGATTTCATAAAAATCTGGAAACTGTTTTATACAAAATTTTGAGAAAAACGCGAGTAAACAGAAATTATTGGAATTCTTAAGTAGCACATTTTGCCGATTGTTAAAAAAAATATAAAAACAATTGCCACACACTTGAAATTTTCCAAATTTGTTCAAAATTGATTAATACTAATAATTTCATAAAAATCTGGAAACTGTTTTATACAAAATTTTGAGAAAAACGCCAGTGAACAGAAATTATTGAAATTCTCAAGTTGCACATTTTGCCGATTGTTAAAAAAAATATAAAAACAATTGCCATACACTTGAAAATTTTCAAAATTTGTTCAAAATTGATTGGTGTTAATGATTTTATAAAAATCGGCACTCTTCTATAAAATGTTTTAAGAAAAACGCGAGTAAACAGAAATTATTGAAATTCTTAAGTTGCACATTTTGCCGATTGTTAAAAAAAATATAAAAACAATTGCCACGCACTTGAAATTTTCCAAATTTGTTCAAAATTGATTAATACTAATGATTTCATAAAAATCTGGAAACTGTTTTATACAAAATTTTGAGAAAAACGCCAGTGAACAGAAATTATTGAAATTCTTAAGTTGCACATTTTGCCGATTGTTAAAAAAAATATAAAAACAATTGCCACGCACTTGAAATTTTCCAAATTTGTTCAAAATTGATTAATATTAATGATTTCATAAAAATCTGGAAACTGTTTTATACAAAATTTTGAGAAAAACGCCAGTGAACAGAAATTATTGAAATTCTCAAGTTGCACATTTTGCCGATTGTTAAAAAAAATATAAAAACAATTGCCACACACTTGAAATTATCCAAATTTGTTCAAAATTGATTAATACTAATGATTTCATAAAAATCTGGAAACTGTTTTATACAAAATTTTGAGAAAAACGCCAGTGAACAGAAATTATTGAAATTCTCAAGTTGCACATTTTGCCGATTGTTAAAAAAAATATAAAAACAATTGCCACGCACTTGAAATTTTCCAAATTTGTTCAAAATTGATTAATACTAATGATTTCATAAAAATCTGGAAACTGTTATATACAAAATTTTGAGAAAAACGCCAGTGAACAGAAATTATTGAAATTCTCAAGTTGCACATTTTGCCGATTGTTAAAAAAAATATAAAACAATTGCCACACACTTGAAATTATCCAAATTTGTTCAAAATAGATTAATACTAATGATTACATAAAAATCTGGAAACTGTTTTATACAAAATTTTGAGAAAAACGCCAGTGAACAGAAATTATTGAAATTCTTAAGTTGCACATTTTGCCGATTGTTAAAAAAAATATAAAAACAATTGCCACACACTTGAAATTTTCCAAATTTGTTCAAAATTGATTAATACTAATGATTTCATAAAAATCTGGAAACTGTTTTATACAAAATTTTAAGAAAAACGCCAGTGAACAGAAATTATTGAAATTCTTAAGTTGCGCATTTTGCCGATTGTTAAAAAAAATATAAAAACAATTGCCACACACTTGAAATTTTCCAAATTTGTTCAAAATTGATCTGTCTTTATGATTCCATAAAAATCGGCAAACTCTTCTAAACAAAATTTTGAGAAAAACGCCTGTGAACAGAAATGATTGAAATTCTTCAGATTCGCATTTTGCAGATTGATAAAAAAAATATAAAAATAATCGCCGGGCACTTAAAATTCATTCTTCTTGATGATTTCCTCCTTTATATTTGACGGCCTCTCATCCGTTACACGTTTGAAGAGACAGCTGCACCGAAGGTGGTCCTCCGGATCCCTAAAATTTTTCACCCTAATGTGACGAATCCATCAAGCCCATTGTTTCAAAACGAAGCGTGACAGATTTTGATGAGGCCAATTAGTCGGGGACGACTACCGGTTGAAAGGTCGATAAGATAAATCGTGCATGATGAAACGATCCATTGTTTCGGAAAGATTGTGTTTAGGGATGAGAATTAATGCTTAAGATGTGTTTTTTTTGTCATTGGGATATTTTTTTTTGGTTATCAAATTTAGATTGTGATTGGGCTAGGTATAAGGATGATATTTTAGGGATAATAGTTTTTGGTCATCTTGAGTTAACAAACCCTTGTGTGATTATATTTGTTAAGGTCATCCTAACTCTCGGATACAAGTTTGCTGATTTTGAAGAAGCGTGGGTTTGTATTTGTATTTAATGTTTTCTACTTTTGTCGTTAATAAAGTTTGTATTTTCATCTTCTACAATTTGAGTCTTGCAAATGTTACAAAATAATATTTTATTCAAAACAAGCACTAATATTTTCTATTTCTACATTTTGGTGAATAATTTTAAATCAAATTTTTTTTGCACATTTTTATATCAAAAGTGAATTAATTTTTGATGATGTAATTTACAACCTGTTTTTTGCTCGACTATTACAGTCGATTAATTCAATGAATTTTTTTCTTTCTGCATCTACTGAAAGGAGTCAGATGTGTTAATTGATTGATTAACGTTTCAATTCCTTGAACGACAGGACTGACTTTCTATGCATTTTTCTGTTGATTGATTGTTGCCTTTAATGACCAACGACCGATTTCTCTTCTCTAAATTGCTCAACGATTCATCTAGAATTTTAATGATTTGGTCGGAAAGAACTTGCAAGAAAAGGATATATAAAATAATTAAATTCACACTCCACTTTTTTCCGGCTTGGATACCATTATAATTGTTTTGATTATCCCAGTATCATGTCTATTTATTCATAACACTTCCTGTGTTTTGATGTGATGATCTCCCTCTCCCCTTTCCCAAAATAATCCCTCGCCCTCTCGACAAATAAAAGCCTCCCCTTGTGCGCGAATCTACAGGCTAATGTAACAACGCTGACATCCCAAAACAAGAGTGGTAATCCACCCCCGTTGCACAAATCGCACCCCATTTGCGTTCGGGAATGATGGGGTGGCAGTCGCCGGCGAAAAGAGCGTCCGTTTAAATGGATTGGGGACGGTGCACTTTTTTAATTAATAAAAATTCATTACCGGCCTTCCCCTTGCACTTGTCGAGAATTAATCACGTTTAATTGCTGACAACTATCAACCCGTAAACTGTTTGAATGGAGAAGTGAACTCTATTTGCTTAAATTCGTCGCACTGTATGCAATCGCATGTACGCACCTGTATGGACGGTAACAGTCTATTCTCTAAGTTGTGCACTGTATGCAACCGCATGTACGTATCTGTATGGACGGTAACAGTTAATTTCCTAATTTGTGCACTGTATGCAACCGCATGTACGTGCTTGTATGCACGGTAACAGTTTATTTTCTAAAGTTCGGTAAAGTTTACTTTCACAGCCAACAATCATCACGGAAAATTTTTTGTTACAAATAATTGCCTATAATGTTTGTTCACGCTCGAGTACAATGGCTGAATAAAAGAGACACAATTTTGTTTGTAATAAAACACTGCATTACAGAACAATATCGATGTATTTTTCGTTTTCAATTCGTTTGGGGCTAATTGCGACGTGTTACATTCGGTAATTAATGTCCTGGCTTTGAGGCGAGTGTTGAAAATTACAGGTGCGAGTCCGGCTGTAACTGACGAGTAATTATAGGTGCGCGACGCGGTTTTAATTGGTTCGCGTTAAAAACACAACATAACCTCAATACGTCAACGGATTGATTTATACGGTTTATGCTAACAAACCGAAACAGGGGTATAATTGTAAAAGCGATTAATATTGTTCGAATTACACGAAATCAGAGATTGATAATAGGTTCAAACGTTACGCAGTTAAAATTGAGCAATAAATGATTTACTTTATTTGTATAACACTCGGCTGGCATTTCTTGCCATCATCAAAGCTTTAGTCGAATTTTAATGATAAAAAACTGACTTTCCACTGAAAAATGATTGTAGATTCCATATTAAATATGACAATTGGATGAAACTATGACAACGCAATCTCAATAAGTATGTCTTCATAAATTACCAATGAAAACTCCAACAACTTCACTGATAAAAAATTGGTGCTGTCAGAAACTGAAGTTTAATATTAAAAAACTGACTTTTCCCCGAAAAATGTTTGCAGATTCCATATTCATAATGACAATTTAATGAAAATATGACAACGCAATCTTAAGAAGTATGTCTTCATAAATTACCAATAAAAACTCCAACAACTTCACTGATAAAAAGTTGGTGCTATCAGAAACTGAAATTTGATGTTCAAAAATTGACTTTTCCCCGAAAAATGTTTGCAGATTCCATATTCATAATGACAATTTGATCAAAATATGACAACATAATCTTAAGAAGTGTGTCTTCATAAATTACCAATGAAAACTTCAACAACTTCACTGATAAAAAATTGGTGCTGTCAGAAACTGACATTTCATATTAGAAAACTGACTTTTTCCCGAAAAATGTTTGCAGTTTCCATATTCATAATGACAATTTAATGAAAATATGACAACGCAATCTTAAGAAGTATGTCTTCATAAATTACCAATGAAAACTCCAACAACTTCACCGATAAAAAATTGGTGCTGTCAGAAACTGAAGTTTGATATTAAAAAACTGACTTTTCCCCGAAAAATGTTTGCAGAATCCATATTCATAATGACAATTTGATGAAAATATGACAACGCAATCTTAAGAAGTATGTCTTCATAAATTACCAATGAAAACTCCAACAACTTCACTGATAAAAAATTGGTGCTGTCAGAAACTGAAGTTTAATATTAAAAAACTGACTTTTCCCCGAAAAATGTTTGCAGATTCCATATTCATAATGACAATTTGATGAAAATATGACAACGTAATCTTAAGAAGTATGTCTTCATAAATTACCAATGAAAACTCCAACAACTTCACTGATAAAAAAATGGCGCTATCAGAAACTGAAATTTGATGTTCAAAAATTGACTTTTCCCCGAAAAATGTTTGCAGATTCCATATTCATAATGACAATTTGATCAAAATATGACAACGCAATCTTAATAAGTATGTCTTCATAAATTACCAATAAAAACTCCAACAACTTCACTGATAAAAAATTGGTGCTGTCAGAAACTGACATTTGATATTCAAAAACTGACTTTTCCCCGAAAAATGTTTGCAGATTCCATATTCATAATGACAATTTGATGAAAATATGACAACGCAATCTTAAGAAGCATGTCTTCATAAATTACCAATGAAAACTCCAACAACTTCACTGATAAAAAATTGGTGCTATCAGAAACTGAAATTTGATGTTCAAAAATGGGCTTTTCCCCGAAAAATGTTTGCAGATTCCATATTCATAATGACAATTTGATCAAGATATGACAACACAATCTTAAGAAGTATGTCTTTATAAATTACCAATGAAAACTCCAACAACTTCACTGATAAAAAATTGGTGCTATCAGAAACTGAAATTTGATGTTCAAAAATTGACTTTTCCCCGAAAAATGTTTGCAGATTCCATATTCATAATGACAATTTGATGAAAATATGACAACGTAATCTTAAGAAGTATGTCTTCATAAATTACCAATGAAAACTTCAACAATTTCACTGGTAAAAAATTGGTGCTATCAGAAACTGCAATTTGATGTTCAAAAACTGACTTTTCCCCGAATTTTCGTTGCAGATTCCATATTCATAATGACAATTTAATGAAAATATGACAACGCAATTTTACAAAGCATGTCTTCACAAATTACCAATGAAAACTCCAACAACTTCACTGATAAAAAATTGGTGCCATCAGAAACTGAAATTTGATGTTCAAAAACTGACTTTTCCCCGAAAAATGTTTGCAGATTCCATATTCATAATGACAATTTGATGAAAATATGACAACGCAATCTTAAGAAGCATGTCTTCATAAATTACCAATGAAAACTCCAACAACTTCACTGATAAAAAATTGGTGCTATCAGAAACTGAAATTTGATGTTCAAAAATGGGCTTTTCCCCGAAAAATGTTTGCAGATTCCATATTCATAATGACAATTTGATCAAGATATGACAACACAATCTTAAGAAGTATGTCTTTATAAATTATCAATGAAAACTCCAACAACTTCACTGATAAAAAATTGGTGCTATCAGAAACTGAAATTTGATGTTCAAAAATTGACTTTTCCCCGAAAAATGTTTGCAGATTCCATATTCATAATGACAATTTGATGAAAATATGACAACGTAATCTTAAGAAGTATGTCTTCATAAATTACCAATGAAAACTTCAACAATTTCACTGGTAAAAAATTGGTGCTATCAGAAACTGCAATTTGATGTTCAAAAACTGACTTTTCCCCGAATTTTCGTTGCAGATTCCATATTCATAATGACAATTTAATGAAAATATGACAACGCAATTTTACAAAGCATGTCTTCACAAATTACCAATGAAAACTCCAACAACTTCACTGATAAAAAATTGGTGCCATCAGAAACTGAAATTTGATGTTCAAAAACTGACTTTTCCACGAAAAATGTTTGCAGATTCCATATTCATAATGACAATTTGATGAAAATATGACAACGCAATTTCAATAAGTGTGTCTTCACAAATTACCAATTAGAACTTCAACAACTTCACTGATAAAAAATTGGTGCTGTCAGAAACTGACATTTGATATTAAAAAACTGACTTTTCCCCGAAAAATGTTTGCAGATTCCATATTCATAATGACAATTTGATCAAAATATGACAACACAATCTTAAGAAGTATGTCTTCATAAATTATCAATGAAAACTCCAACAACTTCACTGATAAAAAATTGGTGCTGTTAGTAACTAAAATTTAATGCTCAAAAACTTTTTTTTCGCTGAAATAGCGTTTGTAGCTTCCATATTCAATATGACAATTTGATGAAACTGTAACAGACTAATGCTAAAAAGTGTGCCCTTAGAAATTGCTAATTAAAACTTTTCCAACTTCACCGAGAGAAAAATGGCGCTGGTCGAAACAAAAATTTAATAAGCAAACACTGACTTCTTGCAGAAACGTCGTCGTAGATACTATATCCGAAACGACAGTTAAATGAAATTGCCATAGGTTCATACTAAAAAGTGTGCCTTTAGAAATTGTTAATCAAAACTTTTCCAACTTGACTAAAAAAAAAATGGCGCTGATCGAAACAAAAATTGAATGAGCAAAAACTGACTTTTTTCGGAAACACCGTGGTAGATATTATATTCGAAATGATAATTAAATTAAGCTGTAACAGATGAATGTTAAAAAGTGTGCCCTTAGAAATTGTTAATTAAATCTTTTCCAACTACACTGAGAGAAAAATGGCGACAGTTAAAATTAAAATTTGGTGACAAAAATCGGACTTTTTGCGAAAGCTTGGTCGTAGAGTTCGTACCCAATATGACAATTAAATTAAACAGTAACAGATTAATGCTAAAAAGTGTACCTTTAAAACTTGTTCATTAAAACTGTTCCAACTTCACTGAAAGAAACATGGCGCTGGCCCAAAAACTTGAATTTGATGATCAAAAACTGATTTTTTTTCAGAGATATTATCGTAGATTCCATATCCAATATGACAATTGAATAAAACTGTAGGAGATTAAAGCCAAGAAGTATGCCTTTACAAATTATTAACTAAAACTTTTCCAACTTCACTGTGAGAAAAATGGCGCCGGTCAAAAACTAAAGTTTGATGATCAAAAACTAATTTTTTTGCAGAGATACTATCGTAGATTCCATATCCAATATAACAGTTGAAGAAAACTGCAATAGATTAAAGCCAAGAAATGTGCTTTTATAAATTACCAACTAAAACTTTTCCAACTTCACTAAGAGAAAAATGGCGCTGGTCAAAACAAAAATTTAATGAGCAAAAACTGACTTTTTCTAGAAACATCGTCGTAGATACTATATCCGAAATGACAATTAAATGAAACTGTAACAGATGAATGTTAAAAATCGTACCTTTACAAATAGTTGATTAAAACTTTTCCAACTTCACTGAGAGAAAAATGGCACACGTCAAAATTATTTTTTTTATGACAAAAATTGGACTTTTTGCGAAAATTTGATTGTAAAGTTCATACCCAATATGACAATTAAATGAAACAGTAACAAATTAATGCTAAAAAGTGTGCCTTTATAACTTATTCATTAAAACTCATCTAACTTCACTGAGAGAAAAATGGCGCTGGTCGAAACTTAAATTTGATGTTCAAAAAATGATTTTTTGCAGAGATATTATCGTAGATTCCATATCCAATATGACAATTGAACAAAACTGTAGCAGATTAAAGGCAAGAAGTGTGCCTTTACAAATTATTAATTAAAAGTTTCCCAACTTCACTGAGAGAAAAATGGCGCTGTACAAAAACTTAAATTTGATGATCAAAAACTGTTTTTTTTCAGAAATATTATCGTAGATTCCATATCCAATATGACAATTGAATAAAAATGTAGTAGATTAAAGCCAAGAAGTGTGCCTTTACAAATTATTCATTAAAACTTTTCCAACTTCACTGTGAGAAAAATGGCGCGATCAAGACTTGAATTTGATGACCAAAACCTGACTTTTAGCAGAAAAATTATCGCAGATTCCATGCCCAACATGACAATTGAATGAAACAGTAACATATAAAACGTAATAAGCGTATTTACACAAATCAATCATTAAAACTTTTTCAACTTTCCTAAAATAAAAATGGCGCGAGTGCAAACTGAAATTCCACTTTCAATACGACAAATACCAGTTGAGTGGGCACGATTCCCCACCGGGCGGAACAATTTTCTGACCAAGAAATATCCGCCCGGCTCCGTGGTAGATACGCGCAATTGTCGCAATAACTCCCCAAAAAGACGAAGATTTTGATAATTAAATATAAAAAAATAATTTATCTAAAGAACTTTTTTCGCACATAAATCTCAATAGTTTAAACAGAAACGCCAATATTTGCGTTAACATCGAAACTTGGAACTCATGCGACATCTCAGGAATTTAACAGTTTACCAATTGTTGGTTTACACGGCACTTTAAGCCCGTCTGGAAATTAATATCCGAAGCATTTGGCAACCGATGACGTCTTCTGCAACCGACTTAAGCGTCAATCACTCGTTGCGGCACTTAAATCCCGGAGTAATTCACTCGAGACGCGTTAACGTGTCGTCGCGACGCTAAGTGCGTCGGATATTTTCGTAAAGCGCGTCGCGTGTCTCCAGCGAAACATCAAAAAAAAAAATAATCCAAAGTTTACACTCGTTTAATTGCCCACGCGAATACACCACCAACGGTTTCCAAGGTCGAGTTTGCTCGACCGGTCGATAGATGGCGTAACGTGGTGTTTTATGCTTATTAACGGTAGATAATTTATATTTAAAGCTGGCAATTAAAGTCCAGCCAAAAAATATCCCGTTCTTAGTTATTTTAATAACTCACGCGAATAAACCACCAACGATTTCCAGAGTCGAGTTTACCAGCCAATCGGTAGATGGCGTAACGTGGGGTTGTATGCTTAACGGTAGATAATTTATATTTAAAGCTGGCAATTAAAGTCCAGATAGAAAATATCCCGAGTTCTCAGTTCTTTTAATACCTCACGCGAATAAACCACCAACGAGTTTGCCGGCCGGTCGGTAGATGGCGTAACGTGGTTTTATTCTTATTGACGGTAGATAATTTGTATTTAAAGGTGGCAATTAGTCCAGCCAGAAAATATCCTGAGTTTTCAGTCATTCCTGAAAATTTTTCTTAATGTCGGTTTTACATGCACGGAATAAAGCCAGGAGTAAATATTCTTGGAATAAATTACTTTCATCTTTGATTCTGGGGTTTTAGAGGCAATCCTCTAGTTGATAAAATATATAATTTTATTGATTTCATCCTTTGTACGGATGTGCTTACTCAACAACATCAAAATTAATAAAACACAATCACTAATAATAACCACACGCTTATGCAGAGGGCGCTGCTTAACTCGACAACATCAAAATTAATAAAACACAATCGCTAATAATAACCGCACGCTTTTATAGAGGGCGCTGCTCAATAATAACCAGGTACTCTCAGGTGTAGAAACGAGCGGGTAATAATTATTTTCGCTAAACGCATCGAGCAACCGCTAATCACACGCGCGTAATTCTAAACCATTACACGTGTGCACATAGTGTGCATTTAGCGTAATTGCCCGATAGATGGTGCGAGGCTGAATTATTTAGCGATCGCAGGGGGCGCGGCGCACCTTTTCGTTTTCGCATTTCGCGGATGATTTATTCAGCGCGTTGGCGTTCTTTTACCTTTACCAGTGACTTACATTGCGGTAATTGGTTTCGAATTGTGCCGTTTAATTGATGCCCGGAATTATCGTGTTCATTATTTAGCGCGGAAACGGATGCACGCGATGGCGCGTTCCCGCCGTATTCGATTCGTGATTATTTCATGGTTTTTCGTCGCTGCCTTTGATTGTATACGCTCAAGCTTACAGTTATTGTTGTTGGGATTACAACAAACAAATAAATCCTATAGTTATAGTTTTTTTACGATTACAACAACAAACAAACAAATCCTACAGTTGTTTTTTACGATTACAACAACAAATAAACAAACTCTACAGTTGTTGTTTTTTTTACGATAACAACAGAAACAAACAAACCATACAGTTGTTGTGTTTTAACGATTACAACAACAAACAAACAAACTCTACAGTTGTTGTTTTTTTACGATAACAACAGAAACAAATAAATCCTACAGTTGTTGTTTTTTACGATTACAATAACAAACAAACAAATCCGATATTTTTTCAGAACCATACATTGCGGTTTAAGAGAATCCTAGGTTTCTCTTAAATCACCAAAGCAAAGTTGAAGTTCGTTTGAAACTATGAAAGATGGAAATGACAAATTATACTCCAAATTCTAATTTACTCAGAAACTAAAGAGATTTCGAAAAAAATATTATCAACATAAATTTTAGGCAAGCATTACCATTTCATAATTATAAATCAGAATTTAAAAAAAAAATAGAAATTTCTTTTTTTTCGAAAAACAAGTATTTTATGAAAAATATTTTCAAACAAAAGTTATTCGTTTTAGCATTCCTTACAAATTTTATTAATTTAAATTTTAGGTAAGTATTACCATTTCATAATTATAAACCAAAAATATTAAAGTAGAAATTTCTTTTTTTTTTGGAGAGTGATTAATTAGACTTACATAAAATTTGCACCTGCAGCGTTGGATGAGCTCACCTTCCTGCTGACCAGGGCCGGATTTAGCCAGTGCGGAAAATAATTTTTGGAGGTCCCACAAGCATTGGTTTTGGAATCTGCAACATAATTGGATTATGGAATTTAAAAAAAACTCAGTTGGCGTTTTGTCTGGATACGGGTGAAGGGGTTGAAATTTCAAATAATCATTCTTTAAAGATACATAAAGAACATTATCCGAACTTTGCAATTACAAAAATGGCTGCGCTAGAAAACAAATTTTAATTGCAAAAATTGCATTTTTTCCAGAAATTTCTCTGTAACATCCACATTTCTTTCGACAGATGTATGAATTTTTGACAGCTGACTCTCAAATAACCATTCTTTAAAGATACATCAAGAAAATTAACCTAACTTTGCAGTTATAAAAATTACTGCGCTAGAAAACAAATTTTGATTGCAAAAATTGCACTTTTTCCAAAAATTTCCCTGTAGCTTCCACATTTCTTTCGACAGATGTATGAATTTTTGTCAGATGACTCTCAAATAACCATTCTTCAAAGATACATGAAGAAAATTATCCGAACTTCACAGTTACAAAAATGACTGCGTTAGAAAACAAATTTTGATTGCCAAAATTGCACTTTTTGCAGAAATTTCTCTGTAACTTTCACATTTCTTTCGACAGATGTTTGAATTTTTGTCAGCTGACTCTCAAATAACCATTCTTTAAAGATATATAAAGAAAATTATCCGAACTTTACAGTTATAAAAATGGCTGAGCTAGAAAACAAATTTTGATTGCAAAAATTGCACTTTTTCCAGAAATTTCTCTGTAACTTCCACATTTCTTTCCAAAGATGTTTGAATTTTTGTCAGCTGACTCTCAAATAACCATTCTTCGAAGATACATAAAGAAAATTATCCGAACTTTGCAGTTACAAAAATGACTGCGCTAGAAAACAAATTTTGTTTGCTAAAATTGCACTTTTTCCAGAAATTTCTCTGTCACTGCCACATTTGTTTCGACAGATGTATGAATTTTTGTCAGATGACTCAAATAACCATTCTTCAAAGATACATAAAGAAAATTATCCGAACTTTGCAGTTATAAAAATGGCTGCGCTAGAAAACAAATTTTGATTGCCAAAATTGCACTTTCTCCAGAAATTTCTCTATAACTTCCACATTACTTTCGACAGATGTATGAATTTTTGACAAATGACTCCCAAATAACCATTCTTTAAAGAAACATAGAGAAAATTATCCGAACTTTGCAGTTATAAAAATGGCTGCGCTAGAAAACAAATTTTAATTGCCAAAATTGCACTTTCTCCAGAAATTTCTCTATAACTTCCACATTACTTTCGACAGTTGTATGAATTTTTGACAGATGACTCTCAAATAACCATTCTTCAAAGATACATAAAGAAAATTATCCAAACTTTGCAGTTATAAAAATTGCTGAGCTAGAAAACAAATTTTAATTGCAAAAATTGCACTTTTTCAAGAAATTTCTCTGTAACTTCCACATTACTTTCAACAGATGTTTGAATTGTTGACAGATGACTCTCAAATAACCATTCTTCAAAGATACATAAAGAAACTTATCCGAACTTTACAGTTACAAAAATGGCTGCGCTAGAAAACAAATTTTGATTACAAAAATTGCACTTTCTCCAGAAATTTATTAGTAACTTCCACATTTCTTTCTACAGATGTTTGAATTTTTGACAGACGACTCTCAAATAACCATTCTTCAAAAATACATACAGAAAATTATCCGAACTTTACAGTTATAAAAATGGCTGCGCTAGAAAACAAATTTTGATTGCAAAAATTGCACTTTCTCCAGAAATGTATCTGTAACTTCCACATTACTTTCGACAGATGTTTAAATTTTTGACAGATGACTCTCAAATAACCATTCTTCAAAGATACATAAAGAAAATGATCCGAACTTTGCAGTTATAAAAATGGCTGCGCTAGAAAACAAATTTTGATTGCCAAAAATTACACTTTTTCCAGAAATTTCCCTTTAACTTCCACATTTCTTTCGGCAGATGTTTGAATTTTTGACAGATGACTCTCAAATAGCCATTCTTCAAAGACACATAGAGAAAATTATCCGAACTTTGCAGTTACAAAAATGGCTGCGCTAGAAAACAAATTCTAATTGCAAAAATTGCACTTTTTCTAGAAATTTCTCTGTAACTTCCACATTTCTTTCGACAGATGTTTGAATTTTTGTCAGATGACTCTCAAATAACCATTCTTCGAAGATACATGAAGAAAATTATCCTAACTTTGCAGTTACAAAAATGGCTGCGCTAGAAAACAAATTTTGATAGCAAAAATTGCACTTTTTCCAGAAATTTCTCAGTAACTTCCACATTACTTTCGACAGATGTTTGAATTTTTGACAGCTGACTGCCAAATAATCATTCTTTAAAGATACATAAAGAAAATTATCCGAACTTTGCACTTATAAAAATGACTGCGCTAGAAAACAAATTTTGATTGCCAAAAATTACACTTTTTCCAGAAATTTCTCTGTAACTTCCACATAACTTTCGACAGATATTTGAAATTTTGACAGATGACTCTCAAATAACCATTCTTCAAAGATACATAAAGAAAATTATCCGAACTTTGCAGTTATAAAAATGGCTGCGTTAGAAAACAAATGTTGATTGCCAAAATTGCACTTTTTCCAGAAATTTCTCTGTAACTTCCACATTTCTTTCGACAGATGTCGGAATTTTTAACAGATGACTCTCAAATAACCATTCTTCAAAGACACACAAAGAAAATTATCCGAATTTTGCAGTTACAAAAATGGCTGCGATAGAAAACAAATTTTGATTGAAAAAATTGCACTTTCTCCAGAAATTTCTCTGTAACTTGCACATTTCTTTCGACAGATGTTTGAATTTTTGACAGCTGACTCTCAAATAACCATTCTTCAAAGATATATAAAAAAAATTATCCGAACTTTACAGTTATAAAAATGGCTACGCTAGAAAACAAATTTTGATTGCAAAAATTGCACTTTTTCCAGAAATTTCTCTGTAACTTCAACATTACTTTCAACAGATGTTTGAATTTTTGACAGATGACTCCCAAATAACCATTCTTTAAAGATATATAAAGAAAATTATCCGAACTTTACAGTTATAAAAACGGCTGCGCTAGAAAACAAATTTTGATTGCAAAAATTGCACTTTCTCCAGAAATTTCTCTGTAACTTCCACATTACTTTCGACAGATGTTTGAATTGTTAACAGATGAGAGATAGAGATTGAAACAGACTAACACCAAACGAAGCAATCTGTAGTTAATTTTAGATCCTCAAAAGTCCGGCGATGGTGTTGCTGGAATATTGCGACATAACTCACCTCCATTACAAAAATGCAAACTACCATCATGCGTTCCCGTTGATTTATTCCTGTCGCGCAAAGGGACAACAATGGCCAATGACGTAAATAATAATGAGAGGATATATTTACGAGAATTCTCCACTAATAGGCCCCATAATGACCGTCCAAATGGCGCAGAAGTAGCGAAGTGGGACCCTTAAATGGCCCTCTAATAAAGCGCACCCCCGGGAGAACGGCGGGGTTAATGCGACTCCATTCCTAAGGGCGCCGCACAATTGTCCCAATTAGGGACGTCACCCCGGGCAAAGGTCACATTCGGGATAATATTGTTTAATGCCGCCACTCCGGGGCCATGAATTGAATTTATAAAGGGCGTAATTAAATTTGCAGATGGAGGGAAAAGGGTTTCAAACGTATCGTGCAATTCCAGGCCTTTAAAGTGTACCTTTTTTTCATTAGGAGAGCGAGAGAAATCGATTGGCGTTAAAAAATTTCAGCTATCTTAAATAGCAAAAAAGTTGGCAAGTCAGTTTGAAAATTTTAAATTTTTTTCAAAAAAAGTCGATTTTTTCAGACTTTGATCGGCCGTAGCGGCTGAACGAAAGCTCCAATTGAACGCGGTTTTCAAATCTGTGCTCCTCGTACGTCAATTGGTCGGATTCAAATAAAATTAGAGAATTTTAATTTTTGACGAAAACAAGAAAAAAATACACAATCCCTTGGAATTTTTTTTTTTTTTTAATAGTCATCGTAGGCTATTGAAGTATACCTTCTTTTTTATCAGAAAAGCGAGAGAAATTGATTGCCGTTAAAAAATTTCAGCTATCTTCAATGGCAAAAAAATTAGCTAGTCACCATGAACATTTTAGAAAATTTAAAAAAAAAATGATTTTTCAGACTTTGATCGGCCGTAGCGGCTAAACGAAAACTCCAAATTGAACGCGGTTTTCAAATTTGTGCTCCTCGTGTGCAAATTAATCGGATTCCATTAAAATTGGCGATTTAAAATTTTTGACGAAAACCTGAAAAACCACCCAAGGGTCCCCCCTTCTTACTTTTTCTCAAAAATTGGTTTTGAAATGATTTCCTGAAGAAACCACTGGTTCGATTCCGGGTTTCTATACATCACCGCAAAGATCCCTTTAAGACGCCTCGGAAAATGTACTTTCGCAAGAACAAATGTCAATTTGAAGCCCGTGACGCGTCAGCAAAGAAAACTCGAAAATGAAAAAAATCGAAAAAATCAACAAAAAAAAGTTTAAAAATATTTTTTTTTGTTTTCATGCGTTTCTCATTTTTTTTCAGGTCCGAGATCGAGACGAATAAAGAAACCAACGCCGACCGGCCCCAAGCCCCCCAGCGAAGATAAGCGCCCGCGCACCGCCTTCTCCGGTGCCCAGTTGGCCCGTCTGAAGCACGAGTTCGCCGAAAACCGCTATTTGACAGAACGCAGGCGCCAACAGCTGAGCGCAGAGTTGGGCCTGAACGAGGCCCAGATCAAAATCTGGTTCCAGAACAAGAGGGCGAAAATCAAGAAGGCCTCCGGCCAGAAGAACCCCCTCGCCCTCCAGCTGATGGCGCAAGGTCTGTACAACCATTCGACGGTGCCCTGCGACGAGGACGACATGCCTCTTCCCACGTAAACCAAAAAAAAAAATGTTTAAGATCTGCCATATACGAACTCGTGCTTTTCTTTTCTTAATATTTAGATCTCATTTGTAAATACTAAAAAAAAAACAGATGTAAATAAACCCTTATTTATATGTTATATGTATAAATGTACAAATTTTCTCAAAGCTTACGTAGACCTGCTAGATTATTATATTTATATTGTGTGAAGAGAGCGTTAGAGAGGAAGGCGATGTTAAATTTTGCTTTAGCGTTATATACGTGTTTAAGGTAAAAAAAAATAAATCGCGTCTACTGAAGAATAAATAGAATGATTAACGACAAAAAAATAGCGCCAAAAACGTTATGGAATTATTTGTGAACTATAAATTTATTTAAATTTAAAAAATATATATTTCCTAACGTTGGTTACAAGGGATGGTAGAATTTTGAATTCTGCCGAAGGTGATAGCAATTTATGATGAACTAATATTTTTTAAATTTTTTCAATTTTTTTTAAATATTTCCTGGCGGTTGAATTTTGTTGAAGATGATAGCCATTTATGATGAATTAATATTTTTCATTTTTTCATTTTTCCAATTTTTTTTAATATCTCCTGGCGGATTCATAGAATGTTGGATTTCGCTGAAGATGATAGCAATTTATGATGAATTAATATTTTTTTATTTTTTCAATTTTTTTTAATATGTCCTGGCGGTTGAATTTTGTTGAAGATGATAGCAATTTATGATGAATTAATATTTTTTCATTTTTCCAATTTTTCTTTTAATATTTCCTGGCGGATTCATAGAATGTTGGATTTTGCTGAAGATGATAGCAATTTATGATGAATTAATATTTTTTTATTTTTTCAATTTTTTTTAATATTTCCTGGCGGTTGAATTTTGTTGAAGATGATAGCAATTTATGAGAAATTAATATTTTTTTTATTTTTTCAATTTTTTTTAATATTTCCTGGCGGTTGAATTTTGTTGAAGATGATAGCCATTTATGATGAATTAATATTTTTTCATTTTTTCATTTTTCCAATTTTTTTTAATATTTCCTGGCGGATTCATAGAATGTTGGATTTTGCTGAAGATGATAGCAATTTATGATGAATTAATATTTTTTTATTTTTTCAATTTTTTTTACACTTCCTGGCGGTTGAATTTTATTGAAGATGATAGCAATTTATGATGAATTAATATTTTTTTATTTTTTCAATTTTTTTTTAATATTTCCTGGCGGTTGAATTTTGTTGAAGATGATAGCAATTTATGATGAATTAATATTTTTTCATTTTTCCAATTTTTCTTTTAATATTTCCTGGCGGATTCATAGAATGTTGAATTTTGCTGAAGATGATAGCAATTTATGATGAATTAATATTTTTTTATTTTTTCAATTTTTTTTAATATTTCCTGGCGGTTGAATTTTGTTGAAGATGATAGCAATTTATGAGAAATTAATATTTTTTTATTTTTTCAATTTTTTTTTATATTTCCTGGCGGTTGAATTTTGTTGAAGATGATAGCCATTTATGATGAATTAATATTTTTTCATTTTTTCATTTTTCCAATTTTTTTTAATATTTCCTGGCGGATTCATAGAATGTTGAATTTTGCTGAAGATGATAGCAATTTATGATGAATTAATATTTTTTTATTTTTTCAATTTTTTTTTAATATTTCCTGGCGGTTAATTTTTGTTGAAGATGACAGCCATTTATGATGAATTAATATTTTTTCTTTTTTCCAATTTTTTTTTAACATTTCCTGGCGGATTCATAGAATGTTGGGTTTTGCTGAAGATGATAGCAATTTATGATGAATTAATATTTTTTCATTTTTTTCATTTTCAAGTTTTTTTTTTATATTTCCTGGCGGTTGAATTCTGTTGAAGATGATAGCCATTTATGATGAATAAATATTTTTTCATTTTTTCATTTTTCCAATTTTTTTAAATATTTCCTGGCGGATTCATAGAATGTTGGATTTTGCTGAAGATGATAGCAATTTATGATGAATTAATATTTTTTCATTTTTTCATTTTTCCAATTTTTTTTAATATTGCCTGACGGATTCACAGAATGTTGGATTTTGGTGAAGATGATACCAATTTATGATGAAAAAATAACATTCATTAAAATGGATAATCTGAATTAAGATAAAATTAATTTACGTTTTGATGTAGTGTGATATTTTTGTTGGTTTTTTTTTGGTTCCAAAGATGCGATTTATTTTTTTAACCATTATAAATTCACAGGCACAAATTTGTTGTTAATCAAAAACTAATTTTGTATATTATGTAATGTAATATATTTTTTTTTTTTCATTTCAAAGATGCGATTTATTTTTTTTACTTTTAGAAATGGTATATTCACAGGCACAGATTTTTTCTTAATGATAATTTTGTATATATTATATTAAAAAAAAATGAGCACACGTTATATACATATAGAAAATTGTGCCTTGCTGAGTAGTTCGGTGTAGAAGAGCTAAATGTTGTCTCTTTTAAACTTCTCTTCAAATTATTAATTGTAAAGTATAAATTTAGGACTTGATGATATTGCGAGGAGCCTTAACAATTATAGACTGATTTAAAATTAGTTGTGGACGAGCCTATTCGATGTGCAATGTTTCCCCCCCCCCCCTTATTACCCCCCACTCCCTGACCTGATGTTTGTTATATTTACTATTATTCTGTGTACATAATTATGTTAATCGAAATCGAAATGAATAAAGAGAGCTGTACTGCTGTTCTTCCAATTTATTTATTGATCATTTTTAAGTTTATTTTTTATCCCGTTCACCACACGAAAAAGAAAAAAAACGTTTTGAGGAGTTGATGTTTTGTATGGTAATAATAATATGTTTATATTTTGTCATGGAAAAAATAATTCTCGAGTACAAAGAGCTTCAGTTAAACTTTTACATTACTAAAGTCAAAACAGTCTCTTGTCACCTTGTTAAATTTTAATGTCAATAAATTGTTTTTCAAACCCACCTTAGATTTTGATTCAATTGAAATGGTTAATAAAACGAGTTTTCTGCAAATAACTTTTAATGCGTTAGAAATTGGGACAGGGTTGTTATTAGGAAAAATGTTTGTTTTTTAATTCTGCATGGAATGACATAAAAATATACAGGAGCTCCACTTTAAAATAAGAAAAATAAAGTGCTTTAAAGTTTGAAATGTTCGACACTTAAATTTTGGACGCCCTGTATAATTCATATCGATCAAACTTGGTTGACGGGACTATCAGACCTTATTTAATAAGTACCGTGTATGATTTTATTTACAAGGCACTATTTTTATTTTTTATTAATTTTTTAAAACAACAGTGCAAAACTGATTTTTTTTAGTTTTTATTTTTTTTCTTCTGATATCCCTGAATTGATTCCAATAAAATTATAGGAGTATGTAGGCAACCATAAAAGGTACCCAAATAAGCAATAAAATACATAGCATGTAATTTAAAAAAATATACCATCATGACGTCACGCTTTTTTGGGACACCCTGTATGATCAAAAATATTTTCCTGAAATGCATTTTAGGATGCAAATTTATTCTGCAAAATATCAGAATTCCAACTTGATTAGTAAATCAGCTATAGAAGAAGGGAGGTGAAATGTTTTGTATGACAAAAATAATAATATGTTTAATTTCCCAACAGATTATACAAATCTAATTACAGGGAAAACTAAATAAACATTTACTATGTACCATGTACTAAGACGTCGTAATTTTGGTGAATATTCAAAATGTTGTTATCGGCATATTTAGCAGAGGACGACATCTAAAGGTATTTTTTTAAGTCATTTGTATACGAGTATATGAATGATAGAGGACCCAACATGGATCCTTGTGGAATACCGTGACGTACAGTCGGCATATTTCAGGTAACCCCATTCACTAATACCACATTTTATTATGAAATGAAAAGTCGGATTAAAACCATAATATTCCAGTTCTTGTAGTCAAATATTTTGGTTTGATCGAGGAATGTTGCGATACAAAATGAGTGATTTTTCGTAGCTTTTAACATCTGTTGTACAAGGCATATGATTGCATCTGATGTACATAGATCTTTTATAAGACCTAATTGTTTTTTTTTTATTTAATAATTTTTTTTGATCAAAATAGTTGGAAATTTGAATAAACATAATTTTTTCGAGTACCTTTGAAAATACCGGAAAAATAGTTATAGGTCTGTAATTATCTGTATTTTATCAACTTTATCATGGATACGTAATATTAATGCTATTTTATTTTTTTCTGAAAAAATACGTGATGTAGTTATTATATTTGCAAGCGGTTGTAAGATTCTTTAAAAAACTTAAGAATATCAACTGATAACCCAAAGTAGTCTTTAGTTTTACTATTTCTGAATAGTGAAACTACAGCTATGCTGTGTTTTTTTTTGTGTAATGACGACCAATGAAGTGGTTTCAGTAAAAAAACGGCTGTCCAACTAATTTTTCATTGGTTTTTTTTTAGAAAAACGGTAAATAAAAAATTTAAAAACAATTGCCACAAACTTTAAACTTTTCAAATTTACTCAAAATGGATGATTTTAACAGCTACTGCAAAAATCTGAAAACACCTCTTCACTAGATTTTGAAATAATTAGACGAGAACACATCTTATAGTCATACAGAAGTTGCTCGCTTTGGAATGGTTAAAAAAAATAGAAAAACAATTGCTACAAACTTGAAACTTTCCAAATTTACTCAAAATGGACAACTCTAATAGATACTGCAAAAATCTGAAAACACTCCTTCACTAGATTTTGAAATAATCACACGAGAACACAGCTTATGGTCATGCAGAAGTTGCTCAGTTTGGAATGGCTTTAAAAAAATCGAAAAACAATTGCCACAAACTTGAAACTTCTCAAATTTACTCAAAATGGATAACTCTAATAGCCACTGTAACAATCTGGAAACACCCCTTGACTAGATTTTGAAATAATCAGACGAGAACACAGCTTATAGTCATGCAGAAGTTGCTCAGTTTGGAATGGCTTTAAAAAAAATAGAAAAACAATTGCCGCAAACTTGAAACTTTCCAAATCTACTCAAAATAGATGACTCTAATAGAAACTGCAAAAATCCGAAAACACCCCTTCACTAGATTTTGAAATAATCAGGCGAGAACACAGCTTACAGTCATGCAGAAGTTGCTCAGTTTGGAATGGCTTTCAAAAAATAGAAAAACAATTGCCACAAACTTGAAACTTTCCAAATTTACTCAAAATGGATGACTCTAATAGATACTATAAAAATCCGAAAACACCCCTTCACTAGATTTTGAAATAATCACACGAGAACACAGCTTACAGTCATGCAGAAGTTGCTCAGTTTGGAATGGCTTTAAAAAAATAGAAAAACAATTGCTACAAACTTGAAACTTTTCAAATTTACTCTAAATGGATAACTCTAATAAATACTGCAAAAATCCGAAAACACCCTTTCACTAGATTTTGAAATAATTAGACGAGAACACAACTTATAGTCATGCAGAAGTTGCTCACTATGGAATGGCTTTAAAAAAATAGAAAAACAATTGCCGCAAACTTGAAACTTTTCAAATTTACTCAAAATGGATAATTCTAATAAATACTGCAAAAATCCGAAAACACCCCTTCACTAGATTTTGAAATAATCAGGCGAGAACACAGCTTACAGTCATGCAGAAGTTGCTCACGTTGGAATGGCTTTAAAGAAATAGAAAAACAATTGCTACAAACTTGAAACTTTCCAAATTTACTCAAAATGGATTACTCTAATAGATACTATAAAAATCCGAAAACACCCCTTCACTAGATTTTGAAATAATCACACGAGAACACCGCTTATAGTCATGCAGAAGTTGCCCACTTTGGAATGGCTTTAAAAAAAATAGAAAAACAATTGCCACAAACTTGAAACTTTCCAAATTTACTCAAAATGGATAACTCTAACAGATACTGCAAAAATCCGAAAATACCCCTTCACTAGATTTTAAAATAATCACACGAGAACACCGCTTATAGTCATGCAGAAGTTGCCCACTTTGGAATGGCTTTAAAAAAAATAGAAAAACAATTGCCACAAACTTCAAACTTTCCAAATTTACTCAAAATGGATGACTCTAATAGATACTGCAAAAATCCGAAAACACCCCTTCACTAGATTTTGAAATAATCACACGAGAACACAGCTTATAGTCATGCAGAAGTTGCTCAGTTTGGAATGGCTTTAAAAAAATAGAAAAACAATTGCCGCAAACTTGAAACTTTCCAAATTTACTCAAAATTGATGACTCTAATAGATACTGCAAAAATCCGAAAACACCCCTTCACTAGATTTTGAAATAATCACACGAGAACACAGCTTACAGTCATGCAGAAGTTGCTCACGTTGGAATGGCTTTAAAAAAATAGAAAAACAATTGCCACAAACTTGAAACTTTCCAAATTTACGCAAAATTGATAACTCTAATAGATACTGCAAAAATCCTAAAACACCCCTTCATTAGATTTTGAAATAATCAGACGAGAACACAGCTTATAGTCATGCAGAAGTTGCTCAGTTTGGAATGGCTTTCAAAAAATAGAAAAACAATTGCCACAAACTTCAAACTTTCCAAATTTACTCAAAATGGATAAGTCTAATAGCCACTGTAACAATCTGGAAACACCCCTTCACTAGATTTTGAAATAATCACACGAGAACACAGCTTACAGTCATGCAGAAGTTGCTCACGTTGGAATGGCTTTAAAAAAATAGAAAAACAATTGCCACAAACTTGAAACTTTCCAAATTTACGCAAAATTGATAACTCTAATAGATACTGCAAAAATCCTAAAACACCCCTTCATTAGATTTTGAAATAATCAGACGAGAACACAGCTTATAGTCATGCAGAAGTTGCTCAGTTTGGAATGGCTTTCAAAAAATAGAAAAACAATTGCCACAAACTTCAAACTTTGCAAATTTACTCAAAATGGATAAGTCTAATAGCCACTGTAACAATCTGGAAACACCCCTTCACTAGATTTTGAAATAATCACACGAGAACACAGCTTACAGTCATGCAGAAGTTGCTCACTTTGGAATGGCTTAAAAAAAATAGAAAAACAATTGCCGCAAACTTGAAACTTTCTAAATTTACTCAAAATTGATAACTCTAATAGATAATGCAAAAATCCGAAAACGCCCCTTCACTAGATTTTAAAATAATCACACGAGAACACAGCTTATAGTCATGCAGAAGTTGGTCACTTCGGAATGGCTTAAAAAAAAATAGAAAAACAATTGCCACAAACCTAAAACTTTTCAAATTTACGCAAAATGGATGACTCTAATAGATACTGCAAAAATCCGAAAATACCCCTTCACTAGATTTTGAAATAATCAGGCGAGAACACAGCTTATAGTCATGCAGAAGTTGCTCACTACGGAATGGCTTTAAAAAATATAGAAAAACAATTGCCGCAAACTTGAAACTTTCCAAATTTACTCAAAATAGATGGCACTATTAGATACTGCAAAAATCCGAAAATACCCCTTCACTAGATTTTGAAATAATCAGGCGAGAACACAGCATATAGTCATGTAGAAGTTGCTCAGTTTGGAATGGCTTTAAAAAAATATAAAAACAATTGCCGCAAACTTAAAACTAGTCAAATTTACTCAAAATGGATAACTCTAATAGATACTGTAAAAATCTGAAAATCACAGTAGCTAATATTAATTTTATTATTTCACAAGTTCCTTTCCGATGAATTATTACTTTTATGAAGTGTCTTGAAATTTGTCAGCTGGAAAATATTAATGAAATCTCTAACGGATTGATTGCATTTTTCATTCATAATATGTTTTAATACAATCCATAAATAGCACTTACATATATGTAAATATTTCAGGGGAATCCATTAAAAATAACTAATGCTTCTCTTTCGCACCAAATGGCTTTCATCATCGCACTCTCGATGAAAATTTCATCGCTCACTTAAATTTACATCAACACTTCAGTTTAATACAATACTGATTAAATACCAACATGTTTTTTTTTAAATTAAATATGTCATAGTAATTTCTCAGTAGAAAATTAACACCCATTCACAGGGAAGAAACAAAGAATAATTAAAGTGGCGGTTTAATCAGATTTGAAGATAATTTGATTCTGAAAGTTTTTATTATTAAGTAACGAGATGATAAGAGCCTCTCGTGCTAAACATTACAAGAATTAATTTCTGAATCTCTAAATTATTGCTGCAGAAGTAATTGCATTCAACCTGGAGTTCCTGATATCATCATAAAACATCGCACAATAAATAAATTTTCCAACATGATTTATAGATTTGCTTATGAAGAAAAACCACCCCCGAAAACGTTTATTAGCATTTCCAGTAAATAAAGCAGGAATGGACGAGTATATCAGCAGGGATGCAGGATTGAGCTCAAACCGGAGATCCTGCGATAGAATAACAACCCTCCTCTCCATCCGCGCGAACACCGAACGCTTTCCGCTCGCACCCCCTCGAACGCAAACTGATCGAATGATTTAATAAAACCAAACTCGAAAGTTTGAATAAGGGGGGTGTCGTCGTCGGTATTCAATTTAAAACTTTAGGGAACGCGCGTGACAAATCCGCAATTCGCAATCATTTCGTGCAATAATACTTCAAATTCTTTAATTTCAATTACCACCAGTGGGGGACGTTTTTTTTTTATTATACTTTTATTATTGTTTTTAATTGGCGTTAGGACGCCTTTGAGCGGAACCGATCCGGGCGAAAATTTTCAATTAATTTCTTCTGGACGGTAATTTATTATAATGCGGCAAAAAGTTGAGGCGGAGCCGCCTTAATTGAATACGAGGTCGGTGGGGGGATTGAGTGCTCCACGGTGGTGTGGTAAAAAAGGGCGGACGCGTTCACCGATTTTTAGAAAGTGACCACGGGAGCTCACCTCTTTCGTTGAAAAAAAAACGGTCGTAAAATTATTACATTAAGCGATTATAAGTAATTTACTGCATATTAATCCTACCGACTGCGCCAAAAAAAAGCCTAACCATAACCATAGTTAAATCAAAATTTAAAAAAGTCCCATTAGTTTTTGAGAAAAATCGATAGTTATGTAAAATTCCATCTATACCATCAAATCAAATAATTTTGGTAGTGCGATCTATTGACTGGAATGATTGTGCCTTCCCGTTTGGTAAACTACATTCGCTATAAATTTGTAGATTTCTGGCTTGAACTATTGTAAATTAACGACGGCAGCATTTATCTGTAGACGAATACAATCAAATCGAAGAAAAAGTGGACCGATTATTCAGAACGGAAATAGAAGGACCGGTATGTAAAAGGGGAGAGCCGCCCCTTAAGAGAATAGGTGTACCGTGGCAGTTGTCATGTCTCATGTGTCTTGTTAACATTTTTGGCGCTAGCCTCGGTGTCCAGTTGCACCGGCTAGCCACCGATGTCGCACGGGTGGTCCTTCTGATTTATACATCTCCTGACATCATTTAAATTAAACGTGGATTCCAGCCTCTCGCCGTCTCTCTCCGTCTCTTTCCCATCCTTTCGCCTTATTATCCAACCGCCCCCGCCCGTATGGATATTTATACCGGCAGGAAACGGACACCCCGATGGGGGATTTTTAGGGGGCGGCGGCGAACGGCCCCGAAAAGCTAATTATGTCCGCTTTTACGGCCCCGAATTGTTTGTAGGCACACACACACACACACACACGCACAACTTAAGAACAAGCCTGTGATCATGGATACAAGAACGACTAGAAAAATTATGTCAACCCAATTGATTGAGCTACCTACATTGCAATTTCTGAATATTTTTAACAAAAAAAAAATCAAAAATCCATATCTCCATTGAAAATTGTTGAATTTACAAAAACCAAATTAATTTTGAATTAGCCATACTTTGGCCATTGGGGATGATTTTTTATGGAATTTCACCTGCGCGTTTTATATTTTTTCTGCAATGTTTTCATTCAAGTGCTCAAAAAAATTAAATTTCAATTTTCAAAAATCCATATCTCCATTAAAAATTGTTGAATTTACAAAAACCAAATTAATTTTGAACAAGCGATTCTTCAACCATTGAGAATATTGTTTTAAGGATTTCTTTCTACGCGTTTTATATTTTTTTTACGATGTTTTCAATCAAGTGTTCAAAAAATTAAAACGAAAATCTTCAAAAATCCATATCTCTATGGAAAATTGTTGAATTTACAACAAAAAAAAAAAATATTTTGAATTAGCTATACTTCGGCCATTGAGGATGATTTTTTATGGAATTTTTCCTGCGCGTTTTATATTTCTTCTGCGATGTTTTTATTCAAGTGGCTCAAAAAAATAAAATTACAATTTTCAAAAATTCATATCTCCATTGAAAATTGTTGAATTTACAAAAACCATATTAATTTTGAACAAGCGATTCTTCAACCATTGCGGATATTGTTTTAAGAAATTTTTTCTACGCGTTTTATATTTTTTTCTGCGATGTTTTCATTCAAGTGCTCAAAAAATTAAAACAAAAATCTTCAAAAATCCATATCTCTATTGAAAATTGTTGAATTTACAAAAACCAAATTAATTTTGAATTAGCTGTACTTCGGCCATTGAGGATGATTGTTTATGGAATTTTTCCTGCGCGTTTTATAGTTTTTCTGCGATCTTTTCATTCAAGTGCTAAAAAATGAAAACGAAAATCTTCAAAAATCCGTCTCTTTATTGAAAATTGTTGAATTTGCAAAAACCAAATTCATTTTGTATTAGCTATACTTCAGCCATTAAGGATGATTTTTTATGGAATTTTTCCTGGGAGTTTTATATTTTTTCTGCGATGTTTTCATTCAAGTGGCTCAAAAAAATAAAATTAAAATTTTCAAAAATTCATATCTCCATTAAAAATTGTTGAATTTACAAAAACCAAATTAATTTTGAATTAGCTATACTTCGGCCATTGAAGATCATTTTTTATGGAATTTTTCCTGCGCGTTTTATATTTTTTCTGCGATTTTTTTATTCAAGTGGCTCAGAAAAATAAAACTTAAATTTTCAAAAATTCATAACCCCATTAAAAATTGTTGAATTTACAAAAACCAAATTAATTTTGAACAAGCGATTCTTCAACCATTAAGGATATTGTTTTAAGGAATTTTTTCTACGCGTTTTATATTTTTTTCTGCGATGTTTTTATTCAAGTGGCTCCAAAAAATAAAACGAAAATCTACAAAAATCCATATCTCAATTGAAAATTGTTGAATTTACAAAAAACTAAGTTAATTTTGAATTAGCTATACTTCGGCCATTGAGGATGATTTTTTATGGAATTTTTTCTGCGCGTTTTATATTTTTTCCGCGATGTTTTCTCAAAAAAATAAAATTAAAATTTTCAAAAATCCATATCTCCATTGAAAATTGTTGAATTTACATAAACCAAATTAATTTTGAAAAAGCGATTCTTCAACCATTGAGGATATCGTTTTAAGGAATTTTTTCTACGCGTTTTATATTGTTTTGTGCGATCTTTTCATTCAAGTGCTCAAAAAATTAAAACGAAAATCTTCAAAAATCCATATCTCTATTGAAAATTGTTGAATTTACAAAAACTAAATTAATTTTGAATTAACTATATTTCGACAATTGAGGATGATTTTTGTGGAATTTTTTTTAAAAGATTAAAAAGAAAATCTTCAAAAATCCATATCTTGATTAAAAATTGTTGAATTTACAAAAACTAAATTGATTTTGAATTAGCTATATTTCGGTCATTGAGGATGATTTTTTATGGAATTTTGTCTGCACGGTTTATAATTTTTCTGCGATGTGCTCAAAAAAATAAAATTACCATTTTCAAAAATTCATATCTCCATTAAAAATTGTTGAATTTACAACAACAAAATTAATTTTGAATAAGCGAGTCTTCGACCATTGAGACTATTGTTTTAGGGATTTCTTTCTGCGTGTTTTATATTTTTTTGCGCGATCTTTTCATTCAAGTGCTCAAAAAATTAAAACGAAAATCTTAAAAAATCCATATCTCAATTGAAAATTGTTGAATTTACAAAAACTAAATTAATTTTGAATTAGCTATATTTTGACCATTGAGGATGATTTTTATGGAATTTTGTCTGCGCGTTTTAATTTTTTTCTGCGATGTTTTCATTCAACTGCTGAAAAAAATAAAATTAAAATTTTCAAAAATCCATATCTCCATTAAAAATTGTTGAATTTACAAAACCCAAATTAATTTCGAACAAGTGATTCTTCGACCATTGAGCCTTTTGTTTTATGGAATTTTTTCTATGCGTTTTATAACTTTTTATGCGATGTTTTCATTCAGGTGCTCAAAAAATTAAAACGAAAATCTTCAAAAATCCATATCTCTATTAAAAATTGTTGAATTTACAAAAACCAAATTAATTTAAAAAAGCGATTCTTCGACCATTGAGGATATTGTTTTAAGGAATTTTTTGAGCCCTCCAAATAGTAAAATATAAACCAGAGGTTTACAGGTGGAAAACCATGGATGAAACGCTAAAATTGCTGATAAATTCATTCATTCGTAGAAATCCTGGGTGCTATTCAACTGGTTGAATTGTGGGATAGGGGCCACCCACCATCCATATTAACTTTACCCATCAGACTCTGTGCTATCCGACGAAATTTCTTTATAAATTAATCTCCAGCGTTAAAAGATTGACAATCACGGAAAACAGGGTTAATAAGTTAAGTTATAATTGATACGGTGGGTGGCGGGTGGGCTCTACACCCACCCTCCAAAGAGTAAAATATAAACGAGGGTTTACAGGTGAAAAATAATGGATGAAACACTAAAACATTGCCATCTGTTTTGCTCTTTGATGAATTAATTAATACTTAAAAATCCTGGGCTTTATTCAACAAATTAACCAGTGGAACCAGAACCAAGGCTCATTGACATTTGTCAAACAAAATTGTTTCCATAACTCTCTTGCTTTAAAACCCAAAGAAGCAACGAACATTTTCCTGTGATTGTGGTTTGAAATATTTTAGTAAATCATTACTCGCAGATAAATATATGTATATTCAACACCCAATAGAGACCATTCTCGATTTTCGCAATTGTACGTTTACAGCAAATATGCAAATAATCCCGGCCCATTATTGAGGTGCGCGTGGGATCTTAAGATGCGATGTCCCCTTTGAAACGAAATGAAGCGATAAAATCTAATTTGAAGAAATGGGAATGGCGCGATTTGCATAATTGAGGATGTGGAAAAGGACCGAAACGCGACGACAAATATTCGAAATTCCGGGCCACACAAAAGATTGTATTTAATGAAGTTTCAGATTAGATTAGTATCGACAGAGTCACACCGCGCCCGGGCCCTTAATACCCTTCTTTTGTGTGCTCTAAACAAAAAAAAAACAAAAATATATATATGTGTATAGAAACGGCCCTCCTTCTCTATCTCTTCGAGATTGATGGCCAGTTGTATCAATTAATGACCGACAATAAAATAAGGTAACCCGAGAGCGCCGTATAATATTACTTGCCGTTTAGGAGGTTATTATTGGCTCCTTAACGGCTTGTTGTAATCACTTACGTACGTCTTTTGTTTACTGTAAACGCCGAGTTTGAGAAAGAGATGGCTTTTTATTGGTGATTGGTTAACTTTTCGAAACTGCAGGAATCGCTTGTAGGTGTTTCCAAATTTGTATAATTCTTCTTTATCTAAACGGTGATCTGTCAAATAAATTGTACCCAACCTGGTTGGAGCCTTGGCCTTATTTCTTCCTTTTCTTTAAAAGCAACAGATGCATTTCAAAACGGTTAGTAATAAAGTGAGTAAGATTAATAACTTTTTAATAAACGTCGCACCGAACAAATAACGAAGTTGAAAACTTCCATTTCATTTCATTTCATTTCCCCAGACGTTTTCGCGCCGCTCGCAAAAATTTAAAAATCATTAAGAGAAACCATTAATAACCCTCCCGGTGTATCATTCACCGACACGTGAAAAATCATCTGCCCCCCGCGAAATTAATGGATCCTTATTGAGTTGTCATAATCCTTGTGGATTCTGTTGACAAAACATCCTCCATCCCAGAGGACGGATTCGCACATTCCTCAATGCCCAACAAATTCCCAACGCACAAAAGAACGCTCCCCGATTGAGAGAAAGCCAATCCACCTGTCACAGCCCGAGTGACAGCCGTCCTGAAAGGATTGCAAATATTTACTTTTCCTCCGATTCAATGGACGAATCCAAGCTAAGTGGTGTATTCTAAATAAAGGCGACGCTTTGGAATAATAATGATAATGTAAGAAATATGGATTTGAATCGGGGGAACGTTAAGAGGTTGTGCGAGTTGAGAAATGCGTTTCAACTGGCTGAATCAATAAAGATTTTTCGTTGTGGTTATTTCACACCATTAACGATATTAACATGAAGATTCATCTGCGAAAGGTCGAAGATTGGACGTTGGCGAAAGCTCGAAGCTTTCGAGGCGGTCGCAGGATTGGCCGTCGCCTGCGTGAGATTACCTCTTGTAATTACAGGTGCTTTTAATTGAATATTATCAATTACCCAAGGGCCGTTGATGTAATGCGCCAGAGATGACAGATCATTAACGAGCCTTGATCCCGCTTTGATAAGTGATGGTTCGGCCGGATTCGCTGCTCTTGGAAAAGTCGGTAATTAATCTTCGCCTCGTTCGAAATTTCATTAAATTACAAGAAAATATGGATACGGCGAAGTGGTTTTTTCAGGAAATCTTTTCAAGTAAAAAAGTAAGAAGTTTTCGTCAAAAATTAAAAACCGCCAATTTTAATAATTAGCACACGAGGAGCACAGATTTGTAAACCGTGTTCAATTTGGTGTCTTCGTTTGGTCGGTATGGCCGTTCAAAGTCTGAAAAAATGGTGTGATGTGGCCATAATGTTACTTTCTCCGACTTGATGGTGAAATTGAATTGAAATCATATTTTGAATGTACAACGTTGTGTAAACTCGGATGAAACTGACGTTTAAAACGTCAAAATTATAAAAGATGGAAAAATTATACTTCAAATTCAAAAACTCAGTTTACACAAAAACTAAAGGGAATTCGAAAAAAACTTATTCATTATAAGTTGTTCATTTTGGCATTCTCTGCAATTATTATTAACATAAATTTGCTGTAACTATTATCGTTTTATAATTGAAAACCAAAAATTAAAAAAAATAATAAATTTCTTTCTCGAATAAAAATGATTTTATGAAAAAAGTTTTCAAGCAAAAGATGTTAATTTCATTGTTTTCTTCTATGTTTGTTTCAATGTTTTTGTGATATTTTTCATATTTAAGAAAATATTGGCAAAAAACAAAAAACAGTTAAGGTAAACACCCACTTCCGGTGTACGAAATTTTACCAAAAGCTTTTCAGTTCTTCAGATTGTTAAATAAGACGGATGTTCAAAGTTTCATATCAATTGCTCTATTAGTTTTTGAGATACAGCGCGCACAGACAAACACACATACACACACACACACAGACACAATTTTTTTTTTCCAGAAATTGTTGAAATGACATCTAGGGATCCGAAAACGGATATTTTCGTAAAAAAAAATTTGAAAAAAAAATCACGATCACAATACTTTCTCGTACTTCGTAATGGAGAAAGTAAAAATCGAAAAAAAAAATTGCTAACTTGTTTGCTATTTAAGATAGCTGAAATAACACCAATCGATTTACCCTGTTTTTCTGATGAACTGATGAATAACAGGTCCACTTTAATGGTCTACGATGATTATTAAAAAAAGTTGATTTTTTCGATTTTTTCCATTTTCAAGTTTTCTTTGCAAACGCGCCACGGAATTAAAATTGACATTTGTTGTTGCGCAAGTACATTTTCTGGTGGGTCTTGATGCGATCTTTACGATGACGTACAGAAACTCCGAATCCAACCAGTGGTTTCTTCAGGAAATCATTTTATCTGCAATTTTTGAGCACAAAACCCTTCTATAGTTTTTCCAAGTTTTCGTCAAAAATCAAAAATCGCCAATTTTAATAGAATCCGACTAATTTGCACACAAAGAGCACAGATGTGCAAACCGCGTGCGATTTTGATTCTTCGTTTAGCCGCTACGGTCGTTCAAAGTATGAAAAATCGATTTTTTTTCTAAATTTTTTTAACGGTTATAAACATTTCTAAACGGTTACAAAATTTTTTGTTCAAATAACACGGCGTTCGAAGTGGATGCGCCGGGTTAAAACTATACCAATGTTCAAATTTAATAAGCTACTGGAAACAATTTGTTGCTTTGGAATCTTTTTGCAGTTTTTTGATAAAATTTTAACAACTTTCCGTTTTAAACAAATAAAATTTACCCCAAATTCAACGATGGGGTTTTTGTAGTTTTTCTACAAAAACATAAGCTTGCATGAATTTTAAGATCGGTTGATAGCAATTGTTTATATATTTTTTTTAAATCGCCAAAATTGATAATTTTTCACAAATTTTTTACAAATCAATTTGAAATTTACGCAAAATTTAGTGTTGGCGTGTATGTAGTTTTTCACGTAATCGTAGTCTTGAATAAATTTTAAGTAATTTTAAAAAGTTTTAAGTTGATAGCAATTGTTTTTCAATTTTTTTTTAAACCCAGAATTTATTACAATTTTTCACAACATTTTGATCTGATTATAAGCAACTTACGCAAAATTCAGTGGTGGCGTTCATCTAGGTTTTCATGAAATCATAATCTCGAAGGAATTTTGAGTAATTTTGGAAAGTTTTAATTCGATGGCAATTGTTTTTCAATTTTTCTTTAAACGCCAAATTTATTACAATTTTTCACAACGTTTCGTTCGGATTACAAGCAACTTACGCAAAATTCAGTGGTGGGGACTATCTAGGTTTTCATGAAATCATAATCTCGAAGGAATTTTGAGTAATTTTGCAAAGTTTTAAGTCGATGGCAATTGTTTTTCAATTTTTTTTTAAACGCCAAATTTATTACAATTTTTCACAACATTTCGCTCTGATTATAACCAACTTAGGCAAAATTTAGTGGTGAGGTTTATCTAGGTTTTCATGAAATCATAAACTCGAAGGAATTTTGAGTAATTTTGGAAAGTTTTAAGTCGATGGCAATTGTTTTTCAATTTTTCTTTAAACACCAAAATTATTACAATTTTTTACAACGTTTCTCTCTGATTACAAGCAACTTACGCAAAATTCAGTGGTGGCGTTCATCTAGGTTTTCATGAAATTATAATTTCGAAGGAGTTTTGAGTAATTTTTGAAAGTTTTAAGTCGATGGCAATTGTTTTTCAATTTTTTTTTAAACGCCGAATTTATTACAATTTTTCACAACGTTTCGCTCGGATTACAAGCAACATACGCAAAATGCAGTAGTGGGGATATCTAGGTTTTCATGAAATCATAATCTCGAAGGAATTTTGAGTAATTTTGGAAAGTTTTAAATCGATGGCAATTGTTTTTCAATTTTTTTTGAAACGCCAAAATTATTACAATTTTTTACAACGTTTCGCTCTGATTACAAGCAACTTACGCAAAATCCAGTGGTGGGGACTATCTAGGTTTTTATGAAATTATAATCTCGAAGGAGTTTTGAGTAATTTTGGAAAGTTTTAAGTCGATGGCAATTGTTTTTCATTTTTTTTTGAAACGCGAAATTTATTACAATTTTTCACAACATTTCGCTCGGTTTTCAAGCAACTTACGCAAAAGTGGTGGCGTTCATCTAAGTTTTCATGAAATCATAATCTCGAATGTATTTTGAGTAATTTTGGAAAATTTCAAGTCCATAGCAATGCTGATTATTTGAAGATCTTACAGTATGCACATTTGATATTCCAGATGTTTAAAATTACTAAAAATTGGAACACTCGCGACTTCCATTAAGCAACCATGCTGATCTCTAATGAAGCACTTAAAATATCGTACCAATTAAAATTTGTCATATTTCTGCTGGGGCACGTTAATTGGACCAGAGTTTATCTATTGGGGAAATGCCGAATCGAAGAAATTCGCCATTCATTAGCAAGAGGAACTGGGTGGTCCGTGGGAAAAATTAATACTGTTCAAACTGTCTGAATCCTTAAATACGTGACAAATTAAACATTATAATTATCGAGCTAGAATTGAATGAATTTATAGACTGGTTTAACTTAAAATTGCCTGAATCCCCAAATATTTGATAAATTACGCATTATAATTGTTGAACTAGAGAATTGGCGGAGAATATTAATTTATAAAGAATGTTCTCCCTAGAAATCACAAATTTCGTTAGTGGCTAAACGATGATATTCACATGCATCCAAAAACAAATTTGGGGCTAGTCACGAAGAATTAGTTTTTGAAGATATTTAAAATGCAGCTTTTGAAGTGGGTGCTAAGTGAGCGCCAAACTCCAATGCCCATCCATCTCTCAGCGTCCGCTTAATTATTCACGGAAAATATTCCGTTCCCGCAAATGAATATCAAATGAAGCGTACCGAACAAAAATAGCCAAGAGGGCAATAAATCATAAGCTAATAAATCAAACTCGCCTCACACGACCAGCACATACTGCACACACAACAGACCAAAGTCTAATTAAATTTATTAGCGCGGTGTCATCCAGATCTAGTAGGCCGTCAAGTCATTAGCAAGCGGCGGCTAATTAGCGACCAGCGCGCGGTACCCTTTTCCGCCATTTTCCCTCGTATACATAATTAGCCTTTGCTTTTTTGCCATTGCGGCGCGTTAATTCTCATTCTTTACGCGGTTTCTGGCTGGTCTAGCAGCAGCGAGTGTCTATTGTTTCTGGCGTGCTGCAATCGCTACCGTCTGTGGCAGAGACTTTGTTTCAATTCAGCAGAGTTACGAGCGGAAAATTTTTGCTCAAGATTTTTATTGTGGTTCTTACAAAGGGAAACGTTCTGGTGGTGTACTTTAGATGGTAATGCGCTTCCTTGGTAGGCCGTTGTTTTATTTGTTTACATGTTACATCTGTAATCTGATTATTTAGATATTTGCAAAAGGTTTTCTCGTATGACAAAAGTTGAAAAACATTTAGGTATTGGTCGATTAAACGTTTCAACGCCATCTCATCGATGCAAAATAATGTACATATTTTATAGCAAAATGATAAAAAAAAACATTATTGTTTCCATCAATTGCTGGAAGGAATCCTCGGACATCTTAGTCCGAAAATCTGGACACAGGATTTTTACTGCAGAGAATTAAATGTATTTGCAATATATTTTTACTTCATACCAAGTCACCAGCTTTTTTATGATTGCGTGGAAAGTAATAGATTTAACAATTACTTAAAAACTTGACTGTCATTATTTAGAAAAATCTATCCTAAAAATTGCGTAAAAAATAAGACTAAATTTTATAGACGCGTAACAGTGCCGAAAATACATTTCGGAAATACCTTGAAATCAAACCTACTTATCCCTTATTTAGACTATAATATTTTTTTTTACATTTACATTTACATTACCCCCAATTGCCCGATCAAAGTTGAAAGGTCGCCAACCATTTTTCTTAATAAACTTCCCCCATCAATAACCAACACAAATCATAACCTTAAATGGACAATGACTGGGCGCATATTCGTTAACTTTTTATATTCTCTCTTCGGGACCCACATGGTGGACCTCAATAAATCACGGGGATCACCGTGCCTGATAAAAATAAGTAAGGAAAAAAGTTGAAGGCAAAAAAAAAATAAACGTTCGGTTCTAATTGAATCGGTACTGAACGGAAGAATCGTTGAAGGAAGAAAAGGCGCGCAGTCATGCCCCCATCGTGATGTCCCCATCCGCCGATGGACACGCTAAATAAAAACAACAATAAATCTCAATTGCGCGAAGGAGACGGGAGAGGCTTAATGAGATGGTGAGTTGCACGAAATTAGGGATGCTTTTATTGTGATTGATTTATTCCGTTGTGGGGTTGCGGACAACTTTATCTGGCTGATCGAGTTTACGTGTCACGGCGCTCTTCATCAAGTTATATTAATTGATTTTAATAATAAGGGACAGTCTGGATGCTTTTCCAATAATAATCATCAAACTCCTAAATACCCAATTTCGGAGATCAAAAATCACAAAAGCGTTGATTATTCAAAATATGAAACAAATGCAGACTTTAAGCTTTTACAAAATTGTTTGGTAATTATTGGGCTTTCATATTCCATTTAAATATAAGCACATTAATTACCCAGTTTTTACAATAATCATCATCAAACCCTTAAATAGCCAGTTTCAGCACTCAAAAATCGAAAAAGCGTTGATTGTTCAAAATGTAAAACAAATGCAGACTTTCAGCTTTTACAAAATTATTTAGTAATTATTGGGCTTTTATGTTCTAATTAAATATTAGCACAATAATTACCCAATTTTTACAATAATCATCAAAAAACCTCTAAATAGCCAATATCGGGACTCAAAAATCGAAAAAGCGTTGATTTTTAAAAATGCAAAACAAATGCAGACTTTCACCTTTTACAGAATTGTTTAATAATGATTGAGCTTTAATGTTCCAGTTAAATATAAGCACATTCATTACCCAGCTTTCCCAATAATCATCATCAAACCACTAAATATCCAATTTCTGCACTCAAAAATAAAAAAATGGTTGATTTTTGAAAATGCAAAACAAATGCAGGCTTTCAGCTTTTACAAAATTGTTTAGTAAATATTGGGCTTTCATATCCCAGTTATACATTAGGACTTTAGTTACCTAGTTTTTCCAATAATCATCATCAAACCACTAAATATCCAATTTCATCACTAAAAAATCAAAAAATCGTTGATTTTTAATATTACGAAACAAATACAGACTTTCACCTTTTACAGAATTGTTCAGTAGTTATTAGGCTTTCAAATTCCAGATAAATATAAGCACATTAATTGTCCAGTTTTCTCAATAATCATCATCAAATCTCTAAATGGTCAATTTCATCACTCAAAAATCAAATCGATGATTTTTGATATTGTAAAACAAATGCAGACTTTTAGCTTTTACAAAATTGTTTGGTAATTATGGGGCTTTCATATTCCAAATAAATATAGCCACATTAATTACCCTGTTTTCTCAGTAATCATCATCAAACCTCTAAATGGCCAATTTCTGCACTAAAAAATCAAAAAATCGTTGATTTTTTAAAATGCAAAACAAATGCAGGCTTTCAGCTTTTACAAAATTGTTAAGTAAATGTAGGGCTTTCATATCCCAGTTAGTTATTAGTTATAAGTTCATAATTAGTAACATACTATATGCGTTGTATGATTTTTAGGTTTAGTTAGTCTTTATAGTTTTTCCCTGTAATTGGATTTCGTTTCTGTTGGGAAATAAATTATTATTATTATTATTATTATATATTAGGACTTTAGTTACCCAGTTTTTCCAATAATCATCATCAAACTTCTAAATAGCCAATTTCGGCACTCAAAAATCGAAAAAGCGTTGATTTTTTTAAAGCGAGAAACAAACTCAGACTTTTAGCTTTCGCACAATTAGAAAAAATTAACTCGATATGAAGTACTTTTTTCCTGAGCTGGGCATACGGACTTGCTTCCGATGCGAAAAAAAAAATATTTTAAAAGAACAGCATTGAAATTTTGATTTTTTTAGACACGGAGCCATCGCTGCCCTCGGCCCTTTAATTTTTGCATTTACCTAAGTTTTTAATTTCGCGGTCAATTATCAATTATCGATATCAGTTTAACTGCTTGTAAGAAATGTCTTCATGCGAATTTGTGACTTATTTTCCAAAATTAAAAAAAAAATCACTCATTCTGAATACTACTTCTCTATAAAAATTGGGACTTCTGGAAATAGAGATACGCAAAACTACTTCTGTCGAAAATAGTGCATAAATTGCCCAAAAACGCATAAATAATGAACATTTTTTTAAATTTTTTTTAATTTTTTTTTTCAAGTCCAACAACTCATTTTGAATACAATTTGTTTATAAAAAAAATGTAGGACTTCCGGAAACAGAGATACACAAAACGAGTTTTATCGAAAATATTGTATAAATCGCCTAGAAACGCCTAAATAACGATTTTAAAAAAAAATCAAAATTTTTTTAAAATTTCATTTTCAATTCCAACTCATTCTAAATTCTATTTGTCTATAAAAGAAATTTATAGGACTTCCGGGAACGGATATACGCAAAACGACTTTTGTAGAAAATAGTGCATAAGTCGCTTGGAAACGCCTAAATAACGATTAAAAATTATTATTTTTTATTTAAAAAAAAACATTGTTTTCTTCAAGTCTAACTCATACTGAACACTATTTGTCTATAAACAAATTCTTAATACTTCCGGGAACGGAGATACGACTTTTGTCGAAAATAGTGCATAAATCGCCTGGAAACGTCTAAATAACGATTTAAAAAAAAAACTCTAAATTTTCTTAAAATTTAATTTTGAAGTCCAACTCATTCTAAACTCTATTTGTCTATAAAAGAAATTTGTAGGACTTCCGGAAACGGAGATACGCAAAACGACTTTTGTCGAAAATAGTGCATAAATCGCCTGGAAACGTCTAAATAACGATTAAAAAAAAAATTCAAATTTTTTTAAAAATTCTGTTTTCAAGTCCCACTCATTCTAAACTCTATTTGTTTATAAAAAATTCAGGACTTCCGGATACGTAGATGTGCAAAACGACTTTTGTCGAAAATAGTGCATAGATCGCCTAGAAACGCCTAAATAATGATTTTAAAAAAAAATTCAAAATTTTTTTCGAGTCCAACTCATCCCAAACACTATTTGTCTATAATAAATTTGTAGGACTTCCAGGAACGGAGATACGTAAAACAACTTTTGTCGAAAATAGTGCATAAACCGTCTAAAAACATCTAAATAACGATTAAATAAAAAAAAAAAATTTTTCTTTTTAATTTTAATTCTTCAATTCTACCACATTCTGAACACTATTTGTCTATAAAAAAATGCAGGACTTCCAGAAACGGAGATACGCAAAACTACTTTTATCGAAAATAGTGCATAAATCGCCTGGAAACGCCTCAACACTTTGTTTGTATAATACTTTTATTTATTCGTTTGACTGCAGTTTCGGCAACTCAGCTAGCAATTATCAAAATTAAAGTAAGGTATATATTTTCATTTGAAATTACAGCATTCGAATCGGTGTGTGCGTGTGTTTGTGTTTCATGGCACAAGTTTATAGTTACGTGCTTTGGCGCAGTCGGTAGGATTACATGCGTATGTTTGTATTTCATGGCATACGTTTATAGTTACGTGCTTTGGCGCAGTCGGTAGGATTAATATGCAGTAAATTACGGATAATTTTACATTAGCATAACAAATGTACTAATTTCCTGATAGTTTTTTTAATTTGCAGATTTTTTTTTAGACACTGTCTCGAAAGAGTGCAGTGCACAGCGTGATTAATTTTACAAATAACTTTATGATTTACTTACCACGCTGAGCACTAAAACTCGTTACAAGAGTAACGAAAGAGGAAAGCTCGAGGTTCTAATAGTGTTAAAAAAATAGAATTGTAATTAAGATCAGATTTAAAAATTAAGCTGGAATTAAGTACTTTCTTGTTGTTATTTAAAACAAAATGCATATAAAATTGTTAGGTGATTAATTTTATTTATATATTGTTTAGCACATATTGTAACAAAAATAAATAAATAAATTGTTTTAATAATTCTGTTGCATATGTTGTATTCAATTAATATATGATATATTAACACAAACGGTGGTGGCAGATGACTTCGCAGTCGACGCAAAAAAAAAATTGTTTTAAAAAAATTGTAACAAAAATAAATAAATAATTTTTTGAAATATAATTCTGTTGCATATGTTGTATTCAATTAATATATGATATATTAACACAAACGGTGGTGGCAGATGACCTCGCAGTCGACGCCAAAAACAACAATAACAAAAAATTGTTTTAAAAAAACGACATTAAATTTTGAATTTGCTTAAGTTTTCAATTTCACGTCTTCGTGTGGTTCTGTGTCTCTTAATATTAACGTCGTTGAACTGCTGAATAACTGTCGTGTTAATTTAACGACTCTTAAATTAAATTTAAAAATAAGCTTATTAAGCATTTTTGATATGGCGAAAGACTTAATAACTTTTCACATAAAAAAAAATGTAACTTTATCACTTTGTGTTAATACCGTAACGAAATCGTACCATAATTAATTCGTGGGTCGAATTTAACGGCGCTCACTCGTGCCATAATCGTCCACGATTACAGAAAAATGAAGAAGAAAAAAAATAACAAGAAAGGGCAGCCGAGTCGGTTTTAATTAATTTTTATTGGCGCTTTCAATTAGCGAATCGCTCGGATGTTTCCATAATGAAACTCGAAACGCATGCGTCCTTTTATGGACCCTTTTTTTCATTTGCCGACGTCGTATTTTTCACTACGAAGGGCATCGCGACGCTTGATGTAATTAGGTGTAAGAAAAAAAAAACGATTTAATCACTACGAGTGGGTACAGGCGAGCGCTTGTGCCAGTTGCACCGCGTGCCGTGTGGGTTCGAATCTCAGCTCGGATGAAAGATTTTTCGGGGATCGAGAAGTATGTCGTGACTGAATGGCTCATGCCTAAGTAAAAAAAACAATTTAACAACTTTGTTAAAAGTTCTTAACATAAATAAAATTATCTAATCACTGTGCATCCTCATGCATTTTTGTTGATGCTTATTTAGGGTAATTAATTATTGCCAGAGAATGGAATACATCTTTCTAAGCTACTCAAAAATTAAATAAATAAATAAATTAATAAGGATATAAGTTTATGATTTTTTATACATTTTCCAAGAGCTTGTTATTGTAAAGCTCGACTCTGAAAAGACCATAAAATCTAAATATCCTGATTCATATTTGAGTAGTTTATTTCTAAAAAAAATTTTCTAGATTTTACTACTTAATATAAAATCTCAAAGCGACCTGTCACAAACTTTCAAGTTTTGTCAACTTGAAGTCAAAAAATTCGCAAAGAGATTAGAAAAATATATTATAAAATCACAAAGCGACCTTTCACAAATTTTCAAGTTTTGTCAACTTGAAGTCAAAAAATTCGCTAAGAGATTAGAAAAATATATAAAAACGATTGCGTTTTTATATATTTTTTTAACCGCTTAGCGAATTTTTTGACTTCAAGTTGACAAAACTTGAAAATTTGTGAAAGGTCGCTTTGTGATTTTATAATAAGCAGAAACTAGTAGCGATTTGAAGTATAACTGACGTGACTGAAAGGCACCTGCCAAAGTAAAAAAAAAAATTGAAGTATTTTTGGAAATTAACTGTTCATTTCAGGAAATCTACATAAAAATTAACAGAGATAAATAAATCAAAAAGTAAACAACAAATCATGTTGAAATTGTTCCAAATCTGGGCACGCACCAAAAAACGATGTCGTAACGAACGACGAGCAATAACAAACGAACAACGCCCAGCAGAAATAAGGCCAAAAAGGAGGAGAGGTGATTAATGGGGAGGGACGCGGAAAAAAAATTCCCGAATGCGACGAGATAGCCTTTGATTAGTGAGTGTGCTTTGTGGTGAAATTTTAAAATTACTGCGCACGAACGCACAAAGTAATGAGCTTTGTACGAGTGTTGGTATGTGTGTGTGTGTGTGTTTGTGTGTGCAAACCCATAAATACGTTAGATTTCGTTTGGCTTTGATTTATTACGGCGGCCGTTACTCATAATGGCAGACATTTATAACGTTTGCGCTATCCTCCTTTTGGCTCGTTAAGTGATGGAATTGAATTAAAATTTAAATGGAATATCAAAATAACGAGAAAAATCGATTGCCGCTATAAAATTTCAGCTAGCTAAAATAGTTTGAAAATTTCGATTTTTTTTCAGACTTTGAAAGGCCGCAGCGGCTAAACGAAGACTCCAAATCGAGCGCGGTTTGCAAATCCGTGCTCCTTGCGTACAAATTATTCGGATTTAATGAAAATTGGCGATTTTTAAATTTTGAAGCAAACCTGAAAAACTTCTTTGAAATGATTTTCTGAAGAAACCACTGGTTCGATTGGGGGTTTCTATACATCACTGGAAAGATCCCTTCAAGTCGCTTCAGAAAATGTCCTTTCGCAAGAACAAATGGAAATTTGAAGCCCGTGACGCGCCAGCAAAGAAAACTCGAAAATGGAAAAAATTGAAAAAATTAACTCTTTTGATAATCATCGTAGACCCTTACGTAATACCTTTTTCTTCATCAGAAGAACGAGCTGAATTTCATCTAGTAAAAAATGCAAAAAAGTTAGCAAGTCACCATGAACAAAATTTAAAAAAAAGTCGCTTTATAGAAAATTTTGAAAAAAGTCGTTTTTTTCAGATTTTGAACGGTCATACCGGCTAAACGAAGAATCCAAATCGAACGGGGCTTTTTGGGTGCAAGTTAGTCGGATTCAATTAAAATTGGCGATTTTAAATTTTTGACTAAAACGTGAAATTCGACAGAAGGGTCCCCCCTTTTTACTTTTGCTCAAAAATTGGTTTTAAAATGATTTCCTGAAGAAACCAATGGTTCGATTCGGGGTTTCTATACATCACTAGAAAGATCCCTTCAAGACGCTTCGGAAAATGTACTTTTGCAAGAACAAATATCAATTTGAAGCGTGTGACGCATGCGCAAAGAAAACTTCAAAATGGAAAAAATTGGAAAAACCAACTTTTTTAATAATCATCCTAGATCAGTGTCCTTGAAAATTTCGAAATTCACTCAAAATGTATTCGAGATTTATTTCGTCAAAATCTACAAGCTGTAGATCTACTAGATTTCGGAATAATTTTATGTGAACAATGAGTAAAATTGTGAAAAATTGTAATCATTTTAGTGGCTCGAAAAAAATATAAAAACAATTGCCATCGACTTGAAACTTTTTAAATTTACTTAAAATATATTCGAGATTTATTTCGTCAAAATCTACAAGTTGTAGATCCACGAGATTTCGGGATAATTTTATGTGAACAATGAGTAAAATTGTGAAAAATTGTAATCATTTTAGTGGCTCGAAAAAAATATAAAAACAATTGCCATCGACTTGAAACTTTTTAAATTTACTTAAAATATATTCGAGATTTATTTCGTCAAAATCTACAAGTTGTAGATCCACGAGATTTCGGGATAATTTTATGTGAACAGTGAGTAAAATTGAGAAAAATTGTAATAATTTTAGTGGCTCGAAAAAAATATAAAAACAATTGCCATCGACTTGAAACTTTTTAAATTTACTTAAAATATATTCGAGATTTATTTCGTCAAAATCTACAAGTTGTAGATCTACGAGATTTCGGGATAATTTTATGTGAACAGTGAGTAAAATTGAGAAAAATTGTAATAATTTTAGCGGCTTGAAAAAAATATAAAAACAATTGCCATCGACTTGAAACTTTTTAAATTTACTTAAAATATATTCGAGATTTATTTCGTCAAAATCTACAAGTTGTAGATCTACGAGATTTCGGGATAATTTTATGTGAACAGTGAGTAAAATTGAAAAAAATTGTAATCATTTTAGCGGCTTGAAAAAAATATAAAAAACAATTGCCAACGACTTGAAAATTTCCAAAATTACACAAAATTCATTCAAGATTGAATAATCGAAAAGTTGCATTAATTTATTTACTAGATTTTGGAGTTATTTAACTTTAAGTAAATTTGGAAAAATTGCAAAAATTTTGGTGACTCGAAAAAAATACACAAACAATTGCCAGCGACTTGAAAATTTTCAAAATTACTCAAAATCTATTCAAGATTAGATAAGTGAAAAGTTGTATTAATTTCTTTACTAGATTTTAGAGTTATTTAAATTTAACTTGAAGTAAATTTGGAGAAATTTCAATAATTTTAGCGACGCGAAAAAATAAAAAAAAACCATTGCGAACGACTTAAAAAATTCCAAAATTACACAAAATCAATTCGAGATTAGATAAGCGAAAAATTGCATTAATTTCTGTACTATATTTTGGAGTTATTTCATTTTAACGTATAAAGAATAAAATATTATTAGTTTTGCCAAAAAAATAATTATGCAGATTTATCCATCACAAAAATTATTGAAAATTAATTGTATTTTGATGTTTTACAAAAAAGTAGAAACATCGATTAGTCAATTTTTGAGAAATTTGAGCGCCAAGATGAGAAATTGCATTTTATGTAGCGAAAACAAAAGATTACGTATGGCAATTGCCGACTTGCCCATTACAAAAATTATTCAAAATTGATTATATTTTGATGTTCTATGAAAAAGTAGAAACATCGATTGGTCAATTTTTGAGAAATTTTAGCGTCAAGATGAGAAATTGTATTTTTTTGCAGCGAAAACAAAAGATTATGAATTTTGCCGAAACCATTGCAAGTGCAGGTTTGCCCATTACAAAAATTATTCAAATCGATTGTTGTTTTGATGTTTTGTTTAAAATAGACACATGGATGGGTCAATGTAGCTTAGAAATATTTAAATAACTTTTTTTTTATTTTAGAGTTTAACGAAAAATGTTTCAAATAAAATTTATTTGATTAGAAGGGCTTCACATAACATTGAATTTGTCTACGTTGCCACGTTTACGCGCAATGATGCACAACTTGAGTTTTTTTTTAGCGGTGACCTCTATTTTTTTCTTCAATATTGAAATCAGCAGATCATTTTGAATTCACTTATCACATTGAATGTTTTTTAAATGACCACGTATACGCGCAATAATGTCCAACTTCAGTTTTTTTAACGGTGACCTATACTTTTTTCTTCATTTTTGAAATCAAAATCCTTTTTCGAACAACTTATATAGTCAACTATATCGTTAATACAAATTATAAATATTAGCGAGCCCAATTGTGATCCCTGTGGGATACCTGTAGCTTAGAAATATTGAAATAACTCTTTTATTTTATAGTTTAGCGAAAAATGTTTCAAATAAAATTTGTTTGGTTAGAAGGGCTTCATATAAATATTACTTTGAATTTTTGCTGCGTTGCCACGTTTACGCGCAATGATAAACAACTTCATTTTTTAGTGGTGACCTATATTTTTTTTCTTCAATTTTGAAATCAGCCGATCATTTTGAATTCACTTATCACATTGAATTTTTTCTACGTGATCACGTGTACGCGCAATGATGTACAACTTCAGTTTTTTAACGGTGACCTATATTTTTTCTTCATTTTTGAAATCAACAGCCTTTTTCGAACAACTTATATTGTCAACTATATCGTTTATACAAATTATAAATATCAGCGGGCCCAATTTTGATCCCTGCGGGATACCTGTAGCTTAGAAATATTGAAATAACTCTTTTATTTTGGAGTTTAGCGAAAAATGTTTCAAATAAAATTTGTTTGGTTAGAAGGGCTTCGTATAAATATTACATTGAATTTCTGCTACGTTGCCGCGTTTACGTGCAATGATGCACAACTTCATTTTTTTAGTGGTGACCCGTACTTTTTTCTTCACTTTTGAAATCAGCGGGTATTTTCGAACGACTTATAAAGAATAAGATTTTTTAGAAATGTAATGGCCACATTCTTATCGCTGTAAACGTTTTTGCTTGAATAATAGTTTATTCTAATTTGTTAATTGTTGTTTACAATGGAAGATCATTAGTCGAATGATGAGCAGAAGAGTTCCATTACGTTACATTACATTACGTCCAGATCTCATATAAACCGAACCGCGCCAGGTTGTATTGTGTTGTTCATGCACATGCATTCGTATGCATGTGTGCACGTGCATGTGCATGTAGTGGACGTGATAGGCAGGGACCACACACGTAGATGAGGCTGTGAACTGATCTGATCCTCGGACAACTTTACACGGCTACATTTAGTTAGAGCCGAGAGTAAATAATGTGTTCATTAGTCTGCCCATTACATATGACGTGTGGTCTCGTTCGGGGAAGATGATACACACACACAGCACACTCTTCTGCACTGTCTGTCTCTATGTATATTTAATGCCTATAATGATCGAACCGATAATATCTGTAAGAATATTAAAATGAGACACAGGTGACGGGATTATTTACGTTCGAATCCCACACGCCCGTCAGCCTCGGATTTAATGCGAGATGAATGTATTCATCTCAACTCAATATTTGGAATGGTGAGGTGTCGTTTTGCGAAACAGATTAACAATTAATTTAGAGATTGTTCATGTTATTAACTCTAACGCTTGAGGCGTGTGGCGGTAAAGTTTGCGCTAAGTGAGAGAGCGCTATAACAAAACTACGCGTCACCGCATCACCGATTTGCAGTTGAGTCATCACTTCGCGACCGATTCTGTGTCTACAACTGATTTTTGGCATTCACAGTCAGTATATTTTAGATTAATTTTGACTTGCGTAAAACTGATTTTGTTGATTTTTCAAGGTACAAATTCTGTTGCAGCGACATCAAAAAATCGTTACAAGCATGCAACACACCGATAAATGTCATTCGAACAAGATGGGGCGTGCGCAAAGATTAGCCTCGTTATCGGGGTGTGCAAATTGAATCGGGCAATAAATCCACGTTGGCAGTTAATAAAAGTGTAATTCCGATTAAATGGACTGTTCCATTCGATGTAGATCACACCCACGCAGACGCGTTATTAAATCATAGAGCATCCAGCCCCTCGTTATCGCGATTAGCCCCGGCATTAACCGCCATTATCACCCCCGGGGAGCCGCGGATGGCGGCGGGGGCGGTTTGCTACAGGGTGTGATTTATACTCCAACCCCCCTGCGCCGAAAACCACCCCTGGACTCCCCTGTCTGCACACAATGCTTACAAACCAACACACACACACACACACACATAGAGAATGGAACTCAGCCACCTCCGATATTAATTACTTCCCCGTAATAGGGGTTATCCAGGCCGGTATTTATGTGTTTATATTTCCCTCCGGCGGCTATTTTAAAAATGCAGGAATTATGGCCCCCTGCTATACAACAACGACGGCTACTTTCAAATAGATTAAACCGCTAATTCTATAAGCTTTTAACATGCGATATTACCAACACACACACACGGATCACTAATACTTTTCCGCCCCTTATAATTACGGAAGAATATACTACCGTTGGGGATAATTATTGTGCCGTTTTAATTAAAAATAATAACACAGTTTCCATTCACGATGTGCTGACGGGAAATTATATGATTTCATTAGGTTTTAAGTGAATGAGCTAACAGATTGCAAACTAAAAACGTAATATTACTGCAATAACTAACTATCGATCATATGTAAAGAAGCATTACTGCTCAGGATTGTTTCCAGTGTTTTTTTTTTCGGGAAATCACTTCAAATGCATTTTTTTGATCAAAACTTACTTGCGATTTCGTCAAAATTTTCCAATCGCCAATTTTGATCGAATCATTTGCACACATTTATTTGCACACAAGAAATACAGATTTGATTAGGATTCTTCGTTTAGCCGCTACGGCCATTCAAAGTCTGAAAAAAACGACTTTTTCAAAAATTTTCAACATGTTCATGGTGACTTGCTAACTTTTCTGCATTTTTTCCTAGATGAATTTTTTTAACGCCAATCGATTTAGCTCGTTCAAGGAACACCGATTTGCAAACCGCGTTTGATTTGAATTCTTCGTTTACCGAGAAAAAAAGAAGATTTTTTTAAAATCTAGGCATTTCGAGTCGAATTAAGCACTATTTTCGACAAGTGTCACTTTGCATATCTAAAAATTTAGACAAATAGTTCTCAGGATGAGTGAAAATAATTAATTAATTAATTTTAAATAATTTTGAAAATTTTCAAGCCGTTGGCAATTGTTTGTATATTTTTTTTCGAGTCACCAAAGTTATTGCAATTTTTTCAAATTTAAATAACCCCAAATTCTAGTACCTAAATTCATGCAACTTTTCACATATTTAATCTTGAATGAATTTTGAGTAATTTTGGAAATTTTGAAGTCGTTAGCAATTTTTTTTATATTATTTTTCGTGTCACTAAAATTATTGCAGTTTTTCCAAATTTACTCAAAGTTAAATATAAATAACTCAAAAATCTAGTAAAGAAATGAATGCAACTCTTTACTTATTTAATCTTGAAAGAATTTTGGAAATTTTTAAGTAGCTGGCAATTGTTTTTAAATTTTTTCGCGTCACTAAAATTATTGCAATTATTCCAAATTTACTTCAAGTTAAATTGAAACAACTTTAAAATACAGTAATGAAATTAATGCAACTTTTCACTTATCTAATCTTGAATGGATTTTGAGTAATTTTGGAAATTTTCAAGTCGTTGGCAATTGTTTTTATATTTTTTTCGAGTCACTAAAATTATTGCAATTTTTCCGAATTTACTTCAAGTTAAATTTAAATAACTTTAAAATCTTGTAAATTAATTAATGCAACTTTTCACATATTTAATATTGAATGAATTTAGTGTAATTTTGGAAATTTTCAAGTCGCTGGCAATTGTTTTTATATTTTTTTCGAGTCGCCAAAGTTATTGCGATTTTTCCAAATTTACTTCAAGTTAAATTGAAATAACTCCAAAATATAGTAAATAAATGATTGCAACTTTTCACATATTTAATCTTGAATAAATTTTAAGTAATTTTGAAAAAATTTAAGTCGTTGGCAATTGTTTTTATATTTTTTTTCGCGTCACCAAAGTTAATGCATTTTTCAAAATTTTAAATTTAAACAACTCCAAAATCTACTAAAGAAATTAATTCAACTCTTCACTTATCTAATCTTAAATGAATTTTAAATAATTTTGAAAATTTTCAAGTCGTTGGCAATTCTTTTTATATTTTTTTCGAGTCGCCAAAGTTATTGCGATTTTTCCAAATTTACTCAAAGTTAAATTTAAATAACTCCAAAATCTAGTAAATAAATTAATGCAACTTTTCGCTTATTTAATCTCAAATGAATTTTGAGTAATTTTGGAAATTTTTAAGTCGTTGGCACTTGTTTTAATATTTTTTCGAGCCACCAAAAATATTGCAATTTTGCCAAATTTACTCTAAAATCTAGTAAAGAAATTAATGCAACTCTTCACTTATCTAATTTCGAATGGATTTTGAGCAATTTTGGAAATTTTCAAGTCGCTGGCAATTGTTTTTATATTTTTTTGGAGCCACTAAAAATATTGCAATTTTTCCAAATTTACTTCAATTTAAATTAAAATAACTCTAAAATAAAGTCAAGAAATTAATGCAACTTTTCACTTATCTAATCTTGAATGGATTTTGAGTAATTTTGGAAATTTTTAAGTTATTGGCAATTGTTTCTATATTTTTCCTGACCACCAAAAATATTGCAATTTTTCCAAATTTACTCAAAGTTAAATTTAACTAACTCCAAAATCTAGTGAAGAAATTAATGCAACCTTATACTTATCTAATCTTGAATGGATTTTGAATAATTTTGGAAATTTTCAAGTCGTTGGCAATTGTTTTTAAATTTTTTTCGAGTCACTAAAATTATTGCAATTTTTCCAAATTTACTCAAAGTTAAATTGAAATAACTCCAAAATCTACTAAAGAAATAAATGCAACTCTTCACTTATCTAATCTTGAAAGGATTTTAAGTAATTTTGGAAATTTTTAAGTTGTTGGCAATTGTTTTCATATTTTTTTCGAGCCACCAAAAATATTGCAGTTTTTCAAAATTTACTCAAAGTTAAATTTAAATAACTCCGAAATCTTGTGAAGAAATTAATGCAACCTTTTACTTATCTAATCTTAAATGGATTTTGAGTAATTTTGGAATTTTTCAAGTTGTTGGCAATTGTTTTTATATTTTTTTCGATCCACCAAAAATATTGAAATTTTTCCAAATTTACTCAAAGTTAAATTTAAATAACTCCGAAATCTTGTGAAGAAATTAATGCAACCTTTTACTTATCTAATCTTGAATGGATTTTAAGTAATTTTGGAAATTTTTAAGTCGTTGACAATTGTTTTTTATATTTTTTTGCGTCATTAAAATTATTGCAATTTTTCTAAATTTACTTCAAGTTAAATTTAAATAACTCTAAAATCTAGTAAATAAATTAATGCAATTTTTTACTGATTTCTTCTTGAGTGGATTTTGAATAATTTTGGGAATTTTCAAGTCGTTGGCAATTGTTCTTATATTTTTTTCGAGTCACCAAAGTTATTGCGATTTTTTCAAATTTACTTCAAGTTGAATTTAAATAACTGCAAAATCTAGTAAATAAATTAATGCAACTTTTCGCTTATTTAATCTTGAATGAATTTTGAGTAATTTTGGAAATTTTTAAGTTGTTGGCAATTGTTTTTATATTTTTTTCGAGCCACCAAATATATTGCAATTTTTCCAAATTTACTCAAAGTTAAATTTAAATAACTCCAAAATCTAGTAAATAAATTAATGTAACTCTTCACCTATGTAATCTTGAATAAATTTTGTGTAATTTTGGAAACTTTCGAGTCGTTGGCACTTGTTTTAATATTTTTTTCGAGCCACCAAAAATATTGCAATTTTACCAAATTTAGTCTAAAATCTAGTAGAGAAATTAATGTAGCGCTTCACTTATCTAATCTTGAATGCATTTTGAGTAATTTTGAAAATTTTTAAGTCGTTGGCAATTGTTTTTATATTTTTTTCGTGTCGCCAAAAATTTTGCGATTTTTCCAAATTTACTTAAAGTTAAATTTAAATACCTCCAAAATCTAGTAACGAAATTCATGCAACTCTTCACTTATATAATCTTGAATATATTTTGAGTAATTTTGGAAACTTTCAAGTCGTTGGCACTTGTTTTAATATTTTTTTCGAGCCACCAAAAATATTGCAATTTTACCGAAATTACTCTAAAATCTAGTAAATAAATTAATGCAACTCTTCACTTAACTAATCTTGAATGCATTTTGAGTAATTTTGAAAAATTTTAAGTCGTTGGCAATTGTTTTTATATTTTTTTCGTGTCGCCAAAAATATTGCGATTTTTACAAATTTACTCGAAGTTAAATTTAAATAACTCAAAATCTAGTAAATAAATTAATGCGACTCTTCACTTATCCAATCTTAAATAGATTTTGAGTAATTTTGTAAACTTTCGAGTCGTTGGCACTTGTTTTAATATTTTTTTCGAGCCGCCAAAAATATTGCAATTTTACCAAATTTACTCGAAAATCTAGTAAAGAAATTAATGCAACTCTTCACTTATCTAATCTTGAATGCATTTTGAGTAATTTTGAAAATTTTTAAGTCGTTGGCAATTGTTTTTATATTTTTTTCGTGTCGCCAAAAATATTGCGATTTTTACAAATTTACTCGAAGTTAAATTTAAATAACTCAAAATCTAGTAAATAAATTAATGCGACTCTTCACTTATCCAATCTTAAATAGATTTTGAGTAATTTTGTAAACTTTCGAGTCGTTGGCACTTGTTTTAATATTTTTTTCGAGCCGCCAAAAATATTGCAATTTTACCAAATTTACTCGAAAATCTAGTAAAGAAATTAATGCAACTCTTCACTTATCTAATCTTGAATGCATTTTGAGTAATTTTGAAAATTGAATTTGAATTGTTTGTATATTTTTTTCGAGTCGCCAAAGTTATTGCAATTTTTCCAAATTTACTTCAAGTTAAATTTAAATAACTCAAAATTCTAGTACATATTTTAATTAAACTTCTCGCTTATTTAATCTTGAATGCACTTTGAGTAATTTTGGAAATTTTCAAGTCGATAGCAATTGTTTTTATATTTTTTTCGCGCTACCAAAAATTGCGTCTCAGCTTGAAAATTTTAGAACTTCGAATTGCCGTAGCGGCTAAACGAAGAATCCAAATCGAACGCAGATTACAAATCTGTGCTCCTCGGGTGCAAGTTAGTCGGATTCAATTAAAATTGCCGATTTTTATTTTTTTACGAAAACGTGAAAATCGATAGAAGGGTCCCCCCTTCTTACTTCTGCTCAAAAACTGTCTTTGAAATGATTTCCTGAAGAAACCACTGGTTCGATTCGGGGTTTCTACACGTGGAAATATTCCTTTAAGATATGTACTTTCGCAAGAACAAATGTTAATTTGAAGGCTGTGACGTGCGAACAAAGAAAACTCGAAAATGTATCAAATCAAGCAATACAATAACAGTAATAGGTATCCAAATAGGAAAGTTGGAACGAAGAGGACGTAAGAAGACGAAGAAGAAACGAAAGAGAGGCATCCGAGAAATGCGTGCCAGTAGCGTCGGTAGTGGGGCGGCGTGCCATTGACAAATATCCAGAGCCGAGCGGCGACTTGGGTGGCCGCACGTCAATGACAGTCTCACTCACACACGTACAATCACAACACGTCGTTTACCATTGTCCAGCTAATGGCCAATTTATAACGATTTACTAAATAAATACCGCGCTCTCTACCTTTCTCTCTCCGGAGGACGGGAGGAGAGCCGAGGGCCGGCGATGGGACAAAGACGACATTTATTATATCCAATAATCGTTTCATTTCAAAAGTCGCATGCTCAAACGGTGACTGCGCACGGTTTTTAAGTCATTATTAATCATTCCGTTTGATATAAATAAAATCTAATTGAAAATTATGCACGATATGGATTTAATTATCTGGAATAAATTTTCTTAATTATTTTTTATTCCAATAGTTTTTATCAAACCGATGCAAATTCGTAAGCAACTGCGGCGTAACTGTATCATCGACATTCACAAAATTTAGCAACATTTTTTTAATAAATTCTTAAAACATTTTTCGCCAGTTACTTTGGTCTAGGAAGATAAATCGTTCTTTCTTTCTTCAAAAAAGGAGGGGTGGGATATATAGTACAAGTGACCATCAACATGTTCCACGAGCCACCACTGGTTATAACTGTTCGTAGTTAAAGATGCGTTAAAAATTGATCATTTTCTAAAATAAATAAAAAAATTATAGAAATTGTTTAAAAATTTTGAAATAATTCTATACAACTCCTTAATTATTATATTTTAAGAATATAATCAATTTGTTAAATTCCAATAATTTTTTAATGGGTTATAACAGTTCTTAGTTCAACGTGCATTTTTTAATTGCGTTCAAAATTGAGCATTTTCTAAAATAAATAAAAAATATTAAGAATTGTTTAAAAATTCTGAAATAATTCTACACAACTCGTTAATTATTATATTTTAAGAATATAATCAACTTCTTAAATTCCAATAATAATTTAATGGGTTATAACAGTTCTTAGTTAAACGTGCATTTTTTAATTGCGTTCAAAATTGAGTATTTTGTAAAATAAATAAAAAATATTAAAAATTGTTTAAAAATTCTGAAATAATTCTCTACAACTTCTTAATTATTATATTTTAAGAATATAATCAACTTCTTAAATTCCAATAATGTTTTTAACGGGTTATAACAGTTCTTAGTTAAACGTGCATTTTTTAATTGCGTTCAAAGTTGAGCATTTTCTAAAATAAATAAAAAATATTAAAAACTGTTTAAAAATTCTGAAATAATTCTAAACAACTCCTTAATTATTATATTTTAAGAATATAATAAACTTCTTAAATTCCAATAATTTTTTAATGGGTTATCACAGTTCTTAGTTAAACGTGCATTTTTTAATTACGTTCAAAGTTGAGCATTTTCTAAAATAAATAAAAAATATTAATAATTGTGTAAAAATTCTGAAATAATTCTACACAACTCCTTAATTATTATATTTTTAGAATATAATCAACTTGTTAAATTCCAATAATTTTTTAATGGGTTATAACTGTTCTTACTTAAACGTGCATTTTTTAATTGCGTTCAAAATTGAGTATTTTCTAAAATAAATAAAAAATATTAAAATCTCTTTAAAAATTCTGAAATAATTCCACACAACTCCTTAATTATTATATTTTAAGAATATAATCAACTTCTTAAATTCCAATAATTTTTTAATAGGTTATAACAGTTCTTAGTTAAACATGCATTTTTTAATTGCGCTCAAAATTGAGTATTTTCTAAAATAAATAAAAAATATTAAAAATTGTTTAAAAATTCTGAAATAATTCTACACAACTCCTTAATTATTATATTTTAAGAATATAATCAACTTGTTAAATTTCAATAATTTTTTAATGGGTTATAACAGTTGTTAGTTAAGCGTGCATTTTTTAATTGCGTTCAAAATTGAGCATTTTCTAAAATAAATAAAAAATATTTTATTGTTTAAAAATTCTGAAATAATTCTACACAACTCCTTAATTATTATGTTTTAAGAATATAATCAACTTCTTAAATTCCAATAATTTTTTAATGGGTTGTAACAGTTCTTAGTTAAACGTGCATTTTTTATTGCGTTCAAAATTGAGCATTTTCTAAAATAAATAAAAAATATTAAAAATTGTTTAAAAATTCTGAAATAATTCTACACGACTCCTTAATTATTATATTTTAAGAATATAATCAACTTTTTAAATTCAAATAATTTTTTAATGGGTTATAACAGTTCTTAGTTAAACATGCATTTTTTAATTGCGCTCAAAATTGAGTATTTTCTAAAATAAATAAAAAATATTAAAAATTGTTTAAAAATTCTGAAATAATTCTATACAGTTCCTTAATTATTATATTTTAAGAATATAATCAACTTCTTAAATTCCAATAATTTTTTAATGGGTTATAACAGTTCTTAGTTAAACATGCATTTTTTAATTGCGCTCAAAATTGAGTATTTTCTAAAATAAATAAAAAATATTAAAAATTGTTTAAAAATTCTGAAATAATTCTACACAACTCCTTAATTATTATATTTTAAGAATATAATCAACTTTTTAAATTCAAATAATTTTTTAATGGGTTATAACAGTTCTTAGTTAAACGTGCATTTTTAAATTGCAAACTGATGTTTTCACTGGAGACATTCATGACGTCTCCATTCATCCTCAACGACAGCATAAATTATTTCACAATGCCCCAGCTTCACAATCTCCTAATGGGATCATCTCCATACGGTTATGCAAATACGCATAAAGCAACCGAATTGAATTCTTCCACCATCGAAAATAATTAATCACGCTGATTAAGTCATTGACGCGCGGAGACATCCTTCATATCTTCTTCTTCATCATAACTAACCGCGATGAAATATGTGTTCGTGTCCCACCTTTATACAAGCGAGAGGAACGTATTCATTAATGCGTCGCGGCCATTGGACGCACCCACGCACTTTTTTGGATAAAATCGGAATTAAGGAGCCCGTAAATCAATTAAGGACCAACCCCATTATTCTGTGGACTTCCCCGCACTATATCACGCCAAACCGCACACCACCACCGTTCGGTATTGACCCACCCTGACACTTTTATGCCTCGCCGACACGCAACCGGCCGTAAACACTTATTTTATTTAACCCCTTGTCCGAGAGCCCCTCGGGGCGGATTCGATTCATTAATTTATTGGAAATAAAAAGAAACGGCGGGAAGTGGTATTATCGATTGATTCGTTAATTAATGTGATTGAATTTTGAAGCAGAAGTGAATTGCTGATACAACACGATTATCAATTAGTGTAATGATGTGATATTATTTTATAATATCGACTTGATGGTATCACTGCCATTTATATTTATGTTTTCATGGTTTAATTTCAATTAAAATCATATTTTAAATGTACATCGAGCGTTGCGTAAACTCGGATGAAACTGACGTTTAAAACGTCAAAATTATGAAAGATGGTAAAATTATACTTCAAATTCAAAAACTCAGTTTACTCAAAAACTAAATGGATTTCGAAAAAAACTTATTCTTTATAAGTTGTTCATTGTAACATTCTCTACAATTATTATTAACATAAATTTGCTGTAACTATTATCGTATTATAAACCAAAAATTAAAAAAATAATAATAAATTTTTTTCTCAAATAAAAATGATTTTATGAAAAATGTTTTCAAGCAAAAGATGTTTATTTCTTTGTTGTCTTTAAAGTTTATTTAAATGTTTTTGTGCTATTTTTCATATTTAAGAAAATATTGACAAAAAACAAAAAACAGTTAAGGTAAACACCCACTTCCGGTGTACGAAATTTTACCAAAAGTTTTTCGGTTCTTCGGATTATCAAATAAGACTTATGTTCAAAGTTTCATACCAATTGCTTTATTAGTTTTTGAGATACAGCACGCAGAGACAGACACACACCAACAACAAAAAAAAAATCCAGATAATTTTGAAATTACAATATTTTTGCATTTTTATGCGTACTTCTTAACACTAACTAAACTATTAAAAACAATGGTATAATAAATTAAGTTAAGATGGTAAGAATTAACTTTTGGTCGGCCCTCCCTCGTTACATTTAATAGCTTCAAACTATCTTATTTAAAATACCGCCAAAAATAATTACCTTCTCATTGTCTGCCATAATTAGGTGTTTATCTATTCGTCGGCGTAATTAGATTACACGATCATAAATAATCCCAAAACGTATGAAATTCTACCGCAAGAAATACCGCCGCAACCATTAGAACCGATTTCAAATTTTCGTAACGTTTTAATTGAAAAATTATACATTTCATTTGACTAATTAACATTCATTACTAATGCACGCGGGTTTTAATGCTCATCCAGAAATGATTACTGTTCGAGTACCCCTTCTTACTTTTTCTCAAAAATTGGCTTTGAGATAATTTCCTGAAGAAACCACCGGTTCGATTCCGTGTTTCTACACACCACTGGAAAGATCTCTTCAAGACGCCTCGGAAAATGTACTTTCGCAAGAACAAATGTCAAATTGAGGCCCGTGACGCGTCATCAAAGAAAACTCGAAAATGGAAAAAATCGAAAAAATCAACTTTTTTAATAATCATCGTAGACTATTGAAGTTTACCTTCTTTTCATCAGAAAGACGAGAGAAATTGATTGCCGTTAAAAAATTTCAGCTAACTTCAATAGCAAAAAAATTAGTCAGTCACAGTGAACATTTTAGAAAATTTACAAAAATAATTGATTTTTCAGATTTTGATCGGCCGTAGCGGCCAAACGAAAACTCCAAATTGAACGCGGTTTGCAAATCTGAGCTCCTCGTACGTCAATTAGTCGGATTAGAGATTTTTAATTTTTGACGAAAACACGAAAAAAAGACATGAGTAAACCCCTTGGAAATTCGAGTGAACTCACCGTGAACAGGTCATAAACAATCTAAAGTGTTGGATCTCGGTGAATAATTGCATCATTGCTTAATAACCTCTGCTATAGTAACTGTAGTGACTACTTCGTATATCAGTACATATAAATAGTAAGTAATTATACTCTATTTAAAATAATTCACTATTAACCTCAAATAGATTACCCGCACCTATTTGATTTAGAGGTTAATCGCACGAGGAATTTTTAATTGTCTTCACCTTTGTTTACATTTCTTGTCACCTTTCCGTGGTCTATTCTTCCCTGTTCGTCTCTTTATTAGTCACCACGAAAGACCGCGTGGGTGTGAAGAGTGTATCCCTGTGCAATCATTTCCCCATTGTTATTATAATTACATATATTTAGTAAAATTTTTTTTTAATATACTAAATTAAATAACCAAAATGGTTAATTTGTGCGGAATTTGTGATAAAGCGGTCACTCCTAACACACCATACATTAAATGTAATGGTGTATGTTGCAAACATATTCATAGTAAATGCACCGAGTTGAGCGCATCGGAATTCTCCAATATTATTTTTTCCAAATCTAAATGGTGTTGCAAAAAATGTACTCCGGGCTCAACGGCCGAGCCGTCCGTATCGATTGATTCTTTGTATAAGTTAATAACTGATCAATTTAATATATTTAGAGCTGAATTAAATGAATTAAAAATATCCATCACAAGCAGATTTGATAACATCGAATCGCGTCTAATAGTCCTCGAAAGCAGGCATACTGATTATGAATCGCAGTTATCTGCAATAAAAAGTGGGCCCGTGGAGAATCACGAAGACATTTTGGCGGAATTAGAAGATAGGCGTATCAGATTGTTTAATACTATCCTCTTTGATCTTGTTGAATCTTCGTCTTCAGATAAACACGAATGCATTAATCACGATTTTAAGGCAGTCAGCAACATACTTGTGTCGCGCAATATAGACACTAAACCGATTAAAATGATCAGATTAGGGAAAAAGTTAAATGTTAAGAGTCCTAGGCCATTAAAAATCATCTTTAATTCGCAAGAGGAAGCGAAGGAAGTTCTTAGAAGCAACTCTACTAAAGGACCCGAGGACCGTTACTTATTTCAATCTGATCGCACTAAAAAACAGGTGGAATACTACAAAAATCTCAAAAGTGAACTGGATAGAAGGAAGAGCGAAGGAGAAACTAATTTGCGAATTGCATATCGCAACGGAGCACCTTATATAACTGTAACCAGCAACTCTAATCAACTCCAAAAAAACTGAGCATTTACTTTCAGAACTGCAGCGGTATTAGAACTAAACTAAAAGAATTTGTAAATAATGTTAATACTTCAGACTACGATTTAATTATTATTATTGAAACATGGCTGTACGAAAATATCTTAAATAGTCAACTTCAACTTTCTAATTATAACATTTATAGATGCGAACGTTCCATATGCGGCGATATCAGAGGTGGTGGAATCTTGATTGCAATTAAAAAATGCTTTACATCTTCTCTTATTTCATCTGATAATACTATTGAAAACTTGTTTGTTTCGTTAAAACTTAATAATATTTTATACATTGTGGGCGGTGTTTATATTCCTCCAGCTTCGTCATTTGATAAATACCAACGTCATTGTAATCAGTTAGAAGATCTATGCGAGCATTATAATTGTAGCAATCTCTTAATTTGTGGTGATTATAATTTACCTCACATAAAATGGGACAATATGACTAATGTAACCCCATGCGCTATCACCAATGTTCTGCTTAACTGTTATAATTTTTTAAATGCTCATCAGATTAACACTATTCCTAATTCACGCGGCGTTTTTTTGGATTTATGTTTTACCACTATAACTAATGCATCTATTTCTATTAATGATGATCCGCTTTTGTCAACTAGCGTGCATCACTGTTCATATGTTATTATGTTTTCGCTTACTTGCTTAAAAACCATTTCTACTTTTGAAAAAAAATATATGTTTCATTTAGCTAATTATGATATTATCAACTCATACCTGAACGCTGTTAACTGGGATCTTGTTTTATCAAATGATGATATTAATCACGATGTGGACTCATTTTATTCGATCATCCACACTGTTATGGAAGAGTTTATTCCTTTTAAATTTGTATGTACCAATAATAATAACACGTATCCCCGTTGGATGACGAATGAACTGAAATCTTTGATAAAGGAGAAGAAATTAGCTCACGCGAATTTTAAATCTAGTGGTTTGCAGACTGATTATTATCATTTTTCTAATATTCGTAAACAATGCAAAAGCTTATCTAGTTTGAATTATAGTAATTACGTATCACAGGTTAATTGTTCCCTTAAATTGAATCCGAAGTTTTTCTGGAGATATATAAAAGATCTTAAAAAAGAAGACGGTTATCCTGCCGAAATGTTGTATAATAATATTAGTGCGAATACAGGTGCCGATATTGTTGACTTATTTTCGGATTATTTTTCGTCAGTTTACACCAACTTAGATTACAATTCCTACTCGTATGAGGCATGCACTTTTGAATATCCAGTTGAAGACGATATATTAACAGTTAGCATCGAGGAAGTTTTCAACTCTATTTTAAAACTTAAGCCATCACACAGCCATGGTCCTGACGGTATATCTAGCTATTTCCTTCAAAATTGCATATATTCATTATGTCGCCCTATTCACTCATTATTCGTTAAATCACTTAAGTCTGGCATTATACCACTAAACTGGAAATCTAGCTATGTTGTACCTATCCACAAAAAAGGTCCAAAGAATGTCATTGATAATTACAGAGGGGTGGCCATCCAGTCCGTAATACCTAAACTTCTTGACGAATTGGTGGCGTGTCAATTACAATGGCATTCCCGTCAAATCATAATTAATAAACAACATGGGTTTATGGCTAACCGTTCCATTACTTCAAATCTTCTTGAATACAAACAGTTTATATCGAGTGCCTTGGAATTACAATCGCAAGTGGATACAATTTACACTGATTTTTCCAAGGCCTTTGATCGAGTTGACTGTAATCTTCTGTTGGACAAATTGAAGGTTATTGGCTTTAATCATGGCACTATAAAATGGCTGTCTTCTTTTTTGTCAGACAGGGTGCAATATGTTCGAATAAATAATTTCAAATCAAAAGCAATAAATGTTACTTCTGGTGTTCCACAAGGGTCCCACTGTGGACCCATACTATTCATTCTGTTTATTAATGATATACATGACACTCTCAAGCATTGTAATTTTCTAATGTACGCTGATGATTTGAAATTATTTAAAATTGTTAATAGTGCCAGTGACTGCCAATTGATTCAGGAAGATTTGAACCGGCTCAATGAATGGTGTTCAAAAAACAATTTATATCTAAATGTTCAAAAATGTTATTCGATGTCCACCACTACACGTCGATCGAAAGTAGATTTCGACTACAGAATTGGTAACTCTTCAATCAATCGTGTTGACACAATGAAAGATTTAGGGATCACTTTTGATACCAAACTATCTTTTACCTCTCATATTACTACAATAACTAATAAGGCGTTAAAAATGTGGGGTTTTGTATGGCGTAGTGGCAAAGATTTGGACATTGAATGCTTGAAAACATTGTACTGTTCGTTAGTGCGTTGCCACCTTGAATTTGGTTCTTGTATTTGGACACCATCAACAGCAACTAATATAAATTCAATTGAATCAGTTCAGAAAAAATTTCTTCGATGCATGGAATTTAAACAAGGTGTGCGACACGATAAGGGAAATTATGACACAATTATGCAGGATCTTAATATAATATCTCTGGAGAATCGTCGAAAAATAGCTGATTTATGCACTCTCCATGGAATTATAAATGCGTCCTTGAATTCACCCTTACTACTTGGAGATTTATCATTTTCCGTACCTAGTAGAAGAACTCGCCAAAATCAGCTATTTTACTTAGATACACATAAAACGTCCCTTTGTTTCCAAAACTCGTTGTCACGTCTAATGTCCCTCTGGAACGAATATTGCTCTAACGGAAAAATAGATATGTTTAATGTTAACCTAAACCAGCTAAGGCGCAAACTAACCGGCATATTCGCTACTCAAATGTAAATATTTCAATAATTATACATATTTTCGCAGTTACTTTAGTTAGTTATTAAGACATGGTTTTATATATGAATTTAATGTTACTTGAATTATTACAACAATTGATTATTTTGTAAAAAGGTGTTGTACCGTTTATTTAATAAATAAATAAATAAATAAATAAATTTGTTAAAAAATACAACTTTCTTAATAATCATCGTAGACTATTGAAGTATACCTTATTTTTCATCAGAAAGATGAGAGAAATTGATTACCGTTAAAAAATTTCAGCTAACTTCAATAGCAAACAAATTAGTCAGTCACAGTGAACATTTTAGAAAATTTACAAAAATAATTGATTTTTGAGACTTTGATCGGCTCTAGCGGCCAAACGAAAACTCCAAATTGAACGCGGTTTTGAAATATGTGCTCCTCGTAAGTCAATTAGTAGGATCCTATTAAAATTAGGGATTTTTAATTTTTGACGAAAACTTGAAAATCTACCCAAGGTAACTTTTTCTCAAAAATTGGCTTTGGAATAATTTCCTGAAGAAACCACTGGTTCGATTCCGGGTTTATACACACCACTGGAAAGATCCCTTCAAGACGCCTCGGAAAATGTACTTTCGCAAGAACAAATGTCAAATTGAGGCCCGTGACGCGTCAGCAAAGAAAACTCGAAAATGGAAAAAATCGAAAAAATTCACTTTTTTAATAATCATCGTAGACTATTGAAGTATACCTTTTTTTTCATCACAAATACGAGAGAAATTGATTGCCGTTAAAAATTTTTAGCTAACTTCAATAGCAAAACAATTAGCTAGTCACCATGAACATTTTAGAAAATTAAAAAAAATAATTGATTTTTCAGACTTTGATCGGCCGTAGCGGCCAAACGAAACCTCCAAATTGAACGCGGTTTTGAAATATGTGCTCCTCGCACGTCAATTAGTAGGATCCAATTAAAATTAGAGATTTTTAATTTTTGACGAAAACTTGAAAATCTACCCAAGGGTACCCCCTTCTAACTTTTTCTCAAAAATTGGCTTTGGAATAATTTCCTGAAGAAACCACTGGTTCGATTCCGGGTTTCTACACACCACTGGAAAGATCTCTTCAAGACGTCTCGGAAAATGTACTTTCGCAAGAACATATATCAAATTGAGGGCCGTGACGCGTCAGCAAAGAAAACTCGAAAATGGAAAAAATCGAAAAAATCAACTTTTTTAATAATCATCGTAGACTATTGAAGTATACCTTTTTTTCATCAAAAATATGAGAGAAATTGATTGCCGTTAAAAAATTTCAGCTAGCTTCAATAGCAAAAAAATCAGTCAGTCGCCATGAACATTTTGGAAAATTTAAAAAAATAATTGATTTTTCAGATTTTGATCGGCCGTAGCGGCCAAACGAAAACTCCAAATTGAACGCGGTTTGCAAATCTGAGCTCCTCGTACGTTAATTAGTCGGATTAGAGATTTTTAATTTTTGATGAAAACACGAAAAAAAGACATGAGTAAACCCCTTGGAAATTTGTTAAAAAATGCAACTTTCTTAATAATCATCGTAGACTATTGAAGTATACCTTTTTTTCATCAGAAAGACGAGAGAAATTGATTGCCGTTAAAAAATTTCAGCTAACTTCAATAGCAAAAAAATTAGTCAGCCAGAGTGAACATTTTAGAAAATTTACAAAAATAATTGATTTTTCAGACTTTGATCGGCCGTAGCGGCCAAACGAAAACTCCAAATTGAACGCGGTTTTGAAATATGTGCTCCTCGTACGTCAATTAGTAGGATCCAATTAAAATTAAAGATTTTTAATTTTTGACGAAAACTTGAAAATCTACCCAAGGGTACCCCCTTCTAACTTTTTCTCAAAAATTGGCTTTGGAATAATTTCCTGAAGAAACCACTGGTTCGATTCCTGGTTTCTACACACCACTGGAAAGATCCCTTCAAGACGCCTCGGAAAATGTACTTTCGCAAAAACAAATGTCAAATTGAGGCCCGTGACGCGTCAGCAAAGAAAACTCGAAAATGGAAAAAGTCGAAAAAATCAACTTTTTTAATAATCATCGTAGACTATTGAAGTATACCTTATTTTTCATCAGAAAGATGAGAGAAATTGACTGCCGTTAAAAAAGTTCAGCTATCTTCAATAGCAAAAAAAATAGTCAGTCACCATGAACATTTTAGAAAATTTACAAAAATAATTGATTTTTCAGACTTTGATCGGCCGTAGCGGCCAAACGAAAACTCCAAATTGAACGCGGTTTTGAAATATGTGCTCCTCGTACGTCAATTAGTAGGATCCAATTAAAATTAGAAATTTTTAATTTTTGACGAAAACTTGAAAATCTACCCAAGGGTACCCCCTTCTAACTTTTTCTCAAAAATTGGCTTTGGAATAATTTCCTGAAGAAACCACTGGTTCGATTCCGGGTTTCTACACACCACTGGAAAGATCCCTTCAAGACGCCTCGGAAAATGTACTTTCGCAAGAACTAATGTCAAATTGAGGCCCGTGACGCGTCAGCAAAGAAAACTCGAAAATGGAAAAAATCGAAAAAATCAACTTTTTTAATAATCACGGTAGTTCTTTATGTAATACCTTTTTCTTCGTAAGAAAAATGAGCCAAATCGATTGGAGGTTCAAAATTTCGTCTATGAAAAAATGCAAAAAAATTGGTCACCAGTTCATTTCTTAAGAAATAAAATTATTATTGGTTGGATATTCTTTAGAAAGTATGTTGGTCTCCATTGGCAGGATCTTAATCGTTGATTATGTCTTATACATCATCCTTAACTTTACGAGAAGCAATAAAAATGTCGATGGGCTGATGCTATCGCCCTTAATCGGCCACGGTTTATGGGAACCAAAAATTAAAATCTCCGACACCTCGCCGAGAGTTAATGATTCCGGATTTTACGAGAAATGGTGAAAATTGTAGTCCATTTCACTCGGGCCTCTAATTGGAACCGTTTGATCCTAGATGACCCACCAATGGACAGATGGGCGATTCGTGAGGTCGTGCGCTCGGGCGCAAATTATGGACCTCTGATGATGGAAGTGTGTGAAAATTACAAGGCAAACATTTTATCGGTCGATTAGGTAATCGGTAAATATAATCTAAGACCGCAATAAAAATTAATTAAGAGAAAAATAATCGCTCCGCCTGAGACCAGTTTATGGCCAGATTAAAGCCAGCAATCGATCGAATATAAAAGTCTCCCGGAATCATCCAAAAGTGTTGCCTCCTAAAACCAGCAATCGATCGACAAAACCATCACAGATCCAAAACGGTTGCCTCCTAAAAATAACACAAGAGGTAGAGAGAGCAGGGGTTGTATATTTTGTGTGACCAGTCAATTAAAATAAATTGGAGGGTCCCATATATCAAGTGATCCAAGGGACCTCACACTTAGACTTATATAAATAATGAATCGGGGGCGCCCGTCCGTCCTCGTTTTTTTTCAGAATGAAGAGGAGCAAGAGGAATGATACACTTCCAGTTGCCAGCACGTGCAGAGGAGTCCGTTCTTGCGGTAACCCGATACCGAGCCGCGCGATACATCATCCGGGGTTTCTTCTTCTTCTCCGGAGGAGAGTAATGAGTGAGCGAGGGCCGCGGAATCGTGGATTTTTCCATTATCAAGGAAATTATATGGCCAAGAGATTTATTGGACCGTTCGTCCATAAATAATAACGTTGCGCTTGCTGCGAATGCTTCATCTATCAATCTTGACCTTTCGCTTAGTTTGCTCGAATTAAAAATCTCTCTAGATGGACATAGAAATCCGAAAGTATTATTTTAATAGATTACGAAATATCTGCTTCTTGAATTTTTTCCCCCAGAGCAAAAATATAAAAACAATTCCCACAAACGTGAAAATTTCCAGATTTACTCAAAAACAAATCTACTTTACGATTCCGTAAAAATCCGAAAGCATCATTTCACTGGATTACGAAATAATTGCAAGAAAAGACAATTTGTTGAAATTCTGAAGTTGCGCGTTTCGCCAGAGATTAAAAAAATATAAAAACATTTGCCACAAAAGTGAAAATTTCCAGATTTACTCAAAATCTAATCTACTTTACGGTTCCGTAAAAATCCGAAAGCATTATTTCACTGGATTACAAAATAATTGCAAGAAAACACAATTTGTTGAAATTCTGAAGTTGCGCATTTCCCCAGAGCGTAAAAAAATATAAAAACAATTGCCACAAATGTGAAAATTTCCAGATTTACTCAAAATCTAATCCACTTTACGATTCCGTAAAAATCCGAAGACATCATTTCACTGGATTACGAAATAATTGCAAGAAAACACAATTTGTTGAAATTCTGAAGTTGCGCATTTCCCCACAGCGTAAAAAAATATAAAAACAATTGCCACAAATGTGAAAATTTCCAGATTTACTCAAAATCTAATCCACTTTACGATTCCGTAAAAATCCGAAGACATCATTTCACTGGATTACGAAATAATTGCAAGAAAACACAATTTGTTGAAATTCTGAAGTTCCGCATTTCGCCAGAGCTTAAAAAAATATAAAAACAATTGCCACAAATGTGAAAATTTCCAGATTTACTCAAAATCTAATCTACTTTACGATTCCGTAAAAATCCGAAGGCATCATTTCACTGGATTACGAAATAATTGCAAGAAAACACAATTTGTTGAAATTCTGAAGTTGCGCATTTCCCCAGAGCTTAAAAAATATAAGAAACAATTGCCACAAGTGTGAAAATTTCCAGATTTACTCAAAATCTAATCTACTTTACGATTCCGTAAAAATCCGAAGGCATCATTTCACTGGATTACGAAATAATTGCAAGAAAACACAATTTGTTGAAATTTGCGCATTTCCCCAGAGCATAAAAAAATATAAAAACAATTGCCACAAAAGTGAAAATTTCCAGATTTACTCAAAATCTAATCTACTTTACGATTCCGTAAAAATCCGAAGACATCATTTCACTGGATTACGAAATAATTGCAAGAAAACACAATTTGTTGAAATTCTGAAGTTGCGCATTTCCCCACAGCGTAAAAAAATATAAAAACAATTGCCACAAATGTGAAAATTTCCAGATTTACTCAAAATCTAATCTACTTTACGATTCCGTAAAAATCCGAAGGCATAATTTCACCGGATTACGAAATAATTGCGAGAAAACACAATTTGTTGAAATTCTGAAGTTGCGCATTTCCCCACAGCGTAAAAAAATATAAAAACAATTGCCACAAATGTGAAAATTTCCAGATTTACTCAAAATCTAATCCACTTTACGATTCCGTAAAAATCCGAAGGCATCATTTCACTGGATTACGAAATAATTGCAAGAAAACACAATTTGTTGAAATTCTGAAGTTGCGCATTTCCCCAGAGCTTAAAAAAATATAAAAACAATTGCCACAAACGTAAAAATTTCCAGATTTACTCAAAATCAATTCCACTTTACGATTCCATAAAAATCCGAAAGCATTATTACACCAGATTACGAAATAATTGCATGCAAACACAACTTGTTGAAATTTTTTTCTCAGAATTAAAAAAATACAAAAACAATTGCCACAAACGTAAAAATTTCCATATTTACTCAGAATCAATTCCACTTTACGATTCCATAAAAATCCGAAAGCATTATTTCACCAGATTACGAAATAATTGCATGAAAACACAACTTGTTGAAAATTTTTCCACAGAGCTCAAAAAATACAAAAACAATTGCCACAAACGTAAAAATTTCCAGATTTACTCAAAATCAATTCAACTTTACGATTCCATAAAAATCCGAAGGCATTATTTCACCAGATTACGAAATAATTGCAAGAAAACACAACTTGTTGAAAATTTTTCCCCAGAGTTAAAAAAATACAAAAACAATTGCCACAAACGTAAAAATTTCCAGATTTACTCAAAATCAATTCCACTTTACGATTCCATAAAAATCCGAAGGCATTATTTCACCAGATTATGAAATAATTGCATGAAAACACAACTTGTTGAAATTTTTTCCCCAGAGTTAAAAAAATACAAAAACAATTGCCACAAACGTAAAAATTTCCAGATTTACTCAAAATCAATTCCACTTTACGATTCCATAAAAATCCGAAAGCATTATTTCACCAGATTACGAAATAATTGCATGAAAACACAACTTGTTGAAAATTTTTCCCCAGAGTTAAAAAAATACAAAAACAATTGCCACAAACGTAAAAATTTCCAGATTTACTCAAAATCAATTCCACTTTACGATTCCATAAAAATCCGAAGGCATTATTTCACCAGATTATGAAATAATTGCATGAAAACACAACTTGTTGAAATTTTTCCCCAGAGTTAAAAAAATACAAAAACAATTGCCACAAACGTAAAAATTTCCAGATTTACTCAAAATCAATTCCTCTTTACGATTCCATAAAAATCCGAAAGCATTATTTCACCAGATTACGAAATAATTGCATGAAAACACGACTTGTTGAAAATTTTTCCCCAGAGTTAAAAAAATACAAAAACAATTGCCACAAACCTAAAAATTTCCAGATTTACTCAAAATCAATTCCTCTTTACGATTCCATAAAAATCCGAAAGCATTATTTCACCAGATTACGAAATAATTGCATGAAAACACAACTTGATGAAAATTTTTCCCCAGAGTTCAAAAAATACAAAAACAATTGCCACAAACGTACAAATTTCCAAATTTACTCAAAATCAATTCCAATTTACGATTCCATAAAAATCCGAAGGCATTATTTCACCAGATTACGAAATAATTGCATGAAAACACAACTTGTTGAAATTTTTTCCCCAGAGTTAAAAAAATACAAAAACAATTGCCACAAACGTAAAAATTTCCAGATTTACTCAAAATCAATTCCTCTTTACGATTCCATAAAAATCCGAAGGCATTATTTCACCAGATTACGAAATAATTGCAAGAAAACACAACTTGTTGAAATTTTTTACCCGGAGTTAAAAAAATACAAAAACAATTGCCACAAACGTAAAAATTTCCAGATTTACTCAAAATCAATTCAACTTTACGATTCCATAAAAATCCGAAAGCATTATTTCACCAGATTACGAATTAATTGCATGAAAACACAACTTGTTGAAAATTTTTCCCCAGAGTTAAAAAAATACAAAAACAGTTGCCACAAACGTAAAAATTTCCAGATTTACTCAAAATTAATTTCACTTTACGATTCCATAAAAATCCGAAAGCATTATTTCACCAGATTACGAAATAATTGCATGAAAACACAACTTGTCGAAATTTTTTCCCCAGAGTTAAAAAAAAACAAAAACAATTGCCACAAACGTACAAATTTCCAAATTTACTCAAAATCAATTCCACTTTACGATTCCATGAAAATCCGAAGGCATTATTTCACCAGATTACGAAATAATTGCATGAAAACACAACTTGATGAAAATTTTTCCCCAGAGTTCAAAAAATACAAAAACAATTGCCACAAACGTACAAATTTCCAAATTTACTCAAAATCAATTCCAATTTACGATTCCATAAAAATCCGAAGGCATTATTTTACCAGATTACGAAATAATTGCATGAAAACACAACTTGTTGAAATTTTTTCCACAGAGCTCAAGAAATACAAAAACAATTGCCACAAACGTGAAAATTTCCATATTTACTCAAAATCAATTCCACTTTACGATTCCGTAAAAATCCGAAGGCATTATTTCACAAGATTACGAAAAAATTGCACGGTATGTAATTGGCGTTCACATCAATTTATGTAGAAATTCGCTTTTGAAACGTAAATAGAAAATACATAATAGTAATTTATTTTATTATTCAAACTATACGAGAGTAGGAAAGAATTAGCATATTTAATTATACTCAGTTGCACACAGAGGATTTTCTTAGGTGGTAACCCTAAATAATCGAGATAATAATCAATAAAACTGGAGGCGTGCAACATTGTTACACATTTTATAAAACAATAAAAAAAACATTATTATTTCGTTTGTATAACTAAGATCTAAATAATCCACTCTTATATTGCAATTTGCGACCTGTGTACACTTTGTTATAACACACCAATAAAGCATTATTATTATTACAAACAAAATAACATTAATACGTTCATTGCGGCTACGGTTTTGGTGTGAATTCTTGTATAAACTTCGCACAATGGCGTTAAGATTAATATTAATCTGTGATTGGTAGCAAAACACTTTTAATTCCGTTACAACTTCCGTTCGATGGAATTCTATTTCGCACACACATTCCCGTTACGCAATGAACGTGTTAATTCAACATAATAATATCGACTAACCTTTAGTTGCCCTTTTCTGCTTCCTCACTGCATCTTCTTATTTAATCACACGATGATGCTCTTCATTGTCAACACTAAACACTACACTTATTTGCACGTTGCATCCATATTGGCGTGGAGGTACCGGCTTCTTTTTTTTTGATCAGAGACGGCGGCGCTACAATTTGTTTACGTCGTAAAATGCATGACTCGGCGTTTTCAATAATCGCAGGTGCGCTTGCGCCGAGATTACCCGATGCGTGACGATTGCCGCCGATTTATTGGAACTCGTGCATTTGTTAAGACAAACTGAGTTAGGTGCGAATAAGTTTGGTTAATGTTGGCGTTTCATGTGATAAATAAGTAATTGTTGTTGCAGTTAATTAACGGAGTAGTGTATATAGTGAGTGTGAACAAATTCGCGGCATTGCGGGGATGAAGAACGTAAAGGAGAAGCGTAGTAAACATGGAGAGGGCGATTGAAGGTCAGTTGATTTTATTGATTTTTGTAGAAATGATTTGATAAATATGCATAATTAGTTTATAACATCACACACAATAAAACGTTTTCTTTCCTTTTATATGTTTGTTACATGCAGAATAAAGAAATGTAGTAAATTTGGAAAATAATTAAATTTATAAAAATGTTTTGAAACAATTCACGATTAATTATAATATGTTTATTAGTGTTGTATGTTATTATTTGTTATTTTATGTGCTCCTGCAATAGTAAATTATAGAGCCCATCTACCCCTCCATTTTTTTAATGCTTAAGCAAAAAAATATTGTTTATCTCACACAATTCAAACGAACAGAGAGCGGTGGGTGGACCCTATCTTACAATACAAAAAAAGAACAGAAAGCGGTAGGTGGGCCTTAATATTTGCAAAAGAACGTGAAATTTACATTTATGTCCGGTTTATTTATTTCTTCACATTGTAATTTGTTCAACTGTTTAAATTGTAGCATTGGGCCCACCCGCTGCTCATTTTGAATATTTAAAGTAGAAACATTGTTTACATAGAATTGATCTTTTTTTATTTGTTAAAATATTTTCAACAATAAAACTCCATAAACAGAGTTTGTAGCTTAAATTTAAATGGAAACTAAGGGCGGTGGGTGGTCACTATCCTATTTATTAGAGCAAAAGTACATTATTTCTGTGTGTATTTGAAGATTTTGAAGCCATTTCCTAGCGTGAGAATTTTTTTAAGAATTTTTTAAATCGTGGGATGAAATTTTTTCTACTGCAATTCTTGTTCGCAGTGTTGCCATTTTGTTTACAGCTGGGGTCAGACGGTTGTTTTTTTAATACAGCAAAAATACATTAATTCTGAGTGTATTTGGAGATTTCGAAACCAATTCCTAATGTGGTTATTTTTTTAAGAATTTTTTAAATCGCTGGCTGCAATTTTTTCTGCTGCAATTCTTGTTCGCAGTGTTGCCATTTTGTTTACAGCTGGGGTCCCACGGTTGTTTATTTAATACAGCAAAAATACATTAATTCTGAGTGTATTTGGAGATTTTGAAACCAATTCCTAGTGCGGTTATTTTTTTAAGAATTTTTTAAATCGCTGGCTGCAATTTTTTCTGCTGCAATTCTTGTTTGCAGTGTTGCCATTTTGTTTACAGCTGGGGTGCGACGGTTGTTTTTTTAATACAGCAAAAATACATTAATTCTGAGTGTATTTGGAGATTTTGAAACCAATTCCTAGTGTGGTTATTTTTTTAAGAATTTTTTAAATCGTGGGCTGCAATTTTTTCTGCTGCAATTCTTGTTTGCAGTGTTGCCATTTTGTTTACAGCTGGGGTACGACGGTTGTTTTTTTAATACAGCAAAAATACATTAATTCTGAGTGTATTTGGAGATTTTGAAACCAATTCCTAGTGTGGTTATTTTTTTAAGAATTTTTTAAATCGTGGGCTGCAATTTTTTCTACTGCAATTCTTGTTTGCAGTGTTGCCATTTTGTTTACAGCTGGGGTCCGACGGTTGTTTTTTTAATACAGCAAAAATACATTAATTCTGAGTGTATTTGGAGATTTTGAAACCAATTCCTAGTGTGGTTATTTTTTTAAGAATTTTTTAAATCGTGAGCTGCAATTTTTTCTACTGCAATTCTTGTTTGCAGTGTTGCCATTTTGTTTACAGCTGGGGTCCGACGGTTGTTTTTTTAATACAGCAAAAATACATTAATTCTGATTGTATTTGGAGATTTTGAAACCAATTCCTAGTGTGGTTATTTTTTTAAGAATTTTTAAAATCGTGAGCTGCAATTTTTTCTACTGCAATTCTTGTTTGCAGTGTTGCCATTTTGTTTACAGCTGGGGTCCGACGGTTGTTTTTTTAATACAGCAAAAATACATTAATTCTGATTGTATTTGGAGATTTTGAAACCAATTCCTAGTGTGGTTATTTTTTTAAGAATTTTTTAAATCGTGGGCTGCAATTTTTTCTACTGCAATTCTTGTTTGCAGTGTTGCCATTTTGTTTACAGCTGGGGTCCGACGGTTGTTTTTTTTAATACAGCAAAAATACATTAATTCTGAGTGTATTTGGAGATTTTGAAACCAATTTCTAGTGTGGTTATTTTTTTAAGAATTTTTTAAATCGTGGGCTGCAATTTTTTCTACTGCAATTCTTGTTCGCAGTGTTGCCATTTTGTTTACAGCTGGGGTCCGACGGTTGTTTTTTTAATACAGCAAAAATACATTAATTCTGAGTGTATTTGGAGATTTTGAAACCAATTCCTAGTGTGGTTATTTTTTTAAGAATTTTTTAAATCGTGGGCTGCAATTTTTTCTACTGCAATTCTTGTTTGCAGTGTTGCCATTTTGTTTACAGCTGGGGTCCGACGGTTGTTTTTTTAATACAGCAAAAATACATTAATTCTGAGTGTATTTGGAGATTTTGAAACCAATTCCTAGTGTGGTTATTTTTTTAAGAATTTTTTAAATCGTGGGCTGCAATTTTTTCTACTGCAATTCTTGTTCGCAGTGTTGCCATTTTGTTTACAGCTGGGGTCCGACGGTTGTTTTTTTAATACAGCAAAAATACATTAATTCTGAGTGTATTTGGAGATTTTGAAACCAATTCCTAGTGTGGTTATTTTTTTAAGAATTTTTTAAATCGTGGGCTGCAATTTTTTCTACTGCAATTCTTGTTTGCAGTGTTGCCATTTTGTTTACAGCTGGGGTCCGACGGTTGTTTTTTTAATACAGCAAAAATACATTAATTCTGATTGTATTTGGAGATTTTGAAACCAATTCCTAGTGTGGTTATTTTTTTAAGAATTTTTTAAATCGTGGGCTGCAATTTTTTCTACTGCAATTCTTGTTTGCAGTGTTGCCATTTTGTTTACAGCTGGGGTCCGACGGTTGTTTTTTTAATACAGCAAAAATACATTAATTCTGATTGTATTTGGAGATTTTGAAACCAATTCCTAGTGTGGTTATTTTTTTAAGAATTTTTTAAATCGTGGGCTGCAATTTTTTCTACTGCAATTCTTGTTCGCAGTGTTGCCATTTTGTTTACAGCTGGGGTCCGACGGTTGTTTTTTTAATACAGCAAAAATACATTAATTCTGAGTGTATTTGGAGATTTTGAAACCAATTCCTAGTGTGGTTATTTTTTTAAGAATTTTTTAAATCGTGAGCTGCAATTTTTTCTACTGCAATTCTTGTTTGCAGTGTTGCCATTTTGTTTACAGCTGGGGTCCGACGGTTGTTTTTTTAATACAGCAAAAATACATTAATTCTGAGTGTATTTGGAGATTTTGAAACCAATTCCTAGTGTGGTTATTTTTTTAAGAATTTTTTAAATCGTGGGCTGCAATTTTTTCTACTGCAATTCTTGTTCGCAGTGTTGCCATTTTGTTTACAGCTGGGGTCCGACGGTTGTTTTTTTAATACAGCAAAAATACATTAATTCTGAGTGTATTTGGAGATTTTGAAACCAATTCCTAGTGCGGTTATTTTTTTAAGAATTTTTTAAATCGCTGGCTGCAATTTTTTCTGCTGCAATTCTTGTTTGCAGTGTTGCCATTTTGTTTACAGCTGGGGTGCGACGGTTGTTTTTTTAATACAGCAAAAATACATTAATTCTGAGTGTATTTGGAGATTTTGAAACCAATTCCTAGTGTGGTTATTTTTTTAAGAATTTTTTAAATCGTGGGCTGCAATTTTTTCTGCTGCAATTCTTGTTTGCAGTGTTGCCATTTTGTTTACAGCTGGGGTACGACGGTTGTTTTTTTAATACAGCAAAAATACATTAATTCTGAGTGTATTTGGAGATTTTGAAACCAATTCCTAGTGTGGTTATTTTTTTAAGAATTTTTTAAATCGTGGGCTGCAATTTTTTCTACTGCAATTCTTGTTTGCAGTGTTGCCATTTTGTTTACAGCTGGGGTCCGACGGTTGTTTTTTTAATACAGCAAAAATACATTAATTCTGATTGTATTTGGAGATTTTGAAACCAATTCCTAGTGTGGTTATTTTTTTAAGAATTTTTTAAATCGTGAGCTGCAATTTTTTCTACTGCAATTCTTGTTTGCAGTGTTGCCATTTTGTTTACAGCTGGGGTCCGACGGTTGTTTTTTTAATACAGCAAAAATACATTAATTCTGATTGTATTTGGAGATTTTGAAACCAATTCCTAGTGTGGTTATTTTTTTAAGAATTTTTTAAATCGTGAGCTGCAATTTTTTCTACTGCAATTCTTGTTTGCAGTGTTGCCATTTTGTTTACAGCTGGGGTCCGACGGTTGTTTTTTTAATACAGCAAAAATACATTAATTCTGATTGTATTTGGAGATTTTGAAACCAATTCCTAGTGTGGTTATTTTTTTAAGAATTTTTAAAATCGTGAGCTGCAATTTTTTCTACTGCAATTCTTGTTTGCAGTGTTGCCATTTTGTTTACAGCTGGGGTCCGACGGTTGTTTTTTTAATACAGCAAAAATACATTAATTCTGATTGTATTTGGAGATTTTGAAACCAATTCCTAGTGTGGTTATTTTTTTAAGAATTTTTTAAATCGTGGGCTGCAATTTTTTCTACTGCAATTCTTGTTTGCAGTGTTGCCATTTTGTTTACAGCTGGGGTCCGACGGTTGTTTTTTTTAATACAGCAAAAATACATTAATTCTGAGTGTATTTGGAGATTTTGAAACCAATTTCTAGTGTGGTTATTTTTTTAAGAATTTTTTAAATCGTGGGCTGCAATTTTTTCTACTGCAATTCTTGTTCGCAGTGTTGCCATTTTGTTTACAGCTGGGGTCCGACGGTTGTTTTTTTAATACAGCAAAAATACATTAATTCTGAGTGTATTTGGAGATTTTGAAACCAATTCCTAGTGTGGTTATTTTTTTAAGAATTTTTTAAATCGTGGGCTGCAATTTTTTCTACTGCAATTCTTGTTTGCAGTGTTGCCATTTTGTTTACAGCTGGGGTCCGACGGTTGTTTTTTTAATACAGCAAAAATACATTAATTCTGAGTGTATTTGGAGATTTTGAAACCAATTCCTAGTGTGGTTATTTTTTTAAGAATTTTTTAAATCGTGGGCTGCAATTTTTTCTACTGCAATTCTTGTTCGCAGTGTTGCCATTTTGTTTACAGCTGGGGTCCGACGGTTGTTTTTTTAATACAGCAAAAATACATTAATTCTGAGTGTATTTGGAGATTTTGAAACCAATTCCTAGTGTGGTTATTTTTTTAAGAATTTTTTAAATCGTGGGCTGCAATTTTTTCTACTGCAATTCTTGTTCGCAGTGTTGCCATTTTGTTTACAGCTGGGGTCCGACGGTTGTTTTTTTAATACAGCAAAAATACATTAATTCTGAGTGTATTTGGAGATTTTGAAACCAATTCCTAGTGTGGTTATTTTTTTAAGAATTTTTTAAATCGTGAGCTGCAATTTTTTCTACTGCAATTCTTGTTTGCAGTGTTGCCATTTTGTTTACAGCTGGGGTCCGACGGTTGTTTTTTTAATACAGCAAAAATACATTAATTCTGAGTGTATTTGGAGATTTTGAAACCAATTCCTAGTGTGGTTATTTTTTTAAGAATTTTTTAAATCGTGGGCTGCAATTTTTTCTACTGCAATTCTTGTTCGCAGTGTTGCCATTTTGTTTACAGCTGGGGTCCGACGGTTGTTTTTTTAATACAGCAAAAATACATTAATTCTGAGTGTATTTGGAGATTTTGAAACCAATTCCTAGTGTGGTTATTTTTTTAAGAATTTTTTAAATCGTGGGCTGCAATTTTTTCTGCTGCAATTCTTGTTCGCAGTGTTGCCATTTTGTTTACAGCTGGGGTCCGACGGTTGTTTTTTTAATACAGCAAAAATACATTAATTCTGAGTGTATTTGGAGATTTTGAAACCAATTCCTAGTGTGGTTATTTTTTTAAGAATTTTTTAAATCGTGGGCTGCAATTTTTTCTACTGCAATTCTTGTTTGCAGTGTTGCCATTTTGTTTACAGCTGGGGTCCGACGGTTGTTTTTTTAATACAGCAAAAATACATTAATTCTGATTGTATTTGGAGATTTTGAAACCAATTCCTAGTGTGGTTATTTTTTTAAGAATTTTTTAAATCATGAGCTGCAATTTTTTCTAGTGCAATTCTTGTTTGCAATGTTGCCATTTTGTTTACAGCTGGGGTCCGACGGTTGTTTTTTTAATACAGCAAAAATACATTAATTTTGAGTGTATTTGGAGATTTTGAAACCAATTCCTAGTGTGGTTATTTTTTTAAGAATTTTTTAAATCGTGAGCTGCAATTTTTTTTGCTGCAATTCTTGTTTGCAGTGTTGCCATTTTGTTTACAGCTGGGGTACGACGGTTGTTTTTTTAATACAGCAAAAATACATTAATTTTGAGTGTATTTGGAGATTTTGAAACCAATTCCTAGTGTGGTTATTTTTTTAAGAATTTTTTAAATCGTGGGCTGCAATTTTTTCTACTGCAATTCTTGTTTGCAGTGTTGCCATTTTGTTTACAGCTGGGGTCCGACGGTTGTTTTTTTAATACAGCAAAAATACATTAATTCTGAGTGTATTTGGAGATTTTGAAACCAATTCCTAGTGTGGTTATTTTTTGAAGAATTTTTTAAATCGCTGGCTGCAATTTTTTCTACTGCAATTCTTGTTTGCAGTGTTGCCATTTTGTTTACAGCTGGGGTCCGACGGTTGTTTTTTTAATACAGCAAAAATACATTAATTCTGAGTGTATTTGGAGATTTTGAAACCAATTCCTAGTGTGGTTATTTTTTTAAGAATTTTTTAAATCGTGGGCTGCAATTTTTTCTACTGCAATTCTTGTTTGCAGTGTTGCCATTTTGTTTACAGCTGGGGTCCGACGGTTGTTTTTTTAATACAGCAAAAATACATTAATTCTGAGTGTATTTGGAGATTTTGAAACCAATTCCTAGTGTGGTTATTTTTTTAAGAATTTTTTAAAGAGCTGCAATTTTTTTTGCTGCAATCCTTGTTTGCAGTGTTGCCATTTTGTTTACAACTGGGGTCCGACGGTTGTTTTTTAATACAGCAAAAATACATTAATTCTGAGTGTATTTGGAGATTTTGAAACCAATTCCTAGTGTGGTTATTTTTTTAAGAATTTTTTAAATCGCTGGCTGCAATTTTTTCTACTGCAATTCTTGTTCGCAGTGTTGCCATTTTATTTACAGCTGGGGTCCGACGGTTGTTTTTTTTAATACAGCAAAAATACATTAATTCTGAGTGTATTTGGAGATTTTGAAACCAATTCCTAGTGCGGTTATTTTTTTAAGAATTTTTTAAATCGCTGGCTGCAATTTTTTCTGCTGCAATTCTTATTTGCAGTGTTGCCATTTTGTTTACAGCTGGGGTCCGACGGTTGTTTTTTTAATAAAGCAAAAATACATTAATTCTGAGTGTATTTGGAGATTTTGAAACCAATTCCTAGTGTGGTTATTTTTTTAAGAATTTTTTAAATCGTGAGCTGCAATTTTTTTTGCTGCAATCCTTGTTTGCAGTGTTGCCATTTTGTTTACAGCTGGGGTGCGACGGTTGTTTTTTTAATACAGCAAAAATACATTAATTCTGAGTGTATTTGGAGATTTTGAAACCAATTCCTAGTGTGGTTATTTTTTAAAGAATTTTTTAAATCGCTGGCTGCAATTTTTTCTGCTGCAATTCTTGTTTGCAGTGTTGCCATTTTGTTTACAGCTGGGGTGCGACGGTTGTTTTTTTAATACAGCAAAAATACATTAATTCTGAGTGTATTTGGAGATTTTGAAACCAATTCCTAGTGTGGTTATTTTTTTAAGAATTTTTTAAATCGCTGGCTGCAATTTTTTCTACTGCAATTCTTGTTCGCAGTGTTGCCATTTTGTTTACAGCTGGGGTCCGACGGTTGTTTTTTTTAATACAGCAAAAATACATTAATTCTGAGTGTATTTGGAGATTTTGAAACCAATTCCTTGTGTGGTTATTTTTTTAAGAATTTTTTAAATCGTGGGCTGCAATTTTTTCTGCTGCAATTCTTGTTCGCAGTGTTGCCATTTTGTTTACAGCTGGGGTCCGACGGTTGTTTTTTTAATACAGCAAAAATACATTAATTCTGAGTGTATTTGGAGATTTTGAAACCAATTCCTAGTGTGGTTATTTTTTAAAGAATTTTTTAAATCGCTGGCTGCAATTTTTTCTGCTGCAATTCTTGTTTGCAGTGTTGCCATTTTGTTTACAGCTGGGGTGCGACGGTTGTTTTTTTAATACAGCAAAAATACATTAATTCTGAGTGTATTTGGAGATTTTGAAACCAATTCCTAGTGTGGTTATTTTTTTAAGAATTTTTTAAATCGCAGGCTGCAATTTTTTCTACTGCAATTCTTGTTTGCAGTGTTGCAATTTTGTTTACAGCTGGGGTGCGACGGTTGTTTTTTTAATACAGCAAAAATACATTAATTCTGAGTGTATTTGGAGATTTTGAAACCAATTCCTGCTGTGGTTATTTTTTTAAGAATTTTTTAAATCGTGGGCTGCAATTTTTTCTGCTGCAATTCTTGTTTGCAGTGTTGCCATTTTGTTTACAGCTGGGGTCCGACGGTTGTTTTTTTAATACAGCAAAAATACATTAATTCTGAGTGTATTTGGAGATTTTGAAACCTATTCCTAGTGTGGTTATTTTTTTAAGAATTTTTTAAATCGAGAGCTGCAATTTTTTTTGCTGCAATCCTTGTTTGCAGTGTTGCCATTTTGTTTACAGCTGGGGTCCGACGGTTGTTTTTTTTAATACAGCAAAAATACATTAATTCTGAGTGTATTTGGAGATTTTGAAACCAATTCCTACTGTGGTTATTTTTTTAAGAATTTTTTAAATCGTGGGCTGCAATTTTTTCGGCTGCAATTCTTGTTTGCAGTGTTGCAATTTTGTTTACAGCTGGGGTGCGACGGTTGTTTTTTTAATACAGCAAAAATACATTAATTCTGAGTGTATTTGGAGATTTTGAAACCAATTCCTAGTGTGGTTATTTTTTTAAGAATTTTTTAAATCGCTGGCTCCAATTTTTTCTGCTGCAATTCTTGTTTGCAGTGTTGCAATTTTGTTTACAGCTAGGGTGCGACGGTTGTTTTATTAATACAGCAAAAATACATTAATTCTGAGTGTATTTGGAGATTTTGAAACCAATTCCTAATGTGGTTATTTTTTTAAGAATTTTTTAAATCGCAGGCTGCAATTTTTTCTACTGCAATTCTTGTTTGCAGTGTTGCAATTTTGTTTACAGCTGGGGTGCGACGGTTGTTTTTTTAATACAGCAAAAATACATTAATTCTGAGTGTATTTGGAGATTTTGAAACCAATTCCTGCTGTGGTTATTTTTTTAAGAATTTTTTAAATCGTGGGCTGCAATTTTTTCTGCTGCAATTCTTGTTTGCAGTGTTGCCATTTTGTTTACAGCTGGGGTCCGACGGTTGTTTTTTTAATACAGCAAAAATACATTAATTCTGAGTGTATTTGGAGATTTTGAAACCAATTCCTAGTGTGGTTATTTTTTTAAGAATTTTTTAAATCGAGAGCTGCAATTTTTTTTGCTGCAATCCTTGTTTGCAGTGTTGCCATTTTGTTTACAGCTGGGGTCCGACGGTTGTTTTTTTAATACAGCAAAAATACATTAATTCTGAGTGTATTTGGAGATTTTGAAACCAATTCCTAGTGTGGTTATTTTTTTAAGAATTTTTTAAATCGAGAGCTGCAATTTTTTTTGCTGCAATTCTTGTTTGCGGTGTTGCCATTTTGTTTACAGCTAGGGTCCGACGGTTGTTTTTTAATTATAGCAAAAATACATTAATTTTGAGTGTATTTGAAGATTTTGAAGCCAATTCCTAACGTGGTAATTTTTTTAAGAATTTTTTTTTACTTAAAGTAGAAACATTGTTTATATCGTATGGATTTTTTTTAAAATAAAAATTGGAATCTCCAGTGTACGTTCATCACAAATACATTCTGCAATTTCCGAAATGCTCATAATAAATTTCGCGCACAATTAAGGCCATGAAAACGTATCATTACGTCCCGTCCTGAGGAGATTCTCACGAAATATTTACTTTTCCCGTTGATTCCTCTAATTAAGGCCATCGGGTCCTTATTACCTTTATCCGAAAATATCTGCTTCTCCTTTTTCCGAGGCGCGAATGCGAGTACTCATTTGGCCCGCTTTACTGAGCTAGGAAGAAATAAAACTAATGATGGCGTTAATTAGCGGTGGCGGAAACTTCAAAAGGCGCTCTGTGGGAATTGTTTGTTTTTATATTTTTGGAGGATATGAGCATTGTCGTTTAGGTGTTATTATGATCTGTGAGATTGTACTTACATATACAAAAAATACGTAACAGTGGATTAAATTTAAAATTAAATTTAAAAAAACGGTGATGTGGCCATCATATTACATTCTCCGACTTGATGGAATCATTTATATTTACGCTTTCATGGTTTATTTTCAATTTAAATCGTATTTTAAATGTACATCGAGTGGATGAAACTGACGTTTAAAACGTCAAAATTATGAAAGTTGGAAAAAATATACTTCAAATTCAAAAACTCAGTTTACTCAAAAACTAAAGGGATTTAAAAAAAACTTATTCTTTATAAGTTGTTTATTTTAGCATTCTCTACAATTATGATTAACATAAATTTACTGTAGCTATTATCGTTTTATAATTATAAACCAAAAATTAAAAAAAATAATAATAAATTTTTTTTCCCGTATAACAATGATTTTATGAAAAATATTTTCAAGCAAAAGGTGTTAATTTCTTTGTTGTCTTCAATGTTTGTTTAAATGTTTTTGTGATATTTTTTATATTTAAGAAGATATTGGAAAAAAACAAAAAACAGTTAAGGTAAACACCCACTTCCGGTGTACGAAATTTTACCAGAAGCTTTTCAGTTCTTCGGATTATCAAATAACACTTACGTTCAAAGTTTCAATATATTACGAATATCACAATGGAGGCTATAATGGCGATCGCATGGAGAAAAGCCAAAGGAAAAAGCTTGGAAAACCTCAAAGGGCAAATATCTGGGCAGCGAATCAAGTCGCCTTTCAGGCAGGTGTTTTAATAAGCCGGCCGATAAATTTGATAAATTGTCGGCAATTAAGAAAACGAACGGTGCCCCGAGAGAGCCTTTGATTGCCGGCATGCAACTTTTTTTTTCTCGAAAAGATCTTTCAAAAGGCGACTGTTTATTCATAGCAGCACTTCTGGCGTGCGAAGGTTTTTGTTGTTCGCGAAAGGGAGAAAAACAAACCGCCGTCCATATTTAATGTTAATTATACCTGCGCGAACGCATTGTTGGATCTTGATGTTGGACAATGGTACAAATTGCACGCTGCTGTTTATGATTGATATCTGATGAAATTACACGGCAGGAAACGCTCGTGAATGCGGCGGCGATTAAGTGATTATTGGTGCTTTATTTTCTCCAATGCCAACTTGATTATAATAAAGGTAATTCCCTATCCCCCTAATCAGCAGCCTATTTTCAATAAATCGAAAAGGAATTGTACATCGGATTTTGTTTTTTATCTTAAATCTTATCTATTTGATGTGTAGAATTGTTTATTCGAAGAATTTTTAAAATCTGACCATCCGGCCAGCAGCTATCTTCAATAAACCGAAAAACAATTGTACATCGGATTTGGTTTTTTATCTTAATTTTATCCATTTGAGGTGTAGAATGCTTTATTCAAAGAATTTTAAAAATCTGATCATCGGGTCAGCAGCTATACTCAAGAAACCGGAAAACAATTGAAAGTAGAATTTTGTTTTCTCATCTTATCTTTATCTATTTGATGTGTAGAATTGTGTATTGGAAGAATTTTCAAAATCTGATCATCCGGTCAGCAGCTATCTTCAATAAACCGAAAAACAATTGTACATCGGATTTTGTTCTTTATCTTAATTTTATCCATTTGAGGTGTAGAATTGTGTATTGGAAGAATTTTAAAAATCTGATCATCCGGTCAGCAGCTATCCTCAAGAAACCGGAAAACAATTGAAAGTAGAATTTTGTTTTTTCGTCTTATCTGTATCTATTTGATGTGTAGAATTGCTTATTGGAAGAATTTTGAAAGTTTGATCATCCAGTCAGCAGCTATCCTCAAGAAACCGGAAAACAATTGGAAGTAGAATTTTGTTTTTTCGTCTTATCTGTATCTATTTGATGTGTAGAATTGCTTATTGGAAGAATTTTGAAAGTTTGATCATCCAGTCAGCAGCTATCCTCAAGAAACCGGAAAACAATTGGAAGTAGAATTTTGTTTTTTCGTCTTATCTTTATCTATTTGATGTGCAGAATTGTTTATTGGAAGAATTTTCAAAATCTGATCATCCGGTCGACAGATATCTTCAATCAACCAAAAAACAATTGTACATCGAATTTTGTTTTTTATCTTATTTGTATCTGTTTGAGGTGTAGAATTGTTTATTCGAAGAATCTTCAAAATTGGATCATCCGATCAGAAGCTATCCTCGAGAAACCGGAAAACAATTGAAAGTAGAATTTTATTTTTTCGTCTTATCTTTATCTATTTGATGTGTGGAATTGTTTATTCGAAGAATTTCCAAAATTCGATCATTCGGTCAGGAGCTATTTCAGTACTTTGCGCGTTTTTTTTTAACAATAGCTTTACGAATAGGTGGATTGGAAGATCCCGCGAGAGAGAATCACCCTGGAAAATAATCAAAATGTTCAAAAAGAATTTCTACATCTTCGAAAAAAAAAATTCACCATAACAATACTTTCTCGTACTAAACGGACTAAAACTCCTTTCTCGTTTAGGATATCCAGTCATAAAAAATATCAATTCCATAAGCGAGTAATAGTCATGTAATGTAATGCTCTCTATTTATATTCCCCAAAAGCATTGTTTGTTTATGTTTGCAAATCATTTAATTGCTCGTTTATTTATTTTTTTTTGTGTGACGGAACACAAAACACGCTCCAATTATACACGAATGCGCAGGTAAATATTTAATCCCATAGAAAAACGGTCGTCCAATTCATTCCGCCACATGATTTTTCTAATAAATTACACACATAATGCCGTAAATTGCGTGCGCTTATAAAAAAAAAATAATGCCACGAACGATTACGAGTTTTGTCAGATTAATAATGCAATTTTCTGAAAAGCGGCTGATCCCGCTTCCGTTTAAGGGCAATTAGACCCGAAAAAGATTGTCATTTCGGATACGGTTGTTTATAATTGAAATATTATAAAGGATAATTACACGTGAATGTGCATGTTTTGAATAAATTTAATGGGACCAGGAAGTGTACGGAGAGACGGTGGGGCCCACAAAGCGAAACGTGGGGGACCCCACACCGGGACGCGCTCAGATCGGTAGCACCTTAATGCACATACCTCTGGGGTACCTCGATGGTCAGCTGTAAATAGGGTGCGCAGGTAGGCACGATTATACTCGATGGGGTGACATTTATTGGTTATTTATTTTGATGTGCGACTTAACGATTCTTGTTACGTGGGGTTGTTTGGTTGGTTACGGTCTCGGTTTACAACTTTCAATCATTCTGATAGCTGATTCTAGGATCGATTACGAGGGTTCTTTCGTCAGATTTAACCTTGATGAACATAATTATTTACAAAATTTAGAAAAGAATAAAATTCGATTTTCAATTGACATAAAACTTTGAACATAAGGTTTGCATTTAAAAATCACAAGTTGGCCTTGAAATTACCTTTAAAAACTACTTGTAATTGAAGACATATATGCCTGCTCAGGACCGCGCCAATATTTCCGCCGGGTTGCGAGGCAAAAATTGCCGCCCCCTTTCAATGTGAAGAGCGAGGTAGAGAAAATAAAAACCACAGAAAAAAATAAAAAAACGCAGGAAAAATTCCATAAAAAATCATCCTCGATGTCCAAAGTATCACTTATTCAAAATCAATTTCGTTTTTGTAAATTCAACAATTTTTAATAGACATATGGATTTTTGAAAATTTTCGTTTTAATTTTGTGATCACTTTAACAAAAACATCGCAGAAAAAATATAAAAAACGCAGGAAAAATTCCATAAAAAATCATCCTCAATGTCCGAAGTATCGCTTATTTAAAACCAATTTGGTTTTTGTAAATTCAACAATTTTTAATAGAGATATGGATTTTTGAAAATTTTTGTTTTATTTTTCTGAGCACTTTAACATAAACATCGCAGAAAAAAATATAAAAACGCAGGAAAAATTCCATAAAAAATCATCCTCGATGTCTGAAGTATCGCTTATTCAAAATCAATTTCGTTTTTGTAAATCCAACCATTTTCAATAGAGATTTTTGATCATTTTAATTTTAATTTTTTGAGCACCTGAACACAAACATCGCAGAATTTTTTTTTTATTGACGAACGAGTGAATAAAAAATTCTGAACAAATTCATGAAAATAGTCTACCCAAATTATACAACAGTAATTGGTGACTTTTTAGCGAAAAACAAAAGTTTTTCATTGTTTTGATTCCTGAAACGAAATGCTCCGAAAATTTCAAAATGTGATATCTCAGCGAATATTTAAGTTACGAAGATTAAATAAAAACCAAAATGTCAATTTTTTAAAAAGCTTCCGCCTGTCGCCAGAAAATGTTGACATAGATTTGAGCAATTCCACAAAAAAATGGCAAAAAGTTGAAAAATCGATTTTTCAAAATGCCGCGGCATGATATAAATATGTCTTGATGCATATTTTAGTAGATTTTTACGGGGTAAAAATGATGCAAATGTCAAAACTAGGTACAAGAGGGTCTTTTAAGTTAAAAATCGGTTTAAAAATTTTTGAATTTTTTTTTAGGGTCTAATTGACCTTAAAAATTGGTCAAATGAGTTATTTTTTGTAGGCATTTCTTTATTTGTAAGCATAAGTTTTCGATGTTTGGTCTAAATGTTCGATTTTTTTTAACCGGAATGATTGATTTTTATGCGAGAATTTTTGGTTCAAATTTTGGATTTTTTTAAATTTATTTTTGCAACCTAAATTTTTAAACGTTTTGGCCTGTAGTCTCAAGATTTATGTTAATAATTACAGAGTATGCTTAGAAGAACAACTAATAAACAATAAGTATTTTGCGAAAACGCCGCTGGTCTTTGAAAAATATCGCAAAAATCAAGAAAGTCACAATTTTTTTCAGAAATTGTTGAAAAAAATGGGAAAATCCTAATAATATATATTTATTTGCGTTAATGACAATTGTCTTACATATAAGCCATCCTCAATAATACAGGGTGTATTTGAAATAACGAACAGGCATTTAAGGGCACATACACAAAATATTTATGAACCCATTTCCGTCAAAATTTATTCGAAATTTTTTTTTTGAATTTTCCTAATTTTTCCAGGTTTTTTAAACATTTTGAGAACCAATGCTTTTCTCATTTAATTAGGTCTGATGGAATGTGTGTTTGTTAATTTAAAACGCAAGATACGATTTCTTGCCTCCGAAATTTGAAGTGTTATCGCAACGTTTTTTTTTTTTGTAAAAGATAAACAAGTTCATTGATGCTTAAAGAGCACTCAGATATTTCCTACGCGCTTGTTGTAATTCGATATCTAAAGCCGATGCCGTTTAAAAATTAGGTCACGTTACCACTGCCCCCAAACATGTTACGTATTTTCATTAACTTTAATAATTAATTGCGGGCTTTTTGTTACAGTTATCAACAAAATAATTGCGAATATTGTTTAAAAATAATATAATCTCTTTGTGGTTACGAGCCTGTTCGTTATTTCAAATATACCCTATATAATTTAATTTCAGTATTTTACTAGGACCTGATGCATGGAAGAAAAAAAAATATTGGTAAATAAATTTCTTTGAATTTGGCGACTAAAAAATATTTTCGCGACTCACTGTTTGCGCACCACTGACATACTGATGAAATGGAAACGTAATTCAGTTAAAAATTAGCTGAAAAATTCATCACGTCGTTGTCGGCGCGGCGTGTAATTTAGAAAAAAAAAACTTTGAAATCGCTATCGTAACGAATAAATAATGACGGCCGACCGGGGCGATAGTTATTATTATCCCCTCAACAATAAAACACTTTTTACGATCACTTACGGTAATTGTACACAAAAATCGGGAAACGGAGCATGCGACCGCCTCCCCTTATCAGCGCCATTTGCATATCAAATATACAAATATATCAAATATATTAATGCACCTTTCGTTTTTCGTGTGACAGGCCAATTAATTAATTAATCTAATCAGCATATTTACCATTTATAACTTCATACGTGTACGTACGCCATACATTGTTGTTTTACTTACCATTCGATGAAAAAATCATTTTTTCGAGAGTAGTTTAAATTTTTTTGTGTGTTGCTCTACTTACCATTCGATGAAGAAAGAGTGGTTCAAATTTTATGTACCTAATTTTACTTCATTAATAACTAGAGAATCGTGTTTTTTTTAAGAGTAAATTTTGCATATCCAAAATGTATTACCACTAATTTTATTAATACCTAGAGTAACAAAACTGATTAAAAAGTAGACACTGCTAACAACACTGAAAAGTAAATTTAATTTAAAAAAATGGTGATGTGGCCATCATGTTACTTTCTCCGACTTGATGGTATCATTTATATTTACGTTTTCATGGTTTATTTTCAATTTAAATTATATTTTGAATGTGCATCGAACGTTTCGTAGACTCGGATGAAACTGACGTTTAAAACGTCAAAATTATGAAAGATGGAAAAATTATACTTCAAATTAAAAAACTCAGTTTACTCAAAAACTAAAGAGATTTCGAAAAAAACTTATTCTTCATAAATTGTTTATTTTGGCATTCTCTATAATTATTATTAACATAAATTTGCTGTAACTATTATCGTTTTATATTTATAAACCAAAAATTAAAAAAAAAATTAATTTTTTTCTCGAATAAAAATGATTTTATGAAAAATGTTTTCAAGCAAAAGATGTTCATTTCTTTGTTGTCTTCAAAGTTTGTTTACATGTTTTTTTGATATTTTTCATATTTAAGAAAATATTGGCAAAAAACAAAAAACAGTTAAGGTAAACGCCCACTTCCGATGTACGAAATTTTACCAAAAGCTTTTCAGTTCTTCAGATTATCAAATAAGACGGATGTTCCAAGTTTCATATCAATTGCTTTATTAGTTTTTGAGATACAGCGCGCACAGACAGACACACACACACATAGATAGTCAGGACTGTCTGTATTGAAACCTCTGCTACCTCGGCCGTGCCATGAGTCATCCCACGAGCCGCACTATCTATATTACCATCTCTGCTACCTCAGCCGTACCATGAGTCACTGGTATTGGATTTACATCGACTTGGCTGTAATGGAAATAAAAGAAAATAAAACAAGCATAATTCATTTCGATCGATTTAATGAATTAATTTACAATAATCTTTTTTTTTAAATTAATATACAACACGTCCTTCTCCACTCCGTCCGTTTCTTTATAATAATAATAAATTATTTATCATCAATAAATATATGTAAGTGTAAACGTTCGAAAAAGGAATGCCGTTTTATTTATAAACTTTACATTCACATATACATATTTAATTCACTAAGTAAAGTCGCTATATATATTAAACAATTCTTTTTTTAAGGTACATTTCTAATTAATTTAATACAGTATCTCGTATATATAAATAATAAGCTATTTTGTATCATAGTAAAACTCACAGACAATTCAATAATATATATTTATATTTAGTATATACAAATAATAACAAGTTTATACAAAAGACTATTTATATTCATATTTATATTGCTTGCGGGCGCCCTTGTACTAAAAAAAAACTGTCGTCCGGTTAAATAAACAATATGTACACAGTGTAATGGAATTTTCGGATGGCACTAAAAACTGTCCTCGGGGTCATAGGGGGGGAGGGGTGGGGGAAATCAAAATGGAAGCATAAAATTATCACGTGTGAACCGAACTGTATTTACTTTAATATTTACAACTTGCATAACTTCTACCAATCGATCCAATCAGTCGGTTCCAGTCCCTACGAGCTCTTCGTGTGCATCTCCTGGAGTTCTTCCTCTTCCTTCGACAGGGGTATCGTCGAGTGGTTGTACAGTCCCTGCGCCATCAGCTGGAGCGCCAGGGGGTTCTTCTGGCCGGAGGCCTTCTTGATTTTCGCCCTCTTATTTTGGAACCAGATTTTGATCTGGGCCTCGTTCAGGCCCAGCTCGGCGCTCAGCTGTTGGCGCCTGCGCTCCGTCAGGTACCTGTTTTCGGCGAACTCGTGCTTTAATCGGGCCAGCTGTGCCCCGGAAAAGGCCGTCCTCGGTCGCTTCTCTTCCGCCGTCTGGCCCTGCGGTATGCCTTGAGGTACTTTGGTTCCGGGTTTCTTCACTCGCCTAGTCCTTGGACCTGCAACAACAAAAAAATATTTATTAGATTTTTTGGCGTCATTCTTTGTAATTAAAAAAATGACATATATGATATATGCACAAAACTTTCAGACAGAAATTTCGAATAAATAACCGTCAAAAATGACATTTATCGAATTGTCAAAAAATCTGCATTTTTGCCACATAAAACGGCACATAAAGAAATTTGCGATTGTAAAAATTTTTGGATTTTTACTATCAAAAACAGCATTTTTTGATATTAAAAAAAAAGGAAATGACAATTTCGAATTATCAAAAATTCTGCATTTCTGCCACTATAAACGACACGATTCAACGGTAAATAAAGAAATTAGCAGCTGCCAAAAATTGTGGATTTTTACTATCAAAAACGGCATTTCTTAATATTAAAAAAAGAAAATTATTTCCGAATTTAGCAAAGGGATGTTTTTGGAATTTGCTTGAAATATGAAGCAGAATGCATTTTGAGTAAATTTGGATAATTTCCAGTCTGTGGCAATTGTTTTTATATTTTTTTCAAACCGTGGAAAGTGAGTAATTTTCAAAATAACATAAGTTGTTTCTTACGCGATTATTTCGGAATTTAGCAAAGGGGTGTTTTTAGATTTTGCTTGGAATATAAAGTAGAATGTATTTTGAGTAAATTTGGATAATTTCCAGTCTGTGGCAATTGTTTTTATATTTTTTTCAAACCGTGGAAAGTGAGTAATTTTCAAAATAACATAAGTTGTTTCTTACGCGATTATTTCGGAATTTAGCAAAGGGGTGTTTTTAGATTTTGCTTGGAATATAAAGTAGAATGTATTTTGAGTAAATTTGGATAATTTCCAGTCTGTGGCAATTGTTTTTATATTTTTTTCAAACCGTGGAAAGTGAGTAATTTTCAAAATAACATAAGTTGTTTCTTACGCGATTATTTCGGAATTTAGCAAAGGGGTGTTTTTAGATTTTGCTTGGAATATAAAGTAGAATGTATTTTGAGTAAATTTGGATAATTTCCAGTCTGTGGCAATTGTTTTTATATTTTTTTCAAACCGTGGAAAATTAGTAATTTTCAAAATAACATAAGTTGTTTCTTATGCGATTATTTCGGTATTTAGCAAAGGGGTGTTTTTGGATTTTGCTTGAAATATAAAGCAGAATGCATTTTGAGTAAATTTGGATAATTTCAAGGCTGTGGCAATTGTTTTTATATTTTTTTCAAACCGTGGAAAGTGAGTAATTTCGAAAATAACATAAGTTGTTTCTTATGCGATTATTTCGGTATTTAGCAAAGGGGTGTTTTTGGATTTTGCTTGAAATATAAAGCAGAATGCATTTTGAGTAAATGTGGATAATTTCCAGTCTGTGGCAATTGTTTTTACATTTTTTTCAAACCGTGGAAAATGAGTAATTTTCAAAATAACATAAGTTGTTTCTTATGCGATTATTTCGGAATTTAGCAAAGGGGTGTTTTTGGATTTTGCTTGAAATATAAAGCAGAATGCATTTTGAGTAAATTTGGATAATTTCAAGGCTGTGGCAATTGTTTTTATATTTTTTTCAAACCGTGGAAAGTGAGTAATTTCGAAAATAACATAAGTTGTTTCTTATGCGATTATTTCGGAATTTAGCAAAGGGGTGTTTTTGGATTTTGCTTGAAATATAAAGCAGAATGCATTTTGAGTAAATTTTGATAAATTCCAGTTTGTGGCAATTGTTTTTATATTTTTTTCAAACCGTGGAAAATGAATAATTTTCAAAATAACATAAGTTGTTTCTCATGCGATTATTTCCGAATTTAACAAAGGGGTGTTTTTGGATTTTGCTTGAAATATAAAGCAGAATGAATTTTGAGTAAATTTGGATAATTTCCAGTCTGTGGCAATTGTTTTTATATTTTTCTCAAACCGTGGAAAATGAGTAATTTTCAAAATAACATAAGTTGTTTTTAAGCGATTATTTCCGAATTTAGCAAAGGGGTGCTTTTGGATTTTGTTTGAAATATAAAGCAGAATGCATTTTGAGTAAATTTGGATAATTTCCAATCTGTGGCAATTGTTTTTACATTTTTTTCAAACCGTGGAAAATGAGTAATTTTCAAAATAACATAAGTTGTTTCTTATGCGATTATTTCGGAATTTAACAAAGGGATGTTTTTGGATTCTGCTTGAAATATAAAGCAGAATGCATTTTGAGTAAATTTGGATAATTTCCAGTCTGTGGCAATTGTTTTTACATTTTTTTCAAACCGTGGAAAATGAGTAATTTTCAAAATAACATAAGTTGTTTCTTATGCGATTATTTCGGAATTTAGCAAAGGGGTGTTTTTGGATTCTGCTTGAAATATAAAGCAGAATGCATTTTGAGTAAATTTGGATAATTTCCAGTCTGTGGCAATTGTTTTTACATTTTTTTCAAACCGTGGAAAATGAGTAATTTTCAAAATAACATAAGTTGTTTCTTATGCGATTATTTCGGAATTTAGCAAAGGGGTGTTTTTGGATTTTGCTTGAAATATAAAGCAGAATGCATTTTGAGTAAATTTGGATAATTTCCAGTCTGTGGCAATTGTTTTTATATTTTTTTCAAACCATGGAAAATGAGTAATTTTCAAAATAACATTAGTTGTTTCTTATGCGATTATTTCGGAATTTAGCAAAGGGGTGTTTTTGGATTTTGCTTGAAATATAAAGCAGAATGCATTTTGAGTAAATTTTGATAAATTCCAGTTTGTGGCAATTGTTTTTATATTTTTTTCAAACCGTGGAAAATGAGTAATTTTCAAAATAACATAAGTTGTTTCTTATGCGATTATTTCGGAATTTAGCAAAGGGGTGTTTTTGGATTTTGCTTGAAATATAAAGCAGAATGCATTTTGAGTAAATTTGGATAATTTCAAGGCTGTGGCAATTGTTTTTATATTTTTTTCAAACCGTGGAAAGTGAGTAATTTCGAAAATAACATAAGTTGTTTCTTATGCGATTATTTCGGAATTTAGCAAAGGGGTGTTTTTGGATTTTGCTTGAAATATAAAGCAGAATGCATTTAGAGTAAATTTTGATAAATTCCAGTTTGTGGCAATTGTTTTTACATTTTTTTCAAACCGTGGAAAATGAGTAATTTTCAAAATAACATAAGTTGTTTCTTACGCGATTATTTCGGAATTTAGCAAAGGGGTGTTTTTGGATTTTGCTTGAAATATAAAGCAGAATGCATTTTGAGTAAATTTGGATAATTTCAAGGCTGTGGCAATTGTTTTTATATTTTTTTCAAACCGTGGAAAGTGAGTAATTTCGAAAATAACATAAGTTGTTTCTTATGCGATTATTTCGGAATTTAGCAAAGGGGTGTTTTTGGATTTTGCTTGAAATATAAAGCAGAATGCATTTTGAGTAAATTTTGATAATTTCCAGTCTGTGGCAATTGTTTTTACATTTTTTTCAAACCGTGGAAAATGAGTAATTTTCAAAATAACATAAGTTGTTTCTTATGCGATTATTTTGGAATTTAGCAAAGGGGTGTTTTTGGATTTTGCTTGAAATATAAAGCAGATTGCATTTTGAGTAAATTTGGATAATTTCCAGTCTGTGGCAATTGTTTTTATATTTTTTTCAAACCGTGGAAAGTGAGTAATTTTCAAAATAACATAAGTTGCTTCTTATGCGATTATTTCGGAATTTAGCAAAGGGGTGTTTTTGGATTTTGCTTGAAATATAAAGCAGAATGCATTTTGAGTAAATTTGGATAATTTCCAGTCTGTGGCAATTGTTTTTATACTTTTTTCAAACCCTGGAAAATGAGTAATTTTCAAAATAACATAGGTTGTTTCTTATGCGATTATTTCGGAATTTAGCAAAGGGGTGTTTTTGGATTTTGCTTGAAATATAAAGTAGAATGCATTTTGAGTAAATTTGGATAATTTCCAGTCAGTGGCAATTGTTGTTATATTTTTTTCAAACCGAAGAAAGTGAGTAATTTTCAAAATAACATAAGTTGCTTCTTATGCGATTATTTCGGAATTTAGCAAAGGGGTGTTTTTGTATTTTGCTTGAAATATAAAGCAGAATGCATTTTGAGTAAATTTGGATAATTTCCAGTCTGTGGCAATTGTTTTTATATTTTTTTCAAACCGTGGAAAATGAGTAATTTTCAAAATAACATAAGTTGTTTCTTACGCGATTATTTCGGAATTTAGCAAAGGGGTGTTTTTAGATTTTGCTTGGAATATAAAGCAGAATGTATTTTGAGTAAATTTGGATAATTTCCAGTCTGTGGCAATTGTTTTTACATTTTTTTCAAACCGTGGAAAATGAGTAATTTTCAAAATAACATAAGTTGTTTCTTATGCGATTATTTCGAAATTTAGCAAAGGGGTGTTTTTGGATTTTGCTTGAAATGTAAAGCAGAATGCCTTTTGAGTAAATTTGGATAATTTCCAGTCTGTGGCAATTGTTTTTATATTTTTTTCAAACCGTGGAAAATGAGTAATTTTCAAAATAACATAAGTTGTTTCTTATGCGATTATTTCGGAATTTAGCAAAGGGGTGTTTTTGGATTTTGCTTGAAATATAAAGCAGAATGCATTTTGAGTAAATTTGGATAATTTCAAGGCTGTGGCAATTGTTTTTATATTTTTTTCAAACCGTGGAAAATGAGTAATTTTCAAAATAACATAAGTTGTTTCTTATGCGATTATTTCGGAATTTAGCAAAGGGGTGTTTTTGGATTTTGCTTGAAATGTAAAGCAGAATGCCTTTTGAGTAAATTTGGATAATTTCCAGTCTGTGGCAATTGTTTTTATATTTTTTTCAAACCGTGGAAAATGAGTAATTTTCAAAATAACATAAGTTGTTTCTTATGCGATTATTTCGGAATTTAGCAAAGGGGTGTTTTTGGATTTTGCTTGAAATATAAAGCAGAATGCATTTTGAGTAAATTTGGATAATTTCAAGGCTGTGGCAATTGTTTTTATATTTTTTTCAAACCGTGGAAAATGAGTAATTTTCAAAATAACATAAGTTGTTTCTTATGCGATTATTTCGGAATTTAGCAAAGGGGTGTTTTTGGATTTTGCTTGAAATGTAAAGCAGAATGCCTTTTGAGTAAATTTGGATAATTTCCAGTCTGTGGCAATTGTTTTTATATTTTTTTCAAACCGTGGAAAATGAGTAATTTTCAAAATAACATAAGTTGTTTCTTATGCGATTATTTCGGAATTTAGCAAAGGGGTGTTTTTGGATTTTGCTTGAAATATAAAGCAGAATGCATTTTGAGTAAATTTGGATAATTTCAAGGCTGTGGCAATTGTTTTTATATTTTTTTCAAACCGTGGAAAATGAGTAATTTTCAAAATAACATAAGTTGTTTCTTATGCGATTATTTCGGAATTTAGCAAAGGGGTGTTTTTGGATTTTGCTTGAAATGTAAAGCAGAATGCCTTTTGAGTAAATTTGGATAATTTCCAGTCTGTGGCAATTGTTTTTATATTTTTTTCAAACCGTGGAAAATGAGTAATTTTCAAAATAACATAAGTTGTTTCTTATGCGATTATTTCGGAATTTAGCATAGGGGTGTTTTTGGATTTTGCTTGAAATATAAAGCAGAATGCATTTTGAGTAAATTTGGATAATTTCCAGTCTGTGGCAATTGTTTTTATATTTTTTTCAAACCGTGGAAAATGAGTAATTTTCAAAATAACATAAGTTGCTTCTTATGCGATTATTTCGGAATTTAGCAAAGGGGTGTTTTTGGATTTTGCTTGAAATATAAAGCAGAATGCATTTTGAGTAAATTTGGATAATTTCCAGTCTGTGGCAATTGTTTTTATATTTTTTTCAAACCGTGGAAAATGAGTAATTTTCAAAATAACATAAGTTGCTTCTTATGCGATTATTTCGGAATTTAGCAAAGGGGTGTTTTTGGATTTTGCTTGAAATATAAAGCAGAATGCATTTTGAGTAAATTTGGATAATTTCAAGGCTGTGGCAATTGTTTTTATATTTTTTTCAAACCGTGGAAAGTGAGTAATTTCGAAAATAACATAAGTTGTTTCTTATGCGATTATTTCGGAATTTAGCAAAGGGGTGTTTTTGGATTTTGCTTGAAATATAAAGCAGAATGCATTTAGAGTAAATTTGGATAATTTCAAGGCTGTGGCAATTGTTTTTATATTTTTTTCAAACCGTGGAAAGTGAGTAATTTCGAAAATAACATAAGTTGTTTCTTATGCGATTATTTCGGAATTTAGCAAAGGGGTGTTTTTGGATTTTGCTTGAAATATAAAGCAGAATGCATTTTGAGTAAATTTGGATAATTTCAAGGCTGTGGCAATTGTTTTTATATTTTTTTCAAACCGTGGAAAGTGAGTAATTTCGAAAATAACATAAGTTGTTTCTTATGCGATTATTTCGGAATTTAGCAAAGGGGTGTTTTTGGATTTTGCTTGAAATATAAAGCAGAATGAATTTTGAGTAAATTTGGATAATTTCCAGTCTGTGGCAATTGTTTTTATATTTTTCTCAAACCGTGGAAAATGAGTAATTTTCAAAATAACATAAGTTGTTTTTAAGCGATTATTTCCGAATTTAGCAAAGGGGTGCTTTTGGATTTTGTTTGAAATATAAAGCAGAATGCATTTTGAGTAAATTTGGATAATTTCCAATCTGTGGCAATTGTTTTTACATTTTTTTCAAACCGTGGAAAATGAGTAATTTTCAAAATAACATAAGTTGTTTCTTATGCGATTATTTCGGAATTTAGCAAAGGGGTGTTTTTGGATTTTGCTTGAAATATAAAGCAGAATGCATTTTGAGTAAATTTGGATAATTTCAAGGCTGTGGCAATTGTTTTTATATTTTTTTCAAACCGTGGAAAATGAGTAATTTTCAAAATAACATAAGTTGTTTCTTATGCGATTATTTCGGAATTTAGCAAAGGGGTGTTTTTGGATTCTGCTTGAAATATAAAGCAGAATGCATTTTGAGTAAATTTGGATAATTTCCAGTCTGTGGCAATTGTTTTTATATTTTTCTCAAACCGTGGAAAATGAGTAATTTTCAAAATAACATAAGTTGTTTCTTATGCGATTATTTCGGAATTTAGCAAAGGGGTGTTTTTGGATTTTGCTTGAAATATAAAGCAGAATGAATTTTGAGTAAATTTGGATAATTTCCAGTCTGTGGCAATTGTTTTTATATTTTTCTCAAACCGTGGAAAATGAGTAATTTTCAAAATAACATAAGTTGTTTTTAAGCGATTATTTCCGAATTTAGCAAAGGGGTGCTTTTGGATTTTGTTTGAAATATAAAGCAGAATGCATTTTGAGTAAATTTGGATAATTTCCAATCTGTGGCAATTGTTTTTACATTTTTTTCAAACCGTGGAAAATGAGTAATTTTCAAAATAACATAAGTTGTTTCTTATGCGATTATTTCGGAATTTAGCAAAGGGGTGTTTTTGGATTCTGCTTGAAATATAAAGCAGAATGCATTTTGAGTAAATTTGGATAATTTCCAGTCTGTGGCAATTGTTTTTACATTTTTTTCAAACCGTGGAAAATGAGTAATTTTCAAAATAACATAAGTTGTTTCTTATGCGATTATTTCGGAATTTAGCAAAGGGGTGTTTTTGGATTCTGCTTGAAATATAAAGCAGAATGCATTTTGAGTAAATTTGGATAATTTCCAGTCTGTGGCAATTGTTTTTACATTTTTTTCAAACCGTGGAAAATGAGTAATTTTCAAAATAACATAAGTTGTTTCTTATGCGATTATTTCGGAATTTAGCAAAGGGGTGTTTTTGGATTTTGCTTGAAATATAAAGCAGAATGCATTTTGAGTAAATTTGGATAATTTCAAGGCTGTGGCAATTGTTTTTATATTTTTTTCAAACCGTGGAAAGTGAGTAATTTCGAAAATAACATAAGTTGTTTCTTATGCGATTATTTCGGAATTTAGCAAAGGGGTGTTTTTGGATTTTGCTTGAAATATAAAGCAGAATGCATTTAGAGTAAATTTTGATAAATTCCAGTTTGTGGCAATTGTTTTTATATTTTTTTCAAACCGTGGAAAGTGAGTAATTTCGAAAATAACATAAGTTGTTTCTTATGCGATTATTTCGGAATTTAGCAAAGGGGTGTTTTTGGATTTTGCTTGAAATATAAAGCAGAATGCATTTTGAGTAAATTTGGATAATTTCAAGGCTGTGGCAATTGTTTTTATATTTTTTTCAAACCGTGGAAAGTGAGTAATTTCGAAAATAACATAAGTTGTTTCTTATGCGATTATTTCGGAATTTAGCAAAGGGGTGTTTTTGGATTTTGCTTGAAATATAAAGCAGAATGCATTTTGAGTAAATTTGGATAATTTCCAGTCTGTGGCAATTGTTTTTATATTTTTTTCAAACCATGGAAAATGAGTAATTTTCAAAATAACATTAGTTGTTTCTTATGCGATTATTTCGGAATTTAGCAAAGGGGTGTTTTTGGATTTTGCTTGAAATATAAAGCAGAATGCATTTTGAGTAAATTTTGATAAATTCCAGTTTGTGGCAATTGTTTTTATATTTTTTTCAAACCGTGGAAAATGAGTAATTTTCAAAATAACATAAGTTGTTTCTTATGCGATTATTTCGGAATTTAGCAAAGGGGTGTTTTTGGATTTTGCTTGAAATATAAAGCAGAATGCATTTTGAGTAAATTTGGATAATTTCAAGGCTGTGGCAATTGTTTTTATATTTTTTTCAAACCGTGGAAAGTGAGTAATTTCGAAAATAACATAAGTTGTTTCTTATGCGATTATTTCGGAATTTAGCAAAGGGGTGTTTTTGGATTTTGCTTGAAATATAAAGCAGAATGCATTTAGAGTAAATTTTGATAAATTCCAGTTTGTGGCAATTGTTTTTACATTTTTTTCAAACCGTGGAAAATGAGTAATTTTCAAAATAACATAAGTTGTTTCTTACGCGATTATTTCGGAATTTAGCAAAGGGGTGTTTTTGGATTTTGCTTGAAATATAAAGCAGAATGCATTTTGAGTAAATTTGGATAATTTCAAGGCTGTGGCAATTGTTTTTATATTTTTTTCAAACCGTGGAAAGTGAGTAATTTCGAAAATAACATAAGTTGTTTCTTATGCGATTATTTCGGAATTTAGCAAAGGGGTGTTTTTGGATTTTGCTTGAAATATAAAGCAGAATGCATTTTGAGTAAATTTTGATAATTTCCAGTCTGTGGCAATTGTTTTTACATTTTTTTCAAACCGTGGAAAATGAGTAATTTTCAAAATAACATAAGTTGTTTCTTATGCGATTATTTTGGAATTTAGCAAAGGGGTGTTTTTGGATTTTGCTTGAAATATAAAGCAGAATGCATTTTGAGTAAATTTGGATAATTTCAAGGCTGTGGCAATTGTTTTTATATTTTTTTCAAACCGTGGAAAGTGAGTAATTTCGAAAATAACATAAGTTGTTTCTTATGCGATTATTTCGGAATTTAGCAAAGGGGTGTTTTTGGATTTTGCTTGAAATATAAAGCAGAATGCATTTAGAGTAAATTTTGATAAATTCCAGTTTGTGGCAATTGTTTTTACATTTTTTTCAAACCGTGGAAAATGAGTAATTTTCAAAATAACATAAGTTGTTTCTTACGCGATTATTTCGGAATTTAGCAAAGGGGTGTTTTTGGATTTTGCTTGAAATATAAAGCAGAATGCATTTTGAGTAAATTTGGATAATTTCAAGGCTGTGGCAATTGTTTTTATATTTTTTTCAAACCGTGGAAAGTGAGTAATTTCGAAAATAACATAAGTTGTTTCTTATGCGATTATTTCGGAATTTAGCAAAGGGGTGTTTTTGGATTTTGCTTGAAATATAAAGCAGATTGCATTTTGAGTAAATTTGGATAATTTCCAGTCTGTGGCAATTGTTTTTATATTTTTTTCAAACCGTGGAAAGTGAGTAATTTTTAAAATAACATAAGTTGCTTCTTATGCGATTATTTCGGAATTTAGCAAAGGGGTGTTTTTGGATTTTGCTTGAAATATAAAGCAGAATGCATTTTGAGTAAATTTGGATAATTTCCAGTCTGTGGCAATTGTTTTTATACTTTTTTCAAACCCTGGAAAATGAGTAATTTTCAAAATAACATAGGTTGTTTCTTATGCGATTATTTCGGAATTTAGCAAAGGGGTGTTTTTGGATTTTGCTTGAAATATAAAGTAGAATGCATTTTGAGTAAATTTGGATAATTTCCAGTCAGTGGCAATTGTTGTTATATTTTTTTCAAACCGAAGAAAGTGAGTAATTTTCAAAATAACATAAGTTGCTTCTTATGCGATTATTTCGGAATTTAGCAAAGGGGTGTTTTTGTATTTTGCTTGAAATATAAAGCAGAATGCATTTTGAGTAAATTTGGATAATTTCCAGTCTGTGGCAATTGTTTTTATATTTTTTTCAAACCGTGGAAAATGAGTAATTTTCAAAATAACATAAGTTGTTTCTTACGCGATTATTTCGGAATTTAGCAAAGGGGTGTTTTTAGATTTTGCTTGGAATATAAAGCAGAATGTATTTTGAGTAAATTTGGATAATTTCCAGTCTGTGGCAATTGTTTTTACATTTTTTTCAAACCGTGGAAAATGAGTAATTTTCAAAATAACATAAGTTGTTTCTTATGCGATTATTTCGAAATTTAGCAAAGGGGTGTTTTTGGATTTTGCTTGAAATGTAAAGCAGAATGCCTTTTGAGTAAATTTGGATAATTTCCAGTCTGTGGCAATTGTTTTTATATTTTTTTCAAACCGTGGAAAATGAGTAATTTTCAAAATAACATAAGTTGTTTCTTATGCGATTATTTCGGAATTTAGCAAAGGGGTGTTTTTGGATTTTGCTTGAAATATAAAGCAGAATGCATTTTGAGTAAATTTGGATAATTTCAAGGCTGTGGCAATTGTTTTTATATTTTTTTCAAACCGTGGAAAATGAGTAATTTTCAAAATAACATAAGTTGTTTCTTATGCGATTATTTCGGAATTTAGCAAAGGGGTGTTTTTGGATTTTGCTTGAAATGTAAAGCAGAATGCCTTTTGAGTAAATTTGGATAATTTCCAGTCTGTGGCAATTGTTTTTATATTTTTTTCAAACCGTGGAAAATGAGTAATTTTCAAAATAACATAAGTTGTTTCTTATGCGATTATTTCGGAATTTAGCATAGGGGTGTTTTTGGATTTTGCTTGAAATATAAAGCAGAATGCATTTTGAGTAAATTTGGATAATTTCCAGTCTGTGGCAATTGTTTTTATATTTTTTTCAAACCGTGGAAAATGAGTAATTTTCAAAATAACATAAGTTGCTTCTTATGCGATTATTTCGGAATTTAGCAAAGGGGTGTTTTTGGATTTTGCTTGAAATATAAAGCAGAATGCATTTTGAGTAAATTTGGATAATTTCCAGTCTGTGGCAATTGTTTTTATATTTTTTTCAAACCGTGGAAAATGAGTAATTTTCAAAATAACATAAGTTGCTTCTTATGCGATTATTTCGGAATTTAGCAAAGGGGTGTTTTTGGATTTTGCTTGAAATATAAAGCAGAATGCATTTTGAGTAAATTTGGATAATTTCCAGTCTGTGGCAATTGTTTTTATATTTTTTTCAAACCGTGGAAAATGAGTAATTTTCAAAATAACATAAGTTGCTTCTTATGCGATTATTTCGGAATTTAGCAAAGGGGTGTTTTTGGATTTTGCTTGAAATATAAAGCAGAATGCATTTTGAGTAAATTTGGATAATTTCCAGTCTGTGGCAATTGTTTTTATATTTTTTTCAAACCGTGGAAAATGAGTAATTTTCAAAATAACATAAGTTGCTTCTTATGCGATTATTTCGGAATTTAGCAAAGGGGTGTTTTTGGATTTTGCTTGAAATATAAAGCAGAATGCATTTTGAGTAAATTTGGATAATTTCCAGTCTGTGGCAATTGTTTTTGTACTTTTTTCAAACCCTGGAAAATGAGTAATTTTCAAAATAACATTGGTTGTTTCTTATGCGATTATTTCGGAATTTAGCAAAGGGGTGTTTTTGGATTTTGCTTGAAATATAAAGCAGAATGCATTTTGAGTAAATTTGGATAATTTCAAGTCTGTGGCAAGGTAAAAATTCTTTCGCATTTTTTTGAATCGATAAAAAAAAGTCGAAAACAATTAACCAGGATTAAGCGGGGGCCTTGAAAAGCTAATGCCGGTATCAGCTAATTTCACGAGGAGCCGGGAATAGGCCGATAATAAAGGCCTCTACGTGTCCAATTAATTTTAATAATCCGCCTCGATGGCCGTAACTCACGTCCTCCGCCGCGTTCAGCGTGAAATGAAAATTTTACTAACTAATAAAATTTGAATGTCAATCAAAACGCCACAAGAAAAAAAAAAGGACGGACATATGAGAGTCGTAAAACCGTGTCACGACAGATGTTTACGTGAATATTAACAGGAATACCGTTTGGATGTTTTCTTTTATCATAAAACAGAAATTTAAAAGCCGTTCAGAAATCGTGCATATAATTTTAAATTTGGCGCCAATTTTGGCGATGTATACAACTTTACTGAGCACTAGGGGCGTGTTGCGACCTGCGAATACTCTCTCACTTTGCGAAATTAATAGTCTAATAATAGACTAATAGTCCCAAACTCGGTGGTACTAAACAATAATTCTTACTTAATATTTGAGCTAGTGTATAACTCCACCGAGCACTCAAGACGTGTGGAAGTGCCTTGAGTGCTCGGTGGAGTTATACACTAGCTCAAATATTAAGTAAGAATTATTGTTTGGTATCACCGAGTTTGGGACTATTAGTCCTTATCAGTAGTACAGTCAGATTATTATTACGGGAAAGTTTAGTACGAGATCAAGAGTATTATTTTCCGAAAGTTGTTGAGCGCGAAGAGAGTTGCGGTCGGCGAAGTGTGGGTGGGCTCTCGCACACCGTTCGTATTAATAGCGACTATAAATACGACTACATTGTAATAAAGTGTATTGCGGCGATGAAGAACCGAATGTTTGGTCGAAACGTGAATTTAAAGTGGCGGCAAGTCGCGATTAATTTCTCAGAAGAGAGGAAGCTGAAGAGGAGGAGGTGAAGGAGGAGGTGGAGGACGTGTCGATTGGATCGGCGGTGTTCGGGCCTTGTCCAATTTGTAAGCCATTAATAATACACTCCATAAATAACATCCTGTTGATTTCATTCCCTATAAATAGATTTTTAGTACCACAATGTTCTTTGGCATTAGAACGTTTCCCTGCTTTAAATTAACAAGCGCGTCGAAAAATATTGGGCGAGTGCCGGAGAAGTGGTCCTCGAGCAACCCCCGAAGTGCCCACTTAATCATCTTCATAGACCCATCAACGTTCCCCGGCAACGCGACACCCATCCGTATCCCCCGAACACCTGAGAATTCGCTAATTGCAGAATTGTCTTCAAGACGAACCAATATAACCGTCGCACAGACACATCTTAGTATTACATTAGCATTCCGGAACTTCCTTCACCCCTTCTAAACGAGCTCGTATTAGCCGAGATGATCATCCGGGCCGCCGGACAGAATTCCTCATTAAGAACTTGCGAGGGAAGTTCAGCGCGCGTGATGGACTTCCGGTAACAATCACGCCGCCCGTTTGGGATTAATGAATTGCTCCCGCGCAAAAATAACGTTCCGCGTGATAAATGAAAAGTGTTTCTGGAAGAAGAAGCTGAAACGATCGGGCGATGACTGGGCAGGAAAAGCTGCTCCCATTGTGGATCCCTTCTTCACTAATTGGATTCACTCGCGCGCGCCGACAAATTGCAGAACTTTTGTAGCTCCCCGATGAATAATTAATAGGTCGGGAATTCGGGCGCAAAATGGCCGCGCGGAGGAGCTTCCGGCTGCCATTAATCATCCGCAGGATCGATGGACGTCTTTCGCGGACCGTGTTTCTTTTTCCTTCCTCTCCCGTTTGTTTGGAGTTTCTCAGCGCGGGAAATATTGATGCGGGACCGGTTCTCGGCTTCCATTCGACTCATCATCATCATCAATAATGCAACGCCAGCGGACCTCCTTAATGCCGGAGTTTACGTAAATCGACACAATCGATTTAATTAGATGATGCCGATAATTAAAATGTATTCCTGTGATATTAATTGCAAAAAACGACGTTGTCCATCCGAAGCTTAGAATTTCATTAGTACGTTTGAATATTCTGGAGATGTTGCTTTTGACTGATTGATTGATTCATTGGTTCAAAATATATGATTTACCTAATTAAGGCTGGAGTGTTGAATCTGAACAAACGCGTTGATGGATTGTTGACTTCCCATCAATTATATTTTCTTTAATTTCTTGTTTCCGCTCAACGGCTTCCTATACTTATAAATATTCCTTGGCCTTCAGCAGCAACAAAACTAACGATTTTTGGATTCCTTGGCCTACCTTTGACTACGTAACTAAATCTAGCATGTGTGACAGGACCTGCTGCCATCTAGCAAAATCTTTTGTAGTACAAAAGTAGCTTCCATCGTACTCAGTTCTGAACCAGATTCTACAATGCGAAGACAACGGTAGCTACTTTTACATTACAAAAGATTCTACTAGATGAGAAACTTAAGACAAATTTAGTCACATAGCCACGATTTTGGGTATAGTCATTGGCCAAGGAATCAAAAAATCGTTCGTTTCGTTGCTGCTGAAGTCTGTCAGATAATGCAAGAGCGTTAGTTACTAGACCAACTAAGAGATACAACCTTCAAATCTCCAATAAGATAAATCCACCAAACATTGGCGTCATCAGCTTCTTAAGAAACTAGGCACACCGGGTATTGGTGTTTCACAACAAGTAGGAATTTCTTCTCTTACATCAAAATAAGACTAAAATTATAAATTGCATAAATTGTATATATTTTAATGTCTAGATTTATAAATAATCCGTAGCCAAAAAAATTGCTTATTTTTATCAACATGGTTTGTTACACAATTTGTCTAACCGGCCATCGATTGAAAAATCCTTCTGTCTTGCAGATTTGTGTTTTTGCATGAGCTTATTATCTTCAACGTATATTTCTGTCATTGCCACTTTCATTTTGTTTCCTTGTACATAAACACTTTCCTTCCAATCTTCGAGTAATTCTTTATACACTGACAATCAACAGGTCCTTTTATCAGAGCGAATGTAACCCTTCATACTTCATGCATTCTACTGATTTACTTATTGGATATTTTTGCGTTATTAAGCCGTACGGCTTGTAATCTTCTTTCGCATAAGTTTTTCTACCCAAGAATCTACATTGTGCATTGTGTTATATTTGTAGTTTACGATTTTCTTGGATGCAAGTTTCGCAAAGTATTAGTTCTCTTCACGAGAAGTTTTTTCACACATGAAAACTAATTTTGTGCAGTTTTCAATACAATTTTTTGACTTTCGATCGACGCCATTTTGTTTCTCGCAAAGATTTCTTATTAATCTTCCAGAATATTAAAGACTGATTATTTTTAAAGCGATTTTGACAGTCAATACTAGCTAGGATAGTATAGAAACAGTTTTTTCACAGCGGAAAACTAATTTTGTGCAGTTTTCAATACAAATTTTTGATTTTCGATCGACGCCATTTTGTTTCTCGCAAAGATTTCTTATTAATCTTCCAGAATATTAAAGACTTATTATTTCTAAAGCGATTTTGACAGTCACTACTAGCTAGGTTAGTATAGATACAGTTATTTCACACCTAAAAACTAATTTTGTGCACTTTTCAATTCAAATTTTTGACTTTCAATCGACGCCATTTTGTTTCTCGCAAAGATTCCCTATTCATCTTCCAGAATATTGAAGACTGATTATTTGTAAAGCGATTTTGACAGTCAGTACCAGCTAGGTTAGTATACATACAGTATTTTCACAGCTGAAAACTAATTTTGTGCAGTTTTCAATTCAAATTTTTGACTTTCGATCGACGCCATTTTATTTCTCGCAAAGATTTCTTATTAATCTTCCAGAATATTGAAGACTGATTATTTCTAAAGCGATTTTGACAGTCAGTACCAGCTAGGATAGTATAGATACAGTTTTTTCACAGCTGAAAACTAATTTTGTGCAGTTTTCAATTCAAATATTTGACTTTCGATCGACGCCATTTTGTTTCTCGCAAAGATTTCTTATTAATCTTCCAGAATACTAAAGACTGATTATTTCTAAAGCGATTTTAACAGTCAAAACTAGCTAGGATAGTATAAATACAGTTTTTTACAGCTAATAACTAATTTTGTCAATTTTTAATTCAAATTTTTGACTTTCGATCGACGCCATTTTGTTTCTCGCAAAGATTTCTTATTATTCTTCCAGAATATTAAAGACTGATTATTTCTAAAGCGATTTTGACAGTCAGTACTAGCTAGTATAGTATAGATACAGTTTTTTCACAGCTAAAAACTAATTTTGTCAATTTTCAATTCAAACTTTTGACTTTAGATCGACGCCATTTTGCTTCTCGCAAAGATTTCTTATTAATCTTCCAGAATATTAAAGACTGATTATTTCTAAAGCGATTTTGACAGTCAGTACTAGCTAGGATAGTATAGATACAGTATTTTCACACCTGAAAACTAATTTTGTGCAGTTTTCAATTAAAATTTTTGACTTTCGTTTGACGCCATTTTGTTTCTCGCAAAGATTTCCTATTAATCTTCCAGAATATTAAAGACTGATTATTTCTAAAACTATTTTGACAGTCAACACTAGCTAGGATAGTATAGATACAGTTTTTTAACAGCTGAAAACTAATTTTGTGCAGTTTTCAATTCGTATTTTTGACTTTCCATCGACGCCATTTTGTTTCTCGCAAAGATTTCTTATTATTCTTCCAGAATATTAAAGACTTATTATTTCTAAAGCAATTTTGACAGTTAATATTAGCTAGGATAGTATAGATACAGTTTCTTCATAGCTGAAAACTAATTTTGTGCAGTTTTCAATTCAAATTTTTGACTTTCGATCGACGCCATTTTGTTTCTAGCAAAGATTTCTCATTAATCTTCTAGAATATTGAAGACTGATTATTTCTAAAGCGATTTTAACAGTGAAAACTAGCTAGGATAGTATAAATACAGTTTTTTACAGCTAATAACTAATTTTGTCAATTTTTAATTCAAATTTTTGACTTTCGATCGACGCCATTTTGCTTCTCGCAAAGATTTCTTATTATTCTTCCAGAATATTAAAGACTGATTATTTCTAAAGCGATTTTGACAGTCAATACTAGCTAGAATAGTATAAATACAGTTTTTTCACAGCTGAAAACTAATTTTGTGCAGTTTTTCAATTCAAATTTTTGATTTTCGATCGACGCCATGTTGTTTCTCGCAATGATGCCTTATTAATCTTCCAGAATATTAAAGACTGATTATTTCTAAAGCGATTTTGACAGTCAGTACTTAGGATAGTAAAGATACAGATTTTTCACAGCTGAAAACTAATTTTGTGCTGTTTTCAATTAAAAATTTTGACTTTCGATCGACGCCATTTTGTTTCTCGCAATGATGCCTTATTAATCTTCCAGAATATTAAAGACTGATTATTTCTAAAGCGATTTTGACAGTCAGTACCAGCTAGGATAGTATAGATACAGTTTTTTTCACAGCTGAAAACTAATTTTGTGCAATTTTCAATTCAAATTTTTGATTTTCGATCGACGCCATGTTGTTTCTCGCAAAGATTTCTTATTAATCTTCCAGAATATTAAAGACTGATTATTTCTAAAGCGATTTTAACAGTCAAAACTAGCTAGGATAGTATAAATACAGTTTTTTACAGCTAATAACTAATTGTGTCAATTTTTAATTCAAATTTTTGACTTTCGATCGACGCCATTTTGCTTCTCGCAAAGATTTCTTATTATTCTTCCAGAATATTAAAGACTGATTATTTCTAAAGCGATTTTGACAGTCAATACTAGCTAGAATAGTATAAATACAGTTTTTTCACAGCTGAAAACTAATTTTGTGCAGTTTTTCAATTCGAATTTTTGATTTTCGATCGACGCCATTTTGTTTCTCGCAATGATGCCTTATTAATCTTCCAGAATATTAAAGACTGATTATTTCTAAAGCGATTTTGACAGTCAGTACCAGCTAGGATAGTATAGATACAGTTTTTTCACAGCTGAAAACTAATTTTGTGCAATTTTCAATTCAAATTTTTGATTTTCGATCGACGCCATGTTGTTTCTCGCAAAGATTTCTTATTAATCTTCCAGAATATTAAAGACTGATTATTTCTAAAGCGATTTTAACAGTCAAAACTAGCTAGGATAGTATAAATACAGTTTTTTACAGCTAATAACTAATTTTGTCAATTTTTAATTCAAACTTTTGACTTTCGATCGACGCCATTTTGCTTCTCGCAAAGATTTCTTATTATTCTTCCAGAATATTAAAGACTGATTATTTCTAAGGCGATTTTGACAGTCAGTACTAGCTAGTATAGTATAGATACAGTTTTTTCACAGCTAAAAACTAATTTTGTCAATTTTGAATTCAAACTTTTGACTTTAGATCGACGCCATTTTGCTTCTCGCAAAGATTTCTTATTAATCTTCCAGAATATTAAAGACTGATTATTTCTAAAGCGTTTTTGATAGTCAATACTAGCTAGGAAAGTATAAATACAGTCGACTATAAAATGTTGTATCATGCTCCTTATGCCTTCAGGAGCTTGTACTACGGTCACGTGTATTAAACAAAACATTAACTTATATACAGGGTGTGAGCTAAAATTCTGAATGAAAAATATCGGCTATAAAATATTGTAACATGCTCTTTACGCCATCGGGAGCTTAGAGTTTCGGCTTCTACCGCCTCTACAGGCCTCTAGAGACGCCATTCAAGTGGAATATACCTCGGAAGACCTTTGCAACACTTGTTGTTTCACGATTACCACTTCGGGAACTTCACTATGAAAATCTGTTCAAAGTTCATCCCACACAATCTTACGGATGAACAAAAACAAACAGAGGAACAGATGACTGGTGATGAATCATGGGTGTTCAAGTACAATCCTATAAAGAAACGCCAGAGTGTGCTGTGGATTCGATATTAGCATCATTGTCATACATTACAAATAAAATTTTGTAAATCTACAACCACTCATAGCATTTGAATACCTAAATCAATCATTGATAAAATTTAGAAAAATAGATTTTCAAGGGTACGTCATAAATTAAATAATAAAATGTTGTAAATCTACTACCTACAATACGATTACCAGCGCAAACAATAATACCCTCATTGTTTGTTTTGTTTTTGTAGTCGGATCATCGGAAACGGAATGTTTACTTACTTCGTCCTAAAACAAAAGAAAAAACAAAATCAGTCAAAATCAAATACACATTTAAATTTAAATTTTTTCGCGCGCTTTTTTCAGAGCCATTCGGGCAACACGAGAAATATTAGAGATTCAAATCATCGTTAATTTTATAGATGAAGCCATTATGTTAAACAATTATAGCAGCGTCTACAAATATTAATAATAATTAATAATAATAATAACCTGTATTTATTTTTTCACATCAATGACAATATGATTTCTCAATTTTAATATGTGTGCTAATTAATTTATTTTTTTTATCACACAGCATGTCATCTCTCGCCACCTCTGACTTGTGTACACATTACTAAAGAGGTTGGATTAAACTCATTGCCGGTATCACTTTATTGTGACTAGTTTCGTCCTATTCGGACATCATCAAACAATACACATTCCTTCTCTTGTTTAGCACCAATAAACAGTATTAAAACAGGAAGATGAGAAAATGCGAGGTTCCGCGCTGACACACTATTCTTCCACCCCAATCAGGTGGAAAATATGCTGAAGTGGAAATCCTCACATTTTGAAAAAAAAATGTCACTTTCATATAATTTTTGTATGTTATCTCTTGAAAATCCACTTTACGCTCGAGTCTGCTGCAATTTAAAAACTACATTTCTAAAAATGCTTGTATTTTCAAAATCCAAATTGATTTCAAAAGAACGGCGTTTTGTGAGTTAAATTTAATTTTTCTGAAATTACAAAAAAAAAATATTTCTATCCCCCCATTGCTACGCCTCTTGTTCTTAATAACAGAAGTGATTGCGTTCATTACACGCATTCTAAAATTAACTGTAAATGTTATATTAATATTAAATTATTTATGCGCATTTTAATAATATTCATGTACAATTTTGTAGTTTTGTATTTTCCGGCTCATATTTTATTTTATTTTTTTAAGCACGGCACGGCCATTATAAAAAAAAAGAAAAGAAACGTAAACGCCGCTTATAGATATGCAAATTATCTGCAGTTACGCGGTTGGTTAAAAAATTAAACGCCAGAGGGTTCATAAAATTTGTGACGAACGGCACACGAATGGGGTTATTTTTTTTTTACTGCGTATTTTTTCCCTTTGATTAATCTTTCCGCGTTGAGATATTCAAGCCGTTTTCAATCCCTGAAAGGTCACGAGGTGTACTTTTTATTACTAGTTAAACCGTTTAATAAAAAGTGTATTCACTATGTTACATTCACCGATATAGCATTTTTATTTTTGAGTTCAACAAAAAAAAAAATCATAAAAATTTCTCAGATGAAAACTAGAAGAGTATATAACTTTTCTATTTTAGAGATGAACAAGCACAATTTCAAATAAAAATTTCTTATATTAGAATTAGACGAATATCAAAGAGGACTTTTTTAGTCGAAAGTGCTCAAATCTCATTAACACGATTTTTAACGGTAAATTCCGGAAAAAATTGTAATGGCGTGTTTTGAGATTTTGTGTTTATTCTAGAGCTATGTATGTCTGTAATCTTCAGTGAAAATATCATCAAATTATTTTGAGGATTTTGGCTGAAATTTGCAAAAATTTAGTCCAAAGTGCAGAAATCTCATCAACACGATTTTTAATGGTAAATTCCGGAAAAAATTGTAATGGCGTGTTTTGAGGTTTTGTGTTTATTCTAGAGCTATGTATGTCTGTAATCTTGAGTGAAAATACCATCAAATTATTTTGAGGATTTTGGCTGAAATTTGCAAAAATTTTGTCGAAAGTGCTCAAATCTCATCAACACGATTTTTAACGGTAAATTCCGGAAACAATTGTAATGGCGTGTTTTGAGATTTTGTGTTTATTCTAGAGCTATGTATGTCTGTAATCTTCAGTGAAAATATCATCAAATTATTTTGAGGATTTTGGCTGAAATTTGCAAAAATTTTGTCGAAAGTGCACAAATCTGATCAACACGATTTTTAACGGTAAATTCCGGAAACAATTGTAATGGCGTGTTTTGAGATTTTGTGTTTATTCTAGAGCTATGTATGTCTGTAATCTTGAGTGAAAATATCATCAAATTATTTTGAGGATTTTGGCTGAAATTTGCAAAAATTTTGTCGAAAGTGCACAAATCTGATCAACACGATTTTTAACGGTAAATTCCGGAAACAATTGTAATGGCGTGTTTTGAGATTTTGTGTTTATTCTAGAGCTATGTATGTCTGTAATCTTGAGTGAAAATATCATCAAATTATTTTGAGGATTTTGGCTGAAATTTGCAAAAATTTAGTCGAAAGTGCTCAAATCTCATCAACACGATTTTTAACGGTAAATTCCGGAAACAATTGTAATGGCGTGTTTTGAGATTTTGTGTTTATTCTAGAGCTATGTATGTCTGTAATCTTGAGTGAAAATATCATCAAATTATTTTGAGGATTTTGGCTGAAATTTGCAAAAATTTTGTCGAAAGTGCACAAATCTGATCAACACGATTTTTAACGGTAAATTCCGGAAACAATTGTAATGGCGTGTTTTGAGATTTTGTGTTTATTCTAGAGCTATGTATGTCTGTAATCTTGAGTGAAAATATCATCAAATTATTTTGAGGATTTTGGCTGAAATTTGCAAAAATTTAGTCGAAAGTGCTCAAATCTCATCAACACGATTTTTAACGGTAAATTCCGGAAACAATTGTAATGGCGTGTTTTGAGATTTTGTGTTTATTCTAGAGCTATGTATGTCTGTAATCTTGAGTGAAAATATCATCAAATTATTTTGAGGATTTTGGCTGAAATTTGCAAAAATTTAGTCGAAAGTGCTCAAATCTCATCAACACGATTTTTAACAGTAAATTCCGGAAAAAATTGTAATGGCGTGTTTTGAGATTTTGTGTTTATTCTAGAGCTATGTATGTCTGTAATCTTGAGTGAAAATATCAGCAAATTATTTTAAGGATTTTGGCTGAAATTTGCAAAAATTTAGTCGAAAGTGCACAAATCTCAGATTAAAACTAGAAGACTATATCAAAAATTAATATTACTTTTTTTTATTTTGGAGATTAGCAAAAAAAAATTAAACAAAATTTCTTAGATTAAAACTAGGACCATATCAATTATTGGTATAACCTTTTTATTTTAGAGTTTAGCAAATAAAAATTTCAACCAAAATTTCCTAAATTAGAACTAGAAGACTAGAAGACTATCAAATATTGATTTTTTTTTTAATTTTAGAATTTAGCAAAAAAAATTCAAATAAAATTTCTTAGATTAGAACTAGAAGACTAGATCAGCAGACCATCCCTCAATATCGTTAGCACGGACACCATGTCCGCAAATTCTGAGCACTGAAGAGTATTTTGCAATATACGCTTTAATTAATTTGTAGGTAACTCTAACACATTGGTTAAGTTATGACGAACAAATACATACACTACCAAACATTGCCACGCACCAAAATGATAGGTTTTGATCAGTGTCGTCTCGTGGGGTACCTCATGATACGGCCGAGGTAGCAGAGGTGGTAATACAGATACCTATCTGCTACCTCGGCCATACCATGAGTCACCCCGCTAGCCGTCACTGATTTTGATATTACACAGGGTGTACATTTATGGTTACCCTACACTGTTCTCGTGTACTTAAGCATGTAAAACATAAAAATAACCGCACGAGCAATGCACGTACACCTTATCAAAACTGGCCGCGATTAAACGCGGTAATTATTTGGCCGCATTCCCTCAGCAGGAATTGCTTTGTCAACTGATTTCACCCCCCGACGTTAAGGTAACGCTACGCAAACATGCGACTCTAAGTATGCAATTGTGTAATTACACAAATTACCGCAAATTTTCTGCCGTGCAAGAAAACAACGGCCAACGACATCGTTACAACCTAATTTTCACAACTGTGATAACACTTCTCATTCAAGAAAAGAAAAAGGAAACACCTGCTAGCTGTGGGGTAACTTGTGCTAGAGATTCTGGGTAAATTAAGTAGAGTTAAACTTTCTTTCTTAGTACGTTATATGCTGAAGGAAAAAAAATTAAACACTTGAAATTCGTGAAATTTCTACCGCCATAACTCGGCGTATTTTCAATCGATTTTGATGAATCTTTGAGGGCGAAAAACTTTGAAGTGTCTTCTTTAAAGTCATGCATGCGAACTTAAGCGTAACCCCTTCCGCCCCCCTCTAGCGCTCCTGTGAAAAAAAAGGTTTTTTTTTTCTGGAAACCATGTCCAACTTTGACAATGTCTACGGAGTTGGAAAATGTTTGTCGACTCGATCCACCATAAAGGCATTAAAATTTGATCAATTCCCTATGCAGGAGTCGAAGAACGAAGTTCCTACGACGATTTGGCACCAAGTTATGGGTGTTTGAAAAGAAAGTATAATGTCATTTTCATCTTTCCGAATTTTGACGTTTTAAACGTCAGTTTCATCCAATCCTACAAAACGTTCGATGTACATTTAAAATATGATTTAAATTGATGAATTGAAAAAAAACCATGAAAGTATGAACAACTATTCAACACATCAACGTTTTTTTAAATTCAAATCGAATGATCTGTATCGGGTTTAATATAGCTTTTATGATTTTTCATTACCAATTAATTTTATTATTTGGTTTTGAATGTTATTTACTAAATTTTAAATGGCTGCGTTAATGAAGTTTACGTTAAATGCATAAATTCTACGGCAATGATTCGTTATTGACGTTACGTCACGGTTGCCAACGTGACCGCCGCGCCGCCTATAGCTTCGACGAATTCTCCCCTCTTCGAAAAAGTAATTCCCCCGAAAAACGCAATTTTCTTCGTTTCTGCGGTGATAATGAAAGCCAATGAATTCCGCAGCACGGTACATTAGTCGGCCAAATGGCCCAAAAAGAATTTTACATTTTACGTACGGATCCGGGCGGATTTCAATTTGGACCTGACGGAATTAAATCGGCCCGTCCTCCCCCGCGGACGCTAATGGGCCGTAATAAATCCGACGGCCGCGCTCTTTTTCACGTGCCGCTTTAATCGAATTACGGCGAAATCGGCCGTAAAAAAATGTAAACATGATGATGATGAGAATCTTTGTTCTTTATTACTTTCTCCGTTCCGAAGTACGAGAAAGTATTGTGATCGTGAAAATTTTTTCAAACATTTGTTTTGCGGAAATATCTGTTTCGAGATCCCTAGATGCGATTTCAACAATTTCTGGAAAAAAAAATTGTTTCTGTGCTGTGTGGGCGCTATATCTCAAAAATTAATAAAGCAATTGATATGAAACTTTGAACACAAACCTTATTTGATAATCTGAAGAACTGAAAATTTTTGGTAAAATTTCGTACACCGGAAGTGGATGTTTACCTTAACTGTTTTTTGTTTTTTTCCAATATTTTTTCAAATATGAATATTATCACAAAAATATTTATACAAATATTGAAGACGTCTACGAAATGAACATCTTTTGCTTGAAAATATTTTTCATAAAATCGTTGCTATTCGAGAAAAAAATTTATTTATTACTTTTTATTTTATTTTTGGTTTATAATTATGAAACTATAATAGTTACACCAAATTTATGTCAATAATAATTGTAGAGAATGTCAAAATGAACAACTTGTATGGCGGAACCAACTGCTAGACCAACATCATAGACCAGCCCATTTTTTTTGTTCTTCAGGATTGTCGATTATCCGGAGAGCGAGAGAAATCGTTATCCTTTAAAAGGATACCGTCGAATTACTGAAATTATATGAAAATTTCATTTGAGCACGGGTAATAAACTCGTCGCCGAGTTTATATCAATTATACCTTATAAGGGGCCATCTGGCCTCCGACATTTATTTCAAGCATGAGATACGCTTAATTGCCGGTAATTTGATCTGAAATAGACGTTCCTCCTGTCGAATATGAAGAATTGATTGGCTTCATTGCCTGGCAGGGAAATTATGCCGCGATCAATTAACTTTATTATTGATAAATTCTAATTACGTAAATAACATTCCGAACGGAAAGTAATTTGTACGGCTTTAGACTGGTAAAACTGTGACGAGATATGAGAAATCGTAAATGATAATATTGGAAATGGATTGTACAGGGTGTACGTTAAAGCATGCAACAATCGTAAAAGATGGAAGTGGTGAGAGCTTATCTAAATTAGCGTTTTACATCTATATATTAAATTAAATGAATACATGAATAATGGAAGACATACACAACAACCTCGGACCCGAGCGGATATATCTCGATCAGAAAAATGTTCCACCCGCGCGAGGAATCGAATCCACTCGACTCTCAAAGCTTAAATTACAGAAATTAAAATTACATTCGGTGATTAGAAAAGCTGTAAAAAATTCATCTCTGCTGGAATTAATTTCAAAATTTCAAAATCCATCCAGAACGAACCTATATGTCAAGATATCACTAAAACAATTGACATATCAGAGCTAGAAACAAAATAACAACACTAAAAACTCGAACGGAGGAAATGAAAATTGCATTCGGCGGTAAGAAAAATGGCAAAAAATTATTCTCCGCTGGATTTTGCTTCAAAATTTTAAAATCTATCCACAACGAACCTATTTTTGACATATCACTAAAACAGTTGATATATCAGAGCTGGAAACAAAATAACAACACTCAAAACTCGAACGGAGGAAATGAAAATTGCATTCGGCGGTAAGAAAAATGGCAAAAAATTATTCTCCGCTGGATTTTGCTTCAAAATTTTAAAATATATCCACAACGAACCTATTTTTGACATATCACTAAAACAGTTGACATATCAGAGCTGGAAACAAAATAACAACACTCAAAACTCGAACGGAGGAAATGAAAATTGCATTCGGCGGTAAGAAAAATTGTAAAAAATTATTCTCCGCTGGATTTTGCTTCAAAATTTCAAAATCCATCCGAAATGAACCTATCCTTGACACATCACTAAAACAATTGACATATCAGGGTTTGGAACAAAATAACAACACTAAAAACTCGAACGGAGGAAATGAAAATTGCATTCGGCGGTAAGAAAAATTGTAAAAAATTATTCTCCACTGGATTTTGCTTCAAAATTTCAAAATCCATCCGGAATGAACCTATCCTTAACATATCACTAAAACAATTGACATATCAGATCTGGAAACAAAATAACAACACTCAAAACTCGAACGGAGGAAATGAAAATTGCATTCGGCGGTAAGAAAAATTGTAAAAAATTATTCTCCGCTGGAATTTGCTTCAAAATTTCAAAATCCATCCGGAACGAACCTATCCTTGACATATCACTAAAACAATTGACATATCGGAGCTAAAAACAAAATAACAACACTAAAAACTCAAACGGAGGAATTTAAAATTGCATTCGGCGGTAAGAAAAATTGTAAAAAATTAATCTCCACTGGAATTTGCTTCAAAATTTCAAAATCCATCCGGAATTAACCTATCCTTGATATATCACTAAAACAATTGACATATCAGAGCTGGAAACAAAATAGCAGCACTCAACACTTAAATAACAAGAAAGAAAATTACGTGCTGTGATTTGAAAAATTTGTGAAAGGTTCATGTCAGCTGGAATTGGATTTAAAATTTCCAAAAATATCCGGATTGAAGCAATTTTTGATACACCCCTGAAACAATTGACATATCGGAGCTGGAAGCAAAACTTAAACTACACAACGATGGACACAAAAATTGAAATAAAGAATGGAATTGCATTCGGATGTGTTTTATTAGATATTATTTCCACCAAACAGAAACTCATGTTTAAAATTCTCTACTATTATTATGGCATTTTCAAGGTACCTAATTTTTTTTTTAATTTCAAAAATTCGATTTTTGGGTTTTGACATTTTCAGTAAGTACAACAATTGGAGAATATTCCCTGAAAAGTTGGAATCAGTCCGATTAAAATTGACCGAGTTACAGGCGTTCAAAGTACGCTCCGTTTGACCGCGCAAAACGCGAATTTAAAGTCGGTGTTCGCGATATCTCGAAAACTACTGCACCGATTTTTTTCAAACTTGGCACGTTTATTTAAGGTATAATAGGCCGGCGATTGAACGAAGAAATATTTTTTTTAATGTGCAGTTGACGAAAAATGAGCAATATTTTCAAGCAAAATCGAAATTTTTACTTTTTGTCTCAGATCAATTGTTATCATTAGATACTTTAATATGAAGAAATCTTTTTTGTTTTTGATTTATGATGATCTAAATCTGAGTAACAGTGTTCACCGCAAAACCTGTTTTTTTTTCAACGGCCTTCAGGAGGATGGCCGAATCTTTTTTGATGACTAATATTTTTTCTTAAAAAAATTATGCTACATCTATGAAAACATATGCTACCGCATAGACCAACTTAATTTTAAACAGGTTTTATATTTTATGCAAAAAAACATCCCCAAAATCACCGATTTTTTGGCATGATAAGGTGAAACTGAGTTTTGCAATCAACGATTTGAAAATTTGTCAAAAATTCAATAATCAAGGAATTTGCTTTAAAAGCCTAAGATTTATAAACAAATAATGTGCTTTTGATTTTATGTAACAAAAATGTCTATATCTTGGGTGGAAACAAAATGGCTACAGTCTAAACTTGAAGTAAGGTATCGGAAATTGTAATCAACGATTTGAAAATTTGTCAAAAATTCAATAATCGAGGAATTTGCTTTAAAAACCTAAGATATATAAACAAATAATGTGCTTTTGATTTTATGTAACAATAATGACTATATCTTGGGTGGAAACAAAATAGCAACAGTCTAAACTTGAAGTAAGATATCGGAAATTGCAATCAATGATTTGAAAATTTGTCAAAAATTTAATAATCGAGGAATTTGCTTTAAAAGCCTAAGATTTATAAATAAATAATGTGCTTTTAATTTTCTGTAACAACAATGACTATATCTTGGGTGGAAACAAAATGGCAACAGTCTAAACTTGAAGTAAGATATCGGAAATTGCAATCAACGATTTGAAAATTTGTCAAAAATTCAATAATCGAGGAAATTGCTTTAAAAGCCTAAGATTTATAAATAAATAATGTGCTTTTGATTTTATGTAACAATAATGACTATATCTTGGGTGGAAACAAAATGGCAACAGTCTAAACTTGAAGTAAGATATCGGAAATTGCAATCAACGATTTGAATATTTGTCAAAAATTTAATAATCGAGGAATTTGCTTTAAAAGCCTAAGATTTATAAATAAATAATGTGCTTTTAATTTTATGTAACAACAATTACTATATCTTGGGTGGAAACAAAATGGCAACAGTCTAAACTTGAAGTAAGATATCGGAAATTGCAATCAACGATTTGAATATTTGTCAAAAATTCAATAATCGAGGAATTTGCTTTAAAAACCTAAGATATATAAACAAATAATGTGCTTTTGATTTTATGTAACAATAATGACTATATCTTGGGTGGAAACAAAATAGCAACAGTCTAAACTTGAAGTAAGATATCGGAAATTGCAATCAATGATTTGAAAATTTGTCAAAAATTTAATAATCGAGGAATTTGCTTTAAAAGCCTAAGATTTATAAATAAATAATGTGCTTTTAATTTTCTGTAACAACAATGACTATATCTTGGGTGGAAACAAAATGGCAACCGTCTAAACTTGAAGTAAGATATCGGAAATTGCAATCAACGATTTGAAAACTTGTCAAAAATTCAATAATCGAGGAATTTGCTTTAAAAGCATAAGATTAATAAATAAATAATGTGTTTTTGATTTTATGTAACAATAATGACTATATCTTGGGTGGAAACAAAATGGCAACAGTCTAAACTTGAAGTAAGATATCGGAAATTGCAATCAACGATTTGAAAATTTGTCAAAAATTTAATAATCGAGGAATTTGCTTTAAAAGCCTAAGATTTATAAACAAATAATGTGCTTTTGATTTTATGTAACAATAATGACTATATTTTGGGTGGAAACAAAATGGCAACAGTCTAAACTTGAAGTAAAATATCGGAAATTGCAATCAATGATTTGAAAATTTGTCAAAAATTTAATAATCGAGGAATTTGCTTTAAAAGCCTAAGATTTATAAATAAATAATGTGCTTTTGATTTTATGTAACAATAATGACTATATCTTGTGTGGAAACAAAATGGCAACAGTCTAAACTTGAAGTAAGATATCGGAAATTGCAATCAACGATTTGAAAATTTGTCAAAAATACAATTATCGAGGAATTTGCTTTAAAAACCTAAGATTTATAAATAAATAGTGTGCTTTTGATTTTATGTAACAACAATGGCTATATCTTGGGTGGAAACAAAATGGCAACAGTCTAAACTTGAAGTAAGATATGGGAAATTGCAATCAACGATTTGAAAATTTGTCAAAAATTCAATTATCGAGGAATTTGCTTTAAAAACCTAAGATTTATAAATAAATAATGTGCTTTTGATTTTATGTAACAACAATGGCTATATCTTGGGTGGAAACAAAATGGCAACAGTCTAAACTTGAAGTAAGATATCGGAAATTACAATCAACGATTTGAAAAATTGTCAAAAATTCAATAAGTTTGGTAGAATTAATATCCATTTCATATTACTATTCTTAATAATATGATGATATTTGGGTTATAAAGTTGTACTCCTGATATGGCTTGAACCAAGCCTTGTGTGCAAATTAGTAGGTTTTAATTAAAATTGGCGATTTTTAATTTTTGAAAAAATTGCATTTAAAATGATTTTCTGAAAAAAACCACTGGTTCGATTTGGGGTTTTTATACATCACTAGAAAGAACCCTTCAATATGCTTCAGAAAATGTACTTGCCCAACCACAAATGTCAATTTGAAGCCCGTGACGCGTCAGCAAAGAAAACTCGAAAATTGAAAAAATCAACTTTTTTAAGAATCAACGTAGACCTTTATGTTATACCTTTTTTTTCATCAGAAGAACGAGACAAATCGATTGGCGTTAGTAAATTTTATCTAGAAAAAATTCCAAAAAAAGTTGTCGTCACCATGAACAGTGGCGGCTCGTGGAACATGTTGATGGTAGAATCACTTATACAAAATTGTCTACTCGATTCAATTATAGAATGCACCTTCCACCCATAAATTATAAATTACTGAATTAATACCGTGGATACGTTGTTGTAGTTATAGAAGTAATAAAACGCCAGAGAATATGCTTATAGGGGCGTGATGGAGACGGGTACGTTGAAAAAAAAACGAACGAAACAACTTAATAAGCAAATGAATCCGTTTAACGTCCTTAATATGGGCCGCATGAAATATTTGTTTAATTAATGAAATTATTAACGACGTTAAACGGCCATAAAAAGATTACAATCAGTGGAATAAAAGGAATCGAGGCGGAATGGATCCTTGAAAAAAAGGCAGTCAGAATCATTAAAGGTTATGTTTAAACAAAAAGGTCCCATTAAGTCGGCGTTTATCTAATATTTGTCCACGGCCGTGTCTAAGATAGGACTACCCACGGGTCGGACCGAGCGAGACCCATCGGGCCGGGCGCGGGCCCGACGAGGACGGAGGACGGCCACACAGCTCGAAAGGTCGACCACCAATTAAGGATGTAAAGCACATTAATTTGCCGGTCGGACCTCCTATATATATGTGTGTAAAAGAAACCTAATTTAAATGCCACCACGTCAATTAGCCCGGCTCTTTCCATTATTTCGGGCCGGAGCGAGAGGTCGTCGTCGACGAAATCGGCGATCGCGGGATCGGGAGACTCGGTTTCTTCGATTCTCGCGGCCCGGCGAGGCGTACCTTTTCGTTTTTGGTTGGTATTCGCTCGGTTTTTGGATCTTTGAGAGATTAGAGAGACGGCCGAGGTCAATTAAGGAGCGGATTACCCGGGCCCGATGTTTTGACAGGTCGTCCGAGTTCGTTTATCGCGCCGGATCACTCGTGCGTTCATCGAATTTCGGTTTCTGATCTCACTTAAAAAAAAAAAAAAAACTAATTATGTTGAAAAGATCGTGTCGAATAATTCCACTAGTCAGTTCATAATAACAAGAATGATATAAGGAAATTAATTTCCGACATTCAAGCAGGAATTTTAAAATATGAATTAATAAAAAATTAGTTACAAAAATTACTGTCAATGTGAAAATGATAAAAATTGTACCCGAGTGGTCCAAATTCGATGTTTCTATAGGCTGTCTCGGTAACCTTACGAGTAACTTTAATCATGGCTAACTTGATTATTTTAGAAGACATCAGGCATTTTTCAATTTATATAATTTTTAAATTGCGACAGACTCGAGCCTAAATATTAAAAATAAATACAAAACGTGGTTCCAAAATTTTCCAAAAATTAAATTTACCTCACAAAACGTCGATCTTTTGAAATAAATTTGGTTTTTAAAAATACAATAATTTTCTTGCGAGTTACGAATTTTTGAAAATATAGTTTTTAAATTCCAGGAGACTCGTGCGTAAAAATTGAAAATAAATGCAAAATGTGGTTTTAAAATTTGCCAAAAATTAAATTTACCGCACAAAATGTTGTTATTTTGACAACAATTTGGTTTTTGAAAATACAATAATTTTCTTGCAAATTACGAATTTTTGAAAATATAAAAAAAAAATCCAAACCACAAAATTACAATTCGATTAGGCTTTTGATTTAGAAAAAAAATATATTCTTTTTAAATAATAATAATAAAGAACACTTTGGATTTATACAACAACCTCATATACAACATTCCACACTATAATTCCAGTTCCATGTTTTGTATTGCAAATCGTGCATTCAAAACCTCTCCAGATCCGCCGGTTGGCAGCATTTATTAACCCATTACGGAGTTAATCACTCGGCCATGTAAATTTCAGCGCGTGGGCATCTTAATTGCGCCTTTAAAGAAGTGCACCGAAACAGTTTGCCCCATTAAAGCGGCGACCGGGGCGCAGATTAAATCAAACATAATCGTAATCCGAAATTTAATCGCGACATTAACATGTCTACCGGCTTACAGGGCGATCAAAAGTGGCCTAAACGACCCACGAAATGCGACCGGGGAATCCATTATTGCCTATAAATTTTAAGTCGAGGTGATGCTCAAGAGCTGCTCAAAGTGGGAATATACACGATATTAACACAAAAGTCGTTTTAAGAAAAGAAGTTTTTTTGTGTTGTTGTAAATTTAACTGAAGATGGTGAAGTTGTTTAAATAAGTGATTTGTTTGGGAGTCTTAGTAAATCAGTAAAGTAAAGCAAGCCTCATAGAGGGCATCGCACCACAAATTTCCCTTAGAACTATTGCTATGAGGTAAACATAAAATTCTGAAAAAAATATGTTAAAATAGTCAAAATGCCCGTATCCTTCGATTTTTTAATTTACCCGATAAGAGGGTGTTTTGGGGTATAAAATAAGGTCCCCATGGTCAGTGGGCCGAGAGCCCCGTCCCCCTTTTCTGGGGGCCAAAAAATTGATTTTTTAAACGTTTTTTTTTTTTACGACATATAAGATTTTGTGAACAAAATGTCAGCTAAAATTATTTTGTTTTATTTTATAATTTTTGACACGGGACTGTCACTTTTAACAAATTAAATACAATTTTAGACGGTTGAAAATTTCATTTTTTTGCTTGAAATCGTATTTTTTTCAATATAAAAAATTTCGTTTTTGGGAGCTGAAAATTATAATTGTTGGCAGTTTAAAATGGTCATCGTTGACAGTTAAAAATGACCATTTTTGGCAGTTAAAAATGATCATTTTTGGCAGTTGAAAATTATATTTTTTGCCTATAAAAAATTTTCATTTTTATTAAGTGAAAACTGTAATTTTTGGCAGTTGAAAATTGTCATTTTTGACAGTTAAGAATTGTAGTTTTTAACAGTTTTTTTGGGGGGTTGAAAATGATAGTTTTTGCCTATTAAAAATGATCATTTTTGGCAGTTGAAAATGATAGTTTTTGCCTGTTAAAAATTTTCATTTTTATTACGTGAAAATTGTAGTTTTTGGCAGTTGAAAATTATCATTTTTGACAGTTGTAAATGATAGTTTTTGGCAGTTGAAAATTGATGTTTTTGGCTGCTGAAAACTATCATTTTTGACAGTTGTAAATTATAGTTTTGGCAGTTGAAAACTGTCATTTTTGACAGTTGTAAATTATAATTTTGGCAATTGAAAATTATCGTTTTTGACAGTTGAAATGGTAGTTTTTAACAGTTCAAAATTATCATTTTTGACAGTTGAAAATTGAAGATTTTGGCTGCTGAAAATTGTCTTTTTTAACGGTTATAAATTATGATTTTGGCAGTTGAAAATTGTCTTTTTTGACAATTGAAAATACTCATTCTTGGCAGTTGAAAAGGGTAGTCATTGGTATTTAAAACTTGTAATTTTTGACAGTTCGAAATTACAGTTTTTGGCTGTTGAAAATTGTCATTTTTGTAATTGAAAATTCAAGTGTTTTCGCTGCTCAAAATGATCATTTTTGACAGTTGTAAATGATAGTTTTTAGCAGTTGAAAATTGAAGTTTTTGTCTGCTGACAACTATCATTTTTGACAGTTGTAAATTATAGTTTTGGCAGTTGAAAACTGTCATTTTTAACAGTTATAAATTATAGTTTTGGCAATTGAAAATCGTCGTTTTAACAGTTAAAATGGCAGTTTTTAACAGTTGAAAATTATCATTTTTGACAGTTGAAAATTGAAGATTTTGGCTCCTGAAAATTGTCTTTTTCAACGGTTATAAATTATAATTTTGGCAGTTGAAAATTGTCATTTTTGATAATTGAAAATAGTCATTCTTGGCACTTGAAAATAGTAAACGTTGGCATTTAAAAATTGTAATTTTTGACAGTTCGAAATTACAGTTGAAAATTGTCATTTTTTGCAGTTGAAATTTTTCATAGTTGGTAGTTAAAAACTGTCACTTCTGACAGTTGAAAATGGTCATCATTGGCATTTAAAAATCGTCATTTTTGAGAGTTCAAAATTACAATTCTTGCACCTGAAAATTGTCATTTTTGACGTTTATAAGTTATAGATGTGGCAGTTAAAAATTATTGTTTTTGACAGTTGAAAATACTCATTTTTGGCAGTTGAAAATAGTTATCGCTGGCATTTAAAAATCGTCATTTTTGAGTGTTCAAAATCACAGTTTTTGGCAGGTGAAAATTGTTATTTTTTTGCAGTTGAAAATTAAAAGTTTTGGCTGCTCAAAATTATCATTTTTGTCAGTTGTAGATTATAGTTTTTGGCAGTTGAAAATCGAAGTGCGAAAATGGTCATTTTTAAGGGTTATACATTATAGTTTTGGCAGTTGAAAATTGTCTTTTTTGACAATTGAAAATACTCATTCTTGGCAGTTGAAAATGGTAATCGTTGGCATTTAAAAATTGTCAGTTTTGGAGGCTTGAAAATGATAGTTTTTGGCTGTTAAAAATTTGTCCTTTTTGCAGTTAAAAATGGTTATCGATGGCAGTTGAAAATTAAAGTTTTTGCCTGTTGGAAATTTTCATTTTTGTTAAGTGGAAATTGTCGATTTTGGCAGTTGAAAATTGTCATTTTTGACAGTTGAAAATGGTCATCGTTGGCATTTAAAAATCGTCATTTTTGAGAGTTCAAAATTACAGATTTTACTAGTAGAAAATTGTCATTTTTTGCGGTTGAAAATTAAAGTTTTTGGTTGCTCAAAATTATCATTTTTGATAGTTGTAAATTATAGTTTTGGCAGTTGAAAATTGAAGTTTTTAACAGTTGAAAATACTCATATTTGGCAGTTGAAAATGGTCATCGTTGGCATTTAAAAATCGTCATTTTTTAGAGTTCAAAATTATAATTTTTGGCAGTTGAAAATTGTCATTTTTCGCAGTTGAAAGTTCAAGTTTTTGGCTGCTCAAAATTATCATTTTTGACAGTTGTAAATTAAAGTTTTTGGCAGTTGAAAAGTTCAAAGTTACAGTTTGTGGCAATTTAAAATTGTCATTTTTAAGAGTTCAAAATTATAGTTTTTGCAGCTGAAATTGTCATTTTTGACGCTTATAATTTATAGATGTAGCAGTTGACAATTGTTGTTTTTGACAATTAAAAATTGAAGTTTTTAACAGTTAAAAATACTCATTTTTGGCAGTGAAAATGGAAATCTTTGGCATTTAAAAGTTGTCATATTCAAAAGTTCAAAATTACAGTTTTTGGCAATTTAAAATTGGCATTTTTTGCAGTTGAAAATAGTCACAGTTGGTAGTCCGAAACTGTCACTTTTGACAGTTGAAAATGGCATTTAAAAATTGTCATTTTTGAGAGTTCAAAATTACAGTTCTTGCAGCTGAAAATTGTCATATTTGACAGTTATATGTTATAGATGTGGCCGTTGAAAATTGATGTTTTTGACAATTAAAAATTGCAGTTTTTAATAGTAGAAAATACTCATTTTTGGCAGTTGAAAATGGCAATCGTTGGCGTTTAAAAATTGTCGTATTCAAAAGTTCAAAATTACAGTTTTTGCAATTTTTTACAGTTGACATTTCAAGTTTTTGGCTGTTGAAAATTATCATTTTTGACAGTTGTGAAATGCAGTTTTTAGCAATTGAAAATGTAAGTTTTTGGCTGCTGAAAATTGTCACTTTTGACAGTTATAAATTATAGTTTTGGCAGTTATGGAAGACCTCCCTTACTCTCGGTTAAAGTCTTCGTGTAAGAATTCACTTTCAAAAATCTTACGTTTCCAGTTGCGTTACTTTAAAATTTCCAATTGGAAGCGTTCCGAACGACAAATTTTCAAGAGTTAAGTTGACGCTAATAAAGGCATTGTTAATCGTGCTTTTCTTTCTTTCTTTCTTTCCTTGGGAAGCAATTTATCAATCAACGGCCGGAATGAATGATATATGGATATGCAAATTGCGTTCCGTGCTCACGATGTCAGGGCATGGTTAAGAAAATGCGGATAATAGAAAAACGAGATTAAATAATTTAGCGCTTGTCCTTTTTCACGGCAATTTGTGTGACACATCGTATCCGGACCATTTGTACGTCAGCTTTTTCCCCCGACGGCGCGGTCTCGTGAAAATAAATAGAATCAACATTAAATGTTTAATGGTAGCAATCACAAGTATTAAAGCCATCGCGAGGTAACTAGTGTAATTAGTTTACAAATGAAGACAATTTATTAATAAATAAAATAAAAACAACCTTACTTATTGCAGAAAGTATTAAATAAATTCAAAAAACGAAATATAGCCTGAATATATAAATATTCAACCTGTTCTTGTTGTTTCAATAAGTTATTTGTTTATAGTCTTAGTAAGACTTAATTTTGCTTGCAGAGTTACGAACAGGTTGAATATTTATATATTCAGGCTATATTTCGTTTTTTGAATTTACAATTTATTAACTTTTCTTTACAACATATTTACAATTTTTTTACTTTATGTTAAAATATAGTAATATTTCAAAGGGCTATCGACCAGAAGATCTTTCCGCCTTACTTTTACATAACATTTTGAATAACAATAAAAATAATCATCTTACAAGAATTTAGATTGCAAATTAACGGGTGTAGTTCATCATTCAAGATGATCTTCCACTCTGATCAATGAGAAATGCCGCGTGCGTAAGAGTTGCATACTGAGTTTTATTTCTTTACTTAATATCCTTACGTGGAAAAACTTCTTCGAAATTGCTTACTGAAATTGAAATCCTCTTGGAGTTTCTACTATGATAAGCTTCAGCGATTGCTCGACATTCTTGTATCTTCTACTCAGCAGTTTTCTTCAAAAGGATGATTTTATAACGTAATGTTGTGTATAGCCCAACCAAAATCTTTTGACCTAACAATTACTAGTCAACAAGAACAGAACCGAATTGTTTGTAAAAATAAATTTGATTGTAATGAAATAATACACTCTAAATTAAGACGTACCCTTGCAAGTTACATTTAAAGCCATGCAAATCGCACATTTTCCACACCCAGGAGTTCTCTTTTTCGTGCCTGGAGGCATCAATTAGTACAAAAGCGCGATCGTGCCGCGTCCGTTGGCATTCTCACTTTCTTCCTATATATTTATGAATTTCAAAGTCGGCCAAACGTAGTGCACACCCACGTGCCCCGCAAGTGCCCGACACTTGGACACTTGGCCGGCTGCACTTGCACCGTAATGACTTCATACACATACGCACGGAATATGCCGTGACAATCCGCGACCTACGTAATTGCCCTCCACCCCCCCACACGGTTCGATAACTCCATCGGCCACCATTTTTTTTTCGTGCACGTTGCACACCTATGGAGGATAGAGCGAGGAAAAGGAATAAAGTGCAAGATGAAAATGGAATGAAAGAAGGGGATGGTCTGCTTCGGCTATAAACTATTGCTCCTCGTCACTGACAACAGTTAACATTCAACATTTCAATCTGCCACTGGTATCCAAAATTAACCCACCAGACATTCCTTAGTTTCACGTTGACGTTCCAAGAGATTTATTTATTTATGGTCATGGTCTTCAGATAGAAATGAATGAAACTTATGATTCTAAATCAGCGCTGTCCAACTGGCGGCTCGCGAAGCTTTTTTTTACGGCCCGCGAGTTATAGTAAACTGTACATGAAATTTTGACTGATCCATTCATTGCATCTAGTGGAGCAACTGGAATTAAAGTGTTCAAACATTTGGATAAAGAAAAATATCAAAAAATGAGAAATTTTGGACTTCAATCATTTCTATGTTCGGTAGAGTACATATATCTGCGAGCTTGCATTCTCTGACATGAAATATATAAAATCAAAATTTAGAAACAGCTTGAAAGACTCCACTCTTGAAAATATAATTAGAGTTGCCACAACAAATATTTATATGGACATTATTTACCTATCCTTTTCGGCCCGCGAAATATTTGCTAAAGAAAAAATAGCCTGCTGGCTAAGAGAAGTTGGACAGCGCTGTTCTAAATGATAATAAGGTCCGATGTTAAATTGAAGAGAATTGAATCGTAGATTAAAAATTAAACGTGTTACGACGTGTCAAAATGACACGCCGGTAACACATGCAATAATCCTTCACCAATTAACAAATCTGAACCTATTAGACGATTCAGCTAAGATTTTTGGTCGAGATTAAACCCTAGTTTAAACTTAGAAGAAATAACAGGATCACTAATTACATTCCCTCAGCACCAATCTACAAGAGTAATAACATAATTTCGGATTATGCCGCGCACAAACGAAGACAGCCATCTTTATCCGGCCGCAATGAATGAATCACCCACCTCTCTCATATTTGTCGTTAGGTAATGAAATTTAAGAGCCTATCAGGTGTCGGAGGAAGGCCATCCAGCTCTTCCTCACATCGAAACCCCGTCTAAGGCGTGCGTAATGTATGTAATGATGGTAAATTACACGTGTATGTAAATTTAATCACGGTAATCGGCATCGCATTCCCTCATTCCGTAATCCTATTTTAACGATCTCTTCATACGGCACGGAACACACCCAGGCGGAATTCGTTGGTTTCTAGAAGGAAAAAAATGGAAACCGGGGCGGCCAATCCGCGGTCAAAAATTTTTGTTTATTCGATTGTTGTAATCGGCGGAAGAAGGTCGGGCGGTGTTGTGATAATGCACCGGAAATTGCCGGATTTCGGGGTCTTGGTAACGTAATCGCGGATTGTATTTTAAGTTCTTGAAACGTCCGCAAAGAAAACCGATTGCGTTCAAACATTTGAATTTGCCACAAATTGTTGTGGCCATCATGTTACTTTCTCCAACTTGATGGTATCATAGCCATTTATATTTACGTTTTCATTGTTTATTTTCAATTGAAATCACATTTTAAATGTACATCGAGCGGATGAAACTGACGTTTAAAACGTCAAAATTATGAAAGATGGAAAAATTATACTTCAAATTCAAAACAACTCAGTTTACTCAAAAACTAAAGGGATTTCGAAAAAAACTTATTCTTTAGAAGTCGTTCATTTTGGCATTCTCTACAATTATTATTCACATAAATTTGCTCTAACTATTATCGTTTCATAATTATAAACCAAAAATTTACAAAAAAGAATTAATAATTTTTTTTCTCGAATAGCAATGATTTTATGAAAAATATTTTCAAGCAAAAGATGTTCATTTCTTTGTTGTCTTAAATGTTTGTTTAAACGATTTTGTGATATTTTTCATATCTAAGAAAATATTGGCAAAAAACAAAAAAACAATTAAGGTAAACACCCACTTCCGGTGTACGAAATTTTACCAAAAGCTTTTCAGTTCTTCGGATTATCAAATAAGATTTATGTCTAAAGTTTCATATCAATTACTCTATTAGTTTTTGAGATACAGCGTACTTCGTAAAGGAGACAGTAAAAATAACAATAGTTACGAACAAAATTATAATATTGAAGATTTAAGAATGAATTTTAGATTTAGAGCGCGTTGACAGACAAGGTCATTTACGTCAGATTTTGAAGTATCGCATTGTTCCACTTTAGAAGGTGGCAGCGACCTTTAAACCAACAATCAAAAACGATGTAATTTATACCTTTTTTGGAAGAGACCACATTTTCCGGATCATTAAAACCATTCGTTTCGATAAACGCGGTCATCATTTAAGCGGATCACAAAAGGGCACCGGGGCGTCGTCACAATGCCCCCGTCCCTAAATAATCGCCGCAGTCAAAACACTCGATTCTACGTGCGTCAGTGCGTGCTTCTATCTCCCCCATATTTATTACTTTCCACCGTGACCTGAAACGGCAAAGAATGCGGTGCCGAACGCGTCGGAGAAGGACGCGAGCGACTCGGGACGTCCGAACTGGTACCACACCACTCGGACCCACCGCAGTCATGGTGACAAACTGGACAGATGACGGTACGGACGTATTAAAAACATGCCGGTCGCCGTTTCTTTCGACCGTGCACGGGTTAATTATTAAAGTAATTCATTCGCTGGGCAGTTCGCATAAATAACAACAACAAATATTGACAATTGTCTTGCGCAACGAGGTATGACTTGGCTAAACGGTCCGCGAATCATTACTATATATAAATCACGTAATGTTAATTGTGAAACCCATTCCTTGTCCCTGTCACCAAAATCGAATGTGTAAGTCATTGTAATAAATATACCTCGTGAGAATCAAAACGGGGATTGTTCCGAGTCGTGGCACATTCCGAAACAAACGAGTGTTTGATTTCAATGGGCCTCGAAGATTTGAGAAAGGTTTCAGTTAATCAAATCTGACGAATTAATTTCGATGTTAAAGTTTCAATAATTCAATCCGGACTAGTTTCGATATTTACAGTGAGATCAGAAAGTCGAACATTTTCTGAAAATAGGGATAATAATTCACGTAATATTATGTTGGCTGCCTGGATCAGTGCAGTACATACGAACTTTGTCTATTTTGACATCTTGTGTTTTTTGAGGTTACTTGTTTTAAAGATATTGGCTGCCTGAATTATTTCGGTGCATTTTATTTATTTTGACGTCTTGTCATTTATGAAGTTACTTAAAAACAAGTAACTTCAAAAAACCGCAAGACGTGCATTCTTATGCACTCTACTGATTCAGGCAGCCAATTAATTACGAGATGCAAATTTCACCTTTCGCGATTTAAGTTTCCAGTGACGCCATTTTGTTTCCAGTTAAGGGATGACAATGGGTTTCTAGTATGTCAAAAATTAATGAATTCTAAGCGGATTTGTAAATTTTGAAGACGATTCCAAGAGTGATAATTTTTTCAGAATTTTTCTAATTGCGAGATGCAAACTTCACTTTTCGCGATTCAAGTTTCTAGCGGCGCCATTTTCTTTCCAGTTAAGGGATGACAATGAATTTTTAGTATGTCAAAAATTAATGAATTCTAAGCAGATTCATAAATTTTGAAGACAATTCCAAGAGCGATAATTTCTTCAGAATTTTTTTAATTGCGAGATGCAAATTTCACTTTTCGCGATTCAAGTTTCTAGCGGCGCCATTTTGTTTCCAGTTAAGGGATGACAATGGGTTTTTAGTATGTCAAAAATTAATGAATTCTGAGCGGATTTGCAAATTTTGAAGACAATTCCAAGAGCGATAATTTTTTCAGAATTTTTCAAATCGCAAGATGCAAATTTCACTTTTCGCGATTCAAGTTTCTAGCGGCGCCATTTTGTTTCCAGTTAAGGGATGACAATGGGTATTTAATATGTCAAAAATTGATGAATTCTAAGCGGATTTGTAAATTTTGAAGACAATTCCAAGAGCGATCATTTTTTCAGAATTTTTTTAATTGCGAGATGCAAATTTCACTTTTCGCGATTCAAGTTTCTAGCGGCGCCATTTTGTTTCCAGTTAAGGGATGACAATGGGTATTTAATATGTCAAAAATTGATGAATTCTAAGCGGATTTGTAAATTTTGAAGACAATTCCAAGAGCGATAATTTTTTTAGAATTTTTCTAATTGCGAGTTGCAAATTTCACTTTTCGCGATTCAAGTTTCTAGCGGCGCCATTTTGTTTCCAGTTAAGGGATGACAATGGGTTTTTAGTATGTCAAAAATTAATGAATTCTAAGCGGATTTGCAAATTTTGAAAACAATTCCAAGAGCGATAATTTTTTCAGAATTTTTTTAATTGCGAGGTGGAAATTTCACTTTTCGCAATTCAAGTTTCTAGCGGCGCCATTTTGTTTCCAGTTAAGGGATGACAATGGGTTTTTAGTATGTCAAAAATTAATGAATTCTAAGGGGATTTGCAAATTTTGAAGACAATTCCAAGAGCGATAATTTTTTCAGAATTTTTCAAATCGCAAGATGCAAATTTCACTTTTCGCGATTCAAGTTTCTAGTGGCGCCATTTTGTTTCCAGTTAAGGGATGACAATGGGTTTCTAGTATGTCAAAAATTAATGAATTTTAAGCGGATTTGTAAATTTTGAAGACAATTCCAAGAGCGATAATTTTTTTAGAATTTTTCAAATTGCGAGTTGCAAATTTCACTTTTCGCGATTCAAGTTTCTAGCGGCGCCATTTTGTTTCCAGTTAAGGGATGACAATGGGTATTTAATATGTCAAAAATTGATGAATTCTAAGCGGATTTGTAAATTTTGAAGACAATTCCAAGAGCGATCATTTTTTCAGAATTTTTCAAATCGCAAGATGCAAATTTCAACTTTCGCGATTCAAGTTTCTAGCGGCGCCATTTTGTTCCCAGTTAAGGGATGATAATGGGTATTTAATATGTCAAAAATTGATGAATTCTAAGCGGATTTGTAAATTTTGAAGATAATTCCAAGAGTGTTAATTTTTTCAGAATTTTTCTAATTGTGAGTTGCAAATTTCACTTCTCGCGATTCCAGTTTCTAGCGGCGCCATTTTGTTTCCAGTTAAGGGATGACAATGGGTTTCTAGTATGTCAAAAATAAATGAATTCTAAGCGGATTTGTAAATTTTGAAGATAATTCCAAGAGTGATAATTTTTTCAGAATTTTTCTAATTGCGAGATGCAAACTTCACTTTTCGCGATTCAAGTTTCTAGCGGCGCATTTTGTTTCCAGTTAAGGGATGACAATGGGTTTCTAGTATGTCAAAAATTAATGAATTCTAAGCGGATTTGTAAATTTTGAAGACGATTCCAAGAGTGATAATTTTTTCAGAATTTTTCTAATTGCGAGATGCAAACTTCACTTTTCGCGATTCAAGTTTCTAGCGGCGCCATTTTGTTTCCAGTTAAGGGATGACAATGGGTTTTTAGTATGTCAAAAATTAGTGAATTCTAAGCGGATTTGTAAATTTTGAAGACAATTCCATGAGCGATAATTTTCGGCCAAAATTTTGAAATACATAATCACACCTGAACTTTTTTAATTATGAGATTCGATTTTTTCAGCGTAAATAAAAAAATAATAGATAAACATGAAATTTACTCAAAACTGATTAATCTTCTTCAACATCCTTGGAATAAATTTTAAAATAATTACACTTGAACATCTTTATTATTTGGATGGACATTTTTCGAGTCACAAAAAAATTGAAAAATAATTGAAACAAACTTGGATTATAGATTATTTATAGACTCAAACTAGTAAACTCCAATTAGACTTTGTGGCAGTTTACAGAAATGACATCACAGATCGTATTAGGATAAACGAATTAATTCTCGTGTGTCGTGACAATAACAATAAATATTTAACAGGAAAAAGTTTACAGCATGCAAATTCCGGATTAGTGCGCGCTTTAGAACGAAATAATTTATCCGGACGTTAATAAACATTCTCGATTTTTCTTATTTTCATTATTATGCGTTCATTGTTCCCTAACGATCGGGTTCGCGATTTTATTATCGCAATTAATTTGCGCTCACAGTTTCCTTGAAGTGCGCGATTTTTCAGGGCGACACAAACAGTACGTGATGATTCGATAAATATCCGAGTCGTTGTGTCGTGTGTTTTGAGAAGGAAAATCGTTGAGAAACTCGAAATGTGTGTTTATCATTTGATTAGGATTGCTGGCTCCATTGTCTGATTTATCGTCCGCGAGAGAATGATGTTTGTTATTAGAGTTCGTATGAATAGGTACTAAACATATTTTTTTCTCTTGGTTTCTCTGAAACGATTACTAATCCTCGCTCTAGAGTGCTCTGAACTAGGTTCACGAGATTGCGAATGATTCGATGACTCAAATATTATTATTATGAGTCAATTGTGTTTTGGTGGCGCATTAAAGAATTAGATTTTCGTTGTATCGCTAGATTTCAAAGTTTAATAATTGACTACACAACTACAAAAACCATAACTTTAAGATTTATTACAATCTCCTACTACAAACACATATTTGCGACGGAGGTCGTTAGATGGCGTTACGGACCATTCTACTGCTTTAATAGCGCAAGAGTCGCTTAAAATCTAGTGAACGCACTGAGGTCTAGAGTCTGAGATGTCTACAGAGCTCCCCGCCAAAATTCCAACCCTGTTTCTCCTCAACAAAATTTACCAATTGATCTGCTCCACCGCTAAACAATAAATAAATAACTTTGTAAAAGGTAAGTTATCATAATTCAAACAGCAAATTTTATTTTGTCTTATTTCGTATATTAATGTAATATTATTAGTCGAGAATGTGGTGTTCTTTTGTAGTTCATTACTCGTTTAATTAATTGCGCATAATGTTGAAATTAATGTCTGCATTAAATTATTCACTTGATTTAAATATTGTTGCATACTTTGCGGCTTCCTGGGCACATGAAAACATATCCGAGGAGAAATTCAATCTGCGGCTAATTGATGATGCACGTTACAAAGGAAGATATCCATCATACAATCGTTGTATTAAAGGAAACACATGTCGCCATTTGCTTGTTTAATAGAGAAAAGAAATCGTCTGCGGTCACACTTCAATAAACACTCGCCCGAGTAAGAAAATATGACTATTTAAATCATAATATCGAGTGTAAACACAAAAAATATTCAGGGTGAGTGTTTTTCGATGGGGATCTCGGAAACTATAAGGGATACAGAAACGGTTAAATGGGCAAAGAAGTGCAGTTTTACGAGCCCAATAAAATAACATTTTCAAAATTTACAAAAAAGTCAAGGGTAACTAGATATTTTGAAAAATGTAAAAAGTGTCAATTTTTTTTCAAATAAATATATCTCGGTTATTATGACGGATAGAAAAAAACTGTAAAGGACAAAGCTGTAGATAATTTTACGCAGCTTGATAAAAAAAATTCAGAATTTTTTTAACGACATTATTTTCCGAGATATAACGCAAATTTACATTTTTTTAAATAGAAACCATAGTTGGCTATGACCTCATTCGAAAGATTATTTTTTCCTCTTTAACCCGATATCGCATATGACATAGTTATTTCTAAAAATAAATGAGTTATAGTTATTTTTAAGTTTTATTATAAATCAAAAAATAGTTAGCCATGAAAAGATGAAAATAAAACAATAGCAGTTGTTTATAATTGTAATTATTATTTTTATGGAGATGAACGAAGTTGACAAAAAAAACAACATGATTACCTCAATATTTTACCAAAAATGGTGATGTGGCCATCGTGTTACTTTCTCCGACTTGATGGTATCATTTATATTTACGCTTTCGTGGTTTATTTTCAATTTAAATCATATTTTAAATGTACATCGAACGGACGAAACTGACGTTTAAAACGTCAAAATTATGAATGATGGAAAAATTATACTTTTACAAATTCAAAAACTCAGTTTTTTCAAAAACTAAAGAGATTTCGAAAAAAACTTATTTTTTATAAGTTGTTCATTTTGGCATTCTCTACAATTATTATTCACATAAATTTGCTGTAACTATTATCGTTTCATAATTATAAACCAAAATTAAAAAAAAAATTAATAAATTTTTTTCTCGAAAACCAATGATTTTATGAAAAATATTTTCAAGCGAAAGATGTTAATTTCTTTGATGCCTTCAATATTTGTATAAATATTTTTGTAATATTTTTCATATTTAAAAAAATATTGGAAAAAAACAAAAAACAGTTAAGGTAAACATCCACTTCCGGTGTACGAAATTTTACCAAAAGCTTTTCAGTTCTTCGGATTATCAAATAAGACGTATGTTGAAAGTTTCATATCAATTTCTCTATTAGTTTTTGAGAAACAGCGCGCACAGACCCAATTTTTTTCCAAAAATTGTTGAAATGCCATTTAGGGACGGGTATTTCCGCAAAAAAAATTGAAAAATTTTTCACGATCACAATACTTTCTCGTACTTCGTAACGCAGAAAATAAAAAGGTAAAGTTCAGATTGTCATAGCTTAAGTTTAAAGATTCATATTAAAAACTAAAATATTTGAAATGCAGAGATATTTTTCAAAAATGTTCGGGATCGTCTCGGGGGACCTCGAAATGTATATTTCCGTTGAAATTGAGAAATCGAAAAGAAAACAAAAAACACGAAAACGATTTATTTAAAAAAAAATTTTTGAATCAAATAATTTATTTTCCCAAAATCAATTTGGTTTCCGTTCGAATCATTCAAGAATCGCTCTCACAATCAGTGACAGAATTATTGAAAACTTTGAAAACGCAACTCATTGTGTATTACACAATTCGAAAACTAAAATTTTCAAAAATTCACAACTCACGAAGTAATTGGTGGATTTTCAAATACTATATTTAGTTTGATAAAACGATGATTTTCAAATCCAGTTTAATTTTTGTAGAATTTAGTCGTCTCTTTTATATATTTTTTTTTAAATTTTTTGCTCGAGTATAACACAATTCGAAAACTAAAATTTTCAAAAATTCACAACTCGCGAAGTAATTGGTGGATTTTCAAAAACTCTATTTAGTTTGATAAAACGATGATTTGCAAATCCAGTTTAATTTTTGTAGAATTTAGTCGACACGTTTTGTATATTTTTTTTTATTTTTTGCTCGAGTATTACACAATTTGAAAACTAAAATTTTCAAAAATTCACAACTCGCGAAATAATTGATGGATTTTCAAATAATCTATTTAGTTTGATAAAACGATGATTTGCAAATCTAGTTTAATTTTTGTAGAATTTAGTCGACACGTTTTATATTTTTTTTTAAATTTTTTGCTCGAGTATTACACAATTCGAAAACTAAAATTTTCAAAAATTCACAACTCGCGAAATAATTGGTGGATTTTCAAAAACTCTATTTAGTTTGATAAAACGATGATTTGCAAATCTAGTTTAATTTTTGTAGAATTAAGTCGACACGTTTTATATATTTTTTCTTATTTTTTGCTCGAGTATTACACAATTCGAAAACTAAAATTTTCAAAAATTCACAACTCGCGAAATAATTGATGGATTTTCAAATAATCAATTTAGTTTGATAAAACGATGATTTGCAAATCCAGTTTAATTTTTGTAGAATTTAGTCAACACGTTTTGTATATTTTTTTTATTTTTTGCTCGAGTATTACACAATTCGAAAACTAAAATTTTCAAAAATTCACAACTCGCGAAATAATTGATGGATTTTCAAAAACTGCACTTAATTTGATAAAACGGTGATTTGCAAATGTATTTTAATTTTTGCAGAATTTTATCAACACGCTTTATATATTTTTTTTATTTTTTGCTCGAGTATTACACAATTCGAAAATTAACATTTTCAAAAAACTCACAACTCGTGGATTTTCAAAAACTGTACTTAATTTCAACGGCGGCTCGTGGATCTAATACAATATAGCCCCCGCCCACCCCCTCCTTTTTTGAAGAAAAAAAGATTATCTTCCTAGACCAACGGTAACTGGCGAAAGTGTTTTCATAGAAAAAAATTGGAGAAACTCTGAATCTGATGGAATTATATCTGACAAATAAAAGATAACCATGGTGTTCCTCAAGGATCGTACTTGTGGGATCTTCCCTAGACCTAAGTAAGACCTTCGACTGTGTCTAACCAACTTTTAATAGAACAAAATTGAAGAAACTCTAAATCCGATGGAATTATATCTGACAATGGTGTTCCTCAAGGATCGTAAAAAGATATTATTGAAATAGTAATTCATCTTAACACTTCTCGATTTGAAATTATTTGTGCGAATTAAATTAAGCACTCCCATTTTGGTTAGAAGTTGAGTAATGCATATTTGCATAAGAAAAAATGAAAATTTCCTCGACGGATCAATTGGGTCAGGCGGCTGGTTGCGCAATCGGTCTTTGCAAATGAAGGCGATTTTCATGTACGACACACACACACATACCACGTAGTCATACACACATCTGTCGTTTACGTGTGTAAATGCCGGAGTGCGCCTTACAACATATATATACACGTATGTATAAACAGTGCTCAATGTATATTTATGAGTCCGCCGGCCACCCAAATAGAGGCAGCCGACCGGACTGCCATTACAATTCAAGATCATCACCCATAACGTCCAGAGACTTGAGACGCAACATTCTCCACCGGTTTGTTGATAATTAAAAAAATGCACGGTGTGTGTGATTCAACCGAAAATTGAAATGCATCTGGTTTAATCAATTACGACTTGGACCACGAAAAGCTCCCACCTACATTAATCATAGTCTTGGACTGATGCATAATGCAGCGATCTGATTTTATATGCTTAACACCATGTATGATTCATTGTTTACCTTTAGTTTTGTTTCGAAATTATTAGCGTCCATTGTTTTTTTTTTATTCACTTATGTTAATTGTAGTGAGATGTCTAGCCGGTCCACACTAAACTACCGGCAGGGCATTACTTTATTTTAAGTAATTCTGGGTGTAACTCATCACGTTTGAGAAATGCCTTACAATAACGTCTCTTTCCGTATTATTTTTGTTGGAAAACAATAACAACATTGCACGTACTTCGAGTGTAAAAGCGAGGATTAGAAAACGTACGTCGTGTGATACTACCCCAGCGTATGCGCCATCTAGCATGTAACACCAACACTAATATAACATAAAATTTGAATGGCGCCATCTAGCGTGTAACACTGACACTAATATAACTAAATTAAATAAAATTCACAAACGATTGTTTATTCAAACTAAGTACAGTTTTCGAAAATCCAGTGATTTGTTTGCAAATTACGAATTTTTGAAAATTTTAGTTTTTCAACCGAGTAAAAAATAAAAGAAAAATATAAAACGTGTTGACTAAATTCTAAAAAAATTAAATTAAATTCACAAACGATTGTTTATTCAAACTAAGTACAGTTTTCGAAAATCCAGTGATTATTTTGCGAATTATGAATTTTTGAAAATTTAAGTTTTTCAACCGAGCTAAAAATAAAAGAAAAATATAAAACGTGCTGACTAAATTCTAAAAAAAAAAATTAAATTCAAAAAGGATTGTTTATTCAAACTAAGTACAGTTTTCAAAAATCCAGTGATTATTTTGCGAATTATGAATTTGTGAAAATTTTAGTTTTTCAACCGAGCAGAAAAATAAAAGAAAAATATAAAACGTGTTGACTAAATTCTACAAAAATTAAATAAAATTCACAAACTAAGTACTGTTTTCGAAAATCCAGTGATTATTTTGCGAATTATGAATTTTTGAAAATTTTAGTTTTTAACCGAGCAAAAAAAATAAAAGAAAAATATATAACGAGTTGACTAAATTCTACAAAAATTAAATAAAATTCACAAATGATTGTTTATTCAAACTAAGTAGAGTTTTTGAAAATCTAGTGATTATTTTGCGAATTATGAATTTTTGAAAATTTTAGTTTTTCGTACGAGCAAAAAAGAAAAGAAAAATATAAAACGTGTTGACTAAATACTACAAAAATTAAATAAAATTCACAAATGATTGTTTATTCAAACTAAGTACAGTTTTCGAAAATCCAGTGATTATTTTGCGAATTATGAATTTTTGAAAATTTTAGTTTTTCAACCGAGCAAAAAAATAAAAGAAACATATAAAATGTGTGACTAAATTCTACAAAAATTAAATAAAATTCACAAACTAAGTACTGTTTTCGAAAATCCAGTGATTATTTTGCAAATTATGAATTTTTGAAAATTTTAGTTTTTCGTACGAGCAAAAAAGAAAAGAAAAATATAAAACGTGTTGACTAAATTCTAAAAAAATTAAATTAAATTCACAAACGATTGTTTATTCAAACTAAGTACAGTTTTCGAAAATGCAGTAATTATTTTGCGAATTATGAATTTTTGAAAATTTTAGTTTTTCGTACGAGCAAAAAATAAAAGAAAAATATAAAACGTGTTGACTAAATTCTAAAAAAATTAAATTAAATTCACAAACGATTGTTTATTCAAACTAAGTACAGTTTTCGAAAATCCAGTGATTATTTTGCGAATTATGAATTTGTGAAAATTTTAGTTTTTCAACCGAGTAAAAAAATAAAAGAAAAATATAAAACGTGTTGACTAAATTCTAAAAAAATTAAATTAAATTCACAAACGATTGTTTATTCAAACTAAGTACATTTTTCGAAAATCCAGTGATTATTTTGCGAATTATGAATTTTTGAAAATTTTAGTTTTTAACCGAGCAAAAAAAATAAAAGAAAAATATATAACGTGTTAACTAAATTCTACAAAAATTAAATTAAATTCACAAACGATTGTTTATTCAAACTAAGTACATTTTTCGAAAATCCAGTGATTATTTTGCGAATTAAGAATTTTTGAAAATTTTAGTTTTGTTTGTCTGTCTGTGCGCGCTGTATCTCAAAAACTAATAGAGCAATTGATACACAACTTTGAACATCCATCTTATTTGATAATCTGAAGAACTGAAAAGCTTTTGGTAAAATTTCGTACACCGGAAGTGGGCGTTTACCTTAACTGTTTTTTGTTTTTGCCAATATTTTCTTGAATATGAAAAATATCACAAAAACATTTAAACAAACTTTGAAGGCAACAAAGAAATGAACATCTTTTGCTTGAAAACATTTTTCATAAAATCATTTTTATTTGAGAAAAATTATTTTTTTTTTTTAAATATTTGGTTTATAATTATAAGACGATAATAGTTACAGCAAATTTATGTTAATAATAATTGTAGAGAATGCTAAAATGAAGAACTTATAAAGAATAAGTTTTTTTCGAAATCCCTTTAGTTTTTGAATTTGAAGTATAATTTTTCCATTTTGACGTTTTAAACGTCAGTTTCATCCGAGTTTACACAACGCTCGATGTACATTTAAAATATGATTTCAATTAAAAATAAACCACGAAAGCGTAAATATAAATGATACCATCAAGTCGGAGAAAGTAACACGATGGCCACATCACCATTTTTAAAATTCAAAGTCGCTGGGGAAAAATATCCCGAAAACAATTAAAACCGTTTTAGTGCGTGCATTTAAAAATACCCAAATTCCGCACGTGCTTATTATCCCGGACATAAAAATAATAATAACGGTAATTTCCCCCCGGCTTATTTTTAGTGCTCCACTCCACTTTGATCTTCCACTAAATGACAATAAATGCTGTCAAAGGCGTGATTTACGAGCGCAGGCGAAACAATAAAATCCCGCCTGTGTATCGTCCGTACGATTTAATTTAATTTTGACGAGTTTTTACGCCCCGTTAATTGTCACGTCAAATAAATAAGTGAGGAGGTGCGTCAACTTTTGGTAACGCGATCTTTTTTTTTCTGTTTTCCGAAATATTGGGTTTCACGCGCGCACACACACACACACACACGAACAGTTCTAATGACTTTGTTGTCCGGATTTTGACGTGAAATATGATACTCGATAATTAATTCAATTGCGCAATTGCCTAATGAACAAGCGACTGGACACGTTCACAATCGTCACCCATTGGTATAATCTACGGTTATATCTCCTGGGCACTAATTTGTCAGAGAGATAATTTTCCGTGTTGACTCGAACAAATTATGCATCGGAGCTTAATTTATAATGTTACGATGTTTTGATAACTGTTTTGTGGCGCGATTAATGTTTCCTCGGCGGTTTCGAGGTTTTGTTTTATGGGTCATAATTACGGATTTATTGTATGCAATTTGACGGAAGAATTTTTATCACTTTTCTCTATTAAAGTTTTTGCCTATTATTTAGAAAATCAATTAAGGTACTGATGGCCAGTTTAGCGACGGAAGACAACGCGCGTGTGGTAAATAGTTGCTTCTCCTATAACTTAACGTGATCTGGAAAGCTCACGAGCCGAGTTGTCACTTTTTTTTTTCCTCATCGCATTCTCAAGAGCTCTCATGGGCCAAGTAGACCATCACTAAGTTATTGCTACAAAGGCTCAACGCAAAATCGTGTCCAATCGAACTTGCGAGTAGCATTTGGGTTTTAACGGGACTGGCAGATTTTCTCCGTTTGTAACCCAATCTAACCTAACCCAACCTAACCTAACCCAACATAACCCAACCTAACCCAACCCAACCTAACCTAACCCAACATAACCCAACCTAACCCAACATAACCCAACCCAACATAACCCAACCCAACCTAACCCAACCTTACCCAACCTAACCTAATCCAACCTAACCTAACCTAACCCAACCTAACCCAACCTAACCTAACCTAACCTAACCTAACCTAACCTAACCTAACCCAACCTAACCTAACCTAACCCAACCTAACCTAACCTAACCCAGCCCAGCCTAACCTAACATAACCCAACCTAACCTAACCTAACCTAACCCAGCCTAACCTAACCCAATCAACGAGCGTTTTGCAGACTCTGACGTTTAAAACGTCAAAATTATGAAAGATGGGAAAATTATACTTCAAATTCAAAAACTCAGTTTACTCAAAAACTAAAGGGATTTCGAAAAAAACTTATTCTTTATAAGTTGTTCATTTTGACATTCTCTACAGTTATTATTAACATAAATTTGCTGTAACTATTATCGTTTCATAATTATAAACCAAAAATGAAAAAAAAAATTAATACATTTTTTTCTCGAATAACAATAATTTTATGAAAAATATTTTCAAATAAAAGATATTCATTTCTTTACTGTCTTCAATATTTGTTTAAATGTTTTTGTGATATTTCTCATATTTAAAGAAATATTAGAGAAAAACAAAAAACAGCTAAGGTAAACAACCACTTCCGGTGCACGAAATTTTACCAAAAGCTTTTTAGTTCTTCGAATTATCAAATAAGACTTATGTTCAAAATTTCATATTAATTGCTCTATTAGTTTTTAAGATATGGCGCGAACAGACACACACACAGACACAAAAAAATGTTTACTTTCTCCGTTACGAAGTACGAGAAAGTATTGTGATCGTGATTTTTTTTTTCAAATTTTTTTTTACGGAAATATCCGTTTTGGGGTCCCTAGATACCATTTCAACAATTTCTGGAAAAAAAAAATAATTTGTGTCTGTGTGTCTGTTCCTGTGTGTCTGTGCGCGCTGTATCTCAAAAAAAAGTAATCAAGCAATTGATATGAAACTTTGAACATAAAACTTATTTGACAATCCGATGAAATGAAAAGCTTTTGGTAAAATTTCGTACACCGGAAGCGGGTGTTTACCTTAACCGTTTTTTGTTTTTTTCCAATATTGTTTTAAATATAAAAAATATTACAAAAACATTAAAATAAATATTGAAGACAACAAAGAAATGAACATCTTTTACTTAAAAATATTTTTCATAAAATTATTGGTTACCGAGAAAAAAAATTATTAATTTATTTTACATTTTTAGGTTATAATTATGAATTGGTCGCTTTATCTAAAAAAATAATACAGGAATTAACATGACACTTTGAACATAAGTCTTATTTGATAATCCCAAGAAAAGAAAAGCTTTTGGTAAAATTTCGTACACCGGAAGTGGGTATTTACCTTAACCGTTTTTTGTTTTTTTCCAATATTGTTTTAAACATGAAAAATATCACAAAAACATTAAAATAAATATTGAAGACAACAAAGAAATGAACATCTTTTACTTAAAAATATTTTTCATAAAATTATTGGTTACCGAGAAAAAAAATTATTAATTTATTTTACATTTTTAGGTTATAATTATGATTTGGTCGCTTTATCTAAAAAAATAATATAGGAATTACCATGAAACTTTGAACATGAGTCTTATTTGATAATCCCAAGAAAAGAAAAGCTTTTGGTAAAATTTCGTACACCGGAACTGGATGTTTACCTTAACCGTTTTTTTGTTTCTTCACGATAATTTTTTAAATATAAAAAATATTACAAAAATTCTTTAAAAAATATTAAAGACTACAATGAAATGAACATCTTTTCTCTAAAAATATTTTTCATAAAATTACATTTAAAAAAAAAAATTAAAATTTCGAAAAAAAATATATTTCATTTCTTTGTTATTTTTAATATTTGTTAAAATATTTTTGTAATATTTCATATTTAAAAAATTATCGACAAGAAACAAAAAACGGTTAAGGTAAAACACCCACTTCCGGTATACGAAATTTTACCAAAAGCTTTCCTTTTCTTGGGATTATCAAATAAGACTTATTTTCAAAGTTTTATGTTAATTCTTGTATTATTTTTTTAGATAAAGCGACCAATTCATAATAATAACCCAAAAATGTAAAATAAATTAATAATTTCTTTTCTCGGAAACCAATAATTTTACAAAAAATATTTTCAAATAAAAGGTGTTTATTTCTTTGTTGTCTTCAATATTTATTGTAATGTTTTTGTAAAATTTTTTATGTTTCAAAAATTATCGTCAAGAAACAAAAAACGGTTAAGGTAAACATCAACTTCCGGTATACGAAATTTTACCAAAAGCTTTTCTTTTTTTGGGATTATCAAATAAGGCTTATGTTCAAAGTTTCATGTTAATTCCTGGATTAGTTTTTGAGATACAGCGAGCACTTTGAATTTCACCTGACCTTACGTAGATGTCACAAGGTCAAACCAAGGCCACTATGTCACTATATTATGTTTCCCTCCAAACATTTTTTTGTATCATTGATAGTTTCAGAGAAAAACGATATAAACTATCCTGAATTTTTGATCTTTAACCCTTTGAAGCACATGATTTCGACAATTGAAAAAGATGTATTTGCACACAAAACCTTTCTATGCAAAATGGGGCAAAATATGTTTATTTTAATTAAATCTTATGTTTGAATGCAACAAATTATAAACTATCACAAGGAAGTCCTATCAACATGGTGGGACATGAAGATCCCACCATGCAACTAATTATTATTATTATTATTTATTAACGGGAAACCCCTTTATAATACATAATTTTACATATGTGCAAAGCTTAAGAACTAATACATAATAGTTGATAAGTAACATTATTACAAGTTAACTAATTACTTAGAAATAATAGCAATGAATGGTTTAATTAATATGAATGTTTAATTGAAATTTAAAGTAGGGATAAGATGAATTAAATAACTGAAACCAATTAAATTGATTAAAATAATTTGCTGATCTTAATATACGTTCAAAACTATAGTGATACGCAAAATTTGAAGTATGAGTCGTGATTCGAAAAATAGGTAAATTTCTAGTGCGGCGGTTATTAACATTTACATGAAAATTTATGTACCCTAGTATATTATTAAATAAATGAAATTTATTAAAACACATATTTTTAAATTTGACGCGTCTGAAGTGGTATGAAAATTGTCCCACCATGCATCTTTTGATAACGAAAAGGTGGGACAATTTTTGATAATAATCCGTCCTGAATTTTTGATCTTTGATAGAACCTCAAAAATTTTTAACTGACTTTTCCGCGGTCCAACTTATGTTTTCATCATTCATGGGCGTGAAATAACATAACACCAGTGAATACGGCTCGTGGGCTTCTCGGGCCCAACGTATTCTCTGTAGGGTTAAATAGGTTTTTCCTGTTGCGGAAGTTAAAAAATGTTTTTTTTTAACATTCCCCTTTAAATGAATAATAATTGTAGAGAATGCTAAAATGAACAACTCATAAACAATAAGATTTTTCGAAATCTCTTTAGTTTTGGAGTAAACTGACCGTTAGTATTTCAAGTAAAATTTATAATTTTCATGGTTCATAATTTTGACGTTTTAAACGTCAGTTTCATCCGAGTCTACACAACGTTCGATGTACATTTAAAATATGATTTCAATAGAAAATAAAGCATGAAAGCGTAAATATAAATGATACCATCAAGTCGGAGAAAGTAACATGATGGCCACATCACCATTTTTTCCAGAAATTGTTGAAATGACATCTAGGGACCACAAAACGGATATTTCCGTAAAACAAATTTTTGAAAACATTTTCACGATCACAGAACTTTCTCGTACTTCGTAACGGGACTGTAAGGGCAAAAGATTGTTATTTTGTGTTGAAATGTACAAAATTTTTCACAGTTTTCAAAAGGGTTAATATGCTTCCCCCCCGAAAAAAGTCAACAAACAGAAATTTAAATATACCGATTTTAAACTAATTAAGCGTTCTGCGCAGCCTCATTTTTCTGCTCCGTACACACCGCGCAATAGGACTAAGCAACTTAAGTAAAACCTTTACCCACAACGATTTGGGTCATCTCCCACCAAAAATGGCAACTCCCTCAAAGAATGCGCGCTATTTCGGCAAAAAAAAACATGCGGTCGTTAAGCGAACGGCGGTCCATTAATTGAATAACCATTATTAAATTATTTATTGAGGTTAAAAGTGGCAATTACCTGCGGAACGTAGCAATTTACAAATCGGCCGAAGCAATTGCGAATCCTGCGTCAACTCTTCTTGTACCACACTCATTCCGGTCCGGATAGATAAAGGACTACCGTTTCTTCGCCCGGATCCGAGACATGGAGAGAGAGAAAGACGAGAAGATTTTTGCTTCGGGACGAAGAAGGAGGCGAGAGAGGAGTTACGTGGTGGGCTATTTTATTGAATAAAACCGAAAATGCCACACACAGCGTCTGCCAGGCTGAGATGTCTTCATCAACAAACCGTACCTGACGTCACCGAGAAAGAACGCGCCGCCGCGGACCAGACGAGGAGGCAAGAGACATGGGAAAATATGCGTTTGTGGATCTTTGTAAATTAGTATTATAAACATCAGCTTTATGCACGGTATCATTAAATCCACCCTTCCTCAACCGGACGGATTCCAGCGTTAAGATTAAGTGCACGGATATGATAATTGGGGGGACTAATTAAGTTTTTTTTTATTTATTTATTTTGAATTTTTAAGGCCGCGATAAGTCTAATTAAGACAAAAAAATCCCATCTGACGAAATTGATCTCCATATTGATGGACACCTTTTTTTGATGGGACGTGCTTATTTTTAAAACTGTGTCCATCAATCTTCTGGGAAAAGGGTCGCTGCCCTAATTATCGTTTATGTAATAGTGATACTTGGGCCTATAACGAGAGGGTGTTTTTCAACGTCTTATTTAGTGGGACGGTTTGATGGGACATAATTTTTCGTTTCATAAATAATTGAGAGTATCATAAAACTCGGATGTTGATTCTAACTCACTTAACTCGGAGACTGAATCAACAATTTGGAATCTGAAAAGTATCTTTAATTCACACGAAAATTATCAACAATTGTGCACAGTAATTATTACTCTAACACAAACGGATTTGAAGCTATAAATGTTCAAAAAATGCGATCGCTGATGAATAGTGTTAAGAAAAAAAATCGACCAAAAAATAGTTGGCGTTGGAAAAAAAAATCTGTAAACTCACTATATACTTTAGAAAGGATTCATTTTGCAGAATCAATTCGGTTTTTAAAAATCCACCAATTTTCCAAAGTTACGCGGTTGATAAAACAAGCTCACTTTTCTTGAAAAAACTGATGCTTATTCTAACTCGCTTAACTCGGAAAATGAAAAAGCAATTTAAAATCTGAAAAGTATCTTTAATTCACAGTAAAATTATGTACAATTTTGCAAAGGACTGCGATTCTAACACAAATATAATTAAAGTTATAAATTTTCAAAAAAATGTGAAAGCTGCTGAATAGTGTTAAGAAAAAAATCGACTAAAAAATAGTTGGCGTTGGAAAAAAAAAATCTGCAAACTCACTATATACTTTAGAAAGGATTAATTTTGCAGAATCAATTCGGTTTTTAAAAATGCACCAATTTTCCAAAGAGTTACGCGGTTGATAAAACAAGCTCACTTTTCTTGAAAAACGGATGCTTATTCGAACTCGCTTAACTCGGAAAATAAAAAAAACAATTTAAAATCTAAGTACCTTTAATTCACAGTAAAATTATGTAAAGACTATGATTCTAACACAAATATATTTAAAGTTATAAATTTTCCAAAAAATGGGAAAGCTGATAAATAGTGTTAAGAAAAAAATCGACTAAAAAATAGTTGGCGTTGGAAAAAAAATCTGCAAACTCACTATATACTTTAGAAAGGATTCATTTTGCAGAATCAATTTGGTTTTTAAAAATGCACCAATTTTCCAAAGAGTTGCGCTGTTGATAAAACAAGCTCACTTTTCTTGAAAAACAGATGCTTATTCTGACTCGCTTAACTCGAAAAATGAAAAAACAATTTAAAATCTGAAAAGTATCTTTAATCCACAGTAAAATTATGTACAATTTTGTAAAAGACTATGATTCTAACACAAATGTATTTAAAGTTATAAATTTTCCAAAAAATGTGAAAGCTGCTGAATAGTGTTGAGAAAAAAATCGACCAAAAAATAGTTGGCGTTGGAAAAAAATTCTGTAAACTCACTATATACTTTAGAAAGTATTCATCTTGCAGAATCAATAAGGTTTTTAAAAATCCAATTTTTTTAATAGTTTCGCGGTCAAATTTTCAAAAAATGTGAAAGCTAGTGAATAGTGTTAAGAAAAAAATTGACTGAGAAATTGTTAGCCTTGGAAAAAAATTGTGCAAACTCACTATATACTTTAGAAAGGATTCATTTTGCAGAATCAATTAGGTTTTTAAAAATGCACCAATTTTCCAAAGAGTTACGCGGTTGATAACACAAGCTCACTTTTCGTGAAAGACAGTTGCTCATTCTAACTTTCTTAATTCGGAAATGGAAAAAATAATTAGAAATCTGAAAAGTTTCAATAGAATTGTACTCAATAATTTTGATTCGAAAACGAACGGAATTGAAGTTATGAATTTTCAAAAAAATGCGAATACACGTGAAAAATAATTGTAAAACGTACACTAAATCAATCATTCTCTGACTGGCCATCGTTGACAGTTACTAAACACTGCCATTTGAAATTCAATGATTTAATCTCATTATAAGTACTCTCAAGTATCTTCATGTCATCACATTACACCCCCGTTTGATGTTCTTACTAATAAATTTTCACCCTTTTTTTTTCTTTCTTTTTCATTCGCCCCACAGCGACGCCCCTGAAAAGTCCGTATCGATCCCCTGCATAAAAAATGCGTATCAAATTGTAGGTATCCATTTAAATAGATTCCTCACGTAATCAAATTACGCACGAAGGCTCGCAATCAAAATATTGATGATCCCGATGGGGCGGGGGTGCCATCAATTCCACGGCCTACCCATCTGTTGACTGCGCGTTAACCGCCCCCCCGGGCCTACTGCAACCCCGATAATCGTCGGGGTGCACCCGAAAGATTAATGTACCGACAAATGTACTGCGAGCGACAGAAACGTCCAATAAAGCGTTCCGATAAAAAATTCTTGGTTGTTGCACGAAATGGTGACAAAACAATTGGTATTAATAATAATAATAATATAAGGTTTTGTTTCCTCAAATTGAATATACGTTGAGAAAGTTGGAGTTCAGCTTTTGTGTTCGTGCTGGTCTTATCGACTTGTTGTTGATCCGAAATTTAACCCTGAGAAACGACTCAAAAGATGTACTGGAAAAAGCTGAAGACAGAAGTAAAAAGATGCTGGGCAGCAGTGAAGGCTCGCGGGGTGACTCATGCTACGGCCGTGGTAGCAATACAGATAGGTAGGATCGGTTGCAGAGATCTGTATTACCATCTCTGCTACCTCAGCCGTACCATTTTGCGATTTAGATTACTTTTTCTCATTTTGTTACAATCTGAATTATACATAATGATTTTTATTATAATGTCAGTAATCGAATCGATGGGGTGAGCCTTGTTAAACGTTAGCGGGGGTAGTAGAAAGGGGGCTTAAAAATCCAATTGAATCCTCGCAGTGCGGCACCAGCGCCGAGAGCGGAATGTTCCGCGCGACTGACACGATGACACTTGACACTTCAGCATTTAATTAAAACCACAATCTGACGGGGGCACCGCTTCACGTCTAAGGCCCGAGGGTGCGCGCGGAAAATATTCGGATCGGTTATTTTACTACCCCCACGGGCGACCGCCTGACACCGAAGACGTTATTCCCCTGGTTCCGTTTAATTTCGGCACGTCTAACAAACTAGTTCGTGCCAGCCGTCAGATTTTTACACCGAATCTCGACAGATGAACGTAATCCCTCTTTGACTTCAGAATTATAGCAAATGAGTATCGTTTCTTATTCATGCAGGCTCGCCAAGAAGCATAGATGCATCTAGATGTTTTTAGAAGATTCATCATAGCATCTGCCATCTTTTTCAATTTTCTACTGGCATTTATTTTGGAGATTTAATGTTAGAGCCTTTGCGCAGTGAACATCTTAAATTTCAAGAGAGGGGACGCTAGCTCAGCTGTGAATATGTTGTTATTGATAATCTACCGCTTAATGAATACAATTTATTTATTTATTTATTTAACGTATAAACTTTTTACAAATGTACATTACTATACTACTACAAATGACTACTTCTCTTCCTGCGAGGTTCCATAATTTATTTTAACTGTCATATCTGACAGCGTTTTTTTCTAGGTTAGGTTTTAGAAACGAACGTCTTACTCTTAAAATATCGTCAGAGAAAATCACTCGTTTCTCTTCCTTGATATCTACGATTAAACCTTGGCGGAATTTCAATTTTCATTAATATCGCGTGAGATTCTTTATCTTCGAGACGGTCCATTCATCTTTATGAATAAACAATTCGGAGAAGGAATCGCGAAGCCACGGTTCGGTTCGTGGGTGTGCGTCCATTTAGCGCGACACGGATAGATCTAATCTGAGCCTTTTACCCGACAGCCAACAACCATATAAAACTTATTAATTAAGCCCACGTGAGATCTTGACGTGTCTCCCTCTGATTTTAACACAATTAATCGTTTTTCGAACTCCATTACTCACGACAGGTGAAACTTTATACGCATATATTCAAATGCCACGAAATCACAATCGAAAATGTCAAATTTTATGAAAAATATTTTCAAGTTGTCTTCAATATTTTGTGATATTTAAACATTATTTTTGGTCTGAATAGCTCAAGCCAATGTAAAAAAAAAATTGGTTTTGTATGCCGGTGTCCGAAACCGCAAACCAAATACAATTCTTGAAGATTTATCGGTCGCACCCACCTGAGGTGACAATTTTTCGCCTCGAATAAATCACCCGGACCCGAGGGCATATCTCTCGCGCGGATGTCATAATAATAATAATAGAACGGGCTCGATTAAGACTCATCTCCGTTTACCTTTTTTCGGGCACAATGTTAAACGGTCCAGACGAAAGCCATTATCTTGGCGCTTTGCTGGAATCTCTGACCGCCCGGCATTCCAAAATAGAAGACAACGAACGTCTAGCGTCGTCTCTTAATGACGCTGGTGACAATCGTCCAGAAAATTATTTTATCTAATAACCGTGTCAATTGGATAGCGGCATCATCAAGCAGATGATGTTAATTTATACAAGTAATTGCACGTGAAGTCTTTTCGGACTGATCTTAAAGTTGATCTACGATCTTTGGTCAAAATGTCACAGTGTTATTTTGATATACATACTGTGGCACTATCAAGCAGATGAAGTTTTTTGTTTATTGTACCGTTTAGATCACTAGATCGCCAATTCACTCTGGGACTTGTAAATAAACTAATCGAGATCCGCGTTCGTCAACTTCGTGTCCAAAATAGTGAAAAATATCAACTTCTATTTTAAATCGATGTTAGCGATTCTGCAGGGTTTTATTTGACAGATTTACCAGGTAATGTGATGTATTAATATTTATTTCATAATGATCAAAAATAAAATAAATTAAAGATCAGTCAACAATAGCAACAACGAAGCCAGAATTGTTTGAGTTGGATCAAAGTGGTGGATACAAACTTAATGTGAAGATTCGGATTCCCGGTATCTTCGATCGGCCATTAAAGCGACGCCAGAACGGAGCGAAAATCGCCGCATTAATGTATGCAAAGGGGCCGTTAAGAGCGCGCCAAAAACGAAAGCAAAACGCGAAAAGAGAGCACCAATTTGATAGCTTAATTATCCGTTTTACGGCCGCTATATACGATCGGCATTATCCGTAGATTGGAGTTCTCTCTTTTCGGCCTCACTCTTAATTAGAACTGGCGATACGTAAAAAGGAGCAATTAAATCGCTATTTTTTCCGCCGCGGCCGAACGACATTGTTGAACGTCATGTAAATCTACACACATCTACATTTCGTGTTTTCTTCTTTCCGTCCTTCTCTCTCTCTCTCTCTCTCTCTCTCTCTCTCTCTCGGCGGATAATCAGCTTAAATTTGTTACAAAGCGCGTGCTGCCTCGCATGACGCGATTATCCATTGCGGTTTCTGGCACGTACTTCGGTGTAATTATGGCCGACTTCCAAAAATGGGCGGGGTTATCTTTTTGAATAGCGCGTAGCTCGCGCGGAAGAAGTGAGCGCGGGACATGCCGGATTACCATCAGTTTAATTAAGGAGACTGTAGTTGTATGACTTGTATGGAAAATATTGTCAAGGCCTAGCTGGAGTTTTGCACTGCTCTCGTTGAAATTGTGGGCGTTTTTCAGGTTGACGATTTTTAATGGAAAATTCCGGAAAAACTAATTATAACGTATTTGTGGATTTTTCATTTGTTTTAAGGCTATATATGTCTGGAATATTTCCTGAAATTTTTGTTGAAATTCATCGAGGGGTTTTCGGGAAAATTAAAGAAAATTAATTGAAAGTGGGCGGTTTTCAGGTTGACGATTTTTAATAATAAATTCCGGAAAAACTAATTATAACGTATTTGTGGATTTTTCTTTTATTTTAAGGCTGTATATGTCTGGGATATTTCCTGAAATTTTTGTTGAAATTCATCGAGGGGTTTTCGGGAAAATTAAAGAAAATTAATTGAAAGTGGGCGTTTTCAGGTTGACGATTTTTAATGGTAAATTCCGGAAAAAATAATTATAACGTATTTGTGGATTTTTCTTTTGTTTTAAGGCCCCATATGTCTAGAATATTTCCTGAAATTTTTGTTGAAATTCATCGAGGGGTTTTCGGAAAAATTAAAGAAAATTCATTGAAAGTGGGCGTTTTTCAGGTTGACGATTTTTAATGGTAAATTCCGAAAAAGCTAATTATAACGTATTCGTGGATTTTTCTTTTGTTTTAAGGCTGTATGTGTCTAGAATACTTCCTGAAATTTTTGTGGAAATTCATCGAGGGGTTTTCGGGAAAAATTAAGAAAATTAATTGAAAGTGGGTGTTTTTCAGGTTGACGATTTTTAATGGTAAATTCCGAAAAAACTAATTATAACGTATTTGCGGATTTTTCTTTTGTTTTAAGGCTGTATATGTCTGGGATATTTCCTAAAATTTTTGTTGAAATTCACCGAGGGGTTTTCGGGAAAATGAAGGAAATATGTCTAGAATATTTTTTAAATTTCTGTTCAAGTTCATTGAGGGGTTTTTGGGAAAATCAAGTATATGATGTTAATTTAGAGATACCGGCAGGGGAAGCCTTTTTGGACTGAACCTTAAAGTTGATAAAATATGGAACTTAAAACCATCGCCCAAAACGTCGCAGTCAATATTTGTTTGCAACCCAATATACTCAAAATATACAACCCAATGTGTATAAGGCGGCCAACCCAATATTCACAAAATAGACAACCCAATATACATCTTATTGAAAGAACTTCTTCATCAAAGAGAACCCACTTGTCACAGCTGACCTTCAGAAGTGCTTGGTGAGAATGCTTAGAGTTTTGGATTCGAAACCGCTTTTTTATAGAAACAAAAATAAAGTTGAGTTCATATTTTTAATGAGTTTCTATCAGCACACTTTGCTTCTATATCCTCTATTTTATGGTGACTAGTTATACAATACTCTTCACCAGCTGCACGAACTCTAGCATTATGTCATTATGCATAAAGGCTCGAAATGCAACAATCGTCAAAATAATTTCGGGTTTAGACAGTCTGAATTGGCCCTTTCCAATAATGCCCGGCCAATTTCGAGTACGGGCGGTAACATACAGGGTGTTGAATTGCGAAGCCGGCCAAAGGGATTTACATGTAAAATTTGGAATGTGTTAATATTGGCTCCCTTAATTATTTGTCAGCATCGGTCTTCGTACGTTATTTTTAAAGCTTAAGCTGAATCATTTGGTACGTTACTCAATGATTTCTGCAGAGTATTTACCGAGATATTTGCAAAAAACTTGACTATTATTTTGAATTAAAAATAAAGGTTTGCCATGACATCATAATGGCCGATATTACATTTTGTTCTTAAAAGCGACGGTAGATGTCGCATTACGATTTACAATCGGCCGTGTATTCTACATAAGAAAAGGTATTTATGATTAATATGTTTTACTCAGGTACTATTTAAGAACTGTACGTGAATTTCCGGAGGAAGCAATATCCAACAAAAGTACAATTTAAGGAATAATTACTACTTTACTTTCTAAATTTAAAATGTGTTAGAACTTGCTCCCTTAATTATTTTATAATATCGGTCTACTTACATTATTTTTAATAGTACTTTCGCTGGGTATTCCTTTCTTCGAAAATTTAACACTAAACAAATCACTTACACTTCTTAAATAGTACTTGAGTGAAACCATTTACTTATAAATACTTTTTCTTGTGTATAATACACGGCCCGTTATAAATCGTAATGTGACGGCAAACGTCACTTTTTAGAACAAAATGAAATATCGGCCATTATGATTTCATGGCAAACCTTTGTTTTTAATTCAAAATAATAGTAAAGTTTTACTTTCTCCGTTACGAAGTACGAGAAAGTATTGTGATCGTGATTTTTTTTTTTTAATTTTTTTTACGGAAATATCCGTTTTGGGCTCCCTAGATGCCATTTCAACAATTTCTGGAAAAAAAAAAATTGTGTCGGTGTGTGTGTGTCTGTGTGTGTGTGTGTGTGTCTTTGCGCGCTGTATCTCAAAAACTAATAGAGCAATTGATATGAAACTTTGAACATACGTCTTATTTGATAATCTGAAGAACTGAAAAGCTTTTGGTAAAATTTTGTACACCGGAAGTGGGTGTTTACCTTAACTGTTTTTTGTTTTTTGCCAATATTTTCTTAAATATGAAAAATATCATAAAAACATTTAAACAAATATTGAAGACAATAAAAAATGAGATTATTTTGTTTGAAAACATTTTTTATAAAATCATTGTTATTCGAGAAAAAAATTTATTACTTTTTTTTTCATTTTTGGTTTATAATTATGAAACGATAATAGTTACAGCAAATTTATATTAATAATAATTGTAGAGAATGCCAAAATGAATAACTTATAAAGAATAAGTATTTTTTGAAATCTCTTTAGTTTCTGAGTAAACTGAGTTTTTGTATTTGAAGTATAATTTTTCTATCTTTCATAAATTTGACGTTTTAAACGTCAGTTTCATCCGAGTTCGATGTACTTTTAAAATGCGATTTAAATAGAAAATAAACCATGAAAGTGTAAATATAAATTATGATATCATCGGAGAAAGTAACATGATGGCCACATCACCATTTTTTTGCAAATATCTCGGTAAATACTCTGCGGAAACCATTGAGTAAATAAATCACTTTTTTCATACTGTGGGAAAGCAGAAAGATGTTTTTTTGTCATCTTAATTTTGTTGCTTGAAGTTTGTCTGTCCCTTTGATCTTTTTTATTACTTCTGTCTCAATATTTCACTACGGAGGTGCGCAACGTTACGTCCAGATGGTGTTGTATTCCTCTCATTCTATTCCTTTAAAATTATAAACCGTTGAGGTACAGATATGTGTTGTCCATGGATTTTGTACCATCCTCCAAGTGCTGATGTCTGTACCACGATACTTAGATGCGAGTCCTGTGGATGCCACTGCTGTGGATTATCTTTTATCTCCTCAAGATCAAGAGGGCAACTTCCTAGCAGCAACTGATAAATTCAACGCACTGCCCAACGAATTAATCAATTGGTGTCAAGGAGCTGGGCTGGCCATGGTTAAAGTATACCTTTTAGGGAATATAGAGTAAAATTTATTATAATAATAATAGAGACCTTGTAAGGAAAGGTCATGGGTTACGTTATGGAATTGTGGGAAAATCTTATTACATCTAACTTATGTACACTTCGGAATCCAATGTTCGCAGTTCGAGTTTTTTTTTTAGAAAATAGGAAATTCAAGGATAACGCACGCATTAATCACGCATGCATGCAATGTATTGTTTTGTAATATATAAAAATGGTGTTTCCGTAATAAATAAATAAATAAATAAATTTCCCTATACTGAACGACCAGCTTGACCTAATTTACACCCCTATTTTCAAAGCCCTTGTGTAATTAGTTTTTATCTGTATCTTACCTGTATATATACCTTTGTAAATCGGTTTTTAAAATACTTCTTGTTTGAAAATGGTAATTGTATTACCGAAACTTAAGTCACAAAAATAAATATATAAGTTATACAAAACAAAGTTAAAAGTGTTTTATTATAATAAATAAATTTCGGATAATTTGCACAGTTTCCTTGAAGGTAGTGCTATCTATAATTGTTTGCTTATTATATGATTTACTAAATCCTCGCTTAATTTTCTGTTTTCTGATTTTTTTTTTAATTTTGTGAAACAAACCATTATTACTTTATTATTACTACCATTAAAATTAATTTAGTTATTAGCATAAGAAAGCACCTGCATTTTGCAGTGAATAACAAATATCATCGACTCGATCGACGAAAATTCATCGGGACAAAACAGAATTCCCTCAATAATTAACACCTTCCTTCCACCTTCTTCTTCCCCGGTGGTCCCAACAGCGTTTTTTTTTTTAATTAGCCATTAGAAAGGGGCCCCTCGGTGCATAAATTAAGCCGGTTTATTAATGAAACTGGAGCCCCCGATTAGAATCGCGCGCGAAAACTTCATCAATCCGTTTCTTTCGTTCTTCGGGTGTCCCCCCCTGGTCGGAATTTAATAAGGCAAATATTTAGCTTTGGCCACGCAATTGTGCCTTTAATTGATTCCGGCTATTATTCAGCCGGGGGCGCCGAGTTGTCCGACAATTTGGGCGTAATGAATTCGTCACGATTTGCTTTTTTCATTCACCTTCGTCGCATTTCGCCTTCGGATCTCAGATCTGTTAATGTAATCATTTTGTTTTTTTTTTACGCGGCATAAATTAATCGAGTTGATTATAAGCGAGAGAGTTGTTCTTGTCAACCTTTGATGTTATTAGACTATCCTATTACAAATCTGCATGGATGAGAAGAGAAGTGAACGGAATTGAAGATTATTTCTTCTCGCCGCAAAAAGCTGGAATGTAGTAGTACTGATGGTATTCTTTAGATTGTTGGTAGTACCAATCCAGACTATGGTGGTATAGGCCTCCAAATATCTGGTGTCACATTGAGCAGTGATCATCTTAAATTTAAATTATCCGAATGTAAATATAAACACAGAATCGTCGCGGAGATTTGTTATTGCGTTCTGTCCGAATATTTTCTCTCACTCAGCGCAAACTGTACCCCTATGTGACACCAGATATTGGGAGGCCTATGCTAATGGTATTCTTTAGACCAAAAGGTGTGACACCAGATATTAAGAGGCCTATACTAATGGTATTCTTTAGGCCAAAGATTTAAATTGATTCATTTTTTGGTTTTAGATTATTTCTGCCTTTAGTAAAAAGTAGAACAGTACCAATAGTGTTCTTTAGGCTTTAAGTTAAATTAATTACATTTCTTGACGATTTTTCTCTTCTAGTAAAAATCTTAACAGACGTGATCGAATCCACAACTCCACAAATTTCTAATTCGCATTTGAGACGAATTTTGGCAACTTTCACCGATTATTAAAAATATTCGCAGATAAACCAGTCTCGCGAGGAAACGCAAAGGACGAATGTATAAATCTTCCGACTTTTACGGCTGGAATTACAATCGTTTTACAAGATATCGGGAGTGGCCCCTCCCATCGCATCATATACACTCTCCACCGAAATGTCGACTCATTAATTTTGACGTGTATATCTATATTATAATATGCCACCCACCTTGAAGCCGGAGAGACCGGACTCTCTTCTCCTCTTTCTTCGTCTACCGCGGGCGCGCGAGCTCTCGGACGCGTACGTACGGAGACGGGAGAAGAACGACGGCCCCACAAAAAGTGGATTAGACATCTGTCACAGATGTAATATCCACTTGTATATTATTTGCACTCATTACGCACGTGTAGATGTATTAGTCGCGACGTTGACAAAAACGTTCTCATTAATATCCAGCGGAGATGGCTGAAGTGGTCTGGTGCTGGACGCGAGAAGAAAATAGCCTGCTATTCATTAAAGATTTCTTGTTAGGTTTTGAATTTTAATTATTAGCAAATTACGAAAGAAAATCGCGTTTTTCAGATCGACAATTTTTAATGGCGAATTCCGGAAAATCTAATCATAACCTATTTACGGATTTTCCTTTTGTTTTAAGACTACATATGTCTGGAATATTTCCTGAAATTTTTATTGAAATTCATCGTGAGGTTTTCGGCAGAATTAGGAAAATCTAGTCGAAAGTGGGCGTTTTTCATATGGACGATTTTTGATGGCAAATTCCGGAGAAACTAATTATAACCTATTTGTTGATTCTTCTTTTGTTTTATGACTACATATGTCTGGAATTTTACCTGAAATTTTTCTTCAATCATAGATAATTAATGCCAAATAACGATTGTTTAAAATCCATAAATATTCCATTTATGGATTTTACTAACTACTAACACCGAACGTTTCAAATACACTCAACAACTAGACTTCTTCAATATTCTATAAAAATCGAGAAACACCCCATCCATGTTTTTTTTTTTAATAATTACAAGTGAAACACAAAGAATTATTTTTTAAATTTGCACTTTTTTCAGTAGCTTAAAAAAACTGAAAAACAATTGCTACTAATACCAAACTCTTCAAATACACTCAACGACCATCCTTCTTCAATATTCTATTAAAATCGAGAAACACCCCATCTCTGGTTTTTTAAATAATTACACGTGAATTACGAAGAATGACGTTTTACATTTACACTTTTTCCAGTCGATTAAAAAAATTGAAAAACAATTGCTACTAATACCAAACTCTTCAAATACACTCAGCAACTACTCTTCTTCAATATCCTAAAAAAATCGGGAAACACCCCATCCCCAGTTTTTTAAATAATTACACGTGAAACACGAAGAGTGACTTTTTGCATTTGCACTTTTTCCAGTCGATTAAAAAAATTGAAAAACAATTGCTACTAATACCAAACTCTTCAAATACACTCAACAACTACTCTTCTTCAATATCCTAAAAAAATCGGGAAACACCCCATCCCCAGTTTTTTAAATAATTACACGTGAAACAAAAAGAGTGACTTTTTGCATTTGCACTTTTTCCAGTCGATTAAAAAAAATGAAAAACAATTGCTACTAATACCAAACTCTTGAAATACACTCAACGACTATCCTTCTTCAATATTCTAGAAAAACTGGAAACACCTCATCCCCTGTTTTTCAAATAATTACACGTGAAACACGAAGAGTGACTTTTTGCATTTGCACTTTTTCCAGTCGATTAAAAAAATTGAAAAACAATTGCTACTAATACCAAACTCTTCAAATACACTCAACAACTACTCTTCTTCAATATCCTAAAAAAAATCGGGAAACACCCCATCCCCAGTTTTTTAAATAATTACACGTGAAACAAAAAGAGTGACTTTTTGCATTTGCACTTTTTCAGTCGATTAAAAAAATTGAAAAACAATTGCTACTAATACCAAACTCTTCAAATACACTCAGCAACTATCCTTCTTCAATATTCTAGAAAAATCGGAAAACACCCCATCTTCAGTTTTTTTAAATATTTACACGTGAAACACGAAGAGTGACTTTTTGCATTTGCACTTTTTACAGTCGATTAAAAAAATTGAAAAACAATTGCTACTAATACCAAACTCTTGAAATACACTCAGCAACTATCCTTCTTCAATATTTTAGAAAAACTGGAAACACCCCATCCCCAGTTTTTTAAATAATTACACGTGAAATAAAAAAAGTGACATTTTGCATTTGCACTTTTTCCAGTCGATTAAAAAAATTGAAAAACAATTTCTACTAATACCAAACTCTTCAAATACACTCAGCAACTATCCTTCTTCGATATTCTAGAAAAACTGGAAACACCCCACCCCCAGTTTTTTAAATAATTACACGTGAAACAAAAAAAGTGACATTTTGCATTTGCACTTTTTCCAGTCAATTAAAAAAATTAAAAAACAATTGCTACTAATACCAAACTCTTCAAATACACTCAACAACTATCCTTCTTCAATATTCTATAAAAATCGAGAAACACCCCATTCCTGGTTTTTTAAATAATTACACGTAAAACACGAAAAGTGACTTTTTGCATTTGCACTTTTTACAATCGATTAAAAAAATTGAAAAACAATTGCTACTTATACTAAACTCTTCAAATACACTCAACGACCAACCTTCTCTAATATTCTATTAAAATCGAGAAATACCCCATCCCTGTTTTTTTAAATAATTACACGTGAAACAAAAAGAGGGACTTTTTGCATTTGCACTTTTTCCAGTCGATTAAAAAAAATGAAAAACAATTGCTACTAATACCAAACTCTTGAAATACACTCAAGGACTATCCTTCTTCAATATTCTAAAAAAACCGGAAACACCCCATCTTTAGTTTTTTTAAATAATTACACGTGAAGCACGAGGAGTGACTTTTTGCATTTGCACTTTTCCAGTCGATTAAAAAAATTGAAAAACAATTGCTAATAATACCAAACTCTTCAAATACACTCAACAACTATCCTTCAATATTCTAAAAAAATCTGGAAACACCCCATCCCCAGTTTTTTTAAATAATTACACGTGAAACAAGAAGAGTGACTTTTTGAATTTGCACTTTTTCCAGTCGATTAAAAAAATTAAAAAACAATTGCTACTAATACCAAACTCTTCAAATACACTCAACAACTATCCTTCTTCAATATTCTATAAAAATCGAGAAACACCCCATTCCTGGTTTTTTAAATAATTACACGTGAATCACGAAGAGTGACTTTTTGCATTTACCCTTTTCCAGTCGCTTAAAAAAAATTGAAAAACAATTGCTACTAATACCAAACTCTTCAAAAACACTCAACAACTATCCTTCTTCAATATTCTAGAAAAATAGGGAAACACCTCATCCCTAAATTTTTAAATAATTAGGATAGTGTGAAAACTAGAATTATATTTTGGAATAATTTTATTTGAACAAAACGTAATGCTTGAAAATTGTAATAACTTTGTTGATCCCGAAGAGATGTACAAATTGCCAACGATAATAAATAATAATTTGTGATAATAACGATAGCTGTTAATTAGTTTTTAATGAATATTCAAAATAGATCGAATTAGAGTGGATGTGTAAATTTTGAAGCTAATTTCTCGAGAGGCTAATTTTCTACAATTTTTGGAACGGGTAAATGCATTTTCTGTCTTAAATTGATGTTTGGGCTGTTGCTGTTTAGTTTACAACTGTGAGTTGTCAATTCTTTTATGGAATGTTAGAAAAAGGTTGACTTGAAATTGGAAATACAAATTTCTCGAAAAACTATTTTTACTTTCTCCGTTACGAAGTACGATCGTGAACATTTTTTCAATTTTTTTTTTTACGGGTATATCCGTTTTGGGGTCCCTGGATGCCATTTCAACAATTTCTGGAAAAAAAAATTGTGTCTGTGTGGCTGTGTGTGTGTGGCTGTATGTGTGTGTCCGTGCGCGCTGTATCTCTAAAACTAAGAGAGCAATTGATATGAAACTTTAAACATCCGTCTTATTTAATAATCTGGAGAACTGAAAAGCTTTTGGTAAAATTTCGTACACCGGAAGTGGGCGTTTACCTTAACTGTTTTTTGTTTTTTTCCAATATTTTTTTAAATATGAAAAATATCACAAAAACTTTTAAACAAACTTTGAAGACAACAAATAAATGAACATCTTTTGCTTGAAAACATTTTTCATAAAATCATTTTTATTCGAGAAAAAAATTTATTAGTTTTTTTAATTTTTAGTTTATAATTATTAAACGATAATAGTTACAGCAAATTTATGTGAATAATAATTGTAGAGAATGTCAAAATGAACAACTTCTAAAGAATACGTTTTTTTCTAAATCCCTTTAGTTTTTGAGTAAACTGAGTTTTTGAATTTGAAGTATAATTTTTCCATCTTTCATAATTTTGACGTTTTAAACGTCAGTTTCATCCGACTTTACACAACGCTCGATGTACATTTAAAATATGATTTCAATTGAAAATGAAACATGAAATCGTAAATATAAATGATTCCATCAAGTCGGAGAAAGTGCCATGATCACCTTTTTTTTAATTAACTTTTCCAAAACATTTCTGCGAATAGGAAATTTTTTAGACAATAGTATTTTACAATTGAATATCCTTCTGAAAGGAAATCAAACACCATCTTCACCTGCAAATCGGCTCCCACAACAAGCTTATTATCCCTTACACGGCCTGCTGTTATTCAATTTGGTCTGCTCGTCCGATTCAACAGTACGCATCGATCGACGACGTCTGCGGCTACGGGTAATCAGGTGTCAGGGCGTCCGCCATTGTAAATAATAGTAAATTGTGTATTATTACCGCAATGCATATTAGGCGATGTTACACCGAGCGGAAAATTGCCGCATAATTTAGGTGTACGTTACATCCACATCCCGATTACAGGAAGCGGAATTAGCGTCGAACAGAACAGCGTTTTGTCAGCGGATTGAGACGCCCGACGACGACTAATTGGAGTTATTCGAGAGGACGCTAATTGGCCGCTAATTAATCGTCGGCGCTAACGCTCTCCGCGAAGGAGGATGTGAAGTGTCGTCCGTTCGACCGTTAATGACTTTCGACGCGAATTGACATACGGGCGCAGCTTCTATTGACACTTGGTGCTAGAAGCTCTTTCCTACAACGTATGCTGTACTCCTCGTCTTGAATAAAGCTCCAAAAGCGTTCTTTAAAAGCTCGTTGTTATTATGACACAAGTGCCGTAATCGCACTTCATAGTTAAATGTTGGTAGCATTGGAATTTAGCAATAGCTGTCACGATCGTCTGCTGTAATAGCTTTAATTCACAACCGTATATGTAATTTGTTCTTATCTTGACTTGTGTAAAACTTTTAGTTCTGGCATTAATAAAATTATAATTATTATTAATATTGGCATTACTGACAGCTACATAACCTTCTGTCAGGCCCGACTTGATCTACCATGCTACAATATAGGAATCTGTTTTTAATTTATTTCCTTCCAAAAGTCCTTCTATTGTCCCTATGGTTAGTTACTTTCCACTTGGTAAAATGCCTCTTAATTGAAGGCCGATCTTTAAGATCCAGTGCGTTTTAGAAATGGCTGCGCCTAGCGGAGGGTTATCGCCAGTTCTCTGATCAACTGACATTGATTTCATTTGATTTGACGTTAATGCCATAACAAAAAATCGCCAACTAGATGAACAAAATATTATTTTTTTAGTGACGGCGTGAAGAAAAAATTGTATTAAACACTAATTTCGAAAGTAATTTGATCTAAAACCTTCCTTATCTTAATGCACCATTATTTGCAAGGATTTCCAGAATATTGCACTAATATCAAATAATACACATTCATCAATGATAGTATTATAATTACAAAAAAAAATACTTTGAAGGAAACGACTTAATGCCATAGAGGGAACACGTAATAGCACGGCATTACCGATTAAGTCGGTCGAATGGCTTCTTTTACGTAAATCGCGATTATACATAAGTACATAATTAAGCGCAATTAGCAAAAGCGAAAGAAACAAAAAAAGCGTTACCGCAGAGGGACACTCCAACGTAAAGACCAGTCTCGCGGGAACTCCTCATCTGGTCGTCGAAGCGACCATTTGAAGTCCGGCCTCGGATGCCTCCGTAAAAGCGCAAATCTGTATCATTTCGCTAACGGCTCGTAGAATGGAAAACGAGAGACGCTTTTGGGAAGTATTCAATTATTCATTTTGGCTTCTTGAGGAGGAATTAATGGTCTGGGAAGTTGGTCATTATGAAAATTGGCTGAGGTGATGAAGTACATTATTGAAGGTAAAGAAACAAATCTCCGTATGCGAAGATTTTAAGTCACCAAGATGATTAAAACTCGAAAATAGAAAAAAATAGAAAAAATCAACTTTCTTAATAATCATCGTAGACCCTTATGCAATACCTTTTTCTTCATCAGAAAAACGAGATAATTCGGTTGGCCTTAAAAAATTTCATCTAGAAAAAAATGCAAAAAAGTTAGCAAGTCACCATGAACTTTATGGAAAATTTTGAAAAAAGTCGATTTTTTCAGACTTTCTACGGCCGTAGCGGCTGAACGAAGAATCCAATTTGAACGCGGATTTCAAATCTGTGTTCCTCGTGTGTCAATTAGTCAGTTTTAATTAAAATTGGCGATTCAATTTTTTTGACGAAAACCTGAAAAATCATCCAAGGGTCCCCCCTTCTTACTTTTTCCCAAAAATTGCATTTGAAATGATTTCCTGACGAAACCACTGGTTCGATTCGGGTTCTCTATACGTCATTCGAAAGATCTCATTAAGACGCATCAGAAAATGTACTTTCGCAAAAACAAATTTCAATTTGAAGCCCGGGACACGTCAGCAAAGAAAATTCGAAAATGGAAAAAATTGAAAAAATCAACTTTTTTAATAATCATCGTAGACCTTTATGTAATACCATTTTTTTCATCAGAAGCAAGAAATAAATCAATTGGCGTTAAAAAAATTCATCCAGAAAAAAATGCAAAAAAGTTAGCAAGTCACCATGAATTTTATCGAAAATTTTGAAAAAAGTCGATTTTTTCAGACTTTCTACGGCCGTAGCGGCTAAACGAAGAATCCAATTTGATCGCGGATTTCAAATCTATGTTCCCCGTGTGTCAATTAGTCAAATTTAATTAAAATTGGCGATTCAATTTTTTTGACGAAAACCTGAAAAATCATCCAAGGGTCCCCCCTTCTTACTTTTTCCCAAAAATTGCATTTGAAATGATTTCCTGACGAAACCACTGGTTCGATTCGGGTTCTCTATACGTCATTCGAAAGATCTCATTAAGACGCATCAGAAAATGTACTTTCGCAAAAACAAATTTCAATTTGAAGCCCGGGACACGTCAGCAAAGAAAATTCGAAATTGGAAAAAATCGAAAAAATTAACTTTTTCAATAATCATCGTAGACCTTTATGTAATACCATTTTTTCCATCAGAAGCAAGAAATAAATCAATTGGCGTTAAAAAAATTCATCCAGAAAAAATTGCAAAAAAGTTAGCAAGTCACCATGAATTTTATCGAAAATTTTGAAAAAAGTCGATTTTTTCAGACTTTCTACGGCCGTAGCGGCTAAACGAAGAATCCAATTTGATCGCGGATTTCAAATCTATGTTCCCCGTGTGTCAATTAGTCAAATTTAATTAAAATTGGCGATTCAATTTTTTTGACGAAAACCTGAAAAATCATCCAAGGGTCCCCCCTTCTTACTTTTTCCCAAAAATTGCATTTGAAATGATTTCCTGACGAAACCACTGGTTCGATTCGGGTTCTCTATACGTCATTCGAAAGATCTCATTAAGACGCATCAGAAAATGTACTTTCGCAAAAACAAATTTCAATTTGAAGCCCGGGACACGTCAGCAAAGAAAATTCGAAAATGGAAAAAATTGAAAAAATCAACTTTTTTAATAATCATCGTAGACCTTTATGTAATACCATTTTTTTCATCAGAAGCAAGAAATAAATCAATTGGCGTTAAAAAAATTCATCCAGAAAAAAATGCAAAAAAGTTAGCAAGTCACCATGAATTTTATCGAAAATTTTGAAAAAAGTCGATTTTTTCAGACTTTCTACGGCCGTAGCGGCTAAACGAAGAATCCAATTTGATCGCGGATTTCAAATCTATGTTCCCCGTGTGTCAATTAGTCAAATTTAATTAAAATTGGCGATTCAATTTTTTTGACGAAAACCTGAAAAATCATCCAAGGGTCCCCCCTTCTTACTTTTTCCCAAAAATTGCATTTGAAATGATTTCCTGACGAAACCACTGGTTCGATTCGGGTTCTCTATACGTCATTCGAAAGATCTCATTAAGACGCATCAGAAAATGTACTTTCGCAAAAACAAATTTCAATTTGAAGCCCGGGACACGTCAGCAAAGAAAATTCGAAATTGGAAAAAATCGAAAAAATTAACTTTTTCAATAATCATCGTAGACCTTTATGTAATACCATTTTTTTCATCAGAAGCAAGAAATAAATCAATTGGCGTTAAAAAAATTCATCCAGAAAAAATTGCAAAAAAGTTAGCAAGTCACCATGAATTTTATCGAAAATTTTGAAAAAAGTCGATTTTTTCAGACTTTCTACGGCCGTAGCGGCTAAACGAAGAATCCAATTTGATCGCGGATTTCAAATCTATGTTCCCCGTGTGTCAATTAGTCAAATTTAATTAAAATTGGCGATTCAATTTTTTTGACGAAAACCTGAAAAATCATCCAAGGGTCCCCCCTTCTTACTTTTTCCCAAAAAATGCATTTGAAATGATTTCCTGAAGAAACCACTGGTTCGATTCCGGTTTTCTATACGTCATTCGAAAGATCTCATTAAGACGCATCAGAAAATGTACTTCCGCAAAAACAAATGTCAATTTGCCCGTGACACGTCAGCAAAGAAAACTCTAAAATAGAAAAAATCGAAAAAATCAACTTTTTTAATAATCATCGTAGACCTTTATGTAATACCTTTTTCTTCATCAGAAGAACGAGATAAATCGATTAGCGCTAAAAAAATTCATCCAGAAAAAAATGCAAAAAAGTTAGCAAGTCACCATGAACTTTATGGAAAATTTTGAAAAAAGTCGATTTTTTCTGACTTTGAATAGCCGTAGCAGCTAAACAAAGAATCCAATTTGAACGCGGATTTCAAATCTATGTTCCTCGTGTGTCAATTAGTCGGATTTAATTAAAATTAGCGATTCAAAATTTTTGACGAAAACCTGAAAAATCATCCAAGGGTCCCCCCTTCTTACTTTTTCCCAAAAAATGCATTTGAAATGATTTCCTGAAGAAACCACTGGTTCGATTCGGAGTTTCTATACGTCATTCGAAAGATCTTATTTAGACGCATCAGAATATGTACTTTCGCAAAAACAAATGTAAATTTAAAGCCCGTGACACGTCAGCAAAGTAAACTCGAAAATGGAAAAAATCGAAAAAATCAACTTTTTTAATAATTATCGTAGATCTTTACGTAATACCATTTTTTTCATCAGAAGCACGAAATAAATCAATTAGCGTTAAAAAAATTCATCCAGAAAAAATTGCAAAAAAGTTAGCAAGTCACCATGAACTTTATGAAAATTTAAAAAAAAATCAATTTTTTCAGAGTTGGGCCGAACGAAGAATCCAATTTGAACGCAAATTTCAAATCTGTGTTCCTCGTGTGTCAATTAGTGTTAGATTTAATTAAAATTGGCGATTCCAATTTTTTTATGAAAACTTGAAAAATCATCCAAGGGTCCCCCCTCTTACTTTTTCCCAAAAAATGCATTTGAAATTATTTCCTGAAGAAACCACTGGTTCGATTCGGGGTTTCTGTACGTCATTCGTTAAGACGTATCAGAAAAAGTACTTTCGCAAGAACAAATGTCAATTTGAAGCCCGTGTCACGACAGCATAGTAAACTCGAAAATGGAAAAAATCGAAAAAATCTACTTTCTTAATAATCATCGTAGACTTTTATGTAATACCATTTTTTTCATCAGTAGAACGACTTTCGGCCGTAGCGATGGCAATTGTCTTTATATTTGTTTCCAATCGCCAAAATTATTAAAAAATTTCGCACACTCCGACAAAAAAAAATATTTTCAAAGTCTGGGAATGTGAAATGTGTAGTTTTCCGGAGCATTAATATCTCAAATGAATCTAGAGTTATTTTAGAAAATTTCAAGTCGATGGCAATTGTTTTTGTATTTGTTTCCAATCGCCAAAAATATTAAAAATTTTCGCACACTCTGGCAAAAAAAAATATTTTCAAAGTCTAGGAATGTGAAATGTGTAGTTTTCCAGAGAATTTATATTTCAAATTAATCCAGAGAGTCATTTTAAAAAGTTTCAAGTCGATGGCAATTGTTTTTATATTTTTAGATATTTTTTTATTTACTCTTTCTCTCTCTCTCTCACACACACACACACACACACACACACACACACACAGACACACACACACACACCCACCCACACACACACCCACACACACCCACCCACACACACACATTTTTTTTTATGCGGATTTGCAAATAACTCATTATCGACTAATTTACAATGATTTTCCACAATCTTACCAGAAGGGTTAGTAATGATTGAAGATGTATCATCGGCATACATAAACATTTTACATCATCAGATCATCTACGTAGATTCTAGACAGAATGGGCCCAAAAATCGAACCCTGCGGTACCCCAACATTTACTATCCGATCTATTGATGTGTGCGTTACTATGCGTAACTTTTACACATTGATGTCCATTTGTTAAATATGTTTTAAGCAGCTAATTAATTCCATAATCACCGAGTGAAATAATAATACCCATCCAGTCGAATGCGCGACTTAGATAAAAAAATATATAGCAATAGGATATTCACCAGTTTCAAGGTCAATATAACCTGAATGTATGAACAAGTTCCAGTTTAGTTTTTAGTCTAATTTTGTGGATTTACGAACAGATTAAATATTCATATTTTTAGGCTATAATTTTTTTCATTTGTTCATTTATTCATCCCAAAAATTAAAAATACAAAATTACATATTTGATGTGACTGAAGGGCACATACCTAAGTCAAAAAAAAAAAAAAACTTTGTTTTCATTAAATTCAGTTAATAAGGAAATATTAAACATGCAACTATGGATTATTCTAAAGTAAAAATTTCCTGATAAAATTAACGTGAGAAGTACGATTTATTTAAGGTACATCTTACCAGAGAAAAAGACGCCCGCTCTAATATTTTCTCGGCTTTGCGAATTTGGTGTTTGCAATTACCTGAAACATAAAAAAAAACAATATTAAAATCATTGATTAATGGTCGAGACGTTAACTTCTGTTTTGCCAGTTCGTGAATAAGCGGGTCGGGATTTTTTACGGATTCCGCGCCGTGCCTTCGATTCCGTTATCGGGCCCAAGAAGAAGACGCCAGAGGAGCAGCGTGTCTTCACGTGGACGGAATAATTAAGCGCACTCTCTGTTTTTGTGGAGCAGAAACCAGGCGGCGACGGCCAGACCGTCCACCACTTGACCGGAACGATTGTAAATTCGATCCGATTTTTTCTAATTGGCTTAATTGGAGCATTAATTCCTAAACGCAGTTAGATGTCATCGTCCAAGAACGATATACAACCGCACCGTACGAATTCCTAGACGCAGTTAGATGGCATCGCCGAAGAACGGGCCTCTCGCGATGTACGACCGCACCGAACGAAAATTATGATTTTAGAAGTGTCGGGTAATCGGCGCCACACAGTCAGTGTGTCGCCGATTCAAATTTAGCAATTGGTAAAACAGTAATCTGCAAAACAGGGCTGGTCAAACTTTTGATTGCTAACGGCGAACTGTTTTTTTTTAAATTAAAGGCGGCGGTCCACCAACATCGCATGTGTTAAAGTTAAAGCCAAAAATGGTGATGTGACCATCATGTTACTTTCTCCGACTTGATGGAATCATTAATTTTAGTTTATTTTCAATTGAAATCATATTTTAAATGTACATCGAGCGTTTTGTAGACTCGCATGAAACTGACGTTTAAAACGTCAAAATTATGAAAGATATACTTCAAATTCAAAAACTCAGTTTACTCAAAAACTAAAGGAATTTCGAAAAAAACTTATTCTCTATAAGTTGTTCATTTTAGTATTCTCTACAATTATTATTAACATAAATTTGCTGTAACTATTATCGTTTTATAATTATAAACCAAAAATTAAAAAAAATTAATAAATTTTTTTCTCGAATAAAAATGATTTTATGAAAAATATTTTTAAGCAAAAGATGTTAATTTCTTTGTTATCTTCAAAGTTTGTTTAAATTTTTTTGTGATATTTTTCATATTTAAGAAAATATTGGAGAAAAACAAAAAACGGTTAAGGTAAACGCCCACTTCCGGTGTACGAAATTTTACCAAAAGCTTTTCAGTTCTTCGGATTATTAAATAAGACAGATGTTCAAAGTTTCATATGAATTGCTCTATTAGTTTTTGAGATACAGCGCACACAGACAGACACAACAGACACAAAACAATTTTTTTCCAGAAATTGTTGAAATGGCATCTAGGGACCCCAAAACGGATATTTCCGTAAAAAAAAAAATTGAAAAAAAAAATCACAATCAGAATACTTTTTTTTCCAGAAATTGTTGAAATGGCATCTAAGGACCCCAAAACGGATATTTAGTGGTGATTTATTTTTGGAAAAATAATATTAAGAGTGTTCAAAATTTCATTCCACATTTAGTCAACTTTAAAACATTAAATCTCGATTTTTTTTAAATAGAACACCCTGTATATTTTTACATATTCCGACGCAACATTCAATTCTAGCATTCCCTATGCCTATCTTCTTTCGTTTCCAAGATATTAACATGTTTGTAAAAATATGCCAATTTTCTGTGCAATAGAAAAACAAGTAAGTTATCAAGTGAGCCTAGAAATAAAACTAAAAAAAACAAGTGTTGTTGACTTAAACAGTTGTTGAAAAATATATATTATATTTACACTCTATTAATATTACTTACAGAGAAAGCCGAAATGAACAACTTATAAAAAATCCGTTTTTTCGAAATCTTTTCGAGTTGAACTGAATGTAAAGATGAAAATTTGAAGTATAATTTGTTCTAAATTTTGACGTTTTAAAGTATCATCCGATCCAATCAAAAAGAACATTTTGGGTAATGTTTTTAAACTTAAGGCAATTTGGGGCTAATTTTTGAGTGCTGAAAATAGCAATTTTTGTACTTGAATTTTAATTTTTTGATATTTTCCGTTAAATTTGGACTTTCCGCTAGATTTTCTTAATTTTCCTGAATTTTAATAAAATTTTCAGGATATGTTACAGACGTATGTGGCTAGAAAATAAACGAAACATTTTTAGATTTTTTAACTGGAATTATAATTTTTTATGGGCGATTTTTTTTTTACTTTTTGGTTACTTTTTCACTACCTTTTTCGAGTTTCTGGTCGGCAACTTATTTTGAGCTAAAGAATTATTTTAGGGACTGAAAATGGCAAATGATTTTTGTTTTCCTTGATTTTTCAATTTTTTTGGTTTGCATTTTTGATTTTTATGCCAGCACTTTTAATTTTTTTGGCCTGTATTTTAGATCTTTGACCTGTATTTTTCATTTCGTCCTTCCAAATTTTAAGGTTTTTGCCTTAAATATTCTTTAGTTTGATTAAACTTTTTTGTTGAAATTTTCGGATTTTTGGTTTGCATTTCTTTTAACCGCGAGTTTTAGATATTTGTCTAAATATTCGATTTTTAGTTTTTTACCTTAATTAAGATATTTATTGGCCGATATTTTCGAGTTTTTTTTTAAGTTTTTGATTTTTTGCCCATCATTTCAGGTTTTTATAACCCGAATTATTGTTTTGAATGGGCGATTTTTTTTTACTTTTTGGCTGCCGTTTTCGAGTTTTTGGTCGACAACCAAAACCTTCTTTTGAGCTAAAGAGTTATTTTGGGGGCTGAAAATTCCAAATGATTTTTCTTTTGCTTGAATTTTCAATTTTTTTGTTTGTATGTATTTTTTTATTTTTTGCCTATATTTTAGATCTTTGAGGTGTATATTCCATTTCTTAGTTCCAAATTTTAGAGTTTTTGCCCTAAATATTTTTTATTTTGGTTATAATTTTCGATTTTTTTGTTGTTGAAATTTTCGGATTTTTGGTCTGAATTTTTTATTTTTAGTCGCGAGTTTTCGATATTTGTCTAAATTTTCGATCCTTTGGGCTTATATTTTAGTTTTTTTACCTTAATTAAGAGCTTATTTTTTATTGGTCGATACTTGACGTGATTTATTTTTATGTGCAATTTTTTAATTTTTTTACCGATATTTAATTTGTATAATTTGTCATTTCCATCTTTCATAATTTTTGACGTTTCATACGTCAGTATCATCCGATCCAATAAATTGCAAAATTGGCTCTACCACCAACTTGTTCCACGAGCCGCCACTGCTTGTGGGACACCTTGTTTTGGGTGAAACGAAGTGGACAATGTTGTAAAGATGCCTAATTTTTGGAGATTAATATTGCTACCGGTTTCGGTTATTCACTATCATCAGGCGAAACTACAAAAATATTTTTCTAAAAAGTTGTGTAATACATTGTAAAGGAGTTTGTAAGAAAATCATTTATCAATAAAATTAGGTCCCTGCTGTAGAGCCTTGTGGGACACCTTGTTTTGGGTGAAACGAAGTGGACAATCTTGTAAAGATGCCTAATTTTTGGAGATTAATATTGCTACCGGTTTCGGTTATTCACTATCATCAGGCGAAACTACAAACATATTTTTCTAAAAAGTTGTGTAATACATTGTAAAGGAGTTTGTAAGAAAATCATTTATCAATAAAATTAGGTTAGGTAATTGACACCTGTCACCATCAAGACAGTTCATGTACCTTCAATCATATCAAATTTAAGGCATGCACGTGCAACAACCAGCGGCGGCTCGTGGATGTTCGGCGGTGAGGCAACGGAAGAAAATTTGACCGAAAAGGCAACGGAATATTTGCTTCCTCTATAAGAGTAAGACATCTTTTTCTTTGCCCTCCCTACGGAAATCCACAAGCCGCCGCTGGCAACAACCCATCCATCGCATGATCTCCTGTTGATACATTCGGCAGCCCGAAGAATCCCCGTGACCTATGCACCCGTGTTCGTGTGTGGCGCATTCCCAAAACGCCCCCCCCCCCTCTCTCCCCCCGCTTCCCCCCTTTCTGCGCGTTTATTAATTAAGCCAATTAAGTGGCACCGGTGCCATTAAAGCGGTCCGCTTTTCCGATCGTAGCCGAGGACGGAGGAGACATTCCCGGAAGACTAATCGCTGACCCTTTGGGGGAATCCTAACATTCATCTCGTCAACATCTGTCGCTGACCCTTTGAGGGTCTGCGCGCGATCAAAACTGTCAACATCTGGCAGCGCGGCGCGGATAGACCTTCTGACGAGACCAATTTTTTTTTTGCCATAAATTCTAATTAGCGTCGGGTAATTTGCATAATTTATTAATAACGCTCGGTGCGGGGAATGAATTGTTCGTGTTTAATTTTGCATGGCTAATGGTTTAATTATGGCGCGGAAGGCGATCGAGACACCTGGGCGATGGTCTATTTAAAAAAAAATTGCGGGCAATGGAAATTTTTTTAAATTACTTTGTTGTCTAAATCGCTTTATTAAAATCAGCGCGCTGTGATTTTAATGTTCCATTCAACTGCATATTCCTGTGTAAAGCAGTTTGCGAAAATTAAGTCATATCTGCGTTAACATCTGGTGTTCCACAAGGGTCTAATTTAGGGCATTCAATTTTTTTTTTAAATGAAATATACTCAACGTAGAGTGTTACGTACTTTTACTCTTTAACACGCATCCCCTATGTGCCGTCGCTACGCGCAATCTATTTATCAAGTATTCATTGGTCTGTCAAGATTTACATACAGGGTGTTTCAGAGCTCTGGGAACGGTCACGTGCTTATTTGTCAAAATTTCGAAAAATGTTTTATACAAAAGTTGTGTATAATAGTGAGCTGCATGCCCTAAAAATATTTAAATTTATACAGGGTGTCTCATAACAAAGTTACAGACCAAACTTATGTTTTTTTAAATGGAACACCCTGTATTTTTTGTCATTATTGAATTATATGGAGCAAATAAAGGTGAGTTACTTCAATACTCCCTATACCTATTGTTTGCCGTTTTCGAAATATTTGAAGATTTGTTGAAATGCATGGGTGAAATTTTATTTTTGCCCCAGTGATTGACGTTGAACGATTAGAATCATTTCAATTATTTGCTTGAAGGTTCAAACTATACAGCCAACCATGATTTCATACAAAAAAATTATACAGGGTGATAAAAAAATGCGGTAGAAAACCCCAACTTATAAAGTTGAATAACTTCGTTTTTTCAAATGGCACACCCTGTATTTAGTAACGTATTCTCAAGTAGAATCCAATTATTTGAAATTTTGAAAAATAAGCACGTGATTGAACGTTCCCAGAGCTCTGAAACACCCTGTATAATAAAATAAATTTGTAAAACGCACTAGTTTTTCTCGTCAGTTTTTTTAAAGGCTAGAGCAAGTTACGACTTCGTAGCGATCCCGATCAGCGTAACGCACATAGAGTATACATCATGATTTTATAAAAATTTATATTTTTAACTCTGTTAACGATTATATTCTTTAAAATAAAAACTGCACTATTATAGTCTCTCTACTGCAGTATTAAATTGGTGTTCAACTTTTTATTGAGAGAAATCAACTTGCTAAAATTAAGTCAAATTGTACATTATAACATCGGATATTCCACAAGGATCCAATTTAGGAAAACGAAAATTTTTAAAATGAAATATCTTCTCAAATTCACTCAACATAGATTATTCTTTATAGAAGTCTGAAAGCATATCTTCACTAGATTTCTAGACGATCGCAAGACGATAGCAGTTCTAGGGTTACCCCCTAGTAATTGTAAGATATTTGGAGAGAAAAAAACAATTAATTGTTTATTACGTGGTTAGAATACAGTGGTATTCTTCAGTTATATTGTTTATTACGTGGTTAGAATACAGTGGCGTTCTTCAGTTACATTGTTTATTACGTGGTTAGAATACAGTGGCGTTCTTCAGTTACGTTGTTTTTAAATGGAACACTTGTACTATTCTAGTATAATCATAACGGGCAATGTATTTACCTTCAATCTTCCTGTCGATTGCTGCGCTGCGCCGTTTTTCGATTAATCGCAGTACCGCGGGGAACTGTCGCGAACAAACTCGAACAACATCTGTTTCTTTAACCTTGGGAAGAATGACTGAGTTGCGAGCCGCGACGGACACATGCAGACGGATGTGCGGAGGGAAGCAGGCGCACTTGAATTTCGGCACCGTATGGGAAGAAGAAGCAGAAGAAGAAGGCGAAGAAGAAGAAGAAGAAAAGGAAGAGGTTCGCGCGACGATCGTTCGCCGTCCTCGTTTAATCCATGCGTTCTTATTTAGACGCGAACCCACGAAATCTACGAATGCGGAAAAACTGAAGAAATTAAGGCTGTAAGACCTCTGGTCAATTGTCTCAATAAATGTATTGTCTCTCTCTCTCTCTCTCTCTCTCTCTCTCTCTCTTTCTCTCTCTCTCTCTCTTAAAGAAATTGAGAAAAGTGTAGTGCTGTATTGTCTCTCTCTCTGGAAGAAGAAGAAGAAGAAATTGAGAAAAGTGTAGTGCTGTATTGTCTCTCTCTCGAAGAAGAAGAAGAAGAAGAAGAAATTGAGAAAAGTGTAGTGCTAAGAAAATCTTTTAAAAATTTTAACTGTAAGGTTGGGCAAATGTGTCGAATAACATTTGCTTTATTTTTACTCTTAAAAGAAGTTATTATAGTTTTTACTTTTTCCGTACGAAGTACGAGAAAGTATTGTGATCGTGAATTTCTTTTTTAAATTTTCTTTTACGGAAATATCCGTTTTGTGGTCCCTAGATGCCATTTCAACAATTTTTGAAAAAAAAAATGGTGATGTCGCCATCATGTTACTTTCTCCGACTTGATGGTATCATAGCCATTTATATTTACGTTTTCATTGTTTATTTTTAATTAAAATCATATTTTAAATGTACATCGAGCGTTGTGTAAATTCGGATGAAACTGAGGTTTAAAACGTCAAAATTATGAAAGATGGAAAAATTATACTTCAAATTAAACAAACTCAGTTTACTCAAAAACTAAAGGGATTTCGAAAAAAACTTATTCTTTATAAGTTGTTAATTTTGGCATTTTCTACAACTATTATTAACATAAATTTGCTGTAACTATTATCGTTTTATAATTATAAACCAAGTATTTAAAAAAAATAATAATTTTTTTTCTCGAATAAAAATGATTTTATGAAAAATGTTTTCAAGCAAAAGATGTTCACTTCTTTGTTGTCTTCAATGTTTGTTTAAATATTTTTGTGATATTTTTCATATTTAAGAAAATATTGGCAAAAAACAAAAAACTGTTAAGGTAAACGCCCACTTCCCGTGTACGAAATTTTACCAAAAGCTTTCCAGTTCTTCGGATTATCAAATAAGACGTATGTTCAAAGTTTCATATTAATTGCTTTATTAGTTTTTAAGATACAGCGCGCACAAACAGACGCACACACAATTTTTTTTCCAGAAATTGTTGAAATGGTATCTAGGGACCCCTAAACGGATATTTCCGCAAAAAAATTTTTGGAAATTTTTTTCACGATTACAATACTTTTTCGTACTTCGTAACGGAGAAAATAAAAAGATTGGTAAACTGTAGATAAGATCTTCAACAAGAACATGGTGTAGAATAAACTCAGAAGAACTATTACAAGAACGTGGTGTACTTCATTTTTAGAACAAACTCGATACGGATTCAAGAATGTGCGTCTATATTTTGCGATATAAAGATATCAACAAATTTTGTTTACACCACCAAATCGGAGAAAGTTACATGATGTCCATTATTCTTTTTCAAGTTAACAATTTTTCACAAATTTTCTTGCACATAACACTTTAATCAGAAACGGAATGATTTTGTACATCTGGGATATTCACTGATGCGACTACCAGAATCCAGCATGTTCAAGAAATTTGGCGAAGAACGATTTTGTAAATCCGGGATGTTCACCGATGCGACTACCGGAGTCCAAAATGTTCAAGAAATTTGGTGAAGGATGATGTTGTAAATCCGTGATGTTTACCGATCCAGAATGTTCACCCGAAGGTAAGGTCAACAAATTTGGCGAAGAACGATTTTGTAAATCCGGGATATTCGCTGATGCGACTACCAGAATCCAAAATGTTCAAGAAGTTTGGAGAAGGACGATTTTGTAAATCCGGAATGTTTACCGATCCAGAATGTTCATCGAAGATAAGGTCAACAAATTTGGCGAAGAACGATTTTGTAAATCCGGGATGTTCGCTGATGCGACTACCAGAATCCAGAATGTTCCAGAAATTTGGCAAAGGACGATTTTGTAAATCCGGAATGTTTAACCGATCCAGAATGTTCACCGAAGATAAGGTCAACAAATTTAGCGAAGAACGATTTTGTAAATCCGGGATGTTCACCGATGCGACTACCAGAATCCAGAATGTTCAAGAAATTTGGCGAAGAACGATTTTGTAAATCCGGAATGTTTACCGATCCAGAATGTTCATCGAAGATAAGGTCAACAAATTTGACGAAGAACGATTTTGTAAATCCGGGATGTTCACCGATGCGACTACCAGAATCCAAAATGTTCAACAAATTTGGCGAAGGACGATTTTGTAAATCCGGAATGTTTAACCGATCCAGAATGTTCACCGAAGATAAGGTCAACAAATTTAGCGAAGAACGATTTTGTAAATCCGTGATGTTTACCGATCCAGAATATTCACCCGAAGGTAAGGTCAACAAATTTGGCGAAACAAGCGCTAGCCGGTAACCCGAATCGCGAATTGTGCGTCGCTCTTCGTCGCGGCGAAAGTATGCGGTACTGTTGTTGTCCTCGTCGCGCGCAAAAAAGCCCCTAATGTGAAAATAAAGGAGAAGAGAGACGAGTTAACGTGCTTTATGTTTTATTTAACAACTGTCTATGTGTGTGGTCTTACGGCACGCGATATACTACTGAACCATGCTGATGTTGATTTAGTCGTCGCTTCAGTTCTTGCGGCAGCGATGCGGCGACCGCTACTCTCTCTCGCTCGCTTATAAATACACAACACCGCGCCGTGTCGATGCCCAAAAACCGCGCTCCCACAATAAAAATATAATTGTCGCTTTTTATTCGTAACCTGAATTATTAATGAGTCGGCCGTGGAAGATGGGAGGGAGCTCCTCGAATGGGAAAAAGTAAATTAACTCGCGGCCGACGGAATTCCAGAAATTCTTCGGAGGAATACCGGACGATAAATTCGTTACGTTTTATTGTGAGCCCCATTGATCGTAAGAGTAGTTAATCACTATCGATCCTTGCGTTTAGTTATGGTCGTAGCTGGAATGGACATCCATTAGGTCTAGTGAATTACACAAGATCCTCACAAAACGTTTTAGTCGCGTTAAAATTTTACCATTAATATATTTTTTTTGCACAATTATTCGCCATCTTCAACATGGTCTAGTGCAGTGACGGTTCGTGGGGTTTTTTCTGGTACGGCCGAGGAACAAGAGGTGGTAATACAGATAGGTAGGGTCAGTTGTAGAGACGGCTGGCTGCGTGATCGCACCTATCTGTCTTACTACCTCTTGTTCCTCGGCCATACCAGAATAAACCCCGCGAACCGTCACTGGTCTAGTGCATCACATAAGATCCTTAAAAAAAATGGTGATGTGGCCATCATGTTACTTTCTCCGACTTGATGGTAGTCATTTATATTTACGCTTTTATGGTTTATTTTTAATTTAAATCATATTTTAAATGTACATCGAGCGTTTTGTAGAATCGAAGAAACTGACGTTTAAAACGTCAAAATTATTAAAGATGAAAATGGTCAGTTTACTCAAAAACCAAAGAGATTTCGAAAGAAACTTATTCTTTATAAGTTGTTCATTTCGATTTAAAGAATTATGTTGAATGATCTTGGAAAAAATTGGTCAAATGGTTAATTGGGTGGACTATTTTTATGAATTTTTTCAGAATTTTTCATCCACTTGTTCGTCAGTATAAAAATAATGATTAAAAAATCGATTTAAAAAGTTATGTTTAAAATCTTTCGAAATTTTTTCTGTGTCGAAATAACCTTGAATGACCTTGGAAAAAATTTGTCAAATGGTTAATTGGGGGGACTATTTTCATAAATTTTTTCAGAATTTTTCATGCACTCCTTCGTCAGTAAAAAAATAATGTTTATATTGTTTAATAATTATTGTATAATGTTTTATTAAAAAAACTTTTGGATTTCATTTTCATTATGGTCGGTTTATATGACCTTGAATTACTTTGGAAAAAACTGAGCAATTCATATGAGACTTTGAACATAAGTCTTATTTGATAATCCGAAGAACTGAAAAGCTTTCGGTAAAATTTCGTACACCGGGCTTTTTGTTTTCTTCCAATATTTTTTTAAATATGAAAAATATCACAAAAACATTTAAACAAATATTGAACACAACAAAAAAATGAACAAGTCTTGTTTGAAAATATTTTTCGTGAAATCATTGCTATTCGGGAAATTTGTTTTTTTCATTTTTGGTTTATAATTATGAAACGGTAACAGTTACAGCAAATTTTTGTTAATAATAATTGTAGAGAATGCCAAAATGAACTGAACTTATAAACAATACTTTTTCTTTAAGACTCTTTAGTTTTTGAGTGAGTTTTTGAATTTGAAGTATAATTTTTCTCTTTCATAATTTTGACGTTTTAAACGTCAGTTTCATCCGAGTCCACAAAACTTTCGATGTACATTTAAAATATGATTTAAATTGAAAATCAAGTCGGAGAAAGTAACATGATGGCCACATCACCATTTTTTTTTTCTAGAAATTGTTGAAGCGGCATCTGGGGACTCCAAAACGGATATTTCCGTAAAAAAAATTGAATTTTTTTTCACGATCACAATACTCGTACTTCGTAACGGAGAAAGTAAACATTTTTGAATAACATTTGATCTTGAATTTTCTCTGCAATATTAATTTTAAAAGCTTTCCCCCGAAGAAATACAGTCAGGAAGAGACATAGAGGAAAGTAAAATGGAATACATGAATCTCTGTTACGTTTCGAAAAAGCTTTATTCCCTTACATTTTCCTTCTATAAAATTGAATTTTTACAAATCAAAATAAATAACGTTTGATGTCGGACCGTCACTGCATTATTATAATTAGGGCATAGTTTCCGGACGCTGATTTGTGTGATATGTTAATTATTGAGACCGTATTATATGAGTTTGCCATTTTGGCAGCTACACAAGTTCCACAAAGATACCAATCGTTCGGCTATTTATTACCAAGCTTTGTTCCAATTATTTACTATATTTACACCATCGCGTAATTGGTGACAACTGCGCCGTCTGCACGATGAAAGTCGGTCCGGTTACATTCATTATCCAATTTGAATTGATTCATGTATTGAGAGTTACGCGATGATTTAAAAATAGACGCTGAGAAGATTTTGCAAATTTATTTGTTGCTTGTTTTGTTTGAGTTCAGCCGTAAACTCGCCATAACAGCACTAAAAGGGAGTTTTAAATATATAGGCGAAAGTGAGTTGAAGTGGCATGTCTGGCAATTATAAAGCGAGATCGAAGACCGAAGCGGAGCAACAGGAGCCGGTGAAATCTTAGTCGCATCACTCTTGTAAATATTATTGTTTGCCGATAAACCTCGCGCCAATGAAGTCCAGGCGACTAAGGAAGGAGGCATTTCGCTCACATGTCGTATTATCCCGATTCGGACTGTATGTATATATAATCACAAATGGCGAAAAAAGTATTAACTGGTGAAATAATAACAGGAATAAGGAAAAAATGGTGATGTGGCCATCATGTTACTATCTCCGACTTTCATGGTTTATTTTCAATTTAAATCATATTTTAAATGTACTTCGAGCATTGTATAAACTCGGATAAAACTGACGTTTGAAACGTTAAAATTATGATAGATTATACTTCAAATTCAAAAACTCAGTTTTCTCAAAAACTAACGAGATTTTGAAAAAACTTATTCTTTAGAAGTTGTTCATTTTGGCATTCTCTACAATTTTTATTCACATAAATTTGCTGCAACTATTATCGTTTCATAATTATAAACCAAAAATTAAAAAAAAATAATAATTTTTTTTCTCGAATAGCAATGATCTCCTCCTTGTCAAATTAGTAAAACAGAACAAATAAGGAATTTGAAAGAAGTTTGTACGAAGAAAGTAAAACATAAAAATGACATACAGATAGACACAAAGGCAGATACTCACACAAAGTTTTTTTAACAAAAATTGTCGAAATCGACGAAATGGATATTTCCGCAAAACAAATGTTTGGAAATTCTTTTCGATCACCATACTTTCTCGTAGTTTGCATGGAGAAAGTAAAAAATAAATATGACAGACATGCAGACACACAAACACATATTTTTTTACAAAAATTGTGGGAATCGACGGAAATAGATTTTGCCACACAAAAAAAATGTATGGATTTTTTTTACGATCACAATAGTTTCCCGTAGTTAGTATGGAGAAAGTAAAAAATAAATATGACAGACAGACATTTACAAAGGCAGGCTCACATTTTTTTTTACAAAAATTGTCGGAATCGACGAAATAGATAATTTCGCAAAAAAAATATTTGGACATTTTTTTACGATCACTATATTATCCCTTACTTTGTAAGGAGAAAGTAAAAATAAATATGACAGACAGACACAAAGGCAGTTACACAGACACATTTTTTTTCACAAAAATTGTCGGAATCAACGAAATGGCGATTTCCTCAAAAAAAAAATGGAAATTATTTATGATCACAATACTTTCTTGTGGTTTGTACAAAGAAAGTAGAAAATAAAAATGACAGACAGACGCACATAAAGGCAAACACACAAATTTTCTACAAAAATTGTCTGAATCTACGAAATAGATATTTCCACAAAAAAAAAAAAAAATATTTGGAAATTTGTTACGATGACAATATTTTCCCCCAGTTTGTAAGGAGAAAATAAAAAAAAATAGATATGACAGACAGACAGATACAAAGGCATACACACAGACACTTTTTTTTTTAATTGTCGGAATCAACGAAACGGCTGTTCCGCAAAATAAAATGGAATTTTTTTACGATCACAATATTTTTCCGTAGTTTGTACGGAGAAAGTAGAAACTAAATATGATAGACAGACAGACACAAAGCCAGACACACATATTTTTTTTACAAAAATTGTCAGAATCGAAGAAATTCATATTTCCGCAAAAAAAAATTGGATTTTTTTTACAATCACAACCCTTTCCCGGAGTTTGTACGGAGAAAGTAAAAAATCAATATAACAGACAGACAGACAGAAAGGCTGACACACATTTTTTAACAAAAATTGTCGAAATCGACGAAATGGATATTTCCGCAAAAAAAATGTTTGGAAATTTTTGATGATAACAATATTTTCCATGACTTTGTAAGGATAAAGTAAAAATAAATACAGACACAAAGGCAGACACACAGATACATTTTTGTCACAAAAATTGTAGGAATCAACGAAATGGCTATTTCCGCAACAAAATATTGGAATTTTTTTACGATCACAATACTTTCCCGTGGTTTGTACGAATAAAGTAGAAAATAAATATGACAGACAGACAGAGATAAGGGCAGACACACAGTTTTTTACGAAAATTGTCGGAATTGACGAATTGGGAAATTTTTGGAATTTTTTACGATCACAATAGTTTCCCGTCAATTGGCACACACCCTGTATAGTATAAGTTATGCTTTTGACCCGAGGGTGGAGAGTGCTACTGACTCGAAGCCTAGGGCTAAAAACCATTTTATTAATTAATCCGTGGTGATTTTTTGGTACATTATTTTTTTAATATCATTAAGTTTTAATTTATAGAAAATTCAAATTACAATTTATACGAGAGAATAGAAACAATCGTAATTTATATGACACGTTTATTCTGTTCGTAACCATGGTAATAGGTGTAAATAAGAATAGAAGTTTTTCACTAATTTTGAAAATAATCATTAAATTGTTGTTAAGTTGCGAATTTCTTCAGTGTGGCCAAATAAATGTAAAAACAATTGTGACCAACTTAAAATTTTCAAAATTTACTCGAAATGTATACCATTTTATGGAATAAAAAGACCTTTTACACACCCTGACTAAATTATAAAATAATCACCGGAGAGCTGGGATCATTGGTTTTCTAAAATATTGGATTTCTCCAGTGAAGACAATAATAATTTTATCACTTATGTCCGCCATATTGGATCCGCCATTTTGAATTTTTCAGTTTTGACATCAAATTCATAATCTACCTATTTATGTTAATATTCATCAAGATTTAGACTTTTGGCCAGCTTTTTCGAATTCTGAACCACTGTGCGACGCTTTAAGTGCTCAAAACACTTTTTCCAGCCAATGTGTTTTAGTAGAATCATTTGAATGAGTTAAACACGTCTTCAAGGTAAAACCCAACTGCTCAAATTATGTACTTCTTTGGGAACGAGTTGTAGAACTATCAGGAAACTCTCATTAAAACAACCAAAGTCTAATAACCTTCTAATAAAGTATGTTCATTAAAAAAAAACCTCAAGTGTGCCATGATTTTTTATTTTTTTAAATTAAAGTTGTTAACACATATTGAGGTTATGTTACTTATGGCATGTTCCTACCGATAAATTAATTTGATGTGTCAAATGACGCAGAGAAGTCGTAGGAAATTAAGAAAAAATAACTTTCAACTAGAAACGTTTCTTTGCTGGTTGCAGTAAACCATTGCGACCATGGAATAATTGTGACCTTTAGAAAGATCTGATGTTTTGTATGTCAATTCCTAAAATGTGTATCATCTTAAATTTTAAAAAATAAATCATGGCACACTTGAGGTTTTTTTTTTAATGAACATACGATATTTAAAAATATAACTTCCAACAACCATTCCATAATTAACTGAATTATACATCCGAACCATAATTTATTTTATGTTGCGAGAGGAATGTTAAAAAATAAAAATAGATAATCCCTGAACGCGATTCCTTTTGCTCGTTCATTGTTTCTGGGAGGCAACGGTCATAATCCACATAAAACGGTAATTTGGGCCCCTTAATGGTACACCATCGTCTAGCAACTGTTTGTTTTGGGACGGGACCGTAAAAATTAAGCCATCATCTTCGATATATGGCATTAGCGTGGGCGCCCCGGGGCCGTAAAATTAAACCCCGGTGATTCACCGAGGAGGGCACCTCGCGAGAAGGAATTCCACGTGGTAGGCCTGCGGAAAAGGGCGGCGGCGGCCGACACATTTACCCATGTGGGCCCAGCATGGGCGGCATCACCATCAATATTTATGCCCGATGGGAGGGAGATAATTAAATTATTGTAATAAAATAATGGGGTGCCATTAACGTACACAGACGGACCTATTTATTTATGCACATTTTGGGTTGTTCACATTTAAAGTGTAATACATCTGTCCAATTTATTCTCAATTAATCATCTCCGGCTCGTCGAAAAAAATGTTAATAATTACCATCTTTAAGAGCTTAATTAAAATTGTTTTTACTTTCGTTTAATAGGGAAATTAGTGTCGCTATTAACGTTCAGTTTACTACTAACTGTGTTTCCTCTTAAGGCATCAGAGTACCTTGAAATACATATAATTACTCTTGTCAATTCAAAATGTATTTAAAAAAATGGTGATGTGGCCGTCATGTTACTTTCTCCGATTTGATGGTATCATTTATATTTACGCTATCATGGTTTATTTTCAATTTAAATCACATTTTAAATGTACATCGAACGTTGTGTAAACTCGGATGAAACTGACGTTTTAAACGTCAAAATTATGAAAGATGGGAAAATTATACTTCAAATTCAAAAACTCGGTTTACTCAAAAATTAACGGGATTTCGAAAAAAACTTATTCTTTAGAAGTTGTTCATTTTGGAATTCTCTACAATTTGCTGTAACTATTATCGTTTCATAATTATAAACCAAAAATTAAAAAAAATCAATAATTTTTTTTCTCGAATAGCAATGATTTTATGAAAAATATATTCAAGCAAAATATGTTCATTTCTTTGTTGTCTTCAATGTTTGTTTAAATGTTTTTGTGATATTTTTCATATTTAAGAAAATATTGGCAAAAATCAAAAAACAGTTAAGGTAAACACCCACTTCCGGTGTACGAAATTTTACCAAAAGCTTTTCAGTTCTTCGGATTATCAAATAAGACGTATGTTCAAAGTTTCGTATAAATTGCTCAATTAGTGTTTGAGATACAGCGCGCACAGACACACAAACACACACACACACACAGAGACACTATTTTTTTTTTCCAGAAATTGTTGAAATGGCATCTAGAGACCCCAAAACGGATATTACCGTAAAAAAAAAATTTGAAAAAAAGATCACGATCACAATATTTTCTCGTACCGGAGAAAGTAAAAAGAGGAAGCGAATTAATTCCCCAACAAAATGATGCACCTGTTGTAATTTCAGGTATCACCACCACCAAGTTATTCAATTGTTTTCATTGTTGCTTCTTACAAAAAAAGCCATTTATTGAAAAAGTAATAATTTTTGGAAATTTGGAATTTGGAATTATAATACTTAAAAAAAAGAGGAAGGGAATTCATTCACCTACAAAATGGTGCATCTGTCGCAATTTTAATAAGCATCACCATCACAAAGTTATTAAATTGTTTTCATTTTTGCTTCTTGCAAATGGCCATTTTTTTTTAAGTAATAATTTTTGGAAATGAGTTACCTGTAAAATGTTGCTACTGGTGTAGTTTCAGGCATCATCGCTACTAACTGGTTTGGTTATTTTTTTAACATTACTTCTTACACGTCGATATTTCTGGGATATATTTTTTTTTTTTAAATTGATGCATGGAATAAAAAACACCGCGAAAGAAAAGATGTAAAAAATTAATTCATCCACAAAATGGTGCAAGTATTATGACTTTAGCTAGTAGTAGCTTTTAGAAATGCGCAACAAATATTTTTGATATTTTTACTTATTCCGTTACGAAGTACGAGAAATTATTGTGATCGTGGTTTTTTTTTCAAATTTTTTTTTTCGGAAATATCCGTTTTGGGGTCCCTAGATGCCATTTCAATAATTTCTGGAGAAAAAAAAATGTGTCTGTGTGCGTGTGTGTCTGTGTCTGTGCGCGCTGTATCTCAAAACCCAACAGACCAATTGATATGAAACTTTCAACATACGTCTTATTTGATAATCCGAAGAACTGAAAAGCTTTTGGTAAAATTTTGTACACCGGAAGTGGGTGTTTACCTTAACTGTTTTTTGTTTTTTTCCAATATTTTCTTAAATATGAAAAATATCACAAAAATATTTAAGCAAATATTGAAGACAACAAAGAAATGAACAGCTTTGATTTGAAAATATTTTTCATAAAATCATTGTTATTCGAGAAAAAAATTTATTATTTTTTTCTTCATTTTTGGTATATAATTATGAAACACTAATAGTTACAGTAAATTTATGTTAATAATAATTGTAGAGAATGCCAAAATGAACAATTTATGAAGAATAAGTTTTTTTCGAAATCTCTTTAGTTTTTGAGTAAACTGAGTTTTTGAATTTGAAGTATAATTTTTCCATAGTTCATAATTTTGACGTTTTAAACGTCAGTTTCATCCACTCGATGTACATTTAAAATATGATTTAAATTAAAAATAAACCATGAAAGCGTAAATATAAATGATACCATCAAGTCGGAGAAAGTAAAATGATGGCCACATCACCATTTTTTTTTAGAAAAGTGAGGCAGAATCAAAAAAATATTACAAATTAAAAAAATTGACAGATACGTAAAATCTGAACCGTTTCTAGTATATTACTGTTAACCACAATAGATTTCGCTACATTTGATGATTTCAGAAAGTAAAAAGAGCCGAATATCTGGACCGTTTCCAGTAGATGACTGTCAACTACATTTTGCTACATTTGATGATTTCATCACTTCAACATTCCAAAGTTTGACGTACCGAAACCGTAAAACCGCCCGTAACGTATAATTTGCAGCAGACACGAATCTGAAATCTTGGCCAGTTCATTATCAGCCGAATTTACGCGTCCATAAAGTAGTCTTTATTGGCCTCTGAATGCATTGTCGTTTCAGCAAAAATGTCTCACTTGAAAACGGACTCGAAGGCGTTTCAACGTCGTATTTTAAAACCGTGCACGGTTAAACTCTTCTGGGAATTGTTTAGTAGTCCCAGGCGAGACTGTTACAATGCAATGTTTTTAGAAGAATCCGTGGAAAAAGGGCAGTTATAGATATGTTTCTTCGGTGTTTTCTATAAATCTTGTTATCAGTAATACGAATCCGCAGGTTGTCTTCATCTCATGATTTTTTTAACGATTTAAAGAAATACCTTGAGCATACCACGTTCTGGACTTCGACCTTGACTTTTCTACAATATTGTACTATTCTATACAATAGATGGAATTGTACCAGGAGGCACACACTTAAACAAACACACACAGACACAAACATATTTTTTCCAGAAATCTTTGAAATCGCCTCTAGGGATTTCAAAACGGATATTTCCGTATTTTTTTTTAAAGTTCATGATCACGATACTTTACAGACTCAGAGCCATACACACTCATACACAGACACTGGAACACACGACACAATTTTATTTTTCCAGAAATCTTTCAAATCGCCTCGAAGGTCCTCAAAACGGATATTTCCCTAAAAAAAAATTAAAAAAAAAAAAATTGCATGGTCACGATACTTTACAGACACAGAAGCATACACAGACAGATAGTAGAACACCCAGACACACTTATTTCCAGAAATTGTTAAAATGGCATCTAGGGATCCCAAAACGGATATTTCCGTAGAAACATTTTTTGAAAAAATTTGCACACACACACACACAGACACTAAAACACACGTCACAATTTTGTTTTTCCCGAAATCTTTGAACCCCCTCTAGGGCCCTCAAAACGGATATTTCCGTAAAAAAAATTAATTTCACGATCACAATATTTTCTTGTACTTGTAAAAACATGTAAGAATATCGTAGAAACAACAATAAAATTGATTTTATATTCCATAAAGTTATAAATAAATGTGAACAACACGAAAGTCGACCTTAAAAAATATGAATTCGCTCGTTTCTGCAATCTCTTGGTTTTATTTACAGTCAATAATTTTACGAAACAATTGCTTTATATAATAAATTGCTGGAAATTATGAACTTGTTTGCGCGTTTGAGGAATTCCATCAGCGTGTAATTACATGTACACACCTGCGGGCCACAGAGGTGTTAAAAGTCGACCGTTCACGGTTTGATTAGGAAATTAATCATTAGCTCTGCTCCGGCGGTACGAGTAAATGATACTTTCTGCAGATGGTGTTTCAAATTGAATTTACGACGCTGAGAGATCGCCGAGAGTGCTGGTGGAATTTTTTTATTAATATTTTTGCATGTTGAACAAGTACATTAATTTTTGTCTTTAAATTCCAAATTGTTTATTCTGCTCGTAGAACATTTTTTATCTACAATTCCAACCACAACAATTTGGAACAGAAATGGACTACCACTCTCTTATCTCGAAAATATTGATGATTAGATCTATTGGGACATGTCGCCCGATTAATTTTGACGGTCGCACGAAATTGATTTCTCGCAGGCTGCAGGAAATGGGAAATGGTCAAGCGTGGAAAAAACAACCACCGCCGGCCACGCCGCACATTTCTAATAAATCACGAGTGGCAACATAAACATCGCTATCAGCGACCACAATTGGTTTTCGATTAAGCGATATTTTCGTGGAGAAAGAGAGAGAGAGAGAGGCTTATCAGCATGGGAATTGCTCATTTCAATTTCAAGGATACTTCAAATGAGTTCGGAGGCAAAAAAACACACACACTTAATTAAAAATGGTGATGTGGCCATCATGTTACTTTCTCCGACTTTATATTTACGTTTTCATGGGTTTATTTTCAATTGAAATCATATTTTAAAATCATGAAAGATGGAAAAATTATAGTTCAACATAGAAAACACAGTTTACTTAAAAACCAACGAGATTTCGAGAAAAGCTTATTCTTTATAAGTTGTTCATTTTGGCATTCTCTACAATATTATTCATATAAGTTTGCTGTAACTATTATCGTTTCATAATTATAAACCAAAAATTAAAAAAAAAAAAAAAAATTCTCGAAAAGCAATGATTTTATGAAAAATATTTTCAAGCAAATGATGTTCATTTCTTTGTTGTCTTCAATGTTTGTTTAAATGTTTTTGTGATATTTTTCATATTTAAGAAAATATTGGAAAAAAACAAAAAACTGTTAAGGTAAACGCCCACTTCCGGTGTACGAAATTTTACCAAAAGCTTTTCAGTTCTTCAGATTATCAAATAAGACGGATGTATGAAGTTTCATATCAATTGCTCTATTAGTTTTTGAGATACAGCGCACACAGGCAGACACACACAAACACAGACACAAATTTTTTTTTTCCAGAAATTGTTGAAATGGCATCTAGGGACCCCATAACGGATATTTCCGTAAAAAAAAATTCTGAAAAAAAAATCACGATCACAATACTTTCTCGTGCTTCGTAACGGAGAAAGTAAAAATGTTGAACAGAACTGCGTAACTCATGAGCGAGTCGACTCAAAGAGTCAAAGAGCCGACAATCAAGTGACTCTTGTGTAAATTTCGCCCACCTCAAATCTAAACTGCTGGGTGGGTTATTATATTTTATTTACTTCACTTGAGTTGGTAGAGAAAAATACGATACATTTTGTAATCTAGTGTGCGTGGAAGTAACAAGCTCAGTTTCCACGAATATAACATAATCCTTTCCGTATCTTCTCACCAATATAATATATTGCAGGTGTTCTAACTTTGAGACGAGTCCTGTAGTTTTCATTGTAATGTTTTAAAGAATCAGTATCAAGTTGGCAATACAATTGTTTCCTTGTTTGACATTTCACTAGCATCAGACAATTCTCTTCAATGATATTGACAACGATCGTACGCGGAACGATAGGCGATAATTTAGAGCTAATTGCGTTCGGATATGATGTATGATAATCCGAAGCGGAGTTATTATGACAAGTTGTCATTAAGGTCGAGCGGCGGAACATATTTTACCGAGCCGATGGAGAGCGGCGGCGGCGGTCGACAATTAATGTTCCACGTTTTGTCATCGTTCGCTTCACTTGTATTCCGCTGATGAGGCACATTAATAACCGTAATTCGCAGATAAATTAAAATCTGGTCCGGTCGGAGCCGGAGCCGGAGCCGCTTGTTCCACTCCGGATTACATACAGGTATTGCGGACAAGAAATCGAGAATCCGGAGATCAATGTTTGGGTGTTTTGTTGTCTCAAAATTTCGACTCTTCTCTTCATTTAGATAATGATTTAGTATACTTCCCTATACTAATCATTTAATAAATAAAAACTGGTGATGTGGCCTTCATGTTACTTTATGACCTTGAATGACCTTGAAAAAAAATTGTCAAATGGTTAATTGGGTGGACTATTTTCATAATTTTTTTCAGAATTTTTCACCCACTCGTTCGTCAGTATAAAAATAATGATTAAAAAAATCGATTTAAAAAGTTATGTTTAAAATCTTTTGAAATTTTTTCTGTGTCGAAATAACCTTGAATGACCTTGGAAAAAATTTGTCAAATGGTTAATTGGGTGGACCATTTTCATAATTTTTTTCAGAATTTTTCATCCACTCCCTTCGTCAGTAAAAAAATATTGTTTATAAAACCAATTAAAACTTTTTTTCATTATGGTCGGTCTATATGACCTTAAATTACTTTGAAAAAAACTGGCCAAATTGAGCAATTGATATGAAACTTTGAACATAAGTCTTATTTGATAATCCGAAGAACTGAAAAGCTTTCGGTAAAATTTCGTACACCGGAAATGGGCTTTTTGTTTTCTTTCAATATTTTTTTAAATATGAAAAATATCACGAAAACATTTAAACAAATATTGAACACAACAAAAAAATTAACAAGACTTGGTATTTTTCGTAATATCATTGCTTTTTTTCATTTTTGGTTTATAATTATGAAACGGTAAGAGTTACAGCAAATTTATGTTAATAATAATTGTAGAACATACCAAAATGAACAACTTATAATAAAGAATAACTTTCTTTCGAAATCTCTTTGGTTTTTGAGTAAACTGACCATTTTCATCTTTAATAATTTTGACGTTTTAAACGTTTCTTCGATTCTACAAAACGCTCGATGTACATTTAAAATATGATTTCAATTGAAAATAAACCATGAAAGCGTAAATATCGATCAAATCGGAGAAAGTAACATGATGGCCACATCACCATTTTTCGTTTTAAATTTTGTACCAACAAGAAGAGAAAATCTAGTTAATCGCCTACCATAAATCCCGCGCGCGTTTCCATTTTTTCGCGACATTTGAACATCCCGCGGCCGGTAATTGCGTTTGTTCGCGCCAGAGGGCGCCCGTAAATCACCCACTGATTTATCGGCCGGAACGGATCGCGGTGCAGTTTTCGGTTTTCAATTACGGGCGGCATTATTTATGAACGCGGATGTTGGCATAATTTGTTGGTAACATATTTATCGCATGAGTTATTTCTGTGCCGATATGTTGAAATGAAATTGTATTTCATACTTGAATTCATATTATAGGGTGCGTTTTTTTATCGATACATCATAAGGATTTACATGTTAAAATTTGTACACCAGCGAATTCCACCATTATTTTTGGTCGACTTTAAGTTTACACCCGTGATGGCTCGCGGGATGACTCATGGCACGGCCGAGGTAGCAGAGGTGGTAATGCAGATCTCTGCAACCGTCTCTACCTATCTGTATTGCCACCTCTGTTACCTCGGCCGTACCATAAGTCACAGCAGAGGTGTCAATACAGATATCTGTATTGCCACCTCTGCTACCTCGGCCGTACCGTAAGTCACGGCGCGAGCAGTCGCTGATTTACACCTCCATGAACAACTTCTAATAGTTGAAATTAATTTTATACGATCGCCTAAATTTATCACCCGGTTTGCGGGTTTTTTTTGTACGGCCGAGGCAACAGAGGTGGTAATACAGATCTCTGCAACCGAACCTACCATCAGTGGTGACACGCGGGATGACTCATGGTACGGCCGAGGTAGCAGAGGTGGTAATACAGATCTCTGCACCCTTGCTACCTCCGCTGTACCACGAGTCACCCCGCGAGCCATCACTGCCGAAATATTCAACTTTTCACGCCTCTTCTCGAAATAACTTTATTTCGATTTTCCAGCCCGCATTAACGACCAATTACGTTCGTCACGCATTTAAGACATACGTTACCCAGTTGACACGCGTTTTGACACCTCCGTAACAAGCATGGGAACACGTCGGTGCCCATTTTCCTGTTCGGAACAAAATCACGTCACCAGTTTCTGGTGGGCAGAAGGAACAAAGAATAAACTCGGGCGTGAAACGTGAGAGAAACGCGCGATAGCGCTAATTCGGCCGACAACAATCAAATTAAATTATTACGATTATTCACGACATGAAGTGGACTTTTTTTTTTATTAAAGCAATAATTAGCGGTGCGGCCGGATTAAATCCTGCTCGGTAATTGTTTTTGAGGCCTGCCGGCTTACCTAACTGCGCCATGTTCTTTTTTTCCACCTCGTGAATCGCTCTAATTAACACTAGTTTATATTAATCTATTTATTTGTGATTATAATCAACGCGAGATAACAAATTAATCACCATCACAGTGGATTGTACAAAGGTGGTAATAAATATAACTCTGGCTTAAATTGACATAACACCGGTATTATATTTTCGGCAGTGTAAACGATCTTTCAAATGGTAAACAGAATAATTTGAGGTTAGTTTCTGCGATTACATCACATATTTTGATTGATTTTTACTCTTTTGCAATGTTTATTAACAAATTATTTTCTATTTCGATGTATTTTTTACCTTCATGCTCCATTTCTAATTTGAACTGTAACATTCTAAAATGTATTCGGTGATATTCGAGAACGTTTGCACAGCCGGAAATATAATACCGGCTTACGAAAAACCTGGCTTAAATAAATTTTTGTGAAATCCACCGTCAGTGTTTTATAATTTTTGAATGCCACTAAAATGTTAATTTTCAGTTGGTGAAAAATGGTAGAACAATTTTTTTTTTCGGGGAAATAATTACTCTACACGCTTTTTCTACTCAGTAAGAATCGTCATAAATTTTTTCAGATTTTTCTAAGACCCAAAAATGGAAAAATTGGCGAAAATCACAAAATGACCAAATGGCTTGTAATGTACATTAAAATGTTCACAAAAGAACGTGCAATACGTGGTTAAATTTTCAGCAAAATCGTAGTTGCAGTTTTCTCGTTTCGCGTTCTCAAAATGGGCACTCGTAAATTGGCCAGAAATTTTGGTCGATTTTGAGATTTTTTTGCTGCCGTCTTACAAAACAGATATAGACGATATTACATGAGTTTGTAGCTACATTCTTCTAGAATACAATGTTTCCATTCATAACCATCTGTCGTATTCACGAACCAAGATTTATTCATTTGAATTAGTCGGTGTCCGATAGCGTCAATCTGCAGGGTCTCGGTATTCGCTTCCCGTAAGGCTCCATGTTAATTTTCAGTTGGTGAAAAATGGTGGAACAAATTTTTTTTCGGGAAAATAATTACTCTACACGCCTTTTCTAGTCAGTAAGAACTGTCATGAATTTTTTCAGATTTTTCTAAGACTCAACATTTTTTCCTTTTTTTCCCGAAAAATGGGCGAAAATCATGAAATGGCCAAATGACTTATTATGTACATCAAAATGTTCACAAAAGAACGTGCAATACGTGGTTAAATTTTCAGCCAAATCGCACTTGCAGTTTTCTCGTTTCGCGCTCTCAAAATGGGCGCTCGTAAATTGGCCAGAAATTTCTGTCGATTTTGGGATTTTTTTGGTGCCGTCTCACAAAACAGATATGGATGATATTACATTAATTTATAGCTACATTCTTCTAGAATACAATGTTTCCATTCATAACCATCTGCCGTATTCACGAACCAAGATTTATTCGTTTGAATTAGTCGGTGTCCGATAGCGTCAATCTGCAGGCTCTCGCTATTCGCTTCCCGTAAGGCTCCATGTTAATTTTCAGTTGGTGAAAAATGGTAGAACAATTTTTTTTTCGGGAAAATAATTACTCTACACACTTTCTCTATTCAGTAAGGACCAGCATGAATTTTTTCTGATTTTTTTAAGACCCAACATTTTTCCACTTTTTTTCCTGACTAATGGTTTGGAAAAATTAAGGAAAATCATGAAATGGCCAAATAACTTGTAATGTGCATCAAAATGTTCACAAAAGAACGTGCGATACGTGGTTAAATTTTCAGCCAAATCGTACTTGCAGTTTTCTCGTTTCACGCTCTCAAAATGGGCACTCGTAAATTGGCCAGAAATTTTTGTCGATTTTGAGATTTTTTTGGTGCCGTCTCATATAACAGATATAGATGATATTGCATGAGTTTATAGCTACATTCTTCTAGAATACAATGTTTCCATTCATAACCATCTGGCATATTCACGAACCAAGATTTATTCGTTTGAATTAGTCGGTGTCCGTTAGCGCCAATCTGCAGGGTCTCGGTATTCGCTTCCCGTAAGGCTCCATGTTAATTTTCAGTTGGTGAAAAATGGTGGAACAAATTTTTTTTCGGGAAAATAATTACTCTACACGCTTTTTCTAGTCAGTAAGAACCGTCATGAATTTTTTCAGATTTTTCTAAGACTCAACATTTTTTCCCTTTTTTCCCGAAAAATGGGCGAAAATCATGAAATGGCCAAATGACTTGTTATGTACATCAAAATGTTCACAAAAGAACGTGCAATACGTGGTTAAATTTTCAGCCAAATCGTACTTGCAGTTTTCTCGTTTCGCGCTCTCAAAATGGGCGCTCGTAAATTGGCCAGAAATTTTGGTCGATTTTGGGATTTTTTTGGTGCCGTCTCACAAAACAGATATGGACGATATTACATGAGTTTGTAGCTACATTCTTCTAGAATCCCATGTTTCCATTCATAACTATCTACCGTATTCACGAACCAAGATTTATTTGTTTGAATTAGTCGGTGTCCGTTAGCGCCAATCTGCAGGCTCTCGGTATTCTCTTCCCGTAAGGCTCCATGTTAATTTTCAATTGGTGAAAAATGGTAGAACAATTTTTTTTTCGGCAAAATAATTACTCTACACGCTCTTTCCCAGCACACCCCTATCTATAAGCTACTTGAAATATAAAAAAAAATTCGTAGTTATGATTTAGAAGAAAAGCACCATAATGATAAGAAATATTGTCACGTCGGCAACGCAAGAAATGCAAAAATAAACCAACAACATTTAACGAGTTTCGAGTATTGCAGTGATAATTTTGCGCGGATATTTAGAATTCCTGCGGCGCGGGCAAATCCATAAAGCCGCAGAATGCGCGCATTAAGAATCGCAAACAGTGGCCGGCAATGGTCACGGCTCTCAAAACCGTTTCCGTTTAACGATTCGAAGCCGCCCGCGAACACGACCACCGGTTTCGAGGTATCACTCCCATTGTGCATCGTCCGAGAAGTGCGCGTTTCGCCTCCTGGCCCGAAGTCCTCTGTTCTTCGCCTAACTGCGCCTTTGTTTTAACTGGAAGCGGTAATAATCGCCTTCTGGTAATTGCGGGTGTTTTTGCCGAGAGCGCTCCGCAAAAAGGATGTTATTAGCTATTAGCTGGATGGAACTGTGAAGTTCGTAATTACTGCTTCGGTAATGGTTGTATTTGTTCGGCGGAAACTTAACCAACCGAGCGTGTTCCATGAGGATTTTGAAAGATGCGGCTGAGGATTTGATAAGGTGGTGATTGTCACTGTGAATGGTGGTGGTAAGATATTCTATGGGATACGATTCTCGACTCTTATAGCGCATTTATAGATTCGTGCGAGTGGTGAGTCGAATCGCGAGGCAAGTAGCGAGGCGAAAGTGTGAAAAAAGGTCCTCACTTTGATAATTTTACAATTCACCCCGAAAACATAGTGTAGCGGCAATAAAAAGAGAAGACCTCGCCTTAAAAAAAAAATTGAGCGCAGATTTACACAGAAGTCACATGCCTCCTTGGGTCACCCATCTCTAGTTTAAACAGCTATGTCCCAGCATATTTTGTAATTTGTTTTATTGTAAACTTGTACTGCTGTTTTTGTCACTTTAGTTTTTCGTATTCTCAAAATAATAATAAATAATAATAAATAAGTTTTATTTAAAATTCATTTTGTGCACACTGCTGTATCATAAAGCCAATATTTTTGGCGACGACGACTCACAAACTTAAATGCCGAAGGAAAATAAAAAAATCAGGAAAGATCGACTAACGAATCCACGGACGTCTTAGCGAAGCTACTGAAATCCAATCAAGAATGTTTGATGGCGCGCAACAAGCGGAGGAACGTAAAGCCGAAGAAGACGAACGACGAATCGAACGAGAAGAAGAACGAACATTTTGGACCGTCCAATCGACAAGCAAGTGGGAACGATGTTCAAGTAACTCATAAACTCCACATTTAATTCGACAGATATTTGAAATTTTGTCAGAATAAACTTAAAGAACTAGCCTTCACAATTATCCAAAGAAAACTATCCAAACTATGTCGTACCAAAAATGGCAGCGTTAGAAAACAAATTTCGATGACCAAAAATGGACTTTTTCCAGAAATTGCTCTATAAATTCCACATTTAATTCGACAGATGCTTGAAATTTTGACAGAATAAACTTAAATAATTAGTCTTCACTATTATCTACAGAAAATTATCTAAACTCGACCGTACGAAAAATGGCAGCATTAGAAAACAAATTTCGATGACCAAAAATGGACTTTTTCCATAAATTGCTCTGTAAATTCCACATTTAATTTAATAGATACTTGAAATTTTGTCAGAATAAACGTAAAGAAATAGCCTTCACAATTATTCAAAGAAAACTATCCAAACTATGTCATACGAAAAATGGCAACGTTAGAAAACCAATTTCGATGACCAAAAATGCACTTTTTCCAGAAATTGCTCTGTAAATTCCACATTTAATTTAATAGATACTTGAAATTTTGTCACAATAAACTTGAAGAATTAGTCTTCACAATTATCCAAAGAAAATTATGCAAACTCTACCGTACGAAAAATGGCTGCATTAGAAAACAATTTTCGATGACCAAAAATGCACTTTTTTCAGAAATTGCTCTATAAATTCCACATTTAATTCGACAGATGTTTGAAATTTTGTCAGAATAAACTTAAAGAACTAGCCTTCACAATTATCCAAAGAAAACTATCCCAACTATGCCGTAGGAAAAATGCAACGTTAAAAAACCAATATCGATGACCAAAAATTGCCTTTTCCCAGAAATTGGTCTGTAAATTCCACATTTAATTCGACAGATGCTTGAAATTTTGACAGGAATAAACTTAAAGAACTAGTCTTCACTATTATCTACAGAAAATGATCTAAACTCGACCGTACGAAAAATGGCAGCATTAGAAAACAAATTTCGATGACCAAAAATGGACTTTTTCCAGAAATTGCTCTGTAAACTCCACATTTAATTCGACAGATGATTGAAATTTTGACAGAATAAACTTAAAGAACTAGTCTTCACTATTATTTACAGAAAATTATCTAAACTCTACCGTACGAAAAATGGCAACGTTAGAAACAAATTTCGATGACCAAAAATGCACTTTCTCCAGAAATTGCTCTATAAATTTTATATTTAATTCGACAGATGCTTAAAATTTTGACAGAATAAACTTAGAGAACTAGTCTTCAAAATTATCCAAAGAAAACTATCCAAACTCTACCGTACGAAAAATGGCAACGTTAGAAAACAAATTTTGATGACCAAAAATGTACTTTTTCCTGAAATTGCTCTGTGAATTCCACATTTAATTTAATAGATACTTGAAATTTTGTCACAATAAACTTGAAGAATTAGCCTTCACAATTATGCAAAGAAAATTATGCAAACTTCACCGTACGAAAAATGGCTGCATTAGAAAACAAATTTCGATGACCAAAAATGCACTTTTTCCATAAATTGCTCTATAAATTCCACATTTAATTCAACAGATGATTGAAATTTTGACAGAATAAACTTAAAGAACTAGCCTTCACAATTATCCAAAGAAAACTATCCAAACTATGTCATACGAAAAATGGCAGCGTTAGAAAACCAATTTCGATGACCAAAAATGCACTTTTTCCAGAAATTGCTCCGTAAATTCCACAGTTAATTCGACAGATGATTGAAATTTTGTCAGAATAAACTTAAAGAACTAGTCTTCACTATAATCTACAGAAAATTATCTAAACTCGACCGTACGAAAAATGGCAGCGTTAGAAAATAAATTTCGATGACCAAAAATGCACTTTTTCCAGAAATTGCTCCGTAAATTCCACAGTTAATTCGACAGATGATTGAAATTTTGTCAGAATAAATTTAAAGAACTAGTCTTCACTATAATCTACAGAAAATTATCTAAACTCGACCGTACGAAAAATGCCAGTGTTAGAAAATAAATTTCGATGACCAAAAATGGACTTTTTCCAGAAATTGCTTTGTAAATTCCACATTTAATTCGACAGATGATTGAAATTTTGACAGAATAAACTTAAATAACTAGTCTTCACAATTATCTAAAGAAAACTATCCAAACTATGTCATACGAAAAATGGCAGCGTTAGAAAACCAATTTCGATGACCAAAAATGCACTTTTTCCAGAAATTGCTCTGTAAATTCCACAGTTAATTCGACAGATGATTGAAATTTTGTTAGAATAAACTTAAAGAATTCGTGATCCAGTTATTTGCGATCCTTTTTTGATCGTCGGTCCAACGAGTAGGTGGTCTTCCTCTGCTACGCTTGGTCTTCACAATAGTAGCTTCTTTGTCCGTCTCCCGTCCTTCATTCGACCCACGTGGCCAGTCCATCTCCACTTGAGTTTTGTTATGCGCTCGATTACATCATTTCTTTCGAATGGATTCCTTCAACTCATTCAAATTTAAAATACATTTGAACATTGATAATCCCGTCTGCTACTTCGGTTTTCCTCTCATCTCTTTCAAATGGATTCGTTCAACTCATTCGGATACATTTGAACATTGATAATCCGTCGAAGAATTGTGCATGTGAGTTTTTCGGGCAGGTCTGGGCACCTGCAGTTCGCTTAAAGTCAGGTGCAACACCGAATCTTCACAAACCTCGTCCAGTTCCTTTTGTCCAAATGGAGGCAGTAAAGAAAGAAATGGAACGACTTAACAGTTCCAACAGTTTTTGTACCCAAACCAAATAGTTCAATACAAATATGCGGTGATTTCAAGGTCACTCGGAACTAGCTGTTGAGGAGTACCTTAACTCACGTTCCTTGAGGTTAAAGATTGGACACAAGTTTGCGAATTATCCGATGCATACTTGCAAATCAAACTCCATGATGCAGCAGTGACCAACACGCTTCAAGTACTCTTCCAGTACAGATGGCATTTACAAAATAAATTACAGAGAATCGTAAGGTGGGATTCAGCTTTGGGTAACAACCCAGCTGTTCTTCCATCCAAAGCTTCAGCATACAAAGAAAACTAAAAATTGAGATTTGAACAAATAATAATAATAATAATGATGTTGAACTGACACAATAAAAGTTTATTTGGAATTGTAAATGCTCCAGTGTTTCATTGTGCAACTGATCACTGGTTTATCGAACTCATAGTTACTGGTGTAGACGTAGAGTAAATTGTAAGTTGAACGAACTTTCATAACGATTTGAAGAAAAGGGCTGTAACAAGGAACAGTGCAAATTTTTCCAATATTTGGGGGAAATGATACGTCAAGATGGTATACGATGCTTTCTGATGCAATTAAACGATTACTCTGATCGAAGTATCTTCAAGAATTGCACGTCTCAGCCCCACTGAACTTGTTACACAAAAAGGGCGTTCCCTTCAAATGGGACAAAGCTCAAGATGACGTATTTCAGAAGTTGAAGAATCAAATCATTGAAGCCATGAAGCTCAATTCGTTTTAAAAATTATTTTTCGGGTATCCTGGCCACCGATGGAATTAGTTCCGTCTTGTCATAACATTTGCCTCGAAGACAATGAATGAGCTTCGACTAAGATATTGCCAAATTCAGAAATAAACTTTGGCAAAATCATCTTTCTTCGTTATCTTCAACATTCATATAGATTTTTATATTTAAAAATACATCGGGTGCAAACAAAATATCGTTTGGATTTCATCAAAAGCTTTTCAGTTCTTCCAATTGTCTAAGAAAGCTCAAGTTAAAAATTGTATCTCTATTCATTACACTAGCCAACAAAATTAGACTTTTTCTCTGTCCTTGGGACTAGACCGGAATTTTTCGATTGCTTGGGTGTAACAAACCGAAATCGCGATGAAACCCCCGAGACTTTGGTTTTGAGGTTCGCAAAAAACCTCTTTTTTTACTTTTTTCACTATAACTTTGGAACAACGCAAGATAATTTGAATCCGAAAATACTGCTTGAAAGCTTCTAAACAGGGCTACATTTGGTATACAAATGACCTTGGTAGCGTAATCAAAACCCTAATTAAAAAAAAATCCGTAAAAAACCGCAAAAATCGCGTATTTTGAAACATTTTTTGCGATTTCAATCGATTATAAAAAAAACGACGCTAGATAGGCTCAGATCAGTTTCGCTGACCTGAAAGCTTATTAAATGGGCTACAATTTCTATATGGCACACCTCTGTGACTTAATGAGAAGTCTTCGAAATAATGGGATTTGTTTGAAAAAATCGCGAAATTTGCAATTTTTTCGGTTTTTTTCCCCTTCAAATATAAAATTCCATAACGCATTTAAAATCTGTCGTATGCATTTGAATGCCTATTAAAAGGGCTACAATTTCTACATAGCACACCTCTCTTACGTGATCAGAAGTTTTGTAAACAATAATTTGTGTTTGAAAAAAATCACGAAAACTGCATTTTTTCGAATTTATTTTTCATTATTCATCAATATTTTTGGATAACATTTACATAGCATTTAGAAATCAGTCTAAAAAATATAAGATTTTAAACGCGTTGTGGAATTTTATATTTGAAGGGGAAAAAGGCCGAAAAAATTGCAAATTTTTCGGTTGAAATTTCTAATTCGAAAAAAAACAACAATAATATTGAAATTTCTTTTCGAATCCATCTGTATTTATCCAATGAGTAAAATCCTTATTTGCGCGAGGATTTTTTTCCTTCTTTTCTAGAAGCCAAATTTTGGTATTCATTTCACGAATGTGAAAAAAATTGTTAACGCCGCTGTTTTTTTTTTTTGATCTTCACTATTTTTATCTTTCGCAATTCACTTATTCAAAACCGTAATCGATTATCCAGTGTCAATATCGATCACGAACCGTGCAGCGTGCCGAATCGCCCCGTCGCAATTACGACGGGAAACCGCGCAATTCGCGACACCCCATTGTGCGCGACTCCACCACCAATTTTGACATTCTTCGTACTGAAATGGATATTATCGAAAAGAAAACCTCTAATGCGCGCGATACGATCATCTCCTCTCCGTTACGTCGTTTATTTTTTTCCGTCCTCGCGGTGGTGTGTGTGCGCGCCTCGAAAGGAAAGAGAGATGAGTCAAAGCCCGTGAAGTATAGCCATCAGGTTGATGGTTCTGTAGATCCGTCAGATGAACACAATTCATCAGCAAGTGCCGTGGGTAGCTCGGAGAGTATTCATTCATATCGTCGTGAGGCGACTTGGGTGGTCTCGCGGCTTCGGACCGAGTCGTCGACTCCTCTCTTCCTCTCTCGCAGACACCGTCACCGTCTTCCTCTCCGGATTGTAGGTGCTGCCCGGCACGATAGACAATTGTCCCGTGGCGGACAATAACGAAAATCGTACGTAATTACCACGAAATTACAAACGGCCGAAATGTTGATTCGTTTCGGTTACTTAAGTAACGGTATTTCTTCGGGCGCTCGTTTATCGACGACTTATTGTACGTTTCATCACACTTGATGATGAACGCGATCCACGACGATTTCTGGAAAACGTTGGTGGCGTTGATGGCTGATAAAACCATTCACGTTTCATTAGAGGTTCAGCACAAAATTCTTTTTTAGCGTAGAAAAAATGTAAAAATTATAGCCCATTTAAGGGTCAAGTCTCCCTCTCCCAATTGCCGGAAGTGGTTCTTACCAATTTCTATATTCGAATAATTAACAATTGACGAGTATACTCGTCATGAAAAATGGCAATATTTTGTGTTCTAACGAGAAATATTGCGACATAAACATTGCAATTTTTGCTGTTTTTAATGTTGTCATGAAGAAACGTCAAAATGACAAGTGCCTACTCGATATCAGTGGCGGCTCGTGGAACATGTTGATGGTAGAGCCACTTATACAATACACCCCCTCCTTTTTTGAAGAAATGAACCATTTATCTTATTTTATCTTCATAGACCAATCGAATATTTTAGTCAAAAAATCAAAAAATTGGAACAAAACAGCCGCAGATCTAAAATATCGGCCAAAAAATCAAAAATGCAGACCAACAAAATTGAAAATACAAGCAAAAGAAAAATAATTTGCCATTTTCAGCTCGAAACATAAGTCTTTTTGACTTAAAATAAGTTCCAACGAGAAATTTGAAAATAATAGCAAAAATTAGAATTAAAAAAAAATCGAAAAATAAAATCAACAATTCAAGTTAAGAAAATCTAAAACATGGGACAAAAATAAAAAAATAAGACCAAAAATTCGTACCCAAAAATGAAAATTTTTAACAAACGAATCGAAAATTGAGGTCGAAATAAAGAAAATTTCGGCCAAAAGACCAAAAATTGAAACCGAAATAATCGAAAATAGAAAATATAGGCCAAGGTGAAGATTTAGACAAATCATCGAAAACTCGGGCGTAAAGATAAAAAATGCAGACAAAAAATCCGAAATTTCCACAAACCAATCGAATTTTTTCGTCAAAATATTCAGACCAAAAAATAAAAAAAATCTACAATATAGCCTAAAACGATGAAAGTTTAAACAAAACATCGAAAACGGGCGTACAAACCAATCGAATATTTTGATGAAAATAAAGAAAAATAAAAAAATGGAACAAAAAAATTGAAAATACAGAAATCCTAAATATGGACCAAAGAATCAAGAATCCTGATGTAAAAATAAAAAACGCAGACAAAAAATAATTTGCCACTTTCAGCCGCCAAAAATAAGTTTCTGACCAGAAATTCGAAAATAATAGCAAAAAACAAAAAAAATTCACGAAATAAAATCAATAAACCAAGTTAAACAATCTAAAATACAGGATAAAAAATCTAAAATATACGATAAAAAATTGAGACCGAAAATGACCTAAAAATAAAAATGATGGAGCAAGGAAAGACAAATTTTAACAGAATAATAAAAACAAAATAGAGAAAAATTTAGGGCAAAAGATTTAAAAAGAATCCACAATGTTGGCGAAAAAGTCGTAAATTTAGACAAAACATCGAAAACTCGGTCTAAAGATAATAAATGCAGACTAAACAAAAAAATCAAAAATAGACACCAAAAAATCGAAAATTTTAACAATAAAATCGAAAAGTTAGGTCAATATAAAGAAAAAATGATATTTTTAAAAATAATACAAATCTGTAATGTTGGCCAGAAAGTCGAAAATTTGAACAGTACATTGAAAATTCGGTCCTAAAGATAATAAATGCAAACTAAATGAAAAATCAAAAATGCGGATAAAAAAATCGAAAATTTTAACAGTAATATCGAAAAGTTAAGACAAAATAAAGAAAAATTTAGGTCAAAAGATTAAAAAGATTAATAAAAATCTGTAATGTTGGCCAGAAAGTCGAAAATTTAGACAGTAAAAATTTTTTTATTAACAATATTATTTATTTGTATATTATTTTAACTGTGCAATTTTTACCCGTTTTATTTTAGTTTGTTTATATTTATTTTAACATGTTCTGTTCGTCATTGCTATTTATGTGATTTTTAGTGCGATTTATTTTTCTATGTAAATTACCTTATTTCTGTAAAAAAAATTTCTCGCTACATTTACAATATGTTTTTATTTTTGTTTAGAGTAATTTTGTAAAAGGAGATTTTCCGTTAATAAATCTATTATTATTATTATTATTATTACATCGAAAACTCGTATCTAAAGATAATAAATGCAGACTAAAAAATCGAAAATTTCAACAAACAAAACTCGAAAATACCGGAAAAAATAAGAAAAAAAAATATAAATAAATAATTCAGGTTATAGATATTTGAACCAAAATCAAATCAAAAATTTGAAACTACAATTAAAAATTCAACCTGAAAAATCAAAAATGCGGACCGAAAAATCAAAAATTTTAACAATCAAATCGAAAACTTAGAATAAAGAATATTTAGAGCAAAAGATCAAAAAAAAATTGAAAATACAGGTCATAAATATAAGAATGAAAAAATCAAAAATATGGCCCAAAAAAAAAAGAAAATTAATAATAATAATATTTATTACGGTCAACACCTTTTACATGAAATTAACAATAATAATTAACTTAAATACATGATATATATATATATATATATATATATATATATATATATACAAAAACATAAAGTTGAAAAACGTGCACGTATTGAAATTATATAAATTTAAATTTCAACAATTACATCGAAAATTGATGTCAAAATAAAGAATATTTGGGTCAACGGATCAGAAAGATTCAAAAATACAGGTCAAAAATCTAAAAATTAAAAATTTAAACAGTGAAATCGCAAATTTAGGTCAAAATAAAAGATATTTAGGCCAAAAGTTAAAATATTTTGACCAAAAATATCGAAAATACAGGTCAAACATTTGAAAACAAAAGATTCGCCGGGGGAAATAAAAAATACGGACCAAATAGTCGAAAATTTTAACAATGAAATCGAAAATTTAGGTCAAAATAAAGAATGATCAAAAATTTAGCCAAAAAAAAAAAAATCGAAACTACAGGCTTAATAATAAAAAAATGTAGGATATTCTAGTAAGAAAATGTTCTCAAAAATCACTCTATTGTTCAAAATAATTTTCCAATTTTTTTAATAGGAAAATATTTTTTTTTATTTTCGCTTTAATTGTCCAAAAAAGTGAAACTTTAGATTTAGTAGATACATTTTGAATAGTTCAAATAAAACACTTCACTTGGTTAGTATGACTCTCAGTAGCTGCTCGTGGAACGTGTTGATGGTACTTTTACAGTATTTATTTATTTATTTATTCATTTAACGGATAACACCTTTTTTACAAATTACAAAATAAGATTATTAAAATGCTTAAAAATTAAATTAAATTAAAACTAAAATGAACACAAAATCAAAACGAAATTCAAATATGTGACCCCAACCAATTACACACAACCAATTATAACTAATATACAAAAATATATACACAAAATATTAACCTATACATAGTAAACATAGATATATATACACAGTGCAAACCCAAGTGGAGTAACTAATTAATGTACAGAAAATAAAATAAAAAAACACCAAAAAAATAATGAAGTAGTATAGTATGAAGAAAGAAAGAACGATTAATCTTCATAGTCCAAGGTTATTTTGAGTTGTAAAATAAAGGTTCATAATTTCAAACAACCGAACAAGCTGAAAATATGATATATGTGTACTTTCGATTTATCGTGCGTTTACATCCCAGGCATGCACTAAATCTGTAACAACATTCTTCGACCACGTAACCTCGCCATCACCATCAAACAATACACACGGAAAACAAAAATAATATCAAGAGTTAATTAAAAATTCTTGCTGAGCTTAAAGCTACAGGTAGTGCCATGGCTCCTTGGCTCTATTTAACGAGCCGCCCCTGCTCGATATAACACAAAATATTGTTAATGATTCATGACGAGTATACTCGTCACACAGTTTAACCTTTTTGTGGTGTTGCACATTTTTTCTGCAATATTTTTGTCGGAACTGGAAACTGATTTATTGGTGGAAGTGGATTGTATTCTTAATTCGGACGAATTAATTATTATAATTTTATTCATTAATTCCGAATGCGGGAAGGAACGTGCCGCCGAGGATATTTATGCGGTCGAAACACATCAGATTCGCGAGTGATACTTACAAATTATTCCGTCGGGAGAGATGTTAACTTTTTGAATAATCGCGCGCTTATTTATTTCAACGGCCACAGTTTTAATTAAGGCCACGTTTTCTTAATAAGCCACCGGGACATTCATCATTTCTCCGAATTAATTATAAAAGTGTTCCCAAATTAATTTAATATGTTCGCCAAAATCTTCAAAATTTTTTTACATAGAGCTTAAATTTTTACAGTTTGAGAGTAGACTTTACTTAAGAATAAGAAAGGCAATCTTCTTTAGCAAGAAGTTGAAATTAAAAATTCTGGTTGATAGATGGCGGCTCTCATCTATCTTTAACCTCACTCTTTTTATTACCAGACATGCCATTAATAGATAAACTCAGACCATACAGACCAAATTTTACAGATTTACCACAAACATTCGCACTAATCTCAACTTGTCCTTACGCTGCTGATAAACTCCGCCGAAGTCCCAGTTGTAAAGTATTTGAGTTTTTCCTGACCCAGTTCGACACATGTATAACAGTGTAGGGACCACACATCAACTCGCATAAGACACACACATAAAAGTATCGTGTTATCGCGTCCAGTTCCGGGCCATTTAGCTCGCACCATGCGAGAGCTTTCGGAGCACGGACGCGCGGCCATCAAAGAGCAGAACCACCACACGCTCGCGCAACGTACAACAAATGACTCACTTACATGTAGCACTTTGTTAACAGTGCGTGTTGCTTTTGAGAAATAATACATCTTCGCGACCTCGTTAGGCCGCCGTTTTTTCTCGCTCTTTTTTTTGCCCGACAACAAGTTGCACGAGTGCATGTGCAGCAGGATCGCAAAGGGTACACCGTGGTCGATACGTAAATAAACATATGGAACACGTTTAAAAATAATCTATTGTAAAGTTTACATTTTGGATTTTATGCGGAAATTAAGAAAATCTAGGTGGATGCATATTTTTCACTTAAAAAAAATTTGAGTTGAAATTTTGGAAAAACTAGTTTAAATTATTTTTGGATTATTTGCATATTCTTTTAACTAGAATCCTATAGAATGTGCTTGTAAAATTTTAAGATAAACCATTTAGGATTTTTTCTGCGGAAATTAGGAAAATTTTGGCGGATGCATATTTTTCACTTAAAAAAAAAATTTCAGTTGAAATTTTGGAAAAACTACTTTAAATAATTTTTGGATTATTTGTATGTTTTATCACTAGAAGAGTGAAGAATGTGCTCCTAACATTTGAAGATAATCCATTGAGGATTTTTTGCGGAAATTAAGAAAATCTAGGCGAGTGCATTTTTTTCACTTAAAAAAAAGTTTGAGTTGAAATTTTGGAAAAAACTAGTTAAAATAATTTTTGGATTATTTGCACGTTTTATTACTAAAAATCTATAGAATGTGCTTATGAAATTTGAAGATAATCCGTTTAGGATTTTTATGCGGAAATTAAGGAAATATAGACGGGTGCATATTTTTCACCAAAAAAAAAAGTTTGAGTTGAAATTTTGAAAAAACTAACTAAAATTATTTTTGGATTATTTGCATGTTTTATTACAAGAAGTCTTTAGAATGTGATTGTAAGATTTAAAGATAATCCATTGAGGATTTTTTGCGGAAATTAAGAAAATCTGGATGGATGCATTTTTTTTTCATTTGAAAAAAGTTTGAGTTGAAATTTTGGAAAAACTAGTTAAAATTATGTTTGGATTATTTGCATGTTGTATTACTAGAAGTCTATAGAATGTGATTGCAAAATTTGAAGATAATCCATTAAGGATTTTTTGCGAAAATTAAGAAAATCTAGATTGATGCATTTTTTCACTTAAAAAAAAGTTTGAGTAGAAATTTTGGAAAAACTAGTTTAAATTATTTTTGGATTATTTACATGTTTTACTACTACAAGTCTATAGAATGTTCTTGTAAAATTTGAAGATAATCTGTTTAGGATTTTTTGCGGAAATTAAGAAAATCTAGGCGGGTGCATATTTTTCACCCAAAAAAAAAGTTTGGCTTGAAAATTTGGAAAAGCTAGTTAAAATTATTTTTGGATTGTTCGCATGTTTTATTACAAGAAGTCTGTAGAATGTGATTGTATGATTTGAAGATAATCCATTGAGGTTTTTTTGCGGAAATTAGAAAAATTTAGGCGGATGCATATTTTTCACCCTAAAAAAAGTTTGAGTTGAAATTTTGGAAAAACTAGTTAAAATTATTTTTGGATTATTTGCATATTTTTAACTAGAAATCTATAGAATGTGCTTGTAAAATTTGAAGATAATCCGTTTAGGATTTTTTGCGGAAATTAAGAAAATCTAGGCGGGTGCATATTTTTCACTCAAAAAAAAAGTTTGAGTTTCAATTTTGGAAAAACTAGTTGAAATTATTTTTGGATTGTTTGCATGTTTTGTTATTAGAAGTCTATAGAATGTGCTTGTAGAATTTGAAGATAATCCCTTGAGGATTTTTTGCGGAAATTAAGAAAATCTCGGCGGAAGCATATTTTCCAATAAAAAAAAAAGTTTGAGTTGAAATCTTGGAAAAACTAGTTAAAATTATTTTTGGATTATTTGCATATTTTCAACTAGAAGTCTATAGAATGTGCTTGTAAAATTTGAAGATAATCCGTTTAGGATTTTTTGCGGAAATTAAGAAAATCTAGGCGGGTGCATATTTTTCACTCAAAAAAAAAAGTTTGACTTGAAAATTTGGAAAAACTAGTTAAAACTGTTTTTGGATTATTTGCATGCTTTATTGCTGCAAGTCTATAGAATGTGCTTGTGAAATTTGAAAATAATCCGTTTAGGATTTTTATGCGGAAATTAAGAAAATCTAGGCGGGTGCATATTTTTCACTTTAAAAAAAAGTTTTCGTTGAAATTTTGGAAAAACTCGTTTAAATTATTTTTGGATTATTTACATATGTTTTAACTAGAGGTCTGTAGAATATGCTTGTAATATTTGAAGATAATCTGTTTAGGATTTTTTGCGGAAATTAAGAAAATCTAGGCGGGTGCATTTTTTTCACTTAAAAAAAAGTTTGAGTTGAAAATTTGGAAAAACAAGTTGAAAATATTTTTGAATTATTTGCAAGTTTTATTACTAGAAGTCTATAGAATGTGCTTGTAAAATTTTAAGATAATCCGTTTAGGATTTTTATGCGAAAGTTAAGAAAATCTAGACGGATGCATTTTTCTTCATTTAAAAAAAAGTTTGAGTTTAAATTTTGGAAAAACTTGTTAAAATTATTTTTAGATTGTTTGCATGTTTTATTATTAGAAGTATAAAGAATGTGCTCCTTAAATTTGAAGATAATCAATTTAAGTTTTCTTTGCGGAAATTAAGAAAATCTCGGCGGAAGCATATTTTCCAATTTAAAAAAAAGTTTGAGTTGAAATTTTGGAAAAACTATTTAAAATTATGTTTGGATTATTTGCATATTTTATTACAAGAAGTCTTTAGAATGTGTTTGTAAAATTTGAAAATAATCCATTTAAGATCTTTATGCGGAAGTTTAGAAAATCTGGACGGGTGCATATTTTTTCACTTAAAAAATTGCAAAATGCAACTTTTTTGGACAAATTCATAACCTCGCTCCAAATCATCGTAGAAATTCGAATTTTGAGGGAACTTACAAGAAAATGATTGGAATTTATTGCCCTGTTTTTCCACAATATTTTTGGCGGTGCGTGCGAGCTATCAAATTTGGACATTTTTGGCAACAGGGACTTTTTTTTTCTTAGCGGGGTGGGAAGGGTGAAATGGATTTGATATTACATTAACTAGGATCACGTTAAAGGGAAGATCCTAACTTTTTCAGAACTTAAACAATCATTCAATTTCGAGTAAACGCAACCGAATTATGGCACTCTGAATTTAGCCATTTGTGAGTTTTTTCACTCGAGTAGAGATTATCATAACTGATGGGCGATTTTCACTTAAATTATCAATTCAATTAATGATACGTGATATTAGACTACGTTAAAACAGCATATGACGCAACACAAACCTAAAAATTTGAAGTTATTGAAGTTGAAATTACGGTTTAAGGCCTTAAAAATGGTTGTTTTTGGCAATATATCTATCCGAAAGTGGACGTAGCGACTAAAACGCATTAAATACTTTGTGCTTGAATGTACTAATATGTCCCAAGTGTCAAACATCCCGGGTTATTGTAGAACAGTGACATGAAACCTCTCAAAAATTGAGGAAAGATTTCAAAAAACACGTTTTTTTCTTGATGCACCTCTAAATATTGACCGATTTGCTTCGGATGAATTTGAACGGGGAATGATTTTCTAGAAGAGCGAAATAAAAACATATCGATTTTTTTGGCACAGTCTGCTCATTATCCACGGTGTCATTTGGTCATTTGAAATGGAATACGCGGACTGGGTCATCATTCATTTTTTAAAGTAAAAAAAAGTCCGTCGTAAAAATTTTTGACATGTCTTAACAAAAACAATCCAATTTTTAATTTTTATTACTTTTGGACTGAAATTTTAACATGCAAAACCCTATGATCCATTGATAAAACATGCACTGTCTATATGACCAGCTCAAAGTTTTTGGGAGAAGACGGTGACGCAGTTCTTCACGTTAAGAATGACGTTTTAATAATAATAATAATAATAATTTATATTTTATTCTCTCTTAAATTAACAAAATAATACATAAGGAAGAATGTGCGTCATAGAAAGAAACGTAATGTAATTAATTTAAATTTTTTATAATAAAATAATCTTCGATTCTATATAACTTGAACAAATTTGATTTAAACCGTTTTGTATACTTCTTTTTTATTTGTAAACACCGTATTTAGTAAGACGCGAATCGATAACTACGTAAACCATTCCGCGCTGCCCCGTTACATCGATTTCCCGCCAGTTTTGACGGTGAGCGACGCCTGAAATTTTGATCGCCTTCGTGACGGTGATGCCCCCCTTCTTACAACCCCCCGTTTTAGACAGACGTAACGTTGGAATTCCCGAGGCCGGTAAGGTATTCGTACACATGCTTACGCATTACGGTCGATCGTGTGCAATATTTAATTGGAGTCGTAAATTTACGGGTAAATCATGGAAAATGTTACCAGTCTCTTCCAAGAAATCGGAACATCTGGGGCTTTCGTGTGCACGTCCCCGTTTCGACTAAACAAGACGTGTTAATTAATTTGTTGCTAGGCACGAATGGAGCATAAGCGAAGTTGTTAAAATCTAATTGTATTTTTTTTTTCAGATAACTCGACCAACAGAATTAGGTAAGTAAAGTCTGGTTTACGATAAATTGGCATGTGAGAGCTTTTCTCTTTCATCCTTCGTCCAGTATTTATTTTTATGGGGTTTATGGGCAAATGATATTAATAAGTATTTGAGACGTCTCATTTATGTTTGATCTCACTGTTTTAAACTATATCATAAGTAGAACTATTTGTCTGAAAAATGTCTTTGTCCTGGGAACGGAGATATACAAAATGATACGGAAATAGTGCTTAATTCGACTCGAAACGCATAAATAACGATGAAAACATTTTCTTTTCATAGTCTAAGCACTCATTCTGAGGACTATTTGTCTGAAATGTTATTTGTGGGACTTCTGCGAACGGAAATACGCAATATGACACTTGTTGAAAATAGTGGTGTCACTTTATTAAAATAATCAATAGTTTGTATTTCAATTTTGACAACACCAAATACGTTTAAAATTGTATTTTTGTTCCATAATTTGATTACCGACAAATTCAAATCTCTTTATACCACGAAATTGGAAGAAGCTGATGGCCACAAAGGGTAAATGAATGAATAATCGATTCATTCACCCTTAGTAGCCATCATTTATTTATTTATTTATACATTTATCATGTAGATTCTTCAGATTTGGTTGTATAAAAGGGGTTTTAATTTGTTGAGCAAATGTCGGTAATCAAATTATGGAACAAAAATACAATTTTAAACGTATTTGGTGTTGCCAAAATTGAAATACAAATTTGTAATGTTTTTTTACACATGGCTATGATTGATCTATGCTTCAATATCAATTGGTAGAGCCATACCAAAATGTCGTGACACCTGGATGGTAAATGATTTGCGCAGAGTGAGAAAGTATTCGGAGAAAACGCGATAACAAATCGATAACATCACTTTACGACCGATTCTGTATCTATATTTACATTATGTACACTGAATAATTATGAGTTTCTTTGAAATCACGACATTTTGGTACGGCTATACCAATAACTTACATCTAAAGAATCCATAAATTTCGAAATCGCCGACTCATTAAACGTCACATTCAAAGGTGCATTGTTTGAGACCGGCGTTGTCACTGTTAATCACCCGATTGTGCAGATCCATTGACAGATGAAAGGGGGTGGGGTGGGGGATTGCGAATCCGCAACACAGAAAACACACCGTAATAAGTGGATAATGGGGATGGTGCGGTCAATCGTCTCTCTCTCCCCCATAACAGCCAACGACGGGATCCGTTTAGTGGTGTCGGCAAACATGTCGCCCAGTGAATTATGGGGATGACAAAGTGCCGGTGTCATCCCCCTGAACCTCGGGGCAGATGTTCGGGATTATCGCCGGATCGCAATGCGTGTCGTACACGCCATGTTTTTGTGTAGATGCATTGTTGCGCCCTTGGGGACTCATCGCTGCTACTGCACAGGAATCGAGATTAATAACGGACGATTGATTTGTAAAGTCGATGCCTTGTTTTTACCATTGCACGAACGATTTAAGAACACACGCACACACGGCTGAACAACCAGCAAACAACAACGATGCTTAGCACACGCTAAGTACGCAGTCGTGGAACTGCGTATCAGATGACCGTCTTTACCGTCTTCTTCTCGTGATGGTAGTAGGTGTGGTAAGGAACAGCTTCTTGATCCGAAGCGCCCAGGGTGCTGACGATGAAAAAAAATTTTTCTCAAAATGTTCAGGGTGACTTGCCAATAAAAAAAAATATTTCATCAGACAACAGGCATCAGATCGGCCGAACAACAGATATCAGACATCAGACGAACATCAGTTAGAAATTAGACTTCACCTACACGTCCTGCTTCACGTCGCCACTACGTCAGCAACGATAAAACGCTCTGCTATTCCGCTAACACAGCCGATCCGCCAAAGCCGCCGAAAAATTGAAAAATGAGTATTCTCTTCCTCTTGAATTATATTTTTCCCTGAACATTTAACTGTAAAGAATGTGTAAATAATAACGATGATTATCGCTGTTAGTTACTTTGCCACTCTTCCCTCTTCCTTTGCGTCGTAGCCATTCTCATCGCGACGCCGCACTGTAGAAATTGGTGGACATATCGGAAAATCTAAGAAACTATGTGTCAGAAAAGGTGTAGAGTTTAAAAAGTTCTATTGATTAATATTTTTAGTATGACGTTGAGAGGTATTACCAGGGTCAAGGTTATTTTTTTTTTAAACGAAATACTCAGTCTTTTTTGAAACACTATAATTTTGTTTATTTTGAGTTTATTTTTATGAATCACTATTTCATAAAAAAAACTTGTAGATTAAAATTTTATAATAATCTTGTAATAGTTCCGAAGGCATTCTCTTAATTTTCGACAAAGAATAGAGGAGATCGCCGAAGAAGAATTGTGGTTCCAATCAGTGGCGGCTCGTGGAACATGTTGATGGTAGAGCCGCTTATACAATATACCCCTTACCCCTTTATAAATTTTATTTTAAATTTTCACTTGAGTAGTACACAATTCGAAACCTAAAATATTCAAAAATTCACAACTCGCGAAATAATCGGTGGATCTTCAAATACTCCATTTAGTTTGATAAAACAATGATTTGCAAATCCTGTTTAATTTTTGTAGAATTTGGTCGACACGTTTTATATATTTTTTTTAAATTTTTTGCTCGAGTATTACACAATTCAAAAACTAAAATTTTCAAAAATTCACAACTCGCGAAATAATCGGTGGATTTTCAAATACTCCATTTAGTTTGATAAAACGATGATTTGCAAATCCTGTTTAATTTTTGTAGAATTTAGTCGACACGTTTTATATTTTTTTTTTTTATTTTTTGCTAGAGTATTACACAATTCGAAAAGTAAAATTTTCAAAAATTCACAACTCGCGAAATAATCGGTGGATTTTCAAACACTCCATTTAGTTTGATAAAACGATGATTTGCAAATCCTGTCTAATTTTTGTAGAATTTAGTCGACACGTTTTATATTTTTTTTTATTTTTTGCTCGAGTATTACACAATTCGAAAACTAAAATTTTCAAAAATTCACAACTCGCGAAATAATCGGTGGATTTTCAGATACTCCATTTAGTTTGATAAAACGATGATTTGCAAATCCTGTTTAATTTTTGTAGAATTTAGTCGACACGTTTTATATTTTTTTTTGCTCGAGTATTACACAATTCGAAAACTAAAATTTTCAAAAATTCACAACTCGCGAAATAATCGGTGGATTTTCAAACACTCCATTTAGTTTGATAAAACGATGATTTTCAAATCCTGTTTAATTTTTGTAGAATTTAGTCGACACGTTTTATATATTTTTTTAAATTTTTTGCTCGAGTATTACACAATTGGAAAACTAAAATTTTCAAAAATTCACAACTCGCGAAATAATCGGTGGATTTTCAAATACTCCATTTAGTTTGATAAAACGATGATTTTCAAATCCTGTTTAATTTTTGTAGAATTTAGTCGACACGTTTTATATATTTTTTTAAATTTTTTGCTCGAGTATTACACAATTGGAAAACTAAAATTTTCAAAAATTCACAACTTGCGAAATAATCGGTGGATTTTCAAATACTCCATTTATTTTGATAAAACCATGATTTGCAAATCCTGTTTAATTTTTGTAGAATTTGGTCGACACGTTTTATATTTTTTTTATTTTTTGCTCGAGTATTACACAATTCGAAAACTAAAATTTTCAAAAATTCACAACTCGCGAAATAATCGGTGGATTTTCAAATACTCCATTTAGTTTGATAAAACGATGATTTGCAAATCCTGTTTAATTTTTGTAGAATTTGGCCGACCCGTTTTATATAATTTTTTTATTTTTTGCTCGAGTATTACACAATTCGAAAACTAAAATTTTCAAAAATTCACAACTCGCGAAATAATCGGTGGATTTTCAAATACTCCATTTAGTTTGATAAAACGATGATTTGCAAATCCTGTTTAATTTTTGTAGAATTTAGTCGACACGTTTTATATATTTTTTTTAATTTTTTGCTAGAGTATTACACAATTCGAAAAGTAAAATTTTCAAAAATTCACAACTCGCGAAATAATCGGTGGATTTTCAAATACTCCATTTAGTTTGATAAAACGATGATTTGCAAATCCTGTCTAATTTTTGTAGAATTTAGTCGACACGTTTTATATATATTTTTTGATTTTTGCTCGAGTATTACACAATTCAAAAATTAAAATTTTCAAAAACTCACAACTCGTGGATTTTCAACAACTGTACTTAATTTCAATGGCGGCTCGTGGAACATGTTGATGGTAACGCCACTTATACAATAAAGCCCCCGACCACCCCTCCTTTTTTGAAAAAAAAGGACTATTTACCTTCCTAGCCCAAAGTAAGTGTTTTAAGAATTAATGAAAAATTCTTGCTGAGCTTGAAACTACTGGTAGTGCCATGGCTCCTTGGCTCTATATAACGAGCCGCCCCTGGTTCCAACAGGTTGGGGCTCCTGCTCACACAGCCCGAAATTTACTAAATATTTTGCAGGAATGTATGCCGGATTCCGAAGGGTGGCGAGATCATCAGATTTGAGGAAAAAATGATGATGTGGCCATCATGTTACTTTCTCCGGCTTGATGGTATCATTTATATTTACGCTTTCACGCTTTATTTTTAATTTAAATCATATTTTAAATGTATATCGAACGTTTTGTAGACTCGGATGAAACTGACGTTTAAAACGTCAAAATTATGAAAGATGAGTGACATAGTAGCAAAGATACAGATAGGTATTGTCGGTTGCAGAGATCTGTATTATGAGTGACATAGTAGCAGAGGTGGCAATACAGATAGGTATAGTCGGTTGCGGAGATCTGTATTGCCACATCTGCTACCTTGACCGAGCCGTCACTGATGGACGAGTTTTGCATGAAGGTAATCATATGCATGCCTACAAAATCCAACAATGATTTCTCAGTACTGGAGAGGGAAACTTGCCATGCCGATATGACCCAGCGACGGCAAGAGGAGATGCCGCTCGTGTTGCATTACTTAAATAAATAATCATCTTTATTCCTATTAAAATATACAGTAATACATACTTAAAGTAAAAACAGCGTCAATAGAAAACTTAATTAAACTTAAGTGTGGAAAAGTCAATCGAACATGTACATGAAAAACTCATCTAAGTTATATGACTCTTGCAGAGGATTGCAGAGGACGTTGTTTTGGTCAATTTTTTTCCGTAGCCTTACATTTTCGAATTACGCGCCACCGGCTCTCTTGCTCAAGCGCATTTTTACTTCCTCCGTTACGAAGTACGAGAAAGTATTGTGATCGTGATTTTTTTTTCAAAAAATTTTTTTACCGGTCCCTAGATGCTATTTCAACAATTTCTGGAAAAAAAAATTGTGTCTGGGTGTGTGTGTCTGTCTGTGCGCGCTGTATCTCAAAAAATAATAAAGCAATTGATATGAAACTTTCAACATACGTTTTATTTGATAATCTGAAGAACTGAAAAGCTTTTGGTAAAATTTCGTACACCGGAAGTGGGCGTTTACCTTAACTGTTTTTTTGTTTTTTGCCAATATTTTCTTAAATATAAAAAATATTACAAAAACATTTAAACAAACATTGAAGACAACAAAGAAATTAACATCTTTTGCTCGAAAACATTTTTCATAAAATCATTGTTATTCGAGAAAAAAAATTATTAATTTTTTTTCAATTTTTGGTTTATAATTATGAAACGATAATAGTTACAGCAAATTTGTGTGAATAATAATTGTAGAAAATGCCAAAATGAACAACTTATAAAGAGTAAGTTTTTTTCGAAATCTCTTTAGTTTTTGAGTAAACTGAGTTTTTGAATTTGAACTATAATTTTTCCACATTTCATAATTTTGACGTTTTAAACGTCAGTTTCATCCGCTCGATGTACATTTAAAATATGATTTAAATTGAAAATAAACCATGAAAGCGTAAATATAAATGATACCATCAAGTCGGAGAAAGTAACATGATGGCCACATCATCATTTTTTTGATAGGTCTCAGTGAGATCTTGTAGAAAATCCGAACCGAAAGTTTCTCCAGGCAAAAAAAATGTAATTCATTCATTTCAGTTTTCAACACTACAGAGCTAATTCCATTGAAGTTGCGCAACTTGCACATAATTACGTTTTCAATATAGATCCTTTGAAGTCATTCGATCTGAACGATGAAAAATGGCCACCGGTTAATGAATAAGCGTCCCAGTTTTTTCTCCTGAATGGTAATACCGAAGATTAATCAACGCCCGGCGGCTCCGTTCAACAAAAAAAAAATCCTCGGCTTCAAAACTAATAACCGACTTCAGAGGAATCAAACGGGATATTTCATCGGAGCGTTTTTATCTGTCGGGAGGATTTAATTTTAACACTCGGTTACACGGTATCACAAGGTGGGCCTCGGTAGCGTCGCGGCGGCTTCCGCTACGGAATCGTCCCCGCGATATTTCCAAGTCACGCGGTGCCGTTTAATGTTATCCCTCGGGATAATTTAATCGGGGGATCGCGACATAGGTGTAAATGTCTGGATGGAATTTGTCGTCTCCCAATTCGTCATCATCAGCATCGTTTCGGTGCCCTTTTTGATGTTTAAATCTGTGTCAGTTGAGCGTGTGCTCAAGGCTTAAGTTCTATTTCGGTGTGAAGTAGCTCGCGAGTGACTTTGAACTGCTATAAATATTGGTTAGGTGTGTGCGGTCTTGTGTGTCGCTTATTCTCCCGTAATAACTTACGTAAGTGTGTTTTGGAATCGGATGAAGGTGTTAGTGAGTCGGACGTGTGTTTGCCAATGTGGGTGGGTGGTCTTTTATCTCAAATTATTTACTGGCCGATTTACTGTGCCCGGAGCCGGTCCCGCAGGTCCCCGGTACAACTCAATATCTTGTTTACCAGAGGACATAAACATTTTTCCTGTTCGGTTTATGCGCGCGATTACAAATGGACTTTTATTAAGGTTGTTAATGGCGCAATAAAAGATGCTTGTAATGCGCATTCTTAATTAAATTTTATTGGCCCATTGTGCATTTTCAGGATGCTTAAGGGACGATAATGTTTGTGTAAATCATTCCTGTTTGCATACATCATTCGAAACATAATTTTATGGATATCGCTTTCAAAGGGATGGAAAGAAACATTTGTAATCTTAGACTTTTATTTCTTTCTTGTTAAAGAATGCTTATTTTATATCCTTTGTAATTTTGTTTCCTCCATAATTACAAAGAAACTGTTGATGTGGCCAACATGTAACTTCCTTATGATGGTATAAAAGGGATTTCAATTTGTTGACTGTAGGAAGCAAATGTCGGTATGAAACTGACGTTTAAAACGTCAAAATAATGAAACATGGAAAAATTATACTTCAAATTCAAAAACTCGGTTTACTCAAAAACTAACGAGATTTCGAAAGAAACTTATTCTTTAGAAGCTGTTCATTTTGGTATTCTCTACAATTATTATTCACACAAATTTGCTGTAATTATTATCGTTTCATAATTAAAAACCAAAAATTGAAAAAAAATTAATAATTTTTTTTCTCGAATAGCAATGATTTTATGAAAAATGTTGTCGAGCAAAAGATATTCATTTCTTTGTTGTCTTCAATCTTTGTTTAAATGTTTTTGTGATATTTTTCATATTTCAGAAAATATTGGCAAAAAACAAAAAACAATTAAGGTAAACGCCCACTTCCGGTGTACGAAATTTTACCAAAAGCTTTTCAGTTCTTCTGATTATCAAATAAGACGTATGTTGAAAGTTTCATATCAATTGCTTCATTAGTTTTTGAGATACAGCGCACACACACGCAGACACAAAAAAAAAATTCCAGAAATTGTTGAAATGGCATCTAGGGACCCCAAAACGAATATTTCCGTAAAAAAAATTTACAAAATTTACTTTCTACTTCGTAACGGAGAAAGTAAAAAAAATGGTTAGCGTAGAAGACGGCAGAATCTTGTGGTGGTAATGGTACATTTGGTGATGTGTCTCGAAACACTTGTAAACTTTACCCCCAGGGTAACATTTTGGGACGGCTCTACGTATTAACGTTGTAAGAAAACGTCCACCGGTTACTGATGGTGATGAGCGTTATTTTCACCAACTGCTACTTTCAAACCGTTACTATGATTATTTCAACAGTTACCGTTATTGAAAAATTCCAGTAACGATTATTTTATAAAAAGAAAACGATTTAATAACGAATCCGCTCGTAGTAACAGTAACCGATTCAGTAAAAAAAAAAACACTTTTAGGTAACAGTAACTTTTAAAACCGATTCAATAACGAATCACACATGTGGCGACAAGCAAAAAAAAATGGTGATGTGGCCATCATGTTACTTTCTCCGACTTGATGGTATCATTTATATTTACGCTTTCATGGTTTATTTTCTATTTAAATCATATTTAACGAACGTTTTGTAGACTCGGATGAATCTGACGTTTAAAACGTCAAAATTATGAAAGACGCAAAAATTATACTTCAAATTCAAAAACTCAGTTTACTCAAAAACTAAAGAGATTTCGAAATAAACTTATTCTTTATAAGTTGTTCATTTTGGCATTCTCTACAATTATTATTCACACAAATTTGCTGTAACTATTATCGTTTCATAATTATAAACCAAAAACTTTTACATAGCTTTTAAATCCGAGGATGCGTTACTGAAGACAATAAAAATATTCGTTTTTTTTTTTGTTTCGTTTCGGAACGAGATTAAATTCTTATCACCAATCCACGGCTCGCGGTATACCTGCTGGTATCACCTCAGTCTGAGGTCGCCGTCGTGAAGACGTGTGCGGGTTTTAGAGCGCGTGGTGTTGTGATGCATTTTCGGGATTTAATTTCAAAATACATTTCAGAATTACACCCTTTCGAGTGTTAGTGTTTGTGTTGCGTTCATCAATCCGAGAAAAGCAAAGAGGCATTGCACAGGATCATCTGGGTTACACCTCAACCGCCGAAACGGCTCGGAGTGATTTTCCTTTTTTGTAAGTTTTGATTTTCCTTCACCGAAAGTGACATGAAAGTATTTTCCTTTTCTATGAGTTTGGATTCTCTTGCATTCTACGTCATCAATTTTGAAATCTTAAATCGAATTTTTATTTGCGGATTTTATGCAAAAACAAATCACAGAAACAATATCCCTAATAAGTTAAGAGTCATTTTGGAAAATTTCAAGTTGATGGCAATTTTTTTACAGTCGCTAAAAGTATTGAAATTTTTATACAAATCCACGCTCTAACCACATGCAATTATTATAAAATCTAGTGATGTGATGTAAGCAGTTTTTTTTTTCACAGAAACAATATCTCGAATGAGTTGAACGTGTGCAATTTCTAAATTGATTCGCGGCAAATTGAAGTGTGATTTTTTTGGAAATAAAGGGAAAGAATGTTTCTGGTTATTATTGCATCTTAAAGCAGAATTGATTTTATGTAAATTTGCAATATTTGCAGTTTGCGGGGATTGTTTTTATAATATTATACAACTTTGAGGAAGTGGAATTTTTAAAAATTAAATTAAATCGAAAACGGTGAATCACCTGGGGACCTTCCCTTGAAAGCCGAACTTAAAAAAAAGCTTGTTTGTGCGTCGATCGTTTATTCGGAAAAGCATTTAAAAACTCTTGGAGATTTAAAAGTGGTATTTTCAAAACACCTATAAAAATGTAACTCCTTGGTAGGGACGGATTTATTTTTTTAATAATAATTGTTACAAACAGGTAAATCATTAAAATGTTAACGATTTTTAATAGAAAACTAAACTTTAAGAGTCGCTTTGGGGCGGAGCGGTTACACTCCCGCTTTCGGTGCGAGGCGTCGTGGGTTCGAGTCCCACGCTCCGGCGGTAGCTTTTATTAACGAAAAGTTATCGTTCGGGTCCATGGTTGTTTGTCCTATTCATTATGAAAATGAATTTTCAAATATTAAATGAACGTTAGTGGCCGAACAGCAAATCGCTTACGCCAATTCCCTTATAGTCATTCACACTCCTTAACCCGCAATTCCATCAAACATCCTTCCTTTAAAAAAAAAAGAGTCGCTCGTTTATTTTGAAAAGCATTTAAACACTGATAGAGATTTGAAAGTGGTATTTTCAAGACACCTAGAAAAACGTAGCTCCTTGGCAGGGACGGATTTATTTTTTTAATTTTAATTCTTATAAACACACGAATCATTAAAATATTGATAGTGATAGTTAAAAAAAGATATACTTGGGTATATCTCAGTGACTTCGATCACACATGATGTGTTAATATATTTTCGAAACAACCGAAAAATCGCACTTGTTTTGATATTTTCACTTGTTTCAAAACAGCACAATCTCCACGTCCGTCCAATCACAACACACTCTCAGTTCCGTTTGCATCGCCGAGCCGCGATCACGATCGATCCACCGTTTAATTGAACATTGACATTTGAGCGGACGCGCACCGGCAAGACGAAGAGATTTATCTGGCGAGCTCATCTCGGACATAATGCGATCGGTCTATTAGTATAAATATATACGAGCATTAACAGTAGTCGGCAGATTATCGCCCGGATCTTTTCCCAGGACGCTAAGTAAACGTGCTTCCACAGTTGCGGCTTCTGGCTTAAGCGAGAGAGACGCGCACACGCAACAACGGACGGACCGCAACAGCACGTCCACTTTGATGAGCCAATTGTGTTAATTTTTTTTTTCGTTTTGACGTGCTCAGTTGATATCCATCGATGTGTAATGTAAACTGGTCTCTACACGGCCTAAATAGGTGCACATATCGTTTTCATCGGAGTAACATTCTTTTTAAGAGTTAAGTGACAACCGGGTAATCACATTACTTATTTATTCATATTTACAGCTATTATTAATAATAGTTATTTCATTTTTAAAATCGGCGGGTTTCTTCGTACACCAACACCAAAGTTAGCGGGCCTAAATTTGATCCCTGTGGGATACCAGTAGGGAAGAAATATTGATATAACTTTTTTGTTTTAGAGTTTACCGAAAAATGTTTCAAATAAAATTTGTTTGGTTGGAAGTGTTTTATACAAATGTTATATTGAATTTCTCCTACGTCATCACGTATAAGCGCAATGAGCCAATTTGAGTTTTTTTGAACGGTGGCCTATATTTTTTTCATCAATTTTGAAATCTGCAGGTATTTTTGTATACATATATCACATTTAATTTTTTCTACGTCATCACGTATAAGTGCAATGACGTACAACTTCAGTTTTTTTAAGGGTGACAAATTTTTTTTCTTCATTTTCGAAGAACTTATATGGTTAAATGTATCGTTAATACAAATTATAAATATTATCGGACCCAAATTTGATCCTTGTGGGATACCAGTAGGAAAGAAATATTGATATAACTTTTTTATTTTAAAGTTTACCGGAAAATGTTTCAAATAAAATTTGTTTGGTTGGAAGTGTTTTATACGAATATCACATTGAATTTCTCTTACGTCACCACGTGTAAGCGCAATGAGCCAACTTCAGTTTTTTTTAACGGTGACCTATATTTTTTTCATCAATTTTGAAATCTGCAGGTATTTTTGAATGCATATATCACATTGAATTTTTTCTACGTTATCACGTATAAGCGCAATGATGTACGACTTCAGTTTTTTTAAGGGTGGCAAATTTGTTTCCTTCATTTTTAGAAACAACAGGCTTATATGGTTAAATATGTCGTTAATACAAATTATAAATATTATCGGACCCAAATTTGATCCTTGAGGGATACCAGTAGTACCGAAATATTGATATAACTTTTTTGTTTTAGAGTTTACCGAAAAATGTTTCAAATAAAATTTGTTTGGTTGGAAGTGTTTTATACAAATATCATATTGAATTTCTCTTACATCACCACGTGTAAGCGCAATGAGCCAACTTTAGTTTTTTTTTTAACAGTGACCTATATGTTTTTCATCAATTTTGAAATCTGCAGGTATTTTGCCAACGACTTGAAAATTTCCAAAATTACACAAAATTAATTCAATGTTAAATATGTGAAAATTTGCATTAATTTTTTACAGGAATTTAGAGTTATTTAAATTTAACTTTAAGTAAATTTGGAAAAATTGCAATAATTTTAGTGACGCGAAAAAAATATAAAAACAATTGCCAACGATTTGAAAAAATCCAAAATTACTCAAAATCCATTCAAGAAGAAATATGTAGAGTTGCGTTAATTTCTTTACTAGATTTTGGAGTTATTTAAATTTAACTTGAAGTAAATAATTTTAGTGACGCGAAAAAAAAAAAAAACAATTGCCAACGACTTAAAAATTTCCAAAATTACTCAAAATTCATTCGAGATTAAATAAGCCAAAAGTTGCATTAATTTCTTTACTAGATTTTGCAGTTATTTAAATTTAACTTGAAGTAAATTTGGAAAAATCGCAATAACTTTGGCGACTCGAAAAAAATAGAAAAACAATTGCCAACGACTTAAAAATTTCCAAAATTACTCAAAATTCATTCGCGAAAAGTTGCATTAATTTCTGTACTACATTTTGGAGTTATTTCATTTTACGTATAAAGAACAAAAGATTACTAATTTTGCCAAAATTATGGCAAGTGCAGATTTATCCATCACAAAAATTCTTCAAAATTGATTGTATTTTGATGTTATCTGAAAAAGTAGAAACATCGATTGGTCCATTTTCGAGAAATTTGAACGCCAAGATGAGAAATTGTTTTTTTTTGTAGCGAAAACAAAAGATTATGAATCTTGCGGAAACTATGGCAATTGTAGACTTGCCCATTACAAAAATTATTCAAAATCGATTGTTTTTTGATGTTTTGTTTAAAATGGACACATGGATGGGTCAATATAGCTTGGAAATATTTAAATAACTTTTTTATTTTAGAGTTTACCGAAAAATGTTTCAATTAAAATTTACTTGGTTGGAAGAGCTTCATACAAATGCCACATTGAATTTTTCTACGTTGCCACGTTTATGCGCAATGATGTACAACTTCAGTTTTCTTTTGTTTTAACGGCGACCTATAATTTTTTCTTCAATTTTGAAATCAGCAAAATTTATATTGTCAACTGTATCCTTAATACAAATTATAAATATTAGCGGGCCCAATTTTGATCCCTGTGGGATACCAAAAGTATCGAAATATTGAAATAACTTTTTTCTCTTAGAGTTTAGCGAAAAATGTTTCAAATAAAATTTATTTGGTTTATTTTTTCTACGTTGCCACGTTTACGCGCAATGATGTAAAACTTCATTTTTTTAGCGGTGACCTATATTTTTTTTCTTCAATTTTGAAATCAGCAGATCATTTTGAATTCACATATATATCATATTGATTTTTTTTTACGTCATCACGTATAAGTGCAATGACGTACAACTTCAGTTTTTTTAAGGGTGGCGATTTTTTTTTCTTCATTTTTGAAAACAACAGGCTTATATGATTAAATAAATTATAAATATTATTGGACCCAAATTTGATCCTTGTGGGATACCGGTAGTACCGAAATATTGAAATAACTTTTTTATTTTAGAGTTTACCGAAAAATGTTTCAAATAAAAGTTGTTAGGTTATAAGTGCTTTATACAAATATTACATTAAATTTCTCCTACATCATCACGTATAAGCGCAATGATGTTCAACTTTTTTATTTCAGAGTTGACGGAAAAATGTTTCAAATAAAATTTGTTGGGTTAAAAGCGCTTTATACAAATATTACATTGAATTTCTTCTAACGTCATCTGAATTTTACTGATGAGGAACAATAATCCGAAATCGTTTTTTTTTTCGATACCTACGATTTTATCATTAAATTTTGTTTGTTAAATCACTCGAGTTGCAATAAATTTCGCCAACCGAGAGTAATATCGCTTCATTTGAATATTAATGAATTTTCGTTGCGGCCGGAGGAGCGAGAGGAGAGACAGAGTGCGCGCGGTGCCGGCGCGGCGCTCAAAAAATCGTCGTGTGTGGTCAAAATTTATTATGTTTTAAATGCCCGTAACAAAGTAACGTGGCTGAGTTTGCGTGGAAGTAATTTAGCCATTTATAGAGTGCCATTAACAATCTTAAATTGGTCATAATGCTTATAAGCGAAATGATCCTCTCCCCGTGCCTCATGTTCCACTCGTAAATGATTCGGCTGTTATTACAAATGATTTTATTGCGATACGCTTTTATTATTTCAGTTATCAACATCCATTATTGTTCGTGTTACATATATATATTTATATCTTGACGGAGCGAGCGGAGGTTATTATAGGCTAAGGATCTGGTACACCTGAAGGTGGTATATCTAATTTTATTCGTTTTGCTAGAAATGCTTTCACTTAAAATTTTAAAGAAAAATATATCTAGTTATTATAGGCTAAGGAGGGGATCTGGTGTATCTAATTTCATACTTTCACTTAAAACTGTAAAGACTTGAACTGGTCTTCCACTCGATCCTGGAAAATCCTCCAGGAAGCGAGTATTTATCTGCTAATGCAGGCTGTAACGTATTATTGCTTACAAATAAGATAAATGTGTCTAAGTGACAGAATTACAATCCAAAAGATTATTTTTTCGAAGAGTTTCATTTATCAAGGGGTTTTTAAGCAAACGCAATTTGTCTTCTTAACAACTACCGGGGCGCAAATTGCGTGCGTTCTAATGACGGAATTAAATCATTAACAACCTCCCAATTCCCGGCGGGATTTATATTCGCAGGGAGACGTTAATTACTCGCGTGTCGGAGGTGGGTGCGCCCAAAGACGAATCGGCGCGAATTATTTAAATAAATGCACGGATATAAATTTAAATATTAACTGGGCCTCTTCGGAAAAGAGGGAACGGGGGGAGGGGGGCGAAATCGGAAGGAACGCCCGCTAATTCGGATAATTTATAAGGTGCGCCCCGTTTTCTTAATGGGCCAACACTTAATAAAGAGAGCGAGCGATGATAAGGAAAGAAGGAAAGAGTTCAGTGTGTAATTAATGATAGTATTTGGTTGGGGGGATGTATTCTGTTTTTTTTTTATGTTTGGAAGATGAGGAATTATTAGATCTACAATTTTTGAAGTATATATATACCAGGAATTTTTTTTATGGAAATGTCCGTTTTGAGGTCCCTAAATGCGATTTCATAGGTTTCTGGATTCTTTCTGTGTCTGTGTCTGACTTGAAATTTTCCAAAATATATAATTTCGACGACTGGAAAAAAATACAAAAACAATTGCCATCGACTTGAAATTTTCCAAAATTACTCTAAATTCATTCGAGATATTGATACTGTAAAAACCCGCATACATCACATCACTAGATTTTATAATAATTGCATATGATTAAAGCGTGGATTTACATAAAAATTTTAATAATTTTGGCGACTGGAAAAAAATACATATACAATTTCCATCGACTTGAAATTTTCCAAAATGACTCTAAAGTCATTCGAGATATTGATACTGTAAAAACCCGCATGCATCACATCACTAGATTTTATAATAATTGCATATGATTAGAGCGTGGATTTGCATAAAAATTTCAATAATTTCGGCGACTGGAAAAAAATACAAAAACAATTGCCATCGACTTGAAATTTTCCAAAATGACTCTAAATTCATTCGAGATATTGATACTGTAAAAGCCCGCATACATCACATCACTAGATTTTATAATAATTGCATGTGATTAGAGCGTGAATTTCCATAAAAATTTCAATAATTTCGGCGACTGGAAAAAAATACAAAAACAATTGCCATCGACTTGAAATTTTCCAAAATTACTCTAAACTCATTCGAGATATTGATACTGTAAAAACCCGCATACATCACATCACTAGATTTTATAATAATTGCATGTGATTAGAGCGTGGATTTGTATAAAAATTTCAATAATTTCGACGACTGGAAAAAAATACAAAAACAATTGCCATCGACTTGAAATTTTCCAAAATGACTCTGAATTCATTCGAGATAACGATACTGTGAAAACCCGCATACATCACATCACTAGATTTTATAATAATTGCATGTGATTAGAGCGTGGATTTCCATAAAAATTTCAATAATTTCGGCGACTGGAAAAAAATACAAAAACAATTGCCATCGACTTGAAATTTTCCAAAATTACTCTAAACTCATTCGAGATATTGATACTGTAAAAACCCGCATACATCACATCACTAGATTTTATAATAATTGCATGTGATTAGAGCGTGGATTTGCATAAAAATTTCAATAATTTCGGCGACTGGAAAAAAATACAAAAACAATTGCCATCGACTTGAAATTTTCCAAAATTACACTAAATTCATTCGAGATATTGATACTGTAAAAACCCGCATACATCACACCACTAGATTTTATGATAATTGCATTTAATTAAAGCGTGGATTTCTGAAAAAATTCAATAATTTTGGCGACTGGAAAAAAATACAAGGATATCTCAAGGTCACCAATATTTGATAAAACTCCTTATTTGCCGTTTCCTATGTCGCGTGAAAATTTCACATTTCCACGAAATGTGAAATTCTACGCTTAGAAGTACATTACGCAATTAGTGCAAATAAACAATCGACATTTTATGGGTTTACAAGAATTATTATTAAAAAAATTAATCCGTCCCTGCCAAGAAGAGACATTTTTAAAGGTGTCTTGAAAATACCACTTTCAAATCTCTATTCGTTTTTAAATGCTTTTCAAAATAAACGAGCGACGCACACGCATCCTTTTTGAGTTTAGCTTAGTTTAGTTTTATATTAAAAATCGTTAATGATAAGAATTATTATTCAAAAAATAAATCCGTCCCTGCCAAGGAGCTACATTTTTAAACGTGTCTTGAAAATACCACTTTCAAATCTCTAAGAGTACTTTTTTAATATACTATTTTACGCTTAGTTTTTTCCATTAAAAATCATTCAATTAAAGCTTACAAGTAAACAAATAAACCATCGTTATTTAATTTGAAATAAATACGTTCAATTACAATAATTATCCCATCGTTAGCTACCTGCATAATTTCATTTCGTGTCATCGGGGGCAAATTAATTCAATAATCATAAATCACCGCTTACGCAGATGCACAATAAAAACATCACGCCTTAATTGCGCCAATAATTAATGACTTACATAATATAAACATCACCGTAATATACCGTAATTAGAAACGGCGCAAAAAATGACACGAACAGTAATGCGTGTTATTAAAGTTATTATAAATAAATGCTATCGGTACAACTGATCCGATCTGGGTTAATCGTTGCCCAGCAATTCGTTCTGGTTGTTACCAGCGATTGCTCGTGGATCTTCGTAGAGGAAGTTAAGATAAAGATGCTCGTGCTTGCGTTTAGTTTTTTTTTTTAACTATCGATATTTTGATGATTTGTGTGTTTATAAAAATTATTATTAAAAAAATGAATCCGTCCGTGCCAAGGGGCTATATTCTTATGGATGTCTTGAAAATACCACCTTCAAATCTCTATGAGTTTTTGAATGCTTTTCCAAATAAAGGAGTGACGCACAAGGATCCTTTTTTCAAGTTTTATAGAGGAAGCAAATAATCAGTTGCTGTTTCACTCAAATTTTCTTCCGTAGTCTCCTCGCCGATCATCCACGAGCCGCCTCTGGTGGTTACCAAACCTTTTCAATTGTCGGCGCCACAAGGCGACAAATAGTGTTTAGAATAAGCTCTCAGACTTGAAAAAAAGCAAAAAAAAAATTTTAAAAGAAAAATTTAATTTAACCGATTTTTAGGCGTTTCCAGTCGATTAAAGCACTATTTGCAAAAAATGTCAATTTGCGTATCTCTGTTCATGAAAGTCCTACAAAAAAAATTATAGACAAGTAGTGTTTAGAATGAGCTCTTACACTTGAAAAAAGCAAAAAAAAAAATTTGGAGAAAAATTTAATTTAATCGATTTTTAGGCGTTTCCAGTCGATTTAAGCACTATTTAAAAAAATGTCATTTTGCGTATCTCGGTTCATGGAAGTCCCACAAAAAAAAATTACGGACAAATAGTGTTTAGAGTGAGCTCTTTGACTTGAAAAAATTCAGAAAAAAAATTTTGAAGAAAAATTTAATTCAACCGATTTTTGGGCGTTTCCAGGCGATTTAAGCACTATTTACAAAAAATGTCGATTTGCGTATTACGGTACATGGAAGTCCCACAAAAAAAATGTAGACGAATAGTGTTTAGAATGAGCTCTTAGACTTGAAAAAAGCAAAAAAAAAAATTTGAAGAAAAATTTAATTGAATCGTTTTTTAAGCGTTTCTAGTCGATTTAAGCACTATTTGCGAAAAAAGTCATGTTGCATATCCCGGTTCTTGGAAGTCCCACAAAAAAAAAATTATAGACAAATAGTGTTCAGAATGAGCTCTTAAACTTGAAAAAAGCAAAAAAAAATTTTGAAAAAAATTTTATTCAAACGATTTTTAGGCGTTTCCGGTCGGTTTAAGCACTATTTACGAAAAATGTTATTTTGCGTATCTCCGTTCATGAAAGTCCCACAAAAAAAAATTTAGACAAATAGTGTTTCGAATGAGCTCTTGGACTTGAAAAAAAGCAAAAAAAAATTGAAGAAAAATTTTATTCAAACGATTTTTAGACGTTTCCAGTCGATTTAAGCACTATTTACACAAAAAAAAATTATAGACAAATGTTTAGAATGAGCTCTTAGACTTGAAAAAAAGAAAAAAATTTGGAAGAAAAATTTAATTCAAACGATTTTTAGGAGTTTCCAGTCAATTTAAGCACTATTTACGAAAAATGTCATTTTGCGTATCCCGGCTCATGGAAGTCCCACAAAAAAAAATTATAGACAAATAGTGTTTAGAGTGAGCTCTTGGGCTTGAAGAAAAGCAAAAAAAAAATTTTGAAGAAAAATTTTATTTAATCGATTTTTAGGCGTTTCTGGTTGATTTAAGCATGTCATTTTGCGTATCCCGGTTCATGGAAGTCCCACAAAAAAAATATAGACAAACAGTGTTTAGAATGAGCCCTTGGATTTGAGAAAAAGCAAAAAAAAATTTTTAAGAAAATTTTTATTTAATGGATTTTTAGGCGTTTCCAGTCGACTTAAGCACTATTTACGAAAAATGTCATTTTGCGTATCCCGGTTCACGAAAGTCCCACAAAAAAAAATATTTAGACAAACAGGGTTTAGAATGAGCCCTTGGATTTGAAAAAAAGCAAAAAAAATTTTGAAGAAAATTTTTATTCAATAGATTTTTAGGCGTTTCTGGTCGATTTAAGCACTATTTACGAAAAATGTAATTTTGCGGATCTCCGTTCATGGAAGTCCCACAAAAAAATATAGATAAACAGGTTTTAGAATGAGGCTTTGGACTTGAAAAAAAAAGCAAAAAAAAAATTTTGAAGAAAATTTTTATTTAATGGATTTTTAGGCGTTTCCAGTCGATTTAAGCACTATTTACGAAAAATGTCACTTTGCGTATCCCGGCTCATGAAAGTCCCACAAAAAAAATTATAGACAAATAGTGTTTAGAATGAGCTCTTTGACTTAAAAAAAAAGCAAAAAAAAATTTTTGAATAAAAATTGAATTTAGCCCATTTTTAGGCGTTTCCAGTCGATGTAAGCACTATTTACGAAAAGCGTCATTTTGCGTATCCCGGTTCTTGAAAGTTCCACAAAAAAAAATTATAGACAAATAGTGTTCAGTATGAGCGACTTGAAAAAAAGTAAAAAAGAATTTTTGAAGAAAAATTTAATTTAACCGATTTTTAGACATTTCCGGTCGATTTACGTACTATTTACGAAAAATGTCATTTTGCGTATATCGGTTCATGGAAGTCCCACAAAAAAATTATAGACAAATAGTGTTCAGTATGAGCTCTTAGACTTGAAAAAAAGCAAAAAAAATTCTGAAGAAAAATTTAATTCAATCGATTTTTAGGCGTTTCCGGTCGATTTAAGCACTATTTACGAAAAATGTCGTTTTGCATATCTCCTCGGTTCCTGGTAGTCCCAGAAAAAAAATTATAAACAGTGTTTAGAATGAGCTCTTTGACTTGAAAAAAGCAAAAAAAATTTTTTGAAGAATAATTTAATTTAACCGATTTTTAGGCGTGTACAGTCGATTTAAGCACTATTTATGAAAAAAATAATTTTGCGTATCCCAGTTCATGGAAGTTCCACAAAAAAATATAGACAAATAGTGTTTAGAATGAGCTCTTGGACTTGAAAAAAAGCAAAAAAAATTTTTGGAAGAAAATTATAATTCAAACGATTTTTGGGTGTTTCCAGTCGATTTAAGCACTACTTACGAAAAATGTCATTTTTCGTATTCCGGTTCATGGAAGTCCCACAAAAAAAATTATAGACAAATCATGTTCAGAATGAGCTCTTAAACTTGAAAAAAGCAAAAAAAAAAAATTGGAAGAAAAATTTATTTTAATCGATTTTTACACATTTCATCCCTTAAGTAAATAATTTGTTTTTCGTGTCAAATGTTAATGAATTAATAATCGACTACGAGGTCATCTGCCTCCACATTTCTATAAATATATTATAAAATATTCAATGAATATCTACTTAACACACTTTTTGGAAGAGAAACAGTTGGCGCTCATAATGTTTATGGTAATAATAATATTTGGTGGCGCATCTGTGAGCTCTAGTAGATTTCTACTTTTTTTTTTGTCGGATTTCGCACCTTTCAAACACGGGCACGATTGAGCGATTAATCGACGAAATTGATTCCGTAATGGAATTTATGATTTAATTGGTTTCCAATTTTACGCTTGTTGTGCGCAATTATGCCGTACGTTACGTGTGCCCGCCGGTTTCGAATTGGTGCTTTGCTTGATGTGAAAGTGACAGCCCCGGGTTTATTATTGTTTATGGAATGGAAACGTTTTTTTGCTGGAGCAAAGGCCAGAAGAAATCAATGACTCGCGACTTATGACTTTATTAAATTAACGCGTTGCGGTCGTAAGAAATACAAGAAAAACTGCCTCGCAATAATTGTCTTTGATAAAGCGGAATTTGTTAAAAGAATTATTAACAAAAAAGTTTGTAGGTTAGATTTTGGGATATGTGTTTAGGTAGGTGTTCCTCAAGGAGCCACGATTCGCAAAAATTCGTTACAAGTTGAGCATTTTGGGATATGTATTTAGGTAGGTGCTCCTCAAGGAGCCACGATTCGCAACAAATTGTTATAAGTTGAGCGAGAAATGCGCCACATTTATTCGCCAAATGCTTGCGGCACGGTGGAACGATTTGTGCGCCATGCTGCGCCAACTCTTTCAACTAGTTTATTTTATCTAATTGTTAGTTGACGTAAGCTGCTTTTCATTTTGACGTGTCTCATATTGTTACTACAACCCACAAGACCAATAAACTCTTATCTTAACTCACATCCACCCATAGAAAGAAAAAAATATTCCGCTGCTGTTTCGCTCAAGTTATCTTACTAGCCTCCGCCGATCAAAACATATATAAAACCATTTGTATTTAGGTAGGTGTTCCTCAAGGAGCCACGATTCGCAAAAATATGTCACAAGTTGAGCGAGAAATGCGTCACATTTATTCGCCAAATGCTTGCGGCACGGTGGAACGATTTGTGCGCCATGCTGCGCCAACTCACATCACTACTTACTCAAATATTCCGCTGCTGTTTCGCTCAAATTTTCTCCTGTAGAACTTCCACTGGCCTCCGCCGATCAAAACATATATAAAAACCAGTCTAACAATTTTCTTATTTAAATGTCACGCGTCAAAATTTGAATGATAAACACCGACTTCCGCCGGCAATTAATCACCGAAAAAATACGTTCGCCACGCACACACAAAAATTCCTAGCGCTGTATCAGCGCCCGGATCTAACCCATTTACATGGATCTTATTGCTCATTCTGCGTGTTAATCGGCGATAAAATCACCGGTGTACCATTTTTTGTATGTGTGTGTGTGTTTGTGTGCGTACACCTATTTGAATCAGATAGACGAGGCTTGGGTAATCGATAGCTTCATATTTTATTCATTACCACATCAACACCATTAATAATATTTTTGTGACGGACGAAATAATCGCGCGCTCATGTGCACAGAAATCGAAAAAAGGCGGGAGATTACGTCGTGTCGTACATTCCTAGACGGTTTCATTAAGGGTACGTTGTTTTGACTTGTGACGAGTGACGAGTGACGGAAAGATTGGGTACACAAAACGGAAAGGTGTCTTCTTACGAGACGACGACCAAGTCTTTCTGCGCCTTGGAGGAATCTCGAAAGCAGGTGCGCTAGGTGTGGCCTTACCGAGCAAGCGGTATTTAATTGAATAATAAAACTTTATTGGCATAAACAATCAATCATATAAATTATAAGCAGTGATGGCTTGCGGGGTGAGTCATGGTTGGCTGAGGTAGCAGAGGTGGCAATACAGATAGGTAGGGTCAGTTGCAGAGATCTGTATTACCATCTCTGCTACTTCGGCCGTACAATGAGTGCCGCCACTGTTGGTAGGGTCGGTTGCAGAGATCTGTATTACTACTTCTTCTACCTCGACAGTATCATGAGTCACCACACGAGCCGCCACTGATATTAGGGTTGGTTGCAGAGGTCTGTATTACCACCTCTGCTACCTCGGTCATACCATGAGTCACCCAGATAGGTAGCATCGTTTGCAGAGATCTGTATTACCATCTCTGCTACCTCGGCCGTACAATGAGTGCCGCCACTGTTAGTAGGGTGGTTTCAGAGATCTGTATTACTACTTTTGCTACCTCGACCGTATCATGAGTCAACCCACGAGCCGCCACTGATATTAGGGTGGGTTGCAGAGGTCTGTATTACCACCTCTGCTACCTCGGTCATACCATGAGTCACCCAGATAGGTAGGGTCGGTTGCAGAGATCTGTATTACCACCTCTGCTACCTCGGCCGTACCATGAGTCACCCCGCGAACCGTCACTGATTATAAGCAAGCCAAGTGTTTCCCTGCTTTCCCGCTTTCTTTTCTTCTAAACTGCTTTTTATAATAACTAGGATTGTTAGAAATAATAAAAAAGTTTCACCGCGTGTTAAAAGAGAACCAAATTCAACAAATGCTCTTCATAAGTTACGAATTTTGCTGCTTACAATTTCGATGCACATTTAAAGTGACAATAGACCATGAAATTATAAATATAAAAAAAAAAATATAACATGATGGCCGCATCATATTTTTTTTTAAATTTAAAATTACACTGGATGCACCCAGAATGCGCATTTTGTGCCGCGATTGTTTTTCATCAAGCGCGGAATTAATTAAAGCCTCCGTTTGCGAGAGACCATAATTAGATCCTCATTAGCGCGCGGCGTAGATTAGGGGCGCTTTTGCCGAGAGGGATAATTAGCGGAAAAGGGTGTGAGCGGTCGTTAGGAGTTGATAGAGGACCACTTGACAGTTTTGCCGCTGGCCATCGGTGGTTATTATAAAAGCCATTTTAGAAAATGCATAAATTGATGAAATTACAACGAAAATCGGACAATACAAATAAATTTCAAGTGTAACAATTTGAAATTAAAACGGTCATATAAACGAACCTTGAGGTACATTGATAATTTACACTCTTTTTAGAATAGATTGAGTAACAACCCCCGCACTAACAGTAACGTAAGAAAAAAAAAATGAAAGGGTCCTATAAACCAACCTTGAGGTACATTAATAATGTACACGTTTCTTGTTTTAAAAGATTGAGTAATAACTCCAGCATTAACAGTAACAAAAAATCGTCATGTAACGACTACAAATTAAAACGGTCCTATAAACGAACCTTGAGGTACTTTGATAATTTACACACGTTTTAAAATAGATTGAGTAATTAAGTCCTGCACTAACAGTAACAAAAAAATTAAAATGCATTGAATTACCAAAGACAATTTTACACAAACTGAAAAAAAAAATTCGAGCGTACTTTTAAACGCGCCCCCTAGGGGTGTGGTCCACCCCTAGGGGGTGGGGGTTGATAACCAAAATCTAACAGTTTTCCTCATTTAGCGCCCTCTATACGTCTGCAAAATTTCAACTCTCTGCGACTTTTAGTTTCGCCGCAACGCGTTACACTTCGTTACTTACGAAACTTAAACGACGACTACTAATTAAAACGGTCCTGTAAACGAACCTTGAGGTACTTTGATCACTTGCACACTTTTTTAAAATAGATTGAGCAAATAACTCCTGCACTAATAGTAACAAAAAAATTAAAATGCACTCAATTACCGTAAAAATGAAAAATAAGTAATTTCAATGGTAAATAAAAATCAAAACGGTCCTATAAACAAACCTTAAAGTACATTGATAATGTACACGTTTTTATTTTAAATAGATTGAGTAATAACTCCAGCATTAACAGTAACAAAAAAGCGGCATGTAACGACTACAAATTGAAACGGTCCTATAAACGAACCTTGAGGTACTTTGATCACTTGCACATTTTTTTTAAATAGATTGAGTAAATAACTCCTGCACTAACAGTAACAAAAAAATTTAAATGCACTCAATTACCATAAAAATGAAAAATGAGTAATTTCAATGGTAAATAAAAATCAAATTATAAATTTAAACGGTCCTATAAACAAACCTTGAGGTACATTGATAATGTACACGTTTTTATTTTAAATAGATTGAGTAATAACTCCAGCATTAACAGTAACAAAAAAAGTAATAACGCCTGCACTAACCATAACAAAAACAGCGTCATGTAACGACTGCAAATTAAAACGGTCCTATAAACGAACCTTGAGGTACTTCGATAATTTGCACACTTTTTAAAAATAAAATGAGTAAGAACTGCTACACCAACAGTAACAAAAAAATAAAAATGCACTTAATTACCATAAAAATGAAAAATAAGTAATTTCAATGGTAAATAAAAATCAAATTCTAAACCAAACGGTCCTATAAAGAAACCTTGAAGTACATTGATAATGTACACGTTTTTATTTTAAATGGATTGTTTAATAACGCCTGCACTAACAGTAACAAAAAAAGCGTCATGTAACCACTGCAAATAAAAACGGCCCTATAAACAAACCTTGAGGTACTTGGATAATTTGCACACTTTTTAAAAATAGAATGAGTAAGAACTGCTGCACTAACAGTAACAAAAAAAAAATGCACTTAATTACCATAAAAAATAAAAATAAAGTAAAAAGTAAATTCAGTAGTAATTTCAGTAGTAAATGAAAATCAAGCTATGAATTAAAACGGTCCTATAAACAAACCTTGAGGTACATTGATAATGTACACGTTTCTGTTTTTAATAGATTGAGTAATAACTCTAGCATTAACAGTAACAAAAAAGCGTCATGCAATGACTACAAATTAAAACGGTCCTATAAACAAACCTTGAGGTACTTCCATAATTTACACACTTTTTAAAAATAGATTGAGCAATAACTCCTGCACCAACAGTAACAATAAGTAAAGAAATTTCAATAGTAAATGAAAATCAAACTATGAATTACAAGGTCCAATAACTAAACCTTGAGGTACATCGATACTTTTCACCATTTCTGCAATAGATTTTATAATAACTAATTTCGAACTGTAATCAAACCGAACGTAAGTGACAACGACGAATTATTATAATTATCATATGCAACCAGATGTACATAAAAGCGTGCAAATGGTTGCATACCACCACTTTTTTTAGATTAATAGATAGAGTAGTAAACTCCTGCAGTAACAGTAACAAAAAAGCGTCATGTAACAACTACAATTTAAAACGGTCCTATAAACAAACCTTGAGGTACCTCTATAATTTGCACACTTTTTAAAAATAGATTGAGCAATAACTCCTGCACCAACAGTAACAAAAAAAATAAAATAAAAACGCACGTAATTACCATAAAAATTTAAAATAAGTAAAGAAATTTCAATAGTAAATGAAAATCAAACTATGAATTAAAACGGTCCAATAACTAAACCTTGAGGTACGTCGATACTTTTTACCATTTCTGCAATAGATTTTATAATAACTAATTTCGAACTGTAATCAAACCGAACGTAAGTGACAACGACGAATTATTATAATTATCATATGCAACCAGATGTACATAGAAGCGTGCATATGGTTGCATACCACCACTTTTTTTAGATTAATAGATAGAGTAGTAAACTCCTGCAGTAACAGTAACAAAAAAGCGTCATGTAACAACTACAATTTAAAACGGTCCTGTAAACAAACCTTGAGGTACCTCTATAATTTACACACTTTTTAAAAATAGATTGAGCAATAACTCCTGCACCAACAGTAACAAAAAAAAAACGCACGTCATTACCATAAAAATTTAAAATAAGTAAAGAAATTTCAATAGTAAATGAAAATCAAACTATGAATTAAAAAGGTACGATAACTGAACCTTGAGGTACATCGATACTTTTCACCATTTCTACCAATAGATTTTATAATAACTAATTTCGAACTGTAATCAAACCGAACGTAAGTGACAACGACGAATTATTATAATTAACATATGCAACCAGATGTACATAGAAGCGTGCATATGGTTGCATACCACCACTTTTTTTAGATTAATAGATAGAGTAGTAAACTCCTGAAGTAACAGTAACAAAAAAGCGTCATGTAACAACTACAAATTAAAACGGTCCTATAAACAAACCTTGAGGTACCTCTATAATTTACACACTTTTTAAAAATAGATTGAGCAATAACTCCTGCACCAACAGTAACAAAAAAAAAAACGCACGTCATTACCATAAAAATTTAAAATAAGTAAAGAAATTTCAATAGTAAATGAAAATCAAACTATGAATTAAAACGGTCCAATAACTAAACCTTGAGGTACATCTACCATTTTCACCATTTCAACCAATAGATTTTATAATAACTAATTTCGCACTGTAATCAAAACGAATGTAAGTGACAATGAGGAATTATTATAATTATCATATGCAACCAGATATACGCAGAAGTGTGCATCTAGTTGCATACCACTGAGGTCTCTCTCTCTCTCTAGCGTAAGTGATAGAAACTTGTGTTTTAATACTTAAATAGAGCGTGCGGTCGAGAGTAGTCTTTAATTTGTCATTTGGTCGTGAGTGTCAAGAGATAATGATTATTCTTATCGTATGCAATCATGTGTACGTAGAAGATTGCATCTGGTTGCATACTACTGAGGTCTCTCTGTAACATAAAAAATAAACACTTAAATCGTGCGGTCGAGAATTGTCAAGTGTTTATAATTTGTCATTTTGTGTATCGAGGAAAAATTATTATTGTTATCGTATGCAACCATGTGTACGTAGAAGTGTGCATCTGGTTGCATACCACTGAGGTCTCTCTCTAGCGTAACTGATAGAAACTTATGTTTTAATACTTGAATAGAGCATGCGGTCGAGAGTTGTCTTTAATTTGTCATTTGGTCGTGAGTGTCAAGAGAGAATGATTATTGTTATCGTATGCAACCATGTGTACGTAGAAGACTGCATCTGGTTGCATACCACTGAGGTCTCCCTGTAACATAAAAAATAAACACTCAAATCGTGCGGTCGAGAATTGTCAAGTGTTTATAATTTGTCATTTTGTGTATCGAGGAAGAATTATTATTGTTATCGTATGCAACCATGTGTACGTCGAAGCGTGCATATGGTTGCATACCACTAAGGTCTCGCTCTAGCGTAAATAATAAAAACCTATGTTTTCATACTTAATAGACCGTACGATCTAGTAGTCTTTAAGTTGTCATTAAGTGTCAAGAGAGAATTATTATTGCTATCGTATGCAACCATGTGTACGTAGAAGCGTGAATATTGTTGCATACCACTGAGGTCTTCCTCTCGCGTATATAATAATAACTTGTGTTTTAATACTCAAATACACCGTGCTGTCGAGAGTTGTCGGTTGTCTTTAATTTGTCATTTGGTCGTGAGTGTCAAGGGAGAATTATTATTGTATCGTATGCAGCCATGTGTACGTAGAAGCGTTCATCTGGTTGCATACCACTGAGGTCTTCCTCTCGCGTAAATAATATAAACTTATGCTTTAATACTTAAATATACTGTGCTGTCGAGAGTCGCCAGTTGTCTTTAATTTGTCATTTGGTCGAGAGTGTCAAGCGAGAATTAATATTGCTATCGTATGCAACCATCTCTACGTAGAAGCATGCATCTGGTTGTATATCACTGAGGTCACCCTCTCGCGTAAATAATATAAACTTATGTTTTAATACTTAAATAGACTGTGCTGTCGAGAGTTGTCAGTTGTCTTTAATTTGTCATTTGGTCGTGAGTGTCAATGGAGAATGATTATTATTATCGTATGCAGCCATATGTACATAGAAGCGTGCATATGGTTGCGTACCACTGGCCTAAATAATAAAAACTGATGTTTTAACCCGCCATTGGTGACGCAAATTTAATGGTGACGCCGGTCTCACGCACCGGGGTTTTCAACTGAAAATTTTTCGAAACGTGTTACTAATAGTTCATGTTTTTTTTTAATTTATGCTCTTTGACAATAAAACAAAGATATTTAATCAATTTAAGTTCTGCAATGCGGCAGCTACTCGAAATTGCAACAAAAAACAATAACGGAGAATAAAGTTATTCGACAAACCCGGTCTCACAGACCAGTAGGTCACCATTGGCGGGTTAATACATAAATAGACCGTGCTGTCGAGAGTTGTCAGTTGTTTTTAATTTGTCATTTGGTCGTGTGTGTCACGGGAAAATTATTATTGTTATCGTATGCAACCATGTATACGTAGAAGCGTGCATACGGTTGCATACCACTAGCGTAAATAATAAAAAAACTTATATTTTAATACCTAAATAGACCGTGCGATCCAGAGTTGTCGGTTGTCTTTATTTTGTGAGAATAGAGTAGCATTTTGGTAGGTGTGAACTTTTTCGCCGATAAATTGATCATCAACTCGCCGTCCGCACGATAAATCACGTACTTTTCCGGCGAGATATGACGCCGTGTAATTTCGCTGTCATAATTAAAGTAATTAATTTGGCGAGCGAAGACGGCAATTATCCGCCGAGATTGCGGACGTCTCGTTGTCATTTTCATTTTGTCGCCGTCGAGGTTCATTTCATTGTGTTCTCGCCCGTCCGTGTGTTGTTCGGATGCCACCCAGGTCGACGGTGGGGCCCCTCTTGATCGTCCTCGTTTAGGGTGTGCAATTATTTCGCAGTTACGGGGGAGCATTACGAGGGGGAGGAGCATGTAAATGGCGCGTTTGTGTCCTAAATGGGAGTATGAATTGATAAGTGAATGAACCTCATTTAAATATACTCGGTATATTGTCGGGATCTTCAGCTCACACCAAATCGAGTTGTGTTTGCATAATATGCGGCACAAAAATAGGCAACCTAAGATGCACGTAGATCGCATTACTCATTCATCGAGAGTTGATGACGGTATGAAACTTTTTTTGTATACTTCTTAGCTTCCAATAAACTGGATAATGTATAATCGTTCAATCTCAAATTGGCCAGTTGCGCCGTGGGCGTAGAGTGGCGCAAGGCCAGTAGTATAATACGGAGTGCGTCCGTTAAGGAAATTCAATGACAAAAATGATCGTAATCTCTTGATTATATTAATATCTAAGAAATAAAGATACGATACTAAAATGCGTGACAGATGATGTAACTTTGACAGCTGATAATTTCAACTTAACCAAGAAATGACGTATTTTACATGAAAACAAACTTTTCTTCTTATTTTGTCCATTCTTTGCAATTTCATGGAAAATCTGAACTTCTCACGTGAAAAATGTCAAAAAAAAGATGCGGTACTAAAATGCGTGACAGGTGTTGTAACTTTTACAGCTGGCAATTTTAACTTAACCGAGAAATGACGTTATTTTACATGAAAACAAACTTTGCTTCTTATTTTGAACATTCTTTGCAATTTCATGGAAAATCTGAACTTCTCACGTGAAAAATGTCAAAAAAAAGATGCGGTACTAAAATGCGTCACAGATGATGTAACTTTGACAGCTGTCAATTTTAACTTAACCGAGAAATGACGTTATTTTACATGAAACCAAACTTTGTTTCTTATTTTGTAAATTCTTTGCAATTTCATGGAAAATCTGAACTTCTCACGTGAAAAATGTCAAAAAAGAAGATGCGGTACTAAAATGCGTGACAAATGATGTAGCTTTGACAGCTGTCAATTATAACTTAACCGAGAAATTACGTTATTTTACATGAAAACAAATTATTTTGAACATTCTTTGCAATTTCAAGGGAAATCTGAACTTCTCGCGTGGAAAATGTCCAAGAAATTAAGAAGCGGTACTAAAGTGCGTGTCGAATAATGCGATTTTGACAGCTTTCCGTTTTTAACCTACAAATAAGGTTTTTTCTGCATGAAAACAAAACCAGCTTCTCATCGTCTGCAATATTTGCAATTTCAGAGTGAATCTCACGTGGAAAATGTACTACTTATGTACGTGTCAAATAATGGAATTTTGACAACCGTTACATTTTATTTAACCTAGAAATCTCGAATTGTTTACGTGAAAACGAAATTAGCTTCCCATTTTTAAGTAATTTTAAAGGAAATCTGAGCTTTTCAAATAGAAAATGTTTGCGGTACTATAATACGTTTCTAATGATGTAATTTTCACAGCTGTTAATTTGTATCTAACCTAGAAACAACGCTTTTTCTTCATGACAAAAAAAATTATCTTAAATTTTCTTACGTGGAAAATATACTACTAATATACGTGTCAAATAATCTAATTTTGACAACCGTTACACTTTATTTAACCTAGAAATCACGAATTTTTTACATGAAAACAAAATTAGCTTCTCATTTTTAAGTCATTTTAAAGGAAATCTGGGCTTCTCAAATAGAAAATGTTTGCGGTACTATATGATGTAATTTTGACAGCTGTTAATTTTTATCTAACCTAGAAACAACGCTTTGTCGTCATGAAAAAAAAAATATCTTGAATTTTAACTTCTCACGTGTAAAATATACTACTAATATTCGTGTCAAATAATCTAATTTTGACAACCGTTACATTTTATTTAACCTAGAAATCACGATTTTTTACATGAAAACAAAATTAGCTTCTCATTTTTAGGTAATTTTATAGGACATGTGAGCTTCTCAGATAGAAAATGTTTGCGGTACCATATGATGTAATTTTGACAGCTGTTAATTTTTATCTAACCTAGAAATAACGCTTTTTCTACATGAAAAAACATTATCTTCTCAGTTTTCCCGCATTCTTTGCAATTTCGAGACGAATCTGAGCTTCCTACACCGAAAATGTTCGGGAAGAACAGATCCGGTACGAAAATACCTGTCAAATAATGTAATTTTTGCAGCTGTCACTTTGTATCCAACGTTTCTTTTTTGGCATACAAATAAAATTAGCTTCTCATTGTCTATATTATTTGCAATTTCAAAAGGAATTTGAGCTTCTCGTGTGGAAAGATGCGCTACGTGTCAAATATTCTAATTTTGATAAGTGTTACATCTTATCTAACCTAGATATAACGATTTTTTTTACATGAAAATAATTTTTAAACGATTTTAAAAGAAATCTGAGCTTCTCACCTAGAAAGTGTTCAGATAGAAAATGTGCGGTACTAAAATACGTGTGTAATAATATAATTTTGACAGCTGTCAATTTATATCTAACCTAGAAACAACGTTTTTTTAACATAACAAAGTTTCTCAGTTTTCCTACATTCCTTGCAAAACGTAAGAAAATGTTCATATTTAAGTGATGTCTAAAGCTGTTTTACTTGTATTGCAAGCCATTAAAATTTACAATTTAAATGTCCACACGGCCGTAAAAACTGATTAAAATGTAAATATCCTAAAGTATCCACGACGGAACATTTGTCTCGCGACATACAGCTGCTTCCATTGAAAAAAAAACTTTCTCATAATGAATTAAATTAAAGATAAATTAAACGCCTTTCCTAGAAGTCCAACAGGACGTGCTATAAGAACGTATTTACCATTTTTAAATATCACCTCAAATAACGAAGTTATAAAGAAAAACGGAAATCAGTTTTCTGGAGCCGAAAACAAAAACATTTTTTAAAATGGATTAATGTAATTATATCGTGTAAGCGACAAAATTTTGTTTCAGAGTTGCCTGTGAGATAAATGAGGTATATCGTGTATTATTACGTCATGAGACTATTGAATTAGATTTAATTAATCTCAGACATGACTGCTATGTTTCTCTCTCTCAGGTAACAAAATGCTGTGGCTCACACCTTATTAATCAATTCTATGGAAATCCGAGTTGATGAATTCGTTAATTAAAACGAGATTAAACGATGTGCATATATTTTTGTTTAAGATTAAGAGATTTAACAATTACAAAAAAAAATAATTAAGGAAATAACAGTTCGCCCGCCGCCATTGTTCTGTAACACAATCGGACCGTAATTGTATTCCTCCTTTAAATTATAAGTTTACACGTAGTTAATGATGGGTATGGTTTGGGGGCACGAAACGTGCAGGTACCATTCGGGTCCACCGGTCCGGGTGGCTCCATCTATCAGGAGGTGGCGTAACTTTCGTAATCGGTGCTGACACCTGTGGGCGGCGCTTAGATTCAATTAGAAATTTAATTTGAATTCCGCTATGTTTTTTCGTTTATTTTTCAAAGCCCAAATTCCTATATCGAATTTTAATCTATAACACGATTTCTTGTTAATTTGCTTTTATGACAAACTTGTCAAGAAGGTTAACAACACACCTTACTAACGAGTGTCTAACAATTATTGTCGTCCCGGGTGGCTGTGGAATCAAACATGAATGTCGATTCTTACTTTGCATTCATTCATTTGTTGTCTGACGGCCAATATTTGAGACTTCAAAGTAAATAGATCGTAATTTTGCAAAATAAGTCAATTATAAATATTTGAGGCGTCAAGGATCGACATTAATGTTTGATTTCACAGATACCCAGGTCGAAGCTTCGAAAATAAAAAGCTAAAACACACCTTCGACATTGTTAACGTTTAATTCCAAACTTTTTAATATCCTAATTTTTAAAGACAGTTTGTTTCCAAGTAAGAATCATTTTTGTATTTGCCTTTCATCAATTTGACATCTTGTAGAGATTCTTTTATTCATAATCTTATGTTATATGATCTTTTATAAAAATGTTTCTACACCAATACCGTGAGATCGAAAAAAAAAATAGTTTAAGCAGGTCATGAACAAAAAGCCGCATGTCTTGTCTTCTTAAATTTGACAATCATTGTTGACACTGACAAGTCAAACTTAGCGTCTTGTAAAATCAAAACAGACCTTCGCAACTGTTAACATTTAATTTCAAACTTTTTAATATTCCAATTTTTATTTAAAGACTATTTCCAAACAAGAGTATTTAATTTTTGTATTGCCTTTCATCGATTTGACATTTTGCACAGATTCTTGTATTCCTAATCTTTTGATCTTTTATAAGAATGTTTCTATAGTAATGCCGTGAGAACGGAAAAAAAAGTCAAAGCAGGCCATGAACAAAAGGCCGCATGTCTTTTCTTTGATAATAATTATTGACACTGACAAAGTCTTGAAGTTTGAAGTTTTTTTTATCAACTGTAAAAAGACATCGGCTTTTTATTCATGACTTGCTTTGATTAATGTTTGCAGTAGAGATGGATAACGCATGAGCGAGTCGATTAAAAGCGTCGACTCCTAGAAATGATTTGATAGTCAAGTAACTCGTGTGTAGATGTCCTGACTCATTCAAAATTTTGAAAGTGAGGGTTTTTGTTTGTTCTTCCTTATGTTTTCAGTGTAAATTACAATATTTTCAAAGCGATTTTTCTTGAATAAAATACATTTTTTAATGAAAAACTTGTAAACAGTTATGAAGTAGTCTGGCCGCGCTATGAAGGCGTCTGAGGTGATTAACGAAGGGTTAGAAGTGATTGGATATTTTGTTACTTTACACTCACAGATGTTTACGCTTTACTTGCTAGGTATTGGTGCACTATCGCCTTCTATTTATAAATCAGTGGTTCTTGAAAGGTTACAGATACTTTGGAAATAAATGTGCATGCAGCCCAACATCTTATGTTCGCTTATTGAGGACCTCAGGACTCCCAACACACAAATGAGGGCGGTCCAAGTTAATCACCTCAGATGCCTTCATAGTGCGGCCAGACTTTATTCAATCAATTTGACAGAAACCAACAGCGCGTCACTTTTTTTTATTTCATGGCAACCATTATTTTCGTTAAAATTATCATTTTTATTTTATTATTTTTTCGGGTTTTTATTAACCCATTTTTTCCCACTGTTCCATTAGTGGAACATCTATATTTTCGAAGAATTGCACGTGCACTAGCGTACTGCGTTGTTTGTTTATGATAAATTTATGATTTGTAAGACCACTGTGCACTAAAGGAAAACGCACGATTGCCGTTTGAATTTTTTGTGTTAAGAAATTTGAAAAAAAAATCGTTGAGCAAAAACGGGTTAATGCAAAAAATAAATCATTTTTACTCTACGAAACATTTATTTACATGTTTACTCTAAAATGCTCGGGGAAGATAATAATCCAATATAAAGGAATTAACATTGAAAATCCTATGTTCCGTTTTGTTCCACTACACCCTGTATATTATTTTAAGTTATTTGCTAATTTTCGAAGTATTCCGTAAATAAGACTAACAAAGCATGATAAATAAATAAATAAAATCGTATTATTTAAAACTTTTATCACTGCGTTTTATTTGTTTTTAAATTATTTCCCGGTGTCTGGAGTGCCCGAAAATTTAAAAATGTATAAATATGAACCATTTATACATTTTTAAATTTTCGGGCACTCCATTTAAAAAAAAGAACATTTAGCACTAAATATTTTCAAATAAAATGTCGTGCTTATGCAGAAAGAAGAATTGAAAGGCTTTTGGTAAAATTTCGTACACCGGAAGTGGATGTATTTTTCAGTAATTTTTTAAATACCAATAATATTTTGAAGGTAACAAAAAGGTGGATATTTTTTGTTCATAAATGAAAATGACTTTGAAAAAAATTAATAAATATAAAAAATATTGAAAACCGTATTTTCATTAAATCCGAGAAAATAATATGATGGCCACATCACAATATTTCTTTTTTGCTCGTCAACTTTTCCAGACAACTACATTTTTACCTTGTTTAATCAAGAGTCAAGAGTCACTTCAATAATCGACCCTCAACGATTAGTCCATTCACAGAAAGAGTCATTTCGTCCATCTTTAGTCTATAGATTAAAAATTAGAGTTTTGGAAGTGAGGACCTTCTTTTTGTTCTTTATATCAAAGCAAAAAAAAAAAATAATTAGAATATTGGTGGCTGAATGGTTAATGTCAAACTCAAAAAAAATTTTTATCGGAATATTAGTGGCTGAATGGTTAAGGTGAAAGCCAAAAATATATTTATTGAAATATTGGTGGCTGAATGGTTTATGTCGAAGCCGAAAGGAAAATATTTATCGGAATTTTAGTGGCTGCATGGTTAATGTCAAAGCAAAAAAAAAATATTTATTGAAATATTGGTGGCTGAATGGTTTATGTCGAAGCGGAAAGGAAAATATTTATCGGAATTTTAGTGGCTGAATTGTTAATGTCAAAGCCAAAAAAAATTAATTGGAATATTGGTGGCTGAATGGTTAATGTCAAAGTCAAACATTTTTTTATCGGAATATTAATGGCTGAATGGTTAACGTCAAAGCCAAAAAAAAAATATTTATTGAAATATTGGTGGCTGAATGGTTTATGTCGAAGCGGAATCTTGGATGTATTTTTCGGTAATTTTTTAAATACCAAGAATATTTTGAAGGTAACAAAAAGGTGGATATTTTTTGTTCATAAATGAAAATGACTTTGAAAAAAATTAATAAATATAAAAAATATTGAAAACCGTATTTTCATTAAATCCGAGAAAATAATATGATGGCCACATCACAATTTTTCTTTTTTGCTCGTCACTTTTTCCAGACAACTACATTTTTACCTTTTTCAATCAAGAGTCAAGAGTCACTTCAATAATCGACCCTTAACGATCAGTCCACTCACAGAAAAAAGTCATTTCGTCCATCTTTAGTCTATAGATTAAAAATTAGAGTTTTGGAAGTGGGGACCTTCTTTTTGTTCTTTGGTATGTTTTCAGGTTAAATTGCAAAAAATTTTGAATTGAGGACCATTTATTTTTTATTTTTGTTGCACATCACTTTTTCCAGACATACTTTTTACCTTTTTCAACACAATCAAGAGTCACTACAACACAGTCGACTCTACGGTGGTAATATAATATAATATTCGTTGAATTACACATAACATTGTTTTATTGCTACAGTTTTTTTTTTTGCATGGATTTGACCATTCAGCCACTAACGATGGTATAATTTAGCAGCACCTTAAATAACATTAACATTAGAATGTACAAGGACACTCTTCACGCCAAGGGGTATATCAAGGCGGCTTGAAACACAAACACAAAGAGATTGCTACAGTTGTCAGCAATTTTTAAGGTGTCAATGATTATTCTACTCGCAAAAAAGTCATTTCGCCCACCTTTAGTCTATTGTCTAAAAACTAAAATTTTGGAAGTGTGGAAGGACCTTTATTCCTGTTTTTTTTTTGTTCATCACTTTTTCCAGTCATACTTTTCACCTTTTTCAAAAGAGTCAAGAATGATCGACTCTTAGCGATTAGTCCACTCACTCCACAAAAAAGTCATTTCGCTCATCTGTACTCTATAGATCAAACCTCAACGTTTGTTCCCAATTTCTAGTATATAAGCGGTAATTGTAAAATGTAAAACCATTATTTTTCATCTATTTTTTTTTGAGTAATCGCAAACAATATGTAAAGATTGACAGCTACGTCTCAAGTGAAATATTGGTGTAGTCGGGGGTCCCGCAAGGGTCTCATATAGGTCCGTTATTGTTTGTAGTCTTTATAAATGACATAATGGCTAATCTTAACTTCTGTTCAGGCCTATTGTACGCGGATGACTTAAAACTCTATGCCATAGTAAAAAATCCAGATGATGCAGCTCTTATTCAAAATGATCTCAATGAGATCTCTAATTGGTGTGCTAGGAACAATCTGTTGCTAAATATGGAAAAATGCAAAACTATATCGTTTTACAGATGTAAAAATGCAATAATCGTCGATTACTCTATTAACGACACTATATTGGAACGAGTGGAGGATATTACCGACTTGGGGGTTATTTTCGATAAAAAAATGAATTTTATTTCACATATTCATTATACAGTCAATAAGGGTCTGAAGCTTTTGGGCTTCATATCAAGAATAGGCGCGGATTTATCACTCAATGCAATTCGATGCTTATATTTGTCACTAGTTCGCTCAGGTCTGGAATATGCATCATGCGTATGGTCCCCTCATCAGCAATATTTAAAAGACGAACTTGCTAAGGTTCAAAATAAGTTTTTACGTATAGCTGCCTTTAAATTACATATCCCGATTGACACTTTAAATTACACTCATCTTAGTGGCCATCTAAATATCACTTCCTTACAGGATCGCCACATAATTGCAGATTTGCAATTTTTGTTTAAAGTTGTCAATGGGATTTTGGACTGTCCAGAAATTCTGGAAAATATTACTTTTAATTATCAAGGCAGTGGTACTATTACCCGAAGCAAAGATACTTTTCGTTTGTCTCTTCATAGAACCAACTACGGTTACCACAAACCACTTACAAGAATGATGAGAATGGCCAACAAATTGCAGAGGAGCAATAATTTTTTTATTTTTGGCTTTAGTAAGGAGTCCTTTACCAGAGGCCTACGCGTTATTGACCTGAGCGTGATTAATGATTAATAATTAATGATTAGTGTCAACGTGTTTAAACTACCACTGTGCTATTATTAAATTATAATGTATTTATTTATTTTATCAATGTTAATTATTGTTGTATTGTCACTTAATTTAACTGCGGTACTATTTATCGGTGTAATACTAATGTATTTTGAAATGTTTTATATTCAAAAGGGTGAATCCCGTGAATAAATGAATTATTATTAATTATTATCTACCTGTGAAGCCACTGTGTGGTGGAACAATTATTGTAGAACAATAAAATTAATTTGAAACCATACACTGTGTTAGTGTTTTATTAAATGATACCAAAGGTATTGGTTTTGACAATTTTTCCAAAGGTCTTTCGGCCCTTAGTAAATATTTGTTTTGATAATTTTTTCTACAGATTTACCTATTAGAAATCCGATATTACCTCCTCAGAAGATTGTCTAGTAATATAAATTAATTAAAAATAATATTATGTTATGGGTGTTTGATTACTTTCAAAGGTATGTGAATATTTTTTTTTAAACATAAACGTTTACCGTCGGTAAAAGTTACGGCCGGGCATTAGCATTTAACATAGGAGTTAATTTCGTGAACGGCCCATAAAATGGAAGCCGATTTGAATATTTATCGCCGTAATTAATTCGCCTAGGTGTTCTACAAATTATCAGCGGTTTAACGACATTCCAATTAAGCGAAATATCAAACGGGAAAGGCGAGCCCCCGCGGCGACTTTATTACTGACCTGAGCTGGGTCGGTCGCTGTACCTGGTGCAGTACACCCAGGCGGGCCACAGCATCGGCTGGCTCCCGGACGACTCCTTCGCCGGCTTCTCCTGGTCGGCCTTGCTGAGATCCACGGGCCCGGTGGTCGACGTCGCCGGCGACGCGGACGTCTCCTCGAAACTGTTCCGCACCGTCTCCGGCAGCACCTTCTTCGGACGCGCTTTGCGTATGTTGATCGGGTCGGTGATCCGCCGCCCGAAGTCCGCCTTCAGGATGTTATCGATCGAGAACTTCAGGTTGCCGTTCGCGGGCTCGTTGTTGTTCTCGTTTTTCTGCCGGAAGTAGAAGTGTTTGGTCTCCGGTTTCGGGCTCTGCGGAGAGTCCGGCTCCGACGCGTACGCTTTCGGGCTGAAGTTCGATTCCGGGGAAGTCGGGTTGGATTTCTCGGAGATGCGGAAGGGAAACCCCGGCGATTCCGGCAGGGATTTCGTGCTGGCGGGACTGAGCCGGTGGCTGCCGGGACTGGAGGGATCCGACTTGTAGCAGCCCCCGGCGCTCGGATCCAGCGTGGAGTTCGTGATCTTCGAGATCGCGTTCAGGTGGCTCTCGATGTTCTTGAAGGAGAGGTCGCCCTCGTGCGCCGAGGCCGGGTTCTCGTTGCCGACGGAGAGCACGGTGTCGTCGCTGCAGCAGCTGTTGTTGTCCAGGTTCGGCGACTCCCTGCCGTAATCGTTCGAGTCCATCGAGATCGAGCCGTCGTTGCTCTCCAGGTTCCTCCCGAAGTGGCCCGAAGACACCAGGTTGCTAGTCAGGGCTGCCATCCCGGCGAACTCACATACGCACCTAACCTATCGTCGGTCCACCGAACACGAACAAATCACAGCACCATTCCGTCCGAATTAAAACGCCGTATGATCAATTAAGAAAAAAAAAACCAGAAAACCACTGAAACCCAGAAGCAGCGCCTAGTTCGATCTAACCACGACGAGATACTAGGTTATTCTGAAGGCAAGAAGAAGCATTTGGGCGGGGTTTGAAACGCGCGGGGCGTCGCCGCCGCTTCCCCTCCCGCCAATCGGCGCGCTCCTCGCCCGGCTTTACGGGTTATTTACGCTTCGCCGAGAGCCGCCGTGGTGGGGGGGAGCAGGCAGGCAGTCGTGCACTTCATATTCATGTAAAATATATCCTTATTTATCGTTATGATTAGCTTCGATTGCATTTTTACCCGGATCGGTGACGTCTTGTTCGCTGGATCAATCGAAGTCGATGCGATACATAACCTCAATTTTTGGTTAAAACGGATTTCCGCCGTCGGACGTCGGGGTTACTCTATTTCGCTAGAAATTCCGCACGGGATCGTGTGTGCGTACGCGTAAGTGCAACTTACCGGTTCTCCGTCGGCGATCGCATCTCGTTTTCTTCCAGTTATCGATTCACTGTTTCCGCCCGAAGTCGTCGTCGTCGCCGTCATCCGCGTCGGTGTTTTATCGTTTCCCACGCCCACTCTGTCGTTGTGTAATTGTAGACGCGGCCCGACCAGATGTGAAATATTTTCATTCGAATCTAATCGATATTACCCAATATCCACTTTACCGTTTTGATTTAACATCGTTAAATTTCGTATACTACATCCACCCATCAGCGGGGTGACTCGTGGTACAGCCGAGGTAGCAGAGGTGGTAATACAGATCTCTGCAATCGACTCTACCTACGGGATGACTCATGTTACGGTCGAGGTAGCAGAGGTGGTAATACAGATCTCTGTAACCGAACCTACCATCAGTGGGGACTTGCGGGATGACTCGTGGTACGGCCGAGGTAGCAGAAGTACTAATACAGATCCCCGCAACCAACCCTACCATCAGTGGTGGTTCGTGGGGTCACTAATGGTACGGGCGAGGATAGGCGCGCACCCAGAAATTTGGCTTCGGGGGGCTCACGCATATTATAACTCAAATACAGACATATGTGACTACTGAAAATCCGTGAAAATCAGGGGCGGTTCGTTATCTAGAGCCAAGGAGCCATGGCACTACCTGCAGATTCAAGCTCAGCGAGAATTTTTTAATTCATACTTAAAACACTTTTTCGCCATTGTAAATGTTAAACAACGCCCGTATATTTGTAATGAATAGAGAAAAATCGCAATTAACGGCGCGCCGTTAACGGTGCCAGTTTCCATCTGGCACGGCATTTCGTTAGGATATGTCACAGAGCATTAAGGATAAAGAGGGACAGTTCAATGTTAACTTTTGGAAACGCCATCAGCGCCGTCTGCGAGTCATCTGGCCAAACACATCCAGCCAGCGGGAAATTTAAAACTGCGACTTTACAATTCATTTTTGCAAGTGTTTCGAACTTTTTGGTTCTCATCAGTGCGACGCATCCAAATAAAAGCGGAAATCGCAGACACTTGCTTTATAAAGAGCTTAGACTTAATCAAACGCAAAAAGTAAAGTCCTAAATGATGTTGAAGGGGATTCGCTTGAAATTTTTTCTACAGGAATTAATAAATACCTAAAAAGTGGTCCTCACAAATGTGCATAACTTTTGAAAGTGGAATTTTTTTAGAGTAATACATTCAATGGAATTAACCCATTCATCTCTGCGATTAGGACACTTTATTTTTTATATTTGTATCGCAGGTATAAACGTTACTGCAATACGGTGCCTTAAGAGTACTTAATTTACCCATTGCACACTCTTTCAGGTTTAAGGATATTAACTTGAATTTGAATTATAAATATCTGGCCAAATAACAATTCAACTCCTGACGTTAATGAGGTTATGTACGTCTAAAAAGGCCGGCAATTTGATAAGAAATAGATGTTGTCATATCTCATTTGTAAAATTATTCAAAAGTCTATTTTGCTTTAAAAATTTATCAAATAGACTTAAACAAACAATTAACACTAGTGGACTTTGAATATTACCAGATATTTGGATGTTCTTAAATACCTAAAATAAATTTAACCAACAAAAATATGACCATATTGCTTGGTTACAAAGATTTGTACATAGATTTGGCAGCGTTGCATTGCGTTAGTTGGGCCGGATGACTGAGATGGCGTGGATGTCGCGTTTCCAATTCTCCCTATTCAATTAACCCCCCCTGGGATATGTGCATCCATGGTGAAGTTAGCGGTTGGAGGGGTGCAGGAGAGGTCGTTTACAGAACATGCATTTTGTGCCAAACAAATTCTGGCTCATCTCGCGTGCGTGACAACGATATTGTATAAGTGGCTCCACCACCAACATGTTCCACGAGCCGCTACTGGTGAGAATTATATTAAATAAACATGTAACATAGCAATGACATTACAATTAATAACAATTCCAAAAAACACTATTTTCCTAGGGCCAGAGTTGGTGGTTATCACGCGATATACAGGGTGTTTCAGAGCTCTGGGAACGGTCAATCACGTCCTTATTTGTCAAAATTTCGAAAAATGTTTTATACAAAAGTTGTGTATAATAGCGAGCTGCACGCCCTAAAAATATTTAAATTTATACAGGGTGTCTCATAACAAAGTTACAGACCAAACTTTTGTTTTTTTTTTATGGGACACCCTGTATTTTTTGTCATTTTTGAATTATATGGAGCAAATAAAGGTGAGTTACTTTAATACTCCCTATACCTATTGTTTGCCGTTTTCGAAATATTTGAAGATTTGTTGAAATGCATGGTCCGGGTGAAATTTTATTTTTGCCCCAGTGATTGACGTTGAACGATTAAAATCATTTTAATTATTTACTTGAAGGTTCGAACTATAGAGCCAACCATGATTTCATACAAAAAATTATACAGGGTGATAAAAAAATTAGGTAGAAAAACCCAAATTATAAAGTTGAATAACTTCGTTTTTTCAAATGGCACACCCTGTATTTAGTAACGTATTCCTAAGTAGAATCCAATTATCTTTCAGATTGTATAAGGGTTCCCTGTTCCTAATCTCAATAGTTTTCTTGCATTCGGCGATTATCCAATAATCTTTCAGATTATAATAATTATTCCTGATATGATAATCGCCGAATGCAAGAAAACTATTGAGATTAGGAACAGGGAACCCTTATACAATCTGAAAGATAATTGGATTCTACTTAGGAATACGTTACTAAATACAGGGTGTGCCATTTGAAAAAACGAAGTTATTTAACTTTATAATTTCGGTTTTTCTACCGCATTTTTTTTATCACCCTGTATAATTTTTTGTATGAAATCATGGTTGGCTCTATAGTTCGAACCTTCAACCAAATAATAGAAATGATTTTAATCATTCAACGTCAATTACTGGGGCAAAAATAAAATTTCACCCGGACCATGCATTTCAACAAATCTTCAAATATTTCGAAAACGGCAAACAATGGGTATAGGGAGTAATGAAGTAACTCACCTTTATTTGCTCTATATAATTCAAAAATGACAAAAAATGCAGGGTGTTCCATTTAAAAAAACATAAGTTTGGTCTGAGACACCCTGTATAAATTTAAATATTTTTAGGGCGTGCATCTCACTATTATACACAACTTTTGTATAAAACATTTTTCGAAATTTTGACAAATAAGCAAGTGATTGACCGTTCCCAGAGCTCTGAAACACCCTGTATATATTTTTTTATGAAATATTCCAACGTTAAAGCGTTTAAATTTAATTGACTGGTTATATTATTTGTTTGGAATATGAAATAACAATAAAAATTGAGAAGCGAAAAATTCTTAGGGGGGGGATAATTAACCCCCCCCCTTTAGAACCGCTACTGCCGCAACATCTAACCAGCCGACGCTTATCCCTATTTGCGCGGGATAAACCAGTAGACTCTCTATTGATTCGCCCTCACTGTCCACCGTTTTTCTTTTTCTCTTAAAATAAATACAGTCCATTTTGTTCGATTATTCGTTTGTTAAGTACAGTTGGTCCTTCGAACCGGATCATCTCAAAATCCTCATCTAACAATCTTCAACCGTTTTCGCACGTGACCGTAAATAAAATTGCGCAAAAGCTTTCGGTGGAGTTTTAAGGACTCGTCACGACTGGTTAATCGAAATCGTAGTTTTCCTTCAAACGAGCGAGCAAATAATTACACTTAATACTTCCCGGTAAGAGCATTACGGGACGAAGCGAAACAATATAATAAAAGCGAAACAATTGTTACGCATAAAGTGGGATTCATCCGATGGCAATTAACAGTTGTAATTTTTTTAACGGTCGCATTCTGTCGACGAGTACTTCTGCGAAAACCCGATCGCGTCCTCTATACACTACCTGTGTATGTGTGTGAAAGAGAGAGAGAGAGAGAGAGGTATAAAAAAAATGATTGTGTCGAGATTGACTCGGAGCGAGTTTCAAGAAACTGAAAATCACGATGATGGTAAAACGTCACTTAATGATGCTGTCGGATAATAACAATGGAGGAATTCGATCGTACATTTAAAATAGTGTGTTGTGTTCTAGTCGTTGACGGCTCGCGGGGTGACTCATAGTACGGCCGAGGTAGCGGAGGTGGTAATACAGATCTCTGCAACCGTACCTACCTATCTGTATTGCCACCTCTGCTACCTCGGCCGTATCATGAGTCACCCCGCGAGCCGTCACTGATGGTAGGGTCGGTTACAGAGATATGTATTACCACCTCTGCTACCTCAGCCAGCCGCGCACCTAGAGGGGTGGCTATCGGGCTTGCGCCCCCCCCCCCTGCCCAAGCCATTTATACAGGTTGTTTCAGAGCTCTGGGAACGGTCAATCACGTGCTTATTTTTCAAAATTTCGAAAAATGTTTTATACAAAAGTTGTGTATAATACTGAGCTGCACGCCCTAAAAATATTTTAATTTATACAGGGTGTCTCATAACAAAGTTACAGACCAAACTTATGTTTTTTTTAAACGGAACACCCTGTATTTTTTGTCATTTTTGAATTATATAGAGCAAATAAAGGTGAGTTACTTCAATACTCCCTATACCTATTGTTTGCCGTTTTCTAAATATTTGAAGATTTGTCGAAATGCATGGTCTGGGTGAAATTTTATTTTTGCCCCAGTGATTGACGTTGAACGATTAAAATCATTTCTATTATTTGGTTGAAGGTTCGAACTACAGAGCCAACCATGATTTCATACAAAAAATTATACAGGGTGATAAAAAAAATGCGGTAGAAAAACCGAACTTATAAAGTTAAATAACTTCGTTTTTTTTTCAAATGGCACACCCTGTATTTAGTAACGTATTCTTAAGTAGAATCCAATTATCTTTCAGATTGTCCCTGTTCCTAATCTCAATAGTTTTCTTGTATTCGGCGATTATCATATCAGGAATAATTATTATAATCTGAAAGATAATTGATTATCTTTCTTTTTAATTACCCCCTGAACAATTTCGCAAAAGTTAGAAGTTGGTATTTGTTTCGGTTTTTTGGAAAATCAAGACATTTTCAATTTTTAAGCGCTTGAAATGTCCATTTTTGGATTCATTGGTGTTTATTTATCAACCAAGTGATGAACGTTCTTGGAGTTTTCTGTAATATGAAAGCCCAAAGATTTCTGAACAATTTCGCAAAAGTAAGAAGTTGGCATTTATTTCGGTTTTTTGGAAAATCAAGACATTTTCATTTTTTGAGCGCTTAAAATGTCCATTTTTGGATTCAATGGTGATTATTTGTCAACCAAGTGATGAACGTTCTTGAAGTTTTTTTGTAAAATGAAAGCCCAAAGATTTCTGAACAATTTCGCAAAAGTTGGAAGTTGGCACCTGTTTCGGTTTTTTGGAAAATCAAGACATTTTCAATATTTGAGCGCTTAAAATGCCAATTTTTGGATTCAATGGTGATTATTTGTCAACCAAGCGATGAACATGCTTGGAGTTTTTTGTAAAATGAAAGCCCAAAGATTTGTGAACAATTTCGCAAAAGTTAGAAGTTGGCATTTGTTTCGTTTTTTTGTAAAATCAAGACATTTTCAATTTTTGAGCTCTTAAAATTCCAATTTTTGGATTCAATGGTGTTTATTTGTCAACCAAGTGATGAACGTGCTTCGAGTTTTCTGTAATATGAAAACCCAACGTTTTCTGAACAATTTCGCAAAAGTTGGAAGTTGGTATTTGTTTCGGTTTTTTGGAAAATCAACACATTTTCAATTTTTAAGCACTGAAAATGTCCATTTTTGGGTTCAATGGTGATTATTTGTCAACCAAGTGATGAACGTGCTTGGAGTTTTCTGTAATATCAAAGCCCAAAGATATCTGAACAATTTCGCAAAAGTTAGAAGTTGACATTTGTTTCGTTTTTTTGTAAAATCAAGACGTTTTCAATTTTTGAACGCTTAAAATGCCCATTTTTGCGTTCAATGGTGATTATTTGTCAACCAAGTGATGAACGTGATTGGAGTTTTTTGTAATATGAAAGCTCAAAGATTTCTGAATAATTTCGCAAAAGTTAGAAGTTGGCATTTGTTTCGGTTTTTTGGAAAATCAAGACATTTTCAATATTTAAGCGCCTCAAATATCCATTTTTGGGTTCAATGGTGATTATTTGTCAACCAAGTGATGAACATGCTTGGAGTTTTTTCTAATATGAAAGCCCAAAGATTTCTAAACAATTTTGCAAAAGTTAGAAGTTGGCATTTGTTTAGTTTTTTTCGTTACTTCAGCACAGAAAATTTTTTATCCTTGGGTTTGAAAGCGATTATCTATCTATCTTAGTCCTTAGACTAAGTGAATGACGTCCTTGGGTTTCTCTGGAAAATGAAAAGGTAATAATTTGTAATTAATAATAATAATATACTCAAATTGGGTTTAGTACAACATTCCGGCAATAGATTCCGCCACTTTATCTTTTTTTATGTTTAACGGTGTTTGGAATATTTATATTCCAATAATAATATCCGTTCCCCTATCGGGTACTAACAGCTGATGAGAAATAAAAGGTCGAAACCGGTCTGTATAATTTTTTTTTATTCGCCAACCAGATTTGGGATTTATTTTTCTTAGGTTCTTTGATTATTTGGGTGTCTTGATTGTCATGTAATGACATCGATATTTGCAATTTATTTATTATTTGACAGAAAAGTGATAATAAAATGCCGAAAGTGGGCAATTAAGCACATGGCAACCATGTGAAAAACATAACCTCAGATTATTTTGAAGGCAAAAGTCAGTATTACAACCAGAGTATTCAATCAAATATCCAGCATTATAAAAAAAATCACCAGTTCTGGTTGGTCAATAAAAAAAAACCGAGTATGTTGTTCTGATGGGGAAACAATATTTAATTTTTTTAACAATGAATTAACAATGTGCCCGCATGAGCGCATTTTTGAAGCACGGACAAAAACTTAAAAAAATGAATTTAATTTTCAAAATATGAAACAAAGCAGGCCATGACTCTGCATACCAAAACAATTTGACAGTTGACGTTTCTGAAGGTTTGGTAATAAAATTTAATCAAAACAGCAGCAAAATGTTTGCTTCCTCTGTCACTGTAAGTAGTGCAGCACGAGTGGCATCCCCGTCTTAGCCTCCTCTACGCCGCTGTCAAAAACATTATTTCAGATCTTGGTATTAAAAAATAACGAGTCATTAGTTTCTTAAACAATAATTACAAGCCCGATGGACCGCGGTCGGTACAAGTCCCACAAACACAATCCCCACCGACAGATACAGAGTGTCTAATTAGGCATAAGAATGTCACGATAGCTAATGCCCAGGAGCGACGTAATTATAACGTAACGAGACAAGTGAATTAACCGGCCATCACTGGGCACGCCCACCCGACACTCTTGTCCGGCTGTCGTATTACGCTAATGACAAGGACGGTAGCGCGATCGATTTAATATTTACGCGCGAAACGCGCAGCGCGGGAATTAAGAAACGATTATGGCGGAAAATTCAGGTGATTTTTTTGCCGTCGGAAAAGGATATCGGCGCGCGGTAATAAGAGATTCGAGCGCGAGCCGCTTTCGCGTTCGCAGAAGACGATTTCCGCGTAAAACGCGTATCCCGCCGCCGCCCCTGGAAATTCTAATTAAACGGACGATAATTGGCGGAGATAAGGATTCTTTCGCGCACGTAACCGCCATTTAAGCGCGGGGTGGGGTCCGGTGAGATATAGCCATAAACACGGAAACTAAAATAATCAAGAACGAGGGAGGGAAGGGGGGACAATATGCGCGCGGTATGGACCCAATATATCAATTTATGGGCCAGATTAATAAATCACGTCAGTCGGCAAATTGACACCTCCCCACCACTCTCCCGCTCGGTGCCCCTCTGCATGCGCAAACAGGTCAGGCGGCGCGCTGCCCCCCACCACTAACAAGTCCTGCCCTGTCGGTGGGCGTGGCGTGGGAACCAATCACGGCGGCGACGTGTGTGGTCCGCAGGTCTTCATTATAAACCGACTTGCCAATTTAGCCGATTCGAAACGGGCAACGTGAAGAGAAAGAGAGGAGAGGTACGGGGAGGGAGAAGGAGAGCGAGCGTAACAGGGCGCACCGCTGCGGTTCGACTTAACATAATTAACGTGATTGTATGGATTCGTGGTGTTCTCGTTCCGAGCGCTACTCATTATTCGTTTCCATCTCGAGTAACACATTGAGATTGTTCCGGCGCGGGATTCGAACCCGGGACGTTCGAGGTCTGCAGAAATTAGTTCCAAAGGCGCGCGGTGTGTTGTTTCGAACTGCAAGCCTTCGGTGGTGGTGGTGGTGGGGGAAGTCAAACATAACCCTAAAATTTAAAGAAACCATTAAATGTTTTAATATTTACGCAAGACCAAAAAAATCCCTTTTACAATAACAAATATGTCTCTTTGTCACTCACTCGGCTTTTAAAGCATCTCTCAACATGTCTCTCACGTATAAAAAGCGTCTGTTAGCATATGTCACACCTTATTTTTACACATTTTCCTCTCTTATATTACCCCTACTCACGTTAAGATCCATTGATCAAAGTACAGGGCAGTGACGTCTCGCGGGGTGACTCATCGTACGGCTGAGGTAGCAGAGGTGGTATAGTCTGTTCGCTCGAATGTGACGGCTGAGGTCGTAAAACAGTTCGCCCTGAGGATCGACGCACCCTCAAAGAAAAGGTGCATCCGATACATTTATTACTGTCCTTCGCTCCTATTGGTGTATGCATTTTTACAACAGTACTTCTCAACAAAGATTGGTTTGATATAAAAAATATTACGTCCCTTACTTACCGAGCTCCGGCCCTCTTTTACGACCACAGCCGCCAGATTCCAGAGAACGGGCTATAATACAGATTTCTGCAACCGCCGCTACCCATCTGTATTGCCGCCTCTCACTGGTACAGAGCGTTTCAGGGTTCTGTTTACAATTATTTTTGCACCAGAAAAACGCGCGCCCCGCCGAAGAGCGTCTGGCCATTAAAACGGACGAAAGTTACATGTAACGAGTAAAAAGTCAATTTTAAGAAAACGTGAGAGAACTCCCGATCCCGAGGTGATTAATTAACTTTAGCCCCGTGAGTGAGCGCCGCTCCCCGGGCTACAAAAAGAATGTTCAATTAAGAAGTGCTTTAATTTGTCTTCCTACGCTCCAGTGTCATTCGAGAGCGGCGCTTTTTTCCCTGCCGCGTTCCTTCTTTTCTTTTTTCTTTTTTTTTTAATTAAGGACTCGAAAATTTTAATAACTCCGTCGCGTAAATATTCCGTAATTAGTTAATTAATTCGGGCCGAAAGTGTCTTTATATAAACTGTATACATGAGTGATCATTGTTAAAGTTAAATCATGGGTATACAGCGTTTTAAAAGACGATTTTATTGAGTATTTGGACAAAAAAGTCATTTGTGACCATCAGTGATATATTCGGAACTTCGAAGCTTCGAAACATCCAAAGAAACGAAGAGAACTTCGAATTTTACGAAGATTCGTAGTTGCGAAGATTCGAAGTAGCGAAGTTTCAAAGTTTTCGAATTTTTAGAAGAATCGAAGCTGTGTAGTTTCGAAGTATCGAAGTTTTAAAGTTTTCGAATTTTTAGAAAAATCGAAATTGTAAAGTTTCGAAGTATCAAAGTTGCAAAGTTTTAAAGTTTTTGATTGTTTAGAAGAATCGAAATTGCGAAGAATCGAAGTATCTAAGTTAAGAAGTTTCAAAGTTTTCGAATTTTTAGAAAAATCGAAATTGTAAAGTTTCAATGTATCAAAGTTGCGAAGTTTCACAGTTTTCGATTTTTTAGAAGAATTGAAATTGCGAAGATTCGAAGTATCTAAGTTGCGATGTTTTAAAGTTTTCTAATTTTTAAAAGAATCGAAGTTGTGAAGTTTCAAAGTATCGAAGTTGCGAAGTTTCAAAGTTTTCGATTTTTTAGAAGAATTTTATTTATTTATTTATTTACAAACGGGAAACCCCTATTTCACAAAAAAATACAAAAAACATTGTCAAGTTCATGTGACTTAATACTAAATTAAATAATACAAATTCAATAGAAAATCAGGTATGAATTGAAATAAAATAATATCTACTAATTGTTACATTTTGAAATTGAAATTGCAAAGATTCGAAGTATCTAAGTTGCGATGTTTCAAAGTTTTTGAATTTTTAGAAGAATCGAAGTTGTGAAGTTTCAAAGTATCAAAGTTGCAAAGTTTCAAAGTTTTCGATTTTTTAGAAGAATTTAAATTGCGAAGATTCGAAGTATCTAAGTTGCGATGTTTCAAAGTTTTCGAATTTTTAGAAGAATCGAAGTTGTGAAGTTTCAAAGTATCAAAGTTTTCGATTTTTTAGAAGAATTGAAATTACGAAGATTCGAAGTATCCTAGTTGCACAGTTTCAAAGTTTTCGAATTTTTAGAAAAATCGAAGTTGCGAAGATTCAAAGTACCTATGTACGTTGCGAAATTTCAGTTTTCGATTTTTTAGAAGAATCGAAATTGCGAAGATTCGAAGTATCCTAGTTGCACAGTTTCAAAGTTTTCGAATTTTTAGAAAAATCTAAGTTGTGAAGATTCGAAGTTGCGAAGTTTCAAAGTTTTCGATTTTTTAGCAGAATCGAAGTTGTGAAGTTTCGAAGTATCCAAGTTGCAAAGTTTCCAAGTTTCCAAATTTTTAGAAGAATCGAAGTTGTGAAGTTTAGAATTTTTCAATCCCAAAACCCTCGAATATCCAAGACGAAACTTAAGATGCGCATGCCGAGTTGCTGTAATAACAAATGAACATCAAACTAATTGGCAAAGTAGGAAGCAATAACGTACCTTGCAAAATTAAACGTTTTGAATAGTTTTTAAATAATAGTAATGATATCTATTAATTTTTTCATTTGTCACTATTCACGAAATGAGACTTCGAAACTTCGAAAATTCGAACCTAAAAAATTCGAAGCTTCTAAACTTCCAATCTTCGAAAATTCGAACCTTAAAAATTCGATGCTTCGAAACTTTCAATATTTGAAACTTCGAAAATTCAACCAAAAAAATTCGAACCTTCGAAAATTCTAACCTTAAAAATTCGATGCTTCGAAACTTCCAATTTTTGAAACTTCGAAAATTCGAGCCTAATGGTGTTATTCTGAACAAAAATGTTAGCGTTAACAGCGGTGTTATTTGCTAACATTGACAGATGTTATGAATATACTATTCTGTACACTGTCTGTCAACTAACATCGATGTAAATTAGCATTTTCAACATGTTAAACAACACTTGTCAAAACGGTCGACATTACAAGATTGTTAATGGTGATATTTTGAGGTTATTTCGTAGTTTGTGTTTTTCGTCAACAAAAAACTCAAATGGATAGTAATATTCCAATATTTATATGCATGCTTTATGAAACACTCATTTTATTTCTAAAAATATCCTCAAAAACGTATTATTAATCATCTATTATAATATACATGAAGTTGGTCGCTCTGTAGACGTTGCACTGTTGCCAATTTGTGTACATCGGGCTGTTCAGAATACAGTTTTTAACAGCGCTGTTCTATTTCACATAACATTGCAATGTTAATAACATCGATGTTAATAACATCGCTGTTAATAACAGTTGTTCAGAATAACACCATAAACTTCCAAACTTCAAAACGAAAGTTACGAAAGTTTCTATGGATCTTCGAAGCTTCGAACCTCTGAAATTGGAAATTACTTTGTAGAAAAATTCCGGCCCTAGTACGAAACTTCGAAAGTTATTTTATTTTTTTATTACCAAAAAAATACTTATAAAGTAGATCACAACGTAGAAAACTTCTTAGACTTCGCATATAAAACTTCTAATATTATTAGTAAATGAAACTTCGAAAATTCGAGCGTAAAACATTCGATGCTTCGAAACTTCCAATTTTTGAAACTTCGAAAATTCGAGCCTAAAAAATTCGAAGCTTCGAAACATACAATCTTCGAAAATTCTAACCTTAAAAATTCGATGTTTCGAAACTTCCAATCTTTGAAACTTCGTAAATTCGAACCTAAAAAATTCTAAGCTTCAAAACTTCAAATCTTTGAAAATTCGAGCCTAAAAAATTCCATGCTTCAAAACTTTCAATTTTTGAAAGTCGAAAATTCGAGCCTAGAATATTCGATGCTACGAAACTTCCAATCTTCGAAACTTGGAACCTAAAAAATTGAAGCTTCGAAACTTCCAATCTTCGAAAATTTGATGCTTCAAAACTTGCAATCTTTGAAACTTTGAAAATTCGATTCTAAAAAATTCGATGCTTCGAAACTTCCAATCTTTGAAGCTTCGAAAATTCGAACCTGAAAAATTCCATGCTTCGAAAGTTCCAATCTTTGAAGCTTCGAAAATTCGAACCTAAAAAATTCCATGCTTCGAAACTTTCAATTTTTGAAAGTCGAAAATTCAAGCCTACAATATTCGATGCTACAAAACTTCCAATCTTCGAAACTTCGAACCTAAAAAATTCGAAGCTTCGAAACTTCCAATCTTCGAAAATTCGATGCTTCAAAACTTGCAATCTTTGAAACTTTGAAAATTCGATTCTAAAAAATTCGATGCTTCGAAACTTCCAATCTTTGAAGCTTCAAAAATTCGAGCCTGAAAAATTCCATGCTTCGAAAGTTCCAATTTTTGAAACGTCGAAAATTCGAGCCTAGAACATTCGATGCTTCGAAACTTCCAATTTTCGAAACTCCTAAACTTCAATTTTCGAAGATTTTTTGTGAATCTCTTACGAAAACGAAAGTTACGAATATTTTCTATGGATCTTCGAAGCTTCGCACCTTTGAAATTGGAAATTGCTTTGTAGAAAAATTAGAGCCCTTGTGCAAAACTTTGAAAGTTATTTAATTTTTTTATTACCAAAAAAATTGCCTATAAAGTAAATCACGTCTTAGACTGCATATAAAACTTCTAATATTATTAGTAAATTAAATCTTTGACATTCGCGCGATTAATGAAGTTTGCAAAAAGTAATTAGCAACGATGCTGTGCCGCATGGTAATTAATCGATCAATTAGTTCACAATCGATGAATATTTATATCAATCATTAAAAGTGATGTCGTCGGTAGTTGACACCATTTAGTACGTTAATGAGGCAATAAATTATCATCTTGTAAACAAATTACCGCTCAAATTGATCAATAATTAAATTAAATATTACGCCCGTATGTAGAAGTGCTGATGGCAAGAAATGCATATTATAATTTCGGTAATTTTCCAGTCCATTATACCAAACAATACGCATGCGCGAAAATCATGCGGACAATCTCTTTATTTAAATCGGGATATTTTCCGTACTTTTAATTTCATTTACAATCATTTGCAACGATTGGTGTGTATGCTAAGGTTTATTAGATTATATGTTAGTTACGAAAAAGACGGACAACGTCTCAAATAATAGCCTGAAGTTGTTGCTTTTATTTCAGTCCATTCATTACCATCATAAACTGGAAGATTACAGTGACGGTTCGCGGGTTTTTTTTCTGGTACGGCCGAGGTAGCAATAGGTAGGTCACCTCTACTACCTCGCCCGTACCAGAAAAAACCCGCGAACCGTCACTGGTAGGAAGTCACTGGAAGATTACCATTTGTAGGAAGCAGTGACGGTTCGCGGGGTTTTTTCTAGTACGGCCGAGGAACAAGAGGTGGTAATACAGATAGGTAGGGTCAGTTGCAGAGACGGCTGGCTGCGTGACCGCACCTATCTGTATTACCACCTCTTGTTCCTTCGCCGTACCAGAAAAAAAACCCGCGAACCGTCACTGGTAGGAAGTTATAACATCACAAATTCTGGAGATAGTACAGCCTTCGTGTATACTCGGTTGCCTATAGATAATACACATTTTTTACGCTATTTTCCAGTCTGCATAACTTGATATTATGATGAATATTAACTCCGTAACATTGATCGATAAGTCCACAGCATGGAAGATTTATATTTGCTTGATAAATCCACAAAATTCGTCAACAGAACTGGCTTATTCTCTCTCTCTGATTAATAGGTTAAGTGAGGTTACCTGAACTTTATCCATAATTTCCGAAGGCGTACCTGGGTCGTTTCGTTATCAACATCCATTACACTATTCACTAGTCACTAATTCACTCTAAAAGAACAGTTTTTTACAGCATTCTCAATCTTCACAAATTCACAACGAAATTGTCGATAAATTTAGAAATGGCGTCCAAAAACAACGACGCGATCAACAAACTCCGCCAAAGCGCTTAGTAACGTCATATAACGATGACTTGATCTAAATGTGTTGAATCTCGACCCCGAAACAGTTAAAATTAAATGAAAATCTTCTTTCATCAAGAAGTTTCAAGTTTTGAGTACATAATCAAGCTTGAGAAACAACAGAGGCAATAACTAAATTTAATAACGACGAAAAATAACCTGAATGAATATTCATCTTCTTTTGAATCTTTATTAAATTACTGCATACTTGGTTGCCTATAAAGAATACACATTTTATGGGGATTTCCAGTCTGCGAAGAAAGAAGGATGATTAATCTATGATATTGTTATTATCTTTATCTAAGAAAGCAGCTACTTATAAGTTACTCTGTAATATGGAACCATATTGTATAGCGGATTATTTTTCTTGTAAAATTACTAATATGTAATACCTGTATTTGTCTGACGTTTTACATGTACAAATATATTCATGTGTTAAATAAATATATATTATTATTATTATTATTGCTAAGATGAAGATATCTAAATTATTTTCTTCATTCAAACTACACATCTTGATCCGCTTTTTTTTGTTCTCCTTTCAGTAATAAATATTGAGTAATATTTTTTTTTGCTGCATTCCAATTACAATTCCTGATTGAGTTTTTCTTTTCCAATTTGGATAGACGGCGATTGCGTAACTCTCGTTTTCGTAAGAGATGCTCAAACCTCCTCAATTAGGCTCAATTATTAATGCGCTCAGAGCGGCTGAAAGGTGTGGATCGAAAGTATCACACCGGAGTGGGTAATTATGACATTTATTACAATATTATGGCATAATTAACACATGCCTCGTATGTAGTGTGTAAATGTATTCGAAAATAGAACGCTGCGAGCAAAAGTTTTACTGGCCTGACAAATTCCCACTCTAGCGATATTTATTTTAATATTATGTGTACGTCTTTAATGTATTTTATTTTTATTGTATAATCAGTGATGGTTAGCGTAGCTTTTTCTGGTACGGCCGAGGTAACAGGGGTGGCGATACAGATAGGTAGTGTCGGTTGCAGTGATCTGTATTACCACCTCTGCTACCTCGGCTGTACCAGAAAAAAATGGTGATGTGGCCATCATGTTACTTTCTCCGACTTGATGGTATCATTTATATTTACGCTTTCGTGGTTTATTTTCAATTAAAATCATATTTTAAATGTACATCGAATGTTTCGTAGACTCGGATGAAACTGACGTTTAAAACGTCAAAATTATGAAAGATGGAAAAATTATGCTTCAAATTCAAAAACTCGGTTTACTCAAAAACTAACGAGATTTCGAAAAAAACTTATTCTTTAGAAATTGTTCATTTTGGCATTCTCTACAATTATAATTCATATAAATTTGCTGTAACTATTATCGTTTCATAATTAAACACCAAAAATTTAAAAAAATAAATAAATTTTTTTCTTGAATAGCAATGATTTTATGAAAAATATTTTTAAGCAAAAGATGTTCATTTCTTTGTTGTCTTTAATGTTTGTTTGAATATTTTTGTGATATTTTTTATATTTAAGAAAATATTGGCAAAAAACAAAAAACAGTTGAGGTAAACGCCCACTTCCGGTGTACGAAATTTTACCAAAAGCTTTTCAGTTCTTCAGATTATCAAATAAGACGTATGTTCAAAGTTTCATAATAATTGCTCTTTTAGTTTTTGAGATACAGCGCACACACACACACAAGCAGACACAAAAAAAATCCAGAAATTGTTGAAATGTCATCTAGGGACCCAAAACGGATATTTCCATAAAAAAAAATTTTGAAAAAAAAATCACGATCACAATACTTTCTCGTATTTGGTAACGGAGAAAGTAAAAATCCCGCAAACCGTCACTGTCTATAATGCATCTGTCAAAAAAGTGAGGTTACTGTCCATAATGCATCTGTCAAAAAAGTGAGGTTACTGTCCATAATGCATCTATCAAAAAAGTGAGGTTACCTGGCTCGTGGATATTCGGCGGTGGAGAAACGGAAGAAAATTTGACCGAAACAGCAACGAAATATTTGCTCCTCTACAAGAGCAAGTAGTGCGGCACGAGCGACATCTTTGTCTTTGCCTCACCTACGGAAATCCACGAGCCGCCGCTGCTTCTTCAGTTTGGTGTTGATATTCTCAATTATAAAGCAAAACATTAAGCGTTAGTGGTTGCGATTGCACCCTTGCACTTCCCTGGTTGCGCCACTGCAACTACTCGCATATTTGTTAAATCACTACACAGAGTATTAACTTATTCCACATAAACTGTGTTTAGCCATTATTATTTTCTTGAATATCTTTGTGTTTCAATTAAAAAACACCTGCGAGAATAAAATTCAAACATTCAATGAATTACAGAAATCTTCATCTTTCAAGACCGTTACAGGAAAAAAATGAAACATCATTACAGGCATCTAGAATATCATCGAACAGTTACAGAACTCTAGAATACAATGCGGATTATTAGAGATATCTGTAATAATCCGCATGAACTGTGATTACCAGTATTTATTTTCTTGAATATTCCTGTATTTCAATTAAAAAACAGGACAAGTAAATTGCGAGTATAAAATTCAAACATTCAATCATTACAGAAGTCTTCAACTTTCACGACCGTCACAAAAAAAAATATTCATACATCATTATAGGCATCTAGAATATCATCGAACAGTTACAGAACTCTAGAATACAATGCGGATTATTACAGATATCTGTAATAATCCACATGAACTGTGATTACCAGTATTTATTTTCTTGAATATTCCTGTGTTTCAATTAAAAAACATAATTAAATTGCGATTATAAAATTCAAACATTCATTTAATTAAAAAAATCTTCAACTTTCAAGACCGTTACAGGAAAAGAACATTCAAACATTATTACAGGCATCTAGAATATCGGTCGAACAATCTAGGACACAATATTACAAAAATCTACATGTTGATTCCATTAATTACAGAAATCTAGAATTACACGGACACGTACTGCGCACTCCATATAATACGGATTATTACAGAAATCTGTAATAATCCGTATAAACTGTGATTACCAATATTTATTTTCTTGAATATTTCTGTATTTCAATTAAAAAACACGACAATAAATTGCGATTATAAAATACAAACATTGAATTAACTAAAGAAATCTTCAATTTTCAAGACCGTTACAGGAAAAAAAATTAAACATTATTACAGGCATCTACAATATCCCTCGAACAGTTACAGAAATCTAGAATGCAATATTACAGACATCTACATGGTAATTCGATTGATTACAGAAATCTAGAATACAATATTACATGGTAATTGGAGTAATGCCCTGCGCGCTCCATACGAATTAAATTGTTCGCAGGGCCACAGGATGGCGCTAGTATGACCAAAATTTAAGGCCCTATCTTACCATCTAAGCTGTTGCCCAACAAACTCAAAAGTTTCCATCACTAAATATGTTAATATAAAGAACATCGAGTTTTTAGAGCCTTTCTTACGCTCGTGTATTGATTTCCATATGCATATATGAAAATCTATGATCTACAATAACATAAAAAAAGTTTCTTATCGAAATTTTCTCTAGGCAGGTCTTGGGGGCGGCGTTCATTAGCCCGAAGCATCGATGCTAACAGCCCTTTTTGCGTGGCGCCCACCAAATCTTGGTTTTTACAATTTACAAACAAGATTTAGATATGCCCTTTTTGCCACGCACCCCGGCGGCAACATACCTTGGCGCGGCCCTGATAAAGCTAATAATACTTCACTCACCTGAAGTTCCACAAATATTCTAGCAATTGAAAATTCTTCCCAAATCACATCTACTTGCATTTTTTTTTGTGCTAATTGAATAGTACTTTTGCTAGGTATTGATTTCTTCGGAAATTCTACACTAAACAGATCACGTTCACTTCTTCAAAATTACCTGAGTAAAACCATTTATTTATAATTACTTTTTCTTGTGTTGAATACACGGCCGGTTGTAAATCGTAATGTGACATCTATTGTCACTTTTTAGAACAAAATGAAATATCGGCCATTATGATTTCATGGCAAACCTTTATTTTAAATTCAAAATAGTTGTAAAGTTTTTTGCAAATATCTCGGTAAATACTCAGCAGAAAGTATTCAGTAAGGTAACAAATTATTCAGCATAAAAAGCTCTAAAAATAATGCAAGAGACCGATGCTGTTAAATAATTAGGGGACCCGATATTAACACATTTCAAATTTGACATGTAAATCCCTATGGCCCGCTTTGCAATTCAACACTCTTTTCAAAATTTGCCCATTTTTTGTCATTTACATGAGAACCTTCAATTTATGTATTTCCAAGAAGAACATTTGGTACATTCATGCGTTGGTCTGTTTACTTAAAATGAAAGAAAGATAAATAATAATTCACAATAATGCAGGAGAAATTATTTGTGGCCAAGCGTTACATCATTTAACCGTAATCAACTGATAAGCCCTTTATTGATCCCGGCACATTGGCAACACACGTGTTACTAAACAATGCAACTTTACAAAGTGTATTGTTGGGCATCCTGTTTATTGTTAATCCAGTGGACAATCACCCAGCACATAAAATACAGGGACACACTGCCTGCATTGTTTATAAATGGGAGAGTGCAGGCATTAACACGAGAAAAAAAATCAGTGTCCCGTCTTTAAATTACCTTTCTAAATATTTTAAACGACCATTAGTCCCTCCCTGGTAGAGCCAGATTCTCCAGCTCCACGAATAAAAATACTCAAATAGCCGGGATACTCAAAAGCCCGATGGTGCGCGCCTGTTAGTACACACTTATCTCTGTTGCAAATACGTATAGCGACTATATACGACGGCTCGCGGGGTCTCTGCAACCGACCCTACCTATCTGTATTGCCACCTCTGCTACTTGGGCCGTATCAAAAAAAAAACCGCGAGCCGTCGCTGCAACTAATTGTCTCGTGCGACTCCACCAAGAGAATAAGAGAGCCGACCCAAAGTTCCCTCACGAGAGTGTACGCGTTGATCTTGGGATCTCGTTGGGCCTCACCTCGGAAGGTCTCGTGCTCGGATCACTCGCCGATCGTGTACCGCCGGCACTACAACAATTATTTCTACCAAAGAACGGCTCTCTCGGCAAACTTCGTCCGTCCGCTCGCTCATCCCCACCGCAGGTTGGCAACCCTCGCCGAAGACGATCGGTTTGGAAACAAACTAGTCCGATGTCCGACAGCCTTGTCGCCGTACGGCTAAAATGAATTAGTGTCCGCAGCACACGGATCGGTCTTCGCTCATCTCCGCACCGAGGGGCTAGCATGGCTTCCAGAAGACACCCAAACCCCAGTGCTCACACGCAAATCTGATATCAACTCAGCACCGATCAAGGTTAGAAATATCGGCCCCCTTCCTCACACGATCCCGGCTCTCCCTCCTTCTCCAGTTCAAATAACCGGCGCAGGAAATGAATTAATTACGGTCCGGTTCACGATTCATTGTGGACCTCGTGGAGAGAGCACTGCTGTGTCTCGGTCATGAGGCTTTTATGTAAGAGCAAGGTGACAGCGAACAGCAGCCTTGCACAATTTCCTGGTCGGGGTGCGCTCTCGGTGGCTTACGGTGTGGTGTGTCTGGTTCCAGATGGAAAAGCGGGTGAAGAAGATGAAGAAGATAATATTTTTTATAATTCTCCTCGCCTTCGTTTCCATTCTGTTCTGCAACAATTTTATTTCCAACCCGCCTCAGAGGAGGTTCGGGGAAACCAACGATTTAGGTGAGTCGTTTAATGTTATTATTATACACTGGTTTTAAATTTCTAATGCTATAAGTTGTTATTAATAAACCGATTGTAAAGTACAATCCAAGTCTTTATTGTAGAGGTGTAGGTGTGGTGCAATCCTTGAACTTGCTCGGTATATACTAACAGATATAAAGACAGTTGTATGGATAGTGTTAGTTAGTATACTTTGATCAATGGATATTTGTGTGCACATCATAGATAGCTAAACCTAGCTCTGATAACATTTTCATGTGTTTACTCTCTCTACGATAATTTAGTGATCTTCCAGTGTCTGATACTAATGAATGGACTGAAGTAAACGCAATAACTTCAGACCAATATTTGCGACACTGCCGGATTTCTTATCTCACTATAAGTGACGTAAAATAAAATAAAAAATAATTAAACTACTGCGACTTAAACTAACCCTAACCTAAGCATAAGAACCTACCATTTGCAACCATTAACTTGCAAGTAATGACGATCGAGATTAAAATAAGGAGACGTGACAACATACCTTACAGTCCGCATGATTTTCGCGCATGCGTATTCTTTAGTATCAGTCACTGGAAAATTACCCAATTATATGTCGTCCAAGGCCAGAAAACTCAGTCTTCGGTAATGACGCAAAGATCCATTGATCAAACTATATCTAACTAGTGTTAAAACACTAGTTATACTGTGTTCACATTTTATTCTCGCCGCAGTAGACTTTGTTAGGGCGACATTTTTGTCGGTAATAAAAAAATTACCAGCAATTTTGTTGTCATTGCATTTTTTGGTTATGTGTAGTGCAATGTTGCATTTTATAATATTCATTCATCAGCATGTAAAAATATTGCAATAGTGCTATTAAATATCAAACATTGATTACCGAAATTCATTTTGAGATATAAAACGCTCTTCTTCTTCATTTTATTGAAATTATAGGTTACCGACACACTTCAATCGTCACTGTCAAAAATACGACATGCCAATATAAGGATAAAAACACCCTGACTGTGGCGAGAATAGAACGTAAATAAAATATAAGGCGTAATTAGCGAACGAATCATCATTTTGTATGATGATTTCAAAACAAGAACATTCCAATCATTTTATTTTTATATGGTGCGTACGAAAGCAATAATGCTTTGTTAAGTACGGTTTTATGTGATGTATTACGTTTATTACCTATTCATGAAGTCGAGTGTCGCCTATAAAGCTAAAAGCAAACAATATTAACAGTAATAGTGCTAACTTAGTCAATTCATTACATTCGAATTAACAACTAATATTGCTTATATGAAAAATAAATGACCATTAATGGACGTATTTATTTTAAATATTGAAATAAAATTGTTTTAAAAACATGTTCTATACCGGGTGTTCGATAAAAAACGCCCAACACAATAACTCTGTTATTTATTGACCGATATGAATGAACTAAAAACCTCTTATTAACTTTATTTTTTAGTTCATTCAAATCGGTCAATAAATAACAGTTATGGCGCTGTGGGTTTTTTATCGAACACACGATATACACTTCTCCACAAATTTAACCACTTTGAAATTTTGAGATAATTAAACAATTATCACAAAAACGTGAAAATTGATATGCACAACTTTGACAACATTAAAAGACTTTAATTTCTCCAGCAGTTTAATAACTGTTTTTTAAGATGTATTCAATACTTCTCACTTTTTCAAAAATTGTTTTATAAGGTTGATATAGTGTGTTTCCGCCTCTACTGCGGATAACAGCTTCACACCGACGTGGCAGACTCTATTAATCTTATCTCCCCCTGATCTATTCCAACCCATATTTCTAGTATTCGTTCTCGTAACTCGCTAAGGGTAGCTGGAGATGGCATAACAAACAGCTTTGACTCGCTTTCCAATATTGTCCCACAAATGTTCTATGGGATTCCGGTCTGGACTTCTCGCTGGCCAGTCCATAACCTGAATACCAACTTCATAAAAGTATTCTTTCGCCATTCTAGCAATGTGGCCAATATAGGGAGCAAACGGTACGACATGTTCTACGATTTCGGTGATGTATTGATGACTATTCAATGAATAGTGCAAAAAAGAGATGCCACCCCATACCATAATTGATCCGCCACTAAAAGTTTGGAATGGTCTGTTACATTGGGCGTACCGTTCGTTTCATCGTCGAAACACTCTCACACGCCTCTAGCAAATTGTAATCTGATCCTGCCGTTAAGAGTGGACCCGTGCCTGGAATTCTAGGGTGCAAGTCGTTTTCAGCAAGACGCCTTCTAACCGTTTCGATACCAACTTGAAGATTATGTGTGGTTGCAAGCTGGATTTGCAAACTTCTTGAGGTTGTAAATCTCTCACGTAAAGCACGGAGTAGCAAAAAAACGATCTTCCCTAGCGGTTGTTTTGCGGGACCTTCTTTGGTTTGTATTTGTTTCCCGGAAACATTGGACGACACGAGAGACTGTTGAATGGCAAATGACAAGTCTTTGGGCAATGTTTCGGTAACTCAATCCTTCATCGGCTAATGTTCACTCATCACGACTTAAATTGCGCGAAACACGGTTCACTGTTTGAAAATAATGTTGTTCATTTAAAACACACCCCAAACTGTCAATGTCAACAAACAACAAAGCAAGCAACAAACGAAAAAGCCCATTCTATGTCGTTGATACGTTATCTTGATTTTTTCTTGATACTAATTGCAAAAAAGACCTAAAGAAAACGGTAACAGCATTTATCACATCCTAACATGACGTGCCATATAAATGAAAATTTCAAATTATTTACTCAAATACATGATTTTTGATAAAACAGTAGTGGTGCATTAATTTTAGAAAATAACATTTTATAAATATATCCAAAGAAATATATGGATGACAGAAAGAGGCGACACTGTACTGCCACCGTTTGAACTGTTTTACACGCAGACCTCTGTGCTAGTAGCTATTTCATTGTATATTCCTGTCTATTCTCTCAGCCATAATTTATTTCCTAGCTTCAAAGTATGATATTTTGGTCACGCAACCAATATCAAGGTATGTACAAGCGGGTTACATATTTTGCTTTAAATAGCACATGTTTACATGTTTCTTTTATTAGAGTTGGATAAGTAAACCTTGGACAGAGGAGACACCTACACTTAGTTCACCGCAGTAGGCTTTGTTAGGGCAAGATTTTTGTTGGTTAACAATTTGGTTATGTCATTGCATTTTTTTATTTTTTAATATCCCTCATTCACCTGTAAAAATATTGCGATAGTAGGTGGGGGAATGGGATATTAAATATTAAACATTTTTCCACAATGTTTGGCAACATTTTATTGAAATTACAGGTTAATCATTACTGTCAAAAATACGACATGCCAATATAAAATATGAACAGAGTTTACAGGTCCATGAAATCGACACTGGTCCTTAGCACATATACTGATGGAACAGGAATACCGTATAACTTACGTGTACCGAAACTGTGTCCAACATCTGCGCGACAAGGATAGCTATAACATTTCTTTTCTTCGCTATTCGCAATGTCCCCAATCGCTATAAGAGTCCATGAGTGTGAGAGAGAACTTTCTGTGTTGAAACAGTGGGATTCGGATAGTGTGTGACAGTGCTACCAACTCAATTCTTATCACACACATACACGCGCACACATTCATAATAACCTACGAGTGTGTCGGTCGTGCCTAAACATTTCGAGCAGAAAAAATAGATAGAGGTATCTGCATCTCACTTCTTGGACACAATTCTATGCTTCAGTGACGGTTCGCGGGGTTTTTTCTGGTACGGCCGAGGAACAAGAGGTGGTAATCACGCAGCCAGCCGTCTCTGCAACTGACCCTACCTATCTGTATTGCCACCTCTTGTTCCTCGGCCGTACCAGAAAAAACCCTGCGCACCGTCACTGCTATGCTTTGTATTCCTGTTCCATGAGTATATGTTCTAAGCACAGGTCACAGGTCTGTCATGTCGATGTTTGATATTTGCAATAAAAAATTTAAAAATGCAAACATGTGCTATATGAAACAAAACATTCTAACCTTCCATCGTATAATTTTTTTTTTACTATTAATTTATATTTTGTAAATTTATAAATCACGTAACCTTATGTACCGTGTAATATTCCATCTGGAATCCCGCTACATATGTATTAAATAAATAAAATTGTTGGAATATTATAAACAAGATATCTGTGAAACAACCATGATTGCTTTAAATTTTAACGGTCATTATATCATGTAAGCCACAAGATTTTGATTCAGTTGGCTGTGAGTTAAATTACCAACATCGCATACTAAAAATTAGGACATTTAGCCTACAGGATATTGGAACTGATATCTACTAAACAAGAGTTAGTTGGAGAAAATAAAAAATTGTAGCCCGCCATGTTCATCAATAACACAAATTGTCTCGATTTGTCAGTTTGATTTTAATTTGACAATTCACGTCATAGAAGACTAGAAGATTAGTTCAGCTGAATAAAAAAAAAATCTCAGACATGACTGCTATGTTTCCGTCTCTCTCAGGCATGGTGTGTTCAATGAGAATTCAATCCGTTATCGATACTGAATTTGTCTGCTATTTTGGAAAATTTATTCTAATTACAGAAATTATCTAATGGCAAAAACAACTTAAAACAGTTATCTCTTTATCAGTGATTGTGGTTAATCACCGTGCATAATTAAACGTTTGAAGGTTAAATAAAACCGGAATTAGTCGATTCTTTGGATTTTTTTACCACGATGCAACAAATACATGAATGTACGTTTAACAGGAAAAAAATAATTATCAAATTCCAATTAAGATTGGAATACGTACCAAGGGTATTGGGAAAATGTTTATGCACATATCGAACGACAATCTTACAAACCCGATACAAATTTTTTGTCTTGCTGGTTTTTTCGTTCAATCACGGACAACTGTCATTTTTGACATTTCAAGCTTGCAACGACGTGATTTAAGTTTTTCTAAATGGGAGTGTACAGTTTTATGGCCCTAGGGTATTTTGTACCACATAACGTACTTATTATCCTAGCAATAACGGCACAATAATTTAATGGTAAGACATAAAAATAATAATTTCTTTCTGTCGTATCACGGACGGGTTATAACTGTCATTTTTGACATTTCAAGCTTACTTCAACGTGATTTATGTTTTTCTAAATGAGAGTTTACAGCAGTGGTCTAAGGGTTTACAGTTGTACCTTTTCGAAGTTCTATGGCCCTAGGGTATTGTACTACCATATCCCAGTAATAACGGTACAATAATTTAAGTAGTAAGACATAAAAAAATTATTATTTCAATGACTAACAAATGAATTCCAATACGCATGACATAATCACGCATGAATTAGAATGAAATCGAATAACCATTATAAGTAATTTGTCACACACAATGATAAGAATTATGCGAAGATAAACAAACGTATGAGTAATATTCCGTGATTACTGCTTACACATTAAACGACAGTTTTGCGCTGGTTGGTATAAACAAGTTATTCAATTGCAATCGCAATCACAACGTAAACATGTAACCGTTCAAGTTTTCTGTTTTTTCAACCCAATATTGTTTGAACAACGAGTAACTCGTTTGTGTTTGTTTGAACTGGAACGATTTTATATAGATAGTAATGCCATCGTGTACATTAGATTACGAACAGATTGATTATTTTGTCAAAATTATCGGAACGCCTAAATAATTCTCTAACTGTAAAAAATATCAAACAAAAGTTTCTTAGACGTAAACAAGCCATTGTTTAAATATATTTTTAATATACAGGGGTACTTTCGCAAGAACAAATGTCAAGTGGAAGCCCGTGACGCGTCAGCAAAGAAAACTCGAAAATGGAAAAAATCAACTCTTTTAATAATCATCGTTATTACGAAAAAATGGCAACCCTTCGTTTTTCAAATAGAACACCCTGTATATTTTTACATTTTTTAATTCTAGGAATTTTTTTTTTATAAGTTAAGCACTATTTTTGAGTTTAGATTTCTGAATGAAGGTTTTTGTTTTTAATGATTTTTAGTTGCATCTCGCTTTTTCATTGAGGAAGAAATACGTGTATTTATCAATAATTGTTTCATGTGCTGAATAGAACACCAACGTGAATGGAGTGTTAGAGAGGATAGTAAATTGAATGCAATTGATTATTGGAGATTTTAATTGAGGCTCCAATTGATGGGCGGCCGTTCATTTGTTATTGATGTAGTCAGCTTCTTTCCACTGCGCTTTCAATTCGTTCGAGTAACGATGGCCCAAGAATGGTTATTGATTTTATAACCGGTGCGTAAATAATTTACAATGTCTGCGCGTTTTATAAACAAGCAAAATTACTGTCTGGTAACAACTGGCTTCCGAAAATGGTTGGCAGCAATGGTAACTCATAATCGGAACATGAGGAGTATACATAACATGTGACGAAAGAAATAGAACGGCATTTGACTTAACATCACTGTATTGGGTAAAAATTTAGACGGTCATGTCTTGGGAAATGCACAGGGCAGACTAGATTGTCAGTTACCAGCCATTGAAATCCACCGGTCTGTCATAAGATTACCAATGCTGCCCTCTGTTGATAAAAAATGTTCCTAGACAAGACAAGATTTAAATCGTACGTTTTATCACCACTGATCCGTCATAACATTATCAGCGCTGCCCTTTATTACCACTGATCTGTCATAACATTATCAGTGCTGCCCTCTGCAGGTAAAAAATGTTACTGAACAAGACAAGATTTAAATCGTACATTTTACTACCACTGATCCGTCATAACATTACCAATGCTGGCCTCTGCAGTTAAAAAATGTTCCTAGACAAGACAAGATTTAAATCGTACATTTTATTACCACTGATCCGTCATAACATTACCAATGCTGGCCTCTGCAGTTAAAAAATGTTCCTAGACAAGACAAGATTTAAATCGTACATTTTATTACCACTGATCTGTCATAACATTACCACTGCTGCCCTCTGCAGTTAAAAAATGTTCCTAGACAAGACAAGATTTAAATCGTACGTTTTATTACCACTGATCCGTCATAACATTATCAGCGCTGCCCTTTATTACCACTGATCTGTCATAACATCATCATTGCTGCCCTCTGCAGTTAAAAAACGTTGCCAGACGAGTCTGTCTGCTAAAACTTTACCCTAAGTTGCGTTCACAGGACATTCAAAACGCATTTTATTTATTTATTTATTTATTTTTTTTTTTTTAATATTATTTTTGCAACTGCACGTTTCCGTCTTGCAGGTACGGTGGAGGGATGGGAATTCAATACTTCTAGGGACGCCGGCCTGTACGTTTTAAGTGATAACTCGACTATTCTGAAGCCAAAGCAATTCTGTGAATCATCAGTATTTTTATTAATCATCGTCTGTTCGGCGCCGGCGAACGTCCTGAACAGGAACGCAATAAGGGAGACGTGGGGATCCCAGCAGGACGTCTTCGGGAGGACGATCAACGTGTTCTTCCTGACGGGGGACTCTTACAACACGACGTTACAGGTGAGTACGGACGTATCTCGCATCTATGATGATAATATAATAATAATAATATTTATAATATAATATCTAATGTAATCTTTTGCGTTCGCAGCAAGACATCGTCGAGGAGAACGACAGGTACGGCGACATAATCCAGGACCACTTCATCGACACCTACAACAACCTCACGCTGAAGTCGATAGTGATGCTCAAGCTGGTCTCGACGTACTGCACGCACAGCGCCATTTTCCTAATGAAGACTGACGACGATATGTTCTTGAATATGCCGCCCCTCATCAGGATGCTCCAGCACGGCAACACCAGCAACGTTTTGGTCGGAAGCCTTATCTGCGGTGCCAAACCCATCAAAGATACCACGAATAAGTGGTGAGTAACTTTCAGCAATTTATGCATTCTAGAGAATTTAAAAAAATATCTGTTGGTTGTTATTCCACTCAGATTGGGTTTAGTACTGCATTCAGGCAACAGATGGCGCCACCTCGTATTTCTACCATTAACTGATATATTTAATATTTATATTCCAATAGTAATTTCCAGTTCCCCATTCAGTAAATAATGATGATGAGGAGTGTTACCAACTGAACACATAATATTTCCGCCTTAAAACACGTACCTTTCTGCCAGATAGCCAACCTAATTTCACTGGAATTCCACTACAAATTATAAACTACAAAATAAATCTCTTATTTTGACAGTTTTGAAGTGATGGCAATTGTTTTTATATTTTTTTTAAGCACTCGAATCATGCACAACTTCAAAATGACACTAAGCTCTGTTCCCGTGCAATTATTTTAAAATCTAGTGAAGGGGTGTTTTTAGATTTTTACAGGGTAATAAAGTAGGATCAATTTTGAGGCAATCTAAAGGGTTTCAATTGTTTCTATATTTTTTTTTAAGCGCTCGAATAATGCACCAAATCCGTTTGAACGAAGCATAATTTCCAAAAAATTTGGAATTTATTTTAGCGGCCGAAAAAAATATAAAAACAATTGCAATCGGCTTGAAACTTTCCAAATTTACTCAAAATACATTAACGATTGTAAATCCGTGAAAAAACGCAAACACCCCATCCATAGATTTCGAGATAAATTCATGTGAACGGAGCATAATTTCTTAAAAATTTGCAATTTGTTTTGGCGGCTGAAAAAAATATAAAAACAATTGCAACCGGCTTGAAACGTTCCAAATTTACTCAAAATACATTCAGGATTATAAATCCGTGAAAAAACGCAAACACCCCATCCATAGATTTTGAGATAAATTCATGTGAACGGAGCATAATTTCTTAAAAATTTTGAATTTGTTTCAGCGGCAGAAAAAAATATAAAAACAATTGCAATCGGCTTGAAACTTTCCAGATTTACTCAAAATACATTCAGGATTATAAATCCGTGAAAAAACGCAAACACCCCATCGCTAGATTTCGAGATAAATTCATGTGAACGGAGCATAATTTTTTAAAAATTTGGAATTTGTTTTGGCGGCCGAAAGAAATATAAAAACAATTGCGATCGGCTTGAAACTTTCCAAATTTACTCAAAATACATTCAGGATTATAAATCCGTGAAAAAACGCAAACACCCCATCCATAGATTTTGAGATAAATTCATGTGAACGGAGCATAATTTCTTAAAAATTTGGAATTTGTTTTGGCGGCCGAAAAAAATATAATAACAATTGCAATCGGCTTGAAACTTTCCAAATTTACTCAAAATACATTCAGGATTATAAATCCGTGAAAAAACTCAAACACCCCATCCATAGATTTTGAGATAAATTCATGTGCATAATTTCTTAAAAATTTGGAATTTGTTGTAGCGGCAGAAAAAAATATAAAAACAATTGCAATCGACTTGAAACTTTCCAAATTTACTCAAAATACATTCAGGATTATAAATCCGTGAAAAAAGGCAAACACCCTATCCATAGATTTTGAGATAAATTCATGTGAACGGAGCATGATTTTTTAAAAAATTGGAATTTGTTTTGGCGGCTGAAAAAAATATAAAAACAATTGCAATCGGCTTGAAACTTTCCAAATTTACTCAAAATACATTCAGGATTATAAATCCGTGTAAAAACGCTAACACCCCATCCGTAGATTTTGAGATAAATTCATGTGAACGGAGCAGAATTTCTTAAAAATTCGGAATTTGTTTTAGCGGCCGAAAAAAATATAAAAACAATTGCAATCGACTTGAAACTTTCCAAATTTACTCAAAATACATTCAGGATTATAAATCCGTGAAAAAAGGCAAACACCCTATCCATAGATTTTGAGATAAATTCATGTGAACGGAGCATGATTTTTTAAAAAATTGGAATTTGTTTTGGCGGCTGAAAAAAATATAAAAACAATTGCAATCGGCTTGAAACTTTCCAAATTTACTCAAAATACATTCAGGATTATAAATCCGTGTAAAAACGCCAACACCCCATCCGTAGATTTTGAGATAAATTCATGTGAACGGAGCAGAATTTCTTAAAAATTCGGAATTTGTTTTAGCGGCCGAAAAAAATATAAAAACAATTGCAATCGACTTGAAACTTTCCAAATTTACTCAAAATACATTCAGGATTATAAATCCGTGAAAAAAGGCAAACACCCTATCCATAGATTTTGAGATAAATTCATGTGAACGGAGCATGATTTTTTAAAAAATTGGAATTTGTTTTGGCGGCTGAAAAAAATATAAAAACAATTGCAATCGGCTTGAAACTTTCCAAATTTACTCAAAATACATTCAGGATTATAAATCCGTGTAAAAACGCTAACACCCCATCCGTAGATTTTGAGATAAATTCATGTGAACGGAGCAGAATTTCTTAAAAATTCGGAATTTGTTTTAGCGGCCGAAAAAAATATAAAAACAATTGCAATCGACTTGAAACTTTCCAAATTTACTCAAAATACATTCAGGATTATAAATCCGTGAAAAAAGGCAAACACCCTATCCATAGATTTTGAGATAAATTCATGTGAACGGAGCATGATTTTTTAAAAAATTGGAATTTGTTTTGGCGGCTGAAAAAAATATAAAAACAATTGCAATCGGCTTGAAACTTTCCAAATTTACTCAAAATACATTCAGGATTATAAATCCGTGTAAAAACGCTAACACCCCATCCGTAGATTTTGAGATAAATTCATGTGAACGGAGCAGAATTTCTTAAAAATTCGGAATTTGTTTTAGCGGCCGAAAAAAATATAAAAACAATTGCAATCGACTTGAAACTTTCCAAATTTACTCAAAATACATTCAGGATTATAAATCCGTGAAAAAAGGCAAACACCCTATCCATAGATTTTGAGATAAATTCATGTGAACGGAGCATGATTTTTTAAAAAATTGGAATTTGTTTTGGCGGCTGAAAAAAATATAAAAACAATTGCAATCGGCTTGAAACTTTCCAAATTTACTCAAAATACATTCAGGATTATAAATCCGTGTAAAAACGCTAACACCCCATCCGTAGATTTTGAGATAAATTCATGTGAACGGAGCAGAATTTCTTAAAAATTCGGAATTTGTTTTAGCGGCCGAAAAAAATATAAAAACAATTGCAATCGACTTGAAACTTTCCAAATTTACTCAAAATACATTCAGGATTATAAATCCGTGAAAAAAGGCAAACACCCTATCCATAGATTTTGAGATAAATTCATGTGAACGGAGCATGATTTTTTAAAAAATTGGAATTTGTTTTGGCGGCTGAAAAAAATATAAAAACAATTGCAATCGGCTTGAAACGTTCCAAATTTACTCAAAATACATTCAGGATTATAAATCCGTGAAAAAACGCAAACACCCCATCCATAGATTTTGAGATAAATTCATGTGAACGGAGCATAATTTCTTAAAAATTTTGAATTTGTTTCAGCGGCAGAAAAAAATATAAAAACAATTGCAATCGGCTTGAAACTTTCCAGATTTACTCAAAATACATTCAGGATTATAAATCCGTGAAAAAACGCAAACACCCCATCGCTAGATTTCGAGATAAATTCATGTGAACGGAGCATAATTTTTTAAAAATTTGGAATTTGTTTTGGCGGCCGAAAGAAATATAAAAACAATTGCGATCGGCTTGAAACTTTCCAAATTTACTCAAAATACATTCAGGATTATAAATCCGTGAAAAAACGCAAACACCCCATCCATAGATTTTGAGATAAATTCATGTGAACGGAGCATAATTTCTTAAAAATTTGGAATTTGTTTTGGCGGCCGAAAAAAATATAATAACAATTGCAATCGGCTTGAAACTTTCCAAATTTACTCAAAATACATTCAGGATTATAAATCCGTGAAAAAACTCAAACACCCCATCCATAGATTTTGAGATAAATTCATGTGCATAATTTCTTAAAAATTTGGAATTTGTTGTAGCGGCAGAAAAAAATATAAAAACAATTGCAATCGACTTGAAACTTTCCAAATTTACTCAAAATACATTCAGGATTATAAATCCGTGAAAAAACGCAAACACCTCATCCATGGATTTCGAGATAAATTCATGTGAACGGAGCATAATTTCTTGAAAATTTGGAATTTGTTTCAGCGGCCGAAAAAAATATAAAAACAATTGCAATCGGCTTGAAACTTTCCAAATTTACTCAAAATACATTCAGGATTATAAATCCGTGTAAAAACGCAAACACCCCATCCGTAGATTTTGAGATAAATTCATGTGAACGGAGCAGAATTTCTTAAAAATTCGGAATTTGTTTTAGCGGCCGAAAAAAATATAAAAACAATTGCAATCGGCTTGAAACTTTCCAAATTTACTCAAAATACATTCAGGATTGTAAATCCGTGAAAAACCGCAAACACCCCATCCATAGATTTTGAGATACATTCATGTGAACGGAGCAGAATTTCTTAAAAATTTGGAATTTATTTTAGCGGCAGAAAAAAATATAAAAACAATTGCAATCGGCTTGAAACTTTCCAAATTTACTCAAAATACATTCACCTTTAAAATCAATCAAAAATTTTGAAAACATGTCGATTTTTTCGCGAGTTATGAATTTTTGAAAATTAACGTGTGAATTCGCCGAACACTTCAATGAAAAAAAATCGAAAAAGAAATAAATACTTGTGGTAAAATTGCTCAAAATGTTTAATACATTCACAAGATGTCTACCTTTAATATTGATTACAATTTTTGAAAATGTATCACTTTTTCAATGAGTTATGAATTTTTGAAAATTAACGTTTTCATTTGTAGAACACTTCAATAATAAAAAATCGAAAAGAAATAAATACTTGTGTAATAAAATTGCTCAAAATGTTTAATACATTCACAAAATATGTACCTTTGCATTTGATTAAAATTTTTGAAAATGTGTCAATTTTTCCGCGAATTATAAATTTTTGAAAATTAACGTTTTAATTCATCAAACACTTCGATGAATAAAAATCGAAAAAAAATAAATACTTATGTGATAAAATTGCTCAAAATGTTTAATATATTCACAAGATGTCTACCTTTGAAATTAGTTAAAATTTTTGAAAATTCGTCAATTTTTCTGTAAGTTAAGTTACAGTTTTTCCGTTGCAACTTTTTCAATCCTTCACCTTATTTTTGCAGGTACGCTCCTAGTTATATGTACAATGGAAAAGTGTACCCGAACTACCTTTCGGGCACTGGTTATGTGATGTCAATCGATGTAGTTCCTAAGTTGTACGACGCAGCCCTTTCGACGCCAATATTTCATCTTGAGGATATCTACATTACGGGTACGTACTGTAGTCTATTCATTCTACGGATAGAGTTGGAAAAACGCCCACAGCGCAAGAGCGTGATTTACTCCATGTGATTTTATTAATATTTGAAAAACTCACCTTAAAAATATTAACAATCGATTTCTCGGCACTTGATACTGATAAATGCCGTTTTGGTGGGTACAGCGCCATTTTAATCAAACAAGCAGAAATGTACTACTGACAGCTGACACACTGTATTAAGGCAATCAGCTGACGATCGCAGCCATTTGCATTATTGTCTTTTAACTTTTGTCGGCCCACTAGCCGCGTGCGTTAGCGTGCCAGTATTAATGCGGAGGGTCCCGGGTTCGAATCCCGGCGAGGGCATGGGTGTTTGTTGATGTCGATTTCATTTGATATGAATAATATATGATCGATGTGAGTGAAGGGCACCTGCCAAAGTCAAAACAAAAAAAAAAAACTTTTGTATGCCTGTGAAGGTGGCTAACAACAATAAAGATCAATATTATTATTTGTGCGATTTCATTTGATATGAATAATATATGATCGATGTGACTGAAGGGCACCTGCCAAAGTCAAAACAAAAAAAAAACAAAATTTCCCGCAATTTTTCAAATCGGCCAGAGATCATTATTATTATTTGTGCTGTGTGATTTGGACGCGCGGATTTCCCGCAATTTTTCAAATCGGCCAGAGATCATTATTATTATTTGTGCTGTGTGATTTGGACGCGCGGATTTCCCGCAATTTTTCAAATCGGCCAGTAAGAACGACGGCGTTTTACAACCCTATCTGTGCGATGAATTATTTTTTTCGTGTGAGAAGATTCTACTAGATTTATTTACGCAGGTATACTATCGAAAGCAATTAAGATAAGGCCGAGGAACAACGGCGGGTTCACGTTCTCGAAGCGCAAGTTCGATCCGTGCGTGTTCAAGACGGCGTTCACCTCGCACCGTCTCAGCCCCACCGAGATACAGGAGCAGTACCAGCTGCTGCAGACGCTCGACCTGGACGAGGAGTGCAAGCTGCAGGAGCAGTCCAAGAACAGCACCTTCAACATCTTCGGCTACTTCACCATAGCCAAGGGAAAGCCGAAGAAGAAGAAGATCACGTGCTTCTAAAACCACAAATATCATCTCCGGGGAGAAAAAACCACCAGAGATTCAGGCTGCCGTTGTGTGAGGGTAATGTGTCTCTTTTAAAAAAAAAAAAAAAAGAAGAAAACAACGCGTCCCGTTTTCCGATTCGAGTTTGGTTGTTCCCGCGCGTAATTTTTGGGTTTTAAAAATTTAAAAGAAAAAAACGCGGGGGGCGCGGCGCGGGGCGGCTGGTTCCGCCCCGCGGTGTGATTTATTGGATGTTTGTATAATCAAATTAGGCGTTTTAGTGATTCGTCCAGGGTTAGTGTAGGTTCGCCATTTGTGTAATTTTTTTGAAAAAATGGTGTTTTTATGTGATTTTTGCATTTAAGTTCTCTCGGGTGATTTTTTAACTTTTATTATTATCCGAATAACCGGGTAACGCGTTTCATTGAATACTTTTAATGTATCGAGTAAGCTTGAAGTGATTATTGATTGCCCGTGCAATTTTAAAATTGTGTTTTCAGCTGCGGCGGCTCGTGGACGACCGAAACAGCAACGGAATATTTGAATAGTGAATAGCGCCTCCACTTACGGAAATCCACGAGCCGTCGCCGGTTTCCGATGGTCGCTTATTATTTTCAAGTAAGTGTAAAATTCGATGCTTTATTTCTCGCTCCTTTGAGAATGATAAGAAGTCATTTAACACGTTCGCTGCCACCGCAATTGGGATTGCATTTACGCAAGTGTAAAGTTGTCGGCGGCAACGAACGTGTTAAACACTGATAAAGGCGTAATATAATTGATGCTTTATCGTTTTACGATTAGATTTAAAAAATTTACTTGGTTACATAGCAAAAAATGTTTCACCGGTTGATTTTTTATGGAACAACTTGGCGTAAAATTCTCAAAACGTTTTATCAGCCAAAGCGCGGCGGGCCGTCTTGTCTGGTGAAAATTGTTAACTACAGAGGGCAGCACTTCATCGTCGGTTATCAGTTATAAGTAGAGAGTCTACTTTTTAATCCACACCACACCCTCGTCGAGTGGCTTGGGAAGTAGCGAGGAAAGGAGGCGGAGACGTAGTGTGGCAACATTACTCGTCATGCTCCTCGTCATTCCCACTGCTCCCCGTTTCGTCGGTTTTTGGGCGCGAGTCAAAGGACTGGCAATATGAACGCGGAGCGCTTCGTTTAATTGCCCGTGTAGAGCAGTGTGTAGGCAGCACGAGGAGCACGGTGTGGCCGAGGCACGACAGCATGTGATGCAGTAATGTATTTTTTCCACAAATGGGAGAGAAATTCGACTTGTCAGCTGTCAAAATCGCTACGGAAATGATATGTAATCTCTCCCTTCGAGGTTCCATCATTTCTTTAACTGTCACACCTGACAACGTTTTTTCTAGGTTAGGTTTTAAAAACGAACGTTTTACTTAAAATATCCCGTTTGTGAAAGAAATAGTGTATACAGGGTGTTACAAATTGCATCAGCATTGCTATCTATATTTTATTTATTTTGAAAACATTGTTCCGTAAGTTTGGTGGCGTTCGGGATAGGGATAAAAATACATTTCCGCTGCATTTATGTGTTTAAATGACGTAAGCAGTAAATATTAAGCACGTCGCGTTTTTCCGTACATTTTTGAAAGGTCAACTCTTCAATTTAAAAAAAAAAACTTCAAATAACTCCTGCAGAAAATAATTGTACGGCAAGTGTGGCACAAATTATGAAGTCCCAGCCAATGAAGATTGGGTCCGAGCGGAGGACCGTTCCGAAGAGTGAACTCCGCCCGTTAGGCAAAATCGGCGTGGCGCTCAACGTGTTAAATTATTTTTTGACATTGTCGATGCTGCACCCTGTAGTTAAAACCTTTCCTCGGGCAAGGCAGTCCGCCAAACTTTCAAATGTTTTACCAAACGTGCAACTAGATTGCAATTCAAGCCGTTTTACACTACACAATTTATTGAACAGGAAATGAGTTAATTTAAATTGCGTAGTTTCAGACAGTAAATCGTTCCAAAAATTGAGCAATTTTACTCAACACAGTGCAAACAAAGACACATTCAGTTTTACATATAAGTCAAAATCGCAGCTGTGAAAGTAATTTAAAAAAAATGTTTTATTGGTTTAAAACACGGCATGTTTTTGTTTTAGTGGAAATGTTGATTTAAAAGTTTTACTCAAGATTGATTAATTTACGGAAGTCCCTTGTATATCGTTCCAATTTTATTTTATTTCGTATTTGAATTTTTTGCTCTCAAGGCATCATTGAAAAAAATTCATAATTCAACTGAAAATTGCTGCACGTTCAAAAACCAAAATTATTTTGAAATATCAACGTCTTGTGAAGTGAACTGAATTTTTGTCGAATTTCATATTGATTTTTTAGAAACTTTTTTTTTTAAATTAAAACATTTATTTATTTATTATTTTCGTGATATAATCTAAAAAATATTAGTGGACATCTGGATTATTTTTATTCAAATATAAAGAACGTCTTATTTACAAAAAAAATTAATTCCTGTAATGATTGATAGATGTCAATTAATTAAAGAACTATTTGGGTCTTTTATTAACAAAAAATATTTAACACAGAATGCCTGTAATGGTTAACAGATGGCGCTTAATTGAGGAACTGTTTGGGTTGAAAACACGCCGAGCTGCACACCGAACGTGCCGCTGTTATTAAAATATCTTGCGAGCCACAAAATTTTGTTTCAGAGTTGGCCGTGAGATGTCGTATATTATTACGTCGTGAGACTATTGAATTAGCCCTTTCGGCCCTGGTGGTGGCAATCGCCACCGCAACATTTACTATGACAATCCATATTTTTGCTGTTTATCACTAGATGTCACTTCAACAAAGCCTCACTAATTAATTCCTATACTAACTAATCAAATCACTTCAAATTTGGTATTTATGGTCCCATCAATCATAATTAACAAAACATTTTTTTTCCAAATTTAAAAATCCAGGGCTGAAAGGGTTAGATTAAAAAAAAAGAATTAATCTCGTACATGACTGCTATGTTTCTCTCTCTCTCTCTCTCAGGCATGGCCAACTCTGAAACGAAATTCAGTGGCACCTTATAAAAAGTTGAACCTCGTCGTGAGTGAGGTCGGGTTCATCATTTGTTTTTACGCTGCTGGTGAAAACGTTGCATTCCCCACGATTGTTTCGCGGCGTGGCGTAAAGTGAAAATTTGAAAATTGAATACTAGAAATGGGCGAGACGGCCCTTTTTTGTGGTGAACTGCTTCACACGCTCGGAGTCGGTGAAAGGAGTGGACTCGGAGAGCCGGGTCATGACTCGGCTGAATAAATCACTGCAATTGTTTCATGGTGTGGCTTAAATGTAAAGTAAACATTACGAGGGATGGGCGAAATGAACCTTTTCGTGAACTGCTTCACAAGCTCGGAGTATCTGAAAAGAGTCGACTCTGAGAATCAGGCCATAACTCGGCCGAAGAATTTATTTGTCAAAGTAAAAAAGGTGAAGTGAAGTGTTGAAATTAAAAAAATTAATTCTTTACAGAGAGTCGACTCATCGTCAAAATAAATAAATAAATACACATCGCACTTTACTGACTTGACTCTTTGAATCGGCGCACCCGTGTGTTACCCATCTCACTTTACCGGCTCGACTCTCTGAATTACCTGTGAGTTACCCATCACACTTTACTGGCCTGACTCTTTGAATTGGCGCACCCGTGAGTTACCCATCTCACTTTACTGGCTTGACTCTTTGAATCGGCGCACCCGTGAGTTACCCATCACACTTTACTAAATTTTCTACCGTTTGAATCGGCGCACCCGTGAGTTACCCATCTCACTTTACCGGCCTGACTCTTTGAATCGGCGCACCCGTGAGTTACCCATCTCAAATAATAATAATACATTTACTAATCCATAAAAATCAACAGTAAAAAAAAATATCCGTTATTCAAAATAATTCCATATTCTCTTAACCATTACAGGAAAACTGGCTAGATTTTTTCGAAACACACAGTATTTTCAAATTGTTCGAATAGTTAAGCAATCGATTGTGAATTGTTTTTAATTTTTTTAGGTAGGTCTAATCGAATTTTTTTTTTTTTTTAATAGAGAAATCGGATTGCCGTTGAGATTTAATTGGGCCATTGCTGTAAAAATGGTTTTCAATATGAGAAACAATCACGGTTAAATATTTCACTGTGCACCGTGGGTCTATTTATATACGTGCTTTTAAAGATTACAACCGGAGAGCAGTTTTTCTAAACAGTTTGAGATACATTGAACGTTCATTGCTAAAACAAAAAAAAAACTTTACTCAGTATTAAGTATATATGGTTCTATACATGAGGTGTCTACGCTAAAGTTTACCGGGTTAGGCGCGCACCCAGAAATTTGACCCGATAGTGCGCGCCTGTTGTATTATTAAAAATTTGAAAAAAATCCTCATCACACCGTTAAATTAGTGAAATATTTTCAACTTTCTAGCGTAGACGCCCTGTATATATTACCATAAAACTAAGGGTTGTGACACGAATCAGCAAAACTATACAATAAATCAGGAAGTGATATAATTGTGGATTGTCTGCATTGTTTGAGAATGAATGTCATGAAATCCGTTTCATTTTTATTTTTAACTAAGTTGGCTCTGTTAGGGTGGCGGTTTTGTAGGCCAATGTCAAAAGTCACTGGACCTAAAAAAATTGGTTATGTTTTAAAAAATGAGGTTATATTTACAATTTTACGACGGTACACTTGAATCATTGGTCGCGTTCGTCAGACTAAACAGTTGGGTGTTTACTGCCAACCGTTGGGATATTTTCTGACGAACGCACTGTTGATCGTGAACAAGTTCGTCCAGCGGTCGCCGTTTTACCAATCGTACTGATTGCTGTTAGAATCAAGTGTTGAAGTTGCCGCCGAAATGGAGGTTACAAAAGTAGCGTTCATCATATACCAACATTCAGCGTAAATCGAAATAAACATGTTGACGGTTGAAAATTCTGTCGAACGCGACGCATTGAAGCAATAATTCAATTAATTATTAATATATGAATTTTTTACACATTAACGCCAACAAAAATGATTTGAAATTAGGCATCATTTTTTCACTGTCAGATCATTTTTGTTGGCGTTCACTTGTAAAACTTTATAAAACGAAACCACAGCCTACTTAGTTAAAAATAAAAACGAAACATAGTTTATGTTGTGTATTTACCACAATAATTATTTGTGGGTTGCCTGCACTGTTCGAGAGTGAATGTCCCAAACACGGATGAAATTAGTACAAAAGACCCGACCGATAGGTCGTAGTGCTGTAAGGCTTTCCGCAGCCAATCGGCCCGTCTAATCTAACCCATATTTAACCTCTTCAGGGACAAATTAATTTTGAAGTTTCAAATCCTTTAAGAAACTATATATAAATAAAACACTTTCTTTGTTAATATCACTCGATTTATTAGTAGCGACTATAGTTTCGATCATGTTCTGATCATTATCAAACTAAAAGTTCCTTTAAGAAACAATTGATATCTCGCCAGTAGAACCGGAGGAGGTATCTGCACGGAAATGTGCAATTGTAGCAGCTTTCAGAGCTTGACATGAGATGGCAGTATTGAGCTAAATTCAATTTGTTTGAAATGTGTTCGTCATTTTTTTAAACGTACGCAAATGTGTTTCTGTCCCTGAAGAGGTTAACCAGTTAAACCACATTTAGGGGATTACCGTATATCACGTTTGTTTTTATTAATATTAAGTGGAGATGTTTGCATCCGAAAAACCTTTCTTTGTGTTCACACGAATTGCTCAAACTTTAAATTACATATCACGAAACTACGTAATGAATGTTTAGATGCTCAATCGTTGTCAATTTATGTCGTTTCTATGGTATTAATACGGTGTGACTTTTTTTTGTTAAAAAATTGTTTTAATTCGCTTTTTCTTCGGGGAGCTCAGGGTCTTGGGTTCGAAACCCTCTCGTGTGGTCACTTTTTTTTCAAACCAAAAATGTCCGTGTTGGTCTTTGTGCATGTAATGATTATCCAGTTTTCGTTGTTGTGGCGGAATGTCTTTTCATTCTACAGACAGGGTTTGTAAGAACGCCCACTGTCGCCGTACGTTCTGTGCTAAAGTCTGATTTACACTATGTAATTTTATTATTATTTTCCTCGAGTGAAAAAAAAATTCAAAAATTCATAACTCAGCTGAAAATTGCTGCACATTCAAAAACCAAAATTATTTTGAAAGATCAACATCTTGTCAAGTGAACTGAATTTTTGTAGAATTTCATCCCCACGTTTCATATTAATTTTTAATTTTTTGCTCGAGTGAAAAAAATTCATATCACGGCTGAAAATTTCTGCACTTTCAAAAACCAAAATTATTTTGAAAGATCGACATCTTGTGAAGTGAACTGAATTTTTGTAGAATTTTATCCCCACGTTTCATATTAATTTTTAATTTTTTGCTCTCGAGCGAAAAAAAATAATTCAAATGTATCACGAAGTGAAAGCCTCCACAATTACTTATTCGAAAAAAAATATTTTTTCAAAAATTCATAACTCGACTGAAAAATGTTGCACAGGCAAAAACCAAAATTATTTTGAAAGATCAATGTCTTGTGAAGTGACCTGAATTTTTGTAGAATTTTATCCCCGCGTTTCATATTAATTTTTAATTTTTTGCTCGAGTGAAAAAAATTCATATTTTGGTTGAAAATTGCTGCACATTCAAAAACCAAAATTATTTTGAAAGATCGACGTCTTGTGAAGTGTACTGAATTTTTGTAGAATTTCATCCCCGCGCTTCATATTGATTTTTAATTTTTTGCTCTCGAGTGAAAAAAATAAATTTTCAAAAATTCATATCTCGGCTGAAAATTGCTGCACAGGCAAAAACCAAAATTATTTTGAAAGATCGACTTCTTGTGAATTGAATTGAATTTTTGTAGAATTTTATCACCGGGTTTCATATTAATTTTTAATTTTTGCTCTCGAGTGAAAAAAATAAATTTTCAAAAATTCATAACTCGGCTGAAAATTGCTGCACTGGCAAAAACCAAAATTATTTTGAAAGATCGACTTCTTGTGAATTTAATTGAATTTTTGTAGAATTTTATCACCGAGTTTCATATTAATTTTGAATTTTTTGCTCTCGAGGCGTCATTGAAAAACATACATTTTCAAAAATTCATAACTCGGCTGAAAATTGCTGCACGTTCAAAAACCAAAATTATTTTGAAATATCAACATATTGTGAAGTGAACTGAATTTTTGTAGAATTTCATCCCCGCGTTTCATGTTAATTTTAAATTTTTTGCTCTCGAGTGAAAAAAATACATTTTCAAAAATTCATAACTTTGCTGAAAATTGCTGCACAGGCAAAAACCAAAATTATTTTGAAAGATAGACGTCTTGTGAAGTGAACTGAATTTTTTTAGAATTTTATCACCGCGTTTCATATTATTTTTTAATTTTTTGCTCTCGAGGCGTCATTGAAAAAAATACATTTTCAAAAATTCATAACTCGGCTGAAAATTGCTGCACATTCAAAAACCAAAATTATTTTAAAAGATCGAAGTCTTGTGAAGTGAACTGAATTTTTGTAGAATTTCATCCCCGCGTTTCATATTAATTTTTAATTTTTTGCTCTCGAGTGAAAAAAATACATTTTCAAAAATTCATAACTCGGCTGAAAAATGCTGCACAGGCAAAAACCAAAATTATTTTGAAAGATCGACGTATTGCGAAGTGAATTAAATTTTATTTACCGAAATTACAAATGACAATGAACGAATTAAATTGAACGCTTGATGTATCTCAAATTGGAAAAATCTGGACGTCCGTGAAACAAACAAATGAATTCCGATCGCGTGCAAATTGCGTGCGATGATTTCACTGAAAAACCAAAATAACTGGCGGCAGCTATTTTCCTCGCCCCCCTTTTACCTAAGATAATAATAACGAAATGATTAATGGAATTGTAATAATAATGATAATACTTCGAGGATGCTATACTATTTTAAAAAACTTGTGCGCGTGCCATTCTCCTCCGACTGTAGAACGTCTTATATTGTTGCAATAAAAAAATAATACACACAAACAGAAATACTCTAATAATAATTAATGCAGGAAATTAATTATCATGTGTATGTTCCAGACATTAAACTATGAGATAAAGGAAAAATCTGACAATGGGTTATCGTTAGTTTTTTTCCGGAATTTTCCAATCAAATTGTAAAATTTGCACTTTCGTTAAATCTCATTAATTTTCCTAAAAATCCCTCGATGGATTTCAATAAAATTTTCAGTATATGTTCCAGACATATGTAGCTATGAAACGAAAGAAAATCCGAAAATGGGTTATCGTTAGTTTTTCCGGAATTTTCCTTTCAAATCGTAACTTTCCTAAAATTGCACTTTCGGTTAAATCTCATTAATTTTCTGAAAAATCCCTCGATGGATTTCAATAAAATTTTCAGTATATGTTCCAGATATATGTAGCTATGAAACAACAGAAAAATCGGGAAACGGGTCATCATTACTTTTTCCGGAATTTTCCATTCAAATCGTGTCATGATTCTCCGTGTGTTCGACAAAAAACGCCCAACATCATAACTCTGTTATTTATTGACCGATTTGAATGAACTAAAAACCAAAGTCAATGGTGGTTTATACACTAAAAAATTACATCAATATTGATTTTTTTCAATAATAACTTCATTGTCGAATGATGGCCAACTTAAAATTTTTAAATGGCAGCATGTAACGTTTTAATTTTTTTACATCCGACATTATTTTTCTGGATCCAATAATGCCCAATATGTTGTTTTTCGTTCAATATTTTGGTCGAAAAAAATTAAAGTAAATCTTCCGTTTAAAATTATATTTTTCAAAAATTTTAATTAGCGTGCCTTGGAAAAAAAGTGACAAATGTCATTTGTTGTAAGGTTATGCCGAACATGAATAATAAGGACACAATAAGTACCTCTGTTACAACTCAATGTAGAATAGAATAAATAAGTAGTGCAAGTATTCTTTCACCTGCGATTTAGATGTTCTGTGATTATTGTAGAACGTCTAACTCTGCAAGTCCACGAAATTGTCGATCCACTCTCTTCGACTTTTTAAAGGCTCCATTTTCTTCTAACCTTCTAAATTTAGGTTCTGGTATTCGCCGCACTGGAAACCGTAGATGATAAATTCGTGCCGTAGCTCTTCGATTTCTATTACATAGAAAATAAATTTGTAACGTGTCTGTTAATTCGATATTGTTCATGATTATATCTGAAACACACACTAATAACAAATGGTTGACATTACTTATACAATAAATAACATTTGTCGATTCGAATTTTTTTCAAGGCACACCACATTTATTACCAAAAAAAATCATGCGAACAAGATTTATTATTATCTTTTTCTGGCAAAAATATTAACTCAAAACCAACATAACGGGCATAATTGGATTCAGAAAAACAATGTCTAATATTATGAAATTAGAAAAGTATATGGAGCCATTTAAAAATTTAAAGTTGACTATCATTTGGCAATGAAGTTGATTTTGAAAAAATATATAATTACCGTCATTTTATAGTATTTAAACAGCCATTGACTTTATTTTTTAGTTCATTCAAATCGGTCAATAAATAACAGAGTTATGGCGTTGGGGTATTTGGTTTTGATCAATTTTTTTTACTGCAGAATTATATAAGGCGTTAGGAGAAAGCACCGAAACTTAAAAAAAAAAATAGAATCCCTAATAAATGTATGCACGACTCCTCTATGTAAATAAGTAAAATATAGTATATACACATATATACATTTAAAAAAAAACATCATTAAAAAAAACACCAAGTTAATGTTATAGACGCGCTTCATAGATAAAATTATATTACTACATATATATATATTAAAATGAAAAAAAACTTAAAAGTTAATGTAAATGTTTAAAAGCGATGAATAATACAAAAAAAAAACGAAAACACAAGAGAATTGTACAATTTGTCAATTGATTATCGTGTTGTAAATCTTTGTCGCTAGAGGGCGGCATCGCTCCCACATCCCCACCACCACCACCACTCATGCCAAACCCCGCCCCCTAGAGTTGCGTCATCGTGTGTTTGATGGCCGTCACCTCTTTAGAGTGCCATAAAATTCGTCTGCCAAAAAGAAAAATAATTGAGCGATTATATTTTTACTACATTAAAATTTAACGGGCACTATTGGAATGGTCCTTGCAATAATAAAAAAAAAAGTATTATCACTAATCAAAAAGTATATCTTAATTGGCAGTTATTATTTTGTAGAAATTTAATTCTTCAGTATTAAGACAGTCTGAATTCATTCATAATAATGTTTATAAACGAGAGAGATAATTTTATTCTGCGTGAGATCACGCTACTAAATACAGGGTGTGCCATTTGGAAAAAAAAATAAGTTGGGATTTTCTACCACATTTTTTTATCACCCTGTATAATTTTTTGTATGAAATCATGGTTGGCGCTGTAGTTCAAACCTTCAAACAAACAATAGAAACGATTGTAATGGTGAATCTAGTAATAATAACATTAATTAAGGACCATTTTAATAAGCCATACGTGTGTGTGTGTGCGTGCACGTGTACAATGATTCCTTTTTTTTAAATCATGTGGGTTGTGAATCGAATGAACCTTTTGGTTGTTTGTTTTTTTTTTTAAACAGTTTTATTTACCAAAGGTGTAGTCCGTAAATTCCGACATGCTTCCTATTATGTAATAACCTCTATTTTAATTATCGTACGTACGTTAATAATGTATACATATAAAAAGTAAATATCTCATTAGCCTTAGTCCAAGTTTTAGTAGCCAAATTTTTCAGAAGTTCAGACGTTTGTAGTTCTTAAATGAATTGTACAATTTCAATTCCTGCCTATTCGATTTTATACATGATTATTATATATATTGTAATTACGCTTTTTAAATGAATTTAGGACCTAAGTGTTTTGTAAATAAATAGCAGAATGTTATGTAAAGATCAGAAATGATGTAAAAAAGAATCGAGATTATTTTGCTATTTGTAAATATTACAAATAAATTTTTGTAGATTAACTGTTTGTGTTTTTTTTTTATTACCTTCTCTTGTACCCCCTACTAAACAGGTGCGACGATGGAAGAGTACTTGCGCAAAAATAAATGTCAATTTGGATTGACGTGTCGGCAAAGAAAACTCGAAAATGGAAAAAATCAACTTTTTTAACAATCATCGTAGACTATAAAAGTGTACCTTTTTACTTTCTCCGTTACGAAGTACGAGAAAGTATTGTGATCGTGATTTTTTTACGGAAATTACGTTTTGGAGTCCCTAGATATCATTTCAACAATTTCTGGAAAAAATGGTGATGTGGCCATCATGTTACTTTCTCCGACTTGATGGTATTTTAAATGTACATCGAGCGGATGAAACTGACGTTTAAAACGTCAAAATTATGAAAGATGGAAAAACTATACTTCAAATTCAAAAACTCGGTTTACTCAAAAACTAACGAGATTTCGAAAAAAACTTATTCTTTAGAAGTTGTTCATTTTGGTATTCTCTACAATTATTATTCACACAAATTTGCTGTAACTATTATCGTTTCATGATTATAAACCAAAAATTGAAAAAAAATTAGTAATTTTTTTTCTCGAATGGCAATGATTTTATGAAAAATATTTTCAAGCAAAGATGTTCATTTCTTTGTTCTCTTTAATGTTTGTTTAAATGTTTTTGTGATATTTATTATATTTAAGAAAATATTGGCAAAAAACAAAAAACAGTTAAGGTAAACGCCCACTTCCGGTGTACGAAATTTTACCAAAAGCTTTTCAGTTCTTCAGATTATCAAATGACACGTATATTGAAAGTTTCATATCAATTGCTTTATTAGTTTTTGAGCTACAGCGCACACGACAGACGCAGACACAATTTTTTTTTTCCAGAAATTGTTGAAATGGCATCTAGGGATGGGTTTTCCGATGATTTAACGTTCAAATGATCAAAATCACGCCTCAGAATTACTATTTAAAAGCTTTTAAACATTTTACATTCGCATTTCCACGCCTCGACGCCATCTATTCGACGATAGCCGAACTACTAAGTGATGTTTTTGAACAGCGCCAAAATGCTCGAACTTTATCCTTATAATCTAAGTGTTAATATTCAGCAATGCGCTGTACACGAAACGATAGACTAATTAATTCCGAATCGAATGGCGTATAAAATAGCTGAGGCAATTTAGCGGTTTTCTTGTAATTTGCGAATGAAAATTAAGCACGACACCCTTACCGACATTTACAGTTCACTGTAACTTGAAACCTAAATGCGCAATAATTTGCTATATTCTTCAATGAAATACGGATCCCAATACTTATTACTGATTATTCAATTAACTGTTTATATTATTAATGCATTACAATAAGAGAAATATATGAGGAATCCTAATCTTCATAGAGGGTGCCCTCTGTAATCGTGGGGATAAACTACGTTTTCATTTGTGGATTTAATAATTGTTTTAATAATGAAAGAATATTTAAAAACTTAAGGAGACTGTTATCTTATAATAAAATAAATTTACTTGTAGATATTTTCCTTATTTAAATTGCAGAAACAATACATTAAAATATATCCGCCTAATCACAGGCAACCCGATAAACGCATAACTACTATAAAAAACTTCCAATTTTAAAGGTGACAGTGACAAAATCATAAGTGTAATCCTCAGTGAAGCTTCAATAATAGTGCGAAAATTTAAGTATTTAAATTGCAGAAATAATTATGTTATATAAACGCCTGCATACAGGCAACCCAATATACGTATAACTAATAATGATTTATTATTTAAAACTTTAAATTTTAATCGTAACAGGGACAAAACCATTAGTGTAATATTTTTAAAGCATTGGTAAGGATTACACTCATGCTTGTATCCCTATCATATTTAAAATTAGAAGTTTTTAATAAAAAATAATATTAGTTATCGTATATTGGGTTGCCTACAAGTAGGCGTTTATATAATACCATTGTTTCCGCAATTTAAATTCTTAAATATTCCCTCTATTTTTAAAGCTTTACTCAGGATTACACTTATAGTTTTGTCCCTGTTACGTATAAAATTAGAAGTTTTTAATAATAAGTTAATTCGAGTTATGCGTATATCGGGTTGCTTGGGATTAGGCGTGTATATTATAAAATATTGTTTCTGCAATTTAAGTACGTAAATATCCACAAGTGAATTTATTTAATCATGAGACAACATTCTTTTTAAGCTTTTAAATATTCTTTTATTAATACAACAATTATCACATCCACAAATTATTAAGTAGTTTATCCCCACGATAACAGGTGGAGCCCTCAACTTAGATTGTGATTTCTCGTATATTTCTCTTATTGTAATGCATTAACAATATAAATAGTTGAATGATTAATCAGGAATAAGTATTGTAACCCCTATTTGATTGAAGAATATAGCAAATTCTTCTTTATTGAATTTTTATGTTACAGTGAACTGTAAATGTCGGTAAGTGTGTCGTGCTTAATTTTCATTCGCAAATTACAGGAAAACTGCTAAATTTCCTCAGCTATTTTATACACCATTTGATTCAGAATTAAATCGTCTAGCGTGTCATGCACAGTCCATTGCTAAATATTAACACTTTGACAATAAGTATAAAGTTCGAGCATTTTGGCGCTGTTCAAAAACATCACTTAGCAGTTCAGCCACCGTCTAATAGATGGCGATGACGCGCGGAAATCCGAATGTAAAATGTTTAAAAGCTTCTAAATAGCAATTCTATGCGATGATTTTGATAATTTAAGCATTAAATCAACGACAAACATATAATCCTTTAATCTTTTGAAATAAAAGTGCTATAAAAATCCTGTAAGAAAAAATATTGCCGCAGCAATTTTTTAATGGTTTAATTGATTTTAATGATTCAAATTGTAATTTACAGAGGTATAAATGGTTTAACAATAAAAAATAAAATAGGATTTGTTGTTGTTGGGAAATTAACATTTAAAATTTATTATTATTTTTTTAATTTTAGGTTTATAAATAGAATAGAAACAACATTACTTGTTGCAGAAAGTATTAAATAAATTTAAAAAAAAACGAAATATAGCCTGAATATATAAATATTCAACCTGTTCCTAAGACTTAATTTTGCTTGCAGAGTTACGAACAGGTTGAATATTTATATATTCAGGCTATATTTCGTTTTTTTTTTTAATTGTTTATAATTATAAAACCATAATAGTTACAGCAAATTTATGTTAATAGTAATTGTAGAGAATGCCAAAATGAACAACTTATGAAGAATACGTTTTTTTCTAAATCTCGTTACTTTTTAAGTTAACCGAGTTTTTGAAGTATAATTTTTCCATCTTTCATAATTTTGACGTTTTAAACGTCAGTTTCGTCCGAGTTTACGCAACGCTCGTGGTACATTTAAAATATGATTTTAATTGAAAAATAAATATAAATGATACGATCAAGTCGGAGATAGTAACATGATGGCCACATAACCATTTTTGTTCATCAGTTCCTTCACACTTCCGAAGAATCTTCATTGATCTGCCCCCGGAATTATATCAATTCTTCACGCTTCAGTAGAATCTCCACTTATCTTCCTCGTCGTAATAAATAGTAATAAATAGTTCATTAAATTGGGTTAAATAAATTATAAGGAAAATAAAATCTGATATAGTACAAGACTTTTTATTGTGTAAACATTACAAAACATAAAACGCTACAAAATATATATATTTCAACATAAGAACTATAATCAACATGAAAGGAACACAAATAAACTTAAATAATAATAATACAGTCAAACTTAGAAATAAAAATAATAATACAAGTTGTAAATAATACATAATTTAACATTGATATTACAACGAACGGTTTAAAAAAAATATCAAGTTGTAAATAAGGCATAATTCCAATATTAATATTAAAACGAAAGGTTTGTTTCAACGGATAACATTTTCGTTTGAATTAAAAACAATGTAATACATTTAAATATTTATCAACTGTAATTTCATCAGACAAATACAATACAAAATTTACAACTCCTATTTATAAAACAACAACAAAATAATAATAATAATAATAATAATATAATTACAATACAAAATTTAGAACAACAAAATAATAATAATAATATAATTACAATACAAAATTGGAACGACTACAAAATAATAATAATAATATAATTACAATACAAAATTTAGAACGACTACAAAATAATAATAATAATATAATTACAATACAAAATTTAGAACGACAACAAAACAAATAATAATATAATTTAATAGTGTAGCTAAAAAATTAAGAAAACTGATCTAGAGATTCTAAAGCATGGTTTGGTCACGCGTTTGACATCTAATCAACTAGAAATGATTCTAAATTAAAAGTTTTCTCGCATTGCACAACTTAACAATATCATTCACAGCGTGATAATAATTTTTGGCGAGTCACAAAATTTGGCCACCAACATTTTTGGCACATACAAAATTTGAATATTTGGATATCAACATTTTTGGTGGCATAAATTTTGACCATTTCAATATCAACAATTTTAGCACATACAAAATTTGACGATTTTGATACCAACATTTTAAGCCCAAACAAAATTTGACTATTGGTATACCAATATTTTTTGTCGCATAAATTTTGACTATTTCAATACCAACAATTTTGGCACTTACAAAATTTGACGATTTTGATACTAACATTTTGAGCACAAACAAAATTTGACTATTGGTATACCAAAATTTTAGTCGCATACATTGTGACTATTTCAATACCAAAAATTTTAGCACAAACAAAATTTGACTGTTTGGATAACATTTGCGTCGAACAAAATTTGATTACTTGGATATTAACATTTTTCGTCGCATAAATTTTGACTATTTCAATACCAACAGTTTTGGCACATACAGAGTTTGACGATTTTGATACCAACACTTTTAGCACAAACAAAATTTGACAATTGGTATGCCAACATTTTTGGTCGGATAAATTTTGACTGTTTCAATACCAACAGTTTTAGCACATACCAAGTTTGACTATTTTGATACCAACATTTTTAGCACAAACGAAATTTGACTATTTGGATACCAACATTTTTCACCTACCAAATTTGATTATTTGGATATCAACATTTTTGGTGGCATAAATTTTGACCATTTCAATACCAACAATTTTAGCACATACAAAATTTGACGATTTTGATACCAACATTTTTAGCACAAACAAAATTTGACTATTGGTATACCTGCATTTGTTGTTGCATAAATTTTGACTGTTTCAATACCAACAGTTTTAGCACATACAAAGTTTGACTATTTTGATACCAACGTTTTTGGCACAAACAAAATCTGACTATTGGTATGCCAACATTTTTGGTCCGATAAATTTTGACTTTTTCAATACCAACAGTTTTGGCACATACAAAGTTTGACTATTTTGATACCAACATTTTTAGCACAAACGAAATTTGACTATTTGGATACCAACATTTTTCTCCTACCAAATTTGATTATTTGGATATCAAGATTTTTGGTGGCATAAATTTTGACCATTTCAATACCAACAGTTTCGGCATATACAAAATTTGACTATGTTCATACCAAAATTTTAAGCACAAACAAAATTTGACTATTTGGATACCAACATTTGCGTCATACAAAATTTGATTATTTAGATATTAACATTTTTGTTCGCATATATTTTGACTATTTCAATACCAACAGTTTTGGCACATACAAAGTTTGATGATTTTGGTACAACACTTTTATCGCAAACGTCAAATTTTGTTATAAAAAATTTGACCATTCGAATACCACCATTTGGTTTCGATACTAAACTTTTTGGCGCACAAAATTTGCCAATTTGAACATTTCTGGCACAATTTTTTATAACCAACAAAATTTGACTATTTGGATTACAATTTTTTTTGCTGCACAAAATTTACCAATTTGAATGCCAACATTTTTGGTACATTTTTTTTATAACCAACAAAATTTGACTATTTGTATTACAATTTTTTTTGTCGCACAAAATTTACCAATTTGAATACCAACATTTTTGGCACATTTTTTTATAACCAACAAGATTTGACTATTTGGAGACCAAATTTTTTTCGTCTCACAAAATTCGCCAATTTGAATACCAACATTTTTGGCGCAATTTTTTATAACCAACATAATTTGACTATTTAGATACAAATTTTTTTTCGTCTCACAAAAAATGCCAATTTGAATACCAACATTTTTTATAACGAAAAAAATTTGACCATTTGGATATCAAATTTTTTTCGTCTCACAAAATTCGCCAATTTGAATACCAACATTTTTGGCACAATTTTTTATTTTCAACTAAATTTGACTATTTGGATACCAAACTTTTTTCGTCGCACAAAATTTGCCAATTTGAATCCAACATTTTTGGCACAATTTTTTATTACCAACAAAATTTGACTATTCAGATACCAAATTTTCTTCGTCTCACAAAAAATTCCAATTTGAATACCAACATTTTTTATAACCAACAAAATTTGACTATTTAGATACCAAATTTTTTTCGTCTCACAAAATTCGCCAACATTTTTGACACAATTTTTTATAACCAACAAGATTTGACTATTTAGATACCAAATTTTTTTCGTCTCACAAAAATGCCAATTTGAATACCAACATTTTCTATAATCAAAAAAATCTGACTATTTAAATATCAAATTTTTTTCGTCGTACAAAATTTTCCAATTTGAATACCAACATTTTTGGCGCAATTTTTTATAACCAACAAAATTTGACCATTTGGATACCAAACAAAATTTGTTTATCATTTTAGGCGCGATACTGACTTTAAAATTAAATACCTGTTCACAGCACAGCACAGCCAGTTTTGGGTCTTAACATCTAATTTAGTCTAGAGGAAGAATATCGGCAGGATTTTCAGGCGCAGGACTCGATCCTTCTTCCTCGGAAACCATCGAAGTGTTGGAAGCTGCACCAGTCACGAACAATTGGGCAACGCTCGTGAAGTAATTCACAATCTCTGGTTCGTAATCGGTTTGAACATTTGCGGCTCCTTCTGGATTATCTTCGTTGCTCGCGGATTTGACACCGCCATCTTGCTTTTGTTCGTCTTCGTGGGCAACGAGTTTTGTTTGTTGTCTGCTTGTTGCATCTTTTACTTCCAAGTCTTCGTGGGTTATAAGTTTCGTTTCTGCATCTTTTAGTTGTAAATATTTTTGACAAGAATTTTTATTTACAGTTTCACAATTGCCATCGTCATCGTCTCCAAATTTTTGGACAATAATTCTTTCAACAACTTCATCGTCGTGGATAATATTTTCATCTTCTCCAAATTGTTCATCACTCTGGACAATATTTATTTCAACAGCGTCATCGTGGATAATATTTACATCTTCTCCAATTTTTTCATCACTCTGGACAATATTTCTTTCAACAACTTCATCGTCGTGGATGATATTTACACCTTCTCCAAATTTTTCATCACTCTGGACAATATTTCTCTCAACAACTTCATCGTCGTGGATAATATTTACATCTTCTCCAATTTTTTCATCACTCTGGACAATATTTCTTTTAACAGCGTCATCGTCGTGGAAAATATTTACTTTTTCTCCAAATTTTTCATCACTCTGGACAATATTTCTTTCAAAAACTTCATCGTCGTGGATAACATTTACAACTTCTTCAAATTTTTCATCACCCTGGACAATATTTCTCTGAACATCTTCACCGTCGTGGATAATATTTATATCTTCTCCAAATGTTTCATCACTCTGGACAATATTTCTTTCAACAACTTCATCGTCGTGGATGATATTTACATCTTCTCCAAATTTTTCATCACTCTGGACAATATTTCTCTCAACAGCTTCATCGTCGTGGATGATATTTACATCTTCTCCAAATTTTTCATCACTCTGGACAATATTTCTTTCAACAGCGTCATCGTCGTGGATAATATTTACATTTACATCTTGCACCTCGGGGATAATACTTATAACTTCACCTTGGGCGTTTCTTGAAGCTTCATCTTCCTTTTCACGGTGTAAAATATTTGCCTCGCCATTTCCATCGCTGAGGACTACACTTGCAGCTTCAGCTTCTTTGATTCCTGAATTCTTTCCATCTTTAACAAAGCCATCAATTTGTAGAATAGTCGGTGCTTCAGCTTCAATTTTTTGGGTGGCATTTGTAGCCTCATCTTCACCAATTACACCTTTCAACACTTCATCGCTGAGGACACTACACGTTACTTCGTTTTCTCTGATTCTTCTTTGATCTTGGTTTGCCTCAACATTTCCATCGCTGAGGATTATACTTGCAGCTTCAGCTTCTTTAATTCCTGAATTTCTTCCATCTTTAATAAGGTCATCATTTTTTAGAATTGTCATTGCTTCAGCTTCAATTTTGTAGGTGGCATTTGTAGCCTCATCTTCATCAATTACACCTTTCAACCCTTCATCGCTGAGGACACTACGTGTTACTTCGTTTTTTCCGATTCTTCTTTGATCTTGGTTTGCCTCGTCATTTCCATCGCCAAGGACACTGTGCGTTGCTTCGTTTTCTTTGATTCTTCTTTTATCTTGGTTTGCCTCGTCATTCCCATCGCCGAGGATTATACTTGCAGCTTCAGCTTCTTCGATTCCTGAATTATTTCCATCTTTAACAAGGCCGTAATTTTGTAGAATTTTGTAGAAGAAAGCATTTGTAAACTCATCTTCATCAATTACACCTTTCAACACTCCATCACTGAGGTCACTACGCATTACTTCGTTTTCTCTGATTCTTCTTTGATCTTGGTTTGCCTCGTCATTTCCATCGCCGAGGATTATACTTGCAGCTTCAGCTTCTTTGATTCCTGAATTATTTCCATCTTTAACAAAGCCATCATTTTGTAGAATGGCCATTGCTTCAGCTTCAATTTTTTGGGTGGCATTTGTAGCCTCATCTTCACCAATTACACATTTCAACACTTCATCGTTGAGGACACTTCGCGTTACTTCATTTTCTCTGATTCTTCTTTGATCTTGGTTTGCCCCGTCATTTCCATCGTCGAGGATTATACTTGCAGCTTGAGCTTCTTTGATTCCTGAATTATTTCCATCTTTAACAAGGCCGTCATTTTCTAGAATTTTGTAGAAGAAAGCATTTGTAAACTCATCTTCATCAATTACACCTTTCAACACTCCATCACTGAGGTCACTACGCATTACTTCGTTTTCTCCGATTCTTCTTAGATCTTGGTTTGCCTCGTTATTTCCATCGCCGAGGACTACACTTGCAGCTTCAGCTTCTCCGATTCCTGAATTTTTTCCATCTTTAACAAGGTCAACATTTTGTAGATTGGCCATTGCTTCAGCTTCAATTTTTTGGGTGGCATTTGTAGCCTCATCTTCATCAATTACACATTTCAACCCTTCATCGCCGAGGACACTGCGCGTTGCTTCGTTTTCGTTGATTCTTCTTTGATCTTGGTTTGCCTCATCATTTCCATCACCGAGGACTACACGTGCAGCTTCAGCTTTTTTGATTCCTGAATCCTTTCCATCTTTAACAAGGTCGACATCAATTTTTTGGGTGGCATTTGTAGCCTCATCTTCATCAATTACACATTTCAACCCTTCATCGCTGAGGACACTGCGCGTTGCTTCGTTTTCTTTGATTCTTCTTTGACCTTGGAGAATAATCATTGCTCCGGTTTCAGTGCGTCGTAGGTAGCATTTGTATTCATCAATTAGAAATGCCAACTCCTCGGCGATGAAGATACTACTACGTGCCTCTTTGATCTCTGAACTCTTTCCATCTTTAATAAGGTCATCATCTTGTGGTGGAATAGACTTTGCTTTGGCTTCGTTGGTAAACTCTTCATCAATTGCGCTCTTCAACACTTTATTGCTCTGGTTAGTATTAGAGACTTTGACCTCTTCGATTCCTGCATAATTTTCTTCTTTGCCGGTAGTCTTTGCTTTAGCTTCATTGCGTTCAACTGTGTTGATAACTTTTTCATCAATTGCGCTCTTAAACTCCTTATTGTTCTGGTTACTATTTATACCTTTGACATCTTTGGTTTTTGCGTAATTTTTAGTTTTATCAGTAGTCATTGCTTTAAATTCATTGTTGGTAACATTAACAGGTTCATCTTCATCAGTTGTCATTGCTTCAGATTCATTGTTGGTAATGTTAGCAGCTTCATCTTCATCTGCTTTAGATTCATTGTTGGTAACATTAACAGCTTCATCTCCATCAGTAGAAATTGCCTTGGATTTATTTTTGGTAACATTAACAGCTTCATCTCCATCAGCAGTCATTGCTTTGGATTCATTGTTGGTAACATTAATAGCTTCATCTCCATCAGTAGTCATTGCTTCAGATTCATTGTTGGTAATGTTAGCAGCTTCATCTTCATCTGCTTTAGATTCATTGTTGGTAACATTAACAGCTTCATCTTTATCAGCAGTCATTGCTTCAGATTCATTGTTGGTAACATTAGCAGCTTCATCTTCATCGGTATAAATTGCTTTGGATTCATTGTTGGTAACATTAACAGCTTCATCTCCATCAGTAGTCATTGCTTCAGATTCATTGTTGGTAATGTTAGCAGCTTCATCTTCATCTGCTTTAGATTCATTGTTGGTAACATTAACAGCTTCATCGTCACCGGTAGTCATTGCTGTAGATTTATTTTCGGTAACATCAGCTTCACCAATTCCAAACATCAACTCTTCATCACCTGGGCAACTGGTTATATCTTTGGCTTCTTGGGTTGCTAAAATATTTCCATATTTCGCATGTTCGACATCTTTTGCAGCTTCAGTTTCATTACCTCCAACTATCAACTCTTCGTTGCTATGGATACTATTAACAACCACGTTTTCTGGTTTAGTTCCACCTTGAGCACCTCCAGCTTCATCTTCATCTCTGCTAGGATCATTCGCAGCTTCATCTTCATTACTTTCAACTTTCAAATCTTCATCGCTGCGGATACTTATCATAATTTCGCCACCTTCAAAATTTCCATCATCACAAGTAAAACTTATTGCTTCGCCCGTTGTTTCTTCATCTCCACCTCTGCTAGGATCATTCGCAGCTTCATCTTCGTTACTTCCAACTTTCAACTCTTCATCGCTGCGGATACTTGTCATAATTTCGCCTACTTGGTTTCCACCTTCAAAATTTTCATCATCACAAGTAAAATTTATTGCTTCGCCCGTTGTTTCTTCATCTCCATCTCCTCTAGGATCATTCGCAGCTTCATCTTCATTACTTCCACCTCTCAACTCTTCATCGCTGTGGATACTTGTCATAATTTCGCCTACTTGATGTCCGCCTTCAAAATTTCCATCATCACAAGTAACATTTATTTCTTCGCCCGTCGTTTCCGGTTTCCCGTTCATAACACTTCCAGTTTCTTCAGCAGGAGAACTCCCGGTCGACATTACGAAGGTGTTTAGTTCGCTAGTAAAACGATCCCATTCTTCACCGGGCAAATAACTGAGGACCCACATTAGTTCTTCGCCGAGAAACACCGCGGAGTAACTCTCTTCATAACGAGTGCGTCTGCGTTCAATTGTTAAAGCATTGAAGATTGGTAGACTAGGATTCAAACCAGCGCAATCTTCACAAACACGATTCCAAGTTGTGCAGTTACAATCTTCATCACCAGTGCATCCAGGTCCGCCGCGATTCCCATCTTCACTTGGCAGAATAGGATTCGAATCTTCGCCGCGCAAATTCCAACCTGAAGAGGGCTCTCGCGCGATAGGATTCCAAAAATCGGTACGTAAACTCGCGGAGAAAGGAATTCCGTAATGATCGTCTTCATCGCCGGTGTTTCTGTGTAGCGCAGGATTCCAAACTTCGGGAAGGGAAGTTTGGAAAAGGGTGGCGACGTATTTGTATGCTTCTGCGCGAAAGTTTCTTGCTGTAGGTTGGGGGAGTGAAGCAATTGGACGACGTTGAGCTTCACCAAGAGTGTTTCTTGCTGTAGGATGGGCGAGTGAAGAACTTGGACGACGTCGAGCTTCACCAGGAGTGTTTCTTGCTGTACTGGGATTTGCTGTTGTATTCAAATCTCTGGCAAATGAAGAACTTGAGAAACATGCGCAATAGTCTTCAACGGGTGAGTTTCTTTCCGCGGTGGGATTCCTACCTCTTGGTTGTGAAGAACGAGGCGGTGAAGAATTCAGATTATAGTAGTAATCCTCGCCGCGAGTATTTCTTGCAGCAATGGTATTCCTACCTTGTGATTGTGAAGGACGTAGCGCTGAAGAATCAAGATTATTTCTTTGAACAATTGGATTCCATTCTGCAGCAGGTGAAGAACGCGAGGAACGTGTAGTTGCATAATAATCTTCGACGCGAGTGTTTCTGGCAGTAATGGCACTCCTACCTTGTGATTGTGAAGGACGTAGCGCTGAAGAATCAAGATTATTTCTTTGAACAATTGGATTCCACAGTGAAGAACGCGAGGCTGAGTAATAATATTCGCCGCGAGTGTTTCTTGCAGCAATGGCATTCCTACCTTGTGATTGTGAAGGATGTGGCGCTGAAGAATTGTTTTCCGCATCAAGATCATCTCTTCGATTCCATTCTACAGCTAGTGCCGAATAATAATCTTCAACGCGAGTGTTTCTTGCAGCAATGGTATTCCTACCTTGTGATTGTGAAGGATGTAGCTCTGAAGAATTGTTTCCCGCATCAAGATTATCTCTTTGAACAATTGGATTCCATAGTGAAGAACGCGAGGCTGAATAATAATCTTCAACGCGAGTGTTTCTTGCAGCAATGGTATTCCTACCTTGTGATTGTGAAGGATGTAGCTCTGAAGAATTGTTTCCCGCATCAAGATTATCTCTTTGAACAATTGGATTCCATAGTGAAGAACGCGAGGCTGAATAATAATCTTCAACGCGAGTGTTTCTTGCAGCAATGGTATTCCTACCTTGTGATTGTGAAGGATGTAGCTCTGAAGAATTGTTTCCCGCATCAAGATTATCTCTTTGAACAATTGGATTCCATAGTGAAGAACGCGAGGCTGAATAATAATCTTCAACGCGAGTGTTTCTTGCAGCAATGGCACTCCTATCTTGTGATTGTGAAGGACGTAGCACTGAAGAATTGTTTTCTGAATCAAAATTATCTCTTCGATTCCATTCTACAGCAACTGCCGAATAATAATCTTCAGCACGAGTGTTTCTTGCCGCAATGACACTCCTACCTTGTGATTGTGAAGGACGTAGCACAGAAGAATTGTTTTCCGCATCAAGATCATCTCTTCGATTCCATTCTACAGCAAGTGCCGAATAATAATCTTCAACGCGAGTGTTTCTTGCAGCAATGGAACTCCTACCTTGTGATTGTGAAGGACGTAGCGCTGAAGAATTGTTTTCCGCATCAAGATCATCTCTTCGATTCCATTCTACAGCAAGTGCCGAATAATAATCTTCAACGCGAGTGTTTCTTGCAGCAATGGTACTCCTACCTTGTGATTGTGAAGAACGTAGCTTTGAAGAATCGAGATTATTTCTTTGAACAATTGGATTCCATAGTGGAGAACGCGAGGCTGAGTAATAATATTCGTCGCGAGTGTTTCTTGCAGCAATGGCATTCCTGCCTTGTGATTGTGAAGGATGTGGCGCTGAAGAATTGTTTTCTGAATCAAGATTATCTCTTCGATTCCATTCTACAGCAAGTGCCGAATAATAATCTTCACCGCGAGTGTTTCTTGCAGCAATGGCACTCCTACCTTGTGATTGTGAAGGATGTAGCGCTGAAGAATCAGGATTATCTCTTTGAGCAATTGGATTCCATTCTACAGCAAGTGAAGAACGCGAGGGCGAATAATAATCTTCGCCGTGAGTGTTTCTTGCAGCAATGGCACTCCTGTCTTGTGATTGTGAAGGACGTAGCGCTGAAGAATCAAAATTATTTCTTTGAACAATTGGATTCCATTCTGCAGCAGGTGAAGAACGCGAGGAACGTGTAGCTGCATAATAATCTTCGACGCGAGTGTTTCTGGCAGTAATGGCACTCCTACCTTGTGATTGTGAAGGACGTAGCGCTGAAGAAACAAGATTATTTCTTTGAACACTTGGATTCCACAGTGAAGAACGCGAGGCTGAGTAATAATATTCGCCGCGAGTGTTTCTTGCAGCAATGGCATTCCTACCTTGTGATTGTGAAGGATGTAGCTCTGAAGAATTGTTTCCCGCATCAAGATTATCTCTTTGAACAATTGGATTCCATAGTGAAGAACGCGAGGCTGAATAATAATCTTCAACGCGAGTGTTTCTTGCAGCAATGGCACTCCTATCTTGTGATTGTGAAGGACGTAGCACTGAAGAATTGTTTTCTGAATCACAATTATCTCTTCGATTCCATTCTACAGCAAGTGCCGAATAATAATCTTCAGCACGAGTGTTTCTTGCCGCAATGACACTCCTACCTTGTGATTGTGAAGGACGTAGCACAGAAGAATTGTCTTCCGCATCAAAATTATCTCTTCGATTCCATTCTACAGCAAGTGCCGAATAATAATCTTCACCGCGAGTGTTTCTTGCAGCAATGGCACTCCTACCTTGTGATTGTGAAGGACGTAGCGCTGAAGAATTGTTTTCCGCATCAAGATCATCTCTTTGAACAATTGGATTCCATTCTGCAGCAAGTGAAGAATGCGAGGAGCGTGCAACTGCATAATAATCTTCGCCGCGAGTGTTTCTTGCAGCAATGGTACTCCTGCCTTGTGATTGTGAAGGACGTAGCGATGAAGAATTGTTTTCCGTATAAAGATTATCTCTTTGAACAATTGTATTCCATTCTACAGCAAGTGAAGAACGCGAGGCTGAATTATAATCTTCAACGCGAGTGTTTCTTGCAGCAATGGCACTCCTACCTTGTGATTGTGAAGGACGTAGCGCTGAAGAATTGTTTCCCGCATCAAGATTATCTCTTCGATTCCATTCTACAGCAAGTGCTGAGTAATAATCTTCACCGCGAGTGCTTCTCGCAGGAACAGCACTCCTACCTTGTGATTGTGAAGAATTCAGCGCTGAAGAAGAATTGTTTCCCGCATCAAGATCATCTCTTTGAACAATTGGATTCCATTCTACAGCAAGTGAAGAACGAGAGGCTGAATAATAATCTTCGCCGCTGGTATTCTCGCCTTGTGAATGTGAAAGGCATATGGCCAGAGGCGCGTTTTCCAGCTCAAGGTCATCACTTTGTACGGCTGGGTGACAATCTTCGGCAAGGCCAGAATCCGAGAAAAAGGAAGTTCCGTATTGAATTTTTTTGCCGCCGGTAAAATTCCAGTCTTCATAGAAGGAATCTTTTTTGCCGTACGACGGATCTTCACCAAAGTATGGCTTTAAGGAAAGGGAAGATTCTTTGCTATATTTGGCGAGCGTAAGATTCCGGTCTGTAATATTGTGTCCATCAGAAGGGTTTCTTGTTGGGGCGGGATTCCGGTCTTCGGGAGGCAAAAAACTCAAGAAAGGGGAGGCTCGAGTATTTCCTTGAGGGGTGCTTCTCGGCATAAGAGGATTCCAACCATCTTCAGAGCGTGTGTTGCTTACTAGAGGACCTTCAGCCACGGGGATTGTCTTTTCGAGCTTGTCATTGCTAACAGACTTTAGTGTTTTTGTGGCAGTGGTATTCCTGTATCTAGTAGAAGATGATGGGGTATCTGGTACTTCAGAAGCATTTGAAGATTTTCGTATTTTATCACGAACAGAAGTGTTCTCGTTGAATGAACAGGGTGAAGTACTCGCAAGAACTTCTTCAGCAACGTTTGAAGAATCTGGTGTTTTACTTACTGGAGGATCTTCAGCCAAGCAGATCGTCGTTTCGAACTTGTCATTGCTAATTGCCTCAAGTGGATTTTGTTTTTCGGCACGAGGCGTTCTTGGTGTGGTGGTACTCCTGTACCCAGTAGAAGATGATGGGTTATCTCGTACTTCTTTGGAAGCATTTGAAGATTTTCGTAATTTTTCTCGGGCAGAATTACAACCGCCAGAAGTGTTATAGTTGGATGAAGAGGTTGTAGCATCCAGAGGTACTTCTTTGGCAACGTTAGAAGAATCTGGTGGTACTTCAGCCAAAAGGAGCTTGTCTTCGGTTAACTTTTGTTTTTCATCACGAGGCGTTCTTGGTGTAGTGGTATTCCTGCAGCTGGTGGAACATGATGGGGTATCTGGTACTTCTTTGGAAACATTTGAAGATTTTCGTATTTCATCACCAGCAGGATTGCAGCCAGCACAAGTGTTATCGTTGAATGAAGAGGATGTAGTATCCAGAGGTACTTCTTTGGCAACTTCTGAAGACTTTCGTATTTCATCGCCACAAGGAAGTACTGGGGATTCACCGCTGACATCAAGACTGTCATTACGATATCTTTCAAAGGTGCCAGCAGTTGGAGTATTTTGATTGTCAACACGAGGCGTTTTTGTTTCAGTAGAACACGCTGTAGTACCCAGAAGTACTTCTTTGGCAACTTTTGAAGGCTTTCGAATTTCATGGCAATCACGAGGTATTTTCGGTGCTGTAGACTTTCCGTTTTCAGTGGAACACGATGTAGTATCCAGAGGTACTTCTTTGGCAATTTCTGAAGATTTTCGTATTTCATCGACAGAAGGAAGTACTGGGGTTTCATCGCTGACATCAAGACTGTCATTACGATTTCTTTCAAAGGTGCCAGCAGTTACAACAGTTGTTGGAGTATTTTGATTTTCAACACGAGGCGTTTTTGTTTCAGTAGAACACGGTGTAGTACCTAGAAGTACTTCTTTGTCAACTGTTAAAGGCTTTCGTATTTCATCGCAATCACGAAGCATTTTCGGTGTTGTAGACTTTCTGTTTTCAGTGGAACACGATGTAGCATCCAGAGGTACTTCTTTAGCAACTTCTGAAGATTTTCGTGTTTCATCGACAGAAGGAAGTACTGGGGTTTCGCTGGCATCAAGACTGTCATTACGATTTCTTTCAAAGGTGCTAGCAGTTAAGGCAACAGTTGTTGGAGTATTTTGATTGTCATCACGAGGCGTTTTTGGTTCAGTAGAACACGGTGTAGTACCCAGAAGTACTTCTTTGGCAACTTTTGAAGGCTTTCCCATGTCACCGCAATCACAAGATATTTTTGGTGCAGTAGACTTTATGTTTTCAGTGGAACACGATGTAGTATCCAGAGGTACTTCTTTGGCAACTTCTGAAGATTTTCGTATTTCATCGACAGAAGGAAGTACTGGGGTTTCATCGCTGACATCAAGACTGTCATTACGATTTCTTTCAGAGGTGACAGCAGTTAAGGCAACAGTTGTTGGAGTATTTTGATTGTCATCACGAGGCGTTTTTGGTTCAGTAGAACACGGTGTAGTACCCAGAAGTACTTCTTTGGCAACTTTTGTAGGCTTTCGTATTTCATCGCAATCACCAGGCATTTTCGGTGTTGTAGACTTTCTGTTTTCAGTGGAACATGATGTAGTATCCAGAGGTACTTCTTTGGCAACTTCTGAAGATTTTCGTGTTTCATCGACAGAAGGAAGTACTGGGGTTTCATCGCTGACACCAAGACTGTCATTACGATTTCTTTCAAAGTTGCCAGCAGTTAAGGCAACAGTTGTTGAAGTAGTTTGATTTTCAACACGAGGCGTTTTTGTTTCAGTAGAACACGGTGTAGTACCTAGAAGTACTTCTTTGGCAATTTTTGAAGATCTTCGTATTTCATCGCCAGCAGGATTGCAATCACCAGAAGAAAGCAGTGGAGTTTCATCACTGGCATGAAGTCTAACGCTACGATCTCCTTCAGAAGTACTAACACTTAAGACAGCAGTTGAAGAATGTTGTTTCTTGTCACGGGTGGTTTTACAATTTTCAGCGTATGCGGTTTCTGGATGTGCATCACCAGCAGGATTGCAATCGTCAGAAGGAAGCAGTGGAGTTTCATCGCTGGCACAAAGTCTTACCTCACGATCTCCTTCAGAGGTAGCAGCACTTAAGACAGCAAAGGTTGTTGAAGAATTTTGTTTCTTGTCATCGGAGGTTTTACAATTTTCAGCGGATACGGTTTCACGAGCAGGATTGCAATCGTCAGAAGGAAGCAGTGGAGTTTTATCGCCGGCACGAAGTCTAACCTCAAGATCTTCTTCAGAGGTGCCAACACTTACGACAGCAAAGGGTGTTGAAGAATTTTGTTTCTTGTCACAAGCGATTTCTGTATGTGGGATACTCATCGTCACATCGAGTACGCTATTCCAAATCTCTTTGGTCTTGGAAAGGCCCAAGAAAAATTTCGTCAAGAAACTTTGCGTTTTGCCTCGAGCGGAAGAATGCGATGAAACGGCTTTAGTTTGTTCAATGTTTTCACAGCGATCTTCACGCGATACTGAAGGCATTGAAGAATCTAGCATTCTAGATTCTTCTTCTTCTAGATGTGCAGTACTTACAATAGTATCAAGTCTGCTATTGCGAATTTCTTCACTCGATACTGAAGGCATTGAAGAATCTAGCATAAGATTGGAGTCTTCTTCTTCTTCTTCTAGATGTGCAGTACTCACAATCGTATCAAGTCTGGTATTGCGGACTTCTTCACTGCGATCTTCACTCGATACTGAAGGCGTTGAAGAATCTAGCATAAGATTGGAGTCTTCTTCTTCTTCTTCTAGATGTGCAGTACTCACAATCGTATCAAGTCTGGTATTGCGGACTTCTTCACTGCGATCTTCACTCGATACTGAAGGCGTTGAAGAATCTAGCACAAGATTGGAGACTTCTTCTTTTTCTTCTGGATGTGCAGTACTCACAATCGTATCAAGTCTGGTATTGCGGACTTCTTCACTGCGATCTTCACTCGATACTGAAGGCATTGAGGAATCTAGCGTAAGATTATAGTCTTCTTCTTCTTCTTCTAGATGTGCAGTACTCACAATCGTATTAAGTCTGGTATTGCGAACTTCTTCACTGCGATCTTCACTCGATACTGAAGGCATTGAGGAATCTCGCGTAAGATTAGAGTCTTCCTCTTCTTCCAGATATGCAGTAGTACTCACAGTCGTATCAAGTCTGGCATTCCGAACTTCTTCCGCTGATGAAGAGTTATTTTGAATTTCATCGCGAATGGAAGGGTTTTCGACGTTCGCATCGAGTCCAAAATCTTCAGTGGCGTCAACGTTTGGATCGCGAATAGGAGGAGTTTCAACGTACATATCAAGTCCACTTGATGCAGAATTTGGTAGCGTGAAATCACGAGGAGTTTCAAAGTTCGTATCAAGTCCAACATCTTCAGTGGAGTCAACACTTGGCTTCTTAGCTCGAGCGAAAGAATACTTTCTAAAGTTGGCTTTCGTTTCTTCAATGTTTTCACAACGATCTTCACTCGATACTGAAGGCATTGAAGAATCTAGCATAAGATTGGAGTCTTCTTCTTCTTGATGTGCAGTACTCAAAATCATATCAAGTCTGGTATTCCGAACTTCTTCTGCTGATGAAGAGTTATTTTGAATTTCATCGCGAATGGAAGGGTTTTCGACGTTCGTTTCAAGTCCAAGCGTATCTTCAGTAGCGTTAACATTTGGCTCGCGAATAGAAGGAGTTTCAACGTTCGTATTAAGCCTAACATCTTCAGAGGCATCAACGTTTGGATCGCGAACAGGAGGAGTATCAACGTTCGTATCTCCAGTAGCGTCAGTGCTTTGCTCGCGAATTGGAGGAGTTTCAACCTTCGTATCAAGCTCACTTGATGCAGATTTAGGAGGAGTTTCAACGTTCATGTCAAGATCACTTGATGCAGAATTTGGTAGCGTGAAATTAAGAGGAGTTTCAGAGTTCGTATCAAGTCCAACATGTCCAGTAGCGTCAGTGCTTTGCTCGCGAACAGAAGGAGTTTCAACCTTCGTATCAAGCCCACTTGATGCAGAATTAGGAGAAGTTTCAACGTTCATGTCAAGTCCACTTGATGCAGAAGTTTCAAAGTTCGTATCAAGTCCAGTTTTGTCAAGACCTGACGAAGAATTTGGTAGCGTGAAATTAGGAGAAGTTTCAACGGTCGTATCTTCAGTGGCGTCAACGCTTTGCTCGCGAATTGGAGGAGTTTCAACCTTCATAGCAAGCTCACTTGATGCAGAACTAGCAGGAGCTTCAACGTTCGTGTCAAGTCCACTTGATGCAGAAGTTTCAACGTTCGTATCAAGTCCAGTTTTGTCAAGAACTGACGCAGAATTTGGTAGCGTGAAATTGGGAGAAGTTTCAACGTTCGTATCTTCAGTGGCGTCAACGCTTTGCTCGCGAATTGGAGGAGTTTCAACCTCCATAGCAAGCCCACTTGATGCAGAATTAGGAGGAGTTTCAACGTTCATATCAAGATCACTTGATGTAGAATTTGGTAGCGTGAAATTCGGAGGAGTTTCAAGCCCAGTTGTCGCAGAAGTTTCAACGTTCTCATCAAGTCCAGTTGTGTCAACACTCGACGCAGAATTTGGAAGCGCGCACTTACAATATTCCTCTGGAGATTGCGCTTCATTAACTCCCTGACTTTTGTAGTAGAAACACAGCAAATCGTTGACGAGTTGGCATATCGTGTCGTTGTTCGTGTTTTCCGCGTCTTCCATGTCAAAATCTTTCCGTGGGGAATTCGTCGGGAATTTCTGTTGGTACGCCCGGAGGAAATCTTTCTCCCTCTCCGTTGGGCTATCGGGTTGGGATCTATCTCCGCCCTCCCGGGCATTTTCGTTCGCTTGGTACGTCTGGATGTACTTTTTCTTCATCTTCATCGAAGTGTTTGATCGTGCGGCGTTTTCGTTATTTGAAGGTTTCGGGATCTTCGTCGAACTGTTTGGAGTGTTTTCATTATTTGAAGGTGAATTGTTTGGGGTGTTTTCATCACTTAAAAGTTTCGAGATCTTCGTCGAAGTGTTTGGGGTGTTTTCATCATTTAAAGGTTTCGAGATCTTCATCGAAATGTTTGGTGTGCTTTCATTATTTGAAGGTTTCGAGATCTTCGTCGAACAGTTTGGGGTGTTTTCATCACTTAAAGGTTTCGAGATCTTCGTCGAACTGTTTGGGGTGTTTTCTTCATTTAAAGGTTTCGAGATCTTCGTCGAACTGTTAGGAGTGTTTTCGTTATTTGAAGATTTCGAGATCTTCGTCGAACTGTTTGGAGCGTTTTCATGATTTGAAGGTTTCGGGATCTTCGTCGAAGTATTTGGGGTGTTTTCATCATTTGGAGGTTTCGGGATCTTCGTCGAACTGTTTGGGGTGTTTTTATCATTTGAAGGTTTCGGGATCTTCGTCGAACTGTTTGGGGTGTTTTTATCATTTGAAGGTTTCGAGATCTTCGTCGAACTGTTGGGAGAGTTTTCGTTATTTGAAGATGTCGAGATCTTCGTCGAACTGTTTGGGGTGTTTTCATCATTTGAAGGTTTCGAGATCTTCGTCGAACTGTCTGGAGTGTTTTCGCTATTTGAAGATTTCGAGATCTTCATCGAACTGTTGGGAGTGTTTTCATTATTTGAAGGTTTCGGGATCTTCGTCGAATTGTTTGGAGTGTTTTCGTTATTTGAAGATTTCGAGATCTTCGTCGAACTGTTTGGAGTGTTTTCGTTATTTGAAGATGTTGAGATCTTCGTTGAACTGTTTGGGGTGTTTTCATCATTTGAAGGTTTCGACATCTTCGTCGAACTGTTTGGGCTGTTTTCATTATTTAAAACTTTCGAGTTGTCGCGAGTGGGAGCCTTCGAACGATCCGCGGACTTGTAGGCACGAAGTAATTGTTCCATTAATTGCTTGCGCGACTTGGCTATGTTGTCTTCGCTTGGGAAATTTTTATTCGTTTGCTCGGAAACTTTATTTGTTGCTTGGTTATCTTGAGGCGATTCTGTTTGTAGATGATCTTGTTTGGTATTATTGTGACGTTTCTTTTTGGCGGGAACTTCTTCCTTAATATTTTTGGGCGTGGTCTCTTTAACATTTACTTGCTCATTAATATTTTCAGCTTCTTGCGTTTGTGAACAATTTCGCTCGGCAACACCTTCGCCCGTTTCTGAATCACCTCCAGCGAGTGCTTGAGTTTTCTTCGATTTACCAGTGTAGTACGTAACCTGTGCATCATTTTTGGCTTCTATATTTTTGGCAGAAAGTTCTTGCTTAAAATTTTCGGCCGCGATCTTTTGAACTGTTATTTGTGCATTAATATTTTTAGCCGCAACATTTCTGGCTTCGTTATTTTTGGCAGGAACTCCTTGCTTAATATTTTTGGCCGCAGTCTCTTGAACTTTTACTTGTTCATTACCATTTTTGGCTTCTTTATTTTTAGCAGGAACATCTTCCTTAATATTTTTGGCGGTAGTCTCTTGAGCTTTTATTTGTTCGTTAACATTTTCGGCAGGAACTTTTTGCTGTATATTTTTGGCCGCAGTCTCTTTAACTTTTGCTTGTTCGTTAAGATTTTTAGCCGCAACATTTTTGGCCGGAAATTCTTCCTTAATATTTTTGGCCGCAGCCTCAAGAGATTGCTCAAAAGCTTTTAGTTGTTCGTTAAGGTTTTTAGCTGCAACATTTTTGTCTTCTTTATTTTTGTCAAGAACTTCTTCGTTAATATTTTTGACCGCGGTCTCTCGAACGTTTACTTGTTGATTCATATTTTTAGCCGCAACATTTTTGGCAGGAATTTCTTCCTTAATATTTTTGGCCGCAGTTTCTTGAGTTCTTAATTGTTCGTTAGAATTTCTAGCCGAAATTTTTTTGGCAGGAGCTTCTTGTTTAATATTTTTGGCCGCAGTTTCTTGAGTTTTTAATTGTTCTTTGGAATTTTTAGCCGCAAAATTTTCGGCAGGAACTTCTTGTTTAATATTTTTGGCCGCAGTTTCTTGAGTTCTTAATTCTTCGTTAGTATTTTTAGCCGCAAAATTTTTGGCAGTAATTTCTTGAGTTCTTAATTCTTCGTTAGAATCTTTAGCCGCAAAATGTTTGGCAGGAACTTCTTGCTTAATATTTTTGGTCGCAGTTTCTTGAGCATTCGCCTGTTCGTTAATATTTTTAGCTGCAACATTTTTGGATTCTTTATTTTTGGCAGGAACTTCTTCATTAATATTTTTGGCAGGAGACTCTTTAACTTTTAGTTGTTCGTTAACATTTTTGGCAGGAACTTCTTGCTTAATATTTTTGGCCGCAGTCTCTTGAACTTTTGATTGTTCGTTAATATTTTTAGCCGCAACATTTTTGGCTTCTTTATTTTTGTCAAGAACTTCTTCGCTAACATTTTTGACGGCAGTCTCTCGAACTTTTACTTGTTGATCAATATTTTTAGCCGCAACATTTTTGGCAGTAACTTCTTCCTTAATATTTTTGGCCGCAGTCTCTTTAACTTTTACTTGTTCATTAATATTTTTGGCAGCAAAATTTTTGGTAGGAACTTCTTTGTTAATATTTTTGGTCGCAGTCTCTTGAGCTTTTACTTGTTCGTTAATATCTTTAGTAGCAACATTTTTGGCAGTAACTTCTTCCTTGATATTTTTGGCCGCAGTCTCTTTAACTTTTACTTGTTCATTAATATTTTTAGCAGCAACATTTTTGGCAGTAACTTCTTCGTTAATATTTTTAGTCGCAGTCTCTTGAGCTTTTACTTGTTCGTTAATATTTTTAGCAGCAAAATTTTTGGCAGGAACTTCTTCGTTAATATTTTTGGACGCAGTCTCTTGAGCTTTTACTTGTTCTTTAACATTTTTGGCAGTAACTTCTTCCTTAATATTTTTGGTCGCAGTCTCTTGAGGTTTTACTTGTTCGTTAATATTTTTGGCTGCGACATTTTTGGCTTCTTTATTTTTGTCTGGAACTTCTTCCTTGATATTTTTGGCCGCAGTCTCTTTAACTTTTACTTGTTCGTTAATATTTTTAGCAGCAAAATTTTTGGCAGGAACTTCTTCCTTAATATTTTTGGTCGCAGTCTCTTGAGGTTTCACTTGTTCGTTAATATTTTTAGCTGCGACATTTTTGGCTTCTTTATTTTTGTCTGGAGCTTCTTCCTTAATATGTTTGGTCGCAGTCTCTTGAGGTTTTACTTGTTCGTTAATCTTTTTAGCTGCGACATTTTTGGCTTCTTTATTTTTGGCAGGAACTTCTTCATCAATATTTTTGGCAGGAGACTCTTTAACTTTTAGTTGTTCGTTAACATTTTTGGCAGGAACTTCTTCCTTAATATTTTTGGTCGCAGTCTCTTGAGGTTTCACTTGTTCGTTAATATTTTTAGCTGCGACATTTTTGGCTTCTTTATTTTTGTCTGGAGCTTCTTCCTTAATATGTTTGGTCGCAGTCTCTTGAGGTTTTACTTGTTCGTTAATCTTTTTAGCTGCGACATTTTTGGCTTCTTTATTTTTGGCAGGAACTTCTTCATCAATATTTTTGGTCGCAGTCTCTTGAGGTTTTACTTGTTCGTTAATATTTTTAGCTGCGACATTTTTGGCTTCTTTATTTTTGTCTGGAACTTCTTCCTTAATATTTTTGGTCGCAATCTCTTTACCTTTTACTTGTTCATTAATATCTTTAGCAGCAACATTTTTATCAGGAACTTCTTCCTTAATATTTTTGGTCGCAATCTCTTTACCTTTTACTTGTTCATTAATATCTTTAGCAGCAACATTTTTGGCAGGAACTTCTTCCTTAACATTTTTGGCCGCAATCTCTTTACCTTTTACTTGTTCATTAATATTTTTAGCAGCAACATTTTTGGCAGGAACTTCTTCCTTAACATTTTTGGCCGCAATCTCTTTACCTTTTACTTGTTCGTTAATATTTTTGGCAGCAACATTTTTGGCAGGAACTTCTTCCTTAACATTTTTGGCCGCAATCTCTTTACCTTTTACTTGTTCGTTAATATTTTTGGCAGCAACATTTTTGGCAGGAACTTCTTCCTTAATATTTTTGGTCGCAGATTCTTGAGTTCTTAATTGTTCGTTAGAATTTCTAGCCGCAAAATTTTTGGCAGGAACTTCTTGCTTAATATTTTTGGCCGCAGTTCCTTGAACTTTTACTTGTTCGTTAAGATTTTTAGCTGTAAAATTTTTGGCACGAACTGCCTTTTTAATATTTCTGGCAGCAACCTCTTGAGCTTTTACTTGTCCGTTAATATTTTTAGCCGCAACATTTTTGGCAGAAACTTTTTTCTTAATATTTCTGGCCGCAGTCTCTTCAACTTTTACCCGTTCATTAACATTCTTGGCTTCTCGCCTTTGCGCACAATTTTTCTCCTCATTCTTGCCAACACCTGTTTCTGAAGCACCTCCAACAATCGCTTGCGTCTTCTTCGATTTAACATTTTTGGCACAATTTTGCTCGTTATCCTTTGCAACGCCACCTCCGCCTGTTTCTAAATCACCTCCAACGATTGTATGCATCTTCTTCGATTTATCCGTATAATACGTGATCTGTATAGTCGCGCGCGCATCGTCGCAAGTATTGCACGTTTCGAAATGCCTGTCCGCCCCGCTTAAGAGCATCGTGTGGTAATCCTGCAGGTACCTAAAAAACTCCGTCGTGCCTTCCCGAGCCGACTCCTTCGAAAGTGATTCCAAGATCTTCTTCGTTAAAAGCAATTCGGGGCTCTCTCCCGATTCGTGCGCTTTCGGAACCGGAATCGGATTCTCGGCGGACGCTCCACCATCCTGCAGAATGTTCTCGATGATGAACTTCGCGGTCTGCCGCGATTTGATCGCGTCGTCCGTTATCGTCGAAATTTTTTTCACCGCGCCGGCGTAGATTTCCTTCAGCGCCGTCTGCACGGTGTTCTTTATCGATCCATCGTCGAAATTTATGTGTTTTATTGGGAACTCGTATTCGTCCGGATCCGTTCTTCCGCTCTGCTGATTCCTCCTGATTTGATTCCCCTTCATCGCGATGATGTTCGTGTTGATGTCCTCGCCGGGCATTCGGTAGACGGAGGCGATGGTGGCGGCGACTTTTTCGATGTCCTTCTTCACGGCGACTTCGAGCGCGGGATGCTTCGCCTTGTCCATCACGCAGCGCATGTTCTCCTTGATGCCTTCGACGAGGCGGTAGGCGTCCATTAGCTTTTGTTCGTTATCCTGCTCGCCCGCTTCCTTGATGGTTTGAAGGATTTTCTGCCGCGTCGTCTTCACCATCAGCTCCTCCACTTTTTGCGTGTCGGCGACGATGTCCTCGAAAATCGCGGTGAGTTCCTTCTTGTCTTTCTTGGGAATCGAGGCGGGTTTCTTGTTCCTTCTTCTGGCGGTGCATCTCGTCTCCTGGTCGTCCATCGTCGGTTTCTTTATGTTGCTGATGATGCCCTTGATCTCGGAGATGATTCCTCTGCAGTGCGTCGTTACCAAATTCGCGGCGGTCGCTTGCATGCTGCTGCGGTGTTTTTGCTCTTGAGTTGTTGCAGGTTTTTTCTGCTGCGGTACATCTTGATCCGTGTTAATGCTGCTAGTGTTTGGTGCACTGGTTTCATCGACCAAAAGTGCAGCTGTTGCTTGGATGATGTTGCGGTGTTTTTGCTCTTGATCCGCACTGATCTTCTCGCGAATATTTGCAGGTTTTTTCTGCCGTGGTGCATCTTGATCCGTGTTAGTGTTCAATTTTTCAACATTAATTTTTTGGGCGGCGCTTGGTGCACCGGTTTCATCGACCAAATTTGCAGCTGTTGCTTGCATGATGTTGCGGTGTTTCTGCTCTTGATCCGCACTGATCTTCTCGCGAGTATTTGCAGGTTTTTTCTGCCGTGGTGCATCTTGATCCGTGTTAGTGTCCAATTTTTCAACATTAATTTTTTGGGCGTCGCTTGGTGCACCGGTTTCATCGACCAAATTTGCAGCTGTTGCTTGCGTGATATTGCGGTGTTTCTGCTCTTGATCCGCACTGATCTTCTCGCGAGTATTTGCAGCTTTTTTCTGCCGTGATGCATCTTGATCCGTGTTAGTGTCCAATTTTTCAACTTTAATTTTTTGGGCGTCGCTTGGTGCACCGGTTTCATCGACCAAAATTGCAGCTGTTGCTTGCGTGATATTGTGGTGTTTCTGCTCTTGATCCGCACTGACCTTCTCGCGAGTATTTGCAGCTTTTTTCTGCTGTGGTACATCTTGATCAGTGTTAATTTTTTGGGCGTCGCTTGATGCACCGGCGAATGCGTCCGCATCAAATTCCTCAACGAAAACCGAGACGCTGCCGCGTTGCCCCGAATCCTTAACAGACTTCGCCTCCATCGCATCTTGATGCGCGGCGAACAAGAGTTCGACCATTTCACGCTTGACGACCTCGTGCCAACTCTTCGCGTCCACTCTCTTCTTCGTCCTCGCGACGAACTCGCACGTTTCCGCGAACGTACCATCCAGCCAACTCAATATTTCCGCCGGTATTTCATCCAAACTCTCCGCATCCTTGAAGGACATGACGTAATCCCGGAATATATCTCTGATCGCTTTGTCCTCAACGCACTTCGCGGGTTTATCGCACAAAGTCGCGTACTTCCTCGCCTGGATCATGTTCCCGAGGACCTCGCGAAGCTTCGCCGAAGCCCTCTCGGTCCTACCGCCGTGCTGCGTCTCCTCGATCAGCCACTGCATGATCTTCTCGAACGTCTTGCTCTCCAGCTTGATGAGGGTCTCCTCGAGCGCGCGGTTCTGCTCGTTGGTCCGCTCCACGGGCGCCGAAGATTTTTCGTCCTCGTCGAGGTGAACGTTGAATTCCGTCTTGGATTTCTGGAGGTACCTGGACAACCACTGCATGTACCTTTCGAAGAGTGTGGATTCCTCTTTTGCGCGCGTGAACGCGTGAGGTCTGGCGGGGGTGTTGCCCCAGCGCGCTTTATCTTGGAGGATCATCTTGCGCAATGCTTCCGCCAGGAGGGTTTCGTTGGTGACGTTTCCGCCCTCGTTCTGTACCTCTTTGATGAGCCACAGCATGATCTTGTTGAAGATCTTGCTGTGCGTCTCCTCGTGGGTTTTCTTCGAAGAATTCGCGCCGGGGTTTTGCTTCGATTTTTGATTTCTGACGTCAGCGTTAGTTCCTTGCGTACCATCTTGGGTTTTCTGTATTGAAGAATTTGTGTTGGCGGTGTGCTTCGATTTTTGATTTCTGACAGCGTGCTGTTCCTTCAATCCATTATCAGCGTTGGTTCCTTGCGTACCATTCGGTGCGGAATTTATTGAAGAATTCGTGTTGGAGGTGTGCTTCGATTTTTGATTTCTGGCAGCGTGCTGTTCCTTCAATCCATCATCAGTGTTAGTTCCTTGCGTACCATCGTGGGGTTTTTTCGGTGCGGAACTTATTGAAGAATTTGCGTTGGCGGTGTGCTTCGATTTTTGATTCCTGATCGCGTGCTGTTCCTTCAATACATCATCAGTGTTAGTTCCTTGCGTACCATCGTGGGGTTTTTTCGGGGCGGAATTTATTGAAGAATTTGCGTTGGCGGTGTGTTTCGATTTTTGATTTCTGACAGCGTGCTGTTCCTTCAATCCTTCATCAGCGTTAGTTCCTTGCGTACCATCGTGGGGTTTTTTCGGTGCGGAACTTATTGAAGAATTTGCGTTGGCGGTGTGCTTCGATTTTTGATTCCTGATCGCGTGCTGTTCCTTCAATACATCATCAGTGTTAGTTCCTTGCGTACCATCGTGGGGTTTTTTCGGTGCGGAAGTTATTGAAGAATTCGTGTTGGCGGTGTGTTTCGATTTTTGATTTCTGATCGCGTGCTGTTCCTTCAATCCTTCATCAGCGTTAGTTCCTTGCGTACCATCGTGGGTTTTCTTCGGTGCGGAATTTATTGAAGAATTTGTGTTGGTGTTGTGCTTTGATTTTTGATTTCTGACAGCGTGCTGTTCCTTCAATACATCATCAGCGTTGGTTCCTTGGGTACCATCGTGGGTTTTCTTCGGTGCGGAATTTATTGAAGAATTTGCGTTGGCGGTGTGCTTTGATTTTTGATTTCTGACAGCGTGCTGTTCCTTCAATACATCATCAGCGTTAGTTCCTTGCGTACCATCGTGGGGTTTTGTCGGTGCGGAATTTATTGAAGAATTTGCATTGGCGGTGTGTTTCGATTTTTGATTTCTGATCGCGTGCAGTTCCTTCAATCCATCATCAGTGTTAGTTCCTTGGGTACCATCGTGGGTTTTCTTCGGTGCGGAATTTATTGAAGAATTTGCGTTGGCGGTGTGCTTCGATTTTTGATTTCTGACAGCGTGCTGTTCCTTCAATCCTTCATCAGCGTTAGTTCCTTGCGTACCATCTTGGGTTTTCTGTATTGAAGAATTTGTGTTGGTGTTGTGCTTCGATTTTTGATTTCTGACAGCGTGCTGTTCCTTCAATACATCATCAGCGTTAGTTCCTTGCGTACCATCGTGGGGTTCTTTCGGTGCGGAAGTTATTGAAGAATTCGTGTTGGTGTTGTGCTTCGATTTTTGATTTCTGATCGCATGCTGTCCCTTCAATCCATCATCGGCGTTAGTTCCTTGCGTACCATCTTGGGTTTTCTGTATTGAAGAATTTGTGTTGGTGTTGTGCTTCGATTTTTGATTTCTGACAGCGTGCTGTTCCTTCAATCCATCATCAGTGTTAGTTCCTTGCGTACCATCGTGGGGTTTTTTCGGTGCGGAATTTATTGAAGAATTCGTGTTGGGGTTCTGCTTTGATTTTTGAGTTCTGATCGCGTGCTGTTCTTCCTTTGCATTCATCTTCAATCCATCATCAGCGTTAGTTCCTTGGGTACCATCGTCGGATTTCTTCGGTGCGGAATTTATTGAAGAATTCGTTTTGGTGTTGTTCTTCAATTTTTGATTTCTGATCGCGTGCTGCTCCTTCAATCCATCACCAGCGTTAGTTGGTGCGGAATTTATTGAAGAATTTGTGTTGGAGGTGTGTTTCGATTTTTGATTTCTGACAGCGTGCTGTTCCTTCAATCCAACACCAGCGTTAGTTCCTTGCGTACCATCATTGGGACTGCGCTTCAAGCCTTCATTTAATTTTTGATTTTTGCCCATCGCAACATTGCCTTCATCGCTGACGTGTCTCTCAAGAAAGAATCTTTCGACCACTTCGCGTATAACTTCCTTATGGTTCTCACCTTCATCTTGCTCATCCGCATCCTTCCCAAGTTTCCGCTCGAGTTCCCCGTCGAAGAGGTCCTGCAGAATCTTCGCCGCGGTCGCCTTATCAACCTCCGGATCCGACTCCTTCGTTCTTTGAATCGCCCCCTGTTTCGGTCTCGTCAACTCCGTCCAGAGCTTTATAAAACTAGCCGCGTCGTGCGTCACCCCTAACTCCTTCCCGTCCGGCGGCGCGTAACCCTCGGGCACGAACTGGATGACCTTCTTCACCCCCTCCCGCAAGCTTACCTTTATAAACAGCGGCCCGTTTACGCCCTCCGGCAGCGCGATCCCCTTCAGCGTGACGACGTCGCCTTTAGGCACGTCGAGGAACATATCGTCGTCGTTCTTGATCTCAACATCGCTGCTGCGCACGTTCTTCTGGTTCGCGACGTAGTCGATGATCTCGTGCGCGAGGTGCGCCCGGTCCGCCTTCCTGATCTCGTCGATCACCTCCTTCCCCAGTCCGGTCTCCTGCAGTTTGCAGCTGATGCTGAAGTCCTTGAAGAAATCCCCGATGATCACCGCGCCGCGATCCATCGCGGCGCGCAGCACCCCCCTCTGCCCGGGCTCGTTCGCGAGCGGCTTGCTCGTCTCGATCTTCCCGCGGCAACCGTTCACGTAAACCCCCACCAGTTCGTCGATCAGCAAATTCTGAATCAGCGTGCAGCCCCTCGACGCGCCCCCGATCGCGTTCACGATGTGCGTGGCGACCTCGTGCTTCTTCCCCCGGCGCAGCTCCTCCGGCAAGCACAGCTTCCCCACGTGCCTGAAAGCGGCGTCCCCGAAATACTTCACCGCTTCCACAAGCTTGAAGTTTTCGATGCCCGCGGGAAGATCTTCGATTATCTTCACGCCCCCACCACCGCCACCGCCTTGATTCACACTCTTGGCGCGCTCCAGCTGCTTCACCTTCTCCTTGAACTCCCTGAAGCCGAAGTTATCCAGCGAGCCGAGGTTGGCGTCGTTGCCGTACTTCTCCAGCACCTGCTTCAGTTCGTCCTGCGTGCTCTCCAAGCGTTTCGAAAGTATTTCCAGCTGAATATCCCTCGGCAACCTCTTGGCATTCTTCCTCGATTGAGACTTCCCCTTCTTCGTCGTTTGCACGTTATCTTCGTCTTCCTGTTTGGGAATCTCCTGCTTGCTCGGTTTCTTGGACTTTTTCGTCGGAGGCGCCTCCTCGGGCTCGTCTTTCTCCGCGGACAGAACGTCGATGACCGCGTCGATGTACTGCATGCACAATTCGTTCTTCATCTGAAGCACGCCGGTCGGATCACCGCTCAACACGTTAACGTTTCTTCCGGTAATTTCATCCTCGCTTTTCCCTTCGGAGGAATCGCTGTCTTCGCTTGGAGTTTCAGCGTAACATCCCAAAACGCCTCTTAGGTATTCCTTGATTTCGGCGCAGGTCATCTTCATGAAATTGCGGTGCAATCTTTTCTTCTGTGGTTTTTGGTCGTCTTCATTTTTACACTTTTCCTCCTGTGATTTTTGGTCCTGCATGAATTTTTCTTCTTCAGCTTTAATCATTCTTTCCAAAATAACTTCTTCATACTCGCGCTGCAATCTCTCCTTCTTATCATTTGCATTCTCTTCTTTCAAATCATCACTCGAAGTCGTTCCTCCTTCATTCTTCCTCCCTAATATTCCCCTCTTTTTCCTCGCATCCTTGTCATCTTCTAAAATAACTTCTTCATTCGGAGTCGTTCCTCCTACATTCATACCTTCCTTCTTCGCAACATCCTTATCTTCTAAAACAACTCCTTCTTCCTTAGAAGTCGTTCCTCCTTCATTCTTCCTCCCTAATATTCCCCTCTTTTTCCTCGCATCCTTGTCATCTTCTAAAATAACTTCTTCATTCGGAGTCGTTCCTCCTACATTCATACCTTCCTTCTTCGCAACATCCTTATTTTCTAAAACAACTCCTTCTTCCTTAGAAGTCGTTCCTCCTTCATTCTTCCTCCCTAACATTCCTCTCTTTTTCCTCGCATCCTCCTCATCTTCTAAAATACCTTCTTCATTCGGAGTCGTTCCTCCTACATTCTTCCTCACTAACATACCTTCCTTCTCCGCCACATCCTTATCTTCTAAAACAACTCCTTCTTCCTTAGAAGACGTTCCTCCTTCATTCTTCCTCCCTAATATTCCTCTCTTTTTCCTCGCATCCTCGTCATCTTCTAAAATAACTTCTTCATTCGTAGTCGTTCCTCCTACATTCATACCTTCCTTCTTCGCAACATCCTTATCTGCTAAAACAACTCCTTCTTCCTTAGAAGACGTTCCTCCTTCATTCTTCCTCCCTAATATTCCTCTCTTTTTCCTCGCATCCTTGTCATCTTCTAAAATAACTTCTTCATTCGTAGTCGTTCCTCCTACATTCATACCTTCCTTCTTCGCAACATCCTTATCTTCTAAAACAACTCCTTCTTCCTTAGAAGTCGTTCCTCCTTCATTCTTCCTCCCTAATATTCCCCTCTTTTTCCTCGCATCCTTGTCATCTTCTAAAATAACTTCTTCATTCGAAGTCGTTCCTCCTACATTCTTCCTCACTAACATATCTTCCTTCTTCGCCGCATCCTTACCTTCTAAAACAACTCCTTCTTCCTTAGAACTCGTTCCTCCTTCATTCTTCCTCACCAATATCCCCTTCTTCTTCCTCACATCCTTACCATCTTCCTCCTTATTCATCGTCACTTCCAAAGCAACACCCTCCTCCTTCTCCTCATCAGCGTTCATCGTCACGACGACCTTATTAAAACTGACCCTTTTCCCCATCCTCTCCCTCTTCTTCGCCTTCTTCCGCACCCTCGTCTCCTCGTTGAAACTGTTGACGAACTCCTCCACCATCTCCCTGCTAACCACAGGATTCCTAATCTGGGCTCCGGTCTGCATTAGCGGTTCCCCTTTAGGGCCGACCCTCAGCGACGCCAGGAAATTCGCGGTGGACTCGTCCCTCGACTTGTTCCTCCTCCGCCTGCTGCTCCTCGAGCTCGAGTTCGCGTGCTTGAGCGGATCGGACCCGCTTCGGTTCGTCTTTTCCTCGCGAAGGTCGCGTATCTTGAAGAGCTGCGCGAAGGCGGTGTTGATGACCTTCGTAATTCGTTTGTCTCTCGCGCTAATATCATCCGGATCTGCGCTGACGCTGGTATCCTCCGATGATTCTTCCGTCGTGGAGCTCGAAGATTCTGATTCGGTGGAGGATTCGGATTCAGTTACGGCGAGATTTTCTTCTTCTTCTATGTTTGCATCATCGGGTTCTTTCATTATCCTTTCGGAGAAATCTTCTTCGTAGCCATCAGATTCTTTCATTATCCCACGCGCGTTTCCACCAAGAAAACTTCTTCGTTCTGCCTTAGCATCATCACCAAAATCTTCTTCGTTTGCACCATCGGATTCTTTAATTATCCCACGCGCGTTTCCACGAAGAAAACTTCTTCGCTTCGCCTTGGCATCATCACCAAAATCTTCGTCGTTTGCATCATCAAATTCCTTCATTATCCCACGCGCGTTTCCACGAAGAAAACTTCTTCGTACTGCCTTAGCATCATCACCGAATTCTTCTTCGTGCGCATCATCAGATTCTTTCATTATCCCACGCGCGTTTCCACGAAAAAAACTTCTTCGTTCTGCCTTAGCATCATCACCAAAATCTTCTTCGTTTGCACCATCGGATTCTTTAATTATCCCACGCGCGTTTCCACGAAGAAAACTTCTTCGCTTCGCCTTGGCATCATCACCAAAATCTTCGTCGTTTGCATCATCAAATTCCTTCATTATCCCACGCGCGTTTCCACGAAGAAAACTTCTTCGTTGTGCCTTAGCATCATCACCAAAATCTTCTTCGTTCGCATCATCAAATTCTTTCATTATCCCACGCGCGTTTCCACGAAGAAAACTTCTTCTTTTCGCCTTGGCACCATCACCAAAATCTTCTTCGTTCGCATCATCAAATTCTTCCATTATCCCACGCGCGTTTCCACGAATAATTCTTCGTTGTGCCTTGGCACCATCACCAAAATCTTCTTCGTGCGCATCATCAAAATCTTTCATTATCCCACGCGCGTTTCCACGAAGAAAACTTCTTCGTTTCGCCTTGGCATCATCACCAAAATCTTCTTCGTTTGCACCATCAGATTCTTTCATTATCCCACGCGCGTTTCCGCGAAGAAAACTTCTTCGTTCCGCCTTGGCACCAACGGTTTCTCCATCGGATGATGAAGATGAATCTTCACCCATCAACTTCCGAGAAATTCCAGTCAAATTGGGTACAGTTTTAAAAGTCTCATCGAATCGCGGTCGATTTTCTTCCCTGAAGAAACTCTCCCAAAGAGCGTTCTCTTGCTCCAAAGCGACGCCCGATAAACCGACCTCTTCCGGACCCTCCGGCGTTTCCCAGATGGCCTTGCATTTCTCCCACAGGGGTATATCGTCCGGTGTGGCGGTCGGTAAAACGGGAACGGTTTCTCTCTCGGGTTTCGGCGGCGATTCTTCAGAGTCGCTCAAGAGTCCGCAACAGCGCAAGAGGTCGCGTTCCCTCGTGCGCCAGTTCATACCGAAGGAACTACATTTAAAACAAGAAAAATCTCTTACATTTGTATACAACCGCGGACCGGTTTCGACTTCGTTTGGTCTCACCAGCACGGCATAACAACAAATCTAGCAGTCGTTGTTAATTTTTGCATTTAAAACAGAGAAACTATTAAATTTATACAAAACTGCGGACCGGTTTCGACCTCGTTTGTCTCACCAGCACTGTATAGTCTGAACTGTGGTTGCAATTAATGAATAAATCTACCAGTCAACGTTAATTTTTGCGTTTAAAACAGAAAAACTCTTAAATTTATACACAACTGCGGACCGTTTTCAACCTCGTTTTGTCTCACCAATACAGTACAACAACAAATCTAGCAATCATTGTTAATTTTTACATTTAAAACAAAGAAACTATTAAATTTATATACAACTGCGGACCGGTTTCGACCTCGTTTCTACTCACCAGCACAGTCTAGTCTGAACTGTGGTTTCAATGAATGAATAAATCTACCAGTCAACGTTAATTTTTGCATTTAAAACAGAGAAACTCTTAAATTTATACACAACTGCGGACCGGTTTCAACCTCGTTTGGTCTCACCAGCTCAGTATAGTCTGAACTGTGGTTTTAATGGATGAAAAAATCTACTGTTCAACATTAATTTTTGCATTTAAAACAGAGAAACTATTAAATTTATATACAACTGCGGACCAGTTTCGATCTCGCTTTGTCTCACAAGCACAGTATAGTCTGAACTATGGTTTCAATGGATGAATAAATCTACAGTTCAACATTAATTTTTGCGTTTAAAACAGAGAAACTCTTAAATTTATATTTAACTGCGGACCGGTTTCGACCTCGCTTTGTCTCACCAGCACAGTATAGTCTGAACTGTGGTTTTAATAGATGAATAAATCTACCAGTGACCGTAAATTTTTTTTTTCAAGCGTTTTACTTTACTTTGAATGATATTTTCATCAAAATGTCAATTGTCACTTGTCAAAGTGAGTCAACGAAAATGGCGTAGATGTAAATATTCAATAACTTACTCAGAATCAGTTGATTCTTCGTCCTCGGAATTTGGATTTGCGTTCTTCGTTCTCTCAGCCTTATCAGTAGACATATCTGCGTTCTCCTGTCAAAAAAAATAACTGAGAAACTCTGCGAAATGCGCAGTAATCAAATACAGTTAAACAGTGATTATATGTTTGGCATTCTAAAAAAAACAATTGATATGCCGTAGCAGGAAACAAAGTAGCAACACTCAAAACACGAGTTTGGCAAAAATTAAAATAGCATTCGATGATTAAAATAATTGTAAATAATTAACCTCGTGAAGAATTGGCCTCAAAATCCTCAAATCACACCACAATGATTCTACGTTTGACGGGAAACAAAATAGCAACACTCAAAACACGAGTTTGGCAAAAATTAAAATAGCATTCGATCATTAAAATAATTATAGATAATTAACCTCGTGAAGAATTGACCTCAAAATCCTCAAATCACACCACAATGATTCTACGTTTGACATCCTGAAAAATAATTGACGTGCTGTAGCAGGAAACAAAATAGCAACACTCAAAACACGAGTTTTGCAAAAATTAAAATAGCATTCGATCATTAAAATAATTGTAAATAATTAACCTCGTGAAGAATTGGCCTCAAAATCCTCAAATCATACCACAATAATTCTACGTTTGACATCCTGAAAAATAATCGACATGCTGTAGCGGGAAACAAAGTAGCAACACTCAAAACACGAGTTTGGCAAAAATTAAAACAGCATTCGATCATTAAACTAATTGTAAATAATTAACCTCGTGAAGAATTGGCCTCAAAATCCTCAAATCACACCACAATGATTCTACGTTTGACATCCTGAAAAATAATTGACGTGCTGTAGCGGGAAACAAAACAGCAACACTCAAAACACGAGTTTGGCAAAAATTAAAATAGCATTCGATGATTAAAATAATTGTAAATAATTAACCTCGTGAAGAATTGGCCTCAAAATCCTCAAATCACACCACAATGATTCTACGTTTGACATCCTGAAAAATAATTGACGTGCTGTAGCGGGAAACAAAACAGCAACACTCAAAACACGAGTTTGGCAAAAATTAAAATAGCATTCGATGATTAAAATAATTGTAAATAATTAACCTCGTGAAGAATTGGCCTCAAAATCCTCAAATCACACCACAATGATTCTACGTTTGACGGGAAACAAAATAGCAACACTCAAAACACGAGTTTGGCAAAAATTAAAATAGCATTCGATCATTAAAATAATTATAGATAATTAACCTCGTGAAGAATTGACCTCAAAATCCTCAAATCACACCACAATGATTCTACGTTTGACATCCTGAAAAATAATTGACGTGCTGTAGCAGGAAACAAAATAGCAACACTCAAAACACGAGTTTTGCAAAAATTAAAATAGCATTCGATCATTAAAATAATTGTAAATAATTAACCTCGTGAAGAATTGGCCTCAAAATCCTCAAATCATACCACAATAATTCTACGTTTGACATCCTGAAAAATAATCGACATGCTGTAGCGGGAAACAAAGTAGCAACACTCAAAACACGAGTTTGGCAAAAATTAAAACAGCATTCGATCATTAAACTAATTGTAAATAATTAACCTCGTGAAGAATTGGCCTCAAAATCCTCAAATCACACCACAATGATTCTACGTTTGACATCCTGAAAAATAATTGACGTGCTGTAGCGGGAAACAAAACAGCAACACTCAAAACACGAGTTTGGCAAAAATTAAAATAGCATTCGATGATTAAAATAATTGTAAATAATTAACCTCGTGAAGAATTGGCCTCAAAATCCTCAAATCACACCACAATGATTCTACGTTTGACATCCTGAAAAATAATCGACATGCTGTAGCGGGAAACAAAACAGCAACACTCAAAACACGAGTTTGGCAAAAATTAAAATAGCATTCGATGATTAAAATAATTGTAAATAATTAACCTCGTGAAGAATTGGCCTCAAAATCCTCAAATCACACCACAATGATTCTACGTTTGACATCCTGAAAAATAATCGACATGCTGTAGCGGGAAACAAAACAGCAACACTTAAAACACAAGTTTGGCAAAAATTAAAATATCATTCGATCATTAAAATAATTGCAAATAATTAACCTCGTGAAGAATTGGCTTCAAAATCCACTAATCACACCACAATTATTCTATCTTTGACATCCTGAAAAATAATCGACATGCTGTAGCGGGAAACAAAACAGCAACACTCAAAACACGAGTTTTGTAAAAATTAAAATAGCATTCGATGATTAGAATAATTGTAAATAATTAACCTCGTGAAGAATTGGCCTCAAAATCCTCAAATCACACCACAATGTTTCTATCTTTGACATCCTGTAAAATAATTAACATGCTGTAGCCGGAAACAAAGTAGCAACACTCAAAACACGAGATTTGCAAAAATTAAAATAGCATTCGATGATTAAAATAATTGTAAATGATTAACCTCGTGAAGAATTGGCCTCAAAATCCTCAAATCACACCACAATGATTCTATCTTTGACATCCTGAAAAATAATTAACATGCTGTAGACGGAAACAAAGTAGCAACACTCAAAACACGAGATTTGCAAAAATTAAAATAGCATTCGATGATTAAAATAATTGTAAATGATTAACCTCGTGAAGAATTGGCCTCAAAATTCACAAATCTCACCGCAATGACTCTATGTTTGACATCCTGAAAAATAATCGACATGCTGTAGCGGGAAACAAAACAGCAACACTCAAAACACGAGTTTAGCAAAAATTAAAATATCATTCGATGATTAAAATAATTGTAAATAATTAACCTCGTGAAGAATTGGCCTCAAAATCCTCAAATCACACCACAATGATTCTATGTTTGACATCCTGAAAAATAATCGACGTGCTGTAGCGGGAAACAAAATAGCAACACTCAAAACACGAGTTCAGCAAAAATTAAAATAGCATTCGATCATTAAAATAATTGTAAATAATTAACTTCGTGAAGAATTGGCCTCAAAATCCTCAAATCACACCACAATGATTCTACGTTTGACATCCTGAAAAATAATTGAGGTGCTGTAGCGGGAAACAAAATAGCAACACTCAAAACACGAGTTTGGCAAAAATTAAAATAGCATTCTATGATTAAAATAATTGTAAATAGTTAACCTCGTTAAGAATTGGCCTCAAAATTCACAAATCACACCATCATGATTCTATCTTTGACATCCTACAAAAAATTGACAAATCGGCAAATATCTGTTTTGAAGTTTGTTCATACCACAAGCTGTGTTTTACAATATTTTCTGATAATAAATTAATAAATATTATTTGGTACACCTTCACAAATAAATATTTTTTCAGAAACCGTCTAAAACATCAGTATCCGAAGTTTGGAGGGTCCAGCCCCCTATAGACCAGGTGGTCCATATTTGGACCGGAAATTAAAAATTGTGGGGAATGTTTCGGAACGTCAAGATATGGCATTTGGAGGCCCAAATGGCGTATAAAAATACCGGAAATCGTTTGTAATTTACGTGTTGTAAACGTTTATTAAGCAAAACGTGTCATAAACTTTTAAGTTAAACGTGTTTTATTCGTTACAAATAAACAGTAAACGATAAACACATACGTGTGGATTATTTTATATTTTGAATTGAGGAAAAAAATAAGGATAGAATAAATCAATTGTAGGGAGAGAACAACCAAAACATTTATTATAAGAATCAACACTTTACTCTTCACAATTAAACATACTTAACCATAACACGAACTTATCAGTTACAAAAAAAAATGAAGAAAGATAATATATAAATTTCCCTCTTAAAAAATAAGTTGAGACGAAAATAAACCATTTTTTTTTACACGTAAATAAATATGTATATCAGATAACAACCCCTTCTTCGAAGAAGGGCGAGAACTCCCCTCGAATCTATTCGGTATCGGAGATCTTACACACTTTATCCAAAGACGCCACGATCGAACTGATTGTCGTCTCCTGCCTTTTCTTCTTCTTTTTCTTCTTCAGTTTCGAGCTGACGCCGTCGCAGTGCTTCTTGAAGTTCTTCGACAGGTCGTCCTCGTCGTGCTTCCTCTTGTACTTCTCCATGCTGTCCTCGTCCAGGATGGTCTCCAGGAACTTCTGCGTGGCCCTGCTCTTCTTCTCCTTCACGATGGGCGGATCCTCCTCCTCGTCGTCGATGCAGTCGGGATCGTCCTCGATCGCGGGGGTCTTCCTGTTGTTGTTCTTCTTCTTCTTCTCCTTTCTCGACTTCTGCACCTCCTCGAAGCTCTGCTGGCCCAGGTCCTCGGACCTCATATCACAGTCCTGCTCGATGCCCTCGTCCTGCAAGTTCAGATCCTCGAATCTGTCACTGTCGTTGATCGCGCTCTCGAGTATTATCAGCTGATCGCCGCTCTCGTTGCTCTGGGAGCTCGTGTCGAGCTCGTGGGTGTGGTACTCGGTGACGGTCTCGTTGAACGACACCGATTTCCGTTTCTTTTTCTTTTTCTTCTTCTTCTCGGAGAAGACTTGGGACGTCGATTCGTCCTCTTTCTCCTCGCACTTCGAGTGTTTGGAGAGTTTTTTCAGTTTCTTGCTGGCTTTTAGGTTCTCGTCGTCGGATAGGGAGACTTTTTGGAGTTTCTTCATCAGCATTTTTTCCTGTCTCTCGACTCTCGATAGTTTGCCCGACATTTTGACCCCGTGCCTGGCGCCCCTGAAAAAGTAAGCGCAGTGGCAAAACGGTAATTGCGGACCTTTGCAATTACTACGGTATGTTGCGGTCATGTGATGTGGTGTAAAATATGAACGTTGAAATTTCGCAGTTTAATGATGATACGATGAAGAGACTGAATGTTCTTGCCGACCCATACGTATAGCCCTAAACAAATTATTTGTCTACCGCTTTACATCGGGTAACGGTACCAACAATCAAATTTCGCAGCTTCTTACACATAAATTTGAGACAATCTCGCTTGTTGCAGATGCATTAAATAAATGTAATAAAGGCGAAAAATGGTAAGACTTTGGACTGGAAGACCTTCGGTGGATGACCAACGAAGAAGAAGAGGAAGAAGAAGAAAAAGAGAAGAAGAAGAAAATGAGAAGAAGGAGAAAATGAGAAGAAGAAGAAGAAGAAGAAAAAGAGAAGAAGAAGAAAAAGAGAAGAAGAAAAGGAGAAGAAGAAAAAGAGAAGAAGAAAGAGTCATAAATTATAATAATATGTATTCTTCCTTCAATAAAGATGTTTATATTGTGGGAGCATTCGAGACATGGAAACGTGGTTATGCGGATCGAAGTAGTGAGGATTGACGATCTACGGGTCGTCATGGAAAAGACAATATTTATTGATATTAGAATTTTTTATTAAAATGTAACGTTTTAACGAACCAGTTGAATAAACATCTCTGTCTTTCGATAGATAATAATTTAATAGTTAAAGTTTTTATTTAACATAACCGTTAATGTTACATTTTTGTCGAAAAATTCTAATATCAATAAATATTGTCTTTTCCATGACGACCCGTAGATCGTCGATCCTCACTACTTCGATCCGCATATCCACGTTTCCATGTCTCGAGTGCTCCCACAATATAAACGGTAAGACTTAATTTTGCAGAGTTGCATGTTTGTAAAGTATGTTCATTAAAAAAGAACCTCAAGTGTGCCATGATTTTTTATTTTTACTTTCTCCGTTACGAAGTACGAGAAAGTATTGTGATCGAGATTTTTTTTTCAAAAAAATTTTTTTACGGAAATATCCGTTTTGGTGTCCCTAGATGCCATTTCAACAATTTCTGGAAAAAAATTTTTTGTGTCTGTCTGTGTGTGTGTGTGTGTGTCTGTCTGTGTGCGCTGTATCTCAAAAACTAATAGAGCAATTGATATGAAACTTTGAACATCAGTCTTATTCGATAATCCGAAGAACTGAAAGGCTTTTGGTAAAATTTCGTACACCGGAAGTGGGTGTTTACCTTAACTGATTTTTGTTTTTTGCCAATATTTTCTTGAATATGAAAAATATCACAAAAACATTTAAACAAACATTGAAGAAAACAAAGAAATTAACATCTTTTGCTTGAAAATATTTTTCATAAAATTATTTTAATCCGAGAAACAAATTTATTTATTCTTTTTTTAAATTTTTGGTTTATAATTATAAAACAATAATAGTTACAGCAAATTTATGTTAATATTAATTGTAGAGAATATCAAAATGAACAACTTATAGAGTATAAGTTTTTTTCGAAATCCCTTTAGTTTTTGAGTAAACTGAGTTTTTACTTTTCTCATCTTTCATAATTTTGACGTTTTAAACGTCAGTTTCATCTTCTCGATGTACATTTAAAATATGATTTCAATTAAAAATAAACCATGAAAACGTAAATATAAATGGCTATGATACGATCAAGTCGGAGAAAGTAACATGATAATAGAAATAGCCCTGTAAATTCCACACTTTTCTCGACATTTTGACACACACATCCTTAATAATATATCTTTAGATCTGCTTAAAGACAATTATCCGAACAAAACTGAAAGACAAATTTTGAAGACAAAATTGCACCTTTTCCAGAAATCGTCCTGTAAATTCCACAATTTTGTCGACAGATGCTTGAAATTTTGACAAATACATCTTGAATAATATATCTTTAGATTTTTTTTTTTAAATTATCCAAACAAAAATGGCAGCGCCAGAAGACAAATTTTGAAGACCAAAAATGCATTTTTTTCAGAAATCGTCCTGTAAATTCCAGATTTTTGTTGACAGATCTTTCAAATTTTGACAGATACATCCTAAATAACATATATTTAAAACTGTTCAAGGAAAATTATCCGAATTTTGCTCTAACAAATCCGGAAGACAAATTTTGAAGACAAAAATTGCACTTTTTCCAGAAATGGCCCTTTAAGTTCCACAATTTTGTCAACAGATGCTTGAAATTTTGACAAATACATCGTATATAAAATATCTTTAGAACCGCCTAAATAAAATTATACAAACTTTGCAGTGACAAAAATGGCAGCGTTTAAAGGCAAATTTTGAAGACCGAAAATTCACTTTTTCCAGAAATCGTCTTGTAAATTCCAGACGTTTGTTGACAGATGCTTGAAATGTTGACAGATACATTCAAAGATACATATCTTTAAAACTGTAAAAAAAAATTATCCGAACTTTGCTCCAACAAAACTGGAAAACAAATTTTGAAGCACTTTTTCCAGAAATCGCCCTATAAATTCTACAATTTTGTCGACAAATGCTTGAAATTTTGACAGAGACATCCTAAATAACATACCTTTAGATCTGCTTAAAAAATTTATCCGAACTTTGCTCTAACAAAACTGGAAGACTAATTTCGAATACAATAATTGCACTTTTTCCAGAAATCGCCCTGTAAATTCCACAATTTTGTAGACAGATGCTTGAAATTTTGACAGGTACATTTCAAATAAAACATCTTTAGAATTATCGAAATAAAATTATCCAAAGTTTGCGGTGACAAAAATGGCAGCGCTTGAAGACAAATTTTGAAGACCGAAAATGCACTTTTTCCAGAAATCGTCCTGTAAATTCCAGACTTTTGTTGACACGACGCTTGAAATTGTGACAGATACATCTTAAATAATATATATTTAAATATGTTTTAAAAAAATCATCCGAACTTTCTTCTGACAAAAATGGCAGCACTAGAAGACAAATTTTGAAGACCGAAAATGCACTTTTTCCAGAAATCGTCCTGTAAATTCCAGATTTTTGTCGACAGATGTTTGAAATTTTGACAGATACATCCTAAATAACATGTGTTTAAAACTGTTCAAAGAAAATTATTCGAATTTTGCTCTAACAAATCGGGAAGACAAATTTTGAAGACAAAAATTGCACTTTTTCCAGAAATCGCCCTTTAAATTCCACAATTTTGTCGGCAAATGCTTGAAATTTTAATAGATACATCCTAAATAATATATCTTTAGAATCGTCTAAAGAAAATTATCCAAACTTTTCTCTGACAAAAGTGGCAGCGCTTAAAGACAAATTTTTAAGACTGAAAATGCACTTTTTCCAGAAAACGTCCTGTAAGTTCCACAAACAGATGCTTAAAATTTTGACAGATACATATCTTTAGGATCGTCGAAATAAAATTATCCAAATTTTGCGGTGACAAAATAGGCAGCGTTTAAGGACAAATTTTGAAAACCGAAAATGCACTTTTTCCAGAAATATGATTTAAATTGAAAATAAACCATGATAGCGTAAATACAAATATTACTATCAAGTCGGAGAAAGTAACATGATGGCCACATCACCATTTTTTTAAATTTAAGTTGGTGACACATATTGAGGTTATGTTACTTGCGACCGATAAATTAATTCGCTGTGATAAACGATGCAGAGAAGACGTAGTAGACCTTCCAAAATTTCTTGGGCTGTGTTAATAGCATTCTAAGTACGTTTAATTGGTCTACCACTTAGAATACTAACCGTTTCATGAAATAATACAACGGATGGTGATAAGGTATTTTTAAATTCATCATAAATAATGGGAACGTTGGGAAATTCTTCCTGAAACTCTGCCATAGGTGCGTCGAATGAATACACCCAATTTCCGTCCACTTTAGTCGCATTTCGGAAATAACTTTCAACTATATAGTCGGGCCGCTGAGAGCTGCCTGTGACTCATCGCATGAATCAAGATTTAAGTAAACGTATGTCCGTAAGAAAATTTGGTGCCGCGCTGATTTCCATTGGCGGGATATTTAAAAATTCTCGCGCAAACTTTTTACGGTTATGTTATTTGACGTAGCGCTCGCGTGTTTTGTTTGTTTATATGCGATGCAAGAGTCATGCGTGAGCTAAGACCTACGTTTACGCTGCCCTATTCTTTAACACGCAGACACACGTTTCGTCTTTTATTTCATACTGTTTCGTACATGATAGAAAAAGATAGATATAAAATGCAAAGCAATTCTTAGTACGAAAATGCATGAGTCACCGTCAGCTTTCAACGGATGAACTATAGACCTATTCACGAGTAAGGGCGGTTTACGAACCAAGTTCGGAACATTCAAATAATATTGGTATCCTTTTCTACCACCTGATAACCGAGCGGATATTCCCAAGACGTACGATTTCGTCGTCGGCCGTATCTAGAAAACACACACGCGGCCTGCGTAGCTCGGTCTCAGACCGAGCGGTAGACGGAGAAAGAAATAGTTTACGGCGTCTCTTACTTACCGGTTATTTCATAGGCGCGCGCGATTTAGCCTATGGTGGAAAATTGCAACGGACAAGACACCCCGACCGGCATCTCTGCTGAATAGCTCTACAGAAACTTTTTTGCTGGTTGCTGTAAACCATCGTGGCCACGGAATAACTGTGACTCTTAGAACAATCTGACGTTTTGTATGTTAATTCCTAACATGTGTGCCAACTTAAATTTAAAAAAATAAAAAATCATGGCACACTTGAGGTTTTTTTTTAATGAACATACGATATATTCAGGCCATTTTTCGTCTTTACTACATTTAGCTTCTTACGCATTTACAATATTTAAACGCGATAATTTGAGTGTTACACGAAACAAAAGTGTTTTCAGCGTGTATAATGAAGTAGTGGAATCCTCCTGCGTAACGAAATAATTACATTTTATTGAAACCTGTCACCCTTTTGAATACCCACTTGTGTGCCGTTCTGCCCTCACAAGCGGCGAAGAGTATGTCGTCGGGGATCGTGGTGAAGGTGTACAGGGCGGTCTCCTCTTCGGGGACGGCCACGTCCGAATACCTAATTTCGCCGCCGGGCGTCAGTTTCGTGGTTTTCAGGAACGTCCCGTACTCCAGGTGTTTGTTTTTTTTGTTGTTGGGATCCTTCCTGGGATCCTCGACCGAGTCCTCGTTGACGAGGTCCATTTCGCAGCCGCCCTTCTCATTCTTTATCTAAAAAAGAAAGTACTAGCAGGAACGCAAAACAATTATCGTAAAAATTATTAATCATTTGTAGGTCCGTCGACATTTGGTAACTATTAGACATTAAACTCGTAACCTGACGCTGCAATTCTTTAATTGCCATATTTGAATTCTCCTCCCCAAAAGATTAGGTACATTTATACAAGTTATAAAAAATTGATCGGTGTTATTTTTCAAAAATTGATTCATTTAAGTTTTTAACGAGAATGTTCTTTTGGTTTACTAGATCTAGTATCATGGGTGAACACAGTGGTGAGAAGAAAAGTCTTCGTCAATATTCAAGTCCACAATTTAAATAAGACAGTTACAACTAGCTTTGGCAGCCATTTACAACCGTTTCGACGACCATTGAAGGAAGATATTTTTGCATACATGGAATAAAGTGAATTTTATGTGTTGCAGTTGCCAATGCCGCCTTTTACACGGCCACACTAAAACTGTCAAACAGATCTTTCATATTTAGTTTTGTTTTGACAGCAGATGACAACCTCTTGTTTTTTTGTAAACTTGAAAAATCGATAAAAAAATTACTCAAAATCATCATTCCGCTTGTTTCGGTGTTTCCTCTTTGGAAATTCAGCTCTAATGAAGCGATCATTGGCGCAAGAAATGCCTATTTTATAGTATTACTTGGAAGGTTTCGAAAAATGATGAAAATGTTTTACGAAAAGTTTTTTTTTTGGTTGATTATACTTTTATATTGCTAAACTACTTTACGCTCAGTTTATTCTCGCCGCACACGGGATGTTTTCTCTGCCTTTATATTGTGATGTTATATTTTTGAGAGTAATGATCGAAGTATTTTGCTAATCTATAATTTCAATAAAACATTGTGGCAAAATGCCAAAATTAATTTCACGAGAATTTCGCAATATTTTTGCACGTGAATGAGGTATATTATAAAATGCAACGTTGCACCACACGTTACCAAATTGTTAGTAACTTTCTTAATGTCACCCTAGTGGGTAGAGGTCCGGCCTCTGGACCCCGTTGGTGCGGGTTCGAGTCCCGTCCGGACGGTCACTCTTTCAACTCGAAAAATGGCCGTACGGGTCCCTGGGTGTCTAGTGTTTGTCCCCATTTCATTTAAATATGAATATTATTAATATAAATTGGTTGTGGCTGAATGCCCTAGTTGGCTAAGCCAAGTTCCTATCATCCTCGATTCCCTAACCCGAACTCCTGTCAACCATCTTTCATTTAAAAAAAAAAAAAAAAAATTTCACCCTAACAAAGCCTACTATGCGAACACAGTATAACAATTTTGGAATTACGTTTAAAGCCCAGTGCATTGATAACACGCCAATAAAGATAAACATATCGCATTACTATTACTGATGTATATATCGTATTTCGATTCTTAAAAAAAGAAACGTTACCCACACTCTTGTTTACTCATTATCGAAGTTATCAGTTATTGCGGATAGTGTGAGCTCACTGATTATTCTTCAAGGTTATAATTAAAAAGAAAATCATAATAGAAATGGAAAGGTGTCGCTGTACACGAGAATCCAATGCGAGAGAAGGGCATAAAACGGAAACAAAAATTTAGTCGGTGGACATTTTTAACACGGCCGTAATCAATCAAAAGTTAAAATTCTCCTTAACCCGTCATTGGTGACGCAAATTTAATGGTGATGCCGGGGTTTGCAACTGAAGATTTTTCGAAACGTGTTACTAATAGTTGTTATTTTTGGCAGTTGAAAATTGTCATTTTTGGCAGTTGAAATTGTCATTTTTGGTAGTTGAAAATTGTCATTTTTGGCAGTTGAAATTGTCATTTTTGGTAGTTGAAAATTGTCATTTTTGGCAGTTGAAATTGTCATTTTTGGTAGTTGAAAATTGTCATTTTTGGCAGTTGAAATTGTCATTTTTGGTAGTTGAAAATTGTCATTTTTGGTAGTTGAAAATTGTCATTTTTGGCAGTTGAAATTGTCATTTTTGGTAGTTGAAAATTGTCATTTTTGGCAGTTGAAAATTGTCATTTTTGGCAGTTGAAAATTGTCATTTTTGGCAGTTGTAAATTGTAGTTTTTGGCAGGTGAAAATAGTAGTTTTTAGAAGGTAAAAATTACCATTGTTGAAAGTTATAAATGGCCATTGTTGAAAGTTAAAAATAGTAGTTTTTGACAGTTGAAAGTTGTCATTTTTGGCAGTTGAAAATTGTCATTTTTGGCAGTTGAAATTGTCATTTTTGGTAGTTGAAAATTGTCATTTTTGGTAGTTGAAAATTGTAGTTTTTGGCAGTTGAAAATTGTCATTTTTGGCAGTTGAAATTGTCATTTTTGGCAGTTGAAATTGTCATTTTTGGTAGTTGAAAATGGTCATTTTTGGCAGTTGAAAATTGTTGTTTTTAGCAGTTAAAAATGTCCATCGTTAACAATTCAAAATTGTATTTTTTGGCACTTGAAAGTTGTCATTTTTGGCAGTTGCAAATTGTAGTTTTTGGCAGGTGAAAGTTGTCATTTTTTGGCAGTTGAAAATTGTCATTGTTGACAGTTGAAAATTGTAATTTTTGGCAGGTGAAAATTGTCATTTTTAGCAGTTAAAAATGACCATCGTTGACAGTTAAAAATGGCCATTGTTGAAAGTTAAAAATTTGTAGTTTTTGACAGTTGAAAGTTGTCATTTTTGGCAGTTGAAAATTGTAATTTTTGGCAATTGACATTGTCATTTTTGGTAGTTGAAAATTGTCATTTTTGGCAGTTGAAAATTGTTGTTTTTAGCAGTTAAAAATGGCCATCGTTAACAATTAAAAATTGTATTTTTTGGCACTTGAAAGTTGTCATTTTTGGCAATTGAAAATTGTAGTTTTTGGCAGGTGAAAATTGTCATTCTTAGCAGTTAAAAATGAACATCGTTGACAGTTAGAAAATGTAGTTTTTAGGCAGTTGAAAATTGTCATTTTTGGCAGTTGAAAATTGTAATTTTTGGCAGTTGAAAATTGTCATTTTTAGGAGTTGAAAATTGTTGTTTTTAGAAGTTAACAATGGCCATTGTTGAAAGTTAAAAATTGTAGTTTTTGACAGTTGAAAGTTGTCATTTTTGGCAGTTGAAAATTGTCATTTTTGACAGTTGAAAATTGTAATTTTTGGCAGGTGAAAGTTGTCATTTTTGGCAGTTGAAAATTGTTGTTTTTACCAGTAAAAATAGCCATCGTTAACAATTAAAAATTGTATTTTTTGGCACTTGAAAGTTGTCATTTTTGGCAGTTGAAAATTGTTATTTTTGGCAGGTGAAAGTTGTCATTTTTTGGCAGTTGAAAATTGTAGTTTTTGGCAGGTGAAAATTGTCATTTTTAGCAGTTAAAAATGACCATCGTTGACGGTTAGAAAATGTAGTTTTTAGGCAGTTGAAAATTGTCATTTTTGGCAGTTGAAAATTGTCATTTTTGGTAGTTGAAAATTGTCATTTTTTGCAGTTGAAAATTGTCATTTTTAGCAGTTGAAAATTGTTGTTTTTAGCAGTTAAAAATGGCCATCATTAACAATTAAAAATTGCATTTTTTGGCACTTGAAAGTTGTCATTTTTGGCAGTTGAAAATTGTCATTTTTGGCAGGTGAAAGTTGTCATTTTTTGGCAGTTGAAAATTGTAGTTTTTGGCAGGTGAAAATTGTCATTTTTAGCAGTTAAAAATGACCATCGTTGACGGTTAGAAAATGTAGTTTATAGGCAGTTGAAAATTGTCATTTGTGGCAGTTGAAAATTGTCACTTTTAGCAGTTGAAAATTGTTGTTTTTAGAAGTTAAAAATGGCCATTGTTGAAAGTTAAAAATTGTATTTTTTGGCACTTCAAAATTGACATTTTTGGCAGTTGAAAATTGTAGTTTTTGGCAGGTGAAAGTTGTCATTTTTGGCAGTTGAAAATTGTAGTTTTTGGCAGGTGAAAATTGTCATTTTTAGCAGTTAAAAATGACCATCGTTGACAGTTAGAAAATGTAGTTTTTAGGCAGTTGAAAATTGTCATTTTTGGCAGTTGAAAATTGTCACTTTTAGCAGTTGAAAATTGTTGTTTTTAGAAGTTAAAAATGGCCATTGTTGAAAGTTAAAAATTGTAGTTTTTGACAGTTGAAAGTTGTCATTTTTGGCAGTTGAAAATTGTTATTTTTGGCAGTTGAAAATTGTTATTTTTGATAGTTGAAAATTGTCATTTTTGACAGTTGAAAATTGTTGTTTTTAGCAGTTAAAAATGGCCATCGTTAACAATTAAAAATTGTATTTTTTGGCACTTGAAATTTGTCATTTTTGGCAGTTGAAAATTGTAATTTTTGGCAGGTGAAAGTTGTCATTTTTTTGGCAGTTGAAAATTGTCATTTTTGACAGTTGAAAATTGTAGTTTTTGGCAGGTGAAAGTTGTCATTTTTGGGCAGTTGAAAATTGTAGTTTTTTGCAGGTGAAAGTTGTCATTTTTAGCAGTTAAAATGACCATCGTTGACAGTTAGAAAATTGTCATTTTAGGCAGTTGAAAATTGTCATTTTTGGCAGTTGAAAATTGTCATTTTTGGCAGTTGAAAATTGTTGTTTTTAGCAGTTAAAAATTGCCATCGTTAACAATTAAAAATTGTATTTTTTGGCACTTGAAAGTTGTCATTTTTGGCAGTTGAAAATTGTCATTTTTAGCAGTTGAAAATGATAGTTTTTAGAAGTTAAAAATGGCCATTGTTGAAAGTTAAAAATTGTAGCTTTTGACAGTTGAAAGTTGTCATTTTTGGCAGTTGAAAATTGTCATTTTTGGCAGTTGAAAATTGTCATTTTTGACAGTTGAAAATTGTCATTTTTGGCAGTTGAAAATTGTCATTTTCAGCAGTTAAAAATGACCATCGTTGCCTGTTAGAAAATGTAGTTTTTGGCAGTTGAAAGTTGTCATTTTTGGCAGTTGAAAATTGTCGTTTTAGCAGTTGAAAATTGTAATTTTTAGCAGTTAAAAATGACCATAGAAAATGTAGTTTAATGTATGCTCTTCGACAATAAAACAAAGATATTTAATCAATTTGAGCTGTGCAATGCGGCAGCTACTCGAAATTGCAACAAAAAGCAATAACGGAGAATAAAATTATTCGACACACCCGGTCTCACAGACCAGTCGGTCACCATTGGCAGGTTAACCTACAATTCCTATAAAACGCTGCCAAACAATATTTTTATATGTGAATATTATAAAATGCAACATCGCACTACACACAACCAAAAAAATGCAACGACATAACCAAATTGTTGGTAACTTTTTTACTACCAACAAAAATGTCACCCTAACAACGCCTATTCCGGCGAGAATGAAATGTAAACGCGAGTATACGAGGACATAGACAGAAAGAGCCCGATAGACTGTATTGCAATAAAATGTGAATAGATTATAGACAGAAACGTAATAACAATTGGAATTTGAAATAATAAAAAGCACCTTTAAAAAGACGGCTTTTGACAGATCCTATAAACCAGGGGTCTTCAAACTACGGCCCGCGGGCGAAATGCGGCCCGCGACCTCAACGAATCCGGCCCGCGACAAGCAGTTACATTTTTCATAAATGTCACATTTTAAAATTCTATAACGATTTTTTGTTATGGGTTTTGAAATTAGTTACAAAATTGATTATATCTTGGTCCACTAGGTTATGAAGAATTGTATATATGGCCCGCGATGGAAAAAGTTTGGAGACCCCTGCTATAAACGATAAACAGTCCATGCAAGATAATGATCGACACAAGGTTTGAAAGAAAATGTTTGTTCGAATATTTTCCGGGGCTTTTGTAAGCTAGATAATGATCAACATGTTAGTACATTTCCCGAGGCTTTTGTAAGCTTGGTCCCGCTGTACCTACAATATTGCACCACCGTTTCCCCCCGCAACCTCCTCCGCCGAACACCTTTCAACACGCACAATCAATTCTGAACCGTGTCCTCACGATAATCAAAAACAAAACCATCGTTTCAGGTTATGAATTCATAAACAAAACATCAATTATTAAAACAACACGACGTGCACGAAAGTAAATCCAGGGCTGTTCTTGTACTTACTCTTATAGAGGAAGCAAATTGCCTCCGCCGAACCACCAACATACTCATGATAACCACAAACAAACCCATTGTTTACGTTTATGAATTCATAAACAAAACAAACTATTCGCACAACAACTCCACGAAAGAATCAAAGCAAACGTAAACAATCGACTCACCGTGACGTTGTTGCTGGCCTCGCTGTAAACTTTGTCCCACCAGTTGTTATTCGTGAACTCGTGCTGGTGCCCTATGCCGGCATTGTCGAACTTGAGGTTGGGCTTGATCGCCTTCGTGATGCCGTTCGCGTTCTTGCCCAGACCCTTGCCTTAAATAACAGTTTTAGCAGATTACATACGACGACATAACCTAACTCTCGACGAGAGAGCCGTTTCCAGGGATCAAAAATTGGCCGAGAATTGTCTCGGGTATACTTACCCTCTTCCCAACCGTATTTCTCCAATTGTTTTTTCGCGAAGTCCATACTTACACGTGTTTTGAAATTCAAACACGTGAAATTGCCCACTTATCACACCAAAACACAACAAGCGCAACGCACAGAAAATTCCGTTACGTCGAATAACAGTAACTCGCGAAATAAAATGAAATTTAAACGGCGGACATTTTCGCTCGGCGGCCGAAAAGAGCGTGCGTATTCCGTAAATCAATGTAAACGCCTTGAATAAACATTCAAAGCTGCGATTAAACATGGGCGACCGATTGTTGCAAACGGGAGAAACAAATGAAGCTTTATAGTTACCATGGTGCGTAGCAGCAGCAGACTATTGTTCTAGGGGTGCATACAATTGCCTCGGTGCTGCTTTATCGGTGTTTATTGCAAATCGGCGAATCGGCGAGCGACTTGCAAAAACCCGGTTGTCTTCGGAGCTGTGATTGGCTGAAGCACGGTTGCGTTCCTTCTCGGAAGATTCGGGTGAAAAATTATTATTTTTTTATTGAAATCAAATCACATTTTGAATTTCGGGTAAGGTTCATCCATCAAATAAATAGTTATTTGTTTTTTTGCAGTTTCCCGATCTTAATTGAAGTTTTTTTCTGCACCGACATTTAAACTAAGGTTGCAAGATGATGCGATTTAATGTGCAGTGATTTAATCCACATCAAGCGCTTGGTGTTTAGAAAAGTTCGTACCTTATGATTATCTTCTTAATCATCCTCTTATTAATACGCCATTTATAATGGTTTCATTTTGGGTGGGTTTTGATTTGAATTAGGGTTACCGGCATTATTATTGGGTCGTCAAGGACCTCGTGATAATCCGAACAAATTTCCTCACGGAAGGGAAGAAACTCGTACCTGCAGTTCCAGAGATAGAGATCCAGCCTCTGGTTCCAGTCACTTTGTTTAACGAAGAGGAGGTCCATGGTCATTTTGGGTGGGTTTTAATTTAAATTGGGGTTACCGACATTGTTATTGGGCCGTCATGGACCTCGTGAACAAATTCCCTCAGGGAAGGGAAGAAACTCGTACCTGCAGTTCCAGAGCTCCAGCCTCCGGTTTTTTAACGAAGAAGGGGTCCATGGATGTCTTATCTCAATCCCTTTATATTTATATACCAGCGCCAGCTCGTGGAAGTTCGGCGAAGGGGCTGCGAGAGAAAGTTCGATCAAAACAGCGGCGGGATATTTGCTGCCTCTATAAGAGTAAGTAGTGCGGCATGAATGCATCTCTGTCTATGAAGATTCACAATCGTTCGTTACAGAATACACTTGATGGCAGTGACGGAAAGAAAATAAACTTTGAAGGAAGACGATAAATGAGATGAATAGGGATGTTTTGGCTGTGTACATCTGCGTAGTGATGGTTCGCGGGTTTTTTCTGGTACGGCCGAGGAACAAGAGGTGGCAATACAGATGGGTAGGGTCAGTTGCAGAGACGGCTGGCTGCGTGACCGCACCTATCTTGTTCCTCGGCCGTACCAGAAAAAAACCCGCGAACTGTCACTGCTTGATGGCTGTAATTTTTAATCATTCATATTCCTTCAACCTGAATTCGTATCAGCGGCGGCTCGTGGATTTCCGTAGGTGAGACAAAGACGAAGATGCAGCTCGTGCTGCGCTACTCACTCTAATAGAGGAAGTAAATATTCCGTTGCTTTTTCGGTCAAATTTTCTTCCGTTGCCTCACCGCCCAATATCCACGAGCCGCCGCTGATTCGTATCAATCATTAAGAAAAGATATCATATAGAACGTTCACTTCTCACGCAAAGAAGCTTTTGCGGGCATTGTTTTCATTGAAAAAGAAGCGCAGATTCTTCTTCATTGAAAACAAAACCATTGCACACGCTTTTTCGGATTTGAGTTGCTTTAAAACGTAATTCTGCCGGTGGAGTTCGTGAATTTTCCCAACAAGAGTGAAGTGAGGAATATTAAAGCGTTTCCGTGACAACCGCTCAAGCAACGTCATTCATTGTTTTAGATGTATGGAGTCCATAATGGAGTCACTGTTTTTGACACATTGCATTCTGCTCTAAATAATTCTACCTGATCGCAGATGTGCAAAGCCAAAGCATCCCTCTTCATCTCATTTATCGTCTTCCTTCGAAGTTTCTTTTCTTGGTCAGATGTCGCCAGGCCATAGCAAAATAGTAGATTATATTTAGATTATAAGAAGTGACGGTTCGCGGGTTTTTTTCTGGTACGGCCGAGGAACAAGAGGTGGCAATACAGATAGGTAGGGCCAGTTGCAGAGACGACTGGCTGCGTGACCGCACCTATCTATATTACCACCTCTTGTTCCTCGGCCGTACCAGAAAAAACCCCGAGAACCGTCATTGATTTCAAGGGAGAGAAATGCGTGATTTTTCCCAAAGTGCAAATTTGTATCCCGAGGGCGAAAGCCTGATGGAAAAATAGCATTCTCTCCCGAGATATATATACAATTTTTTTCACAAACTGGATATTTTAAGAATGAAACGTTCGTTCGTATAACCCAACCTAGAAAAATATTCTGTCAGACGTGACAGTTAAAATAAATAATGAAACCTCGCATGATCATTTCTCTCACGATTTCGACAGCTGAGAAATCGACTTTCACTCCCGTTTGTCAATTAATTGTAACGCCGTTGCAATGTTACACTTTTATTTAATTTTAAATTGACGTATTTTTAGCTTACACTGTAACTTATATGCCCTCAAGCCAAATTTCTCGGTGAGCGCCTGTAGTACTGATTCAAATTGTGGACCATTTGGTTGTCACACAGCGGCGGCTCGTGGATGTTCGGCGGTGAGGCAACGCAAGAAAATTTGACCGAAAACTCAACGGAATATTTGTTTCCTCTATTAGAGTAAGCAGTGCAGCAAGAGCGGCATCTTTATCTTTGCCTCACCTATGGAAATCCACGAGCCGCCGCTGTTCCAAAGCAAACTCATGAATTGTTTATTCTTTACTTCTCAAATTGTTGAATGGTTTTTTCGTTTATTCACACCTTTAAATATTATTGACAATCATAAACATTCATGTCTTCGCCGGGATTATAAACCATTAAATTCCTCCACCACAAAATCCCCCTAGATATTTTATGTTGGCAACAATTTTGAGTTCAAATTTGATTTTTTTTCACCGCAAAAAACCCCAATATTTTGACAGTTCGTAGCCGTTTTGAGTTTAATTTTTCCTCCAGATTTTCTTTGTGGCCCTTTGAGCGCAGATTGTTACCATTTTTCACTTTCAGTTTTCAAGGTCACGTCTTGTCTTTGAATCGGCTAGTTTTCCACTACTATATATAATGTATTATTAAGTATAATAAGCTTCTAAAGCAGCGGCGGCTCGTGGATGTTCGGCGGTGAGGCAACGGAAGAAAATTTGACCGAAAAATCAACGGAATATTTGCTTCCTCTATAAGAGTAAGCGGTGCAGCAGGAGCGGCATCTTTATCTTTGCCTCATCAATCCACGAGCCGCCGCTGTTCCAAAGCAAACTCATTAATTGTTTTTTTTTACAACTTCTCAAATTGTTATATTCTTTTTTCGTTTTTTCTCAGTACGAGTTTGGAAACTCAGCAGCGTTGCCATTTTGGGGAGAAACCGGATGTAATCCTCGGATATTAGAAACATTTTTTGGCAACACTGTAGTACTTAAAGCCTCATGAATTGTTTATTTTTTACAACTACTCAAATTGTTATATTCTTTTTTCGTTTTTTCTCAGTACGAGTTTGAAAACTCAGCAGCGTTGCCATTTTGGGGAGAAACCGGATGTAATTCTCGGATATTAGAAACATTTTTTTGGCAACACTGTAGTACTTAAAACCTCATGAATTCTTTATTTTTTACAACTACTCAAATTGTTATATTCTTTTTTCGTTTTTTCTCAGTACGAGTTTGGAAACTCAGCAGCGTTGCCATTTTGGGGAGAAACCGGATGTAATCCTCGGATATTAGAAACATTTTTTGGCAATACTGTAGTACTTAAAGCCTCATGAATTGTTTATTTTTTACAACTTCTCAAATTGTTATATTCTTTTTTTGTTTTTTCTCAGTACGAGTTTGGAAACTCAGCAGCGTTGCCATTATGGGGAGAAACCGGATGTAATCCTCGGATATTAGAAACATTTTTTGGCAACACTGTAGTACTTAAAGCCTCATGAATTGTTTATTTTTTACAACTACTCAAATTGTTATATTCTTTTTTCGTTTTTTCTCAGTACGAGTTTGGAAACTCAGCAGCGTTGCCATTTTGGGGAGAAACCGGATGTGATTCTCGGATATTAAAAACATGTTTTGGCAACACTGTAGTACTTAAAGCCTCATGAATTCTTTATTTTTTACAACTTCTCAAATTGTTATATTCTTTTTTTGTTTTTTTTCAGTACGAGTTTGAAAACTCAGCAGCGTTGCCATTTTGGGGAGAAACCGGATGTAATTCTCGGATATTAGAAACATTTTTTTGGCAACACTGTAGTACTTAAAGCCTCATGAATTGTTTATTTTTTACAACTTCTCAAATTGTTATATTCTTTTTTCGTTTTTTCTCAGTACGAGTTTGGAAACTCAGCAGCGTTGCCATTATGGGGAGAAACCGGATGTAATCCTCGGATATTAGAAACATTTTTTGGCAACACTGTAGTACTTAAAGCCTCATGAATTGTTTATTTTTTACAACTACTCAAATTGTTATATTCTTTTTTCGTTTTTTCTCAGTACGAGTTTGGAAACTCAGCAGCGTTGCCATTTTGGGGAGAAACCGGATGTAATTCTCGGACATCGGATACTTTTTTTGGCAACACTGTAGTACTTAAAGTATGCGGTTATTATTTTATTTCCCTAGATTAGATATTATTTATTTCATCCAATATATATTCATAAAATTATCGGCATGGAGTTCCCCCATCAACAAATTTCCCCAAATTTATTATGTTGGCAACGATTTTGTCTTCGAATTTGAATTTCTCACCGTGAAAATCCCTCAGATTTTGACAGTTCGTCAGTCCCCCAGATTTAAATTTTTCCTCCAAATTTATTAACATTTTGCGCGTACGGTGTTGCCAATTTTCGCAATCAGTTTTCAAGGTCACTTCCTGCTTCCGAATTGGCTGTTTTCCTCTAATAAAATGCATTATTTTTTAGTGAATAGGAAGGCTCTAAATCAAATTAATTGATTGTTTATTGTTTTGCAGCTTCTCAAATCGTTTTCTCGGTATAAGTTCGGAAGCTCAGCGGCGTTGCCATTTTGGTGTGAAACCGGATACGATTTATTTATTATTTATTCTCGGATATCGGACACTTTTTTTGGCAACACTGTAAAACTAAAGCTCCGCTGTTGCCATTTTATTTCCATGGATTAGATATTAGACATTTATTTATTTCATCAAATTTACTTACAGAATTGTCTTTGAAGTAAACTTAAAAATTTAAAAAAATCGATTGCGTATAGAATGGTGCACAATTAAGTGTTCTTCTCCTCCCACCCTCAGCTACATTGACAATTCTACTGCTCAATGAATGTTTGATGATCATCTTTATATTTTGTCTTCTGAATGGCTAAATTTGATTTATTTTTCCAGTCGTGGACTTTTTCCACCACCAAATTCCCCTAGATTTCTTATGTTGGCAACAATTTAGAGTTGGCATTTGAATTTCCCGCCGTGAAGATCCCGCAGATTTTGATACTTTCCAGTAATTTTGAGTTGAAGTCCCCCGGATTTGAATCTCCCTCTCAGATTTTCTTGAGTTGGTAACTCTTTTGCGCGTACAGTGTTGCCATTTTTCGAATCGGCTGTTTTTTTTTCGGCTTCTAAATTGCATTATTTTTAATGGATTACAAGCTTCTAAAGCAAATTCATTGATTGTTTATTTTTTACATTATGATATTTCATCTTCTAATTGGCCAAATTTGTCTTATTTTTTGTGCCGCCCTGGAACACCCACAAACCAATTCCCCTAGATTTCCTAGATTGGCAACAGTTTTGAGTTCGAATTTCAATTTACCGCCGTGAAAATCCCCTCGATTTTGACAGTTAGTGACTTAGCTATTTCATAGGTTGGTGACTCTTTTGCGCGTACAGTGGTGCCATTTTTTAGTTTCAATTTTTTAGGTAGTTTTCTGTTTTCGTGTTAATACTACATTTTCTTTGACTTGTGTGAAAAATATTATTATTTCTAGCACAAATAAATTATTATTAAAAAAAAATGGTGATGTGGCCATCGTGTTACTTTCTCCGACTTGATGGTATCATTTATATTTACGCTTTCATGGTTTATTTTCAATTGATATCATATTTTAAATGTACATCGAGTGGATGAAACTGACGTTTAAAACGTCAAAATTTTGAAAGATGGAAAAATTATACTTCAAATTCAAAAACTCAGTTTTCTCAAAAACTAAAGGGATTTCGAAAAAAACTCATTCTTTATAAGTTATTCATCTTAACATTTTCTACAATTATTATTAACATAAATTTGCTGCAAGTATCATCGTTTTATAATTATAAACCAAAAATTAGAAAAGAAAATAATAAATTTTTTTCACAAATAAAAATGATTTTATGAAAAATGTTTTCAAGCAAAAGATGTTCATTTCTTTGTTGTCTTCAAAGTTTGTTTAAATGTTTTTGTGATATTTCTCATATTTAAGAAAATATTGGCAAAAAACAAAAAACAGTTAAGGTAAACGCCCACTTTCGGTGTACGAAATTTTACCAAAAGCTTTTCAGTTCTTCGGATTATCAAATGAGACTTATGTTCAAAGTTTCATATCAATTGCTCTATTAGTTTTTGAGATACAGCGCGCACAGACAGACACACACACACACAGACACCCACACACAGACACAATTTTTTTTTTCAGAAATTGTTGAAATGGTATCTAGGGACCCCAAAACGGATATTTCCGTAAAAAAATCACGATCACAATACTTTCTCGTACTTCGTAACGGAGAAACTAAAAATGTGTCTGTGTGTGCGTTTGTTTCTTAAACAGTTGAAGATAGGTATAGGACATGGTACATGAAATATATCTAGAATTTTCTGAACAATCAAAAAATTGAATAATATACTAGGTGTTGCATTTAAAATAAGAAAGTTGGTATTGGCCTCTGTTACATGACACACCCTGTATAAAAAGTTTTTGTTGGAAAAAATGCGCAACTCAAAATACTAATCGACGTATCCGAGCGTTTTTTTCGAACACGCCCCTATTTATTTATTATCGAATTTATTCCATTTGGTTGATACACACTGTAGAATAAAAAGCAAAACTCATTGATCGTTTATTTGTTTTTATAATTTATCGAATCGTTGAATGCTATTTTCGTTTTCTCGGTTTAATGTTGCCAATTTGTTTCCACCTAGGTCGTGGCAATAGTTTTAATGGAGGATCAGGGTAAATTGGAATTTTGTTTTTCTTGCTCATGATTTTTTGGAAACAAATATTTCATATCGGGGTCAACTCTTCTCACCGACTTAAAGTTTGTGAGCGGTTCACAAATAGAGACATTTCGCACATCTCCAGTTATAACCCTGCAAGTATCCGTTATAGATAGATGCACCATTAAAGCGACATCTATTGTCTTGTAAAAAATAACTTAATGTAACACAGGCTTTACTTCAATAAAGCACGTTTTAGGCCACTGTTTTCTCTCATAGCCGCCTATGCATTTAAAATTAAATGATTTTAATTTGATTTTATTTCAAAGTCAAAACAGAATTAATGAATTTTTTTTTCAAAAATTTTTTTTTTACGGAAATATCCGTTTTGGGGTCCCTAGATTTCAACAATTTCTGTTTTTTTTTTTGTGTCTGTGTGTGTGTGTGTGGCTGTGGGTGTGTGTGTGTGTGTGTGTGTGTGTGTGTGTCTGTCTGTGTGCGCTGTATCTCAAAAACTAATAAAGCAATTGATATGAAACTTTGAACATAAGTCTTATTTGATAATCCGAAAAACTGACAAGCTTTTGGTAAAATTTCATATACCGGAAGTGGGCGTTTACCTTAACTGTTTTTGGTTTTTTGCCAATATTTTCTTAAATATGAAAAATATCACAAAAACATTTAAAAAACTTTGAAGACAACAAAGAAATGAACATCTTTTGCTTGAAAATATTTTCCATAAAACCATTGCTATTCGAGAAAAAAATTTATTATTATTTTTTTAATTTTTGGTTGATAATTATGAAACGTTAATAGTTACAGCAAATGAACAATAATTGTAGAGAATGCCAAAATGAACAACTTCTAAAGAATAAGTTTTTTTCGAAATCTCGTTAGTTTTTGAGTAAACTGAGTTTTTGAATTTGAAGTATAATTTTTCCATCTTTCATAATTTTGACGTTTTAAACGTCAGTTTCATCCAAGTTTATACATTTAAAATATAATTTAAATAGAAAATAAACGATGAAAGTGTAAATATAAAAGATGATACCATCGGAGAAAGTAACATGATGGCCACATCACCATTTTTTTAAGTCATCAATTGATATTCAAAACTACAGGTAAAACATTTTATTTACAAAAAAATTTACACGGCTTATCTTTTTTACAAATAAAATATACAGATACCAACATACGTGAATGAAATTTGAAGTGCTTCATTGGAAACGGAAAGTTGGCGGTGACGCAACTTCTACCACTAATAAAAAAACAAAACAAAAAATAATGGACAAAATTATTCCTTGTTTTGGTATTCACATAACTTCTGTGCATTATTTGAAAAATAAAACAAAAACATACTAATACAAAAATATGCTATAAATAATTGTAACCTATCATTTTGGTTTATACAGATGAGCCTCAGGTTCAGTGACGGTTCGCGGGTTTTTTTCTGGTACGGCCGAGGAACAAGAGGTGGTAATACAGCCAGCCGTCTCTGCAACTGATCTGTATTACCACCTCTTCTTCCTCGACCGTACCAGAAAAAACCCCGCGAACCGTCACTGCTCAGGTTTATATTTATTTATTTTGTTTGGAAATAAATTTTATATTCTTATGTTCCTTGTAATTTGTTTACTCACATTACTATAACAGACGCGTCCCTTTGAATGGTCTATTTTTGAAATGAGCAGAACTCGGTCGATTTTTGGACTCTTCAAAAAAATGAGTACACAAAAGAGTAGATGATATATCAAGGAAGAGAAATGCGTAATTTTTCCTGAGGTGTAAATCATACGCACAACGCACCGAAGGATATTTTAAGAGTAAAGCGTTCGTTTCTAAAACCTAACCTAGAAAAAACAGGCTGTCAGTCGTGACAGTTAAAATAAATAATGGAACCTCGCAGGGAGATAAATGATTACTTTCTTCCCTAGGGAGAGAAATGGTTACTTCTCTCCCTAGAGCGAGAAATGTTATTTCTCTCATGATTTTGACAGCTTTTTTACCCGTTTGTAAAAAATAGGTTATGATGGGCCATTTTGTATTGGGTGCAAAAAATTATGCGGGTGAAGTTACAAATCTTTAGTAGAAGTTGGTGTCCACACGCAGTCTTCTGCCGTATTGCGGCCTTCAACTCTTCCAGTTTTCTCGATTTTCACTGATAAACACACTTTAGAAAGAAGGCGTCTACCCACGAAGATTTGCGTTCGCCCTCAAGCCATGCAAATCGTTTTAGAGGAGAAGAAAAATGCGAACTGAAGAAAATTTTCGTGCTGGATTCGCGCAGGAGATGAATCGGTAGAAATAATTTGTGGTTCCAACAAGATAGGACCGCCGCTGAACCATCGATGCCAGCTGTAAAAGCCTTGTTTTCGAATTGGGTCAATTTTTGCGGCCTCTTCTCTTCGCCCCGCTCAAGCCATGCAAATTTGTTTAGACGAGAAGAAAGATGCGAACTGAACCAAATTTTCGTGCCGGATATACACAGAAGACGAATTGGTGGACATAATTTGTGGTTCCAACAGGACGGAGCTTCGATGGCAGCTGTACGAGCTTCGTTTCCAAATCGAGTCATTTCCTGATTTTTGGGGCTTCTTCGCTCGCCAGCAGCTCATTTCAAAAATTGACTAATCCTTTAACGCATTCTGTATTTCAAGGGCTTTATATCGCCAGCAGCTCATTAAAAAAAAAAAGACTAATCCTAGAACGCACTCTGTATATCAAGGGCTCTATCTCGCCAGCAGCTCATTTCAAAAATTGACTATTCCTAGAACGCACTCTGTATTTCAAGGGCTCTATCTCTTTTCTAAAAAAAAAAAAACACTAAATGTACAAAATAAATTACAAAATATCACACATTCCACGACGAAGAACCACCGCCGAATCTTCAAGCTTCGGTTTCGTCCTCGTCCTCGTCATCCTCGATCTGCTGCGGCGTCCTCAAATCGATCGCGAACCGCTTCTTCGCGTTCTTGTCGCCGCTCAGGTTCTCCTCCTTCACCTTCTGCCCGTAGTACTGGAAGGTGGCCGCGAGGGCGTACGTCAGCTGTCTCGCCTGGTTTTTGGAGTCGCAGGCGAACGCGTGGCAGACGAACGGCGTCCCGTCCTTGATCTCGTCGTCGTTGACGATGATCATGCAGAAGACTCTGGTGTAGATGAGGTCCTGCACTCCGTACGAGATGGTGTCCACCTTGAAGGTGGTCACGGTGTCGCGGACCTTTTTCTCGCCGATCTGCCGGAAGCTGAGGCCCTCCTTGTCGATGATGATCTTCACGAAGGGGAGGATTACGTCTTTGGGGAGGGTCTTGGCGGCTTCCACTAACTCGTTGACGGGTTTGCGGGTGTGCTTGATGCCCCAGAGTCCTCTGGCAGGGCGGTGACCTATAATAAAAATGTTGTTATGTAAAAATTATTATTAATTCGACCAAATAAAAACTCGCCTTATTATGGAATTTTCAAGAGTTTTTTGTTCAGTTTTAACTACGAGAATACTTGAAGATTTTCAAGGCCGTGGCAGTCAGTAGAAGTAAAAATGGTGATGTGGCCATCATGTTACTTTCTCCGACTTGATGGTGGTCATTTATATCTACGCTTTCATGGTTTATTTCAATTGAAATCATATTTTAAATGTAGATCGAGCGGATGAACTGACGTTTAAAACGTCAAAATTATGAAAGATGGAAAAATTATACTTCAAATTCAAAAACTCGGTTTACTCAAAAACCAACGAGATTTCGAAAAAAACGTATTCTTTAGAAGTTGTTCATTTTGGCATTCTCTACAATTATTATTAACATAAATTTGCTGTAACTATTATCGTTTCATAATTATAAACCAAAAATTAAAAAATTAATAATAATTTTTTTTCTCGAATAGCAATAATTTTATGAAAAATATTTTCAAGCAAAAGATGTGCATTTCTTTATTGTCTTCAATGTTTGTTTAAATATTTTTGTAATATTTTTTATATGTACGAAAATATTGGCAAAAAACAAAAAATAGTTAAGGTAAACACCCACTTCCGGTGTACGAAATTTTACCAAAAGCTTTTCAGTTCTTCGGATTATCAAATAAGACGAATGTTCAAAGTTTCATATCAATTGCTCTATTCGTTTTTGAGATACAGCGCGCACACACATACACATACACAGACACAACATTTTTTTTCCCAGAAATTGTTGAAATGGCATCTAGGGACCCCAAAACAGATATTTTCGTAAAACAAATTTCACGATCACAATACTTTCTCGTACTTCGTAACGGAGAAAGTAAAAATGGAATTAACCCAGTTTGAAGGTTTATCGATTTCACTTTTCGTCATTCAAAAAATCTTATCTTTTTTACAACTAAAACGTACAGACACCAACGTAATATGCAAGGTGTGAATCAAAGTTTGAAGTGCTTCAATGAAAACGGAAAGTTGGCGGTGACGCAACTTCTGGGAACAATAAAACAAAGCAACAAATGACAAAATTATCCCTTGAATTGGTTACTACTAATCATTACTATTATTACTAGTCAAAATAACATTTTTCTTCTAATATTTATTGGATCGACTTAGTAAAATACTGACGCAGACAATTACTACAATGGTAATTGCTGTGCAGTGGCGACACTACAAAAAAATCTTAATCACAGTGTGTCCATTGGAATAAATATCTTATTATTGATGTTTTTCCGGAGAAATGGCCATCTCTCATCCGTAATGGCATTATAAATAGATTGTCAATTAATTTATTTATAGTGCGAGCATTTCAACTAGTTTATTAATTGGTGATTTACAAATGATCGCAACGCATTACTTACATACCTTATTCATTAAAATATTGGTTTTTCTTCAAGCGTCAGTAAAATTTAACATTTTTCACTGAATACATTACTTTATAGCCAACATTTCGCGTGGTACTAATGATGTATTAATGTACTAACAGATACAACTGAACATGGATATACACAGGTGAAAAAAAAAAACATAAAATTCGTGAAATTTCGACCATTTTCATACCGTCATAACTCGGCGTATTTTCAATCGATTGTGGTGAATCTTTGAGGGCGGAAAACTTTGAAGTGTCTTCTTTAAAGTCATGCATGCGAACTTAAGCGTAAACCCTTCCGCCCCCCTCTAGCAACCCTGTGAAAAAAGCTTTTTCCGCAAACTATGCCCAACTTTGACGATGTGTACGGAGTTGGAAAAAAATTGTCGACTCGATCCACCATAAAGGCATCAAAATTTGATCAATTCCCTATGCAGGACTCAAAGAACGAAGTTCCTACGACGATTTGGCACCAAGTTATGGGGTTTTTCGCACATAACTCAGCGACTTTTCAACCAAATTGGATAATTCTTCTTAAATTCAGCAAACCTTACTTCATTGTTTATTATTAAACCTTTAATCCCTCCATAAATTACAGTTTAAATCATTAAAATGAATGTAGAATTTCAACGACATGACTTATTATTCCTGGATTTTTACGGCACGTTTATTTGAAAATAGTAAAGGGTTACAAGTTTTGAGATGATTTAACATTCAAATTATCAAAATCATCCCTCAGAATTACTATTTAAAAGCATTTAAACATTTTACATTCGCATTTCCACGCCTCGTCGCCATCTATTCGACGATGGCCGAACTACTAAGTGATGTTTTTGAACAGCGCCAAAATGCTCGAACTTTATCCTTTTAATCAAAGTGTTAATATTCAGCAATGCGCTGTACACGAAACGATAGACTATTTAATTCCGAATCGAATGGTGTATAAAATAGCTGAGGAAATTTAGCGGTTTTCTTGTAATTTGCGAATGAAAATTAAGCACGACACACTTACCGACATTTACAGTTCACTGTAACTTAAAACCTAAATGCACAACAATTTGCAATATTCTTCAATGAAATACGGGTCCCAATACTTATTACTGATTATTCAATTAACTTTTTATAATATTAATGCATTACAATAAGAGAAATATATGAGGAATCCTAGTCTTCATAGAGGGTGCCCTCTGTTATCGTGGGGATAAACTACGTTTTCATTTGTGGATTTAATAATTGTTTTAATAATGAAAGAATATTTAAAAACTTAAGAAGACTGTTATCTTATAATAAAACAAATTTACTTGTAGATATTTTCGTATTTAAATTGCAGAAACAATACATTATAAAATATCCGCCTAATCACAGGCAACCCGATAAACGCATAACTACTATAAAAAAACTTCAAATTTTAAAGGTGACAGTGACAAAACCATAAGTGTATTCCTCAGTAAAGCTTCAAAAATAGTGCGAATATTTAAGTATTTAAATTGCAGAAATAATTATATTACATAAACGCCTACTTACAGACAATGCAATACAAGCATACATATTATTAATTTATTACTAAAAACTTGCAATTTTAAACGTGACAGTGACAAAACCATGAGTGTAATCCTCCGTAAAGTTTAAAAAATAATGTGAATATTAAAGTATTTAAATTGCAGAAATAATTATTATATAAACGCCTGCGTACAGGCAACCTAATATACGTATAACTAATAATGATTTATTATTTAAAACTTCAAATTTTAATCGTAACAGGGACAAAACCATAAGTGTAATATTTTTAAAGCGTTGCGCTAAGGATTACACTCATGCTTGTGTCCCTATTATATTTAAAATTAGAAGTTTTTAATAAAAAATAATATTAGTTATAGTATATTGGGTTGCCTACAAATAGGCGTTTATATAATACCATTGTTTCCGCAATTTAAATACTTAAATATCCCCACTATTTTTGAAGCTTTACTCAGGATTACACTTATGGTTTTGTCCCTGTTACGTATAAAATTAGAAGTTTTAAATGATAAATTAATTCGAGATACGCGTATATCGGGTTGCTTAGGATTAGGCGTGTATATTATAAAATATTGTTTCTGCAATTTAAGTACGTAAATATCCACACGTGAATTTATTTAATCATGAGACAACATTCTTTTTAAGTTTTTAAATATTCTTTTATTATTACAACAATTATCACATCCACTAATTATTAAGTAGTTTATCCCCACGATAACAGGTGGAGGCCTCTTCTTAGATTATGATTTCTCGTATATTTCTCTTATTGTAATGCATTAACAATATAAATAGTTGAATGATTAATCAGGAATACGTATTGTAACCCATATTTGATTGAAGAATATAGCAAATTCTTCTTTATTGAATTTTTATGTTACAGTGAACTGTAAATGTCGGTAAGTGTGTGGTGCTTAATTTTCATTCGCAAATTACAGGAAAACCGCTAAATTTCCTCAGCTATTTTATACACCATTCGATTCAGAATTATATCGTCTACCGTTTCATGCACAGCCCATTGCTAAATATTACCACTTTGACAATAAGTATAAAGTTCGAGCGTTTTGGCGCTGTTCAAAAACATCACTTAGCAGTTCAGCCACCGTCTGATAGATGGCGACGACGGGCGGAAATCCGAATGTAAAATGTTTAAAAGCTTCTAAATAGCAATTTTAAGCGATGATTTTGATAATTTAAGCATTAAATCACCGACAAACATATAATCCTTTAAAGTTTTGAAATAAAAGTGCTATAAAAATCCTGCAATAATAAGTATTGCCACAGCAATTTTTTAATGGTTAAATTGATTTTAATGATTCAAATTGTAATTTACAGAGGTATTAATGGTTTAATAATAAACAATAAAATAGGATTTGTTGTTGTTGGGAAATTAACATTTACTTACGGAGTTATTATAAACACAAATAACTCCTAATCACCCTCTCAACCATCTCCCCCTTCCACTCTAGCTCTTTCACTCTCCCCTCTCTCCCTTTATTCCAGAACCTCATCCATTTCGTTTTCTTCACATTCCTCTCTTGTGCATACATCTCTCCACCCTTTTCAACATGCCTTTCATTCCCTCCCAATCTCTCGCCATCAACACTGTCTGTGCGCGCTGTATCTCAAAAACTAATAGAGCAATTAATACGAAACTTTGAACATCCGTCTTATTTGATAATCTGAAGAACTAAAAAGCTTTTGGTAAAATTTCGTACACCGGAAGTGGGTGTTTACCTTAACCGTTTTTTGTTTTTTGTCAATATTTTCTTAAATATGAAAAATATCACAAAAACGTTTAAACAGACATTGAAGACAACAAAGAAATGAACATCTTTTGATTGAAAACATTTTCCATAAAATCATTTTTATTCGCGAAAAAAATTTATTATTTTTTTTTAATTTTTGGTTTATAATTATAAAACGATAACAGTTACAGTCAATTCATGTTATTAATAATTGCAGAGAATGCTAAAATGAACAACTTATTAAGAATAAGATTTTGTCGAAATCCCTTTAGTTTTTGAGTAAACTGAGTTTTTGAATTTGAATTATAATTTTTCCATCGTTCATTTTGACGTTTTAAACGTCAGTGTCATCCTCTCGATGTACATTTAAAATATGATTTAAATTGAAAGCGTAAATATAAATGATACCATCAAGTCGGAGAAAGTAACATGATGGCCACATCACCATTTTTTTAGTTTAATTATTTTTTCCTATACATCGGCGCGTGTATGAAACGATGAGTCAGTAATATTATGGTAATGACAGGAAATGCAATCAATGGAGCTCGAGGTATGATGTTGAGCTGAAGGATAACATTCATTAAATTGCTGGGGAAACGTGTAATTGTAATTATAGTCTCTAATTACTGTCAGTGTGTAGTTAATAATTGATAACAAACAATACAATTACATTGAAATTATAATGCAAGGAAAATATCATGGTAGTGGGAAACTCAATCAATTGCTGCAGAAAATTGGTTGAACAATAATATTTTTTTTTATGCTGGAGGCTTCTACTTCGTTATACATTTTAAATATTATAATAAAACACTTTTAACTTTGTTTTGTATAACTTATATATAAGTTATACAAAACAAAGTTAAAAGTGTTTTATTATAATAATATTTTTGATTATTTGCACAGATATATGGAAATATTTATTGGCTGAACAATAATGTTAAGAAATAATTATTGCACAGATATATGTAAATATTTAGAGAGTTCAAAACCAATTTTTGAAAAGAAATATTTCTTATCGTGTGGCAGGTACGTCCCCAGATGGCGCTTGAAACATACATTTTTGTGATTACCCTTCGTTTTCCTTGGTGAATGTTTTTTTTTTTTCAATAAAATTCAAATGTATCTGTAGATCTAAAATTTATGTTACTGAGGCTTCTGTTGCATGGCGCAACACCATAACAATATTTGGTCACTTTATTTTCCATAACGCGCTGAAGGAAACAATAGGCGAAAATTTGAAAAAGTTGATTAAAAACATGCGGTTTTTATCGATTGTGTTGGTTTTGTGAAATAAAAGTAAAAGCCGCGCACATTTTCCATACATAATTACGCACAAAAATGTCGGGCAACTGATACACTCCTAATTAACACTCATAGTCTGCTGATAATGAGAAAGCGAAAATGATACGCCCACGTGTAGAATTACTACGCGATCATTATTAAAATATTCTCGGACCCAATAATTAACGAGAAGGGAACATCGTAAAATAATCATCGACATTCTTATGATATTAAACTAATTTCACATAGCCAGGATATTAATAATTATACGGCGTGTTTGAAAAAGAAATTAATGGCGGTCGCCTTCGCTTAAATAAATCGCAGTTTAAGTAAGAATCACAGTTACAAAGGACTGTTTCCTTTGCCAAATTTGATATTTAGAATTCGCACAAAAAAATCAAGAAAGTAAAAAAAAATCGATAAACATTAACATGTTATATGTTTAACAACCATCACTAGATTACTAGAAATTATTATTGTTGTTCACTATCTACGAATCAACCTTCCTAAAACAAAAATATTCAACCTTCGTGCTTTTGAATGATACACAAATTATCTTCAATTACACGCTAGACCTTCCTGCAAAAAATCAATTGTTTGGAAAATATGAACAGAAATACGTCCATGCCCAGACAAGCATCGATCAATTAAAAATCTGCAATAACCACTTTCAGGAATACACACGTTTGAGAATTAATTACTTCCAACAAAAGCAATTATGCAAATTCCTGTTTTGTGCCCAATTATCACAATTACTTTCATCCAAATTCTATCTGGTAAATTGTTGAGGAATTATATGTATGTCAAAAATATGTTGTTTCTAAACAAATTTGGAAGTTTTCAAGCAAATTCCGCAGGCGATAATTTTTTTAGAATTTTTTTAATCAGGTGGTGCACATTTCATTCACTCAAATTCGAGTTCAGAGTGCTGCCATTTTGTTCACAAGCAAGATGCGTCAATTATCTTTTGGAATGTCAGAAATATGTTATTTCTAAACAAATTTGGAAATTTTCAAGCAAATTCCGCAAGCGATAATTTTTTTAGAATTTTTTTAATCAGGAGGTGCGCATTTCATTCATTCAAATTCGAGTTCAGAGTGCCGCCATTTTGTTTACAAGCAAGGTGCGTCAATTATCTTTTGGTAAGTCAAAAATATGTTATTTCTAAGCAAATTTGGAAATTTTCAAGCAAATTCCGCGGGTGATAATTTTTTTAGAATTTTTTAATCAGGTGGTGCACATTTCACTCACTCAAATTCGAGTTCACAGTGCTGCCATTTTGTTCACAAGCAAGGTGCGTCGATTATCTTTTGGTATGTCAAAAATATGTTATTTCTAAGCAAATTTGGAAATTTTCAAGCAAATTCCGGGTGCGGTAATTTTTTTAGAATTTTTTTAATCAGGAGGTGCACATTTCATTCACTCAAATTCGAGTTCACAGTGCTGCCATTTTGTTTACAAGCAAGGTGCGTCAATTATCTTTTGGTATGTCAAAAATATGTTATTTTTAAGAAAATTTGGAAATTTTCAAGCAAATTCCGCGGGCGATAATTTTTTTAGAATTTTTTTAATCAGGAGGTGCGCATTTCATTCATTCAAATTCGAGTTCAGAGTGCCGCCATTTTGTTCACAAGCAAGATGCGTCAATTATCTTATGGTATGTCAAAAATATGTTATTTTTAAGCAAATTTGGGAATTTCCAAGCAAATTCCGCAGGCGATATTTTTTTTAGAATTCTTTTAATCAGGTGGTGCACATTTCATTCACTCAAATTCGAGTTCACAGTGCTGCCATTTTGTTTACAAGCAAGGTGCGTCAATTATCTTATGGTATATCAAAAATATGCTATTTCTAAGCAAATTTGGAAATTTTCAAGCAAATTCCGCGGGCGATAATTTTTTTAGAATTTTTTTAATCAGGTGGTGCACATTTTATTCACTCAAATTCGAGTTTTTTTTCGTAAAATTTTATCTTTATCGAAAATATTTTTAATTCTTAACATAATTTAATTTGCATTAATTAATTCAATTTTAAATATCGAACAATACAAGGAAAACACGCTTTCTTTGCATATTTCAAATAACATCGTTAATACAATTTTAAACTGTTTTAAATTTATTTTCAGTACACCACACACACCAATTAGCGATCATTTATTCGATAAATAACTACAGGAATTCCTGGTAATGATTAGTAACATATCGATGGTGCTAATTATCAGATTTTTAACGATATATATATGCCTCGCAGAAAATTCGAATCGTCCATTAAAAGAAAAATTGCGGAATCATTAGATTTGAAGACGGCGGTGATGCACTTTAATTAAGAATAGTGATAAAACCGACAAAGGAAGTTAATTACAGTAATTTTTCTTAATGTTAGGTGTTCTGGATAATTATTTATTATTGCCTCGGGTGGTTGGAAATTGTTACATCCTTCGTGTATCAGCAGCGGGTAAATATTTCATTAAATTGTATTTATTTTAAGGCTGTTCGTCCCGCAACGAATAGTTAGTCCTGCGGGGGAACGGTAAGAGGGGAGGTAGATATACTCATCATTTTCATCTTTCAAACGTCAGTATCGTTCCACCATTGAAAAATCACAGATAATGGGCGTATTTCACCGTGACCGTGAAGGTATATAAAGGAAACGTTGTTTTCCTTGGTATTAAAATTTTGTATTTTTGAAAACTTTTAATTAACGCGAATTAAATTAACAGGCAATTATGTGAAAAATTTAAAATATTTTTGATAAATATAAAATTTTACACTTTTCTTAAAATTGCAACCCACGTGGGATTATCTAGAAAAAAAAACATCAATTAGAATGCAATTTTTCTTTAAGCATTTTTGAAATGTGCCTTTTCATTCAAGAGCTATTTAAAAAAAAGTCGAAATAATTTTTTCACTTTATATCTATTTAACACACTTTCCTTGAAGAATTTTTAACATCGGATGTTAATGCAGTCTTCTGAATTAATAGTATAAGATGGGTTCTGTTGATATTTTTCATATTTAACATTAAATCCTGGCGAAACAAAACTTCATCTTCTTCGAAATTAGGGCTGGAATCTTCCAATTTCAAAGTTTCTAAGAAAATCTTCGAAGATTGAAATTTCGATTTTTTTAGTTTCGAATTTTCGAAGTTTTATCAGAATAGGCAATTTTTGAATGAAATATTATAACGATACTAAAAAAAGTGATCCTCATTAATTTTTCAAAACTTTATTTTAAATAACTCTTCAAATCATTTTGAGCAACCACTGATATAACTCCTCGTGATAAAGTTTGTATGAAAATAATTGTGATAATTGGACACAAAACAGAAATTTGCATAATTGCTTTTGTTGCAAGTAATTAATTCACAAACGTGTATTCCTGAAAGTGGTTATTGCAGATTTTTTAATTGATCGATGCTTGTCTGGGCATGGACGTGTTTCCGTTCATATTTTCCAAACAATTGATTTTTTTTTGCAGGAAGGTCTAGCGCGTAATTGAAGATAATTTGTGTATCATTCAAAACCCCGAAGGTTGAATATTTTTGTTTTAGGAAGGCTGATTCGTAGATAGTGAACAACAATAATAATTTCTAGTAATCAAGCGATTGTTGTTTAACAGATAAAAGAAACGTTTGTGGTATTTTTACAAAGTTAGAGAACGAATTGTTTTCGTGTTTTTATTTATTTTTTTTAATTCAAAATTTCAAGGTTAATACCTATTTTGAAGTCCCTCGAGGCTCTAATCCAAGACCAAGAAACTTCAGCAAAATGTTCTATTTTCTGTTATATTTTGAAGTTACATCTTTCCTAATATCGATAACGACAACGATAACTACACCTCCATTTTTTGCGATGGCGTTATACAATTTTTTATATTCTTCGATTTATGTTGAATTTGTATCGTGTGAGCCACATAATTTATTTTGTTACTGAGTTGGCCATGCCTGAGAGAGAGAAACATAGCAGTCATGTCTGAGATTATTTCATTTTTTAACTTCTAATTCAATTAAACTAATCTAGTCTCATGGCGTAATAATACGCGACATACCTCATTTATTTTACAGCCAACTCTGAAACAAAATTTTGTGGCTCACACGATACAAATTCAACATAAATCAAAGAACATAACGCCATCGCAAAAAATGGAGTTGTAGTTATCGTTTTACTTTTTCCGATTTGATGGTATTATATTTCGTAATCTCATTATTTTTTGAGTAAACTGACGGTGGAAGATTGTCAGAACTTGAAGTAATAGTTGTGATTTTCATCTTTCATAATTTTGACGTTTCATCCGATCTTACAAAAAATTCGAAAATATGATTTGGAAAAAACTAGATAGTATAAAAATAAATAAAATCGGAGATGGTCACAACACCATTTTTTTAATCCCTCTGGTTTTTGAATTATCATAAAAACATTTTTCATACTTATCAATTCGTAGAAAGTTACATTTTTTATCACCAAAGTGAGAGGTGATTGAATAAAATCCACATTTACTTTGCTACACATAAAACTATTATGACACGTTAATATTAAATGCACTATTGTAAAGAATTTGCTTCAGATACGCAGCAGGAGTGCGTGCAAGAACATTCTTGCATTAATGAGGAAAGGCTTGTCCATTTCGCATAGACCAGCGAGTATGAAATCTTTCATTCTGTAGTAATATTCAGGCAGCAAACACGTGTATTGCTATTTATGGTAATATTACAAATTTTGAGCCATACTGAGGAATAATACGTGTTTAATATATTAAATCGGGTTTTACTTCGTGGTACATCTTGATCGTAATATGAGAATGGTGGAAAATATGGTCAGAAATTATAAACAAAGTTTTTTCTAAAGTCATTAACGCACTCAAATGGGTTCGTTAATGGCACGCCGAATGCTTTAATAATTTAATTATTTAAGGTTGGCACCGTTGAAATTCAGAACGGTCAACCTGTGCTAAATTTTCGGCGAGATAGTTTTGAGGTTACGTGATGTATGGAAATCGCAAACTAATTTCAAATTGAAATGTCAATTATCAGTATTACCAACCATCATACAATTTTCTAAATACGTATGGGCGATTTTTCAATTTAGAAATGGAATAAAAGGGGCAAAATAGAAAAAATACTGTAAAAAACTCGTTCATAAAGCCTTTTTCGCACTTGAAAAAATCGAGCTTATTGAACTAGTTTTTTAATATTTATTATATTTATTATAAAATCGAAAAAAAAATCCAAAAAAACTTCAAACGTCAAACTTTGTCACTGTTAATTTTCAAATCAAGGAATTAAGAAGAGACACGCGGCTTTTTGTTCGTGACCTTTCTTGATCTCACGGTATAAATCGTGTTTGTTTTATGGCTGGAATTTTCTTCCAATTCCAAAATTTCCAATTTCGACGGTTCGAAGCTTTGAAGATTTATAGAAAAACTTCGGAGATTGCAGTTAAGAAGTTTCAAATTTTTTGAAGTTTTGAGGATTCATAAAAAAACTTCGGAGATTGAAGTTTCGAATATTCGATTTTTTTTAATTTAGAATTTAGAATTTTAAGTTTCGAAGTTTTATCAGAACAGCCGATTTTTGAAAGAATTATTATAACGACAGTAAAGAAAATACTTAATAAAAAAAAATGTTAACAGCAGAAAAACTATTTCATTCGAAGTTTAGAAAATTCGACGTTTCGATTTCTTTTAATTTCGAATTTTCTAAGCTTCGAAGTTTTACCACAACTGGCAATTTTTCAAAGAAATATTATAACGACAGTAAAAAAAATTATTAATAAGAAAAATTGTAAATGCAGAAAATCAGTTTCAATTTTTTTAATTTCGAATTTTTTGAGTTTCGAGGTTTTAAATGTTTGCCAGAAATATTATAACGATAGTAAAAAAAAATAGTTAATAAGAAAAATTGTTAATGGCAGAAAATCTGTTTCATTCGAAATTTCGAAGATTCGATGTTTCGAATTTCTTTTTTTTAGTTTTTAATTTTTTAAGCTTCGAAATTTTATCAGAACAGGGAATTTTTGAAAGAAATATTATAACGACAGTACAAAAAAATAGTCAATAAGAAAAATTGTTAATGGCAGAAAATCTGTTTCATTCGAAGTTTCGATTTATTTTGAACTTCGAATTTTCTAAGCTTCGAAGTTTTATCAGAACAGGGAATGTTTGAAAGAAATATTATAACGACAGTAAAAAAAAATATTTAATAAGAAAAATTATTATTGCCAGAAAATCTGTCTCGTTCGAAGTTTCGAATTTTTTTAATTTCGAATTTTCGAAAGTTCCGAAATTTTATCAGAACACGCAAATTTTGCAAGAAATATTATAACGATAGTAAAAAATAGTTTATAAGAAAAATTGTTAATAGCAGAAAATCTGTCTCATTCGAAGTTTCGAAGATTCGATGCTTCGAATTTTCTTAATTTCGCATTTTCTAAGTTTCGAAGTTTTACCAGACAGGAAATTTTTGCAAGAAATAGAACGATAGTAAAAAAAAATAGTTAATAAGAAAAAAGTGGTAATGGCAGAAAATTGATTTCATTTGAAGTTTCGAAGATCCGAATTTTTCAAGACTCAAAGTTTTATCAGAGCAGCCAATTTTTGCAAGAAATATAATGATAGTAAAACAAAAATAGTTAATAAGAAGAAAATGTTAATGGCAGAAAATTTATTTCATTTGAAGTTTCGAAGATTCGAATTTTTTAAGTTAGAATTTTCCAAGTCTCCAAGTTTTATCAGAACCGCCAATTTTTGCAAGAAATACAACGATAGTAAAACAAAAATTGTTAATAAGAAAAAAATGTTAATGGCAGATAAATTTATTTCATTTGAAGTTTCGAAGATTCGAATTTTTTAAGTTAGAATTTTCCAAGTCTTGAAGTTTTATCACTTTTTATCATTTATTTTAACAGCCAATTTTTGCAAGAAATATAACGATAGTAAAAAAAAATAGTTAATAAGAAAAAAATGTTAATGGCAGATAAATTCATGCAACTTCTAATCTTAGAAAACTGCGATATTACACACTTGTCTCATATTTTTCTTTTTCTTTTTCTTTTTGTGCGGCTCAAAACTTGTTATTGTATTAAATCATCTAAATTTTATTGTTTCCCTGTAACTGGGTATTTTTCTGTTGGGAAATGTACAAATAAATAAATTACCATAAAGAGCAAATTTTGGTGTTTTGCAACCGGACGAATAATTTGTGGCGATCTATGCAAATGTAATAACTCTCTTCGTGTATTGTTTCATTTTTTATTTTCTTGTTTACGTTGATCCAGGAACATTACTCCGTGGTAAAAGAACACAATGAAATATAACGACTTAAACAAATAGTAATAATCATTTAAGTAATGCATTCGTCATACGAATGCAGATAAACGTGCCCACGATTTTATTTTATCAGACCAACCTTGAAGATATAATTACTGATAAAGATAAGAATACAATTCCCGACGTGCAAATTTACATTGACACTCCTTTACGTTCTTTCGTGGAAAGCAATTAATTAACTAAACTACAATTTCCGCAAATAAAATTACTTAATTATCTCTTTACATTACAATGTATTCTTGGATCTATTCCGAAGTTACAAAAGATTGCGCGAAATTTGAATTCTAATTCTAATTTGATTGGTTAAAAATCGGCAATTTAACAATATACATTTTTTTCTTGGAAAGTAAAATTTAATATCTTTTCATTTTACAATCTAATCTATCCACTTTCACCGGCATTCTTGAGTCTATTCTAAAGTCACAAGCGATGGCGCGAAATTTGAAATACTCTAATTTGATTGGTTAAAAATCGGTAATTTTACAATATACATTTTTTCTTGGAATTGTATCTGTCATTTTAAATTTTGTGAACCAAATCATAGCACTTGATTGTACGTTACAAAAATGTTACATCAAGAGCTAAATTATGAATGAAGGAGAGGGTTGTATTTCTTGCCTCGCATTTCAGAAAAATCGGTGGACGTTTTCAACGACAAAACAAACATTTTCATAAACCTTCCTGTTAAAAACGACGTTAGACTGTCGAAAGTAATGGGTCATAGTTGGCCAAGCATAAAGTTCCATCACCATAACGAAATTACACTCATCATTTATGTTAACACACGAAGATGATGACATGTTTGATGGCCAAATAACTTCGAATAAACGCACTTTTAACGTTAAACTAAATCGAAAAATGGCTTGCGACACAAATAGTTATTGCAAGAAGAGAAGATTTACCATGGAATTTAAAGAGGCTAATTTATGTGTTTATTGGTTATTTTAGTAATTCCTCATTGACTTTGATCGGCCGTAGCGGCTAAACGAAAACTCCAAATTGGACGCGGTAATAATTTTAATGACTTTAATAAAATACAAAAACAATTGCTGGCGACTTGAAAGTTTCTAAAATTACTCAAAATACATCCAAAAGTGTATTTCTTTAAAACGCCACAAACTCGCATTCCTAAATTTTAAAATAATCACACTTGAACAGAATTAAAGTTTTAAAAAAATTGTAATAATTTTAATGACTTTAATAAAATACAAAAACAATTGCAGGCGACTTGAAAGTTTCTAAAATTTCTCAAAATATATTCAAAAGTGTATTTCTTTAAAACGCCACAAACTCGCATTCCTAAATTTTAAAATAATCACACTTGAACAGAATTAAAGTTTAAAAAAAATTGTAATAATTTTAATGACTTTAATAAAATACAAAAACAATTGCTGGCGACTTGAAAGTTTCAAAAATTTCTCAAAATACATCCAAAAGTGTATTTCTTTAAAACGCCACAAACTCACATTTCTAAATTTTAAAATAATCACACTTGAACAGAATTAAAGTTTAAAAAAAATTGTAATAATTTTAATGACTTTAATAAAATACAAAAACAATTGCTGGCGACTTGAAAGTTTCTAAAATTACTCAAAATACATCCAAAAGTGTATTTCTTTAAAACGCCACAAACTCGCATTCCTAAATTTTAAAATAATCACACTTGAACAGAATTAAAGTTTAAAAAAAATTGTAATAATTTTAATGACTTTAATAAAATACAAAAACAATTGCTGGCGACTTGAAAGTTTCAAAAATTTCTCAAAATACATCCAAAAGTGTATTTCTTTAAAACGCCACAAACTCGCATTCCTAAATTTTAAAATAATCACACTTGAACAGAATTAAAGTTTAAAAAAAATTGTAATAATTTTAATGACTTAAATAAAATACAAAAACAATTGCTGGCGACTTGAAAGTTTCCAAAATTACTCAAGATACATCAGAAAGTTGCAAATCTGTGCTCCTCGTACGTCAATTAGTAGGATTAGAGATTTTCAATTTTTGACGAAAACATGAAAAAATTGTGATGTGGCCATCATGTTACTTTCTCCGACTTGATCTTCTATAGCCATTTATATTTACGTTTTCATGGTTTATTTTCAATTGAAACCGTATTTTAAATGTACATCGAGAGGATGAAACTGACGTTTAAAACGTCAAAATTATGAAAGATGGAAAAATTATACTTCAAATTCAAAAACTCCGTTTATTCAAAAACTAAAGAGATTTCGTAAAAAAATGATTCTTTATAAGTTGTTCATTTTAGCATTTTCTACAATTATTATTAACATACATTTGCTGTAACTATTATCGTTTTATAATTATTAACCAAAAATTAAAAAAATAATAATAAATTTTTTTCTCGAATAAAAATGATTTTATGAAAAATATTTTTAAGCAAAAGATGTTCATTTATTTGTTGTCTTCAAAGTTTGTCTAAATGTTTTTGTGATATTTTTCATATTTAAGAAAATATTAGCAAAAAAACAAAAAACAGTTGAGGTAAACGCCCACTTCCGGTGTACGAAATTTTACCAAAAGCTTTTCAGTTCTTCAGATTATCAAATTAGATGGATGTTCAAAGTTTCACATCAATTGCTCTATTAGTTTTTGAGATACAGCGCGCACACACAGCACACACACAGACACAATTTTTTTTTTCCAGAAATTGTTGAAACGGCATCTAGGGATCCCAAAACGGATATTTCCGTAAAAAAAATTTTTGAAAAAAAAATCATGTTCACAATACTTTCTCGTACTTCGTAACGGAGAAAGTAAAAATAGTACTAGATCTTCACCTTTTTAATAAATAATACGACAGTGCTTGAAATGATCAATTTGTAGTAAATATCAAAACACACACCCAAAATGGTAATCCATAATTAAAAACAGTACCAGATCTTCAATTTTTGAACAAATAATTCGACAGTACTTTCGATTATCAGCACTTTGTAGTAAATTGTAATACACACCCAAATACTTGACCTGGAAGGTCATAGGTAAATCGTTGACGGTGATCGTCGGTTGCTGCTCCTCCATCTCGGCGCGCACAAGAGACTCTAACAATTTTTCAGCGTGCGGTACTTCCTTCGCTCGAAGAACAAAGGCTTCAATCTCTGGATGTCAATGTGCACTTCCCTCGTTTAGATAATTTCGTAACTTTTTTGAACGCACAATGGAAACGAATCGCGATTACGGGTACTGCTGCATCCTTCCTCTCTCTCTCCACACCGGTTTCCTGTCTGCGGACGACCTACCGATTTGCTGCCCGAAACGCGACTATTTCGAGCACCTGTCACAGGTAGAGTCCCCTCCGCGTGCACACACAAACACGCCGGTGCGTTGGTTCTGCTATCGGTTATCGCCCATCATCCATCGATACGAGGTATTTATTACTCGCCGATGTTTTTTTTCTTTTTATAATCACCGGTCTATTAGCAATATGTTGCTTATATGAACAGATGACGGAATGGATGTTTTGTTATAACAATGTATGGTACCTTCAAATTTTTCATAAGGTATCCTAGCAACGACAACAGTTGGACAAAATCTGATATACCAGTGGTGATGGCTATTGAAAATTCAGAGGTGAAGCAAAGAAATATTGTGATACTTGTTTCCTCTATAACCTCAAGGGTATGTGTCCACTGGTGACTTTAGTCACGTGATAATTTATCACTCTTCAGTATGAACGCCAAAATGGCGAGACTCGAAATTTGAATTTTCCAGGAAGTGGATTTCGCGATTTGAAAAATTCTAAAAAATATACCACTGCCGGAATCATCTTCAAAACTTCAAAATCCACTGATGAATGATATATTTTTGACATACTATAAAACAATTGATATCCCCCAACTGGAAACAAAATGGCGAGACTCGAAACTTTAATTTGGAAGAAGTGAGATTTGCAGCTCGCGATTTGAAAAAATTCTAAAAAATATACCACGGGCGGAATTATCTTGAAAACTTCAAAATCCACTCATGAATGATGTATTTTTGACATACTAAAAAATAATTGTAATCCCTGAACTGGAAACAAAATGGCGAGACTCGAAACTTGAATTTGGAGGAAGTGAGATTTGCAGCTCGCGATTTGAAAAATTCTAAAAAATATACGACGGCCGGAATCATCTTCAAAACTTCAAAATCCACTTATGAATGATGCATTTTTGACATACTGAAAAATAATTGATATCCCCCAACTGCAAACAAAATGGCGAGACTTGAAAATTGAATTTGGAGGAAGTGAGATTTGCAGCTCGCGATTTGAAAAATTCTAAAAAATATACCATTGGCGGAATCATCTTCAAAACTTCAAAATCCACTTATGAATGATGTATTTTTGATATACTAATTAATAATTGTAATCACTGAACTGGAAACAAAATGGCGAGACTTGAAACTTGAATTTCGAGGAAGTGAGATTTGCATCTCGCGATTTGAAAAAATTCTAAAAAATATACCACCGGCGGAATCATCTTTAAAACTTCAAAATCTACTTATGATTAATGTATTTTTGACATACTAAAAAACAATTGATATCCCCTAACTGCAAACAAAATGGCGAGACTCGAAACTTGAATTTGGAGGAAGTGAGATTTGCATCTCGCGAGTTGAAAAAATTCTAAAAAATATACCACTGGCGGAATCATCTTCAAAACTTCAAAATCCACTTACGAATGATGTATTTTTGACATACTATAAAATAATTGCCATCCCTGAACTGGAAACAAAATGGCGAGACTTGAAACTTGAATTTCGAGGAAGTGAGATTTGCGTCTCGCGATTTGAAAAATTCTAAAAAATAAACCACTGGCGGAATCATCTTCAAAACTTCAAAATCCACTTATGAATGATGTATTTTTGACATACTATAAAATAATTGACACCCCTTAACTGCAGACAAAATGGCGAGACTTGAAACTTGAATTTGGTGGAAGTGAGATTTGCATCTCGCGATTTGAAAAATACTAAAAAATATACCACTGGCGAAATCATCTTCAAAACTTCAAAATCCACTTATGAATGATGTATTTTTGACATACTAAAAAACAATTGACACCCCCCAACTAGAAACAAAATGGCGAGACTTGAAACTTGAATTTGGAGGAAGTGAGATTTGCATCTCGCGATTTGAAAAATTCTAAAAAATATACCACTAGCGGAATCATCTTCAAAACTTCAAAATCTACTTATCAATGATGTATTTTTGACATACTAAAAAATAATTGTAATCCCTGAACTGGTAAAAAAATGGCGAGACTCGAAACTTGAATTTGGAGGAAGTGAGATTTGCATCTCGCGATTTGAAAAAATTCTACAAAATATACCACGGGGGGAATCATCTTCAAAACTTCAAAATCCACATATGAATGATGTATTTTTGATTATACTAAAAAATAATTGTAATCCCTGAACTGGAAACAAAATGGCGAGAGTCGAAACTTGAATTTGGAGGAAGTGAGATTTGCATCTCGCGATTTGAAAAATTCTAAAAAAATATACCACTGGCGAAATCATCTTCAAAACTTCAAAATCTACTTATGAATGATGTATTTTTGACATATTAAAAAATAATTGGTATCCCTGAACTGGAAACAAAATGGTAAGACTAGAAACTTGAATTTGGAGGAAGCGAGATTTGCATCTCGCGATTTGAAAAATTCTAAAAAATATACCACGGGCGGAATCATCTTTAAAACTTCAAAATTCACTTATGAATGATGTATTTTTAACATACTAAAAAACGATTGATATCCCCCAACTGCAAACAAAATGGCGAGACTTGAAACTTGAATTTGGAAGAAGTGAAATTTTCAGCTCGCGATTTGAAAAATTCTAAAAAAAATACCATGTGCGGAATCATCATCAAAACTTCAAAATCCACTTATGAATGATGTATTTTTAACATACTAAAAAACAATTGATATCCCCCAACTGCAAACAAAATGGCGAGACTCGAAACTTGAATTTGGTGGAAGTGAGATTTACAGCTCGCGATTTGAAAAATTCTAAAAAATATACGACGGCCGGAATCATCTTCAAAACTTCAAAATCCACTTATGAATGATGCATTTTTGACATACTAAAAAATAATTGATATCCCCCAACTGCAATCAAAATGGCGAGACTTGAAAATTGAATTTGGAGGAAGTGAGATTTGCAGCTCGCGATTTGAAAAATTCTAAAAAATATACCATTGGCGGAATCATCTTCAAAACTTCAAAATCCACTTATGAATGATGTATTTTTGACATACTAAAAAACAATTGATATCCCCCAACTGCAAACAAAATGGCGAGACTCGAAACTTGAATTTGGAGGAAGTGAGATTTGCATCTCGCGAGTTGAAAAAATTCTAAAAAATATACCACTGGCGGAATCATCTTCAAAACTTGAAAATCCACTTACGAATGATGTATTTTTGACATACTATAAAATAATTGCCATCCCTGAACTGGAAACAAAATGGCGAGACTTGAAACTTGAATTTCGAGGAAGTGAGATTTGCGTCTCGCGATTTGAAAAATTCTAAAAAATATACCACCGGCGGAATCATCTTCAAAACTTCAAAATCCACTTATGAATGATGTATTTTTGACATACTATAAAATAATTGACACCCCTTAACTGCAGACAAAATGGCGAGACTTGAAACTTGAATTTGGAAGAAGTGAGATTTGCGTCTCGTGATTTGAAAAATTCTAAAAAATATACCACGGGCGGAATCATCTTTAAAACTTCAAAATCCACTTATAAATGATGTATTTTTAACATACTATAAAACAATTGACACCCCGCAACTGGAAGCAAAATGGCGAGACTTGAAAATTGAATTTGGAGGAAGTGAGATTTGCGTCTCGCGATTTGAAAAATTCTAAAAAATATACCACCGGCGGAATCATCTTCAAAACTTCAAAATCCACTTATGAATGATGTATTTTTGACATACTATAAAATAATTGACACCCCCCAACTGCAGACAAAATGGCGAGACTTGAAACTTGAATTTGGAAGAAGTGAGATTTGCGTCTCGTGATTTGAAAAATTCTAAAAAATATACCACGAGCGGAATCATCTTCAATACTTCAAAATCCACTTATGATGAATGTATTTTTAACATACTAAAAAATTATTGTAATCCCTGAGCTGGAAACAAAATGGCGAGAGTCGAAACTTGAATTTGGAGGAAGTGAGATTTATATCTCGCGATTTGAAAAAATTCTAAAAAATATACCACGGGCGGAATCATCTTTAAAACTTCAAAATCCACTTATAAATGATGTATTTTTAACATACTATAAAACAATTGACACCCCGCAACTGGAAGCAAAATGGCGAGACTTGAAAATTGAATTTGGAGGAAGTGAGATTTGCGTCTCGCGATTTGAAAAATTCTAAAAAATATACCACCGGCGGAATCATCTTCAAAACTTCAAAATCCACTTATGAATGATGTATTTTTGACATACTATAAAATAATTGACACCCCCCAACTGCAGACAAAATGGCGAGACTTGAAACTTGAATTTGGAAGAAGTGAGATTTGCGTCTCGTGATTTGAAAAATTCTAAAAAATATACCACGAGCGGAATCATCTTCAATACTTCAAAATCCACTTATGATGAATGTATTTTTAACATACTAAAAAATAATTGTAATCCCTGAGCTGGAAACAAAATGGCGAGAGTCGAAACTTGAATTTGGAGGAAGTGAGATTTATATCTCGCGATTTGAAAAAATTCTAAAAAATATACCACGGGCGGAATCATCTTTAAAACTTCAAAATCCACTTATTAATGATATATTTTTAACATACTATACAACAATTGACACCCCGCAACTGGAAGCAAAATGGCGAGACTCGAAACTTGAATTTGGAGGAAGTGAGATTTGCATCTCGCGATTTGAAAAATTCTAAAAAATATACCACCGGCGGAATCATCTTCAAAACTTCAAAATCCACTTATGAATGATGTATTTTTGACATCCTAAAAAACAATTGATATCCCCCAACTGCAAACAAAATGGCGAGACTCGAAACTTGAATTTGGAGGAAGTGAGATTTGCAACTCGCGATTTGAAAAATTCTAAAAAATATACCACCAGCGGAATCATCTTCAAAACTTCAAAATCCGCTTATAAATGATGTATTTTTGACATACTAAAAAACAATTGATATCCTCCAACTGCAAACAAAATGGCGAGACTTTAAACTTGAATTTGGAGAAAGTGAGATTTGCATCTCGCGATTTGAAAAATTCTAAAAAATATATCACGGGCTGAATCATCTTCAAAACTTCATAATCCACTTATGAATGATGTATTTTTGACATACTAAAGAACAATTAATATCCCCCAACTGCGAACAAAATGGCGTGACCTGAAACTTGAATTTGGAGGAAGTGAGATTTGCATCTCGCGATTTGAAAAATTCTAAAAAATATACCACCGGCGGAATCATCTTCAAAACTTCAAAATCCACTCATAAATGATGTATTTTTGACATACTAAAAAACAATTGATATCCTCCAACTGCAAACAAAATGGCGAGACTTTAAACTTGAATTTGGAGAAAGTGAGATTTGCAGCTCGCGATTCGAAATATTCTAAAAAAAAAATCACACGCGGAATCACCTTCAAAACTTTAAAATCCACTTATGAATGATGTATTTTTGACATACTTAAAAACAATTGATATCTTCTTACTGCAAACAAAATGGCGAGACGCGAAACTTGAATTTGGAGGAAGTGAGATTTGCAGCTCGCGATTTGAAAAATTCTAAAAAATATACCACTGGCGGAATCATCTTCAAAACTTCAAAATACACTTATGAATGATGTATTTTTGACATACTAAAAAACAATTGATATCCCCCAACTGCAAACAAAATGGCGAGACTCGAAACTTGAATTTGGAGGAAGTGAGATTTGCATCTCGCGATTTGAAAAAATTCTAAAAAATACACCACGGGCGGAATCATCCTCAAAACTTCAAAATCCACTTGCGAATGATGTATTTTTGGCACACTAAAAAAACAATTGACACCCCCCAAGTGCAAACAAAATGGCGTGACTTGAAACTTGAATTTGGAGGAAGTGAGATTTGCATCTCGCGATTTGAAAAATTCTAAAAAATATACCACGGGCGGAATCATCTTCAAAACTTCAAAATCCACTTATGAATGATGTATTTTTGACATACTAAAAAACAATTGACACCCCCAACTAGAAACAAAATGGCGAGACTCGAAACTTGAATTTGAAAAAAGTGAGATATGCAGCTCGCGATTCGAAAAATTCTAAAAAAAATATCACACGCGGAATCATCATCAAAACTTTAAAATCCACTTATGAATGATGTATTTTTGACATACTATAAAATAATTGCCATCCCTGAACTGGAAACAAAATGGCGAGACTTGAAACTTGAATTTGGTGGAAGTGAGATTTGCATCTCGCGATTCAAAAAATTCTGAAAAAATTGTCACACGCGGAATCATCTTCAAAACTTCAAAATTCACTTATGAGTGATGTATTTTTGACATACTAAGAAATCATTGATAACCCCAAACTGGAAACAAAATTGCGAGAGTCGAAACTTGAATTGGAGGAATATATCCTGCCAGCGGCGGCGACACAATGGTTGCAACCGGTTTTACCTAAAACGGGCAATTATCATCGCATTTGGCACCAATGCAATTTCCGCAGAAATCCGCCACTACCAAACCAAATAGAATAGAACAGTTTCTGGATCGTGAAGGATCGTTCGTTGCCACACATTTGGCGATGATGAGAATTATGATGATGGCCCGGCACGAGGAAATGATTTGTTGCGCCCATTGTTTCGGTAAACGGTTCTCTTCGTGGATGAAGTGTTTCAGATTTCGTACACTTTTCAGAAGAGGAGCGCAATTAGGATGTGGCGAAATTTCAATTGCCCTGGTGTTCTTTTTTTTTTGTTTCGCCAGAGAGAAAGTAGAATAATATCAATATAAACAGTAATTTCATATATCAATTTTGCTGCTAGAATTGTCACGCTGTGAACTTTTCAGCAAAGAAATGAACATCTTTTGCTTGAAAACATTTTTCATAAAATCATTTTTATTCGAGAAATTTAATTTTTGGTTTATAATTATAAAACGATAATAGTTACAGCAAATTTATGTTAATAATAATTGTAGAGAATGCCAAAATGAACAACTTATAACGAACAAGTTTTTTTCGAAATCCCTTTAGTTTTTGAGTAAACTGAGTTTTTGAATTTGAAGTATAATTTTTCCATCTTTCATAATTTTGACGTTTTAAACGTCAGTTTCATCCGAGTTTATACAACGCTCGATGTAAATTTAAAATATGATTTCAATTGGAAATAAACCATGAAAACGTAAATATAAATGGCTATGATACCATCAAGTCGGAGAAAGTAACATGATGGCCACATCACCAATTTTTTATAGTCTTAATTTTGCAGAGTTAAATATTTACATATTAGGGCTATATTTCGTCTTTATTAAATTTATTTAACGCTTCTGCAACAAGTGAAGTGACCTTAAATTTATCCATTAGCTAATGTTTAATTTCTTTGCAATTTATCCTCTCCATCTACAATTTATCACTTTCTACCCATCTACACTTACATTAATCCCGTAACCATTCTACACGAAAATTCACAGGACAATAAATCCACTCAATGGCGTCCCATAAATTTATTACGTCTCCCTCTCTCGTATTAATAAAGATTGCGATAGAGAACGCATATCTCAACAGATCATAAAACCATCTCGGGTCCCACATAAATAACTCGGAACCAAATTAAGTCACCATTGTTACGGAAAGTGGACTGGAAGAAACGTATTACCCAATTGCGAATTTGGCAATTAAAAAAATAAAATTAAAAAAAAAAACGTCAAATTATGCTAATCCAGATTTAATCATGACGTGCCGCAAATATTCTACGAAAATCGCGGTTTGTTATTATTATAACAGATTCTTTCGTAACTGCTGCGTGGGAAGGTGAGCCCCTCAATGGTGCGCTAATTTTTACAGTTATCATTATTATTATTATATCTTACGTGTGTCGTGTGTATTTATTGCAAAGTGGACTTTCTCAATGCTGATGATTTATTTGTTTCTTATTGTTTCGATTAGGAATGATTGTTTTTTACTTTCTTCGTTACGAAGTACGAGAAAGTATTGTGATTGTGATTTTTTTTTCAAACATTTTTTTTTACGGAAATATCCGTTTTGGGGTCCCTAGATGCTATTTCAACAATTTCTGGATTTTTTTTACTTTCTCCGTTACGAAGTACGAGAAAGTATTGTGATCGTGAAACATTTTTTTTACGGAAATGTTCGTTATGGGGTTCCTAGACGCCATTTCAACAATTTCTAGAATTTTTTTTTGTGTCTATGTGTGTGACTGTGCGCGCTGTATCTCAAAAACTAATGAAGCAATTAATTTGAAACTTTGAACATAAGTCTTATTTGATAATCTGAAGAACTGAAAAGCTTTTGGTAAAATTTCGTACACCGGAAGTGGGCGTTTACCTTAACTGTTTTTTGTTTTTTGCCAATATTTTCTTAAATATGAAAAATATCACAAAAACATTTAAACAAAGTTTGAAGACAACAAAGAAATGAAAATCTTTTACTTGAAAATATTTTTCATAAAATCATTTTTATTCAAGAAAAAAAATTATTATTATTTTTTTAATTTTTGGTTTATAATTATAAAACGATAATAGCTACAGCAAATTTATGTTAATAAATTGTAGAGAATGCCAAAATGAACAACTTATAAAGAATAAGTTTTTTTCGAAATCCCTTTAGTTTTTAAGTAAACTGAGTTTTTGAATTTGAAGTAAAATTTTTCCATGTTTCATAATTTTGACGTTTTAAACGTCAGTTTCATCCGCTCGATGTACATTTAAAATATGATTTAAATTGAAAATAAACCATGAACGCGTAAATATAAATGATACCATCAAGTCGGAGAAAGTAACATGATGGCCACATCACCTTTTTTTGATGTAAAGCCGTGGCTCAACAACACTAATAAATTACATTTTCATTACTCTATTAAGTAATATCTAAGTGGGTAAAAATCCTACTTCTGTTATTGTTAATGAGAAATATGGTTTGGCGTAAAAAAGTTAATGCATAAGGACGAAATCTGAGGACAATAAATTTATTTTAAATTACTATAGCCTTGCTTCCTGTTAATGATGATGATGTTCGTAACCTTAATAAATCTACAATAATAAATCAAAGTTTTAATATTATTGCAGCCAAGGAGCCATGGCACTACCTCTAATTTCAAACGAAACAAGATTTTTCTTATTAATTCTAAAAACACTGATTTGTTATTTTAAATGTTAAAACAATGCCTGCGAAAGTTTCACGAAACGAGAAAAATGGCAATGCATTTATTTGAGAATATATCTTTTGAACAAATTAGCAGATTTGAAAAATTCTTCCAGATTTGTGTTTTGAAAACCAGTGATGGGGTATTTTGAGATTTTTAGAGGTTTATTAAGATTAATGTATTTTGAGTAAATTTGAAAAGTTTCAAGTGTGTTACAGTTGTTTTTGTATTTATTTTTTTTCACTCCGAAAAAGTGAAACCTAAAAAATCTTAAGGGCTGTTCCCAGTCGGTTATCTTGAAAACTTGTGATGGGGTATTATGGGTTTTTTAGAGGCTTATTATGATTAATGTATTTTGAGTAAATTTGGAGAGTTTCAAGTGTGTTGCACTTGTTTTTATATTTTTTTCGCGTCGACGAATTTATTGCAACTTTTTTTTAAATTTCATCTCCATTCACATTGAAATATTCTAAAATTTAGAAACAATGCACTTCTAATTTTGACGGAAATGTAGAATCACATGTGTTGACAGTTGTTTTGGAAAGTTTCAAGTCGATGGCAACTGTTTTTATATTTTTTTCGCGTCGACGAATTTACTGCAATTTTTTCTTAAATTTCATCTCCGTTCACATTGAAATATTCTGAAATTTAGAAACAATGCATTTCTAATTTTTACGGAAATGTAGAACCACATGTTTTGATAGTTGTTTCGAAAAGTTTCAAGTCGATGGCAATTGTTTTTATATTTTTTTTGCGTCGACGAATTTACTGCAATTTTTTCTTAAATTTCATCTCTTTTCACATTGAAATATTCTAAAATTTAGAAACAATGCATTTCTAATTTTTACGGAAATGTAGAATCCCATGTTTTGACAGTTGTTTTGGAATGTTTCAAGTCGATGGCAATTGTTTTTATATTTTTTTCGCGTCGACGAATTTATTGCAATTTTTTTCTAAATTTCATCTCCGTTCACATTGAAATATTCTAAAATTTAGAAACAATGCATTTCTAATAATTTTTACGGAAATGTAGAATCACATGTGTTGACAGTTGTTTTGGAAAGTTTCAAGTCGATGGCAATTGTTTTTATATTTTTTTTTGCGTCGACGAATTTATTGCAATTTTTTCTTAAATTTCATCTCTTTTCACATTGAAATATTCTAAAATTTAGAAACAATGCATTTCTAATTTTTACGGAAATGTAGAACCACATGTGTTGACAGTAGTTTTGGAAAGTTTCAAGTCGATGGCAATTGTTTTTATATTTTTTTCGCGTCGACGAATTTACTGCAATTTTTTCTTAAATTTCATCTCCGTTCACATTGAAATATTCTGAAATTTAGAAACAATGCATTTCTAATTTTTACGGAAATGTAGAACCACATGTTTTGATAGTTGTTTCGAAAAGTTTCAAGTCGATGGCAATTGTTTTTATATTTTTTTCGCGTCGACGAATTTACTGCAATTTTTTCTTAAATTTCATCTCCGTTCACATTGAAATATTCTAAAATTTAGAAACAATGCATTTTTAATTTTTACGGAAGTGTAGAACCCCATGTTTTGACAGTTGTTTTGGAAAGTTTCAAGTCGTTGGCAATTGTTTTTATATTTTTTTCGCGTCGACGAGTTTATTGCAATTTTTTTCTAAATTTCATCTCCGTTCACATTGAAATATTCTAAAATTTAGAAACAATGCATTTCTAATTTTTACAGAAATGTAGAATCACATGTGTTGTCAATTGTTTTGGAAAGTTTCAAGTCGATGGCAATTGTTTTTATATTTTTTTTGCGTCGACGAATTTGTAGCTATTTTTTTTTAAATTTCATCTCCGTTCACATTGAAATATTCTAAAATTTTGAAACAATGCATTTCTAATTTTAACGGAAATGTAGAACCACATGTGTTGACAGTTGTTTTGGAAAGTTTCAAGTGGATGGCATTTGTTTTTATATTTTTTTCGCGTCGACGAATTTACTGCAATTTTTTCTTAAATTTCATCTCCGTTGACATTGAAATATTCTAAAATTTAGAAACAATGCATTTCTAATTTTTACGGAAATGTAGAATCACATGTGTTGTCAGTTGTTTCGGAAAGTTTAAAGTCGATGGCAATTGTTTTTATATTTTTTTCGCGTCGACGAATTTATTGCAATTTTTTTCTAAATTTCATCTCCGTTCACATTGAAATATTCTAAAATTTAGAAACAATGCATTTTTAATTTTTACGGAAATGTAGAACCACATGTTTTGACAGTTGTTTTGGAAAGTTTCAAGTCGATGGCAACTGTTTTTATATTTTTTTTGCGTCGACGAATTTACTGCAATTTTTTCTTAAATTTCATCTCCGTTCACATTGAAATATTCTAAAATTTAGAAACAATGCATTCCTAATTTTTACGGAAATGTAGAATCACATGTTTTGACAGTTGTTTTGGAATGTTTCAAGTCGATGGCAATTGTTTTTATATTTTTTTCGCGTCGACGAATTTACTGCATTTTTTTTTTAAATTTCATCTCCGTTCACATTGAAATATTCTAAAATTTAGAAACAATGCATTCCTAATTTTTACGGAAATGTAGAATCACATGTTTTGACAGTTGTTTTGGAATGTTTCAAGTCGATGGCAATTGTTTTTATATTTTTTTCGCGTCGACGAATTTACTGCGTTTTTTTCTTAAATTTCATCTCTTTTCACATTGAAATATTCTAAAATTTAGAAACAATGCATTTCTAATTTTTACGGAAATGTAGAATCCCATGTTTTGACAGTTGTTTTGGAATGTTTCAAGTCGATGGCAATTGTTTTTATATTTTTTTCGCGTCGACGAATTTACTGCATTTTTTTTTTAAATTTCATCTCCGTTCACATTGAATTATTCTAAAATTTAGAAACAATGCATTCCTAATTTTTACGGAAATGTAGAATCACATGTTTTGACAGTTGTTTTGGAAAGTTTCAAGTCGATGGCAATTGTTTTTATAATATTTTTGCGTCGACGAATTTATTGCATTTTTTTTTTTAATTCCATCTCCATTCACATTGAAATATTCTGAAATTTAGAAACAATGCACTTCTAATTTTTACGGAAATGTAGAATCACATGTGTTGACAGTTGTTTTGGAAAGTTTTAAGTCGATGGCAATTGTTTTTATATTTTTTTCGCGTCGACGAATTTACTGCAATTTTTTCTTAAATTTCATCTCCGTTCACATTGAAATATTCTAAAATTTAGAAACAACGCATTTCTAATTTTTACGGAAATGTAGAATCACATGTGTTGACAGTTGTTTTGAAAGTTTCAAGTCGATGGCAATTGTTTTTATATTTTTTTTGCGTCGACGAATTTACTGCATTTTTTTCTTAAATTTCATCTCTGTTCACATTGAAATATTCTAAAATTTAGAAACAATGCATTTATAATTTTTACGGAAGTGTAGAACCACATGTGTTAACAGTTGTTTTAGAAAGTTTCAAGTGGATGGCATTTGTTTTTATATTTTTTTCGCATCGACGAATTTACTGCATTTTTTTCTTAAATTTCATCTCTGTTCACATTGAAATATTCTAAAATTTAGAAACAATGCATTTATAATTTTTACGGAAGTGTAGAACCACATGTGTTGACAGTTGTTTTAGAAAGTTTCAAGTGGATGGCATTTGTTTTTATATTTTTTTCGCATCGACGAATTTACTGCGTTTTTTTCTTAAATTTCATCTCTTTTCACATTGAAATATTCTAAAATTTAGAAACAATGCATTTCTAATTTTTACGGAAATGTAGAATCACATGTTTTGACAGTTGTTTTGGAATGTTTCAAGTCGATGGCAATTGTTTTTATATTTTTTTTGCGTCGACGAATTTACTGCATTTTTTTCTTAAATTTCATCTCTGTTCACATTGAAATATTCTAAAATTTAGAAACAATGCATTTATAATTTTTACGGAAGTGTAGAACCACATGTGTTAACAGTTGTTTTAGAAAGTTTCAAGTGGATGGCATTTGTTTTTATATTTTTTTCGCATCGACGAATTTACTGCATTTTTTTCTTAAATTTCATCTCTGTTCACATTGAAATATTCTAAAATTTAGAAACAATGCATTTATAATTTTTACGGAAGTGTAGAACCACATGTGTTGACAGTTGTTTTAGAAAGTTTCAAGTGGATGGCATTTGTTTTTATATTTTTTTCGCATCGACGAATTTACTGCATTTTTTTCTTAAATTTCATCTCTGTTCACATTGAAATATTCTAAAATTTAGAAACAATGCATTTATAATTTTTACGGAAGTGTAGAACCACATGTGTTAACAGTTGTTTTAGAAAGTTTCAAGTGGATGGCATTTGTTTTTATATTTTTTTCGCATCGACGAATTTACTGCATTTTTTTCTTAAATTTCATCTCTGTTCACATTGAAATATTCTAAAATTTAGAAACAATGCATTTATAATTTTTACGGAAGTGTAGAACCACATGTGTTAACAGTTGTTTTAGAAAGTTTCAAGTGGATGGCATTTGTTTTTATATTTTTTTCGCATCGACGAATTTACTGCATTTTTTTCTTAAATTTCATCTCTGTTCACATTGAAATATTCTAAAATTTAGAAACAATGCATTTCTAATTTTTACGGAAATGTAGAATCCCATGTTTTGACAGTTGTTTTGGAATGTTTCAAGTCGATGGCAATTGTTTTTATATTTTTTTCGCGTCGACGAATTTACTGCATTTTTTTTTTAAATTTCATCTCCGTTCACATTGAAATATTCTAAAATTTAGAAACAATGCATTCCTAATTTTTACGGAAATGTAGAATCACATGTTTTGACAGTTGTTTTGGAATGTTTCAAGTCGATGGCAATTGTTTTTATATTTTTTTCGCGTCGACGAATTTACTGCATTTTTTTTTTAAATTTCATCTCCGTTCACATTGAAATATTCTAAAATTTAGAAACAATGCATTCCTAATTTTTACGGAAATGTAGAATCACATGTTTTGACAGTTGTTTTGGAATGTTTCAAGTCGATGGCAATTGTTTTTATATTTTTTTCGCGTCGACGAATTTACTGCATTTTTTTTTTAAATTTCATCTCCGTTCACATTGAAATATTCTAAAATTTAGAAACAATGCATTCCTAATTTTTACGGAAATGTAGAATCACATGTTTTGACAGTTGTTTTGGAATGTTTCAAGTCGATGGCAATTGTTTTTATATTTTTTTCGCGTCGACGAATTTACTGCGTTTTTTTCTTAAATTTCATCTCTTTTCACATTGAAATATTCTAAAATTTAGAAACAATGCATTTCTAATTTTTACGGAAATGTAGAATCCCATGTTTTGACAGTTGTTTTGGAATGTTTCAAGTCGATGGCAATTGTTTTTATATTTTTTTCGCGTCGACGAATTTACTGCATTTTTTTTTTAAATTTCATCTCCGTTCACATTGAAATATTCTAAAATTTAGAAACAATGCATTCCTAATTTTTACGGAAATGTAGAATCACATGTTTTGACAGTTGTTTTGGAAAGTTTTAAGTCGATGGCAATTGTTTTTATATTTTTTTCGCGTCGACGAATTTACTGCAATTTTTTCTTAAATTTCATCTCCGTTCACATTGAAATATTCTAAAATTTAGAAACAACGCATTTCTAATTTTTACGGAAATGTAGAATCACATGTGTTGACAGTTGTTTTGAAAGTTTCAAGTCGATGGCAATTGTTTTTATATTTTTTTTGCGTCGACGAATTTACTGCATTTTTTTCTTAAATTTCATCTCTTTTCACATTGAAATATTCTAAAATTTAGAAACAATGCATTTCTAATTTTTACGGAAATGTAGAATCCCATGTTTTGACAGTTGTTTTGGAATGTTTCAAGTCGATGGCAATTGTTTTTATATTTTTTTCGCGTCGACGAATTTACTGCATTTTTTTTTTAAATTTCATCTCCGTTCACATTGAAATATTCTAAAATTTAGAAACAATGCATTCCTAATTTTTACGGAAATGTAGAATCACATGTTTTGACAGTTGTTTTGGAAAGTTTCAAGTCGATGGCAATTGTTTTTATAATATTTTTGCGTCGACGAATTTATTGCATTTTTTTTTTTAATTCCATCTCCATTCACATTGAAATATTCTGAAATTTAGAAACAATGCACTTCTAATTTTTACGGAAATGTAGAATCACATGTGTTGACAGTTGTTTTGGAAAGTTTCAAGTCGATGGCAATTGTTTTTATATTTTTTTCGCGTCGACGAATTTTACTGCAATTTTTTCTTAAATTTCATCTCTTTTCACATTGAAATATTCTAAAATTTAGAAACAATGCATTTCTAATTTTTACGGAAATGTAGAATCACATGTTTTGACAGTTGTTTTGGACAGTTTCAAGTCGATGGCAATAGTTTTTATATTTTTTTCGCGTCGACGAATTTACTGCATTTTTTTTAAATTTCATCTCCGTTCACATTGAAATATTTTAAAATTTAGAAACAATGCACTTCTATTTTTTACGGAATTGTAGAATCACATGTGTGATTGAACGCTTGATCAAGAGGATGGTTATGGCTATTAAATTAAACAATTCAGTATATTTTATGCTCGTTGTGCGTAATATGTGCGCCGAATATTATATTAAAAAAATTAAATGTTTCTGCAATAAAGAAGTCGAAAGTATGAGAACCGGATTAGACCTATATCACATAAAGGCTATTGCCTAAACTCGGCGATCTCCCGCTTATAAAGCCTCTTCGCCAATTACAGGTAGCACATTGCTCTTCCGTTTGCCATCAATAGCGCATCTTCCAGACGCTCCTCCGCCTCTTGTATTGTTGTGTTTAACGCCAGTGCAAAAAGATACCAGCGACGAGAATAATGTATTCGGTTAAAAGTGTTTTGATCGCCGCCGTTTGTGGATTATCTTTACATCTTGTAATCTGTGTAAGTTATATTATAATATTTTCGTATTGATAGTTCATATTATTAAGAATATTGATATGAAATAGGTACCAATATTACAGAATATAATTCTCAAATTCTTTTTAATTTAACGTTTATTATTTTGCTGCATTGTATTTAAGTTTGAGTTAACAAATAAAAAAATATTATTATTATTAAATAATTTTATCTTAAAATGAGAAAGAGTTTGGAAAGGGCTTCAATGCAAAAAAATCATCTTTTGTAGTCTTTTCGAGACTCTTAAATTGTTGTAGACGAAAAGCATCGTATTTCTCATTTTAATTTCATTTATCTACAAGAAGTGAGGAAATGCCTCATCAGGGTATTTACAAAAAAATAAATTTTATTTTTGGCCTTAGATACATGTCCAAATCGCTAGCTCTGGGAGATTTATTTGACTTCAATCTTTTTGGAAAAAAAATGTTGAAACTTATCAACAATTACCATCCGTCTGTATAAATACATAAATAAAAACTGTAAATTTGAAGATTTTTAGTTATAATTTTTCTTTAACAATGTTAATTTTTAAATATTCTTGTTTTAAAATTTTTGTAATTTTTTATGGTTTCTTTAACAATGTTAATTTGTACACATTTTTGCTTTAAAATTTTTGTAATTTTTAATTGTTTCTGAGTTAATTTGCTCAGATTTGGAGCAATACTGTGAGAATTCGGTTCAGCAATAATTCGTCGTAATAAATAATAACTTATAATTGCTCACTCTTACACACATGTTGAATTCTTGTTCTGCGGTTCTTGCTCCACAGACTTCACACGACAATTCATACGTTATTTTTCTTTTTCAACACGCTCACGTTAAAACGTTGAATGAATGACACTCGTCAACTTTAACCTTTTTATTACGTAGCTTCGATCTTATGAAATTCAATAATAAAGTTTGAAACATTTACCATAACCGACAATATTTTTTTTTAATTTTTTGACTTCACAATTACAATTTAAAATTATGTCATTTTTCCAACTCATGTAATTCGCTTAAAAATCGTAACTTTTTAACAAACCAAAATTTATTACGTAGTTTTGATCTTCTGAAATACAATAATAAAGTTTGAAACATTTACCATAACCGACAATATATTTTTTTAATTTTTTGATTTCACAATTACAATTTAAAATTGTGTCATTTTTCCAACTCATATAATTCGCTTAAAAATCGTAACTTTTTAACAAACCAAAATTTACTAAGTAGTTTTGATCTTATGAAATACAATAATAAAGTTTGAAAACTATTTCTTAACCCACAATATTTTTTTAAATTTTTTGACTTCACAATTACAATTTAAAATTGTGTCATTTTTCCAACTCATGTAATTCGCTTAAAAATCGTAACTTTTTAACAAACCAAAATTTATTACGTAGTTTTGATTTTGTGAAATACAATAATAAAGTTTTAAACATTTACCATAACCGACAATATTTTTTTTTAATTTTTTGACTTCACAATTACAATTTAAAATTGTATCATTTTTCCAACTCATATAATTCGCTTAAAAACCGTAAATTTTTAACAAACCAAAATGTATTACGTAGTTTTGATCTTGTGAAATACAATAATAAAGTTTGAAACATTTACCATAACCGAAAATATTTTTTTTTTATTTTTTGACTTCACAATTACAATTTAAAATTGTGTCATTTTTCCAACTCATATAATTCGCTTAAAAATCGTAACTTTTTAACAAACCAAAATTTATTACGTAGTTTTGATCTTGTGAAATACAATAGTAAAGTTTGAAACTTTTACCATAACCGATAATATTTTTTTTTAAATTTTTTGTCTTCACAATTACAATTTAAAATTGTGTCATTTTTCTAATTCATGTAATTCGCTTAAAAATCGTAACTTTTTAAGAAACCAAAATTTATTACGTAGTTTTGATCTTGTGAAATACAATAGTAAAGTTTGAAACTTTTACCATAACCGATAATATTTTTTTTAAATTTTTTGACTTCACAATTACAATTTAAAATTGTGTCATTTTTCTAATTCATGTAATTCGCTTAAAAATCGTAACTTTTTAACAAACCAAAATTTATTACGTAGTTTTGATCTTGTGAAATACAATAGTAAAGTTTGAAACTTTTACCATAACCGATAATATTTTTTTTTAATTTTTTGACTTCACAATTACAATTTAAAATTGTGTCATTTTTCCAACTCATATAATTCGCTTAAAAATCGTAACTTTTTAACAAACCAAAATTTATTACGTAGTTTTGATCTTGTGAAATACAATAGTAAAGTTTGAAACTTTTACCATAACCGATAATATTTTTTTTTAAATTTTTGCCTTCACAATTACAATTTAAAATTGTGTCATTTTTCCAACTCATGTAATTCGCTTAAAAATCGTAACTTTTTAACAAACCAAAATTGATTACGTAGTTTTGATCTTCTGAAATACAATAATAAAGTTTGAAACATTTACCATAACCGACAATATATTTTTTTAATTTTTTGATTTCACAATTACAATTTAAAATTGTGTCATTTTTCCAACTCATATAATTCGCTTAAAAACCGTAAATTTTTAACAAACCAAAATGTATTACGTAGTTTTGATCTTTTGAAATACAATAATAAAGTTTGAAACATTTACCATAACCGAAAATATTTTTTTTTATTTTTTGACTTCACAATTACAATTTAAAATTGTGTCATTTTTCCAACTCATATAATTCGCTTAAAAATCGTAACTTTTTAACAAACCAAAATTTATTACGTAGTTTTGATCTTGTGAAATACAATAGTAAAGTTTGAAACTTTTACCATAACCGATAATATTTTTTTTTAATTTTTTGACTTCACAATTACAATTTAAAATTGTGTCATTTTTCCAACTCATATAATTCGCTTAAAAATCGTAACTTTTTAACAAACCAAAATTTATTACGTAGTTTTGATCTTGTGAAATACAATAGTAAAGTTTGAAACTTTTACCATAACCGATAATATTTTTTTTTAAATTTTTTGTCTTCACAATTACAATTTAAAATTGTGTCATTTTTCCAACTCATGTAATTCGCTTAAAAATCGTAACTTTTTAACAAACCAAAATTTATTACATAGTTTTGATCTTGTGAAATACAATAATAAAGTTTGAAACAGTTACCATAACCGACAATATTTTTTTTAAATTTTTTGATTTCACAATTACAATTTAAAATTGTGTCATTTTTCCAACTCATATAATTCGCTTAAAAACCGTAAATTTTTAACAAACCAAAATGTATTACGTAGTTTTGATCTTGTGAAATACAATAATAAAGTTTGAAACATTTACCATAACCGAAAATATTTTATTTTTATTTTTTGACTTCACAATTACAATTTAAAATTGTGTCATTTTTCCAACTCATATAATTCACTTAAAAATCGTAACTTTTTAACAAACCAAAATTTATTACGTAGTTTTGATCTTGTGAAATACAATAGTAAAGTTTGAAACTTTTACCATAACCGATAATATTTCTTTTTTAATTTTTTGTCTTCACAATTACAATTTAAAATTGTGTCATTTTTCCAACTCATGTAATTCGCTTAAAAATCGTAACTTTTTAACAAACCAAAATTTATTACATAGTTTTGATCTTGTGAAATACAATAATAAAGTTTGAAACAGTTACCATAACCGACAATATTTTTTTTAAATTTTTTGATTTCACAATTACAATTTAAAATTGTGTCATTTTTCCAACTCATATAATTCGCTTAAAAACCGTAAATTTTTAACAAACCAAAATGTATTACGTAGTTTTGATCTTGTGAAATACAATAATAAAGTTTGAAACATTTACCATAACCGAAAATATTTTATTTTTATTTTTTGACTTCACAATTACAATTTAAAATTGTGTCATTTTTCCAACTCATATAATTCACTTAAAAATCGTAACTTTTTAACAAACCAAAATTTATTACGTAGTTTTGATCTTGTGAAATACAATAGTAAAGTTTGAAACTTTTACCATAACCGATAATATTTCTTTTTTAATTTTTTGTCTTCACAATTACAATTTAAAATTGTGTCATTTTTCCAACTCATGTAATTCGCTTAAAAATCGTAACTTTTTAACAAACCAAAATTGATTACGTAGTTTTGATCTTCTGAAATACAATAATAAAGTTTGAAACATTTACCATAACCGACAATATATTTTTTTAATTTTTTGATTTCACAATTACAATTTAAAATTGTGTCATTTTTCCAACTCATATAATTCGCTTAAAAACCGTAAATTTTTAACAAACCAAAATGTATTACGTAGTTTTGATCTTTTGAAATACAATAATAAAGTTTGAAACATTTACCATAACCGAAAATATTTTTTTTTATTTTTTGACTTCACAATTACAATTTAAAATTGTGTCATTTTTCCAACTCATATAATTCGCTTAAAAATCGTAACTTTTTAACAAACCAAAATTTATTACGTAGTTTTGATCTTGTGAAATACAATAGTAAAGTTTGAAACTTTTACCATAACCGATAATATTTTTTTTTAAATTTTTTGTCTTCACAATTACAATTTAAAATTGTGTCATTTTTCCAACTCATGTAATTCGCTTAAAAATCGTAACTTTTTAACAAACCAAAATTTATTACATAGTTTTGATCTTGTGAAATACAATAATAAAGTTTGAAACAGTTACCATAACCGACAATATTTTTTTAAAATTTTTTGATTTCACAATTACAATTTAAAATTGTGTCATTTTTCCAACTCATATAATTCGCTTAAAAACCGTAAATTTTTAACAAACCAAAATGTATTACGTAGTTTTGATCTTTTGAAATACAATAATAAAGTTTGAAACATTTACCATAACCGACAATATTTTTTTTTTTAATTTTTTGACTTTGCAATTAGAATTTAAAATTGTGTCATTTTTCCAACTCATGTAATTCGCTTAAAAATCGTAACTTTTTAACAAACCAAAATTTATTACGTAGTTTTGATCTTATGAAATTCAGCAATTAAGTTAAAAAAAAAATTACAATTTTTTGACGTCACATTTACAATTTAAAATTAAATTTACAATAAAGTTTATTAAGCAGTTTCGAACATCGAATTTTGGAAAATCCATCGTTACTTGTTATAGTTTATTTTACTTCCTCCTTTCGAATAATATACAGGGCTTTTATTTTAACACCGGACAAACTATTATTAAAGCGTGTGTTCAGTCGTAAAATAATCACATCAACGCATTTGATGAAATTGTATGCAACCAAGTACATAAAGGTGACAGTGACAAAGCTTAACGCATTACGAATAAATTTAGGGTAATGAAATATGTTTGTGACCAATAATAAATCGTAAGTAAATTATAACAAATATTTAAAATAACCACCATCACGTTCCAGGCAGTAGCCAAATCGATTATAAAATTCTTGAATGGCATTTCTAATGTGTTGCGAATTCCATCTATCTCAACTACTCACGTAGATAATATTGTCAAAATTATGGACAATATTAAAAATTGCGTTGTCTGCTCGGATACGCAACCCAAATTTTTATTAACTCAATTTTGACAATTAAATAAAACTGAGTAAGTATGGTTGCCTACCTATTAATCCGTTGATGTGATTATTTTACGATTGAACGTAGGCGTTAACAATCATATGTTCAGAGTTAAAATAAAAGCCCAGTATATTCAATAATCCTTAAACATTCTTCCGAATTAACATATAAACGATTTAAATCTCGATAATTTCCACCAGGCATTTTCCCAGGCACGTTGATGTAACCGCGTTGATTGCGCAACATGGAAATCCGCGGATGGAAAATAAGAAAGAAAATACGACATGCACGAGAACAATCCCATGGTTAGCAGTGTCTTAATAACTGAATTATAATAATAATAATAGCACTAAAAGGCCTCAAGTCATTAATCCCGGCCAATCGGCTCGCGAGATCTGTCCCAATTTCACAATCAGGACCGGCTCGAGCAGATTCTGCAGTGGATCGTGTAAAACTAGCCGAGTGTACATCCGAAATGTCCAGCGACGGATGCTGAACACAATGGGATGATCTCGGTGTGTGTGACGGAACTTCCGGTTTCCGGTCCAGACACGAATCCATAAAAAATGGATTTTGTTGTTGTAATTGTTGGGCGATTGGTGCGTGATAACGCGGATGGATCAAATTTTTGACCATGAAATTAGTCATCCGATTTAAATAATGAAAATGATGTTGGATAACTTTACATACATTTACACCCAATTTTAAGATCCGGCTCTGGGTCTTAGCATTCAGCCTCAGATTTATATCGTTTTACATATCTGATATTAAGGAATGTTTTCATGCACTTCTACTGATTAATCAGATAATCCGTGAAATAAATATTATTGTAAATGTAGCAAACGTTTTCTTAAACGCGTAATTTTCATTACTTATTTGCTTAAATGCGGTTACAACTGCATATTTTTCATTACATAATTGTTCCATGTGAAGATTTGGGATTAGTGACGATCCACTTTATTAAATTTGTTGGCAGCATATTTTTTTGGAATGATTTGATATGAGGATTAAGCTGATAACTTGCCAGAGATAAGCTTATTAAATCCATGAAGTGGGTAAATGTTTTGATTATCTAATTAACACAATCAGAAAATCTCGCAGAAAGAACTGCAAAGTGTTCGAAAACATTTTTTTTGCCCATTTGCAGCATAAGAAGCTTGTCTACAGCCAATCAAGTATTTAGTCATATGGAACTAATCTAATATATTTTGTTTTTTTTATTTTTTATTTTATTTTAACATTCAATAACCCAACAGATCCAATTACAGGAACGATAAATATAACAATAATCGTAATAAAACTTATATATTTACTATACCAATATAATGAATTAAATATAACAGTAGCATTGGAAATGCCAACAATTGTAAGGGTTTTGCTTTGTTGGGAGATAAATAACACAAATAATAAATAAATTAAACGAAAAAATTTTTTTTTTGTAAATTGGGCAAACAATAAATAATCAAAATATTTTCTGAAAATCTTGTGCCGTTATGATCAATTCCAGAAATCAGTGCTAAATACAATTATTTTAAACTATTACTTTGTACAACCTTAAATACTATAATCTTGGAAACCCAACACCATCAAATAGCTTCATGTTTTTGTTTTTTTCTTTCTTGCAGCAACTGGATGGATACATTGCGGGTCAAGATTATCCAATCTACAGCGAGGTTCCAAAAGGCTTGTCGTTCAGTTGCGCTCAAAGATTACCTGGATACTACAGCGATCCAGAGGCCCAATGCCAGGTAATTTCTTAAAAAGCTCAGATTTGTTAATTTGTGATTACGAAAAGTACATATACGTCGAAAAAAAAAATCCTTCGCTCGATCACCTGCCCATCATATCTCAAATAAGCGTACCGAGTTTGAGAAAAATCGGTGCAGCAGTTTTCGAGATATCGCGAATACCGACTAGAAATATGCGCTTTGCACGGTTGGGCGGAGCGTACTTTGAACGCTCATAACTCCATCAATTTTAATCGAATTAATTCCAAATTTTCAGGGAATTTTCTCCAAATATTGTACTTACTGAAAATGTTAATTACTGATAAGAACAAAGACTTTTAAATAAACAAAAAATGGGTTTAAAATTGCAGCACAGCCGGCCCACTAGCCGCGTGCGTTAGCGCGCCGGAACTAATGTTCCTGTGTTCGAATCCCGGCGAGGGCATGGATGTTTGTGGATGTCTATTTTCATTTAATATGAATAATATATTATAAATAATCGGTTGTGGCTGAATGACCTACGCTGTCTAAGTCAATGTCCCGTAATAATTCCCCAACCCAAATTTCCGTGAATCATCCTTTCTTTTACAAAAAAAATAAAAAAATTGCAGCAAATATTTATCTTCTAGAAGACACCATTAATTGAAGAAAACACAATGTCATACAAGGTTTCTGAGGTTCCGAAAATTCCAAGAGCCCAATATATTCTTTTACGAATATCTACCCTCCAAACTCGCATAAATTGCAATAATATCTCCTCGTTAAAGATTTAAAAACAATTAAGAAGTCACCAACACATTTTTCTGAAAGCTTTATTTCCCTGGTTTAAACACCCAGTACATTTAATTTTATTTCTGTTACAATGTAAACTTAAGTCTAAAAATGTTTTGTTAGTAATAAAATTGTTCAATTTCTTTGATCAAAATAATAAGAAATTATTTTTTTTAATTTCTGCCACAAATTTATCAAAATTTATTTGAAATCCCATTATACCAGTTTTATTTTTATTTATTTATTAACGGTATTACCACCTTACAAATTTAGAACATAACACTACACAGTTCCGTTAAAAAAATATATTCTGAGTGTTTAAAATTCTTGACTAGTATTTAGAAATTAGTTGGAATTGTCTGTTTCTTTTTGTGTCGGGTATAAGCACTAATTGTGTAATTATTTATTTGATCTTTTGGTTCATTTAATTGTTGCTAGTATTGACCATAGGCATTCATGTTTGCTTGTATAATAAGTTGCCTACCTGCTAAGCTGGTTTATTTTACAAAAAAAATGGTGATGTGGCCATCATGTTACTTTCTCCGACTTGATAGTAGCATTAATATTTACGCTTTCATGGTTTATTTTCGATTTAAATCATATTTTAAATGCTCTAGACTCGGATGAAACTGACGTTTAAAACGTCAAAATTATGAAAGATGTAAAAATTATACTTCAAATTCAAAAACTCAGTTTATGAGAATGACGACCCAAAATTGGCGTAAGCGCTCTTAAAATTACAATCACTGACCCGGAATTTTTAATTACTTGTAAACGCTCTTCGTTCGTAAATCTTTGCATGATGAAAATGTTTGAGTTACTGCGTATTTTGACAGTGACAGCGCACTAATTTGTTTAAGGGTGCGTTCACAATAAGAAAACAAAAGTGTCAAGTTGCTATTGAAAAACCCATTACAAGGCGTTACTAATTCGATGAATTGATATTGCTATCTCGGTAACTATACAGGATAGAGAGTTGGTCTAATGAAAGCAAAGTTGCGCATTTTAAACCTGAATATTTTGTTAAAGCGATATTTAAAATATTCCAACTGATTCGCGAGATATTCGAAAAAACCTAAAAAATCAATTTTTTTACGGCTTTATTACTGATTAGCATTGCTATCTCGGTAACTATTAGAGATGGAGAGTTGGTTAAATTAAGGAAAAGTTGCGCATTTTAATGTTGAATACTTTGTTAAAAATAAATTTAAAATATTCTGACAACTTCCCGAGATATTAAAAAAATAGAAAAAAATATATTTTTTTGTTTTTACTTTTTTACGGCTTTACTACTGGTTATTTTTAAATATCTGGTGCACCTTTCTTATACACTTTCGTAAGCTCTTCCAGAAGATAATTTTATTTTTCAAATACGACGTTTCTTATTAAAAAAAATAGAAAAAATATTTTGGTTTTTACTTTTTTACGGCTTTACTACTGGTTATTTTGAAAAATCTAGTCCACTTTCTAAGACACTTTCGTAAGTTCTGTCAGAAGATAATTTTATTTTTCAAATACAACGTTTCTTATTAGAAAAATAGAAAACATTTTTTTTTTGTTTTTACTTTTTTACGGCTTTACTATTGGTTATTTTGAAAAATCTAGTGCACTTTTCTAAGACACTTTTGTAAGCTTTTCCAGAAGATAATTTTATTTTTCAAGTACGACGTTTAGATATTTAGATATCCACAACTTAATTTTTTTTTTAAAACACGGATCTGGATTTTTTTTTCATTTTTGTGTAGCTTTTCGCCTTTCAAAACTAATGACGTTCCACACCTATCACAAAATTGTTTGCTGTAGGAGTTATTTGAAGTTTTAAAAAAATTGAAAAGTAACAAAACAAATAACAAATATTCCTCTTAAGGCTTATTATTAAAAAAAAAAAATAGTGTCAACCATGCTGAGAAATGTAAATTTAGAATATTGTAATTGTTTACAGATGCACATTTGACGTTGCAATAGAATTAGACAGTCACAGTTAGAGAAATATTTGAAGTTACCAAGAAAAACATAAAATAGATTTTGAAATCTGACGCAAACGAAATCGTTCTTTATTTTAACATCCCATTTGATTTTACAGGTGTGGCACTGGTGCTTGCCCAGCGGACAACAATTCTCCTTCCTTTGCCCAAACGGAACGATCTTCAACCAATACGCCAGGGTTTGCGATTGGTGGTTCAACGTGGACTGTGCCGCAACACCCAACCTCTACAACATCAATGAAGATCTATATATAGTACCAAGTAAAAACTAGCCAGTAAGTATAAATTAAAATTTAAAATGGCGATGTGGCCATGTTACTTTCTCCGATGGTATCATCATTTATATTTACCCTTTAATGGTTTATTTTCTATTTAAATCATATTTTAAATGTACATCGAGCGTTTTGTAGACTCGGATAAAACTGACGTTTAAAACGTCAAAATTATGAAAGTTGGAAAAATTTTACTTCAAATTCAAAAACTCGGTTTACTCAAAAACTAAAGAGATTTCGAAAAAAAAAATTCTTTATAAGTTGTTCATTTTGGCATTGTCTACAATTATTATTAACATAAATTTGTTGTAACTATTATCGTTTCAGAATTATAAACCTAAAATGATAAAAAAAGATATTTTTTTCTGGAATAACAATGGTTTTATGAAAAATGTTTTTAAACAAAATAATCTCATTTCTTTATTGTCTTTAAGACGTATGTTCAAAGTTTCATATTAATTGCTCTCTTAGTTTTTGAGACACAGCGCGCACAGACAGACACAGACACACACACAGACACACATTTTTTTTCCAGAAATTGTTGAAATGGCATCTAGGGACCCTAAAACGGATATCTCCGTAAAAAAAAAAAAATTTAAAGAAAAATCACGATCACAATACTTTCTCGTACTTCGTAACGGAGAAAATAAAAATGGATCATAAATTATTTCTGCAGTATATTTTATATTAACAGTGTTTAAATCTATTTACAAACATGTTCCAGGTCACAATCATCATGACAATCATTCATCAATCATCCACATCTGCAATTTTCTACCTTCCAATGCCAAAGGAAAAGAGGAAGCATCATCAGCACCATCAAACATCGATCACAATCATTTTTATCGGCTGTAGTTTTCTCGAGATAGTTATAGTATCGACGTTTCTATCTCTATCTCTATCTTGTAAATTTCTCGAGATAGTTATAGTATTTATCTATGTTTCTACCTCTATCTCTATCTCTATCTATATCTATATCTTGTAAATAATATTATTTGAAAATAGGTTAATTGTACAAGGCAGATTTAGATGATGGATTCAATGACATTGAATGACCATCATCGGGCAAGATTGGTTTTGTGTTTTTTTTTTAGGTAGAAAACGTCAATATTTTTGTACAGAGATTTTGTATTATATATTTTTGTAATAAAGTTTATGAAAAATGAGAATAAGAATTGTTTGTTCAATTTTGACGAGCCGCCACTAAATGATAATTTTAGCATAAATATCAGTCTTTAATTTAAAAAAAAAACTTCAAAAGGTGCCAGCAATAACAAATGGCTAACAAACCATTGACAGGCATATAATAAATAAACGGGGATTCAAATGTGAAACCACAACCAAATATTTCTTGATGTTTGTCTTGTATGTATTACTTTCATTTTATGGAGATTTTTCTATTCACTTAACTAACAATAGCTGGAAAAATAAAATCTCTCTCTCGCCATTGATACGAAACGCTTGCAAAAAATGTTATACATATACAGAGTGTTTCAGAGCTCTGGGAACGGTCAATCACGTGCTTATTTGTCAAAATTTCGAAAAATATTGTATACAATACTTGTGTATAATAGTGAGCTGCACGCCCTAAAAATATTTAAATTTATACAGGGTGTCTCATAACAAAGTTACAGACCAAACTTATATTTTTTTAAATAGAACACCCTGTATTTTTTGTCATTTTTGAATTATATGGAGCAAATAAAGGCGAGTTACTTCAATACTCCCTATACCTATCGTTTGCCGTTTTCGAAATATTTGAAGATTTGTTGAAATGCATGGTCTTGGTGAAATTTTATTTTTGCCCCAGTGATTAACGTTGAACGATTAAAATCATTTCTATTATTTGGTTGAAGGTTCGAACTATAGAGCCAACCATGATTTCATACAAAAAATTATTCAGGGTGATAAAAAAAAATGCGGTAGAAAAACCGAACTTATAAAGTTAAATAACTTCGTTTTTTCAAATGGCACACCCTGTATTTGGTAATGTATTCTCAAGTAGAATCCAATTATCGTTTTAAACTGGATTACCATATCTGTGCTTCAATCAGTAATGAAAGGTATCATTAAGTTTCTCGTATAAAAGTGGGTGGCGTTTTTTTTTCTCTCTCCAAACACATTTCGCCCAAGGCTCCGAACGTTTTGTAAAGGATGTTTGGTTAATTTTATTGTTTATTGTTAAACCATTAATACCTCTGTAAATTACAATTCGAATCATTAAAATCAATTTAACCATTAAAAAATTGCTGCGGCAATATTTATTATTGCAGGATTTTTATACCACTTTTATTTCAAAAGATTAAAGGATTATATGTTTTTCGGTGATTTAATGCTTAAATTATCAAAAGCATCGCTTAGAATTGCTATTTAGAAGCTTTTAAACATTTTACATTCGAATTTCGGCCCGTCGTCGCCATCTATTAGATGGTGGCTGAACTGCTAAGTGATGTTTTTGAACAGCGCCAAAATGCTCGAACTTTATACTTATTGCCAAAGTGTTAATATTTAGCAATGGGCTGTGCATGAAACGGCAGACGATTTAATTCTGAATCGAATGGTGAATAAAATAGCTGAGGAAATTTAACGGTTTTCCTGTAATTTACGAATGAAAATTAAGCACGACACACTTACCGACATTTACAGTTCACTGTAACATAAAAATTCAATAAAGAAGAATTTGCTATATTCTTCAATCAAATACGGGTTACAATACTTATTCCTGATTAATCATTCAACTGTTTATATTGTTAATGCATTACAATAAGAGAAATATACGAGAAATCATAATCTAAGTAGAGGGCTCCACCTGTTATCGTGGGGATAAACTACCTAATAATTTGTGGATGTGATAATTGTTGTAATAATAAAAGAATATTTAAAAACTTAAAAAGAATGTTGTCTCATGATTAAATAAATTCACTTGTGGATATTTACGTACTTAAATTGCAGAAACAATATTTTATAATATACACGCGTAATCGCAAGCAACCCGATATACGCATAACTCGAATTAATTTATTATTAAAAACTTCTAATTTTATACGTAGCAGGGACAAAACCATAAGTGTAATCCTGAGTAAAGCTTCAAAAATAGTGGGAATATTTAAGTATATAAATTGCGGAAACAATGGTATTTTATAAACGCCTACTTTTAGGCAACCCAATGTACTATAACTAATATTATTTTTTATTAAAAACTTCTAATTTTAAATATAATAGGGACACAAGCATCACTGTAATCCTAAGCAACGCTTTAAAAAATATTACACTAATGGTTTTGTCTCTGTTACGATTAAAATTTGAAGTTTTAAATAATAAATCATTATTAGTTATACGTATATTGGGTTGCCTGTAAGCAGGTGTTTATATAATATAATTATTTCTGCAATTTAAATACTTTAATATTCACATTATTTTTTAAGGTTTACGGAGGATTACACTTATGGTTTTGTCCCTGTCACGTTTAAAATTGAAAGTGTTTAGTAATAAATTAATATTATGTATGCGTTTATTGCATTGTCTGTAAGTGGGCGTTTATGTAATATAATTATTTCTGCAATTTAAATACTTTAATATTCGCACTATTTTTGAAACTTTACTGAGGATTACACCTATGGTTTTGTCACTGTCACCTTTAAAATTGGAAGTGTTTTATAGTAGTTATGCGTTTATCGGGTTGCCTGTGATTAGGCGGATATATTATAATGTATTGTTTCTGCAATTTAAATACGAAAATATCTACAAGTAAATTTATTTTATTATAAGATAACAGTCTTCTTAAGTTTTGAAATTTTCTATCATTATTAAAACAATTATTAAATCCACAAATGAAAACGTAGTTTATCCCCACGATAACAGAGGGCACCCTCTATGAAGATTAAGATTCCATATATATTTCTCTTATTGTAATGCATTAATAATATAAAAAATTAATTGAATAATTAGTAATAAGTATTGGGACCCGTATTTCATTGAAGAATATAGCAAATTGTTGAGCATTTAGGTTTTAAGTTACAGTGAACTGTAAATGTCGGTAAGAGTGTCGTGCTTAATTTTCATTCGCAAATTACAAGAAAACCGCTAAATTGCCTCAGCTATTTTATACACCATTCGATTCGGAATTAAATAGTCTATCGTTTCGTGTACAGCGCATTGCTGAATATTAACACTTTGATTATAAGGATAAAGTTCGAGCATTTTGGCGCTGTTCAAAAACATCACTTAGTAGTTCGGCCACCGTCGAATAGATGGCGACAAGGCGTGGAAATTCGAATGTAAAATGTTTAAAAGCTTTTAAATAGTAATTCTGAGGCATGATTTTGATTATTTGAACGGTAAATCATCTCAAAACATGTAATGCTTTACTATTTTCAAATAAACGTGCCGTAAAAATCCCGGAATAATAAGTCACGTCGTCGAAATTCTACATTCATTTTAATGATTTAAACGGTAATTTATGGAGGGATTAAAGGTTTAATAATAAACAATGAAGTAAGATTTGTTGAATTTAAAAAGAATTATCCAATTTGGTTGAAAAGTCGCTGAGTTATGTGCGAAAAAACATAACTTGGTGCCAAATCGTCGTAGGAACTTCGTTCTTTGAGTCCTGCATAGGGAATTGATCAAACTTTGATGCCTTTATGGTGGATCGAGTCGACAAATTTTTTCCAACTCCGTACACATCGTCAAAGTTGGGCATAGTTTACTGAAAAAGCTTTTTTTCACAGGGTTGCTAGTGGGGGGCGGAAGGGTTTACGCTCAAGTTCGCATGCATGCCTTTAAAGAAGACACTTCAAAGTTTTCCGCCCTCAAAGATTCATCATAATCGATTGAAAATACGCCGAGTTATGACGGTATGAAAATGGTCGAAAAATCAGGAATTTCATGTTTTTTTTCACCTGTGTATTTTTGAAAAAAAAATCACTATCACAATACTTTCTGGTACTTCGTAACGGAGAAAGTAAAAAACGTTAACACACAAAAGCCTATTTACATTCTTAAAGTAAGAGTTTTGGGCAAGAACCCAATTTAACAGATGGCGTTTATTTGAATCACGTAAAATATTGGTTTTTTAAACATTGTTTTTTCGCCTTAGTTGATACGTAATCAGACTATGTTTCGTCTTTATTAAATTTATTTAATGCTTCTGCAACAAGTGAGGTTATTTATTATAGTTTATTTATTTTTCTTTTCAACAAATCACGTTGTTACATCTGCAGTTACATAAAGGTATCATTAAGCGACGCTACAAATATGTAACTAATGATATGGAATTTGAGCTGTCATCCGGAAGTTGGAGGAGATTCCGGTAAGGCACGACATAATAGCGCAGGTAGTTGGCTTTGATCGGGGCGCACGTTTTTGTAATTTAAATTAGAATTTCTTTTCGCGTTGCCCAACCTGAGAGGTTTCGTAAATAAAAGAAAGTGCCCGATTGGAGTAATTAGAATAGTCGGCGTGGTGGGTGTACGTGTGTGTGTGTGTGTGTTTGTGTGTGTGTGTGTGTCTTTCTGTGTGTGTGTGTGTGTGAGGCTTGTCTCAGGACTGGGAGGTAAGAATCGAAAGAGAAAATCCGTATAAAGGCAACGCCCGAATTACGAATGGGAACGTAAAGCAAATTGAAAATAAAAGTACAGTACGAATGAAGGTTTTTAATTTGAAAATTTCAGCTCTTGCAATTTAATAGAAAAAATAGTATTTTTGCAATAACTTCTTCTTCAAAAAAACAGAGGGTGAAACCGCACCTCGAAAAATCTTTTACCAAAACCGCCAAATGGCTATAAGGTACCAAAAAATTACGAATGAAAGGTTGTCGTACCCTTTACAAAACGTGAAATTTAATCAAGAAAAAAACGTCCTTGAAAGAAGCATCAAAACTGAGGAAGAATTTTGGTCACATTTTGAAAAATCGTGTCTCATCAAGGGAGCACTGAATGAAAAAATGTGGCAAATTTTGTAAGGGGTCTGTAATTTGTCGCTGATGAGAAATGATTATTGGTGTCTCGCCAGTCGGACTTAGTCGCAGATAGTGGGATGGAAATGGATAACTACGGCAACGCATGAATCATGAACTAATTTATTTTTAAAAGAAATTTTGATAATAATTTAATTAAGCTCAATATTTAAATAATGCAAGCTTTAATTAATTGGTGTGCACCAGCAATAGCATACATTTACACCCGAAAATAATTAGTGCATTGAGTCTCGTGAAAGGCCATTAATTTTTGGCAATAATGCGTAAAATTATTCAATATGTATTGAAATATGTCACGTTCTACTTTTGCCAAACAATTGTATTTGAAATGATTTCCCGAAGAAACCACTGGTTCGATTCGGGGTTTATATACGTCACTGGAAGGATGCCTTCAAGACGCTTCGGAAAATGTACTTTCGCAAGAATAAATGTCAACTTGAAGCCCGTGACGCGTCAGCAAAGAAAACTCGAAAATGGAAAAAATCGAAAAAATCAACTTTTTTAATAATTATCGTAGACCATTGAAGTATACATCTTTTCCATCAGAAAAACGAGAGAAATTAATTGCCGTTAAAAAATTTCTGCTATCTTCAATAGCAAAAAAAATAGTCAGTCACCATGAACATTTTTAAAAAATTTAAGAAAATAATTGATTTTTCAGACTTTGATAGGCCGTAGCGGATAAACGAAAACTCCAAATTGAATGCGGTTTGCAAATCTGAGCTCCTCGTACGTCAATTAGTCGGATTAGAGATTTTTAATTTTGGAAATTTTGTTAAAAAATGCAACTTTCTTAAAAATCATCGTAGACTATGAATTATACCTTTTTTTTCATCAGAAAGACGAGAGAAATTGACTGCAGTTAAAAAATTTCATCTATCTTCAATAGCAAAAAAATCAGTCAGTCACCATGAACATTTTTGAAAATTTAAGAAAATAATTGATTTTTCAGACTTTGATTGGCCGTAGCGGATAAACGAAAACTCCAAATTGAACGCGGTTTGCAAATCTGAGCTCCTCGTACGTCAATTAGTCGGATTAGAGATTTTTAATTTTTGATGAAATGGTGAAAAAAGACATGACTAACCCCCTTGGAAATTTTGTTAAAAAATGCAACTTTCTTAAAAATCATCGTAGACTATGAATTATACCTTTTTTTTCATCAGAAAGACGAGAGAAATTGATTGCCGTTAAAAAAATTCATCTATCTTGAATAGCAAAAAAAATAGTCAGTCACCATGAACATTTTTGAAAATTTAAGAAAATAATTGATTTTTCAGACTTTGATCGGCCGTAGCGGCTAAACGAAAACTCCAAATTGAACGCGGTTTGCAAATCTGTGCTCCGCGTACGTCAATTAGTCGGATTCAATTAAAATTAGAGATTTTTAATTTTTGACGAAAACCTGAAAATCTACCCAAGGGTACCCCCTTGTTACTTTTTCTCCAAAATTGGCTTTGAAATAATTTTCTGAAGAAACCACTGGTTGGATTCCGGGTTTCTACACATCACTGGAAAGATCCCTTCAAGACGCTTCGGAAAATGTACTTTCCCAAGAACAAATGTCAACTTGAAGCCCGTGACGCGTCAGCAAAGAAAACTGGAAAATGGAAAAAATCGAAAAAATCAACTTTTTTAATAATCATCGCAGACCATTGGAGTATACCTTCTTTTTCATCAGAGAAACGAGAGAAATTGATTGCCGTTAAAAAGTTTCAGCTATCTTCAATAGCAAAAAAATTAGTCAGTCACCGTGAGCATTTCAGAAAATAAAAAAAATAATTGATTTTTCAAAGTTTGATCGGCTGTAGCGGCTGAACGAAAACTCCAAATTGAACGCGGTTTTCAAATCTATGCTCCTCGTGTGCTAATTAGTCGGATTCAATTAAAATTAGAGATTTTTAATTTTTGATGAAAACCTGAAAATCTACCCAAGGGTACCCCCTTGTTACTTTTTCTCCAAAATTGGCTTTGAAATAATTTTCTAAAGAAACCACTGGTTGGATTCCGGGTTTCTACACATCACTGGAAAGATCCCTTCAAGACGCTTCGGAAAATGTACTTTCGCAAGAACAAATGTCAAATTGAAGCCCGTGACGCGTCAGCAAAGAAAACTCGAAAATGAAAAAAATCGAAAAAATCAACTTTTTTAATAATTATCGTAGACCATCTACAGAAATGGTTTTTCGAAGAAACAAGTCTGTAAATTTGCTATCCCTAGTCCATACCCGCTTGAATTCTCTAACGTACTGTTCATTTACTGACTAACATTCACCGATAAAACATGCTACGAATCGATTACATCGGCAATTACTATTTGCGCTTATTGTAAACAACTTAGTTTGCATTGCGCGTTTCATGTGTATACACACGCCTCGTGTATGTTTATTTATTTAACACAACAGTAGTGCTAACCGTACCTTAAGCATATCCCTATCCTCCTTTATAAAATGATTTAAAACAATACTGGAAAACGCATATTGATGTACCTACAAACAATATTTCTATTTCATAACCTAAAAATGGGTAAGTCATTTAAAAAAACCAGTGTAATCATGTTTTTAATGTAAAATTTAAACATAGAGATTGTTTGACTAATGCGATTTAAACTAGCGAAACGAGTTAATCAATAATTTTTCAATTAACGACGCAGTTATGGCTTAAAGATCACGATTACTAACGAACGCCCAAAAATTACAATCGCCTGAAAAAATTAAATAAGTTGAATGCTTTTTTGGCGCCATCTAGTCGTCCATAAGTATTTGGCACTTGGGACCAGTAGATGGCGCTAAATACCATTATAATATTTTAATAGCTGATGAATTGTTAAATAATCAACAATACGTTTTTTTTTACTTTCTCCGTTACCGAAGTACGAGAAAGTATTGTGATCGTGATTTTTTCTTCAAAAATTTTTTTTACGGAAATATCCGTTTTGGGGTCCCTAGATGCCATTTCAACAATTTTTTGAAAAAAAATTTTTGTTTCTGTGTGTGTGTTTGTGTGTGTGTCTGTCTGTGCGCGCTGTATCTCAAAAACTCATATAGCAATTTATATAAAACCTTGAAAGTACGTCTTATTTGATAATCCGAAGAACTGAAAAGCTTTTGGTAAAATTTCGTACACCGGAAGTGGGCGTTTACCTTAACTGTTTTTTGTTTTTTGCCAATATTTTCTTAAATATGAAAAATATCACAAAAACATTTAAACAAACATTTAAGACAACAAAGAAATAAACATCTTTTCCTTGAAAATATTTTTCATAAAATCATTGCTATTCGAGAAAAAAAATTATTATTAATTTTTTAATTTTTGGTTTATAATTACGAAACTATAATAGTTACAGCAAATTTATGTTAATAATAATTGCAGAGAATACCAAAATGAACAACTTCTAAAGAATACGTTTTTTTCGAAATCTCGTTAGTTTTTGAGTAAACCGAGTTTTTGAATTTGAAGTATAATTTTTCCATCTTTTATAATTTTGACGTTTTAAACGTCAGTTTCATCCGCTCGATGTACATTTAAAATATGATTTAAATTGAAACTAAGCCTCTGAGGCGTAAACATAAATAGCTATTATACCATCAAATCGAAGAAAGCTGCATGATGTCAACATCACCAATTTTTTTTTTCAAACATTAGGAAACAGAATCGATGAAAGTGTAAACGCCAAAGAACCAGTCACATACGAATGACCTGATTTGCTGATTTTGTTGGCATTCTCCAGTAACGGACTAATTTTTAAAAGACTTTTTCCACCATTTACGTTTACGCAACGCCGTTATTTAATCACCATTACTGCGACGAAGATAAATAAAGCGGTTGCATAACGTCGGTGGTTGTTAAAAATTCTAAAACGAATCGGTTTGGTTGTTGCGTGATCGTGCGGACAAATATTTAGCACCGAAACGTGCGTTTATGGAACTTGTAAAATACACGTGATGACACGTGAGACTCGTGATGGATAATTCGGATGCTCATAAGTTAAATAATAATAAAATTATATCTTACCAATAAGCTAAAAACATTTTTCCGTCCATGGCTTTAGGAAAAATGTTAAAACTTTGTTAGCAACTAAGGCGTTTTATTTTGTTAATGAGTATTTAACTCATTAAAGTTAGTTAAACCAATAATGTTCGACGTATGTATTAATGGTCATCAATAAACATTATTATTATTATTATTATTATTATTAAATACTGTAAAAAACGATTTTTGAGTTTTAACATAGTAAAATATTTGGAGAATATTCCCTGAAAAGTTGGAATCAGTCCGATTAAAATTGACGGAATTACAGGCAATGAACTTTATTATTATTATTATTAAATTCAATAATTTCAAAAATTCGATTTTTGGGTTTTAACATAGTAAAATATTTGTAGAATATTCCCTAAAAATTTGGCATCAATCGCATTAAAATTGACGGAGTTAGGGGCGTTCAAAGTACGCTCCGTTCGACCGCACAAAACGCATATTTGAAGTCGGCATTCGCGATATCTCGAAAACTACCGCACCGATTTTTTTCAAACTCGGTACGTTTATTTGAGGTATTATAATCCGGTGATCGATCGAAGGAATTGTTTTTTCGACGCACGGTTTTTTTTTCTCGACGAAACTTTCATGCAAAATCAAACTTTCGTCCGCCATTTTGTCTCGGATCAATGTTGGTTCAATCATGAGATACTTTAACATATCAGAGAAATCTTCTTTTGTTTTTAATTTATGATTTCTGATCTTTTCAAAAATCAAAAAAACGTTGAAAAAAAAAACAAAAAAACTTTCAAACTTTTACAGCATTATTCCGGAATAGTTTGGCTTTGATACCATTGAAAAATCAAAACATGTCAACTATTTCGTTTCCCGGATAATCACGATCGATCAAAGAATTGCAAGTTTTAGCGCTTGAAAATCGAAAAAGCTTTGATTATTCAAAACCGGAAACGAATGCAGAGTTCAAACTTTCACAAAATTGGTGACTAATGATAAGGCTTTAATATAAAATAATATCCACGCCCTTTAAGGACCTACTTTTTCAGATAATTGCCATCAAACTCAAAATTTACAATTTTCAAATCTCAAAAATTGAAAAAATATTATTTTTTCAAAAACTGAATTAAAAACAAACTTCCCACTTTAACAGAATTATTCGGGAAGAATTGGGATTTAATATTCCAAAAAAATCAAGCCATAGTAATTATTTGGTTTTCTACATAATCAAAATAAAACCCGAAAATGGCCATTTCCAGACCTCAAAAATCGAGTTCAAACTTTCACAAAATTGGTAATCAATGATAAGGCTTTAATATAAAAAAATATTCACGTCCGTTGAGGACCTAGATTTTCAGATAACTGCCATCAAACTCAAAAATTACAGTTTTCAACTCCCAAAAATCAAAAAAATGTTAATTTTTCAAAAACTGGGTTGAAAACAAACTTCCAACATTAACAGCATTACTGAGGAAGAATTGGGCTTTAATATTCCAAAAAATCAGGCCATGTTAATTATTTAGTTTTCTGTATATTACAAATCAAACTCAAGAATGACCATTTTTTTAAAGCTGAAAAATCGAAAAAGTAGTGATTTTTCAAAAACTGATTTAAATGCAGACTTGCAACTTTAACAACATTTTTGGGGATTAATTGGGCTTTAATGTTATAAAAAAATCAAGCCATGTTAATTATTTCGTTTTCTAGATAATCAAAATCAAACTCAAGAATGACCAATTTTTTAAAGCTCGAAAATCAAAAAAGTAGTGATTTTTTAAAAACTGACTTAAATGCAGACTTGCAACTTTAACAGCATTATTGGGGATTCATTGGGCTTTAATGTTATAAAAAAATCAAGCTATGTTAATTATTTAGTTTTCTAGATAATCAAAATCAAACTCAAGAATGACCATTTTTTTAAAGCTCAAAAATCGGAAAAGTAGTGATTTTTTAAAAACTGACTTAAATGCAGGCTTGCAACTTTAACAGCATTATTGGGGATTAATTGGGCTTTAATGTTAAAAAAAATCAATTCATGTTAATTATTTAGTTTTCTAGATAATCAAAATCAAACTCATGAATAACAATTTTTTTAAAGCTCAAAAATCGAAAAAGTATTGATTTTTTAAAAACCGAGTTAAATGCAGACTTGCAACTTTAACAACATTATTGGGTAATCATTAGGCTTTAATGTTATACAAAAATCAAACCATGTTAATTATTTAGTTTTCTAGATAATCAAAATCAAACTCAAAAATTACCATTTTTTTAAAGCTCAAAAATTGAAAAGTTAGTGATTTTTTAAAAACTGACTTAAATACAGGCTTGCAACTTTAACAATATTATTGGGGATTAATTGGGCTTTAATGTTATAAAAAAATCAAACTATGTTAATTATTTAGTTTTCTAGATAATCAAAATCAAACTCAAGAATGACCATTTTTTTAAAGCTCAAAAATTGAAAAAGTAGTGATTTTTCAAAAACTGATTTAAATGCAGACTTGCAACTTAACAACATTATTGGGGATTAATTGGGCTTTAATGTTATAAAAAAATCAAGCTATGTTAATTATTTAGTTTTCTAGATAATCAAAATCAAACGCAAGAATGACCATTTTTTTAAATAAAAATTTATCAAAAATTTCAAATACCGCGGTAATGTGTAATAGCGTTACATAAACGAAAGCCAGCCTAGAGAAAGACGGGCAGTGAGAGGAGAAAAATCGATTTTTTGGTTTTAACATTTACAGTAAGCGCAATATTTGGAGAATATTTCCTGAAAATTTGGAATCGGTCCGATTAAAATTGACGGAGTTAGAGGCTATAAAATTTATTATTATTATTATTATTAATTTCAAAACATCGATTTTTGGGTTTTAGCATAGTACAATATTTGGAGAATATTCCCTGAAAATTTGGAATCGGTCCGATTAAAATTGACGGAGTTACAGGCAATAAAAATGATTATTATTATTATTATTAATTCAAAAAGACAAAGGTTTTTGGGTTTTAACATGGTACATTAGTTGGAGAATAATCCCTGAAAATTTGGAATCGGCCCGATTTAAATTGGCGGAGTTACAGGCTATAAAATTTATTATTATTATTACTAATAATTTCAAAAAAGGGATTTTTGGGTTTTAATATAGCACAATATTTCCAGAATATTCCCCAAAAATTTGGAATCAGTCCGATTAAAATTGACGGAGTTACGGGCGTTCAAAGCACGCTCCGCTCAACCGTGCAAAACGCATATTTCAAGTCGGTATTCGCGATATCTCGAAAACTACTGCACCCATTTTGCTCAAACTCGGTACGCTTATTTGAGGTATGATGGGCAGGTGATCGAGCGAAGGATTTTTTTTTTCGATGTATAATTTATATTTTTCGGCATGAAATAAAAATTTTCCAAAAATTCCAAATACCGTACTGATCTGCAATAGCGTTACATAAACGCGCCAGCCTAGAGAAAGACGGGACCAGTGGGGGGGCTCGACCGATAAGGGGGGGACAGACGAACCTTGCGAGTATCTTAGAAAGTTGCCGGCGAGTGCCTGCCACAATTTGACGGTATCCACAGGTGGAAATACCAGAATTCCCGTAGAAAGTCGAAGGTTGACCGCTACCGACGAACGCTGTCGCGGATTAGTTAGGCGAGGACGGTAATTCTTGAGCGGCTCACTCGCATAGTCCGCGCAAGGCCCTCAACATCACCGCGGATTTTTCGAAGAAACCCTCCATGGCCTGCTTGTTGAGGCTGTGCCGAAAGTTTCCCCGCGCCGTCGTGCTCGCCGCGAAATACCTGAAGATCGTCCTGGTGGCCCTTTTGCCCTTCTCCCTCTACGAAATCAACGAGTACATCGACAAGCAAATCTCGCCGATTCATTAATTCTTTTTTACAAAAATAGCCAAAATCCTAGAGAACCTCAAAGAAATCCTGCTGATCTACATCAAGTACGTCCTGTGCACCGTTTTCCTGACGGTCGTCACGTACCTGTACATGAAATATTTCACGAGGGAATTCGATTTTTGAACAGGAGCGACCGAAAATTGTGAAACTCTGTATTAGTGAAGTGAAATGTGCTGATTGTACGTACACCACAGGGAAAACACACCAAGAAACAAGAAACTTGTTCTAGTTAAACCACACACACACAAGTATACAGGTAAGCGAATTCTTTTTATAACACAATAACTGGTTATGTAAAGCTTCATATTTTTCGAAAGGAATTCAATAATTGGGTGTTATTAGAAGGAAAGTATTATGCAGGGATTAGAAAATCTTCTTTTGCATTGATCCACTCGAAGATTCGATATGTGAAAGTGAGTGAATTTTGATGCTATTCGGAACACGCTGTTAATTACCTGTTTAGATAATTTTATTAGGTGATTTAATTTAAACGTTGCAGGAAGATGGTGTTTACGGTTGTTTTTTATGATGATGATGACACATAAACCTATTTTTCTTTAAATTATAGTAAAATATCTACCGTGGGATTAATTTTAAAGCATTCCAAATTCCTCATCCCAATAAAATTTTAACCCATTTGTTTCCCCATCGTTCTCTTGTTTAGCAAACTAGATTAGACTACTAAGCAGTAAACGCGTAAATTCATAATAAGTCGAAAAAAATTCCGCAGTCGGGAATTGAACCCGCGCGTTGGACAACGCGAATAAATAACGGTCGAATGTACGCAAACTACAGATCTGTTATGGCGTATTGGTATTACCACCGGCCTGGCAAGCGGAGGGTCACGGGTTCGATTCCCGTCTGCAGACATATTTTTTTATTTTTTTTTTAAATTTGCATATTCATGGCTATTAAGAATAGCGTCCATAAAAACAATTGTCATTTTCTATATGGAAATAAAATTACAACAAACAAAACTTGGAAACTGGAAAATCGATAATCGCATCCAAAGATTTGAAGAAGTGTAAAAAAATAATTAAATAAATAATTAACTTCAAAAGCTCAAGATCCATCAACAAATAGTGTATTTTTAATTTCCCGTTAAAACAATTGCCATATCCTAGATGGAAACAAGACGGCAATGCTTCAAACTTGAAATTTAAAAATAAATAAATGCATTCAACGTTATAAAAAATTGTAAAAAAATATTCAACACACGAATTTACTTCAAAAGCTCAAGATCCATCAACAAATAATACATTTATAATTTTCCATTAAAACAATTGCCACATCCTAGATGGAAACAAAACGGCAATGCTTCAAAAATTTGAAATGTGAAAATAAAAAAACGCATTCAACGATATAAAAAATTGTAAAAAAATATTCAACACACGAATTTACTTCAAAAGCTCAAGATTCATCAACAAATAATGTATTTTCAATTTCCCATTAAAACAATTGCCATATCTTAGATGGAAACAAGACGGCAATGCTTCAAACTTGAAATGTGAAAATAAAAAAATGCATTCAACGTTATAAAAAATTGTAAAAAAATATTCAACACACGAATTTACTTCAAAAGCTCAAGATCCATCAACAAATAATACATTTATGATTTTCCATTAAAACAATTGCCATATCCTAGAAGGAAACAAAACGGCAATACTTCAAAAATTTGAAATGTGAAAATAGAAAAATGCAATCAACTTTATAAAAAATTGTAAAAAAATATTCAACACACGAATTTACTTCAAAAGCTCAAAATCCATCAACAAATAATGCATTTTCAATTTCCCATTAAAACAATTACCATATCCTAGAAGGAAACAAAACGGCAGTACTTAAAAATTTGAAATGTGAAAATAGAAAAATGCAATCAACGTTATAAAAAATTGTAAAAAAATATTCAATACACGAATTTACTTCAAAAGCTCAAGATTCATCAACAAATAATGTATTTTCAATTTACCATTAAAACAATTGCCATATCCTAGATGGAAGCAAGACGGCAATGCTTCAAACTTAAAATGTGAAAATAAAAAAATGCATTCAACGTTATAAAAAATTGTAAAAAAATATTCAACACACGAATTTACTTCAAAACCTCAAGATCCATCAACAAATAATGTATTTTCAATTTCCCAATAAAACAATCGCCATATCCTAGAAGGAAACAAAACGGCAATACTTCAAAAATTTGAAATGTGAAAATAAAAAAATGCATTCAACGTTATAAAAAATTGTAAAAAAATATTCAATACACGAATTTACTTCAAAAGCTCAAGATCTATTAACAAATAATGCATTTTCAATTTCCCAATAAAACAATCGCCATATCCTAGAAGGAAACAAAACAGCAATACTTCAAAAATTTGAAATGTGAAAATAGAAAAAAATGCATTCAACGATATAAAAAATTTGTAAAAAAATATTCAACGCACGAATTTACTTCAAAAGCTCAAGATCCATCAACAAATAATGTATTTTCAATTTACCATTAAAACAATTGCCATATCCTAGATGGAAGCAAAACGGCAATGCTTCAAACTTAAAATGTGAAAATTGAAAAATGCATTCAACGTTATAAAAAATTGTAAAAAAAATATTCAACAAACGAATTTACTTCAAAAGCTCAAGATTCATTAACAAATAATGTATTTTCAATTTCCCATTAAAACAATTGCCACATCCTAGATGGAAACAAAACAGCAATACTTCAAAAATTTGAAATGTGAAAATAGAAAAATGCATTCAACGTTATAAAAAATTGTAAAAAAATATTCAACACACGAATTTACTTCAAAAGCTCAAGTTTCATTAACAAATAGTGTATTTAGAATTTCCGATTAAAACAATTGCCATATCCTAGAAGGAAACAAAACGGCAATGGTTCAAAAATTTGAAATGTGAAAATAAAGAAATGCATTCATCGATATAAAAAATTGTAAAAAAATATTCAACGCACAAATTTACTCCAAAAGCTCAAGATCTGTCAACAAATAATGTATTTTCAATTTACCATTAAAACAATTGCCGTATCCTAGATGGAATCAAGACGGCAATGCTTCAAACTTAAAATCTGAAAATAAAAAAATGCTTTCAACGTTACAAAAAATTGTAAAAAAATATTCAACGCACGAATTTACTTCAAAAGCTCAAGATCCATCAACAAATAATGTATTTTCAACTTACCAATAAAACAATTGCCACATCCTAGAAGGAAACAAAACGGCAATACTTCAAAAATTTTAAATGTGAAAATAAAAAAATGCATTCAACGTTATAAAAAATTGTAAAAAAATATTCAACGCACGAATTTACTTCAAAAGCTCAAGATTCATTAATAAATAATATATTTTCAATTTTCCATTGAAACAATTGCCATTTACTAGATGGAAACAAAACGGCAATACTTCAAAAATTTGAAATGTGAAAATAGAAAAATGCAATCAACAATTTAAAAAATTGTAAAAAAATATTCAATACCCGAATTTGCTCAAGAACTTTACAAAAATAATGCATTTATGATTTACAATAAAAACAATTGCCATATTCTACGTGGAAACAAAACAGTAACGCTCCAAACTTAAAGTTGGCAGAAATTGTATTCAACGGTTTAAATTATTGTAAAAAAATAATCAAAGTGGGAATTTGCTTGTATATTTTCTAATTAACTTAAAATTCATTTAAAAAATTAATTATTAATTGGTATAATGTGGAGGTTGCTGTATACATCAAATCTATAGAATGTTTAATCGGATTTCGTAACGGAGGCCTTCGAGTAAATCGTTTTCACGAATAATGTTGAAACCGTTCACGATTGTTAAATATATAAAAAGAAAACACGATTGCGTTAAAATGATGTTATTGGATTGTAAATGATACACGGACGTTTCTGCGCATAAGTAAACGATTTTGAAACATCAAAAATTACGCTACGCACTTGATGAAACAAAATTGCAAGTAAGGGGTAGTTTGATAATTAAACGCTTGTTGTGGTTTCCATCAACAACCACATTTATAATTTAAGTTTCCTGATACGTTTTTATTGTCTATCTGTATAAATACATTTGAGGCAACCTCATCTGTTGCAGAAGCATTAAATAAATTCAATAAAGATGATAGTAGCCTGAATATATGAATATTCAGACTACTTTATTTATTTATCTCTATGTTTTACATTAATGTAGAAACGCAGGTCAGCGAAGGAAAACGTAGAATATTGTTGACTTTAGGGTTATGTCATTTTAGATGTGATTCTGTGTATAAACTATTTATTATTATTATTATTTTATACTTATTTGGTATGGATCTACTAAGCTGAATTGATGTCACTGTCCCCGAAATATATATATTTTTTAGTTAAAATAATTGGCGCAGTCGGTAGGATACCCAAAGGTACCGTGAAAGAATATAAGAGCCTCGTTTATTTTTAAAATTTATTGGTGTGTAAAGAAACTAACAATATTATCAATAAATATTTTTCAGTTGATGGGCAATTGGTCTTTTTGTCTCATGTTTTTTTTTAATTCATTTATTACAACGTAATATTAATAATTTTACTTGAATATGAATCTTGAAATGAACATCAACAATCAATTACGTCGTAGGCGAGAGCTGAGCAATTAGTGCCACTATTGTTAATCATTCTTTCGACACATCAGGAATTAATGTACGTCCGATGTAGTCAAATATTTTTCAATGGAATGCGTCCGTATTGCAATTATGCAAAACGTCGACCTTAATCTTTTCTCAAACTTTCTAAAATCCGAGTGCAAATTTTTTTTCAGGCCGCCTGCTATTGCAGTTACGAAAACTGATAATCGTAAACGGCACTGCGGTGTGATAATTAAACAAGTGATATATTGCAACACCGAACATGTTAAATAATGTTTGGAGGAATTGAGCATTGGTGAAAGGTGTAATAATCATAAATTATTAAGTAATTACAAATGGATTTTTTTGCGTTTTAGAAAAAATCAGACAAAATTGTCCAAATTATTAAATTAACAAGTTAGAAGAGGAGTTAACCATTGATGAAAGGTGTAATAATCATAAATTATAAGTAATTATTAATGGATAATTTTTTACGGAGTTTTAGATAAAAAAAAAAAAATTTCAATATTTATTATAAAAATCAGACAAAATTGTCCAAATTATTAAATTAACAAGTTAGAAGAGGAATTAACCATTGATGAAAGGTGTAATAATCATAAATTATAAGTAATTATTAATGGATAATTTTTTACGGAGTTTTAGATAAAAAAAAATTTTTTCAATATTTATTATAAAAATCAGACAAAATTGTCCAAATTATTAAATTAACAAGTTAGAAGAGGAATTAACCATTGATGAAAGGTGTAATAATCATAAATTATAAGTAATTATTAATGGATAATTTTTTACGGAGTTTTAGATAAAAAATTTTTTTTTCAATATTTATTAGAAAAATCAGACAAAATTGTCCAAATTATTAAATTAACAAGTTAGAAGAGGAGTTAACCATTGATGAAAGGTGTAATAATCATAAATTATAAGTAATTATGAATGGATAATTTTTTTTACCAAGTTTTAGATTTTAATTTTTTTTTCAATATTTATTTGAAAAATCAGACAGAATTGTCCAAATTAATAAATTAACAAGTTAGAAGAGGAGTTAACCATTGATGAAAGGTGTAATAATCATAAATTATAAGTAATTATGAATGGATAATTTTTTTTACCAAGTTTTAGATTTTAATTTTTTTTTCAATATTTATTTGAAAAATCAGACAGAATTGTCCAAATTAATAAATTAACAAGTTAGAAGAGGAGTTAACCATTGATGAAAGGTGTAATAATCATAAATTATAAGTAATTATGAGTGGATAATTTTTTTTTACGAAGTTTTACATTTAAATTTTTTTTCAATATTTATTTGAAAAATGAGACAAAATTGTCCAAATTATTAAATTAACAAGTTAGAAGAGGACTTAACCATTGATGAAAGGTGTAATAATCATAAATTATAAGTAATTATTAATGGATAATTTTTTACGGAGTTTTAGATAAATTTTTTTTTTTTCAATATCTATACGAAAAATCGGACAATATTTTCCAAATTATTAAATTAACAAGTTGGAAGAGGAGTCAACCATTGATGAAAGGTGTAATAATAATAAATTATAAGTAATTATAAATGGATAATTTTTTACGGAGTTTTAGATGAAAAATTTTTTTTTCAATATTTATTAGAAAAATCAGACAAAATTGTCCAAATTATTAAATTAACAAGTTAGAAGAGGACTTAACCATTGATGAAAGGTGTAATAATCATAAATTATAAGTAATTATTAATGGATAATTTTTTACGGAGTTTTAGATAAAAAAATTTTTTTTCAATATTTATTAGAAAAATCGGACAATATTTTCCAAATTATTAAATTAACAAGTTGGAAGAGGAGTCAACCATTGATGAAAGGTGTAATAATAATAAATTATAAGTAATTATAAATGGATAATTTTTTACGGAGTTTTAGACGAAAAAAATTTTTTTCAATATTTATTAGAAAAATCAGACAAAATTTCTCAAAAATTACCAACATTTAGTAACCTTTTGCTAAAGCTATATTCGCAGAAAAATAACTATTTTCTACAGATAGCGTCACTTTACGCCAACTAAAATATCTCGCGGAAGGGTCCAGCTCATACGTAATTGCGTTCTTATTTTTCAAGTTAAATTAATTTGGCTTAACGGATTTTATTACTAAAGAATCAACCTGTGCCTCTATAGTAAAACATTTTAAATTTTCATAGTTAATTTAAATTTTATTTAATGTTGAAAATACTTATTTTATAACACTAAATTAACCACTTATAAAAAATATAATTCTTTAGAAGCCAACATTCATCCTTCATGTAACCTTGTGTAAAATATTATTACATAATTTTCATCAATCACGCCACAATCAGTTAAGAGCCGACTGCAAAAAAAAAGCAAATTTTTCGTATGAGCCGTAAAAGAACATAGAAAAATATAATTCTTTAGAAGCCAATATTCATGCTTTATGCAACCCAGTGTAAAATATCATTACATAATTTTTCTCGATCAGTTAAGAGCTGAGTTTTTTTTCGAACGAGCCTTAGAAGAATTCACATATTAAATTTTCGAAATTTTTCGTGATTTTATTTAAATACAAATCTAGAGATGACAACTTTCCATTTCTTTTTACTGGTCAGAAATATAGAACGAAATTTGAATAAGGCCATAAACACGAGCATTCTCGCGTTTGGCATTTGCATGCGTTAGTGTGTGTCTTCATTCTTTTTTTCGTATTGAAAGTCTAAATGGTCGTTTTGTCTCATCTTAAGTAATTTCTCTGACCAAATGTCACTGCGGAGATATCTCTCCATAAATTGCCTACTTAACATCGTGCGAAGTGATTTAATTGCTCGTAATTAGTTTCTGGGTAACTTTAATTGCGTTTGCGTAAGTGGACTAGATTTGAAATTGTTTTTATTGGGGTTTTATTTTATTTTAGTTAAATATATATAATCCATTTTTTAATGAAAAAACTTCTAAACAGTTATGAAGTGTTCAATCAATTTGACAGAAGCCAACAGATCAACAGCGCATCTTTTTTTTTAATTTCATGGCAACCATTATTTTCGTGGAAATGGTCATTTTTGTTTTATTATTTTTTCAGGTTTTTATAAATGTAAAACATAAATAATAACATGACTGCATGCAGAAATTTTTACTCTACAAAAAATGTTAATTGTAAAGAATTTGTTTTTAATCCTATTAAAAATTTCAATGCATCATGGATAAGTACTTCAAAGTGTTGAAGTTGTATAATTAAACTAATTGGAGTGTGAATGTGCGAATAGCGATCGCGGAATAAAATGTTGAGTATGTAAAGATATTCCAATTCAGTTTCATTAATGATTTACAATTCAGAGCACATTTGGACTGGAACTGGACACGGCTTTCATTTGTTTCTAGTGATTGCTCAGAATGGCTATTTCGCTTTTTATGTATTTACGAATTTGTACAAACCTCAATTTTTTGTTTGTTTTAACGTTTTTAAAAATAATATTAAATTTAATATGGGTATTGTTGATAAGCAATGACAAGACTAAAAACTTGCCTTTGTTTGCAATGTGTACGCGATTATGTTTACCAACTGCTCGAACTTAGTTTTTACCATCAAAACAAAATTTAGTTTTATGTCGGATATTTTGTCATTTTTATGGACTTAAACGTGGTTTTCTTTTTGGCAGTTTGACTCAACAGCTGCCTTAGATCAAATCGCGAGTTCGGCTTTTATCAAATTTACAGGCAATCACGTTTTCATTCAAAATAAAACAAATATCCGATGATAATCCAATGCACGTGCAAAAAAACTGCATTTAAATTAGCCGAGTAAGCGGTTTTGCAGGTGGATTGAAAGGTAGATAAAACTTTGCAAGTGGATACAAGTTTGCACGCCTATAAAATGATAGGTACAACTTTGCAAGTGGATAAATTTTATTTTTCTTCCTCATGATTTAACCGATTTAAAATTATATATAGTTCTGCTTTATTCGTTAAATTATCCAGACAAATACCACTTGCGATTTTAATTTAAGCACAATAAATTTGTATTTTAAGCAAGTTTCTCGAATGAATTGGGAATACGCAATATTTTATTTCAATTTATTCACGACATTTGTGTCGATTCAATTCAGCTTTATTGTGTTCATTTCTAAATAAGTGTTATTTATTTAATTGGCGTTGTTCTATCCAAGTTCTTTTGTTAGATTTGTTTGTTAGTATTTCAGCATAGCACGTCAAGCTGGGACTAACAGGAGAATTTATAACTTCGTCTTCTTCACTTCAACTTTTTTTGTATGTATATGTAAAATGGTGAATCCGTTAATGAATGAATGAAAAAAATAGATTGTAGTATTTTTACAAAACAACCTAATTATTTACAAATCTTAAGGATTAATTATTTATTTATTTTTATTATTATTATATTATTTTTGCACTGTTAATAAAGTATATGTGACACATTTTCACTTTCCATTAAACGAATCGCAGAACACGTTTTGATGTCCCGAAGACACAAAGCCGTTCTCGTCGATGTACCTATAAAAGATGATTTATTGCGTCATAAATCCGCGGTTGTCGGATAAATCTTGTCATTGTTTGCCATCGACGTGACGACCTCAATTAAATCGTTATGTCGAAACCGAAAATTTTGCAACCGCTTTATGAAGACTCGAATACACGTACATTCAGAAGCTCACGTAAGTATTTCGATAATAAAATGGTTTGTTTTCTTACGTTAATTTAAGGTTTTTAACATATTTGAATGTCCTTTTGGTGAATCGAGTCGACACATTGTTTCCAACTCGGTACACGTTGCCAAAGTAGGCGTTTTTTTGCCCAAAAACGTGTTTTTCTTGTTCGGGGCTTTAAGGGTTCGAAAAGGGATCATTCCAATCTGAGTTTACCGCCTTAAAGTAGAGATTTTTTCCCTTATCAAATTTGGTTGAAAAGTCGCCGAGTTATAACTTCAAAATGCACTTTTTTTTCAAACAGCCATAGCTTGGTGCCAAATCGTCGTAGGAACTCCGTTCTTCGAGTCCTGCATAGGGAATTGATCAGATTTTAATGCCTTTATGGTGGATCGAGTCGACAAAAATTTTCCAACTCCATAGACATCGTCAAAGTTGAAAATGGTTTCCTGAAAAAACATTTTTTTTCACAGGGGTGCTAGAGGGGGGCGAAAGGGGTTACGCTTACGTTCGCTTTAAAGAATACACTTCAAAGTTTTTCTCTCTTAAAGATTCATCAAAATCGATTGAAAATACGCCGAGTTATGGCGGTTTGAAAATGGTCAAAATTTCACGAATTTGAAGTGTTTCATTTTTTCCTCCTCCAGTGTATATTTCACCGCAGGTATTCGCAACTGAGACACTGTTCAACTGAAGTTAGCTGTTTACTAAAATTGTTAATATAAAGATCGTCGTCATGGTGAAGGTAAATTAATTTTTTATCCACTTGCAAATGTTGTTGTCGTCCCTTTTTAAATAAACATGTTTATACATGAATTGAATTATCATTAATATATTATTTGAAGGGCCGAAAGATCGCTTTGGACATTTCACTACCATATCTGTTATATTGTTATTTGTTATTCATGAAATAATTCATTAAAAACCTGAAAGATATTTACGCGACACTTGAAGATTGTGGCCAATGTTAATTATTTTTAAACGGAGCTCAATTAAACCGGAAACGCAACGTCTATAGCCTTGCCTTTTGAATTTCTAGATACTGTCACAAGTTATCCTCGATCGGAACCACTAAAGCCCACAAATCGAGTTCAAGTTCCGCAATTATATAATTTAATTTCCTGTTCCTGCATTCAAATTTTTCTCACTCAATATGCAACCAAATACTGTCGTAAAACCGACTTATTTCAAGATTTTACAAAACATAGTACTCCTAATATTTAACATGCATAAATTTATGGAATTTCAAGATTTTACAAAAAAAAACACAGTAATATTTAACATGCATAGATTTATGGCAAACTAGTGTAAGCTTTTGCTTATTTTAAAAACATCTGCAATGTCCTCATTCAGAAAACTGATGCATTGCCTCTTAAGATACATTGTTTCAAACAGTAAGTACATTTGGACTGCGTGTACTGCTTTTAAATTTAAAAAAAATCTGGCATTTGAAACGACTGTACGATTACCGAATCGTCTTGCACGTAATTGCATATTTCTTGTGCATGTACCAGAAAAGCCGTTAAATTATTATGTCATAACATTTCCATACGGGTGAATGATGTGATGTCAACAATGTACAAAATTCTAAGAATGACCCTCTCCTTTACTCGAATGAAAGTAAAAGTGTGGTCCGTTATTTCCAACAATTTCCTGTTGCTGCATGTTAAACAAGAGTCGAAAATTGTCATCGATTATTTCTTTTCAGTAGAATGCGACAATCTGGTTACTTCAAAAAGTTAACCAATGCACCAGGTACGATTGAACGGGTCTTCGGTTCTTGAGCATGGATCAAGAGATTACCGAATATCATACAATTGCAAATACAATTTGGATAAGTCTCAGTTTTGGATAAACTATTTTTTGCAGCTATGCTAAAGGTATATAGCAAAACTTCAATTTGTTAGAATATGTTAAGCAGAAAAAAATGTTTTGCTAGTTCGGATTCTAAAAAAAAAATAAGAACACGTATTTAGATTTCAATTGCTTTCTGAATATATTATATTTTACAGCTGTAAGAAAAATATTTACTTGCTGAAATACCTTTAGTAGGAAGAAAGTTATAACGGTTAAAAGCAGAATACACGATGCTAACTAAACTTTAAATTCAAGCCAGAAAAATGATAGAATATTCAAAAACAAAAATTCCGATTGCAGCAGTTATTGGCAATTCTTTCTACCCTTTAAAATTTGAATACACACCAATGACTTAAATTACAATTAGATTAATGACTATTACCAAGCAGCAATTATTAATAAAACTGAATTAAAAAAATCACTTTATTTTGACCAGGTTATTTTTTTTTAATTCGGTACAATTACATAGACTACTTTGCGTTTGGCCAAAAGAAAAATTAACAACAAGAGCACTTTCGACAAAATTCCCACGACGACGCCACCATTTAGTGCAAAACGAATTTTTCCTGTTCCGCAATTAATTCCAACCCAGATGATCTGAATTCGAGGTAAAAGAGGTTCGTTAACGAAATCAGGACCCGGCCACGAAAATGGCCTAATGGACTTTCTAAACGACGATGGCGAGCTTCGAGAATTCGTGCACGCACGGCAATTAAGGCGGCAAAAGTGTGTGTGGCGTTTAATGGCACGATGTTTTGCAGCAACTGGAGCATGTGCATAATGAAAAGAGGAACTTTTTAATAGATTGATAAATATTTCGTCACAGTCCGCGAAAGTAGGGCAATGGGTTAGAGATTTTTTTAAGCGGAATTCCTTTGATTACAATAATGTCCAAAAAAATTTTGAGACAGATTTAAACGAAATTCCTTCATTACAATACTGTCCAAGAAATGTTGAGATAGAGATTTAAACGAAATTCCTTGATTGTCCAAATAATTGACATTATTGTATGCCAAAAAAATGTTAAGGCAGAGATTTAAACGAAATTTCTTGTTTAGAATACAATAATGTCCAAAAATTGTTGCGGCAGAGATTTAGACGAAATTCTTTGATGATATTATTGTATGTCCAAAGAATGTTAAGACAGAGATTTAAGCGAAATTTATTAATTACAATAATGCCCAAAAAATATTGAGACGAAGATTTAAACGAAATTCTTTGACGATATCATTGTTTGTCCAAAGAATGTTGAGACAGAGATTTAAGCAGAATTCCTTAATTACAATCAATAATGCCCAAAAAATATTGAGACGAAGATTTAAACAAAATTCCTTGTTTACAATAAAATAATGTTCAAAAATTGTTGAGGCATAGATTTAAAGGAAATTATTTGTTGATATCATTGTATGTTCAAAGAATGTTGAGACAGAGATTTAAGCGAAATTCCTTAATTACAATCAATAATGCCCAAAAAATATTGAGACGAAGATTTAAACGAAATTCCTTGTTTACAATAAAATAATGTCCAAAAATTATTGAGGCAGAGATTTAAAGGAAATTATTTGATGATATCATTGTATGTCCAAAGAATGTTAAGACGGAGATTTAAGCGGAATTCCTTAATTACAATAATGTTCAAAAAATATTGAGACGAAGATTTAAACGAAATTCCTTCTTTACAATAAAATAATGTCCAAAAATTGTTGAGGCAGAGATTTAAACGAAATTCTTTGATGATATCATTGTATGTCCAAAGAATGTTGAGACAGAGATTTAAGCGGAATTCCTTAATTCCAATAATGTCCAAAAAATGTTGAGACGAAGATTTAAACGAAATTTCTTGTTTACAATAAAATAATGTCCAAAAATTGTTGAGGCAGAGATTTAAATGAAATTCTTTGATAATATCACTGTATGTCCAAAGAATGTTGACACAGAGATTTAAACGAAATTCCTTGTTTACAATAAAATAATGTCCAAAAATTGTTGCGGCAGAGATTTAAATGAAATTCTTTGATGATATCATTGTATGTCTAAAGAATGTTAAGACAGAGATTTAAGCGGAATTCCTTAATTACGATAATGTCCAAAAAATATTGAGACGAAGATTTAAACAAAATTCCTTGTTTACAATAAAATAATGTCCAAAAATTGTTGAGGCAGAGATTTAAACGAAATTCTTTGATGATATCATTGTATGTCCAAAGAATGTTGAGACAGAGATTTAAGCGGAATTCCTTAATTCCAATATTGTCCAAAAACTGTGGAGGCTGAAATTTAAACGAAATTTCTTGATGGCATTATGTCCAAAACATGTTGAAGCGAAAAAATAGCATTCCCATTGTACAAATAAAACAGTCTCTGGTTTATAATTATGTTAGACAAATATTGAGTTAAATACTCCTAATATATAATAAATCCTGTGTGTGATATCAACAAAGTGTGGTTCCTGATTCAAGATGAATCACAAAGTAATGGCTTCAAGCATTAAACAAAAAAATGTACCTAAAAACAGTACACCCCCTCGTATTCAGTTATATTACAAAGATGTTAAGGCGAAGAAATATTCCATTGACTCTACAAATAACAGAACTATTACTTGCATTACTTGCAAAATATCATACAGGGTGTTGAATTGCGAAGCGGGCCATAGGGATTTACAAGTAAAATTTTCACTCTCCTAATTATTTGACATCATCGGTTTTCATACATTATTTTTAAAGATTTTTAAGCTGAATCATTTGGTACCTTACTCAATGGTTTCTGCAGAGTATTTACCGAGATATTTGCAAAAAACTTTACACTTATTTCGAATTAAAAACAAAAGTTTGCCATGAAATCATAATGGCCGATATTTCATTTTGTTCTAAAAAGTGACGATAGATGTCACATTACGGCTGTGTATTATACACAGAAAAAGTATTTATAAGTAAATGGTTTTACTCAGGTACTGTTTAAGAAGTGCAAGTGATTTGTTTAGTGTTAAATTTCCGGAGAAGGCGATATGCAGCTAAAGTACTATTCAATGAGTATTAAAAATAATGTAAGTAGACCGATATTATAAAATAATTAAGGGAACCAATTGTAACACATTTTAAATTTAGAAAGTGAAGTAGTAATTATTAATTAAATTGAACTTTTGCGTCCTTCGGAAATTCACGTACAGTTCTTAAATAGTACTTGAGTAAAACGTTTTAATCATAAATACGTTTTCTTGTGTAGAATACACGGCCAATTGTAAATCGTAATGTGACATCTACCGTCACTTTTTAGAACAAAATGAAATATCCGCCATTATGATTTCATGGCAAACCTTTGTTTTTAATTCAAAATAGTTGTAAAGCTTTTTGCAAATATCTCGGTAAATACTCTGCAGAAAGTATTGAGTAAGGTACCAAATGATTCAGCTTAAAAAGCTTTAAAAATATGTACAAAGACCGATGATGTCAAATAATTAGAGGAGCCAATATTAACACATTTCAAATTTTACAGTAAATCCCAATGGCTCGCTTCGCAATTCAACAGCCTTTATATAAATTTGCATCATTCCTAACAGCTTTTATCCCGTTATATTGGGCAAAACGATAAATGTCTCGGCTTAGACCTAACACGTAACATCATTTATCGCCTATGCACGCGTATAAATTGTTCGATATTATTCGCAATGTGGATATTATTATTTAGATATGGTCAGGTGTTCGCATGAAGAAACTGTTTATATATATTGTTCGTTAAGAGCGATTTGCAAAGGTTACGAAACGCTGGGAAGACGAAGAAGAATAGTTGACCTTCTGAAGCTTCGGAATATAAATGACATCCTGGAAATTGCATGTGCGGTTACTTGTTACGTGTTATTACTTTTAAACTGTACAAATAAAATAAAATGCTAAAAAGAGTATTCAAATAACAATAATAATAATAAACACACTTTATTGAAACTTTGCGAGTTGCAAATGGCCGTCGACCGAAAGTCTTTCAGTCTACAAATAATATTCAGAGTAAATAAATATGGTACTTCCAGATACGTATTTTTTTTTATTTTCTGAATCAATTTAAACCTTATAAGATGATGGATTTAAACTCCCAAATTCAAATACTATTATTATAAATTAAAGAATTCTCGAAGGTATTAGAAACTAACATTTTCAAACCAAAATATTCCAAAAAATGCATTCTTTATAGCATACCGTATGAGCAACGCTAGAGATTTAACGTTAGCTCCCAATAAAATCGCCGTTAACGTTGCAAATTAACAACAAACAAAGTTTGGTATAGGGTGCTGACCTTGACATGCTAGAGTTGTAAACGCCAACAAATAAAAATAACTCACTGCAATTAGAGCCAACACCGGACTTAAAGAGTGAAGACAAATTTTACAACAAATAGAAAAGTAAGTAGCATTCTAAGACCATCAATTGTACAAGCTACTATGACCTAAGTAGATAATTATTATTACCAAAAAGCAATGCCAAAAAAGTCATCCTAGAGACAACCACAAGTTTCCCAATTGGACAATTGCCCAGCTTGTTCAAAATAACCGTAAAATTGGTTGCGACCCCAACACCAGACTTGAAGAGCGTAGACAAGTTTAACAACAGAAGAACAAATAGAAAAATAAGCATTCTAAAATCATCACTTATGACTTAAGTGGACAATTATTATTACCAAAAAGCAATGTCAAAAAATCCATTCTACAAATTTCTCAATTGGATAATTAACACCTTGTTCCACCGGCAAATTGGTTGCGAACGTTGTTCGGCGATATCGTAAACAATGGTATTCGTGATTTCTGGTGAATGCCAAACCCGCCCATTGTGTTTTGGGCGAAGCCCACCATTCCCCGAACCTCCGCAAAACAATACCCGATAAATTATTCATTGCAATATTATCTGCACACAAAAAAAATACTGCTTTGCCGAATACTACATTCGGTTATTGACTCCCTTCTGTAATCTAAATCAATTCTTTAAAATAACGGTGTCGAAAGCAATCTTGATAAACAAAGTTAATAATATCTAATATGTAGGATAATTAGATATTATTATCAAGATGGCTTTCGTCACCGTTATTTTGAAGAATTGATTTAGATTACAGAAGATACCCCCTAGTATCAAAATTTGCGTTTAAATTTTTAGAGAACTACAAAAAGTTTATTAGTGTGGCAAACAGAAAAATAATTGTAGCTGAAGAAAAAAATAGAAACTTTGAATAAATGTTATTTTTTTTAGAAAGAGATTCATACTTTACATTAGATAAAGACGAAAGTAGCCTGAATATATAAACATTCAACCTGTTCGTAACTCTTCTGCAAGAAGCGAGGTTGTCTCAAATTTATTGACTCGTACTCTCTCTAAATACAATGATTTATTTTTAAGTTATTTTTTTTTCAAGAAATATACACACATCAAAATCTTTATTCAAAGAAATAAACATACATTATATTTTGATACATAAATAACTGAGGGGTACAGTCTGGGCTATCGGCCATCGGTCTTTCTGCTCAAGAAATATACAAAATTAATATCATCAATAAAAATTGCTCCAAAATTTATGATTCGGTAAAAAAATGTATTTCGCACTAGACTAGTAGCATGGAACACCTGAAACATCTTGCAAAATATTTAACAAAATAATAATTAGGCTTCAACATTCCCCACTGCACTGATGATAAACTTGTCTGAAGTTTGCCGTTGATGAGGAATTAAATTAAAAAATATACCTTAGCTTAGTGCATATAAAGTTATCCAAAGACGAGTAGTATTTACCATCAATACTTGCGTGCAGAGCATATGAAAGTACTCTAATGAATATTAATAAAAACGTGCGCTTCCTCTAAAATTATTCCAAGCGGATTTCAATACGCTTCGCTTCCTAGACACCTCTACTCAGGAATTCCTCAGAGGGCAAAAATTATTTGTAAACTCGATCACCTTCATTCCACCACGAGACCAGTAAAAGAGGAAAAAAAAATAGTCGATCACGCCCAATACACGTCGGTGCAAGCTGGAAGGCAGGCGGTTTGCAAGAAAGACCTTGGGGAGGGAAGGAGCCAGATCGAATTCCGTTGAGGTCGACTACGAGGATGTGGTGTTTTCAATTTGCACAGGAAGGAATTTGCGTAGAACGTAAAATATTTTTTTTTGTTATTGGAATTAATTTTCGGTTCCGGAAACTGTAAACTGGTAATTAAAACGCCGGGATATGCTAATTAAAGAATGGGAAGAATGTAATCTGGATGTCTGGTGTTGCCCAAATAAGGTTGACAAGACTTTCAAATTCATTGAAAAATAAATTCAATAAAACGAAATATAGCCTGAATATCTGAATATTCAACCTGTTCGTAACTCTGCAAGCAAAATTAAGTCTTACTAATTGAAAAAATTTGTTGAATTTTAGTTATGATTGCAATTAAAATGACAACCCTAACTTATTCCAAAGTCAATGCCTGCTCTTCAATTTTTGAGAAACTTCAAATAACTCCCACAACAAAAAATAATGTGACAAGTGTGACACATCATAAGTTTTGGGAGGTGAAAATCTACTCGAGGAAAAAATAAAAAATCCAGGTTCGATTTAAGAAAAAATAAAGTTAATACGAGTATCAAATGAATCATTGAATGACTTGTTTAATTCGTTTTTAACAGTTCAATTGCAATTAACACGTCAATCTTAACTTATTTCAAAGTCAATACCTGCTCTTTAATTTTTAGGAAACTTTAAAGAACTCTTACAGCAAACAATTTTGTGGACACATCAAACTAATTTGAAAAAATGAAATCAAAAATCCAGGTCCGTGTATAAAAAAATTAAGTTAATGTGGGAAAACTTTCAAATTAATTGAATGACTTGTTTAATTTGGTTTTAACAGTTGAATTGCAATTAAGATGGCAATCCTAACTTATTTCAAAGTCATTGCTCTTTAATTTTTTAAAAACTTCAAATAATTCCTACAGTACATAATTTTGTGACACATCAAACTAATTTGAGAGATTAAAATCTACTCAAGAAAGAAATAAAAATCCAGGTCGGTATTTAAAAAAATAAATTTAATGTGGATATCTAAATAATGAAGACTTCAAATTCATTGAATGCTTTATTTAATTTGTTCCTAACAGTTGATTTTTTTTTAATTGCAAAATGACAATCCTAACTTACTTCAAAGTACTACTTTGTTATGGAAACGTCAAGAACCTTCTCAGTTTAATCGACCTCTGTCTTTGGGTAATTATAATGAGGAACAAGGAACAAGTTTTTTTTTAATATTTAATTTTTGGTATTTAGCATGAATTACTCATTTGAACTTTAATTACAAACCCAAACAGCGAACGCGTCTGATTTATTCCACGAATCCGCTCGAAGTAAATGTCCCATTAGCATTATTGCCATCAACAATCGTTCTCTATTAACATAAATAGCACCTGTTCCGGCTAGCAGCCTTTGGGGTTTTGTTTTGGTACGTTGGTGGAAACTTAAACAGATTATGTTTTACTCGGAAATTATTGATTGGTGGGTAAATACTGTTAACCGGTGTCATTACTGAAAGACGTATTGTAGGTGGTCTCAATTTGGTTACATTTTTTGCCTTCTAACACCATAAGCATTCCATTTTGGAGGCACAGGAGAAATTGTTTTTTTTTTGTTAAAGTTAGCAATGCTAAAGTGGCGGAATCTATTGCCACTGATTGACATCAACTTGGTTTTGTTGATCCACCTCAAACGATATGGTACGCGTTATATTAATTAATAATTCGTTTTCTAACGAAGTCAAGTTGACTACTAGATATATCTTACCATAAATTTCGACACGAAAATAAAAAATTGCACTTTTTACAACGTTTGAAGTTTTCAAAATCGTCATTTTGATTTTTAAAATTGCACACCTGCTATACGCGTTGTTCGATTTTCATGATTCTAACGTAAAAGTATGCAGAATTTAGTGCACTTTAAAAACTGATCAAGAAATGTTTTCGTGGAATGAACGCAAAACGTCCATATTGCACGTTTTCAGAGTGCAAAGATTTAAAATTGGGATTTTAGTTTTTGAAATTGCACAACTGCCAAACGTGTTGTTCAATTTTGATGATTCAGACGTCAACATATAGAGAATTTAGTGTTATTTCAAAGCATGCTACGAACTTTTTCTCATGCAATTAACACGTTTGAAGTTTTTGAAATCTTGACTTTGATTTTTGATTTTGGACAACTGCCGAAGTGTTTTTAGATTTTGATGATTCAGCATCAGAATGTTTAGAATTTAAAATTTTATAAATTCTTCACTATTTGACGTTAGAATCATCAAAATCGCTTTTTTTGTATCGCTCTAAATTTTTGAAATCATGATTTTGATTTTTGAAATTGCACAACTGCTAAACGCTCTGTTCGATTTTGATGATTCTAACGTCAACAAGTGCAGAATTTCGTGCCATTTAAAAACTGATCAAAAATGTTTTCGTAAAATTAACGCAAAACGTCTTTATTTCATGTTTTCAGAGTCCAAAGATTTAAAATTACGATTTTAGTTTTTGAGATTGCACAACTGCCAAACGCGTTGTTCAATTTTGATGATTCGCACGCTAAAATTTAGCGAATTTTGTGTTATTTCAAAACGTGCTACGAAATTTTCTCGTGGAATTAATATAAAATGCAAAAATCGCACTTTTTTAACGTTTGAAGTTTTTGAAATCGTGATTTTAATTTTTGAAATTGCACAACTGTCAAACAGGTTTTAATTGATGAGACGGTAAAATATGGTGAATTTAGTATAATCTTAAAACGGATTACAAAATTTTCTCGTGAAGTCGCAAATGGGGGGGGGGGGGGGGGGTCAATGGGTGCAATAGTCCTACATTTTTGTCGTTTGTCGTGACCTTTACGAAAATGTCAGCTGTGGCATTTAAAAAAATAAATTCGTATTTTTCATTACATTTTTTCGAATATTTGTTTCGAGCATAGAAACGTAAATTAAATAAATCACTTACTCTGAATTTAGTTTCCATGACAATTGCGATTGCGTCGTTTACTCGGATAAAATGCAATGATAATTGGTGTCAATGCTGTTATATTTATTAACTTGTGTGCTGCAATTACTTTTACTTCGTACACATGTTCCGTTACAAACTAGGTTTTCCATGGACCATCGAGACTGACCATTATTCGAGCTTTAAATCATAAATTGCGTACGTGGGACTTCATTATTCTCGAGAATAGAAATTCGCAACAGGAAAGTGCATCTCTTCAGTACGATGGTATATTTGACTTTCAAACATAATAATTTAATGTCTCGTGATATAGAGCCAAGGAGCCATGGCACTACTTCTAGTTTCAAGCTCAGCAAGAATTTTTAATTATTTGTTAAAACACTTTTTCTCCAGTTACTTTGATCTACGAAGATTAATCGTTCTTTCTTTCTTCAGAAGGGGGTGGGGGGTATATCGTATAGGTGGTTATCACCAACATGTTCCACAAGCCGCCACTGAAATTAAGTACAGTTTTTTAAAATCCACGAGTTTTTTAATTTTCGAATTGTGTAATACTCGAGCAAAAATAATAAAAGAAAATATAAAACGTGTCGAAGAATTTCTACAAAAATTAAATTAGATTTGCAAATCATCGTTTTATCAAACTAAATAGAGTTTTTGAAAATCCACTCAATATTTCGTGAGTTGTGAATTTTTGAAAATTTTAGATCTCGAATTGTGTAATACGCGAATTAAAAATTTAAAAAAATATATAAAACGTGTCGGCGAAATTCTACAAAAATTAAATTAGATTTGCAAATCATCGTTTTATCAAACTAAATGGAGTTTTTGAAAATCCACCCATTATTTCGTGAGTTGTGAATTTTTGAAAATTTTAGATCTCGAATTGTGTAATACTCGAATTAAAAATTTAAAAAAATATATAAAACGTGTCGGCGAAATTCTACAAAAATTAAATTAGATTTGCAAATCATCGTTTTATCAAACTAAATAGAGTTTTTGAAAATCCACCAATTATTTCATGAGTTGTGAATTTTTGAAAATTTTAGATCTCGAATTGTGTAATACTCGAATTAAAAATTTAAAAAATATATAAAACGTGTCGGCGAAATTCTACAAAAATTAAATTAGATTTGCAAATCATCGTTTTATCAAACTAAATGGAGTTTTTGAAAATCCACCCATTATTTCGTGAGTTGTGAATTTTTGAAAATTTTAGATCTCGAATTGTGTAATATTTGAATTAAAAATTTAAAAAATATATAAAACGTGTCGGCGAAATTCTACAAAAATTAAATTAGATTTGCAAATCATCGTTTTATCAAACTAAATAGAGTTTTTGAAAATCCACCAATTATTTCGTGAGTTGTGAATTTTTGAAAATTTTAGATCTCGATTTGTATAATACTCGAGTTAAAAATTTAAAAAAATATATAAAACATGTCTACTAAATTCTACAAAAGTTAAATTAGATTTGCAAATCATCGTTTTATCAAATTAAATAGAGTTTTTTAAAATTTACCCATTATTTCGTGAGTTGTGAAGTTTTGAAAATTTTAGATCTCGAATTGTGTAATATTTGAATTAAAAATTTAAAAAATATATAAAACGTGTCGGCGAAATTCTACAAAAATTAAATTAGATTTGCAAATCATCGTTTTATCAAACTAAATGGAGTTTTTGAAAATCCACCCATTATTTCGTGAGTTGTGAATTTTTGAAAATTTTAGATCTCGAATTGTATAATATTTGAATTAAAAATTTAAAAAATATAAAAAACGTGTCGGCGAAATTCTACAAAAATTAAATTAGATTTGCAAATCATCGTTTTATCAAACTAAATAGAGTTTTTAAAAATCCACCAATTATTTCGTGAGTTGTGAATTTTTGAAAATTTTAGATCTCGATTTGTATAATACTCGAGTTAAAAATTTAAAAAAATATATAAAACATGTCTACTAAATTCTACAAAAGTTAAATTAGATTTGCAAATCATCGTTTTATCAAACTAAATAGAGTTTTTGAAAATCCACCAATTATTTCGTGAGTTGTGAATTTTTGAAAATTTTAGATCTCGATTTGTATAATACTCGAGTTAAAAATTTAAAAAAATATATAAAACATGTCTACTAAATTCTACAAAAGTTAAATTAGATTTGCAAATCATCGTTTTATCAAATTAAATAGAGTTTTTTTTAAATTTACCCATTATTTCGTGAGTTGTGAAGTTTTGAAAATTTTAGATCTCGAATTGTGTAATACTCGAATTAAAAATTTAAAAAAATATAAAACGTGTCGGCGAAATTCTACAAAAATTAAATTAGATTTGCAAATCATCGTTTTATCAAACTAAATAGAGTTTTTGAAAATCCACCGATTATTTCATGAGTTGTGAATTTTTGAAAATTTTAGATCTTGAATTGTGTAATATTTTAATTAAAAATTTAAAAAATATATAAAACGTGTCGACGAAATTCTACAAAAATTAAATTAGATTTGTAAATCATCGTTTTATCAAACTAAATAGAGTTTTTAAAAATCCACCGATTATTTCGTGAGTTGTGAATTTTTGAAACTTTTAGATCTCGAATTGTGTAATATTTGAATTAAAAATTTAAAAAATATATAAAACGTGTCGGCGAAATTCTACAAAAATTAAATTAGATTTGCAAATCATCGTTTTATCAAACTAAAGGGAGTTTTTGAAAATCCACCTATTATTTCGAAAGTTGTGAATTTTTGAAAATTTTAGATCTCGAATTGTGTAATACTCGAATTAAAAATTTAGAAAATATATAAAACGTGTCGGCGAAATTCTACAAAAACTAAATAAGATTTGCAAATCATCGTTTTATCAAACTAAATAGAGTTTTTGAAAATCCACCCATTATTTGGTGAGTTGTGAATTTTTGAAAATTTTAGATCTCGAATTGTGTAATACTCGAATTAAAAATTTAAAAAAATTATAAAACGTGTTGATAAAATTCTACAAAAATTAAATTAGATTAGCAAATCATCGTTTTATCAAACTAAATAGAGTTTTTGAAAATTCACCAATTATTTCATGAGTTGTGAATTTTTGAAAATTTTAGTTTTCGAATTAGGTAAAAAAATTTAGAAAAATATATAAAACATGTCGACGAATTTCTATAAAAATTAAATTAGATTTGCAAATCATCGTTTTATCAAATTAAGCAGGGGCGGCTCGTTATATAGAGCTAAAGAGCCATGGCACTATCTGTAGTTTCAAGCTCAGCAAGAACTTTTAATTCAGCTCCAGTAACTCCTTTGTAGATTGTACTTTAATGAATAAATACATGAATACAATTATAAATTTAGAATCATGTCATACATAATCAGAGTAAACTATAATGTTGATTAGTTTAGTGGCGAAAGTTATTATGATTTTTATTATTAGACCTTTAATACCTTTAAAATTGAATCAACTGAACATAATTTATGTGAAAACATTTTCTTATATTAATATGAGTATATTGTTTGCAAGTTGAAAGAAAGCTAATAACAATCTGTTCGTAAAGCGAGGAGGTCTATCATTTAATATCTGTATTCCATGTTTAATTTATAAATCATGATGGCATTAAATTGCAATTGTGCTCATGATTATTTATAAATCCCTTCACTTCTCCGATCCACCCTAAATGTCATCATCGACCTTAACGCTTTGATATTTCAAATGTGGGAGAGGAGAAAAAAATACGTCTCTCGGCAAAAGTTCATCCGATAGTTTCAAACAATCATCTCATTCGAGTAATAATGATTTCGAATAGTAAAATCTGGGAAGGGGCGCTCCAAAAAATTCTAGCGGTGAGGAAATATTTTGAAGACATTGAGAGTACCAAAGAAGAATGAGTTCAAGGAAAATATTTTTTAATTGTTAGTACACGAAGGTAGCGAGGGAATATTTTGAACACACAGATGGTACCAAAGAGCAAAAGACTGAGAAAATATGGTACCATGAAAAGAAACTAACAAAAGTAGACAGGGGCGAGAAAAATTCAGGCAGGGAGGAAATATTTTAACATATTGATAGCACCAAAGAACAATAGATTTCGTAGAAAAAGATAGTACCACGAAGGCAGGGAGGAAATATTTTGAACACATTGATAGTACCAAAGAGGAAAAGACTGACAAACATTATGGTACCACGAAAAGAAACTGACATTAAGAGTAAATCGCGAAAGTCTTTTTTTCTTCAAACAGGAATCGAAGAAAATTGTGTGCGTTCGTGTCGATAATTTCTGGCGGAGAGTTATCTGCATGAAAATCCTTTAATTATCACACTGTTAATTATTAGAAACTCGTAGAAAGCCGATGCGCGCGAGTTTCAATGCATATTGAGCATCCGGCTCATTAACTGATGCTCTTGCAGACTGGACAATAATTATTTATGTTTTACAACTTTTAATACCGTAATCTATAATAAATATTAGATGGAACAAAAATCCTAACGATCATGACGGGCGTTTATGCCCGGTGCTTTTACCGAAGGGCCATAGCGGGCGTATCTGCCCGCTTGTGTGTTATGACAGTTTGTTTTTAAACTGTTCAGTAACTTTTCAATATGTCTGTAACTGTATTGTTATGTCACTCAGATTTGGTTTAATTATTTGGCCTTTGACTGCATGCATGCCTCATCATATTATTGTAGAATTTTTAAAGTATAACATCAGTGATAATATTTTCACAGCGTATTTGTTTCATAACCCACAATTCGCTGAGGGAGATGGCTACAAATCTTCCCCATACAACTAATGGGGTACCCCAAGGCTCCAATGTTTACAATTTTTATAAAATCTGTTAGAGCAACACTTTATTGTAAAGCAGATGATGTTAATTCCCGCCAATTACATAACCTACACTAACCAAAACGAAATTGGCGCTAATTTTGTCCATCTCAACGTAATAACCGCCATTTACGGAAAGTTACGAAAACCCGAGCTAATAATCGAACGTACGTAATATCGGCATAACGATTCGGTTTATATAATCGGATAATTAATATGCGGACTGAGACAGTTTTCCATAAAAGACGACGACGACGGGCGCTATGTGTGACTGTGACGGAAATAAGTGCAACAGGAAGTCCTTCGAGTCCGCAAGTTCATTGTGCCAAATCGGTTATGTGTTATTATTTAATAAACAACCATTTCCACGTTTTACACGCAGAGCACTTACAATGGAACAATGCAACGTTTTATACAGCATGTGTGTGTGTGTGACATAACCACTAAAGACTGTATAATTCTTAATAATTAGCAATTTTGTTGTAAATCGATGTAAAGAATTACATGGCCAATAATAAATGGTGCTGTGGCCATCATCTTCGATTTTGATTTATATTTTCATGGTTCATTTTCAATTTAAATCACATTTTGAATGCAAATCGAAGGTTTTGCAGGATCGGATAATACTGACGTTTGAAACGTCAAAATGACAAATTATACTTCAAATGCTGTCTTCACCGTCGGTTTACTCAAAAACTAATGGGATTTCGAAAACTTCTGAGAAACGTAGTTTACTCAAAAACTAATGAGATTTCGAAAGAAAACTTCTAAGAAACGTACAACGCACAACATATTTTTGGAATAGAACAAGCTGGTGGGGAAAAATGATTAATTTCATAATTGATATTCTCCATTAAAATGTATAAGCTGCACAATATATTTTTGAAAAAGAACAAGCTGGTAGAGAAAATAATTAATTCTGAAAGAAAAAAAAAACGTGATTTAAGACACATCGACAGCTAATGTAGGATCATTCCCATGCATTGTCTATATAAAGTGTCACTAATTAGATGATGTCTGGATAAAGATGAAGGTATTTTGATAAAGATATTAATAAGAAAAAAATGATCAATAATGAATTGACGTGCTTATACTTGACCCCGCAACTGTATGATGATGTCTGGATGAAGATGAAGTCGGTATTTACGTTTTGATGAAATAATTAATAAGAAAAAAAATGATTGATGTGATTATGCTCGACCTTGAGATCGCACGAAAATCGAGCGGGAGAAAGTCCACGCGTTCTTATTTTAGATTTGGGATTGGCACATATCTGAAGGTTGTTTATTAAATGGAAATGTAAGAAAAAAAATCGACGTCGTAAATTTGTTAATTCCAACGCAACCTTTACAGGCCATTTCTGGTAAAAACACATTAATCACGAAAGTAGAAATTGCTTTCCAGTTAATAATAAATAAGATGCATTTAAAAACTTAGCATAATACCCACTATATATATACAGGGTGTGCCACGAGGTAGTAGACAGGCAATATCTCAAAAATGGTTATTGGTACGAAACTAAAATTTGGTGTTCGAAATGATGCTTCATTTTCGAAAAAATTACATCAATTTCAAATGAGACACCCTATATATTTATAGATTTTTGTGAAGGTGATTGAAAGACAAATTCAACTTTATCATATTATTAATCATGTTGTTGCTGAAAGTCAGTTTTTGATGATAAAATTTCAGTTTTGACCAACGCCATTTTCTTGCAGTGAAGTTGTCAAAGTTTTAATTAGCAAATTTTAAAGATATACTTTCTAGGAATGATCTGCCAAAGTTTCATGTAATTGTCGTATTGGATACGGAAATTATAATCATGTTACTGCAGAAAGTCATAACATTTCAGTTTTAATCAACGCCATTTTTCTTGCAGTGAAGTTTTCAAAGTTTTATTCAGCAAATTTTAAGGATACACTTTCTAGGAATGATCTGTCAGAGTTTCATGTAATTATCGTATTGGATATGGAAATTATAATCATGTTACTGCTGAAAGTCTATTTTTGATCATAAAATTTTAGTTTCGATCAACGCCATTTTTCTTGCAGTGAAGTTGTTAAAGTTTTATTCAGCACATTTTAAAGATATACTTTCTAGGAATGATCTGTCAAAATTTCATGTAATTGTCGTGTTGGATGCGGAAATTATAATCATGTTACTGCTGAAAGTCGTTTTTTGATCATAAAATTTAAGTTTTGATCAACGCCATTTTTTTCGCAGTGAAGTTGTCAAAGTTTTACTCAGCAAATTTTAAAGATATACTTTCTAGGAATGATCTTTCAAAGTTTCATGTAATTGTCGTATTGGATACGGAAATTATGATCATGTTACTGCAGAAAGTCGTTTTCTGATCATAAAATTTAAGTTTTGATCAACGCCATTTTTCTTGCAGTAAAGTTGTCAAAGTTTTATTCAGCAAATTTTAAAGATATACTTTCTAGGAATGATCTGCCAGAGTTTCATGTAATTGTCGTGTTGGATACGGAAATTATAATCATGTTACTGCAGAAAGTCGTTTTCTGATCATAAAATTTAAGTTTTGATCAACGCCATTTTTCTTGCAGTAAAGTTGTCAAAGTTTTATTCAGCAAATTTTAAAGATATACTTTCTAGGAATGATCTGCCAGAGTTTCATGTAATTGTCGTGTTGGATACGGAAATTATAATCATGTTACTGCAGAAAGTCGTTTTCTGATCATAAAATTTCAGTTTTGACCAACGCCATTTTTCTCGCAGTGAAGTTGTCAAAGTTTTATTTAGTAAATTTTAAAGATATACTTTCTAGGAATGATCTGTCAGAGTTTCATGTAATTGTCGTATTGGATTCGGAAATTATAATCATGTTACTGCTGAAAGTCGTTTTTTGATCATAAAATTGCAGTTTTGATCAACGCCATTTTTCTCGCAGTGAAGTTGTCAAAGTTTTATTTAGCAAATTTTAAGGTTATACTTTCTAGGAATAATCTGTCAAAGTTTCATGTAATTGTCGTATTGGATACGGAAATTATAATCATGTTACTGCTGAAAGTCGTTTTTTGATCATAAAATTTCAGTTTTGATCAACGCCATTTTTCTTGCAGTGAAGTTGTCAAAGTTATATTCAGCTAATTTTAAGGATATACTTTCTAGGAATGATCTGTCAAACTTTCATGTAATTGTCGTATTGGATACGGAAATTATAATCATGTTACTGCTGAAAGTCGCTTTTTGATCATAAAATTTAAGTTTTGATCAACGCCATTTTTCTTGCAGTGAAGTTGTCAAAGTTGTATTAAGCAAATTTTAAAGATATACTTTCTAGGAATAATCTGTCAAACTTTCATGTAATTGTAGTATTGGATACGGAAATTATAATCATGTTACTGCTGAAAGTAGTTTTTTATCATAAAATTACAGTTTTGATCAACGCCATTTTTCTTGCAGTGAAGTTGTTAAAGTTTTATTCAGCAAATTTTAAAGATATACGTTCTAGGAATGATCTGTCAAAGTTTCATGTAATTGTCGTATTGGATTCGGAAATTATAATCATGTTACTGGAAAAAATCGTTTTTTGATCATACAATTTTAGTTTTGATCAACGCCATTTTTCTTCCAGTGAAGTTGCTAAAGTTTTATTCAGCAAATTTTAAAGATATACTTTCTAGGAACAATCTGTCAAAGTTTCATGTAACTGTCGTATTGGATGCGGAAATTATAATCATGTTACTGCAGAAAGTCGTTTTTTGATCATAAAATTTCATTTTTGATCAACGCCATTTTTCTCGCAGTGAAGTTGTCAAAGTTTTATTCAGCAAATTTTAAGGATATACTTTCTAGGAATGATCTGTCAAAGTTTCATGTAATTTTCGTATTGGATACGGAAGTTACAATCATGTTACTGGTGAAAGTCGTTTTTTGGTCATAAAATTTCAGTTTTTATCAACGTCATTTTTCTCGCAGTGAAGTTGTCAAAGTTTTATTAAGCACATTTTAAAGATACACTTTCTAGGAATTATCTGTCAGAGTTTCATGTAAAATTTCGGACTCAGTGTACTTGTTTAAAGTTGATGAGATTTAAATAGTTAGATGATAAATAAATAAAAATTAAATTATGAGAGTAGAAGAGGCCATCTGGGGATGACTAGTGGAACTAGAAACCGTCCTGCTTTTTTTTCGAGGAATTGTCATTCGAAATATTATTTTTTCAAAGAATTGCCATTCGAAAAATTCTCTCTTTGAAGGATGTATTTTAGAAAAATTGGCGTACGAAAAATTTATTTTCGTAGAATTTGTTCTGGAAGGTCATAATTTCTTGAATTTCATGACTCAAATTGAGCGACAAAACACAGAAGTCACTTGACTCATCGACTCTTTGATGCCTCAGTCACCCATCTCTAGTCTAAATAATCACTTGTATTATACTGTTATAGGAAATAACTCATTTCTAAGAGTCGACTCACTCAATCTAAATATATCACTTATGTTATAATATAAAAAATATTGTCTGTAATAAAATAATTGGTAAAAAAAATTTGTAAATAATTCATATCACGATCAAAACGACCTCATGTAGAATCCATTCGAGGTCTCAATTTCCACCGCGTGTGAAAATGAAAGGAAAACGCTTCCACTAATGAGATTCCGTTTGTTCCTTCGCCGTGAAATGCAATTAAGAGGCGCGCCTTTGAAGAGAGACATCTGCATCGGATGTAACTACTTCAATCATTCCATAATTGCTGTCGTGCGGCAATGGATTTTTGCTTTTATTAGAAAGTCAGCTGGGACTGATCTTGAAAATTTAACGCAGAAGAGAAAAAAAAACGCGAGCAAAACAAAACATTGATTGTCAACGGAGTGATCTTGAAAATGAGCAAAAGAAAACACTTATTGCATTAGCGTTACAAAATGTGTTTGTTGCGAGCTTGGAGTTTTTTTTTTGTTACCTTCAAATGCAAAGTCAGAAGTTTTCTTGGAACCATTTCATACATCAAAAAAACACGAATATTGTCAGCTGAGTGATCTTGAAAATTTAATGCATCAAAAAACACCAGCAATTTTTTTTATTGTCAAATGAGTGATCTTGAAAATCAGGAAAAGAAAACAATAATTGCGTTAGCGTTACAAAATATGTTTGTTGCGAGCTTGGTTTTTTCTTTTTGCCTTCGAGTGCAAAGTCAGATTTTTTTTTGGAACCGTGAACTTCAGGTCATCTGCAATACAACTGCAGAGCCAGAAGTTTTTCTTGGACTATGGACAACCAAGCAATGGACCAACAGGATCTAGAGCTCTAATATTCTTAAAATTTTGTATTTGTGTTGAGTTTATCGATGATTTTTGGATTTCAGGTCCAGAATATTAGATGAATGTCCTCGAATTTCAGAGTTCGGCTTCTATATCTTTTTTTTTAAGGAAGTTTGACTGAATTGCGGGTTAAGGAGAAATGAATGATTGGAAATCAAATCAGCAACTAGGCTATTCTGTCATAAGCGAAAATTTATTAAATTTTGGGTTATGTTTTTAATTTTGACAATAAATTTTTGGTTTTTGTTCCCAAATATTTAATTTTGGTCTTAAATTTTCGGTTTTGACAACGAATTTTGGGTTTATGATAATAATAATATTTATTGACGAAAATTCCATTTTTTACAGAAACAAGAATACAAAAATTAATTAATAAATCTTATTTTTTTAATACCAGAGCCGGATTTAGCATTTCCACCATTAAATTTTTGATGTTGAATCTTCAATTTAGGATTTTATCACCGAAATTTTTATGTTTGGTCGAGAATTTTTGATTATTTCAGAGTTCGCCTTCTAAATTTTGAGTTATGACTCGAAAATTTTAAGTTTTGACAACTAGTTTTTGGTATTTTGGTGCTAAATTTTGGATGAACGATTCCGAATTTCGATGTTTGTTCCTAAATATTTTTGGGTCTTATATTGTATTTTGAGTTTTGGCAACAAATTTTGCGTTTGTGATCCTAAATATTTGAATATTAGCGCAGGTTTTATCATTTCCGCATTTAAGTTTTGGATGTTGAGTCTTGAATTTCGAGTTTTATTAACGATTTTTGGAATATGACCTCTGGTCAATTGCCTGTTGAGGTCATTTGTAAAAGTGTCTCAATAAATGTATTCTCTCTCTCTCACACACACACAATTTTTTAATGGATAATTTGTGTCTCGAGGACACTTTTATCTGTCTTTACGCTTTTTTTAGAAAACGTGTCCACTTTCGATGCTAAAATTTATGCCTAGAATTTTATTGTATGTATCCGTTTGTGTGTGTATGTGTGAAAATTTTCTGAGTCGATTGTTTTGGAATGTATTTTGCGTGATTAAATTAATGCAAATCTAAAGGAAATCGGCGTTTATAATGCAAATTTATTTCCTGGGATTTATAAAAGCCGTGCATAATGATTTTGATTGTTCGACGGCAATATTAGATTTCTAAGTTTTGCGTGGGAAACGTTATGACGTGCGTTTTATTGTTTCAGAAGTATGAAACGACCTCCCGGACTGTGGCTGCTACTCTCAGCAGGTAAGAAAATTTGCGATATTATCCACTTTTTTATATGAACGAAGTAATTTTTAAATTAACTTGAGAAATAATTTGTAAATAAAAAAATCGTTTTTGAACGATTATACGTTAATTTATAAAATTAAGTGTATGTTGTGTTATATTGTTGTCATCGTAAAAAAATTGAGCATTCGGATGCGATCAAAAAATAATATGGCGTCCATAAGAAATAAGAAAGTTGATGATGGTTCAACAGAAACGAAACGTGTTACAAAGAAAAATCCTACGCCATCTATTAAATAACAAAAAATTGCTATAAGAACGTCTTCGCCGTTTTTAAATATTGCCTCAAATAACGAAGATACGAAGAAAAAAAAGAAAATAAGTTTTGAGTTTGCCAATAAAAGCGTTTTAAACGATTATACGTTAATTCATGAAATTAAGTATATGCTGTGTTATATTGTTGTCATCGCAAAAAATTTTGCATTCGGATGCGATAAAAAAATAATATGGCGTCCATAAGAAATAAGAAAGTTGATGATGGTTCAAAAGAAACGAAACGTGTTACAAAGAAAAGTCCTACGCCATCTATCAGATAATAAAAAAGTGCTATAATAATGTCTTCACCGTTTTTAAATATTGCCTCAAATAACGAAGATATGAAGAAAAAAATGAAAATAAGATTTGAGTAGATTGCCAATAAAAGCGTTTTAAACGATTATACTTTAATTCATGAAATTAAGTGTATGTTATGTTATATTATTGTCATTGTAAAAAATTGATCATTCGGATGATATAAAAAAATAATATGGCATCCATAAAAAATAAGAAAGTTGATGATGGTTCAAAAGAAACGAAACGTGTTACAAAGATAAATCCAACGCCATCTATTAGATAATAAAAAAGTGCTATAAGAACTTCTTCGCCGTTTTTAATTATTGCCTCAAATAACGAAGATATGAAGAAAAAAAAGAAAATAAGATTTGAGTAGATTGCCAATAAAAGCGTTTTAAACTATTATACGTTAATTCATGAAATTAAGTGTATGTTATGTTATATTGTTATCATCGCAAAAAATTGATCATTCGGATGCGATAAAAAAATAATATGGCGTCCATAAAAAATAAGAAAGTTGATGATGGTTCAAAAGAAACGAAACGTGTTACAAAGATAAATCCAACGCCATCTATTAGATAATAAAAAAGTGCTATAAGAACGTCTTCACCGTTTTTAAATATTGCCTCAAATAACGAAGATATGAAGAAAAAAAAGAAATTCAGATTTTTTTACTTTGCTCGAAAACAAAATAATTTGAGTAATTTTTTTCAGTGGATTATTAATCACCATTAAATTCTGCAAAAGTACCGAAATTACAGATACCATCTACCTCTTCTTAATTAGATAAACCACGAATTTGAAACACCCCTTATAATCAATTTCATAAATATATCAATATTAGATTTTAATTTTAAGAAAACATTCTTTGGACAATAAAAGGGGTTTTCCGTATAGATAAATAAGTAAATATTAAAAAAACTGGATAATAATAAACAATTGAATTTGTTAACAAGGATATCCTGCAGAAAAATCAAGTTTACCAAAAAAGAATTTCGTAAGACCGGATTAGATTATCGCTCAATTAATCTGTCAAAGTCAGAACACGACTTATGACGAATGGTTAATGGTTTGATTTATTTGAAAGTGAACCTTTTAAAGAACGAAAAAAAAAATGCGCGGTCTGTTATACATTTTTTTTTTGCAAACCAACTTTCTTCCGTCTATTATAAATGGTCTAGTGGTCGTCGCTCTTTCCTACCGATTTCTTTTTTAACACCCAAGATCAAATGTCGAAGTGTGACCCCTGCGGATAAACATGACTATTAATTAAGTGTTATTAAAATACAGCGTGAGCATTTTTTTTATATTTCTGCTAACTCATGTCTCATGAGATCTAGAAAAACGTGTAGAAACCTTTGCTTATGTTTAACTCGTTGGATTGTAGAACAGGGCCCACCCACCATTATACATATCTATTAATATAATTAAACTACAAACACTATTTTTGATCATTTTAATTGATCAAACTCTTCTTACGAAAAAAAAATGATCCAAAATGCTCAAAACTGAAATTGATAACTCGCTTGAAATTTGTTAAATTTTCAAAACCCGATTTGCTTTTAAAAATAGCAAGGTTCTATCTAGCTTATTAATTTGAATCCTGCGAAAACAATTTTTCTAAATTATTTTTTCCGAATTCAAAATTTCAAAAACTCATAACTCGTTTGAAAATCGGCGGATTTTCAAAAACCAAATCGATTTAGAAAGAGCAACATTGCGTCTATTCTTTTCGACTGCTTTATAATTTTAACCCCGCGATAACTATTTTTACACATTTTTATCTTCGATGATCAAATTGAAATAAAAAAAAAATATGATAACTCACTTGAAATTTTTAAAATCCAAATTGATTTTGAACGAGCAAAGTTCTATCTAATCGTCTTGATTGTTGACTAGTTTAAATCCTGCGAAAACATTTTTTTTTTTAATTATTTTTCCGACGATCGAACTGTAAGAGTTTGAAAAAATTCATAACTCGGTCGAAAATTAGCGAATTTTCAAAAACCAAATTGATTTAGAAAAAGAAAGATTGTTTTATAATTTCAACCAAGTAAAAACTATTTTTTCCACATTTTTATCTAAACCAAATTGATTCAGAAAGAGCGATTCGTTGTAATTGATCTTTAATTTTAAGCCCGCGAAAATTACTTTTTCCACATTTTTATCTTCGATGATCGAAATGCTCAAAATAGAAATTTTAAAAATGACAACTCGCTTGAAATTTGTTAAATTTTCAACAACTAAATTGATTTTTAAAAAGCTATGTTCTATCTTGTCGTTATGATTGTTTAGTAATATGAACCCTGTGAAAAAAAAAATTCTTGAATTATTTTTTCCGAATTAAAAATTTCAAGAATTCATAACTCGCTTGAAATTTGTTGAATTTTCAAAACCCCATTTAATTTTGAAAGAGCAAAGTTCTATCTAGTCGTTATGATTGTTTAGTAATTTGAATTCGGCGTAAACAATTTTTCTAAGTAATTTTTTTCCGACGATCAAAATATTCGAATTAAAAATTTCAAAAATTCATAATTCACTTGAAAATTGGCGGATTTTCAAAAACCAAATTTATTTAGAAAGAGCGAGATTGCATCCATTCGTTTTGATTGCTTTATAATTTCAACACCGCGAAAATGATTTTTTTTACATTTTTATTTTCGATGATACAAAATTCACAAATCGGAAATTTAAAAAAATTGACAACTGGCTTGAAATTTGTTGAATTTTCAAAACTCAAATTGTTTTAGAAAGGGCAAGGTGCTATCTAGTCGTTTTGATTATTGTAGTAATTTCAATCTTGTGAAAACAATTATTTTTTCCGACGATCAAAATATTCGAATTAAAAATTTAAAAAATTCACACCCCGCTTCAAAATTGGTAAATTTTCAAAAACCAAATTAATTTGGGAAGGGCAAGATTGTGTCTGTTTGTTTTGTTTAATTTATAATTTTAACCATGTGAAATTTATTTTTTATTCATTTTTATCTTCGATGATTCAAAATGCTCAAATTAGAATTAAAAAAAAAAATGATAACTCGCTTGAAATTTGTTGAATTTTCAAAACGTAAATTGATTTAGAAAGAACAAGGTCCTATCTAGTCGTTTTGATTGTTTAATAATTTTAATCCTACGAAAACGATTTTTCTAAATTATTTTTTCCGAATTCAAAATTTAAAAAATTCATAACTCATTTGAAAATCGGCGAATTTTCAAAACCCAATCTAATTTTGAAAGAGCAAAGTTCTATCTAGTCGTTATGATTATTTAGTAATTTAAACCCCGCAAAAAAAAGTCTTGAATTATTTTTTGCGAATTAAAAATTTTAAGAATTCATAACTCGCTTGAAAATTGGTTCATTTTCAAAAACCAAATTGATTTAAAAAGAACAAGATTGCGTCCATTCGTTTTGATTGCTTTATAATTTCAACACCGCGAAAATGTTTTTTTTTTACATTTTTATCGTCGATGATTCCTAATTCTCAAAACAAAAATTTAAAAAAATTGATAACTCGCTTGAAATTTGTTGAATTTTCAAAACCCAAATTGTTTTATAAAGGACAAGGTGCTATATAGTTGTTTTGATTGTTTTAGTAATTTTAATCTTGCGAAAACAATTTTTCTAAGTAATTTTTTCCGACGATCAAAATATTCGAATAAAAAATTTAAAAAATTCATAACTCACTTGAAAATTGGCGAACTTTTAAAACCCAAATTAATTTAGAATGTGGAAGTTTCTATCTCGTCGTTTTGATTATTTAGTAATTTAAATCCTGCGAAAACAATTTTTCTAAATTATTTTTTCCGAATTCAAAATTTCAAAAATTTATAACTCGTTTGAGAACCGGCGGATTTTCAAAAACCAAATTGATTTAGCAAGAGCAAGATTGCGTTTATTTGTTTTGATTGCTTTATAATTCCAACATCGCGAAAATGATTTTTTTTACATTTTTATCGTGGATGATTAATAATTCTCAAAACAAAAATTTAAAAAAATTGATAACTCGCTTGAAATTTATTGAATTTTCAAAATACAAATTTTTTTAGAAAGGGCAAGGTGCTATGTAGTCGTTTTGTTTGTTTTAGTAATTTAAATCTTGTGATAACAATTTTTCTAAGTTATTTTTTCCGACGATGATCAAAATATTCGAATTAAAAATTTCAAAAATTCACACCTCGCTTCAAAATTGGTGAATTTTCAAAAACCAAATTAATTTGGGAAGGGCAAGATTGTGTCTATTTGTTTTGTTTAATTTATAATTTTAACCATGTGACATTTGCTTTTTACACATTATTATCTTCGATGATTCAAAATTCACAAATTAGAATTAAAAATAAAATGATAACTCGCTTGAAATTTGTTGAATTTTCAAAACACAAATTGATTTAGAAAGAACAAGGTCATATCTAGTCGTTCTGATTGTTTAATAATTTTAATCCTGCGAAAACGATTTTTCTAAATTAAAAATTTCAAAAATTCATAACTCGCTTAAAAATTGGCGAATTTTCAAAAACCAAATTGATTTTGAAAGAGCGGGATTGTGTCTATTCGTTTTGATTGCTTTGTAATTTTAACCAAGCGAAAATGATTTTTTTCATATTTTTATCTTCGATCGAAGAGCTCAAAGTAGAAATTAAAAAAAAATGATAACTCGCTTGAAATTTGTTAAATTTTCAAAACTCAAATTGATTTAGAAGGGGCAAGGTTCAATCTTGTCATTAGTCATTTTGATTGTTGAGTAATTTAAACCCTGCAAAAAGAATTCTAAATTATTTTTTCCGACGATTAAAATGTTCAAAAATTCATAACTCGCTTGAAAATACGTGAAGTTTTAGAATTGCGTTTACATTACAAGGTGTGTGTTTATAAATAAATCTGCAGCAACACTTTCATATAAAATTTTAACCACAGGCGGAATTATTGTTTTGTAAATATCATGGTGGTGATATCAGTTTCTCGTTCCGGTTCGAACGACCAATTAATTTACGATTATGTACCTTTTCTGTTCTTGTAAAGTATTATCGTTGACTTTTTTCTCGAGCCTGTCCACCGGAGTGAAACTTTAAATAAACTGCGGAACAGGAGTAATAAAAGTTGCACGATCGCTGTCTTTATTTTTTTTTCTTAATCTCGATTTACGCTTAAAGATTTAATACACTTTCCATTTCGCACCGAGAGTTCAATTACACCGGCGGATTACGGTTAGATATATACACACGATGTATATTAATTCAAAAATGACTTGAATATTTATGAGTATCGTTTTCTGTACAGTAAATTTCAACTGGCTGACACGTGCAAACTGTGACAGTTTTTTTTTCTTTTTGTGTTCAAATGTAGATATATTACATGACAAATTATAACAAAGTACAAAATAAAATTCTACAGCTAATTGAATACGTCACAGAAAACAAGAACAAAATCAAAATCAAATCAAAATGATTATATCATTTGCAATTGATATTATTGATAATCTTCTACTGAGTAATATTTTTTTTTTGTCAGAAATTTTTTTAGTTCACTTTTGAGAATAGATTCACTCGAGACATTTTGCAGGCTTTTTGGCAAAACGTTGAACATCTTCAGTGCAATATATTAGCTAGTTATTTAGCTTTCAATAATTTAAGCTTAGCTTCAAACCATTTTTTTTTTTATTTTCAGGTGTACTTTGGCTATGTTTCCAAGATGTCAGTTGTGTGAGAGCAACGTCATTAATATTCGGAAAGGCCACCACTACGAGCACGAGCAGCACCACAACCACAGTTGCTCCCGCATCTGAAGCTGTTGGAGAAGAAGAGGTATGTACTTTAAATTTCAAATACATGTATAAAATGTTATCATAGAAGATAGTGAAGATAACATTTGATGCATACATGAAATGGGATATTGAGCTGCGACACTCGATATATATTTCTCATAACATTAAAGTAAAATTAGTGGTTGGTTTATTGCGTAACTTGTTTTTCATATTATTTGTAAAGATTCTATAGAAGGGTTTTGTTATAGTATAATTATTTAATCATTTATTTGCTAATGTTTTCCTGTTCACGTAATCAGATTCAGCTGTGACGCACCACCGTTACATAAACACAAAGAAAACTGTTATAGAGGGTGATTTATAAAGCAATTTTATGAAGAAAACGTTATTTTTAGTAAAAATAATTCGCACCCCTGTTTCACATTTCAAACACTACGGATAATTATTTGGACGTTGAAATAATTTATTTAAAAAATTTAATTTATATTCACCGTGTTTTCTCGTACTTTCACTGTATGAAATATAATCCACAATACGGATTATTATTGCGCTTTCTATAACAATTTGCGTTGGTACTGAAAAGAATTTGGAGCCGATGAGAAATTCTGCAGAGCGAATGCGGACGGCAGGAATATTTTTTTTAAGAGAGACAGGAACAGAGCCGGCTTTTACGTAACATCGAGGCCCCGAGGGCCCAAAAATGTAAACCACGCGCGTATAAAATATGTTGCTGTTGACCTGGTTTTGTTAAAAAAAAATCCAAGCGGACTAAAAACGTAGATGTTACAAATTTCTTGAATTAAAGTTTTGATGATGGTTATATATTTAAATGCGATGCATTTTGAGCAAATTTAGAAAGTTTCAAATCGGTGGTAACTGTTTTCGTATTTCTTTTTTATTCATCAAAATATATAGAATTTTTCAAAATTTTTAGTACGAACAGGTTGAATATTCATATATTCAGGCTATATTTCTTTTCATTGAATTTATTTAATGCTTTCTGCAACAAGTAAGGTTGTTTCTAATTTATTTATTTTTGGTTGTGTTCAAAACGAATTATCTTAAATTTTAGAGTTGGAATTTAGTGGATTTTTACCGAAAAGCAACTCATAACATTCCAATGTTCTCTAAAAATTGGGCATTACCGAGTCTGAATGATATTATTTTCTCAATTATCTGTTCATGTTTAGTAATTTTAAATTGCTTTAATGGGATTAATGATCAAACAAAAAAAAATTCTCGCGGAGCCTTAGGCATGTTAACAAAACGTGTCGGCGTGGTGCGTGTTTGGCAACACTGACACTCGTGCCACCTCATTTGGCGACTTTCACGCCGGCGATTATACAACACAACAATTTTGACATTTCGTATTTTATTATCTCCGTTCGATATGTTCGCGTGCCTATTACATTATGCTCCAAATACATAATTCACAGAAGACAATTGTTCAACAAAAAAAATACTTGTTGCGCACTTCACATCTTATAACTTGTAATAATTTTTTTTTCAAAGTTGGCACATTAAGCACATTAATAGATTCTTCATTAAGCATACTTAATAATAGACAAAACAAATTCGCATCAGAACTTGAGGAAAATAATGAATTTCCATCTTGGTTCAAAAAATTGCAAATTTTTTTAAAGTTCTCACATCGCCATAAAAAATGTAAACACATCAACCACACTAACAAAAAATAAAATTCGTACCAACACATCCGGAACTTAGGGAAAATGATTAATTTCCACCCTCGCTCAACGAATACTTGCAGTGTGCAAATAATTGCAAAATTTCTCAAAATTCGCAATCGCCATAAAAATTATAAGCACGTTAATTGATTCTGCATTAACCATACCAACTGATAAAAAAATAAAATTCGTACCACCACACCCGGAACTTAGGGAAAATTATTGATTTCCACCCTCTCGCAGTGTCCAAATAATTGTGAAATTTCTCAAAATTCGCACATCGCCATAAAAATTATAAGCACGTTAATTGATTCTACATTAACCATACCAACTAATAAAAAAATAAAATTCGTACCACCACACCCGGAACTTAGGGAAAATGATTAATTTCCACCCTCGCGCAACGAGTCCAAATAATTGCAAAATTTCTCAAAATTCGCACATCGCCATAAAAATTATAAGCACGTTAATTGATTCTACATTAACCATGCCAACTGATAAAAAAATAAAATTCATACCACCACACCCGGAACTTGGGAAAATGATTAATTTCCACCCTCGCGCAACGAATACTTGCAGTGTGCAAATAATTGCAAAATTTCTCAAAATTCGCAATCGCCATAAAAATTACAAGCACGTTAATTGATTCCACATTAACCATACCAACTAATAAACAAATAAAATTCGTACCACCACACCCGGAACTTGGGGAAAATGATTAATTTCCACCCTCGCTCAACGAATACTTGCAGTGTGCAAATAATTGTAAAAGTTCTCAAAATTCGCACATCGCCATAAAAATTATAAGCACGTTAATTGATTCCACATTAACCATACCAACTAATAAAAAAATAAAATTCGTACCACCAATCCCGGAACTTAGGGAAAATGATTAATTTCCACCCTCGCGCAACGAATACTTGCAAATAATTGCAAAATTTCTCAAAATTCGCAATCGCCATAAAAATTACAAGCACGTTAATTGATTCTACATTAACCATACTAACTAATAAAAAAATAAAATTCGTGCCACCACACCCGGAACTTGGGAAAATGATTAATTTCCACCCTGGAGCAACGAATACTTGCAGTGTGCAAATAATTGCAAAATTTCTCAAAATTCGCACATCGCCATAAAAATTATAACCACGTTAATTGATTCTACATTAACCATACTAACTGATAAAAAAATAAAATTCGTACCAACACACCCGGAACTTAGGGAAAATGATTAATTTGCACCCTCGCGCAACGAGTCCAAATAATTGCAAAATTTCTCAAAATTCTCACATCGCCATAAAAATTACAAGTACGTTAATTGCTTCTACATTAACCATACCAACTAGTAAAAAAATAAAATTCGTACCAACACACCCGGAACTTAGGGAAAATGATTAATTTCCACCCTCGCGCAACGAATACTTGCAGTGTGCAAATAATTGTAAAATTTCTCAAAATTCGCAATCGCCATAAAAATTATAAGCACGTTAATTGATTCTACATTAACCATGCCAACTGATAAAAAAATAAAATTCATACCACCACACCCGGAACTTGGGAAAATGATTAATTTCCACCCTGGAGCAACGAATACTTGCAGTGTGCAAATAATTGTAAAATTTCTCAAAATTCGCACATCGCCATAAAAATTATAAGCACGTTAATTGATTATACATTAACCATACCAACTAATAAAAAAATAAAATCCGTACCAACACACCCGGAATTTAGGGAAAATGATTAATTTCCACCCTCGCGCAACGAATACTTGCAGTGTGCAAATAATTGTAAAATTTCTCAAAATTCGCACATCGCCATAAAAATTATAAGCACGTTAATTGATTCCACATTAACCATACCAACTAATAAAAAAATAAAATTCGCACCACCACACCCGGAACTTAGGGAAAATTATTGATTTCCACCCTCGCGCAACGAATACTTGCAGTGTGCAAATAATTGTAAAATTTCTCAAAATTCGCACATCGCCATAAAAATTATAAGCACGTTAATTGATTCCACATTAACCATACCAACTAATAAAAAAATAAAATTCGTACCACCACACCCGGAATTTAGAGAAAATTATTGATTTCCACCCTCTCGCAGCGTCCAAATAATTGTAAAATTTCTCAAAATTCGCAATCGCCATAAAAATCATAAGCACGTTAATTGCTTCTATATTAACCATACCAACTAATAAAAAAATAAAATTCGTACCACCACACCCGGAACTTAGGGAAAATTATTGATTTCCACCCTCGCGCAACGAATACTTGCAGTGTGCAAATAATTGTAAAATTTCTCAAAATTCGCACATCGCCATAAAAATTATAAGCACGTTAATTGATTCCACATTAACCATACCAACTAATAAAAAAATAAAATTCGTACCACCACACCCGGAATTTAGAGAAAATTATTGATTTCCACCCTCTCGCAGCGTCCAAATAATTGTAAAATTTCTCAAAATTCGCAATCGCCATAAAAATCATAAGCACGTTAATTGCTTCTATATTAACCATACCAACTAATAAAAAAATAAAATTCGTACCACCACACCCGGAACTTAGGGAAAATTATTGATTTCCACCCTCGCGCAACGAATACTTGCAGTGTGCAAATAATTGTAAAATTTCTCAAAATTCGCACATCGCCATAAAAATTATAAGCACGTTAATTGATTCCACATTAACCATACCAACTAATAAAAAAATAAAATTCGTACCACCACACCTGGAACTTAGGGAAAATTATTGATTTCCACCCTCTCGCAGTGTCCAAATAATTGTAAAATTTCTCAAAATTCGCAATCGCCATAAAAATTATAAGCACGTTAATTGATTCCACATTAACCATACCAACTAATAAAAAAATAAAATTCGTACCACCACACCCGGAACTTAGGGAAAATTATTGATTTCCACCCTCGCGCAACGAATACTTGCAGTGTGCAAATAATTGTAAAATTTCTCAAAATTCGCACATCGCCATAAAAATTATAAGCACGTTAATTGATTCCACATTAACCATACCAACTAATAAAAAAATAAAATTCGTACCACCACACCTGGAACTTAGGGAAAATTATTGATTTCCACCCTCTCGCAGTGTCCAAATAATTGTAAAATTTCTCAAAATTCGCAATCGCCATAAAAATTATAAGCACGTTAATTGATTCCACATTAACCATACCAACTAATAAAAAAATAAAATTCGTACCACCACACCCGGAACTTAGGGAAAATTATTGATTTCCATCCTCGCGCAACGAATACTTGCAGTGTGCAAATAATTGTAAAATTTCTCAAAATTCGCAATCGCCATAAAAATTATAAGCACGTTAATTGATTCCACATTAACCATACCAACAAATAAAAAAATAAAATTCGTACCACCACACCCGGAACTTAGGGAAAATTATTGATTTCCACCCTCGCGCAACGAATACTTGCAGTGTGCAAATAATTGTAAAATTTCTCAAAATTCGCACATCGCCATAAAAATTATAAGCACGTTAATTGATTCCACATTAACCATACCAACTAATAAAAAAATAAAATTCGTACCACCACACCTGGAACTTAGGGAAAATTATTGATTTCCACCCTCTCGCAGTGTCCAAATAATTGTAAAATTTCTCAAAATTCGCAATCGCCATAAAAATTATAAGCACGTTAATTGATTCCACATTAACCATACCAACTAATAAAAAAATAAAATTCGTACCACCACACCCGGAACTTAGGGAAAATTATTGATTTCCATCCTCGCGCAACGAATACTTGCAGTGTGCAAATAATTGTAAAATTTCTCAAAATTCGCAATCGCCATAAAAATTATAAGCACGTTAATTGATTCCACATTAACCATACCAACAAATAAAAAAATAAAATTCGTACCACCACACCCGGAACTTAGGGAAAATTATTAATTTCCACCCCCGCGCAACGAATACTTACAGTGTGCAAATAATTGTAAAATTTCTCAAAATTCGCACATCGCCATAAAAATTATAAGCACGTTAATTGATTCCAAATTAACCATACCAACTAATAAAAAAATAAAATTCGTACCACCACACCCGGAACTTAGGGAAAATTATTGATTTCCTCCCTCGCGCAACGAATACTTGCAGTGTGCAAATAATTGTAAAATCTCTCAAAATTCGCAATCGCCATAAAAATTACAAGCACGTTAATTGATTCCACATTAACCATACCAACTAATAAAAAAATAAAATTCGTACCACCACACCCGGAACTTAGGGAAAATTATTAATTTCCACCCCCGCGCAACGAATACTTACAGTGTGCAAATAATTGTAAAATTTCTCAAAATTCGCACATCGCCATAAAAATTATAAGCACGTTAATTGATTCCACATTAACCATACCAACTAATAAAAAAATAAAATTCGTACCACCACACCCGGAACTTAGGGAAAATTATTAATTTCCACCCCCGCGCAACGAATACTTACAGTGTGCAAATAATTGTAAAATTTCTCAAAATTCGCACATCGCCATAAAAATGATAAGCACGTTAATTGATTCCACATTAACCATACCAACTAATAAAATTTCTCAAAATTCGCAATCGCCATAAAAATCATAAGCACGTTAATTGCTTCTATATTAACCATACCAACTGATGAAAAAATAAAATTCGTACCACCACACCCGGAACTTAGGGAAAATTATTAATTTCCACCCCCGCGCAACGAATACTTACAGTGTGCAAATAATTGCAAAATTTCTCAAAATTCGCACATCGCCATAAAAATTATAAGCACGTTAATTGATTCCACATTAACCATACCAACTAATAAAAAAATAAAATTCGTACCACCAATCCCGGAACTTAGGGAAAATGATTAATTTCCACCCTCGCGCAACGAATACTTGCAGTGTCCAAATAATTGCAAAATTTCTCAAAATTCGCACATCGCCATAAAAATTATAACCACGTTAATTGATTCTGCATTAATCATACCAACTAATAAAAAAATAAAATTCGTACCACCACACCCGGAACTTAGGGAAAATTATTAATTTCCACCCTCGCGCAACGAGTCCAAATATTTGTAAAATTTCTCAAAATTCGCAACCGCCATAAAAATTATAAGCACGTTAATTGATTCTGCATTAACCATACCAACTAATAAAAAAATAAAATTCGTATCACCACACCCGGAACTTAGGGAAAATTATTGATTTCCACCCTCACGAGACGAATACGTGCATATTTTTCAAAGTTCGCACACCGCCAAAAAAAAAAAAAAATAGGCACATTAATAGATTCTGCTATGACGGTTAAGCCAATAATTGATTTCCACACAATATTTAACATATGAACACGTGCAATAATATGTACATATTATTTATCAGCCAATATACCTGCGATGAAAAAAATCGTTTCGCCACGCTCCAAATACCTGTTCTCCGTTACTTTCTATTATTACATTTCTACTTCTTGTAAAATGAAATACCACCAGAGGCAAAACAGATAACGTCTATGTCAACCCGCAGAGAAATACGTAAATGGTCATAATTGGGCGATACACATTTATTCCGGGAGTAGAAAGTCTTTACGGTCGAGGAGGATGTTACTAATATCTTACAAGAATAATCTTAATTGTTGATGCGCTTAAAATCCAAAATTCAAGTACATAAAAAAAAATACCACACCTTACCTTTTTGATAAAAAGTCATTTGTTTATCTAGGCAATAAAGTGGCTAATTTACTGACGCGGTTGGCGTTTCAAGGTCAAACGATCCATTTTTATGGATTTTGAACGCCAATTCTCCAATTGATTATTTCTTAGAATTTTTAAAATCAGTGAATGCAGTTTTCGTTCCTCTGCTTTAGGTTTATAGTGCTGTCGTTTTATTCACACCTAGGATATACTAATTTTTTCAACAGGAAATTAAAGAATCATCGTGTTTTTATGTATTTTAAACTTTTCAAGCAAATTCTTCAGTTGATTATTTTTTTACAATTTTCTAAATCAGTGAATGCAATTTTCTTTCCTCTACTTCAGGTTTGGAGTGCTGTCGTTTTATTCACACCTAGGGTATGCCAATTTTTTCAACAGGAAATTAAAGAAGCATCGTGTTTTTACGGATTTTGAACTTTTAAAGCTAATTCTTCAGTTGATTATTTTTTTACAATTTTTTAAATCGTCGAATGCAGTTTTCGTTCCTCTGCTTCAGGTTTGGAGTGCTGTCGTTTTATTCACACCTAGAATATGCTAATTTTTTCAACAGGAAATTAAAGAAGCATCGTGTTTTTATGTATTTTGAACTTTTAAAGCTAATTCTTCAGTTGATTATTTTTTTACAATTTTTTGAATCAGTGAATGCAATTTTCGTTCCTCTACTTCAGGTTTGGAGTGCTGTACTTTTATTCATACCTAACATATGCTAATTTTTTCAACAGGAAATTAAAGAAGCATTGCGTTTTTATGTATTTTGAACTTTTAAAGCTAATTCTTCAGTTGATTATTTTTTTACAATTTTTTAAATCGGTGTATACAGTTTTCGTTCCTTTGCTTCAGGTTTGCAGTGCTGTCGTTTTATTCACACCTAGGATATGCTAATTTTTTTAACAGAAAATTAAAGAAGCATTGTGTGTTTATGTATTTTGAATTTTTAAAGCTAATTCTACAGTTGATTATTTTTTTACAATTTTCTAAATTAGTGAATGCAATTTTCGCTCCTCTGCTTCAGGTTTTTAGTGTTGTCGTTTTATTCACACCTAGGATATGCTAATTTTTTCAACGAGAAATTAAAGAAGCATCGTGTTTTTATGTATTTTGAATTTTTAAAGCTAATTCTTCAGTTTATTATTTTTTTACAATTTTTTAAATCGGTGAATGCAGTTTTCGTTTCTCTGCTTCAGGTTTGGAGTGCTGTCGTTTTATTCACACCTAGGATGTGCTATTTTTTCAACAGAAAATTAAAGAAGCATCGTGTTTTTATGGATTTTCAACTTTTAAAGCTAATTCTTCACTTGATTATTTTTTTTACAATTTTCTAAATCAGTGAATGCAATTATCGTTCCTCTCCTTTAGGTTTGGAGTGCTGTCGTTTTATTCACACCTAGGATATACTAATTTTTTCAATGGGAAATTAAAGAAGGATTATGTTTTCATGTATTTTGAACTTTTAAAGCTAATTCTTCAGTTGATTATTTTTTTACAATTTTTTAAATCGGTGAATGCAATTTTTGTTCCTCTGCTTCAGGTTTGGAATGCTGTACTTTTATTCACACCTAAGATATGCCAATTTTTTTAACAGGAAATCAAAGAAGCATCGTGTTTTTATGGATTTTGAACTTTTAACGTTAATTCTTCAGTTGATTATTTTTTTACAATTTTTTAAATCGGTGAAAGCAATTTTCGTTCCTTTGCTTCAGGTTTGAAGTGCTGTCGTTTTATTAACACCTACGATATGCTAATTTTTTCAACAGGAAATCAAAGAAGCATCGTGTTTTTATATATTTTGAACTTTTCAAGCAAATTCTTCAGTTGATTATTTTTTTACAATTTTTTAAATCATAGAATGCAATTTTCGTTCCTCTACTTCAGGTTTGGAGTGCTGCCGTTTTATTCACTCCTAGGATATGCTATTTTTTTCAACAGGGAATTAAAGAAGCATCGTGTTTTTATATATTTTCAACTTTTAAAGCAAATTCTTCAGATGATTATTTTTTCACAATTTTTTAAATCGGTGAAAGCAATTTTCGTTCCTCTACTTCAGGTTTGAAGTGCTGTCGTTTTATTCACACCTAGGATATGCTAATTTTTTCAACAAGAAATTAAGGAAGCATCGTGTTTTTATAGATTTTGAACTTTTAAAGCTAATTCTTCAGTTGATTATTTTTGTACAATTTTTTAAATCGGCGAATGCAGTTTTCGTTATTATTTTTGCATTTCAGCAAATATTCGTCAGTGTGAATCAGCCTGGGATTAACTGGAAAAAAATAATAAAATAATCAAAATATGCCAAAATTAATTTCTCTTTAGATCAACTCTATGAATGAATAAACAAATTGTTGATTACTTAATGAAGCAATTAAATTACAATTAATCGAAGGAATCTTAACGAGTTGCATCAGAGCAAAATATTCCATTTCCTGGTGAGGTTTTACGATGCGGAAACCGGTGTTCGTTTTATTGCATTCTAAATACGTTTTATGATTGTGCACTTTATGGATACGCCAAAGAATTTAATGGTAAAATTGTTCCAATTTAAACGTAGTCATTGAGTAATTTATGGATTCCATAACGAGTCCAATCAATTACTAGAACGAAAATTTTATTACATAATTAATTTTGAGCACTCGAACGATTGTTATGCTTCGTTCACATTTATAGATTCCATAGCAAGTTTTACAAAAACGAAAATATTATTACCTAATTAATCTTGTTGATTTTTTCACAAGATCTAAATACGTTTTATGTTTATAAATACATCGAAGATTTTAATGGCAATTGGTGGATTGTGTCCATTTTTTTTTGGTAATGTCAAAAATTGAAAGTAAAATCGCATCATCTAACCTTCTGAATTCCAAATTGGAAAAAGTTCACAGAAACGTTTTCGCAATTTTATGCGCGAATGAGTAACACGCTTAATAATTCACGCTGCACATTCTTCTCTCGGATGACATTTTGAGCTTCGTCGCTTTTCATCCTCAAGGACTATAGAATGTAGTCTTCATTCGAAACGCCATAAATTAACATTCGATCCGAAAAGAGCGATTAATTAAAATAATACTTTAAAAGTTATTATTATTATTATCTATAAATCTAGCAAACTGGGTATTTTTAGAAAGCTAAGATAAAGGACGAGTTGGTATTTTGTATTAAATCTACTAAATCCCAACAATCTCTAAACTTTAAAATAATTCGATTTGAACACGAACAAACATTAAAAAAATTTCATATTTTTGGTGAATTGAAAAAAAAATATGAAAACAGTTACCACCAACTTGAAACTTTCTGAATTTACTCAAAATACACCACGGATTGCCATTATGTAAAAATGTACTAATCCCATTCCCTAAACTTTAAAATAATTCTATTTGAACACGAACAAACATTTAAAAAAATTTCATATTTTTGGTCAATTGAAAAAAAAATATGAAAACAGTTACCACCAACTTGAAACTTTCTGAATTTACTCAAAATACATCACGGGCTGCTATTATGTAAAAATGTACTAAACCCAAACTCTAAACTTTAAAATAATTCGATTTGAACACGAACAAACATTAAAAAAAATCCAAAGATTTTGGTGAATTGAAAAAAAATATGAAAACAGTTACCACCAACTTGAAACTTTCTAAATTTACTCAAAATACATCTCGGATTGCTATTATGTAAAAATCTACTAAACCCAAACTCTAAACTTTAAAATAATTCGATTTGAACACAAACAAACATTTTGAAAATTTTTATTTATTTTGATGAGTGAAAAACACCAAAGAAAAGTCACTCACCGAAGCGTCACGGCGTCCACAGCTTACTCACGGTCTGAAGAAATCCTTCCTTTCTTCCTTCGGGAAGGATGGAATGGAATGGAAACACTAAGGTTTGCAGGCTTTAGTACCTTTATTGCAAAGAAAAAAAACTTTTACATCCTGCAAACCCGTCACTGATAGTCTTGCACAAATTGTTCACACACTAAAGAAACTCGAAGCTTAACTTAAACCTTAAACGGTTTTCGGAAAAATAATCGCACGCTCTTCACGACGGCGAGGCGGAGACTGCTGTTATCAGTCGGCCGGCGATAAGAATTCGAAATCGCACAAAAAAAAGTTGCCTTCGGGTGCGGAATCTCGAGGCTCGCGCAGGTTTTAACAAGTCTGCGGCCGGCGAGGAATTAAAATTTGAAAATGAAATCGTCATCGTGCAAATTTTTCAATCGATTAATTCTTTATTTCGCGTAAAAGAAATACATTTAATTTTAACATCTATTTACTAATTAAAACAGTTAATTTCTTTTAAAAATTTCAACTGAGACAAAAGTTATGAATTTTTAAAAGTGTGCCTGCAATAAGGTACAAATTTAGTTTAAATTTAAAAAAATCGTAACAAATTGAAATCGTTGCGTAATTATTATGTAAATTTTAACAGACTCTTTTACATCCATTTACTAATTAAAACAGTTAATTTCTTTTAAAAATTTCAACTGAGACAAAAGTTATGAATTTTTTAAATTGTGCCTGCAATAAGGTACAAATTTAGTTTAAAGTTAAAAAAAAACGTAAAAAATTGAAATCGTTGCGTAATTATTATGTAAATTTTAACAGATACTTTGAGATCTATTTACTAATTAAAACAGTTAATTTCTTTTAAAAATCTCAACTGAGACAAAAGTTATGAATTTTTGAAATTGTGCCTGTAGTAAGATACAAATTTAGTTTAAATTTAAAAAAAACGTAAAAAATTGAAATCGTTGCGTAATTGTTATGTAAATTTTAACAGACACTTTTGCATCTATTTACTAAATAAAACTGTTAATTTCTTTTAAAAATTTCAACCAAGACAAAAGTTATGAATTTTTAAAATTGTGCCTGTAGTAAGATACAAATTTAGTTTAAATTTAAAAAAAAAACGTAAAAAATTGAAATCGTTGCGTAATTGTTATGTAAATTTTAACAGACACTTTTGCATCTATTTACTAATTAAAACTGTTAATTTCTTTTAAAAATTTCAACTGCGACAAAAGTTATGAATTTTTAAAATTTTTTGATGTACAGTTCAAGTTTTGAAGGTTGCCATCTTGTTTTAGGCTGCGATGTGACAATTCTAGTAACATGATGTTAAAATTGAGTCCATTATGGATAAATCTGAGAAGTTTTAAGCGAATTCCTGCAGGGATTATTTTTTTACAATTTTTATAAAACCCGAGTGCAATTTTTGTACAGTTCAAGTTTTGAAGGTTGCCATTTTGTTTTAGGCTACGATATGGCAATTCTAGTAACATGATGTTAAAATTGAGTCCATTATGGATAAATCTGAGAAGTTTTAAGCGAATTCCTGCAGGGATTATTTTTTTACAATTTTTATAAAACCCGAGTGCAATTTTTGTACAGTTCAAGTTTTGAAGGTTGCCATTTTGTTTTAGGCTACGATATGGCAATTCTAGTAACATGATGTTAAAATTGAGTCCATTATGGATAAATCTGAGAAGTTTTAAGCGAATTCCTGCAGAGATTATTTTTTTACAATTTTTATAAAAGCCGAATGCAATTTTCTGATGTACAGTTCAAGTTTTGAAGGTTGCCATTTTGTTTTAGGCTGCGATATGGCAATTCTAGTAACATGATGTTAAAATTGAGTCCATTATGGATAAATTTGAGATGTTTTAAGCGAATTCCTGCAGGGATTATTTTTTTACAATTTTTATAAAAGCCGAATGCAATTTTTGTACAGTTCAAGTTTTGAAGGTTGGCATTTTGTTTTAGGCTGCGATATGGCAATTCTAGTAACATGATGTTAAAATTGAGTCCATTATGGATAAATCTGAGAAGTTTTAAGCGAATTCCTGCAGGGATTATTTTTTTACAATTTTTATAAAAGCCGAGTGCCATTTTTGTACAGTTCAAGTTTTGAAGGTTGCCATTTTGTTTTAGGCTACGATATGGCAATTCTAGTAACATGATGTTAAAATTGAGTCCATTATGGATAAATCTGAGAAGTTTTAAGCGAATTCCTGCAGGGATTATTTTTTTACAATTTTTATAAAACCCGAGTGCAATTTTTGTACAGTTCAAGTTTTGAAGGTTGCCATTTTGTTTTAGGCTGCGATATGGTAATTCTAGTAACATGATGTTAAAATTGGGTCCATTATGGATAAATCTGGGAAGTTTCAAGCGAATTCCTGCAGGGATTATTTTTTTACAATATTTATAAAAGCCGAATGCAATTTTCTCCTGTAAAGTTCAAGTTTTGAAAGTTGGCATTTTGTTTTAGGCTGCGATATGGCAATTCTAGTAACATGATGTTAAAATTGGGTCCATTATGGATAAATCTGAGAAGTTTTAAACGAATTCCTGCAGAGATTATTTTTTACAATTTTTATAAAAGCCGAGTGCAATTTTTGTTCAGTTGAAGTTTTGAAGGTCGCCATTTTGTTTTAGGCTGCGATACGGCAATTCTAGTAACATGATGTTAAAATTGGGTCCATTATGGATAAATCTGAGAAGTTTTAAGCGAATTCCTACAGGGATTATTTTTTTACAATTTTTATAAAACCCGAATGCAATTTTTGTACAGTTCAAGTTTTGAAGGTTGCCATTTTGTTTTAGGCTGCGATATGGCAATTCTAGTAACATGATGTTAAAATTGGGTCCATTACGATAAATCTGGGAAGTTTCAAGCGAATTCCTGCAGGGATTATTTTTTTACAATATTTATAAAAGCCGAATGCAATTTTCTCCTGTAAAGTTCAAGTTTTGAAGGTTGCCATTTTGTTTTAGGCCGCGATATGGCAATTATAGTAACATGATGTTAAAATTGAGTCCATTATGGATAAATCTGAGAAGTTTTAAGCGAATTCCTGCAGGGATTATTTTTTTACAATATTTATAAAAGTCGAGTGCAATTTTTTTATGTACAGTTCAAGTTTTGAAAGTTGGCATTTTGTTTTAGGCTGCGATATGGTAATTCTAGTAACATGATGTTAAAATTGAGTCCATTATGGATAAATCTGAGAAGTTTTAAGCGAATTCCTGCAGGGATTATTTTTTTACAATTTTTATAAAAGCCGAATGCAATTTTCTGGTGGACAGTTCAAGTTTTGAAGGTTGCCATTTTGTTTTAGGCTGCGATTTGGCAATTCTAGTAACATGATGTTAAAATTGGGTCCATTATGGATGAATCTGAGAAGTTTTAAGCGAATTCCTGCAGAGATTATTTTTTTACAATTTTTATAAAAGCCGAGTGCAATTTTTGTTCAGTTGAAGTTTTGAAGGTCGCCATTTTGTTTTAGGCTGCGTTATGGCAATTCTAGTAACATGGTTTTAAAAATGGGTCCATCATGGGTAAATCTGAGAAGTTTCAAGCGAATTTCTGCAGGGATTATTTTTTTACAATATTTATAAAAGCCGAATGCAATTTTCTGATGTACAGTTCAAGTTTTGAAGGTTGCCATTTTGTTTTAGGCTGCGGTATGGCAACTGTAGTAACAGGATGTTAAAATTGAGTCCATTATGGATAAATCTGAGAAGTTTTAAGGGAATTCCTGCAGAGATTATTTTTTTACAATTTTTATAAAAGCCGAATGCAATTTTTTGATGGACAGTTCAAGTTTTGAAGGTTGCCATTTTGTTTTAGGCTACGATATGGCAATTCTAGTAACATGATGTTAAAATTAAGTCCATTATGGATAAATCTGAGAAGTTTTAAGCGAATTCCTGCAGGGATTATTTTTTTACAATATTTATAAAAGCCGAATGCAATTTTCTGATGTACAGTTCAATTTTCAAAAGTTGCCATTTTGTTTTAGGCTGTGAAATGGCAATTTGGAAATATAATAGTGGTTGAAGAAACGAAAGGTAACATCTAAATTTGAGATCAACAATGTGCTATCCGTTTTCCTCTATCTTATAGTCATCGAGTTCCTCTTTGAAAACACCAAAATTTTCCGTCAAATCCATTCATCTGGAGTTAAGAACGTAAAGCCGTTTTCCACTAACTCTTAGTTATCAAATTCCTCTTTAAAATCATCAAAATTTACAATTACATCCATTCATCTGAATAAAGAATTTAAAGTTGTTAGCTGGATACAACATCATGTGTTCAACAGCTTGAAATTGAAAATTAAAGAATGTGTACACAACATCATCCAATAATAATTGTAATTAGAAAATTGATAAGATTAATTAGAAACGAAATCAGATCGGACCGATTGTTCCTAATTCCTTTCATAGAAGGCCGAACACGCCTCTTCCTAGTCCACCGCGCGCGCGTTCGCTTCAACAGCCTTCCTCCACTTTCACTTTCGTCGCCTCTAAAATTGCATCTCCGTCGTGGACCGAAGAATATCACGATCCGAAGCGCTTACATAAACATAAATCACACCAAGGTAAACAGGAAAATTGTAAAAGTTTATTTCAATCCATATATTTATCAATTGCCGACAGTGACATCTGTTGGGAATAATATTTGCTGACTTAAGTTAGAGTTTTTTTTTGCTTTGGTGTTAACGCCACTAACAGTTGTGTTCAGTGATAGAAAAAAAATAGTACGCTACAGGATCTTAAAGTTTTATTTCGGATCTAATCAAATATCGAACTAAAAGCAGAATTGAGGAGTTGAGGTAATTGAGATCTTTTTGAATGAAAGTTTAATGCATTATTTTTTTGCTTATGTAATCTATTAAAAATGTTGCTACAAGAAGCGAAAAAGCTATTAGTTCATAAGTAAAGATTAAGCTCGTGAGTCGTTACTGTAACTTTTTTCTTTATCTGAACTATACAGTGTGTGGAATTGCAAAACGGGCCATAGGGTTTTACATGTAAAATTTAAAATGTATTAATATTAGTTCCCCTAATTATTTAACAGTATCGTCTTCTTACACTATTTTTAAAGCTTTTTAAGCTGAAAGATTTGGTACCATACTCAATGGTTTCTGCAGAGTATTTACCGAGATATTTGCAAAAAACTTTATAACTATTTTGAATTAAAAATAAAGGTTTGCCATGAAATCATAATGGCCGATATTTCATTTTGTTGTAAAAAGTGACAGTCGCTGTCACATTACGATTTACGCATAACACCAGTGAATACGTCTCGTGGGCCCCTCAGGCCCCAATATTGTTGGAAATATTTTAAACTATCTGATTTTTTTCAGGGCGTAACAGAAGCCATCCTCGAGTCGGCGAACGGGACCAAACTCTCCGGCATCCCCCAGCAGGATTACATCTACGACCCGAACCTACCCAGAGAGATCGACAACTTCAACTTAACCGAATACCCCTTCTACGAACGGGTCCCGCCCGAAGATGAGATCGACTTCAAGTGCGACGGCCTGCACGACGGGTTCTACGCCAGCGTTCCGCACAGCTGTCAGGTAAACCAATTACGCTCACAACAACAAAAAAAAATATATAACAAGAAAATTTCAATCGACCTTGCTTTGTCAAAATAGACACTGTGACGTCGTCGCTTTCACTCGTCACTCGATTTTCACCGCGGCAGCGGCGGCGTCTCTAACCAACCAACCGTGGCTCATCTCTTTCTCTCTCCGTCGTTGGACCGCACCGGTGCTCTTGGCGCATCTCTTTCTCTCACTCATTACCAGAGGACCAAAGCTATTCATTACCTCTTGGCTCATCTCTTTTTCTCTCTCTTTCCCAGAGGACCAAAGCTAGTCGTTACCTCTTGGCTCATCACTCTTTCTCACTCATTGCCAGAGGACCAAAGCTATTCGTTACCTCTTGACTCATCTCTTTCTCTCTCTCTTTCTCTCTCTCTTTCTCTCTCTCTCTCTCTCTCTTTGGCACAGGACCAGATCTGTTCGTTACCTCTTTCGTTAGGTAACGTCGATTTTATCAGTAAAAGGTGTTGCGCACGCCGAGACCTTGTGTCCGATTTTGCGCTCGCATCTTCTCGTGCCCCAAAAATGCCGCATTATTATAATCCGATTGGTGTTGCTCAAGAATTAAGTTAATTGCAGACGTTAAAGCGGTGCTGAATTAATGGAATCGGTGTCATCTGGCGGCCGCTCAATATTTGGACCGTGGAATGAATGGCGTTGATCTAAATTGGTAATGTTTTACATAACGATCGTTTTGATCAATTCTTCGAAGGCAGAACGCTGCAATAGGTCGAGTATCTTGGAAGGTGAGGCAAAGCGAGTGATGTTAAATTATGATGCAGTGGGTAGTGTATTTTCGAAGGTGAGGCAAAGAGAGTGATGTTAAATCATGCTGCACTAGATAGAGTATCTTCAATGAGAGTGATGTTAACTCATGCTGCAGTAGGTAAAGTATCTTAGAAGGTGTGGCAAAGAGAGTGATGCTGCAATAGGTAGAGTATCTTCGAAAGTGAGGCAAAGACTAGTGACGTCATACTATTTTTGAAGACACCGAAAGGTGCGAAATAAAAAAACAGAAATCGACCTGTCCGAGGATTTTTTTCTGGCACTTCTCATTTCATAACTACCGAATTTGTTCCAGTTAGAGTTTCCACCCTGTATTTCCACTGATAAAGGAAATTGTTTAAATTAATTTTTCGATTGCATTATAATTTTTAGAATGCACCAATTACACGATTTAACGTTATATTTGCTGTCGATGGATGTAAGGCCCATGTCATTATAAATACGAAATATAACGATTATTAAAATTGGTCGTGGCGGAATAGCTATTTTCCCCTGATAGTAATATTTTCGATTACATTATAATTTTTAAATTGCGTCAATTACATGATTTAACGTAACCTGCGTTTATCCTCCGGGGAATTCCGGGTGATTGGTGTGTAAATATCAGCGATTCCTCGGGTTACATAACGCTTCTCTCCTCGCCGGTTAAAGGTCAGCCAATTACCGAACGTTTCATTACCGTCTAATGAAAAAATCGTGTTGATTCACCTCTGGGCACGTCCAGACAATCATTACCAACGTGGTACACGATGTTAATTGAAAATTTAACCCGTGTTCGCTATACTCGCAACAATATAATGCATCGTACACACTTGCGCATTTTTACGACCCGTGCGGCGTTCGGCGTAAGTGTGTACGAAGCATTATAAATAAAATTATCAATTTTAAATTATTCTTGAATATTGGCGGCGTTTACTTGGTGGTGCATCTTGATATTATTTCGGAATAAAACACTTAAAATGTTGTTTTATTAGAGTCACATTTATCAAATATTCAGTAGTAAAATGATGTAATAATAATTTTAATGTAGTGATGCTCTGCTTAAATTAACATAAAATTATGATGTTATTGATGATTTTATCTTATTAGATACAAAATTTACATTTCTAATTACAATTGAAATAAATGTCGCACAATTTGTTAAATGTCGTCTGTCTTAACATAATTTACTGCGGAACAACTTGTACTTCTTAAATGTTACAGACAATGACTAATGTTCCCATTTTCTAATATCGTATGTAAGACATCCAGTGAAAGGAAGAAAGCCATTAGAATTTGTTCACCATTTGAACATGACAATTTCGTATTCGTATCTGGGAAGTTAATATGGCAAAACTTTTATAAATCTAGACGTTTCTTTCGTCACGGGTATCAGGCATAAAGTGCAGTCTGTAATTCTTCATAACCAACAAAACAGTAGCACTCTAAACTAAAGATTGTAAACTCTAAACTAGTTATTGTAAAAAAGTTTCTTTTTTCTGTAAAAAAAAATCGACATTACCCTACCAGAAAAAAACAATTTGATGAATACCAAAAGTGCACCGAACGAATATTTCTTTTAAGAAAATTAATCGGTCGAGAAACTTCAATCTTAAAAATTACAATAAATAAATAACACATTTATAACATTCCATGAAAACAATTGACGTGCTTTAATTAGAAACTAAACGATATTCCAAAACTCGGAATAGACAAAAAATGCATTTTCAACGATTAGTATTTTTTTCCAGAAAATACACCTTCGAAGAATTCTTCAAACTTTCAAAATCTATTAAAAAAAAATAGGGCACTACATTTTCCATAGAATCAACTGACGTGCGTCAATTAAAATCTGCCATTTTGATTTATTCCGAACTTGAAGAAAACGAAAATTGCATTCAAGAACTTAAAAGAAAAATGATAAAAAGTGAATCCCTTGAGGAATTAGTTTAAATATTTCCAAATCCATAAAGATAAGCGTTTTTGATTTTCTGTAAAAAAAATTAACGTACCCCAAATAGGAACATTACAAACTTGAAGAAATCTAAAAATGCATTCAAGGACTAAAGAGAAATAGAAAAAATTGAATCCCTTCAGGAATCAGCTTCAAAATTTCTCAACCTTTTAACACCGACAATTCATTGTGTGTCAATTAGTCGGATTTCATTAAAAGTGGCGATTTAAAATTTTTGACGAAAACCTGAAAAATCTTACCTTTTCCCAAAAATTGCATTTGAAATTATTTTCTGAAGAAACCACCGGTTCGATTCGGGGTTTCTGTACATCATTCGAAAGATCTCACCAAGACGCATCATAAAATGTACTTTCGCAACAACAAACGTCAATTTGAAGCCTGTGACACGTCGGCAAAGAAAAGTCGAAAAAGGAAAAAAATCGAAAAAATCAACTTTCTTAATAATCATCGTAGACCTTTATGTAATACAATTTTCTTCATCAGAAGAAGAAAATAAATCAATTGGCTTTGACAAATTTCATCCAGAAAAAAATGCAAAAAAGTTAGCAAGTCACCATGAACTTTATGGAAAATTTTGAGAAAAGTCGATTTTTTCAAACTTTGAACGGCTGTAGCGGCTGAACGAAGAATCCAATTTGAACGCGAATTTCAAATCTGCGTTCCTTGTGTGTCAATTCGTCGGATTTAATTAAAATTGGCGATTTAAAATTTTTGATGAAAACCTGAAAAATCATCCAAGGGTCCCCCCTTCTTACTTTTTCCCAAAAATTGCATTTTAAATGATTTCCTGAAAAAACCACCGCTTCGATTCGGGGTTTCTATACATCATTCGAAAGATCTCATTAATACGCACCAGAAAAAGTACTTTCGCGAAAACAATTGTCAATTTGAAGCCCGTGATGCGTCAGCATAGAGTACTCGAAAATGGAAAAAATCGAAAAAAATCAACTTTCTTAGTAATCATCGTAGACCTTTATGTAATACCTTTTTTTTTCATCAGAAGAACGAAGTAAATTAATTGGCTTTAAAAAATTTCATCTAGAAAAAATTGCAAAAAAGTTAGCAAGTCACCATAAAAATTTTGAGAAAAGTTGATTTTTTCAGACTTTTAACGGCCGTAGCGGTTGAACGAATAATCCAATTTTTGACAAAAACAGATAGAAACAAAACGGCAAAATTAAAATATGTTTTCAACGAATAGAAAAATTGTGAAAAAAAGTAATCCCTCTACGAACTACAAGTTCAGCATTTTTAAATTTAATTTTTTTTTTAAACACAGTTCACCACGTTTTCGTGTGATAAGTGAAAATCTACTGAATAAGTGATTTTGAATTTTAATGGATTATCAAGTAAAATGGATGTTTAGTAAATTTGGAAAGTTTCAAGCTCGTGGCAAATGTTTTTTCATTATTTCTTGACGAACCGAAAATACATGACTGCAAAATTACAATTCTCTGCGTTTTCCGTGACAACTGAAAATATATTGAATGGATGATTTTGGATTTTTGCTGGATTATAAAGTAAAATAGTTCTTAAGGAAATTTGGAAAGTTTCAAGCTCGTCGTAATGGTATTTATATTTTTTTAGGTTATAGGAAAATGCGCGTTTCAGAATTGCAATCCAAGTCACGTTTTCATGTGATAACTAAAAATCCACCGAAGTATTGATTTGGGATATTAAAGGATTATTAAGTAGAATGGGTGTTTAGGAAATTTGGAAAGTTTAAAGTCAGTGGCAATTTTTATTTTTTTTTATTTTTTGGCGACCCGAAAATGCGTGACTGTAAATTGCTATTCTTTATTAGTTTTTCATGTGATAACTAAAAAGCTATTGAAGAGATTTTTTTTTATTTTTTGCTGGATTTTAAAGTAAAATGGGCGTTTGGGAAATTTGAAAAAAATAATTTTGCGTATGTTCATGTCCATGTTGCCAGCTCTAGTCATTTTCTTGCAATTTTTATAGGACGAATGTCCTAACATATAGTACTCTTTGGCATAAAAAATAAGGTTTAAAATTCGAGATTCAAAAATTGGGCTAAAACCCAGATTTTTTTTGCCGTCACCCAAAAAAAAAAACAGATGTCATTCTCACGTGTAAAATTGTCATTTCTGGAGTCAACAGGTTTGTAGGCCATGACCTCGTCATTTTTGATAATTTTGACATAAATATTTATAGCCAGTATGTTAAGAAATTGCAACAAGAACCCATTTTTTTCAATCCGTCACAGCGGGGTTCTTGCTTAAGCCTATGGCTTAGAAAGGAAACTTTTTGCATTTTCACAAATTGAAAAAAATCTATAATCTAAAATGTATTTGTTGAATTGGTGGCTTACATGAATAAAGCATTATTTGTTAAAATCTACCAGCATTTTTTTTTCTCATGACATTTATACAATGCAATTAATAATTAGCAAACGCTGGAAAAAATTAAGGAAACGCAAGAAAACGGCTCGTGCTTATATCTCCGGGGCAATTTTGATTAATGCACGAAGAAAGCGAGGATCAGTTGCTGCCCGGTTATGCAACGGAGCGAAAGGTCAGGTATCGTCACCGGAACGGTGATTGTTTTCTTTTTTTTGCAATCAGGTGTATCATCATCATCAACAGCAGCATCATTGCACGTTTCGGCGCAACTAATTTAACTTTTTTTGTTATTCTTACCAGCTGTATCGTCACTGTCTCTACGGAACTAAATTAACTTTTTTTTTAATTCTCACCAGGTGTATCATCATTGTCTCCATGGAACAAATTTAACTTTTTTTTGTTATTCTTACCAGGTGTACCGTCACTGTCTCTACGGAACTAATTTAACTCTTTTTTTTCTTCCCACCAGGTGTATCATCACTGTCTCTACGGCACCCGCTACGACTTCCTCTGCGCCAACTACACCGCCTTCGATCAGAAGACTTTCATCTGCCATTTCGTCTCCGAGGTGGACTGCGTCAACTCCAAAAACTTTTGGCACAGGTAATAATTTCTACATATGATTACAAATAACATATTCAAAACAAGCCGACAAAAAAAAAATAAACTAACGTCACTTTTAGATAATGCCGCAATTTCTTCATAAAAAAATTCTCAATCAATTTATATTACTTACTAGCTGTTGCCCGCGACTTCGTTCGCTTGATCTTCAATTTAAAATGCGTATCAATGCGAGAGAAACTATAAAATCACGCATTTGTTGAAATGACACGCACGCCACCTATCGTAAAATTGTTGCACTAATACAGAAACCTTCGCGGGCGTGCGCAGAACAACTCACCAAAGGTTCATCGCAATCGGGTAAATGGTATAGGAACGCGTAAGGGACAAACAAAGTTGAATTAATTTTTATATATGGAGATAAATCTCTCAATTCTTTTCATTGCTTTCAGAAACGACGCTTTATACCAAACTCCGACCACCACCACCCTCAAGCCGCCCGTGGTCGTGTACACGCCGCCCGCGCCCAACCCGATCTTAACCGGAGGCGCGCGACGCCCCGCGGTCCCCTCCCTGATCGGAAGACGTCCGAAACTGCCGCCGCGGAGAAGGAGGCCCGCCGCCTACGATTACTACGACGAGTACGAGGAGGAAGCGGACGATTTCTACGAAGATCCCAGGTACACGGCGACCGAGGCGCCCCGCAGCAGCGAGGGCAGGAGGAGGAAGAGGCCGCGTCCGCGACCTCGCCCCGTGTACGACGACGAGTACGAGGACTACGAGGACGAGCGGTACGACCGGAGGAGAGGAGGCGGCGGCGGCAGCAGGCGAGATGACGACAGGCCGTACCGCAGCAGGACGAGGCCGACGCGGAGGAAGCAGGAGAGGAGGAAGTACGAGGACGAGTACGATGATGATGATGATGTGGATCCGAGGTTTGACAGCAGCGAGGATAGGAAGGCGAAGCGTCCGCGGCCTTCGTATAACAAACGGAGGCAGGAGGATGATGTTGATGTGAAGGATCAGAAGGATGATAGGCGGGATAAGCGGCCTTCATATAATAAAAGAAGGCAGGAAGAGGATTTGGATATAAAGGACGAGAAGGATGATAAGCGCACTTCTTATAATAAAAGGAGGCAGGAGGAGGATTTGGATGTGAAGGATGACAGACGTGGTAATAAAAGGAGGCAGGAGGAAGATTCGGATGTGAAGGATGATAGGCGCGGTGATAAACGACCTTCCCATAACAAACGAAAACAGGAGGATGATGATGATGCGAAGGAAGAGCGGCCTTCTAATCCTAATCCTAAAAGACGATTGGAGGATGATCAGGGTGAAATCAATGTGAAAGAAGCGAAAGATGAGAGGCGCAGCCTGTTTTATAAACGAAGGCGGGATGAGGATGATGGCGATAAGGATGCGAAAGATGATAAGCGCAGAAGCGAGCCTTCTTCTAATAAAAAACGAGTAGAGGATGATCGGAGTGAAACCAACGAGAAAGAAGCGAAAGATGAGAGGCGCGGCCTGTTTAATAAACGAAGACGGGATGAAGACGACGATAGCGAGGAACCCAGGCCCCGGCCTAGAAAGGGCCAGCGCAGACCCGTAGAGGACGACTACGAGGATGAGGATGTGGACGTGAGGCGCCCGAGTCGGAAAAAGGAATCGACCACCGAAGATCCCCGCTCGATGGTTAAATCCAGCGGAGGTTCAGTGTACGACAGGCCTAGGGTCGCGCCGAGGATCCGACCTCCTTCCGACAAATTCGGCTTCAAGGCGTCGACGTCTAAACCTCCGAAGATTGACGATGAGGAGTATTACGATGATTACGAGGACGATCCCGCGCCTCCAAAGGGTAAACCTAAGGGCGACTCCAGTGCCGCTAGTAATATAGATTCTAGGAAATCGCAGCGGCCTCGCGATGAAGGTAAACCTTCAGCGTCTAGATCTAGAGGGGCTTCATCGCACGTTGATGAAGAGGAGGAGATAAAGACGAGGCCAAAAAATGATGATCGACGCGTTGGTGCGGGAAGTCGTAAAAAGCCAGCGGTGGAGGAGTACGAGGATTACGAGGATGACGATAAACCCACCACTACCACGCAGAGCAGCAGGGTTTCGTTGAAGGATAGGAAGCATGGTAGGGATGAGGGTCGATCGAAATCTTCCACTAGCACGACGACTTCAACAACATCTACAACTACAACGACGACGACAACAACAGAAGCTCCAGAGACCGCAAAGCCGCCCTTCAGGGTGGTGAAGCGGCCGTTCCTCCCCAGCCGCGGCGGCAACCCCTACTCCCCCAGAGGGTTGCAACCCGTCGGCTTAAAATCGGAAACCACCGCAAAACCGGAATCCGAGGAGATTCTCTCCGGCAAAAGCACGGAATCGAAGGAGTACGAGGATACGCAAGGTGAGAAGTTGTTCAGACCGTCACCGGCTGTGGTGAAGGTACCGCTAAAGGAAGAGGACCACCGCCCAGTTAGTACCCGTCCGGTAAACCCCGCAAGGTACAAACAAATAAAAGAATATGATTCTAGGACGACGCAGAAACCGAAACCCGCTGAGAAAAATCCACTAGACATTAACGAGAACGAGTACGACGTGACCCTGAACGACGCCCTGAACCCCACGCTGCCCAATCTGCCCGTTCGGGGGTTCCCCACCGGTTTCAGCGCGTCCAACAACAACGATTACACCTTCAGCGCGTTCCATCGGCCCAGGTACGTCGTGGACGCGACCATCAATCAGGCCAGCTCGGAGTACAGCTACAGGTACAAGGCGCCGCAGCGGTACGACCCTTACGCGATCGGGAGGACCGACCCCTCGGCGAGCTACTCCAACGTGAACGCGCAGAATTACCAAAATTTTCGACCTAGTCCCCGCGTCTCACACACACAAGCCCAAACCTACTACACGACGTACTAGACTCGAAACAAAAAAAAAATCTGTGATCGTTTCACACACACAAAACCCCATCCCTCCGGCGGCGGCTCGTGGATCTTCGGCGAAGAGGGTACGGGAGAAAATTTGCTTCCTCTATACTGCATCTACCCATAGATTAGACTTTTTTGACAACTTGAGTGACAGAAATCTCACTAGAGTACCGAACAACTCTCGCCGCAAAAAGTAGTACTTACGAAACTTTGCGGGAAATGTAATAATTTACGTAACAAGTGATATTTTACGGGATGAGTAGGAAGTTTTCAGGTCCTGGAATCCTGCGAATCCCGTAATTTTTTTTCTGCAGCCGTTTTGTCCGGTAAAAAAGCAAAAACACACACGAATGTTATATGACAAGCGCTGTCATAATTAAACACAAACTTGATGTTATTGTCAAGGCCGTCTACATAGATACCAAAAATCGTCCCGAAAGTAACAAAAATCGTCCCGTGAGTAAAGAAATCGTTCCGAAAGTGAAAAAAAACTCGTCGCGAAAATAGCTACTTTCGGTACGATTTGTGTAAAGTGGTACTTTCGATTTAGTAAATCGTACTAATTATTTTCGGAACGGCTGCAGAAAAAAATTGTAATTGTAATTTATTACGAAAATCGCAATCATGCCGTTTAGAACGTTCTTTAGGGCGGAAATTTGAAAAATAGTTAAAACTCAAGAACAATAACTACTTTTGATTTGATGAATATATAGTACCAAAAGTTTTATTTTAGGAACGGCCGCCGAAAAAAATTGTTATTGTAATTTATTACGAAAATCGCAATCACATCGTTTAGAACGTTCTCCGTGGCGAAAATTCGAAAAATAGTTAAAACTCAAGAACAATATCTACTTTTGATTTGATAAATATATAGTACCAAAAGTTTTATTTTAGAAACGGCCGCAGAAAAAAATTGTTATTGTAATTTATTACGAAAATCGCAATCACATCGTTTAGAACGTTCTCCGTGGCGAAAATTCGAAAAATAGTTAAAACTCAAGAACAATATCTACTTTTGATTTGATAAATATATAGTACCAAAAGTTTTATTTTAGAAACGGCCGCAGAAAAAAATTGTTATTGTAATTTATTAGGAAAATCGCAATCACATCGTTTAGAACGTTCTCCGTGGCGAAAATTCGAAAAATAGTTAAAACTCAAGAACAATAACTACTTTTGATTTGATGAATATATAGTACCAAAAGTTTTACTTTAGGAACGGCCGCAGAAAAAAATTGTTATTGTAATTTATTACGAAAATCGCAATCACATCGTTTAGAACGTTCTCCGTGGCGAAAATTCGAAAAATAGTTAAAACTCAAGAACAATAACTACTTTTGATTTGATGAATATATAGTACCAAAAGTTTTACTTTAGGAACGGCCGCAGAAAAAAATTGTTATTGTAATTTATTAGGAAAATCGCAATCACATCGTTTAGAACGTTCTCCGTGGCGAAAATTCGAAAAATAGTTAAAACTCAAGAACAATAACTACTTTTGATTTGATGAATATATAGTACCAAAAGTTTTACTTTAGGAACGGCCGCAGAAAAAAATTGTTATTGTAATTTATTACGAAAATCGCAATCACATCGTTTAGAACGTTCTCCGTGGCGAAAATTCGAAAAATAGTTAAAACTCAAGAACAATAACTACTTTTGATTTGATGAATATATAGTACCAAAAGTTTTACTTTAGGAACGGCCGCAGAAAAAAATTGTTATTGTAATTTATTAGGAAAATCGCAATCACATCGTTTAGAACGTTCTCCGTGGCGAAAATTCGAAAAATAGTTAAAACTCAAGAACAATAACTACTTTTGATTTGATGAATATATAGTACCAAAAGTTTTACTTTAGGAACGGCCGCAGAAAAAAATTGTTACTGTAATTTATTACGAAAATCGCAATCACATCGTTTAGAACGTTCTCCGTGGCGAAAATTCGAAAAATAGTTAAAACTCAAGAACAATAACTACTTTTGATTTGATGAATATATAGTACCAAAAGTTTTACTTTAGGAACGGCCGCAGAAAAAAATTGTTACTGTAATTTATTACGAAAATCGCAATCACATCGTTTAGAACGTTCTCCGTGGCGAAAATTCGAAAAATAGTTAAAACTCAAGAACAATAACTACTTTTGATTTGATGAATATATAGTACCAAAAGTTTTACTTTAGGAACGGCCGCAGAAAAAAATTGTTATTGTAATTTATTAGGAAAATCGCAATCACATCGTTTAGAACGTTCTCCGTGGCGAAAATTCGAAAAATAGTTAAAACTCAAGAACAATATCTACTTTTGATTTGATAAATATATAGTACCAAAAGTTTTATTTTAGAAACGGCCGCAGAAAAAAATTGTTATTGTAATTTATTACGAAAATCGCAATCACATCGTTTAGAACGTTCTCCGTGGCGAAAATTCGAAAAATAGTTAAAACTCAAGAACAATAACTACTTTTGATTTGATGAATATATAGTACCAAAAGTTTTACTTTAGGAACGGCCGCAGAAAAAAATTGTTATTGTAATTTATTAGGAAAATCGCAATCACATCGTTTAGAACGTTCTCCGTGGCGAAAATTCGAAAAATAGTTAAAACTCAAGAACAATATCTACTTTTGATTTGATAAATATATAGTACCAAAAGTTTTATTTTAGAAACGGCCGCAGAAAAAAATTGTTATTGTAATTTATTACGAAAATCGCAATCACATCGTTTAGAACGTTCTCCGTGGCGAAAATTCGAAAAATAGTTAAAACTCAAGAACAATATCTACTTTTGATTTGATAAATATATAGTACCAAAAGTTTTATTTTAGAAACGGCCGCAGAAAAAAATTGTTATTGTAATTTATTACGAAAATCGCAATCACATCGTTTAGAACGTTCTCCGTGGCGAAAATTCGAAAAATAGTTAAAACTCAAGAACAATAACTACTTTTGATTTGATGAATATATAGTACCAAAAGTTTTACTTTAGGAACGGCCGCAGAAAAAAATTGTTATTGTAATTTATTACGAAAATCGCAATCACATCGTTTAGAACGTTCTCCGTGGCGAAAATTCGAAAAATAGTTAAAACTCAAGAACAATAACTACTTTTGATTTGATAAATACATAGTACCAAAAGTTTTATTTTAGGAACGGCCGCAGAAAAAAATTGTAATTGTAATTTATTACAAAAATCGCAATCGTTTAGAACATTCTCCATGGCGAAAAACAGTTAAAACTCAAAAACGTTAACAATAACAAACTATCAATAATGTGTCAATTGGCGACTTCGCGTATATTGGAAGTATACCGGTACCAACCTAACTTGCTGCAAAATTATATTTTTGTCATAGCCGTGTTGGTACTTTTCACTTTCTTCTGTTTGTCACTAAAGATGTCAAAAAAGTCTAATCTATCGATGGATATTGGTATACGAGTTCTAGTGTTTGTCACTAATATAATGTATAATCTATCGGTGGATATGTTATCTCTACGAGGATCCACGAGCCGACGCTGCTCTCCCCGCCCCACCTCCCCCCCCCCCTTTTTCGTTCGATGTGATGTTCGGTTTTTAAGTCAGTAAAGTTTAGGCGATTAAGAGATTATTTAATTTTGGGGAGCAAGAATTTTACACGTTCTGAAAATATTTAATTTCTTCTTATTATTATTATTATTATTGTTAGCCTCTCTTTCTACTTCTCTTTCTCTCTCGAGCGTTTGTAAATACTTCTTTTTTTTATGTTACGTTTTAAGTGCTATGCAGAAATCTTGTGTATTATAAATTTTAATTAGTGTCAAAAATAAAATGAAAAAAAATACATATTTAATACAAACTAATCGTCATTTGTTCATTTTGGTGGCTGGCTTACATCTCATGGAATCCATTGTAAATGGAAACTCATACTAGTTGCAAGATGCATTAAATAAACATTGCGGATTTTTTTTGTTTGTGAAAAAAATCTGTTTCGGTTTTTTTTTAGTTTTTGAAAACTCTTACTAGTTGCAGTTGCATTAAATGAACATTGGGGAACATTTTTGTCAGCATATGAAAAAAATTTGTTACGGTGTTTTCAATTTCTGAAGGCTGTTATTAGTTGCAGATGCATTAAATGAACGTTAGGCGTTTTTGAAAGAAATTTGTTGCGGGGTTTTAAATTTTTGAAGTTTGGCGATGTTGCCAGTTAAAATTTTGATTGGAGGTCGATTATAAAAAGTATATTCGGCAACACTGTTAAAAAACGTCGAAAACTTCTCATACTTTTCTTCCGAATCGCATTTTTATTTTCTCCGTTACGAAGTACGAGAAAGTGTTATGATCGTGAAAATTTTTCCAAAAACGTCTTAATAGGAAATATATAAAGGCAGTTTCAACGATTTTGGGAAAAAAAAAATTGTCTGTGTGTGTGTCTGTGAATTTTTTCAAAATTTTTTTTAACTGAAATTGTTGAAATTTTTTTGAGGACTCTGAAACAGATATTTTCGTTACAAAAATGTCTGTGTGTGTGCCTGCGTCTTCGTCTGTGTCTGCGTCTGTGGCTGCGTGTGTGTCTCTCTCTCTGTGTGTCTGTGTGTGTTTTTTCAAAAAAAAATTAACGAAAATAACTGTTTTGATATGCCTAGAGGCAATTTCAACAATTTCCAGAAAAGAAAATTGTCTGTGTGTGTCTCTGCTCGCTATATCTCAAAAAGTACTACAAGAATTAATATTAAAATTTGAACACAAGCCTTTGACAATCAGAAGAATTGAAAAGATTTTGGTGAAATTTCATACACCGAAAGTAGGCGTTTACATTAACCATTTTTCTTTTTTTTTTTAATATGAAAAGTACTTGTTTCATTAAATTATTTGTTTATAGTCTTAGCAAGACATAATTTTTGCTTGCAGAGTTACTAACAGGTTGAATATTTATAGATTTAGGCTATATTTCGTTTTATGGAATTTATGCAAAATATTACGAAAACATTTAAACAATAATTGAAGATAATAAATAAATAAACATCTTTTATTTCAAACTATTTTTCATAAAAAGTTCATGTATTAAATTTTTACAAGGCCTTATCATAAAAGAAAATCTGCGTGGCCAAACCATTTTTATCGTTTTAATCATCGACTTATTTGTGTTAACATTTACCATTTCTAAAATTGTTAGACTGAAAAAAGTCGAATCTTTTGCTATAACTTGAATCATCGTTTACTTATTTTTGTTAACGTTCGAACGTTAAGCTTTATAGGGGTTTGGATTAATAGAGAATACCAAATCGTCACTTATCGTAACAAAAAAATCCGGTACTCAATTTTTTTATTAGATTAGCTATTAGATATTAAATAAATTCAAAAAAACGAAATATAGCCTGAATATATAAATATTCAACCTGTTCGTAACTCTGCAAGCAAAATTAAGTCTTACTAAGACTATAAACAAATAACTTATTGAAACAACTACTTCCCTGGCTGATGCCACGCCGGATATTGAATGATACAAAAGAAATTTGCATGTTATTACTAGTACTACTAGTGAAATAACATTGGTTTAAGATCCCTTATTTCTACCCACAGGACTAACTTGAAAAATGAAACTAAATTGAATTTGAAAACTTTAAATTATAAAACTGAACCCAAAAGTATGTAAAAATTAAGTAAATAGCCATCTGCAGACGCGTTTCGAGATTTATCTCTCATCAGTGCAGCTTCGCATTTAAATTAAATGTTAAAGAATAAAATACACTTACGTGAAGGTGACCGTGACCGTGAAGGAGTCGTAAACAAATGAGGAGATTATAGAAGGGTTGGACTGATTTTATACCTGAATTTAGGTGATTAGTGAAAGTACAGATGTGAAGAAATAAATGATCTTGTTTTCAGTTGGAAAACCGAATATTTATATATTCAGGCTATATTTCGTTTTTTTGAATTTATTTAATACTCTCTGCAATAAGTAAGGTTGTTTCTATTTTATTTATTAGATATTAGTTGATTGATCTTTTTCCATTGCCAGTTAACAATATAAGACTTATAAGATTTATAATTTTAATCATCGTCTACTCATTTGTGTTAACGTTCGATATTTATAAAATTGTTGTCTTATCATTGCAAAGTCAAATCTATTGTTATAATAAATAAATGTGAGACAACCTCACTGGTTCACTATCACTGGCTGAATATTTATATATTCAGGCTATTTTTCGTCTTTATTACATTTACTATTGTTATAATTTAAATCATCGTCTGCTCAACTCATTTGTGTAAATCATGCGCTTGCGGGAAAACTTCATCCTTCATGTCATGGTAAATATGTAATTGCTTCTCTAAACAAAATAATCAAACATCTATTTTTAGGATGAACCTACGTTGGATTGTGGTGGACGAAGAAGTTTTTTTTTTTCAAGAGAAACATTGATGGTTGTATGAATCGGTTAAATATACGTTAAGGATTTCACTCGTTTTATTTTTACATCAATTTGTAATGGAATCTACTAACGCATCGATGATTTATTTTAAAAAGTAATTGACATTTATCGACGGTGCTAAAGTCCGAAGGAAGAAAGTGCAGAAAGTATTTATTGCCAGAGAGGAAACTTGGAACAAAACACGAAGATTGCAAAAATCCATCAACTGGCTTGTGGGTACGAATAATGTCTTAAAGAATTGTAGATAGTATTTATTGCCAGAGAAAAAACTTGGAAGAAAATACGAAGATTGCAAGAATCCATCAACTGGATTGTGGAACGAATAATGTCTTAAAGAATTGTAGAAAGTATTTATTGCCAGAGAAGAAACTTGGAAGAAAATACGAAGATTGCAAGAATCCATCAACTGGCTTGTGGGTACGAATAATGTCTTAAATAATCGTAGAAAGTATTTATTGTCAGAGAAGAAACTTGGAAGAAAATACGAAGATTGAAAAAATCCATCAACTCGCTTGTGGGTACGAATAATGTCTTAAAGAATTGTAGAAAGTATTTATTGCCAGAGAAGAAACTTGGAAGAAAATACGAAGATCGCAAAAAACCCATTAACTGGTTTGTGGACACGAAGAATCTCTAAAGGAATCGAAGGAAGTATTTATCGACGAAGAGATTATACAAATCAGATTATATAGTTCTGCTGAGAATTAGAACCTCTGAAGGATTTGCAGGAATAAGGAAGATTACACAAATCCATTAACTCGTCTGTAAACACGAAGAATCTTTGAAGAAATCATTGGTAAAAAAAAATGGAAGAAAACACCATATACTAGTCTATCAAGATGGAGAATTTCTGAGGGGATTATAGGGAGAACTTGTAAGCAAAGAAATAACGAAGATTACAAAAATCCATTGACTGATTTGTGGACACGAAATTTTTTTAAAGGAATTGTAGGAAGCATTTAAGAGCAAAGAGAAATATCAAAGAAGGTACTAAGATTGCAAAAACCTATATATTGGTATCCCGAGATGGAGAATCTCTAAAGGAATTGTAGGGAAAAAGAAGATTGCAAAAATTCATTAACTGATCTCTGGATACAATAACTCATACAGTATATAAAAAATAAAAAATAAAAAAAAATTGTAAAACCAACCAAGTGCTTCATTTCAACAACCTTTAATATTAAAAATGTTTCACCACGTGATAAACGAGAACCAAATTCAACAAATCTATACAGTATGTATTGGCAAACATAAACATGGAAGAACATTCGAAGATTACGAAACCCATTACCTTTTCACAAGGTCAGGCACAAAATGGTATAGCGGTATAATTTTTAAACCAGGCGTTTTAAATATAATAAAATTATGTACGTAGATCTCATTATTGTGTAGTTATTAAATTTTTGTTGCTTACTGACTCGCATTCTTTACATTCCCAGACTTATTCAATTCTTCTATGCATATATTTCTTTTTATTCATTGGCTATGTTTTGTGTTAATTGAATATCTATATTTATTTATTAACGGATTAACCTTTAACATGATTATATACAAATTTAAAATTCTTGTACAAACACAAATAATATAACAAACATTAGCAAAATTTGACTAACAATAAACAAACAAGAAATAAAAAATAAATATATGATGTCTGTAGAATTGTAATTTAATTGGTTGCTTATATTCTTATTGTAAAGTTTGTTTTTATTTGCATAATGTTATGGTCTAAATTTTTAAAGTGGTAATACCGTCAATAAATAAATAAATTAATTAAATAAAAATGTATAGACTTGTATAATACTAATTATTATGAGTAGTATTGTTACCGGCGTAGCTCAGGTAAAGGTTGCAGTTGGGTTCTGTAACTGGATGGAGTTATGCAGTAACCATTTAAATAGCGGCAATTTGGACAATGGGTTTGCCGCCGAATGGTAGCCCCATCCCTCCCCCCTTGCGCGCCTGCTCTGGTGGTCGTGGGGTTTTAATTTAATTTAATACTTATATGCCCGTATTGACCAACATCCGATAAAGCGATCCGTAACTGGATGATGTTATGCAATTACCGCGTAAATCGAGAAATAACAAGTTAAGGTTCTGTTTCTTTAAAAAAAGAGCGGCAATTTAAAAACGGGTTGCCAAATTGGTCAGCAGATGGCAGCATAATGCAGCGGTATCACACACGATTTATTCTAAATGTTGGGGACCACTGCAAGAACTATGCACGATGGTTATTAACATTTAGAAAAATGAGAAGTATATAATGTAATATTTTATTATTATAATCAATACAATGAGATTCTACGAACAGCAGCAAGAGCAGGAGCCACGGAAAAACCGATTGCGACTTTCAAAAATAAAGCGACGACTGGTTTTTATGTAGGTGGCGCATGCTCAAACTGCTAGGGTAATAATTAAGTTGTTGCTTGCCTTCCCCACAACATGTTTAAACCTTCAAAACCCTTCGGTTGTAAAGGGGGTATAGTGGCGTTGAAGACTTAACAAGTTCTTGAACCATAGCTTGTTGTTCGGGCATTTCAGCGGAATCTATGATTTCGACTGGCGGAGCTTCTAAATCCTGACTGACTTCCGGAACGTGCGAGGCATCCGGGGACGCGTGTTCTTCTTCGGGCGCTTCCGCGCTCATCATCATGTCGTCGCCGAAATTCATGTTTAGGTTGTAGTAACGAGGCGATTCGTCGCAGTCGATGGATTCGTCCGATCTTGTGCACGTGAAAATTTCCTAAAATTGTAAATATTTAATTATAAACTATAGCCAAGTACAAATCCAACAACTGATGCGACTGAAGGGCATCTGCCAAAGTAAAAACAAATAATTATAAACTTGTCACAATAAGGTAGAAACGCCAAAGTGGCGGAATCTATTGCCTGAATGCTGTACTGAACCAAATCCGGGTGGCTTTAACACCGACAAGATATGGACATTGCCAGCGGCGGCAAATATAACAATATTAATGTGAACATTAAATATTGTTCCCCCATCAGAACACCTACAGACCGGTTTTGACCTTTCAGGTCTCATCAGTGTAGTTAGTTGCTGATGGGGAAACGGAGATTACTATTTGTCACAATAAAGTATAAAATATGAATACCTCCTTAGTAATTCAATATGTATCTGAAAGTAATGACCATTTTTTTTTTAATAAGTAAATTAATGTTTTTTTTTTATAAATAAATTATATTGAACATTTCTATATTTATAAATAAGGAAATTATTATTACTCACTTGATTAAAGACAGTTTCCTCAGGGCAAATGAAGCTCCACCTGAACGTCTGGCTTCTGCCGTTCGAGTACGTAACCGGCAGGCAGACATGGAATAATTGACAGTCATTTTCAACATCGGCGTAATATCCGTAATCCCTTCCTTCGCAACTGAAGGAATCTTCAATGTCCGCTCTGATGCTGGTGGCGTTGCTCGGTAGGCTGAGCAAAGGTGCGGGCATTTGTTTCGAAGCGACCTGAAGGCAAATTAAAAATCGGCAAATATTCGGACTGTTGGATAAACGTTTTGGTTTTAGTAAACTGCGGTTGATCAGGCAAAAAATGTTTGCAATAAGTTGAAAATTGTAAATGGTGCATGCGCCGGGATATTGAATTGAATGCGCACAAGGGAGGGTTTCCGGTTTCAATTGTTATTTAGATCGTCGGTACAGACATTTCGGAAGCCACACATTTTTTTGATGTCCAAAATCTATGGACGTCCATACCTGTGCAAGAGGTCAGAACAATGTTAATCAACACGTCCCTCAAGCATACTATATTTTCATATATTTTGGCGATTAAAAAAAAAATTGGAAACAATTGCAATCGACTTGAAACTTTCTAAATTTACTCAAAATACATCACGGATTACTGTTATGTAAAAATCTACTAAACCCAAACTCTAAACTTTAAAATAATTCGATTTGAACACGAACAAACATTTAAAAAAAATTCATATCTTTTGATGAATTAAAAAAAATATGAAAACAATTACTAGCGACTTGAAATTTTCTAAATTTACTCAAAATACATCACGGATTGCTGTTATCTAAAATTCTACTAAACCCAAACTCTAAACTTTAAAATAATTCGATTTGAACACGAAGAAACATTTAAAAAAATTCCATATATTTTGATGAATTAAAAAAATATATAAAAACAGTTACCACCAACTTGAAACTTTCTAAATTTACTCAAAATACAGCACAGATTATTATTCTGTAAAAATCTACTAAACCCAAACTCTAAACTTTAAAATAATTCGATTTTAACACGAATAAACATTTAAAAAAATTCCATAAATTTTGATGAATTAAAAAAAAAATATAAAAACAGTTACCACCAACTTGAAACTTTCTAAATTTACTCAAAATACAGCACGGATTATTATTCTGTAAAATCGACTACACCCAAACTCTAAACTTTAAAATAATTCGATTTGAGCACGAACAAACATTTAAAAAAAATTCATATCTTTTGATGAATTAAAAAAAATATGAAAACAATTACTAGCGACTTGAAATTTTCTAAATTTACTCAAAATACATCACGGATTGCTGTTATCTAAAATTCTACTAAACCCAAACTCTAAACTTTAAAATAATTCGATTTGAACACGAAGAAACATTTAAAAAAATTCCATATATTTTGATGAATTAAAAAAATATATAAAAACAGTTACCACCAACTTGAAACTTTCTAAATTTACTCAAAATACAGCACAGATTATTATTCTGTAAAAATCTACTAAACCCAAACTCTAAACTTTAAAATAATTCGATTTGAACACGAATAAACATTTAAAAAAATTCCATAAATTTTGATGAATTAAAAAAAAAAATATAAAAACAGTTACCACCAACTTGAAACTTTCTAAATTTACTCAAAATACAGCACGGATTATTATTCTGTAAAATCGACTACACCCAAACTCTAAACTTTAAAATAATTCGATTTGAGCACGAACAAACATTAAAAAAAATTTCATATATTTTGATGAATTAAAAAAAATATGAAAACAATTACCACCGACTTGAAATTTTCTAAATTTACTCAAAATACATCACGGATTACTATTATGTAAAAATCTACTAAACCCAAACTCTAAACGTTAAAATCATTCGATTTCAACACGAATAAAAATTTAAAAAAATTCCATATATTTTGGCGAATTCAAAAAAATATGAAAACAGTTACTACCGACTTGAAACTTTCTAAATTTACTCAAAATACATCATTCTGTAAAAATCGACTCTAAACTAAACTCAGATAATTCGATTTGAACACAACTTAACATTTTGAAAAGTTCTCTATATTTTGACGAATAAAAGAAAATATCAAAACAATTGCCACCGACTTGAAACTTTCTAAATTATATACCCTACCACTCTGTATATGTATATTGAATAAATGTACATATACTTATTTATTCCAATAACGTTTCAAATTGGGAAAAACTTGACTTTGAATATTAGTTTTCGATACGTTACTGCATCAGAATGCGAATAATTCAACAATAGAATAATACATATATTACATATTACAGGAAATAAGATATCTGTTTAACCTTGTTGCAAATGTTGCGAATTAACATGTGACTAAATTTAACAATTAATGCGTTTTTATTACGTACGTTCTTCAAATCATTTTAAGGTCATTCCATAAACTTCCTAGATGCTATTTTTACCATAAGGAATTTATCAACATCGTAAACTTTACTTCATAGAAATGTACATTTTAGTTATTTTGTATTTTTCAAGGGCGATGTCCCGTTAATAAATGTATTATTATTATTATTATTATTATTAAAATATTAAAACTCTCAGTACTCAGTTTAGTGCCTACACACAAAATACATTATTTTAAATCATAAAGTTTTTTTGATCAATTCCAATTTAAAAAAAAAATTATAGCGAAAAAAATTAATTTGATCACTTAATATTTAAAAATTGCGAAACAATGAATTTAAGTACTATTTTCGACAAAAGTCATTTTATGTATATCCGTTCCCAGAAGTCCCACAAAAAAAATCAGACAAATAGTGTTCAGATGTGCTGAATGAAGAAAAAAAAAATATTTTTTTTTTATTTAGGTGTTTCTGGTCGATTTAAGCACTATTTTAGACACAAGTCATTTTACGTATCTCCTTTCCTAGAAGACCCACTTTTTTCAAACAAATAGTGTTCAGAATGAGTTGCAAGACTTGACATTTTTTTTTTTTAATTTTAATTTTTTTTCAATCTTAATTTAGACGATTCCAGTCGATCTAAGCACTATTTTCGGCAAAAGTCATTTTGCATATCTCCACATATTTTTTCTCAGACCAATAGTATTCAGAATGAGTTGCCTTATAATAATATGACTACAATAAAAAATCACTGAATAAAACACTTACTATGTTTTTTACCACAATTTATAAATTGTGGTAAAAACCATAGTAAGTGTTTTATTCAGTGATTTTATAATGAATTACCACGTAGTAACGGTCACAACCATCACCATGACTACAATAATTTTAGAGGATGTTACAAGCTACCTTTTGAAGATTTATTTTTTTTAGGCGATGAATTAGATGACAGTTTATTATTATTATATATAAATTATCTATTTAAAGACCTAACTACTTACCCTACATGAAGATTTAATTGTTTTAGGCGATGAATTAATAAACACTGTTTAAAATGTAAATCTAAAATTACTGTTGTAATGCTTCATTCATGGACAATAAAATTATTATTATTATTAATTCTGTGTTTATAAACCTAACCACTTACCCTCAACCTAGGGGCTGCACTGGCCAAGCAGAAGAAAACGGGGAACAACGCGAAGAATTTCATTTTTTTTTATATAAATTGTAAACACCAAAATATTCACCACAAGAAAGAACCACACGGGAGGTCTTGATTTCGTCAAGTATGTGACAAGTGCCTTTGCCCGTGGTATATATAGCCGACGGTGATGACCACCAAAGAAGGACGAGCGGCCACCGGTAAACAGAGACGGAAATAATGCCATCCATCATTGATGAGCCGAAAGAACAGTATAAATGGTCTAACGAAAAACTCTGCACAGAATACTAATGGCATCGCAAGTAATATCTTATTACTACAGTTGATTTATCAATGGATCCTTATCGTATGTGTGATAATGTCCTTTTTTTTAAGCACACGCACAAATCTGCATACATTTTTAATGTTTCAGCGGTAGAAGTGCGTGCAAGAAAAAATTGCCTTCTTGATATAAATCTTTCACGCCGATTTTTCTCACATCGTGGTTTAACATTTTTATGTTGATTTTTAAAGAAAAAGCAGTAGAAGTGCGTGCAAGAATAAAATTGCCTTCTTGTTGATATAACCCTTTCGCGCCGACTTTGTTCTTGTGTTGATTTACCATTTTTAAGTAAATTTTTAATGTTTTTACGCAAGAATCAAATTGCCTTCTTGTTGAGTTAACAATTTCGCGCCGACATTTTTCTCGTCATGATTTAACATGTTTAAGTAATTTTTTATGTTAATTTTCAAAGTTTAAGCAGTAGACATGCGTCCAAAAATAAAATTGCCTTCTTGTTGATTTAACAATTTCGAGCCGACTTTTTTCTGGTCTTAATTTTTATGTTGATTTTTTGTTAGAATTTTTCGGTTTTCCGTTTTTGTGCTTTGGGATAAATAAGTTCCACTAGGCACGTGACTTCTTCAAATATTTTAGAATAACTACAGTTATTAGTTTTTTTTTTAATTTCCGCATTCTTCATTGTTTATGCATCTTCATTGACGAAACTTTACGCCTGTAACTGATTAAATCTTCAGATGAAGGAACGACGACGACAATAGTGCGTGCGTGGCGGGCGTGAAAAGTGTTTTCCGCACGTTAACATGACGGCGCACACGTTGTTATGTAAACAACAACTTTTAGAAACCATTTTCGCACATCATTTCTTTAACGTCAGTAGAAAAACAAAATTTAACAAAGAACTTTAAAAGGTGTATTTAACGTACTTTTAACGTCAGTAGAAAAACTAAAGTTATTGGAAATTTTTGAAGGTGTAATTAACGTATTTTTTGCTTATCTGTAGTGTGGTGTAAATGTGCAACAGTGTCGTCAAATAATAACGATTAATATTCAAGAACTGTCAAGTTGATTCACCTGGACGTGTCTCGTCTGTTTTGGAGGAGGGGGACGAGAAGTGTTAAAGTAGAAAATAGTTGCATGTGCATGTTGAATAGGCCGCGTCGTCTACGTCTCGAGTGTAAGCAATAATTTATTCATTCTCGGTATAACAGTAAACCATTTCCTTTTATAAATGTGTCGCTAATGATCAATAAAACACCATCAGAATCAATTTGATGACCAAAAAACCCTTCCGTTGCAGATTGTGTTAAAAAAGTTCTTCCACTCAGGTCCATTATTTTCTTCCACAAGATGGAGCTACATATCAAGTAGTAAAAGTGGTATTTTTCAAGCTAGGCGTTAAATTTTTAGTAGTAAGTTATGTTATATTCATGTACAACTTTATATTATTTTTACTTTCTCCGTTACGAATTACGATTTTTAGTTTATAATTAAAAAAAAAAAACGATAATAGTTACAGCAAATTTATGTTAATAATAATTGTAGAGAATGCTAGAATGAACAACTTATAAAGAATAAGTTTTTTTTTCTAGATCTCTTTAGTTTTTGAGTAAACTGAATTTGAAGTATAATTTTTCCATCTTTCATAATTTTGACGTTTTAAACGTCAGTTTCATCCGAGTTTACACAACGCTTGATGTACGTTTAAAATATGATTAAAATTGAAAATAAACCATGAAAGCGTAAATATAAATGATACCATCAAGTCGTAGAAAGTAACATGATGGCCACATCACCATTTTTTTGTATATTTTGTAAAACGGTGATTAGCCGTAAATAAATATCTAAATATTTAAGTAATGTTATTAAAAATTGAATAATTATACTTCTCTTTCTTTTGCAGATTTACGCTAGCGAGTTATGTGAAAAATGTTCTTCCACATCAAGTAGTAAAAGTGGTATATTTTAAACTAGACGTTACATTTTTTACTAGAATATTTTGTCTCTTTTTCTTTAATGTTATTAAAAATTGAATAACTTCTATTACCATCGATGATTTATCAAATCGGAGCTAATAATTTTAACGTTCATCACGTATTCGTCGGCAGTTTTAAATTCAGATGATGACATGGGAACATCTCGAGATTACAGTTAGAAGAGGTTTATTATAATAAGTTTTTTTTTGCATTAGATAAGCTCGCGTCGTTCGCAAATTTTCGTTATTCGGGCAATTTATTATTCGGAGCATGCGAGCTGTGGGATCCACCTACGTGAAAAATGGCAAATACATACGTCCCGTATAATGGTTAAGTGAATAATGTATCAAGATACGTGTCCAAAAAAAAAAATAATTATTCATTTTACAGAAATTGCATTACACAACTTACATTGGTGTCAACATAAATAATTATGAACCTAATGATTTGATGTTGGTTCTGAGGTTCCGCGAGGCTCTCATTGTGGCCCTCTGCTATTTGTACTTTTTGTAAATGCTGTCCGAAATGTAATTAAACATTCCAACTTTTTTATCTCAAAATATAGCAAGGGCATTTAGTACTGAATCAACAGTGAGAATGTGATGATTTTTAAATATTTTCTTATTTTTGATTATTCTAAAGTTTTTTTTTTTAATAAGTAATTAATATTATTTTAGTGATTATTTATAATTTATTAAATTTTTTTTGGCAGTTATTATTAATTGTCGATTTTTTTTTTCATTTGTGTTATCGATTTTTAGACATTAAATGTAGAAATTGCGATTTACTAAAATTACAAAAACAGTAAACATTTGTTTTTTTTATTATTTTAATATCAATTACACTAATTTAAACGCAAAATACCTACAAAACATACACAATAAATTATACAATAAATAAATAAATAAAACCTGCAACACACTCCAAGCGAAAAAAATAAATAAATTAAAAACGATATTTATAAAAAAAAAAAATGTTTTTACCTGAGATTGCAATCTTATCCCGCGTACATAATAACAGAAACCTCTAGTCTTAAATCGGAAGCACCCATACCCAAACGAATTATAAAATACGGCTTACAAAAAAAGACTAGATATACATTTTAAAAATAAATATTGCGTTATAAACGAACAATTTACAAAACAAAATAAATATCTAAAATTATCCAAAAAAATGTGTCTGTCTAGATATTTCGTGATAAATGAAATGAGATGAAGAATAACGTTGTTTTCTTTTTAAACAAAGTTAAAACGAAATTAAAACGACATAATCAAAAAATATTTCTTTTAGTATAGGTTTTTAAAAATTAAAATTCTCTTGGTTTGTTTCACGATTAAATTGTTTTATTTCAAACCAAATGAATTTTCATTTTTAAAAACCTATATTAACATAATGTTTCACCAAGTGATCAATGAGAAACAAGTATATAACATATTTCTTTTAGAACTATCAAAAATGTTTGTTTACATTTATCTAAATATTTAGACATGAATAAGAGAGGAAATAGAGAAAAGATGTTTCTTCGAAAATTATCCAAAAAATGCGTCTTTAGATTTATCTAAAAGGATAATTAGTGATAAAATAAATGAGGTGAAGAATAAAGTTGTTTTTTTTAAATCAAAGTTAAGAACAAAATTAATAACTGAAGATTCTCATCTAAAAGGATATTCCTCGATAAATTTAAAACTGAAGAAGATGTAGAAAAACGTTCTTAAATCAAAGTCTGAACGAAATTAATAACTGAAGATTCTCATATAATAGTTGTTTATGCAACAAGTGAGCAAAGTAATACTTTTTTTCACGAGTAGGAAAGATTGCCACACGAGCCGAAGGCGAGTGCAGCAATTCCTACAAGTGAAAAAAAGTTGCTTTACTCACGAGTTTCATACAAAAAAATTTCTACGTCCGTAACTTTAAATAAATTCGATAAAACCTTAATCAATTTTTATAAGTAATAATACCTTTTTTAAATAAAGAAAATAATAATAATCATCAAGTATTCTTGATCGGAAACGAATGTTTGACTTTTATCGGCGGAACTCGCGGCGTGTTGCGAAGCGTTCATGACACACTTTGCGCAAACGATTTTTTTAGTTGCGTTAAAAAATGAACCGCTACGGCACTTTTTTTCACGCTATTTGTAGGGTTCAGGAATCAATATCAATATTTTATGAACCCAAATTAATGAAAAAAACTGTACATTTTATAACGGACGTAGAAAAAAAATATTTCTTGATAAATTTAAAAATTGAGATGTAGAAAACATTTTTATTTTTAAATCAATGTTAGAATAAAATTATTAACTGAAGATTATCACCTAAAAAAAAATTTCTTGATCAATTTAAAAATATTGAGATGTAGAATAAAGATTTCTTAAATCAAAATTATTAACTGAAGATTCTCCTAAAAATTTAGTGATTTGAAAAACGACAGAGAACAATAGTATTTTTTCCTAAGTTTTTTAATTAATATAAATGAGTAACTATTTGTAGACAAATAATTTAAGTATTAATAAAGTAGTAATTGTTTGAGCTTCTGCAGCGAAACAATTAGTACTTTATTAATATTTTAATACACTGCAGCTAATTAAACGATGTATGTTTAATATTTTTTTATGAATAATTTAAGAACTAATTCGTAAATAATTGATTGATGGTTGAGGCGTTGCGGCCCGTTCACACGGCACCGAATCGGTCGTTTTACCGATTCGGTTATTTTGCTTGTCTTTTATAGTGACGCATATTTTTCAATATGCGTGTTCACACGATACTGCCGTATACGGTTTCGTGTGAAAACGCACATGAAGATAAATGTGCTATAGAAGACGGCAAAATAACCGAATCGGTAAAACGACCCGTGTGAACGGGCCGTTAAGTTCGTTATACATTTTGGAACTTTAAATAAAACAGTTTGTTAATATCACTCGAGTTTCGATCATAAGTTGATCATTTTAATCACTTTAAGATCACTTTAAGTTTGAAAATGATCAACAAATTTACAGGATATTGTTCACATTCGTTTTATTTTAAGTTAGGTCAGTTATTAGTTAAGTGTAGTTCTAAATTTATACTTGTAATAATTTTAATCAATGTACATTTATGTTAAAATGGTTAAACCGTTTAATAAACATTATTATTATTATTATTATTATAACTTATGATCGAAACTCGAGTCACTAAAAAATCAATAATAAGAAAGCTGTTTTAATTCGTAAATAATAATACTTTTGATATATGAAATTTAACGGTCCAAAAGGTTAAGCAACAGCTAATAACCATGAATACATCGTTCGTAGAATTCGCATTTAAAGAGGAAGAAGAAACACTCTTACTTAGACGAGGCAACAAAAAAAAAAAAAACGTGTAGGGTCGCCCTTGGTCTCTTCCTCTTTAAATACGCTTTACGGAAAACTAAAATTTTGCTGATTTAAGAACCGATTATTTTTGGTGGATGCGCCGGGAACTTAAAATTCACCGTAAGCCAATTCGATCTTACGAAAATATTTTCATTATCGCGAATACAAAGGCATTATATCTTACGTTTATATTTTTTGTTGTCGCGAATATGCTGTCACTCATTAGATAACGTTAAAAAGAAGATTACTCTTTAAATACATTTTACAGAAAAAGAATTGCTCATTTATGAATTGATTTTTTTGTGGATGCGCAAAATGGATACGGAAAACTAAAATTTGGCTCATTTATCATGATCGTTTTGGTGGATGCGCCGGGAAGTAAACCAATTAGATCTTACGAAAATATTTTTGTCGTCGCGAATACGTATATCTTGCGTTTTATTCAGTGTTTCTATAATGAATTACCACGTAGTAACGGTCGCAACCATCACCATGATTTAATATTTATTTTGTTGTTGCGAATATGCTGGCCCTCATTAGGTAAGGGCTAAAATGAAGATTCCGTAGATCACAAGAGCCAAACATCAGTCAATAATCGTTTCGAAAAATACTTATTCAAAAGGAAAGAATAAGATCTTTTAGTAAGATAAGGCGACGAAGAAATAGTATGTGAGGATTTTTGTAGTTTATTACTTAGAGCACAAGAGGGCTGGGTATCAGTTAATAATCATGAATGATATCCTTCGAAAATATGTATTTTAACCTCTTCAGGGACAAATTAATTTTGAAGTTTCAAATCCATTAAGAAACAATTGATATCTCGCCCGTAGAATCTGCATGGAAATGTGCAACTGTAGCAGCTTTCAGAGTTTTACATGAGATGGTAGTATTGAGCTAAATCAAATTTGTTTGAAATGTGTTCGTTATTTTTTAAAACGTACACAAATGTGTTTCTGTCTCTGAAGCTAGAGAAGAAGAACTTTTGGTAAGATGCAGCAATAAAGAAACGATGCGAGGCTAAGCATCGGTTAATAATCATGAATAATTTTGTTCAAAAAAACGTATTTAAAGCTAGAGAAGAACTTTTGTTAAGGTGCGACAATAAAGAAGCTTAAAGATTGTTTTGGAGGAAAGATTATTTTAAAAAAGTTAATAATGATTATTACTACCCTTCAAAAATACTTACTTATAGGTAAAGGAAAAATAATTTTTAGTAAGATGCGACAACGGAGAAATAGAACGAGAAGTTTCAAGGTGGTTTTAGATGATTCGTTTAAAAATACAGTTCCTGGATGGTTTTAGAAGAGATCGAATTGCTTCAAACCCTTGTGTTGAATTTGAAATCAAAATATGGATGAACTTTGTAAATTACAATTCATCTGCAACGTAGAAGACTAACAAGGGGAGGATCAGATGTGTGACTCACTGATTTCATCCATCTTTAGCACACGTGTAGGTCATTACTAGGAGTGTAATAGGGCGCACTATTCAGCCGTTTTCGAGAAAAAATGTTTTTTTTTAATTTGTTATTCATTCGTATGTTTACATACCTTTTGCGTTAACAAACATGTACCGAACTTTTGGCGCATCGATAAAACCTCCGATTCGTAGTCGGAAGGTCGAAGGATCGAACCCCATTGTTGAAGTTGGGTTCATTCATTTTATTTTTATAGTTTTTATAAATCCATGTGTATTTAAATATCTTAATTTTAGAATCAATCAATTTTTTTCTCGAAAACGGCTGAATAGTGCTCCCAATTACACTCCTAGTCATGACCTACATGTGTGCCAAAGATGGATCAAATCGGTGAGTCACACATCTGATCCTCTCCTTGTAAGTTAATTTCGTTTTAACAAGATATTCAAGGATTCTATATGTACCTGATGTACGAAAATCGCAATAAAAATGAATTGCCAATTAAATCCAAGTTTGAGTTTTAAAGGTTGGCAGCACTAAAAACGTTAAAAATTGAGATCTTCATTCATCAGATCTTGCCAAAATTTATTCATTCGGAAAAAATCTGAATCATCCTCACCCTCATTGATTGAATTAATTTAAAAAATGTACATTTTTCATTAAAAAAAAAATCAGGTCCATCTGTAGATAAATCAGTTTAGGATACTTCTAGAAGAACCACGACGAACCAGGCGTTTCCTCTCCCTTCGAATAACCCGCATCGACCGGAAGCGAAGGTCGCTGCGCCCTGTAAGCCAAACTCTGCGCCGTACCATCATCCTTCTCATCCTTCTCGTAGTTCCTGGCCCAGTATCCTCCCCCGCCGCCGCCTCCCTCCCCGTGCCCGCCGCCCCATCCCTCGTCCTCGTTCTCGTAATGGTGCTGGTGCTGCGCGTGCTCGTAGTAAATCACCTTCTGCGGATTGTGTCCCTTCTTCAGATCGATGTAAAACCTAGCCGCGTTTATGAGCAACCCGGCGGCGGCGATGAGCAAGAACTTGATCTGCAGATGCGCCGCCAGCACCTTCAGCAGCAGCGTGATCTTGAAGAAGAGCACCGCGCCCAACAGTAAAAGCTTGATGATCGTCTTCCTCTTCTTCTTCTTTTTCTTCCCTCTTGACTCAACTGAAACGGTTACAGCCTGTTATTACAACGCGGACTTAAAAACAAAAAAAAAACACTAAGACTAAAATCACAATAAAAATAGTAAGGTGGCGGCGATGATTTTAATGCGGGTACACGTTAGAAACGTGGAACGTGGGCTTGTTCTTCGCGAACAGCACCAATCCAATAACTGCGACGATTAACAGCTTAAGCTGCAGCATCAGTCCCGCCATCTTCAAGAGGGCGAACTTTTTGGCTAGCAACAGGCCCGCGAACTGGATCCATGCGGAAAAATTGATCTTTCGCAAAAATTTCTTTATCTTCTTTTTCTTCTTCTTGCCCGTTTTGCCACGCAGCACTGAAATTTACAGAAATCTTATTACTTTTCCGTCCGGAAAATCGTGAGTCATGCAAAATGTTCGTGTGTCCTTGATTTAAGCCAGGCGAGCGTTCCTCCTCCAATTATGTAAACATGCAAAAAACAGGCATGTCAATGTCGGCGCCGTGTGCTAGTTTTTCAAAAATTGTTTTCGAAAATTTTATTTGATTAGTGTGCCAATTAGAAATTTGTTTTTTTTTGGTATTAAATTTTGTGTTCCCATTATCCCAGTGTCACGACCAAAATTGATCTCAAAATTGTGGTTCTAAATGTTACAAGATGATCAACTCATAGATACATTATTTTGTTAAAACGAAAAATACAATGATTTTTGTTTGGTTAAAAAGAAAAAAAAAATAAAAATTGTCTTCTTATATTATTTAAAGCTTTTTAAGCTGGTACCTTACTCAATCATTTCTGCAAGATATTTGCAAAAAACTTTACAATAATTTTGAATTAAAAACAAAGGTTTGCCATGAAATCATAATGGCGGATATTTAATTTTGTTCTAAAAAGTGACGTTTGCTGTCGCATTACGATTTACACTTTCTACGTAAGAAATAATCACCGGAGAAAGCAATAACCAACATTAATTATATACAAATATAATAATTCCTCCTTTACTCTAAATTTAAAATGTGTTACAATTGGCTACTTTCATTATTTTGTAATATCAATCTACTTACATTATTTTTATACTCATTGAATAGCACTTTTGCCGGGTACATATTGCCTTCTCCGTAATTTCAACACTGAACAAATCACGTACACTTCCAAAATAGTAACTGAGTAAAACCATTAACTTATAAATACTTTTTCTTGTGTGGAATACACGACCATTTGTAAGTCGTAATGTGACATCTACCGTCACTTTTTAGAACAAAATGAAATATCGGCCATTATGATTTCATGGCAAACCTTTGTTTTTAATTCAAAATAATAGTAAAGTTTTTTTGCAAATATCTCGGTAAATACTTAGCGGAAATTATCGAGTAAGGTACCAAATCATTAAGCTTAAAAAGCTTTAAAAATAATGTAAGCAGACCGATACGATCAAATAATTAGGGGAGCTAATATTAACATATTTCAAATCTTACATGTAAATCCCTATGGCCCGCTTTGCAATTCACGAAAAAAACTATTTTAAACTCTTTGATCTCACGATACATGATTTTGATCATCTCATACCATCACAACCAATAAATCAATCAAACGTTATTTTGCATCACATGCAATATTTGGTCTATGACCCTATAAATCAATTCCGCACCACATGAGCTGTAAATCAAAACTTTATTAACATGCTCAATTTTTCGTTGACACTTAACGTGCAAATGTCATGCACGTGGTTTGATACTTACGACTGTCGAAGGATTTGTTGCGTATAACCCTGGAGGTCGCCACTTCCGTCGCCGCGTCCTCTTCCTCGTCGTCGTCCTCGTCGTCGTCGTCTTCGTACTCGTCTTCTTCGTCCTCGGCGACGGCTTTATTGTCTTTTCCGCTTTTTTCGTCTTTCGAGTCTCTGAAGAAGCCTCCCAGGCCGCCGCCCTGGAAGAGGATGTCCGATATCTCCGACACCAGGGAGGATATCGTATCCATGAGGATGGAGGGCGTTGAATTCGCGTCTTTTTTCCTTCCGGTTGTGGTTATGGCGTTTTTGTCGGCTTCAGCTAAAATTTAATTTGTAAAGAGTAAACACATTTTGTTAACCAGAAATTTGTTTGATTTTTTTACAGAAAATCAGAACTATATTATTTGTTTATTCATCCTCAAATTTTGAAGCAAATTTCAGTGCAATTTCCGGTATCTTTGTTCAAGTTTGGACTGTTGCCATTTTGTTTCTACCCAAGATACAGTAATTTTTGTTAGATAAAATCAAAGGCTCATTAATTATTTATTATTGTTAGGATTTTAAAGTAAATTCCTCGATTATTGAACATTTGACAAATTTTCAAATCATTGAATGCAATTTCCGAAAGCAAAGTTTTGTTTTTCGATCGACACCATTTTGTTTGTGGCAAAGATTTCTTATTAATTATTGCATAATAATAAAGACTTATCATTTGTAAAGCGATTTTGACAGTAAAACCTAACTACAATATCAAATAATTTTTTTTTCACAGTTGAAAACTAATTTGGTTAATTTTCGATTAAAACTTTTGATTTTCGTTCGACGCCATTTTTTTGTAGTAAAAATCTTCCAGAATATTAACGACTGATCATTTCTAAAGCGATTTTGACAGTTTAAACTAGCTACAATGTCAGATACATTTTTTTCACACCTGAAAACTAATTTGGCGCAATTTTCAATTCAAACTTTTGACTTCCGATCGACACCATTTTGTTTGTGGAAAAAAATTTGATTATTTCTTCCAGAATTTTAAAGACTGATCATTTCTAAAGCGATTTGACAGTTAAAACTAGCCACTATGCATGATACATTTTTTTCACACCTGAAAACTGATTTTGTGCAATTTTCACTTCAAACTTTTGACTTTCGATCAACGTCATTTTCTTTGTAGCAAAAATTTCTTACTAGTTCTTCCTGAATATTAAAGACTGATAATTTCTAAAGCGATTTTCATAGTTACGCTCAGCTACAATGATAGATACATTTTTTTCACAGCTGAAAACTAATTTGGCGCAATTTTCAATTCAAACTTTTGACTTCCGATCGACGCCATTTTGTTTGTGGCCAAGATTTTGAATCAATTCTTCCAGAATATTAAATACTGATCATTTCTAAAGCAATTTTGACAGCTAAGACAAGCCACTATGCCAGATACATTTTTTTCACACGTGAAAATTGATTTTGTGCAATTTTCAATTCAAACTTTTGACTTCCGATCGACGCCATTTTGTTTGTAGCCAAGATTTTGAATCAATTCTTCCAGAATATTAAACCCTGATCATTTCTAAAGCTATATTGACAGCTAAGACAAGCTACTATGCCTGATACATTTTTTTCACACCTAAAAACTGATTTTGTGCAATTTTCAATTCAAACTTTTGACTTCCGATCGACGCCATTTTGTTTGTGGCCAATATTTTGAATTAATTCTTCCAGAATATTAAATACTGATCATTTCTAAAGCGATATTGACAGCTAAGACAAGCCACTATACCTGATACATTTTTTTCACACCTGAAAACTGATTTTGTGCAATTTTCAATTCAAACTTTTGACTTCCGATCGACGCCATTTTGTTTGTGGCCAATATTTTGAATTAATTCTTCCAGAATATTAAATACTGATCATTTCTAAAGCGATATTGACAGCTAAGACAAGCCACTATACCTGATACATTTTTTTCACACCTGAAAACTGATTTTGTGCAATTTTCAATTCAAACTTTTGACTTCCGATCGACGCCATTTTGTTTGTGGCCAAGATTTTTTATCAATTCTCCCAGAATATTAAATACTCATCATTTTTTAAGCGATATTGACAGCTAAGACAAGCCACTATGCCTGGCACATTTTTTTCACACCTGAAAACTGATTTTGTGCAATTTTCACTTCAAACCTTTGACTTCCTATCGACGCCATTTTGTTTGTGGCCAAGATTTTTTATCAATTCTTCCAGAATATTAAACGCTGATCATTTCTAAAGCGATTTTGACATTTAAGACAAGTCACTATGGCAGATACATTTTTTTCACACCAGAAAACTAATTTTGTGCAATTTTCAATTCAAACTTGTGACTTTCGATCGACGCCATTTTGTTTGTGGCCAAAATTTTTCAACAATTCTTCCAGAATATTAAAGACTGATCATTTTTAAAGCGATTTTGACATTTAAGACAAGTCACTATGGCAGATATATTTTTTTCACACCTGAAAACTAATTTTGTGCAATTTTCAATTCAAACTTTTGACTTTCGATCGACGCCATTTTGTTTGTAGCAAAAATTTCTTATTAGTTCTTCCAGAATTTTAAAGACTGATCATTTCTAAAGCGATTTTCATAGTTACGCTCAGCTACAATGACAGATACATTTTTTTCACAGCTAATAACTAATTTGGCGCAATTTTCAATTCAAACTTTTGACTTCCGATCAACGCCATTTTGTTCGTGGCAAAAATTTATCATTTATTCTTCCAGAATATTAAACGCTGATCATTTCTAAAGCGATTTTGACAGCTAAGACAAGCCACTATGCCTGATACATTTTTTTCACACCTGAAAACTGATTTTGTGCAATTTTCAATTCAAACTTTTGACTTCCGATCGACGCCATTTTGTTTGTGGCAAAAATTTATCATTCATTCTTCCAGAATATTAAACGCTGATCATTTCTAAAGCGATTTTGACAGCCAAGACAAGCCACTATGCCAGATACATTTTTTTCACACCTGAAAACTGATTTTGTGCAATTTTTAATTAAAACTTTTGACTTTCGATCAACGCCATTTTGTTTGTAGCAAAAATTTCTTACTATTTATTCATGAATATTAAAGACTGATAATTTCTAAAGCGATTTTCATAGTTACGCTCAGCTACAATGATGGATACATTGTTTTCACAGCTGAAAACTAATTTGGCGCAATTTTCAATTCAAACTTTTGACTTCCGATCCACGCCATTTTGTTTGTGGCCAAGATTTTGAATCAATTCTTCCAGAATATTAAAGACTGATCATTTCTAAAGCGATTTTGACAGCTAAGATAAGCCACTATGCCTGATACATTTTTTTCACACCTGAAAACTGATTTTGTGCAATTTTCAATTCAAACTTTTGACTTCCAATCGACGCCATTTTGTTTGTAGCAAAAATGTCTAATTAATTTTTCCAGAATATCAAAGACTGATCATTTCTACAGCGATTTTGACAATTAAAACCAGCTACAATGACAGATACATTTTTTTCACTGCTGAAAACTAATTTGGTACAATTTTCAATTCAAACTTTTGACTTTCTATAGACGCCATTTTGTTTCTAGCAAAGATTACTCATAAGTTCTTCCAGAATATTGAAGACTGATCATTTCTAAAGCAACTTTAACAGTCTAGGCTAGTTGCAATAATAGACAAATAATTAGTTATGAAACTTTTGTTTCGAACTTATTTTTCTAAAAATAAAGGCTTTTGGTAGAAGATTCCACCCTAAACTAATAAAGAACTTAGTTTGAATAGAATACAAATTTAACATCGTTTGCTAAACTTGATTTAATATTAAGTTGGTACCATCGAATTTATCGGGAAATCGAATCACGTCCTGAAGCAACGGTAACGCGTTTAGCGGTCTGAAATCTTTTGAATTTCAATAAATCCATAAGCTGCCGATAGAGGAAATTGTAAACTGTGTCACAAGCCATTAATTAAAATTGTCACGTTTCGTCGCTTGGCCACTGTTGCATTTTGTTAATTCTCCAACACAGACGTTTTTTTTTTAACATTGGCATATATGGTTCAGGCGAACTTGAACATCACGAACTCGAGCACTTTCCCAAGAGATTCTCGAATTCTTCGGGCGCACCTTCAACAGGATAACAGCACTCGCTAATTACGCATTGAATTGTGCAACGCCAACCCATCAAACACTTATAAATAATTTTCCGTTACACAAATCGCGCGGCGCATTTCATCACTTTCCATCGCCGACTGTACTTTCTCAATAAAAAAATAAAAGAATTGAAACTTGCAATTTTACCGTCAGTTTTGAAGTTGCATTAATCAGTGTGTGTTTAAAACGGCTTATCATTACTTAATAAGCGACAAGAATCAGTTGAAGTTCATGATGGCTGCACCGCGTGCCGTGTGGGTTCGAATCCCAGCCCGGGCGAAAGAAAAAAAGTCCATGATGTGTTCGGAGGATTATATCCAAAAAAACAGCCTAAGAAAGTACATGAAAAGTAATGTACATTGACTGATTAAATATTCAAACTTAAATTACGTATTATTGCTTTTCAATTAATTTTTGAGTTTAAAACGTAAATTCACTTTGAATTGCATTCATTTCGCATTTAGACGAACAGTTAGGAATAAATTAACAAATAATACAGTTGTTAAAACAATAACTTATTTAAATGTGGGCTCTCATATTGAACAATAACAAATTTGAATATCTGTTACATCCGAAAACGGATGTGCCCAGGACAAAATGTGTTTCTGGGTCGTGAATAATTTCGCACCGATTGTGGATTCTTTTTTTTTTGTTTTGGTGGACAAAACCAGTCTATTCGGTTTTTTTTTCCCGCGGGAATAATTTTCGAGTGTGCGTGTCCGGTGAAATGTAATTACGTACAGAATGTGTGTCGGCATTTCCAAACTGAATCAAGCAGATAATCTAATTATTAGATTTTCGGTGAGATTTGGTTTGGGTCGTGGCTGAATGGGCAAGCCGGTTACGCCGATTTCCTTAATTGTAGTGTTTCCGCCGGCGCGGGTTCGAGTCACGTTCGTGCGGTCAGTTTTCTTTTAACGGAGAATAACCGTGTCTAGTTTTTGTCCCAACATATATTTATATTTATATAATTTTTTGACAATCGACCAAAACACCGATTGTTGTGAAAAACTACTCAACTCAATCAATATTTACACTTTTCTAATAATCGAGGAATTTGCTTTAAAAGCCTAAGATTTATATACAAATAATGTGAAAAAAAAATGTGTCGATTATTGCAGCTGGGCCTTACTGTCAAAATCACTTTAGGAATGATCAATCTTCAATATTCTGGAAGGTTCAATAAGAAATATTTGCTACAAACAAAATGGCGTCGATCGAAAGTCAAAAATTTGAATTAAAAATTGTGCAAGGATAGTTTTTGGCTGTAAAAAATGTATCTATTATTGTAGCTACGCTTAACTGTCAAAATCGCTTTAGGAATGATCATTCTTCAATATTTGGAAGAAATGATAAGAAATCAGTGCTAGAAACCAAATGGCGTCCATTGAAAGTCAAAAATTTGAATTGAAAATTGCGCAAGATTAGTTTTCGGCTGTGAAAAAAATGTTTCTGTTATTGTAGCTACGCTTAACTGTCAAAATCGCTTTAGAAATGATCCATCTTCAATATTCTGGAAGGTGCAATAAGAAATATGTGCTGGAAACAAAATGGCGTCGATCGAAAGTCAAAAATTTTAATTGAAAATTGCGCAAGATTAGTTTTTGGCTGTGAAAAAAATGTAACTGTAATTGTAGCTAGACTTAACTGTCAAAATCGCTTTAGATATGATCAGTCTTCAATATTCTGAAAGAAATGATAAGAAATCAGTGCTAGAAACAAAATGGTGTCCATTGAAAGTCAAAAATTTGAATTAAAAATTGTGCTAGGTTAGTTTTCGGCTGTGAAAAAAATGTATCTGTTATTGTAGCTACGCTTAACTGTCAAAATCGCTTTAGAAATGATCAATCTTCAATATTCTGGAAGGTTCAATAAGAAATCTTTGCTAGAAACAAAATGGCGTCGATCGAAAATCAAAAGTTTGAATTGAAAATTGCACAAAATTAGTTTTCAACTGTGAAAAAAAATGTATTTGTTACTGTAGCTGGGCTTAACTGCCATAATCGCTTTAGAAATGATGAGTCTTTAATATTCCGGAAGAATTAATAAGAAATCTTGGCTACAAACAAAATGGCGTCGAGCGAAAATCAAAAGTGTGAATTGAAAATTGCACAAAATTAGTTTTCAACTGTGAAAAAAAATGTGTCGATCATTGTAGCTGGGCTTAACTGTCAAAATCGCTTTAGAAATGGTCAATCTTCAATATTCTGGAAGGTTCAATAAGAAATCTTTGCTACAAACAAAATGGCGTCGATCGAAGGTCAAAAGTTTTAATTGAAAATTGCACAAAATTCGTTTTCAGCTGTGGAAAAAAAAGTATCTGTCATTGTAGCTTTTAAAAAGAACATTCTTTAATATTTCGTAAGTATTTATAAGAAATCTTAGCTAAAACCTTTACTGTATACATATTAAAATTACCTAAATACTAAACGTAACTTGCTGAAGGCGTTTCTTAAATGATTTTTATGGTAGAAAAAATGTCTTCACTTCGAAAATTTTGCAATTTACCCTGAAAACATAGTGAAATGCTAAAAATATACAAAATGACAAATCTATAAATCAAATATTTGTAATTATTTAAATTAAATAAACAAGTAAGGAATTTAAACAAAATTTCTGAGCAAACCGTATGCAACCCAATATACTCTCAATACACCGCGCAACCTTACTTAAGTCACTATTGTTTGCCACAAGTTTAATTAAATACACCGTTACTGTTAATCTGTACCACTAAACAAATTCACACAAAAAATCATTTCTTTTGAGAAAGACGGAGACAAAAGAACTTGGATTTAATAGATGAAACCATTGAATTAGCGCGACAGAACTATTAATTCTTTTAATTACACTTATGGGAATATCTTAATTCTAAAAGATCTTTAACTGGATTTTTTACGGGTTAACCGACGAAAGTTTTCTCCCGAGTAGATAATTAAAAATTAGCTCAAATTTCACACGAGTTAATACGATAAATTTAATTGCCCTCTAATTAGGCAATACCGTAAACATTTGTCTACGCACGCAATTCGCTATTGGGATTAATAATTACTAATTCGTTTGAATGGCAGTGTTCCGGATCGAGAACTTGGTGATGTTACTGTATTTTCTTTATTTTAGTGCACCTTTAAATTATAGTATGTAGAAAACAAGTACGACATAAACTAAAAATCGTTTAATTTAAATTAAGTGGTTTCGACCATATCTTGTGGGTGGTTAAGCCACCCGGATTCGGTTCAGTACAACATTCAGGCAATAGATTCCGCGTTTCTAACTTTAAATAATTTAATTTACAAATGCGTAAATTGGATTTAAAAAATGTCCTTCCGACAGGGATCGAACTTGCAACCTCCAGATCGCTAGTCTGGACCGCTGCCAATTACTCGAGTCTTTTAATTTGAAAACGGTGTGACCATGGGAATTTTTATGCACCCCATCTATCTGCGGCACCTACTATTATACAAGAATTGTTTATAAAATTGAAAACTTAGCTTTTGGCGCACCCAAAATCTGCAGTGCAAAAATACCACATCTTAATTAATTTTCCAATTACGAGCGGTAATTAAATAAAATGATTACGTTGGGACCCATAAAAGTAAACTCCCATAAATTGCAATAATACGTCTGAGATAGTAATTCTACGATTATAACTGTAACAGATTAACTGTTAACAACCTGCTCACCATGGAAACGCCGACTCCGCAAACCTGATCCCCAAGAAATTATTAGGTGAGTAGTCCACGCTCAGTTAGACTAACGACCGCAAATTATCATTTAAGATTAATTTTATATAACAACTTAATGATCTTAAAATAATTTTACATGTAATAAAATTGAAATATAACAGATTTTTTTTTCGAAATCGCTCAGTACTTGTCATGACGGATAAATCATCATTCAATAATGATTAACTAATATTGTTATCATTATTACTTGTTGACTGCGCCCTGTAATTTTTAGTGGATGATTCCGTAATTGGGGAAATTAGATAACAGATGTCGCTTTAATCGTATTTCTATCCTTACTCGATTAATGGTTAGTCGAGAATTTGATTCTTTAGTTACTCTATTACTTGGCAAGTGAAAGGAAGATTATTTTAAAAAGACCACTAAGTGCTAATAGCATTATAATTTGCCATTTATTACGCCGCTATTTATTACATACGAGTTAAGTAAGGTAAATGTACACGATGAATAGTATTGTTAGCTCAGTTATTTTCTTCTCAACTTTATTTTTTTTTAAATAAAAATAATAATAATAAAGCTCTAGATTCTCGATTTACACTTATAAGACATTAAATGGTAAATCTCCATTATATAAATTGAATACTAATGTTGGAATAGTAATTGTTTATCTGTAAAGACAGTGCAACAACTGTTTCATCAGGGAGACGCAGTAGCGTGTGTAGACATATAGTTACAGGATTATAATCCCCCACCCGAAATTTGTTCCAAAAAAAATATTTTATTTTAAATTGTTAGCAGGTCAAAGTCAAGGTCATCCCTTCCGAAAAAAATGCTATCTACGCGCCTGGGCAGACAAGCAATTAAGCCACTGCGTGGTCAAAAAAATGTAGCAGGATCTTTACAAATAAATAAGTTACCTTTTGACAATCCTGGGTACATCCTAACATTCTTGTTTTATTACAACATATTTATATAATGGAGTTACCAACTTTTACTAAGAACCTCATCAATCCAATATATGGAAAATATTTTACCGCATTAAACGAGAATCTAATCCGAGAAATAATTCTTTCGATATTTCCATTTGGCTTTACGTTTATGGTCGTTTATATAATACAATTGTTTTTTTTTATTATTTCAAGTACTAAGAGCTCTTATTGTGACTAATAGCAATGTACAAACTGTTCGATGAGAACATACGCATTCACGCAGATGATCAGCCTTTTGACCCACTGACCCGGACGAAAGTTTTCACCTTCGGACCCGATAAAAATGGTGGATACGCAGCAATCTAGATTTCTTCGTCGGAATCGCTTTAATGGGACAAGATGAAAGTGTATTAATTAGGACCGTACGCGCGTAATTATTCAAAATCGAACTGTAGACACTTCTCGATTAACGAGAATGCGTATTTAATTTATAGGTATCGAATGTACAGTTTCAGAGCGGTCGTAGAAATAAAGAGACCAATTATGGAGACCTCAATAATTATTAATTGTGACTTTAAAAGACTTTAACATTAAAATAAACTTAAAATTTAAATAATCAAATATATAATAGACAAATTTCTCGAGATTACACTTAGACATACGTTTACATCTTTCATTATATTCTATTAAATCATGATAGAACAAGATGAATATTAACCGAACGAAATGAAATGTAATTTTATTCAAAATTCAATCAGAACACCGTTGAATTTGTAATTTCCGATTACAGATTGCACCATTATAAACGCCTCAAAATAATTATCATAATTAGTAGGTGAACATATTTCTATGTCGGTCGGAAATGGCTAGCAATAATCCCATACTCGATCATTATTATTTGTTATCAATATTCAATACTTGAAGCACAGTTGTCGCTTATCTCCATAACGAATCAACGCACATTCATTAAGCGAAATATGTAGGAGTTATTCCGAATTAATTAAAACGGATCAAGGACACCACCGACTCTTCCGGATGGAGAATCGTAAATTATAATTTGAACACTCTGAAATGGTGTTATATAAATATTCAACGGGTTATAATAATTAGTCCGAGTTAATTTAACAGTTTTTCGTTCGATTCAAAATTACGGTTCATCTACAGTTTGTTTTGTTGTTGGGAAAGCGTCATAAATTACTGGATTTAAATGATTTTTTTTTTGTACAGTCACAAAGTCCACATTCTGATGCTGGAAATGGATGCTTGCAATCATAAATTACTGGATAAAAATTATGTTTCCACTATCAGTTCTAAAGTTCGTAATCTGGCCTTAATTTGCGGGCGTAAAGTAGAGCTTCACGCCCTAGGGCGAACGAAACATTGATGTAATAATAGACTCGCGAGTGAGCTATAAAATACAGTGCCCTGCAATACTGTGCGATCAACAATTCTTTAGATAAAAGAAGCCTTTGAGATTTTGAAAGTATGTCTAAGAATTAGGTTTTTAAATTCTTGTCAATTATTTATTGTATTCTTAAAAAAATGTGTTTTTTAGATGTGGAAACAGGAAGTAGTTCAAAGGAGTCCTATTTATCCGGTGACCTTGGGTCATAATTTATTTCCCAACAGATCAGAATCCTAGTTACAGGAAAAATACAAAATTAAAGCTAAAGTATAACAAATACTTAAAATTAAAATTATAATTATATTCTGATACAGAACGACGACTGACGATTCTGTTGAATTAATTGAAGTGGAAATTTCAGAGATTCATGGGCAGTACGACCAGTAGTACCTCCATACTGAAAGAAACCATTTCTACGAAGAAATTTCTAGCACAAGTATTTTCAATCATTTCGTTGTCAGTTTAAAGATTGGAAGACGGAAGATAAGTAAATAAAATTCGTGTTATGGCTATGTATACAGCACACCGTGTAGAAAAACGTCAGCGATCTAAAATATTAGATAAATATTGAACGAGTTTCTTCCGTCACCTACTTAGCAACTGCTGGATAACTGTACCTCAAATTCTCGAAATATAATTTGGAAAAAAAAACATAACACCTGCCATTTTTAGCCTACCATATGCTGTTTAAATAAGTGGAACGGTAATTGATTATATAGGTGGAAGGCTGTCACGAGAAATAAGTGTTTAGTAATGAATTAATTAAGGTAATTATTTTAATACCTAAAAAAATCTAAAATATTCATTGATGGATTGATGATCAAATCACGTAACTCGAATAATTGAAAAATTATATCAGTTAACTCCAGAATTAAATGAAAAAAATTAAATGTTTACTAAGGAATTATTTTAATACTTAAAAAAAATTGTGATGTGGCCATCGTGTTACTTTCTCCGACTTGATGGTATCATTTATATTTACGCTTTCATGGTTTATTTTCAATTGAAATCATATTTTAAATGTACATAGAGCGGATGAAACTGACGTTTAAAACATCAAAATTATGAAAGATGGAAAAATTATACTTCACATTCAAAAACTAAAGGTATTTCGTAAAAAACTTATTCTTTATAAGTTGTTCACTTTAGCATTTTCTAATATTATTGTTAACATAAATTTGCTGTAACTATTATCGTTTTATAATTATAAACCAAAAATTAAAAAAGTAATAATACATTTTTTTCTCGAATAAAAATGATTTTATGAAAAATGTTTTCAAGCAAAAGATGTTCATTTCTTTGTTATCTTCAATGTGTGTTTAAATTTTTTTGTGATATTTTTCATATTTAAGAAAATATTGGCAAAAAACAAAAAACAGTTAAGGTAAACGCCCACTTCCGGTTGCCGAAATTTTACCAAAAGCTTTTCAGCTCTTCGGATTATCAAATAAGATGTATGTTCAAAGTTTTGTGTCAATTGTTCAATTAGTTTTTGAGATACAGCGCGCACAGACACAATTTTTTTTTCCAGAAATTGTTTAAATGGCATCTAGGGACCCCAAAATGGATATTTCTGTAAACAAAAAATTTGAAAAAGAAATCACGATCTCAATACTTTCTCGTACGTCGTAACGGAGAAAGTAAAAATCGAAAATATTTATTGATCGATTGATAACCAAGTCATGTAACTCGAATAATTGAAAAAAATCATACCAGGTAAGTCCAGTAAATAAAAAATTTAAGGAATTTAATATACAAATATATTACATTTTTACACAAATTCCAGAAGACACAACTTTTTTTTAATCTTCTAATAATCTACAATTTAAGTTTTAAATATTTTTTTTTTTTAGTTAGTTTTATAGTTTTTCCCTTTAACTGGATTTCTATCTATTGGGAAACAAATAATTATTATTCGTTTTCACCTGTAATATTTCAATTATTTTAGTGTCATTTTCAAGATAGATTTCTACAATTTCAGAAAATATTTATTTTCTCCAATTTTTTTTAATCGCAAAACGAATTTTTGTTTCTACAGGTTATGTTTCAAGTGCTGCGAGCTTTGATATGTCGGAAATATTTTAGTATAATATTTAAATTGGGTTTATTTTGGACAACGTCCAAAAAAGAAATTAAAAATTTTGTTTTTCATAAATTAAAGATAATCAAGTTACAATTTTTATTTGCACATTTATACAAAGTCCATATGCAATTCTTCCTATAATTTAAATTTTAAGTGCTTTAATTTTGTTCAGGGATATTGAACTAGTTTCATTTTAGATGAATTCCCAAAATGTAAAGCAGAAAATAATTTTAATCAACTTTTCTAATCATTTTAAAACTGAAAATAATAACGTGAAACCAATTACAGCCACAATTGTAATTTTGCTTCAAGTAGCTTAAGAAAACAGTACATAAAAATTTTTCAAGTTAATTTTTTCCAACGGACGAATGCAATTAACAAGTTTCAAGTGTTGCCAATTTTGTTTTCAGCTGCGATATTTCAATTATTTTAGTGTGATGTTAAAGATGGGTTCTTTCTGAATTCATTTTTGAAATTTGAAGCGAGATTTTAGCAATTACTAATTTTCTACAAATTTTTTAATCACCGAATGCAATTTTTTTTTCTACGAATCAAACGTTGACTGTTTTGACTTTTTGATTCCAGCTTTGATAAATCAGATATTTTGGTACAATATTTAAATTAGGTTTAATCTAGATGGATTTTGAAATTTTTTAAGCTAATTCAAGCATTGAATTTTTTTCACACAGTTTTTAATCACGAGAAGCAATTTTGTTGCACAATTCGAGTTTTAAGGGTTGCTATTATGTTTCTAGGTGTGATATGTCAATAATTATAACGGTAAATTAAAGTTAGGTTAGTTTTTGATAAATTTCAAAGTTTTGTTTGAAAAATTTCAAGCATCTAGCAATTATTTTTCTATTATTTCACCGACTTTGAAAATGGATGATTTTCAAATTACCACTTTGCCGATTTAAATCGAATTATCTCAAAATCTTGAAGAGAAGTGTTTCTGGATTTTTACAGAATTACGTTCGAGTACGTATTTTAAACAACTTTGGAAAATTTCAAGCATTTGGCGATTGTTTTTCTATTTTTTGATCGACTTTGAAAATTTGTAATCAAATTTATATCAGTTATACGGCAGTCATTTTAATTTTATATTTAAACTACGTTGATTCTGAGAGGATTTAAAAATTTTGAAACAAATTCTAGAAGAAAATTTTTTTTCTAAAATTTTTTAAAATTACTGAGTGCATTTTTTATATACTTTAAACTTTGAGCGTTGTCTTTGAGTTTATAAAAGTCATTTGATAGTCACTTTTAATTGTATATTTAAACTACGATTTAAAAAAATTGAAACTAATTCCAGAAGAAATATTTTTTTCTACGAATTTTTCAAATTACTGAGTGCATTTTTATATAATTCAAACTTTAAGTGTTGCCATTGAGTTATATCTGAATTATATATTTAAATTAGGTCTATGTGTGGTTTTCAAAATTTTAAAGCTAATTTTAGTAGAAATTAATTTTCTACAATTTTTTCAAATTTTCGAATTCACTTTTTGTACTTTTCAAACTTTAAACGTTTCCTTTGAGGTTACACCTGTATTTTGTTAATTATTTTAATTATACATTTAAGCTACATTTATTCTGAGTAGGTTTCAGAATTTTGAAGCTAATTCTAGCAGAAATTAATTTTCTACAATTTTTCAAATTACCGAATGCACGTTTTGTATACTTCAAATTTTGAGTGTTTCCTTTGAGTTTATAACTGTAATTTGTTAATTATTTTATTTGAATATTTAAATTTAATTCATTCTATGCGGGTTTTAAAATTTTGAAGCTAATTCCATTAGAAATTATTTTTCTACAATTTTACAATTATCGAATGCTCTTTTTGAACTCTTCAAACTTTAAATGTTATACCTGTAGTTTGTTATACTTTTAAATTTAGGTTAATTCTGTATGGGTTTCAAAATTTTGAAACCAATTCCGAAATTATTTTTTACAATTTTTTGTATATACTTTTTGTACACTTCAAACTTTGAGTGCAATTTGTTAATTATTTTAATCATATATTTAAATTAGTTTCATTCGGTGTGGGTTTTAAAAATTTTAAGCTAATTCCAGTACAAATTATTTTTCTACAATTTTTCAAATTACCGAAAAAAAAAATTACTTGAAACTTTGAGATTTTCATTCTGTGTGGTTTTCAAAATTTTGAAGCTAATTCCAGTAGAAATTACTTTTCTGCAATTTCTCAAATTACAGAATGCATTTTTTTCTGCTGAACAGTTTGTGCTGTCATTTTAATGGAAGCCATGACATCATTTCTTTTGGCAGTGTTTTCAAACTAGATTCATTCTAAATAAAATAAAAATTCCCAGACTTCTTGTATAGATTTCAAAATTTTGAAGCTAATTCCAACATTTTTACGATTTTTTTAAATCATTAAATTCCCCTTTACACTTCACATTTTGAGTATTTCCATTTTGTTTCCAATTGCGATATGTCAATTATTTTAGTTGAATATTTAAATTAGATTCATTATGGATGTATTTCTATATTTTACAATTTGTCTAAATACAGAATGCAGTTTTCTTCTTCTGTTCGTTTTCAGTGTTGGCATTTTGTTTCCACCTGTAATATATAGCCCCGCCGTTTTAAGGAGCCAACTGAGATCATTAACGAAGGGCCGAAAGGACCGCCCTTATCACAAGTGATTGATATTTGGTTACTTTACACCCACAGTTTCGAACCGCCAGATCACATGCACATCCTCAATCCAATTATCCAATTGTCTGCCGGGAGCAAAACTGTGTGGCGCAAATTGTAACGCACCACACTATCAATCTGACGGTTGCAGGTTCGATCCCCGTCGAAAGCATATTACTTTTTTTAGTTTTATATTTTATATTCTAATTAATACTTAAATGTACAGGGTGAATCCCGTTAAATATATTATTATTATTATTATTATTATTATTATAATCCAATTTAAACGATTTAGTATTTGCAAACATAACATATCTATACTTCGCAAAAACTTGGAATCATTAATATTTTCAATTATAATTTTTTAAGAATGGAATTTCACAATACCACAATTTACCAACTCACCTAAATATCTCTGATGCCTCTCGACGAGGAACTCTCGCGCCCTGTCCAGAACGCAACTATAGTCCTTCCTGCCGAAACACCTCAGGATTTCAGCGGTCTGAGCTTTTCCGTCACGACCGTTCACAACGTTCAAAACACTGTCCTTGGAACTTTTATCGGCATCATCATCGGTTTTATTCGTCGTCGGCGACTCGGTACACGTTACCAGCACCACTTGCACCAGAAGACATGCCACGACGTACCTCTGCATTTCGGTTAAATTTGGGCGGTTAAAATCTTCTATAGGACGCACATCACACTTCAGCCACTCGAACCACGAACGTGATCGCGCCTTGAACTTGAAAGCACATCTGAAGGTTGCGGATGGCCCGGCGCGGCCTTTATATAAGCAAAAGAGGAAAAGAGAAAAGATTTGCTGCTGCGAGGTTTGATGCAGCACAAAATGTGGTACCCAGAGCGGTGTGGTTCACTTACACGGTATGTGGAACGCGGCGTCTGTCTGTATGGGCATGGGCGTAGGTTGCGTGCGGTTTTTAGGGTTGGTGTTTATTTTTATTGTGTCCAAATCTTTTAGCATGAAAAATGGGCTGTAGCGGCTCCAAACCGGACGCGGTTTACAAATCCAAATTTAGTTAAAGTGAAAGAACTTTGTGATAAATTAACCTCGAAATTTGACTTAAAGTCGACAAGCATAAAAAAAAAATATTTTAAGCCTCTAGAAAAAAATGTAAAAGTTAATCAAACCCAAGTCTTTATGATAAATTAATGTCAAAATTTGACAGTCGACAAAGGAAAAAGTGACTAACTTTGACTTAAACCAGTTAAGTCTTTAGAAAAAAATGTTAAATTTAATTCAAGTTAAAAGACTTTATGTCCAAATTAATGTCGAAATGTGACTTAAAGTCGACAGAAAAAAGACTAATTTCGATTTGAAACCATTAAGCCTTTAGAAAAAAAAATATAAAATTTAATTGCAGTTAGAAACTTTTTGTCCAAATAAATGTCAAAATTTGACTTAAAGTCGACAAGCGTCAGAAAAAAAGACTAATTTTGACTTAAAAGCCGTTAAGCCTCTAAAACATTGACAAATTTTATTCAAGATAAAAGACTTTATGACAAATTAATGTCGAAATTTGACTTGAAGTCGACAAGCGTCAAGAAAAAGGGACTATTTTTGACTTAAAACCGTTAAGCCTTTAGAAAAAATGTTAAGTTTAATTCCAGTTAAGGGACTTTATATCCAAATTATTGTTTAAATTTAACTTAAAGTCGACAAGCGTCAAGAAAAAAGACTAACTTTGACTTAAAAGCCGTTAAGCCTTTAGAAAAATGTCAAATTTAATTACAGTTAAGAGATTTTGTGTTTAAATCATTATCGAAATTTGACTTAAAGTCGACAAGCGTCAAGAAAGAAAGACTATTTTTGACTTAAAGCTGTTAAGCCATTAAAATAATTACAAACTTAATTTAAGTTAAAAGACTGTATAACCAATTAATATCTCAATTTGACTTAAAGTCGACAAGCGTTAAGAAAAAAAGACTATTTTTGACTTAAAGCTGTTAAGCCTTTAAAATAATTACAAATTTAATTCAAGTTAAAAGACTTGATGACAAATTAATATCGCAATTTGACTTAAAGTCAGACATGAAACTTTCCAAATTTACTCAAAATACATTCAGGATTATAATTCCATGAAAATCTGCAAATACCTCATCCACAGATTTTGAGATAAATCCATGTAAACAGAGCATTATTTCTCAAAAATCAGTAATTATTTCGGTAACTCAAAAAAATATAAAAACAATTGTTATCGACTTGAAACTTTCCAAATTTACTTAAAATACATCTAGGGTTATAATTTCATGAAAATCTGCAAACACCCCATCCACAGGTTTTGAGATAAATCCATGTAAACAGAGCATAATTTTTCGAAAATCTGTAATAATTTCGATGACTGAAAAAAAATATAAAAACAATTGCCATCGACTTGAAACTTTTCAAATTTACTCAAAATTCATCCAGGATTATAATTCCATGAAAATCTGCAAACACACCATCCACATATTTTGAGATAAATCCATGTGAACAGAGCATAATTTTTCGAAAATCAGTAATTATTTTGGTGACTCAAAAAATATAAAAACAATTGCCATCGACTTGAAACTTTCCATATTTACTCCAAATGCATCCAGGATTATAATTCGATGAAAAACTGCAAATACCCCATCCACAGATTTTGAGATAAATCCGTGTGAACAGAGCAATATTTTTCAAAAATCAGTAATAATTTCGGTGAATCAAAAAAATATAAAAACAATTGCCATCGACTTAAAACTTTCCAAATTTACTCAAAATACATTCAGGATTATAATTCCATGAAAAACTTCGAAAACCCCATCCACAGATTTTGAGATAAATCCATGTAAACAGAGCATAATTTTTCGAAAATCTGTAATAATTTCGGTGACTCAAAAAAATATAAAAACAATTGCCATTGACTTCAAACTTTCCAAATTTAGTCAAAATACATTCAAGATTATAAATTTTCACTTAAAGCCGTTAAGCCTCCAGAAAAAAAAACGCTAAGCCTCTAGAAAAAAATGTCAAGTTTGAGTAAAGTTAAAAGACTTTATGACATATTAATGTCGAAATTTAACTAAAACTCGACAAGCGTCAAAAAAATAATGTAATTTTGACTTAAACGTCTAGAAAAAACGTCAAATTTATTTACTGTTATGAGATTGTACGTCTAAATTAAGGTCGAAATTTGACTTAGTCGACATGCGTTAAGAAAAAAGACTCATTTTGACTAAAGCCGTTGATTCTCTATGAAAAATATCAGATTTAAGCTCATTGTGAGCGAATTAAAATTGGCGATTTTTAAGTTTTGACGAAAAAACTAATGGTCTTTTGCCGAAAAATTGCATTTGAAATGAATATACATGAATAAGCTGTGAAACCACTACCAACTATGTTTTAATTATCAATTGATACATCTAATTTTCCGTGCATGGTTGCCATATGCAGTGTTTGAAAATTAGGTGAATTGACCGCGTTGCCAAAAATTTTTGATCGAGAGAGCGTGGGCCCCCTTTCCCACTCAATTCGAGGTACGCACAATGATGGCAGGAATGGGGTCAAACCGGATCCAAATTTATAGCTCATGTATTCAAATATTCAAATTTTTTAATTAGGATCTCGAGATTGTGAATATTATTAATTATGCTGATTAAACGTGTAGCGTGTGAAATTCATCTAATCAGTCATCAAAAAAAAACAATTTTGGTTTTGCGAGCGAGATTCGAGTATTGAACATTTAAAAATGTTACACTCGATTTGTAACATTTCTCGGTTAAATCTACGCAAAATGACATTTTTTGTAAATCGTGCTTAAATCGACTGAAATGCATAAAAAATTTATTTTTTAAATATTAGCAATAATAAAAGATATGGTCGTCCTCCTGAAGGAGGTTGATAATAAACAGGTTTGCATAAAAATCGATTAAATTTATTTTTTTTTGTTTTTTTTTCAAAAAATATTAGCAATAAAAAATCTTAGTAAGACTTAATTTTTCTTGCAGAGTTACGAACAGGTTTTCATGAAAATACCGCTCGTTTTTCGACAAGAAATATACGTCGAGAAAAAAATTATTTCGTTCAATCACCGGCCTATTATATCACAAATAAACGTGCCAAGTTTGAAAAAAAATCGGTGCAGTAGTTTTCGAGATATCGCGGACACCGACTTTAAAATTGCGGTTTGCACGGTCGTATTTTGAAAGTCAATTTTAATCGGACTGATTCCAACTTTTCTGGGAATATTCTCCAAATATTTTACTATGTTAAAACCCAAAAATCGTTTTTTTTTTATTATTGAATTTAATAATAATAATTTCTATTGCCTGTAACTCCGTCAATTTTAATCGGATTGATTCCAAATTTTTAGGAAATAATCTTCAAACATTATACTTATTGAAAATGTCAAAACCGATTTTTTTTTTAATTTCTGACTAGAACAGCAGAAATTCGACCATCGACTGTTTTTCAATTTTTAGGAATAATATTTGAACGGACGATCAGTTTTCAAAAATTCTCTCCACCGACGAATTGTTATTATCGAATATATGCGATTAAGACCCATCAGAAAATGCACATGGCCAAGAACAAATGTCAGTTTCGAGCACGTGAAAATACGTTACAATAAGTAACAACCAGTGACGGTTCGCTGTTTTTTTTCTGGTACGGCCGAGGTAACAAGAGGTCGTAATACAGATAGGTAGGGTCAGTTGCAGAGACCGCACCTATCATAGACAATAAAGATTATTATATTATTATTATATTATATTATTATCTGTATTACCACCTATTGTTCCTCGGCCGTACCAGAAAACAACCCGCGAACCGTCACTGGTAATAACGGTAGTAATTGATACATACACACTCTGTAATTAAAAGAAATCGAATCATTAAAATTAAGATGTGGACTAAATCTGTGTCGTTAATTTCGCTTTCTAAATACATGATAGTTAACAGCGTCGATTGTAATTAAAGTCTAAATATAAACAAAAAATATTTAAAACGTGTTATTAGTTGGATAAAATTTTCTGTTAATTTATGCCATATGTAAAACACAAATTATTTACATTAACTACGATTTCTATCGGCGACGGCTCTCGACGGGATGACTCACGCTACGGCCGAGGTAGCAGAGATGGTAATACAGATCTCTGCAACCGACCCTACCCATCTGGGTGACTCATGGTATGACCGAGGTAGCAGAGATGGTAACACAGATAAGTGCGGCTCATGGTACGGCCGAGGTAGCAGAGATGGTAAGCTACGCGCACACTTATCGGAATCGGACGGACGGCACGCAACGGATAAAATTGCTAAACACGGTTGTAAACGAGTCAACGCATATTTATCGGTACGGCATGGAACTGATAAATGTGCGTTGACTCGTTTACAACTGTGTTAAGCAATTTTATCCGTTGCGTGCCGTCCGTCCGATTCCGATAAGTGTGCGCGTAGCTTAATACAGATAGGTGCGGCTCGTGAGATGATTCATGGTACGGCTGAGGTAGCAGAGGTGGTAATCAAAACAGATCAAATTTTGCCAGAAATAATGCATCGTGCAGAATGTTCAGATTATGTAATCTGGTTTGTGTTTCCCCTAATTTTTTTCTATACGATACATCTTACAATAAATTTAAACGCCATCTAAAATATATTGATGTATCACCATATATTAGTATATAATGTTTTTATTAATTATTAAATCTCTATAGTTTATATAATAGTAATTCTACTTTTGTAATATATCGTTATTGTTATGTATTAATTATATTGTGCAATATTTTATTTTGATTTCTTTATTGTATTCTTTATTTTTAATAGTTCTTTTAAAAAGGTTCGTCCGTCAATAAATAAATAAATAAATAAATAAAATACAGTCGGTTACAGAGATCTGCACCTCTGTTGCCTCGGCCGTACCATAGTCAACCCACGAGCAGTCACTGATTTCTATGTTCTATTCTATGCAAGGTCTTACTTTGCATTTTGAAACAAAAGTTAACGTTTATTGATCAAAATTAATAAAGTATGCTTCACTTTATGTTATACAGGGTGTACCGAATAAAGTACGATTGTATGTGTATCTTTCTCCGAAGCAGCGGAGCGTAATCGAAACAATTACCTTTAATGTATGCATTTACTTTACCCGGACCTATTTAAATTTATCCGAATGCAAAACTTACAATAATTGGCCACAATTTAAATAATAACTCATTGTACATAGTAATTTATAAAATAAACCGGAAAACATACACGGAGTCTCACACGATGATCATTAGAAAGAAATGAAGTCGCATTAAAAGTGGACTGGATTTTCACTTTCTAAATATGGATATTTTTAATACACATAAATTATGAAAAGTGGTTCGAATTTTTTTTTTTTTGACTTAGGCCGAGCCGTTCAGTCACACACTGCTAATATTTTATATTTTTTCTGTATGAATAAATGTAAATAAATGAACGAATGAATAACAAAAGACGTATACAACAACCACGGACCCGAACGAATGCTTCTCGAAACCGAAAAGTCTTTCGCCCGGGCTGGGAATCGAATTCACACGGCCGCGGTGCAACCGGCTCGCCTCTGCCCACTACACCAACGGACCGCCCGGTTCAAAATTTGCAATTTAAGGAATTCATTTCTGCAATAAGTGCGTTTTTACTCTCTCCGTTACGAAGTACGAGAAAGTATTGTGATCGTGATTTTTTTTCAAATTTTTTTTACGGAAATATCCGTTTTGGAGTCCCTAGATGCCATTTCAACAATTTCGGGAAAAAAAAAATGTTGCTGTGTGTGTCTGTGCGTGTGTGTGTCTGTCTGTTGTGCGCGCTGTATCTCAAAAACTAATAGAGCAATTGATATGAAACTTTGAATATCCGTTTTATTCGATAATCTGAAGAACTGAAAAGCTTTTGATAAAATTTCGTACACCGGAAGTGGGCGTTTACCTTAACTGATTTTTGTTTTTTGCCAATATTTTCTTAAATAAGAAAAATATCACAAAAACATTTAAACAAATTTTGAAGACAACAAAGAAATGAACATCTTTTGCTTAAAAACATTTTTCATAAAATCATTTTTATTCGAGAAAAAATGTATTATTTTTTTTTTAATTTTTGGTTTATAAGTATAAAACGATAATAGTTACAGCAAATTTATGTTAATAATAATTGGAGAGAACGCTAAAATGAACAACTTTTAAAGAATAAGTTTTTTTCACAATCCCTTTAGTTTTTGAGTAAACTGAGCTTTTGAATTTTTCCATCTTTTATAATTTTGACGTTTTAAACGTCAGTTTCATGCGAGTCTACAAAGCGCTCGATGTACATTTAAAATATGATTTAAATAGAAAATAAACCATGAAAGTGTAAATATAAATGATACCATCCAGTCAGAGAAAGTAACATGATGGCCACATCATCATTTTTTCAAATTTATTTATTAATTAATTCGTTGATTAATTCAAGTAAATAACCCTTTTTTCTAGGCATCTAAAACGATGTCCACTTAAGGTTTAATTTGTGTTAACTGGTACACAATACTCTGGCACGGTTCACATGAAATTAAAAAATTAACTTTACAAAGTACACCGTAAGAAGTAGCGACAAAAATGTTTAGATTTCAAACACGAATTTCCAATTTCTATTTGCGCGAAAAGAAACCTTGTAATTAAGTAGAAATATTTCGCAAATATTTACCTGCAATGCGAAGATATTACTGGAAAGAAAGAAGCCATTTAGCACCTCGTACTGACACTTTCAATATTCGCATGTCGGTGGCTTTTTTTAACATACATATACCAATTGAAATTGCAGACACACACACATTAAAAACTCTTACAATATTTTGCCGTTGTTACTAGGATAAAAGGTGCATAACACCCTAGGGCTGTAAACCTTCGAAAAGGCCCGCTAATTAGAAAAACAAGAATCAGGTCGAAATGTCAAAAATGACATATGTAACCTTTCCGTGATTGAATGGAAAAACTTGTACAACATATCGAGTAAGCCACAAAATTTTGTTTCAGAGTTGGCTGTGAGATAAACGAGATATGTCGGATATTATTATTAGTTCAATTGAATTGGATTTAAAAAAATGAATTAATCTCAGACATGACTGCTATGTTTCTCTTTCTCTCGAACATGGCCTACTCAGAAACAAAATTCTGTGGCTCACACCTTACAAGTTTGCATTATTTGATGTTTATATCACTCGGGCGTCTTACATACCGTAGGGCAGAGGTTCTCAACCTTTTGTTTATCGCGTACCACCATAAGGAAATCACATAAACTATAGTACCACCAGCCAAAATTCAATCAGTGTTTTTTTGTTTAAGTTTTCCATTACAATGGAATCACTTGACATACCTATTATTTGTTCTTTTTATTTACGTGAAAAATATTCTGGAATATTTGAAGGAAAAGGGTTTCTGAACCAATTTTGATTTTCCAAATCTTCTTGGAAATAAAATTTAAAATTATTTATCAATAATATAAACAATGATGTTTTATATCTGATGCCAATTCCTCATTATAGTTCATATTGTTTTCTGTAAAAAAAAAAAACTCTAGAGTTGGTAAAAGGCTCATCTGCGCATGGTAAATAAATCTTGCACGCGAATTAATGTTCGCATAAAAAATCGGGTGTTGTTGGTGAACAGGAAATAATAATAAAGTTATGGAAGGGACCTTATATTTTGTTATATTTTGCTTACCACCTGGTGTTCTTTAATGTACCACTAGTGGAACATGTACCACAGGTAGGTCTTCTGTCCCTCGTATTCGCATAAACATCGTCCTTATGCCCTTGGTTAATAAATAACCACACTGGTGGAAAAAAATGAAAGACTTGAAATTCGCGAAATTTCGACCATTTTCAAACCGACGTAACTCGGCGTATTTTCAATCGATTGTGACGAATCTTTGCGGGCGAAAAACTTTGAAGTGTCTTCTTTAAAGTCATGCATACGAACTTAAGCGCAATCCCCTCCGCCCCCCTCTGGCACCCCAGCGAAAATTTTTTTTTTCAGGAAACCATGTCCTACTTTGACGATGTCTACGGAGTTGGAAAAATTTTGTCGACTCGATCGTTCTTAGAGCCCTGCAGAGGGAATTGATCAAATTTTAATGCCTTTATGGTGGATCGAGTCGACAATTTTTTTTCCAACTTGGTAGACATTGCCAAAGTTGGAAATGGTTTCCTGTCAATTTTTTTTTTCACAAGGGTGCCAGAGAGGGCGGAAGGGGTTACGCTTAAGTTCGCATGCATGACTTTAAAAAAGACACTTCCAAGTTTTTCGTCCTCGAAGATTCATCAAAATCGATTGAAAATACGCGGAGTTATGGCGGTTTAAAAATGATCGAAATTTCGCGAATTTTAAATTATGGAAGCGAATTTGTGTCTGAATCAATTTAATAACCTACGCCATCGACATTTCCTTTAATCACTACTTAACACAACTTAACGATTGATAGAACTTTCTAATATTTCAGCCGAAAAAAAAAATGTACGGCCCAAAAACAAACATTTTCGTTCCGATTGCACGTCGATGTGGAACGCCCCGAAAACCATTAATATTTATACGAATGTGGAAATCGAATTAATATATCCATTGTTCAGTTATTCTAGTAAATTATATAGTCCAATTTATTAAATTTCATATGTTCACGTTGTCTTATTCTGGCGATCTAAAAATTGGAGAAATTCCAAAGACTTGTTATCTTGATGATGATCAACGAACTGAAACGGTTTCGCATAATGTGAGTGATTGTTGAAGCCTTTACTTTGTGATACATATTGAGTTACTAAGGAGATTGCATTAAACACGATATTTTTATATAGTTAATGTAAGGTGTGAGCCACAGAATTTTGTTTAAGAGATGATTTACAATCTTCGTTTTCAATCGCTCACCTTATAGTAGCAGCACTGGATATTATCCCCCAAAATATCACGCACCTTCTGGATACTATATCCTCCCTGATATGACGCAGTTTCAAGAACCGATTCTTTTCACCAACACCAGATTCATAAGCCATGATAACTACCGAAACTTCAAAACTGACACTGCGAAATTACAAATGGAGTCGCACATTTGTTTACTTGTTCGAGTCATGGATATGGCTATTGTTATGCGTAATGCAACTTTAAGTAAGAATTACATTTTCTCTTCTTCAGACGTATTTCGATGGTAAATAGTACCATCTATATCGTGTAGAGTTTTCAATACTGATAAATAGAGTCGCACATTTGTTTACTGAGTCGTGGATATGGCTATTTTTATGCGTGATGCAACTTCAGGTATGAATTACATTTTCTCTTCTTCAGACGTGTTTTGATGGTAAACAGTACCATCTATACTGAGTAAAGTTTTCAATACTGAACATACTTTTTTACAATTACACAATTTATACAATTTGTGTCTGGATGACTGTTGCATTTATTCCCGCAAGAAAATTGATTGACATCAAATCATACCAACGTAAATTGTATAATTATTTCATAAATCCTCTTATATATTACTTTCATCAACTCTCACTGGAACACACCATCGACCCGACAGGCGGTAAACACTTCTTGTTGAGTAGAAAGAAAATTCGCGTGCTCTGCAATTGAAGCAAAGCCATTTCCCGTAAACTGTGGATACCATTCCGTTAATGAGGTGTGCATGTTAGCGTTAAATACCTCTTGGAATACCAAGTCGCGGAGGTGCTCTCGCGTTGACCCACTGTGATTCCGATGACCCACTAACCTACCGGTTCAGCGCCGAAATTACCAATCACACATTCCGAACGTATTACGCTTGTTTTTTTCCTTCTCTCCGTCATCCGACAAGTTTTGTTGATCTAACGGAAGGTTGGTATTAAATGAAGACAGTAATACTGATGGGATCCGATAAGTTCGAAATCGGTCTTCAAATAATAATCGAGCTAGGTTATTATTATTATTATTATTATTATTATGTAGAAACGCCAAATTGGTTCAGTACAGCATTCGGGCAATAGATTCCGCCACTTTGGAGTTTCTACTTTTAACGATGTTTGCACTACTTATATTCCAATAGTAATCTCCGTTTTCCCATCAGCAACTAATCACAGTGATGAGACCTGAAAGGTCGAAACCGGTCTGTAGGTGTTCTGATGGGAGAACGATATTTAATGTTCACAATAATCGAGTTATAGAAATTTATTTTGTTTGTTACTTCCAATCAGTGCATGAATTGTATTATAATTCATTTGATTAATAGTTAAAAAAAACGAATAATAACAGTGTGCAAATGACATACAATAAATATTAAATACGCAATTAAGGTTTTTTGAATTATTTATGAACTGTCGAAATTGGTGTAGTTAATTTAGTAATTAAACTTAATTATCTGGCAAATTTCTATTTCTTTGGTCTTCAAATCTGCGACCGTAAATAAAACATAAATTGACGCTGATATAAAAGCCCATTAGATTAATTGCTTTTTTTTCAATATTAATTAAAGGCATTAATCATTATTTGGCATAAACGCAGATAATTAAAAAATCGAATTTTCAGATTTTGAACGGCCACAGCGGCGAAACGAAAACTCCAAATTGATCGCGGTTTTCAAATCTGTGCTCCTTGGATGCAAATCAATCGGATTCAATTAAAATTGTCGATTTGAAATTTTTGACAAATACTAAAAAACTACACAACACAACCCAGAGTTTTTGTAAACAATTTTTTTTTGTCGAAGCTACAATAAGTAATTTGATACTTCTCTCATCATTTAACAATTATAAAACCCTCGTTTATGTTCCGAGAATTGGAGAATGGGATAGGGCCCACCCACCGCTTTGCGTTTCCACTAAAACCTAACCAAGAAAACATTGTTTGGTTAAAGAAATTTCTTCGTCAAATCACTGAAGTTTCAAAAGTTGCAAAACCATCAATAAACAGAATTTCTGCATTAAGTTAAAGTGGAAACGAAGGGCGGTGGGTGGGCCCTGTCCTACTCTCCAACCTGTTAAACACACCCCAGAATGTCTACACAGAAAATCTTTTGTCAAAGCAACAATAAACAATTTTATACTTCTCTCATCACCTTATTAACAATTATTGTAAAACCCTCGTTTGAGTTCTGAGAATTGGAGGATGGGATAGGGCCTACCCGCCGCCCTTCGTTTTCACTTAAACCTAACCAAGAAAACACTGTTTGATTAAAGAAATTTCTTCGTCAAATCACTGAAGTTTCAAAAGTTGCAAAACTATGAATAAACAGAATTTCTGCATTAAGTTAAAGTGGAAACGAAGGGCGGTGGGTGGGCCCTGTCCTACTCTCCAACCTGTTAAACACACCCCAGAGTGTCCACACAGAAAATATTTTGTCAAAGCAACAATAAACAATTTTATACTTCTCTCATCACTTAATTAACAATTATTGTAAAACCCTCGTTTGAGTTCTAAGAATTGGAGGATGGGATAGGGCCCACCCTCCGCCCTTCGTGTCCCCTTTAACCTAACCAAGAAAACACTGTTTGATTAAAGAAATTTCTTCGTCAAATCACTGAAGTTTCAAAAGTTGCAAAACCACCAATAAACAGAATTTCTGCATTAAGTTAAAGTGGAAACGAAGGGCGGTGGGTGGTCCCTGTCCTACTCTACAACCCGTTAAACCCGCTCCAGAGTTTCTACACAAAAATTCTTTTGTCAAAGCAACAATAAACAATTTGATACTTCTCTCATCACTTAATTAAGAATTATTGTAAAACCCTCGTTTGAGTTCTAAGAATTGGAGGATGGGATAGGGCCCACCCGCCGCCCTTCGTTTTCACTTAAACCTAACCAAGAAAACACTGTTTGATTAAAGAAATTTCTTCGTCAAATCGCAGAAATTTCAAAAGTTGCAAAACCACCAATAAACAGAATTTTTGCATTAAGTTAAAGTGGAAACGAAGGGCGGTGGGTGGGCCCTATCCTACTCTGCAACCTGTTAAACACACCCCAGAATGTCTACACAGAAAATCTTTTGTCAAAGCAACAATAAACAATTTTATACTTCTCTCATCACCTTATTAACAATTATTGTAAAACCCTCGTTTGAGTTCTGAGAATTGGAGGATGGGATAGGGCCCACCCGCCGCCCTTCGTTTTCACTTAAACCTAACCAAGAAAACACTGTTTGATTAAAGAAATTTCTTCGTCAAATCACTGAAGTTTCAAAAGTTGCAAAACTATGAATAAACAGAATTTCTGCATTAAGTTAAAGTGGAAACGAAGGGCGGTGGGTGGGCCCTGTCCTACTCTCCAACCTGTTAAACACACCCCAGAGTGTCCACACAGAAAATCTTTTGTCAAAGCAACAATAAACAATTTTATACTTCTCTCATCACCTTATTAACAATTATTGTAAAACCCTCGTTTGAGTTCTGAGAATTGGAGGATGGGATAGGGCCTACCCGCCGCCCTTCGTTTTCACTTAAACCTAACCAAGAAAACACTGTTTGATTAAAGAAATTTCTTCGTCAAATCGCAGAAATTTCAAAAGTTGCAAAACCACCAATAAACAGAATTTTTGCATTAAGTTAAAGTGGAAACGAATGGCGGTGGGTGGGCCCTGTCCTACTCTCCAACCTGTTAAATACACCCCAGAGTGTCTACACAGAAAATCTTTTGTCAGAGCAACAATAAACTATTTTATACTTCTCTCATCACTTAATTAACAATTATTGTAAAACCCTCGTTTGAGTTCTAAAAATTGGAGGATGGGATAGGGCCCACCCGCCGCCCTTCGTTTCCACTTAAACCTAACCAAGAAAACACTGTTTGACTAAAAAAATTTCTTCGTCAAATCGCTGAAATTTTGAAAGTAGTAAAACCACCAATAAAAAGGGTTTCTGGGTTAAGTTAAAGTGGAAACGAAGGGCGGAGGGTTTTACAATTGATTTTTTTAGGTGATGAGAGTAGTATCAGACTGTTTATTGTTGCTTCGACAAAATAATTTCTCTGTAGAAACTTTTGCTCAAAAATTGCATTTAAAATGATTCTCTGAGGAAGCCACTGGTTCGATTCTTGATTTTTATACGTCACTGGAAACATCCTTTCAAGACCCTTCAGAAAATGTTCTCACGCAACCACAAACGTCAATTTTAAGTCCGTGGCGCGTTCGTGGAAAAAATCTAAAAAATTAACTTTTTTATTAATCAACGTAGAACTTTGTGTAATACCTTTTTTCATCAGAAGAACGACCCAAATCGATTTGAGTTAAAAAATTTAATCGAAAAAAAATTGCAAAAACGTTGGCAAGTCATATGGAAAATTTTGAAAAAAGTCGATTTTTTCAGACTTTGAACGGCCGCAGCGGCTAAACGAGGAATCCTATTAGAACGCGGTTTTCGGATAAAAATAAAACTGGCAAACGTTAAAAAGAAAAGAATACTTGTAGAATTTAAACAATGTCCACATTTCCTTAAATACAACCTTTAGAAAGTGTTTCATCGTCATCGCATCGAATTTTTTCGGACGTTTAAGCGGTAGCCGACGGCCTTTCCAAAAAAAAAAAAAATTAAAGAAATGTGCCATCGTTGACTCGGACAAACTGGTTTACAATTCACCGACAGTTTTCTCCGCGAGTTACGGTAACCCCTTATGGTAAACAAACCAGTTTTTTTTTTAACGTCTAATCCACATTTTTATATATTAAACACACATTTTTCATCGGTGCGAACAGAATTGAATCAAAATAATGAATTACAGAAATGACCCAAATTAAAACTTAAGCCATCTGGCGCGTAATTACACACATTAACAGTTCAATTTTTTCGTGGACCACTTTTGACTCGGACTTCCTGTTGTCCGCCGCGTAACGGACTCGGCACGCATATCTCCTGGTTCTAACTGGTACACGCGTTTAATGGTGATAATTGAATTCCGGAATTCTGGAGGAACTGGTGGAGGTGATCGTCGATTATTTGCTTTCTCGGGATTTATTGGGATGTTCCACGGCGTATCTTTATGGAAATGGGCTTCGATTATTTGCTGAAAGGATTTATTGGGATGGTATTGTGTTGGTCGTGACATCGAAACCTTATTCTGCTTCATGTTTATTTTATTACCCTTTAAGACGCTGGATGTGGTTTCTTCTGATCAGCGAGATTGATGCAAACTTTTCGAATTCATTAACAACGCGATAAAAAGTTTGTGAGCTAAAACAAGAGAAATTACTCAGGAAAACGAATCTATAATATTGACACATTCTAAAAAAATATGTCCGGGTACCTCGCCCTAATATCATAGTGTTACAATTACTCCATTTGAGGGATTACTTTAATAGAGAAGATAATAAACTATTACACGATGTCCAAGAACAAATACAATAGATTTAGCGAGAGATTTTGTACCGCAAGAACAGAAAAAAGTCCTTCCTTGATGACGAAATCGTAATGAAAAAAACACTTTGAAGTTACAGCTAACAACATGAAATAATCCTGAAAACTGTGATCCATTACCAATACCAACATCAACAAAACTTTCTTTTTGTGCTCCGTTGAAATAAATATCTTATTATTGATGGTTTTCCGGACAAATGGCCATCTCTAATCCGTAATGGCATTATAAATAGATTGTCAATTAATTTATTTATAGTGCGATCATTTCAACTAGTTTACTAATTGAGGAGTTGAACTGCAAAACTCAACTAATCCAATTTTGGGCCAAAATGAGCTTGGTATCGATTCTTACTGTCCAAACATAGATACATTCGAATATGTGTGCATTACCTTTCAAAACGCAACAAATCATATTTAAAAATGCGGCTAAACATTCATTTTTTTTAAGCGGCAAATAGACTTCCTGAACGTTTTTCGCGGTTTCTGAACAAATTATAAAAGTGGATTTGTTGAGTTTTGTAGTTCAACTCCTCAATTAGTGATACATGTATAGCTTTACAAATGATCGCAACGCATTACTTACATACCTTAATCATTAAAATATTGGTTTTTCTTCAAGCGTCAGTAAAATTTAACATTTTTCACTGAATACATTACTTTATTGCCAACATTTCGCGTGGCACTAATGATGTATTAATGTACTGACAGATACAACTGAACATGGATATTTGATTTGAATACACAGGTGAAAAAAAAAACATGAAATTCGTGAAATTTCGACCATTTTCATACCGTCATAACTCGGCGTATTTTCAATCGATTGTGATGAATGTTTGAGGGCGGAAAACTTTGAAGTGTCTTCTTTAAAGTCATGCATGCGAACTTAAGCGTAAACCCTTCCGCCCCCCTCTAGCAACCCTGTGAAAAAAGCTTTTTCAGTAAACTATACCCAACTTTGACGATGTGTACGGAGTTGGAAAAAATTTGTCGACTCGATCCACCACAAAGGCATCAAAATTAGATCAATTCCCTATGCAGGACTCAAAGAACGAAGTTCCTACGACGATTTGGCACCAAGTTTTGGGGTTTTTCGCACATAACTCAGCGACTCTTCAACCAAATTGGATAATCCTTCTTAAATTCAAGAAACCTTACTTCATTGTTTATCATTAACCCTTTAATCCCTAGATAAATTACCCTTTAAATCATTAAAATGAATGTAGAATTTCGACGACATGATTTATTATTCCGGGATTTTTACGGCACATTTATTTGAAAATAGTAAAGGGTTACAAGTTTTGAGATGATTTAACGTTCAAATTATCAAAATCATGCCTCAGAATTACTATTTAAAAGCTTTTAAACATTTTACATTCGCATTTCCACGCCTTGTCGCCATCTATTCGACGGTGGCCGAACTACTAAGTGATGTTTTTGAACAGCGCCAAAATGCTCGAACTTTATCCTTATAATCAAAGTGTTAAAATTCAGCAATGCGCTATACACGAAACGATAGACGATTTAATTCCGTATCGAACGGTATATAAAATAGCTGAGGCAATTTAGCGGTTTTCTTGTAATTTGCGAATGAAAATTAAGCACGACACACTTACCGACATTTACAGTTCACTGTAACTTAAAACCTAAATGCACAACAATTTGCTATATTCTTCAATGAAATACGGGTCCCAATACTTATTACTGATTATTCAATTAACTTTTTATATTATAAGCGCATTACAATAAGAGAAATATATGAGGAATCCTAATCTTCATAGAGGGTGCCCTCTGTTATCGTGGGGATAAACTACGTTTTCATTTGTGGATTTAATAATTGTTTTAATAATGAAAGAATATTTAAAAACTTAAGAAGACTCTTATCTTATAATAAAATAAATTTACTTGTAGATATTTTCGTATTTAAAATGCAGAAACAATACATTATAATATATCCGCCTAATCACAGGCAACCCAATAAACGCATAACTATTATAAAAAAAACTTCCAATTTTAAAGGTGACAGTAACAAAACCATAAGTGTAATCCTCAGTAAAGCTTCAAAAATAGTGCGAATATTTAAGTATTTAAATTGCAGAAATAATAATATTACATAAACGCCTACTTACAGACAAAGCAATACCCGCATACATAATATTAATTTATTACTAAAAACTACCAATTTTAAACGTGACAGGGACGAAACCATAAGTGTAATCCTCTGTAAAGCTTAAAAAATAATGTGAATATTAAAGTATTTAAATTTCAAAAATAATTATAATATATAAACGCCTGCTTACAGGCAACCCAATACACGTATAACTAATAATGATTTATTATTTAAAACTTCAAATTTTAATCGTAACAGGGACAAAACCATAAGTGTAATATTTTTAAAGCATTGCTAAGGATTACACTCATGCTTGTGTCCCTATTATATTTAAAATTAGATGTTTTTAATAAAAAAAAATTGTGATGTGGCCATCATGTTACTTTCTCCGATCTTGATTGCATAACAGTTATTTATATTTATACTATGATGGTTTATTTTCATTTTAGATCAGATGATACTGACGTTTAAAACGTCAAAGTTATGAAAGATAAAAATAACAAATTATACTTCCAATTCAAATAATCTTAAATTAGTTTATTAGAAAACCAAATAAATTCTTGAAAAAAGTCCTAAAAACAAATCTTGATAAATCCTGAAAAAAGCCCTGAAAACGATTTCTGAAAACGCCCTGAAAGAGTTCTGGTTATAAAGTTCCAAAGAGAATACCCGAAAAAGTCTTGAATAAAACAGTCTTGAAAAAATCTGATAAAAAGTCCAGAAAAAGAGTCCGCAAAAAAGTGCTCTGACAAAGAAATGTCTTGAAAAGCAGGTTCTTGAAAAAGACTTGAAAAAAGTCCCGAAACCAGAGTCGTCATAAAAAAAAATCGGAAAAAAGGTCCTAGAAAAAGACCTGATAAAAAAACTAGAAAAATACTGCAAATCAGCTTCAAAAAAGTTCGAAAAAAGGCCTTAAAAAGTCTTGAAAACCCTGTAAAATAGTCCAGAAGAAAAGTCCTAAAAAAAGTCCTGCAAAGAGTCCTTACAAAGGTCCTAAAAAAGACCCGAAAAAAATCGAGAAAATAGTCCTAACAGAAGTCATGAAAAAAGCCTTAGAAAAGAACTGATGAAAAGCACGAAAAAGTCTTGATAAAATAATCCTGATAAAAAATCCTGAAAAACGTCTTGAAAAAATAATCTTGATAAAAACTTCCTGAAAATAAGGTCATAGAAAAAGCTCTGATAAAACGGCCAGAAGAAAAGTGCTGAAATAAATAGGCCAGAATAAAGCCTGTGAAGTCCCAAAAAAGTCCTAAAAAAATCCTGAAAGAAATTTCTGATAAAGTCCTGCAAAGAGTGCTTACGAAGGTCCAGAGAAAATTCCAGAAAATAGTCCTCACAAAGCCTTAGCCGAGATCTGATAAAAAGTATTAAAAAAGTCTTGAAAAAATAACCGTGATAAAAAAGGCCCCAAAAAAGGTCCTGAACATAATAGTTTTTTAATAACCTTAAAAAAGGGCCCTGGAAAAAAATTCGAAAAAGTTAAGTTCCGAAACAAAAGTCCTGAAAAAACGCCGTGAAAAAAGGCCTCAAAAAAGAGTTCTAAAAATAAAGTCTTGAAAAAAGTTCTGAAAAAAGTCGTAGCAAAAGTTTTGAAAACATTATTCTGCAAAAAAAAATCCCAAAAAAAATCTTGCAAAAAGCCTAAGAAAAGTCCTGAAAAAAGGCATTAAAAAAGTTCCAGAAAAATAATCCAGATTAAAAATCCTGAAAAACGTCGTTAAAAAAGAGTCCCAAAAAAAGTCTTCAAAAAAGTTCTAAAAAAACTTCCAGTTCTAGATCTGAAAAAGGCATTAAAAAATCGTGAAAAATAATCCGGATAAAAAATCCTAAAAAGAAGTCTCAAAAACAAAAAGGTTTTACAATAAAGTCTTGAAAAAAAGTCCCGCAAAATAAGTTCTAGAGAAAGGTTCTGAAAAAAGACCTGAAAGAAGAAATGAAAAAATCCTGAAAATAAGGTCTTACAAAAAAGACTTGAAAAAAGTGAGGAAAAAAGAAATTTTGATTTATACTTTCATGGTATTTTTTTTTCAATTTAAATGTACATCGAAATTATTGTAGTATTGGATGATTCTGACATTTAAAACGTCAAAATTATGAAAGATGGAAATGAAAAATGATACTTCAAATTCTAATAATCTTTGCTGACGATTTACTCAAAAAGTAATGAGATTTACAAAAGAAGGTATCCTTTATAAGTTATTAATTTTAGCATCACCTACCATTATTATTAATATAAATTTGATTAACTATTATCGTTTCCTAATTATAAACCAAAAATGATAAAAAAATCGATATTTTTTCATAAAACGTTTGTTTTTTGAAAAAAAACTGAAACAAAAGATGCTCATTTCTTTGTTTCCTTTTGTTACCTTCAAGATTTGCTTAGACGTTTTTGTAATATTTTTCATTTTTAAAAAATTATCGGAGAAAAACAAAAAACTGCTAAGATTAACGCATACTTGAAGTTTATGAAATTTTACCAAAAGCTTTTCAGTTCTTCAAATTACCAAATAAGGCTTATGTTCAAAGTTCCATGTTAATTCATGTCGTAGTTTTTGAGATACGGCGCGCACAGACTGACAGACATACATCTCAATAGGAATGCATATTGAAAAAATGGTGATGAGGCCATCATGTTACTTTCTCCGACTTGATGGTATCATTTATATTTACGCTTTTATGGTTTATTCTAAATTTAAATTATATTTTAAATGTACATCGAGCGTTTTGTAGACTCGCATGAAACTGACGTTTAAAACGTCAAAATTATGAAAGGTGGAAAAATTATACTTCAAATTTAAAAACTCAGTTTACTCAAAAACTAAAGGGATTTCGAGAAAAACCTATTCTTTATAAGTTGTTCATTTTAGCATTCTCTACAATTAATATTAACATAAATTTGCTGTAACTATTATCGTTGTATAATTATAAACCAAAAATTAAAAAAAATAATAATAAATTTTTTTCTCGAATAAAGATGATTTTATGAAAAATGTTTTCAAGCAAAAGATGTTCATTTCTTTGTTGTCTTCAAAATTTGTTTAAATATTTTTGTGATATTTTTCATATTTAAGAAAATATTAGCAAAAAACAAAAAACAGTTAAGGTAAACGCCCACTTCCGGTGTACGAAATTTTACCAAAAGCTTTTCAGTTCTTCAGATTATTAAATAAGACGGATGTTGAAAGTTTCATATCAATTGCTGTATTAGTTTTTGAGATACAGCGCACACAGACAGACACACACACACACACACACACACACACAGACAGCCAGACACACACACACACACACACAGACACAAAAAAAAAATCCAGAAATTGTTGAAATGGCATCTAGGGACCCCAAAACGGATATATCCGTAAAAAAAATTTTTGAAAAAAAAATCACGATCACAATACGTTCTCGTACTTCGTAACGGAGAAAGTAAAAAATGGAAAGTTATTTTGAACAATAGAGTGATTTTTGGGAATAATTTAAACCATTTTCTTACTAGAATATTCCGCAATTTTTTTTTATTATTAAGACTGTGTTTTTGATTTTTTTTTGCCTAAATATTCTAAATTTTCTATTTCCTAATATCCCTTATTTTGACCTAAATTTGCGATTTCATTTTTTAAATTTTCGACTTTTTGGCCCGCATTTTTTATTTTCCCGCCGAATTTTTGATTTTTAGATTTTTGACCTGTATTTTCGATTCTTTTGGGTATAAATTTTTGATCTGTTAACCTAAATATTCTTTATTTTGACATACATTTTCGATTCACTTCTTTACTACTAGGGATGGGCGATATTTCACGTATCCGTGATTTTTCACTGGTATCGAAAAATTACTGCTACTTAAAATCACTGCTATTTAAAATCACTGTTACTTAAAATTACTGTTACTTAAAATCACTGTTACTTAAAATTACTGCTACTTAAAATCACTGCTATTTAAAATCACTATTACTTAAAATCACTGCTACTTTAAATCACTGCAATTTAAACTGTGACAAACTGTGATTGCTACTTAAACTGTGACTGTTACTTAAAACATAATTGTAAGGAGACAGTACAAGGTGGCATTTCTACATGTTACTCCTATTTAATATTCATTACTATATTCTCTCATTTGTGGAGGGTATTTAAATTTTGAATAAATATTTAATAAATAAGACAAATATTTATAAAATGCCATAGTATACCATATAAAATGAAATAAATTACAACGTACATACTAACAATTATTAATTAATTAATTAATTAAACGACAAACTCGCTGTGATCGAAAGTTATGAGTCCGACGACTTAATAAACCCAAAATGACACAAAATTCGTTTTAATTTAAGATTCAGTGCAAATATCTAATCACACATTTTACAACAATACCACGAAACTAATTTTAAAATTGCAAACTTCATGAACGGAAAAAAAATGAATAAAAACAATTTACCAAACTGCGAAAATCTCCAAATGCTCCTTGTTCAGGTGCTCAAAAAAATTAAAACAAAAATTTTCAAAAATCCATATCTATTGAAAATTGATGAATTTACAAAAACCAAATTAATTTTGATTTAACCATACTTCGGCCATTGAGGATGATTTCTTACGGAATATTTTTTTCTGCGATAAGTGCTCAAAAAATTAAAATTAAAATTTTCAAAAGGTTTTTTGATGATTTTCTGTATTAAAAATTGGTGAATTTACAAAAACCAAATTGATTTCAAATAAGCGGTACTTCGGCCATTGGGGATAAGTTTTTGTGGAATTTTGCCTGCACGCTATATATTTTTTTCTGCGATGTTTTTGGTCAAGTGCTCAAAAAAGTAAAACGAAAATTTTCAAAAATCCATATCTCCATTAAAAATTGTTGAATTTACAACCATTGAGAATATTTTTTTAAGGAATTTTTTCTACGCGTTTAATATTTTTTTTGCGACGTTTTTATCCAAGTGTTTAAAAAATTAAAACGAAAATTATCAAAAATCCATATGTCCATTAAAAAATATTGAATTTACCAAAACCAAACTTATTTTGAATAAGCGATACTTCGACCATTGAGGATATTTTTTAAGGATTTTTTTCTATGCGTTTTATATTTTTTCTGCGATGTTTTCATTCATGTGCTAAAAAAAAATGAAACTAAAATTTTCAAAAATCCATATCTCCATTAAAAATTGTTGAATTTACAACTGGTGTGAATATATCTTTAAGGAATCTTTTCTACGCGTTTTATATTTTTTTTCTGTGACGTTTTTATCCAAGTGTTAAAAAAATTAAAACGAAAATTATCAAAAATCCATATGTCCATTAAAAAATGTTGAATTTACCAAAACCAAATTGATTTTGAATAAGCGATACTTCGACCATTGAGGATATTTTTTAAGGATTTTTTTCTATGCGTTTTATATTTTTTCTGCGATGTTTTCATTCATGTGCTAAAAAAAATAAAACTAAAATTTTCAAAAATCCATATCTCCATTAAAAATTGTTGAATTTACAACTGGTGTGAATATATCTTTAAGGAATCTTTTCTACGCGTTTTATATTTTTTTCTGTGACGTTTTTATCCAAGTGTTAAAAAAATTAAAACGAAAATTATCAAAAATTCATATCTCCATTAAAAAATGTTGAATTTACCAAAACCAAATTGATTTTGAATAAGCGATACTTTGACAATTGAGGATATTTTTTGAAGAATTTTTTTCTACGCGTTTTATATTTTTTCTGTGATGTTTTCATTTAAGTGCTCAAAAAAATAAAACGAAAATTATCAAAAATCCATATCTCCATTAAAAATTGTTGAATTTACAAAAACCAAATTGATTTTGAATAAGCGATACTTCGACCATTGAGGATATTTCTTTAAGGAATTTTTTTACGCGTATTATATTTTTTTCTGTGACGTTTTCATTCAATTGCTCAAAAAATCGAAAAACTTCAAAAATCCATAACTCTATTGAAAATTGTTAAATTTACAAAAAATAAATTTATTTTGAATTAGCGTTACTTCGGCCATTGACGATCACTTCTTATGGAATTTTGCCTGCATGTTTTATATTTTTTTCTGCGATGTTTTTGTTCAAGTGTTAAAAAATTAAAACGAACTTCTTCAAACGGATTTTTGAAAATTTTCTGTATTGAAAATTGTTGAATTTACAAAAACCAAATTGATTTCGAATAAGAGGTACTTCGGCCATTCAGAATATTTTTTATGGAATTTTGCCTGCACGTTTTATTTTTTTTCTGCGATGTTTTTGGCCAAGTTCTCAAAAAATTAAATCAAAAATCCATATGTCTATTAAAACATGTTGAATTTACAAAAATCAAAATGATTTTGAATAAACGATACTTCGACCATTGAAGATATTTTTTTAAGGAATTTTTTCCACGCGTTTTATATTTTTTTCTGCGATGTTTTCATGCAAGTGTTAAAAAAATTTAAACGAAAATCTTCAAACATTCATATAAAAATTGTTGAATTTACAAAAACTAAATTGATTTTGAATTAGCGATACTTCGGCTATTGAGGATGACTTCTTATGGAATTTTGCCTGTACGTTTTATATTTTTTTCTGCAATGTTTTTGTTTAAGTGTTAAAAAATTAAAACGAAAATCTCCAAAAGGATTTTTGAAGATTTTCTGTATTGTAAATTGTTGAATTTACAATTAAAAAATTTGACATTTGAGTTTAGAAAAAAATACGATCCCGAAAAAAGGGGTAGAAACTTGAAAAAAAAAATTGGTCGCTTTTTGAAAAATCATATCTCGTTAAGGGGACAACAAATCAAAAAATGTTTGAATGTAAATCATGTAGGTGGATGCTTTGTGAAGAGATCCCGCCACCGACGGATCCTTCAACAGCAAAAATAAAGTCAGTGGCGGAGTTTCGACGAATCCCTAAAATTTCATATATGAGGCCGCGGCTCCTAAACAGCTCTAACGATTTTTGTTAAAATGATCAGGGATGTTCCTCTCACCGAGGGGAGTATCTGGAAAAAATTAGAAATAAATCGGACTGTTCGTTTTTGAGTTTTAGCACTTTCTTTTTTTTGGGTTTTTTATTTCCGGGGGGTGGTGGGGTGGAGTCACAGGGGCGGCACTAGGAGTGATCGATATAACTCTCATGGGTGCATCGGACCGTACCGGAAAAATTTCCAAAAAAAATTCCTCCGCCCCCCGGGGGTGATTTTTACGTTCCGCCGCGGTAACCCGAATTACTCCGAAACCGGTCAACGTACGGCGGTCAAATTTGGTGGTGATGCGTAGGAGGGGGAAGAAAATCTTTGTTGAAAAAATCAAAGCGATCGGCCTTCATTTGTCGAAATTAACCATTTTTGACCGAATGGGGTGGTAAAATTTTAGGGGTTAAACTCAAAAATTTTTAAAAATAAGACCGAGAGTCTCTTTAAAATATTTTTTAAGGTCTAAAAAAAATTTTTCGAAAAATTTCTTGTGTAAGATGGCAAAATTTTTATGCTGGCTTTAAAAATCAAGAACTAAAATAGAGGGTTGTCAATAAAAAAAAAATGGCTGACGTCATTACTAAAAAGCAAATAACGACTTACATGTAAAAATGTGTACAATCTGTACAATATTGGCTGAAAAAGTAAGAAGTGGTGGAAGTGCAATGGGTAATTGTGGTATTTTTTTAATGGTAAGTTGCATACATTAAATACACTTTCAAACATTGATGTTTAAAATGGTTACAACGAATTGCACGTTGTTGCACGTTTGAACGCACAATGATTTAAGACCAACCTTTTCGAATCAAAAGCAAATATGAAAATTAATATACGTTATCTGCGTTATTTATTTGAAAATTATTTATATATTACCAACAATATAACGGCACTCGTGTAACGATTATGTAAGCAGATACCAAGAAATGCATAATACGGCAACAGGTGGATTTCTCGACATCTTACAGTGTGGGTGTCCACATGTTCACATACTACAAAAGCGACCTCGATTGTCCTGAATAATCTGCAATTGATATAATTACCAACTTAAAAAAATTATAAAATAGGATCAACTCTTTAAAATCGCCCAATCTTTATGCATAAAAATCCTCATCATAAATTATAATCCGCAATTGATATAATTACCAACTTAAAAAAATCATAAAATAGGATCAATTCTTTAAAATCCCCCAAACTTTATGCATGAAAATCCTCATCATAAATTTATGATTAAAGGTTGTTACAATTAGGCACTTGGTTGGTTGAACAATTTTTTACAGTTTATTCCGACTATTTTCGATTTTTACATCATCATCTAGGAATCCTAGATAACCAACCAAGTTCCAAATTTCAACAACCTTTAATTTTAAAAATGTTTCACCACGTGAAAAACGAGAACCAAATTCAACAAATATAAATGTATGTGTTACTCGAAAGTATTTATAGCGAGATTGGTCTTATTATCATAAGTTATCTTTTATTATAGTCATTATAGCAGTGACGGTTCGCGGGGTTTTTCTGGTACGGCCGAGGTAACAAGAGGTGGTGTTATAGATACGTAGAGTTCGTTGCAGAGACGGCATTATAGTTAATTTGACTCGGAAATATTTATCCCGTAAAATAGTTATTGTTGCAATGATTAATTGCGCAATAAGCGGTTTCCTTATTAGATAATTTTACGCGCATTTAGGGATCAACACTGTATGCATCATCGATGCAATAAGTTCAGCTGTATCTGTAATTAACGTCAGTTTAAATATTCCTTGTACCGAGGATCGTATGTGGACTTAATTGACAGTGCATTCAAATTTAAATCCAGCTTGGCATTGTGCAATCTTTTAATTGACAATTGCTTGAGAGAACAAGGCACCATTAAGGTGATTCCAGCTGTAATCATAGAAAGGATTGTTAAGGATACTCTATAATCAAGCATGCGGTGTGTGTGTATGTGTGTGTTATTTTCTTTTATGACAGTGATAATTGGGGGTATGGCCGATTATTGTGTTCGCAACTTGCGTACGGCGTGAAATGAAGTGAACATTAAATTTTATGTTGTTAGCAATGCAGATAAATGCATGTGCTTTAAAAATTACATGTTTTTGAAATTAAGCTTTACAAAAAGCTCCGGAGGTGTGTAAAGTTCCCCGACTACAAATTGCGTAAAATATCACTTTCGGAACTTGTTACGTAAATTACTACTTCTGCGGTTGAGTGCTGTAAAAACTGGGAAAATCTAATCGGGCAGACAGACATTTCTCTGATCCATACAACAATGATCTTGGCTTCCCTATAATACAGTATGGTTTCAGCAAGACGGCGCATCCCCGTACTAGGTGCAAGTTATTTGTTTTTATTTTTATTTTTACAATTAATTTTGCAGTTTCGATCGGGTAGAATAATCAATATTCAGGCTACTTTTTGTCTTTATTTAGGTAAAATAAAGTTGTTCCAAGTTTTTTTTTAAAGGCAAAACGCTCAGATGATAAAATTTGTGATGTTTGTTTACTCAAGGTGTTCCGGACTATAATACTTCAATGTTTCAAATATCTAACAGTGATTTACAGCAGTAATACATCTTTCTAATAATAGTTATAGGTGACAAAGATACTAAAATATCTTACTTTAATTTTTTTCTATCCTGTGGAAAAAATACAATACTTCACGAGCTTATTTGGTTAACCTTTTAAAGTAATCTGATTTTCGGGTGAATTGTTTTTGACCAAGAGTTCTACAAAAAATACAAAAACTGCCAATAGTACTCCGCCAATATATATTACGAAAATTGCTGACAAGTGTTCAATCCGAATTGCTAAAAAATCAGACCCTGTATCGAAATTTGCACCGTCAAATATATTTGAATATCCAAAATCTTCGTATAATCCACCTTCATGGTATCTGATTATAAATTGATTGATTCTTCTGGTAAAGGGAGAATTCTTGTTGAGCATCATTACAGCCCAATAAATATACCTGGAATCAATAACGAAGCAATTGCGGATGTAATTATGTTGAAAAATTTCTCGATGTAAGAACTGATCCAAGAAAAATCCAGACACGCTTCGGTTGAATTTTTCAACACTGTTCTGGCTGAATATTTGATCGGTTTCTGGACGCATGGCGATAATGTTATGAAGTTTGTTATAACTGTTACGGAGGAGGCTGAAGCCAGCCGCTGAGGTAATGAGTGTAAGGTTGGACGCCGCTAATTCTTCAACTGTGGATACTTGTTTAGTGGTTCCTGGCATAAACATGTAGGATGTAAGCAAAGATTGGTAACTACTTATCATAATGAATACGAAGAAGATCCATACCAAATAGAAGCAACGGATTGGGCTAGTATTTGGTTTCCAAGGATGTATTGATAAACAAGTAGCTAGTAAAATCAAAATAGTTCCAATAAAAGATACCTTGGCTTCTTTCTGCATAAGAATGTACCAAACCGGTGTGATTAGCATAAGAGTGATCGAGAGTAAAAGCCAGACATTTTTGTTAAAAATCTTAAAAACGTTCTTCCAGACTGCGAATGGTCTAGCCAGAGGAACGTAGAATCTGGTTACAATAAAGACCATCGGATACAAGATGTCAAAATCGACTGGATTTTTCATGACTATTGATGTTAGTACAATTTCAGCATCTCCTTTATATAATTCATCAACAGCACCTAAATATCCTCCATTCGCTTGTTTCAATTGCATGCTAGTAATGGTGCCATTAACTACCATCAACACTGAAGTGTAGTTGTGGTCTATTCCACAGATATCCAAGTTTAGCAGTTTACCAATTTCTTTAGTAACAGTAACACCCAATCCTTTGTTGACGTTAAAAGGACTTTTACGAACAAATCCACTTAATGGTAAAGCGTACACGCGCATTTTGCAATTGTTGAAATACATAACATTCATGTCACTAACCAATGGTTTTGGATCTTCTTCCAAACAATTGTACAATAGCTCAGCATGAAAATTTTTACATCCATCACGTGATATTGGGCTATACGTGTACAAACTGAAATTCTGAATAATGATTATGTTGATAAAATGCTTCTTCCACAACTTTTCCAATATAACCGAAATATCCCCATTATCCAGTAACACTAAAATCGTTATTTTGCTGGAGGTGAAAACGATGTTACTGTAGAACGCCAACAAAATTTCTTCAAAGGTTGAGTGTGTTGCTTCAATCATGTAATAATCTGGTACCCTTTGAGGCGCAAAACTTTTAAAATCTTCATCGGTGTTATATGAAACGTGCACCAACTTCTGATTTTGATAGTGTTGGTGTTTTTTGTATACGTAGAGTACATTCGTGAAGTTTCTCAGTTCAAAAATTTTATCGACGCATTTGCGAAGATTAATGCGGAATTCATTTACATCTTTGTTTATTGAATTCAATATTTCTTCTTTCGAATAGACTATTATCGTTAATATGACAAATATTTTCATCATGATTGAAATTTATGATTCTGTGTTTATTATTAATAATAAATATGATTTGAATTATTACAGTAACGTTGAGGAACAATGAGTCGCAACTGATGAAAATGGTAAAGGTTTATGTTGCACATATATTTTCTAAATCAATATTGTATTTAATTATTGGTGGTAACTTAAATAATTACCTATTATTACATATTCAGAAACAAATTTCAAGCGCGGTAAACCTGTATAATTAATTTGTTTATTCCTCTGTAATTTGAGGAACTATTTAACATTATATATTACATATCGAGGAAAAAAATAGAAAAGCGTACATTAAAAAGAAATTCACTCATATTATGAAATTTTCCTCTCATAACATTCTTCTTATTGAAGATAAACAACATAATCAAATTTCTGTTAAAACTAAACATTTTTAAGCATCTCCAGTAAATTTTGTAATTTTTTTCATCAACTATTTACATTTTTGCTGTTATTTTCTTCCCAAAAGGAAATGAAAATATATTTTTTGAATGACGAACACACGAGTGCAAAAAAATAAAAATTAATATGAAAAACAGTGACAAAATTCTACAAAAATTTAGTTCACTTCACAAGACGCCGATCTTTCAAAATAATTTTATTTTTTGAATGTGCAGCAATTTCCAGTCGAGTTATGACTTTTTGAAAATGTATTTTTTTCACTGACGAACACACGAGTGCAAAAAATTAAAAATTAATATGAAACACAGTGATAAAATCCTACAAAAATGTAGTTCACTTCACAAGACGTCGATCTTTCAATATATATTTGGTTTTTGAATGTGCAGTAATTTTCAGTTGAGTTATGAATTTTTGAAAATGCATATTTTCAATTACGCACACTCAAGTGCAAAAAAATAACAATTAATATGTATACAAAAATGTAGTTCATTACACAAGACGTCAATCTTTTAAAATAATTTTGGATTTTGAGTATGCAACAATTTTTAATCGAGTTACGAATTTTTGAAAATATCCCTTTTTCAATGTTCCAACACTCGAACGCAAAAAAATTTAAATTAATTTTAGACAAAAGAATAAAATTCTATAAAAATTCAATTCACTTCACAGGACGTCGATCTTTCAAAATAGATTTGTTTTTGAGTATGCAAGAATTTTCAATTCAGTTACGAATTTTTGAAAAAATATATTTTTTTTAATGACGAACACTCGAGTGTAAAAAAATTAAAAATTAATATGAAACGCAGAGATAGAATCCTACAAAAATTCAGTTCACTTTACAAGACGTCGATCTTTCAAGATATATTTGGTTTTTGAATGTGCAGCAATTTCCAGTCGAGTTATGAATTTTTTAAAATGTATTTTTTTCAATGACGCACACACTAGTGCAAAAAAATAAAAATTAATATGAAACGCAGAGATAAAATCCTACAAAAATTTAGTTTATTTCACAAGACGTCAATCTTTCAAAATAATTTCGGATTTTGAGCATGCAACAATTTTTAATTGAGTTACGAATTTTTGAAAATATCTCTTTTTCAATGTTCCAACACTCGAGCGCAAAAAAATTAAAATTAAGATTAGACAAAAGAATAAAATTCTATAAAAATTCATTTCACTTCACAAGACGTCGATCTTTCAAAATAATTTTTGTTTTTGAGTTTGCAAGAATTTTCAATTCAGTTACGAATTTTTGAAAAAATATATTTTTTTTAATGACGAACACTCGAGTGCAAAAAAAATAAAAATTAGTATGAACACAAGGATAAAATCCTACAAAAATTTAGTTTATTTCACAAGACGTCAATCTTTCAAAATAATTTTGGATTTTGAATATGCAACAGTTTTTAATCGAGTTACGAATTTTTGAAAATATCCATTTTTCAATGTCCAACACTCGAGCGCAAAAAAATTAAAATTAATTTTAAACAAAAGAATAAAATTCTATAAAAATTCAATTCACTTCACAAGACGTCGATCTTTCAAAATAATTTTTGTTTTTGAGTTTGCAAGAATTTTCAATTCAGTTACGAATTTTTGAAAAAATATATTTTTTTTAATGACCAACACTCTAGTGCAAAAAAAAATAAAAATTAGTATGAAACGCAGTGATAAAATCCTACAAAAATTTAGTTTATTTCACAAGACGTCAATCTTTCAAAATAATTTTGGATTTTGAGCATGCAACAATTTTTAATCGAGTTACGAATTTTTGAAAATATCCCTTTTTCAATGATCCAACACTCGAGCGCAAAAAAATTCAAATTAATTTTAGACAAAAGAATAAAATTCGATGAAAATTCAATTCACTTCACAGGACGTCGATCTTTCAAAATAATTTTGGTTTTTGAGTATGCAAGAATTTTCAATTCAGATATGAATTTTTGAAAAAATATTTTTTAATGACGAACCCTAGAGGGCAAAAAATTAAAAATGAATATGAAACACAGTGATAAAATCCTAGAAAAATTTAGTTCACTTCACAAGAGTCCATCTTTTAAAATAATTTTGGTTTTTGAATGTGCAACAATTTTCAGCAGAGTTACGAATTTTTGAAAATGTATTTTTTTCCATTAACGAACACTCGAGCGTAAAAATTAAAAATTAATATGAAACGCGGGGATAAAATCCTACAAAAATTCAGTTCACTTCACAAGAGGTCTAACTTTCAAAATAATTTTGGTTTTTGAATGTGCAGCAATTTTCAGCCGAGTTACGAATTTTTGAAAATTTATTTTTTTCCATTAACAAACACTCGAGCGTAAAAATAAAAAATTAATATGAAACGCGGGGATGAAATCCTACAAAAATTCAGTTCACTTCACAAGACGCCATTCTTTCAAAATAATTTTTGTTTTTGAATGTGTAGCAATTTTCAGCAGAGTTACGAATTTTTGAAAATGTATTTTTTCCATTAACGAACACTCGAGCGTAAAAATTAAAAATTAATATGAAACGCGGGGATGAAATCCTACAAAAATTCAGTTCACTTCACAAGACGTCGATCTTTCAATATATATTAGGTTTTTGAATGTGCAGCAAGTTTCAGTCGAGTTATGAATTTTTGAAAATTTATTTTTTTCCATTAACAAACACTCGAGCGTAAAAATTAATATGAAACGCGGAGATAAAATCCTACAAAAATTCAGTTCACTTCACAAGAGGTCCATCTTTCAAAATAATTTTGGTTTTTTAATGTGCAGCAATTTTCAGTCCAGTTATGAATTTTTGAAAATTTATGTTTTTCCATTAACGAACAGTCGAGCGTAAAAATTAAAAATTAATATGAAACGCGGGGATAAAATCCTACAAAAATTCAGTTCACTTCACAAGAGGTCCATCTTTCAAAATAATTTTGGTTTTTGAATGTGCAGCAATTTTCAGTCGAGTTATGAATTTTTGAAAATTTATTTTTTTCTATTAACGGACACTCGAGCGTAAAAATTAAAAATTAATATGAAACGCGGGGATAAAATCCTACAAAAATTCAGTTCACTTCACAAGAGGTCCATCTTTAAAAATAATTTTGGTTTTTGAATGTGCAGCAATTTTCAGTCGAGTTATGAATTTTTGAATTTTTTTTTTCATTAACGGACACTGGAGCGTAAAAATTAAAAATTAATATGAAACGCGGGGATAAAATCCTACAAAAATTCAGTTCACTTCACAAGAGGTCTAACTTTCAAAATAATTTTGGTTTTTGAATGTGCAGCAATTTTCAGCCGAGTTACGAATTTTTGAAAATTTATTTTTTTCCATTAACAAACACTCGAGCGTAAAAATTAAAAATTAATATGAAACGCGGAGATAAAATCCTACAAAAATTCAGTTCACTTCACAAGAGGTCCATCTTTCAAAGTAATTTTAGTTTTTGAATGTTCAGCAATTTTCAGTCCAATTATGAATTTTTTAAAATTTATTTTTTTCCATTAACGAACACTCGAGCGTAAACATTAAAAATTAATATGAACCGCGGGGATAAAATCCTACAAAAAAATTAGTTCACTTCAGAAGAGGTCCATCTTTCAAAATAATTTTGGTTTTTGAATGTGCAGCAATTTTCAATCGAGTTATGAATTTTTGAAAATTTATTTTTTTCCATTAACGAACACTCGAGCGTAAAAATTAAAAATTAATATGAAACGCGGGGATGAAATCCTACAAAAATTCAGTTCACTTCACAAGACGTCGATCTTTCAATATATATTAGGTTTTTGAATGTGCAGCAAGTTTCAGTCGAGTTATGAATTTTTGAAAATTTATTTTTTTCCATTAACAAACACTCGAGCGTAAAAATTAAAAATTAATATGAAACGCGGAGATAAAATCCTACAAAAATTCAGTTCACTTCACAAGAGGTCAATCTTTCAAAATAATTTTAGGTTTTGAATGTGCAGCAATTTTCAGTCCAGTTATGAATTTTTGAAAATTTATTTTTTTTCCATTAACGAACACTCGAGCGTAAAAATTAAAAATTAATATGAAACGCGGAGATAAAATCCTACAAAAATTCAGTTCACTTCACAAGAGGTCCATCTTTCAAAATAATTTTGGTTTTTTAATGTGCAGCAATTTTCAGTCCAGTTATGAATTTTTGAAAATTTATTTTTTTCCATTAACGAACAGTCGAGCGTAAAAATTAAAAATTAATATGAAACGCGGGGATAAAATCCTACAAAAATTCAGTTCACTTCACAAGAGCAATTTTCAGTCCAGTTATGAATTTTTGAAAATTTATTTTTTTTCCATTAACGAACACTCGAGCGTAAAAATTAAAAATTAATATGAAACGCGGAGATAAAATCCTACAAAAATTCAGTTCACTTCACAAGAGGTCAATCTTTCAAAATAATTTTAGGTTTTGAATGTGCAGCAATTTTCAGTCCAGTTATGAATTTTTGAAAATTTATTTTTTTTCCATTAACGAACACTCGAGCGTAAAAATTAAAAATTAATATGAAACGCGGAGATAAAATCCTACAAAAATTCAGTTCACTTCACAAGAGGTCCATCTTTCAAAATAATTTTGGTTTTTTAATGTGCAGCAATTTTCAGTCCAGTTATGAATTTTTGAAAATTTATTTTTTTCCATTAACGAACAGTCGAGCGTAAAAATTAAAAATTAATATGAAACGCGGGGATAAAATCCTACAAAAATTCAGTTCACTTCACAAGAGCAATTTTCAGTCCAGTTATGAATTTTTGAAAATTTATTTTTTTTCCATTAACGAACACTCGAGCGTAAAAATTAAAAATTAATATGAAACGCGGAGATAAAATCCTACAAAAATTCAGTTCACTTCACAAGAGGTCAATCTTTCAAAATAATTTTAGGTTTTGAATGTGCAGCAATTTTCAGTCCAGTTATGAATTTTTGAAAATTTATTTTTTTTCCATTAACGAACACTCGAGCGTAAAAATTAAAAATTAATATGAAACGCGGAGATAAAATCCTACAAAAATTCAGTTCACTTCACAAGAGGTCCATCTTTCAAAGTAATTTTAGTTTTTGAATGTTCAGCAATTTTCAGTCCAATTATGAATTTTTTAAAATTTATTTTTTTCCATTAACGAACACTCGAGCGTAAACATTAAAAATTAATATGAACCGCGGGGATAAAATCCTACAAAAAAATTAGTTCACTTCAGAAGAGGTCCATCTTTCAAAATAATTTTGGTTTTTGAATGTGCAGCAATTTTCAATCGAGTTATGAATTTTTGAAAATTTATTTTTTTTCCATTAACGAACACTCGAGCGTAAAAATTAAAAATTAATATGAAACGCGGGGATGAAATCCTACAAAAATTCAGTTCACTTCACAAGACGTCGATCTTTCAATATATATTAGGTTTTTGAATGTGCAGCAAGTTTCAGTCGAGTTATGAATTTTTGAAAATTTATTTTTTTCCATTAACAAACACTCGAGCGTAAAAATTAAAAATTAATATGAAACGCGGAGATAAAATCCTACAAAAATTCAGTTCACTTCACAAGAGGTCAATCTTTCAAAATAATTTTAGGTTTTGAATGTGCAGCAATTTTCAGTCCAGTTATGAATTTTTGAAAATTTATTTTTTTTCCATTAACGAACACTCGAGCGTAAAAATTAAAAATTAATATGAAACGCGGAGATAAAATCCTACAAAAATTCAGTTCACTTCACAAGAGGTCCATCTTTCAAAATAATTTTGGTTTTTTAATGTGCAGCAATTTTCAGTCCAGTTATGAATTTTTGAAAATTTATTTTTTTCCATTAACGAACAGTCGAGCGTAAAAATTAAAAATTAATATGAAACGCGGGGATAAAATCCTACAAAAATTCAGTTCACTTCACAAGAGCAATTTTCAGTCCAGTTATGAATTTTTGAAAATTTATTTTTTTTCCATTAACGAACACTCGAGCGTAAAAATTAAAAATTAATATGAAACGCGGAGATAAAATCCTACAAAAATTCAGTTCACTTCACAAGAGGTCAATCTTTCAAAATAATTTTAGGTTTTGAATGTGCAGCAATTTTCAGTCCAGTTATGAATTTTTGAAAATTTATTTTTTTTCCATTAACGAACACTCGAGCGTAAAAATTAAAAATTAATATGAAACGCGGAGATAAAATCCTACAAAAATTCAGTTCACTTCACAAGAGGTCCATCTTTCAAAATAATTTTGGTTTTTTAATGTGCAGCAATTTTCAGTCCAGTTATGAATTTTTGAAAATTTATTTTTTTCCATTAACGAACAGTCGAGCGTAAAAATTAAAAATTAATATGAAACGCGGGGATAAAATCCTACAAAAATTCAGTTCACTTCACAAGAGCAATTTTCAGTCCAGTTATGAATTTTTGAAAATTTATTTTTTTTCCATTAACGAACACTCGAGCGTAAAAATTAAAAATTAATATGAAACGCGGAGATAAAATCCTACAAAAATTCAGTTCACTTCACAAGAGGTCAATCTTTCAAAATAATTTTAGGTTTTGAATGTGCAGCAATTTTCAGTCCAGTTATGAATTTTTGAAAATTTATTTTTTTTCCATTAACGAACACTCGAGCGTAAAAATTAAAAATTAATATGAAACGCGGAGATAAAATCCTACAAAAATTCAGTTCACTTCACAAGAGGTCCATCTTTCAAAATAATTTTGGTTTTTTAATGTGCAGCAATTTTCAGTCCAGTTATGAATTTTTGAAAATTTATTTTTTTCCATTAACGAACAGTCGAGCGTAAAAATTAAAAATTAATATGAAACGCGGGGATAAAATCCTACAAAAATTCAGTTCACTTCACAAGAGCAATTTTCAGTCCAGTTATGAATTTTTGAAAATTTATTTTTTTTCCATTAACGAACACTCGAGCGTAAAAATTAAAAATTAATATGAAACGCGGAGATAAAATCCTACAAAAATTCAGTTCACTTCACAAGAGGTCAATCTTTCAAAATAATTTTAGGTTTTGAATGTGCAGCAATTTTCAGTCCAGTTATGAATTTTTGAAAATTTATTTTTTTTCCATTAACGAACACTCGAGCGTAAAAATTAAAAATTAATATGAAACGCGGAGATAAAATCCTACAAAAATTCAGTTCACTTCACAAGAGGTCCATCTTTCAAAATAATTTTGGTTTTTTAATGTGCAGCAATTTTCAGTCCAGTTATGAATTTTTGAAAATTTATTTTTTTCAATTAACGAACACTCGAGCGTAAAAATTAAAAATTAATATGAAACGCAGGGATAGAATCCTACAAAAATTTACAAGACGTCGGTTTTTCAAAATAATTTTTGTTTTTGAATATGCAACCATATTCAGCCGAGTTACGAATTTTTGAAAATTTATTTTTTCCAATGTTGAAGTCTCGAGAGCAAAAAATTAAAAATCAAAATGAAACGCTGGAAAAAAATCTGCAAAAATTAAAATCCCTTCACAAGACGTCGATATTTCAAAATCATTTTAGTTTTTGAATGTGCAACAATTTTCAGTCGAGTTATGATTTTTTTTCAATGACAAGCAAAAAATTACAAATTAAAATTTGTGTGAAGCATTTTTAGAGTCCGTCAAGAGATCTATTGTTAATATTTTAAAGGTGTGTCAGGAAAATAATAATAAGTTTACATAGTGTAAATCAGACTTGCGATTTTGGCGTTTTTACAACTCTATCTGTAGAATGAATAGACTATAGATCCCTTGCAAAGAACACTCCAGGACCGCACTTATAATTTATTTGTGGGTTTATTACGTTTATTTGGGTTTGCAGTAAAGCTATTATAAACTACTCGAGGAGTTCGCACTATATTTCTGATCCCACTGTACTTTCGAACGTTTTGCTTATGAAAAGGTACAATAAAGAGATTTTAAAATTTACGGTGCATGTTTATTGCGATGTATTACTGAAGCCCTTGAGATGTCTCAAGGTGTCCCAGCGGTGGGACACTTAGAAGTATGTTTTACAGTAACGGTACGTCTTTGCAATAAAAGTTAGAGTTGCACAAAAACATCGTGTGTCAATACAAAAATTACTAAATAACTTTTTTTGTTGCCTGATTGAAGCAAACCGATTTTTATATTCGCATCAGCTTGACAGTATTATTTTTAATTAAGAATTCTACAAGAAATACAAAAACTGCTAATAGTATTCCGATCATGTATATTACAAAAATTGCCAGCAGGTGTTCAATTCGAATCGCTAAAAAGTCAGGCCCCGTATCGGAATTTGTACCGTGAAATATATTCGGATATCCAAACTCTTTAAAAAGTCCACCTTCATGGTATCTGATTATCAATTGATTGATTCTTCTAGTAAAAGGAGAATTCTTGTTGAGCATCATTGCACCCCAAACTATATAGCTGGAATCAATAATGAAGCAACTGCGGATGTATTGATGTCGAAAAATGTCGCGACCCGTAAATTGATCCAAGAAAAACACCGACTCACTTCGGTTGAATTTTGCAACAATTTTCTGGCTGAATACCCGATCCGTTTCCGGACGCATGGCGATGGTGTTATGATGTTTGTTATAACTAACGCGGAGGGCAGCGAAACCACCAGGTGAGGTGAAAAGTGTAAGGTTGGACGCCGCTAATTCTTCAACTGTGGATACTTGTTTAGTGGTTCCTGGCATAAACATGTAGGATGTAAGTAAAGATTGGTAACTGCTTATCATAATGAATACGAAGAAAATCCATAGTAAATAAAAGCAACGGATTAGATTATTATTTGGTTGCCAAGGATGTGATGATATAAACGTCGCCATAAGGATCAAAATAGTTCCAACAAGAGATACATTGGTTTCCTTCTGCATAAGAATGTACCAAACCGGTGTGATTAGCATAAGAGTGATAGAGAGTAAAAGCCAGACGTTTTTGTTAAAAATCTTAAAGACGTTCTTCCAAACTGCGAATGGTCTAGCCAGAGGAACGTAGAATCTGGCCTCAATAAAGACAATCGGATACAAGATGTCAAAATCGACTGGAGTGTTCATGGCTATTGGTGCTAGTAGGATATCAGCATTTCCTTTATATAATTCATCAACGGCACCTAAATATCCTCCATTTGGTTGTTTTACGAGCATGCTTTGAATAGTTCCATTAACATTAATCATCACTGCTGTGTAGATGTGGTCTATTTCACTAATTTTCAAGTTTAGCAGTTTACCAATGTCTTTCGTTGTTGTAATACCCAATTCGTTGTGCTTTTTATGGATAAAGTATGGTAAAGCTAACACTCGCATTTTGCAATTGTTGAAATACATAACATTCATATCACTAACCAGCGGTTTTGGATCTTCTTCCAAACAATTGTACAATAGCTCAGCATGGAAATTCTTACATTCATCACGTGATATTGGACTATACGTGTACAAACTGAAATTCTGAATGATGATTATGTTTATAATATACTTCTTCCACAATTTTCCCAATATATCCGAAATATCCCCATTATCCAGTAACACTAAAATCGTTATTTTGCTGGAGGTGAAAACGATGTTACTGTAGAACGCCAACAAAATTTCTTCAAAGGTTGAGTGTGTTGCTTCAATCATGTAATAATCTGGTACCATTTGAGGAAGAAAACTTTTAAAATCTTCATCAGTGTTAAATGAAACGTGCACCAACTTCTGGTTTTGATAGTGCTGGTGTTTTTTGTATACGTAGAGTACATTCGTAAAGTTTCTCAGTTCAAAAATTTTATCGACGCATTTGCGAAGATTAATGCGGAATTCATTTACATCTTTGTTTATTGAATTAAATATTTCTTCTTTCGAATAGACTATTATCGTTAACATGACAAATATTTTCATCATGATTGCAATGTATGAATATTATTTATAAAAAATATCATTTGAATTATTACAGTAACGTTGGGGAACAATGAGGTACAACTGATGAAAATGATAAAGGTTTATGTTGCGCGTATATTTTCTAAATCAATATTGTATTTAATTATTGGTGGTAACTTAAATAATTACCTATTATTACATATTCACAAACAAATTTCAAGCGCGGTAAACCTGTGTAATTAATTTGTTTATTCCTCTGTAATTTGAGGAACTATTTAACATTATATATTACATATCGAGGAAAAAAAAATAGAAAAGCGTACATCAAAAAAAATTCACTTATATTATGAAATTGTTTATTCCTCAAACACTTTCGAGTCATTTTTTTCATCAAACATTTACATTTTTGCTGTAATTTTCTTCGCAATATAAATTGTTGAAAGCAAAATCAAATTTCACCGCTCATAATTTTCTTCCCAGTGAAGATAAACAAACAGTTAACATTTATATTAAAGTTAAACACTTTCGAGCAACTCTAGTAATTTTTGTAATTTTTTTCATCAAACATTTACATTTTTGCTGTAATTTTCTTCCAAACATAAATTTTTGAAAGCAAAATCAAATTTCACCGCTCATAATTTTCTTCGCAGTGAAGATAAACAAACGGTTGACATTTCTATTAAAGTTAAACACTTTCGAGCAACTCTAGTAATTTTTGTAATGTTTTTCACCAACTATTTACATTTTTGCTGTAATTTTTTTCCCAATATAAATTGTTGAAAGCAAAATCAAATATCACCGCTCATAATTTTCTTCGCAGTGAAGATAAACAAACGGTTGACATTTCTATTAAAGTTAAACACTTTCAAGCAACTCTAGTAAATTTTGTAATTTTTTTCATCAAACATTTACATTTTTGCTGTAATTTTCTTCCCAATATAAATTATTGAAAGCAAAATCAAATATCACCGCTCATAATTTTCTTCGCAGTGAAGATAAACAAGCGGTTAACATTTCTATTAAAGTTAAACACTTTCGAGCAACTGTAGTAAATTTTGTAATTTTTTTCATCAACTATTTACATTTTTGCTGTAATTTTCTTCGCAATATAAATTATTGAAAGCAAAATCAAATTTCACCGCTCATAATTTTCTTCGCAGTGAAGATAAACAAACGGTTAACATTTCCATTCAAGTTAAATACTTTCGAGCAACTCTAGTAAATTTTGTAATTTTTTTCATCAAACATTTACATTTTTGCTGTAATTTTCTTCCCAATATAAATTATTGAAAGCAAAATCAAATATCACCGCTCATAATTTTCTTCGCAGTGAAGATAAACAAGCGGTTAACATTTCTATTAAAGTTAAACACTTTCGAGCAACTGTAGTAAATTTTGTAATTTTTTTCATCAACTATTTACATTTTTGCTGTAATTTTCTTCGCAATATAAATTATTGAAAGCAAAATCAAATTTCACCGCTCATAATTTTCTTCGCAGTGAAGATAAACAAACGGTTAACATTTCCATTCAAGTTAAATACTTTCGAGCAACTCTAGTAAATTTTGTAATTTTTTTCATCAAACATTTACATTTTTGCTGTAATTTTCTTCCCAATATAAATTGTTGAAAGCAAAATCAAATTTCACCGCTCATAATTTTCTTCGCAGTGAAGATAAACAAACAGTCAACATTTCTATTAAAGTTAAACACTTTCGAGCAACTCTGGTAATTTTTGTAATTTTTTTCATCAACTATTTACATTTTTGCTGTAATTTTTTTCCCAATATAAATTGTTGAAAGCAAAATCAAATTTCACCGCTCATAATTTTCTTCGCAGTGAAGATAAACAAACAGTCAACATTTCTATTAAAGTTAAACACTTTCGAGCAACTCTGGTAATTTTTGTAATTTTTTTCATCAACTATTTACATTTTTGCTGTAATTTTTTTCCCAATATAAATTGTTGAAAGCAAAATCAAATTTCACCGCTCATAATTTTCTTCGCAGTGAAGATAAACAAACGGTTGACATTTCTATTAAAGTTAAACACTTTCGAGCAACTCTAGTAATTTTTATAATTTTTTCCATCAACTATTTACATTTTTGCTGTAATTTTCTTCGCAATATAAATTGTTGAAAGCAAAATCAAATTTCACCGCTCATAATTTTCTTCGCAGTGAATATAAACAAACGGTTAACATTTCTATTAAAGTTAAACACTTTTGAGCATCTCTGGTAAATTTTGTAAATTTTTTCATCAAACATTTACATTTTTGCTGTAATTTTCTTCCCAACATAAATTGTTGAAAGCAAAATCAAATTTCACCGCTCATAATTTTCTTCGCAGTGAAGATAAACAAGCGGTTAACATTTCTATTAAAGTTAAACACTTTCGAGTAACTCTAGTAAATTTTGTATTTTTTTTCATTAACCATTTACATTTTTGCTGTAATTTTTTTCCCAATATAAATTTTTGAAAGCAAAATCAAATTTTACCGCTCAAATTTTTCTTCGCAGTGAAGATAAACAAACAGTTAACATTTCTATTAAAACTAAACACTTTCGAGTTTCTCTAGTAATTTTTGTAAAACAACTACACTCGGCGTCAAAAAAAAAAGCGCCACTCGAAAAATCGCGAAAAAACTCGATTTTTCAAACCGTCGTAACTTGGTTCAATTTGGTCGAAAATCGATTAATCTTTCAGTTTGGGAAATATTTAAGTTTTATCTTTAATGTGTAGTTGATTTTGACCCCAAGTCCAACCCACCCCCCGTAAAAACGTGATGGCACAAAAATGGTTTTTTATGTAAAAAATTGTCCAACTTTGACAAGCTGTACCGTGCGCAAAAAAAATGGGCGGGAAATATCACTACAATGGCAGAAAAATTTAATCAATTTCCTTTAAATGCCTTAAAAATTCGAATCGTTTCAAAGATTTTGAGCAAAGTTATGAATTTTTGAAAAAAAAATTACATTTTTCAGTAATTTTGCACCAAAATCGATGAACTTTTGCAGTCTGAACAGTTTCAAATTTTCTCTTCAACTCCATGTGAATTGTTTTGTTGCTAAAACGATTCCACCCCCTGCCACCCCCTAAAGGAAAAAAAATGTTTTTTTTTTTGGTTTCTTGTACCGTGTGCAAAAAAAAAATCGTGGACTCAATCGGTCAGCATGGCAATAAAGTTCAATCATTTTCCTCCAATTTCCTCCAAAATTCAAGTCGATGCGATGATTTGGCGCGAAGTTATGCAGTTTTGAAAAAAAATTACACACAGACACAATTTTTTTTTCCAGAAATTGTTGAAATGGCATCTAGGAACCCCAAAACGGATATTTCCGTAAAAGAAATTGAAAAAATCTACACGATCACAATACTTCCTCGTACTTCGTAACGGAAAAAGTAATAAACAATAACAACGTGAAAGTAAAGGAAAAAATACTCTCCACATAACGAAAACGAAATGTACTAACTATAGTAACTAATCATGCATAATGTTTCATCTTGATATTCGTTACTTCGGATCTCGTTGTGTACCGAGTACTCTAGTAATGAATGGTTACTTTTTCTACACGACTACTTCGTACACGTTCTTTGCCTTCGATGTCAAATTTATCGCTCTTAAACTTTTGCAACCACTCGCGACAACTTAAGGCACCCTCACCATATGCTTCTTCAAGCAATCGATGCGCCTCAGCTACAGATTTCTTCAAATTGAAGAAGTAAATCAAAATTTCCCGCAAATGACGCTCAAAAATTGTTGATTTGATCGAGTCAACAAAATTTTTACAACTCAAAGTTGGACATGGTTTCCTGATAAAACTTTTTTTTTCACAGGGGCGCTAAAGGGGGCCGGAAGGGGTTTCGCTTAATTTCGCATGCATGACTTTAAAGAGGACTAATTAATTAATCAAATTTAAAGAAGACACCTCAAAGATTCATCAAAATCGATTGAAAATACGCCGAGTTATGGCGATTTGAAAATGGTCGAAATTTCTCGAATTTCAAGTGTTCAAGTGTGTCACTTCCCTGCAGTCACCCTTTCCAAAATAAGAATAGGTGTCGAGTGTTGAATCATTGCAATGGTCTTTTGACCCTAAAAATTGGCGGTTTTAGTAATTTTTAAACAATAAAGATTGTTGTATATATAAATTTATGATAATGAATGATCATTTTACAATTTGTAGTTTTAAATTGTATTAAAAATATAAGACTTGATACAAGAAATTGCACACGAAAATAAGTCAGCAATTTGTCTAAACGGCGTTCCTCGGTGGTGTTGTAACGTAGTAATACGGTGAATCACACTTTTGCCTGCTGGCCGTTACTATTACCATCGCTCTCTTACGCTCGCTCTTACAACCACAATTACATGCGATTCTAAATCGTGCATTATATCACTCAAGAAAACTGAACGGAACATGTCGAACCTGCCTCCTCTATTCTTTGGTCAATTTTAGACAATCCCCATAATCCGTTTTTTTTTTCTCTTCGTCGTCGTGGCAATTGCAATGATGATTTTCCATTTTGCGTGGACGAGAAAGCGCGATCCGATATCTATACCCAATTTCACGTGAACGGACCATCCTTAGTTCCCGGTAAAATGTTCCTTTGTGTTCGAGACAAATAATATTTATGTGTAATAATGGCGCTGATGGAATTCAATAAGATTACCTCGGGAGGAATTTAAATTCAATTACCACGTAATTGTTACTTAACTTTACGCCGGATTGTTCTCTGGCAATAAAAAAAAAATAACTGCATTCTAAACCAAATACGTAATTTAATGCTGGTATATACGCTGGTATGGAAAGATCTGAAGAAATTGTCCGAAAAAAAAATCCAAAAAGTCTTGAAAAAATGTCCTGCAATAAGTCCTTAACAAAATTCCTCAAATAAAAAGTTTCGAAAATAGTATTGAAAAAAAATGGTGATGTGGCCATCATGTTACTTTCTCCGACATAATATTTACGTTTTCATGGGTTTATTTTCAATTTAAATAATATTTTAAATGTACATCGAGCGTTGCGTAAACTCGGATAAAACTGACGTTTAAAACGTCAAAATCATGAAAGATGGAAAAATAATACTTCAAATTCAAAAACTCGGTTTACTCAAAAACTAACGAGATTTCGAAAAAAACTTATTCTTTAGAAGTTGTTCATTTTGGCATTCTCTACAATTATTATTCATATAAAATTGCTGTAACTATTATCGTTTCATAATTATAAAACAAAAATTTAAAAAAATTAATAAATTTTTTTCTCGAATATTAATGATTTTATGAAAAATATTTTCAAGCAAAAGCTATTCATTTCTTTGTTCTCTTCGATGTTTGTTTAAATGTTTTTGTGATATTTTTTATATTTAAGAAAATATTGGCAAAAAACAAAAAACAGTTAAGGTAAACACCCACTTCCGGTGTACGAAATTTTACCAAAAGCTTTTCAGTTCTTTGGATTATCAAATAAGACGTATGTTCAAAGTTTCATATCAATTGCTCTATTGGTTTTTGAGATACAGCGCACACAGACAGACACACACACACACAGACACACACACAGACACACACACACACACACAGACACAAAAAAAAATTTTCCAGAAATTGTTGAAATGGCATCTAGGGACCCCAAAACGGATATTTCCGTAAAAAAATTTTTTGAAAAAAAAATCACGATCACAATACTTTCTCGTACTTCGTAACGGAGAAAGTAATAATATTAGTTATAGTATATTGGGTTGCCTACAAGTAGGCGTTTATATAATACCATTGTTTCCGCAATTTAAATACTTAAATATTCCCACTATTTTTAAAGCTTTACTCAGGATTACACTTATGGTTTTGTCCATGTTACGTATAAAATTAGAAGTTTTTAATAATAAATTAATTTGACTTATGCGTATATCGGGTTGCTTGGGATTAGGCGAGTATATTATAAATTATTGTTTCTGCAATTTAAGTACGTAAATATCCACAAGTGAATTTATTTAATCATGAGACAACATTCTTTTTAAGTTTTTAAATATTCTTTTATTATTACAATTATTACATCCATAAATTATTAAGTAGTTTATCCCCGCGATAACAGGTAGAGCTCTCTACTTAGATTATGATTTCTCGTATATTTCTCTTATTGTAATGCATTAACAATATAAATAGTTGAATGATTAAGCAGGAATAAGTATTGTAACCCGTATTTGATTGAAGAATATAGCAAAATCTTCTTTATTAAATTTTTGTGTTACAGTGAACTGTAAATGTCGGTAAGTGTGTCGTGCTTAATTTTCATTCGCAAATTACAGGAAAACCGCTAAATTTCCTCAGCTATTTTATATATCATTCGATTTAGAATTAAATCGTCTACCGTTTCATGCACAGCCCATCGCTAAATATTAACACTTTGACAATAAGTATAAAGTTCGAGCATTTTGGCGCTGTTCAAAAACATCACTTAGCAGTTCAGCCACCGTCTAATAGATGGCGACGACGGGCGGAAATTCGAATGTAAAATGTTTAAAAGCTTCTAAATAGCAATTCTAAGCGATGATTTCGATAATTTAAGCATTCAATCACCGACAAACATATAATCCTTTAATCTTTTGAAATAAAAGTGCTATAAAAATCCTGCAATAATAAATATTGCCGCAGCAATTTTTTAATGGTTAAATTGATTTTAATGATTCAAATTGTAATTTACAGAGGTATTAATGGTTTAACAATAAATAATAAAATAGGATTTGTTGTTGTTGGGAAATTAACATTTGCTTACGGAGTTATTTTAAACCCACCCTCTCAACCATCTCCCCCTTCCACTCTAGCTCTTTCACTCTCCCCTCTCACCCTTTTTTGAAAAAAAATCACGATTACAATACTTTCTCGTACTTCGTAACGGAGAAAGTAAAAAACATGAACTATTAGTAACACGTTTCGAAAAATCTTCAGTTGAAAACCCCGGTGTGTCAACATTAAATTTGGCGGGTTAATCTAAATGGTAATACACTAATTCAATTAATGGTTTAATAGAGATCATTTAATTCATATTATAAAAAAAATATTATAAAAACGTATAAACAAATGCGAATCATAAATAAAGCAAATTTAACACTAAAATAAATAAGTAAATAAATACAATCCTCAAATCTTTGGAGGATTAAAAATAACGGTAGGTCCTGAATTGTGTGCATTACACGGGATGACACAATTATATATGGACTTTAACATTAACTCACACCAGTGACGGCTCTAAGCGGTGTGACTCATGGTACGGCCGAGGTAGCGAAGCCACCTCTGCTACCATGAGTCGTCACTGACTCGCACTACATCAATTTTAAACTATGTACACTTTGATTTGGTATAATTAGACATCAGCGACGGTCCACGGGGTTTTTTCTGGTACGGCCGAGGAACAAGAGGTGGTAATACAGATAGTCACGCCGTCTCTGCAACTGACCCTACCTATCTGTATTACCACCTCTTGTTCCTCGGCCGTACCAGAAAAAAACCCGCGTACCGTCACTGTTAGACATTGAATATCAACTTAATTTACTATTCATTGCTCGATATCTACCCTATTAGTATTTTCTTTCTATATTAGGTCTAGGAACCTGCGATTAACTAAATATTAACATTGGTGTACAGCTTAAGATTACATTAGGTTCCCTTTTTGCCATTAACTAGTCCCTTTCGTGCCCTAAAGGATAAATTATATTCGCGCCGTTGGCTTCGGGCCTCAAGGCACTGTTTACATTCAGACCTAACCGATTGTACAGCTGGACCAGCTCCAATTTCTCGGCGATGCTTTGCGTCTCGCTCAGTCCTTTGCTGATTCTCTCCGACCAAGCGGTCGGCATGTAGTCGTAGTATTTTGAGGCGTGCGTCGGTGATGTTGGATGCTGGAAGTTATAGCTGCCGTCTCCATCCTTGTGGACGTGTAGGTGTACCGCCGGTTGTACCGCCGGGGCTGTTATCGGTGCTTGATGCGCGGAATATTGGTGATCTTTGTAAGCCAGGCCGGCTTTAAGGAGGGCGGCTTTACCGAGAAGTCCTGCCGCGTTGAGGAGGAGCAGGACTATGCCGACGGTGATGCCTTTTACGGCGAACAGGGTGAGGAAGGCCAAAGTGGTCACGATGACTCCCAGTTTGAAGAGGATGAACGGCATCACGAACTTCAGGCGTCTCGCCGCTCCTAAACAACGACCTGGAAATAAAATTTGATGTTTATTTGGTATCTACTGTAACTACAATATCTAGAGAGAGGTAATACTAAAACGTGCATATACAGTGTTTATCAACAACAAAATCTAAAGGTACGGCTAAAAATTCGGCCTAGGCATATTCAACAAAGTTTGTAATTGTACAATTAATGAAGGATTGGTAATATTTTCGCAAGGTTGGCCTTGGATCCGGTCAGGAATTAAAATTCGCCCTTTATGAAAGGCAGAAATGAAATACTTTGGATCTGTGCGCGCCGTATCTCAAAAACTAATAGAGCAATTGATATGAAACTTTGAACATCTGTCTTATTTGATAATCTGAAGAACTGAAAAGCTTTTGGTAAAATTTCGGAAGTGGGCGTTTACCTTAACTGTTTTTTGTTTTTTGCCAATATTTTCTTAAATATGAAAAATATCACAAAAACATTTAAACAAACTTTGAAGACAACAAAGAAATGAACATCTTTTGCTTGAAAACATTTTTCATAAAATCATTTTTATTCGAGAAAAAAATATTTTTTTGGTTTATAATTATAAAACGATAATAGTAACAGCAAATTTATGTTGATAATAATTGTAGAGAATGCTAAAATGAACAACTTATAAAGAATAAGTTTTTTTCGAAATCCCTTTAGTTTTTGAATAAACTGAGTGTTTGGATTTGAAGTATAATTTTTCCATCTTTCATAATTTTGACGTTTTAAACGTCAGTTTCATCCGAGTTTACACAACGCTCGATGTACATTTAAAATATGATTTCAATTGAAAATAAAATATGAAAACGTAAATATGATACCATTAAGTCGGAGAAAGTAACATATGTTATGATGGTTACATCACCATCACGGCTGCAGAAAAAATATTGTGCGTAACACGTTCCAAAAGTGATTTTACTGGACTCGCATGATTCCAGGACTCGAAACTTCCTACTCATCCCGTAAAATATCACTTGTTACGTAAATTACTATTTTCAGCACTGACGCAATAATCGCATAATTATTTCCGGTCTCATATATTCCAATGACTACATCTACTCTCTAATCCTCTACCAATCTACCAAATTTACACCAGTGCACTCCTTTCTCGTTAGTGTCTCAACGATACCACTACGAATAGTCGACTGTGCGCACTTCGATTTACTTACATTTCTTGTGTTAAATTGAGAGAGGCGGTACACTCCAAGCGATCCCCGAAAAAAAGATAGGACATACCACTTTTATTAATGCAATTTCAACACATTTATACCAAACAGGGTGTGTACTAACCGAAAAATCCGTGTTCGCCACCCTTTTGCGTCACCAGCAGCTTGAGCCACTTGAGGGCGCCCAGAAGACGACCTCCAGGCACTGAAAAATTGACGTTGACGATTTGGCTTGGGTTCGAGGATATATTTTGGGCCGTGGTCGGAGCCGCGGTCGTCACATTTTGAGCGCGGCATTGTTGCTTCATGCACATCAAGAGGAAAACTGCGATGATTACATGTGTCTTCTCCATGGTTTTTTGGGCTTGGCTTAATACACCATTATTGAGTCGAATCTGAAAATATAAACGATAAATGCATTACTGTATTATTAGTAGGATTACTGATCGAAATTCAATTCAATTCAATTTTATTTCCACTTGGGCTACAGTTAATAGACAATAGATATTTGTTATGTAGGAAACTTCTGTTTAGTGAGTTGCAGTCAAACGAATGAATGAAAGTGTTACACAAACAAAGTAAAAAGTAATGGAATGATTATTATTTTCATTCACCCCACCCCAAAATATTTAATAGATGATCATCAAGTAGCATTCAAACCTTCTTCGAAATTATCGTATATATTATTTACCGGCTAAAGATAAAATCAATCCCCTTGCAAAATCCGGTGTATATGAAATCAAGTTCGTGTATGTAGGTCAGACAGGTCGAAGTGTATCAATTAATTTTTCCGCAATTTTTTAATCTGACCCTACCATTTAGTTATAATTCGCAAACAACTAACGATAGGTATTTCCTCCCCTCCAAAATCTATTATTAATCAATTTGTAATTCACTGTATCGTGGGTGAATGTGCAAAAAGTGGAACTGCATGATTGCATCTTGATCGTCATAGTTTGTTGCATATATTTATATAGCTTCAATCTTCTCACGTTATATAATATTTTTTACAATTGTTATTTATGGTCGAAACAAAGTAAAATTTACAATTCAGTTTAGTTGTTTTAATCAGCCAACTAATAATCTCCCACTTCTAAGGCCGTGCGAGTTTCTGCGACATATATGTGTGCGCATTTCTTACTTCACACAATAGTGAGTTGTTACGATCTGCACTCATCTTCTGAAGAAAACAATTTTGTCGTTTAATTTACAGTTTAATTGATGTAATATGCATATTATTTTTAATTAATCTCACTTATTTCTAGTTAAAATAATCCAATTTAAATTTTGTCGTTTAATTTTCCTTTGCAGTTTTAAATTGATCTATTTCATTATTTTCAATTGATCTCTAATTAATATAATCCAATTTATAGACTTCATTCATAAAATTTACTCTAGAGTAAAAAAATATATAGGTTATACGCATCTAAGATGCAATCATGAAGTTCCACTTTTTACACATTCACACACGAGACTCTAATTAACATTTTACAGAGAAGAATTGCATGTGCATTTATGCACTTTCTCAATATTTACCTGTTATGCAGAATTAATAGAAACAAATAAAAGTGCTTATTTTCTAGTTATGCTTGAAGCCGTTAATGGAGATCGTGCGAAAGAAAGAGGTCACAAAAAGATGATGGGTTTCGCCCTCATTTGGGTTCGTAATGTGATCGGAATCTCTATCTTGAGTTTAAGTTTATTTCTGTTTAATATTTTTTAATAATAATAATAATAATAATATATACTTTATTTCCTAACAGCAAACCCCATTTACAAGACAACAACAAAGTTTTGACTTTCGATCGACGCCATTTTGTTTTTAGCAAATATTTCTTATTAATTCTTCCTGAATATTGAAGACTAATCATTGCTGAAGCGATTTCCTCAGTTGAGACTACCTATAATGACAGTAACATTTTATTTTACAACTAAAAATTAAATTTGTGCTATTTTAAATTTAAATTTTTGACTTTCGATCGACGCCATTTTGTTTTTAGCAAAGATTTCTTATAGATTTTTCCATAAAATATTGAAGACTGATCATTTCTAAATCGATTTTGGCAGTTAGGATCAGCTATAATGATAGCTATATTTTTTTCACAACTGAAAACTAATTTTGTACAATTTTAGATTCAAAATTTTAATTTTTGATTGACGCCATTTTGTTTCTAGCAAAGATTTCTTATTAATTCTTCTGGAATATTAAAGACTGACCATTTCTAAATCGATTCTGGCAGTTAAGATCAGCTATAATGATAACTATATTTTTTTCACAACTGAAAACTAATTTTGAACAATTTTAGATTCAAAATTTTAACTTTTGATTGACGCCATTTTGTTTTTTGCAGTGATTTATTATTGATACTTTTAGAAAATTGAAGGCTGATCATTTCTAACGCGATTTACTCAGTTAAGACTAGCTACAATGACAGATATATTTTTCTTTACACTTGTAAATTAATTTTGTGCTATTTTTAATTAAAATTTTTGACTTTCTATAGACGCCATTTTGTTTTTAGCAAAGATTTCTTATAGAATTTTCCAAAATATTGAAGACTGGTCATTTCTCAATCGATTCTGACAGTTAAGATCAGCTACAATGATGGCTATATTTTTTTTCACAGCTGAAAACTAATTTTGTGCAATTTTAAATTCAAGAATGACTTTCGATCGACGCCATTTTATTTTTAGCAAAGATTTCTTATTGATTCTTCCAGAATATTGAACACTGATAGATTCTAAAGCAATTCTGAGTGTTGAGACCAACTACATTGATGGATATATTTATTTCATAGCTAAAAACTAATTTTCTGCAATTTTCAATTCAATGTTTTGACTTTCGATCGACGCCATTTTGTTTCTAGCAAATATGTCTTAATAATTCTTTCAGAATATTAAAGACAGGTCATTTCTTAAGTGATTTTGACGTTTACTGCTAGCTAGAATGATAGATACATTTTTCACATCTAACAAACTAATTTAGTGCAATTTTCAGTTCAAATTTTTGATTTTCGATCGATGCCATTTTGGTTTTAGCAAAGATTTGTTATTAATCCAGAATATTACATACTTATCATTTTCAAAACGATTTTGACAGTTAAGGCTAGCTATAATAATGGATACATATTTTTCACAGCTGAAAACCAATTTTGTGCAATTTTCAATTCAAATTTTTGACTTTCGATCGACGCCATTTTGTTTCTAGCTAAGATTTATTACTGACTCCACCAGAATATTGAAGACTGATAATTTCTAAAGCGATTTTAATATTTAACGCAAGCTACAATAATAGACACATTTTTTTCACAGCTCAAAACTAATTTTCTGCAATTTTCAATTCAAAATTTTGACTTTCAATCAATGGCATTTTTTTACTAGCAAAGATCTCTTATTAATCCTTCCAAAATATTGAAGACTGATCACTTCTAAAGCGATTTTGACATTTAATGCAGACTACATTTCCAGACAATTTTTTTCACAGATGAAAACTTATTTTGTAAAATTTTCAATGCAAAGTTTTGACTTTCGATCGATGCCATTTTATTTCTAGCTAAAATTTATTACTGACTCTACCAGAATATTAAAGACTGATCATTTCTAAAGCGATTTTAATATTTAACGCAAACTACAATAACAGACACATTATTTTCACAGCTCAAAACTAATTTTCTGCAATTTTCAATTCAAAATTTTGACTTTCGATCAATGCCATTTTGTTTCTAGCAAAGATTTCTTATTAATTTTTCCAAAATATTGAAGATTGGTCACTTCTAAGGCGATTTTGACATTTAATGCAGGCTACATTTCCAGATACATTTTTTTCACAACTAAAAATTAATTTTGTGCAATTTTAAATTAAGCGTTTTGACTTTAGATCGACGCCATTTTGTTTATAGCAAAGATTTCTTAACAATTCTCTCAGAATATCGAAGACTGATCATTTCTTAAGCGATTTTGACGTTTAATGCTTGCTACATTTTTTCAGAGCTGAAAACTACTTTTGTGCAATTTTAAATTAAAAATTTTGACTTTCGATCAACGCCATTTTATTTCTAGCAAAGATTTCTTATTAATTCTCTAAGAATATTGAATACCTATCATTTCTAAAGCGATTTTGATAGTTAAGGCCAACCGCAGTGACGGATATATTTTTTCACAGCTGAAAACTAATTTTGTCCAACTTTTGACTTTCGATCGACGCCATTTTGTTTCTAGGGAAAATATATTACTGACTCTACCAGAATATTAAAGACTGATTATTTCTAAAGCGATTTTGATAGTTAACGTAAGCCACAATGAAAGATACATTTTTTCACAGCTAAAAACTAATTTTCTGCAATTTTAAATTCAAAATTTTAACTTTCGATCAACGCCATTTTGTTTCTAGCAAATATTTCTCATTCATTCTTTCAAAATATTGAAGACTGATCAGTTCTAAAGCGATTTTGGCAGCTAAGGCCAGCTCCAATGACAGATACATTTTTTTCACAGCTGAAAACTAATTTTATGCTTTTGATCGACACCATTTTGTTTTTAGCAAAGATTTTTTGCTGATTCTACCAGAATATTGAAGACTGATCAGTTCTAAAACAATTTTGACAGTTAAGGTAATCTAAAATAATAGATACATTTTTTTCACAGCTGAAAACTAATTTTGTGCAATTTTAAATTCAAACTTTTCACTTTCGATCGACGCCATTTTGTTTTTAGCAAAGATTTCTTACTGATTCTACCAGAATATTGAAGACTTATCAGTTCTAAAACAATTTTGACAGTTAAGGCAATCTAAAATGATAGATACATTTTTTTCACAACTGAAAACTAATTTTAAGCAATTTTAAATTCAAACTTTTCACTTTTGATCGACACCATTTTGTTTTTAGCAAAGATATATTACTGACTCTACCAGAATATTGAAGACTGATCATTTCTAAAGAGATTTTGACAGTTAACGCAAGCCACAATGAAAGATACATTTTTTCACAGCTAAAAACTAATTTTTTGCAATTTTAAATTCAAAATTTCAACTTTCGATCAAAGCCATTTTGTTTTTAGCAAAGATTTCTTACTGATTCTACCAGAATATTGAAGACTGATCAGTTCTAAAACAATTTTGACAGTTAAGGCAATCTAAAATGATAGATACATTTTTTTCACAACTGAAAACTAATTTTAAGCAATTTTAAATTCAAACTTTTCACTTTTGATCGACACCATTTTGTTTTTAGCAAAGATATATTACTGACTCTACCAGAATATTGAAGACTGATCATTTCTAAAGAGATTTTGACAGTTAACGCAAGCCACAATGAAAGATACATTTTTTCACAGCTAAAAACTAATTTTTTGCAATTTTAAATTCAAAATTTCAACTTTCGATCAACGCCATTTTGTTTTTAGCAAAGATTTCTTACTGATTCTACCAGAATATTGAAGACTGATCAGTTCTAAAACAATTTTGACAGTTAGGGCAATCTAAAATAATACATACATTTTTTTCACAGCTGAAAACTAATTTTATGCAATTTTAAATTCAAACTTTTCACTTTTGATCGACACCATTTTGTTTTTAGCAAAGATTTTTTGCTGATTCTACCAGAATATTGAAGACTGATCAGTTCTAAAACAATTTTGACAGTTAGGGCAATCTAAAATAATACATACATTTTTTTCACAGCTGAAAACTAATTTTATGCAATTTTAAATTCAAACTTTTCACTTTTGATCGACACCATTTTGTTTTTAGCAAAGTTTTCTTACTGATTCTACCAGAATATTAAAGACTGATCAGTTCTAAGACAATTTTGACAGTTAAGGCAATCTAAAATGATAGATACATTTTTTTCACAGCTGAAAACTAATTTTCTGCAATTTTCAATTCAAACTTTTCACTTTTGATCGACACCATTTTGTTTTTAGCAAAGCTTTTTTGCTGATTCTACCAGAATATTGAAGACTGATCAGTTCTAAAACAATTTTGACAGTTAGGGCAATCTAAAATAATAGATACATTTTTTTCACAGCTGAAAACTAATTTTGTGCAATTTTCAATTTAAACTTTTGACTTCCGATCGACGCCATTTTGTTTTAAGTAAAGATTTCTTATTAATTCTTCCAGAATATTGAAGACTGATCATTTTTAAAGCAAGTTATAATTATAGATATTACCCTCAAGTTAAAAATTTAATTGGTTTGAATATTAATTTCTGAACATGTATTCCTAATGACCAACGTCACGATACTTCGAACGTATGAGTTTTTCTTTTATATGCGGAAATTCATCCTAACATTAATGTTCGGTTAATTACATTAACGAATACCAATTTCAGATTGCACGGATTGTATATTATTAGTTTTTACTCTCGAGTTTCCTGTGCTTCAGTAAATGGTAACGGTAACACACTTTTAAATAATTTATCGATGGACATTAAATTTTGTTCTGAATTAAGAGAATATTTTCTGTTACTTAATTAGTATTCGGATGTATATATCGGTCGCATAAATTATATATTGAATTAATTCTGTATCAGACTATAAGTTTATTATTAAAAGCAAAATGTATTAATATTGGCTCCTCTAATTATTTAACAGTATCGGTCTTCTTATATTATTTTTAAATATTTTTAAGCTGAATTATTTGGTACATTACTCAATAGTTTCTGCAGAGTATTTACCGAGATATTTGCAAAAAAACTTTACCATTATTTTGAATTAAAAAGAAAGGTTTGCCATGAAATCATAATGGCCGATATTTCATTTTGTTCTAAAAAGTGACGGTAGATGTCACATTACGATTTACAACCGGCCGTGTATTAAACACAGAAAGAGTATTTAAAAGTAAATGGTTTTACTCAGGTACTGTTTAAGAAGTGCAAGTGATTTGTTTAGTGTTGAATTTCCGGGAAGGCAATATGCAGCTAAAGTACTATTCAATGAGTATTAAAAATAATGTAAGTAGATCGATATTATAAAATAGTTAAAGGAGCCAATTGTAGCACATTTTCAAATTTAGAGTAAAGTAGTAATTATTCATTGAATAGTACTTTTGCTAGTTATTGCCTTCTTCGGAAATTCTTTCTTGTGTGGAAAGTGTAAATCGTAATGCGGCAGCAAACGTCACTGTTTAGAACAAAATAAAATATCCGCCATTATGATTTCATGGCAAACCTTTGTTTTCAATTCAAAATAATTGTAAAGTTTTTTTGCAAATATTTTGGTAAATACTCTGCAGAAACTATTGAGTAAGGTACCAAATTATTCAGCTTAAAAATCTTTAAAAATAATGTAAGAAGACCGATGCTGTTAAATAATCAGGGGAGCCAATATTAATACTTTTTAAATTTTACATGTAAATCCCTATTCAACACCCTTTATAATTTAGTCTAATTAATTGTAGTTTACAAAAAGTACCATATTTTCGTATCGCCCTGAAATATATTTAAATCAAATAGCCAAAAAACAAATAACATATTGAAACAAGTCCTTCAGTAACTCACCCAAAATATATTCACATGAAAATAAAAACAGTACACTTTTTCCAGAGGTGTCGAATTACAAGAAGAAAAAAAGCGTATTTACTTTTTGGTAACCATCCGTCGACTGACACTAATGCCAAAATTTTCGTTAGTAAAATACGCGGAGGAAATTAGGCGGAAAAAAGGCGGGGGGATACGCACCTCCGCCTAAATCACATTTTAACCATTTCTTCTTTATCTCTTTTAGATCTCCTGCACCAACGAAACATGCTACATTCAGATTCGGAACGTTCCAATGTTATTGGCACGCAGTTACTCTACTTTCTCCGTGATAATCCAACAGGTGCGGCACTCTTACATCTCCAAAGCGTTTAATGCAAATTAGGCAAGTCGCAATTTGCGAAATTACAAGGAAGAGGCGTGCACGCACAAAAATTTCGACAAATTTTCGAAAACAGGATATGCAATGCGGGAGCTGTTATTATTTTTGTTGTTGTGATCAAATCAAATTTGCGTGGGTGATTTCAATATTGATATCCGAAAATCACAAAACGACCAATTTTAAGTTAAGCATGTGTTAATCCTTTCAGATCTTAGTAAAGCCAACTTGGTTTCCAATTTTATTATACCCACCTTTTTATAGCAAAAGTCTGGCCATGAGCCCTCAAGTGAAGTAACCAGGGGCGGCTCGTTATATAGAGCCAAGGAGTCATGACACAAACTCAGCAAGAATTTTTAATTAAATCTTAATTTTTTTGCCAGTAACTTTGGTGGAAGATAAATCGTTCTTTCTTTCTTTAAAAAAGGAGGGGGGAGGGGGTATATTGTATAAGTGGCTCTACCATCAACATGTTCCACGAGCCGCCACTGGAAGTAACCCTCATTTCTGTGGGTGATTTCAATATTGATCACAATCACAAAACAGTCATTTTTAGATTAAGTCTCAGATCTTAGTAAAGCCTTTGATACTTTAGATCAGTGGTTTCCACACTTATTATCATATCAAAAGTTGACCATAAACCCCCAAGTGAAATAACATCACTATATGTATTTAATTGATCAAAATTCTGTAACGTAAAAATCAAGATAAAACAGTACAACGTATTCTGTACCTAAACCGTTACATCCCAAATGCAAATTACCCACAAAAAATGTACCAAAACGAAAATAGTTCAAAGCATAATCTCCGCAGTCATTTAGATAACATCGGATCAATTTCGAGAAACGAAAAGCCGCACCGTTATAATTACACGTGAACAATAAAATCTTCAAATCTGCACGTTTACTGGAAAACCACACTTTGTATATCAGCGATACCACGTGGAACATTTAGGTGTGTATAATTACTTTACATATTTATGTGCCGTGAACGATTCGCGCGCCGAAAAGGAGTTTGTCCAGTAATGCGACTTTAATCGGCTTTCTCCAGTTTGACCCTCCGTTTTTTTTTGACATCCGGACAACAAATGCATCGTGAAGTTTAACAGAACATGTCATGGGAATTAGAAACATTTTGGTCGTAATGTCAGATCTCAAGGTCAAAAAAGATTGAAAGAAAAAAATATTTTTATGTGAAATTATTTCATTGACAGAACGCGTTATGGAAATTGGAAAAATTTTAGTCCTGCGATTTTAAATCCAACAACTTTAGACGTTTTTAGATCACCGTTTATTGAATAATTCACAATTTTTAAAACATCTTTGAAAAAAAAATTGGTTAAATTGGGTGATCTCAAGATCAAGAATGATTTGAGAAACACCAAAATTGATCAAAAATTAGTTTCTTGCAGACATTGCCACATGCCTGGCCAAATTTTGTACAGTTTTTGCAGGAATTCCATATTTATTACGACAGAAGATGTTTTTAGATCGCCGTTTATTGAATAATTCACAATGTTTTAAACGTCTTTGAAAAAAAAAATTGGTTGAATTGGTTGATCTCAAGATCAAGAATGATTTGAGGAAAATATATATCTCCGATTACTACATATTCTTTCGTTAACAGAACGTGTCATGGAAATTAATAAAATGTTGGTCGAGATGTGTAATCTGCAAGTACAAGAATTGATTTGAAGAAAATATTATATCTTCGATTATAATATAGGTATTCTTTCATTCACAGAACATATCATGGAAATTAGAAAAAAAATTGGTTGGGTGATTTCAAGGTCAATAATGATTTGAAATTATTATCAAATTATTGGTCGTGAATTTTGGCCGTGATGTGTGATGATTTAAAAAAATTATCTCCGATTATTATTATGTGAAATTCTTTTAGTAACAAAACATATCATGGAAATTTTTACAAAATGTTCAAAATCAAGATCTCAAGGTCATGAATGATTTTAAGAAGGAAAATTATGTCTCCGATTATTATATGAAATTCTTGCATTAACAGAATATGTTACAGAATTTAGAAAAATTTTGATCGAAATGCGTGATCTAAAGAACAAAACTGATTAAAAAAAATTATGTTTTATTTCCATAATTTCCATAATTGCCACCTTGGTGTGTACATAGATTAACATAAACACAAAGTAACAAAAAGAAAATGCGTCAAAAATTGGATGAATTGTTTCCAAATATTATATGAAATTCTTTCAATTTGAAATAGAAAATTTTACTCGAAGTATAATCGTCAAGAATGATGAAAAAAAAAATCCGATCATTATATGAAATTCTTTTATAAACCGAACATGGCATGGAAATTAGAAAAAAATTGGTCGTGTGATTTCAAGGTCAATAATGATTTGAAGAAAAAAAATTGTCTTAAATTTTTATATGAAATTTTTTCATTAACTAACATGCCTTGGAAATTGAAAAAAAAATGATCTAAATGTGTGATCTCAAGGTCAAAAATTATTGAAACAAAAAATTATGTTTCCAATTATTATATCAAATTCTTTCAATTATGAAATTTGAAGTCCAACAACTTTCGACGTTCTAGATCACCGTTTTTACTTCCTCCGTTACGAAGTACGAGAAAGTATTGTGATCGTGATTCTTTTTTAACGGAAATATCCGTTTTGGGGTCCCTGGATGCCATTTCAAAAAAAAAAATGTGTGTGTGTGTGCTGTATCTCAAAAACTAATAGAGCAATTGATATGAAACTTTTAACATACGTCTTATTTGATAATCGGAAATACTGAAAAGCTTTTGGTAAAATTTCGTACACCGGAAGTGGGCGTTTACCTTAACTGTTTTTTGTTTTTTGCCAAATATTTTCTTAAATATGAAAAATATCACAAAAACATTTAAACAAACATTGAAGAGAATAAAGAAATGAACATCTTTTGCTCGAAAATATTTTTCATAAAATCATTTTTATTCGAGAAAAAAATTTATTATTTTTTTTAAATTTTTGGTTTATAATTATAAAACGATAATAGTTAAAGCAAATTTATGTTAATAATAATTGTAAAGAATGCTAAAATTAACAACTTATAAAGAATAAGTTTTTTTCGAAATCCCTTTAGTTTTTGTGTAAACTGAGTTTTTGAATTTCAAGTAAATTTTTCCATGTTTCATAATTTTGACGTTTTAAACGTCAGTTTCATCCGCTCGATGTTCATTTAAAATATGATTTCAATTGAAAATAAACCATGAAAGTGTAAATATAAATGATGATACCTTCGGAGAAAGTAACATGATGGCCACATCAACATTTTTTTATTTGAATAATTTACAATGTTTCAAACCGTCTGAAATTGGATTCATCTTTGTTGAATTAATAAAAGGAAAACTTTTTCTCGTTGTAGCATATTGTGATAATATAAGTGGACCGACATATTTCCTCGAACTAAGCTAAATAATTAAATGCCACCGCGGAGAAAGTGCTTGAAATGTTTACTCGACTTGTTCCCTTTAAATGTCAAATTAACATTCCATATGAATCATTTCGAAGTTTCTCTTGGTACATTCAGGTTATATGAAATTTGCAACAAAATATAAAAATTAAACAGAATATACTTAAATTGAGGTACGACTTTTGGATAAATTTAATGAAACAAAAAAAAAATTAAAGTCGTCGGAATTATTGAATTTTTCCACAATTACACGCTCATGTTTAAGTAGAATGATCTCGAAATTTAGATAATGGGGTGTTTGTAGATTTTCGTAAAATTGTAATCTCAAATTAATTTTGAATAAATTTGTGAAATTTCAAGCCGATGTCAATTGTTTTTCAATGTTTTTCAAGCCGACGAAATTATTGTATTTTTTCTCAATTCTACGCTCTGTTTAAATGGAATTATCTTGAAATTTAGGGATGGAGTGCTTATAGATTTTTATAGTACAATAATCCCGAATGAATTCTGAATAAATTCGTGAAATTTCAAGCCGCTAGCAATTGTTTTTTTCAATTTTTTTCAAGCTGACGAAATTATTGTATTTTTTCTCAATTCCACGCTCTGTTCAAATGGAATTATCTTGAAATTTAGGGATGGAGTGTTTACAGATTTTTATGGTACAATAATCCCGAATGAATTTTGAATAAATTTGTGAAATTTCAAGCCGCTAGCAATTGTTTTTCAATTTTTTTCAAGCTGACGAAATTATTGTATTTTTCCTCAATTCTACGCTCTGTTTAAATGGAATTATCTTGAAATTTAGGGATGGGGTGTTTACAGATTTTTATAGTACAATAATCCCGAATGAATTCTGAATAAATTTGTGAAATTTCAAGCCGCTGGCAATTGTTTTTCAATTTTTTTCAAGCTGACGAAATTATTGCATTTTTTCTCAATTCTACGCTCTGTTCAAATGGAATTATCTTGAAATTTAGGGATGGAGTGCTTACAGATTTTTATGGTACAGTAATCCCGAATGAATTTTGAACAAATTTGTGAAATTTCAAGCCGCTGGCAATTGTTTTTCAATTTTTTTCAAGCTGACGAAATTATTGCATTTTTTCTCAATTCTACGCTCTGTTCAAACGGAATTATCTTGAAATTTAGGGATGGTGTGTTTACAGATTTTTATGGTACAATAATCCCGAATGAATTTTGAATAAATTTGTGAAATTTCAAGCCGCTGGCAATTGTTTTTCAATTTTTTTCAAGCTGACGAAATTATTGCATTTTTTCTCAATTCTACGCTCTGTTCAAATGGAATTATCTTGAAATTTAGGGATGGAGTGCTTACAGATTTTTATGGTACAGTAATCCCGAATGAATTTTGAACAAATTTGTGAAATTTCAAGCCGCTGGCAATTGTTTTTCAATTTTTTTCAAGCTGACGAAATTATTGCATTTTTTCTCAATTCTACGCTCTGTTCAAACGGAATTATCTTGAAATTTAGGGATGGTGTGTTTACAGATTTTTATGGTACAATAATCCCGAATGAATTTTGAATAAATTTGTGAAATTTCAAGCCGCTGGCAATTGTTTTTCAATTTTTTTCAAGCTGACGAAATTATTGCATTTTTTCTCAATTCTACGCTCTGTTCAAATGGAATTATCTTGAAATTTAGGGATGGAGTGCTTACAGATTTTTATGGTACAGTAATCCCGAATGAATTTTGAACAAATTTGTGAAATTTCAAGCCGCTGGCAATTGTTTTTCAATTTTTTTCAAGCTGACGAAATTATTGCATTTTTTCTCAATTCTACGCTCTGTTCAAACGGAATTATCTTGAAATTTAGGGATGGTGTGTTTACAGATTTTTATGGTACAATAATCCCGAATGAATTTTGAATAAATTTGTGAAATTTCAAGCCGCTGGCAATTGTTTTTCAATTTTTTTCAAGCTGACGAAATTATTGCATTTTTTCTCAATTCTACGCTCTGTTCAAATGGAATTATCTTGAAATTTAGGGATGGAGTGCTTACAGATTTTTATGGTACAGTAATCCCGAATGAATTTTGAACAAATTTGTGAAATTTCAAGCCGCTGGCAATTGTTTTTCAATTTTTTTCAAGCTGACGAAATTATTGCATTTTTTCTCAATTCTACGCTCTGTTCAAACGGAATTATCTTGAAATTTAGGGATGGGGTGTTTACAAATTTTTATAGTACAATAATCCCGAATGAAGTCTGAATAAATTTGTGAAATTTCAAGCCACTAGCAATTGTTTTTCAATTTTTTTCAAGCTGACGAAATTATTGTATTTTTTCTCAATTCTACGCTCTGTTCAAATGGAATTATCTTGAAATTTAGGGATGGAGTGCTTACAGATTTTTATGGTACAGTAATCCCGAATGAATTTTGAACAAATTTGTGAAATTTCAAGCCGCTGGCAATTGTTTTTCAATTTTTTTCAAGCTGACGAAATTATTGCATTTTTTCTCAATTCTACGCTCTGTTCAAATGGAATTATCTTGAAATTTAGGGATGGAGTGCTTACAGATTTTTATAGTACAATAATCCCGAATGAATTCTGAATAGATTTGTGAAATTTCAAGCCGCTAGCAATTGTTTTTCAATTTTTTTCAAGCTGACGAAATTATTGTATTTTTTCCTCAATTCTTCGCTCTGTTCAAACGGAATTATCTTGAAATTTAGGGATGGGGTGTTTACAGATTTTTATAGTACAATAATCCCGAATGAATTCTGAATAAATTTGTGAAATTTAAAGCCGCTAGCAATTGTTTTTCAATTTTTTTCAAGCTGACGAAATTATTGTATTTTTTCTCAATTCTACGCTCTGTTCAAATGGAATTATCTTGAAATTTAGGGATGGAGTGCTTACAGATTTTTATGGTACAGTAATCCCGAATGAATTTTGAACAAATTTGTGAAATTTCAAGCCGCTGGCAATTGTTTTTCAATTTTTTTCAAGCTGACGAAATTATTGCATTTTTTCTCAATTCTACGCTCTGTTCAAATGGAATTATCTTGAAATTTAGGGATGGGGTGTTTACAGATTTTTATAGTACAATAATCCCGAATGAATTCTGAATAAATTTGTGAAATTTCAAGCCGCTAGCAATTGTTTTTCAATTTTTTTCAAGCTGACGAAATTATTGTATTTTTTCCTCAATTCTTCGCTCTGTTCAAACGGAATTATCTTGAAATTTAGGGATGGGGTATTTACAAATTTTTATAGTACAATAATCCCGAATGAAGTCTGAATAAATTTGTGAAATTTCAAGCCACTAGCAATTGTTTTTCAATTTTTTTCAAGCTGACGAAATTATTGTATTTTTTCTCAATTCTACGCTCTGTTCAAATGGAATTATCTTGAAATTTAGGGATGGAGTGCTTACAGATTTTTATGGTACAGTAATCCCGAATGAATTTTGAACAAATTTGTGAAATTTCAAGCCGCTGGCAATTGTTTTTCAATTTTTTTCAAGCTGACGAAATTATTGTATTTTTTCTCAATTCTACGCTCTGTTCAAATGGAATTATCTTGAAATTTAGGGATGGAGTGCTTACAGATTTTTATAATACAATAATCCCGAATGAATTTTGAATAAATTTATAAAATTTCAAGGCGATTGCAATAGTTTTCAATTTTTTTTAGGACGCCGAAATTATTGCATTTTTTTCTTCGCAATTTCACGCCTTATTCCAACAAGATTTTGTCAAAATTTAGGGATGTGGTGTACGGGTTTTTGTAGAATATGTAATCACAAATGAATTTTGAATAAATTTAGGAAATTTAGAGTCGATGGCAATTATTTTTTTTTCCACAATTTGACGCCCAGTTGGAATTATTAAATGTTTTTGTCACCATATTCGATCAAATTAATAAATCTAATACATTTATTATTATTTTATAAATAACGAATTACCTAAATACAGTCGGTATTGGTAGAAACGTCAAAGTGGCGGAATCTATTGCCTGAATGCTGTAGGTGTTCTGATGGTGGAAGAATATTTAATGTTCACAGTCGCTATTATTAGATTTACTAAATAAATTATCTTTAAAGAGTGTAACGATCTAACACATAATTTCAACAGCAATTGCTCGGTCACGCCATGATAACTCGTCATGATTGAGAAGAAAGAAATAGCCGTAAGAAGAGTTGATTGTAATAATAATAATAATAATAATACACTTAAACTTGTTAGCGTTCTTGACAGACAATGAAAATGAAAATTATAGCTTTACCACCTTTTTTGAGCGGATTAATAATTGGATGTAAATATTTACCGCAAAGCGAACTTATTTTTTGTCGACTTCCATTTTTTATAATAATAATAATAATAATAAATTGTCAAAGGTAATCGCAAATATTAAATTTACAAGAGTAAACTATTACCTTCCGCTTACCTTCAATTTTAGACTCGATGGATGTAAACACTGAAAAAATGTAACACCACGTGGACTCGTCGCAACAGTTATCCAACTGACCACGTCCAAAAGGAGACGAGACCATCGTCCATCCGCTTAAGGTCAATTCTGGTCGATCACTGTCACTTTATCACTTGGCGCAATCACTTCGGCGGGAATAGAAGAAACAAGTGGCAATTATGGCTAATTGAAGATTTACCGCGCGAATCCAAATTTCGTGTCGGGGAGAAATTTGTGGCGCACGTTCCAATTCGCGTCCTTCGTTCGGATGTAATGAAGTCGATGGACTTGACCGTGTGTATGTGCAAGAGAAGAGAATTTCTCTGGAAAGGGAAATTGGAAAGGTACGCTGCTCGGGTCTTCCCATTGATTGGAAGAGATGATGACGGCAACGAGGATCGGTAATTGTGTCAGCGGTACGACACCTCGTTCGCTTGTTAATTTTTACTGTCCCAGTCCAGTTTCTACTAATTATAATTGTTAGCGTAGCTTTGCAAATTAAGATATAGTTTTTGTAAAATCGGTGACGGCTCTCGGTACGGCCGGGGTAGCAGAGCTGCAGCGATCTGTATTACCACCTCTGCTACCTCGGCCATACCATGAGTCACCCTGCGAGCCGTGGTAAATTTAAAATCTGTTTATTTGAAAAAAATGTGTGCAAGAGTGTGTAAGTGTAAGGTGATTTTATGTAAAGTGAAATTTTAGAGTTACTTTCTGTTATTATTATTATTATTATTGGTATTAATAATATAATAATATTATTGTTAATAATTAATATTAATTATTAACAATAAAATTATTCTCCATCCTTTGATTAATTGAAGTTTTGCTTGATACAAACAATTTATTTAACAAGAAAAAGTAAACGTTTTGGTATTGAATATATAATAATAATATATTATTATTATTATTATTATAAAAATTGCTTGATACAAACAAGAAAAAGTAATCGTTTTGGTAAATAATTAATGTTTCCAATTTTTTCTTGATTCTTTAATTGCGTTGTGGATATTTGTAAATTTCGAGAAAACGCGTTATAGATGGAAAAACATATTTTAAGAGAATTTGGGGGAAAATACATATTTATAGGTAATTCTTTGTTGAATATAATATAATAATATAAATTTGAAAATAGGAAGCTCATTAGCGTCAAAATGAGGATATAATTGTGAGAATCGCAAAATGGGTAAAGTGAGCCTCTAACGGATGTGTTTGGCAAATGCCCAAAATAATTTTGCGGTAATTGGGTTTTGCAAACTTGGACAAATTTTTTCTCGGTTTTTAGACCTTTTATGCGACGGATAATTTTTCTTTCATTCTGCACATTGTATACATTTTAAATCTAGTGTACGTAAAACAGTTGCCAATTATTTCACCCAACCAGACGGTTCAACTCTCGAGAACATTAAGGTGGATTTATTAAATTAATTGCATTAACTTAATAAATTATTGATTGAGACTTTTCTTTATGAAGTTGGCAACAAAGAAATTGGCAGTGGTGTGATGTAAGACGAAGCTTTATTTTGGCATAGTTCTACACAAATTCTACCCGGATTACATTTTTATTATTTTAATGCCTATCCAATAAATTTTGTAATTTGAATTTAATGATTTCATTGTATGATTTATATACTACAAATTTCATAGCTCGATTTTTTTTTTCATGTTTTATTATTTTATTAATTCATTCTAATGAAATCTAAATTAAATGACTTGAGTAAACTGTTCAGAATATGCACCAATAAATTATTAGTGAAGAAAATGTGCCATTGTAATAAACGTTTTGTGTTTAAGAGCAAAAACCATTCTGAGATGAAATACCAACTCAATATCGCAATTATTAATAATTAAAAGATGATTGCTAGTTAAACGTTTTTAATTTACTTTTACGGCAAATATTTCCTGTCCGGTATTCCTGGGTAGAAAGTATTTTCCGCTCGGTTGCATGCCTTCATTAACCATCAAGTGCGGCCTTGTTACCATTAACTGGCAAACAACCGGCCAGCTGTTGGGTGAAACGAAAAAGCCAACAAAATTTGGTGAAATTTTCTAACAACTAGCAAGTTCTCTTGTAAAGTACACGTTGCAACTTTTACTTTTTGTTTAAAAGCGAAACATGTGTTTGTTAAATGAAAAATACATATGCATCACTTCTGGATAGATTAGATGATTTTTAAGTGTTACTCTTTAGTGATTCATTAAGTACATTTTTTTAAAGCCGTTTAAAACTATTTTAATTTCTTCAATTCATTTCGAGTATTTTGGTTTAGTTGTCAGGTTAAACGTTTCACCAATATGGTTGCAAAATCACAGATGCGTTACTTTTTTTAAAGTTTTTCTCTCGAGTAATTAATTTTGCTGAAAGCGATTTTCATTCCTTTAGTAATTTTGCTGGCAGGTTGGAATTGTCAATTGCTTTGTTTGCAAATCAAAGATGCATTGCTTATGAATAGAAGTCTACATGCAAAGGAATTCGTGATAAGATCAAAGAGGTAATCTTCAACTATTAACTCCACTGAAACATAAAGCCTACTAATCATTGTTGGCGCGTCCAGGAGAGACTTTAACAAATAACTATTTTTGTAAAACCTGAGCGGCCTCCAAATAGTAAATAATCCGCCACTGGAAATATTTTACCGAACGTTTATTATAATTTTTGATAAAGGGTAACGGTGGGAAAATACAGTTTTGACAACGTAATGCCTAAATTGATTCACTTGATAAATGTCATTACTAGAGAGAGAATTTTATGCATTATAAAATGTTGAAATATGTGCATACTAGAGATGGGCACACCTGCTACTTTTGAATCACGTTGCTACCTGTGATTGCTACTTTCTAATAACAGTGATTTTAAACTGTGACTATGATCAAGGTTGGTAAACATATGTTATCTATGCCACCTTGTAGTATCGTTTTCTTACAATTACGTTTTAAGTAACAGTCACAGTTTAGGTAGCAATCATGTTTTAAGTAACAATCACGTTTTAAGTCTCAGTGATTGTTAGTAGCAGTGATTTTAAGTAGCAGTGATTTTAAGTCGCAGTGACTGTAAGTAGCAGTAAAATTCGTCTATTAGTAACAGCAGCGACCTGTGATTTTTTAATACCAGTGAAAAATCACAGGTACGTGAAATATCGTCCATTCCGAGTAAAACTTAGAAAATATACAACAAATATGGATTTTTATATTGAAATATGCAAGTAAAAAATTGTCAATAAAAAAATACATACGTTTGTATAAAAATAAAAGTCACTTGCATTTATTAATGTTAATATGTAACAAGAAATGAAAAATGCCATACTTGTTGTAATTAGCAGTCTTGTTAATAAGACTACAACTAAGAAATAACTTTTTGAAAACAACTACTCATCTGGCTAATGAAACGATGAATATTGCATTATACAAAAATCGCAAATTATATTTTGCGAAAATTTAGTTTTCTCCAAATTTTCTTTTTATGGAGAGATTCGATAAATTTGAGAACTCATAAATTGCTGTTAATCGCAGGACAAATTGGCAATTAAATTGGTCGGTATTTTCTTAAATCATTAGATGTAGATTCATGCCAGTAATAGAAAATTGCTAGTGTTGCACTGTGCCATGCGACAAAATGTTAAATATTATCATTGCGTGTTAAAATATGCATTAAAATACGAAATATACATTATAGGGATAAATATGTAAAATATTCAAAAATATGCATTTCGCATAAAATCCTCTCCCTATAGTCATTACTGTTAGAAGTTAAATCTGATTATGGAAAATTATGCATTTACCATAGGCAACCAAATATACGTAGACTAACAGCTGTGTATATAATGTTGCATATATTAATTGTCTGTAGAGGCGTTATTTTACCGTACGTTTATTATATTTTTTGATAAAGGGTGGCGGTGAAAAAACACAATTTGAAAACGTAGAGCCTAAATTAATTCACTTGATACATGTCATTACTGTCATAGATAAAATCTCATTACTGTCATAAATAAAATCTGGATTATGAGAAATTATGTATTAATCGTAGGCAAACAAATACACTTAGCCAAACAACTGAGTATATAATGTTGCATATATTAATTCACATTATCTGTGTGTTTATGATAATTTTACAATATAAAATATAATTTTGAAAACTTATTGACTCACTTGATAAATGTCATTACTGTTAGAAGTTAAATCTGATTATAGGAAATTATGTATTAACCATAGGCAACCGAATATACTTAGGTATTCCCATTGATTTTCTCTTAATCAAGGTAGGACATACGTTTTAGAAATAATTACTCGCCTATAAATAACATGATGCGTTTATATAATAATGTTCAATTTTCGGTTGATATCTTTAATTGTAACATAGCACAATTTGTTAAAGCAATTATGCCCTTACTATAAAATTAAGCTTTTTTTATAGCTTGTTTGCTATATTTTTTGTCAATTAATTTGTAAGATTACTTTTGTGTCTCATGTTTCTTATTTTGTAACTTTTCCCTGTAAATGGTTAACCTGTTTTTCTGTTGGAAAATAAATAAATAAATATTTTTTCAGAGCCACCCCTTATCAAAAATTATAATAAATTTACGGTGTTAAGCTAGTGTACTCGAACTGGTGCAATAATTTATCCAATGAGCGATGTCAAATAGGCACACCTTGTTAAATTAAAATCTTTCAACTTTACAATCCACTTGTGAGCAGTGGCGTAACCAGGGGGATTCTGGGAGTTGGTTAAAAAAGGAAAGTTGTGCTACGGATTAAAAATAATAATAAATTCGGGGATTCCTTCGAAGCTGGAATTCCATTGGTAAAATTTTATTATTAAGCCTAAAATTATTTCAAACTTTTCCCTTTAGTTTTTTTTTCTATCTCCTATAATAACCGAAAAAAGTCAGTACTTTTTTATTTTATTTTTTAAATATCTAGTTACTTTTTCGAAAATTTGATTCAGCTAGAAAACTGCACTTCTTTGCCAATTCAACCATTTCTTAATATCATATAGTTAATTACTGAATAATAATATTGATCGTCTTTATTGTCCATATTAGTACAGAACAAAGGGCCAAGTTTAGCCATTAAGGGGTCACCGGCACTCGCAGTGTACAAAAAAACAAAGTAATTTTTATCATTTTTTTGAAGCCTGGTTTAAATATTTTTTGACAATTCCTTTTGTTATTCGATTAGTACACATTTCAAGTTATTACAATATTTCTTAAATCACAAAATGGTCATAAACAAGCGAGTTTGAAGTAATTCTGCGATGGGCCAACAAAAAGAAAGATCTCTTGCGGTGCCAGTCGTCATTTTGGACTCATCTCAGATCAAAAAAACCGACGGGAATCTTTAGTAAATTGCATTATTGTGTGCTGAATCGAAACTAATGTTTTTCTTGCCAAAAAAAAAAATTGTTTGTTGTTTTAACTGTCGCCATTTTGTTAAAAAATGAAATATTAAAAAGCTCCGATCCAGCACATATCAATGCAATTTACTACAGATTCCCGTCGGTTTCTTTGATCCGAGATGAGTCCAAAATGGCGATAGGCACCGCAAGAGGTCTTTCTTTTTGTTGGCCCATCGAAGAATTACTTTAAAAAACTTGCTTGTTTATGACTATTTTGTGATGTAAAAAACATTGTAATAACTTGAAATGTGTACTAAAAGGAATTGTCAAAAAATAACTAAACCAGGCTTAAAAAAAAATTCATAAAAATTACTTTATTTTTTTTGACACCGCGAGTGCGGGTGACCCCTTAAGGCTACTCTACCACTTGACCCTTAAAAACGGAACAAATATTCATGAAAATATACGAAAGAATAGATAGAGAACATCGAGAAATCTCACCCTGTATACGTATATAATATTGTTCTCGTTTTCTCTTTTCTTTTCCCAACCCACTTAAAGCATTACACGTATTAAAAATTTTAGTCGCATTTAGTTTTCCTTTTTTTGTTGTAAACGTTGGCAAGACAGTAGCAACGGAGAACATCAATTATCCGCCATAATTCGTGTTGTATCGCAAGAAAATTACAAGGCAGCCACAGTACCAATGGCATTCGCGACGGTAATTGAGAAAAATATTGTAATTACCATTTGCGTACATGCAAGTACAAAAGTGCACGTACATAAGACTGCGTCACAGGTGTCAAAGTCCAAAAATACAAGACTACGGGTTTTTCTTCATTCGATAAAGATAAGTTCGTGCAAACTTGAAAATTGTAACAATATACTACTGCCAAACCTTTTTGACGTTTGTCAAAATTTTCTGTTTCAAACACTATGTCATGACTTTTTTTACTAAAAGTTGCTCGTGAATATGTTACATCCGTTATTAATGTCCTAAATAAATAAAGTTGTGTTTTCTCTCTCTACATTTTCAAATGGTGAATCGACTTGTCGTCCCTTTGGAATGCAAAGAATTCGTGTTTGTTTTCGTAAATCCTTCTTGCAAACATTGGCGTAGGTCAACGTGGATGAACTTGAACGGATCTCTTTCTACCTCATTCCGGAAAGGTCGTGACGCAACTCTGAATAATGCAAATCCCCAACCAGAAACCATTACTAACACTACACTTAAGTAAGATTTATTTTTAGAACAATTGTTCCTCGTGAGAACCGGCTAATGATGGCAGTTACACTGTAATTTTGTCGCCCTTTATTTGTGATCAAGTCATCACAATGTTCTATTATGCAAAAGAAAATTGACAAACATTTTTTCGCAAAAACGCAGCAAATTGACAAAAACTGGATACAAATTTAAAAAAAAAACGTTGCAATTATGGCTTAATTAAAACGTGTTTTGTGATGCAAAGGTTTGCACAGTGCAAAGCTCAAAGTTACTTTTAATTGATAAAGGAACGATTACGCGGATGATTGAGGTCGTCGCAATTATTGAAGAAAAAAAAAAGGTGCCAATTATTTAAATTGATGCATCTTTAATGCATGAGCATTTTAAATGTTCGTTTCTATGGTAAGAAATTTGATGTTTGAAAATGTAAACTGAATAATCATCGTTAACACGATTTATTAGATGTAATTTCAAAAAAAAATGCCTCGAAAAAAAATTGCTATCGACTTGAAAATTTTTCCAATTTACCAAAAATGCATTCATAATTAATATTTTAAAATTAGTACTAAATTCCTGTGCTGATATTTAGAGATAAACCAACGTGAACTTTGTTTTAATTTCCAAAAAATTGTAAACATTTTGTGGCGCGAAAAAAATATATAAACAATTGCTAGCGACTTGAAAATTTTCAAATTTGCCAAAAATGCATTCGCAATTAATATTTTGAAATTAGTACTAAATACCCGTGCTGGATATTAAGAGATAATCCAACGCGAACTTTGTATTAATTTACAAAAAAATTGTAAACATTTCGGTGGCTCGAAAAAATTATATAAACAATTGCTATCGACTTGAAAAATTTCAAATTTACCAAAAATGCATTCGTAATATAATTTTTAAATTAATACTAAATACCCGTGCCGTATATTTCGAGATAATCCAACGCGAACTTTGTATTAATTTCCAAAAAAATTGTAAACATTTCGGCGCCTCGAAAAAATTATATAAACAATTGTTAGCGACTTGAAAAATTTCAAATTTACCAAAAATGCATTCGTAAATAATATTTTGAAATTAATACTAAATTCCTGTCCCGGATATTTCGAGATAATCCAACGTGAACTTTGTATTAATTTCCAAAAAATTGTAAACACTTCGGTGGCTCGAAAAAATTATATAAACAATTGCTAGCGACTTAAAAAATTTAAAATTAACCAAATTGCATTCATAATTAATATTTTTGAAGATTTTCTAATTTACAGCAGTTGTTTTCATATTTTTTAAACGTTACGCGCGATGTGCGATTTCAAAATACCGCAGGCACAATTTTGGTGCGATTTTTTTGGAAAATTATGAAGAAAGTTTTTGAGATTTTAAATGGACCATAAACTAGAATCTATTTTGAGTGAATTTGAAGATTTTCTTGTTTACAGCAGTTGTTTTCGTATTTTTTTTTTAAACGTTTCACGCGATGTGCGATTTCAAAATACCGCAGGCGCAATTTTGGTGCGATTTTTTTGGAAAATTATGAAGAAAGTTTTTGAGATTTTAAATGGACCATAAACTAGAATCTATTTTGAGTGAATTTGAAGATTTTCTAGTTTACAGCAGTTGTTTTCGTATTTTTTTTTAAACGTTTCGCGCGATGTGCGATTTCAAAATACCGCAGGCACAATTTTGCTGCGATTTTTTTGGAAAATTATGAAGAAAGTTTTTGGGATATTAAATGGACCATAAACTAGAATCTATTTTGAGTGAATTTGAAGATTTTCTAGTTTACAGCAGTTGTTTTCGTATTTTTTTTTAAACGTTTCGCGCGATGTGCGATTTCAAAATACCGCAGGCACAATTTTGCTGCGATTTTTTTGGAAAATTATGAAGAAAGTTTTTGAGATTTTAAATGGGCAATAAACTAGAATCTATTTTGAGTAAACTTGAAGATTTTCCAGTTTACAGCAGTTGTTTTCGTATTTTTTTTAAACGTTTCGCGCGATGTGCGATTTCAAAATACCGCAGGCACAATTTTGCTGCGATTTTTTTGGAAAATTATGAAGAAAGTTTTTGAGATTTTAAATGGGCAATAAACTAGAATCTATTTTGAGTAAACTTGAAGATTTTCCAGTTTACAGCAGTTGTTTTCGTATTTTTTTTAAACGTTTCGCGCGATGTGCGATTTCAAAATACCGCAGGCACAATTTTGGTGCGATTTTTTTGGAAAATTATGAAGAAAGTTTTTGAGATTTTAAATGGACCATAAACTAGAATCTATTTTGAGTAAACTTGAAGATTTTCTAGTTTACAGCAGTTGTTTTCGTATTTTTTTTAAACGTTTCGCGCGATGTGCGATTTCAAAATACCGCAGGCACAATTTTGCTGCGATTTTTTTGGAAAATTATGAAGAAAGTTTTTGGGATATTAAATGGACCATAAACTCGAATCTATTTTGAGTGAATTTGAAGATTTTCTAGTTTACAGCAGTTGTTTTCGTATTTTTTTTAAACGTTTCGCGCGATGTGCGATTTCAACATACCGCAGGCGCAATTTTGGTGCGATTTTTTTGGAAAATTATGAAGAAAGTTTTTGAGATTTTGAATGGACCATAAACTAGAATCTATTTTGCGTGAATTTGAAGATTTTCCAGTTTACAGCAGTTGTTTTCGTATTTTTTTTTAAAGGTTTCGCGCGATGTGCGATTTCAAAATGCCACAGGAACAATTTTTTGTTGGAAAATAACGAAAGAATTTTTGTATTAATTGTTTGGAGGCTCGAAAAAATTATATAAACAATTGCTATCGACTTGAAAAAATTCGAATTTATCCAAAACAAGCATTTTTACTTTCTCCGTTACGAAGTACGAGAAAGTATTGCCACCGTGATTTTTTTTTTCAAAAATTTTTTTTACGGAAATATCCCTTTTGGGGTCCCTAGATGCCATTTCAACAATTCCTGGAAAAAAAAATTGTGTGTGTGTGTGTGTGTCTGTCTGTGTGCGCTGTACCTCAAAAACTAATAGAGCAATTGATATGAAACTCTGAACATCCGTCTTATTTGATAATCTGAAGAACTGAAAAGTTTTTGGTGAAATTTCGTACACCGGAAGTGGGCGTTTACCTTGACTGTTTTTTGTTTTTTGCCAATATTTTCTTAAATATGAAAAACATCACAAACACATTTAAACAAACTTTGAAGACAACAAAGAAATGAACATCTTTTGCTTGAAAACATTTTTCATAAAATCATTTTTATTCGAGAAAAAAATTTATTATTATTTTTTAAATTTTTGGTTTATAATTATAAAACCATAATAGTTACAGCAAATTTATGTTAATAATAATTGTAGAGAATGCTAAAATGAACAACTTATAAAAAATAAGTTTTTTTCTAAATCCGTTTAGTTTTTGAGTAAACCGAGTTTTTGAATTTGAAGTGTAATTTTTCCATCTTTCATAATTTTGACGTTTTAAACGTCAGTTTCACCCGCTCGATGTACATTTAAAATATTATTTAAATTGAAACTAAGCTACGATGATACCATCAAGTCGGAGAAAGTAACATGATGGCCGCATCACCATTTTGTATTTTTTATTTACAGAAATCTTCTACGGAAAATGCAGAAACCTTGATTTTTCGAATCGCCGATCCCGAGGATGATTATTATTGATTTAATAATGCAAATTATTCAGCGACAATGGCATTGAGGTACAATTCCATTATAATAAATACACAATCACGCTGCAATTGCAAGTTTTGTTTGGTTGCGAACAAAAGTCGTTCCTAACCTTCCACGTACGAGTCACAGGTATGCCAATTATTAGAGAAATTACATTGCGAACGAGAAACTGTTGAAAATGGTTACATTTTGAGCACGTGCACTAGATTTTCGGGAAAAGTCAAACGAGTGCGGAAAAGCCTACTTTTTTATTACTACTCGCGACAAAATTCGTAATAAATCAGAAATACGTTTCAAAAAAATTGAGTGCAGAAACGAATGTAAAAGCAATAGTGCGTTTTGTAAAATTTGTAATAAATCCAAGATAAGAGGGTAGACTAACCAAGTTTTATTGTACACTGTAAAAAATGGTGATGTGGCCATCATGGTACTTTCTCCGACTTGATGGTATCATTTATATTTACGCTTTTATGGTTTGTTTTCAATTTAAATCATATTTTAAATGTACATCGAGCGTTTTGTAGACTCGGATGAAAGTGACGTTTAAAACGTCAAAATTATGAAAGATGGAAAAATTATACTTCAAATTCAAAAACTCGGTTTACTCAAAAACTAAAGGGATTTCGAAAAAAACTTATTCTTTATAAGTTGTTCATTTTGGCATTATTTACAATTATTATTCAGATAAATTAGCTGTAACTATTATCGTTTTATAATTATAAACCAAAAATTAAAAAAAAATAATAAATTTTTTTCTCGAATAAAAATGATTTTATGAAAAATGTTTTCAAGCAAAAGGTGTTCATTTCTTTGTTGTCTTCAATGTTCGTTTAAATGTTTTTGTGTTGTTTTTCATATTTAAGAAAATATTGGCAAAAAACAAAAAACGGTTAAGGTAAACACCCACTTCCGGTGTACGAAATTTTACCAAAAGCTTTTCAGTTCTTCGGATTATCAAATAAGACTTATATTTAAAGTTTCATATCAATTGCTCTATTAGTTTTTGAGTTAACGAAAGCACACTTAATTAAAAAAATAATAATTATGACTATATGTCATTTCCATTACCATCTCGTCGACGGCCTCGTTCGAAATATTTTCCAAATTACGTAAAACCTCGTGCACAGATACCATCAGCCATTAGAACAAAAAAAAAACGTACAACATCCGTTTGCGTTAATAACAATTTAATGGTTGACTTTTCAAATATTTGCCGAGAGGAAGACAGAAAGGCGAAAACAAAAATAAAAAAAAAAATCAACGAAACCCGGTATTAATAACGGCCGCGGCTAATTACCATACGTACACGTACGTGCATGCACACGTTGTCGTAGTCGAACACCTCACAATCTGATTTCAGCTATCCCCACGACCCGCGTGTGTATATATATGTATAAAAGTATCATTAATAAATAAAGAGCGGTTTTCCATCCGCACGAGTCACATTCTGCGCGAAACTTTTGTCGTCGCCGGTCAGTCAGTCAGTCAGTCAGTCGGTGTGCGACCTCAATTTTTGAGTATTGAGGAGTGCGCGAGGTTGTTTTGGAGGAGAAGATGGGACGTTAGAGGTAGCCTCTCCTAGGCTTTGTCTGTTGCTTAAGAAGAGACATAGCCTGACTGAGGTTAATTCTATATTTCCTAAATAGCAACGCAACGCAACGCAACGCGAGAAGAAAGAGAGGAAGCGGCAAATTTGGATTGTGAAGTTCGTTTTTTTTTTCTTCTTTTTTGGTGCAAGGTGATTGGATGCATGTTGCCAGGCGGCAGGACCGGACTGTACTCGAGAAAAAAATATTATTCAATCGCACTTTAAACCCGTTTTTCGCGATTGTAAAATGTTTTTTTTTTATTGCACTTATTACCTCATTGCATTCCATGTTCGTAATTGGTATGTATCTTTTCAAAATTTTATAATTTGGTGTTTTCTTTGAATAAAAGGCCTTTATTTTTCAAAAATTAAATATTCTGCTTAACACGTTCACTGCCGGTGTCATTCAAACAGATGCTAGTCAAGCCGACGACGTTTGTAATAATAATAATAATAATAATAATAATAATAAATACAGTTTATTGAAACTCATAAGAGCCACAAATGGCCATCGACCTTCTTTCAGCCTATTAACACCAGCTACATTTGTTGTTAGTTACATTATTCTTAAAATAGTTATGTTAAAAATGTTATATTACATTACATGGTATTTTAAAAATATTAAACTTTAATTTTAATTTGCAAAAAACGTCGTTTTCGGTGCGGTGACTTAAAATTAAAATTAAAAATGGTACAAGAAAAATTTGAAAATTGAAAATTTTCTTTGGTCTGAGATACACGTCCATGTGGCGTGCGGTGACTTAAAATTAAAATTAAGATTAGTACAAGAAATTTTTGAAAATTGAAAATTTTCTTTGGTTTGAGATATACGTCCATGTGGCGTGCGGTGATTTAAAATTAAAATTAAAATTGGTACAAAAAAAATTTGAAAATTGAAAATTTTCTTTGGTCTGAGATATACGTCCATGTGGCGTGCGGTGGCTTAAAATTAAAATTAAAATTGGTACAAAAAAAATTTGAATATTGAAAATTTTCTTTGGTCTGAGATATACGTCCATGTGGCGTGCGGTGGCTTAAAATTAAAATTAAAATTGGTACAAAAAAAATTTGAAAATTGAAAATTTTCTTTGGTCTGAGATATACGTCCATGTGGCGTGCGGTGACTTAACATTAAAATTAAGATTGGTACAAGAAATTTTTGAAAATTCAAAATTTTCTTTGGTTTGAGATATACGTCCATGTGGCGTGCGGTGACTTAAAATTAACATTAAAATTGGTACAAAAAAAATTTGAAAATTGAAAATTTTCTTTGGCCTGAGATATACGTCCATGTAGCGTGCGGTGGTTTAAAATTAAAATTAAAATTGGTACAAGAAATATTTGAAAATTGAAAATTTTCTTTGGCCTGAGATACACATCCTTGTGACCAGGCTCTAGTGAAAAAAAATCAAACAGATACAAATCTTAAACGAGGTGAGAACCCCAAAACACCCCATCACTAGAATTGATTGTCATTCTCAAGTGGCGCTCCTTTCTAAGAGGTGAAAAAAAAAAATACAAAAACTTATGTTACAGGTTTGAAAATTTCCAAATTAACTCAAAACTACTTCTACTTTCCAATTTTGTAAAAAAACCCAAAACACCCCATCACTAGATTCAAAGATAATCGCACCGGAATCGAATATTTTGCAATTCTCAACTTGAGCTCTTTCGCGAAAGGTAAAAAAATACAGAAACACATGTTGCGAACTTGAAAAATTCCAAATTCACCCAAAACCAGTTCCTTGTGTGCAAATTAGTCGGATTCAATTAAAATTGGCGATTTTTAATTTTTGACGAAAACTTGAAAAACCACCCAAGGGTCCCCCCTTCTTACTTTTGCTCAAAAATTGCATTTAAAATTATTTCCTGAAGAAACCACTGGTTCGATTAGCGGTTGCTATACGTCACTGGAAAGATCGCTTCAAGGCCCTTCTGAGAATGTACTTGCGCAAAAACAGATGTCTATTTTAAGCCCGTGGCGCGTTCGCAAAGAAAACTCGAAAATGGAAAAAATCGAAAAAATCAACTCTTTTAATAATCATCGCAGACTCTTATGTAATACCTTTTTCTTCATTACAAGAACGAGCAAAATCGATTGGCGTTAAAAAATTTCATCTAGAAAAAAATGCAAAAAAGTTGGCAAGTTACCATGAAAATTTTCAAAAAAAGTCGATTTTTCAGACTTTGAACGGCCGTAGCGGCTAAACGAAGAATCCAAATCGAACGCGGTTTTTAAATCTGTGCTCCTTGGGTGTAAATTAGTCGAACTCAATTAAAATTGGCATTTTTTAATTTTTGACGAAAACTTGAAAAAACTACCCAAGTGTAGTAGGTAAGTTCTGAAAAAGAGCTCTGAAAAAAGTCCTAAAAAGTCTTAAAAAAGTCCCAAAAACAGTTCTGATAGAAAAATCTTGTAAATAGTACTGGCCAATAAAGTCCAACAAAAAAATTTCCTGAAAAAGCTATCGTGAAAAGAGTCTTGAAATAGTTCTGTAAAAAGTCCCAAAAAAAAACTTCTGAGAAAAAAGACAGCCCTGAAAAAAAGTACCGAAAAATTCTGAAAAACGTCCAGAAAACAGTCTTAAAAAATATTCTGGAAAAGTCCTTAAAAAAGTCCTCGAAAAATAGTCTTGAATAAATAGAATTGAAAAATTTCTATGAAAAAAATCCCAAAAATTTCTGAAAAGAAGACCTGAAAAATAATCCTTAAACAAAATCCTAAACAAGCCTTAAAAAAGTCCCATAAGAGTTCTGAAAGAAAAATCTTGTGAATAGTCCTGGACAATAAAGTCTGAAATTTTTTTTAATAAAAGCTCCGAGACAAAAGTCTTTAAAAAGCCCTAAAAAGTCCAACAAATTTTTTTTCTGAAAAAACTGTCGTGAATAGAGTCTTAAAAAAGTTCTGTGAAAAGTCCCAAAAAAAAACTTCTTACAAAAAAAGACAGTCTTGAAAAAATGTACCGAAAAATCGTTGAACAAAACAGCCTTAAAAAAGATTCGAAAAAAATATTCTGGAAAAGTCCTTAAAAATCAGGCCTGGAAAAAGAGACCTGAATAAATAGATTTGAAAAATTTCTATGAAAAAAAAAAATCCCAAAAAGTTCTGCAAAAAAGACCGGAAAAATAATCCTTAAATAAAGGTCCTACTAAGGAGAATATGAAAAAAGTCCGAAAAAAATCCAAAAAAATAGTTTTGAAAAATTTTCATAAAAAAAATTACAAAAAGTTCTGAAAAGAAGACCTGAAAAATAATCCTTTAACAAAGGTCTTACTAAACAGAATATGAAAAAAGTCCTAAAAAATCCCAAAAAAATAATTTTGAAAAATTTTCATAAAAAAGAATTACAAAACGTTCTGAAAAGAAGACCTGAAAAATAATCCTTGAACAAAGGTCCTACTAAAAAGAATATGAAAAAAGTCCTACAAAATCCCAAAAAAATAATTTTGAAAAATTTTCATAAAAAAGAATTACAAAACGTTCTGAAAAGAAGACCTGAAAAATAATCCTTAAACAAAGGTCCTACTAAAAAGAATATGAAAAAAGTCCTACAAAATCCCAAAAAAATAATTTTGAAAAATTTTCATAAAAAAAATTACAAAAAGTTCTGAAAAGAAGACCTGAAAAATAATCCTTAAACAAAGGTCCTGCTAAAGAGAATATGAAAAAAGTACTAAAAAATCCGAAAAAAATAGTTTTGAAAAATTTTCATGAAAAAAATCCCAAAAACGGTCTTGAAAAAAGTTTAATCTTACTATGACAGCATTTTTGAAAATTCATAACTTTTGTTCTGGTGAGAATCTTTGCAACAAATAAATAATTCTGGTTAGAAAATAGTCGTAAAAGTCTCAAACAGAATAATAACATAAAATGTTTCAATTTTTTTACTGCTGAAATTTTTAATTGGTACGTAACTTTTCAAAATCTTGTGATTTTTCAACTTCGTTGCCGTTTTCATAATAATAATAATACTCATCATCATCATCATCATCATCATCATAATCATAACAATAATAAAAGGACTTTATAAAAAAAAATGGTCAAAAAAACTATAACGCCCATAGCGGCTAAACGAAAAACCCAAATCGAACGCAGTTTGCAAATCTGAGCTCCTCGTACGTCAATTAGTCGAATTAGAGATTTTGAATTTTTGATGAAAACTTGGAAAAAAGGCATAAGTAAACCCCTTGGAAATTTTGTTAAAAAAAGCAACTTTCTTAAAAATCATCGTAGACTATGAATTATACCTTTTTTTTTCATCAGAAAGACGAGAGAAATTGATTGCCGTTAAAAAATTTCAGCTATCTTCAATAGCAAAAAAATTAGTCAGTCACCATGAACATTTTAGGAAATTTAAGAAAATAATTGATTTTTCAGACTTTGATCCGCCGTAGCGGCTAAACGAAAACTCCAAATTGAACGCGGTTTTCAAATCTGTGTTCCTCGTGTGTAAATTAGTCGGATTTAATTAAAATTGGCGATTTTTAATTTTTGATGAAAACTTGAAAAACTACCCAAGGGTCCCCCCTTCCTACTTTTGCCAAAAAATTGCATTTAAAGTGATTTCTTGAAGAAACCACTGGTTCGATTCAGGGTTTCGATACGTCATTGGAAAGATCCCTTCAAGACCCTTCAAAAAATGTACTCGCCCAACCACAAATGTCAATTTTAAGCCCTTGACGCGTCAGCAAAGAAAACTCGAAAATGGAAAAAAATCGAAAACATCAACTTTTTACTATTCATCGTAGATCTTTTTGTAATACCTTATTTTTCATCAGAAAAATGAGCTAAGTCGATTGACGTTAACAAATTTCATCTAGAAAAAATTGCAAAAGAGTTGGCAAGTCACCATGAACTTTATGGAAAATTTTGAAAAAAGTCGATTTTTTTAGACATTGAACGTCCATAGCGGCAAAACGAAAAATCCAAATGGAACGCGGATTTCAAATTTGTGCTCCTTGGGTGACAATTAGTCGAATTCAATTAAAATTGGCGATTTTTATTTTTTGACAAAAACTTGAAAAACTACCCAAGGGTCCCCCCTTCTTACTTTTGATCAAAAATTGCACTAAAAATGATTTCCTGGAAAAACCACTGGTTCGATTCGTGGTTTCTATACATCACTGGAAAGATCTCATTAAGATGCTTCAGAAAATGTACTTACGCAACGACAAATGTTAATTTTAAGCCCGTGATGCGTTCGCAAAGAAAAGTGGAAAATTAAAAAAAATCGAAAAAATCAACTTTTTTAATAATCATCGTAGACTTTTATGTAATACCTTTTTTTCCATCAGAAGAACATGCTAAATCGACTGGCGTTATAAAATTTGATACAGAAAAAATTGATTTTTTGATTTCGATTTTTTTAGATTAAACGAAGAAATTCATTTAAAGAAACCCGTTCGACTCACGTGAGACGCTATTGCGAGTGCATGAGTCGACCTTGCACGTAAGATAAAAAAAAACACATTAAGAAAATGTGCAGTTAAATGCATCTTCCCATCACAATTAAAAATAGTCTTCACGTAACGTTATTTCCATTCCCCCATCATCAGGACTGTATCGAAAATGACTGCAATTACATCCAGGCAAGGACGTTCCTGGTAATGAACAAGGAAATATTATCTTGAGGTGGAATCGGTTATCGGAAACAAAGATATTTATTTTTATGCAGTGTTATGTAAGACGGCGTGATGCATCCATGCACGTTGTGTGTGTGTGTGCATGTTGGAAGATTTTCTGAGCAAGGTTTTCCTGGCATTGGATGTTTGTGGTCACAATTCTTTTTTTCTTTGAAGTTTATTCAATTGTTTAATTAATGGAAATCCTGATGTAAACGGAGTTAAACAAGGCATTGGTGTTCTTTTATTTTTACTCTGTGTTTTAACCCTTTGCACTCGTATGTCGTCTTATTGTCACCAAAATACGCTTTGTCACTAATAAATACGAGTGCAAAGAGTTAAACCTTTTTTTACCAAAAAAAAAAACAGCTACCTTCAACTTTAGCCACACTATATTTATTGTAAATTCGGTTTTAGCGAAGATTTTTTTAATTTTTCCGAAAACACATCGATAAATTTGAATTAAATTTTCAGTAGTAATATAACAAGAGGGTGGGAATAAATTGAAAATAATTTGACAGCTTGTTGCCAGGCAATAATTATTGCAAGAATGAGAGAAATCTGTCAAATTATTTTCTAATTTATCGAACAAACAGTCTGTTTCGCACGTAATGACTTTTTATTAAAAAAATATTTTAAATTCCCGCAAATTTTCAACAAAAATGCAAACCAACTCACCGTAGTCGCACTGGACTGACGGTTATTAATTAAGAAGGAGTGGCAGTGGAATAGGTCAGGATCAAGGATTATCGCGAGGAATCCGGATAGTAACATAATAAATAAATAAACGAAAATTCGCCGGGGAAATACCTCATCATTTTTCCGATTGAAATTTATTTTGGGATTTTCGCATTTTGCGAAGCAGAAATTTAGATGTGAAATTCCGGAAAAACCAGTAAAAACCTGTTTGATATTTTTCTTTTGTTTTATAGCTACATGTGTCTGGAATGTTTTCTGAGAAATTCATTAAAATTCTTGAAGGATTTTTCGAGAAAATTAAGAAAATCGAGTCGAGAGTTAGCATTTTGCGAAGCAGAAATTTTGATGTGAAATTCCGGAAAAATCAGTAAAAACCTGTTTGGTATTTTTCTTTTGTTTTATAGCTACATGTGTCAAGAATGTTTTCTGGGAAATTCATTAAAATTCTTGAAGGAGTTTTCGAGAAAATTAAGAAAATCGAGTCGAAAGTTGGCATTTTGCGAAGCAGAAATTTTGATGTGAAATTCCGGAAAAACCAGTAAAAACCTGTTTGATATTTTTCTTTTGTTTTATAGCTACTTGTGTCGGGAATGTTTTCTGAGAAATTCATTAAAATTCTTGAAGGGGTTTTCGAGAAAATTAAGAAAATCGAGTCGAAAGTTTGCATTTTGCAAAGCAGAAATTTTGATGTGAAATTCCGGAAAAACCAGTAAAAGCCTGTTTGGTATTTTTCTTTTGTTTTGTAGCTACATGTGTCGGGAATGTTTTCTGAGAAATTCATTAAAATTCTTGAAGGATTTTTCGAGAAAATTAAGAAAATCGAGTCGAAAGTTGGCATTTTGCAAAAGCAGAAATTTTGATGTGAAATTCCGAAAAAACCAGTAAAAACCTGTTTGATATTTTTTGTTTGTTTTATAGCTACATGTGTCGGGAATGTTTTCTGAGAAATTCATTAAAATTCTTGAAGGAGTTTTCGAGAATATTAAGTAAATCAAGTCGAGGGTTAGCATTTTGCGAAGCAGAAATTTTGATGTGAAATTCAGGAAAAACCAGTAAAAACCTGTTTGATATTTTTCTTTTGTTTTATAGCTACATTTGTCAGGTATGTTTTCTGAGAAATTCATTAAAATTCTTGGCGGAGTTTTCTAGAAAATTAAGAAAATTTAGTCGAAAGTTAGCATTTTGCAAAAGCAGAAATTTTGATGTGAAATTCCGGAAAAACCAGTCAAAACCTGTTTGGTATTTTTCTTTTGTTTTATAGCAACATGTGTCTGAAATGTTTTCTGAGAAATTCATTAAAATTCTTGAAGGCGTTTTCGAGAAAATTAAGAAAATCGAGTCGAAAGTTAGCATTTTGCAAAAGAAGAAATTTTGATATGAAATTCTGGAAAAGTCAGTAAAAACCTGTTTGATATTTTTCTTTTGTTTTACAGCTACATGTGTCTGGAATGTTTTCTGAGAAATTCATTAAAATTCTTGAAGGAGTTTTCGAGAAAATTAAGAAAATCGAGTCGAGAGTTAGCATTTTGCGAAGCAGAAATTTTGATGTGAAATTCCGGAAAAATCAGTAAAAACCTGTTAGATATTTTTCTTTTGTTTTATAGCTACATGTGTCTGGAATGTTTTCTGAGAAATTCATTAAAATTTTTGAAGGCGTTTTCGAGAAAATTAAGAAAATCGAGTCGAAAGTTAGCATTTTGCAAAAGCAGAAATTGTGATGTGAAATTCCGGAAAAGACAGTAAAAACCTGTTTGATATTTTTCTTTTGTTTTATAGCTGCATGTGTCTGGAATGTTTTTTGAGAAATTCATTAAAATTCTTGAAGGAGTTTTCGAGAAAATTAAGAAAATCGAGTCGAAAGTTAACATTTTGCGAAGTAGAAATTTTGATGTGAAATTCCGGAAAAACCAGTAAAAACCTGTTTGATATTTTTTGTTTGTTTTACAGCTACATGTGTTTGGAATGTTTTGTGAGAAATTCATTAAAATTCTTGAAGGAGTTTTCGAGAAAATTAAGAAAATCGGGTCGAAAGTTAGCATTTTGCAAAAGCAGAAATTTTGATGTGAAATTCCGGAAAAACCAGTAAAAACCTGTTTGATATTTTTTGTTTGTTTTACAGCTACATGTGTTTGGAATGTTTTTTGAGAAATTCATTAAAATTCTTGAAGGAGTTTTCGAGAAAATTAAGAAAATCGAGTCGAGAGTTAGCATTTTGCAAAGCAGAAATTTTGATGTGAAATTCAGGAAAAACCAGTAAAAACCTGTTTGATATTTTTCTTTTGTTTTATAGCTACATATGTGTGGAATGTTTTCTGAGAAATTCATTAAAATTCTTGAAGAAGTTTTCGAGAAAATTAAGAAAATCGAGTCGAAAGTTAGCAATTTGCAAAAGCAGAAATTTGATGATGTGAAATTCCGGAAAAACCAGTAAAAACCTGTTTGATATTTTTCTTTTGTTTTATAGCTACATATGTCGGGAATGTTTTCTGAGAAATTCATTGAAATTCTTGAAGAAGTTTTCGAGAAAATTAAGAAAATCGAGTCGAAAGTTAGCATTTTGCGAAGCAGAAATTTTGATGTGAAATTCCGGAAACACCGGTAAAAACCTGTTTGGTATTTTTCTTTTGTTTTATAGCTACATGCGTCTGGAATGTTTTCTGAGAAATTCATTAAAATTCTTGAAGGAGTTTTCGAGAAAATTAAGAAAATCGAGTTGAAAGTTGGCATTTTGCGAAGCAGAAATTTTGATGTGAAATTCCGGAAAAACCAGTAAAAACCTTTTTGATATTTTTTGTTTGTTTTATAGCTACATGTGTCGGGAATGTTTTCTGAGAAATTCATTAAAATTCTTGAAGGAGTTTTCGAGAAAATTAATCAAAAGTTTTGTCTAGAAATCTAGTGGTAAGCTATTGTTTTTTTTCTTTTGTTTTATAGCTACAAATATCGCAAAAAATACAATGACATAACCAAACTGTTAGTAACTTTTTGACCACCAACAAAAATGTCACCCTAGCAAAGCCTACTGCGGCGAGATTAAATGTTTTTTTGAGAAAACCCATCTTGTTTAATTCAAACGATAAAAAACGTGTTTTTCCTCAATGCATATGAATCACACTTAATTGAATTAAATGAAGTTGTATACAAGCCTCGCAAATGCATGCAAACATTTCCAGAACCGTTTATTTCGTATAAACACTGCAACAACAAAAAAAAAAACGAAACGAATGGCAGGTATCTAAGGATCGCGAGTCCTTGGCGAAAATAACGTCATCGCGTCAGACAGTCGCCTGGAATATTGGACTCGTATAAATACAATTAATTGCACTTTTTATCGCTTCGTTTGTGTGTATACCTCGTTCTTTTTTTTTTCTTTCAATCTCGAACTCATTATAAATTTAGCTTTTGGTTAGGTATACGTTTCCTAATTATCTGGCGCCTCTAGGACTGCACGCCAAAACCGCAAGAGCTGCCGTACTTTAGGGTATCATTTTTGCACACGCACGACAAGCCTATAGTAGGTAATTGCCGATCATTACATAATTATTCCTGATTGGATTGTGTGTGTGTGTGCAAAGTTCAACCACATTTGGTTTTTTTTGTCTCCGGTTAAACGATTCAATCTATGCGAATCTTGACGTGAAAAATGTTGTCTATTTCGACCATAAGATATTTATGAAATTATGTTTTGCTCTTTCGTTGCTTCAAATAACTGAGAACACCAAATTTTCAATTATGTAGTTTCGTTTTTCTAGTTCGTTTTGCTGTTGCCTATTTCAGTTATTATAAGATGTGAGCCAGTCATGTCTGAGATTAAGTCATTTTTTGAATACAATTCAATTGAACTAATCTGTAATAATATGCGACATACCTCATTTATCTCGCAGCCAACTCTGAAACAAAATTTTTTGGCTCACACGATAGAAGCGAAATGCCGTATGTCATAATATTATATAAACGTCAGATTTTTAAATGAATTATTAAAATGTACAATTATTCACGAAATAATTCATTAAAGATTTTTCTCAGGTAGTATTACGCTTGTCTAACTATTATTACTTTAGAGCCAATACACCTTTTTTCTAGTTCGGTTCGTTGTTGCCTATTTCTGTCATAATTAAAGTGGAATAAGATATGTCAGAATTTACGTAAACGTCAGTTTTTTTTAAATTAATTCGGAAGGGTTTGTAGAATGAATTATTAAAATATATTTCTTTACAAAATACAACTCTTCGAAGATTTTTCTCAAGTTTCATTACTTCAGAGCCAATTCTCAAGTGGAACCTCCCATCAGAACCGATAGAACCATGCTCTTTGTCATTTTTTCGAAACCCGCTTAGCATGTTGTTATTGTCAATATTGAACGATACAGGCTACGACCTCTAATGACTTTTTTTTAATTTTCAGATAATTATAGCAACAAACAAACAAACAATATCGTTCCTGGTGAATTAGAACGTTGTCGCCGGAATGCACGAGACTTTCCACATACTTTAACATTTATTTAAATGGGCCGATGGGAAAAAAGCGGGCACGGCAACCGGCGCATATTGTGATACTGCACGCGGACCACTGCAGACGGCCAGCTGGGTCTCGTGGCGCCTGGCAAGGCCTTGCGACCGACCGCGACCTTCACAATCCTCGCAGGAATCCCAAGAATTCGGACCAAAGACGCCTCCGTCGTCGCCCGAGACCAGGAAGACGGCGCGAGCGACTGATGTAATCCTTCTATCCCGGATAATGGCGAAATATGCGAAAATGCGCGGAATGCGCCAGGAAGAGATTTTGACCCATTGGCTTCTATAGTTGGCAACCTTGGTGGGATAATAGGATGTGACTTTTATTGGTCTAGTAATTTATTTAAATAGAAACTTTTTTTTTACAGAAAAATCCGTACATTCATTTAAATTTAAAATCAGTTAACGCCCGCACACCTAATTTGGAAATTTAGGTAGCCAGAGGTGAATTCTTTGAAGGTCGAGAACAATTGGAGATGATTATGGTAAAGGCTTCTAAGAAACAAAAAAGTTCATTTATTCCCGCACGCCTAATTTAGAAGCTGTGAAGAAAGCCTTTAACCCGCCAATGGTGACCCTACCACGCGCGGGGTTTTTTCTGGTAGGGCCGAGGAACAAGAGGTGGTAATACAGATAGGTGCGGTCTCTGCAACTGACCCTACTTATCTATATTGCCACCCTTGTTACCTGGGCCGTACCAGAAAAAAACCCGCGAACCGTCACTGGACCCTACTGGTCTGTGAGACCGGGTGTGTCGAATAACTGTATTCTCCGTTATTGTTTTTTGTTGCAATTTCGAGTATCTGCCGCATTGCAGAGCTTAAATTGATTAAATATCTTTGTTTTATTGACAAAGAAATATAAAAAAAAACATGAAGACGTTTCGAAAAATCTTCAATTGAAAACCCCGGTGCGTGAGACCGGCGTCACCATTAAATTTGCCTCACCAATGGCGGGTTAAGAAACAAGAAAATCCATTTATGTAAATCAGCGTTTTGTAACTTGAGGATGATGGGTGGGCCCTATCCCACCTTCCAAACAGTTGGTGTAGGTACTGTGGATGGTAACGAGGGTGGTTCCACGTTCAAATCCTCAAAACACAAACGAGGGTTTTACAAATGTAAATAAATTAATAATCAAAGAATCTAACAGTTTTTCTTTGTTGTGTTTCAACAAACAAATGTATTTATAGAAATTCTGAGCAGTAATCAAAGGGTATTTCCTGTAGAAACCACTGGTTCGATTCAGGGTTTCTATACGTTACTGGAAAGATCACTTCAAGACCCTTTAGAAAATGTAGCCGCCCAACCACAAACGTTAATTTCAAGTCTGTGACGCGTCAGCAAAGAAAACTCGAAAATGGAAAAAATTGTAAAAATCAACTTTCTTAATAATCATCGTAGACCTTTGTGTAGTACCTTTTTTTTCATCAGTAGAACGAGAGAAATCAATTGGCATTAAAATAATTCATCTAGAAAAAATAAAAAAAAAGTTGGCAAGTCAACATGAATTCATGGACAATTTTGAAAAAAGTCGATTTTTTCAAACTTTAAACGGCCATAGTGGCAAAACGAAGAATCCAAATCGAACGCCGATTTCAAATCTGTGCTCCTTGGGTGCCATTTAGGAGGATTCAAATAAAATTGGCAATTTAAATTTTTGACGAAAACTTGAGAAATCATCCAAGGGTCCCCCCTTCTTACTTTTTACCAAAAATTGGCTTTGAAATGATTTCCTGAAGAAACCACTGGTCCGATTCGGGGTTTCTATACGTCACTGGAAAGATCACTTCAAGACCCTTTAGAAAATGTACCCGCCCAACCACAAACGTCAATTTTAAGTCCGTGACGCGTCAGCAAAGAAAACTCGAAAATGGAAAAAATCGCAAAAATCAACTTTCTTAATAATAAACGCAGATCTTTATGTAATACCTTTTTTTTCATCAGTAGAACCTCCTTAATAATCATCGTAGGCCTTTATGTAATACCATTTTTTGATCAGAAGAACGAGATAATGGGTTGCCTACTACAAGTACCAATATATCCCCTTTAAAAACAAATCAACAATATGTAATTTATTTCTATAAAAATACCAATTAAATTAAGAGTTTTAATAAATTGACACGATGCATGTGTTAGTTTATACCTTGTACATTGGGTTGTCTACCTCAACTTCAAACATTTTTAATAAATGCACACAATGCATGTGTCTGTTAACACTTTGTATATTTGTTTGCCTACCATAATTAACAACATATGCCCTGTTATAAAATCAACAATATGTAACTTGTTTCTACTAAAATACAAATTAAATTAAGAGTTTTAATAAATACACACAATGCATGTGTAAGTTAACGCCGTGTATATTGGGTTGCCTGCAACCACCAACATATCCTTTTTTTAAATCAACAATATGTAACTTGTTTCTATAAAAATCCAAATTAAATTAAAAGTTTTAATAAATTCACTCAATGCATGTGCATATTGGGTTTCCCACTACAACCACCAACATATCCCTTTTTAAAAAATTAACAATATGTAACTTATTTATTATAAAAATGCAAATTATTTAACAGTTTTAATAAATTCACATAATGCGAGTGTTAGTTAACACCTTGTACATTGGGTTGTCTACCACAACTGCCAACATTTTTAATAAATTCACACAATGCATGTGTAGGTTAACGCTTTGTGTACTGGGTTGCCTACCTATAATTAACAACATTTGCCCTGTTATAAAATCAACAATATGTAACTTGTTTCTACTAAAATACAAATTCAATTAAAAGTTTTAATAAATACACACAATGCATGTTAAGTTAACACCGTGCGTATTGGGTTGCCTACAACCACTAACATATCCCTTTTTAAAAAATCAACAATATGCAACTCGTTTCTATAAAAATCCAAATTAAATTAAAAGTTTTAATAAATTCACACAATGCATGTGTAAGTTAACACCGTGTATATTGGGTTGCCACAGCCACCAACATATCCCTTTTTAAAAATTTAACAATTTGTAACTTATTTATTATAAAAATGCAAATTATTTAACTGTTTTAATAAATTCACACAATGCGTGTATTAGTTAACGCCTTGTACATTGGGTTGTCTACCTCAACTTCCAACATTTTTAATAAATTCACACAATGCATGTGTAGGTTAACACTTTGTATGTTAGGTTGCCTATCATAATTAACAACATATGTCCAATTATAAAATCAACAATATGTATCTTGTTACTACTAAAATACAAATTCAATTAAAAGTTTTAATAAATACACAAAATGCATGTGTAAGTTAACGCCGTGTATATTGGGTTGCCTACAACCACCAACATGTACTCTTCAAAAAAATCAACAACATGTAACTTGTTTCCATAAAAATGCAAATTAAATTAAAAGTTTTAATAAATTCGCACAGTGTCGGTTTCAAAGGGGGAGTAATCGGGTAATTACCCCCCCCCCCCCCTTGCCTATTTTTCGCTTACAAATTTTTATTGTTAAAAGTTACCGATATTCCATATTCCAAACAAGTAATATAACCGGTAAATTTTTCCAACGCATTAAAACGTTGGAAAAGGATAGGGAGATTTAATGGAACAGGTATATGAGAGCGGAAGCACCAGTTTATTTATCCTTGAATTCGCACAATGCATGTGCAGGTTAACACCTTGTATATTGGGTTGCGCACTACAACCACCAACGTGTTCCTTTTTAAAAAATTAGCAATATGTAACTTATTTTTATAAAAATGCAAATGCATTAACAGTTTTAATAAATTCACACAATGCGTGTACAGGTTAACACCTTAAAAGTATACAAACAAAGCACTGCAATCAAAATAGCCGAAGCAGCGTTCATCAAACAAAGACGAACATTCAGCGTAAATGAAAATAAACATGTTGACAGTTGAAAATACTGACGAACGCGCGCCCCTTGATTGCAAAATTTAACTTTTTAGGCAAACAGAGTATATGACAGATTGTGGACAACTACAATCGAAATATCGCGATTAGCATTTCGTGGTAACAAAGATCAAAATCCAGATGTCGCTTTCCATAGAATGCGGACGTAGACGAGAATATCACAAACAAAGCACTGCAATCAAATTAGCCGAAGCAGCGTTCATCAAAGACGAACATTCAGCGTAAATGAAAATAAACATGTTGACAGTTGAAAATACCGACGAACGCGCGACGATTTATTGCAAAAGTTAACTTTTTAGGCTAACAGAGTATATGACAGTTTGGATGGACAACTACAATCGAAATATCGCGATGAGCACTTCGTGGTAACAAAGATCAAAATCCTGATGTCGTCCTCCATAGAATGCGGACGTAGACGAGAAACTAAGTTAGAACCCTTGCTATGACAAATGGCGCTTTTCATAGATTGCGAACATAGATAAGAAACTGAGCTAGAACCTTTGGCATGACAAAATGGCGATTTTTATAAAACGCGGACATAGATGAGAAATTGAGCTACAGCCGGACAGATTTCTCGTGGATTGGAAGGTCGGATGCGCACTGGCAAAGTGGAGGGGACCTCATTCCAGATGCACGCCTATTTGTTGTTTTAATGGTATAGTCTGTTGTAAAAGTTTTTAAATACACCGTATTAAATGGTATTCATTACAAAGACGTGTGGCGCTGCGTATAAATTGTGTTACTGACTGCATTTGGCCGTAAACAATTTCCCTTCGAGCCGACCCACCGTGCGCGACCACGCCTTTTCGGTCCACGAGAAATCCGTACGGCTGTAGAACCTTTACTATGATAAAATGGCGCTTTTCAAAGAATGCTGACAAAGATGATAAACTAAACTAGAACCTGTGCCGTGACAAATGGCGCTATTCATAGAACATGTGCATAGATGGAAAACTAACCCATACAATTGTATTTGATAACAGAGCATGGAATAACAGGAAGCGACAAGGCATGTTGATAAATTAGAATCGATAAGCGCCATCTGTGAGTAGCGGCGTGAACTAACACCAACGTCACCACCGTCGCGAGAACATTTTGTCAACCGCTGATCTACAACATAACCTCTCTTGCGTGAACCATTCAACCGAACGTACGGCCGTATTCGGTCGCTCTCTTTTCAATAAGCATCTGCGACAAGGGAGCGCGCGACGTACGTCTCAGCTTACGATCCGCGACGGTGAAACTTGGCTGTTTGGCCGATAACTTGTGATCGTCTCTGGCAATATGGATGAAACGACAATAAGCACGGCCGTGGCAGCATTAAAATTAAGCGAGAAAGAGTGCCCAATTAGTCCTGAGGTGAGTGAGCGTCACGTTTGCCCGTTGTTCCGTTCGAACCGTCCGAGCGTGTTAACCAGTGTGTGTGTGAGCGCCTTTCCAATTCTCCACTTGTTACCTGTTACCTAGTTCTCCGCGAGAATTCAGGTCAGAAGTTCAATTGATATTGTGAACGATCCACTGTTTTCGTTAGTGTACCTGCACAGGCGATATGGTCGCCACTGCGGAGGTTCCGACTCCAGTAAGTTTAATGGAAGTGTGTGTGTGTGTGTGCGAACGGAGTGTTAACGAAAAGTTTAAATCCTTCGCTCGTGATGTTTTGGAGGGATCTTCGGGGAGCTTTAATCTCTCCTTTGGGTTTGAGAGAATGGGTGCTCGAAGATGCAATGTATAGTGGTCTTCTAGTTTACACAGTCTAGCCTTGGATTTTATCTTTAATGATGGGTGAAAAGATTTCGGCAAAGTCTTCCTGTTACGGCTCCCAACGGCTGACCCCTCTGTGGGCGCCACTTGTTGCAGTCATCGCTTGTGCAAAGGTTAACTTAAGTTGTTTATACTTGAGGCTTCTACTTCGTTATACATTTTATATAATAAATAAATAGTATATTATTAAAAAGTGAGAAAGTTGTGTAATTAAAACGATTAACGTTTATTTTTGTATTTTATCAAGTCTAGAATCCCATTTTAAACACAATTTGTTTATAAAAATTATTTGTAAGACTCACAGAAACTGAAAATGATTAGATTTATATTTTCTTAAAAAAATTATTTTTTTATTTTTATAAGTCTAGAATCCCATTCTGAACACTATTTGGTTATAAAAATTATCTGTGAGACTTACAGAAACTGAGAAAAAGTAATTACCTAAAGAATTTTCTGTTTGGAAATTGCGGCAGTTCGCTGACAAAAAACGAATCGTAACCATAGTAACAACTAAAGTGTTTGGCAACGAAACCGCTATCATTTGATTGGACGTCACCTGTTGGGCAATGAAACCGCTATCATTTGATTGGACGTCACCTGTGGAGAAAATGATTCGGCCGAGTAATGGACAACTTTCCCAATCAAAAACGATTTAACAATGTTTATATTATTTAATAAGATGCGAAAAACACTATTGCTTCGTTTATATAACTTTTAAACCTAAGTGTTGCTATAAAATGAGAAATGCGATATTTTTCGTCTTCTACGATTTAAGCGTCTCCAAGAGACTACAATTAATAAATCATCTACTGAAACAACTACTTTCCTGGCTAGTACCACGACGAATATTGAATGATACTTGATACTTAATGATGATTGAATTTATCAAATTTTAGAAGCCCATTGTTGAATGATCGAAAATATCTCTTGTATTGATTTCATGCTCAGGACGTTTACATAAAATTGATGGAATGTTCCAAATTGATTCCATCCACTGAAACTTCTTCAAGTGTTGCTATTGTTCAGAGAAAAATGTAAAACAACTCGAGACCCATTCGCTAAATGTCTTCAGACAGATTGCACCGTAACTTTAACACGTTCGCTGCCGCCGACGCGCTAGCGCCTCCGAGTTTACACTTGCGTAAATGCAATCCCAATTGCGGTGGCAGCGAACGTGTTAAAAAAATCAATTTATTTTACTCCAAACTCATGCTTTGACATGCTTCAGCCAAATCCACCAAATATGTTCTTCTCTTGTTACTAACCGCAATATTTTAGATTCTTTGTAACAAGACGTTCAGATGCCATAAATAAAAAATGAAAAGTGCTGTATTTTTTTTCTTTAAACGGACATAAGCGTGTGTAATCTTCCAATTTCCCCTCCGAATAATTATTTTCATCGGTGCGTTTGGTGCTTCAAAAATTGTGTAGACTTTTAAGCTTGTTTTCCTCATGCTAAATAAAGTTTTATTCAATTCAACAATCCTGCACGGTTTCGATTGGAAAAAGAGATTTAATTGCAGGAGCCGGCGGAAGCCACTGAACCGGAGAGCGCGAGACCAACCTCGACGTCCGAATATGACAGCGGGGAGGCGGAGAGCTACAGCGACGACGGCGGCGAGCAGGTCGACCAGTCGAGGCGGTCGCACAACAGCGAGACCGACAGCGATCCGAGCGTCATACTGGAGCGCGAGGAGGGCGACGGCCAGGAGAGCGCGCCCGCCCGAAAGATAGACGACGACGAGGACAAGAAGAATCCCCAGTACATACCGAAACGGGGCACCTTCTACGAGCACGACGATCGGACAGTAGAAGAGTTAGTACTTGAAATTTTATATATGACTAGACTTCCTTGATAAGAACTGAGTACAACATGATATAAATTTAATAAAACGAAATATATCCTGAATATGTGAATATTCAGGCTATATTTTTATATTTTATTTATTAACAAATGCCCACGTTTTCAATTTAATTTTTTACGGTTTACGACTTTCGTCACAGTCTCCGAATGAAAACCAGATTGTGAAATATGAAACAGTCCGTGTGGAGAAAATTCAAACAGTTTCTACGGTTTAACTTTTTAGTGATGATGAAAATCCCGAAGAGAAAGAGAAGACGGACAAGGACGGAAAGAAGAAGATCTGGACGGACAAGAAGGAGAAGTGGAACCACGACAAGTTCAACGATAACGAGCAGGCCCCGAAGAGCAGGGCCGAGCTGATCGCGATTTACGGCTACGACATCAGAAACGAGGACGGTCCGCCGAGGGCGAGGAGGAGGAGGCGTTACGGGTGAGTAATTTTCCGTCGAATAATTTTACGCCAAACCAAACACGTCCATTTCGTTAATTGATGAAATGGAGGCGCCGCTCGACCTCGACACTTGCTGGAATTAATGTGCTTACGTTAATTGATCATATCGGATGTTGACTTGGCGGACGCAACATAGGAAATCGCATGTTAATTTTCAAGTGTTCAAATATTGGCTCCCCTATTTATTTTAGAGACAAAATGCGTTCAACTTTTTTGTAGAGGGAAAAATTCTGATTTTATTAACGTTCACGTTTGCCACTTTAATTTTCTCTAAGTTGAAATAATTAAGAAAAAGTAATGTGATTTTATAAAAAATAATGGTATGCCATGGAATTGAAACAACAATTGCAGATATCAAAATGGCACAACATATCGTTGTCATTTGAGTAAAATAAACATTGTCGAAATGATTTACACAACACAAGAAAAAAATCATCCTAATTAAGTTGTATTATGCAGACCAGAGTTATCAGGAACTTTGCAATATTCTTTCTATCCAGTTTCCAGACAGACCGATACCTGATGAAACCACTAGTCAACGATAGGTAAGCAAGTTTGAAGATAGGGGAACAGTTTTGAATAACTGCAAGTGTGAAGATAAGAACATTCAAGAACGAGATCCAGCAAGACACAATCAAAAGTAATTAGATATTTTGCTGCCCGTCGAAGAAAATGCGAGAAAAATAGGAGTCCTGTTGAATATAAATCATACAAATGCTTTTAAGGTTTTAAAGAAACCCAAATTTATTTCTTTGAAGTATGAGTGCCACCAAGAATTAAGAGAGGGTAGTGTAAATCATTTCGAAAACATTTAATTTAACGAAATGACAGCGATATGTTGTGCCATTTTGATATCCGTAGTTGTTGTTTCAATTCCATGGCAAGTCATTATTTTTATAAAATCACATTATTTTTTCTTAATTATTTCAACTTAGAGAAACGTGAAGTGTTAAGTGTGAACATAATAAAATCAGAATTTTCCCCTCTACAAAAAAGTTTAATCCATTTTGTCTCTAAAATACATAGGGGAGCCAATATTTGAACACATGCGATTTCCTATGTTGCGTCCGCCAAGTCAACACCCTGTATATACCTTTATTTGGCAAAAATTTACATTAATGTGCATTAATTTTATAAAGCAATACATTATATGTAAGTGGAAGACAATTTGGCTAGAGATCCGCGGTCTTTCGGCCTCGATTGATCATTTTTGTGCACATAAAATAATGGAATTTTATGTAAAATAAAAAAAACCTGTTCGCGACTCTGTCTTACTAACACCACAAGCAAATGACTTATTGAAATTTATTTATTTTTTATGTAGAATGTAATACGGAAGATCCAATTAATTTCATCGGGGCCATCAACCTCTCTCGTGCTCGTGCTTCCATGAAGGTCAATGGTGAATTGTAGTTTATACAATTTTTTACCATTTTAAGTACCATTATTTGTACCATCAACCGCGACCGGGTGATTAAAAAAAGTAGAGAGTGGGGACTCGTAGCTCAGTCATCAAAATTTAGCCAAGGAAGCAACGCCACTGCACTTACTGCCATATAAAGGAAACTAGACGAGACAACAGTTGAAGAATAACGAGTTCAAATTGTGCATTATGTTTAAGGCACTCAAAAATACGAATAATAGTAATTTACGTAACAAGTTCCGAAAGTGATATTTTACGGGATGAGTGGGAAGTTTCCAGGACGAGCCGTAGGCGAATCCTGCGAGTCCCGTAAAATCTCTTTTGGAACGTGTTACGTACAACATTTTTTCTGCAGCCATTTTTTATGTTAAAAAAGCAAAAACACACACGAAGGTTATATGACAAGCGCTGTCATAATTAAATATGTAGTTGATGTTTTTGTCATATACAGGGTGTCCCAGAAGTCGACGTCAAGCCGAAATCTTTTAACAGACAAAGTCATGAGAGTTATCAGAAAAATATTTAAAAAAATCCAAATAATGTATTTAAAAAATTATGGCCATTTAAAAAAAACGAGAAAAAAGGAAAAAGTTTATTGTAAGCTAGTAGAAAATTTAGCTGAGTTAAGGCAAAGATTAACTCAAGCGGCTGAATCAATTAAGAACGGAAGACTCACCCATCGGATAACAAGATCATTTTTAAGAAGATGTCGAGCCTGTATTGAGGCTGAAGGAAGGCAGTTTGAACATTTTTTGTAATTTTAATTTATGTTAAACATTTGTTATACTTGTAATAAATCAAAGACCGTCACAGGCTGTAGATTTTCTCGTTTTTTTTTTAAATGGCCATAATTTTTTAAATATATGATTTGGATTTTTTTTATATTTTTCTGATAACTCTCATGACTTTGTCTGTTAAAAGATTTCGTCGACTTCTGGGACACCCTGTATACGCAAAATCGTCCCAAAAATAACTACTTTCGGTACGATTTATGTAAAGTGGTACTTTCGATTTAATAAATCACACCGAAAGTTTTATTTTCACATTCAATTTAATATTCAGGCTTGTGTACAACATTTTTAAATCCGCAGGTATTGTATTTATTAAAGGCGGCACGGGTCTGACAGACATTCCAATTAATCAAGTTATAAACTTGACCTGGTTATCCGTATAAGAATAAAATTTCAGCAACTTTCACCAATGTGATTTCATTGATACACTTCTTAAACGAATTGAGACACTTAACACAAGACTTTCTAAAATTTGTTTATGGTATATTTTCACATTGTACTATGTAAAAAAAACAATGCAGGTAGAAAACATGGGTACTTTCATTTACAATGTTTCTGTGTGATTTCTTGAAATTTTTATACAGGACGGCAAATGTAACTTGCCGTTGCGCAGTGGCAAAATTGTGAAGAGTTCGCGCGCCTGGTACATTCATTTTCAAAAGTGACAGTGCATTAATTATGTGGAGGAGAGCGCCCAATAGAGTTGTAAATGAATAGCGCACGCGAAGAATATGTGCTTGTTTATCACAGAGACTGTACTCGGCCGGCTGTAGAAAGAGAGCTTTCGCTTGCTGTTTGCGCGTCTGGCCAATTTACATTTGCCGTCCTGTATCTTAACCCATTTTTGGCCGAGATTTAAAAGATATGTTTCTCTTAATCAAGTAATTAATATTTCAAAACAGAGAGATTATTTTTCGCTTTCTGTCAATAAATAATCACTGAACGTACTTATTGGAATAAAATAGTCATAGATGGCGCTGACGATATTCTAGATATAATTTCAAGAGACACTTTAAAACAGAATGTAGAACTGTAGGCATATGTGTGTTAACATTAATAATTTTTACAGCACTCACGCATGATGCATAATATACAATTTTTTGGGTGCAGCTTACGATTCGTGAAAATTTGTACTCTTTAAACTCTGTCCTTGAAAACTTGCAAGTAGCGGAGCATAAGGATACCCTTCTCGCTGTTTCTCTCGCCATGCTCGCCTATAAAAATTCACTGGCTGAAAATTTAGAATCACGAACAATTTTTTTTTTCTGTCTGCTCAGTCGTGGACCCAATAAATACACCAGAAATTGGGAGGACGAGGACGCCTACAGTAAACCGCCCGTCGTCGTAACGAAGAAGATCAACAAAAAGAACAAACAAAACACTAATCAAGGAGACAAGGTGGACAACAAAAGTTCGGACGAGGGACAGAACAACTCCCAGCCGCACATTGAACGAGAACACGACAGGTTGGTGATGGATTTTAAGTAAATTAAACCTTATTGGATATTCCACCATTTTTTCATGCATTCGTTCTTCTTTAAATCCAATGCTTGACACATTAAACTGATGGTTAAACAATTATTGTTTTTCAAGGCTGTAGTGATGATTTATACCGAGTGTCTGGGATAAGGGGCAAACATAGGGATTTAACATGTAAAATTAAATATGTCTAATTATTTGCTCCCCTATTCATTTTAGAGAATAATCGCAAAGGAATATTTTTTAGAGAATCAAAAATTGTAAATGTATCATCCATTTAATTTACGTTTGTACCAGAATATACCTCAGAAATAATAAAAATAAGTTTAACCATTTACCATTTAATAAAAACCCTTGCCATGACTTTGACAAATGTCATGTCATAGTGAAAATAATTTTGCTAATCAGATATCAATTCACGCATTGTACTTACTATAAACAATAACGTTGGGCTCGTTGTTAAGTTTGACCTAACATTCATCTGCAAAAAGTTTCGGTCTGTATTTATCCTACATTATTTCACAGAATACACGCCTAGTTTCATCATCTACTAGCAGTATCTCCTCATGGCATTGATGCTTGTAGGAATGATAACCATGCTTCTTCGGAATTTTCTGTACAGAGAATTTAGACACGTTGCACTCATAAGCAATGCATCGTATGCTAGTTGTTGGTTAAGCATTTATCAAACCCAAAACTGTTTCTTTCAATACATCGTTGTTTCTTCTGTTCTGTAACAAACTCTGAGTAAACTGACGCCACTGCAAACTATTTTGATGATGAATACGCTCTCTTCATTGAAATAACTCGGATTATTGTTCATAGTAATTACAACGCGTGAATTGATATTTCACTAGCAAAATTATTCTCACCATAACATAACATTTGTCAAACTCATGGCAAGGGTTTTTATTAAATGGTAACTTATTTTTATTATTTCTGAGGTGGATTCTGGTACAAACGTAAATTAAATGAATGATACATTTACAATTTTTAATTCTCTAAAAAATATTCCTTTACGATTTTTCTCTAAAATGAATAGGGGAGCTAATAATTACACATATTTCATTTTACATGTTAAATCCCTATGTTCGCCCCTTATCCCAGACACTTGGTATATTGTTGTGATATTAGTTTTAATTTGTAATTATCAAATTGATTGCAATTCAAAAAATGTATATCCCGCACGCAGATCACCATCAAGCGAACCGGCATCGCAATCGAACACCCCGAAACCCAGGGAACCCAACAGAAACTACGCCCCGGCGAGCGCCGAAAGGCAGAACAACAAAAACCAAAGGGCGGGCAGCGGGCGGGTGCCGAAGCCGCTGCCCAACAGGGAGATCAAGGATTCCGACTACAGGGGCTTCACCAAACCGAGGCAATACGCGGCCAAGCCTCCGCCTCCGACGATGAAAGACGGGCCCAAGGAGTGGGAACAGCAGCCGCCGGTGCACACCCAGAGCTTCACGAACAGGAAGAGCATGCCCGACCTGGACAGGGAGAGGGACGCGGGCGGGAAAACAATGGGCCACCAGGAGCAGCACGCGAAGAAGCACAACGGCAACAATAACAATGGCAATCGGCAGGGAAGCGTTCCCCCGCGCCTGCAGGGCGAGCAGAACAAGGGCTCGAAGCGGTACAGCTCCCTGAGGCAGAGGTCTCTGCCGGAGTCGGCGACGCCTCCGTTTAATCAGCCGCAGCATGCTTACTATGCGAACGGTAAGTGTTTGTTTTTTTGTGGATTAAATTTACAGCGGTTATCAAATGGATTTGAATCTTGAAGGAAAAAAGAGAAGGAGCGGATAATATAATTGTGGCCAGAACTGGATCAATCTGCCAGATTTGGTGCTTGGACCACTAGATGGCGTTAAAAATCATTTTACTATTTTAATAACCCATTACTTCCCATTGTACTCTAGTGAGTACAACAAACATCACGAACTTTAGTAACAATTAGTGGCAATATTATTTACTTTAAAGAATGTATCAGTGACATAATAGTATACAGGGTGTTTCAGAGCTCTGGGAATGGTCAATCACGTGCTTATTTTTCAAAATTTCAAAAAATGTTTTATACAAAAGTTGTGTTTAATAGTGAACTGCACTAATAAAGTTGAATAACATCGTTTTTTCAAATGGTACACCCTGTATTTAGTAACGTATTCTCAAGTAGAATCCAAGAAAGAAATTATTTTGAAAAAAATTGTGTTATGGGATGTAATGGGTGAAATGTTCCCATCAATGAACGGACTGCTGTAATGATGGTCAGTAGCCAGAAACTGGTCTAAAGCTGTCATTGATGGGAGACAATTGAAGGGTTTGGAATAAAAAGGGTATAAGTGCATTTTTTTTAAATTTGAGTTAAGTGCAGATTATGATAGTTAAGTGTTGTACAATTCAGATTAAAATGGGTTTTAGTACCCAGTGCCAAGAAATAGTATAACCCCATCCTTGTTCACACAAATTTGTTCTGGAATTTTGTACATTTAATTAATTTTAGATTTAATTATCTCAAAACAAGCATTTATGTACTTAAACCCGTTTTATTCCATTATAAGGTGCGAGCCACATAATTTTGTTTCTCAGTTGGCCATGCCTGAGAGAGAGAAACATAGCAGTCATGTCTGAGATTAATTCATTTTTTTAAATCTAATTCAATTGAACTAATAATAATATGCGACATACCTCATTTATTTCACAGCCAACTCTGAAACAAATTTTGCGGCTCACACGATACCGTTAGTTACGGTGCTCCATTCATGGCAGAGATTCATGATCCAGTCTCTGCCATCAACACTGTCGACAACTAGATGGCGTTAAAAACCGTCCCACTATTGTAATTACAACCATTACTTTCAGCAGAATACACTCAACAAAATCAGGTTCCGACGAATCAACAGCAGCAACCGCCGCCGCAACAAATCATTCACACAGCGGGACCACTCCATCCGAATCCGGCGCAGATGCCGACAATACCGCCGCCCCCTCTTCCGACAATACCGCAGCAGGTGCCCGTGACTTCGACCCCTCTACCTCCACAATTCGGAGGCCCCTTCCCGCAAGCCCCTCCTCCATTCTTACAGGCGGCACCCCCGCCATTCATCCCGCAGCAAACGCCGCCCATGATAAATTTCGTCCCGGGGCAACCCCAGTTCGCACCGCCGCCGGCCCCCTATCAAGGCTATCAGCAGACATTTCCCCCGGTGAGTAATTATTATTCGATTCATTACACTTTCCAACGACAATTTAAGTACTGCATCAGCAAAATTATTGATATCGTCTAAAAGCCGTTTTACACGACACAATTTATTGAACGAGGAATGAGTTAATTTCTTGTGCAATTTAAATTGTCTTGTGTCAGGGACAATTTACTCTATGACAGTTTAAATTGCACAAGAAATTAACTCTTTTCTTGTTCAATAAATTGTGTATACTCCATGTACTCATAGATTAGGCTTTTTTGACATCTTCAGTACACACTACAATATGAAAAGTACCAACACGGCTACGAGAAAAATGTAATTTTGCAGCAAGTTAGGTTGGTATACTTTTAGTTAATGAATTGCTACTGAAATTCAATTCTTCTTGCCCGGCGATACAAAAGTAAATAAACTAAAATTCTAATAATACTCAAAATAAAAGTTACATGAAATTCACACTTAGTCATTCATTATAAAAAATGCCAGTATAAAGAATCAAATTGTAGTTTTTGAAAAAAATAGTTGAAATAAATCAAGAGTAGATATTTTTTCATAAAAAAAAACAAATTGCAGTTTTTGAATTTTTTTTAAAATAAATCAAGAATGTAGGTGTTATTTCATTTAAAAAATAAAAATTGCGGTTTTTGAGATTTTTTTTTAATAAATCAAGAGTGTAGATATTTTTTCATAAAAAAAACAAATTGCAGTTTTTGAATTTTTTTTAAATAAATCAAGAATGTAGGTGTTATTTCATTTAAAAAAATAAAAATTGCGGTTTTTGATATTTTTTTTAATAAATCAAGAGTGTAGATATTTTTTCATAAAAAAAAACAAATTGCAGTTTTTGAATTTTTTTTAAATAAATCAAGAATGTAGGTGTTATTTCATTAAAAAAATAAAAACTGCGGTTTTTGATATTTTTTTAAATAAATCAAGAGTGTAGATATTTTTTCATAAAAAAAAAACAAATTGCAGTTTTTGAATTTTTTTTAAATAAATCAAGAATGTAGGTGTTATTTCATTTAAAAAAATAAAAATTGCGGTTTTTGATATTTTTTTTAATAAATCAAGAGTGTAGATATTTTTTCATAAAAAAAAAACAAATTGCAGTTTTTGAATTTTTTTTAAATAAATCAAGAATGTAGGTGTTATTTCATTTAAAAAATAAAAATTGCGGTTTTTGATTTTTTTTTTGAATAAATTAAGAATGTAGGTGTTTTTTTCATTTAAAAAAAAACAAATTGCAGTTTTTGAATTTTTTTTAAATAAATCAAGAATGTAGGTGTTATTTCATTTAAAAAAATAAAAATTGCGGTTTTTGATATTTTTTTTAATAAATCAAGAGTGTAGATATTTTTTCATAAAAAAAAAACAAATTGCAGTTTTTGAATTTTTTTTAAATAAATCAAGAATGTAGGTGTTATTTCATTTAAAAAATAAAAATTGCGGTTTTTGATTTTTTTTTTTAATAAATTAAGAATGTAGGTGTTTTTTCATTTAAAAAAAAACAAATTGCAGTTTTTGAATTTTTTTTTTTAATAAATCAAGAAGGTAAGTGTTTTTCATAAAAAAAAAACAAATTGTTGTTTATACTGGAGGCTTCTACTTCGTTATATATTTTACATAATAAAACGCTATTGCTTTGTATAACTTTAGAAAACTAAAATATTTCAGAGTCAACCAGCTGAAATATTCCAACCGCCCGGCGGTATAACCTACTATTCGGCCCACGACCAGCAGGCGGCGCAGAGAGCTGCCCTGCAGAAACGCCCCAAAGCGGCCATCCCCATCATAGCACCGCCCGGACTGGAGCCGCGGGGCCGGGGAAGGACAAATTCCCAGGACGATCCATCCCCCAATTCGACGGACGTGCTCCCCGCGGAAATTCATAATACCGAAACCGTGAATTACGAGGACGTCCTGGTGCAGCAATGATATTATTTATTTATCTGAACTTTCGCTCCCTGGTAGAGGTAAGAAAAACCGACAATTGTTACGATTATATTTGAATTGATTTCATATCTGTGCACTAATGTAATTAAACAAATTGGGTTTAAGTCTATAAGCTTTCTGATTTTTTTTTTATGGTAATGCGGATTTTATTTATTTATATTTTTATTATACCATGACGTTATTTCTTTATTTATTTGTGCGTGTTGTTGATTAGAGTTGCATCGTATATTTGTAATTCGATACGTGAATCAAAAATATTTTTGTTGGGGTTGACCAATCTTTTATAAATCTACATGTAGAATATATTTATAAATTATATTTAATAAATAATGTGGATTTTATTGTTATAGTTTTATTCATTACGTTTGAATGTATTTGTGAGTTATGTGAAGTTGCGTAATTAAATAATTAAACACAGTTGTATTCCTTATAATAGTTAACTATTGAAAATGAACACATTGTGTTCAAAATGTACATTTAGTGTTATAAATAAACGAGTGAAGTAAGGAATATAACTGTTTAATTATTTGAATGTATTTATTTATGTTATCGGAGGGAATAAATAATGGTTACCCTTGTTTTACTAATTTGGTAATACAATACGCCATCTCTTATTTTCTTAACATAACGTTCAGCAGTTAAATTTAACGTTTTACGTACGAATTACGGCTGAATATTATTAGATATGAAACAATCTGAAGAAAAATAGATGCAAGATTTCATTGAATTCCTTAAAAATTTGAGTGTAATCAATTTTTATGTGAATTTTTAATGCACCTGCAACAAACTAGTTTCTCTCAACTTTTTCTAATGCGGGTTTGGCTGAACTGATGGTTCAAAAAACGTTCTTATAGGCATCTATTGGAATTTTAGTATATTAACAACTCCTTTGATACTGTAGATCACTGTAATTTAGAGTAAGTTAAGTTGCCTGCATAATTTCGGTTACGATTTTATTAGCCAGCGATGGTTATAAAGTAACTTTAAACTCAAGGCTGACCTCAACAATATCGTGGCAGCCAGAAAATTTTGTTTCTGAGTTAGCTGTGAGTTAACTGAGGTATGTCGCATATTATTATTAGTTCAATTGAATTAGATTTAAAAAAATTGAATTAATCTGAGACGTGGCTGCCATGCTTTTTTCTTTCAGGCATCTCCACTCAAATAAAAATTCTGTGGCTCCTTTGACTATATACTAATGGACTGCTATTCCCCCTCCATTTCCCATATGATCACTGTTCCATAAGTTGTCCACGAGCTGGAGCCCGACATAAGTCCCGCCCCGGAGCCGAAAATGGAGCGTAATTTAAAAGCCGGAAAGCAAAAGAAATATTTCTCGATGTATTCATCAGCAACGTGGAGAATGCAAATGCGAGCATATTTCAGCAACTCGGGTCCACTTTCCTGCCTGTTCTTTAAAAGCAAAGTATCAACCCATAATTTGCGAAGTTCCGGATTTGATGGAAATCTAACACAGAATTTTAGGTTATAAGTCAAAAGTCAACTGACGTGTACATCAGCTGACGAGTATTATAACCGCGTTGGCATATATACGTGGAGGTATTGCAGCCTTATTGCATAGCAATATTTTGACATAGTTTGAATATTTGACAATATAAATGTTTATATATTCAAAGGTGTGAATAAATTGCAGGGTATCACAATATGCAATGCGAGCTCATAGAGTCATATGTCATAGACACAAAATAACTACCGCAACCATTTAGGGTCCCGCCGCGCCACCGTTGCTTGGAGACACATGAAGCGGCGCTAGCAGTCCATAATTCTTTGAGCCACAAAATTTTATTTGAGTTAGCTGTGAGATAAATGAGGTATGTCGCATATTATTATTAGTTCAATTGAATTAGATTTAAAAAAAATGAATTAATCTCAGACATGGCTGCCATGCTTTTCTCTCGCAGGCATCTCCACTCAAAAAAAATTCTGTGGCTCACACATAATCACTGATGATTCCCCAATTTCATTTTCGGCTACGATTCTATTAGCCTGTGATGGTTATAACTCCAAATTCCAGGCTCGCCACAACAATACAACTCCAGGCTACGATTCTATAAGCCTGTAATGGTTATAAAGTATTCCCCTTTATTATTTTTACGAACTGTCAGATGCGCGTGTTTTCGTGAGAATTATATAAAATAAGTATATAACGTTATCAATTAATAAAACATGGTGCGTATATTATTTTACAATTTCTAATCTCAATATTGGGGTGATCTGGATGGCAGAATTGAAATATTTACCTTTTGGGGTTATGTTGCTTTAATGGGGATCTCCTTTTTTCAGCCTAAAAAGAAGTTTATCGACAAGAAAAACTCGGTGACCTTTCATCTGGTTCACAGGAGTCAGCAGGATCCCTTGGCGGCCGATGAGACGGCGCCACAGAGAGTGTTGTTACCCGTAAATAACAGAGCGGTAAGTGGTACAAAGTTAATCGTAGAAAGTTGATTATGCCGAGTGAAGTTAGTATCTAACTAGTGATTTAACATGTTAACCATATGCACCATGCATACGGCTGAAAGTCTTACAACTTCTACCAAGAAGGGAAAATTAATATGTATATGTGTCCGTGTGATTTTTTGGCGGTAGTACATAAGTTAAGTTGGATGGTGTATTTTTTGGGGATTAGATCTTGTTTGGTCTTGAAGGAGAACTTTTATAATTAAACATATGATAAACCATAACTTGCTGCCAAATAGGCGTAGGAACTTCGTAATTTGAGTCCCCATAGGGAATTGATCAGATTTTAATGCCTTTATGGTGGATCGAGTCGACAAAATTTTTCCAACTCGGTAGACATCGCCAGAAAAAACTTTTTTTTTTCACAGGGGGCGGAAGGGGTTACGCTTAAGTTCGTATGCATAACTTTAAAGAAGACACTTTAAAGTTTTTCGCCCTCAAAGATTCATCAAAATCGATTGAAAATACGCCGAGTTATGGCGAAATTTCACAAATTTCAAGTGTTTCATTTTTTTCCCACCAGGGTATTTCGCAATTCATGTACAAAAATAAAAATGGAATTAATTCACGTAATTTGATTAACCACTTCGCGCCCATGCTGCTTTGATTTAATCGCAGAGTTGATGAAAAATTACTTCTTTGTTGTTAACTTTTTCTACGAAATATTATTTCACTGTCACAAACTTTCAATTTATGCAAAAAAAATATGAAAAAAATATTCCATAGATGGCGCTAAAGAAGTAATTTTTTTGTACAATGTTTTTGATATTGATGAATTCATAAATGTAATTACATTGTAAATAAAAGTACAAAATTTATTTTTTAAAGGCGAAAAATTTAGACGAGGAACGCGAGTTTGGAATATTCTTCGACGACGACTACAACTACCTCCAACATTTAAAAAACACAGCCACCACCGTTGAATGGGTGGAAACGGAAAAGCCCGGCCCCAAGGAGTCGAAATCGAAACTGAAGCTCCCCAGCTCGGTCTTCGCTTCCGCGATCGAAGAAGATGTGGGCCTACTGAACAAGGCGGCGCCGCAGTCGGGCCTGAGGCTAGACCTCGACCCCGACGTGGTCGCCGCCATGGACGAAGATTTCGATTTCGACGACCCCGACAACGCCCTGGAGGACAACTTCATCGAGCTGGCGAACGCCGAACGCTCGGACGAGGAGGAATTCGACTCGGACTTCTCCGACGAGGAGATGGACGAGGTCGGATCACTGAACGGAGGCCAGTTCACTTTCAAGGACGAAGAGACCAAGTCGAGGTTCACCGATTACTCCATGACCAGTTCGGTCATCAGAAGGAACGAACAGCTGACGCTACTGGACGGTAGATTTGAGAAGATGTACGAGGGCTACGACGAGAACGAAATCGGGGCTCTCGACTGCGACGAGATCGAAGGTTACGTTCCGGAAACCTCGGACATACTTCTGCAGTACGCCGAAGATTTCGAGAAGCAGCAAAAACGCGAATACTTGGATAAGGATGGAATATCCAGCAGGGCCAAGCTGCAACGGCTGGAGGATGAGAATGACGACGAATTAGTGGACGTCGAGGTGAAACCCAGGGAGAAGTGGGATTGCGAGAGTATACTGAGCACGTACTCGAACCTGTACAACCACCCAAAACTGATTTCGGAACCGCGGAGGATAAGAATCAACCCTCGGACCGGCATGCCGGTGGACGTTTTGGATTCGAACAAACTGACGGCGAGGGCGCTGTCGAAATTGAACGCCGAAAACGAGGGGGGTGTGATCAACGGGACGAAGTCCGTCGGGGCGCAGTCGATAATTTCCAACTTGTCGACGCTATCGATGAGGCCGAAGGGCGAGAGCCCGGAGGAGCGGAGGGAGAGGAAGCGACAGTTGAAGGAGTACAGGAAGGAGAGGAGGGTGGAGAGAAAGGCGAACGCCGAGGCGTTTAAGGAGGAGGCGAAGAGGCAGGTTAAGATCGATATTAATAATCGGAATAATGTTCAGGGGAATAGGATTTTGTAAAAGCTGTGGAAATATATGTATATTTGTTTTGAAGTGTTACTTTATTTTATTAGCAACAACAATATACAGGGTGTTTCAAATTCGAGGCTCACCATGGGGATCTCGCTTATTAGAAGAGATAGAGGGTATGTTTAAATTTGGCACTTTTGCAGAATTTTATGCTGATTAATAATCCACTGAGAAAAATTACTTAAATTGTTATGTAAATGGTTAGAAAGGGAGAAATTAAAAACCAGTATCCACTATTATACCAATGACCAACTAAAATGTGGAATGAAAATCAACACATTATGATTGATGTATTCATTCAACTAACGAACCTTTCAGACTTGGAAAAATTACAGGCGATGAATGACACCCACGTCTCATTAGTATGGCTATTTTATACTTGCATATTTATAAGTGCGGGACTTGTAATTCCCAATCAACATAACAAAGTAAACGCAAAACATATGAATCATTCACTTTTTGTGTCCAATTTTTTGCGATAAAAATTCACAAATAAACACGCTTAACGTTCATTAAGACATTTTCGAAAATAGATCCTTAGAATATGAGGATAGCATGCAGGAGGAATACAATAGTTCGGCGAGAAAGCCGCGGAAGAAAATTTGACCAAAAGGGGAGGAATATTTGCTTCTTCTACAAGAGCACGAGCTGCATCTACGTCTTAATTTATTCTACTGAGATCAACGAAAGTATTCATTGTTATCCAAGTTAAACTTTCGTATAATTAATTACAGTCAATACACTAGTGTAAATTAGGTTGCATAGGTTAAAACACAATTTTTAATTAAAAAAATATGTTTATTTTTTCGTAGTATGATATTTACAATCATCGTCGTGGATACAAGGCATGAAAGCGTACTCATAACTCCCACCGGAGATATGAGATATCCAGGGACGGTTCGCGGGTTTTTTTCTGGTACGGCCGAGGAACAAGGGTGGCAATACAGATGGGTAGGGTCAGTTGCAGAGACGGCTGGCTGCGTGACCGTACCTATCTGTATTACCACCTCTTGTTCCTCGGCCGTACCAAAAAAAAACCCGCGAACCGTCACTGGTTATATCTCCCTTGGGAGATATGAGGTCTGCTCCTGTTTACCTGACAAATAGTATGTACAATTTCCAAATTCTCTGCTGGTTAAAGATAGACAATCTTGCGTCTGCTCACGACCAACTTTATAGCGAGAAAAGAATTAAACTTTTCTCCCAGGTTTGTTCACTATTTTATTTACAACTGTACGTTTTCTGTTAAAGCATTAACGTCAAATCAAATCAAAATAAATAAACGTCAGTTCATGAAATGCGGGCGATTTGATTTAAAACAAACTCATAGCATACATATTGCAGATCGATATACTGAATATTTTTACGAATTACTAAAAAATAAAATATTGTATGCACCGCGGGAGATATTCATGTTCTTCGCCCTCGGTTGACTTACAAACTGAGGGCCTCTGTCAACCTTGGGAAAAAAAAACGGCCGGTTGTAAATAGTAATGTGACATCTACCGTCACGTTTTAGAACAAAATGAAAAATCGGCCATTATGATTTCATGGCAAACCTTTGTTTTTAATTCAAAATAATTGTAAAGTGTTATCGTAATGTGACATCTACCGTCACTTTTTAGAACAAAATGAAAAATCGGCCATTATGATTTCATGGCAAACCTTTGTTTTTAATTCAAAATAGTTGTAAAGTTTTTTGCAAATATCTCGGTAAATACTCGGCAGAAACTATTGAGTAAGGCACCAGATTATTCAGTTTAAAAAGCTTTAAAAATAATGTAAGAAGACCGATGCTGCCAAATAATCAGGGGAGATAATATCACATTTGAAATTTTACATGTAAATCCCTATGGCCCGCTTTGCAATTCAACACCCTGTATGTATGGCGGGTTTCCTAGTAAACTGCCCTCTTAACGATCACATGTGATATTACCCCCGGCTTACGAGACAGAAATTTCCAATGCAATTATTAATTATGCGAATTGCGTAAATCGCAGTCAATGGTCAAAAATTTGAATGCGAGCATTATTATAGTTTGAACCATCTCTAATTAATAATGTGGATAGCTTTTGGGACCGTGAGGCCATGATAGTGTTAAAAATTTAAATGCGAACCATTATTACAACTTGAACCATCCCTAATTAATAATTAAAATAATTGTGCATGGCTTGGGACCATGAGGCCGTGATTGTGTTTAGAAAACCCGGAATGAATTATTCGAAATAATGTTTAAATTTATTTTTAACGCGAACCGATAACGATTCCATATTTCCGATTAATGGTTAAAAATGAACGTGAAAACATCGGACTTTGGACTCGAATACATTATGTACTCATGGGTGATTAACTGCCTTGTTATTTATGCATGCGATCGGTGTTTTTCTAAAAATAGATAAGGAATATGTAGACAAATGTATAAGATGGTTTTTTTCCTAAGCAGTGATTCGATTGATTTGATTGACGTAATGATAATTGGCTTGGCTTAATCAAAATTGAATAAATTTTGAATAAGTTTTGATTCAACCTAAAAATAGATAAGAAATATATCCGACGGTAATCGGAGATAGTTTTCCCCAAGCAATGGTTCCAAATTATCGATTGATTTGATTGGCGTTATGATAATTGCCTTGAATTACAAACTTCGAGAGAAAGTTTTAATCAAAAAAAATGGTGATGTGGCCATCATGTTACTTTCTCCGACTTGATGGTATCATTTATAATTACGCTTTCGTGCTTTATTTTCATTTTAAATGTACATCGAGCGTTGTGCAAATTGACGTTTAAAACGTCAAAATTATGAAAGATGGAAAAATTATACTTTAAATTCAAAAACTCGGTTTACTCAAGAACTAAAGGGATTTCTAAAAAAACGTATTCTTTATAAGTTGTTCATTTCGGCATTCTCTACAATTATTATTAACATAAATTTACTGTAACTATTATCGTTTTATAATTATAAACCAAAAATTAAAAAGAAGTAATAAATGTTTTTCTCGAATAAAAATGATTTTATGAAAAATGTTTTCAAGCAAAAGATGTTCATTTCTTTGTTGTCTTCAATGTTTGTTTAAATGTTTTTGTGATATTTTTCATATATAAGAAAATATTGACAAAAAACAAAAAACAGTTAAGGTAAACACCCACTTCCGGTGTACGAAATTTTACCAAAAGCTTTTCAGTTCTTCGGATTATCAAATAAGACGTATGTTCAAAGTTTCATATTAAATAAATTAAAATTAAATTAGTATTATAATCTCATATTTCGGGCCACAGCTCCGAAACCGCGCCAACGATTTTTGTCAAAATCGCCGTGGCTTCCTCATTTGCCAACTGAAGTCTCGGGGGAAAATTTCAAAAAAATCTAATAAAAACTTTTTATAGTTTACCTGTCACAATTTGAATTTGGCAAAGAGGGCCGAGCAAAATTGAGGTAAAAATTCGAAAAAAAGGGACCGAGAGTCTCTTTGAAATATTTTTACACGTCCAGAAAACGTGGCCGCTACTTTCTTGCGCGCACTCCAAGAGCTTGAAGAGTGAAGGAATTTTCAAAATTTGTTTGTTCTTCAGATTATCAAATAAGACGTATCTTCAAAGTTTCATGTCAATTGCTCTATTAGAAGAAATATATCCGAAGATAATCAGAGGTGGTTTTTCCTTAGCAATGATTCCAAATTATTGATTGATTTGATTGACGTAATGATATTTGGCTTGACTTCATCAAAATTTAATAAATTTTGAATAAGTTTTGATTCAACGTAAAAATAGATAAGAAATACATCCGAAGGTAATTAGACATGGCTTTTCAATGTTTCCAAATTATTTATTGATTTGATTTCATTCACGAAATGATGATTAGCGTGAATTAAAAACTTCGAGAGAAAATTTATTAATAAATTGTTGATTAAATAAATTTATTGAGAAGCACTGATGTAACCAGGTTATCAACACCGACAGCAGTTTTCAGTTTCATAATTTTCTTGCGAATACATATCCACTGATAACCGATAATGATGTATTGGACAAACTGTCTTTTAATTTGGTCCGATTAAAAATTCCTCATTAATAATTGTAGAATCTTCGACAAATTAGTTATGACAGCTGGTATCGGCCGAGCAATGGTTATCAAGCAATTGCTCATCCTTGCACTTGAACTTGAATACATAAATTCATGATGCAATTAACATGTCTCATCCAGTAATCTTTTATTTTTAATTCGATTTTATTTTTTAAAGCATTTACCAGAAATCGAAATTTCTTTAAAAATTACCAAGAATTGATTCTGCTGTGTGATTTTATGAAAACCTGCAACCATCCCAGATTGTCTAGATTTTGAAATAAAATTTCTTATGGTCCAAATTTTTACTTTCTCCGTTACGAAGTACGAGAAAGTATTGTAATCGTGAAAATTTTTTTTACGGAAATATCCGTTTTGGGGTGCCTAGATGCCATTTCAACAATTTCTGGAATTTTTTTTTTGTGTCTGTGTGTGTGCTGTGTGCGCTGTATCTCAAAAACTAATAGAGCAATTAAAATGAAACTTTGAACATCCGTCTTATTTGATAATCCGAAGAACTGAAAAGCTTTTGGTAAAATTTCGTACACCGGAAGTGGGTGTTTACCTTAACTGTTTTTTGTTTTTTGCCAATATTTTCTTAAATATGAAAAATATCACAAAAACATTTAAACAAATATTGAAGACAACACAGAAACGAACAACTTTTGCTTGAAAATATTTTTCATAAAATCATTGTTATTCGAGAAAAAAAATTATATATAATTTATAATTATGAAACGATAATAGTTACAACAAATTTATGTTAATAATAATTGTAGAGATTGCTAATATGAACAACTTATAAAGAATAAGTTTTTTTCGAAATCCCTTTAGTTTTTGAGCAAACTGAGTTTTTGAATTTGAAGTAAAATGTTTCCATCTTTCATAATTTTGACGTTTTAAACGTCAGATTCATCCGAGTCTACAAACTCTCGATGTACGTTTAAAATATAATTTCAATTGAAAATAAACCATGAAAAAGTAAATATAAATGGCTATGATACCATCATCACCTTTTTTTTGGAATTCCCAATTTTATAATTTCTAATATACTCCGACAATAATAAATAAGATTTCTTGGCAAAACAATGCAAAACCGATTTAATACTTTTATAATTAAATCCGGCGACGGTCGCGCTTTAAAACACGACAACAATTAAAGAACAATGAAGCAAAATATTGTCCAAAATAAAGGAAAAGAAAAAAAAATAACCGGAATACAGCAGTTTCGGGTCGGTGATTCATTAGCGGTGCGCAAAGAAGGAAATTTATTCACCTGAATATTTTCCTCTTTTCTTTCTGTGCCATTAAATTTCCTTTATTTTACTCGGCGGAGCGGAAAATATATTTTTTTGCGTTTTATCCGGTCCGTGTGTATTTCGTGTTTGTTTACAAAAATACGTGTCGCTGATAATGGGATAACGGTTATTATTCAAAATGTCACCTTGTTAACGCGGACAATGGCGTTGTTGTTTATTTGCGGAGCGAGAAAACGGCGTGTATATATTTTTAAACGGCTGGATTTTCATGTTTACGAGTTTCGCAAAACACTCGAAAAACATAAGATTTACACAAGCTAGATGTTTAAACAAAACTTATTAATTTCACGAGAAAATTTCGTAAACCGTTTTTTTTTTATTTTGACGTTTGTATCGATAAAATATGACACACGTTCGGCAGTTGTGCAATTTTCAAAAGACAAATTCGCAATTTTAAATCTTTGGACTTTGACGATGTTTATTTCATTATTAAGGTGTTTATAAATTGAACAAAATTTGGCGCATTTTGACGTTAAAATGGTCAAAATTGGTTTGGCAGTTGTACAATTTCAAAAATCATGATTTCAATTTTAAAGTCCAAAAAGTTTAGAAATCGTGCAAACTGTTTCGAACGAGAATCGTAGAGAATTAAATTGTTTTTTTAATGATGTTAAAACAGTTGATGTTACTTCCAGAATTATAATTATATTTAAATTCAGATCGCCAATAACGTAACATTTTGTTTGATTATTTATATTAAACCAGACATTTATGTATCGATTTTTCTATTCACTTTTAATAGCCGTGTTTTTCGTTTGAAATTTATTTAGTATCCTGCTAAATCGCGTGTAAATATTTTTTATTTGATTTTATCATGTTTCAAGTTCATTAGTTGCACAAAGGCTTACGCTTCGCAGCCTCCTCGTTTCTGATTTATTTGAGCAAGTGCAGTTGTTGTGATACACTTCGCTTAGCTCTGGCAAAATTCCTTCCTTATATACAACCTTTTCTTTTTTGCAGATAAATATATTCATAAATGGTAACAAATCATTCATATAAATTTCATACGTAATTTGTATATCGATAGTTTTTTGCTCGATGGACATAACTTTTGATTGACATATTTTACTAAATTTTCTTAGAAAAAATCACAAAATGTTTAAATCAGGCTGAAAGACCTCTGGTCAATTGCCCGTTTCAAGTGTCTCAATAAATGTATTATCTCTCTCTATTTAAATGAGAAAGTCGAAACCAGTCTAAATATAAACTAAAAATTGTCTTAAGTGAGAACCAAATTCAACAAAAATTAATTGCACAATTTGTCGTCGCGCCCCCATGTATTGCAAATGTTTTTTCCATTATTTCCCATAATCTCAGGTTAGTACCCTGAGAGACAATCGATTTTTTTTTCTTTATCATAAAATGAAATGTAGATAAGCCCTCGAGCTTAATCACTTTACTAAAACAATAAATCCCGTACAAAACAATACGCGGGATGGATTTTTATTGATAACAATGATAATTGCGCATAGAAGATAATAAATAGTATGAATAACATAAAATAATTTCCAGTCTGTTTACAATTAGAAAAATTGCCAGAGATTTTTAATTATTATTACTTTCTTCTAAACAGAAACGTTTCAAAGACTTAGGATTCTTAAACTAAACGTTCTAATGTAACGGATAGAGCTTTATTTCTTTTTCGAAAAAGCCTCGATTAATTTTAATAATATTATCAGGAAACAAAATAAATCCAAAAATTTAAATTTTTCTCAAAAAAGCCTCTATTAATTTAAATATTATTTGCAGGAAACAAATGTAGGCATAAAACATATATTTAATAGAATTAGTTTACTCCAAAAATGTTTAGATTTCAAAAATATTCAATAAATTTTACTCTAACTTAATTTGAAAACGAGTTGTGATTTTTTTAAATTTCGAAAATTAAAATACTGCATGATAAACTAAAATATTTTAAAATTTAATTCTAGAAAAATTTATTAAAATTATTCTACAACAAAAATGTTATAAATTTGAGAATATTCAAGAAATTTTGTTTTGAATTAATTTTTGAATGCGTTATGATGTTTTTAAATTTCGAAAATTACAATATTTCATAATAAAATTTTAAATTTCACTCAGGAAAAATTTTTCCACCACAAATATTATAAATTAAAGAATATTCAAGAAATTTGATTTTAAATTAATTTTGACGACTTATGATTTTTTTAAATTTGTAAAATTATAATTTTACACTCTAAAACTTGAAAAAAATGAAAAAGACATTAAACTAAACTCTAGAAATATTTAATAAAATTAGTTTACTCAAATGTCATGATTTTTTTACACAAATGTTATGATTTTTTTAAATATGGAAAATTATAAAATTACGCACTAAACTTAAAAAAAAGAAAAAAATATTAAACTACATTCTATAAATATTTAGATCGATTAGTTTACTCCACAAATGTTTGGAATTTAAAAATATTCAAGAAATTTTACTCTAACTTAATTTTAAAACAAGTTATGATTTTTTTAAATTTCGTAAATTAAAATATTTTAAATTTCATTCTTGAAAAATTTAATAAAATCAGTTTACACCACAAATGTTGCGAATTTAAGAATATTCGAGAAATTTTATTTTGAATTAATTTTGAAACGCGTTATGATTTTTTTAAATATGGAAAATTATAACATTACACGCTAAACTTAAAAAATTAGAAAAAAATATTAAACTACATTTTAGAAATATTTAATACGATTAGTTTGCTCCATAAATGTTTGAAATTTAAAAATATTTGAGAAATTCGACTCTAACTTAATTTTAAAACGAGTTATGATTTTTTTTTAATTTCGTATATTAAAATATTTGAAAAAAAAAATAAATTTAATTCTTGAAAAATTTAATCAAATAAGTGTACATCACAAATGTTGCGAATTTAAGAATATTCAAGAAATTTAATTTTGAATTAATTTTCAAACGCGTTATGATTTTTTTAAATATAGAAAATTATAATATTACACAATAAACTTAAAAAAATTTGAAAAAAATATTAAACTACATTCTAGAAATATTTAATTCGATTAGTTTACTCCACAAATGTTGCGAATTTAAGAATATTCAAGAAATTTGACTCTTAATTAATTTTAAAACGAGTTATGATTTTTTTTAAATTTCGTATATTAAAATATTCCTTAAAATATTTAAAAAAAAATTTAAATTTCATTCTAGAAAAATTTAATAAAATCAGTTTACACCACAAATGTTGCGAATTTAAGAATATTCAAGAAATTTTATTTTGAATTAATTTTGAAACGCGTTATGATTTTTTTATTTGAAAAATTAGAAATAAATGAAGAGCAGATAGCCCAGACAGACTAATACATTTTTAAAATCAATATTCATTTTGTATTTTGTACTTGTATAAATTAATTGTCTGAATGAAGATCCTGTATATTATATAAATAAAATAATATCTTGATACAGTGAGGTAGATCGGCTAATTATTATTTTTTTAATTATTCGGTGTATCAGTAATTTAAACAATTAATATATGAGAATGGCTAAACACACTACAAAAACTGGTTTGAAAATGAACTCGAGTTTTTTTTTTATATAACCAATTTTGCCAATGATACCACTTTTATTAAAAAGCAAAGAAAATCAATTATCTAAGGCTGAAATTGCCTGTTGAGGTCATTTGTAAAAGTGTCTCAATAAATGTATTTTCTCTCTTTCTCAATTATCCGCCTTAAAAAGTATATTGCTGCAATATTTGAAATTTCAAAGTAAGAATAAGAATGGATACTCTAATATTTTTGTTGGCCATCTTTATCCATTCATTTTTTTTTATGTCCAAATGTTTCTCTCTCCACGTTCAGGCTTCTTTTAATGCCTAAATATCTTAATCTGGTGCTCAATAAAGACGAAAAATTATTGAATCCATTTAATGCATCTGCAACAAGTGGGATTTTCTCAAACTTCATTATTTGGTATATGAAGTGAAAGTAAGTAAAAAATATAATCATTTATTATAAATGATGGTATTTAATACTCTGTATTATTTTTTGTAAACAAAAACTTATAATGATGTGAATATTCGTTGTTAATCTTATCCTTGTAACTTTTCCTGCACGTGCTGATGTAAACAAATAATTGAACTGAAGAAAAACCAGTCAACTATTTCTAGTTTAGCATTGACTTATCCAACCAGTATTTATAGCTTTGTTTGTTGATTTAGAGAAAATAATTATTCGAACGCGTGGCGTGTACATTGTGCCAAGACTTTTTATTATATCCATCACAAATATTTTATACAGAGTGAATTTTTTTTTAATCGGTGGGAAATACTGCAAAATAATTTGTGTTCGTAATTTAGAAGAAAAAAAAAGTTAATTATTCCACTATAGATTGTTACAATGAGCAAGGACATCATTTTTATACAGGCTGTTGATTTGCAAAGCGGGCCATAGGGATTTACACGTAAAATTTGAAAGGTGTTAATATTGGCTCCCCTAATTAATTGTCAGTATCGGTCTCCTTACATTATTTTTAAAGCGTTTTAAGCTGAATGATTTGGTACCTTACTCAATGGTTTCTGCAGAGTATTTACCGAGATATTTGCAAAAAACTTTACCATTATTTTGAATTAAAAACAAAGGTTTGCCATGAAATCATAATGGCCGATATTTCATTTTGTTCTAAGAAGTGACGGTAGATGTCACTTTACGATTTACAATCGAATCATTTTCAAACTTATTCGGTGATTATTCGTTTATTGATAAATTTCGTACAGTTTTAAATGTATTTTTTTATAGAGTTGTTATGTTTTATTGAATTTAGCAATAAACTTGATTATTATTAAGTAGGAGATTGTACTGCCAGTTATGTTTATATGATAAACATAACTGGCAGTACAATCTCCTTATTCTACGTATTTATATACCAGTTAAAAAATTGACGAATATATCACTAGATTGATTATTATTACTAATTCAGCAGTGAAATGACTTTGGCAATTAATATTATTAATTAAACAAATAAATGATTTTTATCCAAATAGCTGAATGCTTAAACTTGCAACATTAAACAACGAAACTGACCGAGACAACTCGCCCAAACCCATTTAAATTAACAATTGTGGAGGGCTTACATTTTGAATAATTAAACGTAACTGGTATTACACACTTTATTTATTAATAATGAGCATTGTTCCGGCAAATTACAAATTCCCAGGCTGAATTTGTTAAACGTCTAGTCATTAATTATTAAATAAAGTGCATGATTTAAGGTGTACAGTGATGAAGAATATTTTTTTTTACAAACTGCCTTAGTATAACTTTGAAACATCAAAAATGAACAGTTAAAATTTCAAAGCGAAATTCGAAGCCGTTTAGAAGTTAAAGAGAATTTGGTTTATAATTATAAAACGATAATAGTTACAGCAAATTTATGTTAATAACAATTGTAGAGAATGCTAAAATGAACAACTTTATACTATACTACTATATATACTATATAACTAAGTTTTTTTCGAAATCTCTTTAGTTTTTGAGTAAACTGAGTTTTTGAATTTGAAGTATAATTTTTCCATATTTCATAATTTTGACGTTTTAAACGTCAGTTTCATCCGAGTTTACACAACGCTCGATGTACATTTAAAATATTATTTTAATTGAAAATAAACCATGAAAACGTAAGTATAAATGGCTATGATACCATCAAGTCGGAGAAAGTAACATGATGGCCACATCACCATTTTTTTTTTATAAAAAGAAATTACCACAAATTTTTTTTATAAAAAAAACTAATATTTTTTTTGGAAAAAAACTTCTCAAATAATTTTTTTTATGGAAAAAACAATTAGTTTAAAGATGTTCGAAACTTCCAACAAAGTTTTACAATAGACAAATCATTATTTTTTCATACAAAAAAACACCATTTACACAAAATTAAACTGGACATGTGAAATAATTTAAAAAAATATATCTCCGAGTAATCGACCAGTTAGTACATAACTTTAGAAATGCAATTAATATAATTAAAGAGATGGCGCGCAATTTGCATACTGTAAAATTCAAAAGATGGGTCGAGAGACGCTGAAAATGAGAAGGCACTCGCCATTGAAACAGAATTCGGGTTAAATGGAATCCACTTTAAGATGCAAATTTACGTACACTCGCTAAAATGTTCAATTGTATCTAACGACGTGACGGAAATGTCACATTATACGGTTTAAATTTAAGTGTAAAGTAGAATCAGCAATTACGTTTAAGTTTCCACGTTTCGGCGGCGTCGCGAATTCCATTTAATAATAATAACAATATTTATTACCTTAACAGATTACAAAGGAAAAATACAATATTTTTTTAAATATTATTTGTTAATAAATAACGGTTAAAGTTATTCGTTTATAACTGGATAAAAAGTGTGCCTTCGGCGGGGATCGAACCTGCGGCCTCCAGATTTCGCGCAGCCTTTTGCGCCACAGAAGCAAATGGCAGCGCCCCGGACCCGAGATCTGGAGGTTGCAGGTTCGATCCCTGTCGCTGGCACACTTTTTATCCAGTTATAAACGAATAACCGTTATTTATTAACAAATAATATTAATTCGATTATATTTATAACTTTGTAAACGGGGAAATCATTTCACTTTAATTAAGATGAAAAATTGCTTAATATGTTCACAAAACTAAAAATGGTGATGTGGCCATCATGTTACTTTCTCCGACTTGATGGTATCATTTATATTTACGCTTTCATGGTTTATTTTCAATTGAAATCATATTTTAAATGTACATCGAGCGTTGCTTAAACTCGGATAAAACTGACGTTTAAAACGTCAAAATTATGAAACATGATAAAATTATACTTCAAACTGGAAAACTCAGTTTACTCAAAAACTAAAGGGATTTCGAAAAAAACTTATTCTTTATAAGTAGTTCATTTTAGTATTCTCTACAATTATTATTAACATAAATTTGCTGTAACTATTATCGTTTTATAATTAAAAATAAATAAAAAAATAAGTCTTACAAAGATGAAAGGTTTTTAAATATTTTTCTGTAGAGTGTAAATGCGCAAACTTGAATAACCTCCATTCTCAGATAATCGATTTCCTATTTCTGGCTCCCACTCGTGGCATATTTATAAACTGAACCTACGCAAACTGGATCAATTAACAAAAAAAAAAGTAATCGACTCAAAGTGTTTTAATATATATTCCCTTGATTAATTACACACACACTGGGGTGCCGTTTTTAGAAGATCGATTAATTGATGCTCACGCGGAATGAGCAAGTAATTAACGCCTATTTCGTTGGAAATAATTAATTTCTCCACTAGGGAAAATGTTTTACAGTTTTTTTTTATTATTATTAACACAATTTACGAACTGTAATACTCACATTAGGTAAATTAAGTTCCCAGACTTGATTGTAGATAAATGAAATAATATTGAAAAATAAGAGAAAAGAGGGCGAGTCTTGTTTGGTAAAATTAAACAAATAAAACGGTGATGTGGCTATCGTGTTACTTTCTCCGACTTGATGGTATCCTTTATATTTACGCTTTCATGGTTTATTTTCAATTTGAATCGTATTTTAAATTTACATCGAGAGGATGAAACTGACGTTTAAAACGTCAAAATTATGAAAGATGGAAAAATTATACTTCAAATTTAAAAACTCAGTTTACTCGAAAACTAAAAAAACTTATTCTTTATAAGTTGTTCATTATGGCATTCTTTACAATTATTATAAACATAAATTTGCTGCAACTATTATCGTTTCATAATTATAAACCAAAAATGAAAAAAAGAAATTAATTTTTTTCTCGAATAACAATGATTTTATGAAAAATATTTGTAAGCAAAAGATGTTCATTTCTTTGTTGTCTTCAATATTTGCTTAAATATTTTTGTGATATTTTTCATATTTAAAAAAATAAATATAAATATAAGTTGTTTGTAATTTTTGATATAATGGTTAAACCATAAATAGACTTATTATTATTGTTATAACAAATCATGCTTCTAACTAATAATATCTACTTAATTTTATTTTACTCAATTTTCTATCGTTAGAGATAGAGATAAATTAAAAGGATGCAGACTTGGTGATTAGATAGTGCGAGATAAATATAGAGCGATCAAAAATGCTTATCAAATTCATTCTCATTCGTTGAAACGAAGCAATTTGCACAACAGCGTAGGGTCAGTGCACTGGACACGATCCAGAGTCAAGGTTGCAATTTGTCTTGTTTTCTAATCGAGCTCGATAACGTCAGCGCGCGAATTCGAAATTCGAGATAATTACATTGTGCGTTTTGCATCGACCAGATGAAGATTAATGGGCACCAGCTAACAAGCTCTAATTAGCGATTAAAGTGATAATCGCATCAATAGCCTTCAGAGATTATTCAAAAAATTTATACGTAGTTTGCTTAAAGCAGGGGACTTGGTGCAGATCCTTGTGGAACACCCTACCACATCTTTGCAGACATTTATTCCCTCCAGTGCCAAGGAAACACGTTCTCGTTTCTAATGACTGTTGTCTTGCGATTATCTCTAAATCTACTTAAGTTGTGTTTTCGGATTTTCACTGGATCACGCAGCAGATGCAATTTTGAGTTAATTTACAAAATTTCAAGTTTGCGGCAATTGTTTTTGTACACTTTTTAATTACATTCGAATGCTGTATAAATTAGAAGTGGAAGGTCATTACAACAATATTAATTCCTGCAAAGTAAATGCTGACCAGAAGCCTCCGATTACGCTATCATTTGCATAACCGGGCAATGTTACATCAACGATGGCTTTATTAAAAACGCTTCATTTATAAAATCCGAGAATATATTGATATCACTGAACCGTAACGCATTTTTAACGAGATGCCGATAATGAGTAAGTGATCATGCATTTAACGGTTTTTTTTTATCAAAACTACGACTCATCTTCGATATACCATATCTACATATTGTTTTCGTAATTCATAGATATAATAATAATGGAGAAAAATGTTTATTTTTATTTTATTCACTGAGATCGCCTATAATTGTTCTAAAAGGCATAAAAGACATCATTTCAAAAAAATAACGGAACGCACTCGTCGTTTTACCGGTAAAACCTTCTTGCTTCCTAATGTGCAATTATAATCCCAGACGTGTTTCCGCAGATCCGAACTTTAATTACCTATCCTAAATCAATACACCTTCCCGCCGATATCCCGAATAGGGGATTTGATTTGCTTATCTTGTATCCCAGAGATAATACCTTGCCTAATCAAATTATGAATTTGCATCTGGCAATCATCCATCGGAAAATTATAATATGCTAATGGCTTTTACTGATATTAAAATCGAGTTCGGTTTGGGTTGACTAGCTAAAAATAAGTTTATCAAAGACATCGCTCGACCAACTACATAAAGTTAATTTTATGTCTATAAATAGCTGAGAGTGGGGGGGGGGGGGGGGGGGTAGAGTCAACAACTCAATTATGTAATACGTGTATTGAACTGTTTGTTGGCAATACAGTGATGATGTATAATGTAATGGAATGTACATAACGTTCCCTATAGGTAATAAATTGGATATCTACATTTCATAATTTTTTTTAGCAAATGCCGAAATTTGCATCTTTTGCATTGTCATCGCCTCTGTTCTCCAGCGAATATTTCGAAAACTAGGGATGGGGTGTTACGAGATTTTTATTAAATTATGAAGGAGAATCAATTCTGAGAAGATTTGGAAAGTTTCAGCACTCTAGCAATTGTTTTTATATTTTTTTCAGCAACTGACGAAATTTGCAACATTTAAATTGCCATCCGCTCTGTTCTCCTGCGAATATTTCGAAAACTAGGGATGGGGTGTTACGAGATTTTTATTAAATTATGAAGGAGAATCAATTCTAAGAAGATGTGGAAAGTTTCAGCACTCTAGCAATTGTTTTTATATTTTTTTCAGCAACTGACGAAATTTGCAACATTTAAATTGCCATCCGCTCTGTTCTCCTGCGAATATTTCGAAAACTAGGGATGGGGTGTTTTGAGATTTTTACTAAATTATGAAGTAGAATCAATTCTGAGAAGATTTGGAAAGTTTCAGCACTCTAGCAATTGTTTTTATATTTTTTTCAGCAACTGACGAAATTTGCAACGTTTAAATTTTCATCCGCTCTGTTCTCCTGCGAATATTTCGAAAACTAGGGATGGGGTGTTTTGAGATTTTTATTAAATTATGAAGGAGAATCAATTCTGAATAGATTTGGAAAGTTTCAGCACTCTACCAATTGTTTTTATATTTTTTTCAGCAACTGACGAAATTTGCAATATTTAAATTTTCATCCGCTCTGTTCTCCTGCGAATATTTCGAAAACTAGGGATGGGGTGTTTTGAGATTATTATTAAATTATAAAGGAGAATCAATTCTGAGAAGATTTGGAAAGTTTCAGCACTCTAGCAATTGTTTTTATATTTTTTTCAGCAACTGACGAAATTTGCAACGTTTAAATTGTCATCCGCTCTGTTCTCCTGCGAATATTTCGAAAACTAGGGATGGGGTGTTTTGAGATTTTTACTAAATTATGAAGGAGAATCAATTCTGAGAAGATTTGGAAAGTTTCAGCACTCTACACATTGTTTTTATATTTTTTTCAGCAACTGACGAAATTTGCAACATTTAAATTTTCATCCGCTCTGTTCTCCTGCGAATATTTCGAAAACTAGGGATGGGGTGTTTTGAGATTTTTATTAAATTATGAAGGAGAATCAATTCTGAGAAGATTTGGAAAGTTTCAGCACTCTAGCAATTGTTTTTATATTTTTTTCAGCAACTGACGAAATTTGCAACGTTTAAATTGTCATCCGCTCTGTTCTCCTGCGAATATTTCGAAAACTAGGGATGGGGTGTTTTGAGATTTTTACTAAATTATGAAGGAGAATCAATTCTGAGAAGATTTGGAAAGTTTCAGCACTCTAGCAATTGTTTTTATATTTTTTTCAGCAACTGACGAAATTTGCAACATTTAAATTTTCATCCGCTTTGTTCTCCTGCGAATATTTCGAAAACTAGGGATGGGGTGTTTTGAGATTTTTATTAAATTATGAAGGAGAATCAATTCTGAGGAGATTTGGAAAGTTTCAGCACTCTAGCAATTGTTTTTATATTTTTTTCAGCAACTGACGAAATTTGCAACATTTAAATTTTCATCCGCTTTGTTCTCCTGCGAATATTTCGAAAACTAGGGATGGGGTGTTTTGAGATTTTTATTAAATTATGAAGGAGAATCAATTCTGAGAAGATTTGGAAAGTTTCAGCACTCTACACATTGTTTTTATATTTTTTTCAGCAACTGACGAAATTTGCAACATTTAAATTATCATCCGCTCTGTTCTCCTGCGAATATTTCGAAAACTAGGGATGGGGTGTTTTGAGATTTTTATTAAATTATGAAGGAGAATCAATTCTGAGGAGATTTGGAAAGTTTCAGCACTCTAGCAATTGTTTTTATATTTTTTTCAGCAACTGACGAAATTTGCAACATTTAAATTTTCATCCGCTTTGTTCTCCTGCGAATATTTCGAAAACTAGGGATGGGGTGTTTTGAGATTTTTATTAAATTATGAAGGAGAATCAATTCTGAGAAGATTTGGAAAGTTTCAGCACTCTAGCAATTGTTTTTATATTTTTTTCAGCAACTGACGAAATTTGCAACATTTAAATTTTCATCCGCTTTGTTCTCCTGCGAATATTTCGAAAACTAGGGATGGGGTGTTTTGAGATTATTATTAAATTATAAAGGAGAATCAATTCTGAGAAGATTTGGAAAGTTTCAGCACTCTACACATTGTTTTTATATTTTTTTCAGCAACTGACGAAATTTGCAACATTTAAATTTTCATCCGCTTTGTTCTCCTGCGAATATTTCGAAAACTAGGGATGGGGTGTTTTGAGATTTTTATTAAATTATGAAGGAGAATCAATTCTGAGAAGATTTGGAAAGTTTCAGCACTCTACACATTGTTTTTATATTTTTTTCAGCAACTGACGAAATTTGCAACATTTAAATTATCATCCGCTCTGTTCTCCTGCGAATATTTCGAAAACTAGGGATGGGGTGTTTTGAGATTTTTATTAAATTATGAAGGAGAATCAATTCTGAGGAGATTTGGAAAGTTTCAGCACTCTAGCAATTGTTTTTATATTTTTTTCAGCAACTGACGAAATTTGCAACATTTAAATTTTCATCCGCTTTGTTCTCCTGCGAATATTTCGAAAACTAGGGATGGGGTGTTTTGAGATTTTTATTAAATTATGAAGGAGAATCAATTCTGAGAAGATTTGGAAAGTTTCAGCACTCTAGCAATTGTTTTTATATTTTTTTCAGCAACTGACGAAATTTGCAACATTTAAATTGCCATCCGCTCTGTTCTCCTGCGAATATTTCGAAAACTAGGGATGGGGTGTTTTGAGATTTTTATTAAATTATGAAGAAGAATCAATTCTGAGAAGATTTGGAAAGTTTCAGCACTCTAGCAATTGTTTTTATATTTTTTTCAGCAACTGACGAAATTTGCAACATTTAAATTATCATCCGCTCTGTTCTCCTGCGAATATTTCGAAAACTAGGGATGGGGTGTTTTGAGATTTTTATTAAATTATGAAGGAGAATCAATTCTGAGGAGATTTGGAAAGTTTCAGCACTCTAGCAATTGTTTTTATATTTTTTTCAGCAACTGACGAAATTTGCAACATTTAAATTTTCATCCGCTTTGTTCTCCTGCGAATATTTCGAAAACTAGGGATGGGGTGTTTTGAGATTTTTATTAAATTATGAAGGAGAATCAATTCTGAGAAGATTTGGAAAGTTTCAGCACTCTAGCAATTGTTTTTATATTTTTTTCAGCAACTGACGAAATTTGCAACATTTAAATTGCCATCCGCTCTGTTCTCCTGCGAATATTTCGAAAACTAGGGATGGGGTGTTTTGAGATTATTATTAAATTATAAAGGAGAATCAATTCTGAGAAGATTTGGAAAGTTTCAGCACTCTACACATTGTTTTTATATTTTTTTCAGCAACTGACGAAATTTGCAACATTTAAATTTTCATCCGCTCTGTTCTCCTGCGAATATTTCGAAAACTAGGGATGGGGTGTTTTGAGATTTTTATTAAATTATGAAGGAGAATCAATTCTGAGAAGATTTGGAAAGTTTCAGCACTCTAGCAATTGTTTTTATATTTTTTTCAGCAACTGACGAAATTTGCAACATTTAAATTATCATCCGCTCTGTTCTCCTGCGAATATTTCGAAAACTAGGGATGGGGTGTTTTGAGATTTTTATTAAATTATGAAGGAGAATCAATTCTAAGAAGATGTGGAAAGTTTCAGCACTCTAGCAATTGTTTTTATATTTTTTTCAGCAACTGACGAAATTTGCAACGTTTAAATTTTCATCCGCTCTGTTCTCCTGCGAATATTTCGAAAACTAGGGATGGGGTGTTTTGAGATTATTATTAAATTATAAAGGAGAATCAATTCTGAGAAGATTTGGAAAGTTTCAGCACTCTACACATTGTTTTTATATTTTTTTCAGCAACTGACGAAATTTGCAACATTTAAATTTTCATCCGCTCTGTTCTCCTGCGAATATTTCGAAAACTAGGGATGGGGTGTTTTGAGATTTTTATTAAATTATGAAGGAGAATCAATTCTGAGAAGATTTGGAAAGTTTCAGCACTCTAGCAATTGTTTTTATATTTTTTTCAGCAACTGACGAAATTTGCAACGTTTAAATTGTCATCCGCTCTGTTCTCCTGCGAATATTTCGAAAACTAGGGATGGGGTGTTTTGAGATTTTTACTAAATTATGAAGGAGAATCAATTCTGAGAAGATTTGGAAAGTTTCAGCACTCTAGCAATTGTTTTTATATTTTTTTCAGCAACTGACGAAATTTGCAACATTTAAATTATCATCCGCTCTGTTCTCCTGCGAATATTTCGAAAACTAGGGATGGGGTGTTTTGAGATTTTTATTAAATTATGAAGGAGAATCAATTCTGAGGAGATTTGGAAAGTTTCAGCACTCTAGCAATTGTTTTTATATTTTTTTCAGCAACTGACGAAATTTGCAACATTTAAATTTTCATCCGCTTTGTTCTCCTGCGAATATTTCGAAAACTAGGGATGGGGTGTTTTGAGATTTTTATTAAATTATGAAGGAGAATCAATTCTGAGAAGATTTTGAAAGTTTCAGCACTCTAGCAATTGTTTTTATATTTTTTTCAGCAACTGACGAAATTTGCAACATTTAAATTGCCATCCGCTCTGTTCTCCTGCGAATATTTCGAAAACTAGGGATGGGGTGTTTTGAGATTTTTATTAAATTATGAAGAAGAATCAATTCTGAGAAGATTTGGAAAGTTTCAGCACTCTAGCAATTGTTTTTATATTTTTTTCAGCAACTGACGAAATTTGCAACATTTAAATTATCATCCGCTCTGTTCTCCTGCGAATATTTCGAAAACTAGGGATGGGGTGTTTTGAGATTTTTATTAAATTATGAAGGAGAATCAATTCTGAGGAGATTTGGAAAGTTTCAGCACTCTAGCAATTGTTTTTATATTTTTTTCAGCAACTGACGAAATTTGCAACATTTAAATTTTCATCCGCTTTGTTCTCCTGCGAATATTTCGAAAACTAGGGATGGGGTGTTTTGAGATTTTTATTAAATTATGAAGGAGAATCAATTCTGAGAAGATTTGGAAAGTTTCAGCACTCTAGCAATTGTTTTTATATTTTTTTCAGCAACTGACGAAATTTGCAACATTTAAATTGCCATCCGCTCTGTTCTCCTGCGAATATTTCGAAAACTAGGGATGGGGTGTTTTGAGATTTTTATTAAATTATGAAGAAGAATCAATTCTGAGAAGATTTGGAAAGTTTCAGCACTCTAGCAATTGTTTTTATATTTTTTTCAGCAACTGACGAAATTTGCAACATTTAAATTTTCATCCGCTTTGTTCTCCTGCGAATATTTCGAAAACTAGGGATGGGGTGTTTTGAGATTTTTATTAAATTATGAAGGAGAATCAATTCTGAGAAGATTTGGAAAGTTTCAGCACTCTAACAATTGTTTTTATATTTTTTTCAGCAACTGACGAAATTTGCAACATTTAAATTGCCATCCGCTCTGTTCTCCTGCGAATATTTCGAAAACTAGGGATGGGGTGTTTTGAGATTTTTATTAAATTATGAAGAAGAATCAATTCTGAGAAGATTTGGAAAGTTTCAGCACTCTAGCAATTGTTTTTATATTTTTTTCAGCAACTGACGAAATTTGCAACATTTAAATTGCCATCCGCTCTGTTCTCCTGCGAATATTTCGAAAACTAGGGATGGGGTGTTTTGAGATTTTTATTAAATTATGAAGGAGAATCAATTCTGAGGAGATTTGGAAAGTTTCAGCACTCTAGCAATTGTTTTTATATTTTTTTCAGCAACTGACGAAATTTGCAACGTTTAAATTGTCATCCGCTCTGTTCTCCTGCAAATATTTCGAAAACCAGGGATGGGGTGTTTTGAGATTTTTATTAAATTATGAAGGAGAATCAATTCTGAGGAGATTTTGAAAGTTTCAGCACTCTACCAATTGTTTTTATATTTTTTTCAGCAACTGACGAAATTTGCAACATTTAAATTGCCATCCGCTCTGTTCTCCTGCGAATATTTCGAAAACTAGGGATGGGGTGTTTTGAGATTTTTATTAAATTATGAAGAAGAATCAATTCTGAGAAGATTTGGAAAGTTTCAGCACTCTAGCAATTGTTTTTATATTTTTTTCAGCAACTGACGAAATTTGCAACATTTAAATTATCATCCGCTCTGTTCTCCTGCGAATATTTCGAAAACTAGGGATGGGGTGTTTTGAGATTTTTATTAAATTATGAAGGAGAATCAATTCTGAGAAGATTTTGAAAGTTTCAGCACTCTAGCAATTGTTTTTATATTTTTTTCAGCAACTGACGAAATTTGCAACATTTAAATTATCATCCGCTCTGTTCTCCTGCGAATATTTCGAAAACTAGGGATGGGGTGTTTTGAGATTTTTATTAAATTATGAAGGAGAATCAATTCTGAGGAGATTTGGAAAGTTTCAGCACTCTAGCAATTGTTTTTATATTTTTTTCAGCAACTGACGAAATTTGCAACATTTAAATTATCATCCGCTCTGTTCTCCTGCGAATATTTCGAAAACTAGGGATGGGGTGTTTTGAGATTTTTATTAAATTATGAAGAAGAATCAATTCTGAGAAGATTTGGAAAGTTTCAGCACTCTAGCAATTGTTTTTATATTTTTTTCAGCAACTGACGAAATTTGCAACATTTAAATTATCATCCGCTCTGTTCTCCTGCGAATATTTCGAAAACTAGGGATGGGGTGTTTTGAGATTTTTATTAAATTATGAAGGAGAATCAATTCTGAGGAGATTTTGAAAGTTTCAGCACTCTAGCAATTGTTTTTATATTTTTTTCAGCAACTGACGAAATTTGCAACATTTAAATTATCATCCGCTCTGTTCTCCTGCGAATATTTCGAAAACTAGGGATGGGGTGTTTTGAGATTTTTATTAAATTATGAAGGAGAATCAATTCTGAGGAGATTTGGAAAGTTTCAGCACTCTACCAATTGTTTTTATATTTTTTTCAGCAACTGACGAAATTTGCAACGTTTAAATTGTCATCCGCTCTGTTCTCCTGCGAATATTTCGAAAACTAGGGATGGGGTGTTTTGAGATTTTTATTAAATTATGAAGGAGAATCAATTCTGAGAAGATTTGGAAAGTTTCAGCACTCTAGCAATTGTTTTTATATTTTTTTCAGCAATTGACGAAATTTGCAACGTTTAAATTGTCATCCGCTCTGTTCTCCTGCGAATATTTCGAAAACTAGGGATGGGATGTTTTGAGATTTTTATTAAATTATGAAGGAGAATCAATTCTGAGGAGATTTGGAAAGTTTCAGCACTCTACCAATTGTTTTTATATTTTTTTCAGCAACTGACGTAATTTGCAACATTTAAATTTTCATCCGCTCTGTTCTCCTGCGAATATTTCGAAAACTAGGGATGGGGTGTTTTGAGATTTTTATTAAATTATGAAGGAGAATCAATTCTGAGGAGATTTGGAAAGTTTCAGCACTCTAGCAATTGTTTTTTATATTTTTTTTAGCAAATGACGAAATTTGCAATTATTAAATTGGCTCTGTTCTTTTGTCTAGGGATTTATCTCTTAATCATGCAAATTGTGCAAATAATAATAATACATTATGCAAAAACGTTACAATTAAAATAAATTAGCATATTAACACAATGCTGTGTCCACCTGCATTTAATTACATCACGTAATTGCAACTTCGAATTATCGAAGCCACAATTTCAATATGTGACAGTAAATGAAAAGGGGTTTTACTAATTAACAATATCAAAGCGACACAAATAATTATTATAATTAATAATTAATTTTTCCAATTTATTTATAACTTCAGTGCTGAATATTTATTAATTCAATAAATTCTTTTTTCAAATTTTATTTGTTTGTTGGAGCGTGTCGAGAATGCAGTTGTTTACGTGGAATATACAAGTTAAAAGGGGAAAAAAGGCAAGATTGCAATTCAAAAGAATTAAGTGCTCCGAAGCGTACGCAGACTTTTCCTTGAATGGGGATGCAAAGGAAAAATCTAAAGTATCTCGAACAATACGGCCTGGCCTGCCTTCAAATTTATACCGAGGGAACTTTTGCCGGGAATGGGGAAATTAGTGGGTGAATCATGATGTGGGTTCAATTTTCTAAACTCCTGAATTGTCGGTCACGTTACAAAAGGTGAAATAAGGAAAAATTACGTGGTGCACTGGGCATTAAAAAAAATAATGAACATAAGGGTGTCAAAATTTTAATTTTCAAATTTACCGCCATTTCATTTATTTCGTTATTGAGTAGAACATCTAGTGCTGTGGCAATCGACACGACTAAACGGATGTCAGGTGCGCGATCATAACATGAAATTAGTGTGAATACTTCATTGATCGATCAACTTTAATGTGATTAGTTGCTAGACACAATTCAACCGAAATCTTAAGACCGATTTTCGATTCAATATTAGCAATAAATTTACAATGTAAAACATTTCATGCAATATTTAAAACACGCCGCAGAATTTTTAATTTTAGAACGGAATTAGTGTAGCACGGCAATTATTTGCGCCCGCAACACTTTGTTGCAGGAAATTACATTTTCATGAAAATATTTCGGCCCCAACTATTCCGATCATCCCGACACACACACACAGCACGTGTAATTACTTGATCGTTGTTGTACAACAATTTAATATTGGAAATAAATGCCACAGCGTAAAATAATACCGGGTGAAATATATATAGACACCGATAGGGGCGGAGATTTATGGATGCAATATGGAAAATTGTTGCACTTTTTGAGCGAAACTGGTGCAGGTTTTTCCGTTTCAATCGGTGGAAACGCTACCGGAACGGCTTTTCAATTTTCAAGTTTTATATTTATCCGCGATAACGGGGAGCGTACAGAGCTGCCGTAAAATATTTCATGGGTTTCAGTGTGTGTAGCGAGGGATTATTGATTCTGTGTAATATGCGGGTAATTCTTATCTCGACCAGTAACAATCGGTAGGAAAATAAATGTAAAAGTAGTCAAGCTTTCCGACGGTTTCAAAAAATATTAAAACAATTGCCACTTACTTGAAACTTTCTTGGTTTACTCAAAATAGACTCTGCTTCATAATTTAATCAAAATCGAGCGACACCCCATCACAAAATTTAAAGATAATCACACGAGAACACAGCTCTGGTAATTCTGAAGTTACCCACTTTCCGACAGTTTGAAAAAATATAAAAACAATTGCCACTTACTTGAAACTTTCTTGGTTTACTCAAAATAGACTCTGCTTCATAATTCAATCAAAATCTAGCGACACCCCATCACAAAATTTAAAGATAATCACACGAGAATACAGCTCTGGTAATTCTGAAGTTACCCACTTTCCGACGATTTGAAAAAATATAAAAACAATTGCCACTTACTTGAAACTTTCTTGGTTTACTCAAAATAGACTCTGCTTCATAATTTAATCAAAATCAAGCTACATCCCATCATAAAATTTAGAGATAATCACGCGAGAACACAGCTGTAGGAATTCTGCAGTTACCCACTTTCCGACGGTTTGAAAAAATATAAAAACAATTGCCACTTACTTGAAACTTTCTTGGTTTACTCAAAATAGACTCTGCTTCATAATTTAATCAAAATCTAGCGACACCCCATCACAAAATTTAAAGATAATCACACGAGAACACAGCTATAGTAATTGTGAAGTTCCTCACTTTCCGACGGTTTGAAAAAATATAAAAACAATTGCTACAGACTTAAAATTTTCTAAATTCACTAGAAATGGATTTTGCTTTATAATTCCATTAAAACCTAAACACATTCCTTCAGTAGATTTTGAGATAATCTCATGAGAACTCAGCTTATAGTAATCTTGAAGTTATTCACTTTCGGAAGGTTTGAAAAAATATAAAAACAATTATTTCGGTAGATTTTAAGATAAAAACACGGGTAAAAAAATATAAAAAAAATTCCGCAAGCTTAAAACTTTCCTGACTTACTTAAAATAAATGATTTTACAGTTTGTTAGTTTGTCAAATGTGCATAACGATGTCATACGAGTGCAGTGTATCGAAACGATCGTACAAACGGTATTGTTAAACTTTGGATGCACCATAAATCACACTCGATGAAATCTGCAAAAGCGGCTTTATTCGTGCACCCGGCAGTGCGTCTGCAGGTCAAATACATTAAACCGCGTCTTGTGGTTCCCCCCATTCCTCGATCGTATATCACTTAGAGCCGGCGTGTGCCAGCACTGGTTTCACGACTTTTATTTCGTGCCCTTACAAGTCAATAATTGAGTTTACGCCTTAACTCGGCATACAATCTCTTAATGTACTGTTGTGAGTACAGTAGAAGGATATTTTAACGAAAATAAAAAATGCATCCGTGAAATAGTTTCAATCAAAATTAGTCCTGGCGTCTGACAGAGTTAATAATTGAGTTATTGCCTTAGTTCAGCATACAATTTTTCAATGTACTGAAGACAGTAGAAGATTGTTTTAACGGAAATAAACAATATATCCGTTAAATATTTCCAATTAAAATTAGTCCTGGCGTCTGACAGATAATAAGGATGAGTCAATAATTGAGTTTATGCCTTAGCGCAACGTAAATCTTTGAATATACTATTGTGACTACAGTGGAATATAATTTAAACCAAAATATCCGTTAAATATTTTCAATTAAAATTAGTCCTGGCGTCTGACAGATAACAAGGAGGAGTCAATAATTGAGTTTATGCCTTGGCTCAACACACAATCTTTCAATGTACTATTGTGAATACATTAGAAGATTGTTTTCACGAAAATAAACAATGCATCCGTTAAAAAATTTCAATTAAATTTAGTCCTGGCGTCTGACAGATAATAAGGAGGTTAGGGCGGGCGGTCATTAGAACCTCTGCAAATCGCGAATTACGCTGTTGCTTACACTAAGGAATTTTTGTGATTATCCAAGTCGATCGTTTATTAAGTTTGAGATTAAAATGATGCGAAATAATCACTATTTTCACTTCGAATTCGCGAAATTACTTTTGAGTTATCCCAGCAATTATTAAAGTTGAGACGTGTTCCTCGTTATTGTAATGCCGAGCATTATTTTATCCATTTCTTCCCACCCCCGACCCACGGAAATTGCACTGCGCCCTCCTCTCCTTAGGAATGCAACGTAATAAATCTTCCCATAACGTGTTCGTATAATTTAATAACAATAGCGAACATCCCCCCGACCCACAGCCCTATGGAAATTTTATAATATATTCGGGAGAAATGCCTTCCTGCATCGTGAAAGATATTAAAATGATTATTTTTTGATATTTCTGCAAACCTATGAAAACGAATAATTGCCGCTTTGAGTATATTATTTTCGTTGCTAGACAACGTAACTTTTTGATCTGACATCTGTCATCAATTTGCATAAAACTTGCAGAAATTAATGAAAAATAGATGCTATCCCAGAGTGATCGCTTTGAAACTTTTTTTGCCATTTTAACGAATAATATTTTTCGTCGATATGATTTTTGGGTAATTATTTTCCTATGGAGAGGACCTTCTAATGACCTTCTAAATAGGCGTTTTTGCAAGACAAACAACTTTTTCCTAAGGCAAAATCGGCGCTCATTGTTTGTTAAAAAGTTATCAACAAAAAATGTTTTACCTGTTATTTCACTTTATCTTCAAAAATATTGATTTTAGAGAAAAATGTTTTAGGCAAAAACTGAAGCCCCCGAAAAGCTCTACCGAACCTAACCCAACACAACCTAACCTAACCCAACCTAACCTATCCTAACCCAACCTAACCTAACCTAACCCAACCCAACCCAACCCAACCCAACCCAACCCAACCCAACCCAACCCAACCTAACCTAACCCAACCTAACCTAACCTAACCCAACCCAACCCAACCCAACCCAACCCAACCCAACCCAACCCAACCCAACCCAACCTAACCCATCCTAACCTAACCAAACCTAACCCAACCTAACCTAACCTAAACTAACCTAACCCAATCTAACCTAACCTAACCCAACCTAACCTAAACTAACCTAACCTAATCCAAACAAACCCAACCTAACCTAACCTAACCTAACCCAACCTAACCTAACCCAACCCAACCCAACGCAACCCAACCCAACCCAACCCAACCCAACCCAACCTAACCCAACCTAACCTAAACTAAACTAATCTAATCTAACCTAACCTAACCTAACATAACCTAACCTAACATAATCTAATCTAACACAAGCTAACCTAACCCAACATAACTCAACATAACCTAACCTAACTAAAATTAGGTTAGGTTAGATTAGGTTGGATTGGGTTGGGTAGAGCTTTTCGGGGACTTCAGTTTTTGTCTGAAACATTTTTCTGTAAAATCAATATTTTCGAAGATACAGTGAAAACCAGGTAAAACTTTTTTTGTTGATAACTCTTGAAGTATTTACTTTTGAAAAAGTCCATTTCGAAGAATTGACTTTCTAAATTGTGTTTTCGAAATAGTGCATTTCGAAGAATTTACTTCCGAAAATACACATTCGAAAAACTCCATTTCGAAGAATTTCCTTCGCGAAAGGTTTCTTCGAAATACTGCATTTCAAATGTTAATTTTCGAAAGTAAATTCTTTCAAAGAGCAATTTAGAAAGTAAACTCTTCGAAGCGCAGTTTTTCGAAAGTAAATTGTTCGAAATAAAAATTTTCTAAAACACATTTTCAAAAGGATATTTTTCGAAAACCAATTCGTCACACGGCCAATTCTTGGACAAGAGAGGTTTTTCGAATTTTAATTATACAGGGTGTTACAGCACTCTGGGAAGGTTCAATCACGCGCTTAGTTATCAAACCATTTTTAACAATTTTTTTTTTGAAAGTTAATTCTTCGAAATAAAGTCCATTTCGAAGAATGGATATATATATATATATATATATATATATATATATATATATGTAGAATAATGCGATTTTTCAATTTAATATCTAAGTATAATTTAGACTTATTTAGCAATTCGCTGAATAAATTTAAGAGGCAATGTAAACAAATAGTGTCTAGTAATAATATTTTAAATGTTTCCTATGTGCGTTAAATATTTTACTTTTAAGTTGTTACTGTAAAGCACTTTCTGTGCTCATTATGTATATTGTATAGGTATAGCCGTTAATAAAGTTTGATTTGAATTAACTTTCTAAATTGTGTTTTCGAAATACTACATTTCGAAGAATTTACTTCCGAAAATACACATTCGAAAAACTCCGTTTCGAAGAATTTCCTTCGCGAAAGGTTTGTTCGAAATATTGCATTTTAAATTTTAATTGTCGAATGCAAATTCTTCTAAAGCGCAATTTAGAAAGTAAATTCTTCGAAGTGCAGTTTTTCGAAATAAAATTTTCCTTAAACACATTTTTAAAAGGATATTTCTCGAAAACCAATTCGTCACACGGCCAATTCTTGGACAAGAGAAGTTTTTCGAATTTTAATTATACAGGGTGTTACAACAGTCTGGGAACGGTCAATCACGTGCTATCGAACCATTTTTAACAAATGTTTTTTGAAAGTAAATTCTTCGAAATGCAGTATTTCGAAAACACAATTTAAAAAGTCAATTCTTCGAAATGGAGTTTTTGGAAAGTAAATTTTTCAAGATGGAGTTTTTCGAAAGTAAATTTTTCAAAATAAAATTTTTCTAAAACACATTTTCAAAAGGATATTTTTCGAAAATCAATTCGTCACGTGGCCAATTCTGGGGCAAGAGAGGTTTTTCGAATTTTAATTATACAGGGTGTTACAACACTCTGGGGAGGGTCAATCACGTGCTTAGCAATCAAACCACATTAACAATTTTTTTTTTTTAAAGTGAATTCTTCGAAATGCAGTATTTCGAAGACACAATTTAAAAAGTCAATTCTTCGAAATGGAGTTTTTGGAGAGTAATTTTTTCAAAATGGAGTTTTTCGAAAGTGAATTGTTCGAAATAAAATTTTTCTAAAACCCATTTTCAAAAGGATATTTTTCGAAAACCAATTCGTCACACGGCCAATTCTTGGACAAGAGAGGTTTTTCGAATTTTAATTATACAGGGTGTTACAACACTCTGGGAAGGGTCAATCGCGTGCTTACCTATCGAACCATTTTTAACAAATGTTTTTTTAAAGTTAATTCTTCGAAACGCAGTATTTCGAAAATAAAATTTGAAAAGTCAATTCTTCGAAATGGAGTTTTTGGACAGTAAATTTTTCAAAATGGAGTTTTTCGAAAGTGAATTGTTCGAAATAAAAATTTTCTTAAACCCATTTTCAAAAGGATATTTTTCGAAAATCAATTCGTCACGTGGCCAATTCTTGGGCAAGAGAGGTTTTTCGAATTTTAATTATACAGGGTGTTACAACACTCTGGGAAGGGTCAATCGCGTGCTTACCCATCAAACCATTTTTAACACATGTTTTTTTAAAGTAAATTCTTCGAAATGCAATATTTCGAAAACACAATTTAAAAAGTCAATTCTTCGAAATGGAGTTTTTGGAAAGTAAATTTTTCAAAATGGAGTTTTTCGAAAGTTTTTCTAAAACACATTTTCAAAAGGATATTTTTCGAAAACCAATTCTTCATGTGGCCAATTCTTGGACAAGAGAGGTTTTTCGAATTTTAATTATACGGGGTGTTACAACACTCTGGGAAGGGTCAATCACGTGCTTACCGATCGAACCATTTTTAACAAATGTTTTTTTAAAGTTAATTCTTCGAAACGCAGTATTTCGAAAACAAAATTTAAAAAGTCAATTCTTCGAAATGGAGTTTTTGGAGAGTAAATTTTTCAAAATGGAGTTTTTGGAAAGTAAATTTTTCAAAATACACTATTTTGAATACTCATCTTATTTTTACTTTCTCCGTTACGAAGTACGAGAAAGTATTGTGATCGTGATTTTTTTTTCAAAAATTTTTTTTACGGGAATATCCGTTTTGGTGTCCCTAGATGCCATTTCAACAATTTCTGGAATAAAAAAATTTGTGTCTGTGTGTGTGTGTGTGTGTCTGTCTGTCTGTCTGGCTGTGCGCGCTGTATCTCAAAAACTAATAGAGCAATTGATATGAAACTTTGAACATACGTCTTATTTGATAATCTGAAGAACAAACAAATTTTGAAAATTCCTTCACCGCCTTCTCTTCAAGCTCTTTTAATTGCAGTCTTGGAGTGCGCGCAAGAAGGTAGCCGCCACGTCTCTGGACGTGTAAAAATATTTCAAAGAAACTCTCGGTCCCTTTTTTTCGAATTTTTGCCTCAATTTTGTTCGGCCCTCTTTGCCAAATTCAAATTGTGACAGGTAAACTATAAAAAAAATTTTGTTAGATTTTTTTGAAATTTTCCCCGGAGACTCCAGTTGGCAAATGAGGAAGCCACAGCGATTTTGATAAAAATCATTTGCGCGGTTTCGGAGCTGTGGCCAGAAATATGAAATTATAATACTAATTTAATTTTCATTTATTTAATTTAAGCATTTTGATATGAAACTTTGAACATACGTCTTATTTGATAATCCGAAGAACTGAAAAGCTTTTGGTGAAATTTCATACACCGGAAGTGGGTGTTTACCTTAACTGTTTTTTGTTTTTTGCCGATATTTGATTAAATATGAAAAATATCACAAAAACATTTAAACAAACATTGAAGACAACAAAGAAATGAACATCTTTTGCTCGAAAACATTTTTCATAAAATTATTGTTATTCGAGAAAAAAATTTATTATTATTTTTTTAATTTTTGGTTTATAATTATGAAACGATAATAGTTACAGCAAATTTATGTAAATAATAATTGTAGAGAATGCCAAAATGAACAACTTATAAAGAATAAGTTTTTTTCGAAATGCCTTTAGTTTTTGAGTAAACTGAATTTTTGAATTTGAAGTATAATTTTTCCGTCTTTCATAATTTTGACGTTTTAAACGTCAGTTTCGTCCGAGTTTACACAACGCTCGATGTACATTTAAAATATGATTTCAATAAACCATGAAAACGTAAATATAAATGACTATGATATCATCAAGTCGGAGAAAGTAATATGATGGCCACATCACCATTTTTTTAAATTTTTGGTTTATAGTTATAAACGATAATAGTTACAGCAAATTTATGTTGATAATAATTGTGGAGAATGCCAAAATTAACAACTTATAAAGAATAAGTTTTTTTCGAAATCCCTTTAGTTTTTGAGTTAACTGCGTTTTTGAATTTGAAGTATAATTTTTGCATCTTTCATAATTTTGACGTTTTAAACGTCAGTTTCGTCCGAGTTTACATAACGCTTGATTTACATTTAAAATATGATTTCAATTGAAAATAAACCATGAAAGCGTAAATATAAATGATACCAACAAGTCGGAGAAAGTAACATGATGGCCACATCACCATTTTTTGTTAATAACTTTTTTAACAAACATGAACGTCGATTTTGCCTGAGGAAAAAGTTGTTTGTTTTGCAAAAATTACCGAATTTTTCTTTTCAACACTGAATTCAAATACGACACGATTATCTTCCTCATTATATCAATTAAAAATACCATTTCCTTGATTACTTTAGTTATGCGATCGTTTCATCTCTGAATCATCATCAATTCCATTCTGCTTGCTCCTGGCAACAAATCGCCATCATTAATACCATCCGATAATATCCTCCGAACAACACGAACACCATCTCCACGGCATTAATTTTAATTCCCCCGTATTATTCATTTCCATAAATAAGCTTTGTTATATGATACAATTCCAGGAAATAAGCGCACAATTAATTAAACGAAAATCACGAGGAAGGGGTTGTGTTGTACGGCCGCGGACCAAAAACTGGATACAAGCAGAAAGTTGTGCACAACGGCTTCCGGCGCGATCTATTTATTCTTGGCGATATCCGAAGAGGAAACAATGGACCATCTAAATGCGGCCATCGATTATGCATCCATCATGCACTGAACGATAACGGTCTGTTAAGCCATTTACATGTGCAATTATTATTGTGCATGCTCACTGAGCACTGAGGATTTATAGAAGAGTATTAAAAGCTAGGAATACATTATGAGGATTAGTGGAAACTGTTAAGTGTGTTATTTATGCTGGATGATTATTTCAAATGATCAATCGAAGTCGAAATGGGTGGAGCAAAAGGAATAATCTGGAGTAACCGGGTTTTCGTAAAAAAAAAAAATCGCCAATTTTAATTGAATCCGATTAATTGGCACACAAGGAGCACAGATTTGAAAACCGCGTTCAATTTGGAGTTTTCGTTTGGCCGCTACGGCCGATCAAAATCTGACTTTTTTCAAAAATTTCTAAAATTTTCTGTTGGATCGATAAGGCTGTTACTTGTTAAAACCCCATGGTATCATTTAATAAAACACTAACACAGTGTATGGTTTCAAATTAATTTTATTGTTCTACAACAATTGTTTCACCACACAGTGGAAAAATTATATATATATAAAATTTTCTGACTTGTCAACTTTTTTGCCAACACTCTCTTAGTAATATAAGTAAAAACAAAACTAAGAAGCAGTTGCAGAATTAGGCATTATTAAAGTACACTTTGATAGTATCACACACATTCAAGATGTATGGCTTCATGGATGTTGCAGTCAACATTCATTAATGACAAAAAACATTTATTACAGCTGCTAAAAAAAAATCATTCAAGTAATGGCTTGAAGTCAACATTAATTATTCACAAACGACATTTATTACACCTGCAAAAAAAATCGTCCCCCGTAAAGAAATTACCTTTGACGAACTCTAATTGGAGCAGGTTAAACACACGGGCAGCTCCGAGACTGAGCGCATAAAAAAAACTTTCGCTAATATTTACCCACGGTGTGCAGCAATGTTTCATCGGGAATATATTTTCGTAATGCCGCTTAAATCCGCCCCAGAGCGCCGAAAATATTTTTATTCCTAAGAACTGAAACGTCCGACTCACCTTTCACTGCGATTCAGTTCCGTATATTTTTCAACAAAATCCGAAACGCTTTGTTTTTCTAGTGCGCAAAACACCAATTACAATTTCAAATGTGGAATCGGTAATAAACATTGTTGAAAATCGTTGTTTTTTTTTTAAAGTTTAAGTTAATATTTTTATAGGAAAATTGTAATCGCCGCAATAAATTCCCGTCAAAATTTTATCCGCCATTGCAGCTTGTTCAAACTCCCCAAATCTCTTAAGAAATGTTTTCTTTCGATGACCATGAAATTAAATCTTAAGTATCTTCATCGCAAATTAAATGGCGTTGATGTGAAATTAATATTTTTATAGGAAAATTGTATTCGCCGCAATAAATTTCTGTCAAAATTTTATCCGCCATTGCAGCTAGTTCAAACTTCCTAAATCTCTTAAGAGATGTTTAGTTTTGATGACCTTGAAAGTAAATCTTAAGTATCTTAACCGCAAATTAAATGGCGTTGATGTGAAGTTAATATTTTTATAGGAAAACTGTATTCGCCGCAATAAATTTCTGTCAAAATTTTATCCGCCATTGCAGCTAGTTCAAACTTCCTAAATCTCTTAAGAAATGTTTTCTTTTGATGACCTTGAAAGTTAATCTTAAGTATCTTCACCGTAAGTTAAAAGGCGTTGATGTGAAGTTAATATTTTTATAGGAAAATTGTAATCGTCGTAATAAATTTCTGTCAAAATTTTATCCGCCATTGCAGCTAGTTCAAACTCCCTAAATCTCTTAAGAAATGTTTTGTTTTGATGACCTTGAAAGTAAATCTTAAGTATCTTCACCGCAAATTAAATGGCGTTCATGTGAAGTTAATATTTTTATAGGAAAATTGTAATCGTCGTAATAAATTTCCGTCAAAATTTTATCCGCCATTGCAGCTAGTTCAAACTTCCTAAATCTCTTAAGAGATGTTTAGTTTTGATGACCTTGAAAGTAAATCTTAAGTATCTTCATCGCAAATTAAATGGCGTTGATGTGAAGTTAATATTTTTATAGGAAAATTGTATTCGCCGCAATAAATTTCTGTCAAAATTTTATCCGCCATTGCAGCTAGTTCAAACTTCCTAAATCTCTTAAGAGATGTTTAGTTTTGATGACCTTGAAAGTAAATCTTAAGTATCTTCATCGCAAATTAAATGGCGTTGATGTGAAGTTAATTTTTTTATAGGAAAATTGTATTCGCCGCAATAAATTTCTGTCAAAATTTTATCCGCCATTGCAGCTAGTTCAAACTCCCTAAATCTCTTAAGAAATGTTTTGTTTTGATGACCTTGAAAGTAAATCTTAAGTATCTTCACCGCAAATTAAATGGTGTTGATGTGAAGTTAATTTTTTTATAGGAAAATTGTATTCGCCGCAATAAATTTCCGTCAAAATTTTATCCGCCATTGCAGCTGGTTCAAACTCCCCAAATCTCTTAAGAAATGTTTTGTTTTGATGACCTTGAAAGTAAATCTTAAGTATCTTCACCGCAAATTAAATGGTGTTGATGTGAAGTTAATTTTTTTATAGGAAAATTGTATTCGCCGCAATAAATTTCCATCAAAATTTTATCCGCCATTGCAGCTGGTTCAAACTCCCTAAATCTCTTAAGAAATGTTTTGTTTTGATGACCTTGAAAGTAAATGTTAAGTATCTTCACCGCAAATTAAATGGCGTTGATGTGAAGTTAATTTTTTTATAGGAAAATTGTATTCGCCGCAATAAATTTCCGTCAAAATTTTATCCGCCATTGCAGCTGGTTCAAACTCCCCAAATCTCTTAAGAAATGTTTTGTTTTCATGACCTTGAAAGTAAATCTTAAGTATCTTCACCGCAAATTAAATAGCGTTGATGTGAAGTTAATATTTTTACAGGAAAATTGTATTCGCCGCAATAAATTTCCGTCAAAATTTTATCCGCCATTGCAGCTAGTTCAAACTTCCGAAATCTCTTAAGAGATGTTTAGTTTTGATGACCTTGAAAGTAAATCTTAAGTATCTTCACCGCAAATTAAATGGCGTTGATGTGAAGTTAATTTTTTTATAGGAAAATTGTATTCGCCGCAATAAATTTCCGTCAAAATTTTATCCGCCATTGCAGCTGGTTCAAACTCCCTAAATCTCTTAAGAAATGTTTTGTTTTGATGACCTTGAAAGTAAATCTTAAGTATCTTCACCGCAAATTAAATGGAGTTGATGTGAAGTTAATATTTTTATAGGAAAATTGTATTCGCCGCAATAAATTTCTGTCAAAATTTTATCCGCCATTGCAGCTAGTTCAAACTTCCTAAATCCCTTAAAAAATGTTTTGTTTTGATGACCTTGAAAGTAAATCTTAAGTATCTTCACCGCAAATTAAATGGCGTTGATGTGAAGTTAATATTTTTATAGGAAAATTGTATTCGCCGCAATTAATTTCTGTCAAAATTTTATCCGCCATTGCAGCTAGTTCAAACTTCCTAAATCTCTTAAGAAATGTTTTGTTTTGATGACCTTGAAAGTAAATCTTAAGTATCTTCACCGCAAATTAAATGGAGTTGATGTGAAGTTAATATTTTTATAGGAAAATTGTATTCGCCGCAATTAATTTCTGTCAAAATTTTATCCGCCATTGCAGCTAGTTCAAACTTCCTAAATCTCTTAAGAAATGTTTTCTTTTGATGACCTTGAAAGTTAATCTTAAGTATCTTCACCGTAAGTTAAAAGGCGTTGATGTGAAGTTAATATTTTTACAGGAAAATTGTATTCGTAGCAATAAATTTCCGTCAAAATTTTATCCGCCATTGCAGCTGGTTCAAACTCCCTAAATCTCTTAAGAAATGTTTTGTTTTGATGACCTTGAAAGTAAATCTTAAGTATCTTCACCGCAAATTAAATGGAGTTGATGTGAAGTTAATATTTTTATAGGAAAATTGTATTCGCCGCAATTAATTTCTGTCAAAATTTTATCCGCCATTGCAGCTAGTTCAAACTTCCTAAATCCCTTAAAAAATGTTTTGTTTTGATGACCTTGAAAGTAAATCTTAAGTATCTTCACCGCAAATTAAATGGAGTTGATGTGAAGTTAATATTTTTATAGGAAAATTGTATTCGCCGCAATTAATTTCTGTCAAAATTTTATCCGCCATTGCAGCTAGTTCAAACTTCCTAAATCTCTTAAGAAATGTTTTCTTTTGATGACCTTGAAAGTTAATCTTAAGTATCTTCACCGTAAGTTAAAAGGCGTTGATGTGAAGTTAATATTTTTACAGGAAAATTGTATTCGTAGCAATAAATTTCCGTCAAAATTTTATCCGCCATTGCAGCTACTGCAAACTTCATAAATCTCTTAAGAAATGTTTAATTTTGATGACCTTGAAAGTAAATTTTTAGTATTTTTACTGAAAATTAAATGGCGTTGATTTACGTGTTACCAAATAACATTTCTTTTTTAATATTTCGAACATTAATCCGCATGAAAATTGCAAACGTTACAAATTGTTATCGACATGATTTGATAGAGCATCCGAATTTTAATCAATCAATTTGAAAGTCCCGATATTACAATATTTACATTGAATAAATTTTTCAAATTCCATACCACCCGGTAAATCGATAAAGTTTTATCGCGGGCAAATATTATTGCATAACGATTGTAAAAAAAAAAACGAGTGCGCAGTATTATTGTATGTAAAATTTTAATGGATTTTGACCTTGAGTTCAAATTTATTAATTATTTTCAATGCGCGCCTCGGTTTTCGTGTGAAAAATGGGTTTTAAATAATAAACAATAGTCGGTAAAAAGCAATTAATAGTCGCTAACAAAAGCTTGTAAACTATTAATAGATAGTTGTATAAAAATTATTATTTGCAGTGGAAAAGCAAATTTCTTTATTTTTGCAAGGACGAAGTGATTGTTTAGTGTTGAAAACTATAAATCGTTAGTGTATATTTTTTTTACAGGCGTTGAAAAATTTAAGTGCGAAATTTGTTTCCTTTCCACGCAGCTGGTACGTGTTAAAAGTTGTTGTTTGCGCAACGATGTGCGGAAAACACTTTTCACGCACTATTGGAGCAAAACTAGAGATATATTTTTAGATCGTAATAATCGACGTAGCGACGTGCGAGGAATATTGCGGAAAACACTTTTGTTCACGAAAATGTTATAATGTGCGCATTATTTAATTCTATGGGCAGCATTAATGAGGTACATTTAACAATCAATTTCATTAAACACGCAAATGCGGGGTTAAATAAGGTTATTAAACACGCTAATTCGCGCTTTAATTCACAGAACGCGATTTATGATAATATTTTGTTTACTCTATTTAATACTGAATTTAATTTTTTTTTCAACTGTAATTGTAATTACATCTTTAATTTCGATTTTAATTTTGATTTTGATTTTCTTTTTGTTTTTTTTTTATTTTGATTTTGATTTTAATTTTCGTGAACAAAGTATAATGTACAACTCGCATATGATAGCTATTAATCACGAGAATGATTAATAGCCATCATTATATGCTCGTTGTACAATATACTATTCTCGCACTATTGGAGCAAAACTAGAGATATATTTTTAGATCGTAATTAACGTGTATAATTGTGAGTTTACATTATATAAAATATTAGTAACTTGTAAACAATAAACAATGTTAAAATATTCAATTGTAGACGAACCTAGAGGGCGCTGTTTAAATGTATGATTAAGAATGATTGATAAGCGAGTTACAAAGTCAATTTTAAAATATTCAATTGTTGACACTGTTTAAATGTTATGATTAAGAATAAACAAGCGAAATATTGTTTTTCGCAAAACAAATATTTCGAATGTACCGCGAGACAAACACAAATATCCTCCAATTAAACACCATTCTTTCGTCTCTGGGCATTCCGCAATATTAACAATATGTTTCAGCTTTAAAAGTGACTTCAACACGGATATAAAAGTGCATGATATATGCGACTCTCCATCCAATGTTCATCGCGGCGTGCATCGCGTACAAATATGCATTTTTCGAAATAAAATATAAATCACGATGCGACGTACGGTTGACGTACGAAACGAACAACGATCGCTTGTTTCAAGCAACGCTGGGCACGGCTTTCTGGATGGAAGGGTGGTCATTTATATATACTCATAATAAATTGGTGTGCCATTTAAAGACAAAAAAACAAAACGCGCGATTAAAAAAAAGTTGAGCGGTTTGGTGGTGTAGCGGGTAAAAGCACGAGCATCTCCGCGCTGTATCCAAAATCGCTTGGGTTCGATTCCCCGACCGGGCGGAACTTTTTATGATCGAGGAATATCCATCTTTGTCTTTTTTTATCAATGTATTCATTCAATCATTTATTTCCAAATATACGGACAGAAAGACCGATTGTCGATAGCCCAGACAGACTAATCATGTACGAACAAGATCGGCCGTAGCGGCTAAACGAAAACTCCAAATTGAACGCGGTTTGCAAATCTGGGCTCCTCGTACGTAAATTAGTCGGATTAGAGATTTTTAATTTTTGATGAAAACGTGAAAGAAGATACGAGTAAACCCCTTGGAATAATTTTTACACATCAGTATATCGTTACAAAGTGTATACCCGAACTCAACTGTACTTTCTGTAAAAGTTTATTCGATAATACAATAAACTCACGTTCGATCTTGCCGCCGTAATTTGCTGAAACGGTGAACGTGAAGTTTAAAATGTAAACGCAATCGCCTGACTCCATTGGTCCGAAGAGGTAATGAGATTATCAAAAAAAAAAAAACAACGCGAAATAAATGTTAAGTTGGCTTGAAGGGCTTTTCAGTTATGGCAGGCTGAAATCGTTAACATACATTTCGTTTTGTGCTCATTTGCGTCGGACGGGCAACGAAAGAGACTTTGGGGTTGTTTCAAATTGCTGCTTTTAATGGTAATAATAATAATAATGAAAGATTTTAATACGCACAATTCTTTTGTTTCGGTTAAAAGTTCGAGCGCGTCACAATATTTTTTTTTAATGAACAAAAGCATTAGCATTAGAAAATGAAACAACGCAAGCCATGATCGCATTTTCGTGAATTTTTTCACTAGTGCGGAAAGTTCAAATCGATCATTTTCATTTATATGTATTGCATTCTTGTATAGACTTATTTCTTGAGAATAAATCAAGTTTTTTTTTTTTTTTTAATAAAAGAGGAATGATGTTTGATGGAATTGCGGGTTAAGGAGAGTGAATGACTATGAGGGAATTGCCATAAGCGATTTGCTGTTCGGCCACTAACGGATATAAGTTTTTGAAGATTTCATTTTTTAAATGAATGGGACACTTCTTCGTTCTGAAAAAGTGACCGCACGGATGGGATTCGAACCCACGACCACGAGGTCCAGAAGCAGGAACGCTATTCACTAGGCCACCGCGGCCCTTGAAGTTTTTATCAACTCTGAAGAGAATCTCTCACTTATTGCACCACCTCCATCCTTCACGACGATAAACATTAAATTCTGGAGAATCGAGTTGATTTATTTTCATCAATGCAACATAAATTTTATAGAAAACAAAAAATTGTTATAAAAAGATGCGGCCATTAAAAAACAGGTTTCGCGGTGACCGCTGCTAGTCGAATGCGGATTATAAGAAATCAAAAATAGAAAAGATTTCTTTAATATATTAAAGTATCTACTGATTGAACGAACAGTTAAAAATTTTGTATAAAAAAATCGCTTGTTTTTCGTCAAGAAAAAAAAACTATACATCGAAAAAAAAATTCCTTTAGTTAATCGTTGGCCCATTATGTCGCAAATAAAAGTGCCAAGTTTGAAAAAAATCGGTGCGGTAGTTTTCGAGATATTGCGAACACCGACCTTAAATATGCGTTTTTGCGCGGTCGAACGGAGCGTCCTTTGAACGCCTGTAACTCCGTCAATTTTAATCGGACTGATTCCAACTTTTCAGGGAATATTCCATAAAGATTGTACTTGCTGAAAATGTCAAAACCCAAAAATCGATTTTTTTGAAATTTCTGACCAAGCATGACAAATTTACTTTGCAGCGAAAATACTTAAGATTTACTTTCAAGGTCATCAAAACAAAACATTTCTTAAGGGATTTAAGAAGTTTGAACTTACTACAATGGCGGATAAAATTTTGACAGAAATTTATTGCGGCGACTACAATTTTCCTATAAAAATATTAACTTCACATCAACGCCATTTAATTTGAAGTGAAGATACTTAAGATTTACTTTCATGGTCATCAAAACAAAACATTTCTTAAGAAATTTAGGGAGTTTGAACTAGCTGCAATGGCGGATAAAATTTTGACAGAAATTTATTGCGGCGAATACAATTTTCCTATAAAAATATTAACTTCACATCAACGACATTTAATTTGCGGTGAAGATACTTAAGATTTACTTTCAAGGTCATCAAAACAAAACATTTCTTAAGAGATTTAAGAAGTTTGAACTAGCTGCAATGGCGGATAAAATTTTGACAGAAATTTATTGCGGCGAATACAATTTTCCTATAAAAATATTAGATAAATACAAGAAAACGAAATGTAGCCTGAATATATGAATATTCAACCTGTTCGTTACTCTGCAAGCAAAAAATCAAGTCTTACTAAGACTATAAACAAATAACTTATTGAAACAACTACTTCCCTGGCTAGTGCCACGCCGGATATTGAATGATACAAAAGAAATTTGCATGTTATTACTAGTACTACTAGATAATAACATTGGTTTTAAGATCGTTTATTTCTACATACAAGACTAACTTAGAAAATTATTCTGAAATGAAATGTGAAACTTTAAACTGTAAATGTTATTATTAAAATGAAAAAAAACCAGAAAACATTTTGACAAGGACACACAGTGCTAAACTTATCTAGTGTTACTAGATGAAACAAATTTAATAATAACTAAAAATAATACTGAATTAAAAAATATATGAAAATTAAATAATTGGCCATCTGCAGACGCGTTTCGAGATTTATCTCTCATCAGTGCAGCTTCGCATTTAAATAAAAGAAAAGTTTCACATTTCATTTCAGAATAATTTTCTAAGTTAGTCTTGTATGTAGAAATAAACGATCTTAAAACCAATGTTATTATCTAGTAGTACTAGTAATAACATGCAAATTTCTTTTGTATCATTCAATATCCGGCGTGGCACTAGCCAGGGAAGTAGTTGTTTCAATAAGTTATTTGTTTATAGTCTTAGTAAGACTTGATTTTTTGCTTGCAGAGTAACGAACAGGTTGAATATTCATATATTCAGGCTACATTTCGTTTTCTTGTATTTATCTAATGCTTTCTGCAACAAGTAAAGTTGTTTCTAACTTGTTTATAAAAATATTAACTTCACACCAACGCGATTTAATTTGCGGTGAAGATACTTAAGATTTACTTTCAAGGTCATCAAAACAAAACATTTCTTAAGAGATTTAAGAAGTTTGAACTAGCTGCAATGACGGATAAAATTTTGACATCAATTTATTGCGGCGAATACAATTTTCCTATAAAAATATTAACTTCAAATCAACGTCATTTAATTTGCGGTGAAGATACTTAAGATTTACTTTCAAGGTCATCAAAAAAAAACATTTCTTAAGAGATTTAAGAAGTTTGAACTAGCTGCAATGGCGGATAAAATTTTGACATCAATTTATTGCGGCGAATACAATTTTCCTATAAAAATATTAACTTCACATCAACGGCATTTAATTTGCGGTGAAGATACTTAAGATTTACTTTCAAGGTCATCAAAACAAAACATTTCTTAAGAGATTTGGGTAGTTTGAACTGGCTGCAATGGCGGATAAAATTTTGACAGAAATTTATTGCGGCGACAACAATTTTTCTATAAAAATATTAACTTCACATAAACGCCATTTAATTTGAAGTGAAGATACTTAAGATTTACTTTCAAGGTCATCAAAACTAAACATTTCTTAAGAGATTTAAGAAGTTTGAACTAGCTGCAATGGCGGATAAAATTTTGACAGAAATTTATTGCGACGAATACAATTTTCCTATAAAAATATTAACTTCACATCAACGCCATTGAATTTGCGGTGAAGTTACTTAAGATTTACTTTCAAGGTCATCAAAACAAAACATTTCTTAAGAGATTTGGGAAGTTTGAACTGGCTGCAATGGCGGATAAAATTTTGACATCAATTTATTGCGGCGAATACAATTTTCCTATAAAAATATTAACTTCACATCAACGCCATTGAATTTGCGGTGAAGATACTTAAGATTTACTTTCAAGGTCATCAAAACAAAACATTTCTTAAGGGATTTGGGAAGTTTGAACTAGCTGCAATGGCGGATAAAATTTTGACAGAAATTTATTGCGGCGACAACAATTTTTCTATAAAAATATTAACTTCACATCAACGCCATTTAATTTGAAGTGAAGATACTTAAGATTTACTTTCAAGGTCATCAAAACTAAACATTTCTTAAGAGATTTAAGAAGTTTGAACTAGCTGCAATGGCGGATAAAATTTTGACAGAAATTTATTGCGACGAATACAATTTTCCTATAAAAATATTAACTTCACATCAACGCCATTGAATTTGCGGTGAAGTTACTTAAGATTTACTTTCAAGGTCATCAAAACAAAACATTTCTTAAGAGATTTGGGAAGTTTGAACTGGCTGCAATGGCGGATAAAATTTTGACATCAATTTATTGCGGCGAATACAATTTTCCTATAAAAATATTAACTTCACATCAACGCCATTGAATTTGCGGTGAAGATACTTAAGATTTACCTTCAAGGTCATCAAAACAAAACATTTCTTAAGGGATTTGGGAAGTTTGAACTAGCTGCAATGGCGGATAAAATTTTGACAGAAATTTATTGCGGCGACAACAATTTTTCTATAAAAATATTAACTTCACATCAACGCCATTTAATTTGAAGTGAAGATACTTAAGATTTACTTTCAAGGTCATCAAAACTAAACATTTCTTAAGAGATTTAAGAAGTTTGAACTAGCTGCAATGGCGGATAAAATTTTGACAGAAATTTATTGCGGCGACAACAATTTTTATATAAAAATATTAACTTCACATCAACGCCATTTAATTTGAAGTGAAGATACTTAAGATTTACTTTCAAGGTCATCAAAACTAAACATTTCTTAAGAGATTTAAGAAGTTTGAACTAGCTGCAATGGCGGATAAAATTTTGACAGAAATTTATTGCGACGAATACAATTTTCCTATAAAAATATTAACTTCACATCAACGCCATTGAATTTGCGGTGAAGATACTTAAGATTTACCTTCAAGGTCATCAAAACAAAACATTTCTTAAGGGATTTGGGAAGTTTGAACTAGCTGCAATGGCGGATAAAATTTTGACAGAAATTTATTGCGGCGAATACAATTTTCCTATAAAAATATTAACTTCACATCAACGCCATTGAATTTGCGGTGAAGATACTTAAGATTTACCTTCAAGGTCATCAAAACAAAACATTTCTTAAGGGATTTAGGAAGTTTGAACTAGCTGCAAGGGCGGATAAAATTTTGACAGAAATTTATTGCGTTGAATACAATTTTCCTATAAAAAATTAACTTTAAATCAACGCCATTTAATTTGCGGTGAAGATACTTAAGATTTACTTTCAAGGTCATCAAAACTAAACATTTCTTAAGAGATTTAAGAAGTTTGAACTAGCTGCAATGGCGGATAAAATTTTGACAGAAATTTATTGCGGCGACAACAATTTTTCTATAAAAATATTAACTTCACATCAACGCCATTTAATTTGAAGTGAAGATACTTAAGATTTACTTTCAAGGTCATCAAAACTAAACATTTCTTAAGAGATTTAAGAAGTTTGAACTAGCTGCAATGGCGGATAAAATTTTGACAGAAATTTATTGCGACGAATACAATTTTCCTATAAAAATATTAACTTCACATCAACGCCATTGAATTTGCGGTGAAGATACTTAAGATTTACCTTCAAGGTCATCAAAACAAAACATTTCTTAAGGGATTTGGGAAGTTTGAACTAGCTGCAATGGCGGATAAAATTTTGACAGAAATTTATTGCGGCGAATACAATTTTCCTATAAAAATATTAACTTCACATCAACGCTATTTAATTTGCGGTGAAGATACTTAAGATTTACTTTCAAGGTCATCAAAACAAAACATTTCTTAAGAGATTTAGGAAGTTTGAACTAGCTGCAAGGGCGGATAAAATTTTGACAGAAATTTATTGCGTTGAATACAATTTTCCTATAAAAAATTAACTTTAAATCAACGCCATTTAATTTGCGGTGAAGATACTTAAGATTTACTTTCAAGGTCATCAAAACTAAACATTTCTTAAGAGATTTAAGAAGTTTGAACTAGCTGCAATGGCGGATAAAATTTTGACAGAAATTTATTGCGACGAATACAATTTTCCTATAAAAATATTAACTTCACATCAACGCCATTGAATTTGCGGTGAAGATACTTAAGATTTACCTTCAAGGTCATCAAAACAAAACATTTCTTAAGGGATTTGGGAAGTTTGAACTAGCTGCAATGGCGGATAAAATTTTGACAGAAATTTATTGCGGCGAATACAATTTTCCTATAAAAATATTAACTTCACATCAACGCCATTGAATTTGCGGTGAAGATACTTAAGATTTACCTTCAAGGTCATCAAAACAAAACATTTCTTAAGGGATTTGGGAAGTTTGAACTAGCTGCAATGGCGGATAAAATTTTGACAGAAATTTATTGCGGCGAATACAATTTTCCTATAAAAATATTAACTTCACATCAACGCTATTTAATTTGCGGTGAAGATACTTAAGATTTACTTTCAAGGTCATCAAAACAAAACATTTCTTAAGAGATTTAGGAAGTTTGAACTAGCTGCAAGGGCGGATAAAATTTTGACAGAAATTTATTGCGTTGAATACAATTTTCCTATAAAAAATTAACTTTAAATCAACGCCATTTAATTTGCGGTGAAGATACTTAAGATTTACTTTCAAGGTCATCAAAACTAAACATTTCTTAAGAGATTTAAGAAGTTTGAACTAGCTGCAATGGCGGATAAAATTTTGACAGAAATTTATTGCGACGAATACAATTTTCCTATAAAAATATTAACTTCACATCAACGCCATTGAATTTGCGGTGAAGATACTTAAGATTTACCTTCAAGGTCATCAAAACAAAACATTTCTTAAGGGATTTGGGAAGTTTGAACTAGCTGCAATGGCGGATAAAATTTTGACAGAAATTTATTGCGGCGAATACAATTTTCCTATAAAAATATTAACTTCACATCAACGCCATTGAATTTGCGGTGAAGATACTTAAGATTTACCTTCAAGGTCATCAAAACAAAACATTTCTTAAGGGATTTGGGAAGTTTGAACTAGCTGCAATGGCGGATAAAATTTTGACAGAAATTTATTGCGGCGAATACAATTTTCCTATAAAAATATTAACTTCACATCAACGCTATTTAATTTGCGGTGAAGATACTTAAGATTTACTTTCAAGGTCATCAAAACAAAACATTTCTTAAGAGATTTAGGAAGTTTGAACTAGCTGCAAGGGCGGATAAAATTTTGACAGAAATTTATTGCGTTGAATACAATTTTCCTATAAAAAATTAACTTTAAATCAACGCCATTTAATTTGCGGTGAAGATACTTAAGATTTACTTTCAAGGTCATCAAAAGAAAACATTTCTTAAGAGATTTGGGGAGTTTGAATTAGCTGCAATGGCGGATAAAATTTTGACAGAAATTTATTGCGGCGACTACAATTTTCCTATAAAAATATTAACTTCACATCAACGCTATTTAATTTGCGGTGAAGATACTTAAGATTTAATTTCAAGGTCATCAAAACAAAACATTTCTTAAGAGATTTAGGAAGTTTGAACTAGCTGCAAGGGCGGATAAAATTTTGACAGAAATTTATTGCGTCGAATACAATTTTCCTATAAAAAATTAACTTTAAATCAACGCCATTTAATTTGCGGTGAAGATACTTAAGATTTACTTTCAAGGTCATCAAAAGAAAACATTTCTTAAGCGATTTAGGAAGTTTGAACTTACTGCAATGGCGGATAAAATTTTGACAGAAATTAATTGCAGCGAATACAATTTTCCTATAAAAATATTAACTTCACACCAACGCTATTTAATTTGCGGTGAAGACACTTTTAAGATTTAATTTCAAGGTCGTCAAAACTCGCAAGAATTTTTGCCACTGATGTTAGGTACGACCTTTAGCAATGCGATTATGATAAAATATTTCTAAAACATCTGCTCCGTCCGAAAAAAAAAATTATTAAAGCCTTGATATTGATAAGTGATTTTGAGTGACAGTCGGTTATGATTTCCTTTGATTTTAACCGAAATTTCACTTTTCTTCAAAATGTGATATTTTCAAGTTTTTAGTTGAATAACTCTAAAACCAACTTCGGAATGTTTTGATCATTTGTTTGAATATTAGAGTCTTGATAAATAATTTTGGGTGACGGTTTGTTGAGATTTGCTTCGATTTTAACCGAAATTTTAGCTTTTGCAAACATTCGTTCACACTTTTGAGTTTTCAGTTGAATAACCCAAAAACCATCTGCAGAATGCTTGAATATTTTGCATAAATATTGAAGCCTTGATATTGATAAGTGATTTTGACTGTCAGTTAATTGTGATTTGCTTTGATTTTATACAAAATTCTTATTTTTTTTTTCAAGATTTATTACAAAAAAATAACATTTTCTGGTTTCTAGTTGAATAACTAATAATTCTACATACATTTTATAGCTCTAATATTGATAAGTGATTTTCGGTAACAGTTTATTGTCATTTTCTTTGATTTTAACCGAAATTTTTCCCAATATTTGATGTTTTCGCGTTTTTTAGTAAAATAACTCAAAAACGATCTTCAGAATGTTTTAATATTTTGCATAAATATGAAAGTTCTGATATTAGTAGGTAATGTTGAGTACCTAACAGTCCGTTGTGATTTGTTTTGATTTTAAACGAATTTTCACTTTTTGTCAAGATTTAATACAAAAAATGAACATTTTTCAGTTTCTAGTTGAAAAAAATCAATCTGCAGAATGTTTTGATCTTCTGCATGAATATTAAAGCCCTGATATTGATGAGTTATTTTGAGTAATTTAATTGCGAATTTTCTCAAAATTTATTACAAAAAATTGACATTTCTAACTTTTCTGTTGAATAACTCAAAAACCATCTGCAGAATGTTTTTGATATTTTGAATGGATATTATAACTCAAAATTATAACAAAAAATTGACATTTCTAACTTTTCTGTTGAATAACTCAAAAACCATCTGCAGAATGTTTTTGATATTTTGAATGGATATTATAACTCAAAATTTATTACAAAAAATTGACACTTCTAACTTTTCTGTTGAATAACTCAAAAACCATCTGCAGAATGTTTTTGATATTTTGAATGGATATTATAGCTCTGATGTTGATAAATGATTTTGAGTAATAGTTAATTATGATTTGCTTTAATTTTAAGCGAATGTTCTTAAAATTAATTAGAAAAAATTGACATTTTTTACTTTTCCGTTGAATAACTCAAAAACCATCTGCAGAATGTTTTGATATTTTGAATGAATATTATGGCCCTGATGTCGATGAGTGATTTTGAGTAACAGTTAATTACGATTTGCTTCAATTTTAAGCGAATTTTCTCAAAATTGATTACAAAAAATTGATATTTCCGACTTTTCTGTTGAATAATTCAAAAACCGTCTTCAGAATGTTTTGATAATTTGCATAAATATTAAAGTTTTGATATTAATAGGTAATGTTGAGTTGTTATTGGTTTTGATTTTAGCCGAAATTTTCCTTTTTCCCAATATTTGTTCAAAAAAATAATATTTTTGAGTTTTTAATTGAATAACTCAAAAGCCGTCTTCGGAATATTTTGATGTTTTGCTTGAATATTAAAGTCCTGATATTGATAAGTAATTTTAAATGACAATCCGTTGTGATTTATTTCCATTTTAGCAAAATTTCATGTAGTCTCGTATTTTGTATTTTAAAGGTGAAATGGGGATGTTTCGAGTGAGGTATCATAAATGTTTTTAACTGTTATGTTAGGTAAGGGCGGCTCGTTATATAGAGCCAAGCAGCCATATAACTAGCAAGAATTTTAAATTAATTCTTAAAACAGTTTTTCGCCAGTTACTGTGGTCTGGGAACATAAATCGTTCTGTCTTCAAAAAATATATTTTATATGTGGCCCTACCATCAATATGTTTCACGAGCCGCCACTGATCAAAACAATATACTGTGTGTGTCTTGTGTGTGTGTGTCTGTTTGTGCGCGCTGTATCTCAAAAACTAATAGAGCAATTGATATGAAACTTTGAACATACGTCTTATTTGATAATCTGAAGAATTGAAAAGCTTTTGGTAAAATTTCGTACACCGGAAGTGGGTGTTTACCTTAACTGTTTTTTGTTTTTTGCCAATATTTTCTTTAATATGAAAAATATCACAAAAACATTTAAACAAACATTGAAGACAACAAAGAAATGAACATCTTTTGCTTGAAAACATTTTTCATAAAATCATTTTTATTCGAGAAAAAAATTTATTATTAATTTTTAAATTTTTGGTTTATAATTATAAAACGATAATAGTTACAGCAAATTTATGTTAATAATAATTGTAGAGAATACCAAAATGAACAACTTATAAAGAATAAGTTTTTTTCGAAATCCCTTTGGTTTTTGAGTAAACTGAGTTTTTGAATTTGAAGTATAATTTTTCCATGTTTTATAATTTTGACGTTTTAAACGTCAGTTTCATCCGCTCGATGTACTTTAAAAATATGATTTAAATTTAGAATAAACCATGGAAGCGTAAATATAAATGATACTATCAAGTCGGAGAAAGTAACATGATGGTCACATCATCATTTTTTCTGGTACGGCCGAGGAACAAGAGTAGGTAATACAGATAGGTGTGGTCACGCAGCCAGCCGTCTCTGCAACTGACCCTACCTATCTGTATTGCCATCCTTGTTACCTCCGCGAACCGTCACTGGTACCAACCCCAGCAGTTTTGATTTAGATCCATCGTAGAATTGTAAAAGAAAAGTTGATAATTTTATTTACGCCTTTTTTGTTGGAAATAAAATAATCATTCCGATGTATTCGTGTACAAAATTTGCATAGCGTGTACACAACTGAAGCAAAACTTATTTTCCCGACGTGTAATATATTCCACCACAGTCCCGATATGTAAATGCGTGAAATTATACATATAGCATAAAGCCAGATAAGCTAAATTCCCCGGCGAGTTTGTTTGAGAACCTCTGCGCCCGTGATAATGTACCTGTTAACGGGCCAAGCTCCGACGTACGTCCCTCGCAGGCTGGAATGTAAAAGCGGGATTACTCCCGAAAACAGGTAACCCACCTGAGCCGAGGGTTCGCGTGCGGATGAAACGAAGGCCGTTCCGACGGTGGGCGTCTGGGATTTTTCGGTCTTCCAAGGGGTCGACGAAATTTCTGATGATTGTGTACGATCGGCCAGCTGTTTCGCAACGTCGTTGCTAGAGTACGGCGGCGCGCGCTCTCCGGCGGCATCGAGCGGCGACGTGCGCGCGTACGTCCGCCCGTGTCTCTCGCACGGCGACGCGCTCTCAGTTAGACGCGAGCGCCGTCTGCGAACGCGCCGCTTCAACAAAAGCCTGTCAAATGGGGCTCTTCGATTTAATCGTTGTCCAGACTCGTGCATAGTATGGACGTAGTTGTAAAATGTTCAAAGAGTTTATTCAACAAACGGCACGCGGTAAATCTGACAGAACATTGCGATTTTATCAAATGATCAGTGTTTACTGCTAGCGAACGGTCGTCTAGCGCGAATTTTCTACTATTTTCCTGATACACCGTCAAATCGGCGATCATGTATTGTTTTATCAGCCAGCCAAATTCTGTGATTTTTGAAGTTCGGGTCGACACCAAGGGGATCGGCCAGGAATGCCTCGAAAGGGTGAGTTTCGTTTTTAATCAGTGAATACAGTGAAAAAAGTGGATTTTTCGAAAATTCTTACGCAAAGGAAAATCTTTTTATAGATACACGCAATCACCTTTTTTTACCAGTGTAAATTATTATTTAGTTCTATAAAATATGTTCTTTAGAGAGTTTAAATTGTTTTCTAAGAATTCGAGGAAATTCAAGAAAAAACCATCTCGAAAAAATCGTTTGATAATTTTCAAAATCTACGTTATAATGAGCTGACCAATAATCATAAAATAAAGAATTTTATAACAAATTCGAGGAAATTCAAGAAAAACCATTTCTAAAAAAATCGTTTGATAATTTCCAAAATCTTCTTTATAATGGGCTGACCAATAATCATTAAATACCGAAACCGGAGAAACCGGCCAAAACGATCGCTAAAAAATCTTTTGATAGTTTTCAAAATTTCCTTCATAACGAGCCGACCGATAATCATAAAACACCGAAATTTGAGAAGACGGCCAAAACGATCGCCAACAAATCGTTTGATTGTTTCCAAAATAAACCCATCTTTATAATGGACTGATCAAAAATCATAAAATACCGACATCACCAATTGCGTTTCGTGTGCACCAGTTCTCCACGTATTTTGGATATCAATTTGGGCATCTTTGAACAATTTAAATTTTGTATTTTTGTTTTACAATTACAAATTGTATTTTCTTTGTAAAAAAGGGTTTCCCGTATATATTTTAAATAAATACATAAATAAATAAATAAGTTTGGTCTTTCAAATTGGAAAAAGTGCCAAAATTTATTGGATTTTAGAAGTTTATTTTTGGCGCCCATTATAAACCGCGAAATTGAACATTTTTTTGTTATATTTCAATTTGAACGGCTTTGAATTATTTAAAGTCAAAACGTGCCAAAATTTATTTATTCTAACGCTTTCTCTGCCGACGACGGTCCGACCGGCAGTTATTCGGAGAAACGACACCAAACCACCAAAAATTTTGGTTTCGGTATCCATTACCAATGACACACAGGTTGTGAAATTTGCAATCGCTCGACAACACCCGATGGAGCGTTAAAAAAGTGTTCAAAAAGTATTAATTGATTGACTTTGTGATCCATATTTAGATGAGGGAAAAAAGTGTTTAAAAAAGTGTCCTCTATGTCTCGCAAACTAAGATCCTAATGACCATTCCGTTTTAACTCCTAGTCACAATAAAGTGAAAAATTTGTGATGCCAGCAGTGTTTATTTTTAGTGCTAAAAATGTATTTAATTGCATTTTATGTAAAGTTTTAAGTGGCGTTTCCACAAATAAAGTTATTATTATATGAGCGATTTTTGAAAACTAATTTAGGGTACCGAGGGCAAAAAATGGCATTTTTTTACTAGTATGTTCAATTTCTTTTGTCTACATTTTTGTATTATCAGGCTTGGCTTTTTGATTTCCTTGGCCTATATTTTAAATTTTCGACCAGTATTTTCAATTATTTTGGTCTAAATTTGTGGCCTTTTGACCGAAATATTTTTGAATTTTCAAGTTTTTGCCCCGCATGTTTTTGGTTCATATTTTAGATCTACCTGAATTTTTTTATTCCAAATTTTGAATTTTTTATTCTAAATATTCTTTATTTTAGTTTGTTGAAATTTTCGATTTTTTTTTTGGTTTTCGTCTTCTATGATCAGGCCAGAATTTTTGGTTGATATCTTCGATTTTTAGTGTTTTTACCTTAATTATTGATTTTTATGAGCGAATTCTGGATTAACGTATATTTTGGATTTGACACCTGGATTAATAATAATTATGAGCGATTTTTTTATGTTTTGCCAGCATTTTCAAGTTTTTTTGGCGCTTGGGGCTTCAATTAATATTTTAGATTTTTTTAGTAAATATTCTTTATTTTGGCCTAAATTTTTGATTTGTTCGTTAAAATTTCTGCATTTTTGATTTTTGGTACAATATTTTAGATTTTTTTTAATCTGAATGAATGTTATGCGCGATTTTTGTATTTTTTGCTGACATTTTCGAGTTTTGATTTGGTCTAAGTATTTGTTTTCTTGCCCTTTATTTTAGATTTTGTAACCTGAATATTGTTTTTTATGCTTGTTGACCTTGATTTTATTTTTCAGTTTTGGGACTTAAAAAATGGCAAATTATCTTTCTTTTCGTTGAGTTTTCAATTTTTCGACATATATTTTAGGTCTTTGGCCGGTTTCTTAGATTTTTTTCTTCAGGTTCTTGATTTTTTTGGCCTAAATATTCTCTATTTTGGCCATAATCGATTCGTTTGGTAAAATTTACGATTTTTTTGGCTGCATTTTTTATTTCTAGGCCGGAATTTTGGATTTTTGGTCCAAATTTTCGGCTTTTTGGACACGATTGATGATTTTCTTTGCATTCATGTTCGATTTTTTTGTTAAAATTTTTGAACTTTTTTCCTAAATTTCCTTTATTTTAGCCTAAATTTTCGATTTGTTCATTGAAGTTTTCGATTTTTGGGCTGCTTTTTTATTTTTAGGCCCGATTTTAACAGTTAAAGCCAGCTGCAGTGACAGTTATATTTTTCTTTAGCCAGAAACCAAATTTTATGCAATTTTGAATTAAAAATTTTGACTTTCAACCGACGCTATTTTGTCTCCAGCGAAGATTTTTTTTTATAATTTCTGCAGGATATTGAAGACTGATCACTTCTTACGCGATTTTAACAGTTAACGCCAGCTGCAATGACAGTTACATTTTTCTTCAGCTAGAAAACCATTTTTGTGCAATTTTGACTTTAAAAAATTGATTTTCAAACAGCGCCATTTTGTCTCCAGCGGAGATTTTTTTATAATTTCTGCAGGATATTGAAGACCGATCACTTCTTACGCGATTTTAACAGTTAAAGCCACCTACAATGACAGTTACATTTTTCTTCAGCTAAAAAAAACAATTTTGTGCAATTTTGATTTAGAAAAATTGATTTTCAAACGACGCCATTTTGTCTCCAGCGGAGATTTTTTATAATTTCTGCAGAATATTGAAGACTGATCACTTCTTACGCGATTTTGATAGTTAGCGTCAGCTGCAATGACAGTTACATTTTTCTTCAGCCAGAAACCAAATTTTATGCAATTTTGATTTAAAAATTTTGACTTTCAACGGACGCCATTTTGTCCCCAACGGTTTATAAGTTGTTCATTTTGGCATTCTCTACAATTATTATTAACATAAATTTGCGGTAACTATTATCGTTTCATAATTATAAACCAAAAATGAAAAAAAAAAATTCTCGAATAACAATGATTTTATGAAAAAAGTTTTCAAACAAAATAAGCTCATTTCTTTGTTGTCTTCAATGTTCGTTTAAATGTTTTTGTGATATTTTCCATATTTAAGAAAATATTGGTAAAAAACAAAAAAACTGTTAAGGTAAACACCTATTTCCGGTGTACGAAATTTTACCAAAAGCTCTTCAGTTCTTCGGATTATCAAATAAGACGTATGTTCAAAGTTTCATATCAATTACTTTATTAGTTTTTGAGATACAGCGCAAAAAAACAAAAAATCACACAATTTGAAGGTTTTCAAAGTTGCTTGAAAAAATTTTTTTCCAACTTTAACTAATAAGATTTAAACATGACAAACATTCAACGTTACTGAAAACGTGCACCGTTATTATAATTCCCCGTAAAAATTTCTTTAATAAATCCCATCATGATCAGACCATTAAGACCACGGAATCTTGTCAACTGTTGAAATGTTAATATTCCACGTGTCACAATACCCGTCTGTGTAAGCCAAATCTCTAATCACCTTCCAATTCGAATCACGCATTTTGAACACCTTGCCCTTCGAGTTTATCTCATCCCACATCTTAAAAAGGAAAGTTATAAATACTTCATATGGAAAAGGTAAGAAAATGAGGTTACAGTTCCGAAATAATTGGAAATCTAGACCAAAGTCAATAAAGACGAACTCAATTCAATCCGTTCATAACTCTGCAAAATTAAGTTAAATATTCAAATAATTAATTTTCGTCTTTATGAGTTTTTTAAGTCGAACAATCGGAGACTGCCATCATTCAAATAGTTTCCAGTGAGTTTTTCAAGTTGAACAACCACAGACTGTCAAGTGCTCAAAAGCTAATAAATTAAAGATTTATCAAACAATCGCAATTTAAATAGTGCAATCATTTAATAAACAGTATAATTCATGCGGGTACAAAAATGCAATAATTATATATCATTGACGTTGGAATTATAGTCCGCACTTATTGATTTCCATCGAGCTTTAATTATCCAATTAAGCCAGGAAAACCACATAATCTCAAAAACAAAAGTACCCAACATTATTGTCATTGTTGGAAACTATTAGAAATGCAGAGAAATCGCGCTCGATTGCCCATTTAAAAATTGTTGTTTACTTCTTGAGAGTCGCAGTGCCGTGAAATAAAAATGTTGTATGCAAATTGGCGAAATAAATATCGCGGGAAACCTGTTTCGCAGCCCCCGCGCGCACCGCGACTGTAATCGAGCAGAAAAGTTCAATTATACAAGTTTCTACTTATGCGTTTGTTGATATATAAATTTGTTCGCCGACGCCATCTTACATAACAAACTCCGCCAAGTACAGTTTCGACGAAATTCGCCTTTTAACGATACCATAAAATTGTTTTAATAACCAAGTGACGCAAAAAACAAAGTTTATTATTTCTTCTATGTCATGCTTGTTTATTATTGAAATCATAATGGCATGGAAACAACGTGTATTAAATGTCAAATAACGCTCCAAGTCTAGGGCGTTATTTCTATAACGCCCGCTTATAGTAATTATCAACAGATCGACTGTCAACAATTCGCCAAACGCAAATCTAGCGTGCGAACGCCGTAGACATCTGCGCGGCGCGACAATCTGTCAGAAAATAGTGTAAGAAAATCTTCGATAAATTTTAACTACAAGTATGACATAAAACGTTCAAGGCATCACGGGCGTTATGTGCAAAACGCCCACAGTCGACGTACATCCCTCGGGCCGGGGGCCCTCGGGCTGTACACCGTCGACCTGAGGCGTTATTGTACTCATAACGCCCTAGATATCTTAATTACTATAACGATACCATAAAGTGATTTTAATAAAAGTTTAGGATTCAAGTGGTCCAAGTTAAAAATACAGTTTTTTTTATTATTCTTTTTCAAGTCAAAATTTTGAATTGAGATTATTGAAATGTATTGAGTTAATGATCAAATTCTTCAGTAAAATTTCGAAAGTTATCGGCCAAAAACTACGTACGGAGAAAGCTAAAATCATAAGAGTTTGGCTTTACAAAAAAAAAAAAAAAATTAATTCAAGCTCCCCAGCACCCAAAATTGGCTAAAAATCACTCTTTTGAGAAAGAGGGAGAATACTTTCATTGAGACACTTTCACAAATGATCTCAACAGGCAATTGACCAGAGGTTTTTCTCTTTAAAAAAATCAAAAATTGAGTACGAAAATCTAAAATAAAGGATAAAAATCAAATACTTGGACCGAAAAATTTGAAAATACAAAAAAACCGCTCCTAACTATCACTAATCCAGGTTTAAAATCCAAAATAACCTTCAATCAAAAATTCGCTCATAAAAACCAATAATCAAGGTAAAAGAAAAATAAAATACAGATGCAAAAAAACCGAAAATATTAACCGAAAGTCAAAAACTCTGGCCCGATCATTAAAAACGCAGATCGAAACTTTCAACAAGCAAATCAAAAATTTTGACCAATATAAAGAATATTTAGAATTAAAGGTTGTTGAAATTAGGCACAATTTTTTACAAGAATATTTAGACCAAAAAGATTTGAAAATATGAGCCAAAAAATGCGGAACAAAAAATTCATGTAAAAGAAAAATAATTTGCCATTTTAAGCCCAAAAAAATAACTCTTTAGCTCAAAATAAGTTTCTAACTCGAAAATAATGGACAAAATTTTTAAAAATTTCAAATAAAAAAAAACATTATTTCATTTCATTTCATTTATTTCAATACACAAATCATACATAGGATGAATAATTCAGGTTAAAAATCTAAAATAAAGAGCAAAAATCAAAAAAAGACCAAAAAAATCTAAAATTTGCTCATAAAAATCAATGATTCAAATTAAAAATACTAAAATAGAGGCAAGAAAACGTATACCAAAAATTCGGGTCTACGTATTAAAATGCGGGCCAAAAAATCGAAAATTTTAATAGACAATTCAAAATTTTATACCAAACTAAAAAATATTTAGGCTAAAAAATATGCAGCTGGCTCTCAGTTTGGTCAAAACCGCGTAATTTAGTCTACAATATTCTGCAGAAATTATAAAAAAATCTCAGCTGTAGACAAAATGGCGCTGTTTGAACATCAATTTTTCTAAGCCAAAATTGCACAAAATTGGTTTTCTAGCTGAAAAAAAAATGCAACTGTCATTGCAGCTGGCTTTAACTGTCAAAATCGCGTAAGAAGTGATCAGTCTTCAATATTCTGCAGAAATTATAAAAAAATCTCCGCTGCAGACAAAATGGGGTCGTTTGAAAATCAATGTTTTAAAGTCAAAATTGCACAAAATTGGTTTTCTAGCTGAAAAAAAATAACGGTCATTGCAGCTGGCTTTAACTATTAAAATCGCGTAAGAAGTGATCAGTCTTCAATATTTTGCAGAAATTATAAAAAAATATCCGCTGCAGACAAAATGGCATCGTTTGAAAATTAATTTTTTAAAGTCAAAATTGCACAAAATTGGTTTACTAGCTGAAGAAAAATGTAACTGTCATTGCAGCTGGCTTTAACTATTAAAATCGCGTAATAAGTGATCAGTCTTCAATATTCTGCAGAAATTATGAAAAAATCTCCGCTGCAGACAAAATGGCGTCGTTTGAAAATCAATGTTTTAAAGTCAAAATTGCACAAAATTGGTTTTCTAGCTAAAAAAAAAATGTAACTGTCATTGCAGCTGGCTTTAACTATTAAAATCGCGTAAGAAGTGATCAGTCTTCAATATTCTGCAGAAATTATAAAAAAATATCCGCTGCAGACAAAATGGCGTCGTTTGAAAATCAATGTTTTAAAGTCAAAATTGCACAAAATTGGTTTTCTAGCTGAAGAAAAATGTAACTGTCATTGCAGCTGGCTTTAACTATTAAAATCGCGTAAGAAGTGATCAGTCTTCAATACTCTGCAGAAATTATAAAAAAATCTCGCTGGAGACAAAATGGCGCTGTTTGAAAATCAATTTTTTTTTAAGTCAAAATTGCACAAAATTGGTTTTCTAGAATCGATTTTGAGTAAATTTGGAAAGTTTACAATTTGTAGGAATTGTTTATTTTTTTTTTCAAGCAAATTTGACGAACTTCCATTTTTCAAATTTTCAGTTTAAGTGGGATTTTTAAAAATCTGGGTAGGTGAGGTTTCTGTTTTTTTGTAGAATCTTGAAGCAGAATCGATTTTGAGTAAATTTGGAAAGTTTACAGTTTGTGGCGATTGTTTTTTTTATTTTTTTTAAGCCACTTTTTGAAGACGTCCAATTTTTAAATCGAAACACGGCTTTTTCGAAAAAAGCAGTTAAAATTTTGGAACAATTGTTGCATCGGTTCTCAAGACATTTTGATCACCGATTTTGAAAACCATGATTTTTAGAAAAACGCGTTCAATGGTGTAAAAACAATGATTCGAATTTATACAAAAGTGCGTATAGTTGCGAAAATATTGATGGGATTGAATTTTAAAAAAATACTGAACATTTCCAATATGCTACACTTCCCGAAAATGTAATTTTTGAAAAATTGATTTTTGAAATTTCAAACTATTTTTTTTTTTGACTCGTAACTCCTTAATTTGGGAAATGAGTTTAACGTTTTAGGCAATGATGTTTTGAAATTTCAAACTGTATTTTTTTTACTTGTAACTCCTTGATTTGGGAAATGAGTTTAACGTGTTTAACAATAATTTTTGAAAAATCGATTTTTGAAATTTCAAAATTTCAAACTGTATTTTTTTGACTTGTAACTTCTTAATTTGGGAAATGAGTTTAACGTTTTAGACAATAATTTTTTGAAAAATCGACATTTTGAAATTTAATCAATTCGGGAAATTAGTGTAACGTTTACGATAATAGATGTCGCCCTAATGATTTTTCTATCAGTACACGGCCGTTTTAACACTTTTAACAATGATGAATGGAATGCAAAGAGTATTTTAAAAGCACACGTTTAAGACAATAGATGTCGCTTTAATGGTGTTTCTATCCATACGTCCACAACTGTGTTTTAACACTGAGGAATCGAAGGCTTGGAGCATTTTAAAAGCGCGCCGGAAGCACCATACATATATATATTTTTAGATCGTTTTATTTATTTTATTTCCTTATTGTGGCGAGCGTGTATATTCCTGGCTGGCGCGAGAAAGACGGCGATAAGAATCTGGAACGTTTTAATAATATTGAATGCCGCCTCAGGTTCGTTGTCCTTTCATGTTTTTTTTTTTGTTTGTTTTGTATAATTATGTCTCTCGAAATATCCCTCTTTTTAATTAGCAAATTCGACTCGAAGACAAGCCTTGTTTAGTTCCAAATATTTGGGACATGGGCCAAATCAAGGATGACATTTATAAAGGCATGTTATTCAAGTGTAATTTTTATGTAAAATTTATTGTGAAATTTCTGAAAAAGTAAAATTTTAATTAAGAAATTTTGCTTTCCGGGACAAAATTTTTTGTTACTGTAATGTTGGGATGATTTTCTTTGGAGGCTTGTAAAGACACGTTAGTCAACTGTAATTTGCCAAAATTTCAATTATCTGTCGAAAGATTTGTAAAATTTATTGTGAAATTTCTGAAAAAGTAAAATTTTAATTATAAAATTTTGCTTTCCGGGAGAAAATTTTTTGTTACTGTAATGTTGCGATGATTTTCTTTAGTGGCTTGTAAGGACACGTTATTCAACTGTAATTTGCCAAAATTTCAATTAATTATCTGTCGAAAGATTTGTAAAATTTATTGTGAAATTTCTGAAAAAGTAAAATTTAAATTACGAAATTTTGCTTTCCGGGACAAAATTTTTTGTCACTGTAATGTTAGGATGATTTTTTTAAAGTACTTTTAAACAGTGTAATTTTCAAAAATTTCAAATATCTGTCGAAAGAAATTTACTGTGAAATATCTGTCATTTTGATTATCAAATTTTGGCAAAGTTTTTTTGGTTCTGTAACGTCAGAAAGCTTTTCTTCAAACAACATTAAAATAAAAACAATTAACAATAAATTAGTTTTTCAAGAAAAAGTACAATTTTCAAATTTTTGCAATTTTTTGTTTCTGGTTTTTATAGAATCGATTTTGTGTAAATTTGGAAAGTTTGCAGTTTGTAGCAATTTTAATTATCACATTTTGGCAAAGTTTTTTTGCCACTGTAACGTTAGAAATCTTTTCTTTAAACAACTTTAATATTAAAACAATTAACAATAAATTCGTTCTTCAAGAAAAATCCAAGTACCTCAGAGCCCCGATTTCTCCCTTTACATCCGGTGATTTGTAATTCGCACGCTCCAAAAAACTTACCACTCCGACAATACTTCGTTTTGATTAAACAGAGTTTGGGTTTTTGTTCGGGCGTTAATTGCGTCTTGCGGGGGCGGCGCACTTTTACACCCCCCCCGCCACCCCCCATTAGAATGATCTTTCTCCGAGGCAAAGAGGAAACCGGGCCCAACTCTGCGCCTCATTAAGATTGATCGACCAATAGCGGGAGAAGTACAAAAGGGTGGCCGCGGCGGGCGAGGAACAATTAAAATGATAGATCGGGGGTAGGCCGCGGAAATCAAATGGGGGGTGGGGGGTTGGGGGATACCCCCAACCTCGTCCGATGATGGATGGACGCACTCATCATACACCGGGAGAAAAAAAAATAAATGTCGAAAAAGGGACCGTATTTCATTTCCAATACGCACCGGGGGCGAGGGGGTGGGGGGAGGATACATGCAAATCGAAATCGATTTGTACGGTATCAAAAATAAAATTGAACATAAACTAAAAAATAAAAAAAATGAAGATGCTGCGACGCCCTGAGAAGCTGACCTAATTGCGTCCGAATTCTTAAGTCTGTCAAGAAGATAATCCATCAATAACACAATTTCTTGGCATATCTCGCGAACTGTTGGAGATAATTGAAAACTTTCTTCAAATTTGGATTTTTGAGACTGCCAAGAAGATAATCCACCAATAAAATAATTTCCCGTTCACTTGTTTTTTAACATATAGGTGGATATCTCGTGAACGGTTGGAGATAATTGAAAACTTTCATCAAATTTGGATTCTTGAGATTGCCTAGAAGATAATCCACCAATAAAATATTTTTCCGTTCATTTGTTTTTTGACATATAGGTGGATATCTCGTGAACGGTTGGAGATAATTGAAAACTTACTTCAAATTTGGATTCTCGAGACTGCCAAGAAGATAATCCACCAATAAAATAATTTCCCGTTCACTTGTTTTTTTACATATTGGTGGATATCTCGTGAATTGTAAGAGATTATCAAAAACTTACTTCAAATTTCGATTCTTGAGACTGCCAAGAAGATAATCCACCGATAAAATAATTTCTTGTTCACTTGTTTTTTTGACATACAGGGTGTTTCAGAGCTCTGGGAACGGTCAATCATGTGCTTATTCTTCAAAATTTCGAAAAATGTTTTATACAAAAGTTGTGTATAATGGTGAGCTGCATGCCCCAAGAATATTTAAATTTATACAGGGTGTCTCATAACAAAGTTACAGACCAAACTTATGTTTTTTTAAATGGAACACCCTGTATTTTTTGTCATTTTTAAATTATATGGAGCAAATAAAGGTGAGTTACTTCAATACTCCCTATACCTATTGTTTGCCGTTTTCGAAATATTTGAAGATTTGTTGAAATGCATGGTCTGAGTGAAATTTTATTTTTGTCTCAGTGATTGACGTTGAACAATTAAAATCATTTCTATTATTTGGTTGAAGGTTCGAACTATAGAGCCAACCATGATTTCATACAAAAAATTATACAGGGTGATCAAAAAATTCGGTAGAAAAACCGAACTTATAAAGTTAAATAACTTCGTTTTTTCAAATGGCACACCCTGTATTTAGTAACGTATTCTTAAGTAGAATCCAATTATCTTTTAGATGGTATAAGGGTTCCCTGTTCCTAATCTCAATAATTTTCTTGTATTCGGCGATAATCATATCAGGAATAATTGTTATAATCTGAAAGATAATTGGATTGTACTTGAGAATACGTTACTAAATACAGGGTGTGTCATTTGAAAAAACGAAGTTATTCAACTTTATAAGTTGGGTGTTTCTACCGCATTTTTTTATCACCCTGTATAATTTTTTGTATGAAATCATGGTTGGCTCTATAGTTCGAACCTTCAAGCAAATAATTAAAATGATTTTAATCGTTCAACGTCAATCACTGGGGCAAAAATAAAATTTCACCCAGACCATGCATTTCAACAAATCTTCAAATATTTCGAAAACGGCAAACAATAGGTAAAGGGAGTATTGAAGTAACTCACCTTTATTTGCTCCATAAATTTCAAAAATGACAAAAAATACAGGGTGTTCCATTAAAAAAAAAACAAAAGTTTGGTCTGTAACTTTGTTATGAGACACCCTGTATAAATTTAAATATTTTAAGGGCGTACAGCTCACTATTATACACAACTTTTGTATAAAACATTTTTCGAAATTTTGAAAAATAAGCACGTGGTTGACCGTTCCCAGAGCTCTGAAACACCCTGTATAAGTGGATATCTCGTGAACGGTTGGAGATAATTGAAAACTTTCTTCAAATTTGGGTTCTTGAGACTGTCAAGAAGATAATCCATCAATAAAATAATTTCCCGTTCACTTGTTTTTTTTGACATATGGGTGGATATCTCGTGAACGGTTGGAGATAATTGAAAATTTTCTTCAAATTTTGATTCGTGAGACTGTCAAGAAGGTAATTTGACATATAGGTGTATATCTCGTGAACGGTTGGAGATAATTGTAAACTTTCTTCAAATTTGGATTCTTGAGATTGCCAAGAAGATAATCCACCAATAAAATAATTTCCCGTTCTCTCGTTTTTTTACATATAGGTGGATATCTCGTGAACGGTAGGAGATAACTGTAAACTTACTTCAAATTTGGATTCTTGAGACTGCCAAGAAGATAATCCACCAATAAAATAATTTCTTGTTCACTTGTTTTTTGACATATAGATGGATATCTCGTGAACGGTTGGAGATAACTGTAAACTTACTTCAAATTTGGATTCTTGAGACTGACACGAAGATAATCCACCAATAAAATAATTTCTTGTTCACTTGTTTTTTTACATATAGGTGGATATCTCGCGAACGGTTGGAGATAATTGAAAACTTTCTTTAAATTTGGATTCTTGGCACTGCCAAGAAGATAAACCACCAATAAAATAATTTCTTGTTCACTTGTTTTTTTGACATATAGGTGGATATCTCGCAAACGGTTGGAGATAATTGAAAACTTTTCTCAAATTCGATTTCTTGAGACTGACAAGAAGATAAACCACCAATAAAATAATTTCTTGTTCACTTGTGCTTTGACGTATAGGTGGATATCTCGTGAACGGTGGGAGATAATTGAAAACTTTCTTCAAATTTAGATTCTCGAGACTGCCAAGAAGATAATCCACCAATAAAATAATTTCCCGTTCACTTGTTTTTTGACATATAGGTGGATATCTCGCGAACGGTTGGAGATAATTAAAAACTTTCTTCAAATTTGGGTTCTCGAGACTGCCAAAAAGGTAATCCACCAATAAAATAATTTCCCGTTCTCTTGTTTTTTTGACATATACGTGGATATCTCGTGAACAGTTGGAGATAATTGTAAACTTACTTCAAATTTGGATTCTTGAGACTGCCAAGAAGGTAATTGAGCAATAAAATAATTTCTCGTTCACTTGTTTTTTGACGTATAGGTGGATATCTCGCGAACGGTTGGAGATAATTGAAAACTTTCTTCAAATTTGGATTCTTGAGACTGACAAGAAGATAAGACATCAATAAAATAATTTCTTGTTCACTTGTTTTTTTACATATAGGTGGATATCTCGTGAACGGTTGAAGATAATTGAAAACATTCTTCACATTCGCATTCTTGAGACTGACAAGAAGATAAGACACCAATAAAATAATGTCTTGTTCGCTTGTTTTTTTTACATATATGTGTATATCTCGTAAACGGTTGAAGATAATTGAAAAATTACTTCAAATTCGGATTCTTGAGTACGTCAAGATGATAATTCACCAATAAAACAATTTTTTTTTTTTTGACATATATGCGGAACGGTTCTAGGTAATCGAAAAATGATTCCAGAGCCTATCGGAGCGACGATTAAACAGTAAAATAATGTATGCACCTGAATATTTTATTATTAAACGGATAAACCATGTTTTGTGTGATAATTTGTCATATTTCAAAAACAGGGCTGCGCGAATATTCCTCGAGTCGCGGATATTTCCATGCATTTCCCACACAATCTTTGCGCTTATTGCCACGCGAAATTCATATAAATATACACCTATTTACGTCTGATGGCATCCCGGCTCCGCGCGTCCGATCTGGCCGAGTTCCAAAGCCCAAAAACTAGCAAAAGTGAATGTCATCGGGTCGTATGGGAAAACCGAGATTACCAATTCAAAGCGATCACTTTGCAATGCCCCTCTGGCCTCAAACAAATGGGACACGTGTTGGACATTTGGCGTCAACAATCGGCGCGAAATTACAACGGGCGAAAGTGAAAACGATCCGTTTCTGCGGTTCCCGAAGGAATCCATTGAGGCGTATAAATAGGTGGTAATTATAGAGAAGTGACCCAAATATTTTGCTCTTTGGAACGACGGACCTTCGTCTAAATTAGGAACCAATTTTTTAAAAGCTTTGTAGTATTTTTCGTACGATGAAGGAAAATGTACAAATATTATCATTCAACTTATGAATGCATGAAATTTTTTGTGGTAAATTGAAGTAACAAGCTCAGTAACACACAAAAATGCACACACCTATAGGGTGCAGTATTTCGCGATTGATGGCTAGTTAGGTAAATTGCCTAACAAAAACAATCTCTAACTGACTAACTAGGTCGTAAGATTTTTTTATACTACATCTTTGCAGTGAAGTTTTTTTACATATTTACATGACTAACTTCATGGGCATTTCTAATATTCATTGTTACATATTTGTATGGGCAATACTATCGTGTGAGCCACAGAATTTTGTTTCTGAGTTGGACATGACTGAGAGAGAGAGAGAGAGAGAGAAACAACAACAAATTATTACTAATCGTAATAATATGTGACATATCTCATTTATCTCACAGCCAACTCTGAGACAAAATTTTGTGGCTCACACCTCTCGGTGGAAAGAACATGTTTGCAATTTTCCAGTGATTCCTCGGTGGTGGTATTACTGGCTTATCAAGGTTGGGGATTGTGCCTGAAACCGTCTACCCTGACAATGAGATTTTCTCGGCTCGGCACATCCTTATTTATTTCCGCGATTTCTCATGCGTTTTATTCCGTATTCCCGCTGCGATTTTATCGCCGACATTTTCACCTTTTACACGCGACTGTGTGCGAGCGAGCGCGCGAGAGTGTTTTGTTACGGCAGTGGCGTAATTGTTGAAACAAAGGAAGGGCAACGCTCCTCGCCAAGGAAAAGTTGAGAAAGGATGATAAGAATTATTGCGATGCACATGGGTTTTGTACGGAGGTGCAATTACGAATTAATCCTTCATTGTGTTTGTTGAAGACATCCGCGCCCGTTAGCAGTTTGTGTAATTGGGAAAGCAAAAATTTTTTATTCGGGATAATAGGTAAAAGTTTTAAAACGCGTGAAACCCTAGGTTTGATTTTTAACCAGAGTTTCATTGAAAGAAATAAATTCGTCAAAAATAAATGTAAAAAGAAAAACTTGCTTTCGGCAAGAATCGAACCTGCAACCTCCAGATTGCTAGACCGGGTTGCTGCCGTTTGCGCCACAGAAGCCACGCGCCATATTACAAACACACTCTCAATCCAAATTTCAAATTTGTGGCAATTGATATTTTTTCAAGCATTGGAAAGTGACTAAAGTGTTCTCGTGTGATTATCTCAAAATCTAGTGATGGGGTGTTTCAAGATTTTGATGTAATTATAAAGTAGAGTCTATTTGTAACAAATTTTGAAAGTTTCAATTCTGTGGCGATTGTTTTTATATTTTTTTAAGCATTGGAAAGTGAGCAACTTTTGTATGACTATAAACTATGTATTCGTGTGATTATTTTTAAATCAAGCGAAGGGTTGCAAAAAACACTTTACAATTATATAAACGGAAATAATTGCAGAATTAAGATGTTGAAAGTTTTTTTTTATTTTTCAACTGTTTAAATTGAAGACAACAGAATCGACGATTCCAATTAAAGTAAAATAAAACCTGAAATTAATTGATTTCGTATTTGCTAACAAGGACTAATTTGTTGCATCCTCTTTAACTCGCGCTCCAGTTCCACCAACATTGCGCGGGGGCGCACCAATTAAATTTCCACGCGGAAATAAAACACTTCAGCACGAAAAAAAAAAAACTCATGACAACATCAAAATATCAAGGCATTAAAAGTTGTCCGATTTAATTTAATAAATCCACCGGAAACGTTTTAAATAATCATTCGGATTGCCACGGAAATTCCATTAAAAATTTAATGGACTCTCTCTCACTCCCCTCTCTCGACCTTTTCAATTTTCTAAAAGTGCACCAGTTACATTTCAAACTGTTTAAAGGGGTTGACATCGCGAAAATGGTTGAATCAGATTTTATGCTAATTCGCTCGACGTTTCGCCCTTCTCGTGTGGATACGTATAAATTTCAGCCCGAAATTCTTAAATGATGAATTTATTTATTTTGCGCGGTTCACCTATTCAATCATTTTATTGCTCGAGGAATTAATTCCTGGTAATTAATCCCCATGCCACATTTTAATTGAAACAAACCAAAAACGTAAATTTAACATTTGCAGGTGATGCTCCTGCAGAATGCCGCCCCAAATTGCTTAATCAAGCGGCGCACATTAAAATCCTCCAATAAAGCGCAGAATTGAATTACTGGCGCGGTGTCTCTCATAACTCCCGAAGTTTAATGCGAACGGAGTAGTTCGGTCTGGCTTCTTTCTGGGGGCGATAACATTCAGACGTTAATTTTTTTCCTCCCCGGTGGATATTTATTCGAATTAAAAATAGCTACACATCATAAACCTGAAGCTTTATTAAAACTAACCGACGTCGTTCTATATTTAACCTTTCTTTATTTCTGTTTTCTCAATATGTAAAACGGTGAAATCAAAACACTTTCGCAATAGAATATTTTTACAGGAAAAGTCTTCTACTGAGTTTCCCAATATAACTTTTCTATAGCAAAAAGTCTTCTACTAAGCGCAACTGGTGATGATGGCTTTGTCAACATTGCCCTGGGATAATCTAGTACTTTTCTATAGCAAAAAGTCTTCTACTGAGTGCTACTGGTAACTTTATCAAAATTGCGCTGGGATAAGAAAAGTAGTATAAAAAAAAATATAAAAATAACATCTTCCGGTTGATTTGCATTCGCTCCGAGTTTTCTTGGCTTATTCAAAACAATTATTTTAATTCGGCCACAACGGCGGTGGCGACGACCGTCCAACAATGCCATTCGTCGGCAATAAAAGGGATTTATAAGATTTTTGCCGAGGGAGACACAATTCACGGCGATCCCCCGAAGATAAGATTAAGATTTATCGCGATCCCCCTGCCTTAGCTCTTCGGCCCTCTCTTTCCCTCCGGTTTAAATCTATCTGCATTTGTACGTGGAGATCCTATATACCCATTTTCCGCACCGCAAAGTGTAAGAGATAATTTATAATCCCACGCCATTCTCCCCCAGAGACTATTTAGGGATAAAGTCTTCAGCTCCGCCGAACAACGGACGGCGAATGTGCGTTTGTTCCGGTTGTTTCCATGTATCAGGTGTTATTATTAACGTCAGGAATTCAAATCCGCTTAAAAATTTCAGCTAGCTTCAACAAGAAAAAAATTGATCGCTACAAAAACTTTTTTGTTTTTTGGTCATAATTAGAAAATTAATGGCGTTAGAAAAAAAACAAAAAACTTTGGCGTATGCAGCGTTGAAGGATCTCCGTGATAGGTGGTAGATAATTGCGATTTTTGAAAGTTCACCAAAATTGTGAAAAAAATATTCTAAGCCCCTGGACCCCTCTAAAAATGCGGTTTTTATTTTTTTGCTCAAAAATTAACGTAAGGATTTTAGATGTTGATACATCAATTTAAAGATATTAACGAGTATTATTCGAAAATATTTTTTGCAGCATCGATTGCGCGAGAATAAGTCAGTGAAACTCAAGAATGAAAAAAATTAAAAAATCAACTTTTTTATTATCACTCGCACTGAAATGAACTTCAAATGAAAATTGCTCGGGGAAACGTCAGGAATTCGATTCCGCTTAAAAATTTCAGCTAGCTTCAACAGGAAAAAAGTTGGTCGTTACAATTTTTTTTTTGTTTTTTCGTCATAATTCGAAAATTAATGGCGTTAGAGAAGATCGAAAAACTTTGGCGTATACAGCGTTGAAGGATCTACGTGATAGGTAGTAGATAATTGCGATTTTTGAAAGTTCGTCAAAATTGTGAAAAATATTTTTAAGCGCTTGACCTCTCTAAAAATGCAATTTTTAATTTTTTGCTCAAAAATTAACGTAAGGATTTTAGATGTTAATACATCAAATTAAAGATATTGATGAGTGTTATTCGAAAATATTTTTTGCAGCATCGATTGCGCAAAAATAAGTTAGCGACGGTTCATAAAAGTGAAACTCAAAAATTGAAAAAATTTAAAAATCTATTTTTTTTATTATCACTCGCACAGAAATAAACTTCAAATGAAAATTTCTCGGCGAAACGTCAGGAATTCAATTTCGCTTAAAAATTAAAGCTAGCTTTAACAGGAAAAAAATTGATCGCTACAAAAACTTTTTTGTTTTTTGGTCATAATTCGAAAATTAATGGCGTTAGAAAAAAACGAAAAACTTTGGCGTATTCAGTGTTGAAAGGTTTACGTGATGGGTGGTAGATAATTGCGATTTTTGAAAGTTCACCAAAATTGTGAAAAAAAATTGCAAGCGCTTCACCTCTCTAAAATTGCAATTTTTATTTTTTTGCTCAAAAATTAACGTAAGGATTTTAGATGTTGATACATTAAATTAAAGATATTGATGAGTATTATTCGAAAATATTTTTTGCAGCATCGATTGCGCAAAAATAAGTCGGCGACGGTTCATAAAAGTGAAATTCAAAAATTGAAAAAATTGAAAAATCATTTTTTTTTATTATCACTCGCACAAAAATAAATTCAAGTGAAAATTGCTTTGGAAAACGTCAGAAATTCGATTTCGCTTTAAAATTTCAGATAGCTTCAACAGGAAAAAAGTTGGTCGCTACAAACACTTTTTTGTTTTTTGGTCATAATTCGAAAATTAATGGCGTTAGAGAAAATCGAAAAACTTTGGCGTATTCAGTGTTGAAAGATATACGTGATGGGTGGTAGATAATTGCCATTTTTTAAAGTTCACCAAAATTGTGAAAAAAATTTGTAAGCGCTTCACCTCTCTAAAATTGCAATTTTTAATTTTTTGCTCAAAAATTAACGGAAGGATTTTAGATGCCGGTACATCAAATTAAAGATATTAACGAGTATTATTCGAAAATATTTTTTGCAGCTTCGATTACGCGAAAATAATTCAGCGACAGTGAATAAAAGCAAAACTCCAAAGTGAAAAAAAAATTATGACTTGAACAGAAATAACCTTTAAATGAAAATTGTTTGGGGAAACGTCAGAAATTCGATTCCGCTTAAAAATTTCAGCTAGCTTCAACAGGAAAAAAGTTGATCGCTACAAAAACTTTTTTGTTTTTTGGTCATAATTCGAAAATTAATGGCGTTAGAAAAAAACGAAAAACTTTGGCGTATGCAGCGTTGAATGATCTACGTGATAGGTGGTAGATAATTGCGATTTTTGAAAGTTCACCAAAATTGTAAGCCTGGGGCCCCTCCAAAAATGCGGGTTTTATTTTTTTACTCAAAAATTAACGTAAGGATTTTAGATGCCGGTACATCAAATTAAAGATATTGATGAGTGTTATTCGAAAATATTTTTTGCAGCATCGATTGCGCGAAAATAAGTCAGCGACGGTTCATAAAAGCGAAACTCAAAAATTGAAAAAAATTAAAAACCTATTTTTTTTATTATCACTCGCACAGAAATAAACTTCAAATGAAAATTTCTCGGCGAAACGTCAGGAATTCAATTCCGCTTAAAAATTTCCGCTAACTTCAACAGGAAAAAAATTGATCGCTACAAAAACTTTTTTGTTTTTTGGTCATAATTCGAAAATTAATGGCGTTAGAAAAAAAACCAAAAACCTTGGCGTATTCAGTGTTGAAAGATTTACGTGATGGGTGGTAGATAATTGCGATTTTTGAAAGTTCACCAAAATTGTGAAAAAAAATTACAAGCCCTGGACCCCTCTAAAAATGCGGTTTTTATTTTTTTTACTCAAAAATTAACGTAAGGATTTTAAATGTTGATACATCAAATTAAAGATATTGATGAGTATTATTCGAAAATATTTTTTGTAGCATCGATTGCGCAAAAATAAGTCGGCGACGATGAATAAAAGTTAAACTCAAGAATGAAAAAAATTGAAAAATCAACTTTTTTATTATCACTCGCACAGAAATAAACTTCAAATGAAAATTGTTTGGGGAAATCAGGAATTCAATTCCGCTTAAAAAATTCCGCTAACTTCAACAGGAAAAAAATTGATCGCTACAAAAACGTCGAAAACGTTCTTTGATTATTCGTTTTTGGGCCATAATTCGCTTGGGATTAGTGATAGTGTGTTAGTGATTCAAAAATATTGATAAGTGACAATCTTGAAACTTTATTTACAATAGCGTTTCGAGTGCGTTGAAGCCAATTATCGGGAAATTCGCGATCGATCCGACGAATTCGATTAAACGCCAATTTATCTAATTGCACCACGAAAAAAAAAACCCATTAGATATATCATCCGCGTCGGTTCCGACATCCCCAAGGTGTCCAAATCCGGCCCGGATTTTTATGGGGGGGCAATAAATTAATCATTACGGCCGGATTTATTGGTAAATAGTGATCTGTATTTCTTGCAATCTCAAGTATATTGAAACATTAGTCTTGTTCCGGTCCAGAGAGCTCTTTTTTTGCGTCCACTTAACTCCACGATGACATTGAGGGATGACAGCGGGACGCAATTTAATTTATAACGCCGCCCCCAATTTTTCCCGGGGCCGTCGCCCCGGAAAACCGTCGCCATTAATAAAACCGCCGTCGGGAGTTCGATGCCGACCGATTCTCTCTGTACAATGGAGGGAAAATTGTTGTAATCTCGGGAAATGATGGGCCTGTAAAGTGGATTGATTTCATAAATTGTTTTCTGCATTCACAGAAATTCTATAGTTTGATCGATGAATCTTTGCGTGCACGTCATAGCCAAAACTAAGTTTCGGCATCATTTTCATGTGTTTACTCCCTCCTCGACGATAAATTAAATGAGGCGCAATATGTCGTTTAAAGCGAGAACACTCCGCTTTCGGTAATGACACTCAAAAATTGAAAAAATTGTAAAATCTATTTTTTTATTACCACTCTCACAGAAATAAACTTCAAATGAAAATTGCTTGGGGAAACGTCAGGAATTCGATTCCGCTTAAAAATTTCAGCTAGCTTTAGATCCTAGCTGCAAAGATCCGTTGATCAAACTATAGTAGCTTTTTGTGTTTTTCGTCTTTTAAAGACAAAACATTGAGCAAGCATCATTGATATGACTTACAAAGCAGGCTGTGAAGAAAAATTAAGTTCGCAATGAACATAATTAATTTTGTATAACGACAACACCGCTTTTCGGGCGGGGAAATAAATTTTTTAATGAAATTCCAAGCACACTTTGATGTTAATGAAATATGCAGCCGAACGCGGAGGGTCGGCTTTTCTTTTCCCGAAAATTTTCGCGCGCTCCCTTTCGCGGCTCCGATGCAAAAATTGACCCAATTATATCGGGGGAGGATTTAATTACGTCAAAGGCCCCGCTTCCGTTAATTATTCCGATTAATTTTTAATTGGAATTCGACGAGCGACAAGCCAAATATTTGGATCGCGATTATCGGGAACGTCTCTCGCCCGCACAAAGGGCTTTATTTTGACATCAAAAGATTTTATTGTGCCGTAGAAATTTGCGCACCTGAAAGAGCTGCTGTTTTTTTTTTATTTAGAATTTCCCATCGATCAGAGCCTTGGTGGTATTACTCGCTTCTAGCGATTTAATGCGGGTAAATATCCTTGAAAATTCTATAGATTTCCCCATTGTCACGGAATCCCATCATCAAAAAAATTAGTAATCAAATCTTGAGAGCACTCCTTGTTAAGTGGTATCACTTTCTCTTGCGTCAATAATTACTTGCAATCGTTTTAATATAAGAAAAAAAAATCGACTCGAAAAATCTTGAAATAATTTAATAAAGTGCGCAATTGTTTTCGATGTAACAACTCCGCGTTTGTAGAACACGAAGTATTCTATCGACTGCACTGTTCATTGATGCCAGTGAATGTACTGGAACAACCCCAGCCGCCTTTAATAGATCGAAACTTCAACAATTTTTTACCGCAAAATTTCAATCATTTATTACAAGAAAACTAGCGTACCGATTTAAAAACTTTATACATAAATTTTGGTAGTTTCAATTAGATCTATCGATTAGAGCAGTTATAATTTAATTTTAATGAAGGAACTCGAGAAATAATTTTCAAAATTTTGAAATAATTCCAAAAGTGCTCAATTGTTTTCGATGCAACAAGTAGAAAACGAAGTATTCTATCGACTGCACTGTTAATCGATGCCAGGGAATACACTGGAACAACCCCAGCCGCCTTTAAAAAATCTAAACTCCAACAATTTTTTACCGCAAATTTTCAATCATTTATTACACAAAAACTAGCGTACCGATTTTAAAACATTATACATAAATTTTGCTAGTTTTAATTAGATCTATCGATTAGTGCAGTTATAATTTAATTTTAATGAAGGAACTCGAAAAATAATTTTCAAAATCTTGAAATAATTCAAAAAGTGCGCAATTGTTTTCGATGCAACGCAGTATTCTATCGACTGCAGTGTTAATTGATGCCAGGGAATACTCCGGAACAACCCCAGCCGCCTTTAAAAGATCGAAACTTCAACAATTTTTTACCGCAAATTTTCAATCATTTATTACAAGAAAACTAGCGTATCGATTTTTAAACATTATGCACATATTTTGCTAGTTTTAATTAGATCTATCGATTAGTGCAGTTATAATTTAATTTTAATGAAGGAACTAGAAAAATAATTTTCAAAATCTTGAAATAATTCAAAAAGTCCGCAATTGTTTTCGATGCAACAAGTAAAAAACGAAGTATTCTATCGACTGCACTGTTAATTGATGCCAGGGAATGCACTGGAACAACCACAGCCGCCTTTAAAAGAACGAAACTTCAACAATTTTTTACCGCAAATTTTCAATCATTTATTACAAGAAAACTAGCGTATCGATTTTTAAACATTATGCACATATTTTGCTAATTTTAATTAGATCTATCGATTAGTATAGTTAAAATTTAATTTTAATGAAGGAACTCGAAAAATAATTTTCAAAATCTTGAAATAATTCAAAAAGTGAGCAATTGTTTTCGCTGCAATAAGTAGAAAACAAAGTATTCTATCGCCTGCACTGTTAATCGATGCCAGGAAATGTACTGGAACAACCCCAGCCGCCTTTAAAAGATCGAAACTTCAACATTTTTTTACCGCAAATTTTCAATCATTTATTACGAGAAAACTAGCGTACCGATTTAATAACTTTATGCACATATTTTGCTAGTTTTAATTAGATCTATCGATTAGTATACTTAAAATATAATTTTAATAAAGGAAAAAAAATCGACTCGAAAAATAATTTTCAAAATCTTGAAATAATTCAAGAAGTACGCAATTGTTTTCGTTGCAACAACTAGAAAACGAAATATTCTACCGACGGCACTGTTAATTGATGCCAGGGAATGCACTGGAACAACCACAGCCGCCTTTAAAAGATCGAAACTTCAACAATTTTTTTACCGCAAATTTTCAATAATTTATTACAAAAAAACTAGCCTACCGATTTTAAAACTTTATACACGTATTTTGCTAGTTTTAATTAGATCTATCGATTGGTGTAGTTATAATTTAATTTTAATGAAGGAAAAAAAATCTACTGGAAAAATAATTTTCAAAATCTTGAAATTCTATCGACCACACTGTAAATTGATGTTAATTAACGTCCTGGAAAGATCGAAATTTCATCCTTTTTTAGAATAAATAATAATTAGAGGATTTCGAGTTGTTTCGAAGTCGGCAACTGTTTTTTTTTTCTCGTACAACCGTACGAATTGAAAACGTGCAGACTCTCCGATACGTGAACTAATTGCCGCGTTTAAAACGGGGATGATGTATCGACGGCAAGACCACCTGTTTCCAAACTTCACGGCAATATCCACTTATCCTAGTTCCACCTTAACGCACCAACTTCACCTATAAACCCTTCGAGAGAGAAATTCCGACTGCATCGCTGGTAATTTATATAGTTTCCTAAGGACTTTCAAATTTACTCTTCGATTTCGCACTTCATCCAAAAAAACTTGAATGATAGAAGTAAATTACACTAAATATTTTGTTTTCATCGAAACTAACTTGAATATATAATAATAATAATAACGTATGTTTGATTTTCAAATTTTGCTTTCGCTATAATTGTTTCACCTCTCGCTTCTATTTATTTAAATTACAAAACATGCGTTCAAGTACTCGAATATACTTCACCAGTCAAAATGACTACAGAAATTCTCGTATTTTTTTTTAATGTTTAACACTGTTAATCATTAATGCCGTGAAACTACTATTTTATGTACTTATATTACCATTACATGTAATTTTTTTTTATCACTGTAATTTAGAAGTATGAAAATAATGATTATTCCGGTTTTATTAATTTTTTACCCGTTTTAAACTACCGGAGAAAAAAAGTGATAAATTCTGTTCTCCGTTCACATTTTTCATTCCGCTCCGTATGAAGTGCTCACTCGACAAGTTAATCACCATTTTTAATTAAAATTGCATTAGCAACTTTTTGTATCAAAAGGGCAAACTGGGGACCCTTCGTGTAGGTAAATCCTCTTGGCGACTAACGAACGTTGCACCCTAAGTAGACCTAATGAATAAATTGGACTGTTTAACTTGTAAATTGACGCGGATAGATGTCGTCCCTCTTGGGAGAGGGGAATTTAAAGGCCTCGGAGCGTTTGCTCTTCGGTTCACACGCAATAATAAAACCAATTTATTTGATTTGTTATAATAAATGTAATCAATTTATGTATTTTTTTTAATTCACTGCGTTACGGGGCATATGCGTCCCGTATTTGGCGGAATAGAATAAACTTCCCTACTGGCGGAGTAAAAAGTTTCTTAGCACCGATCACAGATTAATATTTATATGTCGTACCGATTAACTCCATTAACTAGGTTTGCAGTACCACAATTTAAAAATAAACTGTACGGGGTTTATGTGACCCGTACCGTCATGAGTACCCCGAGTGTCCTGGAGGAGTACCTCCAGCGTGTAATGATTAAACCCCTCCTGACGTGGATGATGATGATGATGATGCACGAGCTAGTCATTGCCCGGACGATAATGATAAGTAAACCGGGCGGCGGGCCCCCGGAAGAGTGAAATGCAAATGATTAATTATCTCCTCCGCGGAGCTATAACGCGCCAATTTCGTATTAATTCCGGGGCCCATAATGGAGTCTTCCTTTCGGCCTTTCGGAACATGTAAATGAATTGTCTCGGGCTGCGAGTAGTAGTTGGATGTGAATTATCGCCCCGGAAACTTTGCGAATTTTCATTAGGGCCCCGGGAATGGAAAAATTTCAGCAACTTTTAAATAATCGCCCCGGCCATTACCGCTTTATCGGAAGCCGAAATGACATCTGCTCCAATCCGAACGGCGGAATTAATTCGGCGCGTGATTGAGCCGCGGTTGATTGTTTAAAATATCAACACCTGTGCTAACAAGTGCAACGTTTAGATCTGTAATTCTTGTTGAATTGGCATCTCAGTAAGCCGGACAATAAGAATTTGAAGTAATTTTTTGATTACCTTCAACCGTTCACGAAATATTCACCTATATGTCAAAAAACAAATGAATTCAAATACTTTTTTTGGTGAATTAGCATCTCGGTGAGACGGGGAATAATAATTTGAAATAATTATTTGATTATCTTCAACCGTTCGCGAGATATTCACCTATATGTCGAAAAACAAATGAAACCTAATACTTTTTTATTGGTGAATTAGCATCTTGGTAAGACGGGAATAATAATTTAAAAACATTTTTTGATTATCTTCAACCGTTCGCGAGATATTCACCTATATGTCAAAAAACAAATTAAACCAATTTCTTCTTTTTGTTGATTCAGCATCTTAATCCGCAGGAGAATAAGGATTTGAAATATTTTTTTGATTATCTTCAACCGTTCGCGAGATATTCACCTATATGCCAAAAAACAAATGAAACCAAATACTTTTTATTTGTGAATTAGCATCTTGATGGAGCGGAGAAAAAGAATTTGAAATCAATTTTTGATTATCTTCAACCGTTCGCGAGATATTCACCTATATGTCGAAAAACAAATGAAACCAAATACTTTTTTATTGGTGAATTAGCATCTTGGTGAGACGGGGAATAATAATTTGAAATCGTTTTTTCATTATCTTCAACCGTTCGCGAGATATTCACCTATATGTCAAAAAACAAGTGAATCCAAATACTTTTTATTTGTAAATTGGCATCTTGGTGAGACGGGGAATGATAATTTGAAATCATTTTTTGATTATCTTCAATCGTTCGCGAGATATTCACCTATATGTCAAAAAACAAATAAAACTATTTTTTTTATTTTTGTTGATTTAGCATCTTAATCCGCAGGAGAATAAGGATTTGAAATATTTTTTTGGTTATCTTCAACCGTTCACGAGATATTCACCTATATGTCGAAAAACAAATGAAACCAAATACTTTTTTATTGGCGAATTAGTATCTTGATGGGACGGAGAATAAGAATTTGAAATCATTTTTTGATTATCTTCAACGGTTCGCGAGATATTCACCTAAATGTCAAAAACAAATTAAACCAAATATTTTATTCTTGTTGATTTAGCATCTTAATCCGCAGGAGAATAAGAATTAGGAATATTTGTTTCATTATCTTCAACCGTTCGCGAGATGTTCACATATATGTCAAAAAACAAATGAATCCAAATACGTTTTTATTATTGAATTGGCATCTCGACGAGCCGGAGAATAAGAATCTGAAATAATTTTTTGATTATATTCAACCGTTCACGAGATATTTACATATATGTCAAAAGACAAATGAAACCAAATATTTTTTATTGGCGAATTAGCATCTTGATGGGATGGAGAATGCGAATTTGAAATATTTTTTTTATCTTCAACCGTTCGCGAGACATTCACCTATATGTCAAAAAACAAATGAAACCAAATATGTTTTATTGGCGAATTCGCATCTTGATGAGACGGAGAATATTAATTTGAAATCAATTTTTGATTATCTTCAACCGTTCGCAAGATATTCACCTATATGTCGAAAAACAAATGAAACCAAATTATTTTTTATTGGCGAGTTAGCATCTTGATGGGACGTAGAATGAGAATTTAAAATCATTTTTTTATTATCTTCAACCGTTCGTGAGATATTCACCTATATGTCAAAAACAAGTAAAACCTAATACTTTTTTATTGGTGAATTAGCATCTTGTTGAAACAGGGAATAATAATTTAATATCATTTTTTGGTTATCTTCAACCGTTCGCGAGATATTCACCTATATGTCAAAAAACAAATGAAACCATTTTTTTCTTCTTGTTGATTTAGCATCTTAATCCGCAGGAGAATAAGAATTTGAAATCATTTTTTGATTATCTTCAACCGTTGGCGAGTTATTCACCTATATGTCGAAAAACAAATGAAACCAAATACTTTTTTATTGGTGAATTGGCATCTTGGCGAGACGGGGAATAATAATTTGAAATCATTTTTTGATTATCTTCAACCGTTCGCGAGAAATTCACCTATATGTAAAAAAGAAATGAAACCAATTTTTTTTTCTTGTTGATTTAGCATCTTGATCTGCGGGAGAATAAGAATTTGAAATATTTTTTTTTATTATCTTGAACCGTTCACGAGATATTCACCTATATGCCAAAAAACAAATGAAACCAAATACTTTTTATTTGTGAATTAGCATCTTGATGGAGCGGAGAATAAGAATTTGAAATCATTTTTTTATTATCTTCAACCGTCCGCGAGATATTCACCTATATGTCGAAAAACAAATGAAACCAAATATTTTTTTATTGGCGAATTGGCATCTTGGTGAGACGGGGAATAATAATTTGAAATAATTTTTTTAATATCTTCAATCGTTTACGAGATATTCACTTATATGTCAAAAAACAAATGAAACCAATTTTTTTTTCTTGTTGATTTAGCATCTTAATCCGCAGGAGAATAAGAAATTGAAATATTTTTTTGATTATCTTCAACCGTTCACGAGATATTCACCTATGTGCCAAAAAACAAATGAAACAAAATATTTTTTTATTGGTGAATTAGCATCTTGATGAGACGGGGAATAAGAATTTGAAATCAATTTTTGATTATCTTCAATCGTTCGTGAGATATTCACCTATATGATATAATGTTTCTTGTTGAATTAACACATATCCACCCATTTCTATGCTAGTAAAGTACTTAATCACAGTTTCTCCACCCCGAAAAACTGGCTTACTACCCTCAACCCCTATGTACTCCCATTACCTGCAGAATTCCTTGCAGCTGTATTAAACTTCCGGTATGAAATGTCGACGTTTATATAACAAAATTCCGCAGTGGAATGTGCATGTGAGTGTGCTGTGTGCCATTTGTCAAACAATCACAACCAGACAATGAATCATACTTCATTCCTTGGCTGCGAGGTTCATGAGGCGGAAAATAAGGGATGAGGCCCTGATGGCCTCAATCTGAATGTAAAATATTATATTGTTCCGGCGCGGTGGTAATTCCGATGATTACACAGATATCGCCACCTAATAAATTTTAGCGACGTCCTCCTCGTTTCAGTTTCCAAAGCGTAAAATGGAAGTTTCGTCCGGTTTTCGTGATTTATCTTTGGTGTAAAATCAATTGTTCCAAATTAAATTTGTATGTAATGTTTAAAACTTGGTGTCATATTTTAATCAATAATCAAGCAGCTTCATTCAATTGCCCAAAAAAAAAAACAAGTTACTCGATAGAGTACTCATAATTGTTTATTTGTTCCTCAAAATCCACTATCAGTACATCTTCGAGTGCGTTTGATTTAATTTTGTTTTTTTATCAAAACTGCGCAATTTCGAATGCAAATATTTGCGCGCAGATTTTTTCGGGGCGACCGGATTCCGTTGCGTAACGCGAATTTATTGGTATTTTGTTTACTGCGACGAGAGATGGAAAAGAGCGAGGCCTGAATATCATTGAATAAATAAGAAATTAATGCGAAACGTGCTACTACTGCGGCGCGGCGGTGAAAAATTTGCGTTCGCGATGGATTTTGTAGCATGTTAATTGCGGACATTAAAACTTCGGACTTTGGAACGCACCGTTTTCAGGTTATTAAAATGCGACCTTTGCACCTGTGTGTGTGAGTGTATCCGTGGGAGCGTTTCGATAATAATAGCGTTTTGTTTCGTTTCGGACACACCGACGATTATTACCTTGATGGGATGATTTACTTACGAATTTATCAAAGCGCCAAAAATAATGAATTTGAAATCTGTTTCTCAAAATTTTTTACACAGTTAAAACTTCATCTGAGATATTTTTCAAATTTCAATTGTTTTGGATTGGAGATGCAAGGATAACTTGATTTCAATTATACCAGTTGAAGTCTAGTATTTTGGCTTGGTACGCGGGAGACCAGGGTTCGAACCCCATGCACTTACTCTGTTGGACCAGGAAACCATTTTTTGGTACAAATGGTTGTATGCAAGACAGTTCCCACACACTGCCCTCAATTTCCATTTTTACCTCAACTATAAGCAAGTGCACGTCGTCATCGCGAGCACGAGATGAGCCAGAATTTATTTGGGCTCCAAATTCACGTTCAGAACGCGTCCACCAAATACGTTTTTATTGTTGAATTGGCATCTCGGCGAGCAGGAGAATAAGAATTTGAAATAATTTTTTTGATTATCTTCAACCGTTTGCGAGATATTCACCTACATGTCAAAAAACAAATGAAACCAAATTTTTTTATTGGCGAATTAGCATCTTGATAGGACGGAGAATAAGAATTTGAAATCATTTTTTTATTAACTTCAACCGTTCGCGAGATATTCACCTATATGTCAAAAAACAAATGAAACCAAATACTTTTTTATTGGTGAATTCGCATCTTGGTGAGACGGGGAATAATAATTTGAAATCATTTTTTTATTATCTTCAACCGTTTACGAGATATTTACTTATATGCCAAAAAACAAATGAAACCAAATATTTTTTTATTGGTGAATTATCATCTTGATGAGACGAGTAATAAGAATTTAAAATAATTTTTTTATTATCTTCAACGGTTTACGAGATATTCACCTATATGTCAAAAAACAAATGAAACCAAATACTTTTTTATTGGTGAATTAGCATCTTGGTTAGACGGGGAATAATACTTTGAAATCATTTTTTGATTATCTTCAACCGTTTGCGAGATATTCACCTATATGTCAAAAAACAAATGAAACCAATTTTTTTTTTCGGCGAATTAGCATCTTGATGGGACGGAGAATAAGGATTTTAAATCATTTTTTTATTATCTGCAACCGTTTGCGAGATATTCACCAAAAAGATAGTCGCCAAAAAACAAATGAAACCAAATACTTTTTTATTGGCGAATTGGCATCTCGATGGGACGGAGAATAAGAATTTGAAATCATTTTTTTTATTATCTGCAACCGTTCGCGAGATATTATAATAATAATAATAATAATAGATTTATTAACGGAAAATCTCCTTTTACAAAATTTCTTAAAACAAAAATAAAAACATATTGTAAATGTAGCGAGAATTTTTACAGAAATAAGGTAATTTACATAGAAAAAATAAATCGCACTAAAAATCACATAAATACCAATGACGAACAGAACATGTTAAAATAAATATAAACAAACTAAAATAAAACAAAACGGGTAAAAATTGCACAGCTAAAATAATATACAAATAAATAATATTATTGATAAAATTTTAAAAACAAGTCCAGATCCATGCGTTTGATGCGGTTCTTAAATTCTAAGAATGACTCCGAAAATAGATCACAGTTTGAATGACCGCATAAAATATTTATAAATGCCATCATGCGATTGATTGGCAAGTTTTTCGCAAAATTAGAGGTGCAGCGTTGAATACAGAAGAGCTTCCTTGATCTTGTCCGAGTGGTTGGAGGTAATAAAAAATTGAACATCGCCAATAATTCGCGGGAATTTATGAAACCATTAACAATTTTAAATACAAAATAAATATCGTGCAAAATACGCCTCTGGTGTAATTGGCTTAAGTTCATTTCGAGTAGCATTTGAGATCTACTGTATTCCATACGAGAATTTCCCATGTTTCGTGAAACATATTCTAAGAATTTGTTCTGCACTCTCTCAATTCCGGCTATTGCATTTTTATAATAGGGTGACCATACATTAGAAGCGTACTCTAAATGAGGCACTACTAATGCCGTATATAAATGCCTGATTGTTGAAATACTGAAACTTCGAGAAAAGCGCTTGACAAACCCTAGAATTTGACATGCTTTATTACAGATATTATTAATATGTAGAAAAAAATTCAAATGAGTATCAAATAACACACCAAGGTCTACAACATTTTCCACTCTCTTTAGCTTAATATTATTAAGGAAGTAATCAAATTCTTGCCGCTTTGATTTATAAAATGTGATGGTGCAGCATTTCTTTAAGTTTAGGTGCAACGAGTTAGTATTACACCAAGAAGTCAACTTCACTAAATCTGACTGTAAGTTATGCTGATCAAGTTCATTATTTATTACTGAATATAGCTTTAAATCGTCGGCAAATAAAAGAAACTTGCTGTACTCAATGCTGTATCTGATGTCATTAATAAATATTAAAAATAAAACTGGACCGCAATGGGAACCCTGTGGAACCCCTGACGATACTTCTATACTTTGCGACACTGAACTACCCATCCTGACAAATTGTTGACGACCACATAAAAAGCTGGAAAACCAACGAATCACACCGTCACCCACGCCCAAAGAAATAAGTTTTTCGATAATAATATTGTGTTGAACATGATCGAAAGCCTTGGAGAAATCTGTGTAAACAGCATCGATTTGATTGCCCCTCTCCAAGGAATTCGATATATCGGATTGAAACGTGAGCAAATTCGTAACCGTTGATCTTCCTGCCATGAAACCATGTTGTTCAGAAATTATAAATTGCCTACAGCTCCAAGATAGTTGAATGGATACAATTTTATCCAACATCTTTGGCAAAGTTGATTGTATTGCTACGCCTCTATAATTCTGCACATCCTCCCTTGATCCACTTTTAAAAATGGGTACAACGAAACTCTCTTTCCAACAAGCTGGGAAGACACCGCACTGCAGAGAGGATTCAAATATAAAATGAATGGGTTTAGTGAGGGAGAATACACAACGCTTCAGAAAATATGGAGGAATTCCATCAGGTCCCGCATTACAAGAATCATCCAGTTGATTTATACAATCGAAAACCTCATTAACAGAGACATTGAGGCAATCTAAATTTAAGCTGTCATCAAAGGAAAACTTAGGAGCAGCACCCACATTACTTTGATACACTGTTGCAAAATACTCAGCAAACAAATTAGTACATTCTGATACACTATTGGAACTTTTATTATTGTATGTCATGCAACTCGGATAAGTACTGGTATTACGACATTGCCTTACATATGACCAAAACTGTTTAGGGTTGTGTCTTAAATTGTCCTCGGATTTTCGCACATAGTCAGTATGTAGCTTCTTACTAAGATAATAGCAATCGGAGCGTAACTTTTTAAATTGGATAAAATCGCTAGTACAGCCACTAGATTTATACCGAGCATGCATTATTTTCTTTTCTTTAATTAAATTTATAAGTTTGAAGTTGTACCACCTAGGATAACCGGACACTGCAACCTTCTTCACTGGCACGTAACGATTAAATGCACTGTAAACGATATTATTAAATTCTAGTGTAGATTTTTCGACCTGCGATGATGAAAGGATAGCCGACCAATTAACTGATGAGAAATAGTTGTTAATACTCTCATAGTCAGCTGCTTTAAAATCATAAATATACTCTTCCATGTACAACTGGTTGCTGGTATCCTTAAGAGGTGTCGTTATCAAATAACTTATGTGGTGAAAACTTGAATCGAAAAGTGGATCTTCTGAACGAGTAATTGCAAGATTTTCTGAATTAGAAAAAACTAGATCCAACAGAACTCCTCTATCATTGGGAATATTATTTAACTGACGAATATTATGCATCTCAAAAGATGCGGCTAATGCTTGTCCAATCGGGCACACATTTGTATCCAACAATACATTTTCGCGAGTAGAGTCCCAGAGAGTATTCGGTACATTGTAGTCGCCACAAAATATATATTTACTATTTGGATGCATATCACATATATAGTCAATTGCAGAACAATGATTTTCATACTGAATTAAAGTTGATCCGGGTGGTATGTAAGTCGATCCAATTATTAAATTATTTTCTACAATAACAAATGCATGTTCCACCAAATCATTGGATAGCAATCGTTTTGACTGAAATTTGGATTTGACAGCAATTAAAACACCGCCCCCTTTTAATTTAACACTCGTGGATTGACATCTATCAAATCTGTGTATATTAAAGTTGGGTAATTGAAATTCCGTATCAGCAATAGACGGATTTAGCCATGTTTCGACTAAAACTATTATATCATATGAAGAACACTGCGCTTTTAACATAAAATCATCCAGCTTCGTTTTCATTCCACCAACGTTTTGAAAAAATATGTTTAGTTTTTTAAATCTTTCATTTGTTGTTTAGTTTTGTTCTTCATTATTTTCGGGGTACCTTGAACATATTTGATTGTAAGATCGTGTTCCCCTTGTTTTATCCTGTCTCCCAATTCTGATTGTAACGATTTTAATTCATCCCTCTGGAAGTTAGTCATATCACTTTTAAATTTTACGCTACCAGTATCAATCGCATTAACAACTCTTAGTAAATTGATAGCACTTCGTTGGTCGCGAAAAATTAATTTTAGAGGTCTGGGTCGGTTAGAAACTTTTCCCAGGCGTATAACTTTAATAGGATCAAATGTTATTGAGGGATCTAGAAAATCCGCAATGGCTTTTACGTCTTGATTGATTCTATGTTCTAACGTACCAACTGCTTCAGGTATATTAAATGCCATAACATTGCATGCTCTTCTTTGCCGCTCCTCCAATTCACTAATTGCTTCAGACATATTCAGACTCGATGATGTCGATGCGCAGTTTTCAATCTTAGTAATCCTAGTTTTTATATCATCAATTTCACTTCTCAACTCTTTCATTATTTCATGGAATTCAGACTTAAACAGAGCGGCTAATTCAGTTTTTAAGACAGATTTTATGGTCTCAGTTATAGTAGTAGAGTTTTGTTTAATTTTATCAGTCATGTTATCGCCTATTGGAAGACATATTTCACATATCCATTTATCACCTTTTGCATTACGGGCTTCTTCTACATAATATGCAGTAACATCCAGAGTTAAATCATCCATACAGTCGACATGAAACCATTGTTTACACTCTCCGTAACATTTAAGAGATAACGACCGCGGACTTATATTATTATTACAAATATTACAGCAGCGTGCCATGTTATAACCGTTAATAGCAATGTATAATTAAATAAATTAAATATAAATGGGTAAGGGAAGAGAACAGGGACACAATTTTTCACACCTACCCCGCACTTGGTGGTGACTGACAAATTAACAAACAAAACTGAGCGACGGAGAGGAAATACACAAAAGAAGACAAAGGAGAGATAATAACATTAACAAATATAAATCAGATGTGAATCAGATAACGCAAGAAAGTATCACGGTCAATGAACGATGGGAATACGAAAACGAAGAAAAACAATATGTACAAAAACTGCAGAGTACACTATTAATTTAAAGGCCCGTTTGAGGTTAATAGTCTTAAACCGATGATAACTCGACGCAAACTCAATACTAACATGTGCACATTAGATATAATATGTCACGACGCGTGGGTGATATAATGCAGGTAGAATAATAATTATATAATTCCGTTTACTATGGAATTTACCTTAATTAGCTGGAGCACAATCACACACAGTCGCACATTTACAATATTCACCTATGTGTCAAAAAAACAAATGAAACCAAATATTTTTTCTTGTCGATTTAGCATCTTAATCCGCAGGAGAGTAAGAATTCGAAATGATTTAATTAATTTTATCGCCATTCCAGAGAAATCTGTGTTTTTAGAATTTTTTTCCGTTTTTCAACTTATTTTTTATTGTATTTGATAACTGTACTTAAATTATTCAAATCCGGCTACCCGGTCACTATCCTCAAAAAACGTAAAAACAAATTGATTGTTGAATTTAACGTTCAGTCCATAATCTTAGAAATTATTATAAAAAATCGTAATCGGATTTCAACTGTTTTTCAGTTTTTTCTGCTATAAGTTCCAAATTTTGAAAATTTCTTCACCGCCTTATTCTACTCTTTAAGCTCTTTTAATTATCACATAAAACGCGAATTCGTAATTGTTATAAGTTCCGAACCGTTGAAGATTTTTTTTTTAAATTTATTCAATGGTTCATTCTACTCTTCAGCCTCTTTTATTTATTTTTTTTTTCTTTTTTTAATGTAGTTTGATTCGCTTGGAATATTACAACGTCGAACGTCAAATTACCGCATTAAACAAAAAAATCAAGTCGTAATTGTTTTTCAGTTTTTCAGCTATAACTTCCGGATCGTTGAAGAAATTTTGAAAATTTTGAAAATTTCTTCAATGGTTCACTCTACTCTTGAGCCTCTTTTAACTACCACACAAAATGCAAATTCGAGTCGTATTTGTTTTTCAGATTTTCAGCTGTAAGTTCCGCAACAATCAAAAAAAATTGAAAATTTCTTCAATGGTTCACTCTACTCTTCAGCCTCTTTAAATTACCGCATAAAACGCGAATTCGAGTCGTAATTGTTTTTCGGTTTTTCAGCTATAACTTCCGAACCAATGAAGAAATTTTGAAAATTTCTTCAATGGTTCACTCTACTCTTCAGCCTCTTTTAATTACCGCATAAAACGCGAATTCGAGTCGTAATTGTTTTTCCGGTTTTCAGCTATAACTTCCGAACCAATGAAGAAATTTTGAAAATTTCTCCAATGGTTCACTCTACTCTTTAGCCTCTTTTAATTACCGCATAAAACGCGAATACGAGTCGTAATTGTTTTTCGGTTTTTCAGCTATAACTTCCGAACCAATGAAGAAATTTTGAAAATTTCTTCAATGGTTCACTCTACTCTTCAGCCTCTTTTAATTACCGCATAAAGCGAGAATTCGAGTCGTAATTGGTTTTCGGTTTTTCAGCTATAACTTCCGAACCAATGAAGAAATTTTGAAAATTTCTTCAATGGTTCACTCTACTCTTCAGCCTCTTTTAATTACCGCATAAAACGCGAATTCGAGTCGTAATTGTTTTTCCGGTTTTCAGCTATAACTTCCGAACCAATGAAGAAATTTTGAAAATTTCTTCAATGGTTCATTCTACTCTTCAGCCTCTTTTAATTACCGCATAAAACGCGAATTCGCGTCGTAATTGTTTTTTGGTTTTTTAGCTATAACTTCCGAACCAATGAAGAAATTTTGAAAATTTCTTCAATGGTTCATTCTACTTCTCAACCTCTTTTAATTACCGCATAAAACGCGAATTCGCGTCGTAATTGTTTTTCGGTTTTTCAGCTATAACTTCCGAACCAATGAAGAAATTTTGAAAATTTCTTCAATGGTTCACTCTACTCTTCAGCCTCTTTTAATTACCGCATAAAACGCGAATTCGTGCCGTAATTGTTTTTCGGTTTCGCAGCTACAAATTCCCAACAAAATCAAATAAAATTCGGAGTCGCAATAGCAAAACTGTAAAAAATTAAATTATCATTGTGGAGGGGTGCAGAAACATTTCTTGCGTGCGTAGAGCAGGCGTACAGCAAATATATTCCAACCGGTTGTAAATTAATTCGAGTGGCCACAAAATTATCGTCTGAAATTAGCGAATAATTCATCATCATCGCGATATGCAAATGCCAATGAATCAAACGGTAGACGATTCGATGAATAATTGAACATTAGGAGATTACAGAGCGCAGGCGAAATAAATTGCCGATTACGAAACGATTTGTTGCCAACCGCGAAAGCAAAAAAAAAACTGTATCTTTCCGAATTGTTCTTTGCGCGCCATCCGTCATTTTTCTTTTCGCACTCTGGACGTCCGGCGTAATTACACGAGAGAGAGCTTATTTATGACACGCCAAGCCGGCAATTACAACTGATTTACATTAAACGGAGAGCGATTTATCGGATCAAATTAAAAACGAATTTATTGCCGTGGGTGGGTGTGGGTCCCCGAAGTGTTTAAACTATTAAATACTGAATGATTATTATATTTAACGGTTGTTGCAAAATAGGGGTATTTACGGGGCGGCATGATCAATTGGCCATGTGCGGGTTCGTTCCTGATAACGGTAAATTCCGCGAGGAATATGCGAAACTTTTGCTCGTAAATTAAAGTCCTTGAAATTTCTGAATAATGATTAAAAATAGTACCCACTGCGCCGTTTACGTAAAATGAGGATTTTAGACGGTAGATGTCGCCCTAGTGGTGTTTCCATTACTACAATTTGTTTTTGTTTTATAGTGTGCACCATTTATGTAAAATGTGGATTTTAGACGGTAGATGTCGCCCTAATGGTATTTCCATTCCTACAATTTGTTTTTGTTTTATAGTGTGCACTATTTACGTAATGGATTTTAGACTGTAGATGGAGTTTCCATTACTACAATTTGTTGTATTATGGGCCGCGGGTTGGGACTGCCGGTTGCTCTTCTCTTGACTTTATGAGTCAATTTCAAATGATAACCCAGAAAAGACCTTGGTTTATGGCTGGCACTAGCAGCGAGCTAAAAGATGAGACGTTTTAGTTGGTAGACAAGATCTCTAATTTTAAGCTTTGCACATTTTTCAAATACTTCCATGTCTTAAAATTAGCAACGGATAGACAGAAATAAGGCAACCCCATCCGAGTAAGCTTCGGTGGGCCCGGTTGAGGTAAGGTCGCCGCTGCTGGCGGCAGACGATTAACGATAGGTATTCAGTGCAGAGTCATCAATTTTTTGTTGCCTCGAGTCGCCAAAGTTATCAGTAGATGTTTGGTTTATGTTTCGATTTATTTTTAGCAGTTTCGAAAACTCATTACATACGAATCGTCTTCATCAGACCGATGTTTCGTAGCCAGAAGTAATAATAAAGCCGGCAGAACATCCATATGTTCCAATTATAGATAATTACTAGCGAACGCAATGAAAGCCAAACCAAACATGTTTCCCTCTCTGCGCAAACATTCCCCAGAGCTCCGAAACGCAAACTCAATTGCCGGTGAGTTATGGATTTTGGAAAAGTGTCAAATATACCGTTGCACATAAATTACAGTATATTTAACGGCAGTGTTTTCCCGAATGCTTAAATGCTTTCCACTCTGAAAAACTCACACACACATACACACACACCTGCGCGTTCATGTTTTGATAAATCTCCAGTGCACATTTTCATCCCGGCATCGATTTGATAAAAGTTATTAAAATGCTAAAATCAACATTTTCACTGATAAAACTCAATTGAAAATTCACAACGTGGAATGTTTTAATTAAGTTTGAATTATTAAGTATGTATTATCAGGTAGTAATGGCAGCAATCATCCATTACAAAACGTCTTGAGTGATGGCAAGAATATTGCACCGAGGCCACAATAATCTTAATCAGCTGTGAGTAATGAACCTGCAACACCTGCTCCGCTCGAGAATTAGAATCGCACTTGTAGATACCCAATAACTAGATGAAGTAAACTCTCAAGTTTAACCTGAAGAATGACTTAATCACGTCATCCGCACTGGCGGAGCAGTTAGCTGCAGATGTTTACCCCCCCCCCCCCCCCTTCCAAAAAAAAATCCACTCTAATCACTATTAATTATCTCCAGTATATACAGTCGATAACACCACGACAATTTCTTAATGAAACAACGCAGCTTCTCAATCAATCTCCTTCGTTTCCGTGCACGCCAGAAATACGTGTTCGCGAATATGCCATTTATGCGAAAACGTGTACACAATACGGCGTCAAATTGCGCAGGTGTGTATATTTGCGATGATAACGGAAGCGGTGTGTAGTCACGTAACGACGGCGTGTGAATATAAGAAATTTCCTTGTTTATAAACATCACGTTCCGAGATCTTTAATTTCGAATCACGGAAAATTGGGAAAAGGCAGAATTCAATTCAAAGGTATCATCGTAGCTTATTTTCAATTTAAATCATATTTTAAATGTACATCGAGCGGTTAAAACTGACGTTTACAACGTCAAAATTATGAAAGATAAAAAAATTAAACTTCAAATTCAAAAACTCGGTTTACTCAAAAACTAAAGGGATTTCGAAAAAAACTTATTCTTTATAAGTTGTTCATTTTGGCATTCTCTACAATTATTATTAACATAAATTTGCTGTAAGTATTATCGTTTCATAATTATAAACCAAAAATTAAAAAAATATTAATACATTTTTTCTCGAATTACATAGATTTTTTGAAAAATATTTTCAAACCAAAGATGTTCATTTCTTTACTGTCTTCAATATTCGCTTAAATGTTTTTGTGATATTTTTCATATTTAAAAAAATATTGGCAAAAAACAAAAAACGGTTAAGGTAAACACCCACTTCCGGTGTACGAAATTTTACCAAAAGCTTTTCACTTCTTCGCATCATCAAATAAGAAGTATGTTCAAAGTTTCTTATCAAAGTGCTTAAATTAAATAAATTAAAATTAAATTAGTATCATAATCTCATATTTCTGGCCACAGCTCCGAAACCGCGCCAACGATTTTTATCAAAATCGCCACGCCTTCCTCATTTGCCAACTGGAGTCTCTGGGGAAAATTTCAAGAAAATCTAACAAAAACTTTTTGTAGTTTACCTGTCACACATTGAATTTGGCAAAGAGGGCCGAGCAAAATTTAGGCAAAAATTCGAAAAAAAGAGACCGAGAGTCTCTTTGAAATATTTGTACACTTCCAAAAAACATGGCCGCTACCTATAATTACTTGGATGATTCGGAAGTTATAGCTGAAAAACAGAAAAACAATTGCGACTTGAATTCGTTTTTTCGCAGTAATTAAAAGAGCGCGAAGAGTTGAATAGGACAGTGAAAGGATTTTTAAAATTTCTTCAATGGTTCGGAAGTTATAGCTAAAAAACTGAAAAACAATTGCTACTCGCATTCATTTTTTTCGCAGTAATTAAAAGAGCGTGAAAAAAATAATCAGGCGGTGAACGAATTTTCAAAATTATTTGGATGGTTCGGAAGTTATAGCTGAAAAACTGAAAAACAATTGCGACTCGAATTCGTTTTTTTCACAGTAACTGAAAGAGCCTGAAGAGTTGAGTAAGGCGGTGAATGAATTTTCATAATTTCTTCAATTAAATTAGTATTATAATCTCATATTTCTGGCCACAGCTCCGAAACAGCGCCAACGATTTTTGTCAAAATCGCAATGGCTTCCTCATTTGCTAACCGGAGTCTCTGTGAAAAATTTCAAAAAAATCTAACGAAAACTTTTTATAGTTTACCTGTCACACTTTGAATTTGGCAAAGAGGGCCGAGCAAAATTGAGGCGAAAATTCGGAAAAAAGAGACCGAGAGTCTCTTCGAAATATTTTTACACGTCCAAAAAACATGGCCGCTACCTTCTTGCGCGCACTCCAAGACTGTAATTAAAAGAGCGCGAAGGAAATAATCAGGCGGTGAACGAATTTTCAAAATTACTTCGGTGGTTCGGAAGTTATAGCTGAGAAACTGAAAAACAATTGCGACTCGAATTCGGAGCCTGAAGATTTGAGTAAGGCGGTGAACGAATTTTCATAATTCCTTCAAATTTTCCTAACTTATAGCTGAAAAACTGGGAAACAACTCTGCTGTAATTATGTAATGTAGTTTATACTTGTAATAAGATTACACTCGTCAGTTACAAATGAATCTACAGATAGTAATAATATATTATAAAATTGACAAATAAAATACTTAACCAGAGATAAAACTAATAAATAAATTTAAAAATCTACAGCAAAAATAAGACAGAAAAGAGCTTGTTCGTAAATAAAAAAAAAACAAAAACAATTAACTTACAACCGGTTGAATATTCATATGTTCAGGCCATTTTTCGTGTTTACGTAATTAAAAAAAACACACTTGTCTGTTTATAATGACCGAAATAATTTTACATTTTTTTTCTACGTAATTTTCACATTGTTTACCACATTTTTTCACCGGTTGCATCACTTTGATCAAATAGTTTTCAAGGCCTGCCTCCGATCCAAAATGGCCGCGCGATTTTTTTTTGGAACCCGTTCAAATTTAGGCGCCGATTGATTTATTCGCTGTTGTAAACAGTAGAGCGTGGAATAACACTTGAATACGTATGATTTGGCGAACGTTACAACAAGGTGGTGTCTTCAATTTTAGCGATAAATATGAAACAGTTTTCTCTTTTCATACATATTTAGAAAATTATATGGTGGTTGGTAACACTGATAAAATGACATTTCAATTTAAAACTAGGTTGCGATTTCCGATCACATAACCTCAAAACTATCTCGCCGATAATTTAGCACGGGTTGACAGCTCTTAATTTCAACGGTGCCAACCTTGAAAAATTGATATTACCGCACCGAGCGAGCCCTTAACGAACCCATATGAGGGCGTTGATGACTCCGTTTTAGACGCAAAATAGGAGAATATTCTTTTTGCGTTTCCGATTTGTTATCATGTCCTTGTGTACGGTTTAAGTAAAACATTACGCGATAATTTTCGGCGTTTTAAGTCGCGACGTAAAAACGTTGAAAGTTGTTTCGGAACAACGAATTAAGAAGTAATGTAAATTGGATCTTTAAGTACTTACCGCACTTCCGGTTCATCCCGCCATAAAATTCTTTCAGTTTTGCGCACTCGAGTTCGCGGAATAAAGTCCCTCACCTGCAACAAAAGAATATAAAAGTCAGCTACAAAAGGTCCCAACACCAATTTTTATGTTAATCCCCCCCTTTTTATTCCGCGTTTCGTTTCGGAAAACTTTATTGCCCCGAACGCGAAATTAGGGCTTTTATGAAAAATTTCAGTTATTTGTCTGAAGACTGGCTCTCGAATTAAATCACCCCCCCCCCCCCCCCACCGCCCCCACCCCCCGCGCCTCCGCATCTCGGGGAAGGAAATTCATCGAATGGGCTATTTACGGCGGCGTAAGCTTAACAAATGCATTACTTCAGTGTTTCGGAAAATTGAATTTCTATTTGAATTAATGCCACCCCGCCACGGCTTAACAGAATTTAACTTCATCTCGAGAAATTATGGGCGCCCGTTAGTACTGTTGTAGGGAACTCTAAAATATCATTTTCTTTTAACCTTGAACTGCGTATAAATAGTTATTAAAGGATCCGCAAAATGCAGAACAGATTTAGAAAGCCAATTGATGATTAAATGCGAAAGTTGCTCGACATTGCTCCATCTTTCATAATTCTGACGTTTTAAACGTCAGTTTGATCCACTCGATGTACATTTAAAATATCATTTAAATTGAATATAAACCATGAATGGCTATGATACCATCAAGTCGGAGAAAGTAACATGATGGCCACATCACCATTTTTTTAAGATATGCCTTTCGAACTTTATTCATTGCCGATTTTAAGGATTTTCACATCTAGTTGAAAATTGACGGAGGATTTTAATTTGATGCCGTAACAGTCTTTTATTTATTATTAACGAAAGCTCGCCAAAACTGTACGTGACACCCATTCGGAATGATTGTAATTCTGCCCAAAAAGGAGAGTCCAAAGTACAAAGTCCACTGACGAGTGGACTCACACATACATACACAAACACACACACACCCACAATGGTTACAATTGTAAATGAAACAATAAACACGAATAGGAATGCTGGCGATAAAACCGACAATTTTTAGCAAAGCACGTCGCCTCTCGAATGGACTTTGGACTGCATAAATGTATATAAATATAAGTATATAAGGTGTGTGTGTGTGTATGTGTGTGTGTGCCAGATATTCACACTGCTAAAAACCCGCTGAATATACATAAGTTTCACGATATTTTAATTTTCTGGTGAAACATCGGGACGTACAAGTTTTGCTTAATTCCAACCGTGTCAATGCTAACGCTAATATATACCCTATATATTGTTTTTATCAGAGAGATAATCAAAGAAACTTTAGAGTATTTGCATGAAATACTCAAATTTATGTAATTTTCAAACGCTGATATTATAATGATAAAAAATCGAAAAAATCAACTTTCTTAATAATCATCGTAGGCTATTGAAGTATACCTTCTTTTTCATCAGAAAGACGAGAGAAATTGATTGCCGTTAAAATTTCAGCTATCTTCAATAGCAAAAAAATTAGCTAGTCACCATGAACATTTTAGAAAATTAAATAAATTAATTGATTTTTTAGACTTTAATCGGCCGTAGCGGCTAAACGAAAACTCCAAATTGAACGCGGTTTGCAAATCCGAGCTCCTCGTACGTCAATTAGTCGGATTAGAGATTTTTAATTTTTGATGAAAACGTGAAAAAAGACACGAGTAAACCCCTTGAAATTTTGTGAAAAAATGCAACTTTCTTAATAATCATCGTAGACTATTGAAGTATACCTTCTTTTTCATCAGAAAGACGAGAGAAATTGATTGCCGTTAAAAAATTTCAGCTATCTTCAATAGCAAACAAAATAGCTAGTCACCATGAACATTTTAGAAAATTAAATAAATTAATTGATTTTTCAGACTTTGATCGGCCGTAGCGGCTAAACGAAAACTCCAAATTGAACGCGGTTTGCAAATCTGAGCTCCTCGTACGTCAATTAGTCGGATTCAGTTAAAATTGGTGATTTTTAATTTTTGACGAAAACCTGAAAAATCATCCAAGGGTCCCCCCTTCTTACTTTTTCCCAAAAATTGCATTTGAAATGATTTTCTGAAGAAACCACTGGTTCGATTAGGGGTTTCTATACGTTATTCGAAAGATCTCACCAAGACGCATCAGAAAATGTACTTTCGCAAGAACAAATGTCAATTTGAAGCCCGTGACACGCCGGCGAAGAAAACTCAAAAGTGGAAAAAATTTAAAAAATCAACTTTTTTAATAATCGTCGTAGACGCTTATGTAATGCCATTTTCTTCATCAGAAGAACGAGATAAATCGATTGGCGTTAAAAAACTTCATCCAGAAAAAAATGCAAAAAAGTTAGCAAGTCACCATGAACTTTATGGAAATATTTGAAAAAGTCGATTTTTTCAGACTTTGATCGGCTGTAGCGGCTGAACGAAGAATCCAATTTAACCGCGGATTTCAAATCTGTGTTCCTCGTGTGTCAATTAGTCGGATTTAATTAAAATTAGCGATTTAAAATTTTTGACGAAAACCTGAAAAATCATCCAAGGGTCCCCCCTTCTTACTTTTGGTCAAAAATTGGCTTGAAAATGATTTCCTAAAGAAACCACTGGTTCGATTCGGAGTTTCTATACGTCATTCGAAAGATCTCACTAAGGCACATCAGAAAATGTACTTTCGCAACTACAAATGTCAATTTGAAGCCCGTGACACGCCGGCGAAGAAAACTCGAAAATGGAAAAAATCGAAAAAATCAACTTTGTTAATAATCATCGTAGATCTTTATGTAATACCTTTTTCTTCATCAGAAGAACCAGTTAAATAGATTAACGTTAAAAAATTTCATCCTGAAAAAAATGCAAAAAAGTTAGCAAGTCACCATGAACTTTATGGAAAATTTTGAAAAAATCGATTTTTTCAGACTTTGAACGGCCGTAGCGGCTGAACGAAGAATCCAATTTGAACGCGGATTTCAAATCTGTGTTTCTTGTGTGTCAATTAGTCTGATTTAATTAAAACTAGCGATTTAAAATTTTTGACGAAAACCTGAAAAATCATCCAAGGGTCCCCCCTTCTTACTTTTTCCCAAAAATTGCCTTTGAAATGATTTTCTCAAGAAACCACTGGTTCGATTCGGGGTTTCTATACGTCATTCGAAAGATCTCATCAAGACGCATCAGAAAATATACTTTCGCAAGAACAAATGTCAATTTGAAGCCCGTGACACGCCGGCGAAGAAAACTCGAAAATGGAAAAAATCGAAAAAATCAACTTTTTTAATAACCATCGTAGATCTTTATGTAATACCTTTTTCTTCATCAGAAGAACAAGATAAATTGATTGGCGTTAAAAAATTTCATCCAGAAACAATTGCAAAAAAGTTAGCAAGTCACCATGAACTTTATGGAAAATTTTGAAAAAAGTCGATTTTTTCAGACTTTGATCGGCTGTAGCGGCTGAACGAAGAATCCAATTTGAACGCGGATTTCAAATCTGTGTTTCTTGTGTGTCAATTAGTCTGATTTAATTAAAACTAGCGATTTAAAATTTTTGACGAAAACCTGAAAAATCATCCAAGGGTCCCCCCTTCTTACTTTTTCCCAAAAATTGCCTTTGAAATGATTTTCTGAAGAAACCACTGGTTCGATTCGGAGTTTCTATACGTCATTCGAAAGATCTCATCAAGACGCATCAGAAAATGTACTTTCGCAAGAACAAATGTTAATTTGAAGTCCGTGACACGCCGGCAAAGAAAACTCGAAAATGGAAAAAATCGAAAAAATCAATTTTCTTAATAATCATCGTGGAGACTTATGTAATACCTTTTTCTTCACCAGAAGAATGAGGTAAATCGATTGGTGTTAAAAAAATTCATCCAGAAAAAAATGCAAAAAAGTTAGCAAGTCACCATGAACTTTATGGAAAATTTTGAAAAAGTCGACTTTGAACGGCCGTAGCGGCTGAACGAAAAATCCAAATTGAACGCGGATTTCAAATCTGTGTTCCTCGTATGTCAATTAGTCCGATTTGATTAAAACTAGTGATTTAAAATTTTTAACGAAAACCTGAAAAATCATCCAAGGGTCCCCCCCCTTCTTACATTTTCCCAAAAATTGCATTTGAAATAATTTTCTGACGAAACCTCTGGTTCGATTCGGGGTTTCTATAAGTCATTCGAAAGATCTCATCAAGACGCGTTAGAAAATGTACTTTCGCAAAAATAAATGTCAATTTGAAGTCCGTGACACGTCAGCAAAGAAAACTCGAAAATGGAAAAAATCGAAAAAATCAACATTCTTAATAATCATCGCAGACCCTTATGTAATACCTTTTTCTTCACCAGAAGAACGTGATAAATTGATTGGCGTTAAAAAATTTCATCAAAAAAAAATTGCTAAAAAGTTGGCAAGTCACCATGAACTTTATTGAAAATTTTGAAAAAAGTCGATTTTTCAAACTTTGGACGGCTGTAGCGGCCGAACGAAGAATCCAATTTGAACGCGGTTTGAAATTCTGTTGTCCTTGAGCGCATATGAGTCGGATTAGACCAAAATTGGCGATTTTTTATTTTTGACGAAAACCTGAAATTCTATCAAAAAATTGCACTAAAAATGATTTCCTGGAAAAACCACTGGTTCAAATCGGGGTTTCTATACATCACTGGAAAGATCTCATTAGGACGCTTCAGAAAATGTACTTTCGCAAGAACAAATGTCAATTTGAAGCCCGCGACACGCCGGCAAAGAAAATTTGAAAATGGAAAAAATCGAAAAAATCAATTTTCTTAATAATCATCGTAGACCTTTGTGTAATAAGGGCGGCTCGTTATGTAGAGCGAAGGAGCCATGGCACTACCTGTAGTTTCAAGCTCAGCAAGAATTTTTAAGTAATTCTTAGAACACTTTTTCACCAGTTACTTTGATCTAGTAAGATAAATCGTATTTTCTTTCACCAAAAAACGAGAGGGTGGGGGGGGATATTGTATAAGTGGCTCCATCATCAACATGTTCCATGAGCCGCCACTGGTGATATTAGGTGAATGCATGATCAAAAATCACACAATTTTTTTAGCTCCGTTTCTTTATGTAATTATTTTTTTCTGCTTCCAGTCTTTTAATCCAGATTTTGGCCTTAATACATAAATCATTCGTTGCGTAATAAATAAATTAGAAACGCGGCTATAATGTGTGACAATCAAAATTTTAAAAAAACAAACAAAAAAAATATTTATTCAATAGATGTGGTACATTACTTTAAAAAGGATAATGGTTTTCTTTATGTAATTAATTTTTTTCTGCTTGCAGTCCTTAAGTTCAGATTTTGGTCTTAACCTCTTCACGCCCAGGTCGCCACATGTGGCGACAAACAAAAAAAAGAAAAAAATATTTTACAAAAAAAAATACATCTTTAGAGCCATCAATGGAATATTTTTTCATATTTTTATGTATTTTATTTATTTGTTTACGGTTACACCTTTTGCAAACATTGAAAACATGATAAATGAAAAAGGAAAATTAAAACTAAAATTAAGAATATAGTAGAAATTAAATTTAAATTAAACCTAAAATTAATATAAGGATATAAAAATAAAAATCAAATCAATGTTAAAATTTAAATTCTTTGCATCAATGAGTAAGTTTGTGACAGTGGAATAATTGTTCGTAGAAAATGGTAACAACAACAAAAAAAGTAGTTTTTCAGGATTATCCTGTACAGGGGCGGCTCGTTATATAGAGCCTAGGAGCCATGGCACTACCTGCAGTTTCAAGCTCAGCAAGAATTTTTAACCGTTGAGAACGGATAACGCGAAAACAGATTGCGGCACACGTTTGTACTTTCCCGAAACGTGAATTATAAAAATCGCGCCTCACTTGGATTATTTAACAAAGATACATGTTTATATTGTATAAGTGGCTCTGCCATCAACATGTTCCACGAGCCGCCACTGATCCTATAGCCCAATCAAAGTACATGGGCGCAAAGTGGTTAATGCATAAAATAATTCGTTGCATAATAAATAAATTAGAAGCGCCGCTATAATTTGTGACAATGGAGATTTTTAAAATTGTTTTTTGGAGAACCATAAAGAATGTTTTTTTTGTTTTACAATTTAAATTTTTTATTTCGCCTTTTATATCATCATTGTTATGAGAATTAAATGTTATTTTGATATACCTAGCGACATCTCTTATAGTATTTATATATTGTTTTTGATTTGTACTTTTTGGTATATATTTTCTTGTACAGCCAGTTAATAAATGTATCTCGAAGCGAGCACATGGGATTTATATTGTGGACCACACATTACAATCATCAAGGCTAAAAAAAGTGCCTTGTTTTATCAATGCCTCATTTACAAAAAAAAAAGTTAATTGCAAACCAAATTCAACACAATAAATTATTGCGACAAATGTCTGCAAATAAAGTTTTTCAGTTGAAAACAACAAAATTAGACGTTTTAGCGGACTGAAATAGATTTGCAAAATCATAACAATACCGTCGCCGGCGCCAAAAAAGCCGCGTCCATATTTATTTACTTATTTATATTTTCGTTTCTAATATCGATTTCGTGCACCCGGAAAAATAACTTTTTTTGATGGGCTCGAGCGGCCGTAAAACCTCGCCGAAATACGCATTCTAAAAAAGGAATTTAGTAGCTACAATTAAAGTTATACGATCGGCATTAAAGATTTTTTTTCAGTGATTCAAATGGGGAGGAGTAATAAAAATACAGTTTGATACACTCGTTCTTCGAAACGATCGCCAAAAATGTGATCAATTTGCCGAGTTGATGATACGTGTAACCAAATTTTACGACATTCATAAACAGATGTAACAACTATAATAAGGGATTTATTGTAAGTTACATTTTATTTGTGTTATTTAATTATAGCAAATAATGTTTTAATCAATTTTCAATACCACAAAATTAACCTTGAAGGTAATTAGGTTGATTTATTAAAATTGGGTTCTAAATTTGTACTCGAAATATGTTATTTTGAACTCTGATAGAAGTATAAGGGTCTCCTCTTCAATATCCCTTCTCATATTATTTTCATTATTAAACAATTTCTTTCCAATAGATCTTTAAAAAATGGTGATGTGGCCATCATGTTACTTACTCCGACTTGATGGTATCATTTATATTTACGCTTCCATGGTTTATTTTCAATTTAAATCATATTTTAAATGTACGTCGGATGAAACTGACGTTTAAAACGTCAAAATTATGAAAGATGGAAAAATTATACTTCAAATTCAAAAACTCAGTTAACTCAAAAACTAAAGAGATTTCGAAAAAAACTTATTCTTTAGAAGTTGTTCATTTCAGCATTCTCTACAATTATTATTACATAAATTTGCTGTAACTGTTATCGTTTTATAATTATAAACCAAAAATTTAAAAAAATAAATAAATTTTTTTCTCGAATAAAAATGTTTTCAAGCGAAAGATGTTCATTTCTTTGTTGTCTTCAATGTTTGTTTAAATGTTTTTGTGATATTTTTTATATTTAAGAAAATATTGGCAGAAAACAAAAAACAGTTAAGGTAAACACCCACTTCCGGTGTACGAAATTTTACCAAAAGTTTTGTAGTTCTTCAGATTATCAAATAAGACGTATGTTCAAACTTTCATATCAATTGCTGTGTTGGTTTTTGAGATATACACAAAAAAAAATTCAGAAATTGTTGAAATGGCATCTAGGGACCCCAAAACGTATATTTCCGTAAAAACAAAATTTGAAAAAAAAATCACGATCACAATACTTTCTCGTACTTCGTAACGGAGAAAGTAAAAAGGCGTTAACGTCGTTATACATTTTGGAACTTTAAATAAAACAGTTTGTTTAAGTTTGAATGATCGAAACTCGAGTCACTAAAAAATAAAGTGTGCATCTCTGTCTTGGCGTCCTTTACGTAAATCCACGAGCCGTCGCTGCTTCGAAGTTAGTGACACGATATTATATTAAAGCTATAATTAGTGGCAATTTCCTAGACAGCTTGGCTCCTACAAACCTTTAACCGTTCCAAATCTTTCAATTTTAAAAATACAGGTTCCAGCAATAGATCTAATTTTGGAATCTGTGGACTAGTAACTGTAAATTTCTTAGAATTTGCTTGTTATTTTTGTGAGGAAAATAATACATACTGCCAATAAATAATTACAGGGGTCGTTGGAAGCACATGAACGAAAAAAAAAACGCAATATCGCTTGTCTTCATCTCAACTAGCTTAGGACCCAAATGGTTAACAATGTAACCTGTATATTCAGCTGAAAGGCACTCCAAATTCTCATGATTGGATCTGAATACAGAACTATACCGCAATCTGCCCAAAAAAGCTTCAAATTCTACGTTATCCGAATCAGCAATTTCAGGTTTACTCCTACGCCCATAATTTTGTCCAATTGTTTATAAGTCGTGGATAGCCTACTGCAATTTTAGAATTAGTAGTAAAGTACGTTTTCATTTATTTTTTATTTTCTGAGCGGAATCGGAGGAGCCCCGATGTAGATTGTGAACTCGCGTGCGGAGCGAGAAGGACGGCGCCGCCGGAGCGAGAGAGAGAGAGAGAGAGCGAGACACGAGAGTGTTATAACTGGATGTGTGCAAACATCATCGTCGAGGTAAACAGTCCAAAGTCCGCTTACACGGTTACCTAGCCAGCGCTTCTAAACTAGTATCTCCGGTCGCTCGTTCCTCGTTACTCATGGCGGCACCACGTGCTCGGCCGCCCGTCCGCGGGTCCAAAGTCCGACCCGTTCTATTCTTTTTTTAAAACGGAATCTATGACAGCGTATACGGGCGGTATCCGTGTAAAACTGGTGAAACCTCGCCGTATTCACAGTTCACCAGCTGGAATACGTGAATATCATTATGAGCGAAGTCGACGTACAACAAAAAAAAAACAACTTTCAATCCGAATTCCAATTACGGGATGAATATTTCATACACATTTATATTTCTTATAGATTCAGTTATAACAATAATTAAGTCGAATCAAGGACTTTAAATAATGTCACACACACGTTTTGCCATTTTGCAACTATAGTTAACAATGAACAAGTTCTTTTGTTCCAAGATGTATCACGAAGAAAACGCACACACCATCAATCAATTAGTGAGGCGTAATTCAAAAGGAATTTACGGGATCGGTAAATATTTGGTCCGATTGTTGGTACATCGATTAGTCAATACGGTCAACAATGCTTTGTTGGCCAACTTTATGTTAATGTCATCCATTAGCCTTATCACAAGTTCAACAGACACATCAACAGCAACAATTCGAGTGTGTTTTGTATTTATAAATTGGTCGAAACTGGAATTATCAAACACTCGGTTAAAAGGAAAGTCTTAAAAATGGTGATGTGGCCATCATGTTACTTTCTCCGACTTGATGGTTTCATTTATATTTACGCTTTCGTGGTTTATTTTCAATTTAAATCATATTTTAAATGTACGAGCGGATGAAACTGACGTTTAAAACGTCAAAATTATGAAAGATGGAAAAATTATACTTCTAAAACAAAAACTCAGTTTACTCAAAAACTAAAGGGATTTCGAAAAAAACTTATTCTTTATAAGTTGTTCATTTTAGCATTATCCACAATTATTATTAACATAAATTTGCTGTAACTTTTATCGTTTTATAATTATAAACCAAAAATAAAAAAAAATAAAATAAATTTTTTTCTCGAATAAAAATTATTTTATGAAAAATGTTTTTAAGCAAAAGATGTTCATTTCTTTATTGTCTTCAAAGTTTGTTTAAATGTTTTTGTGATATTTTTCATATTTAAGAAAATATTGGCAAAAAACAAAAAACAGTTAAGGTAAACGCCCACTTCCGCTGTACTAAATTTTACCAAAAGATTTTCAGTTCTTCATATTATCAAATTAGACGGAAGTTTCATATCAATTGCTCTTATCAGTTTTTGAGACACAAATTATCTTTTTTTCCAGAAATTGTTGAAATAGCATCTACGGACCCCAAAACGGATATTACCGTAAAATTTTTTTTAAAAAAATCACGATCACAATACTTTCTCGTACTTCGTAACGGAGAAAGTAAAAATTCAAAATCCAAAATTGAGTCGTTACTTTCTCATTATTAATGATGGAGATTTAGTTAGATTGGACAAGTCGTGCAGTTTAATGCGCTCGTTGAGAAATATTATATTTTTTTACTTTCTCCGTTACGAAGTACGAGAAAGTATTGTGATCGTAATTTTTTTTTTCAAATTTTTTTTTTACGGAAATATCCGTTTTGGTGTCCCTAGATTCCATTTCAACAATTTCTCGAAAAAAAAAATTGTGTGTGTGTCTGTCTGTGCGCGCTGTATCTCAAAAACTAATAGAGCAATTGACATGAAACTTTGAACATACGTCTTATTTGATAATCTGAAGAGCTGAAAAGCTTTTGGTAAAATTTCGTACACCGGAAGTGGATGTTTACCTTAACTGTTTTTTTGTTTTTTGCCAATATTTTCTTAAATATAAAAAATATCACAAAAACATTTAAACAAACATTGAAGACAACAAAGAAATGAACATCATTTGCTTGAAAACATTTTTCATGAAATCATTTTTATTCGAGAAAAAAATTTATTATTTTTTTTAAATTTTCTATCCCTCGGAAATCGTTTTAGCACCCTCAAGTAGGGTTCAGTTTTTTATTTGAATGTTTTCAAGGGTTATAAATAAGGGCGAAATGTGGTTTTTGGACCAAAAAAAAATTATATTGAAAAAATTACGAGAGCCAGAAAGTCTCACTTGCGGTTTTTTTGTCAAAAACTAATTGAGCAATTGATACGAAACTTTGAACATACGTCTTATTTGATAATCTGAAGAGCTGAAAAGCTTTTGGTAAAATTTAGTACACCGGAAGTGGGTGTTTACCTAAACTGTTTTTTGTTTTTTGTCAATATTTTCTTAAATATGAAAAATATCACAAAAATATTTAAACAAACATTGAAGAAAACAAAGAAATGAACAACTTTTGCTTGAAAACATTTTTCATAAAATCATTGTTATTCGAGAAAAAAAAATATTTTTTTTTTTTAATTTATGGTTTATAATTATAACACGATAATAGTTACAGCAAATTTATGATAATAATTGTAGAGAATGCTAAAATGAACGACTTATAAAGAATAAGTTTTTTTCGAAATCCCTTTAGTTTTTGAGTAAACCGAGTTTTTGAATTTGAAGTATAATTTTTCCATCTTTCATAATTTTGACGTTTTAAACGTCAATTTCATCCGATCGGTGTACATTTAAAATATGATTTCATTTGAAAATAAACCATGAAACCGTAAATCTAAATGATACCATCAAGTCGGAGAAAGTAACATGATGGCCACATCACCATTTTTTTTCAGATTTTTCGACACGATAACCGAAAATTGGTGGCCATTTCAATATTTGTAACGTGATTTTCAGCACGTTTTTTTTTCGCGACGGAAAATCCAAAAACTGCAACTTTTGGAAATTTTTAATTACCTTCAAAATGATGTATTGCCAAAAATTTTGCAAGTGATGCAAAAGGTCGAAATACGCAATTTTGGACATTTTTGGCCGGTTTTTAATCCTCTTGCGACGTTTTTGGGGGTATTGAGTCATCATAAAGTCCCTAAAGGGAACTTCCCGGAGACTTCTATCCCTGGGAAATCGTTTTAGCACCCTCAACAAGGGTTCAGTTTCTTAATTGAATGTTTTCAAGGGTTAGAAATAAGAGCGAAGTGTGGTTTTTGGACGAAAAAAATCACGAGAGCCAGGGGTTTTTTTGTCAAAAACTAATTGAGCAATTGATACGAAACTTTGAACATAAGTCTTATTTAATAATCCGAAGAACTGACAAGCTTTCGGTAAAATTTCGTACACCGGAAGTGGGTGTTTACCTTAACTGTTTTTTTGTTTTTTGCCAATATTTTCTTAAATATGAAAAATATCACAAAGGAATTTAAACAAACATTGAAGACAACAAGGAAATGAACATCTTTTGCTTGAAAACATTTTTCATAAAATCATTTTAATTCGAGAAAAAAAATTATTATTTTTTTTTTACTTTTTGGTTTATAATTATAAAACGATAATAGTTACAGCTAATGTATATTAATAATAATTGTAGAGGATGCTAAAATGAACGACTTATAAAGAATAAGTTTTTTTCGAAATTCCTTTAGTTTTTGAGTAAACTGAGTTTTTGAATTTGAAGTATAATTTTTCCATCTTTCATAATTTTGACGTTTTAAACGTCAGTGTCATCCTCTCGATGTACATTTAAAATATGATTTAAATTGAAAATAAACCATGAAAGCGTAAATATTAATTTAATTTTTGGTTTATAATTATAAAACGATAATAGTTACAGGAAATTTATGTTAATAATAATTGTATAGAATGCCAAAATGAACGACTTATAAAGAATAAGTTTTTTTCGAAATCCCTTTAGTTTTTGAGTAAACTGAGTTTTCGAATTTGAAGTATAATTTTTCCGTCTTTCATAATTTTGACGTTTTAAACGTCAGTTTCATCCGAGTCTACACAACGCTCGATGTGCATTTAAAATATGATTTTAATAGAAAATAAGACATGAAAGTGTAAATATAAATGATGGTACCATCGGAGAAAGTAACATGATGACCACATCACCATTTTTTTTCAGTTTAAATCTTGACATCTACAGAAATACAACACGATCTGTTCTAAGGCGATTTTCTCGGAATTTAATGAGGGGGTGTTTTGAGTGTTTGTTATAATTTTTAAGAAGAATACGTTTTGACTAAATTTGAAAAGTTTTGATGCTGTGGCAACTGTTTTTCTATTTTTTTTAAGTTTAAATCATGACAACTGCAGAAATACAATACGATCTGTTCTAAGGCGATTATCTCAGAATTTAATGAGGGGGTGTTTTGAGTATTTTGCATGATTTTTAAGAACAATACGTTTTGAGTAAATTTGAAAAGTTTTGATGCTGTGGCAATTGTTTTTCTATTTTTTTTTCTTTAATTTAAATCACGACTACAGAAATACAATACGATGTGTTCTCGGGTGATTATCTTGAAATTTAGTGAGGGGGTGATTTGAGTATTTTGTATAATTATTAAAAATTAATTAGAGCTTAATATAGGCTGTATTTTGTCTTTATTAAATATGTCTATTATTATTATCATATTGTGCAGATAGAGCAGTTATCATCCACAAAACCGGTCATTAAAAATAATAAGAAAATTCGCCGAATCAAGAAGGCAAACAACTTAAAAATTCCCTCTCTCTCTCTCTCTATTTGCCGGCAATTGTGTATTCTCCCATCGCCGAAGAAAATATCCACTAAATTAGAATATTTTAATTGGATCTCCAATTCAAATTGAAAGTAATTTCGCCTAACGAATGCGCGCCCGCATCTTAGATTATAAATTAAATCGAACCCTAATTTGCGTCCCGATTTTTATCCGAAGAGGAAGAGAAGGAAAAAAGGGCGTGCGAGGGACCCCCAAAAGGGTGAAATTAATTAAAATCCGGCCCGCGATCTGATTAAAATAACTTCTGCGAACTTCCGCAGTGTCCGGGGGAATTTCGAATTTTATTGCACTCCCCCCTCCCTCACTAGTAAATACAATTATTTTGAATGGCCGCCCGGTAAATTCAAATCGGTTGAAACTATCGAATATCTCGCACCGCTTTTGTTGAATCTTAACACACTGGAAAGATCTGTTGCCGCGTTTACCAGATGTGCAGTAGCGCCGTCTTGTTGAAACTAGTGGAGTTCTTACAATTGCGTTTCTAAAAACCGGTCCAATATTACAAGATCTTCTCGAAGAAATTTCTGTCGAATAACTGTTTAATGTTTAATGTTTAATGTTTGTTTATTTCCAATAACGAATACATAATTCATGGGTTGGTCAAAAATAGTCTCATACATCTTAAAGAATGAAAAATTCATTTACAATATATAGACAGGATGAATGAGCTGGATAGGGTCTATAAATATAAAACCTACTATAATTAAGACATATTAAAATTGAGTATAAATAAAATAAATGTAATAGACGATCACTAGATAAATAACTTATAGTAAATTTGGTAAAAAATAATGGATGTGATAATACGTTTAAACTCGCACCGTCTTTGTTGAATCTTGACACACCTGAAAGATCTGTCGCTGCGTTTACTATTTGTGCAGTTGCGCCGTCTTGTTGAAACTAGTGGAGTTCTTACAATTGCTTTTCTAAAAACCGATCCAATATTTCACGATCTTCTCGAAGAAATTTCTATCGAATAACTCGCACCGTCTTTGTTAAATCTTAACACGTCTGAACGATCTATTGCTGTGTTTACTGTATAAGTAGAGAGAGTGCAGTGCTCCCGGAAAACTGGAAGCAAAAATGGCAACGCTGTACGGGCCATCTAGTGGCGGGAAGATCAAATTTGGGGGATTTTAGGGTGGAAAAAAATCAAATCTGGGGAATTTCCCGGTTGCGCCGTCTTGTTGAAACTAGCAGATTTCTTACAATTGTGTTTCTAAAAACCGGTCGAATATCACACGATCTTTTCGAAGAACCAAGGCATGGACGCATATCTTTCATTTCGGCTTTGGCTTGTAAGCAATTCAGCCATTAACGTTAATTATTTTTTTAGAATAGACGCATATCGCAGGAGTATTAAATATAGACGAAACGTAGCCGAATATTTTGAGTAGTAGTTTAGTTGGTTTAATATTTTAATTCAGTGCGTTGGTGATAATGATAAATTGTTAATGAATACAAGTGATTAACATTTCGGTGTAGTCTTCAGGTTCGTTAGCGTTTGTATTTCGGAGCGACTTTAATTCGGGCAAACAAAAGCGCCGAATGCAATTTCCCAGGATTCCGCACTGGAAAATGTACATAATTGGGCTCTCCGGCCCGTGGGTTGGGTTGGGGCGGCGTGTGCGCGAAATGTTTCGTCTAATTTGGTTTGTAAATAGTTACCCCCTCGGGCGAAAATTTAACGGGAAAACAATCGTCTTCATTTCCATTATCGTTCACATCCGAGCGCCGGACCGCTCATTGTCTATTCCGTGGCCACGAGATGGGGCTGTTTATTTTCAATTCTGGCCGAATCTAAACTTTTTTTTAAATCGCGGTTTGGAGGGTGGGAAGAGCTTTGCTCCATTGCACGATTGCTCACTCGCTCCGATGGGCCGGAATTCGCCCGTTTCCTAATTCCGGACGATAAAATTTGACCGAAACGATATTCCCCAATCGAACACCCCCAGCCACATGGAGTTGTCATTGTAATGTTTGTAAAGTGCATAACCCGTTACCAGTATGCTGAGGCGCCAGTTACATTTTTTAGAGAAACGTTAACCCTACAGCCCTCAGTGATACCTTGCACCTCATTGGCTGAAATACTTTTAATGCCGCCCGTAATACTTTTAGTGCCGCGTTTCTTCCATCTCATTGGCTGAAATACTTTTAATGTCGCTGCACGCGGCACTAACAGTACTTTTAATGTCGCCCGTAGTACTTCTGGCGCCTTAGTACTTTAAAAGTACTTTTAGTGACACGTTCCTTGCATCTCATTGGCTGAAACACTTTTAATAGCGCTGTACTCGGCACTAAAAGTATTTTTAATGCCGCCCGTATTACTTTTAGTGACGCGTTCCTTGCATCTCATTGGCTGAAATACTTTTAATACCGCTGCACGCGGCACTAGCAGTACTTTTAATGTCGCCCGTAGTACTTTTGGCGCTTTAGTACTTTTAGAGCCACGTCCCTTGCATCTCATTGGTTAAAACACTTTCAATACCGCTGCGCACGGTACTAAAAGTATTTTTAATGCCGCCCATAGTACTTTTAGTGACGCGTTCCTTCTATCTCATTGGCTGAAACACTTTTAATGCCGCTGCACGCGGCACTAACAGTACTTTTAATGTCGCCCGTAGTACTTCTGGCGCCTTAGTACTTTAAAAGTACTTTTAGTGCCACGTTCCTTGCATCTCATTGGCTGAAACACTTTTAATGGCGCTGTACTCGGCACCAAAAGTATTTTTAATGCCGCCCGTAGTACTTTTAGTGACGCGTTCCTTGCATCTCATTGGCTGAAATACTTTTAATGGCGCTGCACGCGGCACTAACAGTACTTTTAATGTCGCCCGTAGTACTTTCGGCGCTTTATTACTTTAATTAGATCATTCGCCAATGATCTAAAGTCTTGTTTGTTATAAAACTTGTTAGTGATAAGACTGATTATATTTAATTTGTATACATTAATTGCGGAATACCTAATAATTATCTTATTTTAAATTGTTTTATCCTTAAGCTGATTATTGTAATGTATTTCTCTGTAATAAGGCACTGCCTGTTGAGAATTAAATTAAATTAAATTAAAAGTACTTTTAGTGCCACGTTCCTTGTATCTCATTGGCCGAAATACTTTGCATCTCATTGGCTGAAACACTTTTAATGGTACTGCACGCGGCTCTAAAAGAACTTTTAATGTCGCCCGTAGTACTTTTGGCGTCTTAGTACTTTTAGTGCCACGTTCCTTGCATCTCATTGGCTGAAACACTTTTAATGGCGCTGTACTCGGCACTAAAAGTATTTTTAATGCCGCCCGTGGTACTTTTAGTGACGCGTTCCTTGCATCTCATTGGCTGAAATACTTTTAATGTCGCTGCACGCGGCACTAAAAGTCCTTTTAATGCCGCCCGTGGTACTTTTGGCGCCTTAGTACTTTTAGTGCCACGTTCCTTGCATCTCATTGGTTGAAACAGTTTTAATGGCGTTGTACTCGGCACTAAAAGTATATTTAATGCCGCCCGTAGTACTTTTAGTGACGCGTTCCTTGGATCTCATTGGCTGATATACTTTGAATGTCGCTGCACGCGGCACTAACAGTACTTTTAATGTCACCCGTAGTACTTTTGGCGCCTTAGTACTTTAAAAGTACTTTTAGTGCCACGTTCCTTGCATCTCATTGGCCGAAACACTTTGAATGCCGCTGCGCGCGGCACTAAAAGTACTTTTAATGCCGCCCGTAGTAGTGATTTCGGCAATAAACTTTTAAATTTTAACTTGAGTGACGTTTTAAGGCATTCAGTGCTCGATTTTCCTACTAATAAGATACGAATAACGGCTTATATGATCCACATTCATCCAGATAATCAAAATACCAAAAGCACACACACACTCCATCCACCCTTGACACATGGCGCGAATTTTATCAACCCTCCCCCGCTTAAGATTAATCGCACATCATTTCGCCCGCATCTTCTTCTCCCAATCTGAACTAATGCCCACGCACGCCCTCTTATCGGCGCGGGGTGGAAACAACCGACCCCTATGTCGGAGAGCGGCCGCAATTAGCCTCGCCGCCCGTTCGAAATTAGGGAGGGGAAAAAACGGCCATTAAACAAAATTAGTGGCGTTTATCAAATCCATGTTTTAGTCCACAATTATTACCACCGGATTAAAAAGCCTCCCATCCGACCGGAAAAACGGATGCTTTTTTTTTTTAATAAAACGTTCCAGATATTTAACTTTACTTTTTATTACAACTATGACAGAAGTTTTAAATTGCACCTGCAATGATGTTTAAATTTACTACGAAATTAAAAAAATTGTAAAAAATTGAAATCGTTGCTCGATTGTTTTGAAAATGTCCAGGGATACTTTGACATCGGTTTACTAACGAAAGCAGTTTGCAACTTGAAAAAATTCCTACTATTGCAGGAGTTGTAAATTTTTTTAATTGCACCTGCAATGTTGTTAAAATTTAATTCGAAATTCAAAAAATTGTAAAAAATTGAAATCGTTGCTCGATTGTTTTGAACATGTTCAGGGATACTTTGACATCGGTTTACTAACGAAAGCAGTTTGCAACTTCAAAAAATTCCAACTATGAGTTGTAAATTTTTTAAATTACACCTGCAATGTTGTTAAAATTTACTTCGAAATTAAAAAAATTGTAAAAAAATTGAAATCGTTGCTCGATTGTTTTGAAAATGTCCAGGGATACTTTGACATCGGTTTACTAACGAAAGCAGTTTGCAACTTCAAAAAAAATCTATTTATTGCAGGAGTTGTAAATTTTTTAAATTGCACCTGTAATGTTGTTAAAATTTAGTTCGAAATTAAAAAAATGGTAAAAAATTGAAATCGTTGCTCGATTGTTTTGAAAATGTTCGGGGATACTTTAACATCGGTTTACTAACGAAAGCAGTTTGCAACTTCAAAAAATTCCAACTATGAGTTGTAAATTTTTTAAATTGCACCTGTAATGTTGTTAAAATTTACTTCGAAATTAAAAAAATTGTAAAAAATTGAAATCGTTGCTCGATTGTTTTTAAAATGTTCAGGGATCCTTTGACATCAGTTTACTAACGAAAACAGTTTGTAACTTCAAGAAATTCACGGTGCAGACAAAATTTGACTATAATTATATAACAATCCACTAATTCCTATTCAAGGTCCAGCTCGAATAAAAATTCCCACCGGAGACGAAACAATATAATGTGAAAATAGCTAGTGAATCAGTGATCCCTGCATAATGCATGGAAATGGTAAATATCCAAGTCCCGGGGTGACCTTGCGATTTTAGATCGATGAGCGAAATGTGCAAAGTGCGATGCTATTTTTGTAATTTGTTGTAAATATTAAGCGGCGCGGTAAATACACGACGGCGCGGCGCCTTTCCGGGCCAGGAAATTCCACAATTTCCTTTGTTATCCGCGATCACGTACATGAAACTGAGGAGGAGTCGCTTTCACATTTGATTTCGATGTAACGTGTACTTTTTTTTATTCGTATTCAGAAATGTTCACGTTTAAGAGGTAAACGAATGTTTAGGCAGGCAACCCAACATACATCTATGTATAATATAACTTTTTACAGGGAAACTATTTAATACAAACCCGTTCTGTACGTTTTAAACGATAGATAGAAAAATTTAGTAAACTCAATATTAATTACGAATTTTAGGCAGGCAACCCAATACACACACATATACAATATAACTTTTTACAAAGAAACTATTTCAAACAAACCCGTTCTGTAAGTTGTAAATGATAGATTGGACTGTATTCTATTTAGCAAACTCAATATTAACTTTTAAATTTACATTGCACAATATTTATGAAGCGATTGAATTAATATGACCCTTGAGTTGTATGTTTACAGGTTGCCTGTTGTTTTTTTTTTAATGATTACATCAACGCATATTTTGCTTATTAATTTGTAAATATCCACGTAATTGCGATTGTTGTGTTTGAAGGGTGTTATAATTAGGACGTTGTTGCGATAAAGCGTTAATGGCGAGGAGGAGATTCCTCGTCGCGAGCGAATGTGACGAAGTGGAACGGCTATTACTGGTTTAAGTGGGCGACCGGGTCCAAAGTCCAGCTGGTATTTTAGTCACTGGAAATCTCCTTTCAATTAAATGTGTGCGTGTCTGTGTAATTATTACGTGGACCGACCGGTCAGGCTCTCGGCGATCACTCGCTCGACTCGTGCCAATATTTTCGCTTTGTTCGCGTCTCCTCGCGGATTGGCCGGGTCGTTGTTGCCGAAATTGGTCGAATTATTATCTCAATTTAAATGTTCGTATAAGTTTTAAAGAAAATTTGACAAAAAAATTTTTCACAAAAATTTGACCAAAATTGTTTCAGAAAAAAATTGACCAATATTCTTCTTCGAATATCTTGAATACTCCAATTAATAAATAAATTACGACGAATCGAAATCAACTGCGATTTTATTTTTTGGAAATTTTTCAGAAAAATTTGACCAAAATTTTTCAGAAAAAATTAACCAAAAATTTTCAGAAAAAATTGACAAATATTCTTCTCCGAATTTCTTGAATACTCCAATTTATAAATAAATTATGAAGATTTTATTTTTTTGGAAATTCGTAAAAAATATAATCCCTAACATTTTTTTTTTTTTTAATTCAAATTCTTTACAAATCCATTACCTATTAAAAACTGTTTAAGTTTCTTAAATGCACCAATTATTAAAGATATGATGACGATTTTAAATCAACTCCAACATTTTTTTTTTGTAAATTCGTAAAAAATATAAATCATATTTTTTGTAATTTTTCAAAACTGATTTCCATTATTTATCAAAAACTCTTGGAATTTCTTAAATACCCCAATTAATAACGAAATAATGACGATTTCAAACCAAATTTGATTTTTTTTTTGAAAATTCAAGAAAAAATATAAATCCTAGTTTTTGGTCATTTTTCAAAAATCGATCATTTTTAGGAATCCATTACCTATTAGACACTCTTCGAATTTATCGAATACACCAATTATTAATAAAGAAATTATGACGAATTGAAATCAACCACGATTTTTTTTTAAATTCCTAAAAATATGTAATTCCTAACTTTTGGTTATTTTTTCAAATCCAAATTCTCCAGGAATCTATTACTTACTGAAAACTGTCCAAGTTTTTTAAATACACCAATTATTAAAGAAAATATATCGATTTCAAACCAAATTTGATTTTTTTTGGAAATTCAAGAAAAAATTTAAATCCTATTTTTTGGTCATTTTTCAAAAATCGATTATTTTTAGGAATCTATTACCTATTAGACACTCTAAGAATTTATTGAATACACCAATTATTAATAAAGAAATTACGACGATTTTTTTTTAATTCATAAAAATATGTAATTCCTAACTTTTGGTTATTTTTTTCAAATCCAAATTCTCCAGGAATCTATTACTTACTGAAAACTGTCTTAAGTTTTTTAAATACACCAATTATTAAAGAAAATATATCGATTTCAAACCAAATTTGATTTTTTTTTTGGAAATTCAAGAAAAAATTTAAATCCCAGTTTTTGGTCATTTTTCAAAAATCGATTATTTTTAGGAATCTATTACCCATTAGACACTCTTCGAATTTATTGAATACACCAATTATTAATAAAGAAATTATGACGAATTAAAATCAACTACTTACGATTTTTTTTTAATTCCTAAAAATATGTAATTCCTAACTTTTGGTTATTTTATCAAATCCAAATTCTCTAGGAATCTATTACTTACTGAAAACTGTCTAAGTTTTTTAAAATACACCAATTATTAAAGAAATTATGACTTCGACTCTTTTTTCGGAAATTCGTAGAAAAAAAATATAAATCCTACTTCCCGGTGATTTTTCAAAAATCCATTTTTTTAGGAATCTATCACCTAACATATTCTTAGAATATCTTCAATACACCAAGTAATAAACAAATTATGACGAATCTAAATCAACTGCAAATTGATTTTTTTTTGAAATTCCTAAAAAATATAATCCCCAACTTTTGGTTATTTAAAAAAAAAATCAAAATTCTTTAGGAATTAATTACCCATTCAAAATTGTTTACATTTTTTAAATACACCAAACATTAAAGAAATTATGACGATTTCAAACCTTTTTTTTTTAATTCGTAAAAAAATATAAATCCTACTTTTCGGCCATTTTTCAAAGATCTAATTTTTTAGGAATCTTTTAGCTATCAGACACTCCTCAAATTTCTTAAATACACCAATTATTAAAGAAAATATGTCGATTTCAAACCAAATTTGACTTTTTTTCTGAAATTCAAGAAAAAAATTAAAATCCTAGTTTTTGGTCATTTTTCAAAAATCTATTATTTTTAGGAATCTATTACCTATTAGACACTCTTCGAATTTATTGAATACACCAATTATTAATAAATAAATTATGACGAATCTAAATCAACTGCGAATTGATTTTTTTTTAATTCCTAATCAAATATAATCCCCAACTTTTAGTTATTTAAAAAAAAATCAAAATTCTTTAGGAATTCATTACCTATTAAAAATTGTTTAAATTTTTTAAATTACACCAAACATTAAAGAAATTATGACGATTTTAAACTTTTTTTTTGGAAATTCATAAAAAATATAAATCCTATTTTTTGGTCATTTTTCAAAGATTTAATTCTGATAGGAATCTTTTACCTATCATACACTCCTCGAATTTCTTAAATACACCAATTAATAAAGAAATGATTAATTGAATTCTGAATTAAACTGTAATTTGATTTTTTGGAAATTCCCAAAAAAAAAATTAATTCTTAACTTATGGTTATTTTTTTTTAATCCAAGTTCTTTTACCTATTAAAAACTGTTTAAGTTTCTTAAATACACCGATTATTAAAAAATTGATGACCTTTTTTTGGAAATTCATAAAAAATATAAATCTTACGTTTTTGTAATTAGAAAAAAAATCCAAATTTTTCAGAGTTCTATAACGTACCTAAAACTCTTCCAATTTCTTGAATACCCTAAATGATGAAGAAATTATAACGAATTGAAGTCAACTGGGACTTATTTTTTTGGAAATTCTTAAAAAATATAATCCTTAATTTTTGGTTATTTTTTAAAAATCGAAATTCTTTATGGATATATTATCTATTAAAAACTGTTTATGCTGCTTAAATACACCGATTATAAAAAAAGAAATGTTAACGATTTCAAATCAACTGCGATTTTTTTAGTTTTATTGGAAAATCGTAAAAAAATATAACACCCACGTTTTTGTCATTTTTTAAAAATCAAATTTTTTTAGAGTTCTATGACGTACCGAAAACGCTTCGATTTTCTTGAATACCCCAAATGATGAAGAAATTATAATGAATTGAAGTCGACTGGGACTTAATTTTTTGGAAATTCTTAAAAAAATATAATCCCTAATTTTTGGTTATTTTTTAAAAATCGAAAATCTTTATGGATCCATTATCTATTAAAAACTGTTTATGTTGCTTAAATACACCGATTATAAAAAAAGAAATGTCAACGATTTCAAATCAACTGCGACTTTTTAGTTTTATTGGAAAATCGTAAAAAAAGAAATGATGAATGGAATTCAATTGTAATTTGATTTTTTGGAAATTCCCCTAAAAATATAATTCTTAATTTATGGTTATTAAAAAAAAAAATTAAAAACTGTTCAAGTTTCTTAAATACACCGATTATTAAAAAATTGATGAAACTTTTTTTGGAAATTCGTAAAAAATATAAAACCTACGTTTTTGTCATTTTTTAAAAATCCAAATTTTTCAGACATCTATGACCCACCAAAAACTCTTCGATTTTTTTTGGTGGGTCATAAATGTCTGAAAAATTTGGAATTTTGAAAAATAACAAAAACGTAGGTTTTATATTTTTTACGAATTTCCAAAAAAAAGGTCATCATTTTTTTAATAATTTTTTGGAAATTCCCAAAAAAATATAATTCTTAATTTATGGTTGTTTAAAAAAAAAACTGTTGAAGTTTCTTAAATATTAAAAAATTGATGACTTTTTTTGGAAATTCGTAAAAAATATAAAAAGTAGGATTTAAATTTTTTCTTGAATTTCCAAAAAAAGTCAAATTTGGTTTGAAAATATTTTTTAGAAACCCTACGTATTAAAAACTGTTTTAATTACTTAAATATTAAAGAAGTGATTACTAAATTTCTCATATATTAAAGAAATTATTACGATTTGATTTTTTTTTTTAATTCCAAAAAAACAATTTTTTTTTTCTTTCTGAAAATAGAAATGCATTACCCATTCAAAACAGTTTGAGTTTCTTAAATACACCGTGTATTAAAGAATTTTGACTTGATTTTTTTATTTGTAAATAAATGCATAAAATGCATGCTTTTTGAAATTAAAAAAAAAGCCACGGATTCTCAGAGGTTTATCAAAAATTATTACCAGTATTAATCTTCGAAATGCGTAGTTGTGATGTTTTTTATCACTTGGGAATGTTTGTTTCGGAAGGACAATTAGAAATCACCTTGTGATAACAATAATTTGACAACGACGGACGACATCAAAAGCGCTTTTGTTTTAATCTAATCGGTACTACGGCGGGTCCGGAGGGTCAGTTTAAAAATAATGTTTACTACATTTTTGGCGCGATTGTCAAAATTTCAAAACAAACATCTCGCGTTCAAACCAGTCGATTCAAACTCTTCGAATCGACCAATTGGAAAGGGTCGACTAGTTAAGTGATTCAATGTCAACAGCAGGTAAAATACAATTTTGTGGGTGAGGACGCTCTTCCACGAGTCGACTTAAAAAATGGAGTTGAAGGTGAAGATAAAGATATAAAGATAAATTTTCTGATGAAGAGAGTCTATGGTTCGAACTGTTTCAGCTAAGTAGTCTTGCTCTTCTTCATCTTCACACAATAGTAGATTATGTCCGGCTACGTGTTCTACTAGGTTTTATGGAAAAGTCAACACCCGGTAAAAGTACTAAAAAAATAATTTTGAAACCTTTGAAAACTTTTCATAAAAATAAATGGTGTGCCATGATACAATGTAATATAAATGTCACATTTTAAAGGTGAAGTAGAAATTATTTCTTGAGCAGTACTTTCGCTGGGTAAGACCGGTATTGTGTTTTCTAAATGTGCCATTTCATTTAGAAAAGACAATACCGGTTTTACCCGGCGAAATTACTGCCCAAGAAATAATTTCTATTTTACCTTTAAAATGTGACATTTACATTACATTGTATCATGGCACACCATTCGTTTTTATGAAAAGTTTTTCGCCGAAAATATTGAGCAATGTGCCAATAATAATTCAGTATTAAAGCACTAATTTCCAATTTTACATGTAAATCCCTACGCCCCACTTTACAATCCAACATCCTGTATACCCGTTAATTATTTTGAGATATTACTTTTAATATCAGAAGGGGTACGTCCATTTTTCGCAACGGCGGGGCGTGAGAATTCCCCGGAAAACTAATTAGGCTTTAATCGGGATTGATCTCGCCGAGGGGAAAAGGGGGGGGGGGGTGGGGGGTGGTATTTCCTTCCATCCCATATTTCCACTAATTAAATTCGCCTTTGTTTTCCCGACTTGGGTATTGTTGCACGCTCGGTTTGCGATTTGTAAATATTACAATTGCACGACGATAACGTTTTGTAAACATTCCATTATCGGCACGGATTTTCGCCCGTTAAGAAATATTTTCGGGTTTTGCATCATGGCACCTTCGAATAATCGCAATTGTTATCATTGTTTTCGAACCGGATCGTGATTTCCGTCTTTTATTACTCATATTTATAAGTAATGTTTATTTATAATTTTAATTGTGGATTTAAAAAATAAGATGTTACTAGAGTTTTATGAATATTTTCACTAATAAAAACTCATTTTTTTTTAGATTATGAAAGGCTTCGTGTTTTTAATAATAATATTTATTTATTTATTTATTTACTATATCTTTGTTCTCCTTTCTTACAAAATACAATTCACAGTATGACAAAAGAAAACATACTCAAAATTTCAAACGAAAGGAGCACGGGCATGTAACCCTTTCAGCCCTGGATTTTTAAATTTGAAAAAAAAAATTTTTATTAATTATTGATGGGGAGCTTCTTAAGACCATAAATACCAAATTTGAACTGATTTGATTAATTAGTATAGGAATTAATTAGTGAGGCTTTGTTGAAGTGACATCTAGTGATAAACAGAAAAAATATGGATTTTCATAGTAAGTAGAGACATGTAAATGTTGCCACCACCAGTGTGGTTTCTGTGGCGCAAATTGCAGCGCTCCAGCCTATCCTGCTGAAGGTTGCAGGTTCGATCCCTGTTGGAAGCGTTTTTTTTTTTTTAGTTTTTACTTGCAAATAATAATATATTTAATGAAATAATAATTGTCGGTAAGTTTCCGTACAAATCGCCTCAGGAATGTACGTATCATTAATCTCTTAAAGTTTGCAATCAAAAGTATAAATAAACATCCAAATTTGCCTACACAGGCGCACACACAAAATAATTTGAATAATGCAACTTTTAAGATTTCGTGTAGTACATACATTTCCTCCAAAAAAAAAAAAAACGCTGCAGGAGCGTAATTGGAACACACGTACATTCCGCATGGTGTTCATGAAGCCGTTCCCCACGTACATGGAAGAAGTCACGTACTCGAGTTGAAACGGCTACGCCACTGGTAGCCCGTAATGCTCACGATCTCCCGAACGGGATATTATCTCCCTAATACCTGCTTCATTAGGATAGAGGGCACGAGCATCGGTCCCGAAATCCAATTTAATAGTTTTCCCAGTCGGAAAAATTACGAAACACGCCAACGCCGCGGTGCGGGTTTTACGTGTTTGTAAATGTAAATTAGAGGAGCCGATTTTAATTGGAAATCCGTGTCCGAATGGATTTTAAAGTTGTGGATGTAAATTGTGCTGACCATCCTTTTATCCTCCAAAAAAAAAGCACTCGATCGCTGAGGATTGTCGTTTTTTTAACGCTTCGCCGCACGGAGGTATAAATGGTGGATGCGCCGCTAATATCAATTTCGCGGTACTTCAACAGTAATACCGATGATTTAGTTCAAATAGATGCTGAAAGAACAGAATTGAGTGTATGTATGTTTTGTGTCTGCACAGATTGCGGTACTGTGTTGATTTGTTGGCAATACAGGGTCCTGCATTTCTCGTCTTCTTTAGTTAAAATTTGGATATTTTGCACACTCTACTTGCATCCTACGGTTTCAGGAAAATAGTGTGACGTCACTTTTTAGATTACATACTGTGTATTTAGTTGCTTGTTTGGGTGCCTTTTATGGTTACCTAGATCTGTAATGTTCGTGTGCATGGGTCACTTTTGCTCCAAAAAAAAAAATCTCAAATCATAGCATCCTGGTATACAACCAAGTGTTTTAATTAATCAAATTATAAAATTATGTTTCACCACGGGTTAAGTGAGAAATTAATTAATCACAAGTGTACGTATCTACATTTTTGCAATCACATATACACGTCTACGTACATGTAGTTGCATACGATAACGACGATACTCATTGCGGTATACAAAACCAGTGTCTACACTATTGCAACCACTATATGCATACGCGTACATGTGGTTGCATCCGATAATAACAATGCATATGCAACCAAATGCACGTATCTAAATCATTGCAACCATTGTCAACCCTAGCGATATATCGGTAAATCTACCGACAATTTATACCTTTCCACGATATTCTCGTGGATTCAATGATCAATTTTAGATATTTTCTTTAAGATTATTTTAAGACATACCGGGATCGTCCAGCTTCGGCGGTTACGGAGTTATTTTTTTTTTTTTTTTGAAACTTGCGAAAATCGAAAATCTGCGGTTTTAAAAGCTTGCCCGGTTATTTGAGCGTCTATCTGCGCGCAAAAACTAACAAAATTTTACCGAATAAGGCCCCAATAAGGGGTGAGGTTTAACCCTACACCCCCCCCCCCGGTTTTAAGGGTGAGTTTCGGGGGACGCGATTTTCAAAATCCTCATATTTTTGGGCAAATTTTTTGTGCCGGTCGGCCGACGCCCCTTTATAGCGGTTTTATCTGAGCTGTCAAACTTCTCTTAATTAGTATATATAATTTCCCTATCTATCTATTTTCAAAACTACCGACATTTCGTTGAAAGTTCGACCGACAATTACTAAACACAGTTTGGCGACACTGATTGCAACCCTATATACGCATCTACGTAGTTATGGTTGCATACGGTAGTGATAATAATGCGCAACCATATGTACATGGATGCATCTATATGATTGCGTTAAAGTAGATAAAGTACTTGTGGTTGAAATAATGTATGGATGGTAGCATACGATAAAAGTAATAAACGTTTTACTAACGGCAACTCGGGCTATATATGTATATAGAAATAAATCCGTTTCCGTTATTTTATTTTACTGCCAAATTAGAAGAAGTTCCGAACACTGGTCCGTAACTTGGAAGTTGTAACTTTTTTTTAGCGCTGTTTTTCCCAACATTAAGTTCAGCATATGGAAACTTTTGTACTTATGGCCCGAACGGATGGAATTCCTCGCAAAACGTTTCTACAGCATTAAATACGCGTTGCTTTATGGAAAAATCGTCAATAGAGGTATATTTTAAAGTTAATAATAAACTTAAACATATTCTAAATAAAGACGGAAAGTAGTCCGATTATAAAAATATTCAATCTGTTCGTAACTATAGAAAAATAAAAAAAACCAAATAACTTATTGAAACTCTCCTGGCTAATGCCACGCCGAATACAAAAGAAATCTGCATGTTAGTACTAATACTACCATCGAAATAACATTAGTAGTATAGATTGCGGGGTTCTGTGACAGTCGATGATCTGTCCATCCAAAGCACCAAAGATTTTGCTGAAGAAGAAGACGACAATGACCAGAAGGTTTTTTGCTTTGTAACAGTGGTACCGACTTCGCTGAAGAAGTGCCATCAGCAATGATCAGAAGGGTGAAGTTGTGCTTTGGCGCAGCAATACCACTTGTTTGTTGTAATTTCGGCGGGAAATTTGAAAATTGTGTGTTTTAAGAGTTGATTAAAAATTCTTGCCGAGCTTGAAACTACAAGTAGTACCATGGCTCCTTGGATATATATACAGGGTGTCCGGATTTCGTAGGGACAATATGGGCAACTTCTGCGTTTGAAGAGATAGAGAGATGGTCAAATTAGCAAAAAGGTGCAGGTTCGAGAGCTTATTAAGAAATCTCACTGGTCATGGCCTACTTGTTCAAAATAAAAATAAAAACAAAATCTCCCAATTTCTTTCATTTGCCGTAACTTCCCTGCTATCCATGATACCGAGATGCGGCTTGAACCAATTTGCATGGCAATTGTAACACTTTCATTCATAAAACCAATTTGATTTGTGCAAATTTTTAGTATTCTAACAGAAGTTGCTCATGTTGTCCCTGCGAAATGCGGGCACCCTGTATACATAACGAGCCACCCCTGACATAATCCACGCCATCTCAAATTAATAATGAAATTTACAATGACTCGGACACTGAATTGAAACCTGAACCACAATATCCACGTTCGCACCTCAATTAGTAAATGGTGTCCCCTAAAACCCCACAAATAGTTTCGCATTAACATTGATAAATCCTCGTAAATCCTTCGTCCGCCTCGTTATCTGATTTCTGGACGGGAACGCGATCCCAGAAGGGGATTATTAATGGTCTTCTAGGTGATGGCCGCCTCTCATTATAATTGGGAACGGCCTTCGATTCTTTGCAGGCACGAAACTATGAATAATTTATTATAGGGAGGCTTTCAAATTATCTTCCTCGCGCCTTCCGCAAAACACACTACTGTAAGATTAAATTAAACATTCGCAGCTATTTTGTTAATTAAATTTGCGCTGTTTATTCCTCAATCGAATCATTTTCAAGAGTGCCGCGAACATCCAGGTCGTGTATACCTGGATGGAGGAGAGCAAACGAATTCTAATTTAACTTGAAAGTTAATTGTGTATTACAGGGAAGTTTGCAATCGTCTTTTATAATTAAATTTATTATGCCTGCTATTTTAATACTAATAAAGCTGACGAGCAGCGGCGGCTCGTGAGGCAATGGAAGAGAATTTGACCGAAAAAGCAACGGAATATTTGCATCCTCTATTAGAGTAAATAGTGCAGCAAAAGCGGCATCTTTGTCTTTGCTTCACCTACGGAAATCCACGAGCCGCCGCTGCTGACGAGTTATAGAGCTAATGGAAGAAGAAGAAAGCCGACTAAAAAAAGTTTATTCACGCGAAGAAAGCCGACGAGTATTATTATTACCGGGCGTGCAGATGTGTACATGTGGTTGCATACGATGGAGTAAACAACCAAAACTCATTTTACATACGTAAGTATACTCCATCTACTCGATTTACATGTAAAATTTGAAATGTGATAATATGGGCCCCCCTATTTATTAGACAGTATGGGTCTTCTTACATTATTTTTAACACGTTGAACGCCGCGTCAGCCATCGGTGGCTGACACTGGACTTTCCGTTTAGGCCGCGTCAACCAGCGGTGGCTGACACTGAAATTACATTTAGGTCGCGTCAACCAGCAGACGTTGACACTGAAATTACATTTAGGTCGCGTCAACCACCATTGGCTGACACTGAAATTACATTTAGGCTGCGTCTGCCACCGCTGGCTAACACTGACCTGACACTCTTCTACTGCGATAAGAGACATTGGCCTACAATACCAGCGCTTCTAAGTGGCACGCGTGGCACGTGTTAAAGCTTTTTAAGCTAAATGATTTGGTACCTTACTCAATACTTTCTGCAGAGTATTTACCGAGATATTTGCAAAAGACTTTACAACCATTTCGAATTAAAAACAAAGGTTTGCCATGAAATCGTAATGGCCGATATTTGATTTTGTTCTGAAAAGTGACGTTAGATGTCGCATAACGATTTACACTTTCTACACAAGAAAGAATTTCCGGACCAACAAAAGTACTATTCAATGAATAATTACTACTTTACTCTAAATTTGAAATGTGTTACAATTAGCTCCTTTAATTGTTTTGTAATATCAATCTACTTACATTATAGGTAGAAACGCTAAAGTGGCGGAATCTATTGCCTGAATGCTGTACTGGCCAAATCCGGGTGGCTTTAACACCAAGAAGATATGGACATTGCCAGCGGCGGCAAATATAACAATATTTAATGTTCACATTAATATTGTGTTCTGATGGGGGAACAATATTAAATGTTCTACTTACATTATTTTTATACTCATTGAATAGGGTACATATTGCCTTCTCCGTAATTTCAACACTGAACAAATCACATACACTTCCAAAATAGTTACTGAGTAAAACCGTTAACTAATAAATACTTGATCTTGTGTAGAACACACGACCAGTTGTAAATGGTAATGTGACAACGACTGTCACCTTTTAAAGAAAAATGAAATATCCGCCATTATGATTTCATGGCAAACCTTTATTTTTAATTCAAAATAATAGTAAAGTTTTCTGCAAATATCTCGGTAAATACTTTGCAGAAACTATTGAGTAATTAGGGAAGGCAATATTAATACATTTCAAATTTTACATGTAAATCCCTATGGCCCACTTTGCAATTCAACTCCCTGTATGAGTAGATGGAGTATACTTATGTATGTAAAATAAGTTTTGGTTGTTTGTCCATCGTATGCAACCGCATGTACACATCTGCAGTAATAATAGTACTCGTCAGAGTCGTCAGCTTGGAGTGAAGCCTGCATAAACTATTTTGTACATAGATTTATCACATTCTGTAATCGTCAATCGTTCACATTTTAATAATTCCAAACACCATAAATTCAACACCCCATTTTTTTTTAATTCGCAGCGGGGATACCGTGTCTCGTAAATTTCCACGAGGACCCGACTCTAATTAAAGAAAATCGCAATTCCCCGAGAGATGCATCGCGCGTAATCACGGCAAAATTGCGACAGAACATCCATCCCGCTATAACCCGACCCCAAACCGCAGGTGGAAAGCTCTCTTCTAATTAATATGAAAAATCCCCGCGTCTCCGTCATTGCGAATGTTGCGAAATTAAAATTTCAGGGGTACATCCCCCGCAGCAGCACCGACACCCGCCGCACGCGCTTTTAATTTAGAATGTTGAAAGGATTAATTTTTTTCTTCTTTTATTGCAGGTTTGCGAACATCTCGGCATCTCCAACGAGGCCGATTATTTCGGCCTCAAGTACGAGAACAACAAGCACGAAGAGCTGTGGTTGAACCTGAGGAACCCCATCGACAGGCAGGTACCCATCCACGGCCACACCTCCCTCCGTTTCGCCTTGAGGGTTAAGTTCTGGGTGCCGCCTCACCTTATTCTGCAGGAGACCACGAGGTAATTAAAATGTGTTCTCTGAAGGTTTCATAAGAATATAACTATGGCGATCAGTTTGGAATTATTCAGTACCCACCAAAATGTTATGAGTAATCAACAGTGACGGTTCGCGGGTTTTTTTTTTTGGTACGGCCGAGGAACAAGAGATGGTAATACAGATAGGTAGGGTCAGTTGCAGAGACGCGTGACCGCACCTATCTGTATTACCACCTCTTGTTCCTCGGCCGTACCAGAAAAAAACCCCGCGAACCGTCACTAGTAATCAGCAACTTCAGAAAGTTTCGCAATTATATTAACCTGTCAATCATCACCTCAATGGCACACGGACGTGCCCTCATTGGAGAAATGTTTGACCTCATTTTCATTATCTTTACGTGTATCCACGCGTCACGAAAATCGCTAAATTCGAGGCGAGCTTATCAATCGGAATCGGTTATTCAAAGATAAAATCTACTCAATTACATTCCTTCACAAGATCAAGTGGCACTTGAAATATTTAGGAATTCATTAGAAAAGAGGAACATGGACTCATTAGAATCGGATTTCCAGTTACCTGTTTTACCAGCTTAAATCCAATCGACAGATTCACTGAATAAAATAGATTTTCAGATATCTAAAACGTTGTAAAGTTTAGTACGCAGCAATCAGAGGACATTTTCATGTTCCGCGTTAATTTATGAAAAAAAAATCGTCTTTGTTGACGTATCAATCCGGAACAAAGGGCGAAGTTTAGTAGCGGCGGCTCGTGACAAAAAAAGCAACGGAATATTTGCTTCCTCTATTAGAGTAACTAGTGCAGCACGAGCGACATCTGTCGGGCCCACATGATGATTCCGTGTTGCTTAATATAATACTTAAAAGAGATCAGAAAATATTCTAAAATACGGCTTGTAACATTTGGGGTCAAAATTTTCATAGTCCCACATGATGCTACGAACGTTTGCCTCAAATGTTTGCTTCCAAGTGATGAGTCAAACGTTGGACGAACGTCTTGACACATGCGCTCCCACACGATAGACCAACTGCAGTTGGTTCCAACGTTTGTCTGAAGGAGGTTCACCCCCTTATTAGTTCTCAGAGTCACCGCTAGGGCGACAGTACATATAGTAGAGGTTATTATTCATTTATGTTATGATAGTTACTTAATTGTTTTTACTTTTTTTAATCATTTAATTGATTATTAAACCCTTAAGTTCAGTTAAAAAATATTAAAAAGACCGTTACTTATGATACACGATTGTCATTCGTACAAACGTTTGTGCATGTCGTGTGGGAATGTATCCAATGCCACCAAGTATGCCAACCAATGACAGAGAAAACCCTTTGAAGCAGACTAAAAGACCGACAGCCGGCCGAACACCTTCCAACACGAACGTTTGACGCAGGAAGCTGACCACTCGTAGCTCGTGGATGCGCCCAACCATCCCGCGTCCAACGTTGGAAGGTGTGGGCCCGGCTTTAGCCTTATCTACGAAGATCCACGAGCCACCGCTGAAGTTTAGCCATTGAGGCCCTACCACTCTATAATTCTCGCCCAATCCATACATTAATTCTTACCGTTCCTTTATTTCAGACATCAATTTTATCTCCATGCGAAATTAGACCTGATCGAGAAACGGCTGATCGCCGCCGATTGGGACACCGTGGCCAAACTGATCGCCCTGATCGCCCAGGCGGAATCCGGCGACTACGACGCCCGCCATCCGCCCTACAACATCTACACCCAGGCGTCGACCATCACGAAGCTGGAACCGGACGACAAGCCCCAGGACATGCTGCAGCGCGTGATGGCGCACCACAAGACCTGCAAGGACATGAAGCCGTCCACCGCGGAGTACTGGCTGCTGAAAGAGGCCGCGACCCTGGAGGGCTTCGGGCAGGAGATCTTCCAGAGCAAGGTGACCGGAGGCATACTGGGAGTGGGGCCGCACGGCATCGCCGTCTACGAGAAGACCAAGGACAAGCAGGTGATCCCGTTCACGGCGATACAGAGCGCGTCCTCGAACAAGAGGATGTTCCGGTTGGAGTACATCGGCCTCGACAACAGTCTGAACACGCTGGAGGTAAAGCTGGATTCTAGTCACGTCGCGAACAGCCTGTACCGCGCCATCACCGAGAAGCACGCGTTCTATAGCTGCGAGACTGTCAGGAGTGCCGTGACGTCGCAGTTTATCAGGGATTTGAAGGGGACCATAGTGTCTATATTCAACGAGGACTCTTCGCTGGGAAAGAAGTACGTTTTCGATATCAGGAGGACTTGCAGGGAGGTCTACGACAACGCCAGGAGGGCTCTGTACCAGGAAAGTCAGACTCTCGCGCAGAACATTCACGATTTGCCTAATGGCGGATGTGACGGAGAAAATTGCAAAGTAAGTTAAACAAACGGTGCTTTGTAGCACCCTCTTTTGGAGTAGAACTATAACGAGGGTACAACAAAAATCGACGACTAAGTTGGCGCTGGAAATCTAAAGTCATGTCTGCGCACGCGTAATAGTTATTTAAGCAACAAGGAACGTAAAGACGTATTAACATTTGAGGTAGGCGAATACGAGCTGAGGCCCGTCGCCTGCCGAAAATGTTAATTGTCGTTACGTTCCGTGTTGCTTAATATAATACTTAAAAGAGATCAGAAAATATTCTAAAATACGGCTTGTAACATTTGGGGTCAAAATTTTTATAGTCACCTATGGTAACCCAGCAACCGAGAAAACAATGTCGAATTTTGTTTGTTTGTGTCAAACTAGTGAAACTTTCTGCGGGCATGGATATTAACACATTGACTGCCAACTACGAGAATTCCTAGTAGTTGTTCAATACAGTTCCCAAGGCCGTGGCAGTCAACGTGTTAACGAAGCTGCGAATATTGCGTCGAAAAAGAGGTATGAGTCATGTCATGTTACGACGCTTTTAAACAGTTCTTATGAAAAAAGAATGCCAATGCTATAAACGAAAATGTGTTGCTTGTTTATATGTTGGAGCGTTACGCTTCTGTTATCAGTGGCGTAGCGAGCTTGACTCGCGGCTGGGGCACAATACCTTTTTAGCCCCCCCCCATTCGAAAACCATAGTGTTCCTTTTCTTTCTTTTTATTTACGAATTAACATTTATTATATTACACTGGCACTGAATTTAAAATATATTTTCCAGATATCACTTATAATAAAAATTAACATTATCCAGCAATTTTTTGTTTTGCGAACCATTTGTGAGTAGCGCCTGGGGCATGATGCCCCCCTTGCCCCCCCCCCCCCCTCGCTACGCCACTGTCTGTTATTTTATTATTTTCCTAGGTCCGTAAGTAAAAAATTAAGTACAACAAGCACCACGAATGTTATCAGCTACTTACGGTACCTGTAACCATGGATGCAATGCGTATTTATGTTGTCGGTAGCGGAAAAAAGTACTTAATGTCAGATGTTAATAACCCCTATACCTCATTTAATAACCAGGCGGACTAAAGCCAAGAGTCACATTTACACTATAAAAAGTAACCAGAAATGTTTTGGCGGTAAAATTCAAATTATTTAAAATTCGTTTACCCATAACATTCATTCAATAATTTTAACAATACATAAATAAATTTTAGGCAAATTTTCTTTCTAATTTTGCGAAACACCGTACTGCTAGATCGTCCTAAATATTATACATGTTTATGATTTGATTACTAGCACTAACCTTACCTAATGAATTGATAATTTTCTGTACAACGACAGTAGATTTTAAAGCCTCTTGTATTAAAAGTTTATATACGTTAATTTTTGATTGTTTTTAAACAAGCGTTAATGCTCTTAAATCCTACCTTTTCCGTTTCTTGGGGGTAGAAAATGACTCCGAACTAGTGCTGAGCATCTATCCATAGTTGAAAATGAAATAACTATTTCCTAGAAGATCGCAGGATGAGTTTTTGATAGAACCGATTCTTACACTTTCAACGGGAGGAATGACTGGTTAAAAACACAAAAAACTGACGCGAAATACGTGGAACCGGTGGGACACAAGTAAACGGTAACAGATCAGCTGATCACAACAGCGGCCATTGCCGTTTTAGTAATTTTGGCCTGTGTAAAAACGGCGCCCGTTTAGCCAATCACAACAACGTATTTTCGCGGCTATAATTTGATTTAGTCCGCCTGGTTATTAAATGAGGTATAATTATAATATCTGACATGTTACCCAACATTTCACGTGTGTGATCTTAGTGCTGCAGACATGACTCCAGATTTCCCACGCCAACTTCGTCGTTGATTTTTGTTGTACGCTAGATATATCCAGTGAATGTATTCATTGTCTCAAACAAAATTCCTGTGGAACAAATCCTTGTTTACTTAGTAAAGGACAAACGTATTGTTTCTGTAGATTTATTTACTTTAATGGCAATAAGTATATTATTAAACGACTGAGAAACTTGGCTGCTGCCACGACGGTGAAGTTTGCAACACGAGCCGTAGGCGCACCCCCGAAAATAGGGGTTGAAGGTCGCTGATCAGGGTGGCCGGCGCACACGGCGCTCTTGTTATATCCCGAGAATTTCGAGAGAAAATTTCTGTCACTTTCCGAGTTCACCTGAAGAGTTTCCGTTGCGAAGGAAGCCATTTTCCCCGGGGGGGGGGGGGGAGGGGGGATTTAAGGTCACCCATTTTTTCCGAAAGCTTCGAGTCCAGGGACAAATATTACGCCCTTGAAATTTCCCCCGAATCTTTTAGGTTTTTTTTAGAATTTCTTCAAAAGGTATTTAAAAAAAAAAACTTTCGACGACTTTAATCTTGGAATTTTATCTACTATCTGTGTGCCAAATCTTATTGTTGTCCCTTCAAAATTTAACAGGGTAACCTTTATCTAATCAGTATATACAAAAAATAAAAATAATAAATAAAGTATTGCAGGAGCGGAGGGGGTTTTAGGGCCAAAAAATTATACATGAAAAACATGCCGTACCTGAAGCATTGCTAAAGCATAGAGCCTCAAGAAAAAACCCAAAATTTGAAACCACACCTCAACCAATAACCCAACTATACTTTGATCAATAGATCTTTGCGTGGGTCATTACTGAAGACTGAGTTTTCTCGCCTTGGACGACATACGTACACACACGATTGCATCTAATTCAACTTAACGCAGAGAGAGTAAACGCATGAATTCAAGCAAAGATTCATTGATCAAAGTAAAGTATGTTCATTAAAAAAAAAAACCTCAAGTGTGCCATGATTTTTTATTTTTTAAAATTTAATTTGGTAACACACATTGAGGTTATGTTACTTATATTGTGTTCCTACCGATAAATTCATTTGCTGTGACAAACGACGCAAAGAAATCGTAGGTTCATCTTCCAAAATTTCTTGGGCTGTGTTAATAGCATCCTGAGTACGTTTGACTGGTTTACCACTTCCTGGTTTACGAGACGTAAGGTATTTTTAAATTCATCATAAATAACGGGAACGTTAGGAAATGCTTGCTGAAACTCTGCCATAGGTGCGTCGAATGAATACACCGTTCACTTTAGTCCCATTTCGGAAATAACTTCCAACTATACCTCATTTAATAACCTGGCGGACTAAACGCGAAAGTCACATTTACACTATAAAAAGTCACCAGAAAAGTAGCCAGACATGTTTTGGCGGTAAAAATAAAATTATTTCAAATTTTTTTATCCATAACTTCTTTGGCAAGTCATCTCTATTCTATAATTCAATTAATATTTAATTCAATGTAGCGATTTCATTTTTAAAGAAAAATTTTCCGCACACAAAATGTTTGCTGCTTTCATTGTAGATATCTTCGGTCGCTGGACGTCCTTCAAAACGTTTAGTTTAATCTCCGTACACTCCCTAATTGTGTGAAACTCCATACTTCTAGCCAATCCTAAATATAATGTATGTTTATGATTTGATTCCATATCGTAATAACTTGCACCATACTTACCTAATGAATCGACAATTTTATGTACGACGGCAGTAGGTTTTAAAGCCACTTACATTAAAGTTCTATATAAGATAATTTTGGATTGTTTTTCCTCGAGCGTTAATGCTCAAAAATCCAACAATTTCCATTTCTTGGGGGGGCGAAAATGACACCAAACTTGTGCCGGCATATATCCATAATTAAAAATAAAATAACTATTTACAAGAAAATAGCGGGATGAGAGGAAGAAATAACTGACTAAAAACACAGAAACTGAGCCGAAACGCGTGGAATCGGTGGGTCACAAGGAACGGCGGGAGATCAGCTGATCATAACAACGGCCATTATTGTTTTATGCAATTTGGGCCTGTGTAAAAACGGCGCCCCTTTGGCCAATCACAACAACGTATTTTGGCGGCAATAATTCGATTTAGTCCGCCTGGTTACTAAATGAGGTATAGTAACGTTTTTTGGTTGCTGTAAACCAATGTGACCACGGAACAATTGTGACTTTTAGAAAGATCTGACGTTTTGTACGTCAACTTGAATTTTAAAAAATAAAAAATCATGGCAGACTTGAGGTTTTTTTTTTAATGAACATACGATATATCAATCTAAGAAAATAAACACAGCCATCTAGACGGTGTGAACGGATTTCAGAAACGGAATATTAACGAAGATTTCTTTTATCCTTGTTTCAGGACTCCCACGAGAAATTAGCTCGCCTATTAGACGCTATGATCTGCCGCATCTGCATGGACTCGCAGATAGACACGGCGTTCCTCCCCTGCGCGCACGTCGTGGCCTGCTCGACGTGCGCGTCCAAGTGCGACAGGTGCCCCCTGTGCAGGGCGGACATCACTCAGGCGCAAAAGATTTACCTGCCCGGTGAATTCAAGCAGGCCTGCTAAAACTCGAGTGTTTTCACGCAAAAAGAAAAATTGAGACTCGACACACAGTTTGGAAATTGAACTAAAAAACCGTAAAACGTTGATTTTTTTTTTTGTACTTTTGTATGTTCTGAAATAGCCCCTAAGTTTATATTCTTTCTATTCGGACGAAATTTATTGAATCGGATCTCCTGGATTATATTTTGATTTGTGATTATGAATTTATAAATATTTTCAAATCTCACATTGAGGTTTTAATTTTGTGAAGTACTATTTTTACCGTGTAAAAATGATTTGCAGCCCCGTTGTAATTCGTTATATTTATGTGATATTACGATTTTATAAACGAGATATATTCGGTTGGTATGATTTTTTACAATACTGACAATAGATATTATATAATAATAAAAGTAATTCGTAAGGAATAATCAAAAATAGTCATGATATCAATGCAAACCTAGTGTTTAGTGAACGTAGACGTTTAAGAGTACGTGTGTACATAAGCTTACTAAATAGATTATACAAGATGTACTAGTATTAGCCGAAACGTATCAAGTCCACTTTCGAGCTTGATAGGTCTCGGTGTTGAAATGCCTTGGTGATACAGGGAGCCCCCTTGTGATAATTTTTTGTTTAGGTATACACATATATTATATATATATTTAAATATAACTCCCTTGAAAAACTGGTTAGGTCTATCTGTCGGGGTGAAAAATTAATAATTATTCTAACGGACCAATGTCGTGTACTAAAGTTGCGAGCAGATAGATTAAACTCATCTTGTAAAACCTTACAACATTTAGTCGGGCGCGGCCAATTCATATTCTATTTTTTACCTGCGGTAATTGGTCGCGCCCCGCGCCGCTTTATTGAACATACAAATGTTTAAATGTTGATAATAACTGGATATGAATGTAAGATGACCGTAAGCATCTTTTAGTATTTTATTGATAGTATTACGAATATTTTATTAAATGAATGTCTTCAATAAATATGAAAAAAAAAATGTTACAACACTATCACCGTCTTTTATTTATTATTTTTACCTCCTGCATCCCGTTAAGTTATCATTTCGTTGGCTTGAAAAAAAATATTAAAACAATTTTTTTAATTCATCCAAGTACTTCAGAAAAGCTAGTTTTTGGAATAATATCACTTGAACAGAATAAAATATTGTAATCATTTTGGTGGCTTTTTTCCATCAAAATTACAGAATTTTGTTTCTGAGTTGGCCATGCCTGAGAGAGAGAAACATAGCAGTCATGTCTGAGATTAATTCATTTTTTTCTGATTGAAACAATATTGAGTCATATTGCCTTGGTTACGATATGTCATAACACACTTATATTTCCCTAGGGAAATATGAAGTGCTCATATTTCCCTGGGGAAATAAAAACATTAAAAAAATGTCATTAGGAGCTTCTCGCAAGAATTGTTTTAATTGCTCTTGGGGCAACACCTCCGATTTCTTAGGAAGGTATCCTTTATGGATTTTACAGCTTTGGATTTTACGGGAACCAAACATTCACGGTCTTTCGTCGCTTGCGTTAACACAGTTTGACATTTCACCAATTTATGAAACAACGCAAAAATCAAACCAGTCAACTATGATATTTACAAACAAGGCCCTCAGCAACGTTACCAATCCGATAAATTCAAAAATTTACAATCCAATATTTTCCCATTTACAGAACAATATTCTTTCAATCAGAAAAAAACTATTGATTACAACACGGGAAGTATGAATAATAGCTATTATTACAACTAGGGAAATATGAATAGTATATTTCCCGAGGTTGGCTAGTTACATACAGGGTGTCAATTTGAAAACTTTCAATGCGAATATCTGTGAAAATAAAAGAGTTAGAAAAACGCAATTTGGTACAAATGTCATACAGGTAGGGGGAACTAGAACCACCATAATTTGGTTATGGGGTGAGTGACCCCTTGGGCCCCATTCACCCTAACCCCAAAATTTTAAATGGCATCACACTTTTTGTGATTCCTTAAATTGAACGTTTTTTTGAGTAGTATTCACCAGCACAAGAATTTTTTAAAAATTTAATACAGGGCCGAACAAAAAAGTATAATTAAAATAAAATAAATTCTATGAATTGCTATTTTATTTAATTGGATTCTTATAATTCATTCCATTTTGGGCTACAAAAAAGGATAATAAAATATTTTGCTCCAAATACTCGAAGCAGTGGGTCAGGTTTCAACAAATAACAATCACCAAGGGAAATGTATTCATATTTCCCGTGTTGTAATCAATAGTTTTTTTCTGATTGAAAGAATATTGTTCTGTAAATGGGAAAATATTGGATTGTAAATTTTTGAATTTATCGGATTGGTAACGTTACTAAGGGCCTTGTTTGTAAATATCATAGTTGACTTGTTTTGGTATTTGCGCTGTTTCATAAATTGGTGAAATGTCAAACTATGTGTTAACGCAAGCGATGAAAAACCGTGAATGTTTGGTTCCCGTAAAATCCAAAGCTGTAAAATCCATAAAGGATACCTTCCTAAGAAATCGGAGGTGTTGTCCCGAGAGCAATTAAAACAGTTCTTGCGAGAAGCTCCTAATGATAATTGTTTGATGTCTATATTTCCCTAGGGAAATATAAGTGTGTTATGACATATCGTAACTAAGGCAATATTACTCGATATTGTTTCAATCAGAAAAAAAAATTTTTAATAGTTTTGGTGGGTTTTTTTTCCATCAAAAGTTACATAATAAGGTGTGAGCCACAGAATTTTGTTTCCGAGTTGAGAGAAACATAGCAGTCATGTCTGAGATTAAGTCATTTTTTTAAATCTAATTCTAATCTCATGACGTAATAATATACGACATACCTCATTTATCTCACAGCCAACTCTGAAACAACATTTTGTGGCTCGCATGATACATGGTCATACATGTTTTCAAAAATCTATTTGACTTCACATTCGATAAGCAAATTTTGATTTTCCGAGTAAATTTTGCGTTTGTGACCACATTTTTCTTTGACGAAACATCTACACAAGATATCCCTTATCATAAAGCTCTTTAGCCCTTTGCTGAATATGGGACACACAGAGTAAGGTTTAATTTGGTTGCAGCTTCGTTAATAGCACCGCGGCTCAGTTTGTTCCCTACTTTATGCTGCAGTAAGAACAACAAAATTCTGTTGCGCTGAATAAATTTATTGAATTTATTTAATGCTTTCTGCAACAAGTAAGGTTGTTTCCAATTTATCCATTGCGCTGGTCGCAAGTCAATTACCTGGTCTCTTCTGACGTAAACACCACTATTTTGATTTATTGAACTCCTATCTCCCATATTTTTTTCTTAACGGGTGACATTTTGATTTTGCGTTTTGCTCTTTTTTTAACTAATTATGACAAACTATCAAAATTTGTTTTGAGCACAGCCTACTATTTAAATATTAAATAAATACAAGAAAACGAAATGTAGCCTGAATATATGAATATTCAACCTGTTCGTTAATCTACAAGCAAAAAATATAGTCTTAGTAAGACTTTCGTTTTCTTGTATTTATCTAATGCTTTCTGCAACAAGTAAAGTTGTTTCTAATTTGTTTATTTAAATATTAGGTATAGCCAGTGGTGTATTGGTAAAATAAGAAATAAGGGAACGCATGGTGAGAGCAAAGAAGTAAGGGAACGCATGGTGAGAGCAAAAAAATAGTCTGCGACTTTCCACAAGCAGCTTGCTGAAAGTTTTTCGGAGATCATCTTATTTTAAGCAAACTATTGTTTTACTTGTAAGCTTTTTTATTTTTTTTTATTCTTACTATACAAAATATTAACACTTTTCTGAAAAAAAGGTGCCGGAACGTCGTTCCCCCACGTTCCCCCTCCAATACACCACTGGGTATAGCATTGGTTTTCAAGATGGACTGATTAAAAGCCGTTAAGTTTGTTAAACTTCAATAATCAAAGAATTTTAAAGAAATGTATACCATAATTTGGGACAGAGAGAATTTTATTTTGGTTCGGTGCGAATTTTTAGTTGGCGTCGATCGACGCCTTCCGCGAGAAACGAAAAACAAATGTAGACATAACCCCAAGTTTAATATAAACATTTAAACGTAAGTACGTAGCGTAATATGAGTTTAAATTGGTTTCAACTTACTTGGAAATAGTCGGTGTATCGCAGCCCTGGCAGCTTCCCTTATTTCTGGAGGTGTGCACGTAATATTCCAGGTTTTAAAACGAACTAGAAACGCCGAAGAAATATTCGTTCGAAACAACTGCCTTTTCAGTGTTGCCACCTGTTGCAGATAAAACTGCGTTTTAATAATGATAATAATAATAATCTTTATTTAGCAATATGCTATCTAAATACACATATAAAATCAAAAATATGTACAATATATAAAATATAAAAAACAATCTTTGTAATGATAATATAATAATCTTAAAATTATAATATATATTGAAGTATATTATTTTGGAAATAAATCCTTAACTAACACCCAGTTATTTAACTCGTATAATAATGTACTATAAAAATAATTTTTCGAATTAGGTCGAGCCCTAAACGCGATAATTCTTGTGCTTGTGTAGAAAAGTGCAACAACTAAAAATAATTCATTTCAATTTAAATTTACTTGATTTAGTAATAGTCGCCACGTTAGAAACAATATTTAACTAATCCTGATGATTTTAGATGATGCTAATTAACTATTTGAGGTAAGTTACATTTTGCAGTAGCATACAGTGACGGTTCGCGGGGTTTTTTCTGGTACGGCCGAGGAACAAGAGGTGGCAATACAGATAGGTAGGGTCAGTTGCAGAGACGGCTGGATGCGTGACTGCACCTATCTGTATTACCACCTCTTGTTCCTCGGCCGTACCAGAAAAACCCCGCGAACCGTCACTGGTAGCATACCATTTTTTTAACATGCAAAGGGGGTAGATGCGTTATAACCTTTAAGATATGAAAACAATATTATTAAAATGAGAAATAAATGCTTTTCACTAATTTTACTTTGATGTAAAAGTAAAAAATAAATACGTGTACGTAGAGAAGCATACGTTCAAGATTCATTTTCGAATACACCCAACGAACGTTCGAACAATCACCGTTTCGAGCCGACGCAGCACACTTACGTTGGTGCGGTTGCAATGCATTGTTGGGAAATCGACCAAGATGGCCGCTTATAGTCGAGTAGTATGAAATGGTTACATTTCTACAATGTTTCCTTTATAATTTGTACATTTTAATCAATTAATTTTAAAATAGAAGTGGTAACTTTTGTAACATCCGTAAACTAGTTAACTAAGTGAGTGTAAATAGTGTGTATTTTATAATTGATAAGTAATGTAACGATGTAGCTAGTGAAGATAGTGAACATATATAGTATATAGCCCGAATGAGATAAGAAAGGGACACCTTCCGAGGAGAACAGCGAGCCTAAAGGGATAAATGTGACCGGCCCGAGGACCCAACCGGCGGAAGGAACGAATTTCGCACGTAAGTAGCGGCCAGATTCGGCGAAATACGGACGTCACCCGAAAATGGCGTTGCCGTTTCGAAATGTTATTCAAATTTCCCTGTTACACAAAGTCCGGCCGTCGAAAGCGCCGTTTCGTAACAGAAATCGGTCCCCCGGCTTCACGCTCCGCCGATATCCGCACGTTTTCGCCCGCATACGGGCCGCGAATCCGCGTTATAAGGGCGCCTATTAACAGCTGTTCGTCACTTTCGGCTCATCACTCCGACACTCTGACCCATTTTATTATGTAAATACGTGATTTATTGCGGACGGTCCCGTCCTGCGGAGGAAATGTTTACACGTACGGAAAATTGCGAGAGAGCGTGCATCACTAATCGGTTCTCTGTGATGATTAGGTACTGACCCTTTCGCACGGGTCAGCGCTCCGCGCTCTCGTACACATTGGATCAGATGCTCGCCGCATTTCGTTAATTGGGACGGAGAAAACTGGGGCCTTTTAAAATTCAATTAGGCGGCGCACCACTCGGATATCTCGTTTATCAGTTCATTAACGTCGCGTTTGTTTCGCGAAACCTGTTCGCTTGTAATTATACAAATGTAATTATCATCGTGATTTTACAAACCCTATGTATGTTGTCGGTGTGCTAAATAACTGTAATTAAATTATTCCATTAACTTCCTTGGAATTTATTTTTTTTTCACAGTTGTAACTATTAAATTCCATTAATTTACGAGGAATTTATTTTTTTCACAGTTGTAACTACTATATCAATTGCCTCAATATTCGATTATCTAGGTCGGTAATTTTGACTTCTGCGACTTCCTGCGGCTACGGCATGAACATTTTGAGAAGGATTAGTGAATAAAAACTAGCAAGAAAATTATGTTCTGCGCATTATAAATCATTATTTATAAAAATTTTAGAAATACAAAAACACTTATTTTTGCAGGGATGTGTGACATAACCTCCAAATTTAACAGTTTTTGAGATATTTGACATTTCATAAAATTTGACATAATTCACACCGAAAATCGAAGTAACACCCCATCAAGCTAAATTTAGTAATCCTTTAACTATCAAATAGTTTTGGCGGAGTAACTGAGCACCGCTAATATGCTCCAACAAGATGAAATTATAACTACAAATTTTAATAATTTTTTAAAGTATAATAATAATAATAATAGGCCTTTATTTTCATACCATGTACATAAAATATAAATAAACCAAAATTCACAAATTATACGTAAACAAGAGAGGAACTTCCAAGTACACACAAATACTTACGTTGCATTTATCACATTGGTAACATGATCGCTTTCTAATACCATGCTTTGGAATACAATTGCAACAAGCATAAAACTTTCAGGAGATACTAAGTATAGATGCTACTACATAATACCATAACAAATCTAAAACATCCCTCTTCAAATTCTGAGATAATCGCAGCTGAAAGCCCGTTTGTTCTTTTTGCAGTTACACTTTTTTTAATTCGGTAAAAAATAGAAAAACAACTGCTACAAGCATAAAACTTTCAGGAGATACTAAGTATAGATGCTACTACGTAATACCATAACAAATCTAAAACATCCCTTCTTCAAATTCTGAGATAATCGCACCTGAAAGCCCGTTTGTTCTTTTTGCAGTTACACTTTTTTAAATTCGGTAAAAAATAGATAAACAACTGCTACAAGCATAAAACTTTCAGGAAATACTCGGAATAGATGCTACTACATAATACCATAACAATTCTAAAGCAATTTTGCTCCTATCAAGCTAAATTTATTACTAACGTGAAAATGTGTTGAAATTAATTTTGCAAACGAATATATAGTAGTATTGGAGATTCGTGCGGTCTAAAAATAAACGGAATTCCGATTGAAATTTCCAAGTGTGCATCAATCCGCTCTCGGCGCATGACTTGTGGAAAAAACTGTTACGAGTGCAAAATAACACTAATGTGTTTATCTAATCGTTCGCATGCCGAAAATACACTTTAATTGCTTTCGTACAATAAATTTTGATCGGAATGGAAACACTTGAATTTTATGTTTGTCAAACTGGCACGCTATCTAGACAATGCATTTTATTTGGAGCAACGAACGCATTTTCTTTTTTGTACGCGTTTCACTTGTAATGGTCCCACGAACAAAGGATGTTTTAGATTTAAATTCCTAGCTTCAAGATTGTTTAGTTGAAGTCGTGAAATATTGTCCAAATGTGGAAATATGTCATCGGATGTTCCATTAAAAAAAAAAAAAAAATAGTACTTGATTGTATTTTTCTTTTTCATTACATTTAACAATACTTCATTGGATCCTTCTTGTATCGTACACCCAGTATATTTTAAAATAATTTTAGAAAGTTCATCATTCGATTGACAAAATGTGTGACTGTATGGCTCAAGCCTACGTCAAAAAAATAATTATTTCTTCCTTTTTAAATGACATCCTCCGATTTTGCACTGTTGTGACACCCTGTATAATCTATTCCATAATCACTATGCTCGAAATAAAACTACTTTTACACCCCATCTATTGAACGGTTTTCAAACTCTGGCGAAACTTTTATTTTAAATATTTTTTTTATTACTTCCTTTTTAAATGACATATCCTCCGATTTTGCACTGTTGGTACACCCTGTATAATCTCAATTCCATAATCACTAAGCTCAAAATAAAACCACTTTTACACCCCATCTATTGAAGGGTTTTCAAACTCTGGCGAAACTTTTATTTGAAATATTTGTTTTATTTCTTCCTTTTTAAATGAGTTATCCTGAGATTTCGCACTGATGTGACACCCTGTATAATCTATTCCATAATCACTAAGCTTGAAATAAAACCACTTTTACACCCCATCTATTGAAGGGTTTTCAAACTCTGGTGAAAATTTTATTTTAAATATTTTTTTTATTTCTTCCTTTTTAAATGACATATCCTCCAATTTTGCACTGTTGATACACCCTGTATAACCTATTCCATAATCACTATGCTTGAAATAGAACCACTTTTGCACGCCATCTATTGAAGGGTTTTCAAACTCTGGCGAAACTTTTATTTTAAATATTTTTTTTATTTGTTCCTTTTTAAATGATATATCCTCTGATTTCGCACTATTGTAACACCCCGTATAATCTATTCCATAATCACCATGCCTGAAATAAAACCACTTTTACACCCCATCTATTGAAGGGTTTTCAAACTTTGGCGAAAATTTTATTTTAAATATTTTTTTTATTTCTTCCTTTTTAAATGACATATCCTCCGATTTTGCACTGTTGCTACACCCTGTATAATCTATTCCATAATCACTATGCTTGAAATAAAACTACTTTTACACCCCATCTATTGAAGGGTTTTCGAACCCTCCACCTTTGAACTCTGCGTAACTGCATTCACAATGAGTGTGTGTGTGTGTTATTGCAAAGGAAAACTAGTTTTAAAACTAGTCTCAGATATGTAATCTGCTAGAAACTTGATATTGGTATGTATTTACACATACTTCAAAAACATAAATCATGAGATGAATATAAACGCGATGAATAGTATACAACAGGTACACTTTATAATCAGCTGCTCTACTTTTATTGTTATGATAATGAAAGTATGAAACATTGATTTTATTGATGTGTAGTACGGCATAAATATATGTATTACAGCTGTCGCAGTCTTACAAAATAAACATTACAATGTATCGTATGTTCATTAAAAAAAAAAAACTCAAGCGTGCCATGATTTTTTACGTTGAAAAATTTAAGTTGGCGCACATGTTAGGAATTGTCATAAAAAACGTCAGATCGTTCTAAAAGTCACAATTATTCAGTGGTCGCAGTAAAAACGTTTTTAGTTGAAAGTTATTTCCGAAATGGGACTAAACTGGACGGAAATTGGGTGTATTCATTCAACGCACCTATGGCAGAGTTTCAGGAAGAATTTCCTAACGTTCCCATTATTTATGATGAATTTAAAAATACCTTATCACAAAACTCCGTTAACCAGGAAGTGGTAGACCAGTCAAACGTACTCAGGATGCTATTAACACAGCCCAAGGAATTTTGGAAGGTGAACCTACGTCATCTCCGCGTCGTGTATCACAGCAAATTAATTTATCGGTAGGAACATGCCGCAAGTAACGTAACCTCAATATGTGTTACCAACTTAAATTTTTAAAAATAAATAATCATGGCACACTTGAGGTTTTTTTTAATGAACATTATTAAAATATCTAAAGCTAAATAGAAATAATTTAATCTTGACAAATGATTTAAACTTTCTTATGAAAATCTCATTCAAACCCCTTTTGTAGGTAGTTGCAAAAAGTACTTTATTAATTTACAGAAACACGATATAAAAAAGACTGACAAAATTTCGTTTACACAATTCCAACGCCCTCTATCGAACACGAGGTAATTAATGTGTGGCCATGTTGACCGAGCCTACTCGCAAATGGATTTATGCTTTAAAAAAACTTGTTTCTTACGTGCACATCACACACACACACCCTAGGAAGTAACTGGAAATTTATGCCGGGTATAAATAACCGATGACACATGGAATCTAGCTTCTAGTCGGGCTTGATTTATCATCGTACTTTCCTATTTCGGTCACAACATGCAATCATTTAAAAGGGAAATCAATAGTAGTTATTATTTGTGGATTACTGTAAAAAAAAAAAAAAAACAGCAGCAGGACTGCTCTGCTGCGCACATCGAATATCGAAACAAGCGAGCTTTTAAAGGTTGGGATGTTAATAAACTTCACACGGTTTATAATTCGCAAATTAGCAAAATACAGTTTTTGTTCACTCTTCCACACGGACTCATTACATTCTTTTACTGGTTAATGATTGATGGCACGCCAATTCATTTTGAAGCATTTAAGAAGAACTTAAAAATAAAGCTTATTATACTTATAAATAATATCTTGAAGACTCGTTTAAGTTTCTAAATATTTTCTTGTATGTATATCACATCACTAATTACGTTTAAGAAAACATTACAAAAGTATTTATTTGCTAATTTATTTTATAATCTTAACGAGATATTGTAATTTTCATTTTATGTTAATATTTTTTCTATGATGACGCGTCCAACACTGTAACATCATATATGTATATTTTGCTGTAGTTCATCGAATAAAGATTATTATTATTATTATTATATACCGTGTGTTCGATAAAAACTCCAAACGCCATAACTCTGTTATTTATTGACTGATATGAATGAACCAAAAACCAAAGTCATTGGTGGTTTATGTACTAAAAAATTACATCAATATTGATTTTTTTCAATAATATCTTCATTGTCAAATGATGGCCAACTTAAAATTTTTAAATGGCAGCATATACTGTTTTAATTTTTTTACATTCGACATTATTTTTCTAAATCCAATAACGCCCAACGTGTTGTTTTTCGTTCAATATTTTGGTCGAAAAAAATTCAAATAAATCTTCCATTTAAAATTATATTTTTCAAAAATTATAATCAGCGTGCCTTGGAAAAAAAAGTGGCAAACGTCATTTGTTGTAAGGTTATGCCAAACATGAATAATAAGGACCCAATAAATAAGTACCTATGTTACGACTCAATGTAGAATAGAATAAATAAGTAGTGCAAGTATTTATTCACTTTCGATTTAGATGTTCTGTGATTATTGTAAACACTAAGTAGAACGCCGAACTCTGCAAGTCCACTAAATTGTCGATCAACTTTTTAAAGGCTCCATATCATCTCAAATTTCCTTCTTACCTTCTAAATTTAGGTTCTGGTATTCACCGCTCTGGAAACCGTAGATGATAAATTCGTTCCACAGCTCTTCGATTTCTATTACATAGAAAATAAATTTGTAATTCATGATTATGCCTGAAACACACACTAATTACAAATGGTTGACATTATTTATACAATAAATAACATTTGTCGATTCGAATTTTTTTCAAGGCACACCACATTTATTACCAAAAAAAAATCATGTGAACAAGATTTATTATTATCTTTTTTTGGCATAAATATTAACTTAAAACCAACATAACAGGCATAATTGGATTCAGAAAAACAATGTCTAATATTATAAAATTAAAAAAGTATGTGCTTAATTACCATAATCATAAAGATTAATTAATTGGCGGAATTTCATTTATTTTATTACCACTTTTCAGTCAAATAACGAATCAATTGCAACATGGCATTAATATGTCTACAGTAGGGCCACACAAATAATCGAAGAACGTAAGAAAAATAAATCCCAAATTTGGTTGGCCGATAAAACATAACCGAGTACAATTATGTGCAGTTCATTTGCATCCGAGTAGGCCACGGAAAACGTTTATAAAAATCTTGTTTATCTGTTGATGTTGTGAGAATAAATGAAGTAATTAAAATCAGTGCTAAAACTTGCAAATAATATAGGGTTTCGGTGTTATTGTGATATTGATCGCACCGACCCGGGCAGCTCGGCACAATTGCTGATATAATTGGGGTAAGAGTTATGAATATTTAAAACGACCTAACCCCATTTTCATTCGAACTACATGGTAATGTTAGATTGATTTTTTGTCCTGTATTGGTGTTACATACACGTCCACTATTTTAGTTGTAATTATTTTTAAATTATTTTATTAAATTACTGTGAAAATACAGTCAGTTCCAAAAATTTTAGTTGTTTTGAATTAAATTATTTACTTTGCCAGCAATATAATGTATATACATGGATTTATTTTACACAAATGTAGCAGTCATGCAGAGATTGTAGACCACTTTACTTCTTTGAAATGAGATCACCGTGTATGCGCAATTATTGTTCGTTTTACTTTTTTCCTTTTCTTTTCTTATACTTTACTCTCTGTTGTCAAGCGATTGATTGCTGTGTCTACGTGACTATTTAACATACTCTGTCTTACATTATTATGACTATAATTTTATATTATGTACTGTACTTAACGTGTCACATAGTTATATTCTTAACTCTGGGTGACTAATAAAGAAATTTGATTTTGAAAGGAGAATGTAAAGAAGCTCCGTTTTTTTATCTAACTCCGCAATGGGGAAAACCTATTTAATATTTATTTATTAATTTATTTTATTCCCAACAGATAACACATCCAATTACAGGGAAAAATATGTATCCATAACGTCCTATGGATTATAAAAAAATATGCTAGACCGCGGAAAAGTATGGAGAAAACTTTTGATCGAAGATCAAAAATTCTTGATGGATTATATCGATTTTCTCCGACACTATCAATCATGCAATAAAAGTTGAACGGTTTGGAGGGGAACATATAGTAGTGACATAGTCACCTTGGCTTGACCTTGTGACATCTACGTAATGTCAGGTGAAATTCGAAGTGCGCGCTTTATCTCAAAAACTAATACAGGAATTAACATGAAACTTTGAACGTAAGTCTTATTTGATAATCCCAAGAAGAGAAAAGCTTTTGGTAAAATTTCGTACACCGGAAGTGGATGTTTACCTTAACCGTTTTTTGTTTCTTCGTGATAATTTTTTAAATATAAAAAATATTGCAAAAATATATTAACAAATATTAAAGACAACAAAGGAATGAACATCTTTTGCCTGAAAATATTTTTCATAAAATTACATTTTTCAGAAAAATAATATAAAATTTCGAAACAAAATCAATATTTTCAACCAAAAGATGCTCATTTCTTTGTTATCTTTAATATTTGTTAAAATATTTTTGTAATATGTTTCATATTTAAAAAATAATCGAGAAGAAACAAAAACGGTTAAGGTAAACACCCACTTCCGGTGTACGAAATTTTACCAAAAGCTTTTCAGTTCTTCTGATTATCAAATAAGACTTTTGTTCAATGTTTCATGATTCTTGTACTTATCTAATGCTTTCTGCAACAAGTAAAGTTGTTTCTAATTTGTTTCATGATAATTCCTGGATTAGTTTTTGAGATACAGTGCGCACTTTGAATTTCACCTTACCTTACGTAGATGTCACAAGGTCAAACTAAGGTCACTATGTTACTCCCCTCCAAACCGTTCAACTTTTATCTAAAACATTTTTTTGTGTCATTGATAGTTTCAGAGAAAATCGATATAATCTATCAAGAATTTTTGATGTTTGATAGAACCTCAAAAGTTTTCCCCAGACTTTTCCGCGGTCTAACTTATGTTTTCATTATCCATGGGCATTACGGATACATATTAAATAGGTTTTGCCCGTTGCGGCAAAACGGGGTTTTTTAACATTCTCCTTTGATGCACACGTCACAAAAACCAAACTAATAATAACAGTAGTAGAAGAGTATTCAAAAATAACTACAGGTACTAGAAAACGCTTTTTGCAATATAATTTGCCAATGTTTACGCTAAAGAAAAAAAACATCATTACCAGCTTTTTTGTATGTGAAAGGCAGAATACATTTTCATACCTCATTATCAGCTCAGCTGTTCCATAATGATATGCAAAGTGGCTTCATTATTTAACTACTCACATAAAATCTACATTTTAATTACGCGGTGTAATATTACGGCCATTCATTATATCCGGCTTTAATTAATAATGACTACAATTCGTGCAATTAGCCGAAACATTAATTATTAACATTTCAATCAATCGTTATTATCCACCTCGAGATCCTATGGTACAAGAGAATCGGATTATGTTGTGTAATATTCATTGATAAATTCGTTAACCATTAGAATATTCAGTGGTCGAAAATTAAATTATCTGATGCTGGCATAATAATAATAACTTGATTTGTGCCAAAAAGTAATATACATACTGTGTGTTTGAAAAAAAAACGCCCAATGCCATAACTCTGTTATTTATTGACCGATTTGAATGAACTAAAAAATAAAGTCAATGGCTGTTTAAATACTATAAAATGACGGTAATTATATATTTTTTCAAAATCTTCATTGCCGAATGATAGTCAACTTTAAATTTTTAAATGGCTGCATATACTTTTCTAATTTTATATTATTAGACATTGTTTTTCTGAATCCAATTATGCCCGTTATGTTGGTTTTAAGTTAATATTTATGCCGGAAAAAGATAATAATAAATCTTGTTCGCATGATTTTTTTGGTAATAAATGTAGTGTGCCTTGAAAAAAATTCGAATCGACAAATGTTATTTATTGTAAAGTAATGTCGACCATTTGTTATTAGTGTGTGTTTCAGATGTAATCATGAATAATAGCGAATTAACAGACGTGTTACAAATTTATTTTCTATGTAATAGAAATCGAAGAGCTGCGGCACGAATTTATCATCTACGGTTTCCAGAGCGACGAATACCAGAACGTAAATTTAGAAGGTAAGAAGGAAATTTGAGATGATATGGAGCCTTTAAAAAGTCGAAGACAGTGGATCGACAATTTCGTGGACTTGTAGAGTTAGACGTTCTACAATAATCACAGAACATCTAAATCGCAAGTGAATGAATACTTGCACTACTTATTTATTCTATTCTACATTGAGTTGCGACATAGGTACTTATTTAAAGGGTCCTTATTATTCATGTTTGACATAACCTTACAACTTTTTTTCCAAGGCACGCTAATTATAATTTTTCAAAAATATAATTTTAAATGCAAGATTTATTTTAATTTTTTTCGACCACGATATTGAACGAAAAACAACATATTGGGCATTATTGGATTCAGAAAAATAATGTCGAATGTAAAAAAATTAAAACATTATGTGCTGCCATTTAAAAATTTTAAGTTGGCCATCATTTGACAATGAAGTTATTATTAAAAAAAATTAATATTGATGTAATTTTTTAGTATATAAACCACCATTGATTTTGGTTTTTAGTTCATTCAAATCGGTCAATAAATAACAGAGTTATGGCGTTGGGTGTTTTTTATCGAACGCACACGGTTGAAGGATTTTGTAATTGCTGAACTTTTATGCAGATTCTAACAAATGTAATTACTACTACTACTGTAATATTAGTAATTCAAATTTTCTTTTTGGACAACAAAAGAACGCCACCTTTTTCATGTCCTTAAACGGCGGTAAACGTACTTTTACAATGCACGCGCTAAGAGTGCGAACACAATAAGTGGAAATAATTCACAATGTGAGCCACACATTAAAACGTGGGCTGGTTCGCCTTTCATATTCTGCCACCCACCCACACTGGAATTTCGCCTGGTAATCTTCTGTGTGGTTTCACATGAATCAGTGTCCTCATTTTAAACTCGTAATAATAAAAAGAGCGTCGATATTTTAGAAATTGCTTTCCAGTGCAGCATTAAATATTCATTGATTCATCATAAATTCGTCCCTCATTTTTAATTCCTAATAATAAAAATGGCGTGACATCAACGCGGTGTCACGCTAGTTTAGTGTGTGCCGGTGGCGTCTTGCCTGGAGTCATTCAAATATATGACATACGATATGCAGCCATCCCAGGGTTTATTTTATTTTGTACATATGTACTCTAAAATTAATTTCATTTCATGTAATTCATGCATTTTCTCAAGTTTTCTTTTTATTATTAAGTTATTATTATTTCGTTAAATAAATAGCCTAGTTTGACGTTTCTAACCTATCTTCTGTATTTTTCGTAAACTGGGGTGTCTCATTAAACAAACGACTAAAAGTGTCGTCCCCACATATCCAATATTTACCTCTTTTTTTGCGCTCTTGCAATCCGCTACGTAAATAAATGCACACGTAATATCAACATGGTGGCATTACACAACGTCAACATTGTAGTAACCGACATATTAATTGCGTGTTGCGCAATCTAAAATTAGTCGTTGCAAAACGATAAATAAATTTAAAGCATTACAAACATCCACCCACGTCCAATTAATGTGGGTTACCGTAATGAATTCAAACGTCCCGATAATTTATTGAAGTATGTTCGAATAAAACTTGAATCATCGTATGATTCAGCAGTAATTGCGTTGAAAATTTTCACGACAAAATTATATATTGTTATACCTCATTTAATAACCAGGCGGACTAAATGCGAAAGTCATATTTACACTATAAAAAGTCACCAGAAAAGTAACCAGACATGTTTTGGCGGTAAAAATCAAATTATTTCAAATTCTTTTATCCATAACATTAATTCAACAATTATATCAACACATAAATTAATTCTAGGCAAACTTTCTTGATTATATAGTCAATGATATAGTATATAATATTAAAATAAGTACGAGACCCTCTTAAGAATTTAGGGGCACACTGAAAAAGTCAAGTTGTATATATATTTATTTACATATAAAGTGGATTGAAGTATTAGGTATATTTTAAAAATACATATGATTCTGTAAAAGGTTTGAAATATAAATACTAGATTGTCGTGAAATAGAATTTTATAAAATTAAATCAATTTGCTATTTAAAAACATATAATAAGTTACTTAAAATAAATCTCTTTCATTAATGTATATAATGTTTAACGGGACTTCTTTGGCAAGTCATCTCTATTCTTTAATTTAATTAATATTTAATTCAATGTAGCAATTTCATTTTTAAAGAAAAATTCTCCGCACACAAAATTTTTGCTGCTTTCATTGTAGATATCTTCGGTCGCTGAAAGTCCTTCAAAACGTTTAGGACTTGTTACTGCCCCAATATCCATACACTCCCTAATTGTGTGAAACTCCATACTTCTAGCCAATCCTAAATATAATGTATGTTTATGATTTGATTCCATATTGTAATAACTTGCGCCACACTTACCTAATGAATCGACAATTTTATGTACGATGGCAGTAGGTTTTAAAGCCACTTGCATTAAAGTTTTATATAAGATAATTTTGGATTGTTTTTCCTCGAGAGTTAATGCTCCAAAATCCAAGCATTTCCGTTTCTTGGGGGGCGAAAATGACACCAAACTTGTGCCGGCATATATCCGTAGTTAAAAATAAAATAACTATTTCCAAGAAAATCGCGGGATGAGAGGAATCCATTCTTACACGATCAACGGAAGAAATAACTGACTAAAAACACAGAAACTGAGCCGAAACGCGTGGAATCGGTGGGACACAAGGAACAGCGAGCGATCAGCTGATCATAACAACGGCCATTACTGTTTTATGCAATTTGGGCCTGTGTAAAAACGGCGCCTCTTTGGCCAATCACAACAACGTATTTTGGCGGCAATAATTTGATTTAGTCCGCCTGGTTATTAAATGAGGTATAACACGAAATCATAAAAATATTTTTATCTATTTTGATAATTTTCTTTTGTTAATTTGTACATTGATTCTATCCGTAAATAAATTATTATTATTATTATAAATAAAGACGGCAGGAATTAAAGAATTACAATGCATCATGTTAAAATTTTAATTACGCCACCTATTGATTAAGATTCAAGTCATGTTAACCCGACATCAGTTAAAATTAAAATAATTGATTAGACAAAATAATTTTGTTCAAATTTTAAATACAACACCACTTAACCATTAATTAAGATTCAAGACACGTTAACCGTCAAATTTTGACAGTAATAAACATTTAAAATCGAAAAACACATCTCCTAATTAAAGCTGAACTTTAACACACACACACAGACACGACGAACTAAACAAATCACTTCTTATCGCATTTTTTTTTAAACACACTTATCTAGCATATCTAATTGAAAGAATATTATACACATGACTGATAACATCATTGAGTGTGAACCCGCATCATATGTTAATTCATCACTGATTAAACTATCTCGAGCAAATACATTTTTCGAAGTCGGTCGTAACCGGTATGAGGAGATTAAACGAATCCAGCCCGATTGCACTGGATAATCTAAATATTTGACCTGTCGCGAGCGTGTAAATATTTATGGGCTGTTATCACCGAGCATCCGATCAATCTCGGAGTGGGAACGGAACCCACGCAAACAGGAAAGGGAAGAAGGCCGGCCTGTCGATGCGACACGCTTAAATCGGCATGTTTATTAAAGTTTGTGAGTTCAATCTTTGTTGTATATCGCGTTTGACCTAATTTTTTTTTTTTTTTACTACGACCGTAATCTTAACCTATGAGTAATAAAATGTGTTCGGGCTTATCAGCGTTCGTCTCTGATCTTTCAATAAGTGTGTGCGTGTGATTCGGGATTAGGAGTGTAAATAAATGTTGACTGTGTGTTGATCGTTTAATTTCTTGGTCAAATTTGGACGAAGGAAAGTTTTCGATTGAATTATTAATAATAATAATGATAGTTCTTATTTCCTTAACCTAAAATTAAAGTAAAGTAACTGACGCGTTTGCTGAAATAATATTTTTTGTTATTCTGTCAAATGTCAATAAACATTCGCTGAATACAGAACAAATGATAGATGGCGCTGATTACAATTTTAGGATGGAATTTAAAATTGCTATTAAATATGTAGGACTGTAGGCAAATAAGGGTTAAATGAAAATAGATAATATTTAACACATTAACTGCCAAGCTAATAACAGTACCAGGAATATTTATCTAAGAATGCTAAAACACATAGACACTTGTATTCAACGCATAGCGAATTGCATGCACATGACACTAGACACAAAGATAACTTGCAACCAAAATTTGCACGTCTTGAAAAAAGCAAAAATGCGTTTAATTATTTTGCACCTACTTTATACAACAAACTGCCAATAAATATCACAAATAGCAATGTTGAAACCTTTAAAACCAAAATTAAGGATATTTTAATAAAAGGCGCGTTCTACGCAGTGCAAGAATTTCTTGACTGTAACCTCCTAGAATTTCTTTTATAAATTGACTGTGATATTGTAATATCTGTAGATTTTAATTTGACCATGAGTGTAATGAGTGCTTTTAGCCTGTACACATGCGATTATATTTTATTGTATTTGATTTTATTTTATTGTCATTAATGTGCTCGACTTTTGTAAACTTTATGGTATCTAACAACAATAAACATTATTATTATCATTATTATTATTATAAGCTATTTTTTATAAAATGGTCATACATTGTTTTTTTGTTTTAAGTTATAATTTGTTTAGATATATAGAAATAATACATATTTCATGGTTTTTTATTTGTATAAAAATTTATTTTATAAAACAATTTTGAAAAAAAAAATCACGATCACAATACTTTCTCGTACTTCGTAACGGAGAAAGTAAAAATATTTTCAGGCCAATCTGCAGCAATGTGCAGTAATGCCACGCCGGTCAGTCTGTAATGTAAAAGTGTGACCGGCGGCGCAGAATGATAGTTCTAAACTCAGTTTGCTGTGCCGGTCACCGGTGACCCCCACGGCCCCATTAGAATAACTAGGTGTCAGTCACCCACAGCGGTTAATGTGTTAAGGAGAAAGACTGCCTTTTATTTTGACTTGCTTAAAGTTTATCATTTGTTATTCAATCAAATTTCCTTGTGAAGGATTATCAAGGTCGTTTAAATTTTTCGCCACGGTTTTAAAGTCGGTGCAAAACCATTTCCGGATAGGTCTCGAGAAGACCTTCAATATTTCGTGCAGTTAATCATTCGGAAAGTAATTTGAGCATAACAAAGACGCCCCCCGGTTGCGGTTATATTATAGTAATTTACGATACAAGTAACGTTATGAAGGTTTTTACATTACGAGAGAAAAGTTTGAAAACACGAGCGAGTGCTTTTAAATTCTCGAGTAATGTAAAAGCAAATAACGTTACGTATGTCATAACACGGTTTATTTTATCCTATTTCTTTTTTTTTAATTTGAAAAATGTTTAATGAAAACCGTCAAAATGCGAAGTCATGTTTGTTTACCAATACCTCCATAGCAACGAGTTGGGTTAAGATAATATAACAAGTTAAGAATTTCTTAACAACACTAGTGTTGTTAAAGGTACCTTAACGTATCTCGTTGCTAAGGAGTTTTAACATGATAACAGTATAGGATAAAATAAATAAGATTACTTTTTTTTTTTGTAGAGTGCAATGCAGGCAATGGACAAACTCCAGAAAGAGACAGAGTCGTTTAAATCAGAAGAAGTTTGTTTCGTCTGCGGCAACAGGGGTCACCCACAGTCCTACTGGCTTCACACGAAGCCGACGCCGAACAAGCCCAGGGATCCGTACTTTCCGTTCCTCGAGTCGCACGAGCCGCCCAGCGGTTATGTGCCCAAAAGTGATATAGCGGTGCCGGCGTGCAATCTGTGCTACTCGTTGCTGCTGCAGCAGTGGGAGGCGTACGAGAGGGCGTCCAAGCCGCACTCGGAGCGCCTGTACTGGCTGAAGAGGGTCGACAATGGGCCGTACACGGGCGCCGATATGGGCCTCCAGGGGGAGTACGCCGCGCAGGTGCTGGGCCTCAACAACGAGACCACCGTCACGGTCAGGCCGCCCAGCCGCCGGGAGGAGTTCGTCCACAAGATCAAGGCCTCACCGCGACCATCTCAGGTAAAGTCACTAATAATAATAATAAACGTCTTTATTTACAGTAAATAATACAATAATTATATATACAGGGTATTTTTTTTATCGTGGGCCATAGGATTTTACATGCTAAAAATTATACCTCGTGTTATTGTATATTTTATCATAAAATTTTGAAGAAAATTTTAGTTAGTAATAAATCAATTATTTTTCTACATGATTTCTTAGTCAGAATAATTTAAACATGTTTTATTCCATTAGAAAATGAAATTATTTAAAATAAATAACTGAGCAAACATAATCAAAGTACCTTGAATTTCTGAAATGTCAGATTGATTAGTGAATTAATTTCATTTTTTAATGGAATAAAACATGTTTTAATTACGCTCATCATGTGGAAAAGTAATTGATTTATTACTAACTAAAATTTGCTTTAAAATTATATCTTTAAATATACATTAACAGAAGGTATAATTTTTAGCATGTAAAATCCTATGGCCCACGATAAAAAAAACATACTGTACATACCACACCTTAATACACTACACAACATGAATACAATAATTGTTTACATATTTTAGTTTTTATAATAATCCATTTTCTACATTTCCGTGATAGACACGAATGTACTGCGTTGTATGTAATTGAAGAACTTTTGTATTTTCAGGTTTCCAATCCTGAAAGGGACGAGCGTGACGTGGCAGCGGAGGCCCTGGACCTGCGAAACACCAGCTCGAGCACGCGCAGCTCCCCGATAGCACCGTCAGTTCCTGTGTTCCATAGTCAAAATTCGAATTCATCCACGGGCACCGATATCCTGGACCTGAGCATGCCCGACAAGAACTCCGTGACGGAGGTGTGCTACGTGTGCGGCGACGAGTTCAAGCGCGGCAGCCTGAACTACATCGCGGCGAAGCAGCTGCCCGAGTCCCCGATAATGCCTTTCTTTCCAAGTCTGATGCTGCACCCCCGGCCGAGCCGGTCGCGGCCCATGGACTCCTCGGGGAAGGTCCAGGGGTGCAACGAGTGCCAGCAGCACCTGGTCAACCAGTGGCACACGTTCCAGGCGCAGGCCGTCCCCCACTACGAGAGGAACTACGCTCTGCGGAAGCGGCAGGCCTCCGCCATAGACACCACCAACTTCATCTGTTACACGTGCGCCCTCGAGTACCCCTCGACGAGCATACGGCTGCTGTACTGCTGCCCGAATCCAGAGAAGGAGCCGTATTTTCCGTTCATCCAGACCCAGAAGCCGCCGCCCGGGGCGAGCCCGATAAGCCCGCAGGGCATGGTGCAAGTGTGTTCAATCTGTTACAAATCAATCCCGCAAAAACACCAAGTGTTCGGAGGTGACCCCAGTGCTGTGGTTAACAACCACCTATCAATAACGGATGTGCAATATCATAATAGTAATTCCTCGCGACCAAGTACTGTTAAGTCCCCCGCAAATAGTGCAGGATCTGACATTAGATATAAACCGTATGAAATTAACAAGTCGACGATCATCACCAGCAAGAAGAAGCAGCCCTCTAACGAGTTGAGACAGCTAGTCAAGGTGGGTATTTAGAGTGGCCGCGTTATCAGTTTCGGGTTCCGGTAATAGCCGGTTTTTTGTTTACATAAAATTCAATTTGTACTGTAATTATGTGCTTTATATTAATGAGGATTATCCATTATCATGCACTCACTATTTATAGATACCGGTTATTTTCCGTTGTAAACATATCGAGTTCCCAATAGATTGTTATCATTTCAAATTTGCATTCCGATACATATTCAGTAACATAGAAAATTACCATTTTTCCCGTAAACGTAGCTAGACAAAAACATAGAACAAGAACGTTTTAACATGGCCCAGGATGGATCATACGGGTGTGGGAAACGCCTGGTACATAGGCACTACGTTCTACGCCTCTGAAACTTCATTTGAGGCGAAGCATGAGATTAAGCTTGAAACGTTAGTGCTCTATCTTAAAATTTCTAGTTTTCTCACTTTAATAATAAGCTAGTTCGATCACAAACCAATGTTGTATAATATGGTGGTAAATTTCTTTCGTATAATTAAATGTCCTGTGTGCATTAGCTAGGGAAGTAGTTGTTTCAAGAAGTTGTTTATAAGATATACGAGGGTAAACCAAGTCAATATACCATATGTATAAAAATTATTTAGATAAAGGGTGGCTTTGTATTTCCGAACGTACGTTGCAGGCTTGATGCGTCGCATCGCGTCTTCGCCACCAGTTGTTAAAAGTAAGGTTAAGCTAATCTAATTGTCAAATAAAACTTGTGTCAACGGGGGTCGCAGCGCGGGGTGTGAAAAACCGCCCGCGATGACCTCCAGCTAGCTCTTAGAGTCGGGTCACTATGAAACAGCAAAAGGAACACACAAGGATGGGGGCAGAGGCAGAAAAATTCTGATGGGCGCGATAACGATCGCTATTATTTACACACGGATTATGTTCCAGAAAAAAATGTTCAAGAAAATATATACACACGGAAATACATACACCTATAGTTCGCACCGACATGCCCGACGAGTGACCGGCGGCTCGGCGACAACGACAGCGGTGGCGACGGCAGCGGCCCATTTTCAATATGTCCATTACGGAAATAAGATTCAATGATGAAACGCTTGTGAAGTTGTGAGAATACCATGATTAAATCAAAACTGACTTTTAATTGACGTAAAGTCAACAACGTGCTGAACTAATCTAAGACCATGATTTTGTTTATCATGGCCATGCCTTATCTAAATATTTTTTATACATATGGTATAAGTCGCAAATGTCATACCATTTTAAATTACGGGCGCATGTGTCGCCAGCAGATGGCAGCATATGAATGCTTGTCCTATAGGTTACGTTACATCTAGGGTACCCCGCCAGTTGTCTGAGTGAATAGAATGGGTCTGTCCTTGCAGCACCTCACTTGGTATCCTGAGGAAGAAGAGGCCTTCATGCACAAATAATGACGGGGACGGGTCTTGTGTTCACACCACTCTCAACCCGAATCCAAACAATCTTCCTCCACAACAAAAAAAAAAGCCCACAGATTCACCCAGGTGTTGTTTTCGGCAGAAATTAGTTTGCCAAACATTTTTGAAACACTCGATGTTTAAATCTGTACTCCACTTTTTACACTAGGGCCCTCTAGGCGCTGAATTAGTTATACGTACAATAAAAAATTCAGTTAGATCTTACTGCTTTTGCTGTTGCCATAGTGTGGAGATGATTATGTTTTGTCCAAACAATTTTTTGATAAAGTTTTCTGCTAAAGAACAAGCCTTCTTCAGAAATTGCACACCAAACTTCAGTACCCCGGAGGTTATGTTTTGTATGCTGATAATAGTATATGTTATAAACGGCACTTTAGTCACGAGTTAATTAAGCCACATACTTGAAACTTTCTAAATTTACTTGATAATTATTATGCTTTACAATTTAGTAAAAATATCAAAACATTTCATCGCAAAATTTGGAGATATTCACATGAGAACAGAATATATCGTCATTCTGAAAATTCGAATTTTTCAAGTGAATAAAAAATATAAAAACAATTGTCACATACTTGAAACTTTCTAAATTTACTTGATAATTATTATACTTTACAATTTAGTAAAAATATCAAAACGTTTCATCACAAAATTTGGAGATAATCACATAAGAACAGAATATATCGTCATTCTGAAAATTCTAATTTTTCAAGTGAATAAAAAATATAAAAACAATTGTCACATACTTGAAACTTTCTAAATTTACTTGATAATTATTATAATTTACAATTTAGTAAAAATATCAAAACATTTCATCGCAAAATTTGGAGATAATCACATGAGAACAGAATATATCGTCATTCTGAAAATTCTAATTTTTCAAGTGAATAAAAAATATAAAAACAATTGTCACATACTTGAAACTTTCTAAATTTACTTAACAATTATTATACTTTACAATTTAGTAAAAATATCAAAACATTTCGTCACAAAATTTGGAGATAATTACATGAGAACAGAAAATATTGTCATTCTGAAAATTCTAATTTTTCATGTGAATAAAAAATATTCCGCGTAGCGGAGCGAGTGTTTAATAACGAGTGTCTAGAGAAGTTTATAACACGAATTGCATACTATACTGTTTCTACGACTAAATTGGTAAAATTTTGAAATCAATTTATAATCTTAAATGAACATGGTAATAGTACATTATTATTGAATTAGTCTACTTGGGTTAACAGTTACGTTAGAGACATTATGGCAATTGCTAAAGGAAATCATTGATTCTCCTAAATTTCTTTCATGTTTTATATTATTTATTTGATTTAAGTTGAAAGTATTCCTTGTTTCATTTATTTATTTTTTATTTTGACAGATTGTTGATAAGTGACAACTAACTTGATTTTAGAGATTTAAAAATCTGGAGCTACTTACTACTTAATTTATTACCCCCACACATTCCCCCACTCTCTCATATAAGATTGCTCTCCTAATTCAGTGTTGGGATCCGTATTTATTCTCGTATTCATTCGAATCAGTTTCGTCGGCAATCACAAAAACCAAAATAAACAAATGCGCACTTCCATGGCAACGATAACAACTGCTGTATTTCAATCAAATCACACAAACCTTACATGTTTCTTCCACGGCAATGATAACAACTGCTGCACGGTCTCCTCAGTACAAACCTCATATTCTTGTTTCAGGCCAATAATTCGTTGAACACCCGAACGTGCTCGCCGGCACCGGAGGTGAACGGACAGAGCTCCGGACAAAATTACAGGTGTTACATTTGCGCCGGCCTATTTCCACGCACCCAGATGGAGTGGCTCAGCACCAGTCCGGAGGGCATGAATTCCCACGCGATGCATTTTCCCATCCTGCGGACGGTGGCCAGGACGTCGGAGAACAGCTGCATGGACTCGCACGGGCGCGTCCTCAGCTGCACGAAGTGCGTCAACCATCTGGCCCAGCAGTGGGACACATTAGAAGCGGAAAGAGTTCCTTTAGAAAGAAGAAGGTTCGTGCGTAAACTGCATTTCTCAGTGTGATCCCATTTTTTTATGCAGAGATGTAATTTATGCTTTTTTACCAAAAACTTACGTACAGCGCGTCTACCAAACCGCGGCTGATTGTGCCTTAAATTTGATGAGTGTGGGCGCCAGAAACTCATAATTAAATATTGACACAGAATCGTCACGAAGTCAATTCGGTGGTGCGGTCACACGAAGATATGTTATCTCGTACAAACTTTACCCCCACCTGCTGCGGCTCGGTAGATAAACCGTACATTTAATGTTGGAATTTTTATGTTGCATTAACCTCTTCACGCCCAGGTCGCCACATGTGGCGACAAGCAAAAAAATATATTTTACAAATAAAATAAAAATTTACCGCTTTAGCGCCATCTATGGAATATTTTTTCATATTTTGAGTTTATGACGGTGGAATAATATTTCGTAGAAAACCGTAACAACAACAAAAAAGTCATTTTTCAACAAACCCTGGATTATGCTATAACCCAATCAAAGTAGCATGGGCGCGAAGTGGTTAATGAAATTTAATCCTTGTCGAAAGAGGGAATGTATATTTATTATTCTTTCGTATTTTTCTAGGTACGATGTGCCGACCCCCATTTACGACCAGAATCCATCGAATGGGGACAGGTGCATACCGACACCTCCAAGTACAAGCAGTGACCGTACTATGACCAGCAATCCTTCGGGGAGCAGTATTTATTGTTTTCTTTGTGGACTGCATTCGGAGTTTACCTTAGCCAGGGTTGTTTATAGTAGGCCTCAAGGTAAAATATGTTTTGTTTTCTATTTCTTCCATTTACTAACCTAACCTAGAACTATTACATGTATACAGTTCATTCGTGACTATGAACGACAAACAGTATGGCTTTGTTACAAATGCATACCTTTTGATTTCATTATTGACTGTCCCCACCCCTGTCTGTCATTAATCCGTTAGCAAATAAACTGGAAACGCCGTGTTAAAATGAATTTGCAAATCGGCCAACTTTTATAACCCTAGAGTGACTAAATTTGAAATAAATAGCTTCTATCTCTGAAATAAGTGAAAAAATTTAAAATTCATTCAAATGACAAATGACCTTAAGCCTTTCAATTGACCTCAAAACTTCTTGTTCTTAGAAGCCACTGAACTTAATGTAAGGGCTGCTATAGTATATAGTGTATTAAGGGCCAAAAATAGGCTTTAGCAACCTGCGGCTTTTAGCAACATGAGCGAGGGTTGCTAAAGCATTTCGGCATGAGTTACACTCGATATTTTTTCGCCTGCCTTAAGTAAAAAACAGTGTTTCAGGAAATTTTATATCTCGCACCATTGAACTGTCACTGTCGGATTTTTGCATAGCCTACTCATATTCCGCGGAAGGTTGTCTCGATTATGCATATTATTTTTTCGGCCCTAGATACCCTAAATCGTATCGATTTGTATGGCCCAAATATATTGTTTTCGGTAGAGGCAGGCGAAAACTATTTTCTACCATCAAAAAGTCTTTATTGATTCTTGAAAACATCCGATAAAAATTTTGTTGATTGCGATATCAAACCCGTACATCGACTGTTAATTTCATTTCAGGTCGAAACGCACCGTACTTTCCGGCTTTGCTAAAGCACACGAGCCCCCCGAACGCCGAACAGCTGCGGGACGACGGCTCTGCCCTAGTCTGCACCTTCTGTTACCACAGTTTAGTGAGCCAGTACCGCAGGTACGAGGCGCAGGCCGGTTCGGCCCCGCCCGCCGACCGCAGGGAGTACAACACCCACGACTACTGCTGCTACGTGTGCGGAATCACGACGTACAGGAAACGGGTGCGGGCCCTGCTGATAAAGGTCGGAATTGCACGTAGCCGCCGGTCAGATGTGACGGTCAAGAGTGTCGTTTTCTTTTTCGTTTTTCAGGATTTTCCCTTCTTGAAGTTCCACCCGCAGCCCGAGATGTCGCTGCTGCTGGAGAACGGGGACTACTCCGTCGTGTGCTTGGACTGCTACGAGACGCTGCGGACGCAGAGCCTCGAGTACGAGCGCTGGGGCCTCCCGCTGGACAAGAGGCAGTATAACTGGATCACGCAGCCCCCGCCGCCGGAGGACAGCCCCGAGGCTACGATCGCCCGACTGCCCAGTGGACAAAGGAGTGATAAGGTTGTAAGTAATATTCTTAGTTTACCGGGAAATCGCGTGCGTTTTGAAAAAGCTAGCCTGTTTGTCGGCAATGATTGATTTTAAATGTCAAGTTGACAGTAACATTCATAGGAGGAATCTGCCAAACTTTAAGGGTCATTTTAAGCTAAAAAAGTTATATCAACATAAGTCCGATTCGGAAAGTCCAGTGAATTATGGCTTGTTGAAGAAGTAGGCTGTGGAAAGAATTGTTTCACTATCACTTGTAAGTTAAAAATGTTATATCAACATAAGTCCGAAGGTTAATGAATTATGGTCTGTTAACCCTTTCGGTACGGGTATATCTGGCAATATCACACCCGACGGACGTAAAAAATGTCAATTTTTCAAACATCGATTTCTAGTGTTGGATTTTGCTCCGAAACTAAAAACATATCTGCAGCGTCAATGATGAGCGTTATTCGAATATAAAAACAAGTAAATTCATCAGAACGCTTATTGATGCTACCCGGCTGTCGCAGAAGTTACGTTAAAACGCTTATTGATGTGACCCGTCCTGAAAGGGTTAAGCAAAAAAAGTCATCAACATGGGTCCTATTCGGAAAGTCTAGTGAATTATGGCTTGTTGAAGAAGTAGGCTGTGGAAAGCATTACTTCACTGTCACTTGTAAGTTAAAAAATGTTATATCAACATAAGTCCGATTCGGAAAGGTTAATGAATTATGGTTTGTTAAATGAGTGGGCTTTGAAAAACATTGCCTCGCAATTTGTTTAGGTGTCACTTGTAGGTTAACGTAACTGGTAAATGTCATTATTTTAAACATGCCCGGGCAGAAAGACCCACGGTCGATAGCCCTTTTGACACACCAGCTGTTAAATGTATATAAATATGTCAAATATAGATGAATGAATTGAACATACCTTTAATGTTTACCAATGAAGATTTGGTAGCTTATTACAATGTGGGAAAAGCTAATGATATTCCAGCACTGCAGCTCTAGTGTTACTGTTACAAAATCCGTAAATAAAATGAATATTTTTCATTGATAAACTTCAAAGGCGTGTTTAAAATGATCACATTAACCAGTTACGTTAACCTACAAGTGACAGCAAAACAAATTGCGGAGCAATGTTTTCCGAAGCCCACTCATTTAACAAACCATAATTCATTAACCTTTCCGAATCGGACTTATGTTATTAACTACCAAGATCATCAATCTAAACATAACCATAACACCAGAAATAAAAGCGATCTCTGTCCAAAAGCACTGAGACTCAATAGATCAAGAAATGGAACCTATTATTATGGTATCCACTTTTATAATAGATTACCAGAAAATGTTAGACAAATGCCTTTAAAAGAATTTAAAAAAAGTCATTAAGGGAATCTTAATTACAAATGCTTTTTACAGCTGGGAAGAGTACAATCAATTTAATTTCTAATGAATGTTCATTTATTTATCTTATGAATACATATTTTGTTAACGTATGTAAACCTTTAGGTGATGGCATTAATAAACATTATTATTATTATTATAACATTTTTTAACTTACAACTGACAGCGAATCAATGTTTTCTAAAGCCTACTTCTTCAACAAGCCACTATTCTCTAGCCTTTCCGAATCGGACCCTTAAAATAACCTAAGTAATAAACTCCTAAACTTTGACAGATTCCTCCCAGGACACCCTTCTGGAAAAATAGCTAAACTTAATTGGTTACGTGTGGGAGAATATTGATAAAACTTGAGCACTCAAGAAATTTTTTAACTGCAGAGGGCTTAACTATTATTTCAAAATTACTCCACGAGAGGCAGCAAGTTAAAACACGGCCTGCTCAAGTTCATAGCTCATTTGTTATTTATTCAATGCTCCCTTTTTCACGTACGAAATGTTTACATTCTTTTGTGTATTACACTTATTTGATATTTTTCTAAATACGATGGATAAGTTAACAATACCCACCCAATTACTGGAGAATTATTTCGGGTACAGAAGTGGAACGACATTGACAGATATGATTAAAACTGTCGACTCTTTGAGAATGATGACATGATTTTTTATTCGTCGATTGTAAAAAATTTACTGTAATTGGAATATTTTGTTCTGTTGGGAAATAAACCTATTACTTGCCTCACTAATAATAATATTAGTCTTTATTTCCTCAAATAAAACAATGCAATAATAATAATAAACAGTATATATGTAAAAAAAAAAATATCGAGGAAAAATTATTATGAGTAATTATTGAAACACATGTCGGGCAACTGAAACACAACAACAATCTAATTTCAAATGTTGCCATTAACACGTTCGCTGCCACTACAATTGGGATTGCACATACGCAAGTATAAAGTTGGACGCACTAGCGCGTCGGTGGCAGCGAACGTGTTAAATATTGTTTCTCCATCAGAATACCTACAGAACAGTTTCAGCCTTTCAGGTCTCATCAGTGCTGATGGGGAAACGGAAATTATTATTAAATGTTGCCCTTATGACATCGACAGATATTATCAATGTTATAATTGTCATAACCCCAAATTTATCTGTCATTGTTATGTAACAATATAATAATGTCGTGTTAACACTTCTCTGTCCCAAATAAGTCATCGTCCAGTAATCAATACAGGCAAACAGGTTAGATTTTTTAGTATATTGACACCGGCTTGTAACACTGGTTGTATAAACGTGGTACTTCATTGCAATTATAATCTTATAATCCACAATTCGCGCGACACTAGAGGTTGTATTAGATGCACAAACAGTAACGGTATACCAATGACGGTTTCGTTAGGTGTTAGTTTAAGCCCTAGTTGTAATAGGCCCGCTTCAGTTAGCGGCTGTAACGGGGTTATATTTGTAAATGCAAAAACATTATTTCCTAGGGGTCGGGAAAAATAAATGATATAAAAAACATCTGTTGTAAGCTTGTAAGTTTACAACATTATTGGTTAATTAACACCCCTTTCATTACGAGAGTCGTCAATAAGGGGCTTGGTAATTCTGCTTTGTATTCCGGCAGTCATAAACAGACGATTTGAGTTTTAGTTCAAAGAGAACAAAATCATTACATATTTCACCAATTTTCAAAATATAACCCCCATGTGGGCGAAATATTTGAATGAATTAGCTTTTGAAAAAGTTGGCGTTGTAGTCATGTAAAATTTTTCCTGTAGTTAAAGGATTAATAATAATAACAAATCATTTACTGACACATTGGAAATAAAAAAATTATTTATGAAATCCCTAAAATCGCCACAAGGGCTCAGGAACCAAATACTGACTTACAGTCCGCGCCCCATACCTTGGCGAGCGGCTCGGATGCGCAGTGGTATTTTACTTCCGCTACATTTTAAAAATTCCAGCGGCGCCGCGGCGGCGAATAACATGCGATAGAAGTAGCGACGAACAGCAGTGGTATTGGGCAGTGGTATCTGCGTTACGCCACTGACCGCCGCGCGGAACGTTTTCAATTTGTCGATCGGTTATAAACGGCGCACTCGAGACTATTCGGGCTGCGCGGCTTCTCGCCAAGGTATGGGGCGCGGACAGTATCTGCCTCTAGCCGCGTCTCTAAATATAAATCTGCCACTTTACTGCCTCGTTAAACAAATAACTATTTCAAATAACGGCGCCGGTGTCAGTGTTAAAATTCTGTCTATTAATAAATTGAAACTGATTTTGTAATTCTTTTTTTTTTTGTTTCAGGTTCCACAAACATTCGTAACGAGGCCCGCTCGCAAGAACTGCTCACCAAAGACTGTCGATAGAAAACCGCCTACAACCGCTGCCCCGATGACTCCGAAGGCTGATCCTGGTAAGTGCAGTCATTTATTTCCAGCGCGAAAACTATAAAACGTGCCCTGCGCACTCCGTACGAATTAAATTGTTCGCATAAAAGCTTCCACCCCAGGGCCACCGGATGGCGCAAGTATCACAAAGTTTATAAACAGGCGGAAAAGTGTTTAAATTTAGTTGGAAAATCTAGTCTGTCTGAATAACTGTGACGGTTCGCGGGGTGACTCATGGTACGGCCGAGGCAGCGGAGGTGGTAATACGGATGGGTAGGGTCGGTTGCAGAGACGGCTGGCGGTGTGACCGCACCTATCTGTATTACCTCGCACCAAAAAAAAAAACCCGCGAGCCGTCACTGCTGAATAACACCAATAAACAGAGATTGTGTAAATAAACAAAACTATAAGTATTTGAGATTTCGTTTCAGTTTTGTTTGTTAAAATCTGACACACGCATTAAAACGATTTTGTGACAAATGGTGACATGGTGCAAAAAATATTTATGCATCATTTCATCCGAAGGGAACCAGTGAGAAAAATTGCAAGTGAAATTCTCGCTTCCCGCAATGCTACACAAGCTAAGCCCGTAACCCGTTGATTGCAACGCCATTACTTACCAGTGGCCCTGGGGCTAAATGAAAATTGCGAAAAGTATTGTGTACATAGAGTTGCCTATCTATTTTAGTTTATGCTATAAAATATAATTTTGGCATATTCCTATATCTGTCGGTGGTTATGTCACTTGGATTGGGTTTAGTACAACATCCAGGCAATAGATTCCACCACTTTGGAGCATCTGTGTGTATTTTTTTCTGTTTCACATTCAAATGTTTCTTTTGATTGGTTATATGTCGGTAAATTATGGCATGTTTTTACAGTAAGACAACAATCTAATACGCAAGTAAACATTGCTGTTTCCCCGACAATGACAACTGCGGACCGGCTTCAACAGAGGTTGGTCTTATCAGCACAGTAAGGTTGTTGACGGGATAATAAAATTTTTCTATGGAGTTATAAACCAATAGGCATGAGAACATCATTAAAGGCAGTTATGCCACTCACTTTGGGTTTAGTACAACATCCAGACAATAGATACTGTTTAATCCCATCCTCGTCGCCAAATGTTGTGTCCCCTTCCGGTTTCACCTCACCTTTCTTATTTGTCATATAATAATAATTCATTTATTGGAAACTAAATTACAACTGCCGCACATCTCGCTCGCAGAGCGAACGCAAACATAACAAAAACCTCACACCTTTTTTGTCAGTATCAGAATCTAAATATACATTGACATTGTACAAAATATAAAAATACATTTATTCCATTAATACATCACAGCCACTTTGGCGTTTCTACATATAATTTTTTCTGTTTCGCATTCAAATGTTTTCTTCGATTGGTGCAGCTGGTTTTCTGTCGGTCAAGTCATGTCAGACGTTCAAAGATGAAAGATCTAATGCGCAAGTAAACATTACCGTTTCCCCGGCTACGACAACTGCGGTTGGTCTTATCAGAACAGTGCGGTTGTTGACGGGTTAATCAAACAAAACGGTGACATGTCGGATATTAATTGGTCCAAACAATCGGGAACTGAATACTTCCACTCTCCACCAACTTTTCGCCCATTACGAAAATAAGATTAAATCCTAAGCGTTTTACACACTTTAGAAAACATGTTTACGATAATTAGAGGTTAAGATCTGATACGCCAACATGACAACCAGTAACGTATGTTTATTAAAAAAAATCTCGAGTGTGCCATGATTGATTATTTAAAAAAGTGTAAGTTGGTAACGCATATTGAGGTTATGTTACTTGCGGCATGTTCCTACAGATAAATTCATTTACTGTCAAATCGTAGGTTTCGTAGGTTCTTCCAAAATTTCTTGGGCTGTGTTAATAGCATCCTGAGTACGTGTGACTGGTCTACAACTTCCTGGTTTACGGAGACATAACAGATCACGATAAGATATTTTTAAATTCATCATAAGCCAACTTCGTCGTCGATTTTTGTTATATTGCAACTCTCCGATTTCTGAAAACATCGATAAATCAAGTTTGATCAATATCTCGATGCCGCAACCCTAATCCAATAAATCGCCGCCAGAGTTTTGTGTTTTCCGATCGGATCGAGTGTCACGCGACTTTATTAAAGAAGACGTATCCCCGAGATTCCGATGCCGAATGTATGTATCTTGATGCGTGCGATTTATTAGGAAATTCGATCCCGGCAGAGCCATGCCTGCAATTTCCGGTCGTCCTTATTCCCATTAGGACCGGAACGGATGCGAACGCCGCGCCGCGCCGGAACGGTACGTATTTTTAGAAATGCTAACGAACGTTTCCTTGCGCGATTTCAAATCTTCACTAAATTATGTGGCTATTAAAGCACGCAGAATAAATGTAACCCTTCTGGAATGACATTGTGACACATGGCTCACCTGAGATTGTTTAATTACCTAATAGCAAAGAATACTTGATCTCAAAAACTTTTGAATTTATGACAGAAGTGAGGAAAATTTGTTGTGCGGTAAAAGAAATGTTGCAGTGAGCAACAACAAACCTGTGAAACTCAATTGGTCAAACAAAATCAAAGTCAACATTCTTCTGGCTCAGTTATCTAAACTGCAATGCGTGGAAGACAGTGATGGTTCGCGGGGTTTTTTCTGGTACGGCCGAGGAACAAGAGGTGGTAATACAGATGGGTGCGGTCATGCAGCCAGCCGTCTCTGCAACTAACCATACCTATCCTCGGCCGTACCAGAAAAAAACCCGCGAACCGTCACTGACAGTTTCTTGCATGATCTGAAAAACGTACAAACAGAGAGTTTCTTGCAAATTTTGAAGCGGATGTAGAATTCTATTTAACTTGATTGCACCGCCGCCCAAGATGTGTCGAAAGGAAATATTTCATTTGTACGACGTAATTCCGATAATGGAAAGTTATTGAGGAAAATATTATCCGTTAAGATTTTCCATGAAACGCGCTTGAGATGTCGATTCGGCGACGCCGAGTAACACTTCAAGGGCACCAAGCTGTCTGGTTCAGCCCGGAGGAAGTCTGCGAGATACAATTTAAAATATGCAAACCAGCCCAGGACGGATGTGGCGCGTACACATGCAAGCGGGATTCGGATAGGACGCTATCCCCCCTCCCACTCGCATCCCATCCTACGCGGCAGTTGTGTGTGCGACGCACGCGCCGTCTCCACGTTACAAAGGGGGGGTCGCTACGAAGTGCAGCACCGCCGTTCCGCAAGGGTGGCGCGGGGTCAGAGGGAGTCAAACCACCCCCGTCGTTGCTGCCTGCCGCTGCTGCGGCTCGAAATCAAGTATCGCAGACGAGAGAGGGTCGAGTCGAGCTTGTCAATAAACGCCTTTTTGCGGTCTCTCACGCCCAAAACGTCATCGCTTTGTTTATCGCAACGCCCGCGTTCTCGCAACAACCGGAGTGTGCTGTGGGTGCGAGTTTTGTTTTTTATTTTCCGTTCGGACTTTCCGCTTCCGGTTCGGAGGTATGTGTTAGGTGTTCGGGATTTCGGAGAGTGATTAAAGTTCAGCTGCTGGTGGTGGGGCTATCATGGACTTTAAATACCCGCAGAATTACCCGTCGAATTACCCGCATCCGCATCCCTACAATATTCATCCCGTAGGTAAGAATCGCTCGGTTTTTGCTCATGCATTATTAAACGCACTCGAGATCGGCTTCAATTTATTGTCGCCGGTGTCACCCTCTACATACATCTGTAGCAATTTTTTGATGTAATCGTTCTAAAGTCGCAAACAAAGTAATGAAACTATGGTTTTACAAGTCTTCTAAGATTTGAAAAAGTAAACATATTTGTTCAAATTGCCTAGCAACTTTTAATAACGCATAGCTTAAGGAATGAAGATTACCTAAAAAGAGTTACAAATTTTTGAATATTTGTATTTCCTTGATGTGACACGTGAAAGTAAAAAATTATAAAAAAAATACTTGCAGTTGAGATAAAATTTAAAAAAAATTATAAAACAACTAAGAAAGGATTATTCTTTCCAAATTACTTTGGTTTTTGAAAATGCACCGATTTTTAAAAGAGTTACAAATGTTTGAATATTAGTATAATAATAAAGATGGGTAATAATAATCTAAAATTTTCATGTTTGGAAATTAAAAAATATAATGAAGATGATGGTTGCGACCGTTACTATGTGGTAGTCCATTGTCAGGTAACTTTGAATTAAACAAAGTTCAAAGTTACCTGAAAAATATAATAATAATAATAATAATAATAGTAATCTTTATTGTGCCAATAGCTTTCAAGTTTTACACTTGTCAACCTAAAAACGTTTTTAAAAATTTACCAAAACTGGTGATCTAGGTGCCAGAACCAAGAATACCAAGAAAGTTCCAAGACCACAACCGAACAAAAAAAATAAATCAAAAAATTAATTTCGCTCTGATACACCTGAAGTTATTTCGAAATTTAGTTAAGAGTGTTTGTATTTTTTTTCGGAATCTTATTTATAAACGTATTTTCAGTAAATTTGAAATAATTCACGTCGTTAACAATTGTTTTTTAAATTTTTTCAAGCCAATAGAGTTTTTAAAGTTTTTTTTTAAACGCCACATTTTGCGGAGATTTCTGCCGACATCTAGTCAAATGATGTTTGGATGTTTTTGCGGGATCATAGTTCTGAATGAATTTTGTGTAATTTCGGAAAGTTTGAAGTCGGTGGCAAGTGTTTTTTTATCTTTTTTTCAAACCTTTCAAATATTTTCAAATTTTGTCTGGCTTTCCTGGGATTAATTCAAAATCTATGGATGATTGCAGATTTTTCCTTATTTATGAAGTTCAACCAATTTTGAATACATTTTGAAAATTCAACGTCCGTGGCAATTGTTTTTATCACAGGGGAAATTGCGCAGTTTAGAAATTACAATAAATTCGGTTCTTCTGCGAATATTTCTAAATCTAGTCAAGGAATGTTTACATATTATCCATTAATTATGAACAAGAACCAATTTTGAGCAAATTTACAAAATTTCAAGTTTGTGATTATTTTTTCTATATTTTTTTAACACACGTTAAGATGCGCAATTTGAAAATTGTAATAAGTCTGATTCTTATGTGATTATTTCAAAATATACCAAAGGGATGATTACAGATTTTTGCTTGATTGTGAAGTAGAACCAATTTTGAGTAAATTTAAAAAGTTTCAATTTTGTGACCATTTTTTCTATATTGTTTACCACACGTTAAAACGTTCAATTTGAAAATTGCGATAAGTCTGATTCTTATGCGATTATTTCAAAATCTGGCGAAGGGATGATTATAGATTTTTCCTTATTTATGAAGTCAAATCAATTTTGAGTACATTTTGAAAATTCAAAGTTTTAATTTTAATTGTGAAGTAGAACCAATTTTGAGTAAATTTAAAAAGTTTCAAATTTGTGACCATTTTTTCTATATTTTTTTACCGCACGTTAAAATGCGTAATTTGAAAATTGCAATAAGTTTGATTCTTGTGTAATTATTTCGAAATCTAACCAAGGGATGGTTATAGATTTTTGCTTACTTGTGAAGTAGAATCAAATTTGAGTAAATTTGCAAAGTTTCAAGTTTGTGACTATTTTTTCTATATTTTTTTTACCGCACGTTAAAACGCGCAATTTGGAAATGTAGTCAAAAAATGGTTACATATTTTTCCTGAATCTAAGAAGAACCAATTTTGAGTAAACTTTACAGAATGAGTTTTAAGTTTGTGACTATTTTTTCTATAATTTTTTACCACACGTTAAAACGTTCAATTTGAAAATTGCGATAAGCCTGATTCTTATGCGATTATTTCAAAATCTGGCGAAGGAATGATCATAGATTTTTCCTTATTTATGAAGTCAAATCAATTTTGAGTACATTTTGAAAATTCAAAGTTTGTGACAATCGGTTTTATGGTTTTCTTGTGTTGAATGTGAATGAAATTAAGCAGTTAACAAATTACTACAAGCTTCGGTTCTTGTGCGATTATTCCTAAATTTAGATAAGGAATGTTTACATATTGTTCCTGAATTTTTAAGAAGAACCAATTTTTAGTAAAGCTGCAAAGTTTCAAGTCCGTGACTATTTTCTCTATATTTTTTTTACCACACGTAAAATGCGCAATTTGAAAATTCCAATGTTTGATTTTCGTGTGATTATTTCGAAATATAGCGAAGGGATGATTACAGATTTTTGCTTAATTGTGGAATAGAATAATTTTTGAGTAAATTTGCAAAGTTTCAAGTTTGTGACTGTTTTTTTATTTTTTTTACCACACGCTAAAATGCACAATTTGACAATTGCAGTAACTCTGATTCTCGTGCGATTATTTCAAAATCTATCGAAGAGATTATCACGGATTTTTTCCGAGTCATAAAGTAGGATTAATTTTGAGAAAATTTTAAATGTTTAGTGTTTCTGGGAATTGTTTTTATATTTTTTAACCACACATGAAAACGCACGGCTCGAAAATGGTTAATTTTTGTGCCAAAATATAGCCAAGGGATGATTATAGATTTTTTTCAAGAACGGCGTTTTATCTAAAAAACCCTCATCGGGCGAAATCTTTACAAATAAATAATGATCTAAGGTCATAATAAATTCATACAAATCGTCGATTACTTAGATATATTTATAGGCTGCGGGTTATGATTAAATTTCAATTTAAAACTCATTAATGCATAATTGGGATGCGTTAATCGCGATACTGCCGTTTTATTTGAGCGGCGTTAACATTAATTAAATCTCAATCAATCAGTACCCGGGCGTTGTTTTACTTAATTAATAGAGTCTTTACAGTCGGGCCCATAATTATCGTTGTTATTTAGAACACGTTTATCGCTTGAAAATTACGAGGATGGAATGTTAAGTCCGGTAGAAATGAAACGAGTAATAATTTTCTCAACAAAAAAACATTTTGACCTTGGTCGAATCTGGAGCCACCGAGATCCTCGAGGGCTCTTGCTCTAGAACCTCACATATACGGCGCAGTACATTAAGTTGACCTTACAAGGAGAGCTTTCGCCAACAGTAATAGAATAGAATTCATTTTCAACATTAGACAAGTTAATTAAAATACATTGCGAAGCGGGCCATAGGGATTTACATGTAAAATTTAAAATGTGTTATTATTGGCTCCCCTAATTATTTGAGAGAATCGGTCTTCTTACATTATTTTTAAAAACTTTTTAAGCTGATTGATTTGGTACTTTACTCAATAGTTTCTGCAGAGTATTTACCGAGATATTTACAAAAAACTTCACCACTATTTTGAATTAAAAACAAAGGTTTGCCATGAAATCATAATGGCGGATATTACATTTTGTTCTAAAAAGTGACGGTAGATGTCACATTACGATTTACAACCGACGGTGTATTCTACACAGGGCAAAGTATTTTAACCCTTTAGGTCCCAGGAGTCGTTGGAAGCATATGGTCGAAAAACGCCACACAGCGCAATAGGGCTTGTCTTTATCAAGTGTGAAAAGGCCCGACGACAAAAATCTCAACATCGCGATCGCGTTGCTTGAGACTCGAAGGGTTAATTGCATGGTTTCACTCAGGTACGATTTAAGAAGTGTACGTGATTTGTTTAGAGTGGAATTTCCGGAGAACAGCAAACAAAAATTGCTCAATGAATAATTACTAGATTGGAATAAAACACTTTAACTTTTTTATACCACTATATTTTATTTATGTGACTAGTTTCGACCATACACTGGTCATTTTTAAACATGAGTTACTAGTCACATAAATAAAATATAGTTAAGGTGTTTTATTCCAATCTACAATCAAGATGTACCACGAAATAAACGCCGCCAACATTAAACGAATAATTACTAATTTACTTGTGTTGGCTCCCGTAATTGTTTTATAGCATCGGTCTACTTACATTATTTTTAATACTTACTGAATAGCACATTTGTTGGGTATTGCCTTCTCTAAATATTCCACACTTAACAAATAACGCACAACATTTAAAACCATTTAATTATAAATACTTTTTCTTGTGTGGAATACACGACCATTTGTAAATCGTAACGTGACATCTACTGTCACTTTTTAGAACAAAATGAAATATCCGCCATTATGATTTCATGGCAAACCTTTGTTTTTAATTCAAAATAATTGTAAAATTTTTATGGGTGTGTAGATTTTAAAAATTCATATCTCGCAGAAAAGAAAAGCAATTCGAAAAAAAAGTTAACCATAACATTAGGGAAGGTTTAAATTAATAACACAAAAATAATCAACCCTTAATTTTAACCCTTTATATTTTTTCACCCCTTTCAAAAAAGTTATTGTTTTTTTTTTAAGTTTGCAATCTGCCATAAATAAATAAAAATGATTTTTCTTATCACTAATACAAGTACTTTAATAATCAAGAGTCAAAAAAACGTTACGGGCACTCCTTCAACAAAAAAAAGCAGAAATCCACATTGTGAAAATTATTTTTTTCTGGGTTGAAGGAGTGCCCGTAACGTTTTTTTGACTTTTGATTATGAAAGTACCTTTATTGGTGATAAGAATAAGAATTTTTATTTAGTTATGGCTGATTGCAAACTTTGTCAAAAATGGAGATTAATATCGCGAGGTGTGGATTTCTGCAAGTTACGGAGAATTTTTTTTTTCTGGGTTGAAGGAGTGCCCTTAACGTTTTTTTGACTTTTGATTATGAAAGTACCTTTATTAGTGATAAGAATAATAATTTTAATTAGTTATGGCTGATTGCAAACTTTGTCAAAAATGGAGATTAATATCGCGAGGTATGGATTTCTGCGAGTTACGGAGAAATGATTTTTTTCTGGGTTGAAGGAGTGCCCGTAACGTTTTTTTGACTGTTGATTATAAAAGTACCTTTATTAGTGATGAGAATAAGAATTTTTATTTAGTTATGGCTGATTGCAAATTGTGTCAAAAATGCAGATTAATATCGCGAGGTGTGGATTTCTACGCCTCACGGATAATTTTTTTTTCTGGGTTGAAGGAGTGCCCGTTACGTTTTTTTGACTTTTGATTGTGAAAGTACCTTTATTAGTGATAAGAATAAGAATTTTTATTTAGTTATGGCTGATTGCAAACTTTGTCAAAAATGGAGGTTAATGTCGCGAGGTATGGATTTCTGCGACTTCGGAGAAATTATTTTTTTCTGGGTTGAAGGAGTGCCCGTAACGTTTTTTTGACTTTTGGTTATGAAAGTACCTTTATTAGTGATAAGAATAAGAACTTTTATTTAGTTTTGGCTGATTGCAAACTTTGTCAAAAATGGTGATTAATATCGCGAGGTATGGATTTCTGCGAGTTACGGAGAAATGATTTTTTTCTGGGTTGAAGGAGTGCCCGTAACGTTTTTTTGACTGTTGATTATAAAAGTACCTTTATTAGTGATGAGAATAAGAATTTTTATTTAGTTATGGCTGATTGCAAATTGTGTCAAAAATGCAGATTAATATCGCGAGGTGTGGATTTCTGCGGCTCACGGATAATTTTTTTTTCTGGGTTGAAGGAGTGCCCGTTACGTTTTTTTGACTTTTGATTATGAAAGTACCTTTATTAGTGATAAGAATAAGAATTTTTATTTAGTTATGGCTGATTGCAAACTTTGTCAAAAATGGAGGTTAATGTCGCGAGGTATGGATTTCTGCGACTTCGGAGAAATTATTTTTTTCTGGGTTGAAGGAGTGCCCGTAACGTTTTTTTGACTTTTGGTTATGAAAGTACCTTTATTAGTGATAAGAATAAGAACTTTTATTTAGTTTTGGCTGATTGCAAACTTTGTCAAAAATGGTGATTAATATCGCGAGGTATGGATTTCTGCGAGTTACGGAGAAATGATTTTTTTCTGGGTTGAAGGAGTGCCCGTAACGTTTTTTGACTTTTGATTATGAAAGTACCTTTATTAGTGATGAGAATAGAAATTTTTATTTAGTTATGGCTGATTGCAAACTTTGTCAAAAATGGAGATTAATATCGCGAAATGTGGATTTCTGCGAAAAGAGAAACCAAAAACTTTTTGAAAGCGCTGAAAAAATATAAAGAGTTAAAATTAACGGTTAATTCTTTTTGTGTTATTAATTTAGAACTTCCCTAATGGTATGGTTAACTTTTTTTTCGAATTGCTTTTCTTTTCTTCGAGATATGAATTTTTTAAATCTATTGCTGGATCTATTGACTGCTGACCATGAAGTTTCTTAAGGTATTGTATGGTGTACTTGGCATTCTACACAGCTCAAATGTTTGAGCCCACAAAGAAGACTACGATTGCTACGTTTTTGCCCAACTTTGGAATTTAATGTGCTTCTGCTCCTAAAGACGTTAAGGCGACATCTACTGACTAAAACCTTGCACTAATTTCCCTAAATTATTGATTGTAATGGGTTTCTGCTTAATATAAATAAATAATATTGTCAACGCACCTTGCTCCGACTTGTTGAAACTGCATATCCTCTAATTGAGGACATAGAGAATGTGTCTATTTGCGGAAACATAATATTTTAAACCAAGAGATTTTTAGTATAATAATAAGTTTTTATTTCTCTCTTAAATTATAATAAGATATACAATAAGAAAGAAAGTGCGTCATAATAAGAAAAACATAAGCATACATCACTAATCAAAGTATTCTTCTAAACTATACAATATGGGAATAAAAGATAACTGCGCGCAGAAATAACAGTCAAGAATTATTAATAGTGCGAACATTGGAATTGTACATGCAGTAATATTTTATATGATGTTGAGTGGTATTTTTAGTGGCGGCCTGTATTGATTGAAAATTCTGGCACTCGTCTCGTAAAGAGACGTCCTTAGCAAGACCAACAAATCTAATATTAAAGTCTTTCTCGTTCGTTCCGTTAAGTACCGGAAACTTCCGCAATCTGATCGAATTTTCGCATAACTCGATTACAATAAACGCTAAAATATTGACGTTTCGTGCTTCCAGCAAAATGTAACAAACGTGCCCGGATTTCGCCGTTTTCAAATTGAAGTCACTTCGATCAAATTATAAAATTTCGGGTAAACTGAATTGAAAAATTCACTTCCGCTTCATTGTGGATTATTTCGTAAAATGTTGTTCCCTTGTTGACGAATGCGCTAGTCATGGATTTCTGTTCAATGTTTAAAAAAAAAAAGTAATATTGGTCACGGTTTTTTGACAGTTCGTAATTGTTAAATATACTTGCAGGAAGGTATTGCAAAAATAAAATGAATCTTTACTTTCTCCGTTACGAAGTACGCGAAAGTATTGTGATCGTGGAAATTTTTTTTTTACGGAAATATCCGTTTTGGGGTCCCTAGATGCCATTTCAACCATTTCTGAAAAAAAAAATGTGTCTCTCTCTCTGTGTGTGTGTCTGTGCGCGCTGTATCTCAAAAACTAATGGAGCAATTGATATGAAACTTTGAACATAAGTCTTATTTGATAATCCAAAAAACTGAAAAGCTTTTGGTAAAATTTCGTGCACCGGAAGTGGGCGTTTACCTTAACCGTTTTTTGTTTTTTTCCAAGATCTTCTTAAATATGAAAAATATCATAAAAACATTAACAATAGATGAACATCTTTTGTATGAAAATATTTTGTTATTCGAGAATTTTTTTTATTAATTATTTTTTTTTATTTTTGGCTCATAATTATGAAACTATAATAGTTACAGCAAATTTACGTTAATAATAATTGTAGAGAATGCCAAAATAAACAACTTATAAAGAATAAGTTTTTTTCGAAATCTCTTTAGTTTTTGAGTATACTGAGTTTTTGAATTTGCTAGATAATTTTTCCACGTTTCATAATTTTGACGTTTTAAACGTCAGTTTCATCCGAGTCTACGAAACGTTCGATGATCATTTAAAATAAACCATGAAAGCGTAAATATAAATGATACCATCAAGACGGAGAAAGTAACATGATGGCCACTTAACAATTTTTTCTGTCCTTCTTGAGTTTCGATTCTTTTAAATGCCACCCATGGATTAATGAGTTGCTCGATAGAAAACAAACATTCTTATTAATTTTCACAACTTTTTGGCACTTGCAGAAAGGCATTACATAAATAAATTACTTTTGGTGGACGCGCCGGGAAATATATGGCTGAAAATGTATTACTCATTATTTTTACCGAGTGTACATTAAGAATTCGATAAAACGTTAGTCTGGTGGTCCCGCTATCGATTTTATATTCGGCGTATATTGTACCAGAGGGGAGGAAATTTGTGTGTTTCAACTGATGCGGAATACTTTCTCAAGAGTGGAGCAGCTAGAGGGGTTTATGGTAACAGTTTTATGATGCACTGCGGCGGTGCTCGTAATATTTTTAAAAGGTCAGACGACATCAATTGAAGCTATTAAGTGTTATGTATGTGGACGCAGCACACTATTAAGCCGTTTAACTTTTTACGACTTCATTTTGTTCACCGAAATATCAACGAATGTGAAGTACTCGTTATCAGAAAAAATACATAGTTGTGCTAGTCGTACCTAATTTATTAATTCTACGCGAGTTTGTTATATTTAAATATAAATTTCTGCTTTTATAGCGGTGTTTAACGTTCCTTGCCCCCTTCAAACAGTTAATCACGGGTGGCTACTCGAAGTGGGGGCGGCGTTAAATATTTCAGGGCAAGGGCGTGTTGTAAATCTGGACGACGACTATTTAAATTCTACACTCGGTGCATGCCAACAAATTTGAATGCTTAGTAGATCCTACATATCTGCATTGTTGATAAATACAAACACGTATCGTATGTGACCTTAAAATTAGCCAAAAATAGGTTTTTAATTATTTTGACCATGTTCTACCACTCGGAAAATTCTGAAAAAAATCGCACATATTAAGAAACAATAGACACCCATCATATATTTTTTCTAGAGGTGCATCGTTTAACGTAGCTGAAATAATCGCTATTTAGTGATATTTTATATTGCCAAAATTCGAATTTCCCGCCAAAATTCCCGTTTTATAAAAATGCATTAGATAATATTGTTATCTTGCGGTACTGACACCCATCGAAAGTCAAAAGTTAGTTGAATGCGCAGGAGGAATTAAAAGCCAAAAAAACACGTTTTTGACTATAGCAAGGGATTTTGTCGAATATGATTTTTTTATGATCTTAAATATTATTTTTAGTCTCCCAGCTCATTTCGTTTAGGGGCACTTTTGACGATCATATTCCGCTATACCCTTTACCACTTCTCGTCCCGCCAGATCGGTTCAGAATCGTCTCTTAACAAAACTCGCACTTGTAAAGTCCGTAAAACACCTCCCATTAAAAATTCTCATTTCAGTACGTGTTCTCGACTTCAAACCGCCGTATTTGTTGCGAGATTACAAAGTACCCCACCCACACACAAAAAACGAGACTGCCCCGTACATACTCCGGGGAGCGCACGTGAGATCGAAACCGACTTGAAAAATTAATGAAGTCTGCTCAGAGATATCAAATGCGCCTCTGATAATTTATTCATTCCCTGTTTCTGGCACGTGTGTACGCTTCTATTAAAGTTAATTGAGATCGTGGAATGCATGCGAGTGGTATGGTAAAAAGGCTCCCCAGGGCGTTACTTTAATTATTGAGTGCGCGGCGGCGGTGGTGTCGGTGGTGGTGGTGCGGTCTAGACGTTTGCAATACTGCGGCACGTCGGAGTTTATGGTTTGACAGGATTGTATTATTTGGTAAAATTGGTGCACCAAGTCCCCGACTACACATTACGATACCAAACCGCTTGCTTTAAAAACGGGCAGTGGAAACAAAAAATATTCCATCAGGACACCTACAGACCGGTTCACATTAATATTGTTATATTTGCCGCCGCTGGCAATGTCCATATCTTGTCGGTGTTAAAGCCACCCGGATTTGGTTCAGTACAGCATTCAGGCAATAGATTCCGCCACTTTGGCGTTTCTACCAAAAAATATTCCGCAAATTTTAAATTTCCCGGCACATCCACCATAAGCGTCACTTTGCCGTTTCTACCAAAAAAAATGCCGCAAATTTTAAAATTCCCGGCACATGCACCATAAGCGGCACTTTAAGCGTTTCTACCAAAAAATATTCCGCAAATTTTAAAATTCCCGGCACATCCACCATAAGCTCAATTGATAAACGATCTCGTTTTAGTTGCCTGTAAAGCGATTGTTGCAACTTTTATAAACTAATTCCTTAGCGAAAGGTTAAAATGACATTTTAATATTTGTTTCGAAGCCATCGCCTACTCTTCAATTAAAAAAAAAACTTCAAATAACTCCTACAACAAACAATGTTATGTCAAGTGTGACACATCATTCGTTTTGGGAGGGGAAAAACTACTCAAAAATTAAATAAAAAAATCCAAGTCTATATTTAGAAAAGTGAAGTTGATGTGTGTATCTAAATAACGAAAAAATTTGAAAAATGAAATTATTATCTGCCGGCCCACTAGCCGCCTGCGTTAGCGCGCCAGTACCAATGCGGAGGGTCCCGGGTTCGAATCCCGGCGATGTATTACTTTTCAATTGTTTAATAAAGACTATTTATTATTATTATTATTACACATGTCGAGAGATTAATTTTTCTAGAAATTCATTCCGCATTGCTCGCTGCCTCTTCCGATATTTCTCTCTTGCGCCCGATTGAAGCCCTGAGATCGGAACAGCTGTTGAGAAATTAACACGCCCAAACAACGGCCTGATTGGCTGCCAGTTGCTTAATGCCCAATTAGTTACTCCGTCCGGAGGAACCGGCATATTAGGTTTTCTCCCGCGGAGGGAATCTCCCGTTTCCTCATTACTTCGCCCTGTTTATTCAATTCGAACGGGAGAGAATCGGCTCTGTTTGAAGTTCGTTAGGGTGTATTGATATATTCTTAGCCTGTTATTCAGGGTGTCTTAGTAAAAGTTGTCAAAAACGTGATATTGAATTCTTAGCCTATTATACAGGGTGTCTTAGAAAAAATTGACATTGAATTCTTAGCCTATTATACAGGGTGTCATAGTAAAAATTATCAAAAACGTGACATTAAATTCTTGGCCTATTATACAGGGTGTCTTAGAAAAAATTGACATTGAGTTCTTAGCCTATTATACAGGGTGTCATAGTAAAAATTATCAAAAACGTGACATTAAATTCTTGGCCTATTATACAGGGTGTCTTAGAAAAAATTGACATTGAATTCTTAGCCTATTATACAGGGTGTCATAGTAAAAATGATCAAAAACGTGACATTAAATTCTAAGCCTATTCTACAGGGTGTCTTAGTAAAAATTGTCAAAAACGTGCCATTAAATTCTTAGCCTATTTTACAGAATGACTTGGTAAAAATTATTAAAAATTTGACATTGAATTCTTAGCCTATTCTACAGGGCGTCTTAGTAAAAATTGTCAAAAACGTGACATTAAATTCGTAGCCTATTCTACAAGGTGTCTTAGTAAAAATTGTCAAAAACATGACATTCAATTCTTATCCAATTCTACAAGGTGTCTTTGTAAAAATTGTCAAAAACGTGACATTGAATTCTTAGCCTATTTTACAGGGTGTTTTAGTAAATATTGTCAAGAATGTGACATTGAATTCTTAGCCTATTATACAGGGTGTCTTAGTAAAAATTGTCAAAAACCTGACATTTAATTCTTAGCCTATTATACGGGATTAATTAAATTATTAATGACTTGACATTGAATTCTTAGGCTATTCTACAGGGCGTCTTAGTAAAAATTGTCAAAAACGTGACATTAAATTCTTAGCCTATTTTACAGGGTGTCTTAGTAAAAATTGTTAAAAACGTGACATTGAATTCTTAGCCTATTCTATAGGATGTCTTGGTAAAAATTATTAAAAACGTGACATTGAATTTTTAGCCTATTATGCAGGGTGTCTTAGAAAATATTGTCAAAAAATTGACATTAAATTCTTAGCCTATTATACAGGGTGACATAGTAAAAATTGTCATAAACGTGACATTGAATTCTTAGCCTATTCTACAGGGTGTCTTAGTAAAAATTGTTAAAAACTTGACACTGAATGCTTAGCCTATTATACAGGGTGTCATAGTAAAAATTGTCAAAAACGTGACATTAAATTCTTAGCCTATTATACAGGGTATCTTGGTAAAAATTGTTAAAAACTTGACATTAAATTCTTAGCCTATTATACAGGGTGTCAGTCAAAATTGTTAAAAACGTGACATTAAATTCTTAGCCTATTATACAGGGTATCTTGGTAAAAATTGTTAAAAACTTGACATTGAATTCTTAGCCTATTATACAGGGTGTCATAGTAAAAATTGTCAAAAACGTGACATTTAATTCTTAGCCTATTATACAGGGTGTCTTAGTAAAAATTGTCAAAAAATTGACATTGAATTCTTAGCCCATTATACACGGTATCTTGGTAAAAATTGTCAAAAACGTGAGATTAAATCTTAGCCTATTCTACAGGGTATTTTGGTAAAAATTGTTAAATACGTGACATTAAATTCTTAGCCTATTATACAGGGTGTCTTAGTAAAAATTGTCAAAAACGTGACATTAAATTCTCAGCCTATTATACATGATGTCTTGGTAAAAATTATTGAAAACGTGACATTGAATTCTTAGCCTATTCTACAGGGCGCCTTAGTAAAAATTGTCAAAAAACGTGACATTAAATTCTTAGCCTATTCTACAAGGTGTCTTAGTAAAAATTGTCAAAAACGTGACATTGAATTCTTAGCCTATTCTACAGAATGTCTTAGTAAAAATTATTAAAAACTTGACATTGAATTCTTAGGCTATTCTACAGGGTGTCATAGTAAAAATTGCCAAAAACGCGACATTAAATTCTTAGCCTATCATACAGGGTGTCCTAGTAAAAATTGTTAAAAACGCGACATTAAATTCTTAGCCTATCATACAGGGTTTCTTGGTAAAAATTGTCAAAAACGTGACATTAAATTCTTAGCCTATTATACAGGGTGTCATAGTACAAATTGTCAAAAACGTGACATTAAATTCTTAACTTATCATACAGTGTGTCATGGTAAAAATTATCAAAAACTTGATATTACATTCTTAGCTTATTATACAGGGTGCCTTAGTAAAAATTGTTAAAAACTTGACATTAAATTCTTAGCCTATTCTACAGGGTGTCATAGTAAAAATTGTCAAAAACTTGACATTAAATTCTTAGCTTATCATACAGGGTGTCATAGTAAAAATTGTCAAAAACGTGACATTGAATTCTTAGCTCATTATACAGGATGTCTTGGTAAAAATTGCCAAAAACGTGACAATTAATTCTTAGCCCATTATACAGGGTGTCTTAGTAAAAATTGTCAAAAACGTGACATTAAATTCTTAGCTTATTCTACGGGGTGTCTTACTAAAAATTGTTAAAAACGTGACATTAAATTCTTGGCCTATCATACAGGGTGTCTTAGTAAAAATTGTCAAAAACGTGCCATTTAATTCTTGGCCCATTATACAGGCTGTCATAGTAAAAATTGTCAAAAACTTGACATTACATTCTTAGCTTATTATACAGGGTGTCTTAGTAAAAATTGTCAAAAACGTGACATTAAATTCTTAGCCTATTATACAGGGTGTCTTAGTAAAAATTGTTAAAAACGTGACATTGAATTTTTAGCCTATCATACAGGGTGTCATAGTACAAATTGTCAAAAACTTGACATTAAATTCTTAGCCTATTCTACAGTGTGTCTTAGTAAAAATTATTAAAAACTTGATATTGCCTAGTCTACAGGGTGTCATAGTAAATTGTCAAAAACGTGCCATTTAATTCTTGGCCCATTATACAGGGTCCAAAATGTAAACATTTCGATTTCGCAATATTTTCTCGTATTTTGTACGTGTTTGATCGTTTTTCCATTAAAAAAAAACATACAGCGCAAACAGTTGGTGATAAAATTATTGAAATTAAGGCCTGTCGACAAAAGTTATTAATTTTTAAAAATTCGCATTTGATTGACGTTTCTCTTGCTTTATCACAAAAATTGGTCATTTAAAATTAATTAGAGCTATTCATGATGTACAATGGTGCAACATTATTATTTATAACAATAAACAATATTTAACGGAAATGGTGGAGGCGCGCCAAAATATTGCCCCTTTTACACACACAGCGCTATGCTGAGCCGTACATATTTAGGAGACCCTGTGTAAGCTTTACCGACCCACGTGTACAAAAAAGTTTGCAAACTCGTGGAATGCACCCGTGAATCGCGTTAAAAGCGAAATTAAAGCGATTTGAGGGAATTAACTGCGGAATTTGAGCTTTAGCGGAACGCCCTGTGTCGCTGAGGCTCGAAAGAAAGCTCCGGAAAATCTGGTTTGTTCGTACATGGAAAACAAATCCCGTAATCGGGTTTGGGGCGCAAATTTATTTAAACCGAAACGTAAACAAAGTACGTATAGAAAATGTTAAAATTTACTTCAAACTTAAAAAATCTGTAAAAATCGGTGTTCTATTGTTTTGTTTGTTTTGACATCGGTTTACAAACGAACGCAGTTTGCAGCTTCAAAAAATTCCAACCATTACACGAGTTGTAAATTTTTTAAATTGCACCTGCAATGTTGTTAAAATTTACTTCGAAATTAAAAAAATTGCAAAAAATTGAAATCTTTGCTCGTTTGTTTTGAAAATGATCATGGATACTTTGACATCGGTTTACTAACGAAAGCAGTTTGCAACTTCAAAAAATTCCAACTATTACAGGAGTTGAAAATTTTTTAAATTGCACTTGCAATGTTGTTAAAATTTACTTCGAAATTCAAAAATTAAAAAAAAAATGAAATCGTTGCTCGATTGTTCTGAAAATGTTCAGGGATACTTTGACATCGGTTTACTAACGAAAGCAGTTTGCAACTTCAAAAAATTCCAACTATTACAGGTGTTGTAAATTTTTTAAATTGCACCTGCAATGTTGTTAAAATTTACTTCGAAATTAAAAAAATTGCAAAAAATTTAAATCGTTGCTAGATTGTTTTGAAAATGTCCAGGGATACTTTGACATCGATTTGCTAACAAAAGCAGTTTGCAACTTCAAAAAATTCCAACTATTACAGGTGTTGTAAATTTTTTAAATTGCACCTGCAATGTTGTTAAAATTTACTTGTGGAAAATTGAAATCGTTGTAAATATTTATAAAATCTTTACTTATTTTATTATACGACCGAGATCGGTTTCATGCCAAAGTTTAGAATACAACGAAAGGTATTCATTGCAGGTAACACGAACTCAATTATAAAGTTAATAGAAATTGTTTGCTCGTTACGTGCAGCATCCACCGATTGCGAGTGCGCCGCCCTCTTCCCCTTCGCCCGCCGGCTCCGGTTATTTGCAGACGCTCAAAAATTCCACCGAACATCAACTTTATTGCACTCGCTCGCCAATTTTCCGCTCCGGATAAACACCTACAAAATTACAAAATAAAATACTCGCGGGACGTAAAAAGTTTTACGAGATTCTTAATACCCAATTTAAATGTATTGCAATTCCGCACCCTGATGAGGGGCGCGAGACCGGTGACGGCTAACGGGGTCACTCATGGCACGGCCTTACCTTAACTTTAGAGAAAGAAAATCGGCATTGCATTTCCCCGTTTGGATTATTAAAATCGTCCAACACAATCGAATATTGATCGTTTGAGAGAAAATAAAAGATATGTTCCAGTAAATGATAAATTTCCAATACACTTACCTACGTGAAATAATGTGTATAAGGCGATAATTCATTTGAATTTGACTCAAAAATTGAAATTTTGTTAAAACATCGAACTCACTGACAGAACTGGAAAACATCGTCAGGTTCGAACAGTCTTAACGTCTGACCTTTGCCCCGGAGGCAATTAGCGTCCGGCGTGGAGGTCGCAAAAAACACATTCTTTCTTCGGCATCAACGCTGATCAGTGACGGCCCGCGGGTTTTTTATTTTGGTACGGCCGAGGTAGCAGAGGTGGTAATACGGTCACGCCGCTAGCCGTCTCTGCTACTTTGGCCGTACCATGAGTCACCCCTCGGGATGAAAACAACAATGCTTTTTGTGTCGACGGCTCAAAGGGGGAATAACGTGTAAACATTTCCGATTGCTGGGAAACTTCGGATGGCAATCTTTTCGAGTACGTTCTCATTTGAAAGTTACATCGTTAAGACGACTTAAATATACTGCAGATTTTCGATTCGTAAGTTTGCCAAACCGGGTTATGCGATGGATTACGGTGAAATTGTCGTTTTGTCTTTTATTGTTGGATCGGTATCCGGGTTTATAACCGTAGCCCCAATAATCGTAAAAGTGTTATCCAACTTTATATGTTTATCATGTCGTCATGGTATTTTCGTATGTTTTCTCTTCTGCCTAAAAATTAAAAATGGTGATGTGGCCATCATGCTACTTCCTCCGACTTGATAGTATCATCTATATTTACGCTTTCAGTTTAAAAGTACATCAAGCGTTTTGTAGACTCGTAAACTGACGTTTAAAACGTCAAAATTATGAAAGATGTATTACACGCTTCAACAAGTGTAATCATTATATTGTACCTACTCTGCTTAGTATCAACACAGACTGGTCCAACAACCTCCTCCAGTTAATTAGTGGACCCACCACCGCCACCGAACGGTATTCAATTCCAACTGTAGTTCCATTCGTTTCCAAATGCACAGATTAAAACGTGTTTACATTTTGACGGTTTAATTACCATTCCCTCCATTATTCCCCCCACCTCTCACAGATTGGATGTGCTCATTTCCTCCATGCTGGCATCGCGAGCGCCATATCGATTCCCGCCTTCCTGATTACTTATTACCCAAGAACGCACGTTTGGGGCTCCCTCTATCCTCTTTTTTTCTAAACTATTTTCTCCGCATCCCCGCGCAGACGAATTAGTCTGGCTAATAGATGCTTTTAGTGCTCTCCACGTCGAAAATTGAGTCTAACCCAATTACGATTGCTTTCAGTATTGCATTAGCAGCGTGCGCCGCGTTGATGCAGTCGGCGGAAGTTCTAAGCAAAGAGCGTTGCCGTTGTCATTAAATTAAGTTGCTTGAATAAATTTCGCCCCGTATTGAAATATAGGATAATTATCGAAGAGGGTTAATGCGGCAATAAAGAAAGCCCCTGGCTGCCTATTCCGGCTGTATAACCAATAAACAGGATCAAACCATAAGTGCTGCACTAGCGCCAAAGTTCGGAAAGTGTTAATGGAGCGTGCGCGCATAGCTACTTGAAAACTAGCAGAAACTTATGCCTTCCAGTCATGAAATGCTTTCCTCTCGGCCATAAAGATAAACAAACGGAACGATCCGCACAACTTTGTATTCGGCCTTATCTACAACGAAACGTAACGTCGGTCGACGTAAATATAAAACAACGATCGCGCGCCCGCATTTCCCCACTAGAAAGTATCGACGACGAAGTTGGCGTTGGAAATCTCGAGTCATGTCTGCACCGAGATCGTGTAAAGCGTTTAGAGCTGAAGTGGATCAAGTCCAAAAGTATTGATGCAGATTAATGCTTGTTAATGTTGTTTACACGGTGTTGAATTGCAAAGCGGGCCATAGGGATTTACATGCAAAATTTAAAATGTGTTATTATTGGCTCCCCTAATTATTTCACAGCATTAGTCTTCGTACATTATTTTTAAAGCTTTTTAAGCTGAATCATTTGATACCTTAGTCAATGGTTTCTGCCGAGTATTTACCGAGATATTTGCAAAAAACTTTGCAATTATTTTCAATTAAAAACAAAGGTTTGCCATGAAATCATAATGGCGGATATTTCATTTTGTTCTAAAAAGTGACAGTAGATGTCACGTTACGATTTACAACCGGCCGTGTATTCTACACAAGAAAAAGTATTTATGATTATTAAATGGTACTATTTAAGAAGTGAACGTGATTTGTTTAGTGTTTTGAAGAAGGCAATACCCAGCAAGTAAAAGTAGTATTCAACGAGTTTTAAAAATAATGTAAGTAAACCTATAATTAAGGGAGTCAATTTCAAATGTAGAAAGTAAAGTAATAATTATTCTTTAAATAGTACTTTTGCCGGATATTACCTACTCCGGAAATTCACCTAAAGTTCTTAATTAGTACCCGCGTACCTTTTTCTTGTGTAAAATACACAGCCGGTTGTAAATCGTAACGTGACATCTACCGTCACTTTTTAGAACAAAATGAAATATCGGCCATTATGATTTCATGGCAAACCTTTCTTTATAATTCAAAATGATTGTAAAGTTTTTTGCAAATATCTCGGTTAATACTCTGCAAAAATCATCGAGTAAGGTTCCAAAACATTCAGCTTAAAAAGCTTTAACAATAGGGGAGCCAATATTTACACATTTAAAATTTTACATATAAATCCTATGGCCCGCTTCGCAATTCAACACTCTGTATGTTCACCGAGTCCCCGCTGTTGCTATTTTCCAACAGATGACAGCAGTTGTCTTTAACGCTGAAAAACTTCGCGCTAAAGTGGATCAACTCCAAAATCGTAGATCGTGGTTTTTTATTTATGTACCTGTGCACATGTGTCGGTTGATAAAACTTCAAAATACTCGATTCAGATGAACGTGTGGACTTTTCCGATTCATCCTCAGACTATGTGCCTTCGCAAAACGAATCTGCTACTTCATAATCTGAATAAATGTTTTTTTTTTACTGCCTTCTCTGTTTATTCATAATTCTGAAATTTATGATTTTGTACATAAAAAACCCATTAACAAAGATGATCGTCATGCATTATTTTTTCTTCAAGGTAACTCCGATTCAAGTTAATTAATAATAAAATCGGAATTTTTAAATTTAGACAGTACATGAAAACTCGGGCCTAAAGATAATAAATGCAGACTGAAAAATCGAAAATTTCAACAAACAAAACACGAAAATACAGGAAAAAATAAAAAAAAATCGCGCACATAAATCAAATATTCAGGTTACAGATATTTTAATTAAAAAATTATTAAAAATTCGTCCCGCAAAATCAAAAATGAGGACCAAAAAATCAAAAATTTTAAGAATTCGAAAATAAAGAAAAGTTAGGGCAAAGATAAAAAAATTGAAAATACGAAAATCTAAAAATTAAAAATTACGTGGGAAAAATCAAAAATGCGGACCAAAACGTCATGAATTGTAACGATTAAATCAAAATAAAGAATATTTAGGCCAAATGATCAAAAATGTACATCCAATAAATCGAAAATACAGGCTTAATAATAAAAAAATGCAGAATAGTTTAGTAAGAAAATTGTTAATTTTTCTCAAAAATCGCTATATTGCTCAAAATAATTTTCAAATTTTTTTAATTGCAAAACTTTTTTATTTTAAAACTACAGTGGCTCTATATAGCGAGCCGCCCCTGCTGGGAGGTGCTTTAAAAGGCGAGAGACACACCGAGAGACCGACAAAGAGACATATTTGTTATTGTTAAAAGGGAATTCTTGATCTTTGTCGATCTCTCAGCGTATCTCTCGCCTTTTAAAGCGTCTCCCAGGATGTCTTTCACTTATAAAAAAAAGTCGATTAGGCAGGTGCAAATTGGGTTGCCTACAATAAATATTGTGTTGCTCTTTTTGGCTGCAAATTGGGTTGAATATAATAAATATGGTATTACTCTTTTTGGTCACGAATTATTGATTGTGTATGTAACGTCGTGTAGATATCGATGTCTCACACTTTTTTGCACATTTTTCTCTCTCATATTTTCCCTACTATCTGTATTTCGACATCTATTACCATGCAGATGTACAGTTGAATTTATCTAAAAAAAAATAGCTAGCGAAAGTCTTACCACTTCATCTCATTTCAGAAAAAAAAAAATGTATTTTGAGCCCTAACATAATTTAGAGACAATACCTTCCTTACAGGCGATAACAGCATTACTCTTGTCATCTGCAGAAGACACATTCTCCATTTACGTCTCCTTATCAGACACACGCTTCATTTGGTATCTCATTGCCGTCCCTCTTCCACCCGCTTAATACCCCAATAAACCCTATCACTGATACGCCGCGGAGTTCCGCTTATAAGATTACAAAAATGAATCGCAACGCCGCCCATCAAAAATCCGCATCAGAATTGCAAATTAGAGCATCTGACCGGCTCCGACATGAAAAGTTGAATTACCGATTTACCCGGCGGGGCGGATAAATGCATTAAGGGCTGCCTGCAGTCAGAAATGTCGTGTCGCGTTTCGCTTATTGAATTCCGCAAAATAAAAGGCAACATCCGGGCGCTAGCGTTCGCTCGAAGGGAAATGTGACGCCGCTAGATGATTTCGCGACTTTATTAAAAGGGAGAAAATAAGGGCGGCACGCGAAATTGCTACCCCTTTCGGCACGGGGCGGTGTTTATGCACCCGAGTGTACATAAATCGATCGCTATCAATCCCTTTTCATTGTGCGGCCCGTGTTTATCCGACCGTTACAGCCGGAATACATCCTTGATCTGATTTCGTTTCAGGGTTGACGTGTTTCAGAGATGTTCAAAATAAACCCGAGAAAATCGAGTTCTCGGGACGTAACTCTACGTTTATTCCTTCTCATCGAGGATTAATTTATTGCTTCTCGAAAAAAAAAATTGTACACATCATGATGGAGCCACAGTCGATACGGATGGGGCCTTAATTTTTCGTAAGAAGGTGCCGCTGCGAAATTTTTTACACCACGAAATGAACGAAAATGATACAGACGCCTTCTGGTTTCAACAAGACGGAGCCACAGTCGATACGGATGGGGCCTACAATTTTTCTTAAGAAGGTGCCGCTGCGAATTTTTTTACACCACGAAATGAAGGAAAACGATACAGACGCCTTCTGGTTTCAACAGGACGGAGCCACAACCCATACGGCCCGTCGTTTATTGATTAACTTTGAACCCTGTTAATCTGAATCTTAACAAGATATATTGCAATCATTCCAGTCCTGAACTTTGAACCTTCTCCTCCACTCTAGAAATGAAGTTGTACAAAAGCATCATTTCTGTCGGAGCGGCTCGAAGCGTCGGATTGTAATGAAGAAGTGAACGTCTGATTAAATTAGCAAACTTGAAAATAAGTGCAGATATAAAACTCGAGTTCCTTCCTCTACATCCTCGGATTAGCAAAGTTTGCAGCTGAGCACTGACGTTTTATGTGTGGGAATAATTTTGGATGTAATGCCCCGGATATATATGTTGATGAATACCGTACATACTCGAGGAAAACTTACAGACCATTCCGACAACGACGCCGGGATGATTTTTGAGTTATTTTATTATTAAAGTTTTTATGTGCCCAATCAAGTAATCATTTTCAAAATTGCTCTCATTTGCAAAAGTTTTAGTAATGTAAAAAACACAGTTGCATCTGTTTACCAACTGTAACAGTCGTCAGCTGTTAAAAATTGCGATTGTAACAAGAGTTATGAATTTTCAAAATTGTCGCTGGGCTAAGGTTAATATTGTAGGTGGAGGTAAAAAGTTGAGAAAAAAATTGAAATCGTTGTGCCATTGTTTTGAAAATGTTAACAAACACAGTTGCATCTGTTTACTAACTGTAACAGTCGTCAGCTGTTAAAAATTACGATTGTAACAAGAGTTATGAATTTTCAAAATTGTCGCTGGGCTAAGGTTAATATCATCGTTTTATCAAACTAAATAGAGTATTTGAAAATCCACCGATTATTTTGCGAGTTGTGAATTTTTGAAAATTTTAGTTTTCGAATTGTGTAATACTCGAGCAAAAAATAAAAAAAAATATAAAACGTGTCGACTAAATTCTACAAAAATTAAAATACATTTGCAAATCATGGTTTTATCAAACTAAATAGAGTATTTGGAAATCCACCGATTATTTCGCGAGTTGTGAATTTTTGAAAATTTTAGTTTTCGAATTGTGTAATACTCGAGCAAAAATTAAAAAAAATATAAAACGTGTCGACTAAATTCTACAAAAATCAAAATACATTTGCAAATCATGGTTTTATCAAACTAAATAGAGTATTTGGAAATCCACCGATTATTTCGCGAGTTGTGAATTTTTGAAAATTTTAGTTTTCGAATTGTGTAATACTCGAGCAAAAATTAAAAAAAAAATATAAAACGTGTCGACTAAATTCTACAAAAATTAAAATACATTTGCAAATCATGGTTTTATCAAACTAAATAGAGTATTTGAAAATCCACCGATTATTTTGCGAGTTGTGAATTTTTGAAAAATTTAGTTTTCGAATTGTGTAATACTCGAGCAAAAAATAAATAAAAAATATAAAACGTGTCGACTAAATTCTACAAAAATTAAAATACATTTGCAAATCACTGTTTTATCAAATAAGTCTAGGAAGATAAATCGTTCTTTCTTTCTTAAAAAAGGAGGGGGAAGGGGGTTTATTGTATAAGTGGCTCTACCATCAACATGTTCCACGAGCCGCCACTGAAGTAATGTATTGAATATATGATGCAGTGACGGTTCGCGGGGTTTTTTCTGGTACGGCCGAGGAACAAGAGGTGGTAATACAGATAGTGGTAATACAATACCTATCTGTATTACCACCTCTTGTTCCTCGGCCGTACCAGAAAAAACCTCGCGAACCGTCACTGATATGATGCAATTCAAGTGAACAAAAGCGGCCCCACCATCGTGCGCTGTATTTGGTCTTGTTCGATACCTCCCCAGAAAGTCGGCCCACGATAAACATTGTATTACTCTTTTTGGTTGCGATGACTAGGCAGGTGCAAATTGGGTTGCCTACGATAAACACTGTATTACTCTTTTTGGCTGCAATGACTAATTGTATTACTCTTTTTGGCCACGAATTATTGACCACCATGAATATTTAGTGTGTCACGCATAGATATTGAGATAATCAAGTTACCGTCAACACGAAATCCATGGCTATATTTGTGACACATTTTTGATCGGTGACGTATAAAATGAAATGTCATCTAGGATACGGGCAGGGCGACGGGACCGTTAATATGAATTGTTGAAAATGTTCATTACTCGGCGTTGAGTTCGCGCGGAGAGCCGGGGGTTATATTAAACTCGGCGAATCCAAAGAATTCCGACGATCCGACGCGGAAATGTCACATTTTCCAGTGAAACGTTAAAGCGAGGCGCGCGGACGACGTCTGATGATTAAATTATGTGTAATTAGTTCTCGGATGCACTGCGGACTTCCGACTCGAACTGGCGTGAAGGGCGCACTTTAATTTGTAATAATTGAAATTTAAATTATCCTTTTTTAATAACCGAAATCCACGATGCAAACGATTGGCGTGAAAAAAGTTTGAAGGACGTAATTTACACCATTTTGTTTTTGATAAAAAAAAATAAAAAATGTGTCCACAGACGGGAATTGAACCCGTGACCTTCCGCTTGTGACGATTGGCGTGAGAAAAGTTTGAAGGACGTAATTTACACCATTTTGTTTTTGATAAAAAAAAAATTAAAAAATGTGCCCTCAGACGGGAATTGAACCCGCGACCTTCCGCTTGTGACGATTGGCGTGAGAAAAGTTTGAAGGACGTAATTTACACCATTTTGTTTTTGATGAAAAAAAATAATTAAAAAATGTGCCCACAGACGGGAATTGAACCCGCGACCTTCCGCTTGTCGGGCGAATGCTTTCACCCTGGTGGTGGCAATTGCCACCGCAACATTTACATGTCTCTACTTACCATGACAATCCATAGTTTTGCAGTTTATCACTAGATGTCACTTCAACAAAGCCTCGCTAATTAATTCCTATACTAATTAAGAAAATGAGTTCAAATTTGGTATTTATGGTCTTAAGAAGCTCCCCGTCAATAATAATTTTGAAAAAAATTTTTTTTTCAAATTTAAAAATCCAGCGCTGAAAGGGTTAAGCTGTTGCAACTTAAAAATAGTTTCTTTCGTATTTAATTAATGAATTAACAGTTATAATATCCGGCGGATTAATTATTTTAATTAAAAGTAAGCCACGCATTGCATGCAAACGAATATTTTGAATCCGCGGGTTTATTCGGGTGCGAAAACGTAAATCCTTTGTCAAATATTTCCCGCGCCGCGAATGTCCCCCCGGTGAGGTTCGCCCGTGACGTGCATACGCGGACTAATTAATGAAAATATTTGCCAATTAGTCTGTTGCGCGCTCGCAAACACACTAGGATTATTATTTCCGCGCCGGTTATTTTCCATTTTTAAAATGCCAAAGGGCGGCCACAGTTCATTTCGGTCGCCGTCGCATCGCTTGTTGCCGCGACCATTTTGCTCACCTAATTCGAAAACGGAAAAAAAAGAACCATTTTGCTCACCTAATTCGAAAACAGATTTATTCTCACGAAAGAAAAATGATGAAAAACTATGTATGGGGTGTTTGGTGTATGTTAAATGGGTCCAATATTGTGAGATTAACTGTGATGGCCTTATATTAACACCAGAGTGATTTGAGTGCCTAGGCACTGTCGTTCCGCAGCAAAATGTGCGCGCCGTCGTATCAGGCGATACGCGTGGTGCGTGCGCAATCCTGCAGGTCAAGTAATCGACACTCATCATTGGCGATTTGCTTAAAATCAGATGCAGTATTTTCTCTCGGCTTTAAGGGGGTAAGTGCCGCGTCGAAAATCGATGCATTTTTGATGGTCAGCATATACATAATTCTGAAGTTGATATCAAATATTAAGAAATGATATTTTGCACATTTAGAGAGAAAGGGTTAAACTAGCCAGGGAAGTAGTTGTTTCAATAAGTTATTTGTTTATAGTCTTAGTAAGACTTAATTTTGCTTGCAGAATTACGAACAGGTTGAATATTTATATATTCAGGCTATATTTCGTTTTTTGAATTTTGTTAAACTATTCGTCTATAGAATTTGATTTTTTTTTTATCATCAGACAAACTGTATAATTTGTCCTGAAAATTACCAATATTGGATGGATATCTGGAGCTTTTCTCTGCAAAAAAACTAAAAATGTAATGCTACAGAAAAATAGTATATACCTTTGAAAACAATATGTACGTAATAAAATTGTCATTAGTTATCAAATAAAGTCGCAAAAACGTAAGAGCTGCACCTCTACAAACAAGAATTTGCTTCATTTTCGCCGTTGTAATGAACGCCACCTGCATGAAACATTTTGTATCAACCCTGGAGGCGTGTACAAACAAATTTACGTAAAATTTCAGGCCCAAGATTGTGGCGAATATCATTTTCTATTAGACGATTCTGGTCTAACTCTGGCGCGAGACACTTACCGCATTAACAAGCTAGTGTTACCGTCGTTCCGCAGCAAAATGTGCGCGCCGTTGTATCAGGCGATACGCGTGGTGCGTGCGCAATCCCACAAGTCAAGTAATCGACACTAGTCATGGGCGATTTTCTTAAAATCACACGCAGTATTTTCTCTCGGCTTAACAAGCTGGTGTTGCCGTCGTTTCGCAGCAAAATGTGCGCGCCGTTGTATCAGGCGATACGTGTGGTGCGTGCACAGTCCTACAGGTCAAGTAATCGACACTAATCATAGGCGCTTTATTTAAGATCCCACACAGTATTTTCTCTCGGCTGCAACATGCTGGTGTTACCCAGACTTTTATTTACCTATTCCTGTCTGCACTGCTGGAGTCCTACAAGCTCATTTTTTGAAAACTTAACCCTTCCGGCCCTTACTATGACAATCCATATTTTTACTGTTTATCACTAGATGTCACCTCACTAATTAATTCCTATACTAATTAATCAAATCAGTTCAAATTTGGTATTTATGGTCTTAAGAAGCTCCCCATCAATAATAATTAACAAAACAATTTTTTTTTTCAAATTTTAAAATCCAGTGCTGAAAGGGTTAACGAATGATCAATACTAATGTAATACATCTTAATAATAATAATGATGTTTAAAAAAAATAAAACAGTCCCAACAAAACGTGGTTGATGTACAAAGCTGACCTGCACAATCGCAATTTGTTGAATTTGTTCAGCACCCGGTAAATCACTTTAATAAATAAATATTGTTTCAGTCACTTCCGCTTCAAATGTTCCGCAATTAACATAATAATTGTTAAGGTAAACATCACGTCTGCGATGTGTGTGTGTGTGCGTGTCTCTGATGAGCTGGATTCAGCAGCGGCGCCGAAGGTAAAGGAGTCACGTGGTGTATATATGCTCGTGGTTATTAGGTGTCGTCGTGTTGTAATGAGAGGATCCTTTGTAGGGCCAGAATATACTATTCTCGGTTAGTTAGGTTTAACCCCGGTCCCGGGATGATAAGGGCTTGTGGTGCGGTGGAACGTTCTCGTTCTCACTAATGTGGCTATACGGCAATGCACGAACCGCTGGTTCGATTCGGGGTTTCTACACATCATTGGAAAGATTCCTTCAAGACGCCTCGGAAAATGTACTTTCGCAAGAACAAATGTCAATTTTAAGCCCGTGACGCGTCAGCAAAGAAAACTCGGAAATGGAAAAAATCGAAAAATGCAACTTTTTTTAATAATATCGTAGACCCTTGAAGTATACCTTCTTTTTCATCAGAAAAACGAGAGAAATTGATTGGCGTTGGAAAATTTCAACTATCGTCAATAGCAAAAAAAATAGCTTGTCGCCATGAACATTTTCAAAAAAAGTCGATTTTTCAAACTTTGATCAGCTGTAGCGGCTAAACGAAAACTCCAAATTGAACGCGGTTTTCAAATCTGTGCTCCTCGTGTGCTGATTAGTCGGATTTAATTAAAATTGGCGATAAAATTTTTTTGACGAAAATCTGAAAAACTACCCAAGGGTCCCCCCTTCTTACTTTTTCTCAAAAATTGGCTTTGAAATGATTTCCTGAAGAAACCGCTGCTTCGATTCGGGGTTTTTACACATCATTGGAAAGATCCCTTCAAGACGCCTCGGAAAATGTACTTTCGCAAGAACAAATGTCAATTTTAAGCCCGTGACGCGTCTGCAAAGAAAACTCGGAAATGGCAAAAATCGAAAAAATCAACTTTTTTAATAATCATCGTAGACCATTGAAGTATACCTTTTTTTCATCAGAAAGACGAGAGAAATTGATTGCCGTTAAAAAATTTCAGCTAACTTCAATAGCAAAAAAATTAGTCAGTTACCGTGACCATTTTAGAAAATAAAAAAATAAATTGATTTTTCAGACTTTGATCGGCCGTAGCGGCCAAACGAAAACTCCAAATTGAACGCGGCTTGCAAATCTGAGCTCCTCGTACGTCAATTAGTCGGATTAGAGATTTTTAATTTTTGATGAAAACGTGAAAAAAGACACGAGTAAACCCCTTAAAACTTTGTGAAAAAAAGCAACTTTCTTAATATTCATCGCAGACCATTGAAGTATACCTCCTTTTTCATCAGAAAAACGAGAGAAATTGATTGGCGTGAAAAAATTTCAGCCATCTTCAATAGCAAAAAAATTAGCTAGTCACCATGAACATTTTAGAAAATTAAATAAATTAATTGATTTTTCAGACTTTGATCGGCCGTAGCGGCTAAACTAAAACTCCAAATTGAACGCGGTTTGCAAATCTGTGCTCCTCGTGTGCTAATTAGTCGAATGTAATTAAAATTGGCGATTAAAATTTTTTGACGAAAACCTGAAAAACTACCCAAGGGTCCCCCCTTCTTACTTTTGCTCAAAAATTGGCTTTGAAATAATTTCCTGAAGAAACCGCTGGTTCGATTCCGGGTTTCTATACATCACTGGAAAGATCCCTTCAAGACGCTTCAGAAAATGTACTTTCGCAAGAACAAACCCCAATTTGAAGGCCGTGACGCGTCAGCAAAGAAAACTCGAAAATGAAAAAAATCGAAAAAATAAACTTTTTTAATAATCATCGCAGACCATTGAAGTATACCTTCTTTTCCATCAGAAAAACGAGAGAAATTGATTGCCGTTAAAAAATTTCAGTTATCTTCAACAGCAAAAAAATTGGCTTGTCACCATGAACATGTTAGATAATTTTCAAAAAAAGTCGATTTTTCAAACTTTGATCAGCCGTAGCGACTAAACGAAAACTCCAAATTAAACGCGGTTTTCAAATCTGTGCTCCTCGTGTGCTAATTAGTCGGATTTAATTAAAATTGGCGATTAAAATTTTTTGACGAAAATCTGAAAAACTACCCAAGGGTCCCCCCTTCTTACTTTCTCTCAAAAATTGGCTTTAAAATAATTTTCTGAAGAAACCACTGGTTGGATTCCGGGTTTCTACACATCACTGAAAAGATCCCTTCAAGACGCTTCAGAAAATGTACTTTCGCAAGAACAAACCTCAATTTGAAGGCCGTGACGCGTCAGCAAAGAAAACTCGAAAATGGAAAAAATCGAAAAAATCAACTTTTTTAATAATCGTAGACCATTGAAGTATACCTTTTTTTTCATCAGAAAGACGAGAGAAATTGATTGCCATTAATAATTTTCAGCTATCTTCAATAGCAAAAAAATTAGCTAGTCACCATGAACATTTTAGAAAATTAAATAAATTAATTGATTTTTCAGACTTTGATCGGCCGTAGCGGCTAAACGAAAACTCCAAATTGAACGCGGTTTGCAAATCTGAGCTCCTCGTACGTCAATTAGTCGGATTCAGTTAAAATTGGTGATTTTTAATTTTTGACGAAAATATGAAAATCTACCCAAGGGTACCCCCTTCTAACTTTTTCTCAAAAATTGGCTTTGGAATAATTTTCCGAAGAAACCACTGGTTCGATTCCGGGTTTCTACACATCACTGGAAAGATCCCTTCAAGACGCTTCAGAAAATGTACTTTCGCAAGAACAAACGTCAATTTGAAGGCCGTGACGCGTCAGCAAAGAAAACTCGAAAATGGAAAAAATCGAAAAAATCAACTTTTTTAATAATTATCGAAGACCATTGAAGTACACCTTCTTTTTCATCAGAAAAACGAGAGAAATTGATTGGCGTTAAAAAATTTCAGATATCTTCAACAGCAAAAAAATTAGCTTGTCACCATGAACATGTTATAAAATTTTCAAAGAAAGTCGATTTTTCAGACTCTGAACGGCCAAATTGAACGCACTTCACGTCACTTCAGTCACGTACTCACTTGTACAACATCCCAAAAAATTTAACTAAGCCCCAGAAGTATCCGTTATTAGTTTTGTTCTACGAATGGAGAGCACCTCGGATTACATCGCAGTAAATGTTTCGTGTAAACTGCGAATGTTGAACAATATCACGAATGGGACCGTAAAAGGGTAACTTTATCTTCATTTAATTTAAATTGTTGTTTATCATATGATGTATTTTACTTGGAATAAATTTTTCATCACTGTTTTCTGATTCGTGATGGGGCGATTTTATAAAAAAAAAAAAAAAAATCATACAACACTTGATTATGTCTTGCAAATATAATATATAATATCTTTATTGGTGCAATAACGTAAATATAGTTTTACACAAGTCAAAAAGGAAAATTTGAAACAATTAAAAAGGACTGAATAGGCTGACAAAAGGGTTACTTAAATACTAAGTTCAAATATAATTAGACATATAACAGCAAACATTTTAAAATACCATAGAAGCATATTATTAGGCTAAAGTAAAACTTACACAATAATAAAATCAGAATCCTTAAAATAATAATTTATTTATGTCGAAAATATTGCTATAACTCGGCTTCTATCCAATCGATTTCGACGATCTTTTGAGAAATCAAAAGCAAAATGTGTTCTCTTTGAGAGGGTTTATCCCCCACTCAAGGAGAGGGCTCTACGCCCCTCCCAAACGAAGAAATAAAAAGATCACAAAATTCGCTTTTCTTCAAACACCCATAACTTTGTGCCAGATCGTCGTAGGAACTTCGTTATTTGAGTCCTGCGCAGGTAATTGAACACATCTCAATGCCCTTTTGTTGGATCGAGTCGACACATTGTTTCCAACTCGGTACACGTTGCCTAAGTTGTCCAAAAATGTGTTTTTTTTTGTTCGGGGGTTGAAGGGTTCGAAAAGGGATCATTCCAATCTGAGTTTACTGCCGTAAAGTAGAGTCAAAATGGGATTTTTCCCCGAAAGAATCATCAAATTTGGTTGAAAAGTCGCTGAGTTATGTGCGAGAAATCTCAAAATGCACTTTTTTCAAACACCCATAACTTGGTGCCAAATCGTTTTTGAGTCCTGCATAGGGAATTGATCAAATCTTAATGCCTTTATGGTGGTGAATCGAGTCGACAAAATTTTTCCAAATTCCGTAGACATCGTCAAAGTTGGACATGGTTTTCAGAAAAAACTTTTTTTTCACATGGGCGTTGGAAGGGGGCGGAAGGGGTTACGCTTAATTTCGCATGCATGACTTTAAAGAAGACACTTCAAAGTTTTTCGCCCTCAAAGATTCATCAAAATCGATTGAAAATACGCCGAGTTATAAAATAAAAGGTTAGGCTAGGTGGAAGAACAGTGAGTGCCCCTGTTAGGCACTCAAAACTGAACCTCACCCTTTTCTTGAAAATTGAAAATATGATGTAACTAGGTATAAGCTGTAATGTAAAACAAATTCAAGAAATAAAGTCATTTATTATTATTATTAAAAATAGCTATCGATTTCACTCGTTTTTTTCATAAAAACATGCACTTATATTGGTCAAGGAAGATTTTTAGACCATTTTTGAATTAACGAAATATATTTGAACCGAAAAGCAATTTAATGACTTTTTTTTTTTGTTTGTTTCAGGTGAGTATCCCGTATTCCTATAGATTTCCGCATTTTCAGTTTTGGTAAGTCCCATTCAAAGTTATTTTAAGAGAGATTTTAATAACAGTAATATACATATTTGGTTTCCATTAACGGACAAATTTTAATTTTTAGCTATTTCTTAAATTCTTACAAATAGTTTCTGATATTTTGTAAAGAGACCGAATAAATTTGAATACAATCAAGTAATCTTTTTTAAATATTGGATTAATGAGGCTGTTACTTGGTGAAATTCTATAATATATGTGGTAAGTAAAAGACGTGTGTTGAGAATTTTCACAAATTTTTAATTTCGCCGTGGCTTTATCAGGCAGATGATTATCAATCATGTGCCTGATGAAGCCACTGTGTGACGAAACATATGTCGCAGTGTTCGACATTAAAATTTTGTGAAAATTCTCAACACACGTGTTTTACTTACCACATATATTATAGAATTTCACCAAGTAACAGCCTCATCAATCTAATATTTAAAAAAGATAACTTGATTGTATCCAAATTTATTGGGTCTCTTTACAAAATATCAGAAACTTTTTGTTTTATGTTTTTACGTATTGGTTTTTCAATTCGCGGGTATTGTAGAATGAAAATGTTTCTGGCTTGAATAATCACTTTTGTTAGCTGTTTACGTATTTACATTTCCAAGTCTTTCCTTACAATTGCGGGCCATGACCGCCGGGAAAAACCGTCATTAATTACATTCTCGTGTGTACGGTTTATTAAGGGCGCAATCGTTCCCACGGGTGTGTTTAATATTTAATAACTTGCGTTTTAATATAAGAACGGTGTGTTATTAAGTTTATACCGGTATTGATTAGCTACGCATTTATCTTGATTATACATTTATCTAGAAAAGTGAAGCTTTCAAATTATTAAACAAGTACGTGCATTAACCGACGAAAAGTTGGTCGCGAATTTCCCCGCTACGGAGATTCCCGGCGCAGCCACCAGAGTGTTTAACGAGATATCTGCAAAAAAAACTTTACAATTATTTTGGATTAAAAAGAAAGGTTTGCCATGAAATCATAATGGCGGATATTTCATTTTGTTCTAAAAAATGACGGTAGATGTCACATTAAAATTTATATTTATCGATCACAGGTAAATGGTTTTCACGGCCAAGTGCGTAGGGAAATTTGTCCGGATCTACTGTCTCTGTCTTCCATCAAAATTGTACATCGCTCTTTCTCTCCTCGATAAAACCTTTCACATATTTAGAGGCGCCCGAGTAGACCATACAAAAAAATGGAAACTGTAAGATGATTTGCTTAGTTCGTTTAGGTATTAATAGATGGACATATTTGTACAATTTAAACAAAAAACGAAATGTCATTCCTAAGTTAGTCGAATGTTATCATTTCATATTTCGCTCTTCAGCTGCAACAAGTAAGGTTTTCAATTTTAATTATCTTTCCTGTTTTATTTGATGTAAATTTGTTAAATGACAGTTCCGAGATTGGTTTTCCCACTTTTGGTGTGACAAGAAATCAAATTCCCAATTTGTATTTTACGTTAATAAACATATAGGTCATTTCTTGGCATATCAAGGTAAATACCAGAATTTATAAATAAAACGAATAAACGTTCATAAATGTAATAAACAACCTCTTCTTTTATTTACCTAATGCAACATGCGACACTACTACAAATATATTAAATAATGCAGGAAATTAATGGTTTTAAAAGGTCACCAAATATTTCGTAACTTCAAATTCCCATTTTGCATTGTTCTTTTTTTAAATAAATTGGTGATGTACATTAACGAAGTTAATATTGCATTATACCTGACAGATTCACTTTATTTAAAACTGAATTTATTGAGCATACTTATTATTATTATTAATGGTGCTTATCTTACATTTGAATTTCCCACAATTTTCTACACTTTCGCCATCTACAAACGTGTTAAGTTTTGCCGACAGAAAAATACATTGAGTTGGTCGTCTGGTTAGTTTGTGCCCTAGACCAAGTAATGACCTAAATTTATGAAGTCCGGATGCGTTCTTGTTATGGAAATCAACAAAATGCATTAAATTTTTCTACTATTGTGGTGAAATTTTTGTTTGCGCACGGTAGAGCTTGTCAAAGTTGGACATTTTTTTACATAAAAAAACATTTTTTTTTTCATCGCGTTGTTACGGGGGGTGGGTTGGACTTGGAGTCAAAATCAACTACACATTCTTAACTCATTTGTGCCCACTATGGAACATCTATTTTCGAAGACTCTCACGTGCGCCAGCGTTCTGTGTCGCTTGTTTTCAGAGAATTTATGATCGTTAAGACCACTGTGCACTAAGGGATGACATTAGTCGTTTGAATCTTCTGTGATAAGAAACTACACAGAAAAATATGAAAATTTGAAGAAAAAACATCGTTGGGCAAAAACGGGTTAAAGATAAAACTTGAATCTTTCCTAAACTGAAAGATTCATCGATTTTTGACCAAACTAAACCAAGTTACGACGGTTTGAAAAATCGAGTTTTTTCGCGATTTTTCGAGTGGCGCTTTTTTTACGCCGAGTGTAAAACCGTCGACCGTGTACGGCATCGTGTGAACACGCACATTAAAATATATGCGCCACTATAGAAGACGGCAAAATAACCGAATCGGTAAAACGACCGATTCGGTGCCGCGTGAACGGGCCGTTACAGTTTTTCTCTCACCAATGGATAACGATCAACAGTCTCTTCCTCAAATTACCCAAGTAATTCGCTTATTACACACGATTTTATTTATTTAGAATCAATTTGTAAACGTCATTAAATTTTCGATCATCCCGAATTACCGCGTTTTCTCGAACGATCTTCTATAAATATTTACCGCAAAAATCTCCTTCTCCACGATAGAAGAAAAATAAATTTACTGCGTCCGTTCGTTGGACAGAGGGCCATTTCGCCGACAACTGCGATATCTCCTTTCGCGTTTACGTCTGAATGAAGCCGGAAGTGGGAGGAATGCATTAGAGGTTAGACATTTTACTTGTATTTATCCATCAAAAGAAAAAAAAGATGACGTGGCCATCATGTTACTTTCTCCGACTTGTTGGTATCATTTATATTTATGCTTTCATGGTTTATTTTCAATTGAAATCATATTTTAAATGTACATCGAGCGTTGTGTAAACTCGGATGAAACTGACGTTTAAAACGTCAAAATTATGAAAGACGGAAAAATTATATTTTAAATTATATAGGGCGGTTCAGACCACCCGTTCACCCCAAATATCTCCTGAAATACGAATCGGATTGAGATAAAAAAAATATGTCTAAAAATATTTTTTGAGCCCCATCATGTAGTGTGAAATGTGAACATCCCCCCTGGCTCGGGGAGGGGGGTAACTTTGCAATATTAAATGGGAACTCCAATTTTTTATTGCAGATTTGGATTCTATGCTAAAAAATATTAGGTTTTTATCCGAAAAAAAAATTTCGATGAGCGACAGATGGCGCTATATTCGGGAAAAACATTTATTGAATTATATTTATTTCTCGCATCAAATGATAGATGACGACATTTTTCACGTAGACATCTCTTAAATAAGGCGTTAATTGAAGTCATTCATAATTTTATGTCAGAAATTAGCAAAAAAAAAATATTTGTAAAAAAAATCGTAGAAACGAATAAAAATCAATTTGATTATCAAATTCCATTCTATTCTTTTCTATTGAGGTAGAGTATGAATGTTTGTAACGACAAATCGGATTTTTTTTAATAAAAAAATTCAAACAAATTTTTTTTTTGCTAATCGAAAAAAATGTTTCGAATAAAAACTTAATATATTTTAGGGTAGAATCCAAATCTGCAATAAAAAATAGGGGTACCTATTTAAGATTTCAAAGTTACCCCCCACCGCGTCCCAGGGGGAGGGGTGGTGGTTTAAATTTTACACCACATAATAGAGCTCGAAAAATAAATTTAGACGTATTTTTTTGTATGTCAATCCGATTTGTATTTCGCGAGATATTTGGGGTGAACGGGTGGTCTGAAACACCCGGTATATATTAATGAAAAACTATAAGGGATTTCGAAAAAAACTTATTTTTTATAAGTTGTTCATTTTAGCATTCTCTACAATTATTATTAACATAATACGAGTTACTTATTATTAATTAATTATTATTAACTATTATTAACATAAATTTGCCGTAACTATTATCGTTTTATAATTATAAACTAAATATTTAAAAAATTTATATATATTTTTTCTCGAATAAAAATGATTTTATGAAAAATGTTTTCAAGCAAAAGATGTTCATTTCTTTGTTGTCTTCAATGTTCGTTTAAATGTTTTTGTGTTATTTTTCATATTTAAGAAAATATTGGCAAAAAACAAAAAACAGTTAAGGTAAACACCCACTTCCAGTGTACGAAATTTTACCAAAAGCTTTTCAGTTCTTCAGATTATCAAATAAGATGTATGCTCAAAGTTTCATATCAATTTCTCTATTAGTTTTTGAGATACAGCGCGCGCACACACACAGACACAATTTTTTTTTCTCCAAAAATTGTTGAAATGGCATCTAGGGACCCCAAAACGGATATTTCCGTAAAAAAAATTACGATCACAATACTTTCTCATACTTCGTAACGGAGAAAGTAAAAATAAATAAAAAGAAATGCAACACCCACCAGATAAACCATTAAAAAGTACATCTAATCACTTCCGCTGTAATTGAGAATTTTGAAATTTAGATTATGGAGTTGATTTTATATAATATATGTTTTTTCATATTTTATTTATTAACCATTTTTACCGAGTAATTCTGTTTAGTGCCTGTCAATTTTATAACACTGATTTTAATTAATTAATGAATTTGATTATTTCAACTTCTGCGTTATGCTAATATTTGTTTTTATTTATACAACTACTATTTGTTTTTACTTGTACATTTTAATTCGTTTGTTTCTTGCCAACTTATATTTTTATTTTTATTTATACTCCAAATGTCATCTTAACATATTTATTTTTATTTATTTCTTGTTAGTCTACTGCTTATTTTAATTGTTTATTTTGTGATAAGCCACCAGTTGATCTGCCTACTGATTATTTTAATGTATCTAAATCTTGCATGTATACTGACTTGTGTAACACGACTGTGATGAGCACCAATAAATTATTATTATTATTATTTGAATTGAATTTTTTAGTCTTCAAATACAAATGAATGCATTAAAATAATTAGTACCGTAAATTACTGGGTGTATCGTGTGTGTGTGTGTAGTTGTGATAAAAGATAAAATACTGTTGATAAAACCGTAATAATTTTAATGGTGCTTTATTTCCGCGACTTGGGTGGTAATAATCCTCGAATATAATAACTTGTGCAGATAATCCAGCATGGAATTCGTTTCGGGTGACGCCGAAACTTTAACGATTCAGCAATTATCGACTCGAGTGCATTAGCATAATTTCTCGTAGTTCCGTCTAACACGCGATGGCAATAATAATTTCCCTAGAAATGTAAATAATTACACCCAGGCGTAAGCGCATAAAACAAACGAAATAACATTGGATTTCGTATCCAGTTAACAATCAACGAATGTTGAGCGGGAGCGTACACACTTTGCGAACTGTGCGCTATAGGCGGGCCGTCTATTTTTAGACGCAAACATGTAGAATGGGTTGCATACAGTTCATCATTCACGGCGGCGCGCGCAATATTTTCGCTTGCGTTGCAAATCCAACCCGTTACGGAGTTGCTGGAGATGGAAAGGGTTCCAGGTAGTCGTCTTCACGTTTTGAATGATTTTATTTGGATGCACTTTACATTTTAGTTACAACGTTTGACTGGCGGAACTCGATGGGTTTCGTACAACTACACGCAGGTAATCGGTATCGTTTATCAGCACTCTTTTCGGTCTTCGTGTTCTCGCCTATATATGATATTTAAAAGGTCACGTCCGTATTTGTTATAAAACATGTTATTATAACATGTTTACACTTTTGTAATATCGTTATATGAATTGCGACGACTCTAAGGCCGAGTGTGTTATTAGTTTATTCAGTGTGACATTGATGATTGATTATGAAATCACCACACAGGCAAGTCACCTAGGTCATAGCGCCCGCTCAAAAAGTGTTAAGACTACAAAATGGAAATTTCAAACATAAAATATAATCAAATGCAAATGTGCAACCTGACCGTTAGAATCAATTTTGTTGCTTGTTTTGTTTTTCGGCAAATGCAGAATAGCGGGAAGTTGACCATAAAAATCCTGCCACATGTTCGCCCGGCGCATTCACCAAAACATTCTTAGATTAATTTATTTAAAATTAAAATCAAATAATGCAGAATTTGATTAAATAATAATTCATTCACATTTCCTACAGTCCTGTTTAATTTAAACAATAAAACTTATGCATTGTTTACATGTAAGTATTATTTAAAAAAAAATCATAAATTCCATTTCGATTTTTTTTGCAACAATTAAGCCGTGGTAATGGTTTCTTTTAAATATTGATTTCACTTTCAATTTTATTGTTGATGGCGCGACCGACGTTAACTGCCAAAAATCTAAAACAAAAAGTTAAAATATCCTCGGGTTACATTTTTTTTTTCTTCAGAAATGACAACTTGCGTGGTAATTAAAGTTCACAAATCTGCGCCTACAACTCTAGGTTCTTGATGGTCGTATTTGAAACCTCTCCCCTTCTCCGAATAAATAAAACGAATCGTAAACAACGCGCAGCACCACCGACGACAACCGCTAAATAAATAATATTAATGTTGGCAAACAAGAGGGGGAATCACCCGAAACTAACGAGACCGCAAGGTGAAATATTTACTACGCAACACAGGGGAGAGTTTAACGATTTTTTTTTTGGTCCGAAGTATGAAAAGCTCGCCATCAAATATTCACTGCGATGGGCTTTTCGCCCGCGAATGCATCTGCCACGACCGTTTTCCTACGCCCCCGCGGAAACGCGAGAGCGCATGCAAATGAAACGGGATATCCCGGCCATTTCGTAGAAAATGGCTCGTCGGTGTTGTGCTGTGAAAAGAACGATTGCTGTAAATTTTCGTCTTCCTCTCTTACCTCCATAGGGGTGGGATTTTGTGATTGTTCTCTTACATTGTAATAAACAATGAGAAATTCTAATTTTAATCAATACTGTTATTAACAGTTTTCTTTTCTGAAAATCTGTCGAATTATCATAATTCAACGAAGGGAAAACAATAAGTATAATGATCCTTTCAGCGGGGCATGTCCATCACGACTGTCCCTTTCTGTGGGGGAACTTTTTGTCCTCACCAGAAATAGATTTTCTTGGAGTGATCTATTCCTAATGCCAGGCATCGCGGGGGAAGGCCGTCAAGAGCGTTCCGTTTTCCACGAACAAATGTCTTCGGCTTTTAGATAAAGTAATCATTGTGTGCCAATCCGGAAAATGATTTAGAACGTTTTGTAAGTAAGTATTTAATTTCTCTGTAGTAAATTCCTCAATACGCACACTGAAATAATTTATTCGAATTCTTACAAAAAACATAAACTGTAAAATATTTAATTACAAATGAAAACGCTCACTTGTTGCAAAATTTTACCCAACATTTTATTGTTTAAATTGCTTAAGTAGACTTTTATCTATACGTTGGCGTCAAAAAATTAAATCAAAAATGCACCAAAATTTATTGGACTTTTTAATTCCTGGTATTTTGTGGAGTGGAGACAAAAACCATAAAAATATTTACCCAAAATTTCATTGTTTTAATCACTTAAGTAGACCCTTATCTGCAAAATGGTGTTAAAAACTTAAATTTAAAGTGCTTTATTTGACTTTGAAATATTGTCATTTTGTGGACTCGTGAAAAAAAAATCATAAAGTTACAAACACTTTTATGCAAAATTACATTGTTTTAATCACTTAAGTAGACTCTTATCTACAAGTTGGTGCTAAAAAGTTAAATTTACAATGTGTCAAATACTGCTTAATCAGACTTTGAAATATAAAACAAATCATAAAAACGTCACAAACAATTTTACCCAAAATTTAATTGTTTTAATCACTTAAGTAGATTTTTATTTACAGGTTAGAGTTAGATACTTGATTTTAAAATACGCTTAAGAACGATGTATTTCTGTTTTGATAAAACCCATAAACGAAAATCAGTGGATAATTGAAATTGTGAATTGACTAACGTTAGCTGCATTCTAAACGTTTGATTTACAATAAATCATAAGTAATGAAGAAATTGATGTTCATTTTTATTCGACAAATCCTCCGTAGCTATCTTCATATCGGTAAATATAAAAAAAATAATTTAATTTTTAAGTAGAACTTCCTTCCGACTTCAATAATTCCATAATTACATTACGTTACATCAAAAAGTTATACCGTCTTCCATAAAACCCAATTAAGTTCGATACATTTGCGGATTCGCAATTGCCACTCTTAAGTGGATCGGAGAATATAACGCACTTCTGAAAGGAATATTTCCCTTTCCCGAAATCGGGCGCGCGTTTTCCTTTCAACAAAACCCTCTTGGAAACAATCCCCCCTCCCCCGTTTACAATGGCGGGCGTCGGGAAGCTAGAAACAATGTAGAAAATTCGATTGTACGCCGTGAAAGATATAAATGTTGATATTTGAAAATACATTCGAGTTTGAGCGTAATTTGTGCCATTGTTTATTCTATAAATGATCGCGGAATATGTAACGATTTTATAATGGTAAAGTTTTTTTTTTTTTAATTTTACGACATGGAAATTCGCGACGCGGCGGAACGTGTTAATCAAGATATTAATAATAACAATAACTTTTATTCCCTATTTTTATACGTATATACAAAATATTAGACAGTAGGCAAAATGGCGAGGTTCAGTGTCTTGGGTTTGCGATGATACTGAAATCGGGCCAAAGGGATTTACATGTAAAATTTGAAATGTGTTAATATTGGCTCTACTAATTATTTGATAGTATCGGTCTGCTTACATTATTTTTAAAGCTTTTTAAGCGTGCCATACTCAATAGTTCCTGCAAAGTATTTACCGAGATATTTACAAAAAACTTTACAATCATTTTGAATTAAAAATAAAGGTTTGCCATGATATCATAATGGCGGATATTTCATTTTGTTCTAAAAAGTGACGGTAGATGTCACATTACGATAAAAACTTTACAATTATTTTGAATTAAAAACTAAGGTTTGCCATGAAATTATAATGGCCGATATTTCATTTTGTTCTAAAAAGTGACGGTAGATGTCACATTACGATTTACAACGGGCCGTATATTGTACACAAGAGTATTTTTAATTAAATGGTTTTACTCAGGTACTCTTGAGGAACTGTACATGAATTTTCGGGGAAGGCAATATCCAGCAAAACTACTACTCAATAAATTATTTCTACTACTCTACTGTTTTCAATTAACTCCATCTATCAATACCTAAACGAACTAAGCAAATCATCTTACAGTTTCCATTTTTTTGTATTGTCTACTCGGGCCCCTCTACATATGTGAAAGGTTTTATCGAGGAGAGAAAGAGCGATGTACAATTTTGATGGAAGACAGCGATAAATTTCCCTATTCACTTGGCGGTCCGGTTAATCTGTGGTCTAAGGCAACTTTATAAAAAACGCACGCGACGATGTTTCGGCTTTACACCCAAACTAGCCTCGAGTTTTAATTCGGAAATTACGCGAACAACTTTCATTATCCGGACGTACACTGGGGCGCCCTTAATAGGTTTACCTAATACTCTTTATGAAACACGTACCGCCCACGCATTATTCGGAAACGCGTTCATGATGTACTTCAAACCTGCCCCCGTTTTAATTAAAGCCCACGCGTAATGTGTTTGTGCGGTACCGTAAACACACTTTTTGGTAATTACCAAATGTATCAGTGTCTGGGCTATTGTATTACAATTTCCGAATATTAATTATACGTAAATTTATTGCGTCCTTTAACAGTTTTCGTGTTCTAAATTATAAACATTAAAATGAGAATGGGCTTTACACTTTAAACCATTTGGATCCATTGTCCCTCTATGTGGCAAATTTACTTATAATGTAATAAATGTTATTTCATACTTTTAAATGTTTGAACATTAAATATTGTTCCTACACCTACAGACAGTACAGCATTCAGGCAATAGATTCCGCCACTTTGGCGTTTCTACCTTTAAATGTTTGAGTAAATTACAGGGTTCTACATAGTCCATTTAGCAATGTTACACCAAAACGACATAAGGGGGAGCTACTGAGCATGTACCATTAATTACTTATTTTTTTAACATGTTTGTACAAAAAATTAAAAAAAAAACTGTGGTTGATGGTCTACGGAGTTATTCAAAAAAGTAGATTTTTTCATTTTCGCGTTTTCTTCGCGAACGCACCACGGAATTAAAATTAAAAATCGCCAATTTTAATTGAATCCGACCATTTTATACCTTATAATAAGCGATACATGAAACATCCAGTTAAACGTAATCCATTATTCAATATTTTACGTTACAAAACGCAAATGTTACAAAATCAGTTATTGATTCCGCGACATGAATGATTTATGATGTTTCATTGTCGGGGCTGTTATATGCAAATTGATGCATTAAAACAACACCGCTCTATTGATATTGAATGAATGTGTTATATTTCCTCTTCATCATTTATGTTTTCGTAATAGTTTGTTTAATTTTAATCATCAATAAATATTCCACCCTCAATATCTTCACATTGCATATTTTATTTAAAAAGGCCATAAAATATTTATAATGCGACGTATCGGAATTTGGAATCACATTGTACGCGATAAAGTGTAATTTGCACCAATTATAAACTTTCGACTGGTAACAGTCTCATTAGTATTGTCCCACTTGACGTTACCAGTGCAATTTTCATCAAACGGCATAATTTAATTCCAGAATATTCGAGTTTGAATACGTGCGCACTATTGTATATCTTCTATACAGGGTGTTGAATTGCAAAGCGGGATTTACATAAAATTTAAAATGTATTAATATTGGCTCCCCTAATTATTTGGCCGTATCGGTCTCCTTGCATTATTTTTAAATCTTTTTAAGCTGCATGATTTGGTATCTTACTCCAGGGGAAACTCGTTATATAGAGCCAAGGAGCCATGGCACTACCCGAAGTTTCAATTTTGGATTAATTTTTAAAACACTTTTTCGCCAGTTACTTTGGCCTAGGAAGATAAATCGTTATTTCTTTCTTCAAAAAAGGGGGAGGGGTATATTGTATAAGTGGCTCTACCATCAACATGTTCCACGAGCCGCCACTGTCTTACTCAGTAGTTTCTGCAGAGTATTTACCGAGATATTTGCAAAACACTTTACTGTTATTTTGAATTAGAAACAAAGGGTTGCCATGAAATCATAATGGCCGATATTTCATTTTGTTCTAAAAAGTGACGGTAGATGTCACATTACGATAAAAACTTTACAACTATTTTTAATTAAAAACAAAGGTTTGCCATGAAATCATAATGGCCGATATTTCATTTTGTTCTAAAAAGTGACGGTAGATGTCACATTGCGATTTACAATCGGCCGTGTATTTTACATAAGAAAAAGTATTTATGATTAAAAGATTTTACTCAGGTACTATTTAAGAACTGTGCTTGAATATCCAGCACATGTACAATTTAATGAATAATTACTACTTCACTTTTTAAATGTAAAATGTGTTACAATTGGCTCCCTTCATTATTTTATAACATCGGTCTACTTACATTATTTTTAATACTCATTGAATAGTACTTTAGAGCTGCATATCGCCTTCTCCGGAAATTCAATACTAAACAAATCACTTGCACTTCTTAAACAGTACCCGAGTAAAACCATTTACCTATAAATACCTTTTCTGTGTATAATACACGACCGGTTGTAAATCGTAATGTGACATCTACCGTCACTTTTTAGAACAAAATGAAATATCCGCCATTATGATTTCATGGCAAACCTTTGTTTTTAATTCAAAATAATACTAAAGTTTTTTGTAAATATCTCGGTAAATACTCTGCAGAAACCACTGAATAAAATACCAAATCATTCAGCTTAATAAGCTTTAAAAATAATGTAAGAAGACCGATGCTGTCAAATAATTAGGGGAGTCAATATTAACACATTTCAAATTTTACGTGTAAATCCCTATAGCCCTAACGAATCGCTCTCTCTTTTTCGTAACTTTATGGAAATTGGTGCCGGATTGTGGGAATTAATAAAATGATTGTTAACCCATTAAGCCGCGCAGAGCTCGCAGATAACTTCGCAAAGACAAGGGGCTTTGGAGGATAAGTGCCTCCTCGAATATTACCCGCGCTAGAATTTCCCGATAACTCTTCGGAGATAGTGGGTTAGGGTTTTGCGGTTTCGCAGCCGAAAAGCCGCGTGCCTGCATCGTGTCGCGATCGATAGTTCATCGAGAATTTGAGTGGATTGTCAAGGTAAATGTTATTGAAGTGTTAATCGGTTAAAATTACGTGCGTCTCCTGTATGCGGCTAATTGTTAACATGGATCGGCTAGTAGTTTTGCCCGCAGTCTCTTAAGAAGTAGTTCTGCGGCTCCCCGCGATCGATGGCGAAGCATAGTGGAACCATCGATCGATGACGAAGTATAAAGGAATCATCGATCGATGGCGAAGCATTACCGAATCATCTATCGATGACGAAAGATAAAGGATTCATCGATCGATGGCGAAACATAACCGATTCATCTATCGATGATGAAGGATAAAGGAACCATCGATCGATGGCGAAACATAACCGAATCATCTATCGATGACGAAGGATAAAGGAATCATCGATCGATGGCGAAACATAACCGATTTATCTATCGATGACGAAGGATAAAGGAACCATCGATCGATGGCGAAGCATTACCGAATCATCTATCGATGACGAAAGATAAAGGAACCATCGATCGATGGCGAAACATAACCGAATCATCTATCGATGACGAAGGATAAAGGAATCATCGATCGATGGCGAAACATAACCGATTTATCTATCGATGACGAAGGATAAAGGAATCATCGATCGATGGCGAAACATAACCGAATCATCTATCGATGACGAAGGATAAAGGAACCATCGATCGATGGCGAAGCATAACCGATTTATCTATCGATGACGAAGGATAAAGGAATCATCGATCGATGGCGAAACATAACCGAATCATCTATCGATGACGAAGGATAAAGGAATCATCGATCGATGGCGAAACATAACCGATTTATCTATCGATGACGAAGGATAAAGGAACCATCGATCGATGGCGAAGCATTACCGAATCATCTATCGATGACGAAAGATAAAGGAACCATCAATCGATGGCGAAACATAACCGAATCATCTATCGATGACGAAGGATAAAGGAATCATCGATCGATGGCGAAACATAACCGATTTATCTATCGATGACGAAGGATAAAGGAATCATCGATCGATGGCGAAACATAACCGATTTATCTATCGATGACGAAGGATAAAGGAATCATCGATCGATGGCGAAACATAACCGAATCATCTATCGATGACGAAGGATAAAGGAACCATCGATCGATGGCGAAACATAACCGAATCATCTATCGATGACGAAGGATAAAGGAACCATCGATCGATGGCGAAACATAACCGAATCATCTATCGATGACGAAGGATAAAGGAACCATCGATCGATAGCGAAGCATAAAGCCGCGTCCTCACTGAGTCGACATTGTCGATCGACTCTGTCTATCGACACTGTCGACTTGCGTGTTGTCCATAAACTGTCGGTAAAATCAAAGGGTAATCGAGTCGATCACTTGTTTAGAAATTTCGAAAAGATACATCAGTGAATGATACGAATCTCCAGTTGATAAAAATCGTAATATCACAGCGAGACGCTCCTTTGTGGGAATGGCAGGTCTAACATTATTGCCTTGTTTACAAATTTTTGTCCCGATTTTTTGCAACAAATATTCAAATTCACTTTCCGACATTCGAAAAAAATTTCTAAAACCACCATTACATCTGTATTCAAGGTTCAATAATGTCGATATCGTCCCTTTTTAAGTCTTCTATCAGATTACTACCGCTGTACCGATTTCTACTTTCCAGGCTTGGTCGAACCCAAAATCTTCTTTTACGCAAATATTTCCTTTTTTTAGACGCGATAATAACAAATGCGGCACAAGCAATAGTCACGTCTTCTTCATCAAACATTTTCGTTTCGACAGATCGACAAACTTTCTGTCTATTTGGTGTGGACAGGTGAAGTTGAATATTTGTTGGTCGACAGTGTCGATAGACAGAGCCGATCGACAATGTCGACTCAGTGAGGACGCGGCTTAACGGAATCATCGATCGATGGTGAAGCATAGCGAAAGCATCGATCGCGTTATCACTTACCAGCCATTGAAATTATTTTATGCACGCCTTTCAAACAGCGCCCATAACGGTGGGACGTCGAACTAATTAAACGTCTACACTCTACCACAGTTATGTGTGCAGCATAACTTGTCCGAGAAGTGAAATTTTTAATAAAATCGTTAAATTATTATTCACAATATGCTTACGTTTTAATTACGTACCAATTATTTTTTTTTTATTCACACACTCGATGTATTTTCATAAACAAGTTCCCTTAATTAAGATTTGTTCCCCTCGCCGCCGGTGTGAAATTGAAATAAATTAGCACAATGCGACGGGGCGGGCGTTAAAAACACCCCCGCATAATTGAAGCGCACACCACGGCGACGGTAACTGTGAATAATTTTCCCCGGTAACGCCAACACAAAATATAAAAATGGGAAAACATATTCAATGGAATAATCCATTCCCTTTATAGCCGTGCATGCATTTCGCCCTTCAAAGGAGCGGAGGGTGAGATCGCTATATATATGCATGCAGAGCATCCGCGTTTTAGGTCGCTGTAAACTTTTTACGGCCCTCTTGAAGCGCTTCTTTTTATTGTTCGACGCGATCTCGTCTTGAACTTTATCCCGCAAAGGATTGAAGGGGTAATTAGCGATCCCCTCTCTCTCTCTGGTTTCTCTTTTCCTTCGGCGTCCGGTGAAAATTTGTAACGAGCCGGTTTAATTCCGCCCCCGCCCCTTATGCGTGCCACCCTCTGAGAAGTGCCCGATCCGTTACGGCGAAAAAACAAAGGGATTTTGCGCCGGAAAGAAAACTCGATCGTGAAAAAGCTCGCCAGAATTCGCAAGCGGAGGAATGAGATGTGTTATGGTAAAGTATTTTTTCCGCCTACCTCTTCTCTTGACGTTTATTTATCGTGTCTAAATTGCGGGATGAAAATCCCGTTTGGAATCCCAAGTGATGATCTAGCGTTGCAGAAATGTTCCGATAGATGGCGACATGCTTGTCACTAACGTCAGTGCGCGATACATACAAATCACGTGTGTTCTGCAATCGTTCGTAAATAATTCTACAATTATGGATGTTAGCAGCAACGATAACAGCAGTGATGTTCTTACACCACCAGAACTAAAGGAAATTACCGCTGCCGCTTCGAATAATTTATTGCCCGCGAAATCCAGAAGTGTGCCAACTTAAATTTTTAAAATAAAATATCATGGCACACTTGAGGTTTTTTTTAATGAACATACGATTTTTTGAAGTTTACAGCTCAGGCATTGATAAAATTACTTTTTTTAAATAGATAAAAATAATAACCGCACAACGGACATTTCAAACAGCGAGACCATGTCGTCTACCCGCATATGTGTGTAACGTGATACACGGGGGTGATTTGAACCGGATATTCCGGCCCCACCCCCCACGACAGGAAGCTGTATAGCGTTTTCAATCACGAAGTAAAACTCCCTACTGTCGGCTGACAGCTACTAGCTCTCGTCGTAATCGGACTATTTCTTCCTCTATGAAAGCGGTAATAGAATAGATATTTTCATAAGTGAAACTGGAGGCCGAAACTACCCAAGATTTTGAATTGATGAACAAATTCAACTGGTGGATCGCCATTATAAACTTTAAAACCTCATATACATAATTTATTCCACTCCAACTCCATTATCCATTATTAGGGGAAAAACACCATTAGTTGGATTAATAAAAAAAAAGTGAATGGATCATAGTGCAGGGCGGTAATATTCTAGAATGTGTCGGGGAATGTGAATCGATGTAGTTTTGATTTCACGTCACCGAGCATATGTTTAACTGGAGCTTTTTAAAAACCCGCTTATGTTCAGATGGAAGGACGCAATTGCGTGAATTTGTGAACGGATTACAGCGAGCTCCCTTTCGAACGAGAGCGACAATTCAGCCAATGAAACAAATCCGATTATATCATATTTTAGTGTACATCAATTCCTCTCCGATGTTATTTAATGTTGAATGCGTTCGCACCTTCCACGAATTAGTAACCGTTGCGTGCCTTGATTTTTAAATATCCTAAATTGTTTCAAATTTCGCGCGATTATGTAATTATGAGTAGCACACATGTTACACGACACACATACAAGAACATACATTATTCCATTACACAGGTGTCAGAACCATCTCAGGGTACATATTGGTCGTACACGGCTTTAAGGCCGTGTCCGGTTACGTACTGAACGTACCCGAACACGGCTAAATAGGTTAACCATATCAGATTTCGCATTGGTCGTACTCGAACACAATTATAAGGGATGGGCTTTACAACCAAACCATGTCAGGTTGCGTATTGGTTGTACCCAAACATGGTTATAAAGACTAGAATAAAATAGAAAAAATCATTTCCTAAAATTGACATACGATAGCTAAAAACAAAATCACAACACGCAAAACTTCAACTAGAGAAAACGAAAATTTCCTTCAGCGACTAAAAAAATTGCAAAAAATTAATTACGCAAGCGATTGGCTTAAAAATTAGAAAATCCATAAATAAACAATCACTCTTTGATTGACTTTCAAAACAATTGACATACGACGCCTGAAAACAAAATCACAACACACAAAACTTCAAGTAGAGAAAATGAAAATTTCCTTCAGCGATTAAAAAAATTGCAAAAAATTAATTACCCAAGCAATTAGTTTAAAAATTAGAAAATCCATAAATAAACAGTTGCCCTTTGATTGACTTCCAAAACAATTGACATACGACACCTGAAAACAAAATCACAACACAAAAACGAAAATTTCCTTCAGCGATTAAAAATAATTGCAAAAAATTAATTACGCAAGCAATTAGTTTAAAAATTAGAAAATCCGTAAACAAACAGTTACTCTAGACAGGGGGCAGCATATGCATGTGTCATTCCAGCCAATAAATTACATTTTTGTAAACGTTTGCCGGAAATAGCTACAGTATTTACGGCGGAAGCACTAGCCGTTCTTGAAGCCCTTGAATGGGCCATTATGTACACTAAAGATGCTATTATATTCTCAGACAGTCTCTCTGTTCTTAAAGCTATAAAAAATTATCGACCAGGTAAGGTTTGCAACTCAATTATTTATAAAATAATAATCTCATTGGAGAAGCTAAATAATCTCCACTGTGTCGTAAAAATAGTATGGGTAAAAGCCCATAGCAATATTAAAGGCAATGAAGATGCCGACTCGTTGGCAAAAGCTAGCATCGATGATAAAAACATTCCACTCCATGTTCGATTACCATATTCCGATTTTGTTGCGGAATTTAAAAAATCCATCTTTAGGGAGTGGGAGAAGCAATGGTTAAGTTATGGTTCTGGTAAAACAAACTACAAAAGAATCCATAATACCCTTCCTAAAAATATAGCGTACATTCAAAAATATTCACCTAAACTTCTCTCGTCGACCATCTTTCGTCTGAAAACTACCCATTGTCTAACCCCTTGTCACCTACATTTTATCCGGATAAACTCAGATCCACTATGTACTTGTGGTGGGTTTGGAGATATAAACCATATTTTATTTGAATGTCCTCTAAATCTTGGAAATATTAATCAGTTAAACTACGACCTTAAATATTTTAAATTGGAATACCCAATTAACGCCAACTATCTACTTAGTTTGAATAATTTAGATATTTTCAATTGCCTGGTAAATTTCTTTATAAGGTCTAAGATTAAAATTTAGAATTGTTATCCTTTGTTTATGTACCTCAGTAATGTAACCCATTAACCGTGGTATACCTGTTTGTTTAAAAGTCGCCTTGAACTACCCCTTGGTGTGAAGAGTATCCCTTGTTAATCCTATCGTCTACGTATTGGTCGCTTAGGTCCATTAAGTGGAAACATCCTTTTAATTTTCGTTAGTGGCTGAACGGCAAAAAGCCTACGCCAAAAAAAAAAAAAAAAAAAAAAAAAAAAAAAAAAAAAAAACAGTTACTCTTCGATCGACTTTCAAAACATCTGTTCTATGACAGTTGAAAACAAAATCACAACACACGAAACATTTCCAAAATTTAATGTCAAACTATTCAAACTGTAAAGCACTTTATTTTAAATTGGAGCCCCTGTATATTTTTACGTCATTTTATGCGGAATAAAAAACAAAAATGTTTCTTAATTACAACCCACGTTATTTGCAGAAAACTCGTTTTATCAGCGCCATTGTAATGAATAAAAACCGAAGGTGGCTTTGAAAAACAATTTGCTGACGTAATTACAATTATTATCATTATTTATTATTAAACTTCTGATTAGTTATTAAAATAATCGGGTATTCCCGGCGCATTCACCATAATCGATATACAGGGTCCTGCAGGTTCGCCTCTCGTCTTTTATAGCGCAGTTGATAATTAATTTAGGATTTTGATATTTTGCAGACTTTACCTGTATTCTGGGACGTAATTGAGGAAAATATTTTTGATTATACAGGGTGTCCCAAAAAAGCGTGACGTCATGATGGTATAGTTTTTTATGTTACATGCTGTATATTTTGTTGCTTATTTGGGTGCCTTTTATGGTTGCCTACATACCCCTAAAATTTTATTGAAATCGGTTCGGCGATATCCGCACAAAAAAATAAAAACTGGAAAAAATCAGTTTTGCAGCGTTTGGTTTAAAAAATTAATAAAAAATAAAAATGGTGCCTCGTTAATAAAATCATACAGGGTACTTATTAAATAAGGTCTGACGGTGCCGTTAACCAAGTTTGATTGATTTGAGTTATACAGATTGTCGAAAATTTAGTGTCAAACTTTTCAAACTTGAAAGCGCTTTATTTTTTTTATTTTGTTAAGGAGCCCCTGTATATTTTTATGGCATTTTATTCCGAATTAAAAAAACAAACAATTTTGGTAATTATAACCCTATCGCAATTCCTAACATATTAAAAGTTATTAACAGAAAAAATCGTTTTATCAGCCATTATTAAAGAGGTGGCTTTGAAAAACAGTACAATTAATATTAAAATTCTTAATAGTTATTAAAATAATTATGTGTTGCCCGGCGAATCCGCCAGAATTACCACTCGCAGAAAACTCGTTTAATTAGCGATTTTGATGAATAAAAATCGAAGGTGGCTTTGAAAAACAAATTTGTTGACGTAACATATTTTGCTGCGGAAGGCGGGAGGTGAAACGCAGTGTGTGGATACATTAAATTTTAATTATTAACACCGTTTGTATGAAATTGAAAAACAATCACGTTCGATTGCACTCGATGCGCAATTTATTTACACTGTATCGTGAAATATTTTATGAAACGATATTGATTGGTGAGGACATACCTACAAAACGTGAAAACCGTCCATCCGCGACTATTCAATAAATTTTATTCTGGCTGAAAGCATATTTTGTGAATGTTTAATTATTTCGAAAGTAATTAAGATTACAATGGTCCAATAGACTTTACAATAGTAATTATAATTATGGAATATAACGGTCGCAACCATTGTTTTATCTATAATATAATAATCTTCTTTTTCTTTGCCTTTACGTCATCCAACTTTGCACATAGGCCTTTCCATTAATTGGAAAATAGAGGAAGATGGAAGGAATTATCCTTCTATTTTCGCCTTTCCATTAATTGGAAAATAGAGGTAGATGGAAGGAATTACCCTTCTATTTTCCAATGAAGGCATCCTATTCTCTTCAGGTTGTCTCATCACATCACCTCATCTGATTTCTTTCTCAGGATATTCTTGTATCGTGGTGTTTCATCAGTTGTATTTTGTCCTGAGTTAATCTACACGTTCCCCCACATATTTCACTTAAGTTTTGTTTCTGATCCACTTTTACTTTCTCCATTACGAAGTACGAGAAATTATTGTGATCGTGAAAATTATAAGTATAATTTTTCCATCTTTCATAATTTTGACGTTTTAAACGTCAGTTTCATCCGAGTCTACAAAACGCTCGATGTACATTTAAAATATGATTTCAATTGAAAATAAACCATAAAAGCGTAAATATAAATGATACCATCAAGTCGGAGAAAGTAACATAATGGCCACACCACCATTTCTTAGTCTTTCGCTTAGCCAGGTTTAGTTCCTCTCCATCGCTCTCTGTGTTCTTGCAAGCTTATACATGTTGGCTTTTGTTCGTGTTCATGCTTCAAACGTTCACGTTTTAAGATGTTGCTATAAGTTCCTATTCAGTTTGACACATTAATACATTTATTGATTTATTTTCACCTAAAACTAATTAAGCTCCAATACCTAAAGCCCTTGTGCACCTCGACCACTTTCATGGTTACTTTGAACCTCATCAAAGTGAACTAACATCCTGGTGGTATAGCACGGACCGATAATTCCTGTTCAATTAAGTACCTGATTTATTTAATATTGTTCAGTCATACATTTAATTCGGGCTATTATTATGTTATAATAACGCCCGGTATTATCAACTTTTTTTTTAAACAGGCCTTTAGTTAAATAAAATCAAATTTGAACTCATTTGCTTAATTAGTATAGGAATTAATTAGTGAGGCTTTGTTGAAGTGACATCTAGTGATAAACAGCAAAAATATGGGTTGTCATAATAAGTAGAGACATGTAAATGTTGCGGTGGCAATTGCCACCACCAGGGCCAAAAGGGTTAAGATCTGTTGGCAATAGATTGTATACGGATTTTTGGTTAATTTTATATACACAGGTAGGCAACACTGAATTTTAACCTTTAAACGCCGTCGATACGATGACGCGACTGATCCGCCATCGCCGCCGATCAGCTGAACATAAAGTGAAGTGTCTGACTTTTATTTTCTCCCGTGACCGAAACATTTTTGTCATCCTGCGTGAATAATAGCGATAGTTATCGCGCCAATCCACCTGCCTCTCATCCCTCTTCCTTTGTGGTGTAGCAATTCTCATCGCGACACCGACTCCATGAGCTAGTCGGAGGTCAACGACGTGGGGATCGCCCCCTTTCCTTCAACAACCCGTGTTAACTCCAACTTGCACATGTAATTTAATTTTCTTCGTCAAAAGAGTCGCCGGTGAAATTTAAAGAAACATGAATTCATGTTTATAAACCGAACTGAAATCACTGTAACCTAACCTCAAAACTAGAAGCGTCAAGCTAAATCGCCATTAAAATTGTTAAAGGGAGAAACTTCGACATTTAATATTAACGGGCATTTGTGGGCTAAAGGACATTTAAACTGGTTGGTAATACTGCACATTCACTTCTAAATCTCGTTTAGCCTTAACTGTCCTTTAAAATGTGTTGATAATATCGGGCGTAAGCATAGCATGATCAATAATAAAATTGGTACACAGATGAAGATGGCGGAATTGTTTTATACAGCACGGCCCGCTCAGAATAAACTGATTAGCGATGAATTAAATATAAAGCTGCTCCGCCTAACGCGATGAATACATCGGCGTAATTAGATTGGCATTTGATGCGAAAGTTGGAGAGACGACCGCAAGGGATCCGACGGGGCTATTTTGTATTTCACTGCCGCCGCCGTGATATATTCGGAGCGGAATGGGGTTTGCCCTCTGAGGGTTAAAGGGCCGCCCGGCGGTCAGCGCGCGACCCTCGCAGACCATCTGTTAAAAGCCGTGCCTTATCCTTTGACGTGCGCGCCACCCCTTTGTCCACCGGGAAGACGACCAATTTATTTACCCCGAGCTACGCTACGCGAGCGCTATTAAAATCTCCATTGTTTACGTTTCCCCACGGCTTTAAATCGTCTTATATTTAGGATCGCGTAAAAAAACAAACGTTTCGCGAGGGCGCGTCAAGATCTCTTTGTGGGCGCGAGCAAGAAACGCTAGTGATGCGATTGATTCCTACCCCCCAGGTTACACGCGATTTCCTGATAGTGAGAAGATGCTTATGTGATGAGCTTTTACTATTTTTGATGTAATTTTAGTTGTCGCAGTTGGCGGCACTGAAACATGACAGTTGTAACGATACTTCATAGGATGATTGGAACGTTACATACTGAAAATATTCGAAAATGCATATTGGTGAGTTCGACACCAGCACCACTAAGGCTAAAGAAACGGAGGCGTAATATTGTTCACATTTTACCGTAGGAACTCGGTGACAATCGAACGGGCGGACGCATTCATGCACCAAACGCTGGGTCATAGATAAAGTAAAATAGATCGGCGACTCTCTGTATAAAACATTTACCGCATTTTTAATTCGTCACTGTAGTCATAGGATGGCGCTGGTGAAGCAAAAACAGGTACGGGTAGAACGGGTTGCAGAGGTAGTGGGTTTCCAAATTTCACAGTACTTGATTAAAATCAAATGTAGGAGCTATAAGAAGTCATTAATTAAAATAATATATTTATTGCAAATTGCACAAATGCTTACTTACACTATAATAACAATAATATTATATATCAATATCCAACCAGCAAGAAGAACATTTTGTTCCCTTCCATTTGAATGTGGCATGGTATTTCATTAAATTATTTCTCACACACACACACTTTAGAAAATGAGGAGAATCGAACGATTATTTCCTCGTCACCTATGAGAAATAAACGATAACAATATTTTATCCCAAAAAATAATAATATGACATTCAAAATTTCATACAGACAATAAAGAAATGTACTTGTAATAAATATCACTTACCGGTTCATTTCTAGTGAAGGAATGCATATAAGTGTTTCTGTTGCAATTTTTGCACGATTTAATAGCACAATAACGACTCATTATTTATAATATTTTTATAACGCGAAGGGAATGGACGACTTTCTCTTCGTTTTAACAGACGAAACACTGAAAGGAATCGAATATTCACATACTTACAATTTTGTTTGTTTACATATACTCGGCCACGCTGATTATCGCTTGGTGTTGAATGATTTACGGACGAGATTTCAAATTGTATTAGCAGGTTGGGCCATCTAGTGTCATTTGCTGTAACAAATTCTACCCTGTTTGGCGATACTTACGCCATCCCATGTTTCCAATGCGAACAATTTATTTCGTATGGAGTGCGCAGGGCATACTTCATAGGATGATTGGAACCCTCCGATGCGTTACATACTGAAAATGTTCGAAAATGCATATTGGGGAGTTCGACACCAGCACCACTAACGCTAAAGAAACGGAGAGGTAATATTGTTCACATTTTACCAGCGTGGAAACTCGGTGACAATCGAACGGGCGGACGCATTAATGCACCAAACGCTAGGTGGCAACGTTTCATGGCAACACAACTTACACCGGCGAAAAGTTTGATATTTATTTTATTATCACTTTGTTTGCAAATAAAAAGGTAGAAACAGCAAGTCTACAATGTATGTTTTATTCGCGGCGAAAGAGTGCAGATTCTGTGGACGTTTTTATTCGATGTGGATTTTTAATTGGTATCGATCGATCACTTACTAAATGCAACTACTAAATGCAACTCAATTGTTAATGAAACTCTATCGGTGCTATTTATTTGTTGGTCGATACATATTAGATAACGTATTTAGTCTGGACGCGCGATCGTTATTGATTCCAATTATTAACTTGTTTTGGTAAATAAGTCGCGCATGTATTTATCGCGCAAATTAATCAATTTGCAATCATTACTTCAATTGGCCGCCAATTTGCATACCCATTATTGAACCGAGCATTGTTGCAATGCACACACTAATTCCGACCACCAAATTGTATTTGCCGGCGGCAATATTCTGATAAATGATAAATACCGTGCGCGCGCACTTCCTCTAATTGACATTTTGAGATAATTCCAGGCGCAAACTGAAAATTCGTAATTATTTTGCGACTCGAAAAAATACATAAAAACAATTGCCACCGACTTGAAATTTGATAAAAATTACTCAAAATACATTCGAGATTAAGAATCCGTAAAAACCCACAAACACCCCATCCCTAGATTTTGAGATAATTCCAGGCAAACACGGCGTAAACTGAAAATTCATAATTATTTTGCGACTCGAAAAAAAATATAAAAACAATTTCCACCGACTTGAAATTTGATAAAAATTACTCAAAATTAATTCAGGATTAATAATCCGTAAAAATCCGCAAACGCCCCATCCCTAGATTTTGAGATAATTCCAGGATACTACCGGCGCGCTCCTGTAATCACAGACCAAAGCGTGCTTAGTAATTGGGGGTGAATTAGGCCTTGAGAAATACAGATTTTATTTATTTATTACTTTACTATTAGTTGTTTATGTTCCTGCGGCAAAACAGTCATCGCAAAACGATTTTCGATAAAGGTTATCGCGCCGCACAATGTTTTAATGGGCGTAATGAAATCGTTACGAGTTGGCAACCTTGACTCACGACCCGAAGGACTTCTGGCCTCTCTCCGGAGGTCGGGGATCACGGGATCCCGACCCGCGACCCTGTTATATCATCAAACTGCTGACCCCGTAAAATTGAGTTCAACGCTAAATAAAAACAATTTGTTGTCGGTTACGCGGGCCGGTTGTTTACGGCCGCCTCTACGAATTATCTCGTTAATGTTTATTAAAGAGAGATGTGCGGTTATATGTTTAGTTCACTTTCGCTAATTAAATAATGTGTGTCGCTTTTACAGTGTGATTTTAAATGCAGGACCGCGTGCCGTGCTCGCGTATGCAACGCTCTATAGACAGCAGTGAATAATAAGTTGCCTAACTCAAAGTATGGTAAATAAATATCTATAGACCTTTGACTATATACTAATGGACTGCTATTCCCCCTCCATTTCCCATATGATCACTGCGCCAAAAGTTGTCCACAAGCTGGAGCCCGATATAAGTCCCGCCCCGGAGCCGAAAATGGAGCGTAATTTAAAAACCGGAAAGCAAAAAAAATATTTCTCGATGTATTCATCAGCAACGTGGAGAATGCAAATGCGGGCATATTTCGGCAACTCGGGTCCACTTTTCTGCCTGTTCTTTACAAGCAAAGCATCAACCCATAATTTGCGAAGTTCCGGATTTGATGGAAATCTAATTCAGAATTTTAGGTTATAACTCAAAAGTCAACTGACGTGTACATCAGCTGACGAGTATTATAACCGCGTTGGCATATATACGTGGACGTATTGCAGCCTTTGGCATAGCAATATTTTGACATAGTTTGAATATTTGACAATATAAATGTTTATATATTCAAAGGTGTGAATAAATTGCAGGGTATCACAATATGCAATGCGAGCTCATAGAGTCATATGTCATAGACACAAAATAACTACCAATTTAGTAACATACCGCAACCATTTAGGGTCGCGCCGCGCCACCGTTGCTTGGAGACACACATGAAGTGGCGCTAGCAGTCCATTAGTATATAGTCAAAGGTTCAACGCCAACGACACTAATGACATTTAATGAGATAAAATTTGGTAGAAGGAATGAAGGTTTGATCATATTTTCCTAAAGTTGACCTTGGATCCAGTCAGGAATAAAAATTCACCCTTTATATTAACTGAAATCATCGGCTTTAACTTAGCAAATCACTTGCACACAATTATATACAGTGACTGTATGGGGTCAATGATTGACCCACTGTTGCTGGGATAATCCATGACGAATGCCTAAAGAAACAATCACAGAAACTTGTCATGAGTTAAGAGAGAAAAGAAATATTGAACTCAAAGAAAAACAAATATCGTATCTGTCAAAAATGTCAAACATTATCATGCTAACTTCAGATGATACTGGTAGCAAAAGATCGATTGTTCATTCGCAGTACATAAAGAGCAACTCTCTCCACACATTAGAATTATTGGCGGTGATAGGTAAATCAGTTCAATCCGTGGTGTTTTTATAACTTCCCGCTGTACTGCAACTTGGACACACTACAGGCATCGTCTCTATGTCGTTTTCGTTAGGGCGGTTCTCCTTCTCTCTCTACATATTGAAATTGTTGGCGGTAATAGTTGAATAAATTAAATCCGTGGTGTTCTTATAACTTCATGTCATACTCCAATGATATAGGCAGTCTTGTCAAATAAAAACCATTCTTTTATTTTTTTTCAGGACTCTCCCAAAGTTCAAAAGTCCCCGGATCCACCAACGGAAGCACCAAACAACGTTCAACCACCGGTCACGCCGTACCGGGTCCAGGTCCGGGAACCCAGGGGAGTCAAAGTGCCTCGCATTCGTTCGCGGCTGCACTGAGGAACCTCGCGCAGCAGTCCGTGCCCGGCACGGAGCATGCGTCCACAACACCATCTACTGCCAACGATACTCATCGTGTTAGGGAACCATGTAAGTTGCTCATTTATTAATAGTGGATTTATCGGGCAATAGTTATTTAACTTTTTCTGTGGTGCTCACTTGTGATGTGTTCTGTAGCTGGTTAATGTTATCACAGAAAAGTGAGGTTATGTAACGACTGAACTCCTGTTACACAAATCAGCACAAGGGAAAAAATTTAATAACCGAGGTCCGTAAAGGTGAATATAGACTAGAGCATTTACTAGTAACGGAACAACGAGCCGCTCTATGATATGTTCTAGTGCAGTGATTCCCAAAGTGGGCGCCACCGCCCCCTAGTGGGTGTTGCAGCGATTCAGGGGGGCGCTGATGGCCACAGGTGCATTTGGGGGCAGTGATAATACAAAAGAAAGAAGAGTGAAGCGTGGGTTCAGTGCGTTTTATTAACAAAAAAAAAAACAATTGCAAATAGTCAATCTTGGTGATCCCATTAATTGCTTTAAAAATAAAAAAAATAAAAATTCCAGTGGGCGTTAAGTAATATTTTTTCTGGAAAGAGGGCGGTAGGTCAAAAAAGGTTGGGAACCACTGTTCTAGTGTATCACCCTCACAAACCAGACGTCGAGCATGCTCGCCGTTTTGTTACAAACTAAATTGCACAAACCAACGAGCGTATTGGTGTAACATTTCGTCGAGCCTTCTATTTCTATTTTTCTTTTTACTTCTAATATAATTCATCAAGATAAACGCAGCACAGGCAAACTGTAGGTCCGACATTTCAAGACAGAATGAACGCACGGTACAACGAAATGTCAACGGGTAACTTGCACGCTCGCTGTGAGCATTACGCCGAACAGAGCGCCGAGCATTCGCAGGAACGTACATGCTTTTGAAACAGCATTTTCCATTCGTTAGAATGTTACATTACATCGAAATGCTCTAGTGTATATCCACCTTAAGACGGACACTATCACTAACGAGTTAATATTAATTAAAGTAAAGTTCACCAACTACTTGAAGATAAATAAAATTGCAATGATTATAACATTGCCATAGGTGACATTCCTTTGTTTTTTATTTTTTTATTATTGAGTTATAATAAATTTTGCGACATAAATGCTTAAATTTATACATTGTGAACCTGATTTTTATACAATCCATACTGTATTTAACGCTCATTTTTGGTATTTATTCAATGGACAATATATACTTCGTTGTAACAGTTGAATCAATTGCATCTTTAACACGTTCGCTGCCACCGATGCGCTAGTGCGTCCAATCCCAATTGCAGTGGCAGCGAACGTGTTAAATGACATTTCTTTTCTTTAAATTATTGAATTATAATAAATTTTGCATCCTATAGTCTATTTTTTCTAAGATTACAATAACTAGAAGACTGATTTACACCATTAAAATATGTGAATCTGGTGACGAATATTGCTGCCAAATTCAAATCTAGTGGATTACATGTATAAGCATAAATAATGTAAAAACTATGAATTTTATAACGGATATAGAAACAATTCTTTGTTTTGAAGTTGATAAATTTGATTTAAAAAATGCAACACAAATTTCATGTCATACACATGTGTGAATATCAAATTCATTTACAGTGATATGAGTTGAGTTAATGAAAGTGTTTTCTAAGTATGTTATACTTCCTGTACTGTGTACTATGACGAAATGGTAATAAAAAAATGCAGTGATGTTTAATGTTGCCATTAATCGCTGCCCACTTCGAATAGATTTTCCCTGCGGGTTTTTAATAACTTTTGTTGCACTCGTTGATGGAACCTCCTTATCGGACATGGTACAAATATAAAAGTCAAGAAACAACACAGAACAATAAGAAAGAACACTAAACAACACAAAACAATAAGAAAAAACACTGAACAACACAAAACAGCAACACATGAACGGAAATAATCATGGACGCAGACAGACAGAATGTTATGCTTATGCCAACTATCAAAATGACAAGATCACTAGACAAAATAAAGATGGAGAATAGAATGTGTCCGGTGTGAGTTTTCCCACAATTTCAACCAATCACTGAACAATTTCAAATTGGTCCCATCTTTCCTTAACTGTAATCTTATGAAAAATAGACTATAAATGCTTAATTTTTACATTGTGAACTTGGCTTTCATACAAACCATACTGTACGTAACGCTCATTTCTGGAATTTATTTAATACATACGTTATCAATTGTATAAGTTTACGTTTTTTTTTTGCAGCATCAATAGCGCCCGAAAAAGCAACCAAAGCCAACGCCGACATGTCACTGTACGGCAACAACAACACCACCGGCATCCGTGCTCCCGAATCCAGACTGACCAACCAACAGCCGACTGACAGATTTCCGGGTTCAGATCTGAGGAGCGGTTTCCAGCCGTACCGGCCCGAGGAAAGGTGGCTTTACCACCACCGTAAGCTCGCGAGTCGCATAATCTAATGTTTCTGTTTTCCACATTAGGATACCATCCATACCGATGGCCTTGGATATACCGGGCTATCCTCCGTACGCGGCTTATCCTCACATGTCCATGATGGACGAGCAGCTGTATCTCGAAAGGATGGGGCTGCTAAGACCGCCGTGGCCTCCGCTGGGACATCCGTATTTGCCGTATATGATACCGGGAACTCCCGCGATGCCTTTATACGTACATGAAAGGTATGTACAATTCAAATTTCAAGACGTTCCAAACTTAACTGGAAAAAAATCGTTTTGAAACGTGGCATTGTTTGATTAATTAATTTCTCACTTAACCCGTGGTGAAACACAATCATATAATTTGATTAATTAAAACACAGTGGCATTGTATTTTTCTATGACACTTTTCCGCATTCATTTGGCACCGAAAAACTGATATTTCCTGAAGAATACTTTGTCTTGTGTTAGTGATAACAACAGGAGACAAAGTACATCGTTGCACATATAAATTAAGTAGAGCTAATATTGGATGTAACGGTAATAAAATAATTCTATCTCAATCGGTAATCAACTGTTTTATATTCTTAATTCACGAATAGCTCACAGTTTATTTCTGATATATAGTGCTATTCTGTACAACTGTCATTAACATTGCACGGTTATGTGAAGTTGAACAGCACTGTTAAAAACTGTACACAAATTGGCAACAGTGCAACATCTACAGCGTGACTAACTTCATGTATACTATGATAGCAAAATCTTTGTTCTACATGACTTTCTGCATGAGGTGGCAGGAATTGAATTGTTTTAACCTGCAAACAATTTTTTTTTGTTGGTGTTGTAATCCATGGTTACTGGGTAATATGTAATAAAAACTGGGACGTACAGTGGCGCTCAAAAGTTTCCGGCCAGTGACATTTCTTACACTAATTTATTTAAAAAAGAGTCTAATCATTTTTAATCATTATGATACGTCAGCATGAGATCTAAGAAACAAAATAATATAGTAAAAGATCATGATTTATGTTTGTAAATATATTTATTAATATTATTGTTAGGTGTACATGTGCAAAAGTTTCCGGCCACTTTGTACTACGAGGAAAATTATAGTAGACTTTAATTAAATTTTTATGTTAATATTTTGTAGCCATACCCTTTGCAGCAATAACAGCCGCACAACGATGTGGCATTGACTCAATTAATCGATTAATACAAGCAGGTGGAATTTTATCCCATTCTTCCTTGAATGTTTTGAATAATGCGGCTTTATTTGAATGTGTATGCTTTCGAACTTGACGATCAAGCGTTTCCCATAAGTGCTCTATAGGGTTTAAGTCCGGTGATTGAGATGGTCAGCTTAAAACTCTCACTTATGAAGCAGAAAACCAATGTTTTAACAACTTGGATGTGTGTTTGCTGAAATATCCAATTCTGCGGCATTGTTTCTTCAGCATATGATAACAAATTGTTTTCTAAAATGTCCTTGTAAATAGTAGCGTTCATATTTCCGTTGATCTCGACCAATGGACCGACTCCTTGTGCAGAGAAAATTCCCCAAACCATCACACTTCCTCCACCGTGTTTTACAGTAGGAATTTCGTACCGTACGTAATTTCTCGTACCAATAGGACGTCGTACATGTTGTCTGCCATCACTTCCAAAAAGATTAAATTTAGATTCATCTGAGAAAGCTACTTTTTTCCAATCATTGATTGTCCAATTTAGGTGATCTTTGGCAAATTGTAGTCGGGCCTTCTTATTCTTTTTACTGATTAATGGTTTTTTAATACCCATACGGCCAGAAAGTCCCACATCATGTAGTCTTCGTGTCACAGTACTACGACTAACATTAGCTAGGTTTTCATCCTTTAGCTCGCGTGCAATTTCGGCAGCAGTTTTCTTGACATCCGCAGTTGATTTGCGTTTAATGATACGATCTACTTTTTTAGATGTTTTTCTTGGTCTTCCACTACGCGGACGATCTTTTAATCCATATCCACAACGGTATTTTACAATAATATCGTTCACAGTTGATTTACCTATCGATAATAGTGAAGCAATATCACGAGAAGACTTTCCTTCTTTTGAAAATTTAATTACTCTCTCGCGAATTTGGATTTGCATACGCCGAGCCATGTTTATGCTCCCACTACCTTATATGAACTAAATGTAAACACGCAACTGCGCGTAAATACGTCCTTGAACGTCTTACTGCGTCAAATATAACATTATATATTATGTGGCCGGAAACTTTTGCACATGAAAATATAACAATTATAATAATAAATACATTCACAAACATAAATAATTCTCTTTTCCTATATTATTTTGTTTCCTATATCTCATAGTCACATTTTTTTTTAAATAAATTCGAGTACGACATATCACTGGCCGGAAACTTTTGCACGCCACTGTACATCATTTTATTACACCAATTAATTTTTTTTTTCACCTTCAGATTTAAATTAGAAGAAGAGCACCGACAGAGATTGGCGAGGAAAGAGGAGCACGTGGAGCGCGAGCTCCTCGAGCAGAGGGAGCTGCTCCAGCAGCACCGGGAGCGAGAACAAAGGGAGAAGGAGCGGATCCAGCGGGAACGCGAGAAAGCCCTGGCCCGAATAACGCCGGCCCACCCCACCCCGCAGCAGTCCCTCATCCATCCCATGATACACAACCCCATGCTCCCCCCGCCGAAGGACATATACCCGAACCCCTACCTGTCGACCCGGCAGTCCTCCATGACCGCGGGCCTCCTTCCACCCACCACCCAGCCCTACCCGACCGCGATACCGCGGTCCAGCCCTTCCCTGCAGAGACACTCGCCGCACGCCGGCATCCACTCCAGTTCCATAGCGCCGCCCACCAGCGCCTACTCGCTGAACCTATCTCAACCTAGGCAAAGTTCCATCATCCAGCCATCCGGGCCTCTAATAAACAACGCGATGGCGCCGCCCACGACGAGAGCCTCGCCGAAACCGCCCCCCGCGTCCAAACCGAGCACTAAGTCGTCTTCGGCGCCCGTCAACCACACGCCCGTGAGCGCCGAGCAGCCCGTCGTGATCCCTTCGGCTAGTGCGAAAACGAACGAGGAAATTTTGGTTCCGAGCGCAGGTGAGGGGAATCGGGACAATGGAGAAAATGCCTGACATCTCCCCATTACTTGTCGTTTGTCACTGTCCCCAAATTTCGGTAATGATTACTGTTTATTTTCTTTTACGCTTGTTTAAACTTAGGTTTTGGCAATATAATTTCACCGTAACTGTTTTGGGGCCACTTTTTTGTAATACGTCATTAAAAAAAAACCTCAAGTGTGCCATGATTTTTTATTTTTTTAAATTTAAGTTGGCACACGTGTTAGGAATTGACATACAAAACGTCACAATTATTCCGTGGTCACAATGGTTTACAGCAAGTTTCTAGTTGAAAGTTATTTCCGAAATGGGATTAAAGTGGACGGAAATTGGGTGTATTTATTCGACGCACCTATGGCAGAGTTTCAGGAAGAATTTTCTAACCTTCTCATTATTTGTGATGAATTTAAAAATACCTTATCACGATCTGTTGTATTATTTCATGAAACGGGTAGTATTCTCCGTAAACCAGGAAGTGGTAGACCAGTCAAACGTACTCAGGATGCTATTAACACAGCCCAAGGAATTTTGGAAGGTGAACCTACGGCTTCTCTGCGTCGTTTATCACAGCAAATTAATTTATCTGTAGGAACACACTGCAAGTAACATAACCTCAATATGAGTTACCAACTTAAAGGACCCCTCACAAATCAAATGGAAATTGACCAAATTTTGGATATGTTGTTCCTTTCGGTGTCCAGATCAAAAGTCTTCACGGGCACAAAGCTCGAAAATCTTCCCTGCGAGCAGTACCCAGCTCCGAAGGTTAGAGACCGAGATTTTTGCTGATTTTACTTCTTCCCTTGCATTTTCGGGATATTTATAAGATAATATATGCTGGAGGGAAGTAACGGTCGTACTTGTTGGAGAATAGTAAAAAAAATCCTCGTATTAGGGAATCCGACCAAATTGAGTGGTTAATAAATCATCTATTTATCATAAAACCGAGCTTTCGCCAATGTTTATTAGCTTCTTCAGGGATAACGGTACAAATAGTTTACAAAACCTCATAACCTCAAACGTCAAAACATCATTAACTTATAATTTTTTTCTTTTGTAAACTATTTGTAGCATTATCCCTGAAGAAGCTAATAAACAGTGGCGAAAGCCCAGTTTCTAACCTTCGGAGCTGGGTGCTGCTCGCAGGGAAGATTTTTGAGCTTTGTGCCCGTGGAGACTTTTGATCTGGACACCGAAAGGAACAACATATCCAAAATATGGTCAATTTCACCGAAAGCCAATTTCCATTTGATTTGTGAGGGGTCTTTTTTAAAAATAAAAAATCATGGCACACTTGAGGTTTTTTTTTAATGAACAGACTACAATGATGTAATGGAAAATATTAATGCCAGAAAATAGGATTTACATTTAATAGGATTTGCAGACAAAAAACGTTCTCCACCACTGTTTGAAACCTTACACTGTGTCAGTATTTTATGTAGTCTTTTATTTGGTAGTCAAGTTGTTGCATTTAACAATTGTTTCTCTTTAGTGCACACTCTATTCTGATCTTTAAGACTCTTAACCAATCTTCAAATCAATCATTGTGCACCTAGCGGAAGAAGAAATTAATCAGGATGGCGGTCATCGGTCACTAATAGGATTTGACTCACTGAGTCCAATCTGCGCCATCTCTACTTTCGGGGTCGTACCATGAGTCATGACATCACTCGGGCGCGCACCCTGAAATTTGGCTTAGGGGGGCTCACACATATAATAACTCACACACGAACATGTGTAACCTAAAAATATTGTCATTAACCTCTTCAGGGACAGAAACACATTTGTGCACGTTGTAAATAATAACGAACATATTTCAAACAAATTTGATTTAGCTCAATACTGCCATCTCATGTTAAACTCTGAAAGCTGCTACAGTTGCACATTTCCATGCAGATGCCTGCTGTCCAGTTCTACTGGCAAGATATCAATTGTTGCTTAAAGGATTTGAAACTTCAAAATTAATTTGTCCCTGAAGAGGTTAAATAAAAGTGCAATATAGCAATGGCATTACAATTAAATAAAATTCCAAAATGCACTATTTTGTTATGGCCAGGTTTGGTGGTTAACCTTTGGTATATTAATGTCTTGGGGGGGCTCAAGCCCGATAGCCACCCCCCCTGGGTGCGCGCCTGACACCACTTGCAACCACTGTAAATCAAAGACTATTTAGTTATTATTTTCTCTCCAACTAATTTCGATCATTGATCATTCTCAAGGACAATTGTACAAAAGAATTTACAAGTGGTGGTATTTATACAAAACTTATTATATCTAAAAGTATTTCGTTCATTCTCAAGATCGATTTGACTTTTTTAACACATTCTCTGCAACCGCAGTTGGGATTGCATTTACGCAAGTATAAAGTCAGATGCACTAGCGCGTCGGCTGCGAACGTGTTAACTCGCGCCACTTGGAATTGATTCATACAAGCACAAGTATTGACAACAACAGAATTGAATGTCGTTTGTTTTAGCTAGGAAGCCTACCATAATAGAAAAGGAACAGCCCCAACCGCAAACCAGCAGCATTTCCGGCAAGACAACAACAACAACAACAACAGAAACCGTTCCACCACCACCAGCGCCTCCACCGCCGCCGCCGCCGCCTCCTCCTCCAAACATCAGGAAAGAGAACATCGTAAAACCGCTGTCGTTGAGAAGTAAGTTGTACAGCATCGACGCCCTCGTGTACGGTGGCGATGACAAACGCTCGAACGGCGAGAACCACCACCACCACCATCCCGACGTTCCCGAAGAAAAGGAACAGCAAAGTGAACAAACAAAAGAAACCAACCCCAAACCGATTGTAAATAGTGAGAAGGCCGAGGCGGAAGAAAGGGAAAAGGTATTAAAGAGTGAAGTGAATCCGGCCAAGTCGGCGAATCAAAATGTCAACTTCTACAAGATGGACGATTTGAGCTCGGAGGCGGCGCACGCGTGCACGCCCGTCGCCCAGACCGTCGAGCCGAACCACAGCCCGCAGTTGCCCATCCCCTCGCCCAACTATCCCGTTCAAACGCAGGTAAACACGGAAACGATGTCCGCAGATAATGAATTTAAAAGTGTGCGTAACGCGTCTACGCAAGTACCAAATACTAATGTTCCTACCATAAACGATAATTACATAAAAACACCTCACGCAACTAGTCAGATTGAATTTACCCCACATTCCGACACCGGCAACAAAATAACTCAAACCGAACATTGCAACAACAACAACAACCACATAGACTACATCAACAACAACAACAACAACAATAATAACAAAGTGAACCCCCAATACGAGATAATCGTAATTGATAGTGATGATACGAGAAACTATGAAAATTTATTACGTGCCAACCGCATTATTAATATAAACGCGATAAATGAAATAGTGAGTAATGATGTAACGTATGGGATTATACCTATAACTAGTTCCACTGAAATTACTAATGCTTTTACTGTACTTAATGTTCCACAAGTGATAATATCGCCCCCCGACGAGAAAAAGCAAAAGCTGAGCAAGATCGACCTGGCCACCATCAAGAGGAAGCTGAGGCGCGAGAAGCGGCCCAGGACGGCGGCCAGGGCCGACGAGAGGACCAACAATGGCAAGTCTGTGATCATGGATTTCGGGGTCAAGGTGTACGGCTACTCGGACAGCTCCAGCGGCAGCTGCTGCAGCTCCGACTCGGAGAGCGAGAGGTCCGCCGACGATCTGGACCTGTGGATACGGTCGGGGCCCCCGGCCAAGCTGGACCTGAAGCCGGAGAAGGTCGAGTTTCTGCAAATCGTTGGTCTGACGACGCACGAGAAGAAAAACGGTAAGTCGTTTTAACTGAGAAGGCTGTGGTTTCATTATAATAGTACGATATTATTAAATTAGTCTACTTGGGTAAATATACGTTAACAGTTCCTTTAGAGAAATTATGGCAATTGCTAAAGGAAATCATTAATTCTCCTAAATTTCTTTTGTATTTGTATTTGTATTTATTAGTTTCATTCAAAGTGCTTAAAAATAAAAATCTAAATACATACAAACAATCCACAATTAATTTATATCGCACTTAAATTGGGTAGCATTCATCTTAGATGATCTTCCACTCGTACCCAAAGACTTCTGTGGCTATCCGCGATGCGCAGGATCTTTCTTCCAGCAAATGGAATATTTTCTCGTTAGTTTTGGCCTTAAATTCTGGCATTTTATCCCAGCTTGTATTTTTATTTGATTTAAGTTGAAAGTATTCCTTGTTTCATTTATTTATTTTTTATTTTGACAGATTGTTTATAAGTGACAACTAACTTGATTTCGAATTTCAATTGATTTTAGCGATTTAAGAATCTGGAGCTAACTTCAGCCCATGACTAAAATGCACAAAGTCACGGTTTGTCAAGGTGTATTTAAAGAATCACTTAGCGTCATGGAAACATATGCGATAAATTAGATTTCAGAGGTGGGAATAGAAAAAAAATTAAATGTCAGATTTCTAACAACGTTGAATTAATCAAATTATTGCTTCAATCGTTCAAGTGTGCCGATTGCAACATAAAATATAACCTCTTTTTTTTTTTAAATATAATCAATATTTTCAAGTCTAGTGACTTTTTACATTGGCCAACAAAACTGTCACCCTAACAGAGCCAAAAATATAACATCTTTTTTTTAAATATAATCAATATTTTCAAGTCTAGTGACTTTTTACATTGGCCAACAAAACTGTCACCCTAACAGAGCCAAAAATATAACATCTTTTTTTTAAATATAATCAATATTTTCAAGTCTAGTGACTTTTTACATTGGCCAACAAAACTGTCACCCTAACAGAGCCAAAAATATAACCTCTTTTTTTTTAAATATAATCAATATTTTCAAGTCTAGTGACTTTTTACATTGGCCAACAAAACTGTCACCCTAACAGAGCCAAAAATATAACCTCTTTTTTTTTAAATATAATCAATATTTTCAAGTCTAGTGACTTTTTACATTGGCCAACAAAACTGTCACCCTAACAGAGCCAAAAATATAACCTCATTTTTTTAAATATAACCAATATTTTCAAATCTTGTAACTTTTTACATTGGCCGACAAAACTGTCACCCTAACAGAGCCAACTTAGTTAAAAATAAAAAGGACAGACTTTATTCGTATGTTGAAATTGCTTGACTATCTTAATAGCTCGGAGCTGATTTTACCAGAAAGTATTCTACGTCTGCACAAAACCATTTATTTGGGTATAAAACTAGCGCTTAAATTTATATGTATTTTTTTTTTTTTTTGCAGTAGTAGAATTGAGCAAAATGGAACGCCGAAAATGGAAACCCAGGTTGGCCTTAGTCGGCGAACCGGAACCTAAGGACGATGACATTAATCTACCAGTGCCTTCAGAGTCACCTTCCATTTTGAACGATTGTAAAGACTACCAGCAGAAAATGGGGTTTCTACAAATTTTGGGATTGAAAACGGTGCCTAGTCAAGTTAGACATGGTAAGTGATTTCTTTTTTTTTAAGCATTCGCCCTCGCATAAGACTTTCACCACCGCCACATCCCATTATATGAATTAGATTCTAGTTGGATGTGATTTTCATCCATTAACCCCTTCACACCCAGGTCGCCACATGTGGCAACAAGCAAAAAAAAGAAAACACAAACATTTTATTTTTATTTATTTATTTTTTAAGAAAAAAAAATTGCCCATTTAGCGCCATCTGTGGAATATTTTTATCATACGTTTTTGTATAAATGGCTAGAGTTGTGACATTGTGGACTAATATTTCGTAGAAAAAGGTAACAACAATAAAAGAGTAAAAGCAGCATGGGCGTGAAGTGGTTAACCGCTTAATGCACACCCGGGTACAAGCCCGCCATCTATTGCAAAATTGTACAACTCTTGATAGCCACTGACGGCCGGTTTTTTCCGTTTAGAAAACAATTTCATATACAAATTGTGGTGCAGTACATTATTTTGGCAATAATTCTAAGGGTCACGAATTTAAAAAAAAACGAGATAATATACTTTGCTTTTTCTACAGATGGAGTTGTAAAAATGCCCAAAATTTTCATGTGCTCTGCGCAAAAGTCTGATTTACACTATGTAGATTTATTCCAACGCAAATAGTGGCGCCATCTGTTGGAAAAAGTCCAAACTGTCAAAGTTTAACGGTAATTAATTTGAAATATATTGGGAATTATAATCAGAGAAGGATTAGGATTTTTTCGCCCATAGGCAACTATATTGTAGCGCCCCCCTCCCTCTGCAAAACTTTTAAAATGCTATTATTTATACTTTAAAATAATATAATATAAAAAGCAATTTATATTAAGCACAAACAAATGACAAAAAAAAGTAGGTATGAACATTTTTATATCCGTTTTCTGGCGAATTTATTAATAATAGTGGTGGGTGGGCCCTATCCTACTCTCCAACCCCTACAACTAGTGGTGGGTGGGCCTTATCCTACTCTCCAACCCGTTCAACACATCCCTGAGTTTCTTTAAACAAATTCTTTTGTCAAAGCAATGTTAAAAAACTGTTTGATACTTCTCTTGTCAATTAATTAACAATTGTAAAACCCTCGTTCCAAGGATTGGAGGGTAGGATAGGACCCAGCCCCCTCGTTTACACTTAAACCCAACCAAAAAAAACACTTTAATTAAAAAAACATTTCTCAGTCAAATCACTAAAATTTCAAAAGTTGCAAGACCACCAATGAAAGGGATTTCAGGGTTAAGTTAAAGTGAAAATGAAGGGTGGTGGGTGGGCCCTATCCTACTCTCCAATCCTTGGAACTCGGTGGTGGGTGGGCCCTATCCTACTCTCCAATCCTTGGAACTCAAACGAAGGATTTACAATATTTAATTAACTGATAAGAGAAGTATCAAACAGTTTATCGTTGCTTTGACAAAAGAATTTGTTTGAAGAAACTCTGGGATGTGTTGAACGGGTTGGAGAGTAGGATAGGGCACACCCACCACCTACTCCCCAACCAGTTCAAATAGTCCAACCCGTTCAACACATCCCAGAGTTTCTTCAAACAAATTCTTTTGTCAAAGCAACGATAAACTGTTTGATAATTCTCTTATCAATTAATTAACAATTGTAAAACCCTCGTTTGAGTTCCAAGGATTGGAGGGTAGGATAGGGTCCACCCACCCCCCTCGTTTACACTTAAACCTAACCAAAAAAACACTTCACTTAAAAAAACTTCTCAGTCAAATCACTAAAATTTCAAAAGTTGCAAGACCACCAATAAATGGGGTTTCTGGGTTAAGTTAAAGTAAAAATGAAGGGTGGTGGGTGGGCGCTATCCTACTCTCCAATCCTTGGAACTCAAACGAAGGTTTTACAATATTTAATTAACTGATAAGAGAAGTATCAAACAGTTTATCGTTGCTTTGACAAAAGAATTTGTTTGAAGAAACTCTGGGATGTGTTGAACGGGTTGGACTATTTTAACTGGTTGGGGAGTAGGTGGTCCTACTGGGCGGGCCGGGTCCTATCCTACTCTCCAACCTGTTAAAAACGCCCCAAAGTTTTAAAAATAAAATCACTAGAGCTTGAGGCCTTTTTTGTGAGACACCCGGTATATTGATTAAAACGCTTGGTGTAGTTTCACTGTTTTGAAAACAAGGTAAAACGAATACAAAAATATGTATTCTGTCGGATATATTCCCACGTTTCCATTTCTCGCCCAATCCTCACGTCGTAAATTTTTAAATTCCAGAATACGAATCCAACTGGATGAAAGTGGTCCAGCAGAGGATGAAGAGAAACTCCCAAACGGCCCTATCGAAATACTACGTGTCGACCAACAAGAAACTCTCGGTTCTCTACAAGGAGGAATCGAAGAGGCTGCCCGCGATGCCGAAACGGCCCCCGAACAATTTCAGGCAGTCGAAGTCGGCCCGACTGTTCCCGCACTTCCTGCAGCACGACTACTTCGACCAGCCCAAGCAGGAGGCGTTCCAGTTCATCAACGGGTTCTCCGCCAAGCACCTGAACGCCGACGACATCTCCAACAAGTTCTACTGGAACGCCCACATGAAGAACTCCGAGGTGGCCGTCAAGCAGGAGGAGGACATCAAGCTGGAGGCGCTGCTGCACCCGACGAAGCTGTCCGAGCGGAAGCTGGACACCAACTTCTCGCACAAGTATTACTGGCCCGGCGTTAAAGAGATCATTTCTTCCTACGAGAGGTTCGCCAAAGGTGTGTTGAGTTTTAATCGTTTTTCCTTTAATTTGAACAGTGAGGCTTTAAAATGTACAGTGAGATCGGAAAGTCGAAAATAGTTGGCAGTGCATTTTCTGAAAATCTCCATAATAATTCAAGTAAAATTATATTTGAGACAACCTCACTTGTTGCAGTTACAGGACGGCAAACGTAACTTGCCGTTGCGCAGTGGAAAAATTGTGGGCGGAACCTTCGAAGGGCGCTCTCGATAGATTTCGTGTGCCTGGTACATTCATTTTCAAAAGTGACGGTGCATTAATTATGTGGAGGAGAGCGCCCGAAGAATATGTGCTTGCTTATTACAGAGACTGTACTCGGCCGGCTGTAGAGAGAGAGCTTTCGCTTGCTCTCTGCGCGTCTGGCCAACTTACATTTGCCGTCCTGTACATTGAATAAATGTACTAAAGACGAAAAATAGCCGGAATGTATGAATAGTCACGTACAGGTTGAATATTCATATATTCAGGCTAGTTTCATCTTTATCGAATTTATTTAATGCATCTGCAACTAGTGAGGTCTGAAATTTATTTAAAATTTCAGATCGAGAATATGAAATAGTATCGTTGAAGAGGAAATACTCATTCCAAAAGCAGAACCTGCTGCAGCACCACTTCAAGCTGCGCGTGCTCGAGCACAAGCAGAAGGACCTGAAGTGCATCAGCCTGTCCTGCGAGCAGAAGAGGGCGAAGCTGCGCGAGAGGCTCGACCGCCTGACCAAAATCATCAAAGACTTCAAGACGTATAGGTAGCATTTATTGAAACGACGTGCCGATTGATATGCAATGACCTCCGTTTATCGGACGCACGGCTCAGCCACCTCTACCACCCCGCGGAGATCGGCCATTATTTATTGTGGAACGGAGCTTCTTTGCTACAGATTTGATTGCCGCGTCGCCTATCATTTTCCAAAACCGTTTTTTTTTTTTTATTATTTCGTTAATTTATTTATTATAATTGAATCTGCAGTCGAGTTGTGTATATTTTTTTATGTAAGTAAATATGAATTATGGGACTGTGATGAAATTTTCAATGAAAGAGAATCTTTTTTAAATCAAAGAAAAGTATTATAATTTTAATGATTACCTTCGATTAAGTAAGTTTAGTCATTGTTTTTTTTTCGTAATTTATTTTAGGGGATTGAATTTAAAGAAGTTTTTTTTTCGTCAATTTTTTTTGGTTTAACTGAGTATGATATTTGAGATGATTTGATATAAAGTCGTATTTTATTCATTTTACGGGTGATTAGATATTTAGAGAGTGGTGTTCACTGATTCTGTGATAAATACAATTTTAGTAACCCTGACGTAAACACTGTTTCTAGCATACGACAACTTAATAAATGTACAGAACATTCGCCAGGCTTTTATTTTATTTTTCCATTTGCAGGTTGATGGTTAATATGTGAATTGATTTCAGTGGATAATTTCCTAACTGTACTCACCATCAACTACAAGACATGCTAAATGTATTTTACTTTATACATCCAAATATACCAGGTGTAGAAGTATGAAACCGGAATTTCCCTATAGATGGGGCTAGCCATCAGTTTAGGGACCGCATGACCACTTCTGCAGCGCCATCATCTCCGTCTAACAGTTGACAACGATTTTCAACACAGAACAACAAAATTTTCATACACTGATATATTTTTCTTAAACATGTCGAGTTTTGTGCCTACGAACTACAATTTGCAGACGGCATTGGATATTTAACACGTTCGCTGCCACCGCAATTGGGATTGCATTTACGCAAGTGTAAACGCTAGCGCATCGGCGGCAGCGAACGTGTTAAAGAAAACTGCTGCAGAATCGCATTGAATGCTTACGGTAAACATGCTCTTTGTAAAACACAGTGTTTCGAGTGGTTCAAAAAATTCAAGTGGTGATTTTGACGTGAGAAACCAACAAAAAAAATTCGCAGACAGCGAATTGCACGCCTTATTGGATGAAGATGATACTCAAACTCAACAAGAACTCTCAGATCAGTTGAATGTGACGCAGAAAGCCGTCTCCATTTGTTTGAGAGGTTTAGAAAGTGGGAAAATGGGTTCCGCATGAACTCAATGATAAGCAGCAAGAAAAATCGAAAAACCACATGTGAAATGCTACTCGGCAGATACAAAAGAAAGTCATTTCTCCCTCGAATCGTGACGCGTGATGAAAAATTGATATATTTTGAGAATCCTAGGCGTCGTAAATCATGGGCGAGTCCAGGCGAACCATCGACATTTACTGCAAGAACAAATCACTTTGGAACGAAGACAATGATCTGTGTTTGGTGGGATCAGAAGGGTGTAAGGGTCGTGAAACCGTTAACATTGATCCCTACCATCAGCAAATGATCAATTTAAATCGAGCATTACGTGAAAAACGACCGGAATCTGGAAAAAGGCAACACAAAGTCATCCTGCCCCAACACACACAGCAAAATGGGTCAGGGAAACGATCGAGACGTTCAGTTGGGAACTACTACAACATGCGGCTTATTCTCCAGACTTGGCTCCGTCCGATTATTATTTATTCGCATCACTGGGACACGCTCTCGCTGAACAACGCTATATTTTTGTATGTAAATGTATTAATTTATTTCCATGTAAATGTATTCCGTAAATAAATTCAAATTCATATGAAATTGTACGAATATGCCTCGATAACTGGATCGCTTCAAAAGAAGAACCGTTTTTTGGCGCGGCATTCATAAACTGTCGGAAAGGTGGGAAAAATGTATAAATAGCATTGGAGGTATCATTTTCAAACAATAGACGTGTACTTTTCACAAAAAAAATAATCCGGTTTCATAGTTCTACACCTGGTAGAGCAGTTCCAGATATAGAGCTGCACGTCTATCAAGTAAGATACATTTTGGATGCTGGGTACAGTAGCAAATTACTTCACCGAAAACTTACACTAATGCAGGGATTTCCCCTACTGCGTGCATGTTAGGTTGCCTACGTTAGAATTTATATGTTAAAATTTGTGTTTGTTAACAATTTATTTATTGCAAATTTCAGCAATATTTTTGGCAGACCTTCCTGAATAACTTCGAATAGTTTTTATAATGAAAAAAGCCGAAAATATGAGTACAGTAGCAAATTACTTCTCCAAAAACTTACACTAATGCATAGATTTCAGATAATGCGTGTATGTTAGGTTGCCTACGTTACAACGCAGAGAATGTAGATATTAAAATTTGTATGCCTGGTAATAATATATCTATTGCAGATTTCAGCAATATATTTGGCAGACCTTCCTGAATAACTTTGAATAGTTTTTATAATGAAAAAAGCCGAAAAAATCAATTATATATGTATGTATAGTTGCCTAAAATTATCACCTAAACATTCGACAATTCAGACCATTGCGAGCGAGTTTGAGGGAAAATATATGTTTTTTTTTCTGTCAATAAAGAGTGTGAATTATCCAATTTGTTGCAAGGCACTCGAAGTTGCGAAGAAAAGTTTAGGAGCCACAAATTATGTAATTACTTCTGGAAAGGGATTATTTACTAAGGGCTCCTACTTTTTATTGATGAAAAAAACATTTATGATGAACGGCACTTCAAATATACATAATAAATGAACGCAAGCTGGAGAAAATCGATATATTATACATTAAACTCGCACACAATGGACCGAAACGTCGGATGCGCGCGTGACGCAACATTAGGCAACCATACATACAAATGATTTTCTTAAATATTTTCAACGTTTTTCGTTATAAAAACTATTTAAAGTTGTTCAGGAAGGTGTTAAAAATATGATGAAATTTGCAAGAGAATAGGCTAGAGAAAAATTGTACATTAAAATCACCCGCAACGTTGAATGCGTGAGAATTTTCAGGCAACCATACATACAAACAATTAATATATGATTAATTCATTTCTCACTTAACCCGTGGTGAAACATAATTATATAATTTGATTAATTAAAACACTTGGTTTTGTTAAGGGAGAGAAACATAAAATCTGTGAAACAAAACCAAGTGTTAATTTATCAAATTACAAACAATTAATTTATTCATGGTGATGGTTGCGACCGTTACTACGTGGTAATTCATTATATAAACACTGAATGAAACCCTTACTATGTTTTTTTAATTAATTTATTAAATATTTTCGAGGTTTTTCGTTATAAAAACTATTTAAAGTTGCCAAGGAGGTTGAATTGAAACACTTTACTGGTATCACGAATTTTTCACGTTATTGTGACTAGTTTCGTCCTATTCGGACATTATCAAACAATATATTATTAAAGTGAAACAAAAAATCGTGATACCAGCAAAATGTATCTTCGTAATTCAACATGTATCACAAAGTAATGGCCTCAACCTTTGACTATATACTATACAGTATATTTTTTTTATCGTGGGCCATAGGATTTCACATGCTAAAAATTATACCTTGTGTTACTGTATATTTTATTATCATAAAATTTTGAAGGAAATTTTAGTTAGTAATAAATCAATTATTTTTCTACATGATGCGCTGCATTAAAATAACTTAAACGTGTTTTATTCCATTAAAAAATGAAATTATTTAATATAAATAACTGAGCAAAAATAATCAAAATACCTGGAATTTACGAAATGTCAGATTGATTAGTGAGGCAAGTAATCAAACGAATTTATACTGTTTATACTGTTGAAGAACGGGTTGAATTTGTAACAGCAATTATAAGAGGTTTGTCCACCAGGAAGGTAGTTGTATTTTTCTACAAGAAGTCGGGGAATTTTTATTTTAGGGAAATAGTTGACAATTTTTCTGCAGCGTATCCCGATCGTCCAGTTCCGAGCAAAAGCACTTTTTTATGGAATAAAGCATGTTTAGATTATTCTAAAGAAGCTCATCATGTAGAAAAATTATTGATTTATATTACTAACTAAAATTCGCTTCAAAATTATATGATAAAATATACATTAACTCAAGGTATAATTTTTAACATGTAAAATCCTATGGCCCACGATAAAAAAAACATACTGTATATACTATATATAGTATATAGTCAAAGGCCTCAACAATCAATCATATTATTTAAAGTTGTTCAGGAAGGTCTGCCAAATATATTGCTGAAATTTACAATAGATTAATTATTAATAGATTATGATGAACATGTAAATTCCCTGCGTTGTAAAGTAAGCAACCTAACATACATGCAGTAAGGGAAATCCCTTACGTTTTTGGCAACTGCACACTGAGTTGGCGAAATGATTTGAGTGGATAACTTAAAGCCTACCAACAATGAGCTGAAATTTGCAACAGAACAGGCATAAAAAATGTATGGTGCATTGATAAAAAAAATAACGCACTGTATAATAAAAAATAACTGAAACTGTTTTAACCCTTTCAAAACCTTACTAGTTAATCAAATCAGTTCAAATTTGGTATTAATGGTCTTAAGAAACTCCTCATCAATAATAATTAACAAAAAAAATGTTTTTTCAAATTTAAAAATCCAGGGCTGAAAGGGTTAAGTCCGTCTTACGTTTATTTTTGAAAGATTTAAAATGTACCCCTCTTTCGCGCCGCCTGCCATTCACGGATTACCAAACAAAAGCCGACACAGTTGGCCATCTTGCCGCGCTCATTGTTTCCGCCGCAGTGCTGCCATCGCCGAGTTTTGATAGACGTCTTCGTCGTTGCCGTTCCCGTAAATTATTGTTTCAAAGAGTGACTAATAAGTATTCGCCCTTGTGAAAGCGCACAGCGAACCGCCGGCCCCGTAAGTACATTTTGGACCGTTTATCCGCCACGTTCAATCGCAATCGATACACACACAGTCATGCCATTCAACAACACAATGTCCCATTCCACTTTCATCCGCTTGTTTTTTTTTTTTCAAATCACACCGGCTAATGTTTATTTATCCCCCTTGCTCATTCGGACCCCGTAATCGTCGGTATTCTCATCAAACGCCGCCGAAATTCGCCTCCCGTAACGCTCGCACCGTAAAGAGGTCATGTAACCCTGGCCATTTAAAAACCTTTAAAATCACTACATGCGAACTTTTAATTGCACACACAGGTAGTGTTTATCAATTAAATTCAAGGCGCAGTTTGATGAGGAGGCATTCGCTTTCATACCTCACGTTCGTTCAATAGTTTTTATTTGCTTAGTAGTTGTCCTTCAAATTTCTCGCATTTCTCACATACTCTCAGCACGGTTAAAGGGTTTGCATTGCATTTATTCTGTTTAGTTGATATCACGAAGACCGTTTGTTTTTTTGTACATGTTGTTATCAGTCTATTCTCAAATAGTCGTGGTCGTTTAATCGAAACCGATGTTGAATTTTTTTTTTTATTGCGTTAGCGGTGAAATCGCGGTGCGCTTTTAAAATTCAGGCGATCGTTCACTTGAAGCTGCATTGTGATTACATAACCTTAATATAATGGAAGCTGTTTAAAATGTATTGATTATTCTCACGAATATAATTTTATTTGTTATCAGTGAGGGTTTGGCAGGCGGTCTTGTTTGGGGAATGTTTTTAACTGTAGAAAGCAGCGTCGACGATATTAAGAATTAAGGGTTGTTGAAATGAAGCTCTTGGTTGATTTACTATCAAAAATGTTTCATCGCGTGATGAAACGAGAAGCAAATTCAACGGATGTTAAGAAATCACAAGACCGTTTGTTGAAGCTGTTTTTTTTTTGTTTATTTAACAATATATTCTAATAGTATGTGCGGTGGGGTGCAATTTTTACTTCTTTTGTATAATAGTAATAACTTTACTTAGCTATACTATAACATAATATATACAGGGTGCCCGGATTTCGTAGGGACAACATGGGCAACTTCTGCATTTGAAGAGATAGAGAGATGGTCAAATTAGCAAAAAGGTGCGGGTTCGAGGGCTCGTTGAGAATCCACCCCCAAATCCCGCTTGTCATGGCCTCCACAATAAAAATTGAAGAAATCGGTAGATTTTGTTTTAATTCTTATTTTGAACAAGCGAGCCATGACAAGTGGGATTTGGGGGTGGATTCTCAACGAGCCCTCGAACCCGCACCTTTTTGCTAATTTGACCATCTCTCTATCTCTTCCAATGCAGAAGTTGCCTCTACGAAATCCGGGCACCCTGTATATATACAGTGGCGGCTGGTGGTGTGATTCATGGTGGGACCGGCGGAGATAAAGATTGGTCAGGAATCCGACTCGCTAAATTAATCGACATATAAAGTCTAGCCGCGCTATGGAGGCGTCTTGGATCGCCCTCATTCGATGCGTCCCGAATGCCTGAGGTTCACAATAAGTGTTGGGTTGTATACATATTTATTTCCAAAATTATCTGTAACCCTTTAAGAACCACTGATTTATAAATAGGAGCCGGTACTGCACCAATAGCTGGCAAGTAAAGTGTAAACGTTAATCACCTCGGATGCCTTCATAGCGCGGCCAGACTTTAAGTCACGCCACTGGCCGCCACTATGTCTACACACAGGGTGGTCCGTCTAAGTAGAATCAGGCGTTTTCTGGCCTTATCTATATTTATTTCTTGAATTTAAATTATTATGCTTAAGATGGAATCCAATTTTAATACTTCTAACGACGAGGGATAATAAATCTGCAAGATATTATTCTTCATACAAATTTAATGCTTTTTAAACCAAAATTTCTTTCGTTTCTTGGGCATTTGGATGTTATATGCAGACTTGTATACACCAACTGACAACGGATTTGGAGGTTAGTTATACTTCAAAATGATGCAATCTTGGTTGCGTACTAAAAACGACATACCTGGCAAGAAAATTGACTGGACTCAAACAATTAATTTGAGGAAAAATATGTTACTGTTATCTTCAAATTTTCTTCCATAGCCCCCTCGCTGAATGGCAAATTATTTGGGAACAGTTAATCCACATTTGCCCGAGATTTAAATTAAAGGAAAGTAAACGGATGTTTCTCTTTAGGTTATTTTTCGCTTCCTGTCAAATGTCAATGAATAATTACTGAGTATACTTAATGAAATAAAAAAATGCTAGATGGCGCTGACGATATTCCAGATATAATTTTTTTTTTCACTTCCTGTCAAATGTCAATGAATAATTACTGAGCATACTTATTGAAATAAAAAAATGATAGATGGCGCTGACGATATTCCAGATATAATTTTTTTTTTCACTTCCTGTCAAATGTCAATGAATAATTACTGAGTATACTTATTGAAATAAAAAAATGATAGATGGCGCTGACGATATTCCAGATATAATTTTTTTTTTACTTCCTGTCAAATGTCAATGAATAATTACTGAGCATACTTATTGAAATAAAAAAAATGATGGATGGCGCTGACGATATTCCAGATATAATTTTTTTTTCACTTCCTGTCAAATGTCAATGAATAATTACTGAGTATACTTATTGAAATAAAAAAATGCTAGATGGCGATGACGATATTCCAGATATAATTTTTTTTTCACTTCCTGTCAAATGTCAATGAATAATTACTGAGTATACTTATTGAAATAAAAAAAATTATAGATGGCGCTGACGATATTCCAGATATAATTTTTTTTTCACTTCGTGTCAAATGTCGATGAATAATTACTGAGCATACTTATTGAAATAAAAAAATGATAGATGGCGCTGACGATATTCCAGATATAATTTTTTTTTTCACTTCCTGTCAAATGTCAATGAATAATTACTGAGCATACTTATTGAAATAAAAAAATGATAGATGGCGCTGACGATATTCCAGATATAATTTTTTTTTTCACTTCCTGTCAAATGTCAATGAATAATTACTGAGTATACTTATTGAAATAAAAAACAGCTAGATGGCGCTGACGATATATTCCAGATATAATTTTAAGAGGGACTTTAAAATAGTCGACCTACATGTAGAACTGTAGGCATATCTGGGTTAATTTGTGTTGGCAGGAAAGCGGGAATACTTTCGGACATTTAATTTATAAAAATGTCCAACAGGTTTCGTATTTTTATGAATTAAATTATAAGTCGCGCTGAAATAACACATTTAGAATTGCCAAAATGAATTAATGCATCGTTTGAGTTCGTCATCATGGTCTTACAGATATCTTCTGAAACTACAGTTATTTTACAGCTCTTATTATTAAGATAAAAATGATTTAAATGATCGACGATCCTGGTGAGCTCACTAAACTATTCTAAAGCTTGAATTACATTATATTTTTTTCGTCTGGATTCTCGTTCAAGTTTTGCGATTCGATTTATAATTCAGTGCATTCGATATAGAGGGCGCCGCCAGCGGACGACGTAATTACCAACCCACTAAATAAAAAGTATTCGTGTTCGCGTGTCCAAGTGAGATTAAGAGTTGAGATTGTAAAAATGAATAAAATTGAATACAACGTCATGAAAACTGTCAGGTTATATAGGTTATGTTCCTTGCACAAACAACTCATGCTTGTTTGTTTTTTTTTCGTCATTGGCAGTACCGAACGGAAAATAGGACCGGCTGCATATTTGTATTCAAACTTGAACGGAAATTGGATGGAATTTTCTGAATTACATTCATACTAGATTATCTCGAAGCAAAATCTAACAAGAATCTAGACGAAAAAAGTATAATGTAATTTAAGCCTTACATATCTTTGCGGACTTCACGTTTCTTAAGCTACTGCGGGTGAAACTACTAGCCGGTCCAGGGGATAAAGGACGAGGCAAACAGATCCAGATTTCATTATGAAATTATAACCTCAATTTAAAAACATAACCTATTTCAATTAAATAAAACACACTTTTACTTGGTTAATATCACACTGTTACAGTGTGATATTAACTAAGTAAAAGTGTGTTTTATTTAATTAGAAATGTATCAAGAAGTAAGTGCCGCCAACCTCAATCAGATAACCTATTGCTTTCAAGCCTAGTTATTTCTTCACCGAGCAAAAAACTTTTTTTTAAATTTATACTTATTATTAATGATGTATACTAAATTTTAATGGAGGGTCGCTTAGATTTTAATGAATTTTACTTACAACACAATCGAACAATTCCTTACAATATTATAACCTCAATTTGAAAACATAACCCATTTCTTTCTCGACAAGTTATTTCTTTACCGAACAAAAAATTTTTTTTTTAAATTCTTATTATTAATGATGTATATTAAATTTTGTGGCGAATTATAATGGTGCTTCGCTTTGATTTTAATGATTTTTTTTTATAAAACAATCAAACGTTTCATCATAAAAATTATAAAATAAATTGTTCAAAAGTTCAATGTAATTCCAACTTAATTAATGAGAGGCCCTTTGTGATAAATATTGAATTACTAAGGAAATAAACTGGTATCACTTTTTTTTCACTCTTTATGGTATTAGTTTCATCCTATTTGGACATTATCAAACAATACCGTGAAACTAGTCACAATAAAGTGTGAAAAAAATTCATGATGCCAGCAACACCATAAATTTTTTTTATACTTTATTGTGACTAGTTTCATTGTATTGTTTGATAATGTCCGAATAGGACATAAAGTGTGAAAAAAAGTTTATAATAAAACACTTTTAACTTTGTTTTGTATAACTTATATATTTATTTTTGTGACTTAAGTTTCGGTAATACAATTACCATTTTCAAACAAGAAGTGTTTTAAAAACCGATTTACAGGTAAGGTACAGATAAAAACTAATTACACAAGGGCTTTGAAAATAGGGGTGTAAATTGTTTGAAAATGGTAATTGTATTACCGAAACTTAAGTCACAAAAATAAATTTATAAGTTATACAAAACAAAGTTAAAAGTGTTTTATTATAATATTTAAAATGTATAACGAAGTAGAAGCCTCCAGCATAAACAAAAAAAGTTTACTTCTTTAATTTAAAAAAAAATTCAATTACACGTACATCATTTTGGTCTAAACTTAATAAACTTTTAATTATATAAAAATTCTTTCTGGGAGGCGTGGTTTAAATTTATATTCTACCTACCGATTTTCCACTCTTATTAAATGAGGGCGTGGCATACACGAAAAGTTATCGATCACTTCATTTCAGTTTTCCGTAGTATCAACTATTTGAGAATAGATCGTACAGATTTGTTTAGATGTTTAACCGGGTAACTGTGTGTAATAGGTATAAAATGGTTAACACCAGGCGAACGGAGTCTAGTGGCTTGGCCACTGACAATGGCTCACGCTACCGGACAAGGGTATGTTATTATTATTAAATTTTTTTCTTTAATTCATACTTTGTGTTTTTCACCTAATCATTTAATTATAAATCATGCAACGTCTGTAATGAAAAGACATCTTCAATCAATAACGCATAATTTAAACAATAAACATTAATATTGTTATATTTGCCGCCGCTGGCAGTGTCCTTATCTTGTCGGCGTTAAAGCCACCCGGATTTGGTTCAGTGCAGCATTCAGGCAATAGATTCCGCCACTTTGGCGTTTCTACCTTTAACCTCTTCACGCCCAGGTTCGCCACATGTGGCAACAAGCGAAAAATGAAAACACAAACATTGTACAAAAAAAAATACTTCTTTAGCGCCATCTATGGAATATTTTTTCATATTTTTTTGCATAAATGGGAAAGTTTGTGACAGTGAAATCGTATTTCGTAGAAAAAGTTAACAACAACAAAGAAGTAATTTTTAATCAAACCTGGGATTAAATCAAAGCAGCATGGGCGCGAAGTGCTTAATGAGGGCTTTGCGTTATTTATAAAGCACACCCGCCGTCATTTAATTTGCATAGTTTTTAAATTATGTTTTAGATTTGGTTTACTTTTTTTTAACTGTAAATGCTACGGCATCCGTCTACAAATGAAATTAATTCGGTTGATTTACAAACGGGTTTTTGATCAAATTTATTTAATGCCGGCTCGCGGGGTGACTCATGGTAGCAGAGGTGGTAATACAGATCTCTGTAACTGACACTCCCTACGGGATGACTCTTGGTACGGCCGAGGTAGCAGAGGTGGTAATACAGATCTCTGCAACTGACACTACCTATGTGCTATCTCAGCCGTACCATGATGGCTTGTGGAGGGCGACCAAATAGTCGCAGCACTTAGACCATTCGTTGGTCCTTTGTGCCACGGCCGTACCATGAGTCACCCCGCGAGCCTTCACCGCGTCATGGGCACAATTTTCAAGTACTTAAGTTACCCAGACAAATTTAAAACTTCCAAAAATAATACTCCCTCCGTCCGGAAATATGGTATACATTTCGCGATTTTTGTTGTCCAGAAATATAGTATACATTTGCAAAAAAAAATACAATAAAACTAAAAGTTAACATGAAAAGTATGTTATATTAACTTTTTTAGAAAAACTATAATTACATGAGAACAATTTTAATTAAAATATGATTTGGCCTTATTGTACGCTTCTTTGGAACATAAATATTTTTTATACGAATGGCCACATTCCAATTTTACCATCAAAATAATGCTTTCGATGTGTATCATAGCGTAGTCGAGCCACTGCAGCCATAAACATTACCTTCGTGATAAATCTTTTACTTTTGCAGTTTCTCTCCAGTTCTTCTTCGTTTAGCATTAAGTAATAAGAGCGTTTAATTTTCGTAAGATAAAACCATTTCTCATCAAAAAGAAAATTTCCGTTAGTAGCATGATTATATATTTGGAATCTCTTCTTTCTAAGTTCATCAATTCTTCATCGGAATTTTCCATATTCGTTTTGCAGCGGTACCAATTTTATTTATCTTAAAAAAACCGATCTTTGATCGTTAAGTTCTAAACCAAGAAGAACATGACACATGTCAATTATATTAGGTTATGTTACCATGAATATATACTAGAATAATATAATGAATGTTGTCATCTGTTTTCTATATTCACGATTTTTTTTCAAATGTATACCATATTTCCGGACAGAGGGAGTACATCATTTCCATTGTATTGCAAAATCCGGAAAAAATATATTAGTTCAACGACAAACTTACATACAGTAGGCAACAACAAACAATCTGGAAATTCAGCAGTGCTCTGGATTTTTAGCAAGAATGAATTTTGCCCTTTATTTGCCGGGCGAGGGTTGCATTTCAACACTTCGCACGGTTCCCTTGTAAGATTCGATAGTCGCAATAGCACTTGTTTCGTTCTGTAATTCATACACACTGTTTTTATTTGATACACCGTTACCAATCACAAGGCGGAAACCTGATTAAAAAAATTATAGATTTTTTTATTAACCACTTCGCGCCCGTGTAGTTTAATTGGGCTATAGGATAATCCTGAAAAATTACTTTTTTTCTTGTTGTTACCTTTTTCTACGACATATTATTCCACTATCACAAATTTACTCATTTATGCAAAGAAATATGGAATATTCATTCCATTACTTGTTATGGAATGAATTACATGCAAAATGCATAAGCGCAGAGTGTTTTGTTCCATAACAAGAGTGAGAATGTGTACGTTCTATGATCAAAATTGATTTCAGAATGCTTCAATTTTATAATGGTCGTGGAGAAAAAATATTCCATAGATGGCGCTAAAGGTGTAATTTTTTTTTGTAAAATATTTTTGTTTTCATTTTTTTGTTTGTCGCCACATGTGGCGACCTGGGCGTGAAGAGGTTAAGGAGATTACACGTGAAAATTGTTCAAAATACAGTGTGTAGTGCAGTGGCAGTTGTAAAGCTTACACGTGAAAATATTTGGACTAAATACAAAATAAGCACAAAACCTGCCTTGTAAACTCTAGACGGCTCACATGTATAGCGCCACTGTTTTCTTGTAGTGGCAACTTGTAAACCTCCTTAGAGAGGGTGCTCGCGTATTGGGCCACCGTTTCTTTTTTTTTAAGCTTGCTTTGCCGAGCTTTCACAAGCCGCACCCGGTGTTGTGTGGAAATTAAACTCACACTTGCGATTTTTTCACCTGCAAACAATCTTCGCCTTTTACTCCCTTCTCTTCTTTATTTAATTACTAAACGCACCCAGTAAAAGAGAAAATTTTTACATTTACAGTGGATTTTATAATAATTATACAGGGTGAGTTTTTTTTTCGATGTTCTCCATAGGGATCTCGGAAACTATAAGAGATAGAGAAACGGTTAAACGGGCGAAGAAGTGCAGTTTTACGAGCCCAATAAAATAACACTTACGGCCATGCTAATAGACAATGTTCAATCCTCGGATTAATCGCGAATTGTAGAATCCTTGATTAGTCGATATTTATCTGTGGCTTGGTGCTAAAAGGTCCAAAGTCAAATATTTTACAATTGATATAATCGAGATAAAAGTTTTCTTAAAAATGATTTTATTTGCTGATTTTGTAAAGTTTAAGTTTTTTTAAATCTGCTATTGGTTAAACTAGACACTGGCCCTTTCAGCATTAAAGATATTAAAGATATTGAGAAAAATAATCTAACATACTGCTTAACTCCAAACAGTAAAATTGTGGCATTGGCCCTTTTAGCACCAAGCCACAATTATAATCGTATCCAATAGTCACGTATTCGGGTAAGATCGGCGAATTCGAGAATGAAACCAGGATTTGGTAATATTTTCAGTGACATTACAATGTTACTAAATGTCTGTTGGTGCTATATTCATGAGTGGCAACCTAACCTAATACACAAAATGGACAGAAATAAACATTACACGGAGATGGAAAAGATTCTCTTAGCAACTCTAGTTGATGGATATTCACCCCGAAATGCGGCTTCATCCATTGTATGTTGGTATCAAATAAATATTATAAAGTTTGTAAAATAGATTATTATATTAAACCAGATGTTCTGGTGACATGAATAAATTGACAGATTACAAATAAACTGAGCTTAACCCATTCAGAGCCGAAATATTTTTTAGCCACGAATCTATAATTTTTGGTATATATTTATTTAAGATATGCCCACCAAAAATTGGTCTATAAGATTTTCTGTAAATCAAAGAATTTTTTTAACTTATTAATTTAGGTTGTCCACTGTTAGGTTGATGAGTAACATCTTAGAACATATAATCGAACCATGAAGTTTTTACATATTGGCGTTTAAAAGGACGGTGGCGCCATCTGGGTTAATCGCGGCTGACGGAAGACTATTTGAAGTATTATTATCAATACAAGAAAACGAAATGTAGCCTGAATATATGAATATTCAACCTGTTCGTTAATCTGCAAAGCAAAATTATTATCAGATTAATTCAGGATTATATCGACTATTGGATGCGTTCTCACCTGATCCGAGATTTAATCCTCAATCCTGGATCAATCCGCTACTATTACTGCGGCCGTTAGTGACTACAGTTTCGATCAAACGATCCTATTATTATTTTTATAATTAAAGAATTATTATACTCTATGTTGTTTTTTGACAACTTTCTTTATCTCTCTAAAAATAATAACTACAGTATTTTATTGTTGTTATAAACAACTGCAATTGTTTTACTTTCATCTTTTTCATGGCCAACCATTTTTTGATTTGTAATAAAACTTAAAAATGACTGTATCTCACTTATTTTTAGAAATAATCATGTCACATGTGATATCGGATTAAAGAGAAAAAAATGGTCTTTCGAATGAGGTCATAGCCGACTATGGTTTCCATTTAAAAAAAATGTAAGTTTGCGTCATATCTCGAAAAATAATGGCGTTAAAAATTTTCTGAATTTATTTTATTAATCTGCGTAAAATTATCTACAATATCGTCCTTTACAGTTTTTTTCTATCTATCATAATAACCGAGATATATTTATTTGAAAAAATTTTACACATTTTACATCTTTCAAAATATCTAGTTACCCTTCACTTTTTTGAAAACTTTTTTATTGGGCTCGTAAAACTGCACTTCTCTGCCCATTTGACCGTTTCTCTATCTCTTATAGTTTCCGTGATCCCCATAGAGAAGATCGAAAAAAACTCGTCCTGTATACAGGATGTTTCAGAGCTCGGTCAATCACGTGCTTATTTTTCAAAATTTCGAAAAATGTTTTATACAAAAATTGAGTATAATAGTGGTCTGCACGCCCTAAAAATATTTAAATTCATACAGGGTGTCTCATAACAAAGTTACAGACCGAACTTATGTTTTTTTAAAATGGAACACCCTGTATTTTTTGTCATTTTTGAATTACATGGAGCAAATAAAGGTGAGTTGCTTCAATACTCCCTATACCTATTGTTTGCCATTTTCGAAATATTTGAAGATTTGTCGAAATGCATGGTCCGGGTGAAATTTTATTTTTGCCCCGGTGATTGACGTTGAACGATTAAAATCATTTCAATTATTTGGTTGAAGGTTCGAACTATAGAGCCAACCATGATTTCATACAAAAAATTATACAGGGTGATAAAAAAAATGCGGTAGAAAAACCCAACTTATAAAGTTGAATAAATAAAATAGAAACAACCTTACTTATTGCAGAAATTGCTATAATCTCCTCATTTGTTTACGACTCCTTCACGGTCACGGTCACCTTCACGTAAGTTTATTTTATTCTTTAACATTCAATTTAAATGCGAAGCTGCACTGATGAGAGATAAATCTCAAAACGCGTCTGCAGATGGCTATGTACTTAATTTTTACATATTTTTTTTTTTTTTTTTTTTGGGTTCAGTTTTATAATTTAAAGTTTTCAAATTCAATTTAGTTTTATTTTTCAAGTTAGTCCTGTGGGTAGAAATAAGGGATCTTAAACCAATGTTATTACACTTAGTACTTAGTACTAGTAATAACGCAAATTTCTTTTGTATCATTCAATATCCGGCGTGGCACTAGCCAGGGAAGTAGTTGTTTCAATAAGTTATTTGTTTATAGTCTTAGTAAGACTTAATTTTGCTTGCAGAGTTACGAACAGGTTGAATATTTATATATTCAGGCTATATTTCGTTTTTTGAATTTATAAAGTTGAATAACTTCGTTTTTTCAAACGGCACACCCTGTATTTAGTAACGTATTCTCAAGTAGAATCCAATAATCTTTCAGATTATAATAATTATTCCTGATATGATAATCGCCGAATACAAGAAAACTATTGAGATTAGGAACAGGGAACTTTTGTATAAAACATTTTTCGAAATTTTGACAAATAAGCACGTGATTGACCCAGAGCTCTGAAACACCCTGTATGTATGAAGTTAGTAAACTGAAAACGTTAACTTTTTGTGTAGACTAGTTTAAAAAAAAATCGGGTTAAATTTACACCTCGTTAATTACGAATCAATCTCTTATTATAGCGACAAAATGACGGCGAGCGTGTACTAGGATTGTCCTCCGATTCCGACAGCAGCGGACAGGAAGAGGAGGAAGAAGAATCGGCGGGCGAGGCAGACTCCTGGGGCTCGCAGGGGAAACCAGCGAAGGATTTGGCAGACTCGAAGGAGGCCCAACCACCGTCTTCTCCACCACCACCACCGCCGCCACGCTCTAGAGAACACAGGAATTCGTTCGTTTGCGAACAGCGCAACTTTGACCGTACGTTGCACCCCAATTTTTATTTTTGCTGACATGAAAATGTCGGAATTTCGAACATTCAGTCTCAAAACTGTTTTACGCTATAGTCTATTGGTTAAATACAGAGAGCTGTGGAATTTAAAGAATGTAAATAGTATGCGCCTTTAAAATGGTGATGAAATAGAAAATAATTTTTTTTTTTGGCATGTTATTTTCAATGGGCCGCTCTGTTCACCGTGTGTTCGAGGGTATAAGCTGTGGACCAATATATTTTTTATGATAGTTCGTTCATATCTCGCTGAACACGTGGAACGACCGCTGTATCACTCAACCAAAAGTTATCGCTCCGCTTGTCCATGAACGTAGACGTCTTTCAAAACGGGAATTATAAAGTTTGTCGTTTATGCCCATTATTTACAAATAATTTAAACCATAAACATATTTAAATATGTTTTAAGTTTAATTATATATTGTGGTATTCAAAAAAATACTTAAAGATATTTATTAATAATTAAAATGATAATATTACTGAATTTATGCTGCGCCACTGGTAACGACCATCGGCACATTCCACGCGCATTCCATAACTCTTCCTATTTCTCCCATAGGGTATAGTCTTAAAATCACATAAAGTTTCAATCGAAATAATGAAAAACATCCATCGTTTTCCCCTCGTCATACTTCCAATCTTTATCTGTAACTAGCTGTTACCTATTATTTTCTTTTTAATGCGATAATATATTTAATACAAGTACCTTGCATGCGTTACAATTCCACACAAAGAAAGAAGTGTTTGTGTTTTAGTTCTGATTATTAAAGTGCTTTTGACACACGAACTGCCGCTAAACTAAATTGCTGAAACGACTTGAGCGCCATCTATTGTAGAATGGCTGTACTAATTTGCAAAACCTTCGCGGGCGTGTGCACAACCCACCAAAGTTTCAACGTAATCAGATACACGACACCCTAGCTGTGTGTGATGGTATGGCTCGGGCCTATGTCAAAAAAAAAAACACATTCGTTTTTATATATACAGGCTGTAGTCGAACAAAACGGAACATCAGATTTTCAATTTGAATTTCTTTATATTTGAATCTTCCCTGATCATTTTAGAGGAAACATGTGAATACATTTTTTGTAGAGTAAAAATTTCTGCACGCAGTCATTCTATTATTTATTTTTTTGCATTTATAAAAACCCGAAGAAGTAATAAAATAAAAATGATCATTCTCATGAAAATAATGGTCACCATGAAATTTAAAAAAAATGATGCGCTGTTCATCTGTTGGCTTCTATTACTTTTTTTTCCATTTATAAAAACCCGAAAAAAATAATAAAATAAAAATGATAATTTTCACGAAAATAATGGTTGCCATGAAATGAAAAAAAAAATGATGCGCTGTTTATCTGTTGGCTTCTGTCAAATTGATTGAATGCTTCATAACTGTTTACAAGTTTTTTCATTAAAAATGTATTTAATTCAAGAAAAAGTGCAAATTGTGAAGTGGTGGCAGTTTTTGTGAAGTGCGGGTTATGTTTACCATTAAATGTTCTGCATGGATTCATGCCATTATTTCTATTTTCATTCATAAAAACAAACAGGTCAGCCATTTTTTTAATTTCGTGGCAACCATTATTTTCATGAAAATTATTATTATTTCGGGTTTTTATGAATGCGAAAGAATTCGTGTTTGGCATTATTTTCCCGATTGCCTTCTACCGCAACAGTGGATTTTTCAATTATTTCCTCTTCAATTAATTAGCCTTGAAAATTGAACATAACATTACGTACAATTATTTTCTTTTTAATTAATTAGCTTCTCACATAATATTACATAATTAACCCATTTTTTCCCACTGTTCCATTAGTGGAACAGCTATATTTTCGAAGAATTGCACGTGCACCAGCGTTCTGCGTCGTTTGTTTATGATGAATTTATGATTGGTAAGACAACTGTGCACTAAAGGAAAACGCACGAATGCCGTTTGAATCTTTTGTGTTAAGAAACTGCACAGAGAATCGTTGAGCAAAAACGAGTTTAATACAATTCATTCGAGTGTGTCTTCTTTTTTTTTTTTTTTACTCAGAGATACATTTGCGGAAACGGGAACTTCGGAGCAGTCGCAAGCACGCCGTAAATGACAGGCGGCGCATAAGGGTGTACTCGCCGCACAAGATGCACAATGACATCGACTCCGAGGAGAACTGCTACTCGCCCCGGTAACTATTTGTTTTATTTTCGGGCGCTCTCGCTCTTTCCGTCTTTCTCTCTCTCTCTCTCCGTTCACTTATATGTTGTGTTCGTTATTTAATTTATATATCTTCATTAAGCAGCCGTTTTTGATAACCCTTAATTATTAACCGTTTATTACAAGTGATCGTGTTTATAGACATCATTCGAGGAGAAACTGTTACTCGAAATCCCACTTAAACAGAATCGAGAGGCGCACCGCCCTCTCCCTGCGCCCCATCACGCGCAAGTTCTACAATGATCAGTCGCCGGCGACCTGCAACTCGGAGGACAGCGATTTTATCAGTAAGTAAAATTAATACGGTTCTATACGTAGGATGAGTATTTTAACGTGTTGACTGCCGAGTAGTGATGTAGAAAAAGTAACTATTCGTTACTAGCGTACTCGGTACCCGACGAGATCCGAAGTAACGAATATCAAGATAGAAAAGTATTCGTGACTATACCTCATTTAATAACCAGGTGGACTAAATCAAATTATTGCCGCCAAAATACGTTGTTGCGATTGGCCAAAGGGCCGTCGTTTTTACACAGGCCCAAATTGCTGAAAATAGTAATGGCGGTTGTTATGATCAGCTGATCCATCACTGTTATTTGCGTCTATTTTAAATAATATTTGAATATCACATACTAAATTATTGACTATATAATCAAGAAAGTTTCACTAGAATAAATATATGGGTTGGTACAATTTTTGAATAAATGTTGTGGGTAAAATAATTTTAAATAAATTTATTTTTACCGCCAAAATATTTCTGGTTATTTTTCTGGTGATTTTTTTCTAGTGTAAATGTGGCTTTCGCGTTTAGTCCGCCTGGTTATTAAATGAGGTATAGTTATTATGGTTTAGCGATGTAGAAAAAGTAACTATTCGTTACTGGAGTACTCGGTACACGACGAGATCCGAAGTAACGAATATTAAGATTATTCGTGACTAGTTACTATGGTTAGTTCATTTCGTTTTAGTCATGCGCCACATGTAGACATATTGTAGATATCTACCTTGCCACCCGAGGCTATAAAAGCAAACTCGAGTATTATATAGTTGTTCCAACAAGCGTTGTATAAAATAGTGATTTTGTGAAATACACAGTGTCAAATTTCAGTTTTATTTAAACATTTACTTGTATCAAAAATAAGTGAGAAGTAGGTATCCTGAAAATTTAATCCAGTAAATACAATAGAACAATTCAATAACGCTGACTTTTGCCCGTTTGCACCGCACTCGGTTATGATGATGATATTTTTAATTAACTTCATTGAATACATTTTTTGATTAATATCTTTTTTTCCCTGAAACCACAATTAATCAAATCATCCAAAAATATATATACCGGGTGTCCCAAATAACATTACGTTCTGGAATATCTCGAAAAAAATGCACCTTAACAAAAATTGTGCCGAACCAAAACCTTCATAGTTTTGTGGGGGACATCAGATTCTGACAAAGTGCCCCCCCCCCCACACACCAAGGGGGGGCTCGAAAGGGGGTCAACTTAAAAATCTTAAATGGGAACCCCTATTTTTTTATTGCATATTCGGAAAGAGCGTAAAAAAGTATGTTGGTTTTATTCGGAAACTTTTTTTGTACACCCAACAGGTGGCGCTGCAATCGTAAAAATATGAGTTTGCTAGAAAAAATTAACTAATTAATATTTTGTGAATAACTTGATAAAAAATTACGTTTGTTGTTTCAATAAATACATAAAATTGTAGAAATAATAATCCTCAACACTCAGGGGGTACAGAATAAAACACACTTTTTATAAACTGACTATGGATGAATCAATTTTATCAAAAATTAATATTTGACGTTTAGAGATTAATTTTATTTTGAATTACGTTTTTCAAAAAGTTTACTATGTTGCAAAAGTACCGATACGTACTGAAATATTTTTTCTAGCAGTCATATTTTTACGATATAATCCGTACGGATTCAGACTTCTATAAGTACTCAGAGTAACGAGTAATGTACCTAAAAGTAACGATTAGTTACAAGTACCGAAAAGTAACGGAAATCTGCATCACTACTGCTGACGCCTTGGGAACTGCATTGAACGCATAGGCGGTTTCAAAGGGGGGTAATCGGGTAATTAACCCCCCCCCCTCCCCGCCCTAAGAATTTTTCGCTTAACAATTTTTATTGTTAAAAATTACCGATATTCCATATTCTAAACAAATAATATAACCGGTGAATTTTGGTGAAAAAGGATAGGGATATTTCACGGAACTTTTTTTTAAATTTAAATCCCGTTATTCATTGATTGACATTTGACAGGAAGCGAAAAATAACCTCTGATTTAGAGAAACATATCAATTATTTTCCTTTAATTTAAATCCCGGGCAAATTTGGGTTAAAGATTGTTATCCTAGAGTTATTTTTTTGGATGCCGAAACCAAAATTAAAATTCATATTATACCAGAAATTAATCTTTTCTTACCGTTGATTCCGTATCATATAAATTACTACAAATAAAATGCTTGTTTTTTAACCCTTTCGGTACGGGTATATCACACCCGACGAACGTAAAAAATGTCTATTTTTCAAACATCGATTTCTTGTGTTGGATTTTGCTCCGAAACTAAAAACATATCTGCAGCGTCGATGATGAGCGTTATTCGGATATAAAAACAAGTAAATTCATCAGAATGCTTATTGATGCTACCCGGCTGTCGCAGAAGTTACGTTAAAACACTTATTGATGTGACCCGTCCTGAAAGGGTTGAAGATATTTTGGTTGGGTATAGGTTTAAAATTAAAATTCACTTGTTTGTTTCACAATTTATTTTCAACTAGTTTCGGCTTAGTACCATTTTTCAAGACTATACCTCATTTAATAACCAGGCGGACTAAATGCGAAAGTCACATTTACACTATAAAAAGTCACCAGAAAGTAACCAGACATGTTTCGGCGGTAAAAATAAAATTATTTCAAATTCTTTTATCCATAACATTTATTATATCAACATATAAATTAATTCTAGGCAAACTTTCTTGATTATATAGTCAATGATTTAGTATATAATATTAAAATAAGTACAAGACCCTCTTAAGAATTTAGGGGCACACTGAAAAAGTCAAGTTTTATATAAGATAATTTTAGATTGTTTTTCCTGGAGCGTTAATGCTCCAAAATCCAACCATTTCCGTTTCTTGGGGGGGCGAAAATGACACCAAACTTGTGCCGGGTATATATCCATAGTTAAAAATAAAATAACTATTTCCAAGAAAATCGCGGGATGAGAGGAATCCATTCTTACACGATCAACGGAAGAAATAACTGACTAAAAACACAGAAACTGAGCCGAAACGCGTGGAATCGGTGGGACACAAGGAACGGCGAGAGATCAGCTGATCATAACAACGGCCATTACTGTTTATGCAATTTGGGCCTGTGTAAAAACGGCGCCCCTTTGGCCAATCACAACAACGTATTTTCGCGGCTATAATTTGATTTAGTCCGCCTGGTTATTAAATGAAGTATAGTTGATGAAAATCAATTTAATCGTGAAACAAACCGAGTGAATTTTAATTTTAAGGATTTACTTTGGGGTAAATCGAGGAGGGGCTGGAAATATTAACACTTTTTGAGCGGGCGCTATGACCAAGGTGACTTGCCTGTGTAGCAACGCAAGCGAAAATATTGCGCGCGCCGCCGTGTATGCAACCCATTCTGCATGTATGACGAACTGTATGCAACCTATCCTGCATGTTTGCGTCTAAAAATAGACGGCCCGCCTATAGCACACGGTTCGCAAACTGTCTACAAAAAGACGCTCCCGCTCAAAGTGCGTTGAGTAACTTAATATAACCGAAACAGAAGTAAATCTGACAACTGCGCATTTTCGGTGTACAAGATTACCAAATTAATAACTTGATATTTCAGAGGTGAGACGAAGCAAAAGAACAAGAAACAGTGGCGATAAGACCATGTCCTCCTGGCTCACCGATGATCAAATGCACAAAGTTGGATATCCGAATTTAAGAAGGAAACGGTATTCAGATGAGGAGGATAGCAGTAGAGATGTTCAGGTATTATTGGATCACTTTTTACAGTCTAGAGATCTAGAGAAAAAAAAAATAACTCACTTGCATTAATAACGTATTCATTAACACTTTTGCTGCCGATGTTACGGCCTGTACTTACTCGAGGAGCCGACTAAAACCAACTCGTTGGTTCTATGCATGTTCTGCCATCGGCACCGCGCGATAACACCCGATGGCACAACGTGTGTGCCCTGCGGCAGCGAACATGTTAATGGAACATCGCCGTTGAAAAATATAAAATATATATATATATATCGATATAAAGAAAACACTTAACTTTTTTATACCACCTTTTATTTTACTTTACGTGACTAGTTTCAATTACACGGTAATCATTATCAAACTGAGTACTTAAAATACGAAATACAAAGGTATATATACTAAAACTAGAACGCTTCAAAAAGAGGGGTGTACATCAGGTCAACCTGGTCGTTGAGGATGGAAATTCCCGGATTTATTTATTTATTTCGTATTTTAAGTACTCAGTTTGATAATGATTACCGTGTAATTGAAACTAATTGTCACGTAAAGTAAAATAAAAGTGGTATAAAAAAGTTAAGTGTTTTCTTTATATCGAAATTAGAAATGTACCACGAAGTGAACGCCTCCAAGATTCAAGAATATATATATATATATTTCGGTAATACAATTACCATTTTTAAACATGAAAATGGTAATTGTATTACCGAAACTTAAGTCACAAAAATAAATATATAAGTTATACAAAACAAAGTTAAAAGTGTTTTATTATAAATATAAAATAACTAAAATATACATTTCCATTGAGTAAAGTAAAGTATTCTTTAGGATCACATAAACTCTTCAATAAACACCCGGGCCATAGAATCCAAACGGAAGACGAGGCACTCGCACGACGGCATGAAGAAGAACCCCAAGTATCTGTACGACTACGAGACTGAAGAATTGCATTCCAACCACAACAAGCACTGCAGCAATGAGGGCGCGGAACGGGGCAAGTCGGAGAGGATCACTGAGAAGAACCTGCGCAGCGGCGGCAGGGCCGAGTCGCACGACAAGGAGAACAAGGAGGAGAACATCCTGAACGGCAGGGCCAACGGGAGGATGAGGAAGTGCAGGGACGTGACGGCCGCGAAGTACGCCATGGCCCCGTCCGACATCGACGACGTGGACAACAACGAGGAGGAGGTCGCCGTCGAGAACAACGTCGAGGATAAGGTCGAGAAGGCCGACAGCACGGACGACGAGGAAAACAACGACGGTAAAGAAGACGACGATGACGAGGAAGAGGGAGAAGGTATTGCATTTTTTTTTTTGTTTAAGTGTTTACAGGTGGCATCCGTGCTGTTGTTAATAGTAATTGATTCGATTTTTGTCTTTACTTAACTTAAATTTTTAATTAATTAATTTCTCACTTAACCCGTGGTGAAACATAATTATATATTTGATTAATTAAAACACTTGGTTTTGTTTCACTGATTTTATTTTTTCTCCGACTAGTTTTACCTGATTTTAAATTCCTGTATAAATACCAGTCGATGTTAATTTTGTACATATCTCCTTGAGAATGACCTAAGGTCGAAACTAGTCGGAGAGAAAAATAAAATCAGTGAAACAAAACCAAGTGTTTTAATTAATCAAATATTAAATTTTTAAAAATAAAAAATCATGGCACTTTTGAGGTTTTTTTTAAATGAACATGTCATACAGGATGTATTCGAAATAACGAACAGGCTCGTAACCACAAAGAGATTATATTATTTTTAAACGATATTCGCAATTATTTCGTTTATAACCGTAACAAACAGCCCGCAATTAATTATTCAAGTTAATGAGTGAAAATACGCAACATGTTTGGGGGCAGTGGTAACGTGACCTAATTTTTTAAACGGCATCGGCTTTAGATATCGAATTACAACAAGCGCGTAGGAAATATCCGAGTGCTCTTTAAGCATCAATGAACTTAGGACTGTTTATCTTTTACAAAAAAAAAAAACGTTGCGATAACACTTCAAATTTCGGATGCAAGAAATCGTATCTCGCGTTTTAAATAAACAAACACACATTCCATGCAGACCTAATTAAATGAGAAAATCATCGGTTCTCAAAATGTTTAAAAACCTCGAAAAATTGGGAAAATTAAAAAAAAAAATTCGAATAAATTTTGACGGAAGTGGGTTGATACCACTTCAAATTTCGAAGGCAAGAAACGGTATCTCGCGTTTTAAATAAACAAACACACATTCCATGCAGACCTAATTAAATGAGAAAAACATCGGTTCTCAAAATGTTTAAAAACCTCGAAAAATTAGGAAAATTAAAAAAAAAAAATTCGAATAAATTTTGACGGAAATGGGTTCACAAATATTTTGTGTACGTGCCCTTAAATGCCTGCTCGTTATTTCAAATACACCCAGTATTTGCTACATTTGGTGATGGGATACTTTTCTATTCGATTTTTTTTTGTGGCCAAAACAAGAAATTTTTTTTGCCCAACCTTCCAACTATATTAATTCTTTGTGCTTTTTTTTTTAATTGCGACGAAATTCGAAATCGATTATTTTTTCAAATAGAGAAAACGAAGCTTAACCCTTTAACTGCGGCTGTCGTCAATAAGCGACTCGGGTAAACTTTACCGTAACTACGGCTGTCGTCAATAAGCGATTCACATATTTTTTGCCGTTCTTTAATGCCGTGAATCGCTTATTGATGACCACTAGTAACATGATACGTTGGTTCAAATGGAATAAAATTTATCAAATTTTCAGTCTTTGTTTTTTTGCGTTCAGGCAGCCAGTTTCTTGAAAACTTTTTAGTAGCTAAAGGGTTAAACTTGTCATGACTGCCGCTCGTATCTTACATTCGAAACCGTACATCAAACACACCTTCATTGTTGCCGTTGATTATAAAGTAGACGTAGAGGAGAACGACAAAACGGGAACGTCGGAGAGCGAGGAGGAGCAGCAGAAGAAGCCGGAGGAGATAGGACGGAACCAGTACTCCACGCGGACCAGGAACCGCAAGATGTCCGAGAGCTCCAGCTCCTCGGTTCGCGTCAAAGCGTACTCGTTGCGGGACAGGCCGCCCAAGCAGCCGACACGTAATTTTTTTTGACGATTACGCGTTTTTGGAAAGTGTTCTGATTCTGTTCGGTTGCAGTGAAAGAAAGGGGAATGCGCAGCAACAGAAACATCCAATCCATCCATCCCAGGCGTCGGTTCAACATGAGGAAGAGGAGTCCGGCGAGCCTGAGCGACAGCAGCGATAGTGAAATTGATTGTAGGAAAAATAATAAATACAGGTAAACCTTGTTGGAAGAAATATCATCTTTAACAAATGTAATTTAAAATGCATTCTAAGTTAAAGAAGAAAAATCAAGACGTCCTGATTTTTTGGGATTTGTCGGTATTATTTGTTTTTGATGTATTTTCGGGACAATTGTCCGTGCCCATTTTTTTATTTTATTATACAAGGTGTCTTGTTTCGAGTGTGCCAAACTAAAACAGGAAGTAGATAATATTCTGAACAGAATAAAATAAGAATAACAGAACAACCAGTCAGTTGCGGTTACATCAAGTAAAATTACTGTCATTTCTACTGATATCCAAGCAATAATAAGCAACATTTTTAATAATATGAATGCAATAATCAATAATTGATTTAATTTTATTAGTTCATGAACAAAAGTAATTCAAAGAGAAAGAAAAAAATAGTAAAGTAAATATTCAAATTATGATTGTCTGTCTGCCTTCGGTGTCGTGCCTCCTTGTGGTTACGATGAAACCCGATGAAAACAATTCCGTGTCATTCTAATGACAAAAGGACGCTTCACAATAACCCGGGAATGGTAACGAGAAACAAGAAGTTTGGTACATTTTCGTTCCCGTTGCCGATTCCGGGTTATTGTGAAATCGCCTTTTTAAATTGTTGGTAACGATTCTGGCTGTTGGCAGGTGGCCGATTTAAATTATCACCAATCTCGCCATAAATTTCGTCTACCTTAAGCTTTACGTCATCTATAATATCCATTTCACTTTTATAATAACAGTCACATATTTTGAGGTTATAATCCTCTCTGTAAACTCCTACTTGACACTCAAAGGGATCTGTAAGTTTATCCGTTCAGTAAACTAGATTTACTGAAAGGCTAGCGTTACAGGAAGATGAATATACGTTTATCTCATCAGTAACGCCATTGAACACTTTACCGAAAGATGAATATACCGGCCCTAAGTCTTATTAGGACTACTAAATTTACCCTGTATAACCCCGATTCTTATTGGTAAAAATGCCAAAGTGGCGGAATCTATTGCCTGAATGCTGTACTAAACCCATTACCACCGACAGATATAGGAATATACCAACGGCGCAAATATGACGATAATGTTAACATTTTTATTTCTTATTTGAAATGAATTATGCGATTTTTTTTTTAGTAAAAACGCGAAAAGTCCACACTCCAAGAACGAACAACTAAAGTCGGGGGTCGGCAGTAATAAAATAATGCCCATCGGACCGGAAACTTTGGATCCGAAAATAACTTTTGATAGCGTGGGCGGTTTGGACGGTCACATTCAGTGCTTAAAGGAAATGATTTTGTTACCGATGATGTATCCAGAAGTATTCAAGCGCTTCCAAATCACACCCCCCAGAGGGGTCTTGTTTCACGGCCCTCCAGGTTAGTGCAATATGTATATATCGGGTGTTTCGGACCCCAAATATCTCACGAAATACAAATCGGATTGGCATAAAAAAATACAGTGGTGTATTTTGTGAGATATTTGGGGCGTATGGCTGGTCCGAAACACCCGGTATATTCGTTTAAAACATGTAATTTTAAACTTAATTTACGTAGGAACTGGAAAAACATTAGTCGCACGAGCGTTGGCCAACGAATGTTCTTTCGGATCCCGGAAAGTCAACTTCTTCATGAGGAAAGGAGCCGATTTGCTGAGTAAATGGATCGGTGAATCCGAAAAACAATTGAGACTCTTATTTGAACAGGTTTGTGAATTTTTCATATCTTGTTTTAAGTATTAACCCTTTCCGCTATTGCCGCATATTTACATTTGAGTTTGGCCAAATTCATTTTGTATAAAAATTACATAATAATTCAACATATTTCCTCATTTCTCGTGAAAGGCTACTTTTTAGTTCTTTTAATTTTAACGCCGCAGAGAAAAGAGTCGACTCCTTCAGATGACTCTCTTGAAAAAGTGAAAAGTATGTCTGAAAAAAGAAGGGTTTTCATGTGGATGTATTTCGTGTTGACCTTTATATCTTACATGTTGGAAATTTAACAACAATACAACAGTTTGTAGGTTAGGTTTAAGAATAAGAGAATACGAAGTGCGGTGGGTGGGTCCTATCCTAGGATTTATATTTTTTATGAATCTCCAAAAAAAAAAAGGTTTGAAATCGTCATAATTTCTTTAACCTGTTAACCGAGCGGGACGTATAAATACGTCAAACGTTAACAATACCGGGTCCTTAAAATATATTTCATAGTCTTAATTTATTTTAAAGCATAAATAAAAAAATAATAATAATATGAAATTAAGTCCTCCGGGCGTGACGTATTGACACGTCCCGGTGAAAAAGTTCGCGTCCGTTATATGATGCGTAATTAGAAAGAGAATTCCCCGGTTAACAGGTTAAGCAGAAGGATTTTCATATGTTGACCTATATATCTTACAAGTGAATTAATTCAACCTTATTTTACAGGCTGGAGAAATGAAACCCTCGATAATATTCTTCGACGAATTGGACGGCCTGGCCCCGGTGAGGTCGTCGAGGCAGGACCAGATACACGCCAGCATAGTGTCCACCCTGCTCGCCCTCATAGACGGCCTGGAGAATCGGGGCGAAGTCATAGTGATAGGCGCCACGAACCGGGTGGACGCCATCGATCCGGCTTTGAGGAGGCCCGGAAGGTTCGACAGAGAGCTGTTTTTCCCCTTGCCCGCTCAAAAGGTAGGTTTTCGTCCCCTCGCACCGGCGGCGTGTAATCTCCTATAATTTGGTAGGAGCGTGAAGAAATCCTCCGGGTGCACGTCACGAAATGGACGACGCCCCCTAGCGACCAGCTCATCAATTACTTAGCGGAACACTCGATAGGCTACTGCGGTTCGGACTTGAGGGCGTTGTGCACGGAGGCTGTGATACAGAGTTTTAGGAGGACGTACCCTCAGGTTTACGGGTCCGATCATAGGCTGCTGTTGGATCCGGAACAAGTCAAGGTAATTTATTCGCGTTAAATTAGGTGATTTTCTAAATATCCTTTAACCACATTGCGCCCATGCTGCTTACTGAAAAATTATTTTTTTGTTGTTACCTGTTTCTACTAAGTTTTATTCCACTGTCACAAACTTTACTCATTTATCCATAAAAATATGAAAAAAATATTCCAAAGATGGCGCTTATAAAGGGGTCAATTTTTTTTTTTTTTTAATATTCCTTTGTCACAAACTTACTCATTTATGCAAAGAAATATGAAAAAAACGTTCCATAGATGGCGCTTATAGAGGGGACAATATTTTTTTTAATAAAAGAGATATTAAAAAAATATAAATATTTAATATAAAGGGGTCCATTTTTTTTAGTAAAATATTCCACTGTCACAAACTTATTAAATATTCCAAAGATGGCGTTAAAGCGGTAATATTTTTGTTTGGTAAATATTCCATAGATGGCGCTTATAAAGGGGTCAATTTTTTTTGTAAAATATTATTCCTTTGTCACAAACTTACTCATTTATGCAAAGAAATATGAAAAAAAAAACGTTCCATAGATGACTCTTATAGAGGGGTCAATATTTTTTTTAATAAAAGAAATATTTAAAAAATATTCTATAGATGGCGCTTATAAAGGGATCCATTTTTTTTTGTAAAATATTCCACTGTCACAAACTTATTAAATATTCCATAGATGGCGTTAACACGGTAATATTTTTGTTTGTTAAATATTCCATAGATGGCGCTTATAAAGGGGTCAATTTTTTTTTGTAAATATTCCTTTGTTACAGACTTACTCATTTATGCAAAGAAATAATATGAAAAAAAACGTTCCATAGATGGCGCTTATAGAGGGGTCAATATTTTTTTTAATAAAAGAAATATAAAAAAAATATTCCATAGATGGCGCTTATAAAGGGGTCCATTTTTTTTTGTAAAATATTCCACTGTCACAAACTTATTAAATATTCCATAGATGGCGTTAAAGCGGTAATATTTTTGTTTGTTAAATATTCTATAGATGGCGCTTATAAAGGGGTCAATTTTTTTTTGTAAAATATGCCTTTGTCACAAACTTACTCATTTATGCAAAGAAATAATATGAAAAAAACGTTCCATAGATGGCGCTTATAGAGGGGTCAATATTTTTTTTTAATAAAAGGAATATAAAAGAAATATTCCATAAATGCCGCTTATAAAGGGGTCAATTTTTTTTTTTTTTTTTTAGTCCACTGTCACAAACTTATTAAATATTCCATAGATGGCGTTAAAGGGGGTAATATTTTTGTTTGTTTGTTAAATATTTCCATAGATGGCGCTTATAAAGGGGTCCATTTTTTTTGTAAAATATTCGACTGTCACAAACTTATTAAATATTCCATAGATGGCGTTAAAGAGAGAATATTTTTGTTTGTTTGTTAAATAAAACTTAATAACAAAATGTTCAAATCATGTATCCAACAGTATTTACTTTCTAAAGCGTTCTACAGTGTCGAAGAGTTTGAGTATTAAAAGTTTAATGTCTGATTTTATCGTGTAATTTTTAACGTGTATATTTTTAATTTGTCTATTTTAATTAATTAATTTAATTTATTTTATATTTTTAAGCTGTGTAGCGCTCTTATAATGTGCTAACATTTGTGTAATTTTATATTTGTGTATATTTGACTAGTGTAAACCTATGTGGGTAATGGCACGAATAAATTGAATTGAATTGAATTGAAATATTCCATAAATGGCGCTTATAAAGGGGTCCATTTTTTTTTTTGTAAAATATTATTCCACTATCACTTATTAAATATTCCGTAGATGGCGTTAAAGGAGTAATGTTTTTGTTTTGTTCTTTTTTGTTTGTCGCCACATGTTAATGGGAGATTAATCGTCTAGCCAATCCGAAACATTTGCACACTTTTTTGACACGTTGAGAAATTTCAAAATGTCTCATAATTATAAATGTCGGCTAATGGGAGATTTAGTTTAACGCGATTAATTTTTTTTACAGGTCGAGAAATTAGATTTCCTAAGGGCGAAGTCCCTGTTAATACCGGCGTCGCACAGGATATCCCAGAGCGTCGGAAGGAAGCTGCCGCCGATCCTCGAGCCACTGCTGAGAAAACCGCTGAAGGAGGTCCTGTCGGTGTTGGAGAAATCGTTCCCGCACGGTTTAGATCCTAGTTTAGCCAAGTAAGCAAATTTTCGTGCTTTCTTTTTATATGTTTTTAATTTTTACGTTGGTGATTCCAGAGTGAAATTATCGGCGGCAGTGCGTCCGAGCCAAATGCTTCTTTTAGGGGACGGCCTGAGCCACGGGCACACCCTGTACCTGGCGCCGGCCATCCTGCATCACATGGAGCACATAAACGCTCACGTTTTAGATTTAGCCACGTTGCACCGCGAGGGCGGGCGCTCTCCGGAGGAGGCTTGCATACAGGTAAAGGAAAAAAATTGAACGCACGCAAAGAAAATTTCATACGGCACTGCCTTTTATATTTGGCAAATTATTTTTCAAAAGGTTTTAAAATTTCAAAATTAATTCGTCCCTGAGGAGGTTTCATACAAATACAATTAAATTTGTCTTGGGTTAACTGTCCCTGAAGACAAAAACAATTGAATTTGTCTTGGGTTAACTGTCCCTCTTCAGGGACAAAAACTCTGTCTCTGAAGGGGAACACTTAACCCCTAAACGCCTAGCGATGCCATATGGTTACACTTGTAGACATCTTCCGGATCTCTTGGCTGGGTTCACAGCCTCGCTCGGCGGTGAAACTCCAGCCGCGTCCGTAAATCTGTCACTTTATTGCCTTGTTAAACAAATAACTATTGTTTTTACTAAAATATATTTATTGGTGTATATAGTTATTGTTATTTGCAAAAAAATTAATTCAGGCGTTTAAGGGTGAACCCAAGACAAATTCAATTTAGGTTTAAAAATTAAAATTCACTTGGTTTGTTTCACGATTAAATTGCTTTATTTTCAACTAGTTTCGGCTTAGTGCCATTTTCAAGAATGAAAACTAGTTGAAAATAAAGCAATTTAATCGTGAAACAAACCCAAGTGAATTTTAATTTTTTAAACCTATATTAACATAATGTTTCACCAAGTGATCAATGAGAAACAAGTATATGACAAATTCAATTGTTTTCGGATTAAACTTGAAATTTTGAAATTTTAAAATCTTGAGAAATAATTGGTATTTTTGTTAAATGTTATCCAGGGGCTCCCTCCTGTCTTGTCTCAATCCAAATGTCATGATGGCCCTCATCGACTACCCTATCCGTTATGTATCCCAGTCTAATTAGTTATATAAATAGTATTAAGGATAAAAGTATGTATATAATGCAAAAATGTCGTGACTGAATGGGTAATACCTAAGTAAAAAAAAAAATATATATATTTGGTATCTTGCCAAATAGACCTGACAGCAGATATTGGCATGGAAATGCACGCTTGTGTAGAATTTCGGTGCTTAAGATAAGCCGGCAATATACCGAATCTTATTTGTTTAGAATTTCTGTGACATTTTTTGACACGTCCACGTACTTATTTCTGTCCGTGAAAAGGTTAATATGTGGCACGTAATTTAGAAGACACCTCTAGGCTCTGGCTTCCTTTTTAACCCTTTCTTTCCCAGTGATGCCAACATTATGTGGTACTTTTACTTTCTATTTGAAAAAGGTGCGTACAAGAAAATTTCATCTATTGCATCTAGATGGCCCTGGTAGTGTTAAATTATTATTCATTTGTCTCTGAGTGCGTTTGTTATTGAAATTCAAGTGACTCAAATTCATGAAAGAAAGGGTTAACACGTTCAGCACCATGACAGGACATTTTTTTCTTACAAATGATTTTTAACACATTGACTGCCGACTCAGTCAATATGACCGAGACACATTTCCACGATTTTCTTCGCATAGGTGATATATTGTAAAATTTCTTTCGTAAGACTTCACTATTGGTGGATATCTACAATTGCGCAATATGGCCCAAAAAAATGAAATTTTTACCCAATATGAAATATACCGCCCGGCTCTAACGTCTTAACGTAAAATGTAATAAAAAGCACTCCGGCAGTGAACGTGTTAATCATTCTTTCTTTGGAATAAGAACCGTTTGCAAGTGATTAAAAACCGACATGGTTATGACTAAACTATTGATTTTAGGTATTCCAAGAAGCGAAACGAAATGTTCCTAGCGTCATATACATACCAAACATTGATTTACTTTGGTCACTAGTTAGCGAGACGGTGTTGGCCATTTTCGTTGCTCAAGTATTCCAAATTAATCCAAACACGCCCATATTAATATTAGCCACGGCCGATTCGCTCTACAGGGAAATTCCCGAGCAAGTACGTTCCCCACGAATTTCAACATCGACACATTGCTAACGCACCGTTTAAGATTGCAGAAATATTTTCCAAATACCGCAAGGAAATCTACGAGATGGAATTGCCGACGATCGAGCAGAGGATCGACTTTTTCAGGCCGCTGATCATGGAGGCCTCGATGAAACCGCCCAGGCTGAGCAGGTCGCGTGCGAAAACGCCGCCGCCCCTGCCCAGGGCCCCGACTCCCCCCAGCACTCCCCTCACGCAGGAGGCCTCCAAGAAGCTGTACGAGCACGAGGAGAGGACGCTGAGGGAGCTGAGGATATTCCTGAGGGACATGTGCAAGAAGCTGGCCTCGAACAGATTGTACGTGTTTGGGAGAGTGGAGGTGAAATAAGGTTGATAAAGTACTTGCAGGTTCTTCATGTTCACGAAGCCCGTCGACACCGAGGAGGTGCCGGACTATCCGACGATCATCAAACAGCCGATGGACCTCGAAACGATGATGACCAAGGTGGACTTTCACCGTTACGAGTGCGCTAAGGATTTCTTGGACGACATCGATCTCATATGTCGGAACGCACTCGAGTACAATCCCGCGAGGTGAGATTTTAAACATCTACACTACAAAGTAGCTAAACTCTATCCATTTCCAAGTGGCAGTGGAAATAAACAAACCCGGCTGCGTGATAGCCACGTGCGTACTTCAATAGTCGCTTGCGATTGGTCCTTCCGTGGTACGTGCTCACGCCCGGATTCAGTTTGTATTCTGGGCCCGTCGTCGATTGCCTTGTGTTTGCAAAGTGTTTAAAAATGAAAAGTTATTAGAAATGTCTTCCACTTCTTCAGTTTTGCAATGCACTGCAGTGTTTTTATTTGGGCAATAAAATGAAATTTATTTGTGGGCGCGCTAGGATACGGCGCGTCCGACCCTGAGTATTCTCGCCGCTCACGTAATTGTGTTTACACGCGCTGCCGCTTGGAAATGGATATAGTATAGATCCTAGATACTGTACCAGTCGCAAACGTGCAATTCCAGCGGCACTCAACGAGTTTCATTTTACCCACACACAGGATTTTGACGATTGGTGCTTATGCTTAGGTTAGGGTTAAGCTAAGGTCCCGACCCTTTTGAACCAATTAGTTTCAGTGGGCGCCCGAGTGTGTATGTGTGAGTGGATAAAACGAAACTGATTGTGTGTCACTGGAATCGCAAATTTCCCACATGTGGTACAATATATGGGAATTTGCCCAAGTTATAATTTACATTCCCGCAGAACGTCCGCTGATAAACAAATAAGGCATAGGGCGTGCTCGTTGAGGGATTACGCGTTCGCCCTGATTAAAAACGAGATGGACAGCGATTTCGAGGACAAATGCCTGGATATAGCGACGCAGCGGAAACAGAGGAACGCCAGCGTCAAGGAGTTCCTGCCGCCGTATTTGGATATTTTAGCGCCAGGTAATTATAATAACTCGGGTGTGGTAAATCACTTTAAACGTGCGTATCCTAGAAAATGCGGTGAATAATCAAAACGAATCGAAAGCGATAGAAAGGAAAAATATCAGTCCGCAGCAGGCCACGCGATCGAGTCTGGGTAGGAAGCGGAAAATCCCCAGTTGGCAGCACGGTTACCTGAAAAAGAGGAAGAAAAAACACAGGCCCACCGCGCTCAACGAATCGCAACCAGAAGATCAGGTATTCTATTATGTGCTTTATTCATCCCAGATATGCCTATTTTAAAGTTCCTCTAAAAATTATAAGTAGAATTACGTCAGCGCCATCTATCATTTTTTGTTTCAATAAGTAATCTGAGTGATTATTCATTGACATTTGACAGGAAGCGAAAAATAACCTAAATCTTAATTAGTTCATTTATTTTCCTTTCATTTAAATCTCGGGCAAATGTGCGAATAAAACACTTGGTTTACTTTTACTGCTTTAATCAGTGGCGGCTCGTAGAATATGTTAATGGTAGAGCCACTTATACAATATACTCTCCTTCCCCCCTCCTTCTTTGAAGAAAGAAAGAACGATTTATCTTCATAGACCAAATTCTTAATGAAATTTAAATTAGAGGTAGTGCCATGGCTCTATATAACGAGCCCCCTATGCTCCGACAACAAAATATACCACTTTCGACAGCTGAAAAATACAATTTTTGACAATTCAAAAATGTCAAAAAAATTATTTTTATTATCTGAAAATACTGTTTTTGGCAGCTGAAACATGGCATATTTGGTAGCTGAAGAATAACATTTTCTCCAACTGTAAAATACAACTTGAGACAGGGATTACCATTCTTGACAGCCGAAAAATACCGTTATTGGCAGCTAAAAAATACAATTTTTTACAACAACAAAAAATCAATTTTTGACAACAAAATAGACAAGTTTTGACAGCTGAAAAATGCCATTTTTGACAGTTAAAATATGTCAAAAATGCTGCTTTTGATAGCTGAAAAATACCATTTATACGGCCATTTTTGGCAGCTGAAAAATATAATTTTTAACAGCTGAAAAATTACATGACAATCAAAAAAATTTTGACAATCAAAAAAATGTCGAAAATGCTGCTTTTGATTGCCGAAAAATACCATTTTTATAGGTGGGAAATACAATTGTTGACAGTTGAAAAATGTCATTTTTGACAGCCGAAAAATATAATTTTTGACAGCTAAAAAATATGATTTTTGACAGCTGAAAAATAGCGTTTTTGACAGCTGAAAAATATCATTTTTGACAGTTGAAAAATATAATTTTTGACAGCTAAAAATATAATTTTTGACAGCTGAAAAATATCATTTTTGGCAGCTAAAGAATAGCGTTTTTGACTGCTGAAAAATATCATTTTTGACAACTGAAAAATATCATTTTTGACAGCTGAAAAATATCATTTTTGACAGTTGAAAAATATAATATTTGACAGCTAAAAAAATGATTTTTGACAGCTGAAAAATAGCGTTTTTGACAGCTGAAAAATATCATTTTTGACAGCTGAAAAATATCATTTTTGACAGCTGAAAAATATCATTTTTGACAGTTGAAAAATTATATTTTTCAACTGTCAAAAATGATATTTTGACAGCTAAAAATATAATTTCTGACAGCTGAAAATATCATTTTTGGCAGCTGAAAAATATCATACTTGACAATTGAATAATACACTTTTTAACAGCTAAAAAATGCCATTTTTAACAGCTGAAACGTACCATTCTTAACAACTGCAACAAACCATTATTAATAACTGTAACATACCATTATTATCAGGTAAAAAATACAATTTTTGACAACAAAAAAGCCATTTTGACAAAAAAATGACCCTTTGATAGCTGAAAATACCATTTTTATAAGTGAGAAATATCTTTTTTAACAGCTAAAAAATGGCATTTTTGACAACTGAAAAATATCATTTTCGACAATTGAATAATACATTTATTAACAGCTGAAAACTACCATTTTTAGCAGCTGAAAATACCATTCTTGACAACTGCAACAAACCATTATTGACAACTGTAACATACCATTATTGTCAGCTAGAAAACACAATTTTTGACAACACAAAAAATACAATTTTTGACAGCTGTAAAATACCATTTTGACAATTAAAAAATGCTACTTTTAAAAGCTGAACAAGACCATTTTTATAGGTGAGAAATACCTTTTTGACAGCTGAAAAGTGCCATCTTTGACAACTGAAAAATATTATTTTTAATAGTTGAATAATACTCTTCTTAACAGCTGAAAAATGCCATTCTTTACAATTTTGACAACTGTAACAAACCATTATTGTTGACTACACAAAAAGTACAAGTTTTGACAGCTGAAAAATGCCATTTTTGACAATTAAGAAAAATGTCGAAAAATGCTGCTTTTGATGGCAGAAAAATAAAAAAAAATCGGTGGGGAATCGCATTTTTGACAGCTGAAAAACATCATTTTTAGCAGCTGAGTAATACACTTCTTATCAGCTGAAAACTACAATTTTCAACAGCTGAAAAATACCATTGTTGACAACTGCAACAAATAATTTTTGACAACTGTAACATATCACTATTGCCTGCCAAAAAATACAATTTTTGACTACAAAAAGACAATTTTTGACAGCTGAAAAATGCCATTATTGACAATTTAAAAAAATGTCGAAAAATGCTGGTTTTGATAGCTGAAACAAACATTTTAATAGGTGAGAAACACCTTTTTTGACATTCAAAAAAATATTTTTGACAACTGAAAAATATCATTTTTGACTTTTGAATAATACACTTCTCAACAGCTGAAACATACCATTCTTAAGAGATGAAAATCGCCACTTATGACAATTACAATAAACCATTATTGACAACTGTAACAAACCATTATTGTCAGCTAAAAATATAATTTTTGAAAAAAAACTAGAATTTTTGGCAGCTGAAAAATGCCATGTTTGACAAATAAAAAATGTTGAAATATACTTTCTTTGATGGCTGAAAAATATCATTTTAGTAGGTGAGAAATACCTTTTTTGACAGCTGAAAAATAACATTTTTGGCAACTGAAAAATATAATTTTCGACAGTTGTATAATACATTTCTTAACAGCTGAAAACTACCATTAGTAACAGCGCAGCGGAGCCGTCGTTCGTCACCGGTTACTTTGCTCAATTTTAATAGGCCCCGCTGCGCTGCGCCGTCGTCCATCACTAATTAAAAAAAAATTATATAAAATTTATTTATATTTACTTGACTTGACTTGTCTAATATTGTAAATCTACAATGCGATGGACCAATAAAAAAATCTATTCTAATCTATTCTATTCTAAAAAATTAAAAAATTAATTATTTTTTTTTATTTAAAATTAATTAAAGAAGATTATTTTACCTAAAAGTAACTTTAGCTTGAAAAACTAGTTGTTAGCTAAGAATACAATTTTCTACAACAAAAAGTACAATTTTTGGCAGCTAATAAATGTCATTTATCACTGTATAGTTTGTTTGATTTTTTCTTATTTTTTTATTTTTATTCTAAACAAACATTATCGTTATTTGTTATGTAGGAAGCTTCCACTTCGTTACACATGCTTTTATCCCATAAATATTATCGTTATTATTATCAATACAGAAATCTTTCACCGCGGGTTAAGCGAGAAACTAAATTAATCGTATTATTTATTCGCCGGCGCAGATCGACGATAAGTCGTCCGAGGACGAGTCCAAGGATCAAAGTTTCGTCTCCGAAGTGGAGACCAAGATGAATAACGATATCGACGAGAGGCCAAACGCGGAACTCTCGACCACTGCCCCGCTTACAGTAAACTGTGATACTACCACTAGTACAACTACCTCTCCGAAAGCCTCACAGGAATGCTCGCTTGTATTGAAGTGAGTAGCGCGAGGTCATCGACTGCAGAATCTAAAAAAAAAATGTTGGGCACTTTTTCAGGTCGCCTAACAAACGGCGGTTGAGTGACTTGTTAAGCCCGTCCGAATTACTGGACGATCCGTTAGAATTAGATGACATCGATCAAGCTTTAAATGAAGGTGAGTTATTCATATTATTTGTTTTTGTGTTAATAAAGAGTGGCTATAGGAATTATTTACAGGACTGCTGCAAAAACTTTCTTATTGCTACTCTTTCAGTGGATTTCACAAAAGTGATAATAAATATAACTCTGGCTTAAATTGACATAACACTGGTATTATACCATATGTATAAAGATTATTTAGATAAGGCATGGCCATGATAAACAAAATCACGGTCTTAGATTGTTGTTGACTTTATGTCATATGAACAACTGGTGGCGAAAGCGTGATGCGACGTATCAAACCGGCAACGTACGTTCCGAAATACAAAGCCACCCCTTATCTAAATAATTTTTATACATATGGTATTTTCGGCTGTGTAAACGATGGTAGACGTAATGCATAATTTTAGGTTAGGTTCTGTAATTACATTATACATTATTTAATTGTTATATATTCTTTCACAATGTGTACCAACAAATTATTTTCTATTTTGATGAATTTTTACCTTAAATCCCCTTCTCGAGGCTTCATTTCAACGATTCAAAAATGTATTTGGTGACCAACAGTGCACATAAAGAACGTTTACACAGCTGCAAATATATTACAGGCTATAATATATAATTACTTACTTTTTAAAATTTCTGATTTGTCTACGTTGAAATTTTAGAAGTGGTGGATACCGAAGGGGAGACCAAAGCCCATATAGACGTCTCCGAATCGGAATTGAAGGCCGTGCTGGATAAAGCAGTTACCATAACAAAAGATCAGCCGTTGCAATCGTTATTAGATTTGCATTTTCAATTGAGTAGAATTGTAAAAAAGTATGTTCGGAGTCTAAGCAGGATAGATTTACCAAAGGTATAGAAATCTGCATAAAATATTATAATACAAACCGTGCTAATTGTTTGGGCTTAATAAATACGTATGGCTCAGCTTGAACCATAGCCTTTAATATGACATCCTCGAAATTTCCCATATTTGAGCTGAATCACATTTACTGCATCCTCTTGAATCCTCCGAAAAATTCGTGTAACACGCGTAATGGATATGTAACATTTGTAACTAACATATTGTGATGAATGTAGGTTTTTTTTTTGTTTTTTTTTTCGTTTTTTTAATTATCTTTATATATGTTCTAGGAGTTACTTAAAGAGTTGATGCGGTTCAAGGAATCAAATATAACATAACAATTCCTCATTTGTATGGAAATGAAACACTGCCGACCGAATTTCTGTATGTACATATTATGCATTATTTTAAGTTCCAAAAAATGTTTTCGCTCTAGACAGTATTTGTTTTACGAGAGAGCTAGTTCTAATTGATTTTGTTTCTGTATTAAGTTTTAACTTATCATTTCCATTAAATAATTGAATTTCGAACCAAAGATTTATTTTAATGGTAATAGCATTTATCACTGCCCAAGTTGTAAGGCTGATTTATTTTTTAAGCATTCTGTACTTTCAGTTATTATTTGTATGTGCCTTTTTTTTAAATTAAGCCAACTTAAACATGTACTTGTAAGAAATACATTTTTGATATAAATGGTCCGTGTTTTATTTTGAGCGAGTAGTATTGTTTCGCGATCTCCAGTTTATATTGGAAATGTATTTAAGATTGTTGAACATAAGTATTTTAATTCGTTTCAAATCAGATTGTTAAATATATAAGACTATATTATAGTTCTCCTCTGACTATATTTTTGGTGTGAAATTGCAAGGGATAAACTGCGGCCGTCTGATATGTGTACACGAATTCAGTATCCATCATTAATAATAGGAACCGCTAATCTGCCAAGTTTTGTTAAACGTTGAATAGAACGAAAATATCGTACGATTTATTCTTCTTCATTGCACCCTATCCCCATTTTATATTGTCTGATGGTGATATCGAAGTTTGTTACCTTGGGGTAAGTATCATTTACACTATGTTTATTATGAGTTATTTTATTTTTTTAGTAGTATGATATTTACTATTATCGTCATGGATACAAGGCATGAAAACGTACTCATAACTCCCTCGATTTTTAACCCTGTCAACCTCTTTAAAACATTCCATATCTCTCGTAACCCTTTCGCTGCGGCGTGACGTTAGGAAACGCTCCATGTCTGTGGTGCGGCTTTAGATTGGCCTGGAACGTTGTATATATGTTAACAGCAACGGCATCTAGCGAAATAAGAAAACGTATATATGTGTTAACAGTATGCTTATTGTTTCTAGAAAGTTAAAGAACTGGAAAGTAACTTTTCGTAAAAAATTAAGGAACATGTTGACGGAACATAAATATGCGTCTACAGCAGCGAAAGGGTTAATACAAGTGTGGAATGTATGTAATTAGTCCCGCGAGAAAAAGTTTACCCAAGAGCTAATGATGTTTACTAATGAGTATAATATAACATTTTATCCAAAATCGTCTGTAATTGCATTAAATATTGAAATAATGTTTATGAAATTATGATGTACGTGAATTATTTTAAAAATCTTACGAAAGACCTTATAAGTCCGAATTATTCTCTCACTAGGGGATAATGAACAACATTACTTCCCTCAAATCGCCACAGTAATTGTTACACACGATTTTGGATCAAATCTATTTTATACACCCATCAGTAGCGTTTTCAGCCGTGGGTCATATTTATTATTTCGCAAATTTTATCGAACGTTTATTTAAACAGGTCTAAGGATTAGAAGTTTACCAGCGATTTAAGGTCTCAATTATCAAAATCAAACCTCGGAGTCGCCTGTTATAAGCTTTTAAAAATTACATTCGTAATTCCCGCCGCTTGCGCGCCATCTATCGGACGATAGCTGAACTGACAAGTGATGATTGCGGGCAGCGCCAAAATGCTCGAACTTTATACCTATAATCAAAATGTAAAAATTTAGCAAGCGGTTGTACATCAAACGATGGACAATTTAATGCTGAATCGACTGGTGTATAAAATAGCTGGGGAAATTTAGCGGTTTTCGCGTAATTTGCAAATTAAAATTTAGCTGAACCCCTTGTCGGTAATGCAGTTTTCTGTAAAGCTTAAAGTTCAAATATAGAGCATTTTGCAATGATTTTTAACTGAAAACGGGGCAAAATAATGACTACTTATTAATTATATAACTTTCTATCATTAATAATGCAGTATATTATAAATATTATACAAAATCTTAATTTCCGTACCCACGCACCCTCTATTATCGGGAGGATGAGTTAGTGATTTATTTAAGGATTTTATATTCACTTGAACATTAATTCATGATAAGGAATCATTTGCAAACATAATGAAAATGTTATCCTTAAACAAATTGGCTTGTTATTGTTTAAATTTTGCAAATAAAATGCTATAATATACACACCTAATTGAGAGGCAACCCAACATACCCATAGACAGAAATGAAACAATATTTTACATAAAATAATAATAAATGTTATCCTTAAACAAATTGGCTTGTTATTGTTTAAATTTTGCAAATAAAATGCTATAATTTACACACCTAATTGAGAGGCAACCCAAGATACCCGTAAACAGAAATGAAACAATATTTTACATTTAGGGAAAATAATAATAAAATGACTTGTAATTATAATTTACATACATTATAAACATTACCAATTTCATAAGGCATTGCAAACTAATTTCAATTTCTAATAATTTATTATTCACGCATAATTGTCAAGCAACCTGATATACACGCAGCCAGACATCAAGCAATATTTTACATTTAAGGAAAATAAATATAAAATAGCTTGTAATTATGATTTACGTGCATTATAAATATATTTAATTTCTTTAGACTTTGCAAACTATCTTCAATTAAAAATGATTTAATATACACGCCTAATTATCAAGCAACCCGATATACGCCTAGATAGAAATTAAAGAACATTTTACATTTAGGGAACATAACAGTGATGGTTCGCGGGTTTTTTTCTGGTACGGCCGAGGAACAAGAGGTGGTAATACAGATAGGTGCGGTCACGCAGCTAGCCGTCTCCGCAACTGACCTTACTTATCTGTATTACCACCACTTGTTCCTCGGCCGTACCAGAAAAAAACCCGCGAACCGTCACTGGAACATTAATGTTAAATAATTTATAATTATAATTTACGTATATTATAAATATTACTAAATTCTTTAGACTTTTTAAACTAATTTAAATTTTTAATGTTGAAGGCTAATGACGCCAAATTTTATGTTAGCTCTTAGTTAAATAATTTGTTCTTTTTGAATTTATATTAAAACCATTGTTTTCAGGTATTATAGTATAGTTTCATTCCTGTTATGCTTAAAATCAGAAGCTTTTTTAAAATTAAATTAAAAGTTGTAACGCGTATATTGGGTCACGTGTAATTAGGTGTTCATGCAATTCACTAGATCATCAACACGATAACAGATGGCACGGTAGTATGGAGATGAGGATTTTTCGTATTGTAATGCATTAACAAGATATAAAGTTGTATAATTGATCAATAATCAATTTAGAGAACAGTATTTATTTGAAAAACATTGCAAAATGCTCTAAATTAAATTTTAAGTTTTACGGTAGACTGAATTACCGACATTAGCTCCTGTTAAATTTCCATTTGTAACTTACTGTAAAACCGCAAATTTAAAACATAATGCAATTAAAATCAAATTAATAGTTGTAAGGCGTATATTGGGTCACGTGTTCATGTAATTCACTAGATCATCAACGCGATAACAGATGGCACGGTAGTATGGAGATGAGGTTTTTTCGTATTGTAATGCATTAACAAGATAGAAAGTTGTATAATTGATCAATAATCAATTTAGAGAACAGTATATTGCAAAATGCTCTAAATTTAAATTATAAGCTTTAGAGTAGACTGAATTACCGACACTAGCTCCTGTTAAATTTCCATTTGTAACTTACTGTAAAACCGCAAGTTTAAAACATAATTCAATTAAAATCAAATTAATAGTTGTAAGGCGTATATTGGGTCACGTGTTCATGTAATTCACTAGATCATCAACACGATAACAGATGGCTCGGTTTTATGGAGATGAGGTTTTTTCATATTGTAATGCATTAACAAGATAGAGAGTTGTATAATTGATCAATAATCAATTTAGAGAACAGTATTTATATGAAAAACATTGCAAAATGCTCTAAATTAAATTTTAAATTTTACAGTAGACTGAATTACCGACATTAGCTCCTGTTAAATTTCCATTTGTAACTTACTGTAAAACCGCAATTAAAATTGAATATTTAGTAATTTGAAGTGTTCTCAATACGGAATTTTTACATTTTGATTATATTTCGAGGATTTCACCACTTGGCAGTTCACTACGTATTTGATAGATGGCGCAGCGATTTTAGGCATTGGCGCACCGAGCGGGGGGCTTCTGATCGTATATTGGGAATTGGGACTCCGCATACTATGACCGTGCAGTCACCTTGTGGCGGAAAATAGCGTAAATGCGGTCATGCATCGTTTGGTGCTAGAGGCTGTAACGCGAACAATTTGATTCGTAAGGAGTCAAGCCACCCCACTGGCGCGCAACAAATCCGACCAACATTAACTTTTCCATCAATTGGCAACACTACATGTTGTTGTCTCTGATTGTGACTTTTAATTTTCCACAACGATTTTCCTGTTTTTCCGGGCAACTGGTGAAAGGAAGCGCGATTCGTTCCTAGTCCCCCGCCGAGAGAACATCGTGAGCCGCGAGCCCAGCGCCCGAACATGCCCTGTTACAAAGGTAGGCCCCGTTCCGCGAGCCAGCCCCGACCTAACCTCACTCTCGCCGGTCCGATGACGTTACCTTTCCGATCCGCCTAATCATCGCCGCCGTTCTTTGTCCAGTTAAGGTGAAATGGGGCAAGGAGACCTACCCCGACATCGAGGTCAACACCGACGAGCCCCCCATGCTCTTCAAGGCCCAGCTCTTCGCCCTCACCGGGGTCCAGCCCGAGAGGCAGAAGGTCATGATCAAGGGGGTCACGCTGAAGGACTCGGACTGGGACAATTTTAAATTGAAAGATGTGAGTGCGATGTAGAGTAGAGTATAATATTTATAATTTGTGACTGTAGTTTAGACAATTTTTTTTTTTCAAATTACAATGTAAGTACAAAGTACAATGGAAAGTATTTTTTTTTATCCAAATAACTGAACAGTCATATTAAGTCTGTACACAGTATTAATTATTTATTGCAGGGTATGGCGGTGTTATTAATGGGCAGTAAAGAAGAGGAGATCCCCGTTGAACCTGTCGAGAAAACGTTGTTCGTTGAGGATATGAATGATGTTGAATTGGCCACTGCTGTGAGTATTTAGAAATGTACAGGTTTTTTTTTAACACGAGTATCCTTGCATTCGGCAAACTGCGTTTTCTTGCCAACTACGAGATGCTCCCTACACGTGCACTGATTGATTTTCTTTCTAGCTTGACCTCCCGGCCGGTTTAACGAATTTAGGCAACACCTGCTACATGAACGCCACTGTTCAGTGCTTGAAAACTGTTCCCGAATTGAGGAACAGTTTGCAAACATATCAAGGAGGTAAGAAAATCTGCGTTTTGATTAAAAGATTTACGGTTTGGTAAGGAATTTGTCTCAATAATAATATAAAGATATAAAAAAGAACACCGAGGGCTCACTATATCGGGCCGAGGAAATCAATACAGATATTACGGTATAGACCAATTATTGAAAGCCAAGTAAGGCATCGAGATATTATTTTTTTCCGGGTTGAAGGAGTGCCCGTAATGTTTTTTTGACTCTTGATTATTAAAGTGCATGGATTAGTGATAATAATAAGAATTTTTATTTTTTTTTATTTATTTGCGGCTGATTGCAAACTTTGACAAAAATCAAATGACGGAAGAAATATTTTTTTTTTGTTGAAGTGCCCGTAACGTTTTTTTAATTTATTTATAAAGAAATAATAATTTTGCAGGAGTAACTACAGCCGGCGGCGTCGTCCCTGCACAGTCGATAACGGCAGCCCTAAGAGATCTGTACACGAGCATGGACAAGGGGAGCACCGTGCCTCCGATCGTGCTCCTGCAGGTGCTTCACATGGCGTTTCCTCGGTTCGCGGAAAAATCTGAACAGGGCGGCTACGCTCAACAGGTATACCATTTTTTTTTTCTGGTGCAATTTTTATTACTTGATATAAAAAATACTCCTCGGGAATTCGGACGGATTGTAGAACTTTCGGTTGCATTAATTCTAGGATGCCAACGAATGCTGGACGGAGCTGGTCAGAATGCTGCAACAGAAACTGCCGGCGAAGCTCAACGATAACTCCAACGCACAGGGATACAAGTAAGAACAGACTCTGCATTTTAAAATAATTGGCCGGTTACAATTAACAAATAAAAAATTCCCTGACTTCTATTTTCCGAGATATGACGCAAACTTACATTTTTTTAAATGGAAACCATAGTTGGCTATGACTTCATTCGCAAGACCATTTTTTTCTTTTTAATCTTTTATCACATATGACATAGTTATTTTTAAAAATAAGCGAGTTACAGTCATTTTTAAGTTTTATTATAAATAAAAAAATAGTTGGCCATGAAAAAGATGAAAGCAAGACAATTGCAGTTGTTTATAACAACAATAAAAAATTTCAAAAAGTGAAGGGTAACTAGATATTTTGAAAGATGTAAAATGTGTAAAAATTTTTCAAATAAATATATCTCGGTTATTATGAGAGATAGAAAAAAAACTGTAAAGGACAAAATTGTAGATAATTTTACGCAGATTAATAAAATAAATTCAGAAAATTTTTCAAAGTGAAGGGTAACTAGATATTTTGAAAGATGTAAAATGTGTAAAATTTTTTCAAATAAATATATCTCGGTTATTATGAGAGATAGAAAAAAAAACTGTAAAGGACAAAATTGTTGATAATTTTACGCAGATTAATAAAATAAATTCAGAAGATTTTTAAAAGTGAAGGGTAACTAGATATTTTGAAAGATGTAAAATGTGTAAAAATTTTTCAAATAAATATATCTCGGTTATTATGAGAGATAGAAAAAAACCGTAAAGGACAAAATTGTAGATAATTTTACGCAGATTAATAAAATAAATTCAGAAACTTTTTAAAAGTGAAGGGTAACTAGATATTTTGAAAGATGTAAAATGTGTAAAAAAATTTCAAATAAATATATCTCGGTTATTATGAGAGATAGAAAAAAACTGTAAAGGACAAAATTGTAGATAATTTTACGCAGATTAATAAAATAAATTCAGAAAATTTTTAAAAGTGAAGGGTAACTAGATATTTTGAAAGATGTAAAAAGTGTCAATTTTTTTCAAATAAATATATCTCGGTTATTATGAGAGATAGAAAAAAACTGTAAAGGACAAAGTTGTAGATAATTTTACGCAGATTAATAAAATAAATTCAGAAAAATTTTAAAAGTGAAGGGTAACTAGATATTTTGAAAGATGTAAAATGTGTAAAATTTTTTCAAATAAATATATCTCGGTTATTATGAGAGATAGAAAAAAACTGTGAAGAACAAAGTTGTAGATCATTTTACGCAGATTAATAAAATAAATTCAGAAAATTTTTAAAAGTGAAGGGTAACTAGATATTTTGAAAGATGTAAAATGTGTCAAATTTTTTCAAACAAATATATCTCGGTTATTATGAGAGATAGAAAAAACTGTGAAGGACAAAGTTGTAGATCATTTTACGCAGATTAATAAAATAAATTCAGAAAATTTTTAAAAGTGAAGGGTAACTAGATATTTTGAAAGATGTAAAATGTGTCAAATTTTTTCAAACAAATATATCTCGGTTATTATGAGAGATAGAAAAAACTGTGAAGGACAAAATTGTAGATCATTTTACGCAGATTAATAAAATAAATTCAGAAAATTTTTAAAAGTGAAGGGTAACTAGATATTTTGAAAGATGTAAAATGTATCAAATTTTTTCAAACAAATATATCTCGGTTATTATGAGAGATAGAAAAAAACTGTGAAGAACAAAGTTGTAGATCATTTTACGCAGATTAATAAAATAAATTCAGAAAATTTTTAAAAGTGAAGGGTAACTAGATATTTTGAAAGATGTAAAATGTGTCAAATGTTTTCAAACAAATATATCTCGGTTATTATGAGAGATAGAAAAAAACTGTGAAGGACAAAATTGTAGATCATTTTACGCAGATTAATAAAATAAATTCAGAAAATTTTTAAAAGTGAAGGGTAACTAGATATTTGGAAGATGTAAAATGTGTAAAATATTTTCAAATAAATATATCTCGGTTATTATGAGAGATAGAAAAAAACTGTAAAGGACAAAATTGTAGATAATTTTACGCAGATTAATAAAATAAATTCAGAAAATTTTTAATGCCATTATTTTTCGAGATATGACGCAAACTTACATTTTTTTTTTTAAAAAACCACAGTTGGCCATGACCGCATTCGAAAGATTATTTTTTTCTCTTTAATCCAATACCACATATGACATAGTTATTTTTAAAAATAAGCGAGTTACAGTCATTTTTAAGTTTTATTATAAATAAAAAAATAGTTGGCCATGAAAAAGATGAAAGTAAAACAATTGCAGTTGTTTATAACGACAATAAAGTATTGTAGTTATTATTTTTAAAGAGATAAACAAAGTTGACAAGACACAACATAAAGTAATAATAATTTTTTAATTATCAAAATAATAATAATAGGATCGTTTAATCAAAACTGCAGTCAGTAATAAACAAACAGTGTGATATTAATTAAGTAAAAGTGCGTTTTATTTAAATAATAATAGGAGACAAATTCAATTTAAATAAAACACACTTTTACTTATTTATTTATTTAATTAAAAATGTATCACGAAGTAAGTCCCGCCAACCTCAATCAGTCAAATTCAATTTTAAAAAGATGTAATTAATGCCATAATTTAATGGTGGAATTTTTGTAATATTAAAGTAACCAAAGTAAATGTATTTATTCATTTCAGATCATTGATTGACCAATACTTTGGCGGCACGTTTGACGTGGAGTGGAAGTGCGTGGAGTCGGAGGACGAGCCGGTCACGAAAAGCAACGAACAATTCCTACAGCTCAGCTGTTTTATATCGCAAGACGTCAGATACATGAACTCCGGGCTGAGATCGGTGCGTATACATCCGGTTCGGTGATTGTGTGTTCACGGCAAACGGTTTTTATTTTGCAGAAAATGCAGGAGCAAATCACGAAAATGTCGCAGACATTACAGAGGGATTCGGTCTATACTAAAACGGTATGTACTCACCATTTCACAATTTCCGACTATAGTCTGTCCACGGTACACACGTAGAGTTGTAAAAACGCCCACAATCGCCAACGCATCGTTCTTATTGGCCGATTCGAAAAATTGCGGGAAATCCGCATCAAGCAGTACAAATGCAAATGGTTGACTCGATCGTCAGCTGATTGCCTCATTGTATTGTCTGTTTGCGATCGAGTACCTTTCTGCTTGTTTCATTATAATGGCTCTATCTCCATCAAAACGACGCCGTGCGAAGCATTTTTCAGTGTCCGCCAAGGAATCTATACTTAATGTTTTTAAGGTGTGTCAGGAAAATTATCCTGAACGCACCAAAGTTGAAAATGTGGTATTCACCGCAAATGCAGGAGGTACGTTCTTAATTTCTAAACGTACTGGTTCCATGGGCTATATTAATATATTTGTAGGTGTTTGTGTGGCCAGCGTTTATAACATACTCGGGGAACACAATCGGCAAATAAATTTCAGCCTCCTAAAAACGTTCTGTGAAACAATATACTAAGCAACATGCAGAACACGATTAAGACAAGTTGTACATCTACTCTTTTTAAAAGGCAGTTTGGACCGTTCCTAACAGGTGGCGCCACTAGCTCTGTTTAAATAAATTTACATAGTGTAAATCAGACTTTTGCTCAGAACAAATGGCAATTGTGGGCGGTTTTACGACTCTACGTGTACCGTGGACAGACTAGTTTTAATTTATTCAACAATGTTAATTATCAAGGCCTGAAGTTAAAATACATGAGTTGTACGGACAGATTTAAAATACATGAGTTGTACGGACAGATTTAAAATACATGAGTTGTACGGACAGATTTAATGTTAATATATTCAGGTCATATTTTGTGCTGATTAAATTTATACTATAAGTTTGTTGTTATTTTCTAGTCAAAAATAAGCAGGTTGCCGGCTTATCTGACGGTCCAGTTTGTGCGGTTTTATTTCAAGGAAAAGGAGGCCATCAACGCGAAAATATTGAAGGACGTCAAGTTTCCGATGGAGTTCGACGCGTACGAACTGTGCTCGACCGAACTGCAAGAGAAGCTGGCGCCGATGAGAGCCAAATTTAAGGTTAGTAGCTTCAACGGCCCGATTTAACCCTAATTTATTTAACATTTGTAGGACCGTGAAGATGCCTTGGTGGCGGCAGGATTGGCGACCAAGAGCAGCGTCGACAAAAGCAACGGCGACAAAAAAGAGAAGCCAAAGACGGCTCCATACTGTTTCGAAGATGGTAAGATAACTTTAATTGTTGCCATTCGTGATGATTTAAAAATGTATTGGAGAATGGATTATCGATAAATTAATAATTGACTTACTGCAATTCTCCCCGGGGAGATCTATCGTGCTCACTGGTGATATTTCTCATCGAAATGAGATGTTTTCGGTGAGTAGATTAGACCCCTAGAGAGAACTGTAGGAATAAATATTTGTACAACATGCAGAAGAAGGATTTCAGTGTAAAAAAATGTGTTCAACGACTTCTGTATCCACAAGTGAATTCAAATTGTGGCGTGGATTTCCAATTATAACTTTTGCTTTAGATTTAGGAAGCAATAACAGCGGCTACTACACCCTGCAGGCCGTCTTAACTCACAAGGGTAGATCGTCGTCGAGCGGTCACTACGTAGGATGGGTGAAACAGTCGGAGGACACGTGGATCAAGTGCGACGACGACAAGGTATCTCCTGTGACAACGGAAGATATTCTTAAACTTTCCGGCGGAGGTGAGTCATGGAACTTCTGCACACAAGCAAGCATATAAAAGAGAAAATGGTCCAAAATAATGGACATTAAGCGGTTATCGAGTTTGTGTTACTGATTTCTTTTGTAGCTTTCATGTGCTTCAATCCCTCACCGTTTTCTCCATTTCAGGTGATTGGCATTGCGCCTACGTGCTGCTGTACGGACCAAGGTTACTCGAACTTCCCGCCGAGGAGCCCATGGTGACGGAATGAAGAACTTTGATAACGCTTACATTTACACTTTCTACAATGTGAATATTTTTGAATTTTGTATGAATATCTGTTCTTTTTTTTTAGTAAACGTCGATTGTTTAAATTATTTTAAAAGGTTATATACAAATGCAAATATATACACAATTAAGTAATTCTGTGTTTTTGTATTACTGGGCTATTGTAATGGGACGGTGGATGTCAGTCAACGGTACATCTTATTAACAGTAACAGAAAAAAATTAATAAAGTCTGAATATGTGAATATACTGGGCTGTTGTAATGGAATGGTGGATGTCAGTCAACGGTACATCTTATTAACAGTAGCAGAAAAAAATTAATAAACTCTGAATATGTGAATATTCAATCTGTTCATGACTGCAAATTCAAGTCTTACAAAGACTAACTAATAACTTATTGAAACAACTACCTTATCTGATTCCAAATTTATTTAACATTAACAGGTTCAACCTTGGTTGTGTATTCGTAATTCCTGCCGCTTCCGCGTCATCTATCGGACGGTGGCTAAACTTCCAAGTGATTATTGCGGGCAGCGCCAAAACGCTCGAACTTTATACTTATAATCAAAATGTAAAAATTAAGCAAGGGGTTGTACATTAAACGATGGACAATTTAATGTTGAATCGATTGGTATATAAAATAGCTGAGGGAATTTAGCAGTTTTTGCGTAATTTACAAATTAAATTTTAGTTGGACCGCCTGTCGGTAATGTAGTTTACTGTACTGCTCAAAATTTAAATTTAGAGCATTTTACAACGCTTTTCAACTAAATACGGTTCAAAATAATAACTTATAGTTATTATTCGTTAATTATCTAACTTTGTATTATGTGTAATGCATTATATCATTAGCAATCTTATTTCTAAACACGCGCACCCTCTGTTATCGCGAGGATAAGTTACTGAATTATTTAAGCATTTTATATTCATTTCAACATTAATTCAATGGTTAGAGATTATACAAGCATACTTAAAACAAATTGGTTCGTTATTTTTTCGAATTTTGCAAATAAAATGCTTTAATATACACGCCTAATTGCCAAGCAACCCGATATACCCTCCATGCAATAAAGGTTGCCTAACGATTAGGCCTGTACATTAAAGCATTTTATTTGCAAAATTCAAACAATAACAAGCCAATTTATTCAAGGATACCATTTTTATTATGTTTTAAATGATCTCTAATTACTGAATTATTGTTGAAGTAAATATAAAAACTTTAATCGATTTACTAACTTATCCTCGCGATAACAGAGGGCGCGTGTGTACGGAAATGAAAATTACTTATAATATTTATAATACAATGCATTACGCAACATATAAAGTTAGATTATTGTTAAGTAGTCACTATTTTGATCCGTATTTAGTTAAAAAGCATTGCAAAATGCGCTGTATTTAAACTTTAAGCTTTACAGAAAACTCCGTTACCGACAGGTATTCCAGCTGAATTTTAATTTGCAAATTACCCAACAACCGCTAAATTTCCTCAGCTATTTTATACATCAATCGATTCAGAATTAAATCGTTCACCGTTTGGTGTACGACTTCTTGCGGAATTTTTACATTTTGATTATAAGTATAAAGTTCGAGCATTTTGGCGCTGCCTGCAATAAGCACGTAGCAGTTTGGCTACCGTCCGATAGATGGCGCGGCGGCGGCGGGAATTACGAATTTTTAAATTTAAAAGCTTATAAACTCGCACCTCTGAGGTTTGATTTTAATAATTGATATCTTTTAATCCGTAAATCTGTTTAAATGAACGTTTGATAAAAATTACGGAATAATAAATATTCTCGTCGGAGTTCTTTAACGTCTGAATTCATTTTAATGATTCAAACAGTGATTTTTAGAGGAATTAATGATTTAATAATAATCATTTCCTGATATTTTTAAGATGTATTGTTTGCGCTGGTTTCGGTTTTGTTAAATCTTCAGCAGATGTGGTAGAAATTATGGAATGCGAGGTGAAAGAAACGTGTGACCTGTGTAATTAATTTATCTATATGTATATACACTTGATAAATAGTAAAGCCACAACTCACATATTAATAGACCTGATAAATAATGGATCCACAACTTCAATATACAATCGAGTAAGGCTTGTTGATGTTGGGAAATTAACGTTTAGTTTTAAATTCTAATATCTACTAAGACAGGGGTTCCCAAACTTTTTCAGTTAACGGCGTACTTACAGGTTTAGTATTTTGTCACTGCGCCCTCAGTCGAAATATGTGTGCAGTTGTGTACAACAAAGCGTTACACATGTACAATGTATAAAGTATGTGCTTTGCAATGTAACTCAAACTCTGCCTTACGGTAACAGTAGCCTCCATGGCGCCCGGGGTGCCGCGGCACGCACTTTGGGAAACCCTGTACTAAGAGTAAATCTGTACTTACTTGTATTAGTAGCTTTTCTGCCCTGCATAAAACTACCCGTGTTCTCGCATCAATAAACTATTATTATCATTATTATTAAAAACATTAACGATATCAATAAATAAGTAAATAAATTAAATTTCTTTTAAACAAATAACTCCTAAGCGTTTTTCCCTAAAGATTAATGTTTGTGTCAGCTCAATTATACTTATAGTTTCATCTCCGTTATTCTTAAAGTCGGAAGTTTTTAACAGATAAACTAGAATTTTCATTATCGGCTTCCATTTTTTTAACCTTCCAGGCCGGGTGTCTGTGAGACCCGGTGCACGTATAAACGCTCGTCCATTTTTACCATCATATGGAAATAAATTGTAGTTGATGCTCTCAAAAAATAAAGTTGTTGTGTAAAACAGACTTATAATCGGTTGAATATTAATATATTCAGGCTATTTTTTATCTTTATTGAATTTACAATTGGGTATTTTGCGCCGCTTGTTCCTTTTTTTCACTCCAGCTAAGACAAAGACGGCACTCGTGCTGCAGTACTTACCCGTATAGAGGAAGCAAATATACCGTTGCTACTTCGGTGAAATTTTGTACCGTAGCCTTTAGAAACTTGTGTCCAAGAATGCAATCACTACGACTTCATGGGTGGTTCAAAAAAATACAAGGTAAAATAATAAGAGTATATTGCTTACACGATAATTATAAAATCTTTTTAAAAGAACATACTGAGCATGTTTAATACTTATGTCTCCGCGTTGCCCGCCTCCTTGTTGAAGGACGAGACTTCTTTGGCACGGGTCGCTTTCTTGTAATCACTGTGCTTCTCTTGCACTCTCACAAAGTGTTCCAGCAACTTTTTAAAGTCGATGTTCTGCATCCTGGCGGGAACGCGTTTAATCTCGGTTTGACTTCTGAAAATGAGAAAAATCAAATCTTTGATAATCCACAATTGACACGTTCGCTGCCACCGCAATTGGGATTGCATTTACGCAAGTATAAAGTCGGACGTGCTAGCGCGTCGGCGGCAGTGAACTGAATTCACTATTAAAATTAACAAAATTGGTCGTGGCAGAATGCTGAGCCAATTTCCCTGATTGTCTGCACTTTCTTAACACGAAATCCCATCCTACCCTTCAAAAGAAAAAAAAACTGCTTCCTGAACTTTGTTGAAAATCCATCGATGTACTCTGATTTTTTTTTGTATTTGCAGTTGAGATTCATAATTACTCGAGATATATCGCACACACTGGCGAGATCAGTGATTGTAGCTGAAGGATCTGTCAGGAAATTTAATACAAGCCGAAAAAAGATGTATTTAGAGATGGTTGATACAAGAAAATTGACATTTTTCTATTTATGATGGTATTAAAAATTATATATCACTTATCGTGTATGAGAACTGTTTTTTGAATTATCGTACAGGTTAAACAATTAAAAATAAATTCATGTTACTCACTTATTATCACAATGCAGGTGTAGACTAGGAATGCAGCTAAGGCGAGTGCGCAGCGTCTGGAAGGCCTCCGTCTGGGGCAGCAGCATCAGAAGCCCGTACAGAGCTCTCACTAAATTTCGATCACAAGGTACTTCGAGTAATTCTAATCTTAGATCTGAGAAAGTGGGAAAAATTGAAAAAAATATTTGCTCGTTACATAAAATAGAACTTACAAGCAAAAATTGGCGATTCTATCAACTGCACCAGCTTATCGATCTCCGTTAGAAAATCCACGGTTACTTCCAATGAACCGCTATGGAACGGGTAAGGAAATAGCACGGGAAAATACATTACAAATATTTTTTTGACTTGAACGGTACACTCTGTTCACATTTTTTTTATCCTCGCCGCTATAGGCTTTGTTAGGGTGACATTTATGTTGGTAGTAAAAAACTTACAAACAATTTGGATATGTCTTTGCATTTTTTTGGTTATGTGTAGTGCAATGATGCATTTTATAATATCCAGTGACGGTTCGCGGGGTTTTTTCTGGTACGGCCGAGGAACAAGAGGTAGGGTCAGTTGCAGAGACGGCTGGCTGCGTAACCGCACCTATCTGTATTACCATCTCTTATTCCTTGGCCGTACCAAAAAAAAACCCGCGAACCGTCACTGATAATATTCCTCATTCACATGTAAAAAAATTGTTTGACGATGTTTAATCGAAATTTTAGGTTAACAACATAACAAAAATATAACATGCCAAAACAAGGACAAAAAACACCCCGACTGCGGCGAGAATAAAATGTGAATAGAGAATAAACAATGAGATTGTATTACTATAATTCCAATAATTGTATAAAGACGAAATATGGCATAAATATATGAAAATCTTGACCTTATAAATCTACAAAATAAAGTCATACTTTTGTAGATTTATGAACAGTGAGATCAAAAAGTCGAAAATAGTTGGCAGCATATTTTCTGAAAATCCTTGTAATAATTCAAGTAGACTTATATTGGCTGCCTGTGTGCAGTGCATTTTATTTACTTTGACGGCTTGTCATTTTTGACATTACTCGTTTTAAAAACTATTTTTAAAATAAGTAACCTCAAAAAATGTACTGCACTGATCCATGCAGCCAACATAATATTACGTGAATTATTATCCCTATTTTCAGAAAATGTATTTATTTATTTACAGTATTACAATATAATTACTAAGTTTACAATATAATTACTAAGTTTACAGTATGATTACTAAAATTAAAATTAAATTTAGACTATAAGCACCTAAGTGAATGAACACTTGTGAAATGCTGGAGTGTATATACAGCGCTGCCAACTATTTTCGACTTTCTGTCACTGTATATTCAAGCTATACACCTTTAATAAATTGATTTAATGCATCTGCAACAATTGAGGGTTTTAAATTTCTAAAATTCTTCACCCTTTTCAAATATTTTTTTGGCATCAGCGTGCTGGCTTCAAAGATATAAAGGCAGGCACGAGCGGACGAACACAATCATCAATAAACCCGAACCGTTTCACGTTTAAAAGGATACAATAACCTGATAAGATCACAGACATGATTGTAACACTGACTGAGGAGACAGAGGGCCACCGTCGCTACAGGATTGTGACACCACGTTTCGTACAAGCAGCAGAAGAGGGCGCAACTTTCCTGGAAATAAAAGTTATTGTTTACAATAGACAAACACGATTATTAAAAAGCAAATCATAAATATATTGAATAAAGTTTCTGCAGCGACCAGATTTGATTAACACGTTGTAGATTACAAAAAGAGCATTATTTGGCGCCCAACGTGGGGCCAATAACATATTTAGATCGCCACCGACAACCAAAAACATATTAAATAAAGTTTCAAACTTTGCTTCTACAGTAACCAGATTTTATTAATACATTGCAGATTAAAAAAGAAACATTATTTGGCGCCCAGCGTGGGGCCAATAACATATTTGGATCGCCATCGATCATCGATAACAAAAAACATATTCCATAAAGTTTCAAACATTGCTTCTACAGTAACCGGATTTGATAAACACATTGCAGATTCAAAAAAGGAGATTATTTGGCGCCCAACGAGCGGCCAATAACATATTTGGACCGTCATCGACCATCGATAACCAAAAATATATTAAATGAAGTTTCGAACATTTCTTCTACAATAACCTGATTTGATTAACACGTCGCAGATTAAAAAGAAAACCCTGGCGCCACATTTTTGGTGCCCAAAGTAGGTCGATAAAACCAAATATAACAAGAAGTTATTATGGGTAGTCCATTTGGTGCCAGAATCAGGATAAGGTGTGAGTTGTATTTAACTCACATGGCCGTCAACGTATTGAGCATTTTGCATCTGCCTGATGAAGTGAAACTACTGTAGCAGTCTACAAATATGAATGAAAGTTATTAACTCACATGACGGTCAATGTATTAACTATTTTTCATCTGCTTGACAAAGTACAACATACCAAATGTCTTAAGTTTTTAATACACGAAAAAAATGTATATATACTCCAAATTTAATAAATTTATTTATTGCTTCTGTAACAAAATTTATTTATGTATACTCTGTTCACAATCTATTCTCACTGCAGTCGGGGTGTTTTTTTGTTCTTATATTGGCATGATGTATTTTTGACAGTAATGATTGAAGTATGTCGTTAACCTATAATACATGTCAATGAGGGATATTATAAAATGCAACATTGCACTACACATAACCAAAAAAATGCAATGCCATAACCAAATTGTTAGTAATTTTTTCACTACCAACAAAAAAGTGAGAATAAAATGTGAACAGAGTACGCTTATTTTTCTTTACCTCGTTTTTGAGATCCTTCAGTTGCGACCGCAGCTCGAACAGCTCCGAGGAGGTGAGCAGTATCAGGTTGAGCTCCTCGACCATCAGACTGGCGAACTTCAGGTTGGTCTCCGTCAGCAGGATCTGGGCGAGGGTGCGGTAGATGTCCTCGGCGTTCAGGAGGACGCACAGCTGCCTGATTATGAAGGAGCCCCTCTCCTCCAGCAGCGTCTTGTCGTTGCTGAAGTTGTGCAGGAGGCTGACGACGAACTTCGAGTAGTACGGGTTCATCCGCTCGCTGATGGTCCCGCCCTTCTTCGTGGGTTCTGCCAACGGGGAGATAATAACTATTTTGTGAATTGTAATAAAAATAGTAATAAAATAATAAAGTATAGTAATATAAGATTGCACTGTAATGCCAATAAACGTTGTTTTTTTTTTATGCCTGTCTTTTATTTTGACAATCAAATATACTTTTAAAAGTAACCTTTTGGAGATGATATAACTTCCGCAATCACGACGAGGCACTGCTGGACAACTTCATCGGCCGGATCGGACAGGGTGCGTTGGAGTGCGGGAAAAAGTACGTCGATATAGTTGTACATCTGAAAATTGTTCGAGTTAACATTTTTCTGAGGTTGATCAAAATTTCAATTCACGTTGGAAGCATACCTTTTTGGGAATGTTGGTGTATAAATGGTGGATCCACCTCAGAACAGCGACTTTTGTTTGGACAGAATTGTGCATCAGATATTGGACCAAAACGTCGACGACACTCTCAATGTGTATGTTGTTCTTCTCATCTTCACCTAACATCAATCAATAGATCACAATAAAAATTGTGAGTTATACAAATATTAGTGTAAGGTACACTCTGTTCACATTTTATTCTCACCGCAGTAGGCTTTGCTAGGGTAACATTTTTGTTGGTGGTAAAAAAGTTACCAACAATTTTTTTATGTCATTGCATTTTTTTGATTATGTGTAGTGCAATGTTGCATTTTATTCTTGCTGCAGTAGGCTTTGTTAGGGAGACATTTTTGTTGGTAGTAAAAAGTTACCAACAATTTTTTTATGTCATTGCATTTTTTTGGTTATGTGTAGTGCAATGTTGCATTTTATTCTTGCTGCAGTAGGCTTTGTTAGGGAGGCATTTTTGTTGGAAGTAAAAAAGTTACCAACAATTTTGTTATGTCATTGCATTTTTTTGATTATGTGTAGTGGAATGTTGCATTTTATTCTTGCTGCAGTAGGCTTTGTTAGGGTGACATTTTTGTTGGTAGTAAAAAAGTTACCAACAATTTTGTTATGCCATTGCATTTTTTTGGTAATGTGTAGTGCAATGTTGCACTCATTCACGTGTTAAAATATTGTTTGAAGTTTTATTGAAATTATAGGTTAACAACATACTTCAATCATTACTAGCAAAAATACAACATGCCAATATAAGGACAAAAAACACTCCGACTGTGGCGAGAATCGAATATGAATGGAATATACACTGAGACCAGCAAGTCGAAAATAGTTGGCAGCACATTTTCTGAAAATAGGGATAATTCACGTAATATTATGTTGGCTGCCTGGATCAGTGCAGTGCATAAGAATTTTGTCTATTTTGATTTCTTGTGGTTTTTTGAGGTTACTAGTTTTCAAAATAGTTTTTAAAACAAGTAACGTCAAAAATGTCAAGATGACAAATTAAATAATATACTCATGCATATACTGTACTGAAATAATATGTATTTAATAACATTATTATACAGATTGCAAAAATTACAGATAGCCGATATGTATAAATGACACGAAATAATTTTGGTTCATTCTAAAAAAAAATTTTTGTCGGCGACTTCAGTCTATTTTGTTGGTGCAACTAGTGCAAAACACAACCGGACAGGATTTTATCAGAAATGCGCAAAATAGCATCACTCGTTTCGTCACACACGAGCAAATTTATTTTGACTCATGCGATAAAACCTGCATTACGAAACTTGTTTTTTAATGATGAAATTAACGCTTTACCTGCGGCGGCTCTTAGTTCTCCGTGGTCCTCCTGTTCCTGCAGTGAAATTAGCTTCATCAGGGTAAAGTTGACGGCGGTGGCGGTCTCTTTAATGTCTGTCACTAAGTCAAGGAGAGAATAGAGAGATCATTGAGGCGATTATGGAAATAAAAACACTCTCCTCAGTGTCGACACATAAATCACTATCTGTTCGGCCAAAAGTGTCTCTCGGAATCTTACTGAAGCAAGCCGCCCTGTATAATATTACACCGTTAATATCGAAGCGATTAACCGTTTCTAATTTCAAGCTGTTATCTGTCTTTATGTGTGGACGCATTGGAATTGTTTGACATGCAAAGCAAATCATCCGGTACATCGCATGCATTACACTAAATCGATAAGAAAGATGGAAATTAAAAATTATTATTCATGTTGTAGTGTATTAAGGTGTGGTATTTGGATATATGAGATATTAGTACTTCCTTAATTTTTCTTTATTTTCTAAAGACAATTTCGCCTGATGAAGGTCCAACAAACCGAAACCGGTCGCGACATAAATAAAGAAAAATTAAGGAAGTACTAATATCTCATATATCTAAAAAATTATTAATTTACATGCATTAAATTAAAAATCATGAATGTTATTAGTGAGAAAGTTAAGTTAAGAAGATAAATATGCTTTGTTCGATACCTCGCCTGAAAGTGAGTCTGTATCAGAGGCTTACGATTTTTTGGTGCCATATCTCAGTACAACGATCAAACGTATGGTGGCGCTGTCTTCGGTTTTTTAACAGATTGTCTAAAAACCGTGCCTGCACTTTATGGTTTGCATATTGGCTTTATTTTGTAAACATAACAACATAATTATTCAGTACACGTGTTTCGTTCGTTCTACTGTTCTGTGCAGTTTTGTGTTTAATTAAAGACAACATTGATTCCGTTGAATTTAGTGATTGTGTTTTTAATTGGTAAACGCAAGTAGATTTTTTTAAATTTATATAAATTTTCTTATTGTAGGTACATTACTATCACTCATAAAATAGAATTGTTGTTGTGCGCCTGGATGTGACGATAGGATGTTGTGCAGAATGGAGTTTTGCTTCAAGATAAAGAAAGATTTAAGTTATGGGTCACTAATATTTCAAATTCAAAGTTAAAAATAAAACGTCACAAAGATATTTATAGAATACATGAAGTATAATATTTTAATGTTGTTTATACTGGAAGCTTCCACTTCGTTATACATTTTATATAATAAATAAAATTAGTTGTGATTTGAACATAGTTCATTTTTTAATACAGTTTAAATAAAATATCATTACTTTGTTTGTAAAACTTAAAATTTTTATTTTCGCGACCATAGTTTGGGCAATTTTAAGTTGCTTTATGGAAGAAATAGTCAATTAGAATTACGAAGCTGCCGAAACTATAGTCATGAAAATGAAAATAAAATCTCGAACTTTTACGAAATAGTGTTATAAAAATATTTTAAAATTAGCGCCATTTTATCCCAACCAATAAAATCCACGATCAAATAGTAGGTGGCGCTAAATTTGGTACTAACACTTTTCCCCAATTCTATTGCTTGAGTTGGCAATCTTAATTTATAGTTTATCTATGGTCTGTATCCATAGCTACCAGTGAGTGAAATTTCCTCTTTCGCTCGCTGTCTTATACCCCTGCCACACACTCGTCGAGTGGCAAGGGAAGTAGCGTGGAAAGGAGGCAGAGACGTAGTGTGGCAAGATTACTCGTCGTGCCGCGCATCATGCTCCTCGTCATTCCCACTGCTCCCTGTTTTGTCGGTTTTTTGGGCGCGAGTCAAAAGACTGGCAATATGAACGCGTACGACCTAATGCGGAGCGCTGCGATTAATTGCTCAAGTAGAGCAGTGTGTAGGCAGAGAGAGCAACATCGCGGCAGCGCTAGGAGCATAGCGTGGCTGAGGCATTACACTCACTGATTTTCATGCACGCATAATGACTGCCATTGTGTAAATTTTTCCAATTCTTTCTGATAACGTGATTTGATACCTTGATACATCCTCAGGAACATATAATTCCACAACATCCATTTTCACAATTTCCACAATTTACACGTAACCACTTTATTGACATTACAGAACTTTGTTGATTTTGTTTTTTACTGATTTTCATGCACGCATAATGACTATCATTGTGTAAATTTTTCCAATTCTGTCTAATATATGTGATTTGATACCTTGAGGCATTTGTGACTTCTAGGAACATCCTCAGGAACATATAAATCTTCATTACACATTTTCACAATTTCCACAATTTGCACATAACCACTTTGTTGATTTTGTTTTTGTTTTTTCATGGCAACAAATCCCCGAATATGTGATTTATTTTTATTTAAAATGTTGAATGCAAAGTTACAGACTTACTGGAGAAGTATCGAACGAAACCATATGCAGCACTCGAGAGTAAGGCCGCTTTCGTTCACTTGAATTGCATCGTCCACGGAACGTCAGCAATTCGCGTGAACGAAAGCTTTGCCTTCCTCACTCTTACTGTAAATAACTATTTTAATATTTGGATCTTGTGTCAACGAGTTTTGTTGTCTGACATGTTACCATGGTGACAACTCCTCTGCTGCCTGGCCTACTAATTTTATTATTTTAGTGGAGGCCAAGGGAGAAAGGTGTAAACAATCACTTGGAAAGAAGTATTGAGCCACCGCTTTGTTTCTTAACTCCCTTTGCCGAATATGCATGCAGCGCTTTGTAGTTAATTGAATGCTATATTTAACACGTTCGCTGCCACCGAAGCACTTGTGCGTCCGACTTTATACTTGCGTAAATGCAATCCCAATTGGGGTGGCGGCGTACGTGTTAACTGCATCAGTTACAGTAATTTAAAACCTACGTTAGATACTGGGTATTGTCTATTCTTCCCTCGGCAGTTAAAAATGTTCTATTACTAGCCAATTTAACAAAGGAAAATTTTTACATGCAGACCGCAGCAATAAACAATTAAGAAAATGTAATAAAGACGCTAAATAGCCTGAATATATGAGTATTCAACGTGTTCGTGATTCTGCAAAATATTCAGGCTATCTTTCGTCTTTATTACATTTATTTAATGCCGCTGCAAAAAGTGAGGTTGTCTCAAAGGGTCCCCCCGATTAAGATAAGCAAAATGCCCCCAGATTCGGAATTTCTAATTAACCAAATAATGTTGTATCTTGAGATAACAATTATCCGCGGACATACTTTATATGGTCCCCACCCTTCCTCTCACACCTCTGGGGTCAAAAAGCGTTATTTTTTGTTTTAATTTTTTATCTGACAATGTGTTTAATGCAAAATTCTAAAAAAAATCATCAAGGTAGGTTATCAAGAGACCTATCAATAGATTTTTTTTCAAGGTCATCCAAGGTCATTTGGTGTCTTAAAAAAATTAGAAAAACAAATTTTTAATTTTTTGAGGTAGAAATTGTTGAGGTGCACGACTTATTACCTCAAGATACAACATTATTTGGTTAATTAGGAATTCCGAATCTGGGGGCATTTCACCTATTTTATCCGGGGGGACCCTTTATTTAAACAATTGCTGCAAGCATGCAATATTGTTTTCATTTACTTGTCAGTTTTTCTGCATGCATACCAATCGTGCACAAGCGTAACCACGACGACTAACACCAAATGCGTCCGTGCAGTTTACCATATAGACCAAAGAAAGAGACGTTAAGTATGTGAGGAAGTTTTAGTGGGTTACGGTTATGTATAATAAATTAAATAAAAGAAGGATACTTCTCCGAGCGTCCGTGTCATAGGCCAGGCAGGGCAGTACCGCCGTGAATATGCCGGACATGTAAGGCAGCATCAGCGGGCCGGACAGCTGAACAAACTCCTTTATCCATGTTATCGCGGTGAACTATAGTAAGTGAGAATAAATATTATATAGTAAATGCAAAAAAAAATGGATTTAGATTGTTTACTCTTACAGTGGATTTCACAAAGGTGGTAATAAATATAACTCTGGCTTATGCCACACTGTTATTATGCAGAAATTCAAAAATAGATGGCAGCACATTTTCTGGAAATCCCTATAATAATTCAAGTATAATTATATTGGTAGTCTGAAATTCCCCAATTGCAGTGGAGTCTACATTTTGTTAATTTTGACATTTTAAGGTTACTTGTTTTAAAAATAGTTTTGTGTTTTTATCTGCCGATTTTGCCTATTTTTAACCCTTTGCGCCCTGGATTTTAAAATTTGAAAAAAAAAATTGTTAATTATTATTGATGGGGAGCTTCTTAAGACCATAAATACCAAATTTGAACTCATTTGATTAATTAGTATAGGAATTAATTAGTCAGGCTTTGTTGAAGTGACATCTAGTGATAAACAGCAAAAATATGGATTGTCATAGCCAGGGCCGAAAGAGTTAACATTAGCAAGTGGTTAATAATAAGGTGTGAGCCACAGAATTTTGTTTCCGAGTTGGCCATGCCTAAGAGAGAGAAACATAGCAGTCATGTCTGAGATTAATTGATTTTTTTAAAGTCTCATGACGTAATAATATGCGACATACCTCATTTTTCTCACAGCCAACTCTGAAACAAAATTTTCTGGCTCACACGATATATTTAGAATTCATAATCTATCTGCTTTATTTAAATTTCATTGTTTTCCACCCCAAAATTCCCATTCTTAGTGACGCCACTAATCTTCTGTTAGTTAGGTTATGTTTGAAGGGCTGTCAACTATTTTCGATTTTTGATCTCTCAATACATGTAAGAGATAAAATATTTATTATTATTAATACATAATTTACCACAGATTTGATTATCTCATTGGCAACTTAAAAGGATTTCCAGTTTTATTCAACTTCTTCATTTCAGTTGGCCACACCTGCTGTCTTTTTTTAACAACAACTTTCATTTTTTACACACCTGCACGACCTCGTCGCTCTTGTCCTGGGCGTGGTTGATCAGTATGTTGATCATGTTGGCGAAGTCGACGCGCGACGGGTCCCCCTTGATGCTCCTGAGGAACTCCCCGAGGACGGTGTCGCACATCTTCTTCACCTCGAGCATGGGATCGTCGAGGATCCTGAAGAGGCCGTCGAGCAGCTCGGGCAGGTGGAGGACGAGGTCGATCTCGGGCACGGCGTCCAAGACGGATATCCACGAGATCACGAACTGCCTGGCGAAGGAGCTCTTCGTGTAAATGCGTTCGCGCAGCAGGGGCATGAACCCCTCCAGGTCGAACGTCGTGCTCTCCGTCACGATGTCCTTAAAAAAAATAAGTGTAGTATTTGCACGCCGACAAAAGAGTTGATCGTGGATTTATTGTAAAGTATGTTCATTAAAAAAAACCTCAAGTGTGCCATGATTTTTTATTTTTTTTATTTAAGTTGGTAACACAAATTGAGGTTATGTTACTTACGCAGAGAAGTCGTAGATTCATCTTCCAAAATTCCTTGGGCTGTGTTAATAACATCCTAAGTACGTTTGACTGGTCTACCACTTCCTGGTTAACGGAGTTTCGTGATAAGATATTTTTAAATTCATCATAAATAATGGGAACGTAAGGAAATTCTACCTGAAACTCTGCCAAAGGTGCGTCGAATGAATGCACCCAATTTCCGACCACTTTCGGAAAAAACTTTCAACTGGAAACGTTTTGTGCTGGTCACTGTAAACCATTGTGACCACAGAATAATTGTGCCTTTTAGAAAGATCTGACGTTTTGTATGTCAATTCCTAACATGTGTGCCAACTTAAATTTTTAAAAATAAAAAATCATGGCACACTTGAGGTTTTTTTTTTAATGAACACATAAAATTTCCTCTTTCAAACATGATTAAAAAATATCAAAATATGTTGTTGCTCACAGTTACAATGACCTTAAAAAAATAAATTAATGACAAAATTTAATATGTTACAATGTTCTTAAAAAATACACACCAAGAAAAAAGTTGATCGTGAATACGTTATGCTCACCTTCATTAATCTGTCCAGCAGTTCGGAGGCGTTCTTGACCGACTGCTCGGGATCCGTTGCAATTTTGCTGAGGGCGTTGAATATATCGGCAAAGTGCGGCAGCACCGAAGCCCTCGACACCTTGACGACGTTGTACAGGCTCTCGCACGCGTAGTACCGCACCCTGAGATCCCCGTCGGAAAAACAGGCCAGGATGGGCTTGATCAGCTCCTCCGTAAACACTCCACTATCCTAAAGAAAGGTTTAATTTAAATAAAACGATTGTTACACCGAATAGACAATAATTAAAAACTTGTGAAGCTTAAATTGTTGAAGATGGTTTACAACCGACACCGTTAACATTATATACAGGGTGTCCGAAAAGTATGGAATATCCCGTATAGCTCAGTAAGTATCCACTTTAGAGAAAAAAAATTTAAATAGAAGTTACTTGACACTTGGTTTTCCACCATCTTGGATATATCAATTTTATTTTTTGCTATAAACAAAAGCGCAACGAATAACACTTACATTTTTTTAAATGACAAGGCACATATTTTTTATACTCATTTGATAGAGTTTTTTTCTCTTTTCAACGACACTATCTAAAAAAAAATCAATAAAAAGAAAATATCTTGGATATTTATTTTTTGTAATATCAAATTGTTTAACAAATGAGTAATGTAATTAAACTAAACTTACAGGAAATATTCAAAGTGTAAACCATTCATGATTTGACAGTGGTAAATTCGGTTTTTAAATACTGCATGTACGATTTGATCAATGAAATGAAAATAAATATCCAAGACATTTTCTTATTTTTCTTGAAATTTTTCTTATGTAAAGGTAATCAAGTTTTATGCCGTTGAGAAGAGAAAAAAAAACTATCAAATGAGTACAAAAAATATGTGCCTTGTCATTTAAAAAAATGTAAGTGTTATTCGTTGCGCTTTTGTTTATAGCAAAAAATAAAATTGATATATCCAAGATGGTGGAAAACCAAGTGTCAAGTAACTTCTATTTAAATTTTTTTTCTCTAAAGTGGATATTTACTGAGCTATGCGGGATATTCCATACTTTTCGGACACCCTGTATATATAACAATCAAATTAAGGAAGTGCTTATTTTAACCTTCACAAGTACAACCACCTTAATCGACTGAACAACATGAATAATTATAAACCTTTCCAAGCGCTATCGCAACGGCTGCTAAACCTATCAAGCCGCCCTTTCTGGCGTGAGCATTCTGCGACGTGGCAAAGTCCTGCCCCAACACCTTAAGGAGCCTGTTGATTTGTGAGGTGTTATTGGCGACGGCAAAGTCTTTGACCATCCTGAGGAACAAAATTAAAAGAATCGTTAGCACTTGTTTTGTGAGAGTTGAGTTAGGTGAAGGTTAATACACTTAAGTGTTATTATTGAGGATCGTTGGCACTTTAGTTTTGTGAGAGTCGAGTTAGGTGAAGGTTAATACATTTTAAGGCGAGTATAGACTAGAGCATTTACTAGTAGCAGAACATCGAGCCGCTCTGTGATATGTTCTAGTGTATCCCCCTCGCGAACCAGACGTCTTTTGACGACAGTTTTTTAAACTTAGTATTTTCCATTCGTTAGAACGTTACATTACATAGAAATGCTCAAGAAAATGCTCTAGTGTATACCCACCCTAAGTCTTCAGAAATGTATTTATTTTTGGTAAACGAACGTTTCGGACACTAAAAGCTCATTCTCAATAGTTAAGTAAAATTAATAAAACTGTGAAGAAAGGATCCTCGACACATTGTTATCAAGAAATTTATTGTTATTTTAAAAGGGTATATGAGGAACTAAGCGTTTATTAAAGGTTTGTTGCAACAACATAACCTAACTTTTCAATTTCCAGGGCGGCGGTTTTCCTCTTGTCGTAGAGCTTATCGTGCAGGGCACGGACGCAGGCCGAGCTGAGGGGCGCATAGTCTTTCTCGGACATAACAGGGTTCACCGGAAAAACGAATTTACACAAAACGTACAGTCGTCACCTCGTCAGCTGTCATATTACCCACAGACAACCAATAGATGAACAACTCTCGTCCGCAGCGTTCCGCAAGTTGAGACCCGATGGGAGAGATGGAGCTACGTGCCGCGGTGGGAAACTGAATTCTCCGCAAATTTAGATCCAAAACTTTAAAGCCGGCTTCACAACCCGGGAACGGTAACGAGAACGGGTAGTAAAATACGCCAAGCTTCTCGTTCCCGTTATCGGAAATTAGTTATTAGTTGTGTATGTTAACATATGAATAATGTCATTTAGCTCAAACTCGGCGCAAACATTTTCCTTTTAAAACCAGATTGTCTTCATTTACTATGCACACTTACGAGTTTCGGGCTGAACCGAAGGTTTTTGTATTTTTTTCATAACACATGTTTCAATGCTTTCTAACATGACACAAACTGTAATAGAGCGCCATTGACCGTTTAGTTCGTACACCTACCGACCATGCGCTCAAACTCGGCGCAAACGTTTTTCTTTTTAAAACGAGATTGTCTTCATTTACCATGCACACTTACGATTTTCGGGTTGAACCGAAGGTTTTTGTAATTTTTTCATAAATAACACATGATTCAATGCATCCTAACATTACACAAACAGTAATAGAGCGCCGTTGACAGTTTAGTTCGTACACCTACCGTCCATGCGCTCAAACTCGGCGCAAACATTTTCCTTTTAAAACAAGATTGTCTTCATTTACCATGCACACTTACGGTTCTCAGACTGAACCGAAGGTTTTTATAATTTTTTCATAAATAACACATGTTTCAATGCTTTCCAACATGACACAAACTGTAATAGAGTACCAATGACAGTTTAGTTCGTACACCTACCGACCAAGCGCTCAAACTCGGCGCAAACATTTTCCTTTTAAAACCGGATTGTCTTCATTTACCATGCACACTTACGATTTTCGGGTCGAACCGAAGGTTTCTATAATTTTTTCATAAATAACACATGTTTCAATGCTTTCCAACATGACACAAACTGTAAGAGAGCGCCATTGACGGTTTAGTTCGTACACTAAAAACTCAAACTCGGCGAAAACATTTTCCTTTTAAAACCAGATTGTCTTCATTTACCATGCACACTTACGATTTTCGGGCTGAACTGAAGGTTTTTGTAATTTTTTCATAAATAACACATGATTTAATGCACTCTAACATGACACAAACTGTAGTAGAGCGCCATTGACAGTTTAGTTTGTACACCTATCGACCATGCGCTGAAACTCAGCGCAACCGCGAATTACAAACATTTTCCCTTTAAAACCAAATTGTCTTCAGTTTCGTGGTTGCAACTATTGGTGGTTATGTTTAAGATAAAATCCCCCTTCTTCGTATTCTACAGCCGTTTTAAATTTGAGTTGACTTCACAGAATATACCACAGAACACATACCTTTAATATACGTCGACTTATTTCTCGCGTTAAAGTTGGTAGCGCCATCGGGTCTCCTGCCCTGACAGCCAGGTTATTGTAGACGGACTCCTAGTTCAACACTTCACCACTCCATCTGGAGTTGGTGTAAATTACAACTGGGATTTTAAATACCAAAATTTTCAGAAATAATAATTCAGAGACAATAAAAAACGAAATTAAAATAAAAACCTCTTGCCATCGTACTCCTGCTGCTAGCTATCAAGGTGCGCTAATTGCACTTCCCGGTAACCAAACAATAAAGACAAGTTATGACCATAAACCCCGAAAGACGCATTCAATGAAAGAATGATTACAGAGACAAAATTAACCCTTTGCACTCGTATTTATTAGTGATAAAACGTATTGTGTCACAATAAGTTGACATATGAGTGCAAAGGGTTAAAGATTATCCCCGAAAGACACATATTAAACGATTAAACAAAATTAAGGATTATTATATTTATTTATAATAGCTACATGATAACATGTAAAACTTCAACAATATTCTACTTTTATATTCACAATAAAAATCAATGGATAAAACGATATAAACAAACTCTTATCCTATACACACTAATTTACATCTACAGTATATATCTACAAATTCGAAACGGAACGAAACGATAAAGAAACTCCTCTCTCGAAACAATATTTACAAAATAAAACGCGTCCGTGTTTTACAAATAGTTTATAAATGTAAAGGCAATATTCAGTTATGACCACATATTATTAACACTACAATTACGATTACGCGAGTCTTTCATTTGAATAAATTTAGTGATATTTTGTTTGATATTTGGATCGTTACAGCTTATATCAAAGATTTATAAAACAAACACCCCACACATGGAACCGTGTATACATACCTTATTTCTACATTTAGTAACGTGTAAAGTTTAGACAAAGTATTAAAATTTTTAGTTTAAAAGATAATTTAGTGCTAAGGGGTTATGTTCTCTCTTTCTTTCTTTTTTTTCGTTTAGTATTATTGGTCCGGCTAAAGTAGCATCTCATTAGTTTTTAGACTATGTATGATGTGATGTGTGTGTGTCGAACTATTAAAAACATGGTCAACAAGAAATATGTACACTAAATAGGATAATCTTAAGGAACTATACATGATAGCGATGGATATACGTGATGTTGTTTTATGATGCGGAACGATATTGACTTTTCCATTACGCTTAAGTTAAAAAATGAGGTTTCGTTTAGCGGTTGACCCAATTTTTTAACGCCTCCTCCCACTCGAGCGCCTCTTTCGACAGATTTTCGGGGTGCTGATCGCCCATCGCCTCCTTCGCTTCGTTGCTATTACTGTATTCCTTAGAGTTTCGTCTTTCGCTCTTTTGCGGCTACAATTTTTACGTATTTTGTATTGTGATCATTCGTACGGTGCAATGATTTGTTACGTTTACACATCGATAGCGAAAATAAGAGTAACGAGAAATATACGAAAATGCGGACTAGGCTAGTGTGTTATCTAAACAATGTACCTTCATGTATTAATTCGTACGGTGTAATGATTTGTTGCGTTTACACATCGATAGCGGAAATAAAAGTAAAGGGAAAAAATATACGAAAATGCGGACCATCCTAGTGTGTTATTAAAACGATGTACCTTTACATATTAAGTCGTACGGTGTAATGATTTGTTGCGTTTACACATCAATAGTGAAAATAAAAATAACGGGAAAGAATGTACAAAAATGCGGACTATCCTAGTGTGTTAGCAAAACGATGTACCTTTACATAATAATTCGTACGGTGTAATGATTTGTTGCGTTTACACATCGACAGCGAAAATAAAAGTAACGAGAAAGAATACACGAAAATGCGGGCTAGCCTAGTGTGTTACCTAAACGATGCACCCACCTGGTGAGGCCCGAACGGACCTTGATTGGGGGCGAAGTTCGGATAATTCTGGCCGGGATAGCTCGATCCCTGGTGGAGCGAGTAGTTCGATCCCCTAAAGTCTTGGTGGTTGGCGTACGCCTGGCTGTCGCCGCGGTCGCGGTAGTTCTGGCTGTAGTTGGGCTGGTGGTGGTAATTCTGCTGGCCGGGATAGCCGTGGCCGGAGAAGTTCTGGTTGCTCTGCTCCGGCGGGCTGGTCGCCTGGCGCGCCCGCAGCTCGGCCATGAAGTTCGCCTCCTGCGCGTACCTGCGCTGCAGCTCCTGCTGCCAGCCGCCGTCCGACTCGTCCTCCCCGTCGTCCTCAAAATCTATCGAGCAAAGGGGTAGAATGTATGCACACTTTTTTTAAAAAAATTCCCTATTGTAACTGTAACGGTACATAATATACATATATTACAATACGCTGAATAACTACTCTATGTTACTAATCAAAAAAAAAATATTGTTATTTTTCGGGAAAAGCTATTAGAGAATCACGAGTGATTTGATAACAAGCAATGAATCGGTGAAAGCTGTATGTGGTTATTGATATTACTCACCGAGTGGTTTTCGTATTGCCGAAGGTCCAGGCAATGAAGATTCTGTAAGAACAGTCATTCAACAGGCAGCATTCCACATACATACACTACAGTAGCATATCACGGACCGTCGAGAAAGAAAACGAAAGTATACTTCTCATCAAATATTATCCCGCAGTATACCTTTCGAAAGTGTACAGAGTGTAGAGAAAACATCATATATAATAGCATGTTCTGTAAACGTCTAAATTCGTATATTTGCAGTGTCGTGTTTAAATAAAAATAAGTTCTATTCCTTAAAAAAATACATAATTATTTATAACAATAACAAATAACATAATAAATATATACAAAAAATGTCGGGTGTTACAAAAATATATATAACAGTATTAACAAAAATAAATAACAACATTGTTAAAATTAAGTATGTGTGATTTACATATACAAATATATATAAAATATGTGTAGTGTGTGTTCTGTCAACTTATCAAAAGCATGCTCTTTATATATATATATTGATAATTAAATATACATGGCAAAATCATATAAAACTAATCGAAAAATAATATCCATTCACATTCTAAGAGATTCAATTCATCTTATGCCACGTCACTTGGAAAAAACCTCAAATCTAAGCATGTTACACTAAAGCTATCTCAGATTATATATATATCAAATAAGTACAGTTTAAGAAATAAAACAACTTTTACTTTCGACCGGAGACGGCCGTATAGTAAGCGTAAAAGGTCAAACATCTAGCCTAAACTTTAATAAATCATCTTTACATTTAACTGGCATACTAAACTATCGTTTAATACGGTGTTTCCCCAACTTTTGGTACGATTACCCCCCGTGGAATATAAATGTTATTGTTCTTATTTTGTAAGAATTGTATTCTTCTATTATATTCGACGATGTTATAACAAATAAACGAATTATTATGTTGTGTTCGTTATTGATACATTTTTAAAAACGTCGATTTTGCGGTGGGTGACTTTATTTCACGCCAGACGTTTAACCTCTTCAGGGACAGAAACACATTTGTGTACGTTTTAAAAAATGACGAACACATTTCAAACAAATTTGATTTAGCTCAAACTGCCATCTCATGTAAAGCTCTGAAAGCTGCTACAATTGCACATTTCCATGCAGATACCTCATGTCCGGTTCTACCGGCGAGATATCAATTGTTTCTTAAAGGATTTTAAACTTCAAAATTAATTTGTTCTTGAAGAGGTTAACCTTGAAGAAGATCAAGGGGTGCAATTATGCCTACTTTTGGTACAATTACCCCTGATGGAACAAAAATTCGCGTCGTGCAGGTCGTTGATACGTTTTTGAAAACATCGAGTCGCTAGAGGATTAATACGCGGTGGGTGGCTTCATTTCATGCCAGAGGTTCAACCTTAAAGAAGAGCAAGGGGTGCAACTGTGCCTGCAAATGTGGACAGTTGACCTCGATGGTCAGATTGCAAACCCTTACGCGCATGGTCTTGAAATCTTACAAAATTTCCACAACAAAACCCGAAACTGTTGATGTTGAGGACATTTGGTTTCAACAAGTTGGGGCCGCTGTTTACGATTAATGCGTCAAGCACGTACGCCCCACGATCTCTACCTTTCGGGCCATCTCAAGGCGGAAGTTTATAAACATTCGAGCACTTAAAGCGGACGGGCTGAAGAAGAAATTGCGGCGATTTCACCGCCGGGAACAACTCCAGAAGATGCCTCGACGTCATATACAGTGTGTCCACGGATGGAGTTGACGAAAGGAAAAAAAAAAAAAATTATCGATACATTTTGTATAAAATAAAAAATAATGGTTCTTATCTCTTAAAGCATTTTGTTGTTTTTTTTAAATTTATTACCACCCTGTACATCTGATCTCAATTTTTTTGATGACAAACAACTTTTTTCGACAAGCAAATTTTTTTATAAAGAATGACTTTTTGCCGTAAAATGAATAATAAAGTTTTTTTTCCTTTCGTCAACTCCATCCGCGGACACACTGTATACAGGATGTATTTGAAATAACGAACAGGCTCGTAACCACAAAGAGATTATATTATTTTTAAACAATATTCGCAATTATTTTGTTTATAACTGTAACAAAAAGCCGGCAATTAATTATTAAAGTTAATGAGTGAAAACACGCAACATGTTTGGGGGCAGTGGTAATGTGACTTCGGCTTTAGATATCGAATTACAACAAGCGCGTAGAAAATATCTGAGTACTCTTTAAGCATCAATGAACTTGACAACTGTTTATCTTTTACAAAAAAAAGAGCCCTTAAATGCCTGTTCGTTATTTCAAATACACCCTGTATACTGGTGGAAGAAAAAAATGAAACACTTGAAATTCGTGAAATTTCGCCATAACTCGGCGAATTATCGAACGATTGTGATGAATCTTTGAGGGCGAGTGTCTTCTTTAAAGTCACGCATGCGAACTTAAGCGTAACCCCTTCCGCTCCCCCCCCATCTAGCACCCGTGCGAAAAAAAAGTTTTTCCAGGAAACCATGTCCAACTTTGACGATACGCACGGAGTTGGAAAAAATTTGTCGACTCGATCCACCACGAAGGCATTAAAATTTGATCAATTCCCTGTGCAGGACTCAAAGAATGAAGTTCCTACGACGATTTCATAAGCATAACTGTCAATAAATGTAGTTTAAATAGAAAGTATTAAACATAAATCGTTTAATTAGCTGCAGTGTATTAAATATTAATAAAGTAGTAATTGTTTCAGCTTCTGCAGCGAGTCTTACTTAATATAGTAAGAACAACAAATATCAATTAAAACAACTACTCCCCGATGCTAATGCACCCCCGGGTATTGAATTACATAATTGATATTTGCTGTTACTTGTCTGAAATTGCATTCAGCACAATGTAACATTTTGGGACTGATGTTACCCTTCGTCGCTCCGTCGAATTATTAGAAAAAGAACTTCCGGCAATCTGCAGACACGTGTTTCGGGGTTTGCAATTTCAGACATGTAACAGCAAATATCAATTATGCAATTCAATACCCGCGGGTGCATTAGCACGAGGAGTAGTTGTTTTAATTGGTATTTGTTGTTCTTACTATATTAAGTAAGACTCGCTGCAGAAGCTCAAACAATTACTACTTTATTAAAATGTAGTTTATATTTGTTATGTAGGAAGCTTCTACTTCGTTATACCTGCTTTTATACACAGGGTGTAGTAGAACGAAACGGAACATAGGAATTTCAATGTTAATTTCTTTATATTGCAATATTATTTTACCTGATAATTTTAGAGGAAACATGTGAATACATTTTTTGTAGAGTAAACATTTCTGCATGCAGTCATGCATTTATTTATTTTTTCCGCTACCGACAAGCGTTGCATCCATGGTTACAGGTACCGTAAGTGGCTGATAACATTCGTGGTATTTGTTGTCCTTGAGGACGGAACTTAATTTTTTACTTACGGACCTAGGAAAATAATAAACAGAAACGTAACGCTCCAACGTATAGGCGGGCAACACATTTTCGTCTATACTCATAGTATCGGCATCCTTTTTTACATAACACGTTTGCTGCCACCGACGCGCTAGTGCGTCCGATGTTATTCTTGCGTAAATGCAATCCCAATTGCAATGGCAGCGAATGTGTTAAAAGAGTCGTAACAGGACACATACCTTTTTCAATTTTCTCGATAACAAGTTCCAACACGGAATATTCGCAGCTTCATTTGCATCCATGCAAAAATAATAAAATAAAAATGGTTGCCATGAAATTTAAAAAAAAAGGTGTGCTGTTGATCCATTTGGTTTTTGAATAATAATAGAAATAATAGCATGAATCAATGCAGAACATTTCATGGCAAACGTATCCCGCACTTCACGAAAACTGCCACCACTTCACAACGTGCACTTTTTCTTGAACACAATACATTTTTAACGAAAAAACTTGCAAACAGTTATGAAGCATTTAATACATTTGACAGAAGCCAACAAATCAACAGAGCACTGTTTTTGTTTAATTTCATGGCAACCATTATTTTTGTGAAAATTATCATTTTTATTTGATTACTTTTTCGGGTTTTTATAAATGAAAAAAATAAATAACAGCATGACTGAAGAAGACGCTTCCTGCATAACAAATATAAACAACATTTATTGATAGTTATCCTTCTGCATAATTATTTCACCGACAGATTTGACGTTAAACAATAAAACTTGGATATGATGAAGCTTTATAACAAGATTAAAAACAACTCCACGAAAGGGGTCCGTTTTTCAAGTTTGGGAAACACCGACTTAATAGAATGAAATATTCTCACAATGGATAATACTAAAACGGTACAGTAACTAATCGTACGTCGAACACAAAGAAATAGAATCTCAACAAAGTCATGTATTCATACCTGAGTTTAACTCTCTTACTAGTGTCGACATTGCGTTGGTTACCGAGTCTGCGGCGACCAAGAGATCGTTGCGCAACGAACGGCCCACGGAGCCGGGCGTCCCGTTCCCGTTGCTCCCACCTTGAAAACGATTTCGAGCGTTACACCACCGGACCAATCAACGACCGCGAGATATACCTACCGCCACCGCCGCCGCCGCCTCCGCCGCCTCCACCTCCGACGTTGATGTTCGACGAGCCGCCGAAGGCGTTCCGGACGTCGCCTCCGACCCCCGCCGCCAGGGAATCGGCGGTGTTGTGGTGCCCCCTCTCGGCGCGATCTAAAGAATTGGTGTTCCCTATCCCCCCCAGAGCGGCGACCATGCTATGGCTCCGCTCCGACTGCTGCGAGCCCATCGGCTGTCCGGGGGCGTGGCCCAGCGGGGTCTGCGGGGCGCTCCTGGGTCCTGCCTGTGTTGCGGGAACAGCACCAGGTGGTAAAGGTGGTGATTTAGTACTACGTGGAGAGGAATTAGGCGTACTACGTGGCGATGATTGATGGTTCTGAATAAATATTGTGGATTTTAGCTACTCAAAAAGAAAAGAAAAAATCATATTCAAATCATAGGTAAACATAAAAAAAAAAAATGAGCAAGTTGAGTTTGCGAAATTGTGCTGCGGGCGAGGTGTTCTGCAATTATTTTCAAAACTAATGAAGGAATGCTTTTAGATTTAAATTGAATTATTGGGAAGAATCTATTTTGAGTAAATTTGGAAAGTTTCAAGCCCGTGGCAACTGTTTTTATATTTTTTTTAAAGCAGTGAAAGTCGGGAGCAAATTCAAAATTATGATAAACTGTGTTCCCGTGTGATTATTTCCAAATTTGGTGAAGGGATGTTTTCAGATTTCGATTGAATCATAAGGCTGAATCTATTTTGAGTAAATTTGGAAAGTTTCAAGCCCGTGGCAATTGTTTTTATATTTTTTTTAAAGCAGGGAAAGTCGAGAGCAAATTCAAAAATATGATAAACTGTGTTCCCGTATGATTATTTCCAAATTTGGTGGAGGGATGTTTTCAGATTTCGATTGAATCATAAGGCTGAATCTATTTTGAGTAAATTTGGAAAGTTTCAAGCCCGTGGCAATTGTTTTTATATTTTTTTTAAAGCAGGGAAAGTCGAGAGCAAATTCAAAAATATGATAAACTGTGTTCCCGTATGATTATTTCCAAATTTGGTGGAGGGATGTTTTCAGATTTTGATCGAATCATAAGGCTGAATCTATTTTGAGTAAATTTGGAAAGTTTCAAGCCCGTGGCAATTGTTTTTATATTTTTTTTAAAGCAGGGAAAGTCGAGAGCAAATTCAAAAATATGATAAACCGTGTTCCCGTGTGATTATTTCCAAATTTGGTGGAGGGATGTTTTCAAATTTTGATTGAATCATAAGGCTAAATCTATTTTGAGTAAATTTGGAAAGTTTCAAGCCCGTGGCAACTGTTTTTATATTTTTTTTAAACCAGTGAAAGTCGAGAGCAATTTCAAAATTATGATAAACTGTGTTCCCGTGTGATTATTTCCAAATTTGGTGGAGGGATGTTTTCAGATTTTGATTGAATCATAAGGCTGAATCTATTTTGAGTAAATTTGGAAAGTTTCAAGCCCGTGGCAACTGTTTTTATATTTTTTTTAAATCAGTGAAAGTCGAGAGCAAATTCAAAATTATGATAAACTGTGTTCCCGTGTGATTATTTCCAAATTTGGTGGAGGGATGTTTTCAGATTTTGATTGAATCATAAGGCTGAATCTATTTTGAGTAAATTTGGAAAGTTTCAAGCCCGTGGCAACTGTTTTTATATTTTTTTTAAACCAGTGAAAGTCGAGAGCAATTTCAAAATTATGATAAACTGTGTTCCCGTGTGATTATTTCCAAATTTGGTGGAGGGATGTTTTCAGATTTTGATTGAATCATAAGGCTGAATCTATTTTGAGTAAATTTGGAAAGTTTCAAGCCCGTGGCAACTGTTTTTATATTTTTTTTAAACCAGTGAAAGTCGAGAGCAATTTCAAAATTATGATAAACTGTGTTCCCGTGTGATTATTTCCAAATTTGGTGGAGGGATGTTTTCAGATTTCGATTGAATCATAAGGCTGAATCTATTTTGAGTAAATTTGGAAAGTTTCAAGCCCGTGGCAATTGTTTTTATATTTTTTTTAAACCAGTGAAAGTCGAGAGCAAATTCAAAATTATGATAAACCGTGTTCCCGTGTGATTATTTCCAAATTTGGTGGAGGGATGTTTTCAGATTTTGATCGAATCATAAGGCTGAATCTATTTTGAGTAAATTTGGAAAGTTTCAAGCCCGTGGCAACTGTTTTTATATTTTTTTTAAAGCAGGGAATGTCGAGAGCAAATTCAAAAATATGATAAACTGTGTTCCCGTGTGATTATTTCCAAATTTGGTGGAGGGATGTTTTCAAATTTTGATTGAATCATAAGGCTGAATCTATTTTGAGTAAATTTGGAAAGTTTCAAGCCAGTGGCAACTGTTTTTATATTTTTTTTAAAGCAGGAAAAGTCGAGAGCACATTCAAAATTATAATAAACTGTGTTCCCGTGTGATTATTTCCAAATTTGGTGGAGGGATGTTTTCAGATTTTGATTGAATCATAAGGCTGAATCTATTTTGAGTAAATTTGGAAAATTTCAAGCCCGTGGCAATTGTTTTTATATTTTTTTTTAAAGCAGGAAAAGTCGAGAGCACATTAAAAATTATAATAAACTGTGTTCCCGTGTGATTATTTCCAAATTTGGTGAACGGATGTTTTCAAATTTTGATTGAATCATAAGGCTGAATCTATTTTGAGTAAATTTGAAAAGTTTCAAGCCCGTGGCAATTGTTTTTATATTTTTTTTAAAGCAGTGAAAGACGAGAGCAAATTCAAAATTATAATAAACCGTGTTCCCGTGTGATTATTTCCAAATTTGGTGGAGGGATGTTTTCAGATTTTGATTGAATCATAAGGCTGAATCTATTTTGAGTAAATTTGGAAAGTTTCAAGCCCGTGGCAACTGTTTTTATATTTTTTTTAAACCAGTGAAAGTCGAGAGCAAATTCAAAATTATAATAAACTGTGTTCCCGTGTGATTATTTCCAAATTTGGTGAAGGGATGGTTTCAGATTTTGATTGAATTATACAGCTGAATCTATTTTGAGCAAATTTGAAAAGTTTCAAACCTGCGGCAAACGTCTTTATATTTTTTTATCCACGACGAGCGTTTTCGTGCGATTGTTTTTGCACACACGTTCGCAAACTCACATTGCCAGTGATGATATAAATTAAGATGATACAACAAAACAGAACTGAGACGATAATATTCAAATAATACTTGATGAAGTTTTGGAGCTTTCGGTTTGGGGGGAGTTTTCGTTCGTAATTTTTCGTACATCTACTAGTAATAATTAATTTGATTAACATGCGGTTAATTTATTTCTTTAAACATTTAACAATAATCATGACAGTAATATTTATTATTAACGGTATTAAGTAAATACTAAGTAATCAATTCTATGCGTTTTATAGCTGTATATATATATCGTCGATAAACAAAATCAATCTATACCTTAAGCATTTTCATCAATCCCTCCAGCTGGATCATCAGCTGCCTCCTGGAATCCTGGAGGGTCGTCAGGTGAGTTTCGAGCTCGTCTTTCCGCATCCGCAGCGCCCTCAGCTCGTGCATCAGGGCCGGGTTTTCGGGCCCGTGGCCGCCACTGGACTCCAGCTCTTGTTGTCGCCTGGAAATGATCATAATAAATATACCGTTTACGTAAGTGAGGGAATGATTTATTAAACAAAAAAATAATCATAAGTAGTTTTACGATTGAAGATTTTCAAACCGCCATAACTCGACGTATTTTCAATCGATTTTGATGAATCTTTGAGGGCGAAAAACTTTGAAGTGTCTTCTGTAAAGTCATGCGTGCGAACTTAAGCGTAACCCCTTCCGCCCCCCTCTAGCATCCCTGTGAAAAAGAAATGTTCTTTCGTGAAACCACGTCCAACTTTGACGATGTGTACGGAGTTGGAAAAAATTTGTCGACTCGGTCCACCATAAAGGCATTCAAATTTGATCAATTCCCTATGCAGGACTCAAAGAATGAAGTTCATACGACGATTTAGCACAAAGTTATGGGTGTTTCAAAAAAGAGTTGCAATCGCAATCAAAAAAAGAAAATGTTTGAAAAGTTTTGACACATTTGTTAAAACGACTCGCGCGCCACCTATTGCAAAACAGTTGTACTATGTAATTCAGAAAACTTCGTGGGCGCGCGAAAAACGCACCAAACTTTCATCGCGTTTAACAGCGCCGAACTCCAAATTAAAAATGAGCAGTCCGTAAACTTCAACAAACAATTCGATAATACGATATTTCGACTCACCTTAATCTCGCAATTTCCCTCATGATCTCCCTATTTTTCGCCTCCAGCTGGCTGATCAGTTCCCGTTGCGCCCTCGTGGAGTCCATTCCAAGACAAGCCTCGGAGGGGACCCGACCCTGAAAAGTGTGCAAACCGGTTGAGTCGGCGCGCAAGCATTTTCTAGAGGCGGAAAATATATATCGATACGGTAGCGGCAAAATTGTTGCGGTGTGCCAGCAAAAGCCGGAATACTTACAGTGTCGGGCGAGAGGGAATTTTTTCTGAGACTTCCTCCTCTTGGCTAAAGCAACAGCAAAAGCACACTTAAAAGTTATCAGAGGACAGAAAAGTACGACTAAAATAAAGAGAAAAACACATCAAATGGAAAAGGCGATCGACGAATGGGTTAGCTTCGTGAGACGGAAGTGTACAGCGTGTCTAAATAAATTTGCATGAAATTGTGGTATTTATAAAATAAAAAAATATATTTGAAATACATTATATCATAAGGTGTGAGCCACAGAATCTTGTTTCCGAGTTGGCCACGCCTGAGACGTGTCATGTCTGAGATCAATTCATTTTTTTAAATCTAATTCGACATACCTCATTTAACTCACAGCCAACTCTGAGACAAAATTTTGTAGCTCACCATATATTACGATAAGGTGTGAGCCACAGAATTTTGTTTCTGAGTTGGCCACGCCTAAGAGCTGTCATGTCTGAGATTAATTCATTTTTTTTTCAATCTAATTCTAATTGAACTAATTATCATGGCATAATAATATGCGACACCTCATCTATCTCACAGCCAACCAAAATTTTATGGCTCGCACGATATAAAAAGATTAATTAAATAATAATAATATTTAAAATAAACCCAAGTTGTTAGTATGTATTAAAGTCTCTAATCACAATCAACTTTTAGCAAGGTAAGCATTTTTGTTGGCACGATTTAGTTACGCACCGAGTCATTGCATTTTAAGGTTATGATTCATGAATCAATCAATCCCGCACCGTTGCCGGCAATATTTTTAGCACTTGCGACAACTAAGCCAGCGCCACCTTTTGCTTCCGTACGAAATTTCAACTGAGAAATGTATTTAGACACACCGTATCACCAGTGTTCCTCGTAAAAGAATTGATTTAATCGATTATAATATAATGGAGGGGGGAAAAAATCATTAGTTTCAACGGAAAAAAGCCAAAGTAAACTCGGGTTTACGACATGCTCATTTTAGTTCCGACGGTTAATATTTCACTAAATGTAATTACTGAACCGATTTTACCATTCCGGATCTCTGCTCTTGCGCCAGTTTCGCCGCGTACCGTGCGATCAGTCGGTGCTCGTCGTCTCTCGCGCTGTCCAGACTTGAAACAAACGCAAAAATATAACGTCTATCCGATAAAAAATCAACAAATTTTAGTTTACTATTACTAACAATTAATATAATAGTGATCATAAGGTATGCAATTTTTTTTTTATGTGGTTACAGTATTGTAAGCTTGCAGGAGCTGCATGTTCTGAAAACAAAAGAAGAATAGAACATCAATGGCCCGAAGTGAAAGCCCAACTTTACATCAGCAAAACCAGAATGGACAAGAATATCCGTTAAGAGTTATTTACTGTACAAATGAGCAAAGTATGGTATTATCCACCGGGAGAAAAAGTATGGCCACCTTACTTTGCCCACATGTACAGTATAATACCTTTAAGGAAAAAACTGCTAAAAAGTAGCGAAACGTTTAAACTTTTAAATCAGGATGCCTTTGAAAACAGTTACAGTGGTTACCAAGATAAAGATTTGGACAAATGCTATTTATAAAATCAACGCCTCAATTTATAGCAAAAGTGCTAAATAAAGTTATTATCATTATTAAAGTACATAGAGTTGCCTACCTACATCATTGCAGTACAACTTTTCACCATTATTTTTTCAATATTTTGACATACAACAAAAGTTTATTTCACGGGAACACTTTAAAGAATTTCTTGTGGTGTTAATATTTCAATTTCAATTCCACACTTTATGATCTCGCACCTACAATTAAACACACAATCGCCATTACCTCCTAGCAGTAGATCGACTATCCAGACTGCCCATTCCATCGTAATGGGCCATGAAATTGTTCCCGTCCGGAAATCCGTTGTGCGACGGCAACGGCGACGGGGGTCTACAAAAAAAGCACGACATGGCGTACTACGCACAACTGACGCACTCATCGAGAACTTACACTATATGCGACAGGTTCAGCGGCTTCTCGGGCTGCTCGGGGAACCGGGGCAGGTTGTTCTTGGGTTTGTCGGGCACGCACCTGAACGACTTCCGCAGGGAGTGGCCGATGGTCCTGGTCGGCGAGAAGGACGAGTACTCCTTCACGTTGTGATCGAGGGTGTGCGGGGCGGAGACGCGGCCCCTCCAGAAGCAGTCCTGGCACAGGTTGTAGTGCGGGCACTTCTGGCACCGGTACCGGAAGCCGGCGAAGTTCTCCTTCTGACAGGAATCGCACTGGATCGGATGGACGACTGAAAATGGGATCGTGAGAAAATAATTAACGTTAGTGTAGAGTATTGGATGAATGAGGAAGAAAGGTTTTGTAGACTGAAGAAAGGTGGGAACATTGGAGGGCGGATTACGTGGCAACGAGAGAAACATGGAGAAAACAATACGGACAAGGGGAGTGGACAAAACCACTGAAGGGTGGTTCGGAGTCGCTGGATATAATCAGAAAGATTGAGGAAATGAAAAAGTCGGGCAATAGTATTTGAATTATTAATGTGTACACAATGTACGGTAGGAACATATGTTAAATGTAATAATCTCAATAAAGGATTAATTAATAATTAATAGAGTAATTTTGAGACAGATTCATAACCTCAACGTATCGGGCCCCGCCCGTTTGTTAGGCAACCCTATTTGCATGTGAAGCAAAACTTAATCTTGGATTGATGAGGCTGTTACTTGGTGAAATTCCATAATATATGTGGTAAGTAAAACACGTGTGTTGAGAATTTTCACAAATTTTTAATGTCGAAACACTGCGACATATGTGTGGCGAAACATATGTCGCAGTGTTTCGACATTAAAAATTTGTGAAAATTCTCAACACACGTGTTTTACTTACCACAAAACTTAATCTTATAATTTAAAACTTCTTTCATTTAAGAATATTGTATTTTTTAATTATGGTAGCATTATTCTAATTATTGTAAGTAGTATTATTTTTGTAATGTAATGTGGAAAAAGGGTTTCCCGTACACGTATAAATAAATAAATAAAAACCCCATTTGCATATGTTAGCCAACACTATTTGCATATGTTAGTTAGGCAACCCTATTTGCATATGTTAGTTACACAACGCCATTTGCATATATTTGTTATGTAGGAAGCTTCTACTTCGTTATACATGCTTTTATATGGAACAAAACAGTTCTTACTTTGTTTGTATAACACTTTGATTTATTTGTTTGACTGCAGTTTCGGCAACTCAGCTTGCCATTATCAAGACTGAAGTCCATAAAGACAAATAAATCAAAGTGTTATACAAACAAAGTAAAAAGTGTTTTATCCCCCCATGTTAGTTAGGCAACCCTATTTGCATATGTTAATTAGGCAACCCTTTTTGCATATGTTAATTAGGCAACCCTATTTGCATATGTTAACCCTACACTGCGCAATGTAGCTGATCTGCTACAACTGATTTAAAATGTATTATTTTTGTACAAGAAATTTAATTTTGTCGTCATGCACCACGAAGATATTTAGCCACATCCATATGGAACAAAATATATAAAGGCTATATTGCAATGCATCCCCTCTTGGCTCTATAAATATAATTTAGTTAGGCAATGTGCTACTGGCTTGAACCACGTGTTGAACATTGCTCTGTGTTTCATCTGTCTAAATCAACATTTGAGTGAATTTATTATTAAAAACATATTTCTATTTATCCTAAAGGTTAGTATATTTGTTTGTACATAGCTGTAAGTGGATATAATTTATTTTTCAAACAAAAATACGACTTTTTTTTATAAATAAATAATATTAATTTTATGTTTAGATTTTTTAAATTACTTTTACCTCAAACTACTTACAAAACCATACCAAAAAAACATTTTTTCATCTAAAAAGAAAAAATCGCGCAGTGCAGGGTTAATTAGGCAACCCTATTTGCATACACGCTAATCTCGTATATTACATTGAGATTCATAACCTCAATTTCGAAGAAAGTGTTTTATTCACATTAGCATATGTTGGTCAGGCAACCCAATTTGCATATGTTAGGCAACCCTATTTTCACACATACTAATCTCATATATTACACTCAGATTCATAACCTCAATTTCCGAGAAATTTTAGCTTCAAGTGAAAGATATCAACGCGCCTCTACGACGAAAGCTCATTCTGCATTACTCCCCGTATAACTAGTAGAAAATCAACACTTACCACATTCAACAGTAGCAATACGATGTAACAAGGGTAACCATACCAGGGGCGGAGGACCGGGGTCTGACATCATCGTGTCCAAAAAGTCATTGACCGTCACCTTGGCATTCTAAAATTACCGAACATAGATTCGCGCACAGTTTTTTTTTTTGTAACAAACATACCGGATTAAATATTGTCGTCGCAAGGGAATCGGAATAGTTAAAGCTCGGCGATTCGTAGACGGCCGCCGGAAGCGCCAAGACTTCCTGCAGATATTCGTTGAATCTCCACATCAGCAACAACCCGTTACTATCGGATATTTGTGAAAATATATCTGAAATTAAGATACATTTTTATTTAGTAATCTTTGGAATAAAGTCTATTTTAATTTTGAAGACTTGATAAATGTCATTACTGTCACTGTCGTAAGTTAAAACTGATTTAAACAAAATTAGTGTATTAAACATAGGCAACCAAACATACTTAGGTAAATTGATTCACTTAATAATTGTCATTACTGTCACTGTCGTAAGTCAAAACTGATTTAAACAAAATTAATGTATTAAACACAGGCAACCGAACATACTTAGGTAAATTGATTCACTTGATAAATGTCATTACTGTCAGTGTCGTAAATAAAAACTGATTTAAACAAAATTAATGTATTAGACATAGGCAACCAAACATACTTAGGTAGATTGATTCACTTGATAATTGTCATTACTGTCGCTGTTGTAAGTAAAAACTGATTTAAACAAAATTAATGTATTAAACATGGGCAACCAAACATACTTAGGTAGATTGATTCACTTGATAATTGTCATTACTGTCACTGTTGTAAGTAAAAACTGATTTAAACAAAATTAATGTATTAAACATAGGCAACCAAACATACTCAGGTATTCACTTTTAAATCAAACAAACGTTATCAAAAATTATAATAAACATACAGTATTACTGCCTTTGAAAAAAATAAAATAAATAAATTCACTCACATCTCAGCTTGTCCATTAATTTCCCCGCGCAGAGCGTGGCCAAGGCCACCTTGATGGAGAACACTCTGATTTTGCCGACGTTGTCACTGAAATGAGAACGTGTTTTAGAGACAACCGTGCGAGAACGTCAGCGTCCGGTACGTACACAGTCGCGTAAGCGGCCAACAGCCAGTTCAGCAACAAACTCGAGCAAACGTCCACGTGAGCCTGTTGCGTGGGCGGCGCCCTCTTGTTGAGACTGTGGTACAGGGAACACAGCAACGTTTCCAATCTGGCGACGCTCAGCTCGCTCGTCGGCTCCAGAGCGTGCAGTCCCTGCTCGCGGAAGGCTTCGATCACGTTCCATATATCAAGGGCGTGTACTGAAATAAAAAATTGGCGTCCAATTACACATAACCTACAAACCTATTTTTTATTTAATTTCATTAGTGATGTCGGATATTTGACAACTGTCAATAAATAGGAGTTTATAGGTTAGGTGTAACATAACCTATAAACCTCTGTTCAATCCAGTGACGGTTTGCAGGGTTTTTTTCTGGTTAGGCCGAGGAACAAAAAGTGGTAATACAGATAGGTAGGATCAGTTGCAGAGATGGCTGGCTGCGTGTCCAGCCGTACCAGAAAAAACCCCGCGAACCGTCACTGGTTCAATCGTATTGTAATTTTGCTCGAGTATTTTGTATACATAATTATAAATTGTTAAAAAATGTGTTAATGTTAATGTGTGTTTTAAATTAATAAGCCTTAGTACGTGTACCCTACTCTTATCATCGAAAGGAGGTGGCAATTTTAGGTGACAACATACCCGGACGCGGCACTGTGCTTAACAGCAACATAATTTATTAAAAAAAAAAAAAATTATGACAACCGTTGTATTTATTAACATTATTTCATGAAGAGAAATATATGTTTGTTTTATTTACATGTTCACCAGGGCTACGGATTTTGTATGACAGCAAGGCGTGAGCCACTGAATTTTTTTTGCTGAGTTGGCCATGCCTGAGAGAGAGAAACATAGCAGTGATGTCCGAGATTAATTAATTTTTTTTTAAATCTAATTCAATTGAATTAATCCAAGGTGTGAGCTACAGAAATTTGATTTCAGAGTTGGCCGTGCCTGAGAGAGAGAAAAACATAGCAGTCATGTCCGAGATTAATTCATTTTTTTAAATCTAATAATAATACGCGAATTATCTCATTTATTTCACAGCCAACTCTGAAATAAAATTTTGTGGCTCACACGATAGTCTTACGACTTATCTCACAGCCAACTCCGAAACAAAATCTTGTGGCTCACACGATGTCATTTAAAACAAAAATGGTATTTCGGATCATCCGAATAATCAAAGCACTCATTGTTAACCGAATACGTATTTCATGCAAATACCAATCGACCTATTTAAGGTGATAACATCAAAAACAACACTTACAGCTGACTTTCTTCTGGATGAAACGCAGCTTCGTTGCTGTCCTGTAGGAGGCGAACCGGATTAGGTCGAAGTTGTGGGCGCTCATCTCGTGGACGAGCGCGAGCCTGTGGTCCGAGGATCCCGATATGCCGTCTTGGCCCTGCATGGCGATCTAAAAAGAAACGACTCGACTGTGAACGCTCGCTAAGTGCATAAATTGGTCTATTCGGATACATTGCTCGGTGTATCTATAAAATGTTAAAGTGGGTTAATTGCCCCGTTTTGTTTTTGTTTTGATAAATTGGCTGAAATGTCATATTAATTGACATTTTTTAAAGTGAGTGTCATCGGAATATTAGAATTACGGCCTGTTAACAAGTTGCACATGTGAACCAGTTGCAAAAACGGTTATAAATAGAACCGATTCTCTCTGATCTATAGCACTTCGAACGATAAACTGGTGTATCTGCACTGGACGTATGTCAGATCGGGAGGAAAATCCAATTTTTCCGGGATTTCTAACACGAATGGCCGGAAACTGGACCGGACACAAACCGGTATTCACTTACACTAATGAATTACGGCGGGTGCGGCTATTAACTCGTAGTTTCACACGGAATATTTTAAGTATTATTTAGCGAGAGGCTTCACTCGATACGGACAACGCCATTTTCTTTTAGCACCTGCCCGTAATGCGGCGTTGCCGGATGGCGGGAGGCTTCGAATAAAGAAGGGGTTTTTTTGCTTTGCATTCACCTGTTCCACCCGCGCTGATTTATTCACAGACTTTAAAACTAGGAAGAGTTATTAACTAAAATTAGTTTGATGTACGGACGTGAAACTATAACGTATTGTACAGCTCAGAATGGTTTTATTTGAGGTCATTAAAAATTACATAAATAAGTGGGTGGTTGCTAGGCAACGAGCTATTACACCTGGAACGCGTGATGCTAATCGGTTAAGTTAGGTTAGGTCAGTCGTTGGTAAAATGTGTTTTGCAATATAAGAAAGCTCCCATAAATGATTCCATAGGGTTTCGGTTAAATTTTAACCCCCCTGTCACAGCGTGCACCAGTGCGGTTCGCGGGGTTTTTTCTGGTACGGCCGAGGAACAAGAGGTGGTAATACAGATAGGTCCAGCCGTCTCTGCAACTGACCCTACCTATCTGTATTACCACCTCTTGTTCCTCGGCCGTACCAGAAAAAAACCCGCAAACTGAATTCTAGTTTATTTGACATGAAACAAACATGAATTTCTTTAGGCACAAAACCTAAACATAATCAATGGTTTAATATTTCCAATTTCGGCATAGATATCGATGAAAACTACAACTACAATTTGATATTTCAAATACAGTTAGGTAGGATCAGTTGTAGAGACGGCTGGCTGCGTGACCGCACCTATCTGTATTAACACCTCTTGTTCCTCAGCCGTACCAGAAAAAAACCCGCGAACCGTCACCGGCGTTCACCATTGATAAATAAAGTATGTTTTAGCTATTATTTAAAATAATTTTCAAACCTTCAACGAAGCTGTCTTATTAAACGTATTATGGAAGTAAGATCAACTTACAGTACTTCAATACCAGTAGTAATAATACCACAAAACAATTCTTGGGCCAAGAACAAATATGATTAATAACAGTTTATTCACTAAAGACTGCATTTATTAAATTTTCTAAATTGACTCCTGGCAAGTGCACCCGATTTTACTAATGGAACGTTGTTTTCGAGCCTGAATGGCTAAAAATAAATAATGGCTTTGCAACATGTGTTTTCGAAATTTGGATGAAAGGAAATAGAAACGAAATATTGATGCAGCTGATGAATTATAGAGTAGGTGCATTATAAATTGGGCTGAATATTCTGGCACTGCGTAACAAAACGTTGCATCACGTTTGATCAATGTTTTATATGAAGAAACTTATTTTACATTTCTGACTCTAATAGCAACTGCAATGTTTAACATTACAATACGCAAATACGCAAAAGAAAACAGAAAAAGCCGATTTTATAAAGGTTGCGATGTCAGACAAGAAATGCACAAAGAAAGTCTTCATAAATAAACAAACGTTTTATTATACGTTATTTGATTTAGACTGTATATTTTTCTTCTTGTTTACCTGTTATTATTTTATACCTTGTGTTTATTATAACTTTTATAAGGGGAGCGGTGAAAAAATACGATTTTCAAACGTAGCGCCGAAATTGTCTCCGTCATTACGTAGGCAACCAAATATGCATATAATTAAGGTAGCGATGTCTTCATAAATAAACAAATGTTATATTATATATTGTTTATGCTGGAGGCTTCTACTTCGTTATACATTTTAAATATTATAATAAAACATTTTCAACTTTGTTTTGTATAACTTATATATTTATTTTTGTGACTCAAGTTTCAGTAATACAATTACCATTTTCAAACAAGAAGTGTTTTAAAAACCGATTACCTATATATACCTTTGTAAATCGGGTTTTAAAACACTTCTTGTTTGAAAATGGTAATTGTATTACTGAAACTTGAGTCACAAAAATAAATAAATAAGTTATACAAAACAAAGTTGAAAGTGTTTTATTATAATGTTTTATTATATGTTATTTGATTTAGATTGCATATTTTTCTTCTTGTTTACCTGTTATTATTTTATACCTTGTGTTGATTATAACTTTTGATAAGGGGAGCGGTGAAAAAATACGATTTTGAAACATAGCGCCGAAATTGTCTCTGTCATAACGTAGGCAACCAAATATACATAGAATTAAGGTAGCATGTCTTTATAAATAAACAAATGTTTTATTATATGTTATTTGCTTTAAATTGCATATTCTCTTCTTGTTTACCTGTTATTATTTTATACCATGTGTTTATAATGATTTTTGATAAGGGGAGCAGTGAAAAAATACAATTTTGAAACGTAGCGCCAAAATTGTCTCTGTCTTAATGTAGGCAACCAAATATACACAGAATTAAGGTAGCGATGTCTTCATAAATAAACAAATGTTTAATTGTATGTTATTTGCTTTAGATTGCATAGTTTTGTTCTTGTTTACCTGTTATTATTTTATATTTTGTGTTGATTATAACTTTTATGAGGGGAGCGGAGAAAAAATACGATTTTAAAACAGCGCCGAAATTGTATCTGCCATAGCGTAGGCAACCAAATATACACAAAATTAAGGTAGCGATGTCTTCATAAATAAACATACGTTTTATTATATGTTATTTGCTTTAGATTGCATTATTTTGTTCTTGTGTACCTGTTATTATTTTATACCTTGTGTTTATTATAACTTTTGATAAGGGGAGCGGTGAAAAAATACAATTTTGAAACGTAGCGCCGAAATTGTTTGTCATAACGTAGGCAACCAATCATACATAGAATTAAGGTAGCAATGTCTTCACAAATAAACAAATGTTTTATTATATGTTATTTGCTTTAGATTGCATATTTCTCTTCTTGTTTACCTGTTATTATTTTATACCATGTGTTTATAATGATTTTTGATAAGGGGAGCTGAGAAAAAAATCAATTTTGAAACGTAGCGCCGAAACTGTCTCCGTCATAACGTAGGCAACCAAATATACATAGAATTAAGGTAACATGTCTTCATAAATGAACAAATGTTTTATTATATGTTATTTGCTTTAGATTGCATATTGTTCTTCTTGTTTACCTGTTATTATTTTATATCTTGTGTTAATTATAACTTGTATAAGGGGAACGGTGAAAAAATAAATTTTAAAACATAGCGCCGAAATTGTCTCCGTCATAACCTAGGCAAGCAAATATACATATAATTAATGTAGCGTTGTCTTAATAAATAAACAAATGTTTTATTATATGTAATTCGCTTTAGATTGTACATTTTCTTCTTGTTTACCTGGTAATATTTTAAACTGTGTGTTTATGATGATTTTTGATAAGGGGAGTGAAAAAATAAAATTTTGATAAGTAGAGCCGAAATTGTCAATGTCATAACGTAGGCAACCAAATATACTTACAAATACGGTCAATGCATATATCTATTAGTCTAATAGGTATATGGGTCAATGGGATAGTTTTTTAAAAGTTGTTTCGGTGGATGGTTTGTTAATTGCAGTCTCTTAGAGACTCTTAAATTGTAGAAAACGAAAAGTATAGTATTTCTCATTTTATGGGATAATTTTTGTTCATTAATATAGCAATATTTATTAAATATTAATACATAATAATAAATTAATATATACAATAAACTTAAAATAGGAATACGCGAACAGCGGCAAATTCTAGTAAGGTTAATTTGTGATGGATACTTCATGCAGGGGTTTTTATTCATCCTTACAATATTACACATTTAATAGCTACAACTGTTTCGTTTATGAACACATAATATATCAAGATAACTAACCAACTATACATATTTAGTACATCAGTTATTTCGGCAATCACGGTCCTTTATTATTGCCACCTGAGCGCGACGCGTACACCAAATAATTTTGAGCATTATTGCAGAACTCGCAATAGCCCGGAGCACCCTGCGGGCCGGGACTTCCCCTTAATCCGGGCAGACCGATCCTTCCCGTTTCACCTCGATATCCCGCTCTGCCGGGAATACCATCACCGGGTAGTCCAGGAGGACCTGAAATAATAATTGTTATATGTTTTAGGTATTCAATGAAAGGCGTTTGGTGTATTGTCTTACGTGCAAGTTAGGCAACTTCTTTTACATAGTCAATGTATGACTGCAACTCTACATACATATATAACGATAATAAAAGAAAGAGAAGAGTGATAAGAAGACTTGATAATGACAGTAAACATAAGCCGTGATATGTATGTAGGTACATATCACGACTTAAGTTTCGACGATATGTACTTACATACATATCACGACTTAAGTTTCGACGTTTTACTGTCATTATCAAGTCTTCTTGTCACTCTTCTCTTTCTTTTATTATGTAATTAATATGTAATATTTGTACATATATCAAATAAATTGTGGTAAAAAACATAGTAAGTGTTTTATTCAGTGTTTCTAAAGAGAAGAGTATTATATCAATGAGAAGTTCTACAATATACCTGGATGTCCTCTTGTTCCCATTGGTCCTTCAATCCCAACACCTTCGTGCCCTTGCTCCCCTTTATCACCGCGCTCACCCGGCATTCCGACCGATCCCGGAGGACCCGAGGGTCCGGGTAATCCCATAAAACCTCTGTCTCCCGGTAAACCCAGCGGGCCAGGATTACCTTAACAACAAAACCACATTAAAAACCACCGCGAAGACGCCCTCGACGAATAGTGAAAAGTGCTCTGATTACTTGTTTGAATGATTAAATTAGAATATAAATTTTCCCTGTCTGTTGGGAAATAAATCTATTATTATTATGATTATTATTATTATATCTAACCTGGGATACCAGGGGCTCCGGCCCTCCCCAATTCCCCAAAAACCGTAATCCCGGGCGGCCCTGGAGGCCCCTGCAATCCTCTAGTTAGTTCTTCTAATTCATCTAGGATGACGTGCACTGTTAATTACTTAATAAATAAACGGTGCTCATCTACGATTATGCATACTAAGATTACGTGAAATACCTGGCGGTCCTTGTACTCCTGCCGGTCCAGGCCTTCCAGGTCTCGAACGACCCGGCGGGCCCGGTGGACCTACTAACGTTGCTGATAATTCATTTAATTGATCTAAATTGCATAAAAGAAGAAGTGTATTTATTACGTACATGGATTCATTTTTAAATTGTTACAACTGAAATATACTACATGCACTCATTCAGTGCATAGTCGAAACTATAGTCACATATATCAAGTATACTCCGGCCGCCCTATAAAGGCGTCTGAGGTGATTAACGAAGGGTCAGAAGGGCCAGACTCATCAGAAGATATTTTGTTACTTTACACTTCACTTGCTAACTCGGCTTCTATTTATAAATCAGTGGTTCTTAAAAGAACATTAAATATTGTTCCCCCATCAGAACACCTACAGACCGGTTTAGATCTTTCAGGTCTCATCAGTGTAGTTAGTTGCTGATGGGGAAACGGAGATTACTATTGGAATATAAGTATTCCAAACACCGTTAAAAGTGGAAACGCCAGGCAATAGATTCCGCCACTTTGGCGTTTCTACTGGTTCTTAAAAGGTTATCCAACACGCAAATGAGGGCGGTCCAAGTTAATCACCTCACGTGCCTTCATAGCGCGGCCAGACTTTAAACAGTGGTAAAAAAAAGTTTATTTTGAAATACTACATACGAACTGCTTCAGAATTACACGGCAATAAAGTTCTTGTAAATATTCACGTAAAGCAAGCTTTGATATTTGTTTGTCTTTAAAGATACATGATGACCTCATCAATTAACATATTTTAAATATACCCTTAATAATAATTTCCAGATAATTCATTCTTAAAAACTCACCCCGTAACACGGCGGCACATATTTCCCTAATTTCCGAATCCAGCACACTTCTTCCCTGAAATAAGAAAATAAATTATAATAATAAATTACCATTAGATTCGTTGCGTTTTTTTTTTTATAAATGCACCGTAAGGATTTATATGTTAAAATGTTTATGTCTGTTAATGATTTCTCGATCGCAGACTTTAAGAGTAGGGTACCCATTAAATTAGCCGCTCGAGAAATCGAATATATCTTTGTAAATATAAACTTTGTCGAAAAGTTTATTTTCATAACATATTATATAAAGAACGATTATTATTTCTGTTTAAGTTTTGGTTTAATCTTTCTTATTAACAAAGTTAGCAACATTTCACTTTAAACAGATAAACTGCAGAACCAATAAAGTAACAACAGTGAAATTTGACTTGTAGCCAACCAATACATACCGGGTGACCCAGGGATCTGTAAAAGCCCCATAACTTATTTGCTATTTGAGATATCGACTTCTAGTTTCTTGAACTGGTACCCACACTTATTCTACATATTTTAAAAATATATATGTTTTTGTACAGGGTGTCCCAATATACATAACAGAACAAAGTTATGTTTTTTTAAATGGAACACCTTATATTTTATACTTTATTTTCAACCCTCTTGAGAAGCTGATAAAAATAGTATAAGATAGTATGGGTCTATTATGGACGGTTGGTTAGTTATGGGCAAATTTGTGGCAAAAACATGTACACATTGAAAACATTGCAGAAGCGTTCCTAGTAAAGATAGCATCATTATTTATAAACTAGAAAATTTCCCACATCATAAAGAATAATACACATCGGCTTTGGTTCTCTTTTATTCATAGTGATATACAGGGTGTCAGCATACGCAAAACAATGGATAACTATTTTTTTTCAAATAGAACACCCTATATAAGTTGCCACCAATCTATGGCATTTTTAATAAGCTTTCCAATGACGTACAATTTGTATAATGAAATATTAAGGATTCTTGAGATTTATCAATAAAAACATATTTCTTTTGCCACCTTCCGCTGATTTTTGGATTTTCAGCCAAAACTATGCATTTTCAGGAAAAATTATAAGAGACCAAAGTTGTAGAGCGAAAAATTTCCGATCGATGTGTTTTTCAATTTTTAGAATAATGAGTGCATTGCCCGCCAGAGCGTTTTCTTTTCAAATTTTTTATTAATAAATTGCACTATACTTTATTTTCCGCACCCTTTAGAGGAAAAACGGGAAATTATAGGGAAATTAAAATGACCCATATCGATTGAAAATATTCCGCTCTACAACTTTTAATAGAAGCAATTTTTGCCAAAAATGCATAGTTTTCCCTAAAAATGCAAATTGAAAATGTATGTATAAATTTTTGCGTTTTTCAATGGTTTTTTCCATTTTTAGTGAAAACTATGCATTGTGGGCAAAAAATGCATCTTTTAAGAGTTGTGGAGCGGAATTTTTTCAATCGATGTAGGTCATTTGAATAATTCTATAATTACCAGTTTTTCTGCTAGAGGACGTGGAAAATAAAGTATAGTGCAATTAATTAACAAAAAATTTGAGAAAAAAGTCAAAATGCATATACGGTCACGATTTTGCGCACTCTGGCGGGCAATGCACGCATTATTGGAAAAGTAGAAAGATCTATGTCGATCGAAAATTTTCCGCTCTACAACTTTGGTCTCTTATTATTTTTTCAGAAAATGTATAGTTTTGACTGAAAATCCAAAAATGAGCAGGAGGTGACAAAAGAAAAATGTTTTTATGGATAAATCTCAAGAATCCTTAATATTTCATTATACAAATTGTACATCATTGGAAAGCTTATCAAAAATGCCATGCATTGGTGGCAAGATATATAGGGTATTCCATTTGAAAAAATATAGTTATCCATTGTTTTGCGTATGTTGACACCCTGTATAGCAGTATGAATAAAAAAGAACCAAAGCCGATTTGTATTATTCTTCATGATGTGGAAAATTCTTTAGTGTATAAAAAATGATGCTAGCTTTGCTAGGAGCGCTTCTGCAATTTTTTCAATGTGTACATGTTTTTGCCACAAATTTGCCCATAACTAACCAACAGTCCATAATAGACCCATATTATCTTATACTAGTTTTATTAGCTTCTCAAGAGAGTTGAAAATAAAGTATAAAATATAGGGTGTCCCATTTAAAAAAACATAACTTTGTTCTGTTATGTATATTGGGACACCCTGTACAAAAACATACATATTTTTAAAATATGTAGAATATGTGTGGGTGCCAGTTCAAGAAAACTAAAAGTCGATATCTCAAATAGCAAATACGTTATGAGGCTTTTACAGATCCCTGGGTTACCCGGTATATCTAGGCAATGAAGTTTACACCTGCAAGTATGTTTGGTTGCCGTAACCATTTCAGGCCATTGTGTGTGCGTTTAAAAAAAAATATGTCTGTTAATGGTTTTTTCATCGCAAATTATTTCAGACTTTAAGTTTACACCTTTCTTAACAACTTTGGATGGTTTTTTAAATAAAAAAAGTCGAAAATATTAAATAAATAAACAAAATAGACAATGTTTGTGCATATACGGTTGCCGATATTTACGCGCATTTCAGGGCATTGTGTGGTTTGATATTTTCACGAGCGTTGTTTTTGAATGAATTGTTCGCAAGAATCAAAACGATTTGGTTTTAGCATTTCGGTGCTGTACACCCCTAACACTTCCGCTTGTGTTTGGGTTATAAACCTTCGTTGTGTTTGAATATCGCGCGTGAAAATAGCCGTTAAAATAGTCGCCCGATGGACCAATACGGAGCGTCGTCCCCACCTTTGTCAACCTCAGTCTGACTTGTGGACGGCCGTTTACAATCAAGTTACAATCGGACATGAGACAACTGCCGTAATTTGAACAAACCTTATTCTGTGTGAATATTTTATATTTTTAATTTTACCATATACAAACAGGAGCGACACAATTGACGGTGAGTAATTTCCCACATTTTCTCGTCGTTCGGTGTCTCGGAACACCCGTGAAGCCTCCACAATTAATTGTTGTGGTAACGGCCGTTGGATTTAAATGGCCAGAGACGTTTTTGTCTGTTTTTTTTTCATCGTTTAATTAACTGAATTTTCTATGCACGTGGTTGCATGTACGGTTTTTCTGGAGCAATAGGGGGCTTCATTGATTACTGCTTTATGTCACATAAGTTGTTTCTTCTTGTTTTCATAATGGAGGGAAACAAGATATTAGTGATGGGGGATTAAAGAAAGTGAATAATTGAACATTAATTAGTGGAGAATGGGAACTACAGATGTATGTATGTTCAATTAGTTAACGTGGAATCTAGAAGCAAGTACCAATTCGGCTATTCACGAATGACTGTTTTTGATATTCAAATGTAACGTCTGTTAAGGTTATATCTGTCGCTTGGTGCTAAATTTAATATTCAAATGTAATGTCTGTTAAGGTTATATCTGTGGCTTGGTGCTAAAAGGGCTAATGTCACAATTTTACTGTTTGGAGTTAAGCGGTACATTGGATTATTTTTCTCAATATATTTAATGCTGAAAGGGCCAGTGTCTATTTTAACCAATAGTAGATTTAAAAAAAAAAACTTATACTTTACAAAATCAGCAAATAAAATCATTTTTAATAAAACTTTTATCTCGATTATCTCAATTGTAAAATATTTGACTTTGGCCTTTTTATCACCAAGCCACAGATATTAGCTACCGATTTTTCCAATGGCCGATGTCAAACAGGTGAAACTAGTGCTGGTAAAGTTGAAATCTTTCAGCTGTTCATTAGTGGCTTGTAAACTCGCCTTTTGGAATGAATACCGTTATTAAACTAGCTTACAGCAAAGATAGCCATTGGATAAATTACTGCGCTTGTAGTGAGTCTGTTACTGGCTATGTGTATTGTCTAGTCTACCTCTGGTATAACTCTTGCTGCTTTTTGCAAAGGTTTGGTTAGTCGTTATACACGTAGCGCCCACTTGATGTTGTGTTGGCAAACAATAGAAAAAAACTTGGTTTCCAAATAATAACGGATTGTATATCAATGGAGGGAGATGCGTGATTTTTCCTGAGGTGCAAATTTGTATCCCGAGGGCGAAACTGCTATAAAATGCTATTTTTCCCTTGGTTCGTTGTATCCCGAGGGCGAAACTGCGAAAATAGCATTATTTCTGATTGAAACAATATTGAGTGATATTGCCTTGGTTACGATATGTCATAACACACTTATATTTCCCTAGGGAAATATGAAGTGCTCATATTTCCCTAGGGAAATATAAACATCAAAAAAATGTCATTAGGAGCTTCTCGCAACAATTATTTTAATTGCTCTCGGGACAACACCTACGATTTCTTAGGAAGATATCCTTTATGGATTTTACCGGAACCAAACATTCACGGTCTTTCGTCGCTTGCGTTAACACACAGTTTGACATTTCACCAATTTATGAAAGAACGCAAATACCAAAACAAGTCAACCGTGATATTTACAAACAAGGCCCTTAGCAACGTTACCAATCCGATAAATTCAAAAATTTACAATCCAATATTTTCCCATTTACAGAACAATATTCTTTCAATCAGAAAAAAAACTATTGATTACAACACGGGAAATATGAATACATTTCCCTTGGTTGTCTATACATAATTGTCTATACATAATACTATTCATATTTCCCTTGTTGTAATAATAGCTATTCTCTCCTGAGATATGGAATATATTCGGGGGTAATATAATAAGGGTTATGATCATTATCGGTGATAACACTGAGTTAAAACGGATGAAAATTGAACGAGTACGCAGCACGAGTACAATTTTCTGACGGCTTTAACGAGTGGTATCATCGTGGATTAATCATAACACGCGTTATATTTGGGGAGAGAATACAACGAACACTTCTATACCTATAAAGAAATGCCTTGCTCTCGGCTTAAAGATCATAAATGTCAGCTTTGATGTCTATAATTTTTACAACGATTTTGATCAAATATATAAGTACTCTACCCTTAATTCATTCTCGTATTTCGTCGTCCGTAGCCTCTCCTCATTGACTGCAATCACTCTTTTTAATAAACAAATTCTCGTTATTAAATTTTTGATATGTAACATCATGAATGTCGCACTGACGTTTCAACTAAATTTGATTACTTGATCACTTGTAAACAATTAAGTAACATGCGGTGATATAATACTTTTTCGCACCTTATTAAATAATATAAACGTTGTTAAATAGTTTTTGATTGAGAAAGTTGTCCATTACTCGGCCGAATCATTTTCTCCACAGGTGACGTCCAATCAAATGATGGCAATTTCATTTCCCAACAGGTGACGTCCAATCAAATGATAGCGGTTTCATTGCCCAACAGTTTAGTTGTTACTATGGTTACGATTCGTTTTTTGTCAGCGAACTGTTGCAATTTCCAAATAGAAAAATTATTCGTTATAATTTAATACAAACAGAAAAATCTTTCAGTAATTATTTAATATGATGGGAAAAAGTATAGTATTAAACTCGTGAACAAGTTGGCCATTGCCACTCGGGTGAATTGCAAATTTTACCCTCGTGGCAATGGCCAACTTTCTCACTCGTTTAATAATATACTAATCTATCATCGATTTGATAGCCTCTTATACGTTTTTGTTTTGCCATTTCGCCCAATCGAATTAGTCGAAAATGTACCATGTGACTTTTGAGTTGTATTCTCAGTTAAAACCCGAATAAAATATTTTTGGAAAAAATCCTCCAGCAGGTCGATTTTCTTTTATAAAAGTACACATTTTTGCACGAAAGTTGATTTTCAGTCGTCATTTGCTTTTGAGTAATGATATCATCCATTTTGTTTTTAAATGACGACCCTCTATTTTTCTTCTTCATTTTGAGAGATCTTTTCATTGTCAAACTGGAAGTATAAAAATGTTGTCATCTTGCATAAGACATTTTTCGAGTTAAAAACAAAGGCTGGCCATGAAATCATAATGGCGGATATTTCATTTTGTTCTAAAAAGTGACGTTTGCTGTCGCGTTACGTGTATTCTGCACAAGAAAAAGTATTCATGATTAAAAAATTGAACACGTTCTACTTAGTGTTTACAATAATCACAGAACATCTAAATCGCAAGTGAATTAATACTTGCATTCAGTGGCGGCTCGTGGAACATGTTGATGGTAGAGCCACTTATACAATATACTCCCCTTCCCCCCTCCTTTTTTGAAGAAAGAAAGAACGATTTATCTTCCTAGACGAATCGAATATTTTGGCAAAACAGCCTAAGATCTAAAATATCGGCCAAAAAAATCAAAAATCCTGGTTTAAAAATAAAAATGCAGACCAAAAAATTGAACATACAAGCAAAAAAAAAAAAAATTTGCCATTTTCAGCCCCAAAATAACTCTTAAAGTTCCAACGAGAAATTCGAAAATAATAGCAAAAATTAAAATTAAAAAAAAATCGTACAATAAAATCAATAAAATCTAAAATATGGGACAAAAAATAAAAAATTAAGACCAAAAATCTAAAATTCGTACCCAAAAATCAAAGAGGTAGACCAAAAAATCAAAATGTTTATTTATTTATTATTATTGGTGTGTTAACATACGTTTTACACAGGTCGACAATACATACATCGTTTTTTAACAAACGAATCGAAAATTTAACTCGAAATAAAGAAAATTTCGCCCAAAAGACCGAAAATTGAAACCAAAACAATCGAAAGTACAAAATATATGCCAAAAAAGTAGGGCCTAGAGAGGTGAAAATTTAGACAAAACATCGAAAACTCGGGCGTATGCAGACAAAAAATCGAAAATTTCTACAAACCAATCGAAATTTTTCGTCAAAATAAAAAATATTTAGACCAAGAAATAAAGAATTCTACAATATAGCCTAAAACGTTAAAAATTTAGACAAAACATCGAAAACGGGCGTAAACATAAAAATTGCAGACAAAAAAAAACGAAAATTTCTACAAACCAATCGAATATTTTGGTCAAAATAAAGAAAAATAAAAGGAACTGGAACAAAAAAATCGGAAATACAGAAATCTAAAATATGGACCAAAGAATCAAGAATCCTGATCTAAAAATAAAACACGCAGACAAAAAATTAAAAACTCAGGTAGGAGCAAAATAATTTGCCAAATATAAGTTTCTGATCAGAAATTCGAAAATAATACCCAAAAAACAAAAAAAAACTCACGAAATGAAATATTGCATAAAAAATAGACTAAAAATATAAAATATCCGATACAAAATTTAGACCAAATATCTAAAATTCTGGCATACAAATAAAAATGGTGGACCAAGGAAAGAAAATTTTTAACAGACAAATAAATAAATTTTTAGGGCAAAAGATAAAAGAAAATAAAAATCTACAATGTTGACCAAAAAGTTGAAAATTTAGACAAAACATCGAAAACTAAAAATAATAAACGCAGACTAAACGAAAAATCAAAAGTGCGGTTCAAAAAATTGAAAATTTTGACAATAAAATCGAAAAAATTTGTAATATTGGCCAGAAAGTCGAAAATTTAGGCATTGCATAAAAAAAATGCAGGCTAAAAAATCGAAAATTTCAACAAACAAAACTCGAAAATATCGGAAAAAATTTAAAAAATCTCTCATATAAATCAATAATTCGGGCTATAGATATTTTAATCAAAATCAAATCAAAAATTTGGAACTGGAATTAAAATTTCGGCCCGAAAAATCAAACATGCTGACCAAAGATTCAAATCTTGAACAATTAAATCGAAAATTTAGGTCAAAATAAAGAATATTTGGAATATTAAAAAAAATCGAAAATACCAAGATTAAATATTTTGACCAAAAATATCGAAAATACAGGTCAAAAATAATTGAGAAATTAAAAATTCGTCAGGAAAAATAAAAAACAGTCGAAAATTTTACCAATTAAATCGAAAATTTAGGCCAAAATAAATAATGTTTGGGCTAAATAATCAAAAATTTAGACAAAAAAAAATGTACAGGTCAAAAATCTAAAAATTAAAAATTCGTCTTGAAAAATCAAAAAAACATCGAAAATTTTAACAATTAAATCGAAAATTTATGTCCAAATAAAGAATATTTAGGTCAAAAAACCAAAAATTTAGACCCAAAAGAATAGAAAATACCGGCCAAGAATCTAAAAAATAAAAATTTGGCGGGAAAATCAAAAATGCGGGCCAAAAAGTAGAAAATTTAAACAATTAAATCAAACATTTAGGTCAAAATAAAGAATATTTAGGCCAAATGATCAAAAATTTAGACAATAGAAATCGAAAATACAGGCTTAATAAAAAAAAAATGCATAATATTCTAGTAATAAAATGGTTTAAATTAGTCTCAAAAATTACATCAAAGTAATTTTCCAATTTTTTTTTTAATGACAAAACATTTTTTTTTTATTTTCGCTTTAATTGTTCAAAAATTAATTTGAAAAAGAACTTAAATAAAACCATTAATTTTGTTGGGATCACCTTATTGTTTCACCTTGTGTGCCGGCAGTTTCGACAACTTAAGATTTAGTAAATACATTTTATAGTCTTAGTAAGACTTAAATTTTTTGCTTGCATATTAACGAACAGGTTGAATATTCATATATTCAGGCTACATTTCGTTTTCTTGTATTTATCAAATACATTTTGAATAATTCAAATAAAACAATTAATTTGGAGAGTACGACTCTCAGTAGCGGCTCGTGGAACATGTTGATGCTACTTATACAATATGGGGAGGCCTCCGCCTCCTTTTTTGAAGAAAGAAAGAACGATTCATCTTCATGGTCCAAGGTTATTTTGAGTTGTAAAGTAAATGTTCATAATTTCAAACAAGCTGAAAAAGTGATTTATGTGTACTTTCGATTTATCGTGCGCTTACATTTTGTCCCAGACATGCACTAAATCTTCGACCACGTAACCTCACCATCAAACAATACACACGGAAAACAAAAAAAAGGTTTCATTAAAGTTGTGTAGGCGTTGTTTAACATTTAATAAATTGGTGAAAAATTGTTTTAAGAATCAATTAAAATTTCTTGCCGACCTCGAAATTAGAGGTAGTGCCATGGCTCCTTGGCTCTATATATAACGAGCCGCCCCTGCTTGCACCACTTATTTATCCTGTTCTACATTTAGTTGTGACATGGGTACTTATTTATTGGGTCCTTGTTATTCATGTTTGACATAACCTTACAACAAATGACATTTGTCACTTTTTTCCAAGGCACGCTAATTATAATTTTTAATTTCTTTCGACCGAAATATTGAACGAAAAACAACATATTGGGCATTATTGGATTCAGAAAAATAATGTCGGATGTAAAAAAATTAAAACATCATACGCTGCCATTTAAAAATTTTAAGTTGGCCATCATTTGACAATGAAGTTATTATTGAAAAAAATTAATATTGATGTTATTTGTTGGTGTTTAAACCACCATTGACTTTGGTTTTTAGTTCATTCATATCGGACAATAAATAACTGAGTTGTTGGGCGTTTTTTATCGAACGCACGGTATAATCTAATCTTTTTTGACATTGGTTAAAATTTGCCGTTGTTTATAAGATCCCCAGTCACCTATCATTATTTTACAGATTTTTTTATTATTACACTTTAACCCTTTCAGGACGGGTCACATCAATAAGCATTTTAACGTAACATCTGCGACAGCCGGGTAGCATCAATAAGCGTTCTGATGAATTTACCTGTTTTTATATCCGAATAACGCTCATCATTGACGCTGCAGATATATTTTTAGTTTCGGTGCAAAATCCAACACTAGAAATCGATGTTTGAAAAATGGACATTTTTTACGTCCGTCGGGTGTGATATTGCCAGATATACCCATACCGAAAGGGTTAATCTTAAATCATGTTGACAAAATGACGACGCACCTCACTCTTTCACGTTCAATTTTAAGACACGAATACGCAATTCAATTATTTTTTTAAAACAAAATAATTGCAAATAAAAAAACATTAAATTTCCAGATGGAGAAGTGCACCAGCAGAATAATGCCCTCCCAGGAGAACGCCCACCGGCTGAGAGAGGGCAAGGCGGCGATCAAGACGAACAACACGAAGCGGCCCGCCCTCAACGAGGTCGGAAACAAATTGACCTACCCGACGAGGATCAACGGGGACCTCAAGAAGCCGGGGCTCGCCGTCATCAAGCAGGACGCCGTACTCAAAACGAACGCCCCCAAACCGGGCCCCACGCTGAAGGAGAGGGTGGACAAAATTGCAATAGACATTCCCCCGCTAAAGAAGAACGTCGTCAAGGAGAAGCCGAAGGTGATCAAGCGGCAGGAGAGCAATCTGCTGCCCGTCATGAAGGCCGTGGCCGAGGCCAAATCGGTCACCTCCTATTCTTCGCAGCAGCTCATCGCGCTGGTGGACGTCGACAAGCACGAGACCGATCCCATGCTCGTGGCGGAATACATAAAAGATATCGTCGAGTATCTTCGAGCCCTGGAAGATACGTGCCAGATTAAACAGAATTATTTCGGTGACGGTCACGGATCCAATCCGAGGATGCGTTCCGTGCTAGTGAATTGGATGTCCGAGGTGCAGAGTAACTTTAAGTTTTTGATAGAAACGTTCCATTTATCAGTTTCTATCATGGATCGTTATCTGCAAGCTAATAAGAATATCGGCCGGGAAACCCTGCAGTTGGTGGGCACGGCGGCCACCCTAGTAGCCTCCAAATACGAAGAGATGTACGTCCCGGATTTGAGTGATTTCGTGTACATCTGCGATGATCTCTTCTCGAAAAATCAAATTTTGAAGATGGAGTGTGATATATTGAAACGCTTGGACTTCAGCTTGGGCAAGCCCTCGTCCATTCACTTTTTGAGACGTTACAACAGGATAGTGAAGGCCACGCCGCAGCACCACATGCTCGGGAAGTATTTAATCGAGCTGGCGTTGATGGAGTACAACATTTGCCATCTGAAATCGTCGCTGGTGGCTGCGGCCGCTTGCTGTCTGTCGATCACCATCCTCGATCAGGTGCAGACGCCCGCGAAACTTTGGACGCGCACCGTGACGCATTTCTCGGCCTACGACTACAAGGATATCAAGGGCACCATGTCGGAGCTCTGCTGCGCCCTCGTGAGGGCGGAAACCTCGAAGCACCAGGCGATACGGACCAAATACTCCACCTCGGCGATGGGGAAGATTAGCGTGAATTCCAAGTTAAAGGGACCGCTCGTGCTGAAGCTGGCCGCCCAGGCCGTTTTGTTGAAGAAATGAAATGATTTTACCGATACATTTTTTTGTAATTATTTGTTTATTTTTATTAGAACGTAAATGTTTTATTTTTATTTATGCATATTGTGTTTTAAATATAGATGACTTAACCTGTAAATGTGTACTATACGAAATAAAGAATAATAAATGTTATTGACTTTTATAGGGCTGTGAATTTATTAGAGACTCAAAAATATAAATCACTTATAAAACACAGTTATATTCTTCACAATTGTGAAGTAATAGTTATTAGTAATTAAATCTTCCCGTAAGTCTTCACATCACTTGTCAAGTATTAAAGTAAAAACACTTATAATTTTCAAAAACTTTCATTGTCGATTGTTGACATTACACGTAACGATTATTTCAGTGCGTCGGAACAATTGTTTCGTGTAATTTCAACAATCGACAACCAAAGTTTTTGAAAATTGTAAGTGTTTTTACTTTAATACTTGACAAGTGACGTGAACACTTACGTGAAAATTTAATTACTAATAAAAAACAGTTATTTCCTTTCTTCACAATTGTGAAAAAAGGAATATAACTGTTTAATATATAATTAATACTTAATAGACTAAAAAAGTTGCCAGATTATAAATTAAATATATTTTTGAGTTGCACAGTCCTATAAGTGTTGATAAAATGTAGCACTCACTGCGGTTCCGGGTAAACCTGGGATCCCAGGTTGTCCGCTTTGTCCCGGGGAACCTGGCAGTCCGGGCGGTCCGTCCTTGCCGGGCATGCCTGGTGATCCGCTCGGTCCTTCCGGACCTCTGTCGCCAGCAGCGCCTCTTTCTCCTGGCTGAAATTAGATGTAATGAGTTGTTCCGGAGAGGCAATTGTATTTATAAAAATTAAGGTGTACAAAGTGGATATTACGCTATACGGTTGTTTATCCATGCCTAAAATAATATCAATAAACTATTAGACGTTTTTAAGCTTTCATTTAATTCATCGTTAAAACCTAAATTCCTCTCAACTTAATAATAATTCCGACCGGCAATAACAATATTTATTAATTCCCGATTTTTCTAAACACGTTCAATAATAGTTATTTATGCAACAAGTGAGTAAAGTAATACTTTTTTTCACGAGTAGGAAAGATTTCCTACAAGTGAAAAAAGTTGCTTTACTCTCGAGTTTCATACAAAATTTTTTCTACGTCCGTAACTTTAAATAAATTCAATAAAACCTTAATCAATTTTTATAAGTAATAATACTTTCTTTAAATTAAAAATGGTGATGTGGCCATCATGTTACTTTCTCCGACTTGATGGTATCATTTATATTTACGCTTTCATGGTTTATTTTTAATTTAAATCATATTTTAAATGTACATCGAGCGTACTGACGTTTAAAACGTCAAAATCATGAAAGATTGAAAAATTATACTTCAAATTCAAAAACTAGGTTTACTCAAAAACTAACGAGATTTCGAAAAAAACTTATTCTTTAGAAGTTGTTCATTTTGGCAATCTCTACAATTATTATCCACTTAAATTTACTGTAACTATTATCGTTTAATAATTATAAACCAAAAATTAAAAAAAATAAATAATTTTTTTCTCGAATAGCAATGATTTTATGAAAAATACTTTCAAGCAAAAGATGTTAATTTCATTGTTGTTTTAACGTTTCTTTAAATGTTTTTGTGATATTTTTCATAATTAAGAAAATATTGGCAAAAAACAAAAAACAGTTAAGGTAAACACCCACTTCCGGTGTACGAAATTTTACCAAAAGCTTTTCAGTTCTTCGGATTATCAAATAAGACGTATGTTGAAAGTTTCATATCAATTGCCCTATTGGTTTTTGAGATACAGCGCACACAGACACAATTTTTTTTTTCCAGAAATTGTTGAAACGGATATTTCCGGAAAAAAAAAATTTGAAAAAAAAATCACGATCACAATACTTTCTCGTACTTCGTAACGGAGAAAGTAAAACAAATAATAATCATCAAGTTTTCTTGATCAGAAACGAATGTTTGACATTTATCGGCGGAACTCGCGGCGTGTTGCGAAGCGTTCATGGCAGACTTTGCGCAAACAATTTTACAGTAGCGTTAAAAAATGAACCGCTACGACACTTTTTTTCACGCAAAGGAGTGAAAAAATGAACCGTTATGGCACTTTTTTCACGCTATTTGTAGCGTTCAGGAATCACATATTTTATGAACCCAAATTCATGAAAAAAAGTGTACATTTTATAACGGACGTAGAAAAAAGAGATTTAAAGATTACGAGTTTCGTCAGCATTAAATCGCAGTTTCGTATGACGAGTTTGTGAGCTTTTAAAAATGCAATCAAACGAAGTTCGTAATTACCGCCGTGTTAGCGCCATCTACGGGAAGATAGCTAAACTGCTAAGTGTGTAATCACGCCAAAACACTCAAACTTTATAAAGGTGTGTGTTCTGTGCTTATACCTACAATCAAAATGTAAAAATTCAGCTATTAGTTGCACAGCAAATGACTTTATATTTAATTCTGTGTAAAATAGCTAAGGAAATTGAACGAATTTGCAAATGAAAATTTACCAATTGTAGGTATCTGTAAGTCAGTTCGCTGTAAAGTTTAATATTGAAATTTATAGCATTTTATTAGAGTGCACCAAGAAACACAAATAAAGCAAACAATAAACCGTGCTCATTAATTAGACCAGTATTCATTTAGAAAATACTGTAAATTGCTTCAATTTCCCGTATTTACTATTACAGGAAACTTTATTACCAACAGGCACATCAGGTAAATTTTCAATTGCAAAATACAGCAAAACCGCTCAATTTCCTCAGCTATTTTAAACACCAATCGTTTCAGAATTATTCAATCATCATCTCTGCAATTCATTGCTGAATTTTTACATTTTGGTTATAGGTATAAAGTTCGGGCATTTTGGCGCTAGTAGTAAATATACCCTTAGCAGTTGGGCCATCGTCCGGTAGATGGCGCCAACACAGCGGTAGTTACGAACTTGATTTGATTGCATTTTTAAAAGCTCACAACTCGTGAAACGGAGCTTTGATTACTTTGACAAACTTGTAATCTTTCAATCTGCCTCATTAAACGTGCGTAGAAGAATCGGGAAATAATAAATTGTGTTGTTGCTAATACGCGGGGGCGGCTCGTGGATTTCCGTAGGGGAGGCAAAGACAAAAATGCTGCACTACTTACTCTTATAGAGGAAGCAAATATTCCGTTGCGTTTTCGGTCAAATTTTCTTCCGTTGCCTCACCGCCGAACATCCACGAGCCGCCGCTGCATTGTTGGGATTGTTGTTTTATGTTTAAATTGATTTGATTGATTGCATTAACCAGAGGAATTAATGTTTTAATGATGAATTAAATGAAGGCTTAAAAAAGTTAATAAATAAGATGACCAGTTGTCCGCCTTTATAGGGAGGAAGGTACTACCTTCCCTCGAAAAGTGTCCTCTCAAAGTTCTGCTTTGCAATATTCGAAGACTAAGTGAGGAGTGTAAAAAAATACGTTTAATTAATATAAGGTGTAAGAGGTAAACAGATGAGCAATTTGATTAGTCGGACATCGCTAATACCTCTCGCACCTTTGATTAATTACACGTATACTTTTTACACGCCTCACAATTCAATAAGCCGGTATCTACCTGACCGTTGTTTAATTTAATTTTAATTTACAACCTCGCACTCAGTTGGATAGTAAGATTTCGGTAAATGTAACATTACATTTCGTATTGTAAACTATATGTAAGATTAGCATGTATGCAGATAAGGTTGCCTAACCAACATGATGATTGAATGAACCAGATCTACCTGATCGTTATTTAATTTAATTTTAATTTACAACCTCGCACCAATGAAACTCAGTTGGATAGTAAGATACGAGTAAGATTTCGGCAAATTTAACATGACATTTCGTATTGTAAACTATATGTAAGATTAGCATGTATGCAGATAAGGTTGCCTAACCAACATGATGATTGAATAAACCAGATCTACCTGATCGTTATTTAATTTAATTTTAATTTACAACCTCGCACCAATGAAACTCATTGTCAGTTGGATAGTAAGATATGAGTAAGATTTCGGTAAATTTAACGTGACATTTCGTATTGTAAAGTATTTGTAAGATTAGCATGTATGCAGATAAGGTTGCCTAACCAACACGATGATTGAATAAACCAGTATCCACCCGACCGACCGTTGCAGCGCCTCGTTACTTACCATCCCCGTCATTCCCGGATGACCCCTCGGCCCGGAAATTCCAGGTGAGTAGTGGCCATCGTACGTAACCAAATTTGTCGCCGCCGTATCCCCCGGCGGTCCGGGAGGTCCCGGCGGGCCCGCTTTGCCCGGAATCCCATCGTTGCCGGGCAGGCCTGTAAGACCGGATACCCCCGGAACGCCCGGCATGCCCTGTAATAAAGTGCTCTTGATTAATGATGGGGTCGTGATGATAATTTTTAACATGGCGTACGGTGTTTCCGGGTAATCCTCTCGGTCCCACCGGGCCTTGATCGCCGCGTTCTCCTCGTTCGCCTCTACTTCCTGTGTTGCCTTTAAATCCCGTTGGACCTATAAGGCCCGGCTTTCCGGGAAGTCCCGGAAAGCCCTGGTCACCCTTTTCGCCCCTATTACCACTTTTACCCTAAAAGCAAGTGTGGAATACTCATTATATTCAAGCTATATTTCGTAAGGTGTGAGCCACAGAATTTTGTTGCCTGAGAGAGAGGGAGAAACATGGCAGTCATGTCTGAGATTAATTCATTTTAAATTTAATTCAATTGAACTAATCGTAATAACATACGACATACCTCATTTATCTCACAGCCAACCATAGATAAACTTAAATAGATGGGTGACTCTATGTATAGTTCATCCGTTGAGAGCTGACGGTGACTCGTGCATTTTCGTACCAAGAATTGCTTTGCATTTTATATCTATCTTTTTCTATCATGTACGAAACAGTATGAAATAAAAGACGAAACGTGTGTCTGCGTGTTAAAGAATAGGGGCAGCGTGTACGTAGGTCTCAACGGACTAACTATACCTATTGGTATTATTCAGCAGTGACGGTTCGCGGTTTTTTTTTTGCAGGTAGCAGAGGTGGTAATACAGATCTCTGCAACCGACCCTACCGTACCAAAAAAAAAAACCAGCGAATCGTTACTGTTATTCAGACAGACCAGATTTTCCAACTAATGCCATGTAGCGTCAATTTATGTAACAATTTTCAACATTTTTAAACTTTGCGATACTTGCGCCATCCGGTGGCCCTGGGGCGAAAGCTTTACTGCGAATATGGAGTGCGCAGGCATGCAGCCAACTCTGAATCAAAATTTCGTGGCTCACACGATTTTATTAAGCTGTCAGGTCAGTGTATCCAATTTCAATAATTTTTTTAATTATACATTATCTCCGTCTTTTCCCGGTGGACCCTCTTGCCCCGGCACACCGTCGACACCCGGCGATCCCTGTAATCCCATCGGCCCCGCAAATCCCATTTCCCCCTTATCTCCGCGCAATCCTGGCGGCCCCGGAGGACCAGGCGGGCCCTGCACCGTGGGTTGATCTGTGCTGACTGTGGTTCCGGGCGGGCCGGGAGCACCTGCGTCGCCCTTTTGGCCCGTCGCACCAGGAAATCCAGTTAATCCATCAAGACCCTTAAACAAGGTTTTTGTTAGAGTTTAGGTGCATTCACGATCAACTTTTACTAACGTTAGGTTGGCATTATTTAGTTCTGCAACAAACCATTTTGTTTCTTTGCTGCACGAGATTTCACGCATTTTAAAGGACCTAAGAAACTTAGGCCCACTTGCACCATTTTTTCGTTGAGTCTAACTTTGTAAAGTAGGACTTATATTTTAAGTCATGCTTAAATGGAAGCGTCATGCACCATTGGTATCAATACAATTGCTTTAGTAAGCAAGCTCAAAGTGTTGCAACATCGTAAAATCTTGCGATTTTCACTTTTTAACTTTGGCGACATGGGTTTCCTTTTCTCAGCTGATTTTGACATAAAGTGCGTGCGAGTCTTTTTACGTGAACAGCGTTGCTGTACGAACAGGGAAATAGTGAAACTCGCCATAATTATTAAGAATTCATCAATTAAATATTTTTGAAGGCAAATGCACGCGTATAGAAATCCCGGTGCGTAAAAAAGAGAGGTTATGTCATTATCAGGCAGTATTTTGAGTCAGGCCGAGTAATTTTAACAAAGTTTATTTGCGGACACGAAAACACCGAGAGAACGACAATTCGTCCAAATCATGAGAATGATCAGCTCTCTTCCAAACTAGTGGATAAATGAAATTAATAATATCCATCGTCTTCAAAAATATAGTCCACTCCAAAGTTTAATTCTTCAAGTGCCATTTTAAATATACTAGGAGTCTTGTTATTGAAAATAATTTATTGTGCATAAATATCTATCACTGACGGAACGAATTGAAGGTTATGTATGCAGACTTAAATTTTAAGCGGACGGCTTATTTAAAGTCTTGCTTAAGCTGTGCTTAAAGTATGGTGCAAGCAAAATAGTCACTTAAATGTTGCTTAAATTTTAAGAATGCTTTAAGCATAACTTAATTACAATGGTTCAAGTGGGCCTTAGAAATGTAAAAATGAGATGGGGATGGATGGTTCATAATTCACGTCTTTGTTCAGTTTCGATTTATGGACCGATGTGTCACAACTTGCTTAAATTTGATAGTCCCATATGCAGCAGAGTTAAAATGCGCTGTTGCCAGCAATATTTTCTGATATAATAGTTGTTTTTTGCGCAAATAAAATAGTGGTAACTGTTCAGCGGCGGCTCGTGGATTTCCGTTGGTGAGGCAAAGACAAAGATGCCGCTCGTGCTGCACTATTTACTCTCATAGAGGAAGCAAATATTCCGTTGCTTCTTCGGTCAAAATTTCTTCGAACATCCACGAGCCGCCGCTGTAACTGTTGTTAAGGGTAACGTAACAAAATATCCAATCACTTCTGATGAGGACAGTCCTTCCGACCCTTCGCTAATCACCTCAGACGACTTATTGAAACGGCGTGCGTCTAATAGGAATGTTTGTAATGTTGTTTATCTTAATTCTTAAGTGATGTAGGTCACGCTGTTTTATGTTATCTGTCAAACTTCATCTTGACGTTTGTCTAAATTTCCAAATACCAATATCATGGCTTGCTTTACTAAAATCTGATCGTGAATATGTTGTACGTTGAGATAAATTTACGTACGGTTAATCCCGGTAATCCTGTAAGTCCTTGTAGTCCCCGAGGACCAATTATCCCGGGTTCACCTTTTTCGCCGCTTATACCTGTCGTTCCATCGTGTCCGGGTAGTCCCGTCAGGCCTGTTGTACCCGTTAAACCTCTCTCACCTAAAATTCATTAAATTTTAACCCGTACTAATTATTAGATATATTATTATTTCTCCTGCACTCCTTTTCCCCTCCCCAATTTCTGCAGAATCTTTTTTTTTACTTTCTCCGTTACGAAGTACGAGAAAATATTGTGATCGTGATTTTTTTTTCAAAATTTTTTTTTACGGAAATATCCATTTTGGGGTCCCTAGATGCCATTTCAACAATTTCTGGAATTTTTTTTTACTTTCTCCGTTACGAAGTACGAGAAAGTATTGTGATCGTGACTTTTTTTCAAATTTTTTTTTTTGCGGAAATATCCGTTTTGGTGTCCCTCGATACCATTTCAACAATTTCTGGAAAAAATTTGTTTGTGTGTGTGTGTCTGTGTGTGTGCGTGTGTGTTTGCCTCTGCGCGCTGTATCTCAAAAATCAACAGAGCAATTGATATGAAACTTTGAACATAAGTCTTATTTGATAATCCGAAGAACTGAAAAGCTTTTCGTAAAATTTCGTACACCGGAAGTGGGTGTTTACCTTAACTGTTTTTTGTTTTTTTGCCAATATTTTCTTAAATATGAAAAATATCTGAAAACATTTTAACAAATATTGAAGACAATAAAGAAATTCAATTATTTTGTTTGAAAACATTTTTCATAAAATCATTGTTATTCGAGAAAAAAAATTATTATTTTTTTTTCATTTTTGGTATACAATTATGAAACGCTAATAGTTACAGCAAATTTATGTTAATAATAATTGTAGAGAATGCCAAAATGAACAATTTATAAAGAATACGTTTTTTCGAAATCTCTTTGGTTTTTGAGTAAACTCAGTTTTTTAATTTGAAGTACATTTTTCCATCTTTCATAATTTTGACGTTTTAAACGTCAGTTTTATCCGAGTCTACGAAACGTTCGATGCACACATAAAATATGATTTAAATTGAAAATAAACCATGGAAGCGTAAATATAAATGATACCATCAAGTCGGAGAAAGTAACATGATGGCCACATCACCATTTTTACTTTCTCCGTTACGAAGTACGAGAAAGTATTGTGATCGTGATTTTTTTTTCAAAAATTTTTTTTACGGAAATATCCGTTTTGGGGTCCCTAGATGCCATTTCAACAATTTCTGGAAAAAACATTTTTGTGTCTGTGTGTGTGTGTGTGTGTGTGTGTGTCTGTGTGTGTGTGTGTGTGTCTGTCTGTGCGCGCTGTATCTCAAAAACTAATAGAGCAATTGATATGAAACTTTCAACATCCGTCTTATTTGATAATCTGAAGAACTGAAAAGCTTTTGGTAAAATTTCGTACACCGGAAGTGGGCGTTTACCTTAACTGTTTTTTGTTTTTTGCCAATATTTTCTTAAATATGAAAAATATCACAAAAACATTTGAACAAATATTGAAGACAATAAAGAAATGAGATTATTTTGTTTGAAAACATTTTCCATAAAATCATTGTTATTCGAGAAAAAAATGTATTTATTTTTTTTCATTTTTGGTTTATAATTATGAAACGATAATAGTTACAGCAAATTTATGTTAATAATAATTGTAGAGAATGCTAAAATGAACAACTTATAAAGAATAAGTTTTTTTCGAAATCCCTTTAGTTTTTGAGTAAACTGAGTTTTTGAATTTGAAGTATAATTTTTCCATCTTTCATAATTCTGACGTTTTAAACGTCAGTTTCATCCGAGTTTACACAACGCTCGATGTACATTTAAAATATGATTTCAATTGAAAATAAACCCATGAAAACGTAAATATAAAGTCGGAGAAAGTAACATGATGGCCACATCACCATTTTTTCCAGAAATTGTTGAAATGGCATCTAGGGACCCCAAAACGGATATTTCCGTAAAAAAAATTTTTAAAAAAAAAATCACGATCACAATACTTTCTCGAACTTCGTAACGGAGAAAGTAAAAAGAAGATATTTAAACTGGTGCTTCCGCTCTCATACACCTGTTCCGTGAAATGTCCAATCATTTTCCAACGTTTTAAAGCATTGAAAAAAATTTAACGGTTCTATTATTTGTTTGGAATATGGAATATCAATAATTTTTACTTTCTCCGTTACGAAGTACGAGAAAGTATTGTGATCGTGATTTTTTTTTTCAAAAATTTTTTTTACGGAAATATCCGTTTTGGGGTCCCTAGATGCCATTTCAACAATTTCTAGAAATTTTTTTTTGTGTCTGTGTGTGTGTGTGTGTGTGTGTCTGTCTGTGTGCGTTGTATCTCAAAAACTAATAGAGCAATTGATATGAAACTTTGAACATACGTCTTATTTGATAATCTGAAGAACTGAAAAGCTTTTGGTAAAATTTCGTATACCGGAAGTGGGTGTTTACCTTAACTGTTTTTTGTTTTTTGCCAATATTTTCTTAAATATGAAAAATATCACAAAAACATTTAACCGAACATTAAGGACAACAAAGAAATGAACATCTTTTGCTTGAAAATATTTTTCATACAATCATTGCTATTCGAGAAAAAAAAAAAATTTTTTTTTTAATTTTTGGTTTATAATTATGAAACGATAATAGTTACAGCAAATAATAATTGTAGAGAATTACAAAATGAACAACTTCTAAAGAATAAGTTTTTTTCGAAATCTCGTTAGTTTTTGAGTAAACCGAGTTTTTGAATTTGAAGTATAATTTTTCCGTATTTCATGATTTTGACGTTTTAAACGTCAGTTTCATCCGAGTTCACGCAACGCTCGATGTACATTTAAAATATGATTTCAATTGAAAATAAACCCATGAAAACGTAAATATAAAGGCGGAGAAAGTAACATGATGGCCACATCACCATTTTTTTACTTTCTCCGTTACGAAGTACAAGAAAGTATTGTGATCGTGATTTTTTTTTCAAAATTTTTTTTACGGAAATATCCGTTTTGGGGTCCCTAGATGCCATTTCAACAATTTCTGGAATTTTTTTTTTGTATCTGTGTGTGTGTCTGTCTGTCTGTGCGCGCTGTATCTCAAAAACTAATAGAGCAATTGATATGAAACTTTGAACATAAGTCTTATTTGATAATCTGAAGAACTGAAAAGCTTTTGGTAAAATTTCGTACACCGGAAATGGGCGTTTACCTTAACTGTTTTTTGTTTTTTGCCAATATTTTCTTAAATATGAAAAATATCACAAAAACATTTAAACAAACTTTGAAGACAACAAGGAAATGAACATCTTTCGCTTGAAAACATTTTCCATAAAATCATTTTTATTCGAGAAAAGAATTTTTAATTTTAATTTTAATTTTTGGTTTATAATTATAAAACGATAATAGTTACAGAAAATTTATGTTATTAATAATTGTAGAGAATGCCAAAATGAACAACTTATAAAGAATAAGTTTTTTTCGAAATCCCTTTAGTTTTTGAGTAAACTGAGTTTTTGAATTTGAAGCATAATTTTTCCATCTTTCATAATTTTGACGTTTTAAACGTCAGTTTCATCCACTCGGTGTACATTTAAAATATGATTTCAATTGAAAATAAACCATGAAAACGTAAATATGAATGGCTATGATACCATCAACTCGGAGAAAGTAACATGATGGCCACATCACCATTTTTTATTTTAATAGCTAGCTGAAATTTGATTACTCCAATCGATTTGTCTCGTTCTTCTGATGAAGAAAAAGTGCTCTTTGATGATCAGGGATGGTTATTAAAAAAGTTCAATTATTTTTTTCCATTTTAAAATTTTCTTTGCGAGCGCCTCACGCGGTTAATATTGACATCTGTTCTTTGGCGAGTACTTTTTCTGAAGCGTCTTAATGATATCTTTCGAATGACGTATAGAAATTGGACCGGTGGTTTTTTCAGTAAATCATTTTGAATGCAATTTTCAATAATAATTTCCATCTTTCATAATTTTGACGTTTTAAACGTCAGTGTCATCTCATCCCGCAAAACGCTCGATGTACATTTAAATTGAAAATAAACCACGAAAGCGTAAATATAAATGATACCATCAATTCGGAGAAAGTAACATGATGGCCACATCACCATTTTTTATTATTATTTTTTTACTTATTAGATCTTAATGGTATTAAAATATAGCTTCAAGCAATAGATCAGTGGTTCCCAAACTTCTTTGCCCTACCGCCCCCTTTCCAGAAAAAATATTACTTAGCGCCCCCCTGGAAATTTTTTTTTTTTTAATTTTAAAAGCAATTAATAGGATCCGCAAGATTGACTATTGCAATTGGTTTCTTTTTTTTGTTTGTTAATAAATTGGTTACTGCAGTGAACCCACGTTCCACTAAATCTTCTCTTCTTTCTTTTATATTATCACTGCCCCCTTACATTTATTTATCGCCCCAAATGCGCCTGTGGCCATCAGCGCCCCTCTGAATCTCTGCAGCACCCACTAGGGGGCGGTGGCGCCCACTTTGGGAATCACTGCAATAGATAGATGCGAGTAATGAATTTAGAAAAGTGACAGTCATTCCTTCCAACTGAAAATGTTGATCGGTTAGCTACATCGTAGGTAAACCATATTCTGTCGACTCGCTTTAAATCCGAAATTCATTAATTCATAGATCTTGGTTACAAGTAGTGAAAAGACCTTTATCAGTGACGGCTCGCGGGGTGACGGAGGTAGCAGAGGTGGTAATACAGATTTCTGCAACCGACTGTATCTGTATTGCTACGATGGGTCACTGACCTTTATCGCCTTTAAGTCCAGGTTCGCCGCGATCGCCCTGTTCTCCTTTAATTCCTTCCGGACCGGCTAAACCAGGAAGTCCTGGACGTCCAATCGCTGCGGGCGCGGTGTGCGTCGGTGGTTGAAACAATCCGAAATTTACCGATTCACCTGGTGGTCCCTGTACAAATAAACACTATTAGATTAAACACTTGATGGTTTAAGGCATCCTTACTCTAGGACCAACCGAACCCGTCAATCCAGCTGCTCCCATTTCACCTTTATCCCCTTTCGATCCCTTCGACCCAGAAATTCCATCCCTGCCCGGTATGCCGGGAATACCATCCTCCCCCGAAAAGCCTCGACTTCCAGGCGTTCCAGGAAGACCGGCGATCCCCTATTGTTATAATTTTTAATTACATCAGTGACGGCTATTTCCCGACAAATATCTCGTGAGCCAAAAAGGCGGGGTTACAACTGTTTACAGCCTCATACAGTCGGTGACATAATTTATATGAAGAGCCGGACGTCTTTGTTATTGAGATCCATTTAATACGGTGTATTTAAACTGTATTGTCAAATGAGATCTCCACTTTGCTACTGCGTACTCGACCTTCAAGTTCATGAGAGATTTGCTGGGCTATAACTCACGGTGCGGCCGAGGTAATACAGACATAGTTTATTCATTCTACAGATAGAGTTGTAAAAACGCCGTCATTCTTACTGGCCGATTCGAAAAATTGCGGGAAATCCGCGCGTCGAAATGGCGCAGTACAAATGCAAATGGTTGACGCGATCGTCAGCTGATTGTGTCGGCATCTAGTACGTTTCAGCTTGTGTTGATTGAAATGGCCCCATCCCCACCAAAACGACGTCGTGCGAGGCATTTTCAGTGTCCGCTAATATTTTGAAGGTATGTCAGGAAAATAATATTAAATTTACATACTCTAAATCAGACATTGCGAGCGTTTTTACAACTTTATCAATAGAATGAACAGACTGTAGGTGCGGTCACGCCGTCTCTACAACCGACCCTACCTATCTGTATAGCTACCTTGCCCGTCACCCCGCGAGCCATCACTGATTTATTTGCGTGCACGTCATAGATAGCTGAACCAAGCTCCGACAACATTTCGATACGTTTACTCTCTCTACCATAAGTTAAATTAGACGTAATCATATGTAAAGAAAACTCGGTTTTCGGTAATGACGCACACGCAAAGATCCATTGATCAAATCATAAACACAAACATAATCAAAATCATCATACCGGAGGCCCAACCGGTCCGATCGGACCGCGAGGTCCCGACGTTGCATTAAACGCTGTAGTCAACCCAGGCGGTCCGGGATACCCCCGCTCTCCTCGACCACCATCCAATCCCCTTTCTCCCTTACTTCCCGCAACTCCAGCCTCGCCCTAAACATCACCCATAAGACGATTTATCACAAAAACAACCCCGCCATGTTACCCTCTCTCCTCTGGGTCCCGCGTTGCCATCTCGTCCCGGTAGGCCGGGCGTTCCCGGATTACCCTCGATGCCCCTAATTCCGGGCAGGCCTTGCAGTCCCGGCGATCCCTGTATATAGCAATTTCGTTATTATAACATTAGACCAGTCCAAGTGTGATTAGTTAGCGAATGACATACTGGCCTACCAGGTGATCCCATTTCTCCCTTTAGGCCGGCGAGTCCTGGCAAGCCGACCGGTCCCGGCGCGCCGTCGATGCCGGGCAATCCCTGTTAACATCATTAGTGGTTTAGTGGTTAATCGTGTGTGCGGGGTATGTACAGTGGTGGGTGATTCAGTTTAGATTATTATTGTCGTCAGTTTAGTGTTGTTTTCTAACATACGGGTACTCCTGGCCGGCCGTGCTCTCCTCTTTCGCCTCGGGTACCGACGGGTCCCCGTATACCGGGCGGTCCTGGGTAGCCGTCGCGGCCTGGTATACCTGGCAAACCCTAGTGCCACATTCGTAAGAGTTTAATGGCAATGGAAACGTGGTGCATTTTAATATTTTCAAATTTATTATTTTTGTACATGTCGCATAAGTGGCCAACAGAGCGCACCACTAAAAAACTTATGTGCGAAAATAGGGTTGCCTAACTAACGTACAGCCCGGCACGATGATTGCTTAAATCAGTATACACCGTTTAATCCAGGCCTATATAATGTGGCGCAGTCACGGTAATATAAAATTGAATAAAGCACAGAATAAATAAAGAAATAAGTGGAAACGAAGAGCAGAGCAGTAATCCTGGAAACGTAAGCGAAATGTGTGAAAATAGTGTTGCCTAATTAACACGTAGAGCTCGACACGATTGAATAAGCCGATATTCATCTGACCTCCGTTTAATCCAGAACCGATATAACAGAAATTGTTCGGTGTTTACAGAGACGCGTGTCCTGCTCATTTCCCCACTTTTTTCATCCCCTCCAAATCGCCTGTAGACGCAATAAGGAGAAGGAAGGAGAATTCGCGAAAAATACAGAAGAGGCCCCCTCACACCTTATAAACTGTTGACCAGAACTACATCTGTTTTATCTGCCTACTTAGTGATCATGAGAGACTAACCGAAATACACCAACATCTTGAACATCACAGGACTTTAAAATAACCGAAATAATCAGCAATTGACTTTTTTGTAATAAGATTAATAACACAAACTGCAGTAAAATAATTGTAATGTATGCAACTTTGTACACATGTAACATAGGCAACTAAGAATACCACATGTACAGTGCGAGGAGACAAATAAAAAACACCTCTCTTGCACCAGCCGTCGAACCGTGAGCACGTTGTATTATTGACTACCGCACCGACCATTTCCCACTCTCAGCTCCACCCCAGCAAACGCTACATGGCGACGAGGATATTTGCAGTTAAAAACGTCAAGCGAGTACCGCGTTAAATCCAACCAAGGTAATTGTTGTGCCCGCAATGGCGAACGACAACCGCAATCAAAATGGCGAGAGCGAGAGCAGGGGCGTGAAATTCATCAAACGGATCGAGCTCCGGTTCAACCGCTAATTGGGCACGTTCGAGAGTTCATAAATGGTCAGGATTCGGCCAATAATAATAATTTACAAATTGATCTGACTACAGGACAAGGCTATTTTCGCGGAATATCGTATGGTCAAGAGATGCAACCGAAGGCAGCGCCCAGATAGTTACCAGCGAGCCAAATAATATTAACGAATGTACACAGTCTGATATTTGTAAAAACAATGTACGACCAAAACGCGCTATTAACAAGCCGATCCGTTATAGAGACTAGAGTAAGTTTAGTTCCAGGTAATTTGTTTAATATGCATTTTCAAAGTGAGACGGAGATGTAATGTATGCAACTTTGTACACATGTAACATAGGCAACCTAGAATACCACATGTACAGTGCGAGGAGACAAATAAAAAACTACCGCACCAACCATTTCCCACTCTCAGCTAACCCTACAATAATATAGCAGTTTGAATGCGTTATAATATCAATTGGATGAGGTTTAAGCTAGAATTAAAGAGCACGTTCTAGAATTTCAGTGTGAACAGAGTTTTCTTTTTTTTTCACTTCGCGACGTCAGTAACAAAGATCGCGAGTCCGCGGCAGGCGTTTTGTGCTTTGCGGTTTGCTAGTTGTGAGTCTGTTATTACAGTTAAATGTATTACGATGGCGTATCCGGTTTAAAACAACCTGTAAAAGGGTAAATGTTCGGGACGACTGAAGGTGTTAGGGATTCGTTCTTAACAAATTTGTTAGGAAGGCCAGTCGTAAACTTGCAGTGCCATTAAAACGCGGCCATCTATCGTGGATTTTCCCAACTTGGAGACTCGTGGAGTTCCTTCTGCAAGTGACATATTTTGAGCAATATAATCGCAAAATGCATGTCATTGAGATCAGAAAAGAAGCTCCCGGACAACACGGTGGAGATAGATGCTTTGACGACATCTACACGATGTTTTCTGAGATGCCTGGACTTACAGATTAATACACACAAATACGAATGTGTCCTCGGAGGTAAAGAAAAATTGATCGATTCTCTCATCAAAGGATTCACAATTTATTATGGTCCGTCTATCAGACAATATCAATTCAGTGGATTCCGAATTTCTACAGATGAAAATCTCAGCCACAAGTATTGTCCGACAGGCGCAGATAGTTGGTGCAAGCATTGCCGCTGTTTTTAATGAAGAATACTCCAACATGAAAGCTTTGGACATTATTATCGGAGTGGAATGTCGCGCCCAGCACAAAATCGTGTCAGCAGAGATGATAATAATAATATTCTAGACCCTGTAAAAACGTGTATCGTCCTAAAACAACTTATACTTACATCCGTGCCATTGACTCCTGGCGGCCCTTTTGGGCACGTGACGTTGCACCGTTTACCGGTATCAGGTGGATATATCGGAGCAACTATATTCGAAGCGGGAATTGCGTGAGTGACCTTAAACATCAAAATTAGGTAATTAAATATAATAATAATAATAACAATGTCTAACAAAAAAAAAACACCTTTATTGGCATAACATATTTGGTATTTACATATTTACATATTTCTCCTGTTCTCATTTTCCCTGGTCAATTTCTGCAGCATCCAGCCCCATCCTCTCTCATCCATTTCGCTACCCTCTTATTCCTTTTCCCTCCCATCCATTCCTCATTCACTCCCTCACATTCCTCCGCCAGATGCCTCCATGTATCCCTCCCATATTCACACATTACACATCTCATATACTCTTCGCCCATCCATTTCTTCCTCCCCCTCCCATATTCACAAATTACACATCTTATATACTCTTCGCCCATCCATTTCTTCCTCCCTCTCTCTCTGTCTAACAAATAAGTAACAGGAATTGATGATGAAATAGAAAAATATACTTACAGGCAATTCACCGCAAGTCTCTCGTTCGGGTTTCGTGGGATCGCAACTCATCACCATCCATTGCAAGTCGATCTACAAATTGGTTATTTCAGTTTGGGAAAATTTGCAAAAAAAAAAAATTAAGCGTTTTGTGCAAACAAGCGCGACTACTCTATTAATTAATTACTTTATTAATATTATTAGACTCACCAATTGCGTGCTCTGCAATTAATTAAATACATTATTATACAAATATTCTACACAGTGTAGCGGTAGTTCTTCCCCAATTTAACTTTCGAAGTTAGAAACGTCAAAGTGGCGGAATCTATTGCCCTGAATGTTGTACTAAACACAATCTGAGTGGAATAACCACCGACCTTTGACTATATAATACTATATGTATAAAAATTATTTAAATAAAGGGTGGCTTTATATTTCGGAACGTACGTTTCAGGTTTGATACGTCGCATCACGTCTTCGCCACCAGTTGTTCATATGACATAAAGTCAACAACGTGCTGAACAAATATAAGACTGTGATTTTGTTTATCATGGCCATGCCTTATCTAAATAATTTTTATACATATGGTATAACGTGTAATGAGCCACAAAATTTTGTTTCAGAGTTGGCTGTGAGATACATGAGGTATGTCGCATATTATTATTAGATTAGTTTAATTAAATTAGATTTAATTAATCTAAGACATGACTGCTATGTTTCTCTCTCTCAGACATGACTGCTATGTTTCTCTCTCTCAGACATGACTGCTAAGTTTCTCTCTCTCAGACATGGCCAGCTCAGAAACAAAATTCTGTGGCTCACACCTTATACAGGGTGTTGAATTGCGAAGCGGACCATAGGGATTTACATGTAAAATTTGAAATGGGTTAATATTCGTTCCCCTAATTATTTGACAGCATCGGTCTTCTTACATTATTTTTAAAGTTTTTTAAGCTGAATCATTTGGTACCTTACTCAATGATTTCTGCAGAGTATTTACCGAGATATTTACAAAAAACTTTACAATTATTTTGAATTAAAAACAAAGGTTAGCCATGAAATCATAATGGCGGATATTTCATTTTGTTCTAAAAAGTGACGTTTGCTGGCGCATTACGATTTACAACGGGCTGTGTATTTTACACAAGAAAAAGTATTTATGTTTAAGTGGTTTTACTCAGGTACTATTTAAGAACTGTACGTGAATTTTATCCAGCAAAATGTGTTATAATTGGCCCAGTGACGGTTCACAGGTTTTTTTTTTCTGGTATGGCCGAGGTAACAAGGGTGGCAATACAGATAGGTAGAGTCAGTTACAGAGACGGCTGGCTGCGTGACCGCACCTATCTGTATTACCACCTCTTGTTCCTCGGCCGTACCAGAAAAAACCCCGCGAACCATCACTGGGATATGCCAATGACGACCAATATAACAATAATAATGAAATAGTGAAATGAACAAAAGGAGAAACTAGGTGTGATCAAAACTATATAAGTAACGGGAAGATTGGAAGAAGAAAATTGCGGCAAGGCCCGATTTTTAAAAACGCTTTTATATCCGTAAATGATGTCACAGGTTTTTGGTTAAATTTTAACCCCCGATGTCACACCATGCATCTTTGAATTTAGTTTTAAGGTAAGTACAAACCGGACAACAAAATGTTGGCAACATGTTGATATTGGTGTTGTCAACATGTATCCTGGCAACAAGCAACTAGTTGATGGATACTCGTCAACATCGGGCGGCATGACATCAAATAAATTTGTTGCGTGTTCTCCGTTCCAAATGGAAAACATCGCTCAGTCTGTACGGTGTTGTCAACAAGTGGCGTCGATAGTGAGAGTTTTATCACGTTCCTATTGCATCTAGTAGGTACGTTAATGATATGTGCATATTTTAATAATTTGAAAATTTTTCGGGTACAATCGAGGAAATTGATTGCTTCGATATTTTACATTACAATAAGTACATTAGACTCGTAAAGGAATCGCCTGTAGCTAAATATCGCAGAGCAACCGCTAATCTTATTGATGGTGGAATAGCGGCGCGGTAGTTTGTATGTTTTTTTGGAGATTTTAGGGGCTACCAAACAAAGAAGTACTTCGAAATCAGATTTCGTTACTCTGACGAAATTGCGGAATGAGCTACCATCGTTCAAACGTAAATCACACATTAAGTTGTCACCCATTTTTTAAAACTCTCGCTGCCAACATCTTCTTTTTCGCTTTTGAGCATGGGCAGCTATTATAATGAAAGCAGCACTGGCACCAGCAGCAGCAGTGGTTAGCTCCATTTTCACTTTAAAACTGAGTTTGGTTTGGACGCGCAACATTGTTGAAAACATGTATACCGATGCTTGTTGCTGTGTCCATAAAATATGTCGCCAACATCTGTCAACGTGTTGCCAACAGTTTGTATTTACCTTTAGGAAAACACACTGTGACAAATCCGCCGACTCCGTATACTTATTAGAATATTGAATGTGGTTCGGCGCCCTCTGTTGAATTACATTAAAAAAATGTGTGCGTGCTCTCAAATGTTGAAATAAGCCCAAAATATAAATATATAAAGCGCCATCTGCCGTGCGCGGTGATACACTATGTTTTAAGGTTGGTACTAATGTAGTTCGTAACATGTCGGATGTAGTTAGTTCTCGGTTTAGCAATAAAGATGGTCGCATTCCAGTGTTGATTATTCAGTAAGTGTTTACGCTGCCTTTTGAACATCAAAAAGTTATTACAATATGTACGAAACAGGCGGAAGACGGATACGGCCGTTTCATCCTCAGTCCGCTCCATCTACCAGTTTTGTACATTACTAGAATTAGAATATACCGCGTACATTGTATACAACGCTTATGCATTATTGTAGCCAAGAAAAATCGAAGACGGATGGCATGCTGGATTTAATTCATTCTGATTTATGTGGGCCAATGGAGACCCAATCAATCGGAGGAGCTAAATATCGTATGTTCGTTAAAAAAAAACCTCAAGTGTGCCATGATTTTTTATTTTTAAAAATATACGTTGGCACATGTTGGGAATTGACGTACAAAACGTCAGATCGTTCTAAAAGTCATAATTATTCAGTTTACAGCAACCAGCAAAAACGTTTCTAGTTGAAAGTTATTTCCGAAATGGGACTACAGTGGACGGAAATTGGGTGGGTATTCATTCGACGCACATATGGCTGAGTTTCAGGAAGAATTTCCTAACGTTCCCGTAATTTATGATGAATTTAAAAATACCTTATCATGATCTATTATGTCTCGGTAAACCAGTCAAACGTACTCAGGATGCTATTAACACAGCCCAAGGAATTTTGGAAGGTGATTTGCGTCGTTTATCACAGCAAATTAATGTATCGGTAGGAACATGCCGCAAGTAACATAACCTCAATATGTGTTACCAACTCAAATTTTTAAAAATAAAAAATCATGGCACCTGATTTTTTTTAATGAACATACTTTATTTTCTAACCTTGATAGCTTCTGAGCTTCCTAGGCGCTTGCGTCAACTCCGAAAAACGACCAATAAGAATGTTCATGTCTACGTTAAAGAACAGCCGATCGCGCACTTACTTCCGACACACTTTAGGTTCAAAAGACGCCATTTACCTTCCCCCGCCTAAACGTAAGGCTGCCTAATAACCCCTTCAAAAAAAATTAGGGGAGAAACTTCGCGCCACACTGTAAAACTTTTAATTGCTTTTCGGCCACACTTGTGGGATACTTACCGGATACGTCAGTTTACTACCAGTCAGTTTCGATATCGATATTTCCCCGTTGCTATCTATAGGACCCCTCGGTTCCAAAAGCTCCTTCGATATCATATCGCAGTCTATGTAAAGGACGACGTGTTCTCTCGAAACTCCCAGATGAATTTTATGCCAATTTTTATCGAACACCTGTAATAATAATAATAATAATAATATCGAGCGTACAACAAAAATCTCTCGAGTCTTAGTCTTCGCTAAGATCACACGCGTGAAATGTCAGATATTATAATTAGAGGTTATTAACATCTGACATGTTAGTACTTTACGCGTAGATTTTTGATAATATTAAACCTTACTTATTGGATAATCCGGATCAACTTACGTTAACTTGCTCGAAAACGATGGTCTGCAACTCCCCTTCGTAATCCGCTATCGAAAATTCGACGGACTGCCTTTTCGGATTCAGCGCGATTATGAATTGCGGCTTCGATTCGGCGTCGGTGACTCGTATCAGCTGCCAAACGTTTTTCGGCACTTTTCGGTTTCGGAACGTGCATATGAACGAGAACTGTTCGGGTAAACCTTGTGGAAATATATCCCTGGAAAAAGTTCCTTTTTATACGCGCGATTTAAAATTTTTAATTCTCACCTCGTTGGCAGCGTCAAGTCTGCATCTCTGTCCAACCGATAAGCCGTCTGCATACGATTCGAACCCCTGACTCTGCTCACGCCGGGATATTGCGTTTCCAGTATGTCCAACCTGAATTGCCTGATGAAGTCGTACGCCTGGAGATCATCGTCGCCCACCCTGAAATCCGCGCACGGACCGCTGACATCTTCTTCTATGATATTCAATTCTGAAAGGAACGTAGGGGCGTATCATGTCAGGCGTATATTATCTCGTTTATGGTTACGGCATTTTTTTTCGGTTGGTGAAAATGCGCAAATCTTTGACTATATACTATTGGACTGCTATTCCCCCTCCATTTTCCATATGATCACTGCTCCAAAAGTTGTCCACGAGCTGGAGCCCGATATAAATCCCGCCCCGGAGCCGAAAATGGAGCGTAATTTAAAAACCGGAAAGCAAAAAAAAATATTTCTCGATGTATTCATCAGCAACGTGGAGAATGCAAATGCGAGCATATTTCGGCAACTCGGGTCCACTTTCCTGCCTGTTCTTTACAAGCAAAGCATCAACCCATAATTTGCAAAGTTTCGGATTTGATGGAAATCTAATGCAGAATTTTAGGTTATAAGTCAAAAGTCAACTGACGTGTACATCAGCTGACGAGTAATATAACCGCGTTGGCATATATACGTGGACGTTTTGCAGTCTTTTGCATAGCAATATTTTGACATAGCGTGAATATTTAACAATATAAATGTTTATATATTCAAAGGTGTGAATAAATTGCAGGGTATCACAAAATGCAATGCGAGCTCATTGAGTCATATGTCATAGACACAAAATAGCTACCAATTTAGTAACATACCGCAACCACTTAGGGTCCCGCCGCGCCACCGTTGCTTGGAGACACAGATGAAGCGGCGCTAGCAGTCCATTAGTATATAGTCAAAGGTATCAGGAGACTAGGAACGAAAAGAGATAATTTATCTAATGCACTTTCTATGAATTTATTTTCCTTAGAAAATCTACCCAAAATCGATTTTGGGTAGACATTCTGAACCGAAAAATAAATTCCTAGAAAATGCATTTTAAGACAAGTCAACCTCTTTTCGTTCCTAGTCTCCTAATACAAATGGTGAAAAATTACGTATGCATTACATTGACTCTTAATAAATTCTTAAATAAGTATATGAATACTTTCTGCACTAATTGTATATTATCTTTAGGTCAACACGTTCAGGAGTTATTTAGTTTAAAAAAATCTCCATAAGAAATTTAAAAATAAACAATAATTTTCGAACATCAACAAACCTTACTTGATTGTTTATTATTAAACGAATAATTCCCCATAAATTAACGTTTGAATCATTAAAATGAATTCAACCATTAAATAATTACGACGGGAGTATTTATTATTTCAGGATTTTCACAGCATGTTTATTTAAAAATATCAAATAATTATAAGCTTAGTGATGATTTAACGTTCCAATTATCAAAATTGTCCCTCAGAATTACGATCTAAAAGCTTAGAAAGCCAAACATTTTAAATTCATATTTTGGCGCGTTTTCGCCATCTACCAGACGATAGATGAACTGCTAAGTGCGTTTTTACGGCAGCGCCAAAACGTTCGAACTTTATACCTATAATTTAAGTGTTAAAATTCAGCAATGCGCCACACATGAAAGGATAGACGATTTAATTCTAAATCGAATGATGTATAAAATAGCTGAGGAAATTCAGCGGCTTTCTTGTAATTTCCGAATGAAAATTAAGTACGACCCCTTTACCGACAATTACAGTTCCCTGTAACTTTAAAATTTAATCAAGAACAATTTTCAATATTGTTCAATCAAATACGGGTCCCAATACTTATTACTTATTAATTATTTAACTTTTGATTTTGTTAATACCTTACTTCATGAGAAATCCTAATCTTCGTATAGGTTGCCCTCTGTTATTGTATGGATGAAATAGTGAATCATTTGTAGATTTAATAATTGTTTTAATGTTTTAAGAATATTTAAAAACTTAAGAAGAATCTTATCTTAGAACGGTAGAATGAGTTTACTTGTAAATATTGAAATATTTAAATTCAAAAACAATGGTATATAGACGTCTAATTTCAGGCAACCCAATATACGCGGAAGCTTTACAGTGAACTGAATTACCGCGTAAATTTTCGTTTGCAAATAACTGAAAAACCGCAAAGTTTCCTGAGCCATTTTACACATAATTCGATTCAGAATGTTATGCTTTATTATTTGATGTATAGCTCATTGCTGGATTTTTACATTTTGACTATAGTTCGAGGCTTTTGGCTTAATAGTTTACACCTTGTCCGACAGATGGCACAGTAATGACCAGAATTATATGAATGTTTTACATTTTTAAATGATTTGTTGATTTCAATCATCATTAAAACGTTCAATTATAGTTTAAATTTATTTATTTGAAGGTGTCATTAAAATTGAAAAATAATAGATGTTGGTGTGTCAATTATGCCAGTATTGGGTTAAATAAATTATTAATAATTCCCTCGCCTAAGATTTGAGTTTAGTTTAATCCTTTAAAATTGGTAATTTTTAGTATTGATTAATTAATTGCAGTTACCTGTATATTGGGTTGCTTGTTTTTAGGCGTTTATTTTAAACTATGGTTTCTGCAGTTTACTTATTTAAATTTTTATTCTTTACAAGTAAATTCATTCTAAGATTACATTCTTCTTAAGTTTTTAAACAGGCTTTTATTATTCAACCAAATATTAAATCCAATCATGGTTTAGTAGTTTATCCCCACGATAACAGAGGGCGCACCGGTATGGAGATTAGTATTTCTCATATTGTAATGCATCAACAAAATAAAAAGTTAAGCGATTAATTAGTAATAAGAATAGGGACCCGTATTTGATTGAAGAATATTCCCAATTGTTCTTTATTTAGTATTTAAGTTACAGTGAACTGTAAATGTCGGTAAGTGTGTAGTGCTTAATTTTTATTCGCGAATTACGGATGAACCGCTTAATTTCCTTAGCTATTTTATACACCATTCGATTCGGAATTAAATCGTCTATCGTTTTATGTGTGGCGCATTGTTGGATTTTAACACTTTGATTATAAGTATAAAGTTCGAGCATTTTGGCGCTGCCGTAAAAACGCACTTAGCAGTTCATCTATCGTCCGTTAGATGGCGAAAAGGCGCAGAAATACGAATTTAATTAATTAATTAATTAAATTTTTAAATAAATTGTTGCAGAAGTATTAAATACATTAGATAAAGACGAAAGTAGCTTGAATATATGTATGAATATTCAATCTGTTTGCAACTCTGCAAAATTAAGTCTTATTAGGACTACTATACTTAACATGCAAATTTCTTTTGTATCATTCAATATCCGTGCCGAGTGGCACTAGCCAGGGAAGTAGTTGTTTCAATAAGTTATTTGTTTGTAGTCTATGTAAGACTTAATTTTGCAAAGTCATGAACAGGTTGAATATTCATATGTTCTGGATCGCGCAAATCGATTTCGACTGGAAAACTATAGCCGATTGCTTGGTTTAGTTACAGCTGTCAAAATTATGTTTACTGGAAGGCTATTGCATTATTTATGGTTTTCATTGGAAAATGTTTGCGCTGCAAGACTATTACGTTAGAAAATTGAAGAATTACGCAAACCGTCGACTTCAAGTGGAAAAAAAAAACAGGCGATTTCTCGGTTTTAGGGTAAGTGCCACCTGTCAAACGCAAACCGTCGACTTCAATGTACGATGCATTACATATTTTATCTTTCTGATTACTTCTGTCGGTTTTATTTTGTACTTTTGCTTTATCCAGCTACCCCATTCACAAACATTAGTCGCCGTCATCATTTTACATAATACAACTGACACATGTCAGAAAACTGTCAACAAAAGCTTCAATTCTTATAATCCTGTTAAACACCAGTCCTATCGAGAGTATTAATTTCATAATAAAAATTTCGGGCATTCGCTTTCATAATATAACCATGTAAAGCGATGTACCTATTTCATAACCATTCATCTAAGCCTTATACATCATCGAGTGTCAATTGGCTTTCTTACAGACTTCATTAATGATGTATTAACCGCCATTCCAACGAAAAAAAAAATAACTCGTTTACATTTATCATCGCGGCTTTGTCGTGTTTAGAAAATAGATTAAGATACGTACACGTTCCTTCTCGAAATGTGAAACAATTATCACCGCCCAATCAACTCGAATGTTAAAGTGATTTATCCATGGCAACCCATAAAGGAATTCAATTTTGCCTCGAACAATAAACACGTCACCGGCCGCACTATTTATTTGAGGTCAAATATCCTTAATGATTTTGCCATACGGCGCTTATGATTTTCTGATTGTGATCTATTTAGAGATTATTGCAAAATGCATCCGTCAATTTAGATGTAGCATTGACATTATATTTCTATATACAGTGAGATCAGTAGAAATTTTGGAATAGGTGACAGCTGTCAAAGTAGTATTAACTGAAAAATAATTACATTATCTACAATTTCTACTTGAAAATATTTGCGCTGTGTGGCGGAGTTTACGCAAAAGCTAAAAGTTTCTGCAAACCCTCGATTTCAAGTGCAAAGAGGCTATTTGTCAGTTTTGAGGCTAGTGACAGCTGTCAAAATATCGTTTACTGAAAGGCAATTGCATTATTTATTATTTCTGTTGAAAAAAGTTTGCGCTGCAACTACGACTACGTTTTAAATTTAAGAATTACGTAAACCGTCGACTTCAAGTGGAAGAAAACAGGCGATTTCTCGGTTTTAGGGTAAGTGACAGCTGTCAATATTATGTTTACTGAAAGGCTATTGCATTATTTATGATTTTCATTGGAAAATTTTTGTCCTGCAAGGTTATTACGTTAGAAAATTTAAGAATTACGCAAACCGTCGACGTCAAGTGGAAAAAAAACAGGCGATTTCTCGGTTTTAGGGTAAGTGACAGCTGTCAAAATTACGTTTACTGAAAGGCTATTGCATTATTTATGATTTTTATTGGAAAATGTTTGTCCTGCAAGGCTATTACGTTAGAAAATTTAAGAATTACGCAAACCGTCGACTTCAAGTGGAAAAGAAACAGGCGATACAGGCGATTTCTCGTTTTTAGGGTAAGTGACAGCTGTCAAAATTACGTTTACTGAAAGGCTATTGCATTATTTATGATTTTTATTGGAAAATGTTTGTCCTGCAAGGCTATTACGTTAGAAAATTTAAGAATTACGCAAACCGTCGACTTCAAGTGGAAAAGAAACAGGCGATACAGGCGATTTCTCGTTTTTAGGGTAAGTGACAGCTGTCAAAATTATGTTTACTGAAAGGCTATTGCATTATTTATGATTTCTGTTGGAAAATGTTTGCACTGCAAGGCGATTATGCTAAAAATATTTAAAAAAAAACAAAGCAAACCGTTGATTTCGAGGGAAACAACAGGTGATTGTTGCATTTTGAGGCAAGCGGCAGCTGTCCAAATAATGCCAATTGAAGGATACTTGAATTATCTACAATTTTCGTAACTTGTCCTCAAAAATCTTAAATTAAACATCCGACACCGAGAGGAAAACAGGCGATTGCTCGGTTTGACTGTAAGTGACAGCTGTCAAAATGATGTCAACTGAACGACAATCCCATTATCTACAATTTCTACTTTCCGCTGTTGGAAACAACAGGTGATTGTTGCTTTTTGAGGCAAGCGGCAGCTGTCAAAATAATGCCAATTGAAGGATACTTGAATTATCTATAATTTTCGCAACTTGTCCTCAAAAATCTTAAATTAAACATCCGACTCCGAGAGGAAAACAGGCGATTGCTCGGTTTGACTGTAAGTGACAGCTGTCAAAATGATGTCAACTGAACGACAATCCCATTATCTACAATTTCTGCTTTCTGCTGCTGGAAACAACAGGTGATTGTTGCATTTTGAGGCAAGCAGCTGCTGTCAAAATAATGTCAATTGAAGGATCGTTGAATTATCTACAATTTTCGCAACTTAACGTTTTCGTTGATTAACAACAGACTTCTAAATACCTTCAATATCTCCAAAATAAATTAATTTGAAACACATGGTACCGTTCGTTTTTAACAGTACTTATACTTTTATTATTATTATTATTTTATGAGAAATGAAATACTAAACAAATAAAACTGGTCTGTTATTGTTATCCTAGTTTGGGCCACATTTTAGTGTAGGAGTGTGAAACCACTACAATAACATAATAAGAATAAAGAAGTTGATCCCATTTTATACAAACCAACAGTGACAGTTTTATTAAATTTATTTATCAAAATGAATCTACAAATGATTACGTTTACGTTCACGCCGCCTACCCGTTGTTTTTTTTTTGTGGAAAACTTTCGAATCCGTGCCGTGTGGTTATTAGAAACCGGTGATTGTTCTTTAAATGAGTTGAATAATAAATCATTATTGATAATAAACAAAAAAAAAAACGACGGTCGCTTATTAAGGTTACAATGTTGGCAGCTCATTTTTAACAATACGTTCTAATGAGAAGTAATTAATGATGTGCAAGTACAGTTATTTTTATACACATGGTAATGGCAATGCGCTATTTTTGGAATTCTAATTTACCATCATCTATTTTCCGCCGTGACAAATAATACAAAATTTCCCATTTCTTGTTTATACGTTGTATTCCCATTCCCAAGAGCCATCTTTATTGAAAACAAAATGGCGGAGACGTGACGTTTGCAAAGACTCGGATATTCAAATCTGCGGTTATTAAAAATATTGCCTAAACAATACCGTCTTTCGGATTGGTTGCAAAATCACAAAATCCACCCAAAAATGTTATAGTTTAATGCAACAGAAAATGCATGTGTCTATCTTTATTGGAAACAAAATGGCGGAGGCGTGAAATTCTGCCAGAGGTACCTTTTAACTATTTTGTATTAATTTCTCTTATTTATATAATCATTATTTATAATATATAATGAGTAGGGGGGACATACACTGAACATCCATGAACCCGAACAGCCACTTCTTCATTCCAAAAAAGTGACCGCCCGGATGGGATTCGAACCCACGACCACGAGGCCCGTGAGCAGGAGCTCTACTCACTAGACCACCTCCGCCCCTAAACCTACCTGTATTGGAAACAAAATGGCGGAGGCGTGAAGTCAGCAAAAACAATATTGCCAAAATTGTAAAACTTAAAATAACGTTCTTAATATATTACTGTTACATAATAGTATCGGAATTGTGAAGTAATCTAAATCGCATTTGGTTCGAAATCAAGCTCTGTAAGCCATTCATTAGCCACATTTACGAGGATTAATTTAGAACGCAATGCGAAATTTGTTTAAGTTAAATTTATTGCCCATTAATAAATTGTAAGACAATAAGTGTGACGCGCCGCGAGCTGTAGTGGTCGCTATTCGGTATATTATGTCACGATTTAAAGAACTTAAGAATAGAAATCTTATCGCAAATCATTACACCGGTGATTAGAAACAGAAAAAAAAATGTACTTACGTCCTATCACGGTGTTTATGATGTTTAATAATATCCACACATCAGTCACGACTGCAATCCTGGAAAAGGAACATCAATTAAAAGATATTACATTACAAAATTTTCAAAAAAAGTCGAGTTTTCACCGTAGCGGCTAAACGAAAACTCCAAATTGAACGCGGTTTGCAAATATGAGCTCCTCGTACGTCAATTAGTCGGATTAGAGATTTTTAATTTTTGATGAAAACTTGAAAAAAGACACGAGTAAACCCCTTGAAATTTTGTGAAAAAATGCAACTTTCTTAATATTCATCGTAGACCATTGAAGTATACCATTTTTTTCATCAGAAAGATGAGAGAAATTAATTGCCGTTAAAAAATTACAGCTATCTTCAATAGCAAAAAAATTAGCTAGTCACCATCAACATTTTAGAAAATTAAATAAATTAATTGATTTTTCAGACTTTGATCGGCCGTAGCGGCTAAACGAAAACTCCAAATTGAACGCGGTTTGCAAATCTGAGCTCCTCGTACGTTAATTAGTCGGATTCAGTTAAAATTGGTGATTTTTAATTTTTGACCAAAACCTGAAAATTCATCCAAGGGTCCCCCCTTCTTACTTTTGCTCAAAAATTGGCTTTCAAATAATTTTCCGAAGAAACCACTGGTTAGATTCCGGGTTTCTACACATCACTGGAAAGATCCCTTCAAGACGCTTCGGAAAATGTACTTTCGCAAGAACAAACGTCAATTTGAAGGCCGTGACGCATCAGCAAAGAAAACTTGAAAATGGAAAAAATCGAAAAAATCAACTTTTTTAATAATCATCGTAGACCATTGAAGTACACCTTCTTTTTCATCAGAAAAACGAGAGAAATTGATTGCCGTTAAAAAATTTAAGCCATCTTCAATAGCAAAAAAATTAGCTAGTCACCATGAACATTTTAGAAAATTAAATAAATTCATTGATTTTTCAGACTTTGATCGGCCGTAGCGGCTAAACGAAAACTCCAAATTGAACGCGGTTTGCAAATCTGAGCTCCTCGTACGTCAATTAGTCGGATTCAGTTAAAATTGGTGATTTTTAATTTTTGACGAAAACCTGAAAATCCACCCAAGGGTCCCCCCTTCTTACTTTTTCTCAAAAATTGGCTTTAAAATAATTTTCTGAAGAAACCACTGGTTCGATTCCGGGTTTCTACACATCACTGGAAAGATCCCTTCAAGACGCTTCAGAAAATGTACTTTCGCAAGAACAAACGTCAATTTGAAGGCCGTGACGCGTCAGCAAAGAAAACTCGAAAATCGAAAAAATCGAAAAAATCAACTTTTTTAATAATCATCGTAGACCATTGAAGTACACCTTCTTTTTCATCAGAAAAACGAAAGAAATTGATTGGCGTTAAATAATTTCAGCTTTCTTCAATAGCAAAAAAATTAGCCAGTCACCATGAACATTTTAGAAAATTAAATAAATTAATTGATTTTTCAAACTTTGATCGGCCGTAGCGGCTAAACGAAAACTCCAAATTGAACGCGGTTTGCAAATCTGAGCTCCTCGTACGTCAATTAGTCGAATTCAGTTAAAATTGGTGATTTTTAATTTTTGACGAAAACCTGAAAATCTTCCCAAGGGTCCCCCCTTCTTACTTTTGCTCAAAAATTGGCTTTGAAATAATTTTCCGAAGAAACCACTTGTTCGATTCCGGATTTCTACACATCACTGGAAAGATCCCTTCAAGACGCTTCAGAAAATGTACTTTCGCAAGAACAAACGTCAATTTGAAGGCCGTGACGCGTCAGCAAAGAAAACTCGAAAATGGAAAAAATCGAAAAAATCAACTTTTTTAATAATCATCGTAGACTATTGAAGTATACCTTTTTTTTCATCAGAAAGACGAGAGAAATTGATTGCCGTTAAAAAATTTTAGCTATCTTCAGTAGCAAAAAAATTAGCTAGTCACCATGAACATTTTAGAAAATTAAATAAATTAATTGATTTTTCAAACTTTGATCGGCCGTAGCGCCTAAACGAAAACTCCAAATTGAACGCGGTTTTCAAATCTGTGCTCCTTGTGTGCTAATTAGTCGGATTCAATTAAAATTGGCGATTAAAATTTTTTGACCAAAACCTGAAAAACTACCCAAGGGTCCCCCCTTCTTACTTTTTCTCAAAAATTGGCTTTAAAATAATTTTCTGAAGAAACCACTGGTTGGATTCCGGGTTTCTACACATCACTGGAAAGATCCCTTCAAAACGCTTCAGAAAATGTACTTTCGCAAGAACAAACGTCAATTTGAAGGCTGTGACTCGTCAGCAAAGAAAACTCGAAAATGGTAAAAAATCGAAAAAATCAACTTTTTTAATAATCATCGTAGACCATTGAAGTAAACTTTTTTTTCATCAGAAAGACGAGAGAAATTGATTGCCGTTAAAAAATTTCAGCTATCTTCAATAGCAAAAAAATTAGCTAGTCACCATGAACATTTTAGAAAATTAAATAAATTAATTGATTTTTCAGACTTTGATCGGCCGTAGCGGCTAAACGAAAACTCCAAATTGAACGTGGTTTGCAAATCTGAGCTCCTCGTACGTCAATTAGTCGGATTAGAGATTTTTAATTTTTGATGAAAACGTGAAAAAAGACACGAGTAAACCCCTTGAAATTTTGTGAAAAAATGCAACTTTCTTAATATTCATCGTAGACCATTGAAGTATACCTTTTTCTTCATCAGAAAGATGAGAGAAATTGATTGCCGTTAAATAATTTCAGCTTTCTTCAATAACAAAAAAATTAGCCAGTCACCATGAACATTTTAGAAAATTAAATAAATTAATTGATTTTTCAGACTTTGATCGGCCGTAGCGGGTAAACGAAAACTCCAAATTGAACGCGGTTTGCAAATCTGAGCTCCTCGTACGTCAATTAGTCGGATTCAGTTAAAATTGGTGATTTTTAATTTTTGACCAAAACCTGAAAATCCACCCAAGGGTCCCCCCTTCTTACTTTTGCTCAAAAATTGGCTTTCAAATAATTTTCCGAAGAAACCACTGGTTCGATTCCGGGTTTCTACACATCACTGGAAAGATCCCTTCAAGGCGCTTCAGAAAATGTACTTTCGCAAGAACAAACGTCAATTTGAAGGCCGTGACGCGTCAGCAAAGAAAACTCGAAAATGGAAAAAAATCGAAAAAATCAACTTTTTTAATAATTATCGTAGACCATTGAAGTACACCTTCTTTTTCATCAGAAAAACGAGAGAAATTGATTGGCGTTAAAAAATTTCAGCTATCTTCAATAGCAAAAAAAATAGCTAGTCACCATGAACATTTTAGAAAATTAAATAAATTAATCGATTTTTCAGACTTTGATCGGCCGTAGCGGCTAAACGAAAACTCCAAATTGAACGCGGTTTGCAAATCTGAGCTCCTCGTACGTCAATTAGTCGAATTCAGTTAAAATTGGTGATTTTTAATTTTTGACGAAAACCTGAAAATCTTCCCAAGGGTCCCCCCTTCTTACTTTTGCTCAAAAATTGGCTTTGAAATAATTTTCCGAAGAAACCACTGGTTCGATTCCGGGTTTCTACACATCACCGGAAAGATCCCTTCAAGACGCTTCAGAAAATGTACTTTCGCAAGAACAAACGTCAATTTGAAGGCCGTGACGCGTCAGCAAAGAAAACTCGAAAATGGAAAAAATCGAAAAAATCAACTTTTCTAATAATCATCGTAGATCATTGAAGTATACCTTTTTTTTCATCAGAAAGACGAGAGAAATTGATTGCCGTTAAATAATTTCAGATATCTTCAATAGCAAAAAAATTAGCTAGTCACCATGAACATTTTAGAAAATTAAATAAATTAATTGATTTTTCAGACTTTGATCGGCCGTAGCGGCTAAACGAAAACTCCAAATTGAACGCGGTTTGCAAATCTGAGCTCCTCGTACGTCAATTAGTCGGATTCAGTTAAAATTGGTGATTTTTAATTTTTGACCAAAACCTGAAAATTCATCCAAGGGTCCCCCCTTCTTACTTTTGCTCAAAAATTGGCTTTGAAATAATTTTCCGAAGAAACCACTTGTTCGATTCCGGATTTCTACACATCACTGGAAAGATCCCTTCAAGACGCTTCAGAAAATGTACTTTCGCAAGAACAAACGTCAATTTGAAGGCCGTGACGCGTCAGCAAAGAAAACTCGAAAATGGAAAAAATCGAAAAAATCAACTTTTTTAATAATCATCGTAGACTATTGAAGTATACCTTTTTTTTCATCAGAAAGACGAGAGAAATTGATTGCCGTTAAAAATTTTTAGCTATCTTCAGTAGCAAAAAAATTAGCTAGTCACCATGAACATTTTAGAAAATTAAATAAATTAATTGATTTTTCAGACTTTGATCGGCCGTAGCGCCTAAACGAAAACTCCAAATTGAACGCGGTTTTCAAATCTGTGCTCCTTGTGTGCTAATTAGTCGGATTCAATTAAAATTGGCGATTAAAATTTTTTGACCAAAACCTGAAAAACTACCCAAGGGTCCCCCCTTCTTACTTTTGCTCAAAAATTGGCTTTGAAATAATTTTCCGAAGAAACCACTGGTTCGATTCCGGGTTTCTACACATCACCGGAAAGATCCCTTCAAGACGCTTCAGAAAATGTACTTTCGCAAGAACAAACGTCAATTTGAAGGCCGTGACGCGTCAGCAAAGAAAACTCGAAAATGGAAAAAATCGAAAAAATCAACTTTTCTAATAATCATCGTAGATCATTGAAGTATACCTTTTTTTTCATCAGAAAGACGAGAGAAATTGATTGCCGTTAAATAATTTCAGATATCTTCAATAGCAAAAAAATTAGCTAGTCACCATGAACATTTTAGAAAATTAAATAAATTAATTGATTTTTCAGACTTTGATCGGCCGTAGCGGCTAAACGAAAACTCCAAATTGAACGCGGTTTGCAAATCTGAGCTCCTCGTACGTCAGTTAAAATTGGTGATTTTTAATTTTTGACCAAAACCTGAAAATTCATCCAAGGGTCCCCCCTTCTTACTTTTGCTCAAAAATTGGCTTTGAAATAATTTTCCGAAGAAACCACTTGTTCGATTCCGGATTTCTACACATCACTGGAAAGATCCCTTCAAGACGCTTCAGAAAATGTACTTTCGCAAGAACAAACGTCAATTTGAAGGCCGTGACGCGTCAGCAAAGAAAACTCGAAAATGGAAAAAATCGAAAAAATCAACTTTTTTAATAATCATCGTAGACTATTGAAGTATACCTTTTTTTTCATCAGAAAGACGAGAGAAATTGATTGCCGTTAAAAAATTTTAGCTATCTTCAGTAGCAAAAAAATTAGCTAGTCACCATGAACATTTTAGAAAATTAAATAAATTAATTGATTTTTCAGACTTTGATCGGCCGTAGCGCCTAAACGAAAACTCCAAATTGAACGCGGTTTTCAAATCTGTGCTCCTTGTGTGCTAATTAGTCGGATTCAATTAAAATTGGCGATTAAAATTTTTTGACCAAAACCTGAAAAACTACCCAAGGGTCCCCCCTTCTTACTTTTTCTCAAAAATTGGCTTTAAAATAATTTTCTGAAGAAACCACTGGTTGGATTCCGGGTTTCTACACATCACTGGAAAGATCCCTTCAAGACGCTTCGGAAAATGTACTTTAGCAAGAACAAACGTCAATTTGAAGGCCGTGACGCGTCAGCAAAGAAAACTCGAAAATGGAAAAAATCGAAAAAATCAACTTTTCTAATAATCATCGTAGATCATTGAAGTATACCTTTTTTTTCATCAGAAAGACGAGAGAAATTGATTGCCGTTAAATAATTTCAGATATCTTCAATAGCAAAAAAATTAGCTAGTCACCATGAACATTTTAGAAAATTAAATAAATTAATTGATTTTTCAGACTTTGATCGGCCGTAGCGGCTAAACGGAAACTCCAAATTGAACGCGGTTTGCAAATCTGAGCTTCTCGCACGTCAATTAGTCGGATTCAGTTAAAATTGGTGATTTTTAATTTTTGACGAAAACCTGAAAATCCACCCAAGGGTCCCCCCTTCTTACTTTTGCTCAAAAATTGTCTTTGAAATAATTTTCCGAAGAAACCACTGGTTCGATTCCGGGTTTCTACACATCACTGGAAAGATCCCTTCAAGACGCTTCAGAAAATGTACTTTCGCAAGAACAAACGTCAATTTGAAGGCCGTGACGCGTCAGCAAAGAAAACTCGAAAATGGAAAAAATCGAAAAAATCAACTTTTTTAATAATCATCGTAGACCATTGAAGTATACCTTTTTTTTCATCAGAAAGACGAGAGAAGTTGATTACTGTTAAAAAATTTCAGCTATCTTCAACAGCAAAAAAATTAGCTAGTCACCATGAACATTTTAGAAAATTAAATAAATTAATTGATTTTTCAGACTTTGATCGGCCGTAGCGGCCAAACTAAAACTCCAAATTGAACGCGGTTTGCAAATCTGAGCTCCTCGTACGTCAATTAGTCGGATTCAGTTAAAATTGGTGATTTTTAATTTTTGACCAAAACCTGAAAATTCATCCAAGGGTCCCCCCTTCTTACTTTTGCTCAAAAATTGGCTTTGAAATAATTTTCCGAAGAAACCACTGGTTCGATTCCGGGTTTCTACACATCACTGGAAAGATCCCTTCAAGACGCTTCAGAAAATGTACTTTCGCAAGAACAAACGTCAATTTGAAGGCCGTGACGCGTCATTAAAGAAAACCCGAAAATGGAAAAAATCGAAAAAATGCAACTTTCTTAATTATCATCGTAGACCATTGAAGTATACCTTTTTTTTCATCAGAAAGACGAGAGAAATTGATTGCCGTTAAAATTTTTTAGCTATCTTCAATAGCAAAAAAAATAGCTAGTCACCATGAACATTTTAGAAAATTAAATAAATTAATTGATTTTTCAGACTTTGATCGGCCGTAGCGGCTAAACGAAAACTCCAAATTGAACGTGGTTTGCAAATCTGAGCTCCTCGTACGTCAATTAGTCGGATTAGAGATTTTTAATTTTTGATGAAAACGTGAAAAAAGACACGAGTAAACCCCTTGAAATTTTGTGAAAAAATGCAACTTTCTTAATAATCATCGTAGACCATTGAGGTATACCTTTTTTTTCATCAGAAAGACGAGAGAAATTGATTGCCGTTAAATAATTTCAGCTTTCTTCAATAGCAAAAAAATTAGCTAGTCACCATGAACATTTTAGAAAATTAAATAAATTAATTGATTTTTCAGACTTTGATCGGCCGTAGCGGCTAAACGAAAACTCCAAACTGAACGCGGTTTGCAAATCTGAGCTCCTCGTACGTCAATTAGTCAGATTCAGTTAAAATTGGTGATTTTTAATTTTTGACGAAAACCTGAAAATCCACCCAAGGGTCCCCCCTTCTTACTTTTTCTCAAAAATTGGCTTTAAAATAATTTTCTGAAGAAACCACTGGTTGGATTCCGGGTTTCTACACATCACTGGAAAGATCCCTTCAAGACGCTTCGGAAAATGTACTTTCGCAAGAACAAACGTCAATTTGAAGGCCGTGACGCGTCAGCAAAGAAAACTCGAAAATGGAAAAAATCGAAAAAATCAACTTTTCTAATAATCATCGTAGATCATTGAAGTATACCTTTTTTTTCATCAGAAAGACGAGAGAAATTGATTGCCGTTAAATAATTTCAGCTATCTTCAAGCGCAAAAAAATTAGCTAGTCACCATGAACATTTTAGAAAATTAAATAAATAAATTGATTTTTCAGACTTTGATCGGCCGTAGCGGCCAAACGAAAACTCCAAATTGAACGCGGTTTGCAAATCTGAGCTCCTCGTACGTCAATTAGTCGGATTCAGTTAAAATTGGTGATTTTTAATTTATGACCAAAACCTGAAAATTCATCCAAGGGTCCCCCCTTCTTACTTTTGCTCAAAAATTGGCTTTGAAATAATTTTCCGAAGAAACCACTGGTTCGATTCCGGGTTTCTACACATCACTGGAAAGATCCCTTCAAGACGCTTCAGAAAATGTACTTTCGCAAGAACAAACGTCAATTTGAAGGCCGTGACGCGTCAGCAAAGAAAACTCGAAAATGGAAAAAATCGAAAAAATCAACTTTTTTAATAATCATCGTAGACCATTGAAGTATACCTTTTTTTTCATCAGAAAGGCGAGAGAAGTTGATTACTGTTAAAAAATTTCAGCTATCTTCAACAGCAAAAAAATTAGCTAGTCACCATGAACATTTTAGAAAATTAAATAAATTAATTGATTTTTCAGACTTTGATCGGCCGTAGCGGCTAAACGAAAACTCCAAATTGAACGCGGTTTGCAAATCTGAGCTTCTCGCACGTCAATTAGTCGGATTCAGTTAAAATTGGTGATTTTTAATTTTTGACCAAAACCTGAAAATTCATCCAAGGGTCCCCCCTTCTTACTTTTGCTCAAAAATTGGCTTTGAAATAATTTTCCGAAGAAACCACTGGTTCGATTCCGGGTTTCTACACATCACTGGAAAGATCCCTTCAAGACGCTTCAGAAAATGTACTTTCGCAAGAACAAACGTCAATTTGAAGGCCGTGACGCGTCATTAAAGAAAACCCGAAAATGGAAAAAATCGAAAAAATGCAACTTTCTTAATTATCATCGTAGACCATTGAAGTATACCTTTTTTTTCATCAGAAAGACGAGAGAAATTGATTGCCGTTAAAATTTTTTAGCTATCTTCAATAGCAAAAAAAATAGCTAGTCACCATGAACATTTTAGAAAATTAAATAAATTAATTGATTTTTCAGACTTTGATCGGCCGTAGCGGCTAAACGAAAACTCCAAATTGAACGTGGTTTGCAAATCTGAGCTCCTCGTACGTCAATTAGTCGGATTAGAGATTTTTAATTTTTGATGAAAACGTGAAAAAAGACACGAGTAAACCCCTTGAAATTTTGTGAAAAAATGCAACTTTCTTAATAATCATCGTAGACCATTGAGGTATACCTTTTTTTTCATCAGAAAGACGAGAGAAATTGATTGCCGTTAAATAATTTCAGCTTTCTTCAATAGCAAAAAAATTAGCTAGTCACCATGAACATTTTAGAAAATTAAATAAATTAATTGATTTTTCAGACTTTGATCGGCCGTAGCGGCTAAACGAAAACTCCAAACTGAACGCGGTTTTCAAATCTGAGCTCCTCGTACGTCAATTAGTCGGATTCGGTTAAAATTGGTGATTTTTAATTTTTGACGAAAACCTGAAAATCCACCCAAGGGTCCCCCCTTCTTACTTTTTCTCAAAAATTGGCTTTAAAATAATTTTCTGAAGAAACCACTGGTTGAATTCCGGGTTTCTACACATCACTGGAAAGATCCCTTCAAGACGCTTCAGAAAATGTACTTTCGCAAGAACAAACGTCAATTTGAAGGCCGTGACGCGTCAGCAAAGAAAACTCGAAAATGGAAAAAATCGAAAAATTCAACTTTTTTAATAATCATCGTAGTATACCTTCTTTTTCGAGACGACACACTGTATAATTAATAAAAGTGAATCAAAATAAAACATAATTTTCTTAATGACCCTCAATTAGCTTATTAGCATTATTTGGACGGCAATTCTATTACACAACGAGGTTCGTCTGCTCTCAAAGAAATGATAATTAAAGGCAATCAAAAATGTTCATTGAATCAATAATGTTGGCCTAGCTGCTGGTCCAATTCACGAAAACAATATCCGAAGCCTTCGGCGGTTGCATTAATTCATTTATAATTATGTCGGCACGCGAAAAGTATTTCTCGCAATTGAGGAATTGTCGCGGCCCGACTGTGCAAGATATGACGCAATTAATGTGCGTTAAGTGATGTGAACGAACATTTTGCATATCTCTTCCTGGTCATCAAAACGCCACATACGTTTTAAAACAGGAGCGTCTGTTTTAATCATTGAAACGGGCAACGCAACAAAATGTTTTTGTTTATGTGCAGAATACACCAGCGATCAGATTTATGGAAACACGTGCAGAAAAACGCTTCCACAACTCAAATGAATTGAATTGAAAAAAAAAAATCTTTTTTGGTTTATAATTATGAAAGGATAATAGTTACAGTAAATTTATGTTAATAATAAATGTAGAGAATGCCATAATGAACAACTTATAAAGAATAAGTTTTTTTCGAAATCGCTTTAGTTTTTGAGTAAACCGAGTTTTTGAATTTGAAGTATAATTTTTCCATCGTTCATAATTTTGACGTTTTAAACGTCAGTTTCATCCGAGTCTAGGAAACGCTCGATGCACATTTAAAATAAGATTTAAATTGAAAATAAACTATGAAAGCGTAAATATAAATGATACCATCAAGTCGGAGAAAGTAACATGATGACCACATCACCATTTTTTACTTTGCACATTTTTAAAGTTCGTTTTTAAAACTGCCAGAGAGCATTTGCTCTGTGCACTTACCTTCATCAAATAATGTCCATAAGACGACAACTGTCCCTCATCCATTCTTTAAAAATTTGACTCAAAATTGATAATCCAAAAACAACACTCCACCACATTATTAAACTCTTTCAACACGGAACTCGCGCACGGAACTGGAAAATTTCGTCAGGTGCTAACAGCCTTATCATCCGAATTTTGCCTCGGGGGCAATTCGTTTCCGGCGGAGATATCGCGAGACCGCATTCTTTCTTCACCTGTTATCAGTGCTTATTCACGCAGAATCAAATTAATTTCAATCTGCACACAAGATAGACAAAGATGCAAACACAAATTTTAATCATTGAAAGTCGTTCGATCGGTCAGTTTATCTTCCGGCGAGTGAGTGTTAACGTGTAACATGTTTTAACGTGCAGAATGTGGAAAATTGGAGTAACAAAAATTGATTTTAATCATCATTTGAAGGACTGTTGGTAAGTGATTAAATGAAATTGGTTTAATTTTTTTAATGCAATCTTCAATTCGGTTTAATATCCCTCAACACAAATAAAGAAATGAGTGAAAGGACCATCTGGTCGATAGCCCTTTTAGATATGGTACAGAATGTTATATGTTATACAGTACGGAATAAATTCATTAATCAGCTTATTAACAATAAAATATTCCCATGCAAACGGAGCATAATTTTGTTAAAAATTGAAAATATTTTGATGCCTCGAAAAAAATATAAAAACAATTGCCATCGCCTTGAAGCTTTCAAAATTCACTCAAAACACATGTACAGTGATCATTCTGAAAAAATACGAAAACATTCATTTCTACATTTCAGAATAACGCGGTGCAAACGGAGCGTAATTTTGTTGAAAATTAAAAATATTTTGATGGCGCGAAAAAAATATAAAAACAATTGCCATCGCCTTGAAGCTTTCAAAATTCACCCAAAACACATTTAGAGTGATCATTCTGAAAAAATACGAAAACATTCATTTCCATATTTCAGAATAACGCGGTGCAAACGGAGTGTAATTTTGCTAAAAATTGAAAATTTTTCGATGGCGTGAAAAAAATATAAAAACAATTGCCATCGCCTTGAAGCTTTCAAAATTCACTCAAAACACATTTAGAGTGATCATTCTGAAAAAATACGAAAACATTCATTTCTATATTTCAGAATAACGCCGTGCAAACGGAGCGTAATTTTGTTGAAAATTGAAAATATTTCGATGGCGCGAAAAAAATATAAAAACAATTGCCATCGCCTTGAAGCTCTCAAAATTCACTCAAAACATATTTAGAGTGATCATTCTGAAAAAATACGAAAACATTCATTTCTATATTTCAGAATAACGCGGTGCAAACGGAGCGTAATTTTGTTGAAAATTGAAAATATTTTGATGGCGCGAAAAAAATATAAAAACAATTGCCATCGCCTTGAAGCTTTCAAAATTCACCCAAAACACATGTAGAGTGATCATTCTGAAAAAATACGAAAACATTCATTTCCATATTTCAGAATAACGCGGTGCAAACGGAGCGTTATTTTGTTAAAAATTGAAAATATTTTAATGGCGCGAAAAAAATATAAAAACAATTACCATCGCCTTGAAGCTTTCAAAATTCACTCAAAACGCATTTAGAGTGATCATTCTGAAAAAATACGAAAACGTTCATTTCTATATTTCAGAATAACGCGGTGCAAACGGAGCGTAATTTTGTTAAAAATTGAAAATATTTTGATGGCGCGAAAAAAATATAAAAACAATTGCCATCGCCTTGAAGCTTTCAAAATTCACTCAAAACACATTTAGAGTGATCATTCTGAAAAAATACGAAAACATTCATTTCTATATTTCGGAATAACGCGGTGCAAACGGAGTGTAATTTTGTTAAAAATTGAAAATATTTTGAAGGCGCGAAAAAAATATAAAAACAATTGCCATCGCCTTGAAGCTTTCAAAATTCACTCAAAACACATTAAGAGTGATCATTCTGAAAAAATACGAAAACGTTCATTTCTATATTTCAGAATAACGCGGTGCAAACGGAGCGTAATTTTGTTAAAAATTGAAAATATTTTGATGGCGCGAAAAAAATATAAAAACAATTGCCATCGCCTTGAAGCTTTCAAAATTCACTCAAAACACATTTAGAGTGATCATTCTGAAAAAATACGAAAACATTCATTTCCATATTTCAGAATAACGCCGTGCAAACGTAGTGTAATTTTGTTAGAAATTGAAAATATTTCGATGGCGCAAAAAAAATATAAAAACAATTGCCATCGCCTTGAAGCTTTCAAAATTCACTCAAAACACATTAAGAGTGATCATTCTGAAAAAATACGAAAACATTCATTTCTATATTTCAGAATAACGCGGTGCAAACGGAGCGTAATTTTGTTAAAAATTGAAAATATTTTGAAGGCGCGAAAAAAATATAAAAACAATTGCCATCGTCTTGAAGCTTTCAAAATTCACTCAAAACACATTAAGAGTGATCATTCTGAAAAAATACGAAAACATTCATTTCTATATTTCGGAATAACGCGGTGCAAACGGAGTGTAATTTTGTTAAAAATTGAAAATATTTTGAAGGCGCGAAAAAAATATAAAAACAATTGCCATCGCCTTGAAGCTTTCAAAATGCACTCAAAACACATTAAGAGTGATCATTCTGAAAAAATACGAAAACATTCATTTCTATATTTCGGAATAACGCGGTGCAAACGGAGTGTAATTTTGTTAAAAATTGAAAATATTTTGAAGGCGCAAAAAAAATATAAAAACAATTGCCATCGTCTTGAAGCTTTCAAAATTCACTCAAAACACATTAAGAGTGATCATTCTGAAAAAATACGAAAACATTCATTTCCATATTTCAGAATAACGCCGTGCAAACGGAGCGTAATTTTGTTAAAAATTGAAAATATTTTGATGGCGCGAAAAAAATATAAAAACAATTGCCATCGCCTTGAAGCTTTCAAAATTCACTCAAAACACATTTAGAGTGATCATTCTGAAAAAATACGAAAACATTCATTTCCATATTTCAGAATAACGCCGTGCAAACGTAGTGTAATTTTGTTAGAAATTGAAAATATTTCGATGGCGCAAAAAAAATATAAAAACAATTGCCATCGCCTTGAAGCTTTCAAAATTCACTCAAAACACATTAAGAGTGATCATTCTGAAAAAATACGAAAACATTCATTTCTATATTTCAGAATAACGCGGTGCAAACGGAGTGTAATTTTGTTAAAAATTGAAAATATTTTGAAGGCGCGAAAAAAATATAAAAACAATTGCCATCGCCTTGAAGCTTTCAAAATTCACTCAAAACACATTAAGAGTGATCATTCTGAAAAAATACGAAAACATTCATTTCTATATTTCGGAATAACGCGGTGCAAACGGAGTGTAATTTTGTTAAAAATTGAAAATATTTTGAAGGCGCGAAAAAAATATAAAAACAATTGCCATCGCCTTGAAGCTTTCAAAATGCACTCAAAACACATTAAGAGTGATCATTCTGAAAAAATACGAAAACATTCATTTCTATATTTCGGAATAACGCGGTGCAAACGGAGTGTAATTTTGTTAAAAATTGAAAATATTTTGAAGGCGCAAAAAAAATATAAAAACAATTGCCATCGTCTTGAAGCTTTCAAAATTCACTCAAAACACATTAAGAGTGATCATTCTGAAAAAATACGAAAACATTCATTTCCATATTTCAGAATAACGCCGTGCAAACGGAGCGTAATTTTGTTAAAAATTGAAAATATTTTGATGGCGCGAAAAAAATATAAAAACAATTGCCATCGCCTTGAAGCTTTCAAAATTCACTCAAAACACATTAAGAGTGATCATTCTGAAAAAATACGAAAACATTCATTTCCATATTTCAGAATAACGCCGTGCAAACGGAGCGTAATTTTGTTAAAAATTGAAAATATTTTGATGGCGCGAAAAAAATATAAAAACAATTGCCATCGCCTTGAAGCTTTCAAAATTCACTCAAAACACATTTAGAGTGATCATTCTGTAAAAATACGAAAACATTCATTTTCATATTTCAGAATAACGCCGTGCAAACGGAGCGTAATTTTGTTAAAAATTGAAAATATTTTGATGGCGCGAAAAAAATATAAAAACAATTGCCATCGCCTTGAAGCTTTCAAAATTCACTCAAAACACATTTAGAAATTAAACAACTAATTATATAACAATTTTTATTTAGCAAGATTGCTGTACAATATTCAAAATATTTAAACGCGCGTAAAAAAAAATTATACTCACATAACACAATTCATTTTCACTCACTTCATCGCAAAACTAAAAATATCTCTCGACAATTTTGCAGGCCGCCAGTTAGCCTTCCACCTCTGCGTGGTACAAACAACTGTTGCACTAACGCATGTTCTACACGGACTCAAGCAGCTTTGGAGTAGGAACCGAACGAGCTTAAGTCTGGTCGTGACACACTTCTGAATCGACAATTATCTAAAGAGATCATTCGTGAATAAACAGCAACCCATCTTTACATTTTCGTGCCACTAACATTTTATTCAATAAACGTTTAATTACATATCAGCTCGCGGACATGTGTGCTCAAAGTTATCCAGTGCATTCTCCAACCCCTGAAACGCAAATCATGTCATTTTGGGCTTCGAGAGCTTTCGGAAAATCCCACCTGTACAACTCCAGAAAAGCTGTCTTTGTGTATATAAATGCACGCAAGGATTGTGTCATACAAAAGTTCCAGTTGTAATGTGGGTAGTCCTTCTGATGTGATGTTTGACACTCTTTTCCACAAAGCGTATATATCGACTATATTACTATCTGCAATTTGAAATTCATTAATACTTGTCAATTTTAAAATTCCCGCAAAAAAAGAAAGTGTTTCCACTGTTGCTCATTTGTTTCACAGCTGTGATGTGTGGATTATTTTAACGGAAGATCAAAAACAGGTTCATTCTGGATGGATTTTGAAATTTTGAGGCGAATTCTTGATGGAATTGATTTTTTACAATTTTTCCAATCACCGAGTGCAATTTTCTATTCTTTAATTCAAGTCTGGCTGCCGCCATTTTGTTCACAGCTGTGATGTGTGGATTATTTTAACGGAAGATCAAAAACATGTTCATTCTGTATGGATTTTGAAATTTTGAGGCGAATTCCTGCTGGAATTGATTTTTTACAATTTTTCCAATCACCGAGTGCAATTTTCTATTCTTTAATTCAAGTCTGGCTGCCGCCATTTTGTTCACAGCTGTGATGTGTGGATTATTTTAACGGAAGATTAAAAACAGGTTCATTCTGTATGGATTTTGAAATTTTGAGGCGAATTCCTGCTGGAATTGATTTTTTACAATTTTTCCAATCACCGAGTGCAATTTTCTATTCTTTAATTCAAGTCTGGCTGCCGCCATTTTGTTCACAGCTGTGATGTGTGGATTATTTTAACGGAAGATCAAAAACAGGTTCATTCTGGATGGATTTTGAAATTTTGAGGCGAATTCCTGCAGGAATTGATTTTTTACAATTTTTCCAATCACCGAATGCAATTTTCTATTCTTTAATTCAAGTCTGGCTGCCGCCATTTTGTTCACAGCTGTGATGTGTGGATTATTTTAACGGAAGATTAAAAACAGGTTCATTCTGTATGGATTTTGAAATTTTGAGGCGAATTCCTGCTGGAATTGATTTTTTACAATTTTTCCAATCACCGAGTGCAATTTTCTATTCTTTAATTCAAGTCTGGCTGCCGCCATTTTGTTCACAGCTGTGATGTGTGGATTATTTTAACGGAAGATCAAAAACAGGTTCATTCTGGATGGATTTTGAAATTTTGAGGCGAATTCCTGCAGGAATTGATTTTTTACAATTTTTCCAATCACCGAATGCAATTTTCTATTCTTTAATTCAAGTCTGGCTGCCGCCATTTTGTTCACAGCTGTGATGTGTGGATTATTTTAACGGAAGATCAAAAACAGGTTCATTCTGTATGGATTTTGAAATTTTGAGGCGAATTCCTGCTGGAATTGATTTTTTACAATTTTTCCAATCACCGAGTGCAATTTTCTATTCTTTAATTCAAGTCTGGCTGCCGCCATTTTGTTCACAGCTGTGATGTGTGGATTATTTTAACGGAAGATCAAAAACAGGTTCATTCTGTATGGATTTTGAAATTTTGAGGCGAATTCCTGCTGGAATTGATTTTTTACAATTTTTCCAATCACCGAGTGCAATTTTCTATTCTTTAATTCAAGTCTGGCTGCCGCCATTTTGTTCACAGCTGTGATGTATGGATTATTTTAACGGAAGATTAAAAACAGGTTCATTCTGGATGGATTTTGAAATTTTGAGGCGAATTCCTGCAGGAATTGATTTTTTACAATTTTTCTAATCACCGAATGCAATTTTCTATTCTTTAATTCAAGTCTCGGCTGCCGCCATTTTGTTCACAGCTGTGATGTGTGGAGTATTTTAACGGAAGATCAAAAATGGATTCATTCTGTATGGATTTTGAAATTTTGAGGCGAATTCCTGCTGGAATTGATTTTTTACAATTTTTCTAATCGCCGAGTGCAATTTTCTATTCTTTAATTCAACTCTCGGCCGCCGCCATTTTGTTCACAGCTGTGATGTGTGGATTATTTTAACGGAAGATCAAAAACAGGTTCATACTGGATGGATTTTGAAATTTTGAGGCGAATTCCTGCAGGAATTGATTTTTTACAATTTTTCCAATCACCGAGTGCAATTTTCTATTCTTTAATTCAAGTCTCGGCTGCCGCCATTTTGTTCACAGCTGTGATGTGTGGATTATTTTAACGGAAGATCAAAAACAGGTTCATTCTGGATGGATTTTGAAATTTTGAGGCGAATTCCTGCAGGAATTGATTTTTTACAATTTTTCCAATCACCGAATGCAATTTTCTATTCTTTAATTCAAGTCTCGGCCGCCGCCATTTTGTTCACAGCTGTGATGTGTGGAGTATTTTAACGGAAGATCAAAAATGGATTCATTCTGTATGGATTTTGAAATTTTGAGGCGAATTCCTGCTGGAATTGATTTTTTACAATTTTTCTAATCGCCGAGTGCAATTTTCTATTCTTTAATTCAACTCTCGGCCGCCGCCATTTTGTTCACAGCTCTGATGTGTGGATTATTTTAACGGAAGATCAAAAACAGGTTAATTCTGTATGGATTTTGAAATTTTGAGGCGAATTCCTGCAGGAATTGATTTTTTACAATTTTTCCAATCACCGAGTGCAATTTTCTATTCTTTAATTCAAGTCTCGGCTGCCGCCATTTTGTTCACAGCTGTGATGTGTGGATTATTTTAACGGAAGATCAAAAACAGGTTCATTCTGGATGGATTTTGAAATTTTGAGGCGAATTCCTGCTGGAATTGATTTTTTACAATTTTTCTAATCACCGAATGCAATTTTCTATTCTTTAATTCAAGTCTCGGCTGCCGCCATTTTGTTCACAGCTGTGATGTGTGGATTATTTTAACGGAAGATCAAAAACAGGTTCATACTGGATGGATTTTGAAATTTTGAGGCGAATTCCTGCAGGAATTGATTTTTTACAATTTTTCTAATCGCCGAGTGCAATTTTCTATTCTTTAATTCAACTCTCGGCCGCCGCCATTTTGTTCACAGCTGTGATGTGTGGATTATTTTAACGGAAGATCAAAAACAGGTTCATACTGGATGGATTTTGAAATTTTGAGGCGAATTCCTGCAGGAATTGATTTTTTACAATTTTTCCAATCACCGAGTGCAATTTTCTATTCTTTAATTCAAGTCTCGGCTGCCGCCATTTTGTTCACAGCTGTGATGTGTGGATTATTTTAACGGAAGATCAAAAACAGGTTCATTCTGGATGGATTTTGAAATTTTGAGGCGAATTCCTGCTGGAATTGATTTTTTACAATTTTTCTAATCACCGAATGCAATTTTCTATTCTTTAATTCAAGTCTCGGCTGCCGCCATTTTGTTCACAGCTGTGATGTGTGGATTATTTTAACGGAAGATCAAAAACAGGTTCATACTGGATGGATTTTGAAATTTTGAGGCGAATTCCTGCAGGAATTGATTTTTTACAATTTTTCTAATCGCCGAGTGCAATTTTCTATTCTTTAATTCAACTCTCGGCCGCCGCCATTTTGTTCACAGCTGTGATGTGTGGATTATTTTAACGGAAGATCAAAAACAGGTTCATACTGTATGGATTTTGAAATTTTGAGGCGAATTCCTGCTGGAATTGATTTTTTACAATTTTTCCAATCACCGAGTGCAATTTTCTATTCTTTAATTCAAGTCTCGGCTGCCGCCATTTTGTTCACAGCTGTGATGTGTGGATTATTTTAACGGAAGATCAAAAACAGGTTCATTCTGTATGGATTTTGAAATTTTGAGGCGAATTCCTGCTGGAATTGATTTTTTACAATTTTTCTAATCGCCGAGTGCAATTTTCTATTCTTTAATTCAACTCTCGGCCGCCGCCATTTTGTTCACAGCTCTGATGTGTGGATTATTTTAACGGAAGATCAAAAACAGGTTAATTCTGTATGGATTTTGAAATTTTGAGGCGAATTCCTGCAGGAATTGATTTTTTACAATTTTTCTAATCACCGAGTGCAATTTTCTATTCTTTAATTCAAGTCTGGCTGCCGCCATTTTGTTTACAGCTGTGATGTGTGGATTATTTTAACGGAAGATCAAAAACAGGTTCATTCTGTATGGATTTTGAAATTTTGAGGCGAATTCCTGCTGGAATTGATTTTTTACAATTTTTCTAATCGCCGAGTGCAATTTTCTATTCTTTAATTCAAGTCTCGGCCGCCGCCATTTTGTTCACAGCTGTGATGTGTGGATTATTTTAACGGAAGATCAAAAACAGGTTCATTCTGTATGGATTTTGAAATTTTGAGGCGAATTCCTGCTGGAATTGATTTTTTACAATTTTTCTAATCGCCGTGTGCAATTTTCTATTCTTTAATTCAAGTCTCGGCTGCCGCCATTTTGTTCACAGCTGTGATGCGTGGATTATTTTAACGGAAGATCAAAAACAGGTTCACTCTGGATGGATTTTGAAATTTTGAGGCGAATTCTTGCAGGAATTGATTTTTTACAATTTTTCTAATCGCCGAATGATTTAAAAAAATTTAAACTAATAACTTACAGAAGACTGAATTGATAATATTACCCGTTTCATACGTCACCGCAGGCTTTCCTCCAGCATTCTTGGGAACCATCAGCGAGCACTTGGACGTCGGCTCCTCCTTAACGTCCGCGTTGAAATACAAAGTTTTCACGTTCGTCAGAGTGGACTTGATGTTCTTGTCCTTCTTGGAATTGGAATGCATGATATTTTTGCAGTTCACCAGGTCGGTGACGGCCGTGGTCGTATAGTCCTCGACGTGCTTGTGGCACTGCGGTTCCTCCTTTACGGATTTGGACGATCCCTCCCTGCTCGTTCGATTCCGAATTCGCGTGCCCTTATCCGCTGCAAAACAATTGTTTATTGCTGATGAAAGAGAAAGTGATACGACCAACAAGATCACCTTTCGACTCCTTCGTGCGCTTGTGAACTTTACCCTCGCACTTATGTTTGCTCTTTCCCCGTTTCGATCTCGATCCCGGCAGACTTTTGCCCTGTGTCTTCTTAAGTAAACCAAGATCTAAAATTGATTGATTATGAAAGAAAAACTATGCAATTGGAAATTGTTGTAAGTAGGCAACCTAAGTTGACAAAAAAATTGTTAAGCCACAAATTTTTCGCAAAAATATATACCCGCACTGGTTTCGTCTCAAGAGCACAGTACAATTTTTGACTGCGGCGAAGGTTGCAGCGCTATGGAAGCCGGGGATACAGGGTGTTGAATTGCAAAGCGAGCCATAGGGATTTACATGTAAGATTTGAAATGTGTTAATATTGGTTAATATTTTGAATTAAAAACAAAGGTTTGCCATGAAATCATAATGGCCGATATTTCATTTCGTTCCAAGAAGTGACAGTAGATGTCACATTACGATAAAAACTTTACAACTATTTTTAATTAAAAACAAAGGTTTGCCATGAAATCATAATGGCCGATATTTCAATTTGTTCTAAAAAGTGACGTTTGCTGTCGCATTACGATTTACAATCGGCCGTGTATTCTACATAAGGTAATAATATTAATAATTTAATTCACTTTAGATTGAGGAAAACCTATCTATTTTCCCATCAAAATTCTACATTGTGTTTGCCCAAAAGTCTGAAGTAACGTTGCATGGCGTTTCGTCATCCTCTTTAGTAAAGACACACGTCGATCTTCGTGTCCCCGTCAATAACCCTACTGAACTGATGAGATGACTAAAGTATGACCGGTCCACAGTGGTAGATAATATTACCATTATTATTGTTAGAATTTCTGACTAAATTGAGGAAATTGATGCAACCAGTGGCGACTCGTGACGTGACTCATGATGGGGCCGGGGTAGTAGAGATGAAAATAAAGTTGCTTGCGGTTCGATTGGCTCATTCTCTCAGTGAATTTTATTCATCCCTTTCGCCGGACCGATCATGAACCGCGCCACGTTGACCTGATAAAACTATCCACTTACCCTGACTGGTGCTATGCTCCATCGGCTGAGGTTTGCTTTTACAAGTTGCAATTTTTCGGTTACCGCTTTCCTCTAAAATAAAAGTTATTTTATATATAATTTGTTCCGCCTTGAAAACTTCACCAACTAAACATAATCTTACCCTTAACTTTCTTCCCGAGCCCTTCATTCTGCCAAATTTTATACACACTTATGTTGGTACTTCCAAAAAAGAGCGGAGCGAAGAACTGTTCCCTTTCTTCATTAGTGGGATCATCGATTTGAATCACAATACTGCTGTTGTAGTAGAAATGATGGTGCAGCTGAAAATACAAAAGTGGGATTCAGCAATTATCAGCTGTAATGTCCCAAGGGCAATGACAATATCGCGATAATTTTGAATAAAACCCGAAAGTTGTTGCTTTAAGTAATTACTAAGCAACACACTTGAGGGCACTAGTCAAAATTATCATTACCCGTGGGACATTCGGTAAGATAAGTTCTTGAATTATGTACAAAACTTGAAAAGCTATTTATCAAAAGTACAATTTTCAATTCGTATTTTCTTACGTCACAGAAATGCTGGGACAGTTTCCATACGTATTTTTTTTATACTTTCGACGGTGTTTTTACTTTCTCCGTTACGAAATACGAGAAAGTATTGTGATCGTGATTTTTTTTCAAAATTTTTTTTTTTACGGAAATATCCGTTTTGGGGTCCCTAGATGCCATTTCAACAATTTCTGGATTTTTTTTTTGTGTCTTTGTGTGTGTGCTGTATCTCAAAAACTAATAGAGCAATTGATATGAAACTTTGAACGTCCGTCTTATTTGATAATCTGAAGAACTGAAAAGCTTTTGGTAAAATTTCGTACACCGGAAGTGGGCGTTTACCTTAACTGTTTTTTGTTTTTTGCCAATATTTTCTTAAATATGAAAAATATCACAAAAACATTTAAACAACAAAGAAATTAACATCTTTTGCTTAAAAACATTTTTCATAAAATCATTTTTATTCGAGAAAAAAATTTATTATTATTTTTTTGATTTTTGGCTTATAATTATATAACGATAATAGTTACAGCAAATTTATGTTAATAATAATTGTTGAGGATGCTAAAATAAACAACTTATAAAGAATAAGTTTTTTTCGAAAACCCTTTAGTTTTTGAGTAAATTTTTCCACCTTTCATAATTTTGACATTTTAAACGTCAGTTTTATCCGAGTTCGGTGTACATCTAAAATAGGATTTAAATTAAAAATAAACTATGAAAGCGTAAATATAAATGATACCATCAAGTCGGAGAAAGGAACATGATGGTCACATCACCATTTTTTTAAATTACATAACTGCTGAACGCGTTGTTAGATTTTGATTATTTAAACGTGAAAATGTAGCAAATTTAACACATTTAAAAAATTTATTAGAAAATTTTCATCTTAAATCAATTGCCAAAATCGCAAATTATTAAATCAAAACAAAAAATCGCATTTAAAAAAAATCATATAACTGTTGGATTTTAAAAATGTAGCGAATTTAACGCTTTTTGAAAAATCATTGGAAAATTTCTACCTTAAATCAACGTATTTGCCAAAATCTCAATTTTTTTTAATAAAAACAAAAAATCGTATTTTTTATAAATTACGTAACTGTCGAACGCGTCATTAGATTTTGATGATTTAAACTTGAACGTGTAGCGAATTTAACACTTTTTGAAAAATCATTGAAAAAATTCCATGGTAAATCAACGCAAATTGCCAAAAACGCAATTTTTTAAGTCAAAACAAAAAAAAATGTTTTAATTAGGTAACTGCTAAACGCATTGTGAGATTTTGATTATTTAAACGTGAAAATGTAGCGAAATTAACACATTTTAAAAAAATCATTGGTAAATGTTCATCTTAAATCAATGTAAATTGTCAAAAATCAAAACTAAAACATCGTATTTTTTTGCTGAGTTGTTGGATTTTGATTTTTTAAATTTGAAATTATAGCGAATTTATCACTTTTTGAAAAGTTATTGGAAAATTTCCCCCTTAAATCAATGCAAATTGCCAAAATCGTAAATTTTTAAATCAAAACAAGAAATCGTATTTTTAAAAAATTATATAACTGTTGAACGCGTTGTTAGATTTTTATGATTTAATCGTGAAAATGTAGCGAACTTAATACGTTTTAAAAAATCATTGTAAAATTTCCATCTTAAATCAACGCAAATTGCCAAAAATTCAAATTGTCAAAAAACGCAAATTTTCAAGTCAAAACAATTTTTTTTTATTACGTAACTGCTGAATGCGTTCTTAGATTTGATGATTTAAACGTGAACATGTAGCGAATTTAACACATTTTTAAAAATCATTGGAAAATTTCCACCTTAAATCAACGCAAATTGCCAAAATCTCAGTTTTTTTTTTAATCAAAACAAAAAATCGAATTTTTTTTATAAATAAATAAAATAATAAAAGTAAATAAATAATTAAATAAAGGAACTTCGTAAGCGTTCAAATCGGTAATTGGATGGACTATTTTCATGAAATTTTACAGAATTTTTCATCAACTTGTTCGTCAGTGTAAAAAAAAGTGTTTAAAAAATCGATTAAAAAATTTTTGGAATTTTTTTAGAGTTTAAATGACCTTGGAAAAAAGGATCAAATATGTAATTGTATGGACTATTTTCATTATTTTTTTCAGAATTTTTCATCCACTCGTTCGTCAGTAAAAAAATAATTTTAAAAAAAATCGATTTACAAATTTTGGAATTTTTCCAGTAACTAAATGACCTTGAATGACTTTTGGAAAAAAGGATCAAATATGTAATTGTATGGACTATTTTCATGATTTTTTTTCAGAATTTTTCATCCACTCGTTCGTCAGTAAAAAAATAATTTAAAAAAAATCGATTTACAAACTTTTGGAATTTTTCCAGTAACTACATGACCTTGAATGACGTTTGGAAAAAAGGATCAAATATGTAATTGTATGGACTATTTTCATGAGTTTTTTCAGAATTTTTCATCAACTCGTTCGTCAGTAAAAAAATAATTTAAAAAAAAATCGATTTACCAACTTTTGGTATTTTTCCAGTAACTAAACGACCTTGAATGACTTTTGGAAAAAAGGATCAAATATGTAATTGTATGGACTATTTTCATGATTTTTTTTTAGAATTTTTCATCAACTCGTTCGTCAGTAAAAAAATAATTTTAAAAAAAATCGATTTACAAACTTTTGGAATTTTTCCAGTAACTAAATGACCTTGAATGACTTTTGGAAAAAAGGATCAAATATGTAATTGTATGGACTATTTTCATGAGTTTTTTCAGAATTTTTCATCAACTCGTTCGTCAGTAAAAAAATAATTTAAAAAAAATCGATTTACCAACTTTTTGTATTTTTCCAGTAACTAAATGACCTTGAATGACTTTTGGAAAAAGAGGATCAAATATGTAATTGTATGGACTATTTTAATGATTTTTTCAGAATTTTACATCAACTCGTTCGTCAGTAAAAAAATAATTTAAAAAAAATCGATTTACAAACTTTTGGAATTTTTCAGCAACTAAATGACCTTGAATGACTTTTGGAAAAAAGTATCAAATATGTAATTGTATGGACTATTTTAATGATTTTTTCAGAATTTTACATCAACTCGTTCGTCAGTAAAAAAATAATTTAAAAAAAATCGATTTACAAACTTTTGGAATTTTTCCAGTAACTAAATGACCTTGAATGACTTTTGGAAAAAAGGATCAAATATGTAATTGTATGGACTATTTTCATGAGTTTTTCAGAATTTTTCATCAACTCGTTCGTCAGTAAAAAAATAATTTAAAAAAAATCGATTTACAAACTTTTGGAATTTTTCAGCAACTAAATGACCTTGAATGACTTTTGGAAAAAAGGATCAAATATGTAATTGTATGGACTATTTTCATGATTTTTTTCAGAATTTTTCATCCACTCGTTCGTCAGTAAAAAAATAATTAAAAAAAAATCGATTTACAAACTTTTGGAATTTTTCAGCAACTAAATGACCTTGAATGACTTTTGGAAAAAAGTATCAAATATGTAATTGTATGGACTATTTTCATGATTTTTTTCAGAATTTTTCATCAACTCGTTCGTCAGTGAAAAAATAATTTAAAAAAAATCGATTTACAAACTTTTGGAATTTTTCAGCAACTAAATGACCTTGAATGACTTTTGGAAAAAAGTATCAAATATGTAATTGTATGGACTATTTTAATGATTTTTTCAGAATTTTACATCAACTCGTTCGTCAGTAAAAAAATAATTTAAAAAAAATCGATTTACAAACTTTTGGAATTTTTCAGCAACTAAATGACCTTGAATGACTTTTGGAAAAAAGTATCAAATATGTAATTGTATGGACTATTTTAATGATTTTTTCAGAATTTTACATCAACTCGTTCGTCAGTAAAAAAATAATTTAAAAAAAATCGATTTACAAACTTTTGGAATTTTTCCAGTAACTAAATGACCTTGCATGACTTTTCGAAAAAATGATCAAATATGTAATTGTATTGACTATTTTCATGATTTTTTTCAGAATGTTTCATCCACTCGTTCGTCAGTAAAAAAATAATTTAAAAAAAATCGATTTACAAACTTTTGGAATTTTTCAGCAACTAAATGACCTTGAATGACGTTTGGAAAAAAGTATCAAATATGTAATTGTATGGACTATTTTAATGATTTTTTCAGAATTTTACATCAACTCGTTCGTCAGTAAAAAAATAATTTAAAAAAAATCGATTTACAAACTTTTGGAATTTTTCCAGTAACTAAATGACCTTGAATGACTTTTGGAAAAAAGGATCAAATATGTAATTGTATGGACTATTTTCATGAGTTTTTCAGAATTTTTCATCAACTCGTTCGTCAGTAAAAAAATAATTTAAAAAAAATCGATTTACAAACTTTTGGAATTTTTCAGCAACTAAATGACCTTGAATGACTTTTGGAAAAAAGGATCAAATATGTAATTGTATGGACTATTTTCATGATTTTTTTCAGAATTTTTCATCCACTCGTTCGTCAGTAAAAAAATAATTTAAAAAAAATCGATTTACAAACTTTTGGAATTTTTCAGCAACTAAATGACCTTGAATGACTTTTGGAAAAAAGTATCAAATATGTAATTGTATGGACTATTTTCATGATTTTTTTCAGAATTTTTCATCAACTCGTTCGTCAGTGAAAAAATAATTTAAAAAAAATCGATTTACAAACTTTTGGAATTTTTCCAGCAACTAAATGACCTTGAATGACTTTTGGAAAAAAGGATCAAGTATGTAATTGTATGGACTATTTTCATGAGTTTTTTCAGAATTTTTCATCAACTCGTTCGTCAGTAAAAAAATAATTTAAAAAAAATCGATTTACCAACTTTTTGTATTTTTCCAGTAACTAAATGACCTTGAATGACTTTTGGAAAAAGAGGATCAAATATGTAATTGTATGGACTATTTTAATGATTTTTTCAGAATTTTACATCAACTCGTTCGTCAGTAAAAAAATAATTTAAAAAAAATCGATTTACAAACTTTTGGAATTTTTCAGCAACTAAATGACCTTGAATGACTTTTGGAAAAAAGTATCAAATATGTAATTGTATGGACTATTTTAATGATTTTTTCAGAATTTTACATCAACTCGTTCGTCAGTAAAAAAATAATTTAAAAAAAATCGATTTACAAACTTTTGGAATTTTTCCAGTAACTAAATGACCTTGAATGACTTTTGGAAAAAAGGATCAAATATGTAATTGTATGGACTATTTTCATGAGTTTTTCAGAATTTTTCATCAACTCGTTCGTCAGTAAAAAAATAATTTAAAAAAAATCGATTTACAAACTTTTGGAATTTTTCAGAAACTAAATGACCTTGAATGACTTTTGGAAAAAAGGATCAAATATGTAATTGTATGGACTATTTTCATGATTTTTTTCAGAATTTTTCATCCACTCGTTCGTCAGTAAAAAAATAATTAAAAAAAAATCGATTTACAAACTTTTGGAATTTTTCAGCAACTAAATGACCTTGAATGACTTTTGGAAAAAAGTATCAAATATGTAATTGTATGGACTATTTTCATGATTTTTTTCAGAATTTTTCATCAACTCGTTCGTCAGTGAAAAAATAATTTAAAAAAAATCGATTTACAAACTTTTGGAATTTTTCAGCAACTAAATGACCTTGAATGACTTTTGGAAAAAAGTATCAAATATGTAATTGTATGGACTATTTTAATGATTTTTTCAGAATTTTACATCAACTCGTTCGTCAGTAAAAAAATAATTTAAAAAAAATCGATTTACAAACTTTTGGAATTTTTCAGCAACTAAATGACCTTGAATGACTTTTGGAAAAAAGTATCAAATATGTAATTGTATGGACTATTTTAATGATTTTTTCAGAATTTTACATCAACTCGTTCGTCAGTAAAAAAATAATTTAAAAAAAATCGATTTACAAACTTTTGGAATTTTTCCAGTAACTAAATGACCTTGAATGACTTTTCGAAAAAATGATCAAATATGTAATTGTATTGACTATTTTCATGATTTTTTTCAGAATGTTTCATCCACTCGTTCGTCAGTAAAAAAATAATTTAAAAAAAATCGATTTACAAACTTTTGGAATTTTTCAGCAACTAAATGACCTTGAATGACGTTTGGAAAAAAGTATCAAATATGTAATTGTATGGACTATTTTAATGATTTTTTCAGAATTTTACATCAACTCGTTCGTCAGTAAAAAAATAATTTAAAAAAAATCGATTTACAAACTTTTGGAATTTTTCCAGTAACTAAATGACCTTGAATGACTTTTGGAAAAAAGGATCAAATATGTAATTGTATGGACTATTTTCATGAGTTTTTCAGAATTTTTCATCAACTCGTTCGTCAGTAAAAAAATAATTTAAAAAAAATCGATTTACAAACTTTTGGAATTTTTCAGCAACTAAATGACCTTGAATGACTTTTGGAAAAAAGGATCAAATATGTAATTGTATGGACTATTTTCATGAGTTTTTCAGAATTTTTCATCAACTCGTTCGTCAGTAAAAAAATAATTTAAAAAAAATCGATTTACAAACTTTTGGAATTTTTCCAGTAACTAAATGACCTTGAATGACTTTTGGAAAAAAGGTTTAAATATGTAATTGTATGAACTATTTTCATGAGTTTTTTCAGATTTTTTCATCCACTCGTTCGTTAGTAAAAAAATAAAGTTTGAAAAATCGATTTCAAAATTTTTTTGAATATTTTAGTGTCTAAATGGCATAGAATGACCTTGAAAAATATTGGTCAAATGGGTAATTGGGTGGACTATTTTAATGATTTTCTTAGAATTTTTCATCCACTCGTTGGCCACTATAAAAATAATGATTAAAAATCGATTTAAAAAGTTGTTGAATGACCTTGTTGAATGACCTTGGAAAAAATTGGTCAAATGGTTAATTCGGTGGACTATTTTCATGATTTTTTTCAGAATTTTCCATCCACTTGTTCGTCAGTATAAAAATAATGATTAATAAATCGATTTAAAAAGTTATGTTTAAAATCTTTTGAAATTTTTTCAGTGTCTAAATAACCTTGAATGACCTTGGAAAAAATTGGTCAAATGGTTAATTGGGTGGACTATTTTCGTAATTTTTTTCAGAATTTTTCATCCGCTCCTTCGTCAGTAAAAAAATAATGTTTATAAAACCAATTAAGAAACTTTTGGATTTTATTTTCATAATGCTCGGTCTATATGACCTTGAATTACTTTGGAAGAAACTGAGAAATTCATATGAGACTTTGAACATAAGTCTTATTTGATAATCCGAAGAACTGAAAAGCTTTCGGTAAAATTTCGTACACCGGAAATGGGCTTTTTGTTTTCTTCTAATATTTTTTTAAATGTAAAAAATATCACAAAAACATTTAAACAAATATTGAACACAACAAAAAAATGAACAAATCTTGTTTGAAAATATTTTTCGTAAAATTTGTTTTTTTTTTCATTTTTGGTTTATAATTATGAAACGGTAACAGTTACAGCAAATTTATGTTAATGATAATTGTAGAGCATACCAAAATGAACAACTTATAAAAAATAAGTTTCTTTCGAAATCTCTTTGGTTTTTGAGTAAACTGACCATTTTCATCTTTAATAATTTTGACGTTTTAAACGTCAGTTTCATCCGCTCGATGTACATTTAAAATATGATTTAAATTTAAAATAAACCATGAAAGCGTAAATATAAATGATACGATCAAGTCGGAGAAAGTAACATGATGGCCACATCACCATTTTTTGGTGTTGTAATTCGCATTCATCGCATTCTGTCCCGAAGCGTGAGTCAGACATGTTTATACGTTGACAGATCGATTGTAATTTTTTTATTCAAGGGTATCTATGAACATGATATAAATCTGAACATCGACACTGACTGCGGGGGTGTAATCAGCCTAATTTTAACAAATCGCCCTGACGCGCGGGGTCTTACCGTTTCTCAGTGACGTTGACGTTCTAAGTTTCTGTAGCGTGCGGCGTTCGACAGAAATGGACCAATCTGATTGGTTGTTTATTTACGAAAGAACTTATCAAACAAGTAAATCGTTATTACCGATTGGGGCAGATCCTTGCTGCAAGTCGCGATCAACAGAATGGGCAACCCGGCGTACAGATTGTCCAGCATCGAGAGTATCGACAGCTGGCACGAGGTCTCCATTATATTCCACCACTCATCCACCCTGGACAACACCAACACCGACGGCACATTATGGATGGCCATGTGGAACATTTTCTAAAAACCTGCTCATTTATAATAACACGCGCGCGGCCTAGTCTACGGCGTTTACCTTGTACTGGGTGGGGATGTCGAGGACGTAGCTCTGCAGGTGCTCCAGGCTTTGCAGGACCGCGGGGACGATGTGCGTGTTGAGGCCCTGCTGCATGTTGCCCTTTAAAACCAACCGACCGGCGTACCTTTCGTTACCTACTAGAAATCTATTGCGAATTATACGTAGTCGTGGTTGGAGCAGGCGGTACCTACTTTCTGTATAATTGGGTGAAGTGCGGCAGCAGGACCTGCACGTGCCGAATGATCTTCTCGGTCTGCCTCTCCAGCAGCGGCTTGACGAAAGAGCTCAGGCCGCGCATCTTGCTGTTGCCCAGCCTTTGGGATGTCGGCGTTACGTTCATCCTGGCCGCGAGGAAGTCTTGTTCTTCGATCTGTAATTCGTGTTTTTGTTATTTCTACTCTTATTTATTTTGTAAGGTTATCTACTTTGATTTATTAGATAACTTGTTAAAGGTTTATAATAATCCTTATCCCTTTGATGGCCGTTTTCACCAACCATTCCTAAAATATAAGCATTTCCTAAATAAAGATAGGAACTTCTTGCCGTCAATTTGGTTTTCACCAGTCCTAAACACTTTCCTAAATGGTTTAGGCATTACTTATCGCTAGGTACCCGATAAACGGCAACCCAAGGATTAAGTATCTGTTTCTAACCTAAAATTTCTAGTCGGTTTATTTATGTCGGTCTGACAGCTGTCAGGCTTCTAGACCATGTCCAAAGGAATGCCCATTTGAACGTGACTGGACACCAACAACTGCAACCAACTAGCCCCTCTCCGTCAGACAGAATATCCTTATTAAAAGACACATCGACTGAACATCACGAAGATCGATGAAATGACAAGCCTGGCTGCAGGGTAGTAAAATATTTCATCTTGATGAACCCCAAGATTGTCAGATACTGCTTGCAACTGTCCAGGGGGAACCTACGAATAATCGTGGGTCTTCTAACTGGGCATTGCAATCTAAGAAAGCAGAAACAGAATGAGCCTCTGTCCCAAGCACATCTATAGAGGGTGTGAGGCTGAAGAGAAGACCCCCGAACATGTACTCTTGAAGTATTGAGCCATCTCTACAATAAGACAATCATCAGATATCCATAAAGTCCCTCTTGGGACATTTGCCAATGCCGTGGGTTGGCTGGACGGCACCGGGGAATACGGACTCAGATAGGAGGATGTACAAAGGGCCCATTGAGGCCTACGTGCCTTCAAAAATTCATATCTTTTTTATTAATTAACGAATTTTAACGAAATAAGAATATTTTTAAAGCGAAAGAGTGCGAGAAGTTGGCTGCTGTTAATAAAAAAATGTATCACTTGTCTAAATATTTTTTTGCAATTTTTGAAAATCCTGGTCGGGTTGCGTCCGCATCAACTTCAAAAATTCATATCTTTTTTATTAGTGAACGAATTTTAACGAAATAAGAATATTTTTAAAGCGAAAGAGTGCGAGAAGTTGGCTGTTGTTAATAAAAAAATGTATCACTTGTCTAAATATTTTTTTGCAGTTTTTGAAAATCCTGGTCGGGTTGCGTCCGCATCAACTTCAAAAATTCATATCTTTTTTATTAGTGAACGAATTTTAACGAAATAAGAATATTTTTAAAGCGAAAGAGTGCGAGAAGTTGGCTGTTGTTAATAAAAAAATGTATCACTTGTCTAAATATTTTTTTGCAATTTTTGAAAATCTTGGTCGGGTTGCGTCCGCATCAACTTCAAAAATTCATATGTTTTTTATTAATTTACGAATTTTAACGAAATAAGAATATTTTTAAAGCGAAAGAGTGCGAGAAGTTGGCTGTTGTTAATAAAAAAATGTATCACTTGTCTAAATATTTTTTTGCAATTTTTGAAAATCCTGGTCGGGTTGCGCCCGCATCAACTTCAAAAATTCATATCTTTTTTATTAATTCACGAATTTTAACGAAATAAGAATATTTTTAAAGCGAAAGAGTGCGAGAAGTTGGCTGTTGTTAATAAAAAAATGTATCACTTGTCTAAATATTTTTTTGCAATTTTTGAAAATCCTGGTCGGGTTGCGTCCGCATCAACTTCAAAAATTCATATCTTTTTTATTAATTTACGAATTTTAACGAAATAAGAATATTTTTAGAGCGAAAGAGTGCGAGAAGTTGGCTGTTGTTAATAAAAAAATGTATCACTTGTCTAAATATTTTTTTGCAGTTTTTTTAAATCCTGGTCGAGTTGCGTCCGCATCAACTTCAAAAATTCATATCTTTTTTATTAATTAACGAATTTTAACGAAATAAGAATATTTTTAAAGCGAAAGAGTGCGAGAAGTTGGCTGTTGTTAATAAAAAAATGTATCACTTGTCTAAATATTTTTTTGCAGTTTTTGAAAATCCTGGTCGGGTTGCGTCCGCATCAACTTCAAAAATTCATATCTTTTTTATTAATTCACGAATTTTAACGAAATAAGAATATTTTTAAAGCGAAAGAGTGCGAAAAGTTGGCTGTTGTTAATAAAAAAATGTATCACTTGTCTAAATATTTTTTTGCAATTTTTGAAAATCCTGGTCGGGTAGCGCCCGCATCAACTTCAAAAATTCATATCTTTTTTATTAATTTACGAATTTTAACGAAATAAGAATATTTTTAAAGCGAAAGAGTGCGAGAAGTTGGCTGTTAATAAAAAAATGAATCACTTGTCTAAATATTTTTTTGCAATTTTTGAAAATCCTGGTCGGGTTGCGTCCGCATCAACTTCAAAAATTCATATCTTTTTTATTAATTTACGAATTTTAACGAAATAAGAATATTTTTAGAGCGAAAGAGTGCGAGAAGTTGGCTGTTGTTAATAAAAAAATGTATCACTTGTCTAAATATTTTTTTGCAGTTTTTGAAAATCCTGGTCGGGTTGCGTCCGCATCAACTTCAAAAATTCATATCTTTTTTATTAATTCACGAATTTTAACGAAATAAGAATATTTTTAAAGCGAAAGAGTGCGAGAAGTTGGCTGTTGTTAATAAAAAAATGTATCACTTGTCTAAATATTTTTTTGCAGTTTTTGAAAATCCTGGTCGGGTTGCGTCCGCATCAACTTCAAAAATTCATATCTTTTTTATTAATTTACTAATTTTAACGAAATAAGAATATTTTTAAAGCGAAAGAGTGCGAGAAGTTGGCTGTTGTTAATAAAAAAATGTATCACCGGTCTAAATATTTTTTTGCAATTTTTGAAAATCCTGGTCGGGTTGCGTCCGCATCAACTTCAAAAATTCATATCTTTTTTATTAATTCACGAATTTTAACGAAATAAGAATATTTTTAAAGCGAAAGAGTGCGAGAAGTTGGCTGTTGTTAATAAAAAAATGTATCACTTGTCTAAATATTTTTTTGCAATTTTTGAAAATCCTGGTCGGGTTGCGTCCGCATCAACTTCAAAAATTCATATCTTTTTTATTAATTTACTAATTTTAACGAAATAAGAATATTTTTAAAGCGAAAGAGTGCGAGAAGTTGGCTGTTGTTAATAAAAAAATGTATCACCGGTCTAAATATTTTTTTGCAATTTTTGAAAATCCTGGTCGGGTTGCGTCCGCATCAACTTCAAAAATTCATATCTTTTTTATTAGTGAACGAATTTTAACGAAATAAGAATATTTTTAAAGCGAAAGAGTGCGAGAAGTTGGCTGTTGTTAATAAAAAAATGTATCACTTGTCTAAATATTTTTTTGCAGTTTTTGAAAATCCTGGTCGGGTTGCGTCCGCATCAACTTCAAAAATTCATATCTTTTTTATTAGTGAACGAATTTTAACGAAATAAGAATATTTTTAAAGCGAAAGAGTGCGAGAAGTTGGCTGTTAATAAAAAAATGTATCACTTGTCTAAATATTTTTTTGCAGTTTTTGAAAATCCTGGTCGGGTTGCGTCTGCATCAACTTCAAAAATTCATATCTTTTTTATTAATTTACGAATTTTAACGAAATAAGAATATTTTTAAAGCGAAAGAGTGCGAGAAGTTGGCTGTTGTTAATAAAAAAATGTATCACTTGTCTAAATATTTTTTTGCAATTTTTGAAAATCCTGGTCGGGTTGCGTCCGTATCAACTTCAAAAATTCATATCTTTTTTATTAATTTACGAATTTTAACGAAATAAGAAAATTTTTAAAGCGAAAGAGTGCGAGAAGTTGGCTGTTGTTAATAAAAAAATGTATCACTTGTCTAAATATTTTTTTGCAATTTTTGAAAATCCTGGTCGGGTAGCGTCCGCATCAACTTCAAAAATTCATATCTTTTTTATTAATTCACGAATTTTAACGAAATAAGAATATTTTTAAAGCGAAAGAGTGCGAGAAGTTGGCTGTTGTTAATAAAAAAATGTATCACTTGTCTAAATATTTTTTTGCAATTTTTGAAAATCCTGGTCGGGTTGCGTCCGTATCAACTTCAAAAATTCATATCTTTTTTATTAATTCACGAATTTTAACGAAATAAGAATATTTTTAAAGCGAAAGAGTGCGAGAAGTTGGCTGTTGTTAATAAAAAAATGTATCACTTGTCTAAATATTTTTTTGCAATTTTTGAAAATCCTGGTCGGGTAGCGTCCGCATCAACTTCAAAAATTCATATCTTTTTTATTAATTCACGAATTTTAACGAAATAAGAATATTTTTAAAGCGAAAGAGTGCGAGAAGTTGGCTGTTAATAAAAAAATGTATCACTTGTCTAAATATTTTTTTGCAATTTTTGAAAATCCTGGTCGGGTAGCGTCCGCATCAACTTCAAAAATTCATATCTTTTTTATTAATTCACGAATTTTAACGAAATAAGAATATTTTTAAAGCGAAAGAGTGCGAGAAGTTGGCTGTTGTTAATAAAAAAATGTATCACTTGTCTAAATATTTTTTTGCAATTTTTGAAAATCCTGGTCGGGTTGCGTCCGTATCAACTTCAAAAATTCATATCTTTTTTATTAATTTACGAATTTTAACGAAATAAGAAAATTTTTAAAGCGAAAGAGTGCGAGAAGTTGGCTGTTGTTAATAAAAAAATGTATCACTTGTCTAAATATTTTTTTGCAATTTTTGAAAATCCTGGTCGGGTTGCGTCCGCATCAACTTCAAAAATTCATATGTTTTTTATTAATTAACGAATTTTAACGAAATAAGAATATTTTTAAAGCGAAAGAGTGCGAAAAGTTGGCTGTTGTTAATAAAAAAATGTATCACTTGTCTAAATATTTTTTTGCAATTTTTGAAAATCCTGGTCGGGTAGCGTCCGCATCAACTTCAAAAATTCATATCTTTTTTATTAATTCACGAATTTTAACGAAATAAGAATATTTTTAAAGCGAAAGAGTGCGAGAAGTTGGCTGTTGTTAATAAAAAAATGTATCACTTGTCTAAATATTTTTTTGCAATTTTTGAAAATCCTGGTCGGGTTGCGTCCGTATCAACTTCAAAAATTCATATCTTTTTTATTAATTCACGAATTTTAACGAAATAAGAATATTTTTAAAGCGAAAGAGTGCGAGAAGTTGGCTGTTGTTAATAAAAAAATGTATCACTTGTCTAAATATTTTTTTGCAGTTTTTGAAAATCCTGGTCGGGTTGCGTCCGTATCAACTTCAAAAATTCATATCTTTTTTATTAATTAACGAATTTTAACGAAATAAGAATATTTTTAAAGCGAAAGAGTGCGAGAAGTTGGCTGTTGTTAATAAAAAAATGTATCACTTGTCTAAATATTTTTTTGCAATTTTTGAAAATCCTGGTCGGGTTGCGTCCGTATCAACTTCAAAAATTCATATCTTTTTTATTAATTAACGAATTTTAACGAAATAAGAATATTTTTAAAGCGAAAGAGTGCGAGAAGTTGGCTGTTGTTAATAAAAAAATGTATCACTTGTCTAAATATTTTTTTGCAATTTTTGAAAATCCTGGTCGGGTTGCGTCCGTATCAACTTCAAAAATTCATATCTTTTTTATTAATTTACGAATTTTAACGAAATAAGAATATTTTTAAAGCGAAAGAGTGCGAGAAGTTGGCTGTTGTTAATAAAAAAATGTATCACTTGTCTAAATATTTTTTTGCAGTTTTTGAAAATCTTGGTCGGGTTGCGTCCGCATCAACTTCAAAAATTCATATCTTTTTGATTAATAGTGACGCTAGTTTAAAATAATAACTCCATAAATAAATCTATCATTGAAAATATTAACACGAGTAATTTAACAAGTGACGTTATGTGAAGTTCAATGAAGTGCGAACTTCACTTTATTTAGCGAAGCACACACCCGCAGTTTCACCAATATGACAACTAAAATTTCCCTAAAAAAACAGTACTTTTGTAGGAATTGCTTATCAAGGAACCGATTGCCATGGTGAAACCGAATTGATCTAAAGTACTAGTTTAGGCATTTCTTAGCTTAGGCACTATCTAACAAAGTCTTTGTTTAGGAATAGTTGGTGAAAACGGGCATGAGCCCCAAGCAACGCGAGATTTTGCAGTACATTTCTAACGGTGTGGACTGACGGTACAGTCAGCTAACCTAAGTTACAACCAGTGACGGTTCGCTTGGTTTTTTCTGGTACGGCCGAGGAACAAGGGTGGTAATACAGATAGGTGCGGTCTCTGCAACTGACCTTACCTATCTGTATTACCTCGGTCGTACCAGAAAAAAACCCCGCGAACCGTCACTGGTTACAACTAACCTAACATAACCTAACCTAAGTTGCAATAAGCGATATCGCGCCGATTAGCATTTTTTGGACACAAACCAAAGCCGGGCCCACACGATGCTACGAACGTTTGCCTCGAATGTTTGCTTCCAAGTGATGAGTCAAACGTTGGACGAACGTCTTGACACATGCGCTCCCACACGATAGACAAACGTTGGATCCAAATGCAGTTGGTTCCAACGTTTGTCTGACCAACCATCCAGCGTCCAACGTTGCAAGGTGTTCGTAGCATCGTGTGGGCCAGGCTTAAGACGAGCGCCATTGCACCGTTTGACGTTTGTCAGCCATGTTTTTCCAATAACCCCCGGGCCTCAAAGGATTAATTAAGATACTAACTTTGATAGTCTCCATTTGTATATTAATTTTAGGCTTCTGATAAATCGCCGGGTACTTCCTCTTCAGGCAGGACAGTACCGCTTCCGCGCACAGCGCCTGCAGGTCCGAACCGCAACATCCGGCCGTCAATTCCGCCAGGCGGTTTAGAAAGTCCGGGGTGGGTTTGTACTTCCATGATTTCGTGTGGACCTAGGACGCAAGGGGGGTGTGTATCAGCGGGGTTGTTCGTTTACCAATCGGCGTTATGGTACTTGCAAAATTTCCTTCCTGGATTCGAAGGAGGGCAGCGGAAAGTACAGTTCCCTGTCGAAGCGGCCGGGCCGTCGCAGCGCCGGGTCGATCGAGTCGATCCTGTTCGTGGCGCCGATCACGATCACGCCCGCCATGTTGTCCAGGCCGTCCATGAGGGCCAGCAGGGTGGCCACGATGCTGCTGTGCACCTGGTCGTTCTTCAGGGAGCGTTCGGGCGCCAGGCCGTCGAGTTCGTCGAAAAATATTACGGAAGGACGGCTGCGCGTTGCCTTTAAAATTAAACAATGTGCTTAATCCGCGATCTGGTTTAATACCAACAGAAATGCATCTTACCTTATCGAATAAGTCACGTAATTTTCTTTCAGATTCGCCCACCCATTTATCCAAAATGTCCGCACCTTTCCGTTGGAAGAAGGACACTTTCCCGTTCCCTTCCTTGTTCAATTCATTGGCCAGAGCGCCAGCCACCAATGTTTTGCCCGTGCCTTTAAAAGAACAAAATTACCGCACGACTACATTTCTGGTATAGTCGGGCCGCTCAGAGCTGCCCGTGACTCATCGCATGAATGAAGATAAAGTAAACGTATGTCCGTAAGAAAATTTGTTGCCGCGCTGATTTTCATTGGCGGGATATTTAAAAATTCCCGCGCAAACTGTTTACGGTTATGTTATTTGACGTGGCGCTCGCGTGTTTTGTGTGTTTATATGCGATGCAAGAGTCATGCGTGAGCTTAGACCTACGTTTACGCTGCCCTATTCTTTAACACGCAGACACACGTTTCGTATTTTATTTCATACTGTTTCGTACATGATAGAAAAAGATAGATATAAAATACAAAGCAATTCTTAGTACGAAAATGCATGCGTCACCGACAGCTCTCAACGGATGAACTATATTGTACTTATTTCATGTTTTGAACGTAAGTCTTACATACGTCAATTTAAATATTATACAGGAGACAGATAAGGTATAAATAAATCATATAAAACGCATTCGGCTTCAACGCCGATACCATTCGCCATTGGCACTTAAAAGAGACTTTGAAGCAATACATACATAAGGATTTTGCGATCGATCGCCAGTTAAGTGGCCTTAACAAAAGCAACGACTAACTATCTAAACAGTGCATGAAAATAAAAACACCAATTATAAATGCATTGTGCACTTTAAGATAGATATAATGTAAATGAGTACCTGGTGGTCCATAAAATATAACACCTCTAGGTGCCTTGATGTTGAAATGCGTGTACAAATCTCTATAAAGCAGCGGCAGTATAATGATTTCTCTCAACAGTTTCAAATGATTGCCGAGGCCTCCGACTTTGGTAAAATCGGACTTTGACTTGTTCGGTTGGATTCTGCTTATTCGATTTCGGTTCGCCGTAGCCATCTGGAAGTTAGGAGGAAGCATTAGGACACCTCTCGGGATTCTACTTACAATAAATTTTGCGTTAGTATCCTTCTGGTATTTGCTGCATTATTGGATAATTTTACAATTTTAATTTGAATAAGTGACAACCACTTCTAACTAAACGTCAACATGCTAGATGCATCAATAAATTGTTTTTTTTTGCAATTCTTTTTTTATGGTTATGAATTGGTCAAGTCAAATTAGATCAATTTTCATTCATCGGTAAAGATCTGAATTTTGGTATACGTGCTATTGAAAATACCAAAAGTCCCCGTCAAAATGTATCGCCATCTTGGAAAAAAGGTTTTTCAGTTTTTGTGCGTATATCTATCTAAAATAGTTCAGATAAAAACTATAATTAAATTTCCCACAAAAAAAAGCATATTAACATTTTTTTTTTAATCCAATACTTTAGCTGTAATCCTAGCAAAATTATGTATATTTTTGTTTCTGTACACAAAGGTATGTGTTCTGTGCTGTACACTGTAAAATCGGTAAAATATGTTTTGAAAAGAGAGAGAGATTAGTTTATGTGTACGTTGTGTTGCAGTTACATCCAGTTACACATGCATGCAAAAGAAAAGTACACCGCGTAAGAGAATGTCACTTGCAAAACCAAAAGTAATAAGGAAGGGTGGAGATTCAAGGAAAATGTAAGAACTACTCGTGTTTACATTACACAACATCATAACATCATATTGATTTACTCAAATCACGTCCAATTATCAATCATAAACACGTGTAATATTTAATTCCACGAAACTTCTCCCTTTGTCCTATTAAAATGATCCGTAATATACAAATTAGCATTTAATTAAATGGCAATAACAATCCATCAAGTATTAAGGTCATTACTGGAGCTACGAATAAAAACGCCAGCAATGGTACATCGATTAAAACCATTCACGGTCACATTCTTTACGCACATGAAAATACGCTCTGAATATCTACGTTTGGAAATGTATGTGTAGAAAAATTTTAATGACATTAGCAGACTTCATAAAAATTGCGTAGCGATGTATTCCAACCGGCTGTCCACCTCGTGGTCCTTCTATTTTGTAATTATTGAATTGTTGAAACGGATTTAAAGGTTACATGTTTGTCAGCATTTTAAGGTTTCAATTATAGAAATTATAGCTCCATATAACGAGTTGATTGAGTTTTTAAACATTCGTAATTAACGCGGACGATAGCTGAACTGCTAAGGACATAAATGTAATAAAGAAGAAAAATAGCAGATTACAAGTTTGTCATCATAGTTAGCAATTCGGCTGTCGTCCGGTACGTGGCGCAGACGCGGCGGGAATTACGAACATTTAATTGAATTTTTGAAATCTCACAATTCGTTACACTGAGCCAGAGGCCTGCATGGAAAGCCCGGAAAGCCCGGCCCGGCCCGATGTCGGGCCAAGCCGGGCCGGGCCGTAGGTTTCAAACTCCGGGTCGGGCCGGGCCGGGCTTTCCGATGGATAATTTAACACGGGCCGGGCCGTTTGACATGGTATGAATATTTGACAATATAAATATATTCAAAGGTATGAATAAATTGCAAGGTATCACAATATGCAATGCGAGCTCATAGAGTCATATGTCATAGACACAAAATAGCTACCAATTTAGTAACATACCGCAACCATTTAGGGTCCCGCCGCGTCACCGTTGCTTGGAGACACACACGAAGTGGCGCTAGCAGTCCAAAAGTATATAGTCAAAGGTATCAGGAGACTAGGAACGAAAAGAGATAATTTATCTTGAAATGTACTTTCTATGAATTTATTTTCCTGTGTAGAAAATCTACCCAAAACCGATTTTGGGTAGACATTCTGAACCGAAAAATAAATTCCTAGAAAGTGCATTTTAAGACAAGTCACCTCTTTTCGTTCCTAGTCTCCTAATACAAATTGTGAAAAATTACGTATGCATTACATTGACTCTTAATAAATTCTTAAATAAGTATATGAATACTTTCTGCACTAATTGTATTATTATCTTCAGGTGAACGCGTTCAGGAGTTATTTAGTTTAAAAAAATCTACATAAGAAATTTACAAATAAACAATAATTTTCGAACATCAACAAACCTTACTTGATTGTTTATTATTAAACGAATAATTCCCCATAAATTAACGTTTGAATCATTAAAGTGAATTCAACCATTAAATACTTACAACGGCAGTATTTATTATTTCAGAATATTCACAGCATGTTTATTTAAAAATATCAAATAATTATAAGTTTAGAGATGATTTAACGTTCCAATTATCAAAATTGTCCCTCAGAATTACGATTTAAAAGCTTAGAAAGCCAAACATTAAATTCGTATTTTGGCGCGTTTTCGCCATCTACCGGACGATAGATGAACTGCCAAGTGCGTTTTTACGGCAGCGCCAAAATGCTCGAACTTTATACCTATAATTTAAGTGTTAAAATTCAGCAATGCGCCACACTTGAAAGGATAGATTATTTAATTCTAAATCGAATGATGTATAAAATAGCTGAGGAAATTTAGCAGTTTTCTTGTAATTTGCGAATGAAAATTAAGCACGACCCCTTTACCGACAATTACAGTTCCCTGTAACGTAAAAATTTAATCAAGAACAATTTTCAATATTGTTCAATCAAATACGGGTCCCAATACTTATTACTTATTAATTATTTAACTTTTGATTTTGTTAATGCCTTACTTCATGAGAAATCCTAATCTTCATATAGGTTGCCCTCTGTTATTGTATGGATGAAATAGTGAATCATTTGTAGATTTAATATTTGTTTTAATGTTTTAAGAATATTTAAAACCTTAAGAAGAATTTTATCTTAGAATGGTAGAATGAGTTTACTTGTAAATATTCAAATATTTAAATTAAAAAGCAATGGGATAAAGACGTCTAATTTTAGGCAACCCAATATACGCGGAAGCTTTACAGTGAACTGAATTACCGGGTAAATTTTCGTTTGCAAATAACTGAAAAACCGCAAAGTTTCCTGAGCCATTTTATACATAATTCGATTCAGAATGGTATGCTTTATTATTTGATGTATAGCTCATTGTTGGATTTTTACATTTTGACTATAGTTCGAGGCTTTTGGCTTAATAGTTTACACCTTGTCCGACAGATGGCACAGTAATGACCATAATTATAAAAATGTTTTACATTTTTAAATGATTTGTCAATTTAAATCATCATTAAAACATTTAATTATAGTTTAAATTTATTTATTTGAAGGTGTCATTAAAATTAAAAAATAATAGATGTTGTTGTGTCAATTATGCTAGTATTGGGTTAAATAAATTCATAATAATTCCCTCACCTAAGATTAGATTTTTGAGTTTGGTTTAATCCCTTAAAATTAGTAATTTTTAGTATTAATAAATTAATTGCAGTTACCTGTATATTGGGTTGCCTGTTTTTAGGCGTTTATTTTAAACTATTGTTTCTGCAGTTTACTTATTTAAATATGTATTCTTTACAAGTAAATTCATTCTAAAATAACATTCTTCTTAAGTTTTTAAACAGGCTTTTATTATTAAATCCAATAATGGTTTAGTAGTTTATCCCCACGATAACAGAGGGTACACCGGTATGGAGATTAGTATTTCTCATATTGTAATGCATTAACAAAATAAAAAGTTAAGCGATTAATTAGTAATAAGAATAGGGACCCGTATTTGATTGAAGAATATTCCCAATTGTTCTTTATTTAGTATTTAAGTTACAGTGAACTGTAAATGTCGGTAAGTGTGTCGTGCCTAATTTTTATTCGCGAATTACGGGTAAACCGCTTAATTTCCTTAACTATTTTATACATCATTCGATTCGGAATTAAATCGTCTATCGTTTTATGTGTGGCGCATTGCTGAATTATAACATTTTGATTATAGGTATAAAGTTCGAGCATTTTGGCGCTGCCGTAAAAACGCACTTAGCAGTTCATCTATCGTCCGTTAGATGGCGAAAAGTCGCAGAAATACGAATTTAATTAATTGATTAATTCAATTTTTAAATAAATTTGAGACCTCACTTGTTGCAGAAGTATTAAATACATTAGATAAAGACGAAAGTAGCCTGAATATATGTATGAATAATTAATCTGTTTCCAATTCTGCAAAATAAGTCTTATTAGGACTACTATACTTAACATGCAAATTTCTTTTGTATCATTCAATATCCGTGCCGAGTGGCACTAGCAAGGGAAGTAGTTGTTTCAATACGTTATTTGTTTGTAGTCTATGTAAGACTTAATTTTGCAAAGTCACGAACAGGTTGAATATTCATATGTTCTGGATCTTTGACTATTTACTAATGAACTGCTATTCCCCCTCCATTTCCCAACTTTTGGAGCAGTGATTATATGGGAAATGGAGGGAGAATAACAGTCCATTAGTATATAGCATGGTGCAAAGATTAATATTTGCACCATGGTATATAGTCAAAGATATATAATTATTGTTGTGTAATATTTTTCACATTCTCGTCTCGCATAAGTGCAGCCAATATTAAACAGTACATCTCACATTACACACTCTCTGATATAACCTTTAAAACCTACCCAAACTATATTTTAAATTGTGCACATTGTTAAGCCTCAAATATTATTAAAAATGGTGGAACAGCAAAGGCAGAGGGTCGAGCAGGAGATGACCAAGCTGGTGAACGACCTGGACAAGCAGTACCTGAGAAAAATGCAGGTATCAAAATTTTTAGGTTAAGAGGCATGCTGACCCGGGGCTGATTTCGGAATTTGCAGGCGGACATGCACAGGTGCGCGGCGACCTGTTGCGACAACTCGAACGTGTCCCTGGAGCGGGTGCAGCACTGCGTGGAGGAGTGCTCGACGCCCCTGAACAAGGCGCAGGGCTACGTGCAGCAGGAACTCGAGGGCTTCCAGAATCGCCTGCAGAGGTGCGTCATGGAGTGTAACGACGATATAAAACTGCAGATGGGGCCTAATCCGAACGAATCCGAGGTGGGCAAATATCTAATTACAATAACTCATATTTTAAGTATTGAGTGATAAATTTATTATCCAACAGTTTTACAAACTAATTACAGGGTAATAGTAGTATAACAGTTTATTGTACTCGAGATACATCGATATACAACAGGCCATCGACCGAGGTCTTTCAGCCATACAGGGTAATATTAAAAATAATATGAGAAAAATAAAAAAGATTCAATAGTAATACATTAATTAGTTAACAAAAACAAAAATAGTTACATTAAGTGGTGCGCAAATGATAACACATAGTTTACATGGAAAAAAAGAAACATTTAGCTTAATTAGACAATTTAGACGATATGATTCAAAAGATATTTGATTAGGGATGATGTAGTCATGTTGAAAATGTCAATATGTTCGCAATAAGTATTAACCAGAGTACACTTTGAAATTATTGGCTAATATTGTCAAAAAAAAAAACACATATGACATGTCAACATGACAACCGGTAGATTTCTTTAGATTTCCAGCGCCAACTTCGTCGTTGATTTTTGTCATACGCTCGTTATTGTCAATCTAACGCAATATTGCTTTCTTCGCTTGTTTCAGGTGAACAGGTTTAGTTTAATGTTTGAGACCTGCGCCACGAAATGCGTGGACAAGCACGTCGATTTAATGCCGAAACTGTTCAAATCGATGAGGACCGTCCTTTCCCAGCATCAACCGAAGCATACGTAAAGCGCGGCGGTTTTGTAGTGTAGGATAGAATATTCGAATTAAATGTGATCAGATAAGGTAGGACGCTGCCAGATTATTCTTTTATGTATACCAAAGCTTTGAACTATTGCTTCTACTGTTTAAGAATAAATTCCATTTTTACAATGACGTTGAACTGATCTAGAGTTTTATTCAACGTCCTGTATGTTATTTAGAAAAATCATTAAGTAACATAACCTCAAAATTTAACCCCGCACTGGTCGCGCATCTAAACGAGACAACAGTGGTCGCGCGGACTACGTACGTAGTCCATTTTCAAATTGAAATAACTTTTGGTTTTTTATATAACTTCTTTATTTTACTTATGGAATTATAATCAGTACAGTATGCTTAACTATATAAAATCAGCAAAACTTAGTTATAAACTCTTTTTTATAACTATTAAACAAAAACAAAAATACTCTAAATTGGCTCAAAAATAACAGCTTTCGTATTGTTTGAGATCACAATTAAATGTAGTTATGAAAATTAATTATTTATAACATTTTCTGCACAGGAAAGACACATAATCGTGGACTACATATGTAGTCCACGCGACCACTGCAGGGTTAAGTGTTTCTGGAGACGACAAAAAAAGATTTGCAGCAGGACTTTTACTCGAGTCGGTGTAATATCAGTAATGCCTAACAGGATTTTTGGGTTTAATGAAAAGTGATATTACGAAAAACCAACTCAAATCTCCAAGAGAAGAAATTGAGATTATTTAAATACATCATTTTCCGGAGAATTTTGAAGTGAAGTGTTTCAATTAAAGGAATGTAAATGATTTGTTTCTCTAAATCAAGTAATTAAGATTTGGGTTATTTTTCGCTTCCTGTCAAATGTCAATAAATAATCACCGAAAGTATTCATTGGAATAAAAAAATTATAGATGGCGCTGACAATATTCCAGATACTATTTTAAGGTTATTTTTTGCTTCCTGTCAAATATCAATGAATAACCACTGTGCATACTTATTCAAATAAAAAAATATAGATGGCGCTGACAATATTCTAGATATAATTTTAAGAGGAACTTACTGTAGACATATCTGGGTTAAAAGAGTACTAATTCATGATTCACTTTAAAAATACGAATCTCCGAACGAAAGGTTGTAATGTTGGCTATAAAAAGCCAATACCTGAAGGTTTTATTTTTGAAATCATAAAATAGCGTTGAAAATTTATTAAACTTTAAACCATTAAACCTCGATTTTTTTGTTGTGTCAAGATTGTGATTGGAGACGTAATTCGAAAGTACCTGAAGGTTTTATTTTTGGAATTATAAAATAGTGTCGAACATTTATTCAACTTTAAACCATTAAACCTCGATTTTTTTATTGTGATTGGAGATGTAATTTGAAAGTTTATTAACAATACATACAGTTAGCTTACTTTACTTTTTACAAGATAAATAGTACTTAAATTAATCGGTATTTGAATGTGGGGAGTCCAGCTTCACGGGAATTCCCCTGGCAACGCAGGCCGCCTGCGTGAGGTACTGCCGGGCCGACGATTTCGCTTTCACGAGCGCCCTCAGTAATTCCGGTTCGTTGATCCGAGGCGTGCAACTGGCTTTACGAAGTGATGCAATATCCGTGTCTGAAAAACAAACGAGAATCATGTACGGTCAATTCCGCTTCCCGGGGCTAGAACGTTTTGTCCCGATTAAGTGACCCGTCCGAATATCTGAGGTTTCACAAAAAAAAACACTGTTTACAAACATGCATTAAACTATTAATACAAAATATATATTTTTACGCACAGAATAGTCTTGATATAATTAACACGTTCGTTGCCACTACAATTGGGATTGCACGTACGCAAGTATAAAGTCAGATGCACTGGCGCGTCGGTGGCAGCGAACGTGTTAATGGGATGGAAAATACAGTGAGATCAGAAAGTCAAAAATAATTGGCAGCACATTTTCTAAAAATCACTAATAATATTTACTGGCTGCCAGAATTATTTCAGTGCAGTGTATGTAAATTTTATTTATTTTGACATTACTTGTTTTAAAAACTATATTTAAAACAAGTAACCTCAAAAAAAAAATTTTACAATTTTTCAAACCGTTGAATGGAAATTTGATTTTCGCAGTTTAACTTTGGATCGTTGCCGTTTTGTTTCCAGGCAGAATGTGGCAATTGTTTTTACAGAGAATCATAAAAGCATTGTTTGTGTTTAGGATTTTAAGCTTTTGAAGCAAATTCTTTCCAAGATTATTTTTTTACAATTTTTCAAACCGTTGAATGCAAATTTGATTTATTTTCGCAGTTTAACTTTGGATCGTTGCCGTTTTGTTTCCAGGCAGAATGTGGCAATTGTTTTTACAGAAGATCATAAAAGCATTGTTCGTGTTTAGGATTTTAAGCTTTTGAAGCAAATTCTTTGCAAGATGAATTTTTTACAATTTTTCAAACCGTTGAATGCAAATTTTATTTTCGCAGTTTAACTTTGGATCGTTGCCGTTTTGTTTCCAGGCAGAATGTGGCAATTGTTTTTACAGAAGATCATAAAAGCATTGTTTGTGTTTAGGATTTTAAGCTTTTGAAGCAAATTCTTTGCAAGATGAATTTTTTACAATTTTTCAAACCGTTGAATGCAAATTTTATTTTCGCAGTTTAACTTTGGATCGTTGCCGTTTTATTTCCAGGCAGAATGTGGCAATTGTTTTTACAGAGAATCATAAAAGCATTGTTTGTGTTTAGGATTTTAAGCTTTTGAAGCAAATTCTTTCCAAGATTATTTTTTTACAATTTTTCAAACCGTTGAATGCAAATTTGATTTATTTTCGCAGTTTAACTTTGGATCGTTGCCGTTTTGTTTCCAGGCAGAATGTGGCAATTGTTTTTACAGGAAATCATAAAAGAATTGTCTGTGTGTAGGATTTTACTCTATTAAAGCAAATTCTTTGCAAGATGAATTTTTTACAATTTTTCAAACCGTTGAATGCAAATTTGATTTTCGCTGTTTAACTTTGGATCGTTGCCGTTTTGTTTCCAGGCAGAATGTGGCAATTGTTTTTACAGAAAATCATAAAAGCATTGTTTGAGTTTAGGATTTTAAGCTTTTGAAGTAAATTCTTTGCAAGATTATTTTTTTACAATTTTTCAAACCGTTGAATGCAAATTTGATTTTTGCAGTTTAACTTTGGATCGTTGCCGTTTTGTTTCCAGGCAGAATGTAGCAATTGTTTTTACAGAAAATCATAAAAGAATTGTCTGTGTGTAGGATTTTACTCTATTAAAGCAAATTCTTTGCAAGATGAATTTTTTACAATTTTTCAAACCGTTTTTTTTTTAATTGCAGAACATCCAAACTTGATCTCCGATTTTGATGATTGTAATGTCAAAACATGAAAGATTTAGTGTAGTTTTAAAACGGATAACAAAATTTTCTCGTTAAATTAACACAAAATGCAAAAATTGCATTTTTTCCAAAGTTCGACGATTTCAAAATCGCAATTTTTATTTTTGAAATTGCATAACTGTCAAACGCGTGCTCCGATTTTGATGATTCAAACGTCAAAATATGAAAAATTTAGTGTAATTTTGAAACGGATTACAAAATTTTCTCGTTAAATTAACACAAAATGCAAAAATGCATTTTTTTCAAAGTTCGACGATTTCAAAATCGCGATTTTAATTTTTGAAATTGCATAACTGCCAAACGCGTGCTCCGATTTTGATGATTCAAATGTCAAAATATGTAAAATTTAGTGTAATTTTAAAACGGATTACAAAATTTTCTCGTTAAATTAACACAAAATGCAAAAATTGCATTTTTTTTTTCAAAGTTCGACGATTTCAAAATCGCGATTTTTATTTTTGAAATTGCATAACTGCCAAACGCGTGCTCCGATTTTGATGATTCAAACGTCAAAATATGAAAAATTTAGTTTTGAAACGGATTACAAAATTTTCTCGTTAAATTAACACAAAATGCAAAAATTGCATTTTTTTTTTCAAAGTTCGACGATTTCAAAATCGCGATTTTTATTTTTGAAATTGCATAACTGCCAAACGCGTGCTTCAATTTTGATGATTCAAACGTCAAAATATGAAAAATTTAGTTTTGAAACGGATTACAAAATTTTCTCGTTAAATTAACACAAAATGCAAAAATTGCATTTTTTCAAAGTTCGACGATTTCAAAATCGCGATTTTTATTTTTGAAATTGCATAACTGTCAAACACGTGCTCCGATTTTGATGATTCAAACGTCAAAATGTGAAAAATTTAGTGTAATTTTGAAATAGATTACAAAATTTTCTCGTTAGATTAACATAAAATGCAAAAATTGCATTTTTTTTTCAAAGTTCGACGATTTCAAAATCGCGATTTTAATTTTTGAAATTGCATAACTGCCAAACGCGTGCTCCGATTTTGATAATTGAAAACGTCAAAATATGAAAAATTTAGTGTAATTTTGAAACGGATAACAAAATTTTCTCGTTAAATTAACACGAAATGCAAAAATTGCATTTTTTCAAAGTTCGACGATTTCAAAATCGCGATTTTTATTTTTGAAATTGCATAACTGTCAAACGCGTGCTCCGATTTTGATAATTGAAACGTCAAAACATGAAAGATTTAGTGTATTTTTGAGACGGATTACAAAATTTTCATGTTAAATTTACACAAAATGCAAGAATTGCATTTTTTTCAAAGTTCGACGATTTTAAAATCGCGATTTTTATTTTTGAAATTGCACAACTGCCAAACGCGTGCTTCGATTTTGATAATTGAAACGTCAAAACATGAAAGATTTAGTGTATTTTTGAGACGGATTATAAAATTATTGCGGGGAATTAAAACAAAATAAAAAAAATGTTTTTTTTTTAAAGTTCGACGATTTCAAAATCGCGATTTTTATATTTGAAATTGCATAACTGTCAAACGCGTGCTCCGATTTTGATGATTCAAACGTCAAAATATGAAAAATTTAGTGTAATTTTGAAACAGATTACAAAATTTTCTCGTTAAATTAACACAAAATGCACAAATTGCATTTTTTCTAAAGTTCGACGATTTCAAAATCGCGATTTTTATTTTTGAAATTGCATAACTGTCAAACGCGTGCTCCGATTTTGATGATTCAAACGTCAAAATATGAAAAATTCAGTGTAATTTTAAAACGGATTACAAGATTTTCTCGTTAAATTAACACAAAATGCAAAAATTGCATTTTTTCTAAAGTTCGACGATTTCAAAATCGCGATTTTTATTTTTGAAATTGCATAACTGCCAAACGCGTGCTCCGATTTTGATAATTGAAACGTCAAGTCATAAAAGATTTATTGTAATTTTAAAACGGATTATAAAATTACTGCGGGAAATTAACACAAAATAGACAAAATTCTTGTGTACTGCTCCGATTCAGGCAGCCAACATAATATTACGTGCATTATTATCCCTATTTTCAGAAAATGTGCTGCCAACTATTTTCGACTTATTGATCTCACTGTATGTAATTCCAAATAAATCTTCTATTCCCCTCAGATTGGATTTAGTACAACATTTAGGCAATAGATTCCGCCACTTTGGCTTTCCAACTTTAAAAATTTCCAAATTTGTCAATTGAATTCTGTTGGGACTTTGATTTCTGTTCTTAAAATTTGGCCCAAATAAGTGTAATTAAAAATAGCACATAATGCCAAGTGGAAACACAATTTTACCCGCATTCCCTTGCTCCCACTTCTTTCTGTCCAAGTTCCTCCAGTGCACGGGAGAATCCGAAGGTACCCAACGGCTGATGAAATCCGTGGCCACCAAATCCGTGTCTATGTCGGTGACCTGCCACAGCATTCCCACTATGCAAGGGCTGAAAATACGATTTTAGAACAGATTCGGGTTTTCCAGAGATGCGGCACGCACCTGCAAGCCGTTATGTAATTCTGATAGGAGCCGAACGGCTCGCACTGCGGCCCCAGATTGGTCAGCCGCACGCTGCTGCAGCCGAATAACAGGACGACGGCCTTCACCCGCAGCTTCAGAAGCCTCCTTCCGTCTATGTATTGGAAACCGTCACCGTGACCGTTGTAGCTGGAATAATTGAAACAAAACAATTAACTCTGTCGGTGTTATTCTTAAAAAAAAAAGTCAAAGCCTGCTATGTAGCTGGAATAATTCAAATAAAACAAATAACTCTGTTGGTGTAACTTAAAAAAAAAATCAAAACCTTCACAATATTAGTTCCATATGACTTGTATATTGACATGTGTAACCTAGAACTGGAATGACATGAATAAATTATTATTATTATTATTATTATTATTAATACTTGATTGGCTGTAGACAAGATTCTTATGCCAGGCTCAAATGGGCCAAAAAAAAAACCTTCATAATATTTTAAACGTGGTAAACTTTTGCTACAATTTTACATCAAAGAAATGAAGCAAAAAGTTAAGTTCGAGAAGACGTAAAACAAGATTCTTTACAGCTGCGACGGCGTGCGTGATGACTCATGGTAAGGTCGACGTAGCAGAGATCTGTATTACCATCTCTGCTACCTCGGCCGTAGCTATACGGTACTTATGGCTTATGGAGGAGGCTTCTACTTCTACTATGTTTTGTTAATGGCAAGTTGAGTTGCCGAAACTATAGTCAACAATAAAATAAAAATTTGTGCTATACCAACAAAGTGAAAGTGTTTTATTATATATACGGTACTTACCAATATATATCTGCAGAGGTGATAAGATCGCAGTATTCGTCGGTGCTGGGTTTCCTCGCGATGATGCTCTTCCAACCGGGAACCCAGTACTGGAAGAAACTCCTCAGTCTCCTCTCCATATTCACCAGGTCGAGATTCGGATTGAGAACGTAGGCGCCCGTCTTCGAGTCGCCCACGATTTTCAGGCCGTCGACGATGTCGCTCTCGTGCTCCTTGTACATGGCGTAGGTGAAGTGCAGGGACGGCATTCGCGAAACCGGGTGCTCCTTCAGGACGTCCACCATCTCCCACGGGACGGTATCGAGAGTCTAATGGATGTGGGTAATTATTTAAAAGAATCCACTTTGTAAATGTTGACATTACATTTTTTGTTCATTACTTTTAGGTTATATATAGTTGTGCTCCTCTCCACCCAAGCTAAGCTGGAGTATATACGTGTATATATATATCTCTCTCACATTTTATTCTCGCCGCAGTCGGCTTTGGTAGAGTGACATTTTCGTTGATTGTAAAAAAGTTACTAATCATTTGGTTGTCATTGCATTTTTTTGGTTATGTGTAGTGCAATGTTGCATTTTATAATATCCTTCATTCACATGTAAAAATGTTGTTTGACGTTTTATTAAATCAACAACATTACCATCAAAAATACAACATTCCAACACAAGGACAAAAAACACCGACTGCAGTGAGAATAAAATGTGAACAGAGTATACACTTACAAACCAAATTGCGAAAGGCTAGCAGTGTCTTTATGGCATACGATAACCAGATGACAAAATGTGTGTGATTTTAAAGATTTTCGGTATTTACTAAAATTGTTGGAAAATTCAAAATGTCATTGTTTACGTTCGAGGAGCACACACAACAATTTTTATGATTGAACTATGAAACACCCTGTATAAAGTGAGGATGTGCACCGGTGTCAGAATAAATTTTGTAAGCGGACACCGGTGCGAACCTGTTAACCTCTTCACGCCCAAGTCGCCACATGTGGCAACAAACAAAAACATTTTACAAAAAAAAAAATACTCCTTTAACGCCATCTATACATTTTTTTTTTCCATATTTCTTTGCATAAATGAGTAAGTTTGTAAAAGTGGAACAATATTTTGTAGATAAAGGTAACAACAACAGAAAAGTAATTTTTCAGGATCATCCTATAACCCAATCAAAGCTACATGGGCGCGAAATTGTTAAATGCATTTTGTGTACCTCTTCCACTATCAAAATAATCGGATGCCTTTTTTTGTGGCAGAACGAGGCGGACGTGAACGTTTTACGCATGGCCATTATCAGATTGACTTGTTCCTCTAAACTTATGTCGGGCATCGTGTGACAAACAGCGCTCTTCATGCTCTTCACGTCGAGGTAAGACTGTCCCATGGCGATGTATCGCAATAAGATTCTCGACTTTTGCGACACCTTTCCTTCCCTAAAAAATAAATTCATTCACACATGAAGTTGGCGTTAGCTGTCCATATGTATATAGTCAAAACTGTATACTCTATTCACATTTTATTCTCGCCGCAGTCGGGGTGTTTTTTGTCCTTATATTGGCATATTGTATTTTTGATGGTAATGGCTAAGTATGTTGCTAACCTATAATTTCTTTAAAATGATTAGACAAACATTCTTTGACTCAAAAATAATATTTATAACTATCAAAAATGATACCCTTGTGACATTTTACACTGTCAAATATTCCATTCTTTTCCCTGTCTCATATAACATTTTCCGAGTTAAAGAAAATATTTATAACCGTCAAAAATAACTTCGTGACATTTTAACTGTCAAAAATAACTTCGTGACATTTTAACTGTCAAAAATGACTGATGTATAAAGTTAGACATTTTCCACCGCAAAACATTCTTTGAGTCAAAAATAATATTTATAATTGTCAAAAATGCTACCTCTGTGACATTTTACACTGTCAAATATGCCATTATTTTCCCTGTCTCATATAACATTTTCTGAGTCAAAGAAAATATTTATAACCGTCAAAAATAACTTCGTGACAATTTAACTGTCAAAAATGACTGATGTATAAAGTTAGACATTTTCCACCGGAAAACATTCTTTGAGTCAAAAATAATATTTATAACTGTCAAAGATGATACCCTTGTGACATTTTACACTGTCAAATATTCCATTCTTTTCCCTGTCTCATATAACATTTTCTGAGTCAAAGAAAATATTTATAACCGTCAAAAATAACTTCGTGACAATTTAACTGTCAAAAATGACTGATGTATAAAGTTAGACATTTTCCACCGGAAAACATTCTTTGAGTCAAAAATAATATTTATAACTGTCAAAGATGATACCCTTGTGACATTTTACACTGTCAAATATTCCATTCTTTTCCCTGTCTCATATAACATTTTCTGAGTCAAAGAAAATATTTATAACCGTCAAAAATAACTTCGTGACATTTTAACTGTCAAAAATAACTTCGTGACATTTTAACTGTCAGAAATGACTGATGTATAAAGTTGGACATTTTCCACCGCAAAACATTCTTTGAGTCAAAAATAATATTTATAACTGTCAAAAAGGATACCTTTGTGACATTTTACACTGTCAAATATGCCATTCTTTTCCCTGTCTCATATAACATTTTCTGAGTCAAAGAAAATATTTATAACCGTCAAAAATAACTTCGTGACATTTTAACTGTCAAAAATAACTTTGTGACATTTTAACTGTCAAAAATGACTGATGTATAAAGTCAGACATTTTCCACCGCAAAACATTCTTTGAGTCAAAAATATTTATTACTGTCAAGAATGATACCCTTGTGACATTTTACACTGTCAAATATTCCATTCTTTTCCCTGTTTCATATAACATTTAGTCAAAGATAATATTTATAACTGTCAAAAATAACTTCGTGACTTTTTTTTTTAACTGTCAAAAATGGTGGCAAAATGCAAAATGCCAAAACAATAACCAAATTCTTAGTAACTTTTTTACTACCAACAAATATTTCACCCTACTCGAAGCGAAAATAAAACAAAACACACAAATTACAAACCAAACACTCACAAATCGAGCTCCTTCAGAACGCCGTCCAACTTCAAGTCCAGATCCTCCTCGAGGCCCGCGTCCGCGTACTTCCCGATCAGCAGAATCCTCCACTCCTTCAGCCACTTCGTCTGCACCACTTTCATGACATCCTGAAAACGGGCGGCGGTGAGAATTCATCTTTCGACGCCCCCCGAAGAACTCACCCTCATCCTCTCGTTGAGTTTCCTCATGTGCTCCGCGTAAGAGTCCTTCGCGTAGTTTTTCTCCTTCATCGTGGTGAATATCCTGTTGAACTCGTCCATAACTTCGATGCTGTTGCCCAGGTGATCTTTCGGGGCGCCGACCGTCACCGTGACGGGCTTCCGGCTGTTCTGCCCGCAATCGAAGACCGTTACGTGCACGGGATTCGTGTGCAGCTTCTTGTAGGAGAGCTCGAGCGTTTGTTGCATGTTGAACGACGGCGTTAATTGGACGATCGTCCATTCTGGTAGAGTTTAAAAATAAATTCTAAATCTGCGTTAGAGTGAGAACGTTTTAAACCGGCGCGGGGCAGTGCGTACGGGTATGGAAAACGGTGCAACATTTGCATTATTTATTTTACATATGATAATAATAACAATAAATTAAATTGTTTGAGGTTTTCCATGCCAAAATTTTGTGACACTGCTGAATTTCTGTTAGTTAGGTTATGTTTTAAGGGCTGCCAACTATTTTCGACTTTTTGATCTCACGGTACATATCGTATGTTCATTAAAAAAAAACCTCATGATTTTTTATTTTTAAAAATTTAAGTTGGCACACATGCTAGGAATCGACATACGAAACGCCAGATCGTTCTAAAAGTCACAATTATTATGTGGTCACAATGGTTTACAGCAACCAGCAAAAACGTTTCTAGTTGAAGTTATTTCCGAAATGGGACGGAAATTGTGTGTATTCTTTCGACGCACCTTTGGCAGAGTTACAGGAAGAATTTCCCAACGTTCACATTATTACGAAATGGGTAGTATTCTCCGTAAACCGGGAAGTGGTAAACCAGTCAGACGTACATAGGATGCTATTAACACAGCCCAAGGAATTTTGGAAGGTGAACCTACGTCTTCTCTGCGTCGTTTATCACAGAAAATTAATTTATCGGTAGGAACATGCCGCAAGTAACATAACCTCACTATGTGTTACCAACGTAAATTTAAAAAAATAAAAAATCATGGCACACTTGAGGTTTTTTTTTAATGAACATACTTTTGTACAAAACATCCAAAGCATTTTAACACGTTCGCTGCCGCCTCAATTGGGATTGCATATACACAAGTGTAAAGCCGGACGCGCTAGTGCGTCGGCGGCAGCCAACGTGTTAAAGTACAGAGTGATCCATCGAACAAGTTACACCATGAATAAATGCTGTATTCACTTGCTGGAGCCATTAATCGCCTCTTCTGAAACTTGAGCGACTGTCTTGCACAAGATTAAGCTCACTGCGCACCCTCACCCCGGGCTGGGTTAAAATGTCCGTGCTTCAGATTGAATTAACGCAAATAATATATCAAAACCCTCGTTTTTTTTTTCGCCAACCAAATAATTGTAATTACCTTTAGGCATCTCCTCCACCTTCTCCAGCATTCCCACGACCTCCTCGTCGATGTCGCGCTTCGGACACTTGAAGCAGAAATTATCCCGCACCATCGGCATCGTGCTGCAGGTGGTGTCCAGCGCGGACTTTTCGTAGAGGGCTGAGGCCCGAAACCTGAACGAGGGGCAGTGCGCCTCCATCAGGTGGTATATGCTGTGCAGCTCGTCCTCCTTCAGCTTCATCCGGGCCAGTTGCAGATGTGTTTCTGCAAAAATTCACATATTGAGAGCGGATTGTAACTTAACCTAAAATTACCTTTGTAAGTCGGGCCGGCCATGAAGTGGACGTTGTTTAATTCCTCCAGGATTTCGTTCAGGTCCACGCCGGCGTCTCTGGTTTTTTCTTCGGGGGGCTCCATTTTAAAAACGTGCGGATTGAATTTTTCAAAAACCGTTCGCTTTTGAAGTTTCAAACTTGTCTTTGGGTACATTCGTCAATACCTCGAAATTTTGAAAATTTAAATACCCGGTAATCTTCCAGTTACTGATACTAATGAATGAACTGAAGTAAACGCAACAACTTCAGACCAATATTTGCGACGTTGCCGGATTTCTTGTCTCACTATAACTGACGTAAAATAAAATAAAAAATTATTAAACTACTGGGGGTTAAACTACCAGTCGGTCAAAAGGGGGGAACTTAAACTAACCCTAACCTAAGCATAAGCACCTACCATTTGCAACCATTAACTTGCACACAGTATAAACACCAATAGTTTCAAATTATTGTAAAAGAAAATACCCAGATTAAAATAAGGAGACCTGACAACATACCATACCGTCCGCATGATTTTCGCGCATGCGTATTGTTTAGTATCAGTAACTGGAAAATTACCAAAAAACCTTTTAATTCGTAAACAATAAGTTTACATCTCATTTAAATCGATATCCAAATTTACATTGAGTTTTTCAAAAGAATTAATTTCAAACTAGTCTTTAAATACATAAGTTAATACCTCGAAAATAAAAAAAAACACCGTTTTATTTGTAAACAATGTAATATTATTAATAATTATAATAAAAGTTTACATCTTATTTTAATCGTTACACAAATTAACACTAAATTTTTAGAAACAATTAATTTCAATATTTGTTGAATGAGGTTCTCGTTTATCACGTGTTGAAACATTTTTAATATTAATGCCCACTTGCACCGCAGAACTTAATCATGATTAAATTTTAATCATGATTAACTTTAATCAGAGTATTTCTGTTGCACCGTCGGCTGATTAAGCATCTATCCACCACGGAGTATTATTATAGAGAGCACACGTTTTTCTAGGGATTTTCAGTTCTTTTTTGGTTATTTTACGTCGTTCTATTCAGAACAGAGGAAACAAATGCGCGGTAAATATGAATACTAAATGCTAACTAACGTATACTATTATTATTATTTCTTATTATTGGACGAGGTAAACAAACCAAAATTAATAAAATCATTAACCTCCAAGCCATCGATTTCATTAATCTGCTCAACTATTCCCAAATCCATCGTTTTTAATAACAAAGACAAAACAAAGGTTATTATTTTCAAAATCATCTGCCAAATGTAACTAACTTCACGACTATATTCGTCGTGAAGTTATTCGTTTTTGAGTTAATCGGCCAAAATCGGCTGATTAAATATTTGACGTTTCTTGGGGACTTTAATCATGATTAAGTTGCGGTGCAAGCCAATTCTCCACTAACCATTGATTAACTTTTTAATCATGATTAAGTAGCTGCGGTGCAAGTGGGCATAAGGGTTGTTAAAATGAGACACTTGCTCGGTTTCACAATTTTAAATTGTGAAACCAACCAAGTGCTTCATTTGAACAACCCTCAAAATCAGTGACGGTTCGCGGGTTTTTTTCTGGTACGGCCGACGAAAGAGAGGTGGTAATACAGATAGGTAGGGTCAGTTGCTGAGTCCGCACCTATCTGTATTACCACCTCTTGTTCCTCGGCCGTACCAGAAAAAAACCCGCGAACCGTCACTGCTTAAAATTAATTTCAAACTTGTCCTATTAATATAGTACAAATATTATATATCATGATTTTAAGATTATTACATTATCATTACTAAAATTGTTTTTTATATTTTATATATTGTACATATTTTTTATTTTATGTGTGTATTTAGATAGCTTATTGCTAAATAAATATTATTATTATTATTATATATGTCAATACCTCGAAAATTTAAAAATTTAAAAAACACCTTTTCATTTGCAAACAATGCAATATTACCAATAAATATTACAAGTTTACATTTATTCTTAATCAATATACGAAATAAAACGTTGATTTCTTGGTAAATCCAATTTTTAATTACCCTAAAATACAATTGGCGATTCTGGGATTTCACGTTTTGCAATATTGGCAGTCGTGTGCGAGGCATCTATTTTTGTTGATGTTTTTTGAAGAAAGTTTTTGGTCCACCGCAGTTATTTCAACGCTAAATCATGTCGAATATCTTGATAAATAACATATTCCAGTCCTTCCAGCAGTATTTGGACAAAGAGCAGGACATCCGAGAGGTGATTATCGATATTTAAGAAGCGCACTCGTTTTTGAGGTTACGCCTCGCACGCAAACAAACAAATCGATCTTATGATTTTCATTTCGTAAAATTAAACATTGATTCAGTTTGTGGTTATTAAGTGGTTTCTTGTAATTATTGCGCCATCGACTCTGCGGTCTGTTGAACATGGTTTGCGTGCTTCATTTACCCAGACATTGCATTGCAATCTAAAGCCGATGGATTTTAAGAAACATCGTTCTTGCTTTACAAAGGGCACCCAATTTTAGTGCACTAACACATGGAGTCTCGTAGACTCAAAATTAATTGTTATTTATTTAAGCTGATGATGCACTTTTATCGAATGATTCTTTGCAGAGATTTCGGCCACTATTAACCTCTTCACGCACAGATCGCCACAAAAAAAAATATAAAAATAATTTTCTTTTACCCCTTTAGCGCCATCTATGGAATATATATACAAACATCTTTATTAAAGAATTGTTACAATACAATCAGTGGCGGTTTCAAAGGGGGGCTAATCGGGTAATTACCCCCCCTAAGAATTTTTCGCTAAACAATTTTTATTGTTAAAAATTACCGATATTCCATATTCCAAACAAATAATATAACCGGTAAATTTTTCCAACTTTAAAACGTTGGAAATGGATAGGGAGATTTCATGGAACGGAAGCACCAGTTTATTTATCTTTTTTTTTATTTACCCCCTCTAGACTAGTTGGTTGGAAACGCCCTTGCATATAATAACTACTATGTTTTCCCGCAATTCTTAATGGACTATCGACCGGAGGAATATTTTATAAGTTTGCGGCTAATTCGTTTAAATCTTTTCAGGACATTCGAACCATCGTGAAGAATATCGACAACGACGCGCGGGAAATCGTCACCATCATGCAGGTGATGCACCAGGAGAACAGCATGCAAGAGAGTAATACTTCTTTTGGCTCTCAAGGAACGCGGTCCGATGCTTTTGTTTTTGTTTCAGTTTCGGGCAGCTGTCTGAAGGCCAGGGAGGTGTTCGAGAGGGTGCGTTCGGGCTACGAAAAGCTGGCCCTGATCATACCCGCCGGGCAGTACTACAGATACAACGACCACTGGCGCTTCGTCACGCAGAGGCTGTGCTTCCTGTCCATGCTGGTTGTCTACTTGGAGGCGGGCTTCCTGATCTCCAAGGAGACGACCGCTGAAATTTTAGGAGGTTTGTCGGTGTACATGATATTTTGTTTCGTCTCTTGTTTGGGTGAGCTTTACGGGAATCACGAGAAAACTTAGTTGCACTGTAAAGGTTTGAAAATGAAAAGCATCACATTTCTCATTTTAATGTGTGGCGTCGCCTGCAGCATGGAATCAAGTGACAAGCGACGCGGGAGAGGTTGCTAGGCGACGAGAGAAAAGGGAATCAACAAAGAGCACATTTTCCCCCTCGCACTGCACGACGCAACCAAAATGATTATTATCAAATTGTGATTTGTATATATGTAAATAAATCCAGATCACAATATAAACGACAAATGGTTTGAGGTTAGGTTTAAAACTGTCAACGAATCTGTTAAGGCGGGCGCAGGCTTTGTTCTATCCAAGCAGTTTTGCTCGTCCGGGTGAAACTGTACCGGTAAGAACAGCTATCATTTTTCTGAAACTATAGCGTTTTCCATGCGAATTTGAGCTTTAAATTTTAATAGAAGTTTTACTGCAATTATTTTATATTTGAATATTGACAGCTTACAAATTCATGTTTTTTTTTTTTTATAGTAAAAAGTGATGCAAAAGAAGGTTTCCATCTTGAATTGGAGGATTATTTAATGGGAGTACTGCAATTATCTTCAGAATTGGTAAGTTTAAATATTACGAGACGGTTATTAAAGGTGCAAATAAAAATAATCCACCAGAGGCGACATCTATTGTCAAACTTTGCACTAATTTGCTGATGAGACCAACGGATAATAATTTTAATCGCAAAGTAATGGGCGGATTTCACCATAAATACAGGGTGTCTCGTTTCGAGTGTGCCAAACAAAAACGGGAAGTAGATAACGCTATTCCAAGCAGAAAAGTGCAAGTAAACATATGTCCGATTTCTTATCGTAATCAAGATAAATAATCTTAAGATTCTTCGATCGTAAAATATTTTCAGAATAAATTTATAAGATTGCCATGAATTTAAACAAAAATATTTAAGCAGGTTAATGTTTATTTGACAGTTATTTATACATAACATATGTCCGATTTCTTACCGTTATCAAAATAAATAATCTTAAGATTCTTCGATCGTAAAATATTTTCAGAATAAATTTACAAGATTGCCATGAATTTAAACAAAAATATTTAAGCAGGTTAATGTTTATTTGACAGTTGTTTATACAAAAACAATAGATCATCCTGTCAGTTGCTGTCGGTTACGGCAAGTAAAATCCATCAGAAAATGGAATGTTTAGCCAATCTGTCTGATATTTCTTGTATAATTGGGAGGTGCTCCATCATGTTGGGACGACATCCAGTACTGCCTGTAGCACGCAAATGCTGAAATGTTCTTCTAAATACCGCTCTAGAAAGTGTCTGCCGATTTTTTACAGCAAGTAAAATCCATCGGGAAATGGAATGTTTAGCCAATCTGTCTGGTATTTCTTGTATAATTGGGAGGTGCTCCATCATGTTGGGACCACATCCAGTACATGCTGAAACGTTCTTCTGAATACCGCTCTAGAAAGTGTCTGCCGATTTTTTGCAGCAAGTAAAATTCATCAGGAAATGGAATGTTTAGCCAATCTGTCTGGTATTTCTTGTATAATTGGGAGGTGCTCCATCATGTTGGGACCACATCCAGTACTGCCTGTAGCACGCAAATGCTGAAATGTTCTTCTAAATACCGCTCTAGAAAGTGTCTGCCGATTTTTTACAGCAAGTAAAATCCATCAGGAAATGGAATGTTTAGCCAATCTGTCTGATATTTCTTGTATAATTGGGAGGTGCTCCATCATGTTGGGACCACATCCATTACTGCCTGTAGCACGCAAACGCTGAAATGTTCTTCTAAATACCGCTCTAGAAAGTGTCTGCCGATTTTTTACAGCAAGTAAAATCCATCGGGAAATGGAATGTTTAGCCAATCTGTCTGGTATTTCTTGTATAATTGGGAGGTGCTCCATCATGTTCGGACCACATCCAGTACTGCTTGTAGCACGCAAATGCTGAAATGTTCTTCTAAATACCGCTCTAGAAAGTGTCTGCCGATTTTTTACAGCAAGTAAAATCCATCAGGAAATGGAATGTTTAGCCAATCTGTCTGATATTTCTTGTATAATTGGGAGGTGCTCCATCATGTTGGGACCACATCCATTACTGCCTGTAGCACGCAAATGCTGAAATGTTCTTCTAAATACCGCTCTAGAAAGTGTCTGCCGATTTTTTACAGCAAGTAAAATCCATCGGGAAATGGAATGTTTAGCCAATCTGTCTGGTATTTCTTGTATAATTGGGAGGTGCTCCATCATGTTGGGACCACATCCAGTACTGCCTGTAGCACGCAAATGCTGAAATGTTCTTCTAAATACCGCTCTAGAAAGTGTCTGCCGATTTTTTACAGCAAGTAAAATCCATCAGGAAATGGAATGTTTAGCCAATCTGTCTGATATTTCTTGTATAATTGGGAGGTGCTCCATCATGTTGGGACCACATCCATTACTGCCTGTAGCACGCAAACGCTGAAATGTTCTTCTAAATACCGCTCTAGAAAGTGTCTGCCGATTTTTTTGCAGCAAGTAAAATCCATCAGGAAATGGAATGTTTAGCCAATCTGTCTGGTATTTCTTGTATAATTGGGAGGTGCTCCATCATGTTGGGACGACATCCAGTACTGCCTGCAGCACGCAAACGCTGAAATGTTCTTCTAAATACCGCTCTAGAAAGTGTCTGCCGATTTTTTGCAGCAAATAAAATCCATCAGGAAATGGAATGTTTAGCCAATCTGTCTGATGTTTCTTCTATAATTGGGAGGTGCTCCATCATGTTGGGACGACATCCATTACTGCCTGCAGCACGCAAACGCTGAAATGTTCTTCTAAATACCGCTCTAGAAAGTGTCTGCCGATTTTTTGCAGCAAATAAAATCCATCAGGAAATGGAATGTTTAGCCAATCTGTCTGATGTTTCTTCTATAATTGGGAGGTGCTCCATCATGTTGGGACGACATCCAGTACTGCCTGCAGCACGCAAACGCTGAAATGTTCTTCTAAATACCGCTCTAGAAAGTGTCTGCCGATTTTTTGCAGCAAATAAAATCCATCAGGAAATGGAATGTTTAGCCAATCTGTCTGATGTTTCTTCTATAATTGGGAGGTGCTCCATCATGTTGGGACGACATCCATTACTGCCTGCAGCACGCAAACGCTGAAATGTTCTTCTAAATACCGCTCTAGAAAGTGTCTGCCGATTTTTTACAGCAAATAAAATCCATCAGGAAATGGAATGTTTAGCCAATCTGTCTGGTATTTCTTCTATAATTGGGAGGTGCTCCATCATGTTGGGACGACATCCAGTACTGCCTGTAGCACGCAAATGCTGAAATGTTTATCTAAATACCGCTCTAGAAAGTGTCTGCCGTTTTTTTACAGCAAGTAAAATCTATCAGGAAATGGAATGTTTAGCCAATCTGTCTGATGTTTCTTCTATAATTGGGAGGTGCTCCATCATGTTGGGACGACATCCATTACTGCCTGCAGCACGCAAACGCTGAAATGTTCTTCTAAATACCGCTCTAGAAAGCGGTATTTAGAAGCAAATAAAATCCATCAGGAAATGGAATGTTTAGCCAATGTCTGATATTTCTTGTATATTTGGGAGGTGCTCCATCATGTTGGGACCACATCCATTACTGCCTGCAGCACGCAAACGCTGAAATGTTCTTCTAAATACCGCGCTCTAGAAAGTGTCTGCCGAATTGAAAATCGTCTTTGATATTCGCAACACAATTTCTGTCGCATAAACCATAAATATACACATCGGCATATTCGGAACAAAATTAACAAATTGGAGAAGCCAATAAGTTCGTATAAACAACTGTCAAATAAACGTTAACCTGCTCAAATATTTGTTTTTAATTCATGGCAATCTAATAATTTATACGAATAATTTGTAAGATTTTTTACAATTGAAAAATCGGGGCGGCCCGTTGGTGTAGCGGGTACAGGCGAGTGCTTGTGCCGGTTGGAGCGCGGACGAAAGACTTTTCTGTCGAGAAGTATTCGTTCGGGTCCGTGGTTGTTTGCATACGTCTTTCATTATTCGTTTAATTTATAACTTAAACATATATAACATAGATGATGGCTAATGGTCAAGCACCAAAGCCAGGCATAACGCCGAAAAAAAAAAAATCGAAAAATCTCCAAGCCTACTTATCTCGATAACGATAATAAATCGGACATATGTCTATTTGGACTTTTCTGTTCAGAACAACATTATCCACTACCTGTTTTCGTTCGGCGCATTCGAAACGAGACACCCTGTATATTCACTCCGACTCTTGAAAATTTATAATTCTCGACAAATTCCCACCATCCACAAACTGCCTTCTCGGTAAAATCATCCGAGTCGTCGTTTATTTCAAATCAATTACTTGATCATCTTTTAATTCGTTTTCAGTCGAGATTCGCGATAAACGCCGTCACCAGCGGCGACTACAACCGGCCCATAGAGATCTCCAAGTTCATGGCGGAGCTGAACGCCGCCTTCAGGCTGCTGAACCTGAAGAACGACTCGCTCAGGAAGAGGTTCGACGTCCTCAAGTACGACGTCAAGAAGGTCGAGGAGGTGGTCTACGACCTGACCATAAGGGGGCTGAAGCCGGGCTCGAAGCAGCCGCCTGCCGAGTGATCCCCCCCGACGGGGTAAACCCGACCCTCGAATATCTTTCGGTTTTATTTTTGTACCGCGCGCGAGTGCGTTTTTTAAGTTAATATAAGTTATTCCTTGTTGTACTCGTGTTGTTACGTTTCCTGAATCCGCTCCCGAAAATTGCCTTTTCAGGGTACCCGGTGGTGGTGCTTTTTTCTCTCGGCGAGTTTGTGGTGATAAAAACGGTGGACGAGGGACAATAAAGTTTCTTAAAATAATATCTAGAGTATCGTCAGCGCCATCCATTATTTTGTTATTCTGATAAGTACGTTGAGTGATTATTCATTGCCATTGATAGGAATAATCTTAAAATCATATCTAAAATATCGTCAGCGCCATCTATCATTTTTTATTCCAATAAGTACGTTCAGTGATTATTCATTGACATTTGACAGGAAGCGAAAAATAATCTTAAAATTATATCCAGAATATCGTCAGCGCCATCTATAATTTTTTTTTTCAGTGATTATTCGTTGACTTTTGACAGGAAGATGAAAATTACCTCTCTGCGTATTTAATTCTTCATTACTTGATTTAGAGAAACATATGTTTCCTTTAATTTAAGTCTCTGGCAAATGTTGGTTAAAAAGAATTTGGAAAAAATCACCATCACAATATTTTCCCTTATGGAAAAAGTAAAAGTTTAAATAAATTTACTGCAATTGTTTTTCCATTTTTTTGAACAACTTGAAAAATTTTAAACATCGGAAATAAATAAATCTATAAAAATTTTTATAGAAGCAATTAACTGATTATATAAATTTATTAAGTAAAATAACACTGAACATTTTCATAATTAAGAAGCTGGCGCGAAAACTATTTAAAATTTAATCAGGTACCGCGGGTAAAAGTTATCATCGTGATACTTGACGAGAACCGATCCTTTCGCATTAATCGTTGCATCGTGCCCAGGAAGCGGAACCATAGTGGATATGTCACCCAAGTGCTTGTTGCTGGAGGCGACGTCGCAGTAAAACATCTGCTTCCCTGAAACCCCGCAGTAATGAGAGGAGTAGAACGGGCAGTTGCTGAACGAGACCCCTCTCCCAAACTTGTGACCCCTGCTTCTTCCGCAGTACCGGTAGTTCAAATTCTCCTGGCAAATCTTCTCGACGTACTGCTGGTGGGTCCCGTGATATAATTGCTCGATCGTCGGGGTGTCCTCTCGGTCGAGTTTGTGCAGCTCGAAGAGCAGCTTCGTGTACGGATTGCGAATTTCGGTCACCGATGAGATCACTGAATTTCTGATGGTTCCCGTGAAGGAATAGTAAGCTTCAAACGTTCGTACGGGCAGTTCGTGGTTCGTGTAAACACTCCCGGTGCTGGGGATGTATTCGGGTAACTTCCAGGCGGTTAACAGATCTTCAATTAGCTTTGGGTTTTTTTTAACTTTTGCAGGCTCTAGGTCCTCCATGTTGATGACTATGCTGGGATCTGACTGCATGTAGATGTATCATATTTTGCATGCGAATGTAGGAGGGGGGAAGTCCCCTCTTTCAACCTCCTACGAGAATAACTGTTTTGCGTAGTTAGCGAAATGCAATCTATGCATTCGCGTAATCAGGAAGGCGGCATGAGGTTATTGATGACGAAGGGTTTTTTGTTATTTGTCTAGAGACCCTAAATACACTATTTCTCCTGCGTTTTTGCTTGTAGTTTGTGTATGCGAATTATTTTAATCGGTAAAATCATTTAGTAATTCTGAGCAAATTCCTGGAATGATCAATTTTGCACAATTTCGCTGAAATGCAAAATGTTAGTGCTGCGGTTTTTAAATCAATTCGTTGTAGAGGCTGAAAGACTTCTGGTCAATTGCCTGTTGAGGTCATTTGTAAACGCGTATTGCCTCTCGTTGTAGTTAGATTGTATGATAAATAATTCTTCATTCCCAGAGTGCACTTTTCAACGTCTCCAGTTCAAGTTTCGAATGCGACGCTATTGTGATTTCAATCAAGTTTAGCAAATAACATTATCAATAAGTCCACTGTTGCAGCTGATACACAAAGCAAATGCACATTTCGCAAAACGCAACAGACTTTATCCTTCTAGTCTGCAGTAAGATTAGCGACATGGAGAGAATCGAGAAGAATCCGGAGTTGATAAAAAAACTGCTGACCGCGTGTAATTTACCAAATTACACGCCCAGCGTCGACAGTGAAGTTGGCTACACCGAACGCGAGGTGGACGTGCCCTCGTTCGAAAATTACGCATCGTTCATGTCGATGATCAGGGACACGGAGATCCTATCGGTGACCGAAATTCTCAATCCGTACACGAAGCTGCTCTTCGAATTTCACAGACTCGACGCTCAAACGAACGTCCACCATCTGTACCACGGAACGCACTCGGAACACGTTGCGGGGATTTGCAGGGAAAATTTGAACCACCGGTACTGCGGAAGAAGCAGGGGCGTCAAATTCGGCCGGGGGGTTTCCTTCAGCAACTGCCCGTTCTACTCCTCTCATTACTGCGATGGTTCCCAACAGATGTTCTACTGCGATGTTGTTTATTCGAAAATATGCGATGGCGGCGCGTGCACTTCAATTCCCCGGCCCGGTTATGACGCTACAGGTAATCGATTACTTTCGGTTATCGTCAAGTACCATGACGATTCTTTCTACCCGAGATACATCATAAAATTCAAAAGATAGTTTTTCTTTTGCGCTTTGAAAAAATTATTTTTGTATCAATAAAATATTTGATTGTGTCAGTAATCTATTTATATATTCCCTATATTGTATATGCAATAAAAAGTGTGAAGTACGCGAAAGTATTGTTTCCATGACAATTTTGAATTTAAGATCCCCCGAGACATATAATTCAAATAATCTCGCAAAAATGCATTGGAAAGAGAAATTCTAAAGTATATAATTAGTTTCTATTTCATATTATATACACTGCTCAAAACAATTAGCGGGTCACTTATTTGTGCCTCCATAAAATTCAAACGGGAAATTACATGCAAATAAAATATTTAGGGCCGCTTTTACAATTGTCCGTTAAATTAAGGTTAACACTATCTCCGGATTAAGTGCGAAGATCCGCTTTTACAATGCCTAGTTAAAGCAGGGTTAGGGTTAAGAAGCAGATAATTCGCAGTTTTCTTATCCGGTGCTTGGAGCAGCAGATAAATCTCGGTTAACTCGCAGGCAATGCGCAGAGCAAGCACACGCACCATACCGGCATTATAGCGATCTGCAATCGGTGTTACATACAGGGGCCGTTAGAGGGCGACAAACTAGTTGCTAAAAAAACATGCATTCTGGCATATTTCTAGGTAGAATATTGAAAAGAAGCTCGAGGGGGTCAAAGGTCGCGTCAATGATTACTACAAACACAACCTTATAACCTTTCCGCAAGCAAAACGAAAAATGCCAATTCTATAAACTGCGCAACCGCATGTATCCGCAATGCTGCCAACGTTGGCGTTTCGGGAGAAAATCCACAGAACACATACTACCGTGGACAAAAAAAATGTCACCCCTAATTTGTCATGTGTCTATTATTTCTTATTTTTTAGTGTTGTGAATTTGACTTATGTAACCTTAATATTTGACAGTGACAGTAATAATTAGCTTAATAAATTTGTGTAATAAATTCTTCGAATCGTGCATTTCGTGGCCGATATACTTTCGTTCTTCCATTATAGGATGATTGAAACATTTTTTATCTGAAAATATCACTTTACTCAAAAATTGTCTTCTTGCCTCGGAAGATATTCCAGTGCAAAACCAATTCTGCTGTCCTTGTTAATTTGAGTCAATAGAGGTTTTCTTGCTGCGGCATGACAAGATAACGCACTTAACTTTAGATGTCTGCAAGCTGTTCGGGAACTTCCAGGAAAATTTGTTATGAATGCGGCATTTGTAGCATTTTCAAACGGATTTTCTATTAAATAGTTTATAACAGCATCATTTTCTTCATTATTTGAAACTTTTTGGCGGCCCAAACCTTTAATCTGCTCCATTCGCCTTTCATTCCTCCACATTTTTGAAATTGTTTGCACTGTACGTCTACCTACATTCAATTCAGCTGCTACATCATTGATATATTTGCCACATTTGACCTGCAAAGCAATTTGTGCTTTCTGTGCGTTATTTAAGTACGGCATATTCAATTAATGTTCAGATATCTATATGATTAACACATATCTGACAAGATTGACATTTGCCGGTTTGTCAAATGAAAAGTCATATTTACATTAATAAAATTAGGGGTGTCATTTTTTTTGTCCACGGTAGTACCTTTCGGTAAATTAAGGTTAACACTATATCCGGATTAAATGCAAAAATACGCTTTTACAATGCCTAGTTAAAGCAGGGTTAGGGCTAAGCAGCAGATAATTCGCAGTTATCTTATCCGGTGCTTGGAGCAGCAGATAAATCTCGGGCAATGCGCACAGCAAGCACACACACCATACCGGCATTATAGCGATCTGCAATCGGTGTTACATACAAGGGCCGTTAGAGGGCGACAAACTAGTTTCTAAAAAAACATGCATTCTGGCATATTTCTAGGTGGAATATTGAAAAGAAGCTCGAGGGGGTCAAGGGTCGCGTCAATGATTACTACAAACACAACTTTCTAACCTTTCCGCAAGCAAAACGAAAAATGCCAATTCTATAAACTGCGCAACCGCATGTATCCGCAATGCTGCCAACGTTGGCGTTTCGGGAGAAAATCCATCTAAGCGTTTGTAAAAGGCAGCGTACATTAACTGAGAGATAAACGATAGGATTAGTTAAAAAGGGTATAAGTTAACCATCATTTATCCGACGATTGTAAAAGAAAGAAAAAAAATTAAAGAAAATCAAAACCGATTTTTACTGATTTCTAGTCTTCGCAATAGAGCTTCTACGGCGAGAGACCTCTTAATTTTCTGCAGGACGACGCATGGGGTCACTGTATCAGACCAGACAATTAGGAATAGGTTGAGGGAATCAAATTTGAGGGCAAGACGACCCTTCCGAACACCCACTTTATGCTCTGCACAGATGAATCAAGGTTCCGTATTACTCGTTGCGATGGCCGAGTACTTGTTTACAGATGCCCAGGAGAACGCTTACTTCGTAACGGAGAAAGTAAAAATTGAAAAATTTTCTCGTACTTCGTAACGGAGAAAGTAAAAAAATCATATTCAAGAATGCGCAACTATTTCGAACCAACGCGAAATCATTTTTTTAAGTTGGTAACCCTAAAACCGCTGTATCGCAAAATTTCCGCCAGATGTCGGTAACGCGGAATTACAGATAGTCGCCGACCCGTGTTCGTGAAAGTGAAAACAGATGGCTGTTAAAAGGCGAGGTCGTTCGCAGCTCCACGTGTATAATGATGTCACTTCCGCGTCGGCAGCGCCGCGGTGTGCGAGCGGGAATTACCTGAAGCTCGCCCCGTGCCCCACCACCGGACGGTAGTGCCCGCAATTAATAACATAATCAGAATAAATACGGAATGTCACGCGGATCGGTCCACCGGCGATAATTCCGAATAGAAAACCGTCCTTTCCGGAGACGTTTCGGGCACGGGAGCAATTTCCAAGTGGCACTTTCGGTGGAAATGTTACCTTTAAACGTCATCGGCAATCCTCGTGCGGCGCACGAAGGCCTCTCGCGGAGGAGTCAAAACAGGTCCTGAAACACATTCCCGGCCGATTAAATGCAATATACGGGCGTGATCGTCGCCCCCAATAAAATATCCGCGTCCCCCGGACGTCGCCGCGCGATTTGTTTGGTGTTGTTATGGTGTAAATGGATAATTTCGTTAAAGTCGGCATGAATGAGTACCGCGGTAGTCAGTGCGTGTTCGCTTCCCGCGCACTGCACGTTCCTAGTAAATGGTTCCATGGCAGAGCCGCCATGATGGCTTTCTGTAATACACGCTCAACATGGAAAGTTTCAAAGTTGTTTTACTGTATTTGTGACTGAGTGAGTGCAAACAAAAACAATGGGAACGTACTAGGGAACACGAATAATCGTTTAGTGTCCGTCTTGGACGGCCCGCGGCCCGGGAAAGTCCTTTTCAAGGATCATTTTATGTTGGCCTTGTCGTGTCTTTACGGCTGTCAACAAAGATGTCCAAGCTTTCATTTAGGGCGAGGGCCCTGGATGCGAGCAAACCCATGCCCATTTACATGGCTGAGGAACTCCCGGATCTTCCTGATTATTCAGCGATCAACCGGGCGGTTCCTCAGATGCCATCGGGAATGGAGAAGGAGGAAGAATGTGTAAGTTTCCGATCCGATTCTCATGACATGTAAGCGAGCCTTAGCGTAGAGAATTGACGTCCATCTTGATTTTAGTTCGCGCTTACACGCGCAACCGGCATATCAATATTTCAAAACATTTATACGACCGATAAACACGGTACACACTCTGATTGCGAACGATTTACGCCCGATATTTCGAGTTAGGGCCGCTCGGACGCCGAAACTCGGCTGTCAACGCCGGTTTACTGTCACCGCCTGTTTTTATTTACATCCCACCGGCGTGACAGCCCCCCGAATTCGTTGCGGCCACCGAAATACCCCCTCGCAGCTCACAAACTACCACCCTTTTGCATATTTTGTGCGTGACAATTCGTTGACAGTACATGCATGTTTGTTTACGTTGCGGATGGTGGTTCGTGCACAGCGAGCCACCCCGAAACCATCGGTTGAATTCTGTTGATCGCACTGGGTAAAATAAGTCATTACAACCGTACAGCTCAAATTGAGAGCGAAATACATTGTTACAATACAATTTGAGGTTATGTCAATTGTGTACCTGCTAACCCTGTAATAAACAAGCATTATGAGATTATAAATTTAATTAATATTACTATAATTAAGCTATATTATACATATAGATTACAAAAAATAGTAATACTGTCACCGCCTGTTTTTTTTATTTACATTCCACCCCGACGTGAATTTGTTGCAACCACCAAAACACCCCACACTCGCCCTTTTATATTTTTTGTACATGACAATTCGATAAGAATACATGCATGTTCGTTTACGTTGCGGACAGCGGTTCGAACACAACGAGACCATTGGTTGAATTTTATTTATCGTGCTGAATAAAATGCCATTATAACCAGCAGCGGCTCGTGGATGTTCGGCGGTGGGGCAGCGGAAGAAAATTTGAACTAAAAAGCGCCGAATTATTTGCTTCCTCAATTAGAGTAAATAGTGCAGCACGAGGGGCATCTTTGTCTTAGCCTTCCCTACGGAAATCCACGAGCCGTCGCTGATTATAACCGTACAGTTCGTGTTGAGAATGAAAACAATGTTAATTTGAGGTTATGTCGATTGTGTATTTTCTAACCCTGTAATAAACTAACATTTTTACGAGATTATAAATTATACTATTGCCATATTATACAGAAAAAGTATCAATATTGTGTATTATTTAATAAATTGTTTGTTTTCAACTTTGAATATCTTGGCTGGAAAAGAGTTCCGAAAATTGAAATTATTGTTCCAACGTCATTTACAGCAGTGATGAATTCAGACGTGTCTTTCCGGGGGTATTTCAGTTATTGGGATGAAGGGGGTGGTTGTGTGGAAAAAAGACAGTGAAGACCGTATTTTTTTTATTCACTTATTATTTGTTGGAAAAAAGGGCGCATGAGCCACGTGTCGGATTGTAGGTTAGGGATCGTTGGACAAGTAAGTCCTGACTTGATCAGTTAAGCTGTGGGCCACATGTGTCTCGCCAGGCTCGAAAGGCTTAAAGAAAAAGGTTTACAAATCCACACAAAAAACCACAACACAAATGTTGCAATCGGGGAATTTGTAGTATTTCAGAGCTGCAGCGCTTCCTCAGCAGGTTTTAGGTTCACTTTTCTAGAAAACTACTTGACCGATTTTTCTGAAATTTTGCAGACATATTCCCACCTACAAAATAAGCATTTACGGCTCAGGAATTAAAAAAAAATGTTAATTGGATTCAGAATTATGACGTGAAAAGTTTTCATGTTTTTTTTCATTATCGTCACGTTTTGCTTCATTTTTTCTTTTTCAAGCGAACCATAAAAATGAATGGTTAAAGGTGACATGTATGATAATGTATAACACGTAAAAGATCACGGGGGCACAGCGGTGAACCACCGCAAACAACCAAAAAGGCGAGATTGCATCTGCAGATTTCAAGGGTGTCATCCATTAAAAACTGTTGCCGCCGGGCAAAACGATTGCTGTTCGCAATTAATGAAATTGAGCCAGACAATCCGTATAAAGCGTCTGGGAATTGGTAAACCTCGAGAGTGTCGTCTTCCACCGTTACGACGCATTGACCACTCGGAACAACTTGCTTAGCCCTTAGCGGCCACACTTCACTCCTGCAACGTTGCAGCCATATGGGGTACTTCAATACCCCACACAAAAAAAAAAACGATCTTAAAATTTTCTTATGCTATACTGGGTGCTGTAAAAATGGCGGATTAACTCAATGGTACGTTGTCGAGGATTACTTCGAGAGTATGGAAAAAATAATTAATGTTATGAAGATTTTAAGCAATGAAATAATTTACACTAAAGTCTTCATATCTTTGAAAAAATACAATACCGATTTTTTTAATTATTTTTTCCATACTCTCGAAGTAATCCTCGACAACGTACCATTGAGTTAATCCGCCATTTTTACAGCACCTTGTATAACGTTGGGAGAAAATTCATGGACAGTAGAGGAGAACAGCGGGTACGGGCCCAGGAAGTGCTCCCGGAAGTTGCAGTTTCCGGTTGCGGTTATTCCAAATCAGGTAGCTGTTACTAAAAAAACAGCTACCTGTCTTTAAGAAACAGCTACCTGTCTTGGAATAACAGCTGCCTGTTTTTTTAGTAACAGCTACTTGATTTGAAATAACCGCAACCGGAAACTGCAACTTCCGGGAGCACTTCCTGGGCCCTTACCCGCTGTTCTCGTCCACTATGGACCATCATTAACATGTTCTTTTACTATATTTACAGTTTGGAATGGGCTATATTTTGATTTCAGCCTCAAAAAAATATATATGGGCAAATACGACACAAATGGCATCTTTTGAAAAAAAAAATCATAACTCTTTTAATGTAAAAAATAAAGGGCTAAAATTTTAGATTCTCGCAGAATATAGATTTAACTTTCATGAAAAAATGATGCTGTGGATGTTTCTTTGAAAAAGTAAATTTATTTCGCAAATTTAAGGCGAGTTAGTAGTTTAATAAAAAAAAAAAAATGACTTATGGCTTCTGCACTTTTTGTGATTTTTTTTTACATTCAATTTTATACTGAGGATAATGGGACTTTCTGCAAATTAAAGGGCATATATTGTAGTATTAAAATTATTTTTTATTCGTGAAATTACTAAATTATTTTTGTCCTTCAGCGGACATTCAATCGGAGCGTGCAAAGATTTGCAGCGTTTTTCGGTACCGGATGAATCTGGAATTCCGGTTTTCCGAAATGGAAAACAAAACGAGGACCTTAAAATGTATTCAATTTTGCAGTCCCTTATGAATGCTTTTCGATTTTTCGATTCTGAACAAATTTTGAGTTGTAAATTTTCGGATTTAAATGGCTCAAAAATATACTTATAATTTGAAAATTGGAAAAAGCATTTGAGAGGGACCACAAAATTTAATACATTTTAAGGTCCTTGTTTTGTTTCTAGATTCTGGTACCGAAAAACGCTGCAGTCTTCGCACGCCCTGATTGGATGACCGATGAAGGATAAAAATAATTTACTTATTTCATGCATAAAAAATTTTAATACTACAATATATGCCCTTTTATTAGCAAAAATTCCCGTTATGCTCAGTGTAAAATTTAATGCAAAAAAAAATCACAAAAAAGTGCAGAAGCCATAAGTCATTTTTTTTTTTTTAAAGTACTGACTCGCCTTAAGATAAGAAAAATTACCCCACGCTCTGAAATTTGTCACGTGTGGCGCTGCCGACGCTAAATTATTTCGAGTATGTATAGCATGAGAAAGTTATATTGGTCTACTGTCTGTAAATGTTTTCATAGATTATGAATGTTTAAATTACGATTTAAATTACCACTTTGGTTGCGCCACCAGTTGAATACGGCCGGCCAGACTGCCGGCTGCCTGGTGTCTCGGCTGGTTGCTTTACTTGGTGGCGGGATCCACCATGGTGTCGCCACTGGTGTCGCCACCATGGTGGCCTGGTGTGATAGAGCCCTTAGGCTCAACTGGGATGTTTAGCTTTATCTTCCTTCACGGGATTTAGCCCCTTCCGATTATCATTTATTCCAGCCGCTAAGGAAGTATTAACGGGAAAAACTTCAAGAATGAAGAAGACCACCTGGATTGGTTTTTTGCCGATAAGCTCCAGACGTTTTACACGGTATAGTGAAGTTGGCGGAAAGATGGCAAAAAGTCTTAAAGATGGCCAATATATCGTCCATTAAAATGCATCTTGTGTGTTAAAAAATTGTGATTTATTCCACTCTAAAAAACCGAACTAACATTAGATTGGTAAATTAATATACAGGGTGCCCGGATGTCGTAGGGTCAACATGGGAAACTTCTGTTAGATTACTAAAAATTTGCACCAATAATATTGGTTTTATGAAGTGCCAATGAAAGTGTTTAAACCTTGGGTGGCAGGGAAGTTACGGTAAATGAAAGAAATTGGTAGATTTTGTTTTTATTTTTTTTTAACAAGTGGGCCATGACTAGTGGGATTTTGGGGTGGATTCTTAGGGGGTTCTCGAACCTGCACCTTTTTGCTAATTTGACCCTCCCTCTATCTCTTCAAATGCAGAAGTTGTCCCTACGAAATTCGGGCACCCTGTATATTATATGCTTTATTTGAGTTATGTAAACCTTTCGGTATTGACAACAACAAACATATTATTATTATTAATCATTTATGTTTGTACAAATTTCCGTGAGATTGATAAATTTCATCCCGTGGTAAAATCATTTTGAAAACTGTCTACACTTTTGTGTATTGGCGCCAGAGAGACTTTTTCATTTGTATCTTTTCTTTTCCTATGGTGCTACGATCACCGGTTTTACATGCTCAGAATAACTATTCTCAAGATAAATTCACTCCATCTTTGGTCTATGCATGTAATGCGCTTCAAATAAAGATGAAATAAATTTGATCCTGAAATCATTCGGTCCATGTAAAACCGGGCCTTGGTGTTAATTTTCGTATCGTATTTCGATGGTGTTGGCATTGTGTTTTAACACCCCATTACATTCGGGTCTTAACCCTTTGGGTTCCATGGGTTGTTGGAAGCACATGGTCGAAAAATGCTCAATAGCGTTTGTTTTTATCGTTCAGTACGCGAGCAGTTACACGAACATGTCTGGATGAAATTAATTTTCGTTGAACGTTGTTCGCCAAGAAGTTCGCTCAGTGTTCCAGTTTTATCGGTATCAAATAGACATGTCTTGTGCTGATGAAACGGATCAAGTTTGAACCCAAACCATGTCCTACCGTATATTTCATCCCTGCCCATCCCAGAGATTTTATCATTTTCTCTGGCTTTTGTCGTTCGCGTCGAAATTGAGCCAAACGAGTGTTCATTTTTCCATCAACTTCTTCGCGGTAACAATCCAGTTCTTTTGCCAAACTTTCCCACGCATCACTCTTCTTTATTTTATTCCTATAGTCGGTTATTTTGACGTTCCACAACACTTCTTTTCCCCGGTAGCTTTCTATAAGCGTCAGTATGCTATCATCCGTCCACTCCATAATTTTTCGTTTTGAAATTGATGCGAACAGTTTCATCGTCTACACCTGACTGAGGTTCGGCGAGCATACCCTTTAAAGTCACCGGCAACTGGCTGGACTTTTGGCGAACTCTAGACGAACAGGGTAAAATCCGTTAATGTTCGCGAGCACCGGTGGATACGCACCTTTAAAAGTGATGGCTCGCAAGGTGACTCATGGTACGGCCGAGGTAGCAGAGGTGGCAATACAGATGGGTAGGGTCGGTTGCAGCGTGACCATACCTATCTGTATTACCACCACCTCGGCTGTACCATGAGTCACCCCACGAGCCTTCACTGGTACTTAACCAACATAATTTTTGCTATCACAACTATTATATTGAAGTTAAATACAGGACGGGCGTTATAGGATGGTGAGAGACTTGGATGCGCAGCGGTATCTTACTGCCGCTAAATTTAAAAATTCTCAGTGGCGGTGAGCTATCATTATTATAAATATTTGCTTGGTAAATCTTGATTAAAATGGTAAATTAATTATTATAAATTTATACCACGTTCTATTAAATATTGCGTTTTCACTTCATTTCATTGTAACACAATGACTAAAAAAATTATTCCCTATGTTACACTTCTGTTCGCCGTGCAGCACTTGTAAATCTACCGAACGGCGGGGTTATTAGGGGTATTCACCTTTTTCGGAAATGCGTTAGTTGATTGTCAACGATCGTTGTGAACGTTAAACAATTTTTATTGCGAAATGGCAAGCACAATAGTGATTCGCAGCCAGGCGTGCAATGTATTAAATTATTTTAAAACTTAAAACCGATTGCACCTCAGCAGAAATTAAAGACATTGTGTCGAAGGCGATGGGTGTATCAGTGCGAAGTTTAGAAAGAAAGTGAGTGAGGGAAGCAATCCACCTGAAAATGGACCCATATTTAAGAGTCCTAATAGAAAAGCGTGTCCACAAGTGCTCAATAAGGGAATTAGAAGACTTCATACGACACAATGACCAAAAAAGTATTCCCGATGTTACGCTACTGTGCGCGAAGCAGAAACTTTTCAGACGGTAAACGGCACATTCGGGCTGCGCCGTTCCTCACCATCCTGTAATGTCCGGCCTGTATATTCCCCATCTCTGTGTTGACCTTGACTTTCGATGCCATAAATTCAAAATTCATCAGGACTTTTAAGCGTGGCCTTCAAGATCCCCCATCACGGACTTTAGTTATGTTTGCTTTCATATCTCCTCTCGTATAGTATATATATATATATATATATTTGATTATGCTCCAGTTCTTTGATGTAGTGTAGAGATGGGTCTCTTTTCCACGAGTCTACACAAAAAATGATCATCACTAAGTATACTCGAGCCTGGAGGTACTTGGCATGCGAGGGAACTTTCTCTCACCACCAATACCCAGGATTCATTGATGCGAGGTCTATCAGCAAACACTAATGTTTACATGTGGCATTGATGCTATTTCAACGGTTCTTGTTGCTTTGTTTTGGGACTAAGCTACGCTCACCTTTTCGGTCTTCGATCACACTTCATAATTACCGGATGTGCCACTTTTGCGACTATAGGCAGAGATTAATATTTTGATCGATATCAAGTTGTGGAGATATCGACATGTGAAGGAAGTCCCTTCTCATATGTATTTCTTCCATGCCTATTTTGTCGGACCAATTTGTATCAGTCGACTTTCAATATTCATTAAATTCCAAAAGCGATTGCCAATGATTTAATCCCTTAATGACCAAAGAGTTTTTTGCTCAATTTATCACTCCACAAACAACATGTTTCTTTGTGACATAATAAACCAAAGTGGAGTCCATGAATTGAAATGCGGTGATTGCAATGCAATATATATCGGAAAAACGGGAAGATCTTTTAAAACAAGATTCGAAGAACATGGAAAAGATGCAATTAATCAAAAACAAACAACCGGGTTATCGAAACACTGCATTGCTTTGAACTACTACATTTTAGTAATAAGCTACTTTTTAGTTCTTTAATTTTCGCATACTGTTGATGTATATATACGTTTTGACTAAATGCCGTTGCTGTTGACGTTCCAGGCCAATCCAACGCCGCACACAGGCACGCGAGGCCGCAGCGAAAGGGTTAAATAAAAAAAAATTACGGATTACCACGTAACGATCACAATCATCCTCTTCGTTGATTTAAAAAAAATTTGGTTTGCCGTAACAAATTTGACTTCGACCCTCGAGCCTCTTTAAATGAAAAAATTAATTACCGATTACCACACGACGATCACAACTATCCTCTTCATCGATTTCAAAAAATTCTGTTGCAAAGCATTTGTGTTTAAACATGTTAAGCTTGCAATTCTGCACACTCTAAAGTCTACTTTACCGATAGCGCCAAAACTACACTTGCGATCTCAATAAATACGAAACTTTTGGTTTACCTTGCGCCACCGAAGTTGGGATTTGCTGAAAACACCGCCTGCAACTCTTCAGGACTCGTGGTTTCGGCGAAATACCTCTTGCACAAAAAAACAATTCACACCAGCTTTTATTTTCATTTTTAAAATTGCACAGACTACCTGATGTCGGGCCGGAAACAAATCACTGACACCGGTGTCAGAAATTCAAAGATATGCATATAAAAGTAAATTGCATTTCTTGGATAACTTCAATTAGCCGTTGATCTTAGGGGATTTTTTGGGGCATGGCATGGGCTTTAATAATTTTGAATTGAAATATAAATATAGTAATAAATGAATTTTCACGCTAAATGGATAACTCTGATGTGTGTTTTGTGAATAATTGCATTTCTTGGATAACTTCAATTAGCCGTTGATCTTACGGGTTTTTTTTCGACATAGCATGCTCGGGGGGGCTTTAATAATTTTGAATTGAGATATAAATATAGTAATAAATTAATCTTCACGCTAAATGGATTACTCTGATGTGTGTTTTGTAAATAATTGCATTTTTTGGATAACTTCAAGTAGCTATTGATCTTACGGGGTTTTTTGAACTTATACTTTTATGTAGCATGCAGGGGGGGCTTAAATTATTTTAAGTTGAGATTAAAATAAATGAATTTTCACACAAAACGGATAAATCTGATTTGTGTTTTTTCTAATGAATGAAAATGACATTGTTATTAGTTTTTGCGTTTAAGCCCTGACCAACGATGACTTTCTAATATTATTGTTTTGCCTGTCGATATTCTTTTTGTTGGCGAGGTTTCTTCACCCTTAATCCTTTAATTGGTCCTTCCAATTCTTGTGCTTTTCTCCACATGTTTTTCCCTTTTTCTGCAAGATTACTGTGTCCCATGTCTGCTTTCTTTTTCGTTTTGTTTCGCCTGTCCGTATTATTTCTGTTGGTGTCGCTTCTCCACCTTTAATCCTACCCCTAATTACACCTGAAAGTCCCTACCTATAAGTTTGTATTTTTTCAACAAATTCACTCGGACTCGAAAGAGTCGAAACTAAAGTCGATTGTGATGTAAAAATTAACAATACACAGCGGTATAAAACATAGAAAATTGTGGTCCAATTGTGATATAAAAATCATCAATAATACAGGACGGCATATGTAAGTTGGCCAGACGCGCAGAGAGCAAGCGAAAGCTCTCTCTCTCTCTCTACAGCCGGCCGAGTAATAAGCAAGCATATATTCTTCGCGTGCAACTCTATCGGGCGCTCTCCTCCACATAATTGAATGTACCAGGCGCGCGAACTCTTCACGAAATCTATCGAGAGCGCCCTTCGAAGGTTCCGCCCACAATTTTGCCACTGCGCAATGGCAAGTTACTTTTGCCGTCCTGTACACACTGGTATAAAACATAAAAGATTGTGTTTTATTCATCACTCGGTTTTTTGTTCTGTAAGTTGCATTCAAATCGAAGGATTCCGAAATACCTTTATGCATCTCGTTTTACAACCGCCAATAAAACTATTGATAAATCGAAGGATTCCGAAATATCTTTACAACCGGATTGATTTGCACATTGCACACTTCCAGCGAGCGCAATGACACGCCGCCTAATGGATTCTAATAATAATTTACAGCCCGCGCTCTGGGGAAACAAGTGCGAAATGACTTTGCGCAATTTTACGATCGCCACGCAAAACAATGAACTCTGCTCTGCGAGTAAAAGTAACGAGGAACCTTGATTTTTTTTCTGCGTTTATTGCAAACGAATTTCCGGAAAACCATTAAAAAAACAACTAGGTTTTAAATAAAACACACTTTTATTTAGTTAATATCACACTGTTTATTTAAAAGTGTGTTTTATTTAATTAAAATTGTATCACGAAGTAAGTGCCGCCAACCTCAATCAGTCAACTAGGTTTTAATGATTGTATTTGTCCAGCTTAGCCCAACTGTCCATTGACTTTTTGGTCGTATCCAGGCTCTGTATACTATTTTATTTTTTGGCTATAAAATTTTAACTTTTTATAAAACAACGAAGGGGTATAACAGCCATTATAGTTAGAAAACCGAATTTTAGTAACGGGTGTGCGGCTTGTCCTACCAGACCCAAGCCGCACACCCGTTACTTAAATTCGGTTTTTTATAAAACATTATCTGCACCTAAACCTGACAGTTTTTCTGGCCATTTGCCATTTTCTTTAAATAAACAAATGTGCAGGTACTATTTTAAAAATCTGTATTTTTTTTTTACACCAGTGTTAAGAAATAATTATTTTTTTGGCTCACTGTGTATATATATATTTGTAAATTTAGGGTATCCGTGCACTACAATAGGATTTGTTCTGTAACCGGACATCCGTCTGTTAGGCAATAAATTATTTTCATTAAACTCATTACGCGTGTAAAATTTCCATGTTTTGATTTTTGTTTTTTTTGTCTCCACGTGCAATCTCTGTAGAAACCTTGATGTTCTATCTATAGAGTTCAAGTTGAAGTTTGGACGTTTCCGACTTGGTGGGAAAGTCTGGTGAATTCCCGTAACGGCGTAACTTATTTCAGTACCGTGGACGGCGGCCAATTAATATATCGAGGAAACTGAGCGCCTTGCCAAGAGAGATTTCATTATACAATTCATCGTCGGGCCGGAACTTTTAGAATGTATATTTTCGGTCCGTTACTACATTGTTTTCACGCCGTGAATTCACTCCGTACGGTGGCAGTTGATTTATTGCCGTCGTTACTATTTTTTTGAATCCGACACATTGTCACGCTGTAATTTGGAGTGAAATACTTTAAACTTTAAAATAATTTAAAAAAAATAAACAACCTTTATTGGCATAATTAAAACTAATCCATATATTCTTCTACAGGGTGTAGTGGAACAAAACGGAACGTAGGATTTTCAATGTTAATTTCTTAATAGTGGAATATTATCTTCCCTGATCATTTTAGAAGAAACATGTAAATAAATGTTTTGTAGAGTAAAAATTCCTGCATGCAGTCATGCTATGATTTATTTTTTAGCGTTCATAAAAACCCTAAAAAATGATAAAATAAAAATGATCATTTTCACGAAAGTAATGGTTGCCATGAAATTAAACAAAAACGGTGCGCTGTTGATTTGTTGGCTTCTGTCAAACGTATTGAACATTTCATAACTGTTCACAAGTCTTTTCATTAAAAATATATTCTATTCAAGAAAAAGTTCAAATTGTGAAGTGGTGCTATGCTGGTAGCAGTTTTCGTGAAGTGCGGGTCATCACGTTGTAATATTTCTTGGTGGCACTGGTATTTGCACGAGTGAAAATGATGCAAGAAAACGAAATGTAGCCTGAATATATTTCGTTTTCTTGTATTTATCTAATGCTTTCTGCAACAAGTAAAGTTGTTTCTAATTTGAAAATACCTCTGGGTAGTCGTATAGTGAATTGCACACTTGTCTTAAGCTTATGTTTGGATCTTCTACTACAGAAGACCATAAACTCGCCATCCTTCTCATTTATTTGTAAGCTATTCTGCTCTGCATTTGATGCCCTCTTAGAATTCCGTAATATTGAGCCAGTCGTTTCAAATTTATGATTCAACCTTTAGATCATTGCATTGGAGGGTCGGGATAGTTGACGGCAAACATATCCCCCACTTCACGAAAACTGCTACCAGCGTAGCACCACTTCACAATTTGCACTTTTTCTTGAATAGAATAGATTTTTAATGAAATATTCAATAAATTTGACAGAAGCCAACAAATCAACAGCGCACCGTTTTTGTTTCATTTCATGGCAGCCATTACTTTCGTGAAAATGATTTATTTGATCATTTTTTTAGGGTTTTTATGAACGCTAAAAAATAAATAATAGCATGACTGCATGCAGGAATTTTTACTTTACAAAACATTTATTTACATGTTTCCTCTAAAATGATCAGGGAAGATAATATTCCAGTATAAAGGAATCAACATTGAAAATCCTATGTTCCGTTTTATTCTACTACACCCTGTATATACAAATATTCTTCTCTCCTTCACCTCCTGTCCTCCTTCTTTTAAACTTTAAAATAAAATTAGTTTATAATAATAATACGTTTATTTCCCAACAGATCGTGGAATGTAATTACAGGGAAAAAAAGATATAAATATAACACATAGTCTCGTTTCGGGTGTGCCAAACAATAAAAGGAAGTAGATACCCTAAATAAATTCAATTATTTTGATCAATAATTTAATTTTTTTTTTATGATCGATTGTTTGGGAATTTGTTTTCGAAGCAAAATTTCGTGGAATGCCCTTATCTTCGTTCTTATTAATCGCCGGCTGATGTAAGAGCTCGGGAATGCTTAGATTTGAAGTTTAATCAACAGCCCGTAAATATTTGTTTATCTGCGGTGCTTTAAATAAGCAGCTTAATGCGCTATTGTGAGTAATACGCTTATTGTGTAGAATTTCCGTGATTCATTCACTTGTTATTATCTCGAGATAAGGAACGATTTTACCAGCGCGCCGGTCATACTTCAATCACCTTCATTATACTACAACTGTTGCGTTGTGTAAGCGAGATGATGATGATTATAATAATAAAAATCTTTATTCAGCAATATTTCTATCTAATATACAGGGTGTTTCAGAGATCTGGGAACGGTCAATCACGTGCTTGTTTTTCAAAATTTCGAAAAATTATGATATGATAATCGCCGAATACAAGAAAACTATTGAGATTAGGAACAGGGAACCCTCATACAATCTGAAAGATAATTAGATTCTACTTAAGAATACGTTACCAAATACAGGGTGTGCAATTTGAAAAAACGAAGTTATTCAACTTTATAAGTTGGGTTTTTCTACCGCATTTTTTTTATCAACCTGTATAATTTTTTGTATGAAATCATGGTTGGCTCTATAGTTCGAACCTTCAACCAAATAATTGAAATGATTTTAATCGTTCAACGTCAATCACTGGGGCAGAAATAAAATTTCACCCGGACCATGCATTTCAACAAATCTTCAAATATTTCGAAAACGGCAAACAATAGGTATAGGGAGTATTAAAGTAACTCACCTTTATTTGCTCCATGTAATTCAAAAATGACAAAAAATACAGGGTGTTCCATTTAAAAAAACATAAGTTTGGTCTGTAACTGTTATGAGACACCCTGTATAAATTTAAATAATTTTAGGGCGTGCAGCTCACTATTATACACAACTTTTGTATAAAACATTTTTCGAAATTTTGAAAAATAAGCATGTGATTGACCGTTCCCAAAGCTCTGAAACACCCTGTATACATACCGGGTGTTTGACAATAAACGCCCAACGCCATAACTCTGTTATTTATCGACCGATATGAATGAACGAAAAACCAAAGTCAATGGTGGTTTAAATACTAACAAATGGCATCGATATTGATTTTTTTCAATAATAACTTCATTGTCAAATGATGGCCGACTTAAAATTTTTAAATGGCAGCGTATAATGTTTTAATTTTTTTACATTCGACATTATTTTTCTGAATCCAATAATGCCCAATATGTTGTTTTTCGTTCAATATTTTGGTCGAAAAAAATTAAAATAAATCTTTCATTTGAAATTACATTTTTCAAAAATTATAATTAGCGTGCCTTGGAAAAAAGTGACAAATGTCATTTGTTGTAAGGTTATGCCAAACATGAATAATAAGGACCCAATGTTACAACTCAATGTGGAATAGAATAAATATCGTTAACAGTGTTTGGAATACTTATATAATAATAATAATACGTTTATATTCCAATAGTAATTTCCAGAAGGTCAAAACCGGTCTCTGATGGGGAAGCAATATTTAAGTAAAATAATAATTTATATGATACGTAGAATGTGCATTTTGTGAAGAATGTTATCTAAAATAGGAATTTACTGATTTTTTTTTACGCAACAACAAACCACAAAAGAAGGGTTAGCTACGGGTTCACTAATCAAACTGATTTTTTAAACGACAACGAACGGTTTTGGGTAAGCTACGAGGTCACAAATCAAACCGTTTTTTTTTTTTTAAATGGCAAACAGTTTTAACCACAAAATAAGGGCTCATTGGGCAGAAAGACCCACGGTCGATAGCACTTTCTCAAATCCAATATACTGTAGGTAGAATAATTTATTTGTAAAACACTTTAAAACTAAAGATTATTTAGTATAGCCCGACAAATCTCTCGTGACCCAAAAAGGGCTCACAAATCAACAAACCCATTAAATAAAGATTAGAATGTGAACTGAAATAAAATTCCTAGTAATAATAGTGCGTAATGAATGCGAGGCGGTAATTACTGAATTCCATTGACCAGTGGAAACAAATAATGAATCGAACAGCTGCAGGAAATTATGGTTTGCAAATTAAATACCGCGTCATTTTATGTTAAACCGCATTAGCAATTATTGCATCACTGATTAATTATAAGCCGGTCGTTTTGTTTCCAACGGTACGGTCATCAATGGAATGTATTAAGCAAGGCTGTATTTCACTTCAAGAGCTGCTAACGTTTAAATAGGTATTTGGCCTTTAATTATTGCACAACGGGGACGAGTTCAGATAGAGTACCCCGATAAAAACTCCGAGAGTATTTGTCCCATGTTGCGGGAGTGCGCTCTCATTGAATAAGTTTGTGTTCAGATGCGTAGAATAAAAATCTGATGAAACATAACCTTTAAAATATATAAATATTTAAATTCAATAAAACGAATTCGTTTTATTGAATTTATTTAATGCTTTCTGCAACAAGTATGGTTGTTTCTAATTTATATAAATATTTCTCGTTGCCATTCGACGACCAGAACCTCAAACTAATAATTGATCACTTGTACCCAGTCCAGAGTGTTTTTTAGTCGGTGTGTCGTTCCTGAACGCCCAATGCCATAACTCTGTTATTTATTGACCGATTTGAATGAACTAAAAAAGAAAGCCAATGGCTGTTTAAATACTACAAAATGACGGTAATTATATATTTTTTCAAAATCAACTTCATTGCCAAATGATAGTCAACTTTTAATTTTTAAACGGCTGCATATACTTTTCTAATTTTATAATATCAGACATTGTTTTTCCGAATCCAATTATGCCCGTTACGTTGGTTTTAAGTTAATATTTATGCCGGAAAAAGATAATAATAAATCTTGTTCGCATGATTTTTTTGGTAATAAATGTAGTGTGCCTTGAAAAAAATTCGAATCGACAAATGTTATTTATTGTATAAGTAATGTCAGCCATTTGTTATTAGTGTGTGTTTCAGGCATAATCATGAAGAATTGCAAATTAACACGTTCGCTGCCACTACAATTGGGATTGCACATACGCAAGTATAAAGTTGGACACACTAGCACGTCGGCGGCAGCGAACGTGTTAACAGATATGTTAAAAAAATTATTTTCTATGTGATAGAAATCGAAGAGCTGCGGCACGAATTTATCATCTACGGTTTCCAGAGCGGCGAATACTAAATTTAGGAGGTTAGTAGGAAATTTGAGACGACTTTAAAAAGCCTAAGAGAATGGATCGACAATTTCGTGGACTTGCAGAGTTCGACGTGTTTTACTTAGTGTTTACAATAATCACAGAACATCTAAATCGCAAGTGAATTAATACTTCCACTACTTATTTATTCTATTCTACATTGAGTTGTAACGTAGGTACTTATTTATTGAGTCCTTATTATTCATGTTTGAGATAACCTTACGACAAATAACATTTGTCACTTTTTTTTCCAAGGCACGCTATTTATAATTTTTGAAAAATATAATTTTAATTAATTTTTTTTTGACCAAAATATTCAACGAAAAACAACATATTGGGCATTATTGGATTCAGAAAAATAATGTCGAATGTAAAAAAATTAAAACATTATATGCTGCCATTTAAAAATTTTAAGTTGGCTATCATTTGACAATGATGTTATTATTGAAAAAAATCAATATTGATGCCATTTGTTAGTATTTAAACCACCATTGACTTTGGTTTTTCGTTCATTCATATCGGCCAATAAATTACAGAGTTATGGCGTTGGGCGTTTTTTATCGAACACACGGTATACAGGGTGTATTTGAAATAACGAACAGGCTCGTAACCACAAAGAGATTATATTATTTTTAAACAACATTCACAATTATTTTGTTTGTAACTGTAACAAAAAGCCCACAATTAATTATTAAAGTTAACGAGTGAAAACACGCAACATGTTTGGGGGCAGTGGTAATGTGACTTCGGCTTCAGATATCGAATTACAACAAGCGCGTAGGAAATATCTGAGTGCTCTTCAAGCGTCAATGAACTTGAGGACTGTTTAACTTTTACAAAAAAAAAAAAAACGTTGCGATAACACTTCAAATTTCGGAGGCAAGAAATCGTATCTCGCGTTTTAAATAAACAAACACACATTTCATGCAGACCTGATTAAATGAGAAAAGCATCGGTTCTCAAAATGTTTAAAACACCTCGAAAAATTAGGAAAATTCAAAAAAAAATTTTCGAATAAATTTTGACGGAATTGGCTTCATAAATATTTTGTGTATGTGCCCTTAAATGCCTGTTCGTTATTTCAAATACACCCTGTATATCGCAAAAAATTAATGAAGTACTTATTTAACCTTCACAATTATGACTATATATAATTTTATTTTTTCCCGTACATTTTTTTTTCTAATTTTAACTTTTTAAAATCATTATTTAAGACTAAGTTTTCATGTAAGGACGTCAATCTTTCTATGCACTGATAAACATCCGATCGGTGTCCTCGATCGTTGTGTTGTACTAATCGATTCTTGGGTATCAGGAGCACCACCTGCAAAGAGCGATCTGCGCGGGGCTCATCATTCCAACTCCCGAGGTGTCGGACATACCGGACAAGGATGTACACGACAAGCTGTACCCCGCCAACTACAAGCAACCCCGGCAACTCATACACATGCAACGTATGTATTTACCGATTAACTCGAAGTGCAAACGTTTATTTATTTACGTATCCTTCCTTTGACACTAACGTAAAAATTTATTTACTGTAAATTTTGTTGTAAATAAAATGTTTGTAGGAACACTCTTCCACACAGTACCGGAAAGATAATAGTAATCTTTATTTAGCGTTATTTGCTATTCAATGCACGAAATTAAAATATTTTATTTGAAGTTGCTTATTCTAATAATTTAATAATTGAAACCATTTTAGCAGAGTTGTTCATTCATTTTTCATCCTTGTACAGGGTGACAAAAAAATCGCTGACTTTTTAAAAATCCAACAAAGATAAAAAAAAATTATTATTTTTTTGTTTTTGGCATAGGTTTGACCATTCAGCCACTAACGATGATATAATTTAGCAGCACCTTAAATAATATTAACATTAGGATGTACAAGGACACTCTTCACGCCAAGGGGTATATCAGCTTGAAAAAAAAAATTATTGACAGAAATTAAACAAATTTGGATTACTGATTCTTAAAATGCAATTTGTAATTGTATTTTAAGAATCGATAATCCGAATTATCGATGTTTGAAAATTACGACCTGTAGATGGCGCCCCTCTCGAATGCATTCTGTCAATCTGTGGTTCCCCCATTGCTTACTGCAACATCTCAGCTGGGAAGCCACGAATTTTTGAATTATCAGTATCAATTCGTCTGGTGTCTTGGCCGTTTCGAATAGTTGTGACACATCGGTCCACAAAATGGGCTACTTAAAAATCTGTATGTGGTAAGCCGAACAACGACGCAAATTATAAACTGCCTATCGCCACCTCACTTTTGTACTTCCAGTGCCAACTGAGATAATCACTTAGTCGCTTTAAAACATGCGAAATCTCGTGTAGTGAAGTCCCATAAAAAAAAATCGCAAACAAACAAATACAGTGATCTTAAGCCGACACGTTTACCAAACAATTCTGGCACAGCTGCCACTGATCGCCCTTCAGTGTGAGCGGTGATTTTGGCACGCTTACTGAAAAATTCTGGCCAAGCTGCGCAGTGCAGCATGCGAAGTTGCACCATCCTGTTGCAACCAGGCTTCGCAAAGTTGTGGAACATTGTTCGACGCAGGTGCAGCATCTGAATTGCTGTGTTCAGATGCTGCACCTGCACCGAACAATTTTCAAAGTCTCAGTCGTCGTTTTTTTTTCGAAAAAGTGTGGCCTTGTGAAGAAACTGCACACCTTTGACCTTGTAAAGGGCATTCATGAAGTTTATTGGTGGGGTTGCTTGAAATGTGCCTCATCTGACATCTAAAAGTTTGTTGTTGTATAATTTAGAACAGGATGAAAAAAATAATTTTTTGTACGATGCGTAGTTTTCGAGTTATTTTGATCTGTCAGGTTAAATGGTACACATGGTATATTATGTATTTATTTATTAACCAGTTAGCTGTGTTTGACGAGTATACTCATCACGTTATAACGAGTACCTACTCGACATAAACACAAAATTTTGCAATTTCTTCTGTTTTCCTGTTTTTGACGAGTACACTCATCGTAAAGAAATGTCAATTTGACAAGCACCTACTTGACATAACAGAAAATATTGCCAATTTGTTCATGACTTTGACTATATACTAATGGACCGCTATTCCCCCTCCATTTCCAATACGATCACTGCTCCAAAACGAGTATACTCGTCGCACAGCTAACTGGTTAAAGATTAGATTGTAGTGTAAATTGATGTAAAACATTTGCTAAAGCACGAATAAGCGATTTGATTTGATCAATAGTCCGAAACTGGTCTAAAGTTTGTCACTGACGGGGAACAACAATTTAATGCTTATTTAATAATAATAGCGACATCTATCGGGACTGTCGAGAAGAAACATTAAATAGTAATAATTGCCTGACTTGCTATCAATCGTGAAATATTTCCTTAGGTAATAATTACCCAATCAATCGTGACATACTTCCTTTATATATTTTTTGAAACCCGACATCTCCACTTTTTTTTCCAGCGTTCACGATGGAGCAAGATATACCGGACTACGATATGGACTCTGAGGACGAGAGGTGGCTGGACATGCAGGCGAAGAAGCTGGATCTGAGCCCCCTCAAGTTCGAGGAGATGATGGACCGCCTTGAGAAGAGCAGTGGCCAGACTGTGGTAACGTTGCAGGACGCGAAGGCACTACTGAAGGAGGACGATGATCTCATTATTGCAGTATTCGACTACTGGCTTAATAAACGATTAAAATTGGTGGGTATGATTTATACAAATCTGTGCAAACATTGTTTTTTGTACGATTGATTGTATTGTCAGATAGAGCCCACGTAAGGCCTTTCGTTTTCATATCCTGTGGTGGGTGGGCCCTATCCCACAATTCAGCTAATTTGTTGGGTGGGCCCTATCCCACAATTCAGCCAGTTTAACATAAATCACAATTTTTATAAAGAGTACAGTCTTGATGTGCTAAGTTAACACATACATTTACATTGGAAGTTAATTACGTAATAGTTAATATTTAACCTCAGTCTGCAAACTTAACAATGCAGGAAAATGCATCAAGTTCTTTAGCCCATCGTTAGAGGGGAGTTTTATTTATTTATTTCAAATGGACGGAACATCTCCAATATACACGGTGTTTCAGAGCTCTGGGAATGGTCTCTCAGATTATAATAATTATTCCTGATATGATAATCGCTGAATACAAGAAAACTATTGAGATTAGAAACAGGAAACCCTTACACAATCTGAAAGATAATTGGATTCTACTTAAGAATACGTTACTAAATACAGGGTGTGCCATTTGAAAAAAGTTATTTAACTTTATAAGTTCGGTTTTTCTACCGCATTTTTTTTATCACCCTGTATAATTTTTTGTATGAAATCATGATTGGCTCTATAGTTTGAACCTTCAACCAAATAATTGAAATGATTTCAATCGTTCAACGTCAATCACTGGGGCAAAAATAAAATTACACCCAGACCATGCATTTCAACAAATCTTCAAATATTTCGAAAACGGCAAACAATAGGTATAGGGAGTATTGAAGTAACTCACCTTTATTTGCTCCATATAATTCAAAAATGACAAAAAATACAGGGTGTTCCATTAAAAAAAACATAAGTTTGGTCTGTAACTTTGTTATGAGACACCCTGTATAAATTTAAATATTTTTAGGGCGTGCAGCTCACTATTATACACAACTTTTGTATAAAACATTTTTCGAAATTTTGGAAAATAAGCACGTGATTGGCCATTCCCAGAGCTCTGAAACACCCTGTATAAACAAAGTAACAAAACTTAAATAATCATGTTAAACTACTTTATACAAATATGCGAACAGTTATGCAACCCACTTACACCTACATAACACAATGAAATGAAATACGCCACGACTAGTATGATTGTCTATTTTTTGTTTTTTTTGTTTTTGCAGCAACATCCTTTAATTTTGGCTGTGAAGACGGAGCACAGGGCGGGCACGGCCGTCAACAACCCGTACCTGGCGTTCCGCAGGCGGACAGAGAAGATGCAGACGAGGAAGAACCGCAAGAACGACGAGACGTCGTACGAGAAGATGCTGAAGCTGCGCAGGGACCTGTCGCGGGCGGTGACGCTGCTCGAGCTGGTCAAGAGGCGGGAGAAGATGAAGCGCGAGTACGTCCACCTGACGGTCGAGGTGTTCGAGAAGCGGTACCAGGCCAAGGACTTCTCGGGGGCGATCGCCGCCGAGGTGCTCGCCCTCAAGACCAGGCCCGCCTTCACGCCCATCTTCCACAACCACTATCCCAACCCGAGCTGGTCCAACAAGGCTATTCTTAAAGATGAGGTACGTTTTTGCTTTCTCTATAATAAAAATGGTAGATTATACAGGGTGAGTTTTTTTCGATGTCTTCTATGGGGATCTCGGAAACTATAAGAGATTGAGAAACGGTTAAATGGGCAAAGAAGTGCAGTTTTATGAGCCCAATAAAATAACACTTTTTTTTGCGTGTAAACTTGTAGAGTTTTAAAAAAAGTGAAGGGTTTTTTTTTATGGATATTTGCCATATTGCCAATCTACCAGTAAAGGGTAACTAGATATTTTGAAAAATGTAAAGAAAGTAAATGCAAAATTATCTCGGTTATTATGACAGATAGAAAAAAACTGTAAAGGACAAAGTTGTAGATAATTTTACGCAGCTTAATAAAATAAATTCAGAAAATTTTTAACGCCATCATTTTCCGAGATATGACGCAAACTTACATTTTTTTAAATGGAAACCATAGTTGGCTTTGACCCCATTCGAAAGACTATTTTTTTCTCTTTAATCCGATATCACATATGATATAGTTATTTCTAAAAATAAGTGAGTTTTAAGTTTTATTATAAATCAAAAGATAGTTAGCCATGAAAAAGATGAAAGTAAAACAATTGCAGTTGTTTATAACGACAATGAAATAATGGTCGCGTTCGTCAGACTAGCAAGTTAGGTGTTTACTGCTAACCGTTGGGGTATTTTCTGATGAACGCATTGTTGATCGTGAACAAGTCGTCCAGCGGTCGCCAATCGTACAAATTAGACTGATTGCTGTTGGAATCGAGTGTTGAAGTTGCTGCTGAAATGGAGGTTACAAAAGTAGCGTTCATCAAATACCAACATTCAGCGTAAATCGCAATAAACATGTTGGCAGTTGAAAATTATGACGAACGCGCCCATCGTAATTATTATTTTTATAGAGATAAACAAGAAAAAAAGTTTATTTTTATAGAGATAAACAAAAAGAAAAGTTCGCTGTCAAAATTGGAGCAACATGTCTGGGGAGACGGGTTATTTATTTCTTCTCGTTTTAGGTGATACCAAGGAAGGAAAAGAGACAGTACAAGAAGCGCAAACACAAATCGTTGGGTCACAACCGAGTCGGTGGTATATCGTCGAGTGTGATAGACGGGATGGGTGGCATGTCATCCGACGAGGAGCCCGTCGCGGCCGCTTCGCCGGAGCCGGAGGACGTCGAGGACGAGGGGCAGTTCGCGTTCCGCCGAAACAAGCTCTGTAGCTACCATATGGTAAGTTTGTTTTTTGATCTCGGCGTTTCTCATTAGCAACGGTTTATCTGCAATTTTCGATAATTATGACATCCTACACCAGACATGGGCAAACCACATAACGAAATGTTTAAACCGTAAAGATTGTATTTATTTATTTAACTTTGTACGTTGACTCGCGTTTACTCGTGGTACTTATTGGAATAAAAAATTCTAGATGGCGCTGACGATATTTTAGATATAATTTTAAGGTTATTTTTCGCATCTTGTCAAATGTCAATGAATAATCACTGAACGTACTTATTGGAATAATGGAATAAAAAAATGATGGATGGCGCTGACGATATTTTAGATATGATTTTAAGGTTATTTTTCGCTTCCTGTCAAATGACAATGAATGATCACCGAAAGTACTTATTGGAATAAAAAATGATAGATGGCGCTGACGATATTTTAGATATAATTTACGGTTATTTTTCGCTTCCTGTCAAATGTCAATGAATGATCACCGAAAGTACTTATTGGAATAAAAAATTATAGATGGCGCTGACGATATTTTAGATATAATTTTAAGATTATTTTTCGCTTCCTGTCAAAAATGTCAATAAATAATCACCGAAAGTACTTATTGGAATAAAAAATGATAGATGGCGCTGACGATATTTTAGATATAATTTTAAGGTTATTTTTCGCTTCCTGTGAAATGTCAATGAATAATCACCGAAAGTACTTATTGGAATAAAAAATGATAGATGGCGCTGGCGATATTTTAGATATAATTTCAAAGTTATTTTTCGCTTCCTGTCAAATGTCAATGAATAATCACCGAAAGTACTTATTGGGAAAAAATAATGATAGATGGCGCTGACGATATTCTACATATAGTACTGTAAGCATATCTTGGTTAACTATGGACTCCAGCTTTTTAAGTTGCACCTGTCGCTGTATTTTCAATTTATGGCTGCTGCTTTAAGTCACATCGGTGTTCTCTAACATAGCGTATCGAGTAATCATTTCTAAATAACAATTGATTAATTTGGAGTCTACGAAACTCTAAGATGCACTAAAATCGGGTGCCCGCGGTTAAGGGTTAAAAAAATTTAGGCTCAATGGTTCCTCCAAAGATTTCACTTGGTAATCAAGACAATCACGTCTGTGAAAAAGTTTGCCCACGCCTGTCCTATACCAAAGTTCAAAACTTCAGCGATGTCCAAAATGGCCAAAAATTGCACGACGATAAATTAACCCTACCTGGTTTGAAAAACCTAAATTAACATTAACAACAATAACGTAATTATTTCACGACCTTAGCTTGTGTGTTTTGCAGCCTTTAACGACTGAAGGCAACTGGCCGTGGTGCTCGAAGGAGGAGAACGGCCCCGGCGACAAGAAGTACCGGTACGCGTACACGTCGCTGCTGCACCCGCGGAAGTGCATAGGGTTCGCGAGGCGGAGGCTGGGCAGGGGCGGCAGGGTGATCCTGGACCGGCTCGGCAGGGACATCGACGACTTCTGGAAGACGATGGACTACACGGTGTACGACTCGACGACGACGCCGCCGCCGACGCCGGCCACGACGGAGGTGGAGGAGGATTCTAGTTTACAAACGAACTCTTATATTAATTTAGATGTAGATAACGCGAAAAGGACTGATATTAAATCTGAACCGTCTGCGGTCAGGACATGTGGTGTTGTTGTCGGTGGTGGTGTTGTTGTTGGTGGGGACGCGGCGGCCGCGGCGCAGGCGTCCGATGATATTAACATTGGTGTGTGCAACACGAGCGGTGCTCAACCCGTCCAGCCGAAGCAGGCGCTGCCCAGCAAGGAAGAGCGGGACGAGATGCTCGAGATCCTGCAGTCCGTTCAGAGGGATTGGTATGTTTTTATTTCATTTTTCTTGGCACGCAATAAGACTAGTAATCGTCGTGGCGTTAGCCAGGGAATTAATTATTTCAACAAAGAATTCGTTGCTTCAATCTTTCAAATTGTTAAACAAATTATTGATTTTTTAGTTTAAATTTAGACAATAGAAAACATCTGTGCCGGAATCATCATAAATATTTGTTATGGCATCAGCCATGGTAACAAATTACTTCAACAAAGAATTCGTTGGTTCAATTTTTCAAATTGTTAAACGACAATTGATTGATTTTTGAATTCAAATTTAGACAATAGAAAACATCTTTTCCAGAATCATCATCAATATTGATGACAAATATTTGTGATGTCATCAGCCACGGAAGTAAATTATTTCAACTAAAGAATTCATTGGCTTTTTCAAATCGTTATATGAATGATTGATTTTTGAGTTCAAATTTAGATAATAGAAAATATATTTGCCAGAATTATCAATATTTGTTGTGGCATTAGCCAGGAAAGTAAATTTACATTGGTTTTTTTATAGTCTGGCAGACAGAAAATTAAAATTTGCTCCAAACAATATTTAAAAAAAAATTGACTTTCTGTCACATTACATACATCCGTTCGTTTTATACCCATCGGGTGTAGAGGTTATGCGTAACTATTTGTTTGCTTATATTTACGTTTTAAATTTGCAGGTTACATTTTCGTCCGAAAACCCCGCCGCCCGACTACTCCCCGGCCTGCGGCATGCTGCCGGCGGAGGAGTACGTGTTCGATCCCTGTGCCAACATGCCGTTCTCGCTGGAACTGAAATCGATGGAGGAGACGGACGTGTTCACGGACCCCGTGTACATAAGTTCCCCGTTCCTGCTGGACTATGACGTTTCTGTGGAAGTGCCGGTCACGGACACGCGGCAGCAGCAGCATCAGCAGCAGCACGACGACACTCTTAATACGCTTACTGACGGCCCCGCGGGCGACGCCGGCGGGGTCGTAGGCTGCTCTAGGTTTAGTGTGAGCGACCGCTCGCCCAAAAGACACTGTATCGTTTCGAGTACCTTGACTAGTCCTAAGTTAAATAATGTTCTGTCCGACGTCCGGCCCAGGGCCGCCCACAGCAGCACGCACGCCGCCTCCGCCGTCGAGCCTCCCATCAGCAACGCCAACGGAATCGTGTCGCAGTATGGAATTGAAGGTAATTCTTTCTTTTTTGAGGTTATTTTCGGCGCGGTGTAGAATTCATTCGATTTTGAAATGGTAAATTGTTGCTCCTGATTATTTTAGAAATAAGAAATATTACATAATCATTTTTTTACTTTCTCCGTTACAAAGTACGAGAAAGTATTGTGATCCTGATTTTGTTTCAAAATTTTTTATTCATAAAGATGAATATTTTACAAAAAAAATTGTGGTGCTCTGGAATTATTCAAACAAACAAAAAAGAAACAATTTCTGTTTATCCATGAATAACAATAATGTTAATCTGCATATTGGTAAGCTAATATTTTTTAATAAATTGATTTTGTTGAAATTTTCTCCATACCAGGAGCTGCATTAACATTACACTTATTATTTCACATCAAAATTATCAAAAAAAATTTTAATGCTAATTTATACCTACTCTTGCAGTTGCTGTAGTTAAAATACACAAATGGTTTCTGTTCTCAGTAAAGAAAGTGAAAGAAACAGAAATACATACTTACATGCCGGTGTACTGCTAACCCTCTCTCTCTCTCTTTTACATTGTTACTATCCAGGATTCTCCGTTTTAAAATCTGTAATGAGTAATATTTCCTGTGGTACCTGACTTTTCCTCGGAAGCCTAATTTCAGTCCGAACCACTTGAATTATCGTTTTAGCTCAATTATATTCGATCAAAAGGGGGACTATAGCACGTATGTGCACCGTTTTCAGAATAATACTATTGCACTATTTGTATGGACACTGTTTCCATGAAACATTATTTTACTATTTGCACTAAGTAATTCAAATATGATTGCAATAATCCATAATAAAATAAACTAAACTGATGTTTCAACAATAATTGTTTTAACAATTCCAAGGCAACTTTGATTTTTTTAACCCTTTGAAGTCAAGACAAATGTCACCCACACCTATACTTTTCATGTTTCAGCCTCTAGTGCTTAAAGGGCGTGACTTAATTTCATAGATTCGATAGTTTTTCATTATAGTTTTTTACTTTCAAGTAAAAAATTAAGTTCAATCAATGTTTTAAAATAAACTTTGGAAAAACGGTTGAACTATATTTTAACTTCAATGAAAACAATAACGAGGACACATTTTACACAGAAAACCTTAAATATGTGTATAAAATCGGTGGCCAATTTATGATTGTAATGAATGTCTACACCCCCCTACCCCCTACTCCACCTCTGTGCACCATATATTAACACCATCTATTCTTCATAGACCCATTAGATAACGTGTCATGACAAATAACAAAACGAGGTAATTCGACGTTATCGGCGAACGAAGACGAAAATCCATGCGGGAAAAACTCTGCCGGGGAGCACTTGCGCGTGTTGTTTTCGAAAAAATGTCCCGTCGTGATTCAAGATTGCCATGCTTGCGCTTTAGCGGCATTCCACGTTTTAACCGGTGGTCATGTTCCTGAGGTAATGACGTCACGTAATTACAGTAAATAATAAATACATTTAAATATTCAAAAACGTTCATTAACAAAATCACAAACTTTCAAATTGATAAAATAATAATAAACACTGACTAAAGTCAAATCAAAATTAATGGATTCATAACTTAAAAAATCCAGCCTTCATTTAAATAGAAGCCTCAAGCTCTAAATCATGCAAAACCAGCCAAAAAAAAAAGTTAGGTTAGGGTAATTAACTTGTAATTTAAGAGTACCGTTAGATTGGGTAACTTCGGATGATTTTAGCAAATTTTATTTAACAGAAAACTCCGTGTTTCAAATATTGCAACAAAACTAAAAATTATACGTGCTAGTGAATATACACTCGGCGTCAAAAAAAAAGCGCCACGAAAAAAACTCGATTTTTCAAACCGTCGTAACTTGGTTCAATTTGTTCGAAAATCGATGAATCTTTCAGTTTGGGAAATATTCAAGTTTTATCTTTAAGAATGTGTAGTTGATTTTGACCCCAAGTCCAACCCACCCCCCGGAACAACGCGATGGAAAATAATGTTTTTTATGTGAAAAATTGTCCAACTTTGACAAGCTGTACCGTGCGCAAAAAAAAACGGCGAGAAATTTCACCACAATGGCAGAAAAATTTAATCAATTTCCTTCAAATGCCTTAAAAATTCGAGTCGTTTCGATGATTTGGAGCAAAGTTATGAATTTTTTGAAAAAAAATGACATTTTTCACTTTTTTGGCCATAACTTGAGTAATTTTGCACCAAAAGCGATGAACTTTTGCAGTTTGAACAGTCTCAAATTTTCTCGTCATGTGAATTGTTTTGTTGCTAAAACGATACCACCCCCTGCCACCCCCTAAAGGGAAAAAAATGTTTTTAAAGTTTAAATGTGCAAATTTGGTACCGTGTGCAAAAAAAAATCGTGGACTCAATTGGTCAGCATAGCAATAAAGTTCAATCATTTTCCTCCAATTTCCTCCAAAATTCAAGTCGATGCGATGATTTGATGCGAAGTTATGCAATTTTGAAAAAAATACAATTTGCACCTTTTTGGCCATAACTAGGCACGAAACTCGAAAAACAAAAAGTGTTTTGGATTGACAAAAAATGTTAAATTTTTACAACTTGTGTTCATTTTCAATGTCATTTTTTTTTTTCAAAAATTCATAACTTTGCTCCAAATCATCGAAACCACTCGAATTTTTAAGGCATTTGAAGGAAATTGATTAAATTTTTCTGCCATTGTGGTGAAATTTCCCGTCGATTTTTTTTGCGCACGGTACAGCTTGTCAAAGTTGGACAATTTTTTACATTAAAACATTTTTTTCCGTCGCGTTGTTACGGGGGGGGGGGTTGGACTTGGGGTCAAAATCGACTACACATTCTTAAAGATAAAATTTGAATCTTGCCCAAACTGAAAGATTCATCGATTTTCGACCAAATTGAACCAAGTTACGACGGTTTGAAAAATCGAGTTTTTTCAAATGGCGTTTTTTTTTGACGCCGAGTGTAGAATAATGCAATGGTATAAAAATACACGCTCAAGTAACTTTAAAAAAAATAGTTTTACGTGTCCGAAGTTGGATCTAACGAGGGATAACTTCGGTAGGAATGAAAATGAATAGGATGCTGTGTTTGTGGCGAATCCAAAACAGAACAGATTTGTTTTCTTCAGATATTATTTAAATCAGGGATGTCGGGGAAAACAAAACATTTCATTTTCTGTCTGACAGCTGACTTTACCGTGAGATCAAAAAGTCGAAAATAGTTGGCAGCCCTTAAAACATAACCTAACCAACAGAAGTTCAGTGGCGTCACTAACAATGAGAAAAAAATTAAAAATTAAAATTAGTAGTAAAGCTTATATAACTAGTGCGATGGAGCGACGAGACGTATGTGCACTTTTCTACTTGAGATCTTAGAACAAATTACCATAAGCTGAACGTCTCACCAACAGTTACTATTGCATCAACCATCCGAAGTTACCCAATATTACAGTACTTTTAGAAACGGTACTTCAGAGTGATCCTCTGAGGTAATGTACAATAGGATCAATTGGTCAGTAGATGGTTTCAATTATCCCATGCGTTTTTTCAATGGTGCTTTATCTCAAATATATTTCTTTTATAAAAAAAAATGGCATTTGCAATTCAGATTTTGGCTTCCCTAGACTTCGTCAGTACAGTCAAATGATTTACAACAAATCCATCATTCCATTTGTTCAGTTTTGATCCTTGTTCCAGAATATAATTACTCCCTTTTGATTTGAAAATAATTTATCTACAATTTGTGCAGTTAATGTAACAGCTGTCAAAGTTACGGTTAGTTTTATTTTTAGTGAGTTTCTCTCGGTGACAGCTCGCAGGGTGACTCATGGTAGAGCCGAGGTAGCATAGATGGTAATACAGATCTCTGCAACCGACCCTACTTATCTGTATTGCCACCTCTGCACCATGAGTCACCCCGCCAGCCGTCACTGTGGCACATCCGTTATTTTCAAATATTGTAAAATTGCCAATTTTAATTGCTGATCGAAATTCATCTAAATTCCAAATTAATTTTTGGGAATAAAAAAGCCGTCACTGGTTTCTGTTGTGTTCAAATATTTGCGGAATTTAATTAAAAGCGCTTGTGTTGATATTAATTGCTTCACGAATAATTTTAATTTCTCGCTTTTAGGTGGTAATAATAGATCGAGGAACAACAAATTACCCCAGTACGGATATTCCCGTTCGGTCGGAAATGCTTCGACGGTGAATAATTTATTCAGTGTGCACTCCTCTGCACCCGCAGTTACGCTTAATAGGTACGTACAAAATATAAATCTCATATCGTATGTTCATTTAAAAAAAACCTCGAGTGTGCCATGACTTTTTCGTTTTGAAAATTAAAGTTGGCACACTTGTTAGGCATTGACATATAAACGTCAGATCTTTCTAGAAGTCACAATTATTCCGTGCTCACAATGGTTTACAGCAACCAGCAAAAAACGTTTCTAATTGAAAGTTATTTCCGAAATGGGAATAAAGTGGATGGAAATTGGGTGTATTCATTCGACGCACCTTTAGCAGAGTTTCAGGAAGAATTTCTTAACGTGCCCATTATTTATGATGAATTTAAAAATACCTTATCACGATCTGTTGTATTATTTTGTGAAACGGGTAGTATTCTCCGTAAACCAGGAAGTGGTAGACCAGTCAAACGCACTCAGGATGCTATTAACACAGCCCAAGGAATTTTGGAAGGTGAACGTACGTCTTCTCTGTGTCGTTTATCACAGCAAATTAATTTATTGGTAGGAACATGCCGCAAGTAACATAACCTCAATGTATGTTACCAACTTAAATTTTTAAAATTAAAAAATCATGGCACACTTGAGGTTTTTTTTTAATGAACATACTTTATATACATTATCTTTATTAACAGCCTTTCGACATGATTACATTTTTTACATATGTATCAAATAAAGTAGACTGTCACTTTTAGGCTATCGACCTATAAATCTTATTTATGCTGAAGGTGTTATACCCGTTGAATAAATAGTAAGGTGTGAGCCACAGAATTTTGTTTCGGAGTTGGCCATGTCTGATTCAATCTAATTCAATTGAACTAATAATAATAATATGCGACATACCTCATTTATCTCGCAGCCAACTCCGAAACAAAATTTTGTGGCTCACACGATCATCTACAATCGAGTGAGGGAACTTTACATTCATTTACTTTTATTTTGTTGTCTGTAATGTGAATATATCTGCGGCTTGGTACTAAAAAGGCCAATGTCAAAAATGATACATTTGAGAAAATCGCATTGAAAGTTTTTTTCAAATATTGTTTTAATTCCAACTGACATAAAGTAGAAGTTGTACGTTTTAATTTTAGCTTAAAATTTTGCTTGTCTCAGTTCCTGCAAGTCTCACAAATAATTTTTATGAACAAATAGTGTTCAGAATGGTCTCCTAGACTTGAAAAGAAAAATCTGATTATGTATGTCGCGTTTGATAAAATTTAATATTTCGAAAAAGTGTTTTCATTTTTTTTTAAATATTTTATATGGGACATTCGGGCCTATTCGCTATTGACGTCGTTTTACCCGTTTTTTCCCGAATTACTTTTATTCTAATTTACTGGTATTGGTTAAATACTAATGATTAAAGCATAATGTAATAATACATCTAGTTTTTTAAGGCACCTGTGTGTAGAATAAGTGCACAACGCAAAAAAACTCGTGCGACCACACGTTTTCCTATAATTCGGGAATAAATCTAACGTTCCATTTTTGGAACACCGGGAAAAAACGGGTTGAATGTTAAAAATAAATTTATAACAGCGACGCTAAAAATTTAAACACAAATGCTATTCTTTAGTTGATTTTAACATGGATGTTAATTTTCACGTTAAATCTGTGAGTTATAACAGTAGCGTTAAAAAAAAAAGTGAAGTTAGCAACGACATATAGAAAATTAAGGCGAAAGTATTGTGAATACGGCTGCGTATTGCGTGAATTTATATGTCGGTAAATTATAACATAACCTACAGCTTTGTTTTGAAGTTTAATTTGGACGTTTGTCAGTTAAATTTTCTTTTATTTTAACGAAATGGATGTAACGGGTGTACCGTACAATTTAAGTAGGGCATAATTTATGGCTAGATCCCAGTGTTTGTACCACTCACAAACGCAAGGATCTCGATATAAGTAATAAGAATTCAATTATAAATGCCGCGTCACTAAGTTCCCAAACAAAGAACTCGTCTTAGATGGGTGATAAAAAAAACACCATTAGAGGTTGCGATTGTAGTCGCGGCAAATAATGCTTTGGCAACGGCCATGAATGATTTAAGCAACTCGATAAAACTTTTGACAGCAGCAATTAACATAACCTACATAATTATTATCTAAAGGGTGTTCAAAATTGGGGTTGCTTTTTCAATTTGTAACAAAACGCTCAAATTACGTACATTGTATGAAATTTATATTTTGAATTAACGTACAAATATGGCGGTTAACAATTATGAAAAATAATATCGAGAAGTGACCTCCTCTTGACCTTTGGCAGGATATCATTCTTTTTGAAAAATTCGCTACAACTTTTTCGCATAACTGCGGCGATATTTCACCAATTGTCGTAGTAATATTATCCTTAAGGTGTTGTATGGCTTGAGGATTAGTAGCGTAGACTCTTTCCTTTAGGAAACCCCACAGAAAAAAATCCAAAGGGGTCAAATCACAGGACCTAGGTGGCCAGTTAATGTTTCCTCTCCGTGAAATTATTCGGTCTTGAAATCGTTCCCTCAAAAGATTAAGTGTTTCATGGGCTGTATTTGGTGTGGCTCCGTCTTGTTGAAACCACATATGCTGGATATCTATCCCGTGTAATTCTTCCGATAAAAAATTCTCAAGCATCGATCTATACCGCTCTCCTGTTACGGTTACTGAAATGCCGGCTTCATTTTCGAAAAAATATGGGCCAATAACACCTCTAGCCCAAAAAGCACATCAAACAGTAACTCGCTGGGGGTGCATCTGCCATTCGTGGATTTTCCTCACCCCATATTCGGCAGTTTTGTTTGTTGACAGATCCTCTGAGATGAAAATGCGCTTCATCACTGAACATAATGTTCAGTGATTTTTTGTAAGGCCAAATTAACAAAGTTGTGCCGTGTTTCGTGAACAAGTGGCTTTAGCTCCTGCGTTAACTGTATTTTGTAGGCCTTTAAATAAAGATCTTTGGTTAAAATGTTATGTACAGTCGTATTTTTGAGGTGCAGTTGCTGTGCTCGATAGCGAATTGATGTTCTTGGAGCTTCGGCAATCAATATTTTCAGGAGAGCGACCACTACGAAGGTAAACGCGCTTTCTTGCATCCTGTACGGTTCCAATTTCCTCAATTTTTTTTTATTAACTTTGCAACAGCCGTTTTTGATGGAGCATTATTTCTACCAAATTCCGTATGGCTTTTTCTAACCGTTTCTGCAACACTTTCTCTATATTTATAATAAGTTTTCACTAAAAACACACGTTTTTCAACCGTATATCGCTCCATACTTAAACACCGCAATAGTTTTACAACACAAACGTCAACTGTCAAGCGACAAATAAATAGAAGCAATGCCAGTGGCGGATCATTCAAAAAACAACCTCAAATTTGAACACCCTTTATATTATTATAATAAATAACAACAGGAGTATTTATTTATTTATTTTCTCCTGATAAATTTGCACTCGCTCTCAACATCAAAAATAAAATTAATTTAGAAATGCAGTAAAAGTCAACTATTATCTGTAAAGAAAGTGAAGATAAATTTCAAGCGGAACCGACGACCCTGTGCCCAAATGGTAACGATTGAATTTTCAGTGCCAACATACTGGAAATTCCGATACCGAACGACGCGGACCAGGTGAACGCGAAGGGCGTGGGCCAGTGCGAGCCGGGCTCGACGTCGCCCAACAGCAAGACCAAGACGATCGTCCGGAAGAACAACCTCGCCATGGAGGTGACGTGATGCCTATCGTCAGGCCCGCGTTTCCAACCGGACGCGGGACGGCTGTTGAAATCATCCAGGGTCACGTCCAACTCGCTGTTTGTAAGGTCGGTACTGTTTTGAGGGTCGGCGGAGTAAAATTTGAAAAAAAAAAAACAACACATTCAGGTCGTTCATGTGATGGAAGTATATAGAGATCAATAATTTTTTTTTCTTAATTTTCAAATCGACATCGCTTACACCGCCCCCTATCTACTTCCTGTGGACACGTTGCGCGTTACTCTTGAACAAATAAGGGGGAGATATTTTTAACTTATAGTATTATTGTGTTCATCGCAGGTGACCTCCGTGGGTCATTTTGTTAGCTACATTAGCTTTAATAGGCAACAAAGGTTATGCTTGGACAAAGCGCGGGGACGAGTCAGGTTAGTGTGTATAAAAACAAAATTCATTGTCCAAGAGCGAAAATATACGATATATTTATATTTTTTAATAGCATTTCAATACTACAACTGAACTTTTCTGTGTATAAAAATTCACGTCTTTTAGGTAATCGATCTAATTTATTATTTCCTTTTGTAATTAACTGTAATTTACCTAATTAGTCATAAGGATAAATGAGGCTGTTAAATATTTTTAGTAACTTATAAAACATTTTGTAATGGAAATGTTTTTGTGAAAAGTACTTACACTTCGACATATTTTTTAATTTCACTTAAAAATTTGCAAACACATTTTCATGCATCGATAGTTTTGAGTCTGTATAAACGCATAAAAAAAAGTAAATAAAAAAAAGTGTAATGTATATTGTAACAGTGTAAATACTTGTTTCACAAATTCTCGTCTTGACTTTGAAGCGCCCCGTTGGGCCGGATAGTATTATTCGGCCGTCAAACGGTTTGACGCCGTCAAGCTGTAATATTTCAATATTTGAACTCGACTTCATAATTTTTCATATAATAAGTGTATGTTTTATAAACAGAAATAACTAAATAACAAAAAGGCTGTTATATAACGAGAAAAATAAAAAGTAATTGGTACAGTTGTGCTCTCTTTATTTGTCCAAGTTTTTAAATCGAAACTCTCACTCTGTCAGCATTTGTAAATCCGGATTTACCGATTCCCTTTTTTTATGTAAATAGATTTTGTTTACTCTTTTTGTTACGTTGTCTGTTTTGTATATACCTAACAGTATTTTTTTTTGTACAAAATTCTTTTTGTGTATATTTGTAAAATTTAGGTACTTAAAGATTACAAAATAAGTGAAATTGATATATGGAATATATTTTATATATATACAAAAAAAAAAACCAATTGATTTCTTTTATTTGCACGAACTTTTTTTCCCCAACTAATAATAAAGTGTCTCGCGCTGTGATCCCATAAAATAATCCACACACACACGATCATTTTTCGCGTACGTTGATTTGTAAGACTGACCAAAAAAAAAAAATAATTGCGAACGAGATTTCATACTATCAATTTGACGTATGTTTGTATGATGTTACAAATGCTGTTTAAATTCGCAAAAAGAAAAAAAAACTTGAAACGAATCAATGGTGCAAGCTATAAGACGGGAGGGGTCGTTGCAGACGCGGGTCGCCGGGATTCCGCACAACACAGAGTTTATTTTGAAGGCTGCGCCGCCCCGTTCTGCAACGGCCCCGTTCCAACTTTAGATGTTAAGACACATTCCTATTTCTCTATGTTTAGCGAGATTTCGGTACTGAATTGACAAAGACCGAGCGATGACGTGCGGACATTAAAATAACCATATGTGATTATTATAAATTATATAAATATATATATATTTAAGTTTTAGGTAGGTAGGATTTAATTAAGTAGGCAAACGGAGTCTTTGTTCGTTCAGTATTCTTCTCTGTAGGGTATATAATTGTACGGGGCAACATAATTTAAAATGCAGATCTATTGGTGCTAACAATTTGTTGCCCGGCGCTGGGGAGCTCCCCCGCGTCCGGTGACTACAAAACAATCATTAAAATATGTTGCCGTGGAAACACTTAAATAAGATATCGGTCAATCGACAAAAAAACAAAACAAAAAAACGCTTCAACATTGATTATAGTACCATTTCATCGCCGTCGCGATCGCCCCTCCTCCTTTAGCTTGACCGGGCGGTCGGGAGGGCTGAAGGGCGTTGGATCCATTCCCGAAATTACCTTTTTCTTTTTAGGAACGGTGCCGACGTGGATAATATATATCTAAATTTTTTTTTTGTAGAATGTGGTATTATTTTAAATAAAACGCGATTTACTATACGGGTCATTTTCGAACGTTTAATGGGTTCTGATATATTATATATAGTAATATTTAAATGTGTATATTTGTAAATATGTGATTAGTTATATATAAATATATATATATGTGTATGAGTGATCAATAAAATCTGCGCCGCAGATTTTAGAATCGAAGAAACTTGCATTCTTATTATTCCTTACTTATTTGAAGGTCGCAATAAAACAATTTGAAATGTTTGGAAATTGTTTTATTTTTTCCACTTAAGATCCTCAATGTTGATCCAAAACGTCAATCAAGTGCAGTGAATCCATTCTTGAATAATTGGGTAAGCAGGGCGGCTGGTGGCGTGATTCATGGTGGGGCCGGCAGAAGTAAATTGCCGTAACTTGCTCAGTCGTCACCTTCAATTACTAAAATTTGATTCACTTGTATTCAACTGCAAGTATTTAAATATTGACTTTAGGAGGGCACTTCGAGGGAGGACGGAACTTTCCAAAAAAGGACCGTCTTCCCCTAAAGGAGCCTAATTTATTAACAACCCACTATTAAACTTATTTTAAGTCTATCAATAAAACTGGTTAACGCCTTATAAATCCAAATCAATTTAAAAGTTAAACAATAACTCCATTAGTCGTAAAAATCTGAAGCTGATCGGGAACACCATGTGGAAGAACACACTGTGAACTCCGCCTGCAAATCCTGTGTCCTAAATTTGTTGGGTGATTAACTTTAATTATATATTGTTTTGCACATATTAAAGTAACAGGATGTGTAAAGTTAATAAACAAATAAATAAAATAAAACAACAATATTTTCTATTTGCCGATGTTTCTAAGCGCGCTTAATAAAAGCAGATTTAAAGTTTACAACAGTTTAACGTTTCAATTGTGGAAATCGTAGATAGTGTGAAGAGTTGTGACCTTTTAAAAATTCATTGAAATCAAGTTCGTAATTCCCGCCGCTTTGCGCCATCTACCGGACGATAGCCGAACTACCAAGTGCGTTTTGCCGGCAGCGCCAAAATGCTCGAACTTTATACTTATAATCAAAGTGTTAAAATTCAGCAATGCGCCATACATAAAACGATAGACGATTTAATTCTGAATCGAATGATGTATAAAATAGCTGTGGAAATGATGCGGTTTTGCTGTATTTTGCAATTGAAAATTTACGGCGAGGGGCTGTCGGTAATAAAGTTTACTGTAATACGTAACCTTGGAATTTAAAGCGTTTTACAGTAGTTTCTGAATAAAGACCAGTTTAATTAATGAGTACGATGTACTATATGCCCTTTTTATCTTTCCTGCTGCGTTTGCTTTATTTTGCAATTGAAAATTTACTAAAGGGGCAGTCGGTAATAAAGTTTACTATAATGTTTAATTTAGAAATTTAAAGCGTTTTACAGTAATTTGTAAATAAATACCAGTTTAATTAATGTTTGGGGTGTATTGTCTTTCTTGCTGAACTCTAAAATGCCATAGATTTTAATATTATGTAACGCTTATTAATACCTGAATTACCGAGAGCCATTTTCATTTGCAAATTACTGGAAAATCGGTAACTTCCTCTGATATTATGTACATCATTTGATTCAGAATTAAGAAATCCATCATTTGCTGTGCAACTCGTTGCTGAATTTAGAATTTTTACATTTTGGTTGTAGGCATAAAGTTCCTGGCTCTTGGTGATTCAGCTATCGTCCGGTAGGTGGCGCCAACGCGGAGGCGAATACGAAATAGTTTTAATTTAATGTTTAAAAGCTCAAAACTAGTCGTACGCACATATTATTTCTAGAATTAAAACGTTGAAATGTTGACAAATGCTTCACAATGCTTTTTATTGTTCGTTGAATTATTTTGAATCGTTTTTCATGTATTTATAAAAAATAGTTCAGCTCAGAACTTAACTGTACGCTAGTGGATTATATTACTTGTTTCGTTTTTAATTAAATCACATTAAAATTAAAGTTAGACGTCTTGAAATGCATTATCGATGATTTATTTAGTAACCACTGGAGTTAGAGCTAGGCGGCACCACTGAAATACATTCTTCAAAATAAATTTGAGACGACCTCACTCGTTGCTGTGCATTAAATAAATGTAAATAAGCACATTTTACGTCTTTATTACATTTATAAATTCTTCTCTTGAAATGCTCTTCGATGGATTTTTAGTTGGTACGAAGACAACTCAGGGTGCGCCACTAAACAAATATAGGGATTTTTAAAAATGTTACCATTAACGGTTCGCGGGTTTTTTTCTGGTACGGCCGAGGAACAAGAGGTGGTAATACAGATAGGTAGGGTGAGATGCAGAGACGGCTGGCTCCTATCTGTATTACCACCTCTTGTTCCTCGACCGTACCAGAAAAAACCCCGCGAACCGTCACTGAATGTTACTCCAGTTACCACGGGTAAGACGTAGGTGGCGGTACAATATTTTGCTTTGTCGTAACGTTATGTCCGATAACAGAAAAGTAGCAAGTAGCCTCTAGTTGCAATTAACAGATAATTATAAATATGAAGTTATATTTTATTTTGACCATAGGCAACCTAATTCAAGGTATTACAGTCTTATTGTCTAGAGTATTCTCAGAATACCATCAAAAATTGTTAATTATGCAATAGAATTATAATTTATTTAAATATTAACATATATCTATCGTATACATAAAAATATTTTAACGTCGGGGGATATAGCTCAGTGGTAGAGCGTTCGCTTTGCATGTGAAAGGCCCCGGGTTCGATCCCCGGTATCTCCAATTTTTGACTTTTTATTGTAAAAAAATTCTTGTTAATATCCCAAGACGAAATTTTAAAATTTACATTTAAAGATGTATCCATAAATTCCATAAAATGCTAATTGTATTTTGTGGATTTTTTTAATAACCTGTTTGAGATATTAAAAATAACAACAATAAAATTAAACAAATTTGATAATCAGTTATGATCAAATTTTTCCTAGTTTAAATATTTCTAGTTAAATCACTGATAGTAAAGTAAACGACCGTAACGAGGATTTCTAGTTTTCTGGTATAAATCAGCAAAACGGCCACCCTCTTAATAGTTTTATTGAGATGCGGTTCTAATCGACTTGAAAAGCGAATTAAAGAAATATCTCAAATCAAAATGGAATTATTGGAATACTATACAACTAAATTATGTTAATCCCTGTCTGTGATTATAGTAGGCAGCCCAACCACCCATACGTCAGAGAATTGATGATGTTGCATTATGCAACCCAATTTACAACGGAAACATGAAAAAAGAGAGATACTGTAGTTGCTATTGGCAACACAATATACACCGCAAGCACGCATTAGAGAGAGATGCCACCAATTAAAGTGTGCGTTTCCTGTTACAAAACGTGAACATTTTTCGAAATTAATTAATTTAGGGTAGATATTCTGAACAGTAAATTTTTTACAACGGAAGCATGTGGTAGAGAGATACCGTAGTTGCTGTTGGCAACACAATATACACCGCAAGCATGCGTTAGGGAGAGATGCCATCAATTAAAGTGAGCGTCTCCTTTTACAAAACGTGAACATTTTTCGACATTAATTTATGGTAGACATTCTGAACAGTAAATTATCGATCAATTTTTGCAGTGAAAAACAACTCTTTTTGTTCGCAGTCTCCGGATACAAATCGTATGTTTTTTCGAAATTAATTTAGGGTAGACATTCTGAATAGAAAATTTTCGATCGATTTTTGAAGTGAAAAATAACTCTTTTCGTTCCTAGTCTTCTGATAATCTTGGCTAAAAATTTTTAATATTTTATTATGAGAGCAGTTTGGTCTTTCATTGTTTAAATACAAGCATTCATTCATTGACAAAGAAGAATCTTAGAATTAGTTAGTTCTTATGGCCCTCAAAAGGGCCGTTGTTTTCGCCCAAAATTTACCGTTATCATATCTCTAGAAGATGTTGGTGTGGTTTCTCGTGACGGTCACAAATACCTCTTGCTTCTTCTTATCCTGTCAATCTTTGTGCGATTCTTGAATGCGTTTTAAATGCTTTTATTGGGTTACAAATATTTTTTTTTTACTTTTGCTAAAAAAAATTGTCTTTGAAATGATATCCTGAAGAAACTACTGGTTCGATTTGAGGTTTCTATACATGACTGGAAAGATCCCCTCAAGACGCTTCAGAAAATGTACTTTCGCAAGAACAAATGTCAATTTGAAGCCCGTGACGCGACAGCAAAGAAAACTCGAAAATGGAAAAAATCGAAAAAATCAATCAAATGTAATACCTTTTTCTTTATCAGAAAAATTAATCAATCGATTGGTGTTAAAAAATTTCATCTAGGAAAGAATGAAAAAAATTGGCGTCATCATGAACATTTTCAAAAAAGTCGATTTTTTTAGATTTTTGAGCGGCCGTAGCGGCTAAACGAAAAATCCAAATCGAACGAGGATTTCAAATCTGTGCTCCTCGTGTGCAAATTAGTCGGATTCAATTAAAATTGGCGATTTTTAATTTTTGACGAAAACGTGAGAATCGATAGAATGGTCCCCCCTTTTTACTTTTGCTCAAAAATTGGCTTTGAAATGATTTCCTGAAAAAACCACTGGTTCGATTCTGCGTTTCTATACGTCACTGGAAAGATCCCTTCAAGACGCTTCAGAAAATGTACTTGCGCAACAACAGATGTCAATTTGAAGCCCGTGACGCGTCAGCAAAGAAAACTCGAAAATGGAAAAGATCGAAAAAATCAACTTTCAGTTATACCTCGGTAAATAAATAGATTCTGTATATCAGCTCGACCACACCATACTGTTATTTCGCGGTGGCTATTGATTATTTCGTGAACGAAACGGCGAACGCGTCGTCGGCGACCGGCACCCGCACAAAACAATACAAACATGTGAAATGGGGCTCTTCCAGAAGCTCGCCCTCTTCCTGGGCATCAGGAAAAAGGAGGTGAACGTCTTGGTGATCGGCCTCAACAACAGCGGAAAATCGACGGTGGTCAATCACTTCAAACACGATGAGGAGAAGGTGTCGGAAATTGTGCCCACCGTCGGCTTCAGCGTCGAAAGGTTCCAAAGTGAGTAAAACCGGGGAGTTCTTTGTTCGTTTTCGTTAAACCCACGCGACAAGATTTGAGTTGTAATCATAATTTATTAACACAATCCACACTACATCACTGCTGACAATCTGTCGGATGTTAGGTTAACACGATGACTTCCAACAACGAGAATACTCGTAGTTTTCTAATGCAGTTTGCAGGCCATGACAGTCACCGTGTTAAATCTGAATTTAAAAAAATGGCATAGTCTTTAATTTACCAAAAACCAAAAAACGAAAGGAGTATTAATTTAAGTCACACCTAGCAAATCGTCATGATTTACAGACCAAAACCTCGCGTTCACCGCCTTCGACATGTCCGGCCACGGAAGATACCGAGACCTCTGGGAACATTACTACAAAGACTGCCACGGAATCATTTTCGTAGTGGACAGCAGCGACCGTTTGCGTTTGGTGGTGGTCAAGGAGGAGCTCGACATCCTCCTCCAGCATCCCGAGATCTGCAACAGGAGGATACCGATCCTCTTCTTCGCCAATAAAATGGACTGCAAGGACGCGCTCAGCAGCGTGAAGATAGCCGCGGGTCTGGGTCTGGACAAGATCATGGACAAACCCTGGCACATCTCCGCCAGCAACGCTTTGACCGGCGAAGGGCTGCAAGAGGGCGTCGAATGGCTCACGCAGCAGATACGGGAGTTTTTTGTGAATAGATGAAATAAATTGTAAGTGCCTAAAATTTGTACGTGTATCGAATTAGCGATACTAAATAAACACAATTTATAGTTCTTTTTCTTTTCTCGTACCAGCATCCCTATACAGATCTAGTTCGGATATGTTTAAAAAAAATAATATTTAGGGCCACGTGGGAGATTTTGAAGCAAATTCCGCGGGTGATATTTTTTTAAATCAGGTGGTGCACATTTCACTCACTCAAATTCGACTTCAGAGTGCCGCCATTTTGTTTACAAGCAAGGTGCGTCTGTTATCTTTTGGTATGTTAAAAATATGTTATTTCTAAGTAAATTTGGAAATTTTGAAGCAAATCGCGCGGGCGGAAATTTTTTTAGAATTTTTTTAGTCAAGTGGTGCACATTTCACTCACTCAAATTCAAGTTCATAGTGCCGCCATTTTGTTTACAAGCAAGGTGCGTCTGTTATCTTTTGGTATGTTAAAAATATGTTATTTCTAAGTAAATTTGAAAATTTTGAAGCAAATCGCACGGGCGGAAATTTTTTTAGAATTTTTTTAATCAGGTGGTGCACATTTCACTCACTCAAATTTGAGTTCATAGTGCCGCCATTTTGTTTACAAGCAAGGTGCGTCAGTTTTCTTTTGGTATGTCAAAAATATGTTATTTCTAAGCAAATTTGGAAATTTTGATGCAAATCCCGCAGGCGATAATTTATTTAGAATTTTTTTAATCAGGTGGTGCACATTTCACTCACTCAAATTCGAGTTCAGAGTGCCGCCATTTTGTTTACAAGCAAGGTGCGTTAATTATCTTTTGGTATGTTAAAAATATGTTATTTCTGAGCAAATTTGGAAATTTTTAAGCAAATCGCGCGGGCGGAAATTTTTTTAGAATTTTTTTAATCAGGTGGTGCACATTTCACTCACTCAAATTTGAGTTCAGAGTGCCGCCATTTTGTTTACAAGCAAGGTGCGTCAGTTTTCTTTTGGTATGTCAAAAATATGTTATTTCTAAGCAAATTTGGAAATTTTGAAGCAAATCCCGCAGGCAATAATTTATTTAGAATTTTTTTAATCAGGTGGTGCACATTTCACTCACTCAAATTCGAGTTCAGAGTGCCACCATTTTGTTTACAAGCAAGGTGCGTCAGCTATCTTTTGGTATGTCAAAAATGTGTTATTTCTAAGCAAATTTGGAAATTTTGAAGTAAATTCCGCGGGCGATAATTTTCTTAGAATGTCATTTTATTTTCAACTGGGGTACTTCGTTTTTTCTTTCATTATAGCAAAAATGGTGATGTGGCCATCATGTTACTTTCTCCGAAGTATCATGGTTATTTATACTTACACTTTCATGGTTTATTTTCAATTTAAATCATATTTTAAAGTTACATCGAGCGTTTTGTAGACTCGGAAGAAACTGACGTTTAAAACGTCAAAATTATGTAAAATTATACTTGAAATTCAAAAACTCAGTTTACTCAAAAACTAAAGAAATTCCGAAAAAAACTTATTTCTTATAAGTTTTTTATTTTGGCATTCTCTGCAATTATTATTAACATAAATTTGCTGTAACTATTATCGTTTCATAATTATAAACCAAAAATGAAAAAAACATCATTAAAATATTGGTTTTTCTTCAAGCGTCGGTAAAATTTAACATTTTTCACTGAATACATTACTTTATTGCCAACATTTCTCGTGGCACTAATGATGTATTAATGCACTAACAGATACAAATGAACTTGGATATTTCATTTGAATACACAGGTGAAAAAAAAACATGAAATTCGTGAAATTTCGACCATTTTCATACCGTCATAACTCGGCGTATTTTCAATCGATTGTGATGAATCTTTGAGGGCGGAAAACTTCGAAGTGTCTTCTTTAAAGTCATATATGCGAACTTAAGCGTAAACCCTTCCGCCCCTCTCTAGCAACCCTGTGAAAAAAAGCTTTTTCAGTAAACTATGCCCAACTTTGACGATGTGTACGGAGTTGGAAAAAAATTGTCGACTCGATCCACCATAAAGGCATCAAAATTAGATCAATTCCCTATGCAGGACGCAAAGAACGAAGTTCCTACGACGATTTGGCACCAAGTTATTGGGGTTTTTCGCACATAACTCAGCGACTTTTCAACCAAATTGGATAATTCTTCTTAAATTCAACAAACCTTACTTCATTGTTTATTATTAAACCTTTAATCCCTCCATAAATTACCGTTTAAATCATTAAAATGAATGTAGAATTTCGACGACATGACTTATTATTCCGGGATTTTTACGGCACGTTTATTTGAAAATAGTAAAGGGTTACAAGTTTTGAGATGATTTAACGTTCAAATTATCAAAATGATGTCTCAGAAATACTATTTAAAAGCTTTTAAACATTTTACATTCGCATGTCCACGCCTCGTCGCCATCTATTCGACGATGGCCGAACTACTAAGTGATGTTTTTGAACAGCGCCAAAATGCTCGAACTTTATCCTTATAATCAAAGTGTAAATATTCAGCAATGCGCTATACACGAAACCATAGACTATTGGATTCCGAATCGAATGGTGTATAAAATAGCTGAGGCAATTTAGCGGTTTTCTTGTAATTTGCGAATGAAAATTAAGCACGACACACTTACCGACATTTACAGTTCACTGTAATATAAAAATTCAATAAAGAAGAATTTGCTATATTCTTCAATCAAATACGGGTTACAATACTTATTCCTGATTAATCACTCAACTATTTATATTGTTAATGCATTACAATAAGAGAAATATATGAGGAATCCTAATCTTCATAGAGGGTACCCTCTGTTATCGTGGGGATAAACTACGTTTTCATTTGTGGATTTAATAGTTGTTTTAATAATGAAAGAATATTTAAAAACTTAAGAAGACTGTTATCTTATAATAAAATAAATTTACTTGTAGATATTTTCGTATTTAAATTGCAGAAACAATACATTATAATATATCCGCCTAATCACAGGCAACCCGATAAACGCATAACTACTATAAAAAACTTCCAATTTTAAAGGTGACAGTGACAAAACCATAAGTGTAATCCTTAGTAAAGCTTCAAAAATAGTGCGAATATTTATGTATTTAAATTGCAGAAGTAATAATATTACATAAACGCCTACTTACAGACAATGCAATACACGCATACATAATATTAATTTATTACTAAAAACTTTCAATTTTAAATGTGACAGGGACAAAACCATAAGTGTAATCCTCTGTAAAGCTTATATTAAAGTATTTAAATTGCAGAATTTTTTTTTGCTTACAGGCAACCCAATATACGTATAACCAATTATGATTTATTATTTAAAACTTCAAATTTTAATCGTAACCGGGACAAAACCATAAGTGTAATATTTTTAAAACGTTGCTAAGGATTACACTCAAGCTTGTGTTCCTATTATATTTAAAATTAGAAGTTTTTAATAAAATATAATATTAGTTATAGTATATTGGGTTGCCTACAAGTAGGCGTATATATACCATTGTTTCCGCAATTTTAATACGTAAATATTCCCACTATTTTTAAAGCTTTACTTAGGATTACACTTATGTTTTTGTCTCTGTTATGTATAAAATTAGAAGTTTTTAATAATAAATTAATTCGAGTTATGCGTATATCGGGTTGCTTGGGATTAGGCGTGTATATTATAAAATATTGTTTCTGCAATTTAAGTACGTAAATATCTACAAGTGAATTTATTTAATCATGAGACAACATTATTTTTATGTTTTTAAATATTCTTTTATTATTACAGCAATTATCAATCCATAAATTATTAAGTAGTTTATCCCCGCGATAACAGGTGGAGCCCTCTACTTAGATTATGATTTCTCGTATTGTAATGTATTAACAATATAAATAGTTAAATGATTAATCAGGAATAAGTATTATAACCCGTATTTGATTGAAGAATATAGCAAATTCTTCTTTATTGAATTTTTATATTACAGTGAACTGTAAATGTCGGTAAGTGTGTCGTGCTTAATTTTCATTCGCAAATTACAGGAAAACCGCTAAATTTCCTCAGCTATTTTATACACCATTCGATTCAGAATTAAATCGTCTACCGTTTCATGCACAGCGCATTGCTGAATATTAACATTTTGATTATAGGTATAAAGTTCGAGCATTTTGGCGCTGTTCAAAAACATCACTTAGCAGTTCAGCCACCGTCTAATAGATGGCGACGATGGGTGGAAATCCGAATGTAAAATGTTTAAAAGCTTCTAAATAGCAATTCTAAGCGATGATTTTGATAATTTAAGCATTAAATCACCGACAAACAATCCTTTAATCTTTTGAAATAAAAAAATCCTGCAATAATAAATATTGCCGCAGCTATTTTTTAGTGGTTAAATTGGTTTTAATGATTCAAATTGTAATTTACAGAGGTATTAATGTAACAATAAATAATAAAATAGGATTTGTTGTTGTTGGGAAATTAACATTTACTTACGGAGTTATTTTAAACCCAAATAACTCCTAATCACCCTCTCAACCATCTCCCCTCTCTCCCTTTCATCCTGAACCTCATTCATTTCGTTTTCTCCACATTCACACCAGTGACGGTTCGCGGGGTTTTTTCTGGTACGGCCGAGGAACAAGAGGTGGTAATACAGATAGGTGTGGTCACGTAGCCAGCCGTCTCTGCAACTGACCCTATCTATCTGTATTACCACCTCTTGTTCCTTGGCCGTACCATAAAAAACCCCGCGAACCGTCACTGATTCACACAGAGTCCTCTCTTCTGCGGATGTTGTGATCAATGTCAACGTAAGGATGGACCTCCATTTATCATTATGTAATCACAGTGATTGTTTACAACATGGATAGACATCTCTCCACCCTTTTCAACATGCCTTTCATTCCCTCCCAACACAGATTAATAAGTTTGATATCAATTGCTGTATTAGTTTTTGAGATATAGCGCACATAGCAGACACAATTTTTTTTCCCAGAAATTGTTAAAATGGTATCTAGGGACCCCAAAACGGATGTTTCCGTAAGAAAAAATTTTGAAAAAAAAATCACACAATACTTTCTCGTACTTCGTAACGGAGAAAGTAAAAATAGTTTAATTTTTAGAATTTGAAGCTAATCTCTACGGTAATAACGTTTCGTTGTAGTACAGGATATAATTCATAACGAAAGGATTTCTAAAAATTTTTTTTTCATAGAAAATTATAACCAATACAAATTTTTTTTTATACAAAAATCAACAGTATATATCTATGTATTTATCTTACATTAATAATAAATATATTTGATCCAATATATTAATACAACAATACTAAAAAAACTAATCCTCGGATTTCTCGATTTCCCACAGTTCTTTCACGCGCAACTTTTTCGTCGTCGGCGATCTTTGGTCTTCCGCGTTCCCGCCGTCACTGTCACTGTCACTGTCGCAATTCACAACCAAGTTCTGCAAATTGCTGCACGACCTCGACCGCGTCCGTCTCCTGCGCGCTGAGGTGGAGGTGTTCGTGCCGGGGGATGATGGATTCACCAGATCTATAATCGCGCGTTCGTTCGACACCGGGACGACGTCCGTCGGGGTGATGTGACTAAAATCATAAGCTACGGGGTCCGGCTTCGTCGGCGGAGCCCCGTGGACGATCCTCCCCGACAAACCGCGATCGCTGACGTTTATCGCAACGGGCACTTTAAACGTCTCCAAGTCCCCGATGACGCCCTTGAATTTAACGGCGTTCGCCTCCGTCACCGGCTCCTCGAGCAAATGGGCGTGATCCGTTTGCGTCTCCTGCTGCGTTTTGTGCATGTACCTGTTCACCAGCAAGTACTTCACGTAATCCGCCTCGTCTTTCTCCGCGGGCGCAACTCCTCGGGGCGCGCGCACGCCGTTCTTCTGCAGCGTCAGCTTCATGTTCCCGCTGTTCGTTATCGAATAAGACAGCGGTCTCTCGATTTCCGCGTGGTACTCCTGCTTGTGTTTCTCGAGCAGCGATCTCTTCGGGTAGCTCGCGTAGCAAACCTTGCAAGTGAAGTGCGTTTTCTTGTGCAAATTCAACCGCCTTTGACTAGTGAACAGCTGGTTGCAGGTGAAGCACATGTACATAAGCTCCGACCTGCCCGTCCTCACCAAGCCGGCGTTGTGGTGCGTGTTCTGCGCCGGCGCGAGCTGCAAACTGGTGGTGAAAAATTCCTTGCTGACCGTGTGATTTTGAATTTTCGGCTTCTCGAACGGGGACAGTTCTATCACGGGGTTTATGTGGCAACTCCTCACGTTCTCGGGGATGTTCAGGCCGGGATTGGCGACCAATAATTTTTCGACGGTCGAATGTACGTGCGTCTCGGTTAGGAACACCTTCTCGGGGGATTGCGGCCTCTCGGGTTCAGTCTTTATTTCGACGTCGTCGTCGGTTTGTACAGCGTGCTCCACTACTTCTAAATTGCCGGCTTCGCCGTCGGAGAGCGCGTCGGGTTCGGTTTTTACGGTATTTTCGAAGTAGACTCTTTTCACCAGGATGTCCTTCACGAATTCCGGCAGGTTGCACTTCTCCTCTTCGGGGATTTCGATGTCCTCGAATCTGGGCAATGGTGGAATGTAGTTTTGTCCGAATTGCTCCTGCGAATCATAAATTTGGGTTAGTTATAATTTGATCAGTGGATCTTTGCGGGTGCGTCATTACCGCCTAGAACGACACACACATGATTGCGTTTAATTTAACTTATCGTAGAGAGAGAGTGAACGCATGAAAATGTTGTCAGCACTTGGTTCGGCTATTTATGACGTGCACGCAAAGATCCATTGATCAAAATAGTTGAAACTAGAGATGGGAAAAATGGAGAACGGTTCACTGAAGTGAACCGGTTCCTTGGGCGGTTCGCGGGTCTTTTCTACAGTTATATACCAAACTGTCAGAAATGAGTTCCAAGCTTCCGATTAATTAAAAAATATATAATGGGAGTATTCATAGTGTGGCCACAACTGCAATATATAAGTTAGCCATTAAAATTCCAGCCATAGATTTCTCGGCGCATCTACCAAAATGGAGTGCGATTTCTAAATTTCATTCATGCAGTCCCTTTCTGCGGGTGTATTTAGCAAACACAAACTGTCAAAAAGCCACGAGAAAAAAAAACATCCAACAGCTCATTAATCCACGGGTGGTGTTTAAAAAAAATGGTGATGGGGCCATCATGTTACTTTCTCCGACTTGATGGTATCATTTATATTTACGTTTTCATGGTTTATTTCAATTTGAATCATATTTTAAATGTACATGCGATCGGATGAAACTGACGTTTAAAACGTCAAAATTATGAAACATGGAAAAATTATACTTCAAATTCAAAAACTCGGTTTACTCGAAAACTAAAGGGATTTCGAAAAAAACTTATTCTTTATAAGTTGTTCATTTTAGCATTCTCTACAATTATTATTAACATAAATTTGCTGTAACTTCATAATTATAAACGAAAAATTAAAAAAAAATTATTAATTTTTTTCTCGAATAGCAATGATTTTATGAAAAATATTTTCAAGTAAAAGATGTTCATTTCTTTGTTGTCTTCAAAATTTGTAAAAATGTTTTTGGAGATATTTTTCATATTTAAGAAAATATTGGTAAAAAACAAAAAACAGTTAAGGTAAACGCCCACTTCCGGTGTAGGAAATTTTACCAAAAGCTTTTCAGTTCTTTAGATTATCAACTAAGACGGATGTTCAAAGTTTCATATCAATTTCTTTGTTAGTTTTTGAGATAAAGCGCGCGCACAGACAGACAGACAGACACAAAAATCAACAATGTCAAATTATAAAACTTATTCTTTACAAGTTGTTCATTTTAGCATTCTCTACAATTATTATTAACATAAATTTGCTGTAACTATTATCGTTTTATAATTATAAACCAAAAATTTAAAAAAAATAATAAATGTTTTTCTCGAATAAAAATGATTTTATGAAAAATGTTTTCAAGCAAAAGATGTTCATTTCTTTGTTGTCTTCAAAATTTGTTAAAATGTTTTTGTGATATTTTTCATATTTAAGGAAATATTGGCAAAAAACAAAAAACAGTTAAGGTAAACGCCCACTTCCGGTGTACGAAATTTTACCAAAAGCTTTTCAGTTCTCCAGATTATCAACTAAGACGTATGTTCAAAGTTTCATATCAATTGCTCTATTAGTTTTTGACCGACAGACAGACAGACACACACACACACATTTTTTTATTTCAGAAATGGTTGAAATGGCATCTAGGGACCCCAAAACGGATATTTCCGCAAAAAAATAATTAATTGACTTAAGGCCATTAAGCCTCCAGAAAAAATGACAAATTGAATTTAAGTCAAAAAAAACTTTATGACAACTTAATGACAAGCGTTAAAAGATAGACTAATTTTGACTTAAACTCGTAAAAAAATACTAATTTTGACTTAAGGCCATTAAGCCTCTAGAAAAAATGACAAATTGAATTAAAGTAAAAAAAAAACCTTATGACAAATTAATGACAAGCGTTAAAAGATAGACTAATTTTGACTTAAAATCGTAAAAAATACTGATTTTGACTTAAGGCCATTAAGCCTCTAGAAAAAATGACAAATTGAATTCAAGTCAAAAAAAAACTTATGACAAATGAATGACAAGCATTAAAATATAGACTGATAAAACTTAAAAACAGAGAAAACCTTTTTGACATTTTACAAGAAAAACGTGTTGGCAGCCAATGTGTTAAGCTTCTAGAAAAAATGTCAAATTTGGTTAGAATTAAGAGACATCATTTGCAAATTAATGTCGAAAACAAACTTCAAGAAAAACGACTAATTTTGACTTGAAGTAGTTAAGTTTCTAGAAACAATGTAAAATTTGATTCAAATTAAAAGACATGAGTAATTATTGTCGAAATTTGACTTAACGTCAACAAGCGTTAAGAAAAAATTACTAATTTTGACTTAAAGCCGATAAGACCCTGGAAAAAATGTTGCATTTAGTTAAACGTCACCACATTTTCATTTGAAATTCAAAATTTAATTCTGGACTAGAAGAAATTCACCCGCATCAAGTTTCCGCAGATAACTTCAAGCGGTTCTCAACGGTAACGCCACCTGCACGAACTCATGAAGAGACCGCAGAAGCTCCATGCGTTTCGAGGTGTGAACCTCTTGAAGGTATTTACGGAAACTTCATGAATGAAGAGCAAGAAAGACATGTTTTTTGTGATTTACTTATTTATGGGTAGAAATACCGGCGCGTGGGCAACATGTTGGATTGTAGGATAGGGCTCCACCACCCGCCGTATCAACTTTATTTTAACCTACAAATCCTGTTAGGTTAAAGGACCTTTTTTTGGCAAATAATTGGAAAAGTTTAAAGTATACAAAACGCAATTTTGTATTTTAAAGCTGAGTGGAACGAGGGGCGGGTGGGTGGGCCCCTGTCCCACCCTCCAATTTACGGATGATAAAGAAGAGTTTACATGTTGAAATTATTTAATAACACAAGAGCAAGAAAGACATGTTTTTTGTGATTCACTTATTTATTTGTGGAAATACTGGCACGTGAGCAACAGGTTGGATTGTAGGAAAGGGACCACCCACCACTCTCTTGGATTGTAGGACAGGGACCACCCACCACCCGCCGTATCAACTTTATTTTAACCTACAAATCCTGTTGGGTTAAAGGACCTTTTTGGCAAATAATTGGAAAAGTTTAAAGTATACAAAACGCAATTTTGTAATTTAAAGCTGAGGGGCGGTTGGTTGTACCCTGTCCCACCCTCCAATTTACGGATGGTAAACAAGAGTTTACATTCGGAAATTAATTAATAACACGAGGGTAGGAAAAACCTAAAATAAATTAGGGCTCCGTCAAATTAAGGCTGAAGAGTACAAGGGGTCCGCGAGGTGAAATTTTTTTTGGAGACGGTGACCTGTCTTCAAATGCGCATGAAATAAATAGAGAAAAAAAATACTCACCTTCAGCCACTTATCGTTCCTTATCGCGTCCTTCCTGAACCAATAAATATTTATGATGATTTTAATGCAGCTGTGGCACAGCACACACGGCACCAAATCCGTATCTTCTATCTGGAATTAAACGAAAAACACTGAATGAGATTTAACGAGGATTAGTGATCGTACATAGAAAAAGAAAAACGAGTGGAATTGCATACAATCATAATTAAGTTTTAGTAGAATCAAGAAATTATAATAATAATAATAATGTAGGATTTTAATCACCAATAATTCATGGCGTGTCTATAACTCCCGCACCGCGCCCCTTTTGGTATTTGGTATTTATTAACGGAAGCCATTTCAATACAGTAATAAATTAAATAAAATAAAACATATATACAATATAAGATGTTACGAGACAGATTAAAATATAAATATATATATACAGTTTAGACATAGCAAGACAGAATAAAATGTAAAATATAAATATATATATATATATACAGTTTAAGACATGACAAGACAGATTAAAATGTATAAACAATTCAAGACATTACAACAGATTAAAATATGAATCTTGTTCGGTGCCTCAATTACCAACCATGAAAAGTTAAACTATAAAAATCTAAAGTTTGTTCATTAAAAAAAACCTCAAGTGTGCCATGATTTTTTTATTTAAAATTTTTTTAGTTGGTAACACAAATTGAGGTTGTTACTTGCGGCTGTTCCTACTGATAAATTAATTTGCTGTGATAAACGACGCAGAGAGGACGTAGGTTCACCTTCCAAAATTCCTTGGGGTGTGTAGTAGCATCCTAAACACATTTTCGTCTATACCTTTATTGGCATCCATTTTACATAACCACTGCTTAAAAGAGTCGTAACAGGGCACATACCTTTTTCGATTTTGTCGGCAACAGGTTCTAACGCGCAACATTCGCAGCTTCGTTTGCACCCATGCCCTCAAAAACTGTCACCGGATTGACACAAACAAACAAAATTCGACATTGTTTTCTCGGTTGCCGAGTTGCTATAGCAACTATAAAAATTTTAATCCTGAATGTTACAAGCCGTATTTTAGAATATTTTCTGATCTTATTAAAGTATTATATTTCCAGTAGCGGAAAAAAATTAATAAGCACCATGGAACGTAGCGACAATTAACATTTCCGGCAGGCGACGAGCCGAGGCTCGTATTCGCCTACCTCAAATGTTAATACGTCCTTACGTTCCTTGTTGCTTAAATAACTATTACATCTAATTCAATGGGCGGCCCGTTGGTGTAGTGGGTAGAGGCGAGCGCTTGTGGCGGTTACACCGCGTGCCGTGTGGGGTCGAATCCCATCCCGGGCGGAAGATTTTTCGGGGATCGAGAAGTATTCGCTCGGGTCCGTGGTTGTTGTATATGTCTGACATTATTCATTTGTTCATATGTTCACTTACTCATCCCAAATTGAAATACATAAATAATAACCTGGTCGTGACTAAATGGCCCATGCCTAAGTCAAATAACCTGGTCGTGACTCAAAGGCTCATGCCCAAGTCAAAAAAAATAAAAATAAAATCTAATTCAATAGTTTCATGACGTAATAATATGCGACATACCTCATTTATCTCACAGCCAACTTTGAAACGAAATTTTGTGGCTCGCACGATACAATCACCACAGCCTCTCCCAATCAAGGTCAGTTTCTACACCCTAACCAAACTCTAGCTGTGATTACTTTTTTATAGACGTATATGACTTCGATCTTTTTTATTTACAGTTAAAACATAGCGAATTCAGTTTGACCGCGATACATTTACATATTCACCACGAAAACTTATAAAACTAGGAGCACTTACATGTTTATTGCCAGAAAAAACACATCACCTGTGAAAGATCTGTTGTTTATAACACAAACATGTGGCGATTGTCGCATTTGCTCGATTGTTTTTTTTTTCATATACTAACCTTACCGACGCATTAAACAATACAGTGTACCGGACTGATGGTTAGCAACAATAACACAATCCGGATATACTGACACAACACGGAAACAACGTTATGGGAATTATCCAACGAGACGTGTGATAAGGTTTACAACAATAACACAATCCGGATAGACTGACACTACACGGAAACAATGTTATGGAAACTGCATGAATTATCCAACGATACGTGTGTTAATAATGTAAAAGCAAAACGAGGTTAGGTGACAGAAGAGGGTGAACACACGCCGACGACGACGACGACGACAACAACAACACGTAAACAATGACATTCACCCTGATTCCAGTTTTTTATAGATGTATACGACTTCAATCTTTTTTATTTACGGTTAAAACATAGCGAATTCAGTTTGACCGTGATACATTTACATATTCACCACGAAAACTTATAAAATTAGGAGCACTTACATGTTTATTGCCAGAAATAACACATCACCTGTGAAAGATCTGTTGTTTATAACACAAACAAGTGGTGATTGTCGTGTTTGCTCGATTGTTTTTTTTTTATTTTCATGTACTAACCTTACCGACGCAATAAACAATACAGCGTAACGGACTGATGGTTTACAACAATAACACAATCCGGATAGACTGACACAACATGGAAACTTATCCAACGATACGTGTGATAAAAATGCAAAAGCAAAGCGAGGTTAGGTAACAGAAGAGGGTGAACACTCGCCGACGACAACAACAACAACGTGTAAACAATGACACTCACCTGGATTCCAGTTGCCTGCAAGATGTACCATCGCACCGTTTTGATAACGCTCCTGTCCTCCTTGGCGTCGTTCCAGAGCAGTTGGGGATTACTGTTCAGGCATAAACGGCACTGCATAATTAAAAATTGCTCGACGACCAATTGTTCGGTTCATCAATTGCAAACACAAACAGCGGATCGTCGACGATCGCTGTGTGATGATTAATTGTGCGTGATAAAGGTACCAACAACGGCCGCTGCCAACTGCGCGGCGCCGCAAATCGCGCGCTGGGCGGAGTCGAGAATAATTGTTACCTTTTTTTCTTTACCTCGATTTTCAATTAAAAGATGGAAACCGCATTGGCGAGCGTTTAAAAATTACACACAATCATCTCGTTAATAAATATAAAGCTATATAAATATGGACTGCTAACACCTTCTTCATGTGTGTCTTGAGGCGGCAATAATGGAAGCGCTTGAAATACGTTACTGAAATACGCAATTTCACCATTTTCACAGTTTATCTTTGCATTTGCGCTAACCGTATAGTTTGAACTACTTAAATGTCAAAACGTGACAGCTACAACTTTGACAGATGAAAAATAACTTGCAAGTTAAAATGAAGTACAGTTTACCCGCTGCTGCAACTTATGCGTTATTATTCCAAGCAGTGACGGTTCGCGGGTTTTTTTCTGGTACGGCCGAGGAACAAGAGGTGGTAATACAGATAGGTAGGGTCAGTTGCAGGGTGATCGCACCTATCTGTATTACCACCTCTTGTTCCTCGTCCGTACCAGAAAAAAACCCCTGATTCTAAGTGAAAATCTACCACGCCCGGAGTCGAAGTAATTTTCTAGGCTTCCATAGAGTTTAGTCTTAGAAACTACCGAGAAGGCTTACAATTCCCGTTACCGATTAGTATAAATTGCAATTTGAATAAAAGAATCTACAAAGCACACTTTGAACATACCTCAATGCAGTGCCAGCTCGTGGATCATCGCAGAAGAAGCTAAGACAGAGATGCCGCTCGTACTGCACTACTTATTCTTATGGAGGATTTACTAACCGTGGCTTACCCTGCGTCTAATGTAATCAGCGTTGCCAACCTGTGTTCAGTAATTGTCGGTCGAACTTTCAACGAAATGTCGGTAGATGTCGGTAGTTTTTAAAATAGACAGGAAAATTCTTTACAGCCTTATTAATAGATGTTAGTACACAGAATTAAGACCGTACTAAGAATGCTACTAACATGTCCGTATTAATAGAACATTTTAGTGGCTCACTAAATTTAGTATTCCACTAACTATTTAGTATCATTGTACTCCATGTTTAAACGCCAACAACACCATTAAACATAACCTATAATTCAAACCGCGTGACGTTTGAAATCGTTATTATAGTTATATTTGTGTATGTTGTGTATGTAAGTAATGGCTACTAGCCAAAATGTTAGTATTGTGCTTAAACTTGTCTTGGAGTGCGTTTACAATGTTTTATAAATAAAAAATAATAATTTGCTTAGAGAAAATGTTGTAGATCCCAAAACTGGAATGAGTATGAAAAAGAATTAACAAATAAATTGAATCTATGAAAAAGAATTGCTATTGCATTCGGTCCGAGAGGAAATTAACATTATAGAAAACAAAAGAAAATTAACATCTTGCAATAAAGACAAGAGTGGTGCATGTAACTGTATCGCAGGAAAGTTGGATAATAATTACATAATTAAGCATTTGATTAATGTTATTAATGTTCACATACTTCTTACGTGCATTTAGTGTTAAATATCGCAAATTAAATTAATCAGACGTTTGTTTTGCACGCCTATTCAAGTTTAAAAAAAAAAACCTCTCAATGAAACAATTTATAGGTTAGATAAGACAAGTTGGCGCGCCAAAAGCGATGTTGCCACATGATTTTCCTTGTTAGCACGCAACTAACTAATGGCGTCTAAATATTGTTCTATTAATGTAGGACATTAGTGATATCTTAGTACGGTCTTAATGGCCACTAACTAGTGGCTTGTTAAAACTCTACTAAGGGTGATTCCATTAATAAGGCTGTTTGTATTTAGGGCCGCTTTTACAATCGTCGGATAAATGATGGTTAACTTATACCCTCTTTAACTAATCCCGTAGTTTATCTCTCAGTTAACGCACGCTGCCTTTTACAAACGCTTAGATAGATTTTCTCCCGAAACGCCAACGTTGGCAGCATTGCGGTTGCGCAGTTTATAGAATGGGCATTTTTCGTTTTGCTTGCGGAAAGGTTAGAAAGTTGTGTTTGTAATCATTGATGCGACCCTTGACCCCCTCGAGCTTCTTTTCAATATTCCACCTAGAAATATGCCAGAATGCATGTTTTTTTAGAAACTAGTTTGTCGCCCTCTAACGGCCCCTGTATGTAATACCGATTGCAGATCGCTATAATGCCGGTATGGTGCGTGTGCTTGCTGTGCGCATTGCCTGAGATTTATCTGTTGCTCCAAGCACCGGATAAGATAACTGCGAATTATCTGATTCTTAACCCTAACCCTGCTTTAACTAGGCATTGTAAAAGCGTATTTTCGCATTTAGTCCGGAGATAGTGTTAACCTTAATTTAACCGACTATTGTAAAAGCGGCCCTTAGACAAAATTATTTGATCCGTCATCCTTGTTATTGAAAATTAAGGGCGATACCAAGAAAGTGATTTATTTTTATTCGAATTATATTCAAGGTTGCATGGTCCCGTACCCCTTCTCGCCAGGCTGCACAATTGCACGAGATTTTAGGCAACCACACGTACATACAGAATTAGTTTCTTTCATATTTTCGACTTTTTTCTTTATAAAAAGTTGTTCAGGAGGTGTAAATTTAAAGCCTGCCGAAAATTATGCTGAAATTGGCAAGAGAAAAACCATAATTAACCTCACATACAATGCCCTGAAACGTCGAATGTTTGCACGAGAGTTTTAGGCAACCATACATACATACAGAATTAATTTATTTCACATTTTCGACTTTTTTCGTTATAAAAACTTTGTTCCGAAAGGTGTTGTTAAAAAGGAAACAAAGCTTAAAAGCTAAAAATCACGTAAATCCTACTAGAAATAAAAATTATTCGTCGCGAACGGAATTTTGGAATGTTGAAAACTTAATACTCCAATTTTTCACCGACGTAAAAACATTAGCACTTTAATTATACAGAATACATACAGAAAATCCATGTATTTTACATTAACTTAACACACAATTGCACGAGAATTATAGGCAACCGTACATACACACGGAATTTATTTCTTTCACATTTTCGACTTTTTTCTTTATAAAAATTATTTAGTTGTTCAGGGAGGAGTAAACTTAAAGCCTGCCGAAAATTATGCTAAAATTGGCAAGAGTAAAAACATAATTAACCTCACGTACAATACCCTAAAACATCGAATGTTTGCGCGACAGTTTTAGGCAACCGCACATACACACTAAATTAATTTATTTTACATTTTCGACTTTTTTCGTTATAAAAACGTTGTTCCGAAAGGTGTTGTAATAAAGGGAAGAAAGTTTAAAAGCTGAAAATTACGTAAATCCTACTAGAAATAAAGATTATTCGTCGCGAACGGAATTTTGGAATGTTGAAAACTTAAAACTCCTATTTTTCACTGACGAAAAAACATTAGCACCTTAAGTATACAGAATACATACAGAAAATCCATGTATTTTACATTAACTTAACGGTAAGGTACCCATCAAAAGTACAGCAAACGCCCGCGAGAGGGGGATTAAATCAAATTGGTATGACTGTAGGCAACCCAGCTTACAGCGAGGGTAAATTAACTCGGTGCTATTTCCGTATATCTAATACATACATTCAAGGTTGCGCCTGCGATTCTAAAAGAGAGAGGATATTATACGTCTGCACCCCGCTACAGCGCGAGCGTGAGAACCGTATTAGAATATGTTTTGTGGTTATTTTTTTTTCGCATCGGTGGCGGCTGAGAAGTTATAAAAAAACACTTCTGCTGTACCGTTTACACCAAACCCCGCCCAACCCAACCATTTCACGGTCTAGCGAACGTCGTCCAAACACAATTGAAGGGCGACATAATCGTAAGCAAGTAATTCCCAAGAAATAATCTCTTGGGGATTATAACTTGAAATTTTCATTATTGTCATACAACAAATCTCCAAAAGCTACCAATAGATTTTATAATGTAGTTTGAAACCATATCTGTTGTATGGGCCCATTATATAAGTAATGCGCATTTTCTGGCAAAAATATATTTATTGATCGCACCGGTACAAATGCTTCCAATTCTTCAAAATACTCTCCCCCTGCATCAAAACACTCAAGGTCTAGCATACCTGGAAGGCACCCTGAAACTACTCGACGGGAATGTCTCTTTGTAACATGCTTTTGGATGTTTTCCACGGCCAATTAATAATCAAATAAAAAATACAAAATGTGTGCAAAGTAAAACCTCGCCGACATAACATAACCTCATCTGCATTGAAATTCAATATGAACTACAGTGCGGCTGGGATATTATACCCCGAAATCAGGCCAGGGTCCCTCTAGACCCGGGGTTCGGAGGCAGTTCCCTCCTCTGCCTCATTACAGTTACGCCACTGCACAGTGGTCCAGCTGCACTCAAAATCCGGCCAAAATCCTAAATTGCAAAGTCGAAAAGAAGCTTAAGGTAGTTTGAAAGATAAACGTGGATAGCATTATAAAATATTAATAATTAAAATAAAGTCGTACCCCATAGTCCATGATGAGCCGTTAAAGTCGTAAGATGTAGTGAGTGCTTTGAATGCATAATAATACGGCTTGCGAATATAAATTTTTCATATTTGTGTACAAAGCATACAGAAGGCCTATGTGGAAAATTATATTGCATTATGTTTCTTACAATATTAAGCTCTTCCAAAAAATAATTTTATTTCTAAAATACGACGTTTCGTTATTAAGATACCCACAATAATCATCTTTTTTTTTTTCATTTTTGAGTAGCTTTTCACCTCCCAAAATTAATGAAATATCACACTTAACACTAAATTGTTTGCTATAGGAGTTATTTGAAGTTTAAAAAAATTGAAAAACGCGCTGAATGGAAAAATGGATCAGCAATTTTGTTTAAATTCATTTTGACTTAAGATTCGTAATCTGCGACCTCGAAAACCCCCATATACTAATTTTCATCACTTATATCATTTCCACATATGTTGCCGCCATATTGGATCCGCTATTTTGTTTAGAATAATTTTAACTTTAGATTTGTAATTTGCGACTTCGAAAACCCCCACATACTAATTTTCATCAATTTTTTATGTCATTTCCACGTATTTTGCCGCCATATTGGATCCGCCGTTGTGTTTATAGTAATTTTGAATTAGGACTTGTAATCAGCGACGTCAAAAATCCCCATATACCAATTTCTGCACGAATGTAAGTTCATTTGGGATTTTAGCCAGCTTTTTAGGGTAGCTGGACCACTGTGCTGGGGGTATCGGTATTTAATTGGCAATATAGTGGGATACCAGTGGGTAAATACTTTTTAAAAAGAAGACCTAAAAATGTTTTCTATAAAAAAAAATTGTGGAATAGATAATAAACAGCCGAACGTTAAACAAAAACAAACAAAACAAAAAAACAATTTCCAATTAATACTCTATAAATTATCGGACCAGTGACGGCTAGCGGGGTTTTTTCTGGTACGGCCGAGGTAGCAGAGATGGTAATACAGATAAATCACGCCGCCAGCCGTCTTAGCAACCGACCCTACCTATCTGTATTGCTACCTCGACCGTACCATGAGTGTCACCCCGCGAGCCGTCACTGTATCGGTCTTAAATTATTTACTAATAAATATCTGGAATTCCCCGATTATGTATTATGTGTATATTCTTATTAGCTTGTATACTTTTCAAGTTAGTTTTGTACTCTGCAATGATGAGGGGATCAACAACTTCTATTTATCAAAAATATACATGACGTAATTAATTTATAAATTCTATTGAACGCATTACTAGTATGTACATGTTATAAATCGGAATCGTCGCAGGTACCCTGCCCTCCGGTCCCTTGTTTATTTTTTTAGTGCACTTGTAACTCGATACACTAATATGAGTAAGTGCCGCCGTCGCGAGTGACGCAGAAATATGAATAACATGCGATGTTATTGGGCATGCAAGTGAATATGCATATGGCATACGAAATCTAGCACGGAAGAACGATTTGAACGTCGCGCTAAATAAACTCCCCTATCATAACGTATCCCCTAATCCCCGCGCACACTACCATCACGCTCAAGTGGCCGAATGCCCGTACTAGGATGAAGAGCAACAGACTCGCTGCAAGAAATATCTACATAACTTTTTTATTTCTTTCTGATTGACTATCTCAAAAAGTTGCCACAGGATTATTTTGAAATTTTGCACATATGTCAATTATGTTCCTGTCTAGACAGTAACAAAATTTTATCAAGTTTTGACCAATACTAATGGAAATAGACACAAAAAACATCATTTTATTATTCATTTGTCTCCTAATTCGTTCATAATTTTTTTATTAACTATGATTTTGCCTTCAAATTACTTCATTGCCTAGATGTATGTATTGGCTGGCTACAAGTCAAATTTCACTGTTGTTGCTTACTTGGTTCTGCAGTTTGTCTGTTTAAACTAAAATGTTGCTAACTTTGTTAATAATAACGATGAAACCAAAACGTAAACACAGAAATAATAATCGATCTTTATATAATATGTTATCAAAATAAACTTTTCGCAAAAGTTTATATTTACAACGATATATTCGATTTCTTGAGCGGCTAATTTAATGGGTACCCTACCCTTAACACACAATTGCACGAGAATTATAGGCAACCGTACATACACACGGAATTTCTTTCTTTCACATTTTCGACTTTTTTCTTTATAAAAATTATTTGAAGTTGTTCAGGGAGGAGTAAACTTAAAGCCTGCCGAAAATTATGCTAAAATTGGCAAGAGTAAAAACATAATTAACCTCACGTACAATACCCTAAAACATCGAATGTTTGCGCGACAGTTTTAGGCAACCGCACATACACACTGAATTAATTTATTTTACATTTTCGACTTTTTTCGTTATAAAAACGTTGTTCCGAAAGGTGTTGTAATAAAGGGAAGAAAGTTTAAAAGCTGAAAATTACGTAAATCCTACTAGAAATAAAGATTATTCGTCGCGAACGGAATTTTGGAATGTTGAAAACTTAAAACTCCTATTTTTCACTGACGAAAAAACATTAGCACCTTAAGTATACAGAATACATATAGAAAATCCATGTATTTTACATTAACTTGACACACAATTGCACGAGAATTACAGGCAACCATACATACTTACAGAATTAATTTCTTTCACATTTTCGACTTTTTTCTTTATAAAAATTATTCGAAGTTGTTCAGGGAGGTGTAAATTTAAAGCCTGCCGAAAATTATGCTGAAGTTGGCAAGAGAAAAACCATAATTAACCTCACGTACAATACCCTGAAACGTCGAATGTTTGCGCGACAGTTTTAGGCAACTACACATACACACAGAATTAATTTATTTCACATTTTCGACTTTTTTCGTTAAAAAACGTTGTTCCCAACGTTGTTGTTATAAAGGGAAGAAAGTTTAAAAGCTAAAAATTACGTAAATCCAACTAGAAATAAAGATTATTCGTCGCGAACGGAATTTTGGAATGTTGAAAATTTAATACTCCCATTTTTCACCGACGTAAAAACATTAGCACTTTAAGTATACAGAATACATACAGAAAATCCATGTATTTTACATTAACTTGACACACAATTGCATGCGAATTTTAGGCAACCATACATACACGCGGAATTAATTTCTTTCACATTTTCGCCTTTTTTCTTTATAAAAATTGTTCGAAGGTGTTCAGGGAGGTGTAAACTTAAAGCCTGCCGAAAATTATGCTGAAATTCGCAAGAGAAAACCCATCATTAACCTCACATACAATGGCCTGAAACGTCGAATGTTTGTGCGAGAATTTTAGGCAACCACACATACACACAGAATTATTTTCTTTCACATTTTCGACTTTTTTCTTAATAAAAATTATTCGAAGTTGTTCAGGGAGGTGTAAACTTAAAGCCTGCCGAAAATAAAAACCCTAATTATCCTCACATACAATGCCCTGAAACGTCGAATGTGTGCACGAGAATCTTAGGCAACCACGCAATTAATTTCGTTCACATTTTCGACTTTTTTCTGTATAAAAATTATTCGAAGTTGTTCAGGGAGGTGTAAACTTAAAGCCTGCCGAAAATTATGCTGAAATTGGCAAGAGAATAACCATAATTAACCTCGCATACAATGCCCCGAAACGTCGAAAATTAGGCAACCAAACATACACACGGAAATGATTTCTTTCACATTTTCGCCTTTATTCGCCATAGAAACTATTCGAAGTTGTTCAGGAAGGTGTCAAAAAATTATGCTGACATTCACAAGAGAAAATCCGTACAAATTTTGACATATATTAATTATTGGTTACATTTTGTGTATACTAAAACATTTTGCGATTTCCATTTTATCAGCGTCGACACCGTCACGATTAAGTTGTTCAAAAACTCGACGCCGCTCCGTCCCCATTGAAGTGACGATTGGCTGCCTAGCCTTCCTCGCGAGTTGCGCAAGAGACCGACTGCCGCTGGGAGGCACACGAGGATGACATCGAGCTCCTGGTTCCCCTGCCGACGGATAGTTGACATTCCGAGATGTCGCTCTCGGGTACTCTGCATCCGACTCCTTGCCCAAGTCCATCACCCTGTAAGATTTTTCATTTTAAATATGACACACTGGCATCAATAACATATCTGAGCAAGCTCAAACTAAGAACTAGTAGTTGTACAAGTGTTGGGAATTTTAGATTTGATTTTGATGACATCTCAACTTTGTTTGGTAGCGCGCGCCATACCATCGACAAATGTGATTCAACTTCAGAAACAGTCCCACGTTGCTTGAGTGTAGAACAGTGACGGTTCGCGGGGTTTTTTCTGGTACGGCCGAGGAACAAGAGGTGGCAATACAGATAGGTAGGGTCGGTTGCAGAGACCTGTATTACCACCTCTTGTCCTCAGCCGTACCAGAAAAATCCCGCGAACCGTCACTGGTGTAGAATCCCTTTAAAGATCCCCACTTAAGCTTTGAAACGGATCTTCCTCAAACTAATAATTTTTTCGTGTGATGAGTGATTCTCTCCAATTTTCCATCATTCCTCCGATGTTCTTACAAAGCAGCTTCCATAAATGACGTCCCGAAATGTCAGCGGAATTCTGACAGTCCGTTTTCCTAAAGCTAAATTTAAAGGTGACACCTCGTGACGTAAAATCGAGCGGCACATCATTTATGGAAGTATATTCAAACTATCCTAACACGATATCACTTTAACGGGCATTAATCAAATTGGTACTTAGTAGTCAAATTCAATTACAGTTTCTTTACCGGGGCCATCTCCGTCGATCTGCGCCGGGCCTTCTTCGCCCGATTTAACGCTCGAACTTCTTTTCCTGCCACAACAAGGACTCCATTTAAATTTCTTCGGCATGTTCCAATAATGTTCTCCACAACATAAACAAAATGCGGGCGTAGTGATACAATCGAATTATTTTCCCGTCAGTCTGGAACGTCACGAGCTGTTTTTTGGTTTTCGGTGAACGTTTTCCAAATTCACTGTGCAACGATGACCGAAATCGAGGACAAGCTCGACGAGGATTTCCTCTTTTATTTGGGCTTCACGAGCCAGTACACGAATCGGATAAGAGATTGCACCGAGAAGATGATGATGCAGGTAAATATAACCTGACCATTGATCGAAACGAGATCTTTCAATATATTCTCAATTGTTAAATAGCAATGGCTGCAAAAATTGTGCGGAGAAGTAGCGAAAACGGTGGACCAGAAACGCAACAGGAACATATTCCTGTCGAACTTGATACTGAACATGCAAGACGCGAAACTGTCCGAGCCGTTCACCATGGATCCGAACGAAGTGGATTTGGCCGATCCGCAGAAATATTTTCCAACGGTTCAAGATGAAATTAAGGTGAGCGGAGTTATTCACCACAAAGTAGGCCCTGCTGTTAGGGTGGCATAATCCACCCTGAATCACTGCCGAAGTTAGGTTATGGGCGCAATCTCAATTTAATATTCAAAATTGATGCAATGTCACTTGTAATATTAACTTTGAATGTAATTTGACATCTCCGCATGCGCCTAATGCATAAAAATTAGCGCATGCGCTAATAACTTAACGGCAGAAGGACTCAAATTAGTAGGACTATAGGCAACACACACACACAGCTTCGGTTTTGAAGCTTTTCGCTTCTAGAGGATGAACTGTCAATGTAAAAAATAGTTGCGTTGCACATGCAATTTCTTTCATCTTTAGTTGATTTATTATTATTAAACTCCACTCAAACAAGAAACACACGATGCCTTAAAAAATATCCGAAAGCTTCCTCGAGCGATGTAGATAATTATATAATGAGAGCTGTATCAAAATCTCGCAGCACGTTGCGCATGTGGCCATCTTGAATTTTAAGAAAGAGGACGCCTGCTCAATTGAGTAGAATAAGTATTCTCTCTCTCTCTCTGCGCAAATTTGTCGCATTGATTCGCGAAGGATTGAGAATCATCGGAAACTGTCGCTCGAAATCGTCGATGTGACTTTTGACGTTTTAGTTTTGGGAGTTATTTAAAGTTATTAAAAAACGTAGGTAATCGTTAATTAATAGGGTTATTTGTAAAATGTAAATTCAAGTGTAAATTGTAAGTGCTCCTTAAAACGCATGACGAGTTGAAGTGCCACATTAGACATTTTCTATTTCTCGTTTCAAAAATGACATTTGGAACTGCCACAAATGATAGTTTTTTTACTGTCAAAAATGACAGTGTTTTAAGTATCAAATTATATGTTTTCATTGCCGAACACGGCGTTACCTAGTGCAAAATTGACATCAGTAACTGTCAATTTTTTTTTTTAGATTTTTGTTTACACTGTCAAATATGACTGAAGTACCGAATTGGACATTTTCATTACATGACATTTTTCGTGCCGAAAATGTCATTTTCGACTGCCAACAATTATAGTTTCCTGAATAAATTTGAGATTATAGTTTTCTGACTTTTTTCACTGTTAAATAAGACTGTTTGAATTGTTAAATTCGACATTTTTCTACCGCAACGATATTGCTTGAGTCAAAATTGACATTTGTAACTCCCCCAAAGTATAAGTATAAAATTTTCAAATTTTTAACTTTGGTGCTAAAATGGCATATTTACCTTTCAGAAATCATAGTTTGAAGTGAATTAGACATTTTCCTTCGCTAAACAAAAATTACAGTTTTCTGATTTATTTTTCAATGTCAGAAAATAACTGCCTAAAGTATAAAATTGACGTTTTCCACCTCCCAATATGACATTTTTTTATCAAAAATGACATTTGTAACTATTCAATTATAGTTATTTTTATATAAAAATATTTTTACAATATAAAATATATATTTTTTACATGTCAAATAAGATATTATTTACAATATGAAAAATGACATTTTTACCCTTTTACCCTAATATGATATTTTTGGACTGTCATCTATGAAATTTTACATTTTTAAATATTATATTTTTTTCACTCTCATGTAACATTTTTTGATTCAAAAATAATATTTATAACTGCCAAAAATTATAACTTTGTGACATTTTACAATGTCAAATATGACATTCTTTTCATTTTCTCGTATAACATTTGTTTGTCAAAAATAATATTCATAACTGTCGAAAATGTTAATTTCGTGACATTTTTCACCGTCAAAAATGACTAATGTATAAAGTTAGACTTTTTCCATCGAAACATGACATATCTTGTGTCAACATTAACATTTGTAACTGTCCATGAGAATTTCTGACATTTTTTATTGTTCCAAATAACTATTTTAAATATGAAATTAGACATTTTCCACCGATAAACATGGCATTTGTGCCGAATGTGCCAAAAATTACATTTTTCCGTCGCCAAATTTGAAATTTGTACAAACATATTTTCACTGACAAAAATTACATTTTTTGGACTGTCACGTATGAAATTTTACATTGTCAAATATGACATTCTTTTCACTGTCTCTTTGAGTCAAAAATAATATTTATAACTGTCAAAAGTGATACCTTTGTGACATTTTACACTGTCAAATATGCCATTCTTTACCCTGTCTCATATAACATTTAGTCAAAGAAAATATTTATAACTGTCAAAAATAACTTCGTGACATTTTAACTGTCAAAAATAACTTCGTGATATTTTAACTGTCAAAAATGACTGATGTATAAAGTTAGACATTTTTCACCGCAAAACATTCTTCGAGTCAAAAATAATATTTATATTAATTGTCAAAAATGACTGATGTATAAAGTTAGACATTTTCCACCGCAAAAAATTCTTTGAGTCAAAAATAATATTTATAACTGTCAAAAATGATACCTTTGTGACATTTTACACTGTCAAATATGCCATTCTTTTCCCTGTCTCATAACATTTTCTGAGACAAAGAAAATATTTATAACTGTCAAAAATAACTTCGTGACATTTTAACTGTCTAAAATAACTTCGTGACATTTTACCTGTCAAAAATGACTGATGTATAAAGTTAGACATTTTTCACCGCAAAACATTCTTCGAGTCAAAAATAATATTTATATTAACTGTCAAAAATGATTGATGTATAAAGTTAGACATTTTCCACCGGAAAACATTCTTTGAGTCAAAAATAATATTTATAACTGTCAAAAGTGATACCTTTGTGACATTTTACACTGTCAAATATGCCATTCTTTTCCCTCTCTCATATAACATTTTCTGAGTCAAAGAAAATATTAATAACTGTCAAAAATACCATCGTGACATTTTAACTATCAAAAATAACTTCGTGACATTTTAACTGTCAAAAATGACTGATGGTCTAAAGTCAGACATTTTCCACCGCAAAACATTCTTTGAGTCAAAAATAATATTTGTAACTGTCGAAAATGATACCTTTGTGACATTTTACACTGTCAAATATGCCATTATTTTCCTTGTCTCATTTAACATTTTCTGAGTCAAAGAAAATATTTATAACTGTCAAAAATAACTTCGTGACATTTTAACTGTCAAAAATGACTGATGTATAAAGTTAGACATTTTCCACCGCAAAACATGACATTTCTTCTTTCAAAATTGACATTTGTAACTGTCAGAAATGATACCTTTGTGACATTTTACACTGTCAAATATGCCATTCTTTTCCCTGTCTCATAACATTTTCTGAGTCAAAGAAAATATTTATAACTGTCAAAAATAACTTCGTGACATCTTAACTGTCTAAAATAACTTCGTGACATTTCAACTGTCAAAAATGACTGATGTATAAAGTCAGACATTTTCCACCGCAAAACATTCTTTGAGTTAAAAATAATATTTATAACTGTCAAAAAGGATACCTTTGTGACATTTTACACTGTCAAATATGCCATCCTTTTCCCTGTCTCATATAACATTTTCCGAGTCAAAGAAAATATTTATAACTGTCAAAAATAACTTCGTGACATTTTAACTGTCAAAAATGACTAGTGTATAAAGTTAGACATTTTCCACAGCAAAACATGACATTTCTTCTTTCAAAATTGATATTTGTAACTGTCAGAAATGATACCTTTGTGACATTTTACACTGTCAAATATGCCATTCTTTTCCCCGTCTCATATAACATTTTCTGAGTCAAAGAAAATATTTATAACTGCGAAAAATAACTTCGTGACATTTTAACTGTCAAAAATAACTTCGTGACATTTTAACTGTCAAAAATGACTGATGTATAAAGTTAGACATTTTCCACCGCAAAACATCACATTTCTTCTTTCAAAATTGACATTTGTAACTGTCAGAAAATTGCTTTCTGAAATTTCTTTTAATGTCAAAAATGGCTGTATTAAGTACAACATTTTTTTTAGTCAGATCTGACTTTTGTACAAACATATTTTCACTGACAAAAATAACATTTTGACTGTCATCTATTTTTTGAGTCGAAAATAATATTTATAACTGTTAAAAATGATAACTTTGTGACATTTTTCACCGTCAAATACGACTGAAGTATAAAATTAAACATTTTCCGATGCAAAACGTGATATTTCTTGTGTCAAAATTGACATTAACAAATGTCAAAATTGACATTAACAAATGTCAATTTTGACACAAGAAATTATTTTTATTTCAATTTCTAATTATTTGTCAATCTCCAGATTTATTAATTTATTTTAGTTAACGAAAAGCTTTTGCAAACAACTAATGCCGTTGTGTAAGTCGAAAATGGCAGATTTATGACAACTTGACAATTGCAAGGATGAATGGCGAATTTTGTCATTGTTTATCTAGTGGTGGATTTCGTTCGATGGAACTATTTTTTTTTTCGTGGTTTATCATTTATTGTTCCCAACAGGGAAGCAAACAACTGAGAAGTGACAATTGTTCAATTCGCAGTTTCTAAAAATTTTCATCCCCAGAATCAACCACACATCACGCCAACACATCTAACATTATTTAGGCCGTGTTTTGTAATTTATATAGTTTTTTGCCTGAAGAAGCAATTGCAACGGAAACAAAATTATTTAAGAAATTCGATACTCCGCGACTCTTCAAAGAATTCTAGTGTAGAATTGCGAAATTTAAAACGCGTGCTGTGGAAAAACAAAATTGAAAACAAAACGAACGCCCGGTTTCCAATTAACCTGTCAGAAATATCGTAGACTCCAGCTTGGTTGGCTGATGTCGTCGAGAGTCCTGAAGAGCAAGAGGCCAAGCGGCGAGAGGACGGAAGAACGTACGTGGCCACGAGGGTGTTACCGGATGGTTGCGGGGCGTTCGCGTACGTCGCCGTCAGTTTGGCGGAAGAGGAACCGATGTGGTTGGGCGGTGGAGAAGGGTGAGTACGTTTTTTTGCCTCAACAAAGTCTACGTGGCCATAGCTTAGGGTAAGATGGGGACATGGTTCTCAGTTCTCAGTTATATTTTAAGGTTAGATAAGTACCAAAAAAAATTTGATTGAATCAAAATATTTCAGAGCGTTCGATCAACAAATGGAGTACAAATTCCAAGAAATGGTGCCGCCAGTCCACGAGATGGAGCAAATTTTGGCGAATCGCAAAGATCCCAAAGTGAGACAGAGGGTGCTGACGTTTTACGATGTGATGCTTCAAAACATAGCCGACGAATTAGACGGTACGGAATTGTTGTTACAGAATTTTACACGTACAAATAATTTGAATTCATATTATAGAGAAGATCACCGAAGAAGAAAACCCCGCAATCAATAAGGTCGTGCAACAAATGGAGGCGGAACTACAAGCCAAAGGTCAATACGAAAAATTCGAGAATATGTGCGCGAAAGAAAAACGAATAGAATTGCTGCTCATTTTGTTCGATCGAACAAAAGCCAGAAGAGATAAGGTAGGCTACTTGATAAGCTTGCGATTATTACAGAGTGCGTTTTCACCACCGAAATTCAAAAATCAAGTCATCGAATATATAAAACTATATAAAAACAACTGTCACACAATGATTCAAAATCGATTGCTTTTCATAATCCAGAAAAAAATTGAAAACATGCCTTCAATGGATTTTGAAATAAAAGCGGAAGAATCGAACGAATTGTTTTTATAAAGTTCGTCATTTTCCAGAATTAGTAAAAACGATATAAAAACAACTGCCGCAAACTTAGGACTTTACAGGTTAACTCAGAATCGATTGTTTTTCATAATCCAGTAGAAATCGAAAACATCCCTACGGAAAAACCGTCGTCAAGGCATCAAACCTCAACTGATTTTTGATTTTAAAACAAGTGAATAATAGAGGATTCAATGACCTACAGTATGAATCATAGGAAGCTTTAGAAAAAATGGCGCAGGCTCAAAGGCAAATGAAATGATTTTAACATCGTAATCTTTGCAGCCGCTTGGAAAAACCGTCGTCAAGGTGTCAAAGCTCAACCGATTTTTGATTTTAAAACAAGTGAATGATAGAGGATTAAATGACGTACAGTATGAATCACAGGAAGCTTTGGAAAGTTCACAATAGAAAAAATGGCGCAGGGTTAAAGTCGAATGAATGGATTTTAACATCGTAATCTCTGCAGCCGCCTGGAAAAACCGTCGTCAAGGTATCAAAGCTCAACTGATTTTTGATTTTAAAACAAGTGATTAATAGAGGATTAAATGAGCTACAGTTTGAATCATAGGAAGCTTTGGAAAGTTCACAATGGAAAAAATGGCGCAGGCTCAAAGTCAAATGAATTGATTTTAACATCGTAATCTCTGCAGCCGCCTGGAAAAATCGTCGTCAAGGTGTCAAAGCTCAACTGATTTTTGATTTTAAAACAAGTGATTAATAGAGGATTAAATGAGCTACAGTTTGAATCACAGGAAGCTTTGGAAAGTTCACAATGGAAAAAATGGCGCAGACTCAAAGTCAAATGAATGGATTTTAACATCGTAATCCCTGCAGCGGTCTGGAAAAACGGTCGTCAAGGTGTCAAAGCTCAACGGATTTTTGATTTTAAAACAAGTGATTAATAGAGGATTAAATGAGCTACAGTTTGAATCATAGGAAGCTTTGGAAAGTTCACAATAGAAAAAATGGCGCGGGCTCAAAGTCGAATGAATGGATTTTAACATCGTAATCTCTGCAGCCGCCTGGAAAAACCGTCGTCAAGGTATCAAAGCTTAACTGATTTTTGATTTTAAAACAAGTGAATGATAGAGGATTAAATGACCTACAGTATGAATCATAGGAAGCTTTGGAAAGTTCGCGATAGAAAAAATGGCGCAGGTTCAAAGTCGAATGAATGGATTTTAACATCGTAATCTCTGCAGCCGCCTGGAAAAATCGTCGTCAAGGTATCAAAGCTCAACTGATTTTTGATTTTAAAACAAGTGAATGATAGAGGATTAAATGAGCTACAGTTTGAATCATAGGAAGCTTTGGAAAGTTCACAATGGAAAAAATGGCGCAGGCTCAAAGTTAAATGAATGGATTTTAACATCGTAATCTCTGCAGCGGTCTGGAAAAACGGTCGTCAAGGTGTCAAAGCTCAACTGATTTTTTATTTTAAAACAAGTGATTAATAGAGGATTAAATGAGCTACAGTTTGAATCATAGGAAGCTTTGGAAAGTTCACAATGGAAAAAATGGCGCAGGCTCAAAGTTAAATGAATGGATTTTAACATCGTAATCTCTGCACCCGCCTGGAAAAATCGTCGTCAAGGTGTCAAAGCTCAACTGATTTTTGATTTTGAAACAAGTGAATGATAGAGGATTAAATGACCTACAGTATGAACCACAGGAAGCTTTGGAAAGTTCACAATAGAAAAAATGGCGCGGGCTCAAAGTCGAATGAATGGATTTTAACATCGTAATTTCTGCAGCGGTCTGGAAAAACGGTCGTCAAGGTGTCAAAGCTCAACTGATTTTTGATTTTAAAACAAGTGAATAATAGAGGATTAAATGACCATAAGAGAATATATGACGAATGTTAAAAACAATTGATTTTAGACTACGCGAGTGAAATTGACAATTGATTTCAGGTGGCGACGCGAGAAGAAGTTCTGGACGACATAGACGCCAACCTCAGGACGTCGTTCTTCGAAGCTTCGATGACGGGAGAGGAGGAAAAGTACGAGTTACCGTCCGCCATGTGGGAGTACGCCATCAACAGGCCGCTGAATAAGAAGAACATGAACCTTATGCAAGAGACGTACCCGCCGATGGTCATTTCGAAGTAAGAACGCATTATGTTACCGTATAAGGTATCATTAGGGAAATTTTTTTTAAGTTCGTTTTTAAAACCTAACCTGTCAGCCGTGACAATTACTAGATAAATAATGGAGAGAAATGATTACTTCTCTCCTTTGTTTTTTGTTATTTCTCTCACGATTCCGACAGCTGAGGAAAAAAAACTAACCTAGAAAAAACGTTGACAGCCGTGACAGTTAATAAAGAAATAATGGAGAGAAATGATTACTTCTCTTCTTTGTTATTTGTTACTTCTCTCGCGATTTCAAAAACTGAGAACTCGAATTTCTCTTCAGTTTGTGAAAATATATACATTACGAACAGGTTTTTGGAGTTGCTGTCCAATCAAAAGGAAGAGATCGCGCTCAGGATGCAGCGCCGCCACGCGAACATAGTGGCGCAGATGAAGCGAGATCTGAAGAAGGAAGGCGAGAAGCTGAAGAGAATGGTGGAGGTAAAATAAGTTTAGCCTTAGATTTTCGAATTTCCCGTATCCGAATTTTACTTATTGCGCAGCAAGCGAGGATCTCTTCGGAGCAGGCCAACGATGTACTTACGGACGTCCGGAAAGCCTACCTGAAGCAGAAGGACAGCTACGAGAAATATGACAATAGGAAGAAGGGCGGAGAAACGGAACGCACCAAGTATGTTAACGATTAATTATATTCCAATATCCGCTCGGTTATCAGGTAGTAGAAAAGGATACCAATATTATTTGAATGTTCCGAACTTAGTTCGTAAACCGCCCTTACTCATGAATAGATCTATAGATGTCTCAGTTGTGAGGAAAGTGTATCCATCATTGGAGAAGTAAATCCATTTCACCACTAGTCAGGAAAATGAATTGCCGCGAATTTTTTTTGTGTAGCGTACCACGAAATCATAGAGATTCAGACACACGGTAGGTGGCGTTGTCGAAATAAAGAAAAACCAATTTCACACCCTGTCGGTTTTGTTTTTTTAAAGTATTTTAATCAAATCGCAAATTCCTACAATTCGATAGTTATTTTTCGCAATTTCGGTGCACCTTTTCGATAAAACTTTCCTCCGTGTTAGCGAACGCAATTCCATCACGTTCAATCCAGATGAGATTATTGTCGTTCCGTTCGTATATATTTGTACGTCTCGGAACTTCCGAGTTTGTTTTCTATTTATCCCTTTACTCGAGCGAACGGTATGGCGTATCGTATGTCAAAGGCACGAAATGACCCTGCGCAATCTTTTGCTTTCAATCTAATGGAATTAGTCTGGAACACACAAACACACGTTTGCACACGATTTTCGGTAATGCTATCGTATTAACGGCATGTGTTTATTTTGTCCGTAAGAGTCTGCAAAGACTTAAATGTAAAGTTACTCACAGAGTCGTCACTATTATCCAAATCTATATCAATTAATTTTTTTCATTTTATTGATCATATAAAAAACATGTACCTATAATGAAGTAGAAGTTTGACAGCCACTGTCACTGTCTGGTTTGTATTAGCGTTAGCCAATCAGCGTCCCGGATTTCCAGTGCCAGCCAATCTGCGGTACAGATTTGAGTTGTATTATTTAAAATCAGTTATATTCTTATTTATATATGGGGAGGGGGGGACATACACAGGATATTCATGGACCTGCACGGCTACTTCCTCGTTCCGAAAAAGTGACCGCGCGGATGGGATTCGAACCCACGACCACGAGGCCCGTGAGCAGGAGCTCTACTCACTAGGCCACCGCGGCCCCACCACGTTTTGCCTGCATTCCATTCGGGGTTGTATTTCGTGTATATTGGGTTGCCTACGGTAAAAGTTAAGGGTGCGATGCGGGACTGAATTTTGCGCGTACATTTTGTGTATTATATACGAATTTCTTACGTTATTGAATACCAAGTAAGAATTCTAAATTTTAATTTCACGAGCGCAGACAAGAACCGTTCAATCGTTTGCTAATAATCGAGGGATCGCTAATGCCATACGCATTCTAATAATAATAATAATAATATAACAATAATATATTAACGGATAAACCAGTTTACAGGAAATTACAAATTAAAAATTAAAACTAATATTACAATAATATATCAAAAAACATAAAAATATATTAAAAAAAAACACACATCCCATACATTCTATAATTGATTTACATTAATAAAAGTTCACTAGTTCTATAATCAACTATTTTTAACCAACTAATGCCGGTCATTTGCACACTCTTTCGACCTTTTTAGTTGTTTTCTCTTTTTGCGTTCACTACGAAATCCATCTATCGGCAATCTGCTGAATTGCTAGGTGGCGAGAACAAAAGAACATCACAGTGGCGCCCTCTTTACACTTACCGGATTTTTTATTTAATTCGTATTTTGAGATGAACTCGTTGATTTTTTTTTACAATATTTAAGCGGATCAATAAATCGGAGGTATTTCCGTACACAATCAGATATTTTTTGTGTTAATTGGTTTATCTTATCTAAATTAATTTTTGATTTTTTTTGATTCGTGAAAGTGTTTTCAAAATTTTTTTTACGGAAATATCCGTTTTGGGGTCCCAAGATGCAATTTCAACAACTTCTGGAAAATTTCTTTTTGTGTCTGTGTGTGTGACTGTATGTGTGTCTGTCTGTGACGCTGTATCTCAATACTAATACAGAAATAAAACCATGAAATTTTGAACATAAGTCTTATTGAATAATTCGAAGAACTGAAAAGCTTTTGGTAAACTTTCGTACACCGGAAGTGGGCGTTTACCTCAACTGTTTTTTGTTCTTTTAGCCTTTTTGGGACTTCGGGAGAATGTTTTGAGAACTTTTTTAAGACCTTTTTCAGGACTTTTTAAGAAATTTTCTTTCACGACCTTTATTTTCAGGATTTCTTTTCAAAAATAGGATTTTTTTTCAGGATTTTTTCTCGGGTCGTTTTCGGGACTTTCTTAAGAACTCTTTGTTGAGGACTTATTTTCGGGATTTCTTTTTTTCAGAACTTTGTTTGTTTATTTTTTAAACATGTAATTTTTAGGTCAATTTTTTTAATTTTTGTATGATATTTCGGGATTTTTTTTCAGAATTTTCTTCATGACATTTTTTAGAATTTCCCTTTTCATTGGACATTTTTGGTATTTTTTTTCAAATTTTTTTATTTCAAGAATTTTGTTGAGGACTTATTTTAGGCCATTTTGCAGGACTTTGTTTTCAAGACTCATTGTGATTTCTTTTTCAGGACAATTTCTTCAGATCTTTTTAAGGACAATTTAAAGGATTTTTTACAATGCGTTTTTTTCAGAATTTTTTTGTTTATTATTTAAACATGTTATTTTCAGGTCAAGTTTTCAAGACTGTTTTTACAGGACAATTTTTTTATATTTCAAGATTTTTTTCAGAATTTTCTTCATGACATTTTTTTAGAACTTCTCTTTTCATGACCTTTTTAAGGGCTTTTGCAGACATTTTTGGCATTTTTAAAACTTTTAATTTTAGGAATTTTGTTGAGTACTTATTTAAGGCCTTTTTGCAGGACTTTTTTTCAAGACTCTGGGATTTTTTTTCAGAATAATTTTTTCAGATCTTTTTAAGGACCATTTTAAGGAGTTTTTACAATGTTTTGTTTAGAAATTTTTTTGTTTATTTTTTAAACATGTTATTTTCAGGGTCATTTTCAAGGCTGTTTCTACAGGACAATTTTTTTATGATATTTCGAGATTTTTTTCAGAATTTTCTTCATTAAATTTTTTAGAATTCCCCTTTTTTGGACCTTTTTAAGGACTTTTCAGATATTTTTAGCATTCTTTTTTTCAAGACTATTTTTAAAACTTTTAATTTCAGGAATTTGATTACGGACTTATTTTAGGCCTTTTTGCAGGACTTTTTTGAGATTTGTTTTTCAGGACAATTTCTAAAATCTTTTTAAGGACGATTTAAAAAAAATTTTACAATGCTTTTTTTTCAGAAACTTTTTTGTTTATTTTTCTAAACATGTTATTTTCAGGGCAATTTTTCAAGACTGTTTTTACAGGACAATTTTTTCATGATATTTCGAGATTTTTTTTTCAGAATTTTTAGAATTTTTCTTTTCATGACCTTTTTTTGGACGTTTTTAGGGGTTTTTCAGATATTTTTGGCATTATATTTTCAAACTTTTTTATTTCTGAAATTTTGTTAAGGACTTATTTTAGGCCTTTTTGCAGGATTTTGTTTTCAAGACTCTTGGGGATTTCTTTCTCAGGGCAATTTTTTCAGATCTTCTTAAGGACCATTTAAAGGATTTTTTACAATGTTTTTTTTTTGAATTTTTTATTTTATTTTTTAAACATGTTATTTTCAGAGAATTTTTCAAGACTGTTTTTACAGGACAATTTTTTCATGATATTTCGGAATTTTTTTTCAGAATTTTCTTCATGACATTTTTTAGAATTCCCCTTTTGGACCTTTTTTTCAAGACTATTTTGAAACTTTTAATTTTTGGAATCTTGTTAAGGACTTATTTAAGCCTTTTTGCAGGACTTTTTTTCAAGACTCATTGCGATTTTTTTCAGGACAATTTCTTCAGATCTTTTTAAGTACCTACCATTTTAAGGATTTTTTACAATAATTTTTTTCTAGAAATTTTTTTGTTTATTTTTTTTCAAGACTGTTTTTACAGAACAATTTTTTTTTTTGATATTTCATGAGGATTTTTTTTCTGAACTTTTTTCAGGACTTATTTATTTATTTATGTACGAATGACCATTAAATATAAACTTCCAATAGAAACAATCACAACATAATAAAATAAATAATAATAAAATCAAATTAGAAAAAAAAATATAAATGACATTTTAAATATATATTTTAGGACTTTCTTTCAGGAGTTTTTAGGGCTCTTTTTCGGGACATTTATTTCTGGTATTTTGTATGAAGACTATTTTTCAGGACTTTTCTTCACTGCTTTTATCAGGACGTTTTTTTTCAAAACTTTATTTCCAGGACTGTTCCTCCAGGACTCTTTTTCGGGACTTATTCGAGACTTTCTTAAGAAAGAACTCTTGTTCAGGATTTTTTTTTTAGAATATTCTTCATTACATTTTTTCAGAATTATTTTTTCGAGAATTTTTTTTTCAAGCCTCCTTTACAGGACTTTTTTCAGTATGTACTTTATTTCAGGACATTTTTTATAGGATTTTCAGGACTTCTTGTTCCGGACTTTTTTTCAAGACACTTTCTTTTAGGATTTTTTTAAGGACATTTATTTCTGGTGTTTTATGTGAAAATTAATTAATTTTTCAGGTCTCTTTTTGCAGTACTTTTTTCTGGACTATTTTTAAGACTCTTTTTCACAACTTTTTAACAGGACGCTTTTTTCAAGACTTTATTTCCAGGGCTGTTCCTCCAGGACTTTTTTTTCGGGACTTTTTCGAGACTTTCTTAAGAAGCTCTTGTTCAGGACTTCTTTTCAGGATTCTCTTCAGAATTTTCTTCATTACATTTTTCAGAATTATTCAAGCCTTCTTTACAGATATTGTTTCAGTACTATATTTCAGGACATTTTTTATAGGATTAATTTTCAGGACTTCTTGCTCCGAACTTTTTTCAAGACACTTTTTCGGACTTCTTTCATAATTTTTTTGAGGACATTTATTTCTGGTGTATTATATGAAGACTTAATTTTTCAGGACTCTTTTTGCAGTACTCTTTTTTTACTTTTTTACGACTCGTTTTCACAACTTTTTAACAGGACACTTTTTTCGAGACTTTATTTTCAAAACTGTTTCTCCAGGAATTTTTTTCAGGACATTATTTTGTCGGAACTCTTTTTTTCATGACTTTATTTCTGATATTTTTGAAGGTCCCGTTTTTCAAGACATTTTTTTGTCAGGACTCTTTTTTCATGACTTTATTTCTGGTATTTTTGAAGGACCCGTTTTTCAAGACATTTTTTTGTCAGGACTCTTTTTAGGACTTTTGATCAGGACTTTTCAGACATTCTTTTTCAGGACTATGATTGGGTTTTTTAGGACTTTTTAATGAGGACTATTTTTAGAAATCTTTTTCAGGACTTTCTTGTTCGGGGTTTTTATTAGTTTTTCAAGATGAGGACTATTTTCAGAAATCTTTTTCAAGACTTTCTTGTTCAGGACTTTTTTGGGGATTATTTTTAGAAATCTTTACTTTCTCCTTAAGTAGTATTTCTATAAAGAATACATGTTTTATATCTTCGTAATTCCCCCGATATTACGAAAGTGTAATTTCTTGATCATTTTAACGTATAGAAACGAAATTCGCGTTGACATTCATCCCCCCTTATATATGTAATAATTTCGGGATCAGTTGTAATCCGCGATCGAATTACGAAATAACCACCAGGGTCATTATATCCGGACCGATTTGATCAGACGACCGACGCATAATTACTTTGATTAGACCTTATTAAGTTTGGGCTGCTGAGAAAGCCCTTCCTCTGGTGTCAAATAGTCAATCAGGTCCCTTCATCTTTCCCCAATCCAATTACAACGCCACTGAAGGAGAGCGAACGGGTCGGTTTTCCCGGAAGGGCGATGTAGAAAAAAAGGGAACGCAATAAAACAATGAAGAGTGGGTCTTGCTCGACACGAGGTAATCTGTTGGCGTATGCAAAGTAATGGGGGATGTATGCAAGTGTGGATTTTTCGTCGGGTCTGAATTAAAAATTAAATGGTTGCGGTTTATAATCTCGGTTTGTGTTTTCGTATTTTTTTTTACATTAAAATTGCTGCACGTTGTTTATTGTTTTATGGTTGATAGGGTGATGTAAGATATTGGCCACAATTCGTTACGATTATAATAATAATAATAATAACTGTTTTTTTTTGTTTTTTGGCATAGGTTTGACCATTCAGCCACCTTATAATAACGGAAATTTCCTTTTTTTTTGTAACCATAAAATACGAATGAATAATAAAAACAAAAACAATACATATCATATAATGGGACAAACGCAATAAAAACGCACGATAATTTTTCGTTAAAAAAAAAAAGTTACCGTACGGCGGGATTTGAACCCGCGACCTTGTGATTAAGAAGCAGGAACTCTACCCACTAGGCCAACGCGGCTCAAGCTTTACATTAAAAATGACAATCGGAACTTAAAAATTTGACGTTTCATTTGTAAACACTGCTTAGAATTAATTGAAGTAAATTTTCCTTTTGGATTGTTTATAACAGTGCTTAGAATTTATTCATTCATTCATTCATTCATTCATTCGAGCAACTTTTCCATTACAGATTGTATAACCAGATGCTCTAACTTTGACCATTGTTCATAGAATTCATTCATTCAATCATCTTTTCCTTTAAGATTGTACAACGAGATGAGAGCGACACTGGTCGACACTCAGGTTCTTGTCGAGCAAGAGGCGGAGAGGGGAAGACTCCTGACGGAACAGATCAACGTGATGAGCGCCCAGACCGAGATGTACACTCACGTGACCGAGTGCAGCATCATCAAGACCGAAGAGGCCAACATGGAACTGATGAGGAACGTGAAGAAGCTGCAGAACGCCGTGAAACAGTACGAGACCCGGCTGAGGCAGATAGAGTTGATGAAGGATAGCGCGATCAAGGATAAGGCTCAGATGATGATTTTGTAGAAAGAAAACGAAAAAAAAAACAAATGGAACGATTATCCTACACGAAGTGTTGTAAGTTATCTTGTAAATTGTGGATGCGGAATTAATGATTAAATGGGGTTTGTCGAATTTATTTTTCGTAAACACGCAAGAGATGGAGAAACGTTTAAATGGACAAAGGGGTGTTGTTTTACGAGTCGGATAAAATAGCACTTGCAAAATTATCGAGAAAGTCAATGGTGGATAGATATTTTGAAAATTGTAAAGTGACGACTTTTTTAAATCGATTTTTCTCTTTGGGTTTTGAGATATTAATTTTTTTTCAAAAAAATTTTTTTTTGCATAAATTAATATTGCAACTACACCAATTTATAGATCTCATTAAAACTAATAAAAGATATGCATAACACGTTAAAATCGCTTAATTGGTTTTTGAGATATTTAATTTTGAAAATTCGTCAAATTTATTTTTTTCGAAACTTAAAATTCCATTCACGCCATCTCGTAGGGCTACTTATAACTAATAAAAAATGTATATAACATTTTAAAATCTGCACGCTTGGTTTGGAGTAATAACTGATAGAAAATTGGCCAAAATTGGGTGATATTTTGGAACTGTGAAGGTACATCCAGTACACAATTTATAATATGATGGATGGGTCTTGATCCGTTCTACAAACACAAAGTGATTTAATCAAAAATAACAATGCCTTTGTTGAATTATATCCAGAAAACCATTTTTAAGAATCAATTTTTTAGCAAAATTTTTTTTTACATAAATTAAAATTGCACAAATTTATACACCTCATTAAAACTAGGAAAAAACATGTATAACACACTAAAATCGCTTCGTTGGTTTTTGAGATATTCAGTATTAAAAATTTGTTGATATTAAATTTTAAAAATTGGTTGAATTTTTTTTTCCGAAAATTAATATTCAATTCAAACACCAATTTACAGACCTTATTAAAACTAAGAAAAAATATGCATAACACACTAAAATCGCTTCGTTGGTTTTTAAGATATTCAATTTTAAAAATGTGCTGATATTAAATTTTAAAAATTGGTTGAATTTTTTTCTCTGAAAATTAATATTCAATTCAGGCTAATTTATGGACCTTATTAAACCTAAGAAAAAACATGTATAACACGTTAAAATCGCTTCGTTGGTTTTTGAGATATTAAATTTTGAAAATTTGTCAAATTTATTTTTTTCGAAAACTGAAATTCCACTCAGGCCATCTTGCAGAGCTACTTATAACTAACAAAAAATGTATATAACATTTTAAAATCGGCACGCTAGTTTTTGAGTAATAACTGATAGAAAATTGGCCAAAATTGGGTGATATTTTGGAACTGTGAAGGTACATCCAGTACACAATTTATAACATGATGGATGGGTCTTGATCCGTTCTACAAACACAAAGTGATTTCATCGAAAATAACAATGCCTTTTTTAATTATATCCAAAAAAACATTTTTAGTGATCAAATTTTTTTTGCATAAATTAAAATTGCAACTGCACCAATTTATACACCCCATTAAAACTAGGAAAAAACATGTATAACACACTAAAATCGCTTCGTTGGTTTTTGAGATATTCAGTATTAAAAATTTGTTGATATTAAATTTTAAAAATTGGTTGAATTTTTTTTTCCGAAAAGTAATATTCAATTCACGCTAATTTATAGACCTTATTAAAACTAAGAAAAATCAAGTATAACACGCTAAAATCGCTTCGTTGGTTTTTGAGAAATTAAATTTTGAAAATTTGTCAAATTTATTTTTTGCGAAAATTAAAATTCCACTCCCGCTATCTGATAGAGCTACTTATAACTAATAGAAAATGTATATAACATTTTAAAATCGGAACGCTAGTTTTTGAGTAATAACTGATAGAAGATTGGCCAAAATTGGGTGATATTTTGAAACTGTGAAGGTACATCCAGTACACAATTTATAATATGATGGATGGGTCTTGATCCGTTCTACAAACACAAAGTGATTTCATCGAAAATAACAATGCCTTTTTTAATTATATCCAAAAAACCATTTTTAGTGATCAAATTTTTTTTTGCATAAATTAAAATAGCAACTGCACCAATTTATACACCCCATTAAAACTAGGAAAAAACATGCATAACACACTAAAATCGCTTAGTTGGTTTTTGAGATATTCAGTTTTAAAAATTTGTTGATATTAAATTTTAAAAATTGGTTGATTTTTTTTTTCCGAAAATGAATATTCAAATTACGCTAATTTATAGACCTTATTAAAACTAAGAAAAAATAAGTATAAAACGTTAAAATCGCTTCGTTGGTTTTTGAGATATTAAATTTTGAAAATTTGTAAAATTTATTTTTTTCGAAAATTAAAATTCTACTTCCGCTATCTCGTAGAGCTACTTATAACTAATAAAAAATGTATATAACATTTTAAAATCGGCACGCTAGTTTTTGAGTAGTAAGTGATAGAAAATTGGCCAAAATTGGGTGATATTTTGGAACTGTGAAGGTACATCCAGTACACAATTTATAATATGATGGATGGGTCTTATCCGTTCTGCAAACACAAAGTGATTTCATCGAAAATAACAATGCCTTTTATGAATTATATCCAGAAAACCATTTTTAAGAGTCCATTTTTTAGCAATTTTTTTTTGCATAAATTGAAATTGCAACTACTCCAATTTATACACCTCATTAAAGGCAAGAAAAAACATGTATAACACGTTAAAATCGCTTTGTTGGTTTTTGAGATATTCAATTTTAAAAATTTGTTGATTTTAAATTTTGAAAATTGGTCGAATTTTTTTTTCCAAAAATTAATATTAAAATCACGCTAATTTGTAGGCGATATTAAAACTAAGAAAAATCAAGTATAACACACTAAAATCGCTTCGTTGGTTTTTAAGATATTCAATTTTGAAAATTTATCAAATTTATTTTTTTCGAAAATTAAAATTCAATTTACGCCATCTCGTAGAGCTACTTATAACCAACAAAAAATGTATATAACATTTTAAAATCGGCACGCTAGTTTTTGAGTAATAACTGATAGAAAACTGGCCAAAATTGGGTGAAATTTTGGAACTGTGAAGGTACATCCAGTACACAATTTATAACATGATGGATGGGTCTTGATCCGTTCTATAAACACAAAGTGATTTTATCGAAAATAACAATGCCTTTTTTAATTATATCCAAAAAACCATTTTTAGTGATCAAATTTTTTTTTGCATAAATTAAAATTGCAACTGCACCAATTTATACACCTCATTAAAACTAGGAAAAAACAAGTATAACACACTAAAATCGCTCCGTTGGTTTTTGAGATATTCAATTTTAAAAATTTGTTGATATTAAATTTTAAAAATTGGTTGATTTTTTTTTCCGAAAATTAATATTCAAATCACGCTAATTTATAGACCTTTTTAAAACTAAGAAAAAATAAGTATAACACGTTAAATTCGCTTCGTTGGTTTTTGAGATATTAAATTTTGAAAATTTTCCGAATTTATTTTTTTCGAAAATTAAAATTCCATTCACGTCATCTCATAGAGATACTTATAACTAGCAAAAAATGTATATAACATTTTAAAATCGGCACGCTAGTTTTTGAGTAGTAAGTGATAGAAAATTGGCCAAAATTGGGTGAAATTTTGGAACTGTGAAGGTACATCCAGTACACAATTTATAATATGATGGATGGGTCTTAATCCCTTCTACAGACACAAAGTGATTTCATCGAAAATAACAATGCCTTTTTTAATTATATCCAAAAAACCATTTTTAGTGATCAATTTTTTTTTTGCATAAATTAAAATTGCAACTGCACCAATTTATACACCCCATTAAAACCAGGAAAAAATATGCATAACACACTAAAATCGCTTCGTTGGTTTTTGGGATATTCAACTTTAAAAATTTGTTTATATTAAATTTTGAAAATTGGTTGAATTTTTTTTCCGAAAATTATTATTCAATTTACGCTAATTTATAGACCTTATTAAAACTAAGAAAAAACAAGTATAACACGTTAAAATCGCTTTATTGGTTTTTGAGAAATTAAATTTTGAAAAATTATTTTTTTCTAAAATTAAAATTCCACTCACGCCATCTCGTAGGGCTACTTATAACTAACAAAAAATGTATATAACATTTTAAAATCGGCACGCCAGTTTTTGAGTAATAACTGATAGAAAATTGGCCAAAATTGGGTGATATTTTGGAACTGTGAAGGTACATCCAGTACACAATTTATAATATGATGGATGGGTCTTGATCCATTCGACAAACACAAAGTGATTTAATCGAAAATAACAATGCCTTTGTTGAATTATATCCAGAAAACCATTTTTTAGAGTTAATTTTTTAGCAAATTTTTCTTTTTGCATAAATTAAAATTTCAACTACTCCAATTTATCCGCCTTATTAAAATTAGGAAAAAAACATGTATAACACGTTAAAATCGTTTCGTTGGTTTTTGAGATATTAAATTTGAAAAATTTGTTGATATTAAATTTTAAAAATTGGTTGAATTTTTTTTTCCGAAAATTAATATTCAATTTACGCCAATTTATAGACCCTATTAAAACTAAGAAAAAAACAAGTATAAAACGTTAAAATCGCTTCGTTGGTTTTTGAGATATTCAATTTTAAAAATGTGTTGATATTAAATTTAAAAAATTGGTCGTATTTTTTTTCCGAAAATTAATATTCAATTCACGCTAATTTATATACCTTATTAAAACTAAGAAAAAACAAGTATAACACGTTAAAATCGCTTTATTGGTTTTTGAGAAATTAAATTTTGAAAATTTGTAGAATTTATTTTTTTCTAAAATTAAAATTCCACTCACGCCATCTCGTAGGGCTACTTATAACTAACAAAAAATGTATATAACATTTTAAAATCGGCACGCTAGTTTTTGAGTAATAAGTGATAGAAAATTGGCCAAAATTGGGTGAAATTTTGGAACTGTGAAGGTACATCCAGTACACAATTTATAATATGATGGATGGGTCTTGATCCGTTCTATAAACACAAAGTGATTTCATCGAAAATAACAATGCCTTTTTTAATTATATCCAAAAAACCATTTTTAGTGATCAAATTTTTTTTTGCATAAATTAAAATTGCAACTGCACAAATTTATACACCCCCTTAAAACTAGGAAAAAACATGTATAACACACTAAAATCGCTTCGTTGGTTTTTGAGATATTCAGTATTAAAAATTTGTTGATTAAAATTTTAAAAATTGGTTAAATTTTTTTTTCCAAAAATTAATATTCAATTCACGCTAATTTATAGACCTTATTAAACCTAAGAAAAACATGCATAACACGTTAAAATCGCTTTATTGGTTTTTGAGAAATTAAATTTTGAAAATTGGTCGAATTTATTTTTTTCTAAAATTAAAATTCCACTCACGCCATCTCGTAGGGCTACTTATAACTAACAAAAAATGTTTATAACATTTTAAAATCGGCACGCCAGTTTTTGAGTAATAACTGATAGAAAATTGGCCAAAATTGGGTGAAATTTTGGAACTGTGAAGGTACATCCAGTACACAATTTATAATATGATGGAAGGGTCTTGATCCGTTCTACAAACACAAAGTGATTTCATCGAAAATAACAATGCCTTTTTTAATTATATCCAAAAAACCATTTTTAGTGATCAAATTTTTTTTTGCATAAATTAAAATTGCAACTGCAACAATTTATACACCTCATTAAAACTAGGAAAAAACATGTATAACACACTAAAATCGCTTCGTTGGTTTTTGAGATATTCAATTTTAAAATTTTGTTGATATTAAATTTTAAAAATTGGTTGAATTTTTTTTTCCAAAAATTAATATTAAATTCACGCTAATTTATACACCTTATTAAAACTAAGAAAAAACAAGTATAACACGGTAAAATCGCTTCGTTGGTTTTTGAGATATTAAATTTTGAAAAATTTGTCGAATTTATTTTTTTCAAAAACTAAAATTCCATTCACGCCATCTCATAGGGCTACTTATAACTAACAAAAAATGTATATAACATTTTAAAATCGGCACGCTAGTTTTTGAGTAATAACTGATAGAAAATTGGCCAAAATTGGGTGAAATTTTGGAACTGTGAAGGTACATCCAGTACACAATTTATAACATGATGGATGGATCTTGATCCATTCTACAATCACAAAGTGATTTCATCGAAAATAACAATGCATTTTTTAATTATATCCAGAAAACCATTTTTAGTGATCAAATTTTTTTTTGCATAAATTAAAATTGCAACTGCACCAATTTACACACCCCATTAAAACTAGGAAAAAACATGTATAACACACTAAAATCGCTTCGTTGGTTTTTGAGATATTCAATTGTCAAAATTTGTTGATATTAAATTTAAAAAATTGGTCGAATTTTTTTTCCGAAAATTAATATTCAATTCACGCTAGTTTATAAACCTTATTAAAACTAAGAAAAAACAAGTATAACACGTTAAAATCGCTTCGTTTGTTTTTGAGATATTAAATTTTCAAAATTTGTCAAATTTATTTTTTTCGAAAATTAAAATTCCACTTACGCCATCTCGTAGAGCTACTTATAACTAATAAAAAATGTATATAACATTTTAAAATCGGAACGCTAGTTTTTGAGTAATAACTGATAGAAAATTGTCCGAAATTGGGTGATATTTTGGAACTGTGAAGGTACATCCAGTACACAATTTATAACATGATGGATGGGTCTTGATCCATTCTACAAACACAAAGTGATTTAATCAAAAATAACAATGCCTTTGTTGAATTATATCCAGAAAACCATTTTTAAGAGTCAATTTTTTAGCAAATTTTTTTTTTGCATAAATTAAAATTACAACTGCACAAATTTATACACCTCATTAAAACTAGGAAAAAACATGTATAACACACTAAAATCGCTTCGTTGCTTTTTGAGATATTCAATTTTAAAAATTTGTTGATATTAAATTTTAAAAATCGGTTGAATTTTTTTTTTCCGAAAATTAATATTAAATTCACGCTAATTTATAGACCTTATTAAAACCAAGAGAAAACATGTATAACACGTTAAAACCTGCTGTTTTAGCAAGAAAACAACTTTGTTAGCCAATTTAATTGCTGTTTGAAGATTTGTAGTGGAGAATTTTCATTGATTTATTACTCACCTCAAGTTTTCGTACAATTTTCTCCTTCAGATGGTCGATCGGATTTCATTAGCCTCATCCAGCATGTAAAATTGCCTTAAATGACTATTCCCTAGTTAGGGAGCTTATTATTCTCATCAACAATCTGAAGTGCTTAAATTGCATCCGTGATGCAATTACGCGTGCTCTCTCCTTCCCCTTGAATCCACTCAATTATGATAGACAACCCCGCGTCTAATGACGCATTTGTATTAAAATCAAGGAAATTGTCCATTCACGATGTTTTTGTGCGGAGTGGGCTGCGCCAGGCCAAGATTTTTCGTACGGAGTAGGCTGATTTTGTTATAATAACTGGACGTCAAAGAAATAGGTTATGTAAAATTTTTCGGATTTTATTCGGGCTTAAATGTATAACTAGTTATCAACAAGTTTGTTCGAGACGCGTGAAGTTTTCATTCAACGGGAAACCAATGCTGCAGTTTATTTCCCAATAATGTACATATTACATTCAGTTTCTATTCAATGCAATTCCGAATCGGTTGAATGTGTTGGGTAATGGCAACAGACTGCAGACATTGCCCCCTTTGAATATTAGAGGTGTTTCGTGTACGTGCTGCAACTTGTAATTTCAGGATATGTTCAGCCTATTTTCGCGTCTGGGGATTACTTTATAAATAACGTAAGTGCTAGCGTCCCAAACCCTGCTTTGTTCGTTTTTTTTTGTGGTAATGATAAAGAAGTGAAGTGATTTTTTTACTCGAATACAGGAAAACCTAAAAAATGTCCTCACGTTTGCTCTAAAATTGGCTTTGAAATAATTTCCCGAAGAAACCACTGGTTCGATTCGGGGTTTCTATACAACAATAGAAAGATCCCTTTAAGTCGCTTTAGAAAATGTACTTAATTTAAAGCCCGTGACGCGTCAGCAAAGAAAATTCGGAAATGGCAAAAATCGAAAAATGCAACTTTCTTAATATTCATCGTAGACCATTGAAGTATACCTTATTTTTCATCTGAAAAACGAAAGAAATTGATTGGCGTTAAAAAATTTCAGCTATCTTCAATAGCAAAAAAAATAGCTAGTCACCATGAACATTTTAGAAAATTAAATAAATTAATTGATTTTTCAGACTTTGCTCGGCCGTAGCGGCTGAACGAAAACTCCAAATTGAACGCGGTTTGCAAATCTGAGCTCCTCGTACGTAAATTAGTCGGATTCGGTTAAAATTGGTGATTTTTAATTTTTGACGAAAACCCGAAAATCCACCCAAGGGTCCCCCCTTCTTACTTTTGCTCAAAAATTGGCTTTGAAATAATTTTCCGCAGAAACCACTGGTTCGATTCCGGGTTTCTACACATCACTGGAAAGATCCCTTCAAGACGCTTCAGAAAATGTACTTTCGCAAGAACAAACGCAAATTTGAAGGCCGTGACGCGTCATCAAAGAAAACTCGAAAATTGAAAAAATCGAAAAAATCAACTTTTTTAATAATCATCGTAGGCTGTTGAAGTATACCTTTAAAAATATTCTTATTTCGTTGAAATTCGTTAATTAATAAAAAAACATATGAATTTTTGAAGTTGATGCGAACGCAACCCGACCAGGATTTTCAAAAATTGCAAAAAAATATTTAGACAAGTGATACATTTTTTTATTAACAACAGCCAACTTCTCGAACTCTGTCGCTTTAAAAATATTCTTATTTCGTTAAAATTCGTAAATTAATAAAAAACATATGAATTTTTGAAGTTGATGCGGACGCAACCCGACCAGGATTTTCAAAAATTGCAAAAAAATATTTAGACAAGTGATTCATTTTTTTATTAACAACAGCGGACTTCTCGCACTCTTTCGCTTTAAAAATATTCTTATTTTGTTAAAATTCGTTAATTAATAAAAAACATATGAATTTTTGAAGTTGATGCGGACGCAACCCGACCAGGATTTTCAAAAACTGCAAAAAAATATTTAGACAAGTGATACATTTTTTTATTAACAACAGCCGACTTCTCGCACTCTTTCGCTTTAAAAATATTCTTATTTTGTTAAAATTCGTTAATTATTAAAAAAGATATGAATTTTTGAAATTGATGCGGACGCAACCCGACCAGGATTTTCAAAAACTGCAAAAAAATATTTAGACAAGTGATACATTTTTTTATTAACAACAGCCAACTTCTCGCACTTTTTCGCTTTAAAAATATTCTTATTTCGTTAAAATTCGTAAATTAATAAAAAACATATGAATTTTTGAAGTTGATGCGGACGCAACCCGACCAGGATTTTCAAAAACTGCAAAAAAATATTTAGACAAGTGATACATTTTTTTATTAACAACAGCCGACTTCTCGCACTCTTTCGCTTTAAAAATATTCTTATTTCGTTAAAATTCGTAAATTAATAAAAAAGCATATGAATTTTTGAAGTTGATGCGGACGCAACCCGACCAGGATTTTCAAAAATTGCAAAAAAATATTTAGACAAGTGATACATTTCTTTATTAACAACAGCCAACTTCTCGCACTCTTTCGCTTTAAAAATTCTCTTCTTTCGTTAAAATTCGTTAATTAATAAAAAAGATATGAATTTTTGAAGTTGATGCGGACGCAACCCGACCAGGATTTTCAAAAATTGCAAAAAAATATTTAGACAAGTGATACATTTTTTTATTAACAACAGCCAACTTCTCGCACTCTTTCGCTTTAAAATTATTCTTATTTCGTTGAAATTCGTAAATTAATAAAAAACATATGAATTTTCATCAGAAAGACGAGAGAAATTGATTGCCGTTAAAAAAATTCAGCTATTTTCAATAGCATAAAAATTAGCTAGTCACCATGAACATTTTAGAAAATTAAATAAATGAATTGATTTTTCAGACTTTGCTCGGCCGTAGCGGCTGAACGAAAACTCCAAATCTGAGCTCCTCGTACGTCAATTAGTCGGATTCGGTTAAAATTGGTGATTTTTAATTTTTGACGAAAACCTGAAAATCCACCCAAGGGTCCCCCCTTCTTACTTTTGCTCAAAAATTGGCTTTGAAAAAATTTCCTGAAGAAACCGCCGGTTCGATTCGGGGTTTCTACACATCACTGGAAAGATCTCTTCAAGACGCCTCGGAAAATGTACTTTCGCAAGAAGAAAAGTCAATTTGAAGCCCGTGACGCGTTCGCAAATAAAACTCGAAAATTGATTTTTTTTGCGGTGAGACATTTACATAAGCGAGCAAGTTATTTTAAACGAGTAATAATCCCGAAGGGATTTTGTCGTAAGTTTGTTAATTTATACATGCATCGCAACATTTGCGACAAGACAGAAATTTATGTGCGGCATAACTTATTACACGGCGGGGTCACACAACAAGATTTATTTATTTTAATATGTCATGTTATTAGTACGAAAGAAAAATGCAACTGTTACATGCCAAGTTTTTGCCAGTAGAATGATGACAAAGAGAAAACATTTTTTTGTCTCCACTCTTACAACATTCTCGTTTGTACATTAATCAAATCAAAACCCCCTAATTTCAGGGAACATCTTGTAAACGCACGGAAGTTATGCACGAATACATTAACCTATCTCGTCGCTGCAGGAGTCTGTTAATTTGAGTAAACGGATGAATCTCCTCCTCGATTGTAAATGCAAACGACTTGGATAAATATAGTCACCAAATCCTGGTGAATAGAGAGTAAGCACCACCCCAGAAGATCAAGTCGTTTATATTTATAAAAGGGAAGGTGCGAAAATAATCGCGTCCGAAAAATTCAGAGCCCTCGCTTGTGCGCACTGGTTGGTCGGTCGCGTCCCGAAACTTCAGTATTTACTCAACCCTCTCACCGGCTGAAACTACCCTCTTGGTGAAAGGCGCGCGCGAACGCTCACGCGAAATAAATTGCGGCCGTGGTTTTAGTCGAATCGCGCGAGTAAATCGCGTAGGTGTGGAAATTAATTGTGTGCGAACAATCGAGTCTCGATTGCTTATCGAATCAAGTGCGCGCGTGTTTGCTTAAATTAATTCAGTGACGATGTTCCATGTAAAGGTAAATTGCTTAAATATTTTTTTGTATAATATTACTTGCAAACATTTATAGAATCATGTTGTGTAAATCCATTGAAAACAAGTACTTTGTTGATCTTCTGCCAATTGTTTTAACATGACAGGTAGATGAATTTGTATGCTATTACAAAAAAAAAAAAAAAATAATCCTTAATGGTTTAATCACTGAAAAGTATGTTTCGTTTAGAGTTGTATTTTTATAAAAAAAAATGTAAAGAATGAACGAAAAAATTTTCTCGAAAATTTTCGATTTGCTATAAAAATAATTGCAAAAACTGAAAAAGCGAAAAACTCAGGACATTATTAAAAAATAATTTCCCTAAGCTTTTATAGCAATATTTATAGTAAGATTGATTTTTTACAACTTTTCAAATCGTTGAATGCAAATTTGATTTTCGCGGTGTAAATTTGGATCGTTGCCGTTTTGTTTCCACCCAGAATGCAGCAATTGTTTTTACAGAAAATCATAAAAGAATTGTCTGTGCTTAGTATTTTACGCTACTAAAGCAAATTCTTTGCAAGATTAATTTTTTACAATTTTTTAAACCGTTGAATGCAAATTTGCTTTTTGCAGTTAAATCGTTGTCATTTTGTTTCCACTCAGAATGTAGCAATTGTTTTTAGAAAATCATAACAGCATTGTTTGTGTTTAGGATTTTAACCTTTTGAAGCAAATTCTTTGCAAGATAAATTTTTTACAATTTTTCAAACCGTTGAATGCAAATTTGATTTTCGCAGTTTAACTTTGGATCGTTGCCGTTTTGTTTCCAGGCAGAATGTGGCAATTGTTTTTACAGAAAATCTTAAAATAATTGTCTGTGTTTAGGATTTTCAGCTTTTGAAGCAAATTCTTTTTTTTTTTTAATTGCAGAACTTTCAAACTTGATTTTCGATTTTGATGATTCCAATGTCAAAATATGAAAAATTTAGTGTAATTTTAAAATAGATAACAAAATTCTGTCGTTAAATTAACATAAAATGCAAAAATTGCACTTTTTTAAAGTTTGAAAATTTTAAATTGGCGATTATTTTTTTTTTAATTGCATAACTGCCAAACGCGTGCTCGGATTTTGATGATTTAAAGGTCAAAATATGAAAGATTTAGTGTAATTTTAAAACTGATATACAAACTTTTGTCGTTAAGTTAACACAAAAAGCAAAAATTGCACTTTTTTAAAGTTTGAAAATTTTAAATTGACGATTTTTTTTTCAAATTGCATAACTGCCAAACGCGTGCTCGGATTTTGATGATTCAAACGTCAAAATATGAAAAATTCAGCGTAATTTTAAAACGGATAACAAAATTTTGTCGTTAAATTAACACAAAATGCAAAAATTTCACTTTTTTAAAGTTTGAAAATTTTAAATTGACGATTATTTTTTTTCAAATTGCATAACTGCCAAACGCGTGCTCGGATTTTGATGATTTAAACGTCAAAAAATGAAAAATTTAATCTAATTTTAAAACGGATAACAACATTTTGTTGTTAAGTTAATACAAAATACAAAAAATGGCATTTTTTCTAAAGTTCGACGATTTTAAAATGGCGGTTTTTATTTTTAAAATTGCATAACTGTCAAACGCGTGCTCAGATTTTGATGACTCAAACGTCAAAATATGAAGGATTTAGTGTAATTTTGAAACGGATTATAAAATTATTGCGGAAAATTAACACAAAATGCAAAAATTGCATTTTTTTAAAGTTCGTAAAATCGCAATTTTTATTTTTGAAATTGCATAACTGCCAAACGCGTGCTTCGATTTTGATGATTGAAACGTCAAAATATAAAAAATTTAGTGTTATTTTGAAACGGATTACAAAATTATTGCAGGAAATTAACACAAAATCAAAAAATTGAATTTTTCTAAAGTTCGACGATTTTAAAATTGCGATTTTTATTTTTCAAATTGCATAACTGTCAAACGCATGCTCCGATTTTGATGATTGAAACGTCAAAACATGACAGATTTAGTGCAATTTTGAAAAGGATCATAAAATAATTGCGAAAAATTAACACAAAATCAAAAAATTGAATTTTTCTAAAGTTTGACGATTTTAAAATTGTGATTTTTATTTTTCAAATTGCATAACTGTCAAACGCGTGCTCCGATTTTGATGACTGAAACGTCAAAACATGACAGATTTAGTGTAATTTTGAAAAGGATCATAAAATTATTGCGGGAAATTAACACAAAATCAAAAAATTGAATTTTTCTAATGTTCGACGATTTTAAAATTGCAATTTTTATTTTTCAAATTGCATAACTGCCAAACGCGTGCTCCGATTTTGATGATTAAAACGTCAAAATATGAAAGATTTAGTGTAATTTTAAAACGGATAACAAAATTTTCTCTATTAAGACAAAATGCAAAAATTGCATTTTTTTTTATAGTTCGACGATTTTAAAAACGCGATTTTTATTTTTGAAATTGCATAGCTGCCAAACGCGTGCTCCGATTTTGAAAATTGAAACGTCAAAACATAAAAGATTTAGTGTTATTTTGAAACGGATTATAAAATTATTGCGAGAAATTAACACAAAATCCAAAAATTGTTTTTTTTTAAAGTTCCACGATTTTAAAATCGCGATTTTTATTTTTGAAATTGAATAACTGCCAAACGCGTTATCCAATTTTGATGATTGAAACGTCAAAACATGACAGATTTAGTGTAATTTTGAAACGAATTATAAAATTATTGCGGGAAATTAACACAAAATCCAAAAATTGATTTTTTTTAAAGTTCGACGATTTTAAAATGGCGATTTTTATTTTTGAAATTGCATAGCTGCTAAACGCGTGCTCCGATTTTGATAATTCAAACGTCAAAATATGAAAAATTTAGTGTAATTTTAAAACGGATAACAAAATTTTGTTGTTAAATTAACACAAAATGCAAAAATTGCATTTTTTTAAAGTTTGACGATTTTAAAATGGCGACTTTTATTTTTAAAATTGCATATATAGTATATATAATCCCGAATGTATTTTGAATAAATTTGTGAAATTTCAAGTCCATAGCAACTGTTTTTATATTTTTTTCAAGACTCGGATTTTTTTGCATTTTCCGACAACTTTACGTTTCATTCGAATGAGATTTTTTCGAAATTTTGGAATGGGGTGCTTACAAATTTTCATGTATATATATTCTCGAATGTTTTTTTAATAAATTTGTGTAATTTCAAGTCGATTTTTATATTTTTTTTTAAGACTCGGATTTTTTTGTAATTTCCGACAACTTCACATTTCATTCGAATGAGATTATTTCGAAATTTTCGGATGGGGTGTTTACAAATTTTCATGTATATGTAATCCCGAATGTTTTCTTAATAAATTTGTAAAATTTCAAGTCGATGGCAACTGTTTTTATATTTTTTTCAAGACTTCAAAATTTTTGCATTTTCCGACAACTTCACATTTCATTGGAATGAGATTATTTCGAAATTTTGAGGAGGGGTGTTTACAAATTTTTATGTATATATAATCCCGAATGTTTTTTTGATAAATTTGTGAAATTTCAAGTCGATGGCAACTGTTTTTATATTTTTTTTCAAGACTCGGATTTTTTTGTAATATCCGACAACTTCACGTTTCGTTCGAATGAGATTATTTCAATTTTTTTTAAAATAAACTTTTCCGACTTTATGCTCTTGCGACAAGTGAGGATTTTCATTTTTAGTTATAAACCTGCGGCGTCCCGGCGCATCCACCATAAATCCGATGTTTTTATCTTAACGCTTTTTCCTTCGTTATTATAAAAGTCACTCGGAAAATTAGATGTACTCTCGGAATTACTTTTTCGCTTGTTTAATTTCCATGGCAATTTCTGGACCCACACACCCATTTAACACACTGCCTCATCTCCGACCGGTCCGCAGAGATTGTGCCCGCCGCTGTTACCATTTTCATTATTCAAGTTTAAATCGAAATTAAAAATGTTTAAGAGGGCTGCATTTTTTGCAGATTGTTACGTTACAGTACGGGCTTTTTTTAAATAAAAGAAATATTGTTTACAAAAGAATTTAATGTATCCGTTATACCACTCATTCCTTGTCAAACCACCTCCAAAACTTCCATATTAAAATTTAAAAAAAAACTTTATTGGCATAATAATAATAAACCTCCTGTCCTCCTTCTCGCGTCCCACTTTCTCCATATTTATTAAAATACAATTAATTTTGATACCATTTACTCCTTATCAAACTTCCCAGATAATTTTTATAGGCATATAATTAATTTTAATTGCGATACAGTGTATATTATATTTTTAATAATAATGAACATAATTCGAAGTAAATAATACACGGAGAATATTTATAAACGTACAATTAATTTTGATTGGGATACTCTGTATATTGGATTTTTCATAATGAACATAATTCGAAGTAAACATATTTGATTAAAATTGTAATTAAATTAAATTTCCGTGGGAGTATGTTTGCTTCCATTGTTCATCAACATAAGTGAATTTAACGAACATTTATCTAATAAACGAAAGAAATTCTAATCTAAATAAAACGTTCAGTTTGTATACCCAGCACTGCCCCCCTCAGCCCCCCCCCCCCCACAAGATGAATTAATAATAACCGATCGTTTTGTTTTCATTATTGATCTGAATTTACATGAATTAATTTGATTGCTATTAAATTCGAAACAAAGTGTTGTTTGTACTATTGTAATAAATAATCGATTTTGAGTGTGTTTGTAAAATTTTAAGTTTGCGGTAATTGTTTAAATATTTTTTTGATCGCTCGGAAAATTTCCAAATCCAGATTTACCACTTTCTCTAGTTACGAATGATTGTTATAAAATCCACTGCAGGAATATTTGCGATTGTTGGTGGATATTAAAGCAGAATCGATTTTGAGTGAATTTGTGAAATTTTAAGTTTCTGGCGATTGTTTAAATAATTTTTTGATCGCTCGGAAAATTTCCAAATTAAGATTTACCACTTTCTCTGATTATGAACGATTGTTATAAAATCCACTGCAGGAATATTTGTGATTGTTAGTGAATATTACAGCAGAAACGATTTTGAGTGAATTTGTGAAATTTTAAGTTTGTGTCAGTTGTTTAATTTTTTTTTAACCGCTGGGAAAATTTCCAAATCCAGATTTACCACTTTCTCTAATTACGAACGATTGTTATAAAATTCACCGCAGGAATATTTGTGATTGTTAGTGGATATTACAGCAGAATGTATTTTGAGTGAATTTGTAAAATTTTAAGTTTGTGGCATTTGTTTAAATATTTTTTTAATCGCTCGGAAAATTTCCAAATCCAGAATTACCACTTTCACTGATTACGAACGATTGTTATAAAATCCACTGCAGGAATATTTGCGATTGTTGGTGGATATTAAAGCAAAATCGATTTTGAGTGAATTTGTGAAATTTTAAGTTTGCGGCAATTGTTTAAATAATTTTTTAATCGCTCGGAAAATTTCCAAATCCAGATTTACCACTTTCTCTGATTACGAACGATTGTTATAAAATCCACCGCAGGAATATTTGTGATTGTTAGTGGATATTACAGCAGAATCTATTTTGAGTGAATTTGTAAAATTTTAAGTTTGCGGCAACTGTTTAAATAATTTTTTGATCGCTCGGAAAATTTCCAAATCCAGATTTACCACTTTCTCTGATTACGAACGATTGTTATAAAATCCACCGCAGGAATATTTGTGATTGTTAGTGGATATTACAGCAGAATCTATTTTGAGTGAATTTGTAAAATTTTAAGTTTGCAGCAACTGTTTAAATAATTTTTTGATCGCTCGGAAAATTTCCAAATCCAGATTTACCACTTTCTTTGATTACGAACGATTGTTATAAAATCCACTGCAGGAATATTTGTGATTGTTGGTGGATATTAAAGCAAAATCGATTTTGAGTGAATTTGTGAAATTTTAAGTTTGCGGCAATTGTTTAAATAATTTTTTGATCGCTCGGAAAATTTCCAAATCAAGATTTACCACTTTCTCTGATTACGAACGATTGTTATAAAATCCACCGCAGGAATATTGGTGATTGTTGGTGAATATTACAGCAGAATCGATTTTGAGTGAATTTGTAAAATTTTAAGTTTGCGACAATTGTTTAAATAATTTTTTGATCGCTCAGAAAATTTCCAAATCCAGATTTACCACTTTCTCTGATTACGAACGATTGTTATAAAATCCACCGCAGGAATATTTGTGATTTTAAGTAAATATTACAGCAGAATCTATTTTGAGTGAATTTGTAAAATTTTAAGTTTGCAGCAACTGTTTAAATAATTTTTTGATCGCTCGGAAAATTTCCAAATCCAGATTTACCACTTTCTCTGATTACGAACGATTGTTATAAAATCCACCGCAGGAATATTGGTGATTGTTAGTGAATATTACAGCAGGGTGTATTTCCAAAATTCTGTGGCAAATATTTTTTTTGACAATTCATTTTTGTTGGTAGTAAAAAAAGTTACTAACAATTTGGTTGTCATTGCATTTTTTTGGTTATGTGAATATACACACATTCAATAGTTACTGCGTAATGCTTTTGTTTTTAATAATCCTATAATGTAATATGGGTACATGAAATATCTATTCATGCATTATAATTAGTCTCTAAGTCATCTGATAGCGTTAATACTAATAATTATTTGACAAGAAGTGCTTACGTGTTGATGTCTCCCAACATCAATGAATTAATTAATTACTTATCCGTCTGGCCCTTGGTATTATGTTATAGAGAATATTCTTGAAACTTTAAAGCAAAGGAAGTAAACAACAATCCGCGAACGTGAAAAGGATGAAATGTAATTAGCAAGATAAAGTAATTAAATCGCGATGTATCTCACGGCTCAAAAATTTTCAAAAACTGTAATTCATTTTCAGAATTTACAAATTGTTTTTAAACTGTCATTCATTTCCTGAATTTACATAAAATAATCATTCATTGTTAAATCGATTTGAGGCAACCTCATTTGTTGCAGATGCATTAAATTAATATTTATTTAGTCTTTATTGCATTATCTCTTTCTGTCAAGTTTAATTTCATCTTTGTAAAATGTTTTCCATTGCCTTTCTAGTTAACCGGTTTATTTTTTCTTCGACTCTTGCATCCGCTTTGATGCATATTGATGGTCCTGAAAGCAATTCTGGAGTACGTCGATCCGACACATATATCAATGTGGATATAAAAGTTGTTTCGTGATACATTTTCAGGAAGCTAAAAAGGTTGACCGCGTTTGTACAGGTCCATCGATAAACGTCAGCATAGGTAATATATACAGGGTGGAAACTTCGACTGGAACAAATTCGGTATTTATGAAATCAGAAGTACCAGAACAAAATCCTCGGATAGGTCGATTTTTGTTTTTTACTGCGAAATGGAAATTTTTAGCTGTTTTCGGCAGCTGAAAGTTGTCAATTTTGGCAGTTTAAAATTATAGATTTTGATAATAATAATAATAATAATAATATTTTATTAGTGTTTACAAATATAAAAAATCTTACACACGTCAAAGAAAAGTATAGATATTATACATATATGTGCTTAATTAAAAATAAAAACACAATTGTAATAGTTGAATAGTAGGTCTAAGTTAAAATAGAGTTATACAATAAAACGAAAAATCTCACTACTGCAACTAATTAAAATATGAAACACATTTTAGCGATTAAAATACATGAATAGATAAAAGATAAAATAAAATATTTGCAAATAATAATACAAATAGTAAAACTTAAATATAAAACACGAAAGCGGATTAAACACAGAGTAATAAAAAATAAAAACTGAGAACACTAGAGTAATCGTGGTGGCGATCTTATAAACCTATATTGCTGTCAGCTAAGTACTGCTCCCAGTTGAAATAGGCCTTGTCGATGAGAAGTGTTTTCATCGTTGATTTAAATTGTTTACTTGGTAGGCATCTAATACTGACAGGGAGCTTATTGTAAAACTTAATCCCCCAGTATCTTGAACCATTTCTAGACTTCACTAGTCGCGATTTATTTATGTAAAGTTTTTTAAAGATAGTTAAAAAATCATCATTGACAGTTAAAAATTGTAGTTTTTGGCAGTTGACAGTTGTCATTTTCTGACAATTATAAAAATAATCATGGTTAGCAGTTCAAAGCCGTCGTTTGGCAGTTGAAAATTATAGTTTTTGCTTATTGAAAATTCTAATATTTGGTAGTTGAAAATTGTTTTTTTTACAGTCAAAAATGGTCACATCTAGCAGTTGAAAATTGTCATAGTTGCCAGTTGAAAATTGTGGTTTTTGGTAGACGATCATCATTGACAGTTAAAAAATGTAGTTTTTAGTAGTTGGAAATTGTCATTTTCGGCAGTTAGAAATAGTCATCGTTGAAAGCTGGAAATTATAGTTTTTGACAGTTGGAATTTGTCATTTTTGACACTGGAAAATTGTAGTTTCCAGCAGTTAAACATGGCTATCGTTAACAGTTAAAAATTGTAGTTTGTGGCAGTTGAAAGTTGTAGTTTTTAGCAGTTAGCAATATTCATCGTTGACAGTTAACAATTGTAGTTTTTGGCAGTTGGAAGTTGTCATTTTTGGCAGTTGAAAATTGTAGTTTTTAGCAGTTAGAAATGGCCATCGTTTAGAAATAGTCATCGTTAACAGTTAAAAATTGTAGTTTTTGACAGTTAGAAGTTGTCATTTTTGGCAAATGAAAAATTGTAGTTTTAAACAGTTAGAAATGGGCATCGTTAATAGTTAAAAATTGTAGTTTTTAGCAGTTGAAAATTGTAGTTTTTAGCTATTAGAAATAGTCATCGTTGACAGGTAAAACTCGTAGTTTTTGACAGTTGGAAGTTGTCATTTTTGGCAGATGAAAATTGTAGTTTTTAGCAGTTAGAAATAGCCATCGTTTAGAAATAGTCATCGTTGACAGCTAAAAATTGTTGTTTTTGACAGTTGAAACTTGTCATTTTTGGCTGTTGAAAATTGTAATTTTTAGCAGTTAAAAATGGCCATCGTCAATAGTTAAAAATTGTAGTTTTTGGCTGTTGGAAGTTGTCATTTTAGACAGTTGAAAATTGTAGTTTTTTGCAGTTACAAATGGCCATCGTTGACAGTTAGCAATTGTAGTTTTGGGCAGTTGAAAGTTGTAGTTTTTAACAGTTAGAAATAGTCATCGATAACAGTTAAAAATTGTAGTTTTTGGCAGTTGAAAGTTGTCATTTTTGGCAGATGAAAATTGAAGTTTTTCGCAATTGGAAGTTGTCATTTTTGACAGTTGAAAATTGTAGTTTTTTGCAGTTAGAAATGGCCATCGTTTAGAAATAGTCATCGTTGACAGCTAAAAATTGTAGTTTTTGACAGTTGGAAATTGTCATTTCTGGCAGTTGAAAATTCTAGTTTTTAACAGTTAAAAATAGTCATCGTTGACAGTTAAAAATTGAAGTTTTTAGCAGTTAGAAATGGCCATCGTTAACAGTTAAAAATTGTAGTTTTTGGCGGTTGGAAGTTGTCAATTTAGACAGTTGAAAATTGTTGTTTTTTGCCGTTAGAAATGGCCATCGTTGACAGTTAACAGTTGTAGTTTTGGGGAGTTGAAAGTTGTAGTTTTTAGCAGTTAGAAACAGTTATCGATAACAGTTAAAAATTGTAGTTTTTGACAGTTGGAAGTTGCCATTTCTGGCAGTTGAAAATCCTAGTTTTTAGCAGTTAGAAATAGTCATCGTTGACAGTCAAATATTGTAGTTTTCGACAGTTGGAAGTTGTCATTTTTGACAGTTGAAAATTGTAGTTTTTTGCAGTTAGAAATGGCTACCGTTGACAGTAAACAGTTGCAGTTTTTCTCAGTTGAAAGTTGTAGTTTTTAGCAGTTAGAACTAGTCATCGTTGACAGTTAAATGTTGTAGTTTTTAACAGTTGGAAGTTGTCATTTCTGGCAGTTGAAAATCCTAGTTTTTAGCAGTTAGAAATAGTCATCGTTGACAGTTAAAAATTGTAGTTTTTGACAGTTGGAAGTTGTCATTTTTGGCAGTTGAAAATTATAGTTTTTAGCAATTAGAAATAGTATTCGTTGACAGTTAAAAATTGTAGTTTTTGGCAGTTGAAAATTGTAGTTTTTAGTAGTTAGAAATAGTCATTGTTGACAGTTAAAAATTGTAGTTTTTGACAGTTGGAAGTTGTTATTTTTGGCAGATGAAAATAGTAGTTTTTAGCATTTAAAAATGGCCATCGGACAGTCAAAAATTGTAGTTTTTGGCTGTTGAAAATTGTAGTTTTTAGCAGTTGAAAATTGTAGTTTTTAGTAGTTAGAAATGGTCATTGTTGACAGTTAAAAATTGTAGTTTTTGACAGTTGGAAGTTGTTATTTTTGGCAGATGAAAATTGTAGTTTTTAGCATTTAAAAATGGCCATCGTTGACAGTAAAAAATTGTAGTTTTTGGCAGTTGAAAATTGTAGTTTTTAGCAGTTGAAAATTGTAGTTTTTAGTAGTTAGAAATGGTCATTGTTGACAGTTAAAAATTGTAGTTTTTGACAGTTGGAAGTTGTTATTTTTGGCAGATGAAAATAGTAGTTTTTAGCATTTAAAAATGGCCATCGGACAGTCAAAAATTGTAGTTTTTGGCTGTTGAAAATTGTAGTTTTTAGCAGTTGAAAATTGTAGTTTTTAGTAGTTAGAAATGGTCATTGTTGACAGTTAAAAATTGTAGTTTTTGACAGTTGGAAGTTGTCATTTTTGGCAGTTGAAAATTATAGTTTTTAGTAATTAGAAATAGTATTCGTTGACAATTAAAAATTGTAGTTTTTGGCAGTTGAAAATTGTAGTTTTTAGTAGTTAGAAATGGTCATTGTTGACAGTTAAAAATTGTAGTTTTTGACAGTTGGAAGTTGTTATTTTTGGCAGATGAAAATTGTAGTTTTTAGCATTTAAAAATGGCCATCGTTGACAGTCAAAAATTGTAGTTTTTGGCAGTTGAAAATTGTAGTTTTTAGCAGTTGAAAATTGTAGTTTTTAGTAGTTAGAAATGGTCATTGTTGACAGTTAAAAATTGTAGTTTTTGACAGTTGGAAGTTGTTATTTTTGGCAGATGAAAATTGTGGTTTTTAGCATTTAAAAATGGCCATCGGACAGTCAAAAATTGTAGTTTTTGGCTGTTGAAAATTGTAGTTTTTAGCAGTTGAAAATTGTAGTTTTTAGTAGTTAGAAATGGTCATTGTTGACAGTTAAAAATTGTAGTTTTTGACAGTTGGAAGTTGTTATTTTTGGCAGATGAAAATTGTAGTTTTTAGCATTTAAAAATGGCCATCGTTGACAGTCAAAAATTGTAGTTTTTGGCAGTTGAAAATTGTAGTTTTTAGCAGTTGAAAATTGTAGTTTTTAGTAGTTAGAAATAGTTATTGTTGACAGTTAAAAATTGTAGTTTTTGACAGTTGGAAGTTGTTATTTTTGGCAGATGAAAATTGTAGTTTTTAGCATTTAAAAATGGCCATCGTTGACAGTCAAAAATTGTAGTTTTTGGCAGTTGAAAATTGTAGTTTTTAGCAGTTGAAAATTGTAGTTTTTAGTAGTTAGAAATGGTCATTGTTGACAGTTAAAAATTGTAGTTTTTGACAGTTGGAAGTTGTCATTTTTGGCAGTTGAAAATTGTAGTTTTTGGCAGTTGAAAATTGTAGTTTTTAGTAGTTAGAGATAGTCATTGTTGGCAGTTAAAAATTGTAGTTTTTGACAGTTGGAAGTTGTCATTTTTGGCAGATGAAAATTGTAGTTTTTAGCATTTAAAAATGGCCATCGTTGACGGTCAAAATATGTAGTTTTTAACAGTTGGAAGTTGTCATTTTTGGCAGTTGAAAATTATAGTTTTTAGCAATTAGAAATAGTCATCGTTGACAGTTAAAAATTGTAGTTTTTGAGAGTTGGAAGTTGTCATTTTTGGCAGTTGAAAATTGTAGTTTTTAGTAGTTAGAAATAGTCATTTTTGACAGTTAAAAATTGTAGTTTTTGACAGTTTGAAGTTGTCATTTTTGGCAGTTGAAAATTGTAGTTTTTAGCAGTTAAAAATGGCCATGGTTAACAGTTAAAAAAATGGTAGTTTTTGGTAGTTGAAAGTTGTAGTTTTCAGCAGTTTCAAATGGCCATAGTCCATACCATTTTTTACATTTGACACATTTGATACGTTTTGTTAAATCAAAAACTGTGCGAAACAATTGGAATTACGAAAAACTTTACGATTTGCATAAGGAATTATTAATTTCGAAAAAAAATCACAATTTGTATCAGGAGACTAGGAACGAAAAGAGCTAATTTTAAAATTTACTCAAAAACTAAAGACTTGTTTGTTATAAGTTGTTTATTTTGGAATTTACTACAATTATTATTAACATAAATTTACTAACTATTATCGTTTTATAATTATAAACCAAAAGTGAATAAAAAAATAAAACATTTTTTTTTCGAATATTTTTTGTCTTCAATTTTTGTTTAAATATTTTTATGATATTTTTTTATATTTAGAAAATTATTGGAGAAAAACAAAAACAAACCACTTCCGGTGTATGAAATGTTAAAGCTATTCGGTTCTTCGGATTGTCAAATAGGACTTATCTTTGAAGTTTCATTTCTGTATTAGTTTTTGAGATACAGCGCGCGCATACACATTTCTACGTTACGTTTTTTTATAACTTGGTGTGTATCTGTCTGTGCGAGCTGTATCTTTGGTTGTTGAGTAAACTGAGTATAATTTTTCCATCTCTCATAATTTTGACGTTTTAAACGTCAGTTTCATCCGCTCGATGTACATTTAAAATTCGATTTAAGTGTAAATATAAATAACCATATTTTAGAGACCTCAAAATGGATATTTCCGTAAAAAAAATGTCACGATACTTTTTAGTACTTCGTAACGGCGAAAGGAAAAATGTAAACAATTGATTTTTTTTAATTGACAGTAAAAATTTAAAAAGTACCTAAAATAATAATAATACATTAATGAAATAATCAAATGACAACATTCATCTTATAATAGTAAAATCCTCTGGTGTCAGTATAAAAAGCGCCAGAGATCTGAGCGAAAATATCCCGGACACGTTGATCTTCAATTTCCCAAGTTCGGCATTATCCCAGTGATCGTTCAGGGTGTAATAGTTCGATAAAACGTCGGTCGAATTTTGGACGAGATCGAACATGTTCAGCTGGCACGAACCCAGATCGATGCAGGTCTGGCAAAGGTTGGTGTTGGGCTCGGGTTCACTGACCACCGTGAACGTGATCGATTCCTTCGCTTTGATCATTTCGCCCAGGAGCCTCGCCGCCTTATCCTTCGTTCCGATGATGAACGTTTTCTCGAAGTTGTACTGTATCGGATTATCGGAGTCCGGCTTTAGCTGGCACGGGGTTTCCAGGAGAATTCCCGAGTAGTTGAGGAACGAGTACTCCACGTAAATTTGGATGATGGACTCGTCCGCTAGGATTCGGGATGACGGATTGATGTGCAGTTCGATGATGGAAATGCGCAGTTCCGCCGTGAGCGTGTGCTTGAATTCCTCGTTGCCGCACGGCCGGTACATGACGCGCGCGTTGTTATCGTCCTTCCACTGTCTCCATCTGACCAAGTTCGGGTCGGCCCCCGCCAGTATCGCGTTCTCTTGCAGCGTCAGCTTCCACAGCAGTTCCTGGTGCATCCAGTCCACCCTCTCCTCCAGTTCGGTGGAAATTTCCTCGTGCGTCGTCCGCAGCGCCGCGTTCCTTATCAAGATCAGGTTCAGGCCGGTCTGGAAGGCCTTCAGTTCGACTTCGTCCAGGTGCAGTTGCGAAGTGTTTAGATCGGGTTCGAGCGTGCCGTGCAACGCCTGCATGTAACCACCGTCGCCTTTGGCCGGGATGACTCTCAACGCTGGAGTCGCGACGTTCGCCTCGCGGATCTTCAACAGATCTCCTCCGATGTTATACGTGCAGGTCAACTCTCCGAAAACGGTGTGAGGCGCGTGGTAACCGCAAGTGCGCAGCATTTCGTTGTGAACATTCAAGCTGACCTGACAACAGAGGAGACACAGTATCGTAACAAACAACATGTCTTAGCGAACCGGCAGCTCCGGAAACCCCATATACCAGAACGATGAAATGGATTCACACTTCCAGATAGCGACGAGGATTTTTTAGAGGACGACTCCGCTTCCCTCAAATCGATCAACGATTCCAATAAATCTGGAAAATGAACGCGCTTGCAGAGGCGCTGAAAAATGCGAAGGCGACCATGGCAAGACAAATGGAGATAATAAACCAGATCGAACAGAAGATGGGCAACCTAAGGCAAGAAGGTGGCGAGTTCAAGACGGTCACGTACAAAAGGAAGAACACATCAATTATCAACTCAAGCAACATCAAAATTCACCGAGGAAGAACCACCCAAGCCAAAAACAACAGAAAAACAATCAACCACAAGCAGCCCCACCGGTACCAACGGACTCAGGACTGAAAATTTCAATAACAAACGACGCAAACACCGCAACTAAGCCAGAGGAGATTAAAACGAAGAGGCCCCCTCCGATCGTCATCACCGAAAAGGAAAAAATCAAAACGGTCCAAGCAATAGTTATTCAATACACTCACCACAACGACAAGATAAACATCTTCACCGGATCGAGCGACGACTATCGCAAAACAATTCAACTTCTGCAAGAGCTTGACGTTGCGCTACACCACTTTCTACTACCAGAGGACAGAGAACTAAAAGTCGTCATCCGAGGACTTCCAACAGTGTACACCGAAGAGGAAGTAGCAGCCGCGCTGACCGAAAAAGGGATATACTTTAACACCGTGAAAAGGATGAAAACCTCGGCCAGGATTTACCCCATGGTCTTGGTAAACTCGCCAAAAACCCCCCAGGGGAAAAAAGATCTTCGATCTGTCGAACCTCCTGGATCATCGCATCAAGGTTGAGCCAAAACGGAAGCCCACGTCAGGAACCGACTGGAAGTTAGCCATAAATTTCAGCCACGAATCCGGCGCCTCCACAATTTTTGCCTTTAGTAAATTTCCAAGTTTTCTCTACTAATTTACAGACAATGGATTAAAATTCATAATTAATCAAATTGCTGTGGTGCCATGGTAATAACAATAAGCTTTCAACTTAGGATTTAACCCGATTTTTCGAAAAGACATCTATCGAAACATGGCCAATTTTCAAAAAATCAAAAGTCATCGTTAGGCGTAGTTTAGGTTCGATATTTTCAGCCACAAATGTTCTATAGCGCTTTGTCTACAATATTTAAGTTTAAAAAAATGACACATATTCTTCATTTTTGTTTAAATAATTATTTACCCAGACACTTTTACGAAATTTCGGCAATTTAAAAAAAATCAAAAGTCGTCGTTAGGCGTTGTTAGACTTTTGATTTTTTGAAAATTGACGAAATTTCGTCAAAGTGTCTGGGTAAATAATTATTTAAACAAAAATAAAAAATGGTGATGCGGCCATCATGTTACTTTCTCCGACTTGATGGTATAACTTATATTTACGCTTTCGTGGTTTATTTTCAATTTAAATCATATTTTAAACGTACATCGAACGTTTGTAGATTCGGATGAAACTGACGTTTAAAACGTCAAAATTATGAAAGATGGAAAAATTATACTGCAAATTTTAAAGAATAAGTTTTTTCGAAATCTCTTTAGTTTTTGAATAAACTGACCATTAGTATTTGAAGTAAAATTTGTCATTTTCATCTGGAAGATTGTAACCGTTTCGACGAAAATTATAGAAAGAACTGCCGCACAGTGTCCGGAAACTCGAGAAATGTGGCCAAGCGGGGCAAAAATAAAGTCAGTTTAAAAAAAATAATAATAACGGATTCATGTTCGCAACACTTATAAACCCCCTAAATTTAAATTTTTGAGTCATAATTCTAAACCATTATGGCATATTCGGGCATTCAAGTAGACTGTTTCTAACTGATGAGTTTCAAGCAAAAATTGCACTGGAAATAAATATTATTTTTATCGCATTTTGAAATGTTTTCCGAATGAATTGTATATCACGTAAAACTGAATAAAAACACGATTTATTGGTACTAATTACAAAAAGAATGTCTGATAAAGTTTTAAGATAAAACAGTTTGAAATTTGTAGAAATTTAAAACTAATTTTGGATTTTAAAAGAGTAAAAGTTGCTTATATGAAAAATCGTGTCGCCCTATTTACAGTATTTGATAGCCCCAAGTGTCCTCTATCTTTTCATACCATATTGACCTTCAGGTTGATCCCACCTCGGGTATAGTGATTTTTTTTCTCTCGCAAGACGCCGAAAAATCGGACAATTCAACGATAATTTGGAGTGGCGGCTCGTGGAACATGTTGATAGTAGAGCCACTTATACAATACACCCCCTCCCTTTTTAAAAGGAGGGGGGGGGGAAACGATTTGTCTTCCTAGACCAAAGTAACTGGCCAAAAAGTGTTTTGAGAATTAATCAAATTTTTTTGCTGAACTTGAAACTACAGATAGTGCCGCCACTGCTTATAACCCATTAAAAAATTATTGGAATTTAAGAAGTTGATTATATTCTTAAAATATAATAGTTTGAGAGTTGTATAGAATTATTTCAGAATTTTTAAACAGTTTCTACTATTTTTTCATTTATTTTAAAAAATGCTCAATTTAGAAAGCAATTAAAAAATGCATGTTTAACTACGAACCGTTATAGTACATTAAAAAATTATTCGAATTTATGAAGATGATTATATTCTTAAAAAATAATAATTTGGGAGTTGTTCAGAATTATTTCAGAATTTTCGAACAATCTCTAGTATTTTTTATTTAATTTGGAAAATGCTCAATTTTGAACGTAATTCAAAAATTCATGTTTAACAACAAACAGTTACAACGCATTATTTTTTTTTTTAATTTAAGAAGTTGACTATATTCTTAAAATATAATAATTTGGGAACTGTATAGAATTATTTCAGAATTTTTAAACAATTTCTACTATTTTTTTTTAAATTTATTAAAAAAAAATGCTTAATTTTGAACGCAATTAAAAAACGCATGTTTAACTATGAATAGCCATAACCTTTAAAAAAATGGTGATGTGGCCATCATGTTACTTTCTCCGACTTTATATTTACGTTTTCATGGGTTTATTTTCAATTGAAATCATATTTTAAATGTACATCGAGCGTTGCGCAAACTCGGATGAAACTGACGTTTGAAACGTCAAAATCATGAAAGATGTAAAAATTATACTTCAAATTCAAAAACTCGGTTTACTCAAGAACTAACGAGATTTCGAAAAAAACTTATTCTTTAGAAGTTGTTCATTTTGGCATTCTGTACAATTATTATTCACATAATTTTTCTGTAACTATTATCGTTTTATAATTATAAACCAAAAATTAAAAAAATAATATTAAATTTTTTTCTCGAATAAAAATGATTTTATGAAAAATGTTTTCAAGCAAAAGCTGTTCATTTCTTTGTTGTCTTCAAAGTTTGTTTGAATGTTTTTGTGATATTTTTCATATTTAAGAAAATATTGGCAAAAAACAAAAAACAGTTAAGGTAAACGCCCACTTCCGGTGTACGAAATTTTACCAAAAGCTTTTCAGTTCTTCAGATTATCAAATAAGATGGATGTTCAAAGTTTTATATCAATTGCTCCATTAGTTTTTGAGATACAGCGCACACAGACAGACACACACACAGGCACAAAAAATTTGTTTCCAAAAATTGTTGAAATGGCATCTAGGGACCCCAAAACGGATATTTCCGTAAAAAAATTTTTGAAAAAAAAATCACGATCACAATACTTTCTCGTACTTCGTAACGGAGAAAGTAAAAATATGTGTCATTTTTCTTAGTTAAAATATTGTAAACAAAGCCCTATAGAACATTTGTGGCTGAAAATATCGAATCGAAACTACGCCTAACGACGACTTTTGATTCTTTGAAAATTGACGAAATTTCGTTAAAGTGTCTGGATAAATAATTATTTAAACAAAAATGAAGAATATGTGTTATTTTTTTAAACTTAAATATTGTAAATAAAGCCCTATAGAACATTTGTGGCCGAAAATATCGAACCTAAACTATGCCTAACGATGACTTCCGATTTTTTTGAAAATTGACGAAATTTCGTTAAAGTGTCTAGGTAAATAATTATTTAAACAAAAATGAAGAATATGTGTCATTTTTTTAAACTTAAATATTGTAAACAAAGCCCTATAGAACATTTGTGGCCGAAAATATCGAACCTAAACTACGCCTAACGATGACTTTTGATTTTTTGAAAATTGACGAAATTTTGTTAAAGTGTCTGGGTAAATAATTATTTAAACAAAAATGAAGAATATGTGTCATTTTTTTAAACTTAAATATTGTAAACAAAGCCCTATAGAACATTTGTGGCCGAAAATATCGAACCTAAACTACGCCTAACGATGACTTTTGATTTTTTGAAAATTGACGAAATTTCGTTAAAGTGTCTGGGTAAATAATTATTTAAACAAAAATGAAGAATATGTGTCATTTTTTTTAGCTTAAATATTGTAAACAACGCCCTATAGAACATTTGTGGCCGAAAATATCGAACCTAAACTACGCCTAACGCTGACTTTAGATTTTTTGAAAATTGACGAAATTTCGTTAAAGTGTCTGGGTAAATAATTAATTAAACAAAAATGAAGAATATGTGTCATTTTTTTAAACTTAAATATTGTAAAGAAAGCCCTATAGAACATTAGTGGCCGAAAATATCGAACCTAAACTACGCCTAACGATGACTTCTGATTTTTTGAAAATTGACGAAATTTCGTTAAAGTGTTTGGGTAAATAATTATTTAAACAAAAATGAAGAATATGTGTCATTTTTTTAAACTTAAATATTGTAAAGAAAGCCCTACAGAACATTTGTGGCCGAAAATATCGAACCTAAACTACGCCTAACGATGACTTCCGATTTTTTTGAAAATTGACGAAATTTCGTTAAAGTGTCTGGGTAAATAATTATTTAAACAAAAATGAAGAATATGTGTCATTTTTTTAAACTTAAATATTGTAAATAAAGCCCTATAGAACATTAGTGGCCGAAAATATCGAACCTAAACTACGCCTAACGATGACTTCTGATTTTTTGAAAATTGACGAAATTTCGTTAAAGTGTCTGGGTAAATAATTATTTAAACAAAAATGAAGAATATGTGTTATTTTTTTAAACTTAAATATTGTAAATAAAGTCCTATAGAACATTTGTGGCTGAAAATATCGAACCTAAACTATGCCTAACGATGACTTCCGATTTTTTTGAAAATTGACGAAATTTCGTTAAAGTGTCTGGGTAAATAATTATTTAAACAAAAATGAAGAATATGTGTCATTTTTTTAAACTTAAATATTGTAAATAAAGCCCTATAGAACATTTGTGGCTGAAAATATCGAACCTAAACTACGCCTAACGATGACTTCCGATTTTTTTGAAAATTGACGAAATTTCGTTAAAGTGTCTAGGTAAATAATTATTTAAACAAAAATGAAGAATATGTGTCATTTTTTTAAACTTAAATATTGTAAGTAAAGCCCTATAGAACATTTGTGGCCGAAAATATCGAACCTAAACTACGCCTAACGATGACTTCCGATTTTTTTGAAAATTGACGAAATTTCGTTAAAGTGTCTGGGTAAATAATTATTTAAACAAAAATGAAGAATATGTGTCATTTTTTTAAACTTAAATATTGTAAACAAAGCCCTATAGAACATTTGTAGCCGAAAATATAGAACCTAAACTACGCTTAACGATGACTTTTGATTTTTTGAAAATTGGCCTTGTTTCGATAGATGTCTTTTCGAAAAATCGAGGTAAAATAAGTTAAAAGCTTATTGTTATTACCATGGCACTACAGCAATTTGATTAATTATGAATTTTAATCTATTTTCTGTAAATTAGGAGAGAAAACTTGGAAATTTACCAAAGTTAAACATGGTTGAGGCGCCGGATTCGTGGCTGAAATTTATGGCTAACTTCCAGTCGGTACAATCTAGCACACGACACCAACGAAGACATCGCAACCCTTGGCGAAACGATGACCCGGCGCGAAAATTGAGCGCCAACACCTTTCACCACCATCGAAGAACCCTCATAGCACATTGAACGGGAAGAAAATGCTTCATGGTCTCCGGATCGAAAAGCTATTACAAAGGAAGCAAAAAAAAGCTGACCTGAATCGTCTTTCCCGGATACCTCAGGCCATCGCTCAACTTCAAATCGCCCCTTCCGAGTAGCCTGTAGTTCTCGCCTTCGAACTTGATGAACAATTCCACGGCTATCGAGCACTTCTTCAGGTACCGATAAGTGGCCGGAGTCATGCTGAACTGATACGTTTGTTGAAAGTACAAGTTGATCTCGTCTTCGTTCTCGAACTGATTAAAAACGCACTTGTCGTGGAAACTCAGGAAATTCCACTTGAACGCGAACTCTTCGAAAGTTTTATCGATGTTATTCCTCAGGTCGAGCAATTTCTTCGACAGGGTCATGGACATTAAGTTGAGTGTGCAGTACTCGGTCTCGCTTTCATCGATGCTCAACGATTCCGTATCCAAAGCCCCCGAATAGTTTACCGAATCGTTCAAGGTGTCAAACTCGAACCCTGACGCGATCGATTTCTTAAACGACGAGGCCTTTCGGCTCGCAATGTGGCACTTTTTGCAGATGCATTTCATCCCCTCCTCGAGGGTGGGCTTCGACGGCGTGGTGGGCGCCGACGACCTGGGGGGCGCCGACGGCGTGGTCGGTGCGATCGACGTAATCGCCAAGTCCGGCAAAGTCGCCGTCATTTCGATCATCGGTGGTTCCTCGTCGGGGCCGATTCGCAAATAGCTGATGACTTCCGCTGAGGTGATGTCCTCTTCCTTGATCACCGACAGCTTCCTCGAAGGCTCCTTGGAGGTCTCGCTGGTTATATCTTCGAAAACCACCGAATTTGGATCGTCTACGGTGATCGTGTCGGAGTAGGTGCTCAGTTTCACCTCCGAGAGTAAAGAAAATTGCGTAGACGCTGGCCTATCCGACTTACTCCCTACGGAGAAGTGAGGTGCGTTGTGATCGTATCCCGATGACAGCGAATGTATTTTTTGGTTGGAGGTGAGGGTGACGCCCGCGGGCGGTTGTTGTTCTCTGATGACGGACGGCGAAGATATTCTTACCTCACTGCCGGGGTGAGCCATGACCGGTTCTTGTTCTTTGATGTTGGATAACTGCGATCGTTTCTTCTGTGCGCCGTTGGGCGCGGCCGGTTCTTGTTCTGTTTTTTTCTGGCTGCCGCTGTTAGGTGCGGCCGGTACCTGCTCGTTGATGATGGATAACTGAGATCGTTTTTTGTGGTTCGAACCGAGACCAGATCTGTTAGATGCGACCGGTTCTGGTTCCCTGCTGGATGGCGACGATGTTCTTTTTGACGGAAGACTAGATCTCCCACTACTGAGGCTGGCAACTGTGAGCAAGTCTTGCTCTTTGCTCATGGCCGCCGCAGGTGTTTTTTTCTGGACTGTCGCATTGCTGGTTTTCGATTTCATTTTCACTGTGAATTTTTTGATCTAATCTCGAGTTAAACTGACGTTTGAATAATCAAGCGAATTTTGTTTTTTATATACAGAATGTTTTGCTCAACACATTTTAAACCTAAACGAGATTTAGGAGTGAATATGTACTATAACGCCTGGTATTATCAACTTTTTTTAAACACACTTCAGAAAATGTACTTTCACAACAACAAATGTCAATTTGAAGCCCGTGACGTATCAGCAAGGAAAACTCTGAATTGGCAAAAATATAAAAATGCAACTTTTTTAATAACTATCGTAGACGATTGAAAAAAAATTGGCTTGTCACCATGAACATTTCAAAAAAGTCGATTTTTCAAACTTTGATCGACCGTAGCGGCCAAACGAAAACTCCAAATTGAACGCGGTTTGCAAATCCGTGCTCCTCGTGTACTAATTAGTCGGATTTAATTAAAATTGGCAATTAAATTTTTTTGACGAAAACCTGAAAAACCACCCAAGGGTTTTTTTTTCTCAAAAATTGGCTTTGAAATAATTTCCTGAAGAAACCGCTGTTTCGATTCACCGACTGGAAGTTAGCCATAAATTTCAGCCGCGAATCCGGCGCCTTCACCATTGTTGACTTTGGTAAATTTCCAAGTTTTCTCCACTAATTTACAGACAATGGATTAAAATTCATAACTAATCAAATTGCTGTGGTGTCATGGTAATAACAATAAGCTTTTAACTTGGGATTTACCCCGATTTTTCGATAAGACATCTATCGAAACATGGTCAATTTTCAAAAAATTAAAAGTCAATTAAAGTTCAAAAATGAAGAATATGTGTCATTTTTTTTAGCTTAAATATTGTAAACAAAGCCCTATAGAATATTTGTGGCCGAAAATATCGAACCTAAACCACGCCTAACGATGACTTTTGATTTTTTGAAAATTGAGGAAATTTTGTAAAAGGGTCTAGGTAAATAATTATTTAAACAAAAATGAAGAATATGTGTAATTTTTTTAAACTTAAATATTGTAAACAAAGCCCTATAGAATATTTGTGGCCGAAAATATCGAACCTAAACTACACATAACGATGACTTTTGATTTTTTTGAAAATTGAGGAAATTTCGTAAAAGTGTCTAAGTAAATAATTATTTAAACAAAAATGAAGAATATGTGTCATTTTTTTTAGCTTAAATATTGTAAACAAAGCCCTATAGAACATTTGTGGCCGAAAATATCGAACCTAAACCACGCCTAACGATGACTTTTGATTTTTTGAAAATTGAGAAAATTTTGTAAAAGGGTCTAGGTAAATAATTATTTAAACAAAAATGAAGAATATGTGTCATTTTTTTAAACTTAAATATTGTAAACAAAGCCCTATAGAATATTTGTGGCCGAAAATATCGAACCTAAACCATGCCTAACGATGACTTTTTATTTTTTGAAAATTGAGGAAATTTCGTAAAAGTGTCTGGGTAAATAATTATTTAAACAAAAATGAAGAATATGTGTAATTTTTTTAAACTTAAATATTATAAACAACGCCCTATAGAATATTTGTGGCCGAAAATATTGAACCTAAACCACGCCTAACGATGACTTTTGATTTTTTGAAAATTCAGAAAATTTTGTAAAAGGGTCTAGGTAAATAATTATTTAAACAAAAATGAAGAATATGTGTAATTTTTTTAAACTTAAATATTGTAAACAAAGCCTTATAGAATATTTGTGGCCAAAAATATCGAACCTAAACTACGCATAACGATGACTTTTGATTTTTTGAAAATTGACGAAATTTCGTTAAAGTGTCTGGGTAAATAATTATTTAAACAAAAATGAAGAATATGTGTCATTTTTTTAAACTTAAATATTGTAAACAAAGCCCTATAGAATATTTGTGGCCGAAAATATCGAACCTAAACCATGCCTAACGATGACTTTTTATTTTTTGAAAATTGAGGAAATTTCGTAAAAGTGTCTGGGTAAATAATTATTTAAACAAAAATGAAGAATATGTGTAATTTTTTTAAACTTAAATATTATAAACAACGCCCTATAGAATATTTGTGGCCGAAAATATTGAACCTAAACCACGCCTAACGATGACTTTTGATTTTTTGAAAATTCAGAAAATTTTGTAAAAGGGTCTAGGTAAATAATTATTTAAACAAAAATGAAAAATATGAGTAATTTTTTTAAACTTAAATATTGTAAACAAAGCCCTATAGAATATTTGTGGCCGAAAATATCGAACCTAAACTACGCATAACGATGACTTTTGATTTTTTTGAAAATTGAGGAAATTTCGTAAAAGTGTCTGGGTAAATAATTATTTAAACAAAAATGAAGAATATGTGTCATTTTTTTTAGCTTAAATATTATAAACAAAGCCCTATAGACCATTTGTGGCCGAAAATATCGAACCTAAACCACGCCTAACGATGACTTTTGATTTTTTTGAAAATTGAGGAAATTTCGTAAAAGTGTCTGGGTAAATAATTATTTAAACAAAAATGAAGAATATGTGTAATTTTTTTAAACTTAAATATTGTAAACAAAGCCCTATAGAATATTTGTGGCCGAAAATATCGAATCTAAACTACGCATAACGATGACTTTTGATTTTTTTGAAAATTGAGGAAATTTCGTAAAAGTGTCTGGGTAAATAATTATTTAAACAAAAATGAAGAATATGTGTCATTTTTTTTAGCTTAAATATTGTAAACAAAGCCCTATAGAATATTTGTGGCCGAAAATATCGAACCTAAACCACGCCTAACGATGACTTTTGATTTTTTGAAAATTGAGGAAATTTCGTAAAAGTGTCTGGGTAAATAATTATTTAAACAAAAATGAAGAATATGTGTCATTTTTTTTAGCTTAAATATTGTAAACAAAGCCCTATAGAACATTTGTGGCCGAAAATATCGAACCTAAACCACGCCTAACGATGACTTTTGATTTTTTGAAAATTGAGGAAATTTCATAAAAGTGTCTGGGTAAATAATTATTTAAACAAAAATGAAGAATATGTGTAATTTTTTTAAACTTAAATATTGTAAACAAAGTCCTATAGAATATATGTGGCCAAAAATATCGAACCTAAACTACGCATAACGATGACTTTTGATTTTTTGAAAATTGAGGAAATTTCATAAAAGTGTCTGGGTAAATAATTATTTAAACAAAAATGAAGAATATGTGTCATTTTTTAAAACTTAAATATTGTAAACAAAGCCCTATAGAATATTTGTGGCTGAAAATATCGAACCTAAACCTCGCCTAACGATGACTTTTGATTTTTTGAAAATTGATCGTATTTCGATAGATGTTTTATCGAAAAATCGGGGTAAATCCCAAGTTAAAAGCTTATTGTTATTACTATGGCACTGCAGCAATTTGATTAATTATGAATTTTGATCTATTTTCTGTAAATTAGTAAAGAAAACTTGAAAATTTACCAAAGTCAAAAATGGTGGAGGCGCCGGATTCGTGGCTGAAATTTATGGCTAACTTCCATTCGGTTTTCGATTCGGGGTTTCTACACATCACTGGAAAGAGAGAAATTGATTGGCGTTAAAAAAATTCAGCTATCTTTAATAGCAAAAAAATTAACTTGTCACCACGAAATTTTCAAAAAAAAAAGTCGATTTTTCAAACTTTGAACGGCCGTAGCGGCTAAACGAAAACTCCAAATTGAACGCAGTTTTTAAATCTGTGCTCCTCGTGTGCTAATCAGTTGGATTTAATTAAAATTGGCGATTAAAATTTTTTGACGAAAACCTGAAAAACCACCCAAGGGTCCCCCCTTCTTACTTTTTCTCAAAAATTGGCTTTAAAATAATTTCCTGAAGAAACCGCTGGATCGATTCGGGGTTTCTACACATCACTGGAAAGATCCATTCAAGACGCTTCAGAAAATGTACTTTGGCAAGAATAAATGTCAATTTGAAGCCCGTGACGCATCAGCAAAAAATACTCGAAATTGGAAAAAATTTCAGATTTTGCGTTTTATGGAAATTTTATCCCGAAGGAGCTGTGTTTTACATTAGAGAATTCTTACAAGGGAATTTTCAATAAAGAACTTTTGTTTATCGGAAATCCACCTTTCCGTTTAGGATTACGGGTTGGGAAAGGAACGCTCCCTTTTTCCCGAATCGAATGTTGACGTAATTATTAAACTTTTCTTAGAGAATGTCACGGTGAAATAGTCGTACGCGTGGGGAGATTCGGTTTTAAATAAATTATTAAGCGCAGACGTGTTCGTTGGAAAAATTGTATTTTTCAAGTTATTGGCTCTCTATCTAGCGATAGATTTTTTTTTTATACTTAAGGACTTTTTAAATCTGTTAATAAATTGCAGCGAAGAAAATTTCGCCGCGTGATTTTTTTTTTACTTCAATTCAAGTTTGTAGAGTTGCCATTTTGTTCACAGCTGTGGTATATCAATTTTTGAGGATGGATGTCAGAAACAGGTTTATTTTGAAAGTGTTTTGAAGTTTTGAAGCGAATTCTAGTTGAAATTAATTTTTCACAATTTTTCAAATCGCCGCGTGCAGTTTTTTTTTCTACTTCAATTCAAGTTTGTAGAGTTGCCATTTTGTTCACAGCTGTGATATATTAAATTTTGAGGATAGATGTCAGAAACGGGTTTATTTTTAAAGTGTTTTGAAGTTTTGAAGCGAATTCTAGTTGAAATTAATTTTTCACAATTTTTCAAATCACCGCGTGCAGTTTTTTTTTACTTCAATTCAAGTTTGTAGAGTTGCCATTTTGTTCACAGCTGTGGTATATCAATTTTTGAGGATGGATGTCAGAAACAGGTTTATTTTGAAAGTGTTTTGAAGTTTTGAAGCGAATTCTAGTTGAAATTAATTTTTCACAATTTTTCAAATCGCCGCGTGCAGTTTTTTTTTCTACTTCAATTCAAGTTTGTAGAGTTGCCATTTTGTTCACAGCTGTGATATATTAAATTTTGAGGATAGATGTCAGAAACGGGTTTATTTTGAAAGTATTATGAAGTTTTGAAGCGAATTCTAGTTGAAATTAATTTTTCACAATTTTTCAAATCGCCGCGTGCAGTTTTTTTTTTTACTTCAATTCAAGTTTGTAGAGTTGCCATTTTGTTCACAGCTGTGATATATCAATTTTTGAGGATGGATGTCAGAAACGGGTTTATTTTGAAAGTGTTTTGAAGTTTTGAAGCGAATTCTAGTTGAAATTAATTTTTCACAATTTTTTAAATCGGCGCGTGCAGTTTTTTTTTTACTTCAATTCAAGTTTGTAGTGTTGCCATTTTGTCCATAGCTGTGATATATCAATTTTTGAGGATGGATGTCAGAAACGGGTTTATTTTGAAAGTGTTTTGAAGTTTTGAAGCGAATTCTAGTTGAAATTAATTTTTCACAATTTTTTAAATCGGCGCGTGCAGTTTTTTTTTTACTTCAATTCAAGTTTGTAGTGTTGCCATTTTGTCCATAGCTGTGATATATCAATTTTTGAGGATGGATGTCAGAAACAGGTTTATTTTGAAAGTGTTTTGAAGTTTTGAAGCGAATTCTAGTTGAAATTAATTTTTCACAATTTTTTAAATCGGCGCGTGCAGTTTTTTTTAACTTCAATTCAAGTTTGTAGTGTTGCCATTTTGTCCATAGCTGTGATATATCAATTTTTGAGGATGGATGTCAGAAACAGGTTTATTTTGAAAGTGTTTTGAAGTTTTGAAGCGAATTCTAGTTGAAATTAATTTTTCACAATTTTTCAAATCGCCGCGTGCAGTTTTTTTTTTTACTTCAATTCAAGTTTGTAGAGTTGCCATTTTGTTCACAGCTGTGATATATCAATTTTTGAGGATGGATGTCAGAAACAGGTTTATTTTGAAAGTGTTTTGAAGTTTTGAAGGTAATTCTAGTTGAAATTAATTTTTCACAATTTTTCAAATCGCCGCGTGCAGTTTTTTTTAACTTCAATTCAAGTTTGTAGAGTTGCCATTTTGTTCACAGCTGTGATATATCAATTTTTGAGGATGGATGTCAGAAACGGGTTTATTTTGAAAGTGTTTTGAAGTTTTGAAGCGAATTCTAGTTGAAATTAATTTTTCACAATTTTTCAAATCGCCGCGTGCAGTTTTTTTTTTACTTCAATTCAAGTTTGTAGAGTTGCCATTTTGTTCACAGCTGTGATATATCAATTTTTGAGGATGGATGTCAGAAACAGGTTTATTTTGAAAGTGTTTTGAAGTTTTCAAGCGAATTCTAGTTGAAATTAATTTTTCACAATTTTTCAAATCGCCGCGTGCAGTTTTTTTTTTACTTCAATTCAAGTTTGTAGAGTTGCCATTTTGTTCACAGCTGTGATATATCAATTTTTGAGGATGGATGTCAGAAACGGGTTTATTTTGAAAGTTTTTTGAAGTTTCGACGCGAATTCTAGTTGAAATTAATTTTTTACAATTTTTCAAATAGCCGCGTGAAATTTTTTTTAACTTCAATTAAAGTTTGTGGAGTTGCCATTTTGTTAACAGCTGTGATGTGTCAATTTTTGAGGATGAATAATAACAATAAATTACACGTTTATGAAAATTGCTACACACTTAAATTACGAACGGAAATGTTCAACTATGATACAGAATGATTTATTTTACTTTTCGCGAAAGTTTCAATTAATTAAGTGGAAAAACTTTCTTGGGCATCGGAGGATGAATTATTAGGGCCACGATTACGAAATTTTACATCTGCAACGAATGCGTTATTAATTTTTTTGTAAATCATTTACATAAGAAAGAAATGTACAAAACAAGTAAAAGTGTGCAATTTTAACGAATGCGATTTATTAACACTCGTAAAATTAAAGGTCTACAATTTTCACCTCTAATTGCTAATAAAATAAACCCAATTTCTATACCGAAATGGAAACAAATGGAACATTTTCCACACATCGGAAAATTCACTAAAATTAATGAACGCGGCTTTGGTGCTGATGTACGCTCAATCATTTATAAATTTAAATATTTACGATAAAAATTCGATGACGTTACGCCGAATAAATGATATTTTTTCACACCCTCAAACAACGGATGGCGGTACATTAATTCGCCATAATAATTGAAATTCGTGTTGCATTGCACTCCGAGGGGTGATTTGAGCGCCCGAAGTGATCGTCCAATTTTATTCCTCGCGAGCGCACGTTTCGTTTACAGATAAAGGCGACACGCATCAGATTGATGATATCATTACGACGCGTCGTGATAACCGCAAAAAAAAATTGGAATCGTAAGGGAATATACGAGAAATGCGTTGTGATTGAGAAATGATTTATTTTTTGATGCCTAATCACAACGACAATACACTTTTGTTAATAATAATTCTACTTGTGTATAAAATTGTGCCGAGTAAGCGGTTATAAAGGTGGATGGAAATTTGCAAGTGGATAAAAACGTAGGTGAAAGTTTGCATGCGGATAAAAAACGTTTTTATTTACCGTGACTACGATCTGAAATATTTGGAATTAAACAGGGTCCTGCATCTCAACTCCCGTCTTCTATAGCTCAGTTACTAATTAAGTTAGGATTTTGATATTTTGTAGAATATATTTGTATCCTATGATGCATCTCAGGAAAATATTTTTGATTATGCAAGGTGTCCCAAAAAAGCGTGACGTCATGGTGATATATTTTTTTAAATTACATGCTATGTATTTTATTGCTTATTTGGGTACCTTTTATGGTTGCCTATATACCCCTATAATTTTATTGCAATCGATTCAGGGATATCGGCAAAAAAAAATTAAAACTAAAAAAAATCAGTTTTGCACTGTTGTTTTAAAAAATGAATAAAAAATAAAAATAGTGCCTTGTTAATAAAATCATACAAGGTGCTTATTAAATAAGGTCTGATAGTCCCATTAACCAAGTTTGATCGATATGAATTATACAGGGTGTCCAAAATTTAGTGTCAAACATTTCAAACTTTAAAGCACTTTATTTTTCTTATTTTAAATTGGAGCCCCTGTATATTTTTACGTCATTCCATGCGGAATTAAAAAACAAACATTTTTCCTAATAACAACCCTGTCCCGATTCCTAACGCATTAAAAGTTATTTGCAAATAACTCGTTTTATCAACCATTTTATTGAATAAAAATCGAAGGTGGGTTTGAAAAACAATTTATTGACATTAAAATTTAACAAGGTGGACTATTTTGACTTTAGTAATGTAAAAGTTTAAAGCATTGTTAACTTACGCTCTTTGTACTCAAGAATTATTTTTTCCATGACAAAATATAATGATACTGTTTATGTGTTCATCAACGTAGAGCTTGATATTAGAATAAAATTATCATCATTACTTAAATAACGATATGGACATATTTTAATTAAAATTTGACCTTCAACACACCTTTAATTTCGTTTTTGTATGGGAAAATCGTGTTTTACAAAATATGATAAATGTCCGATTTTTGCATACGAAAATTCGTGTTTTACAAAATATGATATGTGTGCGATTTTTGCATACGAAAAAAGTACCACTCAATATGGTAATAAGTCCGCTAAAAATGTGTTTCATCAGTGTATTAATCGAAACATTCACGAAAAGAAAACGAGGACTGGATTGAAATTGGGGCGGAAAAATAAAGGAAGTGAAAGCAATATCTAAATTTAATTATGCTCAAGAGTTTCGCTTCTTATATCCACCGTCGAGATTCTATATCTCGTTTAAATAACTAAGAGCCCCAAATGAGAAATATCGTTTTTTTTTATTAACCAATCAGAAATATCGACGCCGGGAATTGATACAAAAAAAAAGTTAAATGGATTTTATTTTCTGTAAGCGTAAGGCTTTTGTTATCTCTTCCAAAGTGAAATGTACAAAAGAACAATAGGTACACCTTTTAATAACAATAATAAGAATATTGCAACAGTAAAGTATACAATAATAAATTAAGTAGAAAATATATTACAGGAATAAAATTAAAAAATGGTGATGTATCATTTATATTTACGCTTTTATGGTTTATTTTAAATTTAAATCATATTTTAAATGTACATCAAGCGGATAAAACTGACGTTTAAAACGTCAAAATTATGAAAGATGAGAAAAGGAAAAACTCAGTTTACTCAAAAACTAAAGGGATTTCGAAAAAAACTTATTCTTTTTAAGTTGTTCATTTTAGCATTCTCTACAATTATTATTAACATAAATTTGCTGTAACTGTTATCGTTTTATAATTATAAACACAAAAGTAAAAAAAAAAAAAAATTTCTCGAATAAAAATGATTTTATGAAAAATGTTTTCAAGCAAAAGATGTTCATTTCTTTGTTGTCTTCAAAGTTTGTTTAAATGTTTTTGTGATATTTTTCATATTTAAGAAAATTTTGGCAAAAAACAAAAAACAGTTGAGGTAAACGCCCACTTCCGGTGTACGAAATTTTACCAAAAGCTTTTCAGTTCTTCGGATTATCAAATAAGACGTACGTTCAAAGTTTCAAATCAATTGCTCTATTAGTTTTTGAGATACAGCGCGCACAGACACAAACATGCATTTTTTAATTGCGTTCAAAATTGACCATTTTCTAAAATAAATAAAAAATAGTAGAAATTGTTTAAAAATTCTGAAATAATTCCACACAACTCCCAAATTATTATATTTTGAGAATATAATTAACTTTCTAAATTTCAATAATTTTTTAATGGGTTATAACTGTCCGTAGTTAAACATGCATTTTTTAATTGCGTTCAAAATTGACCATTTTCTAAAATAAATAAAAAATAGTAGAAATTGTTTAAAAATTCTGAAATAATTCCACACAACTCCCAAATTATTATATTTTGAGAATATAATTAACTTTCTAAATTTCAATAATTTTTTAATGGGTTATAACTGTCCGTAGTTAAACATGCATTTTTTAATTGCGTTCAAAATTGACCATTTTCTAAAATAAATAAAAAATAGTAGAAATTGTTTAAAAATTCTGAAATAATTCCATACAACTCCTAAATTATTATATTTTGAGAGTATAATCAGCTTCTTAAATTTAAATAATTTTTTAATGGGTTATAACTGTTCGTAGTTAAACATGCATTTTTTAATTGCGTTCAAAATTGACCATTTTCTAAAATAAATAAAAAATAGTATAAATTGTTTAAAAATTTTGAAATAATTCCATACAACTCCCAAATTATTATATTTTGAGAATATAATCAACTTCTTAAATTTAAATAATTTTTTAATGGGTTATAACTGTTCGTAGTTAAACATGCATTTTTTAATTGCGTTCAAAATTGAATATTTTCTAAAATAAATAAAAAATAGTAGAAATTGTTTAAAAATTCTGAAATAATTCCATACAACTCCTAAATTATTATATTTTGAGAATATAGTCAACTTCTTAAATTTCAATAATTTTTTAATGGGTTTTAACTGTTCGTAGTTAAACATGCATTTTTTAATTGCGTTCAAAATTGACCATTTTCTAAAATAAATAAAAAATAGTAGAAATTGTTTAAAAATTCTGAAATAATTCCATACAACTCCTAAATTATTATATTTTGAGAATATAATCAACTTCTTAAATTCCAATAATTTTTTAATGGAATATAACTGTTCGTAGTTAAACATGCATTTTTTAATTGCGTTCAAAATTGACCATTTTCTAAAATAAATGAAAAATAGTAGGAATTGTTTAAAAATTCTGAAATAATTCCATACAACTCCTAAATTATTATATTTTGAGAATATAATCACCTTCTTAAATTTAAATAATTTTTTAACGGGTTATAACTGTTCGTAGTTAAACATGCTTTTTTTTAATTGCGTTCAAAGTTGACCATTTTCTAAAATAAATAAAAAATAGTAGAAATTGTTTAAAAATTCTGAAATATTGTATAAGTGGCTCTACCATCAACATGTTCCACGAGCCGCCACTGATCACATGTGTAATGGTGTACGTGTGTGTTGATTTCACTTCTTCGTATAATTGTAAATATAAAATCATTTGTACTCCTGTCATTTCTTCACTTGACAATGCATTACCAGCGCCAATTTTTACACAATATTCCACTTCCGTATTTACACGACATGTTCACTTAACTCACTGTAATTACAAAAAAAAAATACTCGAAATTAATTGGAAATAGCAGAGCACGCCTTTCGACATAACTCGGGTACGATTAGAGCCGATGACGTAATATCGTCTATACCAGTGATTCCCAAAGTGGGCGCCACCGCCCCCTGGTGGGTGCTGCAGCAATTCAGGGGGGCGCTGATGGCGTGTAAACACAGAAGAATTTCCGCAGTTACAAGAAGAACTGATGAAAGTAACTGCAAATGATTCAATAAATAGTTTCATAATTTCAAAGTTCAATGTTTCTATTTTACACAATTCTTTACTATATTTTGCGAAAAAGGTAGAAATATTAATACATATATAATTTAAAAAAAATATTATTTCCAGGGGGCGCTAAGTAATATTTTTTCTGGAAAGGGGGCGGTGGGGCAAAGAAGTTTGGGAACCACTGGTCTATGCATTAGCGTCTCTCTCAACCGCACCGATGGTATGTATTCTCTCTCTTTCAAAACTGTGGCGGCAATTACGCGCGCGCGGCATCAAGTCAGCGCCGACTCCCGCTTTGCTACGAACAGTTGATGTTTGTTTGTTTGTAGATTTGTTTATATCTCAGTCAAATATTGCAATGTTAGAGTAATCATTACCGGTGTTATTTATTGTAAATACAGCGAGTGAATTATAGTGCGGGTAATGTAAATATCGACATTCGTGAATGTTAGTTGGTAGCAAACGCGAACACAAAATTCACCATTGGACGCCGCCATGAAAAGTTTTGAGGTTAGTAATGTTTTACGATAATCGCCATCGTTTACACAAGTAATTTTGTAATGTATGGAAAAATGTTCCATAAAACGTTTTTAATCCACCGGAAAACCACACAAAATGCACTTTAAACACCCCCGGAGAGACGTTCACATCTAAATTCCATTTAATCACGAAATGGCGAGCTTTCGAGCATATCGAATCGTTTATCAGTTTCCTCAGATGGAAATTTGGCAGACTTATCTCAAGCGCGGGGCTCACTTACGCATTTAACCGGTCCATCTTTAAAAACACATCAATCATTCTCCGCAGTGAATCAATTTACCTCGAAAGCCAGAGCCGTAGACTTGATAATTACTAAACGTGCACACCGTCTCCAACATCGCAGATTAAATCCGAAACAAACAATAAACGTATGGCGGGGGCGAGATAATCCCTTTACCCCATAAATTCGTAATTTTAGCAAGTGGGGGGAAATACGAATACAAATGCTATAAATAGTGCCTGATTTATCACACGGTGTCGAATTACTATTTGTGTGGTAACAATGAGGTCCGATGGGAGGGCGGGAGTACCAACACAGTTTCACGAAATCATGGCGGTGGATTAATTAATCAATTTTTTTTTTCAAGCTTATGTTTATAAAATACCGAAGAGAATATGTGATGGCCACATCATATTGTATAAATAAAAATGTATTTAATTCCAATCAGGGCCGTGGTAATGCGTCGTGGATAAGCATTGATAACAGTCGAAGAGAGATTATGCTTTTTTTTGCGACGCTAATTACCTCCGGGGCAAAGGTCATGTGATTAGGTTGGTCTCACCTGATGACGTTTTCTTGACGTTCCTTGCGTGAGTTTGGTGGAGTGTTGTTTTCGAATTTTCGTTTCTGAATTGCGACAAACTCAAATTTAAAGGATGGACGAGTGAATGGTTGTTGTCATACAGACATTATTTCACGAAGGCGAGTGTATAGAGAGTTAAGTAATTGTGTAAATGTATCATGCACTGTACTCAACCTCTTGACATTTAGCATTTTCTTGAGCGCTCAATGTTCGATTGTGTTAGATGATTATAATAATTTAGAACGGAAAAATCAAACCGAAAATTGTGCTAAACTTCGAAAAAGAAAACTATAAAACAGAGTACTTCCATACCGGCAAAACCAACTTTCAAACGATTGGCGCCAGAAGGTGCATCGGTACTTACGGCTGTCAACTTTCCAATTATAACGCGTAGAAAAAATGTTGTTCGCGAACTTGCAGCTCGTGTATGATCATAATTATCCTTATAAATAAATAATCAGAAAATACAATGTGGGAAAAAAAAAAATTTAAAGCAACAACATCTAACCTCAATTTTGTTTTTCTAAACATCACTTGTTTATTCGTGCTTCGATTGTTTCTCCACTCGGTGGCTTCATCAGGCGGACGGGCAATGGTTATTTTGTGTTTTATTCAATTTTGACTTAAATACTAAAATGTGTGAATGGTGGGAGAAATGAATTGAAATTAAACTGAAATTGGTGAATAATGTGAACTTGAAGAAAAAACTAAAAAAGGCGTTATTAATTCAGTAGCGTCCTAACCCTGTGCGACTGTATGACTTAAGCGTATGTTAAAAAATAAAAATAATAAAAAACATTAGTGAAACGTGGTCGACATCGGTTTGATCATTTCTATATGGATTATATTAACGATATAACTTATTACAATTTAATTTCAAAAACAGATGTGGTTTGATTATATGAATTTGTGTCCACCCATCACCCTTGAGAATTAAATTTTATTTCAGTTACAAACACTGTTTTTCTACTCCCAACATCTCCAACGAATCACTAATAAATTTAACAAAACAAACACAGTTTTTGGGTTCCATTGAAATTAATACGACACTAGTGTTGTTATATGCATCTTAACACAACTCGTAGCTATGGAGAAATTGGCAAACAAACATGATTTCGCTTTTTGACGTTTTTCAGTATCCTTTTCTTTAAATAATAATAAAAGAAAATAGATATAGGATCAAATAAACCGTGTTACGACACACGTAACGTTATTTGCTTTTACGTTACTCGAGAATTTAAAACTTTTTTTTTTCAAACTTTTCTCTCGTAACGTTACTTGTATCGTAAATTATTATTCTTCGCTGCTTTACACCTGTGCAACCCTAGTTTATGTGCTACTAGTTGGATTGTGGGATAGGACCCACCCACCACCCGTCGTATCAACTTCAACTTAACCCAGAAAATTGTGTTTGATATTTTTTTTAGTAATTCGTTGGAGATGTCAGAAGATAAAGAAACAGTGTTTGTAATTCAAGTAAAATTTAATGTTAAGGGAGGTGGGTGGGCCCTATTCCACAATCCAACCGGTTAACCACGGGCAGGGTTTATTACAAATAAAATAATTTACGAAATTAAAACAAAAATCAAAACGATTGTATTAATATTATTTCTTTTCTGCTTTACACCGATAAAACCCTCGTTTATGTTCTACTGGTTGGATTGTGGGATAGGGCCCACCCACCGCCCGTCGTATCAACTTCAACTTAGCCCAGAAAATTGTGTTTGTTTTATTAAATTTCTTAGTAATTCATTCGAGATGTTAGAAGATAACGAAAATGTTCTACTGGTTAGATTGTGGGATAGGGCCCACCCACCATCTTTCGTATCAACTTCAACTTAACCCAAAAAACTGTGTTTGTTTTATTTATTTTTTTAGTAATCTGTTGGAGATGTTAGAAGAAAAAAGAAACGGAGCTTGAAACTTAAATAACATTAAATTGTAAGGGTGGTGGGCGGGCCCTATCCACAATCCAATCAATGATTTGATTTGATTCGTGACTTAAGAATGCTGGAGAACGTTGATTCAAGTTTTCCATTATTCAAAAATTTGTACTTTGTATTTTCTTTTAATAAACAGTCGGATGTATCGAGATATGAAGCATTTTTTTTTGTATTTTCATATTTTATATTTATATTTTATTTTATATTCTAATTAATACTTTAATGTACAGGGTGAATCCCGTAAATATATTATTATTATTACTTTCTCTGTTACGAAGTACGAGAAAGTATTGTGATCGTGAAAATTTTTTCAATTTTTTTTACGGAAATATCCGTTTTGGGGTCCCTAAAGGCCTTTCCAACAATTTCTAGAAAAAAAAAAATTGTGTGTGGGTGTGTGTGTGTCTGTATGTCTGTATGCCTGTGCTCGCTATATCTCAGAAACTAATAGAGCAATTGATGTGAAACTTTGAACATACGTCTTATTTGATCATCCGAAGAACTGAAAAGCTTTTGGTAAAATTCAAAATGGAAAAATGGGTGTTTACCTTAACCGTTTTTTGTTTTTTTCCAATAATTTTTTAAATATGGAAAATATTACAAAGATATTCAAATACATATTGAAAAAAAATTTCATAAAATCTATGTTATTCGAGAAAAAAAATATTATTTTTCTTTTTCGTTTTTGGTTTATAATTAAGAAACGATACTGGTTACAGCAAATTTATAAAAAATATTGTAGAGAATGTCAAAATGAACAACTTATAAAGAATAAGTTTTTTTCGAAATCTCTTTAGTTTTTGAGTAAACTGGGTTTTTGAATTTGAAGTATAATTTTTTTATCTTTCATAATTTTGACGTTTTAAAGAGTCTAGACAACGCTCGACGTACATTTAAAATATGATTAAAATTGAAATATACCATCAAGTCGGAGAAAATAACATGATGACCACATCACCATTTTTTTTTCGTTTTGAGGTATCCCAGATACGAATCGACAATTTTTGGATTTTTTTTTTGCAAGTGTGCGAGTCCGTGCGCGCTGTATCTTAAAAACTCTTGCCGAATTCGTTCCTTTAAATTTGCTAGATTTCAGATTTATTGGCATAAACTTTGATTTTTAAATGATGCCATAAGACAAAATCAAGGGGTGTAGGCAAGATCTGGGGAGAGAGCTGACCACTCGATAGCTACACGTCTTTCTTATCCAAGTATGCGCGAACAGGAAGAGGGTAATGGGGAGGTGCTCCATCCTGTTGATACCAAACTCTGCGTTATCAGGTATATCTGGTTCATTTATATTTGGGTAGAAATTGTACCAGTCAGAAAATACGGACACAAAATTCTATCTGTCCAAACGGTCACTTTTTTTTTGGATTGAGTATGTGACACCTGTATCCATTGTGGATTAGTTAAGGTCTAATACCCACAGTTTTGTCTATTTACAGTTCCATGAAGGAAAATAATGCTTCATCTAAGAAAATAAAGTTTTTAACCCACTCTGTCCCAAATTAATTTCTGAATATAAAAAAAAATTGTGAAATTCTTGATTCAATACCATATTCTAACTCAAGGAAATTAAATCAAAAAGTGCCTCACTATTTTTCCAGAAAACAAAATCATGACTCCGTGGGAAAACGGTACCAAAAAAAAATTACGGGGACCTGATAAAAGATATAACGCTATAAGGCATCTGTGGGAAAGAAAGGGTTACACATTTTGGCGATTGTCATTTGTTATTTTCATAGCTAGATAGATTACATTTTTTTTTCGCGAATCGTTTTTATCTTTAGCTCTTAATAATAAATCCCTCGTGTACATTCGTCCTCATAAAATTATTGCCTCAATAGAAAAAAAAAAGAACGAGATCTCATACAATTAAGTAAGTTTTACAAGATAATCCAGTTGTACACTTTCCGTCGAGTTATGATGGATCGGGACGTAACTAATCTAATAAATAATTCCGCCCGTCCAGAGGATACGATTAGTTGGTCGAGAAAGAGTAAATCCGTTTATGAATCCGAGTTTTGCGAATTCCCCGACGAAGAGGTATTTAAAAGAAGTGTGGAAACTCGAAAGGCTTTCTGCAAGTAGTTTACCGACTGTACATATTTTATTTAGTCAATTGACTTGAATCAATAGTAATAGGTAATGTCTCTTTTTATCAATGATAATAATAATAATAATATTGTTTGATTAATGTCTATACCTAGAGGTATACATAATGTAAAGATTGTGTAAGTCCATTTCCCCATCACCAACTCTACTGCAGTGACGAGGATCAAGAATCAGAAACTAGTGTGCAGTTTGTCGTGTGATGAGTGATAAGGAAATGATAATAATTTCTTGCAAAATTATTCGCTTATAACTTTTGATAGTTACCCTCCCGTGGCCATCAGAACTACGACAAACGTCTATTTAGAGGGGGATTAAATTGTCTTCAGCAGGAATCTCAAACTTTAACGCAAGTACATCGAACGCCATACATGAAGGGATTAAATCAAACTTGGAAGGCAGCACGGCTTTCACTCTGATTGAATAGGGCAATAAATCCAGTGCCACTTAAATCTACAAATTATGTTTAAAAAATCAGACTTTATGTTTTTTAAGACGTAACAATTTCGAACGTTAAAAATCGATACTTTAACGTTTTAATTCGCTTTCAAACTCGGCGATCTCTGGGCCATTAGACCCACTTTCACGGCACCGACAGCTCGGCTTAAGACGACTCCTCTTCCATCACGTTAAGTACAGGCTTGACGGGCAGTTTTCTAATTGAATGCTAATGATAGATATCCTTACGTCCGCAAACTCATATAAGGTTGAGTTGTTTACAAGTTAACTTTTCATTGACGTGAAATTTTTTCAAAATCAAGGAATGTGATTTATGTAACAGTTCACGAAATTAAACTTGAAGGTGTTTTTGTTAATTTTGGAAAATTTCAACTCGATGGCAATTGTTTTTATATTTTTTTTTGTAGTCGCCAAAATGATTATAATTTTTTATAAGTTTACTCTCCATTAACACGAAATTTATCCAAAATCAAGTAAGTGATTTATGTAACAGTTCACGAAATTAAACTCGAAGGTGTTTTTGTTAATTTTGGAAAATTTCAACTCGATGGCAATTGTTTTTATATTTTTTTTGTAGTCGCCAAAATGATTATAATTTTTTACAAGTTTACTCTCCATTAACATGAAATTTTTCCAAAATCAAGTAATGGGATTTATGTAACAATTCACGAAATTAAACTCGAAGGTGTTTTTGTTAATTATGGAAAATTTCATCTCGATGGCAATTGTTTTTATATTTTTTTTAGTCGCTAAAATGATTATAATTTTTTACAAGTTTACTCTCCATTAACATGAAATTTTTCCAAAATCAAGTAATGCGATTTATGTAACTTTTCACGAAATTAAACTCGAAGGTGTTTTTGTTAATTTTGGAAAATTTCAACTCGATGGCAATTGTTTTTATATTTTTTTTGTAGTCGTCAAAATGATTATAATTTTTTACAAGTTTACTCTCCATTAACATGAAATTTTTCTAAAATCAAGTAATGGGATTTATGTAACAGTTCACGAAATTAAACTCGAAGGTATTTTTGTTAATTTTGGAAAATTTAAACTCGATGGCAATTGTTTTTATATTTTTTTTGTAGTCGCCAAAATGATTATAATTTTTTACAAGTTAACTCTCCATTAACATGAAATTTTTCTAAAATCAAGTAATGGGATTAATGTAACAGTTCACGAAATTAAACTTGAAGGTGTTTTTGTTAATTTTGGAAAATTTCAACTGCATGGAAATTGTTTTTATATTTTTTTTGTAGTCGCCAAAATGATTATAATTTTTTACAAGTTTACTCTTCATTAACATGAAATTTTTGCAAAATCAAGTAATGGGATTTATGTAACAGTTCACGAAATTAAACTTGAAGGTGTTTTTGTTAATTTTGGAAAATTTCAACTCGATGGTAATTGTTTTTATATTTTTTTTGTAGTCGCCAAAATGATTATAATTTTTTACAAGTTTACTCTCCATTAACATGAAATTTTTCCAAAATCAAGTAATGGGATTTATGTAACAGTTCACGAAATTAAATTTGAAGGTGTTTTTGTTAATTTTGGAAAATTTCAACTCGATGGCAATTGTTTTTATATTTTTTTTGTAGTCGCCAAAATGATTATAATTTTTTACAAGTTTACTCTCCATTAACATGAAATTTTTCCAAAATCAAGTAATGGGATTAATGTAACAGTTCACGAAATTAAACTTGAAGGTGTTTTTGTTAATTTTGGAAAATTTCAACTGCATGGAAATTGTTTTTATATTTTTTTTGTAGTCGCCAAAATGATTATAATTTTTTACAAGTTTACTCTTCATTAACATGAAATTTTTGCAAAATCAAGTAATGGGATTTATGTAACAGTTCACGAAATTAAACTTGAAGGTGTTTTTGTTAATTTTGGAAAATTTCAACTCGATGGTAATTGTTTTTATATTTTTTTTGTAGTCGCCAAAATGATTATAATTTTTTACAAGTTTACTCTCCATTAACATGAAATTTTTCCAAAATCAAGTAATGGGATTTATGTAACAGTTCACGAAATTAAATTTGAAGGTGTTTTTGTTAATTTTGGAAAATTTCAACTCGATGGCAATTGTTTTTATATTTTTTTTGTAGTCGCCAAAATGATTATAATTTTTTACAAGTTTACTCTCCATTAACATGAAATTTTTCCAAAATCAAGTAATGCGATTTATGTATTTTTTCACGAAATTAAACTTGAAGGTGTTTTTGGTTAATTTGTTACGTTTGGAAAATTTGGTAAATCGCTGTGAAAGTTAAAAGGATTCTTGCAGAATTCATTTAACAATAGGACGTAATTATCATTAACACTTGTGTACAGCAACATTATAAGTTAAACCATTATACACGAATAATGCTGATGATATCAGGCACACGCACCATGATTATGTCACGTTCTGAGCATTTAATCTCGAAATATTATACAGGTGGGATTGTAGTTAGTGTATTGTAGCTCTGCTTCGAGTAAATCCTACTTAAAGGGTTGTTTGCTGAGATTTATCTTTATCCTAGTGTGGTGTGCAAATAATGGGAGCTGATACGTAATGCGAAATAATTATATTCAGTAGCAAAATGGGTGATGGAGACTAAATTAATTATTTGCAACTATTGTTTAAGTTCTGTACAATAAAGGATTATTTTTCATAACAATACTTACATAAAGTACATTAAAGCTAAAATTACTTGTGATTTGTGGAACATGCAGGTGTTAAATAATATTGAACAATCTTCTGAACTTTCACAAAGAACACAAACAAATCTGTTTATTCTTATTTTCGTGTTCGTGTACCGGATTAAACGGATTTAATCTCACGGGTGGCGAGACAAAGGCATGCAATTTACAAGAAACCAGAGTCCAAATTAGATTTCATTGTGTCTGTGGAAAAAGGGGTCGGCCGTGATTGAGGCCAGATTTTTATATTAGAATAATTATGCGGGGTCGGCGCTGGAAAAAATCGGATTCGCAAATTGAGTGAGGAATGCATTCGTATTCTAGCGGGGTTTCAGTCTTACACGAGAATCGCGAAAAAATCCTGAAATTGGGATTTGCATGCGCCAGGAACAGATAGCACGATTTGTTTTTTTTTCGTTTAAGATTTTTCATGCAGAAATCTTTAAATTACGTAAGCAACTAATCGAGAAATAGTAAGCAGCATGTGATAACTATCAATTTAATTAATTAGTTGATTATATTATTTCAAATATATTTATATCGAAAGGCGACTTGTATAATTATTGTAATACATGTAATACACCAATAAACGTCTATCTATCTATCTAACATTAAAAAAAGAATTCTCACTAATTTATTTATGCGATAACATTTATAAAATAATACTGTGAGAGTATTAATTACACTGTGGCTCCATTTCTCCGGGCACAGTCTTCGACTTGAAGCAATTAGCCTCATCACATCAGTGGAAATGCTCTCGGTTATTCCTTTGCTCTATTTTGAGGCTCCATTAGTTTCCATTCCCACACAAGGGCACCATCAAAAGCACTGAAAGTGCATCCCGGATGAACACGACACTAAATATCTCTCAAACGCATGCTTTGATACACATAGTGTCTTTGATTTAAACAATAAAATCTTTTTGAAAATAAAGTGTCGATCTTTCAAAATCATTTTGGTTTTTAAGCGTGCGACAATTTTCAGTCGAGTTTTAAAATGTTTAAAATTTCATTTTTTTCAATGATGAACACTCGAGCGCAAAAAAATAAAAATTAATTTGAAACGCAGAAATAAAATTCTACAAAAATTCACTTCAATGCACAAGACGTCAATCTTTTAAAATAATTTTGGTTTTTTTTCATTGACGAACTCTCGAGCGCAAAAAAATAAAAATTAATTTGAAACGAAAGAGTGAAATTCTGCAAAAATTCATATCAATTCACAAGACGTCGATCTTTCAAAATATTTTTGGTTTTTGAATGTGCAACAATTTTCAGTCGAATTTTTCAATGACAAACACTCGAGCGCAAAAAATTTAAAAATAATTTGAAACGCAGAAATAAAAGTTTACAAAAATTTACTACAATTCACAAAACGTCAATCTTTCAAAATTATTTTGGTTTTTGAATGTGTAACAATTTTCAGTTGAGTTACGAATTTTTGAAAATTTCTTTGTTTCAATGACGAACACTCGAGCCCAAAAAATTAAAAATATAATTTGAAACGCACGAATAAAATTCTCCAAAAATTAATTTTAATTTACAAGACGCTAATCTTGTAATTTAATTTTGGTTTCTGAATCTGCATCAATTTTCAGTTGAGTTACGAATTTTTGAAAATTTCTCTTTTTCAATGACGAACACTCGAGCGCAAAAAAATAAAAATTAATTTGAAACGAAGAAATAACATTCTACAAAAATTTACTTTAATGCACAAGACATCAATCTTTCAAAATAATTTTGGATTTTGAATGTGAAACAATTTTCAGTTGAGTTACGAATTTTTGAAAATTTATATTTTCTCTATGACGAACACTGGAGCGCAAAACATTAAAAAATGATTTGAAACGCAGGAATAACATTCTACAAAAATTTACTTCAATGCACAAGACATCAATCTTTCAAAATAATTTTGGTTTTTGAATGTGCAATAATTTTCAGTTGAGTTACGAATTTTTGAAAATTAATTTTTTTTTCAATGACGAACACTGAAGCGCAAAAATTAAAAAATTAATTGAAAACGTATAATAAGGATCATTTTTAACCTCAAAAATAGGGACTCATGCCGGGATACTTTTAGAAAAAACAACATTCTTACAGTAGCATCTATTTATATCTTAAAATGTGCAGTACATGTTTGGGATAATAAAGATAGCTTTATACAAAATGGAGAACTACACAGATATAACACGAGACACAAAAATGACATACGTACAACATCCCATAAAACCACATTATACGAAAAGTCGGCTAAATATTCTTGTGCACAAATCTATAATAAGTTACCGAAAAGCATAAAAGAATGCATTTGCAAAAACATATTCAAAACAAAACTTAAAATATTTCTTGTAAACAAATGCTACTATAGTTATTCTGAATTTATGATCGATCTAGAGGTTTCATAGATACTGAATACATATTTTATTTTTCTAATTTCAAAGGTGCCTCTATACCTTAATATATTTTAATAGGAATGACAATGTAATGGCCTCATCTTACTGTGAGTTATCCATATACAAATTTTTAAAATGTCTGTTCTGTACTTGTATTTCTGTGTAACTATATACGTAATGATAAAGATCTTATTATTTAACCGTATCTGATTTTAATATGTGTTTTTAATCTATTTATAATAATTGTAAACATATTATCCCATGCATGTATATTACCGAATATGAACAATGAACATGAACAATGTACAACACACTATTATATTAGTTAACGACCATTTTTATACTTTATAATATGTAACTTAAATTTGACGAACACATCCGCAGCTTCATGTAAACTATTGTAACATGTATTTTATATTGTGGCTAAGTGTAATAAATTGATTTTGATTTTTTTTTTTTTTTGAAACGCAGGAATAACATTCTACAAAAATTTACTTTAATGCACAAGACATCAATCTTTCAAAATAATTTTAGTTTTTGAATGTGAAACAATTTTCAGTTGAGTTACGAATTTTTGAAAATTTCTATTTTTTCTATGACGAACACTCGAGCGCGAAACATTGAAAAATAATTTGGAACGCAGGAATAAAAGTCTACAAAAATTTACATCAATTCACAAGACGTCGATCTTTCAAAATATTTTGGTTTTTGCATGTGAAACAAGTTTTAGTTGAGTTACGAATTTTTGAAAATTTATTTTTTTTTAATGACGAACACTGATGCGCAAAAAAATTAAAATTGATTAGAAAAGCAAGAATAAAATTCTACAAAAATTCACTTCAATTCACAAGACGTCGATCTTTCAAAATAATTTTGGTTTTTGAATGTGAAACAATTTTCAGTTGAGTTACGAATTTTTGAAAAAAACAATTTTTTTCAATTACAAACACTCGAGCGCAAAAAGTTAAAAATTAATTTGAAACGCAGGAATAAAATTCTACAAAAATTTACTTAAATCTACAAGACGTCGATCTTTTAAAATAATTGCCCGTTAAGGTCATTTATAAAAGTATGGTGCAAATAGCAATTTGCACCATATGGGAAATCAAAGTGCAAAATGTTCCCATCTTTGCAATTAATGGAAGGGGCGTGTTTTGAAGTTGATTAAAGGGATCCGGTTAAGATTGCGAAGGTACATAAATCTTTAAGAAAATTTTTCTTGAGGCTAATGATGATGAGAACGGAATACGTAAATGATGGTACCTGATGCTGCGTGTAGGATGGACGATAATGTCGTTAGGCGATGCGAAGTCGTATTTCCTGGAGCATTTTCTCCGGATTGGATATTATTCTTTATTAGGAATGTGTAGGGGAAAAAATGTTCCCGGGAAATATACGCGTCTAGATCAGAGTTTTCTAAACTGTTGTCCGCAAACTTCTCCTCGGAGAGTCTGGCAAATTGTCAGCATCATGTTTGCAAGACAAATTTGAGATTGGTTATATTAGCATGAAACTGAGTTTTATTTCAATTATACATACAATTAAAGCTAAAGATTTCAAATTTTGAAAAAAAATATATTCGAAGTTTATTCTTCGGATTTTTTTTTTCGAAATATTTGAAGTTTATTCTTCGGATTTTTGTTTTCTTTCGAAATATTTGAAGTCCATTCTTTCGATATTTGTTTTTTAAAAAATTTGAAAAAAAAAAAATTTAAGTTTATTCTTCGGATCTTTGTTTTTTCGAAATATTTGAAGCTTTACTCTTCGGATTTTTGTTTTTTTTTTCGAAATATCTGAAGTCCATTCTTTCGATTTTTGTTTTTAAAAAAATAAAAAAAAAATTAAGTTTATTCTTCAAATCTTTTTTTTTTTTTAAATATTTGAAGCTTTATTCTTCGGATTTTTGTCTTTTCGAAATATTTGGAATTTATTTTTCGGGTTTTTGTTTTTTCGATAGTAATCTTTGCAAAAAATATCGAGGAAAACAAAATATTTTTACTTTTAAATATTTCCCATAAAATTTCCTGCTTTTCTATCCTGACGCTTGTGTGATTCGGCGCGCCCCCGAAGATTAGTACACTTCCATCGAAAGTAATTTAATTATGAAGACGTAATACCTGGCGGCGTTTAATTAAACTCGAAGGGGATCGGACTATAGAATTAGCCCTCCCGACTGAAATGAAATATAAATCAACATTCTCAAACAGTCAGAAATGTTTTATTAAGGGGGGGATTAAATAAAACTCCCGACTGCATAATCGCTTCCCGCTACCTCCGATTTGGAACTACTAAATACTTAATCCACTGTTTGGGTGGTTACAGCAGAAACGTAATTAAAATTTTCACCCCCACTCACACCGTAGGGGTCGCGATGATTGCGAAAGGGCTCCTTCCGAAATTGTTTCTGAAGTAAATATCGTTCCACTATTATAATTAGTCTTAAGCGTTTAATCAATGTTAGGAGTGGGAAATTAGTTAACATATGAAATTAATTTCTGAATGAATATTCGCCTTGTGAATTGAATTGAATTTTTGTAGAATTTTATTGTTGCGTTTCAAATTGATTTTGAATTTTTTGCGCCCGAGTGTTCGTCATTGAAAAAAGGAAATTTTAAAAAATTCGTAATTCAACTGAAAATTGATGCAGATTCAAAAACCAAAATTAGATTGAAAGATTGGCGTCTTGTGAATTAAAATTAATTTTTTGAGAATTTTATTCGTGCGTTTCAAATAATTTTTTCAATTTTTTGCGCTCGAGTGTTCGTGACTGACAATTTTTTTTTTCAAAAATTCGTATCTCGACTGAAAATTGTTGCACATTCAGAAACCAACATAATTTTGAAAGATGGATGTCTTGTGAATTGATGTAAATTTTTGTAGACTTTTATTCCTGCGTTTCAAATTATTTTTTAATGTTTTGCGTTCGAGTGTCCGTCATTAAAGAAAAATACATTTTCAAAAATTCGTAACTCGACTGAAAATTGTTGCACATTCAAAAACCAAAATTATTTTGAAAGATCGACGTCTTGTAAATTGAAGTGAGTTTTTTTAGAATTTTATTCTCGTGTTTCAAATTAATTTTTAATTTTTTGCGCTCGAGTGATCGTCATTGAAAAAAATACATTTTCAAAAATTCGTAACTCGACTAAAAATTGTTGCACATTCAAAAACTATTATTATTTTGAAATATCGACGTCTTATGAATGAACGTGAATTTTTGTAGAATTTTATTCCTGCGTTTCAAATTAATTTTTAATTTTTTGCGCTCGAGTGTTCATCATTGAAAAAGAAATATTTTCAAAAATTCATAACTCGACTGAAACTTGTTGCACATTCAAAAACCAAAATTATTTTGAAAGATCAACGTCTTGTGAATTGAAGTGAGTTTTTATAGAATTTTATTCTCGTGTTTCAAATTAATTTTTAATTTTTTGCGCTCGAGTGATCGTCATTGAAAAAAATAAATTTTCAAAAATTCGTAACTCGACTAAAAATTGCTGCACATTCAAAAACCAAAATTATTTTGAAAGATAGACGTCTTATGAATGAACGTGAATTTTTGTAGAATTTTATTCCTGCGTTTTAAATTAATTTTAAATTTTTTGCACTTGAGTGTTTGTCATTAAAAAAGAGAAATTTTCAAAAATTCGTAACTTGACTGAAAATTGTTGAAGATTCAAAAACCAAAATTATTTTGAAAGATCGACGTCTTGTGAATTGAATTAAATTTTTGTAGAATTTAATTCCGGCGTTTGAAATTAATTTTTAATTTTTTGCCCTCGAGTGTTCGTCATTGAAAAAGAGAAATTTTCAAAATTTCGTATCTCGACTTAAACTTGTTGCACATTCAAAAACCTAAATTATTTTGAAAGGTCGACATCTTGTGAATTAAAGTTAATTTTTGTAGAGTTTTATTCCCGCGTTTCAAATTAATTTTTATTTTTTTGCGCTCGAGTGTTCGTCATTGAAAAAGAGAAATTTTCAAAAATTCGTAACTCAACTGAAAATTGATGCAGATTCAGAAACCAAAATTAAATTGAAAGATTGGCGTCTTGTGAATTAAAATTAATTTTTGGAGAATTTTATTCCCGCGTTTCAAATTAATTTTTAATTTTGAACACTCGAGTGTTCGTCATTGAAAAAGAAAAATTTTCAAAAATTCGTAACTCAACTGAAACTTGTTGCACATTCAAAAACCAACATTATTTTGAAAGATTAACGTCTTGTGAACTCAAGTGAATTTTTGTAGGATTCTATTCTTGCGTTTAAAATTAATTTTTAATTTTTTGCGCTCGAGTGTTCGTCATTGAAAAAGAAAAATTTTCAAAAATTCGTAACTCAACTAAAAATTAATGCAGATTCAAAAACCAAAATTAAATTGAAAGATTGGCGTCTTGTGAATTAAAATTAATTTTTGTAGAATTTTATTCCTGCGTTTCAAATTAATTTTTAATTTTGAACACTCGAGTGTTCGTCATTGAAAAAGAAAAAAATTCAAAAATTCGTAACTCAACTGAAACTTGTTGCACATTCAAAAACCAACATTATTTTGAAAGATTAACGTCTTGTGAACTCAAGTGAATTTTTGTAGGATTCTATTCTTGCGTTTAAAATTAATTTTTAATTTTTTGCACTCGAGTGTTCGTCATTGAAAAAAGGAAATTTAAAAAAATTTGTAACTCAACTGAAAATTAATGCAGATTCAAAAACCAAAATTAAATTGAAAGATTGGCGTCTTGTGAATTAAAATTAATTTTTGTAGAATTTTATTCCCGCGTTTCAAATTAATTTTTAATTTTTAACACTCGAGTGTTCGTCATTGAAAAAGAAAAATTTTCAAAAATTCGTAACTCAACTGAAACTTGTTGTACATTCAAAAACCAAAATTATTTTGAAAGATCAACGTCTTTTGAATTGAATTGAATTTTTGTAGAATTTTATTCGCTTGTTTCAAATTAATTTTTAATTTTTTGCGTTCGAGTGTTCGTCATTGAAAAAGAAAATTTTTAAAAAATTCGTAACTCAACTGAAAATTGATGCAGATTCAAAAACCAAAATTATCTTGAAAGATCGACGTCTTATGAATTAAAGTTAATTTTTGTAGAGTTTTATTCCCGCGTTTTAAATTAATTTTTAATTTTTTGCGCTCGAGTGTTCGTCATTAAAAAAGAAATTTTTTCAAAAATTCGTAACTCAACTGAAAATTTATGCAGATTCAAAAACCAAAATTAAATTGAGAGATTGGCGTCTTGTGAATTAAAATTAATTTTTGGAGAATTTTATTCGTGCGTTTCAAATAATTTTTTTAATTTTTTGCGCTCGAGTGTTCGTCATTGAAAAAGAAAAATTTTCAAAAATTCATAACTCGACTGAAACTTGTTGCACATTCAAAAACCAAAATTATTTTGAAAGATAGACATTTTGTGGATTGAATTGAATTTTTGTAGAATTTTATTCCCGCGTTTCAAATTAATTTTTATTTTTTTGCGCTCGAGTGTTCGTCATTGAAAAAAAGAAATTTTCAAAAATTCGTAACTTGACTGAAAATTGTTGCACATTCAAAAAAACAAAATTATTTTGAAAGATCGACGTCTCGTGAATTGAATTGAATTTTTATAGAATTTTATTCCCTCGTTTAAAATTATTTTTTTATTTTTTGCATTCGAGTGTTCGTCATTGAAAAAGAGAAATGTTAAAAAAAATCGTAACTCGACTGATACTTGTTGCACATTCAAAAACCAAAATTATTTTGAAAGATCGACGTCTTGTGGATTTAAGTGAATTTTTACAGAATTTTATTCCTGCGTTTCAAATTAATTTGTGGTTAGTTTAAAACTTCAAACTTCAAACCGAATAATAAAGTTTTACAGTTAGTTTTCGGGTAACAATTGCGGCTGAATTTAATCACTTCCTTAAATTGAATTTACCGCTTAAAACTCTAAACGAAGTAAATATTTCCTAGTTTCGGGTTACAAACTCGATAATTGAGATAAAATAGCAACAATTTAATTCGATAAAGTGCGCCATGCAAAATTAATTTTAAGCGTGTTGCTAATATTCCGACAAGTTCAGTGTCCAAATGGGGTAATAAATTCCCGTAATTACCGCGGATACAGAGAGATAAATTACTGTAAGTACCAGAAAAAAAAAGAACGGAATTTTCATTATTTTGTTTCTACAGTAGAAATTTACTAATTATTATCACAGGGTGATTATTTAATGTTTATATAAATTGGTGTAATTCCAACACGTTAAAAGATCGATGTCAGTATTTTCAACATTCCACCTTTTGTGCGTTTCAAGTTATTAAATTATTTTACCTTATTTTTTTTCTCTCTGTAAATCCGGCGAATTCCGCTCTCAAAATTTTACAAAGCAACTCCGTGATGAATGGGACATTTTACATTTTCCATTAATATTCGTCGTTAGTCAGCAAATAAGGGCGGCACTAATTTCGGATAATTTATATTCCTCACACCGTACACCAGATTGATAAGGATTTTTTAAACTTTTTAATATACATCGCTGTTCGTAAATTAATTACCATACATTAATTAAACATTGACACGTGCAGATATTTTGCTAAACTCGTAAACTCCACCACCCTTATTACACCTGTAAGCGCATGTATTTTTAACGTACATTTTTTCAACAAATTCACTTGATAATGACTCGAAATTGTTATAAAAATCGATAATACTCAAAAATTTGCCAAAACTATTGTCACTGAAATAATAAATTTTCAAAGTAGCAGTGTTTTATTAGTTATAGAAAATTGTGTTTCATACATCCCAAAAAAATTTAGTACCATACAGTAACTGTTGTTTTAGCGTAAATTGTTAGATCATCGTTTCATTAAATAAATAATATTTGAATTAATAATACCATTAATGAATGCATCGATTGTCCATTTAACGCTTAAGTCGTATTGTATTTTAAATATTGTGCGGATTTGGTCGCTTTGTTGAGTGAAACGGACTTTCTGGACGCACGCGGAATTTGTAACACAAAACCATACGACCGGAACTTTCCGCTACAAAGCCGAGGAATTTTGAATTAAATTAAACCTTTTCGGGCCCTTCAAATCCGTGGGGAAATTCACATGATTTAATTTAAAAAGTTTCACCGATAATATTCGACGTTCTTTTATTACACGAGTAATTTTCCGTTTATTTATAGGTTTCTTTAAAACTTAAAAACATCGTTAATTAATGTATGATTTTCTATTAATGATCGATTTTAATATAAGGCAACCTTCCACCAATAATATTCGACGTTCTTTTATTATATGAGTAATGTATTTTTTCGTTGGTGGTTTATTGATAGGTTTCTTTAAAACCATAGGAAATCGGTCATTAATGTATGATTTTCTATTAATGATCGATTTTAGTATGGGCAACCAAAGTTACACAATAAAAACAATTTCAAACGCAAATACAATTTGCCCGTTTTTAATAATATAGACGATGAAGGAAAAAAAATGAAACACTTGAAATTGGTGAAATTTCGACCATTTTCAAACCGCCATAACTCGGAGTATTTTTAATCGATTTTGATGAATGTTCGAGGGCGAAAAACTTTCAAGTGTCTTTAAAGTCACGCATGCGAACTTAAGCGTAACACCTTCCGTCCCCTCTAGCACTCCTGTGAAAAAAAAAGTTTTTTCTGGAAACCATGTCCAACTTTTTCTTACAAAAAATTCTTGGAATTAAAAAGTGTAAAAATATACATAGTGTTCATTAAAAAAAAGGTAAGATTACCAACTTCTATAATAAAATGAACATCCTGTATAATATAAATATATTTAAACGACAGCTTGTTTACATCTGAGAAACTTTTGTTGGAATATTTTTTTAAATTTTTTTTGTGAACCCTGTACACTCTATACTTCGCGTAGGTTATAAAAAAAATGCAAAAATATTATACGGTGCGCCCGGCGCATTCACCAGTTGTTTACGAACTCTATCATTAATCATTTTTTTTTAATTTAAATTCATCAGCTACCGGCAATGATTAATTTATAAGATCGTCTAAAATTTTTGAAGCTAGAAAACGTGTTGTGAATAATAATAAAAATAATCTTCTTTGTGCTGCAATTCCGGAAAAACTAGCGATGACGTAGTTTTGGATTATTCACTTGTTTTATTGCTACGAGTATTCAGAATGTTCCGTTGAAGATTGAAGATAAACCATTGAGGGATTTTCTTGGAAATCAATTAAATTCAGCTGGATGGATATTTTTGCAAATTCATGAATTCGAGTGGAAATTCTGGAAAAACTAGCGATGACGCATTTTTGGATTATTCATTTGTTTTATTGCTACGAGTCTTTAGAATGTGCTGTTGAAGATTGAAGATAATCCATTGAGGGATTTTCTTGGAAATTGATTAAATTCAGCTGGATGGATATTTTTGCACATTTATAAATTCGAGAGGAAATTCTGGAAAAACTAGCGACGACACATTTTTGGATTATTCACTTGTTTTATTGCTACGAGTCTTGAGAATGTGCTGTTGAAGTTTGAAGATAATCCATTGAGGGATTTTCTTGGAAATCAATTAAATTCAGCTGGATGGATATTTTTGCAAATTCATGAATTCGAGTGGAAATTTTGGAAAAACTAGCGAAGACGCATTTTTGGATTATTCATTTGTTTTATTGCTACGAATCTTCAGAATGTGCTGTTGAAGATTGAAGATAATCCATTGAGGGATTATCTTGGAAATTGACTAAATTCAGCTGGATGGATATTTTTGCACATTCATGAATTCGAGTGGAAATTCTGGAAAAACTAGCGATGACGCACTTTTGGATTGTTTATTTGTTTTATTGCTACGAGTCTTGAGAATGTGCTGTTGAAGTTTGAAGACAATCCATTGAGGGATTTTCTTGGAAATCAATTAAATTCAGCTGGATGGATATTTTTGCAAATTCATGAATTCGAGTGGAAATTTTGGAAAAACTAGCGATGACGCATTTTTGGATTATTCACTTGTTTTATTGCTACGAGTCTTCAGAATGTTCCGTTGAAGATTGAAGATAATCCATTGTGGGATTTTCTTGGAAATCAATAAAATTCAGCTGGATGGATATTTTTGTACATTTATAAATTCGAGTAGAAATTCTGGAAAAACTAGCGATGACGCATTTTTGGATTATTCATTTGTTTTATTGCTACGAGTCTTGAGAATGTGCTGTTGAAGATTGAAGATAATCCATTGAGGGAATTTCTTGGAAATCAATTAATAAATTCAGCTGGATGGATATTTTTGCACATTTATAAATTCGAGTGGAAAATCTGAAAAAACTAGCGATGACGCATTTTTGGATTATGCACTTGTTTTATTGCTACGAGTCTTGAGAATGTGCTGTTGAAGAATGAAGATAATCCATTGAGGGATTTTCTTGGAAATTGATTAAATTCAGCTGGATGGATATTTTTGCACATTTATAAATTCGAGAGGAAATTATGGACGTATTTTTGGATTATTTACTTATTTTATTATTTTATGGAACGTAGAACACGGAATTTAATTGTAAGCAATAATTAGACATGAAAAAGAATTCATGCATTTATCAACAGTAGTATCAAAGGTTTATCCAAGGCTTTCAAAAGGAGAGCAACGTGGAGTTAAACCGTATGAAATAATCAGACATAAAACGGAATTTCATTTCGCATAATGTAAAGCTCTAATCTCAACCGCATATTTTACTTTTCGAACATTAACTGTAGCCTCAAACGTTCCTCCAAAGCAGAACTACAAACATTTGCGATGGTCCGAGGATGGTTAAGTAGTGGAGATGGGGTCCGTTTGATCATCGGCCAGAGGGTAAATACCCTTCGATAACTAGAAGTGCAATATAAAGGCATCTAAAGGAAACTTCGGTCTTTAAAGATTTTTCAGCGGCAGACATGTAACATCTTTTATATAATGTAAATATTTTATTACGAAAGTTAAATCTGTACCATTTGTATTAGATGTATACAAGAGGGGTAAAAATTGTATAGAAGTAATAACAGATGTTATATGTATGGATAATAATTAGCTAAATCTGATTGATGAAGCCACTGTGTGGCGAAACATATGTCGCAGTGTTTCGACATTAAAAATTTGTGAAAATTCTCAACACAAGTGTTTTAGTTACCACATAAATCTGATTAATGAAGACCGAAATACCTCTGGCTAATTGCCTGTTGAGCGTCTGTTTCTCTCAGTTAATGAAGTTTCACAGTTGCGTTTATTAAAACAACCTTAAAAAAGTGTATTCATTAAATTAAATAGCGAAGTGCTATCGAAACGTCTGGCGTAAATAAATTCGACGCGCTGAAAGGAATATCTTAAAATTCTTCTATCCCGCACATTCAGACAGATAAGTAAATACAGGCATAAGACGCCTTCTTTTCTCAACGCGTGCTTACAAAACCAACGCAACATCTGCCAGTCGATATCTGCCCTGAATGCGTCTGCATTATGCAAGAGCTTTTAGTTTTTAAATAACAGCCGGAGCATTTTAATTTTGGGGAGCTTTACGTCCCAAATACGTGACCGAAATAACGGATGCGCAACGAAATGTATCTGAGAATAAAAAGTTTTAAGCCGCGTATCACGGTTCGATAAATGCATATGTGTGTAGTACTTGAGATTTGCGTTATAACTGAAACGGTATTATTACTAATAATAAAGTTTGGATTTTTAGGAATGTTAAATACTTCAAACTTTAAAGAACTCTATTTTTCTTATTTTCAATTAGAGCTCCTGTATATTTTCGACAAGTAAACTATTAATTAAGTTAGGATTTTTAGTGTCAAACGTTATTTTTCATTGGTGTTTATTTTTGTCATTCCATGCGGAATTAAAGAACAAACATTTTATTAATAAAAAACACTAACGCAATTCCTAACACATTTGCAGAAAACTCGTTTTTAGTCATTTTAATAAATAAAAATCGATGGCTTTGAAAAAAAACAATTCAAACTAATATTATTTTCATCGCAATTATTCCTCCACTCGTATATGTACAACATCATCACTCATATGAAACACATCCCACATGAATAATCTAAAAAAACTTTTCCCAACATAGAGGATCATTCGCAAACCCAAAAAACTTTTCTTAATATTTTATGATCACTCCGAAAACAATTTTGCGCCGCAAGATTAATGAAGATACTTTGGAGCTCGTCTGCTCCAAGAGACGAATTAAACTGCGAAGTTCAAACATCTCCCGCAATAACAGGTCCCACTTAAGAGGAAATTAATCCGAGACAAATATCTTAGCGATGTGTGCTGCCGCCCCTCCGCGGAGAACCGAAAGTTTGGGTGGCAGCATATTTCTACGGGAATGTGCATATTCTAACAAGTCGACGTCGTCGGGGTGGTTTCGAGTTGTTTGCAAATTTAATAATACCTGCGAAGGTGGTTAAGTTGTGGGTGGATTTATAACAAATTTCACTGATATTAAAAAAAAATTACAGGTCGCTACTGTTACCAATACGTGGATTTCGCAGTGACTGTGACTGCTACTTAAAATCACAATTGTTAGCCAAACTCTCACCGCTACCTAAACTGTGATTGCTACTCAAACTGCGATTATTACCCCATTATTAACAATTCTGCCGATTGTTGGTGGCAGACAGAAATTTAGTACACCGGAAGTGGATGTTTACGTTAACCGTTTTTTGTTTCTTCACGATAATTTTTTAAATATAAATAAAATGGTGATGTGACCATCATGTTACTTGATGGTATCATTTATATTTACGCTTTCATGGTTTATTTTCAATTTAAATCATATTTTAAATGTACATCGAACGTTTCGTAGACTCGGATGAAACTGACGTTTAAAACGTCAAAATTATAAAAGATGGAAAAATTATACTTCAAATTCGAAAACTAAAGAGATTTCGAAAAAAAAGAATTCTTTATAAGTTGTTCATTTTGGAATTCTCTACAATTATTATTAACATAAATTTGCTATAACTATTATCGTTTCATAATTATAAACCAAAAATAAAAAAAAATAAAAATAAATTATTTTCTCGAATAGCAATGATTTTATGAAAAATATTTTCAAGCAAAAGATGTTCATTTCATTGTTGTCTTCAATCTTGTTTAATTTTTTTTATGATATTTTTCATATTTAAGAAAATATTGGCAAAAAACAAAAAAAACACTTCCGGTGTACGAAATTTTACCAAAAGCTTTTCAGTTCTTCGGATTATCAAATAAGACTTATGTTCAAAGTTTCGTATCAATTGCTCTATTAGTTTTTGAGATACAGCGCACACAGACACAATTTTTTTTTCCAGAAATTGTTGAAATTGCATCTAGGTACCCCAAAACGGATATTTCCGCAAAAAAAAATTTTGAAAAACAAATCACGATCACAATACTTTCTCGTATTTCGTAACGGAAAAAGTAAAACTATTACAAAAATATGTTAACAGCTTTGCCCATCTCTAATACAAAAAGTTTCTTTACTTTTTACTTACAGCAAAATTTAAATATTATTAATAAACACACCACAATATTCTTAATATACAATTAAAAACAGGATTAAAAGACATTATTTCAAGCTTTACGCAAGGAATAATATTTGCAGTAATACCACAAAAAGGTCATTCTGTTTCAGGAACAGTTCTTCATTTCATCGCCGATGTTTTTATTCCTCGAAAGGGTATTTATTACTTTCTGAAGGAAACAAGCAATATTGCCACGTAATCACACTTTATCCAGTATGTTTTTTTTTTATCGTGGGCCATAGATTTTACCTCCTAAAAATTATACCTTGTGTTAATAATAATTACTTCCTGTGCACTTAAAAAATGAGAAACGGAGAAATAATTATTTTTCATTGAAAACCAATTCTACTCAATAAATGAATATTGCAGTAACTAATACGAAATGCCACTCCCAGAAATTTGAAGTATTTATCATTATCGGTTAATGTTTATCGCGGCGCACGCGTCTCGTATACTGCGGGGGTGCGCCGTCTTGCTGAAACCATATTGTATTATATGACCGATGTGAAGATAGCCACAGATTTCCCGGCACATACACACACCTTCTTTAATTTTAAGGATCCACGCGAACTCCCTTTTTAAAATGACAAGAATTCAAAGTCTAAAATGGCACTGTTTGACTTGTTTCAAATTCAATTTTTTAACAACAACGTGTAGATAAGAGTCCACATAAACGATTTAAGTGATGAAATTTTTGGTAAAATTGTTTATAACTTTTCTATGGATTTTTTTTCGCGGGTCCACCCAAACCATATATATAATATGGCAAACTTTCAAAGGCCAAAATGGCACTGTTTGACGCGTTTCAAATTTAATTTTTTAACAAAAACGTGTAGGTAAGAGTCCACTTAAACGATTTAAGCGATGAAATTTTTGGTAAAATTGTTTATAACTTTTTTATGATTTTTTTTTTGCGGGTCCACTCAAACCATATATATAATATGACAAACTTTCAAAGGCCGAAATGGCGCTGTTTGACGCGTTTCAAATTCAATTTTTTAACAACAACGTGTAGACAAGGGTCCACATAAACGATTTAAATGATTAAATGTTTGGTAAAATTGTTTATAACTTTTTTATGAATTTTTTTTCGCGGGACCACCCAAACCATATAAATTATATGGCAAACTTTCAAAGGCCAAAATGGCACTGTTTGATGCTTTTCAAATTCAATTTTTCAACAACAACGTGTAGATAAGAGTCTACTTAAACGATTTAAGTGATGAAATTTTTGGTAAAATTGTTTATAACTTTTTTATGAATTTTTTTTTCGCGGGTCCACCCGAAGTATACACATAATAACCCAAACTTTTAAAGTCCAATATGGCACTGTTTGACGCGTTTTAAATTCAAATTTTTAACAACAACGTGTAGATAAGAGTCCACATAAACGATTTAAATGATTAAATGTTTGGTAAAATTGTTTATAACTTTTTTATGAATTTTTTTTCGCGGGACCACCCAAACCATATAAATTATATGGCAAACTTTCAAAGGCCAAAATGGCACTGTTTGACGCGTGTCAAATTTAATTTTTTAACAACAACGTGTAGATAAGCGTCCATATAAACGATTTAAGCGATGAAATTTTTGGTAAAATTGTTTATAACTTTTTTATGAATTTTTTCGCGGGTGGGTGCGCCGGGAAACACATGGCTGGGAATTTATGGCTAACTTCTCGTCATTCATGTTAAACGTTTTTGAATTGTTAGAATAGTTTATAATAAAAGTAAATAAATAAATATTCACGAAAAATATACTATACTGAGAAAATCTTTAAGCTTCAGCTGCTGTTCGAAATTGCGATATAAATCAGCTGAAACCCGCTTGGATAAACGATAAATATCCTTTAGCTTCGTGTACTCCATTTTCTATAAAATACAGTCCACTAGAGACTATTTAATGCAATTTTCCGGCCCCGGATAGTTTGCCATATCAGAGTTTATTGCAGGCCGCGGTTGTAACTCTCGCAATAAAAAAAAAATTGTATCATCTATTTTGATTAGAAATATAAAATTCTTAGTCAAAGTTGTAAATCTTATAATAAAAAAAAAATCGTATCATATATTTTGATTAAAAAAGAAAAAAAGAAACAACAAAATTGCAACTTTTAGAAAAAAAAGATTAAAAGTAATAAAATTCTTACTCGTGGAATAAGAAATTCAAGATGGTAACGTTACAATCTTAAATATCGATTTATCTATTTATTTCAAGAGTTACAGTCATGTGTAAACGTTTACATAATACAGAAATAAAATTATATAATATAATAAATAGTTAAATCGAAATTCAGAATTGTAACGGCACTGAATCGGTCGTTTTACCGATTCGGTTATTTTGCCGTCTTCTATAGTGGCACATATATTTAACTGCCGTCGACCGTATACGGTATCGTGTGCAATATATGCGCCACTATAGAAGACGGCAAAATAACCGAATCGGTAAAACGAGGTGTAACGTTTACATAACATAATTTTTTATTTGAATATTCAATTCAACTTTCATAAAGAGAAACAAAACGAAAGTTTACGACAAAAAGAAAATTATATCGAAGTTTGCCGGGACGTAATAAATCATGGAGATTGCTCGGTATTTTTGTAATTTAATGCCATTGTACATTATTCCGCAAACTTCTCTTTCCCCGAGCACTTCTTACAAATAAACTTGCTGAATTAAATAAAGGGACCGACAATTTATTTTGTATACTAAAGTTTACAGTAAATTTGCGGGGGAGAGACGGCGATTTTTCTAAAGGTGTAAATCGCGTCCCTTCCCCGCACGTCTCAAGTTATATATGGTTTACGTAGCGTGGGCGTGACGAAAAGAAGGAGGACAGAAGGAGCGAGCGTTTGAAGGAGGAATTCGTGTCATCCTGGTGATTTAATAAAGGCTTGATATTGAAACGCGTTATTATGAATGCTGGGGATTTATTCGTGAATATTCGGATTAGTTATATAGGTTACGTTTCTATGTAACGTCCCGGTATATCAGTGAGGGTTCGCGGGGTTTTTTTCTGGCACGGCTGAGGAACAAGAGGTGGTAATACAGATAGGTGGGGTCACGCAGCCAGCCGTCTCTGCAACTGACCCTACCTATCTGTGTTGCCACCCTTGTTACCAGAAAAAACCCCGCGAACCGTCACTGCAGTACATTAAATTTTGCAATAAATTATGTGTGTTTGTGCTTGTGTGTATTTCACTTCTTCACACTATTGTAGAGATGATTACTGTCCGCATTACTAATTATAATTAAAAGTACTTACATAGTTTGTGTTTGTGTCGTGTGTATCCTTCATTTTCCCATTTTTGCTTGCGGCCGGCAAGCTCGGACGGCGGCGAAATTCCTTCATTTCACGGTGCACCAACAGCTACACTTCTTCTGCAGTATTCCCCGTCCGTGTTTACACCACATGTTTACCGATTGCATGAAAATATACTCGAAATTAAATAAAAATGGCGTGGCGCACACCTCATTAAACGACACAGCGCCATTAACGCCGATGCGATCGCGGCCGAGTGAAATGGAACGCGCGGGGTGTCGCGGAGTAAAACAAGGACGGGGAGAGGACTTCCGGCAAGTTGAACAGGATCCACCGCGTCTCTCTCTCAATCGCACTGATACGATGTATCGCCATCTCTCCAAACAAATCGGCGGCGGCGGCGTGCGGGACTCAGCGCCATTGTGTGCCGCGTTTGTTTGTAAGTTTGTTTACTTCTCCATAAAATTGAATTTCGGCAGTATTAATTATTGTCCAGTTGAAATAACGTAAATTTCGGCATTTAGAGGAATGTTCGTGAGTACTGTGTAGTGTTACGGCAAACGTGTTGGTGCTGTGGACACAAAATTCGCCGTTGGAAGCTGTTTAAGGTTAGTGATGTGTTTCACAAGGCTTTCCTGTTTCTCCATACAAAAGTATGGCGGATTTTAATAGCTTTGCATGGACTATTTTCCACGTTACATCCAAGTTATAGACCACCTTGTTTATTTCATTTTTTTTATTTTATTTTTCTTTTATGTGTATGTTAAGCCTCGAGTACACGAGGCGAGTTTACAAGCTACAAGCCGGATTTTTCACAAGCAGCTTGTAAATTAGTCCAGTATAAAGCTTGTAAACTCGCCCCGTGTACTTGAGGCTTAGGTGCATGTGCGTATTTTACGCATTATTGCAGAGATGATTATTAAGTATGCAGTCAGTGGCGTAACTTCACATTTAGGGCCCTGAGGCGAAGCTATATTTTGGGGCTCCTTTCGTGCAGGGTGTTTGTGAACAAAATGGAACATTGGATTTTCAATGTTAATTTCTTTATATTGGAAAATTATCATCAGCGATCGTTTTAGAGAAAACATGTAAATACATTTTTTGTAGAGTAAAAATTTCTGCATGCAGCATCCCATTATTTATTTTTTTCCATTTACAAAAACCCGAAAAATCATATAAAAATGATAATTTTCCCGAAATTAATGGTTGCCATGAAATTTAAAAAAAAACTATGCGCTGTTGATCTGTTGGCTTCTGTCAAATTGATTGAATATTTCAGAACTGTTTGCAAGTTTTTTTCATTAAAAATGTATTGCATTCAAGAAAAAGTGAAAATTGTGGTGTCAGATTTCGTGGTGCGAGATATGTTTGCCATCAAATGTTCCGCATGGATTCATGCAGTGGCGGCTCGTGGATGTTCAGCGGCGGGGCAACGGAAGAAAATTTGACCGAAAAAGCAACAGAATATTTGCTTCCTCTATAACGCTGTGTCCTGGCTTTATACAGGTAATTCGATGCATGCGGAACGGTGCGTGTAATGCGATTGACGTTATAATCAAACTGAAGGAAGCAAATGAAGATGTTCAAATACAGTACGTTACGCGTGCGATTTGTGCGAACTAGTGTTACCGCATCGCACGCATGGTTTTAAAATTCAAACGTTAAGTAGTGCGGCATGAGTGCCTTCTTTGTCTTTACCCTCCCTACCGAAATCCACGAGCCGCCGCTGGACTCATGCTATTATTCCCATTTTTATTCATAAAAATCACGATCACAATACTTTCTCGTACTTCGTAACGGAGAAAGTAAAAATCAAACAGATCAACTAAACACCATTTTTTTTTAATGTCATGGCAACCATTATTTTCGTGAAAATTGTCATTTTCATTTTATTATTTTTTTTCGGGTTTTATAAATACAAAAAAATAAATAACAGCATGACTGCATTCAGAAATTTTTACTTTATATGTTTCCTCTAAAATGACCAGCGTAGATAATTTTCCAATATAAAGAAAATCCAATGTTCCGTTTTGTTCATAATATATAATTCAAAAAATATATACAGGGTGTAGACCCTGTACATATTTTTTACTTTTGCATGTGTCCTCAAAATACACTACGGATTTTTAAATAAAACTTCATACTTTAGGTTTCTTCAACAACATGAAGAATAAAATGTAAATTTTTAATGTGTTTTTACTTTTACAATTTTATTTTGAATATTACCATTTTTCGTACACGTTAAAAATGATGAAAAACTGAACAATTGTTATCATGAACTCCTAGAATTGCAAAATTTTGCAATTTTCGTCGCATAATTATAAAATTTACATTAACAATAATTATAAAGAATTCTAAAATGAAGAACTTTTATAAAGAACAAATTTATTATATCGGCATCTTGCGCCACATTTTTCCGATTTTTCTCCGACTTTTCAAGAAGGCATTATAGGATATCAAAAAAATGAATTTTAAATAAATTTGCAAACATTTTAATTTTTCATATTTTTAACAGCTTAAAAAAATTCCCGAGAATTTTCTGAGTTTTCGTAAGTTATTATGAGATATCAAAGAATAATCAATTTTAAATAAATTTTCAAAATTTTGAATTTTTCATATTTTTAACATTTTAAAAAAATTCCCGAGAATTATCCGATTTTTCGTAAATTATTATAGGATATCAAAGAATTTTCAATTTTAAATAAATTTGCAAAATGTTTTTTTTTTTTTTAATATTTTTAACAGCTTGAAAGTTTTTTCCCAGATTAGATGAGCGTTTGTTTCAAGTGAAATTATTTCAAAATCTATCAAATTTTATGAAACGACGAAGAATATTTAATTTTGAGTAAATTTAAAAAATGTTTACTTATTGCAATTATTTTTCTATTTTTTTTATTTTCGTAAAAAAATCACAATACGTTTTTTGTTTTAATTTTTTGAGCACTTGAACAAAAACATCGCAGAAAAAAATACAAAACGTGCAGACAAAAACATCATCCTCAATGGCCAAAGTATCTCTTATTCAAAATCAATTTGGTTTTTGTAAATTCAACAATTTTCAATAGAGATATGGATTTTTGAAAATTTTAGTGTTAATTTTTTGAGCACCGGAATGAAAATATCGCAGAAAAAATATAAAACGCGCAGACAAAATTACATAAAAATCATCCTCAATGGCCAAAGTATCGCTCATTCAAAATTAATTTGGTTTTGTAAATGCAACAATTCTCAATAGAGATATGGATTTTTGAAAATTTTAGTTTTAATTTTTTGAGCACCGGAATGAAAATATCGAAAAAAAAATTTAAAACGCGCAGACAAAATTCCATAAAAATCATCCTCAATAGCCAAAGTATCGCTCATTCAAAATCAATTTGGGTTTTGTAAATGCAACAATTTTCAATAGAGATCTGGATTTTTGAAAATTTTAGTTTTAGTTTTTTGAGCACCGGAATGAAAATATCGCAAAAAAAATATAAAACGCAGAGACAAAATTCCATAAAAAATCATTCTCAATGGCCAAAGTATCTCTTATTCAAAATCAATTTGGTTTTTGTAAATGCAATAATTTTCAATAGAGATATGGATTTTTGAAAATTTTAGTTTTAATTTTTTGAGCACCGGAATAAAAATATCGCATAAAAAAATATAAAACGCGCAGACAAAATTCCATAAAAAATCATCCTTAATGGCCAAAGTATCGCTTATTCAAAATCAATTTTGTTTATGTAAATGCAACAATTTTCAATAGAGATATGGATTTTTGAAAATTTTAGTTTTAGTTTTTTGAGCACCTGAATGAAAACATCGCAGAAAAAAATATAAAACGTGCAGACAAAATTCCATAAAAATCATCCTCAATGGCCAAAGTATCGCTTATTCAAAATAAATTTGGTTTTTGTAAATGCAACAATTCTCAATAGAGATATGTATTTTTAAAAACTTTAGTTTTAGTTTTTTGAGCACCGGAATGAAAATATCGCAGAAAAAAATATAAAACGCGCAGAAAAAATTACATAAAAAATCATCCTTAATGGCCAAAGTATCGCTTATTTAAAATCAATTTTGTTTTTGAAAATTCAACAATTTTTAATAGAGATGTGGATTTTTAAAAATTTTTATTTTGATTTTTTGAACACAGTTATATTTTAACGATTGAATATAATTTTTTTAGAATGTATGTTCCACGGTACATTTTTTTAATTTTTTTTCTCAAATGTTCAACCAAAGGAAAAATGAAATTTTCAAAAATTGGTAACTTGTTTGAAAATTGGTGAATTTTAAAAAAGAACAAAAGTGCATTTGGAAGAGTTATCTCTTAACGATGGAATGTATTTTTCATAATTTATTCTTCACCAATTAAAAAAATAAATTTTCAAAAATTGGTAAATTAAAAAAAAAACAAAAGTGCCTTTGGAAGAGGTTTATTTTAACGATTGAATGTATTTTTTTATATTTATTCTCCACGAAAGATATTTTTTGGATTTTTTCTCAAATGTTCAACATGAAAAAATTTAAATTTTCAAAAATTCGCAACTCATTTAAAAAATGGTGAATTTTGAAAAACAAAAGTGCTTTTGGAAGATATATATTTTAACGATTGACTATAATTTTTTTAGAATTTATGTTCAACGATACATATTTTTTCATTTTTTTTTCAAATGTTCAACAAAAGGAAAAATGAAATTTTTGAAAAATCGTAAATTTTGAAAAACAAAGGTGCCTTTCTAAGAGTTATATTTTAACTATTGAATATAATTTTTTCAGAATGTATTCTCCATGGTACATATTTTTTGGATATTTTCTTTCACAAATGGAAAAATGAAATTTTTAAAAATTCGTAACTAGTTTGTAAAATTGGTGCATTTCGGAAGAATTATATTTTAACGATGGAATATCATTTTTTTAGAATGTATGTTCCACGGTACATATTTTTTGGATATTTTTCTCAAATGTTCAACAAAAGGAAAAATTCGTAACTCGTTTAAAAATTGGTGGGTTTATATATTTTGTTAATTTAATACAATTTTTCATCAAATAATATTAATTATATTTTCCTTTATTTTCAGGATGGTACATATTTTTTGGATATTTTTTTCTCAAATGTTCAACAAAAAGAAATATGAAATTTTCAAAAATTTGTAATTCGTTTGAAAATTGGTGCATTTTGAAAAATAAACGTGCCTTTGGACGAGTTAGATTTTAACGATTGAATATCATTTTTTTAGAATTAATTCTTCTTGGATTTTTTTCTCAAACGCTTAACAAAAGGAAAAATTAAATTTTCAAAAATTGGTAATTCGTTCGAAAATTGGTGAACTAAAAAAGAAAAACAAATGTGCCTTTGGAAGAGTTGTATTTTAACGATTGAATGTAATATTTTTAGAATTCATTCTTCACTGTACATATTTTTTGGATTTTTTTCTAATAAAATGAAAAATTAAATTTTCAAAAATTAATAACTCGTTTGGAAATTGGCGAACTTAAAAAAACAAAAGTGCCTTTGGAGGAGTAGTATTTTAACGATTGAATGTATTTTTTTTAGAATTTATTCTCTGCGGTAGATATTTTTTGTATTTTTTTCTAAAATGTCCCACAAATTTTTAAAAATTGGTAACTTGTTTGAAAATTGGTCGATTTTAAAAAGAACACAAGTGCATTTGGAAGAGTTATCTTTTAACGATTGAATGTATTTTTTAGAATTTATTCTCCACAAATGAAAAAATTAAATTTTCAAAAATTGGTAACTCATTTGAAAATTGGTAAACTTAAAAAAAGTGCCTTTGGAAGAGTTATATTTTAACGATTGAATGTATTTTTTATTATTTATTCTCCACGATACATATTTTTTTGGATTTTTTCTCAAATGTTCAACATATGAAAAAAATGAAATTTTCAAAAATTCGCAAACTCATTTAAAAATTGGTGAATTTTGAAAAACAAAAGTGCTTTTGGAAGAGTTATATTTAAAAGATTGAATATAATTTTTTTAGAATTTATTCTCCATGGTACATATTTTTTGTATATTTTTTTCACAAATGGAAAAATTCGTAACCAGTTTGTAAAATTGGTGCATTTTGGAAGAATTATATTTTAACGATGGAATATCATTTTTTTAGAATGTATGTTCCACGGTACATATTTTTTGGATATTTTTCTCAAATGTTCAACAAAAGGAAAAATTCGTAACTCGTTTAAAAATTGGTGGGTTTATATATTTTGTTAATTTAATACAATTTTTCATCAAATAATATTAATTATGTTTTCCTTTATTTTCAGGATGAAGATGGAGTGGACATTAGAAGAAGACTCGTGTCATAAATATTAACAACGCAATAGATTTAAAAAAAAAGTCGCAGATTCCTTCCGGATATCGCCGCGTTAGCTTTTATACATTTATTTGAATATTTTTTATCACCTGGGGCTCGTCATAAATATATACGACATGATGTTTCTAAAGTGCATGATACACGTCCTCGTCCTAAAATTGACTTGGGGATATTACAAGAACGCGAGCGGAGTGCCCTTCGAGTACGTCCTCTTTGACGTAAATGCGACAGATGCGCCGGATTACCTAATATTAAAATATATAAATGTGGCCGACGCGAGGGAGAAATTTTCCAACGTGTCGAATCCGTTCATGGTGAAACGCCACGCGGATTTTCCCAACGAGTCTTATTATAACGAAACGGAGGACGACTACATGAACCAGACCTCGTACGAGGAGTACCTGAACGAGATCAGGAACTTTATCTTTCCGAAGACGTGGACGTGGGTGTTGATTTGTTTCCACTTCGTGGTCTTCACCGTCGGCCTCGTGGGAAACACCCTCGTCTGCGTGGCGGTCTACAGGAATCACTCGATGAGGACGGTCACGAACTACTTCATCGTCAACTTGGCCCTCGCCGACTTCCTCGTCATACTGTTCTGCCTGCCGCCGACCGTCATCTGGGACGTCACGCTCACGTGGTTCTTCGGGATCGCGATGTGCAAGATCGTGCTCTATCTCCAGGTATTTATGCATGCTGATCGTTAAATTTTATTTAAATTGTTGCATTGTGCAACAGTTGGTTGCATCCTTTCTGTTGGACGATTTTAATCATTCATTTTGTCTCATAGAAAATAAAAGTGAAATTTATATGTCGGCTCATACTGCTACATTGCTAAGTCAAAGAATGTTGCTCGTTTTCGCCAAAATAATATTATAAATGGTGTGAAATAATTAGAAATATGAAACCTATTTCCTCATACAATTTAACTGCATTTAAAATGAATTTTAAACATTTTAAATAATAGAATGGCGAATGAAGAATTTTGTGATTAATATTAATCAAATTAATATTTCGTCTTTATTTGACAATTCAAAAATGAAATTTAAAAAAATTTGCGCCTTTTTGGACTTAATTTTTTTTAGATGCCAATCACGGATGTATGTATGTATTTTGCATTTTTTAGGTCTGATTGCACACAATTAATAATTCTACACTATTCAGTGGGTGAATTGTGGTCCATAAAAAATGTTAAACTATTTTTGCTTTTATTACTTAACTCAATCACCGACTTCTAAAAGGCTCGCCCTCATAGGGTTAAGTGCAAAAATTTCCGACGTCTTTGGAGGAACCAATTTATTATCAAGTTAAATGCGAACTTCTTTGATGTTCCGCGCCGTCACTTTCAATTCCCATAATTGACATGAATTTGATTTATAAACTGGCATTGAATTTTATATTTATGGATTGCCTTCTAACAATATTCAACTTGAATTGATCGTAAAAATATCGAATACCGTTTCGGCGAATGAAAGAATAATTAAATGTGTAATGGAAATGGTTGCAAATTTAGACTCGTTTAGGCTAAATATCTGCCAACTCAATTTGTCATTATTTCTTACATTTATACGCACAATTGTATCTAAAATTATAGAAAGCATTCCTTTATTAATCTTTTCGTACAAAAACGTAGTTTTATGAAATATTTTAACGTTGAAATTTGAATATATAAACTTAAAGAGAAAATTTAGGGAAGTAACGCCGTCAAATGTAAATGTAGGGTGTGACCACACTCGATATCTTCTCCCTACTCTTAAAGAGATAACCAGTTTTTTGTTTAGTCACATGACTTTGGTCTAAATTGGATCGAAGAGCTAAGCATAGGAAATTAAATGATTAATATTTCACTTACCTGATGAAGCCACTGTTTGGTTAATGTTGACATTTTAATACATAAATTTAAAGAGATAACCAGTTCTTATTTTAGTCAATACACTAATGGAGAGAAATACCGAGGGAAAAATAGAGATATTTTAAGTTAAAATCTAACAAAAAAAAACGCCGTCAGCCGCGACAACTCAAATAAATAATGGAACTTCACAGGGAGAGAAATGATTACTTCCCTCCCTAGGGCGGGAAATGTTATTTCTCTTACGATTTCGACAGCTGAGAAATCGACTTTCTCTCCCATTTGTAAAAAGAAAATAAAATAATGATGATGACAAATGATAAGCACGTCGAATTTTTATACGTAATAAATTGTAGATTTATAATGTGTGATTCGCAATCGTAAGCATATCGAGTATCACAGTGGCGTAATTAGAAACAAAATTCAATCGATAGATCGAAATATCAAATGGAATACCTCTCTGTAATTCCGACACAACGACGAAACAAAGCGTTCGAAATTGGACCATTTATTATAAATCGCGCCTCGGCTAAACGCGGAATATGAAATGCGCTGGAAATTGTGAGACTAAAATATATATATATATATTTTTTATATCGATGAAAGCATTCAATTTATGCGAAACGGAACGTATACTTTTATATAGCCGACTTTGTCACGTCCGATTCGCGACCTTCACGCCCTGATTGAAGGCAAATACGCCCACGATGAAAACTGATAATTTATATAATAAAAAAAAAGTGTCAAAGGATTTTTTCTAGGTTCGTGAATTCATAGTTATGTTTATGGTTAAAATATTCATAATTTTGTTTATACTTTAAATATTTATATTGGTGATTCGTTCTAAAGAAAGTTTTTACAGTTTTGAACGATAAACAAATATGAAGGTAATTCGTCTATCGATGTTCTGGGTAATGCATTACGTCAACCAAATCTGAGGGAATTACTTCCCAAAATGTCTGCCATCTTATGAAATCTGGGGAAATTACTCCCCAAAATGCCTTCGGCATCAGTCGGGCCCAAGTATGTCTGCCACTCCAAGAAATGGCGGGAAATTCAAATCTGGAGGAATTCAAATAGCAACATGGCGTTTCAGTGTTCTAGAGTGTTGCCAATTGGACATCCGGTTCTCAGAAATAATATCCGGTTTCTTCCCAAAACGAAAATGTTACTATCAGCTTCTAGAGTTCTTCTTCCAGTTTTATTGACTGTTAGTTTAACTTAATTCGTGTTTGTAGTGTCGCCATTTTGTTTACAATTAGGGGATATCAATTGTTTTGTAGTATGTCAAGAATATATTATTTCTAACTGTATTCGGAAGTTTTGAAGGAAATTCCGCAAGTGATTTAATTTTTAGAATTTTAATAATCGCGAGGGGCAAATTTCGTTATCTTCAAATTCAAGTTTAGACTGTCGCCATTTTGTTTCCAGTTTGGGGATTACAATTGTTTTGCTGTATGTCAAAAATATATTATTTCTAAGTGTATTCGGAAGTTTTGAAGGCAATTCCGCAAGTGATTAAATTTTTAGAATTTTAATAATCGCGAGGTGCAAATTTCGTTTTCTTCAAATTCGAGTTTAAAGCGTCGCCATTTTGTTTACAGTTTGGGGATATCAATTGTTTTGCAGTATGTCAAAAATAAATTATTTCTAAGTATATTCGGAAGTTTTGAAGGCAATTCCGCAAGTGCTTTAATTTTTAGAATTTTAATAATCGCGAGGTGCAAATTTCGTTTTCTTCAAATTCGAGTTTAAAGCGTCGCCATTTTGTTTACAGTTTGGGGATATCAATTGTTTTGCAGTATGTCAAAAATATATTATTTCTAAGTGTATTCGGAAGTTTTGAAGGCAATTCCGCAAGTGATTAAATTTATAGAATTTTAATAATCGCGAGGTGCAAATTTCGTTTTCTTCAAATTCGAGTTTAGAGTGTCGCCATTTTGTTTACAGTTTGGGGATATCAATTGTTTTGCAGTATGTCAAAAATATATTATTTCTAAGAGTATTCGGAAGTTTTGAAGGCAATTCCGCAAGTGATTATTTTTTTAGAATTTTATAAATCACGAGGTGCAAATTTCGTTTTCTTCAAATTCGAGTTTAGAGCGTCGCCATTTTGTTTACAGTTTGGGGATATTAATTGTTTTGCAGTATGTCAAAAATATATTATTTCTAAGAGTATTCGGAAGTTTTGAAGGGAATTCCGCAAGTGATTATTTTTTTAGAATTTTATAAATCACGAGGTGCAAATTTCGTTTTCTTCAAATTCGAGTTTAGAGCGTCGCCATTTTGTTTACAGTTTGGGGATATCAATTGTTTTGCAGTATGTCAAAAATATATTATTTCTAAGTGTATTCGGAAGTTTTGAAGGGAATTCCGCAAGTGATTATTTTTTTAGAATTTTATAAATCACGAGGTGCAAATTTCGTTTTCTTCAAATTCGAGTTTAAAGCGTCGCCATTTTGTTTACAGTTTGGGGATATCAATTGTTTTGCAGTATGTCAAAAATATATTATTTCTAAGTGTATTCGGAAGTTTTGAAGGCAATTCCGCAAGTGATTAAATTTATAGAATTTTAATAATCGCGAGGTGCAAATTTCGTTTTCTTCAAATTCGAGTTTAGAGTGTCGCCATTTTGTTTACAGTTTGGGGATATCAATTGTTTTGCAGTATGTCAAAAATATCTTATTTCTAAGGGTATTCTGAAGTTTTGAAGGCAATTCCGCAAGTGATTATTTTTTTAGAATTTTATAAATCACGAGGTGCAAATTTCGTTTTCTTCAAATTCGAGTTTAGAGCGTCGCCATTTTGTTTACAGTTTGGGGATATTAATTGTTTTGCAGTATGTCAAAAATATATTATTTCTAAGAGTATTCGGAAGTTTTGAAGGGAATTCCGCAAGTGATTATTTTTTTAGAATTTTATAAATCACGAGGTGCAAATTTCGTTTTCTTCAAATTCGAGTTTAGAGCGTCGCCATTTTGTTTACAGTTTGAGATTACCAATTGTTTTGCAGTATGTCAAAAATATATTATTTCTAAGGGTATTCTGAAGTTTTGAAGGCAATTCCGCAAGTGATTATTTTTTTAGAATTTTATAAATCACGAGGTGCAAATTTCGTTTTCTTCAAATTCGAGTTTAGAGCGTCGCCATTTTGTTTACAGTTTGAGATTACCAATTGTTTTGCAGTATGTCAAAAATATATTATTTCTAAGAGTATTCGGAAGTTTTGAAGGCAATTCCGCAAGTGATTATATTTTTAGAATTTTTATAATCGCGAGGTGCAAATTTCGTTTTCTTCAAATTCGAGTTTAGAGCGTCGCCATTTTGTTTACAGTTTGGGGATATCAATTGTTTTGCAGTATGTTAAAAATATACTATTTCTAAGAGTATTCGGAAGTTTTGAAGGGAATTCCGCAAGTGATTATTTTTTTAGAATTTTATAAATCACGAGGTGCAAATTTCGTTTTCTTCAAATTCGAGTTTAGAGCGTCGCCATTTTGTTTACAGTTTGGGGATATCAATTGTTTTGCAGTATATCAAAAATATATTATTTCTAAGGGTATTCGGAAGTTTTGAAGGCGATTCCGCAAATGATTATATTTTTTAGAATTTTATAAATCACGAGGTGCAAATTTCGTTTTCTTCAAATTCGAGTTTAGAGCGTCGACATTTTGTTTCCAGTATGGGGTTATCAATTATTTTGCACTATGTAGAAAATATATTATTTCTAAGTGGATTTTGAAGTTTTGAAGGCAATTCTGCAAGTGATTAATTTTTTAGAATTCTATAAATCGCGAGATGCACATTTCTTATCTTGCCAGATTTGAATTTCCCGCCACTAAATTCTAAAGAGAGTCTAGATCAGGGGTCTCCAAACTTTTTCTATCGCGGGCCATATATATAATTCTTCATAACCTAGTGGGCCAAGGTATAATCAATTTTATAACTAATTTCAAAACCTATAACAAAAAAATCGTTGTAGAATTTTAAAATGTGACATTTACGAAAAATGTAACTGCTTGTCGTGGGCCGGATTCGTTGAGGTCGCGGGCCGCATCTGGCCCGCGGGCCGTAGTTTGGAGACCCCTGGTCTAGATAATCAAATAGACTAAATCGAAAAATTTACTACACTATAACATATCCAGTATTAACGAATACATCGATGTTCTACATTATTCATGTCTGCTATTCATTTGGGAAATAAAAATATTATCGAGAAACGAAATCGTCCGCTCAAAAATGCAAGCGAAGAGTTGGGTGTTGTACACACATTAATATTTCATCGCGCCGCGTGTATTTTATCCCACACTTCGTATCGAAAATAGAATTATGAAACGCTCCCACCTTGGAAGCCCGCGAAGTGGTCGTCGGCGCCAAATTGATGGTTAAGATGTTTACAATGCCTTCCACGAGAAAAATGGAAAATTGCAGCTTAGCGTGCACTCACCTGAATTGAGGGTACCGGGGGGGGGGGGGGGGGGGGGGATGAATCCCGCTAAGAGATGAGGGATCAGATCAGGTCTGTGCTTAAGAGGAGGAAATTCATTATGTGCGACCGGTATTACGTATAACTTGTTGCTTTTGATCTTGAGGAGGGATGGAGAGTTGTTCGTTCGTAATATTAATGCTTAAGTTGACGTGCTTCCTCTGCGTCGCCCTTTACTAGGGTTTCCTTATCTGCTGACAGGCTTAGGAAGCTGGAGGATTCGATTCGATTTGGTTCCAGGTTAGCGTCTCGAGGTTCGATCAATAGTCAGCGACAGTTGGTAGTTTTCTTCCAAAAAAATAAAGAAACGTATGAACTGCACAAATAAAATTAAAATTTCGCAGCACGGTTTTGGTGGATGCGCGGGGAGAGGTTTTTGCAAAGAGTATAATTTTTTACTAATGAATAAAATTAAAAATTCTTAGCACGCGTTTGGTGGATGCGCAGGGAAAGGTTTTTAAAAAGAGTATAATTTTTTACTCATGAATAAAATTAAAAATTCTATGCGCGGGAAAAGTTTTTTTTTTAAGTATAATTTTTTACTCGTGAATCAAATTTAAAAAGTCATATCACGCTTTTGGTGGACGCGCGGGGAACAATTTTTGAAAGGAGTATAATTTTTTACTCATGAATAAAATTAAAAATTCTTGGCATGCTTCTGGTGGATGCGCGGGGAAAGGTTTTTGAAAAGAGTATAATTTTTTACTCATGAATAAAATTAAAAATTCGTATCGAATCGAGTTTTAAAAAATAGTATAACTGTTTACTTTCTCCGTTGCGAAGATGTTTCGATGTAGTATGCCTTTTTCTATGGTGTTTTGTCAAAACTTCAATATTGTCATTATTATGAATTCTGCTAATTACCCCAATAATAAATCCATTAAAGTTAACCTCCCGCGCTAGAAACTTTCAGGACTTTAATGAGTTTCGGCATCATACAGTTCTTGATTAATGGTGCAATCGGCTTCGATAAACATGACAACTCACGTGGCAGATATATTCGCCGGCACGAGTTTCGGAGTTATTAGTTATTTCATGAGGTTTAAGCTGTTAATTTCCCGATAATGACGTTGAAATGTGAAAATTCAATTTCATGAAATAACTGATGCAATGTTCATCATTATTTCACCATTTGTGTTCGATCCAATACCAAGGTCTAACTGGCTTATCCAATTTCAATTTCTATATTTAAGCTTAAGAACATTTCGAAGTTGTTATTCGGTTTTCTACAAATGTAGAAAAGCCACCGGCTTTGTCCTTTATAGACACCGATTGAAATTCAAATTAGTGCCAAAGGCACTTTAAACTAGTCACTTTAAGGGTGTCTGTCCCGTGGATACAATTAAATCCGAAGGCGTGTTTAAATTTTATATTGCGTCGAAACGGCTTTAGACGAATGTACAACTGCATTACCACAATGACTAATCTCTTCGTCGTCAATTAATCGTTCGCTATTCAAAATGATGGATGGAACTTTACTTGCTACGTCTAGACAAGTAAAAGTCGTCGAACTGCAATTTAATTTTCTCCAGATCATCGTGAAACCATTCAGATGGAAGAGTTATAACCATAAAATAATTCTATTACAACTGAACTCGTCTATTATGCAGGGAAAGTTGTTTTAGTCTCAAATATCATTGAATTATCAAAGTAAATATTCCAAATGTTTTTCTTTTTAAAATCACAACGTAGGGTGAAAGATGGTATTATTAGTAACATTAGTAACAATTCTGCATTGATCAATCCATTCGTTTGTAATGACACGCAGCTGGTGATAATGAAGGTACAATTCGCAATAATTACAAAATCAAAATTGTACAATTTATACTCGGACTTGTACATCAGCAGCACTGAATCAATTTGCCACGTTGATTGGTCATATGATACAATCCGTGACCGTAATTTAATTCCAGACCATTTTCTCTGGTGCAGATGCGACTGTAAATGAAATATTTTTACGAAAATACATACGAGAATGACGAGGAAAAACAAATCTTTATTATTGTTTTGACGACGAAATGCCATTGTTTATAAAAAAAAGTTCTGTTTGTCTTAAAAAAGAGTATATTTCAACCGTAAAACATTGTATACTACAGTTGTCAAAGTTGTCAAAAATCGTTTTTTTTAGCTATCAAAAATTCTCATCTATGAAAATATAGTTTTTTTCACAAGTATAAAAAAAACGACAGTTTCTTTTAGTTGTAAGAAACATATTTTAACAGTCAAACATTGTACATTACAGTTGTCAAAGACGGCATTTTTTACCTGTCAAAAATCGTTTCTTCTCAAAATATAGGTATTTTTCAGCTGTCAAAAAGAGTACATTTCAACTGTCAAACATTGAATATCACAGTTGTCAAAGACGGAATTTTTTGCTGTCAAACATCGGTTCTTCTTAGTAGATGTTTAAAATTATATTTCTCAGCTGTCAAAATATAGTATTTTTCAGCGTATTATTTAAGAAATACAGCGGTTTCCGCAATCAAAAACAGTATATTTCAAATGTCATTGTATATTACAGTTATTAGCTGTCAAAAATGATATTTCTCGGCTGTTAAAATATAGTATTTTTCAGCGTATTATTAAAAAAAGACTGTTTTCCGCTGTCAAAAACAGTATATTTCAAATGTCATTGTATATTACAGTTATTAAAGACGGCATGTCTAGATGTCAAAAATGATATTTCTCCGCTGTTAAAATATAGTATTTTTCAGCGTATTATTAAAAAAAGACTATTTTTCCGCTGTCAAAAGCAGTATATTTCAAATGTCATTATATATTACAGTTATTAAAGACGGCATTTCTAGCTGTCAAAAATGATATTTCTCGGTTGTTAAAATATAGTATTTTTCAGCGTATTATTAAAAAAAGACTGTTTTTTCCGCTGTCAAAAACAGTATATTTCAAATGTCATTGTATATTACAGTTATTAAAGACGGCATGTCTAGATGTTAAAAATGATATTTCTCCGCTGTTAAAATATAGTATTTTTCAGCGTATTATTAAAAAAAGACTATTTTTCCGCTGTCAAAAGCAGTATATTTCAAATGTCATTATATATTACACTTATTAAAGACGGCATTTCTAGCTGTCAAAAATGATATTTCTCGGTTGTTAAAATATAGTATTTTTCAGCGTATTATTAAAAAAAGACTGTTTTTTCCGCTGTCAAAAACAGTATATTTCAAATGTCATTGTATATTACAGTTATTAAAGACGGCATGTCTAGATGTCAAAAATGATATTTCTCCGCTGTTAAAATATAGTATTTTTCAGCGTATTATTAAAAAAAGACTATTTTTCCGCTGTCAAAAGCAGTATATTTCAAATGTCGTTATATATTACACTTATTAAAGACGGCATTTCTAGCTGTCAAAAATGATATTTCTCGGTTGTTAAAATATAGTATTTTTCAGCGTATTATTTAAAACCGTTTTTTCAGCTGCCATAAACAGTATATTTCAAACGTCAAACATTGCATATTACAATTGTCAAAGACGGCATTTTTCAGAGGTATTTAAAAAAATACCGCTTTTCAGCTGCCAGAAACAGTAAATTTCAACCGTCAAACATTGTATATTGCAATTATCAAACGCGACATTTAAATTGTTTCTTTTTATCTGTCAAAAATTATATTTCTCAGATGTCAAAATAAAGTATTTTTCAGATGTTAAAAACAGTATATTTCAACTTTCAAACATTGTATATTACAGTTGTCAAAGACGGCATTCTTAGCTGTCAAAAATTGTTTCCTCTTGGCTGTCAAAAATTACATTTATCAGCTGTCAAACTATAAAATTTTTCAGAGATATTAAAAAAAATCGCAGGTTTTTTATGGTTAAAAACAGAATATGTCAACTGTCAAACATTGTATATTACAATTGTCAATGACGACATTTTTAGCTGTTAAAAATCATTTCTTTTCAGCTGTTAAAAATTATATTTCTCAGCTGATATAAGCTGTCAAAAATCGTTTCTTCTTGGCTGTCAAAAATTACATTTATCAGCTGTCAAACAATAAAATTTTTCAGAGATATTAAAAAAAAATCGCAGGTTTTTTATGGTTAAAAACAGAATATGTCAACTGTCAAACATTGTATATTACAATTGTCAATGAGCTGTTAAAAATCATTTCTTTTCAGCTGTTAAAAATTATAGGCCAGCGGTATTTCAAAAAGGCAGGTTATTCAGCTGTCAAGAACTGTCAAACATTGTATATTATAGTTGTTAAAGGCGGAATTTTTAGCTTTTAAAAATAGTTTCTTTGTAGCTGTCTAAAATTATATTTCGCAGCTGTCAAAATATAGTATTTTTCAGAGGAATACAAAAAGACAGACTCAGGCTCTTTGACAGCTGGAAGAGCCTGTCTTTTTGTATTCCTCTGAAAAATAATATATTTTGACAGCTGCGACACAGTATATTACAACTGTAAAACATTGTATATTGCATTTATCAAAGGCGGCATTTTTAGCTGTCAAAAATTATATTTCTTAGCTGTCAAAATATATTTTTTGTCAAAGAAATTCTTTTAAGAAGACAGGTTTTTCAGCAGTCAAAAATAGTATGTTTCAAAGACAGTATTATAAGCGGGCAAAAATTGTTCCTTTTTAGCTGTCAAAAATTATACTTCTTAACTGTCAAAATGTAGTGTTTTTCTGAGAATTTTTTTTAAAAGAGGTTTTTTCTCGTTTTAGCTGTCAAAATATAGTTTTTCTGAGATTTTTTTTTTAAAGAGGTTTTTCCAGCTGTCAAAAACAGTATATTACAACTCTAAAACATTGTATATTGCATTTATCAAAGGCGGCATTTTTAGCTGTCAAAAATTATATTTCTTAGCTGTCAAAATATATTTTTTGTCAAAGGAATTCTTTTAAGAAGACAGGTTTTTCAGGACTCAAAAGAAGTTTATTTTAACTGTGAAACACTGTATATTACAGTTGTCATATACGTCATTTTTATGTCCAACATCAAAATAGGAATTTTCAATTATCAGGTTGGCGCAGTTTAAGCGTAAAAAATACAATTACTGGAATAAATAAATAGCCTATTGTTGTAGGATTCATTTCAAGATAATGCAATGTAATTTAAGTTTTCTATATCTTATTCTTCTACACCGTACATCGAACAATGAATCGCGGATTGTAAAAGGTAAATGAGGACGGTGGAACTAGTTGTTTAATGAATTTTTGTCGAATTGTAAGAGAGTTTAATGATGTTCACGAAGAAACTTACTAGGTAATGTACATACAGGGTCACTAAAAAGTATTGTATATACAGGGTCATTAAAAAGTATTGGATATACAGGGTCATTAAAAAGTACTGTATATACAGGGTCATTAAAAAGTATTGAATATACAAGGTCACTAGAAAGTATTGTATATACAGGGTCACAAAAAGTATGGATACACCTAAATATTTTTTAAATAGTTTATCGCATCTCATTGAAATCTAGCGTGCTTTTAGATTTAATTTAATATGCAATGATAATAATAATAATAATAAAAGTTTCGATTGTTTTAAATCATGATTTAACCCTTTGAAGTCCATCGGGACAACTTTATAGATTTGATATTTTTTTGATAATAGTTTTTACACTCAAGTAAAAAAATAAGTTCAATGTTTTAAATTTTTTTTAGAAAAATCCGACCTCAAGGGGTTAAAAAAATGTGCAGAGATTGAAGTTACATAAAGTTTTATTTTATATTAGTAGTAGTAAAATAATTTATTAAAATTGCACTCTATCTATTGATCGGAGTCTTTCAGCCACTTTTATATTATTTAATTATTTTTTAACGTATAGAAAAAAATCTTCATGTTTGAATAGTTATAAACATAATATTTTCACTTTTAAAATCGTGCGTTTCTCTGGCGCACCCCTAATGACATTATTTTTGAACGTATAAAGAAACTTTCGTGTTTAAATTGTCTATTAGCATAAATTTTCATTAACGTGAAAGAAGTTAATTTTTGCGCTCGGGCCATAGGCCAAAACGTTAATTTCTGCGCCGGGAGTGTAGGATGTTCGAGCAAACAACAAATTTTAATTGTAATCATAAAATATGAACTTGATGAAAGGCGTGGGGTGTTTATTTGAAATAAAAAAATGAACCCGGAAAATACACATCGTAAAATATTAAAAATTTCCATTTCGAAAAGTTATGGTTAAAATTTTCAATTCGACAAGAAAAATACACAGTCGGGCATTTTTTCAGAAATGAGGTCGGAAAATACGGCATTTTTCAGAAATCGTCGGAATCGTCTCGGCGGACATTAAAACGGTTAAAATTTCTATTTCGAAAAGTTATTGTTAAAATTTTCAATTCGACAAGAAAAATACACAGTCGGGCATTTTTTTCAGAAATCGTCTCAGCAAATTTCCAATTCGAAACGAAATATACTGAAAATTCATTATTTAAACGGATCTCACAAATTGAAAACTTCCAATTAAATCTCCAATATTTTCCGCGAGGTGCTTAATATATTTCCACGGACTGGATTTGTGTTTAAATTGGAAACTTTTAAGGCCACATAATCCAATCACGCGCTCCCGAATATTTCGTCTCGTTTCGTTTCTTCCATTCTCTGAAGAAATTTAAGGGATTTAAATTACGAGGCGCAATTTTGAATATCGGATTGCATTACGCAACTCCGATCCAATCTAAAGTTGCGGCTTGTTTTTCTTTTTAATAAAATTCGACGTGTTTTAATAATAAAATGCGTACAATCGATTCGCTTAATGCATTTTCCACAAGGAACCGATCGGTATCGCACAATGACATTTGTCGCGTTCTTGATTATTTTCCAATAACGCGCTACAAAATTGTTCATTGGCGGTTTGTTTGTGTTCGTGACTTGAATACAAATTTAGGTGTAAAATATAAGGTATGAGCCACAGAATTTTGTTTGACAGAGAGAGAAACATAACAGTAATGTCTGAGATGAATTCATTTTTTAAATTTAATTCTAGTCTCATGACGTAATAATATGCGACGTACCTCATTTATCTCACAGCCAACTCTAAAACAACATTTTGTGGCTGACACGATACTATATTCTTTCTTATTACGACATCTTTGCTAAAAGGCGGTGTAGTGGGTAGAGCGCTTGTACCGGTTGCACCGCGTGCCGTGTGAGTTCGATTCCCAGCCGGGACGAAAGATTTTTCGGGGATCGAGAAGTATTCGCTCGGGTCCATGGTTGTTGTAGACGTCTTTCATTATTCATTTGTTCATTTAATTTATAACTTAAAATACTTATATAAAAATTGATGATGGCTAATGGTCATTGCACCAAGGCCAGGCATAACGCCGAAAAAAAAATCTTTGTTAAATAAAAATTACTAAACTCTTATTAAATTTTAATCAGGTTTGACAATAGTTTAAATCGTTAATTTTATCACTTATAAAAATTTGTTACAAATCAAACCATGACTTATGGCACACGAATCGTAAACTATTTAACACCTGCGCAAAACTGCTAATACCGCGCCCTCATGTTAAATCACACTCTCAGCCGAGTATTAGTATTCACTTCTAGAATTTACAAGAGACCGCATATCCGCGACGTAAATGCTTCACCTACATTAGTATCTAGAAAGTACATTATAACTCGATTCGCTATACATCAACCAACGTCAAATGCTTCATTACCTCCATAAAGCAGACGGGAACCTTCGCGTGTAGGTTCCCGCAGTGCCGTACACCACGTCGAAATTGATTTAAGTTTCTGTGTTACAATAGGAAAAGAAATAATTCATTGTATTTCAAACAGGGTTAAAGGTTTAATTCTAAAATAAATTACCTTAATTTAGGATTAATAAGTCGAAATATATTTTAACCATCATTAGCTGGGGATGGGCGATATTTCACGTAACTGTGATTTTTCACTGGTATTGAAAAATCACAGGTCGTTACTGTTACAAATAGGCGAATTTTACTGCTACTTAAAATAACTGTTATTTAAAATCACTGCTACTTTAAATCACTGCTACTTTAAATCACTGCTACTTGGAATCACTGCTACTTAAAATCACTGTTACTTAAAATCACTGTTACTTAAAATCACTGCTACTTTAAATCACTCCTACTTAAAATCACTGCAATTTAAACTGGGACAAACTGTGATTGCTACTTAAAACATAATTGTAAGAAGACAGTGCAAGGTTATTTAATGTTAAATATACCATATAAAATGAAATAAATTACAACTTATGTACTAACAATTATTAATTAATTAATTGAGATTTTATAAAAACGAAAAAATTATCTTGCCTGGCATTGAAGTGCACAAAAAATTAAAACTAAAATTTTCAAAAATCCATATCTCTTTTAAAAACAATTGAATCTTCAAAAACCAAATTTATTTTGAATAAGCGATACTTCGGCCATTGAGGATCATTTTTTATGGAATTTTGTCTGCACGTTTTAAATTTTTTTATGCAACATTTTTGGCCAAGTGCTCATAAAAATAAAACTAAAATTTTCAAAAATCCATATCTCCATTAAAAATTGTTGAATTTACAAAAACCAAATTGATTTCGAATAAGCGGTACTTCGGCCATTGAGGATAATTTTTTATGGAATTTTATCTGCACGTTTTATATTTTTTTGCGACATTTTTGGCCAAGTGCTCAAAAAAATAAAACTAAAATTTTTAAAAATTCATATCTCCATTAAAAAAAGTTGAATTTACAAAAACCAAATTGATTTTGAATAAGCGGTACTTCGGCCATTGAGGATCATTTTTTACGGAATTTTATCTGCACGTTTTATATTTTTTTTTGTGATGTTTTCATTCTGGTGCTCAAAAAATTAAAACTAAAATTTTCAAAAATCCATATCTTCATTAAAAATTGTTGAATTTACAAAAACCAAATTGATTTTGAATAAGCGATACTTCGACCATTGAAGATATTTATTTAAGGATTTTTTGTACGCGTTTTTTGTTTTTTTATGCGTCGTTTTCATTCCAGTGCTCAAAAAATTAAAATTAAAATTTTCAAAAATCCGTATCTATTAAAAATTATTGAATTTACAAAAACTAAAATTAATTTCGAATAAGCGGTATTTCGGTCATTAAGGATAATTTTTTATGGAATTTTGTCTGCACGTTTTATATTTTTTTGCAACATTTTTGGCCAAGTGCTCAAAAAAATAAAACTACTTGGGCCATTGAGGATAATTTTTTATGGAATTTTGTCTGCGCGTTTTATATTTTTTAATGCGATGTTTTTATTCAAGTGCTTAGAAAATTAAAACTAAAATTTTCAAAAATCCATATCTCCATTAAAAAAGTTGAATTTACAAAAACCAAATTGATTTTGAATAAGCGATACTTCGGCCAATGAAGATAATTTTTTATGGAATTTTGTCTGCACGTTTCATATTTTTTTCTGCGATATTTTTGGCCAAGTGCTCAAAAAAATAAAACTAAAATTCTCAAAAATCCATATCTCCATTAAAAAAAGTTGAATTTGCAAAAACCAAATTGATTTCGAATAAGCGGTACTTCGGCCATTGAGGATAATTTTTTATGGAATTTTGTCAGCACGTTTTATATTTTTTCTGAGATGTTTTTGGCCAAGTGCTCAAAAAAATAAAACTAAAATTCTCAAAACTCCATATCTCCATTAAAAAAAGTTGAATTTGCAAAAACCAAATTGATTTCGAATAAGCGGTACTTCGGCCATTGAGGATAATTTTTTATGGAATTTTGTCAGCACGTTTAATATTTTTTCTGCGATGTTTTTGGCCAAGTGATCAAAAAATTAAAACGAAAATTTTCAAAAATTCAAATCTCCATTAATAAAAGGATAATTTACAAAAACCAAATTGATTTTGAATAAGCAATACTTTGACCATTAAGTATTTTTTTAATTAATTTTTTCTGGGCGTTTTATATTTATTTTCTGCAATGTTTTTATTCGTGCACAAAAAATTAAAATTAAAATTTATTTTTCTTTTAAAAATTGCTATATTTACAAAAACATAATTGATTTTGGATTAGTGACACATTGGCTATTGAAGATAATTTTTTATGGAATTTTGTCTGCACGTTTTATATATTTTTTGCGACATTTTTGGCCAAGTGCTCAAAAAAATAAAACAAAAATTTTCAAAAATCCATATCTCTATTGAAAATTGTTGAATTTATAAAAACCAAATTGATTTTGAGTTAGCGATACTTTGGCCTTTGAGGATGATTTTTTATGGAATTTTGTCTACGCGTTTTATATTTTTTTATGCGATATTTTTGGCCAAGTGCTCAAAAAAAACTAAAATTTTCAAAAATCCATATCTCTATTGAAAATTGTTGAATTTACAAAAACCAAATGGATTTTGAATAAGCGATACCTCGGCCATTGAGGATAATTTTTTATGGAATTTTGTTTGCACGTTTTATATTTTTTTATGCGATGTTTTCATTTAAGTGCTCAAAAAATTAAAACTAAAATTTTCAAAAATCCATATCTCTATTGAAAATTGTTGAATTTACAAAAACCAAAGTGATTTTGAATAAGCGATACTTAGGCTATTGAGGATTATTTTTTATGGAATTTTGTCTGCACGTTTTATATTTTTTTCTGCGATGTTTTCATTCAGGTGCTCAAAAAATTAAAACGAAAATTTTCAAAAATCCATATCTCCATTGAAAAAAGTTGAATTTACAAAAACCAAATTGATTTTGAATAAGCGATACTTCGGCCATTGAGGATCATTTTTTATGGAATTTTGTCTGCGCGTTTTATATTTTTTCTGCGATGTTTTCATTCAAGTTCTCAAAAAATTCGAACGAAAATTGGTTAAAGATTTTATTTCAAATAATTAAGGTAAAACGAAAATAGGAAAACATTTGCGACATACCTAAAACTTTTCAACTTTTCATATTTACTGAACATTCAGTTATAAGATTCTGCAAAAAGCTAGGAACGACTGTTTTAAGCAGAAATAAAAAAATCAAAACATACAAATGCAAATATTTATTAGCAAATCGTTTTAGAAAATACAGAAAAAAAATTTTTACAAATCACCATTTCCAATCATTCGAATACGTATTGTACCCGCCGCCGCCGCCGTGATTCTGATAGTGCGAGGAAAACGTGTGCCCGTGCGATTCGGACTCCGACTGCGTGTTTATATGGACGGGAACGTGATAGGGCTTGGGGACGGAAACCGGGACGTAGTGCGGAACGTTCACGTGAACGGGAACCTTGACCGGGTAGCCCTTCGTCACCTCGACCGGATACGGTCTCGGTACCAATTTCGGCACCGTCACCTGGTACGGCTGCGGGATTTCCTTGACGACCGGATACGGCTTGTAGACATCCCTGGTGACCGTCACCGGGTACGGCCTGTAATTCTCCTTGAGAACCTCAACCGGGTACGGGACGTGCTTCTCCACGGTTACCGGGTACGGCTGCGGCACCGGATACGGAACATGCTTGTTGATAACGAGATGATCCGAAGACCAATGCTGCGGCACGTGATGGTCGTAATACGAGCGCTTCTCTTTAACACCTCCCGCCAATCCAGTCGCAAAGACCACGACGAGTATCACCTGAAGAAGAATTTTGTTACTTTTATAATGATTATGTAATATTGGTCGCGTTCGTCAGACTAAACAGTTGGGTGTTTACTGCCAACTGTTGGGGAATTTTCTGATGAACGCTCTGTTGATCGTGAACAAGTTCGTCCAGCGGTCGCCATTTTACCAATCGTACAAATTAGACTGATTGCCGTTGAAATGGAGGTTACAAAAGTAGCGTTCATCAAATACCAACATTCAGCGTAAATCAAAATAAATATGTTGACAGTTGAAAATTCTGACGAACGCATCACAAGTATCGAAGCATCGAAGTATCATCTGAAGATTAAGTTTTTTTTCAGATTTATAATAATCACCTGAATAAATTTAAATTTTGCCACATTTATAATAATTACGTAATATGTTTGTAACTTACGAAGCTGCGTTCCATGACTGTTAACCTGTTGCGGGTATGTGCTATTTTCGGACGATGGCGGCCTTTCTTATATATACGGGACGGGACTGGTTTTTCGGATTGGAATTTAAGTGCATCATCAGACAAAGGGACGCCGAAAGAAGACGAGTTTCATTTTGTTTATGGTATTGCTTTATTAAAATATTCAATTTGGATTCGGAACATTAAATTGGAAGGATAAAACGATTTCGCGGTTTTCGTATAACATAAATATTAATTTATGTTAATAATACAAACAATTTTTATATTATGTGTATAATTTTTCAATCGTTTTCTTAATCGGTTCCTTGTACCCTGAGTGGATGTTTCGAGTATTTATAAATACTTAATCAAATTACATATCAATTTAATGGAGATGATCTCATAATCACTTTCGCTGTTGTAATTTAATAACACCGAAAGTGATCGCATAATAATTTTAAATGTAGAGTTAGCTAAAATTTTTAATAATTAATAATTATGGTTGGTTGCGTTTACTTCAAGAAAATTTATATTAATGAATTACACTTAACTGTAATCAATAGTTTGGGGACACGATCCAATTTTATTAGATTGTTGGATTCATCTGAGATTTCAAACAACATGACGACAAAATTCGTGAAAAAAACTCTTAAAAAAAGCATTTAAAAGAAGCGTTTCCTACAAAAAGTTTGTATTTTTTCCCGTAAAATACGATCCCATAATAAAAAATAGGGAGTTCTATTTAAAAAATTAACCTTCGTTTGACCTTGAAAATTAACGCCAAGGTCATTTTAAAGGTCACCAGCATATATCCCCCTCCGAACCCTACAACATTCATCTGAAACATTTTTTGCCATGCTGCTCAGGATTCGAGATATTTGGAGTGGAAATTTAAAATGGGACACCCTGTAGAGTTAATTAAAGTTTTAGTTAAATTAAGCTACATTTTGTTTAAATTAATTAAAGCAAACTTAAGCCCTAGGATTCAAATCCTACAGTTTAGATTAAATAAAATTGCGATTTCTGTCCAAAAAATGTTGTAACCAAAATATTTGTAAAAATAGTCCAAACAATATTATAGCCAAGATTTTTGGTAAAATGTGACTAAAATTTTGTTTGTATTAAATTAAGCAGAATGTGTTAATTTCAGACACAATCCTTCAATTTTGATTAAATAATATCGATTTTGTTCCAAGAAATGTTGTAACCAAAATATTTGTAAAAATAGTCCAAAAAATATTATAGCCAAGATTTTTGGTAAAATGTGACTAAATTTTGTTTGTATTAAATTAAGCATAATGTGTTAGTTTCAGACACAATCATTCAATTTTGAATAAATAATATCGATTTTGGTACAAAAAATGTTGTAACCAAAATATTTGTAAAAATAGTCCAAAAAATATTATAGCCAAGATTTTTGGTAAAATGTGACTAAATTTTGTTTCTATTACATTCAACAGAATGTGTTAGTTTCAGACACAATCCTTCAATTTTGATTAAATAATATCGATTTTGGTCCAAAAAATGTTGTAACCAAAATGTTGGTAAAAATAGTCCAAAAAATATTATAGCCAATATTTTTGGTAAAATGTGATTAAATTTTGTTTGTATTAAATTAAGCAGAATGAATTAGTTTCAGACACAATCCTTCAATTTTGATTAAATAATATCGATTTCGGTACAAAAAATGTTGTAACCAAAATATTTGTAAAAATAGTCCAAAAAATATTATAGCCAAGATTTTTGGTAAAATGTGACTAAATTTTGTTTCTATTACATTAAACAGAATGTGTTAGTTTCAGACACAATCCTCCAATTTTGATTAAATAATATCGATTTTGGTACAAAAAATGTTGTAACCAAAATATTTGTAAAAATAGTCCAAAAAATATTATAGCCAAGATTTTTGGTAAAATGTGACTAAATTTTGTTTCTATTACATTAAACAGAATGTGTTAGTTTCAGACACAATCCTTCAATTTTGATTAAATAATATCGATTTTGGTCCAAAAAATGTTGTAACCAAAATGTTGGTAAAAATAGTCCAAAAAATATTATAGCCAAGATTTTTGGTAAAATGTGATTAAATTTTGTTTGTATTAAATTGAGCAGAATGAATTAGTTTCAGACACAATCCTTCAATTTTGATTAAATAATAACGATTTCGGTACAAAGAATGTTGTAACCAAAATATTTGTAAAAATAGTCCAAAAAATATTATAGCCAAGATTTTTGGTAAAATGTGACTAAATTTTGTTTCTATTACATTAAACAGAATGTGTTAGTTTCAGACACAATCCTTCAATTTTGATTAAATAATATCGATTTTGGTCCAAAAAATGTTGTAACCAAAATGTTGGTAAAAATAGTCCAAAAAATATTATAGCCAAGATTTTTGGTAAAATGTGATTAAATTTTGTTTGTATTAAATTGAGCAGAATGAATTAGTTTCAGACACAATCCTTCAATTTTGATTAAATAATAACGATTTCGGTACAAAGAATGTTGTAACCAAAATATTTGTAAAAATAGTCCAAAAAATATTATAGCCAAGATTTTTGGTAAAATGTGACTAAATTTTGTTTCTATTACATTAAACAGAATGTGTTAGTTTCAGACAGAACCCTTCAATTTTGATTAAATAATATCGATTTTGTTCCAAAAAATGTTGTAACCCAAATATTTGTAAAAATAGTCCAAAAAATATTATAGCCAAGATTTTTGGTAAAATGTGACTAAATTTTGTTTCTATTACATTAAACAGAATTTGTTAGTTTCAGACACAATCCTTCAATTTTGATTAAATAATATCGATTTTGTTCCAAGAAATGTTGTAACCAAAATATTTGTAAAAATAGTCCAAAAAATATTATAGCCAAGATTTTTGGCAAAATGTGACTAAATTTTGTTTCTATTACATTAAACAGAATGTGTTAGTTTCAGACACAATCCTTCAATTTTGATTAAATAATATCGATTTTGTTCCAAGAAATGTTGTAAACAAAATATTTGTAAAAATAGTCCAAAAAATATAATAGCCAAGATTTTTGGTAAAATGTGATTAAATTTTGTTTGTATTAAATTAAGCAGAATGAATTAGTTTCAGACACAATCCTTCAATTTTGATTAAATAATAACGATTTCGGTACAAAGAATGTTGTAACCAAAATATTTGTAAAAATAGTCCAAAAAATATTATAGCCAAGATTTTTGGTAAAATGTGACTAAATTTTGTTTCTATTACATTAAACAGAATGTGTTAGTTTCAGACACAATCCTTCAATTTTGATTAAATAATATCGATTTTGTTCCAAGAAATGTTGTAACCAAAATATTTGTAAAAATAGTCCAAAAAATATTATAGCCAAGATTTTTGGCAAAATGTGACTAAATTTTGTTTGTATTAAATTAAGCAGAATGTGTTAGTTTCAGACACAATCCTCCAATCTTGATTAAATAATATCGATTTTGGTCCAAAAAATGTTGTAAACAAAATATTTGTAAAAATAGTCCAAAAAATATAATAGCCAAGATTTTTGGTAAAATGTGACTAAACTTTGTTTGTATTAAATTAAGCAGAATGTGTCAGTTTCAGACACAATCCTTCAATTTTGATTAAATAATATCGATTTTGGTAAAAAAATGTTGGTAAAAGTTGTCCAAAAAATATTATAGCCAAGATTTGGTAAATTATAAAAACATTTCGTTAGCAACAAACAAACAAGAAATTTCTATCGATGGTAAACTCCTCTTCATCTTCTTGCTTTAAATAATAGAACGCAGATTTAATTGCTTATTTAAAGCTTCAATTTTTATCAAAATTCAACACTTATTCATGACATTTTTTAGAAACATAAAAAAGCGCTTTAAATAATCGAAGAAATATTTGATTGTTTATTTTTGTCAAAATTCAAAATTTTTAGAAACATAAAAGAACACTCATTTGATTGTTTATTTAAAGGTTTTAATTCTTATCAACATACAACACTTATTCATGACATTTTTTTTTAGAAAACACATAAAATGCAAATCCGCATTAAAACCTGTCGCGGGTTCGTGAACCGACAAACGCGAGAACTTTGTCCTTTTCTGCGTCTTCCAAGAAAGACACGCTCAAGTGGGCTCTCGAAATTTTTAAATTATTCACGAGTGTACAAAATAATATTACAAAAGTGTCTTGGACGAAAATAGACGTCGCGTTAAATTTCATCTGACAATAAAATTATTCATCTCCAGGATGTAAGAGTTTGCTCACCCTAAACGTAAGAATTTTATCAACAAATCTCACGTGCAGGTAAAATCCGGTCTGGCCATAGGATATTGGTGATTTATTGTTATTTTAAAATTGTTTACGGAAAGTTGGTGGAGCGGATAAGAAACATTTAATTAAATACGGGAATATTCGCGATAAATTACCAAAGAACGTTTCACAAAATAAAGGATATCGTCTGCAACTCTATCTTACCTTTTCCTACAAAGTGATATTTTATTACTATTATTTATTCGATTTTATTTTTTCTCTACCTTTCTTGGTGTTACAGAATTTTGACTCAAATCAGATGGCAAAAAAAATTCCTGACCATTATTTTATTTTTAATGGCGTTAAAATGTCTGGAAACGTTGTTTTGATTTTAGGGGCTTGAAAAAAAATATAAAAACAATTGCCATCGACTTAAAACTTCTCAAATTTGCTTATAATGAATGCTAAATTACGTTAATGTGAAAATCATCAATACTTCACCTCTAAATTTTGAAATAATTCAACTTGAACTGAAAGTTAAGTTTTGAAAAATTGTTATAATTTTAATGGCTTGGAATAAAATATAAAAATCATTGCCATCGACTTGAAAGTTCTCAAATTAACTTATAACGAATGCTAAATTACGGTAATGTAAAAATTATCAACACTTCACCTCTAAATTTTGAAAATAATTCAAAAGTTTAGTGGTGAAAAAAAAATTATAATATTAATGGGCTTGGGAAAAAATATAAAAACAATTGCCATCGGCTTGAAACTTCTCAAATTAACTAAACATGAATGTTTAATTATGTTAATGTGAAAATTATCAACACTTCACCTCTAAATTTTGAAATAATTCAATGTGAACTGAAAGTTAACTTTTGAAAAAAACGTTATAATTTTAATGTCCTGGAAAAAAAATATAAAAACAATTGCCATCGACTAGAAACTTCTCAAATTAACTTACAATGAATGCTAAATTACGTTATTGTGAAAATTATCAACACTTCACCTCTAAATTTTGAAATAATTCAATGTGAACTGAAAGTTAAGTTTTGAAAAAAATGTTTTAATTTTAACGGCTTGGGAAAAAATATAAAAACAATTGCCATCGACTTGAAACTTCTCAAATTAACTTACAATGAATGCTAAATTACGTTAACGTGAAAATTATCAACACTTCACCTCTAAATTTTGAAATAATTCAATGTGAACTGAAAGTTAAGTTTTGAAAAAAATGTTATAATTTTAATGGCTCGGGAAAAAATATAAAAACAATTGCCATCGACTTGAAACTTCTCAAATTAACTTACAATGAATGCTAAATTACGTTAACGTGAAAATTATCAACACTTCACCTCTAAATTTTAAAATAATTCAATGTGAACTGAAAGTTAAGTTTTGAAAAAAAATATTATAATTTTAATGCTTGGGAAAAAATATAAAAACAATTGCCATCGACTTGAAACTTCTCAAATTAACTTACAATTAATGCTGAATTACGTTAACGTAAAAATTATCAACACTTCACCTCTAAATTTTGAAATAATTCAATGTGAACTGAAAGTTAAGTTTTGAAAAAAATGTTATAATTTTAATGGCTTGGGAAAAAATATAAAAATAATTGCCATCGACTTGAAACTTCTCAAATTAACTTACAATGAATGCTAAATTACGTTAACGTAAAAATTATTAACACTCTACCTCTAAATTTTGAAATAATTCAATGTGAACTGAAAGTTAAGTTTTGAAAAAAAATGTTATAATTTTAACGGCTTGGGAAAAAAATATAAAAACAATTGCCATCGACTTGAAACTTCTCAAATTAACTTATAATGAATGCTAAATTATGTTAACGTGAAAATTATCAGCACTCCACCTCTAAATTTTTAAATAATTCACTGTGAACTGAAAGTTAAGTTTTGAAAAAATGTTATAATTTTAATGGCTTGGGAAAAAATATAAAAACAATTGCCATCGACTTAAAACTTCTCAAATTAACTTACAATGAATGCTAAATTACGTTAACGTAAAAATTATTAACACTCTACCTCTAAATTTTGAAATAATTCAATGTGAACTGAAAGTTAAGTTTTGAAAAAAAATGTTATAATTTTAACGGCTTGGGAAAAAAATATAAAAACAATTGCCATCGACTTGAAACTTCTCAAATTAACTTATAATGAATGCTAAATTATGTTAACGTGAAAATTATCAGCACTCCACCTCTAAATTTTTAAATAATTCACTGTGAACTGAAAGTTAAGTTTTGAAAAAATGTTATAATTTTAATGGCTTGGGAAAAAATATAAAAACAATTGCCATTGACTTAAAACTTCTCAAATTAACTTACAATGAATGCTAAATTACGTTAACGTAAAAATTATTAACACTCTACCTCTAAATTTTGAAATAATTCAATGTGAACTGAAAGTTAAGTTTTGAAAAAAAATGTTATAATTTTAATGGTTTGGGAAAAAATATAAAAACAATTTCCATCGACTTGAAACTTCTCAAATTAATTCACAATGAATGATAAATTACGTTAACGTGAAAATTATCAACACTTCACCTTTAAATTTTGAAATAATTCAATGTGAACTGAAAGTTAAGTTTTGAAAAAATGTTATAATTTTAATGGTTTGGGAAAAAATATAAAAACAATTGCCATCGACTTAAAACTTCTCAAATTAACTTACAATGAATGCTAAATTACGTTAACGTAAAAATTATTAACACTCTACCTCTAAATTTTGAAATAATTCAATGTGAACTGAAAGTTAAGTTTTGAAAAAAAATGTTATAATTTTAAGGCTTGGGAAAAATATTAAAAACAATTGCCATCGACTTGAAACTTCTCAAATTAACTTATAATGAATGTTAAATTACGTTAACGTGAAAATTATCAACACTTTACTTCTAAATTTTGAAATAATTCAACGTGAACTGAAAGTTAAGTTTTGAAAAAATGTTCGCTCGGGAAAAAATATAAATACAATTACCATCGACCTAAAACTTCTTAAATTTGCTTATAATGTATTTATATAAATAATATAACCCAGAATAAATTTTGTGTAAATTTCCAAAGTTTTAAATTGGCAATTGTTTCTATATTTTTTATCGAGTCTGAAATTATCCATTGTTCTCAAGGCTTTATTTTAAAATCCATGCAGTGTTTGTGGTTTTTAACGAAATTTAAATTTTGAATACATTTTTAGTAAATTTAGAAAATTTCGAGTCGGCGGTAATTGTTGACGTAAGTACAATGTTTAAGGTGCAAATCAACAGGTAGTACCTTCGAATAATTAATATTTAGAACTATTGAAATAAGTTATATTTGGAGCTGTTGATATTAAGAGCTAGGCTTTGAGTAACATTGATTGGAAATAAGGAGAATTTAAATTTAATTTATTCTCTTTTTGCATGGGAGTTTATAAAAAAAAAGATTGTGCATCCAAGAAAATATTTATTCATTATTTATGAGGAGTATTAAACTTTGTTAACTACGAATTATCCTTAATAAATAAATGCCAAGGAATTCTTCATTACGATCTGGTGGCATCTTCATCAAATGTCGAACATAATCTAGGATTTAGTGAATAAACTAAACTGATTTAATAAATTTAATAAAGCGAAAAACAGCCTGAATATGTTAATACCTGTTCTTCTTATTAGTAACTTTGCGAAATTCTTGCAAAGATTAATTTAATTAATTAATTGTTTAATAGTACTCATTTGGTAAATTCACTGCTTTAACCATTACTTTTGTTTTTATGTCTTCCTATTATTGGATATCCTTGTCGTTAGTTGGGTAATAAAGACTTTTATTATTATTGTTATCATTAATAATTATTGAAATTATTGTCTGAAAACTGAAGTTATATAAATTTATACAAAAACCACGATTTAAATTTCGACGTGTTATCCCCAGTATCTAGAATAAACTATAATGTAATAAAAATAAAGCCCATACATTTTCGGTAAAAAGAATTGAGGAATATTAAAAAAAAAACATTAGAAATCATAATTAAATCATTACATACAGCATTTATAATTTATTCTGTATACGTAATTATTTTTTTTTCTATACACGGTTTCTTATTACACATAACAATATAACAGATAATGCTGTAAACATTAAATATTGTTTTTCCATCAGAACACTTACAGACCGGTTTCGACCTTTCGGGTCTCATCAGTGTAGTTAGTTGCTTCCATCTATGTGGCTCGTATGGTACAAGAAAATAAAATCAAATTTATTTTCCACATCTCTTATTTCAGAATTTTCTTCGTAATAAAAACACGTTAAAATAAACGCACGCATCAGTTACAAAAACGTTCAAACAAGGTGTCGCCACAGAAGCGACAGTGGATTTGAAGTTCATATTTTAAATGTCGCGTTATCGGCGACAACGGAGTGCAAAGGGTTAAGAACTTGAAAGACTTCTGTCGATGGTCATTTGTAAATCTCTTGTATATTGTGTTACTAATAAAATAAGTCCATAAAATTTCATTTAGTAATTTAAGGATTTTTTGAACAATTCATATTTTCAATTTAGTAATTTATGGATTTTTTTAAACAATTCATATTTTAGCATTTTTCCATACCATGTAAAGGTGATTAATAATTACAATAATTATTTGCAGAATTTATTAATTACAACACAAAATTTCATTATAAAAACATTTTTTAATACAACTTCACCACTTCCATTCCTTCGCGAACGTATTATATCCACCGCCATATCCGCTATGTCCGTCATGTCCGCCATGTCCGTCATGTCCACCGGTACTACCCGAAACATACCCTCCAACCTCAGGACCGTAATGGTACTGCGCCGTATGAGTGTTATGCTGGGTGTGGGTGTGCGTGTGACTTCTCACCGGCACGTGAACCGGATACGGTTTATCTACCGGAACCGGTACGTCGTGCTGCACCTTAATGTATTCCGGAACGTTGTAGGGAACGTGTTTCGTCACCTCGACCGGATACGGATGGTCGATTTCTTTGGTGATGTGAACCGGGTACGGTTTTTGAATTTCTTGAACCACGGGGTACGGACGGACCACGTCTTTCGTGATGTGCACCGGGTAGTGTCTGTCGACGTGTTTGACAACGGGTACCGGGTAGGGTACTTGTTTTTCCACGGGTACTGGGTATGGTTGGGGGTAGGGTACTCCTATGTGGTTCGTGTATACGTTTTGGTGGTGGTTCCAGTGCGGTTCGATGTATGACGTTCGCTTTTGTCGTACTGTTTCTGATGCACTGCAGGCTGTCGCAAGGATAAACAATAGAATCTGTAAATTAAGGTTCGGTTTATTTAAAAAATAAATGGATAAAATCGATTGCATAGGCATTTGTAAAAGTGTCTCCAATAAATGTATTGTTTTTCTCTCTCGATTACACAAAGACGTAACGATGTAATACATGTAAAGAGTTAAATCAATCACACTTGAATACCTCCCGTTTGAGGTTAGAAAAAATAGAAAGCCAATTAAAAGAAAGCCTAAACTTTTAATAGATTTTTTCGAGCATATGCAAAACTTTCAAAAAAATAGAAAAACAATTAAAAAAAATACCAAACTTTTGTAATTTATTTGAAATAGATAGTGCTTTATATTTAAGCAAAAATTTGCAAACATTCCTACCCTTAATTAATAATCACACTTGTACACCCCCTCGGATTCAATTCTAAAGTCGAGCATTTACAAAACCGCCAAAAAAATAGAAAAACAGTTGAAAGAAATGCCAAACTTTTGTAATTTACTTGAAATAGATTGTACTTCATATTTCAACAAAAATTTGAAAACATTCCCACCCCTAAAATTTAAAATAATTACACTTGAACACCCCCTCTGGTTCAATTCTAAAGTCGAGTGTTTTCAAAATCGCAAAAATATAGAACATTAGATAATAACACTTACCACGGACTTCATCGTTACTGAAATCACTTTATTATTCTGCAGGATTTTTCCTCCGGGCTCATCTTTATATATGCATATACGGGGTGGCATTGACCACGCGGACAGGTTTTTTTTTTAAAGCGTTCCGCGTGCGAATAACAGACGTCAATAAAGAATTCCCAAAACGAGCAAAACAATTCCCGAAGAAAGTTATTTTGCAAAGAAGGTCATGGTTCTATTTTATGCAAATGTTGATTGACGTCCGAAATGTTTACGAATTCACTCTTAAGAAACATCATTAAATTGGATCTTTATTTGTCCAAATTATCATCTTAATTAACAAATAATATTTACACAATTTTGACCATACCATTAAAATATAGTGGGTGTTCCATTAATTTAAAAAAAATCTTTACATTTAGCGAAGGTCTTCTTATTACATTTAATAATCTTTATTTCTCCAAATTATCATCCAATAAAATATACTGGGTGTTCGTTTAAAAAAATATATATTTAGCGAACTTATCTACTTAGAATAGATTGTGCTTCATGAAATAGTCAAAATCGTTATTTAGGCGTTTTCTATTTATGACAAAAGTCATTTTGTGTATCTCCGTTCCCGGAAGTTCCACCTTTTTTTTAGACAAATAATATTCAGAATGAGTTCTCAGATTTGAAAAAAAAATTGAATTTTTTTAAAAATCGTTATTTAGTCGATTTAAGTACTATTAAAGTAAAGTGTATAATAAATAAAAAATAAAATAGAAACAACCTTACTTGTTGCAGAAAGTATCAAATAAATTCAACAAAACGAAATATAGCCTGAATATATGAATATTCAACCTGTTCGTAACTCTGCAAGCAAAATTAAGTCTTACTAAGACTATATAGTCTATAGTATAAAGTGTATAAAGTTGGAGTAAAAAAATAATTATCTGCATGAAAACCACCGAAATAATATTACGCACACGTTACCAACGAAAACCCTTCGTCGAATAAACAACAATTTAAAAGCTGGGCGTCTCTGGAAACAATACCTCATCCCGAAACAAAAATCACTCCGCGCGAAGAGTGAAGAGGGGGGGGGGGGGCAATTTACAGCTTTCCAGGGTGAAGTTGAAAGCAACAATAAACAAAAATATTAACAAGTGGCCCATAAAACCGAAGCCATTTGGAAACAACAGGGGATGTATTTTTTTTTTAAATCAATTTTAAATTCTGAGTATCTTGATATATACGAGGGATTTAAAACGGCACTGATTTACCGTTGGCTATTTTTATCTAGAGTGGGCTTATTTTGTAATTTATCGCTCTATAAATCATTTATTTTGCTACGTTACGACGTAATTTATATTAGAGCAATCAAATTGGAGATTTTAGCCGTATGTGTTAAACGAAACAGTCACGTGATGTATTTATAATGTAATGCTATTTCGGGGACGCTAATTTAAGCAATATACGGATATGAGTTATGGTGGCATATTGGAATAATTCGATGCGTGCAACTCGCCACCGCTTAATGAATATATTCCATTTGGATTTTGTTATAAATTAATATTAAAACTAATACTGCAAGCATTAATATTCATTTCCCATCAGTGACAAACTGCAGAACGGTTTTGGACTATTAATCAAATTGGTTCCGACGTTGGAGACGAGATGGCGGTAATACGTTTAATCGACCTAAACTAATTACGAGTGAAGCAGTATTCGCGACAGTGAAAATATTCCTGTAAGCTCGAATGTCGCCGTATTCGTGATAATGGTCTGACGTAAATTTAAAAAAAAAGTTCCCAGCGCATCCACCAGAAGATCGAGTCGTAAATGAGCTCGTAAATTAATTAATTTATCGTGTAAACACAAGTTTAAAGGCGTTCAAGCCACCACACACAAAAAAAAAACAGACCTATTATGCTGACAATACATTGAGTGTGCTTTTCTAGTAAGAAAAAAACCAAATAATTATTAATGGTTTTGGGGTGATAAGGAGCGTCAAGCTCGCATTTATGTGGCAGAAAAAAAGGCGAGAGCGTTTGTCACCGTGAGTCTGGCGGAAACCGGAAGTGACAAGGAAAATTGAGGAACAAGACTTTCAGGAACTCATCAATAATGCAACGCTTTATTGTATTCGACCATCACTACCTTTGATTGATTGTAATACTCGATAGTGTTCTTAATTAATTGGAGGTTAATGCATCAAATTTATAATGATAGTATAACTAAACCAAATTGGAAAAATGAACTAAAACTGATTCCCAACTATTCAAAAAATTATTTACTATTTATTACATTATTATGTAAAACTTTATTGTTTGTAATCCTATAATGATTGATACTATACCTATGTTAATTAATAAAGTTATTATTTAACGTGTGAAATAATAAGGAAGAATTTTGCATTTTTTTTCAATTATTTTGATCAATCGGAAAAATTCATCCAGTCACCTTTTCACGTAACCATCTTGACCTGCCTCAAGAAGGACAGAATCATTAAACCCGGATGGCCATTAGAATTCAACTGGGCGCCCGTACTTAACAAACTGAACGACCTTTCCGGAAAACTTTAATAATGACGGAGCCGATTTTATTGGGCGGCCACTTTAATATATTATTCAAGGGCTCTAAAAAGGGATTATAAAATGCAAATGTTAATACTTGCACCGAATGCCAATATTTTAATCAAATTAGGCTTAGGAAGGAATACTAAGTATTTTACATTGCGAGAGCTTCGACATGATTTTAAGGACGTATTACTTAAAAATATCTATTTAAATTATATATTAGTTTCCGGTTTATATTAAAGCAACTCCTTCTTACTTTCGATTAAAACTTTTAGCCACTGTCGCACCTTTTGCATCTTGAGCTCAAGTTTCGCTTTTAGGACCTTTTGTGTTGCGGTACTTTAATATTTAAGGAGGCGGAGAACCACTGGTTGGATACAGGGGTTCTGAATGTCACCGTAAAGAGCTCATTAAGACCCATCAGAAAATGTACTTGCACTAGAACTAATTTGAAGCCTGCGGCGCGTTCGCAAAAAAACTCGAAAATTGACTTTTTTGGCGATTCGAAAAAAAAATTGTTATCGATTTAAAACTTTCTAAAATTATTGTAAATTTATTCAAGATTATGTTTACATAAACACTACGTACAATTTAGGATCTGATTTTGTGTTTATTTCACGCGATCAGAGCGAAAAGTTGTAAAAAAAATTGCAACAATTTTGGCGATTCGAATAAAATAGAAAAAAAAATTGCCATCGATATAAAACTTTCTTAAATTATTGTAAATTTATTCAAGATTATGTTTACGTAAAAACTACGTACAATTTAGGACCTGATTTTGTGTTTATTTCACGCGATCAGAGCGAAAAGTTGTAGAAAATTGCAGCAATTTTGGCGATTCGAAAAAAATAGAAAAACGATTGCTATCGATTTAAAACTTTCTAAAATTATTGTAAATTCATTCAAGATTATGTTTACGTGAAAACTGCACACAATTTAGCACCAGATTTTGTGATTATTTCGTGCGATCAGAGCAAAAAATTGTAAAAAAATTCCAACAAACTCAGCGATTTGAAAAAAAATAGAAAAACAATTGCCATCAATTTAGATATAAACTAATAAAAATATACCGGGTGTTTATCAAAAAAAGACGTGACATAGATCCTAGCTAACGTTATTAGAGGTTAATGATATATTTTATTATTTCGTTCATTTTAAAGATGGAAATAGAGGTGCTGAAAGTGGAGAAAAATTAAAATCGAATAATGCACAATCAGGGCATATGAAATTCACTTATTTAAGGACGGATAGAAAAGAGGAAGAAATTCGCCGCCGCCAGTGATGACGTGCGATTCGAGACGCGAAACGGGGAATTGCATTAAAATTCTTCCAACGGGGACTTAATTGCCGGATCCGGGGGAGCAGCGCGAGAGAGGCTCTTGAAATATTCCTTTCGGCGAGGATTCCATTGAATATTAATTCGACGGTGTCACAATGTCAAACGTTTTCTTCGAAATAATTCAGTAACTGTAAGATATACAAAAAAAAACAGTTAAATAGTTATTCGTGTGATATTCTTCGCAGAATTCAGTGGCGTGCTTATTATTTTTATTTTTTTACTTTTAACACCACCTTGAGCGCTGAAAAAATAGGTCGTTTTCGTATTTTATTTTCGGCATGAAAACAAGCAAATCGTTTTTAATGGTTTAATTTAGTGATAAACCGGTTTTTCTTTCGCGCTGATCGCGGCCACCAGATGGCGCAGACGTCCTCTTGCGCGAGATCGCCCCACTGTGGGGAGATTCCAGCTTTTTTTGAAAAAGTTGATTTTTACGAAAATGGTGGCCTTCCGAACAAAAAACTCATTGTCAGCCTCAAAAATTCGCCACAACAACGTGCACCAAAAATCGAATTTTCAAAATATCGAAAATCCGGTTCGTATTTCGTTTAGACAATTCAATTCTTGTTAAAGTCGGCAAAACCGCATCGAAATCGGATGTAAAGTTTCCGACAATTTTCCCCCGCAGTTTTGAAAAATACTGTTTTGAGAAAGTTTTGGGAAAGTTTACCTTGAGATAACTTTCTCGTTTGTTCAGTTTGCACGACGACTATCAGGTATTACATGTTTTCGGCATCGCTTAACACGAATCTGAGGTCAAATTTGCAAAGTTCAAGATGGCGGATCCCATATGACGGACCAAAAGAAATTTGTATCCACTAATTTTGACCAAAAAAATGATCCTCTTTTCGGGGGCGAGTATTAGCTAGGGTAGGGGTTGGTAGGGGTCGGACACGATATCCAACACCACCACCGTGCTCAGGTAAAGTGTTTTTTTTTTCTGCAGGGAGATCGGGTCAAGCGCAGTTTACCCGTTTTGGGGATGGTTTTTGGCCGTTTTGAGGGGTTGCGCAACCCCAAGGAGAAATTATAACACCGCCATCGTGTTCAGCATCCTCGAAAACGGGGAGGGGTGGTAATCTTGTTCCTGCTTGTTCACGCTACAATAATGATTTTAAATTTGTAACTTTGTTTAGTTCAAGTCGCATTAGATGTATTCGATATAAATGTAGGTCGCAGTTGTAATAGAAATGTAATCTTGTTGTGTGGCTTTCATCCTTAAATTTACGGGACATTATTCTTACTTAATACCGCCGTAATTTAACGATAGAGATTTATTTCAGGAAGTGAGATGTATGAGGCGCTCGGTGATGCAAGATACCGCAATGTAGTACACCGTTTTATTTAGACGTTGTTTAATGTTTAAAGTTTAAATAAATTACTTGAAATACGCGCATCGACCTGAAAAATACGTTCGATTTATTTATTTATCTATAAACGAAGCATTTTCTTTCGTATGAATTGCAGCATGAGCCGAAAGGCGCGAGAAATATGTCATTCCATGCTCCTTGTACAATATACCATTTCAACATAATCGGAGCGTCTAAATCCCTTATAATTATTACTATACTTTTCTCAACTAAATTAATTGATTCTTTTCAATAACCTTGTAATATTTGTGAATAAAAGGGAGTTGATAATTTATCAAAAGCAGTGCCACGATTAATTATTACATTTTAAATAGATTTTTTTAAATTTACGTTAATGATTATGAAGAGTGGCTGAAAGACCTCGGTCGATGGCCTGTTGTATATCGATGTATCTCGAGTACAATAAACTGTTATACTGATTATGAAGAAAAGAAAATGAAAGTGATGCACTGGACACTACAAGGAAGAAGAAGGCGAGGAAGACCACGGAAGAGTTGGAGAGAAGGCAGGAGAGGAGAGGACTGGAGGAAGAGGCCTGGAGAAAATTCATTTAAATTAATCCGATTGATGTTTTTATTTGCTAACTTGTTATATTTATCCATAAAAGGGGAGCTTTTGATTTCTGCATCATTAACTGTGTGTCCGCATAGAAAGATTAAATAAAGAGTTTCAATGTACAGAAAAATCCTCCTGGGAGAATTATTCCCGAGCCGTTGAAGCCAATTATGGGTTTCTACAAGGCTGGCTTTGTGATTATTGATTTGGTTTGCTCGAGTCGGATCGCCGGGAATTGAAATGCTTCGAGTGAAGTTTATCACTCATACTTGAAGATTAATTGGCTCAAATAGGGTCTAATTTGATTTAAAATTTAACATATATAAAAAAAAAATTTTAACAAGTCAATGAAGATTTGAATTAAAAATGTTTTTCTGCAGCCGTCCCTAAAATAAAACTTTCGGTGTTATTTATTAAATCGAAAGTACCACTTTACATAAATCGTACCGAAAGTAGATTTTGTTTCACTTTCGGGACGATTTTGCGTATATATGTAGGCGGCCTTGACAAAAACATGAACTTCGTATTTAATTATGACAGCGCTTGTCATATAACATTCGTGTGTGTTTTTGCTTTTTTAACATAAAAAAAAAAACGGCTGCAGAAAAAATATTGTACGTAACGCGTTCCAAAAGTGATTTTAAGGGACTCACAGGATTCCAGGACTCGCATACGGGTCGTCCTGGAAACTTCCCACTCATCCCGTAAAATATCACTTTCGGAACTGGTTACGTAAATTATTATTAATGGTAGGCAACCATGCTCGAGTCGGATCGCCGGAAATTGAAATGCTTCGAGTGAGGTTTATCACTCATACTTGCAGATTAATTCACTCAAATAGGGTCTAATTTGATTTGCAATTTAACATATAAAAAAATATATTAATTTTAATAAGCCAATGAAGAAGATTTGAATTAAAAATCTTTAATGGTAGGCAACCAATAATACACCAGTAGTGCAATTACTTTACAAATTTAAAACTAGGAAAAGTAGAGGTGACTGTTCTTACCTTAACTCAAATATACTTTGGAAGCATGGAAATAGATTGAACCATGGTGAGGATTCCATAAAGGATTTTGATTATGTCATACTGTAATCTAATCTCGTTAGGGTTGCCACCTTAGACCCAGGTCTCATTTAAATTCGCAATTTTGATTATTGAAATCGCACAACAGCCAAACGCCTTGTCCCGATTTTGGCGATCATAACGTGGAAAATTTAGTGCAATTTGAAATGTCAAAATTACAAGTCCTGAGATTAAAAATTGCGATTTTGATTTCTTAAATTGCACAACTTCGCGTTCTTCGATTTTGATTTTAAAAATTTTCAAGTTTTAGAACTTTCTCAAAGAAGTATTCGGTCGGGTCCATGGTTGTTGTGTATACGTCTGACATTATTAATTTATTCATTTGTTCATTTACTCATCCCAAAAATTAAAAATATTCGATGTGACTGAATGGCTCATGCCGAAGTCAAAAAAAAAACTTTCTTGTAAAATTTCCTTCTGCAATTCGAGTTTTACAAAGACTACTAATTTAAATGATCGCGTTTTTCGGTTTTGCTAAAAAAAATCTGCAATTTGAGTTTTACAAAGACTACAATTTCAAATTTGATATCAATTAAGGTAAACGTAAGTGATTGTAAAATATTGATATTTAATACGAATAGTTCGTGACTGATTTTTTTTTAACCCGAATTCCTTCCATAAAAATAATTGAGAATATTAGGAGACATTTGTTTCGTTCCGTAACGATATTGATTAAATGATTTACTGGCGATGACTTATATTTTTGTAGCTAATTATCCGGAAACTGACAGGAAAAGCAAACCCTTACTCGGCACATTTCTTGTGTAAACATTTACAACGTATATAATATAAATTTATCATTTCGTGCACGATTGGAAATATCCGAAATGGATATTAAACGTGAACCAAACACAACGCAGATGGTTTGTAGCTGCAAATAATATTTTTCCATCTTAAATATTCAAGGCTAAAAATTAACTTCAGTAAGACACCCGGTATATAAACTATCCAAACGATCATAAAAAAAAATAGAATGGCTCAAGTTTTGATGTTTTGTTGACATTATTAATTGATTTGCATATAACGCGGACGGCGTATGCAAATCTAAAATTGATTTTACGGTTTGGCAATAGTTTGCATTCCAAAATGCAAATTAATCGTAAGTGCATAAGGTAAAGTAAAATGTGACGAATGCTTAAATTAATTAATATTAATATATTTGTGCTTTAAAAAATATTCAATTCCTAATAATATAGATGTTGTTTACATATTATGCAAGAATTTAACAATTTCCGTGAAATAATTAATTTTAATTGATGAAATTATTATTAATATCTAACTTCGCGATTGTAATTTGTACCACAATTTAATTACAAACTCGACGTTCGTTATTTTTACCCGGAGCATCAAAATAAGTTTCACCGAAATTAATCTAACGATGAGGTGAGGTAAATTTGAGTTGAAGAAAAAAAAATACACTCGGTCCGTAATTTTAACAAAACTTACTCCGATACTTAAGTTCGGAATTTAAACAGGCGAAATTAAATTGCCGAAGTTTGAGATTCGCCGTATTGTATTTATTATGTGTACAGCAACTTAAACTTTCTGCATGCAAAACAATATTAAAATAATAATAATGCGTTTATTTACAAATCGTTTTGGCACGTTAAATTTAACGAAACTGTAGTCATACGGTAATAGTGTTTTATTTATTTATCAATACAAGTATAACTACAAGTGGTGTTTTTTTTAAGCGTTTTTCTCAGTTACGAAGTACGAGAAAGTATTGTGATCGTGATTTAAAAAAAAAAAAATTTTTTTTTACGGAAATATCCGTTTTGGGGTCCCTGGATGCCATTTCAACAATTTCTGGAAAAAAAAAAATTGTGTCTGTGCGTGTGTCTGTCTGTATCTCAAAAATTAATTGTGAAACTGATCTTGTTTTAATGTAATGTTAATAAAAGCATTTGATCAATGTCGTAGTTCTGTTTCAATTAACTCAACCGTTGATCAAAAAAAAAAATAAATAAAAAAGCTAGGCGATCAATGACACTGCGCTTCTAATTGGGCTTTTATTTAATAACAAAAGTAAAGTGCCGAAGTGATAGGGCCGTAATTAGAGGGCATTTTTAAAGCTAGTGTCGCCGGCGTCGGAGCAATTAGCGCAAATAAGCTTGTAAATTGGCGCACTTTAATTTCCTTTCGCCTTTTTAACGAACGTGTAATTAATTTTTTTACGCAGTCCGCTTCAAACTACCAATTCATCCTCCGTTTTGAGCTTAATTGTAAGACCAAAGTTGCATAGAAAATAAATTATTTCGTTCATTTGTAGGACTGGTAAGCAGTCTAGGTTTATAGTTTCAACCCTTACCTAACGAATTCGTGTCAACAAAACATATTCCGAGTTTTACTTTTAAGACGGAAGGTTTATTAAAAAGAATTATTTTGTTCATCTGCAGCCCTGGCAAGCTTTTAAGTTTACATGCTTCTAAATTTTTTAATTACAATTTGCGACAACAAAAAAACATTTCCGTAAGATCGAATCCACGTATTCGCGACAATAAAAATATTCTCGTAAGATCTAACGGCGAGCGCCTGGTATAAATGTTAAAGTTCCCGGCGCTACCACCAAGATGCCACTTTATAAACGAACGAAAATCGTACGTCTTGGTTATCAGGTAGTAGAAAAGGATACCAATATTATTTGAATGTTCCGAACTTGGTTCGTAAACCTCCCTTATTCATGAATAGGTCTATAGTTCATTATTTTATAATTTCATATTCTTCACTTGAATTAAGTATGTATACGTAACTGAACTAAACACATGAACACATACATTTCCTAACAAAAATTGACATATTAATAAATAACTAAACTGAACACACGAACACATAAAAAATATAAATCGTCATAAATTCCACACTGGCGCCATCTATTCTCACGCACCAAACTAAATTCACTTATCGCTCATTTCCATATGCAGTATTCCCCAATATCTTTCGAGCAAATGGCGTCGACATTTATTACAATGTCAACCTTAAATTCCGCACAGGCCATAGAACACCCTCGGCCCTAAACATTACGACCGCATTGTGATCCGAACTGCGGCGGGCTATTGATTCAAATAATCACTCTCTCGCATTCCTCCCTAAAAGGGCCAATTGTTATTCATTACGATAACGTACACAATAAATCAGATTCGCTCACTTCGGCCACATTTCAATTTCCATCGTCGCAATTTACGAACGCCCACGTCAGAATTTACATAATCCCCGCATCTGCCCATTTTTTTTTTCACCAATAGATTGCGTCGATAGATTATGAATTTTGCGTGATTAATTTTGCGCTCTGATTTAATAAAGTGGATTAATACAGTTTGGTATCAATTTCAAAGGTTTTAGTATCAATGAAAGATTTCAGGAAAGTGTATGGTATGAAAGGAATTGGAATATGGAATGATGGTGTAATTTAGGATGCGCGGAAAGGGATGTTAAGTAATGGTATTATTTCTATGCCATCTATTGGCAGGATGGACCACAGCAAAACTTAAATCAAGTTGACTGATTTATTGTCTGCACTGCAAATAGAAATTAAAATTCAACATGGATTACACCATGTACAAGTTTTTTTTTTGACTTAGGCATGAGCCATTCAGTCACATCGAATATATTTAATTTTTGGGATGAGTAAATGAACAAATGAATAAATGAATAATGTCAGACGTACACACTGAATACTTCTCGATCCCCGAAAAATCTTTCGGCCGGGCTGGGAATCGAACTCACACGGCACGCGGTGCAACCGGCACTAGAGCTCGCCTGTACCCACTACACCATGTACAAGTTGATGAAAAAAAAAAAAACGTACTCCTCTAATTTTATGACTAAATTTTCTAGCTATAGGAACACCATAAAATTGCGAACGATTCATTTATTAATGCATTAAGGGAAACTTAAAAAAGGAGATACAAGAAAAAATTGCATAAAATAAAACTATTAAATCTAGAATATGACATTTACGTAATAAATAATATCGTTGCATGCACACATTCAATCTTCAGTCAAAACTAAGAGAACTGTCGAGAAATATCACTGGGTGGATGCAATAAAAGGACGGGAAATCGTAAAGATAATTGGATTCGTTTGTGCATGGTGCATGTAAATACACCGATTGTTTATTTAAGTTTCTGAAGTTTACTTTTAAAACTTCATCCCCGATGAAGCGAATGAAATATTAACAAGTCCCGAAGGAAATGATATTCATGTCAATATTCAACTATCTTTCGTTCGTTTCGGAAGTACAAACGGATATTAAATAAAAATGGTGCATGCATAAACTTCCAAATACATAAAGCTGACAACTGGAAACTAATACTGACTTCTAGAGTATATACAGAAAATCTTAAGACCGAAAGGGGTTGAATATTCTTGCCGAGTATACGATATTTCTATAGCGTATAAAGGATTGTATTCGTGCAACAGAAAATAGAAAAAACTATAGATTGCATTCGAAATGATTTCCTGAAGAAACCACTGGTTCGATTCGGGGTTTGTATACGTAACTGTAAAGATCTCATCAAGGCCCTTCAAAAAATGTAGAAATGTCAAGTCCGTTTATTTTTATTATTTTTTGCGCTCGAAATTGAAAAAGAGAAATTTTTAAAAATTCGTAACTCTACTGAAAATTGCTACACATTCAAAAACCAAAATTATTTTGAAAGATCGACGTCTTGTGAATTGACGTGAATTTTTGTAGAATTTTATTCTTACGTTTAAAATTGATTTTTAATATTTTGCGCTCGAGTGTTCTTCATTGAAAAAGAGACATTTTCAAAAATTCGTAACTCGACTGAAAATAGTTGCACATTCAAAAACCGAAATTATTTTGAAAGATCGACGTCTTGTGAATTGAAGTGAAGTTTTGTAGAATTTTATTCTCGCGTTGGAAATTGATTTTTAATTTTTTGCGCTCGAGTGTTCTTCTTGAAAAAGAGAAATTTTCAAAAATTCGTAACTCGACTGAAAATTGTTGTACGTTCAAAAACCAAAAATATTTTGAAAGATCGACGTCTTGTGAATTGAAGTAAATTTTTGTAGAATTTTATTTCCGTGTTTCAAATTAATTTTTACTTTTTTGCGCTCGAGTGTTCTTCATTGAAAAAGAGAAATATTCAAAAATTCGTAACTCGACTGAAAATTGTTGCACGTTCAAAAACTAAAATGATTTTGAAAGATTGACGTCTTGTGAATCGAAGAGAATTTTTGTAGAATTTTATTCCCGCGTGTGAAATTAATTTTTAATTTTTTGCGCTCGGGTGTTCGTCATTGAAAAAGAGAAATTTTCAAAATTTTCGACTGAAAATAGTTGCACATTCAAAAACCGAAATTATTTTGAAAGATCGACGTCTTGTGAATTGAAGTGAATTTTTGTAGAATTTTATTCTCGCGTTTGAAATTGATTTTTAATTTTTTGCGCTCGAGTGTTCTTCTTGAAAAAGAGAAATTTTCAAAAATTCGTAACTCAACTGAAAATTGTTGTACGTTCAAAAACCAAAATTATTTTGAAAGATCGACGTCTTTTTAATTGAAGTGAATTTTTGTAGAATTTTATTCCCGCGTTTAAAATTAATTTTTAATTTTTTGCGCTCGAGTGTTCGTCATTGAAAAAGAGAAATTTTCAAAATTTTCGACTTAAAATTGTTACACAGTCAAAAACCAAAAGTATTTTGAAAGATTGACGTCTTGTGAGTTTAAATGAATTTTTGTAGAATTTTATTCTTACGTTTAAAATTAATTTTTAATTTTTTGCGCTCGAGTGTTCGTCATTGAAAAAAAAAAATTTCAAAAATTCGTAACTCGACTAAAAATTGTTGCACAGTCAAAAACCAAAACTATTTTGGAAGATTGACGTCTTGTGAATTAACGTGAATTTTTGTAGAGTGTCTACACAGTGCCTACGGCCGTTCAAAAGTCTATAAAAAAAAATTCGAAAATTTTCTGACGTCCTTTGCTATTTCAAAAGCGTAAATTTTAAAACGGCAATCGATTTTTCTCGTTCTTCTAATAAAACAGAATTTGATCGAAGCATAAGCTACATGGATTTGTTTCAATTTTGCAGCATTTATTTTTACATTTTTTTCATCGACATTCAAAAACGTAATTTTACGATTGAAAACTTACTTAAAAAATTAATGACAATGTGTTATCATATTATTATATAAATACCGGAGCTCAATGAGTTTTAAATGAATTTTGAAAGTTTCAATTTTGTTGCATTGTTTTTTAATTTTTTAAATCGGCTTGAGAAATACGCAATTTTACGATTGAAAACCTGTGTTTACGTGTGATTATTTCGAAAGTTAGTGATAATGTTTTATCATATTTTTATAGAAATATGAAGCTCGATGAGTTTTTAGTGAATTTTGAAGGTTTCAAGTTTCTAGCATTTTTTTTTAATTTTCATCATCGACTTAAAAATTGCAAAATTTTTCGATTGAAAAAAATGTTCTTTCGAAGGATTATTTCAAAAAGTAGGGCTAAGTTGTTATCATATTTTTACTGAAACGTACAGCTCCGTGTGTTTTGAGTAAATTTTAAAAAACAGCGATTGTTTTCCATGTTTACACTCATTTGAAAAATACGTTATTATTCTATTGAAAAACTGCGTTTGCGTGTGATTATTTCGAAGATTAGAAATATTTTGTTTGAAGCATAAAAATGAATCCATTTTAAATCATTTTAAAAATTTCTTTTTAAATTTTTTTCATCGACATTTAAAATATTCGACTTTAAGATTAAAAAACTTTCAAAAATTTGGAATAACGTGTAATCATATTTTTATAGAAACATAAAGTTCAATGGGTTTTAAGTAAATTTTGAAAGTTTCAAGATTGTGGCATTTGTTTTTTAATTTTTTTTCATCGATTTGAAAAATGCGTAATTTTTCGATTTAAAAAACTGTGCTTACGTGTTATTATTTCGAGAATGAGGGATGAGTTGTTGACATGTTTTATTGTAACGTGAAGGTAAATAGGTTCTGAGTCAATTTTAAAAGTTTCAAGTTTATGTTATTCCTGCGTTTCAAATATTTTTTTAATTTTTTGCGCTTGTCTGTTCGTCATTGAAATAGAGAAATTTTCAAAAATTCGTAACTCGACTGAAAATTATTGCACATTCAAAAACCAAAATTATTTTGAAAGATCGACGTCTTGTTAATTGAAGTGAATTTTTGTAGAATTTTATTTCCGCGTTTCAAATTAATTTTTAATTTTTTGCGCTCGAGTGTTCTTCATTGAAAAAGAGAAATTTTCAAATATTCGTAACTCGACTGAAAATTGTTGCACCTTCAAAAACCAAAATTATTTTGAAAGATCAACGTCTTGTGAATTAACGTGAATTTTTGTAGAATTTTATTCTTGCGTTTCAAATTGATTTTTAATTTTTTGCGCTCGAGTGTTCTTCATTGAAAAAAAGAAATTTTCAAAAATTCGTAATTCGACTGAAAATAGTTGCACATTCAAAAACCAAAATTATTTTGAAAGATAGACGTCTTGTGAATTAATGTAAATTTTTGTAGAATTTTGTTCCTGCGTTTGAAATTAATTTTTAATTTTTTGCGCTCGAGTGTTCTTCATTGAAAAAGATAAATTTTCAAAAATTCGCAACTCAACTGAAAATTATTTCACATTCAAAAACCAAAATTATTTTGAAAGATCAACGTCTTGTGAATTAACGTGAATTTTTGTAGAATTTTATTCTTGCGTTTCAAATTAATTTTTAATTTTTTGCGCTCGAGTGTTCTTCATTGAAAAAAAGAAATTTTCAAAAATTCGTAACTCGACTGAAAATAGTTGCACAGTCAAAAACCAAAATTATTTTGAAAGATCGACGTCTTGTGAAATTACGTGAATTTTTGTAGAATTTTATTCCCGCGTTTCAAATTAATTTTTAATTTTTTGCGCTCGAGTGTTCGTTATTGAAAAAGAGAAATATTCAAAAATTCGTTACTCGACTGAAAATTGTTGCACGTTTAAAAACCGAAATTATTTTGAAAGATCGACGTCTTGTTAATTGAAGTGAATTTTTGTAGAATTTTATTCCTGAGTATTCGAGTGTTCTTGGTTGAAAAAACTGAAAATTGTTGCACATTGAAAAAACTAAAATGATAAATTTTACAAATAGAAATTACAACGTCACACGCTCGAAACATGCTAATTAATCACCACCAAGATGGCCGTGTAGTTCTGGCGGTCAGCTCAAGGGTATGCTTAATTACACCCTGGTCTTGCTGACGTCGTCGCAAGGGTGTGCACATTATGTCCGTGCCCTTGATGTGTACACACATTACGAAATCCATCCTCTATGCGCCGCGATTTTCTAACTATTACCCCCCAATTGAGGTTAGGTTTTGCGTGCCGCTAATGGGCGTAAAGGTTACATTAAAGCCCGTCCAGAAAAGGCACTTTAATTTTATTTTGCCGTTTTCCGTACGGTTATCGCCGGTGCTTAAGAATTCAATAAACGAAGTTTCGTACATTGTTTTCGAAGTTCGGATTAACTTTAACACTAAATGTGCATGATAATCAAGGGAGGCTTCGTGCCCTAAGCAATTTTTGGTAGTTTTTGTTTTTATTAAATTCGGGAGGTAAAATAATTCGTGTTTATTTTAGTCATTTGTGCCTTAAACGGCTATTTAAATCCCTTATGCTATACCGGGTGTCTCATTGAAGTGCCAAAGGAACTTTTTGGACCTTAAATATTTAAGATAGGGCGACCAGATGGTCGCAGCACTTAGACCATTCGTTGGTCCTTTGTGCCGAAATATATAAGATAGAGAAGTACGTGTTTATTTTAGTCATTTGTGCCCTAAAAGGCTATTTAGGAGGAAAATGCTATACCGGATATCTCATTGAAGCATCAAAGTAACTTTTTGAGCCCTAAATATTCAAGATAGAAAAATACGATTTATATAAAAGTTGTAGATAATTATCAACTCTATAATCGGAAAATATTTTTTTATGTATACAGGGTATACGCGCCAACGTCTTTCTGTTATAAATCTGCAAAAAATAAAATAAATAAACAAACAAATAAATAAATAAACCGCCGTTTCTCAGCTACACATTGTATGCAGTGTAAAAGAAATAGCGCCACGGCGCGAACGTGTTAATTGTAAATTAAATTTTCAATTTTGTACGATAACTCTAATGATGAATTTTTAGTGATAACGAATTAGTTAAAAGTTGTAATTGGATTAGTGCCATAATCAACGGCGTCAAAGTGTTTTCATAACTGATGAAGAAGTCTCGGCGATGCTCGGGGAGAAGTTTAAAATTTAAAATGCAATTTATCCCCTTCGCAACCTCGGGGTGATAATAGAATTTTTCGCGCAGGGCTCTCCGGTCTTTTAATCTAAATTTAACGAATTCATACCTAAAGTAAATAAAGAAGATTGTGCCGTATTAGTCTTTTAAATTTTATATCACACTAAACTCAATTCGAACAGATTTATGAAGTTAAGTATGCAGTATAAAAATATTTCATACACAAGTTGTATCAGATGGTATTCTCAGCATGACCTTGAATAACGCATTCATAGATCACGTGAAAAATCTTAATGCCGAAAAATATCAGAGATTACTCGTAGGTGAAATAATTCGGTCCGAACGAAATATTTTTACAAACAACTACGAATGGTTATGGTTTCAGCATGATGGAGCAGCTGCTCGTTTTGGTCTAATTAGTTGTGGTTTAAACATATTAAATTTTTTAATCATAGTTATACCCGTATAATAATCACAGTGGTTGTGAGTGATCATTTGCTGCATTTAACAAAAAAATAAAAATAACATTTATTCAATTTTACAATTAACTTAGAGAGACAATACATTTATTGAAACACTTTTACAAATAACCTCAACAGGCAACTGACCAGAGGTCTTTCAGCCTCAATTAACTTATTTAAGTAATACCGAATAGATCTATTATAAATCGTAAAGCCAATTGTCTTTAATGTGGTTTATTCTGCACAATAAAGCAAATAAATATAACCGGTTTAGTAAACGTCAATGTTATGTAACAATTATTTTTTTTTAAGTAATTTTCGCCATTACTTGTTATGATAAAACGGTATCATGAAGTTCAATACGGAGTGGACATATTTTGTAATAATAAAAATGAATTTGTTAATAATTTAAAATCGTGTTTGTTATAAGTTTATTTGTTCATTTCGTATAACTTATTACTTTGGTATTATAAGTTTGTTGATAGTATTATATTTATTTTTTTATTTTTATTTTCACTTTTATTTTTATTTTTATATAGAATCATCCTCTTTACTTTGTATTTTTCCTTTGTAATTAGGCTTCGGCCTGTTAAGGAAATAAATATTATTATTATTATTATTATTATAATAGATCTATTATAAATTGTGAAGCCAATCCTTTTTGAAGTGGTTTATATTGCACTAAATAAAGTGAATTCAGGAAGAACGCAAATTGAGGAAACGTGCTTGTGCATATTTCCAGAAGTTCCATATATTTTTATTGGATGCACATTCCTCGGTGGGAAAAATATCTCGCAATTTTGTGTGCACAGCGGCCCTACCCCGTTCGTGTTATATTTATGAATATTAGTGATTTTATTTATGGCACCGCACGGTTTTATGAAACCTTAAAAAGTATACCGAAATAAATAAAAGGAAGTGGAACGAAGTGGATTATAAATATCTACGACTCCACTTCTTCGATTCGGTGGTATATTTAATCACTTAGAGATATTGATCCTTTATTATTATTAAGAATAGCAATATGAAATAACGGGTGTCCAAAAATGATTGCAGTTGAAAGTCGATTCTTACTTCACACAATACTAGAGTATTTTTTTTTATTACTATTGTGTATCATTCTATGTATAAAGAAGTTTCCGTTTAATAATAAAATAAATCAATAAAATAAATAAATAAATATTATTAAATTTGACATTTGACATGGCAGTTTGAACATTCCATTTATTTGTTTTTACTTTTGTTATTTTTTTATCCGTTAAAATCAGTGTATATGTATGTGGCAAAATATTCTTAATTTGAAGTTCAGAAATCATCTCAAAAATGATGAATTTTATAAAAGGAATTATTTCTAAAAAAAATTCTTAGAATTAGAATTACAGGATGTTCATTTTATTATGGAAATTTGGTAGCGTTACCTGCTATATTTTTACATTTTTCTAATTCTTAGAATTTTTTTTTTCATAAAACGCATAATTTTTAAGTTATGAGGAAGTTAAAAGTAACATCCTGTATATTTTTACATTTTTTAATTCTTAGAATTTTTTGTAAGAATTTTTTTTTATATAAAACACATAATTTTTAAGTTATGATCAAAATGATTCCTACGAAAAATTCTTAGAATTAGAATCACAGGTTGTTCATTGTATTATGGAAATTCGGTAACCTTACCTTTTTTCAAGACTTTTTTTTAGAATTAAGAAACATTTTTTTTATAAAACGAATCATTTTTAAGTTATGAACAAAATGATTTCCACAAAAAATTCTTGAAATTAGAATCGCAGGATGTTCATTTTATTATGGAAATTTGCTAGCCTAACTTTTTTTAAAAGGAGCACCCTGTATATTTTGACATTTTTTAATTCTTAGAATTTTTTTTTTATATAAAACACATAATTTTTAAGTTATGATCAAAATGATTCCTACGAAAAATTCTTAGAATTAGAATCACAGGTTGTTCATTTTATTATGGAAATTTGGTAACCTTACCTTTTTTCAAGACTTTTTTTTTTTAATTAAGAAACATTTTTTTATAAAACGAATTATTTTTAAGTTATGAACAAAATGGTTTCCACAAAAAATTCTTGAAATTAGAATCGCAGGATGTTCATTTTATTATGGAAATTTGGTATCCTAACCTTTTTTAAAAGGAACACCCTGTATATTTTGACATTTTTTAATTCTTAGAATTTTTTTTTATATAAAACACATAATTTTTAACAAAAAATTCTTGGAATTATAGTTACAAGATGTTACTTTTATTATGGAAATTTGGTAGCCTTACCTTTTTCAAAACACCCTGTATATTTTTACATTTGTTAATTCGTAGTATTTTTTGTAAGAATCATTTTTTATAAAACGCATCATTTTCAAGTTATAAGCAACATGATGTCTACAAAAAAATTCTCAGAATTAGAAAATATAAAAATATCCAGGCTGTTCTATTTGAAAAAGGAAAGGTTACCAAGTTTCCATAATATAAATAAATACCCTGTATGTTAAGCCTATAGCGGGGATGCGCCGTCTTGCTGAAACCATATGGTATTACATGGAAGGTCAAGATCATTGTTGTTTGACAAAATTGCTACGAGCGCTGGAACAAGGTAATTTTGCAAAAACTCTAAATATAAAGTTTTCACCTTCAGTTGTCATTTACTCGAAAAATTTCTTATGTCAGATGGCAATATTTTTATACTGCCAGTTCGACAATGAAAAGATCTCTCAAAATCAACAACAAAAACACGAGGTTGCCATTTAAAAACAAAATGGCGGACGTCATTACTCAAAAACAAATCTGAAAATCGACTTTCACGCAAAAATGTGTATTTTAATAAAAGAAAATCGACATGTTCCAGGATTTTTTCCAAAAATATTTTATTTCGGTTTTACTGAATTTATTCCATACTTTAGGCGCGCACTGTATAAATCAGTGCCTTTTTCCATGGTGTATATAATAATTAGATGCAATATGAAAATATTGATGTTGAATTTAATTAGATACGTAATTAAGAATTCAAAGCACGCTCTCGAGTTTTCCGAAGGCGTAAATATTTAAGCAGTGAAAGTTGATTGTTTTAATTTTAAACGATGTATAAAAAAGTTAACTTTCTCCGATTTGATGGTAGAGAATGGGTTTTCTGTGATTTTTTTTTGTAATTATTGATTTTTATTTTCTCCGTGAAAAGCACGGAAAAGTACGTTGATAGTGGAAATTGAAAAAAATGTTTTAACAAAAATATTCGTTTTGAGGTTCTAGAGACGACTCCCACAATTTTTGGATTGTTTATCTGTGTATTTTGTTTGTGTGCGTCCGAGTCTCTGTTTTTGTGTCTGTATGTCTGTATGCTGTGTGTCTGTGTGTCTTAAAAAAACACTAAATATGTTTAAATAAACTTTAAACATAAGCCTTATTTTCAAATTTGAAGAACTAAAAACCTTTTTGTAAAATTCTCTAAACCGAAAGTGGGTGTTTACCTAAACAGTCTAGTTTTTTTTTTTATTGTGAATTTTAGAAATCTCCATATAAGAGATTAATATTGTAAAGAAATGAGCATATTTTGTTAATAAATGCATTTCATAAATTCTTCGATTTTCGCCAATTAATTAAAAGCATTCTCAAAAAGTTCCTGAATTTTTAGGGTGGCAAACCTTTTGGGACGTAATTGCTTCAGATTTCTTGGAATGGAATTTCCTGCCATGAAAATATCTCGGATTTTAACAGTAATATAGATTTTTTTCCAAATATTCCTAAGTTGGCAACCATTGCGGGGCGTAATTATTCCAGATTTCTTAAGATGTCGACATCTAAACAAGTTTTATGAATTTTATTACAAAATAATAATAAAATTCTGGAGCAGCCTCAACCATCGCAAAATGAGATTAATTTACCGCACTTTGCTAAAATGTAAATTTTTGACGTTTTCGTTCAATTCGTTCTCGTAAATTAAACTGAAAACCAGTTGGATATTTTTTTTAGATTTATTGAGCACCATAAACTGGCTTGAATAAGTTTTTAATTTTCTGCATAATAGATCCGTTAAAAAAAATCGCAGATTCCCAAAAAGTGCGTAACTCTTCTTAATCAATTAACTTTGATATTATAGATCTTAACGAGTTTTATTCTTTTGGAATGTAGATGTAAAATGTAGTCATCTCCAAGGATTGTTTCAATAACAAATTTGTTTATTTATTTATCTCTTCGGAAGACTCAAATTGTAGAGGATGCACATCCGGTAGCTCCTCGATGCGTTCCGAGTGACTTTAAAATCGTTTTTCTCCAATTTTAAGGCCCATTTGAAATTTTTTTGTATACCTTCGTGCACAAATACAATGAGCGGACATTTCTCGATCAAAAAAATGTTCCTCCCGGGCGAGGAATCGAATACACTCGATTTGGGATCCTGCGGGCATGTGCTCGCGTTCTTACGCACTACACCACCAAGCCGCTCTACTCGGCGAGCTTAATTAATTTAAATGTAATAACTGAAAACACCCATTAAAGAGATCATTTCACTGAAACGGATCACGAGGCAATAATCCATCTGCATTTATTAATGTTCAACACTTTAAATCCCAAAACTAACAGGACTATAACGAACGCAAAAAAGATGTAAAAACAAGCTTTTTGTTTTACAACTGGAATAAAGTTGTACAATATTTTATTTTTGTTGCAGACTGTGTCCGTTACGGTCTCCGTCCTGACTCTGACATTTATCTCGGTGGACCGATGGTACGCAATATGTTTCCCCCTCAAGTTCAAATCGACCACGGGAAGGGCAAAAACAGCAATTGCCGTAATATGGTTGGTGGCCCTTATATTCGGTAAGTATTCTTTTTTTTTATTTTCTCGTAAGAGTTCCAGATTAATTTGCTACCCTTCAAAAGAAAAATGTGTGCACTTGTACTTCTTCTCTAGTTGATTATGAGTTAATTAGTTGTAATTTATACTCTTCCCTTACTCATATAAAAAAATAACTGGGATTTAGGTGTGCATTTATACCTCTTTGCTATTTGGTTTGAGTTAATTAGTTGTAATTTGTCTGAGGTTACAATTGTGTACAGTGGTGCCATCGTGAAATTTCTTGCCCGACACGGTAATGCTTTTGTTGGCTATTAACTGGGAATTGTATTACTCGGGTTTCGGAGTTTCACGCTTACCAGAAGAAGTGGCTAACGTTTAACAGCTGCGGACGTTTATTATCATAACGCAATTACAACAACCTACTTTTTTTAAATCTAATGTTTCATAAGGGTATTTACAAGCGGAATATTTTAAACTTTAATTATGTGCATTAAAAATGTTAATTAAAAAAAATGTGTGCCTTCCTACGAAATACAAAAATTATTGGATTTAGAGAATGCGTATGTGTTCTGGCGAGACCGCGAATTATACAGGGCTTTTAAACTCTGAGCATATGATTGTTAATGCCTATGTTCAATCGTAAAATAATCACATTATAATAGGTAGGTAATCATACTTACTCAGTATTGTCAGAATTGTGTTATTATAAATCTATTACACCACCGAAGAAAGAATACAAATAATTAATTGGTGTAAAAGTGGGAACAGCACTTGCAACAATTTTTCACCAAATTTTGAGATAATCACACGATAACGCAGCTAGTACTCTTTTCAACGGTTAGAAAAAATATAGAACCTTATTAATATGTACTCCCCTTTAGGTTATCAATACAAAGCTTGTTAATAATCAAACCTCGGCCAGAGTCTAGTTACGGCACTGTTTGCACCCGATAACACCACGTGTCGCAGATAAAATCTCGTTATAATATTCACGACGTGTACGTAATGAATAATACTTTGTATGAAGCGTCATATCACATAAGCCGTAAACGCGTTAAGTTGCAATAAAAATGTATAAGAATCCGGATTGAGTATCTACATAAAATGTTGACGTTTTGCCGACGATGTATTCATCAAAGCAACGAATATTGACAAGTGGGAATTTCTCTTCCCCCGGCAAAACTTTCGAATCCTTTACAAATTGACGAGTCGTGAAATATGTATTGAGTTCGTAGTTATGGCTAGTTTAAATGTTCGTACGTTACATAAATCTCTTAGATGAAATATTTCATTGTTGAATGAATTTGATGTTTGGATAAAATATTTCCTTGTTGAATGTATCATGTGAGCCACAACATTTTGATTCAGAGTTAGCTGTGAGATAAATAAGGGACGAGACTAGATTAGTTCAATTGAATTAGATTTAAAAAAAAATGAATTAATCTCAGACATCTTTTCTCTCTCTCTCTCTCTCTCTCTCTCTCTCTCTCTCAGGCACGACCAACGCGACAACAAAATTTATCAGCTCTGACCTTACCATAGATATTGTTAAAATTTAATGAATTAATTTACATGTTGTTTTCCTTGTTGAATGTACCATAGATAAAATACATTTATTGAGACAATTTTACAATTGCCCAGAGGTCTTTCAGCCAGTACAATAGATTTTGTTAAAACTTAATGAACTGATTTATATGAATAGATACGAAAATATTGGAAGCCTTGGAAATGCGGACAAATAATATTATGGACGTAGCACGTTATCAATAAAATAGTAATAAAAGCGAGTTCGACAAAAGAGACTGAGAAATCGTGAACGGCGTGAGAATCGGGAAAATTTATTTTTTTTGCGGAATATTCCAGAAAACGGGAAATGCTGACAACAACTGGTCATGAATGTCGGATGTCCTCCGATTGACATCAATAAAATACCTATTAGCATAATTCAGTAACAAATACAAAAGGAAAACCTACAAATTACATGTTTACAATACGATGTGTGTATTATTTTTATGTAAGAAGTCACAGCTGAATTTATATAAATATTTTCTGGACTTGAATTCACATTATTTGTTCATATATTCATAAACTAAAGTTATGCGTTCAGAGTGACCGCCCGGCAAGTGTGAGTCCACTGGTTCGATTCCCGTCCGTATCCATATTTTTATTGTCAAAAATATGTTATCTCTAAGCATATTGGAAATTTTGAAGCAAATTCTGCGAGCGATAAATTTTTTAGAATTTTTTTTAATCAAGTGGTGCACATTTCACTCACTCAAATTCGAGTTCATAGTGCCGCCATTTTGTTTACAAGCAAGGTGCGTCAATTATTTTTTGGTATGTCAAAAATATGTTATTTCTAAGCAAATTTGGAAATTTTTAAGCAATTTCCGCAGGCGATAAATTTTTTAGAATTTTTTTAATCAAGTGGTGCACATTTCACTCACTCAAATTCGAGTTCATAGTGCCGCCATTTTGTTTACAAGCAAGGTGCGTCAGTTACCTTTTGGTATGTTAAAAATATGTTATTTCTAAGCAAATTTGGAAATTTTTAAGCAAATTCCGCAGGCGATAAATTTTTTAGAATTTTTTTAATCAAGTGGTGCACATTTCACTCACTCAAATTCGAGTTCATAGTGCCGCCATTTTGTTTACAAGCAAGGTGCGTCAATTATTTTTTGGTATGTCAAAAATATGTTATTTCTAAGCAAATTTGGAAATTTTTAAGCAAATTCCGCAGGCGATAAATTTTTTAGATTTTTTTTAATCAAGTGGTGCACATTTCACTCACTCAAATTCGAGTTCATAGTGCCGCCATTTTGTTTACAAGCAAGGTGCGTCAATTATTTTTTGGTATGTCAAAAATATGTTATTTCTAAGCAAATTTGGAAATTTTTAAGCAAATTCCGCAGGCGATAAATTTTTTAGAATTTTTTTTAATCAAGTGGTGCACATTTCACTCACTCAAATTCGAGTTCATAGTGCCGCCATTTTGTTTACAAGCAAGGTGCGTCAATTATTTTTTGGTATGTCAAAAATATGTTATTTCTAAGCAAATTTGGAAATTTTTAAGCAAATTCCGCAGGCGATAAATTTTTTAGAATTTTTTTAATCAAGTGGTGCACATTTCACTCACTCAAATTCGAGTTCATAGTGCCGCCATTTTGTTTACAAGCAAGGTGCGTCAATTGTTTTTTGGCATGTCAAAAATATGTTATTTCTAAGCAAATTTGGAAATTTTTAAGCAAATTCCGCAGGCGATAAATTTTTTAGAATTTTTTTAATCAAGTGGTGCACATTTCACTCACTCAAATTCGAGTTCATAGTGCCGCCATTTTGTTTACAAGCAAGGTGCGTCAGTTACCTTTTGGTATGTTAAAAATATGTTATTTCTAAGCAAATTTGGAAATTTTTAAGCAAATTCCGCAGGCGATAAATTTTTTAGATTTTTTTTAATCAAGTGGTGCACATTTCACTCACTCAAATTCGAGTTCATAGTGCCGCCATTTTGTTTACAGGCAAGGTGCGTCAGTTACCTTTTGGTATGTTAAAAATATGTTATTTTTAAGCAAATTTGGAAATTTTGAAGCAAATTCTGCGAGCGATAAATTTTTTAGAATTTTTTTAATCATGTGTTGCACCTTTCACTCACTCAAATTCGAGTTCATAGTGCTGCCATTTTGTTTACAGGCAAGGTGCGTCAGTTATCTTTTGGTATGTCAAAACTATGTTATGTCTTAGCAAATTTGGAAATTTTGAAGCAAATTCTGCAAGCGATAATTTTTTTAGAATTTTTTTAATCAAGTGATGCACATTTCACTCACTCAAATTCGAGTTCATAGTGTTGCCATTTTGTTTACAAGAAAGGTGCGTCAGTTACCTTTTGGTATGTTAAAAATATGTTATTTCTAAGCAAATTTGGAAATTTTGAAGCAAATTCTGCAAGCGATAAATTTTTTAGAATTTTTTTAATCAAGTGGTGCATATTTCAATCACTCAAATTCGAGTTCATAGTGCCGCCATTTTGTTTACAAGCAAGCTGCGTCAATTATCTTTTGGTATGTCAAAAATATGTTATCTTTAAGCAAATTTGAAAATTTTTGTTTACAAGAAAGGTGCGTCAGTTACCTTTTGGTATGTCAAAAATATGTTATTTCTAAGCAAATTTGGAAATTTTTAAGCAAATTCCGCAGGCGATAAATTTTTTAGAATTTTTTTAATCAAGTGGTGCACACTTCAATCACTCAAATTCGAGTTCATAGTGCTGCCATTTTGCTTACAAGCAAGGTGCGTCAGTTACCCTTTGGTATGTCAAAAATATGTTATCTCTAAGCAAATTTGGAAATTTTGAAGTAAATTCCGTTAGCGATAAATTTTTTAGAATTTTTTTAATCAAGTGTTGCACTTTTCACTCACTCAAATTCGAGTTCAGAGTGCTGCCATTTTGTGTCGAAGCAAGGTGCCTTAATAATTTAAAAAATCTGAAGGTAATTCGAAGTGCGATAATATTTAAAAAAAAATTTTAATCACGAGGTGCACATTTCAACTCTCAAATTCAAGTTCGGAGTGATGACATTTTGTTTCCAGGCGGATTGCGTCGATTATTTTCGTAATGGCCAACAAGAAATATTTTTCGAAATCCCACTAAATTCGATTATAAAAATCCCGTTTATTCCATCAAATCGAATGGCCTCATTTCTTAATAAATTAGAAAAACGAAAATTGCACGTTTAAAATAATTTCGCAGATCTTTATTTAGGTTACTGCGGCAAATTTTGTTTCGCCTGTAGCGGCTGTCAATAAAGATATATGTTGTTGTTAAAATTCAGCGGTATGTAGACGTGTCTTGCAAATATTTAACAAATTATAATTTTAATGAATTTCGAAGGAATTAATTTTAACGAGTTACCCTCGAATAGGCGGTAAATTAAGATGAGTCATTAATTTTATAACAACACAAATTAGCGTAATAAAACTTTACGTTTAAATCAAATCCCCCGCCCCCCCGTTCGTTTTTTCCGCAGCCAAAGAAAGAGGACTTATTAATCCCTCGGGCGCTTTCGGCAATTTGGGCTCGAAAAGACTAATGAGTTCATTAAGGTGTTTAAGGTTCGAAATGTATAATTAATCATTGTAAGTCGGTAAATTTTTTAGATTATCAATAATATTGTAATATACAGTAAATAGGTGAAATAGATTAAAACATATAATTTAATTAATTCGATTGAAATTTTTGTTGTACGTTTAACAATGTTTGGATGGTGAATTTATTCGTCACGAACAAGGAATTTATGTAATAATTTGTAACAAATTTCACCCTAATAAATACGGGATTAAATCTTCGCATAAAAAGCTTGAAAAAATTTACGTATTTTATCTCAACCGCCGTAATTTATATAAAGTATGTCACAAGAGGTGACGGCCGTCGTTTTTTTCGGTCTGTGTTAGAGAAGACCATCAAAAAGATGATATATAACCACTGATGTCCCCCTTTTATACAACGCACAGAAGCCAATGTCACACTTTCCCTTTACAATATACAAATTTTGTTTTTAGTCAGAAAATTTCAAGGAAGTTATTATGTGTGCGCGATAAATCGTATTGTATAAATGAGACGTAAAACATGAATATTCGTTTAAGGGGAGATTCTACTTTGTAAAGCCAAAAAATTGGAACTTTTTAAGACAGAATTTTCTTTGTAACATTAAACCGAACCTATTATTCGTCAAAATTTATTAATTAATGTTTTTATTTCAGTAGAAAAAATATTGTATTAGAAAATAACATAATGGCCATTTTTTTAATCGTTAAGATTTGATGAATTCTTTCGTAATTTGAGGATTTTAATGCCAATTGTACTATGGTGGATGCGCCGGGCACACGGGCAAATTTAAAACTTTAAATAAAAAGTTTATACATTTTGAGATAATTTCAAGTGAAAAGAGTCTTAAATTGTGAAAATTGTAAACATTTTGGTGGCTTGAAAAAAATATAAAAACAATTGCAATGGATTTGAAACTTTACAGGTTTACGCATAATACATGCTAAATTATGGTTTTATTAAAGCTTTAAATAAAAAATTCAAAAATTTTGGGATAATTTTAATTGAACAGAGCGTTAAATTGTGAAAATTGCAAAAATTTCGGTCGCTCGAAAAAAATATAAAAACAATTGCAATCGATCTGAAACTTTACAGGTTTACGCATAATACATGCAAAATTATGGTTTTATTAAAACTTTAAATAAAAACTTCATAAATTTTGGGATAATTTCATTTGAACAGAGCGTTAAATTGTGAAAATTGCAAAAATTTTGGTGGCTCGAAAAAAATATAAAAATAATTGCAATCGATTTGAAACTTTAAAGGTTTATGCATAATACATGCAAAATTATGGGTTTGTTAAAACTTTAAATAAAAATTTCAAAAATTTTGGAATAATTTTATTTGAACAGAGCGTTAAATTGTGAAAATTGCAAAAATTTTGGTGGCTCCAAAAAAATATAAAAATAATTGCAATCGATTTGAAACTTTACAGGTTTATGCATAATACATGCAAAATTATGGGTTTGTTAAAACTTTAAATAAAAATTTCAAAAATTTTGGAATAATTTTATTTGAACAGAGCGTTAAATTGTGAAAATTGCAAAAATTTTGGTGACTCGAAAAAAATATAAAAACAATTGCAATCGATTTGAAACTTTACAGGTTTATGCATAATACATGCAAAATTATGGGTTTGTTAAAACTTTAAATAAAAATTTCAAAACTTTTGGAATAATTTTATTTGAACGGAGCGTTAAATTGTGAAAATTGCAAAAAATTTGGTGACTCGAAAAAAATATAAAAACAATTGCAATCGATTTGAAACTTTACAGGTTTACGCATAATACATGCCAAATTATGGTTTTATTGAAACTTTAAATACAAATTTTATAAATTTTGGGATAATTTCATTTGAACAGAGCGTTAAATTGTGAAAATTGCAAAAATTTTGGTGACTCGAAAAAAATATAAAAATAATTGCAATCGATTTGAAACTTTAAAGGTTTATGCATAATACATGCAAAATTATGGGTTTGTTAAAACTTTAAATAAAAATTTCAAAAATTTTGGAATAATTTTATTTGAACAGAGCGTTAAATTGTGAAAATTGCAAAAATTTTGGTGGCTCCAAAAAAATATAAAAATAATTGCAATCGATTTGAAACTTTACAGGTTTATGCATAATACATGCAAAATTATGGGTTTGTTAAAACTTTAAATAAAAATTTCAAAAATTTTGGAATAATTTTATTTGAACAGAGCGTTAAATTGTGAAAATTGCAAAAATTTTGGTGGCTCGAAAAAAATATAAAAACAATTGCAATCGATTTGAAACTTTACAGGTTTATGCATAATACATGCAAAATTATGGGTTTGTTAAAACTTTAAATAAAAATTTCAAAAATTTTGGAATAATTTTATTTGAACGGAGCGTTAAATTGTGAAAATTGCAAAAAATTTGGTGACTCGAAAAAAATATAAAAACAATTGCAATCGATTTGAAACTTTACAGGTTTACGCATAATACATGCCAAATTATGGTTTTATTAAAACTTTAAATAAAACATTCATAAATTGTGGGATAATTTCATTTGAACAGAGCGTTGAATTGTGAAAATTGCAAAAATTTTGGTGGCTCGAAAAAAATATAAAAACAATTGCAATCGATTTGAAACTTTACAGGTTTACGCATAGTACATGCCAAATTATGGTTTTATTAAAACTTTAAATAAAAAATTCATAAATTGTGGGATAATTTCATTTGAACAGAGCGTTGAATTGTGAAAATTGCAAAAATTTTGGTGACACGAAAAAAATATAAAAACAATTGCAACCGATTTGAAACTTTACAGGTTTATGCATAATACATGCAAAATTATGGGTTTGTTAAAACTTTAAATAAAAATTTCAAAAATTTTGGAATAATTTTATTTGAACGGAGCGTTAAATTGTGAAAATTGCAAAAATTTTGGTGACTCGAAAAAAATATAAAAACAATTGCAATCGATTTGAAACTTTACAGGTTTACGCATAATACATGCCAAATTATGGTTTTATTAAAACTTTAAATAAAAAATTCATAAATTGTGGGATAATTTCATTTGAACAGAGCGTTAAATTGTGAAAATTGCAAAAATTTTGGTGGCTCGAAAAAAATATAAAAACAATTGCAATCGATTTGAAACTTTACAGGTTTACGCATAATACATGCTAAATTATGGTTTTATTGAAAATTTAAATACAAATTTTATAAATTTTGGGATAATTTCATTTGAACAGAGCGTTGAATTGTGAAAATTGCAAACATTTTGGTGGCTCGAAAAAAATATAAAAACAATTGCAATCGATTTGAAACTTTACAGGTTTACGCATAATACATACCAAATTGTGGTTTTTTTAAAACTTTAAATAAAAATTTCAAATTTTCGGGATAATTTCAATAAATTGTGAAAATTGCAAAAAATTTGATGACTCGAAAAAAATATAAAAACAATTGCAATCGATTTGAAACTTTACAGGTTTATGCATAATACATAGCAAATTATGGTTTTATTAAAATTTGAAATAAAAAATTCATAAATTTTGGGATAATTTCATTTGAACGGAGCGTTAAATTGTGAAAATTGCTAAAATTTTGTTGGCTCGAAAAAAATATAAAAACAATAGCAATCGATTTGAAACGTTACAGGTTTACGCAAAATATATACCAAATTATGGTTTTATTAAAACTTTAGATAAAATAATTTATAAATTTTGGGATAATTTTATTGTGAAAATTGTAATAATTTTGGTGACTGAATTTTTTTTTTAATCAAATGCCACCGAGTTAAAACATTGCCGATTTATTCAAAACTGATGCTCAAGTATAATTGTGTGATTTTTAAAAAGAATTTGCATAAATTTTTGGATAATTTGACATCAACAGAGCATAAAGTTTTGAAACTGTGATAATTTTGGCGGACCATGAAAAATATAAAAATATTTACCAGCGGTTTGAAACTTCACAGGTTTACTCATATTATATGTTAAATTATGAGTCTGCAAAAGCTTTTAATAACAATTTCATGTGAACAATTTTAATAATTTTTTTTTATTTTGGCGGCTCGAAAAAAATGTAAAAACGATTGACACCGATTTGAAACTTTACAAATTTATTGAAAATCGATGCTAAAATATGATTCTGTGTAATTTTCAATTGCATTTTACATACATTTTAGAATTATTTGACATCAACAGAGCATAAAGGAATAATTTTGATGGATCAAGAAAAATAAATAGTTATTGCAAATTCTACATTACACCATTGAGTTAATTACTTTGGTTCAGAAGCCAAGTTCCATGATTTATTATCTGCAGGCAAAACACTCTTTTTTAATAGAAAACGTTAAGAGTCAATAAAGTGGTTTTGGTGCCATAAAAAAATAAACAAAGGAGTTTAAGAGCCAATAAAATCCTTTGGTATTTTACTTACAAAAATTAAAGTGTGGAGTAGTAAATCGATTTGGCGCGTATTCTCAGTTAGTGAACTTTATGAACTTAATACATAATTACGTTACCAACAATAATTTATTATCGTTAGTTGACTTCGCCCGACCTCGCTTAAATTCTCGTAGCAAACATTCCTTTTCATGCCGAACGCCCTGTACTAATCACCAACCCCTTTTCTCGCATCTCATTACCATGATTAATAATTACTGCGACGTTGATATTTTCAACCCTATCATTACCCACGCTGCAATTATGTGAACTGCATTTATATTTTATACCAGCTTATTATTAACATATATATTATATGTTATGTAATTATGTTGAGTATAAATAAATATGAGACAACCTTACTTGTTGCAGAGGAAATAAATTAAAATAAATTTAATAATTATTACATATTATTGAGTGGAATTAGAAAATGTTTTGACCACCAATAATAATTATAATATTTCAATTCACGTATCGCGTTCGCAATTCAATTTGTATTCATTGGAAATCAAATTCGACACGGATAATAAAACGTGTGGTGCAAATGGAAATGACAGATGACGTCGATTCAATCATCGGGACGTAAAGTGGGCATTAGTCGCAGTCGATGTTTGCAAAACCATGTTGTGGCTCAAGTCCTTTCTATTTATTTATTCGAGTGTACATTTTTTTTATCGGTGCTAATCCAGAAAAAAAAACGCAATAAAACAAACCACAATTTTGTTGCAAATATCGAACAGTTCGAATTAATGTCCACTTTACATACCGATGATTGAATGGATATCATCCATCGTTTTTATTTGTTCGCGTTTTATTATTCATTTTCAGAGCGAAAACATGATACATTTTGAATTACTACGGTGCATCTGTAATAAAACTGAATTGAAAAACATTATCATTATTTCGAATCGGTCCACTTCTTCCTGTGTAATTATATTCATCAAAATTACTGTGGTCATTTGAGGGAAGTAATGTTGTTCATTACCCACTAGTGAAGAATAACTCGGGCTCACGGAATACATTGATCTAGCGTAAGATTTTTGATTCAAAGACACCACGTACGTTAAAATATTATATTAAAAAAAAAAAATCTTGCGGGATTAATAACGTACATTCCACACTCATATCCTGTGAGTGACAAAATTTTGTTCCAGAGTTGGCTGTGAGATAAATGAGGTAAGTAGTTAGTTCAATTGAATAGATTTAAAAAAATGAATTAATCTCAGACATGACTGCTATGTTTCTCGCTCTCAGGTAATAAAATTCTGTGGCTCACACCTTATAATAAATAACCATTAGTTGCTATTACTTTAATTTCACATACATCAAATACACTATGTAATGTTTGTGGTTAATAAGGAAAAGAAGGTTCATTTAAATCACTTGCTAACAGTTCTACGGCTCAACTCAAACTGCTTTATTTATTCGCAGATGTTCGATTTATAAAAAGAAACAAAAAAACATTCTATTGTTCCGCGTTTACGCGATTTACAATATATCGAAAATATATAAATATATACAGAATGTACAAATATCTCACACACTAATTTCTGGAGAACTAACGATCAGGTTAATGAAGTAAAATATACGTTTGTATATATACAGGGATGTTTTTTTCTGTGACATATTTCACACCTTAAAAAAATATATATAAACCCCGGTGCTAACGTTAGAAAAAGGAAAGTTTTACTTGCGACGAGTATAACACCACCGGAAAAAGACATAAAAATAATGCTCGCCGGAAATAAATACATCTGCTGAGGACTAGATGATAAATTGCCGGGAATCGGGGATTTCGATAAGAATTTCAATTAGGGATCATATCTGGAAAATTGACGGCATTCTCTTACGATAAGAGGTAAGTGGGTGAAAAAGAAGAAAAAAATAATTGGTTCTCGATTTTGTCGAGACGCGGAAGCCCGGCGCGTCCGCCATATTTAATTTAAATTGTTTAGTCTCGGTTTTTGCCTCTCTCTCCTCCCCTTCGTAATCCAATTAGAGAAGGATTCAGCAATTAAAAGCGTTCAGTCGTTTAAATACGCATCAATTGATTTATAAATATTTTGTATATAGGGTGTTTCAGACCACCCGTACACCCCAAATATCTCGAGAAATACAAATCGGATTGAGATTTTAAAAAATACATCCAAAACTGTTTTTTTAACCCTATCATGTGGTGTGAAATGTGAACCCCCTTCACCCCTGAGGCGGGGAGGGGGTAACTTTGAAATCTTAAATGGGAACCCCTATTTTTATTACAGATTTGGATTCTATGCTAAAAAATTTGAGGCTTTTATCCGAAAAAAAAATTCGGCAAAAACATTTATTGAATTAAATTTATTTCTCGCATCAAATGACAAATTATGACATTTTGTTAGTAGCCATCTTTTAAATAATGCGTTGATTGAAGTCATTCGTGATTTTATGTCATAAATAAGTAAAAAAGAAAAAATTCTTTGTAAAAAAAAAAATCGTAGAAACGAACAAAAATGAATTTGATTATCAAATTCCATTCTATTCTTTTCTATTGTGGTAATGTATGAATGTGTGTAACAAAAAACTGGATTTTTTTTATTAAAAAAAAATTTAAAAAAAAATATTTTTTTTGCTAACCGAATTTTTTTTTTTTAATAAAAACCTGATGTATTTTAGAGTAGAATCCAAATCTGCAATAAAAAATAGGGGTACCTATTTAAGATTTCGAAATTACCCTTAGGGGTGGTGGTTTACATTTTACACCACATGATAGAGCTAAAAAAACAAATTTAGACGTATTTTTTTGTATGTCAATCCGATTTGTATTTCGCGAGATATTTGGGGTGTACGAGTGGTCTGAAACACCCGATATATACAAATATTTTCCGATTAATCGACAGTTATCAACAACTTTTATGTAAATAATATTTTTCCATCTTAAATATTTAAAGCCAAAATGACGCAACAAATTTCATAAATCAATTACTCAAATTTTGTTTATAAATTTGATACATTTTTTTTTCATAAATCAAGGCGTGCTTGATGTGATTAAAACCACCCATATTCATCACCTTTGTATTCACTGTAATTTGGTACTTTAAAGGGAGAAATATAGGGACTGCATTTGCATCGTGGATGTGCACATAAATGGCATGAAATATTTATCTCGGCTCGAGAGTGATGCGTTTCGGCACTTTGCCCTTCATTTTATTCCCGCTTCGGGTTCACACTTGAAAAAAAAAAAACTAATTTAAACTCTTGGCCCTTGAAAAGTCGGTTAACTACGTACATCAATTTCCATCTGAATGCGGCCCTCGCGTTGACGGAGAATAAGGGATCTAAGTTGTTTTTTTTTTTTTAGAAAAATCAGTGCTTATTAATTAAAATGGTAAGCGTAGTTAAGTCGCAAGAATAAATTATCCATGTTATACAAAACGAAGTAAAAAGCGTTTTATTATTATTATTTTTATTATTCAAAATGTATTACGAAGTAGAATCCTCCAGCATAAACAAAATAACAATTTGCAAACTTATATTTATTATTTCGATATTAAAAGGTTGTATATAAATTCTGTAAAGAATGAGAGAGGGTATTGATCTAATTTTTTTTTTAATTTTCAGTATCCGAAACTCTCTTTTCTCGGCTATGGCAAATAAACACGACTTCGGGGAGATACAGTTGAGGAAGTTTTTTAATGTCAATCCGTTCATTAAAAATGCATTTGTTTCCGCTGGTTTTTGTAATAAGAAATTCAGCGGAAATTCAATTAAAACGGAAAAACTTTCAAAAAGTTGATAACGGGATAAATGGAAATTAATTAGCCGCAAGCGCAAATTGTTTAAATTCGATTTATTTAATTCACGATTTTAAATGTGCATACATTAATTACGCATTTTATTTAAGCAATTGATTATTTAATTTTTTTTAAATATACTTCTACTTTTAATCAGTAATAGCAAATAATTTTCGTAATTATTCATACACGGGGCTTTTATTTTAACACTGAACATACTGTTATTAACGCCTATGTTCAATCGTAAAATAATCACATCAACGCATGGGATTTAATTTTTCAAGGTTTTCATATAAGCATATAGTAGACTCTATTGTAAGTAAATTTGGAAAGTTTCAGGTCGATGGCAAATGTTTTTATATTTTTTCTAACCTTCAGAAAATAAGCAGTTCCAGCGCAAGTCCACCAGCTGCGTTATCGTGCGATTATCTCTAAATTTCGACAAAAATATTTTACGTTTTTGACATAGTCATAAAGTAGACTAGATTGTAAGTAAGTTTGAAAAGTTTCAAGTCGATTGCAATTGTTTTTATATTTTTTTGAACCGTCGGAAAGTGAGCAACTAGCTGATTGCAAATTTGCAAATATTTCCATTGCTGCCGATGCCATTAGGATAAGAGATTAATGGTTAAAAATAGTATATATAAAGTATGTGTGCAGCATCTGGCGTATTCAACATGTAATAAATGATCCTCTATCTGGTAATACGTTTTCAGCGAAAGGTCCTAATTGCTCTTTTGTTTAATGCTCCGCTAATTTATTATCGGAGGCAAATCATGATCGGAAACGAAATTCCACCAAAAGGAGGGGGCTAATACATCAATGTTGTTCGGTAAAAGGTTTTAAATTCATTTCATTTTTTTTTCGTATAAAACAGTAATTAATAAGAAAGTAGGTGTATAATCTGGCCGCGCCACGATGACATCTGAAGTGATTAATGAAGGGTCAGAAGTGATTGGATATTTTGTTACTTTACACTCGCAGATGTTTACGGTTTACTTGATACAAAATAGTCTTAATTTTCCTTTTTCATCTATCATGTTTTCAATATTAGCAAAAGGTGTAACCGTAAAGAAATAAATAAATAAATAGATGGTTGGCCATGAAATATAGTAATTGTCTGAGATTATTTTTTTTTAATCTAATTCATACTTCATGTATCTCACAGCCAACTCTGAAATAAAATATTTATGGCTCACACGATATAATACTCATGTATAACTTTATATTCTATTTTTTTTTTTTGTATATTTTTAAAAAATTGTGATTAGCCGTAAATCTATCTATCATATTCAAAAAAATGATTATCATGAAATAATTTCCTTTAAAATGCACACATTTTTCTCATTCCAGCAATTGCTATAAATTTAACAATAATAATAATGCCTGAAGTATTCCGTCCAATCTGCTATCTAGTTTAATTCCGTCTCATTTCATTCCAGACATTCCCGAGTTGGTCGTCTACACCACCAAGCCGAACGAACTTCTGGAGATTGAAACGATCTTCTTCACCCAATGCGAGCCGAGCTGGTCTCTCGACACGGACACGTTCTGGACCGTCCTGAAGATGTTCCTCCTCTACGCCGTTCCCTTGGCCTTCATGACGGTCACCTATTACCAGATAATACGCGTTCTGTGGCGGTCCGGAAACGTCAGTCATCACTCACTGGGTGAGTGGAAATAATTTAAAAAAAGAAAACTCCAATTGTAGAACAGATTCATCATTGCATTCAAGTAGACGGAACAACAAATGTACAAAAGCGGATACATCTTGTTATTCAAGTGACAATCTTGATATTCAAGTACATAAGATGCGAAATTTCTTGGCTCTCAGCTCCTATAATGGAATATCGATTGCAACGCAATTTCCTTGCAGGATGCAACAAGTGCAAGACGAAAATTGTGTACACCGTGTCAGTCAGTATTTATGAAATAATAATCCCTTTACATGTACACAATATTATACGCAGCTCGTAATTGAAATTTTAACAGGATATTAGCATAAATAGTTTTGCTGGCATTTTATTGAATATTCCTTTTATCTCTGAATAAATATATCGGGCATACTTAAGACATCTATGTATATAAAACTTTTTCGACGTTGAAATGCATTTACTGCGACGGTGTGAACGTTACACCGGTCCATAAAAGTGAGTTATGATATGATACGACCTAGGGCCATAAAATTTAGCAAATATGCGAGGGCACGGATACACAGAGTATCGGAACATTAACTTGTTTATGTGGTTTTGGAAATCGTTTAATATTCCGTTTTGCGGTGCAATTGATCGTAACCATAATAGAAAATCGCGTTATCACGTAGCGAAGTTTCGGCAATTCCGTTTTTACCGATCGAGTTTTAATCCAGCTCGGCGAAGCATTATCTGTAAATGATGTTTCCTGAATATACAGGATGCGAAAATGTCATTGCGTATTCAAGGGAATTCAATAACAGTGAGAGATATCTAAACAAAAAAAATAATGGTGAAAACGGAATTTTGACATTTCCATGGGTTTATAAAGTATGATTGATTTTGAGTAATTTTGAGAAGTTTCAAGTTTGCAGCAATTGTTTTTAAATTTTTTTTTAACGACTCGAGCGAATGGAAAATTTTGAGATGAACACAAGCTGAGATTTCGTGAAATTTTCATGAGATTTGATGATGAGGTCTTTTGATATTTTCATGGATTTATAAAGTATGATTGATTGAGTAATTTTGAGAAGTTTCAAATTATCAGCAATTGTTTTTATATTTTTTTTTAACGACTCGAGCGAATGGAAAATTTCGAGATGAACACAAGCTGAGATTTCGTGAAATTTTCATGAGATTTGATGATGAGGTCTTTTGGTATTTTCATGGATTTATAAAGTATGATTGATTGAGTAATTTTGAGAAGTTTCAAATTAGCAGCAATTGTTTTTATATTTTTTTTAACGACTCGAGCGAGTGGAAAATTTCGAGATGAACACAAGCTGAGATTTAGTGAAATTATCATGAGATTTGATGATGAGGTCTTTTGGTATTTTCATGGATTTATAAAGTATGATTGATTGAGTAATTTTGAGAAGTTTCAAATTAGCAGCAATTGTTTTTATATTTTTTTTAACGACTCGAGCGAGTGGAAAATTTCGAGATGAACACAAGCTGAGATTTAGTGAAATTATCATGAGATTTGATGATGAGGTCTTTTGGTATTTTCATGGATTTATAAAGTATGATTGATTGAGTAATTTTGAGAAGTTTCAATTTAGCAGCAATTGTTTTTATATTTTTTTTAACGACTCGAGCGAATTGAAAATTTCGAGATGAACACAAGCTAAGATTTCGTGAAATTATCATGAAATTTAATGACGAGGTCTTTTGATATTTTCATGGATTTATAAAGTGTGATTGATTGAGTAATTTTGAGAAGTTTCAAATTAGCAGCAATTGTTTTTATATTTTTTTTAACGACTCGAGCGAATGGAAAATTTCGAGATGAACACAAGCTAAGATTTCGTGAAATTATCATGAAATTTGATGATGAGGTCTTTTGATATTTTCATGGATTTATAAAGTGTGATTGATTGAGTAATTTTGAGAAGTTTCAAATTAGCAGCAATTGTTTTTATATTTTTTTTAACGACTCGTGCGAATGGAAAATTTCGAGATGAACACAAGCTGAGATTTAGTGAAATTATCATGAGATTTGATGATGAGGTCTTTTGGTATTTTCATGGATTTATAAAGTATGATTGATTGAGTAATTTTGAGAAGTTTCAATTTAGCAGCAATTGTTTTTATATTTTTTTTAACGACTCGTGCGAATGGAAAATTTCGAGATGAACACAAGCTGAGATTTCGTGAAATTATCATGAAATTTAATGACGAGGTCTTTTGATATTTTCATGGATTTATAAAGTGTGATTGATTGAGTAATTTTGAGAAGTTTCAAATTAGCAGCAATTGTTTTTATATTTTTTTTAACGACTCGTGCGAATGGAAAATTTCGAGATGAACACAAGCTGAGATTTCGTGAAATTATCATGAAATTTAATGACGAGGTCTTTTGATATTTTCATGGATTTATAAAGTGTGATTGATTGAGTAATTTTGAGAAGTTTCAAATTAGCAGCAATTGTTTTTATATTTTTTTTAACGACTCGTGCGAATGGAAAATTTCGAGATGAACACAAGCTGAGATTTAGTGAAATTATCATGAGATTTGATGATGAGGTCTTTTGGTATTTTCATGGATTTATAAAGTATGATTGATTGAGTAATTTTGAGAAGTTTCAATTTAGCAGCAATTGTTTTTATATTTTTTTTAACGACTCGTGCGAATGGAAAATTTCGAGATGAACACAAGCTGAGATTTCGTGAAATTATCATGAAATTTAATGACGAGGTCTTTTGATATTTTCATGGATTTATAAAGTGTGATTGATTGAGTAATTTTGAGAAGTTTCAAATTAGCAGCAATTGTTTTTATATTTTTTTTAACGACTCGTGCGAATGGAAAATTTCGAGATGAACACAAGCTGAGATTTAGTGAAATTATCATGAGATTTGATGATGAGGTCTTTTGGTATTTTCATGGATTTATAAAGTATGATTGATTGAGTAATTTTGAGAAGTTTCAATTTAGCAGCAATTGTTTTTATATTTTTTTTAACGACTCGTGCGAATGGAAAATTTCGAGATGAACACAAGCTAAGATTTCGTGAAATTATCATGAAATTTAATGACGAGGTCTTTTGATATTTTCATGGATTTATAAAGTGTGATTGATTGAGTAATTTTGAGAAGTTTCAAATTAGCAGCAATTGTTTTTATATTTTTTTTAACGACTCGTGCGAATGGAAAATTTCGAGATGAACACAAGCTGAGATTTCGTGAAATTATCATGAAATTTAATGACGAGGTCTTTTGATATTTTCATGGATTTATAAAGTGTGATTGATTGAGTAATTTTGAGAAGTTTTAAATTAGCAGCAATTGTTTTTATATTTTTTTTAACGACTCGTGCGAATGGAAAATTTCGAGATGAACACAAGCTGAGATTTCGTGAAATTTTCATGAGATTTGATGATGAGGTCTTTTGATATTTTCATGGATTTATAAAGTATGATTGATTGAGTAATTTTGAGAAGTTTCAAATTATCAGCAATTGTTTTTATATTTTTTTTTAACGACTCGAGCGAATGGAAAATTTCGAGATGAACACAAGCTAAGATTTCGTGAAATTATCATGAAATTTAATGACGAGGTCTTTTGATATTTTCATGGATTTATAAAGTGTGATTGATTGAGTAATTTTGAGAAGTTTCAAATTAGCAGCAATTGTTTTTATATTTTTTTTAACGACTCGTGCGAATGGAAAATTTCGAGATGAACACAAGCTGAGATTTCGTGAAATTATCATGAAATTTAATGACGAGGTCTTTTGATATTTTCATGGATTTATAAAGTGTGATTGATTGAGTAATTTTGAGAAGTTTCAAATTATCAGCAATTGTTTTTATATTTTTTTTTAACGACTCGAGCGAATGGAAAATTTCGAGATGAACACAAGCTAAGATTTCGTGAAATTATCATGAAATTTAATGACGAGGTCTTTTGATATTTTCATGGATTTATAAAGTGTGATTGATTGAGTAATTTTGAGAAGTTTCAAATTAGCAGCAATTGTTTTTATATTTTTTTTAACGACTCGTGCGAATGGAAAATTTCGAGATGAACACAAGCTGAGATTTCGTGAAATTATCATGAAATTTAATGACGAGGTCTTTTGATATTTTCATGGATTTATAAAGTGTGATTGATTGAGTAATTTTGAGAAGTTTTAAATTAGCAGCAATTGTTTTTATATTTTTTTTAACGACTCGTGCGAATGGAAAATTTCGAGATGAACACAAGCTGAGATTTCGTGAAATTTTCATGAGATTTGATGATGAGGTCTTTTGATATTTTCATGGATTTATAAAGTATGATTGATTGAGTAATTTTGAGAAGTTTCAAATTATCAGCAATTGTTTTTATATTTTTTTTTAACGACTCGAGCGAATGGAAAATTTCGAGATGAACACAAGCTAAGATTTCGTGAAATTATCATGAAATTTAATGACGAGGTCTTTTGATATTTTCATGGATTTATAAAGTGTGATTGATTGAGTAATTTTGAGAAGTTTCAAATTAGCAGCAATTGTTTTTATATTTTTTTTAACGACTCGAGCGAATGGAAAATTTCGAGATGAACACAAGCTAAGATTTCGTGAAATTATCATGAAATTTGACGATGAGGTCTTTTGATATTTTCATGGATTTATAAAGTGTGATTGATTGAGTAATTTTGAGAAGTTTCAAATTAGCAGCAATTGTTTTTATATTTTTTTTAACGACTCGTGCGAATGGAAAATTTCGAGATGAACACAAGCTAAGTTTTCGTGAAATTTTCATGAGATTTGATGATGAGGTCTTTTGATATTTTCATGGATTTATAAAGTATGATTGATTGAGTAATTTTGAGAAGTTTCAAGTTTGCAGCAATTGTTTTTATATTTTTTTTAACGACTCGAGCGAATGGAAAATTTCGAGATGAACACAAGCTAAGATTTCGTGAAATTATCATGAAATTTAATGACGAGGTCTTTTGATATTTTCATGGATTTATAAAGTGTGATTGATTGAGTAATTTTGAGAAGTTTCAAATTAGCAGCAATTGTTTTTATATTTTTTTTAACGACTCGAGCGAATGGAAAATTTCGAGATGAACACAAGCTAAGATTTCGTGAAATTATCATGAAATTTGATGATGAGGTCTTTTGATATTTTCATGGATTTATAAAGTGTGATTGATTGAGTAATTTTGAGAAGTTTCAAATTAGCAGCAATTGTTTTTATATTTTTTTTAACGACTCGTGCGAATGGAAAATTTCGAGATGAACACAAGCTGAGATTTCGTGAAATTATCATGAAATTTAATGACGAGGTCTTTTGATATTTTCATGGATTTATAAAGTATGATTGATTGAGTAATTTTGAGAAGTTTCAAATTATCAGCAATTGTTTTTATATTTTTTTTTAACGACTCGAGCGAATGGAAAATTTCGAGATGAACACAAGCTAAGATTTCGTGAAATTATCATGAGATTTCATGATGAGATCTTTTGATATTTTCATGGATTTATAAAGGATGATTGATTGAGTAATTTTGAGAAGTTTCAAATTAGCAGCAATTGTTTTTATATTTTTTTTAACGACTCGAGCGAATGGAAAATTTCGAGATGAACACAAGCTAAGATTTCGTGAAATTTTCATGAGATTTCATGATGAGGTCTTTTGATATTTTCATGGATTTATAAAGTATGATTGATTGAGTAATTTTGAGAAGTTTCAAGTTTGCAGCAATTGTTTTTAAATTTTTTTTAACGACTCGCGTGAATGGAAAATTTTGAGATGAACACAAGCTGAGATTTCGTTAAATTATCATGAAATATGATGATGAGGTCTTTTGATATTTTTATGGATTTATAAAGTACGATTGATTTTGAGTAATTTAGAGAAGTTTTTTTATATTTTTTATACGCCAAATTAAAATATAAACAGATTATCATTTCGTTGTGGAATTAAATCACATTATGAAAATAATATCCGCATATATTTTGCCACGGGAACAAAGTTTTACAAAATTGTGTACATTATTAATTGCGAAAATTATAAATGCATTTTCCAACTAATGATCGGAAAATTATAATCTCCAAAAAAGGAGAGTTTAATTAAAACGCGACAATTTCAGAGAGTAATAAAACGTCTCGTTCTTTTTTTTCAGGTTCGTCTGGAAGACAGGGCACGATATGCATGAACACCAATACCAACATTGAAATACAGCTGAGGTCGAGGATAAAAGCTGCGAAAATGCTGGTCGCCGTCGTCGTAATGTTTGCATTCTGCTATTTTCCCGTTCACCTTTTGTCTCTGCTCAGGTGAGTGTTCTTTCCAATTTGCGACACTTTTCCACCCGGAAAATATTTTTCCATCCAAGTATTACGTTACGAAACGGTCCACTTTCCACTTTTTTTTATAGGTGCGAGCACAATTTCAAAAGTTTCTCGAAAATATTTACATGCCACTTCTTTAGGTGCGAGTAGAATTTTAAATAAATGTTTCTCACAAATATTTACATGTTTTTATTAACTCTAGTAAAATACAACATATTTAAGAATTACAGAGTGGACGCGAAAATTAAGTTAGGCAGATTTGGGCAATTTTAATAATGAAATATTACCAGAAAATGGTTGTGGAAAATGTCGTCAATTAAAAAAAAAAGGAAATTTTTATTTAAATGAAATTTTTAAATAAATCACAAACGTATCTATGCATTTCAATTTCTTTGTTGATATTCGAAGGAGTATTAATATTAAATAAATAATATTTAAATTTGCAATTAATTAAAAATTCAATTAAATAGAGATTGTAATAGGTAATACTAAAAGTCAAATTATGGTGTGTATTAACTTCTAAGAAATCTATTACTATGGTAATAATTTTCTGGAAGGGATCGATTGTGTAAATTTAATAAGCAATCTGTATCGTACCATTATTATATGATGTACAAGATAAATGGAGGGATACTGGCACATTAGCGAATTAATTCGGTGTCATGTATTCCTTAGGCGTCGGTTGAGCGAGCTTTCAATGCATATTAAATTTGGGGCCACGTATTATTCCAAAAATAACTTTTGGGAATTATATTTGGGCCCACCAGACTAGAATTTATTACATTTTTCAGGCGTACGTTACAACCAATGAATGCACAAAATTATTTTTGCATTAAAGGGAGTCTCGTAAAGGTAATTAAATTTTTTTTAATTTTTTTTCAAGTTTGCTCAAATTTTTTGAGCTCTCGAGAAAATCGCAACAACAAGTTGTGTTTCCGTCCAATTATTTCGAAATTCAGTTAAAGAATGCTTTCTGATTTTTATGGAATCTCAAAGAGGATATAATTTTGAGTAAATCTGGAAATTTTCACGTTCGTGGCAATTGTTTTTATATTTTTTTGAGCTCTGTGGAAATGCGCAACTTCAGAATTTCAACAAATTGTGTTTCCGTGCAATTATTTCGAAATCCAGTTAAAGAATGCTTTCTGATTTTAATGGAATCTCAAAAAGGATATAATTTTGAGTAAATCTGGAAATTTTCACGTTCGTGGCAATTGTTTTTATATTTTTTTGAGCTCTGTGAAAATGCGCAACTTCAGAATTTCAACAAATTGTGTTTCCGTGCAATTATTTCGAAATTCAGTTAAAGAATGCGTTCTGATTTTAATGGAATCTTAAAGAGGATATGATTTTGAGTAAATTTGGAAATTTTCACGTTCGTGGCAATTGTTTTTATATTTTTTTGAGCTCTGTGGAAATGCGCAACTTCAGAATTTCAACAAATTGTGTTTCCGTGCAATTATTTCGAAATTCAGTTAAAGAATGCGTTCTGATTTTAATGGAATCTTAAAGAGGATATAATTTTGAGTAAATCTGGAAATTTTCACGTTCGTGGCAATTGTTTTTATATTTTTTTGAGCTCTGTGGAAATGCGCAACTTCAGAATTTCAACAAATTGTGTTTCCGTGCAATTATTTCGAAATTCAGTTAAAGAATGCGTTATGATTTTTGTGGAATCTTGAAGAGGATATAATTTTGAGTAAATCTGAAAATTTTCACGTTCGTGGCAATTGTTTTTATATTTTTTTTAGCTCTGTGGAAATTCGCAATTTCAGAATTTCAACAAATTGTGTTTCCGTGCAATTATTTCGAAATTCAGTTAAAGAATGCGTTCTGATTTTTATGGAATCTTAAAGAAGATATAATTTTGAGTAAATTTGAAAATTTTCAAGTTTGTGGCAATTGTTTTTATATTTTTTTAAGCTCTGGAAAACAGAGAAAACTCAGTCATGTTTTTGAGCTATTATTTTGAAATCTGGTGAAATAATGAATAAGGAATGTAATGGAATCTTAAAGTAAAATTGATTTTGAATAAATCTGGAAATTTGGAAGTTTGTGGCAATTGTTTTTATATTTTTTTAAGCTTTCGAAAACAGTAAAAACTCAGTTATGTTTTTGAGCTATTATTTTGAAATTTGGTGAAATAACGGATTAGAATTTTTATGGAATCTTGAAGCAGAATTGATTTTGAGTAAATCTGGAAATTTTTAAGTTTGTGGCAATTGTTTTTATAATTTTTTTTTGAGCTCTGGAAAACTGAAAAAACTCAGTTATGTTTTTGTGCTATTAATTTGAAATCTGGTGAAATAACGTATTAAGATTTTTATGGAATCTTGAAGTAGAAATGATTTTTCATAAATCTGGCAATTTTCAAGTTTGTAGCAATTGTTTTCATATTTTTTTGAAGCTCTGGAAAACTGAAAAACGCAGTTATGTTTTTGAGCTATTATTTTGAAATCTGGTGAAATAATGGATTATGATTTTTATGGAATCTTGAAGTAGAATTGATTTTGAGTAAATTTGGAAATTTTCAAGTTTGTGGCAATTGTTTTTATATTTTTTTTTTTGAAGCTCTGGAAAACTGAAAAAACTTAGTTATGGTTTTGAGCTATTATTTTAAAATCTGGTGAAATAATGTATCAGGATTTTTACGTAATCTTGAAGCAGATTTGATTTTGAATAAATCTGGAAATTTTCAAGCTTGTGGCAATTGTTTTTATATTTTTTTTAAGCTCTGGAAAAATGAAAAAAACTCAGTTGTGGTTTTGAGCTAATATTTTGAAATCTGGTGTAATGGATTTGGATTTTTATGGAATCTTGAAGTAGAGTTGATTTTGAATAAATCTAAAAATTTTCAAGTTTGTGGCAATTGTTTTTATATTTTTTTGAAGCTCTGGAAAACCGAAAAAACTCAGATATGTTTTTGAGCTATTATTTTAAAATCTGGTAAAATAATGGATGAGGATTTTAATGGAATCTTGAAGAAGATTTGATTTTTAATAAACCTGGAAATTTTTAAGTTTGAGGAAATTGTTTTTATATTTTTTTGAAGCTCTGAAAAACTGAAAAAACTCAGTTATGTTTTTGAGCTATTATTTTAGAATCTGGTAAAATAATGGATGAGGATTTTAATGAAATCTTAAAGTAGAATTGATTTTTAATAAATCTGGAAATTTTTAAGTTTGTGGCAATTGTTTTTACTTATTTTTTTAAGCTCTAAGAATGTTTTTAATTCAGTTTGCCTATTTCCATGCAAATCATCCAGCTGTTCGTGGTTTATGGATTACTGCAGCTTTTTCTTTTTTAGATATGTAAAAATGTAAAAATAAAAAAAAATGTTTTTTAAAAATCCGAAAAAAGTGCAGACTTTTAACTTTTTTCAATTGTTTAAAAATAATTGAGTTTTTATTTTATTAATTTCCTAGTTTTTCCAATAAATGCCATCAAACACAAGAAAATTAATTTTCAAAACTCAAAAGTTGAAAAAACATTAATTTTTCAAGTGCAAACTTCAATCTTTCACAAAATGATTAATGAATGATTGAGTTTTGATAATCCAATTAAATCCAAGTAAGCCAATTTTCCCAATAAACATAATTAAATCCAAGAATATCCATTTTCAGAAGCCAAAAATCGAAAAAGAATTGTTTTTTTCTAAAATTCCGAAATAAGTGCTGACTTCTAACCTTTTTGAAAATTACTCAAAAATGATTGGGTTTTATATACCTGGAAAATTGTAACAAGTTAATTACCTACAATTTCTAATAATCATCATCAAATCTAAGAATATCCATTTTCAGAAGCCAAAAATCGAAAAAAAAAATTTAAGTGACCTGAAACAACAGTTGTTTCTGATGATTTTAATTTTCTTTTTTACAATTACTGTTGACTTCTAACTTTCTTAAAATCGTTCAAAAATTATTGAGTTTTACTATCCCAGAAAAATCATAGCCCAGATTGATTTTCTTTGCAATAGGTTGTATTTTGTTGTGCTTCTATTTTTCAACATTTGTCGAGAAAACTTTATTGGTTATTCACATTTTCTAAATGTGTTTATCTGGTCTTGGATATGTTTCCGGAAACGGAAACTACAACACGAAAACGAAATCGGAAACAGGAAACGGGAAACTGGAAACGGAAACTGGAAATGGAAACCGGAAACCTTCCTTTTTATTCATGTATTTAATTTAATTCATGGCATTTACATTTTTTAACCGGAAAACACAACTGGAAACAGGAAACGGAAACCGGAAATGGAAACCGGAAACCATCCTCTTTATTCATTTATGGCATTTACATTTTTTAGCCGGAAAAAGGAAACGGATACCGAAAATGGAAGCCGGAAACCATCCTCTTTATTAATTTATGTAATTTAATTCATGGCATTTACATTTTGTAACCGGAAAACACAACCGGAAACAGGAAACGGAAACTGGAAACCATCCTCTTTATTCATTTATGTAATTTAATTCATGGCATTTACATTTTGTAACCGGAAAACACAACCGGAAACAGGAAACGGAAACCGGAAACCATCCTCTTTATTCATTTATGTAATTTAATTCATGGTATTTACATTTTTTAATCGGAAACAGGAAACGGAAACCGGAAATGGAAACCGGAAACCATCCTCTTTATTCATTTATGTAATTTAATTCATGGCATTTACATTTTTTAACCGGAAACAGGAAACGGAAATCGGAAATGGAAACCGGAAACCATCTTCTTGATTCATTTATGTAATTTAATTCATGGCATTTACATTTTTAAACCAGAAACAGGAAACGGAAACCGGAAATGGAAACCATCCTATTTATTCAATTATGTAATTTAATTCAAGGCATTTACATTTTTTAACCGGAAAACCCAACTGGAAACAGGAAACGGAAACCGGAAATAGAAACCGGAAACGATCCTCTTTATTTATTTACTTAATTTAATACATGGCATTTACATTTTCTTTTTACACTAAATTTACACATACCAAAACGTCAGACCCTCTTTATATCCGCGTTTTAATCAACGAGAGACATTTCTTTCTGCACTCGATTTGCATAAATACGCCAAATCAGACGTCGCGCCCCCTTTACATCAGCGAGACGGTACAATTAACACGATTACACCTCAAAGACAACAATTCGCACCTCCGACCGGTTAACCCTTGTAAATGACAGCCCCAAACGAAATCACCTCAAAAGTTCACGGGGGCGAATATTTAATGAACTAATTTCTGGTCTCTTCCGCTCAAGTCAAACATCGCGGGGCCGCAATGCAATCACGTACATAATTTATATTAGGTAAATGCAGCTTCGTTGTTTGAATTGAATCAGAGAGTTCCACTTTAAATCGAATGACCCTCCATCGTGAGAAACGTAATAAAAATTCGCTCCGCCGCATCAAATTAGGGCCAATGCGGATAACCATGGCAATTTCGTGTCAACCCAAATTTTATTAGCTAAAAATATTGTTTGAATTTACCCTTAAATGATATATCCGAATCGATCTCCAGTGTACATTTTTTTCTTCTTATTGTTGCAGACTCACCATAGGCCTCAAGAACACGGACACGAATCGAGCCTTCGCCCTTATATCCCATTGGCTTTGCTATGCTAATAGCGCCGTCAATCCGGTTATTTATAACTTCATGAGTGGTAAGTTCATAAGTACACAAAGGGACGGCGAAATTTTGAATATCTCTCCCTTTTGCTCCCTTTTTGCCCGTCTCAGAAGCTTCTTGCGGATATAACGCCGAGCCATTCAAACGCCACAATTGTCTGACTGCATGCACGCCGTTTCGAATATGAATTCGCGTGGATTTGCAAAAGTCGCATAAATTATTTTCACGACTCGGCGAGCATTAAATATTGTTATTAAAGTCAAACGAAATGCAAATTATACAAATATTAAATTAATTGCGCGGCGCCCCGGGGAAAATATGCTTAATCATGACGATGATTTGTGATTGTTGCACCGCAATTAATAATATAATTATAGTATGTATTCGCAACAGTATTTGGTTTTCAAATTTTTTGGGCGTTTTGTAAAATGTCTGGACCTCGGAGCTCATTCTGAACACTATTTGTCTATATTTTTTTTTGTGGGACTTCCAGGAATGGAGATACGCAAAATGACTTCTTTCGTAAATATTGCTTAAATCAACCGGAAAGGCCTAAAAACGATTGAATTAAATTTTTCTTCAAAACATTTTTTTTTTAAGTTGAAGAGCTCATTCTGAAGACTATTTGTCTATAAAAATTTTTTTGTGGGATTTCCATGAACGGAGATACGCAAAATGGCTTTTTTGGTAAATATTGCTTAAATCGACCGGAAAGGCCTAAAAAACGATTGAATTAAATTTTTCTTCAAAAATTTTTTTTAAGTTGAAGAGCTCATTCTGAAGACTATTTGTCTATAAAAATTTTTTTGTGGGATTTCCATGAACGGAGATACGCAAAATGGCTTTTTTCGTAAATATTGCTTAAATCGACCGGAAAGGCCTAAAAAACGATTGAATTAAATTTTTCTTCAAAAAAATTTTTTTTTTAAGTCAAGAGCTCATTCTGAACACTATTTGTCTATAAAAAAGATTTTGTGGTATTTCCATAAACGGAGATACGCAAAATGGCTTTTTTCGTAAATATTGCTTAAATCGACCGGAAAGGCCTAAAAAACGATTGAATTAAATTTTTCTTCAAAAATTTTTTTTTTAAGTCGAAGAGCTCATTCTGAACACTATTTGTCTATAAAATTTTTTTTGTGGGATTTCCATGAAAGGAGATACGCAAAATGGCTTTTTTCGTAAATAGTGCTTAATCGACCTGAAACGCCTTAAAAACGATTAAATTAAATTTTTCTTCAAAAATTTTTTTTTTTTAAGTCAAGAGCTCATTCTGAACACTATTTGTCTATAAAAAATTTTTTGTGGGATTTCCATGAACGGAGATACGCAAAATGGCTTTTTTTCGTAAATAGTGCTTAAATCGACCGGAAAGGCATAAAAAACGATTGAATTAAATTTTTCTTCAAATTTTTTTTTTGTTTTTTTCAAGTCTAATTGCTTATTCTGAACACTATTTATCTATAATTTTTTTGTGGGACTTCCAGGAACCGATATAAGTACGCAAAAGTACTTTTTTTCTTAAATAGTGCTTAACAATAATTGATTATTTCGAAATCTAGGCTGTAAGTGTCCAATTCTTTTTATAGAATAACAAAGCACGATGTATTTTAAATAAACTTAAAACGTTTTAAATTTCTCGTATTTGTTTTTGAATTTTTTTAAGCGACTTGTAAAATGTTCGGATCTCAGAATTTATTTATTTATTTATTTATTTGTTTACGGTTACACCTTTTGCATACATTAAAAACATGATAAATGAAAAAGGAAAAATAAAACTAAAATTAAGACTATAGTGGAATTGAACCGTGTGAAGCTTTAATTTTTTAAATGTAAACTTCATGTCTTCACACATTATTTAATATGATTTTCTTTAGTATATTAAATTATTTAACTGTATTTTTTGTAGTATATTAAATTACTGTACTGTATTCTTAGTACTTGGCAGAATTACGAGGTTTACAGTCTCTTGCGTACGACGTAAAAATTGATGAACGCCCATTCCATCTCTCGATATCGGAAGAAGTATTATACTTTGAGTGTAAGCTCTCGTGTATGTTAATAAAATTGGGTTTTCCCTTTTAGTATCATCAAATTTCAGATGAAAAACCGTTCGTCCTTTAACATCCCGACAACGGCTTTAAAAGAGTATCGATTTTAGAATAAAAGTGAATTTCTTTGGGTTTAGAATTCGGATATATATTAAGCTGGATTATATTGAAATTCTTCGCGAAAAGTCAAAAGGCAAGCTCTTAATTGTTTATTTGCACAATGGTAATAATAGTAGCATTAATATTAAATTCATATAATGTTAGCAATTTATATTATTTACTACATCTCCCGTCTTCTATAGCTCAGTTACTAATTAAGTTAGGATAATGGCAAAAATCGAAAAATGCAACTTTTTTAATCATCATCGTGGACCATTGAAGTATACCTTTTTTTTCATCAGAAAAACGAGAGAAATTGATTGGCGTTAAAAAATTTCAGATATCTTCAATAGCAAAAAAATTAGCCAGTCACCATGAACATTTTAGAAAATTAAATAAATAAATTGATTTTTCTGACTTTGATCGGCCGTAGCGGCTAAACGAAAACTCCAAATCGAACGCGGTTTGCAAATCTGAGCTCCTCGTACGCCAATTAGTCGGATTCAGTTAAAATTGGTGATTTTTAATTTTTTACGAAAACCTGAAAATCCACCCAAGGGTCCCCCCTTCTTACTTTTGCTCAAAAATTGGCTTTGAAATAATTTTCCGAAGAAACCACTGGTTAGATTCCGGGTTTCTACACATCACTGGAAAGAGCCCTTCAAGACGCTTCAGAAAGTGTACTTTCGCAAAAACAAACGTCAATTTGAAGGCCGTGACGCGTCAGCAAAGAAAACTCGAAAATGGAAAAAGTCGAAAAAATCAACTTTTTTAATAATCATCATGGAAGTATACCTTTTTTTTCATCAGAAAGACGAGAGAAATTGATTGCCGTTCAAAAATTTCAGATATATTCAATAGCAAAAAAATTAAATATAAATATAATCGTATCTTGATGATCTTATTTGATGGCGCTAATACAGTCCATTCGGTGACTTCAGACAATAGATGTTGCCGTAGTGATGAATCTATCGCATAAATTTTGAATTAAAAAATTCTCTGTCGGAGTTTGATGTGGCAGTGTTATTTGATGAAAACTGATTGGCAAACATTACATCCCGCAAGATGTACCTCTCCCAAATTGATATTTATTGTCTTCACTGCCAACGCCAAAACAATTTCAGTGCACTTTAATCCACTTTCGATGAGAAAATACGCGACCGCGCTGCAATCGCTTTAAGCATTGTGGTGAAGTTCCAATCATATAGATTTACAATCACGTTTTCGTATTGAACTTCCGGATTTGACATTTTTAACGATCAAGTTGCACGGCGTACAAAAAGAAATAACGAGACTCTAAGAATCGTGATTCGAGATTTTTAGTTCGTACAGATCGTGTACTGTGAGTAATAATATTTTTTAACTTTAGGAAGTTAACGTCTATTAAAGGTTTCATTACATTTAAATTAGAGTTCGGAAAATTCTAATTTCCGGGAAATCATAGATTTACAATTACGTTGATATTTTTAACGATAAAATAAGATATAACGTCGTATACAAAGAAATGTTAGAGATTTTAGTTCGTGCACAGGAATAATATTTTTAACTTTAGAGAATCAACGTTTATTAAAGGTTTCGGGTAATTACAATTAAATTGGATTTTTTAATCGTGAAACAAACCAAATTTTAATTTTAAACTAGAGTTCGGAAAATCCCCCAGCAGGCTTAAAGTCGTAACCGGAATGCATAGTTGTGAAATTTCACAAGTGCGTTGTGTATATCTTGTTTTTGTTGCTCTGCTAATACCTCCGACACAAATTTACTCGTAATTCATTTCATCCATTCTGAACGCGTTTTATTTTATAATAATCACGGGTATCCATTAGAATTAGTTGCCTTTGGTTTGGTGAACAAAGTAATTTTACTAGAAATACTACTGGAACAGGCTTTACGAGTGTTCTGTAATTTTTAAAATTTATTTGTTTAAAACTGCATTATGTGTATTATTTACGAATACAAACAATATGTTTGAATTTTGCTTGGATTTATTTTTATTCACTTTCCAAATTGAGTCGTTTTTTCTGCCGCGCCTTGTATTCATACTTTAGAATAATATTATTTATGTCTTTTAAATAAATTGTTTTGTTCACTAATTGGGCAATACATTACTAATATTATTAAAACATAATCTCGTGCACAGTTTACATATTCAGTCTAGACAATTTCGTTATTCATAAGATTCACAAAACCTCTAATCCTCCACTTCTCAAGTCTAAACGAGCGATTAAATTCTTGTTTGCAGGTAAATTCAGAAAGGAATTCCGCCGAGCAATAGACTGCTGCTCTTCGACGACGGACAGAAGCGCCCACGAGATGAACAGCTTCTACTACAAGAACACCGTCAAGGAGACCTCGCTGCTGCGTCGCTCCAAAAAGAACGGCAACTCGGAAGTTCGCGGTTCGAATCACAGCGAGGCGGAGTTTATAACGCAGCGACGGGGGACGAGGACGAGCGTAATTAAAATCGACGTATGATCGAATCGAAGCCAGTGCTTTGATTAAAACAGGTTTCAACTTTTTTAATTTTTTTTACTTTATTTATTAATGCCAGTATTTGATGTCCTCGGCGTTAGAACCGAGATATGAGATTGAATGCTAATATTGATAGGCGTATGGCTAAAAAGGGGTGCTTGTGGAATGAATGGATGACGAGTGATTGTGATGAATAAATATTAAAAAAAACTGACGATGAATCGTCGTCGTTTATCATTTTTTTCGTTGTAATTAAAATCGGTATCCAGCGATTTTTCAATGAAGTACATGAAGGAAGGTTCTACAGTATTTTTTATCTCGTTAGGAACTATACCGATCCATTTCAATTGCTAAAGTTATAAACAATCATATATTTATTTATTTTTTTAAATGCCAGCCACGAATAAATCATCAATTCGATATTGAAAAAAAATATATTTTTGAATATTTTCACGATTTTTTGACCATTTGTGTACGTTAAACATACTTCCAGAAAGGCACTGCAAAAAAAAATTAAACTTTTTTAGTGCCCTTTTGAATTAAGGATTTTTTAAGTGCCAGCCACGAATTTCTGAGCTGCTCAATATTAAAAAAAAAATGATTTTTTAAGTGCAGCAACAGATCAAAATGTTCAATATTTACAAAAAATATTTCCCAACATTTTTACGGTTTGTTGACAGTTTGAATTCGTTAAAAATACTTTCAGAAAGACACTACATAAATAAAATTTAAATAAATTAGCGCCCTTTTGGACTTATGATTTTTTAAGTGCCAGACACGGATCAGCTATTGCTGTTTCGATTAAAAAAAATTGTTTCCCAACATTTTTATATTTTTTTAACAGTTTATACTTGTTAAATATACTTCCAGAAAGGCACTACAAAAGTCGAATCAAAATTTGTTTGTGCCCTTTTAGACTTATGATTTTTTAAGTGCCAGACACGGATCAGCTATTGCTGTTTCGATTAAAAAAAATTGTTTCCCAACATTTTTATATTTTTTTAACAGTTTATACTTGTTAAATATACTTCCAGAAAGGCACTACAAAAGTCGAATCAAAATTTGTTTGTGCCCTTTTGGACTTATGATTTTTTTAAGTGCCAGACACGGATCAGCTATTGCTGTCTCGATTAAAAAAAAATGTTTCCCAACATTTTTTATATTTTTCAACAGTTTATACTTGTTAAATATACTTCCAGAAAGGCACTACAAAAATAAAATTTAAAAAAATTTGCGCCCTTTACGACTTATGATTTTTTAAGTGCCAGACACGGATCAGCTATTGTTGTCTCGATTAAAAAAAAATTGTTTCCCAACATTTTTATATTTTTTTAATAGTTTATACTTGTTAAATATATTTCCAGAAAGGCACTACAAAAGTCAAATCAAAATTTGTTTGCGCCCTTTTGGACTTACGATTTTTTAACTGCCAGACACGGATCAGCTATTGCTGCCTCGATTAAAAAAAATTGTTTCCCAACATTTTTATATTTTTTTAACAGTTTATACTTGTTAAATATACTTCCAGAAAGGCACTACAAAAGTCAAATCAAAATTTGTTTGTGCCCTTTTAGACTTATGATTTTTTAAGTGCCAGATACGGATCAGCTGTTGCTGCCTCGATTAAAAAAAATTGTTTCCCAACCTTTTTATATTTTTTTAACAGTTTATACTTGTTAAATATACTTCCAGAAAGGCACTACAAAAGTCAAATCAAAATTTGTTTGTGCCCTTTTAGACTTCTGATTTTTTAAGTGCCAGACACGGATCAGCTATTGCTCTCTCGATTAAAAAAAAATTGTTTCCCAACATTTTTATATTTTTTTAAGAGTTTATACTTGTTAAATATACTTCCAGAAAGGCACTACAAAAGTCGAATCAAAATTTGTTTGTGCCCTTTTGGACTTATGATTTTTTAAGTGCCCGACACGGATCAGCTATTGCTGCCTCGATTAAAAAAAAATTGTTTCCCAACATTTTTATATTTTTTTAACAGTTTATACTTGTTAAATATACTTCCAGAAAGGCACTACAAAAATCAAATCAAAATTTGTTTGTGCCCTTTTAGACTTATGATTTTTTAAGTGCCAGACACGGATCAGCTATTGCTCTCTCGATTAAAAAAAAATTGTTTCCCAACATTTTTATATTTTTTTAAGAGTTTATACTTGTTAAATATACTTCCAGAAAGGCACTACAAAAGTCGAATCAAAATTTGTTTGTGCCCTTTTGGACTTATGATTTTTTAAGTGCCCGACACGGATCAGCTATTGCTGCCTCGATTAAAAAAAAATTGTTTCCCAACATTTTTATATTTTTTTAACAGTTTATACTTGTTAAATATACTTCCAGAAAGGCACTACAAAAGTCGAATCAAAATTTGTTTATGCCCTTTTGGACTTATGATTTTTTTAAGTGCCAGCAACGTATCTATTTTTTGCTCGATAAAAAAAAATATTTCCCAACGTTTTCATTTTTATTTTACAGTTTATATCAGTTGAACATACTTTCAGAAAGGCACTGTAAAAGTGAAATTTAAAAAAATTTGCGCCCTTTTGGACTTATGATTTTTTTAAGTGCCAGCAACGTATTTATTTTTTGCTCGATAAAAAAAAATATTTCCCAACGTTTTCACTTTTATTTTACAGTTTATATCAGTTGAACATACTTCCAGAAAGGCACTGTAAAAATGAAATTTAAAAAAATTTGCGCCCTTTTGGACTTATGATTTTTTTAAATGCCAACAACGTATCTATTTTTTGCTCTATAAAAAAAAATATTTCCCAACATTTTTACTTTTATTTTACAGTTTGTATCAGTTCAACATATTTGCAGAAAGGCACTGTAAAAATAAAATTTAAAATAATTAGCGCCCTTTTGGACTTATGATTTTTTAAGTGCCAGCAACGTATCTATTTTTTGCTCGATAAAAAAAAATATCTCCCAACATTTTCACTTTTATTTTACAGTTTGTATCAGTTCAACATGCTTCCGGAAAGGCACTGTAAAAATAAAATTTAAAATAATTTGCGCCCTTTTGGACTTATGATTTTTTTAAGTGCCAGCAACGTATCTATTTTTTGCTCGATAAAAAAAAAATATCTCCCAACATTTTCACTTTTATTTTACAGTTTGTATCAGTTCAACATGCTTCCGGAAAGGCACTGTAAAAATAAAATTTAAAATAATTTGCGCCCTTTTGGACTTATGATTTTTTTAAGTGCCAGCAACGTATCTATTTTTTGCTCGATAAAAAAAAATATTTCCCAACGTTTTCATTTTTATTTTACAGTTTATATCAGTTGAACATACTTTCAGAAAGGCACTGTAAAATAGAAATTTAAAAAAATTTGCGCCCTTTTGGACTTATGATTTTTTTAAGTGCCAGCAACGTATCTATTTTTTGCTCGATAAAAAAAAATATCTCCCAACATTTTTACTTTTATTTTACAGTTTGTATCAGTTCAACATACTTGCAGAAAGGCACTGTAAAAATAAAATTAAAAAAAATTAGCGCCCTTTTGGACTTATGATTTTTTTAAATGCCAACAACGTATCTATTTTTTGCTCTATAAAAAAAAATATTTCCCAACATTTTTACTTTTATTTTACAGTTTGTATCAGTTCAACATATTTGCAGAAAGGCACTGTAAAAATAAAATTTAAAATAATTAGCGCCCTTTTGGACTTATGATTTTTTAAGTGCCAGCAACGTATCTATTTTTTGCTCGATAAAAAAAAATATCTCCCAACATTTTCACTTTTATTTTACAGTTTGTATCAGTTCAACATGCTTCCGGAAAGGCACTGTAAAAATAAAATTTAAAATAATTTGCGCCCTTTTGGACTTATGATTTTTTTAAGTGCCAGCTACGTATCTATTTTTTGCTCGATAAAAATATATATTTCCCAAAATGTTCACTTTTTTTTTACAGTTTGTATCAGTTCAACATACTTCCAGAAAGGTACTGTAAAAATAAAATAAAAAAAAATGGGCCCTTTTGGACTTATGATTTTTTTAAGTGCCAGCCACGTATCTATTTTTTGCTCGATAAAAAAAAATATTTTCGAACATTTTCACTTTTATTTTATAGTTTGTCTCAATTCAAAATACTTCCAGAAAGGCACTGTAAAAATAAAATTTAAAATAATTTGCGCCCTTTTGGACTTTTTTTTTTTAATTGGATCTACGGGCTGCTCGATATTAAAAAAAAATATTTCCTTACATGTTCACGTTTATCTGACAGCATGTATTCGTTTGCACTGCAAAAATGAAATCAAAATTTTTTAGCGCACTTTTTTAAATGTCAGTATATTATTCGTAGCCACTTATCGTAAAAGTGTACATAAAAAATATTTAAATCAAAATGCAATGGATGTTAAAGAGTATTGTAAAATAGAGTTATGATGCGTGGTGAGTTGTTGTAAATATAAAAAATCCCTATTTGTAACATAACAACGGTGGTGAGTTGTTGTAAATAAATCCCTATTTGTAATATAACAACGCACAATTTAACAATCTGGAATTTACATACTAAAATAGCTGTATATATATTATGTGTTCAAATATTTATTTTTCGTATGATTCCAGAAATTGTTAGATAGCGATTTTTACCGCCATTTTGTCTTAATTTCGGTACCAGAGTGCGCACGTCTGCGTATCCGCGTACCGTGGCCGTGATTTTAAACAAATCGACTATAATCGGTGTCGATTACTTAGCACGTTTCGCTGTAGGATTACGCACACACCTTGCATATCGGCTGATACAAAGGCGCGCACATTTTGCTGCGACACGACGCCGTGCTTATTCATAAATATTCCTGATGAATCGGATTCATTCTATAACTGCCGGCAACGATTCGGTGCTCAGACGTCCGCACTCTAATTGTTGTATTCAAAGTAATTCATACTTCCCATTACTACACGAGGATTGATAAAGAACACGAATACAAATAAATAATACGAGTTTGTCGGTGATGGGAAGCAATATTTAATTCCAGAAATGTTCAGTGAGAATTTGTTTGTATATTTTTTTACTGGTTAGGTTAAACTGGATCACTAGATGTATTTATATTAAAAGTACCTTAAAATTATTAAGGTATTAATATAATACCTTAACAAATGTTTGTTTATTTTGGCTGGTAAAGGCATTTTTTTTTGTTGTAAATTTCTAGAAATGTACAAAATACCTAATAATTTTTAATAGTGTACAGTTTGTGTTAAACATAATTCAATATAGATGTATTATATGTTGAAATTGAGTAGGCGTGCTTGATTAATATAAAATTTTTGGATGGATCACATATTAGCGAAAACTAAAGTTTTTGGGGGGTTGGAAATTCGGTACATTACAGTATGTCTCATATTAGTGTGGGGTGGAAATTTCCATGTTTCTACCCTAAACCGCAAATTATATGAAGTAATTAAATTGTTTTAATATTCACGCATTGATGGTTAAAATTATTCAAATTAATTTGTTTTATAACATTTACGTATTGAAGTTCCTAACAATTTTTTTATGGAATAGTAATTTTAAATAAATTTTGAATGTATTTCCGAAACTTCAAGTCGATAGCAATTGTTTTTATATTTTTTTAAAATCGACGAAATTATTGTATTTCTTCACAATTACACGCTCACGTTCAAATGGAATTATCTCAAAATTTAGGGATGGGGTGCTTGGAGATTTTTATGGAATCGTAATCCCGAATGAATTTTGAATAGTTTTGTGTAATTTCAAGTCGATGGCAATTGTTTTTATATTTTTTTCAAGTCGACGAAATTATTGTATTTTTTCACAATTACACGCTCACGTTCAAACGGAATTATCTCTAAATTTAGGGATGGGGTGCTTGGAGATTTTTATGGAATCATAATCCCGAATGAATTTTGACTAGTTTTGTGTAATTCCAAGTCGGTGGCAATTGTTTTTATATTTTTTTCAAGTCGACGAAATTATTGTATTTTTTCACAATTACACGCTCACGTTCAAACGGAATTATCTCAAAATTTAGGGATGAGGTGCTTGGAGATTTTTATGGAATCGTAATCCCGAATGAATTTTGAGTAGTTTTGTGTAATTTCAAGTCAGTGGCAATTGTTTTTATATTTTTTTCAAGTCGACGAAATTATTGTATTTTTTCACAATTACACGCTCACGTTCAAATGAAATTATCTCAAAATTTAGGGATGGGGTGCTTGGAGATTTTTATGGAATCATAATCCCGAATGAATTTTGAATAGTTTTGTGTAATTTCAAGTCGATAGCAATTGTTTTTATATTTTTTTTCAAGTCGACGAAATTATTGTATTTTTTCACAATAACACGCTCACGATCAAATGAAATTATCTCAAAATTTAGGGATGGTTTGCTTGGAGATTTTAATGGAATCATAATCTCGAATGAATTTTGAATAGTTTTGTGTAATTTCAAGTCGATAGCAATTGTTTTTATATTTTTTTTCAAGTCGACGAAATTATTGTATTTTTTCACAATTTCACGCTCATGTTCAAATGGAATTATTTCGGAATTTAGGGATGGGGTGCTTACAGATTTTTATGGTAGCATAGTTCTGAATAAATTTTGAATATATTTGTAAAATTTTATAGTCGATGGAAATTTTTTTCATATTTTTTTAAGGCGCCGAAATAATTGAAGTAATTTTTTTTTCACAATTTCTCGGTTTGAAAATTTGGAAAACAAATATAATAATAATTTCCTGTACACGGTGATAATTTCAATAAATTTTAAAATACTTACCGAATGATAAATAATGCTAAGCAAGATAATAAACACGATTGTAGAGTGTATCTCCAGAAATACATTTCATTTGTGTTATGCAAATTGATTTACATTAATACTAAATTTAAAATCTCTCTCTGTGTGCGTATATATATACATTCAGAAACTCATTAAAACCGTTCCAACTTTGGCGCATAAATTTTCGTACAATTTGTACAATTGGAACGTATACAAAACTGGCAACTTTATGTTCACTAAATTATGAGACAGCTTTAATTTATGCACCATTAATTTTAATTGCATTGTTCTTACCTTTGTCTCCTTTAACAAATTCGACTAGACAAAGATCTTCAAAGGTAGAAACATGGATTGTCTCGACTCTTACAATTTTGCTACTTAATTTATAGATGTAAATCATACGCAATACGACAATTTTGGTAGTTCATTTGTAAGGGTAAATCATACGCAATTTCTTACGTATTTACTGTATATGAATGATAGTTTCGAATTACGCAATTTTCTAATGTATATATATAAAGAAAAATTAACGTTATTTATGCGTTTCGAGTCAAATTAAGCACTATTTTCAACAAGTCTCATTTTGCATATCTCAAGTCCCAAATTTTTTTTTCGAGTCAAATTAAGCACTATTTTCAACAAGTCTCATTTTGCATATCTTAAGTCCCAAATTTTTTAGACAAATAGTTCTCTTTAAAGAAAAACTCTTAATAATAAAATTAACGTTAATTCTGCTGTCATTTTTACATTCCATTATAAAAACTTTCAACAAAAACATTAACGTAAAATTAGTACACTAATATTTGCAATCCTATTAACATAAGTATTGTTAAATAAAATAATTACTTTTTTTTGTATAATCAAGCACCCCTACTTTACCACTTTAATAGAACTTAAGTGAATGTGCAGAAATTTTAATCGTAAGAAAACAAATGTATGTAAAGACTGTTACTGTTTACACACTCGACTCAAAAGTAAAATTAAAATATAAGCCCTATATTTTTCGTACTAGCGTAGAAATAAACTAATCTTTATCCTAGGTTGTAAAAGTAAAAAAAAAGAAATAAAGAGGGATCAATATGCTTAACAAGACATGTTCATTAACACTGATGCGCATATCTTTAGAACTGTAAGGAAACTTTAATGTACTGTAAAAAAATAATATCACCATTAAAAAAAAAGAACACACACACACAAATTGAACCGCTTGCGTAGATTAATACCTAATAAAATAAATGAATGTAAAATGCCCTTAGTTTGATTGTAGATGAATTAAATATTAATTGAAAATACGGATAGAAATTACTATCGGGATTTAAATACTCCAAACACCGTTAAAGTTAGAAAAACCAAAATGTGGCGACATCTATTGCCTGAATGTTGTACTAAACCCAACAAGTAGGGTTCATTGGAATATAAATATTTCAAACACCCTTGAAGTTAGAAACAACAAAGTGGCGACATCTATTGCCTGAATGTTTTACTAAACCCAACAAGTAGAAATTACTGTTGGAATATAAATATTTCAAACACCCTTAAAGTTAGAATCAACAAAGTGGTGACATCTATTGCCTGAATGTTGTACTAAACCCAACTAGTTTTTTTTTTGTGACGAGAGGAGAGAAGGTCTTTTATAGACGCCCCTACAGTGGGGCAGTGTTGGAGTCCTACCCCTGAAGGGCGGGAGTGTACCAACTAAAAACTCTCCTCAGAGTAGAGCGGAAGGAGACCGAACCTTGACGTGGTCAACCGCAGGGGAGTAATTTATTTATTTTTATTTAGTAAATGTGTAGTGAGAATCCTAGAGGAATATTACATTGTTTCAAATAATTACAGAAGTTAAATACTTAAAAAGGAATATACGATATGGAATATCACAGTCAGTTAAATATTATAAACTATTACTCAAATTACTATTACTCAAACTCAACTAGTAGAAATTACTATTCGAATATAAATATGCTAAACACCGTTAAAGTTAGAAACGCCAAAGTGGCGAAATCTATTATCTGAATGCTGTAATAATCAGAACAAATGCAGAATGCAGGCAATAGATGTCGCCACATTGGTGTTTCTAACTTAAACGGTGTTTGGAATATTTATATCCCGATAGTAATTTCCGTTTCCCCATCAGTAATAATGATATTTTGTTTTAATATTTTATATTCTAATTAATACTTTAATGTGCAGGGTAAATCCCGTAAATATATTATTATTATTATTATTATTACCTGAGAGGTTTGTAGGTGTTCTGATGGGGGAACAATACTTAATGTTTTGAAAATACGGAATTTCTTACAAAAATATTTTTGTTTGTTTTTTTGAATACCACACTACAAATTGGAAATAATTTTGGCAATATTGCTTATATTATTAAGGATGTCAATATGTAATTTTTCGTATTTTCAATTATTCTTTAATATTGACACACCTGAATAACTGTAACGATTGAATACCTTCACTGCGGACTCTTGCATGAACATAATTTTTAATAATAAATAAAGCCACCCCGTGACTGTTTCCTTCACCCCTCTACTGTACACGTGTGTCATCCGTGTGCGAATAAATACTTGAAGAAATAAATGATTTTTAATTGACCCTCTCTTACTTATAATGGGCGAAATTGGTTTTCCATTTCTTTTTCTTAGAAAACGAAATGCCTACACTTGACGTTTCCGATCAAGAAAACTTGATGATTATTATTTTCTTCATTTAAAAAGTATCATTACTTATAAAAATTGATTAAGGTTTTATAGAATTTATTTAAAGTTACGGACGTAGAAAAAATTTTGTATGAAACTCGAGAGTAAAGCAACTTTTTTTCACTTGTAGGAATTGCCGCACTCGCCTTCGGCTCGTGTGGCAATCTTTCCCACTCGTGAAAAAAAGTACTACTTTATTCACTTGTTGCGTAAATAACTATTTTCGCATCATATTAAATAATTACTTAAAGATTTCTCTGTTTGTATTAAATTATAACGAATAATTTTTCTAAACAAATTAGAAACAATTAACAATAATTTTTCTATTTGGAAATTGCGGCAGTTGGCTGACAAAAAACAAATCGTAACCATAGTTACAACTAAACTGCTGAGAAAGTAAAATCGTCGTCATGCCATTGGCTGAAACCTGTTGGGCAATGAAACCGATATCATTTGATTGGACGTCACCTGTGGAGAAAATAATTCGGTCGAATAATGGACCATTATCTCAATTAAAAACGATTTAACAACATTTATATTATTTAATAAGATGCGAAAAATGATTTTTAATTGACTCTCTCGTACTTTTAAGGGACGAAATTAGTTTTCCCATATTTTTTTTGGAACCGAATTGCCTTTAAAATAAGAACGAAATTACCATTAAGATTGCTTTCTGGGATTCTGGCGTGCGGAAACTCGCGAGGCTTGATTTAAATTCTACATAAATATTTAAGGGCATTATTCTGTGTGTGTGCTGGTGCCAAATGTGTGTGTAATGCAATTAATTAATTTACATTTTGTGATTGCTTTCACTTGCCACAAATTTGTGTTTAACGTTACGAAAATGTAAATTTACATTTGGCGAATATTAAGTAAAGAATTGTCTTTTATTTTGAAATTTAATAAATAAACTTGAACAGATGAGGATTTAACGTGTACGTAAATTTACAAGGTTTTTTTTTACTTTCTCCGTTACGAAGTACGGGAAAGTATTGTGATCGTGAAAAAAATTTCAAATTTTTTTTTTACGAAAATATCCGTTTTGGGGTCCCTTGATGCTATTTCAACAATTTATTTTTACTGTCTCCGTTACAAAGTACGAGAAAGTATTGTGATCGTGAAACATTTTTCAAAATTTTTTTTACGGAAATATCCGTTTTGGAGTCCCTAAATGCTATTTCAACTTTTTCTTTTTACTTTCTCCGTTACAAAGTACGAGAAAGTATTGTGATCGTGAAAAAATTTAAAATTTTTTTTTTTACGGAAATATCCGTTTTGGGGTCCCTAGATGCCATTTCAACAATTTCTGGAAAAACAATGTGTCTGTGTGTGTGTGTGTGTGTCTGTATGTCTCTATGTCTCTATGTCTGTATGTTCAATGCCAATAAAAAAATTAAAAAAAACTAGAAATATAGTCTGTATACGTAAATATTACAAAAAAAAACTTATAAATTTAGTTACACGTTAAATACTTATCCATTCAAGTTTTAGTTGATAATTATGAAACGATAATAACAGGTTCACATTTTACCTATTAATAATTGTTGGGTAAGCCTAAAATGGACCCTTGAGGGACACCAAAAACCATGTCACGTCTGCTGACACTGTTTTTCGTTTTAAACAATAATTTCCTAAATATAAAAAATATTACAAAAACATTTAAACAATTATTGTATACAACAAAGATATAAACATCTTTTGTTTGAAAATATTTTTCATAAAATCGTTTTTTTTTCGAAAAAATGTATTTATTTTTAAATTTTAGTTGATAATTATGAAACGATAATAATTGGTTTACATTTTAACAATTAATGATTGTTGGGTAAATCTTTGTGTGTATTATAAATTTTTAAAAAGTAGTGGGAGTAAAATAAACCCTTGAGGGACACCGACATCTATGTCACGTCTGCTGACACTGTTTTTCATTTTTACCAATAATTTCTTAAATATGAAAAATATTACAAAAAAATTGAAACAAGTATTAAAGACAATAAATAAATAAATATCTTTTGTTTGAAAATATTTTTCATATAATCTTTTGTTTTCGAAAAACATGTATTTCATTTTTAGCTGATAATTATGAAACGATAATAATTGGTTCACATTTTACTAATTAATAATTGTTGGGTAAGTCTTTGTGTGTATTATTCATTTTTAAAAAAGTAGTGGGACTAAAATAGACCCTTGAAGGACATCAAAATCCATGTCACGTCTGCTGACACTGTTTTTTGTTTTAACCAATAATTTCCTGAATATGAAAAATATTACAAAAACATTTAAACAATTATTGAAGACAACAAAAAAATAAACATATTTTGTTTGAAAATATTTTTCATAAAATCTTTTGTTTGCGAAAAAATGTTTGTTTTTTTCATTTTAAGTTGATAATTATGAAACGATAATAATTGATTCACATTTTACTAATTAATAATTGTTAAGTAAGTCTTTGTGTGTATTATCAATTTAAAAAAAAGTAGTGGGACTAAAATAGACCCTTGAGGGACATTAAAATCCATGTCACGTCTGCTGACACCGTTTTTTGGTTTTAACCAATAATTTCCTAAATATGAAAAATATTACAAAAACATTTAAACAAGTATTGAAGTCAACAACGAAATAAACATCTTTTGTTTGAAAATATTTTTAATAAAATCGTTTGTTTTCGAAAAAATGTATTTTTTTTTCATATTAAGTTGATAATTATGAAACGATAATAACTGGTTCACATTGTAACAATTAATAATTGTAGGGTAAGTCTTTGTGCGTATTATAAAAAAAAATAATGGGACTAAAATAGACCCTTAAATTCGTGTCACGTCTGCTGACACTGTTTTTTTTTTCAATAATTTCTTAAATCTGAAAAAAAATACAAAAAACATTTAAACAGGTATTGAAGATAACAGAAATAAACATTTTTTGGCTTAAAATATTTTTCATAAAATTTTTTTTTTTATTTTTTCATTTTTTGTTGATAACTGTAAAACGATAATAATTGGGTAAAATGTTAACAATTAATAATTGCGGCGATTGCCAAAATAAACAATTTATAAAGATAATTTAATTCATGTATTCAAACGCGCAATTCAAATAGCCGAAGAACCCGATGAAAAAATATCCACTTGCAAAATTTTATTTACCTTCACCAATAATCTGAACGATTTGAACCTATATATTGTTGCATTACTCGTTAAATTATCTAAACGAATACCATTTGTGGTTAAATTTTTGCAGGATAAACTTTATTTTAAGTACTCGTCATTTCAAAATTTTTCCATCCGAATTCATTCTCAAAATTTAATGACTCTCGCAAAATATTTTTTTTTTTACTTATGCTTAACAGTCACACATGGCTATTATTTTGTACTTTATTTGTATGAACAATAGGAATAAATGAACAAATGATAAATGTAAGACATGTACGACAACCATGGACCCGAGCGAATACTTCTCGATCTCCGAAAAATGTTCCGCCCGGGATGGGAATCGAACCCACACGGCCGCGGTGAAAATAAATTTTATCCGGCCAAATTGTCTAAACAATCCAATTTCCAGATTTATGCGCTTAGCAAATGCTATTTACTTAAATAATAATAATATTGATTTATTCAACATTAACACTACTTTGTTTCACAAGCATTTGCTCAGAATCAACCTGGAAATAAATATTATAAGTTCAAATTCGAACCTCTTGCGGTATTAAAAAAAATGTTTTTAAAATGTAATTCTTAGCGTGTCAAATCGCCTCAGGGTTTTAAAACTAGAAACGAGTCGAGACGCGATTTGCGATAACATTTTTATGCAAATTAGGAATTCTTATCAATGCGCATTCCACACTTGACCGACTGATAACGATACCGCGGACCAGTACACCCGTCGCCGTTGCGAACGAAGAACGTGTCCGGTTCGTGTTGATAGATTTTTTCCGAAACGATTTTGAAAAAATCAAAACGGTTTAATCGCGAGTTCGAGTTGCTCTTCATAAAACTAAGTGAGCTGTAAATGTTTAATGTTGGCGTCGTTTACTTCGTGGTACATCTTGAAAAAAAGTTAGTGTTTTATTCCAATCTAAGTGAGCTGTGTTTGTGCGGTACCATTTGTGACGGGTTTACAGATTTAATTTTTGCAAGAAAATTAAATCTTGTAAATCCGTTGTTGTGCTTTTATAAAAGATGTTAAACCCTGGAAATTTCTTTGGTGAGCGGTGCTGGTGTTATTGGAATTTTCAGTGCCGTTCCGTTGCATCCATTCCGAAGGAAGGAGGTGGGATTTCTTCGCGGAATCTTCGAAGCACATCTTTAGCAAGTCTCAAGAGGAATAAAGGTATTTAATTATTTATTTATTTATTTATTTATTTATTTATTTGTAAACCCAACAGCCATATACGCCAATTACAGGATTCATTAAACATGTACAATGAAAGAAAGCGACAAAAAGTAAATATAATAATAACAATAATTATTTTTTATTTTGACATAGGTTCTTGTACATCGTTGAAAAGAGAAAAAAAGTCTATTTATGCGTGTAAAAATCAAATATGGCGGCCATTTGAAATAAGAAAGTTGGTATTAATATCTCGGAAACCGCCATCTTGAATTTTATTTTGACTTGATTTCTATGTTTGCCTAATTAAACCAAGTAACTTTTATTTAAAACTTTTTTTCGCATCTTTAATAATTATTGAGATATTTGATTTTTTTGAAAATCGCGATTTTCAGTTTTTTTTTAATATTTTCTAAACTGGTCGGAATTTTTAAAATTTCTCAACATAATCTGAATCAGCATAGAAAACTGCACAACATTGCCCATTTAACCAGATCTCTAGCTTTAAGAATAAGAAAGATACCCATGCAATCCTACTCTATTTAGGACACCCTGTATATTAAAGATAGGTTTATTCTGGATGGAGTTTAAAATTTTGAAGCTAATTCCTGCAGTGATTATTTTTTTACAATTTTTCTAATCGCCGAATGTAATTTTTTTTCTGCAATTTGAGTTTTGAGTGTTGCCAATTTGTTTCCAGCTGTAATACATCAATTGTTTCAGCAATATATTAAAGATAGGTTTATTTTGGATGGATTTTGAAATTTTGAAGCTAATTCCTGCAGAGATTCATTTTTTACAATTTTTCTAATCGCCGAATGTATTTTTTTTTTCTGCAATTTGAGTTTTGAGTGTTGTCAATTTGTTGGCAGCTGTAATACGTCAATTGTTTCAGCAATATATTAAAGATAGGTTTATTCTGGATGGATTTTGAAATTTTGAAGGTAATTCCTGCAGTGATTATTTTTTTACAATTTTTCTTATCGCCGAATGTAATTTTTTTTCTGCAATTTGAGTTTTGAGTGTTGTCAATTTCTTTCCAGCTGTAATACGTCAATTGTTTTAGCAATATATTAAAGATAGATTTATTCTGGATGGATTTTGAAATTTTGAAGGAAATTCCTGCAGTGATTATTTTTTTACAATTTTTCTAATCGCCGAATGTAATTTTCTTTCCTGCAATTTGAGTTTTGAGTGTTGTCAATTTGTTTCCAGCTGTAATACGTCAATTGTTTCAGCAATATATTAAAGATAGGTTTATTTTGGATGGATTTTGAAATTTTGAAGCTAATTCCTGCAGAGATTCATTTTTTACAATTTTTCTAATCGCCGAATGTATTTTTTTTTTTCTGCAATTTGAGTTTTGAGTGTTGCCAATTTGTTTCCAGCTGTAATACGTCAAATGTTTTAGTAATATATTAAAGATAGGTTTGTTCTGGATGCAGTTGGACAGTTTGAAGCTAATTCCTGCAGATATTAATTTTTTACAATTTTTCTAATCGCCCAATGTATTTTTTTTTTCTCCAGTTTAAGTTTTAAGTGTTGCCATTTTGTTTCCAGCTCTGATATGTCAATTGTAGTAAAAGTACATAATGAAAACTCATCTACTCTTAAAATAAAGCACGGGATACCACAGGGTTCAGTTATGGGCCCGTTATTGTTTCCAATAAATATATACCAACGATTTCATAAATAATCAAAACAATCTTTTATGTGGATGGCACATCTTTGCTTAAGAAGGGAACTGATATAATAAAGCTGAATCAACAAAATGCTTATAAAATAGGTTTAATAGTAACAAACTTATCGTAAACAAAAATGGAAGTAAAAATCTCATATTTACAGCAAGATAATTTGAGCACAATTACGATACTTCTGTAAAATTTTTGGGAGTTGCTCGATGCGTCTGGGCACGTCTGCTTTTTGTCATGTACATCAATAAATTAATTAATTTAATAATTTTTTTTTAGTATACTTTTTAATTTATTTTTATAAAAAGGCGATTCCGTAAATAAATTCAAATTCAAGTTTATATTATTTAGAATAGTAATAAGAAATAGATATTAATTCTGTCAAATGAAAACTCAGTTTATATTCTGAATATTTAAAATTCTCGATTAGTTTCACAAACATTCGAAAACTAAACTGAGCTTTTGTGCTGTAGAATTAATATTAATTTCATATTACTCTTCTTATCAATCAATATAATATTATTTGTAAGTAATGTGTATTTATTTATTTATTTTATTTATTTAAACTTTTATAAAAATACATAAACTACATTTATAGACGATTTATTTATATTTAACCGAACTACTAATCAAAATGTTATACATCCATAATATTGCACTAGAATGCTTCTTGTTATACAAATATTCCAAAATCTGGGGATATTCTGAGAATATGTTTTGTTTACAATGTACCTCTATGCAAACATGTATACCCCAGGGTAGCAAACTTGCATGAAATTTACGTTCCTTAGCGGCCCTCCGCATTTCTCTAGTAATTCCGTAAACAAGACTTATCGCCGAATTTCATTTCTGTTTGTCTACCAGAGAGAATCATATAAATTGTGCTTAAGGCCTTACCTCATATCTCGGTTATACATCAATCTTTGTTATATTAAAAGTCCATAAAATCAATAAGAAATTAATTAATCATAAATTAAATATTATATATCTGCATCTTTATTGAAGAAAAGTTTTGCTGAAATTAATTTGTACGATACGCTACAAGACAATAAGATGGTCCAGATTTCAAGCTATTTATTTGCGTATTTATTTCAGAAACTACCATTTCAGCCCGGCTAATATTTGCACCAGCAGTCGCCAGTATCGCTAGTTTCGCAACTCGAGCAAACTGTTTCAGTAGTTTCAGAAAGGTTTCCGGTCTGTTGCTAATAACGAAACACGCATAAATAACAATCTTGTAAAATGTCGAATGCGGCTGCATCCGCCCTCACAGTATTATAATGTCGTAATTTCAAAGGAAAGTATTTTTACATTTGTTAATTAATTGATTTAAATTCAAGGAATTTGTTATTGAAGCAATTCTATAACATCAATGGAATGAAACAGCGGTCTTATTTATAACTCGCAAACAGCTCGAAACAAACTTTGCCCCCCACGAACTTACAACAAAATTACCTGTAAAGTGCACCAGTCACGTATAGAGGGGATGTAAACTGGAAAATCTACTCTTTCCATATTGTATTTATAATTTAATTTCCTACCATTAATTTGATAAAAATTTACATTTTCGAGCGTATCAATATTTTAATGAAAATTTCAAAAGCAAACTCCAACGATAAATAATTATTTCAAATTCAATAATGTTTAACTCTTGCACATGGAAAAAATCGATCTTAAACCAATGTTGTGCATGTTGTCAATAGTTTTCCATAATTCAATAAACAAATATTTTTATAAAAAATCACAAATACAATCGTTGGATTTATGTATTTTCACATTTACAGCAAATTCCTTGCTTGATTATTTTTTTGCAATTTTTTAAACACTCGAATGCATTTTTCGATTTTCTAGTTGAAGTTTGAAGCGTTGCCGTTTTATTTACACCAATGATACGGCAATAATTATCATTAGAAATCATAAATACAATCTTTGTTTATGGATTTTCACATTTTACAGCAAATTCCTTGCTTGATTATTTTTTTGCAATTTTTAAACACTCGAATGCAATTTTCGATTTTCTAGTTTAAGTTTGAAACGTTGTCACTTTATTTCCACCCATGATACGGCAATAATTATTATCAGAAATCACAAATACAATCTTTGTTTATGGATTTTCACATTTTACAGCAAATTCCTTGCTTGATTATTTTTTTGCAATTTTTTAAACACTTGATTGCATTTTTCAATTTTCTAGTTTAAGTTTGAAACGTTGCCGTTTTATTTCCACTAATGATACGGCAATAATTATTATCAGAAATCACAAATACAATCTTTGTTTCTAGATTTTCACATTTCACAGCAAATTCCTTGCTTGATTATTTTTTTGCAATTTTTTAAACACTTGAATGCATTTTTCAATTTTCTAGTTTAAGTTTCAAACGTTGCCGTTTTATTTCCACTTATGATACGGCAATAATTATTATCAGAAATCACAAATACAATCTTTTTTTATGGATTTTCACAATTTACAGCAAATTCCTTGATTGATTATTTTTTTGCAATTTTTTAAACACTCGAATGCATTTTTCAATTTTTTAGTTTAAGTTTGAAACGTTGCCGTTTTATTTCCACCCATGATACGGCAATAATTATTATCAGAAATCACAAATACAATCTTTGTTAATGGATTTTCACATTTCACAGCAAATTCCTTGCTTGATTATTTTTTTGCAATTTTTTAAACACTCGAATGCATTTTTCAATTTTCTAGTTTAAGTTTGAAACGTTGCCGTTTTATTTCCACCTATGATACGGCAATAATTATTATCAGAAATCACAAATACAATCTTTGTTTATGGATTTTTACATTTTACAGCAAATTCCTCTCTTGATTATTTTTTTGCAATTTTTCAAACCCTTGAATGCATTTTTCAATTTTCTAGTTTAAGTTTGAAGCGTTGCCGTTTTATTTCCACCCATGATACGGCAATAATTATTATCAGAAATCACAAATACAATCTTTGTTTATGGATTTTCACATTTTACAGCAAATTCCTTGCTTGATTATTTTTTTGCAATTTTTTAAACACTCGAATGCATTTTTCAATTTTCTAGCTTAAGTTTGAAACGTTGCCGTTTTATTTCCACCCATGATACGGCAATAATTATTATCAAAAATCACAAATACAATCTTTGTTTATTAATTTTCACATTTTCCAACAAATTCCTTGCTTGATAATTTTTTTACAATTTTTTAAACACTCGAATGCATTTTTAAATTTTCTAGTTTGTTTGAAACGTTGCTGTTTTATTTCCACAAATGATACGGCAATAATTATCATCAGAAATCACAAATACAATCTTTGTTTATGGATTTTCACATTTTACAGCAAATTACTTGCTTGATTATTTTTTTGCAATTTTTTAAACACTCGAATGCATTTTTCAATTTTCTAGTTTAAGTTTGAAACGTTGCCGTTTTATTTCCACCTATGATACGGCAATAATTATTATCAGAAATCACAAATACAATCTTTGTTTATGGATTTTCACATTTTACAGCAAATTCCTTGCTTGATTATTTTTTTGCAATTTTTTAAAGACTCGAATGCATTTTTCAATTTTATAGTTTAAGTTTGAAACGTTGCCGTTTTATTTCCACCCATCATACGGCAACAATTATTATCAGAAATCACAAATACAATCTTTGTTTATGGATTTTCACATTTTACAGCAAATTCCTAGCTTGATTATTTTTTTGCAATTTTTTAAACACTTGAATGCATTTTTCAATTTTTTAATTTAAGTTTGAAACGTTGCCGTTTTATTTCCACCCATAATACAGCAATAATTTTTATCAGAAATCACAAATACAATCTTTTTTTATGGATTTTCACATTTTACAGCAATTATTTTTGTATAATAGATAATGCCCTTGGTCCATAAAAGAATACAATTATAATTTTAAAAAATATGGACCAACATCAAAGACTACAATAATGAGCCTGTGCATCATAATAACATGCTGCTGATTGTTATGTCCTCGTGTACATCATCATACGCATGGACGATTCCAAACAGGATACCTCCTCCTTGGAGTACAAAGCACACATCCCAATTTTCCCATTTCCAGGCGTTATTAAACGCGAATGCAAACTAAATGCAGAAATTAACCAGAGCGGCGTACACAGGAAATCGTCTTTTTCTAATAAATAATTAAAATGTCAGTTGCATTCGCCTTCCATTTAAAATCGCAGCTCTCGTGCATATTTTATAGATTGATGCTGAAATTACCGAAGTTATAATCGTAGCCGTATTAATTACTTGTTAACTAGCTCTTCGAGAAAATACTGCCACATTAAGATAATACAAAGTTGACATGAGATTGCTAGTATTAAGGAATAACTTCTCTGACAGAGATTTTAATTGCAACATCTGGAATTATCTGAAAAGTGATGTAAATGCCTTAGAGAAGTAAATTCAATAAATATTTTTTGTTCTTTAATGATAATAATCGAAAATGTAATATAAAATAATATCTTGTTAATAAAGATATGATATATATAAGTCTTAAAAAGAACAAATCCTGAAAAATAAGTTCTAAAAAGAACGGCCTGAAAAAATCCTGAAATATAATTTTTTTAAAAAGCAGTCCTTAACATTTATATTTTGTATAAATCCTTGCAAAATAATATAAAATTTAATACACCTACAATTTTAAACGATAAATACCTAAAAATAGATTTTCATCGGATCCGAATTTAATACAACATCCAAGAATAGAACCCTCCACGTTTTCGATCTTCGAGCGTAAACATTTCTGTTTACCAGCTTATGCAGATCGACTTCTTTTCCGGAAATAAAGCCGGACGTATATATACAGGGGGGTGGCTAAAGATTCGGCAGGGAATTCGCCCCGGAAGGGTCAATTTGCTTAAGGAGAGGCCGAGGATGCATTATTCAACATGTACCGACGTCAGGTCGACCGTTAATAGATAATACTGTTAGTCACGAAGGGCACAACTATATTAATTAATATCGGTAGTTATACTAATGTTTTAATTTAATTAGTTAAATAAATAAAATTTATAATAATCAAATAATTAGGATTAATTTTCTAATTACCAAAATGATTACAATTTTTCGACAATTACTCTCATTACATGAAATTATCAAAAATCTAGTGATCGGTTTTCTACAGAAACAATTTCAAAAGATTTCTGAAAACAACCCTCAACAACAATAACTTCACAAAATTGTACGTATTCTTTTCGGAATTTATTTGTTATATAAAAATCAACAGTTACACCTACAACAATTTCAACTGTTAAGTATAATAATAATAAGTAATTTTTAAAATACATTGAAATACAATTTTACACCCCATTAGGACACTCGTTCCGTTTGTGTTGGAGCTGTCGGTGTGCAATTCCGGAAGACCTGCACGATCCCACGGTGACCGAGTTCATCGTCGATTTCGTCGAATCCGTCCTTGCGGAGAGTGTGTCTGTCAAACGGGAGCGCCCTAGGGTGTTCCTCCCCGGCGCCGCGTTCATCTCGTACGCGTCCCTGTAGCTTTGTCCCGAACAGCAATTGACGAACCGTCGGAATTCCTTTCGAAATTTACCTGCAATCCGAAGCACGGGGGAGGAAAATTAGGTTTACGCGAGCGAGTACAATCCCCCCAAATTTTCAATGGCATGATTTATGAATGCCGGAGGTTAATTAGCCGGAACTTTACAAGATGAGCGCGTCTTTGTTTCAAGATGTTGCGGAGGATGATAATTCGGGTGGTGAATTGCTCATTTGTGGTATGATTTTGGAACGTGCGTTTCCATTAATCATGTTGATTAATATTGTACCGTTATTAAAATTATGAAAAAATTAGAAGCAACTGAAATTATTTTTTGTATATTATAGTTGGTTTAGCATGCGAAAAGAAAAAACGTATACACAAGGCGCGAGTTCGTGAACAATGTTTTTCCGCGGTGTATACAGCTTTTCGGATGCAATGGTGATTGATTTTCTACATTACAGCCATGGGCGTCCGCAGAAATTTTTTCAGGGGAATAGGGGGGCTGGTAAACTTTCATACAAAAATTTCGAATAAATAAACGTCAAAAATGACAATTTCTAATTCTCAAAAATTCTGCATTTTTGCTGCCGCAAACGGCACATAAAGAAATATGCAGCTGTCAAAACTTTAGGATTTTTACTATCAAAAACGGCATTTTGTGATATTAAAAAAAGAAAATGACAATTTCGAATTATCAAAAATTCGGCATTTCTGCCACCATAAACGGCACGATCCAACGGTAAATAAAAAAATTAGCAGCTGCCAAAAATTGTGGATTTTTACAATCAAAAACGGCATTTTATGATATGAAAAAAGAAAATTGCCATTTTTGTATTGTTAAAAATTCTGAATTTTTTCCACCATAAACGGTACGATTCAATGGTAAATAAAGAAATTTGCAACTGCCAGAAATTGTGGTTTTTTACTATCAAAGACGGCAATTTTTGATATTTTAAAAAAAGAAAATTACTACTGCTAAAAATGACAATTTAGAACTGTCAAAAATCGCATTACTATCACAAATGGCACGTTAGCAGTAAAAAGGAAATTTTCAATTGCTAAAAATATCCAAAATGCCAAAAATGTTTAACTGTTAAAATTTGAGATTTTCTGTTATCATTATCGGCATTTTTCAATATTAAAAAAGGCCAAAAATAACAATTATAAATTGTCAAAAACGGCATTTTTCAATAGTAAAAAGATAAAATTTTAACCGTCAAAAATGATAATTTCGAATTGTCAAAAATTCTGCCACCACAAACGGCACGATTCAACGGTAAATAAAGAAATTTGCAGCAGCCAAAAATTATGTTTTTTTTACTATCAAAGACGACATTTTTTGATATTTTAAAAAAAGAAAATTTCAACTGCTAAAAATGACAATTTAGAAATGTTAAAAATCGCATTACTATCACAAATGGCACTTTAGCAGTAAAAAGGAAATTTTCAATTGCTAAAAATATCTAAAATGCCAAAAATGTTTAACTGTTAAAATTTGAGATTTTCTGTTATCACTATCGGCATTTTTCAATATTAAAAAAGAGAAATTTCTAACGGCCAAAAGCAACAATTATAAATTGTCAAAAACGGCATTTTTCAATAGTAAAAAGATACATTTTTAACCGCCAAAAATGACAATTTCGAATTGTCAAAAATTCTGCATTTTTTCCACCACAAACGGCACATAAAGAAATTTGCAGTGGTCAAAAATTGTGCATTTTACTATCAAAAACGGCATTTTTTGATATTCTAAAAAAAGAAAATTTCATCTGCAAAAAATGGCAATTTCGAATTGTCAAAAATTCTGCCACCACAAACGGTACGATTCAACGGTAAATAAAGAAATTTGCAGCTGCCAAAAATTATGTTTTTTTTTACTATCAAAGACGGCATTTTTTGATATTAAAAATAAATTTCAACTACTAAAAATGACAATTTAGAACTGTCAAAAATCGCATTACTATCACAAATGGCACGTTAGCAGTATAAAGGAAATTTTCAATTGCTAAAAATATCCAAATGCCAAAAATGTTTAACTGTTAAAATTTGAGATTTTCTGTTATCACTATCGGCATTTTTCAATATTAAAAAAGGAAAATTTCTAACGGCTAAAAGTAACAATTATAAATTGTCAAAAACGGCATTTTTCAATAGTAAAAAGATAAAATTTTAAGCGTCAAAAATGACAATTTCGAATTGTCAAAATTTCTGCATTTCTGCCACCATAAACGGCACATAAAAAAATATGCAGTGGTCAAAAATTGTGCATTTTACTATCAAAAATGGCATTTTTGATATTTTAAAAAAAGAAAAATTGAACTGCTAAAAATGGCGATTTCGAATTGTCAAAAATTCTGCCAGCACAAACGGCACAATTCAACGGTAAATAAAGAAATTTGCAGCTGCCAAAAATTATGATTTTTTACTATCAAAAACCGCATTTTTTGATATTAAAAATAAATTTCAACTGCTAAAAATGACAATTTCGAACTCAAAAATAGTACTTCTATCACGAATGGCACTTAGCAGTAAAAATGAAATTTTCAATTGCTGAAAATAACTATTTAATACTGTCGAAAATTGCTCATTACTGAAAACGGCACGTTTCAGCAATATAGAGAAAATTTCTAAATGCCAAAAATGTTGGGCTATCAAAATTTGAGCATTTCTACTACACCATCAGCATTTTTCAATATTAAAAAAGGGAAATTCCCAACGGCAAAAGTAACAATTACAAATTGTCAAAAATTGTGCAATTCTACTGTCAAAACGGCATTTTTCAATAGTAAAAAGATACATTTTTAACCGTCAAAAATGACAATTTCGAATTGTCAAAAATTCTGCATTTCTGCCATCTAAAACGGAAAAAATAAGGAAATTAGCAGCTGCCGAAAATTGTGGAATTTTACTATCAAAAAACGGCATTTTTTGATATTAAAAAAAAGAAAATTTCAACTGCTAAAAATGACAATATCGAACTGTCACAAATCACAAATGGCACGTTGGGAGTAAAAATAAAAAGGAAATTTCAATTGCCAAAAATAACTATTCGGGACTGTCAAAAATTGCTCATTACTGAAAACCGTTTCCTTTCAATAATAAAAAGAAAAATTGCTAATACCAACATTTTTTAACTGTCAAAATTTGAGCATTTCTACTATCACTATCGGCATTTTTCAATATTAAAAAAGGGAAATTTCCAATGGTCAAAAGTAACAATTACAAATTGTCAAAAATTCTGCATTTCTGCCACCACAAACGGTACCAATCAACAGCAAATAAAGAAATTAGTAGCATCCAAAAATTGTGGATTTTTACACTCAAAAATGGCATTTTTTGATATTAGAAGAAAAAGGAAAATTTCAATTGCTAAAAAAGACAACTGTCAAAAATCGCAAATTTCTATCATCACAAATGGCACGTTGGCGGTAAAAAGGAAATTTTCAACTGCCAAAAATAATAATTTACAACTGTCAAAAATTGTTGATTTCTACTAAATTAAAAAAAAAATTATTTAATTCATTTCTGTCACATTTTAAACTTATGGTTAAAAATAATATGTTTATTAATAATTGATATTGTTCATGTTATATTTTAAGTTGTAATAGGTTACATTTTATTATATGCGCCTCTAAAAATGCATTTTATTGTATTTTATGTATTGTTTTAAATGGAGTTTCCGTAAATAAAGTTATTATTATTATTATTATTATTATTAAAATGTACAGTAATAATACAGCGAGATCGAATAAAAAAATTAGTCAAAGCAGGTCATGAACAAAAAGCCGCCGAATGTATTTTCTTAGTTCTTAAATTTGAAAATATCAAGCTTGACACTTAGGTTTAGGAATTTTGGTTCATGGCCAACTTTGACTAACTTTTATTCGATCGCACTGTATTGTATGCGTCGGGTGGAACCGTGCGCGCTCAACTTTTTTCGGATTCTTCGAACATAACGCGGAACGCACTTTTTGAAATAATTTTTAATTTTGATTTGTATACATTTGCCGTCTACATACAAGTTTAGTATATAAAATATTACTTTAATTTAATAAATTCATTTTCCAGGAGGGGGCAGTTGCCCCCACCTGCGGACGCCCATGATTACAGACAAACAGCGATAATTTCAATATGATAAGTAAATTATCATTTACCGGATATCATCGCGTAACTTGGGTGTTTGAGTGTAATGTAGAAAATCAATCAATTTTGCATCCGAAAAGCTGTTCGAGAGGCTTGTATACACCGCGGAAAAACTTCCGCGGCGAAACGTTGTTCACGAACTCGCACCTCGTGTATACGTTTCTTTTTTTTTCGCATGATAAACCAACTATAATTAATTAAAAATATAATATCCCCAATGCGCCATCTGGTGGCGTTATTACTGAACTTATTTTCCGGTCTAGCTTTTTTTTAACCTTTTGTCAGCATACTTTCGCGTGCCAATAATTTTGCGTAGTGAAGGATACTACAACAAAAAAAACATTTATTCGCACGATAATCGTTCGTACCCGGTTTTCATTAGCAGTGCAGTGAAAAGTAGTGCGCCGAGGATTTAAAAATAACAAGGTGCAACCTCCCGAGGATCTATTAATTAATCAGAATAATTGATCCGGCTGAGGCTGACGAGAAAACTCGCTCGAGTGCGCGATCTCTTCTTCTGCAAGAAATTAATTACGTTCTTAATCAACAGGCCTCTTAGACTGATTAATAACGGCCGAGGTAATACCCCGTCTCACCTATAGCGAGATATTACATACTGCGTAAATTGTGTCTATAACTAATGATCTTCAGATTACAAACAATGAAAAGTCGACGTTTTACAACTAATTTTATAACAATCAAACCTAAAGAATGGCGTCATATTTGCTACGACAACAAAATATTCCGTAAGTTCGTATAGCATACGCGACGATAAAAAAATTAAGATCCCGGCGCCTCCACCATAAGTCCATTTTTTACAACTAATTTAATAACAATTAAACTTAAAGAATGACGTTATATTCGCTGCGACAACAAAATATTCCGTACGTTCCCGGCGCTTCCACCAGAAGTCCAGTTTACTATTAATTTTATAAGAATTAAACCTAAAGAATGCCGTTATATTCGCCACGACAACAAAATTTTCCGTAAGTTCGAATAGCAATCCCGACGATACAAATTTTAAGATCCCGGCGATTCCATTATAAGTCCATTTTTTTACAACTAATTTAATAACAATTAAACTTAAGGAATGGCGTTATATTCGCTACGACAACAAAATATTCCGTAAGTTCGAATAGTAATCGCGACGATAAAAAAATAAAGCTCCCACCATAAGTCTTTTTTTTACAACTAATTTAATAACAATTAAACCTAAAGAATGCCAGTTTATTCGCCACGACAATAAAATATTCCGTAAGTTCGAATAGTATTCGCGACCATACAAATTTTAAGTTCCCGGCGCTTTTACCGTAAGTCCATGTTTTTACAACTTATTTAATAACAATTTAACCTAAAGAATAGCGTTATTCGTAAGTTCGAATAGCAGTCGCGACCATAAAAAATTTAAGTTCCCGGCGCTTTCACCATAAGTCCATTCCATAAATAATCTTATCTTAGTTTAAAATTATGATCTTAAAACCTATAAAACGAGCTTGTATGAACTTTAGACAGTTAATTAAAGTATTAACTTCAATTAAAAAATGCGCATTGCAAACCCATCATTAACAACTTCATGGCCACAATAAAATGATTTCATTGTGAACCGCCATAAACAGAAATTAACCACTTAAAACCGCCCCCGGACCCCATAATTTTTTATGGGCGCGATTTGTGGTGTCAGTGAAACCAGTTAATACCCCATAAATAGTTTTCCGATCCTCAGGAAATTGCTTTATGATCGCAAAAAGTCGCATTATATACCCGCAGTGGCAATAATGTAATGTGTGTGTGTGTGTGAGAGAGAGCTTCATAATCCACCGATAGTATTACACACAATGTGGCCGGTAATACACGCTGGTGTACTTTATCGTGGGTCGGCCGGATATGTAAATCGGATGTTAAATACAATGGGGGATTTTATTTAACGAATTTCCCAACAAATCGCGTCGAATAAAATTTTATTATTTTACAAATATTATCTGAATAATTTGATACCTTACTCGATAGTCTCTGCAGAGTATTTTGAGATATTTGCAAAACACTTTACTATAATTTTGAATTAAAAACTATGGTTTGCCATGAAATCATAATGGCTGATATTTCATTTTGCTGTTGTTTGAAAAAAGTGATAGTTGCTGTCACATTGCGATTTACAACCGGCTGTGTATTTTACACAAGAAAAAGTATTTATAATTAAATGGTTTTACTCAGGTACTATTTAAGACGTGTATGTGATTTGTTTAGTGTTGAATTTTCGAAGAAGGCAGTACTCAGCGAAAATACTATTCAATGAGTATTAAAAATAATGTAAGTAGACCGATATTATAAAATAATTAAGGTAGCCAATTGTAACACATTTTAAATTGTACTTTTGCTGGATATTGCCTCCTCCGGATGTGTACGTACAGTTTCTTTAATCATAAATACTTTTTCTTATGTAAAATACACGGCCGATTGTAAATCGTAATGCGACATCTACCGTCACTTTTTAGAACAAAATTTAATATCTGCCATTATGATTTCATGGCAAACCTTTGTTTTTAATTCAAAGTTTTTTGCCAATATCTCGGTAAATACTCTGCAGAAATCATTGAGTAAGGGACCACATCATTCAGCTTAAAAAGCTTTAAAAATAATGTAAGAAGTCCGATACTGTCCAATAATTAGGGGAGCCAATATTAACACATTTAAAATTTTACACGTAAATCCCTATGGCTCTCTCCACAATTCAACACCCTTTATATAAATATAACAAAGAGTAAAGATCATTTAGTTGTAACACAACTAAATTATCTTTATCAGGTATTTAAAAATGTATTATTCCACCTACAATAAATTTAGAACAATTTCTTGATAAACGACTATCGACGATAGGTCTTTCTGCCTAAAGAATTATATAATACAATAAATAATTATATAATTAAGTGGATGCACTAAAAAAACAATTAAACAATAAATCAATTGTGTTGAATTGTGCTGAAAAATTTTAGGCGGACGCAGAATCAAGTAGGCGGCAATTAAAATGAAACAATGATAATTTAATGAAGGTGAAGTAAAGCGTTTAACATAATTAATGCTTCCGTGCCGGTTTTTTTAAGTGCCTGTAAAAAAAAATAGTGTTCTGTTGTTAAACCGAGATTAGGGCTTATAAACTGCTTGACATTTTAATTAATTTTATCGGTGATAAATTACTTTTAATCGCGTCTTTTCACAAAATTTAATAAGTAAGATAAATCCATTAGCATGCTGCAAGATTGGGTAACGATAAAAAATTTCCAATTCTTCGAAAATAAAAAAAAAACAATGGCAATTCTTAGAAAATAAAGAGGAAGTTTTTCGAATGCCAATTCTTTGAAAATAAAAAAAAATCGAATGGCAATTCTTAGAAAATAAAAAGGAAGTTTTTCGAATGCCAATTCTTTAAAAATAAAAAAAATATCGAATGCCAATTCTTAGAAAATAAAGAGAAAATTTTTCGAAAGCCAATTCTTTGAAAATATAAAAAAAAATCGAATGCCAATTCTTAGAAAATAAAGAGGAAAATTTGCGAATGCCAATTCTTCGAAAATAAAAAAAAATGGAATGCCAATTCTTAAAAATAAAGAACAAATTTTTCGAATGCCAATTCTTAGAAAATAAAGAGCAAATTTTTCGAATGCCAATTCTTCGAAAATAAAGAGGAAATGTTTCGAATGCCAATTCTTCGAAAATAAAGAGGAAATGTTTCGAACGCCAATTCTTAGAAAATAAAGAGGACATGTTTCGAATGCCAATTCTTCGAAAATAAAAAAAAATCGAATGCCAATTCTTAGAAAATAAAGAGCACATTTTTCGAATGCCAATTCTTCAAAAATAAAAAATAAATCGTATGCCAATTCTTAGAAAATAAAGAGGAAATTTTTCGAACGCCAATTCTTTGAAAATAAAAAAGAATTCGAATGCCAGTTCTTAGAAAATAAAGAGGAAATTTTTCGAATGCCAATTCTTCGAAAATAAAAAAAAATCGAAAGCCAATTCTTAAAAAAATAAAGAGGAATTTTTTCGAATGCCAATTCTTAGAAAATAAAGAGGAAATTTTTCGAATGCCAATTCTTCGAAAATAAAAAAGAATGCGAATGCCAATTCTTAGAAAATAAAGAGGAAATTTTTCGAACGCCAATTCTTTGAAAATAAAAAAAAATCGAATGCCAATTCTTAGAAAATAAAGAGGAACTTTTTCGAATGCCAATTCTTCGAAAATAAAAAAAAAATCGAGAGACAATTCTTCGAAAATAAAGAGGAAATTTTTCGAATGCCAATTCTTTGAAAATAAAAAAAAACATTCCAATGCCAATTCTTAGAAAATAAAGAGCAAATTTTTCGAATGACAATTCTTCGAAAAAATAAAGAGGAAATTTTTCGAATTTAAATCATTTTTTTTTGTCTAAATAAAGTATGATTGAGGGTAGTAATACTTGCATGTAACAGATATTAATTCTACCAAATAAAAATATTTGACTAACATATTTTTTCGATTTGTTCTACTCATTTTTTTTTAAATCACAACTCGCTTGAAAATTGGTATATTTTCAAAAACCAAAATTATTTTGATAAAATATAACCTTCTCTGTTGCTTTTAATTTTTGCAAAATTTTATTTCTGCTTTTTATATATTTTTTCGATGTTTTTCTACCACAACTTTAATCAATTTTATTTTAAATCATAACTCGCTTGAAAATTGATATATTTTCAAAAAACAAAATAATTTTGGTAGTATGTCGCCTTCTCTGTTGCTTATAATTTTTGCAAAATTTCATTTCCGCTTTTTATATATTTTCTCGATTATTTTTTTCTGCCACAACTCGAATAATTTTTTCAAAAATCATAAATCGCTTGAACATCAGTATATTTTTAAAAACCAAAATTATTTTGATTTAATATAACCTTCTCTGTTGCTTCTAATTCTTGCAAAATTTTATTTCTGTTTTTTCTTTTTTATATATTTTTGGGATTTTTTTTTCAACCACTACTCAAATCAATTTTATTTTAAATCATAACTCGCTTGAAAATTGGTATATTTTCAGAAACAAAAATAATTTTGATAGAATGTAGCCTTCTCTGTTGCTTCTAATTTTTGTATAATTTTATTTCTGCTTTTTATATATTTTTTCTATTTTTTCTTCCACCACAACTCAAATAATTTTTTCAAAAATCATAAATCGCTTGAACATTCGTATATTTTCAAAAACCAATATAATTTTGATAGAATATAGCCTTCTCTGTTGCTTCTAATTTTTGTATAATTTTATTTCTGCTTTTTATATATTTTTTCAATTTTTCTTCCACCACAACTCAAATAATTTTTTCAAAAATCATAAATCGCTTGAACATTCGTATATTTTAAAAAACCAAAATAATTTTGATAAAATATAGCCTTCTCCGTTGCTTCTAATTTTTGCAAAATTTTATTTCCCCATTTTATATATTTTGTCGATTTTTTTTCACCACACTCAAATCAATTTTATTTTAGATCATTACTCGCTTGAAAATTGGCATATTTTCAAAAATCAAAATTATTTTACTAGAATATAACCTTCTCTTCTAATTTTTGCATACCTAATTTGATTTCCGCTTTCTAATATTTCTTTAATTTTTTTTCTAAACATTCATAACTCATTTCATAATCGATGTATCCACCAAAATAAAAATGATTTTTGAAAAATAGAGGTTCGTTTGTTGTTTCAAATTTTTGCGTAGTTTTAATTTTTTTTTCGATTAAATCTTTTTTTAACAATCAAACTCTCATGAAAATTAGAATATTTTCAAAACTTAAAATTATTTTGATAAAATCTATTTTTTGCATAATATTATATCAGGTTTCCATATATTTTTCCGATGTTTTTAAATCAAAGCTTCCACAATTCAAATCTAAGCTTTTTAAACATTCATAACTCACTTAAAAATTGGTGTATCCCATAAAACAAAAATGATAAATATGACAAGAATGTAAAGATTTGTTAGTTGTTTTTAAATTTTTGCATTGTTTTATGTCGGCTGTTTATATTTTTTTTCGTTAAACGTTTCCAAAACATAACGTTTTTTTAATCTCTGGTAAGTCAACTGGCAATTAAAAAATTATATTTAAACAATTCAACCTCTCAGTTATTTTAAGTTTTTGCATTATTTTTTTGGACGTTTTTTTTTCTAATGATTTCATCTCTGCAAAGTGTATTTTAGTTATTTTGCACGAACATCGATAAATACGAAATCATCAGAAAAATTCATACCGGAGAAAATTACATGAAGGCCACATCGACTTTTATTTCTGTTTTATTTAATTTAAATGTGTATGATATAAACCATTGTCCTTTCCACGCCGCGAAACAGGTGTAGAAATGCACAGGCTTCTCGCATTACTTCTCTTTTTTTTTATCTTTTCTACACCATATAAGGGAATGAATAACAACAATTTATTCATTACTTACCATTCATGAAGTTATAAATTAGTGGATTCACAGCACTGTTTCCATAGCACAACCAATGCGATATTAAAGCGAACGCTCTGTTTTTATCACTATTATCCAAGCCAGCTAGTAATCTACAAGATGTATACTGTGATATAGAAATTAAAGAGTTATTCTTTTAAAACCGACCTTAACATCGATAGAAGATGCACCGGAAAGTAACAAAGTGCAAACATGACGACCACGCAGACGAGCATTTTTGCGGCCTTCTTGCGAGATCTCAATTGGCCTTTGGTGCTTGTGTTGGTGTCGGTGTTACAGTTGAAGTATCTGTTGCCTCCAATACCTATAAATATAATCATTAATTATTTATCTGAAGTTCCCTTCATATATCATCAAATAGGTAGTTAAAGCTGAAGCTAAAACCGTAATTTACAAGAAATAACTAATTTAGGACTATTTAAGCGGAAACTGTATTTATTCTTATTTCTCTTTCCGATCTGTGATTAAATTGATGTATGTTCGATCTGGGCATTAGTCTGCGATAATTGTGTAAAATGTTTTCACTCTTAAATCTTAAATAAATTTGAGGCAGATGATATAAATAAATGTAGTAAATTATTACATCTTGTCGGAACAACTAAAATTCATCAACTACAAGAAATGTATATATTTCTATGACTTCGTTGTTGATGTTCTAAGCCTTAGGGCGGCACTACTAGAAATGTATCCTTCCGACATTTCCATGACTTTGTTGTTCGTTTTCTAAGCCCGAGGGCGGAGTATTCGATGCGAAACATACGAAATAATCACGCAGTATTGTTCTACGCGAGATTATCGGAAACTGGGGGTGGGTGTCTTCCGACCACCCCTCTCTACACCACACGAATATTTTCCCCGTTCCGCATGATAATCGGAAAAAGAGTGACTTTCTCCCCCCCTCGAATATTTTCCATCTGGTCGAGCCGCGAACATAAATTGCTCTGGAAAATCAGAAAAACCGCCACTGCGGCTCATTGAATCCCGCGATGGCTAATCCTGCAAGACCTTTTCGGGACAACGCAGATGCCAGATAATTGGAACATCCTATCTCGACTCTCTCACTAAAACCCCCCTTTTATTTATGGTCAGAGGGATTTGCGAAGATACTGCATAGATTCACACGTACTTTTAGTCCTTTTATATCGGCGTGTGATTTATCTTATAAATTCTTTAAATGTTTAATTTTTCGGTTATACACACCAAGTCGGTGTGCCACGGTTCCAGATTTCCAGAGGACTTTGATTATTTGAGCGTATGATATTGACATAAAAATTAATGGCAAAAAATAGAGTAGAATTAGTTTGATGAGACTCCACACGGTGTCGCTTTCCGTCGACCAAGATGGCTCGCACTGGGTGAAGTATACGGTTTCCATGGGAACGTTTTTGTTTGGAACGGCGGAGTAAACTATCAATTCTGGAATATCTGAAATTTTAAAAGAAAATGTTGATTATAAGATATGCAATTATCCGCTTGAAACGAGCAAAGTTTTAATGCCATTATCTTGAAAACTAATTAAAGAGTGTTTTGAGATTTCATCTGGGGCATAAAGTAGAATCAATTTTGAGTATTTTTGAAAATTTTGGAGAGTCTGTTAATTGTTTTTACATTTTTTTAAACGCTCGAAGAATTTTGCGACTTCAGAATTGCAAAAGCGCTGTTCTTATGCGATAATCTTGAAAACTGGTTAAGGGATGTTTTGAGATTTCATCTGGGGCATAAAGTAGAATCAGTTTTGAGTATTTTTCAAAAATTTTGAGAGTCTGTCAATTGTTTTTATATTTTTTTAAACGCTCGGAGAATTTTGCGACTTCAGAATTGCTAAAGCGCTGTTCTAATGCGATAATCTTGAAAACTGGTTAAGGGATGTTTTAAGATTTCGACTGGAGCATAAATTAGAATCAATTTTGAGTATTTTTGAAAATTTTTGCGAATGTGTCAATTGTTTTTATATTTGTTTAAACGCTCGGAGAATTTTGCGACTTCAGAATTGCAAAAGCGCAGTTCTAATGCGATTATCTTGAAAACTGGTTAAGGGATGTTTTGAGATTTCATCTGGGGCATAAAGTAGAATCAGTTTTGAGTATTTTTGAAAATTTTTGCGAGTGTGTCAATTGTTTTTATATTTTTTTAAACGCTCGGAGAATTTTGCGACTTCAGAATTGCAAAAGCGCTGTTCTCATGCGATAATCTTGAAAACTGGTTAAGGGATGTTTTAAGATTTAATCTGGGGCATAAAGTAGAATCAGTTTTGAGTATTTTTGAAAAATTTTGCGAGTGTGTCAATTGTTTTTATATTTTTTTTAAACGCTCGGAGAATTTTGCGACTTCAGAATTACAAAAGCGCTGTTCTTATGCGATAATCTTGAAAACTGGTTAGGGGATGTTTTAAGATTTCATCTGGGGCATAAAGTAGAATCAGTTTTGAGTATTTTTGAAAAATTTTGCGAGTGTGTCAATTGTTTTTATATTTTTTTAAACGCTCGGAGAATTTTACGACTTCAGAATTACAAAAGCGCTGTTCTTATGCGATAATCTTGAAAACTGGTTAGGGGATGTTTTAAGATTTCATCTGGGGCATAAAGTAGAATCAGTTTTGAGTATTTTTGAAAATTTTTGCGAGTGTGTCATTTGTTTTTATATTTTTTTAAACGCTCGGAGAATTTTACGACTTCAGAATTGCAAAAGCGCTGTTCTAATGCGATAATCTTGAAAACTGGTTAGGGGATGTTTTAAGATTTCATCTGGGGCATAAAGTAGAATCAGTTTTAAGTATTTTTGAAAAATTTTGCGAGTGTGTCAATTGTTTTTATATTTTTTTTAAACGCTCGGAGAATTTTGCGACTTCAGAATTGCAAAAGCGCTGTTCTAATGCGATAATCTTGAAAACTGGTTAGGGGATGTTTTAAGATTTCATCTGGGGCATAAAGTAGAATCAGTTTTGAGTATTTTTGAAAATTATTGAGAGTGTGTCAATTGTTTTTATATTTTTTTTAAACGCTCGGAGAATTTCGCGACTTCAGAATTGCGAAAGCGCTGTTCTTATGCGATAATCTTGAAAACTGGTTAAGGGATGTTTTGAGATTTCATCTGGGGCATGAAGTAGAATCAGTTTTAAGTATTTTTGAAAATTTTTGAGAGTGTGTCAATTGTTTTTATAGTTTTTAAACGCTCGGAGAATTTTGCGACTTCAGAATTACAAAAGCGCTGTTCTAATGCGATAATCTTGAAAACTGGTTAAGGGATGTTTTAAGATTTCATCTGGGGCATAAAGTAGAATCAGTTTTGAGTATTTTTGAAAATTTTTGCGAGTGTGTCAATTGTTTTTATATTTTTTTAAACGCTCGGAGAATTTTACGACTTCAGAATTGCAAAAGCGCTGTTCTAATGCGATAATCTTGAAAACTGGTTAAGGGATGTTTTAAGATTTCATCTGGGGCATAAAGTAGAATCAGTTTTGAGTATTTTTGAAAATTTTTGCGAGTGTGTCAATTGTTTTTATATTTTTTTAAACGCTCGGAGAATTTTGCGACTTCAGAATTGCAAAAGCGCTGTTCTCATGCGATAATCTTGAAAACTGGTTAAGGGATGTTTTAAGATTTCAACTGGGGCATGAAGTAGAATCAGTTTTAAGTATTTTTGAAAATTTTTGAGAGTGTGTCAATTGTTTTTATAGTTTTTTAAACGCTCGGAGAATTTTGCGACTTCAGAATTACAAAAGCGCTGTTCTAATGCGATAATCTTGAAAACTGGTTAAGGGATGTTTTAAGATTTCATCTGGGGCATAATGTAGAATCAGTTTTGAGTATTTTTGAAAATTTTTGCGAGTGTGTCAATTGTTTTTATATTTTTTTAAACGCTCGGAGAATTTTACGACTTCAGAATTGCAAAAGCGCTGTTCTAATGCGATAATCTTGAAAACTGGTTAAGGGATGTTTTAAGATTTCAACTGGGGCATGAAGTATAATCTATTTTGAGTATTTTTGGAAATTTTTGCGAGTGTGTCATTTGTTTTTATATTTTTTTAAACGCTCGGAGAATTTTGCGACTTCAGAATTGCAAAAGCGCTGTTCTAATGCGATAATCTTAAAAACTGGTTAAGGGATGTTTTGAGATTTCATCTGGGGCATGAAGTAGAATCAGTTTTAAGTATTTTTGAAAATTTTTGAGAGTGTGTCAATTGTTTTTATATTTTTTTTAAACGCTCGGAGAATTTTGCGACTTCAGAATTACAAAAGCGCTGTTCTTGTGCGATAATCTTGAAAACTGGTTAAGGGATGTTTTAAGATTTCAACTGGGGCATAAAGTATAATCAGTTTTGAGTATTTTTGAAAATTTTTGAGAGTGTGTCAATTGTTTTTATATTTTTTTTTAAACGCTCGGAGAATTTCGCGACTTCAGAATTGCAAAAGCGCTGTTCTTATGCGATAATCTTGAAAACTGGTTAAGGGATGTTTTGAGATTTCATCTGGGGCGTAAAGTAGAATCAGTTTTGAGTATTTTTGAAAATTTTTGAGAGTGTGTCAATTGTTTTTATAGTTTTTTAAACGCTCGGAGAATTTTGCGACTTCAGAATTGCAAAAGCGCTGTTCTTATGCGATAATCTTGAAAACTGGTTAAGGGATGTTTTAAGATTTTAACTGGGGCATGAAGTATAATCTATTTTGAGTATTTTTGGAAATTTTTGCGAGTGTGTCAATTGTTTTTATATTTTTTTAAACGCTCGGAGAATTTTGCGACTTCAGAATTGCAAAAGCGCAGTTCTTATGCAATAATCTTGAAAACTGGTTAAGGGAAGTTATAAGATTTCATCTGGGGCATAAAGTAGAATCAGTTCTGAGTATTTTTGAAAATTTTTGAGAGTGTGTCAATTGTTTTTATATTTTTTTAAACGCTCGGAGAATTTCTCGACTTCAGAATTGCAAAAGCGCTGTTCTAATGCGATAATCTTGAAAACCGGTTAAGGGATGTTTTAAGATTTCATCTGGGACATAAAGTAGAATCAGTTTTGAGTATTTTTGGAAATTTTTGAGAGTGTGTCAATTGTTTTTATATTTTTTTAAACGCTCGGAGAATTTTGCGACTTCAGAATTGCAAAAGCGCAGTTCTAATGCGATTATCTTGAAAACTGGTTAAGGGATGTTTTGAGATTTCATCTGAGGCATAAAGTAGAATCAGTTTTGAGTATTTTTGAAAATTTTTGAGAGTGTCAATTGTTATTATATTTTTTTTAAATGGCCGCGAATTGTGCGTCTTGAATATTATTTGATAGATATTTAACGGTTTTATCTGAGGCGTAGAAGAAAACCAAAATTAAGTAATTTTTGAAAGGATTTTTTTATATTTGTTAACGCGCTCGGCTTTAATTTTTCTAACGAATTTTACGTTCAGAGAAATTCGCTGAAAATTAAAAATTTGTTGGGTAATTTAATGGTGACTTGTTTTCATAAATTTGGGAATGAATTTAAAAAAAAGAACGCCATGTCGTGCAGATTACGGTGCATTCAGTTTTAATTAATGTAATGGAACTTTTTTTCATCAACAACTCGTTTTTATTACCATCATAATGCATGCGCTTTATCCTGGAAAAAGGCACGGGAAGGCTTAATTGGATTGCAACGGATGGGAGATTATGCATTGCTTTATATTCTAGTTTAGAGAAATTTCATGCTGTAAACTAGTATTAAACAGCGGAATGTAAAGAATGATTAAAGTGTGGATTATGCAAACGGGATATGTGTACACAACGGAGAATCTATATTGAAAGCGAGCTCGGATGGAAATATTCAGGGTAATAATAATATTACCTTTACACCTGATGAAAATTACCTTTTTCTCATTTCAGCAACTTAATCCTTAAATCCTTGGGAATAAGCGGCTTATTTACAAACTTAAAACTTTCCAAATTTACTCGAAATTACCGATACCTCAATATCCAATGGAAATTTGGAAACGTCCTTTTACTAAATTTCGAAATATTCGCACAACAGAACTTATAGTAAATCTGAAGTTGCGGAATTTCACAAACACTCAAAAAAAATATATAAAAACAATTGCCACAACCTTCAATTTATCTAAAATTACTCAAAATTGCTTCTTCTAAATGATTCTGTAAAAACCTTAAACCACCCCTAAATTCAATCTTAAAATAATCGCATGACAACATGGTGTATTGTAAATTTGAAGTTGGAAATTTTTCAAAGCGCCCAAATAAATATAAAAACAATTGCCAGAACTTTGAATTTATGTAAAATTACTTAAAATTGCTTATTCTTGATGATTCCGTAAAAACCTTAAACCATCCCTTAATTTAATCTTAAAATAATCGCATGACAACATGGTGTATTGTAAATTTGAAATTGAAAATTTTTCAAAGCGGCCAAATAAATATAAAAACAAATGCCAGAACTTTGAATTTCTCTAAAATTACTCAAAATTGCTTCTTCTTAATTATTACATAAAAAAGTAGAACCACCCTTTAATTTGATGATAAAATAATTGTAGCATAAGTGAGAAGAAATTTTTCAATTCAGTTTAATTTATAAAGAAACTATTTTCGTTCCAAAATTGAATGTTTGAGTGTGATATGTTATGTAATAGAAGATTTTATAATCTTAGAAAATTGAAAGGTAAAATGTCGTATTATTGGAAGAGCCCTGCATTTTGCAGGCGCCAAAAATCAATCTTCCAATACGTGAGGCATTTGTATTTCAATCTGTGGAAAGATGGCTCCATCAAGGGGAAATGTAATTGCTCTTCCATCCATAAATTCTCCCTTCTATTCTCTAACCTTCAAATAACATAATATTATAACGCAAGGGATTTATAGGGCCGTGTAATAAAATCAAACCTTTTATTACATCGGCGATTTTAAAGAGTTGAATATTGAGATAATTGGGTTATATTTTGTTGGTGTTAAATTTATTTCATGCATCTCTTTTAAAAATGAAGATAAGTTTTCTATAAATATACCAATATTCAATTAGAAAAAAAAACGTTTGCATTAAATTTATTTCATGCATCTCTCTCAACAATGAATATTAAGTTGCCTATAAATATAACAAAATTACGTTTACATTACATGTATCTCTCTTGGCAATGAATATTAAGTTGCCTATCACAATACCAATATTCACTTAAAAAAAGTACTTTTAATTGTATCTGATTGTTCAATCTTGGGAGATTAATAACTTTTATTTTGATAAGATTATCTATTATCTTAAAATCATTCAAGTAAACGAGTTGCGCTTGAATTATCGAGCAAAAACTATACGAATAACTTTTCCAAGTAAGTACCAACAGTTTTATTCATTTCCATTTAAACAAAAATAAACAGTTGTGGGTATAACAATTTTTAAAAGATGTTACCATGAAATCGTTGTAATAAACAAAGAAACTGTTTAATTTCGATTATATTCACTATTATAATTTTGTTTCATCAAATTGTTAAGCTTACAGAAAATATTATACCAACAATTAAGAGTTTGTTCCATCAAGAGAGTTTAGCTTATAGAAAAATACGTTATTCCCAAACAAAAGTTTAATTTTGATTCTACATATTATTGTGATTTTGTGTCATTAAAAGTTTTTAAAAGATATTACAATGAAATCGTTGGAATAAACAAAGAAACTGATATCAAACAAGAGTTCAATTTAATTCATCAAAAGTGTTAAGCTTTAAAAAGTGTTAAAATTACACCCACAAAATTGAGAGTTTCTTTCACCAAAAGTTTAAAAAAAACACATTTTTATTTTAGAATACAAAATGCCAAAACCACCTCCAGAGGTACTAGACCTGAAGTGGATACTGTCAAAATTGGATAGCAAAGATTTGCAAGAATTTTGCGACATCGTCGCCCAAGGCTTCGTAGAGTTACCCGTTTCGGACGAAACGGCCATCAATGTCATACTGGAATATGGCGGTGATGAAGAAACGATACTAAACTGCACATTAATCGGTGATGATGTACTAAAGCTCTTTTTGAAAACGTCCAAAATTAAATACGATAAAAAGAAGGCTACCAGAGATGTCATGGTGTCGAAAGTGTTGGAGAGGTTAATTAATCAGAATTCTACTGCAAAATAAGTTTTATTTAAAATTTTGATAATTTTTTTGTTTGTTTATCTTTCTGTTCTTTATGTTTCATTCAGCCATTAAAGATAAGGTTTTGATAATTTTTGTTTTGTTTTTTTTTTGCAAAGGCTCCTACTATTCAGCCATTAATGATAAAAGAGGAAGACAAGTTATTTGATTGTCATTGATTAATATTTTTTTTTTGTATCTTTTTATGTTCGCCGTATCATTGAATTGAAATTGTAATTACCATTCATTGTTATTATTAATATTATCATCATCATTGTTGTTAAACTGGTCATCCGTAATAAAGATTATTATTATTATAAAATTTTGATAATTTAAAAAAATTTTTTTTTTGCAAAGTCTCTGAAAAAATACAAAAGCAATTGCCGACGACTTGAAAATTTCTAAATTTACTTAAAATGCAAGTAAATTTATGAATCTGTAAAAACCAGAAATATTTCATCTCTAGATTTTTCTTGAATTTCATTTTAAAAAAAATCTGAAATTTTAAATATTGTAATCATTCTTGTGTCTTGAAAAAATATAAAAACAATTGCTATCGACTTGAAAATTTCTAAATTTACATAAAATCCATGTGAAATTATGAATCTATAAAAACCAGAAATATTCCGTTTCTGCATATTTCTTAAATTTCATTTGAAAAAAATCTTAAATTTTGAATGTTGTAATCGTTCTGATGTCTTGAAAAAAATACAAAAACCATTGCCTTCGACGTGAAAATTTCTAGATTTACTTAAAATTTATGTAAAATTATGAAAACAATTGCCATCGTCTTAAAAATTTCTAAATTTACTTAAAATGCATGCAAGATTATGAATCTGTAAAAACCAGAAATATTCCATCTCTAGATTTTTCTTGAATTTCATTTTAAAAAAAAGTCTGAAATTTTGAATATTGTAATCATTCTGATGTCTTGAAAAAATACTAAAGCAATTGCCATCGACTTGAAAATTTCTAAATTTACTTAAAATGCATGTAAAATTATGAATCTGCAAAAAACAGAAACATTCCATCTCTAGATTTTTCTTGAATTTCATTTTAAAAAAATATCTGAAATTTTGAATGTTGTAATCATTCTGGTGTCTTAGAAAAATACAAAAACAATTGCCATCGATTTGAAAATTTCTAAATTTACTTAAAATGCATATGAAATTATGAATCTGTAAAAACCAAAAATATTCCATCTCTAGATTTTTTTTTAATTTCATTTAAAAAAAATTCTGAAATTTTGAATGTTGTAATCATTCTGGTGTCTTAAAAAAATACAAAAACAATTTCCATCGACTTGAAAATTTCCTCATTTACTTAAAATGCATGTAAAATTATGAATCTGTAACAACCAGAAATATTCCATCTCCAGATTTTCCTTGAAATTCATTTTTTTTTAATCTGAAATTTTGAATATTGTAATCATTCTGGTGTCTTAAAAAAATACAAAAACAATTGCCATCGACTTGATAATTTCTAGATTTACTTAAAATGCATGTAAAATTATGAATCTGTTAAAAACCAGAAATATTCCGTCTCTAGATTTTTCTTGAATTTCACTAAAAAAACATATCTGAAATTTTGTAGTTGTAATCATCGACCTAATTTTTTTAAATTTACTTAAAATGCATATAAAATTATGAATCTGCAAAAACCAGAACTATTCCGTTTCTGCATTTTTCTTAAATTTCATTTGAAAAAAATCTTAAATTTTGAATGTTGTAAACGTTCTAATGTCTTGAAAAAAATACAAAAATAATTTCCTTCGACATGAAAATTTCTAAATTTACTTAAAATACATGTAAAATTATGAATCTGTAAAAACCAAAAATATTCCATTTCTAGATTTTTCTTAACTTAAAAAAAAATCTGAAATTTTGAATTTTGTAATCATTCCGGTGTCTTGAAAAAATACAAAAACCAATTGTCATCGACTTAAAATGTCTACATTTACTTAAAATGCATGCAAGATTATGAAACTGTAAAAACCAGAAACATTCCATCTCTAGATTTTTCTTGAATTTGTAATCGTTTTGATGTCTTGAAAAAAATCACAAAAACCTTTGACGTGAAAATTTCTTGATTTACTTAAAATGCATGTAAAATTATGAATCTGCAAAAGCTAGAACCATTCCATTCGTGGATTTTTTTGAATTTTATTAAAAAAAAATCTGAAAAAATCAGATTATTATCTCAGAATTCCTGTAAGTTTTATGCATGTAGCAATTGTTTTTCTATTTTTTACCGAAATAAAAAGTGTGTAACTGCAGATTTTTTTTTTGTTTTTTTTGCAAAGGCTCAGCTATTAATAATAAAATTTTGATAATTTTTTATTGGTTTTTTTTTTGCAAAGGTTCTGACGATTCTGCCATTAATAATAAAACTCTGATAATTTTTTTATTTATTTTTTGCAAAGGCTCAGCCATTAATGATAAAATTTTGATTATTATTTTTTAAATTTTTTTTGCAAATGCTCCGACTATTCGGCCATTATTAATAAAATTATGAAATTTTTTATTTTATTTTGTTTGTTTGTTTGCAAAGACTCAGTATTAATGATGAAATTTTGACATTTTTTTTTGTTTTTTTTTGCAAAGTCTCAATTTATGCTAAAATTAAAATTTTTTTTTTGTTTTTTTACAAAGGCTCTGACTATTCTGCCATTAATAATAAAATTTTGATAATTTTTTTTTTGGTTTTTTTTGCAAATCCTCTGACTATTCGGCTATTAATAATAAAATTCTGATAATTTTTTTAATTTTTTTTGTAAACACTTAGCCATTAATGATAAAATTTTGATTATTTTTTTGGAGCATTAATGATACAATTTTGATATATTTGTTTTGTTTTTTTTTTTGCATAGACAAATGACCATTCAGTCATTAATGATAAAATTCTGATAATTTTTTTTTGTTTTTTTTTTAAGCTCAGCTATTAATGATAAAATTTTGATATTTTTTTTTGTTTTTTTTTGCAAAGGCTCTGACTATTCGGCCATTAATAATGAAATTCTGATAATTATTTTTTTTGCAAAGGCTCGGCCATTAATGATAAAATTTTGAAAAATTTTTTTTAGGTTTTTTTGCAAAGGCTCCGACTATTCAGCCATTAATAATAAAACAATATTTTATTGTTTTTTTTCTTGCAAAGGCTCAGCTGATGAAGTTCTAATATTTTTTTTTTGTTTTTTTGCAAAGGCTCCGACTATTCAGCCATTAATAATAAAACAATATTTTATTGTTTTTTTTCTTGCAAAGGCTCAGCTGATGAAGTTCTAATAATTTTTTTTTGTTTTTTTGCAAAGGCTCCGACTATTCAGCCATTAATAATAAAACAATATTTTATTGTTTTTTTCTTGCAAAGGCTCAGCTGATGAAGTTCTAATAATTTTTTTTTGTTTTTTTGCAAAGGCTCTGACTATTCGGCCTTTAATAATAAAATTCTGAAAAAAAAAAACTTTTATTTTTTTTGCAAAGGCACTGACTATTCTGTCATTAATAATAAAATTTTGATAATTTAAAAAAAAAATTGCAAAGGCTCAGCCATTAATGATAAAATTTTGATTTTTTTGTGGTTTTTTGCAAAGGCTCTGACTATTCAACCTTTAATAATAAAATTTGGATAGTTGTTTTCTTGTTTTTTTCATACGCTCTGACTATTCAGCCATTAATGTTACAATTAGTTTCAGCAGAAATTACAAAAAATTGAATTCAATAATTACAGTTAAAACTGAAAACTATTAAATAAATTTTCGTTTTTATTTAATTTACTTAATAATTATGTTTTGATTTATTGTGTAAGATTAATAAAACAATTATCGACTTCCGAGTCCTTCAAACGCATTCATACATCAAATCATTTAAGTTACCCCAATGATTTCATCTCATTAGTAAAAAAAAAACCAACAACGCCTTTACCCAACTCTCCTCAATTTTACTTATAATTTTAACTTATCTTCAATTATAAATGATAACAGTTCTAAACAATCGTTATAAAATTTTAATTCCTCACTATCAACCTTATCAATAAATAAGATAAGATCTATTACAACGCACATTGTCAATGCGCAAAACACCTTCTTCAACGTACTATAAAATTAAATGTAAGTTATACAATTCAATTCAATTTATTTATTTATTCCTTCGCTTTTATAACATTTCCTCCACATCTTAATATTGATTTATTTATTTAATAATAATAACCCAACAGGCAGTTATTGCCCAGTTACAGGGAAAATATAAAAATTTATATCCTTTGATGTTTCCTTTATTTATTCCCATGCCACAACAATTTGTTCCAGTTGTATCTGTTGACCACAGTGATTTTTCGTTTCTAGTTATTTGTGTATTCTTTTGTGTTGTTTCCAAAATAATTCTTTTCGTGGCCAAATTTCTCTTCCACGTTGCTTTATTTCTTCCTATGGCAAATGTTTCTGTTGATGGCACTAATTTTTCGTTTCTGGTTATTTGTGTATGTATTCTTTTATGTTTGAATTTTGGGTGACCAAATTTCTATTGTCTGGTTATTTGTGTATTTTTTTCTGTCTAAATCTTGTGTGACCATCTTTTATGTTTCAATTTTGTATGACCAAATTTTCAATAGGTGAGTGGTGCGTTTTTATTATCAACAATTTTTACATTTTTTTTCCGTACACACAAAACGATTTACCAAACCCACTTTATGCTGCTGCTGGTTATTTGTGTATTATTTTCTGTCTGAATCTTTTATGTTTGAATTTTGTATTGTCTGGTTATCTGTGTATTCTTTTCTGTCTGAATCTGGTGTGACCAACATTTCTATTCCAGAATCATGATCCCGAAAAGAATATCAAACCCAAAATCTCTAGAAGGCTTAAAGGCGATCCTATCCGATGTACCGAGGGATGATTTGCTAGCAATCGCGACCAAAGTAACCAGAGGTTACATCAAAATTGATCCTGAAGTCACCGCCGCCAAAGCTGTCGAAATAATTCTGCACAATGCGAAAGACGAAAGTAGCATTTTGATGTGTGATGAAATTACGACCGATCGATTACAGAAATATTTGTGTGGCCTTACTTTCTGGGGTGGGAGCAAGAAGGATACTATCAGAATAATTTTGGACAGTTGGGAGATGGTTGTCATAAAATTTAAGGACGTAAAAGTTCCCGATATTAAACTTAAACGCATCGTGGATCGACTTTAGAATTAAAATCTTTATGTAATAAAGACGAAAAATAGCCCGAATACATGATTATTCAGCCTGTTCGTGAAATCTTTTTAATTGCTAGTAAAACGTTTCTTGTAAAATAAATGTAAATAAGTAGTGTTTATATTTAAAATCAGGTATCCTTCAGGGTTCTCGTTGGGACCGCTGGGTCGAAGCTCGAAGCTCGACTCTCCTTCCTGCTTTCTTTATTAAAATATTCGATGCACGAGTTTTATATTTTACTTACCCAGAAGTAAAGCCAAAATCCATATTAAAATAATCGCAGTTTTCGCTCTTCTCGTCGTCGATTTGAATTTCAGCGGGAAACATATCGCGTACCATCTGTCTATGGAGATGAAGGTCAGCGTCAGTATGGATACTGTAACTGAAACGGTCTGAAAAATAGAGAAAACAATTAATTATTTATCAGATAAGTAAAACGATTTAATTTAAGAAAAATCACTTGGTATCCTTATTGAATTTTAAATTAAAAAATTTACTGATGGTTGCCAACATGTAATTTTTATTTCAACATTACTAAGGATGTTGGTATACCGCCTATTCTGCAAATAGAGAAAGTGTAACTGACGGTTGGCGACACTTCTCATAAACAAATGGCGTTATTTATTTTAGCTCCAACTGTTTTTACGCTGGAAACATTTGTATTTTCACACTGTATATGTGGAAACGCATGGATGGATCATAAAACGAGTGGAAATGTATTCGGTACAAAAGTGATTTATATGAGCTACATAAAACGGTTAACGGTTTTACAGTAAAATTCTATTTATAGACAATTTCCTGACGGCTGTGACTGGATTTAGCGAAAAAAATATTTTTTGGCGATTATTATAAAATTCAATACAATATTCTTGTTTGCTGCATTTAATAGCGAAAATTTAAAAACAAATGCCATCGATTTGAAACTTCAAATATTTACTCAAAATATAAGCTTATATGTGATTCTGTAAAAAGTTTGTAATTTTTAGAATAATTCCATGTAAAATTGCGAAAATTGTAATAATTTTGAAAGCTCGAAAAAATTGCAAAAACAGTTGCCATCGATTAGAAACTTTATAAATTAACTCAAAATATATGCCAAATTATGATTCTGTAAAAATTTGATGAAGAAAGTTTATTAATTTTTGGATAATTTCATGTGAATAAAGCGTAAAATTGTAAAAATTGTAATTATTTTGATGGCTTGAAAAAATTGCAAAAACAGTTGCCATCGATTTGAAACTTCACAAATTTACTCAAAACATATGCTAAATTATGATTCTGTATAAATTTGATGTATAAGGTTTATTAATTTTTGGATAATTTCATGTGAAGAAAGCGTAAAATTGTGAAAATTGTAATAATTTTAAGGGCTCGAAAAAATTGCAAAAACAGTTGCCATCGATTTGAAACTTTAGAAATTTACTCAAAATATATGCCAAATTATGATTCTGTAAAAATTTGATGAAGAAAGTTTATTAATTTTTTGATAATTTCATGTGAATAAAGCGTAAAATTGTAAAAATTGTAATTATTTTGATGGCTTGAAAAAATTGCAAAAACAGTTGCCATCGATTTGAAACTTCACAAATTTACTCAAAACATATGCTAAATTATGATTCTGTATAAATTTGATGTATAAGGTTTATTAATTTTTGGATAATTTCATGTGAAGAAAGCGTAAAATTGTGAAAATTGTAATAATTTTAAGGGCTCGAAAAAATTGCAAAAACAGTTGCCATCGATTTGAAACTTCACAAATTTACTCGAAACATATGCTAAATTATGATTCTGTATAAATTTGATCAATCAATCAATCAATCAATCAATCAATATAAATTTGATGTATAAGGTTTATTAATTTTTGGATAATTTCATGTGAAGAAAGCGTAAAATTGTGAAAATTGTAATAATTTTAAAGGCTCGAAAAAATTGCAAAAACAGTTGCCATCGATTTGAAACTTTAGAAATTTACTCAAAATATATGCTAAATTATGATTCTGTAAAAATTTGATGAAGAAAGTTTATTAATTTTTGGATAATTTCATGTGGACAAAGCGTAAAATTGTGAAATTTGTATTAATTTTAAAGGCTCGAAAAAATTGCAAAAACAATTGCCATCGATTTGAAACTTTACAAATTTACTCAAAATATATGCTAAATTGTGATTCTCTAAAAATTTGATGAAGAAAGTTTATTAATTTTTGGATAACTTCATGTGAACAAAGCGTAAAATTGCGAAAATTGTAATAATTTTGAAGGCTCGAAAAAATTGCAAAAACAGTTGCCATCGATTTGAAACTTTACAAATTTACTCAAAATATATGCTAAATTATGATTCTGTAAAAATTTGATGAAGAAAGTTTATTAATTTTTGGATAATTTCATGTGAAGAAAGAGTAAAATTGTGAAAATTGTAATAATTTTGAAGGCTCGAAAAAATTGCAAAAACAGTTGCCATCGATTTGAAACTTCACAAATTTACTCATAATATGTGCTTATATGTTATTCCGTAAAGTTTGTATTTTTTTTAATAATTCCATGTAAAATTATCAAAATTGTAATAATTTTGATGGTTCAAAAAAATTGCAAAAACAGTTGCCATCGATTTGAAACTTTACAAATTTACTGAAAATATATGCCAAATTATGATTCTGTAAAAATTTGATGAAGAAAGTTTATTAATTTTTGGATAATTTCATGTGAATAAAGCGTAAAATTGTAAAAATTGTAATTATTTTGATGGCTTGAAAAAATTGCAAAAACAGTTGCCATCGATTTGAAACCTCACAAATTTACTCAAAATATATGCTAAATTATGATTCTATAAAAGCTTGATATGGAAAGTTTATTAATTTAAGGATAGTTTCAGATGAACAAAGCGTAAAATTGTGAAAATTGTAATTATTTTGATGGCCCGAAAAAAAATGTAAAAAACAATTGCCACCAATTTGAAACCTTACAAATTTAGTCAAAATGTATGCCAAATTATGTTTCTGTACAAATTTCACGTACATCAATCCTACATTTTAAGTTAATTTAATATTAATTGAGAAAACTTTTCATAATTTTGGTGGCACCAAAATTTTTTTTAAAAAATAATAAACATTTGCCATCGATTTCAAAATTTACTCAAATTACTTTGAAAATTTTTAATACGACATTCCTAAATTTTGACATAAAATTCATGTCCGCAAAACGTAAAGTTGTGAAAATTTCAATAATCTATATGCCTCGAAAAAGATTTAAAAACAATTGCTGTCGATTTGAAACTTTTCAGATTCACTAATAATACATGTCAAATTATGATTATGCAAAATCTTTGATTAAAACGTTTATAAATTTTGTAATAATTCCATGTAAACAATTTTTTTTTAATTGTAAAAAATGCTAAAATGTAAAAACATTTGCCACCCATTTGAAACCTTACAAATTTATTCAAAACTGAATCTAAAATATGATTCTGAGTAATTTTCAAATACATTTTGCCTTAATTTTAAGATAATTTAACAATAGAGTATAAAGTTTTGAAACTCGTAATAATTTTAGTGGGTCAAGAAAAATTTAAAAACAATTGCCATCGATTTGAAACTTTACAGATTACTAATAATGCATGTCAAATTATAATTCTGCAAGAATTTTAAATAAAACGTTCATAAATCTTGGAAAATTTGAAGCGTTAAATTGTGAAAATTTTAATAATTTTGGTTGGCTCGAAAAAAAAATGTAAAAACAATTGCTACCGATTTGAAACTTTACACGTTTACTCATGATACATGTCAAATTATGATTCTGCAAAAAAATCGAATAAAATGTTCTTGGAATAATTTCATGTGAACGAAACGTTAAATTCTAAAAAAAAAATAATAAATTTAGTTGGCTCGAAAAAGTGTAAAAACAATTGCTACCGATTTGAAACTTTACAGGTTTACGCATAATACATAATACATGTCAAATTATGATTCTGCAAAAACGTCGACTAAAACTTCATAAATTTTGTGATAATTTCATGTGAACAAAGTGTTAAATTGTAAAAAAAAAATCAAACATTTTGGTGACTCGAAAAAAATGTAAAAACAATTGCCAGCGATTTGAAACTATTTGTATTTACTCAAAACCCATGTCAAATTACGATTCTGTGTAAACTTCTTAAAAAATATTTTTTTTACATAAAATTGTAAAAATTGGAATAATTTTCATGGTAAAAAAAATACAAAAAACAAATGCCGTCAATTGAAAATTTTGCGGATTTATTCGTAATACATGCTATATTAGGATTCTGTGAAAAATTTAAATAGAGAGTTTTTAAATTTTGGATAATTTCATGTGAACATTGGAAGAATCGTGTAAGTTGTGAAAACTGTAATAATCTAAGTGCCCCTAAAAAAATACAAAAACAATTGCCATCCATCGATTTGAAATTTGACAGATTTGCGCTTAATACGTGCCAAATTAGGATTCTGTAAAAAAAAATATAAATAGAAAGTTAATCAATTTTGGAATGATTTCATGTGAAAATTATAATTATTTGTTGGATCAAAAAAAAGTACTCATAATACATTCCGAATTTTGATTCTGCAAACACTTCGAATAAAATGTTTATACATTTTTGAATAATTTCACATGAACAGAGTGCTTAATTATGAAAATTGTAACAATTTTGGTTGGTCGAAAAAAAAATTCAAAAACAATTGACACCGATTTAAAACTACAAATTAAGTATGATTTTGCATTATTATACAATTTTTTTTTAAATTAAATCGTATCGCACGTATCTAATAAAAATCCTTATTTATACTAGCCGATACCAAAAACGTTGTGTTTCGTTATCGCGAAAAAAATTAAAATGTTTCCTTGTATACAGATAATTCTATTTATACAAATATGTAAGACTTGGAATTATCCAGTTTTCCCGTCCTTTTCTATTGGAAATCGCACTTCCGTTGATTTAGATAACGTCTAAATTCATTTTCTGGCCTGGCAGTTACCAAAATTATTCCCGTGCAGAGCATCTGTGTGTAAATAACATTTTTTGGACAAACAGTGATCAAATATTAGGTTATTACATTTTTATCATTTTACGTAAGTATGCCAGTTTATTCTATTTGCATTCTGAATTGTGTAATCAGTATGTTTTATTACAATTTTTTTAAATATTTTACTTTAACATGCCGCTTAATTTGGTATTTAAGTATTGTTGTATTTTTCCCTGCCTTTCACAGCTTTGTTAAAATCTGTTGGGAAATAAAGTATTATTATTATTAAAAAAAAAAAATTTTAAATCTATTTTCTTTTTTCTTTGCAATGGATCAAATTTTAATTACTACTATTTGTTCTCAAACGAATTACAAACTTTTCATTACATTGACCGATAATGTATTCTTAAGCATTTCCTCGTAAATTTATTGCTATCGCGAATAAATTTACATGTACTTGTACATTGTAATAATTATCTTTGGGTAAAAATCGGGGTTAACCCAATGTTTCCGTCCTTTTCTACCGGGAATCACACATTCGTTTGTATCTATGTAGATCCCACTTAAGCGTGAGTCACTCGAAAATCCACTCGTGCGAACTCGTTCGCGCTTAAGCAATGTCTGGCCTCGCATTCGCCGACTGAATTTCCTGCGTAGAGCATTCATCAGAGTAAATTGCATGTATAGAGCATTCATCCGTGTGTAAATAAGTTGTGACCAAAAATTCGGATATTGCATTTTAACAATAATGTAAGTATATTTGTTCATTATAAGGTGTGAGCCACAGAATTGTGTTGCCTGAGAGAGAGAAAGAAACATAGCAGCCATGTCTGAGATAAATTCATTTTTTAAATCTAATTTAATTAGATTAGATACTTTATTATTTACATAGATAAATACATATTTTATAAAATAAATGTTTAATTACATACATATAAATATAAAATTAGTCAAGTCGAAAATTGCCTCATGACGTAATAATATGCGACATACCTCATTTATTTCGCAGCCAACTCTGAAACAAAATTGTTGTGGCTCACACGATATATTTAACTTGAATAGTCGAATCAATAAAATTTTGAGAAATAGTTGTACTCGTACTGTCTGTTCGTTATTCGTTTATTAAAACAGTTGGTTTAGGTATAAATAGATAAGATATTTTGTTTTGTTTTGTTGCTTAATCATTCTTAGAACTCTATAAGTATAATAGAATAATAAAATATAAACATGAAAGTTGCTGCCCCCTATTATTGTTATTTTTGGCAATTGAAATTTCCCATTAACTGCCAACGTGCCATTTATGATAGCAATGCGATTTTTGACAGTTCGAAATTGTCATTTTTTGCAGTTGAAATTTTCTTTTTTTTTAATATCAAAAAATGCCGCTTTTCATAATAAAATTCCACAATTTTCGGCAGCTGCTAATTTCCTTATTTATTTATTTATTATTGAACGGGTAATCCCAACAATAATTTACCGCTTAATCGTGTCGTTTGTGATGGCAGCAATGCAGCATTTTTGACAATGCGAAATTCTCATTTTTGACGGTTAAAAATGTATCTTTTTACTATTAAAAAAATGCCGTTTCTAACAGTAGAATTGCACAATTTTTGACAATTTGCAATTGTCACTTTTGGCATTTGGAATTTCCCTTTTTTAATTTTAAAAAATGCTGATAGTTTAGTAGAAATGCTCAAATTTTGACAGTCCAACATTTTTGGCATTTATAAATTTTCTTTATATTGCTGAAACGTGCCGTTTTCAGTAATGAGCAATTTTCGACAGTATTGAATAGGTTTTTTCAGCAATTGAAAATTTCCTTCTTACTTCTAAGTGACATTTGTGATAGAAGTACTATTTTTGACAGTTAGAAATCGTCATTTTTAGCAGTTGAAATTTATTTTTAATATCAAAAAATGCCATCTTTGATAGTAAAAAAACATAATTTTTGGCAGCTGCAAATTTCTTTATTTACAGTTTAATCGTGCCATTTGTGGTGGCAGAATTTTTGACAATTCGAAATTGCCATTTTTAGCACTTAAAGTTTTCTTTTTTTTTAAATATCAAAAAATGCCGTTTCTTATAGTAAAATGCACAATTTTTGACCGCTGCGAATTTCTTTATGTGTCGTTTATCGTGGCAGAAATGCAGAATTTTTGACAATTGGAAATTGTCATTTTTGACGATTAAAAATGTATCTTTTTACTATTGAAAAATGCCGTTTCTGACAGTAGAATTGCACAATTTTTGACAATTTATAATTTTTACTTTTGGCCGTTGGAAATTTCCCTTTTTTAATGTTGAAAAATGCCGAAAGTGATAGTAGAAATGCTCAAATTTTGACACTTAAAAATTTTTGGCATTAGGAAATTTTCTATTTATTGTTGAAACTTGCGGTAAACGGTAATGAGCAATTTTTGACAGCACTGAATAGTTATTTACAGCAATTGAAAATTTCCTTTTTACTGCTAACGTGCCATTTGTGATAGTAGCGCGATTTTTGACAGTTCGAAATTGTCATTTTTAGCAGTTGAAATTTTTTTTAATATAAAAAAATGCCGTCTTTGATAGTAAAAAACCATAATTTCTGGCAGCTGCAAATTTCTTTATTTACCGTTGAATCGTGCCGTTTATGGTGGCGGAATTTTTGACAATTCGAAATTGCCATTTTTAGCAGCTGAAATTTCCTTATTTTAAATATCAAAAAATACCGTTTTTGATAGTAAAATGCACAAAAACTGCATTGCAAATTTCTTTATGTGCCGTTTGTGGTGGCATAATGCAGAATTTTTGACAATTCGAAATTGTCATTGACGGTGGTGGTAGTGCGATTTTTGACAGTTCGAAATTGTCATTTTTAGCAGTTGAAATTTTCTTTTTTTTTATATCTAAAAATGCCGTCTGAGATAGTAAAAAAAACACCATTTTTGACAGCTGCAAATTTCTTTATTTATCATTAAATTGTACCGTTTATGGTGGCAGAAGTGCAGAATTTTTGAATTGTCATTTTCTTTTTTTTTAATATAAAAAATGCTGTTTTTGATAGTAAAAATCCACAATTTTAGATAGCTGCAAATTTCTTTGTATCGTTTGTGGTAGCAAAAGTGCAGAATTTTTGACAATTCGAAATTGTCATTTTTACGGTTATTTATTCGAAATTTCTGTATGAAAGTTTTGCTCTGCCCTCATCACCCCAAAAAAAAAAATTCTGCGGACGCCTATGCTTAAGTATTTAGCACTTTCTCATCATAAATAAAAATATCTAATATACTAATTCTTTACATACCTTATCACTGCCAAAAAAAAAGAACATAGTTTTTGAAGGAAGTTCAAAGTACAAGAAAAATTATAAATGGTTTGCAAATTGGCAGTATCTCGGCCTCGTTATAAGAATCGTGAGAAAAAGAGAGAGATACACCCGACAATCTGACTTCTGCAATATTGTAAAAGATTTTAAATTGGAAATAAAATTGACCCTAGGATAGAACCCTGCGGGACACCCTTTCAATATTAACAAAACTTGATCTGCTAGTTCAGCTAGTCGAAGTCTTTCACTCAACCTCTCCACTTATAAATAACATATTTTTGATATACTGTAAAAAATGACATCCCCGAACTGGAAACAAAATGGTGACACTCTAAACTTAAATTTAAGAAACTGAAAAATGCACCTTGTAATTTTTTTAATTTAAAAAAAAATAATCACTTGCGGAATTGCCTTCAAAATTTCTAAATCCACGTGGAAATAATATATTTTTGACATACTGTAAATACATTGACATCCCCGAACTAGAAAACAAAATGGCGACGCTCTAAACTTGAATTTAAGAAAATGAAAAATGCATCTCGCGATTACAAAAATTCTAAAAAAATTCTAACTTGCGGAATTGCCTTCAAAATTTCTAAATCCACTAAGAAATAACATATTTTTGATATACTGTAAAAAAATTGACATCCCCGAACTGGAAACAAAATGGCGACACTCTAAACTTGAATTTAAGAAAATGAAAAATGCACCTCGTAATTTTTTTAATTCTAAAAAAATAATCACTTGCGGAATTGCCTTCAAAATTTCTAAATCCACGTGGAAATAATATATTTTTGATATACTGTAAATAAATTGACATCCCCGAACTAGAAACAAAATGGCGACGCTCTAAACTTGAATTTAAGAAAACGAAAAATGCATCTCGCGATTATTAAAATTCTAAAAAAATAACCACTTGTGGAATTGCCTTCAAAATTTCTAAATCTACTTAGAAATAGTATATTTTTGACATACTGTAAAAAAATTGACGTCCCCGAACTGGAAACAAAATGGCGACACTTCAAACTTGAATTGAAAAATAACGAAATTTGCATCTCGCGATTACTAAAATTCTAAAAAAATTATAACTTGCGGAATTGTCTTCAAAATTTCTAAATCCACTTGGAAATAATATATTTTTGACATACTGTAAAAAAATTTACATCCCCAACTGGAAACAAAATGGCGACACTCTAAACTTGAATTAAAAGAAATGAAAAATGCACCTCGTAATTTTTTTAATTCTAAAAAAATAATCACTTGCGGAATTGCCTTCAAAATTTTTAAATCCACGTGGAAATAATATATTTTTAACATACTGTAAAAAAATTGACATCCCCGAACTAGAAAACAAAATGGCGGCACTCTAAACTTGAATTTAAGAAAATAAAAATGCACCTCGTAATTTTTTAAATTTAAAAAAAATAATCACATGTGGAATTGCCTTAAAAATTTCTAAATCCACTTGGAAAAAATATATTTTTTAATACTGTAAAGAAATTGACATCTCCGGACTGGAAACAAAATGGCGACACTTCAAACTTGAATTGAAAAAAAAATAAGTATCTCGCGATTACTAAAATTCTAAAAAAAATAACCACTTGCGGAATTATCTTAAAAATTTCCAAATCTACTTAGAAAATGACATATTGTAAAAAAAAATATTTACCTGAACTGGAAACAAAATGGCGGCACTCTAAACACGAATGAAGATAATCGAAATTTGCATGTATTGATTATTCTGTACATGTTTTAGAATGGACAAACCGGAAATCGACGCCCGCATAAAAAACTTCACCTACTACTTCATACGAAAAGTCGAAGACAAGTTCACCTTCTACCTGGATATCCTGGAGGAGCACTCGAATGCGAAACCAGCGAGCACGGTCGGCTCGGCCGTATCGGCAGCCACCAGCTTCATCCCGTACATCGGCAAAGGAGCCAGCGGAACGGTGAAAGAGGGCGACACGATGATCCTCAAGAAACTGGACAAGAAGAACGCGATGGCGGCGTCGGAAACGGTCTACTTCCATCGGGACAACAAGGAGGCCGTCAGAAAAATTCTGGCGGAGGCCGCCTACGAGTTATTCTGCTGTTTCGAAACGCAATTTTTGGAGATCACGTGCGACGGCGGAGCCACTAGAGCTATGCAGAAATTGGGGTATGATGCAGGGCAGCGTTTTCTTAATTTTGTGACCAACAAGAAACCTACGGTTATCACCAGGAAGTTGATTTTGGAGAGTGTTGTTTTGGATAATTCTAATTTATTGAATACGCTTGGAATTGCGAAATTGGGACGGACGGTTAAAGATTCGGAAGGTAGGAAATGGGATAGTTCGGAAATGTTTGCGAAAGTTGGTTTGTACATTAAGGAAAGGAATGCTTGTTATGTTAAAAAAACGTCGGATGTAATTACCTATGGGTTTAGGTTGAAATTCGAGCATGAATCCGTTGAGGATGTTGAGGCTAATTGGGAGAAATGCGATGATGTGTGTGAGGATAAATTCAGCACCAATTTTGGCGATGGTTTTGAAACTGATTATCCATCGATTATCGAATATATTTATAAACAGGATCCGCACGATTACGCGAAGTATGACAGGGAGATGAAATACGAGGAAATCGTGAACGTTTTATCGAAACACCACGCGGAATTGTTAACGGCGAGTGCTAATCAATATTTGGACGCCGTTGAACACCGAGAGACGTTGCATTCAAGTATTATGGAGGAGACGCACAAGCAACATCAAGAGGTCACGAGTATGCTATCGAAACTAACGGAAACTCAGGAGGCTTTGGTGAGCCAGAAGGAAGAGAAAACGCAAGCGGCGGAACCTCTGCAGCCGGCCATCGAGCTGATGAATAAGATTGTGGAGGAGAAAATTCAGAAACACGCTCAAAATGGAAGCGTGGGGAAGAAGCTCGGGGAAGAAATTAATGAACAGTTGAAGAAGTTGGATCCCACGAGGACGGGCGAGTTTAAGCGTTTGAAGAAGAATTTAAAGAAGATTAGGTGGTGATTAAGTGTGTGTAATGTTTTGTATTAAATAACCCAAAAGAAAACGTAATTTCTGTACTTTATGTTTGTCGTATTAAGTCAATCAAAGAGTGAATGTTTGTTTAAGGATTTTTAAGTTAATCGCGTGCAATTTTTTTAATCGCTGAAGTGTTTTTTGCCGTAATTATCCGGTTTCCGCTGATGAAAAATAAAAACTTACCTGCAAATATAGAACAATCTTGCAGATGCAACTTCCGAAGAACCACGTGAGCGTCACGTCCCAAATAACCGTCGGGGGAAGACAGACGAAGATTACCATAAAGTCTGCAATCGCCAGATTGACGATGAAATAATTCGTCACCGTCCTCATGCTGTGGTTCCTGTAGACCGCGGCGCAGACCAGCACGTTGCCAATAATTCCGATCACAAAAACGGCGGTATGGCACAATATTAAAATCCAGGTCCACGTCTTTGGAAAGATGAACTTTTTAATCTCGTCCAGGTACTCTTCATCCGTTAGATTTGCGTACTCGTCCGTGTACGAGTCGTTGAGGTACTCATCCAATTGTGATAAGTTATCAAAATCTGTTAAATTTGTTGAATTCGTCGTTGTGGATGTGTTGATGATGAGATGTAGACCGATGAAACTTGCCAGAGCTGATGATGCCATCGTGATGTTGTTTGCGATTCATTGGATGGATTTTACCTAATAAAGTAAATATTTTGAATAAAAGCTAAAACTGTAAAGATTAATTCCTCCTCTAAGCCTCCAACATAAACAACATAACAAATTATTAAACAATTTAAAAAAATCCAAAATATTTACAATACGTACACAAACGAAAGTATTAGCAGGTCAATAAATTAGAAAAAAAACGTAATGCATTTCAAGCATGTTATTTATGGCATATTGTATGAAAAATATTAATAATAGCGAAGATAATTTATGACAAACGATATGTCGGTTCTCACATAGAAAACTGTTCAAAATAATAATTCAAATATTTGTTCAACGTTACGACGATAGATGTCGCCATAAAGATGTATCTATCTCCAAGTTACGAGGTTTCTTCTGCAATTTATTAAAATCCACGCGAATGCATTTTTTTACAAGTTAAAAAAATGTTTGAGCGTAAATTCCGGAAAAAATCGCAATGATGTAAAGCTGGATTATTCACTTGTTTTACAACTACATTAGTCTAGAAGATGATGTTAAATTTTTGGCAAAATCCATCGCGCGTTTTTTTCTGTAATTTAACAAAATCCACGCGAATGCATTTTTTTACAAATTGAAAAATGTTTGAGCGTAAATTCCGGAAAAAATCGCGATGATGATTAGCTAGATTATTCACTTGTTTTACAACTACGCATGTCTAGAAGATGATGTTAAATTTTTGGCAAAATCCATCGCGCGTTTTTTCTGTAATTTAATAAAATCCACGCGAGTGCATTTTTTACAAATTGAAAAATGTTTGAGCGTAAATTCCGGAAAAAATCGCAATGATGTTTTGCTGGATTATTCACTTGTTTTACAACTACGCATGTCTAGAAGATGATGTTAAATTTTTGGCAAAATCCATCGCGCGTTTTTTCTGTAATTTAAAAAAATCCACGCGAATGCTTTTTTTGCAAATTGAAAAATGTTTGAGCGTAAATTCCGGAAAAAATCGCAATGATGTTTTGCTGGATTATTCACTTGTTTTACAACTACTCATGTCTAGAAGATGATGTTAAATTTTTGGCAAAATCCATCGCGCGTTTTTTCTGTAATTAAATAAAATCCACGCGAATGCATTTTTTTACAAATTGAAAAATGTTTGAGCGTAAATTCTGGAAAAAATCGCAATGATGTTTAGCTCGATTATTCACTTGTTTTACAACGACATAAGCCTAGAAGATGATGTTAAATTTTTGGCAAAATCCATCGCGCGTTTTTTCTGTAATTTAATAAAATCCACGCGAATGCTTTTTTTTGCAAATTGAAAAATGTTTGAGCGTAAATTCCGGAAAAAATCGCAATGATGTAAAGCTGGATTATTCACTTGTTTTACAACGACACAAGCCTAGAAGATGATGTTAAATTTTTGGAAAAATCCATCGCGCGTTTTTACTGTAATTTAATAAAATCCATGCGAATGCATTTTTTTACAAATTGAAAAATGTTTGAGCGTAAATTCTGGAAAAAATCGCAATGATGTTTAGCTGGATTATTCACTTGTTTTACAACGACATAAGTCTAGAAGATGATGTTAAATTTCTGGCAAAATCCATCACGCGTTTTTTTCTGTAATTTAATAAAATCCACGCGAATGCATTTTTTACAAATTGAAAAATGTTTGAGCGTAAATTCCGGAAAAAATCGCTATGATGTTTTGCTGGATTATTCACTTGTTTTACAACTACACATGTCTAGAAGATGATGTTAAATTTTTGGCAAAATACATCGCGCGTTTTTACTGTAATTTAACAAAATCCACGCGAATGCATTTTTTACAAATTGAAAAATGTTTGAGCGTAAATTCCAGAAAAACTAGCTCTGATGTTAAGCTGGATTATTCACTTGTTTTACAACCACACATGCCTAGAAGATGATGTTAAATTTTTGGCAAAATACATCGCGCGTTTTTACTGTAATTTAACAAAATCCACGCGAATGCATTTTTTACAAATTGAAAAATGTTTGAGCGTAAATTCCAGAAAAACTAGCTCTGATGTTAAGCTGGATTATTCACTTGTTTTACAACCACACATGCCTAGAAGATGATGTTAAATTTTTGGCAAAATACATCGCGCGTTTTTACTGTAATTTAACAAAATCCACGCGAATGCATTTTTTACAAATTGAAAAATGTTTGAGCGTAAATTCCAGAAAAACTAGCTCTGATGTTAAGCTGGATTATTCACTTGTTTTACAACCACACATGCCTAGAAGATGATGTTAAATTTTTGGCAAAATACATCGCGCGTTTTTACTGTAATTTAACAAAATCCACGCGAATGCATTTTTTACAAATTGAAAAATGTTTGAGCGTAAATTCCCGAAAAACTAGCTATGATGTTAAGCTGGATTATTCACTTGTTTTACAACTACACATGTCTAGAAAATGATGTTAAATATTTGGCAAAATCCACCGCGCGTTTTTTCTGTAATTCAATAAAATCCACGCGAATGCATTTTTTACAAATTGAAAAAAGTTTGAGCATAAATTCCCAAAAAACTAGCTATGATGTTAAGCTGGATTATTCACTTGTTTTACAACTACGCATGTCTAGAAAATGATGTTAAATTTTTGGCAAAATCCACCGCGCGTTTTTTCTGTAATTCAATAAAATCCACGCGAATGCATTTTTTACAAATTGAAAAATGTTTGAGCGTAAATTCCGAAAAAAATCGCAATGATGTTTTGCTGGATTATTCACTTGTTTTACAACTACACATGTCTAGAAGATGATGTTAAATTTTTGGCAAAATCCATCGCGCGTTTTTACTGTAATTTAATAAAATCCACGCGAATGCATTTTTTACAAATTGAAAAATGTTTGAGCGTAAATTCCGGAAAAACTCGCCATGACGTAACGCTGGATTATTCACTTGTTTTACAACCACATATGTCTAGAAGATGATGTTAAATTTTTGGCAAAATCCACCGCGCGTTTTTTCTGTAATTTAACAAAATCCACGCGAATGCATTTTTTTACAAATTGAAAAATGTTTGAGCGTAAATTCCGGAAAAAATCGCAATGATGTTTTGCTGGATTATTCACTTGTTTTACAACGACATAAGTCTAGAAGATGATGTTAAATTTTTGGCAAAATCCATTGCGCGTTTTTTTCTGTAATTTAACAAAATCCACGCGAATGCATTTTTTACAAATTGAAAAATGTTTGAGCGTAAATTCCAGAAAAACTAGCTCTGATGTTAAGCTGGATTATTCACTTGTTTTACAACCACACATGCCTAGAAGATGATGTTAAATTTTTGGCAAAATACATCGCGCGTTTTTACTGTAATTTAACAAAATCCACGCGAATGCATTTTTTACAAATTGAAAAATGTTTGAGCGTAAATTCCAGAAAAACTAGCTCTGATGTTAAGCTGGATTATTCACTTGTTTTACAACCACACATGCCTAGAAGATGATGTTAAATTTTTGGCAAAATACATCGCGCGTTTTTACTGTAATTTAACAAAATCCACGCGAATGCATTTTTTACAAATTGAAAAATGTTTGAGCGTAAATTCCCGAAAAACTAGCTATGATGTTAAGCTGGATTATTCACTTGTTTTACAACTACACATGTCTAGAAAATGATGTTAAATATTTGGCAAAATCCACCGCGCGTTTTTTCTGTAATTCAATAAAATCCACGCGAATGCATTTTTTACAAATTGAAAAAAGTTTGAGCATAAATTCCCAAAAAACTAGCTATGATGTTAAGCTGGATTATTCACTTGTTTTACAACTACGCATGTCTAGAAAATGATGTTAAATTTTTGGCAAAATCCACCGCGCGTTTTTTCTGTAATTCAATAAAATCCACGCGAATGCATTTTTTACAAATTGAAAAATGTTTGAGCGTAAATTCCGAAAAAAATCGCAATGATGTTTTGCTGGATTATTCACTTGTTTTACAACTACACATGTCTAGAAGATGATGTTAAATTTTTGGCAAAATCCATCGCGCGTTTTTACTGTAATTTAATAAAATCCACGCGAATGCATTTTTTACAAATTGAAAAATGTTTGAGCGTAAATTCCGGAAAAACTCGCCATGACGTAACGCTGGATTATTCACTTGTTTTACAACCACATATGTCTAGAAGATGATGTTAAATTTTTGGCAAAATCCACCGCGCGTTTTTTCTGTAATTTAACAAAATCCACGCGAATGCATTTTTTTACAAATTGAAAAATGTTTGAGCGTAAATTCCGGAAAAAATCGCAATGATGTTTTGCTGGATTATTCACTTGTTTTACAACGACATAAGTCTAGAAGATGATGTTAAATTTTTGGCAAAATCCATTGCGCGTTTTTTTCTGTAATTTAACAAAATCCACGCGAATGCATTTTTTACAAATTGAAAAATGTTTGAGCGTAAATTCCGGAAAAAATCGCAATAATGTTTAGCTGGATTATTCACTTGTTTTACAACGACATAAGTCTAGAAGATGATGTTAATTTTTTAGGAAAATCCATCGCGCGTTTTTGCTGTAATTTAATAAAATCCACGCGAATGCATTTTTTACAAATTGAAAAATGTTTGAGTGTAATTTCCGGAAAAACTCGCCATGACGTAACGCTGGATTATTCACTTGTTTTACAACTACATATGTCTAGAAGATGATGTTAAATTTTTGGCAAAATCCATCGCGCGTTTTTTCTGTAATTTAATAAAATCCACGCGAATGCATTTTTTAGAAATTGAAAAATGTTTGAGCGTAAATTCCGGAAAAAATCGCAATGATGTTTTGCTGGATTATTCACTTGTTTTACTACTACATAAGTCTAGAAGATGATGTAAAATTTTTGGCAAAATCCATAGCGCGTTTTTTCTGTAATTTAATAAAATCCACGCGAATGCATTTGTTTACAAATTGAAAAATGTTTGAGCGTAAATTCCGGAAAAAATCGCAATGATGTAAAGCTGGATTATTCACTTGTTTTACAACTACGCATGTCTAGAAGATGATGTTAAATTTTTGGCAAAATCCATCGCGCGTTTTTTCTGTAATTTAAAAAAATCCACGCGAATGCTTTTTTTTGCAAATTGAAAAATGTTTGAGCGTAAATTCCGGAAAAAATCGCAATGATGTTTTGCTGGATTATTCGCTTGTTTTACAACTACGCATGTCTAGAAAATGATGTTAAATTTTTGGCAAAATCCATCGCGCGTTTTTTCTGTAATTTAATAAAATCCACGCGAATGCATTTTTTTACAAATTGAAAAATGTTTGAGCGTAAATTCTGGAAAAAATCGCAATGATGTTTTGCTGGATTATTCACTTGTTTTACAACTACATAAGTCTAGAAGATGATGTTAAATTTTTGGCAAAATCCATCGCGCGTTTATTCTGTAATTTAATAAAATCCACGCGAGTGCATTTTTTACAAATTGAAAAATGTTTGAGCGTAAATTCCGGAAAAAATCGCAATGATGTTTTGCTGGATTATTCACTTGTTTTACAACTACATAAGTCTAGAAGATGATGTTAAATTTTTGGCAAAATCCATCGCGCGTTTATTCTGTAATTTAATAAAATCCACGCGAATGCATTTTTTAGAAATTGAAAAATGTTTGAGCGTAAATTCCGGAAAAAATCGCAATGATGTTTTGCTGGATTATTCACTTGTTTTACAACTACATAAGTCTAGAAGATGATGTTAAATTTTTGGCAAAATCCATCGCGCGTTTTTTCTGTAATTTAATAAAATCCACGCGAATGCTTTTTTTTGCAAATTGAAAAATGTTTGAGCGTAAATTCTGGAAAAAATCGCAATGATGTTTTGCTGGATTATTCACTTGTTTTACAACTACATAAGTCTAGAAGATGATGTTAAATTTTTGGCAAAATCCATCGCGCGTTTATTCTGTAATTTAATAAAATCCACGCGAATGCATTTTTTAGAAATTGAAAAATGTTTGAGCGTAAATTCCGGAAAAAATCGCAATGATGTTTTGCTGGATTATTCACTTGTTTTACTACTACATAAGTCTAGAAGATGATGTAAAATTTTTGGCAAAATCCATAGCGCGTTTTTTCTGTAATTTAATAAAATCCACGCGAATGCATTTGTTTACAAATTGAAAAATGTTTGAGCGTAAATTCCGGAAAAAATCGCAATGATGTAAAGCTGGATTATTCACTTGTTTTACAACTACGCATGTCTAGAAGATGATGTTAAATTTTTGGCAAAATCCATCGCGCGTTTTTTCTGTAATTTAAAAAAATCCACGCGAATGCTTTTTTTTGCAAATTGAAAAATGTTTGAGCGTAAATTCCGGAAAAAATCGCAATGATGTTTTGCTGGATTATTCGCTTGTTTTACAACTACGCATGTCTAGAAAATGATGTTAAATTTTTGGCAAAATCCATCGCGCGTTTTTTCTGTAATTTAATAAAATCCACGCGAATGCATTTTTTTACAAATTGAAAAATGTTTGAGCGTAAATTCTGGAAAAAATCGCAATGATGTTTTGCTGGATTATTCACTTGTTTTACAACTACATAAGTCTAGAAGATGATGTTAAATTTTTGGCAAAATCCATCGCGCGTTTTTTCTGTAATTTAATAAAATCCACGCGAATGCATTTTTTACCAATTGAAAAATGTTTGAGCGTAAATTCCGGAAAAAATCGCAATGATGTTTTGCTGGATTATTCACTTGTTTTACAACTACATAAGTCTAGAAGATGATGTTAAATTTTTGGCAAAATCCATCGCGCGTTTATTCTGTAATTTAATAAAATCCACGCGAGTGCATTTTTTACAAATTGAAAAATGTTTGAGCGTATATTCCGGAAAAAATCGCAATGATGTTTAGCTGGATTATTCACTTGTTTTACAACTACACATGTCTAGAAGATGATGTTAAGTTTTTGGCAAAATCCATCGCGCGTTTTTTCCGTAATTTAATAAAATCCACACGAATGCATTTTTTACCAATTGAAAAATGTTTGAGCGTAAATTCCGGAAAAAATCGCAATGATGTTTTGCTGGATTATTCACTTGTTTTACAACTACATAAGTCTAGAAGATGATGTTAAATTTTTGGCAAAATCCATCGCGCGTTTATTCTGTAATTTAATAAAATCCACGCGAGTGCATTTTTTACAAATTGAAAAATGTTTGAGCGTATATTCCGGAAAAAATCGCAATGATGTTTAGCTGGATTATTTACTCGTTTTACAACTACATAAGTCTAGAAGATGATGTTAAATTTTTGGCAAAATCCATAGCGCGTTTTTTCCGTAATTTAATAAAATCCACACGAATGCATTTTTTACAAATTGAAAAATGTTTGAGCGTAAATTCCGGAAAAAATCGCAATGATGATTAGCTGGATTATTCACTTGTTTTACAACTACACATGTCTAGAAGATGATGTTAAGTTTTTGGCAAAATCCATCGCGCGTTTTTTCCGTAATTTAATAAAATCCACACGAGTGCATTTTTTACAAATTGAAAAATGTTTGACCGTAAATTCCGGAAAAAATCGCAATGATGTATAAAGCTGGATTATTCACTTGTTTTACAACTACATAAGTCTAGAAGATGATGTTTAATTTTTGGAAAAATCCATCGCGTGTTTTTTCCGTAATTTAATAAAATCCACGCGAATGCATTTTTTTACAAATTGAAAAATGTTTGAGCGTAAATTCCGGAAAAAATCGCAATGATGTTTTGTTGGATTATTCACTTGTTTTACAACTACACATGTCTAGAAGATAATGTTAAATGTTATATCCATAAAATTTAATGTAACAAATTATTAAATCAATGGATGCAATTTTAATCACCAATAGTAATAACTGCTAATTGCAGCAATTAGAATTAAATGAGCAGTAATGATAAAATTGCACATTTTCTTAAATTCATTTAATCATCACAGTTAGTACAAATTATACGTTTAATTGGAAGACAATTATAAATAATTTCGCAGAGATATTCTGTAATAAAACAGTGCGTAGTAGTAGTCAATAATTGTTAAAAAAAAATCGAATCTCATAATTTCATTTAATTTAAATCAAGAATGTTATTTTTTATAATCATTTAATGGTACATAGTAATAGTCAACTAAATATTCAATACTGATAATTTTATTTAATTTAAATCATTGTTTATTTTTTTATAATTATTTAAAATTCATTCGTAATAATACATAATCAATTGTAATTGTATTTAAATTTGAAATTAGATTGAACGAGACTGTTGATTTTTTGTGTTTTCATCCCACACTTTTTTTTGGCTTTGGCTTATAAACCATTCAGCCACTAACGACTATAATATTTTGAAGAATAAAAAGGGGGGGGGATGATTGATTATAATGGGATATTAATAATTAAAATTTGACAAAACTCTCACTTGCTGTAGATGCATTTAAAAAAAATGTGATGATGAGTGACTGAATCAAAAATTAAAATAAATTAATTTATGCAGATTGAATTTAATTGGATTAAATTATTTTAAAAAAATGATTAAATAAAATTAGCATAATGCACATATAAAGAATTTTACTTACAATTTTAAGGCATTTGATGAGACGTATTTCTAAATCATCTATCGAGAAGACGATCTTAACGCACGCACGTGTGCACTCCGTATACGCGAACGTATCCCGGAAAATTTACTCTGCAGAGTGCGCAGTTGACTTTTCTCGCGTGGTGAAAATTGTGTAGAAGAATAGTGGTGGTATTTTCATTTTCCGAGTTCCCGGATCGGTGCACTTCTGTGCCCAACACACTGCGCAACTACTTAACCGCTTCATCATCGGCCCACTTGTGTTACACTTCGTGAAATTACCGAAGCACGCCTCTGTCTGATTTAACCGCGTTAATAAGATTAATTCAATATAGCCGGATATTTTGTTGTATCCGGCGCGATATTGAATCGAGATGGAAAAATTACCATTTTAGATAATTTAACGAATACAGCAAAACTATATGTAATTTTAAATCATTCAGATCGTTGTCGTGGTGAAGGTAAATCAAGTTTATCCACTTGCACACTTGTATCAACTTTTTTTCATTCGCTTGTAAACTTGTACCTACTTTTTTATCCACTTGCAAAATTTTATCCGCTTGCAAAACCGCTTACTCGGCTATTTTAAATGCACATTTTTATACACGAGTTGAAATTTCATTAAAAACAAATAAATTATTAAGTTAAATATATTCAATGCTAATATATATCCTTTTTATCCACATCGAAAGTTTTTATCCGCTTGCAAAACCGCTTACTCGGCTATTTTAAGTGCAGATTTTTATACACGAATTGAATTTTTATTAAAGACAAGTAAATTATTAAATAAATTATTTTCAATGCAAAGAGATATCCTTTTTATCCATTTGCAAACTTTTTATCTGCTTGCAAAATCACTTACTCGGCTATTTTGAATGCACATTTTTATACACGAGTTGAATTTTCATTGAAAAATATAATAGAGATATATCTGCTCTTATTGTTAGTGTTCTCCTTTTATTACGAAATTTATTATTAGAAATTTAAAATAGTATTTATAAAATACATTCGATAAATTACAAAATAAGAATTTATGGTGTAAATATCGCTTTTGATTATGTAAAGTGAATACAATATAATTTACTGGCTGGAAAAGAAATGTTACCGATAATAAATATTTATTGAAACTTAAAGTTCTAATTAATAAAGTAAAATCGAGGAAGCGATGGATAAACATCTTCGAACTTTATTTATATTGCTGGTCTATTTTTATTGTGTGGCGTGCAAATATTTCTGAAATTCGACGAAATATATCACAACCTGACGAGCGATATTTGAATAAATATTTTTTTGATCAATTTCAATTCAAAAATTATCTTTCTCCCTTCATCTATGCATCGTAAAAGACACCACAGTGCAGGAAGAGTTCTGGGCAAAAAAATGGCTTCGTCCGTTCACTAGAAAAAGAGACTGTATTATATCTCGGATTATCAAAGCCAAAAATAGGAAAAAAAAATATCCCAGATTTTTTAAATTCTAACAAAGGTTGAAAGGAGGGAAGAAACATATATTTAGTTGAGCAAAAATCAAATATAAGAAAGTAAAAATCGCCATTTTTATTCTTATTTTGACTCGAATAAGTTTGCAAATCAAGTAACTTTTATTTTGAAGATTTTTCCGTATCCTCAATAATTGTGGAGATATTAGAATTTTTAGATTTTCAGATTTTTTAAATAATTTCTAAACTGCACGGAATTTTAAACATTTCAATTTTGTCTTAGACTTTTTTCTGAATTTTTAATAATTATGAAGATATTAGATTTTTTTGGTTTTCAGTTTTTTTGAATAATTTCTACTGCGCGGAATTTTAAACATTTAAATTTTGTCTTAGACTTTTTTCTGAATTTTTGTTAATCATAAAGATATTAGATTTTTTAGATTTTCAGTTTTTTTGAATAATTTTTAAACTGCTCAGAATTTTAAACATTTAAATTTTGTCTTAAACTTTCTTCTGAATTTTTATTAATTATGAAGATATTAGAATTTTTAGATTTTCGGGTTTTTTTGAATAGTATTTTAACTGCACGGAATTTTAAACATTTAAATTTTGTCTTAAACTTTCTTCTGAATTTTTATTAATTATGAAGATATTATATTTTTTAGATTTTCAGTTTTTTTTAATAATTTCTACTGCGCGGAATTTTAAACATTTAAATCTTGTCTTAAACTTTATTCTGAATTTTTATTAATTATGAAGATATTAGATTTTTTAGTTTTTTTTGGAATAATTTCTAAACTGCACGGAATTTTAAACATTTAAATTTTGTTTTAAACTTTTTTCTGAATTTTTATTAATCATGAAGATATTAGATTTTTTAGATTTTAAGTTTTTTTGGAATAATTTTTAAACTGCAAGGAACTTTAAACATTTAAATTTTGTCTTAAACTTTTTCTGAATTTTTATTAATTATGAAGATATTAGATCTTTTAGATTTTCAGTTTTTTTTTGGAATAATTTCTAAACTGCGCGGAATTTTAAACATTTCAATTTTGTCTTAGACTTTTTTCTGAATTTTTATTAATTATGAAGATATTAGATTTTTTTATTTTCAGTTTTTTTGGAATAATTTCTAAACTGCACGGAATTTTGTCTTAAACTTTTTTCTGAATTTTTATTAATTATGAAGATATTAGATTTTTTAGATTTTCGGGTTTTTTTTAATATTCTTTTAACTGCGCGGAATTTTAAACATTTAAATTTTGTCTTAAACTTTCTTCTGAATTTTTATTAATTATGAAGATATTAGATTTTTTAGATTTTCTTTTTTTTGAATAATTTCTAAACTGCGCGGTATTTTAAACATTTAAATTTTGTCTTAAATTTTTTTCTGAATTTTTATTAATTATGAAGATATTAGGTTTTTTAGATTTTCATTTTTTTTTTAAATAATTTCTAAACTGCACGGAATTTTAAACATTTAAATTTTGTCTTAAACTTTTTTCTGAATTTTTATTAAGTATGAAGATATTAGGTTTTTTAGATTTTCATTTTTTTTAAATAATTTCTAAACTGCACGGAATTTTAAACATTTAAATTTTGTCTTAAACGTTTTTCTGAATTTTTATTATTTATGAAGATATTAGATTTTCATTTTTTTTGAATAATTTCTAAACTGCTCAGAATTTTAAACATTTAAATTTTGTCTTAAACTTTCTTCTGAATTTTTATTAATTATGAAGATATTAGATTTTTTAGATTTTAAGTTTTTTTGGAATAATTTTTAAACTGCAAGGAATTTTAAACATTTAAATTTTGTCTTAAACTTTTTCTGAATTTTTATTAATTATGAAGATATTAGATTTTTTAAATTTTCAGTTTTTTTTGGAATAATTTCTAAACTGCGCGGAGTTTTAAACATTTAAATTTTGTCTTAAACTTTTTTCTGAATTTTTATTAATTATGAAGATATTAGATTTTTTAGATATTCAGGTTTATTTGGAATAATTTCTAAACTGCGCGGAATTTTAAACATTTAAATTTTGTCTTAAACTTTTTTCTGAATTTTTATTAATTATGAAGATATTGGATTTTTTTATTTTCAGTTTTTTTGGAATAATTTCTAAACTGCACGGAATTTTGTCTTAAACTTTTTTCTGAATTTTTATTAATTATGAAGATATTAGATTTTTTACATTTTCAGTTTTTTTGGAATAATTTTTAAACTGCACAGAATTTTAAACATTTAAATTTTGTCTTAAACTTTCTTCTGAATTTTTATTAATTATGAAGATATTAGATTTTTTAGATTTTCTTTTTTTTTAATAATTTCTAAACTGCGCGGTATTTCAAACATTTAAATTTTGTCTTAAACTTTTTTCTGAATTTTTATTAATTATGAAGATAATAGATTTTTTAGATTTTCATTTTTTTTAATAATCTCTAAACTGCACGGAATTTTGAACATTTAAATTTTGTTTTAAACTTTTTTCTGAATTTTTATTAATTATGAAGATATTAGATTTTTTGGAATAATTTCTAAGTATATAAAATTGCCACAACATTTTCTATTTAAACAGATCTCCTGCTTTAAGAATAAAAAAGATACCCATACGATCCCACTCTATTCGAAACACCCTGTATTGTAAATAGATGAAAATATATATTCACTTTCATTTTCTGCGCCATTAAAACACATATCGAGAGCAATTTAATGGAACGACATTTTTACTTTCTATAGAAATGATAACGGTTTCGGTTAAGCAGAACAATCGTAATCTTTATTTTTTTAAAATCATTTATTATACGAATATTTCGTGATATGAAAACGAAAATTAATAAATAACACAGTCAAAATAATAGTGTCTACACAAGAAGAGTTTCATCGAAAATCATTCAATTATATACAGCGTATGTATCAAACGATTTGTTTGTAAAACATATACAGCGTGTGTATCAAACCATTTGTTTATAGCAGATATACAGCCCTATTTCGTAAAAAAACTTAAAATTTAACTTAACTTGAGACAACCTCACTTATTGCATTATTATTTGTAAAAGTAACAAAAACGAAAATTTTTCGCCTTCATTACTTTTAAATTTAACGGCTGAATGTTATATTAAAATAAGGTATAGCTTATTGTATTTACAATTGGTAAAACAATGTTGGCGAATTAATTAAATTTCATGTTCAGCTTCCACACCTGGCAGTGATTGAATAGCGAAAGCTTAAATTAAAAAAAAATAATAATAAAAGTTTACGGTAGAAATGCCAAAGTGGCGGATATTCCAATAATAATTTCCGTTTCCCCAACTAACTACACTGGTGAGACTTGAAAGGTCGAAACCGGTCTGTAGGTTGGAAACAATATTTCATGTTTAAAAAAAGTTTAGCTTACAATTTTCAGGTTTTTAGTCTAATTATTTGTGTAACACAGATCGGTTTCTTATGGTGTCCTAAGAAAAATTAATTTCAACAAGAAAAATTTTTGAAAATCAAAAAGTGTATTTAATACACAACAAGTGATAGGAATTTTCAAGGAATAATCATTTAATATATTAAAAAATGAATTATTAATATTTCCAATATTTTTTTTGTAGGATTATCAACAAACTTTTAAACTTTTATTGTTCGAATTGGAATTGTTTAATAACCACAGTTGCATAATAAAGAAGTGAATATACCAAACAAACATATTTTACACTTTATTACAAACTTAACTGCAATTCCGTTTATTTTCTCCGTCGAAGAAGTCAATACAGAACAAACACTTTTATTATAAACCGCCGCCAATAAAAATTCAATATCCGTTTATTTTCTTGGTCGAAATTTATAGGAGAAACAAAACCAACAGAAAATCACACATATCATCCTCCCTTGCGCCCATAAACAATACATTGTTCAATTTATTAACTATTCCCGACGGCGGTTGCGAAATTTAACGTTTCCGAATATATCATTCACGCTGTGGCATATTAAAATACTAAAATACCACCCGGACTCGAACTAAACGCATATTTTTATCACGTTTATATACACCGGACGGTTGTAAATATATTTTCTTTGGGCGGAATGCGAAAACAAACCATAACCTCAATTTCGGCATACAATTTATGGAGTTTTTCTTTCTTGCGCATTCGAAACTTGTTTGTTTGACGATTCGCTTGTTTAATTATAAACAATCGCGTGTCTGCGTATAATCAAATCGTTAATTTTTGATCGATATCGCTGAATTCAAATTTTTTCATAAGGAAAATAATCACGTGTTGAGTGACAATGTACATAATTTATGGCTCTGCTTGCATCGAATTATCCCAAAATCAAGTGATGTAGTGTAAGTATATTTTTTGAGAAACATAAACAGGAATATTTTTTGAATCATTTTAGAAGGTTTCAAGTTGATGGCAATTGTTTTTTTATTTTTTTCAAACCGCCAAAATTGTTACAATTTTTCATAAATTTACGCTCTGCTTGCATTGAATTATCCCAAAATCCAGTGATGGAGTGTAAGTAGATTTTTTGGGAAACATAAGCTAGAATATATTTTGAGCAGTTTTGGAAGGTTTCAAGTCGATGGTAATTGTTTTTTTCTATTTTTTTCGAACCGCCAAAATTGTTACAATTTTTCATAAATTTACGCTCTGCTTGCATTGAATTATCCCAAAATTCAGTGATGGAGTGTAAGTAGATTTTTCGGGAAACATAAGCTAGAATATATTTTGAGTAATTTTGGAAAGTTTCAAGTCTATGGCAATTGTTTTTCTATTTTTTTCGAACCGCCAAAATTGTTACATTTTTTTTAATAAATTTACGCTCTGCTCGCATTGAATTATCCCAAAATCCAGTGATGGAGTGAAAGTAGATTTTTCGGGAAACATAAACTAGAATATATTTTGAGTAATTCTGGAAGGTTTCAAGTCGATGGAAATTGTTTTTCTATTTTTTTCGAACCGCCAAAATTGTTACAATTTTTCATAAATTTACGCTCCGCTTGCATTGAATTATCCCAAAATCCAGTGATGGAGTGTATGTAGATTTTTCGGGAAACATAAACTAGAATATATTTTGAGTAATTTTTAAAGGTTTCAACTCGATGGCAATTGTTTTTCTATTTTTTTCGAACCGCCAAAATTGTTACAATTTTTCATAAATTTACGCTCTGCTTGCATTGAATTATCCCAAAATCCAGTGATGGAGTGTAAGTAGATTTTTTGGGAAACATAAGCTAGAATATATTCTGAGTAATTTTGGAAGGTTTCAAGTCTATGGCAATTGTTTTTCTATTTTTTTTCGAATGGCCAAAATGATTACAATTTTTCATAAATTTACGCTCTGATTGCAAAGAATTATCCCAAAACTTACAAGAAGATTTTCTCAAAATCGTAAACTTAAATGTATCTTGAGTAATTCTAGAAGGTTTCAAGTTGATAGCAATTGTTTTTCTATTTTTTCTCGAATCGCCAAAATTATTACAATTTTTCATAAATTTACGTTCTGATTGCAAAGAATTATCCCAGTATAAGTAATGGAGTGCATGTGGATTTTTTCAAAATCATAATCCCAAATGTATTTTGAGTAAATCTGGCAAGTTTCAAGTTAATGGCAAATGTTTTTTATATTTTTTCTTTAATCGCTAAAATTTTTACGTTTTTTCTCAACTTTACGCTTTGATCACGTTTGTGCCAAAATCCAGTGATGGAATGTAAGTAGATTTTTTAGGAAACATAAGCTGGAGTATATTTTGAGTAATTTTGGAAAATTCCATGTCGACGGCAATTGTTTTTCTATTAATTTCAAATCGCCAAAAATATTACAATTTTTCACAACGTTACGCTTTGATCACTTGAATTTATAACAAAATCCAGCGATGGACTGTAAGTGAATTTTTCGGGAAACATAAGCTGGAATATATTTTGAGTAATTTTGGAAAATTTTAAGTCGATGGAAATTGTTTTTCTATTCATTTCAAATCGTCGATAATATTACAAGTTTTCACAACTTTACCCTTTGATCACATGACTTCTTCCTAAAATCCAGTGATGGAATGTACATAGATTTTTTGAGAAACATAAGCTTGAACATATTTTAAGTAATTTTTTAAGGTTTCAATTCGATGGTAATTGTTTTTCTATTTTTTTCGAACCGCCAAAATTGTAACAATTTTTTCATAAATTTACGCTCTGCTTGCATTGAATTATCCCAAAATCCAGTGATGGAGTGTAAGTGAATTTTTGGGGAAACATAAGCTAGAATATATTTTGAGTAATTTTGAAAAGTTTAAAGTCGATGGCAATTGTTTTTCTATTTTTTTCGAACCGCCAAAATTGTTACAATTTTTCACAAATTTACGCTCTGCTTGCATTGAATTATCCCAAAATCCAGTGATGTAGTGTAAGTAGATTTCTTGGGAAACATAATCTAGAATATATTTTGAGTAATTTTGGAAGGTTTCAAGTCGATGGCAATTGTTTTTCTATTTATTTCGAACCGCCAAAATTGTAACAATTTTTTCATAAATTTACGCTCTGCTTGCATTGAATTATCCCAAAATCCAGTGATGGAGTGTAAGTAGATTTCTTGGGAAACATAATCTAGAATATATTTTGAGTAATTTTGGAAGGTTTCAAGTCGATGGCAATTGTTTTTCTATTTATTTCGAACCGCCAAAATTGTAACAATTTTTTCATAAATTTACGCTCTGCTTGCATTGAATTATCCCAAAATCCAGTGATGTAGTGTAAGTAGATTTCTTGGGAAACATAATCTAGAATATATTTTGAGTAATTTTGGAAGGTTTCAAGTCGATGGCAATTGTTTTTCTATTTATTTCGAACCGCCAAAATTGTTACAATTTTTGATAAATTTACGCTCTGCTTGCATTGAATTATCCCAAAATCCAGTGATGGAGTGTAAGTAGATTTCTTGGGAAACATAATCTAGAATATATTTTGAGTAATTTTGGAAGGTTTCAAGTCGATGGCTATTGTTTTTCTATTTATTTCGAACCGCCAAAATTGTAACAATTTTTTCATAAATTTACGCTCTGCTTGCATTGAATTATCCCAAAATCCAGTGATGTAGTGTAAGTAGATTTCTTGGGAAACATAATCTAGAATATATTTTGATTAATTTTGGAAGGTTTCAAGTCGATGGCAATTGTTTTTCTATTTATTTCGAACCGCCAAAATTGTTACAATTTTTTCATAAATTTACGCTCTGCTTGCATTGAATTATCCCAAAATCCAGTGATGTAGTGTAAGTAGATTTCTTGGGAAACATAATCTAGAATATATTTTGATTAATTTTGGAAGGTTTCAAGTCGATGGCAATTGTTTTTCTATTTATTTCGAACCGCCAAAATTGTTACAATTTTTGATAAATTTACGCTCTGCTTGCATTGAATTATCCCAAAATCCAGTAATGTAGTGTAAGTAGATTTCTTGGGAAACATAATCTAGAATATATTTTGAGTAATTTTGGAAGGTTTCAAGTCGATGGCAATTGTTTTTCTATTTATTTCGAACCGCCAAAATTGTTACAATTTTTGATAAATTTACGCTCTGCTTGCATTGAATTATCCCAAAATCCAGTGATGGAGTGTAAGTGAATTTTTGGGGAAACATAAGCTAGAATATATTTTGAGTAATTTTGAAAAGTTTAAAGTCGATGGCAATTGTTTTTCTATTTTTTTCGAACCGCCAAAATTGTTAGAATTTTTCACAAATTTACGCTCTGCTTGCATTGAATTATCCCAAAATCCAGTGATGTGGTGTAAGTAGATTTCTTGGGAAACACAAGCTAGAATATATTTTGAGTAATTTTGGAAGGTTTAAAATCGATGGCAATTGTTTTTCTATTTATTTCGAACCGCTAAAATTGTTACATTTTTTCATAAATTTACGCTCTGCTTGCATTGATTTATCCCAAAATCCAGTGATGTAGTGTAAGTAGATTTCTTGGGAAACACAAGTTAGAATATATTTTGAGTAATTTTGGAAGGTTTCAAGTCGATGGCAATTTTTTTTCTATTTTTTTCGAACCGCCAAAATTGTTACAATTTTTCATAAATTTACGCTCTGCTTGCATAGAATTATCCCAAAATCCAGTGATGGAGTGTAAGTATATTTTTCGGGAAAAATAAGCTAGAATATATTTTGAGTAATTTCAAGTCAATGGCAATTGTTTTGCTATTTATTTTCACTTCCAAAATGTATTATAATTTTTCAAAACTTAACACTCTGATTACGTAAAATTATTGCAAAATCAGTAATGGAGTGTAAGTATATTTCTACGAAATCATAATCTCAAATGTATTTTAAGTAATTCTGGAAGATTTTAAGTTGATGTCAATTGTTTTTCATTTTTTTTCGAATGGCCAAAATTGTTACAATTTTTTTCGTTACGCCTCGATCACACGAATTTATCTGAAAATCCAGGGATGAAAAATAAAAATAAGTCGCTTTTCAAGGAATCACACTCTAGAATCTATTTTGAGTTTATAAAAATATTGCAAAAACCTCATGTGTGAAGAATGTTCACGCGTTCACGCTCCTTCGTCGCTTGTGGGAACATTGTCTTCCCGCACTTTGTATTCGCCCTAGGGCGTAAAGTTCTACTTTACGTCCGCAAATTAGGGCTATAATACAGACTGATGGTAGAAAAATATTTTTAACGTTGTTGATGGAAATTTAAAAACGTGCTGTTGTGGTAATTGAAAACACTGAAGAAATCCTGAATGAGAGGGCTTCAATGGCCTAGTCCAGTGGTGGCGAAGCTATGACCACGACAACGTTTATCGTTAATATAAGTTATAAATATTAGCGGGCCCAAATTTGATCCCTGTGGGATACCATCAGTATCGAAATATCGATATAACTTTTTTATTTTAGAGTTTAGCGAAAAATGTTTGAAATAAAATTAGTTAGGTTAGAAGTGCTTTATACAAATATCACATTTAATTTCTCCTATGATGTATAACTTCAGTTTTTTTTTAAGGCTGACCAATTTTTTTTTTAATCATCGTCTTTTTTTATTCCGGAATTTTAATTAAGTCATCATGATCATCGATTATTAATTAATAATAAACCTAAAAGTTAATATCACGAACTTGTTAATTAGGTGAACAATATGACACGAGCAATTCGTTTCGTAGACGAACTTCTCCGGCGGCGCGGCGCGGCGTTTGATCTTAATTTCCTTTTAGCAGGGGTTGCCATGCATTGCCTTCTCTTGAATTAACATTTGAGTAAAATCGGTCCACCATTCATATTCGATTTAGCGGGCCTTTAATTTAACACATCGTCAATGTAATGAAACACCTGATTTATTGCCTTCATCATTGTAGTGCAGACTGTCGTCGGGCGTACACTAATTGCCTTTTATGATAATGATTATGTGAAATATACGTGCGTAGGTAGACATTTCGCACGTGCACGTCGTCTGGCAATTTATCAACGTTATGCCACTGAAGTTATCTGAAATAAAAAGAGACTACGTAATATTGTTTTCATAAAAAATCAGGCTCTTATTAATTCTGGTTCCCTATCATCTGCCATATCTTCAGGCTATTTTTTCGTCTTTATTTATTTAATACAGTTAAAATTGATGTTTAAACAAACATTGTCTAATGGTGTGTGAGTTGACTGTTTCCACAGTTTCCACAGTCACGATTGAGTGAGCAGAGATATCAACCATTATTTTTTTTTTAATAGAAGCGAGTGCAAACGATTAAAACTAAAATGGCTTCAGGCAAATATTAGAAAAGATTTTTCATCTCAGTCGGCAGTGAATTGGCCATAAAATCGAACGTGTTCCACATTTAATAACCAATAAAACCGCCGGCATTGATTTTCCTTTTGGTTTTACGCGGATATTCGATACATGACTTCCTCGCGAACTATTTATAATTGCTCATTCGCTCGCAATATAATTGGATTCAACTAAAAATTACGACGTAACACATATTGCGCAATTTCGGGTTTACATAATTTCAATCGTAACTCGTTTTTCTTATAAATACAGAACATATTAAATCCATAGAAGTAAACTGATACCCATTCAATGCAAAACATGTTGGTATTAATTAAAAGTGAACACACCTCGAAGATTTTGAAGCAACATTTTTTCGTATTTAATATTTTGTATAATATAAAAAAAAAAAGATTGGGAAGTATTTTTTTTTTCGTATTTAATATTTTGTATAATATAAACATTAAAAAAATTAACAACTAGGTAAACAAAACAAAATGTAAATTCCGGTGAAACCTATAGAAAAATTTCAATGCAAATCGTTGAAAATGTTAAGACTGCTGATATCATATCGCAACCATATCGTTTAAACTATTTACCGTATTTAAGGTATATAAGTAAGAATAGATTTAAAATACGAACAGTGTTAAAACTGACAAACATGAAGTGTTCAATAATTTGCTTCATGCTATGCATTTCCAGCATATATGGCGGCGATGATCAAATCTGTCCTGAAATAGGCTGCGCTGCAACTTCATGCCCTACAATTGAAATGTCCGCTGAAATATGTCGGGCAGAGAAACAAGCTTACATTTATCCGGATATATCGGTGTGCAACTGTTGCGGAAAGTGTGCACCGGTAAAAGGTGAAATACTTTTTTCTAAATAAGGTTTAATGTTATTTATAATAATAATAATAATAATAATATTTATTTCTTATAGCCGTAAATAAAATTCACATAAGTTAGAGTTAAGTTAGGTACATACTAAAGAAAATTGTCAAAAAACTGTGCGATTCAAATCTTATTTACATTTAAAACTAAATATATTCATTTAAAAATATACGATACAAATTGATTATTTCTTAAGATTTCGTATGAATCTTCAACATTTTATTATTACATAAAATATAATATACAAATAATATCCATTTAATTTTTTTTTCTGACTTAAGCTTATATCCATTCAATCACGACCGGTGTGTAAATAATAATAATAATAATAATAATAATAATAAAGAACTTTATTCTAACTAAGGATTACAAAGTTAGAAAGGGCCATCGACAATGTCCTTCAGCCCTCGGTGTGTGTAAATTTACTTAAACATTTAATTTTATTATTAAGTCATTCTTAGTTTCAAATTGTGCAATGTTCAAAATTTGGTCAAAATTCTTAGCTAAATTATGATCAAATTTAACATTTACGTTAAGAAATGGTGGTGCTTTAAGATCTCAACAAAATCTTAGAATAAGTTATTCTTAATTTTTGAGTGTAAAATTTTTGGAGATTGCGACTTGAAATTTTGTCGGCTCCGATAACTTTAAAATTTGGTCAAAATTCTTAGCTGGATTTTGATCAAATTTAATACTTACGTTAGGAAATGATGGTGCTTTAAGATCTCATCAAGGTTAACCCCAATTTCACACTCTTGTTGAAATAACTCAAAAACTAGAGTTATTTCAGAGTGTGAAATTTTGCTGTCGGTTCCGATAACTTCAAAATTCCTGACTAGATTTTAATCGAACTTGACATTTACATTAAGAATTGATCATACTTTAAAATTTCGTCAAGACATAATTCTCAGGTTTTGACTTATTTTGACCTGATTTTACAATTTCAGTGATTGTAACTTGAAATAATAATAATTATTATTATTTATTTACGGGTAACCCCTTATATAAAATTAATAACAAAATGCAGTAGTACAAAACTAAAAATAAATTTACAAAATTAAGAAAAGTAATAAAACTCAAATTTGACATTTTATTTTTACTTCAAAATCCCGTGTAGGATCTTTATAAAATTTCAGATTTACGTTAAGAATTGACGATGCTTAAGATTCCAGCAAAATCTACAAACGCGTAATTCTACGTTTCTGATTTTCACCTGACCCTAGTAGATTTCGCAAGGTCAAACCAAGGTCATTACTGTATGTTCCCCACCAAACCGTTCAACTTTTATCTAAAACAACTATCTATTTTCAACTGCCCAAAACCCCAATTTCCAACTGTCAAAAATGACAATTTTCAACTGCTGACAATGACCATTTTAACTGTCAAAAATTGCATTTTTTATCGCGCTTAAAATGACCATCTGCAATTGCCAAAAATGACAATTTTCAACTGCCAAATACCAGAATTTCCAACTGTCAAAAATGACAATTATTTTCAACTGCCAAATACCACAATAACCAACTGTCAAAAATGACAATTTTCTACAGCAAAATACCACAATTTCCAATTGTCAAAAATGACAATTATTTCCAACAGCCAAATCCCACAATTTCCAACTGTCAAAAATGACAATTATTTTCTACTGCAAAATACCACAATTTCCAACTGTCAAAAATGACAATTTTCAACTGCTGACAATGGCCATTTCAACTGTCAAAAATTGCATTTTTTTTATCTGCTTACAATGACCATCTGCAATTGCCAAAAATTACAATTTTCAATTGCCAAAAATTACAATTTTCAACTGTCAAAAATGACAATTATTTTCAACTACCAAATACTACAATTTCCAACTGCCAAGAACGACAATTTTAACTGCTAATAATGTCCATTTTAACTGTCAAAAATTGCATTTTTTTCTGGTTACAATGACCATCTAAAATTGCCAAAAATTACAATTTTCAACTGTCAAAAATTACAATTTTCAACTGTCAAAAATTACAATTTTCAACTGCCAAATACCACAATTTTCAACTGTCAAAAAATGACAATTATTTTCAACTACAAAATACCACAATTGCCAACTATGAAGAATGACAATGTTCAACCGCTAACAATGGCCAAAAACTGCATTTTTTATCCGTTTACAATGACCATTTGCAATTGCCAAAAATTAAAATTTTCAACTGGCAAAAATGACAATTTTCAACTGCCAAATACCACAATTTCCAACTGTAAAAAATGACAATTATTTTCAACTACCAAATACCACAATTTCCAACTGTGTAAAATAACAATTTTCAACTGCTAACAATGGCCATTTTAACTGTCAAACATTGCATTTTTTATCTGCTTAAAATGACCATCTGCAATTGCCAAAAACTACAATTTCCAACTGTCGAAAATATTTTTAGCTACTGCCAACGATGACCTTTTTCAACTGTCAAATTAATAATTTTTAGCTACCAATAATGACAATTTTTAACCTCCAAAAACTACAATTTTGAAAAGCGAAAATTGATCATTTTCAGCAAGCAAAATTGCCAAAAATAGCAATTTTCAATTGTCAAAAACTGCAATTTCCAACTGTCAAAAATAAAAAAATGCAATTTTTAACTACTAACGATGATCATTTGCAACTGCCAAAAATGACAATTTTAAAATGCCAAAATTTTGTACAGGCAAAAATTTCTATTTTCTCAACTGTCAAAAACTATAAAAATGACATTAAAAAATCTCACTTTTGACATTTTTCGACGGTTGAAAATTGTCATGAAAATTCACATTTTTGGCTTCTGAAGATTTTTCTCAATTTTTGGCAGTTTAAAACTGGTTTTTGGCTATTGAAAATGATCAATTTTGGTAAACGAGACATTTTTTGACAATTGACAATTGTCATTTTTGGTACTTGAAAATTCGCTTTTTGGCTTTTGAAGATTTTTCTCAATTTTTGGCAGTTTAAAACTGTGGTTTTTCGCTGTTGCAAATGATCAATTTTGGTAGTTGAAAATGGTTATTTTTAATTGCCAACGATGACCAGAAATAATGATTTTCAGCTACAAAATTGGGAATTTTTAACTGTGAAAAACTGCAGTTTGGAACTGTCAAAATATACGATGTTCAGAAGCCAAAAAGTAAATTTTCAACTGCGAAAAATGACGATTTTTTACTGCCCAAAATGACAATTTTAAACTGCAAAAAACCACAATTTCCAACTGTCAAAATTTCAGCTGCCAACGATAACCATTTTAACTGGCAGAAAATGCAATTTTTAACTACTAATGACGATCATTTGCAACTGCCGAAAATGACTATTTTAAAATCCCAAAATTTTCAACTGTCAAAAACTATGAAAACGACATTCAAAAATCTCACTTTTGACATTTTTTGACAGTTGAATATTGTCATTTTTGGTACTTGAAAATTCACTTCGCTTCTAAAAAATGTCATATTCGGCAGTTGCAAATGATCATCGTTAATAGTTTCTGGCGGTTGAAAATGATCGATTTTAGTGGTTGAAAATGTTTCTTTTTTAGTATGTAGTTGCAATACAGTTTTGTGTAGTCTTATATTGATTTAAATTACCTATGAAAGAATAATCTCATTTGAATATGTGTACCATTTTTTTGAGCAGATGTAGTTGATCCAAGGTTGCTGACGTGTGAGCCTGATCGATGCAAAGTTGCGCTTTGTGAAGATGATTTACCATTGAACTGCAATAGTCATCGTCAAGTGTTTGTGCCCAAAGATCAACAGTGCTTCTGTTGCGATAGCTGCGTTAATAAAAAGAGTAAGTTCGGCAGTGTTTATGTTAGAGGCTTCTAACTCTTCTTGCAGGTATATCTCGACGATATTCAGATTCTTTGTGATATTTTGATAAGAGTTAGAAGCCTCTTCTACTGTAGCTACCATCATGTTCGACTGGTACAACAGAGACGAACAATTTCCTGTCAAAATTAATGTATCCGTGTCAATCGCAACCTTCTGTACATTACAAGAACGTTCTAATTTTTTTAACCTATTTTACTTTCAGGTTGCCATGGAAAACACTAAGATTTGCCTGATAGTCAATTGTTAATTTGAATAACCATATATTATATTTACAATTGAGGAGTAATGAATAAATAAAATAATGTTCTATCGATGAAAATTCCTTGTTGCAAAACCTGACAAAACTATCCAAAGGTGTCCCCTTCTTTTATTTGCTTAAAAATTTCATTTAAAATTACTTCCTGAAGAAACCACTGGTTCAATACGGGGTTTCTATACGTCACTGGTAAGATCTCTTCAAGACGCTTCAGAAAATGTACTTTTGCAAAAACAAATGTCAATTTGAAAAAATGCATGTGAGAAGTTTAATTCTGGTGCGATTATTCGAAATCTTGTGAAGGGATGTTTTTATATTTTTACAAAATTATCAAGTAGAATCTACTTTGAGTGAATTTTAAAAGTTTCATGACTGCGGTAATTGTTTAAATATTTTTTTTAATCGTTCGAGTGAATGCATAACTTTGGATTGGCACTAAGTTTCATTCTGGTGCAATTATTCGAAATCTTGTAAAGGGGTGTTTTTACATTTTTACAAAATTATCAAGCAGAATCTATTTTGAGTGAATTTGGAAAGTTTCATGACTGCGGTAATTGTTTAAATTTTTTTTTTAATCGTTCGAGTGAATGCATAACTTTGGATTGGCACTAAGTTTCATTCTGGTGCGATTATTCGAAATCTTGTGAAGGGGTGTTTTTACATTTTTACAAAATTATCAAGTAGAATCTATTTTGAGTGAATTTTAAAAGTTTCATGACTGCGGTAATTGTTTAAATATTTTTTTAATCGTTCGAGTGAATGCATAACTTTGGATTGGCACTAAGTTTAATTCTGGTGCGATTATTCGAAATCTTGTGAAGGGGTATTTTTACATTTTTACAAAATTATCAAGCAGAATCTATTTTGAGTGAATTTGGAAAGTTTCATGACTGCGGTAATTGTTTAAATATTTTTTTTAATCGTTCGAGTGAATGCATAACTTTGGATTGGCACTAAGTTTAATTCTGGTGCGATTATTCGAAATCTTGTGAAGGGGTATTTTTACATTTTTACAAAATTATCAAGCAGAATCTATTTTGAGTGAATTTGGAAAGTTTCATGACTGCGGTAATTGTTTAAATATTTTTTTTAATCGTTCGAGTGAATGCATAACTTTGGATTGGCACTAAGTTTAATTCTGGTGCGATTATTCGAAATCTTGTGAAGGGGTATTTTTACATTTTTACAAAATTATCAAGCAGAATCTATTTTGAGTGAATTTGGAAAGTTTCATGACTGCGGTAATTGTTTAAATATTTTTTTTAATCGTTCGAGTGAATGCATAACTTTGGATTGGCACTAAGTTTCATTCTGGTGCAATTATTCGAAATCTTGTGAAGGGGTGTTTTTACATTTTTACAAAATTATCAAGCAGAATCTATTTTGAGTGAATTTTAAAAGTTTCATGACTGCGGTAATTGTTTAAATTTTTTTTTAATCGTTCGAGTGAATGCATAACTTTGGATTGGCACTAAGTTTCATTCTGGTGCGATTATTCGAAATCTTGTGAAGGGGTGTTTTTACATTTTTACAAAATTATCAAGTAGAATCTATTTTGAGTGAATTTTAAAAGTTTCATGACTGCGGTAATTGTTTAAATTTTTTTTTTAATCGTTCGAGTGAATGCATAACTTTGGATTGGCACTAAGTTTCATTCTGGTGCGATTATTCGAAATCTTGTGAAGGGGTATTTTTACATTTTTACAAAATTATCAAGCAGAATCTATTTTGAGTGAATTTTAAAAGTTTCATGACTGCGGTAATTGTTTAAATATTTTTTTAATCGTTCGAGTGAATGCATAACTTTGGATTGGCACTAAGTTTAATTCTGGTGCGATTATTCGAAATCTTGTGAAGGGGTATTTTTACATTTTTACAAAATTATCAAGCAGAATCTATTTTGAGTGAATTTGGAAAGTTTCATGACTGCGGTAATTGTTTAAATATTTTTTTTAATCGTTCGAGTGAATGCATAACTTTGGATTGGCACTAAGTTTCATTCTGGTGCGATTATTCGAAATCTTGTGAAGGGGTGTTTTTACATTTTTACAAAATTATCAAGTAGAATCTATTTTGAGTGAATTTTAAAAGTTTCATGACTGCGGTAATTGTTTAAATATTTTTTTAATCGTTCGAGTGAATGCATAACTTTGGATTGGCACTAAGTTTCATTCTGGTGCGATTATTCGAAATCTTGTGAAGGGGTATTTTTACATTTTTACAAAATTATCAAGTAGAATCTATTTTGAGTGAATTTGGAAAGTTTCATGACTGCGGCAATTGTTTAAATATTTTTTTTAATCGTTCGAGTGAATGCATAACTTTGGATTGGCACTAAGTTTCATTCTGGTGCAATTATTCGAAATCTTGTAAAGGGGTGTTTTTACATTTTTACAAAATTATCAAGCAGAATCTATTTTGAGTGAATTTTAAAAGTTTCATGACTGCGGTAATTGTTTAAATATTTTTTTAATCGTTCGAGTGAATGCATAACTTTGGATTGGCACTAAGTTTCATTCTGGTGCGATTATTCGAAATCTTGTGAAGGGGTGTTTTTACATTTTTACAAAATTATCAAGTAGAATCTATTTTGAGTGAATTTTAAAAGTTTCATGACTGCGGTAATTGTTTAAATATTTTTTTAATCGTTCGAGTGAATGCATAACTTTGGATTGGCACTAAGTTTAATTCTGGTGCGATTATTCGAAATCTTGTGAAGGGGTATTTTTACATTTTTACAAAATTATCAAGCAGAATCTATTTTGAGTGAATTTGGAAAGTTTCATGACTGCGGTAATTGTTTAAATATTTTTTTTAATCGTTCGAGTGAATGCATAACTTTGGATTGGCACTAAGTTTCATTCTGGTGCAATTATTCGAAATCTTGTGAAGGGGTGTTTTTACATTTTTACAAAATTATCAAGCAGAATCTATTTTGAGTGAATTTTAAAAGTTTCATGACTGCGGTAATTGTTTAAATTTTTTTTTTAATCGTTCGAGTGAATGCATAACTTTGGATTGGCACTAAGTTTAATTCTGGTGCGATTATTCGAAATCTTGTGAAGGGGTATTTTTACATTTTTACAAAATTATCAAGCAGAATCTATTTTGAGTGAATTTTAAAAGTTTCATGACTGCGGTAATTGTTTAAATTTTTTTTTTAATCGTTCGAGTGAATGCATAACTTTGGATTGGCACTAAGTTTCATTCTGGTGCAATTATTCGAAATCTTGTGAAGGGGTGTTTTTACATTTTTACAAAATTATCAAGCAGAATCTATTTTGAGTGAATTTTAAAAGTTTCATGACTGCGGTAATTGTTTAAATATTTTTTTTAATCGTTCGAGTGAATGCATAACTTTGGATTGGCACTAAGTTTCATTCTGGTGCGATTATTCGAAATCTTGTGAAGGGGTATTTTTACATTTTTACAAAATTATCAAGCAGAATCTATTTTGAGTGAATTTTAAAAGTTTCATGACTGCGGTAATTGTTTAAATATTTTTTTTAATCGTTCGAGTGAATGCATAACTTTGGATTGGCACTAAGTTTCATTCTGGTGCAATTATTCGAAATCTTGTGAAGGGGTGTTTTTACATTTTTACAAAATTATCAAGCAGAATCTATTTTGAGTGAATTTTAAAAGTTTCATGACTGCGGTAATTGTTTAAATATTTTTTTAATCGTTCGAGTGAATGCATAACTTTGGATTGGCACTAAGTTTCATTCTGGTGCGATTATTCGAAATCTTGTGAAGGGGTATTTTTACATTTTTACAAAATTATCAAGTAGAATCTATTTTGAGTGAATTTGGAAAGTTTCATGACTGCGGCAATTGTTTAAATATTTTTTTTAATCGTTCGAGTGAATGCATAACTTTGGATTGGCACTAAGTTTCATTCTGGTGCGATTATTCGAAATCTTGTGAAGGGGTGTTTTTACATTTTTACAAAATTATCAAGCAGAATCTATTTTGAGTGAATTTGGAAAGTTTCATGACTGCGGTAATTGTTTAAATATTTTTTTTAATCGTTCGAGTGAATGCATAACTTTGGATTGGCACTAAGTTTCATTCTGGTGCAATTATTCGAAATCTTGTGAAGGGGTGTTTTTACATTTTTACAAAATTATCAAGCAGAATCTATTTTGAGTGAATTTTAAAAGTTTCATGACTGCGGTAATTGTTTAAATATTTTTTTTAATCGTTCGAGTGAATGCATAACTTTGGATTGGCACTAAGTTTCATTCTGGTGCGATTATTCGAAATCTTGTGAAGGGGTATTTTTACATTTTTACAAAATTATCAAGTAGAATCTATTTTGAGTGAATTTTAAAAGTTTCATGACTGCGGTAATTGTTTAAATATTTTTTTTAATCGTTCGAGTGAATGCATAACTTTGGATTGGCACTAAGTTTCATTCTGGTGCAATTATTCGAAATCTTGTGAAGGGGTGTTTTTACATTTTTACAAAATTATCAAGCAGAATCTATTTTGAGTGAATTTTAAAAGTTTCATGACTGCGGTAATTGTTTAAATATTTTTTTAATCGTTCGAGTGAATGCATAACTTTGGATTGGCACTAAGTTTCATTCTGGTGCGATTATTCGAAATCTTGTGAAGGGGTGTTTTTACATTTTTACAAAATTATCAAGCAGAATCTATTTTGAGTGAATTTGGAAAGTTTCATGACTGCGGTAATTGTTTAAATATTTTTTTTAATCGTTCGAGTGAATGCATAACTTTGGATTGGCACTAAGTTTCATTCTGGTGCAATTATTCGAAATCTTGTGAAGGGGTGTTTTTACATTTTTACAAAATTATCAAGCAGAATCTATTTTGAGTGAATTTTAAAAGTTTCATGACTGCGGTAATTGTTTAAATTTTTTTTTTAATCGTTCGAGTGAATGCATAACTTTGGATTGGCACTAAGTTTAATTCTGGTGCGATTATTCGAAATCTTGTGAAGGGGTATTTTTACATTTTTACAAAATTATCAAGCAGAATCTATTTTGAGTGAATTTGGAAAGTTTCATGACTGCGGTAATTGTTTAAATATTTTTTTTAATCGTTCGAGTGAATGCATAACTTTGGATTGGCACTAAGTTTCATTCTGGTGCGATTATTCGAAATCTTGTGAAGGGGTATTTTTACATTTTTACAAAATTATCAAGTAGAATCTATTTTGAGTGAATTTGGAAAGTTTCATGACTGCGGCAATTGTTTAAATATTTTTTTTAATCGTTCGAGTGAATGCATAACTTTGGATTGGCACTAAGTTTCATTCTGGTGCGATTATTCGAAATCTTGTGAAGGGGTATTTTTACATTTTTACAAAATTATCAAGTAGAATCTATTTTGAGTGAATTTGGAAAGTTTCATGACTGCGGCAATTGTTTAAATATTTTTTTTAATCGTTCGAGTGAATGCATAACTTTGGATTGGCACTAAGTTTCATTCTGGTGCAATTATTCGAAATCTTGTAAAGGGGTGTTTTTACATTTTTACAAAATTATCAAGCAGAATCTATTTTGAGTGAATTTTAAAAGTTTCATGACTGCGGTAATTGTTTAAATATTTTTTTAATCGTTCGAGTGAATGCATAACTTTGGATTGGCACTAAGTTTCATTCTGGTGCGATTATTCGAAATCTTGTGAAGGGGTGTTTTTACATTTTTACAAAATTATCAAGTAGAATCTATTTTGAGTGAATTTTAAAAGTTTCATGACTGCGGTAATTGTTTAAATATTTTTTTAATCGTTCGAGTGAATGCATAACTTTGGATTGGCACTAAGTTTAATTCTGGTGCGATTATTCGAAATCTTGTGAAGGGGTATTTTTACATTTTTACAAAATTATCAAGCAGAATCTATTTTGAGTGAATTTGGAAAGTTTCATGACTGCGGTAATTGTTTAAATATTTTTTTTAATCGTTCGAGTGAATGCATAACTTTGGATTGGCACTAAGTTTCATTCTGGTGCAATTATTCGAAATCTTGTGAAGGGGTGTTTTTACATTTTTACAAAATTATCAAGCAGAATCTATTTTGAGTGAATTTTAAAAGTTTCATGACTGCGGTAATTGTTTAAATTTTTTTTTTAATCGTTCGAGTGAATGCATAACTTTGGATTGGCACTAAGTTTAATTCTGGTGCGATTATTCGAAATCTTGTGAAGGGGTATTTTTACATTTTTACAAAATTATCAAGCAGAATCTATTTTGAGTGAATTTGGAAAGTTTCATGACTGCGGTAATTGTTTAAATATTTTTTTTAATCGTTCGAGTGAATGCATAACTTTGGATTGGCACTAAGTTTCATTCTGGTGCAATTATTCGAAATCTTGTGAAGGGGTGTTTTTACATTTTTACAAAATTATCAAGCAGAATCTATTTTGAGTGAATTTTAAAAGTTTCATGACTGCGGTAATTGTTTAAATATTTTTTTTAATCGTTCGAGTGAATGCATAACTTTGGATTGGCACTAAGTTTCATTCTGGTGCGATTATTCGAAATCTTGTGAAGGGGTATTTTTACATTTTTACAAAATTATCAAGTAGAATCTATTTTGAGTGAATTTTAAAAGTTTCATGACTGCGGTAATTGTTTAAATATTTTTTTTAATCGTTCGAGTGAATGCATAACTTTGGATTGGCACTAAGTTTCATTCTGGTGCAATTATTCGAAATCTTGTGAAGGGGTATTTTTACATTTTTACAAAATTATCAAGCAGAATCTATTTTGAGTGAATTTGGAAAGTTTCATGACTGCGGTAATTGTTTAAATATTTTTTTTAATCGTTCGAGTGAATGCATAACTTTGGATTGGCACTAAGTTTCATTCTGGTGCAATTATTCGAAATCTTGTGAAGGGGTGTTTTTACATTTTTACAAAATTATCAAGCAGAATCTATTTTGAGTGAATTTTAAAAGTTTCATGACTGCGGTAATTGTTTAAATATTTTTTTTAATCGTTCGAGTGAATGCATAACTTTGGATTGGCACTAAGTTTCATTCTGGTGCGATTATTCGAAATCTTGTGAAGGGGTATTTTTACATTTTTACAAAATTATCAAGTAGAATCTATTTTGAGTGAATTTTAAAAGTTTCATGACTGCGGTAATTGTTTAAATATTTTTTTTAATCGTTCGAGTGAATGCATAACTTTGGATTGGCACTAAGTTTCATTCTGGTGCGATTATTCGAAATCTGGTGAAGGGGTATTTTTACATTTTTACAAAATTATCAAGTAGAATCTATTTTGAGTGAATTTGGAAAGTTTCATGACTGCGGCAATTGTTTAAATATTTTTTTTAATCGTTCGAGTGAATGCATAACTTTGGATTGGCACTAAGTTTCATTCTGGTGCAATTATTCGAAATCTTGTAAAGGGGTGTTTTTACATTTTTACAAAATTATCAAGCAGAATCTATTTTGAGTGAATTTTAAAAGTTTCATGACTGCGGTAATTGTTTAAATATTTTTTTAATCGTTCGAGTGAATGCATAACTTTGGATTGGCACTAAGTTTCATTCTGGTGCGATTATTCGAAATCTTGTGAAGGGGTGTTTTTACATTTTTACAAAATTATCAAGTAGAATCTATTTTGAGTGAATTTTAAAAGTTTCATGACTGCGGTAATTGTTTAAATATTTTTTTAATCGTTCGAGTGAATGCATAACTTTGGATTGGCACTAAGTTTAATTCTGGTGCGATTATTCGAAATCTTGTGAAGGGGTATTTTTACATTTTTACAAAATTATCAAGCAGAATCTATTTTGAGTGAATTTGGAAAGTTTCATGACTGCGGTAATTGTTTAAATATTTTTTTTAATCGTTCGAGTGAATGCATAACTTTGGATTGGCACTAAGTTTCATTCTGGTGCAATTATTCGAAATCTTGTGAAGGGGTGTTTTTACATTTTTACAAAATTATCAAGCAGAATCTATTTTGAGTGAATTTTAAAAGTTTCATGACTGCGGTAATTGTTTAAATTTTTTTTTTAATCGTTCGAGTGAATGCATAACTTTGGATTGGCACTAAGTTTAATTCTGGTGCGATTATTCGAAATCTTGTGAAGGGGTATTTTTACATTTTTACAAAATTATCAAGCAGAATCTATTTTGAGTGAAGTTGGAAAGTTTCATGACTGCGGTAATTGTTTAAATATTTTTTTTAATCGTTCGAGTGAATGCATAACTTTGGATTGGCACTAAGTTTCATTCTGGTGCAATTATTCGAAATCTTGTAAAGGGGTGTTTTTGCATTTTTACAAAATTATCAAGCAGAATCTATTTTGAGTGAATTTGGAAAGTTTCATGACTGCGGTAATTGTTTAAATATTTTTTTTAATCGTTCGAGTGAATGCATAACTTTGGATTGGCACTAAGTTTCATTCTGGTGCAATTATTCGAAATCTTGTGAAGGGGTCAATATATTTACATTAATTTGTTTTTATTTGTACGATAAAGGAAGAATACAGTTTATTATCATTATTATTATTATTATTATTAATTCCAATACATGTATTTAAACTTCAACTATACCAATCGCTACTTAATGCCTAAACTACAATTTCATTCCCAAGTTGTCGACCAGTTATGACTGATGGTTATGGTGATGGTGGCAATGTTCTGAAAATGAAAAACACAATTATTAGATTTAGGTAATGAAATTTTAAATTAAACGAAGTCGTCGTTATTCAATGCTTCCGCAACGATTTTAACGATATCTTGCTTACCTTTTCTTGTTACACATTTAGGGCAACAGTAACATTTTTGATCTGCCGGGACGAGAACTTGCTCGGCAGTGCAATCGCAGGGATAATCTCTTCCGCCTTTATATAGTCTGCAATCAATTTCATCTTTGCATTTTTCGACGACATCTGAAAAGACCATTTCAAGAAATTATTACCCACACAATTTCAATACGACACAATTATTAGCTAAAAGTAATAAAGACGAAAAATAGCTCTATTCAACTTTTATTCAATAAATCTGCAATAGGTGAGGTTGTCTCAAGTTTATTTATAATTATTAAAAGCATAAATTGGACAGATTTCTTTTTCCTTTAGCTTATTGGATCTCCTTCACTCTTGTTAACACGCAAATGGCTCTAGTATCTTTAATAGTTTAAAAGTTTTCTCCAAGATCTTCCTAATGGAGAATAATGAATAAAATATCGAAAAAATGCAATTGTGTTTTTTTGCAAATTATTTTACGGGTAAGAACCGTCGGTTATGTTCCACTGGTTCGATTGTAGGATAGGGCCCACCCACCGCCCTCCGTATTCACTTCAATCTAACCTACAAAATGATCTTTGATTGGATGAAATTTCTCTGTGGTACTAGCCAGGAAAGTAGTTGTTTCGGTCGATGATTTGTTAATTGCAATCTCTTAAAGATTCTTAAATTGTAGAAGACGAAAAGTATCGTATTTCTTATTTTGTTATCATACAAAAATTTTGAGTACTTAAGTTGTTAGATAAATTGTATAAATCTTTATTTCCCGTTTCTAAATAAATAAATAAAAAAATTACCTTCGACTTCAGCACAGCTTCCACAGCAATGGCAATCATCCGGAAGGACGTACGCCAAGCCCTTATCCAAACAAGCGTCCGCGGTTTGATTCAGATTACACTTAATTCGTAATTTGCTGCAATCTTGCGGATCGCAGTCTTCATGGTTGCTGAAGCTATCGGCGAAGCAAGCGAGCGAATAAAGTACGAACAGTAATTTAATCATTTTGTTTTCTGTTAATGGTGGGCTATGAGAAAAAAATGCACTTTATATACGTTGCAAATAATAATTCTGTCATACAAAAATAATATTTTATATACGTTGCGAATAATAAAAAAAAATCATTATTTAGGAAACGTGTAATGCAATCACAAGTAATTTTTTTGTTAATGGTGGGACGTACAGCGAATAATAGAAATTTTTTATTATTTAGGAAATGTATGATGCAACCACAAATCATGTTTCTGTTAAACACAAAAAAAAAAATTCGTTGCGAATAATGAACAGCTTTCATTATAAAGAAAATGTATAATATGCAATCACAAAACTTGTTAATTGTTGCAGGTGATTTGCAAATGCACGTTTTTAATTTTTGTCCAAAACAAAATTTTAATTCAAGCGTTAACCTAATTCTTATGGTAAATATGGCATACATTGTAATATTTCAATGATAACAAAAAAATATTATTTTCGAAGGTCTTCTACAGGATAATGATAATGGATCAGTATTTACATAAATAATCTCTCCTTAAAGTAGAGCCAAAATGGGATCATCAAATTTGGTCGAAAAGTCGTTGAGTTTTGTGCGAGAAACCTCAAAATGCACTTTTTTCCAAATAGCCATAACTTGGTGCCAAATAGTCGTAGGAACTTCGTTCCTCGAGTCCTGCATAGGGAATTGATTAAATTTTAATGCCTTTATGGTGAATCGAATCGACAAATTTTTTCCAACTCCGTAGACATCGTCAAAGTTGGACATGGTTTCCAGAAAAAACTTTTTTTTCACAAGGGTGCTAGAGGGGGGAGGAAAGGGTTACGCTTAAGTTCGCATGCATGACTTTAAAGAAGACACTTCAAAGTTTTTCGCTCTCAAAGATTCATCACAATCGATTGAAAATACGCCGAATTATGGCGGTTTGAAAATGGTCGAAATTTCACGAATTTTAAGTGTTTCATTATTTTTCACCAGTATACTTGAATGGATGCAACCCTACTTAACCGATAGAACTTCAACTGTACGAGTGGGTCGGAAATATTGGTTTCGTTGAGGGTACCATGTTGGACCCCTCTATTGTTAAATATGGTATGTCACTATACAGGGTCTTTTTTTTTAAACTCAGAACATATGATTGTTAATGTCTATGTTCTAATAATCACCTCAACGCATTAGAATGTATTGACAATGTAGGCAACATAATAATCACCTCAACGCATTAGAATGTATTGACGATGTGGGCAACCAAATACACAAAGGTCCCGTCGACCTGTCACAGTACAGTGAAAGCTTAAAATTATTACGAATAAAGTGAGAAAAAGTCTTTTTCCTTCTTTTCTTCGGTGGTGTAATACATTTGTATTAATAACACAATCTTGACAATTAAATATAACTGAGTGTAATGATCGCCTACATTGCAATGAGGTGATTATTATGACATAGAACATAGACATTAACAATCATATGCTCAGAGTTAAAAAAATACCATGTATGCAACTCTATATACATTAGTGCATTTTGTCAAAAATACATTACAGTGTACCTTTTCAGGGATAAATTTGTGTGGTAAGGGTACCAAATTGCAGAAGCATAATCTAAAGGTCTACAAACAAGTCTATTTCTGCAGTTGCACATTCTCCCACTTGACTAAAATAATTGACAAACAATTGCGATCGTTTCAAAACTTTCCAAATTTACTTAAAACATGTTAGGCTCTAAGATTCCATAAAAATCCGAAAATACCCCTTCTCTGGATTTTGAAATATTTCACGTTGAACCGAGTACATATTTAATTACATCACAGTTATTAAAATATTTGCTTATCTCAAGACAAATCCAAACATCTTCGAACTTGAAATTAAGACTTTTGTAATCTTCCTGTCAGTGACGGTTCACGGGTTTTTTTCTGGTAACAAGGGTGGCAATACAGATAGGTAGGGTCAGTTGCAGAGACGGCTGGCAAAAAATTCGCCCAAAAATTTTGAAAATCGCGTCCCCAGAAAATCACCCTTAAAACGGGGGGGGGGGGGAGGTTAAACCTCACCCCTTATCGGGGCCTTATTCGGTAAAATGTTGTTAGTTTTTACACTCAGATCGACGCCCAGATAACCGGGCAAGCTTTTAGAACCGGTCCCGTCGTTTCGTTTCAAACGCAAATTTTCGATTTTTGCACGTTTCCAAAAAAAAATATCTCCTCCGTAACCGCTGGAGCTGGACGATCCCGGTATGTCTTAAAATTATCTTAAAGAAAATATCTAAAATTGATCGAGCCATTTTTTTGAATTTTTGCCCCGTTTCCGAGATATGATTTTTTTAAAACTGAGTAAAAAAATTATTATTTTTTTCTTCTTTTAAGGACGTATTTTTTTCTTTTCAAGTGGAAAAGCTGAAACCTTCAGGGATGGCAGAAGGGATAACTGGCTTTCATTGGGTATTTTTTTCAAAAATTTTGGAACCACCCCTACGCGCCTACCAACGCCAGCAACCCAGGGGGTGGTTCGGTTTTCTTCTTTTAAGGACGTATTTTTTTCTGTTTAAGTCGAAAAGCTGAAACTTTCGGGAATGTCAGGAGCGATGACTGGCTTTCATTGGGAATTTTTTCAAAAATTTTGGAACCGCCCCTATACGCCATTTGCACCCTCTGAGTTCGTTTTTCTTCTTTAAAGGACGAATTTCTTTCTTTTATTAAAGTCAAAAAGCTGAAACTTTCAGGGATGGCAGAAGATATTTTTTCAAAAAATTTTGAACTACCCCTACGCTCCATTTGCACCCCTGGCTTCGTTTTTCTTCTTTCAAGGACGGATTTTTTTCTTTTAAAGTCGAAAAACTGAAACTTTCAGGGATGGCAGAATATATTTTTTTTTATTTTTGAAACAACCCCTGTGTTCGTTATTCTTCTTTATAGGACGAATTTCTTTCTTTTAAAGTCGAGAACCTGAAGCTTTTAGGGATGGCAGAAGATATTTTTTCGAAATTTTTGGAACTACCTGAACCACGAACCCTGGGTTCGTTTTCCTTCTTTTAAGGACTTTTTTTTTTTCAATTTAGTTGCTTAATTTTAATGGGCCCCGCATAGACGACGGCGCAGCGCAGCGGAGCCGTCGTTCGTCACTAGTTAATTTTCTTAATTTTATATTTCACTATTTCACATAAAGAACACAATTTCACATACATCAAATTTAAGCCTAGGAAAAACTAGTTATAATTATATCCAAAAATTAAATTTGACTCAAATTAAACTAAAAAAAATATCGTATTCAATTATTGTGAAAATTAAATTTCATCCCTATATAACATCAAATATGAAAATGTTTATTATTATTTATTCAACGCCAGGCAGTGTCAATATTAATATCAACAAAATACGGTGTGCTAGAGGAAACATGTGATGAATTTGCAATATTTGCTGCGGTTGAAATCCCTTAAAAATGATATGTAACAGAGTTCCCGGGAACGTGTATCACATGTCATAAAAAAAGTTTTTTATTGCTAGAATTTTTAAGTGTATTTACAAACCCCCCGATGAAATATACAGGCCTCAACTTTTCTGCAACGAGTTTTTTTCCGTTTACTTTATATTTGTGGAGAAAGTTTGCCATGATTTTTTTTAACCCACCTAAAATCCCACTGGAGTATTATATAATTTAACGAAAACACTATTATCCATTAACAATTACACCAGGAATTTACAAAAAAATTAGCAAGTTTATAAAACAAAATGTAACAATATGTAAATATTAAAACAACGCGTTCTTCATTGGTAAGTAATAATCATAGCGAAGGACGAGAAAAACATGATGGTGGAGTATAACATACGAGGTGTGGAATTTGCTGTTGCAACTATTGCATTTCTCAATTTCCTAGTTGGAGCTATCAAAACGAACGCGATGTGAAACGTATTGATGATGGTATTGAAAATATCGAGCATCGAGTGGTGGAAAATCGCAATAAATATTTATGAGTGAAATTCTTTCAGAGGAAAGTTATTATATTTGTTGAAAGATGCGCAATTTTAAAAGCTGAGCACCCGCGAACTTATCTGGTTATGCTTAACTTTTATATGGAAATTTGGAGATTTTGTTTATTATTATTACTACGGCTCGTTCCGCAAACATCGTTCTCGTGATTAATAGCCATCATTATATGCTCGTTGTACAATATACTATTAAATAGACGCAGTAACATACAGGCTGTTGAATTGCAAAGCGGGTCATAAGATTTACATGTAAAATTTTAAATGGGTTAATATTGGCTCCCCTAATTATTTGACAGTATCCATCTTCTTACATTATTTTTAAAGCTTTTTACGCTGAATCATTTGATACCTTACTCAATAAATTCTGCAGAGTATTTACCGAGATATTTGCAAATAACTTTCCAATTATTTTGAATTAAAAACAAAGGTTTGCCATGAAATCATAATGGCCGATATTTCATTTCGTTCCAAGAAGTGACAGTAGATGTCACATTACGACAAAAACTTCAATAATTTTAAATGGGTTAATATTGGCTCCCCTAATTATTTGACAGTATCCGTCTTCTTACATTATTTTTAAAGCTTTTTAATCATTTGTTACCTTACTCAATAAATTCTGCATAGTATTTACCGAGATAATTGCAAAAAACTTTACAACTATTTTGAATTAAAAACAAAGGTTTGCCATGAAATCATAATGGCGGATATTTCATTTTGTTCTAAAAAGTGACGGTAGATGTCACATTACGATTCTGATTATGTAACTTTTACTTACCACAAACAAGATTCGAACATACATTACAGCAATACTTCTCGTGGCTCTTCTCGTACCGTACGGTATCGCATTCCATGCATTTATTTAATTAATTGTTTCAATATCGGCAAAATTTTTAAAAAGGTTCCCTTTAGACTCCTATAATTATTATCTTATTTACAGCACTCTTGATGAAACGAAATTATACTATTACGCAATTTTAAATTAAAACACTTGTTCGGTTCCCTGTCACGTGTTGCGGTCAATGATTCTCAAAGGAAGCCGAAACACGTGTCAGGAAACTGGATATAATAAATTGAAACCAAATAAGTGTTTCGATTTTGTATCTGCCGTCGCGTGTTGAATTTCTATGGATGGATATAACTTCGGTATTTTGTATAGTATTCTCGCGATTTTAAAATTCAGTTTAATACATTTTCTAGTTCAAAAAAAAAATACTCGCTGTCGATTTTATCACTCAAATTTCCTTTTTATTTTTAGAGCAAGTCAACTAATTTTCGGCCGGTCGCACATAATTAGATTTGGAAAATAAAATTGGCGCTGCTGATATTACTTGATATAAACTCTACTGTGATATATTTATTTTCGAAATTATATATTGCATCATGAGAATTACGCGTCGAGAGTATATCAAGTTTACAACGTTAAAGGTGGGCATGCACGTCGCTTGTATCGTTTTTTTTTAAGTGCAATCAAAACGAAAAAAATAAAATACTTACTTACTTACTTACTTACTTACTTACGATAAATATAAACCCGCAAATTTTCTAAAAATCAAATTCTGAAAATCCTCGAAAAAAAACATGACATTCGTCATTTTTTCGACCATTTTCATACCGTCATAACTCGGCGTATTTTCAATCGATTGTGATGAATCTTTGAGAGCGGAAAACTTTGAAGTGTCTTCTGTAAAGTCATGCATGCGAACTTAAGCGTAAACCCTTCCGCCCCCTCTAGCAACCCTGTGAAAAAAAATGTTTTTTCAGTGTCCATGTCCAACTTTGACGATGTGTACGGAGTTGATAAAAAAATGTCGACTCGATCCAACATAAAGGCTTTGAAATTTGATCAATTCCCTTTGCAGGACTCAAAGAACAAAGTTCCTACGACGATTTGGCACCAAGTTATGGGTGTGCATTTTGAGGTTATTCACACACAACACAGCGACTTTTCAACCAAATTGGATGATTTTTCTTAAATTCAACAAACCTTATTTCATTGTTTATTATTAAACCTTTAATCCCTCCATAAATTACCGTTTAAATCATTAAAATGAATGTAGAATTGCGACGGCATGACTTATTATTCCGGGATTTTTACTGCACGTTTATTTGAAAAAGATTAAAGGGTTACAAGTTTTTAGGTGATTTAACTTTAAAATTATCAAAATTATCATTCAGAATTACTATTTACTATTACTATTACTATTTAAATTACATTTATTCGACGATGGGAGTTATTTGGGTTTAAAATAATTCCGTAAGTAAATGTTAATTTCCCAACAACAACAAATCTTATTTTATTGTTTATTATTAAACCATTAATACCTCTGTAAATTACCATTTGAATCATTAAAATCAATTTAACCATTAAAAAATTGCTGCGGCAATATTTATTATTGCAGGATTTTTACAGCACTTTTATTTCAAAAGATTAAAGGTTTATACGTTTGGCGGTCATTTAATGCGTACATTATCAAAATCATCCCTTAGAATTGCTATTTAGAAGCTTTTAAACATTTTTCGTTCGGATTTCCGCGCCTCGTCGCCATCTATTGGACGGTGGCTGAACTGCTAAGTGATGTTTTTGGACAGCGCCAAAATGCTCGAACTTTATCCTTATAATCAAAGTGTTAATATTCAGCAATGCGCTGCACACGAAACGTTAGACTTTTTAATTCCAAATCGAATGGCGTATAAAATAGCTGAGGCAATGTAGCGGTTTTCTTGTAATTTGCGAATGAAAATTAAGCACCACACACTTACCGACATTTACAGTTCACTGTAACTTAAAAATTAAAAACAGAACAATTTGCTATCTTTTTCAATGAAATACGGGTCCCAATACTTTTACTGATTATTCATTCAATTTTTTATATTATTATTGCATTAAAATAAGAGAAATATATGAGGAATCCTAATCTTCGTTGAGGGTACCCTCTGTTATCGTGGGGATAAACTACGTTTTCATTTGTGGATTTAATAATTGTTTTAATAATGAAAGAATATTTGAAAACTTAGGAAGAATGTTATTTTATAAAAATAAATTTACCTGTAGACATTTTCGAATTTATATTGCAGAAACAATACATTATAATATATCCGCCTAATCACAGGCAACCCGATATACGTATTATATACGTACTATTAATTTATTATTAAAAACTTCCAATTTTAAACGTGACAGTGACAAAACCATAAGTGTAATCCTTGGTAAAGTTTTAAAAATAGTGCGAATATTTAAGTATTTAAATTGCAGAAATAATTATATTACATAAACGCCTACTTACAGACAACGCAATACACGCATTCATAATATTAATTTATTATTAAAAACTTCCAATTTTAAACGTGACAGGAACAAAATCATGTGTAATCCTTCGTAAAGCTTAAAAATAATGTGGATATTAAAGTATTTAAATTGCAGAAATAATTATATTATATAAACGCCTACTTATAAGCAACCCAATATACGTGTACTAATAATGATTTATTATTTAAAACTTCCTATTTTAAACGTAACAGGGGCAAAACTATAAGTGTAATATTTTTTAAGCGTTACCAAGCATTACACACATGCTTGTGTCCCTATTATTTTTAAAATTGGAAGTTTTTAATAATAAATTAATATTAGCTGTATGTATATCGGGTTGCCTGCAAGTAGGCGTTTATATAATACCATTTTTCTCGCAATTTAAATACTTAAATACTCGCATAGTTTTTGAAGCTTTACTTAGGATTACACGTATGATTTTGTCCCTGTTACGTATAAAAGTAGAAGTTTTTAATAATAAATTATTTGGAGTTATGCGTATATCGGGTTGCTTATGATTAGGCGTGTATATTATAAAATATTGTTTCTGCAATTTAAGTACGTAAATATCCATAAGCGAATTTATTTAATCATGAGACAACATTATTTTTAAGTTTTTAAATATTATTTTATTATTACAACAATTATTACATCCACAAATTATTAAGTAGTTTATCCCCACGATAACAGGTGGAGCCCTCTACTGAGATCATGATTTCTAGTATATTTCTCTTATTGTAGTGCATTAACAATATAAATAGTTGAATGATTAATCAGGAATAAGTATTGGAACCCGTATTTGATTGAAGAATATAGCAAATTCTTCTTTATTGAATTTTTATGTTACAGTGAACTGTAAATGTCGGTAAGTGTGTCGTGCTTAATTTTCATCCGCAAATTACAGGAAAACCGCTAAATTTCCTCAGCTATTTTATACACCGTTCGATTTGGAATTAAATCGTCTATCGTTTCGTGTACAGCGCATTGCTGAGTATTAAGACTTTGATTATAAGGATAAAGTTCGAGCATTTTGGCGCTGTTCAAAAACTTCACTTGGCAGTTCAGCCACCGTCTAATAGATGGCGACGACGGGCGGAAATCCGAATGTAAAATGTTTAAAAGCTTCTAAATAGCAATTCTAAGCGATGATTTTGATAATTTAAGTATTAAATCACCGACAAACATATAATCCTTTAATCTTTTGAAATAAAAATCCTGCAATAATAAATATTGCCGCAGCAATTTTTTAATGGTTAAATTGATTTTAATGATTCAAATTGTAATTTACAGAGGTATTGATGGTTTAATAATAAACATTAAAATCACCGACAAACATATAATCCTTTAATCTTTTGAAATAAAAATCCTGCAATAATAAATATTGCCGCAGCAATTTTTTAATGGTTAAATTGATTTTAATGATTCAAATTGTAATTTACAGAGGTATTGATGGTTTAATAATAAACCATAAAATAGGATGTGTTGTTGTTGGGAAATTAACATTTACTTACGGAGTTATTTTAACCCAAATAACTCCTAATCACCCTCTCAACCACCTCCTCCTTCCACTCTAGCTCTTTCACTCTCCCCTCTCTCCCTTTATTCCTGAACCTCTTCCATTTCGTTTTCTCCACATTCACACACAGTCCTCTCTTGTGCATACATCTCTCCACCCTTTTCAACATGCCTTTCATTCCCTCCCAATCTCTCGCCATCAAGACTATATCATCCGCATACGCTCTTTCCAATCACCAACCCCCCTCCTGTCCTTTCCTCAACACCTCATCTAACTTACTAATATGTAGATTGAACAGCACCGGTCTCAGAGGACACCCCTGTCTCAATCCTTTCCACGTAATAAACATCCTCTCCCACCTTTGCTTCCACCCACGTTTCCTCATACACGCCTCTTACCCAATCTATCACTCCATCACTCACCCCCTTTCTCCTCGAACACTCTACCATATACCCCCGCGATACCGAATCATACACCGCTTTCAAGTCCAGAAATACCGCAAACACACCCCCTTCACCTTCCATCACTCTCTCTGTTATCCTTGCCAGGATAAAGATTTCATTCAAATCGGAGGGTAACACTTGGTTTAGTTGTCACAAATTGTTATCAGTTTTCTCATGTTAATTTGCTATGTGTCGTGGTAAATAGATCACATGGTAAATGTAGGTTCGTGAATGTATGAACTGCATTTTCTGGTAAATTCCTCCAATTAAACAACTAGGTAATTTATTAATTAAATCACCTAGTTGTTTAATTGGATGATTTAATTAATAAATTACCTAGTTGTTTAATTGGAGGAATTTACCGGAAAATGCAGTTCATACATTCACGAAGTAAAATACCATTTTCAATCACTTTGAACCTACATTTACCAACACACAGCAAATTAACATGAGAAAACTGATTTTTCTAGATTGCTGCTCCCCTATTTAAAATAAAAGGAATCCAGTGCCACCGTTGGATAGATTAATTTATTGTGCTTCGTACGATATCACACAATTGTGAATTAACGTTATTGTCTCTACTACCGTGAGGATTGATTAATTCCCTAACAATAAACTGTACGGATGTAAGCTATTTTTCGGTTAAGTGTATGGATATGAAATCGTTGCCAGGTTACAGATAATAACCTAATGTAATTATTTAATCGTCGCACATCGAACGTCAGGTTTCTATCATAAAAACCCTTTCTCCATTAGAATAATTATTACTCATTGCAAATAAATTGACATCGAAATAAACGTCAAACAGATGAACGAGATTTTAATAACGTACATGAATAAAGTGAAGGTAACATGATTATTTTGAATAAATTTATTTACTTTTGAGGCTTCTCTTTGCTAATCAGGGCTTGTAGCTGTTCACGAACTGTTCACTGTAAGTTCACCTTTACAGATGGTATAACAACATAATTGTGAGGTACCATATGAAGCGCATTAAAATAATCTATCCAACGGTGGTATTGGATTCCTTTTAGGTTAGGGTTAGGAGAGCAGCAATCTAGAAGAAACAATTTTCCCGTGTTAACTCGCAATGTTCCGCGGTGAATCGATCACACGGTATAATTTCTTTATCAATCAACCCTTTCACACATTAATTCAACCCTTTACGGTCGGCCGCGTTAGATGGCACGGCTCTAACATTGCGCGCATGCGCAACCGATCCGTCTGCATCCATAATGGCCGCCGGTCTGGAATGCGGCGACCTTGGGGTATCCCCGTGACCTCGGACGTCAGACTTATATAATCCCGCATTCCAGACGCGGAGTTCCCTCCGTCAGTAGGTCAAACGGAATTTTTGGTTACAGCTCGCTTATTTAAAGACGGATCGAACTCGCGTTTTCACAATGGTGTGTATTTTCGTGCGTGAATTTCGAAAATGCTATTGAAATTTTCGTACGGCTTATGGATTATGAGATTTTTCTGTAAATTACGGTAGAATTCACGTTATTCATTCTTAAAATTAATTTGTCATGTTTGCCACCTCGTTTTAAATTAAATTCGGCACAGGAAGTGATTTAATTCTTTATTGAAACATCCGCCATTATGATATCATGGCAAACCTTTCTTTTTAATTCAAAATAATTGTGAAGTTTTTATCGTAATGTGACATCTACTGTCACTTCTTGGAACGAAATGAAATATCGGCCATTATGATATCATGGCAAACCTTTCTTCTTAATTCAAAATAATTGATTCAAGGTTATTTCGTTGGTATCATATTTTTTTTGTAAAAGCAAATCAAAGTTAAGTTATAATCATTCTCTCCTTCGCCGAATTATTGATTTACCATTACACAAATTAGGCAAATCATAAGTTTTATGCGTGGAACTCGTTTGTATATTAATAATTAGGACTTTCAATCTTCTAATATATTAACGAGAAACTGCGAGGAAAAGTAATTTGCCATTACCAACAATAACAATCCACAGGCTCGTGCAGTATGCAACGAACTGGTCTCTGCCTGCAGACGTGAATACTGTGCTGCATATATTACGTCCGCATTGTTCGTAATGCAGTTTAAATTATACATCAAATAACACGTGCAATACGTTTCTACATTAATAATAATCCAAGGACATTCAGCTATTAATATATTAACGAGATACAGTGAGGAAAAGTAATTTACTATTAGAAATATTAACAATCCGCAAACTCTCACTATATGCAACCAACTGGTATCTCTCTGCAGACGTGTATACTGTGCTGCATATATTACGTTCCCATCAACACAGTCACAGAAAAAAATGGTGATGTGGCCATCATGTTACTTTCTCCGACTTTATATTTACGTTTTCATGGGTTTATTTTCAATTGAAATCATATTTTAAATGTACATCGAGCGTTGCGTAAACTCGGATGAAACTGACGTTTAAAACGTCAAAATCATGAAAGTTGGAAAAATTATACTTCAAATTCAAAAACTAGGTTTACTCGAAAACTAACGAGATTTCGAAAAAAACTTATTCTTTAGAAGTTGTTCATTTTGGCATTCTCTACAATTATTATTCACATAAAATTGCTGTAACTATTATCGTTTCATAATTATAAACCACAAATTAAAAAAAAATAAATTTTTTTCTCGAATAGCAATGATTTTATGAAAAATATTTTCAAGCAAAAGCTATTCATTTCTTTGTTGTCTTCGATGTTTGTTTAAATATTTTTGTGATATTTTTTATATTTAAGAAAATATTGGCAAAAAACAAAAAACAGTTAAGGTAAACACCCACTTCCGGTGTACGAAATTTTACCTAAAGCTTTTCAGTTCTTCCGATTATCAAATGAGACGGATGTTCAAAATTTCATGTCAATTGCTCTATTATTTTTTGAGATACAGCACGCACAGCCAGACACACACACAGACACACCATCACACAACACACACAGACACAATTTTTTTTTTCCAGAAATTGTTGATATGGTATCTAGGGACCCCAAAACGGATATTTCCGTAAAAAAAAAATTTGAAAAAAAAATCACGATTACAATACTTTCTCGTACTTCGTAACGGAGAAAGTAAAAAAAAATGTGTCTGTGTGTGTATGTCTATATTTGATAATATGAAAAACTGAAAAGCTTTTGGTAAAATTTCGTACACCGAAAGTGGTTGTTTACCTTAACTGTTTTTCGTTTTTTGCCAATATTTTCTTAAATATGAAAAATATCACAAAAACATTTAAACAAACTTTGAAGACAACAAAGAAATGAACATCTTTTGCTTAAAAACATTTTTCATAAAATCATTTTTATTCGAGAAAAAAAATTATTAATTTTTTTTCAATTTTTGGTTTATAATTATGAAACGATAATAGTTACAGCAAATTTGCGTGAATAATAATTGTAGAGAATGCCAAAATGAACAGCTTCTAAAGAATAAGTTTTTTTCGAAATCGCGTTAGTTTTTGAGTAAACCGAGTTTTATAATTTTTCCATGTTTTATAATTTTGACGTTTTAAACGTCAGTTTCATCCGCTCGATGTACATTTAAAATACGATTTCAATAAACCATGAAAACGTAAATATAAATGGCTATGATACCATTAAGTCGGAGAAAGTAACTTAATGGCCATATCACCATTTTTTCCTGAGTAATACTACGACAAAATGGCGAAAATCATCAAATTGTAATTACTCTACACGCTTTTCCCGTCATGAATTTTACTTTAAAGCACTTTATTTTTCTTATTTTAATTTTTTGCCATCGCAGTTTCTAACACGTTAAAAATTATATGCACAATTTTATCAACTATTCCAATAAAAATCGAAGGTGGCTTTGAAAAACAATTTATCCAATTTCGCGCATAAATACGTTAACTAATATTTTAGTGATTAGAAAACCAGGCGCATCTAATTATAATTTACGACGCCTTTATAACAAGTCTGCGCGATGGAAAATGGTCCAGTTGGTGACCACGAGTTCACCCATAAACATCAAGATGAATATCGCTGCAGTAATTTTGTTATTTACCCTTTACTACACCGCCGAATTTGCCAGCGGCTGTAAACTAGTCGATTGTAGAACAGTCGATTGCCCGTCACCTGAAAATGTTTCTAAAACTTGCTTGGAGAAGAAGCAAGCCTACGTCTTTCCTGACAACAGATGCCACTGCTGCGGTCGTTGTGCTCGCGTTGAAGGTATTTTCAATTTTCTGAATAATTCAAATAAAAACGAATAACTTTGTTGATATCACTTTATTCTCGTAAAAAAAAATTAAAAAAAAAACATTCCGTATTTATCTAAATCCGTTGTATTTAACAGGCATTTTATTTAATGATGTTGTTATGGTTTGATCAATGGATCTTTGCATGTGCGTCATTATCGAAGACTTGGACGACATACGTGTACACATGATGGCGTCTAATTCAACTTACCGTTGAGAGAGTAAACGCATGAAAATTTTCAACTATCTATGACGTGCACGCAAAGATCCATTGATCAGAGTATAGCATGTTATTCTACCAAATATCTACTAGCTGACTCTAATAATTTTTTTTTTCAAATTTAGATGTAATAGATCCAAAACTATTAAGCAACTGTGATCCCACATTCTGCCGACGTGCAAGATGCGCCCCTCAAGATATTACGAAGTGCACGAAGGATCAAATTTATGTTCCATCTGACGGACGGTGCTTTTGTTGTCCGCAATGCGTCGACAAGAGAAGTAACTATTTTTAATTATGTTTGATTCTATAATATCAATACTAATCATATTTTTTTTTAGAATATTAGAACATTAATGGATGATTTTTGGTTTTAATTGTGTACTGCATTTGCTAACATTAAGTTTTGCTACAATTAATATTTACAAACTGAATTATGTTTGATCGTTAATAAATATATTAAATGAAATCCGACCTGAATGCGTTCCTTGCGGTACACCCAGCGCAATACCTATCGCGAAATTATATTATTAATTTGGACGTACTGGATGCGGTCTGGCAAAAAAAAGGTAGATCTCCAACCTATTGTTGCCTCGCCTAACCCCAAACGTTTTAGCTGAGCTAGGAGAACGGAATGAGAGACTGGAAAAATTGTAAAAATTGTTTTTATTAATTTCTTAGCTGAACCAAGAAAACAGGATCAGAGACTCTGGAAAAATTGGTGAAAATTGTTTTTATAATTTTCTTATCTGAACCAGGAGAACAGAATGAGGGACTCTAGAAAATTGGTGATTTTTTGTTTTATAAATGAGAGACTCTGGAAAAATTGGTGATTTTTTTTATAATTTTCTTAGCTGAACCAGGAGATAAGAATGAGAGACTCTGGAAAATTGGTGATTTTTTGTTTTATAAATGAGGGACTCTGGAAAAATTGGTGAATTTTTTTTTAAATAATTTTCTTAGCTGAACCAGGAGAACAGAATGAGAGACTGGAAAAATTGGTGAAATTTTATTTTATAGTTTTCTTAGCTGAACCAGGAGAATAGAATGAGAGACTCTGGAGAAATTGGTGATTTTTTTTTATAATTTTCTTATCTGAACCAGGAGAACAGAATGAGAGACTCTAGAAAATTGGTGAATTTTTTTTTTATAAAGTTCTTATCTGAACCAGGAGAGCAGAATGAGAGACTCTAGAAAATTGGTGAATTTTTTTTATAAATGAGAGACTGGAAAAATTGGTGATTTTTTTTTTTATAAAGTTCTTATCTGAACCAGGAAAACAGAATGAGAGACTTTGGAAAATTGGTGAATTTTTTTATAAATGAGAGACTGGAAAAATTGGTGAATTTTTTTTTTATAAAGTTCTTATCTGAACCAGGAAAACAGAATGAGAGACTTTGGAAAATTGGTGAATTTTTTTATAAATGAGAGACTGGAAAAATTGGTGAATTTTTTTTTATGAAGTTCTTATCTGAACCAGGAGAACAGAATGAGAGACTCTAGAAAATTGGTGAATTTTTTTTTTTATAAAGTTCTTATCTGAACCAGGAGAACAGAATGAGAGACTCTAGAAAATTGGTGATTATTTTTTTATAAAGTTCTTATCTGAATCAGGAGAACAGAATGAGAGACTCTAGAAAATTGGTGAATTTTTTTTTATAAATGAGAGACTGGAAAAATTGGTGATTTTTTTTATAATTTTCTTAGCTGAACCAGGAGATAAGAATGAGAGACTCTGGAAAATTGGTGATTTTTTGTTTTATAAATGAGGGACTCTGGAAAAATTGGTGAATTTTTTTTTTAAATAATTTTCTTAGCTGAACCAGAACAGAATGAGAGACTGGAAAAATTGGTGAAATTTTATTTTATAGTTTTCTTAGCTGAACCAGGAGAACAGAATGAGAGACTCTGGAAAAATTGGTGAATTTTTTTTTAAATAATTTTCTTAGCTGAACCAGGAGAACAGAATGAGAGACTCTAGAAAATTGGTGAATTTTTTTTTTATAAAGTTCTTATCTGAACCAGGAGAGCAGAATGAGAGACTCTTGAAAATTGGTGAATTTTTTTTATAAATGAGAGACTGGAAAAATTGGTGATTTTTTTTTTATAAAGTTCTTATCTGAACCAGGAAAACAGAATGAGAGACTTTGGAAAATTGGTGAATTTTTTTATAAATGAGAGACTGGAAAAATTGGTGAATTTTTTTTTATGAAGTTCTTATCTGAACCAGGAGAACAGAATGAGAGACTCTAGAAAATTGGTGAATTTTTTTTTTTATAAAGTTCTTATCTGAACCAGGAGAACAGAATGAGAGACTCTAGAAAATTGGTGATTTTTTTTTTTAAAGTTCTTATCTGAATCAGGAGAGCAGAATGAGAGACTCTAGAAAATTGGTGAATTTTTTTTATAAATGAGAGACTGGAAAAATTGGTGTTTTTTTTTTTTATAAAGTTCTTATCTGAACCAGGAAAACAGAATGAGAGACTTTGGAAAATTGGTGAATTTTTTTATAAATGAGAGACTCTGGAAAAATTGGTGAATTTTTTTTTATGAAGTTCTTATCTGAACCAGGAGAACAGAATGAGAGACTCTAGAAAATTGGTGAATTTTTTTTTTATAAAGTTCTTATCTGAACCAGGAGAACAGAATGAGAGACTCTAGAAAATTGGTGATTTTTTTTTTATAAAGTTCTTATCTGAATCAGGAGAACAGAATGAGAGACTCTAGAAAATTGGTGAATTTTTTTTATAAATGAGAGACTGGAAAAATTGGTGAATTTTTTTTTATAAAGTTCTTATCTGAACCAGGAAAACAGAATGAGAGACTTTGGAAAATTGGTGAATTTTTTTATAAATGAGAGACTCTGGAAAAATTGGTGAATTTTTTTTTATGAAGTTCTTATCTGAACCAGAAGAACAGAATGAGAGACTGGAAAATTGGTGATTTTTTTTTATAAATGAGAGACTGGAAAAATTGGTGAAATTTTTTTAAAATAATTTTCTTAGCTGAACCAGGAGAACAGAATGAGAGACTCTGGAAAAATTGGTGAATTTTTTTTTTATAATTTTCTTAGCTGAACCATGAGAACGGAATGAGAGACTTTGGAAAATTGGTGAATTTTTTTATAAATGAGAGACTCTGGAAAAATTGGTGATTTTTTTTTATAAAGTTTATAAAATGAGAGACTGGAAATATTGGTGAATTTTTTTTATAAATGAGAGACTCTGGAGATTGGTGAATTTTTTTTTATAAAGTTCTTATCTGAACCAGGAGAGCAGAATGAGAGACTCTGGAAAAATTGGTGAAAATTGTTGTTGTAATTTTTAGTCGTTTGTCAAATGAAGTTCTTGTGTGATCATCTCAACATCCAAGAATACATCTTCACCAAACGATTTTCTTCTTATTCCTTGATCGTTTAGGCCTGATAGGATTCGTGTCCGCGTATCTAGGAACGGGTAATATTTATAGAATTTCATTACGCTATTCCGCGTTGTTTATTATTTATTTCCGTAACGTCCTGTTCATAATTTTCCACATAAATTACGTTAATCTTTGAAATTATTTATTTCCGTAAAGACCTGTCCATCATCTGTCGCATAAATTACGTTAATTTTCGAGACACCTCCGCCGAATGAATTTTAAATTTAAAGTCCTGTACATAATTTTTCACATTAATTACGTTAATTTTTGTTATTATTTATTCTGTCCATCATCTGTAAATTACTTTAATTTTCGAGAAACCTTCGCCGTATAAATTTTTGATTTAAGGCGCACCGACAGCCAAGGTCATTCGCACATGCTTTGCTTGTTCCGTAATTTTTTTTACATAAATATTAATGTATAGCTTATCGGTTTGCTTCAGAATTTCCAAATATACATTTAAAACACATATTACAGATATGAATTTACAGAATGTTTTTTTTTATCGTGGGCCATAGGATTTTACATGCTAAAAATTAAACCTTGTGTTAATGTATATTTTATCATAAAATTTGGAAGCAAATTTTAATTAGTAATATAAATCAATTATTTTTCTACAAACCTTAACTGTTTTTTGTTTTCTTCCAATATTTTTTTTAAATATGAAAAACATCACAAAAATATATTAACAAATATTGAAGACAGCAAAAAAATTAACATCTTTCGCTTGAAAATATTTTTCATAAAATCATTGTTATTCGAGAAAAAAATTATTTATTTTTGGTTTATAATTATAAAACGATAATAGTTACAGCAAATTTGTAGATAATGCCATAATGAATAACTTATAAAGAATAAGTTTTTTTCGAAATCTCTTTACTTTTCAAGTAATCCGAGTTTTTGAATTTGAAGTGTAATTTTTCCATCTTTCATAATTTTGACGTTTTAAACGTCAGTTTCATCCGAGTCTACAAAATCCTCGATGTACATTTAAAATATGATTTAAATTGAAAAAAGACCACGAAAGCGTAAATATAAATGATACCATCAAGTCGGAGAAAGTAACATGATGGCCACATCACTATTTTTTTGAGACCATAGTTATTTTTTTATTGGAAACTTCCTCAATCAAAATGTATCACAAAGTAATGGCTTCCACCATCAACCCAAAGCCACTTAAGTTCACTTCTTTTATTCATTGTATTAACTTGTAAAAAAAAAACAAATCGTCAAACGGTTCATCCAATTCCACGAAAAAAAGTGATAAAAAAAATTTCCGCATATAATTATAATTATAGATGACGTATTATATGAAGGTTGTTCGGTGCAGAAGCGGTCAGTTGGTATCCACGAGTCAAACAATCAACATCAAAATGAAAAGCGCCGCAGTAGCAATTTTGTTCCTTATTTTTTACTACGGTGCCGATTTTGCAAACAGTTGTTTAAATGATTGTGCAGCAGTCGACTGCATATCACAACAGGATTTTGTTAACAGTTGCCTGGAGAAGAACGAAGCCTACGTCTTCCCCAACGGATGCGATTGCTGCGGTCATTGTGCTCCTGTTAAAGGTATATATTGTTTTCTAGATTCATTTCTTCTTAAAAGTGCTTTTTTCTAAATTCAAAAGGATTAAATACCTGTATGTAGTATATCGTCGACGAAATAGCGTCGAAATAGCTTTTGGTTTTTCCTTCTCTTTGGTAACTCGTAAACAAATAAAAACCAAAATTGATTTTTTCGGAATGTTTTAAATTTCTTTTTAGCAAATTATTCAGCATTAAAATACATAACTTTGCTTTCATATATCTATACATGAACTTTATTCCACATGCATATCGACCGAGTCCTTCAGCCCTTTTGCCTTAACCAACTCTCTTTTATAGTTATCGAGAAAGCTACGCTAATGTATCGAATTTGTAAAACCTTGCATATAAATGTGTAAATTTTTTTCTGTTTAGAAGTAATTGATCCAAAACTAACAACAGGCTGTGATCCTACAATATGTCCAGTGGTTAGATGCTACCCTCAAAATATTACGGAGTGTACGAGTAATCAAATTTATGTCCCATCCGATGGACTGTGTTTTTGTTGTCCACAATGTGCCGACAGGAGAAGAAGTAAGTATTTTCAGTTGTTAGATATTCTTGTTAATGCCATCTCTTTTTTTTTTTAGAAAGATGCTAGTGGATGATTTTTGATCTCAATTGCGTGCTACTATTTACCCCTAAACAAGCAGTCATGTCTGCGATTAATTCATTTTTTAAATCTAATTTTAAGTAATAATATGCGACATACTTCATTTATCATAATGCGTTGTGCTAAAATCAACGTACGTTTATTTGAAAAGATTAAAGGATTGCAAGTTTGGCGGTGATTTAACGTTAAAATTATCAAAATCATCCCTCAGAATTACTATTTAAAAGCTTTTAAACATTTTACGTTCGCATTCCCACGTCTTGTCGCCATCTATTCGACGATATCCGAATTACTAAGTGATGTTTTTGAACAGCGCCAAAATGCTCGAACTTTATCCCTATAATCAAAGTGTTAATATTCAGCAATGCGCTGTACACGAAACGATAGACGATTTAATTCCAAATCGAATGGTCTATAAAATAGCTGAGGCTATTTAGCCGTTTTCTTGTAATTTGCGAATGAAAATTAAGCACGACACACTTACCGACATTTACAGTACACTGTAACTTAAAACCTAAATGCACAACAATTTGCTATATTCTTCAATGAAATACGGGTCCCAATACTTATTACTGATTATTCATTCAACTTTTTGTATTATTAATGCATTACAATAAGAGAAATATATGAGGAATCCGAATCTTCATAGAGGGTACCCTCTGTTATCGTGGCGATAAACTACGTTTTCATTTGTGGATTTAATAATTGTTTTAATAATGAAAGAATATTTGAAAACTTAAGAAGAATATTATTTCATAATAAAATAAATTTACTTGTAGATATTTTCGTATTTAAATTGCAGAAACAACACATTATAATATATCCGCCTAATCATAGGCAACCCGATATAACCATATCTATTATTAATTTATTATTAAAAACTTCCAATTTTAAACGTGACAGTGACAAAACCATAAGTGTAATCCTTGGTAAAGTTTTAAAAATAGTGCGAATATTTAAGTATTTAAATTGTAGAAATAATTATATTACATAAACGCGATACACGCATTAATAATATTAATTTATTATTAAAAACTGCCAACTTTAAAAGTGACGGGGATAAAACCATGTGTAATCCTTCGTAAAGCTTAAAAATAATGTGGATGTTAAAGTATTTAAATTGCAGAAATAATTACATTATATAAACTTGCAGGCAACCCAATACATATATAACTAATAATGATTTATTATTTAAAACTTCAAATTTTAATCGTAACAGGGACAAAACCATAAGTGTAATATTTTTAAAGCGTTGCTAAGGATTACACTCATGCTTGTGTCCCTATTATATTTAAAATAAGAAGTTTTTAATTAAAAATAATATTAGTTATAGTATATTGGGTTGCCTACAAGTAGGCGTTTATATAATACCATTGTTTCCGTAATTTAAATACTTAAATATTCTCACTATTTTTTAAGCTTTACTCAGGATTACACTTGTCTGGTTTTGTCCCAGTTACGTATAAAATTAGAAGTTTTTAATAATAAATTAATTGGAGTTATGCGTACATCGGGTTGCTTGTAATTAGGCGTGTATTTTATAAAATATTGTTTCTGCAATTTAAATACGTAAATATCCACAAGTGAATTTATTTAATCATGAGACAACATTCTTTTTAAGTTTTTAAATATTCTTTTATTATTACAACAATTATTACATCCACAAATTATTAAGTAGTTTATCCCCACGATAACAGGTGGAGCCCTCTACTTAGATTATGATTTCTCTTATTGTAATGCATTAACAATATAAATAGTTGAATGATTAATTAGGAATAAGTATTATAACCCGTATTTGATTGAATAATATAGCAAATCCTTCTTTATTAAATTTTTATGTTACAGTGAACTGTAAATGTCGGTAAGGGTGTCGTGCTTAATTTTCATTCGCAAATTACAGGAAAACCGCTAAATTTCCTCAGCTATTTTATACACCATTCGATTTGGAATTAAATCGTCTACCGTTTCATGCACAGCCCATTGCTAAATATTAACACTTTGACAATAGGTATAAAGTTCGAGCATTTTGGCGCTGTTCAAAAACATCACTTAACAGTTCAGCCACCGTCCAATAGATGGCGACGAGGCGCGGAAATCCAAACGAAAAATGTTTAAAAGCTTCTAAATAGCAATTCTAAGGGATGATTTTGATAATGTAAGCATTAAATGACCGCCAAACATATAATCCTTTAATCTTTTGAAAGAAAAGTGCTGTAAAAATCCTGCAATAATAAATATTACCGCAGCAATTTTTTAATGTTTTAATTGATTTTAATGATTCAAATTGTAATTTACAGAGGTATTAATGGTTTAATAATAAACAATAAAATAGGATTCGTTGTTGTTTGGAAATGAACATTTACTTACAGAGTTATTTTAAACCCAAATAACTCCTAAACTTTAGCAGAGTTTCGGGAAGAATTTCCTAAATACAAGAAAACGAAATGTAGAATGAATATATGAATATTCAACCTGTTCGTTAAATATTCATATATTCAGGCTACATTTCGTTTTCTTGTATTTATCTAATGCTTTCTGCAACAAGTAAAGTTGTTTCTAATTTGTTTAGAATTTCCTAACGTTCTCCATATTTATGATGAATTTAAAAATACCTTATCACGATCTGTTGTATTATTTCGTGAAACTGGTAGTATTCTCCGTAAACCAGGAAGTGGTAGACCAGTGAAACGTACTTAGGATGCTATTAACACAGCCCAAGGAATTTTGGAAGGTGAACCTACGGCTTCTCTGCGTCGTTTATCACATAGCAAATTAATTTATCGGTAGGAACATGCCGCAAGTAACAAAAAAAAAATTGACTTGTGTAAAACTGTTTTGTTAATGCACCAATAAATTAATAAATAAATAAATAAATAAATAAATAAAACCTCAATATGTGTTACCAACTTAAATTTTTAAAATTAAAAAATCATGGCAGTTGAAGTTTTTTTTGAATGAACATTACAAAATATATACACTTATTACGGGAATTTGCATCAATGATTTATAGATATTGCTTAAAATTATAATTTAAATATTCATTTACATCATAAGGTACAATTGTTAACAGCAATTCATTCATAAACTTCATTTAAAAGTAAAGTGTTACGGTTAAATTACAGTTTATTTCACTAAAAATATTTTATATTATATTATATAATACTTACGTTTATTTTGTTATTGCGAAATTTTAGTTGTATTTTAGTATATTTAAATTCACATTTAGTTTAATTTCAAGAGTATGTAGTATGTAGTATTATACAAAACTTAATTGTAAAATGATGACATTCGTTAAATAAATAAATAAATAAAATAATATAAATAAATTCAAAAATACTTCTTTTATGCAAATTAAAATTGTGTTCAATTTTAATTTTTTTTAGGAAGTTAAATAATTTGATGTCACCGTATTCGACTTCTTTTTCTGTAAAACGGTACCTACGAATAGAGTGGGCGAAATCTATTTTATTTCGCGTTTCATGGTTGTGTTACGCTTGTGTTCTGCAAGAAGGTGATTTTGTTTCCACACAAATAATGGCATTTCCATGATAAATATCCTAGTAAGTGTAAGAAGGTTGTTTGAGGAAAATAGAGTTCTGCAAGAATCTGTTGGTTTAAGTCCCGGCATCCCTCCGAGAGTTCTTTTTTGAAGAATGAAGATTTTGTGCAATTTTGTAGAACTGCCTCAAGAAATTACCGCTTACAGTCGCCCGGTAGAATTAAGACGAACAAATAAATTACTTAATTAAAAACCTGAAATTTTAATACTCCACAACTTCCAGTATTCGCTGGTCAACATTACACACTTGATCCAATTTACGTGCAATCGTCAATTTCTGAAACAAAAAATTCAATATTTACATCTCTCGATTGTAATTCGAAACTTTTAACTGTATTACACCAACATTTTTATAATTCACTCACCCTTTATAAAAGTGCACGTATCGCAACAGAAATTTCTACCATCTCCAGGCACCAAAACCTGGTTTCGACGACATTCCTCGGGTGTTTGATTGGTACATTCCACTCCACTGCAGTTTCCTCTTGGACAATCCCGGCGTTTTGTAACATCTGTAACAATAATTTCACATTCACATCATTCCGCAAGAATGTTAAATCATAATAACAAATAATACCTGTTACATTTTGACAGCTGGCGCAACAGTTACAATCATTATCTGCAGGCACGTACACTTCTCCTTTGGATAAGCACGTTTGATATTTAACATCCTCACAGTTCCAGAGACATTGGTTACGCCGACACTTCAGTGGCACTGAAAGGTAAGAATCATTCAGCATGCGAACTTTTCAACTAATTGTAAGACGAAACACTCACCTGGTTTATCTCTGCAAGCATCGCAACAACTGCAGGGGCCTTTTGGTGTAAATACTTGGCCGGGTTTACACTCATCTAACGTTTGAGGAATGCAAGTGATTTTATCGCAGATCTCCGGCAAGCAAACTCTACCTTGCATGATATCTAAAAATCAAAAATTGCACTTGAAATTATTTCCTGAAGAAACCACTGTTTCGATTCCGGGTTTCTATATATCACTGGAAAGATTCCTTCAAGACCCTTCAAAAAATGTAGTTACATAACCACAAATGTCAATTTTAAGAACATGACGCGTCAGCAAAGAAAACTCGAAAATGGAAAAAATCGAAAAAATTCTATTCCATTAAAATCTGAGAAAGTAACACGATGACCACGATAACATTCCTTAAAGTTTTCATGATATCTTATAAAAACCAACTACATATCTTACCTTCTATTGGTATACACGATGGACAACACACTCCTAAATCATAAGCTTGCCCATCTTGAAAGCAACTTTCAGGATCGACCTCTGAGCAATTTTGTGGATTTGAAGGGCACTGCGCATAAACGGTAGCAAAAAGCACTAATGCAGAATATATAGCGAGCATAATTAATGTTGTTTACTGCACTGGTTAATAATTACGCCGGGAATCGGCTTTATATAGAATTGTTTAGAATGCGATAAGTAAATTCTGATTGAAAGACCTCGGACGTATGGAAATCCTCGGCGGTCTTTAATACACCTTTAACAGACATAACAAATACCACCGAACCGCCGTACGGCGGAATTTTAAGTGCTATGATAAAAGTTGTTAAAGTGAAACAGATGTAGTTATGCGCGCATAGCACATATCGCAGACATTATTTTGTGGTTGTAGTGTGCGTAAACAAATATTAATTTGAAGCCCGTGGCACGTTCGCAAAGAAAACTCGAAAATGGAAAAAATCGAAAAAATCAACTCTTTCAATAATCATCGTAGACCCTTATGTAATACCATTTTCTTCATCAGAAACCCGAGATAAATTGATTGGCGTTAAAAAATTTCATCTAGAAAATATTATAAAAAAGTTGGCAAGTCACTGTGAAAAAAAAAGTCGATTTTTTCAAACTTTGAACGGCCGTAGCGGCTGAACGATGAATCCAATTTGAACGCGGATTTCAAATCTGTGTTCCTCGTATGACAATTAGTCGGATTTAATTACAATTGGCGACTTAAAATTTTTGACGAAAACCTGAAAAATCATCCAAGGTCCCCTTGTTACTTTTTCCCAAAAATTGCATTTGAAATGATTTTCTGAAGAAACCACTGGTTCGATTCGGGGTTTCTATACGGCATTCGAAAGATCTCATTAAGACGCATCAGAAAATGTACTTTCGCAAGAACAAATGTCAATTTGCAGCCCGTGACACGTCAGCAAAGAAAACTAGAAAATGGAAAAAATCGAAAAAATCAACTTTCTTAATAATCATCGTGGATCCTTATGTAACACCTTTCTCTTCATCAGAAAACCGAGTTAAATCGATTGGCGTTAAGAAATTTCATCCAGAAAAAATTGCAAAAAAGTTAGCAAGTCACCATGAACTTTTTGGAAAATTTTGAGAAAAGTCGATTTTTTCAGACTTTGAACGGCCGTAGCGGCTGAACGAAGAATCCAATTTGAACGCGGATTTCAAATCTGTGTTCCTCATGTGGCAATTAGTCGGATTTAATTACAATTGGAGATTTAAAATTTTTGACGAAAACTTGAAAAATCATCCAAGGGTCCCCCCTTGTTACTTTTTCCCAAAAATTGCATTTGAAATGATTTCCTGAAGAAACCACTGGTTCGATTCGGGGTTTCTATACGTCATTCGAAAGATCTCATTAAGACGCATCAGAAAATGTACTTTCGCAAGAATAAATGTCAATTTGCAGCCCGTGACACGTCAGCAAAGAAAACTCGAAAATGAAAAAAATCGAAAAAATCAACTTTCTTAATAATCATCGTGGAACCTTATGTAATACCATTTTCTTCATCAGAAGAACGAAATAAATTGATTGGCGTTAAAAAATTTCATCCAGAAAAAATTGCAAAAAAGTTAGCAAGTCACCATGAACTTTATGGAAAATTTTGAGAAAAGTCGATTTTTTCAGACTTTGGACGGCCGTAACGGCTGAACGAAGAATCCAATTTGAACGCGGATTTAAAATCTGTGTTCCTCGTGTGTCAATTAGTCGGATTTAATCACAATTGGCGATTTAAAATTTTTGACGAAAACCTGAAAAATCATCCAAGGGTCCCCCCTTGTTACTTTTTCCCAAAAATTGCATTTGAAATGATTTTCTGAAGAAACCACTGGTTCGATTCGGGGTTTCTATATGTCATTCGAAAGATCTCATTAAGACGCATCAGAAAATGTGCTTTCGCAAGAATAAATGTCAATTTGAAGCCCGTGACGCGTCAGCAAAGAAAACTCGAAAATCGAAAAAATCGAAAAAATCAACTTTCTTAATAATCATCGTGGACCCTTATGTAATACCATTTTCTTCATCAGAAGAACGAAGTAAATCGATAGGCGTTAAAAACTTTCATCTAGAAAATATTATACAAAAGTTAGCAAGTCACCATGAACTTTATGGAAAATTTTGAGAAAAGTCGATTTTTTCAAACTTTGGACGGCCGTTGCGGCTGAACAAAGAATCCAATTTGAACGCGGATTTCAAATCTGTGTTTCTCGTGTGTCAATTAGTCGGATTTAATTACAATTGGAGATTTAAAATTTTTGACGAAAACTTGAAAAATCATCCAAGGGTCCCCCCTTGTTACTTTTTCCCAAAAATTGCATTTGAAATGATTTTCTGAAGAAACCACTGGTTCGATTCGGGGTTTCTATACATCATTAGAAAGATCTCTTCAAGACGCTTCAGAAAATGTACTTTCGCAAGAACAAATGTCAATTTGCAGCCCATGACACGTCAGCAAAGAAAACTCGAAAATGGAAGAAATCGAAAAAATCAACTTTCTTAATAATCATCGTGGACCCTTCTGTAATACCTTTTTCTTCATCAGAAGAACGAAATAAATCGATTGGCGTTAAAAAATTTCATCCACAAAAAATTACAAAAAAGTTAGCAAGTCACCATGAACTTTATGAGAAAAGTAGATTTTTTCAAACTTTGAACGGCCGTAGCGGCTGAACAAAGAATCCAATTTGAAAGCGGATTTCAAATCTGTGTTCCTCGTGTGTCAATTAGTCGGATTTAATTACAATTGGAGATTTAAAATTTTTGACGAAAACTTGAAAAATCATCCAAGGGTCCCCCCTTGTTACTTTTTCCCAAAAATTGCATTTGAAATGATTTCCTGAAGAAACCACTGGTTCGATTCGGGGTTTCTATACGTCATTCGAAAGATCTCATTAAGACGCATCAGAAAATGTGCTTTCGCAAGAATAAATGTCAATTTGCAGCCCGTGACACGTCAGCAAAGAAAACTCAAAAATGGAAAAAATCGAAAAAATCAACTTTCTTAATAGTCATCGTGGACCCTTATGTAATACCATTTTCTTCATCAGAAGAACGAAAAAGATTCGATTGGCGTTAAAAAATTTCATCCAGAAAAAATTACAAAAAAGTTGACAAGTCACCATGAACTTTTGAAAAAAGTCGATTTTTTCAGAATTTGTTTGGCCGTTGCGGCTGAACGAAGAATTCAATTTGAGCGCGGATTTCAAATCTCTGCTCCTGGGGTGCAAGTAAGTCGGATTTAATTAAAATTAGCGATTTTTAATTTTTGACGAAAACGTGAAATTCTATCCAAGGGTCCCCCCTTCTTACTTTTGGTCAAAAATTGGCTTTAAAATGATTTCCTGAAGAAACCACTGGTTCAATTCGGGGTTTCTATACATCACTGGAAAGATCCCCTCAAGACGCTTCAGAAAATGTACTTTCGCAAAAACAAATGTTAATTTGAAGTCCGTGACGCGTTCGTAAAAAAATTCTAAAATGGTAAAAATCGGATTTAATTTGTGGTTTCATGTGCCAATTAAATTGTGGAAAACAACGTTTGCTTAAACTATTCACGTAAACATGATAAACTTAAAAATGTTAATACCTAGAATACACTACATTTTTCGCTGTTACTCAAAACTCGATACTGCGTTTTGAAATGCCTTAACCGGACATGGTTGCATTTTTAGTTTCTTTGTTATTTCGCTATACGTTTTAACAACATATTCTACGGCGAATTTTTTCCCAGAATTCATATGCAAAAAAATAAATGTTATAGAAACAAACACGTAACCAACGTTTTCCTATTCAGCAACCAAAGATAAACCTGTTACCCGAAACGATTATTTGAGTTATTGAAACTTAAATCAAATTGGCGCATACGAGGAAATGTACAAACCGAGGAAATGTAAATGCACAACGGCCAATCGTCAACACGCCAAAAATACACGTTCGTTTCACCTATTTAACAAGCAGAAGGCGATTATAATCGACATTGAAGTGTTGCGATGTTGAAAATTGTATTATTCGCATTTATACTGGGTGTTTTGTACGAGAACGCCGAAGGGGTTTGCAATGTTCGCTGCAAATCCATCAAAACCGTTGCCGATGGTTGTCTCAAACAAGGTAAAGCTTTCCTCCCTCCAGATGGTGAATTTAAACACAATTGCTGTGGATTGTGTAAAGATGTTAAAGGTAAGTCATCGGTGGGTTTGTAGTATTGTACAATTTTCAAAGTTTAATTTCAAATTACCACATTGTGGTATTAAAATTAACTATTTATGATGCTGATAGAACCGTCACTGAATATTGATGGGTTACAACAATAAAATCTAGATGCGAACAGAATCGATCAATCTAGAAAGTACTAGCGTCTAACTTGTAATGTTGTTATTGTCATAAATTTAAAACAATTAGGGAAATTGATGTTTCTATCCTAATGATTATTATGTTGCAGATGTTATAAGTGCGAAAGATTTGAAATGCAAATCAGATCGTTGTGCAAGAGTAAAATGTGCGCCAGATAATGTAAACGAGTGCAAGGATGGTTTTGTTTACGTTCCCGCTGATCGTAAATGCTTCTGCTGCGATAAGTGCACGAGGAGAAGTAGTAAGTCTTACCAATTGTGATCATTGAATAAAGTCTGTGCGCGCTATATCTCAAAAATTAATAAAGCAATTGATATCAAACTTTAAACATCCGTCTTATTTGATAATCCGAAGAACTAAAAAGCTTTTGGTAAAATTTCGTACACCGGAAGTGGGTGTTTACCTTAACTGTTTTTTGTTTTTTGCCAATATTTTCTTAAATATGAAGAATATCACAAAAACATTTAAACAAACTTTGAAGACAACAAAGAAATGAACATCTTTTGCTTGAAAATATTTTTTATAAAATCATTTTTATTCGAGAAAAAAATTTATTATTATTTTTTAATTTTTGGTTTATAATTATAAAACGATAATAGTTACAGCAAATTTATGATAATAATAATTGCAGAGAATGCTAAAATGAACAACTTATAAAGAATACTTTTTTTTCGAATTCCTTATAGTTTTTGAGTAAACTGAATTTTTTTAATTTGAAGTATAATTTTTCCATCTTTCATAATTTTGACGTTTTAAACGTCAGTTTTATCTGAGTCTACATAACGCTCGATGTACATTTAAAATATGATTTCAATTGAAAATAAGCTACGATGATACCATCAAGTCGGAGAAAGTAACATGATGGCCACATCACCATCATTATTTCTAAAATCGAATTATCAAGACCGCAAATTATATTTATATATTTTTTTTTATTTCAGAATGGTAAATCCTGTGAATTCCTGTGCAAGTGTGATCGACAAATTTTATAATTATTTTAAGCATTTTTAAGAATAATAAAGATTTTCTTAATCATCCTCCTTTAAAAAAAAATAATTTCCTTAATACGTTTATCTTGTTTCCTGCAAACCTGAATATAATCAAAGCTTAAAAACTCGTGTTTTAATCACAGTACGGAATTGTCATACCGGATGTGTTTGAAGTTGATTTTTTAATTTCTCCGTTACGAAGTACGAGAGAGTATTGTAATCGTGAACATGTTTTCAAATTTTTTTGGCATTGAACAATTTCTTTCTTTCTCTTTTGTTATTAATTAATTTCGGCATGTAAACTCTTCTTTATCATCCGTAAATTGGAGGGTGGGATAGGGCCCACCCACCCGTCCCTCATTACACTCGACTTTAAACTACAAAATCGCGTTTTGTATCCTTTAAACTTTTCCAATTATTTTCTAAAGAAGTTCCTTTAACCCAACGTGTTTTGTAGGTTAAAATAAGGTTGATACGGCGGGTGGCGGGTGGCGGGTGGGCCCTATCCTACAATCCAATCAGTTGCCCACGCGTCGATATTTCCACCAATAAATAAGTGAATCACAAAAACATAAAATTTTAAATGTCTTTCTTATTCTTGTGTTATTAATTAATTTCGGCATGTAAACTCTTCTTTATCATCCTTAAATTGGGGGGTGGGACGAGGTACTATTTCTATTTTTTATTAATTTTTTAAACCAATAGTGCAGAACTGATTTTTTTTTAGTTTTATTTTTTTTATGAGAGTATTCCCAAACCGATTTTAATAAAAATTTAGGGGTATGTAGCTGACGATATACTATACCCAAATCAGCAATAAAATATACAGATTGTAATTTAAAAAAATACATCATCATGACGGCACATTTTTTTGGAACACCCTGTATACTAAAAAAATATTTCTTGAAATACGCCCTGGAATATAGATAAAGTCTGCAAAGTTTAAAAATACTAACGTAATTAATAACTGAGTTATAGAAGGAGGAAGGCGACTTGCAGGAGTAATTCCGGTGCATGCGCCGGGTAAAACAGTTTTTATTTTTTATGCGGTTATTACTGAACTGATTTTAATAAAATTTCAGGGGTATGTAGGTAACGATAAGAGGCGCCCAAATAAATAATAAAATATATAGCACGTAATTTAAAAAATACATCATTGTGACGTCACATTTTTTTGGGACACCCTGTATACTCAAAAAATATTTTTTGAAATACGCCCTGGAATATAGATAAAGTTTGCAAAGTTTCAAAATCCTAACTTAATTAATAACTGTTTCTACTTTTTATTAATTTATTAAACCAACAGTGCAAAACTGATTTTTTCTAGTTTTATTTTTTTTTTGCGAAAATCCCCGAACCGATTTCAATAAAATTTTAGGGGTATATAGCTGACGATATGCTGCACCCAAATCAGCAATAAAATATACAGAGTGTAGTTAAGAAAATATAATGTAATACAATTTTAGGGGTGTGTAGGTAACGATAATAGGCACCCAAATAAATAATAAAATATATAGCACGCAATTTAAAAAAATACATCATCATAGCGTCACACTTTTTTACGACGCCCTGTATACTAAAATCTAACCAGTTGCCCACGAGCCGATATTTCCACCAATGAATTAGTGAATCACAAAAACATAAAATTTTAGATGTCTTCCTTACTCTTGTGTTAATAATTAATTTCAGCATGTAAACTCTTTTTTATCATCCGTAAATTGGAGGGTAGGACAGGGCCCACCCACCCGCCCCTCGTTCCACTCAACTTTAAACTACAAAATCGCGTTTTGTAAACTTTAAACTTTTCCAATTATTTGCCAAAGAAGTTCCTTTAACCCAGCAGGATTTGTAGGTTAAAATAAAGTTGATACGACGGGTGGTGGGTGGGCCATATCCTACAATCCAACAAGTTGCCCACGCTCCTAAATTTCCACCAATAAATAAGTGAATCACAAAAACATAACATTGTGTTATTAATTAATTTCGGCATGTAAACTCTTTTATCATTCGTAAATTGGAGGGTGGGCGGGTGGGCCCTGTACCACCCACCCACCCCTCGTTCCACTCAACTTTTAACTACAAAATCGTGTTTTGTAAACTTTAAACTTTTCCAATTATTTGCCAAAGAAGTTCCTTTAACCCAACAGGATTTGTGGGTTAAAATAAGGTTGATACGGCGGGTGGGCCCTATCCTACAACCCAATAAGTTGCCCACGTTCTGATATTTCCACCAATAAATAAGTGAATCACAAAAACATAAAATTTTAAATGTCTTTCTTACTGTTATGTTATTAATTAATTTCAACATATAAACACTTGTTTATCATCCGTAAATTGGTGGGTGGGACAGGGACCACCCACCCACCCGGACAGGGCCCACCCACCCACCTCTCGTTCCACTCTACTTTAAACTACAAAATCGCGTTTTGTAAACTTTAAACTTTTCCAATTATTTGTCAAAGAAGTTTCTTTAATCTAGCAGGATTTGTAGGTTAAAATAAAGTAGATACGTCGGGTGGTGGGTGGTCCCTATCCTACAATCCAACCTATTGTCCACGCGCCGATATTTCTACCAATAAATAAGTGAATCACAAAAACATAAAATTTTAAATGTCTCTCTTACTCTTGTGTTATTAATTAATTTCGACATACAAACACTTGTTTATCATCCGTAAATTGAAGGGTGGGACAGGGACCACCCGCCCACCCGGTGGGACAGGGCCTACCCGCCCACCCCTCGTTCCACTCTGCTTTAAACTACAAAATCGCGTTTTTTATACTTTAAACTTTTTCAATTATTTGCCATTGAAGTTCATTTAACCCAACTGGATTTGTAGGTTAAAATGAGGTTGATACGGCGGGTGGTGGGTGGGCCCTATCCTACAATCCAACAAGTTGCCCACGCTCCGATATTTCCACCAATAAATAAGTGAATCACAAAAACATAAAATTTTAAATGTATTTCTTACTCCTGTGTTATTAATTAATTTCGGCATGTAAACTCTTCTTTATCATCCGTAAATTGGAGGGTGGGATAGGGCCCACCCACCCGCCCCTCGTTCCAGCCAACTTTAAACTACAAAATCGCGTTTTGTAAACTTTAAACTTCTCCTATTAATTGCCAAAGAAGTTCCTTTAACACAACAGAATTTGCAGGTTAAAATGACGTTGGTACGACGGGTGGTGGGTGGGCCCTATCCTACAATCCAACATGTTGCCCACGCACCGATATTTCCACAAATAAATAAGTAAATCACAAAAACATAAAGTCTTTAATGTCTTTTTTACATTCTATTAATTTGCTAACAAAGTTGTTATTACATATTATTCTTTTTTTAAACAAAGTACTTAATAATTAAAATGTAAATTATTATTACATATTTCAGCGGCTCCATTTCAATTATTTGTAAGTGCAATCGTCGACTTCTGAAAGAGAAGAAAATAAATTTTATTAGATTTATAAAAATAAGCGGGATAGTCTACTAAAATAATTAATTACCAGCAGGGCCGCGCCAACCGGGGGTGTTAGGGGTGCCCAGCACCCGGGCGGCAGGCCTAACAGCCCTTTTACCTTGACGCCTACCAAATCTTATTGGTTTTTATAATTTGCGAACAATTTATTTAAAATTGGCGCTCGTAGAAAAAATAAATCCACCTAAAATATATCTTTTTTTTCGTGACGTACATTCGTGAAAAAGGAGATGATTGTTTATTCGCGAAATCCATGAACGTATCTCCTTGTTTATATCGAAATTCTTTCTTAATAAATAATTGTGAGACGTGTGGTGTTCATTTTCCTTACCCGCTCTTTGCATTGAAAGGGGGCGGCCATTTTTGCCTCGCACCCCGGCGACTACATACCTTGGCGCGGCCCTGATTACCGGTAATGAAGGCTGGAGAATGATTTTAACAACCGTTCAAGCTGCTGCAATCTTTTAGACGAGGATTGTTCAGAACAGAAACACGTTGAGTCGAGCAAGCGAGGCTCAAGGATGATGATGATGATGATGATAATTGCTTGCAACTGTTAAAAATATCTATTTCTATTGACTGAAGAAAGAGGCACCGATATTTCCACCAATAAATAAGTGAATCACAAAAACATAGTCTTAAATATCTTTTTTAAATTCAATTAATTTGCGAACAGAGTTGTTATTACATATCACTAACATTTTCAAAAGTCGAACCTGATTACCGTCGTGACAATTCCAACGTGTTTCTACTGAACAATCGTCGAAGAAGTAGCGCATGAAGTAAATTTTAAGTTCCCGGCGCATTCGCCATTATATCAATTTATAAAAGACCTCCGCAGAACGATGTTCGCGACTATTATAAACTAGCTCTATGGTCATTAAAATAAGTTTATATGTATTTTACTCAAAATTAACAATTGAACATTTGATTTTGCATAGGTTGCAAAATATTTCGTGTTTATATAATGCATCAATCTTTTAATTTCACTAACCTTTCTTAAAAACGCATCTATCGCAACAGAAACACACGCCATCTGCCGGGACCAACACCTGGTTTGGTAGACATTGGTCGGGTGTTTGATTCGGACATTTCGAATATAGACATTGATCTCTTGGACACCTTCGTCGTTTTATTACATCTGCAACAACGTTAATATTGTGTTGATTCATTGCAATAAATTATTTTTAAAATAATACCTGATACTCTTTTGCAAACACCACAACAGTAGCAATCACCGTCTCGAGGAACGTACGCGTATCCCGCAGATAAGCATTTTTTGTAGCCTGCGTCCGCACACTTCACTCGACTACATTTGTCCGGACATTGAGGTTTCACTAAAAATTTATCATTATGTGAATAGTAATATAAAATTGCATTTTTTTATTGTCGAATATGCTGCCATCTACCACCACCACTGTGAAATTGCTTTTTTTGTCAACTGTGCTGTCATCTACCACTACCTCTGTGAAGTTGCATGTTTTATTGTCGAATTTGCTGCCATCTACCACCACGATTGCGAAATTGCAAACAATGATATAACAATAATAATAATAATAATCACATAAGACCTACGTGGTTTATCGACGCAAATGTCACAACATTGGCATGCTCGTTTAGGTACAAATACTTGGCCTGGTGTGCAGTTACTTATAGTCTGATCAACACAAGTTTGCTTCATGCACAACTCTGGAATACACGCCATACTCTCGACGACATCTATAAAAAAAAACGGTGATGTGGCCATCATGTTACTTTCTCCGACTTGATGGTATCATTTATATTTACGCTTTCATGGTTTATTTTCAATTTAAATGTTTGCAGGATGAGATGACACTGACGTTTAAAACGTCAAAATTATGAAAGATGGAAATTATTATTAAAAATTGCATTCAAAATGATTTACTGAAACAACCACCGGTTCGATTCAGGATTTCTATACGTCATTCGAAAGATCTCATTAAGACGCTTCAGAAAAAGTACTCGCCAAAACACAAATGTCAATATTAACCGCGTGAGGCGCTCGCAAAGAAAATTTTAAAATGAAAAAAAATAATTGAACTTTTTTAATAACCATCCCTGATCATCAAAAAGCACTTTTTCTTCATCAGAAGAACGAGACAAATCGATTGGAGTAATCAAATTTCAGCTAGCTATTAAAATAAAAAAGTTGAAAATTTGAAAAAACACCAAAGGGGGGACCCTTCTCACTTTTGCTGAAAAATTGCATTCAAATTGATTTATTGAAAAAACCACCGGTCCGATTCGGGATTTCTATACGTCATTCGAAAGATCTCATTAAGACGCTTCAGAAAATGTATTTGTCAAGGAACAAATGTCAATATCAACCGCGTGAGGCGCTCGCAAAGAAAATTTGAAAATGAAAAAAAATAATTGAACTTTTTTAATAACCATCCCTGATCATCAAAAAGCACTTTTTCTTCATCAGAAGAACGAGACAAATCGATTGGAGTAATCAAATTTGAGCTAGCTATTAAAATAAAAAAGTTGAAAATTTGAAAAACCACCAAAGGGGGGACCCTTCTCACTTTTGCTGAAAAATTGCATTCAAATTGATTTATTGAAAAGACCATTGGTCCGATTCGGGATTTCTATACGTCATTCGAAAGATCTCATTAAGACGCTTCAGAAAAAGTAGTCGCGAAAGAACAAATGTCAATATTAACCGCGTGAGGCGCTCGCAAAGAAAATTTTAAAAGTGAAAAAAATAATTGAACTTTTTTAATAACCATCCCTGATCATCAAAAAACACTTTTTCTTCATCAGAAGAACGAGATAAATCGATTGGAGTAATCAAATTTGAGCTAGCTATTAAAATAAAAAAGTTGAAAATTTGAAAAACCACCGTTCATTTGATAATATTTTTTAAATTATTGACATACTTACCCTCTGCTGGGATACAACTTGGACAGCATATTCCCAAATCGTAAGCTAGGTTGTTTTTAAAACAAATTTCGGGATCGATCTGTGGACATTTTACGCATTTAGCCGCGACGGTTGTAGCAGAGTAAACGATTAAAATTGTCCAGAAAGTATACGTCGTCTTCATTGTGCTGTGTCTAAATACCTAACTGATTAATGGGTCGATGTTGTATTTATATTTATACTAAATTATGCAAAAGGAAACGTTTTCAAGAAACAAATCGATGGTCGTATTGTGTTATTCTAGAAACGTGATAAGATAATTGTGGGAAAACCGAACTTTTTTACTTCTGACTCATAACTTTTTGGATATTGCAACGATTGGAACAAAAAATAGTTGTTTAGATACTAGACGAATGTGTTCAGTTTTATAAGTGAATGGAATCGTTCTATTTTGATTATTTACTGTAAAAAATCGACCCGAAAGTGGAAATTTATTTCCATCATCGTCGATTTTAAAATGCATACGGTGTGTTTCTAAATTATAACTCCTAGGATATTACAACGATTTCAATACAAAATTGTTGTTTAGATACTAGACGACTGTGTTTAGTTATATATCTTAAAAGAATTATTCTGTTTTGATTACTTACTTGAAAAAATCGATCCAAACGAAGAAATTTACTTTCCATCATTGTTGATTTTATTATACATACGGCGTGTTGCTGACTCATAACTCGTAGGATATAGCAACATTTGCAATAAATAATAGTTGCTTAGGTACTAGATGAATGTGTTTAGTGTTATAATTCAAAAGATTTGTTCAATTTTAATTATTTTCCTGAATAAATCGACTCTAAAAAGAATTTTTGTATTTTGCAGGAATCCACCGAGGCTTTTTTTGGTCGGAATTTTTCAAGACGTCAACATCATGCCTCAGGACATCCAGTAAGCCAGACGCATGCGTGGAGGGGGTTTACTGGCCACTCTCGACTGCCGATGCAGCGATGCAGCAGCGTTTGGTTTTACATCAATTTGACCGGTTCTTTTAAGAACCACAAAATACTTGATAATTCTGGGATTTGACATTGTCCAACAGACTTGCGTTTTATTTCAAAACACCTTTTTACGTTCCTGTGATCCTGTTACTCCAAAATTATTTTTCGATGCATTTTAACATTAAATAATTTTCCCGTCAAAACACCTCTTTGCGTTCCTGTGATCCTGATACTCCAAAATTATTTTACGATGCATTTTAACAATAAATAATTTTCCCGCCAAAACACCTTTTTGCGTTTCTGTGATCCTGTTACTCCAAAATTATTTTTCGATGCATTTTAACAATAAATAATTTTCCCGCCAAAACACCTCTTTGCGTTCCTGTGATCCTGATACTCCAAAATTATTTTTCGATGCATTTTAACAATAAATAATTTTCCCGCCAAAACACCTCTTTGCGTTCCTGTGATCCTGTTACTCCAAAATTATTTTTCGATGCATTTTAACAATAAATAATTTTCCCGCCCAAACACCTCTTTGCGTTCCTGTGATCCTGTTACTCCAAAATTATTTTTCGATGCATTTTAACAATAAACAATTTTCCCGCCAAAACACCTCTTTGCGTTTCTGTGATCCTGTTACTCCAAAATTATTTTACGATGCATTTTAACAATAAATAATTTTCCCGCCAAAACACCTCTTTGCGTTTCTGTGATCCTGTTACTCCAAAATTATTTTACGATGCATTTTAACAATAAATAATTTTCCCGCCAAAACACCTCTTTGCGTTTCTGTGATCCTGTTACTCCAAAATTATTTTACGATGCATTTTAACAATAAATAATTTTCCCGCCAAAACACCTCTTTGCGTTCCTGTGATCCTGTTACTCCAAAATTATTTTACGATGCATTTTAACAATAAATAATTTTCCCGCCAAAACACCTCTTTGCGTTTCTGTGATCCTGTTACTCCAAAATTATTTTACGATGCATTTTAACAATAAATAATTTTCCCGCCCAAACACCTCTTTGCGTTCCTGTGATCCTGTTACTCCAAAATTATTTTTCGATGCATTTTACCATTAAATAATTTTCCCGCCAAAACACCTCTTTGCGTTCCTGTGATCCTGTTACTCCAAAATTATTTTTCGATGCATTTTAACATTAAATAATTTTCCCGCCAAAACACCTCTTTGCGTTCCTGTGATCCTGTTACTCCAAAATTATTTTTCGATGCATTTTAACAATAAATAATTTTTCCGCCAAAACACCTCTTTGCGTTCCTGTGATCCTGTTACTCCAAAATTATTTTTCGATGCATTTTAACAATAAATAATTTTCCCGCCAAAACACCTCTTTGCGTTCCTGTGATCCTGATACTCCAAAATTATTTTTCGATGCATTTGAACAATAAATAATTTTCCCGCCAAAACACCTCTTTGCGTTCCTATGATCCTGTTACTCCAAAATTATTTTTCGATGCATTTTAACAATAAATAATTTTCCCGCCAAAACACCTCTTTGCGTTCCTGTGATCCTGATACTCCAAAATTATTTTTCGATGCATTTTAACAATAAATAATTTTCCCGCCAAAACACCTCTTTGCGTTCCTGTGATCCTGTTACTCCAAAATTATTTTTCGATGCATTTGAACAATAAATAATTTTCCCGCCAAAACACCTCTTTGCGTTCCTATGATCCTGTTACTCCAAAATTATTTTTCGATGCATTTTAACAATAAATAATTTTCCCGCCAAAACACCTCTTTGCGTTCCTGTGATCCTGTTACTCCAAAATTATTTTTCGATGCATTTGAACAATAAATAATTTTCCCGCCAAAACACCTCTTTGCGTTCCTATGATCCTGTTACTCCAAAATTATTTTTCGATGCATTTTAACAATAAATAATTTTCCCGCCAAAACACCTCTTTGCGTTCCTGTGATCCTGATACTCCAAAATTATTTTTCGATGCATTTTAACAATAAATAATTTTCCCGCCAAAACACCTCTTTGCGTTCCTGTGATCCTGTTACTCCAAAATTATTTTTCGATGCATTTTAACAATAAATAATTTTTCCGCCAAAACACCTCTTTGCGTTCCTATGATCCTGTTACTCCAAAATTATTTTTCGATGCATTTTAACAATAAATAATTTTCCCGCCAAAACACCTCTTTGCGTTCCTGTGATCCTGATACTCCAAAATTATTTTTCGATGCATTTTAACAATAAATAATTTTCCCGCCAAAACACCTCTTTGCGTTCCTGTGATCCTGATACTCCAAAATTATTTTTCGATGCATTTTAACAATAAATAATTTTCCCGCCAAAACACCTCTTTGCGTTCCTGTGATCCTGATACTCCAAAATTATTTTTCGATGCATTTCAACAATAAATAATTTTCCCGCCAAAACACCTCTTTGCGTTCCTGTGATCCTGTTACTCCAAAATTATTTTTCGATGCATTTTAACAATAAATAATTTTCCCGCCAAAACACCTCTTTGCGTTCCTGTGATCCTGTTACTCCAAAATTATTTTTCGATGCATTTTAACATTAAATAATTTTCCCGCCAAAACACCTCTTTGCGTTCCTGTGATCCTGTTACTCCAAAATTATTTTTCGATGCATTTTAACAATAAATAATTTTCCCGCCAAAACACCTCTTTGCGTTCCTGTGATCCTGTTACTCCAAAATTATTTTTCGATGCATTTTAACATTAAATAATTTTCCCGCCAAAACACCTCTTTGCGTTCCTGTGATCCTGATACTCCAAAATTATTTTTCGATGCATTTTAACAATAAATAATTTTCCCGCCAAAACACCTCTTTGCGTTCCTGTGATCCTGTTACTCCAAAATTATTTTTCGATGCATTTTAACATTAAATAATTTTCCCGCCAAAACACCTCTTTGCGTTCCTGTGATCCTGTTACTCCAAAATTATTTTTCGATGCATTTTAACAATAAATAATTTTTCCGCCAAAACACCTCTTTGCGTTCCTGTGATCCTGTTACTCCAAAATTATTTTTCGATGCATTTTAACAATAAATAATTTTCCCGCCAAAACACCTCTTTGCGTTCCTGTGATCCTGATACTCCAAAATTATTTTTCGATGCATTTGAACAATAAATAATTTTCCCGCCAAAACACCTCTTTGCGTTCCTATGATCCTGTTACTCCAAAATTATTTTTCGATGCATTTTAACAATAAATAATTTTCCCGCCAAAACACCTCTTTGCATTCCTGTGATCCTGATACTCCAAAATTATTTTTCGATGCATTTTAACAATAAATAATTTTCCCGCCAAAACACCTCTTTGCGTTCCTATGATCCTGTTACTCCAAAATTATTTTTCGATGCATTTTAACAATAAATAATTTTCCCGCCAAAACACCTCTTTGCGTTCCTGTGATCCTGATACTCCAAAATTATTTTTCGATGCATTTTAACAATAAATAATTTTCCCGCCAAAACACCTCTTTGCATTCCTGTGATCCTGATACTCCAAAATTATTTTTCGATGCATTTTAACAATAAATAATTTTCCCGCCAAAACACCTCTTTGCGTTCCTGTGATCCTGTTACTCCAAAATTATTTTTCGATGCATTTTAACAATAAATAATTTTCCCGCCAAAACACCTCTTTGCGTTCCTGTGATCCTGTTACTCCAAAATTATTTTTCGATGCATTTTAACAATAAATAATTTTCCCGCCAAAACACCTCTTTGCATTCCTGTGATCCTGTTACTCCAAAATTATTTTTCGATGCATTTTAACAATAAATAATTTTCCCGCCAAAACACCTCTTTGCGTTCCTATGATCCTGTTACTCCAAAATTATTTTTCGATGCATTTTAACAATAAATAATTTTCCCGCCAAAACACCTCTTTGCATTCCTGTGATCCTGTTACTCCAAAATTATTTTTCGATGCATTTTAACAATAAATAATTTTCCCGCCAAAACACCTCTTTGCGTTCCTATGATCCTGTTACTCCAAAATTATTTTTCGATGCATTTTAACAATAAATAATTTTCCCGCCAAAACACCTCTTTGCATTCCTGTGATCCTGTTACTCCAAAATTATTTTTCGATGCATTTTAACAATAAATAATTTTCCCGCCAAAACACCTCTTTGCGTTCCTATGATCCTGTTACTCCAAAATTATTTTTCGATGCATTTTAACAATAAATAATTTTCCCGCCAAAACACCTCTTTGCGTTCCTGTGATCCTGTTACTCCAAAATTATTTTTCGATGCATTTTAACAATAAATAATTTTCCCGCCAAAACACCTCTTTGCGTTCCTGTGATCCTGTTACTCCAAAATTATTTTTCGATGCATTTTAACAATAAATAATTTTCCCGCCAAAACACCTCTTTGCATTCCTGTGATCCTGTTACTCCAAAATTATTTTTCGATGCATTTTAACAATAAATAATTTTCCCGCCAAAACACCTCTTTGCGTTCCTATGATCCTGTTACTCCAAAATTATTTTTCGATGCATTTTAACAATAAATAATTTTCCCGCCAAAACACCTCTTTGCATTCCTGTGATCCTGTTACTCCAAAATTATTTTTCGATGCATTTTAACAATAAATAATTTTCCCGCCAAAACACCTCTTTGCGTTCCTATGATCCTGTTACTCCAAAATTATTTTTCGATGCATTTTAACAATAAATAATTTTCCCGCCAAAACACCTCTTTGCATTCCTGTGATCCTGTTACTCCAAAATTATTTTTCGATGCATTTTAACAATAAATAATTTTCCCGCCAAAACACCTCTTTGCGTTCCTATGATCCTGTTACTCCAAAATTATTTTTCGATGCATTTTAACAATAAATAATTTTCCCGCCAAAACACCTCTTTGCATTCCTGTGATCCTGTTACTCCAAAATTATTTTTCGATGCATTTTAACAATAAATAATTTTCCCGCCAAAACACCTCTTTGCATTCCTGTGATCCTGATACTCCAAAATTATTTTTCGATGCATTTTAACAATAAATAATTTTCCCGCCAAAACACCTCTTTGCGTTCCTGTGATCCTGTTACTCCAAAATTATTTTTCGATGCATTTTAACAATAAATAATTTTCCCGCCAAAACACCTCTTTGCGTTCCTGTGATCCTGTTACTCCAAAATTATTTTTCGATGCATTTTAACAATAAATAATTTTCCCGCCAAAACACCTCTTTGCGTTCCTATGATCCTGTTACTCCAAAATTATTTTTCGATGCATTTTAACAATAAATAATTTTCCCGCCAAAACACCTCTTTGCATTCCTGTGATCCTGTTACTCCAAAATTATTTTTCGATGCATTTTAACAATAAATAATTTTCCCGCCAAAACACCTCTTTGCGTTCCTGTGATCCTGTTACTCCAAAATTATTTTTCGATGCATTTTAACAATAAATAATTTTCCCGCCAAAACACCTCTTTGCGTTCCTGTGATCCTGATACTCCAAAATTGTTTTTCGATGCATTTTAACAATAAATAATTTTCCCGCCAAAACACCTCTTTGCATTCCTGTGATCCTGATACTCCAAAATTATTTTTCGATGCATTTTAACAATAAATAATTTTCCCGCCAAAACACCTCTTTGCGTTCCTGTGATCCTGTTACTCCAAAATTATTTTTCGATGCATTTTAACAATAAATAATTTTCCCGCCAAAACACCTCTTTGCATTCCTGTGATCCTGATACTCCAAAATTATTTTTCGATGCATTTTAACAATAAATAATTTTCCCGCCAAAACACCTCTTTGCGTTCCTGTGATCCTGATACTCCAAAATTATTTTTCGATGCATTTTAACAATAAATAATTTTCCCGCCAAAACACCTCTTTGCGTTCCTGTGATCCTGTTACTCCAAAATTATTTTTCGATGCATTTTAACAATAAATAATTTTCCCGCCAAAACACCTCTTTACGTTTCTGTGATCCTGTTACTCCAAAATTATTTTTCGATGCATTTTAACAATAAATAATTTTCCCGCCAAAACACCTCTTTACGTTTCTGTGATCCTGTTACTCCAAAATTATTTTTCGATGCATTTTAACAATAAATAATTTTCCCGCCAAAACACCTCTTTACGTTCCTGTGATCCTGATACTCCAAAATTATTTTTCGATGCATTTTAACAATAAATAATTTTCCCGCTAAAACACCTCTTTACGTTCCTGTGATCCTGTTACTCCAAAATTATTTTTCGATGCATTTTAACATTAAATAATTCATAAAAAATACGTCTTTTTGCTCCTGGTCGCAATATTTTATTAGGAGAGAAATTTGGTCTCTCCTTGTTTAAATACATACATTCGTTCATTCATTCTTTCATTCATTCATTGACAAAGAAGAATCTTAGAATTAATTAGTTTTTATGGCCCTTAAAAGGGCCGTTTTTGAAAATTTGCCGTTGTCATATTTCCGGAAGACGTTGGTGTATTCGACCACCTTCTTTTCTTGGGAGGCGGCTTCTCGTGGCGGTCGCAAATACCTCTTGTTTCTTCTTATCCTGTCACGTTTTGTATAATTCTTGGATGCGTTTTTAATTACTCTATTGGTTCACAAAGGTCGGAAATGACAATAGCCACGACGAATAGAAACTGCAAACTAGAATTTTACAAGAAAACGATGATCTATTCTTACAACGAATGAGTATTTATTGCAAAAAGGAACTTATGTAAATACATAAAATAAAATAATAAACAATAAACTTATTTCACAACAACATACATTATAATAGATATTCAAACAAGGTTTTATTTTTTTAATCAACCAAGGGTGCATAATAAAATCAACGATCACCGAAAAAACAAACCATGAAAACGTAAATATGTATAAATGGCTATGATACCACCAAGTCGGAGAAAGTAACATGATGGCCACATCACCATTTTTACTTTCTCCGTTATGAAGTACGAGAAAGTATTGTGATCGTGATTTTTTTTACGGAAATATTCGTTTTGAGGTCCCTCGACGCCATTTCAACAATTTCGGGAAAAAAAAATTGTGTCTGTGTATGTGTGCTGTATCTCAAAAACTAATAAAGCAATTGATATGAAACTTTGAACATACGTCTTATTTGATAATCCGAAGAACTGAAAAAGTTTTGGTAAAATTTCGTACACCGGAAGTGGGTGTTTACCTTAACTGTTTTTTGTTTTTTGCCAATATTTTGTTAAATATGAGAAATATCACAAAAATATTTAAACAAACTTTGAAGACAACAAAGAAATGAACATCTTTTGCTTGAAAATATTTTTCATAAAATCATTGCTATTCGAGAAAAAAATTTATTAATTTTTTTTTAAATTTTGGTTTATAATTATGAAACGATAACAGTTACAGCAAATTTATGTGAATAATAATTGTAGAGAATGCCAAAATGAACAACTTCTAAAGAATACGTTTTTTTTTTAATCTCGTTAGTTTCTGAGTAAACCGACTTTTTCAATTTGAAGTATAATTTTTCCATGTTTCATAATTTTGACGTTTTAAACGTCAGTTTCATCCTCTCGATGTACATTTAAAATAAGTTTTCAATTGAAAATAAACCATGAAAGCGTAAATATAAATGATACCATCAAGTCGGAGAAAGCAACATAATGGCCACATCACCATTTTTTTGCATATTACAGCGAAATTTTATACAATCAAGAAAATGGTAGTGACCGTTATTACGCGGTAAACGCGAAATTCGTTCGTATTTTTGCTCTTATTTGAGTAATCAGTCGAATTGATTTTTAGCAATAATATACATATTTCATTGAGTCTATTACGATACGAAAAATTTGTCACGAACACGTACGTTACCAACGTTCCCATACGCAGCAACCAAAGATAAACCTGTTACCCGAAACGTTTATTTGAGTTATTCAAACTTAAATCAAATTGGCGCATACGAGGAAATGTACAAACCGAGGAAATGTAAATGTACAATGGTCAATCAACAGCACGCCAAAAATACACGTTCGTTTCACCTATTTAACAAGCAGAAGGCAATTATCATCGACATTGAAGTGTTGCGATGTTGAAAATTTTATCGGTCGTTTTTATACTGGGTGTTTTTTACGAAAACGCCGAAGGAGTTTGTAATGTCCGCTGCAAATCGATCGGAACCGTCGCCGCCGGCTGCCTCAAACATGGCAAAGCTTTCTTGCCGCCAGATGGTAGATTCAATTGCTGCGGATCGTGCAAGAAGGTTAAAGGTAAGTGGGTTTGTAGTTTTTAACAGCTGCAAATAATAATTAATATGTTGCAGATGTTATAAGCTCGAAATATTTACACAAGTGTAATCCAGATCGTTGCGCAACAATAAAATGTACGCCGGATAATGTAAACAATTGTGAGGATGGTTTTGTTTATGTTCCCGCTGATTGTAAATGCTTCTGCTGCGATAAATGCACGAGGAGAAGTAGTAAGTCTTCCTGCTTTGATGTTAATCTCTTCGAAAATATTGTAATCTAGAATTTTGTTAATGCATAAGAAAAGAAATTGAAACGCTTTACTTGTTAACATTTGATTTTTGCTGTGGCGTAGTTTTGAAAATTATTCCAACATCAAATTATCAAGACTGTAATTTGTTTAATTTTTTATTTCAGAATGGCACTAAAATCCTGAACATTTGAGAATCCTGTGTAAGTCTAGTTATATAATTATTGTAAGCATTTTTAAGATTAATAAACAATTCCTTAACAACCCTCCTTAAAAAAATATTAAAGTAATTTCCTCCGTATCTGTATTTTGCTTTTTCCTGCAAACCTGAACACAATCAAAGCTTAGAGATACGCGTTTCACTTTTTCGAAGGCGTAAGCAACCGGAAACCAGTTGCCAAACCCGAGGATTAAATATTAAACCCTAGCGGCATTCGCAGAGGTGTTCCACATGGTTCTATTCTCGTCCCTTCCTTATTTTCCATACAGAAATCAAGCATACTTGATCAGCTACTGTTACGACAGCCAGTTCTACTTTTTTACATATCTTCAAAATATTGCAACCATTTAAAAAAAATGCTAGACCAAAATTTTAACCCACTGAAATCATTGTGTAACAAAACTTAAAATTAACACATTGGCTGCCAACAAGTTTTTTTGTAAAATGTCGAAAAAAGCTTTCTTAGTTTTTAAGTTTTATCTTATAAAATGAGTAAGAATATGCTTATTTAATTCATTTTCATGAATAACAGCGCTAAATATCAAGTCCAAAATAGGCACTCACTGTCAGTCACCGATGATTGACGAGTCCCCATTGAAATACTACAGTGTCAGTCACCGGTGACTGACAAAGCGGTCAACGTGTTAAAGTAGACCCTCTGGATATTACTTTAAAATGGTACTTACCTTTAATTTTCGGCCAAAGAAATTATTTTAATGCATACAACAGTAAATTTATTCATCGCCTTCAAACACAAAATCAAATACAATCATTTTTTTAAATTATAGCCACGCAATGGCACGCAGGCATTGCAACAGTAACAATCGCCGTCCCTCAGAACGTACGCGTGCGTCCTGGAATTGCATTCGTTTTCGTTGGCGTTGACGCAAAAAGCGAGAGCGCAAAGGTTTCGATCACAGTTGGTCTTCTTCTCGAATTGCGCGATCACCATTTGGGCTGCTAGAAGCGTGGCGAGGAGCAGGAACGCCGTGGATGTCTTCATGGCGCCAGAACTGGACAATAGACTGAGAAAATGTTGCCAACAAGAACTATTTATAGCAACTGTTTTAATTGATGATTGACCGTGAATCCATCGAGATAAACAAGTATTGTGGGAATGGAATTAATTGCCCAGGTGTTTTTTACCTTACGTAATTCTGTGGAGGTCTTTTTTTAATGTTATCTTCCAAGAAATTTAGGTGAACGCAAATTATGTTTATGTGAATTTTAAAATCGGTAATTTATATTCAGCATAAATTTGTATACACCGACATAAAAATTAGTATTGTATTTTTTAGAATTTTTTTAATCACTAAATGCAAATTGCGTTTTCTCCAAATTCAAGTTTTGAGTGCCGCCATTTTGTTTCCAGGTGGACTATGGTAGCCATTTTTTAATACGGTAAAGATACATTATTTCTGGATGAATTTGGAAATAATCAGACCTTTTCCACCAGTGATAGATTTTTTAGAATTTTTTTAATCCCTAAAAGCAAATTGCGTTTTCCCTAATTCAAGTTTTGAGTGCCGCCATTTTGTTTCCAGATGGACTATGGTAGCCATTTTTTAATACGGCAAAGATACATTATTTCTGGATGAATTTGGAAATAATCAGACCTTTTCCACCAGTGATAGATTTTTTAGAATTTTTTTAATCACCAAAAGCAAATTGCGTTTTCTCCAAATTCAAGTTTTGAGTGTCGCCATTTTGTTTCCAGGTGGACTATGTTAGCCATTTTGTAATACGGCAAAGATACATTATTTCTGGATGAATTTGGAAATAATCAGACCTTTTCCACCAGTGATAGATTTTTTAGAATTTTTTTAATCACTAAAAGCAAATTGCGTTTTCCCTAATTCAAGTTTTCAGTGCCCCCATTTTGTTTCCAGGTGGACCATGGTAGCCATTTTTTAACACGGCAAAGATACATTATTTCTGGATGAATTTGGAAATAATGAGACCTTTTCCACCAGTGATAGATTTTTTAGAATTTTTTTAATCACTAAAAGCAAATTGCGTGTCCTCCAAATTCAAGTTTTGAGTGCCGCCATTTTGTTTCCGGGTGGACTATGTTAGCCATTTTGTAATACGGCAAAGATACATTATTTCTGGATGAATTTGGAAATAATCAGACCTTTTCCACCAGTGATTGATTTTTTAGAATTTTTTCAATCACTAAAAGCAAATTGCGTTTCCTCCAAATTCAAGTTTTGAGTGCCGCCATTTTGTTTCCGGGTGGACTATGGTAGCCATTTTTTAATACGGCAAAGATACATCAATTCTGGATGAATTTGGAAATAATCAGACCTTTTCCACCAGTGATTGATTTTTTAGAATTTTTTCAATCACTAAAAGCAAATTGCGTTTCCTCCAAATTCAAGTTTTGAGTGCCGCCATTTTGTTTCCGGGTGGACTATGGTAGCCATTTTTTAATACGGCAAAGATACATCAATTCTGGATGAATTTGGAAATAATCAGACCTTTTCCACCAGTGATTGATTTTTTAGAATTTTTTCAATCACTAAAAGCAAATTGCGTTTCCTCCAAATTCAAGTTTTGAGTGCCGCCATTTTGTTTCCGGGTGGACTATGGTAGCCATTTTTTAATACGGCAAAGATACATCAATTCTGGATGAATTTGGAAATAATCAGACCTTTTCCACCAGTGATTGATTTTTTAGAATTTTTTCAATCACTAAAAGCAAATTGCGTTTCCTCCAAATTCAAGTTTTGAGTGCCGCCATTTTGTTTCCAGGTGGACTATGTTAGCCATTTTGTAATACGGCAAAGATACATTATTTCTGGATGAATTTGGAAATAATCAGACCTTTTCCACCAGTGATAGATTTTTTAGAATTTTTTTAATCACCAAAAGCAAATTGCGTTTTCTCCAAATTCAAGTTTTGAGTGTCGCCATTTTGTTTCCAGGTGGACTATGTTAGCCATTTTTTAACACGACAACGATACATTATTTCTGGATGAATTTGGAAATAATCAGACCTTTTCCACCAGTTATAAATTTTTTAGAATTTTTTTAATCACTAAAAGCAAATTGCGTTTTTCCAAATTCAAGTTTTGAGTGCCGCCATTTTGTTTCCAGGTGGACTATGGTAGCCATTTTTTAACACGGCAAAGATACATTATTTCTGGATGAAATTGGAAATAATCAGACCTTTTCCACCAGTGATTGATTTTTTAGAATTTTTTCAATCACTAAAAGCAAATTGCGTTTCCTCCAAATTCAAGTTTTGAGTGCCGCCATTTTGTTTCCAGGTGGACTATGTTAGCCATTTTTTAACACGACAACGATACATTATTTCTGGATGAATTTGGAAATAATCAGACCTTTTCCACCAGTTATAAATTTTTTAGAATTTTTTTAATCACTAAAAGCAAATTGCGTTTTTCCAAATTCAAGTTTTGAGTGCCGCCATTTTGTTTCCAGGTGGACTATGGTAGCCATTTTTTAACACGGCAAAGATACATTATTTCTGGATGAATTTGGAAATATTCAGACCTTTTCCACCAGTGATAGATTTTTTAGAATTTTTTTAATCACTAAAAGCAAATTGCGTTTCCTCCAAATTCAAGTTTTGAGTGTCGCCATTTTGTTTCCTGTTGGACTACAGCAACTATTTTTAATATGGCAAAAATTCCACGTAAATATTTATTACCTGAAAAAAAAAAATCATAGGTGGAGTTAACAAAACGCTTTAATAAAATTTAGTTTATTAAATAACAATTATAGTTAAATTATACAAGCAAAATATTTAAAATACTATATATAAATAAATGACTCGAGGCAACTCATTTATAACTGGCGATTTTATAAATGAAAAGCCGCCACACGCAAACATTCATCATTTTCAAAACCTCAAAAATAAAAAGTAAAGGGTGTGTGTGTGTGTGGTTAACTAAACAAAAGAGTAGTAGGTATTAGTAATATAAACAAATTAAAAAAATGGTCCCCCATAAAGCCAATTCAATACAGAGCTTGTGTTTCTGTAAAAAAAAAAAACGAAGTACAAACTAAACTAAATATTCTTTTACAAAATATATAAATCACAATTCAATTCCGAAAAACTATTAAAATTCGATTTTGCTAAATATGGCATCTATCAACAATTTACGTACATAATTTAAAATGAAAGTAAATATCGGAACATTTACAATGAAGAGAGTGGGTGCGCAATGTTTCGTTTAAAATAAATTTAGAGGCAACACTGTATGTGTGGTTGTGTAAGAGAATTCAATGATGAATCTTATCCATGGTTTTTTCATTTTTTTCTAATAACAGTGCAAAATTCACCTTTCGCATTTCGTGCGCGCGTGCGCGCGACACTCGAAACTGGCGATTTTCGAGCGGTGCGCGCGCACGCGCGGAAACCTATTCAAGTTTTACATTTACAAATATAAAAATACGCATAATATTTCTAAATTGTCAGTCAGTTAGAATGGAATAGTTAGTTTTGGGAGTCTTTTAAAAATAAACGCAGACTCTCGAAGTGTATTGTTAGAGCTATTTTTTTTAAAGCCGGAACGGCTCTTTCGTGGTCGTTGGCTTTTTGGTTTGCCCCGTCGCCGTGTCCGAAGCACCTGATGGTTTCCTAAGTAGACGAGATGCGGCCGTTTGAACGCCGGGCGGCACGGGGGTGTTCGATCCAGACGGGGTGCGGGTTCTACATGGGAAAACGATCAAATTTACACTACATTTAAGCAAATTATTCACAAGCTTTGACTATGGATTACGACAGATCGACCGGATGTTAATTTGTTTGTAATTGTGGCCGAACTGTTTTATTTTTTTATTAAATTTTTAGTAATGTCCAACCGGATAGTATCGTAATTATTTTTTTTAAATTTTTTATTAAATTTTTAGTAATGTATTAATTCGAGTGTTATTTTTTTTTAGAGATCAGTGGCGGTTCGTAAACAACAACTGTTTTCTTCCACAGCCTACTTGTTGAAGTTTCACGAGCCGCCCGAAATTTTGCACCGTTTCGTACTCAAGGTCATCATAGTCAATGCCGTCGGTAAAAATTCAAGTGTATTAGAATTTTAGTTACCTAGATGCGGTTCTCAGTATCGGAGCATTAGAAGTAGTCACATTCCTTGTCTTGGTAGTGGGCCTGGTTAAAATCGAGCACATGCTGTAGTTATTCATGTTATTTTCATTAATGTTGAACGGAATCACAACACGCAAAAAAAAAACACAAAATCAGAACGAAAAACACATGCAGTCAAGAAAAATCATATTATTAGTATTGGAAGGTCGTTAATGTTGGTAATGGATTTGCAATTCTTTTCTTTAACATTCGAATGTTTTTGGCTATCCCAAAGTTTCATTACTATCTGTTACATTATAAACATTCACGACCATCCAACATTTTGGCGACATGTAAACTTTACCTAGTAACTATAGGTATTCTGGTTTTGCTAGCCGAAGATTTCGAACTGGTTAGTTGTAAAGAGAAAATTAGTATCAACAACACAAACAGTAATATACACAAGACCAAAGTCAAACGGATTTTGGATTCCAAGAAAATCTAATTTTTGTAAGTCACACGAATATTTTTAGATATTTAAAGTTACATGGTGAAATTGGTGACTAAAAAAATTTTGATTCTAAAAATATCTGTATCAAATAAGTACAAAAAATATTTACATGATTATCAATACAAAACAAAAATCCGAAATCTTGATATACAAACTTTCAAGAATGACTCAAAATTCATCCGAGATTAGAATTCTGTAAAAATCCACAAACACCCCATCACTAGATTTTGAGATAATTCCACGTGAACAAAGCGCAAAGTGAGAAATTTTAATTATTTTCACCATTTAAAAAAAAAATATTAAACCAACTGCCAACGACTTGAAACTTTCCAAAATTACTCAACATTCATCCGAGATTAGGATTCTGTAAAAATCCACAAACACTCCATCACTAGATTTTGAGATAATTCCACGTGAACAAAGCGCAAAGTGAAAAAAATTAATTATTTTCACCATTAAAAAAAAAATACTAAAACAACTGCAAACAACTTGAAACTTTCCAAAATTACTCAAAATTCATCCGAGATTAGAATTCTGTAAAAATCCACAAACACCCCATCACTAGATTTTGAGATAATTCCACGTGAACAAAGCGCAAAGTGAAAAATTTTAATTATTTTCACCATTTAAAAAAAATACTAAAAAAACTGCCAACGACTTGAAACTTTCCAGAATTACTCAAAATTCATCCGAGATTGGGATTCTGTAAAAATCCACAAACACCCCATCACTAGATTTTGAGATAATTCCACGTGAACAAAGCGCAAAGTGAAAAATTTAATTATTTTCACCATTTAAAAAAAAATATTAAAACAACTGCCAACGACTTGAAACTTTCCAGAATTACTCAAAATTCATCCGAGATTAGGATTCTGTAAAAATCCACAAACACCCCATCACTAGATTTTGAGATAATTCCACGTGAACAAAGCGCAAAGTGAAAAAAATTAATTATTTTCACCATTCAAAAAATATATTAAAACAACTGCCAACGACTAGAAACTTTCCAGAATTACTCAAAATTCATCCGAGATTAGGATTCTGTAAAAATCCACAAACACCCCATCACTAGATTTTGAGATAATTCCACGTGAACAAAGCGCAAAGTGAAAAAAATCAATTATTTTCACCATTAAAAAAAATATATTAAAACAACTGCCAACGACTAGAAACTTTCCAGAATTACTCAAAATTCATCCGAGATTAGGATTCTGTAAAAATCCACAAACACCCCATCACTAGATTTTGAGATAATTCCACGTGAACAAAGCGCAAAGTGAAAAAAAATAATTATTTTCACCATTAAAAAAAAATATTAAAACAACTGCCAACGACTTGAAACTTTCCAGAATTACTCAAAATTCATCCGAGATTAGGATTCTGTAAAAATCCACAAACACCCCATCACTAGATTTTGAGATAATTCCACGTGAACAAAGCGCAAAGTGAAAAAAATTAATTATTTTCACCATTAAAAAAAATATATTAAAACAACTGCCAACGACTAGAAACTTTCCAGAATTACTTAAAATTCATCCGAGATTAGGATTCTGTAAAAATCCACAAACACCCCATCACTAGATTTTGAGATAATTCCACGTGAACAAAGCGCAAAGTGAAAAATTTTAATTATTTTCACCATTAAAAAAAATATATTAAAACAACTGCCAACGACTTGAAACTTTCCAGAATTACTCAAAATTCATCCGATATTAGAATTCTGTAAAAATCCACAAACACCCTATCACAAGATTTTGAGATAATTCCACGTGAACAAAGCGCAAAGTGAAAATTTTTAATTATTTTCACCATTTAAAAAAAAATATTAAAACAACTGCCAACGACTAGAAACTTTCCAGAATTACTCAAAATTCATCCGAGATTAGGATTCTGTAAAAATCCACAAACATCCCATCCCTGGATTTTGAGATAATTCCACGTGAACAAAGCGCAAAGTGAAAAAATTAAATTATTTTCACCATTAAAAAAAAAATATTAAAACAAGTGCCAACGAATTGAAACTTTCCAGAATTACTCAAAATTCATCCGAGATTAGGATTCTGTAAAAATCCACAAACACCCCATCACTAGATTTTGAGATAATTCCACGTAAACAAAGCACAAAGCGCAAAATTTTAATTATTTTAACAAAATATCGATTGACTTAAATTCATTAAAAATCTCACAGTACAAACTGTTAAAATATATTAATTGACTTAATACGATAATAATTAAGATTTTCTTGGAATTGCAATAAACTATTAAAACATATTCATCGACACATTTGATAGCAATTAAGATTTTCTCGGAATCGCAACAACAAACTTTAATCCTACAGCAAAAAAAAAAAATATTAATCATGCACAAATAGAGTGTTAATTTACCCAGAAGATAAAGAGACAGAGCAAGAACTCGAAGTCGATGGTGACTCTAATTCATAGTCACCAGAATTCCCTTTATATACAGGTATGCGAGACCTATACAAACAACACAAAACGCGTTGTAAATAACCTTTTTTTTGCCAAAATATTACATTTATATCACTTTTCATTTATCCAGATTAAATTTCAACACGCTGACCGCCGCGCGAGTCAAGTACAACTCGCACCTTGTGATTCATTTTACCCCACGTCCAACAAATTTGAAAAATCCATTAATTTCGTTTTAATCTGGTTAAATGTTAAATTAGTGTAAGAATATTAAATTAATAATTTGTTAACTTAAAATCAAAATTGTACTGTATTTTCCTTATTAATCGGTGTTCAAATCAACCAAATTCCGATTCTAACTACCCCTTAGTAAAATTTAGTTGTTTAAGATAATTTTGATTGTATTAACAAACCTAATGTAAAAAGCTAAAAGTCGTCGTTTTGATTTAAGCGCCACGGTTCTTTTTTCCTGCAAGAACAAGAAAGCTGTAGGAAAGAAAGAAAAATTACCCCAAAAAAAAAACCGTAACCCAAAAAGTAACATTAGAAAATCTTCCCAAAGACCGTGAACACAAGAATTTTGCTAGCGTATTACATTTCTCTAAAACAAACCGCAACCATGACTCGTATTAAATTTCTCTAAAACAATCCGTAACCATGACAATAAATAACTAGTATTCAATTTCAATTTCTGCAAAAACAATCCGTAACCATGACAACAATAACTAGTGTATTAAATTTCTGTAAAAACAATCCGTAACCATGATGAAAGTAAACGGTTAATAACTTAACTACCAAGACCAAGTCAAATGTTAGCATTTTACGATTTTGTGCTTTAGTTAATTTTTACAATGTGCAGGTGACTCTCAAACTCGTTTTCACAAAATTACCTTGGCGTTGTAAGAGTGGTTAATGCCGGTATGCTTGAGGATCTCGGAATGCCCGTCGATCTAGTAATGTTACAACGTGCTCGATTAGTTATTTCTTTTACGTAATACAGTGTGTCTAAACAAAAAAATCGCCATCAGACTCGGCTTTGCGTGGAGAAATTTTTGTATCAAGAGTGCAATCACTTAAGGCAGTCTTTGTTAATCATCCTGTTAAAAAAGTCCATTGCACTTGTAATACCTACTTTTCCCCCATGAAAATTTAACTCTGATATAGCACTATTTTGTTTAAATACACCGTGTAACTTTGTCTATAAACGATGATATTAAAGCTTCTAATAATTTCTCGAGTGATTTAAGCACATGATTTTTTTTTTATATAGATGAAAGCTTGAAGCGGTTTATTAGTTGAAATGAATTAGAAGCGGTATTACCTTCCGGTAGAGCTGACTGGTGAGATTAGACCTGTCGGTGTTCGCGGTCTGGAGAGTGACGTTCCATTCGTCACGTTCAGTTTTCTCGCCGAAGACGATGTGGTCGCAGTTCGGCCGGAAATGGGCGTTCGTCTCGGAATTCGAGATGGTGCATCATCTAAAGTTGAATAATAATAGTGCAAAAAAATAGCATCCAACTGTCCGACGTCATGATTTATAGATGCGTCCCCCAATAGCGCGACCTAATTCACCGATATCGCTGCAATATGTATTTAAACATAGTTGGCAGTGATTTTCGCCTCATATCCAACTGTCCAACGCTATGATTCACCGATTTGGCATTCCCGACGCTATTTAAACACAGTTGGTAATAATTTTCGGCATCCCCCAATAGCGCATTTAACTGTCTGACGCCGTAATTCACCGATACGGCTGTATTATGCATTCACAACACTTTTAAAACATAGTTGGCAGTGATTTTCGCCTCATATTCAACTGTCCAACGCCATGATTCACCGATTCGGCATTCCCGACGCTATTTAATCACAGTTGGTAATGATTTTCGGCGTCCCCCAATAGCGCATTTAACTGTCTGACGCCGTAATTCACCGATACGGCTGTATTATGCATTCACAACACTTTTAAAACATAGTTGGCAGTGATTTTCGCCTCATATTCAACTGTCCAACGCCATGATTCACCGATTTGGCATTCCCGACGCTGTTTAAACACAGTTGGTAATGATTTTCGGCGTCCCCCAATAGCGCATTGGACTGTCTGATGCCGTAAATCACCGATACGGCTGTATTATGCATTCACAACACTTTTTTAAACATGGTTGGCAGTGATTTTCGTCTCACATCCAACTGTCCAACGCCATGATTCACCGATTCGGCATTCCCGACGCTATTTAAACACAGTTGGTAATGATTTTCGGCGACCCACAACGGCGCGTTTAACTGTCCGACGTCAAGATTCACCGATACAGCTGTATTATGTATTGAAGATCCGTTCTAAACATAGTTGGCAGTGAATTTCGCCTGAAATACAACTGTCTGACGCCATATTTTACCGCTACAGCATTCCCGATGCTATTGAATCACAGTTGGTAATGATTTTTGGCGTCCCCCAATAGCGCATCTAACTGTCTGGCGCTGTAATTCACCGCTATGGCTGCATTATGCATTGACAAAACTTTTTAAACATTGTTGGCAGTGATTTTCGCCTCATATTCAACTGTCCAACGCCATGATTCACCTATTCGGCATTCCTGACGCTATTTAAACACAGTTGGTAATGATTTTCAGCGTCCCCCAACGGCGCATCTAACTGTCAGACGTCAAAATACACCTATACAGCTGTATTATGTATTGACGATCCTTTCTAAACATAGTTGTCAGTGATTTTCGCCTCAAATACAACTGTCTGACGCCATATTTCACCGCTACAGCATTCCCGACGCTATTTAAACACAATTGGTAATGATTTTCGGCGAACCCCATCAGCGCATCTAACTGTCCAACGCCATAATTCATCGATAAGGCTGTATTAAACATTCACAACATTTTTTAAACATGGTTGGAAGTAACTTTCGCCTCATATCCAGCTGTCCAACGCCATAATTCACCGTGACGGCATTCCCGATGCTATTTAAATGTAGTAGGTAATGATTTTCGGCGTTCCCCAACAGCGCATCTAACTGTCTGATGCCATGATTCACCGATACAGCTGTATTATGCATTTACGGCCCGTTTTGAACATGGTTGGCAGTAATTCTTGCCTCATATCCAACTGTCTGACGACATAATTCACCGCCAAGGCATTTCCGATGCTATTTAAACATGGTTGGCAGTGATTTTCGCCTTATATCAAACTGTCTGACGTCATGATTCATTGATACGACTGTTTTATCCATTCACGACGCTGTTTAAACATAGTTGGTAATGGTTTTAGGCGTCGACCAATAACGCATCTAACTGTCCGACGGCATAATTCAACGATAGGGCTGTATTAAACATTCACGACCCTTTTTAAACATGGCTGACAGTGATTTTCGCACCCCTCCCCGGTTGCATTTAACTGTCCAACGTCAAGATTCATCGATACGGTTGTATTATCCATTCCCGACGCTCTTTAAACATAGTTGGTAATGATTTTCGGCGTCCCCTTACAGCGCATCCAACTGTCCGACGCCATAATTCATCGATACGGCTGTATTAAGCATTCACGGCCCTTTTTAAACATGGCTGACAGTGATTTTCGCACCCCTCCCCGGTTGCATTTAACTGTCCAACGTCAAGATTCATCGATACGGTTGTATTATCCATTCCCGACGCTCTTTAAACATAGTTGGTAATGATTTTCGGCGTCCCCTTACAGTGCATCTAACTGTCCGACGCCATATTTCATCGATACGGCTGTATTAAACATTCACGACCATTTTTAAAAATAGTTAGCAGTAATTTTCGCACTCCTCCCCCATTGCATTCAACTGTCCAACGTCAAGATTCATCGATACGGTTGTATTATGCATTCCCGACGCTGTTTAAACATAGTTGGTAATGATTTTCGGCGTCCCCTTACAGCGCATCTAACTGTCCAACGCCATAATTCATCGATACAGCTGTATTAAGCATTCGCGACCATTTTCAAACACAGTTGGCAGTGATTTTCGTACCCGTCCCTCATCACATCCAACTGTCCGACGCCATAATTCATTGAAACGGTACTATTAAGCATTCACGGCCCTTTTTAAACATAGTTGACACTGATTTCCGTACCCCTCCCCTATTGCATCAAACTGTCCGACGTTAGGATGCATCAATACGGTTGTATCATTTATTCCCGACGCTATTTAAACGTAATTGGCAATGATTTTCGACGTCCCCCAATAGCGCATCTAACTGTCCGACGTCATAATTCATTCATACGGCTATATTAAGCATTCACGACCCTTTTTTAACACAGTTGGCACTGATTTCCGCAACCCTCCAACATTGCATCTAACTGTCCAACGTCAGGATGCATCGATACGGTTGTATTATCCATTCCCGACGCTATTTAAACGTAATTGGCAATGATTTTTAACGACCCCCAATAGCGTGTCCAACTGTCCGACGTCATAATTCATCGATACGGCTTTTTAACCATAGTTGGCACTGATTTTCGTACCCTTCCCCCATTGCAACCAACTGTCCAACATCAAGATTCAACGATACGGTTGAATTATCCATTCCCGACGCTGTTTAAACATAGCTGGTAATGATCTTCGACGTTCCCCAGTAGCGCATCTAACTGTCCGACGCCATAATTCACCGATACGGCTGTATTAATCATTCGCGACCCTTCTAAAACATAGTTGACAGTGATTTTCGCACCCCTCCCCCATTGCATCCAACTGTCCAACATCAAGATTCATCTATTCGGTTGTATTTTCTATCCCCGACGCTGTTTAAACATAGTTGGCACTGATTTCCGCACCCACCCCACATTGCATCGAACTGTCAGATGTCAGGATGCATCGATACGGTTGTTTTATCTATTCCCAACGCTATTTAAACGTAATTAGCAATGATTTTCGACGACTCCCAGTGGCGCATCTAACTGGCCAACGCCATAATTCACCGATACGGCTGCACTAATCATCCGCGACCCTTCCAAAACATAGTTGACAGTGATTTTCGCACCCCTCCCCTATTGCATCCAACTGTCCAACATCAAAATTCATCGATACAGTTATATTATACATTCCCGAGGCTATTTAAACGTAATTGGTAATGATTTTAGACGTCCTCCAATAGCGCAACTAATCGTCCGACGCCATAATTCATCGGTACGGCTGTATTAAGCATTGACAGCCCTTTTTAAACATGATTGGCAGTGATTTTCGCACCCCTCCCCCATTGCATTCAACTGTCCAACATCAAAATTCATCGATACGGTTGTTTTATCTATTCACGACGCTATTTAAACGTAATAGGTAATGATTTTCGACGTCCCCAATAGCGCATCTTATTGTCCAACGCTGGATTATGCATTCGCGACCTTTTCCAAACACGTTTGGCAGTGATTTTCGCCTCCCCTCACATCGCAACAAACTGTCCAACGTTATGATTCATCGATACGGCTGTATTATCCATCCGCGACGCTATTTAAACATAGTCGGTGTGATTTTCGGCGTCTCCCACGCAATTATCCGACGCCATACAGCCGTATTATCGATGTTTACGTTTACTTACCCGTACTATCCAAAGACAAATTAGACCCGTGCCTGGAGGGCGGTTTACTGCCGGGCCTGCTGCCCGTCCTCGACGCCGGCCTCGAATTATTCCTCGATCCTCCGGGCGTCCCGGCCATCTTGTTGTACCCCGAAGACGTGACGGTCTTCCGCGGGGTGCGGTACGACGGGCCCTCGGTGTCCGAGAGCGAGTCGGGCGTTCCGACGGAGAGGTTCGACTTGGAATTTCTCGGCAGGCTGCTACCCGCCATCGGCACGGACTTCGCGGTCCTCTCCCTCACCTGTTAGAAACACGTCCGAGGTTATCTCACCGGCTCGGAATGGGCCAAGAATTAAATCGCAAAACTTAATACTGAACTTAAAACGGACTTACCATCTTTTTACTTACTTACTTAAACCGATTGGAATTAATGAGTGATATTGTTAGATTGTTTTGTTAAAATTTAATTGACTTGACCCGCTTGCCCTGCAATTGCGTTGGGGGGAAGCTAAAGCTAGCAGGGTTAATAAGAACGATTTTTAATTTGGGCGTAAAACAATCGTTAAAGTATCAGAGTAACGATTGTGAACCTTTCCATCACTGTTGGAGAGTAAGGTTTTTTTTAACCGTTAACTGCAGTTGTGTTACATGCTATTACTCGATGAATTTGGGAATTTGATTCTATTTTAACAGGATGGTGTCGCCGCTTTTGCGATGAAAGAATCTAAACTTTCTAATTTCTCAGCGGACGCCTTCAGGTAAAAATTTGCAAACATAGGGCTTAGATTTAGAAGAAAAGAATGGTGTCACCGCTTGTATAGTGAGAGAAGTCCTGCATGGCATAGGAAAAAAAAGTGTCCAGCGCACCTAATTGTTAGCAAGTTCACTAGATGTCGCCACATGTGTCTTATTTCTCGGCGAATGCCTGCCGGTGAAAGTTTGCAATCATAGGGCTTAGTAGACTTAGAAAAGCAGAATGGTGTCACCGATCATATGGTGAGAGAATTCCTGTATGACACAGGAAAAATGTGTCCAGCGCGCCTAATTCTTAGTAGGTTCACTAAATGTCGCCATATGTGTCTTATTTCTCGGCGGACGCCTGCAGGTAGAAGTCTGCAAACATAGGGCTAAGACTTAGAGAAACAGGATGGTGTCACCGATCATATGGTGAGAGAATTCCTGTATGACACTGGAAAAATGTGTCCAGCGCGCCTAATTCTTAGTAGGTTCACTAAATGTCGCCATATGTGTCTTATTTCTCGACGGACGCCTGCAGGTAGAAGTCTGCAAACATAGGGCTAAGACTTAGAGAAACAGGATGGTGTCAGCGCTCGTATGGTGGAAGAATTCCTATAGGACGTAGGAAAAATGTGTCCAGCGCTCCTAATTGTTAACAAGTTCACTAGATGTCGCAACAAGTGCCTTTTTTTTCGTCTGCGGACGCCTACAGGTAGAAAGAAGTCTGCAAACATTGGGTTTAGAGCTGAAGATTAATGAGAGTCCTAAGAGAAATGCTTTCGGTGCGTCTAAACACTCATGTCCAGCATTTATTTTCATGAAGGAACCCGAAGACTGACTGACAAAGACTCGAAATCAGGCCATTATTAATTCACGTGTTAACAAAAACTGCAAAAGCAATTCTTTCAAATAATTTCCAGGGCAAGCGTTTCATCGAAATATATTAATCAAAAAGCTGTACATAATTGACTTAAAAAAAATAATTTATATTAAGTTTTGATAATCGTGTAATACATTACCCTTCTCTCACTTGTAATACATACCAAAGGCACTTGTGATAGGTACAATAACTTGTGGTGATCTTTTTCTGGACCATACATGGCAACTGCACAATCAATCAATCAATCATGATAATACCGTGAAAATACTCAATAAGACAGTAAAAAAAAAATTATTCGCGTTACGGTTATTGAGTACCTTTTCTGGCAACACGGGGTCATTCATACGGAGAAAATATTTTTATGAGACCAAATTGTTCGTATCTACTGTTCGCCGTAAACGTGTGGATGAAATAATTTTTGTACAAGTTTTTGGAAAAAAAAAAAAACTCTGTGATGATTGATGAATTGCAGAGATTTGCGTGTGACTGTACTTAAAATGAGAAGACGTTTAAAAATTGGTGCAAACTCACGACACACCGCAACATGCAAACCGCACTCTAAGGCACACACATACCAGTAAGTATATCAGCTGATCTTAAAAAATGAATATTTTGGATAATAAATAACAATCTTTATTTGATTAAAAATATTGTGGCAAAAAATAATTATTATTAAAATTTCCAAATCCATTCAGAAATGTGGTATTTCCGATTTCCCATCAAAACGGTTGACATATCTAAGCTGAAAACAAAACCACAACGCCTTAAACTTAAACTTGAAAAAAAGAAAATTGCATTCAACGATTAGAAAATTTGTGCAGAACTAAAATATTGAGGAATTAACTTGAAAGTTTCCAAATCCATTCAGAAATATTGTGTTTCTGATTTCTCATCAAAACAATTGACGTATCTAAGCGAGAAACAAAACCACAACGCCTTTAACTTAAACTTGAAAAAACAGAAATTGCGTTCAAGAATTAGAAAAATTGTGCAGAACTAAAAAATTGAAGAATTAACTTGAAAGTTTCCAAATCCTTTCAGAAATATTGTGTTTTTGATTTCTCATCAAAACAATTGACGTATCTAAGGCGGAAACAAAACCACAACGCCTTAAACTTAAACTTGAAAAAAACGGAAATTTCATTCAAGAATTAGAAAAATTGTGTAGAACTAAAAAATTGAAGAATTAACTTGAAAGTTTCCAAATCCTTTCAGAAATATTGTGTTTTTGATTTCTCATCAAAACAATTGACGTATCTAAGGCGGAAACAAAACCACAACGCCTTAAACTTAAACTTGAAAAAAACGGAAATTTCATTCAAGAATTAGAAAAATTGCGCAGAACTAAAAAATTGAGGAATTAACTTGAAAGTTTCCAAATCCATTCGGAAATATTGTGTTTCTGATTTTTCATCAAAACAATTGACATATCTAAGCGAGAAACAAAACCACAACGCCTTAAACTCAAACATGAAAAAAAACGGAAATTGCGTTCAAGAATTAGAAAAATTGTGCAGAACTAAAAAATTGAGGAATTAACTTGAAAGTTTCCAAATCCATTCAGAAATGTTGTGTTTCGGATTTCTCATCAAAACAATTGAAATATCTAAGCGAGAAACAAAACCACAACGCATTAAACTTAAACTTGAAAAAAATGGAAATTGCGTTCAATGATTAGAAAATTTGTGCAGAACTAAAAAAATTGAGGAATTAACTTCAAAGTTTCAAAATCCATTTAGAAATATTGTGTTTCTGATTGCTCATCAAAACAATTGACATATCTAAGTGGGAAACAAAACCACAACGCCTTAAACTTAAACTTAAAAAAATGGAAATTGCATTCAAAAATTAGAAAAATTGTGCAGAACTAAAAAATTAAGGAATTAACTTGAAAGTTTCCAAATCCATTCAGAAATATTGTGTTTCTGATTTCTCATCAAAACAATTGACATATCTAAGCGAGAAAGAAAACCACAACGCCTTAAACTTGAAAAAACAAAAATTGCATTCAAGAATTTAAAAAAATTGTGCAGAACTAAAAATTAGAGGAATTAACTTGAAAGTTTCCAAATCCTTTCAGAAATATTGTGTTTCTGATTTCTCATCAAAACAATTGACCTATCTGAGCGAGAAACAAAACCACAACGCCTTAAACTTAAACTTGAAAAAACGGAAATTGTATTCAAGAATTAAAAAAATTGTGCAGAACTAAAAATTAGAGGAATTAACTTGAAAGTTTCCAAATCCATTCAGAAATATTGTGTTTCTGATTTCTCATCAAAACAATTGACATATCTGAGCGAGAAACAAAACCACAACGTCTTAAACTTAAACTTGAAAAAACGAAAATTGCATTCAAGAATTAGAAAATTTGTGTAGAACTAAAAAACTGAGGAATTAACTTGAAAATTTCCAAATCCTTTCAGAAATATTGTGTTTCTGATTTCTCATCAAAACAATTGATATATCTAAGCGAGAAACAAAACCACAACGCATTAAACTTAAACTTGAAAAAAACGGAAATTGCATTCGATGATTAGAAAATTTGTGCAGAACTAAAAAAATTGAGGAATTAACTTCAAAGTTTCAAAATCCATTTAGAAATATTGTGTTTCTGATTGCTCATCAAAACAATTGACATATCCAAGCGAGAAACAAAACCACAACACCTTAAACTTAAACTGAAAAAAAGGGGAATTGCATTCAGGAATTAGAAAAATTGTGCAGAACTTAAAAATTGAAGAATTAACTTGAAAGTTTCCAAATCCATTCAGAAATATTGTGTTTCTGATTTCCCATCAAAACAATTGACATATCTAAGCTGGAAACAAAACCACAACACCTTAAACTCAAACTTGAAAAAACGGAAATTGCATTCAAGAATTAGAAAATTTGTGCAGAACTTAAAAATAGAGGAATTCACTTGAAAGTTCTCAAATACATTCAGAAATATTGTGTTTCTGATTTCTCATCAAAACAATTGACATATCCAAGCGAGAAACAAAACCACAACACCTTAAACTTAAACTGAAAAAAAGGGGAATTGCATTCAGGAATTAGAAAAATTGTGCAGAACTTAAAAATTGAAGAATTAACTTGAAAGTTTCCAAATCCATTCAGAAATATTGTGTTTCTGATTTCCCATCAAAACAATTGACGTATCCAAGCGAGAAACAAAACCACAACGCCTTAAACTTAAACTTGAAAAAATGGAAATTGCATTCAAGAATTAAAAAAATTGTGCAGAACTAAAAATTAGAGGAATTAACTTGAAAGTTTCCAAATCCATTCAGAAATGTTGTGTTTCTGATTTCTCATCAAAACAATTGATATATCCACGCGAGAAACAAAACCACAACGCCTTCAACTTACACTTGAAAAAATGAAAATTGCATTCAAGAATTAGAAAATTTGTGCAGAACTTAAAAATTGAGGAATTAACTTGAAAGTTTCCAAATCCTTTCAGAAATATTGTGTTTCTGATTTCTCATCAAAACAGTTGATATATCTAAGCGAGAAACAAAACCACAACGCCTTCAACTTAAACTTGAAAAAATGGAAATTGCATTCAACGATTATAAAATTTGTGCAGAACTAAAAATTTGAGGAATTAAGTTGAAATTTTCCAAATCCATTCAGAAATATTGTATTTCTGATTTCTTGTCAAAACATTAAAATAAAAGTCATTTAAATTTTTTTGACGATTAAATTTTAATTAACATGTGTGCCGTACAAACAAACTTCATTTATAATTGTAATCTTTAAATAAATGTAACTGGCCTTTACAATACCTTTCACAAATTTAAAGCCACAAAATTTAATTGAAGTTAACGCGACACATCTTAAATTCTAAGAAATCCAATATTAATGTTTTAAGATCAACCTTAAAGTAAATTTGTAAAAATATTATTACAGTTGAAAATTATTCTACTCTACTATTATTAATTTATTGACCATTATTAAACTGAATTATCTGTAAAATCTTCAACTGTGAAACATTCTTACAAACCCCTGAAAAAAAAAAATAAAAATAAACAACGACACGACATCAATGAAGAGCCACACCAAAAAAAAAACAAAAAAATCAACAACAAACAAACACATGAAGAAAGTCCAAGTTGTTATGTTTATAGTGTATATTACCCAGTGACAAGAATAAGGATTCGTGTGAGCCATGTGCACGGTGGGGCTGGAGGTAGAACCCACATGCATGGGGTATGCATTGCCCACCTCTCCGCGGGCCCTCAGTTGCTCGAAAATGGGCATCAACTCCGCCAAGTGCTCTTCAGCTGCATACATATCCTCATTGTCAGAATATTTACCAAAATCATAAACCATTAACTAATTTTGTTTTCGTAATTCCGAAAATTTGAGCCAAAATCATATTTTTTTTTGTAATTACGAAAATTTGAGCCAAAATAATTTTTTTTTTTTGTAATTCCCAATATCGGGGGGGACACAAGTATTAGATTACTATAAAAATATTTAGTCGTAACTTAGAAAATAAAAAATAAAAAGGAGGTTGAAAGTTGTGTACTGAGAGAATGAAGAGGAAAAAAAAACATAAAGCCTCCGAAATAAAACGATGAATGACGGCATGCACATGATTTAAAAACAAAATAAAAAAAAACAACAAAATTTTGTACAAAAATAATTTGGATGATGTAAACGAATTAAGCAATTTGGTGAATGTATTTTACATTTTTTGTGTGTCTAAATCTCGATAACGAAAACTTTCTGTTTTCATGTAACGGTATGTCGCTTTAACTTAAGTTATTAAAAAGTCCTAATTCAAGATCTATCATGGAGCTTTGTTTACTTTAAAAAGACCCAAGATATTATAAGTAAAAGATAAAGTTGTTTCCAAACACGTTGAAAAATTATTTACTTAAGAAAAAAAACAGTTTTTTTTTTATTAAGAAATAGAAAGTTTATTTTTTTAAGGAAGAAACCGGATTTTTCCAAGAAAAAAAAACAGTAAAGCAGTAAATATGTTCTTCAATCTCTAATTTCCTTAAGAAAATAAACAGTAAAGCAAAAATCGTTTTTTTCAATCTTCAATTCAATCCTTAAGAAAAAAAAAACAGTAAAGCAATAAAAATGTTTTTCAATCTCTAATTTCCCTAAGAAAAATTAACAGCAAAGCAAAAAATCGTTGTTTCAATCTTTAATTTACTTAAGAAAAAACAGTAAAACAATAAATCGGTTTTTCAATATCTAATCTCCTTAAGAAAAAAAAAAACAGCAAAGCAATAAATCGTTTTTTTAAATCTATAATTTCTTTAAAAAAAACATCAAAGCAAGAAAACGGGTTGTTGTTTTAATCTATAATTTCCCCAAGAAGAAAAAACAGTAAAACAAAAAATCGTTCATTTTCCATCTCTAATTTAAACAGCAAAGCAAGAAATCTTTTTTTTCAATCTTCAATTTCCCCAAGAAACAAAGCATGAAACCAACAAAAAAAGAGTTTTTGTTTCAATCTCTAATTTCTTTAAGAATAAAAAACAGCAAAACAAAAAATCGTTTTTTTAAAATCTTTAATTTCCTCAAGAAAAAAAAAACAGCAAAGAACTAAATCATTGTCTTTTTTAATCTCTAATTTAATTTCCTTAAGAAAAAATCTCTAATTTAATTTCCTTAAGAAAAAACGTCAAAGGAAAAAAACGGGTTTTTGTTTCAATCTCTAATTTTTTAAGAAAAAAAAACCAGAAAAGTAAAAAGTCGTTTTTTTCAATCTTCAATTTTCTTAAAAGAAAAAAACAACAAAGCAATAAATCGTTGTTTTTCCAATCTTCAATTTCTTTAAGAAAAAAAAAACCGAAGCACAAAATCGTTGTTTTTTTTAATCTCCAATTTCCTTAAGAAAAAAAAAAACATAAAAACAAAAACGTAACTTAAGTTTTTATTGACAAACACATCCGCAACAAATTTTGCATTTTACGTATTGTTTGTATATTGTGGCAGACGTAAAATAAATGAAATGAAAAAAAAAACGGGTTTTTGCTTCAATCTACAATTTCCCCAAGAAGAAAAAACAGCAAAACAAAAAAAGTTTTTGTTTCAATCTCTAATTTCTTTAAAAAAAAAAACAGAAAAGCAAAAAATCGTTTTTTTTTCAATCTCTAATTTCATTAAGAAAAAAAAACAGCAAAGCAATAAACAGAGTTGTTTTTTTTAATCTCTAATTTTCTTAAGAAAAACAAACATCAAAGCCAAAAAAACGGGTTTTTGTTTCAATCTCTAATTTCTTTAAGAAAAAAAAAACAGCAAAGCAAAAAATCATCTTTTTTTCAATCTTCAATTTCTTTAAGAAAAAAAAATAGTGAAGCAATAAATCGTTCTTTTTTAAATCTCTACTTTCCTTAAGAAAACAGCATCAAACCAAAAAACGGGTTTTTGTTTCAATCTCTAATTTCTTAAAAAAAAAAACGACAAAGCAAAAAAATCTTTTTTTTTATCTCTAATTTCCGTAAGAAAAAAAACAAAAAAGCAAGAAATCGTTGATTTCTTAAATTTTTGAATCAATCTTAATTTTTTTAAGACAAAAAACAGAAAAGCAAAACATTTGTATTTCAATCTTTAATTTATTAAGAAAAAAAACAGCAAAGCAATAGAGTTGTTTTTTTTAATCTCTTAATTTCCTTAGGAAAAAAAACATCAAAGCAAAAAAAAACGGAGTTTTGTTTCAATCTCTAATTTCTTTAAGAAAAAAAAAATCAAAGCAAAAAACGGGTTTTTGTTACAATCTCTAATTTCTTTAAGAAAAACAACAGCAAAGCAAAAAATCATTTTTTTCAATCTTCAATTTTCTTAAGAAAAAAATACAGCAAAGCAATAAATAGTTCTTTTTTTTAATCTCTAATTTCCTTAAGAAAAAAAAACATCAAAGCAAAAAAAACGGGTTTTTCTTTCAATCTGAAATTTCTTTAAGAATAAAAACAGAAAAGCAAAAAATCGTTTTTTTTTCAATTTCTAATTTCCGTAAGAAAAAAAAAACAGAAAAGCAAAAAATCGTTGTTTTTTTTAAATCTCTAATTTCCTTAAGAAAAAAAACATCAAAGCAAAAAAAACGGAGTTTTGTTTCAATCTCTAATTTCTTTAAGAAAAAAAAAAACAGCAAAGCAAAAAATCGTTGTTCTTTTTTAATCTCTAATTTCCTTAAGAAAAAAAAATATCAAAGCAAAAAAACGGAGTTTTGTTTCAATCTCCAATTTCTTTAAGAAAAAAAAACAGCAAAGCAAAAAATCGTATTTTTTAATCTCCGATTTCCCTAGGAAAAAAAACAGCAAAGCAAAAAATCGGTTTGTTTTTAATCTTCAATTTTCTTAAGAAAAAAAAACAGCAAAGCAATAAATCATTGTTTTTTTTAATCTCTAATTTCCTTAAGAAAAGAAAAACATCAAAGCCAAAAAACGGGTTTTTGTTTTAATCTCTAATTTCTTTAAGAAAAAAAAAGAGCAAAGCAAAAAATTGTTTTTTCAATCTTCAATTTCCATAAGAAAAAAAAAACAGCAAAGCAAAAAAAACGGGTTTTTGTTTCAATCTCTAATTTCTTTTGTTTTTGTTTTCTAATTTCTTTAAGAAAATAAAAACATCAAAGCAAAAAATCGGTTTGTTTTCATTGACTAATTTCCGTAAGAAAAAAAAACAGCAAAGCAATAAATTGTTTTTTTTTCCATCTCTAATTTCCTTAAAAGAAAAAGAACAGTAAAGCAAAAATCGTTTTTTTTTCATTTTTAATTTCCTTAAGAAAAAATCGTTGTTTTTTTTTCAATCTCTGATTTCCTCAAGAAAAAAAAAACAGCAAAGCAATAAATCGTTTTTTTCCATCTGTAATTTCCTTAAAAGAAAAAGAACAGTAAAGCAAAAATAGTTTTTTTTCATCTTTCATTTCCTCAAGAAAAAATAGCAAAGTAAAAAATCGTTGTTTTTTTTCAATCTCTAATTTCCTTAAGAAAAAAACAGGAAAGCAAAAAATCGTGTTTTTTTTCAATCTACAATTTCCTTATAAAAAAAACAGCAAAGCAAAAAGCTTCTTTTTGTTTCAATCTCTAATTTCTTTAGGAATAAAACAGCAAAGCAAAAAATCGTTTTTTTCAATCTTCAATTTCCGTAAGAAAAAAAAAACAGCAAAGCAAAAAAACTGCTTTTTGTTTCAATCTCTAATTTCTTCAACAAAAAAAAAAAAACTGCAAAGCAATAAATCTGTTTTCAACATGTTTGAAAAAGTTTCTAGAAAAGATAGTTCTTGTAATAATTGTTTTTTACAATTCACGTTCCAAAGAATAAATTTAAATTTTCATATTTAATTCATCTGCAACAAATTAAGAGTATTTTCAATTTTGATTATGAGTTTTAAATTTAATACTGGAGGTGTTTACTTCACTGCACATTTTGAATACAATTTGGAAACAAGACATGATACTACTGTTTGCTATTAATTTAGTTTAGTTTAGTTTATTTAATAAACACTTGACCACAATTTGTGGATTATTACTCCTTCGCTCTTAGTTTGAGAAAGTCTATCGGGCAGAAACAGCAAATTTGTAGAGGCGAAACAATGTTATTTATTGTGGCTTATGTTTTTAATTTAGATTGTACATTTTCAAAAAACTTTGGTGGCAAGCTTTAAATTAATCAACAAATTTCATATAAACAAAAAAAAAACGTCATTGTGGCTTATTTCCAGATAAATACATTTTTAACAAACTCACTTGTTGCAGAAGCATTCAATAAATTTAAATTTATTTCCAGACAACATGTTTTTAATTTAGACTGTACATTTTCAAAATAATCTTACGACTTTGTTATATTCTATAATCACAAGCTTCAAATTAATAAATTTCACATAACCAAACAAAACATGACATACGTCAAACTCCAGTTTTCGTTATCGTTTAGACACACCGCATAAGAAAAATGAACAAAGCTAAATATTTTACATGTAATCTAAACATCTGTATAAAAACAAAATAACATATTTCATTTATTTTTTCGGGGGGTGTGGGGGAGAGTCGTTGTGTTGTGGGAGGGGAGGATTTCGTGATAGAGAAAATGTCACTGTCCATATTTCTATATATATATATCTCCTGAGGCGTTCCGTTTAAGAATTGTTCACACGTTTGTTTGGTTCATACTGTACCTGTTTCGGGGATTTTTTTTTGAGGGGGGCCCACCTTAATAAAACTGTACACAAATAAAAAAAACTAGAGCATGCATTAAAAAAAAAACTTACTTATATAGGATGCAATCCGGTTTGTGCAAGAATAAAAAGCCGTCTCAAATGCGCCCAACTAAGTGCATAACTATTTAGCGTAATGCGAGTAGGACTTAAACTTAACATCTGTACCACATATTATATTTCATGTATTTCGGGTGAAATTTCGAATTTAAACACGTGCTAAGTTACACCATCGGTTTTTAAAATTAAAATTTAAAATTACAGCAAAATTGTAAGTGAAAAAAGAGCATAAATTATTGTTTCTCATGATGACAACTGTAGACCGGTTTCTGGCTACTGAGCGTCATCAGTTGATGGGAACATGTTTTACTATGAGTCTTGAGCAACTCAGCGGTTTTAAAATAGTAGAAAGGTTTGCAGCGCCATCTAGTAGTTGATCAACTTGATAAAACAGTCAAAATGCCCCTGTCCTTAGATTTTTGAATTTACTCGGTAAGAGGGTTTTGGAGTGTACAAATAGAATCCCAATGGTCAATGGGTCGAGAATCTCCTCCGCCCTCTCTAGGGGTTAAAAGATGTTTTTTTAAACATTTTTTTACTGACAAACAGTGGATGAAAAATTCTGAAAAAAATCACAAAAATAGTTACCTATTTGACCATTTTTGTCCAAGATCATTTAGACCCTAAAAAAATTCTAAAAACTTTTGTAACCGATTTTTAAACTACATTGCCTCATGTGACCCGGTTTTTCACATTTGCCTCATATTGACTTAAAAATCTACAAAAATATGTATCAAATCCAACACAGGATGAAAGATGAACGCCGGACAGGACAGAGAAACATGAGTGGATAATCCAGATGAGCAGAAACTCGTAAAAATCGCGTTGGACAGGGCGAAAAAATAAAAACCAAGTATCGTACATGATAAAAAAATAAAAACGAGCATTGTTGAGAAGGAAAAAGCGACTAAAATCGCGTTGGAGAGAGCCAAAAATAAAAAGCAAGTATCGTACATGATAAAAAAAAATAAAAACGAGCATCACTGAGAACCAAAAGTAGACTAAAATCGCGAGGGTTACAGCGAAGAATAAAAAGCAATACGGTACACACGATAAAAAAATAAAAACTAGCATTTTTGAAGACGAAAAATAAATAAAAATCGCGTTGGACACAAAGGGAACTTAAAACCAAGTATCGTATATGATAAGAAAATAAAAACGAGCATTGTTGAGAACCAAAAATAGACTAAAATCGCGTTGGACAGGGCGAAAAATAAAAAGCAAGTACCGTACATAATAACAAAAAATAAAAACCAGCTTTTTTGAGGACGAAAAATTAACAATAATCGCGTTGGACACAGAGAGAAATTAAAACCAACTATCATACATGATAAAAAATAATAAAAGCGAGCATTGTTGAGAAGGAAAAATTAACAAAAATTGCCTTTAACAGTGCGAAAAATAAAAACCAAGTATCGTACATGATAAAAAAATAAAAACCAACATCGCCGAGAACGAAAAATAGACTAAAATCGCGTTGGATACAGCGAAAAATAAAAAGTAAGTACCGTACATAATGAAACAAATAAAAACCAGCTTTTTTGAGGACGAAAAATAAACAAAAATCGCGTTGGACACAGAGAAAAATTAAAATCAAGTATATTACATGATAAAAAAATTAAAACGAGCATCGTAGAGAACCAAAAATAGACTAAAATCGCGTTGGACAGACCAAAAAATAAAAATCAAGTACCGTACATAGTAAAAAAAATAAAAACCAGCTTTTTTGAGGACGAAAAATAATCAAAAATCGCGTTGGACAGATCGAAAAATAAAAACCAAGTATCGCGCTTGGTAAAAAAATAAAAACGAGTATTGTTGAGAAGGAAAAATTAACAAAAATCGCCTTAGACAGAGCGAAAAATAAAAACCAAGTATCGTACATGATAAAAAAATAAAAGCCAACATTGCTGAGAATGAAAACTGGAATAAAATCCCGTTGGATACAACGAAAAATAAAAAGCAAGTACCGTACATAATGAAAAAAATTAAAACCAGCTTTTTTGAGGACGAAAAATAAACAAAAATCGCGTTGGACACAGAGGGAAATTAAAACCAAGTATCGAACATGATAAAAAAAATAAAAACGAGCATTGTTAAGAAGGAAAAATAAACAAAAATTGCGTTGAACAGAGCGAAAAATAAAAACCAAGTACCGTACATGATAAAAAAATAAAAACGAGCATCGTTGAGAACGAAAAATAGACTAAAATCGCGTTGGACAGACCAAAAAATAAAAATCAAGTACCGTACATAGTAAAAAAAATAAAAACCAGCTTTTTTGAGGACAAAAAATAAACAAAAATCGCGTTGGACACAGAGGGAAATTAAAACCAAGTATCGAACATGATAAAAAAAATAAAAACGAGCATTGTTAAGAAGGAAAAATAAACAAAAATTGCGTTGAACAGAGCGAAAAATAAAAACCAAGTACCGTACATGATAAAAAAATAAAAACGAGCATCGTTGAGAACGAAAAATAGACTAAAATCGCGTTGGACAGAGCGATAAATAAAAAGCAAGTACCTTACATGATAAAAAAAATAAAAACCAGCTTTTTTGAGGACGAAAAATAAACAAAAATCGCGTTGGACACTGAGAAAAATTAAAATCAAGTATCATACATGATAAAAAAATAAAAACGAGCATTGTTGAGAAGTAAAAATAAACAAAAATCGCGTTGGACAGATCGAAAAATGAAAACCAAGCATCGTGCATGATAAAAAAATAAAAAACGAGCATTGATGAGAAGGAAAAATTAACAAAAATAGCGTTGGACACAACTAAAAATTAAAAACAAGCATCATGTACGGCCGAAAAATATAAAGTATTATGCATCAAGAAATCACACTGCGGCATCTTGAAAAATCGATTTTTAAAGTTTTTTAGGGGTTTTTTACCATTACCCATGGAATGATTATTATTTTATTCAGTGGTACGGCCACGCCGATACATGTTTTCTCGTTATTTACCCCACCTGCCACGGCTCGGTAGATACACCGTAACTTACCATTACAAATTTAAAACCGGCAACAAGTTGCATGCTACTATTATCCGATAACATTGCCAATTCTTCCACAGTTGAAATTTTAATTTAATTTTGTTTTTCCTCTATTTTAGGTTTATTACAGTTTAATTACATTATGTTTTGTAAACTGGTATAATTTTGTTTAAATTATTTTTAGAGCATTTCTTATTTTTATGTATTTCTTTGTAAAAAGTTGAATACGTCAATAAATGTATTATTATTATTATTATTATTAACAAACAAATTTAGCAGCGATTACACTTACAACAAAGACAACACGATTCAAACAAAATAATGGTGTACATCAAGCGGTTTAAATTTGAAATTTCACCCTGATAATAATGCAAAGCATCTTGAACTTGGGTGCGTTTTTTTTTGTTTTTTGTTTTTGAAAATACCTTCGTGATGGGTCCAGCAGATGGTGTGCGTAAAGAACTGGCCGACGAACCCGAGGCTGTAGATGCCGATGTCTTAGGCCTGAACGCGGTCATGGTTTGTGATACCCCGTCGGCCAGGATGAATTGTTCACGGAGCTCAATGTTGGTGCGGCCCTTAGCTATATGTGCAAAAGGATACGAGAGGGGGCGGGGGAGGGGGTTTTGAAATAATAAAAAAAGAGAGTTCAAAGACGAGTGAAGTCATTAGTGGTGGTGGGGGAGAAAAGAAATTTCGTTGTTAGTAAAATGAGAGTTGTTCAAAAAGTGAGAAGATGGTGTCGAGTACAGATGGATTAAAGCAGATGGTTTTTTTTTTCGGGGGGAGGGAGTTAAGAGAGAGAAAAACAAAAAAATAACATAAGCAATATTCGTTATAGTTGTTTGGATGCCACAAGTATTTTAAGCACAATTATTAAATTATAATGTTCGAAGAAAAGATATTTAAAAAAAAAAGGAACAAATACTTGTGCATTTACAAAATAAACAGTCTAGTTAGGCCAAAAATCAATTTGCATTTAAAATTATTACAGTTGAGAACAATTTATTTAATTTAAATTACATTACATTACCAAGTTCTCATAACTTTTTTTAACTAATTTTTTTAGTGCCGTGTGAATTTAACCAATTTCGCAGGCTCGGCAGTTTAGCGAGCGATTAACAGGTGGCTCTGAGTTATTTTTCAATTTTCTAGTCATAGAGTTCGTGATTATGCCATCAGCGCTTGTTGTAAATCGAAGGTCGCGGATTTCTCCAGTTGAAAAAAAAATTAAAGCAAATGCCACAAAATTGAAACTTTTCAAAATTATTCGAAATCAATTTTATTTTACGTATTAATAAAAATCTGAAAATGGGTCATCATCGGAATTCGAGATAATCAATCCCAAACAGCGCTTGTTGTAAGTCCGAGCTCCCGCATTTTTCCAGTTGAAAAAAAAATATATAAAAACAAACGATACAAACTTGAAACTTTTGAAAATTACTCAAAATCAATTCTACTTCATGAATCGATAAAAATCTGAAAATGGGTCATCAACAGAATTCGAGATAAATCATCCCCAACCAGCGCTTGTTGTAAGTACGAGGTCCAGCATTTCATCAGTTGAAAAAAAATTATATAAAACGCGCAGAAAAATATTCCATAAAAAATCATGCTTAATGGTCGAAGTATCGCTTATTCAAAATCAATTTGGTTCTTGTAAATTCAACAATTTTCAATAAAGATGTGGATTTTTGAAGATTTTTGTTTAAATTTTTGAGCACCTGAATGAAAACATCGCAGAAAAAAATATAAAAAACGCAGACAAAATTCCATCAAAAGTCATCCTCAATAGCCGAAGGATCGCTTATTCAAAATCCATTTGATTTTTGTAAATTCAACGATTTTCAATAAAGATATGGATTTTTGAAAATTTTAGTTTTAATTTTTGAGCACCTGAATGAAAACATCGCAGAAAAAAAATAAAACGCGCAGACAAAATTCCATAAAAAATCATCCTCAATGGCCGAAGTATCGCTTATTCAAAATCAATTTGGTAAATTCAACAACTTTCAATAGAGATGTGGATTTTTGAAAATATTTGTTTTCATTTTTTGAGCACCTGAATTAAAACATCGCAGAAAAAAATATAAAACGCTCAGATAAAATTCCATAAAAAATCATCCTCAATGGCCGAAGGATCGCTTATTCAAAATCAATTTGGTTTTTGTAAATTAAACAACTTTCAATAGATATATGAATTTTTGAAGATTTTAGTTTTAATTTTTTGAGCACCTGGATGAAAACATCGCAGAAAAAAAATATAAAACGCGCAGACAAAATTCCATAAAAATCATCCTCAATGGCCGAAGTATCGCTTATTCAAAATCAATTTGGTAAATTCAACAACTTTCAATAGAGATGTGGATTTTTGAAAATTTTTGTTTTCATTTTTTGAGCACCTGAATTAAAACATCGCAGAAAAAAATATAAAACGCGCAGACAAAATTCCATAAAAAATCATCCTCAATGGCCGAAGTATCGCTTATTCAAAATCAATTTGGTTTTTGTAAATTCAACAACTTTCAATAGATATATGAATTTTTGAAAATTTTAGTTTTAATTTTTTGAGCACTTGAATGAAAACATCGCTAAAAAAAAATATAAAACGAGCAGACAAAATTCCATAAAAAATCATCCTCAATGGCCGAAGTATCGCTTATTCAAAATCAATTTGGTTTTTGTAAATTCAACGATTTTCAATAGAGATATAGATTTTTGAAAATTTCAGTTTTATTTTTTTGAGCACCTGAATGAAAACATCGCTGAAAAAAAATATAAAACGCGCAGACAAAATTCCATAAAAAATCATCCTCAATGGCCGAAGTATCGCTTATTCAAAATCAATTTGGTTTTTGTAAATTAAACAATTTTCAATGGAGATATGGATTTTTGAAAATTTTATTTTAATTTTTTGAGCACCTGAATGAAAACATCGCAGAAAAAAATATAAAACGCGCAGACAAAATTCCATAAAAAATCATCCTCAATAGCCGAAGTATCGTTTATTCAAAATCAATTAGGTTTTTGTAAATTCAACTATTTTCAATGGAGATATGGATTTTTGAAAATTTTAGTTTTAATTTTTTGAGGGGCATTAATAATTCACAAAAAAAATCTATATATCTAATTTATCTATAATTCGATGAACCTATGAATGTAAAAAAATCTAAAAAATGCAATAAAAAAAGCTTAAAAATTAATTTATTGGCCTAACTAGTAACGGAAAAATATTTCGAAAAAAAAACGACGAAATATTTCCCCGCACAAAAAAAATGAAATTATACACACACCGCCACACCACATAAGTGCTAAACGTGTGGGAAACATAATAAATCATTTCGCTAACACGAAACAGGGGAGAAACTAAAAACTAAAAAAAAATCCACTTAAAACTACGATATCTGACAACACCATATGCAAATAATAGTAATTAAAAAAAAACTACAGCTATTCTACCATGTATGTGTGTTTGTGTAGTAAAAACCATGCACCAGAACAAAAACAAAAAATTAAAATTATAATCCATCCACAAAATTAAATAAACCACATTAGGGACAGAAACGCAAAAGCGAATTTTTGTTGCATAATTTAAATTGTTATATTTAATAAAAATAAATTTTGATTACACAGAGAAAGTGTCTTCATTTAAATTCGAATTTTTGTTGCAACCGACTAAAAAAAAAATCACCATGGAAAAAAAAATGTTAATCATTTTTATGTCTAATAAAAATTCATTTCAATTACATAGAGAAAATGTCTACATGTAAAGTCAAATTTTTGTTGCGTTGCGACCGACTGAAAAATCATGACAAAAATGAATTTTTTTTTTTTTTTTATTTAAAAAAAAATATTTGAAGCAATCGCTACATTTAAATAATTAATATGACAAAGACTCATGTTGCGCAATTCACAGCCAAAAATGATTATTTTTTTTAAATTTGATAACAATTCATTTGGATCAATTTTTACATTTATTATTACAGCAAAAAAAAATATTACAAAAATTGTATCACTGGTGGAATAGGCATGAATATTTTCAAATTTATCCGGAAATAATGTATCTTTGCCATAATCCACCTGTAAACAAAATGGCGACACTCAAAACTTGAATTTAGAGAAAACGCAATTTGCATTTAGCGATTAAAAAAAATCTAAAAAATCTATCACTGGTGGAAAAGGTCTGATTATTTCCAAATTCATCCAGAAATAATGTATCTTTGCCGTATTAAAAAATGGCTACCATAGTCCACCTGGAAACAAAATGGCGGCACTCAAAACTTGAATTTGGAGTAAACGCAATTTGCTTTTAGTGATTAAAAAAATTCTAAAAAATCTATCACTGGTGGAAAAGGTCTGATTATTTCCAAATTCATCCAGAAATAATGTATCTTTGTCGTATTAAAAAATGGCTACCATAATCCACCTGGAAACAAAATGGCGGCACTCAAAACTTGAATTTAGAGAAAACGCAATTTGCATTTAGGGATTAAAAAAATTCTAAAAAATCTATCACTGGTGGAAAAGGTCTGATTATTTCCAAATTCATCCAGAAATAATGTATCTTTGCCGTATTAAAAAATGGCTACCATAGTCCACCGGGAAACAAAATGGTGACACTCAAAACATGAATTTGGAAAAAACGCAATTTGCATTTAGTGATCAAAAAAATTCTAAAAAATCCATCACTGGTGAAATAGGCGTGGATATTTTTTAATCCATCCAGAAATAATGTATCTTTATCATAATAAAAAAATTACGTTAAATTTGATAAAAAAATTAATTTGGATCTATTTCTACATTTATTGTTACAGCAAAAAAAATTACATTAAATTTGGATTAATTTCTACATTTAATGTTACAACAAAAAATGACGGTATATAATTAAGACGACTTAAACAAAGACATATGTAGCGCAATTCTCAACTAAAAATAAAATGATTTTTTTTTTTTAAATTTGATGAAAATTAATTTGGATAATTTTCTACACTTAATGTTAAAGCAAAACAAAATTACTTTAAATAATTAATATGACTCAAACAAAGACTGACAGCCATCTGAGACCAAACAAAAATAATATGTGGTTTTTTTTCCAAGCGACCAAAAATCGCCGTTGCGTTTCCATCCAAACAACAGGCAATCAAAATCCGAAACATTAATGTATTTACAATCGGATTGAGATCAAGACAACGTGACCAGTAACACCCATGCAGGCTTACCAAGTGGGCACCAAGGCTCGTGCTGTTCAGGTTTATCAGGGTGGGGCAAAGGTAATACCAACGTAACTTAATTTTTTTTAATAAATTGTTAAAATTAAATTGTTCAATCAATTAAAACAAAAAAAAGAGGGAGCCAGTAACGTAAATCGGTTTAAAACAAAATTTAAAAAAAAAAAAAAATCGGGAGTTATTAGTGAACACGGGCGATTAAAAATAAAAAAAAAAAGAGAAAAATAAGTATATTAGTACAACGGCTACTACATCAAGCGTGAAAATCCATCCCCGCAGCACTCTTTGAATTATGCCGGAGATGAACCACAGACTCAATTCGTTTTATTTTTTTTTAAATTATAAAAATAAAATGGTATTATTATTATTATTATTACATGATTCTGATTAGAACATTAAGATGATGGTGATTTATAAATTATGTTCCTCAGGAGAGACAGTTAATCATTTTATTTCGATTATGTAGATTTGTAAATAGAGGAGGTCGGAGGAATGTCGGTAAGTTGTTAGGGAGACGTTTTTAATATCGTTATTTATATAAAATTATTTTCCCCGTTTGATATTCATAATAATGTATAAATATGTAATGTGTAATCGTGTCTCAATTTTTAACCCTTAAACCGGAATTGAAATGAGTCGATACCAGAATATCACGTCAATAACGATTTACATCCTGTCTTAAAAAATGATGAGTTTATGGTAATAAAAAATAAAAAAATGAATGCAAACGTACCTCTGCACGGATCGTTCTTCACCAGGAATTCGTCTAGGGCTATCCAGCCGCCTCCGACGCGCACCATCACCGTGCTGCGGAGGATGCGGACCAGGCGTAACTTTTGGCTGTCGCCAAACTGTCGAAAGAAGGTTAAGACGTTCATTAGTGAATGCGTGGGAGATCGGTTTCGGTGGACTTACCCTGTACTTGCCTTCGCCCACTTGGAAGACCCTGAACTTCTGCCGGCAGGTACAGAGCATCACCTGGCGCTTGACCTCGTCGTGAATCTTCTGGGCGTCGTTGTCGGGCTTCTTGTCCTCCCAGTCGGGCCGAAGCGCCGCGATGAACTCCTTCCAGTCGATCAGGCCCTGGTTGTTGCGGTCGAACATGTCGGCCACCTCTTTCATCTCCAGGCGGTTCGAGTCGAATTCTGAAAAAGTGCGGACTTTCAAAGTCAAACTGGCTGATGGGGAGGCGTGTATCGAGAATCCAAGCGAGAGGAACGTACAGAAAGTCGACGTTTGCCGAATGTAGAGTACGTTTGAATAGAGAAGAGCCCAAGGTTGCGCGAGATTTCAACGGTCGCTTGTGCCAGTGGCGTGCGCAATTCAAGTAAATATATTCGGGAGGGCAGAAAATAATACGTGAAAATCCCAATATAGGTGCCGCCTTCAAAAGCATCTATATTGCTTCGTATTCCATAAACCATGTACAGATAATGTCACGAGACTGAGAGTGAATTACTTGTCCACGTTTCCCCAACAAACACTTCCTTTCGGCGGCCATCGGAATGCATGATTTAATCAAAAATGAAACAACTAATATAAACCACTATCGTACAGTTCACTAACTTATAAGTTCTAAATAGAACTGATTTTTATAAACACAGGAAAAACGAATCATAGCAAAACAACGAACAACGGAACTCGGAAGCAACTACGCTAATGCCACACCCTATTCTGCATAATAAACTCGACTAACGGCTAAAAAACAGTTTTCGTTCGTGCGCAAGGTTCTTCTCTATTCAAACGTACTCTACCAAACAAACGCACTCCGTTTTATACCGATAGCCTTCTCCAACCCTGCGGCCCAGTGGCGGATTATCGCACAGGAGCACGAGGCACGTGCCTTTGGCCTCCAAATTGCACCAGCCTGTATCGTTTGCTATTGCACCAGCCTGTATCGTTTGCTAACACATGTTGGTTTATACCAGGGGTCTCCAAACTACGGCCCGCGACCTCAACGAATCCGGCCCACGACAAGCAGTTACATTTTTCGTAAATGTCACATTTTAAAATTCTACAACGATTTTTTGTTATAGGTTTTGAAATAAGTTATAAAATTGATTATACCTTGGCCCACTAGGTTTATGAAGAATTATATATATGGCCCGCGATGGAAAAAGTTTGGAGACCCCTGGTTTATACCAAGAAGGACTGGTGAGAGTATTAACGCGGTGGGAGTGCACGCAAGAGGCATGCACCTTTGGCCTCCAAAATGCACCGGCCTGTATCGTTTGCTAACACATGTTGGTTTCTACAATAGACGACCAGTGAGAGTATTAACGTGGTGAGGGTACGATTTTCGTAGTGCATTATTGATGATTGTCTATAAAGGTTAGTTTTGCCGCAGTTAAAAAAAAAACAGCAGGTCAGCCCTCAGGCCTCCAAAGTGCATAATCCGCCACTGCTACCGGTCACACATTTGCCACGGCGCAACCGGACCGTATAAATAAGCGCGATGAAATATTCCACTTAAGACGATGAAATAAAACTTACTGGTATTGATAATGCCGTCGATGAATTCGTCCCTCGGGATCAGATTGTCGTTGTTCTTGTCCATCTTCCTGAACAAGTCCGTCAGCCTGGATTTCTTGTGGTTCATGAACTTCAAGAACTGGAAAAAATTAGACAACTATTACTGCCTCCGCCGTAACAATAAATGTGAACTGATTAATTTTGTATTTCAGATATTTAGAGGTTAATATCTGTTTGTTTATTAAATTTAAGGTGGTGCCTACACGATCGTCAGATGGGAATTATTTCAAAATTTACACAGATTCAAGGGCGTTTCTAGCCAACTAGTCTAGGGGGGTAATTAAAAAAAAAAAGATAAATAAACTGGTGCTTCCGCTCTCATACGCCTGTTCCGTGAAATCTCTCTATCCTTTTCCAACGTTTTAAAGCGTTGGAAAAATTTACCGGTTATATTATTTGTTTGGAATATGGAATATCAGTAATTTTTAACAATTAAAATTGATAAGTGAATTTACCAGTTATATTATTTGTTTGGAATATGGAATATCGGTAATTTTTAACAATTAAAATTGATAAGTGAAAAATTCTTAGGGGGTAATTACCCGATTACCCCATCGCCCACCCCCCACCCCCCCCCCCGAAACCGCCACTGCTCAGATTGATGGGACGAAATGGAGTGAAAAAACAAAAACACCAACACACACACACAGACACACACACACAAATCCTGAAGATGTATCACAAAACACAACGGGCACTGAAATTTTGGAAATATAAATATTCCGAACAAGAACGTGCGCGTTCTTCGCGAGCGCGAACTGCTGACTGGATTGTTATCAACAGGTACGCCGCCGCGGGCCAGTGATAAGAATTTGATCTCGTTCCGAGCGAGAGAGAAGAAAAAAACGAATGTTTTGATTATCTTCTCGGGCCAGGCCACCTTGTGCAGATTAAAAACTGTTCGAGTTTTAACACGGGGGCCGAGGTAAAATGTAGAAGGATAGCAACACTGCTAATTATTTGCAAAACTTGATGTTGATGGACCGCGTGGTCAATAACTAGTTGGAGTATATAATTACTGTATTCATTAAATTTAAAGGTTGAGTTTCTATTCATTAATATTTTCTTAAATTAAATGTTTTGTTTACATATGAATTTTTTTTATTTTTGAGAGAACGTCAGATAAAATCGAAATAAATATAAGAAGGTACAATAAAAAATAAAAAAATATTATACTACGTTTTTAAATCGGACAATAGGTCGAAAGTGGTGTCGCTTTAAATGTTTTTTTAAAAAACAAGCAACTTTAGGAATAGTATATACTGTAACAAGGTTAGAGTGGAAATTCGATGCGAGTGGAATATTCCGAGCGCGAGCCGAGCCTCGAGACGAGCGCGAGGAACCACGAGCATCAGAATTTCCATTCTTACCAAGTAGCAGACTATACTTTCTCCCCGAACAGATAAAATAAACTAATAAAATAATGAACACAAAGAACTTACGTTTTATTATCGCGTTTGTGGTTATGTTTATAGTATTTTGACAATTGTGATATCCAAGGCTAATTGTTTTATTCGAAACGGTGTGAGAATATTCATTACATTACTCATTATGGAATGAATTATTTCATGCAAAACGCATAGTGTTTCGTTCCATAACAAGAGTGAGAATGTGTACATTCTATGATCAAAATTGATTTCAGAATGCTTAAATTCTACAGTGGTCGTGGGTTAACATAATTTTGTTACTGGCACCCATTTTGAATAAAATATCTGATTGAAGTTATTCAATTTCAATTTTCCATGGCTAACCCATTTTAAAAGTTTGCACTTCAAATGATGGTTAAAAAATAACAGACGTGTTCAAATTTTCTTCCATCCTCTTTTAAACATTGTTGAGATCTTCTGGTGACATGATCACTATTATTCAAATTTGTTTTTTGCATCTCTACGGTTACTTTAAATAACGGTTACTAAATAACCGTTTATTTGGCAGTAACTGTAACTGTTACAACCGTTACTGGAAAATAACTGTTTATGTCAACACTGACATCTACCGGTTAAATATCGACCGTGATTTGATCGTACGATGGTCACCACCTTACATTTAATTGAATTAATACGAGCCCTAACAACTATATATTGGGACAAAATCAAATATATATATAATTCAGGTATTTGACAGTTTATTTATTTTTTTTAAATATATTTATTATTTAATACTATATGATTAATTAATTAGCAACAATTATGGATAATCAACAACTTAAAAAACCAAATTATTATTCTATTAACTTCTATTATCTCCAATTAACAAGAAAAAAGGTTTGGTTTTTTGAGTTGTTGATTATCCATAATAGTTGCTAATTAAGTAATAATATAGTGTTAAATTATAAATATATTTAAAAAATAAATAAACTGTCAAATACCTGAATTATATATTTATTTGATTTTGTCCCAATATATATAGTTGTTAGGGCTCGTAATTAGTAGGTAATGATAGTACGAAAATACAAATTTTTACATACCCGCTTCCTCCAGTCGTCCCAAGAGAAGTTATCGGCCCTCTCCTTCTCCTTCAGGTAAGCCAGATGGTTGTAGAGCTCCCTCTGCCTCTCCCACGACAGCATCCACACGTGGCGCCACTTGTCCCACAGCAACTTAACGCGGAGATTCTTAAACTCGGGTTCGGCGCTAAATCGAAACGAACGGAAAGACAACTTAAGTTCACGTAACAGATCCATCTTTCGTGTGTGTGACTCGTGTGTTATTTCTTCAATGTACGAAGAAGCACCAATCGAATTATATACAGGGTGGCCGATTTCTCCGGAGACTTTGAAATGTCTCAAAAACTACGCATCGGATCAAAAACACTTCTCAATAAAATTTGTTCGCCTGGAAGGGGGTCATCAATGATACCCACACCTCCGGTGTGAAAACTTGAATGGAATTTAAATTTTTTTTATACACGAAATTTGACGAAATTCAATCAAATTTTGCACAGAATTTAAATTTCTAACAAACAAATGTTCATATCCAATTTATAATCCAACGCACGCGGAACGAACAACAATTGCTTTTACGAACATGAATCGTCCAATCTTTTGAAAACAACCAAAATCAAAATTTTGATTTTACATTTGTTCTAATTTTAAGTCAACTTTGGTACCATTGGATGACCCAGAAGTTTTTTTGATGCGATGCGTAGTTTTCGAGATATTTCAATGTCTTTAGATAAATTGGCCACCCCTATATATAGGGTGTTTCAGACCATCCGTTCACCCCAAATATCTCTTGAAATACGAATCGGATTGAGATAAAAAAAATATATCCAAAAATGTTTTTTGAACCCTATCATGTGGTGTGAAATGTGAACCGCCCCCTCTGCCCCTGGGTCGGATAGGGAGGTAACTTTGAAATCTTAAATAGGTACCCCTATTTTTTATTGGATTCTATGTTAAAAAATATTAAGTTTTTATCCGAAAAAAAATTTTCGATGAGCGATAGATGGCGCTATATTCAGCAAAAACATTTATTGAATTATATTTATTTCTCGCATCAAATGATAGATTACGACATTTTTTACGTACTCATCTCTTAAATAAGGCGTTGATTGAAGACATTCGTAACTTTATGTCAGAAATAAGCAAAAAAAAAAGAAAATTCTTTGTAAAAAAAAATCGTAGAAATGAATAAAAACCAATTTGATTATCAAATTCCATTCTATTCTTTTCTATTGTGGTAATGTATGAATGTTTTTAACGACAAACAGGATTTTTTTAATAAAAAAAAAATGAAAAAATTTTTTTTTTGTTTTTGCTAATCGAAAAACATGTTTTGAATAAAAACCTAGTATATTTTAGAGTAGAAGCCAAATCTGCTATAAAAAATAGGGGTACCTATTTAGGATTTCAAAGTTACCCCCCACCCAGCCCCAGGGGGGAGGGGTGGTGGTTTAAATTTCACACCACATGATAGAGCTAAAAAAAAAATTTAGACGTATTTTTTTGTATGTCAATCCGATTTGTATTTCGCGAGATATTTGGGGTGTACGGGTGGTCTGAAACACCCGGTATATGTTAATTAAATAGAAAAACATATAACTATATTTAGCAATTCAATAAAAAAAAATTGAAACGAATAATGTTTCTTAAGGCAAGGTGTCACAAAATGGAATTGACTACCAAATAGTAAAAATCGCCAGTTTATTTCGGCATGATTGGCAAGTTAAAGATCTTATTAACAAAGACAATTTTGTAAATGCGAACAGAGTTATAGCCCCTTCCCCCACCCATCTATACTATCGCAATATTTTTTCACGTGAATAAGGGTTATTATAAAATGCAACATAACCAAAAAAATGCAATGACGTAAACAAAATGTAAGTAACTTTTTTACTACCAACAAAAATGTCAACCTAACAAAGCCTACTGCGTCGAGAATAAAATGTGAATAAAGTATATATTTTAAATAATTTGTTCTAAAGATACTTCCATTTTGTGCCACCTAGAATTTAAATTTTTGTGAATGAATGTATGAAATTTTCGTGTTAATTGGAACAAAGTATCGTATTCACACCATAGCCAATTCTTGGAATCCAAAACCACATAAAACATGAACGACGGGTATTTACAAATTTTTTGGTTGGTATCGAAAAGAAAAAAATCGGTATATGTAAAAATTCACTACGACTAAGGGATATATCTAACCTGCCAGCGGGGAATCTTGGCCCATAGTGGGGCAACTGTGGGTCAGGTGGGATTTCTCTGCCAGGGCTCGCTCGGCTGTGGAAACATAGCAAAACATGCAGCACACTCAAACAACTCTAGTCACTAGGTAAATAATTAAAATAAACTCTACCCTAAATACAATCAATAAAATAAAGACAAAACTGTGCGATTTTTTATTCATTGTATATCTCCGCATAAATTCGTGTTAGTATCGATTTTAAAGACCGAGCACATGCACCAATTTATTTGAGTTATTATTATGATTTTATACTTATTTTGTAAGCTAAACTAACAAAGATGAATAAACTAAACTAAACTATAAGGCAGATATCGTTTAACACGTTCGCTGCCACCGACGCGCTAGTCCGTCCGACTTTGTACTTGCGTAAATGCAATCCCAATTGCGGTGGCAGCGAACGTGTTAAGGTATTTTATGTGTACACATGTGCTCGGTCGTCGTAATTATATTAATCAACCACCCTAATTGTTTAAGTCACACCTTTTTAAAACTATGTTAGTCGTTAAATCGAGCTTTCAATATAAGATATGTTTGCACAGTTTGGAAGAAGACGATCTCAACTCATAAATTGCAATTTTTGGTTCATTAAATTGCGTTTTCAAGATAAAATACGTCTCCACAGTTTGGAAGAAGACGATCTCAACTTATACATTGCACTTTTTTTGGTTCTTAAAAAAATTGCAATTTAAAAAATGCGGATTGGAATAAAACACTTCAACTTTTTTATACCACTATATATACCAGTGAATGGTCGAAACTAGTCACATAAATAAAATATAGTGGTATAAAAAAGTTAGTGTTTTATTCCAATCTACAATCAAGATGTACCACGAAGTAAACGCCGCCAACATTAAACATTTAAAAAATGCGGGCTGTGCTTCACCAGTGATCATCATTAGTTATTAAAATCTTATGTTTGGTTGCCACTGATCTTTGATGAAATTATCGGTGCTGCCATCTGCAATTTTAGTCCCTTAAAAAGGCGTTCCTGTATAAGAATACAGTACACTGAGATCAGAAAGTCGAAAATAGTTGGCAGCACATTTTCTGAAAATCCCTATAATAATTTAAGTAATCCGATATTGGCTGCCTGAATTATTTCAGTGCATTTTATTTATTTTGACATCTTGCCATTTTTGACGTTACTTTAAAATAAATAACCTCAAAAACAACAAGACGTCAGAATAGACAAAATTTCCATGTACTCTACTGATCCAGGCAGCCAATGTGAATTATCCCTATTTTCAGAAAATGTGCTGCCAACTTTTTTTTTACTTTCCGACCTCACTGTAGTGCATACCGAGCGGTTGCTCTGGAGACATCTTTCTTAGCCTTCTCTACGAAAGTTTACGAAACGCCACTGGATTGCCAGAAAATTAACTAATTAAGATTTTGAGTAGCACTGGATAGCCAGAAAATTAACTAACATTTTGAGAAGCGCGTCTTCTTCCAAACCCATTTATTTGCTCAATAGATCACTTTTGTTTTAATAAAATTCGAGTATTGAAGTTTGAAGTGTGTTATGCCAAAAAAAAATAAATAAATAAACGTCGAGAAAATCACCTTCGCTGTCCTGGATACAGGTCACGAGATCCTTTGAAACTACAAATAAGCAAACAGAACAAAAAAAAAATTATGGACGGCAAGCACAAACAAAACATTCACGTTAAGTTGGAAGACGAGCATGACCGTTAGAAAAAAAAATAGGGGATCGAGGACGAAGAGTCGGGAGAAGGTGCAACAACACTGACGTACCTTTGTTTACGGCCGAGAGTGCCGTAATCGGGCGAGCTTTCGCGGATATCATGCTGTGATCCCCGACTGAAATGGAGGAGTAAGCAAAAAAAAACATATAAATGGTAGTCACATGCACGTAGTATAAAGGGGGCGAGCGGTTAAATGTATACGTGATCAAAATTTAAGAACAAGAGAAAGTCAACTTTTCGGTTTTTAATCAGTTGCTATGGAAACGCGTCAGCGTCATCTAGCGTTTGTTGTTTGATTTATCACTGCGGTCTAATGAGAAGATTTGAGAAAAGAACAGTTATTCTGAGAAGTATATCCTGATATACCTTGAGATTAAAATGTCGAACATTTTTTGAAAATGGGGATAATAATTGAAGTAATATTATGTTGGCTGTCTTGAATACTCCAGTGCAGCGCATTTTGTTTATTTTGACATCTTGTGGTTTTTTGAGGTTACTTGTTATATCTGCCGATTTTGTCAGCCTTATTAATAGAATCACCCTTAGTAGAGTTTTAACAAGCCACTAGTTAGTGGCCATTAAGTCCGTATTAAGATATCACTAATGTCCTACATTAATAGAACAATATTTAGACGCCACTAGTTAGTTGCGTGCTAACAAGGAAAATCACGTGGCAACATCGCTTTTGGCGCGCTAACTTGTCTTATCTAATCTATAAATTGTTTCGTTGAGAGGTTATTTTTTTAAAACTTGAATAGCCGTGCAAGACAAGCGTCTGATTAATTGAATTTTCGATATTTAACACTAAATGCACGTAAGAAGTATGTGAACATTAATAACATTAATCAAATGCTTAATTATATAATTACTATCCAAGTTTCATGCGATGCGGTTACATGCACCACTCTTGTCTTTATTGCAAGATGTTAATTTTCTTTTGTTTTCTATAATGTTCATTTCCTATCGGACCGAATGCAATAACAATTCTTTTTCATACTCATCCCAGTTTTGGGATCTTCAACTTGCTTTATCTAAGCAAATTATTATTTTTTATTTATAAAACATTGTAAACGCACTCCAAGACAGTTTTAAGCACAATACTAACATTTTGGCTAGTATCCATTACTTACATACACAACATACACAAATATAACTATTATAACGATTTCAAACGTCACGCGGTTTGAATTATTGGTTATGTTTAATGGTGTTGTTGGTGCTTAAACACGGAGTACAACGATACTAAATAGTTAGTGGAATACTAAATTTAGTGAGCCACTAAAATGTTCTATTAATACGGACATGTTAGTGGCATTCTTAGTACCGTCTTAATTCTGTGTACTAAAATCTATTAACAAGGCTATGTGTGTTTTTAAGACAAGTAACCTCAAAAAAAAATCACAAGATGTCAAATTAAACAAAACACACTGCATTGGAGAATTTCAGACAGCCAACATAATATTACTCGAATGATTGTAGGGATCTTCAGAAAATGAGCTGCTAACTATTTTCGACTTTCTGATCTCACGGTATGTATAAAAACAAATGTTTCTTTGTTTGTCCCGTACGCATTCATATACCATTCATCCGATTGCGATGAAACTTTGGTGAGTTATTGTGCGCACGTCCGCGGCGGTTTCTGAATTAGTGCAACCATTTTACTATTGGAGGCGCGCGAGTTGCTTCAACGAACGACTGTATTTTGTACAGTTTAGCGGCAGTTTGTATGTTAATAGTATATTATTAAACGAGTGAGAAAGTTGGCCGTTGCCACGGGGGTGAAGTTAGCAACACGAGCCGTTGCACCTGCATATTTCCAGTTCAGTTATTGTGTGAAAAATGTAAAAGGCGCAAATTTTAAAATCATCCGTATTTGTTCTTAAAGTTAGATCACACCTTTAACTACTCGCCCTTGGTGGTGGTAATATAAAAAGAGAGCGCACAGGAGTAAACGTGTAGAAGCGAGTGATAAAAGTTGAAATGTGACAGCTGGCGGTTGTTTTTTGTGTGTTTCGGTGGTTCGGTGTGTGCTACTTAATTAATATAGTGAAGATCTTACTTCAAATACTCTTCCTACTTATACTTAGACTTAATTGGTGGTAATATTCCCTCGCGGATATTCGGCAATAGTTGATCACCTTCCAATACCCGATACGCAGATATTCAGCGCGTTATAAAGTATCTTCATTAAAAAAAAACCTCAAGTGTGCCATGACTTTTTATTTTTAAAAATTTAAGTTGGTAACACATATTGAGGTTATGTTACTTGTGGCATGTTCCTACCGATAAATTAATTTGCTGTGATAAACGACGCAGAGAAGACGGTAGGTTCACCTTCCAAAATTGAATACACCGAATTTCCGTCCACTTTAGTCCCATTTCGGAAATAACTTTCAAATAGAAACTTTTTTGCTGGTTGCTGTAATTTTGGTCACGGAATAATTGTGACTTTTAGAACGATCTGATGTTTTGTATGTCAATTCCTAACATGTGTGCCAACTTACATTTTTTAAATTAAAAAATCATGGCACACTTGAGGTTTTTTTTTAATGAACATACGATACTTTTTATAATGAAGGTATTTGAATTACTGTGCCGATCAGAGGGAATATTGGTGGCTGGTAGCATGACTCAAGGTACGTCCAGCGGAAGAGATTGATCAGCACCACAGCAGAATGAGCCCACCGACCTACATCAAACTTTATTGCCACGTCTGCTATTGCGACCGCACCATGAATCACGCCAACAGCCACAACTGGCTATAACAGGGTACTAACAACTTATAGCTAAGCGCACTTTGACTACTTTTCTACTTATATAGAGAGGAACACAATTTTTAAACACCGATATCAGTTAACACAGTCTTTGTTTAGTTGCTAGCGGACTTCTGCGAAAGCTGAAAGCTATTCCGGCTCATTTCAGCATATTCTGTGAATGGTAAAGTATAAAGACCCATATTTTAAATTCACCATAGCATCATTTACGCCCTAATAAAAATGCTTAAACTGGCCTACTGCAGCCTGTTTCTAAGGATGAGAAGGCAGTCGAACCGCCTTTTCAAAGGGGCAAGGGTTGTGGGGGGAGTAGGCAGGGACCTTCATGTTCTAGACCAGAGGTGTCCAAACTACGGCCCGTGGGCCAGAACCGGCCCGGCAAGTGATTTTATTCGGACCGTCAAGGTTTTTGAAAGATACTGATTTCTTTGCGTGAATCCATTGATCCGTGTATATCAAAATTGAAAAAATAAAAAAAACCGAAAAACATATTTGATAAAACAGGATTTTAGATTTTTTTAAATTATAAAAATGAAAAAACATAAACATAAAATTTTACTTAAATTTACAGTCATAAGTAAAAATATTGTTTTGCGGCTATTGTTCGTTAAGGTATAGTCCGGTTAATTTGAATTGGTTTTCTATTGTGTGGCCGCCGCTAGGAGACACCGCTACGTAACGGAATGCTTTTATGATGATGATGATAAAAAATATGACATTTTATGATATTAACCATTCGGATTAATACTCGATATGACTTGAAACAATTTCAAAACCCACTTGATCGCACTTTAAAATGAATGCTCAGTATTGAAAATTAATTATTTTGAAGTTTAATATTATTTTTGTAAAAGTTGAACAAAGAAAAAAGAAAAGTTTATGACGAGTGCCACGTTTTTACTGAAGAACTCACTCACTCACCATAGAGTCCACCCTCATACCATGGATTGATAGAATTGGGCCCACCCACCTACCATAGATTGAAGAATAGGTCCCACCCACTTACAAGACCCACCCACTGTTTTACATGCTGGATTGTAGGATATACGACAATAATCGTTTTAAGAACTGTCGCTTATCGCTTGGGTATTCCTTCATCAAACATAAATTATGAAATCACTGAATAAAACACTTACTTTTTTTTACTGTCATTATCAAGTGATAATGACAGTAAAACGTCGAAACTTAAGTCGTGATATGTATGTATATGAAGTATATACAGCAAATAAATTGTGGTAAAAAACATAGTAAGTGTTTTATTCAGTGATTTTATAATGAATTACCACGTAGTAACGGTCACAACCATCACCATGAATAAATTATGAATATTTGCAATGTCACCTTAATATTAGCAGCCTTTTGAATCGTCGAATCATACAAGACCTGTGTACTGTTCACAAAATCATAAATGGGCACTTTGTCTGCCCTCAGCTTTTATCACTTTTCAATTTCTGGAACCAAACGAAAGGCATTCATACCCGCCAGCATATACTATTTCGCCCAAGAACGCATCGCACCAATTATTGTCTAAACAATCCAATTTCCAGGTTTATGCGTTTAGCAAATGCTATTTACTTAAATAATAATATTGATTTATCCAACATCAACACTACTTTGTTTCACAAGCATTTGCTCAGAATCAACCTGGAAATAATTATTATAAGTTCGAATTGTCGATAATAAGTATTTATAATATATTGATTTGTAAATTAAGGAGTTTTCTGTGTATTAAATAAATAAATAAAAAATAAAATAAATAAATAATCGATCAATTGAGTAAATTCACCGCCATCAACAATTTCTAGCGAATAAAAACCGCTGTTCCTCTTTATATATCGCAGTGTACATTTTTATAAACCCTTATTTTAAATTTGAATCAGTGGCGGATCCAGCGTGTATTCTGGATTCGCCCTTGATTCCAGCTACTCTTCCTAATTGCAAACCGTGTGCTAATCTCTAAAAAAAAAAAACCTTACTCTAACTATATATAAAAAAATAATACTCACATTGGTGTCTTGCCCTTAATAAACTTCTTAGAATCCTTCGCTGTCTGCGTGACCTTGATCTGCCTGGCCTTGCAAACCCTGTCGACCTCCGTCTGCCTCTTCTGGGTGTTCTCCATGCACTCCTTGTGATCGGCGATGAGCCTCTCCGTCGCCGGAATGTCCATCGGCAGCTCCTCCTGCTTCAACGCTATCAGCGTATTCTCTAAGCCCAGCAGCCAGGCGATCAGCTCCTCGACGCTTTCGTCCTGATCCTTCAGGGTCTGCATGTGCGAGGAGAGCTTGTCGTACCTCTGCTTGGCCCACTGGGACACCTCCTCCCATCGCGAGATGATTATCGTGATCCACTGCTTGATGACGTTGACGGCGTCGTGGTGGGACTTGGCCAGGACGTTGCGCGCCAGATCGAGCGTCGAGTCCTTCTCGACCTCCTTCTCGAGCAACTCGTGCCTGAATTTTTCCAGCACTTTTAGTTGTTCGATGGCGGTCGCTTCGTCCTCGGGCGTGTTACCTGATTAATTTTAAATTAACAACGCACGTTCGTCGCCGACAATAAAGGACATCGTTGCCCAAGCACTACTACGAATATTAAGGTGTGAGCCACTGAATTTTGCCGCCGAGAGAGAGAGAGAAACGTAGTGGTCATGTCTTATTAACTGAAGTAATCTAGTCTTCCATGACGTGAAGTGTCAAATTAAAAACAATCTGACAAGTTGAGATAATTTGTGTTATATTGTTTTTCTACTCCCACCTCTAAAATGCCATTTATTGCATATGTTTCCATGACGCTAAGTGATTCTTTAAATACACCTTGACAAACTGTGACTTTGTGCATTTTAGCCATGGGCTGAAGTTAGCTCCAGATTTTTAAATCACTTAAATTAATTGAAATTCAAAATCAAGTTAGTTGTCACTTATCAACAATCTGTCAAAATAAAACAAATAAATGAAAGAAGGAATACTTTCAACTTAAATCAAATAAATAATACACAAACATTCAAGAAATTTAGGAGAATCAATGATTTCATTTAGTAATTGACATAATGTCTCTAAATTAATTGTTAATGTATATTTACCCGAGTAGACCAATTTAATAATATTATACTATTACCATGTTCATTTAAGATAATAAAATAATTTCAAAATTTTAATAATTTAGTCGTAGAAAAAGTATAGTATGCAATTCGTGTTATAAACTTCTCTAGACACTCGTTATTAAACACTCGCTCCGCTACGCTCCGCTCGTGCCTAATTAACTCGTGACTAAAGTGCAGTTTATAACACTTGTTGCATAATATACTATTATGGTGGAGGCTTCTACTTCGTTATACATGTAAATATAATAAAAACACTTTTACTTTGTTGGTATAACACAAGTTATTTAAGCAACAAGGAACGTAAGGACGTATTAACATTTGAGGGAGGCTCGTCGCCTGCCGAAAATGTTAATTGTCATTACGTTCCGTGTTGCTTAATAATTTTTTTCCACTACCGGAAATATAATACTTAAAGAAAAAACAGAAAATATTCTAAAATACGGCTTGTAACATTTGGGATTCAAATTTTTATAGTCACCTATGCGTCCTATGGCAACCCGGCAACCGAGAAAACAATGTCGAATTTTGTTTGTTTGTGTCAATCCAGTGACAGTTTTTGCGGGCATGGGTGCAAACGAAGCTGCACATATTGCGTGTTAGAACCTGTTACCGACAAAATCGAAAAAGGTATGTGCCCTGTTACAACCCTTTATGCAGTGGTTATGTAAAACGGACGCCTATGCTATTAGGTATAGACGAACATGTGTTGCTCGCCAATATGTTGGAGCGTTACGTTTCTGTTTTATTATTTTCCAAGGTGCGTAAGTAAAAAATTAAGTTCCGTCGTCAAGGACAACAAACACCACGAATGTTATCAGCCACTTACGATACCTGTAACCATGGATGTAATGCATAGTTACGTTGTCGGTAGCGGAAAAAATTATTATTGTTGACTATAGTTTCGGCAACTCAATTTGCCATTTTATGTTTTGATAATGGCAAGTTGAGTTGCCGAAACTATAGTCAACAATAAAAAGTTGTGTTATACCAACAAAGTAAAAGTGTTTTTATTAAATTTGTCTTATACTTTGATCAATGGATCTTCGCGCGTACGTCATAGATAGGTGAAGATCCATTAATCAGACCGTATTCATGAACATGGTGGGTTGCAATTTTTGATTTTCTCCAGTAACGCTTTTTTTCGTAGATATACTCTGGCCGCGCTATGAAGGCGTCTGAGAAGATAAAGAAGTTCGACCCTTCTGGTTCTTAAGAGGTTACAGATAACTTTGGAGATAAATGTGCATGCAAGCCAACATCTCGTTTTCGCTTATTGAGAACCTCAGGCATTTGAGACGCTTAACAGGCACATGAGGGCTGTTCAAGTTGATCACCTCAAATGCCTTCATAGCACGGCCAGACTTTATTAGCTACAATAGTACTAGTTTTTTATATTCGACGACATTCTTAATTTATCTCTGAATAAAAATCTTGTGGCTCACACGTTATAAATACGATGTCATTCCATAATACACTACAACTATGTTTGATTTGCTAAAATTCCATACCTTTCTTTGGGGAATAAACGGCTTGTAAGGGAAAAGGAACGCACATTACTTTTCGAACGTTGTAACAAAAAATACGACTCACCTGCAAACCTCAACTTCATCTCCGCGTTCGATAACCAATCGAGGAGCATGTGCACGGACTTGTAGAGCTTCTCGGCCTCCTTCAGGGCTTCGTCGAGGCGCTCGGTCTTTCTGTTGGTGAGGACCGTCACCGACTCCCAGATCTCCGTGAGCTCCGTCAGCTGCGTGGTGATCGAGGTGGCGTCCGTGGAGTTGGCCTTGCTCCGGAGCTCGTGGCCGGTGCGCATGACCGACTCCATTTGCACGTTGCGCGCCTCGAGGTCCTTCTCGAACCTTCTGTGCTGGTCGAAGAGGTGGTTGACGGTGTCCAGGTCGCCGTGCACCGGTTTGTCTTCTGATAATTCTTTTTCAACCTGCAACAGATAATAATAATAATAATAATAATGTTTATTGGTGTTATGGATACATAGATCTTACAACTGTTAAACTTATACTCTAAAAAATCCGCACAACTACAGAAGGCTTCTTTTAAGAGGATGGCTTTTACAGCATGTTTCAGCTTCACGGGTGGCAATTCCTTTAAGCACACAGGCAACTTATTATAGAATTCAATGCCAAAATAATTATGGCCGCATTGGCATCTACTTAACCGTATCCAAAGCTATAAAAGTTTTCGTACTTCGTAATATCAAAAAGTAACACGCACCCGTGATAGTAATTTCACTACCGAAACAAACGGTTACGGTAGCAGAGGTGGTAATACAGATCCGTATTGCCACCTTAGTTACCTCGGCCGTACCAAGAGTCACCCCGCGAGCCGTCGCTGCAAACGATAGTTGCGAATCTAAATCAGTATTTCTCAACGTGGGCGATCGACGTTTACATTGGGCATTTTTCTGACAGTCCGCATGGTTATGTTGAGGGCGCGAATGCATTTTAAATACCTGTCATTAAAACACACAAAATTTTCCACATTCTGGAATTGAAATCATCAAAATCAAGTAAGACATTCGAAAGATTTCAATTTTTTCAAAATTAAAAACGCGATTTTGTTGACTCTTAACTCGGAAAACAACAGATTTTGGCAACTCTTTTTGAACTATATGTATATTTCTTTATATTTTTTTAAAACACATTGAATTCGCTACATTTTGGTATTTAAATCATCAAAATCAAGCAAGGCATCCGGAAGTTAAGCAATTTTTCAAAATCAAAAACGCCATTTTGTTGACTTTGGCAACTCTTTTTGAACGATATGTATATTTCTTTATATTTTTTTAAAACACATTAAATTCGCTACATTTTGGTATTTAAATCATCAAAATCAAGCAAGGCGTTCGGAAGTTAAGTAATTTTTCAAAATCAAAAACGCGATTTTGTTGACTTTGAACTCGGAAAACAAGAGATTTTGGCAACTCTTTTTGAATTATATGTATATTTCTTTATATATTTTTTAAAACCACATTAAAAATTCGCTACATTTTGGTATTTAAATCATCAAAATCAAGCAAGGCGTCCGGAAGTTAAGCAATTTTTCAAAATCAAAAACGCCATTTTGTTGACTTTGAACTCGGAATAAAAGAGATTTTGGCAATTCTTTTTGAACGATATGTATATTTCTTTATATTTTTTTAAAACACATTAATTTCGCTACATTTTGGAATTAAAATCATCAAAATCAAGCAAGGCGTCCGGAAGTTAAGCAATTTTTCAAAATCAAAAACGCCATTTTGATGACTCTGAACTCGGAAAACAACAGATTTTGGCAACTCTTTTTGAACGAAATGTATATTTCTTTATATTTTTTTTAAAACACATCAAATTCGCTACATTTTGGTATTAAAATCATCAAAATCAAGCAAGGCGTTCGGAAGTTAAGCAATTTTTCAAAATCAAAAACGCCATTTTGTTGACTTTGAACTCGGAAAACACGAGATTTTGGCAACTCTTTTTGAACGATATGTATTTTTCCTTATATTTTTTTAAAACACATCAAATTCGCTACATTTTGTTATTTAAATCATCAAAATCAAGCAAGGTGTTCGGAAGTTAAGCAATTTTTCAAAATCAAAAACGCCATTTTGTTGACTTTGAACTCGGAAAACAAGAGATTTTGGCAACTCTTTTTGAACTATATGTATATTTCTTTATATTTTTTTAAAACACATTAATTTCGCTACATTTTGTTATTTATATTTAAATCATCAAAATCAAGCAAGGTGTTCGGAAGTTAAGCAATTTTTCAAAATCAAAAACGCCTCGCTTGATTTTGGCAACTCTTTTTGAATGATATGTATATTTCTTTATATTTTTTTAAAACACATTAATTTCGCTATATTTTGGTATTTAAATCATCAAAATCAAGCAAGGCGTTCAGAAGTTAAGCAACTTTTCAAAATCAAAAACGCCATTTTGTTGACTCTGAACTCGAAAAACAACAGATTTTGGCAACTCTTTTTGAACGATAAAATATTTCTTTATATTTTTTTAAAACACATTAATTTCGCTACATTTTGGTATTTAAATCATCAAAATCAAGCAAGGCGTTCGGAAGTTAAGCAATTTTTCAAAATCAAAAACGCCATTTTGTTGACTCTGAACTCGAAAAACAACAGATTTTGGCAACTCTTTTTGAACGATATGTATATTTCTTTATATTTTTTTAAAACACATCAAATTCGCTACATTTTGGTATTAAAATCATCAAAATCAAGCAAGGCGTTCAGAAGTTAAGCAATTTTTCAAAATTAAAAACGCCATTTTGTTGACTCTGAACCCGGAAAACAACAGATTTTGGCAACTCTTTTTAAACGATATGTAATTTCTTTATATTTTTTTTTAAACACATTAAATTCGCTACATTTTGGTATTTAAATCACTAAAATCGAGCAAGGCGTTTGAAAGTTAAGCAATTTTTTAAAATCAAAAACGCCATTTTGTTGACTTTGAACTCGGAAAACAAGAGATTTTGGCAACTCTTTTTGAACGATATGTATATTTCTTTATATTTTTTTAAAAACACATCAAATTCGCAACATTTTGTTATTTAAATCATCAAAATCAAGCAAGGCGTCTGGAAGTTAAGCAATTTTTCAAAATCAAAAACGCCATTTTGTTGACTTTGAACTCGGAAAACAAGAGATTTTGGCAACTCTTTTTGAACGATATGTATATTTCTTTATATTTTTTTAAAAACACATAAATTCGCTATATTTTGGTATTTAAATCATCAAAATCAAGCAAGGCGTTCGGAAGTTGAGCAATTTTTTTAAATCAAAAACGCCATTTTGTTGACTTCGAACTCGGAAAACAAGAGATTTTGGCAACTTGATTTAATTTTAAGGGGGCGAATTAAGAAACGAACCTGACAAAGTGGGTGTTTGGCCCTGAGGGGTTGAGAAACACTGATCTAAATTTTCGGGATTAATTTTTTTGGCAAAATTTATTAATTGCATGAAAAAAAAACAATTAATAATTAAAATCCTACCTTCTTCAGCCACAGCAGCAAAGCGGCAATCGCGTCCTTGAACTGTCCCGAGTAAAGCAGCGCCTCCTCCAACTTCCTCTGCCTCTCGACGCTCTTCCCGCACACCAGAGTCCACTTGTTCTTCAGCTCCACCAGCATCTGCTTGATCGTGGCCTCGTCGTTCTTCGGCGCCTTGTCCTTCAGAGTCTTCCCGGCCTTCATCGTGTGATCGTAGGTGCTCTGTTTCGCGGACAGCGCGCGCTGGAACTCCTGGTGCTTGGCCAGGCGCGACTTTATCACCTCCGGATTGTTCCCGATGTTCTCATCCAGCTCCTTCAGGTGGGCCTCGGTGTCGTCCAGCCAGTTCATCAGTCCGGACCAGGAATCGTGGAACTCCTTCGCCTCCTTGTAGCCCAAGTCGAGGGCGCGGGTGCGCTCCGCCGACTTCGAGGCGACGCGCTCCCACCGGTGCTGGACGCTGATCAGCAGATTCTTGATCAAGATCACGTCCTGCTTCTGGCTGAAGTACTTCAGGTGCGTTCCCTTCTTGTCCAGATTGAGCATGATCTCCCGGTGGGCGCTCACGTCCTTCTGGAAGAGCTTGTGCTCCTCGATCTGGTTCTGTATGGTCTCGAGGACGCGCGACACCGGCTTCAGGCTGGACAGGTGCTTCTCCGCGTTGGTCAGCCAATCGACGAAGGCCTGCAGGGCCTCGTGGAATTCGGTGGCCTCCTTCAGCGCGATCTCCAGCTTGATCTTCTTATCGTTGGCGCGCGACGTGACCGAGTCCCAGCGCTGCTTCAGCGTGCGGAGGTTGTGCTGGAGGTTGGACGCGGCGTTCGATCCGCGTTTTAGGTATTCCTGACCTTGAGCTAGAATCGTCTCGACTTTAGGCCTGTTCTCCTCCAACTCGTTGTAGACTTCCATGAACCTCTCCAGCTGCTCACTGGCCGTTTCCGGTAATCCACCCACGGGTTTACTGGCCGCGATGGTTCCATCCACATCACCCAACCAACTCAGAAGGTCTTGGATTTCAGCGTTGAATCTTTGCGCGTCGGTAAGGGCATCCTCGAGCTCGCGCTGCCTATCAGCAGCCTTTCGCATCAACGCCTTCCACTGCGAGTTCAAAGTATTCAACTTATCCTGCGTGATCGACGCCTCGTCCTCCCCACTTTCAATAATCTGCCTTCCGGCGTCGTTCAAGGTATCAACGCTCGTCTGATGCGCCTGGATGTCGTTTATCAACACCTTGAGCTTGGCGAGCTCCACTTCCAAAATCTGCGGATCTCCAGCGACCGGTTTAAGCTCGTCCAAAGTGTTATCCGTCTTGCCGATCCACACCAACAGTTCGTTCAGGGCGTGTTGGAATTGCCCCAATCGCAGGAGCGCGTTCTCCAGTTGTCGCTGACGCTCGACGATTCCGCGGAGGAGGTCGTCCCATCTTCGGTTGACCGCCAGCAGCGGTTCCTTGATCGCGGCCGCTTGATCGGCCGACGTCCGCTCGGTCAGCTCTTGGGCTTGCCTACTCGAAAATTTATGGATTAGCGTCACAAAATGGCGGCGGTCAGTCACGAACCGACTCGTCCCAATCACGTCGGTTCGTGACGTATTACGGTAAAGCATGCAAGAAGCTTTCTTAAAAGCGTTTCGTATTATGTGGAAATATGCATGCATCTCGAGAGTTCATGCACGAACATTTTCCTTAGAGAAAAATTGTATAACAGGAGTGATCAAACAGTACTTGTCGGTGTACAGTGCTGACGAGTGTTATGCGGGTTGAAACCGGTCCGCGGTTATTTGTGTTATTACGCACTTGAGAAACTGTAAACTACAGCAAATTTTGTTATTTTCTTGAAAATCAAAAGCCAACTCGGCAAAAAATTAAAAAATATGGCTAGCTTATTTTAAAGTTTACGGCTATATTTTATAGAAACCTTTTTTTTTAGAATATAAATATCGATTCCATGCAAAAATATACAGGGTGTTCAATAAAAAAATAAGGTATCTTTTGAACAAAATTTAAGAAACGCGATGTGGAGTTGTTTTTCCGTTCTTGCCATCTATTTCGGCAAACCAACGTCGTAGTACCAATAATAAAAAAGTTACGAAATCCAAAGCCAACTTGGTAAAAAATAAAGTAGCTATTGGAAAGCTAATTCTTAATATACTGAATACTTGTTGTGCTACTTTCTTGATGGAACCATATTTTCAAATTGGGTAAAGTAAAACGCTTGTTTTGTTCAATAATTTTATTTTCAGTTGCCTGACACGTGTTTCGATCGCTTTGAAAATGATCCTAACCGATCGAAACACGTGTCAGGCAACTGAAAATAAAATTATGGAACAAAACAAGCGTTTTACTTTACCTAATTTGCTAATTCTTAAGTTTAGGGCTATACTTTATAGAAACCTTTTTTTTTAGAATACAAATATCGATTCCTTTATGCAAAAATATACAGGGTGGTAAATAAAAAAATAGAGTATCTTTTGAAAAAATTTCAGAAACGCGATGCGGAATTGTTTTTCCGTTTTTGCCATCTATTTCGGCAAACCGACGTCGTAGGATCAATAATAAGAGTTACGAAATCCAAAGCCAACTTGGTAAAAAACAAAGTAGCTATTGGAAAGCTAATTCTTAAAAGTTTACGGCTGAAATGAATGGGAACGTTTTTTTCTTTATGTAGAATATGATCGTGGATTGCTTTATGCAAAAATATAATGGGTGTTTCAATAAAAAAATGTATTTTTTGCAAATTTCGTGCAATTATTTGCCGACAAAAATGAATGCTTAAAAGTAACCCAATAAACCAAAGTCGTAGCATCAGAAATAAAAAAGTTACGAAATCCAAAGCCAACTTGGAAAAAATTAAAATAGGTATTAGTCAGCTAATTCTTAACTTTACGGCTAAAATTAATAACTTTTTTTTTTTAGCATGTGAACGTCGATTGCTTTATGCAAAAATATACAGGGTGTCATTTAATAATTTAAAAAAAAAACGCGAAATGCAATTAGAGAGACATTTTACATGTCACTAATATTTGGTCTTCGCACATGGATTTTATAATACAATTTTCGGTGTATAGGACATTCTAAATATAAAATTTTCGATTCAGCCAACTTTGTAAATGTAAAATTTTTAGAATTTGCATCTCACTAATATTAAGTATTCGTCCATAGATTTTGATTATAAAATTTTCGCTGCATGGAACTTTTTAAATATAAAATTTTCGATGCACCGAACTTTGTAAATATAGAATAGAGATATAGAATAGTGAGAGATTTTGTAATTCACAAATATTAAGTCCACGTACATGAATTTTCTGTGTGTAGAACATTGTGGATATAAAATTTTCTAGGCAACGAACTTTGTGTGTAAAATTTTTGCTTGTGTATACCTTTAATATTAAGCTTTCGTGCACTGATTTTAATTATAAAATTTTCAGTGAATAAAATTTTTTAAACATGAAATTTTCGATCCACCGAACTTTCTAAATATAAAATTTTCGATGCACCGATCTTTCTCAATATAAAATTTTTGATTCACCGAACTTTGTGAATATAGAATTTTCAGTAGATTTTCTTAGAGAGCGATTTTGTAATTCACTAATACTAAGTCTACATACATGCATTTTTTCGGTGCATAGAGCATTCTAAATATAAAATTTTCTAGGCGACGAACTTTGTATGTGTAACATTCATAAATTTTGTATGGCAATAATATCAAGCCCTCGTGCACTAATTTTTATTATAAAATTTTCGGTGGGAAGATCTTTTTAAATATAAAATTTTCGATGCATCCGAACTTTGTGAATATAGAATTATCAGTACCTGGAGAGAGATTTTGCAATTCACAAATATTAAGTCTACATACATGAATTTTCGGTGCATAGAACATTCCAGATATAAAATTTTCGAGGCAACGAACTTTGTATGTGTACTCTTTTTAGATTTTGTATGCCACTAATATTAGGTCTTCGTGCACTGATTTTTATTATAAAATTTTAGGTGAATAGAACCTTTTAAATATAAAATTTTCTATGCACCGAACTTAGCAAATATAAAATTTTCGATGCACCGAACTTTGTAAATATAGAATTTTCATCACCTGGAGAGAGATTTTGTAATTTACAAATATTAAGTCTACATACATGAATTTTCGGTGTATAGAACATTCCAAATATAAAATTTTCGAGGCAATAAACTTTGTATGTGTACATTTTTTAGATTTTCTATGCCACTAATATTTCTTCGTGCACTGATTTTTATAATAAAATGTTCGGTGAATAGAACCTTTTAAATATAAAATTTTCGATGCACCGAACTTTGTAAATATAAAATTTTCGATGCACCTAACTTTGTAAATATAACATTTTCGGTGCACCGAACTTTGTAAATATAGAATTTTCAATACCTGGAGAGAGATTTTGTAATTCACAAATATTAAGTCTGCATACATTAATTTTCCGTGTATAGAACATTCTAAATATAAAATTTTCTAGGCGACGAACTTTGTATGTGTAAAATTTTTAAATTTTGTATGCCAATCATATCAAGTCTTCGGGCACCGATTTTAATTATAAAATTTCGGTGGAAAGATCTTTTTAAATATAAAATTTTTGAGGCAAAGAACTTTGTATGTGTAAAATGTTTAGGTTTTGTATGCCACTAATATTAAGTCCACATACATGAATTTTCTGTGTATAGAAGATTCTAAATATAAAATTTTCTAGGCAACGAACTTTGCAAATATAGAATTTTCAGTATCTAGAGAGATTTTGTAATTCACTAATATTAAGCCTGCATACATGAATTTTCGGTATATAGAACATTCTAAATATAAAATTTTCAGGGCAACGAACTTTATATGTGTAAATTTTTTTAGATTTTGTATGCCAATAATCTTCGAGCACTGATTTTTATTACAAACTTTGCGGCGAATAGAACTTTTTAAATATAAAATTTTCGTTGCACCGAACTTTATAAAAGTAATATTTTCAATGAACCGAAATTTGTAAGTGGAGATTTTTCAGATATTTTGTCTGCCACTAAAATTAAGTCTTCATATATAAAATTTTCGATATGTAGAACATAAAATTTTTAGATTTTATATGACACTTAAATTAAGTCTTCGGACCCTGATTTTTATTATCAAATTTTCTGTACAACCTTCTAAATATAAAATTTTTGATGCACCGCACTTTCTAAATGTAGAATTTTCAGTGCATAGAGAGAGAGAGAGAGAGAGAGATAGAGAAAGTAGCCTTGGGAGGAAAAAAAATCTGATTTTGCCCTTTGTTGTTGTTCTTACCTTTTATTACCCGACAACAAACCTGTTGGACCAGGCCTACTTAAAGTCATGCCTGAGAGTACTTTGACGTGTCTAAAATGTAATTACAAACACTGTAATCATTCAATGACAATAAATACTTATTATTATTATTATTATTATTACTTGATTTTTTTGGTACCCAAAATATTTGATGGACAATTTTTTATTACACCTAGCGCAGTATACTACTTCATTTTGTGAGCAATTGAAGTTCCCTCGTAGTTTATGGTTTGTGTTACCAACACTTTTTGATCACTCCTTGTATTATAAAATTTTAAAACATATATTTTGTTCTGCATATTTAGCATTTTCGGATGATAATTTCTTCTCTGAAGGAATTTCTCTAAAGAAATGACCTCACTAATACTGAACTAAACGGACTTTATAAATACAGCAAGTATTCAACAGTATACAGCTTAAGAGAGGTCACATGACGCGTGCCCTTGACACCGATTGGTGCAGGGTTGCTGTAAGGTTAGCGGCCTTAAGATGCAAACTCTTCATCGCGTGATTACGCCCGCGCATACGACAATTGTGACGACGGCTCGTGGGGTGCCGCATGGTATGACCGAGATAGCAGAGACTGCAGAGACGCCTCGTGTCCGCACCTATCTGTATTACGGCCTCTGCTACCTCGGCCGTACCATGAGTCACCCCGCCGAGAGCCGTCGCTGACTTGATTTATCGTACGCCAACTCGAGATATTTCGCACGTTCTTTACTATACGAACGCAACAAGAGTTTGCAACCGGAGGCTGCCATCGTCAAGCCGGAACGAACCGATTCTCCGCGTTCGCGCAATGCTTGACGCCATCTGGTGACAACTTTCACTACCTTTCCGGGCTTAAAGAGTCAGCCCAGGACTAGGTAAAGATTTGTTTGCAACTGTTACCGAGACCTCGGCATAATAATTGAATTCATCAAAGTGACCGACGCGTCGTGCAACCCCCAAAAATACGGAAAATACACAAAAAGCAGGCGAAAAAACGATTTCGAACGGTTCCGTCCCGAGGTATATTTCTGTGTATACTGGGATGAAACCGCCGGCATTAACACACAAGCGACGCTCTTGCGCTAATACGCTCATTTTTTTAAAGTATTCTTGCCTTATGAGACTCCTGTTCCGATGCCACAGAGAAAAAGAAGAACAAAAAAAACAAAGTTAGTACAAGAATATCGGAAAGTTGAAGTGAAATATTTATGATTAAGAAAACCATACCTGTTCAACGCTTCCACCTTAACCATGTGAGGATCGACCTCCGACTTGAATCTCTTGAGCTGTTCGATTTGCTTCTTGACGGCGTCGATGTCCGTACCCAGTGTACCCATGGCGCCGAACTTTTCTTCCGCCTGCTCCAAGAACACCAGTAAATTCTATAAAAAGAAAAAAAAACAATAAAACATTATTTCAAGTGAAATTAAAAAAAAAAATGCTTCAGATACATTCCCGGTAGTAATCCAACAGGTGATGGCTCTCGGCGGGGTAATTCATGGTACGGCCCAGGTAGCAGAGGTGGTAATACAGATCTCTGCAACTGATCCTACCCATCTGTATTGCCACCTCTGGTCTGAGTCCAACCGACTCGCGGGATGACTCATGGTACGGCCGAGGGAACAGAGGTGGTAGCAACGGACACTACCTATTTGTGTTGCCACGTCTGCTACCTCGGCCGTACCATGAAAATAACGCTCCAAGTCAAAACTGCTCATTTTGAAAAATTGCAATTTTGATTTTAGAATTTGCATAACTTCCAAACGCCTTGTCCGATTTTGATGATTCTAACGTAAAACTATGGAGAATTTAGTGGAATTTAAGCAAAGATTAAGAAAAATTTTCCTGAAATTAACGTACACAGTCAAAATTGCTCATTTTGTTTGACACTAAATTTTTGACACCCTGTATAATTCATCAATCTTGGTTAACGGGACTGTCAGACCTTATTTAATAAGTACCCTGTATAATTTTATTAACGAGGCACTATTTTTATTTTTATTGATATTTTAAATAAATGGTGCAAACATGTTTTTTTCCAATTATTTTTGCTTATATCGCTGAACCGATTGACCCTGAAAATTTCAGGGTCAGGGTCAGTTGTAGAGACCTGTATTACCACCTCCGCTACCTCGGCCGTACCACGAGTCACCCCGCGAGCCGTCATTGTAAATATAAGTACGTTTCACCATAAACATAACATCATCTTGTAATAAGCATATATAATAGTATATTATTAAACGAGTGAGAAAGTTGGCCATTGCCACGAGGGTGAAGTTTGCAATTCACCTGAGTGGCAATGGCCAACTTGTTCACGAGTTTAATACTATACTTTTTCGCATCATATTAAATAATTAACCAAAGATTTTTCTGTTTGTAGTTTGTATTAAATTATAACGAATATTTTTTCTATTTGGAAATTGCGGCAGTTTGCTGACAAAAAAACGAATCGTAACCATAATAACAACTAAACTGTTGGGCAATGAAACCGCTATCATTTGATTGGACGTCACCTGTTGGGCAATGAAATTGCTATCATTTGATTGGACGTCACCTGTGGAGAAAATGATTCGGCCGAATAATGTACAACTTTCTCAATCAAAAACTATTTAACAATGTTTATATTATTTTATAAGATTCGAAAAAGGCAACTTACTTGTAGAGTCTCATGGAACTCCATAGCCTTCTCCATGGCATCGATCAGATTCTCCTCCCTCTTAGCGTACAGAGCGGTGATGTTGTCCCAAGCGTTATCGAGATCCTCGATGTGCTTCTTCACCTCCGGCTTATCGGGTTCGCCGACCAATTGCATCAACTTCTGCCCGGAAGACCTGACCTGATCCACGTGCGGTTTCGTGTGGTCGATCTCGTGCCTGATCTCCTGCAACGCGACCTGCTGCTTCTGTATGGCCTTCGGTTCGACGGCCGGCGGTTCTTGGGATTGCAGGGAATCCTCCAGCTCGCGCAGCAGCGACATGACCGAGTGCAGCTCCTTCCAGAACTTTTCCGCAGCGGCCAATGCGTCCTCTAGAGATCTGCCGCGGGTGTTGGTCGCCTTCTGCACGTCATCCCATAAGTTCTTCAGCTTGTCAAGCTTGCGCTTGATGTCTTTAATGGCTGGATCGGAACGGTTCGCAGATTTGTTGATGATGTCATCGGCCGCGCGCTTGACCGCGGCGTAGGCTTCGGTGCGCTTGTCTAGATCACTAGCTAAAGCATCGTTGTCTTCGATTTGGTCGTTGATTTTTGGGGGGTGCGCTGACACCGGTTCCAGATTGTTGACTTGATCCGCGGTGTTGGACAGCGCGCGTAGCATGCCTTCGAGTTTATCGCTGAATTGCGAGCTTTCTTGTAGCGCTTGTTCCAACGCTTGCTGCCTCTGCCGCAGTTCCAATCGCAGCGCGGCGTACCTTCCGTTGTCATTATCGATCAGTTCTTGCACCTTTCCACCGTCGTCATCATTGCACAACCTTATCAAAGCTTCTCCCGTTTTGTTTAATTTATCAACAAGCGGTTTATGTTCGTTGATGGATTGCAAGAACATCTCGTTGCGGTCTTGCTGTTGCGCAATCAGATCCGGACGGAGCGCCGGCATTGAAAGCATCGACACTTGCTCCTCCATGTCCGTCAACCAATTGGATAACACTCCATGAGTGTCGTGGAAGTGTTCCGCCAACGGCAGGGCTTGTTCGAGGATGCCCAATCTATCACTACTCAAGGCCGATACGGTATCCATGGTTTCGCGGAGATCTTCCATCTTCTCGCGTATGACAGTCATGTCCTCGCTAGGTGGAGATTCGCGGAGGACTTTCTTCGCCGTCGACAGGACATCGCGCACCCTTCCCTTCTGCGACGAAATGTCATCGTTTAACGCTTTGTGTTCTTTAAGTTGCACCCTGATCAGATCGGGATCAGCGGATGGTTTCTCCGCATCCCTCACCTGGTTTTCGACTTCGCGGAACCACTCGAGCAACTCGTCGATGTCGGAGGTGACTTCTAAGGCGCGCTGTTTGCCCAGATGGATCCTTTCGGCGCGGCGCTGTATCTGCTCCGCGATTGCGTCAAACCGGCGGTTGTCTCTCGTGACGAGACCTTCGATGGTCGAAGCACCTTCGCCGGGACTGGCTTGGCACAGCTGCGGGCCGACCAGGTTGATGGTTTCCAGCACCGGTCTTAATTCTTGTAAGTCGACTTCCAGCCTCGCGATCTCTCCCTCGTGAGGATCCCCGGATTGCAGGATGCCCTCAGCGTCTTGCATCCAATCCACCAAACGGGAGTGGTTGTTGTGAAATTGCTGGACTAATGGGAGGACGTCTTGCGCGTGTTTTAGAAGATCCGCGCCCTTGGAGGTTAGCTCGTTGTAGCGCCTCTGTAAAGAGTCTAGTTTGTCTTTTAGTTGCAACGCTTCGTCCGAGGAGATGTGCCGCATTAATTCAACACCGGCATCAACTGTCCCGTCGACGTCTCCTTGCCGGCTTGCGATGTCCTCGGTTAGCGTAGCGAGGTCATCCATCTGCTCGAGTAACTTGTCGGTGTGGACCGCCAGCACTTTGTATCTACCCAAGCGCTGCTCCATGGTATCCATCCACGCTGCTAAATCTTGGTAAGTGAGGACTAGGTGGCGCAGTCCTTGCCGCGATGTCGTCAACAGCCGCCCAACCTCATCGCTGGTGTCCACGAGGTTACCGTACCGATCGGTCACCTCCATGAGTTTATCGGCGACCGTCGTGGCCTCATCCTCCCCGACCAACCCCATCAAGTTCGCCGCTATATCTGCCAACTCGCTAAAGTCCGGTTTCTTGCTGAGGATATCATCGTGCAGCATCTCATGCTCCCTAATCCTCTGGTGTATCTTCTCCTCGTCAGTCGGAATCAGCTCCATATCCTTCACCTTCCTCTCGCTCTTATCCAACCAATCCTGCAGCGGAATCAATTTATCCAAAAACTCCTTCGCCACCTTCATCGCCTCCTCGAGGTCCAAGGTGCGCTTCTGCGCGCCCTCCGTGAGCGCATCGAAACGCACCATCAAATCCTTGAGCTGTTTCTCGATGGCGCGCCTCTCCGCCGGATCCGCCTCCTTCGCGATCTCGTTGCCCATCGTGAACAGCGACGACATCGAATTCTGCCTGTCCAGCAGCATCTTCTTCAGGAACTTCTGCTCCTGCAGCTGCGCCTTCACCACCTTATAATCCGCCGACGGCGGCTTCTGATTGGCGACCAGCTCCTCCGTGTCGGTCAACCACTTCGCCAAGCCGTCCAGTGCCTCCTGGAACTTTCCGGACTGAAGCAGGGCGACGTCCAACCTCCTCTCGCGCTCGTTCATCTTCTCCTTGAGGTCGTTCCATTTCTCGTTCATCTTCTCCAAATCTTTTTCGAGGTTGGCCGTGTTGATGCCCGGAGCGGCCGACTGGATGAGGCCTTGCCCGCCGCGGTTGCACTCGTCTACGTTCTTGCCGAGGGGTTCTAAGTTTTTAGCGCGGAACTTTTTGATCTCTTGCTGTTGCGCTCTAATAGATTCGACATCCGTGCCGACGGGTTTGAATTTGCGCGCTTGCTCCGTGGCGTCCTGGATGTCGTCCATGATGGCGGAATGGATGACGTAGAAGTTTTCCAATTTTTTCAGCGTGTTGTCGAGTTCCAGTTCTTTGGCGCGGGCGCGATCGTCGAGTTTTGCTAAAAATTGAAATGTTAAATGTATAGATGTGTAAGGGAAGAGTGGGGGACAGTCAGAGCCAGAGAGCGAAAGGCGTCAGACGTGTTGTTACCGGTCTTATTTTGTATTATTTATTATATTCGTTTGTGAAGACAGGAGTTTTAGGGTGGATATACACTAGAGCAGCGTTTCCCAAAGTGTGGGTCGCCACAGAAGAATTTTGCCGGGTCGCGAAAAAATATTGTAAAAACACAAAAAAAATGTTTTTTTTACATATTATTTGTTTTATAACAGTTAGTCACTAGAAACTGTGGCAAAGTGTGTATTTGTAGTTTTTCGTATAGCAGACTTTTTACCAAATTATGTGATCATAAACACCTCCTTTTGTATTGTAATTCACGATGGCTTTCAAAGAGAAACGTTTTAAAACGTCTGAGCTAGATATAGATTCTACTCTATAATTCTATAAAAATTGGAAAATATTCCTACCTTAGATTTTAAAATAATCACACTTGAACAACTAACGGTTCAATTGTGATGAGTTACAAGTAAATGTTCTAGTCCAGCGCTGTCCAACTGGCGGCCCGCGAGGTTTTTTTTTTTACGGCCCGCGAGTTATAGTAAACTTTACATCAAATTTTAAATAAATATCTGTATACATTTAAAATATAAAATAAAAAAATATATATGAGATTTGTAGATAATAGTCTACAACAAGAATTATAAAAATGCGAATGATGAATAAATATGGTTGTTTTATGGTCATTCGATAAAATTAATCCACGCTCTATGCAAGTGTATCTGTTTATGCGCTCTCTACCACCACCATGTCGCCCGACTGAGCGCGCTTCTTCTTTGCGCATTGTCCTTTTTTGTCCGTCTCGAGTTTACGTGGTGGCAGAAGGAGCGATGGGGATTGCAGCCGCGGCCAGGGGTATGACAAGAGATAGGTATGAGAAACAGGGCATAAGAAATCGAGCTTTAATTTGCTAATATTGGATGGCGCCACCATAAAAATTCGATGGATTTCTGTAAATTATGTTTGTTGCCAACACTAGACGGCGCTTTTGTTGTAAAATGTATCTGCCGTGTAATTCCCCGTGTTACTTGAAACGTAGTATGTCCAACAGTGTAGAAATCGAGGACGAATAAAACAATCACTTCTTGTGTCAGCCTCATAGCACAATATGTACACAATATATGTGTACATCACCCGATGAAACGTTATTAACAAGGTAAATATTGGTAAACAAAAGCACTATGTTTTACTGTTTATATTAAGTAGAATAAATATTATACACAAGTAGTTTTGTTCACACGAACATTCTCGAAAGGAGAATGCACAAAACTTGTGGAAGTATAATGTTTAACATAAATTGTAAAACAAGTAAAACCAAGGGTTTTGGTTTACCAATATTTAACTTTTAAATTTTAGTGTAGTACGAAAGAATATACACACACACACATGTCGCTTGTGTGCATGTTTGGTGTTAGTTCACGCCGCTATTCACAGATGGCGCTTATCGATTCCAATTTATCAACATGCCTTGTCGCTTCCTGTTATTCCATGGCTGCGGCTGCATTCTGGTTTCACTGTTGCCCAGAGCCGCTTATCTTGTCCAACAGTAGTTGGACGGACTTTTATGTGTACATCTACCGTGGATTATTTGCCATTCTGTGAAGTGCAATAAAACACAATTAACTGAATTTCATATTTATTCGTTAATTGAAACAGTCCTTAATTATGAGTGCTTCTAAGAAAAGAAAGATTGATACTGAAAATCGAGAATTTCAAGAACGATGGGAGGTTGATTATTTATTTATTCTTAACAAGGGCAAGCCACAGTGTTTGGAATGTTTACAGACTGTAGCTGTGTGCAAAGAATACAACTTAAAGCGCCATTACCAATCAATGCATGAAAAAAAGTATTATTCGTGCACGGGAGACTCGAGACTAACATTAGTAAAAAAATTGAAAAAACAGCAGAACTATCAAACGAATTATTTTACCCAAGTAACAAATTCTCAAGAAGCATCAGTAGCTGCATCGTTTGAAGTTTGCTTAGAAATTGCAAAGGCAAAAAAGCCTTTTTCGGATGGAGAATGAATTAAAAAATGTGCCATAAAAATGGCTCAAGCTTTTAATAATAACGAAATGGCAACAAAATTTCAAGCAGTTTCTCCTTCTCATCAAACTGTGAGTCGACGTGTAAACGAGATCAGTATACATGTCATTAATAAATTACAAAACCTTATCAATAATTGCTGCTATTTTTCCGTAGCATTGGACGAAAGTACAGACATTTCCGACACAAGTCAAATGCTTATTTTTATAAGAACCGTAAATTAAAACTATGATTATTCAGAAGAACTTTTAAAATTACGATCATTGCACGGAACAACAAAAGGTGAAGATATTTATAACGAATTAAAATGTGCAATAGCTCCGTATGGCGGATTTGACAAGTGCACCGCTATTGTAACTGATGGCGCCAGAGCTATGACGGGCAAAAAGATTGGGCTCGTAGGACTCTTACACAAAGAAGGAATAAATTGTCGGATGTTCCATTGCATTGTGCATCAGGAGGCATTATGTGGTCTTTCACTAAAACTAAAAGACGTAATGGACAAGGTTTGCAAAATAACAAATTTAATTCGTGGCGGAAACCGTTCTCTTACACATCGAAAATTTAAAACTTTTTTGGACGAACTGCAAGCTGAGTACGATGATTTGCTTTTACATAGTAATATTTGCTGGTTAAGTGCGGGAAAATGCCTGAAGAGATTTTTTACACTTCGAAAAGAAATTAATCTTTTTTAACGGAAGTTGGCATCGATGAAGATTTGACAGCAAATTTAGGTGATAAAAATTTTCTTTGCTCACTTGCTTTCCTAACAGACATTACACATTATTTAAATATTTTGAATAAATGCTTGCAAGGAAAAGATCAAGATGTGTGTTGTCTTTATAAACATGTAACAGGATTTAGAAATAAATTAAAATTGTGGAAGTTTAATTTGCAGGAAAATAATTTATTTCATTTTGAATGTTGCAAAGAGATGTATGGAGAAATGAAGGCCTGTAACATAGAAGTGAATTTTGACATTTTTTTACCTAAATTAGATATGCTTATGGAAAATTTTAATAGAAGATTTTCTCAATTTGATGATTTAAAGATGAGTAATATCAAATGGAATTATGCGACCTTCAGGCTAACCCATTCATTGCATCTAGCGAAGCAACTGGAATACAAGTGTACAAACATTTGAACAAAGAAAAATATCCAAAAATGAGAGATTTTGGATGTTCGGAAGTACATATATCTGCGAGCGTGCATTCACTGACATGAAATATATCAAATCCAAATTTAGAAACAGCTTGAAAGACTCCACTCTTGAAAATATAAATAGAGTTGCCACAACAAATATTGATATGGACATAAAAGAAATTGTTGCTCAACAACTACGGCCACAATGCTCCCATTAAATAGCTTAGGCTTAATAATATTCTAATTTTATTGTGTTTTTAATATTTCTTGTTGTGTATTATTTTTAAGAATAACAATGTTTTGTCCGTTACTATGTGATATTTCATTTTAACAATAAATATAACGCAATATTTATTATGCAAAAATATAAACTTTATTGTGTTATTTTTTCGTATAAATAAAATAACTTTTGAGTTGACATGAACTGACTTTTCATTTACCTATCCTTTTCGGCCCGCGAAATATTTGCTAAAGAAAAAATGGCCCGCTGGCTAAGAGAAGTTGGACAGCGCTGTTCTAGTCTATACTCACCTTTAGTTAATTACCCAGTAGCACGCCCTAGTGGATTAACACAAGATTTATTAATGAAACAGTAACACTCACCTAATTGTTTCCTAAGTCCATCAACTTGCTGCCGCGTCTGGATGGTGTCTGGAGCGAAACCGCTATCGACCAGCCGTTCTCCCGCAGCGATCGCCTCGTTGACGGCGTCGGCGGCTTTGTTCAACTTCTGCGTCAGCTTGGCGACATCGTCGATTTGCACGCGGACCGTCTTCACGTCTCTACCCGGCGGTTTCATGGCGTCCAGCTCGTTCTCCAATCCGGACAGGTCTTGCGACAGACCCTTGACTTGATCGTTGAATTGCGTCACGGCGGTGGCGGCGGACTGCAAGTCCGAGCAGCGGTCGTCCAATTTCGCCTGCAATTCGTTTATGCGGTCGCCCACGCTGTCGACTTCATCGATCAGATGGTGGCCATCGATACCGTTAACTTGCGCCTCGTGCGAAAGATCGCTGGCGTGCTTATGGCACGATTGATGCGGTTTCTTGAGGTGTTGGACTTCCTCCCGCAGCGCCTTAATCCTGTCCAGCAATTTCGGATCCCTGGCGGCGCCTCCTAGAGAATCGTGCGAGGCCAGTTTATCCTCGCACTTCTCCAAACTGTGCTGAAGATCGCGGACGTTCTCGTTGAAATCTTGCAACTTCCTCGCTTGATCTTCGAGCGCTTGCGTTCGCTGCATCAAATCGTTGTTTAACTTATCCCAGCGCTCCTTCAACGTCACCACCTCGTTGTTAACAATATCCTTGTCGATATCACACGCGGAGAGGAACGTCTCCCCCAACGCTTTCGTGTTCTCGTACTCCCCTGACTTCTTCCAAACATCATTTCTGAAGATTTGCAATTCCTTAAGCTGTTTCTCGATGTGTTTGCGCTTGAACGACGTCGGCCGCAGACTGTCCAGTTTATCCTCGGCTTGCCTCAACCACGGGAGGAAGATGTCCAGCGTGCGGTAGTATTTCTTGCAGTGTTCCAGGCAAGTCTGCAGGCGGGTTTGCCGGTCGACGGTTTCCTTGCGCAACTTATCCCAGTTCTGTTGGATCTTGTCCAGATCCCGCTGCAGGTTTCTGGTGTCGGACTTGTTGTTGCGCGAGAGCAAATCGCGCCCCTTGTTGAGGAGCATGATCACCTCGTGCTCTCTGGACATGACTTCCCGGTAGACGGGCTCGTGGTGTGTTAGTTGCTGCTCGAGGATGTCCCTATCTGCTGATATTAATAATCTTTCGGAGAGGAGGTTGAGTTCGTCGGATAACCAACCGAGGGTTTTCGCGCAGGACGCTTCGAATTGCCGCCCGTCGCGCAGGGAATTTTCGATTTCTGCCTTGCGGTGGTCCAGCTTCTTCTGCAGCGCGTTGTATTGGCGACCGATCGAGGCCAACTTTGCTTGGATATCGGCTCTGGATGCGGGGTCGCTTAAGACATCGCACAACTGAGCACCGGCGGCCTCCAAATCCGCCAGTAGAGGTCGCTGCCCTTCCAACTGCCTTTCCAAATTTTCAATCTTGCGCAACTGTTCCTCGGGATCTTTATCTAAAGGAAGGTCATCTAATGCTTCTGAAATACCCTGCAGGGCATCGCGTAGCCTTGTTAGTTGCGCGTCGAATTCTCGGCTGGTATCAGCGGCCGCTCCCAAAGAATCAGCGCGCTCGTCCAGTTTCCCAAGCAGATCCGCCCACCTCTGCTGGATGCCGATTAACTTATCGTTGATCTTCCGCCCGTCCGATGAATTAGGGTCGATGAACGTTAGCACCGAATCCCCGACATCGATCAAATGCTGCAGCTGCGGCTGCTGCGTCCTGAACTCCTCCCGCAACACCTGTACCTGCTGCACCTGCGACTGCACCATCCTCGAATCGCTCGAAATCGGTCCCAGAACGGTGAACATTCGATCCTTCGCGTTCAGCCACGAAGCTAAAGAATCGTGCGTGTCGTGGAACTCCTTCATGCCCTCCATCAATCGGATGCGGTCCTTGCAGACGTCGTTGACGGCCTTCCAGCGCGAGGCGACGTCCTCCAATTCGTCGTTGAGGTTGTCCGTGCCGACGGCGCCGGGTTTCCGCCTGACGATCTCCTTCACCTGCGTCTTCGTGGAATCCAGCAGCGATTGCTTCTCGTACATCTCCTCGAGGATCTGCTTCAGCTGCCTGTTGACCTTGTCGGCCTCGTCTTTGGTGGACGGCACGACGTCCTTGGGGAGTTGTCTTTGGATCTTGTCCAGGAAGGCGTTGAGGGTTTTGAGGTTGTCCAGCTGCTTGCGGACCTCGTCGCGGATGGAATCGATCTCGTTCTGGCGGTCGGTGATCTTGACGCCGAGCAGCGAGTATCTGTTGTTGATTTCGGATAGTTGCTGCTGGACCGGGGATAGTTCTTCCAGGTGGAAGCCGTCTTGGCTCGAACGCCGCGAGGAGAAACCGCTGGAGCCGCTCGGGGAGAGAGGGCTCAGGGCTTTGGTCGGAGATGGGGAACGACCGTCAGAGGTGCGACCCACTGAAAAACAAAAACAAAAAAAAATGTTGTCGGCAGGTAAATCCGAATTTGGAAGATGTAAAGATGTAGGACAAACAAGGTATTGTATCTTTGATGAAGACATTTTTTGCACGTTGATCGCGTGTCGATTAACATAATTCTTTTGTGCCGCAGTGAATTTGCGTTTCGCAAAGTAAGTTGTGCCGCAAACAGGAATACTGTTCAAAGTACCGTGAACTCATAAAGCGGATGGCCTAAATGATTATAAACATTTAGGTCTCTTGAATGTTTTTTCGATATTGCATTGTACTCTTATAGTACAATCGCGCAGAGGTGACAGTGACTCATGCTTTTTCGATCTAATCATCGCGTCTGGATAAATATCTATACTCGTTCGCTTAAGAAAAACGAAATGAAATACGAAACGCATGTCGATATGTAAATTCAAGGACTAAGTGTAACGTATGTCTTTTCTCATTCCATCTATTCTAACCTCAAAATTCACGTGCTTGTATCTCCGATTTTGATTTAGTTAAGAGCAGATTTGATTGTATCCATTTCATTAATAAAAAGGTTAAATTTAATGACAAATTTCTAGTTGTCTTTACCGATTGCCGAAAAATGCACTCGCAAAATTTCGTCGGGAAAATATTTGCACGCTCGAGAATTTTTAAATTTCCCGCCTAGACTGAATCGAATTATTTTATGGACATACGTTTACTTGAAACTTAATTCAGGCAACATGAAGCGATGAGTCACTGTCACCTCTGCGCGATTGTACTATACTATTATGCAGTCGATTTTATCTGAAGAGTCACAAGAACTTTCAACATCACCCGGTATACAGGGTGTCCTAAATAGAGTAGGATTGCATGTGCATCTTTCTTATTCTTAAAGCTAGAGATCTGGTTAAATGGGCAATGTTGTGCTGATTCAGATTATGTTGAGAAATTTTCAAAATTCCGAGCAGTTTAGAAAATATTTTAAAAAAAACCGAAAATCGCGATTTTCAAAAAAAAATCAAATATCTCACCCTAACATCCCACCTAAATATAAACACCCTTCAGTCACATTACATCAATTCATTAATTCGAATCATGTAGACAGTTCAGCTAGCTAGCAATTTATTTTTTTTTATTTTTCATAAATTAGATTCAAGACAGGGGGTCGATAGCCCAAACGGACATACTAACACCCACACTTAAATGTTTCTCTTTTTAATATTTGTAAATATTCAATGTTTTGTCTGAATAAAGATGTTCTCTCTCTCTCAAATATCTCAATAATTATTAAAGATGCGAAAAAAAGTTTTAAATAAAAGTTACTTGGTTTAATTAGGCAAACATGGAAATCAAGTCAAAATAAAATTCAAGATGTCGGTTTCCGAGATATTAATACCAACTTTCTTATTTCAAATGGCCGCCATATTTGATTTTTACACGCATAAATAGACTTTTTTTTTTCTCTTTTCAACGATGTACAACAACCCATGTCAAAATAAAAAATAATGGAAATATTAATTGTTGTAAGTTTAAAACAAGTAGGCATAAATAAAAATAAAACAAAATTTGTTATAACGACTAACTGTCATCTTACATTAGTTTATCAGTTGTATTAATCATTCATACATGTGTATTGTCTTAAGTTGTTGTAATATCGATAAATATTAATTACTTGAAATGGCGAATTATTCGATATCTGAACAATACGATATGTTTTGTAATTACATCAAGTGTTACAAAAACCCCCATCTTGCAGCACAAACATACCAAGCAAACTTTCCTGAAAGAAGGCAGCCGGACATTAAGGTATTTAAAAGATTGGATGAAAATATGCAATTGTATGGAAGTTTAAAAAACCTAAGAGAAATAGAAATATGATCGTTGATGATATGTGTGGCAGCTAATCCGAACATTTCATGTCGGCAGATAGAAAATGAAGTTAACGTATCTAAGTCTAGAGCATCAACAATTTAAAAAAAGCACAAGTTTCACCCTTATAAATTGCACCTATCTCAGACTTTACAACCAAATGATTAACATTTTGCATGTGGTTAATCAACAAAATTACGGAAAAAGGTGATTTTATAAACACAATTTTATGGACTGACGGATCTTACTTTTCTAATTGTGGATTATTTAATCGTCATAACGAGCACTATTGGGCTCAAGAAAATCCACACATAGTTATTCCACGGCGAAACCAATTACGGTTCGGCTTTAGTGTTTTTTTGTGACATAATGGGAAATCGTTTACTTGGTCCTATAATTTTTGATGGAACTCTAACTGCACAACGTTATTTGGAAATTCTTCAAACAACCTTAGAAGATTTATTGGATGATTTACCTTTGGCACAAAATATGCAAATATGGTGCCAGCAAGATGGCGCTCCAGCACACTATGCCAGAGATGTTATTACTTATCTAAATGGACGTTTTAATAATAAAGTAATAGCGACTAATACACCTGTACAGTGGCCAGCCAGATCTGCAGACCTGACGCCTCTTGACTTTTATTTGTGGGGCACTTTAAAAAACAAAGTTTATGGAAGTAACTTCAATTATAACAATGTGGATTAACTTCGCGAAGCAGTGACAGAGGCAATAAACGGCATTAATCGCAACACATTGGCAGTGTTGTAAAACGCTGTCAATTGTGTTTGGCCAATAACGGTCAACATTTTGAGCATTTTTTATAATCTACTGTTATTTTACTACTTGGTTGTATTACCTCTTTTTGTTTTGTCACATTTGCTTTAAAAATAATTTAAAAAATTAAAATTAAAATTTAAACAATTAATATTTCCATTACTTTTTATTTTGACATAGGTTGTTGTACATCGTTGAAAAGAGAAAAAAAAAGTCTATTTATGCGTGTAAAAATCAAAAATGGCGGCCATTTGAAATAAGAAAGTTGGTATTAATATCTCGGAAACCGCCATCTTGAATTTTATTTTGACTTGATTTCTATGTTTGCCTAATTAAACCAAGTAACTTTTATTTAAAACTTTTTTTCGCGTCTTTAATAATTATTGAGATATTTGATTTTTCAGTTTTTTTAAAATATTTTCTAAACTGCTCGGAATTTTGAAAATTTCTCAACATAATCTGAATCAGTAAAGAAAACTGCACAACATTGCCCATTTAACCAGATCTCTAGCTTTAAGAATAAGAAAGATACCCGTGCAATCCTACTCTATTTACACCCTGTATATGCATCTGCAGAGTCGTCTCCTCTGAAATCTTCCACCTCGTCATCGTCGGATAAAAGTTGATTTTATTGTTTCAACGCGGAAAATCTTATGTTTAGGCTATGTGGCACAGACATAATGTCGCATTAAAAATTGAATAAGTTTTTTATAGCAATTTAATGAAAAATATATATTTTAGGACAAAAATCAATTGGTAGCCTGAAGTACTTGTTTTTTTTTTTTATTAACGTGGCGATCTACAAATGGTATGCTGTTTGTGAAAAGTTCAATTCGGACCAAACAAATAAAAGAAAATGAGAGAAAAATCACTTACATGGACTTGGTCTCTTGCTCGGACTGTAAACTCTCCTCTTCGTCGGTGAATCCGGACGATCACCTCTCAACAGGCTGTCGCACAAGTTACCAACATCATTGATCTTATCAATAGTCATCGCGTAATCCCTATACTCCTTCGCGATAGGTTTAATCTCCTCGCTCTGCATCTGAATGATCTGAATATCAACAGCCACCACCTCCAATCTCGACACCTTCGTCTCCATCCTGGACAACCACTCGTTCACCTGCTCCCTCAAGCTTTCGTACGCGTTGAGTTGCTCGGTGCGCTGCCTGCTCAGCTTCTGCTTCTCGTCCAGCAAGTTGTTGAGGTCCCTCCAGTGATTCTCCATCGATTTGATGCGATCGCGCACCGGAGCCGTGTCGGTGACATCGCGCTTGTTCACCAGATCCTTACCGCCGTGAATCGTTTCCTCGACCAGCGGCTTCTTGCTCTCGCGATCGCCGGCGATTTCCTGCATCTTCACCGAATACTCCTCGATGGCCAGCTTGGAGAACTCGCGCGACTCCACCACCTCGATCACGCTGTTGTACCATTTCTCGAACTGATCGGAACGCGAGGTGAACACGATCAGATTTCCGTGCACCTCGTGTAGGAACTCGCCGCGTTTCTGCGTGCGGTCCAGAATCTTGTCGAAGCGCGACTTCACGTCCCTCAGCTTGTCCTCGATTTTCTTAGCCACCCGCGCGTTGCTCGCGCACGAGATTAACTCGCTGGCGGAGAGGTAGATGGAATCGATGGATGAGATGTGGGTGTCGAGATCGGATTGGTAGACCTGGTGCTCGCGGATTTGTTCGTCGAGCCTTTCTTTGATCAGCGAGGCGGGTCTTTGGATGTTCTTGAACTCGTTTTCGGCTGATGTCAGCCAGGAGACTATGTTGTCGAGCGCGTCTTGAACTCCTTGGGATTGTACGAGGGCGGTATCCAGCTCCTGGCAGCGGTCGGCCAGAGCGTTCTTGAGTTGGTTGTACTTCTCTTCTAGTTCGATGACTGGTTGTTCGATGCGGGAGATGTCCGATGGTGAGATTTGTCCCTCGAGTGCTCGCAGTAGGGATGCGGTGGCCTGAATGTGTTCATTAGTGTTACGGAATTTGAATTAAGTAAAATGTGAGTTGTAATAATTGTGCGGTTAACAAATAATTAAGATAAATACAATAAAACGAAATGTAGCCTGAATATATGAATATTCAACCTGTTCGTTAATCTTACTAGTAAGACTTAATTTTTGCTTGCAGATTAACGAACAGGTTGAATATTCATATATTCAGGCTACATTTCGTTTTCTTGTATTTATCTAATGCTTTCTGCAACAAGTAAAGCTGTTTCTAATTTGTTTAAATAATTAAGAGACATGAAATTGCGAAACGCGTTTAAGTTCGTTGGCTGTGGTCTGTAGTACGTAAGTTCAATCAGCGGCGGCTCGTTGTATAGAGCCAAGGAGCCATGGCACTACCTGTAGTTTCAAGCCAAGCAAGAATTTTTAAGTAATTCTTAGGACACTTTTTCGCCAGTTACTTTAGTCTAGGAAGATAAATCGTTCTTTCTTTCTTCAAAAATTGAGGGGGGGGGGGGGGGTATATTGTACAAGTGGCTCCACCATCAACATATTCCACGAGCCGCCACTGAGTTCAATGCTCATTGAACCTAGGATTAATTAATTGATCATGGCTCCCGCCCCTGACAACGAACATAATTTTTGCCTTCACACGCTCACCGCCATTAATAAGGCGAGATCGGCATCTTCAGACGAGTGAGAACCTCGCCATCGGACAGGAAAATAAAAAGTGGTTCCACTCCGCGTTTGAGTCGGCAAGTGAGCGTGATTAGTTGGTTATTATGGGGGCATTCTCTTTCAGAATTTTCAAAAAAATCGATTTTTCTTTTATTGCGTAAATCGAAAGCTACATTCGTGTAAAAGAAGTGGCCGAAAGGCCAATTCGGTCCGGGAAGTATTTTAGTCGCTACAGCCTATTGTAGGCTCGTGCGCTCATGGAAACTTGTTTTGAATGCTTGTAGATGGCGCGCTAGCCATCCGAAAAAAGATGGCGTTGCTTCTCTTTATCCCAATAACCTATACTTAGGGCCGCTTTTACAATAGTCGGTTAAATTAAGGTTAACACTATCTCCGGATTAAATGCGAAAATTCGCTTTTACAATGCCTAGTTAAAGCAAGGTTAGGGTTAAGAAGCAGATAACTCGCAGTTATCTTATCCGGAGCTTGGAGCAGCAGATAAATCTCGGGCAATGCGCACAGCAAGCACACGCACCATACCGGCATTATAGCGATCTGCAATCGGTATTACATACAGGGGCCGTTAGAGGGCGATAAACAAGTTTCTAAAAAACATGCATTCTGGCATATTTCTAGGTGGAATATTGAAAAGAAGCTCGAGGGGGTCAAGGGTCGCAACAATGATTACAAACACAACTTTCTAACCTTTCCGCAAAGCAAAACGAAAAATGCCGATTCTATAAACTACGCAACCGCATGTATCCTCAATGCTGCCAACGTTGGCGTTTCGGGAGAAAATCTATCTAAGCGTTTGTAAAAGGCAACGTGCGTTAACTGAGAGATAAACGATGGGATTAGTTAAAGAGGGTATAAGTTAACCATCATTTATCCGACGATTGTAAAAGCGGCCCTTAGTCGCTGTAACGTGCGTGCACAGTCGATGACAATTAGTGCTTAGTGCCGATCGTATGTTTTTGTTGATACCAAACAGCTATTGATCGATTTGAAAAGGAAGTTTTCGCGTGCAACGAAGAAAAAGCACTTTCAGGGCAGTCCGAAAACTGGGAGTTTTTATGCGATTAAATTACCGAATGATGACATCGAGGATATTAGTGTTGACGTGACAATAAGCTGAATGTTGAATTTTTTAAAAACACTTATGTTGCAACAATGAAAAAATTAAAGCAAAATGGCAAAAAAAAACAATTTTTAGAGAAGTGTCCAAGATTGTTGTTGACAAGTTAAACTTCATGTGGGAAAAAGCTTCGATCCCAAGCATAACCACTAAAACTATTACAGATTTATTTAAAAAGTTGGTTTAGTTCGAAAATGGAAAAAATCAACTTTCTTAATAATCATCGTAGACCTTTATGTAATCCCTTTTTCTTCATCAGGAGAACGAGAAAATCCGATTGACGTTAAAAAATTTCATCTAGAAAAAAATGCAAAAAAGTTGGCAAGTCACCATCAACTTTATGGAAAATTTTGAAAAAAATCGATTTTTTCAGACTTTGAACGGCCGTAGCGGCTAAACTAAGAATCGAAATCGAACGCGGATTTAAAATCTGTGCTTCTCGTGTGGTAATTAGGCGGATGCAATTAAAATTGGCGATTTTTATTTTTTGACAAAAACTTGAATAATTTCCCAAGGGTCCCCCCTTCTTACTTTTTCGCAAAAATTGGCTTTAAAATGATTTACTGAAGAAACCACCGGTTTGATTCGGGATTTCTATACGTCACTGTAAAGATCCTTTCAAGAGCCTTCAGAAAATGTACTTGCGCAACCACAAATGTTAATTTTAAGCCCGTGACGCGTCGGCAAAGAAAACTCGAAAATGGAAAAAACCGAAAAAATCAATTTTCTTAATAATCATCGTAGACCTTTATGTAATACCTTTTTTTTCATCAGAAGAACGAGAGAAATCGACTGGCGTTAAAAAAATTCATCTAGAAAAAATAGCAAAAAAGTTGGCAAGTCATCATGAACTTTATCGAAATTTTTTAAAAAAGTCGATTTTTCAAACTTTGAACGGCCGTAGCGGCCAAACAAAAAATTCAAATCGAACGCGGATTTCAAATCTGTGCTCCTTGGGTGCTAATTAGTCGGATTCAATTAAAATTGGCGATTTTAAATTTTTGACAAAAACTTGAAAAAGTTCCCAAGGGTCCCCCCTTCTTACTTTTTCCCAAAAATTGGCTTCGAAATGATTTCCTAAAGAAACCACTGCTTCGATTCGGGATTTCTATACGTCACTGGAAAGATCCCTTCAAGGGCCTTCAGAAAATGTACTTGCGCAACCACAAATATTAATTTTAAGTCCGTGACGCGTCGGCAAAGAAAATTCGAAAATGGAAAAAATCGAAAAAATCAACTTTTTTAATAATCATCGTGGACCTTCATGTAATACCTATTTTTTCATCAGAAGAACGAGATAAAACGATTGGCGTAAGAACATTTCATCCAGAAAAAATTGCAAAAAAGTTAGCAAGTCGCCATGAACTTTATCGAAAATTTTGAAAAAAGTCGATTTTCAAACTTTGAACGGCCGTAGCGGCCAAACAAAAAATTCAAATCGAACGCGGATTTCAAATCTGTGCTCCTTGGGTGTTAATTAGTCGGATTCAATTAAAATTGGCGATTTTTATTTTTTGACAAAAACTTGAAAAACTAACCAAGGGTCCCCTCTTATTACTTTTTCCCAAAAAATGGCTTAGAAATGATTTCCTGAAGAAACCATTGGTTCGATTGGGGATTTCTATACGTCACTGGAAAGATCCTTTCAAAACCCTTTAGAAAATGTACTTGCGCAACCAGAAATGTTAATTTTAATCCCATGATGCGTCGGCAAAGAAAACTCGAAAATGGAAAAAATCGAAAAAATCAACTTTCTTAATAATCATCATAGATCTTTATGTAATACCAATTTCTTCATCAGAAGAACAAGAGAAATTGACTGGCGTTAAAAAAATTCATCCAGAAAAAAATGCAAAAAAGTTGGCGAGTCACCATGAACTTTTTGAAAAAAGTCGATTTTTTCAGACTTTGAACGGCCGTAGCGGCCAAACAAAAAATCCAAATCGAACGCGGATTTCAAATCTGTGCTCCTTGGGTGTTAATTAGTCGGATTCAATTAAAATTGGCGATTTTTATTTTTTGACAAAAACTTGAAAAACTAACCAAGGGTCCCCTCTTATTACTTTTTCCCAAAAATTGACTTTAAAATGATTTCCTGAAGAAACCACTGGTTCGATTGGGGATTTATCTACATCACTGGAAAGATCCCTTCAAAACCCTTCAGGAAATGTACTTGCGCAACCAGAAATGTTAATTTTAAGCCCATGATGCGTCGGCAAAGAAAACTCGAAAATGGAAAAAATCGAAAAAATCAACTTTCATAATAATCATCGTAGATCCTTATGTAATACCTTTTTCTTCGTCAGAAGAACGAAATAAATCGACTGGCGTTAAAAAATTTCATCTAGAAAAAATAGCAAAAAAGTTGGTAAGTCAGCATGAACTTAATGGAAAATTTTGAAAAAAGTCGTTTTTTTCAGACTTTGAACGGCCATAGCGGCTAAACGAAAAATCGAAATCAAACGCGGATTTCAAATCCATGCTCCTTGGGTGTTAATTAGTCGGATTCAATTAAAATTGGCGATTTTTATTTTTTGACAAAAACTTGAAAAATTTCCCAAGGGTCCCCCCTTCTTACTTTTGCGCAAAAATTGGCTTTAAAATGATTTCCTGAAGAAACCATTGGTTCGATTCGGGATTTCTATACGTCACTGGAAAGATCCCTTCAAGAGCCTTCAGACAATGTACTTGCGCAACCGCAAATGTTAATTGTAAGCCCATGACGCGTCGGCAAAGAAAACTCGAAAATGGAAAAAATCGAAAAAATCAACTTTCTTAATAATCATCGTGGACCTTTATGTAATACCATTTTTTTCATCAGAAGAACGCGGGAAACCGATTCACGTTAAAAAATTTCATCTAGAAAAAAATGCAAAAAAGTTGGCAAGTCACCATGAACTTTATGGATATTTTTTTTAAAAGTCGATTTTTTTCAGACTTTGAACGGCCGTAGCGGCCAAACAAAGATTCCAATTTGAACGCGGATTTCAAATCTGTGCTCCTTGGGTGTTAATTAGTCGGATTCAATTAAAGTTGGAGATTGTAAATTTTTGACAAAAACTTGAAAAACTTTCCAAGGGTCCCCCCTTCTTACTTTTTCCCAAAAATTGGCTTTAAAATGATTTCCTGAGAAAACCACTGCTTCGATTCGGGATTTCTATACGTCACTGGAAAGATCCCTTCAAGGGCCTTCAGAAAATGTACTTGCGTAACCACAAATGTTAATTTTAAGTCCGTGACGCGTCGACAAAGAAAACTCGAAAATGGAAAAAATGGAAAAAATCAACTTTCTTAATAATCATCGCAGATCTTCATGTAATACCATTTTTTTCAACAGAAGAACGAGAGAAATTGATTAGCGTTAAAAAATTTCATCCAGAAAATAACGCAAAAAAGTTGGCGAGTCACCATGAACTTTTTGAAAAAAGTCGATTTTTTCAGACTTTGAACGGCCGTAGCGGCCAAACAAAAAATCCAAATCGAACGCGGATTTCAAATCAGTGCTCCTTGGGTGTTGATTAGTCGGATTCAATTAAAATTGGCGATTTTTATTTTTTGACAAAAACTTGAAAAACTAACCAAGGGTCCCCTTATTACTTTTTCCCAAAAAATAGCTTTAAAATTATTTCCTGAAGAAACCACTGGTTCGATTCGGGATTTCTATACGTCACTGAAAAGATCCTTTCAAGAGCCTTCAGAAAATGTATTTGCGCAGCCACAAATGTTAATTTTAAGCCCGTGACGTAACAGCAAAGAAAACTCGAAAATGGAAAAAATCGAAAAAAACAATTTTCTTAAAAATCATCGTGGACCTTTATGTAATACCTTTTTTTTCATCAGAAGAACGAGAGAAATCGATTCACGTTAAAAAAATTCATCTAGAAAAAAATACAAAAAAGTTGGCGAGTCACCATGAACTTTTAGAAAAAAATCGATTTTTTCAGACTTTGAACGGCCGTAGCTGCTAAACGAAGAATCGAAATCGAACGCGGATTTAAAATCTGTGCTTCTCGTGTGCGAATTAGGCGGTTGCAATTAAAATTTGTAATTTTTATTTTTTGGCAAAAACTTGAAAAACTACCCAAGGGTCCCCCCTTATTACTTTTTCTCAAAAATTGGCTTTAAAATAATTTCCTGAAGAAACCACTGGTTAGATTCGGGATTTCTATACGTCACTGGAAAGATCCTTTCAAGAGCCTTCAGAAAATGTACTTGCGCAAACACAAATGTTAATTTTAAGTCTGTGACGCGTCGGCAAAGAAAACTCGAAAATGGAAAAAATCGCAAAAATCAACTTTCTTAATAATCATCGTGGACCTTTATGTAATACCATTTTTTTCAACAGAAGAACGAGAGAAATTGATTAGCGTTAAAAAATTTCATCCAGAAAATAATGCAAAAAAAGTTGGCGAGTCACCATGAACTTTTTGAAAAAAGTCGATTTTTTCAGACTTTGAACGGCCGTAGCGGGCAAACGAAGAATCACAATCGAACGCGGATTTAAAATCTGCGCTCCTTGAGTGTTAATTAGTCGGATGCAATTAAAATTGGCGATTTTTATTTTTTGACAAAAACTTGAAAAAAATTTCCCCTCTCATCAGAAGAACGAGAGAAATTGATTAGCGTTAAAAAATTTCATCTACAAAAAAATGTAAAAAAGTTACTTTATGGAAAATTTTGAAAAAAGTTGTTTTTTCAGTCCTTGGACGGCCTTAGCGGCTAAACGAAGAATCGAAATTAAATTAAGTTAGAAGAACTTAAACATGTTTCGGTACCACTGTGCGCCGTAGCGGCCATGTTTGTAAACAGTTTATGGAAATAAAAAAAATACTTTTATAATAAAAATATGTTCCTGTAACTTCTACTTTTCCTCCAAAAAAATCTAAAGTTTACCCATTTTTCGGATCTCCAAGAAAGAATGCCCCCTTAACCCTTAGAGTTTCAAGCAGTGACATCGCGCAGATGAGATTTTCTTGTCGTTTTTTGACCGTATATTTTTTTTGTATATTTCTGTAGCCTCAATAAATATCTATCTAATCAAAACATGCTTTCAACGACCCCTGGGACCCTAAGCGTTAATGACATTACAGACCGCAGCAATTGGCAAAATCCACACATACCTGTTTAGCATTGTCGATCAGCCTTCCATTAGCCACGAACTCGTTGTTAAGAGACTTGGCCTTGTTAAGCTGCTCCTCGACGGTCCGCGGATCCCCACCGATCGGCTCCATGAGGACCTTGTTGGCCCTCGGCTCGGCCTCTCGCAACCACATCCTCGCCTTATCGACCCCATCGTTATAATCCCTTTGCCTTCCCCCTACACCCGAAAGCCTATCCGAGAGCACGTTGGCCCGATTCAACAAATCCTTGTACTGTTGCGTCACCAGCGACACTTCGCTCCTCACCGGAGACTCTTGCGCGGACAGGGGCTCAATATGCGGCAATCTCGACGGCAACGTCGTCCTGAACTCGTTGAGCACGTTGAGGTAATCCTAAACGTCAAACGGTTAACGACTTGAATCCGCCGCATAAAAAACAAACTCACCTTCGACTCGTCCACGAACTTCTGCGCCGACATCGTGATGAACCTCAAATCCGCTTGATGCGCGATCACGTCGGACACGAACTCCTTCGTGGTGTCGGCGGTCGTGTGCAGTCTTTGCAGATCGCTCAGCGATCTTTCGTTATCCTCCAGGATCCTACGCGCCTTGATCAGCCAATTGGAGAAGTTCGTCAGTTCCCCGTTCAACTTGTGGAGTTCATCTCTCGCCGTCAACATCCTCCTGATCAATCTTTCCGTACGATCGGCGGACTTATCGAATCTGGTCTTCAGATTCCGTCCGTTCTTTTCTAGAGTGGAAACCTCGCTCTTGGATAATATATCGCCGGCCGTTAGCACCAACTGCCTGATCTGATCGAGGCAGTGCGACACCGGGCTGGCGTGCTGTTCCAAATCGTCCTTTACCTGCTTCATCGTGTTGATCTGATTCCGGAGCTCCTCCTCGATTTCGTGCAGGACGTCCTGAGAGGAGATCTTGTCCTCGACCTCACCTATCCAGTGGAGGAGTTTGGTGAGGGTCTCGTCGCACAATTTGTATTTCTCTTCAACGGCTTGCTGTAAATTCACGGAAAGACAATGTTATTTTTTTGAGTTTTTTTTTTTGTTGGGGGGATCGTGTTCTTCGTCGGCGGCATGCAAATACATAGCCTTTTATAGTAAGGTCGTCGGCCCTATTCCCCGACTCGCGAGGGAGGGAGGGTGTGATGCGAGACATGCAGTTTTACCTATCTTTTGAAGCGATGCGCGTATGCAAATGATCAGCTGCACATTCCAGCACTTACCTTCCCTTAAACTAGCTTACGTAACTATGCTTTTTTTTTTAATTCGACGAGTTGAATCATTGCGGAGGAATAAAATCATTGCGTTGCATTAATTTACGAACGTTCAACGTATCTTAAAATAGAATTCACTTTAAATACTTTAATAAGTAAAGTCTTATTTGGCGTGGTCATTGGATGATTATCTACAGTAACTTCTGTTTGAGCATCGATTACTTTATGTTGATGATGCTAAATGACGTTAAAACCGGTCTATAGTTGTCCGTTAAGAAATTTAAAGTTTGGAAGTGCATTATTCAGAACTCAAAGTGACCAAAATGTCAGTAAACTTCAATTATCTACCTCAAATCAGAGCGTGATGTTGTGAAAAGTTGCAATAATTTTGACGTTTCGAAAAAAATATAAAAATAATTGCCAGTGACTTGAAACTTGTCAAAATCACTTCAAATACATTCAAAATTATAATTCCGTAAAAATCTACAATTATTTACACGCATTCTTCTGAATAAATTTCGTAGAATCAGAGCGTGATGTTGTGAAAAGTTGCAATAATTTTGACGTTTCGAAAAAAATATGAAAACAATTGTCAGTGACTTGATACTTTTCAAAATTATTTTAAATACATTTAGAATTATAAAAGGCCTATTTTTTCGGCGGGGGCTTTGATGCCAAAAACAATATTTTCTGCAAAGTGAAATTCCATTTTACAAAACCGCGAAATTATTACTTCATCAGATAAAACATGTTCCAACGCATTGATTCAACCCAGCGAATTCACTATAGACTTACACTAAGTTATCAAATACAAACAAACAAACAAAAAAAAAAAACAAAAAAAAAACAGAGAGCGCCGGCGCAGTAAACCGCGCCGACGACGACAACAAATACATAGCGTCTAGTCAACACCCTAAACCTAAGACACATGCACACAAGCACACAACACAGAATGATATATTTGTTTTGGTTTAATTATTTTTTTAAGGTTAGTGTAGATTGAGATTAATAAGAACAAAATCGAAAAAAAAGTGTGCCATAAACAACCTGTAAACAAACTGAGAAATAAAAATAAACACACAACAAAAAAAAAAGAGAGAGAAACACATATAAAAAAACAAACAAACACAAAATTGGCGATGCGTCGTCACACGCATCGCCGGTTAAGAGAGTTACTAATTAGAGACATGATGATGGAAATGTCGATTTTTTCTGGTATTGTGTAATTATAGCTTCCTAAACAATTAATAATAATAATAATAAATTCAGATTATTTTATGTTCTTATTTGAAATACTTTTGTTAAAGCTGTTTTTTTTTTTATAAAGCCATGTCCAACAAATTGTTTAGCAGTTATTTGTGCACAGGCAGTCGTATGGCCTTTGTCTGCACGCGAGTATGTGTTTGTAGCAATGGCACCACCACATAAATATGACAAGCTCCCAGGGGGTGTAACACTGCTGGAAAAAATACATCTGTCAGTCGTTTCAGCTGTTAGGTAATAACAAAACAAAAAACACTCGCGAGTAATTAAATCAATCAAAAAAAAAATTTACTGAAAAAACAGTTAAGTGTATTTTTGTAAGTGTGCATTTTTAAATAGCTAATGTGTTCACTGTAATTCAATAATACTTGATCGCTTTTAATTACTTAAAAAAAATACTTTGCTCAATATATCTCGTGAAGAAATTATTTTTGAAAAAAGCTTAAGTAGATTTAATTTGAAAACAGAATCAAATGCTGCTTAAAATTCCAACTGTTATTCAAATTGTGAGTGCTACTTAAACCGTGATTGCTAATTAAAATCCTAACTGTTACTCAAATTGTGATGGTTATTTAAAACGTGATTGCTATTTAAAATCTCAACTGGTTTTTTTTTAATTGTGACTGCTACTTAAGATATGATTGCTACTTAAAATCTCAACAATTATTCAAATTGTGACTGCAACTTTAACTGTGATTGCCACTTAAAATCTTAAGTGTAACCCAAATTGTAACCGCTACTTAACCTGTGATTGCTACTTAAAATCTCAACTATTATTCAAATTGTGACTGCTACTATTGTTACTTAAAACGTGATTGTTACTTAGAACTCTACTGTTACCCAAATTGTGACTGTTACTTAAACCGTGATTGCTACTTAAAACGCGCCCACAATTTGGACGTGAACATTTGTTTGTTAGGAATACAAATTCTGTGCAAAATTTGGTCTACTGCTAAAGTTGATTCATTTTTGTTAAATTTTATGGTGTGTAAATATTTTTTTAAATTATTTATAGCTTTCATTCCGAACTTTTTGTATCATTTTTTAATGATTATAACTTTTGAATGCATTATATTAAATTAATTATTCAAACCCCGAAATATATTAAAATTGTTGTTCTTTCATTGAGCAAACGCCCTTGAAGTTAATTTTTGATGTAAATTCATCACACTTTCGCAAATAAGTCAAAATTACTCAAAAACCTAGACAGACGTATTTTTAGATATACTGCAAGAAAAATCATCACTTTCACGATTTAGTCAAAATAACTGGAAAACTAGGCAAGGCATATTTTTGAATTTTCTTTGATTTTCAAAGAACATTAAATTCCCAATCTGCGTGCCAAATTTAATGTTCCACTGGGGAAATTTTGAGCAAACGTAACTCGACGTCAATTTTTGATGTAAAATCATCATCATTTTCACGATTCAGTCAAAATAACTAACATTAAATTCTCAATTAGCGTACCAAATTCGGTGATGTTCTTCCAAAGCAATTTCGAAAAATCGTCCTCGAAGTTAGTCTTTGATTTAAAAGCATCACACTCTCACTATTAAATTAAAATAATTCGAAAACACGAAAAGAACGTATTTTTGGATTTTTTATTGATTTTCAAAGAACATTAATTTTCAAATTGCGTACCGAATTCAGTGATGTTCCGAAGAGGCAATTTGGTGCAATCGCCCTCGATGTAAAATCATCACACTTTTACAATTAAGTCAAATTAATTCTAAATTTAAGATTTTTTAAATTGGAAAATTTGGTTATAATCCTCCAAAGAAATTTCGAACAAACTAGGAAAGATGAATTTTAAATGGTTTTCAAAGAACATTAAATCCTTAATTTTTGTACTTTTGGTAATGTTCCTTTGAGGGAATCATCCTCGAAGTAATTTTTGACGAGAAATCACTTTCAGAATTAAGTAAGAATAACTAGAAACTAGGCAAGGCATATTTTTGATTTTTTATTGATTTTCAAAGAACATTAAATACTTAATTTGCGTACCAAATTTGGTCATGTTCTATCGAGGTAGTTTCGAAAAATCGCCTTGAAGTTAGTTTTTGATTTAAACGCATCACACTCTCACTATTGAATCAAAATAACTCGAAACCGAGAAAAGAGCGTATTTTTTTATTTTTATTAGTTTTCAAAGAACATTAAATTTTTTATTTTCGAGTATAATTTATTTTGTTCTAAAGATAGAATTTGGTGCAATCGCCCTCGAAATTAATTTTTGATGTACCAAATTTGCCATCATTTTAATGTTCTTTGGAAATCAATTAAAATCTAAAAAAAATAGAATCATTTTGACTTAATTGTAAAAGTGTGATGTTACAATTCAAGTCAAAATAATTCAATTTTTTTTGATTTTTATTAATTTCCAAAGAACATTAAATTGTCAATCTGTGTAGCAAATTTGGTCATGTTCCTCCAAAGGAATTTTGAGCAAATTGGGAAAGATGTGTTTCTTTTTTTATTTCAAATGATTTCCAAAGAACATTAATCCTCAGTTTTTGTACTAAATTTAGTAATGTTCCTTTGAGGGAATATCGAGCAATTATCCTCGAAGTAATTTTTGTTGTAAAATCATCACATTTTCACAATCAAAGTCAAAATAACACGAAAACTAAGGAAGGGGCAATTTTTGATTTTCATTTATTTCGAGCGCGAACATTATTTTTTTTTTAATCTGTGTACACCAAATTTGAAGAATTTTGAGCAATCGTTAAAGTTACTTTTTGATTAAGTCAAAATAACTCGAAAACTAGAAAAGTCGTATTACTGGATTTTGATTTATTTTCAAAGAACATTAAATTCTTAACCTGCGTGCCAAATTTATTGATATTAATCGAAATTAATTTTTGTTGTAAAATCATTACACTTTCACGATTCAGTCAAAATAATTCGAAAACTAGGTAAGACATGTTTTTGAATTTTGATTGATTTTCAAAGAACATTGTTTCTTTTTTCTTTTGTCTTCTTATTATTTTTTTTTCTTTTTTTATTTTTTGATTTTTATAGATTTTTAAAGAACACTAAACTATCAATCTGCATAGCAAATTTGGCCATGTTCCTTCAAAGGAATTTTGAGCAAATTGGGAAAGATGTATTTTTGGATTTTGTATCCTCAGTTTTTGTACTAAATTTGGTAATGTTCCTTTGAGGGAATTTCGAGTAATCATCCTCAAAGTAATGTTTTATGTAAAATCATCACACTTTCACAATGAATTCAAAATGACTCGAAATTTAGGAAATATTTTTTGAATTTCATTTATTTGCAGAGAACATGAATTCTTTAATATGCGTGCCAAATTTGGAGAATTTTAATCGTCCGTTAAGTTACTTTTTGATTAAGTCAAAATAATCGGAAAATTGGGAAAGGCGTATTTCTGCATTTTGGTTGGTTTTTTGAAGAACATTATATTCTCAATTTGCGTGCCAATTTTGATGATATGTTCAACTAGGGAAATTTTGAGCAATCATACTCGAAGTCAATTTTTGATGTAAACTCACCACACATTCGCAATTAAGTCAAAATAACTCAAAATCTAGGCAAGGCATATTTTTTAATTTTGATTATTTTTCAAAGAACATTAAATTCTCAATTTGAGTACCAAATTGGTGATATTCTACCGTAATTTCGACAAATCGCCCTCGAAGTTAGTTTTTGATTTAAAAGCATCACAGTCTCGCTATTACATCAAAATAACCCGAAAACAAGGAAGGAGTGAATTTTTGGATTTTTATTGTTTTTTTAAAGAACATTAAATTTTCGATTTGCGTGCGCAATTTAGTATGTTCTAAAGAATGTGCAATCGCTCTAGAAATTAATTTTTGTAGTACTATTAAGTCAAAATATTTCTACATTTTTGGATTTTTATTGATTTCCAAAGAACATTAAATTATCAATTTGCGTGGCAAATTTGATCATGTTCCTTCAAAAGAATTTCGAGCAAACTGGGAAAGATATATTTTTGGGTTTCAAATGAATTTTAAAGAACATTACATCCTCAGTTTTTGTATTAAATTTGGTAATGTTCCTTTGAGGCAATTTCGAGCAATCGCCCTCAAAGTTATTTCATCACGGTTGTAGCATTAAGTCAAAATTTTTCTAAAATTAGGGGAAGCATGTTTCTGGATTTTTCTTGATTTTCGAAGAACATTAAAATGTCAATCCGCATGGTAAATTTGGTGATGTTCCTCCGAAGGAATCTTGAGCAAACTGGGAAAGATGCATTTTTAGATTGCAAAAGGTTTACAAAGAACATTAAATTGTCAATCTGCGTGACAAATTTGGACATGTTCCTCTAAAGGAGTTTTGAGTAAACTGGGAAAGATGTTTTTTTGGATTGCAAATGATTTCCAAAGAACATTAAATTGTCAACCTGCGTGGCAAATTTGGACATGTTCCTTCCTCTAAAGGAATGTAAAGCAAACTGGGAAAGATGTATTTTTTTGGATTTCAAATGATTTCCAAAGAACATTAATTTGGTAATGTCCCTTTGAGGGAATTTTGAGCAATCGCCCTCAAAATTATTTCTTGATGTAAAATCATCAGTGTTCTATCATTCAGTCAAAATAATTCTAAAACCAAGGAGGGTATGTTTTTGGATTTTTGTTGACTTCCAAAAAGAACATTAAATTGTCAATCTGCGTGTCAAATTTGGTCATGTTCCTCCAAAGGAATTTTGAACAAACTGGGAAAGATGTATTTGAGGATTAGAACATTAAATCCTCAGTTTTTGTACTGAATTTTGGTAATGTTCTTTTGAGGGAATTTCAAGCAATTGCCCTCAAAGTTATTTCATCGCGGTTGTAGCATTAAGTCAAAATAATTCTAAAATTAAGGAAGGCGTGTTTTTGGATTTTTATTGATTTTCGAAGAACATTAAATTGTCAATCTGCGTGGTAAATTTGGACATGTTCCTTTAAAGGAATTTTTAGCAAACTGGGAAAGATGTATCTTTTGGATTTGAAATGATTTCCAAAGAACATTAATTTGGTAATGTTCCTTTGAGGGAATTTCGAGCAATCGCCCTCAAAGTTATTTCTTGATGTAAAATCATCACAGTTATACTATTAAGTCAGAATAATTCTAAAACTAAGGAAGGAATGTTTTTGGATTTTTATTGATTTCCAACAAGAACATTGAATTGCCAATCTGCGTGGCAAATTTGGTCATGTTCCTCCAAAGGAATTTTGAACAAATTGGGAAAGATGTATTTTAGGATCAGAACATTAAATCCTCAGTTTTTTTACTGAATTTTGGTAATGTTCTTTTAAGGGAATTTCGAACAATTGCCCTCAAAGTTATTTCATCACGGTTGTAGCATTAAGTCATTTTTTTTTTCAAAAATTAAGGCAAGCATGTTTTTGGATTTTTATTGATTTTTGAAGAACATTAAATTGTCAACCTGCGTGGCAAATTTGGACATGTTCCTTCCTCTAAAGGAATTTTAAGCAAACTGGGAAAGAAGTATTTTTTGAATTTCAAATGATTTCCAAAGAACATTAATTTGGTAATGTTCCTTTGAGGGAATTTCAAGCAATCGCCCTCAAAGTTATTTCTTGATGTAAAATCATCACAGTTGTACTATTAAGTCAAAATAATTCTAAAACTAAGGAAGGAATGTTTTTGGATTTTTATTGATTTCCAACAAGAACATTGAATTGTCAATCTGCGTGGCAAATTTGGTCATGTTCCTCCAAAGGAATTTTGAATAAATTGGGAAAGATGTATTTGAGGATTAGAACATTAAATCCTCAGTTTTTGTACTGAATTTTGGTAGGGAATTTCGAGCAATTGCCCTCAAAATTATTTCATCACGGTTGTGGCATTAAGTCAAAATTTTTCTAAAATTAAGGAAAGCATGTTTTTGGATTTTTATTGATTTTCGAAGAACATTAAAATGCCAATCTGTGTGGTAATTTTGAACATGTTTCTTTAAATGAATTTTGAGCAAACGGGGAAAGATGCATTTTTGGATTGCAAATTATTTTCAAAGAACATTAAATTGGCAATCTGCGTTGAAAATTTGAACATGTTCCTTTAAAGGAATTTTGAGCAAACTGGGAAAGATGAATTTTAGGATTGCAAATGATTTCCAAAGAACATTAAATTGTCAATCTGCGTGACAAATTTGGACATGTTCCTCTAAAGGAATTTTAAGCAAACTGGGAAAGATGTACTTTTTTATTTCAAATGATTTGCAAAGAACATTAATTTGGTAATGTTCTTTTGAGGGAATTTCGAGCAATCGCCCTTAATGTTCTTCTTCTTCAAATGAAAATGTTCTTTTGAGGCAATTTCAAGCGATCATCTCAAAAGTAATATTTGATGTAAATCGTCACACTTTCACAATTTATTCAAAATAACTCAAAAACTCGGGAAAGGCGATCACAAGTAGGAACGCGATTCAAAAGTAGCAGCTTTGCCCATCTCTACTCTGTATCTATGCACCCTGTAAATACGGGTATGTGCCCACTGGTGACTTCTGTCACGCAACTATTTGTCACTCTTCAGTATGAGCCGTTGAAGAGAATGGAGAAGTGCACATTGGTGACTTTTGTCACCCGAATATTTGTCACTGACGTTAAAGACGATGGAGGACGCACATACGAGGTCACGTGACAGTTAAGTGACGCCATTTCGTGTGCGCATCTCCGTTGTCTTCAGCGTCACTGAAAAATATACGCGTGACAAAAGTCACCACTGGGCGGACACCCTAAAGGTCTGCAAAGGACATCAAGCTTATTGTATATTGAGGTTTAGCATCTAATCATCTCAGAATCATCGTTGGCATTAAAATGATCTAAGTTTGGCTCCTACTTACCTGCCTAAAAACAGCAGTAAAAAATACTGGGAGAACTTGACAGTAAAGGAAATCAAATTTGTTGCATATAGTAGGCGAAATTAACAAACCACGTAATTTTAAACAATTACCATCAAATCCAAAGTTGGGAGTTTTCGGCGCTCAAAAATCTAAAAAGAGATATTTTGGAAAGTGAGGACTTCTAACTTTTAAAAAATTGTTTAGAAATGATTGGTCTTTCATACTCCAGAAAAATCCAAGCTAGTTTATTATTTAGTTTTACAAATAACTGCTATTAAAGTCAATAATGATCATTTTCAGGATTAAAGTCAATAATGATTTTCAGGACTAAAATTTTTCAAGATAAAAAAAAAATAGACTTTCACAGCATTTATGAAATTATTTCAAAATAATTGAGCTTTCACATTCCAGAAAGATACAAATTCGTTTATTGATTAGTTTAGAGTAGTAGAGGTTGAAAATTCGGTGATGTTTTAATCTGATTGAGTAAAGTATGAGTATTAAAGAATTACAGTGAGACCGAAAAAAATGAAAAACAATTGTCATTTGAAAAGTGATAACAGTGGGCAGTATATTAATCGTGTGTCGCATGTGAAATGGAAATGCATGATATCGAGCATGCTTGGAAGCGGTCTGGGGCTTAACACGTAAGCACATCACCAAAGCACGTCCGTACGCACGGGTAACGAGATGCGCACAAAGAGAGAGAGCATTCGCAAAAAAACAATAAACACTTACCCTTTGCTCAGCCGGCAATATTAAACCCCTCTCGAGAGCTTTACCGAAATCAATTAATTTCCCATCGTTCGAATCGTAAATCCTACCACCGACCGGGTCCACCACCTTGCCCTCGATGGCGTTCAGCAGCGGAAGCACGGATCCGGTCTTGGGATCTTTGATCACGGTGCTGGTCGGATCGATCAGGTTATCGGCGATGGCCTCCGATAACGTCAGGCGTTTCCGGTCGATGATCGAGGTGTTAACGAAGGGATTGTTAAAGCCGCCCGTCGTCGGGTTGTAAATCCCGTATTGGACGCCCTCGATCAGCGTGAAGCTGCGCTTGGGCGTGGTGAGTAGGCCGTTATCTAAAGCCGCCGGGAGTATGTACAGTTTCGAGGTGGCGCTGTCGAGCACGTTGCCCTTCTCTGCGTCGACAAGCCCCTTGCGGAATCCCTCGGGGAGCTTCAGGAGTTTCTTTTTGTTCGTGTCTTTGACGAGAGCCGTGTCCGGATCGATGTATCCGCAAGTTATCGATTCCTTAAGGGTGAGTAAATCGGCGGTGTGCGGATCGCGATATTTACCGGTGGTCACGTCCAGGTGGCCCTTATCGATGGCGGTTTCGAAGGTGAGGGGTTCCCGGAGGAAGATGGTGGTGGTTTGGTCGTAAATCGCGAGGAGCGATTTCACCTTGCCCATCGTTGGTTCGAAAATTAGGGTTTTGTTAACGTCCAGGGTTTTGTTTTTAATTCCCTCATCGATGGATTTGAGTTTGCCGTCCTGGGGGTCTTTAATGACGGCGGTTTGGGGGTCTAGCAGCTCGAATTTGATGGCCTCCTCTAGGGTGCACTCGCGGGGTTTCGTTACCTCCGCGACGGTCCTGCGGGTGGGATCCGCGATCAGCGGTTTGTCGATGGTGACGAGGATGCCTTTTTCGAGCGCTTTGTCGAAATTGTAGGTTTTTTTGGATTTCGGGTCCAGGACTCTGCCCCTTTCGACGTCCACGTTACCGTCGGCGATGGCGTTCGGTAGGGGTTTTACGTAGCCGGTGGTGAGGTCTTTAAAACCGGTGGTTTGCGTATCGATTAAACCGTTGTTGAGGGCTTGCGCGATATCGTAAAACTCGTTATTGGAGGGATCCGCGAATTTACCCGACTCGGGTCGGTACAGACCGTTCTTGACCGCGTCCTCGACTGTTAGTAGTCGGTGGATGGTGACGATCAAGCCGCGATGTTTCGCCTCGATTAGGGAAATGTCGCCGTAAGTGTAGGTGTTAGTGTCGTCGTTGATAATTTTCGCTTCGAGCGCTTCCGGTAACCGCACGTACTTATTCGTCTTGGTGTTTTTGATCAGGGAAAGGTTAGGATTGACCAACTCGTTGATGATAGCGTCCTTGAGGGAGTACTTTTTGTTGGTGGCGGGATGGATGAGGGCGTTGGTGTCGGGATCGTATAACTTCATATCTAACAATTCATAGAGGCCGAAGTTACCGGTTTCTATGTCGACGATCAAGCCTAGTTCCATGGCCTCGCTTAAAGGGATGCTCGCGCCGCCCTTTTCTTTAAAGCTACCCTTCCTCTTATCGATCACGCCCATGATGCAGGTGTCTTTTAAACTCAACAGCTTACCGCTTTTCTTATGGAAATAGCACGGTAGCAGCGGATTGATTGAGAATTTACGGATGGCCTCGTGTAGCGTGATTTTGCGTTCGTTCGCGGGGTCTAATATTTTACCGGACTTATCATCGTAAAGGCCTTGATGTATCGCCCTTTGTAGGGAAACCGCGGCTTTGTTGTCGATTAATATACCGATATCTAGAGCGTGCTGCAGCGTAATTTCGGAATGTTCGGGTTTCGAATAGTCTTTAACGTTACCGGATTCACCGTCGATGTAACCGCTGTGGATCGCGTCTTCGAGTGGAAGTTTGCGCCAGACGCCGGATTTCGTGTCTTTAACGGAGACGGAGTTTGGATCGATTAAACGGATTTCGATGGCTTCCGCGAGGGATAAATACTCGCCGGATTTGGGATCGAGGAAGGTTTGCGTTGGAGGGTCGAAAATATCGCTGGAAATCGCTTCTGTTAACGACATGGGGATGGATACCTCGACTAATAGACCTTTATCGAAAGCCTGGTTGAAGTCCACAGGTTGCGCGATGTCGGAAACCCGCACCACACCTTCCTTCGCATCGATGATTCCATCAAGGACGGCCTGCTCGAACGTGAACACGTCTTCGTCGATGGTAACAAGCGTCGATGATATATCTATGTAGCCGCGATTGATAGCCGATTGCGTCTTCAGCTTCTCCTTATTTTGCGGATTCACGAAATTCCCAGTGCTCGGATCGTAGTAACCCTTATATACCGCTTCGGGGAGGGTAATTTGCGATTTGTAGGGAACGATGAGCCCGCGCTCTTGCGCCTCCAGCAAATTCAACTCCGCGCGGGTCATTGGATCAACCGCCAATCCTTTAATGGGGTCGATCAATTTCACGACGATTGCGTCATTCAGCGTTACGATCTCGCCGGAGCGCGGATCGCGCACGGTGAGGACTTTAGCGTCGATTATGTCCTCGTTAATGGCATCTTGTAGGGTCATCGTGGCGTTGCCTATTGTAAACCGTCCTGATTCGGGCTCGTAAACTTTCTGCACCAGCGTTTGTTGCAGCGACCACGGTAGAATCGTGCTCACGATGTAGCCCTTTGCGTACGCTTGATCTAACGTTAATTGCGGGTGCGTGATGATCCCCTTCTCGGGATCCAATAATTTCGACTCGATCGCCTCGTGCACCTCAACGACCCTATCATGTTCCTCGTCTTTAATTTTCGTCGCTGCGGGATCTACGAGTTTGTATTCGATTGCCTTCTGCAGGGTGATCTCGTCTCCGGTGCGGGGATCCAAAATCTTACCAGTTTTCGGTGAGTAATAATTCAAAAGCACCGCCTCGAGGAGGTTGAGGATGACCGGTCGGGTCTGAATGAGCCGTTCCTCCACGGCCCTATTGAACGGAACGAGGGCGCCGGTTTTCGAATCCAAGACACCACCGTTTACGACCAGGTTCTTCTTAACGGCAACACCCAGCGGCACCATCGAATCATTTTTCGTGTCTTTAATCTCGCTGATCCGATCATCAACCACATTCCTGATGATGGCCTGATCCAGACCTATCAATCGCTTCGTGAGCGGGTCCTTGATCATCCCCGTGGTGGGATCGTACATGCCCTTCTCGACAATCGCTTGGAGAGAGATCGGCCTGGTTAAATTCAGGATGTAACCCTTGATGAACGCTTCCGGAAACTCGATGGTCTTCTTGGTGATGGTGTTAACGATCACGCCGCGTTGCGGATCGACGATGTTGTGATCGACGGCTTGGTAGTAGGGAACGATCTGCATGTTCTTAGGGTCGCGTATAGTGATGGATTTCGGGTCGATGACGTTGGTGTTAAGGGCGGTGTTCAGTGCTACAATTTCCCCGGTTTGCGGGTTCTTCACCTCAACGGTTTTCGCGTTGAAATCTTCGCTCGCGACGATCTCCTCCAAACTCAGCGGCTGCGGTTTTTCTTTAGGAAGATCGTTCACATCAATCAACCACTTCATCTTAATAGCCTGGAAGAACGGCACCTTCTTCCCCGTCTTGTGATCGACCATGTGTCCCGTATTGCGGACTATTAAAGGCCGATCCATCGCCTCGTACAGAGACACGTACGAAGGTTTCTTGACCGTGACATCTTTCACCAGAATAGTTTCAGGATCCACAAGCTGCAAATTGAAGATTAGCTCCTGGAAAGTGACCTTCTCTTTCGTTTCTGGGTCGGTGAAGCACTGCCTTTGAAGATCGTAGTAGCCCATCTCCGCCAGCTTCTCGGGTGTTAACTGTTTGGATATCGTGGTAACGTATTTCGGTTTGTCGTCGAAGAGGATGATTTTGTTTTTAGAAATTACGTGGATGATATCCGAGGGACTCAACTCTTGCTGTTCTAATCCATCCTGCACCGTGTATGGGAGTTCGTGTTGCCCGTATTCAATCCTGCAAATCTTCGGGGTGATCTCCTCGTTTGCGATCGCTTCGTGTAGTGTGGTTTTGTTGTACTCGACGTCTTCCGGTGCTTGCGTTATCGTGATGGTTGTCGGAATGATTGGAGATTGGAGAGAATCCTTTGCTGTTCTTTCTGCTGGAGTTATCGCAGCTGCAGTTTTCGGATCTTTGGCTTTTTCAACTTGCTCCAACTCAACCGCTGTTCCATAAGTAAGCTCGACCGAAGATATTTTCGTTATTTCCGAATCCCTTGTAGTTCTTTCCACTGTAGTTATCGAAGTTACCCGCCTCTCCGAACTGAGCAAGTCCTCGGTTTTTTCAACTTCGGCCTTCCTTTGCTCGGATACAGCGGAATCAACTGCCGTTATTCCCGAATCTTTTGTAGTTATCGAAGTCACCTGTCTCTCCGAACCGAGCAATTCCTTGGTTTTTTCAACTTCGGCCTTCCCTTGCTCCAACTTTTCTCTTTCTACTGTAGCCGCAGTTTTCGAAGCTTCAGCCTTCCCTCGCTCTAACTTGTTAGTTCTTTCTACCGCAGTTTTCGAATCAACTTCGCCCTTCCTTTCTTTCTCTACCGTACTTATCGAAGCTGCAGTGCTTTTTTCAGCTTCCGCCTTCCTCTGCTCCAGCTTGTTCTTCACCGCCGATATCGCCGCGGCTCCCGCGACAACAGGAGCCACGATCGGCGCCGCCAGTCCTCCCAGAACGGCGATCAGTCCCATCTTCGCGGCCCTCTTAAAATCAACGCTTTTTCCCGTCTGGGTGTCCTTCACCTTTCCAGACTTCGGATCGATCAAGCCCTTATCCACCGCCTGCTGGATCGTGACAGGTTTCTGCGAGTGCACGTCGTAGATCATCGAGTTCGGATCGATGATGTCCTTCTCTAGCGCTTCTTGAAAGTCGAGGAGTTTACTCGGCGCGGCGGGGTCGTGGAATTTGTTACTTTTCTCATCGTAAATCTTATCGAAAGCTTCCGCGATGTTCATCTCCGTCTTATCGCCTTGATCTACGGGAGCGGCGTCGATCAGTCCGCCCTTGAGGGCATCACCGATTGGAATCTTATCGCCCGTGCAGGGCTCCGTGAACATCCCAGCGTTCATATCGACCAAACCCCTGTTGAGCGCGTCCGAGAACGACATCTTAACATCCTTCACCGTCGTCGTGTTTTTAACCTCCTTATCATTCAAAATAATCCCGCGTTCTTTAGCAACATCAAACGGTATGATCTCCCCGGTTTGTAAATTTTGAATCTCGTCAGTGTTCACGAGCGAGTACCCCTTCAACAGTTCCATCGTTTTCGTGGTAATTATATGCATCGACTGCGAGGACTCGATCCTCTTCGTTATAGGTTGCGACATGTACGCCTCCAGCGGTTTAACAATCAACAATCCCGTCTCCACGGCCTCCGCAATCGGAATCAAATCACCGCTCGCGGGATCCGCAAACGTGTTCTTATCACCATCAATCAATTTCCTCTTCATAGCCTCCTCCACCTCCACCGCGTTCGCACTCGGAGGAAACGGCAACGCCATGATGTAATCCTCCTCGATGGCCTTCCGTATCGGCAGGCGCTTCTTGGTAATCGGATGCACGAACTCCGCGGTGTTGGTATCGATGAGTCCACGCCGTAACGCCACGGGGAAGGTCATTCCAGCCCGCGGCATATTCTCCACGGGTTCATCCTTATCGAAGATGTGATGCGCGACGGCTGTTAACAAATCGATTTCACCCACATCCGTCTTCACCTTGCATTTACTATCATCAACATCCCCGTGCTCCAACGCTTCCTCAAGCGTCACCCTACCACCGCTCGCCACCCTAAGTTTACTGAGGGGATCCACGATCTCGCAAACGATTGCCTGTTTCAGGGTCAAATGCGCGCCCGTTTCAGGATGGACCACCTTCGAAGATTCCGGATCGATCAGGCCTTGCTCGTAGAGTTCGGGTATTGAAAGGCTCTTATTCAACGGCACTAGAACCTCGTTGGTGCCCGCGGGATCCAAAATCCCTCTAACTATAGCCTCGTTGATGGTTAAAACATCTCCGCGTTGAGGATCCACAATTTTTCCAGCATCACCGTCGATTTTGTTAAATTCGACGGCTTCCTGTAGCGACAAGGCCTCGCCATCGGCGGTGGTGAAGGTGTCGCGTTTATCCAAAATATCCGCGGTTTGCTGATCGATGAGGCCTTTCTGCACCGCGTCCTTGGGTTTGACGATTTTCTTGCGCAGCTTTTGCAGCACGACTTTCTTGGCCTGTCGGTCCGGACTTAGCGAATGCGCCCGCCCGATGGAAACCTTGTACTTCGGCTCTGTTGTCATTCTAGTTTTCGTCGGTTCGACAACCTCAACTTCTCGCTGTAGCTCCTTCAACTCCCGAGGTGTGATCAAGCCCAGCTTCACGGCTTCCTCGCCGGGGATATTCGCGCCGGTATTCGGATCGGTAATCATCACCCTGGTCAGGGTAACTTTCTGCACCGCGTAGGAAGGTGTTAACTTTTCAAATTCTTCAACCGTAATCACGCCCCGCTTCAAGGCTTCCTCAGCGGTGATGCTTCCACCAGTTTTCGGGTCTTTAAACACCATCGAAGGTTTTTGCATCTCCCTGCACTCCTCATCGCTGACCACGCCCAATTTCCTGGCCTCTTCCAAGGGTATCTCTTCCCCGGTTTGCGGATGCGTTATCATGATCCGCGTCAGCGTGACCATCTTCTTGCGCTGCGGCGAAGATTCCAAATCGTCCTCCAGATTGCTCAACTCCTCGCGCGTTATCAGACCCAGCTTTAAGGCCTCTTGCGGGGTGACATCTTCGCCGGTTTTCGGATTGGTGATCAGCAATCGTTTCACGGTCAAATTTTTCAATTCCGCGGGAGTTATTAATCCCAAGCGCAGGGCCTCTTCTGGCGTGACGGATTTACCAGTTTTTGGATTTTTTATCAAGGCCTCCCGCGGTGTGATTTCTTCACCGGTTTTAGGATCCGTGATAATGAATAGTTTGTGCTGCAAATTCTCCAATTCTTCAGGAGTTACCAGTCCTAATTTCAGCGCTTCTGCGGGTGTAAGATCTTCACCAGTTTTTGGGTGCGTGATCACCAAACGTTTCTTCGGTTTTTGATCCCCTTGTAAATTCTGTAATTCCTCAGGAGTTATCAATCCTAATTTCAAAGCGTCTTCTGGTGTAAGATCTTCGCCAGTTTTTGGGTGCGTGATCACCAAACGTTTCTTCGGTTTTTGATCCCCTTGTAAATTCCTTAATTCCTCAGGAGTTATCAATCCTAATTTCAAAGCTTCTTCAGGTGTGAGTTCTTCGCCAGTTTTTGGATCGACCAACCGTTTTCGTAATTTCTCCAATTCCTCAGGAGTTACTAATTTCAAAACTTCTTCGCCAGTTTTTGGGTCCGTGATCACCAATCGTTTTTGCAAATCCTTTAATTCCTCGGGAGTTATCAATCCTAATTTTAAAGCTTCTTCTGGTGTAAGCTCTTCACCGGTTTTTGGGTTTGTGATCATTAATCGCATCTTAGGTTTTTGATCCCTTGATAAATTCTTGAATTCCTCAGGAGTTATCAATCCTAATTTTAAAGCTTCTTCTGGTGTAAGTTCTTCGCCTGTTTTTGGATCGACCAACCGTTTTTGCAATTTCTCCAATTCCTCAATAGTTAAAAGTCCTAATTTCAAAGCTTCTTCCGGTGTAAGATCTTCACCAGTTTTCGGGTGCGTGAACACCAATCGTTTCTTCGGTTTTTGATCCCTTTGCAAATTCTTGAATTCCTCAGGAGTGATCAATCCTAATTTCAACGCTTCTTCGGGTGTGAGATCTTCACCAGTTCTTGGATTGACCAACCGTTTCTTAGGTTTTTGATCTTTTTGTAAATCCTCCGATTCCTCAAGAGTTACCAATCCTAATTTCGAAGCTTCTTTAAGTGTAAGATCTTCACCAGTTTTTGGGTTGGTGATCACCAATCGTATCTTAGGTATATTCTTGAATTCCTCAGGAGTTATCAATCCTAATTTGAAAGCTTCTACAGGTGTAAGATCTTCACCAGTTTTTGGATTGACCAACCGTTTCTTTGATTTTTTATCTTTACGCAAATTCTCTAATTCCTTAAGAGTTACCAATCCTAATTTCAAGGCTTCTTCAGGTGTAAGATCTTCACCGGATTTTGGATTGACCAACCGTGCCTTCAATTTTTGATCTCTTTGTAAATCCTCCAATTCTTTAATAGTTACCAATCCTAATTTCAAAGTTTCTTCAAGTGTAGGATCTTCGCCAGTTTTAGGGTTTGTGATCACCAATCGTTTCTTTGGTTTTAGAAAATGTTTGAATTCCGCAGGAGATATCAATCCTAATTTTAAAGCTACTTCAGGTGTAATATTTTTACCAGTTTTTGGATTAACCAACCGTTTTTTCGATTTTTGATCTTTTTGCAAATTCTTCAATTCCTCGGGAGTTATCAATCCTAATTTAAAAGCTTCTTCAGGTGTAAAATCTTCACCAGTTTTTGGATTGACCAACCGCGCCTTCAGTTTTTGATCTTTTCGTAATTTCTCTAATTCTTTAAGTGTTACCAAGCCCAATTTCAAAGCTTCTTCAGGCGCAAGATCTTCGCCGGTTTTCGGGTCAGTGAACACCAATCGTTTTTGCAAATTCTTTAATTCCTCAGGAGATATTAATCCTGATTTTAAAGCCTCTTCGGGTGTAAGATCTTCACCAGTTTTTGGGTTTGTGATCACCAATCGTACCTTAGGTTTTTGACCACTTTGTAAATTCCTGAATTCCTCAAGAGTTACCAATCCTAATTTCAAAGCTTCTTCAGGCGTAAGATCTTCGCCGGTTTTCGGGTCCGTGATCACCAATCGTTTTTGCAAATTATTTAATTCCTCAGGAGTTAACAATCCTAATTTCAAAGCTTCCTCAGGCGTAAGATCTTTACCAGTTTTCGGGTCCGTGATCACCAATCGTTTTTGCAAATTCTTTAATTCCTCAGGAGTTACCAATCCTAATTTCAAAGCCTTTTCAGGTGTAAGATCTTCACCAGTTTTTGGATCCGTAATCACAAATTTTTGATCTCTTCGCAAATTCTCCAATTCCTCAGGAGTTACCAATCCTAATTTCAAAGCCTCTTCTGGCGTAACATCTTCACCAGTTTTTGGATTTGTGATCATCAATCCGGATTTAACAGCCTTACCACTTCTTGGATCTTCAATCAAAGTGACTTCACGCGATTGTTGCGATTGCATTTTACTCAATTCCTCCGGAGTTATGATCCCGCGTTGCACGGCCTCCTCGGCGGGAATGTTTTCTCCCGTTCTTGGATCTTTAATCATGATCCTTGTTAGTGTTAAAGTTTTGTGCGTCGGTGATAATTCATACTGCGATTGCAATTCTTCCAACTGTTGAGGTGTTACGATTCCGATCTTCAGGGCCTCTTCGGCCGAGATGTTTTCGCCGGTTTGCGGATGCGTGATCATGATCCTGTTGATGGTGACGGATTTCGTGATCTTCGTCGTGGTGGTTCTTTCGATGTTCTTGAAATTTTTGACCTCGTCGATGGTCACCAGGCCGAACTTCAGGGCTTCCTGCAAGGGGATGTTTTCTCTCGTCGCGGGATTGTATATCGTAACCTCGGCTTCTTCAGGTGTTAACATTTTATCGTATTCTGATTGGTTTATGATGCCGAGTTTCAACGCAGCGTCGGCGGGAATTTGTTTACCGGTTTTTGGATCGGTGATCGTGATGACTTTGGAAGAAGATTTTTGCAACGACTCCAGTTCTTCGAGAGTGATCAGGCCAATCTTCAACGCTTCTTCAGGTGTGATCAGGCCTCTCTTCAAAGCTTCTCTAGGCGTGATCAGGCCATTCTTCAAAGCTTCTTCAGGCGTGATCAGGCCGATCTTCAACGCTTCTTCTAGAGGTATGTTTTTGCCGGTTTGCGGATTGGTGATCATGACGGTGGATGATTTTTGCAACGACTCTGATTCTTCAGGTGTGGCCAGGGCAATCTTCAAAGCTTCCTCGGGCGTGATCAGGCCTCTCTTCAAAGCTTCTTCAGGCGTAATCGCTCCAATCCTCAAAGCCTCTTCAGGCGTGATCAGGCCGATCTTCAACGCTTCTTCGGCGGGTAAGTTTTCACCGGTTTTCGGATTCTTGATCATGATGGTGGATGATTTTTGCAAAGACTTGGGTCTATTCAGGCTAATCTTCAAAACTTCTTCAGGCGTGATCAGGCCTCTCTTCAAAGCTTCTTCAGGCGTAATCGCTCCAATCCTCAAAGCCTCTTCAGGCGTGATCAGGCCGATCTTCAACGCTTCTTCGGCGGGTAAGTTCTCGCCGGTTTGCGGATTCTTGATCATGACGGTGGATGATTTTTGCAAAGACTGGCTAATCTTCAAAACTTCTTCAGGTGTGATCAGGCCTCTCTTTAAAGCCTCTTCAGGTGTAATCACTCCAATCTTCAAAGCCTCTTCAGGCGTGATCAGACCTCTCTTCAAAGCTTCATCTGCGGGTAAGTTTTCTCCGGTTTGCGGATTCGTGATCATGATCCGCGTCACAGTTTTCACGGGACTTTCCCGTTTCTTCAAATCCTCGTACTCTTGGATGGTGATAATGCCCATTTTCACGGCTTCTTCCGCCGGAATTTGTTCCTCCGTGTTCGGATCCGTGACCAGCAACTTTTTGATCACCAGCTTACCATAGGTCTTGGCTTCCTTTTCCATTTCCTCGAACTGTACGGGTAGTTCGGTAGGACGCATACTCTTAAACTCGAGTGGTGTGATGAGACCCAGCTTCAAGGCTTCATTCGCAGGGATTTCTTCGCCGGTTTTCGGATGAGTAAACGTGGTCGCGGTTTCTTGCAAAATTTGCGCGTATTCCTTCGGCGTGATCAAGCCTTCTTTCAACGCCTCTTCGGCGGGGATCTGCTCGCCGGTGATTGGGTGAGTTACCGAAATCCTCGTTCTTGTCACCACGGGTGTTTTCGTTGGCGATTCTCTGGCTTGTCGGTGGAGATCTTCAAACTCCTCCGGGGTGATCAAACCAATTGCCAAGGCTTCATCAGCGGGGATGTCTTTTCCAGTCTTCGGATTCTTGATCATGATTCTGGTTGTGGTTAAAGTTTGTCCGTGTTGATAATCCAGGAATTGCTTTCGCGTAATCAGGCCTTCCTTCAAAGCATCTTCGGCTGAGATCGGTGCGCCGGTGATTGGATGCTTTACCAAAATGGTAACAGGCGATTTGTCAAGGTCATCAAACTCCTGTCTGGTGATCAGGCCGATTTTGAGGGCTTCATCAGCGGGGATGTCTTTGCCAGTCTTCGGATTTTTGATCATGATCCTTGTGATCACAGGAGATTCACCACCTTGTTGGTGTAGATCATCAAACTCGCGCTTGGTGATCAGACCGATTTTCAAGGCTTCTTCAGCGGGGATGTCTTTACCAGTCTTCGGATTTTTGATCATGATTCTTGTCCTTGTGATCACAGGAGAGTCACCAGTTTGTTGGTGTAGATCATCAAACTCACGCTTGGTGATCAGGCCGATCTTCAAGGCTTCATCAGCGGGGATGTCTTTACCAGTCTTCGGATTTTTGATCATGATTCTTGTCCTTGTGATCACAGGAGAGTCACCAGTTTGTTGCTGTAAATCATCAAACTCACGCTTGGTGATCAGACCGATCTTCAAGGCTTCTTCAGCAGGAATGTCTTTCCCGGTTTTCGGATTCTTAATCAAGATCCTTGTCGTGGTAACGGTTTCACTATACCGCGCTTGCTGTTGGTAATCCAGGAATTCCTCCTGCGTGATCACGCCCTCTTTCAAAGCATCTTCGGAGAGGATTTGCTCGCCGGTGATCGGATGCGTTATCAGAATCCTCGTCCTCGTGATCACAGGTGTTTTCGTTGGCGATTCTCTGGCTTGTCGGTGGAGATCTTCAAACTCCTTCGGGGTGATCAAACCAATTTCCAAGGCCTCATCGGCGGGGATGTCTTCCCCAGTCTTCGGATTTTTGATCATGATCCTGGTCGTGGTTAAAGTTTTGCTGCTGTAATTCAGGAATTCTTCCTGCGTTATCAAACCTTCCTTCAAGGCATCTTCAGCCAAGATCTGTTCGCCGGTGAATGGATGCTTTATCAAAATCCTTGTTCTTGTGATTACAGGAGATTCACCAGCTTGTTGTTGTAGGTCATCAAACTCCCGCCTGGTGATTAGACCGATTTTTAAAGCTTCATCGGCGGGAATGTCTTTACCAGTCTTTGGATTTTTGATCACGATCCTTGTGATCGCAGGAGATTCGCCGGCTTGTTGTTGTAGGTCATCAAACTCCCGCTTGGTGATCAGACCGATTTTCAAGGCTTCTTCAGCGGGGATGTCTTTGCCGGTCTTCGGATTTTTGATCATGATTCTTGTTCTTGTGATCACAGGAGATTCACCAGTTTGTTGTTGTAGATCATCAAACTCCCGCTTGGTGATTACACCAATTTTCAAGGCGTCATCCGCGGGGATGTCTTCCCCAGTTTTCGGATTTTTGATCGTGACTCTTATTGTGGTTAAAGTTTTGCTGTGATAATCGTGGTACTCTTTTGGCGTAATCAAACCTTCCTTCAAAGCATCTTCAGCCAATATCTGCTCACCGGTGAATGGATGCGTGATAAAAATCTTCGTTCTTGTGATCACAGGAGTTTCACCAGTTTGTTGGTGTAGATCATCAAATTCTAGCTTGGTGATTAGACCAATTTTCAAGGCTTCATCGGCGGTGATGTCTTTTCCAGTTTTCGGATTCTTGATCATGATCCTTGTGATCACAGGAGATTCACCACTTTGTTGGTGCAGATCATCAAATTCTCGCTTCGTGATTACACCAATTTTCAAGGCTTCATCAGCGGTGATGTCTTCACCAGTTTTCGGATTCTTGATCATGATTCTTGTGATCACAGGAGATTTACCACTTTGCTGGTGCAGATCATCAAACTCCCGCTTGGTGATTAGACCAATTTTCAAGGCTTCATTTGCGGTAATGTCTTTACCAGTTTTCGGATTTTTGATCATGACCCTTGTGATCACAGGAGACTCACCAGTTTGTTGGTGTAAATCCTCAAACTCCTTCTGCGTTATCAAGCCAATTTTCAAGGCGTCATCAGCGGTGATGTCTTCCCCAGTTTTCGGATTTTTAATCATGATTCTTGTTGTGGTTAAAGTTTTGCTGTGATAATCGTGGTACTCTTTTTGCGTAATCAAACCTTCCTTCAAAGCATCTTCAGCCAATATCTGCTCACCGGTGAATGGATGCGTGATCAAAATCCTCGTCCTTGTGATCACGGGAGATTCACCAGTTTGTTGGTGTAGGTCTTCAAACTCCTTCTGCGTGATCAAGCCAATTTTCAAGGCTTCATCAGCGGTGATCTCGTCCCCAGTCTTCGGATTCTTAATCATAATCCTCGTTGCTGTTAAAGTCTTCCCGTGCAGCGGCGATTTTGCCTGATTTTTAAAATCCGCATACTCCTTCTCGGTGATCAGGTTAAGTTTCAATGCTTCATCGATCGGAATCTTCTCACCTGTTACGGGATGCTCGATCACGATCCTGGATAAAACAGGCGTGCCACCGTTTTGCATATCCTCGAATTCTTCAGGCGTGATCAGGCCGCGCTTCACCGCCTCCTCTCCGGGGATTTTCTCCCCCGTGTTCGGATCGGTAATGAAGATATTCGTTTTGTGCACCGTCGTAAAATGCGTCGTCGATCGGATTTTGTGGTACTCCTCCCTGGTCATCACACCCGTGTGATACGTGTTGCTGGTGTTGACATCCAAAACTATTTCCGTATCATCTGCAGTTTCCGGTAAGTTCTTGAGTTGATCAACGCTGACAATTCCCGCCTTCACCGCTTGCTCGGCAGAATACGTTTTTCCGGAAATCGGTTCCGTGATCGTGATGGTTGATTCCGGGGATCTCTCGCTGGTGAGCAACGCCTGCGTCTGGTACTTATTGTAACTTTCCTTCTCGGTTTTCGGGTCGATGTTGACCGATTTCTTGACGATCTTCACCAGAGATTGCGCGGCTAGTAAAGGCGCGCCTACGACGGCGACCAAACCGAATTTCGCCGCATCCGCTAAGTTGATCTTCCTGCCGGAATTATCCTTATACTCCCCCGTGTCCTTATCGACGATGTTTTTGCGGATCGCGTCGTTGATGTTAATATCTTTACCAGTCGACGGGTCTTTAACCTTCACGAGATTCGGCGGCACGGTTTTATCTTTAATAGCTTCCAGTAACGTCTTCGATCGTTTCTCCTGCGGTAGAATGACCATCGCGTTCGACGGTTCGTAGATGGTGCCGTTCTCCAATTGCACGGGCTCCTGGTTTCCTTCCGAGATTTTAATCTCGGTATACGTCGGCGGGTTCTTGTCGACGACGTTGGACACCTCCACCTTATCCGGTTTCCCGGGTTCCCTGGTGATCTGCAACAGCCGCTGATTGGATTGTTCCACGAGCATCTTCTCCTCGAGTATAATCAAACTCAAACCAATCGCCTCCTTCATCGTGATGTTCTTACCACCCAACCTATACCGACCCAAACTATCCACAACCTTCTTCTCCAAACTCCTATTCACGGTGATCCTATTTTTAGTGCTGGGATCGACCACCATCGCGGAATCAGGATTGATAATCTTCAACGCGATGCATTCCTCAAAACTAACCAAGCGATCGGTGCCGGGAATCGTGAAAAGGCCGGTTATAGGATCGAAAAGTTTCTGCGCGATCGCGTCCGAGAGGAACCAACCGTCAGGCGGCAACTCGAACACCTGTTTCTCCCTAGGTTTAACAATTTCCACCCGCACGGGTTCCTGCCGCAATTGCACCACCTTGATAGTGGTCTTCGTACCTTTAGGGTACGCCCCGGTGCTGCTGGTGATCGCAACGTTGGTATTTTCCGTGTCCGGAGCTAACTTACCTTCGCTCAGCGCTTGCACGATAGGAATGATTTTGTTGGTGCTCGGATCCTTAAAAGTCTGACTGTCGTTATCGATCAAACCACTTAAAAGCGCTTCCGTGTAAGTGATAATGGTTTGCTCGTAGGGAATACTGGAGGTGGAAACCGTCACGTACCTCTGCACCAGTTTGCTGGTGGTACGGCTCGTGACGTAAATTGTCAATAAGGAATTTAACAGCGCCGCGCCCTCGGACGTGATTAAGTTTTGCGCGATCGCTTCATTTAAAGGCACGACTTTATTTTTCGTTACATCGATAAAGTTTCCGGTTTTGGGATCGATGTATCCCTTGAAGACCGCTTCTATCACATTGAGTTCGCGTCCGTTCTCGAAGATTCCGATAGGGCGCGCGAGCATTTCGTACACGTCGGGTTTTACCTCGCCAGATGTAACACCGTCCGCGAAAGAAATAAGTTTTCCGCTTTTCAAATTCGTCACTAGACTGCCCGCATTCTTTTTGCTAACGTAACCTTTCGCGCTCGCGGAATTAAAGCTTATATAATCGGATTTATCGGGTGGTTGGAACGCGTCGATATCAAAGATTGATTTTTGCGTAACCGACGTTATATACCCGCGCTTGACTGCGTCAGGTATCGGCATAACCTCATCGGTGGAGTTGTTGATGTACTTACCCTCCGGCAAGACTATCCCGAGCGCAAGCGCCTCGTTCAGCGTCAAGAGTTCATCCGTGGTGACGTTCGTAACGGATTGAATCGTGTTCGAATCTAAGACACCGCGCGCGATCGCCTCCAGTATGGTCAATTTGACTTGATGCGAAGGCGACCAGATCTTGCAATCGTCGTCCAGGAGCTTAAGATCGAAGACGTCTTTTAAAGTCATCGGTTTTATAATCAACTGCCTGCGTTTCGCCTCGATAAACGTGAGCTTCTCATGGTTCAAAATGTACTTCCCCAACTTCGCATTTATAACGCCCCTCTCGATGGCCTCGTTCAGCGTGAGTTTATCGTCCGCTTTCGGATCGACCACCTCGCGCACCTCCCCGTCGAGAACCCTCGTCTTAACCGCCGCGTCCACCTGATACTTATTACCCGAGTTCCGATCCACGATCCATCCGGTGCGCTCGTCCAACAGTCCGCGCGCGATCGCATCGTACAGGCACACGGCTCCCGTCTCGATCGTGACCGTCTTGGTGGTGGTGGTGAGGTAACCTCGCTGGAAGGCCTGCTGCGTGGTCAAAATTTCGCCCGAATCTAATTTGTAACTACCAGTGACCAGGTCGACCTTTCCATCATCTATAGCCTTACTCAAGTTGGTGGAATCTGTTACCTTGATGCGTTTCTCTGTCGGATCCAGGAATCCGTGCTCCGCCTCGTAAATCTCCCTCTGTATGGCCTCCAGCAGCGTCATATCCTCCTGCCCGTCGCCCTTAATTCCGCACGGGCCGTGCAGCCTTTCAGCGATCTTCGGGTCGACCAGTCCCCGCGTGGCCGCCTCGTCAACGCTCACCTGCTTCCCGTCCTCGCCGGCCACTATCTTTCCCGTCCTGACGTCCAGAATCCTCGAGGCGATCGCCTCACGAACGGTCATCAGCTCCCCGGTGAACGGGTTGACTATCCCGGGGGTGTCTATGATCGGATCGGTGCCGATGCTCTCGTGCACCTTGTGCACCCTCTTCAGGGATTTTATCTCGGTAAACTGCATACTCGTTCCCCATTCAGAACCGTCCTGGTTTATCTGGGTTTTCGTCGTGTACTTATCGGGAGGCCGACCGTTCGTGATGTTCTCGATTTGCTCCACGCTATTCGGACCCTCCTGCGTTATCTTGACGGTCGTTCCGTTCTCCTTCTTCGAGGTCTGTGTTTGTATGTACCTGTTGGAGAAATTGCGCGGGCGCGTTTAGAAACGAGAAAAATGGGGTCCGGATGAAACGCGCGCGCGAGATCGTTGGAAAAATTTGAAAAAAAAGACTTACTGCTTGCTGTAGTGGGTCGTGGTCGTGAAGGTGGAGGACTGCTCTTTGGTGCCGCTCATGTGGAATTCGGTGCGGAATGTTCTGAAGGGTTCTGGCTTCATTTTCTCGACGAGTCTCTGTAAGATAAAAATTTGAAATTAATTTATAATCGTTCAAAAGTTAAACTCGTGTTTATAAAGAGCTTAAGTGCCGATTTTTACACTTAGTACATGTGGTTGCATACAATACGATTGAGTGCCAGTTATAAACAACTAAAACTTATTTTTTAATCATAAATAGGGCCCGTACAGGCGAACGCTTGTATCGGTTGCACCGCGAATCCCAGCCCGGGCGAAAGATTTCGGGGCCGCGGAATATTCGCTCGGGACCATGGTCGTTGTGGTTGCCTATCATTATTTATTTGTTCATTTAATTTTTGACTATATACAATGTGTTTGTAAATGATTGTAGAAAAGGCGGCAAAATTTAAATGAAATTTAGGATTTTAATTGCCGTTAAGTTTTTCCTTAGTGTATTTCACCGCAATTTGTCAAAGTTTAATGTCATTTTCGCCAGTAGCGTGCAATCATTGTAAAGTTAATCTAGGTAAGTTATTTCAAGTTAGTTATTTATGAAGAGGAACGGGTCAACAGGGTTTTTTCGTCCAGTGTGGGTCAGTTAAGTTGTTGTGTACTGATAATTTTCTCTTTTGTATCTATTTAATTTTCAGAAACAAACAAGAGTTAGTTTTTTAAAACTATGACGAAAACATGACGCCTTTATACTCATGGCGTATTTCCGTAGCGGGCAATTAACTGAGAACGGAACATGGGTGTACTCATCTCAGTCATGCAAAGAACAATTTCGTGAAGAATTTCCCGACGTAATTGTTTCTGATAAAACATTTTCAAGTCACAGAAACAGGATAGTTAGGCGTTTTACAGAAAAACATTGTATTTGCAAAAGCAAGAGTTCTGGACGGCCGACAGTCCTTACGCAAGATAATGTAGCTGACATACAACACCGCTTAGAAAAAAGCCCCAACAAATCGTTAAGGAAATTATCGGCTCAAACAGGTTGTTGTAACATATAAATGACTCTTTCAGTTACTTTTGTTGGTTTTTAGGCATGACTCTAACTAGTTGCCATAAAGCAGCAAAAAAAATATTACATCTGCATCCATATAAAATCTCAGTAGTTCAGCAATTATTACCTATTGATTATGAACGAAGAGTTAGGTATTGCGAGTGGTTTAATGCGAATTTAAATGACAACGCTATATTAGATTTGACATTCTTCTCGGATGAAGCATGGTTCCATTTGTCTGGATACGTAAATAGTCAAAACTACAGAACTTGGGCGTCTGAAAATCCCCATAGTTTTGTTGAAACTGATTTACATCCAGTCAAAGTTGGAGTTTGGGTAGCAATGTCGAGACGGCGAATAATTGGGCCAATTTTTTTTAATTGCAATATTAACGCTGAGAATTATCGTCAAATGATATTGAACCCATTTTTAAACTTACTGCATGATGATGAAATTCAGTATGGATATTTTCAACAGGACGGAGCTACTGCACACACTGCCAGGAATACAATTCAATTTTTGCAACAATTTTATGGCAACAGATTAATAAGTCAAGGATTATGGCCATCGCGTTCTCCAGATCTCACTCCCTTAGATTTTTATTTGTTTGGAAGTTTAAAAAATAAGGTATTTAGAAATCGGCTACAAAATCTAGACTAATTAAAAGAAGAAGTGGAAACAGAAATTAGAAACATTTCTCCGATAGAACTTGAAAATGTGTTTAGGAGTATGCAGATGAGAGTAAATTTATGTCTAGAAAACAACGGCCAACATTTCCAACAATTTTTATAAAATTAAAAACTAAAAATAAAAGCACAAACAAATAAAGTGGTACATTTTGATTGATTTTTTTTTTAACTAATAACGTGTAAAGAACTCTACATGTATCTTAAAATTACTTAACTTTTAAAACTGACAAAAAAAAACAAAGCTGTTGAATCTCAACTTTAACATTATGTTACACCAATGAATCCTTAGTGATATTTTTGTTGTGTTACCAACGTGTATGTTTGGTTGCCTAAAATACAATCTACACTCATTTACAAACACATGTTATATATACAACGGTGGTGGCAGATGGCCTAGTAGCCGACGCCAAAAATTCCCTAATTGTTCACTTAACCCGCAGTTCCATCCACATCGTTCCTTTAAAAAAAAATCATAAATAGATCGTGTCAGCCATCCGTGAGGTTCGTGGCTCATAAAAAATTTAGCCCCATCGGTTTAGTGGTTCATGCATGGACAGAGAAAAAACATAGACAGACGGAGAAAGGGACAAACAGAGAAACAGATAAACGAAAGTCAATTTCAGCCCCTTCGGTTAAGTGGTTTACGCCTGCACAGAGAAAATACATAGACAGACAGAGAAATTGTCAAATGGAAGTCTGAAAAGCGGGCTTAAAGAAATATCTCAACCACCATGGAGATATTGAATAGTATATAGTGTATCAAGGGTCGAAAATAGGCTTTAGCAACCCGTTGCTAAAAGTGAAGGGTTGCTAAAGCAGTTCGGCATGAGTTACACTCGATATTTTTTTGCCTACCTTAAGTAAAAACAGTTTTAGGAAATTTTATATCGCGCACCATTGAATTCAAAGTGAACTGTCACTGTCAGATTTTTGCATAGCCTACTCATATTCCGGGGAAGGTTGTCTAGATTATTTTTTCGGCTAAATCTGAGTTTCGGCACGATTTTTATAGCCGAAATATATGGTTTCGGTAGAGGCAGGCGAAAAATACTATACCAACTCTACTTAGTTGGCCGTACCATGACACACCCCGCCGTGATCCGTCACTGATTCCAATACCAATAATAAATTACAACCATCAATTACAAAAAGAATTCCAAACTTTCGATTTCGATGACATAATAATTCTCGGAATGAATTACACCTTAATTATATTATCGATGATCATTTGAATTTGAAAATGGGCGTATTTGTGTCAATGCCGAGCGCGAGTGCTAATGTTTTATGCAAATTTTCTAAACAAGTGCCGCATAATATGGTTTAAGTCTGGGTGTGTGGAGTCTCGCGTAATTATAGTTATTACGGTGTTATTAGGGAGCCGTTTTTTTTTTGTGTGCGGTCCATTCGAGCGATTGTAGGATGTGAGAAGTTAAGTCATGCGCACACGATTGAGGTGTCGGTAACAAGTTGATTTATTTGAGGAGGTAATTGGGCTCGACTAATGGAGTTAGATGTGCTTATTATTTATAATGATTCAATCTGTAATGAACTTGTTTTCTATTTTTTTGTAGAAGTAATTGGGCTGAATGGTGAAAATTAGTTCTTGTGATCTCTAGTGATCATATTGTTTGATAATGTCCGAATAGGAAAAAAATAGTCAAAATAATGTGATTTTAATACTTAGCAAAATAGTTATGACGATCAACAACCTCCGACGGATAAGCTAAATACAAACTTGTTCATTTTGGCGTTCTTTACATTTATCGGTTATGTAACTATTATAATTTTATAGGAGCGAAAATTATTATTATTTTCGAGCTTATGAAAAATATTTATTAGCTAAAAATAAGTCGACAAAAAGTTAAACTCCAATTTTAAACTTTTCTAAACGCCTTAGTATTTTATATGTTGCTGTAGTTGACTATTTTCTATTATTAGATTTTATTAATTAATTACGTCTAGTTTTTCATATTTTTTTTGGCAGTATTTAATGCTTGCACCAGGATGTATTTGATGCATAAACGAGTAGGAAAAGTAACGGCGGTCGGGCGAGTTTTATTTTTGGAACCCCTCGAAGTGACAAAATTAAAAATACGGCGGAGTTGCGTAACTTAGTGACTTTTTCTTCTTCACTTCGCTCTTCGAATCTTTGTTTTGTCGGATGCGCAAATAGGTCACACCGCAAACATTATTGGTTTATGTAAAATATCACGTATATGTTAAATTTGTGAATAAATAATTAATTAACCACTATAATAAAACACTTTTAACTTTGTTTTGTATAACTTATATATTTATTTCTGTGACTTAAGTTCCGGTAATACAATTACCATTTTCAAACAAGAAGTGTTTTAAAAACCGATTTACAAAGGTATTTATACAGGTGAGATACCTTTGTAAATCGGTTTTTAAAAAGGTATTTATACAGGTGAGATACCTTTGTAAATCTTTATATTCTTGAAAAATCTAAGAACTTTAATTATCTAGTTTTACAAATAATCGCCATCAAACTCAAGAGTAATTGCCATTTTTAGCACTTGAAAATCGAAAAAGCCCCGTTTTCTTAAAGCACAAACAAATGCAGACCTAAAACGTTTACAAAATTACTGAAAAATAACTGGGCTTTGATATTCTTGAAAAATCCAAGCACCGAAATTACCTAGTTTTACCGATAATCAACATCAAAGTCAACAATTGCCATTTTTAGCGCTCGAAAATCGAAAAAGCCTCGTTTTCTTAAACCAAAAACAAATGCAGACCTAAAACTTTTATCAAATTATTCAAAAATAATTGGGCTTTGATATTCTTGATAAATCTACGAACGTTAATTACCCGGTTTGACAGATAATCACTTTCAAATCAAGAAGAAAACCATTTTCAGCGCTCTACAATCAAAAATGCGCTGTTTTCCTAAACCAAAAACAAATGCAGACCTAAAACTTTAAAAAAATTATTCAAAAATAATTGGGCTTTAGATATTCTTAATAAATCTACGAACGTTAATTACCCAGTTTTACAGATAATCACTTTCAAACTCAAGAAGAAAACCATTTTCAGCGCTCCACAATAAAAAATGCGCTGTTTTCTTAAACCAAAAACAAATGCAAACCTGAAACTTTTACAAAATTATCAAAAAATCGAACATTCCTTCTACAACGTTAACATTTTTTTTTTGTGTCTAATGTTAACTCGTTGAGGTTTCAAAGTGCGAATATCCCTAAAGCGACTTCAAACGTTTCATCGTGATATTCTTTGAGAATTAATTTTTGTATTGGTATTTTCGAACAGCAGCAGCGCCATTGTTATGCACCTCATCAATTTGTGCTATAAAAGTAAACACGTTCGTGATGTTTTTCATATTAATAACAAATTTGTTTATAGTGGTCTTCATAAATGGCGACGTGAATGGCCAGCCACGGATCCGCGGGGACAAAAAATTTCATAACTGCCGTTTGGCGCTCGTTATTTTTAATATTTTAACACAGGTGTGTTAATAAACATCTAATAAACAATTTGGGGTAATTTGTTTATAGTATCGATTCACACGAAAACGCACAAAACTAGTCAAACAAAGCAGTAATTTACACAAACAAGGTTTAATTATCTGTCAAACAAAAAAAAATGTGCAATTGTTTAGAAGCTGCCTACTTGATAACATCAGACTTTTATTACGTAATTATCTTTAACCTTCAATAAATTAATTCCAGACATATACATATTTCTATAAACTGTTTTGTTTATTTTGTTTTTTGCTAGAGCACACATCGCTAAAATAATGCCGTGTAATCCTGAAACACCCTGTATATTAAAACATTTGCAAGTAGTTTCCATTATAGCTAATTGGGCTGGTTTGTCCGCACCTATTATTACTGAGCACTAATAATAATACCATACTCGAAGCTGTATTTTAGTAAGATAAGAAATATTTCAAAGTAATCTTCCTGTGGATTATTCACGTGACCATATCTTGTTTGCGCCAATGTTTATTTAGCCCAATATATGCAGCGAAAAAAATATTTGTGAACATACCGATTACAAATGGAACGAAATTGAAATTAAGGTAATTGTACACTACATTTATTTTTGAACTTTTGGAGTATTCGTTTCGTGGCTACATCCGTTCGAAGTCCAAAAATTTCTAAACAGCGCCTTGTTGATAATTGTGTTACATAGTATGTTCTGATCTTGTCAACATTTTGCAATAAAAATTTCGTACAACTCTTTGAAAATACGCTACATTCGCTATACTTAAGCATCCAAACTGTTGGAAACAAAAAACGCGTTCGGAGTAATTTTTCAAAATCAAAAACACGACTTTGTTGTTTTTGAACTTGGAAAATTTCTGATTTTGGTCATAATTATTTCTTGATACTTTTTTCAAAATACACTACATTATCTAAATGTTCACATTTAAATCACCAAAAAAATAAAATAACGCGTTAGGAGGTTACGCAATTTTTCAAAATCAAAGGCACAATTCTGTTGACTTTGAACTTGGAAAATTTTAAATTTTGGCAATTTTCGCGGACTTGGCATGAATATTTGTTAATACTTTTTTGAAAATACACCAAATGCCCCACATTTTGGCGTTTAAATCATCAAAATAAAAAACCGCCTTCGGAAATAAAGCAATTTTTCAACAAAAAAACAATTTGCAACGTGAAAATTTATTAATATTTTAAAAAAATACACGAAATTTTCTACATTTTAAAATAAAAATTTTCAATGCCAAAAGTGCGTTCAATACTTCATTGATTTATCAAAATGAAATAAATATGGTTTTGTTGACTTTGAACTTAAAATTTTGGATTTTGGCAATTTTCGTTGAATCGACATAATTCTTCCACATGTTCGCATATAAATCACCAAAATTATTAAATAACGTGTTCGCGGATTAAGCAATTATTCAAAATCAAAAACGGGATCTCGTTAATTTTGAACTTGGAAAATTTCCGATTTTGGCAATATTCGTTGAATTTCTTGGTGCTTTCTCAAATCACACAAAATTCTCTACATTTTCGTATTTAAATCAAAAAAATCAAATAACGCGTTCGGAGGTTGAGCAATTTTTTCAAAATCAAAGACGATTTTGTTGATTTTAAATTTTAGCAATTTTCTTTGACTTGACATGAATATTTCTTATTACTTAATATAATAAATACACCTAATTCCCCGCATTTAAATCATCAAAATAAAATAAGTAATTTGTAATAAGTAATTTTTCAAAATAAAAAAATTGGCAATTTTCAGTCGCTCGACCTGAAAATTTCTTAATATTTAAAAAAATACATTACATTTTAACATATAAATAAAAAAAATGGGTCCAATACTTCATTATTTTATAAAAATTAAAAAACATTATTTTGTTGCCTTTGCATTGGAAAAATTTTGAAATTTGGCGATTTTTGTTGAATTGTCATAATTATTTCTACGTGTTCTCATGTAAATCACCAAAATCAAATAACACGTTCGGAGGGAGGTTAGGCAATTTTTAAATTCAAAACATGGTTTTTTTGACCTTGACTTTGAACTTGTAAAATTTTAGATTCTGTGAAAGTCAACAAAACCATGTTTTGAATTTGATTTTTCAAATCAAAAAAGTAAAATTTCGATTCTAGACACAGTAATTTCTTTTCGATTTTCATCAAACGGAAATTCTGACATTCCGCTTATTTACGTATCCACTAGTTTCTAGCTTCCTCGCTAAAGATTATTTTCTTTTTTTTTTGGCATCTTTCTTAGGTCCAATTAACAAACATATGACGTGGCACACGTGATCGTTTGGTTTTAATTCTCGAGTCAACTGTATCTAAATGAAGATCTTTCTTTAAAATATTGTGCAGAATTGTTTTCTTCTGTGATCGAGCACCGCGATTGTAAAAATATTGTCCATTAGCTTCTCCCATTCATATAAAAATTTAATAACTCATGAATGAACGAAACATTCGATAGACTGACCACATGTCGGACAGTAACAGATTTCGCTCCGATTCACTTTGAAAATTTCACGACAGCGGATGTTTTGCTTTTTCTAAAAATAGACTTTAATGTATTTGAATTTCATCACGATCATTTGCAATAATCGTGCCCGTTAAAGAAAACCTTGACATTGTTGCTTGTTGCTATACATCGATGACTTGTTCATTTTTTTAATCAATCGGACCAATTTGCAGGCAAACAAGGCGCACTTCAAGGTAAACGTAGATTATTCAACCGTCTAAATTCAATTCATTTACTTCCCGGAATTTCAAAGTCGGCAATCGTCATGGTTGCTTGATTGTTAATTGTATGGGCGGAATCGATTTTTGCCACGTCATGTATTAACAATTTAATGGCATAAAAAAATGTTTGGTGCAAGCAACAATAATTCAATTATGTAAAAGTTCCAGGATGCAGTTTTTTTTAAACAAATAATGAACAATTATTGTGAAGATGACTTCTTACGCAAAACAAAATATGGTGGGCAAATATTAATAATAATACCGAGTGCCGTGTGGGTTCGAATCATCCCAGCCCGGCCGAAAGATTTTTCGGGGATCGAAAAGTATTCGGTCGGGTCCATGGTTGTTGTGTATACGTCTGACATTATTCATTTATTCATTTGTTCATTTATTCATCCAAAAATTAAAAATACATAATTAAAATAGTCGATGTGACTAAATAATAAAAACAATATATTTTTTCGCATCTTATTAAATAATATAAATGTTGTTAAATTTAAATCGTTTTTGATTGAGAAAGTTGTCCATTATTCGACCGAATTATTTTCTCCACAGGTGACGTCCAATCAAATGATAGCGATTTCATTGCCCAACAGGTGACATCCAATCAAATGATAGCAGTTTCATTGCCTAACAGATTTTAGCCAATGAAATGATAGCAGTTTCATTGCCCAACAGTTTAGTTATTACTATGGTTACGATTTGTTTTTTGTCGGCGAACTGCCGCAATTTCCAAATAGAAAAATTATTCGTTGCCATTGCCACTCGGTTGTATTGCAACACGAGCCGTTGGCCATTGCCACCCTCGTGGCAATATATATATATTATTTTTTTGAGATCAAAATCTCTACATCCCTCTCCTGTACAAATATAAAATAATTCAGCAATATAAATTCCTTTTCGCGTGTTATAATCCCATGACAGTTCAAAGAACTACGTGAACATATTCTCCAATTAGAAATTGTAATAAATAAACCAGCGCTTTTTATTAAACTGGTAGCGACCATTAATCTAGATTTCACTTAAAAAAAAAATGCGGAAGATTATGGCCACTCTGTGAACAGCTGTTACCAGCCCATAAAATAGAGGTGATTTCATGGCTTATAAATGCCTACATCGGATTTGCATTTATCTTTTCCGCCCACATAAACTACGCCAGAGCTGGTTTGAGAGTTATTCATCGAAACGCGTTTTCTACAGCTCTGTTATAAATGCAAAAACAAAAACGATGATAATTATTGCAATAGTTACAACACCAATTATTTTTACAGCACAGCCAATTATCTGTACAATAGACAGTTTAGAGTCTGACCAAAATCTATTCGTATTTTGCAAAGCAACGATTTTAATCGCCTTTACTGGAAAAAGTAGTGATACCCATTTTCTAATTTCTGTATTAATTTTCAGCTACATATGTCTACAAAGTGTCTTGAAAAATTCATTAAAATTCATCGACGGGTTTTCGGGAAAATTACAAAAATATAGTCGAAAGTTTGTATTTTTCAAAGCAACGATTTTGATCGCAATTTCCAAAAAAACTAGCGACAACCCATTTTTTAATTTTTCTACTGTTTTGTAGCTGCATATGTTTGAAATGTTTCTTGAAAAATTTATAAAAATTCATCGAGGGGTTTTTGGGAAAATTACAAAAATCTAGTCGAAAGTTTGTATTTTTCAAAGCAACGATTTTGATCGCAATTTCCAGAAAAACTAGCGACAACCCGTTTTTTATTTTTTCTATTGTTTTGTAGCTCCATATGTTTGGAATGTTTCTTAAAAAATTTATAAAAATTCATCGAGGGTTTTTTGGGAAAATTACAAAAATCTAGTCGATAGTTCATATTTTTCAAAGCAACGATTTTGATCGCAATTTCCAGAAAAACTAGCGACAACCCATTTTTTAATTTTTCTATTGTTTTGTAGCTTTATATGTTTGGAATGTTTTATTAATTAATGAATTAAATAAAATTCATGGCGGGATTTTCGAGAAAATTACAAAAATCTGATCGAAAGTTCGTACCGATTGAGGCCTTAGGTCCAGCCCAGATATTTTCTAGGCAACCATAATACAATATTCATGTATAGAATAACAAAAGGTCAACAAATGTTTTGTTAATTTATGACAATCAAAAGCATTTTATTTTAATAACCATGAAAAATCAGGTTTTCCATCGACATGCAATAAGAAAATTGCTTAAAATAATCAATTTCACGTAAAGTGAAAGTAATCAGAAAAAAAATCACTTACACGCAGTATCTGCCCCATTTTTTTTTTCACATAACTTTTACACACAAATACTAGACGCTAATTCAAGCTTATCGAGACACAACAAAGCGAGCGACCGCGCAAGACTGATGAAGTAAATAGCGAAACTTTTAAATTTGCACGAACCTCTGCCAAAAATATTTGGCTTAGTTTCAAAAGGTGTTATTGCAGTTTTTCTTTCCAGAGATAAAAAAAAAATAAGTATCGTTGTAAATAAACAATGTTTATGTACATGTTGTTATAAACAATTTGGGCAATTGAAATTTCAAAATCAGAATAAATGAAAAAGAAATATTGTACTCAATTAGTAGAAATAGAAAATTAACTCACTTTTTTTTTTGCTTTGCGACTTTTATTAAAAAAAAATATATTTTTGATAGTTCCGGATATTTCTGATTAGTATTTCCTGTAGTTCTTTGTAAGTTATATTCATAGTTATTATGAAATATTTATCTTCAACCAATATTAAGTGAGTAATATGAATTTGAATATTTCGAATTTCCAATTTTGAAAATGTTTCTCTGGAAATTCAACAGAACTCTTTGTTAAAAGTATCAGGAACTATAGTACTAACCTAAATACATCTTAAAACTAGTTCAGAACTATTCGTAAGTTGGCACCCCATTTTTCAAAAAATTCCTAACAGCCCAATTTTACAGAACTCTTTTTAAAAAGTTGATAGATACATTAAAAGGAACTGAGAACTCTATTCAGAACTATCAGAATTTTTCATTGGGGTGCCAACTTGACACACTCGGGGAAATGAACCTGTTTATATTCGTCATTTGTTTGGCACTTCCACTGATAACTCAACCGCACACCGCGAAAGTATTGATAAGAGGCCAAATTTCACCAAAAGTTTGTCAGACCTTTGTATTGTAGAAAAAAAAAACAATAGGTTTAATATTCGTTTTGAAAGTCGTAGTAGTTTCTGTACATCTTTGTATTGTAGAAAAAAGCATTCGGTTATTATTCGTTTTGAAAGTCTTAGTAATTTCCATACAGCGCCCTCAGACAGCTCAAAATTTTTAAATTTTAAATTGTAACACTTATTTTATACGGTTTATACGGTGCTATTTTTTTTTCTGATCTATACGTTGCGTCCTTATTTTTCAAACATGTATGCACTTTGGTATTAACCCGTCAATAAAGAAACAAACAAAAAAAAATTTTTTTTTAACAACTTCATCTCCAACTAGGACTCGTGTTATAGATCACGATAAGTTTTGTATTTAAAATTGATTGTGAAATTTATATACAACAAAGTAAAAGGGAATTTTTACAGTTATACAATTTCTTCTTTACTTTTCATTTATTTCCGGTTACGTAAAACGCAAGTCCTCGCGTCGCCGGGACTAATTACACGCGAGCGGTTCGAATTAATTATAACGTGGCAATCTTGCACATTAATCACGAGCAATTAAGCCGGGTCTATAATTAGACGCAATTAAGCTTATATATTTTTATACATGTTAATACCGGACGATTAAACGCAGTACGCAACTTGTATACGAAAGAAAATATCAGGTACTATTAACCTATTCAATGTTCGAGTACTGGTATGAAGTAATTATTGCAGAATAAATTTAATTAACGCAATAAATCATCGGGAGAATGTGAATATTGCTTACAGAAACGTTCCTAGTGAAAGGAATATATTAGAAAATAAAAAAAAATATATAAATAATTTTTATAGCTAACGAAATAATCTCTATGGAATTAAGGGGATTCTGCACGTTGAAGAGTTTAGCAAATATTACATTAAATATAAAGTACACCATGAAGGTAACTACAGGTACGAGTGGAAGATCATCAATGGAATGAACTCTGCCTTTTCCACGTGTGATCAGAATTTTAGTTATTTTTTCTTGTACAATAATTTGAAATGTTATGTAAATACGAGGAATAAACAATAAATACAATACAATACAATACAATACAAATCAAAATTTATTTAATAACTAGCTGACCCGACAGACATTGTCCTGTCTTAACTATGAATATTGAATTCGAATTGGTATAATTCATAAAAAAAAATATTCAAAAACATAGTGTTTACTATTATAATGCTCTATGATACACAACATTCTTCGTTTTATTTTCTGCCAACGCATTAAAATCGATACCATTATCATGAATTGAGCAAAGTAACTACTGCGCTGCGCCGTCGTCCGTGCGTAGCCCATTAAAATTGACCAAAGTAACTGGTGACGAACGACGGCTCCGCTGCGCTGCGCTGTCATCCATGCATGGTCCATATATATTTATATATTAAGGCAGATAATTGGTGACTGACGACGTCCGAGTGTGGCCCATTAAAATTAAGCAAATAAACTGGTGCGTAAACCTTAAAAATTAAGCAAGGGTGACGAACTACGGCTCCGCTACGCTGCGCCGTCGACCGCGAATGGTCCATATATATTAAGGCAGATAACTGGTGACAGACGACGGCTGCGCTGCGCTGCGCCGTCGTCCGTGCGTAACCTTTAAAAATTAAGAAAGGTAACTGGTGACGAACGACGGCTCCGCTGCGCTGCGTCGTCGTCAATACGTGGCTTATTACTGGTGAGTGGCCCATTGAAATTAAGCAAATAAAGTGGTGACGATAATGGCCGAAAACGGTTTAGGCTCTAATTTTTGAAATTCACGATCGCTTTAACGTGCAATTATTGCTTCAAAAATTCATATTTTTTTTAATAATCAACGGATTTGAACTAAATAACAAAATTATTAAAGCTTAAGAATGTAAGAAGTGTATTGTTAATAATAAAAACATCTATCACCAGTTGAAATATTTTTTTTCGAATTTTTGAAATTCATGATCGCTTTAACGTGCAATTATTGCTTCAAAAATTCACAACTTTTTTAATAATCAACGGATTTGAACTAAATAACAAAATCATTAAAGTTAAAGAATGTGAGAAGTGTATTGTTACTAATAAAAACATGTATCGCCAGTTGAAATATTTTTTTTAGAATTTTTAAAATTCATGATCGCTTTAACGTGCAATTATTGCTTCAAAAATTCATAACTTTTTTAATAATCAAAGGATTTGAACTAAATAACAAAATTATTAAAGCTAAAGAATGTAAGAAGTGTATTGTTACTAATAAAAACATGTATCGCGAGTTGAAATATTTTTTTTAGAATTTTTAAAATTCATGATCGCTTTAACGTGCAATTATTGCTTCAAAAATTCATAACTTTTTTAATAATCAACGGATTTGAACTAAATAACAAAATTATTAAAGTTAAAGAATGTAAGAAGTGTATTGTTACTAATAAAAACATGTATCGGCAGTTGAAATATTTTTTTTAGAATTTTTGAAATTCATAATCGCTTTAACGTGCAATTATTGCTTCAAAAATTCATAACTTTTTTAATAATCAACGGATTTGAACTAAATAACAAAATTATTAAAGCTAAAGAATGTAAGAAGTGTATTGTTACTAATAAAAACATGTATCGCCAGTTGAAATATTTTTTTTAGAATTTTTAAAATTCATGATCGCTTTAACGTGCAATTATTGCTTCAAAAATTCATAACTTTTTTAATAATCAACGGATTTGAACTAAATAACAAAATTATTAAAGCTAAAGAATGTAAGAAGTGTATTGTTACTAATAAAAACATGTATCGCCAGTTGAAATATTTTTTTTAGAATTTTTAAAATTCATGATCGCTTTAACGTGCAATTATTGCTTCAAAAATTCATAACTTTTTTAATAATCAACGGATTTGAACTAAATAACAAAATTATTAAAGTTAAAGAATGTAAGAAGTGTATTGTTACTAATAAAAACATGTATCGGCAGTTGAAATATTTTTTTTAGAATTTTTGAAATTCATAATCGCTTTAACGTGCAATTATTGCTTCAAAAATTCATAACTTTTTTAATAATCAACGGATTTGAACTAAATAAGAAAATTATTAAAGCTAAAGAATGTAAGAAGTGTATTGTTACTAATAAAAATATGTATCGCCAGTTGAAATATTTTTTTTAGAATTTTTAAAATTCATGATCGCTTTAACGTGCAATTATTGCTTCAAAAATTCATAACTTTTTTTAATAATCAACGGATTTGAACTAAATAACAAAATTATTAAAGCTAAAGAATGTAAGAAGTGTATTTTTACTAATAAAAACATGTATCGCCAGTTGAAATATTTTTTTTAGAATTTTTAAAATTCATGATCGCTTTAACGTGCAATTATTGCTCCAAAAATTCATAACTTTTTTAATAATCAACGGATTTGAACTAAATAACAAAATTATTAAAGCTAAAGAATGTAAGAAGTGTATTGTTACTAATAAAAACATGTATCGCCACTTGAAATATTTTTTTTTTAATTTTTGAAATTCATGATTGCTCTAACATGCAATTATTGCTTCAAAAATTCATATTTTTTTTTAATAATCAACGAATTTGAACTAAATGGCAAAATTATTAAAAACATTCTCAACCGCGCACAGAATCTTCCGCAGAATATTTTAATTCGTAACACCACCGCGAGCGACATTCCAACCACCAAGAGATGGCGCGCGTATTATAAATCAATCGTTATCACCAATTTATGTATTTAAAGCCGACTTAATTGTTCATCGGATGCAAGTGTTGCAATTGAGCTCAGTGCAGCATTTGCTGTTAATATTTTGTTTATATTTTTTTTTATAATTTCAGCTACTTATTTATTTACATTTATCGATACGAATCTACAGGGTAAGCCCATTAAAACCCATTAATAACCGTCGGCGCAAATAATGGAAAAGGAATAACTGATCGAGCGGTCGGTCGCCGAGAGTAAATATATATATATATATATATATATATATATATATATATTTTTTTTTTATGACTTCAGCTTTCGCCATTCAGTCACGACCGGGTTTATTAAAATTATTAAAGTACTAAAATCGCTATAAAAAAATAGGGGTTGGTGGTAGAAGGTTAAAAATTTAGGGTTGTATGTATTTTTTAATGCCGAATCATGGTACCTTTTATGGTTGCCTACGTACTCCTATGATTTTATTGGAATCGCTTCGGAGATATCAGCAAAAAAAATTAAAACTAAAAAAAATCAGTTTTGCACTATGGTTTTAAAAAATGAATAAAAAATAAAAATAGTGCCTTGTTAATAAAATCATACAAGGTGCTTATTAAATAAGGTCTGACAGTCCCGTTAACCAATTATATACAGGGTGTCCAAAATTGAGTGTCAAACATTTCAAACTTTAAAGCGCTTTATTTTTCTTATTTTAAATTGGAGTCCCTGTATATTTTTATGTCATTCCATGCGGAATTAAAAAGCAAACATTTTTCCTAATAACAACCCCGTCCCAATTCCTAACGCATTAAAAGTTATTTGCAGAAAACTCGTTTTATCAAGCCATTTCACTAAATAAAAATCGAAGGTGGCTTTGAAAAACAATTTATTGACATTAAAATTTAACAAGGTGACAAGAGACTATTTTGACTTTAGTAATGTAAACGTTTAAAGCATTGTTAGCTTAAGTTCTTTATACTCAAGATTTTGTCATAATACGAAAAATGTCACCATCGTGAATCCTAAATCACCGAGTGGCCCGGTCACCGTTTATTTTTAGCGGCAACACTAATAACAAATAATTGTCGATAACGACGTCTATTCTAGTAGTCGTGAGTACAACATCCAAAAAGTGTGCCGCCGCCGCTGTCGTATTGATTCGTCCGATGAAACCGAGCACGAGAATTGGGTCAAGTAAATTAAATACATACAACGAACGTGTGCGGGCTTTAAAATCCCGACTTTTGTAGGAGTTATTCTGGAATGCAAAGTGAACAACAAATTTCGATACACTTGACGTAACCATTACATTAAGTGCGGAGATAATTAGGAATAAATAAGCGGTACTACCGCCGGCAAGTGCCGCTGCTCATGTTCCGGCACGTGGTGTTCTCGAAGCGTACGATCCAAATTAGTCTCAAGTGTACGTACGTATGAGAGAGAGAGAGAGAGAGAGAGTGTTAAATAAAGCAAATACAATTCATCAAGTGCATTACTCATTTTGAAAATTATAAGGAAAATTAAGGATTTCATTTTTGCAAACTTGAGTACTAGGTCATACTAGAGGATAATTTTTATCGTTTGAAACTAAAGATTGTCGAACAATTCTGGGTGGGCTATATTTTTGAAGGAATCGAACGGCCACTTCTTCATTCCGAAAAAGTGACCGCCCGGATGGGATTCGAACCCACGTCCACGAGGCCCGTGAGCAGGAGCTCTACTCACTAGGCCACCGCGCCCCCCTGTGAAAATATTAGTTCGACATTTGATTAGATCCGACATTAATCATTACAATTCTGTAGCACCAAGTGCTATGAACGAACACATAACTGTTAGTGGCTGAATGGTTACCGACAAAACCAAAAAAAAAGATTTATTTATCACGGACACTATCCGTAAATCTCTTTTGATGCACCTTATCAGAGTAGTGTAACAAATGGTGCACTTATTATCGAGAATTTTTTATGAATGTCACGAATGTGGATCCCAATCTTCGGAAATGCAACTCGTGTTTTGCACTCCGAAATAAATAAATATATTTATTTTATAAAAAAAAAATCTCGATTATTAAGTGCACACTATTTGGGAAGAGAATGCAGCTCACAAAAATTCTAATTTTTAACATTTTCTGCTGTCGTAAAACAAATTGTAACAAATGCACCAAATTTAATCTCCTGGCGTAATTGAAATGAGAAAGAAAAATACTCTACGTAAAATTATTACAAGTATACGTTATGTTCCTGTTATTTCTGTTATTTATTTACACTCCTAGTACGAAATTATCGATAACGATCTACGGATCCAATTATTAAGATTAATGTTCGTTTATGCGGAATCCATATTTTATAATCTCGACGGGCGACTTTCCTGAATTTTGCGAAATGTCAAGGACGACAGTTTGTGAAACACCAAATTATGACCTGAGATTAAACAAAAACATAAACGTTTATTATTAGCTTTACGGCATGGGAACAATTTTCTACGCTTAATTTTACAACCGGCAATTTTAAACAACGAAACGAAAACGAGGATAATCAGCGGAGAATTTTAAGGCATGATGTGACATGCAAAGTCCGGCTATTGGTTTTAAGAGTGGGCTGTGGCCGATTTAGTAAGTGAAATGCAGACAAAAGGTGGAAGAGGATATCTTCGATAATTCAAGATGACGATGTGAAAATAAAAGACAGCCAGAGTGGATTTTCCTACGCTTTATTTTACAAGGAAAACGTAACTATACTTTAATCAATGGATCTTTGCATGCACGTCATAGATAGCTGAATCGAGCCCCGACAACAATTTCAAGTATTTTCTCTCTCTACAATACGTTAAATTAGATGCAATAATGTGTGTACGTTTGTCGTCCAAGGCGAGAAAACTCTGTCGTCGGTAATGACGCACACGCAAAGATCCATTGATCAAACTATAGCAATTTTACACTACAGACCAAACGAAGACTCAGTGGAGAATTTTAATTTTTTTAATTTTTTATGATGTGATATATTGGTTTAAAGAGTGGGCTGGTTGGTTGAGTAATTGAAATACGGACAAAATGAGGAAGAAGGATATCTTCGACAATTCAAGATGATGACGATGCGAAAATAAAAGAAAGTGGACACGGTTGGGTGGTCTGCCAACACCCAGACACAATAACCACGCACATTACCTTCGCAGGTAATTGACAGGATGGTAAGACCATTCTTCATAACAAGAAGAACGAGGAGAGGTCATCATTAATGTTCAATACACAATGCCTAAAATATGAAATAAATTAGGTAGAAAATATTTTTAGAAAAAAATTCGTTTTTTCTTTGACAAAAAAACGCCTAAAATATGGAATAAATTCAATAAAACCGAAAAAAAAAATATAGAAAAAAATAATCAAACGTCGATTTTCTTATATAAAATAGACATGTTTTTTCGATTTTCAACCGTCATTTGTTTTTGAGTAGTGAAGTCATCCATTTTGTTAAATGTTTAAGTTAATGTTTAAGGACCATTGATCTAGATTTAAATTTTTGTTAATTTGTTTTCTTACGATTTAAATTTAATTTAATTTGTATGTTAGTTTTTGTTTCTAATTTTGTATTATTGGGATTACCCGTTTAATAATAAATAAATAAATTATAAACTACTATTTTTTTTCTTGATGTTGAGAGATCTTTTCATTGCAGAACTGACAGTATAAAAATGTTACCATCTTCCAGAAAAAAAAATCAAAAAATTAAGCAAAAACTCTATTGCTAAGCAAGAAATGTTATCAGATTTAGTTTTTCGAAGTATTTAAGTTGGAAAACCCAAAATTTAAAAACTGATCGTTTGTTAAGTGTTTCTAACAATCAGAGCCAGTTGCAATGACAAATACATTTTTCTTCGCCTAGAGAATAAATTTAAAATATTCATTTTCAACCGCCACCATTTTGTTTCCACCCAAGATTTTTTTATGATTTTTACAAAATATTATAGATTGACCATCTCTTAAGCGATTTTGACAGCTACAGCTAACTGCAATGACAGGTACAATTTTTTCAGCTAGAAAATCAATTTTGTGCAACTATACATTTAAAAAATTAACTTTCAACCGCCACCATTTTGTTTCCACCGAAGATTTTTTTATGATTTTTACAAAATATTATAGATTGAGCATTTCTTAAGCGATTTTTACAGCTAGAGCTAACTGCAATGACAGACACAATTTTTTCAGCTAGAAAATCAATTTTGTGCAACTATAAATTTAAAAAATTAATTTTCAACCGCCGCCATTTTGTTTCCACCGAAGATTTTTTTATGATTTTTACAAAATATTATAGATTGAGCATTTCTTAAGCGATTTTGACAACTAGAGCCAGCTGCAATGACAGATACAATTTTTTCAGTTAGAAAATTATAAATTTAAAAAATTAACTTTCAACCGCGGCCATTTTGTTTCCACCAAAGATTTTTTATGATTTTTTTTCAAAATATTAAAGACTGAGCATTTCTTAACCGATTTTGATAGCTAGAGCTAGCTGCAATGAAAGATACAATTTTTTCAACTAGAAAATCAATTTTGTGCAATTTTAAATTAAAATTTTTGACTTTCAACCGACGCCATTTTGTCTCTAACGGAGATATTTTTATGAATCTTGCAGGATATTAAATATTGATCATTTATTAAGCGATTTTGACGGTTAGAGCCAGCTGCAGTGACAGTTGCATTTTTTTCTAACTTGAAAACCAATTTTGTGCAATTTTGCATTAAATATTTTGAATTTCAACCGACGCCATTTTGTCTTCGCCAGAGATTTTTTTATGATTCTTGCAGAATATTAAACACTGATCATGTCTAGGACGATTTTTACAGTTAGAGCCACCTGCAGTAACAATTACATTTTTCTGAAGTGATGTTAACAGTCAGAGCCAGCTGCAATGACAGAAACATTTTTTTCAGCTAGAAAACCAATTTTGTGCAATTTTATATTAAGAATTTTGACGCCATTTTGTTTTCACCAGAGATTTTTTTATGATTCTTGCAGAATATTACTCACTAATAATTTCTCAGGCAATTTCGACAATTGGAGATAGCGTCAATGACAGTTACATTTTTTCTTCTGCTAGAAAACCAATTTTGCGCAATTTTAAATGAAAAATTTTGATTTTCAACAAACGTCATTTTGTCTCCAATGAACATATTTTATGATTCTTGCAGATTATTAAACACTGATCATGTCTCCGGCGATTTTTACAGTTAGAGCCACCTGCAGTGACAATTACATTTTTCTTCAGCTAGAAAACCAATTTTATGCAATTTTAAAGTAAACATTTTGACTTTCAATCGACGCCATTTTGTCTCTAACGGAGATTTTATTATGGTTCTTGCAGGACATTAAAGATTGATCATTTATTAAGCGATTTTGACTGTTAAAGCCAGCTGCAGTGACAGTTGCATTTTTTTAAAACTTGAAAACCAATTTTGTGCAATTTTGCATTAAATATTTTGAATTTCAACCGACGCCATTTTGTCTTCACCGGAGATTTTTTTATGATTCTTGCAGAATATTAAACACTGATAATTTCTCAGGGCATTTGACAGTTAGAGCCAGCTGCAATGACAATTACATTTTTCTTCAACTAGAAAACCAATTTTGTGCAATTTTGAATTAAAAATTTTGATTTTAACCGATGCCATTTTATCTCCAACGGAGATTTTTTTATAAATCTTGTAAAATATTAAAGACAGATCATTTCTCAGTCGATTTAGACAGTTACAGCCAGCCGTAATGACAGATAAAATTTTCTTCAGCTAAAAAAACAATTTTGTGCAATTTTAAATTAAAAATTTTTACTTTCAACCGACGCCGTTTTGTCTCCAACCAAGATATTTTTACGATTCTCGCAGAATATTAAACACTGATCATTTCACAGACGATTTTGACAGTTACAGGCAGCTGCAATGACAATCACATATTTTTCCAGCCCGAAAACCAATTTTGTGCAATTTTAAATGAAAATTTTTGACTTTCAACCGACGCCATTTTGTCTCCAACGAAGATATTTTTACGATTCTGGCAGAATATTAAACACTGATCATTTCACAGATAATTTTGACAGTTACAGGCAGCTGCAATGACAGTCACATATTTTTTCAGCCAGAAAACCAATTTTGTGCAATTTTGCATTAATTTTTTTTACTTTCAACAGACGCCATTTTGTCTCCAACGAAGATATTTTTACGATTCTCACAGAATATTAAACACTGATCATTTCTCAGGCGATTGTGACAGTTAGAGCCAGCTACAATGACAGTTGCATTTTTCTAAAGCTAAAAAACAATTTTGTGCTATTTTCAATTAAAAATTTTGATTTTCAACCGACGCCATTTTGTCTCCAACGGAGATTTTTTTATGATTCTTGCAGAATATTAAAGATTGATCATCTATTAAGCGATTTTTACAGTTGGAGCCAGCTGCAATGACAGTTGCATTTTTCTTTATCTAGAAACCAAATTTTGTGCAATTTTGAATTTATTATATTTTTAAGGTTTAGATGGAAGAACAGTTTGGTTTATTTAGATGTATTATTTTTAGCAAATATAACACAGAAAAATAAATAAATAAACCATCAATCATTTGAAGCCAAAGTTCAACACAATTTTGTGTGCAACAATTCCCATATTGGCTGTTCTATTATTAAAACAACGATTAGACATGAAAATATCTTTGAACTTCTGGGTATGTGAAAACCTTGTTAAATATGTAAGTGCTTTGATGGATAGCATGTTATCTATTTACTATTAAAATTGAATTGTTTTCTGACATACTTTCGCTTTTTTTAAAGTACTTCAATTTATCAGTGTCATGAGTCATATTTTTTTTTTATAAAAATATGAATTGGTGGAATGTAAATATTTTTAACTTGAAAAATCTTTTAAAAATAGTCAAATGAGGTGAAACTAGTGTCTTTATTAAAAAAATAATACATCTAAATAAACCAAACTGTTCTTCCATCTAAACCTTAAAAATATAATGAATTCAAAATTGCACAAAATTTGGTTTCTAGATAAAGAAAAATGCAACTGTCATTGCAGCTGGCTCCAACTGTAAAAATCGCTTAATATATGATTTTATTTAATAGCATCAACATCAATTTCATAATATTATTGAAAAATGTTCCATTGCCAAATGTGATAAGTTTGATGGTGTGAAGTTGGCACCCCAATGAAGAGTTCTGAGTAGTGTTCTCAATTAATTCTGATGTATCTGGAAGTGCCATCTATTTTTAAAAGAAAATTTGGAAAAATTTCAAATTGTGGCGATTGTTTTTCAATTTTTTTTTTAATCGCACGAGAAAACCAGCAACTTCAAAATTGCAATAAACTAGATTCCAGTGAGAATAACTTGAAATCTAGTGTTGGAGTGTCTTTAGATTTTTACTGAATCTTGAAGATTAGTCAATTTTGAGTAAATTTAAAAACATTTCAAATTGTGGCAATTGTTTTTCTATTTTTTTTTTAATCACGCGAAAAAAATCGCAGCTTCAAAATTGCAATAAACAAGATTCTAGTGAGAATAACTTGAAATCTAGTGGTGGGGTGTGTTTAGATTTTTACTGAATCTTAAAGAATAATAAATTTTGAGAAAATTTGGAAAAATTTAAAATGGTGGCAATTGTTTTTCAATTTTTTTAATCACACGAGAAAATCCGCAACTTCAAAATTGCAATAAACTAGATTCTAATAAGAATAACTTGAAATCTAGTGAAGGGGTGTCTTTAGATTTGTACTGAATCTTAAAGAATAATCAATTTTGCGTGAACTTGGAAAAAATTTAGATTGTGGCAATTGTTTTTCAATTTTTTTAATCACACGAGAAAAACTGCTCTAGTGAGAATCTAAATCTTTAGATTTTTATTGAATCTTATTTAACACTTCCAAAGTCATTGGCACGATTGTCGATTTATTCTCATCGCGAATGTAAATAAATATCTCTAATTAACAATTTTGGCACATTAAGATAAACCCAAACAGATCTGAACTTGATATTTATAGAAAACCGGCACACACGTTACAGAAAGGCCGGCTGTCTCGCGTAAGAAAATCGATGAAAATAGGGTGTATTACGTGCAGAAGAATACTGTTATCACTAGGAAATAAATAAACCAAACATTACCCATGGTATGTTCCCCAGCTCGTGACTGAAATTGTACTCGTGCTCTGTTTTCCGGGTGAAATCGAAATGATGGTCGCCCATGATTCCGCACTAATTAATAATACACCACAAAACAACAAACAAATAAAACGCACTGCTGAAATAATGTACGGGAATAAAAAAAAAATCACAACATTTAATCCGTAAGACGGCACGATTCGCACGCCCGACGCGGAAAATCGATTCTCGATCTAAAACGTTTCGTATAAGGGGACTGAATTGTGTTAAAATGTTTTTTTCTTAAATGTTTGAAATGTTAACGTAAATTAGAGACATGTCTGCCGCGAGTGCACACTCTCGAGTCTCTCTCGGCGGACTACTGACAGCAGCAGGAAAATCCACGCTCGCGTCGTCCATGGAAAAACTGCGGCGCATGCGTCCACGTGGAAATCCATGCCGGCCGGCAGGAATAAATAAAGATTGCGTCATTCTTCTATTTATTTACTTCTTATCACTTTACGACGGGCAATTTGTTTTTTTTTTAGTGGATAATTTGTGTATGTGTGTAGAAATAATTTGTAATCGTCCTTTACTTTTCTATAGCTTGAGACAGTTACGAGTATGAATATTCAACTCTTGCAAAATTAAGTCTTAGTATTAGGAACTACTTCTCTGGTTAATGCCACACCGGAAATTCAATGATACGAAAGAAATTTGAATGTTATTAATAGTGCTAGTATTGAAGATTGTTTATTTCTATGGACAAAAAATTATTTATATCTTTCAGCCCTGGATTTTTAAATTGATGGGGAGCTTCTTAAGACCATAAATACCAAATTTAAACTCATTTGATAAATTAGTATAGGAATTAATTAGAGAGGCTTTGTTGAAGTGGCATCTAGTGATAAACAGCAAAAATATGGATTGTCATGGTAAGTAGAGACATGTAAATGTTGCGGTGGCAATTGCCACCACCAGGGCTGAAAGGGTTAAAATTATATTTAAAAACTTTAAACTGTAGATGTTGAAGCTAGACATTTTGCCAAGAACACAGTGCTAAACTTATCCAGTGTTTCCATATTATATAAATATTAGGAGTATATGATTTGTAGGTATTTGATAAAGGATAAATAATAATAGTAATAAATACGCGCTGAAGTAATTTAGATAACATTTTTTGAAACGGATGAGGAGTGTGCAAAAATGATGTCAGGGTCTTCGGTTGTGGTTTCCAAAGGCCGATACTAGTTTTCTACTTAAAAATGAGAACACATGCCCGGTGAATTGTTTATGCGCAAATGGGAGATTCTTTGCATTTTAATGTCCTTATTACAATCAGTGACCTCTGGCGTCGATTATGTAGTACACAATGCCTTTATACAGGGTGTTGAATTGCGAAGCGGGCCATAGGGATTTACACGTAAAATTTGAAATGGGTTATTATTGGCTCCCCTAATTATTTGACAGTATCGGTCAGCTTTTCAAGCTGAATCTTTTGGTACCTTATTTAATTTCTGCAGAGTATTTACCGAGATATTTGCAGAAAACTTTACTACTATTTCGAATTAAAAACAAAGGTTTGCCATGAAATCATAATGGCCGATATTTCATTTTGTTCGAAAAAGTGACGGTAGATGTCACATTACGATTTACAACCGGCCGTGTATTATACACAGAAACAGTATTTATATGTAAATGGTTTACTCAGGTACTATTTAAGAAGTGTAAGTGATTTGTTTAGTGTTGAATTTCCGAAGAAGGCAATACCCACCAGAAGTACTATTCAATGAATATTAAAAATAATGTAAGTAGACCGATTTTATAAAATAATTATGAGAGCCAATTGTAACACATTTTAAATTGAACTTTTGCTGGATATTGCCTTATCGTACAGTTCTTAAATAGTACCCGAGTACAACGTTTCAAGCATAAATACTTTTTCTTATGTAGAATACACGGCCGATTGTAAATCGTAATGTGACATCTACCGTCACTTTTTAGAACAAATTGTAATATCCGCCATTATGATTTCATGGCAAACCTTTGTTTTAAATTCAAAATAATAGTAAAGTTTTTTGCAAATATGTTCGCAAGTTTTTCGCCCTCAAAGATTAATCAAAATCGATTGAAAATACACAGAGTTATGGCGGTTTGAAAATGGTCGAAATTTCATGAATTACAAGTGTTTCTTTTTTTCCACCAGAGTAAAATTTCAAATTATTTTTATTGTCCTACAATTTTTATTAAATGATACCATGGAGTTTCAACAAGTAACAGCCTCATCGACCCAATCTGTAAACTTTTGAATAAATTATTATTACTAAATTACAATCAATTTATCATCGCGCTAATTATAAACCCAACACGATTACATTCGCAATTATCCAATCGACAATTCTTCGAAATCCATGACGAACTCTCTCATGTAAAGAAATGATGTCATGCTTTTTCTCCTGCAAAACCAAAATTATGCCAGTGACGTTATCATCTTTCGTCACCGTTTTGTTATTGGAATTTGTTTACCACAACCACCGAAAGACACAGAACGATTGATTGTGCTTTTAAAACATTGATATTCACCAAATTTATTTGTAAACGAATAAAAATACGTTTTTGGCTATCTTGGATGAGTCACGTAAGGATGCAAATTTCTGTTTTAATTATTCCAGAAGGTTGATGATAAACAAACTGGAATTTCTCGTGACGAAGCGGTATTTATTTATTTATTTTATTTAAACTGTTTATTGACAATACTTTACATTTAAATATTACAAAAAAAAAATGGTGATGTGGCCATCATGTTACTTTCTCCGATTTGTTAGAATAATTATTATTCATGATTTATTTTCAATTTAAATCATATTTTAAATGTCGAGCTAACGTTTAAAACGTCAAAATTATAAAAGATGTAAAAATTATCCTGAAATTTTTCCAGAAATTGTTGCAATGGCATCTAGGGATCCCAAAAAATTTTTTATATTTTTTTCACGATCACAATACTTTCTCGTAATGGAGAAAGTAAAAATTGGTCAAATCAAAATCAGCTTTTTTTGGCTTTTTACTGCCAAGTATATTCAAAATTTGTGAATGAGTAATGAAAAGTGTTCTTTAACTAAATAAAACATATGAATATAGATAATTACATCAGTACCACTATTTATTAACCTTTTTTTTGGTAATTTTTATACAGGGTGTCGTCGCTGAAATTTTGCGGGGTTGCCGTTGTACTAAAAAATTGAAAAGTAAAATCACGCCACACGGTTGAATCAGTTTTCATGTGAAATATTTTCAACTTTTTACCACCTCCGGTTCCACCGGAAGCAGCACCGAATTTGTTATTTTAAATGGAACACCCTGTATATTATTATATTTTCGGATTCCTTGTTTAAATTGCAACAAATTTTGTAGCAACGTTTGTACACTTATCTCTTTTAGTTTTCAAGAAAAAGAAAATATTTCTTAAAAAAAAGGGGCCAATAAAAGTTTCTCGTAAACTTTCTGATTTTCGAAAATTATTTTAAAAATGAAATGAATGTTTCATCAAATTTACATTAACAATAATTGTAGAGAATGCCAAAATTAACCAATTATAATTTCTTTAATTTTTGAGTAAACAAAGAATTTGAAGTAAAATTTGTCATTTTCATCTTTCCTAATTAGAGAACGCCAAAATGTACAAATTATAAAGGATGCGTTTTTTCGAAATCTCTTTAGGTTTTGAGAATTTGAAGTGTAATTTTGCGACCATAGTAAAATGGCCAGAGCGGCATGAACAAGATTCAATAAAATACAACACATATATGATTTCCTGTAAAAACAATTGTCATATCGTAAGTAGAAACAAAACGACAACGCTGCAAACTTGAACTGGAAAAATCTAAATTGCATCTTCCGGTTTGACAAATTGTAGAAAAATTACCAGCCAAAGAATTTGCTTAAAAAACTCAAGATCCATTAAAGTACAACAGATATATGATTTCCTGTAAAAACAATTGCCATATCCTAAGTAGAAACAAAACGGCAACGCTGCAAACTTGAACTGGAAAAATCAAAATCGCGTCTTACGGTTTGAAAAATTGCAGAAAAATTACCAGCCAAAGAATTTGCTTAAAAACCTCAAGATCCATTAGAATACAACACATTTATGATTTCTTGTAAAAACAATTGCTATATCCTAAGCAGAAACAAAACGGCAACGCTGCAAACTTGAATTGGAAAAATCAAAATTGCATCTTACAGTTTGGAAAATTGTAGAAAAATTACCAGACGAAGAATTTGCTTAAAAAGCTCAAGATCCATTAAAATACAACACATTTATGATTTCCTGTAAAAACAATTGCCATATCGTAAGCAGAAACAAAACGGCAACGCTGCACACTTGAATTGGAAAAATCAAAATTGCATCTTACGGTTTGAAAAATTGTAGAAAAATCACCAGTCAAAGAATTTGCTTAAAAAGCTCAAGATCCATTAAAATACAACACATATATGATTTCCTGTAAGAACAATTGCCATTTCCTAAGTAGAAACAAAACGGCAACGCCGCAAACTTGAACTGGAAAAATCAAAATTGCATCTTACGGTTTGGAAAATTAAAAGCTCCAGAATCAATAAAATACAACACATATACGATTTCCTGTAAAAACAATTGCCATATCGTAAGTAGAAACAAAACAGCAACGCTGCAAACTTGAACTGGAAAAATTAAAATTGCATCTTACGCTTTGAAAAATTGTAGAAAAATTACCAGTGAAAGAATTTGCTTAAAAAGCTCAAGATCCATTAAAAAACAACACATATGATTTCCTATAAAAACAATTGCCATATCCCAAATAGAAACAAAACGGCAACGCTGCAAACTTGAACCGGAAGAACGAAAATTTCAATCAACGATTTAAAAAATTGTAAAAAAAATATTCAGTCAAGGAGTTTGCTTCAAATTTTTAAGATCTATAAAAATTCCAATAAAAAAAACTATTGGCCCGTCCTAAGTGGAAACAAGACAACGACGCTCCAAAATTCAACTGGCAACACGAAAATTACTTTTTTTTTTTGTTTTTTCTTTTTGTTTTTTGGCGCAGGTTTGACCATTCAGCCACTAACGATGAAACGAAAATTACTTAATAATTTATTTAAAAAAAAATTCAAGATCGATACATTTCTGATTTTCTACAAAAACAAATGCCGCATCATAAGTGGTTGGCCCAACCCTGTATATTCACTCCACGCCTTTATTTAATTTATAGAATAAGCGAAATTGTTCATTCATATTTAGTTTCTGTTAGTGAACGTGGAATGACTCCATTTTAATTTCAATCTTTAAAATATTAAACGAATCCATATATCATTTTTGAGTGTGTCATCATTTGTTTATTTATTTATTATTTATTGATTGATAATAAATGCATTTTGTCAATTAAATCTATTTAGACATTTTCGTAGGTTAGTCATTAGTCATTGATAAATCGGCTAATAGTAGTAGTGAGTGGTGGGCCTTGGAATTTTCAAACCGTTCTCAATCCATTCATAAATTTGATTAATTAGAATGACTCTTTATTATTATTTATAGACCGCGCTAAGCGAGTCATTAAAATGCAAGTTGTTATTGTTGTGGGAATGCAATGCAGACCTTTACACGACTAAATATTTACGTCTATGAAATGATGTACTAAAAATTGAATTAATTCATTTTGTTAATATTAGTATAATTCTATTTTAAGAGAAAGTTTTTAGAAGTTTCTAAAACATACCCTAGAAAAAGACGCTGTCAGCCGTGACAGTTAAAATAAATAATGGAAACTCGTAGGGAGAGAAATGATTACTTCTCTCTCTCTTTAGGGAGAGAATAGTAGGTTATATATCGAGGGAGAGAAATAGGTACTCATTTGTATCCCGAGGGCGAAAGCCTTCTTTTTTTCACGAACGGGATATTTTAAGAATCAAACGTTCGTTCCTAAAACCTAACCTAGAAAAAAAATCTGTCAGGCGTGACAGTTAAAATAAATAATGGAACCTCGCATAACCTCTCCCTGAGGAGAGAAATGTTACTTCTCTCGCGATTTTGAGAGCTGAGAAATCGACTTTCTCTCCCGTTGGTGAAAAAATGTTGTTTCTCTCACGATTTCGAAGACTGAGAAATCGACTTTCTCTCGAGTTCGTGAAAAAAATTATGTTGTGATCCTCGATTTTCGGTAATAATTTAAGAATTTTCACAAATTTTTAATGTCGAAACACTGCGACATATATTTTCACTTTATTTGTGTAACACTTTAATTTATTCGTTTGACTGCACTTTCGGCAACTCAGCTTGCCTATCTTTACTTTCGATAACGGCAAGCCGAGTTGCCGAAACTGCAGTCAAACTAATAAATCAAAGTGTTATGCAAACAAAGTAAAGTTTAATTTAGGATATAAATAACATTAAACGAAAAACCTGAAGCCTTTTCAAAACGAATAATTGGCAACTCCCATTATCCTCAATGAGATCCGCATCGCGGAATTACAATTCCACCAGAGAGAAAATTTTGTGCTGTGAGTGCCTTTAGTCACGCTTCGATTTTCCACTTGCGATTTTTCCAGCGGAAATTGCACCCAATTAGAGAATTGAGAGCTTTCGTGGTAATCACTGCTAGCAGGAATTAACCACACGAAATGTCTATTATTGTACATTGTTCCACAAATGCGTGGCTTGCACTGATTTACTAAACTGAAAAGAAATGTTTTCATTTCAATCTAACGGTTGCAACGAACGTCTTTATATTATTTACTAATGATAAAGTAGTACACGGAATAGAAGATAGCTTTGAGAGACCCGTAAAAAGTAGATAAATTGAAGGTTAAAGATAAAAAATAAAACGGTTGTGGCGGTTGCCGACGACAACAATGAGAAATATAAAATTTCATTTAAAATTATTTCTTGAAACCACTAGTTCGATTCGGGGTTTCTATAAGTCACTGGAAAGATCGCTTCAAGACGCTTCAGAAATGCACAAATGTGAATTTGAAGCCAGCAAAAAAACTCGAATATGGTAAAAATCGAAAAAATCAACTTTCTTAAAAATCATCGTAGACCTTTATGTAATACCTTTTTTTCATCAGAAGAACGAGATTGGCGTTAAGAAATTTCATCCAGAGAAAATTGCAAAAAAGTTAGCAAGTCACCATGAACTTTATGGAGAAATTTTGAAAAAAGTCGATTTTTTCAAACTTTGAACGGCTTTAGCGGCCGAACGAAGAATCCAATTTGAACGCGGATTGCAAATCTGTGTTCCTCGTGTGTCAATTAGTCGGATTTGATTAAAATTGGCGATTTTTTATTTTTGACAAAAATCCGAAATTCTATCCAAGGGTCCCCCCTTCTTACTGTTTAACAAAAATTGCATTAAAAATGATTTCCTGAAGAAACCACTGGTTGGATCCGGGATTTCTTGACGTCACTCGAAAGATCGCTTCAAGACGCTTCAGAAAATGTACTTTCGCAAGAACAAATGTCAATTTGAAGCCCGTGATCCGCCAGCAAAGAAAACTCGAAAAAATCAACTTTCTTAAAAATCATCGTGGACCTTCATGTAATACCTTTTATTTCATCAGAAGAGCGAGCTAAATCGATTGGTGTTAAAAAATTTCATCTAGAAAAAATTGCAAATAAGTTGGCAAGTCACTCTTTTTCGGGCTCCTGATGAGGTTATAATAATTCCACCTCGGCAACCATTAATTTCCAGGATTGTTAACAATTGTAAACGTCTCTCATATGATCAAATCTAAAATGGAAGCGGTGGGCGTTCGCCAACAATTACCCAACGAAAATCATCTCTCTCTTGTACCTTTGATACCATCAGCTTTTCACGGCCGTGGGCGTTTCCTGGGTGACTAAAAAGCCGGGTCAAGTTCATTACACAATAGCAGCACACGTCGGCTTTTAGCAATTATATATTTTTTCGGCATTGAATCGCAATTAGCACTCATTAAAAATTAATTAATTGATTCATGTTTACGTTGCGTCACACCTGCAACTCTGGTGATGTCATCGGTGATACTCTACATTCAAATACTTTCACGCATGAACAAGGGTCATCCACTTTTATCCATGGCTTTGCATCAGAACTATTTTTGGGACGAATTTCGATTGATAACGCGAACCAGCCTTGCTTTTTCAATTTTACCGTTCCGAGGGTGATGTAATGGATTTGGAAACGGTAAGCGGCGTCGGTGATGTAACGCGTAAATTTTCAAACAATGGGTGTAAGGCTGTTTATAAATAATGGGTTTAGTTGCCAGAATTGACGCCAAAGAATTTTTGGCTTGATTTTAGGAAGGTTGCAGAATTAATTACTGCTAATAATAACAATTATTAATTACCGAGACGTGTTTTGAATTGCAAAGCAATAGGGATTTACACGTAAAATTTTAAATGTATTAATATTGGCTCCCCTAATTATTTGACAGTATCGGTCTTCGTACATTTTTTTTAAAGATTTTAAAGCTAAATAATTTGGTGCCTTACTCAATAGTTTCTGCAGAGTATTTACTGAGATGTATACAAAAAACTTTACAACTATTTTGAATTAAAAAGAAAGGTTAGTCATGAAATCATAATGGCGGATATTTCATTTTGTTCTAAAAAGTGACGTTTGCTATCGCATTGTGATTTACTCTTTCTACACAAGAAAGAATTTCCGGAGAAGGCAATAACCAGCGTAAGTACTATTCAATGAATAATTACTACTTTACTCTAAATTTTAAATGTGTTACAATTGGCTCCTTTAATTATTTCATAATATCGGTCTACTTACATTATCTTCAATACTCATTGAATAGTACTTTTGTTGGGTATTGCCTTCTCCGTAATATATCACGTACACTTTTAAAATAGTAACTGAGTTAAACCATTTACTTATAAATACTTTTTCTTGTGTAGAATACACGGCCGGTTGTAAATCGTAATGTGACATCTACCGTCACTTTTTCGAACAAAATGAAATATCCGCCATTATGATTTCATGGCAAACCTTTGTTTTTAATTCAAAATAATTGTAAAGTTTTTTGCAAATATCTCGGTAAATACTCTGCAGAAACTATTGAGTAAGGTACCAAATCATTCGGCGTAAAAAGCTTTAAAAATAATATAAGACGGATGCTGTCAAATAATTAGGGGAGGCAATATTAATACATTTCAAATTTTACATGTAAATCCCAATGGCCCGTTGCAAGTTACACCAAAAACATGTAAGACTAATGAAGCATACAAAGAAAATCACTTGCCCTAAACAAACGTGCTTTCAAAAACTGTTGATATTGTCGCGAACCGGTGTTATTTGACACAGGATGTATAGTGGTTACCTATTGTCTCTGACCTTAAAGTCGCGACGACCCCCACGCGACAATATAACTAAAAACATATTTCGCCATCATTAAAGCATACAAAGAGGATGGAATTTTATCATACATCCCTCTTGCCCGATCCAAAAACCGGTGGATATTGCAATCAGACAAATGTACCATAACCTAAAAGTATCGATTTTTCAAGCCAAGCTCTTTGATCTTGACAAGCGCTAAATTTATTATACCCCACAACTAATCCTTTTATTACAGTCACTTCCAGTCGACATTAATATTTATATTGCGATAACCTTACGTCCGCCATTATGCCACTTTACGGTGTTCACGAATAGACGTTGAAAGGTCGCAACGATTTCTTTGTCGAATAAATTTCGATGTTAAATTATAAGGTGTGAGCCACAGAATTTTGTTTCCGAGTTTGGCCATGCCCGAGAGAGAGAAACATAGCAGTCATGTCTGAGATTAATTCATTTTTTTAAATCTCATGACGTGATAATATGCGACATACCTCATTTATCTCACAGCCAACTCTGAAACAAAATCTTGTGGCTCACGGGTAATTTTTGATAGCATCAAAGGCTTTTATTGGCAACGTAGATTCTGGTATAAGGCAATAGAATAAATAGTTGCTGATAAATAGAATAACTAGACGGCAATTACAGTTGTCATGTTTATTTTTAGAATCTCGCGGTGTTTGCACAAGTGAATTTGATGCTTGATAAATTATGCCCGATTTAACGCTCGCATTGTAGTTTCAAGGCCATTTTCAAGTATTTCAAGAGTCTGGTGTTCATATTTTTGCATAATTGTTACATTTCTTTATATGAATAAAATTTCAATTATTTTGAGTAGACTTAAAAATGTGAAGAGATTTAAAAAAACATCTTTTCCCCGAAGAAAGTGTCGCCATTTTGTTTCTAGTTAGGATACGGCTTTGCATAGTCTTTTATTTGATAGTCATCTGAAATGCTTTAATCTGCAAAAAAACCCTTCACTACAAAATTTGTAATTATGTAAAGTTGCACTTTTTCTCGAGCGTTAAAAAAAATATAAAAACAATTGCCAGACACTTGAAATTTTCCAAATTTACTCAAGCAACATATTACTCCACGATACTGTCAAAATCTTCAAACACCCCTTCACTACATTTCGAGAAAATTCCACGATAACAAAATTTGTAATTATCAAAAGTTGCACTTTTTCTCGAGCGCTTGAAAACATATAAAAACAATAGCCAGACACTTGAAATTTTCTAAATTTACTCCAACAACATACTACTCCACGATACTGTCAAAATCTGCAAGCAACCCTCACTACATTTCGAGCTAATCCCACGAGAACAAAATTTGTAATTATCCAAAGTTGCACTTTTTCCCGAGCGCTTAAAAAAATATAAAAACAATTGCCAGACACTTGAAATTTTCCAAATTTACTCAAAAAACATATTACTCTACGATACTGTCAAAATCTTCAAACACCCCTTCACTACATTTCGAGAAAATTCCACGATAACAAAATTTGTAATTATCAAAAGTTGCACTTTTTCTCGAGCGCTTGAAAACATATAAAAACAATAGCCAGACACTTGAAATTTTCTAAATTTACTCCAACAACATACTACTCCACGATACTGTCAAAATCTGCAAGCAACCCTCACTACATTTCGAGCTAATCCCACGAGAACAAAATTTGTAATTATCCAAAGTTGCACTTTTTCCCGAGCGCTTAAAAAAATATAAAAACAATTGCCAGACACTTGAAATTTTCCAAATTTACTCAAAAAACATATTACTCTACGATACTGTCAAAATCTGCAAGCAACCCTTCACTACATTTCGAGCTAATCCCACGAGAACAAAATTTGTAATTATTAAAAATTGCACTTTTTCTCAAGCGCTTGAAAAAATATAAAAACAATTGGCAGACACTTGAAATTTTCCAAATTTACTCAAACAACATATTACTCCACGATACTGTCAAAATCTGCAAACACCCCTCACCACATTTCAAGTCAACGCCAAAAAAAAATTATTTCAATTTTTATTCAATATCTCAAAATTGTCACAATTTTCATATAATTTTCCAAATGCACAATATTATCTCAAGATATCGATTCGTATCTATCTTCACGATCATTACTTAAGATTGAGTATTCCGTAATAATATAGTATTATATGGCTGATCGACCAGAGATTGTGATATAACAAAATGTTTGACTCAATAGAGCAAGGAAAACACCTGTAGACTATCCCCGCAGGAAATGACGTCATCGCTGGAAAAGGTGCGACATTTATGGTCGACCAATTGACCGTTAAAGTACGGCAAAAATGCAACAAACCACCGGAGGAAAAATGCGTGGGCCGGACCAGGCGCCCGCTTCGAAAACGTATAGACGTATGTGGGCCTTGGAATAAATGAACGTCGCAAACCGATATCCATGTTTGTAATGGAAGGTGGGTGGAACGAGGCTGGTATCTGCAAAGTTCATGTAGGCATATGAATGATGATGATGATGATGATAAACGTTTCTTTAGGATGGAGAAAATATCTAAAAAGTTATTACAAGTATAGAATAACGAAGATTAAACAAACTCGAAGCCGTGATTTTACGATCGTGTCGATTAATTAGCGCGTTACGCTGAAGCATTACGCACGCACCATGCGTATCGTCCGATTTAGTGGCGCACGCGTTTTGCTGCAGCGTGACTAATCGGATTAATTCTTATCGCCGGCACTGACATCCACAATCTGATGATTTTGACAAATTTTCACAACTTTACTTTTCGATCAAATGAAAATATCTCAAAATCCAGTGATGGGAATGTATGATTTTTTTTACGGAATCATAATCCTTAATCAATGTTGAGTAATTTTGGATAATTTCAACTCGATTGCAGTCGTTTTAATATTTTTTCGAAGAGCCAAATTAATAACAAATTTTCTCAACTTTACCTTTTGATTAAATGAAAATATCTCAAAATTCAGTGATGGGGTGTATGAAACTTTTTACGAAATCATAATTCTTGATGAATTTTAAGTAATTTTGGAAAATTTCAAGCCGATTGCAATTGTTTTTATATTTTTTTCAAAGCGCCAAAATGATTAAAAAATTTCACAACTTCACCTTTCGATCAAATGAAAATATCTCAAAATCCAGTGATGGGGTATATGAAATTTTTTACGGAATCATAATCTTTGATGAATTTTGAGTAATTCTGGAAAATTTCAAGCCGATTGCAATTGTTTTTATATTTTTTTCGAAGCGTCAAAATAATTAAATTTTTTACGGAATCATAATCTTTGATGAATTTTGAGTAATTTTGGATAATTTCAACTCGATTGCAGTCGTTTTAATATTTTTTCGAAGAGCCAAATTAATAACAAATTTTCTCAACTTCACCTTTCGATCAAATGAAAATATCTCAAAATCCAGTGATGGGGTGTATGAAACTTTTCACGAAATCATAATCCTTTATCAATTTTGAGTAATTTTGGAAAATTTCAAGTCGATTGCAATTGTTTTTATATTTTTTTCGAAGCGCCAAAATTATTACAAATTTTCACAACTTCACCTTTCGGTCAAATGAAAATATCTCAAAATCCAGTGATGGGATGTATGAAACTTTTTACGGAATCATAATCCTTGATGAATTTTGAGTAATTTTGGAAAATTTCAAGCCGATTGCAATTGTTTTTATATTTTTTTCGAAGCGCCAAAATTATTACAAATTTTCACAACTTCACCTTTCGGTCAAATGAAAATATCTCAAAATCCAGTGATGGGGTATATGAAATTTTTTACGGAATCATAATCTTTGATGAATTTTGAGTAATTCTGGAAAATTTCAAGCCGATTGCAATTGTTTTTATATTTTTTTCGAAGCGTCAAAATAATTACAAATTTTCACAACTTCACCTTTCGATCAAATGAAAATATCTCAAAATCCAGTGATGGGGTGTATGAAACTTTTTACGGAATCATAATCCTCAATCAATTTTGAGTAATTTTGGAAAATTTCAAGCCGATTGCAATTGTATTTATATTTTTTTCGAATCGCCAAAGTAATTACAAATTTTCACTTCACTTTTCGATCAAATGAAAATATCTCAAAATCCAGTGATGGGGTGTTTGAATTTTTTTACGGAATCATAATCCTTAATCAATTTTGAGTAATTTTGGAAAATTTCAAGCCGATTGCAATTGTTTTTCTATTTTTTTCCAACCGCCAAAATGATTACAAATTTTCACAACTTCACCTTTCGATCAAATAAAAATATCTCAAAATCCAGTGATGGGGTGTACGAATTTTTTTACGAAATCATAATCCTTAATCAATTTTGAGTAATTTTGGACAATTTCAAGCCAATTGCAATTGTTTTTATATTTTTTACGAAGCACCAAAATTATTACAAATTTTCACAACTTCACCTTTCGGTCAAATGAAAATATCTCAAAATCCAGTGATGGAGTGTATGAATTTTTTTACGAAATCATAATCCTTGATGAATTTTGAGTAATTTTGGAAAATTTCTAGTCGATTGCAATTGTTTTTATATTTTTTTCGAAGCGCCAAAATGATTACAAATTTTCACAATTTTACCTTTTGATAAAATGAAAATATCTCAAAATCCAGTGATGGAGTGTATGAATTTTTTTACGAAATCATAATCCTTGATGAATTTTGAGTAATTTTGGAAAATTTCAAGCCGATTGCAATTGTATTTATATGTTTTTTTCTAATCGCCAAAGTAATTACAAATTTTCACTTCACTTTTCGATCAAATGAAAATATCTCAAAATCCAGTGATGGGGTGTATGAAACTTTTTACGAAATCATAATCCTTAATCAAGTTTGAGTAATTTTGGAAAATTTCAAGTCGATTGCAATTTTTTTCGAAGCGTCAAATTTTCACAACTTCCTCGTATATCCTCGTACTAAAGGCCGAGAGAGTAATTGCGTCGAGGCAGTAATATCAACTTTCCGCTCGACTGCATAATTCTGACTTCGCGAGGATTTTTTTTTTAATCTTCGACAACCCTTACGTCGTCACGACCAAGGTTACGTCCAACAGGCAAAGCATTCGCGTTTTCTTAACGCCTCGAAGGGCGGCAAACAAATTATGCATCAGGCGATTAATATGCGCGTCGAAGTCGTTCTTCTTCTCGATCCGAAACATTTTGTTCACGCTTCGGTTCCTCCCCCACTTCACGCTACATAAAATTTCTAGTTTGGAATAATTGCATCGAAATGGAAATTCTATTGCCGTACACGGGAAAAATGGCGTGTGCCAAGGTTAACAAGAAAGAGGTAAGCAATATGAAAATGAATTCCTTATCAGATTCACTTGCGCGTGTGCAATAGAAATGGGTAACGATTAAAAGAGTCGAGAGTCAAGTGTGACTCGATTGTAAATGTCCTGACTCATTTTTCTGTCTTAGAAATGAATCGATCGAGAGTCAAGTGACTCGTGTGTAAATGTCCTGACTCATTTTTCTGTCTTAGAAATGAATCGAACGAGAGTCAAGTGACTCGTGTGTAAATGACCTGACTTATTTAGGGTCATGAAATTTATTTATTATGTGAGATATAGGGTACGTTGAAAATTTGGAACTTCTTGAAACTTTTTACGTTATGGTTTTGGCTACTGTAACGTGCGCGTTTTTTTTTTTAATAATTTGGTAAGCGGCATTTTTGGTTTCGAAGGTTTCAAACATTTTTGTTTCTGAAGCTTTCTTATCGTGAAAACCAGAAACGCTACGGATCAAATTGAGGCAAAACTGCTACTTTAGAATCACGTTGCTACTTTTTAACCCTTTGCACTAGAGCGGCGCCGATACGATTTGATGCATCCACTCGAGCGGCGCTGCCACGGCGCCCGAGAGGTGTGATGCATCCTAACCTCTCCTAACCCAACCATGCCTAACCTAACTTAACCCAATAATTTTAAAGTACCTGTAACTCGTCTCGGGCGAACCAGCGACTCGTCGCGAGTTGCTGGTTCACCAAAAAATGCCTCGAGTGCAAAGGGTTAGTGATTTTATACTGTGACTGTAATCACGGTTAGTAAACACCGTAATGGATGGTAATCTCAGTCATACGTTAGTTAGAACTTCCTATTTGCCACCGCAATTTTCTGACATCTCCCCATAATTCCTTTAATATCACCCAACACCTATTTTTAGAAACACACCGCAGCGATTACGTTATGATACGGTTTTGTTTCAATTGAGATATTCTTGGAATTAATCCACTCTGATCTGACTCACCTCCTTTGAATTTTTTTTCTTGCTTTTATTGATTAAGTTGTTGTGAATGCGATTAACACGTGCCGATTGACAAGTTCAAAAAAATTAAATCCAGAAGGAATATCATTAGAGATACCGACTTACATATATGGAGGATTTGAAATCAATGAATAGCCAAATGCCCTCGGGGATAAATAATTCAGCAGAATACGTTTCGGCGTCTCTGCGGATCACCTTGACGCGAACTATGTAAATTGGATGACATTTTGTTTGGATGGTGTTTACAGTTTGTTTTTGTTATGCAAAGCATCTCCGATTTTTTCGTTGCTATAAATACATAATGGACTTCTCTACTCTTATTTAACTCTTCACCTCATGACGATTCTTAGCTGGAAACAAAATGGCGGATTTCAAATCTGTGCTCCTCAGGTGCAATTTAGCCGCAATCAATTAAAATTAGCGACTTTTAATTTTTGATGAAAACGTTTTTACTTTTGCTCAAAAAATAGCTTTGAAATGATTTCCTGAAGAAACCACGGGTTCGATTCGGGGTTTCTATACATCACTGCAAAGATCCCTTCAAGACACTTCAGAAAATGTCCTTTCGCAAGAACAAAAGTCAATTTGAAGCCCGTGACGTGTCAGCAAAGAAAACTCGAAAATGTAAAAAATCGAAAAAATCAACTTTCTTAATAATCATCGTAGACCCTTATAATACCTTTTTCTTCATCAAAAGAACGAGTAGAGAAATTATCACTTGCGGAATTAGCTTTAAACTTTCCAGTTCTAATTACTGTAAAATTACTGACGTATCTCAGCTGGAAACAAAATGGCGTCACGCAAAACTTGAATTGGCATAAACGAAATTTGCATCTAGAGATTAGAAAAATTCTAAAGAAATATCACTTGCGGAATTAGCTTTAAACTCTCCAGTTCTAATCAGAAATATTGTATTTGTAATATACTATAAATGTATTTACATATCTTAGAAGGAAACAAAATAGCGGCACGCAAAACTTCAGTAAGAGTAAACAAAATATTCATATTTTGATAAAAAAAAAAACTTTCTCTAAAACCTACACTTACACAATCAATACAAACTGTAAAATTAATATTTGTGGAAAGACAACCAATAACGTTTACATAAATCTTAAAACAATACTCATATCATGTGTACACATTATGTCAGTGCTTGAGAAACCAATGTGTATTCGTATTAGTACAAAGTTTTTTTTTAAATTCATTTAGGCGATGTGAAAACAACACTGTTACAACCATCGTATTTGCTTCAAAACAATATTCTTCATTAATTTGGCCAAGATGGATGTTCTGTTTCTCAATTATTTGGCCAGCGTTACATTTATTCTTAACAGTGTTCTGGGCCTGCATAAAATCTCAATATTTAGGCAGGAAACATCGCAGGTTTTTTGTTGAATTTTAAACCTCACCCCTTTCATCGGAAGATGTCGCACCGTTGAACTTACCTTTAAATTGTTACAATTCCGCTGACCCCTCCCACCCTATCATTTACGGAAGCCGCCCAATGATTTAACACATAACCTTGAAATTTGACTAGAATAAAAAATCACTTACCAAAGTGACGATATCACCGGGACACTTGGCGGCGATCTCCTTGAGCCTCCCGTACAGCAAATCGATGAGGTACTGGTACCTGCCGTTGAACTCGTCCAGCTCGGCGGCGGTGGCGTCGGCGCCCGTTGGAGCCGACCCGTTCCTGCTCCTGAACGCCAGGTCCGCGTCCAGGGACGGCTGGTACTCGAGCAGGGACTCCCTGAACCGCTGCAGCCCCTTGCTCCATATCTAGTGTTAGAGGTTAGAGAGTTTGGTTAGGTTAGGTTAGTGCCAGTCAGTTGATTTTACGGAAGCCGTGATGATGTGGTTTTAATGCTGCGTGTGAATGCGTTTGCGATTGAGATGACAACTACGACATTTACAAAGAGATAAGACCCCCAAAAAACCCGAAACCAGGCTCTCTTCCAAATTTGAAGCTTAAGAGTGATGAAAGCAGGACTGCGACGGTGGCTCTTTAACTTTCGTAACCGATGTATTGTTTGAAATAAAACACTGTCTATATGACACTTTGATCAAAATGTTGTAAAAAAAGTAATAGTATATTATTAAAGTGAGAAAGTTGGCCATTGCCACGAGGGAGAAGTTTGCAACACGAAAAAAAGTGTTTTTTTGCATCTTAAATAATTATTAATTAAATATTATAAATGTTGTTAAACCGTTTATGATTGAGGAAGTTGTCCATTATTCGACCCGAATCATTTTCTCCACAGGTGACGTCCAATCAAATGATAGCGGTTTCATTGCCCAACAGGTTTCAGCCGACGACAGACGACGATTTTACTTTCTCAACAGTTTAGCTGTTACTATGGTTACGATTTGTTTTTCTGTCAGCGAACTGCCACAACTTCCAAATAGAAAAATTATTCTTTATAATTCAATATAAACAGAAAAATCTTTATGTAATTATTTAAAATGATGCGAAAAAGTAGAGTATTAAACTCGTGGCCGTTGCCACTCTGGTGAATTGCAACACAAGCCTCGTAGCAATGGCCAACTTTCTCACTCGTTTAATAATATACTATTATTCTTTCTTTGATCAAAATGTTATAAAAAAATAAGTAAAAGGTGTTTATTCTTTCTTTGGTCAAAGTGTTCTAAAAACAAAGTAAAAAATGTTTTATTCCACATAAAAACAAGTATAACGAAGTCGAAGCTGCTTGAGTAAGAAAAAGAAAAATTGTTTATCACGAGCCACCAACGCAAGTCCGAGCTATACGTCTTAGGTGTATAGCTTGTGCAGGATTTTTTGATGATCCCGCGTACTGATTGTTTGTAGACTAATCACCACAGGGGTTTTATTCGAATGTATATAAACGAGCGAATTTGGAAGAGAGAGAGAGAGGTAGAATTGACTTTAGTGGTTATAAGATTTAGTCAGTTATCACACCGAAAAATACGGAATTTCAGTATATCTGGATTAAATGCTGGAAAGTGTGATGTTTTTTTTTTTTATAGAGAAGAATCCCATCAAGAGGAGGAGTAAGTGATGAGTACTAATATGAGATGATGAGATGAGGTATATAAACATTTTCAGTCAGGTATATGCACACAGGCACACGTCATTCGTACCATAACTTAACCTAACTTAAGATTAAATTTAAAATATTTGACCAATTTTTTGGTTATGTAAACAATCTGGATGAATTGTTTAGGAAAAATTTAAAACTGCAGAGGGCAGCATCGACGATATCAAGAGAGATCAGTGGCAAACAAACTTGGGATTTAAATTTGTCACTGATGCTGTACTTCAGATCTTTCTTGTTGCCTTCAGCAGTTGAAAAATTACCTTAACAAAACTTTTAAACCGGCCGAAGTCGTTTAGGGAAATTTTTTAACTGCAGAGGGCAGCAGCATTGACAATAATCAGAAATGTCGGTGGCAAAAAACTAAGGATTTAATTTTGTCACTAATGCAGCACTTCAGATCTTTCTTGTTGTCGTTGCTGCCTTCTGCAGTTAAAAAGTTACCTTAACAAAACTTCTAAACCGGCTGAAGTTGTCTAGGGAAATTTTTTAAATACAGAGGGCAGCAGCATCGACAATATCAAGAAAGATCAGTGGCAAATAAACTTGCCACTAACAATCCGTGCACTTCAGATCGTTCTTAACACGTTCGCTACCACCGACGCGCTGGTGCGTCCAACTTTATACTTACGTAGTGGCAGCGAACGTGTTAACCTTTTGCACACGTATTTGTATTTGAAAGCACAATAATAAAATGTATTGTGGCGACTATAAGACGAGGTACGCGTGCAAAGGGTTAAAAATTGTTGACGCAGCCTTCCGCAGTTAAAAAAAATTACCCAAACAAAACTTTAAAAAATAAACCTTTCAGTCCTGAATCATCACAGAATCAAAAACACGTGACTTAACTCACATATTTTACAATCCACAGCCACCTAGGACTGAAAGACTTATTGCACATCCGTTTGAATAAAGAACATCTTTGAGACGTCCGAGGGCGCGACCAACTAAACTAAGAACTAGCAATACGTTTACCTTTCCTTCCCTGATGTAACGGCCTCCCTTATCGTTCACGTTTTCAATGTTAGGTGCCCTGTCCACGACAGTATTTAGAAGACTCTGCAAACGACAATTTAGTGGTATTAATGGGATTAGTTATTAGTAATCGTGTGGAATAACCAGTTCGTGAATTATCCCCTCTAATCAATTCCGTGACATGCTTCGTAACTACAATTGTGCACATCCTCCATTATTATTATTATTATTAATCAATTGTATTATTCTACGTAAATAACTAAAACCGTGTTTTTCGTGAACGTCAATTTGGGCAATTGTGTATACTTTCGGTACTGACAGCATGAGGTTATAAATTCATTCTACAGATGGAGCTGTAAAAACGCCCACAATTACAGTGGGTTCTGCGCAAAAGTCTGTTTTACACTATGTAAATTTATTATTAATTTCCTGAAACACCTTAAAAAAATATCAACCAAAGTTAAAAAAATTGTAAAAAATATAAATCGTTGGGTTAGAAATTAGCTAAGCTTAGGGCATACTTTTGCATCTATTTACTAACCAAAATAATTTATCGCATTAAAAAATTTAGACTACGACAAAAGTTATGATTTTTATAAATTGTCCCTGCAATAATGTTCAAATATTAAAAAAAGTTAAAAAAATTGTAAAAAAATATAAATCGTCGTGTTAAAGATTAGCAAAGCTTAGCGCATACCTTTGCATCTATTTACCAACCAAAACAGTTTATCGTATTATTTTAAGGTTATTGCGGGGACAATTGAAAAAAATCATAACTTTTGTCGTAGTCTGAATTTTTTAACGTAATAGACTGTTTTGGTTGCTAAATAGATGCAAAAGTATGCGCTAAGCTTTGCTAATCTTTAACGCAATGATTTATATTTTTTACAATTTTTTTAACTTTGGTTAATATTTTAAGGTTATTGCGGGGACAATTTAAAAAAATCATAACTTTTGTCGTAGTCTGAATTTAATAACGCGATAAACTGTTTTGGTTGGTGAATAGATGCAAAAGTATGCGCTAAGCTTTGCTAATCTTTAAAACGATGGTTTATATTTTTTACAATTTTTTTAACTTTGGTTAATATTTTAAGGTTATTGCGGGGACGATTTAAAAAAATCATAACTTTTGTCGTAGTCTGAATTTTTTAACGCAATAAACTGTTTTGGTTGGTGAATAGATGCAAAAGTATGCGCTAAGCTTTGCTAATCTTTAACGCAATGATTTATATTTTTTACAATTTTTTTAACTTTGGTTAATATTTTGAGGTTATTGCGGGGACAATTTAAAAAAATCATAACTTTTGTCGTAGTCTGAATTTTTCAACGCAATAAACTGTTTTGGTTGGTGAATAGATGCAAAAGTATGCGCTGAGCTTTGCTAATCTTTAAAGCGACGATTTATATTTTTTACAATTTTTTTTAACTTTGATTAATATTTTGAGGTTATTGCAGGGACGATTTAAAAAAATCATAACTTTTGCCGTAGTCTGAATTTTTTAATGCGATAAACTGTTTTGGTTGGTAAATAGATGCAAAAGTATGCGCTAAGCTTTGCTAATCTTTAAAGCAACGATTTATATTTTTTACAATTTTTTTAACTTTGGATAATATTTTAAGGTTATTGCGGGGACGATTTAAAAAAATCATAACTTTTGTCGTAGTCTGAATTTTTTAATGCGATAAACTGTTTTGGTTGATAAATAGATGCAAAAGTATGCGCTAAGCTTAGCTAATCTTTAAAGCGACGATTTACATTTTTTACAATTTTTTTAACTTTGGTTAATATTTTAAGGTTATTGCGGGGACGATTTAAAAAAATCATAACTTTTGCCGTAGTCCGAATTTTTTAACGCGATAAACTGTTTTGGTTGCTAAATAGATGCAAAAGTATGCGCTAAGCTTTGCTAATCTTTAAAGCAACGATTTATATTTTTTTACAATTTTTTTAACTTTGGTTAATATTTTAAGGTTATTGCGGGGACAATTTAAAAAAATCATAACTTTTGCCGTAGTCTGAATTTTTTAATGCAATAAACTGTTTTGGTTGGTGAATAGATGCAAAAGTGTGCACTAAGCCTTGCTAATCTTTAAAGCGACGATTTATATTTTTTACAATTTTTTTAACTTTGGATAATATTTTAAGGTTATTGCGGGGACAATTTAAAAAAATCATAACTTTTGCCGTGGTCTGAATTTTTTAACGCGGTAAACTGTTTTGGTTGGCGAATAGATGCAAAAGTCTGCGCTAAGCTTTGCCAATGTTTAAAGCGACGATTTATATTTTTTACAATTTTTTTAACTTTGGTTAATATTTTAAGGTTATTGCGGGGACAATTTAAAAAAATCATAACATTTGCTATAGTCTGAATTTTTTAATGCGATAAACTGTTTTGGTTGGCGAATAGATGCAAAAGTCTGCGCTAAGCTTTGCCAATGTTTAAAGCGACGATTTATATTTTTTACAATTTCTTAACTTTGGTTAATATTTTAAGGTTATTGCGGGGACAATTTAAAAAAATCATAACTTTTGTCGTAGTCTGAATTTTTCAATGCAATAAACTGTTTTGGTTGATAAATAGATGCAAAAGTATGCGCTAAGCTTTGCTAATCTTTAACGCGACGATTTGTATTTTTTACAATTTTTTTTAACTTTGATTAATATTTTAACAATCGATTCCTTAGCAGACACTGAAAAATGCCTCACAATCAAACAAGTAGAAGGGCACTAAACATCATAATCAGGCAATTAGCTGACGATCGAGTCAACCATTTGCATTTGTACTGCTTGATGCGGATTTCCCGCAATTTTTCGAATCGGCCAATAAAAATGACGCATTGGCGATTGTGGGCGTTTTTTACATCTCTATCTGTAGAATGAATAGACTATAGTTTCATTTTATAGAAAATGATGTGAAGGTCAAAAAAAGTGTAAATTGTGCCTTATTGTATCAGTACCGAATATTTCAACACGTGTTAAACGAGAACCAAATTCAACAAATATTGAGCACCCTATTAATCCCAAAAAAACTAATTCCAAGTAACTCACCCTGGTCGCCTCCAAATTATCCTTCGCCCTCTCCTTGATCGGCTGCAGCGTCTCGAACTTCATGTAGTGCTCGTCCACCCAGCCGTCCTCCACCTCCTTCGCCTTCTTGTAGTTCTTCAGGAGGTTGTAGGCCTGCTCGCAGCCGCTCAGCGACTTCGCCAGCTGCGAGCACACGTTGCCCCATCTGTTGTTCAGCTTCTGCACCTCCTCGTCCAGCCGCTTGACGTCGGAGTGCGGGCCGCGATGGTTCGGCCGCGACTTCTCCGTCAGCCGTCGCGTATTATCAAAATCGTCGTTCAACTGATCCATCGCGATCTGCTGCTGCCCGACCGCCGACTGCAACCTCAGCAGATCGTCGTGCACCATCTCCAACGCCTTCTGCGTGTTCGGCAATTCTTGCACCACCGCCAGTTTGCTCTCGAATTCGGAAATTACTTGAGCGGAGTCTTCGACGCCGTTGAGGACGATCTCCATGCACTTCAGTCGCTCGATGTAGAGGTTGCTGATGTTCCAGATGCCGTTCCATTTGTTGAGCACCTTCTCGAGGTCCTTCTTGTGCTGGGGGGTTTTCAGGGTGATGCTCCTGAAGACGTCCTTGACTTGTTCGATGTCGGTTTCTAGGTTTTGCAGGCGCGACTCGTACTCCTTGTGCTCGAGGACCAGGTGCTGGAGGGTGTCGATGTCGCGCGGTAGGTGCGCGATGACGCGCTGGTTGATGACGCGCTCGGCTTCATCGAGCGCGAGCTGGAGGGAGGTTATTTGGCTGTTGAAGACGCGGGTTTGGTTCTTGCTCTCCTCTGAAATGGAAGGAGGAAAATGTTTAACGATCGATTGCGAGAACGGGGAAGAGGATAAGAGTCGGAGGAAAGGCTATCGAATAGAATCGCACGCTTGGACTGGTCCGTTTCAATCCCGCGAGACGAAGAGTGCGTGTGAATATAAGAACATCGCACGTGAACGAATGAGGAAGGGCTGTCTCCCGATACCGAAAAAGTTCACGCATAATGAAGAAGTTACAGCAGGTTTTGTAAAAAAAAGCTCGGGCTAACTTTTGAAGCGAGTGAGCTAGCTCAAATCTGAAATTATTGCTTGGACTAGTCCGTTCCAATCCCGCGCGATCGAACGTGCGTGTGAATGCAAGAACATCGCACATTCTAAAAACGCACACTTTTCGTCCCGCTCTTGGAGCGCTGAATAAAATTGTGTTAGAAACACGCAATACCTAGAACGCGCGAAAGAGTGTACGTGTGAACGCCGCTACTGTGGAATCATGTATCGTATGTTCATTTAAAAAAAAAAACCTCAAGTGTGCCATGATTTTTTATTTAAAAAAATTTAAATTGGTAACACATCTGAAGTTGACATTCAAAACGTCAGATCTTTCTAAAAGTCACAATTATTCCGGTTTACAGCAACCAGCAAATAGTATATTCTGTAACAAGGTTAGAATAGAAATTCGATGCGAGTGGAATATTCAGAGCGCGAGCCGCGAGGCGACCGCGAGGAACCACGAGCATCTGAATTTCCATTCTTACCGAGTAGCAGACTATACTTTCTCCTCGACCAGATAAAATAGACTAATAAATTAATAAACACAAAAAACTTACGTTTTATTATCACGTTTGTGGTTATGTTTATAATATTTTGACAATTGTGATAACCAAGGCTAATTGTTTTATTCGGAACGGTGTGAGAATATTCATTCCATTACTTGTTATGGAAGGATTAATTACTTGCAGTACGCATAAGCGCATAGTGTTTTGTTCCATAACAAGAGTGAGAATGTGTACATTCTATGATCATAATTGATTTCAGAATGCTTAAATTTTACAATGGTCGTGGAGAAAAACGTTTCCAGTTGAAAGTTATTTCCGAAATGGGACTAAAGTGGACGGAAATTGGGTGTACTCATTCGACGCACCTTTGGCAGAGTTTTAGGAAGAATTTCGTAACGTTCCCATTATTTATGATGAATTTAAAAATACCTTATCATGATCTGATATGTCTCCGTAAACCAGGAAGTGGTAGACCAGTCAAATGAACTCAAGATGTTATTAACACAGCCCAAGAAATTTTGGAAAACTTCTCTGCCTCGCTTGTCACAGCAAATGAATTTGTCGGTAGGAACATGCCACAAGTAACATAACCTCAATATGTGTTACCAACTTAAATTTTTAAAAATAAAAAATCATACTAGAGGTTTTTTTTAAATGAAAATACTTTAGATAGAAATATATTTACCTTCAGCTCTGGCCTGCCTCTCGAAGTCATCGAACAACCGATTGACCTCGTCCATCTCCCTCCGCAGCCTCCTCAGCTGCGGATCGGAGGGATCGCCCTCGGCGAACAGCTTGTCCGCATCTTCGTTCAGGGCGCGCCTGATGGCGTTTCTCTGTTCGGCGCCGATCGCTATGAACTGCGCCAGGTCCCACCCCTTGACCACTTTGATCGTGGCGAAGATCATGTTCTGCCTCATCCGGAGCTGTTTCTTCTGCCACAGCTGACTGGACATGTCGTACTGGCGGCGCAGCCTTTCGGCGCCGTCCAGCGCGTCCTTGTCGTGCGGCGGGATGACGAAGCACACGCCGGGCACCTGGCACTCGACGCCCTTTTCGTTGTGGACGCGCCACTTGATCCTTCCCGAGTTGTCGGTCAGGGTGCACTCCTTGTTCTTCTCGATGACAAACTGTAATAGATTTTGATAGTGGTAACAGGTGAATTACAACAGGCTTCGCCATCTCTATGTGATCAATGGGACTACTGAATGACTTTGACAAGTCTCAACCGATGATCAAAAACTATACTTGTAAAAGGTGAATTATTAAAGGTGCGCCATCTCAATCTAATAAATGGGCGCGTTTAACAAACGCAACTGTTGGGAATCAGCTCTCAACCTGATTACTTTGTGATAACAGTCAACTGCTAAATTTATCACTTGTACTAGCCCTACAGGTCGTTTAAGGTTAGAAAACCGCTGTTCACAGCCAGCGTACAAAAAATGCGCTTATACCTCATTTAATAACCAGGCGGACTAAATCAAATTATTGCCGCCAAAATACGTTGTTGCGATTGGCCAAAGGGCCGTCGTTTTTACACAGGCCCAAATTGCTGAAAATAGTAATGGCGGTTGTTATGATCAGCTGATCCATCACTGTTACCTGCGTCTATTCTAAATAATATTTGAATATCACATACTAAATTATTGACTATATAATCAAGAAAGTTTCACTATACCTCATTTAATAACCAGGCGGACTAAAGGCGAAAGTCTCATTTACACCAGAGAAAGTCACCAGAAAAGTAACCAGACATGTTTTGGCGGTAAAATTAAAATTATTTAAAATTCGTTTACCCATAACAAGAATACATAAATCAATTTTAGGCAAACTTTCTTGATTATATAGTCAATAATTTAGTATATAATATTAAAATATTCATTAAAATAAGTATGGGACCCTCATAAGAATCTAGCGGCTCGAAAATCACGCCGAACAAGTACCGGGTATATAACCATAGTTAAAAATGAAATAACTATTTTCGCGGAGATCGCGGGATGAGTACTTAAAAGAACCGATTCTTACACTATTAACGGAAGGAATAACTGGCTAAAAACACAAAAACTGACGCGAAACACGTGAAAACGGGGGGACACAAGTAAACGGTGATAGATCAGCTGATCATAACAGCGGCCATTACCGTTTTCGCAATTTTAGCCAGTGTAAAAACGGCGCCCGTTTAGCCAATCACAACAACGTATTTTCGCGGCTATAATTTGATTTAGTCCGTCTGGTTATTAAATGAGGTATAGAATAAATATATGGGTTGGTACAATTTTATAAATGTTGTGGGTAAAATAATTTTAAATAAATTTATTTTTACCGCCAAAATATTTCTGGTTACTTTTCTGGTGATTTTCTTCTAGTGTAAATGTGGCTTTCGCGTTTAGTCCGCCTGGTTATTAAATGAGGTATAGTAAACTTAACAGCAGTTGACATTTAGCGCAAGCTCAGCGGACTCATTCAGCGAACTGCTGTCAATCAACTTTCTCAACAGTTGCGTTCGCTAAACCCGTCCATTGGCAATATTCAATAACTTTGAACACGTTAAGCCCCGCGAGGCATCAACCTGATGCCTCAATAACATATGACGTTGGGACCGTGCCACCCAGTATATATTTTTTTCAGGCCGCGTATACACAACTGATCTCACGATCGAATACTCACCTTATGGAACTTATTTCAGTTATTTGATGAGGCATTACTTTAATACCACGCGGTCTAAAACCATAAAATAACTTTACCGACGGGGTGGCATCAAAGTAATACCTCATTTTTTTTTTATTAATAATGCAAGAAAAAAAGATAATAAATTGTTTGTATATGAATTTATATGTATTTGCAAATTATTTTATACTTATTTTGTAAGCAATGCTAACAAAGATAAATAAACTAAACTAAACTACAAACTTGATGTCACTGTATATATTTATAGAACTGAAAAAACGAGAAATAAATACCCGGTAATATGTACGCCGGGGCTTAACGTGTTAACAACTCTCAACTGATCAAAGACCATAATTGGACCTTTCTGATAAGACAGTCAATTCAATTCAATTATTTTCGGATGAATGAAAGGTTTAGTGAACTTACATTGTTTTGTTTGTAACTGCAGAGGGCGATCACGGACAGCGGCCTGGTGACCGGTTGCCGCCTCAATTTCAACGGCACGACCTCCTCCGATCTCGCGCTGAGAACTTGGACCTGGTCCGCGAACGAATTCAATTCGTCGCGCAGAGCCTGCATGCCCTGCAGCAGACGTTCTCCGGCGTCCAGGGTGAACTCGCCTTGGCTGTATTCGTTATTCATCACGTCGTTTTTCCTGGGCAAGTAAAATAATTCACTTAGCACCGTTGATATCTTTTTTATATTTTTTGATCACTTACTCTTTCAGCCATTGCTCGGCGGCGGACACGTCTTTGTAGAAGCTCTGGTAGATGTGCGCGTTCTTGAGGTGCTCTTCGAGGCAGTGCGTCAGCTGCAGGATCCAAGCCCACTGGGCCTGCATGGCCGCCATGTGGGCCTCGATGGCCTTCGACGCCGGATGGTTCTCCATGACCAGGCGTTCTCCTCGGTCTTGGACGGCGCCGAATTGGATTTCGCGCTTTTCCAGTTCGCTCATTAAAGACTAAAAAGAAAAAAAGATTGATTACAGCAAAATACCGAGTTTAATCAAAATAATTTTTACTGCAATCAAAAACGGTTGCTTTCTGGGTATAAAAAATGGGTTTGGATTTTTGTACGAAATCGAAATATCAATTTTGAGGTGCCCGGAGAGAATTCCGACCATTTTTGAAAAATGTCTGCTTGTCTGCCTGTGTCAATTTTGTCTGTCTGGCAGTGTGCCCATCTGTCTGTATGCGTGTGTCTGTCCGACTGTCTGTCTGCCTTTGGACACTAAAAACACTCGAAATTGGTATTTCTGTGAGTCTGTCTGTGTGTCTGTCTGTCTGTACGATTATCTGTATGTCTGCTTGTGGGTCTGTCCGTACGTCTGTCTACTTTTAGACACTAAAAACCATCAAAATTCATCTGTCTGTATGCCTGTGTGCCTCTCTGTGTATCTGCCCATGTGTTTGTCTGTCTGTATGTCTGCCTGAGTGTCAGTCCGAATGTCCGTCTACCTTTAGACACTAAAAACTATCGAAATTGGTATGTCTGTGAGTCTGTCCATGTGTCTGTCTGTCTGTGCGACTGTCTGTATGTCTGTCCAAGTGTCTTTCTGCCTTTAGACACTAAAAACTATCGAAATCCGTCTGTCTGCATGATTGTTTGCCTCTCTGTGTGTCTGCCCATGTGTCTGTCTGTCTGTCTGTCTGTATGCCTGCCGGTGTGTCTGAGTGTCTGTCTGCCCTTAGACACTCGAAATCGGTATGTCTGTGAGTCTGTCCATGTGTCTGTCTGTCTGTATGCCTGCCTATGTCTCTGTCCAATGTCTGCCTGTCTTTAGACACTAAAAACTATAGAAATCGGTATGTCTGTCTATGCGACTGTCTGTATGCCTGCCTGTGTGTCTGTCCACGTGTCTGTCTGCCTTTAGACACTAAAAACTATCGAAATCGGTATGTCTGTGAGTCTGTTCATGTGTCTGTCTGTCTGTGCGACTATCTGTATATTTGCCTGTGTGTCTGTCCCAGTGTCTGTTTGCCTTTAGACACTAAAAACTATCGAAATTCGTCTGTCTCTGTGTGTCCGACTGTATGTATGTCTGTCTGTATGTCTGTCCGTGTGTCTGTCCATATGTCTGTCTGTATTTAAACGCTAATAACCATTGAAATCCTCTTGTCTGTATGTCTATGTGCCTCTCTGTGTGTCTGTCCATGAGTTTGTCTATCACTGTGTGTCCATCTGTCTGTATGTCTGTCCGTGTGTCTGGTCGTTGTCTGTCTACCTTTAGACACCAAAAACCATCGAAATCCGTCTGTTTGTATATCTGTGTGCCTCCCCGTGTGTCTGTGCACGTGTCTGTCTGACTTTGTGTGTCCGTCCGTCGGTATGTGCGAGTGTGTGTCTGGCCGTGTGTCCGCCCGTGTGTCTGACTACCTTTAGACACTAAAAACTAGCGAAATCCGTCTGTCTCTGTGTGTCCGACTGTCTGTATCGTCTGCCCGTATGTCTGTCCGTGTGTCTGTCCATATGTCTATCTGTATTTAAACACTAAAAACCATTGAAATCCTCTTGTCTGTCTGGCCTTGTGTTTGGCCGTGTGTCTGGCCGTGTGTCTGTCTACCTTCAGACACCAAAAAACATTGAAATCTGTCTGTTTGTATATCTGTGTGCCTCCCTGTGTGTCTGTCTGACTTTGTGTGTCCATCCGTCGGTACGTGTGACTGTGTGTCTGACTACCTTTAGACACTAAAAACTAGCGAAATCTGTATGTCTGTGTACCTCTCTGTGTGTCTGTCTATCTGTACGACTGTCTGTATGTCTGCCTGTGTGTCTGTCCGAGTGTCTGTCCGTGTGTCTGTCTGCCCTTAGACACTAAAAACCATAGAAATCAGTTTGTCTGTCGGTCTGTGTGCCTCCCTGTGTGTCTGTCCATGTGTGTGTCTGTCCATGTGTCTGTCTATCACTGTGTGTCCGTCTGTCTGTACGTCTGCCTCTGTGTCTGTCCTTGTGTCAAAATTTTAAAATTAAACTTTTAACTGCAGCGTGTGAAAGAGCTGTAGGGGTTAAATTTATTAACTAAGCGTGGACACGGACGCTGACGAGTTCACAGTATATAGCAGTGACGGCTCGTGGGGTAACTGATGGTACGGCCGAGGTAGCAGATAATACAGATAGGTGCGGTCATGCCACCAGCCATCTCTGCAAACGGCCCTACCTATCTAGCGCCTATATACAGGGTGTTTCAAATTCGAGGCTCACCATGGGGATCTCGCTTATTAGAAGAGATGAGGGTATGTTTAAATTTGGCACTTTTACAGAATTTTATGCTGATTAATAATCCAGTGGAAAAAATTACTTACATTCTTTTGTTTTCGAGTTAAGTCAAAAAAACTGAAAAAACTGAATTTCGTTTTTTCTTTATATCTCCGTTATTTGAGGAGATATTTAAAAATGGTAAAGACATTTTAAAGCACTTTTTTATTATCTAATAGATGGCGTAAGGTTTTTAGTTGTAACATGTTTCGTTTCTTTTGAACCATCATCAACTTTCTTATTTCTTATGGACGCCATATTTATTTTTTGTCACATCTGAATGCTTAATTTTTTGTGATGACAACAATATAACACACCATACATTTAATTTCATAAATCGACATATAATCATTTAAAACACTTTTATTGGAAATCTCTGTAGCGCTTACTAAAATTCATCCGTGCCATGGAATTAAAAACAATTCAAAATCTGAATACCTCTTTGTTTGTCAAACATTATTATTTTGTATGAATAAAAATGTCGTTCGATAATTCAGAAAAGCGAGATGTTACGTATTTTTTATTCAGTAAACAGAAATACAGAATTTGCTTGTTAGAAATATTTGCAAATGTAAACAGAAAGAATTCAACTGCATCGAACAATTTTTTATTCAAATGAACAATTATTTTGGATGATATAGACGATACAAAATTAAAAGTTCTTAATAAATAAAATAATATACAATACTAATAACTATAAAACAATAATGGAGGTTATTAATTATAATTTATGTTCAAATAAAAAACCGTTTTCAGTAATACACAATTGAGCGCGTTTCTTAACATTATTTATTGCCCTAACACTTCTTATGGTTGAAAAGAAACGAAACATGTTACAAAGAAAATTCTTATGCCATCTATTAGATAATAAAAAAGTGCTATAAGAACGTCTTTACAATTTTTAAATATCTCCTCAAATAACGGAGATATAAAGAAAAAACCAAAATCAGCTTTTTCAGTTTTTTTGACTTTACTCGAAAACAAAAGAATTTAAGTGATTTTTTTCAGTGGATTATTAATCAGCATAAAATTCTGCAAAAGAGCCAAATTTAAACATACCCTCCATCTCTTCTAATAAGCGAGATCCCCATGGTGAGCCTCGAATTTTAAACACCCTGTATACTGCTACCTCAACCGTATCATGGGTTACCCTGCGAGCCGTCACTGGTATGTAGGTCCCTATATGGGCCCATTGCACAGCTCCACTTTTGTATAACTTTTTCAGGTCGGCCGGTTTTGGCCATGACATCCCCAGCAGTAACGTACTTATAATTGTCAGACAGTACTTGTATTTGACAGACAGACAGTACTTATATTTAGGAACTTTCAATAGGGGTGATAGTTCTTCCAACAGAGATTTCTCAGTTTCTGATAAATATTTTTTTTTTACTTCCAAGTCTCAAAACATTACTTACAGTACCTATACAGTGAGATCAGAAAGTCAAAAATAGTTGGCAACATTTTCTGAAAATAAAAAAGTAAAACATATTGGCTGCCTGAATTATTTCAGTGCAGTGCATGTGCATTTGATTTATTTTGATGTCTTGTCATTTTTGACGTTACTTGTTTTAAAAACTATCTTTAAAACAAGTAATCTCAAAAAACAACAAGACGTTAAAATAGACAAAATTCTTATGTACTGCACTGAACCAGGCAGCCAACATAATATTACGTGAATTATTGTCCCTATTTTCAGAAAATGTGTTACCAACTATTTTCGACTTTCTGATCTCACTGTATTTGACGAATGAGTTACACTCAAACCGAACTAATTTTCTGGACACACCCCTTACGTATTCATTACCCGTTCCCTACACGTATTTATCAAAATAACATAATTTGAAAAAACAATACCTCTCCTCCAGATCCGTACGAATGCTGCATGAACAAACACACAAAATACCATTTACAACATCTTGTCAAAAAAAAAACGTAAAAACAAAAACACCAACCTCCTAGTAGACCATTTACTGCATATCATCAAAAAACCACAAAAAACGAAAACCTCACCTCGTAGTACTTCTCCACGGAATGCAGATTCATGTGCGTGTCCGACCAATCCCTGGTCACCTCCACCTCCTCCTTCTCGTTCAGGTAGAGCAGCTCGTTGGTGGCCAGCTGGATGAACTCGAGCAGGCTGTCCAGGTCGCTCATCCTGTTGTTCGACAGCGACAGCAGCTCGGCGTAGACCTTCTGCAGGCTGCTCACGTACTGGTTGTACAGGACCAGCTCCTCGCCGGAGAAGTACTGGTGGCCCTTCATGCACACGTCGACCTTGGTGTGGAAGTGGTCGATCTGCTTGTGCTCGTGCTGGTGGGCGTCGCGTTCGTTCTGCACGGACGCCAGGTCCGTGCCGTAGTCGGCTTGTTGTAATAGTTTCTGGAAATAATAAAAATTGAGATTTTGAAGCTTGTTCGGATGTTTATATTTTTAGTAATCGAACAGCTTTGTTTGCAAGAGTCAAAATAGGCTTGTTGTAATAGTTTCTGGAAGAGTAGAAAGAAAAATTTTGAGATTTTGGTGATGCAAGTTTGAAGCTTGTTCAGATATTTTTAGTAATCAAACAACTTTGTTTGCAAGAGTCGAAATACATCATTTTGGATATATGTCCAATGTACGCATCTAAAATTAAGTATACAACCAAATAAATCTATTTTTAGTAATCAAAAAAGGATAATTTGTAGGATGAAAAAAAAATGAAATTTTCTTCCTGATTGCTTCAAAAAGTAAGCTGACCACGCAATTGGTGATCGGCACTCGAAGTGTTGTATTAATAATATAAATCGGCCCGCGAGGAAAAATGCTGAAATGTTGAAAAAACGTCGATGTGTCATGATCACGGCAAAAGATCCGAGTTGACTCTCTTGTTACTAAACGTTGTCATGAGAACCGGTTGAATGTTGATTCCACTGCTATGATATCTATCGTGTGACCAACCAAACAAACCAAGTGAATTTTAATTTTTAAATCTATATTAACATAATCTTTCACCAAGTGATCAATGAGAAACAAGTATATGACAGAAGAGGGGGTTTGGGAGAGAGAGTTTGTTTTTGTGTTTTTTGAGGTTATAAATAGTTTTTGGATATGCCAATAAAGGTTTTCTTTACATTACAGGCAAAAATCGGCTTGACTGGCAACCAGCAGTGAATGTGTTAATAACTACACCGATGATACCTGAAAGGTCGAAACCGTTCTGTAGGTGTTCCGATGGGGAAACAATATTTAATATTTACATTAGATTTTCTGTAAAACATTGCCGGGAAACAAGTAGCATCAATATCTTCTCCGCACTTACCAATTTCGTTTTGCACCACTCGATGCACTCCTGCAGCGTCCTGAAGTGCGGATTGGTGTCGACGTTCCTGGTCTCCTGCACCGTCTTGATGTGCTTGGTGACGGTCCGCTCCTCGACCGGGAAGCTCAGGTTGGCGAGCACCTCGATGATCTTGTGGTGCGCGAACCGCTTGATCGAGACCCAGCGGTCGTGCAGCTTCTTGACGCGCTTGTCCAGCTCGGGCCCCTGCGGGGAGCGGCCGCTCAGCAGCGTGTGGACGTCGTTGATGAGGGAGTGGATGTGCTTCTCGGTGACCGAGAGGTCCGAGTCGATCTGGTCGGCGACCTTCTTCGCCTCGAGCGGGTGGATTCGTTCGATTCGTCGCGATTCGTCCTCGATTTTGCGCTCGATCGTGTCCAGGTTGGCGTCGGTTTGCTTGATTTCTCTGGAATAGGTTTTTCGTTCGTCAAAATTTGTGCTAGAGGATGTTGGTTCTTTAGGAACAATTAATTTCTTTAAGTTTTGGAAACTATACCTCATTTAATAACCAGGCGGACTAAATCAAATTATAGGCGCGAAAATACGTTGTTGTGATTGGCTAAACGGGCGCCAAAATTACTAAAACGGCAATGGCCGCTGTTATGATCAGCTGATCTGTTACCGTTTACTTGTGTCCCACCGGTTCCACGTATTTCGCGTCAGTTTTTGTGTTTTTAACCAGTTATTCCTCCCGTTGAAAGTGTAAGAATCGGTTATATCAAAAACTCATCCAGCGATCTTCTAGGAAATAGTCATTTCATTTGTAACTATGGATAGATGCCCAGCACTAGTTCGGAGGCATTTTCTACCCCCAAGAAACGGAAAAGGTTGGATTTGGGAGCATTAACGCTTGTTTAAAAACAATCCAAAATTAACGTATATAAACTTTTAATACAAGAGGCTTTAAAATCTACTGTCGTTGTACACAAAATTGTCGATTCAATAGATAAGGGTAGTGCAAGTAATAAATCATAAACATGTATAATATTTACGACAGGCTAGCAGTACGGTGTTTCGCAAAATTAGAATGTGTTGTTAAAATTATTGAATGAATGTTATGGGTAAACGAATTTTAAATAATTTGAATTATACCGCCAAAACATTTCTGGTTACTTTTTATAGTGTAAATGTGACTCTCGGCTTTACTCCGCCTGGTTATTAAATGAGGTACAAAAAAGTTTTCTGGCTAACAAAGAAACCGATTTATTGCAAAAGAATTATTCTATTGAAACTTGCTAAAACATTGGCTTTTTATTAAAACAAAAATATTTATTCATTTAGAAATATGTTTGGATTTTATGTGTAACGTCTAATTTGGTATTGGCTTTCCTCTGGTTATTATTTTTTTACCTGTGAACTTTTTCGGCAAGTCTCTGAAGTCTCTCGAGTCGTTTGATTTCGTCCATAATATGCCTGTCTCGTTCCTGGTAGGCCACCATCAGGCGGCTCCAGTTCTTCTCGATGGTCTCCATGTGCAGCTCGGGCTCGACGTCGATCTCTCCGACTGTCTTGAAGTACTTGTCCAGCTCCCTGAAGAGCTGGTTCAGGTGGTGCTTCTCTCTCTGTCTGGGCGGGATTTCGTCGGTGCGGAATCTCGAGGATTCCGTCGCCAGTTTCTTCATCTCGATTAGAGTTGGTGGGAATGAACGATCCTGCAATTATTTTTGTTTAGCAAGCTAATCAAAGATTTTGTTTACTGTTTAGAAATACACGGCCAACTTTAACTATCATGTGCCTTTATAAATTAATGGCTATTTTATATTCGAGGTGTGAAATAATTAGAAATTCCAGAAGATTGGGCGTAAGACATTTTCTCTCATGTCAACGCTAGGTCACTTTAAAAGAGTATTAAACTCACCTGCATTACGCTGTATTTTTCTCTCATCCACAGATGAAGCGAAGAGGCAAGCTCACGGTACTCTTGCATCTTTTGTTGCGCCATCGAGTCATACAGGGGATGAATCGGCGGCGGCTCGGGGAACACTTCATGCAGGGAGGAAATGTAGGTGATGAGAGATCTCTCATCGGGGTCATGAGTATCCACATCTGAAACCGAACAAAACATCCGTTAATAAATAATTAACTGACCGACAAACAATTTGAAAAAATTTCAAACGTCAAATGTGAAAGTACATTTATTATTTCAAAATCTAGTCTTAAGTCATATTCTAATTTTTGTAGAATCATGAAGTACAATTAATAGTAAGTACCTTTGGCAAGTTTGAAGTTTGTTGCAACTGTTTTTTATATTTATTTCGGCAGTTTGAAAAATTTCGAACTTCAAAATTTGTTTAAGTGCGAGTATTTCAAAATTTAGCCTTAAGTCATATTCTGATTACTGCAGAATCATGAAGAACAATTAATTGTAAGTACCTTTGGCAAGTTTTAAGTTTGTTGCGACTGTTTTTTATATTTATTTCGGCAGTTTGAAAAATTTCGAACTTCAAAATTTGTTTAAGTGCGAGTATTTCAAAATTTAGCCTTAAGTCATATTCTGATTACTGCAGAATCATCAAGTACAATTAATTGTAAGTACCTTTGGCAAGTTTGAAGTTTGTTGCAACTGTTTTTTATATTTATTTCGGCAGTTTGAAAAATTCCGAACTTCAAAATTTGTTTAAGTGCGAGTATTTCAAAATATAGCCTTAAGTCATATTCTGATTACTGCAGAATCATCAAGTACAATTAATTGTAAGTACCTTTAGCAAGTTTTAAGTTTGTTGCAACTGTTTTTTATATTTATTTCGGCAGTTTGAAAAATTTCGAATTTCAAAATTTGTTTAAGTGCGAGTATTTCAAAATGTAGCCTTAAGTTATATTCTGATTACTGCAGAATCATGAAATACAATTAATTGTAAGTACCTTTGGCAAGTTTGAAGTTTGTTGCAACTGTTTTTATATTTATTTAAGCAGTTTGAAGAATTTCGAATTTCAAATTTGAAAAGTGTGATTATTTCAAACTCTAGCGTTAAGTCAAATTCTGATTTTTGTAGAATCATGAAGCGCAATGACTTCTGAGTACCTTTGGAAAATTTGAAGTTTGTTGCAACTGTTTTTATATTTATTTGATCAGTTTAAAAAATGTCCAACTTCAAATTTGAAAAGTGTGATTATTTCAAACTCTAGCGTTAAGTCAAATTCTGATTTTTGTAGAATCATGAAGAGCAATCATTTCTAAGCACCTTTGGAAAGTTTGAAGTTTGTTGCAACTGTTTTTATATTTATTTCAGCAGTTTGAAAAATGTCCAACTTCAAATTTGAAAAGTGTGAGTATTTGAAAATTTAGCCTTAAGTCATATTCTGATTTTTGAAGAATCATGAAGCGTAATGACTTCTGAGTATCTTTGGAAAATTTGAAGTTTGTTGCAACTGTTTTTATATTTATTTCAGCAGTTTGAAAAATTTCGAACTTCAAATTTGAAAAGTGTGAGTATTTCAAAATTTAGCCTTGAGTTAAATTCTGATTTTTGTAGAATCATGAAGCGCAATAATTTCCAAGCACCTTTAGAAAGTTTGAAGTTTGTTGCAACTGTTTTTATATTTATTTGGGCGGTTTGAAAAATTTCGAACTTCAAAAAATTTAAACTTAAATTTTCAAATATTCATATTTCTATTGAAAATTGTTAAATTTACAAAAACCAAATTGATTTTGAATAAGCGATACTTCGACCATTGAACATGATTTTTTATGGAATTTTTCCTGCATGTCTTGTATTTTTTCAGCCATGTTTTTGTTAAAGTGCTCAAAAAATGAAAACAAAATTTTTCAAAAATCCATATCTCTATTGAAAATTGTTTAATTTACAAAAACAAAATTGATTTTAAATAAGCGATAGTTCTGCCATTGCGGAAGATTTTTTATGGAATTTTGTCTACGCGTTTTATATTTTTTCTGCGATGTTTTTATTTAAGTGGCTCAGAAAAATAAAATTACAATTTTCAAAAATTCATATCTCCATTAAAAATTGTTGAATTTACAAAAACCAAATTGATTTTGGATAAGCGATACTTCTGCCATTGCGGAAGATTTTTTATGGAATTTTGTCTGCACGTTTTATATTTTTTCTGCGATGTTTTCGTTCAGATGCTCGAAAAAATAAAACAAAATTTTTCAAAAATCCATACCTCCATTGAAAATTGTTGAATTTATAAAAACCAAATTGATTTTGAATAAGTGATACTTCTGCCATTGCGGAAGATTTTTTATGGAATTTTGTCTGCACGTTTTATATTTTTTTCTGCGATGTTTTCATTCAGGTGCTCAAAAAATTACAACTCAAATTTTCAAAAATTTATATCTCTATTGAAAATTGTTGAATTTACAAAAACCAAATTTATTTTGAATAAGCGATACCTCTGCTATTGCCAAAGATTTTGTATGGAATTTTGTCTGCACGTTTTATATTTTTATCTGCGATGTTTTCATTCAGGTGCTCAAAAAAAGAAAATTAAAATTTTCAAAAATCCATATCTCTATTGAAAATTGTTGATTTTTTCAGAGTTTGATATTCGAATTGTCGAATAATAATACCTTCATCAAATTAGAAGAAAGATTTGATCCGTTTCTGGTTGCAAAAGGATGAAGCACTCTGACGAAAGCCAGTTCTAACCTCAAAGATAACGTCATAAATATTTTGGCAAATGCACAAGTGAACCCGCATGTATCCCCCAGACTTCTTTCTCGAGAATTATGAGTAAGAAAATCGCCAATCCGTGTTGAAAACTAATCAATACTCCTTAGTGTAAGGATTAACATCCATTTTTTTAACTCTTTGCTGCACGAGATTTCACACATTTTAAAGAGCTAAATGCACTTCTCCCAGTTGGCACTAAAAGGGTTAAAATGAGCCGGTGATAGGTGGTTTATATTTCGCGCCTTTGTTCAGCTTTATACATACAGATTTGTAAATGGTCTGTTTTATGGACCTTTGTGTCGCAACTTGCTTAAATTTGGCGGTTCAAATTGTAGTCCCGCATGCAGAAACTTGGGTGATCTTCAAGTTTGATTAATATTTCAGCAATGAATGTTAATGAAAGTTTCTTAAATCAAATTTTGTGATGAAAGAAATCGAGATAGAATAAAAAAAATCGAGAAGGCTGTTCTGACATCTGTCAACTGCCATAATAAACAAACTAATATAAGCTACAAATTCATTCGAAAGGGCCTTCTTTGTAGTCGATTTCACAACAATCGTACTGTGGTTAATCGACGCAACTTAAAATAATTCAGTATCAACCCGTAATGAGAGGAGGATTGTCCGCGGTCTTAACGATGATGAACGGAATCGTGCATTTCGCGAACGGAACGATTTCAAGTCGTTTCGCAGGTTTACCACGCCGCGCCGCCGGGTCACGGCTAAAGTCACCAAAGAATGACGACTGTCAGCCGTTCAAAAAGGAAATCCCGTCCTCCCATGTCAAATGTCTCCCCATTGTCTTTGATATCCTTTCGATAACGTAATTCGTGCCGGTTTCACCGACGACAGACGTCGTCCGATGTCAACGTGAAAATCAGCTTCTCCAGCACAATGGATTCATTCATTATGCCGTTTACATAAGAGGGAAAATACTTTGCTAAACAATATACACAACTGCATCAACGTTGGGGAAATTTCTGCAATAAGAGTGTTCAATTATGCAGTAACGCGGTCAACATCAATAATCAGACATTGAATGACGCCACAAAATAACCTTTTATCAATGTATTGGACAATATATTCGACGGAAAATTGTTCTAACGGTAATTCGTTTGTATAGTTGGTAGTCGTCCTACGTTGCCATTGCCGGCTAATTTAATACAAATTTATGACACTGGCCCAACTTGTTTTGCATTAAATAACTACGCTCTTACCTTCAGGATCCAACAATCTGGTAACTCCGTATTCCTTTTCGGCGATGTAGAAGGCGGTCTCCATGCGCTGGCGCGCGTGCTGTTGGCGCGCCTGCCTCCAGTCTATCAGGTCGGGCCTGTTCCTGTGGATGATGGCCGTGAAGGCCAGACCGTCCTGCCAGGACTTGGTGAAGTCCATCACCCGTACGCCGGGATACTTGTGCGTGGTCCGTTTCGCCCATCTCAACAGGTAATCCTTCGCGGAGATGTTCTGTTCCTGTCCCACCACTATATCAGATATCTGGAAAGAAAACAAAAAACAACACAAACGTCAGTAAAAATGTCAAAAGGTAAAAAAATTACAGTGTGGAATTTGTGTAAGCCAAAAAGCACCAGAGAATTAATGGAAGATTCGCGAAGTAACTGTGAGACCCGTTTCATGAAAGTTCGCGATTTAAGCAAATTTAAAAACTTGTTCTGTTTGATGGTTTCTAGGTAGATATGTAAAATCTTCACGATTTTAACACGTTCAATGCGTATTTAAATGTTACATTCGTGCGGACACGGGAGCCGTGTTTAACGCATTTAACGTGTTAAGAGATTTTTTCGCCTGCCTCTATCGAAACCATATATTTCGGTCATAAAAATCAGGCCGAAACTACGATTTAGCGTATCTAGGGCCGAAAAAATAATATGCATAAGCTAGACAACCTTTCGCGGAATATGAGTAGGCTATGCAAAAATCTGACAGTGACAGTTCAATGGTGCGCGATATAAAAATTCCTGAAACACTGTTTTTACTTAAGGCAGGCGAAAAAATATCGAGTGTAACTCATGCCGAAATGCTTTAACAATCCTCGCTCGTGTTGCTAAAACCTATTTCTGGCCCTTGATACACAATATACTATTGAGAACTTGTTCTGTTTCATGATTTGTAGATCAAAATCTCTATTTGAAAGTGCGACTCTAGTGGCAGCATAAAATTGTAGATGGCCTTGAACTACCGAAACAAAGGTGAATTTCACTGCAGGAAGTTATAACAAATATAGATGAAATTCAAAAATGTATTTAATAAGAATCTCTCATTAATTAAGTCTTAGAATTGTCAGAGGCTAATCAAACATGCAAAACAATCTTAATCGGGCAACATAACGCAAGTTTCCAAAAATACCAACCTACAAATACAGGGATTTTTTTCCATGGCAAACCCTCATGCAAAAACTTTATATTTTATTTATCTCTCGTATTTATCTCAGCAACATTCCATTACATCATTTGAAAAGCAAAAAAAAAACTTCAATACATTTACTAATTATCGTACGCAGAGGACAACAATAATAAAATGCTAATTACAAGGCGTTCATCCAGATGGGTATAGTTGTTACCCAACGTACGTTTGTGTGAACTCTGCAGGTCTGTAATGTGAGAAACAATCTCCAACATTACGTTATTACAGAGAGAGTGAGAATGTGTGCACAACGGGATGAAGACTTTCAAGTGGTACGAATTTAACACCTCGTTAAGAAGAGATAAACGGCCGTTGCAGATAATTCATCAAGTCGGTTTGGTCTGTGCGCCAGCGTCGAGAGGAATCATAAGGAATCATCGATGACTTGCAAGGATCATCACGAATTATGCGTGCAAACGCTTTCTGTGCTAAAGTAAACCGATGATGAATAATTACATCGAGATTCAGCTGATGTAACAAAACTAGCACTGTTTTTTTTGGTAAATGTATTTCAAACACGTGCGTAAATAGGGTTGCATGTGTTATACAATTATATAATTACTAAACACGTGTGTAAATCTAGTTGCATTTACTATACAATTATGTAATTACTAAAAACGTGTGTAAATAGCGTTGCATATATTATGCAATTACTAAACACGTGTGTGAATAGGGTTGCATATATCATCCAATTATGTAATTGCCATGTTTTTGTTGAAGCATTTTTAGGGAAATGTAAAAAAAAAATCATGAATACTATATTCTTCAAAAAAGTTCCCAATTTCTTTGGAATTCATTTAAATTAGTAACTGATGATGAATAAATATCGGGTGTGTATAAATTGGCGGATAATCCACACGTGACGATATTCTGTCAAAAATTCTAAGCAGCTTATCTTAATTCTAAAATGTTGTACCATGCTTCCTGGGTCTTCACGAGGTCCTCAAAGTTTGAATTTGATTTTGGCAACGTGACACCCGCTTATGTCACTTTGACACAAATAATTCATTCAAACCTGCTAGTTCCAAGTTTGTGCCAATTCTGCTCTTCTCATTATTATCCGTTTGTATTAGTGTTTTTGTGTTATTTTCGTTTTGTTTTGTTCAATTACAATGGATTTTACTACTTACTCATAATCTGTTTTACCTTGCATCTGTAAAAAAACCCGCTCTATCCATCTATTACCTTCTAGTCTGAACCTTGAGATTATTGATAAGCAGGGCAGCTCGTAAATGCTATGTTGCCAAATGTACATTTCTTTTAAATGGCTCCTGATGTCCTATGAGGCATGGTAGAACATTTTTTCATCGACATTTTTTTTTTTCAGAATTCAGAAGAACATCGCCACGTGTAGATTATCCACCAATTTATACACACCCGATATATCGGGATTCAGCTGATATAAGAAAACTTGTAAATTTATAACACGTGTGTAAATAGTGTTGCATATATTATGTAATTACCAAACACGTGTATGTATATATTTATTGTTTATTCCTCGTATTTACATCAAATGGTACAAAAAAAATCAACTAAAATTCTGATCACACGTGGAAAAGGCTGAGTTTATTCCATTGATGATCTTCCACTCATACCTGTAGTTAACTTCATGGTGTATTTTATATTTAATATAATATTTGCAATATTTTGCTTCTTCTTGCCTTATTTGGAGGTATTTTTGCCCCGAGGGGAATTTATTTGACTAAGGGCCGCTTTTACAATCGTCGGATAAATGATGGTTAACTTATACCCTCTTTAACTAATCCCATAGTTTATCTCTCAGTTAATGTACGCTACCTTTTACAAACGCTTAGATAGATTTTCTCCCGAAACGCCAACGTTGGCAGCATTGCGGATACATGCGGTTGCGCAGTTTATAGAATTGGCATTTTTCGTTTTGCTTGCGGAAAGGTTAGAAAGTTGTGTTTGTAGGAATCATTGATGCGACCCTTGACCCCCTCGAGCTTTTTTTCAATATTCCACCTAGAAATATGCCAGAATGCATGTTTTTTAGAAACTAGTTTGTCGCCCTCTAACGGCCCTTGTATGTAATACCGATTGCAGATCGCTATAATGCCGGTATGGTGCGTGTGCTTGCTCTGCGCATTGCCTGCGAGTTAACCGAGTTTTATCTGCTGCTCCGAGCACCGGATAAGATAACTGCGAGTTATCTGCTTCTTAACCCTAACCCTGCCTTAACCAGGCATTGTAAAAGCGTATTTTCGCATTTCATCCGGAGATAGTGTTAACCTTAATTTAACCGACTATTGTAAAAGCGGCCCTAAATGTCAGCTTGACAATTATGTGTGTAAATAGGGTTGCATATATTATTTAATTACTACACGTGTGTAAATACAGTTGCATATATTATGCAATTATGTAATTACCATGTTTTTGTTGGAGCAATGTAAAAATATTCTTCAAAAAGCTTCACAATTTCTTTGGAATTTATTTAAATTACTTCATTTATAACATAATCAATTCATCCCGAAGATAAGCCAAATGTGTTCTCGGTTCCAAAAAGGTATGGGTTACGTAATTAAGCAAAATGAGATCATTTTCGCTCAACGTGCAAAATTTATCTGCTATCATTTATCACTCTTAAGCACCAAAAAAAAAAAAAAAACTGGAAGGCTTACGGTACGTTTCCAGATGGTGGAGTTCCACGAAAGAGAGAAAGAATTTAAAAGTGCCGACCTGGCAAATTAAACCACTAAATTTAGCGGTGACTCGAAAAACGTGCCAGATTTACATCGGTCATAATTTGTGGCGGATTTATCGCGGATCGTGTCCGAGTGTTTGATTTAGTGCCACGGGATGAAGACAATGAAGGTGTCTTAGTCATCCAGCCAGAGTTCACCGAGGTGCTATTGTTATAATTTATACATTTTCAACTGTAGTTTTTTTTTTAATTTTTAATGCTGGAAGCGTTTACTTCCTGGAAAATCTTGGATAAAATTTAGTGATGAGACTCTGCTGGTTAAATTGGTACACGCACCACCCATCCACCATCCTCCGTATTAATTTAACCAACACAGACTGATTACTAAATTATATCCAAGATACTACACGAAGTAAACGCCCCATATCACACCCTCCAAACAGTAAAACCAGAAGCAAGGACCAAAAAATTTAATAATACTCCGCTTTATTTGATTTGTAGAATTACAGAAAACTCAACTTGGAGTATATTTTGAAAATTTTGACATTTTTGGCGATTGTTTTCCTAATTTTTTTAAGACTTAATAAATGTGCAATTTGGGAATTAAATTATAGTCTGTTTAAGAGTGATTATTTTGAAATCCAAAGAAGGGTTGTTTGCAGATTTTTTTAAATTCATAAAGAAACATCGATTTTGAGGAAATATGGAAAGTTTGAAATTTGTGGCGATCGTTTTTCTAATTTTTTTCAAGACTTAAAAAATGTGCAACTTGGAGATTTAACCAAAGCCTGTTCTAGTGTGATTATTTTGAATTTCAAACAAGAGTTGTTTTCGGATTTTTTTTAAATTCATTAAAAAGAATCGACAGTAGAGTTAATTTTCTAGGTGTTTAGTAAATGATAATAATGAAATACTTTTTGTATGATTCAAATATTTCACGAATTACTTATTTTACTTTTTGTATGGTCTATTATTTCCATAGACATTGTTGACGAGAAGAAATGTTTATTTAACATAACTGTCGTTTAAAAATTGAATCGAAATAATCAATTGATGGATACGTCACGAATCCAATTTTATAAAACATTCTAAAACCGTTTGATCCAATTACGGTATCATTAAACATTGATGAATCTATTGCGAACTTAACGGCGAAAATAAATCAAATCCGAAAGAAAGAAAAAGTTTGGCTTTGTTGTTGCACGATAATTACTGACCTCTGGCGGGACGGTTAATAATTGGGTCAAACATGGATGGACGTGAAATGATAGGTTTGTAAGCAAATTAGCCGATTCGCTCTGAAATTACCGAGTTCGTACCATACACTGCCCATAGATATCAATCTATTAGGGAAGCTGTCGTTTGTGAGGTAGAAAAAAATAATCAAAATTAGACCGAGTTTAATGTTCCATGTCAACGATTCGGTTTAACGGTGCATTGAAAATTGCACGATGAAAATCTTCAATTAATAAATAATTTCTTAGTTATAAGAATTTTTTTTTTTTAAACGATAGCCGAAACATCTACCTAATGTTAAATCTGAAATCTATCAAATCAAACTGACATACATACATTTTTAATTGTTTTAATATCCACGTGTTGGTACTTCATATTATTAAAGATAGTAACGGGCCATCCCATGGAATTTCATCACAAACAAATAAAAAATGGTTGCTTGGGGTGGAGGAGCAAGAATGTTTGACTCTTAAAAATATTATTTAAGATCAAAACTTACTTTTTTAATAAAGACAATTATTATTATCAATATTAGAGTGCATATTTTTGACACCTGAATACGCAAGGATGGCCGACGCGTTCAAATGTTACATTATTTGAGGTTATGGTCGATATCCTAAATTTCTAGCAGTTTCCGGTGAGTTTCTTAATATCCTTGGTATGTAATTTCGTGAAAAATGCTATGCAATTACTAATTATCGTTAACAATTTAAGGAACGCCACTTTCATCTCATTTCCCATCGGAATTTTCAAAGTCAAAAGCTTCGCTTATCGGATGAGTTCAATTAGTTAAATATATCGGCATGCAGATCGTGGAGAACTGTTTAAACCAGTTCCGTTTCGATTTCGCTTAATAGCGCCAGTTCTCTTACGGTTGTAAGTTGTAGATAATTGGGCATGGGAAAATGCTGATGGGTAATTGGATTAAAGCTGGTTGTACAGAGTGAGCCATAAGAAATGCGAACCACGTGATCAGTAATTTGTAAGTTTCGGGAATATTTTGAGCTCGGGAGTTGGAAGCTCCGTGCCATCGGTACAGATTTTGAAGAAAACTTCGATAAGGAAAATGAGTGGAAATTAGTTTGCTTTAAGAAAGTATCAAGAGACTTTGTAACTGGATTAAAAAGAATGCTTAAAAAATCGCATTTCTCATCACAACGACAGAAAAAAGTGATTTTTCAACTTAAAAAAAATCACAATAATTGGAAATTAGCTAGCTTTAGGAAAGTATCAAGAGACTTTGTGACTGGATTAAAATAATTGCTTTAAAAATCGCATTTCTCATCACAACGACAGAAACAAGTGATTTTTCAATTTAATCAAATCGCAATTTCAAATTGCGTCGTGCGATTTTAAAAATTCGAAAATGAAAATGTGTGGAAATTAGCTGGCTTTAAGAAAGTATCAAGTGACTTTGTAGCTGGATTAAAACAGATGCTTGAAAAATCGCGTTTCTCATCACAACGACAGAAAAAAGTGATTTTTCAATTTAAAATAATCACCATTTCCAATTGCGTCATGCGATTTTAAAAATTCGAAACGGAAACTGTGTGTAAATTAGCTGGCTTTAAGAAAGTATCAACAGACTTTGTGACTGGATTAAAACAAATGCTTGAAAAAATCGCATTTCTCATCACGACAGAAAAACGTGATTTTTCAATTTAAAAAAAATCACAATTTCCAATTGCGTCGTGCGATTTTAAAAATTCGAAAATGAAAATGTGTGCAAATTAGTTGGCTTTAAAAAACTATCAAGAGACTTTGGACTTGATTTAAAAAGATGCTTGAAAAATCAAATTTTTCATCACGACAGAAAAAAGTAATTTTTCAATTTTAAAAAAATCGTGCGATTTTAAAAATTCGAAAAGGAAAATGTGTCGAAATTAGCTTGCTTTAAGAAAGTATCAAGTGACTTAGTGACTGGATTGAAAAAATGCTTGAAAAATCGCATTAATCATCATAACGACAGAAAAAGGTGATTTTTCAATTTAAAAAAAATCACAATTTCAAATTGCGTCGTGCGATTTTAAAAATTCGAAAAGGAAAATGTGTGGAAATTAGTTAGCTTTAGAAAACTATCAAGAGACTTCAGACTTGATTTAAAAAAATGCTTGAAAAATCAAATTTCTCATCACGACAGAAAAAGTGATTTTTCAATTTAAAAAAAATTACAATTTCCAATTGCGTAGTGCGATTTTAAAAATTCGAAAAGGAAAATGTGAGGAAATTAGTTGGCTTTAAAAACTATCAAGAGACTTTAGACTTGATTTAAAAAAATGCTTGAAAAATCAAATTTCTCATCACGACAGAAAAAGGTGATTTTTCAATTTAAAAAAATCACAATTTCCAATTGCGTCGTGCGATTTTAAAAATTCGAAAATAAAACTATGCGGAAATTAGCTGGCTTTAAGAAAGTATCAAGAGATTTTGTGACTGGATTAAAACAAATGCTTGAAAAATCGCATTTCTCATCACGACAGAAAAAAGTGATTTTTCTATTAAAAAAAATTACAATTTCCAATTGCGTCGTGCGATTTTAAAAATTCGTAAATTAATATGTGTGGAAATTAGCTGGCTTCAGGAAACTATCAAGAAACTTTGTGACTGGACTAAAAAAAGCGTAAAAAATCGCATTTTTCATCACGACAGAAAAAAGTGATTTTTCAATTTAAAAAAATCGCAATCTCCAATTGCGTCGTGCGATTTAAACAATTCGAAAAAGAAAATGTGTGGAAATTAGCTGGCTTTAAGAAAGTATCAAGAAACTTTGTGACTAGATTTAAAAAATACTTGAAAATCGCATTTTTCATCACAACGACAGAAAAAGGTGATTTTTCAATAAAAAAAAATCGTAATCTCCAATTGCGTCGTGCGATTTTAAAAATTCGAAAAAGAAAATGTGTGGAAATTAGCTTGCTTTAAAAAAGTATCAAGAGAATTTAAGACTGGGTTGAAATAATGCTCGAAAAATCGCATTTTTCATTACGACGGAAAAAAGTGATTTTTCAATTTAAAAAAAAAACGCAATCTCCAATTGCGTTGTGCGATTTAAAAAATTCGAAAAAGAAAATATGTGGAAATTAGCTGGCTTTAAGAAAGTATCAAGAAACTTTGTGACTAGATTTAAAAAATACTTGAAAAATCGCATTTCTCATCATAACAGAAAAATGTGATTTTTCAATTTAAAAAAAAACACAATCTCCCATTGCGTCGTGCGATTTTAAAAATTCGAAAAGGAAAATGTGGAAAAATTAGCTGGCTGTAAAAGAATATCAAGAGACTTGAAAACTTGATTTTAAGAATGCTTGAAAAAACGCATTTCTCATCACGATGACAGAAAAATGTAATTTTTCAATTAAAAAAATCGCAACGTGCAATGTCTAAAATTCAAAATGGAAAATGTGGGTAAATTAGCTAACTCAAAGTACTTTCATGGAGAACAAAATTTATAGAAAAAGCACATTTTAAATCGCGGCCATGAAAATTGGAAACCCTTATTTGTTGCAGAAATATTTACAAATAAAATAAAATTTATTAAACAGGTAAGTAAGAAACAACTATTACAGAGCATTGTATTTTATAGCCCGGACGCTAGTCCATTGTCACAACAACATTTTCTTCGCCCTAGGGCGTAAAGCTCTACTTTACATTCGCAAATTAAGCCCAAAATGTGTACTTTAAGTTGCACAGCAGAATAAAGTTAATTAGGGCAAAGTTGAAGTGAAAATTTGTTAACTTTTCGATACTCCAATTTTCCACACAAATACATTACCAACTAGAGTACAAAGGCGATTTATGCGATTTCCTATTGGTCACTTTGTATATGAATAAACGTGGTAAACGAAGATCATAATTAAAGATGTTTGTAAAGTGTAAGTAAAAAGTGTGTTCGATAGGATCTGCGTAATAAAAACATCAAACAAACACGAGTATGTCAACAACACGAAGTAACCGAACATGACGTCATCCACTGACAACAGTTACGGCAATCGAGAAGACGACAATCCCATTTATCAGCATTATTCAAATTAACCAAACCGAACCATTAAACAGTTTCGACCGGGAGCAAATCGAAAGGCGATTTATTGCCAACATAGATCACTTCATCATCCAATTGGTATTCATTCCAACGTGCGTTTTGTCCGGTAATACAGTTACCTCCGCTTCCTGTCTGTTATGGAGTGGAGAGACTATACGAATTGTCAGCGACACATTTTGTTACAATTTTCTCCTCACCGATTACATAATTTAGAGAGTATCCCAAATTTGTAACCCATGGGAAACTCGGCTCGGCCGGCGCTCCTTATGGTAATAACGTAATCGGCGTATTTGTTCGATAAATCGGCGAATGATTAATCACGAGCAATTGATGTTAATTGCACATTAACGCGATTGAAAAATGTTACAGTTTCATGTCCGCGTCGGCGCGATTCATCATCGCGTCACGAACTAATTTATTCTCGATTACGCGTGATTTATGGTGTTAATCGGCCGTCGTTTATGTTTTATGGGGATCGTAATGAAAGAGAAGAAGATATTGTTGAAGTTGAAGAGATGCAGGTCCTTTCGAACCACCAGTGTTTGTTAGGCCATCGACCACGAGATCCTTCAACCGTGTAGGTTTGTGGATTTTCGTTGAGCTTGTTATTTCAGAGGATCGCACGTCCATTTGAAGAGCGATGTAAAAAAAAAACCTCAAATTTCAAAAGAATAGCATTGTTTTATAATTTACGATTGTGAATGTTACTTATTTCTTCACAACAATAATGGTTTTGCTCAAAAAAATGTTTTGTTAAAGACGGATGGATTATCCAGTTTGCAATTTGTCATTTTCATCTTTCATAATTTTGACGTTTCAAACGTCAGTATCGTCCGATCCTGCAAAATGTTCGATGCACATTTAAGATTTAAATTTCAAATAAACCATGAAAACACCAATCAAAATCGGAGAAAGTAACACGATGGCCTCATCACCATTTTTACTTTTTTATGGTAATGGTTTGTGTCGCGGGCTCATCAATATTTCTGCACAACAACGAAATTGAAACTTGACGTCGCGTCAAAATATGTAAACATTAATCAAATCACTCGGATTGCATACTCCTTGAAAACAATAAAACACATTTTGACGTCCTGTCAAAACGTGTGAACATTCATCGCACGATCGGAATTAATTAGGCCAATTAAGGTCCGGTGCCCCGTCGCGCTCCCGAACCGGCCTATCTTCAAGATCTCCGGGGATCTCATCCTCTTTCCAAACCGCCATCCGTGACTTCACAGTTGGTGACCGAAGCGTGGAAGTGCTCTCGGTGATAACGACGGGTGCGTTATGGTGCATGATGATGACGGCCGTGAGTTCATTGTATTCCTAATTAAAGCCATTCTTGGAGCGTGCATTTTTCGTTGACCGTTCGGACCGTGATGATGGTTGTAATTGCAGGATGCGTATACATCGTGTAGAAGTTTCGATGGTAATTATATTTATTACGCAAAAAAACAGTGCTTTAGTTAACGATTGCCGGGAGGAGGAAAGTAAGACGTGTGGGAAAAAGATTTGGAGAATGATATTAAATTGTATTTCTCCAAGACCACTGTAGAATTGAAGTTTGATCATAGAACAAGCAATTTCGAATAAAACGCTTAGCCTTGGATGTCGCAATTGTCAAAATACTGTCAACAACCGTGAATTTTTTTTATTTGTTTAATTTGTCTCGTGGTGAGAGAAAGTATAGTCTGCTACTCGCTCACCTAGCGTAAGGTTCGAAGAAAAATATATTTGTTACGCAAAAGCGTTACTTTAGTTAACGATTGCCGAAGAAAAATAAGGATGCGGGTGGAAAAATACCGGAAGAATAATTTCCAAATGGTAAGTTGCAGATATGCTCTTTCTAACCACAATTTCTTTTTGTTTTCCTTCATCCTGTCATCTAAGCGGGCGAGATACGTTTTGTAACAGTGACGGCTGGCGGGATGACTAGCGGAGGTAGTCATGCAGATCTCTGCAACCAATCTGCTACGTCGGCCGTACCACAAGTCAACCAAAATTCTTCTATATGTGGTAAGTAAAACACGTGTGTTGAGAATTTTCACAAATTTTTAATGTCGAAACACTGCGACATATGTTTCGCCAATTGATCATCTGCCTGATGAAGCCACTGTGTCGCAGTGTGTCGACATTAAAAATTTGTGAAAATTCTCAACACACGTGTTTTACTTACCACATATATTATGGAATTTCACCAAGTAACAGCCTTATCAATCCAATATAAAATTATTTTATGTTATCTACGTGAGCGATTCTTAAAATGTGGAATTTTCTGTTGAGCTGGAATTGGAATGCGACAATTTTGCTGTTGATGTTAGGTTGGACCAATATCTTCAAATATTAGCTGTGAAAGTATCTAGTGGACCACTGATTGAATTGCTTTGTCTGCGACCGGATAAGTTCGAGAAACACTGATGAATGTGATAATTGGTAAAGTAAGATTTAACGAGATAATTGTTTCCAGGCATAGAAAACGTTTATTTAGGCTGCGGCCAATTAATTTGGACGGAAATCAATATTTACCGTGTGCACCTGCACTTCCTCTTCACACGCTGGTGGCCAGCAGTATAATTTCGAGGTCTTGTGGCCGTTTCCACAACGAATAAGGATTTAACATCAAATGGTTACCCTTACAAAGACAATCCTAGTTAGCACTAATTAATAATGACCATGAACAATACAGTAAGCACACGATTACCTTCATAAGGAATTTATCTCCAAAAGATAAACGATATTGCAACAAAGAGTTTTCGAAAATGTAGTGGTTTAACAGAGGAGTCATGAATTATTTGTAATGTAGTACAACATTCAGGCAATAGATTCCGCCACTTTGACGTTTTATAACTTTAACGGTGTTTGAAATATTTATATTCCAATAGTAATTTCCGTTTCCTCATCAGAAACTAACTACACTGATGAGGCCTGAAGGGTCGAAATCGGTATGTAGGTGTTCTAATGGGAAACAATATTTAAACCTGAAAATATTTGAAACTTGTATAATGGTTCAATTACTAGATACAAGGTGTCTAAAAAAGACACCACCAAAATGATATGGTGTATTCCTGAGACAAAAAACAAGCAAATTAACTAAATTTATCTATATGAAAAACTACATACTTTCCAAGATACAGCAAGTCAAAGTTTTAGATTTTTAAAATGTTTTAATCTATATCTCGAAAATGGCAAATGAGAATGATTTGTTTATTTTTTTCTGACAACTACATTAGGTGTACTACATTGTTTAAAAATTTCAAGAAATTTCTTCAAGCACAAAGGTGCTCCAGAGGACATGCTGTTTACATTATTACATACAACTTTTTTGTTCTTCACATTTTTTACGATTCAATATTTTTTTCAATGCAACTCGTCACTTTTAAGGAATTTATAACTCTTAAAGTTTTTTTGTTTACGCCTTATTTTTAACAAAAAAAAATAAAGAAGAACTTATTGTTTTTGGAAAATTTCGTGTTAAAAAATAAAATAATCTAAGTAGGCGGGTGTCAATTCGTTGAAAACGTGTCAGTACGATTAAAACTTTCAATTTAAGTAAAACTGGTTAACACTTTGAGTGGGGGTGACCGAAGTATCGCCGGTGGCTGAAGCGCATCGACGCGACGCGCGCACGCGCATACAATGTGTACTGTGATTTTTTTTATGAGGGTCATTTTGAATTTTTTGTAATTTGTTAAATAATTTAATATGTTAAAATAAAAGCAGTTTTTGGATTATAGTTATTTTTAAGACTTTTCTTGCAGGACGAGCGCAATTAAACAATGAACAATAAGTTCTTTTTTATTTTTTTTTGTTAAAAATAAGGCGTAAACAAAAAAACTTTAAGAGTTATAAATTCTTTAAAAGTGATGAGTTGCTTTGAAAAAAATATTAAATCGCAAAAAATATGAAGAACAAAAAAGTTCTATGTAATAATGTAAACAGCATGTCCTCTGGAGCACCTTTGTACTTGAAGAAATTTCTTGAAATTTTTAAATAATGTAGTACACCTAATTTAGTTGTCAGAAAAAAATAAACAAATCATTCTCATCTGCCATTTTCGAGATATAGATTAAAATATTTTAAAAATCTTAAACTTTGACTTGCTGTATCTTGGAAGGTATGTAATTTTTCATATAGATAAATTTAGTTAATTTGCTCTTTTTTTGTCTCAGGAATACACCATATCATTTTGGTGGTGTCTTTTTTAGACACCTTGTATAATCGTGACCTATAAAATGATGCAAAGTAAAAAAACTAAACAAGTTTTTAACCTGAAGCATTACAGGAAACGGCTTGTAATTGCAATTATTTTACGAGTAATTGATGACCAGACCCCTGGAAAAAGTGGAAAATGTAACATATCATTAAGAGAAAAAATATATAAAAGGGTGCGTGTTCATGTAATTTAGATTTTCTTTCTTACTCTCTATCTCCCTCCATAAAAACCATTATATTTATTACATATCTTAAACCTTTACCAATAAAAGCACAAAATTTTAATAATCTATTGTTACCGGTTAATTTTTTTTATCGATTTTTTTTCCGCAGAAATTTCAATTTGACGTTGTCATTTTTCAACTCTCATAATTTGTAATAAAACACTTTTAACTTTGTTTTGTATAACTTATATATTTATTTTTGTGACTTAAGTTTCGGTAATACAATTACCATTTTCAAACAAGAATTACCGAAACTTAAGTCACAAAAATAAATATATAAGTTATACAAAACAAAGTTAAAAGTGTTTTATTATAATATTTAAAATGTATAACGAAGTAGAAGCCTCCAGCATAAACAATCTCATAATTTGCTTAACTCGGTCAATTTTCCAACTTTTCAAGAAATATTCTCCAAAACACAAAAATCGTTTTTTTTTCAAATTTCTGACTAGGCATGACCCCTTAAACCGCATATCCAATCCGTAAAATTCAGGGCTTGGTTTTTTATTGCAAAATGCAATATCACTCTTGTGACACTTCCGAAAATTATTAAATTACCAGCGCACAACATATGAGTCATGATTTTAATTACACAAACACATTTCTAAACTATTATTGCCGGCTTTTTTTTAATATCCTGCGGCGATTTAATCGTGCACAACAATCCACATGAAATCAATTAATTTTAAAATGATCAGATCATCATTTTAAACTTGGGTCAGTGTACAATAAACAAGGGTGACTTCACAATTAATTGATTTTATTTTAATTTTCAAAACGTAGCACGAAGTCATTAATCAGTCATAAATCAATTAATTCAAATAAAACGAAAACTTTGTTGGTATCACTTTATATTAAATAAAGTGATACCAACAAAGTTATTCGTTTTATTTGAATTATTCAAAATGTATCACGAAGTGAAAGCCTCCACAATTACTTATAAATCAATGAAGTTGGAATAGTGAAGATTTAAAATTATTTAAAGTAATTAAACACCAAAATCTAAAGCAAAAACATCTAGCAGTAAGATCTATTATCGTAAATGGAAAGGGTGGAATGTATTGGATATTCAAGATATTTTTTTTTCAATTTTGAATGATTATTTTTAATTTTTGGAACAGTTGTTTTGTTTCATAGTTTTATTTTCAGTTTTCTGACGCGTGTTTCGACAACTGCTCATTCTCAGAGGAGTACAAATTAAAATAAATAAATACTGTAAGGTTCAAACTGTTTTTATTGTTGGATGTATCAAGAAGGTAGAATATACCTAATGAAGCCACTATGCGGCGAAACAATTATTGTTGATCATGATGATGGTTGCCTCCGTTACTACTTTACTTTTACTTTTATTCAGTGATTAAATTATTGTTGAAATAATTGAAACAATTTGAAAATGTGATTTTTCAACAAATTTTCTTCATCCGAGAGAAATGTTTCTTAAGATATATTTGTTTACAGCCTGCTTATTTGCCCACACTTCATTTCTGGAATTTTTAAAATCGGGCAATTGGAGATTATAATATATTTTTTTTACTTTCTGTATTGGTGGTGGAAAATGTGATTTTTCAACCATTTCCTTTCATGCAAGAGAAAGTTTTCTTAATACGTTTTTAGAGCCCATTAATTTCCTCACACTATATTTCTATAATTTTTAAAATCGTGCGTTGCAATCGGGGACTGTAATTTTTTGAATTTGAAATTTTGAAATAATTGAAACAATTTGAAACCTTCCAACTCCACCAGTGTTCATTAAGTAATATCATGTTTACCCTCATCCAGTGGCGGCTCGTGGAACATGTTGATGGTAACGCCACTTATACAATATAGCCAACCCCCTTTCCTCCTTTTCTGAAGAAAAAAAGAACAATTTATCTTCCCAGACCAAAGTAACTGGCGAAAAAGTGTTTACTAAAAATTCGTTAAAAATTCTTTCTGAGCTTGAAACTACAGGTAGTGCCATGGCTCCTTGGCTCTATGTAACGAGCAGTCCCAGCCCTCATCGATACAATACAATTTTAAATTGATATACAATGATAATGTACAATTCCATTCATGCAAACACTAATACTAACCATTACAAAATGGAATTATTAGTCCGAACAATTTAACACTTCACATTCACTAGATCCGCAAGATCAGATAAGCGAAATTCCATTCTCCGGCGCTCAAAACACGATTCTGGCCAAATGAGGCGTTGAGGAATCAATTTAACGGCATCCAAATTGATTCGGACAGACCGAGACCGAATTTTGTCCGAATGTCACACGCGTCCAAAACTGGGCAGATCAGAGAGTCACGAAGCCACTCCGGTGGTTTGAAAATTTGATTCAACACCTGACCTTTAAAAATCAAACAGATTTTCGTTTTGCTTGGTATTGTGCTCGAAGGAATTTCGAAAGGTGCGTTCTTCTCACGATTATTGCCGTCGTGATTGTTTGCTTCAGATTCATTTTAAAATAGAACCATGAATCAGTGTCGGTGGCATTAAATAGAAACTATGGTGTAACTATGAATTAATCAAATTGGATAAAGTAAAATATTTGCTGTTGAATTGCAAAGCGGGTTATAAGGATTTACATGTAAAATTTTAAATGTTAATATTGCCTCCCCTAATTATTTGACCGTATCGGTCTCCGTATATATTATTTTTAAAGCTTTTTAGGATGAATGATTTGGTACCTTACTCAATAGTTTCTGCAGAGTATTTACCGAGATATTTGCAAAAAACTTTACAACCATTTTCAATTAAAAATAAAGGTTTGCCATGATATCATAATGGCCGATATTTCATTTTGTTCTAAAAAGTGACGGTAGATGTCACATTACGATTTACAATCGGCCGTGTATTTTACATAAGAAAAAGTATTTATGATTAAAAGGTTTTACTCGGGTACTATTTAAGAACTGTACGTGAATTTCCGGAGCAATATCCAGCAAAAGTACAACTTAATGAATAATTTCTACTTTACTTTCTAAATTTAAAATGTGTTACAATTGACTCCCTTAATTATTTTACAATATCGGTATACTTACATTATTTTTAGTACTACCTTTGCTGGGGTATTGTTTTCTCCGGAAATTCAACACTAAACAAATCACGTCTTACACCTGAGTAAAACCATTTACATATAAATACTTTTTCTTGTGTAGAATACACGGCCTGTTATAAATCGTAATGCGACATCTACCGTCACTTTTTATAACAAAATGAAATATCGGCCATTATGATTTCATGGCAAACCTTTGTTTTTAATTCAAAATAGTTGTAAAGTTTTTTGCAAATATCTCGGTAAATACTCTGCAGAAACCATTGAGTAAGATATCAAATCATTCAGCGTAAAAAGCTTTAAAAATAATGTGAGACGGTCAAATAATTAGGGGAGCCAATATTACAATTTTCTTCGATTTGATGACACAGAAGTTACATAATAACTTTCTTCGATTTAATGGCACAGAAGGGATGGGCAGAAAAAGTTTAAAAAAATGTACTCAATATTTTATGTAAATAAATATTTACATATTAAAATTTTCCATTTGCCATTTCATATTATTAATGTATTATAATAATACGTAAATACCAAAGCTATTATCTAATCAAATTAATTGGAACAATTTGCAACGATAATACTAATCCATGTGAATTGCAACAATTTAATATTTTATAAATGGCACCAACAAAAAAAGAAACACTTTGTTATTTAACTCGACCCAATTACGGTGCTGGTAACTTTTCAATTGCAGCCCGTTCTCTAATTGGCTGTTTAAAGAGCGATCCGAAGGCGATGAAACTCTTTAGATTGCGTAACTGATAAATCACGTTTTGATTTTTTGGAGGAATTTCAACATGCCGATAAAGATATTTGAATAATTTCATCGTTACGTGCGGCCTTCGTCCTTTTTATTTGGTCAATGACATGAAAACGTGTGAGTGATGATATTTGCTTTAGTTACACAGATGATGTACCTCTAGATTAAAACGAAAAACATGTTGCGAAAATAATTATGCGAATGAAGCAACAATTTGAATTGTTTTTGTATTTTTTTATTACCTTTTTAAAGTACAATCTATTTTGAGTAAATTTGGAAATTTTTGCATCAATTGTTTTTATATTTTTTTTATTGGCTGAAAAAATGTGGAACTTCCGAATCAACATAAGCGAAGATTTGGGTTAATTGTTTGGAAATTTTGGGGTGAATTGTTTGGGATTTTTGTAGAATCGTAAAGTTGAATGAATTTTGAGTAAATTTGGTAATTTTCATTTTTGCAACAATTGTTTTTATTGCTTTTGAAAATGTGGAACTTCCGAATCAACATAAGCGAATATTTGGGTGAATTATTTGGAAATTTTGGGGTGAATTGTTTGGGATTTTTGTAGAATCATAAAGTTGAATAAATTTTGAGTAAATTTGGAAATTTTCATTTTCGCATCAATTGTTTTTATATTTTTTTTTATTGGCTAAAAAAATATGGAACTTCCGAATCATCATAAGCGAAGATTTGGGTTAATTGTTTGGAAATTTTGGGCTGAATTGTTTGGGATTTTTGTAGAATCATAAAGTTGAATAAATTTTGAGTGAATTTGGAAATTTTCATTTTTGCATCAATTGTTTTTATATTTTTTTTTATTGGCTGAAAAAATGTGGAACTTCCGAATCAACATAAGCGAAGATTTGGGTGAATTGTTTGGAAATTTTGAGGTGAAATGTTTGGGATTTTTGTAGAATCATAAAGTGGAATAAATTTTGAGTAAATTTGGTAATTTTCATTTTCGCATCAATTGTTTTTATATTTTTTTTTATTGGCTGAAAAAATGTGGAACTTCCGAATCAACATAAGCGAAGATTTGGGTTAATTGTTTGAAAATTTTGGGGTGAATTGTTTGGGATTTTTGTGGAATCAAAAAGTTGAATAAATTTTGAGTAAATTTGGAAATTTTCATTTTTGCAACAATTGTTTTTATTGCTTTTGAAAATGTGGAACTTCCGAATCAACATAAGCGAAGATTTGGGTGAATTGTTTGGAAATTTTGGGGTGAAATGTTTGGGATTTTTGTAGAATCATAAAGTGGAATAAATTTTGAGTAAATTTGGTAATTTTCATTTTCGCATCAATTGTTTTTATATTTTTTTATTGGCTGAAAAAATGTGGAACTTCCGAAACAACACAAGCGAAGATTTGGGTTAATTGTTTGGAAATTTTGGGGTGAAATGTTTGGGATTTTTGTAGAATCATAAAGTGGAATAAATTTTGAGTAAATTTGGAAATTTTCATTTTTGCAACAATTGTTTTTATTGCTTTTGAAAATGTGGAACTTCCGAATCAACATAAGCGAAGATTTGGGTGAATTGTTTGAAAATTTTGGGGTGAATTGTTTGGGTTTTTTTGTAGAATTATAAAGTGGAATAAATTTTGAGTAAATTTGGAAATTTTCATTTTCGCATCAATTGTTTTTATATTTTTTTTATTGGCTGCAAAAATGTGGAACTTCCGAATGAACATAAGCGAAGATTTGGGTGAATTGTTTGGAAATTTTGGGGTGAATTGTTTGGGATTTTTGTGGAATCATAAAGTGGAATAAATTTTGAGTAAATTTGGAAATTTTCATTTTTGCATCAGTTGTTTTTATATTTTTTTTATTGTCTGAAAAAAATGTGGAACTTCCGAATCAACATAAGCGAAGATTTGGGTTAATTGTTTGGAAATTTTGGGGTGAAATGTTTTGGATTTTTGTGGAATCATAAAGTGGAATAAATTTTGAGTAAATTTGGAAATTTTTATTTTCGCATCAATTGTTTTTATATATTTTTTTTATTGGCTGAAAAAATGTGGAACTTCCGAAACAACATAAGCGAAGGGGCTTGGGTTAATTGTTTGGAAATTTTGGGGTGAATTTTTTGGGATTTTTGTGGAATCATAAAGTGGAATAAATTTCGAATCAATTTGGAAATTTTCTTTTGCATCAATTTTTTTTATTGGCTGAAGAAATGTGGAACTTCCGAATCAACATAAGCGAAGATTTGGGTGAATTGTTTGAAAATTTTGGGGTGAATTGTTTGGGATTTTTGTGGAATCATAAAGTTGAATAAATTTTGAGTAAATTTGGAAATTTTCATTTTCGCATCAATTGTTTTTATATTTTTTTTATTGGCTGAAAAAATGTGGAACTTCCGAATCAACATAAGCGAAGATTTGGGTGAATTGTTTGGAAATTTTGAGGTGAAATGTTTGGGATTTTTGTAGAATCATAAAGTGGAATAAATTTTGAGTAAATTTGGTAATTTTCATTTTCGCATCAATTGTTTTTATATTTTTTTATTGGCTGAAAAATGTGGAACTTCCGAAACAACATAAGCGAAGATTTGGGTGAATTGTTTGGAAATTTTGGGGTGAATTGTTTGGGCTTTTTGTAGAATCATAAAGTTGAATATATTATGAGTAAATTTGGAAATTTTCATTTTTGCAACAATTGTTTTTATTGCTTTTGAAAATGTGGAACTTCCGAATCAACATAAGCGAAGATTTGGGTTAATTGTTTAAAAATTTTGGGGTGAAATGTTTGAGATTTTTGTAGAATCATAAAGTGGAATAAATTTTGAGTAAATTTGGTAATTTTCATTTCCGCATCAATTGTTTTTATATTTTTTTATTGGCTGAAAAAAAGTGGAACTTCCGAAACAACACAAGCGAAGATTTGGGTTAATTGTTTGGAAATTTTTGGGGTGAAATGTTTGGGATTTTTGTAGAATCATAAAGTGGAATAAATTTTGAGTAAATTTGGAAATTTTCATTTTTGCAACAATTGTTTTTATTGCTTTTGAAAATGTGGAACTTCCGAATCAACATAAGCGAAGATTTGGGTTAATTGTTTAAAAATTTTGGGGTGAAATGTTTGAGATTTTTGTAGAATCATAAAGTTGAATAAATTTTGAGTAAATTTGGTAATTTTCATTTTTGCATCAGTTGTTTTTATATTTTTTTTAATTGGATGCAAAAATGTGGAACTTCCGAATCAAGATAAGCGAAGAATTGGGTTAATTGTTTGGAAATTTTGGGGTGAAATGTTTGGGATCTTTGTAGAATCATAAAGTTGAATAAATTTTGAGTAAATTTAGAAACTTTCATTGTCGCATCAATTGTTTTTATATTTTTTTTATTGGTTGAAAAAATGTGAAACTTCCGAATCATCATAAGCGAAGATTTGGGTTAATTGTTTGGAAATTTTGGGGTGAATTGTTTGGGATTTTTGTAGGATCCTAAAGTGGAATAAGGTTTGAGTAAATTTGGAAATTTTCATTTTTGCATCAATTGTTTTTATATATTTTTTATTGGCTAAAAAAATGTGGAACTTCCGAATCAACATCAGCGAAGATATGGGTTAATTGTTTGAAATTTTGGGCCGAATTGTTTGGTTTTTTTGTAGAATTATAAAGTGGAATAAATTTTTAGTAAATTTGGAAATTTTCATTTTCGCATCAATTGTTTTTATATTTTTTTTATTGCCTGAAAAAATGTGGAACTTTCGAATCAACATAAGCGAAGATTTGGGTGAATTGTTTTGAAATTTTGGGCTGAATTGTTTGGGATTTTTGTAGAATCATAAAGTTGAATAAATTTTGAGTGAATTTGGAAATTTTCATTTTTGCATCAATTGTTTTTATATTTTTTTTTATTGGCTGAAAAAATGTGGAACTTCCGAATCAACATAAGCGAAGATTTGGGTGAATTGTTTGGAAATTTTGGGGTGAAATGTTTCGGATTTTTGTAGAATCATAAAGTTGAATACATTTTGAGTAAATTTGTAAATTTTCATTTTCGCATCAATTGTTTTTATATTTTTTTTATTGCCTGAAAAAATGTGGAACTTTCGAATCAACATAAGCGAAGATTTGGGTGAATTGTTTTGAAATTTTGGGCTGAATTGTTTGGGATTTTTGTAGAATCATAAAGTTGAATAAATTTTGAGTGAATTTGGAAATTTTCATTTTTGCATCAATTGTTTTTATATTTTTTTTTATTGGCTGAAAAAATGTGGAACTTCCGAATCAACATAAGCGAAGATTTGGGTGAATTGTTTGGAAATTTTGGGGTGAAATGTTTGGGATTTTTGTAGAATCATAAAGTTGAATACATTTTGAGTAAATTTGTAAATTTTCATTTTCGCATCAATTGTTTTTATATTTTTATTATTGGCTGAAAAAAATGTGGAACTTCCGAATCAACATAAGCGAAGATTTGGGTGAATTGTTTGAAAATTTTGGGGTGAATTGTTTGGGATTTTTGTAGGATCATAAAGTGGAATAAATTTTGAGTAAATTTGGAAATTTTCATTTTCGCATCAATTGTTTTTATATTTTTTTTATTGGCTGAAAAAATGTAGAACTTCCGAAACGACATAAGCGAAGGTTTGAGTGAATTATTTGGAAATTTTGGGGTGAATTGTTTGGGATTTTTGTAGAATCATAAAGTTGAATAAATTTGGTAATTTTCATTTTCGCATCAAGTGTTTTTATATTTTTTTTTATTGACTAAAAAAATGTGGAACTTCCGAATCAACATAAGCGAAGATTTGGGTGAATTGTTTGGAAATTTTGGGGTGAAATGTTTGGGATTTTTGTAGAATCATAAAGTTGAATACATTTTGAGTAAATTTGTAAATTTTCATTTTCGCATCAATTGTTTTTATATTTTTATTATTGGCTGAAAAAAATGTGGAACTTCCGAATCAACATAAGCGAAGATTTGGGTGAATTGTTTGAAAATTTTGGGGTGAATTGTTTGGGATTTTTGTAGGATCATAAAGTGGAATAAATTTTGAGTAAATTTGGAAATTTTCATTTTCGCATCAATTGTTTTTATATTTTTTTTATTGGCTGAAAAAATGTAGAACTTCCGAAACGACATAAGCGAAGGTTTGAGTGAATTATTTGGAAATTTTGGGGTGAATTGTTTGGGATTTTTATAGAATCATAAAGTTGAATAAATTTGGTAATTTTCATTTTCGCATCAAGTGTTTTTATATATTTTTTTATTGACTAAAAAAATGTGGAACTTTCGAATCAACATAAGCGAAGATTTGGGTGAATTGTTTGGAAATTTTGGGGTGAAATGTTTGGGATTTTTGTAGAATCATAAAGTTGAATAAATTTTGAGTAACTTTGGAAATTTTCATTTTTGCATCAATTGTTTTTATATTTTTTTTATTGGCTGCAATAATGTGGAACTTCCGTATCAACATAAGCGAAGATTTGGGTTAATTGTTTGGAAATTTTGGGGTGAAATGTTTGGAATTTTTGTAGATTCATAAAGTTGAATAAATTTTGAGTAGATTTGTAAATTTTCATTTTTGTATCAATTATTTTTATATTTTTTTTATTGGCTGAAAAATGTGGAACTTCCAAATCAACATAAGCGAAGATTTGGGTGAATTGTTTGAAAATTTTGGGGTGAATTGTTTGGGATTTTTTGGAATCATAAAGTTCAATACATTTTGAGTAAATTTGGAAATTTTCATTTTTGCATCAATTGTTTTTATATTTTTTTATTGGCTGAAAAAATGTGGAACTTTCGAATCAACATAAGCGATGATTTGGGTGAATTGTTTGGAAATTTTGGGGAGAAATGTCTGGGATTATTGTGGAATCATAAAGTTGAATACATTTTGAGTAAATTTGGAAATTTTCATTTTTGCAACAATTGTTTTTATTGCTTCTGAAAATGTGGAACTTCCGAATCAACACAAGCGAAGATTTGGGTGAATTGTTTGGAAATTTTGGGGCGAATTGTTTGGGTTTTTTGTAGGATCATAAAGTGGAATAAATTTTGAGTAAATTTGGTAATTTTCATTTTTGCATCAATTGTTTTTATATTTTTTTTTTATTGGTTGAAAAAATGTGGAACTTCCGAATCAACATAAGCGAAGATTTGGGTTAATTGTTTGGAAATTTTGGGGTGAAATGTTTTGGATTTTTGTGGAATCATAAAGTTGAATAAATTTTGAGTAAATTTGGTAATTTTCATTTTTGCATCAATTGTTTTTATATTTTTTTTTTATTGGTTGAAAAAATGTGGAACTTCCAAATCAACATAAGCGAAGATTTGGGTGAATTGTTTGAAAATTTTGGGGTGAATTGTTTGGGATTTTTTGGAATCATAAAGTTCAATACATTTTGAGTAAATTTGGAAATTTTCATTTTTGCATCAATTGTTTTTATATTTTTTTATTGGCTGAAAAAATGTGGAACTTTCGAATCAACATAAGCGATGATTTGGGTGAATTGTTTGGAAATTTTGGGGAGAAATGTCTGGGATTATTGTGGAATCATAAAGTTGAATACATTTTGAGTAAATTTGGAAATTTTCATTTTTGCAACAATTGTTTTTATTGCTTCTGAAAATGTGGAACTTCCGAATCAACACAAGCGAAGATTTGGGTGAATTGTTTGGAAATTTTGGGGCGAATTGTTTGGGTTTTTTGTAGGATCATAAAGTGGAATAAATTTTGAGTAAATTTGGTAATTTTCATTTTTGCATCAATTGTTTTTATATTTTTTTTTTATTGGTTGAAAAAATGTGTAACTTCCGAATCAACATAAACGAAGATTTGGGTTAATTCTTTGGAAATTTTGGGGTGAATTGTTTGGGCTTTTTGTAGAATCATAAAGTTGAATATATTATGAGTAAATTTGGAAATTTTAATTTTCGCATTAATTGTTTTCATATTTTTTTTATTGGCTGAAAAAATGTGTAACTTCCGAATCAACATAAACGAAGATTTGGGTTAATTCTTTGGAAATTTTGGGGTGAATTGTTTGGGCTTTTTGTAGAATCATAAAGTTGAATATATTATGAGTAAATTTGGAAATTTTAATTTTCGCATTAATTGTTTTCATATTTTTTTTATTGGCTGAAAAAATGTGGAACTTCCGAATCAACATAAGCGAAGGCTTGGGTTAATTGTTTGGAAATTTTGGGGTGGAATGTTTGGGATTTTTGTGGAATCATAAAGTTGAATAAATTTTGAGTAAATTTGGAAATTTTTAGTTTTGCATCAATTGTTTTTATATTTTTTTATTGCCTGTGAAAATATGGAACCACAGAATTAACATAAGCGAAGATTTCATTGTTTGGAAAACTAGGTGTAGAATCTTTGGGATTTTTGTGGAATCGTTTTGAGTAAATTTGGATTTACTTAATATAATTAATAATAATATTTCATACAAGCAATTTTCTCTTGCATCAATTTATAATCGCATTCCAATTTAAATGTTGGGCACGAACGGAGTTGGAGAGAACCATTGTTGTGCGTGCAGCGTAAAAACCATCGGATCCCTTAGGTCATCCTGTCACCAATCCATTGTTCGCACCGTGACCCATATTGGTTCCGTGATTCACGCCAATTAATGGTGAGCTGCGCCCGTGGTCATCGGTCGAAACCAGATGGATTTTTTTAGATATTTAGATAATACAAGTGAGTTTGTATTTGTTACCTTCATTGCATCTTTCTGAAATTGTTGAATGTACTGTCACACGAAACCACTTTACCAGGAGTACCAATGGTTTAATGGTAGAATGAACAGTAATTTGCAACAACTTTTCTAAGAGACAAATGGGTTAATGGTTGATTGGTTACATGTACTGTTAAGCAAAACAATATTGCTAAGAGTACAATAATGGTTTATTGGTTCATTTGGAACGAAAACACTTTTTTAGGAGACGAATGGTTTAATGATTGATTGGTTACATGTACTATTGTGCCAAAAACAGTTTTACTAGGAATACTATTGGTTTTTTGGTTGACTATATAGTAATATGAAACAACTCTACAGAGTATTAATGTTATAATAGTTAATTGGCTGAAGGTACTAATATGAAACTACTTCTCTCGGAGTAATTATTATTATTATTCTACAGCTATGCATGTGATATGCTTTCTTGCTTTTTGTATCCATTTTCACATTTCCAATCTTCTGTAACCTCATCTTGTCATCGACTTTGTGGCCTCTACCTTTTCCTCTTTCGTGTTCTTCATAAATCTTTTGTCATCAACCTTTAGCACCATCTCTTCCTCTTTTGTTAGCCACTTGATTATTGATGCGGTATCATCAGGTAATATATTAATCACCATCTATTAAAAGACTCTTGATGATGATGTTTGCTGTTACATTACAGGTATCCACTAATTATCCTTAATATTTAATTACTCAAAAACTTGGCCCGAGGTGAGGAATTACGAGTGACGGATCGACTTGAAAGTAAACAATTACGTGTGTGTTGTTCTCATCTCCACCATTCTGCCTTTTTAAGTAAGAATTACAATATCATGCAAATTAGTTCTCACGTCAATTACCTTACAAAGGTTATTTAATGTAAAAAAAAAATGGAAAGCAAGTGCTATTCGGTCAGATTTTTAGAATGGAATGGAACACGATACAATGAATTTTTTTTAAAATCTTTGTCTTATAATATCAATAGTTTCCAGCCCTAATCCTGACTCCTCAATCCTTATCCAAGATAACGTACAGTATATCAAAATAATATTTAATTGTTAAATAATTACTGTTATATTAACACGTTACATAATTGAATATTATTATTTGCCGATGTTGACATTCCTATATCTGTCGATGACTGTGTTTAGTACAACATTTGAGGCAATAGGTTCCGCCACTTTGACGTTTAATCCATTAGACTTATAATCATCATTAACGATGCCAAAAAAAAAATAGAGAGAAAAAATCAACAATTTAAAACGTCTGCGCATCTATTGCTCAATTTATTAAAAAAAAAGAAACAAAGATTGTTTACACTTAAACCATAGGCGTGTTGATTATTAAACAATAAATTATTATTATTATAATTAACGTCTACAATTAATTAACAAAATTGTTCGAAACATATAATCAGTCCGTAATATTAACACCAACGACCCAATAATTGCGAATTCCAAACAACTTTTTACCACCGCGGATTTGAGCAACTATTACCTAACTGAACTTAACCTTGATTCCAGAGCCTACTCGCTTACAAGCGGAATGAATAAATTACGATCAATAAAAATGATCACCCACTGGTTTGCTCGTTTGTGCCGTAAATGAGCTATGCTAAATATTTGTTACAATTGAATAATCGAGATCTCGATCGTGTGCAATTATTTAGGATGATTAAACGTAAATTTTTTTCGTATTGGTTTCATTGTTTGGGTCGATCTTACATCATAAAAGATAATTTATGAAGTGTTTGTTTACAGATGTATTGATTGAGCAATTGTTGGAAACCACGCAGTTTTTTTTTCTTTGAGCTGTCATGTGTTAATTGTTGAAAGCAAAAGGCGTCTATTTTTGGGTTTTATTTGAAAATCATAATGTACAATTTTAGTAAAGCTTGTAGATATCCCTCATACCTAGATTGTGGTGTAATTTCACGTAAAATTATGAAAATTGTAATAATTTTGGCGATTCGAATAAAATACTAAAACAATTACTATCGACTTGAAACTTTTTAAAATTACTTATAATACATTCGAAATTGATATCCTGTAAAAATTAGACATCCCTCATCACTATATTGTGGAGTAATTTCACGTGAACTGAGGGTAAAGTCATGAAAATTGTAATAATTTTGGCGATTTGAAAAAAATACCAAAACAATTGCCATCGACTTGCAACTTTTCAAAATTACTTACAATACATGCGAAATTGTTATTCCGTAAAAATTAGGCACCCCTCGTGCCTATATTATAGAATAATTTCACGTGAACCGAGTGTAAAATTATGAAAATTGTAATAATTTTGGCGATTCGAAAAAAATACTAAAACAATTGCCATCGACTTGAAACTTTCCAAAATTACTTACAATACATGCGAAATTGTCATTCTGTAAAAATTAGAGATCCCTCGTGCCTAAGAATAATTTCACGTGAACCGAGTTTAAAATTATGAAAATTGTAATAATTTTGGCGATTTGAAAAAAATGCTAAAACAATTGCCATCGACTTGAAATTTTCCAAAATTACTTAGAATACATGCGAAATTGTCATTATGTAAAAATTAGAGATCCCTCGTGCCTAGATTATGGAATAATTTCACGTGAACCGAGTTTAAAAATATGAAAATTGTAATAATTTTGGCGATTTGAAAAAAATACTAAAACAATAGCCATCGACTTGAAACTTTCCAAAATTACTTACAATACATGCGAAATTGTCATTCTGTAAAAATTAGGCATCCCTCGTGCCTATATTATAGAATAATTTCACGTGAACCGAGTTTAAAATTATGAAAATTGTAATAATTTTGGCGATTTGAAAAAAATACTAAAACAATAGCCATCGACTTGAAACTTTCCAAAATTACTTACAATACATGCGAAATTGTCATTCTGTAAAAATTAGGCATCCCTCGTGCCTATATTATAGAATAATTTCACGTGAACCGAGTTTAAAATTATGAAAATTGTAATAATTTTGGCGATTTGAAAAAAATACTAAAACAATTGCCATCGACATGCAACTTTCCAAAATTACTTACAATACATGCGAAATTGTCATTCTGTAAAAATTAGGCATCCCTCGTGCCTATATTATAGAATAATTTCACGTGAACCGAGTTTAAAATTATGAAAATTGTAATAATTTTGGCGATTTGAAAAAAATACTAAAACAATTGCCATCGACTTGAAACTTTCCAAAATTACTTACAATACATGCGAAATTGTCATTCTGTAAAAATTAGGCATCCCTCGTGCCTATATTATAGAATAATTTCACGTGAACCGAGTTTAAAATTATGAAAATTGAAATAATTTTGGCGATTTGAAAAAAATACTAAAGCAATTGCAATCGACTTGAAACTTTCCAAAATTACTTACAATACATGCGAAATTGTCATTCTGTAAAAATTAGGCATCCCTCGTGCCTAGATTATGGAATAATTTCACGTGAACCGAGTTTAAAATTATGAAAATTGTAATAATTTTGGCGATTTGAAAAAAATACTAAAACAATAGCCATCGACTTGAAACTTTCCAATATTACTTACAATACATGCGAAATTGTCATTCTGTAAAAATTAGACATCCCTCGTGCCTATATTATAGAATCATTTCACGTGAACCGAGTTTAAAATTATGAAAATTGTAATAATTTTGGCGATTTGAAAAAAATACTAAAACAATAGCCATCGACTTGAAACTTTCCAATATTACTTACAATACATGCGAAATTGTCATTCTGTAAAAATTAGACATCCCTCGTGCCTATATTATAGAATCATTTCACGTGAACCGAGTTTAAAATTATGAAAATTGTAATAATTTTGGCGATTTGAAAAAAATACTAAAACAATAGCCATCGACTTGAAACTTTCCAATATTACTTACAATACATGCGAAATTGTCATTCTGTAAAAATTAGACATCCCTCGTGCCTATATTATAGAATCATTTCACGTGAACCGAGTTTAAAATTATGAAAATTGTAATAATTTTGGCGATTTGAAAAAAATACTAAAACAATTGCCATCGACATGCAACTTTCCAAAATTACTTACAATACATGCGAAATTGTTATTCTGTAAAAACTAGACATCCCTCATCGCTAGATAATGGAGAAATAAAGATTTAGACTTTTATTTAAAGTTTTAGATATTAAATACCTTTAATTCAACTAATGTTTCCTATTTTGTGATATTGCCATTTTTATAATTGTAACTGCAATTCCTGGATATATTAGATTAAATGATCATCTATAAGATGACACGGTGTTTTAATGTGAAAACCGTTTTCAAAGAAATTTGTTACTAAAGATACATTTATTGATTATAAATTTGGAAAAGCATGGAAAATTCGTTTAATCGTACAATACATAATGGAAACAATTACTCACATGTAGGTATATGAATCAGAAGTGGAGCAATTAAGAAAACAATAGAATAATCACCGATTGATAATGAGTCATTTTGATAAAAAAAAAATTGGATATTGAATATTACGATACTTGATTTAAAATGTATCTTAATCATTCTTTTTGGTTTTTTTTGTTTAATAATTTTACTTATAACTAAGTAATTGTTGCTGTGGTGCATTTTTATGTTCTAAATTTTATTGATGATTCTTGCATTAAATAAAACAACCCAGTTGATAGTGGAGAACAATCTAACTCTGGATAATTTTTCAAACGCAGTGGCGGCTCGGAACGTGTTGATGGTAGAGCCACTTAAACAATATACCGCCCCCCCCCTTTCTTTTTTAAAGAAAGAAAAACGATTTATCTTCCTAGGCCAAAGTAACTGGCAAAAGTGTTTTAAGAATTAATCAAACATTCTTGCAGAGCTTGAAACTATAGGCAGTGCCATGGCTCCTTGGCTCTACATAACGAGCCGCCCCTGCTATTACAGACTATTATACAAATATCGTGTAAGCCACAAAATTTTGTTTCAGAGTTGGCTGGGAGATAAATGACGTATGTCACATATTATTATTAGTTCAATTGAATTAGATTTAAAAAAATGAAATAATCTCAGACATGACTGCTATGTTTCTCTCTCTCTCTCTCTCTCAGGCATGGCCAAAATTCTGTGGCTCACACCTTATATTTGGAGGGGGTTAAAGAAATGGCAGAAACGTTGGGAAAAGTGTATCGTCCTAAAAGGATATTACGTTGAAAAATTAAAAAAAAAACAATTTGTGAAAAAACCTGCGTCTTCATTCCTGATACGATTGGGTACTTATTGATCGACCCTCGTACAATGTGTACATCTCTATCTGGGCTATCGACCATGGGTCTTTCTGCCCACCAGTTTATTTATTTTCTAGGAAGAACGACTGCAGCTGTGATACGGGTAATTATGTAAAATATACCGTAGAAATTCTAATATTGTGATTATGCAGGAATCAATGACACCAAATGGGAAATGATTAAATAACTCGAATAATTTTTACTAAACAGAATTTATAATTAGAAAAGTTACCTCCATCTGCATCCACAGCTTGTACCTAATCCAGTTTTTTTTATCGTTCTCAGGAAGTAATAATTATTCATAAGACGGAAATGGAGAAAGTACATATAATATATGCAATTCCTCGCACTTTCATAGAATTAAAGGTTTTTTTTTTTTTTTTTTTTTTTCGGCATATACATATTACAATCCGCAAGCGGAAATACTAGATATGGTAAACATAAATGGTAATAAAGTGCATTCCGTACATAACACCTGGTTGTAAATAAAATAAAACAGTTGCAGAAGTGTGTTATTATCACCTGTACTTGCTAATTATAGTGGCCAGCTTGATGTTATGGGAAATGAGGGCGTTATGTAATATTTCTTTACAATTAATACATTTATCTACAAGCAAGTAAAGGAATTTTTTGCTAAATTTTTAAATCAATTTTTGATGAGATTATTTTTTACTTTCTCAGTTCAGAGTACGAGAAAGTATTGTGATCGTGACTTTTTTTACGGAAATATCTGTTTTGGTATCCCTAGATGCCATTTTAACAATTTCTGGAAAAACATTTGTTTGTGTGTGACAGTCTGACGCGCTGCATCTCAAACACTAATAGAGCAATTGTTATGAAACTTTGAACATACGTCTTATTTGATAATCCGAAGAACTGAAATGCTTTTGGTAAAATTTCGTACACCGGAAGTGGGTGTTTACCTTAATCGTTTTTTGTTTTTTGCCAATATTTTCTTAATTATGAAAAATATCACAAAAACATTTAAACAACAAAGAAATTAACATCTTTTGCTTAAAAACATTTTTCATAAAATCATTTTTATTCGAGAAAAAAATTTATTATTTTTTTAAAATTTTTGGATTATAATTATAAAACGATAATAGTTACAGCAAACTTATGTCAATAATAATTGTAGAGAATGCTAAAATGAACAACTTATAAAGAATAAGTTTTTTTCGAAATCCCTTTAGTTTTTGAGTAAACTGAGTGTTTGAATTTGAAGTATAATTTTTCCATCTTTCATAATTTTGACGTTTTAAACGTCAGTTTCATCCCCTCGATGTACATTTAAAATATGATTTAAATTGAAAATAAACAATGAAAGCGTAAATATAAACGATGCCATCAAGTCGGAGAAAGTAACATGATGCCCACATCACCATTTTTGAGTAAACTGAGTTTATGAATTTGAAGTATAATTTTGCCATCTTTCACAATTTTGACGTTTTAAACGTCAGTTTCATCCGCTCGATGTACATTTAAAATATGATTTAAATTGAAAATAAACTATGAAAGCGTAAATATAAATGATGCCATCAAGTCGGAGAAAGTAACATGATGGCTACATCACCATTTTCTTTCAATTAAATTGCATCTTCGCGTTATCTATGGTCGATTCTTCCCTTGAATTGTCGCGAAATTTGATGCAACGCTTAAGACAACAGATGCCGTCGTAACGATGTATCCATCCTAACAAACCATTCTCTTTCATTAGACCAATTACGATTCCTAATGAAACGCTCATTACAATATCCACACGCGAAATGCGACATCATAAATAATTCAACGCACATCGCACAGATCAATCTGCCGGTGCACTTTCAATGACACACCGTGCAACGGAAGTGGCAGAAGGTGAACCAATTAAAAATGCATGAATCCCTCCATCAATTTACCTTGACTTTTTTCGGCGGCTTAACGACGCCCATATCCTCAACGTCCACCGTATACTCTATACTTTTCGTCTGGGCCCTGTTGTTCAACCCTCTTGTGTGACTCTTCTCCTCGCCCCTGGTGAGGGTGGTCACCTTCCTGATGATCCTGGTGGTAATCCGTTTGGTGCCGTCCTCGCGAGGTCTACTGGTTTGCGTGGATTCGATGGAACTACCCAGGACTTCGGTGGACAACCGTTTGTTGGTGTATTTCGCTTCCAGATTCACCGTCTCGTTAAGATTGGTCACTATCGGAGGGCCCAGAACTTGCCCGGAACTGCCGGTCCCTTGGACGTAGAGGCGGTTCGAACCGCTCGAACCGTCCTTTGTGAATTTGTACATCGACATTTTCGCACAAATTTAATTTAATTGCATCACAAGCACTGCGGGTTTTTTTTCTTGTCCAAACTTTAATCTTCGTTAACGTTTTGAACACACGAACGAGAAAGGCATTTACAGGTGTTTCGCCAGGTGAGCACCGGAGTGTACTGGCGTTTACCAGCCTTGCATTCTGACAGCACATGCGAGTCCAGGGACGTACGGAGGCGTTTTCGGTGCCCACCGCGCGCTCGCTCGGAGTGCGCGCGGGCCTTGTTTTGGTGTTTCCTTTTAATTATCTCTCTGCACCGATTTCTGCCCGCTAGTACAAATTGGTCGCGTGGGTGACGCAACGGTAATAAATTCTGCTTAACACCTTATTATTGTGGTCAATTGATTAAGTGTGGAGGAACGTGTGTCCGGACGGAATGATTAGACAGAGAGAGACCGTACGCCCAAATTGCAAATTACGAATTACGAATTAAAATTAGATATCAAGGTAAGATAAATATTGAATAATTCAATAGATAAAGCTGTTGTTGTAGCAAGAAAATAAATATAAATAAGTTTTTTTTTTCACTCAGAAGTGCAAATTAAAAAAAATCTTAAGCGCTGTTATCGGTCGATTATCTTGAAAACCAGTGATGGGGTATTTTGAGTTTTTTTGGGGATTATCAAGATTGATGTATTTTGAGTAAATTTGGAAAGTTTCAAGTGTGTTACAGTTGTTTTTATAATTTTTTTTCACTCGAAAGAAGTGCAAATTAAAAAAAATCTTAAGCGCTGTTATCGGTCGATTATCTTGAAAACCAGTGATGGGGTATTTTGAGTTTTTTTGGGGATTATTAAGATTAATGTATTTCGAGTAAATTTGGAAAGTTTCAAGTGTGTTGCAGTTGTTTTTATATTTTTTTTTTCACTCGGAAGAAATGCAAATTAAAAAAAATCATCTTAAGCGCTGTTATCGGTCGATTATCTTGAAAACCAGTGATGGGGTATTTTGAGTTTTTTGCAGGATTATCAAGATTAATGTATTTTGAGTAAATTTGGAAAGTTTCAAGTCTGTTGCAGTTGTTTTTATAATTTTTTTTTCACTCGCAAGAAGTGCAAATTAAAAAAAATCTTAAGCGCTGTTATCGGTCGATTATCTTGAAAACCAGTGATGGGGTATTTTGAGTTTTTTGCAGGATTATCAAGATTAATGTATTTTGAGTAAATTTGGAAAGTTTCAAGTCTGTTGCAGTTGTTTTTATAATTTTTTTTTCACTCGCAAGAAGTGCAAATTAAAAAAAATCTTAAGCGCTGTTATCGGTCGATTATCTTGAAAACCAGTGATGGGGTATTTTGAGTTTTTTTGGGGATTATTAAGATTAATGTATTTTGAGTAAGTTTGGAAAGTTTCAAGTGTGTTGCAGTTGTATTTATAATTTTTTTTTCACTCGAATGAAGTGGGAATTAAAAAAAATCTTAAGCGCTGTTATCGGTCGATTATCTTGAAAACCTGTGATGGGGTATTTTGAGTTTTTTTGGGGATTATTAAGATTAATGTATTTTGAGTAAGTTTGGAAAGTTTCAAGTGTGTTGCAGTTGTTTTTATAATTTTTTTTTCACTCGGATGAAGTGGGAATTAAAAAAAATCTTAAGCGCTGTTATCGGTCGATTATCTTGAAAACCTGTGATGGGGTATTTTGAGTTTTTTTGGGGATTATCAAGATTGATGTATTTTGAGTAAACTTGGAAAGTTTCAAGTGTGTTGCAGTTGTTTTTATAATTTTTTTTTCACTCGGATGAAGTGGGAATTAAAAAAAATCTTAAGCGCTGTTATCGGTCGATTATCTTGAAAACCTGTGATGGGGTATTTTGAGTTTTTTTGGGGATTATCAAGATTGATGTATTTTGAGTAAACTTGGAAAGTTTCAAGTGTGTTGCAGTTGTTTTTATAATTTTTTTTTCACTCGGAAGAAGTGCGAATTAAAAAAAAATCTTAAGCGCTGTTATCGGTCGATTATCTTGAAAACCAGTGATGGGGTGTTTTGAGTTTATTTGGGGATTATCAAGATTAATGTATATTGAGTAAATTTGGAAAGTTTCAAGTGTTTTGAAGTTGTTTTTATAATTTTTTTTTCACTCGGATGAAGTGCAAATTAAAAAAATCTTAAGTGCTGTTCTCGGTCGGTTATCTTGAAAGCCAGTGATGGGGTATTTTGAGTTTTTTAGAGGATTATTAAGATTAATGTATTTTGAGTAAATTTGGAAAGTTTCTAGTGTGTTGCAGTTGTTTTTATAATATTTTTTTCACTCGGAAGAAGTGCGAATTAAAAAAAATCTTAAGCGCTGTTATCGGTCGATTATCTTGAAAACCAGTGATGGGGTATTTTGAGTTTTTTGGAGGATTATCAAGATTGATGTATTTTGAGTAAAATTGGAAAGTTTCAAGTGCGTTGCAGTTGTTTTTATAATTTTTTTTTCACTCGGAAGAAGTGCAAATTAAAAAAAATCTTAAGCGCTGTTCTCGGTCGATTATCTTGAAAACCAGTGATGGGGTGTTTTGAGTTTTTTGGGGATTATTAAGATTAATGTATTTTGAGTAAATTTGGAAAGTTTCAAGTGTGTTGCAGTTGTTTTTATAATTTTTTTTTCCACTCGGAAGAAGTGCAAATTAAAAAAATCTAAAGTGCTGTTATCGGTCGATTATCTTGAAAACCTGTGATGGGGTATTTTGAGTTTTTTTGGGGATTATCAAGATTGATGTATTTTGAGTAAACTTGGAAAGTTTCAAGTGTGTTGCAGTTGTTTTTATAATTTTTTTTTCACTCGGAAGAAGTGCGAATTAAAAAAAAATCTTAAGCGCTGTTATCGGTCGATTATCTTGAAAACCAGTGATGGGGTATTTTGAGTTTTTTTGGGGATTATTAAGATTAATGTATTTTGAGTAAGTTTGGAAAGTTTCAAGTGTGTTGCAGTTGTATTTATAATTTTTTTTTCACTCGAATGAAGTGGGAATTAAAAAAAATCTTAAGCGCTGTTATCGGTCGATTATCTTGAAAACCTGTGATGGGGTATTTTGAGTTTTTTTGGGGATTATTAAGATTAATGTATTTTGAGTAAGTTTGGAAAGTTTCAAGTGTGTTGCAGTTGTTTTTATAATTTTTTTTTCACTCGGATGAAGTGGGAATTAAAAAAAATCTTAAGCGCTGTTATCGGTCGATTATCTTGAAAACCTGTGATGGGGTATTTTGAGTTTTTTTGGGGATTATCAAGATTGATGTATTTTGAGTAAACTTGGAAAGTTTCAAGTGTGTTGCAGTTGTTTTTATAATTTTTTTTTCACTCGGAAGAAGTGCGAATTAAAAAAAAATCTTAAGCGCTGTTATCGGTCGATTATCTTGAAAACCAGTGATGGGGTGTTTTGAGTTTATTTGGGGATTATCAAGATTAATGTATATTGAGTAAATTTGGAAAGTTTCAAGTGTTTTGAAGTTGTTTTTATAATTTTTTTTTCACTCGGATGAAGTGCAAATTAAAAAAATCTTAAGTGCTGTTCTCGGTCGGTTATCTTGAAAGCCAGTGATGGGGTATTTTGAGTTTTTTAGAGGATTATTAAGATTAATGTATTTTGAGTAAATTTGGAAAGTTTCTAGTGTGTTGCAGTTGTTTTTATAATATTTTTTTCACTCGGAAGAAGTGCGAATTAAAAAAAATCTTAAGCGCTGTTATCGGTCGATTATCTTGAAAACCAGTGATGGGGTATTTTGAGTTTTTTGGAGGATTATCAAGATTGATGTATTTTGAGTAAAATTGGAAAGTTTCAAGTGCGTTGCAGTTGTTTTTATAATTTTTTTTTCACTCGGAAGAAGTGCAAATTAAAAAAAATCTTAAGCGCTGTTCTCGGTCGATTATCTTGAAAACCAGTGATGGGGTGTTTTGAGTTTTTTGGGGATTATTAAGATTAATGTATTTTGAGTAAATTTGGAAAGTTTCAAGTGTGTTGCAGTTGTTTTTATAATTTTTTTTTCCACTCGGAAGAAGTGCAAATTAAAAAAATCTAAAGTGCTGTTATCGGTCGATTATCTTGAAAACCTGTGATGGGGTATTTTGAGTTTTTTTGGGGATTATCAAGATTGATGTATTTTGAGTAAACTTGGAAAGTTTCAAGTGTGTTGCAGTTGTTTTTATAATTTTTTTTTCACTCGGAAGAAGTGCGAATTAAAAAAAAATCTTAAGCGCTGTTATCGGTCGATTATCTTGAAAACCAGTGATGGGGTATTTTGAGTTTTTTTGGAGGATTATCAAGATTAATGTATTTTGAGTAAATTTGGAAAGTTTCAAGTGTGTTGCAGTTGTTTTTATAAAAAATTTTCACTCGGATGAAATGGAAATTAAAAAAAAATCTTAAGCGCTGTTGACGGTCGATTATCTTGAAAACCTGTGATGGGGTATTTTGAGTTTTTTTGGGGATTATTAAGATTGATGTATTTTGAGTAAATTTGGAAAGTTTCAAGTGTGTTGCAGTTGTTTTTATAAAAAATTTTCACTCGGATGAAATGGAAATTAAAAAAAAATCTTAAGCGCTGTTGACGGTCGATTATCTTGAAAACCTGTGATGGGGTATTTTGAGTTTTTTTTGGGGATTATTAAGATTAATGTATTTTGAGTAAGTTTTGAAAGTTTCAAGTGTGTTGCAGTTGTTTTCATAATTTTTTTTTTCACTCGGAAGAAGTGCAAATTAAGAGGAAGTTAAACAGACCCTAAAATGAATGCGAAAAAACGTTGGTGCGCACACGTGTCCACCAATTAGAAGATCCGCTTCCAAAGCCTACTACCACTACTTCCCATACAGATCCACGTCCAGAGACAATCCATCCACCTGATTCCATGCATAATGAACAGTTATTATACCACACAATGGCCATTATCCGTATACACCTTGCATCTCGGTGTTTACAGATGGCTAGCCTAGCATGCGAGGCGTTCCTTCTATTAATTTCAACCGGGTATACAATCAGCAATAAAAAAAAACGCACAATGATTAATTATTAATTAGAAGAAGAGTTTTAAATAAACACAATTCACGGTGTTTCAACAATAAAATCAATCGTGGTCGCCTATGAATTGACATGCGAATGTCTCTGATTAAACATTCGTAACTGTCATTCAGACAGATAATGTCAATAAATCATCTTCTCCTGCAGTAACATCACTCGTGTTTGTTCCATTGTCACCAACATTTATTTATCTTGTGTAAACACGTCTTTTGATAATAAACCATTATTACATACGAAATCCGTAAGTGTAGTGAATTTTCAAAATGTATACTGTTTAACACATGATTCCCACGGATACCTTTCGGATCCACCACACTTTTTGTGATAATTCCCATCAATCGTGTCTCGGAAAATTTCTGTAATTATCAAAATGGAAACGCATGGGATGCGTGGCCACAATAAATATATAATTTGCTTCTTCGTAAAAAGCTCTCCGCAAATTGTAACCGTGGTCTCTCCGATGATTGAGGCTCCGCCGTGTAATTTCTTACTGCAGCCATTGCATTATGTACTTGGCTGTGTATTCATTAGGTAAATGCGATTCTAAGTAATGTGGGAGAGGGCGAAGAAGAAAAAGCGTTGAGTCTGCGGATTACATTCATGCTCATGTTTCCGCGATGATAAGACTTCACGTGGAGGTATTTGCATATGTTTCAACTTTAATTAGTTATTAATTTTATCTGTAGCTGATGGCCATTGTAGTTAATATGTATACAGGGTGTCCACAGATTCACTCTCAACATGGGGATCTCCGTTATTATAAGAGATAGAGATTTGGTTAAATGGGATGAAATACTCCTTAGCTAAAATTGTACTAAACTCCATAAAAAAAGTTTTGATATTTTACGTACTTCATGTGATATCGAGAAAAAAGTGAATTTTTTATTTTTTTTATTTTCTGTTATAGCTCATTTATTTTCGAATTTACTTTGTATGTTCTTAAGGCACTTTTTTAATAGGAATCTCGTAGAGTACTCAGATTTTCGAAAACTGTTATCATATATGAGTTACAGGGGTCAACTTCGATTTTTCTTATGGAGGACATAGTTGGCTATGACACCATCGAGAAGAGATTTTTTTTCGCTTTTCAGAAATGTATAATTTGTTACGTCTAGTATGAAATCTAATGGTAAAAGCAACAAAAGAGGTTATTTTAGAACTGACAGGTTGACATTTTAAGTCTCTGAAAACAAAGGAAAAAATCAGATTTTTTTTAGAAAACAAAAAAGATTTGAATTATCATGTATGCGGTAAAGATATTCTTGTTTTCAAAATCTGGAGATCAGAAATTTTCTATATATAAAAAAAAATAGATTTGAATTATCGTGTATGTAGTCAAAATATTCTTGTTGATTAAAAACAAAATTAAGCTATATATCCGTGGGAGTGGTACTGTTTCCATCGACTTTTCACACACCGTAAACCCATGACGCCAGTTGTTTATCTTTTCCATTACATCACGAAATTTGCATATCCACGTAATAAATCGAGACAGAAATGGTTCTCGAATCGGTGCATTGTTTATGCCGGGCGGGCGTGGAGGCGTATTGAAATGCCGACCGCCCCCGTGGCACTAAAAAGGTTAATCCATGATCCGATTCTGTCACACACTCGTGATAACGTCAAAAGATTAGAAAAGGAAACTGTTATTACATCTACTTTTTTTGACACATAAAGGGTGTGAATTTAACAATAGATTAAAAATTAATATCTCTCAGATAAGGAGAGGATAAAGAAAAAAAAGTGAACCATACAATTAGGAAAAATCTAAACTAGTACCACGAAAAAATTTTTTCGCCCCAATCAAAAAATGGCAATGTTTTTTTTTAGGTTTGCAACGTAACCTATGAAAAATTCGTATTCTTATTGTTAATACGGATAGTTTCATAATGGAAAGTCAAAAAACTATTACTGGCACCCTTTCCACCGCCAAAAAAATTTGTCACTCGCAGAAATCGTACCTGGCGCTATAAATGTCGATTTTTGAAAAACTTTGCAATTGGCTATAACTAATATATATTTTTTAATATCATCACTAATAACTGACATTGATAGTCAAAAGTCGAAAAAACGTTACAGGCACCTCTTTCACCCCCTAAAAAATAATTTCTTTCGTCACTCGCAGAAATTCGTACCAGGCGTCATAATTGTCGATTTTTGACGAAGTTTGCAATGGGCTACAACAAAATATTTTTTTTTGTTCTTATCACTAATAAGTAGACGTTAATAATCAAAAGTCAAAAAATCGTTACGGGCACCCCTTCCACCCCCAAAAAAATAATTTCTTTCGTCACTCGCAGAAATTCATACCTGGCGCCATAATTGTCGATTTTTGACAAAGTTTGCAATCGGCTATAACAAAATATTTCTTTTGTTCTTATCACTAATAAGTAGACGTTAATAATCAAAAGTCAAAAAATCGTTACGGGCACCCCTTCCACCCCCAAAAAAATAATTTCTTTCGTCACTCGCAGAAATTCATACCTGGCGCCATAATTGTCGATTTTTGACAAAGTTTGCAATCGGCTATAACAAAATATTTCTTTTGTTCTTATCACTAATAAGTAGACGTTAATAATCAAAAGTAAAAAAATCGTTACGGGCACCCCTTCCACCCCCAAAAAAATAATTTCTTTCGTCACTCGCAGAAATTCATACCTGGCGCCATAATTGTCGATTTTTGACAAAGTTTGCAATCGGCTATAACAAAATATTTCTTTTGTTCTTATCACTAATAAGTAGACGTTAATAATCAAAAGTCAAAAAAACGTTACAGGCACCCCTTCCACCCCCAAAAAAATAATTTCTTTCGTCACTCGCAGAAATTCATACCTGGCGCCATAATTGTCGATTTGTGACAAAGTTTGCAATCGGCTATAACTAAATATTTTTTTTGTTCTTATCGCTAATAAGTAGACGTTAATAATCAAAAGTCAAAAAAACGTTACGAGCACCTATTCCACCCCCTAAAAAAAAAATTCTTTCATCACTCGCAGAAACCCACACATGGCGCTATAAATGCCGACTTTTTGAAAATTTTGCAATCGGTCATAACTGCATAATCTTTTTCGTGTTTATACAAAACCAAACTTATTATTTTGTAAATTTTCTGCCGAAGAAGGCCTTAAACGTAAACTAGTCCAGAAAATAAAATTTTAAAATCAGGAAGTACAATATACTTTTCTGTATCAATAAACCGTATTATTGTTTATTATTAATTAAGCAAACTAACAGTTGAATGTATCTACGATTCTCTGTCAAAATTACACTATGATTTTATTGGCTGGTTAAAAGATCGATGAAGAGTTAATCACATTTATGCAGAGCAATGCAAAAGTACTTTCATTGTTCGGGAAAAATAATCGTAAGCTCAACAAGTGTAACAACGGCCTCACCTGTCTCGCCGGAAGTGAGTTGGGCAGGTAACCGGAAACGAGGCACATCACATGCCGCAAATAAGGCACATACATCACGTTCTTCATTATCCTCGGCACCGAAATGTTGGTTATTAAAGCACCGGAACGTATCGCGATTTACAGTAATGATTGTATATCGTGGTCTTAAAAAAATAACTTAAGATTCTGGTTTATTAAAAATACAACATTTCTGATTAGAACTGGTAAGTTCAAGCAAGTGATAATTTCTTTAGAATTTCTCTAATCTCCAGATGCACATTTCGTTAACTCAAATTCAACTTTTGAGTGCCGCCATTTTGTTTCCAGGTAAGATACGTGAATAATTTTATAGGATATCAAAAATACAACATTTCTGATTAGAACTAGAAAGTTTAAAGCTAATTCCGCGAGTGATAATTTCTTTAGAATTTTTCTAATCTCCAGATGCAAATTTCGTTTACTCAAATTCAACTTTTGAGTGCCGCCATTTTGTTTCCAGATAAGATACGTGAATAATTTTATAGGATATCAAAAATACAACATTTCTGATAAGAACTGGAAAGTTTAAAGCTAATTCCGCGAGTGATAATTTCTTTAGAATTTTTCTAATCTTCAGATGCAAATTTCGTTAACTCAAATTCAAGTTTTGAGTGCCGCCATTTTGTTTCCATCTAAGATACGTGAATAACTTTATAGGATATCAAAAATACAACATTTCTCATTAGAACTGGAAAGCTTAAAGCTAATTCCGCAAGTGATAATTTCTTTAGAATTTTTTTAAGCTCAAGATGCAAATTTCATTCATTCCATGTAAAGTTTCGACTGCCGCCATTTTGTTTCCAGTTTGGGGATGTCAATTCTTTTATAGTATGTCAAAAATATATTATTTTTAAGTGGATTTAGAAATTTTGAAGGCAATCCCGCAAGTAGGTTTTTTTAAAGAATTTTAGTAATCGCGAGATGCATATTTAATTTTTTTTCAATTCAAGTTTAGAGTGTCGCCATTTTGTTTCAAGTGCAGGGATGTCATTTATTTTACAGTGTGTTAAAAATATATTATTTCTAAGCGGATTTAGAAATTTTGAAGGCAGTTCCGCAAGTTGTTCTTTTTTAAGAATTTTAGTAATCGCGAGATGCATATTTCGTTTTTTCTTAATTCAAGTTTAGAGTGTCGCCATTTTGTTTCCAGTTCGGGGTTGACAATTCTTTTACAGTATGTCAAAATTATATTATTTCTAAGTGGATTTATGAAATTATGTACGCAATTCCACAAGTTGGATTTTTTTTAGAATTTTAATAATCGCGAGATGCACATTTCGTTTTTTTTTTTAATTCAAGTTTAGAGTGTCGCCATTTTGTTTCCAGTTCAGAGATGTCAATTCTTTTACAGTGTGTCAAAAATATATTATTTTTAAGTGAATTTGGAAATTTTTAAGGCAATCCCGCAAGAAAGAAAATTTTTAGAATTTTGGTAATCGCGAGATGCATATTTCGTTCTTTCTTCAATTCAAGTTTAGAGTGTCGCCATTTTGTTTCCAGTGCAGGGATGTCATTTATTTTATAGTGTGTCAAAAATATATTATTTCTAAGCGGATTTAGAAATTTTGAAGACAATTCCGCAAGTTGGAATTTTTTTTAAATTTTAGTAATCGCGAGATGCACCTTTCGTTTTTTTTCAATTCATGTTTAGAGTGTCGCCATTTTGTTTACAGTGCAGGGATGTCATTTATTTTACAGTGTATCAAAAATATATTATTTCTAAGCGGATTTAGAAATTTTGAAGGCAATTCCGCAAGTTGGAATTTTTCTAGAATTTTAGTAATCGCAAGATGCACATTTCGTTTTTTTTTAAATTCAGGTTTAGACTGCCGCCATTTTGTTTCGAGTGTAGGGGTGTCATTTATTTTACAGTGTGTCAAAAATATATTATTTCTAAGCGGATTTAGAAATTTTGAAGGCAATTCCGCAAACTGGATTTTTTTTTAAATTTCAATAATCGCGAGATGCACATTTCGTTTTTTTACTTAATTCAAGTTTAGAGTGTCGCCATTTTGTTTACGGTGCAGGGATGTCATTTATTTTACAGTGTATCAAAAATATATTATTTCTAAGCGGATTTGGAAATTTTGAAGGCAATCCCGCAAGCTGGATTTTTTTTTAGAATTTTAATAATCGCGAGATGCACATTTCGTTTTTTTTTTTTCTTAATTCAAATTTAGAGTGTCGCCATTTTGTTACCTTTTCGGGGATGTCAATTCTTTTACAGTATGTCAAAAATATATTGTTTCTAAGTGGATTAAGAAATTTTGAAGGCAATTCCGCAAGCTGGATTTTTTTTAGAATTTTAGTAATCGCGAGATGCACATTTCGTTTTTTTAAATTAAAGTTTCGAGTGTCGCCATTTTGTTTCCAGTGCAGGGATGTCATTTATTTTACAGTGTATCAAAAATATATTATTTCTAAGCGGATTTGGAAATTTTGAAGGCAATCCTGCAAGAAAGAATATTTTTAGAATTTTAGTAATCGCGAGACGCATATTTCGTTTTTTTGTAAATTCAAGTTTAGAGTGTCGCCATTTTGTTTTCACTGCGGGGATTACAATTCTTTTACAGTATGTCAAAAATATATTATTTCTAAGCGGATTTAGAAATTTTGAAGGCAATTCCGCAAGTTGTTCTTTTTTTAAGAATTTTAGTAATCGCGAGATGCATATTTCGTTTTTTCTTAATTCAAGTTTAGAGTGTCGCCATTTTGTTTCGAGTGCAGGGATGTCATTTATTTTACAGTGTGTCAAAAATATATCATTTCTAAGTAGATTTGGAAATTTTGTAGGCAATTCCATAAGAAAGAATATTTTTAAAATTTTAGTAATCGCGAGATGCATATTTCGTTTTTTTTCAATTCAAGTTTAGAGTGTCGCCATTTTGTTTCGAGTGCAGGGATGTCATTTATTTTACAGTGTGTCAAAAATATATTATTTCTAAGTAGATTTAGAAATTTTGAAGGCAATTCCGCAAGTTGGAATTTTTTTAGAATTTTAGTAATCGCGAGATGCACATTTCGTTTTTTTTTAAATTCAAATTTAGAGTGTCGCCATTTTGTTTCCAGTGCAGGGATGGTATTTATTTTACAGTGTGTCAAAAATATATTATTTCTAAGTAGATTTAGAAATTTTGAAGGCAATTCCGCAAGTTGGAATTTTTTTAGAATTTTAGTAATCGCGAGATGCAGATTTCGTTTTTTTTTAAATTCAAATTTAGAGTGTCGCCATTTTGTTTCCAGTGCAGGGATGGTATTTATTTTACAGTGTATCAAAAATATATTATTTCTAAGTAGATTTAGAAACTTTGAAGGGAATTCCGCAAGTTGGTTTTTTTTTAGAATTTTAATAATCGCGAGATGCACATTTCGTTTTTCTTTCAATTCAAGTTTAGAGTGGCGCCATTTTGTTTCCTTTTCGGGGATGTCAATTCTTTTACAGTATGTCAAAAATATATTATTTCTAAGCGGATTTGGAAATTTTGAAGGCAATCCCGCAAGAAAGAATATTTTTAGAATTTTAGTAATCGCGAGATGCATATTTCGTTTCTTTTTTCAAATCAAGTTTTGAGTGTCGCCATTTTGTTTCCTGCCAAAATGCGTCAATAATTTTACGGTTTTCCAAAAATACAATATTTCTGATCAGTACTGGAAAGTTTAAAGCTAATTCGGCAAGTGATTATTGTTTTACAATTTTTCCAATCTTTAGATGCAAATTTCGTTCACTTTAAAATTTCGAAGAAAAATCTTTTTTTTTTTTTTTTGAAATCGCAGCCTTTAAGATTGTAAATAAAGACGACCGAAGATTTCTCTTCTATAATCCCCCCATATTTCCTGGTCGGTTCGGCACAATGCGGAATCCTCGATATACTTTCTAATAACAAATAAAAGAATTATGGATTCATCGGGCCGCCCAAAGATGGTGTTGCATCACCGGAGCTCACTTTTACTCGATTCTTCGAAGCACGGCTTATAATAAATGCACTTTCGTTCGTGAATAATTAAGCGATCCCAGTCGAAGACCAAATGGTAATGCGAAGATAATCAGCGGCGTCCGCTAATGGCGAATTCATGTCGTGCATAAGCGTGTTGTTATCTATGCAAAATGATAGTCGAGGAATTTAAATTGTTTACACAGTTTTTTTTTATCGAAAGGAAAAAAAAGAACGGGTCACCCCTTCTAACTTTTGATCAAAAATTGGCTTTGAAATGATTTCCCGAAGAAACCACTGGTTTCTATACATCACTGGAAAGATCGCTTCAAGACGCTTCAGAAAATGTACTTTCGCAAAAACAATTGTCGATTTGAAGCCCGTGACGCGTCAGCAAAGAAAACTCGAAAATGGAAAAAATCGAAAAAATCAACTTTTTTAATAATCATCGTAGACCCTTATGTTATACCTTTTTCTTCATCAGAAGAACGAGCTAAATCGATTGGTGTTAAAAAATTTCATCTAGGAAAAAATGCAAAAAAAATTGGTCACCATGAACAAATTTTTTTAAAAGTTCTCAATCATATTTACTATTGCAGATAAAACTTTTCGCGTTGTAGATTATCTGTTAAAAACTCAATAAAGCGAAGCTCGATGGTCTAGAACGGATGATAATAAAGAGAGGCCCTTCGCGTGCTTTCACTCAGATCGGTGTTAAGTGCGACCGTAAACGGCTTAATATATGGCGCCTTTTATTTCTTCTCGCATGTGAATCACGACCACTTCTTCTTCGGCTATCGTTTGGCACAATCTGTCTGTACATGGACGGGAAGACCGAAAGGAATTAATAATAATGCCGAGTGCAAATTGATTGCGGCAATAAATTCTAAAGGGGCAGAAATCACTTTTGCTCTTGGAGCCATTGTGCCGGATAAGTGCCTCGTAAAGGTTACCAATTGTAACACACGGTGTCTAAAATGGGAAGGTGTAAAGTTTGCCATTGGGATTGTTAAATGTGTTTTATTGCCCTTTTTCTCTTCCTCGCGTCAATCTCGAGGTCGGATCGGATTTGTTGCAAATACTTAATCAACTTCGTCTTTGATATAAATAACGAATAATATTGATTAATATTGCAAGAGAAAGTAAAATCCATACAAATTAATAAAAATGATATTTGGAAACGCAGAATACCATACTCTTCGTAATCTACAACAAAACTTTTAAAGATTTTATAATTATTAATAAATAAAAAATATCTATTTTCTTGCTTTTTGTCATAATTCCTGACCTCTACTTAGAGCTATAAGACTTGTTCGCGAAGACCACCCACGCTTCGTCAGTTTCTCATTATCCTCGTACATATTCGGCGTTAAAATCTGGAATTGCATCTGGATGAGATCATTAAGCTACGTGACATCATTCCACTCCAACCATTGAATTATTAATTCTGGTTATTAACATTTGATATACCTGAGGCGCCCACTAAATTAAACACCGCGAAGAGACTGTTAATAATTCATCACTCGGCAGTGGATACTAAATAAAGATCTTGCTGACTACACCAGCTCTGATTTATCTTGAGATCTTCGAGTTCACGGCTAAAAAAAGGTCATTTGGATTGATATCTGTAAATTATTCTATGCAGTGACGGTTTGCGGGTTTTTTTCTGGTACGGCCGAGGAACAAGGTGCGGTCACGCAGCCATCCGTCTCTGCAACTGATCCTACCTATCTGTATTGCCACCCTTGTTACCTCGGCCGTACCAGAAAAAACCCCGCGAACCGTCACTGATTCTATAGCATCTTTACTTAAGCTGAATGATTTGGTACCTTACTCAATAGTTTCTGCAAAATATTTACCGAGATATTTGCAAAAAACTGTTTTGAATTAAAAACAAGGGTTTGCCATGAAATCATAATGGCCGATTTTTCATTTTGTTCTAAAAAGTGACGGTAGATGTCGCATTACGATTTACAACCGGCCGTGTATTCTACATAAGAAAAAGTATTTATAAGTAAATTGTTCAACTCAGTTACTATTTTAAAAGTGTACGTGATTTGTTCAGTGTTGAAATTACGGAGGAGGCAATACCCATCAAAAGTACTGTTCAACGAGTATAAAAATAACGTAAGTAGATCGATATTATAAAATAATTAAGTGAGCCAATTGTAACACATTTCAAATTTAAAGTAGAGTAGTAATTATTCGTTGAATAGTACTTTTGCAAGTTATTACCTTCTCCGGAAATTATTTCTTGTGTAGAAAGTGTTAATCGTTATGCGACATCTAACGTCACTTTTTAGAACAAAATCAAATATCGGCCATTATGATTTCATGGCAAACCTTTGTTTTTAATTCAAAATAGTTGTAAAGTTTTTTGCAGATATCTCGGTGAATACTCCGCAGAAACTATTGAGTAAGGTACCAAATCATTCTGCTTAAAAAGTTTTAAAAATAATGTACGAAGACCGATACTGTCAAATAATTAAGGGAGCCAATATTATTACATTTTTAATTTTACATGTAAATCCATAGGGCCCGCTTTGCAATTCAACACTCTGTGAAGATATGTGGTAAGTAAAACACGTGTGTTGAGAATTTTCACAATTTTTTAATGTCGAAACACTGCGACACAGTGGCTTCATCAGGCAGATGATTAATGGTAAGACTCTGTGAAGAATTCTCCAAAGCAAGTAATATTGCTACCAAACATCATTTTGGCTCATAATGTTTGTTGTACTCGCTTGAGTACAATGGGAAGTACTGAGTTAAAAAATCTTTCCTAACAAATTCCTAAAACCAAACCCACTGACAAAGAATCAGGGCAGTAGTACCAATGCCACGGTGCGATAAAAATGAGAATAAAAAAGTTTAAATGTCAACTGCAATGTCACGCCCATGCATGCCCCAACACGAGTCCAAGTAATAGCTGCCACGATTTAGAAGAGGAAAAAGAAAAACAGTTCAATTAGACTTAATGGAGTGGGCGTGAACGAAATTTCTCAATCTATAACAATAATGACAGAATAAAGTCCGCGCAAGAACCGATCGGAGCAGCCTGTGTAAATTATTCCTAATGATGTCTATATTCGTCTTACTTTCTAAAAACGACTCATTCGGATAAATTGCACGGAGAGCGGACACGGTCATGTCTCCGAGACGATTATGATAATCACGATAATGTCCTCCGTTAAACGTCCGATGCAGGCAGTAATTGTTCTTCCTATAGGCAATAAACCAATCGGACGAGATGAGTCAATAAACCAAACAGAAAAGGTAAAACTAAACAACAATATGCTACAGGCTCAAAACTGTACAAATTATGGATCAAAACCTAAATAATTTTGGAGATATTCAAACGAGAAGCTGGTTGACATTAACCGTTTTCCGCCGGTTGAAAAAATATAAAAACAAATGCTGCAGACTCAAAACTTTACAAATTTGCTCAAAATTGATTCTGCTTTATCATACAATCAAAACTTAAAAACACCCCTTCAATAAATTTGAAGATATTCAAACGAGAAAATAGTTTATAATCATCCTGACTTTAATCGCTTTGCGACGGTTTAAAAAAATACAAAAACAAATGCTACAGACTCAAAATTTTACAAATTTGCCCAAAATTGATTCTGCTTTACCATACGATTAAAACCTAAAATCACCCCTTCAATAAATTTGGAGATATTCAAACGAGAAAATAGTTTATAGTCATCTTGGCGTTAATCGCTTTCCGACGGTTTAAAAAATATAAAAACAAATGCTACAGACTCAAAACTTTACAAATTTGCTCAAAATTAATTCTGCTTTATCATACGATCAAAACCTAAAAACACCCCTTCAATAATTTTGGAGATATACAAACGAGAAAATAGTTTATAGTCATCCTGACTTTAATCGCTCTCCGACGGTTTAAAAAAATACAAAAACAAATGCTGCAGACTCAAAATTTTACAAATTTGCTCAAAATGGATTCTGCTTTATCATACGATCAAAACCTAAAAACGTCCCTTCAATAATTTTGGGAGATATTTAAACGAGAAAATAGTTTACACTCCTCATCCTGACTTTAATCGCTTTGCGACGGTTTAAAAAATATAAAAGCAAATGCTACAGACTCAAAACTTTACAAATTTGCTCAAAATTGATTCTACTTTAACATACGATCAAAACCTAAAAACACCCCTTCAATAAATTTGAAGATATTCAAACGAGAAAATAGTTTATGATCATCCTGACTTTAATCGCTTTGCGACGGTTTAAAAAATACAAAAACAAATGCTGCAGACTCAAAACTTTACAAATTTGCCCAAAATTGATTCTGCTTCATCATACGATCAAAACCTAAAAACACGCCTTCAATAAATTTGAAGATATTCAAACGAGAAAATAGTTTATGATCATCCTGACTTTAATCGCTTTGCGACGGTTTAAAAAAATACAAAAACAAATGCTGCAGACTCAAAACTTTACAAATTTGCCCAAAATTGATTCTGCTTCACCATACGATCAAAACCTAAAAACACGCCTTCAATAATTTTGGAGATATTCAAACGAGAAAATAGTTTATAGTCATCCGACTTTAATCGCTTTGCGACGGTTTAAAAAAATACAAAAACAAACGCTACAGACTCAAAACTTTGCAAATTTGCGCAAAATTGATTCTGCTTCATCATACCATCAAAACCTAAAAACACCCCTTCGATAATTTTGGAGATATTCAAACGAGAAAATAGTTTATGGTCATCCTGGCGTTAATCGCTTTCCGACGGTTTAAAAAATATAAAAACAAATGCTACAGACTCAAAACTTTACAAATCTGCTCAAAATTGATTCTGCTTTATCATACGATCAAAACCTAAAAACACCCCTTAAATAAATTTAGAAATAATAAAACGAGAAAGTGGCTTAAGTTGGTCACTTTTCTCACCCACTCTCTTGTTAGAATGTAAACAACATTACAGCGACATCTACCGTCTAAACCGTTGCACTAACGCAGACTAAAAAGAGGATACAAGTAAATAAACTAAACAAAAAAACAAAAAACATTAAGGCGACATCTATTGTCTTAAGCGTTACACTAATTTTTCTAGTTGACTGAATTTATCCACCGAGGTTTCTTCTTAGAATAGAATAGTTATTATGGCGACATCTAGTGTCTTAAGCGTTACACTAATATGGCGTTATTATGGCGACATCTACTGTCTAAAACGTTGAACTAATTTCTCTAATTTGCGAGAATGTGTTTTACTAGGATAAAAACACCATTATGGCGACATCTACTGTCTGCACTAATTTCCCAAATTTCCGATCAAGTGGAGTTATCCAACGAGTCTTTTATAATTTACAGTGAATAATCAAATTGTATAGAATTGAAATTGATGAATATTAGAACACCATTAAGGCGACATCTAGTGTCTAAAAAGTTGCACTAATTTCTCTAATTTGCGAGAATGTGTTTTACTAGGATAAAAACACCATTGTGGCGACATCTACTGTCTAATATGTAGCACTAATTTCCAAAAAAAAAAATGGAATTATCCACAGTCTTCATAATTTATAGTGAATAATCATCAATCTGTACAGAATTGAAGTGTATGATTGTTGAAACACAATTAAGGCGACATCTAGTGGCTAAAACGTTGAACTAATCTCTCTAAATGTCTGTGCGTGTTTTCTTAGGACAAAAACACCATTATGGGGCCATCTAGTGTCTCATTTCCGGAATTATGTGGAATTATTCTACAGTGAATAATATCGAACTGCGTAGAATTGAAGTTCTGTGTGATTGTTAAAATAATAACGATATAATAAAGGGAAACTGCACGTCGGGCGTTGTGGAACAAGTGAACTTTCAACCTTTAAGCTCTTTTACTTTATGTGTTACACTCGTGATCCGAGGATTTTTGCACGTGTTTTCTCAGATGCACGTGATGTAACATTTTCACATAACAAGGAAGTTTTACACTTTCTTAGTTATTAAAAAAAACGGCAAAATTCACAGGGATAGAGTTAAATGGTAATTTTTTTTTTAAATATCAAATTTGACCATCAATGCCAATGGAAAAAAAATAATATGGATATCATGTAAAGGTATGAAAAGGGGTATTGATAAAATAAGGCACTAAAAAAATATTTTATCAATACCAAACATTACAAAATGTTTCAAAATATGTGAAATGGTAGTACCCATTATTTGGTATGGTTTCTGTTGCTTAAATGCAAACCGTGATGGAATGAGTACTATGTTGTATAGGACGGTAGGGTGTTGAAAAATCCAAGTTTCCTCACTCCAAATTCGAAGTGTGAAAATGAAAAATGCATTCGACAATTTCAAAAATTGTAAAAAATTTATCAAACGAGGAATTTGCTTGAAAAGTTCAAGATCCACAGAAAAACAATCAATTTTTGATTTCCCGCTAAAACAATTGCCTCATCCTAGGCAGAAACAAAGTTACAACCATTCAAATTCAAAGTGTGAACACAAAAAAATGTTTTCGGCGATTTAAAAAATTGTAAAAAATTAATCAAACGAGGAATTTGCTTCAAAAGCTCAAGATCCACAGAAAAACAATCAATTTTTGATTTCCCGCTAAAACAATCGCCTCATCCTAGGCAGAAACAAAGTTACAACCATTCAAATTCAAAGTGTGAACACAAAAAAATGTTTTCGGCGATTTAAAAAATTGTAAAAAATTAATCGAACTAGGAATTTGCTCGAAACGCTCAAGATCTACAGAAAAACAATCAATTTTTGATTTCCCGCTAAAACAATTGCCTCATCCTAGGCAGAAACAAAGTTACAACCATTCAAATTCAAAGTGTGAACACAAAAAAATGTTTTTGGCGATTTAAAAAATTGTAAAAAATTAATCAAACTAGGAATTTGCTTCAAAAACTCAAGATCCACAGAAAAACAATCAATTTTTGATTTCCCGCTAAAACAATTGCCTCATCCTAGGCAGAAACAAAGTTGCAACCATTCAAATTCAAAGTGTGAACACAAAAAAATATTTTCGGCGATTCAAAAAAAATGTAAAAAATTAATCAAACGAGGAATTTGCTCGAAACGCTCAAGATCTACAGAAAAACAATCAATTTTTGATTTCCCGCTAAAACAATTGCCTCATCCTAGGCAGAAACAAAGTTGCAACCATTCAAATTCAAAGTGTGAATACAAAAAAATGTTTTCGGCGATTCAAAAAAAATGTAAAAAATTAATCAAACGAGGAATTTGCTCGAAACGCTCAAGATCTACAGAAAAACAATCAATTTTTGATTTCCCGCTAAAACAATTGCCTCATCCTAGGCAGAAACAAAGTTGCAACCATTCAAATTCAAAGTGTGAATACAAAAAAATGTTTTCGGCGATTCAAAAAAAATGTAAAAAATTAATCAAACGAGGAATTTGCTCGAAACGCTCAAGATCTACAGAAAAACAATCAATTTTTGATTTCCCGCTAAAACAATTGCCTCATCCTAGGCAGAAACAAAGTTGCAACCATTCAAATTCAAAGTGTGAATACAAAAAAATGTTTTCGGCGATTCAAAAAAAATGTAAAAAATTAATCAAACGAGGAATTTGCTCGAAACGCTCAAGATCTACAGAAAAACAATCAATTTTTGATTTGCCGCTAAAACAATTGCATCATCCTAGGCAGAAACAAAGTTGCAACCATTCAAATTTAAAGTGCGAACACAAAAAAATGTTTTCGGCGATTTAGAAAATTGTAAAAAATTCATCAAACGAGGAATTTGCTCGAAAAGCTTAAGATCTACAGAAAAACAATCAATTTTTGATTTCCCGCTAAAACAATTGCCTCATCCTAGGCAGAAACAAAGTTACAACCATTCAAATTCAAAGTGTGAACACAAAAAAATGTTTTCGGCGATTTAAAAAATTGTAAAAAATTAATCGAACTAGGAATTTGCTCGAAACGCTCAAGATCTACAGAAAAACAATCAATTTTTGATTTCCCGCTAAAACAATTGCCTCATCCTAGGCAGAAACAAAGTTACAACCATTCAAATTCAAAGTGTGGACACAAAAAAATGTTTTCGGTGATTTAAAAAATTGTAAAAAATTAATCAAACTAGGAATTTGCTTCAAAAACTCAAGATCCACAGAAAAACAATCAATTTTTGATTTCCCGCTAAAACAATTGCCTCATCCTAGGCAGAAACAAAGTTGCAACCATTCAAATTCAAAGTGTGAACACAAAAAAATATTTTCGGCGATTCAAAAAAAATGTAAAAAATTAATCAAACGAGGAATTTGCTCGAAACGCTCAAGATCTACAGAAAAACAATCAATTTTTGATTTCCCGCTAAAACAATTGCCTCATCCTAGGCAGAAACAAAGTTGCAACCATTCAAATTCAAAGTGTGAATACAAAAAAATGTTTTCGGCGATTCAAAAAAAATGTAAAAAATTAATCAAACGAGGAATTTGCTCGAAACGCTCAAGATCTACAGAAAAACAATCAATTTTTGATTTGCCGCTAAAACAATTGCATCATCCTAGGCAGAAACAAAGTTGCAACCATTCAAATTTAAAGTGCGAACACAAAAAAATGTTTTCGGCGATTTAGAAAATTGTAAAAAATTCATCAAACGAGGAATTTGCTCGAAAAGCTTAAGATCTACAGAAAAACAATCAATTTTTGATTTCCCGCTAAAACAATTGCCTCATCCTAGGCAGAAACAAAGTTACAACCATTCAAATTCAAAGTGTGAACACAAAAAAATGTTTTCGGCGATTTAAAAAAATTGTAAAAAATTAATCAAACGAGGAATTTGCTTCAAAAGCTCAAGATCCACAGAAAAACAATCAATTTTTGATTTCCCGCTAAAACAATCGCCTCATCCTAGGCAGAAACAAAGTTACAACCATTCAAATTCAAAGTGCGAACACAAAAAAATGTTTTCGGCGATTTAAAAAATTGTAAAAAATTAATCAAACGAGGAATTTGCTTCAAAAGCTCAAGATCCACAGAAAAACAATCAATTTTTGATTTCCCGCTAAAACAATCGCCTCATCCTAGGCAGAAACAAAGTTACAACCATTCAAATTCAAAGTGTGAACACAAAAAAATGTTTTCGGCGATTTAAAAAATTGTAAAAAATTAATCAAACTAGGAATAAGTTTCAAAAGCTCAAGATCTACAGAAAAACAATCAATTTTTGATACCCAATTAAAATAATTATTTAATCCTAGGCAGAAACAAAACTACAACCATCTAAAATTAATTAATATAAATACAATACCGAGATTAACAGAATCTACCAAATATCTTATAATTGTTGCTCAAGGTGAGTAAAAATTAAATTTAAAGCTTTATAAGTTGTTTCAGAAATGAAGAAAAAAATATGGGTCATCATATTTGTACATAACTTTGTAATAACTTTGAGTACTTTAATTGCGACAGAAGTTGCGCACTTAAAACCACCATTTTACACCTCGCATTTTAAAACCTTTCAGGCCAAGAAAATAAAATCGTGAAACGTTTCGATTTCTTTTTCCCGGATAACAATTGCTTGTTGTAATTAACTTCTTTCCTGTGTTAAGAGTTAATTTAATTTCGGGGCATTAACATATTCCTAAAAAGGTGAATTCCGCCGGTTGTAAATTGTTGTAAGGAAGGCCGTTATCGGACAATAAAGTACGGGAGTCGTGAGAATGCATCAATCACGATTTCCGAAATGCTCTAAATTAAATTCACCTCCGGAATGGTTCTTTGTGGCGCGGTGCACGTTTCAGCGGACAGAGATAATGGAACTGTGTGTGTGTGTGTGTGTTTCATTGTGCACGTGTCTGTAAACAGCCGATGATGGTGAAATTGGAACAAACGTTATATCCCATTGGAAAAGAAGGAGATGAACGAAACAGATGTTGCTGTAATAATGGTTCTTGGAGATATGTAATAAAAATTTTAAACAAAGGCAGACGAATCATTTGTTGGTGAATTACAATTTGGCAATTCAATATTATGTAAATGCAACAATTTTTAATTAAATAAAACACACTTTTACTTGTTTGATCGAAACTGCAGTCAGTAGTAAATAAACAGTGTGATATTAACTAAGTAAAAGTGTGTTTTATTTAATTAAAAATGTATCACGAAGTAAGTGCCGCCAACCTCAATCAGCAACAATTTTTGTGCTTGATGAAACAAAATTATAATATTTGTTGTATTTGGTTCTCGCATAACTCTTTGCTGCATATGGGATTACCATTTGAACCGCCAAATTCAAGCACTTTCTATTTGACTTGTAGCATTCAGTCACGACCGAATTGATAAATGTTGATGTGTCCATCATACAACTCTTTTAGAATGTCGTAGTTTTCATTCATAAAATCTAAGCATTTTCCAAGGAAAAATTTACCATATCATTGAATGGCACCAATAAACAAATCCCACACACACACACACGATCATTCAAACGAAAACAACAGTATTGCGCAACCCGACAAATCTTATATGGTTTGGCGTGGTCGCAAAAATGCGAATGGGCAGGTGATACATTTGGAAATGTATTCCTTTTTTTCAGCGTTCGCGTCTCGGCTAAACCTTACATTTATTAATAATTCGAGACTCCTTCCCACGGATGGAATACACCACCATATGGTCGTCGAAAATTATGTAAAAAGGTGGCATTTCGCGGTTTAATTAAAACGCTTTTTGTTTTTAAATAATGTGGGATTTAATATCTGGATAATTTATAACATATTTTCCATAATAGAATTTTTTAATCAAGTGGTGCACATTCCACTGACTCAAATTCGAGTTCAGAGTGCTGCCATTTTGTTTACAAGCAAGGTGCGCCAATTATCTTTTGGTTAGTCAAAAATATGTTATTTCTAAGCAAATTTAGAAATTTTGAAGCAAATTCCGCGGGTAGAAATTTTTTTAGAATTTTTTTAATCAGGCGATGCACATTTCACTCACTCAAATTCGAGTTCAGAGTGCTGCCATTTTGTTTACAAGCAAGGTGCGTCAATTATCTTTTGGTAAATCAAAAATATGTTATTTCTAAGCAAATTTAGAAATTTTGAAGCAAATTCCGCGGGTGGTCATTTTTTTAGAATATTAACAAGAATTATTTGTATATAACATAAGACGATTGATGGTTGAAGCGTTAATCTCATGATACATTTTGAAACTTTAAATAAAACAGTTTCTCTGTTACATCACACTTTACTTTTTACTGACTCGAATCACTAAAAATAAAGTGTGATATTAACAAAAAACAAAAACTGTTTTATTTAAAGTAATATAAGATGATTCGATACCGCTGATCTATGAGGCTAACTCTCGTTACCATTTAAATAAATACAATTAATGATGATTTCAATTATCGTTCATATGAATAATAATACTTTTAGAATAACTCGAATGATCATTCAAATGAATAATCGGTTTTCAGATTAATTCGAATAGTAATCATTCGATTACGCCCATGTTAAAATGTATGCTTTATTATTGAGTAACTATTGAGTAGCAAGACAATAAGTTAATTGTTATTTAATCATTGTCAGTATTACTTTTATAAATGCAAGCTGTATTTCGTTCTTATCAAATTAAAAAAAATATAGATTTTACAAGATAACACGGCTAAAGAACCACTGGGTATATAGGGGATGTAAAAGAAACTTTATTTCCGATACCGTCACAATTTTCAATTGGTTATTAAACTTTCCATGTCTTATTAGTACAAATAATCCACATTACCACTTATTTACCATATCCATGTAGACATTAATAAATATATACTTACAGTGTATTTACGAATACGTAATATTTACGTTTGATTCATACAGTGCACAACATAGTAACAAGTAAATTAAATAAACACATTTAAAAAATCAGAGCAAGCGACTTAAGCCACACAAGCGCACGCATTCGCCATCTGCCGGAGTGTAGCCGCAACGTGCTCAGCGCGGGCACGAACCAAAACAAAAAAGCATGCGCGCTCCCTTCTTTTCCACTTAGCCAGTTCAGTTCTTTTAAGCGCTAAATACGTAACGTAAATTATACATTTTACTTCTATAATTACTTTCTTATAGCAAAATTAAAATAATTATTTTATTTTATTTCTTCTTCGATTCTTAAGAGCTAAATACGTAACGTAAATGATATGTTTTACTTCTTTCAATTACTTTCTTATAGCAAAATTAAAATAATTCTTTTTTAATTCTTTTTACAGTTCTTAAGAGCTAAATACGCAACGTAAATGATATATTTTACTTCTTTCAATTACTTTCTTGTTGCAAAATTAAAGAATAAACTTTCTTGTAATTACTTTTTTATTTCAAAATTAAAATAAATTAAGTATTACTTCTTTAATTACATGTTAATTGCAAAATTAAAAAATCGTTCCTCCGCTCGCACACACAACCTCTCCTTCTTACCTTCAGTCCGGTCTGCTTTTTTGCGAGTTTGCGTTGAAAAAAGATCAAAAGATTGGATGAATGAGCAAGGCTCAAAAAAGAAAAATGGGCGTGGTGATTTTTTTTTGCTAGCAGCGTGTACGGAGTGTACCATATTGCAAAATTTTGGGAATGGTTTATTATCTGTTGAATAATTCTTTCGGATTAATCAGAGGCGTATGCTCTTGTATTAATTATGTCTTGATTAACATAAAGCAATTTGAGAAGGTATTTTTAGAACGTTGAACTGTACTGTACGGTGTATGCGAAATTCACCAATATATTAATGAAATAAATAAATAAATAAAAAATTGCATTTTTTTAGTTTCGTACAAAAAAACTTACAAAAACCTGTAATTCAAAATAACATGTGTATAAAAATGTATAGTTCACCGAACAGAAATATAATGAGCTAAAGTAATTATCAGTGCATCAAAATGGACATCTGCATTATTAAAAAAACTTGTAATTTCTGACACAGCACCTTAAGAAAAGATTGGGATTACGAACAACGTTTTTTTTTTAATAAATTTTCGGCATATTGCGATTGTTTCCATTTTTTATTGAATGTGTATATTAAAAAAAACATTTTTTTTACATTACTTCTCAATTTGCTTATCTGCAGATTTAACTATTAAAGATACTTCTCAATTTGCTTAGCTGCAGATTTAACTATTAAAGATACTTCACATTTGACGTGTAAAATTTTTAAGATTTATTTTTACTGCATAGCCTTGATTATCCATTAAAACCATGAAATTTTGTACACCCTGTACACGCAATCATTTATAAAATAAACAATTTCATGCGCTTCAAAAAGAACTGGCTATATTTTTTTTTGTTGTTGTAAGCTGCCAATGAAGAAAACATTTATCGGAATAAAAGAGAGAAATTTTCTTGTGGTATACAAAACGCAACACAAACAAAATAAACGCGTGTGTGTGTGAGTGTAATTTTGTGTGATGTTTTCTGGCGAATTATTTGAGAGAAAAAAAACGGGTATTAAAACCGTCTTACCTGGAAGTGGAGGATGATGGTCCATATCAGTCCCAGGGTGAGTTTCGGATTACCGTCGACGATATCTTCCGATCTGATGTTCACCAGCTTGATGTTCTTGCAGCGGAGGAAGTGCAGGGCGGTGTCGATGTTGTGCAACATGTGGAATCGCATCACACCTCTTTCTCGTGGCTAGAAAAAGAATAATTTATCGTTAATTTATTATTATATAATAAAACATTTTTACTTATAGCAGGCTATTAATAAAAACCGCATGTCTTTTCTTAGTTTAAAAATTCGAAAATAAATGCAGATAAAGTCAAACTTGAACTTTGAATGAGTGGAATACGAATTACATAACTGGTGGATGCGCCGGGCGATAATTAATCACGAATATATCGTTTCGTTAGTCATTTTAAATTAATGTATGGAATCTGGTGTATTAAAAAAATTAAAGTTTTTAATTAAAGACCCATGTACCTCTAAAAAAAAAAAAAAAAAAACTGGTCTTCTTTTGGGAGCGCGAGCGAGTCGAGACGTAATTGCGCGAACGGACGAAAACAGAGCCAAATTTGGCGACACGTGAAGAAATTCATTAATAAATTCGGCGAGTATTTTCATTCACGAGCGGCTACTTATAAGGAGGTGGTTAATTGACCTTGTCCTTCGGAAGATTTCTGCTTTCTTCGCATACGCAATTTTATTGCACAATACTGCAGAATAATTTTGACCGATCGTAAAGTTCTGCAGTCGTGAAAAAAAATATTGAAAAACAATTCTCACGCGGTAAAATTTTGCAAATTTACTCAAAACATATTCTGCTTCACCATTCTGTAAAAATCTTAATACAACCCTTCACAAAATTTCGAAATAATCACCCCCAAAAAGAGCTTGTTTTAGTCACGAGTAGCACGATTTACTTTTTCAGAAAAAAAAAATAGAAAAACAATTACCACGCGCGTGAACTTTTTCAAATTTAGTCACAACATATTACACTTCAACATTCTGCAAAAATCTTAAAACAACCCTTCATTAATTTCGAAATAATCACCCCCAAAAGAGCTTTAGTCACGAGTAGCACGATTTACTTTTTCGAAAAAAAAAAAAATAGAAAAACAATTATCACGCGCGTGAAATTTTTTAAATTTATTCACAACATATTACACTTCACCATTCTGTAAAAATCTTAACACAACCCTTCATTAGATTTAAAAAAAATCATCTCCAAAACGAGCGTGTTTTAGTCAAGAGTAGCACGATTTACTTTTTGGAAAAAAAAAATAGAAAAACAATTACCACGCGTTTGATTTTTTTTAAATTTACTCAAAACGTATTATACTTCACTATTCTGCAAAAATATTAACACACCCCTTCATTAGATTTCGAAATAATCATCCCCAAAAAGAGCTTATTTTAGTAACGAGTAGCACGATTTACTTTTTGGAAAAAAAAGAAAAACAATTACCTCGCGCTTGAAATTTTTCAAATTTACTCTAAACATATTACACGTCAACATTCTGCAAAAATATGAACACAACCCTTCATCAGATTACGAAATAATCACCCTCAGGAAGAGCATGTTTTAGTCAAGTGTAGTACAATTTGTATTTAAAAAAAAAATGGAAAAGTTGTTACTACACGCTTAAAATTTTTCGAATTTACTCAAAACATATTACACTTCGCCATTCTGTAAAAATCTCAATACAACCCTTCATCAGATTTCGAAATAATCGGCCCCTAAAAGAACACGTTTAATCGCGAGTAGCGCAATTTCAACTTCGAAAAAAAAATTGAAAATCAATGACTACGTACTTAAAACCTTCTCAATTTACAAAAAAAATACATTATTCTTCGCGATTCTGTAAAAATCCAAAACCACCTCCGTCTAAAATTAGAGATAATCTCCCAAAAACAGCTGCAGCTTTTTCTAAGTGACAAAAAAAAAATAGGAAAACAATTGCCACGCGCTTGAAATTTTTCAAATTTACTCTAAACATATTACACGTCAACATTCTGCAAAAATATGAACACAACCCTTCATCAGATTACGAAATAACAACCCCAAAAGAGAAGGTTTTACTCACGAGAAGCGCGATTTGCTATTTCGCAAAAAAAAAAATTGAAAAACAATTACTAGAAACATGAAACCTTAATTTACAAAAAAATAATTTTTCTTCACGAATCTGCAAAAATCTTAAAATAACCCATCTCGTAACATAACCTCAAAATTTAAGCGTTTTCGAGACATTTTTTTAGATTTAGTGCTTTAACTTTAAAAATACGTATCTCCGAACAAAAGAAAATCGAAGGGTTGCAATGTTGGCTATAAAAAGCCAACACCCGCAGGTACCCAGTGGTGATTTATTTTTGGAATTATAAAATACAGAGTGTTTAAAATTTCATTCCACATTTTTTAGTCAACTTTAAACCAATAAATCTCGATCTTTGTAAATAGTACACCCTGTATATTTTTACATATTAAGAAGCAGCATTTAATTCTGCATTGATACCGGCATTTCCTATAACTATATTCTTTGGTTTTCGAGATATTAACATATTTGTAAAAATACGACAATATTCTGTGTATCATAAGTTATCAAGCAGGCCTAGGAAACACTTTTAAAAGTCAAACTCAATCCGCTTCTCGTGTCGTCAACGAATGTGGTTTCAACATGATGGCGCACCAGCTCAGAGTTAATTTTGGTGTTTTTTTCACAATACAATAAGATACTATTAAATGGTTGTACTTACAAGTGTTTCGCCAGTTAAAACCTCCAGCAGAGAAATGAGATTGTGGCCGTCCCGTAAATCCTCGAACAGATCCCGTAACTGCCGACCGGTCTGAAAAGATACAAATCTCTGTTAAATGGAGCGAACGGATTTAGATAATCGGATTACGTTTACACACACAAACAGGAAATTCTACGAGACACTAAGCCTTAATAATAAATCTACACTTCTAATCTCGAATTCCCCATCATCATCAATCTATTCTTCATTTTATAGCAATTGCTTCAAATTAGAAGAAAAAAATGCAAAACATTTTCTATCTGGGTAACTTAACTAAACATTAATTTGTGGAAAGTAGGACCCAATTATAGATTTCTTATTTTGAATTGTAAAATGTGTATTTGAAGAAAAAATGAAAAATGGATTTATGATAATTGAGATAAGTGTATTGTACAAATTTCAGTGAGGAAAAAAAAGTTGATATGAAGTGATAGAGTGTGTGATTTAGGGTAAAGTATATATTATGATAACAGATTACAAACTTCCTCCTCACATTACCACGCTTTCAAAACAAACGAAAGACGAGGACGATTTCTAAGTGCTGTGCAAAGAAGGAAATTCTCGACAAACCACACACACACACAGACACAAATACGGAAAAAATCCATATTTGCACATATCCGAGTTTATGTAATTTAAATTCACCTAAAAAATACACTCAAGGTTTATTCTAAATCGCCTACGTGAAAAAATAAAAGCATACGATTAGTGCAAACAAACAAAAAAAAACAAAACATCTGTACGCAGCACTAAGTAAGCGTTACAAATGTGTCAAACAAAATCGGCATGCGAACGCGCGACATTCGGACACGACAGGCTTGACATCTAACAACCAACCACTTTTAGAGAACTTACAGCGGGGGGACAGCAGGGTGAGTTGTTCACAATGACGCACACATGGAGACATGTGTAGGTCTGGAATGACAAGAATGGGCGTTAGATATCAATTCAGGTATATTATGATTTATTCTAGATTTAAATGCGTGAGACAGTTTGTAAATTAAAGATTTTGCAACGCTAATTCATTGAAATAATAATAAAATCAAATTTTCAGATGGAGAAACGTATTTACTGGTGTAGCAAACATTTTTTGTGATGATGAGACAAAATGTGTCGAAACCGGTCTACTTAACAAAAGTAAAATTATAACATAATTCATTAGAATAATAGTAAAATTATTTTTTAGATGGAGAAATATATTTAAAGGTTTAATACATAAGAAAAATTATAATATAATTCATTAGAATAATAATAAAATTATTTTTTTAGATGGGGAAATACCGGGTGTGGCACTTAAGACGCCTCGGACCATAGCTCCTTTACGATAAAAGCTATCGAAAAAAATCTAAGAACAAAGTGGTGCATAGTTACCGTCGCTATGTTTTAAAAATATTTCTAATTATCAGTGGCGTGCCGTACTCCAGTGGCGTACCAAACTTATGTTTTTTTTAAATGGAATGCCCTATTTTTTATTGCAGATTTGGAAAGTGCTCGACGAGTACTTATTTTTTTATCTAACATGTTATACCCTTCACTTTAGCGGTTTCGCTATTATAACCCCTTCTTTCAAAATTGCGCCCCATTTTTGAGATTTTTTTGTAGAGAAACTAATTGACGCCGGCGCCTAAATTTTGAATTGAGGTACAGGTTAAGACCTCGTATACCTTCACATAATTTTTTTTCGGGTAATTTATGGCAAAAAAATAATTTTTGATTGATCTTCGCATGTTGTTATTTTTTCCGAAAATTTCAAATGGCACCCCCCTAAAAAAATTACGGCGTTGTACAGCCAAAACTCTAAATTTTTCATTGGTGTAAAAAAAATTACACATTGCATAACACAATTTCGGAGAAAAAAGGAATTTCATCGCAAATGTCGGGAAACGTTTTCCGTTCCCAAGTGAGAAAACAAATGATTGGTAATTGTCAAAGTAAATTATTAGACGTCAGTAGCAGCCATAAGTCATTTTTGATAAACGTTCTAAAAATGTTCCGAACTCAAGAGGAAATGGTTGACATGATATTTATTCTTGGAGAATGTAACAAGAATTGTTTCTTGGCATCACGAGTGTACGCTGCGAGATATCCGCACAGGGCACATCCAAATGAACGTGCGTTTCAAAAAGTGTTGGAGAGATTTACTACTACGGGAAGTGTGAAACGGCCAAGGAGAGTTAGAAAGAAGGCAGTTATTACCGAAAATAATGAACTGCGGTATATCACCAGAAGTTGCGGTTATGCCTCCAGCAGGAAGGTCGTCATTTCGAACATTTAGTTTAAGTTGTTAAATTTGCTTTATCTGCATTTTTCATATCATGTTGAATAAATAGGTACATACTATTATGTTGACCGTATTTGTGTATTTGTTTTGGTACTTTGACAATTACCAATCTTTTGTTTTCTCATGGCACACTTGGGAACGGAAAACGTTTCCCGACATTTGCGATGAAATTCCTTTTTTCTCCGAAATTTTGTTATGCAATGTGTAATTTTTTTTACACCAATGAAAAATTTAGAGTTTTGGCTGTACAACGCCGTAATTTTTTTAGGGGGGTGCCATTTGAAATTTTCGGAAAAAATGACAACATACGAAGATCAATCAAAAATTATTTTTTTTCCATAAATTACCCGAAAAAAAATTATGTGAAGGTATACGAGGTCTTAACCTGTACCTCAATTCAAAATTTAGGCGCCGGCGTCAATTAGTTTCTCTACAAAAAAATCTCAAAAATGGGGCGCAATTTTGAAAGAAGGGGTTATAATAGCGAAACCGCTAAAGTGAAGGGTATAACATGTTAGATAAAAAATAAGTACTCGTCGAGCACTTTCCAAATCTGCAATAAAAAATAGGGCATTCCATTTAAAAAAACATAAGTTTGGTACGCCACTGGAGTACGGCACGCCACTGATGATTAGAAATATTTTTAAAATATAGCGACGGTAACTATGCACCACTTTGTTCTTAGATTTTTTTCGATAGCTTTTATCGTAAAGGAGCTATGGTCCGAGGCGTCTTAAGTGCCACACCCGGTATATTTACAGGTTTAATACATAAGAAAAATTATAACATAATTCATCAAAATAATAATATTGATTTTTTTTTTGGTAGAGAAATATATTTACAGGTTTAATCAATATGCACAACCATTATTTCCTTCCGATGAGACGAAATACGTTAAAACCGGTCTACCCAACATAACAAAAACATCTTAATCAAACTTTTATGGGGGTAATTAATGGAGAGGTCATCGTCAAGAATTTTTTTTTTGGTCGTTATTTCCGCATCAATCAACGATACTTTATGTCCGTGATGTGAACAAAGGAAACCGATGCTGCATATATTATTCCGGAGCCTTGCAATCTGCAGATAAGGAATTCTTCTATTACGGAACAAATGAATGTGATTAAATTCCATTTTAGAATTAACGACTTTCATACATAAAAGTAAGTATTTTAATGTACATATATTTATTTTCATTACTCTTCTTTGACTTCAAATACATATTTATACGTAATTTTTCTTGATTTCCAATCCAATTTGTCTTTTAGTCGTTTTGAAACATAAAATAAACAAAGAAGCCAAGAATAAAAACCTTATTTTCGGTATGAAACTTAAAAAATTTAAAAAAAGGCGAAATACTGCCTGAATATGTGAATATTCAACGTGTACGTGATTTTTGCAAAATTAAGACCATGAACAAATAACTTATTGAAACAACTACTTCCCTGGCTAGTTAAAAAAAAAATTAAAAAAAAAAAATTAAACCGCGCTCTAGAAACATTCAAAAGAATTAGTTTACTCAACAAATATTTAGAATTTAACTCTAATTTAATTTTGAAAGGAGTCATGATTTTTCTAAAGTTAGATAATTCAAATATTGCACCGTAAATTTAGAAATATAAAAAAAAATCACCACAGATTCTATTTTCTCATTGTTACTTTGTTTATACATTCAAGTCACTTCAAAGAAGTTGCGATCACGTGCCATGCACTATAATTAAGCACAAACATGTTCATTTGGAGAAAATCGTGCCGGACTTTCTCATGATTTAAGGAAATTTACCAGAAGTAGGACTTGTAGGCGTACGACTGGTTGTAAATTACCTTTCGGTGGGCAATTAATTACACTCTACGAGATATTATGGTTCTTTAATTAATACCACCACAGCCTAGTCTAACACAAAAACAAAAACAACCAAGTAAAGAAATCAACACGAGACACATGTTTGCAAAGTGAAGTAAATTTCGGACTGAATATGAAAAATGTATGAAAGTGATTTTACGAAATTTTAAATATGCGAATGGTTCGGTGTTTTTTTCTAATTTGATTATTATTTATCATCTGGTGAAGCAATGCATGGAGAGAAATTTAAATCTGTCGATATCATCCACTTGCCATTTAACCCACCTAGTGGTCTGTGAGACCGGGTGTGTTAAAAAAATTCGAATAACTTTATTCTCCGTTATTCTTTTTTGTTCCCATGTCACCATTGGCGGGTTAAATTTTTCAATTTTCTGAGCAGAAATTGCTAATTTGAAGAAAAGCATCAAGTGTGTGGTTATACAGGATTAAATATTGCAATCTTGCACACCCATTCACACACACCACACAAAACGCATATTTAGCAGAATATGTAAAATAAACGAAAAATTAATTATTTGTAGCATTGATTGTAGGGAGCAAAAACTCCGCAGCTAATTTATATCGACGTAATTTCTAGCGCATTTATATTAATTAATAGTGGACGTAATTTATTCGATATGCCATATTTACGCTCGGGCTTAACATATTAAATAATTGAAATTTATTTCGAACGCAAAAGGGAAATTCTGTCGCAACGTGCAGCGAATACTCCATTTACGTACAATTGGGTTATTGGTTCTGCAAGAAATGGCGACCATTAGTCATTGTTCTTCAATTAGCGCCAGATGTTAAAGATTTCTTGATAAGTCATTAGAATAATTGTTATGATGAAATATTATCGCAAGAGAAGTTCCAAGAACGAGGCAATTTAAAAAAAAAAATTTCTCGTTTAGAAAAAAAACGCAATTTTTTAAGACACAGCTTTGTATTGGGTGATTTTTTTAAAATTTGGCCGAGAATTAATATGAATTTTTTTATAACCGTGAAGTGGAATATATTTTGAATAAATTTTGATAGTTTTATGCATGTGATAAGTGTTTATTTTTTATTTCTTGCTAGAAAAAAAAGCGCAAATTTTAAAAACACAGTTTTGTGTTGGGTGATTGTTTTGAAATCAGGTCGAGAAATATTTTGTTATTTTTGTATAATCGCGAAGTGGAATGTATTTTGAATCAATTTGGATAGTTTCAAGTTTGTAGTAATTGTTTTTATATTTTTCTCTTAAATAAATAAATAAGGTTTATTTACGGATTCTCCATTACAAAAAAAATACATAATTAATTATTACTTAAAACTAAAATATTGATTGATTACCCATTAACCATTTAACCTGTTTAGTTTTAAGTTTTTGACAATCGAAATTGCGCAGTTAACGAAAGACAAGTGCTTATTTTTGGGCGATTATTTTGAAATCTTACAAAAGATTATTTTCAAATTTTTGCATAACCGCTAAGTAGAATATTAAAAAAAATGGATAGTTTAAAGTATGTGGCAATTGTTTTTTTATTTTTTCTGTCGTTTAGGAAAAAGCGCAAATTTTGAATAAAACGCTGCGTTGTGTTGTGTGATTGTTTTGAAATCGGATCGAGATTTATTTTGACATTTTTCTATATTGGCGAAGTAGAAAATATTTTGAGTAAATTTGAAAAGTTTTAAGAATGTGCCAATTGTTTTTCTATTTTCTTTTGGAGTGGGAAATTTGTGCAACTCTAATAAAAATACAATCAATTTTAAGTGATTATTTCAAGACATGATAAAACAATTGTTTTGATATTTTTGCTTAACTGCAAAGAAGAATATATTGTGAGTAAATATGAAAAGTTTTAATGAAATAAATGTTTCGTATTATTATTTATATTTGTTTAGGAAGAAGCGCAACTTTTGAGTGTATTTTTTTAAATCTAACTCAGGATTATTTTGTAATTTTTGCTCAATCGCATAGTAGAATGTAATTTGAGTAAATTTTGAGAGTTTCACGTATGCGGCAATTATTTTTATATTTTTCTCTTGATTGTGAAATTAAGCAACTTTTGAATAAAACTGCATCTCGCAATTAAAAAATTTCTAAAAAAATATCATACGCGGAATTATCTTCAAAATTTCCACATGCATGTATTTTTCACATACTAAAAATTAAATGAAAACAAAATGGCGACTCTAGAATCTTGAATTTAGAGTGAGCGAAATTTGCATGTTACTATTAAAAAAATTCTAAAAAAGTTATGACAGCCAAAATTGTCTTAAGAATTTCTAAATGCACTTAGAAATAATAAATTTTTAACATAGTAAAAAAATAATTGACATCCCTTGATTGAAAACAAAATGGCGACAGTAGAAACTTAAATTGGAGAAAGCGAAATTTGCGACTCGCAATTAGAAAATATCTAAAAAAAAATATCATGTGTGGAATTATCTTAAAAATATTGAAAAGCATTTGGAAATCATGTACGTTTCACATACTAAAAAACAATTGACGCACCTTGAATGAAAACAAAATGGCGACACCAGAAACTTTAATTTGGAGTGAGCGAAATTTGCACGTCACGATTAGAAAAATTCGGAAAAAGTTATGACAGCCAAAATTGTCTTAAAAATTCCTGAATACACTTAGAAATAATGCATTTTAAACATACTAAAAAATAATTGACATCTCTCAAATGGAAACAATATGGCGACACTGGAAACTTGAATTTGGAGAGAGCGAAGTTTGCATGTCACGATTAGAAAAATTCTAAAAAAGTTATGACGGCCAAAATTGTTTTAAAAATTGCTAAATGCGCTTAGAAATAATGTATTTTTCACATACTAAAAAAACAATTGACGTATCCCACATGAAAACAAAATGGCGACACTAGAAACTTGAATTTTGGTGAGAGCGAAATTTGCGAGTCACGATTAGAAAAATTCTAAAACAAGTTACGACAATCAAAATTGTCTTAAAAATTTCTAAATGCACTTAGAAATAATGTATTTTTGACATACTAAAAAATAATTGACATCCCACAAATGAAAACAAAATGGTGACACTAAAAATTTCAATTTGGAGGGAACAAAATTTGCATGCAATTATTAAAAAAATTCTAACAAAAGTTACGACAGCCAAAGTTGTCTTAAAAAAATCTAAACGCACGTAGAAATAATGTAGTTCTCACATAATGAAAAAAACAATTGACATCCTCTGAATGAAAACAAAATGGCGGCACTTGAAACTTGAATTTGGAGGAAGCGGAATTTGCATGTTACAATTAAAAAAATTTTAAAAAAAGTATCTCACAGCGAAAATTGTTCTAAAAATATTTAAATGCACTTGGAAATCATGTATTTTTAACATACCAAAAAATAATTGATGTACCCCAAAAGGAAACAAAATGGCGGCACTAGAAACTTTAATTTGGAGGGAGCGAAATTTGCTTGTCTCGAATAAAAACATTATAAAAAAAGTATTTGACAGCCAAAATTGTGTCCAAAATTTTCTAAATGTACTTAGACATAATGTATTTTTAACATACTAAAAAATGGTTGACGTACCTCAAATGAAAACAAAATTGTGACACTAGAAACTTGAATTTTGGTGAGAGCGAAATTCGCTCGTTTCAAACAAAAAAATTCCAAAAAATATTTGACAGCCAAAATTGTGTACAAAATTGTCTATATGTACTTACAAATAATGTATTTTTAACATACTAAAAAATGATTGACGTACCCCAAATGGAAACAAATGGGCGACAATAGAAACATGAATTTGGAGTGAGCGAAATTTGCTTGTCTCGAATAAAAAAATTCTAAAAAAAGTATTTGACAGCCAAAGTTGTTCTAAAAATTTCTGAATGCACTTAGAAATAATGTATTTTTAACATACGAGAAAACAATTGAGATCCCCCGAATGAAAACAAAATGGCGACGCTAGAAACTTAAATTGGAGGAAGTGAACTTTGCAATTCGCAATTAAAAAATTCCTAAAAAAAATATCCCACGCGGAATTATCTTCACAATATCCAAATGAACTTAGAAATAATGTATTTTTCACATATTGAAAAACAATTGAGATCCCATGAATAAAAACAAAATGTCGACGCTAGAAACTTAAATTGGAGGAAGCAAAATATGCAACTCACAATTAAAAAATTTCTAAAAAATATATCACACGCGGAATTATCTTCAAAATTTCTAGATGGGCTTATAAATAATGTATTTTTCACATACTAAAAATCAATTGACGTAATCCACATGAAAACAAAATGGCGACACTACAAACTTAAATCGGAGGAAGTTAAATATGTAACCCTCAATTAGAAAATTTCTAAAAAAAATACCACACGCGGAATTATCTTCAAACTTTCAAGATGGGCTTAGAAATAATGTATTTTTCACATACTAAAAAACAATTGACGTAATCCACATGAAAACAAAATGGCGACACTAGAAACTTAAATTGGAGGAAGCGAAATATGCAACTCACAATTAGAAAATTTCTAAAAAATATATCACACGCGGAATCATCTTCAAAATTTCAATATGGGCTTAGAAATAATGTATTTTTCACATACTAAAAAACAATTGACGGATCCCATGTGAAAACAAAATGGCGACACTAGAAACTTAAATTGGAGGAAGTGAAATATGCAACTCACAATTAAAAAATTTCTAAAAAATATATCACACGCGGAATTATCTTCAAAATTTCCAGATGGGCTTAGCAATAATGTATTTTTAACATACTAAAAAACAATTGACGGACCCCATGCGAAAACAAAATGGCGACGCTAGAAACTTAAATTGGAGGAAGCGAAATTTGCAACTCGCAATTGAAAAATTTCTAAACGTACGTACGCGGAATTATCTTCAAAATTTACAAATGTACTTAGAAATGATGTATTTTTCACATACTAAAAGCAATTGAGATCCCTCGAATGAAAACAAAATGGCGACGCTAGAAACTTAAATTTGAAGAAGGGAAATATGCAACTCACAATTAAAAAAATTTCTAAAAAATATATCATACGCAGAATTATCTTCAAAATTTCAAGATGGGCTTAGAAATAATGTATTTTTAACATACTAAAAAACAATTGAAATCCTCCATATGAAAACAAAATGGCGACATTAGAAACTTAAATTGAGGGAAGCGAAATTTGCATCTCGCAATTAAAAAAATTATAAAACAAAATCATACAGGGAATTATGTTCAAAATTTCCTAATGCACTTAGAAATAAAGTATTTTTCACATATTAAAAAACTAAAACACTAAACACTTGGATTTGGGGAGAGCGAAATTTGCATGTCGCGATTTAGAAAAATTCTAAGAAAGTTATGACAGCCAAAATTGTCTTAAAAATATTTAAATGCACTTAGAAATAATGTATTTTTCAGATACTAAAAAACAATTAACATCCCCTGAATACAAATAGAGTGGCGACACTAGAAAGTTAAATTAGAGAAAGCGAAATTTTCAACTCGCAAACCTTGAAATTACATACACATATCATTTTAAATTACTAAATAAAATGTTACATAATGATACAAACCTTCATGTACTTCCAATGCTATGCGTGCAAATGAGAAAAGAGGAAACGATTAGCGACAAGAAGATACAAATACAAATACACAAGATTTACACACAATTTGTTTACTTCAATATATACGCCAAATGAATAACTGTAGGTACTGCGGTGATATTGTTACGTAGCAACAATGCATCGTTAATTAATCAAATGCAATGCAAAAGTCAAAATGGTTATAATAATATTACTGGAATTACAGTATTAAAATGGTCTGAAACGACAAACTAAGGAATTTTAAACACTAAAAGTCTTATTTGGTAGATACGTTCATAATAGTCGTAAGCATCGATGTACAGACTAGTAAAATGAGCTTGTTTATTAATTTATATTATGGTGGATGCGCCGGGAACTACTCTTTCAAAAATTGACAACACAAGTTGGCCAGCCCATTGATGCAGTTCCTCTTACGACTAGCAAAATTAAAGCGCTTCATTCAATTGAAAAGTTACCTGTACTGAGGTCGTAACTAAGCTCTAGTGTGGCTATAACACAAAATAAATATAAATGTAGCTAAAGACAAAAATAGCCTGAATATATGAATTTTATAAAATATAGTTTGTCTTTATTACATTTATTGCATTTGCAATAAGTGGAGTGGTCTCATTTTTTTTCATGTAGTTATTTTGCTCTATTTTATCTGCGAATGTAATGTTTTAACAGGAAATATTATAAATATAAATTTTCTTGTCAAGTCAAACATTACATGCACAGATAAAATAGAGCGAATGTGTAATAGTCACATGGATATTTTTTTAAGCGTCAGCTCGTAAATACTAGCAATTAGAAAAATCAAAGGCCAAGTACGTAAAGATTTATTTATTAATTATTGGAAACGTTTAAGCCCACGGAAGCCACACCAACGTACGGTGTGTGTCTTACGTAAGCGGTTTCGTGATGTTCTAGAATTAATTTTTCTCATCGACATCTGGACGCGTGAATTGAATAAACACATGGCGGCACACCATTGATGTTTGCTGCTGCTGCTGTTGTTGTTGCTAATGCACCAGTTTTGAAGCACGCGAAAGGATAATGAGAGGAAGTTTTCCATTAGAGCGCCGTGAGAAAAACCGAAGGTTACGCACGGAGGTACATGAATCGAGCCGTTTCTGGGAAATAATCGTCGCGATTTTATCAATGGAAATGTTTATTTACGGCTTACTAGTGTCGATAAGTGTGCAATATTTATATTCCACAAATGATAGATACACATGATTTCAAATAGAATTGCAGATCTAAAAATAAACCGCAATTTCAGTGCAAAATAAGGGAATAAAAGAACATTTTTTTGAAAATTTAATTTATCGCGAAGTGTAATCCTCCACAATTAATATTCGTTATGTAGGAAGCTTCTACTTCGTTATGCTTGCTCTTAAAATGAATAAAACACTGTTTACTTTGTTTGTATAAGACAATTACTTATTTTTAAAAATTGTATAAAATTAATAGTCTGATATCATTAACATAACGCTACATCTAGAAGTTAATATTGGGCTTTGAAAACGGTATACAGTGTCATCTTTCATTTGAGATTTATTCCGCAGGATTATTGTAATTAGTTTCTCTGTAAAAAGCTATACTGCAGAGCGTATGTTGGGTTGCCTAACCAAACTCTTAAATTGTTCGCTGTAATAAAAAGCGCTCATCTCCTTCAGACCAATAAATACATCAGTATTTTATTCTTGAACATGCCGACGACGATGATGAGTTTTTCAGATACTCCAATGCAGAGTATACGACAGGTTGCTTAACTAAACTCTCAAATATTTCTCTGCAACGAGACGATGTGTCTCCTTCAGACTAACGAATACATCGTTATTTTACTCTCAAACAACCCGATGATGAGTTTTTCTTCAGATACTCCAATTAATCTTCGGAGAACTTTCGGATTCACTTCCTGCGCGTTCTCAAAGGCAATAAATCAATCCGCGCCCTCTTATATGAAACGTTTTCTTATTTTACGTTAACGTCTATAAAGATAATACAGAGTGTGGCAATAAATTCTCCCCGATTTCATCTGAATGGAAGCGTGTGTGTGCGCGCCGCGCGAGGAAGTTTCGGCTCCTCTGATGTGAAAATACATCGAAATTTCCGGGGGACTCGAGAATTGGCACCGAGCCAGAATATCTCGTCCGTTCCGAGTGTAATTATCTTGGAAAGAGAGACGAAATTTCCAGGGGAAATAAATTTGTCGCGTAATTGAAAAATATCGATTCCACGAAACTTCTCTTGTTATAAAAACGTGAGAGTGATGAGATTCGCAGGATAGCTATGAGAAAATAAATTCGTCACGGAAGAAAATATTAATTTCCTTAACATTGCAAAAATATTTGACACGGAATTGATAATAATTCGAAGTTTGTTTAAATTTGATTTGATTGGAGTGGAGTGGCGATAAAAAACAGTCCAATAATTAAATGATGGTGGTGGCTAAAATTATAACAATAGTACCGTTTTATAGGTATTTAAATTCTACATCGCTTTTATTTAAAGAATTTTCCATTTGAATTTCCAAATATTCCTTAAAAAAAATAAAATTAGAAAAAAGAGCGATTTGCTTGGAGTGGCGGTGAAAACAATTGAATAATTAGGTGATAGTGATGGCTGAAATTATACCAGTAGTACCATCTTATAGGTATTTAAATGGTACGTCGCTTTTATTTGCAGAATTTTTCATTTTAATTTCCAAATATTCCTTAAAAAAAAAAAAAAATTGGAAAAAAGAGCGATTTGCTTGGAGTAGCGGTGAAAACAATTGAATAATTAGGTGATGGTGGTTGCTGAAATTATACCAGTGGTACCATTTTATAGGTATTTAAATTCTACATCGCTTTTATTTGAAGAATTTTCCATTTAAATCTGCAAAAATTCCATATAAAAATAAAATTTAAAAAAATTGCTTCGAGTAACGATAAAAACAATTGAATAAATAATGATAATTCTGTAAAAAAAACAAAATATCCTACAACCAAATTTCGAAATAATCACCCAAGAACGGAGCAAATTGCCATCTCAAAAAATTTACATTTTTATTTTCGAATGTAAAAAATTGAAAACAATTGCGACACATTTGAAACTTTCCAAATTTACTCAAAATACATCAGTTTTGATGATTCTGTAAAAAAATCAAAATATCCAACAACCAAATTTTGAAATAATCACCCAAGAACGGAGCAAATTGTCATCTCCAAATTTCCATTTTTATTTTCGAGTGTAAAAAATTGAAAACAATTGCCACACATTTGAAACTTTCCAAATTTACTCAAAATACATCAGTTTTGATAATTCCGTAAAAAATCAAAATATCCTACAACCAAAGTTCGAAATAATCACCCAAGAACGGAGCAAATTGTCATCTCAAAATTTACATTTTTATTTTCGAGTGTAAAATAATTAAAAACATGTTAATTAACAAAATTAATCCTACATGAATTTTGAATAATTTTGTGAAGTTTTAAGTAAATAAAAATTGTTTTTATATATTTTTTTCAAGTCAGCAAAACCATTGCAATTTTTCACAAATTTTCTCATTTTAAAAATCATCCTAAAATCCTCTCGTAGGATGTCACAAAATTAATCCCAAATTAATTTTTGATAATTTTGGAAAGTTTCAAGCCAACGGCAATTGTTTTTATATAATTTTTTCAAGTCAACAAAAACATTGCAATTTTTACAAATTTTCTCATTTTAAAAATCATCCTAAAATCCTCTCGTAGGATGTCACAAAATTAATCCCAAATTAATTTTTAATAATTTTGGAAAGTTTTAAGGTTTCTATATATTTTTTTCAAGTCAACAAAACCATTGCAATTTTTCACAAATTTTCTCATTTTAAAAATCATCCTAAAATCCTCTCGTAGGATGTCACAAAATTAATCCCAAATTAATTTTTGATAATTTTGGAAAGTTTCAAGCCAACGGCAATTGTTTCTATATATTTTTTTCAAGTCAACAAAACCCTTGCATTTTTTACCAATTTTCTCATTTTAAAAATCATCCTAAAATCCTGTCATAGGATGTCACAAAATTAATCCCAATTTAATTTTTGATAATTTTGGAAAGTTTCAAGCCAACGGCAATTGTTTTTATATATTTTTTTTCAAGCCAATAAAACCATTGCAATTTTTCACAAATTTTCTGATTTTAAAAATCATCCTAAAATCCTGTCATGGGATGTCACAAATTTAATACCGAATTAATTTTTAATAACTTTGGAAAGTTTCAAGCCAACGGCAATTGTTTTTATATATTTTTTTTCAAGTCAACAAAACCATTGCAATGTTTCACAAATTTTCTCATTTTAAAAATCATCCTAAAATCCTGTCATGGGATGTCACAAATTTAATACCGAATTAATTTTTAATAACTTTGGAAAGTTTCAAGCCAACGGCAATTGTTTTTATATATTTTTTTTCAAGTCAACAAAACCATTGCAATTTTTCACAAATTTTCTCATTTTAAAAATCATCCTAAAATCCTGTCATGGGATGTCACAAATTTAATACCGAATTAATTTTTAATAACTTTGGAAAGTTTCAAGCCAACGGCAATTGTTTTTATATATTTTTTTCAAGTCAACAAAACCCTTGCATTTTTTACCAATTTTCTCATTTTAAAAATCATCCTAAAATCCTGTCATAGGATGTCACAAAAATAATCCCAAAATAATTTTTGATAATTTTGGAAAGTTTCAAGCCAACGGCAATGTTTTTATATACTTTTTTTCAAGTCAGCAAAACCATTGCAATTTTTCACAAATTTTCTCATTTTAAAAATCATCCTAAAATCCTGTCATAGGATGTCACAAAATTAGTCCCAAATTAATTTTTGATAATTTTGGAAAGTTTCAAGCCAACGGCAATTGTTTTTATATAATTTTTTCAAGTCAACAAAAACATTGCAATTTTTCACAAATTTTCTTATTTTAAAAATCATCCTAAAATCCTGTTATAGGATGTCACAAAATTAATCCCGAATTAACTTTTGGTAATTTTGGAAAGTTTCAAGCCAAAGGCAATTGTTTTTATTTTTTTTCAGGTCAACAAAATCATTGCAATTTTTCACAAATTTTCTCATTTTAAAAATTATCCTAAAATCCTGTCATAGCATGTCACAAAATTAATCCCAATTTAATTTTTGATAATTTTGGAAAGTTTCAAGCCAATGGCAATTGTTTTTATATATTTTTTTCAAGTCAACAAAACCATTGCAATTTTTTACAAATTTTCTCATTTTAAAAATCATCCTAAAATCCTGTCATGGGATGTCATAAAATTAATCCCGAAATAATTTTTGGTAATTTTGGAAAGTTTCAAGCCAAAGGCAATTGTTATATATTTTTTCAAGTCAATAAAACCATTGCAATTTTTCACAAATTTTCTCATTTTAAAATTTTTTTTTCTAGTTTTTATGGAGTTACCGAATTTATTTAAGTAGATTTAAATTATTATACTTCTTCTTCCATTGGCACTACAGCCCTGGACGGGTTTCGGCCTGCTTCACCAAAAGCCTCCATTCATCTTAAAATATACAGACTGTTAACATCAAGAAAATTGGATCGTTTGTAAACGTTTCTTTTTCCCACGAATAAGCCATACATCTTAACAACAATAAAGCAACGAGTTCCACCATAAACATTTCAAGCGATTGCGCGCAAGTTTCGATGGAAATTTCTTTTTCTCGAATCGAACTCCAGGAGTTATATTCGTCGATGTATCTTTTCCGATCGTATTTGGCGAAGCGTTGGGACGGTTTGGCCGAATGAGTTCGAGCCGCGACCCTAATGGGGATTTATGTGCGACCGATGGTCGACCACGTCGCCCATTTTGGTCCCGAACAAATACATATATCACACGCGGAATATAAATGGGCAGTACACATTGTTAACAGCAACGTTTGACTCACACGATTTAATCCGTGGGAGTCGCACGGGGAATTCGAAGCGATGAATTGTGTCGTCTTGAATAAAGAGATTACGAAACGAAACCGATGATGAATATTAACCGTGGTCAGTTAATTCAATCGTAGATTTGATGATGGTCTGTGGATAATATAATTGGGAAAGTTGGAAGCTTTTGGGGCCTCGGTGTGTCTCAAAATGAAATGAATCGCAGTCGCCTGTGAATTCAAATGTTCATGTCTGTGTTTGACATGTGATCTTTTATTAGTTTCTGGAGTAAGTGACAAAAACTTAATTTTTATACATAAACAGATCGTGTTACACATCCGGAAATTCGACTATAATGAGGCGAAAGGAACATAAAATAAATATGCAAAATTTGAATTCTGTTAATTTAGTGGTTCGTCCGTGATACCTACACAAAGGCATGACAGATTTTGAATTTGATTTGGTTAGATCTCTAAATCTCAGGAGAAGACATCCACGTGCAAAGACATGAACAGAATTTCAAATTGATTTGTGCAGATCTGCAAAGCTTAGGAGAAGACATCCACATGCAAAGGCATGCACAGATTTTAAATTTGATTTGTGCAGATCTGTAAAGTTTAGGAGAAGGCATCCACATGCAAAGACATGAACAGATCTTCAAATTGATTTGTGCAGATCTGTAAAGCTGTTTTGCATCCTGGCGAAGAAGTCACCTTGCCAAATCACTATTAATAATCTCTTCTACGCAAACCCAATCAATTACAGTGATTCCGTTTTAATGTAAACAACAGCCTCCCATTTCCGCGTCTAGCGCGGCCAAATCCAGATCAATTAAACGGAAAACCTTTGGCCTTCTCTCTCTCTCTCTCCCAGAGCCAACAGTAATTGCTTCATTAACTCCGCAATCGGCAACAATCGCTCATCCTGTCCCGTTAACCTTCGGCTAATCCTGCCGGCTATTCTAATTAACCAACAGCCCCGACGATACCGAATTGGAGACTTTCGCAGGCTCTCTCATAAATATGGAATAGGCTTTTTGCGCGCGAGAAGAGAAAAATGCGTCCATGAGGCCATTTCCCGTTTCGCAAAGACCGTACTTTTTTTTTTCGTTTGTTTCCTCGAACTCGCGAGCCGTAGGTAGTTAGTGAAAGTTCGCCGTCACGTTCGGTAATGAGGGGACTGCGAATTTAATAAATGGCTTCCTATCGTGGATTAGCTGGAAATCTGGCCACTGATGGAGATATATCTACTGGGTTAATTGCCTGTTTCTTTTTTACATGTTTTGTAACAGAGTAATTTTTGGTCATTGAAATTTGTCTTCTGGCGCAGCCATTTTTGTTACTGCAAGGTTCGGATAATTTATTTTAGGGCAGACACATTATCCATAATTAATCTGTCAAAATTTCAAGCATCTGTCAGAATAAATGTGGAATTTACAAAGTAATTTCTGGCCAACGTGCATTTTTGGTCATTGAAATTTGTCTTCTGGCGCAGCCATTTTTGTTACTGCAAGGTTCGGATAATTTATTTTAGGGCAGATATGAAGACACATTATCCATAATTATTCTGTCAAAATTTCAAGCATCTGTCAAAATAAATGTGGAATTTACAAAGTAATTTCTGGCCAAAGTGCATTTTTGGTCATTCAAATTTGTCTTCTGGCGCAGCCATTTTTGTTACTGCAAAGTTCGGATAATTTATTTTAGGGCAAATATGAAGACACATTATCCATAATTAATCTGTCAAAATTTCAAGCATCTGTCAAAATAAATGTGGAATTTACAAAGTAATTTCTGGCCAAAGTGCATTTTTTGTCATTCAAATTTGTCTTCTAGCGCAGCCATTTTTGTTACTGCAAAGTTCGGATAATTTCTTTTGGGGCAGATATGAAGACACATTATCCATAATTAATCTGTCAAAATTTCAAGCATCTGTCAAAATGAATGTGGAATTCACAAAGTGATTTCTGGCCAAAGTGCATTTTTTGTCATTCAAATTTGTCTTCTGGCGCAGCCATTTTTGTTACTGCAAGGTTCGGATAATTTATTTTAGGGCAGATATGAAGACACATTATCCATAATTATTCTGTCAAAATTTCAAGCTTCTGTCAAAAGAAATGTGGAATTTACAAAGTAATTTCTGGCCAAAGTGCATTTTTGGTCATCCAAATTTGTCTTCTGGCGCAGCCATTTTTGTTACTGCAAAGTTCGGATAATTTCTTTTGGGGCAGATATGAAGACACATTATCCTTAATTAATCTGTCAAAATTTCAAGCATCTGTCAAAATGAATGTGGAATTCACAAAGTAATTTCTGGCCAAAGTGCATTTTTTGTCATTCAAATTTGTCTTCTAGCGCAGCCATTTTTGTTACTGCAAAGTTCGGATAATTTCTTTTGGGGCAGATATGAAGACACATTATCCATAATTAATCTGTCAAAATTTCAAGCATCTGTCAAAATGAATGTGGAATTCACAAAGTGATTTCTGGCCAAAGTGCATTTTTTGTCATTCAAATTTGTCTTCTGGCGCAGCCATTTTTGTTACTGCAAGGTTCGGATAATTTATTTTAGGGCAGATATGAAGACACATTATCCATAATTATTCTGTCAAAATTTCAAGCTTCTGTCAAAAGAAATGTGGAATTTACAAAGTAATTTCTGGCCAAAGTGCATTTTTTGTCATTCAAATTTGTCTTCTAGCGCAGCCATTTTTGTTACTGCAAAGTTCGGATAATTTCTTTTGGGGCAGATATGAAGACACATTATCCATAATTAATCTGTCAAAATTTCAAGCATCTGTCAAAATGAATGTGGAATTCACAAAGTGATTTCTGGCCAAAGTGCATTTTTGGTCATCCAAATTTGTCTTCTGGCGCAGCCATTTTTGTTACTGCAAAGTTCGGATAATTTCTTTTGGGGCAGATATGAAGACACATTATCCATAATTAATCTGTCAAAATTTCAAGCATCTGTCAAAATGAATGTGGAATTCACAAAGTGATTTCTGGCCAAAGTGCATTTTTTGTCATTCAAATTTGTCTTCTGGCGCAGCCATTTTTGTTACTGCAAGGTTCGGATAATTTATTTTAGGGCAGATATGAAAAGACACATTATCCATAATTATTCTGTCAAAATTTCAAGCTTCTGTCAAAAGAAATGTGGAATTTACAAAGTAATTTCTGGCCAAAGTGCATTTTTCGTCATCCAAATTTGTCTTCTGGCGCAGCCATTTTTGTTACTGCAAAGTTCGGATAATTTCTTTTAAGGCACACATTATCCATAATTAATCTGTCAAAATTTCAAGCTTCTGTCAAAATAAATGTGGAATTTACAAAGTAATTTCTGGCCAACGTGCATTTTTGGTCATTCAAATTTGTCTTCTGGCGCAGCCATTTTTGTTACTGCAAAGTTCGGATAATTTTTTTTAAGGCACACATTATCCATAATTAATCTGTCAAAATTTCAAGCTTCTGTCAAAATAAATGTGGAATTTACAAAGTAATTTCTGGCCAACGTGCATTTTTGGTCATTCAAATTTGTCTTCTGGCGCAGCCATTTTTGTTACTGCAAAGCTCGGATAATTTCTTTTAAGGCACACATTATCCATAATTATTCTGTCAAAATTTCAAGCTTCTGTCAAAATAAATGTGGAATTTACAAAGTAATTTCTGGCCAACGTGCATTTTTGGTCATTCAAATTTGTCTTCTGGCGCAGCCATTTTTGTTACTGCAAAGTTCGGATAATTTCTTTTAAGGCACACATTATCCATAATTATTCTGTCAAAATTTCAAGCATCTGTCAAAATGAATGTGGAATTTACAAAGTAATTTCTGGCCAACGTGCATTTTTCATCATTCAAATTTGTCTTCTGGCGCAGCCATTTTTGTTACTGTAAAGTTCGGATAATTTCTTTTAAGGCACACATTATCTATAATTATTCTGTCAAAATTTCAAGCATTTGTCAAAATAAATGTGGAATTCAGAGAGCAATTTCTGGTCAAAGTGCATTTTTGGTCATTCAAATTTATCTTCTAGCGGAGACTCCATTCTAATTTAAGCAGTCCCATATTGAAATACAAAAGCGTGGAATCTTCTTTTTCTTCTGCATCCGTAAAATTTGAACGAACCTCGAGAAATTAATTGGCAATTAGTATTTTTAGCGCCGGTCTCGAAAAATGTTAATGTCCAAAGCGAAACAAAAAAAAAACCGATGATGACATCTCCGCGTGTGTGTGTGTGTGTGTGTGATTCATTCCGTGCTTTCTTAAACAATCGACGGTGACACATCCTGCACGGATTCGGATTAGAAACAGTAGGATGTAATTGGAGAAACTTTCACGGAGGATTTCACGTAAATGGTATTGTTTAATTTTCATTCGAGGCGTTAATTGCGACTCTATATTTGGAATATTTGAATTCGTCACGTTTGATGATGGTGGATGTATGTGGTAATTTTATTTTTTATGGAATATTCAAAGATTAAAGTGGAAAATTCTTCAAATAAAATCCATAGAGAAATTAAATATCTATAGAATGGGACTATCGTTATAATTTCAGCCATCGCCATCACCTAGTTATTCAATTGTTTTTACCGCCACTCCAAGCAAATCGGTATTTTTTCTAATTTTATTTTTTGATGGAATATTTGAAGATTGAAAGGGAAAATTCTTCAAATAAAAGCGATGGAGAATTGAAAAGCCCAACGTTCCAAACATTCTTGCAGTCGATTCAATAAATCAATTCGAGCAAAATAAATATGTTAACAGTGTTGTTAAACACTGTCATAATCATTCACGTTAATGTTGCGTGAATACTAATTAATTAATCTAAGTGAAAAATCACGTTGGCAGCCTGCTATTAATTATAGTGCAATATTTGTATTGCGCAACCGGATTTGCATGGACGATTTTAATTGTGGAACATTGCAGTAATTCCTCTGCTGAATTGTTGATGTGATTTTTCTGTGTTCGACTTCAATCAGAAATAGCTTACTGCATACGCTAATGAATTAATGAATTAATTAAATAATAATTACGATATTTTTGCAGAACAATAGGAAAACATGTTTGTTTTTTTTATTGTTTGTGCCGTATTGCATTTTTATTTTTTAATTCAATATTTCCCCCTTTTATCCTGTGAATACTATAACCGTTAGTGGTTGAAGAATAAATTCTAAAAAAATTGCATTCAATCGTTAAAATATCAGTCTTTCAAATCCACTGAAGTTTTTAAAAATGCACCAATAATTAAGAGAGTTGCGAATTTTAGAAATTTTTATTTTTCGACAAAAATTAGGCTTGAAGAAAAAAATTCGGAAAAAATATAAACCGCTGAGAATAAATTTTAAAAAAATCTGTATTCAATCATTAAAATGTCAGTCTTTCAAAACCACTGAAGTTTTTAAAAATACACCAATAATTACGAGAGTTGCGAATTTTTGAAATTTTAATTTGCGGACAAAAATTAGACTTGAAGAAAAAAATTCGAAAAAAATATAAACCGCAGAGAATAAATTGTAAAAACAACTACATTCAATCGTTAAAATGTCAGTCTTTTAAAAACACTGAAGATTTTAAAAATGCACCAATAATTAAGAGAGTGGCGAATTTTTGAAATTATTATTTTTCAGACAAAAATTAGACTTGAAGAAAAAAATTCGAAAAAAATATAAACCGCAGAGAATAAATTCTAAAAACAACTACATTCAATCGTTAAAATAAAAGTCAAATCAAATAAAGTAAACTCGAATAGCCTATGGTAGGCCTAAGTGGTGTTGAGGTCTCCACTGTTGGCAGATGTTACATAGGATTTTACACAGCACACTTTATTTATTTCTTATTCGGCCCACCTGCACCCTTAACAGTTGCTGCAGCGTCCATTATCAGCAATATTTTGTGAAACAAACCCGTGCCTTCCTATTCTCGTGATTGAAACGGTGAATTTTTCAATTCAGAGAAAGTGTTTTTAATGATGCGATTAATTAAAACCGAATTTAATTAACGAAAAACGAGAGAGATCCCACCGGAATTGGTGTATCAATTCACATAACCGGGCGCGTTTCTCTTCTCTCCAGTAGATTTCACTTGACCTTTTTTTTTTTAAAGAAGGAAATGACATTTGCGCTCGGAAAATAGAAATAATTAATACAAAGCGACGAGGACAAAAAAAAAACACGCGGAATCGCATCTAGGCGGTCGCTATCTTTAGCCACCCACTAAATGGTGCGGAACTAGCTCGAGAAATGTCGAGGGAGTCGGACACCAAATATAACTTTACAGCAATTATCCATAAACAATTTTCGGCGCAGACTGATTTTTAAATTTTTCGAATGCACTTTTATTTTTTACAATTCACGTCTCGAGTGTTGCTATTTTGTTTGTAGCTGAGATATATCAATTGTTTTTGTGGAATGTTAAAAATTGGTTCATTCTGGATGGATTTTGAAGTTTTGAAGCTAATTCCAGCTGAGAGTAATTTTTTACAATTTTTTTAATCTCCAAATGCATTTTTTTAATTTCCATAGGTTCGCATTTTGAGCGTTTTAATTTTGTTTTCACCTGTGATATGTCAATTGTTTTAGTGGAATATTAAAAATTGGTTAATTCTGAATGGATTTTGAAGTTTTGAAGCTAATTCCAGCTGAGAGTAATTTTTTACAATTTTTTTAATCTCCAAATGCATTTTTTTTATTTCTACAGGTTCGCATTTTGAGCGTTGTAATTTTGTTTTCAGCTGTGATATGTCAATTGTTTTAGTAAAATATTAAAAATTGGTTAATTCTGAATGGATTTTGAAGTTTTGAAGCTGATTCCAGCTGAGAGTAATTTTTTACAATTTTTTTAATCTGCAAATGATTTTTTTTAATTTCAACAGGTTAACATTTCGAGCGTTGTAATTTTGTTTTCAGCTGTGATATGTCAATTGTTTTAGTGAAATATTAAAAAATTGATTAATTCTGAATGGATTTTGAAGATAATTCACCATTTTGATCAGAATTATTAGCTCTTGATCAATGCCACAAAATCTTATATCGTATCACCTTACATCCTTAAATTACGTAGGATGCCATTAAGGCTGCCGAGAAGACATTTCACCAGATCTTGACACTGTTAATATTATAATTAACATACATCCCACACTGTAAATACCTTTAAACAACACATGTCAAGTGATTCTCTTACGATCGTCCGCATAATTTCCAAAAAAATCTGCTGCACCCATCTTTTCTTACACGAAAAATTCAGTCCGGAAAATTTTTTCCCCGATGAATAACTACAGTTTTCCAGGTGTTTAAAGTTTTCCAACAGCTGACGGTATTTTTAATTGCAAGGCCGCACCCACGTTGTAGTATTTTGAATAATAAAAAAAAACTATGCTAATCTCATAAATAAACAATGGCACGTTTCAGCGTGTGGCACAATTTTTCGATGATATTGTAATCTACGCCCAAGACATGACGAAGTGAAATTGGTTGCGCAAGTTGATATCTGTATAGGAATGTTGCTTAATTGGGTACGTCAATGAAGGCATGAATCGACACCGTTCATTTTGTCATGGAAAAAATAATTCTTGAGTACAAAGAGCTTTAAACTTTTACATTACTAAAGTCAAAACAGTCTAACCTTGTTAAATTTTAATGTCAATGAATTGTTTTTCAAAGCCACCTTCGATTTTTATTTGGTAAAATGGTTGATAAAACGAGTTTTCTGCAAATAACTTTTAATGCGTTAGGAATTGGGACGGGGTTGTTATTAGGAAAAATGTTTGTTTTTTAATTCCGCATGGAATGACATAAAAATATACAGGGGCTCCAATTTAAAATAAGAAAAATAAAGTGCTTTAAAGTTTGAAATGTTTGACACTAAATTTTGGACACCCTCTATAATTCATATCGATCAAACTTGGTTAACGGGACTATCAGACCTTGTTTAATAAGCACCTTGTATGATTTCATTAACAAGGCACTATTTTTATTTTTTATTAATTTTTTAAAACGATACTGCAAAACTGTTTTTTTTATTTTTAATTTTTTTTTGCTGATATCCCTGAATCGATTCCAATAAAATTATAGGAGTATGTAGACAACCATAAAAGGTACCCAAATAAGCAATAAAATACATGGCATGTAATTTAAAAAAATATATCATCATGACGTCACGCTTTTTTGGGACACCCTGTATAATCAAAAATATTTTCCTGAAACGCATCATGGGATACAAATATATTCTACAAAATATCAAAATTCCAACTTAATTAGTAAATGAGCTATAGAAGACGGGAGGTGAGATGCAGATGTCATAATGGTAACACACATTCACAATTTGTAATGTTTACCATTCGCCATTAATCACGTGTCAGTGCCTATTAACAATAAAATGGACAACGACAGAAATAATAACTTACACAAATAGAAAGTCTGTTGTGATTTATCTGCGCCGCTGTTTTGATTTATATCTTCTGAAAATATGCACTGGTTTTTTTTTAATATTTATTTATCCTGCGATTAATTGACCGGGTACAGGTAAGACAAAATTCAGAACAAAATAACGTTTGTTCGTAGCTTTCAAGTTGGTGAATCAGTGGAGGAAATTACTTCAAAATCTCAGAATATATAAACAAATAATGCATTTATAATTCTTTATAAAAACAGTTGTCTGATTCGCAATAAAAACGAAACGGCAGCAATCCAAAGCAAAATTACGTTTAACGATATGAAAAATTGTAAAAAAAAATATAATCAGTTAAGGAATTTACTTCAAATGCTTAAAATACATCACAAAATAAGGCATTTGTGATTTTCGATACGAAACAATTGTTATATCATAGCAACAATCTAAAAACGAAAATGTGAATAAATTTGCATATTTTTATATTCTTTTTAAATTTACGTATACGGTGTTTTCAATTTTGATTATATTTTTTATCTAGTCACTAATTGATGGTAAGGTTTAATTATGCTGTTTTTTTTAATTGTGTTAATACACTTTTAAAATGTGTTCCATATAAGGAAATTATTTTAAATTGTGTGTGTGTGTTTTTTTTTATTATATATTTATTATTTATCCTAATTCAACCTCCTTAGTAATTATATTGTGATATCCGTGGCGGAATTACTTAGGCAAACGCAGTAATTAATTAAGTATTTTTTTCTACCATCATTCAGCTTTTATTTATAAAAAAAAATGGGTAGTTTCCTTGATTTGTCTTAATTAAGTCTGCCAAAACGAGGACTTGCGAGCTGATAGTAGAAAAAGCATTTAATTATATGAATAATATCCACCAACCTCTGTTTGCCCTCTGCATCTTCAATGTGCATTTTGTTTCTCGTCTCCCAACACCTCAGTCCTCCTAATTTACGCATTTTCACCAACTATAACACTATAATAGTTTCCCGCACTAATGGTAACACATTTATCACATAATTCACCAACAAAATTAAAGTTTGTTTGCACTGTGCACGATTTTAATTGAGAGATGCAAGTTAAGACGCGCACGCTTCGTTAACATGGCGTAAACTGGGGGTGTGCAGGTGTGCAAACATGCGCTGTTGCAATATTGTGGAATACATCGCGTTGAGAGGCCCCGTTAAGGGGCGGCACATCAGACTCAAAACCAGAACAACTACAATCGACTTAAAAAACGATGTAAACTTACACAAAAAATCGAAAAAATTAATAAATGCTTATATGATTAAATTACTAAAAATGTTTAATACATTCACAAGATATCTACCTTTAAAATTAATTAATTTTTTTTTATGTATCAATTTTTCCGCGAGTTATGAATTTTTGAAAATTAACTTTTTAATTTGTCAAACACTTCAATTAAAAAAATTAAAAAAAAAATAAATACCGATATGATAAAATTCTTCAAAAAGTTTAATACATTCGCAAGATGTCTACCTTTAAAAATAATTAAAATTTTTGAAAATGTGTGAATTTTTCCGCGAGTTATGAATTTTTGAAAATTAACTTTTTAATTTGTAGAAACACTTCAATAAAAAAATCGAAAAAAAAAAATCAATACATGTATGATGAAATTGTTCAAAATGTTTAATACATTCACAAGATGTCTACCTTTAAAATTAATTAAAATTTTTGAAAATGTGTCAATTTTTCCGCGAGTTATGAATTTTTGAAAATTAACTTTTTAATTTGTCGAACACTTCAATAGAAAAAATAAAAAATAAATAAATACCTATTTGATAAAATTGTTCAAAATGTTTAATACATTCACAAGATGTCTACCTTTAAAATTAATTAAAAGTTTTGAAAATGTATCAATTTTTCCGCGAGTTATGAATTTTTGAAAATTAACTTTTTATTTTGTCGAACACTTCAATAAATCTTTTTTAAAAAATATATACCTATATGATAAAATTGTTCAAAATGTTTAATACATTCACAAGATGTCTACCTTTAAAATTAATTAAAATTTTTGAAACCTTTTCAATTTTTCCAAGAGTTATGAATTTTTTAAAATTAACTTTTTAATTTGTCGAACACTTCAATTAAAAAAATTTAAAAATATAAATACCTATATGATAAAATTGTTCAAAATGTTTAATACATTCGCGAGATGTTTACCTTTAAAATTAATTAAAATATTTGAAAAAGTGTCAATTTTTCCGCGAGTTATGAATTTTTAAAAATTAACTTTTTAGAGAGAAGAACATTTTTATTAACTTATTTTTACATATCGATTTACAAAATATAATGGATTTTCGTTAGTACGGCTATAGACCAGCGGTCTTTCTGCCTAGCATTAACAGTCGTCAGTTAGTCGTCAATTATTGCGATCATGGTTGTGAATATGTTGGTGAGGTTGAATGTGAATGATGAAGAGATGTGATGAACTGATAAATTGTGGAAGAAGGATGTTTGGTTCTAGGATTAATTAAAGGATTGCGAGGTAAACATAGGTGTTGCAAGATGTCTTGGATATCTGGGTTAGTAGCAAACTTTGTAGCAAGGTGTACCAGACGGTCTTCAATGGGGATTACTTGGGTTTTTTGGTAGAGTAGTGTATTTGAGGGATTGTGTAGGGGATTGTTAGGGTGTCTTAGTTTTGTTAATATGCGAAGAGCTGATCGTTCACCCACCTGCAAATTTCTTAGAACAGGAGGACGGGGGTTTAGGAAAAGTATGGCAGCATAATCTAAGAGAGGTCGACATATCATTTTATATATTTTTACCGCTGTTTTAATGGATATACCTTGATTTTTGTACGTTAGATGTCTGAAGTGTCGAGCTCTATTTTTAATTTTTAATTTAAGGGTTTGGGAATGGGTTTTAAAGGAGAATTTAGGATCGAATATAATTCCAAGATACTTGCAGGTTCCTGATGGGGAAATGTGTGTGTTGTGTATGTTAATTCCAAATGGAGATGTTGATGCACGATGAAAAGGAATGAAAAGGTTGGATTTATTAGGATTGATGGTTATTCTCCATTTGGCAAACCAATGTTGAAGAGTGTCGATCAGCTCCTGCAGTGTACTGAGTGCTTTTGGAAGGGTCTTACAGTGTGTAATGAGAGCTGTGTCATCAGCAAATAAGAGACAATACGCGGAAGGATTAACTTTTTATTTTGTCGAACACTTCAATAAAAGAAATTAAAAAAAATAAATACCTATATAATAAAATTGTTCAAAATGTTCAATACATTCGCAAGATGTCTACCTTTAAAATTAATTAAAATTTTTGAAAATGTATCAATTTTTCCGCGAGTTATGAATTTTTGAAAATTAACTTTTTATTTTGTCGAACACTTCAATAAAAACAAAATTAAAAAAAATAATACCTATATGATAAAATTGTTCAAAATGTTTAATACATTAGCAAGATGTCTACCTTTAACTTTTTAACTTAAGTTCATGCCTTGCATTTTATTAGATATTTAATTACTTTAGTTTTAATAATTTTATATTACATGTAGTAAATCTGACCTGTCCAAATAACTTAATGTTGTACTTGTATCAATAAATATCTATTCTATTCTATTCTATTCTAAAATTAATTAAAATTTTTGAAAATGTGTCAATTTTTCCGCGAGTTATAAATTTTTGAAAATTAACTTTTTAATTCGTCGAACACTTCAATAAAAAAATTAAAAAAATAAATAAATACCTACATGATAAAATTGTTCAAAATGTTTAATACATTCGCAAGATGTCTATCTTTAAAATTGATTAAATTTTTTGAAAATAATTCAATTTTTCCGCGAGTTATGAATTTTTTTAAATTAACTTTTTAATTTGTCGAACACTTCAATAAAAAAATTTAAAAAAATAAATACCCATATGATAAAATTGTTCAAAATGTTTAATACATTCGCAAGATGTCTACCTTTAAAATTAATTAAAATTTTTGAAAATGTCTCAATTTTTCCGCGAGTTATGAATTTTTGAAAATTAACTTTTTAATTTGTCGAACACTTTAACAAAAAAAATTGAAAAAAAATCAATACTTATTTGATAAAATTGCTCAAAATGTTTAATACATTCGCAAGATGTTTTCCTTTAAAATTGATTAAAATTTTTGAAAATGTATCAATTTTTCCGCGTGTTATGAATTTTTGAAAATTAACTTTTTAATTTGTGGAACACTTCAATAAAACAAATTAAAAAAAATAAATACCTATATGATAAAATTGTTCAAAATGTTTAATACATTCGCAAGATGTCTTTCTTTAGAATTAATTAAAATTTTTGAAAATGTGTCGATTTTTTAATAATAATAATAATCCTTTATTTCTCAACAGACATAAAAAACATCTAGTTACAGAGAAATTATAAATAAATAGAAATAATATATGTATATATATATATATATATATACACATACATACATATATAGGCATAAACAGATACAGGTATACAAGCTAATACAAATTAGAAATATGTGGTTGCGGCGAGGGTAAATTAAAGTAAACATGATTTTAAATCAATTTTAAACCGAGTCTTATTCCGCGAGTTATGAATTTTTGAAAATTAACTTTTTAATTTGTCGAACACTTCAATAAAAAAAAAATAAATACCTATATCATAAAATTGTTCAAAATGTTTAATACATTCGCAAGATGTCTACCTTTAAAATTAATTCAAATTTTTGAAAATGTGTCAATTTTTCCGCGAGTTATGAATTTTTGAAAATTAACTGTTTACTTTGTCGAACACTTCAATAAAAAAAAAAAAAAAATACCTATATCATAAAATTGTTCAAAATGTTTAATACATTCGCAAGATGTCTACCTTTAAAATTAATTAAAATTTTTGAAAATGTCTCAATTTTTCCGCGAGTTATGAATTTTTGAAAATTAACTTTTCAATTTGTCGAACACTTCAATAAAAAAAATTTAAAAAAAATAAATACCGATATGATAAAATTATTCAAAATGTTTAATACATTGGCAAGATGTCTACCTTTAAAATTAATTAAAATTTTTTTAAATGTGTCAATTTTTCCGCGAGTTATGAATTTTTGAAAATTATTTTTTTAATTTGTCGAACACTTCAATTAAAAAAATTAAAAAAAAAAAATTACCTATATGATAAAATTGTTTAAAATGTTTAATACATTCGCAAGATGTCTACCTTCAAAATTAATTAAAATTTTTGAAAATGTATCAATTTTTCCGTGAGTAATGAATATTTGAAAATTAACGTTTTAATTTGCCGAACACTCCAATAAAAAAAATACAAAAAAAAAATAAATACCTATATGATAAAATTGTTCAAAATGTTTAATACATTCGCCTGATGTCTACCTTTCAAATTAATTAAAATTTTTGAAAATGTATCAATTTTTCCGTGAGTTATGAATTTTTAAAAATTAACTTTTTAATTTGTCGAAGACTTCAATTAAAAAAAAAAAAAAATAAATACCTATATAATAAAATTGTTCAAAATGTTTAATACATTCGCAAGATGTCTACCTTTAAAGTTAATTAAAATTTTTGAAAAAGTGACCATTTTTCCGCGAGTTATGAATTTTTGAAAATTAACTTTTTATTTTGTCGAACACTTCAATAAAAACAAAATTAAAAAAATTAATACCTACATGATAAAATTGTTCAAAATGTTTAATACATTCGCAAGATGTCTACCTTTAAAATTAATTAAAATTTTTGAAAATGTATCAATTTTTCCGCGAGTTATGAATTTTTAAAAATTAACTTTTTAATTTCTCGAAGACTTCAATTAAAAAAAAAAAATAAATAAATACCTATATAATAAAATTGTTCAAAATGTTTAATACATTCGCAAGATGTCTACCTTTAAAGTTAATTAAAATTTTTGAAAAAGTGACCATTTTTCCGCGAGTTATGAATTTTTGAAAATTAACTTTTTATTTTGTCGAACACTTCAATAAAAACAAAATTAAAAAAATTAATACCTACATGATAAAATTGTTCAAAATGTTTAATACATTCGCAAGATGTCTACCTTTAAAATTAATTAAAATTTTTGAAAATGTATCAATTTTTCCGCGAGTTATGAATTTTTGAAAATTAACTTTTTAATTTGTCGAACACTTCAATAAAAAAAATAAAAAAAAATAAATACCTATATGATAAAATTGTTCTAAATGTTTAATACATTCACAAGATGTCTACCTTTAAAATTAATTAAAATTTTTGAAAATATATCAATTTTTCCGCGAGTTATGAATTTTTGAAAATTAACTTTTTAATTTGTGGAACACTTCAATAATTTTTTTTTTTTTTAAATAATTACCTATATGATAAAATTGTTCAAAATGTTTAATACATTCGCAAGATGTCTACCTTTAAAATTGATTAAATTTTTTGAAAATGTGTCAATTTTTCCTTAAATTATGAATTTTTGAATTTTTTTTCCGCTGACTTGTTAACACTGCGCTCTAGATCAAAATATCTCCATTATCAGAGGCCTAATACGGTCTTCCGCGACGATGATAAGAGGCGCGTTTCTCTTAATCGGCCTATTAGTCATTGTTAACGCCATATGGCCGACGACACATTTACATGCCCGAGTTTCCTCGCGAGGCGTTTTTTTTTTCTCGGTAATCCGAACTACCGCATTCTGCACACACACACATAGACGAACGCTTACGTAATTCTCATCCAGGGCACGTCGAAAAATTACATTGTAATCATTTCCATTCAATGAGTGAGGAACAGCATGTGCACCACACACATTTTTATAATTGGTTACAGTTATAATTTTAAGTTAACGTGTGTCCGTGGGATACAGTTTTGGAATCAACATATTTGGTTAAAATGCATCAGAAGAACGAGAAAAATCGATTGGCGTTATTAGATATATCAGAAAAAAAAAATGGTTGGTCGATTTGAAAATTTTAGAAAAAGTCGATTTTTCAGATTTTGAATAGCCGTAGCGGCTAAACGAAGACTCCAAATCGAATGCGGTTTGCAAATCTATGGTCCTTGGGTGCAAATTAGTCCGATTCAATCAAAATTGGCGATTTTTATTTTTTGATGAAAATTTGAAAATCGATAGAAGGGTCCCCCCTTCTTACTTTTGCTCAAAAATTGGCTTCAAAATGATTTCTTGAAGAAACCACTGGTTCGATTCGGGGTTTCTATACATCACCGGAAAGATCGCTTCAAGACCCTTCAGAAAATGTACTTGCGCGACCACAAATGTCATTTTAAAGTCCGTGACGCGCCAGCGAAAAAAAAATTAATTTCGTAAAAATTGCGCAACCAACCGAAATTACTGATGCATTTATGGGAAGCGATGCATTAAGGAGTTGCGTAACGCCGCCGATTGTGCAACGATCTCGAGTCTTTGCACCTGATTTGGCTTAATCTCTTGTCATTATGCCAATTTGTTACTTTCTAAGTTCGTAGGTTTGTTTTTGTGCGATGGGAAAATTACAGGCCTTCATATAAAATATGCAGTCGAGCGATCGAGTAATTTCGCGACTTGTTTAATAATTTGTGGCCATAAACGATTTAATCACGACCGCTCAGATTAATGGTCGTCTTTTTTCAACACAAGTTAAATACGTCTAATAAATAGTTCAGTATTTACTGATTAGACCTGAACGTAAGTTTTTTTTTTCAAGAAGTTAAATACGTCTAATAAATAGCTCAGTTTTTAGCAATTACACCTGAATTGTACATTTTTTTTTCAAGAGGATAAACACGTTTAATAAATAGTTTTATTAAGTGCTGTACTTGTAATATATTCAACATTTATTTTAATGTATCTGCAACAAGTTTTATTAAGTGCTGTACTGTAATACAGCCCGAATATATTTCACTTTAATTTCTCAAGTGGTGTAGAGTTTTCAAGATTTTGAAAAAAATTCGGTTTTTCAGATTCTCATTGTGAAATACATTTAAATCGAGTTTGTGTGTCCTGTCCTAATCTAAATGGGAATTGGAGTAGCCTGAAGAGTCCGAGCCTTGTCTGACCCGAATATCCAAATGCATCTGCATCTAAAGATACGCGATCGCATCTAGGCGACAGCAAAGAAATGGAGCAGGTTTTGGTCGTTGCAACTGGGTCTGCTCTTGTGCTAAATACTAAAAACATTTATTCCAACCTGTTCTGATCTCGTTTTAGTCCGTACGGTGCACTTTTAACATTAAAATTTGGAAATATTTCCAAATCCTCTCCAATACTCAGAGCGCGATCGGATAAATCTCAAAATATATCAATTTTCGACATCTCCCGTAAAAAAGTTAGCTACAAAAATGGATTCAGCACACATTAAACTACGATTTGAATAAATTAAATTCGAAACACCGAACTTCCATCACAGAAAAAAAAATAAAAATTATAAATCATCTCCAATACTCCGAGCGCGATCGGATAAATCTCAAAATATAACAATTTTCAACATCTCCCATTAAAAAGTTAGCTACAAAAATGGATTCAGCACACATTAAACTACGATTTGAATAAATTAAATTCGAAACACCGAACTTCCATCACAGAAAAAAAAATAAAAATTCTAAATCATCTCCAATACTCAGAGCGCGATCGGATAAATCTCAAAATATAACAATTTTCAACATCTCCCATAAAAAAGTTAGCTGCAAAAATGGATTCAGCACACATTAAACTACGATTTGAATAAATTAAATTCGAAACACCGAACTTCCATCACAGAAAAAAAAAATAAAAATTCTAAATCATCTCCAATACTCAGAGCGCGATCGGATAAATCTCAAAATATAACAATTTTCAACATCTCCCATAAAAAAGTTAGCTACAAAAATGGATTCAGCACACATTAAACTACGAAATGAATAAATTAAATTCGAAACACCGAACTTCCATCACAGAAAAAAAAAAATTCTAAATCATCTCCAATAGACGGAGCGCGATCGGATAAATCTCAAAATATAACAATTTTCAACATCTCCCATAAAAAAGTTAGCTACAAAAATGGATTCAGCACACATTAAACTACGATTTGAATAAATTAAATTCGAAACAACAAACTTCCATCACAGAAAAAAAAAATAAAAATTCTAAATCATCTCCAATACTCGGAGCGCGATCGGATAAATCTCAAAATATAACAATTTTCAACATCTCCCATAAAAAATTTAGCCACAAAAATGGATTCAGCACACATTAAACTACGATTTGAATAAATTAAATTCGAAACACCGAACTTCCATCACAGAAAAAAAAATAAAAATTATAAATCATCTCCAATACTCCGAGCGCGATCGGATAAATCTCAAAATATAACAATTTTCAACATCTCCTATAAAAAAGTTAGCTGCAAAAATGGATTCAGCACACATTAAACTACGATTTGAATAAATTAAATTCGAAACACCGAACTTCCATCACAGAAAAAAAATAAAAATTATAAATCATCTCCAATACTCCGAGCGCGATCGGATAAATCTCAAAATATAACAATTTTCAACATCTCCTATAAAAAAGTTAGCTGCAAAAATGGATTCAGCACACATTAAACTACGATTTGAATAAATTAAATTCGAATCACCGAACTTCCATCACAGAAAAAAAATAAAAATTCTAAATCATCTCCAATACTCCGAGCGCGATCGGATAAATCTCAAAATATAACAATTTTCAACATCTCCTATAAAAAAGTTAGCTGCAAAAATGGATTCAGCACACATTAAACTACGATTTGAATAAATTAAATTCGAAACACCGAACTTCCATCACAGAAAAAAAATAAAAATTATAAATCATCTCCAATACTCCGAGCGCGATCGGATAAATCTCAAAATATAACAATTTTCAACATCTCCTATAAAAAAGTTAGCTGCAAAAATGGATTCAGCACACATTAAACTACGATTTGAATAAATTAAATTCGAATCACCGAACTTCCATCACAGAAAAAAAATAAAAATTCTAAATCATCTCCAATACTCCGAGCGCGATCGGATAAATCTCAAAATATAACAATTTTCAACATCTCCCATAAAAAAGTTAGCTACAAAAATGGATTCAGCACGCATTAAACTACGATTTGAATAAATTAAATTCGAAACACCGAACTTCCATCACAGAAAAAAAATAAAAATTATAAATCATCTCCAATACTCCGAGCGCGATCGGATAAATCTCAAAATATAACAATTTTCAACATCTCCTATAAAAAAGTTAGCTGCAAAAATGGATTCAGCACACATTAAACTACGATTTGAATAAATTAAATTCGAAACACCGAACTTCCATCATAGAAAAAAAAAAAAAAAATTCTAAATCATCTCCAATACTCGGAGCGCGATCGGATAAATCTCAAAATATAACAATTTTCAACATCTCCTATAAAAAAGTTAGCTGCAAAAATGGATTCAGCACACATTAAACTACGATTTGAATAAATTAAATTCGAAACACCGAACTTCCATCACAGAAAAAAAATAAAAATTCTAAATCATCTCCAATACTCCGAGCGCGATCGGATAAATCTCAAAATATAACAATTTTCAACATCTCCCATAAAAAAGTTAGCTACAAAAATGGATTCAGCACGCATTAAACTACGATTTGAATAAATTAAATTCGAAACACCGAACTTCCATCATAGAAAAAAAAAAAAAAATTCTAAATCATCTCCAATACTCGGAGCGCGATCGGATAAATCTCAAAATATAACAATTTTCAACATCTCCCATAAAAAAGTTAGCTGCAAAAATGGATTCAGCACACATTAAACTACGATTTGAATAAATTAAATTCGAAACACCGAACTTCCATCACAGAAAAAAAATAAAAATTCTAAATCATCTCCAATACTCCGAGCGCGATCGGATAAATCTCAAAATATAACAATTTTCAACATCTCCCATAAAAAAGTTAGCTACAAAAATGGATTCAGCACGCATTAAACTACGATTTGAATAAATTAAATTCGAAACACCGAACTTCCATCATAGAAAAAAAAAAAAAAATTCTAAATCATCTCCAATACTCCGAGCGCGATCGGATAAATCTCAAAATATAACAATTTTCAACATCTCCCATAAAATGGATTCAGTACACATTAAACTACGATTTGAATAAATTAAATTCGAAACACCGAACTTCCATCACAGAAAAAAAATAAAAATTCTAAATCATCTCCAATACTCCGAGCGCGATCGGATAAATCTCAAAATATAACAATTTTCAACATCTCCCATAAAAAAGTTAGCTGCAAAAATGGATTCAGCACACATTAAACTACGATTTGAATAAATTAAATTCGAAACACCGAACTTCCATCACAGAAAAAAAATAAAAATTCTAAATCATCTCCAATACTCCGAGCGCGATCGGATAAATCTCAAAATATAACAATTTTCAACATCTCCCATAAAAAAGTTAGCTGCAAAAATGGATTCAGCACACATTAAACTACGATTTGAATTAATTAAATTCGAAACACCGAACTTCCATCACAGAAAAAAAAATAAAAATTCTAAATCATCTCCAATACTCAGAGCGCGATCGGATAAATCTCAAAATATATCAATGTGCGCCATCTCCCATAAAAAAAAATGTTCTGTGCTGACGAGATAAAACAAGTACGAAAGCGGTCCACAATGGTCTTTCGTTCGGGAAACAATAGTAATTGTTATTATCGAACGTTTTGGCGAGGAGTTTCACTTTTTACGATCGAATTCGGTGGAAAGAAAGGAAATAATGGTTTCGGTATAATTTGTTGTAGAAAGTAGCGCCCGCGCGCGCTTCCCAGACAGATTTATACGTTCAAGCCTCACCGCAGTCGCAGTCTATTTATAAGAAATGTCGTTGACATCCGGACGAGAAGGCGAAACTATCCAACGACCTGCCACTGTTTTCCGAGTCCGAAACGCGTGGGCGGCCCCGCCGGGAAATTTCGGCCGAAAATTTTCGGGTTCATTCATGGCGGGGACTATTTCCGGAACGCGGAAGCGCACAGCTGCTGCAACAAATGCACCGCGGCGGATTGTTTCGCGGAAAATTCGAATAAACGGAGGAAAATAATAATAGCGGTTGTTGGTCTAAATTTAGACAAATTAACACCGATTAACCCGTCTGAATTGGTGAAGCCAATTTTACTCAATCAATTACGCAGTGAACGAGTTGACTTTCGTTTGAAGGTGATCCGTGATTTTAGGTCTTTAATTAAATGATTTTTTTTGTGTTCCAAAAAATGTATTTAATAAATATCCATTTTGAGGTCCAAGACTGGCTGCCGAAAAAATATTCATCAGAGGGTTTTTCAAAGGTCTAGGTGCCACCACCTGAAGGAAGAAATCCACTTTCCAGAGCAATTTTTACAATAAAAATTATTTTTGGTCATCAAAATTTTCCTTCTAGCGCAGCCATTTTTGTTACTATAAAGTTCTGATGATTTTCTTTGGGTGGTTATAAAGACACATTATTCAAGATTGATCTGTCAAAATTTCAAGCATCTAAGGTGATAAATGTGGAATTCCTGAAGAAATTTCTACAAAAAGTGCATTTTTGGACATCAAATTATTCTTTCTGGCGCAGCCATTTTTGTTGCCACAAAGTTCTGATGATTTTCTTTGGGCGGTTATAAAGACACGTTATTCGAGATTGATCTGTTAAAATTTCAAGCATCTAAAGTGATAAATGTGGAATTCCTAAAGCAATTTCTACAAAAAGTGCATTTTTGGGCATCAAATTGTTCTTTCTGGCGCAGCCATTTTTGTCGCTACAAAGTTCTGATGATTTTCATTGGGCGGTTATACAGACACATGATTCGAGATTGATCTGTCAAAATTTCAAGCATCTAAGGTGATAAATGGGGAATTCCTGAAGCAATTTCTACAAAAAGTGCATTTTTGGACATCAAATTGTTTTTTCTGGCGCAGCCATTTTTGTTGCTACAAAGTTCTGATGATTTTCTTTGGGCGGTTATAAAGACACCTTATTCGAGATTGATCTGTCAAAATTTCAAGCATCTAAGGTGATAAATGGGGAATTCCTGAAGCAATTTCTACAAAAAGTGCATTTTTGGACATCAAATTTTTTTTTCTGGCGCAGCCATTTTTGTTGCAACAAAGTTCTAATGATTTTCTTTGGGCGGTTATAAAGACACGTTATTCAAGATTGATCTGTCAAAATTTCGAGCATCTAAGGTGATAAATGTGGAATTCCTGAAGCAATTTCTACAAAAAGTGCATTTTTGGACATCAAATTATTTTTTCTGGCGCAGCCATTTTTGTTGCTACAAAGTTCTGATGATTTTCTTTGGGTGGTTATAAAGACACGTTATTCGAGATTGATCTGTCAAAATTTCAAGCATCTAAGGTGATAAATCTGGAATTCCTGAAGCAATTTCTACAAAAAAAACATTTTTGGACATCAAAATTTTCTTTCTAGCGCAGCCATTTTTGTAACTGAAAAGTTGGAATATATTTTTTTGGGCAAATGTAAACACACATCATTAAAGATTAATCTGTCAAAAATTTAAAGATCTGCCACAGTAAATGTGGAATTCCTACAGCACAATCTGCAAAAATTGCAATTTTAGTCATCAAAAAATTCTCTTCAGCGCTGCCATTTTTATTAAATACAAAATACGGATAATTTTTTTGAGCAAATTTTAAGATACGTTACTCAAGATCAGTTTGTCAAAAGTTTAAGGATTTGTCGCATGAATGTAAAATTTTCAGAGCAATTTTTACAAAAAAGTGCATTTTTGATTAAAAAAAAAAATTGGGTTGTAGTGCAGCCATTTTCTTTGAACAAATACGAAGACATATTATTCAAGAGTACTCTGTCAAAATTTTAAGGAACTGCCGCAATAAATGAGGAATCACCACAGAAATTTTTGAAAAACGTGCATTTGTGATCATCAACATTTTCCTTCTGGCGCGGTCATTTTTATAAGTGAAAAGTTGGGATATATTTCTTTGGCCAATTGTAAAGACACATCATTCAAGATTAATTTGTCAAAAATTTAAAGATCTGCCGCAATAAATGTGGAATTCCTACAGCACAATCTGCAAAAATTGCATTTTTGGTCATCAAAATTTTCCTTTTAGTGCCGCCATTTTCGTTAGTGCCAAGTCTGGATATTTTTTTTTTTTGGCAAGTGTGAAGATACGTTACTGAAGATTACATTATCATTATTTCAATTTTATCAAAATTTTCAGAGCAATTTCTCCAAAAGTGCATTTTTGATTCAACAAAATTTGCGTTACAGCGCTGCCATTTTTCTAACTGCAAAGTTGGGATAATTTTCTTTTGGCAACTGTAAAGACACATTATTGAAGATTCATCTGTCAAAATTTCAAGCATCTAAGGTGATAAATATAGAATTCCTAAAGCAATTTCTACAAAAAGAGCATTTTTGGACATCAAATTGTACTTTCTGGTGCAGCCATTTTTGTTGCTACAAAGTTCTGATGATTTTCTTTGGGTGGTTATAAAGACACGTTATTTAAGATTCATCTGTCAAAATTCCAAGCGTCTGTGGTACCAAATGTGGAATTCCTAAAGCAATTTCAGCAAAAAGTGCATTTTTGGACATCAAAATTTGCCTTCTAGCGCAACCATTTTCCTTACAGTAAACTTTGGATATTTTTTTTTGGAGGAAATGTAAAGACACATTATTCATGAGTGTTCTGTCAAAATTTCAAGGATCTGTCACAATAAATGTGCAATCGCCACAGCAATTTCTGCAAAAAGTGCGTTTTTGGTCATCAAAATTTTCCTTCTGGTGCAGCCATTTTTGTAACTGAAAAGTTGGTATATATTTTTTGAGCAATTGTAAAGGAACATCATTTAAGATTAATCTGTCAAAAATTTAGTGTGGAATTCCTACAGCACAATCTGCAAAAATTGCATTTTTGGACAAAATTTGCCTTCTAGCACAACCATTTTCCTTACTGTAAACTTCCGATAATTTTTTTTTGAGAAAACGTAAAGACATGAGTATTTTGTCAAAATTTTAAGGATCTGTCACAATAAATGTGCAATCACCACAGCAATTTCTGCAAAAATTGCATTTTTGGTTATCAAAAAATTCCTTCTATCGCCGCCATTTTCATTACTACAGAGCCCGGAAAATATTCTTTTGAGCAAATTAAAGACACGTCACGGTCACTCAAGATCACATTGTCAAAATTTTAAGGATTTGCCGAAATGAATGTAAAATTCTTGGAGCAATTTCTCCAAAAGTGCATTTTTGGTTAAAAAAAATGCGTCACAGCGCAGCCATTTTTGTTACTGCAAAGTTCGAATAATTTTCGTTAAGATGCTTTAGTCAAGATTAAATTGTCAAAATTACAAGCGTCTGAGGTGATAAATGTGGAATTTCTAAAGCGATTTTAGCAAAAAGTGCATTTTTGGACATCGAAATTTTTCTTCAAGTGCAGCCATTTTCCTTACTGCAAAGTTGGGATAATTTTCTTTGGGCAAATGTAAAGATACAATATTCAAGATTAGTCTGTCAAAATTTTAAAGATCTGCCGCAAAAAATGTGGAATTCCTACAGCACAATCTGCAAAATTTGCATTTTTGGTCATCAAAATTTGCCTTTTAGAGCCGCCATTTTTGATACTGCAAAGTCCAAAATTTTTTTTTTGGGGAAATAAAAGACACGTTACGTAAGATCACATTGTCAAAATTTTTAGGATTTGTCGAAATAAATGGAAAATTTTCAGAGCAATTTGTCCGAAAGTGCATTTTTGGTTCAACAAAATTTCCGTTACAAAGCAGCCATTTTTTTTTACAGCAAAGTTCGGATATTGTTTTTTAAACAACGGCGAAGACACATCATTCAAGATTACTCTGTCAAAATTTAAAAGATCTGTCGCAAGTAATGTGGAATTAATGCAGTAATATCTGCAAAAAGGGCGTTTTTCGTGATCAAAATTTGCCTTCCAGCGCAGCCATTTTTTTTTACAGGAAAGTTCGGATAATTTTCTTTAAACAACTGCGAAGACCCATCATTCAAGATTACCCTGTCAAAATTTTAAAGATCTATCGCAAATATTGTGGAATTCGCACAGCAATATCTGCAAAAAGTGCATTTTTGGTGATCAAAATTTGCCTTAAAGCGCAGCCATTTTTTTTTACAGCAAAGTTCGGATAATTTTCTTTAAACCACTGCGAAGACACATCATTCAAGATTACTCTGTCAAAATTTTAAAGATCTATCGCAAATATTGTGGAATTCGCACAGCAATATCTGCAAAAAGTGCATTTTTGGTGATCAAAATTTGCCTTCAAGCGCAGCCATTTTTTTTTACAGCAAAGTTCGGATAATTTTCTTTAAACAACTGCGAAGACACATCATTCAAGATTACCCTGTCAAAATTTTAAAGATCTGTCGCAAATAATGTGGAATTTCTGCAGCAATATCTGCAAAAAGTGCATTTTTGGTGGTCAAAATTTGCCTTCCAGCGCAGCCATTTTTTTTTACAGGAAAGTTCGGATAATTTTCTTTAAACAACTGCGAAGACCCATCATTCAAGATTACCCTGTCAAAATTTTAAAGATCTATCGCAAATATTGTGGAATTCGCACAGCAATATCTGCAAAAAGTGCATTTTTGGTGGTCAAAATTTGCCTTCCAGCGCAGCCATTTTTTTTTACAGGAAAGTTCGGATAATTTTCTTTAAACAACTGCGAAGACACATCATTCAAGATTACCCTGTCAAAATTTTAAAGATCTGTCGCAAATAATGTGGAATTTCTGCAGCAATATCTGCAAAAAGTGCATTTTTGGTGATCAAAATTTGCCTTCCAGCGCAGCCATTTTTTTTTACAGGAAAGTTCGGATAATTTTCTTTAAACAACTGCGAAGACCCATCATTCAAGATTACCCTGTCAAAATTTTAAAGATCTATCGCAAATATTGTGGAATTCGCACAGCAATATCTGCAAAAAGTGCATTTTTGGTGGTCAAAATTTGCCTTCCAGCGCAGCCATTTTTTTTTACAGCAAAGTTCGGATAATTTTCTTTAAACAACTGCGAAGACACATCATTCAAGATTACCCTGTCAAAATTTTAAAGATCTGTCGCAAATAATGTGGAATTTCTGCAGCAATATCTGCAAAAAGTGCATTTTTGGTGATCAAAATTTGCCTTCCAGCGCAGCCATTTTTTTTTACAGGAAAGTTCGGATAATTTTCTTTAAACAACTGCGAAGACCCATCATTCAAGATTACCCTGTCAAAATTTTAAAGATCTATCGCAAATATTGTGGAATTCGCACAGCAATATCTGCAAAAAGTGCATTTTTGGTGGTCAAAATTTGCCTTCCAGCGCAGCCATTTTTTTTTACAGGAAAGTTCGGATAATTTTCTTTAAACAACTGCGAAGACACATCATTCAAGATTACCCTGTCAAAATTTTAAAGATCTATTGCAAATATTGTGGAATTCACACGCAGTAATATCTGCAAAAAGTGCATTTTTGGTGATCAAAATTTGCCTTTCAGCGCAACCATTTTTTTTTACAGGAAAGTTCGGATAATTTTCTTTAAACAACTGCGAAGACACATCATTCAAGATTACTCTGTCAAAATTTTAAAGATCGGTCGCAAGTAATGTGGAATTCCTGCAGCAATATCTACAAAAAGTGCGTTTTTCGTGATCAAAATTTGCTTTCCAGCGCGGCCATTTTTTTTTACAGCAAAGTTCGGATAATTTTCTTTAAACAACTGCGAAGACACATCATTCAAGATTACTCTGTCAAAATTTTAAAGATCTGTCGCAAATAATGTGGAATTTCTGCAGCAATATCTGCAAAAAGTGCATTTTTCGTGATCAAAATTTGCCTTCCAGTGCAGCCATTTTTTTTACAGCAAAGTTCGGATGATTTTCTTTAAACAACAGCAAAGGCACATCATTCCAGAATACTTTTCCAAAATTTTAAGATTCTGTTCATTTCAGAAGTAGAATAAAATTGTACAAATAATACGTGTTGTATTTATTTTATAATTGAAACAATATTGTCGTTGATTTTATTTTTGATTTTAATACGTTGTACTTATTTATATTATATTATTTAGACTATATATATTGACGCTCACATCCAATGCAAATGCATTTTGCTTTGGCTTTTTGGCTTTTTGTATTTTTCTGTATGGGGGCTACGTGAAATAAAGAATTGAATTGACTTTTTAAAATCAAATTTTCGCGCGAGGAAACAATTGTACCAGAAGCACAATGACACATTTTGAAAATCAAAGAGACGTCATTTTTGAATGCTGAAGATTCTGGTATGGATTATTATCAATCCAGCATTGCAGGCGATAATAATAACTTCAGCAATTTTCCAATTTTAAAATTAACGCAATAGCGTGTTACACGCTTTACATTACAAATTTCTCGCAATTAAACTGCACCCGACAATTATAATGAGAAATTGTGTCGGGAACATCCCCTCCCCCAACCATTGACCCAGATGAGGCTCTCTTTAATTTTTGCATCAGACTGCAGTTTAATCAGCGAAAACTTTCGTGTCCCGGCGCAATCAAAATCGCGATTAAAATCGCCTCTTTGCACGAACGTTAATCCATTCTGCGATTTAGATTTAAAGCCGAACCAGTGCCACCAGTTCGAGGATAAATATTTAGATTCAAGATTAGCCACCAGAGAGATCTATTGCATCTTCAGCGCTTTTGATGTGGGATCCGAAAATAATTCCGCGGAGGGAGTAGCAGCAATGGATTTATCATGGTGTTACGAATAAGCGAAGTGAGGATTGGCGGAGAGATATATCGTGCCATTATGAGCAGGATGTGAGGTTTTTCGTAGAGGGAGAAAAAAAATTGCCTGTTGAATAGAGCGAGATGGCTTGCAAATTGTTTGATGTCACGTTAGTACATAATTGGTAGAATACAATTTTACAATTTCTTGAATAATAAATTAATTTGGGAATGTCTTAATGCAAGTTGAAGATTTTAAAGAATATTTAAGCAAAGATGCTCAAAGAAGTTAGGTTGTCAAAGTGACGTTTAAATTACGAAAAGGGAACAAAACGGAAGGTCCAGAGATTTTTTTAGGATTTTATAACAAAAAACTTACATTTTAAATGTCACTGTCACTTTGACATTCAATGTAAGTTTTTGGTTATAAAATTCTAAAAAATCTCTCGCCTTTCCATTTGGATGCATTTTCGTAATTTAAAAGTCACTTTGACAACCAACACTACTTCCGCGACCATCTTTGCTTACGTTTCTTGTTCGGAGTTAATTTTTAATTTTGTTACTTTATTATTCTCTGCCAGTATTAAGTACAGTTAATAATTTAATAAACTTCTTGGAGAAAGAACTTATTAAACAGTCAATCGTCTCTTTTATGACCAATTGTTTACAAAATAAGCCTTCCATGATTACACCAATAATATCGACAGTACCCACAGAATTCAGTGGCATATAAAACTTAACAAAACCATTGTGTGCCCCGGTGTAATAAACAAACACGTTTCTCGGGCATATAAGGTAACGTTACATATTATTATGTGATACAATGAATAATGCCCGTCGACGGATATATTCGCGAGCGGTCTTACCTTTTTCAGATGCTTGTTGACCCATTTCGTGAATGTTTTCTTTTGGATTTCGTCTCGTTCGTCTGCAACACAAGAAATGCCAAAATTAGTGCGAGTCCTTCGTGCGATTCTTGCCGAAATAAATTAATTTCAACCGAAATGTATAAACTCAAAATTCTTCAAGAATGTTGCAAGAATGAATTTATGCTGTCGATGCACATCGAACCCAAATTTTTTCAACAAATAACACGAATATGGGATTTTTTTACGCAATTCTTCAACAAATAGAATTAGTGCTAGTTCTTCGTGCAATTTTTGCCGAAAAAAATTTATTTCAACCGAAATGTATAAACTCAAAATTCTTCTTAGTGCGATTGTTGCAAGAATTTATTTATGCTGTCGATGCACATCAAACCCAAAATTCTTCAACAAACAGCAAGAACGTAGGATTTTTTTTTGTTGCGCGAGAATATGCCGAAAATCCGATTTTTCACTTTAAACCTAAAATTCTTCAGCGTGAACGCCATATTTCACACACTCTAACATAGAAGAAGGATACGATTGAGATTAGATTTTGCGCGGAAATCGGATCTTTTATGTAACACTGCGGTGGTTTACTGGTAATGGTGGTTGGTGAATCGTAAAAGACGCCGATTTCTCCGTCTGCACGGGCGGTAAGTGGTAAACCAGCAAAGTGTGACCAGGACTTTGCTATTGTTATCAAGTAGGCTTATTGTGTTGGCGTTGAAAAATTTATGTACATTTGCAATGCAAAAATATCTAGAGAACTGCTACTTTTCGTAAAATAAATCCCCACACGCTATCACTAGATTTTGGGATAATTTCCAGTAAGCGTAAAGTTGTAAAAAAAAATTAATAATTTTGACGACTCGATAAAAAATAAGACAATTGTCATCGACTTGAAACTTTCAAAAATTGTTCAAAATGTATTTGAGATCGATATCATAAAAAAAAATCACACACCCTATCACTGGATTTTGTGATATTTTTTTGTAAGCGTAAAGTGGTTAAAAAAAATTATAATTTTGACGACTTGATAACAAATATAAAAACAATTGCCATCGACTTGAAACTTGCCAGAATTATTCAAAATTCATTTGAGATTGATATCCTAAAAAAAATCACACACCCTATCACTGGATTTTGTGATAATTTCCTGTAAGCGTAAAGAGGTAAAAAAAAATTGATAATTTTGACGACTTGATAAAAAATATAAAAACAATTGCCATCGACTTGAAACTTGCCAGAATTATTCAAAATTCATTTGAGATTGATATCCTAAAAAAAATTCACCCCCCTATCACTGGATTTTGTGATGATTTTTTGTAACCGTAAAGTTGTAAAAAAAATGATAATTTTGACGACTTGATAAAAAATATAAAAACAATTGCCATCGACTTGAAACTTGCCAGAATTATTCAAAATTCATTTGAGATTGATATCCTAAAACAAAAATCACACACCCTATCACTGGATTTTGTGATAATTTTTTGTAAGCGTAAAGTTGTAAAAAAAAATGATCATTTTGACGACTCGATAAAAAAATAAAAAACAATTGCCATCGACTTGAAACTTTCCAAAATTATTCAAAATTCATTCGAGATTGATATCCTAAAAAAAATTCTCACACCCTATAACTGGATTTTGTGATAATTTCCTGTAAGCGTAAAGTGGTAAAAAAAAAATTGATAATTTTGACGACTTGATAAAATATATAAAAACAATTGCCGTCGACTTGAAATTTGCCTGAATTATTCAAAATTCATTTGAAATTGATATCCTAAAAAATCACACACCCTATCACTGGATTTTGTGATAATTTTTTGTAAGCGTAAAGTTGTAACAAAATGTAACAATTTTGGCGTATCGATAAAAAAAATATAAAAACGATTGCTATCGACTTGAAACTTTCCAAGATTATTCAAAATTCATTCGAGATTGATATCCTAAAAAAAATTCACACACCCTATCACTGGATTTTGTGATAATTTTTTGTAAGCGTAAAGTTGTAAAAAAAATTAATCATTTTGACGAAACGATAAAAAATATAAAAACAATTGCCATCGACTTGAAAATTGCCAAAATTATTCAAACTTCATTTAAGATTGATATCCTAAAAAAAATCAAACCCCCCCATCACTGGATTTTGTGATAATTTCTTGTAAGCGTAAAGTTGTAAAAAAAATTAATAATTTTGACGAATCGATAAGAAATATAAAAACAATTGCCATCGACTTGAAACTTCCCAGAATTATTCAAAATCCATTTGAGATTGATATCCTAAAAAGAAATCACACACCCTGTCACTGAATTTTGTGATAATTTCTTGTAAGCGTAAAATTGCAAAAAAAAATATAATCATTTCGACGACTAGATAAAAAATATAAAAACAATTGCCATCGATTTGAAACTTTCCAGAATGGTTAAAAATTCATTTAAGATTGATTTGACGAAAAAACTTCAAACACCCTGTCACTAGATTTTGGTAGAATTCCTTGTGAGCGTAAAGTTGTAAAAAAACAAATGGAACAATTTTGGAGACTCGATAAAGATTATATAGAAACATTTGCCATCGACATAAAATTTTCCAAAATTACTCAAAATTCATTCGGCTTTAGGGTTCCGTAAAAAGTTAGATAACTCAATCACGAAATTTTGTGATAGATAATTTCTTGTGATCATTATTTTGTCGACTCGAAAAAATATTACAGAAACAATTGCTGCCGGCTATAAACTTTTGAAATTGACTCAATATGCATACAAAATTTACCGAAACAATTGCGACTTGAAACTTTTTTAAATTTACTCAATATGCATACAAAATAACGATTTTGTTAAAAATATAGATATATCACTAATTTTTTTGGATAATTTTATGTAAACCGAATGTACAGTTAATTTTATTTATTTCAACTGCAACAAGTGAGAGTTTTTCAATTTCGAATGTGAAGTACTTTTGAAGAACTATTTTATTTACTCAGAATGTGTGGAAAATTTGAATTTTGTTAAAACTACAGATATATCATCACTACATTTTCTTTTTATAATTTCATGTAAACAAAATGTAAAGTTACTTTTATTTAATGCATCTGCAGCAAGTGAGAGTTTCTCAATTTTAAATGGTAAATTTTCACCAATTGTGAAAATAAATTTTTTTTTTTCTAAAATTTGTGTCTGTTTGTGTTTGTGCGCGCTGTATCTCAAAAACTAATAAAGCAATTGATATGAAATTTTGAACATCCGTCTAATTTGATAATCCGAAGAACTGAAAAGCTTTTGGTAAAATTTCGTACACCGGAAGTGGGCGTTTACCTTAACTGTTTTTTGTTTTTTGCCAATATTTTCTTAAATATGAAAAATATCACAGAAACATTTAAACAAATATTGAAGACAACAAAGAAATGAACATCTTTTGTCTGAAAATATTTTTCATAAAATCATTTTTATTCGAGAAATTTTTTTTTATTTTTTTTTCATTTTGGTTTATAATTATGAAACGATAATAGTTACAGCAAATTTATATGAGTAATAATTGTAGAGAATGCTAAAATGAACAACTTATAAAGAATAGGTTTTTTTCGAAATCTCTTTAGTTTTCGAGTAAACTGTGTTTTTGAATTTGAAGTATAATTTTTCCGTCTTTCATAATTTTGACGTTTTAAACGTCAGTTTCATCCGAGTTTACACAACGCTCGATGTACATTTAAAATATGAACAATACGCTGAGATTAAATTTACAATACAAGTAAATTTAATCTCAGCGCTTTGATAAGCAAAATATATTACTTCAATACTAGGAACGGAATCGAAGTTTAATGGTAATAAATTACAATTGTACAATTGCCATTCAGCACGCAACATCACGACGATTCCTAGTAAAATGAGAATAGCTGATTTGTTTATCTTAATTGTCCTGACACTATTACCAACCCGCATTGCTTTTAAATGACGCAATTTGATCAAAATTGGTACTTCCAGCAGATTTTTAATTTCCAGAGTGATTCATCAAACTTGAGCCAAATTTAATATTGTAGAATGAAAAAAAAATGAATTTTCCTCACACATCGACAACTATTTGTACAGTTGTGTTTGAACGCCAAGATAAACCTCTCTTTGTGAAGAGTGGTCCAATTTAACGATAACGGAAACGGATAATGGCCTTCGTACATGAATTTCAACACATGCGCTTTCGTCGTGAGAAAAACCGCCTCATTAAAACACTCACAATAAACATTATTATAATTAATATTAACACTGCACATGGCGCATTAAGTCCGTTACTAATTACAGACGCGTTTCTGACGCTTTACTGCTCAAGAGCTGAAGTGCCAGAGTGCCATTCCTGCAAAATCATCATAAAAAAAAAGAAAGCAATTGATCTAGAATTAAAGTTTAGTGCTTTAATCATGAGAAATGCCAGAAAATGTAACGAGTTGTTGTTGATGTTCTCCAAGTGTTTTAAACCGTTACAAAATAATAAATTATATTTTTTTAGTTGCTGACGTTAACTATACCAATTGCGGTTTATATAGAGGGTGTGCCATGATGACTCTCATCGGAAAAAAATCGGTAGTGGCAGATGGCCAAGTAGCCGACGCCAAAAACAAATAAAAAAAAATATCGAGGGTGGCGCATCAAGAATTTATTACGAATTAATTGACGCTAGAGACGGAGAGATGGCGGCTACCTGATGAAGCCACCGTGTGGTAAAACAATTGTTGTAGAACAGTAAAAATAATGTGAAACCTTACACTGCGTCAGCGATTTTATTAAAGGATAGTAAGAATTAGTTTTTTTTTTCGAAATCTCTCGATAGTAATAAATTTGGGTTTGTGCCGAATAGATTATTGCGAAATAACCAATTTCTAATAATTATTTTTTTAATTAATCGCTCTCACTTTGACACCACAGACCTCGTAAATTGTCTCTCGTAAAATTTTATAGCTTCAGTTCGCGATTTAATTTTAGATAAATTGGCTGATTAGCATAGCTATAGAACGGAATTCCCTGAAGGTGATGCAACCGGGAGTTTTTAGACTATGAGAGAATGAAGACAATACGGAGGAGCGAACTTTCTGATGTGTACGTGGGCGAGAAATATTTATAGATGGCATCGTTAAAAGTGAAATAAAGCAATTTCAGCAGATATCCTAATAACAAATCTAAACTAAATAATATATTTAATCAAAAGTTTAAACTAACGTAAAGTTGCCTTGCTTGATTGTAGATGGAGCATTTAAAAATGGTGATGTGGCCATCACGTTACTTTCTCCGACTTTATGGTATCATAGCCATTTATATTTACGTTTTCATGGTTTATTTTCAATTGAAATCATATTTTAAATGTACATCGAGTGGATGAAACTGACGTTTAAAACGTCAAAATTATGAAAGATGGAAAAATTATACTTCAGTTTCAAGAACTCAGTTTACTCAAAAACTAAAGGGATTTCGAAGACAACTTATTCTTTATAAGTTGTTCATTTTGGCATTCTCTACAATTATTATTAACATAAATTTGCTGTAACTATTATGGTTTTATAATTATCAACCAAAAATTAAAAAAAAAAAATTAATAAAGTTTTTTCTCGAATAGGATTTTATGAAAAATATTTTCAAGCAAAAGGTGTTCATTTCTTTATTGTCTTCAATGTTTGTTAAAATGTTTTTGTGGTATTTCTCAGATTTAAGAAAATATTGGCAAAAAACAAAAAACAATTAAGGTAAACACCCATTTCCGGTGTACGAAATTTTACCAAAAGCTTTTCAGTTCTTCAGATTATCAAATAAGACGTATGTTCAAAGTTTTATATCAATTGCTCTATTGGTTTTTGAGATACAGCGCACACAGACACACGCACACACACATTTTACATTTGCGGACACGCTTTTACCGTTTGAAATTTCAATGCTGCTAACTTTTAAAATGAAAGCACTCGTATCGTAATAACAATTAGTTGTTGCGACACAGTTGTAATGGCTTTATTGCAGACGCAAAGTATAAACATATTTTGAAAGTACTCAAATAACTTTACAAAAAGGTGGCGGAATGAATTAGTCCATTGAATGTTTGAGTGGTCAAGCATTTCTCTACTCATAAATAAAATTAATGCGGCGTAAATGAACTCTCAAGAATTTCCACTAATTATACAGCACGTGTTCTCAATTACACACACACTTTTGTTGAAGTAAATATGCTCACCATATGTAAATGGAGCGGATATATTGCTTTTTGCCGTTTTGTACTTATCCTCAACAGCAAGTAATTTCTATCAATTCAGGGGAAATACATCCATGCAACGTCGAAGATTTAAACAAATATTAGAAACGTATTATTTTCAAAATAACTATATTTTCGGCTATGTAAACGATCTTTCAAATGGTAAACGGAATACATAATTTGAGGTTAGGTTCTGCGATTACATTATACCTATTCTGATCGATATTTACTCTTTCACAATGTTTATTAATAAATTATTTTCTATGTCGATGTATTTTTTACTCCTCTGGGGATCCATTTCGAATTTAACAATTCAAAAATGTATTCGGTGACTGACAGTGACAGATAAAGAACGTTTACACAGCTGAAAATATAATACCTGCTAAATAAGTAATTGTGGAGGCTTTCACTTCGTGATACAGTTTGGTATCACTTTATTAATAATAAAGTGATACCAACAAAGTTATTCGTTTTATTTGAATAATACCGGCTTACGAAAAATCTAAATATTTGTGAAATCCACTGTCATAGAGTAAATTGGAAATACATTGATGTGAAGTTGAAAATTTAAAAGAGTATTAGAGAAATTCAATAAAATATAGCCTGAATATATGAATATTCAACCTGTTCGTAACTCTGCAAGAGTATTAAAGATTTCACGAGATCATCAAAATCGCAACTTTTACATACACAAAATGTAATAAATCTAAAGACACCTTCCCAGAAGAAAATGCCACTCCGTTTTCGGTGCGCGACAAAACATTAAACGACTTTACGAGCTCAGTTGGAAAGAAATCGCATTTATTTACAACACGTATCCGAAGCAATAAAAGAAGCGACTCAATGGGAATGGTCCGTTATAACAAGAGAGCCGTCAGAACGGGTTCAAATCCCCGAGAGAGAAGAAGTAGAAGAAGAAGAACAGTTCTATCGCCGACTTTCATCCGAACTGATTGATGTCAGGTTCAACTCATCTTCATTATATATCAATCGCGCACACACATAGAAAATGAAATTGGAAATTGCTCGGAGTAAGATATCACCCGACGGAATCCGACGAAAGGTTTATTATTCTAATATTGTTCTAATAAAAAAAAATGTGAAACCAACCAAGTGCCTCATTCTAACAACCGTAAATATTAAAAATGCTTCACCACGTGATACACGAGAATCAAATTCAACAAACTAATAAAATCGTTTAATAATTTTTGTCAAGATGATGACGAATCATTATGTTGAAAATATCAACTGGTTGATTGATGTTAGACACATTTTTTTGCAAAACGGGCGTAGAAAAAATATTGTGTGTAATTTAAAGCGGAAAGCCTGTTTGCCAATTTCGACAAACTGTTTATCTCAATCGGCAAACACGTACTTTGCGCTCCTAATACATAAATAGAATTTTTTTTCCTTAAGTATAGCATTCTTACGATGATTCGCTTTCAATTGTAAAATTTGTAGCGTCAAAAATGTAATATTTATAAAATTCGTTGCTTAGAATTTTTCCCATTTATAAATGTTGAAGGGACGAGAATTAAATACCTTGGTAAATCGTAGCATAGAAATGCTCCAGTTTATAGAATTTGTTTAGTCGAGAATTTAATATTTTTAAGAATTTTTTTTGATTTATTGGATGCATAAAAATGCTCCTGTTTATAAAATGTGTTCAATCGAAAATTTAATAAATTAACTTGAGACTTATTGCAGACTTATTAAACACAAATAATAAAGACGTCTTTATTATTTGAAAATTTAATACTTATAAAATTTGCTGTATACATTTTTTATCATTTATAAAAGTTGTTGCATGGAATGTTTCCCACTTATAAAATTTGTTGCGCTTAAAATCGAACACCTTTGAAATTCGTTGCATGGAAAAGTTCACATTTATAAAATTTGTTTTCGTAATATAATTAACATTATCAAACTGCACGAAAATTTATCGAATATTAAAGTTCGTAACGGCGAGAATGTAATATTTATAAAATTCATTCCATAGAATTTTTCCCAAATATAAAATGCATTGCGTCCAGAATGTAATTTTTGTCGAATTCGTGACGCAGAAATTTTTCTATTTATAAAATTTATTGCGTCGAGAATGTAAAGTTTATAAAATTCGTTGCATAGAATTTTTCCCATTTAAAAAAGTAATTGCATGGAATTAATACCTTCAAAATTCGTTGCATAGAAATCATCCTATTTATAAAATTTGTTTAGTGAAAAATTTGTTATTTATAAATATTTTTCCATTTAGGAAAATTGTTGGGCAGAATATTAAATACCTTGGAAAGTCGTAGCATAGAAATGCTCCCGTTTCTAGAATGTTTTTAGTCTAAAATTTAATATTTATAAGAATTTGCTTAATTTATAAAACTTATTACCTTAAATATTTAATACCTCCTCTTTTGTTCAATCGAAAATTTTTTATATACGGGGTGTTTCTAAATTGATGCGAAAGATTTTAAGCAAAATTTCGAGCAAAAATAAAGAAAGGTCTTTCATATAATTGTTTGTTCAAAACTCCTTCCTCTCCAAGTTACAGTTACTTAACAAATAATAACCAATTTGTGAATTTATGTCAAATGGGTCAGAGCAATATTTTATTTTTTTGTGATCAAACTAACAATTTTAGGAGAAAATGTCAAGAGACCAAAAAGTTGCAGATTTAAACCAAGAAATAGAAAAATGTACAAAAAAATGTAGTTCTGATGCAAAATATTAAATATTTTTTCAACCACTTGTAATAAAGTTTTAGGGTTACAAAAATCGTCAAGAAGTGCCATTTTATTAGGAACAGTTATCCGCTAAATTGCATTCTTCTAAATTCTTCCATAATCGATATATGAAATAAATAATAATAATAATAATAATTTTTTTGGTGTCAGAAAACTCACAGTTTTTTACACAGGTCAAGAAAAGAGAAAAAAAATTGAAAATACAGAAATGAGACTACTTAAAATTAAAAATACAGGTGAAACATATAGATGGCATTACTAGCTTAATAAAAACTTTTTTCCTTAACCCTAGAGAGGAAGGGATTTTGAACAAAAAATATATGAAAGACCTCCCTTAATTTTTGCTGAAAATTCGCTACATGTCTGAATTCGATTCTGACGCAACCATAAAATATCTTTCATTCAACAATTGCTTTGACAAGTACATCTACGGATCTGCTGAGGCGGTTTTCGGGACAGGAATGCCCTTAGAGCGATAATGTCGAGAGGGAGAGAGAGACAATACATTTATTGAGAAAATTTTACAAATGACCTTAACGAGCCTTTAATTTAGTTTTTCGGAGATTTTATATGTGCGATATTATCGTGAAGGTGACCCCGTAATACTAGCCCTAGGAGCGATAATTCTTCATTTACAGAAAACTGTGCTAGATAAGATTGTTTTGTGTTTCGATATCCCGTACACCGTTGATGAAGAAGTTCCGTTGACAGGTATTCGTTCGGATGTGACTGAATTCTTCAAGTATCCTACCGACTGCGCCAGAACTAGTTTCAATGGTTGAGTTTGCGTTTCTTCCAACATTGCGGCAAATTTTAATTTCAAATGATAAAATTCGTAGAGAAAGTAGTATTTATAAAATACGTTCCATAGAATTTACAAAATTCATTGCGTCCAGACTGTAATATTTATCAAATTCGTGGCATAGAAATGTTCTCCAATCATAAAATTGCATTTAGAATGTATACCTACACCAATTTACCAACTATGAAATTAGGTGCGTCGGTAATTTTATTTTTCCGCTGCCGAAATGATAACTAAGCATTGCATCCATAGTTACAGGTACCGTAAGTGGCTGATAACATCCGTGGTGTTTGTTGTCCTTGACGACGGAACTTAATTTTTCACTTACGGACCTAGGAAAATAATAAAATAAAAGAGAAGCAATATTCGCAGCATCGTTAATATCCATGCCCAGTTTCACTGGATTGACACAAACAAACAAAATTCGACATTATTTTGTCGGTTGCTGAGTTGCCATAGAAAGCACAGGCGACTATAAAAATTTTACCTGTGTGAACTTTGTTGAATTTTAAAATAATTAAATATCCTTTTTATAGCAGTTTCTACATCAGAAACTTTCTGCATAATTGATTACGTCAAAAATTGCAATCATTATTATCCTAAACTTGATTGTCAAGATGACTAAAGTAAAAACAGTTTTGATTAATCAATTCTTTTGTGTGTAGGTCGTGTTTTTTTCTTCAAATTAAGTCTTATTGTTTGTCAACAAAACGATCAGATGGGGCAAATATATTCTTATATTTAAAATAATATAATTTTTTTTTTTATTTTCTGTTACTGGTTATATATTTTATAACGCGTAGATTTATCGTTTGAGAGCAAAAACTAGCGTCGCACCTGCTCGGAGAAAAATAAATCATGGATATTTTTTTTTTGTAAAGTAATGGGTTTTCTAAAAATAAAAACATATTCATAATTCAAGAAAATCTTACGTTTAGTTTCATTTGAGCATCTTTAGTGTTTTTAAAGATCCACCGCCCAGAGATATACACAGAGACATCTTTTATAAAAGATTGGAAACGTACAGGGATCTCAAAGTGAAAATTGTTTTACTAAACAATCACATTTTTCGTATTTCATAATGGAATGCTAAATTACAAACAGACTAATAATACTAATTCTATTTGATGTCATCAACATACAAAATGTTTTACATATGTCAATAAATAAATAAAATATAATTAACAAAATAGTTAAAGTTCGTTAGATTATTTTTTCTATTAACATACTCGCCACTTTCAATTTTGTCGTTTTACTTTTGATATCTGAATAAGTCGCCTTGGGCTGCCACTTAAATTCAATCAACAATAGTGAATCACACAATTGGGCCGTATCTGGAATTACCAATTAAAATTACTCACCAATCATGGCGTACAGTGGTTTCTGAACTTATCATGCACCGCACACAAATCAGGGCCACCTTTGATTCATCCATCATTTACGCAATCGCAATGTTAGGTGAAATTCGCAGGGAATTTGATTCACCGATTGATTGCATAAGAAAATCTAAATATACGTAAATCAAAGAGGGATATTGCAACATTTTTATTTAATGAGATAACTAAACAATAAATCGAAACATGAAAAAAAACTGATGTTGATGTTGAATAACCTCTCTATTTGGACGTAGAAAATAAAAATTTACAATTCTAAAATGATGGGTTGATCTTTCTGAATTATCTCGGTTATCTTATTCATCCAAATTCAATTTTTCTCGAATAACAATTTTTTTTTCCGAAATTGTTGGAATGGCATCTAGGGACCCCAAAACGGATATTTCCGTAAAAAAAATTGAAAAAATGTTCACGATCATAATACTATCTCGTACTTCGTAACGGAGAAAGTAAAAAACTCATCGGTGAAATGGTAATGGTTTACTACGCCATCTAGTTTCCATCAACTGACACACTGTACTGATGACATCCAGTAGCCAGAAACCGGTCTGCAGTTCCATTGATGGAAAACAATAATTTATGCTTATTACAACGTTGCCATAAAAAAAACACAAAATTTTATTAATACCTTTTTATGCGTCTCCCATAATACACGCTAGTAGAAGGAGAGGTTATATTTATCACGGGGCGAATTGGGGTCGATTCAATTCACACCACCCTTTGCAAGATTTACATAAAATAAAAATTCAAAAAGGCGATGAATTCAAGTTTCAGTTGCACAACGATCAATTTCAATGCCAAAGACATAACAATATCCATTGTGCCCGTACACATTTTATTAGTATTCCCATAAAGTTCTCTAATGTGGTGTGTGATTTTTTCATCCATTGTCTTACACCAGGCTAAAGTAATAAATCATATTTGTGTGATCTCATCCTCAACAGTTAACATTCTGTAATAAAACTTAAGAATTCAAATGCATGGATTATTATTTTCACCTCAGTGAATGAGCACAGCAATGATAATAATATTTTATTCATCCTTAGCTGTACATATTTAAGGAATAATAATAATAATAATAATATTTTATTCATCTTTAGCTGTACATATTTAATAAATAATAATAATAATATTTGGTTATTTCTTAGCTATACATATTTAAGAAATAATGATGATGATAATAAGATAATTCGATTTAAAGAGTAAATAATAAATGTAAGATTATGCAACACAACGTAGCATTTAACTTATCAACTTGGATCTTGAATCCGTGGCTATAATTCTAAATAATAACTTGTCACTAAAGATGATTCGACTTAAAGTATGCAAGAGCATTTACTTTAAGAGTACGTAAGACCATTTACCTATCAACTTAGATCTTGACACTAATGATAATTCGAGACTGAATTGCGAAATAAACGGAACAACAATCAGCAGATTTGCATGCGTGCAGATAATTGTGTGTCCGCGATAAACAACGTTACGTAAGCCTTTGAGTTTGTCAAGAGCTTAATTAAGTCGACTTAAGACTTTCGCCGAAGACGACAGTAATTGGACGGGCTCCAAGGAAATTATGGATGGCCTTTATAAGAAATTTGATATCTCCCGTTTGCACGCAATTACGTAATAATATGCAGATTGTGCACCAGATGATGATTAAGATTATAAATTTTCTTAAACAAATCAACTCTTGAATTAGGTCGCAGATTGTACATTTAGATCGGTTTGGTAAATGAAATATTCTTATACAATTCAATTCTTGATTTAAACCGTGGCGAAACATGTAATAATATTTACAAAATACGCATTTTTAATATGAACAGTAAATACGCAAACTTGAAGCTGATTTTAATTCCATTTATTTTAGGGAATGTTGCGGATTGTTTCGACATTCTTTTATAAATTTTGGAATAAATTCCAATTGGCACAAAGCGGAAGAGAGTGGACCCAGGTAGAAATATTTTTCCAGGAAAGCAAAGCCTTCTAATTACCTGGGTTTACCTGGCTGTAAACCACTTTCTTATAATCACTTTTAAAATTCCAGAAATTCCATAATCCTACTCATTCCACGCTTGATTAGATATTAAGTCAATTCTCCCAAATTGCATGCTAAATTATAACTATAAAAGAATGAAAACCTATCAACGCATAATCCTTGGACTAATGTTAATGTGAAATTTCGAAACATGCACTTCTCCCCCGTCGTTTAAAAAATATAAAAACAATTGCAATCAATCTGAAATTTTTAAAATTTACTCAAAATTGAAAGTACTTTAACATCCTGTAAAAATCCGAAAACACGCCTTCACTAAATTTTGAGATAATCGCACGAGAACAAAGATAAGTGCAATTCTGCGGATGCACTTCTCCCCAGTCGTTTAAAAAATATAAAAACAATTGCTATCAAGCTGAAATTTCGAAAATTTGCACAAAATTGAACGCACTTTAAGATCCAGTAAAAACCCGAAAACATCCCTTCACTGAATTTTGAGATAATCGCACGAGAACAAAGATAAGTGCAATTCTGCGACCGCACTATCCCCAGTCGTTTAAAAAAATATAAAAACAATTGCTATCGAGCTGAAATTTTCAAAATTTGCACAAAATTGAACGCACTTTACGATCCAGTAAAATCCGAAAACACCCCTTCACTGAATTTTGAGATAACCGCACGAATACACAGATAAGTGCAATTCTCCGGCTGCACTTCCCCCCGGGCGTTTAAAAAAATATAAAAACAATTGCTATCGAGCTGAAATTTCGTAAATTTGCACAAAATCGAACGCACTTTAAGATCCAGAAAAAATCCGAAAACACCCCTCCACTGAATTTTGAGATAATCGCACGAGAACAAAGATAAGTGCAATTCTGCGGCTGCACTTCTCCCCAGTCGTTTAAAAAAATATAAAAACAATTGCTATCAAGCTGAAATTTTGTAAATTTGCATAAAATTGAACGCACTTTAAGATCCAGTAAAAATCCAAAAACACCCCTTCACTGAATTTTGAGATAATCGCACGAGAACAAAGATAAGTGCAATTCTGCGGTTGCGCTTCTCCCAAGTCGTTAAAAAAATATAAAAACAATTGCTATCAAGCTGAAATTTCGTAAATTTACACAAAATTGAATGCACGTTAAGATCCAGTAAAAATCCAAAAACACCCCTTCACTGAATTTTGAGATAATCGCACGAGAACAAAGATAAGTGCAATTCTGCGGTTGCGCTTCTCCCAAGTCATTAAAAAAATATAAAAACAATTGCTATCAAGCTGAAATTTTGTAAATTTGCATAAAATTGAACGCACTTTAAGATCCAGTAAAAATCCAAAAACACCCCTTCACTGAATTTTGAGATAATCGCACAAGAACAAAGATAAGTGCAATTCTGCGGTTGCGCTTCTCCTCAGTCGTTAAAAAAATATAAAAACAATTGCTATCGAGCTGAAATTTCGTAAATTTGCACAAAATTGAATGCACTTTAAGATCCAGTAAAAATCCGAAAACATCCCTCCACTGAATTTTGAGATAATCGCACAAGAACAAAGATAAGTGCAATTCTGCGGTTGCGCTTCTCCTCAGTCGTTAAAAAAATATAAAAACAATTGCTATCGAGCTGAAATTTCGTAAATTTGCACAAAATTGAATGCACTTTAAGATCCAGTAAAAATCCGAAAACATCCCTCCACTGAATTTTGAGATAATCGCACGAGAACGAAGATAAGTGCAATTTTGCGGCTGCACTTCTCCCCGGGCGTTAAAAAAATATAAAAACAATTGCTATCGAGCTGAAATTCCGTAAATTTGCACAAAATTGAACGCACTTCAAGATCCAGTCAAAATCTAAAAACACCCCTTCACTAAATTTTGAGATAACCGCACGAGAACAAAAAAAAGCGCAATTCCGCGGCTGCACTTCTCCCCAGTCGTTTAAAAAAATATAAAAACAATTGCTATCAAGCTGAAATTTTGTAAATTTGCACAAAATTGAACGCACTTTAAAATCCAGTAAAAATCCGAAAACATCCCTTCACTGAATTTTCACCATTTCAAAATTGTAAAATTTAAAGTTTTTTTTTAAATTGGCTGACTAAATAATTTTTTAAACAAAATAGATGCAGAATTTAATTCACTATAAAATTACACTAGATTTATGATCTTGGCAACCCCCAAAATCAAGTTATTCAATTGTTTTTCTCGCCACTTCAAAATTGCATCATTGTAAAGTTTAAAGATTTTTTTTTCAAATTTGGCTGGCAAAATCAAAAAATTTCTTAAACAAAATAGATGCAGAATTTAATTCACTATAAAATTACACCAGATTTATGATCTTAGCAACTTCCACAATCAAGTTATTCAATTGTTTTTCTCACCACTTCAAAATTGCATCATTGCGAAGTTTAAAGATTTAATTTTTTTCAAATTTGGTTGACTGAATCAAAAAATTTCTTAAACAAAATAGATGCAGAATTTAATTTACTACAAAATTATACTAGATTTATAATTTTGGCAACCTCCATAATCAAGTTATTCAATTGTTTTTCTCGCCACTTCAAAATTGCATCATTGCAAAGTTTAAAGATTTTTTTTTCAAATTTGGCTGGCAAAATCAAAAAATTTCTTAAACAAAATAGATGCAGAATTTAATTCACTATAAAATTACACCAGATTTATGATCTTAGCAACCTCCATAAACAAGTTATTCAATTTTTTTTCTCGCCAATTCAAAATTGCATCATTGCAAAGTTTAAAGATTTCTTTTTTCAAATTTGGTTGACTGAATCAAAAAATTTCTTAAACAAAATAGATGCAGAATTTAATTTACTACAAAACTATACTAGATTTATGATTTTGGCAATCTTCATAATCAAGTTATTCAATTGTTTTTCTCGCCACTTCAAAATTGCATCATTGTAAAGTTTAAAGATTCTTTTTTCAAATTTGGCTGACTGAATCAAAAAATTTCTTAAACAAAACAGATGCAGAATTTAATTTACTACAACATTTTCCAAGATTTATGATTTTGGCAACTTCCACAATCCAGTTATTCAACTGTTTCTCCGACTACCTCAACAATTACAGGAATATTAGCATCAATAACAAACTTTTTTTTTTTTCGTTTCAAACGAACATCAAGCGATCGTGTGAAGTGTTAATTGCAAGAAAACAAAACACCAACAAGTTAAGATGGTTATCCTGACACACAAACCAACAAAATTAGCGCCGTACGTGCGTCCCGGTGGCATACGGCGCGTGCAATTAATCACGCTCCACTCGGCATGCCGAAACAACAACCACAACACCTTGGGGAACACCCACCACCGTACCTTTATCATCAATAAAGAATTCCCATATTGTGGTACCTTTAAACTTGGTCAGATTCTGCTCGTATCTGTCCTGTTGCTTCTCCGTCTTCCGGTACTTCTCGTTGGGAGGACCATCGTGCGCACCGCCGCCGCCCTCCTTCGGATCGAACCCCAATCTATCCTTGTAATACGCGTGCGTCGAAGACATCACTTAACATTTGTTCACTGGTAAAAATCGTTTAAAAAAAAATTAATCACGCACTGATTAATTCTCGGGAATGTATCGTTGTCGTTTCGTTTTTCGTTGTTTCGTGTTTTGCTGATCACATCACTACATCGGGCACTGTTTGGAGGAAAAAAAAGAGAAACGATATCACTAGGCGTTTTGTTTGTTTGTTGCTTGTATCGATTTTTGACGTGAGCACGTGGTGCTCGAGCGCAGTTACCACGAGGGAGCAAGAGAGAAGGCGCGCGCGGAGAGTGAGTGTGTGGCGCAAACGGCAAGTCGCGGACAACTAAACACTACTCAATGAGTGCGAGGAGGTATTGCTATTGCGACTACTCGAGACTCTGCCTATTGCCCAATATGGGGACACACCATTGCCATGAGGTAGGCAAGGTAGGCAGGACGCAGATGTCCGTAGGTGCAAATTTCTGTAGGTCGGACACACGTTACGTGTCGTTACGTTTTTTTCTTCAAGGAATACCTCGTGAGCAATAACCATAAGCTGCCTACTTGTATGCGGAAAAAAATGCGAATAGAAAGCGAAAGCTTAAAGAGCGATTATTTCAAAATTTCGATAAGAAGTAATTGGAGATTTTTTAACAACCTTAAAGCTAAACTAATTCCGAGTATTTTCCAAAATTTTGACACTTGCAGCAGTTGTTTTTCATTATTTTTTTATCAACTTTGAAAATTTGCGAACTGAAATCGACACACGGGCGTGTTCAAGTGCGATTATTTCAAAATTTTGATAAGAAGTTATTGCAGATTTTTATACAACCTTAAAGCTAAATTAATTCCGAGTATTTTCCAAAATTTTAACATTCGCAGCAGTTGTTTTTCATTATTTTTTTTATCAACTTTGAAAATGTGCAAACTGACATCGACACACGGGCGTGTTCAAGTGCGATTATTTCAAAATTTCGATAAGAAGTTATTGAAAATTTTTAACAACCTTAAAGCCAAATTCATTCCGAGTATTTTCAAAAATTTTGACACTCGTAGCAGTTGTTTTTTTTTTTTATCAACTTTGAAAATGTGCAAACTGAAATCGACACACGGGCGTGTTCAAGTGCGATTATTTCAAAATTTCGATAAGAAGTTATTGGAGATTTTTCAACAACCTTAAAGCTAAACTAATTCCGAGTATTTTCCAAAATTTTGACATTCGCAGCAGTTGTTTTTCATTATTTTTTTTATCAACTTTGAAAATGTGCAAACTGAAATCGACACACCGGCGTGTTCAAGTGCGATTATTTCAAAATTTCGATAAGAAGTTATTGGAGATTTTTTAACAACCTTAAAGCTAAACTAATTGCGAGTATTTTCCAAAATTTTAACACTCGCAGCAGTTGTTTTTCATTATTTTTTTTTATCAACTTTAAAAATGTGCAAACTGAAATCGACACACAGGCGTGTTCAAGTGCGATTATTTCAAAATTTCGATAAGAAGTTATTGCAGATTTTTCAACAACCTTAAAGCTAAACTAATTCCGAGTATTTTCCAAAATTTTGACATTCGCAGCAGTTGTTTTTCATTATTTTTTTTATCAACTTTGAAAATGTGCAAACTGAAATCGACACACCGGCGTGTTCAAGTGCGATTATTTCAAAATTTCGATAAGAAGTTATTGAAGATTTTTCAACAACCTTAAAGCTAAACTAATTCCGAGTATTTTCCAAAATTTTGACATTCGTAGCAGTTGTTTTTCATTATTTTTTTTATCAACTTTGAAAATGTGCAAACAGAAATCGACACACAGGCGTGTTCAAGTGCGATTATTTCAAAATTTCGATAAGAAGTTATTGGAGATTTTTTAACAACCTTAAAGCTAAACTAATTCCGAGTATTTTTCAAAATTTTGACATTCGCAGCAGTTGTTTTTCATTATTTTTTTTATCAACTTTGAAAATGTGCAAACTGAAATCGACACACAGGCGTGTTCAAGTGCGATTATTTCAAAATTTCGATAAGAAGTTATTGCAGATTTTTAAACAACCTTAAAGCCAAATTAATTCCGAGTATTTTCCAAAATTTTGACATTCGTAGCAGTTGTTATTCATTTTTTTTATCAACTTTGAAAAAGTGCAAACTGAAATCGACACACAGGCGTGTCCAAGTGCGATTATTTCAAAATTTCGATAAGAAGTTATTGGAGATTTTTTAACAACCTTAAAGCTAAACTAATTCCGAGTATTTTCCAAAATTTTGACACTCGTAGCAGTTGTTTTTCATTATTTTTTTTATCAACTTTGAAAATGTGCAAACTGAAATCGACACACCGGCGTGTTCAAGTGCGATTATTTCAAAATTTCGATAAGAAGTTATTGAAGATTTTTCAACAACCTTAAAGCTAAACTAATTCCGAGTATTTTCCAAAATTTTGACATTCGTAGCAGTTGTTTTTCATTATTTTTTTTATCAACTTTGAAAATGTGCAAACAGAAATCGACACACAGGCGTGTTCAAGTGCGATTATTTCAAAATTTCGATAAGAAGTTATTGAAGATTTTTCAACAACCTTAAAGCTAAACTAATTCCGAGTGTTTTCCAAAATTTTGACATTCGTAGCAGTTGTTTTTCATTATTTTTTTTATCAACTTTGAAAATGTGCAATCAGAAATCGACACACAGGCGTGTTCAAGTGCGATTATTTCAAAATTTCGATAAGAAGTTATTGGAGATTTTTTAACAACCTTAAAGCTAAACTAATTCCGAGTATTTTCCAAAATTTTGACACTCGTAGCAGTAGTTTTTCATTTTTTTATCAACTTTGAAAATGTGCAATCAGAAATCGACACACAGGCGTGTTCAAGTGCGATTATTTCAAAATTTCGATAAGAAGTTATTGAAGATTTTTAACAACCTTAAAGCTAAATTAATTCCGAGTATTTTCTAAAATTTTGACACTCGTAGCAGTTGTTTTTCATTTTTTTTATCAACTTTGAAAATGTGCAAACTGAAATCGACGCACAGGCGTGTTCAAGTGCGATTATTTCAAAATTTCGATAAGAGGTTATTGAAGATTTTTTAACAACCTTAAGGCCAAATTAATTCCGAGTATTTTCTAAAATTGTAACATTCGCAGCAGTTGTTTTTTATTTTTTTTTTATCAACTTTGAAAATGTGCAAACTGAAATCGACACACAGGCGTGTTCAAGTGCGATTATTTCAAAATTTCGATAAGAAGTTATTGGAGATTTTTTAACAACCTTAAAGCTAAACTAATTCCGAGTATTTTCCAAAATTTTGACATTCGTAGCAGTTGTTTTTCAATTTTTTTTTTTGGTCAAATTAAAAATGTTCAAACTGAAATCGAGCGTGTTCAAGTGCGATTATTTTTTTTAAACATTTTGTAAAGAACTAAATGGATTATTTTCGAGTAGAAATGCTTCTGCAGAAAACCACTGGCCGAAAAACAGGGGACGATCAACAGTTGGGCCAACGGCGGCCTCTTAAAATAATTCTCTTATAAATAAAGTGCACCAATTCCTCGAGAATTCGGTCGGTGCTGGCCCCCATGATGTAAATAGTTGGGAACGCTCTATTTTCTTAGAATCCAAATTAATTACGGTATCCTTTCGACTAAAAATAATTCTGCACGATATTATTCACAATTTACAATGAGTCATAGAAAATGGCGAAAAACGTTTACTTCAAAATTTACTTCAAATTATGTAAATTTGACAGCTGTCAATTTTTAACCTAACCTAAAGAAACTACGCCTTTTCTAAACGAAAACGCTATAATTAGTTTCTCCTTCCTTTGCAATCTTTGCAATTTTAGGAGAAAACTAAACTCTCACGTAAAGTTGCGGCCTTAAATCACGTGTCATTTTGACAGTTGTCGCGTGTTTCCTAACCAAAAAATCACAGTTTCTATATTAAAACACAAAATTACACGTTTTAAAAGTAAAAAAAAAATTAAATTTATAATTTTGATTTTTGAAATTGCATAACTGCCAAACGCGTTGTTAGATTTTGATCATTCTCGCGTAAAAATATGGCGAATTTAGTTCAATTTAAAAACTGGTTAAGAAATTTTTCAGTGAAATCAAAGTGAAAGGTCAAAATTGACTCTGAAAGAGTCAAATGATTTAAAATTTGTAATTTTAATTTTTGAAATTGCACAACTGCCAAACGCGTTTTCCGATTTTGATAATTCTAGCGTCAAAATGTGGCGAATTTAGTGTAATTTAAAAACGGATTAAGAAATGTTTTCGGGAAATCAACGTGAAAGGTAAAAATTGTTCGTTTTTGAAGTCAAAAGATTAAAAAATTGCACTTTTGATTTATGAAAATGTATAACTGCCAAACGCGTTGTTCGATTTTGATCATTCTAGCGTCAAAATGTGGCCAATTTATTACAATTTAAAAACGGCTTAAGTAATGTTTCCGTAAAATCAACGCAAAAGGTTAAAATTGACCGTTTTCGAAGTCAAAAGATTTAAAATTTGCTATTTCGATTTTTGAAATTGCACAACTGCCGAACGCGTTGTTCGATTTTGATAATTCTAGCGTAAAAATGTGACGAATTTAGTGGAATTTAAAATCGGGTTGAGAAATATTGTCGTGAAATTAACCCAAAGGGCCAAAATTGCTCGTTTTCAATGTTAAAATATTTGAAATTTGCAAATTTGATTTTTGAAATTGCACAACTGCCAATTTCGTTGTCCGATTTTTATAATTCTAGCGTAAAAATGTGGCGAATTTAGTGGAATTTAAAAATCAATTAAGAAATGTTGTCGTGAAATTAACCCAAAGGGCCAAAATTGCTCGTTTTCAAAGTTAAAATATTTGAAATTTGCAATTTTAATTTTTGAAATTGCACAACTGCTAAACGCGTTGTCCGATTTTGATAATTCTGGTGTCAAATGTGGCGAATTTAGTGCAATGTAAAAGCGGGTTAACCAATCTTTCCGTGATATCAACGTAAAAGGTCAAAATTGTTCGTTTTTGAAGTCAAAAGATTTAAAAATTGCAATTTTGATTTTTGGAATTGCACTACAGCCAAGCGCGTTGTTCGATTAAAAAAAAAATCTTGCGTCAAAATGTGTGAATTAAGTTGCATTAATTGTGTACATTGAGTTAAATAAATTGCGTCCATTAAGTTGCATAACTTGTACAAATTAAGTTGCCTTAATTGGTAAAATTATTTGTGTACATTTGGCGGCATAAATAATGTGAATTAAGTTGTGTACATTAGGCTGCAGTGTGAATTAGGTTGCCTAAATAATACGTGTAATAAAATAAATTGTTTTAATATTTGCGTATTGGGATAGTAATATGAAATAAATATTTACTTTTCTGAATAAATTGTGTGAATTATTTTCCAAGAATTGTTTGAATTAGGTTGCATTTAAGTTATATGTGTACATTAGGTTGCATAAATGATGTGAGTTAAGTTGCCTAGAATGAGTAAATTAAGTTGCGTGAATGGTGTTTTATATTCCAAAATTAAATGTTAAGATTTTCATAAATTGTCTTTTTGCAAAAACATGGTTGTAGGTTTCCTATCCTGTACTACAAATAAATGAAACTACGGCAAATGAATCCGTATAAGTGAGTCTTTACAAATTATCAATCAAAACTTTACTAACTTTGTTGAAAGAAAAATGGCGTCGGTTGAAACTTAAATTTGTTGATCAAAAATTGATATTTTGCAGAAATATCCGCGTAGACTTAAAATTCAATGTGAGAACTGAATGAAATTGTGACAGATTAATCCTAATAAATCTGCCTTTGCAAATTATCAATCAAACCTTTACCAACTTTACCGAAAGAAAAATGGCGCTGATTAAAACTTAAATTTGTTGATCAAAAATTGATATTTTGCAGAAATATTCGCGTAGACTTCAAATTCAATGTAACAACTGAATGAAATTGTGACAGATTAATCCTAATAAATGTGCCTTTGTAAATTATCAATCAAACCTTTACCAACTTTACCGAAAGAAAGATAGCGCTGGTTGAAACTTAAATTTGTTGATCCCAAAATTGATACTTTGCAGAAATATGCGTGTAGACTTCAAATTCAATATGACAATTGAATGAAACTATGACAGATTAATCATAATATATGTGCCTGTATAAATTATCAATCAAACCTTTGCCAACTTTACCGAGAGAAAAATGGTTTTGGCTGAAACTTAAATTTTTTAATCAAAAATTGACATTTTGCGGAAATACGCGTGCAGCTTTCAAATACACTATGACAATTGAATGAAATTGTGACAGATTAATCCTAATAAATGTGCCTTTGCAAATTATCAATCAAACCTTTACCAACTTTACCCAGAGAAAAATGGTTTTGGTTGAAACTTAAATTGTTTAATCAAAAATTGACATTTTGCAGAAATACGCGTGCAGCTTCTGAATACAGTGTGACAATTGAATGAAATTGTGACAGATTAATCTTAATAAATGTGCTTTTACAAATTATCAATCAAACCTGTGCCAACTTTACCGAGAGAAAAATGGTTTTTGTTGAAACTTAAATTTGTTGATCAAAAATTGATATTTTGCAGAAATATGCTTGTAGATTTCAAATTAAATATGACAATTGAATGAAACTATGACAGATGGATCATAATAAATGTACCTTTATAAATGATCAATCAAAACTTTGCCGACTTCACCCAAAGAAAAATGGCGCTGGTTGAAACTTAAATTTTTTGATCAAAAATTGACATTTTGCAGAAATATGCTTGCAGATTTCAAATTCAATATGACAATTGAATGAAATTGTGACAGATTAATCATAATAAATGTACCTTTAAAAATTACCAATCAAAACTTCGTCAACTTTTTAGGTTCTTGAAATTTCAATTTGATAGTTTCATATGAATTCTGAAGGAACTGTATAAATATTTATACGGGTTTTAGGATACATCCTAAAAATAAATGACTAATTTATTTGCGATTAACCACATAACCATATTTATCAATTCTCACAACCGAATTTTGCATTTTTAACCAAAATTGATAAACACCGTCGATAACAAAATCCGTCTATGCAATATAATATAAAATACTAACCTCATACGTTATGATTATAACTTTACCACGTGTAATCGAATCGGATATTATTAGCATTCCCGGTAAGCTGTTCTAATTTGTAATTCTTGCGTAACACCACTAATTACAAGAATTCTCATCTAGACCGAGAAAGTTATTTGATCCGACCACCAGATGAGATCATCGCGAATTATATCTCTGATATAGACAGGAGCTTGATATTTCAATAAAACTACAAAAAAAAACCGACCTCCAAATCTATAAGATCTGCCGGAAGCAATTGTTAAAAAAAGTTATTCGTAATAGTAATTGGTAATTGTCTGTAATAAAGCTATTACAGAAAAAAAAATTATGAAACATTTTGAAATTTCAGTCGTGTGTGTCACCTAGAGAATGAGTTTCTTGGAATTGTGGGGTTGAGCAGTGGGTGGCATTTGTGCAAGCTGGAAATACATGCATGCACGTGTCCAATTTGTTGTCGAAACGAAGGGAACGGCTTCAAAGTTACGCGCGAACGAGATTCGGAAATGGAAATACGTTTACGAGTTGATTGAAAATTTACAATTATAATTGTTTACTTTTTTTTTAATTTTGAAAGACTGGTCAGTTGCCTGATTAGAGTACTCCGAAGTCCTTCAGTCATAATTTATTATTATCAATTAATTAGATTGAATAAATATAAAACTAGACTGTGGATAAATTACCCTAATTGATTGATAATTTTTTTTTTCACTCGAAATATCTTTGAAGTGATATTTATAGTCTCGTTGCTCGTGATTACTGTTCGGAATGCAGATGAAATGTGTATAAAGCCGTGTTCTTATTAAAGAACAATTTTTCCACACACATTTAGAGATGATTTGAAGTGTCAGGCTAATTGGTGCGCGAGCGCGCAAGTTCAGAGACTTCTTCTTCTCATTTACGCCGACTACTTCTAAACTGTTCGCTTAATTAGTTTGAAGTGCGAGAGATGCCGCAAACGAAGAGTGGAATCGTGCGTTGCCAGTTCAATGTCAGAAGTCGTGCCCGTTTCAGTTTGTAATCTCGAGTGCGTGCACCTCTTGACATGTGGGTTTAAAATGAAAAGCAAAAAAAATCAGTTTTGACCAGCGTCATTTTTCCTTCGGTGACGTTGGCAAAGTTTCAATTGACAAATTGTACAGACCCACTTATTACGATTAATCTGTCACAATTTCATTCAATTATTTTAACGAATGAGAAATCTAGGAGCATGTTACTGTAGAAAAGTCAATTTTTTTTATCATGAAATTTCAGTTAGGACCACCGTAATTTTCCTTTCCACGAAGTTAGCAAAGTTTTCATTGCTGTTTCATAAAGACACACTTATAATGATGAATCTGGAACGGTTTCAGTCAATTGCTATATTTAATATAAAATCTACAATCATGTTTCTGCAAAAAGTCAATTTTTGATCGATCAAATTTCAGTTTGGACCAGCGCCATTTATCTCCCATTGAAGTTAGTAAAGTTCCAATTGATAATTTACAAAGACGCACGTATTAGGATCAATCTGTCAGAATTTCAATCAATTGTCATATTGAATTTTACATCTACAAGCATTTTTTTGCAAAATAACAATTTTTTATCAACAAATTTAAGTTTCAACCAGCGCCATTTTGCTTTCGGTAAAGCTGGCAAAGCTTTGATTGATAATTTGTAAAGATTAACTTTTAACGATTAATCTGCCATAGTTTCATTTACTTGTCTTATAGGATAGGGAAGCTGCAATCATGTTCTGCAAAAAAAATGAACATTCAACTTTCGGCGCCATTTTTCTTCCAGTAAAGTTGGAAAAGTTTAAATTGCAAATTTATAAAGACACGCTTATTGGGATTATTCTGTCACAATTTCATTAAATTTGCACATCTGATGTAAAATCTACAAGCATGTACACCAAAAAGTCTTTCTCAATTTTTTCTGAAGTTGGCAATTTTCAATTGGTAATTCGTTTTAATATTAATCTGTCATCGTTTTATGCGATTGCTTTATTGAATGTGTAACGTACTATCAAGTTATTTTGCAAAAGTTAATTATTTATCATTGTATTAAAAAAATAGTCAATTTTTGATCACAGTTTTACCAAACGCCATTTTTCTTTCGGCAAAGTTGGCAAAGTTTTAATTGATAATCTATACGGACACACCTATTAGCATTCATGTGTCAAAGTTTCATGAAATTGTCTTATTTCACGTGAAATCTACAATCATGTTTCTGTAAAAAGGCAATTTTTGATCGTAAAATTTCAGTTTTGTTAAAAAAAAAATTGTAATTCAAAAACGCAATTTTCGATTTTAACTTTACAAACGGTGTTAGAGTCACAAACAAATTACCTTTGAATCTCGCTGAAATAAATCAATTTGAGTTTTATATTAATATTGCTACACCAGCTTAAAATTCGCTGGCCATTAAAATCCGTTTTCAAAAGAGTCAAAAATTGTTTAAAAAAAAAGTTAATTATTGTAATAAATTCTTCACTTTAGAAATAATGTTAGTTTGTGAAGATATCTTCGCTCAAAATAAAATTACCGAATTTTAAAGTTATCGATGCGCCGTTCACGTCCAAAAAGCAACGTTTGGTAAAAAAATTCGCAACTCGAAAACGCAATTTTTTATTTTAATTTTGTAAAAGGTGTTTGATTCACAACTATATTTCCTTCAAATCCGTCCGCAAGAAATAAATTTGGCCTTTGTTTTAATGGTGTAGCATCAGCTTCAAGTCAGTAGGCGTTCAAATTCGATTTCGTAATTTAAAAATCGTTAAAAAATATGAACACGCGTGCCAAAAATTTATAAAAATTGCAATGAATTATAACAACATTTTGCTATCGAAATAATTTTCGTTTGTAAAGATATCGTCGTCCAACACAAAGTTGTGAGATTTTAAAGTTATTAACGCGCGCGCACAAACCCAAAGAGCAATGTTTGTTGAAAAATTTCGTAAATCAAAAACGCAATTTTTGATTTTAAAACGGTAAACGGTGTTCGATTCACAACTGAATTTCCTACAAATTAATCCAAAATAAATTAATTCAGCTTTTGTATTAATGGTGTTACACCAGCTTCAAATTCGGTAGTCGTTCTAGCCCGATTTTGAAATTCAAAAATCGTTAAAAAATATTAATACGCGCGCCAAAATTTTATAAAAACCATTGTAAATTTTAGAAACCTTCTGCTTTCTAAATAATTTTAGCTTATAAACATATCCTCACTTAATACAAAGTTATGAATTTTTAAAGTTTTCGACGCGCACAGACAAACCCAAAAAGCAATGTTTGTTGAAAAATTTCGTAAATCAAAAACGCAATTTTTGATTTTAAAACGGTAAACGGTGTTCGATTCACAACTCAATTTCCTACAAATTAATCCAAAATAAATTAATTCAGCTTTTGTATTAATGGTGTTACATTAGTCGTTCTAGCCCGATTTTGAAATTCAAAAATCGTTAAAAAATATTAATACGCGCGCCAAAATTTTATAAAAACCATTGTAAATTTTAGAAACCTTCTGCTTTCTAAATAATTTTAGCTTATAAACATATCCTCACTTAATACAAAGTTATGAATTTTTAAAGTTTTCGACGCGCACAGACAAACCCAAAAAGCAATGTTTGTTGAAAAATTTCGTAAATCAAAAACGCAATTTTTGATTTTAAAACGGTAAACGGTGTTCGATTCACAACTGAATTTCCTACAAATTAATCCAAAATAAATTAATTCAGCTTTTGTATTAATGGTGTTACACCAGCTTCAAATTCGGTAGTAGTTCTAGCCCGATTTCGAAATTCAAAAATCGTTAAAAAATATTAATACGCGCGCAAAAATTTTATAAAAACCATTGTAAATTTTAGAAACCTTCTGCTTTCTAAATAATTTTAGTTTATAAACATATCCTCACTTAATACAAAGTTATGAATTTTTAAAGTTTTCGACGCGCACAGACAAATCCAAAAAGCAATGTTTGTTGAAAAAATTCGTAAATCAAAAACGCAATTTTTGATTTAAAAACGGTAAACGGTATTCGATTCACAACTAAATTCCCTGCAAATTTATTCAAAACAAATGTTTCAAAAATTGTTAAAATTCGAAAAAATTACAAAGTTAAACAACAAAAGCAAAAAAATCTTGCAACTAAATTATTCCTTCCACTAATCTCTAATACCAATTGGGCGTGTTTATTTGTACACAAAAATATCCGAATAAAAAACGTTAAAAGAAATCAATTAAGTCTTATATAATTGGATTTAATTAAACACTAAAGTGGCCTCGAAGTATCACAAATTAATTTCTCGTCTATCATTATTATCATGAATTTTACGACACGAAACCTTTTTAATTGGCACTGGAAAAAGTGTTTTTAAGATTGGCGAATACATATTTATCTTTATCCCACACGTATTTAATATGCAATGGTCTACAAATCAAATGGACATAGTTTGTCAAGTTGGTACATCAGTGAAGGGTTCTGAATAGAGGGTTCAAAAATTGCCAGGGTCAAGATTTCAACGGGAAAATCTTTAATTGGATAAATAGATCATTCAGTTTAGTCTAAGGAATATACAAAATGATTAATTTGTAAAAAGTAAGCCATTTGATTTTTCAAAATCTTGATGGAAACTTGAAGCGGTTACAAACAATTTGCAAATAAAAGATTTTAACGGAAACATCTCTAATTAGATAAATAGATTATTCAGTAAACGAATATATTAAATTATCGACATAAAGCTCAAGTAAGCCATGTTTTTGTACATTTGATTTTTCAAGATCTTAACGGAAACTTCAAGCGGTTGCAAAAAATTCGCAAATAAAAGATTTTAATAAAAACATTTCTAATTAGATAAATAGATCATTCAGTTAGGGAGTATACAAAATGATTCAATTGTTATCGACATCACGCTCAAGTAAGCCATGTTTTTCTTAGATTCGCTTTTTCATGATTTCAACGGAAACAATTTGTAAATAATACATATTCTTGCCAAATCGATTATATCCATTTAGCAATAATTTCTTTCGCGAGAGCGAAAAAGGCGGACAGGTGTCCGGAAGGGGAACCCGGGCTGGCGCAATCCTTGGTATCCCCCGAGCGCGCTGTTTGTGCCAACTTTCGATTTGAAATTAAAAGTCTCCGTTGCCTTAAAATTTCCGCATTTCAAAGACAAGGAATTTTAGCCGCCGACCACGCACGCACACGCCACTTCGGATTCAGATTACAAATCGATAATTAGATCCCACACAGTGGCGGCGCAATCTCTGACGTCACTGCAAACGCGCCGGGTATGTCCATAAAGTCGATGGGCGTGGGTGATGAGATGGTACGGCTCAATTGCATTTTTTATGTTATCCGGTTTTACGGGAAGAACTGAAAGGAGTTAATGGCCGATATTTGATGTTTGGGAAATTGCTGAGCATGGGTTTTTATGGTGACGTTTGTGGTTTCTTATTTGGTGGGTAAATATAATTTGTTTTACTATTTCTTGTGTATATACCTAATATTGAGACAGTAACTGGTCAAAAAAAAATAGGAAAAACCAAAATGTTGAACGACGTAGTCAGGGTGATTTCTAACGGATTGAACAGTAGATGAAACAAAATTGAACAAAAGATTGATTGTTGCGAATCAAATTCCGAATGGCGCCTTCACACGTGCTTCCAATTTCATCCGATTAGAACCAGCGACAATGGTCATCCATCCTCATGAATACAAAGCGCCTTTCATTCACAATCCATCGGCTTCCAGTCCGCGGAACACCTCCTCAGCCACACCAGATGAAAGAGGGTACGGGCACGGGTATGAATCATACCCGCGTAGGTGTGCGCGTGTGTGTGTCTTGCGAGATATATTGGTTGGCTAACGCTTTATTTAACATCGCATTTCTTCCTGCCAACAATCGACACGGTCTATATATACATGTATATAGGAACATAACGCATGCTCGATGTTAAATTATGAAAGGAGGAGAATCCGATATGATGGTGTCTATTAAAAAAAAAAAAGATTTATATTATGCACGCCTCTCGGGTTACCTTTTCACATTCTTTCGAGATTAATATTTGGGACACTCCTTTCGGAGATTGGCGACAACATCGTGTTGGGCTGGATGTTGGGTGGTCCTCGGGATTAGAAAATAAATTGGCTTTTGCTATACGAAATGACCTTAAGGTTAATATCTACGTGTGAATGTAGACAATGATCTCTTTCACCTACAACTTTTTTTTTCTTTTTGTAGATCTCTATCGTGGAAATTAATGAATAATAATAAAGTAATGTTTAACCATTCGATTCGATGAAGTTGTTCCTTAGTTGGAGAGACATTGCTAAAATTGTTTCATATATAAAACTGGTTTATCTCAATAACTCAATTTCCTGACACGAAGTAAACTATTGGATTTGATGAAGTTGCTTACTTCCCGCTTACTTATATCGTGTTTCCACACATTCTATAAAATGCAAATCAATCCATTCCATTTCCTGACATGTATTTAAATTGAAAAAAAAAATCCATTAGTTATCGTACAATGAGCTTATTACCAATCCATTGATTAAACACTAATTACCTCAATAAAACGCACCATTTAACTCTCGCACACGAGCACAATTTACAATTAGCATACCTTTCAATTCCTGCATCGGGCACAAGAAAAAAAAAAAAAAAACAAGAATCGAAACCCACACGAGACCTCGCCGAAAAGGTTGTGCTATACAGATGGTACCAATTCTCCTGCAAGGACACAGAATCATAAAAAAGCCTCCACAAAAAAAATACTCTCACGCAATTATTACTGGAAGCCCAAATTCAAATCAATTACTAATTTTTTTTTCTCGCTTAACGAGTTTCCAATTGCTCCAGAAACGAATATAATGAATTGCCGCCTGTAATTGGATAATTGTGGGAAATGCGTTAGTGTCTCGGCTAATTGGTTTCGGAGGATGGTGGTGGGTGGATGGAGATAAATCAGAAGAATCAATTAGGGCCGGGTCTTAATCGATTTTTGCGCGGGCGGAGGAGAAGTTGAGGATGGTTTGCGGTAATTAGGTTTTTGGTTCGTAAGCACTTCCTGTCGCGGGTTCTCTTACTAATGTTTCTTTAATTGGATAATATTGTTCGGTGGTGTGAAGTTTATGCCCTCTTATACAACGATTGTATGCAATTAAAGAATGGAAATCCTTGAATGTGCAATTTTATGAAAACTTCAATAAAACATTATGTAGACAAGGAGTTTCACTAAGAGGAAATGCATTAACCAGATTTAACCAATTTGGCTTTTGTATTATTAAGCTTCAAAATCATCAGCCGTTAAAATTTCGAAATTTAAAAATCGTCAAAATTTTCATAAAAATTGCAATAAATTCCAACTACCTTCCACTTTTGGAATAATTATTATTTGTTATTTTACTAGGCTGAAAAACCTCTGGTCAATTGCCTGTTGAAGTAATTTTTAAAAGTGTCTCAATAAATGTATTGTCTCTCTCTAAATTTTGAATTGTCGAATCTACATACAACGAAAAAAATTCAAATAAATATTAATCGTGCAGGTAAAATTTTACACATTTTTTATTTAATTAAGGAAACATCGTGCTTTCGAAATAATTTTGATTTTTAAAAATCCAACAATTTTCTTGCGAGTTGCGACTTTTTTAAATTCTAAATTTTGCATTGTCGGATCAACAATGAAAAAAATTCAAATAAATATAAATCGTGTCGGTAAAATTTTACAAAATGTTTTATATAGTTTAGTAAACATCGTGCTTTCAAAATAATTTTGTTTTTTAAAAATCCAACCATTTTCGTGCGAGTTGCGATTTTTTTAAATTTTAAATTTTGAATTGTCGAATCAACAACGAAAAAAATTCAAATAAATATTAATCGTGTGGGTAAAATTTTAAAAATTGTTTTATATAGTTTAGGAAACATCGCGCTTTCGAAATAATTTTGGATTTTAAAAATCCAACAACTTTCTTGCGAGTTGCGAATTTTTTTAAATTCTAAATTTTGAATTGTCGAATCAACTACGAAAAAAATTCAAATAAATATAAATCGTGTAGGTAAAATTTTACAAAATGTTTTATATAGTTTAGGAAACATCGTGCTTTCAAAATAATTTTGGTTTTTAAAAATCCAACAATTTTCTTGCGAGTTGCGGTTTTTTTAAATTTTAAATTTTGAATTGTCGAATCAACAACGGAAAAAATTCAAATAAAAATTAATCGTGTATGTAAAATTTTACAAAATGTTTTACATAGTTCAGGAAACATCGTGCTTTCGAAATAATTTTGTTTTTTAAAAATCCAACAATTTTCTTGCGAGTTGCGATTTTTTAAAATTTTAAATTTTGAATTGTCGAATCAACAACGGAAAAAATTCAAATAAAAATTAATCGTGTATGTAAAATTTTACAAAATGTTTTATATAGTTCAGGAAACATCGTGCTTTCGAAATAATTTTGGTTTTTAAAAATCCAACAATTTTCTTGCGAGTTGCGATTTTTTTTTTATTAATTTTCGAATCAACAACGAAAAAAAATCAAATAAATATAAATCGTGTAGGTAAAATTTTACAAACTGTTTTATATAGTTAAGGAAACATCGTGCTTTCAAAATAATTTTGTTTTTTAAAAATCCAACAATTTTCGTGCGAGTTGCGATTTTTTTAAATTCTAAATTTTGAATTGTCGAATCAACAACGAAAAAAATTCAAATAAATATAAATCGTGTAGGTACAATTTTACAAATTTTTTTGTATGGTTTAGAAAACATCGTGCTTTTAAAATAATTTTGTTTTTTAAAAATCCAACAATTTTCTTGCGAGTTGCGATTTTTTAAAATTTAAAATTTTGAATTGTCGAATCAACAACGAAAAAAATTCAAATAAATATAAATCGTGTAGGTACAATTTTACAAATTTTTTTGTATGGTTTAGAAAACATCGTGCTTTTAAAATAATTTTGTTTTTTAAAAATCCAATAATTTTCTTGCGAGTTGTGATTTTTTTAAATTCTAAATTTTGAATTGTCGAATCAACAACGAAAAAAATTCAAATAAATATAAATCGTGTAGGTACAATTTTACAAATTTTTTTTTGTATGGTTTAGAAAACATCGTGCTTTTAAAATAATTTTGTTTTTTAAAAATCCAACAATTTTCTTGCGAGTTGCGAATTTTTTCAAATTCTAAATTTTGAATTGTCGAATCAACAACGGAAAAAATTCAAATAAAAATTAATCGTGTATGTAAAATTTTACAAAATGTTTTACATGGTTCAGGAAACATCGTGCTTTCGAAATAATTTTGTTTTTTTAAAATCCAACAATTTTCTTGCGAGTTGCGATTTTTTAAAATTTAAAATTTTGAATTGTCGAATCAACAACGGAAAAAATTCAAATAAAAATTAATCGTGTATGTAAAATTTTACAAAATGTTTTACATAGTTCAGGAAACATCGTGCTTTCGAAATAATTTTGTTTTTTAAAAATCCAACAATTTTCTTGCGAGTTGCGAATTTTTTTAAATGATAAATTTTGAATTGCCGAAAAAAAGCCACCGCGGCCCCATTAATTTGTAATATGTTAAAGTCTAAAGTTATGTTTTTGTATTATTCATTATTTTAAATAAGGGTGTAGTGAATATACACTTTTAAATAATTTGTCACTTACAATCTGTTGAAGAAATTTCTTTTGGGGCGACATCAGGCTCCGCAATTTTTTTCTTCAATTTTGGCGACGAGAGGACCAAACGCGTCAATTTCGAGTACATTGCAAGACGTTTGGACGAAAACTAGAACGGGGATTGTACGATTTGGCGTTAATTACAAAATTGTGCAATTACGTGTTTGATTAAAGTTTTAATTGGAGCTTGATTGAATTACTTCTTATTTTTCAAGGTAACTAGATTTTATTACATCTATATTCTACAATAATAACGATAAATAATAATCAATAAAAATGTCTTTTTTTTAATTTAAATTTTGAGTGATTAATCAATCAATTACTGACTGATGAAAAAAATGCAATTATGAAAATTATTCATTTTTCATAAGCTCTAGTAACTTTTGTAATAAATAAAATCAACTAAACTGACTGATGAAATTCAGCTCAATTATGAAAATTATTCATTAAAAATATTAGTTTTTTAATTTAAATTTCTAGTGATTAATAATCATCGTAGACCTTTATGTAATACCATTTTCTTCATCAAAAGAACGAGATAAATTGATTGGCCTTAAAAAATTTAATCCAGAAAAAATTGCAAAAAAGTTAGCAAATCACCATGAACTTTATCGAGAAATTTTGAAAAAAGTCGATTTTTTCAAACTCTGAACGGCTGTAGCGGCCGAACGAAGAATCCAATTTGACCGCGGTTTTAAATTCTGTGGTCCTTGAGCGCATATGAGTCGGATTAGACAAAATTGGCGATTTTTTATTTTTGACGAAAATCTGAAATTCTATCCAAGGGTCCCCCCTTCTTACTTTTTAACAAAAATTGCACTAAAAATGATTTCCTGAAGAAACCACTGGTTCGATTCGGAGTTTCTATACATCACTGGAAAGATCTCATTAAGACGCTTCAGAAAATGTACTTTCGCAAAAACAAACATCAATTTGAAGCGTGTGATGCGTCAGCAAAGAAAACTCGAAAATGGAAAAAATCGACTTTCTGTTATCAATTATTATTGTAAAGATACAATACGTTTAAAAGTCTATAAATTTCTTGTTCAAGGTTGTCGAGGATGGATACCTTCGTGCATAATCCCTCCATAATTGCGATTCACTTTCTTGGACAATTAAATTTCATATATGAAATTGCGTTGTGTTACTTGCGACCCACATTTGTTGCCGGCAAATTGTCGTTCCGGTCGCGTAGATACCGCTAAATTACCACTTCAAAACAAGTGAATTATCGTCATTTAGAGGGAATATATAATGAGCCATAAGCAAGCCTTGACTTCCATTAATTTTCAGAACAAAGGCGAGCGTTTGCTGCTTTCTTGGTACACACACACATGATTTATTTATAGATTTTGTAATTTATATATTTGTTTTTATTACTTTAGCTTAATGAAAAATATTCACGTGGTTACATCACCGGGGAGTAGCATTTTTACAATCATCACGATTATCGTTTTTTTTTTCTCAAGGAAAAACGTCTTTTTGTTCATTTAACTTGCTGTAAAATTACATTTTTCTTTTTCTAGTGTTAAGATGTTAAAAACGTCTAATCTATGAGTAGATGGAGATAGTCCCGTTAACCAAGTTCGATCGATATGAATTCTACAGGGTGTCCAAAATTCAGTGTCAAACATTTCAAACTTTAAAGCACTTTATTTTTCTTATTTTAAATTGGAGCCCCTGTATATTTTTATGTCATTCCATGCGGGATTAAAAAACAAACATTTTTCCTAATAACAACTATGTCCCAATTCCTAACGCATTAAAAGTTATTTGCAGAAAACTCGTTTTATCAAACATTTCAACAACAATTTTACTAAATAAAAATCGAAGGTGGCTTTGAAAAACAATTTATTGAAACTGTCTTGACTTTAGTAATGTAAAAGTTTAAAGTATTGCTTGTACTCAAGAATTATTTTTTCCATGACAAAATATTATATTACTTAAGCTAACAATGCTTTAAACGTTTACATTACTAAAGTCAAAATAGTCTCTTGTCACAAATTTTAATGTCAATAAATTGTTTTTCAAAGCCGCCTTCGATTTTTATTTAGTAAAATTGCTATTGAAACGGTTGATAAAACGAGTTTTCTGCAAATAACTTTTAATGCGTTAGGAATTGGGACGATGTTGTTATTAGGAAAAATGTTTGTTTTTTAATTCCGCATGGAACGACATAAAAATATACAGGGGCTCCAATTTAAAATAAGAAAAATAGAGCGCTTTAAAGTTTGAAATGTTTGACACTAAATTTTGGACACCCTGTATAATTCATATCGATCAAACTCGGTTAACGGGACCATCAGACCTTATTTAATAAGTACCCTGTATGATTTTATTAACGAGGCACTATTTTTATTTTTTATTCATTTTTTAAAACAACAGTGCAAAACCGATTTTTTTTAGTTTTAATTTTTTTGTCGATATCCCTGAATCGATTCCGATAAAATTATAGGAGTATGTAGGCAACCATAAAAGGCACCCAAATAAGCAATAAAATACATAGCGTGTAATTTAAAAAAATATATCATCACGACGTCACGCTTTTTTGGGACACCCTGTATAATCAAAAATATTTTCCTGAAATGCATCATAGGATGCAAATGTATTCTACAAAATATCGAAATCCTAACTTAATTAGTAAATGAGCTATAGAAGACCCTGTATACACCTCAATGGTAACTACGGTTTATATTATTTTCAACATCAGTAACAATTAAAAATTTGGTATATAAATCAACGAACTTCGTCGGGTACTGACAGGAGAGGTGAACGATAAATCAGTATCGAGCGTGGCCAAACAATTCCTTGTCTTGATCTCGTTCAATATTAATAACACGTTCCGACCGAGAGAGAGAGACGTATCAAAATAAGTACGTAGTCGCACGAATTTTGCAAAACGGTGAAAAAAAAACTAAAGCCGTGATCGTGATTTATAATGGACTGTGGATTCGCCACACCTTATGCTAATTTTTTTCCGCGGATTGTGTCCATAAAATAGTTGAATTAACATGGGGTTCTAGACTTGAAAAAATACAAAAATAAATTTTTGAAGAAAATATAAATTTAATCGTTTTTCGGCGTTTTCAGCAGTTGTACGAACGATTTACGTCAAAAGAAATTTTGCTTGTCTCAGTTTCTGTAAGTCTCACAAATAATTTTTATGAATAGTGTTCAGAATGAGATTGATGAAGAAGACAAATCGGTGTTCGTACTCTTAAAGAAGAAAGGCTTCGTTTTAATACCCCATTTCTTAGAAAAAGGAAAAATTTCTACTATAATCGCAGTCGCCTGTGAAGTGAAACAATTTAACGAAAAACCTGCGACAACATTTATGGACATGGTTCCGTGGTAACTACCGGTTTCTCAGCAATGAATATGGAAGATGGTCCGTTTGCGGTCGTCGTTACAAAGTTGACTAATTCAGCAATTTATTTTCTCATGCCACCCAGAGAGGTTATGTTGTAAAAGTAGTCGCAGAAATGAGCACACACCTCACCTCCGCATAAGAATTACCGCAAACAATGCCGACTTGATTCTCATAGACGATAATGCGATTCTCATGAGCCCAAATACTATTTCACGTTCTATCTGCACGGTGGATCTTCCGTGGAGGCAGACGCGGGCACGTAAACCATGACCGTGAATTTAAATTTAAATTTAGCCCGGTGAAATAATTACCCACAAATTTAGGTAATGGCCCGAGGAATAAATACAGCGATAAGCGTTGAATCATCAGAGAAAGGAAGGGGGAAAAAATATGTCGCCCTGTTTTCTGTACGACTTGCACGCGTAGCCGTCAACATCAATCAATCCCCACGCACGGGATTCGAACCGAGAGACACACAATCGATACACCTAATTACCGGAAATCCTAGCCAATTTTCAGGAATACTTAGCGAAACGCAGAGCCTTCCCAAAATCTGGTGAACACCTTAAAATTCAAGAGAGGGGACGCCAGAAACAAAACCGCGTAAATTCATAATTCATAATTCATAATGTTTATTCATGTTAACGACATAGTCTTACATAAGTCAGGAAGGTATATAATTAAGTATATTAAATAAATTAATGTAATAGTTCAGTATCAGCACTTGGCCCTAATAAATTAAAATAAATAAAATCTAATAAAATCACATAATACACTACTAAAATAGCGAAGTGATGATTTATCTTTAATATCCGGTGATGCGGCCACGCGTAGATTCGTTATCGCGTTCTCTCTTTTGTTATGTTCACGAATAAACATTATTACATATTATTATTACTTCACCCCCAAGGAGTCACGACATTTTGGGATGGCTGTAAGTGTGATAACCAACGCAATATTATTCGATACACTAAATTTTTATTAATTTTACCTGCTGATACTAATGCCACTATTGTTATTTATGATTTACACATTAAACGGTTTAGTCACGTTGCGTTGGTTATTATTAAATATTTATATTTAATTGATTATACGCCCACGTGTCCGCTGTTACAGAATAGGGTCAAAATTTGCATCTCATTTACAGTCACCAAAATGGGAACAGCGAATACATCACGCGCGTAATTGTATTATTGTTAATCTAAAATGATATTATTTATCTGTACAGTCCACGAATACATTCTGCTTCATGCATATTTATTCGAGAATGTTGTTGTCGGGTGAATTTAAAAGCAAGCAAAAGCGAGAAATGTGCGAGAAATGGTGATGTGGCCATCATGTTACTTTCTCCGTATTGATGGTATCATTTATATTTACGCTTTCATGGTTTATTTTCTATTGAAATCATATTTTAAATGTACATCGAGGGAATGAAACTGACGTTTAAAACGTCAAAATTATGAAAGATGGAAAAATTATACTTCAAATTCAAAAACTCGGTTTACCCAAAAACTAAAGGGATTTCGAAAAAAACTTATTCTTTATAAGTTGTTCATTTTGGCATTCTCTACAATTATTATTAACATAAATTTGCTGTAACTATTATCGTTTTAAAACTAAACCAAAAATTAAAAAGAAATAATAATTTTTATTTCTCAAATGTAAATGATTTTATGAAAAATGTTTTCAAGCAAAAGATGTTCATTTCTTTGTTGTCTTCAATGTTTGTTTAAATATTTTTGTGATATTTTTCATATTTAAGAAAATATTGGAAAACTTAACACTAAATTTTGAAATAATCACACTTTCAAATTTGAAGTGCGAAATTTTTCAAACCGCTAAAATAAATATAAAAACACTTGCGACAAACTTAAAACTTTCCAAAGATACTTAGAATTTATTGCGCTTCATGATTCCACAAAAATCAGAATATAACTTGAAGCTAGATTTTGAAATAATCACATCAAGGTAAAGTACTACAATATAAAATTCGTGTTTTGCGCAATTTGAATGATTGTGTTGTGATGTGATGTAAAGAGGTCACGGCAATTTTGTGCGTTAATAAGCTGGTCATGTTTCTGGGTAAGATTTACATTCACGGCTATACCGTATGTGCATGAGTTTAACCCCTAATTTTGATGATAATTCTAGTGACATAATTCGTACCGCGTGCGGACTACAGACCCCAACCAATATCGTAAGGATTTTTTGACCTCGATCCAAATTAAGATAAATTTTGCATGTCTTGTAGACAGGCATTAATCAATGTCCAATATTAAAAACTTTGTAGTGCCCGAATGGTAGAAGGTATATAAGTATTTTTTTCTTTCGATTTCTATTCGACCAATTAAAACGTTAATTTTCAAAAATTCATAACTCGCGGAAAAATTGACACATTTTCAAAAATTTTAATTAATTTTAAAGGTAAGATGTCTTGTGAATATATTAAACATTTTGAGCAATTTTATCATCTAAGTATTTTTTTTTCTTTCGATTTCTATTCGACAAATTAAAATGTTAATTTTCAAAAATTCATCTCTCGGAAAAATTGAGACATTTCCAAAAAATTAATTAATTTTAAAGGTAGATGTCTTGTGAATATATTAAACATTTTGAGCAATTTTATCACATCAGTATTTATTTTTTTACGATTTTTTTTATTGAAGTGTTCGAACAATTAAAACGGTAATTTTAAAAAATTCATAACTCACGAAAAAATTGACACATTTTGAAAAATTTTAATTGATTTTAAAGGTAGACATATTGGGCATGCATTAAACATTTTGAGCAATTTTATCATATAAGTATTGATTTTTTTTCGATTTTTTTTTTATTGAAGTGTTTCGTAACCAATAACAATAACATATTTCTACATTTGTATTTTTTGCAATGAAATATTCCATTCATATCCTCGAGCTTCGGCACCGTGACACGTCATGTAATTGAGAAATTAATCTCCAACTACATAATCACACGTAATTACGCATTTGTGATTGAAATCACATTCGAATAAATTATCATGCGTCATTGATTATAACTGGTACTACGACTTGAAAATATTGTTTCAGAAGAAAATCAACACGAGCAATCCAAAAATAGCTTATTTGGATCATAATGAAAAAAGAGAGCCAGAAACCTCATGGAAAATCATCGCCCAAATATTTCAAAATGATGTCTTAGCTATTACCACGAACTATATGATGTCATGCGTTCGTCAAGGTGTTAAATTATCATCAGGCTATTTAAATAATACCTTTTTTTTTCTAGGTAAACTAGTAAGGTTAGTTAGCAAAGAATACATTAAAGCGCGGATAAACTCCATTTACATAAATAATGAATTGCTTGTCATTGCTTATTTGTTACAACAATTTACACGGCCTCGTAATCGGTAGTTAAAGTGTTCTTCGTGTCGATCGAAGAATGTAAAAGGATTATCAGTGTTTCCTTAAATTTGTACTTAAATTATTTTTAATTCAACGAATGGCTTCCCTCCTCTTATTTTTTATGAAACCTAATAAAACAGAAGCCTAACATATTTTTTTTTTTACTGGACAGGATATGTCGATGGAATTCTGGTTACCTTCATTAGAAAACTATTTACTATTTACACTGAATTAATACACAAGAAATGGAACGTACAAATAGCTTAAATTTTCTTTTTGCAATAAGTAAATCAGATCACAAACTAGAATTACAGGCACCATTAAACCAGCCACTTCCAATAATCATAACAAAATTAAATTTAACACTTTTTAACATTTTATTTTTCCTTTCAAACTTTTTTCAAAATATTTTTTTACGTGATTCATCCTGTACATTTAAAGATCAATTAAAATATATACTAAAATTGTGACCACTTTGAGATTACAAATAAGAATTAAATAACTAAAATACATGTAGGAACAAGCCAAAAAAAAAAAACAGTACAACAGTTCTAGGAGTTCTTATTTGACTTATGGGTCGTCCTCAACAGTGTTGCCAACAATAGTTATTAACATCCTACCAAAAGCGCACATTAAATCTTCTAGAAATCCACCAGAAATGTATTGCTTTACTTCTTTTAGCTGAAGGTTAATATTTAAATAAAACAACCATTATTTTCATTTTTTTCATGTATTGTAACATAAATGAACGCAAAATTTTCTACGATCACAATAACAAAAAATCAAAGTAAAATATCTCTAATTTTTTAACAATTTTTAAAATCGTCGAGTGCTTTTTTCATTTTCTTACTGTTTAGATAGTTGCTGTTTCGTTTTTAGCTAACTTATGGCAATTGTTTTTATGGAAAATCATGAATTCATAGTTTTACCATGGATCTTGAATTTTTAAATGAAATTCCTTGAAGGATTGATTTTTTTACAATTTTTAAAATCGTCGAATGCTTTTTTCATTTTCTTACGGTTTGGATTGTTGCTGTTTCGTTTTTAGCTAACTTATGGCAATTGTTTTTATGGAAAATCATAAATACATTGTTTTAGGATGGATCTTGAACTTTTGAAGGGAATTCCTTGATGGATTGATTTTTTTACAATTTTTAAAATCGTCGAATGCTTTTTTCATTTTTGTAAGGTTTGGATTGTTGCTGTTTTGTTTTTAGCTAATTTATGGAAATTGTTTTTATGGAAAATCATAAATACATTGTTTTGGCATGTATCTTGAATTTTTGAAGGGAATTCCTTGATGGATTGATTTTTTTTTATAATTTTTAAAATCTTCGAATTATATTTTTAGTTTTCTTAAAGTTTGCATTGTTGCTGTTTTGTTTTCAGCTAACTTATGGCAATTGTTTTTATGGAAAATCATGAATACATTGTTTTGGGATGGATCTTGAATTTTTGAAGGGAATTCCTTGATGGATTGATTTTTTTACAATTTTTAAAATCGTCGAATGCTTTTTTCATTTTCTTACGGTTTGGATTCTTGCTGTTTTGTTTTTAGCTAACTTATGGCAATTGTTTTTATGGAAAATCATAAATACATTGTTTTAGGATGGATCTTGAACTTTTGAAGGGAATTCCTTGATGGATTGATTTTTTTACAATTTTTAAAATCGTCGAATGCTTTTTTCATTTTTGTAAGGTTTGGATTGTTGCTGTTTTGTTTTTAGCTAATTTATGGAAATTGTTTTTATGGAAAATCATAAATACATTGTTTTGGCATGTATCTTGAATTTTTGAAGGGAATTCCTTGATGGATTGATTTTTTTTTATAATTTTTAAAATCTTCGAATTATATTTTTAGTTTTCTTAAAGTTTGCATTGTTGCTGTTTTGTTTTCAGCTAACTTATGGCAATTGTTTTTATGGAAAATCATGAATACATTGTTTTGGGATGGATCTTGAATTTTTGAAGGGAATTCCTTGATGGATTGATTTTTTTTTATAATTTTTAAAATCTTCGAATTATATTTTTAGTTTTCTTAAAGTTTGCATTGTTGCTGTTTTGTTTTTAGCTAACTTATGGCAATTGTTTTTATGGAAAATCATGAATGCATTGTTCTGGCATGGATCTTGAACTTTTGAAGAAAATTCCTTGATGGATTGATTTTTTTTACAATTTTTAAAATCGTCGAATGCATTTTTAATTTTCTTACGGTTTGGATTGTTGCTGTTTTGTTTTCAGGTAACTTATGGCAATTGTTTTATGGAAAATCACGAATACATAGTTTTGGCATGGATCTTGAACTTTTAAAGAGAATTGCTTGAAGAATTTAATTTTTTACAATTTTTCAAATCGTCGAACGTATTTTTAATTTTCTTACGGTTTGTATTGTTGCTGTTTTGTTTTTAGCTAACTTATGGCAATTGTTTTTATGGAAAATCATAAATACATTGTTTTGGCATGTATCTTGAATTTTTGAAGGGAATTCCTTTATGGATTGATTTTTTTACAATTTTTAAAATCGTCGAATGCTTTTTTCATTTTCTTACGGTTTGGATTGTTGCTGTTTCGTTTTTAGCTAACTTATGGCAATTGTTTTTATGGAAAATCATAAATACATTGTTTTGGGATGGATCTTGAACTTTCAAAGGGAATTCCTTGATGGATTGATTTTTTTTACAATTTTTAAAATCGTCGAATGCATTTTTAATTTTCTTACGGTTTGGATTGTTACTGTTTTGTTTTCAGGTAACTTATGGCAATTGTTTTTATGGAAAATCATGAATACATTGTTTTGGGATGGATCTTGAACTTTTGAAGGGAATTCCTTGATGGATTGATTTTTTTTTACAATTTTTAAAATCGTCGAATGCATTTTTAATTTTCTTACGGTTTGGATTGTTACTGTTTTGTTTTCAGGTAACTTATGGCGATTGTTTTTATGGAAAATCATGAATACATTGTTCTGGCATGGATCTTGAACTTTTGAAGGGAATTCCTTGATGGATTGATTTTTTTACAATTTTTAAAATCGTCGAATGCTTTTTTCATTTTCTTACTGTTTGGATAGTTGCTGTTTCGTTTTTAGCTAACTTATGGCAATTGTTTTTATGGAAAATCATGAATTCATAGTTTTACCATGGATCTTGAATTTTTAAATGAAATTCCTTGAAGGATTTATTTTTTTTACAATTTTTAAAATCGTCGAGTGCTTTTTTAATTTTCTTAAGGTTTAGATTGTTGCTGTTTTGTTTTCAGCTAACTTATGGCGATTGTTTTTATGGAAAATCACGAATACATAGTTTTGACATGGATCTTGAACTTTTAAAGGGAATTGCTTGAAGAATTGAATTTTTTACAATTTTTCAAATCGTCGAACGTATTTTTAATTTTCTTACGGTTTGTATTGTTGCTGTTTTGTTTTTAGCTAACTTATGGCAATTGTTTTTATGGAAAATCATGAATGCATTGTTCTGGCATGGATCTTGAACTTTTTAAGGGAATTCCTTGATGGATTGATTTTTTGCAATTTTTAAAATCGTCGAATGCTTTTTTTCATTTTTGTAAGGTTTGGATTGTTGCTGTTTCGTTTTTAGCTAACTTATGGCAATTGTTTTTATGGAAAATCATGAATACATTGTTTTGGGATGGATCTTGAACTTTTGAAGGGAATTCCTTGATGGATTGATTTTTTTACAATTTTTAAAATCGTCGAATGCTTTTTTCATTGTTATAAGGTTTGGATTGTTGCTGTTTTGTTTTTAGCTAACTTATGGCAATTGTTTTTATGGAAAATCATAAATACATTGTTTTGGCATGTATCTTGAATTTTTGAAGGGAATTCCTTGATGGATTGATTTTTTTTTATAATTTTTAAAATCTTCGAATTATATTTTTAGTTTTCTTAAAGTTTGCATTGTTGCTTGTTTTCAGCTAACTTATGGCAATTGTTTTTATGGAAAATCATGAATACATTGTTTTGGGATGGATCTTGAACTTTTAAAGGGAATTCCTTGAAGGATTGATTTTTTTTTACAATTTTTAAAATCGTCGAATGCTTTTTTAATTTTTGTAAGGTTTGGATAGTTGCTGTTTTGTTTTCAGCTAACTTACGCCAATTGTTTTTATATAGAATGTCGAAGCTAATTATTTACAACAATTTTTCAATGCACAGGTTTAGCATGAAGAGGAGTTGGTAATTTAAAAATTTTCTCATTTTACGTGCCAAAGCACCTGACAACAAGTCAATTTCGTCATTTATCTCTAATTGGAAAATAATGAAACGTACGCTCGTAAACTTTAATTCGACATTAAGTCTGAAGCCGAGCATGAAATAGGCGGGACCACACCGTCCATTTTGTCACAAACAATTTGCTTGCGGATCATTTATTATTATTGTGAACGTTCAATCGCATCCATCATATTCAGTCACACACTCTGCCCATTAGAACTAATAGACGACTTCATTATGTAGATTTCCTCCTCGGGAAATTAATTTGAAAGGTTAACGCCATTTTAATTATCTCTTACATCTGATTCTGAGAAGATCGAAAAGTTTCTTCGCAAATCGTTTCCTTTTTAGATTAAGAAATTACTATGCAACCCAAGTTACAGTAACACGCGATTTTTGGTATTGACTGATTATTCAGTCGCACTGCCCATTAGAACTAATAGATGACTTCATTATGCGGAAAGGTTAACGCCATTTTAATTATATCTTTCAGAAGATATTACATCTCATTCTGAGAAGGTAATATTTTTAGTTTCATCAAAGATTTTGTTTGCAAATAGTTTTCTTTTTAGGTTAAGAAATGAAAATCGGTATGCAACCTAAGTTGCAGTAACACGCGATCTTTTGGCAATGTCTGATCGCAGAAGAAAAATTATTAAGTGGAATTTTAAAATAGTTACATTGTATTATTATTATGCATTTTTCTTTGTATTATTATTTTATATGGAGATTTCGTTAAATAAATAAATAAATTTATTTGATTCTCGTATATCATATACAGACTGAAATTATTCCATCCACCTAACCATGATGCGACCATGCTACAATTAAACGTTTCGATCCGATTTTGGAGCAATTAGACCGTGTCTCGTTGAAAATGTACGATTTGAAAGCGATCGGGGGGATCCAGTGGGCGTCATCTTGTCGCGGCCTTAATTGGCGACTCGAGTCCAGATTTTTTCCTTAAGGGGAAAAATCGGCGGCATTCGCCTTTTACGGGTGGGTGCCGGGCGCGTGGGTGGTTCACAATTCTCGAATTGAAAGCGAGTTTTATTTTGGCAAAAATTCATGAGTCAGATATTTATGTAAAGTCGGTAATATTTGGTGTTGAATGTGAGGCAATCGATGTAGAATTTATATTTAGTGTAATCTTTTGAGTTCAATACTTATTATAATAAACACTTTCCGTGTGCTGTCATGTTCTTCGTGACCAGCCTAACAGTTCACATTTTACATTTACAACGTAATCCGATAATCCCTCCATCGGTAAATAGCGCAGGTGGGAAAGTAAATCCTCGTGGATTAAAGCTACTCGTGAAATAGCATCATAAAGGTGTGACGTTCATCTCTTACGTAATAACCGAGCTGCAGTGCGTTAAACATTATCTAATCATTTCTAAACAGTTTAATAGAGGTAAATAATGATTTAAAAGAGTTATTACATTTTATGGAATTTTAAAATTTAGTTTTGTGTCAATTATGTCATTAACGTTTTGAGGTTATGTAAGTTAGAAGTTAAATTTAGTTTTCTTACCGCCAACATATTGCTGCTAATGCACACGAAAAATAATGATTTGATATGAGGGAGTTTTAACACTTTTTCTTTAGAGACGTTACCAAGCTTTTTCCAGACATCCAAGAAGGCGCCTTCCTAATTGAAACCTCCCAGTTTTTTTCCCCGTGTACAGCTACTCCAGATGAGGAGAAGTACCGTTTTGCGCGTTCTGCATTCGGCGTACGTAAGCGCGAGATTAATTCCAGTTTCTGGCCCCATTATGTATTCATACATTCTTGCATATGGGAGTCTGGAAATTAGAATTTATAATGGGTGCCCCAAGTTTCCTGTATACCCCACGCGGTATCGCGTTCTCGAAGAACCAATTAAAATCGGGTCGTACTATTACGCGTTTTAATTAGATTTTTTTGTTTGCTAAATAACAGTAATACATAATTCAATTCATTAATAAGAAATGTTGACGATGAAGAGATAGTATCGATATATAATTGTTTTTGGGCTGCGAGGAATTTAGGTTGATGATATGGAAAAGCCGCGTAAATCGAGAACTTAGATTTTGATACGTAAAACCGTGTAACTGGAGAAATGCGCGATCCAGAAATTACCAAAAATGCAGTTTGGGGGTGGTTATTTCGAAATCTGCTTAGGGGATGTTTATAGATTTAATTAATTCGTAAAATATAATTATTCTTGAGTACTTTTAAAAAGTTTTAAGTTTGTGGCAATTGTTTTTATATTTTTTTCATCAACTGGAAAATTGCGCGATCCAGAAATTACCAAAAATGCTGTTTGGGGGTGGTTATTTCGAAATCTGCTAAGGGGATGTTTATAGATTTAATTGATTCGTAAAATATAATTATTCTTGAGTACTTTTGAAAAGTTTTAAGTTTGTGGCAATTGTTTTTATATTTTTTTCATCAACTGGAAAATTGCGCGATCCAGAAATTACCAAAAATGCTGTTTGGGGTGGTTATTTTGAAATCTGCTTAGGGGATGTTTATAGATTTAATTGATTCGTAAAATATAATTATTCTTGAGTACTTTTGGAAAGTTTTAAGTTTGTGGCAATTGTTTTTATATTTTTTTAATCAACTGGAGAATTGCGCGATCCAGAAATTACCAAAAATGCAGTTTGGGGGTGGTTATTTCGAAATCTGCTTAGGGGATGTTTATAGATTTAATTGATTCGTAAAATATAACTATTCTTAAGTACTTTTAAAAAGTTTTAAGTTTGTGGCATTTGTTTTTATATTTTTTTATCAACTGGAGAATTGAGCGATCCAGAAATTACCAAAAATGCAGTTTGGGGGTGGTTATTTCGAAATCTGCTTAGGGGATGTTTATAGATTTAATTGATTCGTAAAATATAACTATTCTTCAGTACTTTTGAAAAGTTTTAAGATTGTGGCAATTGTTTTTAGATTTTTTTCATCAACTGGAAAATTGCGCGATCCAGAAATTACCAAAAATGCTGTTTGGGGGTGGTTATTTCGAAATCTGCTTAGGGGAAGTTTATAGATTTAATTTATTCGTAAAATATAATTATTCTTAAGTACTTTTGAAAAGTTTTAAGTTTGTGACAATTGTTTTTAGATTTTTTTCATCAACTGGAAAATTGCGCGATCCAGAAATTACCAAAAATGCTGTTTGGGGGTGGTTATTTCGAAATCTGCTTAGGGGATGTTTATAGATTTAATTGATTCGTAAAATATAATTATTCTTAAGTACTTTTGAAAAGTTTTAAGTTTGTGGCAATTGTTTTTATATTTTTTTCATCAACTGGAGAATTGCGCGATGCAGAAATTACCAAAAATGCAGTTTGGGGGTGGTTATTTCGAAATCTGCTTAGGGGATGTTTATAGATTTAATTGATTCGTAAAATATAATTATTCTTGAGTACTTTTGAAAAGTTTTAAGTTTGTGGCAATTGTTTTTAGATTTTTTTCATCAACTGGAAAATTGCGCGATCCAGAAATTACCAAAAATGCTGTTTGGGGGTGGTTATTTCGAAATCTGCTTAGGGGATGTTTATAGATTTAATTGATTCGTAAAATATAACTATTCTTAAGTACTTTTGAAAAGTTTTAAGTTTGTGGCAATTGTTTTTATATTTTTTTCATCAACTGGAGAATTGCGCGATGCAGAAATTACCAAAAATGCAGTTTGGGGGTGGTTATTTCGAAATCTGCTTAGGGGATGTTTATAGATTTAATTGATTCGTAAAATATAATTATTCTTGAGTACTTTTGAAAAGTTTTAAGTTTGTGGCAATTGTTTTTATATTTTTTTCATCAACTAGAGAATTGCGCGATCCAGAAATTACCAAAAATGCTGTTTGGGGTGGTTATTTCGAAATGTGCTTAGGGGATGTTTATAGATTTAATTGATTCGTAAAATATAACTATTCTTAAGTACTTTTGAAAAGTTTTAAGATTGTGGCAATTGTTTTTATATTTTTTTTATCATCTGGAAAATTGCGCGATCCAGAAATTACCAAAAATGCTGTTTGGGGTGGTTATTTCGAAATCTGCTTAGGGGATGTTTATAGATTTAATTGATTCGTAAAATATAACTATTATTCAGTACTTTTGAAAAGTTTTAAGATTGTGGCAATTGTTTTTATATTTTTTTCATCAACTGGAAAAATGCGCGATCCAGAAATTACCAAAAATGCTGTTTGGGGGTGGTTATTTCGAAATCTGCTTACGGGATGTTTATAGATTTAATTGATTCGTAAAATATAACTATTCTTAAGTACTTTTAAAAAGTTTTAAGTTTGTGGCATTTGTTTTTATATTTTTTTATCAACTGGAGAAATGCGCGTTCCAGAAATTACCAAAAATGCTGTTTGGGGTTGGTTATTTCGAAATCTGCTTAGGGGATGTTTATAGATTTAATTGATTGGTAAAATATAATTATTCTTAAGTACTTTTGTTTAAGTACTTAAGTTTTAAGTTTGTGGCAATTGTTTTAATATTTTTTTTGGCAACTGGAGAAACGCGCGTTCCAAAAATTACCAAAAATGCTGTTTTTCCACGTAGAATAATTACGTGAAAATCAATTGTCTTGTCGAACAGAGTTATTTTAATTTATGATACAATTTTTTTTTAAATCTTGGTTATAAGAATTATATATTCATCCATTTATTTATTACGTGTTTATTTTTAAAATCATTAAAATAGCACCCCATGGAACTATAAATAGGGGGGATATCTATATCTGATTCGGTTGGATCATAAAGCAGGAATAATTGCCAGACGACGGGGATTACACGCGTTTCCAAGACGAAGTCATGTATGGCTAATCTTTGGCCGTTGTATTTTTAAAACATGTGAACCCATCAAGTTTAACGACACGATTACCAATATTTCTCGGGATTCGGAATGTATTAAACGTGGAGCAGATTAGCCTGGATAATTCGTAATTAGATTTTACTGTGCGGGCTGTTCAGAGTTAAGCAGTTTATGCGGTAATTATCGTTAAATTTAATTTAATTACGAGATATTCTTCGAAAATTGTTTTAGAGATAAATTCAATGTGCAAAGGGTATAGCATAATAAGATGCCCCCAAACGAAATGAGCGGGGAGGTTAACAATAATTTTTAGGATCATAAAAAGTCAGATTCGACAAAAAAAAGTAGCCCCCACCCCCCTTGCTATAGTCAAAAACTTTTTTTTTTTGTTTTTAATTTTACCTGTGCATCCAACTAACTTCTGACTTTCGGTAGGTATCAGTACCTTAAGATAACAATATTATCTAATGTATTTTTATAAAACGGGAATTTTTGGCGGGAAATTCGAATTTTGACAATATAAAATATCACTAAATATCAATTATTTCAGAGACGTTAAAAGGTGCACCTCTAGAAAAAATATATAATAGGCGTCTATTATTTCTTAATATGTGAAAATATGTGTATCACTCGGAAAATTCTGAAAAAAATCACACATATTAAGAAACAGTAGACACCCATTGTATATTTTTTCTAAAGCTGCACCTTTTAACGTCTCTGAAATAATCGCTGTTTGGTGATATTTTATATTGTCAAAATTCGAATTTCCCGCCAAAAATTTCTGTTTTATAAAAATACATTAGATAATATTGTTATCTTAAGGTACTGATACCTACCGAAAATCAGAAGTTAGTTGGATGCACAGGAAAATTAAAAACCAAAAAACACGTTTTTGACTATAGCAAGGGATGTAAGGGGGGTGGGAGGCTACTTTTTCGTCGAAACTGACTTTTTTACGATCCTTAACATTATTTTTAACCTCCCAGTTAATTTCATTTGGGAGCACTTTTGACCATCTTATTCCGTTATACCCTTTATTTTCGCGAAAAATTATTTGAATCTAAAAAAGTTACTTCAGGAAGTTACTAAAATAATTATAAATAAAACACTTTCTTTGTTAATATCACACGATTTATTAACAGCGACTATAGTTTAGACCACGTACTAATCATAACAAAGAAAGTGTTTTATTTATAATTCAAAATGTATTACGAAGTAAACGCCTCCAATGTCAATCGTATATTAATTAATTTGTATATACGAAGGATTAAAACGTGTACTGCGTTAGGGGGTATATGTACAGGACACATATACCCCGTAACGCGTGCACGTGTTAATTTGGCGGAATAGAATTCTATCAAACTTGTAACTTCGTCGTACTTTAACGGAATTAAAAGTTTTATTTTTTATCGATCACAGATTAATATTAATATTAATATTCGATTCGGTTTGTAGTAACACAATTTTCAAAAAAAAATGTACGGGATTTATATGACCCGTATCGCCTATTATTAACAAAAATCATGGCCGCAATACAAACCTGTTAAAAATTTTAAAAATGTTTTTTATTGAATTTATGCTTTTGCTTGGCGAATTGATCGACTTTGATATATTTCTCTCTCTCTCTTTCAACATTTATTATTGAACAGGTGTGTGCACAATCTCCGCGACATGAGTTGTGCAATTGATTTTATAATTATACGGCAAGATAAATGATCGTACATGAACTGAACAAATAACGTTTTGCATTTCCTTTACCATTCAAATAAGACTTTATATTTTGTAACTGGCCAAGATTTATCGGTTTATTATTAACTTTCCAAAATTGCTCAAAATAGATTCTGCTTAATGACTTGATCAAAACATAGAAACTTCCCTTAAGCAGATTTTGAGATAACCACAAAAAACAGTGCTTATGTTTTTTTTAACTGTTTTTATATTTATTTGAGCAGTTTGAAAAATTTCGCACTTCAAATTTGAAAGTGTGATTATTTCAAAATTTTGCGTTAAGTCATAATCTGATTTTTGTAGAATCATGAAGCATAGTAAATTCTAAGTGCCTTTGGGAAGTTTGAAGTTTGTCGCAATTGTTTTTATATTTATTTGAGCAGTTTGAAAAAGTACGCACTTCAAATTTGAAAGTGTGATTATTTCAAAATTTAGCTTTAAGTCGTATTCTGATTTTTGTAGAATGATGAAGCATAGTAAATTCTAAGTACATTTGGAAAGTTTGAAGTTTGTCGCAATTGTTTTTATATTTATTTGAGCAGTTTGAAAAATTACGCACTTCAAATTTGAAAGTGTGATTATTTCAAAATTTAGCGTTAAGTCATATTCTGTTTTTTGTGGAATCATGAAGCGCAATAAATTCTAAGTACTTTTGGAAAGTTTGAAGTTTGTCGCAATTGTTTTTATATTTATTTGAGCGGTTTGAAAAATTTCGCACCTCAAATTTAAAAGTGTGATTATTTCAAAATTTAGCTTTCATTCATATTCTGATTTGTGTAGAATCATGAAGCATAGTAAATTCTAAGTACATTTGGAAAGTTTGAAATTTGTCGCAACTGTTTTTATATTTATTTGAGCAGTTTAAAAAATTTCGCACTTCAAATTTGAAAGTGTGATTATTTCAAAATTTAGCTTTAATTCATATTCTGATTTTTGTAGAATCATGAAGCATAGTAAATTCTAAGTACATTTGGAAAGTTTGAAGTTTGTCGCAATTGTTTTTATATTTATTTGAGCAGTTTGAAAAATTTCGCACTTCAAATTTGAAAGTGTGATTATTTCAAAATTTAGCTTTAAGTCGTATTCTGATTTTTGTAGAATGATGAAGCATAGTAAATTCTAAGTACATTTGGAAAGTTTGAAGTTTGTCGCAATTGTTTTTATATTTATTTGAGCAGTTTGAAAAATTACGCACTTCAAATTTGAAAGTGTGATTATTTCAAAATTTAGCGTTAAGTCATATTCTGTTTTTTGTGGAATCATGAAGCGCAATAAATTCTAAGTACTTTTGGAAAGTTTGAAGTTTGTCGCAATTGTTTTTATATTTATTTGAGCGGTTTGAAAAATTTCGCACCTCAAATTTAAAAGTGTGATTATTTCAAAATTTAGCTTTCATTCATATTCTGATTTGTGTAGAATCATGAAGCATAGTAAATTCTAAGTACATTTGGAAAGTTTGAAATTTGTCGCAACTGTTTTTATATTTATTTGAGCAGTTTAAAAAATTTCGCACTTCAAATTTGAAAGTGTGATTATTTCAAAATTTAGCTTTAATTCATATTCTGATTTTTGTAGAATCATGAAGCATAGTAAATTCTAAGTACATTTGGAAAGTTTGAAGTTTGTCGCAATTGTTTTTATATTTATTTGAGCAGTTTGAAAAATTTCGCACTTCAAATTTGAAAGTGTGATTATTTCAAAATTTAGCTTTAAGTCGTATTCTGATTTTTGTAGAATCATGAAGCATAGTAAATTCTAAGTACATTTGGAAAGTTTGAAGTTTGCTGCAATTGTTTTTATATTTATTTGAGCAGTTTGAAAAATTTCGCACTTCAAATTTGAAAGTGTGATTATTTCAAAATTTAGCTTTAAGTCGTATTCTGATTTTTGTAGAATGATGAAGCATAGTAAATTCTAAGTGCCTTTGGAAAGTTTGAAATTTGTCGCAACTGTTTTTATATTTATTTGAGCAGTTTAAAAAATTTCGCACTTCAAATTTGAAAGTGTGATTATTTCAAAATTTAGCTTTAACTCATATTCTGATTTTTGTAGAATCATGAAGCATAGTAAATTCTAAGTACATTTGGAAAGTTTGAAGTTTGTCGCAATTGTTTTTATATTTATTTGAGCGGTTTGAAAAATTTCGCACTTCAAATTTGAAAGTGTGATTATTTCAAAACTTAGCGTTAAGTCATAATCTGATTTTTGTAGAATCATGAAGCACGATAAATTCTAAATACTTTTGAAAAGTTTGAAGTTTGTTGCAGCTGTTTTTATATTTATTTGAGCAGTTTGAAAAATTCAAATTTGAAAGTGTAAGGCAAATACTTCGCTTGGATCTAAAATCATTGCAGAGTGAAAAAAATTAAAACAACAACTAACACAATAACCCAGAACAAGGTGCACAAAATAATTGTTGATAATTTTACAACCCGATGCACACTGAAGGCCAAAACCTGCCATCCTTGAAATGATGTGCTATTAACACGGCACGTCAAGTGGTGACGAAATCTGCCTACAGATGTCGTCGGTGGTTAATAAACGACATTAATTCCAGTTTTCATCAATAACTCCAAAGATCAATTTCTGCGCATGCCCTTCAACACCTCGTTGATTTAGCGTGAATCGTGCGCGTTAAAATTTTGAACAAACACGTTCTCTCTCTCGCAGTTGACATCATCCAGGTGTATCCACGATGTGCTAATTCTTGCGCAGGTATCGATTGCTGTTAGCTGCACGTTAATAATGCACACGGTATATTGGCCGTGGTAATTATCGTTATTCCCGGCTTATGAATAATCACCTCCAGGGCCCGTTATTGTAATTATTGTCGGTGGGTTTTATAAGTGATGCCTGTCTTAGGCAGGGTTCGGACGATATATATCATCGGATATATATCATGGATATTTATGAATCAAACCAAAATAAAATACCAAAAAATTCCAGTTGCAGCAATATGAATAGTAAGCATGTGCTCTAATCAGGGGCGGCTCGTTATACAGAGCCAAGGAGTCATGGCACTACCTGTAGTTTCAAAATTTTTAAATTAATTCTTAAAACACTTTTTCGCCAGTTACTTTGGTCTAGGAAGATAAATCGTTCTTTCTTTCTTCAAAAAATCTATATTGGGTCTATATTATATAAGTGGTTCTACCATCTACATGTTCCACGAACCGCCACTGATTATAGCTGGTAACAAAATGACAACCATCAAAAGTTGAAGAGGTGAGAAAAAATTGCAGTCTGCGCTTATAAAAATTGTAAAAAATTCATTTCGGCCAAAGTAACCTTCAAAATTTCAGAATGCATCCAGAATGAACCTAACTTTGATAATCCACTGCAATATTTGACACATCGTGGCTGGAAATAAAATGGCAACCATCAAAAGTTGAAAAGCAGAGAAAAAATTGCAGTCTGCGCTTATAAAAATTGTAAAAAATTCATTTCGGCCAAAGTAACCTTCAAAATTTCAGAATGCATCGAGAATGAACCTAACTTTGATAATCCACTGCAATATTTGACACATCGTGGCTGGAAATAAAATGGCAACCATCAAAAGTTGAAAAGCAGAGAAAAAATTGCAGTCTGCGCTTATAAAAATTGTAAAAAATTCATTTCGGCCAAAGTAACCTTCAAAATTTCAGAATGCATCGAGAATGAACCTAACTTTGATAATCCACTTCAATATTTGACACATCGTGGCTGGAAATAAAATGGCAACCATCAAAAGTTGAAAAGCAGAGAAAAAATTGCAGTCTGCGCTTATAAAAATTGTAAAAAATTCATTTCGGCCAAAGTAACCTTCAAAATTTCAGAATGCATCCAGAATGAACCTAACTTTGATAATCCACTTCAATATTTGACACATCGTGGCTGGAAATAAAATGGCAACCATCAAAAGTTGAAAAGCAGAGAAAAAATTGCAGTCTGCGCTTATAAAAATTGTAAAAAATTCATTTCGGCCAAAGTAACCTTCAAAATTTCAGAATGCATCCAGAATGAATCTAACTTTGATAATCCACTTCAATATTTGACACATCGTGGCTGGAAACAAAATGGCGACCATCAAAAGTTGAAAACAGAGAAAAAAATTGCAGTCTGCGCTTATAAAAATTGTAAAATATTCATTTCGGTCAAAGTAACCTTCAAAATTTCAGAATGCATCCAGAATGAACCAAACTTTGATAATCCACTTCAATATTTGACACATCGTGGCTGGAAACAAAATGACAACCATCAAAAGTTGAAAAGCAGAGAAAAAAATTGCAGTCTGCGCTTATAAAAATTGTAAAAAAATTCATTTCGGTCAAAGTAACCTTCAAAATTTCAGAATGCATCCAGAATGAACTTAACTTTGATAATCCACTTCAATATTTGACACATCGTGGCTGGAAATAAAATGGCAACCATCAAAAGTTGAAAAGCAGAGAAAAAATTGCAGTCTGCGCTTATAAAAATTGTAAAAAATTCATTTCGGCCAAAGTAACCTTCAAAATTTCAGAATGCATCCAGAATGAATCTAACTTTGATAATCCACTTCAATATTTGACACATCGTGGCTGGAAACAAAATGGCGACCATCAAAAGTTGAAAACAGAGAAAAAAATTGCAGTCTGCGCTTATAAAAATTGTAAAATATTCATTTCGGTCAAAGTAACCTTCAAAATTTCAGAATGCATCCAGAATGAACCAAACTTTGATAATCCACTTCAATATTTGACACATCGTGGCTGGAAACAAAATGACAACCATCAAAAGTTGAAAAGCAGAGAAAAAAATTGCAGTCTGCGCTTATAAAAATTGTAAAAAAATTCATTTCGGTCAAAGTAACCTTCAAAATTTCAGAATGCATCCAGAATGAACTTAACTTTGATAATCCACTTCAATATTTGACACATCGTGGCTGGAAACAAAATGGCAACCATCAAAAGTTGAAAAGCAGTGAAAAAAAATTGCAGTCTGCGCTAATAAAAATTGTAAAAAATTCATTGCGGTGAAAGTAACCTTCAAAATTTCAGAATGCATCCAGAATGAACCTAACTTTGATAATCCACTGCAATATTTGACACATCGTGGCTGGAAATAAAATGGCAACCATCAAAAGTTGAAAAGCAGAGAAAAAAAATTGCAGTCTGCGCTTATAAAAATTGTGAAAAATTCATTTCGGCCAAAGTAACCTTCAAAATTTCAGAATGCATCCAGAATGAACCTAACTTTGATAATCCACTGCAATATTTGACACATCGTGGCTGGAAATAAAATGGCAACCATCAAAAGTTGAAAAGCAGAGAAAAAATTGCAGTCTGCGCTTATAAAAATTGTAAAAAATTCATTTCGGCCAAAGTAACCTTCAAAATTTCAGAATGCATCCAGAATGAATCTAACTTGGATAATCCACTTCAATATTTGACACATCGTGGCTGGAAACAAAATGGCGACCATCAAAAGTTGAAAACAGAGAAAAAAATTGCAGTCTGCGCTTATAAAAATTGTAAAAAATTCATTTCGGCCAAAGTAACCTTCAAAATTTCAGAATGCATCCAGAATGAACCTAACTTTGATAATCCACTGCAATATTTGACACATCGTGGCTGGAAATAAAATGGCAACCATCAAAAGTTGAAAAGCAGAGAAAAAATTGCAGTCTGCGCTTATAAAAATTGTAAAAAATTCATTTCGGCCAAAGTAACCTTCAAAATTTCAGAATGCATCCAGAATTAACCTAACTTTGATAATCCACTTCAATATTTGACACATCGTGGCTGGAAATAAAATGACAACCATCAAAAGTTGAAAAGCAGAGAAAAAAATTGCAGTCTGCGCTTATAAAAATTGTAAAAAAATTCATTTCGGTCAAAGTAACCTTCAAAATTTCAGAATGCATCCAGAATGAACTTAACTTTGATAATCCACTTCAATATTTGACACATCGTGGCTGGAAACAAAATGGCGACCATCAAAAGTTGAAAACAGAGAAAAAAATTGCAGTCTGCGCTTATAAAAATTGTAAAATATTCATTTCGGTCAAAGTAACCTTCAAAATTTCAGAATGCATCCAGAATGAACCAAACTTTGATAATCCACTTCAATATTTGACACATCGTGGCTGGAAACAAAATGACAACCATCAAAAGTTGAAAAGCAGAGAAAAAAATTGCAGTCTGCGCTTATAAAAATTGTAAAAAATTCATTTCGGCCAAAGTAACCGTAAAAATTTCAGAATGCATCCAGAATGAACCTAACTTTGATAATACACTTCAATATTTGACACATCGTGGCTGGAAACAAAATGACAACCATCAAAAGTTGAAAAGCAGAGAAAAAAAATTGCAGTCTGCGCTTATAAAAATTGTAAAAAATTCATTTCGGCCAAAGTAACCGTAAAAATTTCAGAATGCATCCAGAATTAACCTAACTTTGATAATCCACTTCAATATTTGACACATCGTGGCTGGAAACAAAATGGCAACCATCAAAAGTTGAAAAGCGGAGATGAATAAAGGGAGATACAGATGAATATTAAAAGAATAGCACGGGAAGAAAGAAATACACGGAAAAAGGTATATTACCGAAAAATAGAAAAGGTGGAATTTTGAAAATGTAGAGGATACGAATTCAAGAGCATTTAACTCAGAGACGCCCTCCGACGACTGACATTAAAAATCCAAATTTTTGCAGACTCTAACTATAATTGTAATTACGGCGCAAAAGAAAAGTTCTTAGGTAAACAGTCTGGAGTGTCAAGGTTTTCGCGCGCGCGGCGTTTCTCTTATTTTCAAGCCGGCATTTGGCAGCATTTCAAAACAGCGAATGAATTTTAACGCCGTTAATGCCAGTCGTGCCTTCAGTCTGCACGGCCGTGCCAATTAAACGGGCTGCAGGCAGCACCAACGCCGAAGAAAAAAACAATACGATTTTTCGAAGAATATATTTCGAAATCATTTATATTTCCAAAATCTGGCCAATCCTTCAAAACAATTGAAAATCAAATTTCCGCTATCCACCTTAACCACGTACAGTTTATAAGTGCAGCCCATTGGCGAAAGAATTGTTCAAGTTTGGTCATTCGATCAACAGCTATTCACAAGAAACCGAAAAACAGTTGAAAGTCGAATTCATTTTATTGCCTTATCTATACCTATTAGATGTGCACAACACGTTTCTTGAAGAATTTTCTAAATCCGATCATCGGTTCAAAAGTTATTCTCTAAAAACATAAAATAATTGAAGATCAAATTTTCTATTTTTATCTTATCCACATATAGTATATTTTGTTCAAGAGTCATTTTCTCAAAACCACAGAACAATTGAACAACGAATTTATTTGTTTATCTCATCTACAATACTTACAATACTTAATCAAAATCTGTTTATCCGTTCAAGAGCTATCTTCAAAAATCAGAAAACAATTGAACTATAAATTTATTTTTTGACATTATCTACATCTATTCGACGAGTACGACATTTTTGTGGAAGAATTTTCCAAATTTTGTCATCCGTTCAAAAAACAATTGAAAATGAAAGCAATTTTTTGGTCCTATCTACATTTATTCAATGAGTACAACACATTCCTGGACGAATTTTTAATATCTGCTGTTTTATTCAAGAGTTATCTTCTCAAAACCACAAAACAATTGAACAACAAATTTATTTTTTTAATCTTTTATACATCTATTCGGCGAGTGCAATACTTTGCTGGAAGAATTTTCAATATCTACTTATCCGTTCAAGAGTTATCCTCAAAAACTAGAAAACAATTGAACAACAAATTTAATTTTTAGGCCTCATCTGCATCTATTCGATGAGTACATCATTTTGCTGGAAGAATTTGCCAAATTTGGTCATCCGTTCAAGAGTTATTCTCAAAAGAACAAAAAACAATTGAAGCTGAATGAAATTTTTTGGTCCGTATAAATAAATAAAATCAATCCGTGTATACTAAATGCGAGTTTGTTCAGTTAATTGCAATTTAAAAATAGAAAACTTTACAAGTGTAAACACTTTGCGGAATTACGTCGTCGTATTTTTAAGACTTTATCTAAAAATAACACACGTACAGATAATTAGTTAGTGTGCGTGTGTGCGGAAGATAAGTCTGTTTGACTTATCCCGATCTTAATTTATTCAAATGTTTCTGTCATAACTTTATAGCTTCGCGGGTAAACGAACCCGTTGCGTATTATTTAAACATTTGAACAATACCCATTCGGAGGTCATTACACCTCGTACACGCACTTTTCCGCCGACGATTACAAATTTTGCGTAATAGAAGAAAGTTGATGACGAGAGGAAAATTTAAACAGTCGCAATGCCAGCTACGATCGTATCTGCAATTTAAATTTATTCGAATATTGGTGAATATCTCATGAACGGTTGAAGATAATCAAAAAATGTTTGCAAATTCGCATTCTACGACTTAAAAAGATGTACATTCAACAAGAAAACAGTTTTTGGTTTCATTTGTTTTTTTACATATTGGTGAATATCTCGTGAACGGTTGAAGATAATCAAAAAATGTTTGCAAATTCGCATTCTCCGACTTATAAAGATGTACATTCAATAAGAAAACAGTTTTTGGTTTCATTTGTTTTTTGACATATTGGTGAATATCTCGTGAACGGTTGAAGATAATCAGAAAATATTTTCAAATTCGTATTCTTCGACTTATAAAGATGTACATTCAACAAGAAAACAGTTTTTGGTTTCATTTGTTTTTTGACATATTAGTGAATATCTCGTGAACGGTTGAAGATAATCAAAAAATGTGTTCAAATTCGTATTCTTCGACTTATAAAGATGCCAATTCAACAAGAAAACAGTTTTTGGTTTCATTTGTTTTTTGACATATTGGTGAATATCTCGCGAACGGTTGAATATAATAAAAAAATATTTCCAAATTCATATTCTCCGTCTTATAAAGGTGTACATTCAACAAGAAAACAGTTTTTGGTTTCATTTGTTTTTTTACATATTGGTGAATATCTCGTGAACGGTTGAAGATAATCAAAAAATGTTTGCAAATTCGCATTCTACGACTTAAAAAGATGTACATTCAATAAGAAAACAGTTTTTGGTTTCATTTGTTTTTTTACATATTGGTGAATATCTCGTGAACGGTTGAAGATAATCAAAAAATGTGTTCAAATTCGTATTCTTCGACTTATAAAGATGTACATTCAACAAGAAAACAGTTTTTGGTTTCATTTGTTTTTTGACATATTGGTGAATATCTCGTGAACGGTTGAAGATAATCAAAAAATGTTTGCAAATTCGCATTCTCCGACTTATAAAGATGTACATTCAACAAGAAAACAGTTTTTGGTTTCATTTGTTTTTTGACATATTGGTGAATATCTCGTGAACGGTTGAAGATAATCAAAAAATGTTAGCAAATTCGCATTCTCCGACTTATAAAGATGTACATTCAACAAGAAAACAGTTTTTGGTTTCATTTGTTTTTTGACATATTGGTGAATATCTCGTGAACGGTTGAAGATAATCAAAAAATATTTTCAAATCCGTATTCTTCTACTTATGAAGATGTACATTCAACAAGAAAACAGTTTTTGGTTTCATTTGTTCTTTGACATATTGGTGAATATCTCGCGAACGGTTGAATATAATAAAAAAATCTTTCCAAATTCGTATTCTTCGACTTATAAAGATGCCAATTCAACAAGAAAACAGTTTTTGGTTTCATTTGTTATTTGACATATTGGTGAATATCTTGTGAACGGTTGAAGATAATCAAAAAATATTTTCAAATTCGTATTCTTCGACTTATAAAGATGCCAATTCAATAAGAAAACAGTTTTTGGTTTCATTTGTTTTTCGACATATTGGTGAATATCTCGTGAACGGTTGAAGATAATCAAAAAATGTTTTCAAATTCGTATTATTCGACTTACAAAGATGTATATTTAACAAGAAAACAGTTTTTGGTTTTATTTTTTTTTTACATATTGGTGAATATCTCGTGAACGGTTGAAGATAATAAAAAAATGTTTTCAAATTCTAATTCTCCGATGCTAATTCAACAATAAAACAAAAATTTGCTTCATTTGTTTTTTCTATTTCTTACTGAAACTCCTGCCAACACACAAAGAAAATGCTTTCGCAGTATCTCGACGCCATAAGTCACATTTGAAAAGACTTAAAAATATCTATTCCGGCTAATTAGTTCAGGCACGGATATCCAGAGCCTCCCAGGATGATTCCAATCGGCGAGGACATCGTGGTTTGAATAGCAACAATATTTATCGCCCGACGGTGGAAGTTATGGTTTTAATTACGTTCGGCAATAAATCATTCGAATTAATGGAACAAGGAATTGGCATTTGTAATTATGTGAATGCGGTTTTATCGAGTTACACGAAGAGGAAACGTATAACTGTTTTGACGTTCGCAATTTTAGATTCATAATAATGTATAATGTATTTTCATTATATTTGGTCAGGAAAAAATGAAGAAAAATTTTGGGTCCCAGAAAATTCTGAAAAAAATCATGGCGGTTTTTAATGATGGGAAAATGCGTGTAGAGTAATTATTTTTCGGAAAAAAAAATTGTTCTACCATTTTTCACCAACTGAAAATTAACATTAGGCCTTACGGGAAGCGAATACCGAGACGCTGCAGATTGAGGCTGACGGACAGCGGATTGTTTAAACAAACGAATTTCGGTTCGTGGATACGGTAGATGGTTGGGAATAAAAGTAATGGATTCTAGAAGAATGCAGCTATAAATTAGTGTCATATCATCCATAACTGTTTCGTGAGACCGCGCCAAAAAAATCCCAAAATCGACCGAAATTTCTGGACAACTTTCGATTGACCAATCTGAGAGCCGGGCAGCGAGGAAACTACAAGTACGATTCTGCTGAAAATTTAACCACGCATTCCCCGTTCTTTTATGAACATTTTGATGTACATTACAAGTCATTTGGCTATTTCATGATTTTCGCCCACTTTTCAGGAAAAAAAGGGGAAAAATGTTGGGTCTTAGAAAAATCTGAAAAAATTCATGACGGTTCTTAATGACTAGAAAAAGCGTGTAGAGTAATTATTTTCCCGAGAAAAAAAAAGTTTAAACCATTTTTCACTAACCAAAAATTAACATGGGGCCTTATGGGAAGCGAATACCGAGACGCTGCAGATTGAGGCTGACGGACAGCGGATTGTTCAAACAAACGAATTTCGGTTCGTGGATATGGTAAATGGTTGGGAATACAAGTAATGGATTCTAGAAGAATGCAGCTATAAATTAGTGTCATATCATCCAAAACTGTTTCGTGAGACCGCGCCAAAAAAATCCCAAAATCGACCGAAATTTATAGACAACTTTCGATTGACCAATCTGAGAGCCGGACAGCAAGAAAACTACAAGTAGGATTCTGCTGAAAATTTAACGACGCATTTCCCGTTCTTTTATGAATATTTTGATGTACATTACAAGTCATTTGGCCGTTACATGATTTTCGCTTATTTTTCGATACTATTGGTCAGGAAAAAAATGGGAAAAATGTTGGGTCTAAGAAAAATCTGAAAAAATTCATGACGGTTCTTAATGACTAGAAAAAGCGTGTAGAGTAATTATTTTCCCGAGAAAAAAAATGTTTAAACCATTTTTCACTAACCGAAAATTTACATGGGGACTTATGGGAAACGAATACCGAGACGCTGCAGATTGAGGCTGACGGACAGCGGATTGTTCAAACAAACGAATTTCGGTTCGTGGATACGGTAGATGGTTGGGAATAAAAGTAATGGATTCTAGAAGAATGCAGCTATAAATTAGTGTCATATCACCCATAACTGTTTCGTGAGACCAAGCCAAAAAAATCCCAAAATCGATCGAAATTTCGAGACAACTTTCGATTGACCAATCTGAGAGCCGGGAAGCAAAGAAACTACAAGTAGGATTCTGCTGAAAATTTAACGACGCATTCCCCGTTCTTTTATGAACATTTTGATGTACATTACAAGTCATTTGGCCGTTACATGATTTTCGCTTATTTTTCGATACTATTGGTCAGGAAAAAAATGGGAAAAATGTTGGGTCTAAGAAAAATCTGAAAAAAATCATGACGGTTCTTAATGACTAGAAAAAGCGTGTAGAGTAATTATTTTCCCGAGAAAAAAAATTCAATTTATAAAAGAGCAACAAATTGCTATTAACAATTTAAAATTTTCAGGAAACATGTGGTTTTATTTCCATTGTTGATTATTGACGTGTAACACTTGGTTATCTAATAGAGTTGACATTTTTCCGCATTTCTTATCTACTAGATAAACGTTTGATTAGATTGCAAGAGTATATCGAGCGGAATATTAATTTGTACGTTGTAAATTAATTTGTGTTTATTGGGCAAATAAAGGATACACGAGTATTAAAATTTCAAAAATTTGCCATTTGGCGCTGCGTACGTTCAAGTTTTTGGCATAAATGTATAAAGCAACATGCAGAAAGCAATCCAGAACAATTTGTTTATAGTGCACTTTAGAAATGCCCAAATAAATAATTTTTTAATCGATTTATATCCACGTCGAAAAACAATATGTTTTTTTTTTAGTATTTACTGATAAACAATTTCTAAAACAAATTAACATTCGCCTGCAATCTCCGCTAAATCTTGCATGAGGCGGCGTCTGAAGGCCAAAGTTGAACCAGACTACAGACCCAAGAATGCAATCTTTCCACACATCCTTTCCGCCGCCGCATTATAAATATTTAATCCGCCAATATTGAACGCAATCCTCGCCCCAAACAAACCATGGATCCTGTTTCAAAACCGAGCGCAAAAAATCCAACGTGTTTACATAATATCCTCATTAATATCCTGTCCAAACATGCATTCCGAAGATGAGATGCACATTGTTTAGTCTGAATGTACTGCGAGGACACGATTTTTCCAAATGCTGAAACAATAATCTCTTTCGAGACAGACGGGCACATGTTCCATCTTCCAAAATGAATGGGTTCATTGTGCAAATAAATAGGATGCGGCGATGCAACGAACTCGTTTACAGAGGCCGAAGAGCGCAATCAACATTCTTCTGTTTGCATCGAATTAATAATGAACGCGAGTGCGCGTGTGACTCTCGGGATGATAAATGCCACCTACAGTTGGTCAGACTGATCGTTTCGGATTGCACACACTCACGCATTTAACTAATAATGTTCAATTTTTTTTTTTAATAACACAGGGTCTGAATTTACCTCCCGTCTTCTATAGCTTATTAACTAATTAAGTTGGAATTTTGATATTTTGCAGAATAAATCTGCATCCTAGAATGCATTTCAGGAAAATATTTTTGATTATACAGGGTGTCCCAAAAAAGCGTGACGTCATGATGATGTATTTTTTTAAATTACATGCTGTGTATTTTATTGCTTATTTGGGTACCTTTTATGGTTGCCTATATACTCCTATAATTTTATTGGAATCGATTCAGAGATATCAGCAAAAAAAAATTAAAACTAAAAAAAATCAGTTTTGCACTATTGGTTTAAAAAATGAATAAAAAATAAAAATAGTGCCTTGTTAATAAAATCACACAAGGTGCTTATTAAATAAGGTCTGATAGTCCCGTTAACCAAGTTTGATCGATATGAATTATACAGGGTGTCCAAAATTTAGTGTCAAACATTTCAAACTTTAAAGCGCTTTATTTTTCTTATTTTAAATTGGAGCCCCTGTATATTTTTATGTCATCCTATGCAGAATTAAAAAACAAACATTTTTCCTAATAACAACCCCGTCCCAATTCCTAACGCATTAAAAGTTATTTGCAAATAACTCGTTTTATCAACCATTTTATTGAATAAAAATCGAAGGTGGGTTTAAAAAACAATTTATTGACATTAAAATTTAACAAGGTTAGACTGTTTTGATTTTAGTAATGTAAACGTTTAAAGCCATTGTTAACTTAAGCACTTTGTACTCAAGAATGATTTTTTCCATGACAAAATATAAAAAAAAATGTTAATTTTAACACAAACATTCGCGATTAATCGAGTTTATTTGATGCGATTAACACCTCGCCGAAAACGTTTCCGGATTCTAAACAGGGATCACTCGACAATGTTTTCAAACACTCGAACACGTGCAAGTCAATGGTCGATGGGTCGTCGCGGTGGACTGATAAGAAAAAAAAATGAGCGCCGAATTCGATTAGTCACGTAAACTTGTTTATCGCGCCCGGCCTTGAAGAGTCGTCGGCCTTTGTTGTCTCCTTTGAAAATGGAAATTCTTTTTGTTTAGCGCCATTACCGTTAGCATTTTTTTTTTACGGTTCAATCAATACTGAATGGTGTTTTTGCGGCTTCCGAGCGGCAATGAATTTCAAAGTGTTTTTCTCTCCAGAGTTATTTTTGGTCGCCGATGTTCTTGCTAGAGGCGTATAGACTGCAATTATGAAACTTCCCAAGAAAAAATTCGGACGATAATTCAATAGCCGAGTAAGCGGTTTTGCAATCGGATAAAATTTGCAAGTGGATAAAAAAGTAGGCACAAGTTTGCAAGCGGATAAAACGATACAAGTTTGCAAATGTTACTAAATTACTTTTTAAGATCGAAAGAGCCAAAGCGAAGAAACAACACGCCACGCGCCAATTTTAAATTATTTTAAATTTTTTTTGCTTCCTCCTTATACTTGTTGTTAAGTCATTTTACTTAATGACTTACAATTTTTATTGAAATTTTAAGGTCAATCGGTTTAATTTAATTTTTCACCCATAAATAAATTAATTGTGACAAATGAGTTTATGATATTTACCGAACGCGAAGACCTTGAACTTTTATTTAGATTACGTAAGTCCGCGGCATAAACTATTTTCGAGGTCTTTCAATCTCGTATCATATACAATGTCGGTTAGTTTCGTCATGACAGTCGTAAAAAAAGCAACAAACATTTAAAGTATAATTTAATCTTTAAATCTGTCAATTATATTAAATAAATTAAGAATTAAATATTTACCAGGATTGAAATTAAACAATAATTGAAATAATTTATTATTATACAAATTTGGGACAAATTCACTCGTTGAAGATGCATTAATGTATTTGATTACTCGTGCGTATAGTGTGATCAAAAATTGTATTAAAAATGATTTCCTGAAGAAACCACTGGTTGGATCCGGGGTTTCTTGACGTCACTCGAAAGATCGCTTCAAGACGCTTCGGAAAATGTACTTTCGCAGGAACAAAAGTCAATTTGAAGCCCGTGACACGTCAGCAAAAGAAAACTTGAAAATAAAAAAATCGAAAAAATCAACTTTCTTAAAAATCATGGTAGACCTTTATGTAATACCTTTTTTTTCATCACAAGAACGAGATAAAACGATTGGCGTTAAAAAATTTCATCCAGAGAAAATTGCAAAAAAGTTAGCAAGTCACCGAGAAATTTTGAAAAAAGTCGATTTTTTCAAACTTTGAACGGCTGTAGCGGCCGAACGAAGAATCCAATTTGAACGCGGATTTCAAATTTGTGTTCCTCGTGTGTCAATTAGTCGGATTTGATTAAAATTGGAGATTTTTTATTTTTGACAAAAACCCGGAATTCTATCCAAGGGTCCCCCCTTCTTACTTTTTAACAAAAATTGCATTCAAAATGATTTCCTGAAGAAACCACCGGTTGGATCCGGGGTTTCTTGACGTCACTCGAAAGATCGCTTCAAGACGCTTCAGAAAATGTACTTTCGCAGGAACAAATATCAATTTGAAGCCCGTGACACGTCAGCAAAAAAAAACTTGAAAATGAAAAAAATCGAAAAAATCAACTTTGTTAAAAATCATCGTAGACCTTTATGTAATACCTTTTTTTTCATCACAGGAACGAGATAAAACGATTGGCGTTAAAAAATTTTATCCAGAGAAAATAGCAAAAAAGTTAGCAAGTTACCATGAACTTAATAGAGAAATTTTGAAAAAAGTCGATTTTTTCAAACTTTGAACGGCTGTAGCGGCCGAACGAAGAATCCAATTTGAACGCGGATTGCAAATCTGTGTTCCTCGTGTGTCAATTAGTCGGATTTGATTAAAATTGGGAATTTTTAAATTTTGACGAAAATCCGAAATTTTATCCAAGGGTCCCCCCTTCTTACTTTTTAACAAAAATTGCATTCAAAATGATTTCCTGAAGAAACCACTGGTTGGATCCGGGGTTTCTTGACGTCACTCGAAAGATCGCATCAAGACGCTTCAGAAAATGTACTTTCGCAGGAACAAATGTCAATTTGAAGCCCGTGACACGTCAGCAAAAAAAACTTGAAAATGGAAAAAGTCGAAAAAATCAACTTTATTAATAATCATCGTAGACCTTTATGTAATAACTTTTTTTTCATCAGAACAACGAGATTAAACGATTGGCGTTAAAAAATTTCATCCAGAGAAAATTGCAAAAAAGTTAGCAAGTCACCGAGAAATTTTGAAAAAAGTCGATTTTTTCAAACTTTGAACGGCTGTAGCGGCCGAACGAAGAATCCAATTTAATCGCGGATTTCAAATCCGTGTTCCTCGTATGTCAATTAGTCGGATTTGATTAAAATTGGCGATTTTTTATTTTTGACAAAAACCCGAAATTCTATCCAAGGGTCCCCCCTTCTTACTTTTTAACAAAAATTGCATTAAAAATGATTTCCTGAAGAAACCACTGGTTGGATCCGGGGTTTCTTGACGTCACTCGAAAGATCGCTTCAAAACGCTTCAAAAAATGTACTTTCGCAGGAACAAATTTCAATTTGAAGCCTGTGATACGTCAGCAAAGAAATCTCGAAAATGGAAAAAATCGAAAAAATCAACTTTCTTAAAAATCATCGTAGACCTTAATGTAATACCTTTTTTTTCATCAAAACATTGAGATAAAACGATTGGAGTTAAAAAATTTCATCCAGAGAAAATTGCAAAAAAGTTAGCAAGTCACCGAGAAATTTTGAAAAAAGTCGATTTTTTCAAACTTTGAACGGCTGTAGCGGCCGAACGAAGAATCCAATTTGAACGCGGATTTCAAATCCGTGTTCCTCGTGTGTCAATTAGTCGGATTTGATTAAAATTGGCGATTTTTTATTTTTGACAAAAACCCGAAATTCTATCCAAGGGTCCCCCCTTCTTACTTTTTAACAAAAATTGCATTAAAAATGATTTCCTGAAGAAACCACCGGTTGGATCCGGGGTTTCTTGACGTCACTCGAAAGATCGCTTCAAGACGCTTCAGGAAAAGTACTTTCGCAGGAACAAATGTCAATTTGAAACCCGTGACACGTCAGCAAAGAAAACTCGAAAATGGAAAAAATCGAAAAAATCAACTTTCTTAAAAATCATCGCAGACCTTTAGGTAATACCTTTTTTTTCATCACAACAGCGAGATAAAACGATTGGCGTTAGAAAAATTCATCCAGAGTTTTCACAGCTAAACTGGCTATCTACCTCGTGGTACTTCTAACATTTTAAAAACATCCATGTTTTCATTTGTCTCTCATCAATTTACGCTTTATCTGAAGGATTCTTCAACAGAAACAACGCGAATTCTTATGGAAAAATTATGGTAAACTCTTACTAATTCTAATAAGAATCCGGTGTAAAGTAATTTCTAAATAAATACCGGTTTTCCCGTAACGTGGAATCACCACATTTGTGCCAAGTTATGACACACATCTAGAAAATACCCATTTGCGTGGTAATTGCAGTTTCCTGTTTATAATTGGATAAGCGCGAAAATATCGATACAAGCAGCAAACAAACAAAAATACACCGCCCACTCGTGCACTCACACCGCGTACTTGATGTGGGCATGTAAATAAACAGTGAGCGAGAAAATTCGTCCTAACCTGACCGTACGAATGAGGAGAAAAAAAATAGAAGGTATGTCGTGTGCGGATTGCTGCTGGGCGCATTCCACCACGGTGTGTGTGTCGTCGGCTAATCCAAATCCGATCCCCAGGAGGTGGGCGGCAATCGCCGAAACGGGGCACCACCACCGGTTTTTTGGCACAGCACACTGGACGCACACACTACTCCCGTTGCCGGCGATTGTTCAATATTCATTGCACTTTTGTTTATATCACCATATGCGGCTTTGATGCCCACGTAGTATACTGAAACATGTTTTCTCCGCACAAGTTACCAGCAAACTACTCAGGTGTTTCTCGCGGTGCGCAAGCGCCTTTCTCCGTCTCTCTCTCTCTGCCTTGGCACTTATGCAATACCAATAGTCGGGCAGTTCACTTGAGTTTAGAAACTTATTCCGGCCGCCTCGTCGTTTCGTCGTTGCTGGTATGTCTGGTTGGTATGCCGACCATTTCACACGCCGGCACCGAAATTTTACAGATAACGTTTTGTCTCCGTTTACCGCTAAATGCACCCGATTACGATAAGCGCACGGTTTTAAATTTCCCTAATGCATTTAGAAATATTGTATTTTTAACATACTGGAAAATGATCGACGTACCCCTTCTGGAAACAAAATGTCAACACTCGAAACTTGATTTTTAGAAAAACGAAATTTGCATCTTGTGATTTAAAAAATTCCAAAAAAATAGTGGCTGCCAGAATTAGCTTCAAATTTCCCAAATGCATCCAGAAATATTGTATTTTTGACATACTCGAAAATAATCGACGTACCGCCACTGGAAGCAAAATGTCAACACTCGAAACTTGATTTTTGGAAAAACGAAATTTGCGTCTTGCGATTTAAAAAATTCCAAAAAAAATAGTGACCGCCAGAATTAGCTTTAAATTTCCAAAATGCATCCAGAAATATTGTATTTTTGACATACCGGAAAATTATCGACGTACCCCCACTGGAAACAAAACGTCAACACTCGAAACTTGATTTTTAGAAAAACGAAATTTGCATCTTGTGATTTAAAAAATTCTAAAAAAAATAGTGACTGCCAGAATTAGCTTCAAATTGCTCAAATGCATTCAGAAATATTGCATTTTTGACATACTGGAAAATCATCGACCCACCCCCGCTGGAAACAAAATGTTAACACTCGAAACTTGATTTTTAGAAAAATGAAATTTGCATCTTGTGATTAAAAAAATTCTAAAAAAAAATAGTGGCCGCCAGAATTAGCTTAAAATTTCCCAAATGTATCCAGAAATATTGTATTTTTGACATACTGTAAAATAATCGACGTACCCCCGCTGGAAACAAAATGTCAACACTCGAAACTTGATTTTTAGAAAAACGAAATTTGCATGTTGTGATTTAAAAAATTCTAAAAAAAATAGTGACTGCCAGAATTAGCTTCAAATTTCCCAAATGCATCCAGAAATATTGTATTTTTGACATACTGAAAAATAATCGACGTACCCCCACTAGAAACAAAATGTCAGCACTCGAAACTTGATTTTTAGAAAAACGAAATTTGCATGTTGTGATTAAAAAAATTCTAAAAAAATAGTGACTGCCAGAATTAGCTTCAAATTTCCCAAATGCATCCAGAAATATTGTATTTTTAACATACTAGAAAATAATCGACGTACCCCCACTGGAAACAAAATGTCAACACTCGCAACTTGATTTTTAGAAAAACGAAATTTGCATCTTGTGATTAAAAGAATTCTAAAAAAATAGTGACTGCCAAAATTAGCTTCAAATTTCCCAAATGCATTCAGAAATATTGTATTTTTAACATACTGGAAAATGATCGACGTACCCCCACTGGAAACAAAATGTCAACACTCGAAACTTGATTTTTAGAAAAACGAAATTTGCATCTTGTGATTAAAAAAATTCCAAAAAATTAGTGACTGCCAGAATTAGCTTCAAATTTCCCAAATGCATCCAGAAATATTGTATTTTTGACATACCGGAAAATGATCGACGCACCCCCACAGGAAACAAAATGTCAACACTCGAAACTTGATTTTTAGAAAAACGAAATTTGCATCTTGTGATTAAAAGAATTCTAAAAAAATAGTGACTGCCAGAATTAGCTTCAAATTTCCCAAATGCATCCAGAAATATTGTATTTTTAACATACTGGAAAATGATCGACGTACGACAAAACCCCAAAAAATTTACAATAATGTAATCCCTAAAATTCATGGTAAGAGCCACAAAATCTAAAACTTTTGACAATGTAACAATAATGTAAGCCGTAAAATCCATTGTTTGAGCCCTAAAACCCAAAATTTCCACAATAATTTAATGCCTAAAATCCACTGTTCGTGCCACAAAATCTAAAATTTCTACAATAATTGAATCCTTAAAATCCAATGTTTGAGCCCTAAAATTATTTTATTACAATAAATGCATCCCTAAAATCGATGGTAAGAGCCACCAAATCGAAAACTTTTGACAATAATATAAGCCCTAAAATCCATTGTTTGAGTCGTAAGATCAAAGTTTTTTACAATAATTTCATCCCTAAAATCAATTTTTTGTTTGAGCCCTGAAATCCAAAATTTTTACAATAATTTCATCCCTAAAATTCATGGTAAGAGCCACAAAATCCAAAACTTTTGACAATAATGTAAGTCCCAAAATCCATTGTTTGAGCCCGAAATTCCAAAAGTTCCACAACAATTTAATCCCCAAAATTCATTGTTTCAGCCTGAAAATCAAAAATGGTTTTGTTCAATGTAAACGGGTGTGTTCAAGTGTGATTATTTCGAAATCTGGGGTAGGGGTGTTTGCAAATTTTTCTAGAAATATAAAGTACAATCTATTTTGAGTGACTTTGAAAAGTTTCGAGTTTGTTTCAATTGTTTTTCCATTTTTTTTTGCAGTTTGGAAAATGTCCATCATCAAAATGTAAACGGGGGTGTTCAAGTGTGATTATTTCGAAATCTGGGGTAGGGGTGTTTGCAAATTTTTCTAGAAATATAAAGTACAATCTATTTTGAGTGACTTTGAAAAAATTTAGACTTTGTTTCAATTGTTTTTCTATTTTTTTTTTGCAGTTTGGAAAATGTCCATCCTCAAAATGCAAACGGGGGTGTTCCAGTGTGATTATTTCGAAATATGGGGTAGGGATGTTTGCAAATTTTTCTAGAAATATAAAGTACAATCTATTTTGAGTGACTCTGAAAAAGTTTAGAGTTTGTTTCACTTGTTTTCCATTTTTTTTGCGGTTTGGAAAATGTCCATCCTCAAAATGTAAACGGGGGTGTTCGAGTGTGATTATTTCGAAATCTGGGGTAGGGGTGTTTGCAATTTTTTCTAGAAATATAAAGTACAATCTATTTTGAGTGACTTTGAAAAAGTTTAGAGTTTGTTTCAATTGCTTTTCTATTTTTTTTTCCGGTTTCAAAAATATTAGTTTTCTGGTGGGCATGGATCGATTAAAAAATTGATTAGTGCGCTATTTCTGAAGGGTACTATAAACAAATTATTTTAAGTTGCTTTTTACATGTTGCTTTGCAAATTTATGTTAAAAACTTGAACGTACGTAGCGTAAAACGGCACTTATAAATTTTTGAAATTTTTATACTCGTGAATCCGTTGACATGGATCGATTAAAAAATTAATTACTTCGACATTTCTAAAGGGCACTATAATCAAATTGTTCTGGATTGTTTTCTAGATGTTACTTTATGCATTTATGTTGAAAACTTGAACGTACGTAACGCCAAACAGCACTTATAAATTTTTGAAATTTTTATACTCGTCTATCCGTTGACATGGATCGATTAAAAAATTAATTACGTCGGCATTTCTAAAGGGCACTATAAACAAATTATTCTGGATTGTTTTCTAGATGTTACTTTATGCATTTATGTTAAAAACTTGAAGGTACAAAGCGCCAAACGGCACTTATAAATTTTTGAAATTTTCATACTCGTCTATCCGTCGACATGGATCGATTAAAAAATTAATTACTTCGGCATTTCTAAAGGGCACTATAAACAAATTGTTCTGGATTGCTTTCTAGATGTTACTTTATGCATTTATGTTAAAAACTTGAACGTACGCAGCGCCAAACGGCACTTATAAATTTTTGAAATTTTTATACTCGTCTATCCGTTGACATGGATCGATTAAAAAATTAATTACGTCGGCATTTCTAAAGGGCACTATAAACAAATTATTCTGGATTGTTTTCTAGATGTTACTTTATGCATTTATGTTAAAAACTTGAACGTACGTAGCGGCAAACGGCACTTATAAATTTTTGAAATTTTTATACTCGTCTATCCGTTGACATGGATCGATTAAAAAATTAATTACTTCGGCATTTTTAAAGGGCATTATAAACAAATTGTTCTGGATTGTTTTCTAGATGTTACTTTATGCATTTATGTTAAAAAGTTGAACGTACGCAGCGCCAAACGGCACTTATAATTTTTTGGAATTTTTATACTCGTGTATCCGTTGACAAAGATCGATTAAAAAATTAATTACTTCGGCATTTCTAAAGGGCAGTATAAACAAATTGTTCTGAATTGTTTTCTAGATGTTACTTTATGCATTTATGTTAAAAACTTGAACGTACGTAGCGCCAAACGGCACTTATAAATTTTTGAAATTTTTATACTCGTCTATCCGTTGACATGGATCGATTAAAAAATTAATTACTTGGGCATTTCTAAAGGGCAGTATAAACAAATTGTTCTGGATTGTTTTCTAGATATTACTTTATGCATTTATGTTAAAAACTTGAACGTACGCAGCGCCAAACGGCACTTATAAATTTTTGAAATTTTTATACTCGTCTATCCGTTGACATGGATCGATTAAAAAATTAATTACTTCCGCATTTCTAAAGGGCAGTATAAACAAATTGTTCTGGATTGTTTTCTAGATGTTACTTTATGCATTAATGTTAAAAACTTGAACGTACGCAGCGCCAAACGGCACTTATAAATTTTTGAAATTTTTATACTCGTCTATCCGTTGACATGGATCGATTAAAAAATTAATTACTTCGGCATTTCTAAAGGGCATTATAAACAAATTGTTCTGGATTGTTTTCTAGATGTTACTTTATGCATTTAAGTTAAAAACTTGAACGTACGCAGTGCCAAACGGCACTTATAAATTTTTGAAATTTTTAATACTAAAAAATTAATTACTGTATTAAATTTAAGGATATATTTATCCCATCCGGTCGGAACTTTTTTCGGTAATGAATTTTTAATAAACCCCCCCAGCCCACGAAAAAGCGATTGCGTCCAATTGTTCTGCCCCCCATTCAAAATAATTATGTGAGAAACACAGCCTTGCGAACGCCAGAACCGTTATCTCTTCTATCCCTATTTACATTTTCTTCTTACACGCAATTATTAATCAAGCACGAATATAAATAACAGCACCGATGCAACCAACGATCATTTCTATTTATAGAAGTAATTACTACACCTTATATTACTTTTTAATTGTATGCAGTGGTAATTTAACGGAAGGTTGTGGAAATTATTTAGAAACGCAATTATTACTCCATGATATTGGTATTAAAACTTTATACGCATTTAAATGAAAAAAATGGTTATGTGGCCATCATGTTACTTTCTCCGACTTGATGGTATCATTTATATTAACGCTGTCATGGTTTATTTTCAATTTAAATCATATTTCAAATGCACATCGAGCGTTGTGTAAACTCGGATGAAACTGACGTTTAAAACGTCAAAATTATGAAAGATGGAAAAATTATAACGCAAATTTAAAACCTAAGTTTACTCAAAAACTAAAGAGATTTTGAAAAAACTGCCCTGATAGTCGTTGCCGCCGCCTGCGCGACTAAGATGGAAAAAACAAACTTTACCAACAAATTTTACGATCTTCATAAAATCATTAAGGTACTTGTCCTGTGATATTCGTCGACTCCATGCCATATATTCAAGATGTCATCAGAGGGAGACTTACAAAGTAAACCGAAAATTTATTGCCCAAGTTTTGCATAAATAACTCGAGAGCCACGGCGGAGTGCATTAGACGCGGCCGTCTTCAAGAAGACTTCAAGACAATTTTTTTCGTGCTTGAAGCCAGCGCGGAATTCCCTTTTGGCTTCGGTTTATTGCACACGTGTGCACCACCAACAAAACGTCGTCGTAATCGTGTAATGATCTTCATAAATTTCAATCTTAATTTTGCATGGCTGCGCGCGGTCGATATAATAGGTCTCGTAGGCTAAATTACGCACGTAAACATAAATTTATTAAAACGTTTTCGATGGCAAAGATTTAGGAGAGAAAGACGTTTGTATTTAAAAAGTTGAAGAAATCGATTTTTTTCAAGGCCAACGTTTTTCTTGCTCTGTGTAAACCCCTCCTAAACAATTGTAACATTTTCCAAGGCCAACTTTCTGGATGCGAATATCAGGTGAACTCATCCTGCACCGCAATGATACTTTGTAACAACATAACTATTACAAAAATGTATGGAGTGGACCGATCCTCTAAGGAGGGCATTACACAACCGTAACGCATTATATAAAAATAATAACATCTTGGAATCCCTCCTCGGGGACGAAAACGAAGTGAAAACTGGCAATTTCAGCTTTCATATGTCACGACTCCGATTGTAAACAACCGACCGCCTCGAGAAAATCTCTTGGTGGTATTTTTCTGGCCCAAGTAAAGAGCACAGTTCTTCAGGGCATCGAGGATCCAATAGAAATTATCCATCGAGATGTACATACATTCCATGTTAATAACAATAATAATTAGGTGATGGTTTTCTACATTTTTGTAAAGATGTGCAACTTTTTAACGCGATACCAGCAAAGTGCTATCTTCTATCTAATGCACATTAGTGTATCGACCATATGACTACATTTTCTATTTTTTTGGGCTCAATGACGCGGTCATATTTTTTCTAGCCCATTTTGACCAAAAACTTCCAATTAAAATTTACATTTTTTTTCTGTAATTTTCTTGTATGGATAAAAGTAGCTAATGCACAATAATGTATCGATCATAGACCAATTTTTTATTCTATTTTTGGGCTCAATTATCTAGCCATATTTTTTCTAGACCATTTTGACCAAAACACGTCCAATTAAAATTTATATTTTTTCTGGAATTTTCTTAATGCATATAAAAATTTACATACTAACGTCTAAAAATAAACAGAAAACACATGCAGCTGTATAATTACGAATGCTAATTATTAAAACGTGATGTGGGTGGTGCGATTAGGAGGAGTCGGAATGTTATTTGAGGCAATAATTACGGTCACACTCTCTGGTTTCCTGATTCACTTTAAGGAATGCGAATGGAATTTATTTTAACGCATTTAACACCTCTTAATGTTTAATGGCGCGTATTTATCTTCGTTGGAGTTAATTGTTGGTTAGTTTAAGGTAAATAATGGACTCACCGTGGTAATATTTTCAATAATAAAGAGTCGCTTACCTGAAAAAAAAAGAAACTCGTTAAGAACAGGAAAAAAAATTAACAGAATGGTTCAAATTAAAAAAAAAAAAGGATATTTTTTGGAAGATCGGTAGCGTAAAAATTAAAATAAAATGTTTTCATATAATTACAGGATCTTAAAAAAATATCAAGCTTGTAGAAATTATTTTTATGTTTTTTTAAGCGATTGTAATAATGCTCAATTTTTTGTTTGACATCTCCGTTCACGTGGAATTTCTGCAAATTTTACCAAGGAATGTTGCCGTATTCTTACAACATCTTAAAATACAATAATTTCTGAGTAATCCCTGCAAACTATAAGCTTGTAGAAATTGTTTTTATATTTTTTAAGCGATTGTGAAAATACTCAACTTTTTGTATAACACCTCAGCTCACGTGGAATTTCTGCAACTGTTACTAAGGAATGTTGTTGTATTCTTACAACATCTTAAAATACAATAATTTCTGAGTAATCCCTGCAAACTATAAGATTGTAGAAATTGTTTTTATATTTTTTAAGCGATTGTGAAAATACTCAACTTTTTGTTTATCACCGCAGCTCATTTGGAATTTCTGCAAAATTTTATTAAGGAATGTTGTCGTATTTTTACAACATCTTAAAATACAATAATTTCTAAGTAATCCCTGCAAACTATAAGCTTGTAGAAATTGTTTTTATATTTTTTAAGCGATTGTGAAAATACTCAACTTTTTGTTTAACACCTCAGCTCATTTGGAATTTCTGCAAAATTTGATTAAGGAATGTTGCCGTATTCTTACAACATCTTAAAATACAATAATTTCTGAGTAATCCCTGCAAACTATAAGCTTGTAGAAATTGCTTTTATATTTTTTTAAGCGATTGTGAAAATACTCAACTTTTTGTTTAACACCTCAGCTCATGTGGAATTTCTGCAAAATTTTATTAAGGAATGTTGCCGTATTTTTACAACATCTTAAAATACAATAATTTCTAAGTAATCCCTGCAAACTATAAGCTTATAGAAATTGTTTTTATATTTTTTAAGCGATTGTGAAAATACTCAACTTTTTGTTTAACACCTCAGCTCATTTGGAATTTCTGCAAAATTTGATTAAGGAATGTTGCCGTATTCTTACAACATCTTAAAATACAATAATTTCTGAGTAATCCCTGCAAACTATAAGCTTGTAGAAATTGTTTTTATATTTTTTAAGCGATTGTGAAAATACTCAACTTTTTGTTTAACACCTCAGCTCATTTGGAATTTCTGCAAAATTTTATTAAGGAATGTTGCCGTATTCTTACAACATCTTAAAATACAATAATTTCTGAGTAATCCCTGCAAACTATAAGTTTGTAGAAATTGTTTTTATATTTTTTTAAGCGATTGTAAAAATACTCAACTTTTTGTTTAACATCCCAGCTCATGTGGAATTTCTGGAAAATTTTATTAAGGAATGTTGTCGTATTCTTACAACATCTTAAAATACAATAATTTCTGAGTAATCCCTGCAAACTATACGCTTGTAGAAATTGTTTTTATATTTTTTAAGCGATTGTGAAAATACTCAACTTTTTGTTTAACATCTCAGCTCATGTGGAATTTCTGCAAAATTTTATTAAGGAATGTTGCCGTACTCTTACAACATCTTAAAATACAATAATTTCTGAGTAATCCCTGCAAACTATAAGCTTGTAAAAATTGTTTTTATATTTTTTAAGCGATTGTGAAAATACTCAACTTTTTGTTTAACACCTCAGCTCATTTGGAATTTCTGCAAAATTTTATTAAGGAATGTTGCCGTATTCTTACAACATCTTAAAATACAATCATTTCTGAGTAATCCCTGCAAACTATAAGCTTGTAAAAATTGTTTTTATATTTTTTTAAGGGATTGTAAAAATACTCAACTTTTTATTTAACATCTCAGCTCACGTGGAATTTCTGCAAAATTTTATAAAGGAATGTTGTCGTATTCTTACAACATTTTAAAATACAATAATTTCTGAGTAATCCCTGCAAACTATACTCTTGTAGAAATTGTTTTTATATTTTTTAAGCGATTGCGAAAATACTCAACTTTTTATTCAACACCTCAGCTCATGTGGAATTTTTGCAAAATTTGATTAAGGAATGTTGTCGTATTCTTACAACATCTTAAAATACAATAATTTCTGAGTAATCCCTGCAAACTATAAGCTTGTAGAAATTGTTTTTATATTTCTTTTAAGCGATTGAGAAAATACTCAACTTTTTGTTTAACACCTTAGCTCATGTGGAATTTCTGCAAATTTTACCAAAGAATGTTAACGTATTTTTACAACACCTTAAAAAACAATAATTTCTGAGTAATCCCTGCAAACTATAAGCTTGTAGAAATTGCTTTTATATTTTTTAAGCGATTGTGAAAATACTCAACTTTTTGTTTAACACCTCAGCTCATGTGGAATTTCTGCAAATTTTATTAACGAATGTTGCCGTATTCTTACAACATCTTAAAATACAATAATTTCTGAGTAATCCCTGCAAACTATAAGATTGTAGAAATTGCTTTTATATTTTTTTAAGGGATTGTAAAAATACTCAACTTTTTATTTAACATCTCCGCTGAAGTGGAATTTCTGCAAATTTTACCAAAGAATGTTATCGTATTTTTACAACACCTTAAAATACAATAATTTCTGAGTAAGCCGTGAAAATTATAAGCTCGTAGAAATTGTATAAATATTTTTTTAAACGGTTGTAAAAACATTTAACTTCTTTTTTCATGCGTTATTTCTACAAATTCAGCATAGAGATATGTAATATGTTTATAAAAAATTTAAAATACTATTCCTTTTGAGTAACTTGTGTAAGTTACAAGCCTGTAGCTATTATTTTGTTATTTTCTTAATCGATTATAAAAATTTCAAACTTGACAGATTTTCACAAAAATAAACCAAACTTGTTTTCATATACACCCTGTATACATAAAAATATTTTCCGATTATAGAGTCGATAATTATCTACAACTTTTATATAAATCATATTTTTCCATCTTAAATATTTTTTACTTTGACGGTTCAGTGAGAGTATTTATAACCAATTACAGAATCTGAATAGGTATGTGAAAACGTCAACACGTTCATCATAACAAAAAAAAAGTAATAAAACTAGAACCTTGAATGTATAACTACAGAGAACATGTCACCATATCTCGGGAAAAAAAATTACTCAGATCGGGGGTGTTGAGGTGAACTTAATTTTAACTCTGATGTAAGCACTAATTGATTGTAATTTATTTTAATCGATGCAAGAATGCAAATGAGGTGTTTTTAATCTCAAAACTGGAAGAAAAAAAAACGAGTCTATTTAAATCCATGCAAGATTCATATTTTCACGTCAATTACAAAACCACATTTATCGATGATGAATGCGACTGTACAAGCTGTTGACAGCTATGTAGAACAACGGAATGTGAATTATAAAATATAGCTCAGAAAATATAAATCTTGATTATTATAAACAAATTCCATTTTGGCGCTACTTTAAGGGAGTAAACTCAGATTGGAATGATCCCTTTTCGAACCCTTCAACCCCCGAACAAAAAAAAACACGTTTTTGGGCAACTCCGCAGACATCGTCAAAGTTGGACACGGTTTCCTGAATTTTTTTTTACAGGGGTGCTAGAGAGGGGCGGAAGGGGTTACGCGTAAGTTCGCCTGCATGACTTTAAAGAAGACACTTCAAAGTTTTTCGCCCTCAAAGATTCATCGTAATCGATTGAAAATACGCCGAGTTATGACGGTTTGAAAATGGTCGAAATTTCACGAATTTCAAGTGTTTCATTTTTTTCCTTCAGTTTATAAGGAGGTTAAATACGAGTCCAGAGATTAAGAGATTCGAGCTTATTAATAGTTCGTTTTGATTGTTTAGCAGATTATCACCTTTCCTAACGGCTCTCTTAATCTCCAGCCCTTCAAGAAGATTTATTTTGCGGCCTTTCTCTGCGAAGCGGATTCGTCCTTGACCGAAACACTTGCCAAGAAACTGAATATACTAATATGAAACCAAACAAGTGTTTTCATTTACCTAATATTACAATTTCGTTTCATCAAGAGTGCAGTGAACAAAGTATTTACCGTAGTAATAATTGTAATAATTTTATTAATACCAAAACTGTTGGAAATTTTAATTAATTCCAAAATAATAATAATTAAAATAGAAAAACGAAAATTATTTGGAAATATACGTCTAGAAAGTAGTTTCGATTTCTTAATTAGTTATCGTCTTTGTGAGATTACAAAAAGTATTAGACTCTATACCGTTATTTAATTGAATGCCTCTATTCCATATTACTATCTTTGTTCGCGAGAATGAATTTTAAATCGAAACCATCTTCACACTATGCAATTTTATTTACACCACAACTGAACCAACAAATATGTCGAACAATTTATTGGTGGAAATATGCAACCAAAAATACATTACCTGGAATTCACAAATAATGACCGCTCCAATTTCTCTTCTGTAAAACTTTTTCTAGAAAATGATGTAAAAGTCGAAACTAGTAGGATTTTTTTAATGAATGCATTATTTGAATTTCAACAATTGATTGATTTTTGTTAATGTCTAGGTAATCAATTGTACATATTCCTTAAATAGTTCGTTTTGTATAATAGTTATTTATCTATCGCATTAGTTTTTGTACTATCATTACTATCAGTTATTTATTATACGAGTGCGGAATGTACGTAATTAGTCCAGCAAGAAAAAGTTTACTTCAAGGGCTAATGAGTAATTCCACATGAGTATAATATAAAATTTTACCGAAAATCGTCCGTAATTGCATTAAATTTTGACGTACGTGGTGTCAATTTGAAATATTTCAAAAATCCTACGAAGGATCTATGTATTCCGTGAGTCCGAGTTATTCTCTCACTCAGTGAGGAATGAGCAACATTACATCCCTCAAATGACTCGTTTATTACACCCGATTTTGGATCAAATTATTTATTTAAATTTATAGTAATGAAAAAATCGAAGTTTCCTTGATACGAATAATTCTGTACGTAACCATGGTAATCGATATCAATAAGAGCAGCCATTTGTAAAGTTTATATAAAATTTGCTGTCAGTGCTGATGTGTTCCGGTAAACTGTGCTACATTAAATTTGATCCCGATTATTAGGCGAATGTTATATAAACAGTAATTATTATTAGGTACACACGTAAGTAAGAATGAACAATTATAGAGCGTTGTAACAGTCTATTTTGAAAAGAAATTAATCACAATCGCATTTAATGCTGCAGAATGGTCAAAATTTTTGACTTTGACTGCCTGAATGATAACTACGAATGTTTCATCAGAGACATGCGCATTTGCACCGCAATTTATCCGCCCGCTGGTCCATTGTTACAACGTTTTCTTCACATAAAGTTCGGCTCAAGTGTAGAATCTAACATTTTAAACGAGGCGCTCTTTGCGAACGAATTTCGAACTAAAATCACTGAATAAAACATAGTAAGTGTTTTATTCAGTGATTTTATAATGAATTACCACGTAGTAACGGTCACAACCATCACCATGATTAATTTCGAACTAATAAACGTCGAGTAGTTGTTAATAGCTATTATTACAACACGGGAAATATGAATAGTATATTTCCCGAGGTTGGCTAGTTACATCCCGGGGGATGTATAGACAACCAAGGGAAATGTATTCATATTTCCCGTGTTGTAATCAATAGTTTTTTTTCTGATTGAAAGAATATTGTTCTATAAATGGGAAAATATTGGATTGTAAATGTTTGAATTTATCGGATTGGTAACGTTGCTAAGGGCCTTGTTTGTAAAAATCATAGTTGACTGGTTTGATTTTTGCGTTGTTTCATAAATTGGTGAAATGTCAAACTATGTGTTAACGCAAGCGACGAAAGACCGTGAATGTAAACGTGTGGGTCCGGTAAAATCCAAAGCTGTAAAATCCATAAAGGATACCTTCCTAAGAAATCGGAGGTGTTGCCCCAAGAGCAATTAAGACAATTCTTGCGAGAAGCTCCTAATGACATTTTTTTGATGTTTATATTTTCCTAGGGAAATACGAGCACTTCATATTTCCCTAGGGAAATATAATTGTGTTATGACATATCGTAACCAAGGCAATATTACTCGATATTGTTTCAATCAGAAAATAAAATACGATATTATATCACCCACGTATAGTATCCCCAGGTTTAGAGGAATAATACGGCTGTGTCTTTTCGAGTGGTTTACAGCGGCATTAACAATAACCTCAATCATCTGCCATCATCATCTTGATCATCTGCCTGATGAAGCCACTGTGTGGCGAAACATATGTCGCAGTGTTCGACATTAAAAATTATTGAAAATTCTCAAACATACGTGTTTTACTTACCACATACATTATGGAATTTCACCAAGTAACAGCCTCGTCAATCCAATACTCAATCATCAAGTTGAGATTTTTACGTCGTCACCCACCCTAAATTTGCCGGACTACCCTCAACTTGATAATTTTATTGAGGTTATTGTTAATGCCGCTGTGAATCACTCGAAAAGGCAAAGCCATATCATTCTTCTAAACCTGGGGATGGTATGGTATGTATGGGATTTCTGATGACGAATAATATTGTCAAGTTTCTGGGCTGTTCAATTGCTCTTATTGTTAATATTGTCATTCATGCTGATCAAACCTTAAAATGCACACCATAAATTGGTGCCAAATCGTCGTAGGAACTTCGTTCTTTGAGTCCTGCATAGGGAATTAATCAAATCTTAATGCCTTTATGGTGGATTGAGTCGACAAAAATTTTCCAACTCCATTAGACATCGTCTAAGTTGGACATCGTTTCCTGAAAAAACTTTTTTTTTCACAGGGGTGCGGAAGGGGTTACGCTTAAGTTTGCATGCATGACTTTAAAGGAGACACTTCAAAGTTTTTCGCCCTCAAAGATTCATCAAAATCGATTGAAAATACGCCGTTTGAAAATGATCGAAATTTCACAATGGGTAGTGGGCAGAGGTCCGGCCTCTGGACCCCGTCGGTGCGGGTTCGAGTCCCGTCCGTGTGGTCATTTTTTCAACACGAAAAATGGCCGTGCGGGTTACTGGGTGTCTAGTGTTTATCCCCATTTCATTTAAATATGAATTATTAAATACTATACATCGGTTGTGGCTGAATGCCCTAGTTGGCTAAGCCAAGTCCCCATCATCCTCAATTCCCTAACCCGAACTCCTGTCTAATCATCTTTCATTAAAAAGTATATTTACATTTAATTGTAAGACATAACATTATATGACTATACTATTGACAACTTATGTGGTTGCGCAAACAAGCACTTTCCGCACTTGGTAGATGAATAACTATTACAGCATTTACAACAATTTAAAATTTATAAATTCACACAAATTGAGGACTCGTCGCAAATATCCAGCTGACGCAGAACGTTGGTGGCTGTGATGACTGGAAGCTGGGTGCAGGGCTTGGTGCTTCGTCCGGAAGAAAAGTAGACAGGGGCCTTCTAGTTCGACAAACACGTCGAAAAGTCCACGACGTGGTTGTCGAACTATTAGGCCACTGCGTGACTGACGTCGGCGGCACCTGCAGACGTTCCTACACGACGGTGACGGGTTTCTTGGACAACCAAAACTGGTTTCAACTAGAATCTAGTTTTATTAAATCGTCCAGTAGATTTTAAAGGGTTCCCACTGGCGTAGTCAATAAAATCCTGATGATACAAACAGTGGGGATGGCAATCAAGTTCCCAAAGATGGATGTTTAGTATCTAGTGGTCCCGATCAGCATATAGTCTTATAAGATAATCCAGTGGATGCTTAAAGCTCACTTCTGCACTAATGAATGTACAAAAATTGTTGGGAAGTAAAGATACTGACCAAAGATGAATTTGAAGCAATCTTAGCGACGTCTAGTGGTCTCGATCAGCATGCAGACTTATTGGATAGATTATCGTAGTGCTTTCTGGTGCTCTAATTAGTGTAGAAAAATCCTTGGATCCTTTATAACTGCACACAGACGCAATTCTGGCGGGTTCTTGTGGTCTTATTAGATCATTAAGTGAATTCGTTGCTGCTCCAACTCGTGCGCAAAAATCCCTCGATCCTTCGTCGAGAACAAAGTGAAGTCATTGTCCAAAGATGCCATTGAAGCAATCCTAGGGATTTGTAGAAATCATACAGAATGGATTTGTAAAGTTTTCTGATGTTCCAAAAAAACCGCGCGAAAATCCTTCGGTGTCTCGTCGAGAAGAAAAGTAGACAGGGGCCTTCTAGTTCGACAGACACGTCGAAAAGTCCACGACGTGGTTGTCGAACTATTAGGCCACTTGCCCAAATACCGTCAGCTGGCGTTTCTTCTCCTTGTTAAATCTTCTTCTTGTAGCAAAGATTGAACGATTTCACTGAACCGGGAGTGCATCACTAAAGTCGCGGGTAGTTCACACGAAATTAAGGTCTTGAACACTAGCTCACAACTATAACAGGGCGCATCATCAGTAGCCATAAAATTTAGTGACCAACTTCGCCCCGAGAGGCCGTACACTTCTACAATTTGAGTAAAACAAAAACTACCATAAAATAATATAAAATAAATAGATAAATAAACAAATTCTTAATTCTTGACTAATTGTAATTTATTTATGATTATTATTGCAATGCCAAGAGACGAAAATTGCAGAACGTGTATTTGCTGATCGCTGTGGTCTATTTGTCAATTTTGTCTGTGTGTATTTGATGTAAAGTTAATGCCAAATAAAGGTTTCTTTTTGGTTGCAATAATACATTTTGATATGCTATGGATATCCACATCAAATTAGCTGCTGTAACGAATAAGCGGCTTAGGCGACAAGAACGGCTTGCTGTAGTAATAATTTCCCCAACAATGGCGCCCGACTTAATTAACCCAGTTTTCCACGCCGATGCAAATTATAGTTTACACGTTATCTCTTGGTGTGTAATTAGTGATTATAAGAGCAGAGTAAACATCGTGGTCACGAGATTTGTGTCTTAATTGACATCTCACGTACGCGACAAGTCACGAAAAAAACCGTTAACACCTCTCTTGTGGGTCATTGAATTTGGAAACAACTTTTGGCGGACAATATTTTTTTTTCTTACTTAAAACAATTTATTATAATTGGATTTCACCAACAAGACTAATACAATTAACGGGCAAAAAGACCAGCAAATCGTTCGTCATTTCACTGTTATACAATGATGTCTTGTAATTAAATGTAAATTACTGCATATAATGATAATAAAGTAAAAATAAGTTAAAGACATAATTCATATTCATCAATAGTATCGTATATCATGTCGTGCGGTGACAAACTAGTTTATTCTTAAAATAGCGTTTCGTCTCTCAGACTGCATCTAATCATTTTATTAGAATTCTTGGAACTAATTAAGAAGGTTAAGTGAGGTCCGCTCACTTTTTTGACTTATTCTCGCAGTCTGCTATGTAATGGCTTTGTATATTTAGAATGATGAATTTATTATGCAGAATGAACCGGCCTTATGAAATGTTACCACAAATATCTCATCACAAATTTTAAGGCGGTTATTATTAATGTTCGAGTAAACATTCAAACGCAACTAAAGAAAAAAATGGTGATGTGGCCATCATGTTACTTTCTCCGACTTGATGGCATCATTTATTTTCTATTTAAATAATATTTTAAATGTACATCGAGCGTTTTGTAGACTCGGATGAAACTGACGTTTAAAACGTCAAAATTATGAAAGATGGAAAAATTACACTTCAAATTCAAAAACTCGGTTTACGCAAAAACTAACAAGATTTCGAAAAAACGTATTCTTTAGAAGTTGTTCATTTTAACATTCTCTACAATTATTATTCACACAAATTTGCTGTAACTATTATCGTTTCATAATTAAACCAAAAATTGAAGAAAAAAAAATACCGGAATACAAATCCTTTCAAGAGATGGAATTTGATCCTTGAGTTGGTTCGATAATTCCAGACAGTCTCGCCATCATCCGATGCCAAACACAATTACTCTGACGCCGCACTTGTGTGCCGTTCTTACAGTAATTACTGCGGATTTATAAAGTACGTCTAAATCACTTTTTTTTATCAGACTCAATTTTAAATAAATAACTATTTCGTACAGTAACACCGACTGTATCGTCAATTATATGCATCACGAAGAACTTCAACGATATTTCATGAATCCAGAAGATTTTGAAGGGAGCGAAAAACGAATATTCAAAATAATTGATTGAAAAATTAAAAAAACAAAATATTTTTGAAACGTCAACACTGACATTTTCGAATGGTTTGCGAAAATTTTAACCGATTGCCACCGCTCTAAAGAAAATACTCCTCGTAATAAACCGATTTAAACACACTGTACAATAACCGTATTGATTTCAACTGCATACACTCTCTTCGTATAAAGCACTGCTCTATATTTCATACGAATTAATGAGGCTTCGCCCTTTAAGGAGACCGCTCCAGACACTATTTTAATGCATTACAAGTGCTAAAGATTGGAAGCAATTTAATAAAGTACGTCTTTTGTTGTTGTGGATTAAAAGTTCTCGAAAGTTAACTGAATTGTATTGATGGTGGGGCATATTGAGATAAATTCTTGAAGCTGAACTGAATTGTGGTACTTTGGAGAGATAAAGTATAACAAACAGTGGATAAATTCCGGGAAGGAATTAAGAAGGGCTCCAAACCGCCGGATCGTAAACATCGGATAAATCACTATGAGGGATTTAAAAATAAATTCCTACGCCCGGATAGTTAGGATTATTGTGTGTGTGGGGTTTGGAAATAAAATATCGTTGAAGTTCAGGTGATTTGTTGTATTTATCCGGAGCCGAACGTAAAATAGACTCGAAACTTTTATACAACAACGATAATAACACAACTCTATTAAGAATCACAGAATTTTCAAAAACAAAATATATTTCGAAAGCGCAATCCTTTCTCTGTTATTTTTAAGTTTTGTACAATTTTATCACAACGGGAAATTTTTTTTTATATTTTTTTACTCTCACGTGTACATCAAGGAAATAAAAATTATCAAAAATTCGTAACTCTATTGAGAATCGCAGAATTTTCAAAACCGAAATATCTTTCGAAAGCGCAATCCTTTCCCTATTATTTTTGAGTTTTGTAAAATTTTATCTCAACGGGAAATATTTTTTTTTATAATTTTTTACTCTCACGTGTCAACAAAAATTATCAAAAATTCGTAACTCTATTGAGAATCCCTGAATTTTCAAAAACAAAATATATTTCGAAAGCACAATCCTTTCTCTATTATTTTTGAGTTTTGCACAATTTTATCTCAACGGGAAATATTTTTTTTATAATTTTTTACTCTCACGTGTACATCAAGGAAATAAAAATTATCAAAAATTCCTAACTCTATTGAGAATCGCAGAATTTTCAAAACCGAAATATCTTTCGAAAGCGCAATCCTTTCCCTATTATTTTTGAGTTTTGTACAATTTTATCTCAACGGCAAATATTTTTTTTATAATTTTTTACTCTCACGTGTTACATCAAGGAAACAAAAATTATCAAAAATTCGTAACTCTATTGAGAATCGCGGAATTTTCAAAACCCAAATATATTTCGAAAGCGCAATCATTTCTCTATTATTTTTGAGTTTTGTTGAATTTTATCTCAACGGAAATATTTTTTTTATAATTTTTTACTCTCACGTGTTACATCAAGGAAACAAAAATTATCAAAAATTCGTAACTCTATTGAGAATCGCGGAATTTTCAAAACTAAAATATATTTCGAAAGCGCAATCCTTTCTCTATTATTTTTGAGTTTTGTACAATTTTATCACAACGGGAAATATTTTTTTATAATTTTTTACTCTCACGTGTCACAAAAATTATCCAAAATTCGTAACTCTATTGAGAATCGCAGAATTTTCAAAACCAAAATATATTTCGAAATCGTAATCCTTTCTCTATTATTTTTGAGTTTTGTGTAATTTTATCTCAACGGGAAATATTTTTTTTATAATTTTTTACTCTCACGTGTCAACAAAAATTATCCAAAATTCGTAACTCAATTGAGAATAGCTGAATTTTCAAAAGCAAAATATATTTCGAAAGCGCAATCCTTTCTCTATTATTTTTGAGTTTTGTACAATTTTATCTCAACGGGAAATATTTTTTTTATAATTTTTTACTCTCACGTGTCAACAAAAATTATCAAAAATTCGTAACTCTATTGAGAATCGTGGGATTTTCAAAAACAAAATATATTTCGAAAGCGCAATCCTTTCTCTATTATTTTTAAGTTTTGTAGAATTTTATCTCAACGGGAAATATTTTTTTATAATTTTTTACTCTCACGTGTCAACAAAAATTATCAAAAATTCGTAACTCTTTTGAGAATGGCAGAATTTTCAAAAACAAAATATATTTCGAAAGCGCAATCCTTTCTCTATTATTTTTGAGTTTTGTACAATTTTATCTCAACGGGAAATATTTTTTTTATAATTTTTTACTCTCACGTGTCAACAAAAATTATCCAAAATTCTTAACTCAATTGGGAATCGCTGAATTTTCAAAACCAAAATACATTTCGAAAGCGCAATCCTTTCTCTATTATTTTTGAGTTTTGTGCAATTTTATCTCCACGGGAAATATTTTTTTTATAATTTTTTACTCTCACGTGTCAACAAAAATTTTCAAAAATTCGTAACTCTATTGAGAATAGCAGAATTTTCAAAAACACAATATATTTCGAAAGCGTAATCCTTTCTCTATTATTTTTGCGTTTTGTAGAATTTTATCACAACGGGAAATATTTTTTTTATAATTTTTTACTCTCACGTGTCAACAAAAATTATCCAAAGTTCGTAACTCAATTCAGAATTGCAGAATTTTCAAAACCAAAATATATTTCGAAAGCGTAATCCTTTCTCTATTATTTTTGAGTTTTGCACAATTTTATCACAACGGGAAATATTTTTTTTATAATTTTTTACTCTCACGTGTCAACAAAAATTATCAAAAATTCGTAATTCTATTGAGAATAGCAGAATTTTCAAAAACAAAATATATTTCGAAAGCGCAATCCTTTCTCTATTATTTTTGAATTTTGTAGAATTTTATCTCAACGGGAAATATTTTTTTTATAATTTTTTACTCTCACGTGTCAACAAAAATTATCAAAAATTCGTAACTCTATTGAGAATAGCAGAATTTTCAAAAACAAAATATATTTCGAAAGCGCAATCCTTTCTCTATTATTTTTGAGTTTTGTATAATTTTATCTCAACAGGAAATATTTTTTTTAATAATTTTTTACTCTCACGTGTCAACAAAAATTATCAAAAATTCGTAACTCTATTGAGAATCGCAGAATTTTCAAAACCAAAATATATTTCGAAAGCGCAATCCTTTCTCTATTATTTTTGCGTTTTGTAGAATTTTATCACAACGGGAAATATTTTTTTTATAATTTTTTACTCTCACGTGTTACATCAAGGCAACAAAAATTATCAAAAATTCGTAACTCTATTGGGAATCGCTGAATTTTGAAAACCAAAATATATTTCGAAAGCGCAATCCTCTCTCTATTATTTTTGAGTTTTGTAGAATTTTATCACAACGGGAAATATTTTTTTCATAATTTTTTACTCTCACGTGTCAACAAAAATTATCAAAAATTCGAAACTCTATTGAGAATCGCGGAATTTTCAAAACCAAAATATATTTCGAAAGCGCAATCCTTTCTCTATTATTTTTGAGTTTTGTATAATTTTATCTCAACAGGAAATATTTTTTTAAATAATTTTTTACTCTCACGTGTCAACAAAAATTATCAAAAATTCGTAACTCTATTGAGAATCGCAGAATTTTCAAAACCAAAATATTTTTCGAAAGCGCAATCCTTTCTCTAATATTTTTGAGTTTTGTACAATTTTATCTCAACGGGAAATATTTTTTTTATAATTTATTACTCTCACGTGTCAACAAAAATTATCCAAAATTCGTAACTCTTTTGAGAATGGCAGAATTTTCAAAAACAAAATATATTTCGAAAGCGCAATCCTTTCTCTATTATTTTTGAATTTTGTAGAATTTTATCTCAACGGGAAATATTTTTTTTATAATTTTTTACTCTCACGTGTCAACAAAAATTATCAAAAATTTGTAACTCTATTGAGAATCGCAGAATTTTCAAAACCAAAATAAATTTCGAAAGCACAATCCTTTCTTTATTATTTTTGAGTTTTGTGCAATTTTATCTCAACGGGAAATATTTTTTTAATAATTTTTTACTCTCACGTGTCAACAAAAATTATCAAAAATTCGTAACTCTATTGAGAATAGCAGAATTTTCAAAAACAAAATATATTTCGAAAGCGCAATCCTTTCTCTATTATTTTTGAGTTTTGTACAATTTTATCTCAACGGGAAATATTTTTTTTATAATTTTTTACTCTCACGTGTTACATCAAGGAAATCAAAATTATCAAAAATTCGTAACTCTATTGAGAATCGCAGAATTTTCAAAACCGAAATATATTTCAAAAGCGCAATCCTTTCTCTATTATTTTTGAGTTTTGTAGAATTTTATCTCAACGAGAAATATTTTTTTTATATTTTTGTAAAATCGTTGGTGAGTTAAAACTGTACAATTTTTCTTAATGTACGATCTTACGTATTAAATTAAATAATACATAAGACACGATTCCAACTGGATGCACTAATTCCCGTAACATATAGCCATCATCCATCCTCAGGGATTACCCTTTCATCCCAGAACATATACACACGAGAATAAACTCCACTCAAAACTACGACCCGATTCATCATTTGTCGCCTCCACCATTATTTCCATCCAACTCTTCGCGAAATACCCAACATCCTGTTTTTCAAAGCCTCGCGCGCGCGCGCCCATTTATTTCTGAAGCCAGAAAACAATTAAAAACAGAAGGCGAGGAGGAGGAGGAGGAGGAGGCGGGTGCTCCTCCTCAAATTTCACGACAATAAGAAGACCGAAGGAATCCAAAAATACGCCGACGACTAATTATACGGACAGAAATAAAAACCGAGAGAAGTGTCGTCCCCCGTTATTAATTGCCCGAAAACCTGTTGAGTTACATTTTAACTCTCTCGGGCGATAAAAATTCTGCGGATTCTGGAAGGTCGAATATTATCGAACGGGTAATTCTTAAGGAAATTGCAACCTGTTGGATTACTCTGTTGGGTGATAAAAATTCTGAGGATTCTGGAAGGTCGAATATTTCGGCGGTGATCATCGAACGGGTACTACTTAAGGAAATTACTTGCGGGTAACTGTACGTACTGGTTTATTGCAGCGCATGCGCGTCCGCAAGTTTCGCCCGAAGGAAGTGGAACAATTGTATGGATTTGGAGAAGACGCGCAACGGACAAATGGGCTTATCTGTTCGTTGGCCGATGCGCATTTTATATGAGATGGGGCATGGGAAAAGTTCAGTTGAATATGTTTTCCATTAATCGCAGTCGCCTATGAATTGAAATCTCTTTAATGCACAATGATCAATATTTTTGACGTTTCTGAAACGTGAAATGCAGTGTGTTGCAAAAAGAAATTCATCCCAGTAGCCTATGAATTGAAATGTGTCTTTGAAACGTCAAAATTTTTGACGTTTCTGAATACATGAAATGTAAGGTGTTGCGAAAGGAAATTAATCCCAGTCGCCTATTAATTGAAATACCTTTGAAATGTCAACATTTTAGACGTTTCTAATTGACAACCCAAAAATTAAGGAATGCTATTCGTAGTACTTAAAAATTAACCAAACACCTCTGATATTATTTCATTACATCACACGAACAGTTAGTTCCGATAATTGATTAAAATCTGAGAACTGTATTCGCTCGAACTCGTTGCGAGGTTTTCGTGCTGCTTGGAGAGGTGTTTTGGTGCGCGCTGGTGCGTGCGTGAAGAATTTAAGCGTTGATGCGTTTATTTTTTAATACGTCCGAGCATTAAAATTATCAATTAAACGTTCCTCAATGTGTAACATAACACGGAATGCTCGCGGTAACCGTAAAACGTAACGGTTCATTACACGTTTCTAAAATGAATTAAAAGTTCTAAAAAATTTCAACGCACGTCTGTTCCGAGAGAGAGAAAAGGACGTGTGCACCATGTCCTGGCCATCTTCTTTTATAAACACCATTTCGGTTTTCGCCGTGGTCTGAATCGCGTACATTTGTGTCCTCCCGGTGGTGGTGGTGATTTCGAGTTCGAGAAATTTGGTTAACAGTTACTGCGACCGGTCGACAGGGCCGACGGAGCAAAGAAGAATTTTGGTTATCCGCGGAATAGGTGAGTCTTAATCTGAGTTTAAAATCCATAATTGATTAATGGTTCGTTGTTAACACAAACTTACAAAATACTACAAAACACTGTATAATTCTACAAGAAATTTAAACACAAAGTAACGGGCGGAGTTCCTCATATGTTCGTATCTTCGAGTCTAATCTAATGGTAAATTTGACGAAAATTGAAAATTATTCGATGTTTTAAAGGTTACAAAAAAATCTGATGTACACGGTATGATCCCCTTTTTTTCGAGATGATAATAATGATTTTAACGGATCAATACCTGTGATACATCAAGTGTTAATAAATTTTTCATTGCCAAAATATAAAACCCAATAAACATCATCTGAAATTCAGAGCCGATAATTCAAAAACTCAAAATTGGTTCGCAAAACTTAAAAATTCGGGGCCAATAATCTAACATTTAGAAGTCAAAATCCGAAATTCTGGGTTGATAATCCAAAATTTAGGACCGTAAACCCAAGATTTGTTGCCAAAACGTAAAATACAAGATCGAAAATTCAATGTTTAGGGACCTAAAATGGAAATTCCGGATCAATAATACAAAATTTGAGACCAAAAAACCCAAAATTCATTGTCAAAATCTAAAATTTGCACATTTAGGAGCCAAAATCCGAAATGCGGGGTTGATAATCCAAAATTTACGACCGTAAACCCAAGGTTTGTTGCCAAAACCTAAAATACAAGACCGAAAATTTAATGTTTAAGGACCTAAATTGGAAATTCCGGATCAATAATACAAAATTTGAGACCAATAAACCCAAAATTCGTTGTCAAAATCTAAAATTTGCACATTTAGAAGCCAAAATCCGAAATTCGGGGCTGATAATCCAAAATTTACGACCGCAAACCCAAGATTCGTTGCCTAAACCTAAAATATAACGAAGAAAATTCAATATTTAGGGACCTAAAATGGAAATTGCGGATCAATAATACAAAATTTGGGACCAAACAACCCAAAATTCGTTGTCAAAATCTAAAATTTGCACATTTAGGAGCCAAAATCCGAAATTCGGGGCTGATAATCCAAAATTTAGGACCGTAAACCCAAGGTTTGTTGTCAAAACCTAAAATAAAAGACCGAAAATTCAATGTATAGAGACCTTAAATGGAAATTGCGGATCAATAATACAAAATTTGAGACCAAAAACCCAAAATTCGTTGTCAAAATCTAAAATTTGCACATTTAGGAGACAAAACCTGAAATTTTGGACTAATAATGCAAAATATAGGACCCCAAACCCAAGGTTTGTTGGCAAAACCTAAAATACAAGACCGAAAATTCAATGTTTAGGGACCTAAATTGGAAATTCCGGATCAATAATCCAAAATTTGAGACCAAAAAACCTAAAATTCGTTGTCAAAATCTAAAATTTGCACATTTAGGAGCCAAAACCCGAAATTTGCGACTAATAATCCAAAATTTAGGACCGCAAGCCCAAGATTCGTTGCCTAAACCTGAAATAAAAGGAAGAAAATTGTTTGAGGACCTAAATTCGAAATTCGGAACCAACAATCCAAAAGTTGGGCCAAAAAAACCAGAAATTCGCTGACAAAATCTAAAATTTACGAGTGATAATCCAAAATTTAAAAGCCGGCATCTGCAATTCAAGGCCTACAATCTAAAATTCTCGACCAAACATAAAAATTTCGGCGATAGAACCGTAAATTGACTCAAAATCTAAAATTTAAAGGCAACAACTCAAAATTCGTTGCCAAAACACAAAATTTACGACTAATAATTGAAACTTTAAGACGCAAATTTAAATATTTAGGAACAGAAATCGAAATTCGTTGCCAAAACCCAAAATTTACGACTAATAATCAAAACTTTAAGACGCAAATTAAATATTTAGGAACAGAAATCGAAATTCGGAACCAATAACCCAAAATTTTGGACCAAAATACCCAAAATTCGTTGTCAAAACTTAAAATTTACGACTCATAACCCAAAATTTAGAAACCGTACGGAGTTCAAGGCCAATGATCTAAAACTCTCGACCGAACATAAAAAAAATTGGTGATAAAACCCTAAAATGAAGACTCAAAATTCAAAATTTAAAGGCGGAAATGCCAAATTTCGGGGTTTTTGTTAAAAAAATTAGGACCATAAATTCAAAATTCGGTGCCAAAACCGAAATGATAGATTAAGTGCTGATATAAAAAAAAATGGGAATATAAACACAAAATTCGTTGCCAAAACCGAAAATATAAGACCCAAATTAAATATTTAAGAACAAAACAAAAATCGAATTTCGGAATCGGTGATCCAAAATTTATAATAAACCCAAAATTGGTGGCCAAAACTGAAAATGAAAAACCCAAATTAAATATTTGGGAACAAATATCGAAATTCGGAACCGATAATACAAAATTTGGGACCAAAAAAATCCTAAATTCGTTGTCAAAAATGAAAATGTACGACTTACAACTTAAAATTTAGAAGCCGAATTTTGAAATTCGAGGCCATTAATCTAATATTTTTGACCATAAATCCAAAAATCGATGGTAAATCCGTAAATTCAAGACTCAAAATCCGAAATTTAAAGACGAAATAATAATCCAACATTTAGAAGTTGCTAAAACCTGAAATATAAGGAAGAAAATTCTATGTTTAGGGACCTAAATTCGAAATTCAGGACCAACAATCCAAAAGTGGGGTAAAAAAAAAACAGAAATTCGCTGACAAAATCTAAAATTTACTACTAATAACCCAAAATTTAGAAGCCGAGAGCCCACAATCTAAAATTCTCCACCAAACATAAAAAATTCGGCGATAGAACCCTAAATTGTAAAAAAAAAAAATCGTAAATTCGGCGCTGACATTCTAATTTCCGAAATTCGAGACCAATAATCCAAGATATAGGACCGTAAACCCAAAATTCGCTGACTAAAATACAAGACCGAAAAGTCTATATTTAGGGACGTAAATTCGAAATTCGCGACCAATAATCCAAAATTTGTAATTGGCGACTAATAATCCAAAATTTGTAACGAAAAAAACCCAAAATTCGCTGTCAAAACCTAAAATTTACGACTCATAATCTAAAATTTAGAAGCCAAACTCTTAAATTTAAAATTCGGGATCAATAATCTAATATTTAGGAGTCAAAATCCGAAATATGAGGCCAATAATCCAAAATTGTAGACGAAACATAAACATTTCGGTGATAAAACCCGAAATTGAAGACTTAATCGAAAACTTAAAGGAGGAAATGGAAAATTCGGCGCAGATATTAAAAAAAATTGTGATGTGGCCATCACGTTACTTTCTCCGACTTGATGGTATCATAGTCATTTATATTTAAGCTTTCATGGTTTATTTTCAATTTATATCATATTTTAAATGTACATCGAGCGGATGAAACTGACGTTTAAAACGTCAAAATTATAAAAGATGGAAAAATTATACCTTAAATTCAAAACCTCAATTTACTCAAAAACTAAAGGGATTTCGAAAAAAACTTATTCTTTATAAGTTGTTCATTTTGGCATTCTCTACAATTATTGTTCACATAAATTTGCTGTAACTCTTATCGTTTCATAATTATAAGCCAAAAATGAAAAAAAAAATCTCGAATAACAATGATTTTATGAAAAATATTTTCAGACCAAAGATTGTCAAAATTTAGTCCAACTCCGAAATAAAGTACTTAAAATTTAACGCAATATATTTTACGGCAGCCACTTCAAGTGTTTTGTAAACAAGATAAAAGAATTATTATAATATTTAAACAAAAAAAATAGGCAAATATGAAAAATGTATTGGATACGAATTTTATGGAGAAAATACAGCTCTGATTAAATAAAATTGTAAAGTATATAATTCCCACTTTAAAATTAGATCTTCGCCACGGTCACGACATCTGCGGCACACTAGTGGAAGTAATCGCAGAGTGTAGCATGCGATGCGATGGTAACTTCCTCAAGCGCACCGAACCAGTTAAGTGAAAGAGCTCAGTGTGTACACATTCCGTTAGATGGTGTCCAATGAATTATAAACGAGTTGCAATAGAAAAGTCAAGTCCTCACTTATTGCAAATGCACGAAATAAATTTAATATAATCGAAATAAAGCATTAATTTATAATTATAAATATTGCAACAGGATATACAAATAAATATCTTTATTAATAGTAATTTAATAATTTTTAAGATGCTTTTAAAACTATTATTAACTGGCTATCGACTAGAGGTCTTTCAGTACACCATTAATATTAAAAGTTAATTTTAGTAATAATTATACATTTTTAAGGCACTTAAATTCCGGAAGTCCACGAACATAATATGAAACTTCCTGCAAGCGCTGAAAATACCCACCCATTGAAATAAATGGCGGCGTGCGCTGTAACAATGTAGGCAACTTTATTTACGCGTTAGACACGAACACGAATACAATTCTCGTTTTAACGAGGCGACATATTTAAATTGTTCTCAGGCGGGTTTAAGATACAAACAAAGAAGAATTGTAAGGTATTCTATTTTTAGATGCATCACGTTCAATTTCTAAATAAAGACGCGACGTAAATGTAACGTAAAAAATAATTAAAATAGAAAATCCTCACTTGTTGGAGACGCATTAAAGTAAGGACCAAAAATGGGCTGAATATATGAATATTGTGTTCGTAGTTCTGCAAAATTACGTCTTTGTAGAACTTTTCTTGTAGAATGTTCGTATGACGTCAATGCATACGAATAATTGAAATTGAAAAAATACATTTTAAATGTGGAAATAGCGGATTTAAACCGGGCTTTAATTAAGGAAAAGTGGAAAGTTGAAAATTTGCAGAGTACCGATATAACATGGAAATATGTATTTTGAAATTCTTCATTTATTCAATACAGTCTGTTCGTTATACAGTGATAAATTTACGGACAGATAAACGGGCACTTCTACCCGATAGGGGCTATAATATTAGACCGATCGGCTCAGTGGCGTTCGTCGCTCTTCGGGCAAATTTATTACCCAATAATTGTCCCTCCGTCCAATCGCTGTTAAGGGAATGCAGCCTATTTTACAATGGCGCATCGCTGTGTTTCCGACAAATTTATCAAGGTATAACGAACGGACTGTACATATAACAAAAATATTTTCTGAAAAAAATCATCGCGGGATTTCCGTTAAGCTATTTGTGTGAATATATATGTAGTACAGAGTGATATATTAATTTAATTACTCACCCAATTCAAAAGCTTTAAAAATTCTGAACGGAATATTACCTGAAACAAGCGAAAAATTAGGATTAAAACATGCTGACGAAATTATGGCGACGCTATTAATTACAAAATTATTTTGATGTTTTCAAACTGTAAACCGCGACTATTAAGATATTAATAAGTAAACATCCAATTATGAAATATAAGAACAGATAACGCATTATCAAGAGCACAAGATGATAATATTTAAATATGTTAATGTGCTTGAAAATTATAAATTTCGAAATGATGACGAAAGTGGGCAATGATTTTGCATGGGAAATTCCGGAAAAACTAATGATAACCCATTTTCGGATTTTTCTTTCATTTCACAGCTGCGTGTGTCGAGAATGTCTCCTGAAAAATTTATCAAAATTCATCGAAGGGTTTTTCAGAAAATTAACGAAATGCCGTCGAAGGTGGGCATTTTTTAAAGCACTGATTTTGAATGGGAAATTCCGGAAAAATTAATGATAACCCATTTTCGGATTTTTCTTTCATTCCACAGCTGCGTGTGTCTGGAATGTTTCCTGAAAATTTTATCAAAATTCATCGAAGGGTTTATGAAAAAATCAACGAAATGCAGTCGAAAGTGGGAATTTTTTAAAGCACTGATTTTGAATGGGAAATTCCGGAAAAACTAATGATAACCCATTTTCGGATTTTTCTTTCATTCCACAGCTGCGTGTTTCTGGAATGTTTCCTGAAAAATTTATCAAAATTCACCGAAGGGTTTTTGAGAAAATTAACGAAATGCAGCCGAAAGTGGTCATTTTTTAAAGCACTGATTTTAAATGGGAAATTCCGGAAAACCTAATGATAACCCATTTTCAGATTTTTTTTTCATTCCACAGCTGCGTGTGTCGGGAATGTTTCCTGAAAAATTTATCAAAATTCATCGAAGGGTTTTTGAAAAAATTAACGAAATGCGGCCGAAAGTGGAAATTTTTTAAAGCACTGATTTTGAATGGGAAATTCCGGAAAAACTAATAATAACCCATTTTCGGATTTTTCTTTCATTCCACAGCTGCGTGTGTCTGGAATGTTTCCTGAAAAATTTATCAAAATTCATTGAAGGGTTTTTGAAAAAATTAACGAAATGCAGCCGAAAGTGGGAATTTTGTAACGCGGTGATTTTGCATGGGAAATTCCGGAAAAACTAATGATGACTTATTTTCGGATTTTTCTTTCATTCCACAGCTGCGTGTGTCTGGAATGTTTCCTGACAAATTTATCAAAATTCATCGAAGGGTTTTTGAGAAAATTAACGAAATGATGTCGAAGGTGGGCATTTTTTAAAGCACTAATTTTGAATGGGAAATTCCGGAAAAATTAATGATAACCCATTTTCGGATTTTTCTTTCATTCCACAGCTGCGTGTGTCTGGAATGTTTCCTGAAAAATTTATCAAAATTCATCGAAGGGTTTTTGAAAAAAATAATGAAATGCGGCCGAAAGTGGGCATTTTGTAAAGCACTGATTTTGAATGGGAAATTCCGGAAAAACTAATGATAACCCATTTTCGGATTTTTCTTTCATTCCATAGCTGCGTGTGTCTGGAATGTTTCCTGAAAATTTTATCAAAATTCATCGAAGGGTTTTTGAAAAAATTAACGAAATGCCGTCGAAAGTGGGCATTTTGTAACGCAGTGATTTTGCATGGGAAATTCCGGAAAAACTAATGATGACTTATTTTCGGATTTTTCTTTCATTCCACAGCTGCGTGTGTCTGGAATGTTTCCTGAAAAATTTATCAAAATTCATCGAAGGGTTTTTGAGAAAATTAACGAAATGCCGTCGAAGGTGGGCATTTTTTAAAGCACTGATTTTGAATGGGAAATTCCGGAAAAATTAATGATAACCCATTTTCGGATCTTTCTTTCATTCCACAGCTACGGATGTCTGGAATGTTTCCTGAAAATTTTATCAAAATTCATCGAAGGGTTTTTGAAAAAATTAACGAAATGCCGTCGAAAGTGGGAATTTTGTAACGCGGTGATTTTGCATGGGAAATTCCGGAAAAACTAATGATAACCCATTTTCGGATTTTTCTTTCATTCCACAGCTGCGTGTGTCGGGAATGTTTCCTGAAAAATTTATCCAAATTCATCGAAGGGTTTTTGAGAAAATTAACGAAATGCGGTCGAAAGTAATGTTAATTGAAACATGACATTGTTGCAAAATTATAATTAGTTCACATATATAAATAACAACCTTATGGAAAATGCATTAATGTTAGATATTATACGCTACGAAGAAATTAACGAAATTACAGCTTACGGGTCTGCAATTTATCTCGACGGTAATGCGAGGTTTGGAAGAAGAAATTTTCTCCCGCAGACAGGATACATTTTTTACCTCAAAGTAATTACTTAATTGATCGGATATACATCGTTTACATTTTATCATTATACAGGGTGTATACAAAGTGTAACTATTTTAAAGACAAATTGTAAGGACAATTGAGTTTTAAAAAATGTATTACTTTACCTTAAAAGAAAAGAATCTGAACGGAAATTAGATCTGATGAATTGGGAACAAAATAATAATGTATGTGGTAAGTAAAACACGTGTGTTGAGAATTTTCACAAATTTTTAATGTTGAAACACTGCGACATATGTTTCGCCACACAGTGGCTTCATCAGGCAGATGATTAATGGTAAGACAATGGTAAATAATAATGCTAATAAAAGATTTATTTCCCAAAAAAAGCGTAATTCCAATTACAGGGAATATAAAAAAAAATATTTCTGTTCATACGACGCATACAATACTGTATCATTTTTTTTACTGTAAATTATGTTTATTGTCCACGGAATAAAGTTTATAGCAAATAGTCGAGATTCTCATACATTCTGACGGACACCCTGTATAAAGTAAATTAAAAAAAAAATGTGCATAATTTATAGCACAATTTTTTTGCATAAGATCGCACTGTTGAATAGATTAATAATAATTAATCGGGTAAAGTACAAGAAGCTACTGATCTTTGGTTACAGTAAATTCAAAATGTGTTTTTTTGTTTGGAAAATCTGCGTTGCCAGGTAACAGGTAAATCCAAAATGGTGTAAAAAAAAAGATCAAAGGAGGAGACGGTACACAGGAAATGTGCTTTTTTTGTTTGAAAAATCTGCGTTGCCAGGTAACAGTGTAAAAAAATATCAAAGGAGGAGACGATACACAGGAAATGTGCTTTTTTTTGTTTGAAAAATCTGCGTTGCCGAGCAACAGATAAATCCAAAATCGTGCAAAAAAATTAAAGGAGGAGACGCTACACCGGAAGACACTTGTAATGTCGTTATAAAAGTTAAAAGTATAATGGGGGGAGCACCTGCATCGTTCATTCAGTCAGCCACTGTGTCGAAACAGGTCGGAAAACATGTAATTCCCGCCATGGTTGGGTTCACCTGAGCGTCGATCATGCCCATTGTTAACACCACAATTTTTATTCACGCTTTTATTGACAAGTGCCGAGTTATGCAACAAACGTGACATCGTGAACCGTAACAATTCTCAAGTCAATAATATCATCGACAAAAAAACATTCTTATCACTAATAAATGTTGATGAATAAATGCATTCTAGAGAATAAAAGTAAAGTAAAGTATTCTTTATTCACTACAGCCACTACATAAAAACATTTACAAATGGGTCAACATTTGAGCGGATGTGAGACGTCAAATCATTAAAAGTATCATTTGGTGTTGACAAGAAAAAAAAAACAGAAATGTGTTTGGCACTAGAGTCAGCTAGCAAACCATTCAACTTTCAGTAATCACTAATAAATTTCGAAATATAAAATTTCCAAAGTCTTCTGGAGGATAAAAGCATCATTTGGTATTAACAAAATACAAAACCAAAATTTGTTTGTCACTAGATCGCGCAGTAAACTATCCTACTATTTTATTATAAAACAAACGGTTTTTGCACGAAGTTTCCTTCTTCATATGTTGTAACGGAATTATTTCAAATTCCATTAGAATAATATAAATATTTGCTTATACCGAAATGTACATTAAAACCGTCTCATCGTTCGAATTGTAAACTCGCGAATGGATAAACGTGAAATTTATATATTTCCATCGATGAACGGATCGATCTCTTCCAATGGATACATATCCGTCGCTAAATTGGAATGTCTGGATCGTATCTCGAGGGCCAGAATATATCGTTGGTTGCATTTTCAATCAAGATTTCAACCGAGACATCGAGTGGAAGAATGTTGTCGTCGACTGCAGATTTTGTCTTATTCAATGTAGAGATTGCCATCAATCTCCCCAGTCGTTTATAAAATATAAAAACAATTGCCATCAAGTTGAAATTTCGAAAATTCACTAAAAATTAAAAGCACTTACAATCCAGTAAAAATCCGAAAACACCCCTTTACTGAATTTCGAGATAATCGCAGGAGAACAACGATAAGTGCAATTCTGTCGTTCCCAGTCGTTTAAAAAATATAAAAACGATTGCCATCGAGTTGAAATTTCGAAAATTTACTCAAAATTGAATGCACTTTACGATCCTGTAAAAATCCGGAAACACCCCTCCACTGAATTTTGAAACAATCGCAGAAGAACAAAGATAAGTGCAATTCTGCGGCTGCTCTTCTCCCCGGCTGTTTAAAAAATATAAAAACAATTGCTATCAAGTTGAAATTTCGAAAATTCACTCAAAATTGAATGGACTTTACGATCCTGTAAAAATTCGGAAACATCCCTTCATTGAATTTTGAGATAATCGCACGAGAACAAAGATAAGTGCAATTCTGCGGATGCACTTCTCCCCGGCCATTTAAAAAATATTAAAACAATTGCCATCGAGTTGAAATTTCGAAAATTCACTCAAAATTTAATGCACTTTACGATCCTGTAAAAATCCGAAAACACCCCTTCACTCAATTTTGAGATAATCGCACGAGAACACAGATAAGTGCAATTCTGCGGCTGCACTTCTCCCCAGTCGTTTAAAAAATATAAAAACGATTGCCATCGAGTTGAAATTTCGAAAATTTACTCAAAATTGAATGCACTTTACGATCCTGTAAAAATCCGGAAACACCCCTTCACTGAATTTTGAGATAATCGCACGAGAACAGAGATAAGTGCAATTCAGGACTGCACTTCTCCGCAATCGTTTATAAAATATGAAAACAATTGCTAGCAAGCGGTAATTTTGAAAATTTACTCAAAATTAAATGTACTTTATGATCTCGCAATTGATACCAATACTATTAAGTATTTTGTAATTATTTTGTGGAAAATGCTGCACCTTGCGCTTGTCGGTTCGCATTAAGCTAATTCCTTTTCCGTGTCATATTGCGTGCAAATGTCGGTATTAATCATCCAATTAGGCATTCCGAGCACACGTACACATTTCGCTAATTAGACAGTGGCAGGAATCGCGCGAATGTTATCCGGAAACCGTTATCCCGCTTCCAATTCATCGTGCAATATCTGTTATTCATTCCACTCGTAAATTTCGTAATTGCTATTAATATTAATTGAGAAATAGATATTAATAAATCATATGGTGGCATAGAAAGTGTTATAGATATAAATACGATGAAAACACTCAATTGTTTTCGGATTTTTTAAGAATAATTATCGACCGGATGGTCGGATTTGAAAAATTTTGCAAGCAACGTGTTCTACACATCAAATAGATTTAAATGCGACAAAAAAACAGAAATTCGAACGTCAATTGTTTTTGGTTTTTTGGGAATAACTATTGATCGGATGGTCGGATTTGAAAAAAAAATGCAAGTAAAGTGTTCAGTATATCAAATACTTATAAATGCGATAAAAATCAGAAATTCGATCGTCAATTGTTTATAGTTTTTTGGGAATAACTTTTGATCGGATGATCAGATTTTGGAAATTTTATAAACAACGTGTTCTACTCGTCAAATAGATACGAATAGGGTGAAAAACGTAATTTAAAAATTCAATTGTTTTGGATTTTTTGAGAATAAATATCGAACGGACGGTCGGATTTGGAAAATTTTGCAAGCAACGTGTTCTACACATCGAATAGATATGAATGCGACAAAAAACAGAAATTCGAACGTCAATTGTTTTCAATTTTTTGAGAATAACTATTGATCGGATGGTCGGATTTGAAAGAAATTGCAAGTAAAGTGTTCAGTACATCAAATACATATTAATGCGATAAAAAACAGAAATTCGAACGTCAATTGTTTTTAGTTTTTTTGGGAATAACTATTGATCGGATGATCAGATTTTGGAAATGTTATAAGCAACGTGTTCTACTCGTCAAATAGATACGAATAGGGTGAAAAACGTAATTTTAAAGTTCAATTCTTTTGGATTTTTTGAGAATAACTATTCATCGGATGGTCTAATCGAAGAAATTTGAAATGTATTTTGAAGTTTTGAAGCTGATTCCTACTAAGATTATTTTTTAACAATTTTTAGAATCTCAGAATGCATTTTTTTCATTTCTGCAGGTTCACATTTTGAGCGTTGTAATTTTGTTTTCAGCTGTGGTACGTCAATTGTTTTAGTAGAATATTAAAGACAGGTTCATTCTGAATGTATTTTGAAGTTTTGAAGCTAATTCCTGCTGAGACTATTTTTTTACAATTTTTAGAATCTCAGAATGCATTTTTTTCATTTCTACAGGTTCACATTTTGAGCGTTGTAATTTTGTTTTCAGCTGTGGTACGTCAATTGTTTTAGTAGAATATTAAAGACAGGTTCATTCTGAATGTATTTTGACGTTTTGAAACTGATTCCTGCTAAGATTATTTTTTAACAATTTTTAGAATCTCAGAATGCATTTTTTTCATTTCTGCAGGTTCACATTTTGAGCGTTGTAATTTTGTTTTCAGCTGTGGTACGTCAATTGTTTTAGTAGAATATTAAAGACAGGTTCATTCTGAATGTATTTTGACGTTTTGAAACTGATTCCTGCTAAGATTATTTTTTAACAATTTTTAGAATCTCAGAATGCATTTTTTTCATTTCTGCAGGTTCACATTTTGAGCGTTGTAATTTTGTTTTCAGCTGTGGTACGTCAATTGTTTTAGTAGAATATTAAAGACAGGTTCATTCTGAATGTATTTTGAAGTTTTGAAGCTAATTCCTGCTGAGACTATTTTTTTGCAATTTTTAGAATCTCGGAATGCATTTTTTTCATTTCTACAGGTTCACATTTTGAGCGTTGTAATTTTGTTTTCAGCTGTGACATGTCAATTGTTTTAGCATAATATTAAAGACAGGTTCATTCTGGATGTATTTTGAAATTTTGGAGCTGATTCCTGCTAAAATTATTTTTTAACAATTTTTAGAATCTCCGAATGCATTTTTTTCATTTTTACAGGTTCACATTTTGAGCGTTGGAATTTGGTTTTCAGCTGTGATATGTCAATTGTTTTAGTAGAATATTAAAGACAGGTTAATTCTGAATGTATTTTGAAGTTTTAAAGCTAATTCCTGCTGAGACTATTTTTTTACAATTTTTAGAATCTCAGAATGCATTTTTTTCATTTCTGCAGGTTCACATTTTGAGCGTTGTAATTTTGTTTTCAGCTGTGGTACGTCAATTGTTTTAGTAGAATATTAAAGACAGGTTCATTCTGAATGTATTTTGAAGTTTTGAAACTGATTCCTGCTAAGATTATTTTTTAACAATTTTTAGAATCTCCGAATGCATTTTTTTAATTTCTGCAGGTTCACATTTTGAGCGTTGTAATTTTGTTTTCAGCTGTGATATGTCAATTGTTTTAGTGAAATATTAAAAATAGGTTCATTCTGAATGTATTTTGAAATTTTTAAGCTAATTCCTGCTGAGATTATTTTTAACAATTTTTAGAATCTCAGAATGCATTTTTTTCATTTCTGCAGGTTCACATTTTGAGCGTTGTAATTATGTTTTCAGCTGTGACATGTCAATTGTTTTAGCATAATATTAAAGACAGGTTCATTCTGGATGTATTTTGAAATTTTGGAGCTGATTCCTGCTAAAATTATTTTTTAACAATTTTTAGAATCTCCGAATGCATTTTTTTCATTTTTACAGGTTCACATTTTGAGCGTTGGAATTTGGTTTTCAGCTGTGATATGTTAATTGTTTTAGTAGAATATTAAAGACAGGTTAATTCTGAATGTATTTTGAAGTTTTAAAGCTAATTCCTGCTGAGACTATTTTTTTACAATTTTTAGAATCTCAGAATGCATTTTTTTCATTTCTGCAGGTTCACATTTTGAGCGTTGTAATTTTGTTTTCACCTGTGATAAGTCAATTGTTTTAGTAAAATATTAAAAATCGGTTCATTCTGAATGTATTTTGAAATTTTGAAGCTAATTCCTGCTGAGATGAATTTTTAACAATTTTTAGAATCTCCGAATGCATTTTTTTCATTTCTGCAGGTTCACATTTTGAGTGTTGTAATTTTGTTTTCAGCTGTGATACGTCAATTGTTTTAGTAGAATATTAAAAATTGGTTAATTCTAAATGGATTTTGAAGTTTTGAAGCTAATTCCAGCTGAGAGTAATTTTTTACAATTTTTTTAATCTCCAAATAAATTTTTTTTCACTTCTACAGGTTCACATTTTGAGCGTTGTAATTTTGTTTTCAGCTGTGATATGTCAATTGTTTTAGCAAAATATTAAAACTAGGTTAATTCTGAATGTATTTTGAAATTTTGAAGGTAATTCCTGCTGAGATGAATTTTTAACAATTTTTAGAATCTCCGAATGCATTTTTTTCATTTCTGCAGGTTCACATTTTGAGCGTTGTAATTTTGTTTTCAGCTGTGATACGTCAATTGTTTTAGTAGAATATTAAAGACAGTTTCTTTCTGAATGTATTTTGAAATTTTGAAGCTAATTCCTGCTGAGATAAATTTTTTACAATTTTTAGAATCTCCGAATGCATTTTTTTTTATTTCTGCGGGTTCACATTTTGAGCGTTGTTATTTTGTTTTCAGCTGTGACATGTCAATTGTTTTAGTAGAATATCAAAAATAGGTTAATTCTGAATGTATTTTGAAGTTTTGAAGCTTATTCCTGCTGAGATTAATTTTTTACAATTTTTAGAATCTGCGAATGCATTTTTTCATTTCTGCAGGAACCGTAAAACGTTAAAAATTCAAGATCACAATACTGACTTGTATTTTGAACGGAGAAAATGGAAAACTGAAGGTGGATTTTGATAATTATCAAGTAAGAAATTTGTTCGATGCAAAAAAAAATCTGCATCTGATCAGTGGCGATAAAATCGTTTCTTTGAATTAAGCAACTCGGTTTTCTTCGCAACTCTAATTACCGATATATTGCACGACCATCGGTAATTAGAGGTAATCAGGTGAGATTTTTCTGGCATCAAAAGGAAGCCAGCGGCGGCGCGCGCGTTCTAAAAATAGCGAAGAATGCACACGCCGCTGCAATCGCGCGATGAGGATGACGAAGTGCTGAAAGTGTTAAAAATAAGTGTTAGTGAACTTGGCATTAAAAAGGACGGAGCCAGGCGGATATTTTATTCCTTTGTTCGGTTTCTTTCGCTCGGCTCTGGTTGGGATTAGCGCGCTGCACCGAGGAGGAGTATTGATGGCCCCGACCCAGACAATGCCGTGACTCACTTATTGGATTTTCTTACGAGGACGTAGTGTAATGATGTTTGAGTTAATCTCATTTACGTCTTTATTCTAACCGTTGAAAAAAATTATTTTTTTTTACGTTATTAAAAATTTGTAAGTTCTTCAAGTTATAGTCTGGCCGCGCTATGAAGGCGTTTGAGGTGATTAACTTGGGAGTGTTGGGCGTCTCGAATGCCTGAGGTTCTCACCAAGCGAACATGAGATGTTGGGTTGCATGCATATTTATTTACAAAGTTATCTGTAACCTTACAAGAACCACTGATTGAATAGAAGCCGATACTGCACCATCACCTCAGATGCCATCGTAGCGTGGCCAGATTGTATTAAATTTTTTTATGCATTAAGAAAATATTTAAGTTATCAATCCTTTGGGTTATTATAATCTTTTTATATAAAAAAAAATTCTTAGTAGTCGAATTTGACAAACCGTGCCCATAATAATCTACGCCAAAAATACTTGAACGGATTTCATAATCAATAATGTTTGTTTACCCGTATAGAGGCCGCTCGTTAACAATGCAACACCAGCATAGCCCATTGTTGAAATTTGATCGAGGGCCCCAGCATCCTCTGGCATAAAGGACCTTCACGATAAAAGGAATTCCTCCTGAATAATTGGACGTTTTCCAACCTCCTTCTCATTTTAAGAGCGTTCCCCATCATCACAATGAAAGACAAGACATTAGCGATCGCGAGACCATTCTTTTGTACGTGTCGTGACTTATCATTAGTGGAAGAGGTTCTCATAAAGCCCCACACACCGGAGTTCGGAAAAAAACATGCAGATATTTTCCCATTGTTGCAAATGAACGATCATTAACGTTCGTTTATAATTATTAATAGGAATCGGTTGGGTTTATTATACACCCGCATATAAAAAAAAAGATAATTTTAATGCTTGTAAAAGGTAAATAAAAATTGTCAAAGCACACATGCATATCGTATCAAAACTACATCTTTTCTTTACATCGAAAACGAGCTTCTGCAGATCCACCCCAATTCCAAAGAAGATCGATGACGTGATAACAGCTATTACAAACAGACCGTTAGAGTGAGGGGAAGGTAACTGCCTATTCATCCCCCTCTTGATAAATGTGAGCAATCAGCTCTTAAAGCTTGAGTCACTTACAATCTCCGACTGTTCAGTCTGATTAACAAACAATTATTGTAAACGTTCCTTAGCTGAATACCTAAATTTTTAACCCAATTTCAGCGACACGACAGGAAACCACTTTACGTCCAAAACTCGAGTCTCCCATTGTTCTTGACAGCAGTTTAAGACCTCTCCACATTACTAGAGCACGAACCCATTACCTCGAGGAAGTAACGGTTACATTTTCATAATTGATTTCCACTATCTGGAATCGGATCTGCAATTATTTGTATTTCTTATTGTTGCTGGAAACGGCGTGTAATTGCAACCGTCTCGATAATTGTTGAAAGGCGGGTTTGAATAATAATTTAAAACCCAGTTACAACAATTGACATTTCGCAGCTGAAAACGAAATTACAACACTCGGAACTTGAATTGTAAAAAAAGTGCATTCGACGATTTAAAAAATTATTAAAAATCAGCCCGCGCCGAAATTGGCTTCAAAATTTCAAAATGCACCCACAATTAACACATTTTTGACACCCAGTTACAACAATTGACATCTCGCAGCTGGAAACGAAATAGCAACACTCGGAATTTGAATTGTAAAAAAAAGTGCATTCGACGATTTGAAAAATTATTAAAAATCAGCCCGCGCCGAAATTGGCTTCAAAATTTCAAAATGCATCCGCAATTAACACATTTTTGACACCCAGGTACAACAATTGACATCTCGCAGCTGGAAACGAAATAGCAACACTCGGAATTTGAATTGTAAAAAAAAGTGCATTCGACGATTTGAAAAATTATTTTAAAATCAGCCCGCGCGGAAATTGGCTTCAAAATTTCAAAATGCACCCACAATTAACACATTTTTGACACCCAGTTACAACAATTGACATGTCGCAGCTGGAAACGAAATAGCAACACTCGGAACTTGAATTGTAAAAAAAGTGCATTCGACGATTTGAAAAATTATTAAAAATCAGCCCGCGCCGAAATTGGCTGCAAAGTTTCAAAATGCACCCACAATGAACACATTTTTGACACCCAGGTACAACAATTGACATTCCGCAGCTGGAAACGAAATAGCAACAGTCGGAACTTGAATTGTAAAAAAAGTGCATTCGACGATTTGAAAAATTATTAAAAATCAGCCCGCGCGGAAATTGGCTTCAAAATTTCAAAATGCACCCACAATTAACACATTTTTGACACCCAGGTACAACAATTGACATTTCGCAGCTGGAAACGAAATTACAACACTCGGAACTTGAATTGTAAAAAAAGTGCATTCGACGATTTAAAAAATTATTAAAAATCAGCCCGCGCCGAAATTGGCTTCAAAATTTCAAAATGCATCCGCAATTAACACATTTTTGACACCCAGGTACAACAATTGACATCTCGCAGCAGGAAACGAAATAGCAACACTCGGAACTTGAATTGTAAAAAAAGTGCATTCGACGATTTGAAAAATTATTAAAAATCAGCCCGCGCCGAAATTGGCTTCAAAATTTCAAAATGCACCCACAATTAACACATTTTTGACACCCAGGTACAACAATTGACATCTCGCAGCAGGAAACGAAATAGCAACACTCGGAACTTGAATTGTAAAAAAAGTGCATTCGACGATTTGAAAAATTATTAAAAATCAGCCCGCGCCGAAATTGGCTTCAAAATTTCAAAATGCATCCGCAATTAACACATTTTTGACACCCAGGTACAACAATTGACATTTCGCAGCTGGAAACGGAATAGCAACACTCGGAACTTGAATTGTAAAAAAAGTGCATTCGACGATTTGAAAAATTATTAAAAATCAGCCCGCGCGGAAATTGGCTTCAAAATTTCAAAATGCACCCACAATTAACACATTTTTGACACCCAGGTACAACAATTGACATTTCGCAGCTGGAAACGAAATTACAACACTCGGAACTTGAATTGTAAAAAAAGTGCATTCGACGATTTAAAAAATTATTAAAAATCAGCCCGCGCCGAAATTGGCTTCAAAATTTCAAAATGCATCCGCAATTAACACATTTTTGACACCCAGGTACAACAATTGACATCTCGCAGCAGGAAACGAAATAGCAACACTCGGAACTTGAATTGTAAAAAAAGTGCATTCGACGATTTGAAAAATTATTAAAAATCAGCCCGCGCCGAAATTGGCTTCAAAATTTCAAAATGCATCCGCAATTAACACATTTTTGACACCCAGGTACAACAATTGACATTTCGCAGCTGGAAACGGAATAGCAACACTCGGAACTTGAATTGTAAAAAAAGTGCATTCGACGATTTGAAAAATTATTAAAAATCAGCCCGCGCGGAAATTGGCTTCAAAATTTCAAAATGCACCCACAATTAACACATTTTTGACACCCAGGTACAACAATTGACATTTCGCAGCTGGAAACGAAATTACAACACTCGGAACTTGAATTGTAAAAAAAGTGCATTCGACGATTTAAAAAATTATTAAAAATCAGCCCGCGCCGAAATTGGCTTCAAAATTTCAAAATGCGCCCACAATGAACACATTTTTGACACCCAGTTACAACAATTGACATTTCGCAGCTGGAAACGAAATAGCAACACTCGGAACTTGAATTGTAAAAAAAAGTGCATTCGACGATTTGAAAAATTATTAAAAATAAGCCCGCGCCGAAATTGGCTTAAAAATTTCAAAATGCATCCGCAATTAACACATTTTTGACACCCAGTTACAACAATTGACATTCCGCAGCTGGAGACGAAATAGCAACACTCGGAACTTGAATTGTAAAAAAGTACATTCGACGATTTGAAAAATTATTAAAAATCAGCCCGCGCCGAAATTGGCTTCAAAATTTCAAAATGCATCAGCAATGAACACATTTTTGACACCCAGTTACAACAATTGACATTTCGCAACTGGAAACAAAATAGCAACACTCGGAACTTGAATTGTAAAAAAAGTGCATTCGGCGATTTGAAAAATTATTAAAAATCAGTCTACGCCGATTTTTTTTAACAAAAGTTCACTTTTTTCATTAAATCAACGAAATTTAAATTTTCAACGAAGGATGGCATGTACCAGCTGAATGCATATAATTAAAGCTATCTCAATCATCATTAAAAAAAATTAATAGCCGCTGTCAGTATGTTATCGTAATGACACAACAGAAGCTCCATATCAACTTTTTTTTTTGCTATTCACTAATAAACATTCCTACAGAGTTTCGACAGGTTCTTTCACTTATGCTAATCAGCAACGCCTCCGGTATACAACTCGCGTACTCGCACACACATCTCGGTGTCACTTTCATCCACGAAAGGAAGTAGCAAAAAAAAAAAATTGAACTCGAGACCATGACCTCATCTCGGCCGAGAACGGCTCAAAGTCGTAAAGAGATGTAATTATGCGGAAGGCCAATTTTGTGCGAATGCCATGGTATTCCGGTGGGTGGTTTGGTTATATACAAGACGTGTTAAGAATTCCGGTGTCATCTAATACGGTTATGTCTTCGTGGACAAAAGAGCGGACACGTAATTGCCGTCGGTGTGTGTGTGCGTGTATTTTAGACTTAGTCACGTGTGGATGTTCTTTATTGGTCTAAAGTATGATGCATAGAAGAAGAAAAAGCTAACGATCTTAACGCGTCACGTACCGGAGATTGTTATGAGGTGAATCACGGATTTGTTCCAAAATTAGTTCAACTATGACATTTCAGTTTCATTATTTAATTTCTTCAGTAAAGGAGTTTTCTTGCAGCTAGACAGCAAAGGTGGGGAAGATGGTAAATTAAAACCGTTTAAACGCAAAAGAAATTGAATTTAAGTTTACATTTTTTCAATGACAAAATATTATTCTTGAGCATAAAAAACTTAAGCTAACAATGTTTTAAACGTTTACATTACTAAAGTCAAAATAGTCTCTTGTTACCTTGTTAAATTTTAATGTCAATAAATTGTTTTTCAAACCCACCTTCGATTTTTATTTAGTAAAATGGCTGATAAGAAAAGTTTTCTGCAAATAACTTTTAATGCGTTAGGAATTGGAACGGGGTTGTTATTAGGAAAAATGTTTGTTTTTTAATTCCACATGGAATGACACAAAAATATACAGGGGCTCCAATTTAAAATAAGAAAAATAAAGTGCTTTAAAGTTTGAAATGTTTGACACTAAATTTTGGACACCCCGTATAATTCATATCGATCAAACTTGGTTAACGGGACCATCAGACCTTATTTAATAAGTACCTTGTATGATTTTATTAACGAGGCACTATTTCTATTTTTTATTCATTTTTTTAAAACAGCAGAGCAAAACTGATTTTTTTTAGTTTTAATTTTTTTTTGCCGATATCCCCGAATCGATTTCAATGAAATTATAGTGGTATGTAGGCAACCATAAAAGGTACCCAAAAAAGCAATAAAATACATAGCATGTAATTTAAAAAAATATACCATCATGACGTCACGCTTTTTTAGGACACCCTGTATAACCAAAAATATTTTCCTGAAATGCATCATAGGATACAAATATATTCTACAAAATATCGAAATCCTAACTTAATTAGTAAATGAGCTATAGAAGACGGGAATTGAGAAGCAGGGCCATGTATAATAACGTCGCGTGTATGCAACCTAATTTACACAATAAAGTTTCTACCTACCCAACCCAATGTACACATTAGCGTCGCGTATACTCAACCCAGTTTACACACTAAAGTTTATACCTATGCAACCCAATTTACACAAAACAGTTCCACTTTATTTTACTGCAGGTATTCATGTCGATAGATGATTTGTACAAACTGATTGGTTTATTTGCAAAAAAACTCTTTGTAATGTGATTTACAAAACACCTAAAGCATTAATTCTGGCGTGGCGTACAAATTAAGCGAGTTAAATTAGGCATAACCAATTAAAGGTCATACCCGCGGCCAGTCTACCCATAACGAAACGAAAAAAATCCTTCTCCTCCGTAAACCGCACTTCTTGCAAGTATTTAATGGCCGCAATTACTAATCGCAGCACTCCTGACCCGTGATTTATAGCTGGATGTGATTTTCCAACAGGACGACTCTATTAGAGATAGTGCCTTGCAATTTCGCGCGTATAAGGCGAGATTTATCGCCTGTTGATAAACATGCGGGAAATTTGTTTATGTGCCGTCGATTGGTGTTATTACACAAGCTTATCCGGAGAAATTGTAACGGCATCTTCATCGAAAAATAAAATTAATGATTCATAAAAATTCTTTGATTTATTAATATGAAAAATGGTGAAGTGGCCATCATGTTATTTTCTCCGACTTGATGGTATCATAGCCATTTATATTTACGCTTTCACAATTTATTTTCAATGTACATCGAGAGGATGATACTGACGTTTAAAACGTCAAAATTATGAAAGACGGAAAAATTACACTTCAAATTCAAAAATTCAGTTTACTCAAAAACCAAAGGGATTTCGAAAAAAACCTATTCTTTATAAGTTGTTCATTTTAGCATTCTCTGCAATTATTATGAACATAAATTTGCTGTAACTATTATCGTTTTATAATTATAAACTAAAAATTTAAAAAAAATAATAAATTTTTTTCTCGAATAAAAATGATTTTATGAAAAAAAATTTCAAGCAAAAGATGTTCATTTCTTTTATGCCTTCAATGTTTGTTTAAATGTTTTTGTGATATTTTTCATATTTAAGAAAATATTGGCAAAAAACAAAAAACGGTTAAGGTAAATGCCCACTTCCGGTTTACGAAATTTTACCAAAAGCTTTTCAGTTCTTTGGATTATCAAATAAGACGTATGTTCAAAGTTTCATATCAATTGCTTCATTAGTTTTTGAGATACAACGCGCACACAGACACATTTTTTTTCCAGAAATTGTTGAAATTTCATCTAGAGACCCCAAAACGAAAATTTTTTTTTGAAAAAGACATCCGATTACAATACTTCGTAACGGAGAAAATAAAAAATCCCAAAAAATTGGAATCTCCGGAATTTTGCACGCAAAATGCGCATCCACTCTTGAAGGCTAAAAAATTAAATCAAACAAAATTAAACCATCCGCAGATAACATCAGCGCACTTCCTATCGCAATTACCAACAATTTCACCATATTCTCAAGGTTTAAACTTCTTGAACCTGCCATTGAGGATGTTTACGCGATCGCGGAAAAACAACGACGTTTATTCGCGGTATCCGCGTTTTATTTTCAGGAAACATTTTGTCGGTCTTCTGATAATAATTGACCTCGATTTTATGCAGATAACACGCTCTACTCGTATCGTTCCATCCCGATAATTATCGTATTATCGGAACTTTGTTCTTTTATCAAATGGGCGAGGCGTGATGCCGTTTTCTTCGGAAAAATAAAACCGGTCTCGAGTTTGATTTATGTCGCTCGGTTAATGTCAATACCGGTGGTGCAGAATTGCACGCGGATCCTTCGAATCGGATAATAATGGTTTGTTTGTATTATGTTCATTTATCATCGCGGTGGAGGAGAATAATTCCAATAATTCATGATTTATTATTAGGTGTGACACGGTTTGTTATTCACAATTTTTATACGACAAATGGTGCATTAAATCAATTTCTTTTTAAGAATAACTCTTGAACGCATCACCAAATTTCGAAAATTCTTGCCGCAACATATTCTCCCAATCGTATAGATACAGATGCGCTTAAAAAAATAAATTCGACTTTCAATTGTTTTTCTATTTTTTGAGAATAACTCCTGAACGCATCTTCAGATTTTGAAAATTCTTGGTGGACAATGTTCTCCTAATCGAATAGATACCGATGCGCTCAAAAAAATAAATTCGACTTTCAATTGTTTTTCTATTTTTTGAAAATAACTCCTGAACGCATCTCCAGATTTTGAAAATTCTTGGTGGAAAATGTCCTCCTGATCGAATAGATGCCGATGCGCTCAAAAAAATAAATTCGACTTTCAATTGTTTTTCTATTTTTTGAGAATAACTCCTGAACGCATCTTCAAATTTTGAAAATTCTTGGTGGAAAATGTCCTCCTGATCGAATAGATGCCGATGCGCTCAAAAAATAAATTCGACTTTCAATTGTTTTTCGTCTTTTTGAGAATAACTCCTGAACGCATCTTCGGATTTTGAAAATTCTTGGTGGAAAATGTCCTCCTGATCGAATAGATACCGACGCGCTCAAAAAATAAAACTTGACTTTCAACTGTTTTTCGTCTTTTTGAGAATAACTTTTGAACGCATCTTCAGATTTTGAAAATTCTTAGCGCAAAATGTTCTCCTAATCGAATAGATACCCAAACGCACTAAATATTATTTTCGACTTTCAATTGTTTCACGTTTCTTTGAGAATAACTCTCGAACACATCACCGAATTTTGAAAATTCTCAGGGCAAAATGTTCTGCTAGTCTAATAGAAGCCGATGCGCTCAAAGAATAAAAAAATACTTTCAATTGTTTTTCGGTTGCTTGAGAATAATTGATAAAAGGATCTTCAGATTTTGAAAATTATTAGTGCAATATATTCTCCTACTCGAACAGATCCCGATGCGTTCAAAAAAATCAATTTTATTTTCAATTGTTTTGAGAATAAGTATTAAACGCATCATCGAATTTTGAAAATTCTTGGTGCAAAATATTCTCCTCATCGAATAGATGCCGACGCGCTCAAAAAATAAAACTTGACTTTCAATTGTTTTTCGGTTTTTTTTAGAATAACCTTGAACGCATCACCAAATTTTTTAACATTCTTGGCGCAAAATGTTGCAGCAATCGAATAGATGACGATGCGCTCAAAAAATTAAACTTGACGTTCAACTGTTGTTCGGTTTTTTGAGAATAACTGATGAACGAGTCTTCAGATTTTGAAAATTCTTGGTGCAAAATGTTCTCCAAATCAAACAAACACCGATGCGCTCAAAAAATAAATTTCACTTTCAATTGTTTCTCATTTTTTGGGAATAACTTTTGAAAGAGCCACCAAATTTTGAAAATTGTTAGTGAAAAATGTTGTACGAATAGAATAGTTACTGATACACGCAAAACATTTAATTCAACTTTCAATTGTTTCTTGTTTTTCGAGAATGACTCTTGAACGCACCACCAAATTTTGAAAATTCTTGCCGCAAAATGTTGTACTTATCGAATAGATGCCGATACGCTAAAAAAATTAAATTTGACTTTCAATTGTTTCACGTTTTGTGAGAATAACTCCTGAACGCATCACCAAATTTTGAAAATTGTTCCTGCAAAATGTTCTCCTAATCGAATAGATGCCGATGCACTCAAAAGATAAAACTTGACCTTCAATTGTTTTTCAGTTTTTTTGAGAATAACTCATAAACGCACCACCAAATTTTGAAAAATTTTGCTGCAAAATGTTGTACTACTCGAATATATACCGATATGCTAAAAAACATAAATTTGACTTTTAGTTGTTTCTCGTTTTTAGAGAATAACTCTTGAACGCTACACCAAATTTTGAAAATTCTTGCTATAAAATGTTCTCCTAATCGAATAGATGCCGATGCGCTCAAAAAAGAAAACTTTTGTTTTGTTTTATTTTTTTTAAGAATAACTCATGAACGCATTTTCAGATTTTGAAAACTCTCAGTGCAAAATGTTCTTCTGGTCAGATAGATATTGATACGCACAAAAAAATTAATTAAAATTAATTTTTTTCCCGTTTTGTGAGAATAACTTTTGAACGCATTACCGAATTTTGAAAATTCTTGCTGTAAAATGTTGTACTAATCGAATAGATACCGATACGCTAAAAAAATTAAATTTGTCTTTCAATTGTTTCACGTTTTGTGAGAATAACTCCTGAACGCATCACCAAATTTTGAAAATTCTTGCTGCAAAATGTTCGCCTAATCGAAAAGATACCGATACGCTCAAAAAATTAAATTTGACTTTTAATTGTTTCCCGTTTTTTGGGAATAACTCATGAACGCTACGCCAAATTTTGGAAATTCTTGGTGCAAAATGTTGTCCTAATCGAATAATAATAATATCATCATTTTCTCTGTACAAACTGGAGATGATTAAAAAAAAACATGAAATTGCAATTTGTCTTTTCTCTATTCGAATGTAAACAAACTGAAGATAATTTAAAAAAAAACATGAAATTGCAATTTAAATGTTAACGTTTTACGACACTGGTGCAATTAAGCTCTTGTTTAACTTCTAAGAAAATTAGATTCACGTAATTGATATCGATAGACATATACATAATATATTGATCGTTGACCAGCGTTTATTAAATCAAATTAATTGTCATTCAAGTCTTACAGCTTTTATTACGTCGGACCGTAATTGCTCCAACGCCTATTCCTATCTTACTCCTTAATTGTCACGTACCAAACATGAACAAGTCGGGGTCAATAACTGTTACATAAATTGCAAAAAAAAACTTCCTCGCCATGCACATTTTTTTTAACCTGCAAATCTGCAAATATTAGAATTAAGATGTTCACGTCTTAACCGAAATCCCAATTTTTAATAAACTATTGCCAAAATATATGTTTACAACAAGTTCACCAATTTTTTTAATACGTTATTTAATTTGTGAGCACGTGTTGCTCAAGCCGTTATACGTGTGATATTTGGCAGCTGCGCCTAGGCGTTTTTTTTTATTGCTAATTATCACTAATATACGTTAAAAAACTACACTAAATTTGTGTACACTTTTTTTATTAAATTTGTGAGCACGTGTTGCTCAAGCAGTTATACAAATCGTTAAAGTTTTTTTTTTTTAATAATCTACCCCCTCATCTGCAAACAATACTAAATGTGTGTACGTTTTTTTTTAAATTTATGAGCACATGCTGCTCAAGTCGTTATTCGTCTGACAATTGGGAGCCCCGCCTGGGCGATTTTTTAAATTGTTAATTATCACTAACATGCGTTTAAAAAAAGTTCACTAAATTTTTGTAGGCGAATTTTTAATTCGTGAGCACTTGTTGCTCAAGCCGTTATTCGTCTGACATTTGGCAGCTCCGCCTGGGCGATTTTTTAAATTGTTAATTATCACTAATACGCGTTTAAAAAAAAGTTCACTAAATTTTTGTACACGTATTTTGAATTTGTGAGCACCTGTTGCTCAAGTCGTTGCAAGTCTGACATCTGGGAGCTCCGCCTGGGCGATTTATTGTTAATTATCGTTAAAACATAATTCACACGCAGCTAACGCAATCCCGGCTCGGTTTTCTCTACAAGAATGCGAACAGTTCGTAGTTTGTAGTATTACATAAAACAGGATGTAAATTTTTAACCGACAATTCCAGAGCTAAACGTGTATGTTAATTCTTTTGAGATATATTTGTACCATTAATTAAATACATAAACTGTTTGCTCGATATAAAAGCCGCACGTCCTTTTCCATTGATGAAAAAATCTCAAAATAAATCGTTCGGTGTTTATTGTTATCAGAATTATTTCATGTTGTTTGTCGCTTCGGTGTTTCTTATTATTATTATTTCACATTGTTTGCGAAACAGAAACGTGCCATTTCATATTTATCACAAATTTACGAAAACCACTCTCTATTGTCGTAATCGTTGTTACGTAGGTATGAAACGCCAGGCGCTAAAATAAATATCAATGCCACTTGTTCGAGTTCTCGGTGATTACACTTTGCACATTTGCGTAATGTTTATGTTTTTGTACGTAAACGTCAAGTTTGTCATTATTTTTGTAACGGTCCGGCAAGGTTTTATGATAATTTTTTATTGGATATAGATTTTTTAAATATTTCATTATTACTAATCTTGACTTTTTTGTCATTTAATTTTAATTTTCGGCCAGCGCCATTTTTCTGTCTGCATTGGTAAAGTTTTATTTGGGATTTCTAAGGATACGTAGGATATAGTTATCAAGGTTAAACAGATGTTTTGATTAATAAAAAATATATAAACAATTGCCATCGACTTGAAACTTGTCAAAATTACTCAAAACGCATGCTAAATTGTGTTTTTGTGAAAATAACAAAAACTCAACTCCTACATTTGCAGACAACTTCAACCGAACAGAAAAATGAAAAATTTGAATAATTTTCGCAACGAGGTAAAAAAATATTAAAACAATTGCCATCGACTTGAAACTTGTTAAAATTACGCAAAACGCATGCTAAATTGCGTTTTTGTGAAAATAACGAAAACTCAACTCCTACATTTGCAGACAACTTCAACCGAACAGAGAAATGAAAAATTTGAATAATTTTCGCGACGAGATAAAAAATATTAAAACAATTGCCATCGACTTGCAACTTGTCAAAATTACTCAAAACGCATGCTAAATTGTGTTTTTGTGAAAATAACGAAAACTCAACTCTTACATTTGCAGACAACTTCAACCGAACAGAGAAATGAAAAATTTGAATAATTTTCGCGACGAGATAAAAAATATTAAAACAATTGCCATCGACTTGTAACTTGTCAAAATTACTCAAAACGCATACTAAATTGTGTTTTTGTGAAAATAACGAAAACTCAACTCCTACATTTGCAGACAACTTCAACCGAACAGAGAAATGAAAAATTTGAATAATTTTCGCGACGAGATAAAAAATATTAAAACAATTGCCATCGACTTGTAACTTGTCAAAATTACTCAAAACGCATGCTAAATTGTGTTTTTGTGAAAATAACGAAAACTCAACTCCTACATTTGCAGACAACTTCAACCGAACAGAGAAATGAAAAATTTGAATAATTTTCGCGACGAGATAAAAAATATTAAAACAATTGCCATCGACTTGTAACTTGTCAAAATTACTCAAAACGCATGCTAAATTGTGTTTTTGTGAAAATAACGAAAACTCAACTCCTACATTTGCAGACAACTTCAACCGAACAGAGAAATGAAAAATTTGAATAATTTTCGCGACGAGATTAAAAATATTAAAACAATTGCTATCGACTTGAAACTTGTTAAAATTACGCAAAACGCATGCTAAATTGCGTTTTTAGAAAAATAACGAAAACTCAACTCCTACATTTTCAGATAACTTCAACCGAACAGAAAAATGAAAAATTGGAATAATTTTCGCGACGAGATAAAAAATATTAAAACAATTGCCATCCACTTGAAACTTGGCAAAATTACTCAAAACGCATGCTAAATTGCGTTTTTAGAAAAATAACGAAAACTCAACTCCTACATTTTCAGATAACTTCAACCGAACAGAAAAATTAAAAATTTGAATAATTTTCGCGACGAGATAAAAAATATTAAAACAATTGCCATCGACTTGAAACTTGTCAAAATTACTCAAAACGCATGCTAAATTGCGTTTTTAGAAAAATAACGAAAACTCAACTCCTACATTTTCAGATAACTTCAACCGAACAGAAAAATGAAAAATTGGAATAATTTTCGCAACGAGATAAAAAAATATTAAAACAATTGCCATCGACTTGAAACTTGTTAAAATTACTCAAAACGCATGCTAAATTGCGTTTTTACGAAAATAACGAAAACTCAACTCCTACATTTTCAGATAACTTCAACCGAACAGAAAAATGAAAAATTGGAATAATTTTCGCAACGAGATAAAAAAATATTAAAACAATTGCCATCGACTTGAAACTTGTTAAAATTACTCAAAACGCATGCTAAATTGCGTTTTTACGAAAATAACGAAAACTCAACTCCTACATTTTCAGATAACTTCAACCGAACAGAAAAATGAAAAATTGGAATAATTTTCGCGGCGAGATAAAAAATATTAAAACAATTGCCATCGACTTGAAACTTGTTAAAATTACTCAAAACGCATGATAGATTGCGTTTTTGTGAAAATAACGAAAACTCAACTCCTACATTTTCAGATAACTTCACCCGAACTGAAAAATGAAAAATTTGAATAATCTTCGCGACGAGATAAAAAATATTAAAACAATTCCCATCGACTTGAAACTTGTTAAAATTACTCAAAATGCATGCTAAATTGCGTTTTTATGAAAATAACGAAAACAGTATCCCTATATTTTGATAATAAATAATTGAGTCATTGGAAACCTCCTTGACGCCGGTTGGGCCAAATTCGAGACGTGAAAATGCAACTACGCTGGAGTCAGCTACGGTGGCACCGGGTGAAGTTGTGGTCGTTGGATGTTCGTATTTACGGAGCATCCGAATTTCATACGCAAAAGAATTTCCATTTCACGGACCATCCGTAGAATTGAAATATCGAGGTACCTCATGATTACATCACGCAATAGTTATTTGTTCAACAAGGCAATAAAGTGACAGATTTACTGACTCGGCTGGAGGTTCACCGCCGAGCGAGCTTGCGAGCGTGGCCGTGGATCCAGAATTTAATGAGAAATCGTCAGGATTTTAACACAATCTAACCAATAATAAAAATCTTCCTTTGTCTTCCGAACAAATCAATATCTCGCCACGTCAGTCAAGCGAAACAATAGCTCGTACTCATGTGCTTAAGTAAGCAATTAAGTCCTAATGGATTTCGGGAGTAAATTACAGTCAATCGGCGGAACACGCGGATATCACAAAGTAATTTCTTAATTGGCGCGAGCGATCGTGTGCACGAATTTCGGATTTTTGGTTCCGTCAGGTGCCGGCTGTTCAGCTAATGATAATGCCGTGTTCTCCGCTCCGATGATTCGCGCCGACAACAAATAATTTCAATTGTTCAGATTCAATCTGGAAGCAGTAAATTGCACGTCTCGATCGATGCCAATAAATTCCTGTTCAGATGATGATAAATCATCCGAATTGCTTGGACGCACGCTATTCGGATTGTATCGTGTTTTCGTTGAAAGTGCGAAACTTTTCGATTTAATTAAAACGGTTGCTTTTAGGATGGCTACAGATGTAAACGTAAGAGAATACAATAATTTCATCAATGTTAAGCTGGTACATGTCCCGTATAAAATTGAAAAGTTCGGTGAAGTCTCAAGCTCTGAAAACTTTTTTTTTATGAATCAATAAAATAGGATAAACACAAAATTCGACTTTCAATTGTTTTCGGTTTCTTGATCTGCTGAACGGATGGCCAGATTTTGATAATTCTTAAAGCAACCAGATAAAGATTACATGAAAAAAACATATTGTTATTAAATCTTGAGTATTTTCTTTAAAATATTTACGTCAATGTTTCACACTAAAATTATGATTACAAACCCTCTATCAGGTTTCAATACCAATTTTTAAATTACAACCGGCACGCGAGTTTTTCTTCCCCTGTAATTTCCTGAAATTATATTTAATATGCACCCATTTAGACAACATCTGTCGCCGACCAATAAATTTCACATACACCGAGGGGAAAACTTTCGTCGCATGTCCCAGCAGTACCTACTTGTGACACATGACCAATTATTTGAACCACAATGCATAACTGAATCAGTTCAAGGGCAGTTATTTTAAAATCTTTCCGTTTATGTTTGTGGTCATTCCAAAAATACATTACATGTGTGAATATACACATTCAACTCGATGGTTCTAAATAAAGAATGGACACAGAGAGGTTTGTGTTACTCAATGAAAGTATGCAGTTTAGAACATAATGATGTAGAATTGTTTTTTTTTTAATTTAAAAATTAATATTGAAAGAACTTAAATAAACATAACACTCTTATTAGGTGGTATGACACACACGCAAAGATCCATTGATCAAATTATAGCTATAGGCAAACGTGACTTAAAGTGGCATGTCTGGTAATTATGAAGGGAGATCGAAGACTGAAGCAGTCGAAGCACGGTCTCAAGCAAAGCAACAAGAATTGCTGAAATATTATCTGCATCAATAAGGTTGTCCACGCATGTAAATATTATTTTTAGCCGGTAAAACGCGCACCACGACCGAGACATGATATTATCACGGTTCGGACTATACAAGAAATGTTTAAGCCTACATTATTTAATTGGAAAAGCTTCTAAAATACTTCAACGAAAAAAGTCATTTACCCTTTCAGACCGAAGATAAAATAAATGACATTCCTGAAAAACCATTTCCTGCCAACATCACACGATTGAAAAGCGGAACGACGGCGTTTTAATTACAACGACGTTTCAACCCTCCGACATTCAGAGGAAAAAAAAACTGTCTATTTCTAGTGTCGGCAGCACGCAACGTTTCAATTGATTATTTGTTGCAGTGTTTTCCTTTCCACCCTCTATTTCTCTTTGCTGTCTGACAAGACGGATGGAATTCGAAGCGCCACAAGAGGAAATCTGTATTTGACCTCGTGCTGTTGAAGTTGAAGTGCGAGTGACATATCGAGAAGGGTATCCAAATTTGTTAACGAAGAACAGCCATGCGGGTCATTGTTGTTGCATTGATGGTTATCCCATCAGATTTATTTAATTTAATCAGAATATCAGAAGAGTTTAAATTCTCTGCCCACTTTAATTCTTGCAAAAATTGTGTTTTAAAAATTTTCTGTAAAAAATTCAGAAGATGCTGAAGTTGAACTCAAATTTCCAAAAAAACTAGCTAGTCAAGTGCTTGTATGTTCTACAGATTATAAAATTTTGGACCATGTATTTTGATTATGTCTAGTAAATTTGTAATTTATACTTCAATTATTGCAAAAATCAAGTTTAAAAATTTTCCTTCATAATATTTTGGCGATTGATCTCAAATTTCCGGAATAACCAGTGGATCAAGTACTTTTGTTTATTACAGATTATAAAATTTTGCTTTAACTCCTACAAAAATCACTAAAGTTTCAAGTTTTTAACAATTGTTTTTGTATATTTTTTTAACGCTCGAGAAATTCGCAATTTTTCATTTATAAAAACTTCAGTTCTCTTGCGATTATTTCGAAATCTAGAGAAAAATGTTTGCAGATTTGAACTTAATCTTGAAGCAGAAGTAATTTTGAGTAAATTTGGAAAGTTTCAAGTTTCTAACAATTCTTTTTGTATTTTTTTAACGCTCGAGAAATTCGCAAATTTTCATTTATAAAAACTTTCGTTCTCTTGCGATTATTTTGAAATTTAGAGAAAAATGTTTGCAGATTTTAACTTTAATCTTAAAGCAGAAGTAATTTTGAGTAAATTTGGAAAGTTTTTAATTTTTAAGAATTGTTTTTGTATACTTTTTTAACGCTAGAGAAATTCGCAATTTTTGTTTTATAAAAACTTTAGTTCTCTTGCGATTATTTTGAAATCTGGAGAAAAATATTTGCAGATTTAAACTTAATCTTAAAGCAGAAGTAATTTTGAGTAAATTTGGAAAGTTTCAAGTTTTTAACATTTGTTTTTGTATTTTTTTAACGCTCGAGAAATTCGCAATTCTTCATTTATAAAAACTTCAGTTCTCTTGCGATTATTTTGAAATCTAGAGAAAAACGTTTGCAGATTTTAACTTAATCTTAAAGCAGAAGTAATTTTGAGTAAATTTGGAAAGTTTCAAGTTTTTAACAATAGTTTTTGTATATTTTTTTAACGCTCGAGAAATTCGCAATTTTTAATTTATAAAAACTTTAGTTCCTTGCGATTATTTTTTTTACAGATTTTAACTTAATCCTAAAGCAGAAGTAATTTTGAGTAAATTTGGAAAGTTTAAAGTTTCTAACAATTGTTTTTGTATACTTTTTTAACGCTCGAGAAATTCGCAATTTTTAATTTGTAAAAACTTTATTTCTCTTGCGATTATTTTAAAATCTGGAGGAAAATGTTTGCAGATTTTAACTTAATCTTAAAGCAGAAGTAATTTTGAGTCAATTTAGAAAGTTTCAAGTTTTTAACAATTGTTTTTGTATATTTTTTTAACGCTCGAGGAAATCGCAATTTTTCATTTATAAAAACTTTATTTCTCTTGCGATTATTTTGAAATCTAGAGAAAAATGTTTGCAGATTTGAACTTGATCTTAAAGCAGAAGTAATTTTGAGTAAATTTGGAAAGTTTCAAGTTTTTAACAATTGTTTCTGTATATTTTTTTAACGCTCGAGAAATTCGCAATTTTTCATTTATAAAAACTTCAGTTCTCTTGCGATTATCTTGAAATCTGGTAAAAAATGTTTGGAGATTTGAACTTAATCTTAAAGCAGAGGTAATTTTGAGTAAATTTGGAAAGTTTCAAGTTTCTAACAATTGTTTTTATATTTTTTTTAAAGCTCGAGAAATTCGCAATTTTTCATTTATAAAAACTTTAGTTCTCTTGCGATTATTTTAAAATCTGGAGGAAAATGTTTGCAAATTTTAACTTAATCCTAAAGCAGAGGTAATTTTGAGTAAATTTGGAAAGTTTCAAGTTTTTAACAATTGTTTTTGTATATTTTTTTAACGCATGAGAAATTCGCAATTTTTGATTTATAAAAACTTTCGTTCTCTTGCGATTATTTTGAAATCTGGAGGAAAATGTTTGCAGATTTGAACTTGATCTTAAAGCAGAAGTAATTCTGAGTAAATTTGGAAAGTTTCAAGTTTTTAACAATTGTTTTGTATATTTTTTTAACGCTCGAGAAATTCGCAATTTTTCATTTATAAAAACTTTAGTTCTCTTGCGATTATTTTAAAATCTGGAGGAAAATGTTTGCAGATTTTAACTTAATCTTAAAGCAGAGGTAATTTTGAGTAAATTTGGAAAGTTTCAAGTTTCTAACAATTGTTTTGTATATTTTTTTAACGCTCGAGAAATTCGCAATTTTTCATTTTTAAAAACTTCAGTTCTCTTGCGATTATTTTAAAATCTGGAGAAAAATGTTTGCAGATTTTAACTGAATTTTAAAGCAGAAGCAATTTTGAGTAAATTTGGAAAGTTTCAAATTTTTAACAATTGTTTTTGTATACTTTTTTAACGCTCGAGAAATTCGCAATTTTTCATTTTTAAAAACTTCAGTTCTCTTGCGATTATTTTAAAATCTGGAGAAAAATTTTTGCAGATTTTAACTTAATCTTAAAGCAAAAGTAATTTTGAGTAAATTTGGAAAGTTTCAAGTTTCTAACAATTGTTTTGTATATTTTTTTAACGCTCGAGAAATTCGCAATTTTTCATTTTTAAAAACTTCAGTTCTCTTGCGATTATTTTAAAATCTGGAGAAAAATGTTTGCAGATTTTAACTTAATCTTAAAGCAGAAGTAATTTTGAGTAAATTTGGAAAGTTTCAAATTTTTAACAATTGTTTTTGTATACTTTTTTAACGCTCGAGAAATTCGCAATTTTTCATTTTTAAAAACTTCAGTTCTCTTGCGATTATTTTAAAATCTGGAGAAAAATTTTGCAGATTTTAACTTAATCCTAAAGCAGAAGTAATTTTGAGTAAATTTGGAAAGTTTAAAGTTTCTAACAATTGTTTTGTATATTTTTTTAAACGCTCAAGAAATTCGTAATTTTTCATTTTTAAAAACTTCAGTTCTCTTACGATTATTTTGATATCTGGAGAAAATGTTTGCAGATTTTAACTAAAACTTAAAGCAGAAGTAATTTTGAGTAAATTTGGAAAGTTTCAAGTTTCTAACAATTGTTTTGATATTTTTTTTAATGCTCGAGAAATTCGCAATTTTTCATTTATAAAAACTTCAATTCTCATGCGATTATTTTGAAATCTTGAGAAAAATGTTTGCAGATTTTAACTTAATCTTAAAGCAGAAATAATTTTGAGTAAATTTGGAAAGTTATGTCATTACCACGTCAGTAGTGACTACTTTACTGGCCTGTTTTATATTTGAAGGGGAAACACCCTCATTAAGGGCCATGACCGCAACCCTTGTTTATGTCTACAAAGAACATGCGATGTAAAGGTCGTGACATGCAAAGTCGCCGATCCATTTACTCATATCCGTTTCTTATATAAAATTGCTGCTCTATAGGTATACAATTATTAAGTAAGAAGTGTTACATATATTTTTATTTATTTGTTTTTTAAAGTAAATTTTTAATGTTCTACCAATTAATTCATTGCAAATGTATAATTGACTCTTTATTGACCTGTGTAAAACTTTATCGTTACTTATCTCTAGGAATGGGTGATGTTTCACTGGTATTGAAAGTTCACCCTTTAATTTTTTACGGATGACATTTAAATTTCGCAGTCATTTCAATGTCAAATTTGGATGCAAATTAAATTCCAAATATTTGTAGGTCACACACACACTTCTTTTGTGCTTTTGAACTCGACCGCATAACAACCTTGATTGCGTAACAATTGGAAATCATTAGACCGGCGAAAATTTGGGAAATAAAAGTTCACGATGTAATCGTTTCAACGAAAAAAAAAAAGGCAACGGGAAATGTCAATAACGTGGAATCGCAGTTGGACATAAGTGCAGATACATGTACGGGGTATGTAAATTATAATACGGTGTGGATAAATCAGAAATTTAATTTTTTTCTGTCACTACTTTTTTTCGATTCGCTTTCCTTTTCTCAGATATATTGATTTTTTAAAATCTTTTTCTGGATCTATCGCTAACTTCACACCTGTGAAAACCAGTTAAACACACATATTTGGAATTGGCTTTGTTTTTGTAGTTTTATGAAGATGGAACAGTATATTAACTTCACACCAGTGAAAACCGGTTAAAAATTTGTTTTTTCCAAATATTTACAATTCACTTTGTTTTAATATCCTTACGAAGATGGAGCAGGAAATTAGACAATTACAACATATCAATTCACCGAAAATAATGACGGGTCATTTGAAAATATAATCGTCGGTGTATTTATTTATAAAAAAGGCTCGTTACGTTAAATTATTGTGTCAGTGCACGCGAAGGACTTTACGTTAATTAAAATGAGGCGAAATTATGATAATATTTTAATTAATATCTGCATGAGTTCCCGATATAATTGCATATTTTATGATAAATAAATAATCTTGAAAAAAAACTGACAGGAGTACATGAATATAATTACAAGCTCTGCTTGCAATTACTGCCCAGATAAGTTATGTCTTCATTCTGCGGATGCTTAATCGATTAATTTATGTTGGGGAATATATTACAATGTATTTCGCTTAAATAATTTTAAAGCAGGAAACTTTTTGTAATTTTCAACATTGAGTATAATCGAGTTAATCGATAAATGGTGTATCTGGTAACAAAAGACAATTTTGAGTAATTTCCAACGTTTGTGTATAGTCGGGTTTATCGATAAATGGTGTATCTGGTAACAAAAGACAATTTTAAAATTACTAAATCAATACAATTTGTTTTATAACTCCTCTGTGAACAAATTAAAAATGCAAGTAATTATTACTGTCGCGTGATTTGGCACAAAGTTTAAGTGTGTTTTTTTTTAATGTTTTATAATTGTTATCAGCAAATATGTGCACATATTAAAAACCCATCATTGATGAAATCAAAATCTATAAATACTTTAATTACACATTTAATTGCTCGTTGCAAAATTGATTTCGTTATGACTCAGACTGCATGCACAAATCGTGCCGACAAATTGTGAAAATAACAATATTTTTTGTTTTGTTTGGATTGTTACATCCTCTTACAAAATTGGAATATTAATAATTGCAAAAAAAAACTATATATCATTCTTCTACGATATATAACCTCGACCCAATTTTTTCTTGCAATATATACAATCGTCCCAATTTTTTCCATGTTCGAGATATCAATATTCACCACATCTAAAGGTTGTACCAACAACCAGAATATAAATAATGGATAAATCGTCTGTTATTTTCTTCACGAGTAAAAAAACATTTTTGTTAATAATATTACTTAAATTAGAACGAGAAAAGTATCGTATTTCTCATTTTATTTAAAACAAAACATACGAGGTCTGTCTTAAAAATTTCTGTTTTAAACAAAAAAAAACACGTTGTGAAGGCAGGAATTTCATCCTCTGGCGACATTGACGAATTTAAATTTACATTTTTACCATTTTAACAAAAGATTAATCCTACCTGCTATTCGTAAAACCGCTCTGTCGGCGCTATCCAAAGCGAGAACGGACAGAGGCTGTTCCCTGGTCCATTCCTGCAGCGTTGGGTCGTTGTCGAACTCCATCCTTCTTCACTGTCTCATCTGCAACGACGAGAAAATAATCTCGGTTAATCTGGCATTGTACAACTTGTGCAACAGCACATGTTACACGAGATTAATTCAGGGATACGGACATGAATGATGGTAACGCCGCGCTGGAAGCTTGATTCTGTAATTTTTTTCGTGTCATCTTTTAAATTTAAACACTTGTAACTGGATAGTTAAGCTCGCGTATAAGAAATGACACGTGCTCGTAACCAGAACTGGAATCCCAACTTCAAAATTACAATAAACTCGATTCTCGTGCGATTCTAGCAAAATCTAGATGAGGAACATTTCCAGATTTTAACTGAATTGTAAAGAATAAACAATTTTGAGTAAATTTGGAAAGTTTCGCGTGTGTTGCAATTATTTTTAAAATTTTGTTATCGCTCGTGAAAATGACAAATTTTAAAATTACAATAAATTCGATTCTCGTGCGATTCTAGCAAAATCTAGATGAGGAACATTTCCAGATTTTAACTGAATTATAAAGAATAAACAATTTTGAGTAAATTTGGAAAGTTTCGCGTGTGTTGCAATTATTTTTAAAATTTTGTTATCGCTCGTGAAAATGACAAACTTTAAAATTACAATAAATTCGATTCTCGTGCGATTCTAGCAAAATCTAGATGAGGAACATTTCTAGATTTTAACTGAATTATAAAGAATAAACAATTTTGAGTAAATTTGGAAAGTTTCGCGTGTGTTGCAATTATTTTTATATTTTTTTATCGCTCGTGAAAATGACAAACTTTAAAATTACAATAAACTCGATTCTCGTGCGATTCTAGCAAAATCTAGATGAGGAAAATTTCCAGATTTTAACTGAATTATAAAGAATAAGCAATTTTGAGTAAATTTGGAAAGTTTCGCGTGTGTTGCAATTGTTTTTATATTTTTTTATCGCTCGTGAAAATGACAAACTTTAAAATTACAATAAACTCGATTCTCGTGCGATTCTAGCAAAATCTAGATGAGGAAAATTTCCAGATTTTAACTGAATTATAAAGAATAAGCAATTTTGAGTAAATTTGGAAAGTTTCGCGTGTGTTGCAATTATTTTTATATTTTTTATTCGCTCGTGAAAATGACAAACTTAAAAATTACAACTCGATTCTCGTGCGATTCTAGCTAAATATAAATGAGGGACATTTCTAAATTGCCTTAAACCTTTAATTTCGATTTAACACAATTTATTTGTTTTCTCAATTTGAATCACTTTTTAAAAAAGTTGTGATTTTTCAAAATTAAAAATCGAAGATAACAAAAACTTGGGCGATGTTTAAAAAGACAGAACAAATATACAGGGTGCTCAGAAAATTCCGAGAACTTGCCAATTCACAGATGTATCATTGATTTAACACAATTCATTTGTTTTTTCAATTTGAATCACTTTTTGAGAAAGTTGTGATTTTTCAAAATTAAAGATGCAAAAACATCAAAACTCGATTGAGGTTTCCGCAATGTAGAAAAATATACCGGGTGCACAGAAAACTCCGAGAACTTTACAGTTTGCAGATGTATCCTTTATTTAACACAATTAATTTTCTATTTTAGTTGGAATCACATTGTAAGAAAGTTGACAGTTTTTTAAAAATTAGAGATACGTAAATACGAATTCTAGATTTAGAAACGTAGAAAAATGTACAGGATATTAGAAAATTCAACAGGTGTATCAACTCAATTGTTTCTTCAATTCGAATCCCTTTTTAAGAACGTTGTGATTTTTTTAAATTAATGATATAAATACAAAAACTTGGGTGAGGTTTAAAATATATTCAGAGTACTCAAAAATTTTATGGCAGTTGTTTTTTTGCTTAAATCAAAGTATATTATCTCTTTTAAGAATTTTGAGCTTCTAAGGATAATTCCTTAAGTGATTGTATTTTTAACAATTTTTCCAATAATTGAATGCAATTTTAGTTTTTTCAATAGAAAGTTTGGAGCGTTGCTGTTTTGTGTCCACCCAAGATATGGCATTTGTTTTAATGGAAAATCAAAGATGCATTATTTATTAATGCATCTTGAGCTTTTTTAAGGAATTTCCTTGATTGTTATATTTTTTACAATTTTTCAAATCGTTGAATGCAATTTTCAATTTTCCAATGAAAGTTTGGAGCGTTGCTGTTTTGTTTCCACCCAAGATATGGCAATTGTTTTAATGAAAAATCAAAGATGCATTGTTTATTAATGGATCTTGAGCTTTTTGGAGAAATTTCCTTGATTATTATATTTTTTACAATTTTTCAAATCGTTGAATGCAGTTTTCAATTTTCCAATGAAAGTTTGGCGCGTTGCTGTTTAGTTTCCACCTAAGATATGGCAATTGTTTTAATGAAAAATCAAAGATGCATTGTTTATTAATGGATCTTGAGCTTTTTGGAGAAATTTCCTTGATTGTTATATTTTTTACAAATTTTCAAATCGTTGAATGCAGTTTTCAATTTTCCAATGAAAGTTTGGAGCGTTGCTGTTTTGTTTCCACCTAAGATATGGCAATTGTTTTAATGAAAAATCAAAGATGCATTGTTTATTAATGGATCTTGAGCTTTTTTAAGAAATTTCCTTGATTTTTATATTTTTTACAATTTTTCAAATCGTTGAATGCAATTTTCAATTTTCCAATGAAAGTTTGGAGCGTTGCTGTTTTGTTTCCACCTAAGATATGGCAATTGTTTTAATGAAAAATCAAAGATGCATTGTTTATTAATGTATCTTGAGCTTTTTGGAGAAATTTCCTTGATTGTTATATTTTTTACAAATTTTCAAATCGTTGAATGCAGTTTTCAATTTTCCAATCAAAGTTTGGAGCGTTGCTGTTTTGTTTCCACCCAAGATATGGCAATTGTTTTAATGAAAAATCAAATATGCATTGTTTATTAATAGATCTTGAGCTTTTTTAAGAAACTTCCTCGATTATTATATTTTTTACAATTTTTCAAATCGTTGAATGCAGTTTTCAATTTTCCAATGAAAGTTTGGAGCGTTGCTGTTTTGTTTCCACCTAAGATATGGCAATTGTTTTAATGAAAAATCAAATATGCATTGTTTATTAATAGATCTTGAGCTTTTTTAAGAAACTTCCTCGATTATTATATTTTTTACAATTTTTCAAATCGTTGAATGCAGTTTTCAATTTTCCAATGAAAGTTTGGAGCGTTGCTGTTTTGTTTCCACCTAAGATATGGCAATTGTTTTAATGAAAAATCAAAGATGCATTGTTTATTAATGTATCTTGAGCTTTTTGGAGAAATTTCCTTGATTGTTATATTTTTTACAAATTTTCAAATCGTTGAATGCAGTTTTCAATTTTCCAATCAAAGTTTGGAGCGTTGCTGTTTTGTTTCCACCCAAGATATGGCAATTGTTTTAATGAAAAATCAAATATGCATTGTTTATTAATAGATCTTGAGCTTTTTGAAGAAACTTCCTCGATTGTTATATTTTTTACAATTTTTCAAATCGTTGAATGCAGTTTTCAATTTTCCAATGCAAGTTTGGAGCGTTGCTGTTTTGTTTCCACCTAAGATATGGCAATTGTTTTAATGAAAAATCAAAGATGCATTATTTATTAATGGATCTTAAGCTTTTTCAAGAAATTTCCTTCATTGTTATATTTTTTACAATTTTTCAAATCGTTGAATGCAATTTTTAATTTTGGAGCGTTGCTGTTTTGTTTCCACCTTTAGTCCGAAACCGGTCTGAAGTTTGGTTTAGTTGTTCAATTTCGGTAATACAGTCGCTAAGAAGATGAGAACAGATTAATATTATTACTCATACGTCGTTCCCAGTTGGAAATAAATTTCCCATCCCTACGAGACGATAAGGCGACGCCCGTCGTCGTCATCGGCGCCATTTTATCGTCGTTAATAAAATGGAAATTCATCCATAGACGAGGAGAGGTATTTTTGATGCAATAAATAGCAATTTTATGCGTTGTACCTTGAACGAACTGCTCGAAACAATTAATGCCCTCAACATTTACACACCATTCCGATATTTCATTCTAATGGATGTCGAGAAAGAAGGAAAAAAATACGGAAGTGGCAATTTACTGATATTTATTACCAACATAGAGAAGTCTGCTTAATGTAAAGGTGAAATGTGGAATTTTAGGAATTTTTGACTTTGCGCGTATTTCCACAACTTTACGCTCTGTTCATCCGAATTATCCCAAAATTTAGGGGTGGGGTGTTTGCGGCTTTTACAGGATCCTCATTTAGAAAGTATTTTGAGCAAATTTGGAAATTTTCAAGTCGATGGCAATTATTTTAGTATTTTTATTCTAACGCCCAAAATGAAAACAATTTCCACAACTTTACGCTCTGTTCATCCGAATTTCCCCAAAATTTAGGGGTGGGGTGTTTGTGGCTTTTACAGGATCCTCATTTAGAATGTATTTTGAGCAAATTTGGAAATTTTCAAGTCGATGGCAATTGTTTTAGTATTTTTATTCTAACGCCCAAAATGAAAACAATTTCCACAACTTTACGCTCTGTTCATCCGAATTTTTTCCAAAATTTAGGGGTGGGGTGTTTGTGGCTTTTACAGGATCCTCATTTAGAATGTATTTTGAGCAAATTTGGAAATTTTCAAGTCGATGGCAATTGTTTTAGTATTTTTATTCTAATGCCCAAAATGAAAACAATTTCCACAACTTTACGCTCTGTTCATCCGAATTTTCCCAAAATTTAGGGGTGGGGTGTTTGTGGCTTTTACAGGATCCTCATTTAGAATGTATTTTGAGCAAATTTGGAAATTTTCAAGTCGATGGCAATTGTTTTAGTATTTTTATTCTAACGCCCAAAATGAAAACAATTTCCACAACTTTACGCTCTGTTCATCCGAATTTCCCCAAAATTTAGGGGTGGGGTGTTTGTGGCTTTTACAGGATCCTCATTTAGAATGTATTTTGAGCAAATTTGGAAATTTTCAAGTCGATGGCAATTGTTTTAGTATTTTTATTCTAACGCCCAAAATGAAAACAATTTCCACAACTTTACGCTCTGTTCATCCGAATTTTCCCAAAATTTAGGGGTGGGGTATTTGTGGCTTCTACAGGATCCACATTTAGAATGTATTTTGAGCAAATTTGGAAATTTTCAAGTCGATGGCAATTGTTTTAGTATTTTTATTCTAACGCCCAAAATGAAAACAATTTCCACAACTTTACGCTCTGTTCATCCGAATTTTCCCAAAATTTAGGGGTGGGGTGTTTGTGGCTTTTACAGGATCCTCATTTAGAATGTATTTTGAGCAAATTTGGAAATTTTCAAGTCGATGGCAATTGTTTTAGTATTTTTATTTTAACGCCCAAAATGAAAACAATTCCCACAACTTTACGCTCTGTTCATCCGAATTTTCCCAAAATTTAGGGGTGGGGTGTTTGTGGCTTTTACAGGATCCACATTTAGAATGTATTTTGAGCAAATTTGGAAATTTTCAAGTCGATGGCAATTGTTTTAGTATTTTTATTCTAACGCCCAAAATGAAAACAATTTCCACAACTTTACGCTCTGTTCATCCGAATTTCCCCAAAATTTAGGGGTGGGGTGTTTGTGGCTTTTACAGGATCCTCATTTAGAATGTATTTTGAGCAAATTTGGAAATTTTCAAGTCGATGGCAATTGTTTTAGTATTTTTATTCTAACGCCCAAAATGAAAACAATTTCCACAACTTTACGCTCTGTTCATCCGAATTTTTTCCAAAATTTAGGGGTGGGGTGTTTGTGGCTTTTACAGGATCCACATTTAGAATGTATTTTGAGCAAATTTGGAAATTTTCAAGTCGATGGCAATTGTTTTAGTATTTTTATTCTAACGCCCAAAATGAAAACAATTTCCACAACTTTACGCTCTGTTCATCCGAATTTTCCCAAAATTTAGGGGTGGGGTGTTTGTGGCTTTTACAGGATCCACATTTAGAATGTATTTTGAGCAAATTTGGAAATTTTCAAGTCGATGGCAATTGTTTTAGTATTTTTATTCTAACGCCCAAAATGAAAACAATTTCCACAACTTTACGCTCTGTTCATCCGAATTTCCCCAAAATTTAGGGGTGGGGTGTTTGTGGCTTTTACAGGATCCTCATTTAGAATGTATTTTGAGCAAATTTGGAAATTTTCAAGTCGATGGCAATTGTTTTTGTATTTTTATTCTAACGCCCAAAATGAAAACAATTTCCACAACTTTACGCTCTGTTCATCCGAATTTTCCCAAAATTTAGGGGTGGGGTATTTGTGGCTTCTACAGGATCCACATTTAGAATGTATTTTGAGCAAATTTGGAAATTTTCAAGTCGATTGCAATTGTTTTAGTATTTTTATTTTAACGCCCAAAATGAAAACAATTTCCACAACTTTACGCTCTGTTCATCCGAATTTTCCCAAAATTTAGGGGTGGGGTGTTTGTGGCTTTTACAGGATCCTCATTTAAAATGTATTTTGAGCAAATTTGGAAATTTTCAAGTCGATGGCAATTGCTTTAGTATTTTTATTTTAACGCCCAAAATGAAAACAATTTCCACAACTTTACGCTCTGTTCATCCGAATTTTCCCCAAAATTTAGGGGTGGGGTGTTTGTGGCTTTTACAGGATCCACATTTAGAATGTATTTTGAGCAAATTTGGAAATTTTCAAGTCGATGGCAATTGTTTTAGTATTTTTATTTAACGCCCAAAATGAAAACAATTTCCACAACTTTACGCTCTGTTCATCCGAATTTTCCCAAAATTTAGGGGTGGGGTGTTTGTGGCTTTTACAGGATCCTCATTTAGAATGTATTTTGAGCAAATTTGGAAATTTTCAAGTCGATGGCAATTGTTTTAGTATTTTTATTTTAACGCCCAAAATGAAAACAATTTCCTCAACTTTACGCTCTGTTCATCCGAATTTTCCCCAAAATTTAGGGGTGGGGTGTTTGTGGCTTTTACAGGATCCACATTTAGAATGTATTTTGAGCAAATTTGGAAATTTTCAAGTCGATGGCAATTGTTTTAGTATTTTTATTTAACGCCCAAAATGAAAACAATTTCCACAACTTTACGCTCTGTTCATCCGAATTTTCCCAAAATTTAGGGGTGGGGTGTTTGTGGCTTTTACAGGATCCTCATTTAAAATGTATTTTGAGCAAATTTGGAAATTTTCAAGTCGATGGCAATTGCTTTAGTATTTTTATTTTAACGCCCAAAATGAAAACAATTTCCACAACTTTACGCTCTGTTCATCCGAATTTTCCCCAAAATTTAGGGGTGGGGTGTTTGTGGCTTTTACAGGATCCACATTTAGAATGTATTTTGAGCAAATTTGGAAATTTTCAAGTCGATGGCAATTGTTTTAGTATTTTTATTTTAACGCCCAAAATGAAAACAATTTCCACAACTTTACGCTCTGTTCATCCGAATTTTCCCAAAATTTAGGGGTGGGGTGTTTGTGGCTTTTACAGGATCCTCATTTAGAATGTATTTTGAGCAAATTTGGAAATTTTCAAGTCGATGGCAATTGTTTTAGTATTTTTATTTTAACGCCCAAAATGAAAACAATTTCCACAACTTTACGCTCTGTTCATCCGAATTTTCCCCAAAATTTAGGGGTGGGGTGTTTGTGGCTTTTACAGGATCCACATTTAGAATGTATTTTGAGCAAATTTGGAAATTTTCAAGTCTATGGGAATTGTTTTAGTATTTTTATTTTAACGCCCAAAATGAAAACAATTTCCACAACTTTACGCTCTGTTCATCCGAATTTTCCCAAAATTTAGGGGTGGGGTGTTTGTGGCTTTTACAGGATCCACATTTAGAATGTATTTTGAGCAAATTTGGAAATTTTCAAGTCGATGGCAATTGTTTTAGTATTTTTATTTTAACGCCCAAAATGAAAACAATTTCCACAACTTTACGCTCTGTTCATCCGAATTTTCCCAAAATTTAGGGGTGGGGTGTTTGTGGCTTTTACAGGATCCACATTTAGAATGTATTTTGAGCAAATTTGGAAATTTTCAAGTCGATGGCAATTGTTTTAGTATTTTTATTTAACGCCCAAAATGAAAACAATTTCCACAACTTTACGCTCTGTTCATCCGAATTTTTCCCAAAATTTAGGGGAGGGATGTTTGTGGGTTTTACAGGATCCTCATTTAGAATGTATTTTGAGCAAATTTGGAAATTTTCAAGTCGATGGCAATTGTTTTAGTATTTTTATTTTAACGCCCAAAATGAAAACAATTTCCACAACTTTACGCTCTGTTCATCCGAATTTTCTCAAAATTTAGGGGTGGGGTGTTTGTGGCTTTTACAGGATCCTCATTTAGAATGTATTTTGAGCAAATTTGGAAATTTTCAAGTCGATGGCAATTGTTTTAGTATTTTTATTTTAACGCCCAAAATGAAAACAATTTCCACAACTTTACGCTCTGTTCATCCGAATTTTCCCCAAAATTTAGGGGTGGGGTGTTTGTGGCTTTTACAGGATCCTCATTTAGAATGTATTTTGAGCAAATTTGGAAATTTTCAAGTCGATGGCAATTGCTTTAGTATTTTTATTTTAACGCCCAAAATGAAAACAATTTCCACAACTTTACGCTCTGTTCATCCGAATTTTTCCCAAAATTTAGGGGTGGGGTGTTTGTGGCTTTTACAGGATCCTCATTTAGAATGTATTTTGAGCAAATTTGGAAATTTTCAAGTCGATGGCAATTGCTTTAGTATTTTTATTTTAACGCTCAAAATGAAAACAATTTCCACAACTTTACGCTCTGTTTATCCGAATTTTGCCAAAAATTAGGGATGGGATGTTTGTGGCTTTTACAGGATCCTCATTTAGAATGTATTTTGAGCCTCCCCATACATCCATCCATTAATACCACCAATAAATCAAAATAATTAGTTTAGGAATTCTTCAATAATTCGCCATAACTCGTTTTATTCCGCGAGACATAATTAATGTCCGCAAATTAAATTCCAATCGGTTTTATTATCCTACACGACGGTCTCGTATTTATAGATTGGTAGATTAAAGGCCGGAACCAATTAGGTGCAATTGCTAGAGCCTCGCCTCGCTCGACGAGAAGAGAGGCTCGAGGATTTTAACCTTTGCAAATGTTGTCGTTTTTAAAATTTAATCTAATTGATTGTACAGATTTAAATGATTAGGTGTCACACATTCATTTATTTGCTGCTGCGATTTGTTACTTTCACTATAGTCCAAGCTGCAGCATCATTTACAAGAATTCCTAACACTTTACCGACGGGAAACGAGAATTCTCGTTTTTTTTTTCTTGTAGAAACCACTCATGGCATTCGCTTCCAAAGTTGCAAGTCCGTTCAGAAATGGTGTAATTTTGATTTCCCGCAAAAACAATTGATTTATTCCAGCTGGTTACAAAATGGCAACGCTCGAAATTCGCACTCGAAGGGAAAAAAGTGTCATTCGAGATTAGAAATGTTATAAAAAATTAACCACTCGTGGCATTCGCTTCCAAAGTTGTAACTCTGTGCAAAAATAGTGTAGTTTTGATTTCCCATAAAAAACAATTGGTTCATCCCAGCTGGTTACAAAATGGCAACGCTGGTAATTTGGAAGTCATGGCATTCGTTTAAGTTGCAGGTGAAATAGATTTACCTTCTAATTTTCGAATCGTTTGTATTTTTTATTCCCAGACAGGAAAAACCACACACAACACAATTGCGACTTAAGTCGAAGACAAACGGAACTCGACTGGACCACATGCGCACACAAAAGGTGCTACGATAGGCAAAAAGGCAGGATTTATCATTGTTTTCTGCGTTCGAGGTATCGAATGACACTTTTTGCAGGAATTAGTAAGCCGACGGCGCAGAATTTAATATAAACAAGAGACGTCCTGCGGTTGAATGTGCAAATCCCATAATTTAATTCTGAGCGGTTTCTTGTATTTCCGTCTGCGACTTTCATGGCATTATAATTGAATTAGATTGATTATATTACTTCAAAACTGCCAAACAACGAATAAATTCTTGTGAACGCAAGAGAATCTCTTCAATACAGAAAAGAAATTAATTTTGATTTTTTTTCTTTTTGGCCTGAGATTAATGTCCATGTAGGTAGTTTTAAGTTATATGGAAAGGACAAAAAAGTCATGGGTGGCTATGGAAACAAACACTAATTTTGTTTATTATTTCACACAAAATTATTTAACCTAACATATGTAAAAAAAAATTGATAAATCCAATAATAGGAGTCCGTAAGTAATTGGGTCTGTCAAATTTTGTTTTTACAAATGTTAGGTTAAATAATTTTGTGTGAAATAATAAACAAAATTCGTGTTTAATTTCACAGCCGCCCATTCAATAATTATTGGATACCTGTTAGTGTTTCAACATTAGATGCTGATGATAAATCAATATAACACTGACCTTTACAACAATACCATACGAGGCCGGTTCAATCAATTACCGTCGTAATGTAGCGAGTGAAAGCTTTTTTTTTCGATTAGATAGATCGATATCTGCGGTGCAAATTAGTAAACCAAATCGAGTTTCTCGGACTGTACGATTATATCATTCGGTCGTGATTTATAAATTGTCCGTTTAACTATCGCTAATTATACAGCAACACTTACAAAACATTTTTCGCCCGTCCAATTACGGTCGCAATATCTCGCATTGTCTCGAGAATGATATATAGTGTTGAAATTATTAGTGCCAATGTCAAATGACATGTGTAGTTGAGAATTGGTATTTCGTATATTGTTTACACGTTTAATTAATAATACGTAGATAATTTGAAGAAAAAAAAAACATTAAACCCGCAAACAAATGAAGAGCTTTATTATTGCACACATCCGAATGCTGTAACCAATTACACATCAAGTAGCAAGTGACTAAACGCCTTGTTTTTTTTTATCCAAAACCCACTTTATCGCAGGAAACGTTTAACAATTCCGACTATAAGCTTCTTCCGTGTTAAAATGTCTTATTGCGGAAAATAACCTGTCGGAAGATGTTACGTAACACGTGACACGTCCAATCCCGTTTCTCTAAAATTGGAAACTTAGCGCGCGATTTGCACGCGATTGTTTTTCGACTAATTAAGGATAATGAATATATTTGCATAAAAATTTATCGGTTTGGAATGTGTTTGAAATACAGGAGGACATAATGTAGGTTACTGGTGAATTTCAATTGGTAGCACAGTTGTAAAGTAAGTCATGGATATAAATAGACACGTTTCCCTTCCCGGTTATCATTACCTAATTAACCTTTGTTTAGAGTGTAATCAAAAATTGTAAGCAGGTTATAAAAAAAATAATTGAATTGGCGTGTGGGCGTACTTATACAACAGCGTATTTCAAGTTTAACTTTTTACGCTTTGTTTCAAAATTGCCAAAAAAGTTAAAACTATATTTTTCTCAGGTTATATAAACGTTTTAAAATTCCTACAACTTTTTATTTTGTTCGCAAGGGATCATCACGAAATCTAGGGATGGGGTGTTTGTAGATTTTTGCAGAAAAATAATTACGACTGCATTTTGAGGAAATTTGAAAAGTTCCAAGTCGATGGCAATTATTTTTGTATTTTTTTCAGGCCATATAAGTATAAAGTATATAAACCCTTATATGAAATTTTTATGAAAATTCTTAAATAATTCAAGAAATATACCATTAAAATTTCAACCCCCTCCGAGTACCCCTTTAAAAAAGGGTTGCCAACCCGTCAAAAAAAATTTTACAATTTTTATTTTTTTCCTGAAAGCCGAAAACGTCCTCTAGGGGCCCGTGAAGTTCGCAATTTTCTATCTCACCCAGTACTCCCGGGGTGAATTTTTGAAAATCGATCTTTCGCGATGCAGAGGTTCACGCCAAAACTTTCACACCTCTGGATTTTTGAGTTGGAAAACTGGGACCAGGCTCAAAAAATCCCCAATGAATTGGGACACAAAGGTTACTATAGAACATTGAGGTGCAACCTGCGGTTGCAATCCCTCAGCCATTTTTCTAAAAAATCACATTTCGGTCGCTTTCGGAAGAAAGGGAGCGCTTGCCCTTACGATTACGAGTTTAATTTTCATAGAGTTTTGTAGAACCAGCTCCCCTCTACATTTTATGTCTGTTACGAATTTTCGATATCTCCAACCCCTGAAGAGTTATTCAAAGAAAACCACCCCCGATTTCAAGAAAAAAAAATCCAGAGCGGCCATTTTTAACGCGACACGAAAAATTTCAACGGCGCGCCATTCGGAATTTTATTTTGCGTCGAAAAGGTAAGGGCTATATTTTTCGTGGGGCGCACCGTTTACGATCTACGGCCCAGGGACGTGTTTTTTCCTATTCAAATTGAAGAGCTGAATTTGGTAAAGGGCACAACCAGCTTTCATCTCTATTTTTTACGCTCCATTTGCAGCTCCTGAGTTCGTATTTCTTTTTTTTAAGGACTTTTTTTTTCTTTTTCAAGTCGAAAAGCTTAAACTTTTAGAAATCGCAGAGGATACAACTGGCTTTCAAAAAAATTAAAATCAAAATAAAAAATAAAAAATGTTTAATGAAAAATGCAAAATGAAAACTGTTAAATGCAGGACCGTCTTCTCTACAATTTACAGTAATTCGTTATTTTTTAGCTCGACATTCTTGAAACTTCTCAGCGGGGGTGGAAAACGGAAAAATTTAATTAAACTCAAAAGTCATATTTTGTAATAACTATTGAAACTAAATCGAAAACATATACAAAATTCTTATTATATATAAATTATATTAAAATCTAAAACACCAATGGAACTGGAAATTTTTATCAGGTGCGAGCCGCCTAATCACCTGACCTTTGCGCCGGAGACAAGTCGCGTCCTGTGGTGGAGACGCATTATTTCTTCACCTGTTATCAGTGCGAATCGATGATTCATCAACACCGGTTCGTTCCAAATTAAATCTCTTTCCGATCATTGAAATTAATTCGGCAGTTCGTCTTCCACCGAGCGAGTGTTCAGTGATGTTTTAGTGTGCAGAATATTGAAAATTGGATTTTGGTTATGAAGATAGTTCCGACTGTTGGTTTTAGTGTGCAGAATATTGAGAATTGGATTTGAATCATTAGTTGTGGAGATCGTTCAGGCTATTGGTAAGTGATTAAATGAAATTAATTAAACTTATTATTGTGAATTTTTCAATGCAATTTAATAATATCTCTCGACACAAATAACGATGATTGGAGTGACCATCAGGTCAATAGCTCATTTACAAATGATACAGAATGTTATATCTAATCTTATACAGGATGTTGAATTGCAAAGCGGGCTATAAGAATTTACATGTAACATTTGAAATCGGTTGATATTGCCTCCCCTAATTATTAGACAATATCGGTTTTCATATATTATTTTTAAAGCTTTTTAAGCTAAATGATTTGGTACCTTACTCAATGGTTTCTGCAGAGTGTTTATCGAGATATTTGCAAAAAACTTTATACTTGTTTTGAATTAAAAACAAAGGTTTGCCATGAAATAATAATGGCCGATATTTCATTTTGTTCTAAAAAGTGACAGTTGCTGTTGCGATTTACAATCGGCCGTGATTTCTACACAAGAAAAATAATTTTTAAATAAATGGTTTTACTCAGGTAATATTTAAGGTGTACGTGATTTGTTTAGTGTTAAATTTCCGGACAAGGCAATACCCAGCAAAAGTTCTATTCAATGAGTATTAAAAATAATGTAAGTAGACCGATATTATAAAATAATTAAGGGAGCCAATTGTAACACATTTCAAATTTAGAAATTAAAGTAGTGATTATTCATTCAACAGTAGCCTTCTCGAGAAATTCATAATCAAACAAATCACCTACACTTCTCAAATAGAATAGTACAGGCCGTTATAAATCGTAATGTGACATCTACCGTCACTTTTTGGAAGAAATTGAAATATCCGCCATTATGATTTCATTGTTTTTAATTCAAAATAATAGTCAAGTTTTTTGCAAATATCTCAGTGAATACTCTGCAGAAACTATTGAGTAAGGTACCAAATCATTCAGCATAAAAAGATTTAAAAATAATATACGACCGATGAGGTGAAATAAATAAGGGAGCCAATTTTAATACATTTCAAATTTTACATGTAAATCCCTATGTCCCGCTTTGCAATTCAACATTATGTTACAATAATGATAATGTGGCCACCATGAAACTTTCTCCGATTTAATGATAATAGAATTTTTTGTAATACTTGTCATGTTTGATGATATTTTTCAATTGCATTAGTCTTTGAAATGTCGAAATTTACACAAAATGCATTTCAAATTATATATCTAATTATATTAACGTAAAAAGTTGTAAACATCCATCCCACCCTTAATATCTGAGGTAATTGCGAATGAGTAGAGCTTAATAAAGGTCGGAAATCATATTTATTTTGGCGACTCAAAAAATATCATTTCAGAACTTTCCGAAATTACTTAACATTCATCGCGATTTCGTGAAATCGCCGAATTCAATTCATCACTAGATTCTGAGATAATTTCATGGGAAAATCTTGGTGGTTAAAAAAATACAAAAACAATTGCCATCGAGTTCAAATTTTCCAAACTTAATCCACATTCATTCGAGATGTTGATTCTGCAAACCACTAAATACATACGATCACTAGATTCGGAATAATGTCACGTGATCGGAGCGTGTTTTTTTTTAAATAATTTAAGGAAATTTTTAGAAAAAAATTGCAATCGGCTTTTAATAAATTTTCAATAATTACTCTAAACATTAATTCGGTGAAAAACTACATCACTAGATTTTTGAATAATTGCATGTGATCTAAGCGAACATTTGTGAAAAAGAAAGAATTATATTTCCTGAACTGAATTACATTTTTTATAGAATATTACGTCCATGATTTATATTTATTTCATTGTTTTTCGTTTAGATTAGACAATAAAAAAATTGAATTTTAAAAAATTCGCAACGTGCAAGAAAATTTGTGGATTTTCAAAAACCAACATTATTTCAAAAGAATGATGTTTCCTGAACTGGATTAAATTTTAATAGAATTTTTCCCGCATGCTTTATATGTTTTTTTCGTTTAGATTCGTTTGGATTAGACAATAAAAATTTTAAATTTAAAAAAAATCGCAAATTGCAAGTAAATTTGTGGATTTTTGAAAACCAACATTATTTTGAAAGAATGATGTTTTCTGAATTAAATTTTAATGGAATTTTACACTCATGCTTTATTATCACTTTAATTTTTTCATTTAAATTCGTTTAGATTAGACAATTAAAAATTAGAATTTTAAAAAAATTGTAACTTGCAAGAAAATTTGTGGATTTTTAATAACCAACATTATTTTGAAAAAATGGTGTTTTCTGAATTAAATTTTAATGGAAATTATCACGCATGATTTATTATTACTTTAATTTTTTCATTTAAATTCGTTTAGATTAGACAATTAAAAATTTGAATTTTAAAAAATTCGTAACTTGCAAGAAAATTTGTGGATTTTTAAAAACAAACATTATTTTGAAAGAATGATGTTTTCCGAACTGAATTAATTTTTTATAGAATTTTACCCGCATGATTTATATTTATTTAAATGTTTTTCATTTGGATTCGTTTATATTAGACAATTAGAACTTTTTAAACTTCGCAACTTGCGAGAAAATTTGTGGATTTTCAAAAACCAACATTATTTGTAAAGAATGGTGTTTCCTGAACTGAATTAAATTTTTGTAGAACTTTACCTGCACGATTTATATTTATTTTAATTTTTTTCGTTGTAAATTCAACAATTCAAAATAATTCGCTACTGATTACAAAATTCAAAATTGATTAAAAAAAAATCGCGTTCACTGCGTTGCATTCCAATTTTGTATATTGAATCTGGCGTTCAAATTGATTATAATTGTGTGTTAACATATTAAAACTAAAATTTAAAAAAAATACACAAAAATGAGCGATCTTTAAAAATCAAAATTGTTTCGAAAGAATGATGTTTTCTGAACTGAGTTCAGTTTTTGTAGAATCTCTATATTTCTTTTCATATATATTTTTTTTTGTTGTGGGTTCAACGTATCAAAACTGAAATTTAAAAAAATGCACAACTCGGAGGAATTTCAAAAACCAAAATTATTTCAACGGCAACTTTTGAGCTGAATTTTTTTTTTTAGAGTTTTATCCTTGCCTTTCATTCATCCTTCAAATTTGACTCAAAAATGAAAAATTCAAAAACAACACTCCACCGCACTGTTATTAAAATCTAAAACACCGAACTCGCACCGATAGAACTGGAAAATATTATCAGGTGCGATCCGCCTAATAATCATCTGACCTTTAAGTGTGCTTGATAGTTCTCAATTCCTTTTGATGTATCTATGAAGTACTATCAACTTTTAAAAAAGAGTTCTGTAGAATTGGACTGTCAAGAATTTTTTTGAAAAATGGGGTGCCAACTTGACACCGCACCCCAGCATTGTTATCGAATGGTTCTGAACTGGTTTTAAGATGTGTTTGGGTTAGTGCTATAGTTCCTGATACTTAAAAAAAAAGAGTTTTGTTGAATTTCCAGAGATAAAAAATTTGAAATTGTTCAAATTCATATTACTCACTTAATATTGGTTGAATCTAAATATTTCATAAGAACTATGGATAGAACTCACAAAGAACTACAGGAAACACCAATCAGAACTATCCGGAACTATCAAAAATATTTTTTTGAAAAAAGTCGCAAAGCAAAAAAAAAATATAGAGAGTTCTAGGAGTTCTGAGTTAATTTTCTATTTCTACTCATTGAGTACAATAATTCTTTCTTATAAACAAATTCGATACAATCACGATTTATAGCATTTTTAAATCAATTTAAAATTCGAAAATAGAAAATTTAATTTTGAAAATACCTATTTCCTGTCATTTAATCGCAATTTGCCATTAGAGTTTTCGTTAGAACTCCTTGAGTGCAACCCATAGGTTAAATCAGAACTGCCAGAACTATAAAAAAAAAGTCCGAAAAGAAAAAAAAATTGAGAAATTCTAATAATCTCTACCTACAGTTTACTCGAAAACTAGAGATTTCTAAAAAAAAATTCTTTATTAGTTGTTCATTTCAGTATTTTCTGTAATTATTATTAATACAAAATTGATGTAATTATTAACCAAAAAAACCAAACATTTTCAATCATTTTTTTAAACAAAAGATGTTCATTTCGTTATTGTCTTCAATGTTTGTTCAAATATTTTGGTGAAAATTTCTATGCTTAAAAAATCATCAAAATAAAAAACGGTTAAGATTTACGAAATTTTACCAAAAACTTGTACCAGTATACATATTGTACTCAACATTGCGTGTCCTAAATGTTCGAAGTTTTACAATTTTCCGTGGAGCGCGTTTTAAAAACGGGAGCGATTTAAATCTCTCATTGTTGTTGGCTTAACGATGAAATAATACGTTACGCGATTAGACCCAATTGAAAATTGCACGTAATTTTAAAACGCGGGGGGAACCAGCCCAACTGGTACTTTATTTCATTGCAACTGCATATCGCGATTGTTGCTGTATTAATGTATTAAGACATTACAAATTGGTCGAGATAAGAAAAAGGTGCATGGTGTTGAACCAAAGTATACACACCATCATACCGATTGATGTTATTGTAGTAAATCTTCTTGTAACTTTCTCTAAGTCAACTGATGCGTATATTCTCATGTTTGTATTTTTTTCTCTTTTACACAAACAAAGGTTATTGTGTAGTGAAACTTCTGCAACAATTAACGTTATCTTTGTTAGCGTAATAACAACGACGTAATTAATAAAGCAATTATTTTCAAGTAATCTATGAACGCTTTTTTATTTAGTGTTTCTTTGATGCAAGCATGTTGATCTAATTACCAACTTTCTCACCTCAGTTGTATATTAGGTAATTGTGCGGTAAATTTAACTAGATCAAATTTTTATTTTCTCCGTTTTTTTTACTTTCTCCGTTACGAAGTACGAGTATTGTGATCATGAAAATTTTTTCATTTTTTTTTAACTGAAATATCCGTGTCACCAGAGGAATTATTTCTAAATTCATCATCCTAGCTGAGATCAAAACGGCAACGCTGCAAACTTGAACTGAAGTAAAAAATACTGCTGGTGGCGATTTGAAAAATTGTAAAAAATTAATTTCCACCAGAATTAGCGCCAAAACTTCAAAATGCTTTCAAAATAAACCTGTTTCTCACATCCATCCTCAAAAATTGATATATCACAGCTATGAACAAAATGGCAACTCTACAAACTTGAATTGAAGTAAAAAAAACTGCACGCGGCGATTTGAAAAATTGTAAAAAATTAATTTCCATTAGAATTAGCTTCAAAACTTCATTTCTGTCATCCATCCTCAAAAATATGAGATAACCAAGAATTCAGTCCATTATTCAATTTGTCAAATTAAGCCTTTCTGAACAATCCATTCGACACTAACGAGAAGTTCAAACAAACGATCATAAATAATAACAATAACGATTTCCGCGGTTCGTAAATCGAAAGTGCAGAGTCACGTTATTATTATTGTTATTATTATTATTATATTTATTCGAGCAATAGAAAGGGAGTGAGTGCACATGCATGCACATCGACATTAATTGATTCCGTGCGTTGATTTACAAAGCAATGCAACAGATACACGAAAGCTGTCGTTAATTAGAGAACGTAAACATGGACAGTGAGCTTATTCATCGCGCACAGAACAACTACCGCAGGGTAGAGATATTGTGTAAATAAACCAATGACGAATGCCAGCTGGTTTTAATGTAAATATTCCGTTCAGAATGTTAAGGAGTTCAATTACTCATCAAATAAATAGCGCACTCGTTGAGAGATTTATTTGTTTCGTGTCGTTTTCAAAATGTTTTTGGCCTATATGCAATTATTTTATTTTAAAAAAGTATTAAAATTAATATTTTTTTATATAAAAAAAAAAAAAGTTTAATTAGCAGTACCTGCGTAGGAGGCAATTGCATATAATAACCTTTAAATATGGTAAAGCAAATGCGGGTCTATAATAATAAATTGTTAGCCAAACCCACACACACATGATATCCTGAAACTTTTACGCCATTTACAAACTACCGTGGTGCTATCAATTAAAATTGAATTATAATCTTCGGTATTTATGTTTGAAAATTAAAATCCATAAAGAGATATATGATTCGATTGAACTTTCTCGATGCTGCCTAAATACCAGTTATTTACGCAATTCACTGTAACTTGAAGATAAATGCAAATGCGTAATTCCAATAACTATGTTCACATTTTATTCCCGCCGCAGTAGGCTTTGTTAGGGTGACTAACAGTTTGGTTATGTCATTGCATTTTTTTGGTTATGTTTTGGCATTTTGTTTCATTGGAATTATAGGTTAATGAGATTCTTCAATCATTACTATCAAAAATACAATATGTCAATATAAGGATAAAAAACACACCGACTGCGGCAAAAATTAAATGTGAACTGAGTGTAGATGTTGTTGTGTAATGTATGTTTTTTTTTGGACTTTTAGCCAGCCGTTGTACCGAATTTCCGCGTACATGCAATTTTCATTCCGTCGAAATCGACGGCATGTGATTTGTAAAGTGAACACAATGGCGCTGGAACAATGGATGACTTTTTTTCGTGTTATTGCACATCCGGGGCTTTTTACGAATGAATGGGATACTTGTGATGATACAACCGCGTGATTTGTCGTTGATTAATGGTAATTTTTCCAGCTCCCATGTTAAAAAAAAGGTAGGCGATGTCTTGTCAAAATTTGACAGATTTAACTATACTTAGGGCCGGTATTTCAATGCCGTGGATTACGTAAGCTGCAGTTTATTTAATATTGCGTTAATTAAATAAAATACGTAAAGTGGTGAACTTTTTCCAAATTAAAATGAATCCAAATTAAAAAAAAAAATAAGTGTAAAGATGGGGTTGGAGTGAGAAAACACACTCTATGGTGAGTCCCTTCAATTATCACCCCACAACGTAAACGTATCGCCTAACCGAACAAACGATTATTACTTTCCTAAAAAATAACATAAGATGAGCATAACTGTTGCCAACTTAAAAAAGATAATGTTGTCTGGGCGTGAGATGGCGCTCCCTCTTTTAAAAAAATAACATAAGATGATCCATCTTTCACAAACATTCGCCTAATGTAACGGAACTACTGCCAACTTAAAATACGTTGTGTTGATTCGGCGAGAGATGGCGCTACTAAGCGCAGGGTTATTTAAAAAACCCTGCGTAATACACATTTGTCGAAAAATGTGTCCATAGCATTTATTGGACATATTACGAGCCTGTTTAAACCATCATCATTGTGGGCAATATATTCTACGCTAAGAAATAAAACAGATTCGCGATGAACTGGGGATATTTCAGGTGAGGTATCCAAAATGTTTTCAACTATATCGATAGGTATAGGCCCTTAACAATGCTACCATGATAAAATATTTTTAAAATGTCTGCCAATATGTCCAAAAAATAAAATTTTGTTCATGTAGTCATCTATGTTTAAAGCGCGAGCGTTATTTCTGAAAATCCAAATTTTACAAGCGAGCAACTTCTAAATCCTCCAACGGATTTTAGCAGTTGAAACGTCAAAATCTAGGGAATTTTATGTTCTTCAAAAAAGCATGCAAACATTATGTAGTAATTTTTTGAGTGTTCAAATTGTCGTTTTTTGCTGTGAGCAAGTTATTTTTGGAAACTTTACAAGAGCGCAACTTCTGAATCGTCTAAAGGATTTTGACAATTAAAACGTCAAAATCTGGTAAATTTTATGTTCTTTGAAAAGGCATGCAAAGATTTTATATTAATTTTTTGGCAGTGTTGAAATTCTCGGTTTTTCGCTGTGAGTAAATTATTTTTGAAAAATTTACAAGAGCCCAACTTCTGAATCCTCCGAGGGATTTCGGCAATTAAGACATCAAAATCTGGGAAATTTTATGTTCTTTAAAAAAGCATGGAAAGAGTTTGTATTAATTTTTTGGCAGTGTTGAAATTGTCGGTTTTTCGCTGTGAGCAAAAAAAATTGAAAAATTTACAAGAGTGCAACTTCTGAATCCTCCGAGGGATTTCGACAATTGAGATGTCAAAATCTGGAAAATTTTATGTTCTTTGAAAAAGCATGCAAACAGTTTAAAGTAATTGCTTTGAAAAAGCTGTGAGCTAGTTATTTATGAAAATCCAAATTTTACAACCGAGCAACTTCTAAATCCTCAAACGGATTTTTACAGTTGGAACGTCAAAATCTAGGCAACTTTACATTCTAAAAAAAAAAGCCTTGCGTTAATTTTTTTGAATGTCTTATTCGCTGTGTTTATTTCTGAATATCCAAATTTTACAATCGTGCAACTTCTGAATCCTCCAACGGATTTTTAAGTGAAACGTCAAAATTTAGGGAATTTCATTTTCTTTCAAACAGCATACAAACACTTGGTAGTAATTTTTTTTAAGTGTTGAAATTGTAGTTTGTTTCGCAGTGAGCGAAACTTAAGAGTTTAAGTGATTCACTCGTAGAAAATAGTAAATTACATAACATTTATCAAAGTGCTCTATTGTTCAATGAGAGAAATTTTTAGAAGGGGCGCACTTACCACCATTACCGGAAAATGTTACGCGTTGTAAACGCTCTTAATTATAAATTACTTGCTAAATCAACTCTCCTCGTTATCCATCAAGAAATCGCCATTATTATAACCCAGAACAAGCACAATTTAAATTTATCAACTGCTCTATATGCAGCATTAATTCCAACGCTCCGCGTGTTGACTTTAACAATTTCCTTCCAGCTCGTTAAACACTGTCAATTATTAAACCATCTGCCGCGTCGGTCGCAACAGAATTTGATGGGGAAATCGATGTCGCGTTTCGATTAAAATTTGTATTTTTGCGGAATTGGGACGGTCGTTTACACCAAAGTTCATAAATCTTAATCAAATGGAGCATTCTAATGTGGCGAGTAATTAGAGCCGGTGTCGATTGATCGATGATCTCAGTTTTAAATTGTTAATTTTATTGCTTATGCGGAACGGCATCTGGTAGTCATGGTACGGTCCGGTGTTGCTGGTATTTACCGTTTTAATTCGCGTCTAGACCGTTGGATTTTTCTGTATTTGCATATAGATCGATCTTTGATAAAATGTCAGTGAGTTAAAAAAAGATACATTTTGAGTTGAACATGCTGGAAAGCGAAATAAAGTTAGCACATTGGGTTGCATACTACTTTGGATTAATTGATGCACTTTTTGTAGTACAGGGGAAGAAAATGTACATTGGGTTGCATACGACTATGAATTAATTGATGCACATTTTGTAGTACATGGGAAGAAAATGTACATTGGGTTGCATACGACTATGAATTAATTGATGCACTTTTTGTAGTACAGGGGAAGAAAGTGTACATTGGGTTGCATAAAACTATTGATTAATTAATTAATGATTTTTTTGTAGTATATAGAAATAAAGTGTGCATTGGGTTTATAGAACTATGGATTAATGAATGTACTTAATGCTAGTACATAGAAATAAAGTGTACATTGGGTTGCATACAGTGTACATAAGGTTGCATACAACTATGGATTAATTAATACAGTTTTTTGTAGTACAAATATTTGTGTAGTTTTACTATTGTTTCCCCATATCTCGCGATGCTTATGAAGTTAGCATGATATCATTTTTTTTATGCCGTGGCGGTTTAAATATACAACAGATTACCTTTCTTAATTTTCCTTTAGTGGCGGTGATGTGGTTATCTCCAGTTAATTTATTGTTTATTTTAGTACATTAGAAATTTGCGGATTGTACCACCCCCCTATTATCAATATTAATTTTCATGTTATCTTCGATTTGATTACAATTTTTGAGGATAATTATATTTGTTTTGTCTTGGTTTATTATTAAATTGTCATTTACGTTTTTTTTTCTTTTGAGAATACTTCACCTATGGTCACAATTTCATCTTTATTTTGACCAGATAACAAAAGATATTAAAGTTATATTATAGATAAATTAATTAACAAACATCAATATTAATAATATTAATTGCAAACACTATGTGAAATTTAGTTTAGGATTATATCATTTAATTCCAGCGATAAAGATTTTTGTTTTATCGTGCATTTCATGTCTGTCCAGATATATTAATTAGAAACAAAAATCAATAATTATATTATAAACGCTTTTTTAAATTTTGTTTGGAAGTATACAATTTAATTCCGTCGTTTCGTTCATTATCGTGCAATCCATGTCCGTCCAGCCCATTTATACAGCTGTGCATTTACGTCACGACTCCATGATGTTTCCAAAATGATATAAATTCGGTCGTAAAGGGGGGGCTGTGATGGCTTTATTATTCCTCGTTGTGTTTCGTTCACGAAAGAGCCTTTGTACGTTCGTCCTATTTAATTTAACGACGTTTTGTCGATACTCATGCTTGTATTGTGTAAGGTTCAGCGTCCTCTTCATCCTTTTACCTTAGATCAGATTGATCCTTCAAGTATTATTTAAAAAAAAAAACGTGTGTGATAGACTGTGTGATAAAAATAGGCACTGTGAGAAAATTATTGCTTCTAAAAGGTGTAAAGATTTGTCATTGAACGTTTTGATAGAAATTTTAACTTCTAAAAGGTGCAGGGGCATGGGGCCATGGCACTACCTCTAGTTTTTAACTCGGCAAGAATTTTTAATCAAATAAAAAAACACTGATTCATCATTTTAAATGTTAAAACAATACCTGCATACGTTTAACGAGCAAAGAAAAATCTAATGCATCTGTTCCCATGTGTTTAACGGTGCACGACATTTCGTTAGAATATAGGCTGCGGCGGGGTGGTGCGCGGTTAGGGGGAACGCGTTCGGAACGCGCATTTGGAGCCAAATAAATTCTGGCTCATCTCGTGCGCGCGACGACGAACTACACTTGGGCTTGTACCATCAAAATATTTAACGAGTCGAATAAAGTCAATTTTTTCACAGCAAATTTCAGTTTTGTCCAGCGCCATTTTTCTTCTGGTGGCTATGGAAAAGTTCTAATTGGTAATTTTCTAAGACACACTTTTTAGGATTAATCTGCCACAGTTTCATTCGATTGTCGTAGTGTATACAGAATCTACAACCATGTTTCGGAATAAAGTCAGTTTTTTATCAGCAAATTTCAATTTTGACCAGCGCCATTTTTCTTCTGGTGGCCATGGAAAAGTTCTAATCGGTGATTTTCCAAGACACACTTTTTATGATTAATCTGACACAGTTTCATTCAATTGTCGCAGTGTATACAGAATCCACAACCATGTTTCGGAATAGTCAGTTTTTTATGAGCAAATTTCAATTTTGACCAGCGCCATTTTTCTTCTGGTGGCTATGGAAAAGTTCTAATTGGTAATTTTCTAAGACACACTTTTTAGGATTAATCTGCCACAGTTTCATTCGATTGTCGTAGTGTATACAGAATCTACAACCACGTTTCGGAATAAAGTCAACTTTTTATCAGCAAATTTCAATTTTGACCAGCGCCATTTTTCTTCTGGTGGCTGTACAAAAGTTCTAATTGGTAATTTTCCAAGACACACATCTGCCACAGTTTCATTAAATTGTCGCAGTGGATACAGAATCTACAACCATGTTTCGGAATAAACTCAGTTTTTTATCATCAAATTTCAGTTTTGACTAAATTGAATTCTTCTTCCGCTGAAGTTGGAAACGTCTTAATTGGCAATTTATGAAGACATATATTTTCGTAAAATTTTGTAAAAGTTGGAAGCCATTGTATCAAAATAAGCGCCACGCACTCTCATCTAAGGATTGCGGAATCGTTCTCCAGTTATTTTACACTTCCTCTTCGAAAAGTTAAAATCGTGGGATGACGATGTGTCGGTCGCGCTACAGCGCCTTTGTATCGTGAACTTTATCAATAAAAATGAAGGAAATTGTTTTGCTTTTTTTTTGGCGGTTTTGATTTATAAATAATGTGGTAAATTGAAGCGGCTACGTTTTGATGAAATTGGTTGATTATAGAATGTGCAATTTTATAATATCCATCGTTATTGGATGTTTTGGTTTTTTTTTTGCGGTTTTGATTGTGATTTAGAAATTTTTAGTTTGTAGTTATTCATCTACACAGGTTTTTTTATTATTTTTCTTTTTTAGAAAAAGTCTCCAAAACCAGAATTGAAATCTCATCTCAGTTCTGAAGGAGGCACACTTTTTATAGAAAAAATGGGATTGACACATGCAGATAGGCTTGTGATTGTCGCTACATGTGTTGAAACCAAACATAAAAAAATGTAGCAAATTGAAGCGGCCACGGTTTGATAAAATTGGTTGATTGTAGAATGTGCAGTTTTAAAATTCCTCTTCCGTTTCCGCGCCAGTGATTTTTTCCACATGCATGCTTCATGTTAATTCAAGGATATATTACTTTTTTTTAAGAATCTAATTGAACTGTCGGATTATGTTGTTTGCGTAATAAATCGCATTTTTCTGGTTGCGACCGTTAGTTCGTGGTAATACGTTGTTTTTTTTTTAAACCAAAATAAATGCGGACAAAATTATTCGAAAATGATTGGACCTCAATATTCTGGAAAAATCTAAGCACAATAATAAATTAGAAACAACCTTACTTTTTGCAGAAAGCATTAAATAAATTCAATACAACGATAACCTAATAACCTAGTTTTACAGATAATCACCATCAAACTCAAGAAATACCTTTTTTAGCGCTCGAAAATCAAAAAATCATTTTTGCAATGCAAATGCAAACTTTCAACTATTCAAAAATAATCGAACTTTAATCATCTGAAAGAATTAAAGGACATTTACAGTTTTACAGATAATCACTATCAGACCCAAGAATAATCGAAAAAGCGTTATTTTTTCTTAACCAGAAACAATTACAAAATTCTAAATTTTACAAAATTATTCAAAAATGATTGGACGTTGATATTCTGAAAAAATCTGAGCACATGAATCACCTATATTTGCAGAAAATGACACCATCAAACTCAAAAATTGACATTTTCAGCGCTTGAAAATCGAAAAAAACGTTATTTTTTTTAAACTAAAAACAACTTTTACAAAATCATTCAGAAATATTAAACTTTGATATTCCGGAAAAATGAGCACAGTAATCACCTAGATTACCATCAGACCCATAAATTGCCATTTTCAGCGCTCGAAAATAGAAAAATGGATATTTTTTTTAAACCAAAAACAAAAGCTAACTTCTAACTTTCACAAAATTATTCAATCAAACTGAAGAATTGTTATTTTCAACGCTCGAAAATCGAAAAAGGGTTGTTTCTTTTAAACCAAAAAATGCAGATTTTCAAATTTTACAAAATTACACAGGAATGAATAGGCTTTAGATATTCTAGAATGTAATCACATTAAACACCTGGTTTTATAGATATCTGAAATAATTATCATCGTTAGTGGCTGAATGGTCAAAGCTATGCCGAAAAAAAGGAAATAATGAAAAGAACTGTAACAACTGTTGTGTAATATATTATTTAAAAAGATATTTCTGTCCGTTAGACATCCTTATAGTTTACTAGGAACAAATGTTAATTACCGGCTAAACATAACTGTGACGGTAATGAAACCGCACCGATCAATATTTGATGATTCATTGTTTTTTTCTGCAAATTTGCATACTTAAAATTAAATCAATAATCGTAAAAAGAGAATGCGCACTGCAATCCAGCCAGAACTCGGTCGTCACGAATTTATATTTGCTTCCTAAAAAGTAAATTGCGAAGCGGGCCATAGGGATTTACATGTAACATTTAAAATGTGTTAATATTGGCTCCCCTAATTATTTGACAGTATCGGTTGTCTTACATTATTTTTAAAGCTTTTTAAGCTGAATTATTTGGTAACTTACTCAATGATTTCTGCAGAGTATTTACCGAGATATTTGCAAAAAACTTTACTATTATTTTGAATTAAAAAGAAAGGTTTGCCATGAAATCATAATGGCGGATATTTCATTTTGTTCTAAAAAGTGACGGTAGATGTCACATTACGATTTACAATCGACCGTGTATTTTACATAAGAAAAAGTATTTATGATTAAGTGGTTTTACTCAGGTAGCATTTAAGAACTGTACGTGCATTTCCGGAGGAGACAATACCCAGCAAAAATACTATTCAATGAGTATTGAAGGTAATGTAAGTAGATCGATATTATAAAATAATTAAGGGAACCAATTGTAACACATTTTAAATTTAGAAAATAAAGAAGTAATTTGCTGGATATGCCTCCTCCGGAAATGCACGTTTTAAGCATAAATACTTTTTCTTATGTAAAATACACGGCCAATTGGAAATAGTAGTGTGACATCTACCGTCAATTTTTAGAACAAAATGAAAAATCGGCCATTATGATTTCATGGCAAACCTTTCTTTTTGAATAATACTAAAGTTGTTTGCAAATATCTCGATAAATACTCGACTGAAACTATTGAGTAAGGTACCAAATGATTCAGCGTAAAAAGCTTTAAAAATAATGTAAGAAGTCCGACGCTGTCAAATAATTAGGGGAGCCAATATTAATACATTTTAAATTTTACATGTAAATCCCTATGGCCCGCTTCGCAATTCAACACCCTGTAGACTCTTATCTTCAGAGTTTTTTTAATAACAACTTTTTTATCGGAATTTGTCGTGCATTGAGCAATGTGTCGGTGTCGGGAATTTATACGAAAATAAAAAAGGTTCGTTTAAATTCAGTGCGGTGTGGAATTTTTTTTCACTGATCGGTGGTGGCTGTTTTTATTTCTATTTTTTGGTTGGAAACTTTTTTACAGACTTGATTATAAAGTAATATTCGAGTCAATATACGAAGTTAAATACGTAAACAGTTTAATAATTACAATATTGTTGTTAACTTGCAAAATAAAAACTGAAATAAAAACTTACTTCGCAGAAATGGTTAATTCTAATATATTACACACTTCTTTTTAATTAACCTAATCCAAAAATAATATACATCCACAATCCCAAATCAGGAACATTATGCACGATCTGCGGTTGTTAACAAACAGTTTCCTGTTTATATAATAATTCCGCACTGCACATAATACGACGCGGAAATTGGTCCCAACCGTATTTCTCTTTCAAAGTTGCATCGGTCATCTAATTGAGGACACAATGTATGATAAAAGTGGATTAAATCACGTTATGATTATTAGAAATGAATGGAACATGTATTGTAAAGACGTAAAAGAAGGAAGGTATTAAACATTCTGTAAAACTGACAGGTAACTGAAGTTTGTTAAAACAATAATTTCATAGCCTTCTAGAGAATAAAATAATAATAATAATTTATTGGTGTTTAGACTAATTACAGTTTACCCAAGATACAAAAGGAATAATCAATTATACGAGTGTCTAGTTGGCACCCGAATGAAAAGTTCTGACAGTTCTGAATAGAGTTTTCAATTCCTTTTGATGTATCTAGAAATACTATCAACTTTTAAAAAAGAGTTTTTTGAAAAATGGGGTGCCAACTTGACACCGCACCCCAACATTGTTATCGAATAGTTCTGAACTAGTTTTAAGATGTGTTTGGGTTAGTACCTGATATTTAAAAAAAGACTTCTGTTGAATTTCCAGAGATAAAAATTTTCAAAGTTGGAAATTCGAAATATTCAAATTCTTATTACTCACTTAATATTGGTCGAATCTGAATATTTCATAACAACTATGGATAGAACTTATAAAGAACTACAGGAAACACCTATCCGGAACTATCAAAAATACTTTTTTGAAAAAAGTCGCAAAGCAAAAAAAAGTTCCAGGAGTTCTGAGTCAATTTTCTATTTCTACTGATTGGGTACAATAATTCTTTCTTATAAACAGATTCGATACAATCGCGATTTATGGCATTTTTAAATAAATTTAAAATTCGATAATGGAAAAATTAAATTTTGAAAATACTCATCTCCTGTTATTTAACCGCAATTTGCCATTAGAGTTTTCGTTAGAACTCCTTGAGTACAACCCATAAGTCAAATCAGAACTCCCAGAACTATTAAAACAAAATCAACATTTTGAAAAAAATTAAGTCCGAAAAAAAAAATTGAGAGTTCCAGGAGTTCTGAGTTAATTTTCTATTTCTACTCATTGAGTACAATAATTCTTTCTTATAAACAAATCCGATTAAATGACAGGAAATGGGTATTTTTAAAATTTAATTTTTCTATTATCGAATTTTAATTTTTTTTTTAATAGTTCTGGGAGTTCTGATTTAAGTTATGGGTTATATTCAAGGAGTTCTAACGAAAACTCTTATGGCAAATTGTGATTAAATGAGAGGAAATGGGTATTTTCAAAATTAAACTTTCTATTATCGAATTTTAAATTTATTTAAAAATGCCGTAAATCGCGATTGTATCGAATTTGTTTATAAGAAAGAATTGTTGTACTCAATGAGTAGAAATAGAAAATTGACTCAGAACTCCTGGAACTTTTTTTTGCTTTGCGACTTTTTTCAAAAAAGTATTTTTGATAGTTCCGGATAGTTCTGATTGGCGTTTCCTGTAGTTCTTTGTGAGTTCTATCCATAGATGTTATGAAATATTCAGATTCAACCAATATTAAGTGAGTAATAAGAATTGTATCGAATTTATTTATAAGAAAGAATTATTGTACTCAATGAGTAGAAATAGAAAATTGACTCAGAACTCCTGGAACTCTCAATTTTTTTTTGCTTTGCGACTTTTATCAAAAAATTATTTTTGATAGTTCCGGATAGTTCCGATAGGTGTTTCCTGTAGTTCTTTGCGAGTTTGTAGTTGTTATGAAATATTTAGATTCAACCAATATTAAGTGAGTAATATGAATTTGAATATTTCGAAGATCCAACTTTGAAAATCTTTATCTCTGGAAATTCAACAGATAATAGTTACAGCAAATTAATGTTAATAATAATTGTAGAGAATGCTAAAATGAACAACTTATAAAGAATAAGTTTTTTCGAAATCCCTTTGGTTTTTGAGTAAACTGAGTTTTTGAATTTGAAGTGTAATTTTTCCATCTTTCATAATTTTGACGTTTTAAACGTCAGTTTCATCCTCTTGATGTACATTTAAAATACGATTTAAATTGAAAATAAACCATGAAAACGTAAATATAAATGGCTATGATACCATCTACTCGCAGAAAGTAATATTACGGCCACCGAGGCGATAACCTGTAGCAGTGGTATTTGTTACGCAATTTATTCAAATTTGTAAACTTACCAAGATACGGTGTTTTGCATGTAATTCGTATCATTTAAGCTCCTCTTAACATTTCACAAATACTTCGGAAGCCACTCGTAAAAGGTATATTAATTACGACACGTGCACCGCCGCGTCTTTTTGCCGAAGTTCCCGAGGCGGCAATTTTCATCTATTCAAATCTGCGAAACTCACCAAAGGCACTTAACCGCAGTTTCCTGTTTGGTTTTCTCCGCGAATGGCATTTATGGATGCGATAATTTAGAAAACAGCGCTGCTCCACCTCTTTAATCCCCACGGGCGAAATCGAAACCAGTAATTTGAATGTATAATTGATAAGGCGGCTGCGGTACCACGGCATCGCGTACTTTTGTGTCATCCTGTATTTGTTAATTCAAAGATTATAAATGTTTTGATATTTATTTTTACCTGCACAAAAAATAAATTTACATAAAAATCTTATCTGTCACCTTGAAATAATCAAGCCTGCATAGCAAATACGCCGATTTGGATTGTTGCCGCAGTGTCTGAGTGCTTCAATTAAATGTACAAACAAATTAACATGTCACTCCTAGACGAAAAGAACGCAGCCGTCTTAAGATCGATCGATCAACGCGCGTTGGTGTAATTATAAAGCAAAGCGTGCAATCCGTTTTCATTCATGTTTTTTTTTCTGTCATCGTCCGAAGTAATGATTAAGTGATGTTTATAGACATTAGAGCTGAATGACTTTCGTGAGATGTTAATCAGTGTGGCGAGTGGGTGGTATTCATGTAATTTCTATGAAATGCCAAATTTGTTTGGATACAGTCCAAATATGTAATAATTTTTGGGAAAAAGTAAGAAGGGGGAACCCAGAATCGAACCAGTGGTTTCTTCAGGAAATCATTTCAAATGTAATTTTTGGGAAAAAGTAAGAAGGGATGATTTTTCAGGTTTTCGTCAAAAATTTTAAATCGCCAATTTTAATTAAATCCCACTAATTAGCACACGAGGAGCACAGATTTGAAAACCGCGTTCAATTTGGAGTTTTCGTTTAGCCTCTACGGACGATCAAAGTCTAAAAAAATCGACTTTTTTTAAAAAAAAATTCACGGTGACACGCTATTTTTTTGCTGAAATTTTTTAACGCCCATCAATTTCTCTCGTTTTTCTGATGAAAAAAAAATGGTATACTTCAATGGTCTACGATGATTATTAAAAAAGTTGAATTTTTTGAGAAAAATTCTGTGTATTGATTTAATAAGTCAATTTTTTTAACTTGCGCCGGAAAATTTTGTAAATAAAATCAAAGCAAATTTTCTGAATTGGCTCTCGAACACCATTGACAAATCATTATTTTTGTCGTATCGTATATTCACGACGATTAAATTTATTAGATTATCTGGAATATCGCAAACAGTCATTCTTACAAGGTGATAACGTTCTTTATTGTTCGATACCAATGAATCACAGTTTTCATTCTTTCACTTCAACCTTGTGCGTCTGTTGTTTAATGCACCAGTTTTATGCCTTTTTCGGTTCTCGAAACAGCAATTAATTATTTTTAACGATTTGCGTTATGTGGAACCCGTTGAAATATAATTGGTTAAGGATATTAAACATAGATAATGAAAATGTAATGATTTCAATGATTTCTAGCAAAAAAATGGTATCGGATGAAGGCAGTATTTTTCGAAAAAAAAAATAATTTTGGCCTCGGAAACGTAGTCCGTATGGCCAGCTCAAGGCGGCTACTATTTGTATATACAAATATAGGGTGAATAAATGAACAAATGAATAAATGAATAATGTCGGACGTATACAACAACCATGGACCCGACCGAATACTTCTCGATCCCCGAAAAATCTTTCGGCCGGGCTGGGAATGGAACCCACACGGCACGCAGTGCAACCGGCACAAGCGCTCGCCTGTACCCACTACACAAAAAAAAATGTAACGGATAATTTTTTGAAAAAAAAATGTAAAATTACTACGATTTCTGGTAAAATAGTTTTTCGAAGAAAATAATTTAATTTATTTACGGAAAAATCACCTTTATACGAACAGTGATGAACATTTTTTCGATCTCACAGTAGAATAATAAAAATAACTTCTTCATCGAAATGGTCAATTTTTTTTTCGGAACTCGGAAAAGATGCGGTTTTTTGTTCAATTTTTTTTTTCGGTCTCAGGTATAATGAAAATAACTTCCTCATCGAAATGCAGCCTTATTGATCGAACTATTTAAATCAAATTTATCATGTTTTAATAAACCGGCGTTATTTTGCGCAATTTTTGTTTGTTCCACTATTCGGTCATTACAGGAGTAAATTTATCAAGCACCAATTAACATTTTGGCAGGCATTGTACCAATTAAAAAAAGGAAGAATGTAAATACCGGATTAATTAATGTGGAACTACTTTATTGCATCATATACGTACATAACGTCTGCATTATTCATGGGCTGTAATGAATTGTTGGTATTAAAATTGCTTACATTAAGTAATCAAGGCATAATCTAGGCATTATAGTGTTATTCTTCGTCGTCACAAAAAAAATATATAATGTGTTTTTTGTTGCCAAATAAAGCCATTTAGTGCAATTTGAAAATTATGTTCGTGAAATTAACGCTAAGCGTTTTCGAAGTCCAAATATTAAAAATAGCAATTTTAAATTTTCAAATTGCACAACTAACAATCGCGTCTTGTGATTTTGATGTTTCTAACATCCACATTTTGACAGCAAATTTAGTGTAATTGTAAAATTTTGATTAAAACATTTTTCGCGAAATTATGCAGTGTTTTTCCTGGTCGCCACAAAAATAGTTTACAATGGTCTACCAATACTTCAAAGACTTGATATGAATTAATAAATCAATAATTTAAACTCTGGTTTTTAATAAATTACTTTAAAGAAAATCGAAAAACGAAAGCTAATATTAATTAGAATCTTCAAAAAAATCTATAAAATTGTAGATTAGAAAAGGAAGTGAATCGTCTTGCACTGACTAATATTATTAAGTTCTGTGCACCGCATTAATCACACCAATTACTCATTCTTTTTTTTAGTCGGAAAGTATTGGCTCGTGCTTATTCAAATTTTAATTATTTGGTACGCAGATGTTCCATTTAAAAAAATGGTGATGTGGCCATCATGTTACTTTCTCCGACTTGATGGCATCATAGCCATTTATATTTACGTTTTCATGGTTTATTGAAATCATATTTTAAATGTACATCGAGACGTTTAAAACGTCAAAATTATGAAACATGGAAAAATTATACTTCAAATTCAGAAACTCGGTTTACTCAAAAACTAACGAGATTTCGAAAAAAACTTATTCTTTAGAAGTTGTTCATTTTGGCATTCTCTGTAATTATTTTTCACATAAATTTACTGTAACTATTATCGTTGCATAATTATAAACCAAAAATTAGAAAAAAATTAATACATTTTTTTCTCGAATAGCAATGATTCTATAGAAAATATTTTCAACCAAAAGATGTTCATCTCTTTGTTGTCTTCAATGTTTGTTTAAATATTTTTGTGATATTTTTTATATTTAAGAAAATATTGGCAAAAAACAAAAAAACAGTTAAGGTAAACACCCACTTCCGGTATTCGAAATTTTACCAAAAGCTTTTCAGTTCTTTAGATTGTCAAATAAGACGTATGTTGAAAGTTTCATATCAATTGCTTTATTAGTTTTTGAGATACAGCGCACACAGCCACACACACACAATTTTTTTTTTCCAGAAATTGTTGAAATGGCACCCCAAAACGAATATTTCCGTAAAAAAAATTTTTGAAAAAAAATCACGATCACAATACTTTCTCGTACTTCGTAATGGAGAAAGTAAAAAAGTTCTGTGTGATTTTTTTACGATTCTAACTGTACTCAAAACATTCAAGTTTTTTTGCCCATTTTTTTACGATAAGTTAATAAAATCTGACATTTTTAATGTTTTTATTGATTCGAGATGAAGATATTATCAGACATCACATTGCATTTATTATTTACGATCGAAAGTTCACGCTGTAGCGGGACCGAGACTCCTTCATCCCACGATTACAACTTTCCGAAGAGGAAGTGTAAAATAACTGGAGAACGACTCCGTAATTATTAGATGAGAGTGCGTGGTGGATATTTTGACATTTTTTTAAATTAAATGTGGACGCTAACAATTCTTAAAATATCCCATTACCTTAAAAAGAACTAGAAAAGGTCGATAATAATCGCTTTGCTTGCAAAAAAATTCAATGCTCGAAAATCGAAAAAAAGAGTTATTTTCTTAAAACCAAAAACAAATGCGGGCTTCCAACTTTAAAAAAAGTATTCAAAAATGATTGGAGTTTGATGTTACAAAAAAATCTAAGCACATTAATCATCTGGTTTTATAGATACTTAGCAGCAGCAAACGCAAGAAAATCGAAAAAGCGTCGTTTTTCTTAAATCAAAAACAATTTTAATTGAAAAATTGGCAAAGTTTTGAGGGGTAACGGCACCGAATCGGTCGTTTTACCGATTCGGTTATTTTGCCGTCTTCTCCAGTGGCGCATATATTTTACTATGCGTGTTCACACGATACGGTATACGGTCGGCGGCAGTATCGTGTGAACACGCATATTAAAATATATGCGTCACTGGAGAAGACGGCAAAATAACCGAATCGGTAAAACGACCGTGTGAACGGGCCGCTAAACCACTCTAGCGGCCGAAAAACAAGCCTAACTTTGTCGATTTATTTTGGGAGTATGGAATGAGATTTCGTTTTAGAGGGTTTATTTAACACTTATTGAAGTATGAAACAAAACATTTGTATTATTATTTTAATGCAAAATGGCGGTGGCATAGCCAATGTTTGAAATCGCTGTTTTTTACTTTCTCCGTTACGAAGTACGAGAAAGTATTGTGATCGTGATTTTTTTTTCAAATTTTTTTTTTACGGAAATATCCGTTTTGGGGTCCCTAGATGCCATTTCAACAATTTCTGGAGAAAAAAAAATTGTGTCTGTGTGTGTGTCTGTCTGTCTGTGTGTGTGTGTGTGTGTCTGCTGTGTGCGCTGTATCTCAAAAACTAATAGAGCAATTAATATGAAACTTTAAACATCTATCTTATTTGATAATCTGAAGAACTGAAAAGCTTTTGGTAAAATTTCGTACACCGGAAGTGGGCGTTTACCTTAACTGTTTTTTGTTTTTTGCCAATATTTTCTTAAATATGAAAAATATCACAAAAACATTCAAACAAACTTTGAATACAACAAAGAAATGAACATCTTTTGATTGAAAACATTTTTCATAAAATCATTTTTATTCGAGAAAAAAATTTATTATTATTTTTTTAATTTTTGGTTTATAATTATAAAACGATAATAGTTACAGAAAAATTATGTTAATAATAATTGTAGAGAATGCTAAAATGAACAACTTATAAAGAATACATTTTTTCCGAAATCCCTTTAGTTTTTGAGTAAACTGAGTTTTTGAATTTGAAGTATAATTTTTCCATGTTTCATAATTTTGACGTTTTAAACGTCAGTTTCATCCCCTCGATGTACATTTAAAATATGATTTCAATTGAAAATAAACCCATGAAAACGTAAATATAAAGTCGGAGAAAGTAACATGATGGCCACATCACCATTTTTAAACTTCTAAACGGGAAGACGGATTTCTGGTAAAATGTAAGACCTGGCACAAAAAATCAATTATTTTTATAATTTAGATATTATTGACCATAGAAGTACGTAGGGTTTTTTTTTTCTAAAACAAATTTTGTAGAAGTGGTGCAAAATCGATTTTTTGGCCAAAAAATAATCAGTAAATTGTTGATAAAGTAAAAAGTACACATCAAGTAGAAAAAACGGCTACGTACTTCCATAGAGAATGTTATTGTGAAGCTACTGTCAAAATTTGAAACGGTTTTCAGGTAATCTGTCCTCTCAGTTTGAAAAAAAATAATTTTTTTTTGACTTTGGCAGGTGCCTTTCAGTTTCGAGAAAAACGCGTTTAAAGTTTTACGAGCACATAAATCCTTACAGCATTCGCGCACTTTGATGGACTCCCGAGGAACCCTAAGGAATTTTCTCACTATAGGACCAACTGGATATTGTTTACAAGATCCTAAAATATTGTTTGAGCAAAAAAAATCCAAAATCCCACTATTTGGAATTTTTAATTTAGTTCGTGGCAATTCCTAACTAAACTATTTAGAAGTTTTCATTTAAATTTAATTTATCTGCATTTTTGCCATCACGGCCATGAAAATATGAATAAAAATCACATAAATTTATCAAACAAGTACGCTTGAATATTGACCTACATATTCTCTATATCTAAAGTATTTAAAACAATACAAAAACTTATCTAATCCTTATCAGTCATGCCTGTGTTACTACCTATAATGAATTCATTACGCTAATGCTTCTATATTACGTTAAAATACTTTACTTTTTAATAATTAAAGGTCCTTTCAGAAAGTTATAGAATATCATTTATAGTGTTATCGAGCACTCGAGACGTGTGTGTGTGTGTGAGAGGAGGGTTAAAGTTTGCGCAGAGTGAAAAAGTATTCGGAGGACGCGAGAGAACGCGATAACAAATCTTCGGAGCCATTTAAATTTAAAATTGCCACTGCGCAATACGCCTCGAGTGCTTGGCACAACTCTATTTGTATTTAAATAAGACTCGTCACAATATTAAGATGAAATATTAGAAAAAAACAATTACATACATGTTCCATTTATTTTTCTGATTTCCATTTTCATGTTACAATGTGTCTCAGCCGTGTGCAATTTCAATTCATTCTCTAAATAATCTATCCTTCGAAAAGTTATTTAACAGTTTAAAAAAAACAGATTTAAATGTATGGCAGTTATTCAGATCAAAATAGCTTTTAATAATAAAGCACATGCATTTCTGTAATTAAATAACTCTAATAATGAAGCATTTTTTTAATTGGAAATTTCTTCATAAAGGGTTGAGGCGAGTAAATCTGGATTCTATTAGTCCAACTAAATCTCCGATTTATTATACTGAAAATTAATTCATATTAGTTTGTAGCTGAGCATTAATTTTCAGCATAATAAATAAAAATAAGATTTAGTTGGACTAATAGAATCCAGATTTACTCGCCTCAACCCTTTAAGTGTGAGCTTCGTCCTTCTTCAATGTTTTGAATTTAGGTTATCCGACATTGCTCAATGTGAAATCCACAGTTTACGCAAAATTCAAAAACACGATGAGAATTTATACATTCGGAAATGTAATACAAGGTCTCGACTTGAATTTAGATGTGTGCGGTCAAAATTTTACGCAACGCCAACAAATAATTCTTATTATTCCCCGCGATTTAATTGCAATTATTATTTGCAACGTTGTTAACACTAATTGGAGGAAATGCTGCAAGGCGACCATAAATATACCATGGCGTAAAAGTGAGAGTGACATTGTAAGAATGGTATATCGTATTTCGTACGCGCGATCAACGACCGTGATTTATAATACAAAAAATCCTACGAGTCCTCTTTTATTATAAAAAAAAAATTGGTTGAATTTAAATGGTTGAATGAATGAATGAATTAGTCATCATCGGAGAAGTGGTTTTAAATATAAGATCACCTTATGGAGAGTGTCAAGCTGGTATCCCATTGAAGAGATCTGGTAGTTCTGAATGGAGTTCTCAATTCCTTTTGATGTAACTTTTGAAAAAGAGTTCTGTAAAATTGGGCAGTCAGGAATTTTTTGAAAAAATGGGGTGCCAACTTGACACCGCACCCCAACATTGTAAACGAATAGTTCTGAACTAGTTTTAATATGTGTTTAGGTTAGTACTATAGTTCCTGATACTTTTAAAAAAGAGTTCTGTTGAATTTCCAGAGATAAAATTTTTCAAAATTTTCAAATTCATATTACTCACTTAATATTGGTTGAATCGAAATATTTCATAACAACTGTGGATAGAACTCACAAAGAACTACAGGAAACACTTATCGGAACTATCCGGAACTATCAAAAATATTTTTTTGAAAAAAGTCGCAAAGCCAAAAAAAATATGGAGAGTTCCATGAGTTCCGAGTTATTTTTTTTATTTCTACTTGTTGAGTACAATAATTCTTTCTTATAAACAAATTAGATACAATTACGATTTATGGCATTTTTGAATAAATTTAAAATTCGAAAATGGAAAATTTAATTTCGAAAATACCCATTTCCTGTCATTTAATCGCAATTTGCCATTAGAGTTTTCGTTAGAACTCCTTGAGTACAACCCATAAGTCAAATCAGAACTCCGAGAACTATTAAAAAAATATATATATTTTGAAAAAAAATTCCAATAATAAAAAGTGATGAAAGAAGTTAAATTATAATTGATGGGAGTAATTACGAATGGAAATTATGCTTAATTACAAAATATATAAACGCGACCTCCCGTTTGACATTTCACATGTTAGATAATGCGATTCCAGCATTGCCACATTTCTATTTTTAGTCGACAACGTGTGCACATCCATTATTCAAACGTGCTTTCCTATCGACGCAGATCAATTTACCATTAAGCTCCAATTAATGCAATTGTTACGGGCAACAAATTACGATATCGGATTAAAGAGAAAAAACAGCCAACTATGGTTTTCATTAAAAAAAAAAGTAAGTTTGCGCCATATCTCCGAAAATAATGGCGTTAAAAATTTTCTGAATTTATTTTATTAAGCTGCGTAAAATTATCTACAACTTTGTCCTTTACAGTTTTTTTCTATCTACCATAATAACCGAGATATATTTATTTGAAGAAAAAATTGATTTTTTACATTTTTCAAAATATCTACTTACCCTTCACTTTCTTGAAAATTTTGAAAGTGTTATTTTATTGAGCTCGTAAAACTGCACTTCTTTACCCATTTAACACTCGAAACTTGATTTTTAGAAAAACGAAATTTGCATCTTGTGATTTAAAAAAATTCTAAAAAAATAATGACTGCCGGAATTAGCTTCAAATTTCCCAAATACATCCAGAAATAATGTATTTTTGACATACTGGAAAATGCTCGACGTACCCCCACTGGAAACAAAATGTCGGCACTCGAAACTTGATTTTTAGAAAAACGAAATTTGCGTGTTGTGATTTAAAAAATTCTAAAAAAATAGTGGCTGCCAGAATTTGCTTCAAATTTCCCAAATGCGTTCAGAAATATTGTATTTTTAACATACTGGAAAATGATCGACGTACCCCGACTGGAAACAAAATGTCGGCACTCGCAACTTGATTTTTAGAAAAACGAAATTTGCATGTTGTGATTTAAAAAAATTCTAAAAAAATAGTGGCTGCCAGAATTAGCTTCAAATTTCCCAAATGCATCCAGAAATATTGTATTTTTAACATACTGGAAAATGATCGAGGTACCCCCACTGGAAACAAAATGTCGGCACTCGAAACTTGATTTTTAGAAAAACGAAATTTGCGTGTTGTGATTTAAAAAATTCTAAAAAAATAGTGGCTGCCAGAATTTGCTTCAAATTTCCCAAATGCGTTCAGAAATATTGTATTTTTAACATACTGGAAAATGATCGACGTACCTCCACTGGAAACAAAATGTCAGCACTCGAAACTTGATTTTTAGAAAAACGAAATTTGCATCTTGTGATTTAAAAAATTCCAAAAAAATAGTGGCTGCCAGAATTGGCTTCAAATTTCTCAAATGCATCCAGAAATATTGTATTTTTAACATACTGGAAAATGATCGAGGTACCCCCACTGGAAACAAAATGTCGGCACTCGCAACTTGATTTTTAGAAAAACGAAATTTGCATGTTGTGATTTAAAAAAATTCTAAAAAAATAGTGGCTGCCAGAATTAGCTTCAAATTTCCCAAATGCATCCAGAAATATTGTATTTTTAACATACTGGAAAATGATCGAGGTACCCCCACTGGAAACAAAATGTCGGCACTCGCAACTTGATTTTTAGAAAAACGAAATTTGCATGTTGTGATTTAAAAAAATTCTAAAAAAATAGTGGCTGCCAGAATTAGCTTCAAATTTCCCAAATGCATCCAGAAATATTGTATTTTTAACATACTGGAAAATGATCGAGGTACCCCCACTGGAAACAAAATGTCGGCACTCGAAACTTGATTTTTAGAAAAACGAAATTTGCGTGTTGTGATTTAAAAAATTCTAAAAAAATAGTGGCTGCCAGAATTTGCTTCAAATTTCCCAAATGCGTTCAGAAATATTGTATTTTTAACATACTGGAAAATGATCGACGTACCCCGACTGGAAACAAAATGTCGGCACTCGCAACTTGATTTTTAGAAAAACGAAATTTGCATGTTGTGATTTAAAAAAATTCTAAAAAAATAGTGGCTGCCAGAATTAGCTTCAAATTTCCCAAATGCATCCGGAAATATTGTATTTTTAACAAACTGGAAAATGATCGACGTACCTCCACTGGAAACAAAATGTCAGCACTCGAAACTTGATTTTTAGAAAAACGAAATTTGCATCTTGTGATTTAAAAAATTCCAAAAAAATAGTGGCTGCCAGAATTGGCTTCAAATTTCTTAAATGCATCCAGAAATATTGTATTTTTGACATACTGGAAAATGATCGACGTACCCGCACTGGAAACAAAATGTCTGCACTCGAAACTTGATTTTTAGAAAAACGAAATTTGCATGTTGAGATTTAAAAAAATTGTTCGTAATTACGATTTTGAAACGAATTCGTCTCGTTTAAGGGGAAACACAAAGGCGAACACAATACCGAAAGTGTAATTAAATCCACCGTGAAGATAACGGAAATAAGTGGGGGGGGGAGTCATGTGCGTACCAGCTGACGTTATCATCAACAATGGGATTTTATTAATCGCATTTCCATATAAAATCTTTACGATAAGAGTACAATACGCCTGTTGCGCAATGATACGAGATAATTTTTTTTTATAATCTCGACATGTTGTGCTCGATTATTTTTGATTAATTGAATTAACGATGAGCGAAATTACTTGAATATTCTCTTCGAATTCGTTTCCTAATCAAATTTTATTTTATAAACGTCTTCTGTTAGAAATTCTCTGACCGAATGATAATTTTTTATAATAAAAGTTTATAAAATTCTTCGACACTCCTGCAAGGCGAAATTCCCATGATCCAATTTTTACGTATTGATTATAATAATAATAATTAATTATAATCGACGATACTTATTGATTAAAAGTAAGCATTTAAATTATAGTAGAAGTTTAAATTAAATTATGAATTTCCTGTATTACACCAAAAAAAAAAAGGTTCGAACAAAACCACACAAAAAAAAATCGATTGGCCTATAGAAAAAAAAAACTTGCGTTTGAACAAAACTGAAATTCCCGAAGCTAAAAAAATAATCGATCGGTCTATGAAAAAAAAAACAAGCACGTGCTTACATTAAACATTTGTTTCCACTTACCAAATAAACACAGTTGTCATCCAGAGCATACTTAAAGCGATCCACACATCAACACACCCACAAAAACAAAAAACAAAACTGTAATCGCACTTTCCGCAAATTTATCGAACCGATTTTTTTTTTTAATTGACGACGGCCGTGAGAACCGTGATTTGCAAAATTCGGGTGGTCACCCGCGGGGCGCACTCACTAGCCACTCTCGCCGGCGCGCCCGAGCCCCGTTTGTGTTTTAGTCATGAGGGTAGAGTCGTACGTCCGTTGGAGGTTATGTATAAAATCAATACGGCCTGCGTTGTTCGGGTTGTTTTGAACATAACCCCGCACCGAACACTGCGCGTGTTTTCCGTCCGAGACGACGGTGACGGCGGCTAGCACCTGGGAAACACGAATCGAAGGCGGCGTTTACTAAAAATTCGTCTTTTGTTTTGTCGCACACGCACACACAGAGAGAGCGATTTGTGGAGGAACGACGGGCTCCGCATGCACCCGCGTCGCTAACTAACTGACGGTTAAAATTGCAGCGTTGCCGCTCCGAGCTACGGATGTGGCCCTACCATCGCGATAAATCCGTGCAAGCTAATTGGAGCAGACGCACTAGCGCTGCTCTTTTTTTCTAATCCCAGCGTTGCGTAACTTCCTCGTCCATTCCGCGTTAATAATTTCCATTAATTATCGAGGAAGATTCCGTTAAAAAAAAAAATCGACTTTCTATCATTACGAATGCAATTGTTGGCTTTACTGTAGACTCTCATTTTTTTGTGATTTATGGACGGTGTAATTGCTCATTCACACGTAGATCGTGTTATATAACGAATTATGTTTTAATATATAAAAAAAAAACATGTTTCAAAATGTGCACTTTCGAGTTTTCCCAAAATCCCCTTCACAAATTTCGATAAAATTTACAAAACACCTTCCAGACATATCTAGCTGTAAAACAAAAGAAAAAACCACAAGAGGTTACGCCTGGGTTTTTCAGAATTTCCATCAAATTCGCGTCTTTTGCAAAACGCGCACTTTCGAATAGTTTTTTCGAGTTTTCCCGAAATCCCCTCCACAAATTTTGATAAAATTTACAGAACACCTTCCAGACATAACCAGCTGTAAAACAAAAGAAAAAACCACGAGGTTACGCCTGGGTTTTTCAGAATTTCCATCAAATTCGCCGCTTTTGCAAAATGCGCACTTTCGAATAGTTTTTTCGTTTTCCCGAAATCCCCTCCACAAATTTCGATAAAATTTACCGAACACCTTCCAGACATAACCAGCTGTAAAACAAAAGAAAAAACCACAAGAGGTTACGCCTGGGTTTTTCAGAATTTCCATCAAAATCGCCGCTTTTGCAAAACGCGCACTTTCGAATAGATTTTTCGAGTTTTCCCGAAATCCCCTCCACAAATTTTGATAAAATTTGCAGAACACCTTCCTAACATAACCAGCTGTAAAACAAAAGAAAAAACCACAAGAGGTTACGCCTGGGTTTTTCCGAATTTCCATCAAAATCGCCGCTTTTGCAAAATGCGGACTTTCGAATAGTTTTTTCGTTTTCCCGAAATCCCCTTCACAAATTTTGATAAAATTCACAGAACACCTTCCAGACATAACCAGCTGTAAAACAAAAGAAAAAACCACAAGAGGTTACGCCTGGGTTTTTCAGAATTTCCATCAAAATCGCCGCTTTTGCAAAACGCGCACTTTCGAATAGATTTTTCGGGTTTTCCCGAAATCCCCTCCACAAATTTTGATAAAATTTGCAGAACACCTTCCTAACATAACCAGCTGTAAAACAAAAGAAAAAACCACAAGAGGTTACGCCTGGGTTTTTCAGAATTTCCATCAAATTCGCCGCTTTTGCAAAATGCGCACTTCGAATAGTTTTTTCGAGTTTTCCCGAAATCCCCTCCACAAATTTTGATAAAATTTGCAGAACACCTTCCTAACATAACTAGCTGTAAAACAAAAGAAAAAACCACAAGAGGTTACGCCTGGGTTTTTCAGAATTTCCATCAAAATCGCCGCTTTTGCAAAACGCGCACTTTCGAATAGATTTTTCGAGTTTTCCCGAAATCCCCTCCACAAATTTTGATAAAATTTGCAGAACACCTTCCTAACATAACCAGCTGTAAAACAAAAGAAAAAACCACAAGAGGTTACGCCTGGGTTTTTCAGAATTTCCATCAAAATCGCCGCTTTTGCAAAACGCGCACTTTCGAATAGATTTTTCGAGTTTTCCCGAAATCCCCTCCACAAATTTTGATAAAATTTGCAGAACACCTTCCTAACATAACCAGCTGTAAAACAAAAGAAAAAACCACAAGAGGTTACGCCTGGGTTTTTCAGAATTTCCATCAAATTCGCCGCTTTTGCAAAATGCGCACTTCGAATAGTTTTTTCGAGTTTTCCCGAAATCCCCTCCACAAATTTTGATAAAATTTGCAGAACACCTTCCTAACATAACTAGCTGTAAAACAAAAGAAAAAACCACAAGAGGTTACGCCTGGGTTTTTCAGAATTTCCATCAAAATCGCCGCTTTTGCAAAACGCGCACTTTCGAATAGATTTTTCGAGTTTTCCCGAAATCCCCTCCACAAATTTTGATAAAATTTGCAGAACACCTTCCTAACATAACCAGCTGTAAAACAAAAGAAAAAACCACAAGAGGTTACGCCTGGGTTTTTCAGAATTTCCATCAAATTCGCCGCTTTTGCAAAATGCGCACTTCGAATAGTTTTTTCGAGTTTTCCCGAAATCCCCTCAACAAATTTTGATAAAATTTGCAGAACACCTTCCTAACATAACTAGCTGTAAAACAAAAGAAAAAACCACAAGAGGTTACGCCTGGGTTTTTCAGAATTTCCATCAAATTCGCAACTTTTGCAAAATGCGCACTTCGAATAATTTTTTCGAGTTTTCCCGAAATCCCCTCCACAAATTTTGATAAAATTCACAGAACACCTTCCACACGTAACCACCTGTAAAACAAAAGAAAAAACCACAAGAGGTTACGCCTGGGTTTTTCAGAATTTCCATCAAATTCGCCGCTTTTGCAAAACGCGCACTTTCGAATAGATTTTTCGAGTTTTCCCGAAATCCCCTTCACAAATTTTGATGAAATTTACAGAACACCTTCCACACATAACCACCTGTAAAACAAAAGAAAAAACCACAAGAGGTTACGCCTGGGTTTTTCAGAATTTCCATCAAATTCGCCGCTTTTGCAAAACGCGCACTTTCGAATAGTTTTTTCGAGTTTTCCCGAAATCCCCTCCACAAATTTTGATAAAATTTACAGAACACCTTCCAGATATAACCAGCTGTAAAACAAAAGAAAAAACCACAAGAGGTTACGCCTGGGTTTTTCAGAATTTCCATCAAATTCGCCGCTTTTGCAAAACGCGCACTTTCGAATAGTTTTTTCGAGTTTTCCCGAAATCCCCTTCACAAATTTTGATAAAATTTACAGAACACCTTCCTAACATAACCACCTGTAAAACAAAAGAAAAAACCACAAGAGGTTACGCCAGGGTTTTTCAGAATTTCCATCAAATTCGCCGCTTTTGCAAAACGCGCACTTTCGAATAGTTTTTTCGAGTTTTCCCGAAATCCCCTTCACAAATTTTGATGAAATTTACAGAACACCTTCCTAACATAACCAGCTGTAAAACAAAAGAAAAAACCACAAGAGGTTACGCCTGGGTTTTTCAGAATTTCCATCAAATTCGCCGCTTTTGCAAAACGCGCACTTTCGAATAGTTTTTTCGAGTTTTCCCGAAATCCCCTTCACAAATTTTGATGAAATTTACAGAACACCTTCCTAACATAACCAGCTGTAAAACAAAAGAAAAAACCACAAGAGGTTACGCCTGGGTTTTTCAGAATTTCCATCAAATTCGCCGCTTTTGCAAAACGCGCACTTTCGAATAGTTTTTTCGAGTTTTCCCGAAATCCCCTTCACAAATTTTGATGAAATTTACAGAACACCTTCCACACATAACCACCTGTAAAACAAAAGAAAAAACCACAAGAGGTTACGCCAGGGTTTTTCAGAATTTCCATCAAATTCGCCGCTTTTGCAAAACGCGCACTTTCGAATAGTTTTTTCGAGTTTTCCCGAAATCCCCTTCACAAATTTTGATGAAATTTACAGAACACCTTCCAGACATAACCAGCTGTAAAACAGAAGAAAAAAACATAAGAGGTTACGCCTTGGTTTTTCAGAATTTCCATCAAATTCGCCGCTTTTGCAAAACGCGCACTTCTAATTGATTTTTCGAGTTTTCCCGAAATCCCCTTCACAAATTTTGATAAAATTTACAGAACACCTTCCAGACATAACCAGCTGTAAAACAAAAGAAAAAACCACAAGAGGTTACGCCTGGGTTTTTCAGAATTTCCATCAAATTCGCAACTTTTGCAAAATGCGCACTTCGAATAATTTTTTCGAGTTTTCCCGAAATCCCCTCCACAAATTTTGATAAAATTCACAGAACACCTTCCACACATAACCACCTGTAAAACAAAAGAAAAAACCACAAGAGGTTACGCCAGGGTTTTTCAGAATTTCCATCAAATTCGCCGCTTTTGCAAAACGCGCACTTTCGAATAGATTTTTCGAGTTTTCCCGAAATCCCCTTCACAAATTTTGATGAAATTTACAGAACACCTTCCACACATAACCACCTGTAAAACAAAAGAAAAAACCACAAGAGGTTACGCCTGGGTTTTTCAGAATTTCCATCAAATTCGCCGCTTTTGCAAAACGCGCACTTTCGAATAGTTTTTTCGAGTTTTCCCGAAATCCCCTCCACAAATTTTGATAAAATTTACAGAACACCTTCCAGATATAACCAGCTGTAAAACAAAAGAAAAAACCACAAGAGGTTACGCCTGGGTTTTTCAGAATTTCCATCAAATTCGCCGCTTTTGCAAAACGCGCACTTTCGAATAGTTTTCTCGAGTTTTCCCGAAATCCCCTTCACAAATTTTGATAAAATTTACAGAACACCTTCCTAACATAACCAGCTGTAAAACAAAAGAAAAAACCACAAGAGGTTACGCCAGGGTTTTTCAGAATTTCCATCAAATTCGCCGCTTTTGCAAAACGCGCTCTTTCGAATAGTTTTTTCGAGTTTTCCCGAAATCCCCTTCACAAATTTTGATGAAATTTACAGAACACCTTCCTAACATAACCAGCTGTAAAACAAAAGAAAAAACCACAAGAGGTTACGCCTGGGTTTTTCAGAATTTCCATCAAATTCGCCGCTTTTGCAAAACGCGCACTTTCGAATAGTTTTTTCGAGTTTTCCCGAAATCCCCTTCACAAATTTTGATGAAATTTACAGAACACCTTCCTAACATAACCAGCTGTAAAACAAAAGAAAAAACCACAAGAGGTTACGCCTGGGTTTTTCAGAATTTCCATCAAATTCGCCGCTTTTGCAAAACGCGCACTTTCGAATAGTTTTTTCGAGTTTTCCCGAAATCCCCTCCACAAATTTTGATAAAATTCACAGAACACCTTCCACACATAACCACCTGTAAAACAAAAGAAAAAACCACAAGAGGTTACGCCTGGGTTTTTCAGAATTTCCATCAAATTCGCCGCTTTTGCAAAACGCGCACTTTCGAATAGATTTTTCGAGTTTTCCCGAAATCCCCTTCACAAATTTTGATGAAATTTACAGAACACCTTCCACACATAACCACCTGTAAAACAAAAGAAAAAACCACAAGAGGTTACGCCTGGGTTTTTCAGAATTTCCATCAAATTCGCCGCTTTTGCAAAACGCGCACTTCGAATAATTTTTTCGAGTTTTCCCGAAATCCCCTCCACAAATTTTGATAAAATTTGCAGAACACCTTCCAGACATAACCAGCTGTAAAACAAAAGAAAAAACCACAAAAGGTTACGCCTGGGTTTTTCAGAATTTCCATCAAATTCGCTGCTTTTGCAAAACGCGCACTTCGAATAATTTTTTCGAGTTTTCCCGAAATCCCCTCCACAAATTTTGATAAAATTTGCAGAACACCTTCCTAACATAACCAGCTGTAAAACAAAAGAAAAAACCACAAGAGGTTACGCCTGGGTTTTTCAGAATTTCCATCAAATTCGCGTCTTTTGCAAAACGCGCACTTTCGAATAAAAAAAATTGTATTGTACTTAATTATTCACAACATGTAAAGAAAAGGATTCATTATCAGTTAACAGACTTTTTAAAGCAACACTGTATGAATATTAAAATTGCTACCAGGAATCCGCGTGTCGCTTCCGTTGTGTCTAGCGTAAAGCAAATTTAAACATTTTAAACAGGAAAAAAATACGAATTATAATCTTGCAGCATTTTCACCATCGAGGGGTGTACCGCAAGGTTCACACCTTTGACCCTTATTACTTTTGCTATTTTTTAATGACGCATTGCTCGATTTTTAGATTGTAATTTAAGACTGTACTTACCGTGTGCGTCTCTTAAAATGGATGATGTATTTATGTAATCATCTTTGAAATACGATTTCATCGCGGGGGCGGTATCGACGAGTCTGGAAACTGGGCGAATGCTGTCAGGAGCCGCCACGTGAACGACCTCGAATGCAGTTCCGGAAAGGGTCGATAACGGAAACGCGCCCACTCGTAACTTTCTGCGGGGTGCAGACGAGCACGTGCGGACGTAATGGACTCTTTAACCCCGTTTATATTTATGTGTCATGGGACCATGCACTCAATTCCAGACTGTTAATCGAGATAAAATTCTTAACGTTATTACATTTTTTTTCTATGCGTGCTTAAAGCTTGATTATAGAAAATTTTACAAAAATAATTCACATAAGTACTTTTACTTTTTGATCTCACCTTGTAGAATGACTTATTTTTCATCCATAAACAAAATTTGACGATTATCCACTGAAGCAATTTCGGGAAATTTGAGTCGATGCAAAATTAAAATTTTTGAGTCAAACAAGCGCGGATTCAATTCGAAATATCTCAAAAACTAGGAAAGTCGTGTTTTTATTTTTTAACGCCATCTTGTAAAACGACGTATTTTCAATCCTTAAACAAAATTTGACGCCCATCCACTGAAGCAATTTCGCGTAATTTGCGTCAATGCAAAATTAAAATTTTTTGAGTCAAACAAGCGCGGATTCAATTCGAAATATCTCAAAAACTAAGAAAGCCGTGTTTTTATTTTTTGACGCCATCTTGTAAAACGACGTATTTTCAATCCTTAAACAAAATTTGACGCCCATCCACTGAAGCAATTTCGCGTAATTTGAGTCGATGCAAAATTAAAATTTTTGAGTCAAACAAGCGCGGATTCAATTCGAAATATCTCAAAAACTAGGAAAGGCGTGTTTTTATTTTTTGACGCCATCTTGTAAAACGACGTATTTTCAATCCTTAAACAAAATTTGACGCCCATCCACTGAAGGAATTTCGCGAAATTTGAGTCGATGCAAAATTAAAATTTTTGAGTCAAACAAGCGCGTATGCAATTCGAAATATCTCAAAAACTAGGAAAGGCATGTTTTTATTTTTTAACGCCATCTTATAAAACGACGTATTTTCAATCCTTAAACAAAATTTGACGCCCATCCACTGAAGCAATTTCGAGAAATTTGAGTCGATGCAAAATTAAAATTTTTGAGTCAAACAAGCGCGTATGCAATTCGAAATATCTCAAAAACTAGGAAAGGCGTGTTTTTATTTTTTAACGCCATCTTGTAAAACGACGTATTTTCAATCCTTAAACAAAATTTGACGCCCATCCACTGAAGCAATTTCGAGAAATTTGAGTCGATGCAAAATTAAAATTTTTGAGTCAAACAAGCGCGGATTCAATTCGAAATATCTCAAAAACTAAGAAAGCCGTGTTTTTATTTTTTGACGCCATCTTGTAAAACGACGTATTTTCAATCCTTAAACAAAATTTGACGCCCATCCACTGAAGCAATTTCGCGTAATTTGAGTCGATGCAAAATTAAAATTTTTGAGTCAAACAAGCGCGGATTCAATTCGAAATATCTCGAAAACTAGGAAAGACGTGTTTTTATTTTTTAACGCCACCTTGTAAAACGACGTATTTTCAATCCTTAAACAAAATTTGACGATTATCCACTGATGGAATTTCGCGAAATTTGAGTCGATGCAAAATTAAAATTTTTGAGTCAAACAAGCGCGGATTTAATTCGAAATATCTCAAAAACTAGAACAGAAGTCTGTTTACTTTTTGGCACTACCTTGTAGAATGACTTATTTTCAATCCATTTAACATCTCTAACGTAATTCGTAAATTGTGCACATCCACCAATTTATTGCGTGAAATTGCTGTTGATGGGCCAATTCCATTGCGTAATAAATAAATTTAAAAAAATAAAATGTTTTCAAGATTGCAAACGTGGGCGAGGCTAAAGTTAAAGCATCATACCAATTTATTACATTCAATTATTGAGAACGCCTTCTTCGCAAATTGGAAGTAACTCTTTATGTCGAAGGAAACGATTTCGGGATGAAACAAATTGTGTTGTGGAGGCTTTAATTTATCCATTTGATGCATCCATTAATATTTTCCCACTAGACCGGTTTCGGACTTCTTAGGCCTCGCCAGTGTAGTAGAGTCGTTGACTCTGATTGAATTATATAAGTGAAATATAACCAGAAATTATTTTTTCTATGACAAAATATTATATTACTTAAGCTAACAACGCTTTAAACGTTTACATTACTATAATCAAAATAGTCTCTCGTCACTTTGTTAAATTTTAATGTCAATAAATTGTTTTTCAAAGCCACCTTCGATTTTTATTTAGTAAAATGGCTAGATAAAACGAGTTTTCTGCAAATAACTTTTAATGCGTTAGGAATTGGGATATGGTTGTTATTAGGAAAAATGTTCCTTTTTTAATTCTGCATGGAATGACATAAAAATATACAGGGGCTCCAATTTAAAATAAGAAAAATAAAGCGCTTTAAAGTTTGAAATGTTTGACACTAAATTTTGGACACCCTGTATAATTCATGTCGATCAAACTTGGTTAACGGGACTATCAGACCTTATTTAATAAGCACCTTGTATGATTTTATTAACAAGGCACTATTTTTATTTTTTATTCATTTTTTAAAACAACAGTGCAAAACAGATTTTTTTTGGTTTTAATTTTTTTTTGCCGATATCCCTGAATAGATTCCAATAAAATTACAGGAGTATGTAGGCAACCATAAAAGGCACCCAAATAAGCAATAAAATACATAGCATGTAATTTAAAAAAATAAATCATCATGACGTCACGTTTTTTTGGGACACCCTGTATAATCAAAAATATTTTCCTGAAACGCATCATGGGATACAAATATATTCTACAAAATATTGAAATCCTAACTTAATTAGTAACTGAGCTATAGAAGACGGGAGGTGAGATGTCAAACCAAAAATAAAAGTTCTAAATTCGTACAAATAAAAAAACAATTATCAGAAGCATAAATCATCATTACTTTAATTACGATGAAATACACCCCTCATAAACCTGTTACTAACTAGTAACAACTGTTTCTTAATTAAAGCAATTAATCTGCTATAAAATTCCACATTGATAAATATGATAAATCATATTTCTATGTCACGTTCTATTTTTAAACACGCCGTCTCGATTTAAGGCTGCGTTATCGTCAAATTAATTTCGACCATAAAATGTCAAGTTTGTTGTATGTAGGTGTGACGATTTTTTTTTTTTTTTGGTTTACTTTTACCGCTATCAGCGATCAATTATTGAGAAGATAAAATTAATAGTTTCGATTAATATTCATGGGTTTTCAGACTGAGCCGGAACTGTAAAGAACGAATCGGAATTATGCTAATGTCAATACGATTTATTATCATGCTTGCGGTGTCGAGAACTGTCGCAATATTTTTTTTCTGTAAATATTTGCATCGTGAGATCATTATTTAAAGCATGTATAAATCGTTTGTGCTTAAACAGTCATGCGCTCAATTTTATTGAAAGAAAAATTATTCTGACAAAACTGATATTTAATAAATTAAATGAAAGTTCTGCTACCAAAATTTTTTGCAAAAATGATAAGTTTTTTTAAAATTATTTAAAGCACTTGAAGTGAAACAAAACCAACTTGTATTAGTATTACTTTTAAATTTTATTTAATTTAAATATTTTGGATTTTTTTTTAAATGGCGATTCTCATAAAATAAAGAAATATTGTTTTTATTAACAATAAATAGAAACAGCTTACAATGTGAAAAATAAGAGCAGAGTGGCGCAGTGGAAGCGTGCTGGGCCCATAACCCAGAGGTCCGTGGATCGAAACCACGCTCTGCTAAGTAAAATCTTGTTTTGACTAAATTTAAAAATTTACTTTTTTAGGTTAAAAATTGGTTAATTTTTCAATGTAGTTTAATTTTAGCTTACCACGTCGTAACGGTCGCAACGTGGATGGAAACCACGCACTGCTAAAAAGTTTCATTTTTTTAACTGAATTAAACATTTATGTTTTTTTGGTTAAAAATTGGTCAATTTTTTAATTCAGGTTAATTTTAGCTTACCACTTAGTAACGGTCGCAACGTGGATGGAAACCACGCTTTACTAACAAGTTTCTTTTCTTTTAACTGAATTGAAAAATGTATGTTTTTTTTGGGTAAAAATTGGTCAATTTTTCAATTTCAATTACCACGTAGTAACGGACGCAATAATTTAGATTTTCTAGAAACTTACGTTACTATTCTATTATTTTCCGAATAAACTCGAAATATTATAAAAACCATAAATGATCGACTGAAATTGAGAATTATTCTAACTGCTGCTACGAATACATCGGGCGTTTCAAAGATAAAATTAATGATAATAATAATAATTTTAAAAGCCTTATTTCATAATACGAAGCTTTTAGTAAACTAATTTTTGGTATTTATTTGGATGATGTGTATTTTCTTTGCCCTGTCGTGACTGAATGGCTTATGCTCATGTCAAAAAAAAAGTATTTTCATTGAATAGAGTTTAAGTTTAACTTTCTAAAAAAAAACCAAGAAAGCAAAATTTTACGTCGGCGCCGTGGCTTAGTTGGTTAAAGCGCCTGTCTAGTAAACAGGAGATCGGGAGTTCGAATCTCCCCGGGGCCTTCGAAACCACTTCTCGAAGAGGTTTCATTTTTTTGCTTGCGAAAATAAGAACATTACCAGTTAACAACGTTTTTATATCGTACGAAGGAGAAAATAATGCAAATACGCATATATTTAACATTTTAGGGTTTACTTTCAAATGCTTGATTATAATTATTAAAAGACAAAAATGTAAACAATTCAATAATTTAGATTTAAGGAATAGTAGGATTACAGGATTTTACATTTTAAATAAAATAAATAACATCTGTATGATATTTTTACAATTACTAATAATATTGTAGGTTTTTAACATATGCAACTTAGTGTACACGCAACATGCGTGAATTTATTGTGTTAGAAAGAGAGAACTAGATTTTTTGGCATAGGAATCTATAGTCCTTTCTGCCAGAGGTTCCATTTAACAGTGTATAACGTGACAACATTTAAAAATGATAGATGAAGTTAGCTTAGGATTATATACTGGGACACTCACTTCACGCCCTGTAGTCGAAAGAACTAGATTTACTTTTCATAAAAATTTGATAATTTTAGTATTCGAGAGTTCGAATCCCCCGGGGCCTCTGAAGCCACATGAAAGTAGTTTCATTAACTTGAAAAATTAACGACATTGTGAATTAATGACATTTTCTTATTGTACGATGGAACACATAAACATAATGCAAATACGCAAACATTTTGGTTGTTAACTTTCAAACGATTCAAATACAAGAATTTAAATAATTCAATAATTTGCACTTAAACAATAGTAGGGTTACTGGCTTTACATTTTTAATAAAATAAATAACAGCTATATGATTTCTTTACAATTAGTAATATTCTTGTCTTTTTTAACATAGGCAACTTAGTGTACAAGCAACATGCGTGAATTAGTTGTGTTAGAAAAGGAGAACCATATTTTCGCTTTATAAATTTTTTAATAATTTTAAATTTTTTTGAAGATGATGGTTGCGACCGTTACTATGCGGTTTAAATTTTTTAAACAGGAGATTGGGGGTTGGAATCTCCCTGGGGGGCTTTAAAGGGCCGATGAAGTGGTTTCTTTTTCTTATTTATAATTTAATTCACCATATTATTTACTTTATATAATATAATGCTTACCTGTAATTGGAATAATTTGTTGGAATATAAATGAATTATTATTATTAATATTATTAATAATTGTTAACAACATATTCTTATTGTACGAAGGAAAAAGTAATGCATTTAATTAACATTTTAATTGTCAACTTTCAAATGATTGAATAAAATTTTGAAAATTCAAAAATGTAAAAAAATTTATATTTATATTTAAACAATAGTGGCTTTACATAATTTTACATTTTTAATAAAATAAATAACATCTGTATGAATTTTTACCATTACAAATATTATTGTGGGTTTCTAACATAGGCAACTTAGCGTACATACAACATACACAGAATACAGAACGAACAAAGATATAAGCCATAGACAAACTCGAAACGCCTCCTCCCTAACAATACCCAAACACAGAACGACATTATATGAGAGGGGAATAAGCTACATGGGAATAAGAATTTTCAATAAACTGCTTCCCCTAATAGAAGCATACAAAAATCAAAAACACTTAAAAAGATTCTTGAAGGATTATTTCCTAAACAACCCATATTATTCTACAGAAGAATTTTTCAAAGACCAATGATCGCATATAATGTCAAAACATTAGATAGGGTATACCAAATTATAACTAGTTTTAAGTTAGCCTCATTGTAATAGTATAATTTTATAATTTTATCATCGACGTTTATATATACATAACATGTGAATGTATTAGTAATAATCTAGTATTAGGATAATATAATGTAAACTCTAGTTTTAGAAAACAGCAACCGACCATGTAATATTCTTAATGAATCAATCTACTTGTAAATATATAAATATAAAATATAAATAAATACGTGAAATAGTTGTGTTAGAAAGAGAGAACTATATTTTTAGTTTATATAAGATTTGTATAATTTTAGTAAACAGGAGATCGGGGGTTCGCATCCCCGCGGGGCCTTCATAGGGCCGATAAAGTAGTTTCTTTTTATTTGTAATTTAATTCACCATATTATTTACTTTATATTATATAATGCTACCTGTAATTGGGAAATAAATTAATTATTTTTATAAATATTATTATAATTGTTAACAACATATTCTTATTGTACGAAGGAAAAAATAATGCATTTAATTAACATTTTAATTGATTGAATAAAATTATTAAAATACAAAAATGTAAAAAAATTTATATTTATATTTAAACAATAGTGGCTTTACATAATTTTACATCTTTAATAAAATAAATAACATCTGTATGAATTTTTACCATTACAAATATTATTGTAGGTTTCTAACATAGGCAACTTAGTGTACATACAACATGCGTGAATTAGTTGTGTTAGAAAGAGAGACCTATATTTTAATTTATATGTAATTTGTATAATTTTAGTAAACAGGAGATCGGGGGTTCGCATCCCCCCGGGGCCTTCAAAGGACCGATAAAGTTAATTTTATTTATTTAATTAATTAATTAAATTGCAACATCCTGTTATATTGAAGGTATACACATGTATAAAATAGTATTTTGTATCGTTCAGTTTATTTTTATTTAGAACTGTTCATAATTTTAGTTAAATTAAGTTAATTAAGTCTAAACTATCTATAATTATCTTTAGTTTTCAATTCTATTAGAGTCATTTATTTTTTATTTGTTCATTGTAAAATTTCCCTGTAATTGGAATATTTTTTTGTTCTGTTGCGAAATAAACTTATTATTATTATTATTATTAGTAGTTTCTTTTTTTATTTGTAATTTAATTCACCATATTATTTACTTTATATTATATAATGCTTACCTGTAATTGGAATAATCTACTGGGAAATAAATGAATTATTATGTGTTAACCATACAAAGTATAGATACATTATTATTAATATTATTAATAATTGTTAATAACATATTCTATTGTACGAAGGAAAAAATTATGCATTTAATTAACATGTTAATTGTCAATTTTCAAAAGGTTGAACAAAATTATTAAAATACAAAAATGTAAATAATTTAATATCTATATTACATAATTTACATAATTTTACATTTTTAATAAAATAAATAACATCTGTATGAATTTTTAGCATTACAAAAATTATTGTAGGTTTCTAACATAGGCAACTTAGTGTACTTACAACACGCGTGAATTAGTTGTGTTAGAAAGAGAGAACTATATTTTTAGTTTATAAAAATGTGTATAATTTTAGTAAACAGAAGATCGGGGTTCGAATCCCCCTGGACTTCATTGTGTTAGAAAGAGAGAACTAGATAGTTTCACGATATGCCAATTTTTAGAGAGGAATGTTAAAGATTGTTAAGTTTTGGATGGATTTTGAAATTATGAAGTTAATTCCTGCTGAGATTATTTTTCCGGAATTTTTATAATCTTCTGTTCTACAGTTCAAGTTTTTAGGAGTGCCATTTTGTTTCAGGATATGATATGTCAATTTTTATAGTGGAATGTCATAAATAGCTAAGTTTTGGATGGATTTTGAAATTATGAAGTTAATTCCTGCGGAGATTATTTTTCTGGAATTTTTATAATCTTCTCTTCTACGGTTCAAGTTTTTAGGAGTGCCATTTTGTTTCAGGCCATGATATGTCAATTTTTATAGTGGAATGACGTAAATAATTAAGTTTTGGATGGATTTTGAAATTTTCAAGCTGATTCCAGTCGAGATTATAATTTCTATAATCACCGAATAAAATTTTCTCTTCTGCAGTTCAAGTTTTTAGGAGCACGATTTTGTTACGTCTAAAAGAGTAATTCAGAATAAGATTATCCGTCACTGATGTAGTTTTGTGATTGTGACGAGATCTTTGCACTTTGTATAAACGTGTCTTTCTTTCAGGAACGACTTTGGTGAGTTAAAAACAGTGACGGTTCGCGGGGTTCAAATTCAAATTCAAATTCAAACTAACGCAAATATCTTTTTAGGCGATTTCGACCAGAATAAATATAATCCACGACTGAAACAATTATAAAATTTTTATTGCACTTAATCTACAATTGCAAAAGTTGCAAAAAGAAATAAATATATATATGTATATATAAAATAAATACATCAATTATTTACACGTTTATCTTTGTACAGAACGTACTGCGTCTCTGGTATGGAAGCGTTATCCTTAAACAATAAATTATGCTCCTTGCCGCGGATGATTTCCTTGAGCCTCTCCACTTCTTGCTCGTGCTCCTGCTTCATCGAATCGATGATCACATTCTGCTCCAGAATCCTCTCCTCCACCGTGGTCAGTTCCTGCCACGCCTCTTTTTGTACGGTCTGTAAATAACCATAAGCTAAAATCAATAACAGACCACTACACTTGACTCGTTCATCAAAATTAGTTTGATTGATAGATTTCACGCATGTATTTGATAGTTCATTAGTCCGAATAGTTATTTATGCATCAAGGGCGTTATTTAGACGTATAATTTATTTAGGATCAACTTTTTTAGTAAGGTTGGTCTCTTATTACAGAAATGAATACAAATCACCAGAAAATAGTGTTAACAGATTGCGTGAAAATTGATGGGTGGGCCTTCAATCGGTGGTGGGTGGGCACTTTCCTTCAATCCAAACAGTAGAACCAGAAGCAAGGTTTCATGTGAGAAAATAAGTAAATGAAAAGGATATACAATTGTAAATGTTTTTTTTTTATTGGTTCATTTATAAAATCAGTTGTTTACGTTCAACTGGTTGGATAGTAATCGAACTCCACTTAAATCACAGTCAAACATTTCACTAAAACTGAAAAAATAATGCAGTGAATTGCAAAATAATAATATTTTTTAAATTGTGTACTCTTAAAAAATTGATTGAGTTTGCACTGAAAATAATTATTTTCCAGTTACAATAATAAATCAAATTTCACAGAGAGAGGGAAAGCTGTCGAGCAAATATCGACTTCGTCGATACGAAAAAAACATTTTTTTAATATGACTTTACCTTGAGTTGATTCCTTAATAAATCCATCCTGCTGGCAATATCCGTGCCGATTTTCTTCACCACTTTGTTCTCGTGCTGGCGTTGATTTAAAGCGTTCAATAACGACTCCTGCTCGTTCACCAAGTCCTTGGCGAAACTCATGGCCTTGTGGAGCTGCTTCCGGCAGGCGCTCCTGGACAATTGCACCTCGTGTAAACTGTGCTCTAATTCTAAATATTTCGTTTCGGCCTTCCTAAACAGATAATTCAGATAATAAAAGTACAATGTACACAAACAAACAACTATAATTGTACTTAAATATTTGAAGGCTATAACCGTACCAAAATGCCGTGACACATTGCGCAGTGAACAACTTAAATTTCAAGAGAGGTGACGACGAAATTCAGTGAATATAAAGTAAATATTGACACAGAATCGATCGCGAAGTGATGATTCATTTTCAATTCGGTGATGCGGTCGCGTTCTCCCACTCTGCGCAAACCTTACCCCGAGGTGTCACGACATTTTGGAACGGCTCTACGTGCCCGGTGGGATTTATTTATCCCAAAGCCAAAATTTTAAAACAAAAAATCGAAATATTTTAAAATTTTAAGTTCCATTAACATAAAAAATTTAAGCAAAAATGTTAAATCATAACGCGAAAGGGTTAAAGAATGTATCTAATTTGAAAATATGAGGTAAATTTTAAAATTTTGTAAACCAACGATATTAAGTTCCATTAACATACAAATGTTAAATCGTGACGAGAAAAAAAGTCGTCGTGAAAGGATTTAAAGAAAATGTGATGTGTGTTTTTTGTAGAAATTTCCAATTAAAAATTTTATCGCTGGTATTAAAAAAAAGATTCTTACTTGATATACTTGTCGGCAGTTTTTAATTTACCCTCGAGCTCGAGTTTCTCGGCGTTCAGGGACGCAATCTTCGCCGTCAGGTCGTTCATTTGTTCTTTTAATTGTTCCATCGTGTCGGCCAGCTTTCCCTTCTCGATTTCATATTGATTCTTGAGTTCCTCGTACCATCTGAAATTAAATAAAACAAATATATGAATGCAGGAAGCAAAATGAGTTTAATAACATTTCTTTTATTCACAAATAAAATTGGTGATTGTGGTTGAAACATGATGAATTCATCAAGTTTGTGTGGGGACTCAACTCACCTCTTGCATTCATTGACACTGGAATTATGGACGGCAATCGGAATATACTGGGATCTCTCGTTTTTAAAGTCGTCCTGGGCGTCCACGAGCGATTTGTTCTTTTCCTTGAGGCTGGCAACGTCCGATTTACATCTGCAGTATTGATCCTGCAATACCGTATAGTCTCTCTTTAGTTGGTCAACTGAAATTATGTACAAATTAGGAATTAATACTTCCCATGATGAATCTGGTATTATAAATCCATGAAAAAACCACAACATTTCAAACTTAAATTAATGCATTCAAAAATATTAAAGAGTGATAAAACAATCACCAAGTAAATATAATAAAAATAAAGAAATTTGATCGTAAATCGATGCCGAAGCCTTTCTCAGCATTTCCAAAACAATTGCTTCACGATTTATTTTTTTACAATTTTTTTAGTTACGGCAAAAATTTTAACCTTTCAGCAGGGAACATTTTAAAAATTCATAACTTTTGTTTAAGTTGGAATTTTTAAAAAATATCAAATCCTCTACTTAGCAAATAGATGCCAAAGTATCCCCATGTATTTGCAAAACAATTGCGCAACGATTAATTTTTTTACAATTTTTTTAATTGCGGCAAAAATTTTAACCTTTCAGCGGGGAATATTTTAAAAATTCATAACTTTCGTTTAAGTTGGAATTTTTGAAAAATATCAAAATCTCCACTTAGAAAATAGATGCCAAAGTATCCCTACGTATTTGCAAAACAATTGCGCAACGATTAATTTTTTTGCAATTATTTTAGTTACGGCAAAAATTTAAAACCTTTCAGCGGGGAACATTTTAAAAATTCATAAGTTTCGTTTAAGTTGGAATTTTTGAAAAATATCAAAATCTCCACTTAGAAAATAGATGCCAAAGTATCCCTACGTATTTGCAAAACAATTGCGCAACGATTAATTTTTTTACAATTTTTTTAGTTACGGCAAAAATTTAAAACCTTTCAGCGGGGAACATTTTAAAAATTCATAACTTTCGTTTAAGTTGGAATTTTTGAAAAATATCAAAATCTCCACTTAGAAAATAGATGCCAAAGTATCCCTACGTATTTGCAAAACAATTGCGCAACGATTAATTTTTTTGCAATTATTTTAGTTACGGCAAAAATTTTGACCTTTCAACAGGGAATATTTTAAAAATTCATAACTTTTGTCCAAGTTGGAATTTTAAAAAAAATATCAAATTCTCTACTTGGCAAATAGATGCCAAAGTATCCCCATATATTTGCAAAACAATTGCGCAACGATTAATTTTTTTACAATTTTTTTAATTACGGCAAAATTTTTAATATTTCAGCAGCGAACATTTTGAAAATTCATAACTTTTGTCCAAGTTGGAATTTTTTAAAAATATCAAAATTTCCACTTAGCAAATAGGTGCCAAAGTATCCCCATGTATTTGCAAAACAATTGCGCAACGATTAATTTTTTTACAATTTTTTTAGTTACGGCAAAAATTTTAACCTTTCAGCAGGGAACATTTTAAAAATTCATAACTTTCGTTTAAGTTGGAATTTTTGAAAAATATCAAAATCTCCACTTAGAAAATAGATGCCAAAGTATCCCTACGTATTTGCAAAACAATTGCGCAACGATTAATTTTTTTACAATTTTTTTAGTTACGGCAAAAATTTAAAACCTTTCAGCGGGGAACATTTTAAAAATTCATAACTTTCGTTTAAGTTGGAATTTTTGAAAAATATCAAAATCTCCACTTAGAAAATAGATGCCAAAGTATCCCTACGTATTTGCAAAACAATTGCGCAACGATTAATTTTTTTGCAATTATTTTAGTTACGGCAAAAATTTTAACCTTTCAGCAGGGAACATTTTAAAAATTCATAACTTTTGTTTAAGTTGGAATTTTTGAAAAATATCAAAATCTCCACTTAGAAAATAGATGCCAAAGTATCCCTACGTATTTGCAAAACAATTGCGCAACGATTAATTTTTTTACAATTTTTTTAGTTACGGCAAAAATTTTAACCTTTCAGCAGGGAACATTTTAAAAATTCATAACTTTCGTTTAAGTTGGAATTTTTGAAAAATATCAAAATCTCCACTTAGAAAACAGATGCCAAAGTATCCCTACGTATTTGCAAAACAATTGCGCAACGATTAATTTTTTTACAATTTTTTTAGTTACGGCAAAAATTTAAAACCTTTCAGCGGGGAACATTTTAAAAATTCATAACTTTCGTTTAAGTTGGAATTTTTGAAAAATATCAAAATCTCCACTTAGAAAATAGATGCCAAAGTATCCCTACGTATTTGCAAAACAATTGCGCAACGATTAATTTTTTTGCAATTATTTTAGTTACGGCAAAAATTTTGACCTTTCAACAGGGAATATTTTAAAAATTCATAACTTTTGTCCAAGTTGGAATTTTAAAAAAAATATCAAATTCTCTACTTGGCAAATAGATGCCAAAGTATCCCCATGTATTTGCAAAACAATTGCGCAACGATTAATTTTTTTACAATTTTTTTAGTTTCGACTAAAATTTTAACCTTTCAACAGGGATTATTTTGAAAATTCATAACTTTTGTTTAAGTTTAAATTTTTTAAAAATATCAAATTCCCCACTTAGCAAATAGATGCAAAAGTATCCCCATGTATTTGCAAAACAATTGCGCAACGATGAATTTTTTTACAATTTTTTTAGTTACGGCAAAAATTTTAATCTTTCAGCAGCGAACTTTTTGAAAATTCATAACTTTCGCTTAAGTTGGAATTTTTAAAAATTATCAAATTCTCTACTTAGCAAATAGATGCCAAAGTATCCCTACGGCAAAAATTTTAATCTTTCAGCAGCGAACTTTTTGAAAATTCATAACTTTCGCTTAAGTTGGAATTTTTAAAAAATATCAAATTCTCTACTTAGCAAATAGATGCCAAAGTATCCCTACGTATTTGCAAAACAATTGCGCAACGATTAATTTTTTTGCAATTTTTTTAGTTACGGCAAAAATTTTAATCTTTCAGCACGGAACATTTTGAAATTTCATAACTTTTGTCTGATTTAACATCTTTCAAAAATCTCAACTGTATTAGTTAGTAAATCTATGCCGAAGGCTTTCTGAGTATTTCCAAAACAATTGCGCAACGATTAATTTTTTTTACAATTTTTTTAGTTACGGCAAAAATTTTTACCTTTCAGCAGTGAACATTTTGAAAATTCATAACTTTTATCTGAGTTAACATTTTTCAAAAATCTCAACTGTATTAGTTAGTAAATCAATGCCGAAGGCTTTCTGAGTATTTCCAAAACAATTGCGTTATTTTTTTACAATTTTTTTAGTTACGGCAAAAATTTTAACCTTTCAGCAGTGAACATTTTGAAAATTCATAACTTTTATCTGAGTTAACATTTTTCAAAAATCTCAACTGTATTAGTTAGTAAATCAATGCCGAAGGCTTTCTGAGTATTTCCAAAACAATTGCGTTATTTTTTTTACAATTTTTTTAGTAACGGCAAAAATTTTAACCTTTCAGCAGTGAACATTTTGAAAATTCATAACTTTTATCTGAGTTAACATTTTTCAAAAATCTCAACTGTATTAGTTAGTAAATCAATGCCGAAGGCTTTCTGAGTATTTCCAAAACAATTGCGCAACGATTGAATTTTTTACAATTTTTTTAGTTACGGCAAAAATTTTAACCTTTCAGCAGTGAACATTTTGAAAATTCATAACTTTTGTCAGAGTTAACATTTTTCAAAAATCTCAACTGTGTTAGTTAGTAAATCAATGCCGAAGGCTTTCTGAGTATTTCCAAAACAATTGCGCAACGATTTATTTTTTTACAATTTTTTTAGTTACGGCAAAAATTTTAACCTTTCAGCGGGGAACATTTTGAAAATTCATAACTTTTACTGAGTTAACATTTTTCAAAACTCTCAACTGTATTGGTTAGCAAATCAATGCCGAAGGCTTTCTGAGTATTTCCAAAACAATTGCGCAACGATTGAATTTTTTACAATTTTTTTAGTTACGGCAAAAATTTTAACCTTTCAGCAGTGAACATTTTGAAAATTCATAACTTTTATCTGAGTTAACATTTTTCAAAAATCTCAACTGTATTAGTTAGGTAAATCAATGCTGAAGGCTTTCTGAGTATTTCCAGAACAATTGCGCACCGATTTATTTTTTTTACAATTTTTTTAGTAACGGCAAAAATTTTAACCTTTCAGCAGTGAACATTTTGAAAATTCATAACTTTTATCTGAGTTAACATTTTTCAAAAATCTCAACTGTATTAGTTAGTAAATCAATGCCGAAGGCTTTCTGAGTATTTCCAAAACAATTGCGCAACGATTGAATTTTTTACAATTTTTTTAGTTACGGCAAAAATTTTAACCTTTCAGCAGTGAACATTTTGAAAATTCATAACTTTTATCTGAGTTAACATTTTTCAAAAATCTCAACTGTATTAGTTAGTAAATCAATGCCGAAGGCTTTCTGAGTATTTCCAAAACAATTGCGTTATTTTTTTACAATTTTTTTAGTTACGGCAAAAATTTTAACCTTTCAGCAGTGAACATTTTGAAAATTCATAACTTTTATCTGAGTTAACATTTTTCAAAAATCTCAACTGTATTAGTTAGTAAATCAATGCCGAAGGCTTTCTGAGTATTTCCAAAACAATTGCGTTATTTTTTTTACAATTTTTTTAGTAACGGCAAAAATTTTAACCTTTCAGCAGTGAACATTTTGAAAATTCATAACTTTTATCTGAGTTAACATTTTTCAAAAATCTCAACTGTATTAGTTAGTAAATCAATGCCGAAGGCTTTCTGAGTATTTCCAAAACAATTGCGCAACGATTGAATTTTTTACAATTTTTTTAGTTACGGCAAAAATTTTAACCTTTCAGCAGTGAACATTTTGAAAATTCATAACTTTTATCTGAGTTAACATTTTTCAAAAATCTCAACTGTATTAGTTAGTAAATCAATGCCGAAGGCTTTCTGAGTATTTCCAAAACAATTGCGTTATTTTTTTACAATTTTTTTAGTTACGGCAAAAATTTTAACCTTTCAGCAGTGAACATTTTGAAAATTCATAACTTTTATCTGAGTTAACATTTTTCAAAAATCTCAACTGTATTAGTTAGTAAATCAATGCCGAAGGCTTTCTGAGTATTTCCAAAACAATTGCGTTATTTTTTTACAATTTTTTTAGTTACGGCAAAAATTTTAACCTTTCAGCAGTGAACATTTTGAAAATTCATAACTTTTATCTGAGTTAACATTTTTCAAAAATCTCAACTGTATTAGTTAGTAAATCAATGCCGAAGGCTTTCTGAGTATTTCCAAAACAATTGCGCAACGATTGAATTTTTTACAATTTTTTTAGTTACGGCAAAAATTTTAACCTTTCAGCAGTGAACATTTTGAAAATTCATAACTTTTGTCAGAGTTAACATTTTTCAAAAATCTCAACTGTGTTAGTTAGTAAATCAATGCCGAAGGCTTTCTGAGTATTTCCAAAACAATTGCGCAACGATTTATTTTTTTTACAATTTTTTTATTTACGGCAAAAATTTTAACTTTTCAACAGTGAACATTTTGAAAATTCATAACTTTTATCTGAGTTAACATTTTTCAAAAATCTCAACTGTATTAGTTAGTAAATCAATGCGGAAGGCTTTCTGAGTATTTCCAAAACAATTGCGCAACGATTTATTTTTTTTGCAATTTTTTTAGTTACGGCAAAAATTTTAACCTTTCAGCAGTGAACATTTTGAAAATTCATAACTTTTGTCCGAGTTAACATTTTTCAAAAATCTCAACTGTATTAGTTAGTAAATCAATGCCGAAGGCTTTCTGAGTGTTTCCAGAACAATTGCGCAACGATTTGTTTTTTTTACAATTTTTTTAGTAACGGCAAAAATTTTAACCTTTCAGCAGTGAACATTTTGAAAATTCATAACTTTTGTCTTAGTTAACATTTTTTAAAAATCTCAACTGTATTAGTTAGTAAATCAATGCCGAAGGCTTTCTGAGTATTTCCAAAACAATTGCGCACCGATTTATTTTTTTTACAATTTTTTTAGTAACGGCAAAAATTTTAACCTTTCAGCAGCGAACATTTTGAAAATTCATAACTTTTATCTGAGTTGAAATTTTTTAAAAATCTCAACTGTATTAGTTAGTAAATCAATGCCGAAGGTTTTTTGAGTATTTCCAGAACAATTGCGCAACGATTTATTCTTTTTACAATTTTTTTAGTAACGGCAAAAATTTTAACCTTTCAGCAGGGAACATTTAGAAAATTCATAACTTTTATCTGAGTTAACATTTTTCAAAAATCTCAACTGTATTGGTTAGCAAATCAATGCCGAAGGCTTTTTGAGTATTTCCAAAACAATTGCGCAACGATTTATTTTTTTTTTCAATTTTTTTAGTCACGGCAAAAATTTTAACCTTTCAGCAGCGAACATTTTGAAAATTCATAACTTTTATCTGAGTTGAAATTTTTTAAAAATCTCAACTGTATTAGTTAGTAAATCAATGCCGAAGGTTTTTTGAGTATTTCCAGAACAATTGCGCAACGATTTATATTTTTTTACAATTTTTTTAGTAGCGGCAAAAATTTTAATCTTTCAGCAGTGAACATTTTGAAAATTCATAACTTTTGTCTGAGTTAACATTTTTCAAAAATCTCAACTGTTTTAGTTAGTAAATCAATGCCGAAGGCTTTCTGAGTATTTCCAGAACAATTGCGCAACGATTTATATTTTTTTACAATTTTTTTAGTAGCGGCAAAAATTTTAACCTTTCAGCAGCGAACATTTTGAAAATTCATAACTTTTATCTGAGTTGAAATTTTTTAAAAATCTCAACTGTATTAGTTAGTAAATCAATGCTGAAGGCTTTCTGAGTATTTTTAAAACAACTTACTTTTTTGCTCGTAACACTTCAATATCTCCTCGATCTTATCCTGCTTGAGGGCGCACTTCTTAATCAACAGATCGTTCTGATCCTTCGTGGTCTTCAGCTCGAGCTTCAGTCCCTCCAGTTGCGACCCCAAAACTTTACTGCACTCCGCGTCCTCGGTCAGTCTGACGTGCAAACTTTCGTTCTCCTTGATCACATCCTTCAGTTCCCCGCTGAACTCCGCCAACTCCGACTGGTAGCTATCGATGATCTCCTCCTTCTCGATAATGGTCTCTTGGTAGGCGTTCAGCAGAGGCGCCAGCGTGTGAGAGTTAACTTTCCCCCAGGAAATTGGCGAATGCATGTGATCGTAGTGACTCTCCCCCAATCCCAAATTTTCCGCCGAAATCGTATGACCGTCGTCGATGTGTTGATCGGATTTGATTTGTTTGGGCGTGAAGGAGATTTTATTCGCGTGCAGTTTCTGCTGGTAGCGTTCCAATTGCACGTTGAGTCTGTAGACGACGTTTTTGAGCATGCTGCAGTCCTCGTGGAGCTCTTGATTCTTCTTCCTCAAAGCGCCGTAATCGCGTTTCGATTTATCAATTAGATCATTCAGCTCCATGCAGTTCTGGCAGACCTTGGGTCTCTCCAGCTCGATCATGCACTCGTTGTACTGGTTCACGAGCTCTTGATACTGCGCCTTGATCAAATTATTCTCGTTCGCCAGTTCCTCGTTGGCGCCGAAAAGATTCGCCAGCTTCTCTTTAAGCTTGCAATTCTTCTTGTTAAGGTGGTCCTGCGAATTGACGAGCTCCGCAATTTGATTCTGCAGCTTCTCGTTTTCGCGCGTTAAATACCTCCTACTGATTTTATTGACGTTCTCCGAGATTTCGGAAATCAATTCGCCGGTCTGTTCCGCGGACTTGTTCCTCTTTCCATTAAAGTTGGCCCCGAAGGTTTTGTGTGTTATCTGTCTGGCGCTCTCGTGGCCGTGCACGGGCACCTCCAATCTTCTATTGCGTTTCGGTTTCTGCGGGATCTCCTGCTCTTGCATGCTACTGGTCGATCCCGGATGGATTATTTTGAAATACGGAAGCATCTAGATAACGTGTCATGCTTTATCGATCGGAAAGCTCGCGTTTGTTTACACCTGCGGTTAAAGTGCACTTTTGAAAGGCGGACGATCGATGCGGGTCTTATTATTATTTAAGGTGATGAGAGTTACTTACGTGGTTTTTGGGATGGTATTGATTTAACCGGTTGCGGGATCGATAAGTCTTTAGCGACGGCACTGTCATAAATTCGACATTTTTGGCACGGCGAGTGTGGCAGGAGACGTGGTGTGCTAACGCGGTTTGTTTTGAACGGTTGCCGTGGTTACCGGACGGCGGCCATCTCGTTGTGTTCGCTGGAAAAACTTCCATGATTACTAGTAGGTGCGTTGAATTATAGGGGGCGTTATGTTAATAGCGTACGGGTTTAATTTTTATGTGTTTTAATTCGCATAAAGAATGTTTGATAGGAATTCAGGTGGATGATGAGGAAATTGGCTTGATGGCTAGAGAATTCATTTGTTGTAAAATTAGTTCACACATAAATCTGAGTTAATTGACCTACACGATTAGGTTAAAAAATGCCACGACAAAACTCAAACACAAAAAATGCACTTTGGCCAGAAATTGCTCTGTAAATTCCAAATTGATTGTGACAGATGCTTGAAATTTTGACAGATTAATTATGGATAATGTGTGCCTTAAAAGAAATTATCCGAACTTTGCAGTAACAAAAATGGCTGCGCTAGAAGACAAATTTGAATGACAAAAAATGCACTTTTGCCGGAAATTGCTCTGTAAATTCCAAATTTATTGTGACAGATGCTTGAAATTTTGACAGATTACTTATGGATAATGTGTGCCTTAAAAGAAATTATCCGAACTTTGCAGTAACAAAAATGGCTGCGCTAGAAGACAAATTTGAATGACAAAAAATGCACTTTGGCCAGAAATTGCTCCGTAAATTCCAAATTTATTGTGACAGATGCTTGAAATTTTGACAGATTAGTTATGGATAATGTGTGCCTTAAAAGTAATTATCCGAACTTTGCAGTAACAAAAATGGCTGCGCTAGAAGACAAATTTGAATGACAAAAATTGCACTTTGGCCAGAAATTGCTCCGTAAATTCCAAATTTATTGTGACAGATGCTTGAAATTTTGACAGATTAATTATGGATAATGTGTGCCTTAAAAGAAATTATCCGAACTTTGCAGTAACAAAAATGGCTGCCCTATAAGACAAATTTGAATGACAAAAATTGCACTTTGGCCAGAAATTGCTCCGTAAATTCCAAATTATTGTGACAGATGTTTGAAATTTTGACAGATTACTTATGGATAATGTGTGCCCTAAAAGATATTATCCGAACTTTGCAGTAACAAAAATGGCTGCGCTGGAAGACAAATTTGAATGACCAAAAATGCACTTTGGCCAGAAATCGCTCCGTAAATTCCAAATTTATTGTGACAGATGCTTGAAATTTTGACAGATTAATTATGGATAATGTGTGCCTTAAAAGAAATTATCCGAACTTTGCAGTAACAAAAATGGCTGCCCTAGAAGACAAATTTGAATGACAAAAATTGCACTTTGGCCAGAAATTGCTCTGTAAATTCCAAATTTATTGTGACAGATGCTTGAAATTTTGACAGATTAATTATGGATAATGTGTGCCTTAAAATAAATTATACGAACTTTGCAGTAACAAAAATGGCTGCCCTATAAGACAAATTTGAATGACAAAAATTGCACTTTGGCCAGAAATTGCTCCGTAAATTCCAAATTATTGTGACAGATGTTTGAAATTTTGACAGATTACTTATGGATAATGTGTGCCCTAAAAGATATTATCCGAACTTTGCAGTAACAAAAATGGCTGCGCTGGAAGACAAATTTGAATGACCAAAAATGCACTTTGGCCAGAAATCGCTCCGTAAATTCCAAATTTATTGTGACAAATGCTTGAAATTTTGACAGATTAATTATGGATAATGTGTGCCTTAAAAGAAATTATCCGAACTTTGCAGTAACAAAAATGGCTGCCCTAGAAGACAAATTTGAATGACAAAAATTGCACTTTGGCCAGAAATTGCTCTGTAAATTCCAAATTTATTGTGACAGATGCTGAAATTTTGACAGAATAATTATGGATAATGTGTCTTAATATCTGCCTTAACTTTTTATTATTTTCTCCGTTAGAAATATGTACTGTCATCGTGAAGATTTTTGTCGTTTTTGTTGTTGCCGAAAGTGGAATAATTTTAATAAAATAATCATATGCATGCATTACAGGTAACTATGGAAATGCCTTCTGTAGTAATCCTCAATTTTCCGAGTTAGTTCGTTGGAGATGTACGTGAAATTAGTTTGGATGAGGAAACGAGATGTAATTATGCGTACACGTCGAATAATGTTATTTACCAAGTTTTGGAAACTTTACGTTCCCAGAAATTTACGTCGCCAGAATGTGTGCACATTAAGTCCCCAACATTTACCAGTTCGCACACTTAATAAACTTGAAATTCCAAACCGTTTCACAGTGTGTATTTGTGTTTCCAGAATGTTCCTGGTTTATAACATCGAACGATTTCCAAATAAAGTTTTCTGGCGTTAAAGTAAACTTCTAATAATTTTAAATTATACAAAATACCTTGCGCTATAAAATTCAATTAACATTAAAGAAAAAACACTTTCATTACATTTAAAGATTATCGCCCAAGAACACAGATTGTTGTCATGCAGATCAAATTTTTGATCACTTAAAAAAATATAAAAACAATTGCTACAAACTTGAAACTTTCCAAATTTACTCAGAATACAATCTGCTTCATAATTCCATCAAAACCTTAAAATATTCCTTCATAAAATTTCACGACAGTCACGCGAGAACATAGTTTATAGTCATGTTGAAGTTGCCCAAAATCTGATTGCTTAAAAAAATATAAAAACAACTGCTACAAACTTGAAACTTTCCAAATTTACTCAGAATACAGTCTGCTTCATAATTCCATCAAAACCGTAAAATTATCCTTCATAAAATTTCACGAGTCACACGAGAACACAGTTTATAGTCATGTTGACGTTGCTCAAATTCTGATTGCTTAAAAAAATATAAAAACAATTGCTACAAAGTTGAAACTTTCTAAATTTACTCAGAATACAGTCTGCTTCATAATTCCATCAAAACCTTAAAATATTCCTTCATAAAATTTCACGACAGTCACGCGAGAACACAGTCTATAGTCATGTTGAAGTTGCTCAAATTCAGATTGCTTAAAAAAAATATAAAAACAACTGCTACAAACTTGAAACTTTCCAAATTTACTCAGAATACAGTTTGCTTTATAATTCCATCAAAACCGTAAAATATTCCTTCATGAAATTTCATGAAAGTCACGCGAGAACACAGTTTATAGTCATGTTAAAGTTGCTCAAATTCTGATTGCCTAAAAAAATATAAAAACAACTGCAACAAATTTGAAACTTTCCAAATTTACTCAGAATACAGTCTGCTTCATAATTCCATCAAAACCATAAAATATTCCTTCATAAAATTTCGCGACAGTCACGCGAGAACACAGTTTATAGTCATGTTAAAGTTGCTCAAATTCTGATTGCCTAAAAAAAAAATAAAAACAACTGCTACAAACTTGAAACTTTTCAAATTTACTCAGAATACAGTCTGCTTCATAATTCCATCAAAACCTTAAAATATTCCTTCATAAAATTTCGCGACAGTCACGCGAGAACACAGTTTATAGTCATGTTAAAGTTGCTCAAATTCTGATTGCCTAAAAAAAAATAAAAACAACTGCTACAAACTTGAAACTTTTCAAATTTACTCAGAATACAGTCTGCTTCATAATTCCATCAAAACCTTAAAATATTCCTTCATAAAATTTCGCGACAGTCACGCGAGAACACAGTTTATAGTCATGTTGAAGTTGCTGAAATTTTGATTGCTTAAAAAAAATATAAAAACAATTGTTACAAACTTGAAACTTTCCAAATTTACTTAAAATACAGTCTGCTTCATAATTCCATCAAAACCTTAAAATATTCCTTCATAAAATTTCACGACAGTCACGCGAGAACACAGTCTATAGTCATGTTGAAGTTGCTCAAAATCTGATTGCTTAAAAAAATATGAAAACAACTGCAACAAATTTGAAACTTTCCAAATTTACTCAGAATACAGTCTGCTTCATAATTCCATCAAAACCATAAAATATTCCTTCATAAAATTTCGCGACAGTCACGCGAGAACACAGTTTATAGTCATGTTAAAGTTGCTCAAATTCTGATTGCCTAAAAAAAAATAAAAACAACTGCTACAAACTTGAAACTTTCCAAATTTACCCAGAATACAGTCTGCTTCATAATTCCATTAAAACCTTAAAATATTCCTTCATAAAATTTCGCGATAATCACGCAAGAACACAGTGGTCATTTGAAGTTGAGCAAAATTTCCTTGTTTTGAAAAATTGTAGAAACTTTTACCACAAACTTGATTGCAATGATCGAAATTTACTTAAAATACATTTAGCGTCAGAAATTAATCAAACCCTAAAATATCTCTCCATTGGATTTCAAGATGATCATCCGGATACACAGGTTACTTCTTACTTAATTTTTCTCGAGTTGAAAAAATTAATTGCAATCTATTTGAAACTTTCTCTAATAAAATTCTCTGCGGGTCTTTACGACAACTGTTGCTAATAACATTTCATAAGAGGATGACAACATTCTCAGTATGAGATCAGCAAACAATTCAAAATTAATTTATTAGATTTCCTGTACATTTTTTTATGATAAGATAAGCGTCCAACAAAGTAATATACGATATTATCTAGTTTGCATTAAGTTTTGTGATTGCAAAGTACGTTTCGGATAAAATATTTAAAATAATTGCATGTTAGACTGGTATGAATTGTGGTGAGTTATTGGTGAAACTAAAAATTATTTGAGGATTTTTTTGTCTGTGCGCGCTGTATCTTAAAAACTAATAGAGCAATTGTTATTAAACTTTGAACATACGTCTTATTTGATAATATGAAGAACTGAAAAGCTTTTGGTAAAATTTCGTACACCGGAAGTGGGCGTTTACCTTAACTGTTTTTTGTTTTTTGCTAATATTTTCTTAAATATGAAAAATATCACAAAAACATTTAAACAAACATTGAAGACAATAAAGAAATGAACATCTTTTGCTTGAAAACATTTTTTATAAAATCATTGCTATTTGAGAAAAAAAAATATTATTTTTTTTTCTTAATTTTTAGTTTATAATTATAAAACGGTAATAGTTACAGCAAATTTATGTTAATAAGAATTGTAGAGATTGCTAAAATGAACAACTTATAAAGAATACGTTTTTTTCGAAATTCCTTTAATTTTTGGGTAAACTGAGTTTTTGAATGTGAAGTATAATTTTTCCATCTTTCAAAATTTTGACGTTTTAAACGTTAGTTTCATCCGCTCGATGTATATTTAAAATATGATTTAAATTAAAAATAAACCACGAAAGAGTAAATATCAATGATACCATCAAGTTGGAGAAAATAACATGATGGCTACATCACCATTTTAATTTTTTTTAATTTTTGGTTTATAATTATAAAACGATAATTTACTGTAAATTTATGTTTATAATAATTGTAGAGAATGCCAAAATGAACAACTTATAAAGAATAAGTTTTTTTCGAAATCCCTTTGGTTTTTGAGTAAACTGAGTTTTTGAATTTGAAGTATAATTTTTCCGTCTTCCATAATTTTGACGTTTTAAACATCAGTTTCATCCGCTCGATGTACAATTAAAATTAAAATAAACCATGAAAGCGTAAATATAAATAACTATGATACCATCACGTCGGAGGGAGTAACGCCACATCACCATTTTTAATCCAATTTTAATAACAAATATTTTTCGCAATGCAAATTCGTTAAGAAATCAAAACGATGTTTATTAATATCGTAATGCACGAAGATATATGAAATAAAGTATGGAAATTATTACACTACTGTTTCTGCATATATTTTTGTTTCTGGAACCAGTAGAATAAAAAAAAAACTGGGCTGAATGATATTTTAAAATAAATACAATAAAACGAAATGCAAGCAGATTAACGAACAGGTTGAATATTCATATATTCAGGCTACATTTCGTTTTATTGTATTTATCTAATGCTGTCTGCAACAAGTAAGGTTAATCCCAATTTGTTTGATATTTTAAAAATTGTATTTTTTGACAGACACGTAAATAGAATTTTTTTTTCTACAAAATAATACAATTTCCTCAAGCAATATTATTTTATACGAGTTCAGACAGTAGGAGATAATTTATAATTAAGAGATTAAACACTCGTAATCATAAATAGATTATAAGAGAAATAAATTTATTACGAGTGTTTTGATTTATTTTAAAAATCCGTTATTATGATTAAATTCCTTGCATCCAGTACCCGTACAATACAATATCCGATTTGCATTTTTGTAATTAAGAAATCTAATTATACATTTCACCGTTTCAGGCTTCGCGTAGTTCGCAATCACGATGATCCTCGGGGACTTTCTCAATTTCATCCTGCCGGTATCCATGGTGGTAAATCCCTACTGCGATTACTTCCAAGAGATGGAAATGGGCCAGGAGTACTACATCTACAATTCGGAATTTCCGAATTTTTACACGGGCGGAACGAGCTGCAGATGGGTGGCCCGGAGTCCGCAAAATACGAAAATTGTTTTGAGCTGCGACGAAATCAATTTACCCACGGTAAGTACAGCAATTATTTCCGCATTGTCTCCGCCATTGGTTTGCTGGAATTACACAAGTAGATTATTAATTGTGCAGATGATGAGAAGTACAAAAGTTGTGCTCATTTTTTTGAGTAAATCCGGTTGGATTTGTTAGACGAATTAATTTTTATTTTCACCTATTTTTATTTTCCGATCATAGAATAGGATTTGTCGTAACGCCAACGTTACAGATTATTTTGAGATTAATATGCGTTTGTTATTTTAAATTTGTAAATTTGAAATTTGTTTGTTATTTTAAATTTAATGTATTTATTTAAGTTACTCATTTGTAATATGCAATTTGACCTGTCCTAATATTCTATATTTATAATTTGGACCAATAAATCTATCTATCTATCTATCTATCTACCACACGTTGGGCGCCAAAATGTTACGTGGGAAATGCCCCGCGTTGGGCGCCGAAACGTTGCGGTAACTTGAAAGTAGGCGCTGTATCGTGTGTCAATTTGAATGCTTCTAAAATATCGTAGCAGTCGATAACTTTGGAAATCGTAGTTGCAGCTGCGGCTCGTGGATTTCCGTAGGTGAGGCAAAGACAAAGATGCAGCTCGTGCTGGACTACTTACTCTAATAGGGGAAACAAATATTCCGTTGCTGTTTCGGTCAAATTTTCTTCCGTTTTCTCACCGCCGAACATCCACGAGCCGCCGCTGCGTAGTTGATAATTGAGTCTTTGAATTATTGTAGTCGACGATAAAATCATTATTATTTACTGCGTAAATAAAATCTGCATATAATGATTTTATCGTGAGTGAAATAATCGTCTGCATTATATGCTTGTTAAATAATGTAACATTACTGAATGTATCTAATTTTTTTTTAGAGCAATAAATGCCAACAAGATCGTTTGGCTGTTTCTTTATCTGGAAACTTGTCTCTTGGCGATTCGCACAACTACTGTGGCTTTGGCACGGTTACACTCTTAAGTGATAAAAATTCCTTGGCTATAGGTAAGTGGAATCAATTGATTCTCGATAAATTCAATCAATTTTTTATTTGTATAATTAGTTTACAACAGCAGGTATAGGTAAGATAAATTCATCTTTTACGCTTTCGAATATTTTTGAACAAAAATGTACGAAAACAGCAGCAGTTCTGATTTAAGATTCATTCAAGTTTCATGTTAATGTATGCACTTATAATATTTTTGAAAAAAAAAATTATAAAATTTTTCAGGCAATTTAAAATGAAACAATTTGAAAATGTTTTGATAAAGCGAAAGTAATCGAGAATGTGATATTGTCAGACTCTAAAGCTAAACTGCCTTTCATAGCATATATTATTCTTTGTTTGATTTAATCACGCATGCATGCAATGTATTGTTTTGTAATATATAGAAATGGTGTTTCCGTAATAAATAAATAAATAAATTTAGGTTTATTTACATCACCATATTCCTCCGGCGGCAGATTCGTCTGCACTGTGGTGGCAATTCAATCTGAAGAACCCACGACCACAACAGCTAGACCAAACACGTGCGATTGTGGTTGGAGACAACAAGTAAGTGATAAAATTATTTCTTCTTGCAATAGGCAATTCAATAATTCCAGGAGAAATGAAATTCAATTTTCTTGCATAAGACCATGCAATAATTTCTTACAATTTATATAATCGTCTAATGTAATTTGATTCTTTGCTTATCAAATATTAATATTGTCTTTTGTCTTTAACTGTGGTATGCTAATTATTTATTATACATTTATTCTGTTAGGAAATTAAATTAAATTAAATGCCACGAAATAAGATGATTATTAGATGATTTTCTGCAGATCAAATTTTATTATTGTCTTTTTGTCTTTAACCGTGGTATGTTAATTATTCTGTTTTGAATAATAAATTTAATTTGATGCCACGAAATATACTTTTCTACACAACAAAATAACTTTGCTTTCACGTAATTTTCAGAGAAGAATTGTGGGCGGTGTGGAGACGGGCATCAACGAGTTCCCTTACATGGCCGGACTTATTGATTTGCAGAACAAGGACCTTCATTGCGGAGGGGTAATCATTTCAAAGCGATATGCACTCACCGCTGCACACTGTCTGGTCAATAAGGCGGCGGCAAATTTGGCTCTACTTGTCGGTGATCATAATTTAGCATCAGGTAAGAGACCGAAAAATATTCAAAAATACTGACAGATATTCATCAGAAATAATGTACCTTTGTCATACTGGAAAACAATTGCCACACTCCACTTGGAAACAAAATGCCAGCACTCGGAAAACTGAATTGAAGGAAACGAAATTTGCACCTAGCGATTAGAAAAATTCTAAAAAAATAACTCCTGGTGAAACAAGCTTGAAAATTTCCAAATTCATTCAGAAACAATGTATCTTTGACATACTAGAAAACAATTGCCATACTCCACTTGGAAACAAAATGCCAGCACTCAAAAAACAGAATTGAAGGAAACGAAATTTGCATCTAGCGATTAGAAAAATTTTAAAAAAATAACTCCTAGTGGAAGAAGCTTGATAATTTCCAAATTCATTCAGAAACAATGTATCTTTGATATACTGGAAAACAATTGCCATACTCCACTTGGAACAAAATGCCAGCACTCAAAAAATTAAATTGAAGGCAACGAAATTTGCATCTAGCGATTAGAAAAATTCTTAAAAAAATAACTCCTAGTGGAAGAAGCTTGATAATTTCCAAATTCATTTAGAAACAATGTACCTTTGCCATACTGGAAAATAATTGCCATACTTCACTTGGAAACAAAATGTCAGCACTCAAAAACTGAATTGAAGGAAACGAGTGATTAGAAAAATTCTAAAAAAATAACTCCTGCCGGAAGAAGCTTGATAATTTCCAAATTTATTCAGAAACAAAGTATCTTTGACATACTGGAAAACAATTGCCATACTCCACTTGGAAACAAAGTGACAGCACTTAAAAAATTAAATTGAAGGAAACGAAATTTGCATCTAGCGATTAGAAAAATTCTAAAAAAATAACTCCTGGGGGAAGAAGCTTGATAATTTCCAAATTCATTCAGAAACAATGTATCTTTGATATACTGGAAAACAATTACCATACTCTACTTGGAAACAAAATGCCAGCACTCAAAATTCATTCAGAAACAATGTATCTTTAACATACTGGAGAACAATTGCCATATCTCACTTGGAAACAAAGTGACAGCACTCGGAAAACTGAATTGAAGGAAATGAAATTTGCATCTAGCGAATAGAAAAATTCCTAAAAAAATAACTCCTGGTGGAAGAAGCTTGATAATTTCCAAATTCATTCAAAAATAATGTAACTTTAACATACTGGAGAACAATTGCCATATCTCACTTGGTAACAAAGTGACAGCACTCGGAAAACTGAATTGATGGAAATGAAATTTGCATCTAGCGATTAGAAAAATTCTAAAAAAATAACTCCTGGTGGAAGAAGCTTGATAATTTCCAAATTCATTAAAAAATAATGTAACTTTAACATACTGGAGAACAATTGCCATATCTCACTTGGAAACAAAGTGACAGCACTCGGAAAACTGAATTGAAGGAAATGAAATTTGCATCTAGCGAATAGAAAAATTCCTAAAAAAATAACTCCTGGTGGAAGAAGCTTGATAATTTCCAAATTCATTTAGAAGCAATGTATCTTTGACACACTGGAAAGCAATTGCTATATTCTACTTGGAAACAAAATGCCAGCACTGGGAAAACTGAATTGAAGGAAACGAAATTTGCAACTAGCGATTAGAAAAATTCTTAAAAAAATAACTCCTGGTGGAAGAAGCTTGATAATTTCCAAATTCATTCAAAAATAATGTAACTTTAACATACTGGAGAACAATTGCCATATCTCACTTGGAAACAAAGTGACAGCACTCGGAAAACTGAATTGAAGGAAATGAAATTTGCATCTAGCGATTAGAAAAATTCTAAAAAAATAACTCCTGGTGGAAGAAGCTTGATAATTTCCAAATTCATTCAAAAATAATGTAACTTTAACATACTGGAGAACAATTGCCATATCTCACTTGGAAACAAAGTGACAGCACTCGGAAAACTGAATTGAAGGAAATGAAATTTGCATCTAGCGAATAGAAAAATTCTTAAAAAAATAACTCCTGGTGGAAGAAGCTTGATAATTTCCAAATTCATTCAGAAACAATGTACCTTTAACATACTGGAGAACAATTGCCATATCTCACTTGGAAACAAAGTGACAGCACTCGGAAAACCGAATTGAAGGAAACGAAATTTGCATCCAGCGATTTGAAAAATTTAATCCTTCACGGTTCGAAATTTTTACATTAGATCAAATGGTAAATTAACTAAATTAAATCTTTCACGCAATCCGCACGAACTCATACTCGCGCGCCTTCCCGCAAAAAGTGGGTCAAAGTAAACTGAAATGAAATGAAATCGATTTTCGGTATTAATACGTCCAAAGCGCAGAGAGGGCCTCGGGCAATCTAAACCGATGATTAATCTTCGTAATGGTTTTTTTTTTTAAATTAATTACCTTTTCAAATTAATAGAAATAAATGTCGACGCAAGTTACGCGTTCGCGTAAAACCGTACAGTTATGAGGCGTAAATTTCATTGAAATTTAAAACATTCATCATTGCTGAATAATGTGATAGATATCAAAAAAGTACAGCACTTTTCATTATTTAACGTAAAGAAAGTAAGTTTACGTAAAGTACGTCAAGAATTGCCGATCAAAAAAGTACAGCAATTTTCCTTATTTAACGTAGAGAAAGTAAAAAAAGGTAAACTTACGTAAAGTAATAATAATAATAATAATAGACGTTTATTGCCCAACAGGAAACATGTCCCAATTACAAGACAACATACAATCATACATACAATATACAAAATAATACAATACAATTACAAATATAAATACAATACTAAGATACTAAGATAAAGTACGTCTAGAGTTGCCGAATTTTGGATATGAAAGATGACTGCAGTGAGTTAAAGACGAACTAAGATATCTGTAGTTATAGTCTGGCCGCGCTGCGATGGCATCTGAGGTGATGGTGCAGTATCGGATTCTATTTATAAATCAGTCGTTCTTAAAAGGTTACAGATAACTTTGGAAATAAATATAGGTACATGCAACTCAACATCTCATGTTCGCTTATTGAAAACATAAAGCACTGCAAATGAGGGTGGCCCAAGTTAATCTCCTCAGATGCCATCATAGCGCGGCCAGACTATAGTTGGTCTAACTGTGAACCAATAAATACAAGCACTTTGATGCGAAATGTGTGACAGGCATGCAATTGGAGTGAAGGAGGAAGTTGTGGTGGCAAAAAGAAAAACTATGGAATTTTACTGGATTTCACCAACGCAGAATTAAAATTAATGATTTCATTTTAGGTATTGAAACAGCAGCAGCACGCTTATACCCTTTGGCAATGCTGACGATACATCCTTCCTACAATAATGTGACCAAAGAGCATGACATAGCAATGGTTCAAACACAGAATGTCATGGATTTCAGCCCTGACGTCGGTCCTATTTGTCTGCCATTCAGATTCACCGATGCCAGTTTTGATGGTTTTGGCGTTACCATTTTGGGTGAGTCATTTAATTTGAGATAATCAGATCCCAAAAATTTCTAGTTTACAACAGAGAACGTAGTTCCAAAATGATTATCGTCTTGTATGATTTATTGTAGACTGTACAGGTCAGATATTTTCGATTAAACGCCAACTATCTCGGAATTAGAATTGAAAAATTGGCTCCTTTCATGTAGAATGGACTATATTTTTGGTTTGTTTCTCATTGATCACTTGATAAAACATGATTGAATATTTGTATCATTAAAAAATAATAAAGGAATTGACTGTTGATAAAAAGTCGTTGGTACAGCTATTGTATGTTCGTTGCAAATAACGCGAGAGGAATTGATAGTTTGTTTGAATCGGGCTCCTTCCATGCAGAGTGAACTTTTGTCAAAAAGTCGTTGGTCCAACTTTTTTTGTATAGGAAGTATAATCGAAAAAATGGGATTTCTCCATGCAGAATGGACTATTAACAAAAATTCGTTCGTCCATGCAGGATGACATGTATTAATGGACTGTTTTGAATATTTTTTTTTGTATAGGTTGGGGTACTACGGAATTTTCCGGTCCAAAATCTGACGTACTGTTGGCAGCCAACGTGTCTGTAATCTCAAATTTGGACTGCCAGAGTAAACTTCCAAACGAGAGAATCGTCTCGACACAAGCGTGCACTTACGCTCCGGGAAAAGACGCCTGCCAGTACGACTCCGGCGGTCCACTGATTTGGCACGATCGCTCCTACTCCAACAGGTACCAACTGCTCGGTTTGGTGTCTTACGGTTTAGCCTGCGCGACGGAATTACCGGCGGTTAACACCAGAGTTTCCAGCTACATTTCTTGGATTGTGAGGAGCACGAGTGGTGAGTTGTACTCTACGGTTGTTTCTTTCAAATAAAAGGAAGCTTAATGATTTTTTTGTACCCTAAGATTTCTTATATTTTTTTTTATAGGTACCACCTACTGCATCAAATAATTTCATGGTGGTCGTGTGCTTCATATTCTGTCTTTAAGGATATATTCATCAGAATTTATGGTTTCCTGCTGAAGGTTAATCGTATCATCATCATTTATATTTTGTAGGCCTATTTATTGTAGTTTGCTTATCGAAATAATATTTTGTTAAGGTATCATGCCTAGTCAGAAACAGTGGCGGTTTTAAAGGGGTGGCGGGGGGTTAATCGGGTAATTACCCCCTAAGAATTTTTCGCTTATTAATTTTTATTGTTAAAAATTAACGATATTCCATATTCCAAACAACGGTAAATTTTTCCAACGCTTTAAAACGTTGGAAAAGGATAGCGAGATTTCATGGAACAGGTGTATGAGAGCGGAAGCACCAGTTTATTTATCTTTTTTTTTAATTACCCCCCCCCCCGACTATTTGGCTGGAAACTCCCTTGGTCAGGAAGCCAAAAAAAAAATGTTTTTTGTGATTTTTTTTTTACATAAAATACAAAACATGTTTAAAATTGAGTTAGTCTATGCGGTAGCATGTATTTTCATGAAAGTAACATAAATTTTATAAGAAAAAATATTCGTAATAAAAAAAGATACAGCCATCCTCCTGAAGGCCGTTAAAAAAAAACAGGTATCGCGTCGACCACTGCTACTCGGATTTGGATTATCAGAAACCAAAAAGAAAAGAAGATTTCTTTAATATATTCAAGTATCTAGTGATTGAATAAACTATTTGTCGAAATACTGATCCGGGACAAAATGGCGGACGTTCAAAGTTAAAATTTCGATTTCGCCTGAGAAAAAAAAACCACACGTTGAAAAAATCTATCACTGGCCCATTATATCTCAAATAAACGTGCCAAGTTTGAAAAAAATCGGTGCAGTAGTTTTCGAGATATCACGAACACCGACTTTAAATTTGCGTTTTACGCGGTCGAGCGTACTTTGAACGCCTGTAACTCCGTCAATTTTAATCGAATTAATTCCTACTTTTCAGAGAATATTTTCCATATATTGTAGTTACTAAAAATGACAAAACACTAAAATCGGTGCAGTAGTTTTCGATATATCGCGGACACCGACTTTAATTTTGCGTTTTGCGCGGTCGAGCGTACTTTGAACGCCTGTAACTCCGTCAATTTTAATCGAATTAATTCCAACTTTTCAGAAAATATTTTCCACACATTATACTTACTGAAAATGTCAAAACACTAAAATCGGTGCAGTAGTTTTCGAGATATCGCGGACACCGACTTTAAATTTGCGTTTTGCGCGGTCGAGCGTACTTTAAACGCCTGTAACTCCGTCAATTTTAATCGATTTAATTCCAACTTTTCAGGGAATATTTTCCATACATTGTAGTTACTGAAAATGTCAAAACACTAAAATCGATGCAGTAGTTTTCGAGATATCGCGGACACCGACTTTAAATTTGCGTTTTGCGCGGTCGAGCGTACTCTGAACGCCTGTAACTCCGTCAATTTTAATCGAATTAATTCCTACTTTTCAGAGAATATTTTCCATATATTGTAGTTACTAAAAATGACAAAACACTAAAATCGGTGCAGTAGTTTTCGAGATATCGCGGACACCGACTTTAATTTTGCGTTTTGCGCGGTCGAGCGTACTTTGAACGCCTGTAACTCCGTCAATTTTAATCGAATTAATTCCAACTTTTTTAGAGAATATTTTCCATATATTGTACTTATTGAAAATGTCAAAAGACTAAAATCGGTGCAGCTGTTTTCGAGATATCGCGGACACCGACTTTAAATTTGCGTTTTGCGCGGTCGAGCGTACTTTGAACGCCCGTAACTCCGTCAATTTTAATCGAATTAGTTCCAACTTTTCAGAGAATATTTTCCACATATTGTACTTACTGAAAATGTCAAAACACTAAAATCGGTGCAGCTGTTTTCGAGATATCGCGGACACCGACTTTAAATTTGCGTTTTGCGCGGTCGAGCGTACTTTGAACGCCTGTAACTCCGTCAATTTTAATAAAATTAATTCCTACTTTTCAGAGAATATTTTCCATATATTGCACTTACTGAAAATGTCAAAACACTAAAATCGGTGCAGCAGTTTTCGAGATATCGTTGACACCGACTTTAAATTTGCGTTTTGCGCGGTCGAGCGTACTTTGAACGCCTGTAACTCCGTCAATTTTAATCGAATTATTTCCAACTTTTCAGAGAATATTTTCCACATATTGTACTTACTGCAAATGTCAAAACACTAAAATCGGTGCAGTAGTTTTCGAGATATCGCGGACACCGACTTTAAATTTGCGTTTTGCGCGGTCGAGCGTACTTTGAACGCCCGTAACTCCGTCAATTTTAATCGAATTAGTTCCAACTTTTCAGAGAATATTTTCCACATATTGTACTTACTGAAAATGTCAAAACACTAAAATCGGTGCAGCAGTTTTCGAGATATCGTTGACACCGACTTTAAATTTGCGTTTTGCGCGGTCGAGCGTACTTTAAACGCCTGTAACTCCGTCAATTTTAATAAAATTAATTCCTACTTTTCAGAGAATATTTTTCATATATTGCACTTACTGAAAATGCCAAAACACTAAAATCGTTGCAGCAGTTTTCGAGATATCGCGGACACCGACTTTAAATTTGCGTTTTGCGCGGTCGAGCGTACTCTGAACGCTTGTAACCCCGTCAATTTTAATCGAATTAATTCCAAATTTTTAGAGAAAATTTTCCATATATTGTAATTACTGAAAATGTCAAAACACTTAAATCGGTGCGGTAGTTTTCGAGATATCGTGGACACCGACTTCGAAATTGCGATTTGCACGGTCGAACGGAGCGTACTTTAAACGCTTGTAACTCCATCAATTTTAATCGAATTAATTCCAACTTTTCAGTGAATATTTTCCATATGTTGTACTTACTGAAAATGTCAAAATCAAAAAATCGATTTTGTTTTTAATTTCTGACTAGGCATGATTAATTAGATACATACTTATTTATTAAGTTAACGCTCAAATATTATAAGAAATTGTTTTGTTTGGAATAAATATTTATTTGTATGAGTGCAGTGTATTTAATTTAAATTGTAATAAAAGTATTCTTAGAATTAATCATTTATGAAGAATAGTAATATGAAATAAATATTATTACAACCCAATAAAACAGTTTCAAGTCTAAATATTTAAAAATTTCGTTTCGGTTGTAGGTCTACCATCATTATTTTGTTGTAGCTGTTATTTGGGTTGGTAACAATATTTATTTATATATTATGTAAATGAAAATAAATATAGTGTAAAGGAGAATTTAATTTACTTTATTTACAGAATCTGCTTTATTAAAGTAAATTAAATTAAATTATCAGGACAATAATTTAAGTCGAAAATTATCCTAAAATATTTTTCACATTTTAAAGTCTTCTATCTTACTTGTAAAATTGTTGCTATATATTTCCACTTTAAAAAATCTGTTTTAAAATTCCCTTAAAATGCATAAGAAAGATAAAAGTAGCCGATTTTATCCACAAGGGAATGTTAACACAGATTTTATGTTATAAATTTTCAAAAAAAAATGCGAATACAGATAAATAGCGTTAAGAAAATAAAATCGATTAAAAAATAGTTTGCGTTGGAATCAAATTCTGCAAACGCACTACTTTAATTATAAAGGATTAATTTTGCAGAATCAATTCGGTTTTTGAAAATATACCAATTTTCCGAAGACTTGCGCGTTTGATAAAACTCACGTTTCGTGTAAAACGGATGCTAATTCTAACTCACTTAACTCTGAAACTTAATAAACAATTTGAAATCTGAAAAGTGTCTTTAATTCATGGTAAAATTATCCACAATTGCGCGTAATAACCGTGAGCCTAACACAAACGGATGTGATGTTAGAAATTTTCAAAAAAATGCGAAACTGATGAAAATAAATCGAGTCAAAAAATAGTTGGCGTTGGAATAAAATTCTGTAAACTCACTACATACGTTATGAAGTATTAATTTTGCATAATCTGTTTTATATCCATAAATACTACGCAAACGGGGGAAACAGTGAGAAAAAAAATAAAAATAAATTTTTACGGTATTGATTTTTAAATTTTAAGTTATGCATATACTATTGAAATGAATTAAAAAAATAATTTTTAATTTAAATAGAAATTAATTAAAAAAATCTTATTATGGATAACCAAATAGTAATAATCGCAATTATCCACATTATTAAATAAAATTAATATTTTGAATTATCTTTTAATTTAATTATAATCAAGAAAGGGAATTTTACAAACATGTATACCGATAAATATATTAACGTCTTTATATTTTCATAAATTCATGCATTTATTAGCCATAAAATTCGAAACTATGTCAGTGTTTACTCGGAACTGCATATTCTATTGATAAGAAGTTGGACATGGATATTTTAATTGTTTTCTTTAGCCGATAACATATTTCTGAATGTTGACTTGAAAAGCCAAGGTAATATTACATTTGAACATGAGCGTGTAATTGTAAAAAAATACGATAATTTCGTCGACTTAAAAAAAATATAAAAACAATTGCCATCGACTTGAAATTACACAAAACTATTCAAAATTCATTCATAATTATGTTTCCATAAAAATCTCTAAACACCCCATCCCTAAATTTTGAGATTATTTCATTTGAACATGAGCGTGTAATTGTGAAAAAAATACAATAATTTCGTCGACTTGTAAAAAATATAAAAACAATTGCTATCGACTTGAAAGTACACAAAACTATTCAAAATTCATTTATAATTATGTTTCCATAAAAATCTCTAAACACCCCATCCCTAAATTTTGAAATAATTTCATTTGAACATGAGCGTGTAATTGTGAAAAAATACGATAATTTCGTCGACTTGTAAAAAATATAAAAACAATTGCTATCGACTTGAAAGTACACAAAACTATTCAAAATTCATTTGTAATTATGTTTCCATAAAAATCTCTAAACACCCCATCCCTAAATTTTGAAATAATTTCATTTGAACATGAGCGTGTAATTGTGAGAAAAATACAATAATTTCGTCGACTTGTAAAAAATATAAAAACAATTGCTATCGACTTGAAAGTACACAAATCTATTCAAAATTCATTTGTAATTATGTTTCCATAAAAATCTCTAAGCACGCCATCCCTAAATTTTGAAATAATTTCATTCGAACATGAGCGTGTAATTGTGAAAAAAAGCGATAATTTCGTCGACTTGAAAAAAATATAAAAACAGTTGTTATCGACTTGAAATTACACAAAACTATTCAAAATTCACTTATAATTATGTTTCCATAAAAATCTCTAAACACCCCATCCCTAAATTTTGAGTTAATTTCATTTGAACATGAGCGTGTAATTGTGAGAAAAATGCAATAATTTCGTCGACTTGAAAAAAATATAAAAACAATTGCTATCGACTTGAAATTACACAAAACTATTCAAAATTCATTTATAATTATGTTTCCATAAAAATCTCTAAACACCCCATCCTTAAACTTTGAGATAATTTCATTTTAACATGAGCGTGTAATTGTGAAAAAATACGATAATTTCGTCGGCTTGAAAAAATATAAAAACAATGGCTATCGACTTGAAATTACACAAAACTATTCAAAATTCATTTATAATTATGTTTCCATAAAAATCTCTAAACACCCCATCCTTAAATTTTGAAATAATTTCATTTGAACATGAGCGTGTAATTGTTAAAAAATACGATAATTTCGTCGACTTGAAAAAAATATAAAAACAATTGCTATCGACTTGAAATTACACAAAACTATTCAAAATTCATTTATAATTATGTTTCCATAAAAATCTCTAAACACCCCATCGTTAAATTTTGAGATAATTTCATTTGAACATGAGCGTGTAATCGTGAAAAAATACGATAATTTCGTCGACTTGAAAAAAATATAAAAACAATTGCAATCGACTTGAAATTACACAAAACTATTCAAAATTCATTTGTAATTATGTTTCCATAAAAATCTCTAAACACCCCATCCCTAAATTTTGAAATAATTTCATTTGAACATGAGCGTGTAATTGTGAAAAAATACGATAATTTCGTCGACTTGTAAAAAATATAAAAACAATTGCAATCGACTTGAAATTACACAAAACTATTCAAAATTCATTTATAATTATGTTTCCATAAAAATCTCTAAACACCCCATCCTTAAATTTTGAGATAATTTCATTTGAACATGAGCGTGTAATTGTGAAAAAATACGATAATTTCGTCGACTTGAAAAAAATATAAAAACAATTGCTATCGACTTGAAATTACACAAAACTATTCAAAATTCATTTATAATTATGTTACCATACAAATCTCTAAACACCCCATCCCTAAATTTTGAGATAATTTCATTTGAACATGAGCGTGTAATTGTGAAAAAATACGATAATTTCGTCGACTTGTAAAAAATATAAAAACAATTGCTATCGACTTGAAATTACACAAAACTATTCAAAATTCATTTATAATTATGTTTCCATAAAAATCTCTAAACACCCCATCCCTAAATTACGAGATAATTTCATTTGAACATGAGCGTGTAATTGTGAAAAAATACGATAATTTCTTCGACTTGAAAAAAATATAAAAACAATTGCAATCGACTTGAAATTACACAAAACTATTCAAAATTCATTTATAATTATGTTTCCTTAAAAATCTCTAAACACCCCATCCCTAAATTTTGAGATAATTTCATTTGAACATGAGCGTGTAATTGTTAAAAAAATACGATAATTTCGTCGACTTGAAAAAAATATAAAAACAATTGCAATAGACTTGAAATTACACAAAACTATTCAAAATTCATTTATAATTATGTTTCCATAAAAATCTCTAAACACCCTATCCCTAAATTTTGAGATAATTTCATTTGAACGTGAGCGTGTAATTGTGAAAAAATACGATAATTTCGTCGGCTTGAAAAAAATATAAAAACAATTGCTATCGACTTGAAATTACACAAAACTATTCAAAATTCATTTATAATTATGTTTCCATAAAAATCTCTAAACACCCCATCCCTAAATTTTTAGATAATTTCATTTGAACATGAGCGTGTTCATATGTGAAAAAAAAAAATTCTGGATCCAGAATGCCTCGAAGAAAAAATACACACCGTTTATAATTGGTCTACGATTGACTTATTTTCTAAACTTCGTGTCATGAATGTTATTAGTTACAACTAAAAAAGCCATGCGAAGATAACACATACATACGCTATCAAATGGAATGTGGGAATGTTTTAGTTTTTGTTATATGTGCTTGTATTGACGATGAACATTTCAGTGTTAATTATCGTGCACATATGGGTGCAGTAATAATGAATCTTCTGGGTAAGCACATTTTGAAAATTTCCATTATACATTTACAAAATAATTAAAAAAAATACTCCCTTGATATATTAATCAAGATAAACATAATAATGAAAATTTCAAAAATTAATAACTTTGCTCCAAATCATCGAAACGACTCGAATTTTTAAGGCATTTGAAGGAAATTGATTAAATTTTTCTGCAATTGTGGTGAAATTTCCCGCCGATTTTTTTCGCGCACGGTACAGCTTGTCAAAGTTGGACAATTTTTTACATAAAAAACATTTTTTTTCCATCGCGTTGTTACGAGGGGTGGGTTGGACTTGGGGTCAAAATCAACTACACATTCTTAAAGATAAAACTTGAATCTTTCCCAAACTGAAAGATTCATCGATTTTCGACCAAATTGAACCAAGTTACGACGGTTTGAAAAATTGAGTTTTTTCGAGTGGCGTTTTTTTTGACGCCGAGTGTACAATTTTTGGTGAAGTTATTTCCAGTTTTCTTTTTCTGATGACTAGGGTTAATACAAATTTTGGCGTTGTACACATCGACTGTGTTTGGACAATGTGAATACCAACAAGTAATGGATGTAGACGTACACTATTACATATTTAATCAAGAATATCCAAGAAACTACAATAGAGAAGACAATTGCCGTTGGATAGCAATAAGTCCACACAGTTCGAGAATTGTGATGAGTTGTTCAGACGTGGTAAGCAGTTATTACTTTTAAAGATAATATTTATAGCAGTGGATATCTAACAGGCACAGGAAGGATTTTATAATCAATCCAACACCATTTAATGAATAATAATAATAATAATAGAATGATGTTTAAGGCGCATCGATAGCCGGGGAAAAAATAATTCGAATATTTGTGTTATACAAAATAAAACCGCACCAAATAATTTGTATTCTAATTAATCCCAATTTTAAAACTCAGTGCATTAAATTTAGTTTTCAAATTAATCTGCAATCACGAACAGATTGGATATTTATATATTCAGGTCTTTAATAAATTTATTTTATGCATCTGCAGCAAGTGACGTTGCCTCAAATTTATTTATTAATATTTCTAAACTAAAATAATAATATAATTTTCGGTGTTTAATATTTTTCGTCAATTTAGAACATTCCAAACACAGATTCGTTGAAAGTTGCAGCTCGTGGTTACGCACCAATGGAATGGGGTGGAAATTTACCGAGGTATCAGCTCTTTGATTCAGATCAGATAAATATTAGTAAGTTATAATTTAATTGCCATTTTTTGGATATTCTGTAAGAAAGGCAGTAATTTGGGATTTTTAAGATATTCCGTAAAAAGGGCAGTAATTTACATTTTAATTGGGATTTGTTAGATATTCTGTAAGCAGAATTAACAAAGACTAATGCTATATAAATAAATAGCGTGATTTATTAATGATCTTTCTAACAACGAAATTGTTCATATTATTATTATTTTAGCATTAACACCAGCATACAATACCCATGGAGGCAAATTTCAGTGCGAGATTACTGCTTTAACAGATCCATCGCATACCACAACAACACCAACACCAACACCATCACCAACACCAATACCAACACAACCACCAAATAATTGTGACTGCGGATGGAGACAAGTTGTAAGTGTTTAATAATTACGAAGTTGTTCTCGTGTGATTATCTCGAAATCTAGCGAAGGGGTGTTTTCAGATTTTTGCAGTATTTAGAAGAGTTATCTATTTTGAGTAAATTTGGAGAGTTTCAAGTTTGTGGCAATTGTTTTTCTATTTTTTTTAACCGCTTGAAAAATGTGAACGTCAGAATTGTACTCGGGGTTGTTCTCGTGTGATTATCTCGAAATCTAGTGAAGGGGTGTTTTCGGATTTTTGCAGTATTTAAAAGAGTTATCTATTTTGAGTAAATTTGGAGAGTTTCAAGTTTATGGCAATTGTTTTTCTATTTTTTTCAACCGCTTGAAAAATGTGAACGTCAGAATTGTACTCGGGGTTGTTCTCGTGTGATTATCTCGAAATCTAGTGAAGGGGTGTTTTCGGATTTTTGCAGTATTTAGTAGAGTTATGTATTTTGAGTAAATTTGGAGAGTTTCAAGTTTGTGGCAATTGTTTTTCTATTTTTTTCAACCGCTTGAAAAATGTGAACGTCAGAATTGTACTCGGGGTTGTTCTCGTGTGATTATCTCGAAATCTAGTGAAGGGGTGTTTTCGGATTTTTGCAGTATTTAGAAGAGTTATCTATTTTGAGTAAATTTGGAGAGTTTCAAGATTGTGGCAATTGTTTTTCTATTTTTTTCAACCGCTTGAAAAATGTGAACCTCAGAATTGTACTCGGGGTTGTTCTCGTGTGATTATCCCGAAATCTAGTGAAGGGGTGTTTTCAGATTTTTACAGTATTTAGAAGAGTTATCTATTTTGAGTAAATTTGGAGAGTTTCAAGTTTGTGGTAATTGTTTTTCTATTTTTTTCAACCGCTTGAAAAATGTGAACGTCAGAATTGTACTCGGGGTTGTTCTCGTGTGATTATCTCGAAATCTAGTGAAGGGGTGTTTTCAGATTTTTGCAGTATTTCGAAGAGTTATCTATTTTGAGTAAATTTGGAGAGTTTCAAGTTTGTGGCAATTGTTTTTCTATTTTTTTCAACCGCTTGAAAAATGTGAACGTCAGAATTGTACTCGGGGTTGTTCTCGTGTGATTATCTCGAAATCTAGTGAAGGGGTGTTTTCGGATTTTTGCCGTATTTAGTAGAGTTATGTATTTTGAGTAAATTTGGAGAGTTTCAAGTTTGTGGTAATTGTTTTTCTATTTTTTTCAACCGCTTGAAAAATGTGAATGCCAGAATTGTACTAGGGGTTGTTCTCGTGTGATTATCTCGAAATCTAGTGAAGGGGTGTTTTCAGATTTTTACAGGATTTAGAAGAGTTATCTATTTTGAGTAAATTTGGAGAGTTTCAAGTTTGTGGCAATTGCTTTTCTATTTTTTTCAACCGCTTGAAAAATGTGAATGCCAGAATTGTACTAGGGGTTGTTCTCGTGTGATTATCTCGAAATCTAGTGAAGGGGTGTTTTCGGATTTTTGCAGTATTTAAAAGAGTTATCTATTTTGAGTAAATTTGGAGAGTTTCAAGTTTGTGGTAATTGTTTTTCTATTTTTTTCAACCGCTTGAAAAATGTGAATGCCAGAATTGTACTAGGGGTTGTTCTCGTGTGATTATCTCGAAATCTAGTGAAGGGGTGTTTTCAGATTTTTACAGGATTTAGAAGAGTTATCTATTTTGAGTAAATTTGGAGAGTTTCAAGTTTGTGGCAATTGCTTTTCTATTTTTTTCAACCGCTTGAAAAATGTGAATGCCAGAATTGTACTAGGGGTTGTTCTCGTGTGATTATCTCGAAATCTAGTGAAGGGGTGTTTTCAGATTTTTACAGGATTTAGAAGAGTTATCTATTTTGAGTAAATTTGGAGAGTTTCAAGTTTGTGGCAATTGCTTTTCTATTTTTTTCAACCGCTTGAAAAATGTGAATGCCAGAATTGTACTAGGGGTTGTTCTCGTGTGATTATCTCGAAATCTAGTGAAGGGGTGTTTTCAGATTTTTACAGGATTTAGAAGAGTTATCTATTTTGAGTAAATTTGGAGAGTTTCAAGTTTGTGGTAATTGTTTTTCTATTTTTTTCAACCGCTTGAAAAATGTGAACGTCAGAATTGTACTCGGGGTTGTTCTCGTGTGATTATCTCGAAATCTAGTGAAGGGGTGTTTTCGGATTTTTGCAGTATTTAGTAGAGTTATCTATTTTGAGTAAATTTGGAGAGTTTCAAGTTTGTGGCAATTGTTTTTCTATTTTTTCAACCGCTTGAAAAATGTGAACATCAGAATTGTACTCGGGGTTGTTCTCGTGTGATTATCTCGAAATCTAGTGAAGGGGTGTTTTCAGATTTTTCCAGTATTTAGAAGAGTTATTTATTTTGAGTGAATTTGGAGAGTTTCAAGTTTGTGGCTATTGTTTTTCTACCGCCTGTCAGAATTCTTGTCTTTTTTATAGAACCGAATTGTGGGAGGTGAAGAAACCGGCGTAAATGAATTTCCCTTCATGGCAGGATTGGTAGATTTGGTCAGGAGAATTATTTGGTGCGGATGTACGATTATAGCCGACAGATTCGTTGTCACTGCAGGACACTGCATTGCCAACGCGAACGCTTCACAATTCGGAGTAATTGTTGGAGAGCACAACGTCGAAAGTAAGTTGCGATACATTTTACCTTTCCACTGTCACCGTCACTGCATTATTCTGTAGCTTCCGATACACCGTACACACGTCTCCATCTAATCGATTCGTACCTCGTCCATGAATTATTTGTGGATGGTACGTCTCCAAACGATATTGCTTTGATACGTACAGCAACGACGATCGAATTCAACATTGCTGTTGGTCCAGTGTGCTTGCCGTTCACACTTTGGGTCACTGATGGAACATACGATGTAACTGAATTGGGTAAGAAAATTCAAACAGTAATTCGGATCGTCTTTTGATTAAAAAGTTAATTGATAAATAATTGTGGCATAATTTTTATCCGTAGTAATCTTGAACAATGTATTTCTCAATTTAGGTTGGGGTACTACAGAATTCAGTGGAATGACGTCCGACGCTTTGCAAAAAGTAAATCTAACAACACTTACGAATCCCCAATGCGAGTACGTGAATCAACAGACAATTGCTCCGTCGCAGATTTGCACGTACGGCGAAGGTAAGGACTCCTGCCAGTTTGATTCCGGGGGTCCGGCTGTGTGGTTCGATCCCACCAGACAAAGGTATAAATTGGTTGGTCTAATTTCGAATGGACGTGGATGCGCATCGAGAAGTGCCGGCGTTTGTACGAGAGTCCAAAGTTTCACAAACTGGATACAGTACCACACAGGTGAAAAAAATAAATAATCACAGTTGTCTCTTTATAATTTTGTGCTTTTCGTTTTAGGAGTGACGTACTGCCATAAATAAATTCTAAATATATTGTTTTTGAATACATAAAATTGGTTGATGGTTATAAAAGTTATTTTGGATAATCCTGGATCTTCCACAAAATCGCTTCTTTTTATTGTAAAAAAATAATCACCGCTGGAATTAGCTTGAAAATTTCAAAATCCATCCAAAATTAATCCATTTTTAATATTCAACCAAAACAATTGATATACCACACCAGGAGAGAAAATAAAAATACCTAAAACTTAAAATTTTATTTTCAACAAAATCGCGTTAGGCGATTGTAAAAATTGTAAAAAAATAATCACTGCATGAATTAGCTTGAAAATTTCAAAATCCATCCAGAATTAATCCATTTTTAATATTCAACCAAAACAATTGATATAACACACCTGGAGAGAAAATAAAAATACCTAAAACTTGAAATTTTATTTTCCACAAAATCGCGTTAGGCGATTGTGAAAATTGTAAAAAAATAATTACTGCATGAATTAGCTTGAAAATTTCAATATCCATCCAGAATTATTCTATTTTTAATATTCAACCAAAACAATTTATATAACACACCTGGAGAGAAAATAAAAATTCCTAAAACTTGAAATTTTATTTTCCACAAAATCGCTTCAGGCGATTGTAAAAATTGTAAAAAAATCATCACTGCATGAATTAGCTTGAAAATTTCAAAATCCATCAAGAATTAATCCATTTTTAATATTCAACCAAAACAATTGATATAACACACCTGGAGAGAAAATAAAAATACCTAAAACTTGAAATTTTATTTTCCACAAAATCGCGTTAGGCGATTGTAAAAATTATAAAAAAATAATTACTGCTTGAATTAGCTTGAAAATTTCAAAATCCATCCAGAATTAATCCATTTTTCAAATTCAACCAAAACAATTGATATAACACACCTGGAGAGAAAATAAAAATACCTAAAACTTGAAATTTTATTTTCCACAAAATCGCTTCAGGCGATTGCAAAAATTGTAAAAAATAATCACTGTTTGAATTAGCTTTTAAAATTTCAATATCCATCAAGAATTAATCCATTTTTAATATTCAACCAGAACAATTGATATAACACACCTAGAGAGAAAATAAAAATACCTAAAACTTAAAATTTTATTTTCCACAAAATCGCTTCAGGCGATTGTAAAAATTATAAAAAAATAATTACTGCTTGAATTAACTTGAAAATTTCAAAATCCATCAAGAATTAATCCATTTTTAATATTCAACCAGAACAATTGATATAACACACCTAGAGAGACAATAAAAATATCTAAAACTTAAAATTTCATTTTCCACAAAATCGCTTCACGTGATTGTAAAAATTGCAAAAAATTCAACACTGATGAAAATAACTTGAAAATCACCAAATCTATCTATAATGAACTTAATTTTAATATTCTAACACAAAAATTGATATATTACAATTTCACCAAGATTTTTGTAGTCAAAAATTTTTTATTGAAAAAGTGCAATTTTCACATTTTACATAATATTTCCAAACAAATTGTCTAATACTTTTTTAAGATGATGAATAAACCCTAATTTTGAGGTTGAAAGAACCAAAGTTTTGCAGCGAAATCATAAGCTATGAATTTTTTAAAAATAAAAAAAAAATTTGCAGCTAATTAAAAAAAGAGCAATTTTCATATTCTATATAACATTTTGAAACAAGTTATCCAATACTTTCTTGGAGATGCTGAAAATATCCAAATTTCAAGTAGAAGCAGCAAAAATCTACGGCGGAATTTTGAAAATCGAAACCGAGATTTCTGTATACAAAAAAATGAAATTTTTTATTTTTTCTGTAATTTATTTTAACAAGTAGTAGTTTTCAACGATGATAAATATACCAAAACTTTGAGGTTAGAACCACCAAAACTCTAGAGCGATATCTATAGTTACGAATTTTTGAAAATCGAACCGAGAATTTTGGCAAAATTGAAAAAGTGCATTTTTTACATTGTACATAATATTTCTAAACAAATTGTCCAATACTTTTCGTAAAGATAATCACTATACCGTATTATTGAAGTGAGAAGAACCTAAATTCTACAGCGGAATTAAAAGTTGGGAATTTTCGAAAATCGAAATGAGAATTTTTGTACTCAACATAAAAAATTGCAATTTTCATATTCTGTATAAAATTATTTAAGACAAATTGTGTAATACAGTTTGAAGACGAGGAATTCACCCAATATTTGAGGTTAGAATCACCAAAATACTAGTACGGGATTAAAAGTTATGAATTTTTGAAAATCGAAATGAGAATTTTTGTACTCAACATGAAAAATTGCAATTTTTATATTCTGTATAAAAATTTTAAAACAAATTGTGTAATACATTTTGAAGATGTGGAATACACCCAAATTTTGAGGTTAGAATCACCAAAATACTAGTACGGGATTAAAAGTTATGAATTTTTGAAAATCGAAATGAGAATTTTTGTACTCAACATGAAAAATTGCAATTTTCATATTCTGTATAAAAATTTGAAGACAAATTGTTTAATACATTTTAAAGATGTGGAATACACCCAAATTTTGAGGTTAGAATGTACCCTAATTTTGAGGTTGAAAGAAGCAAAATTCTGCAACGGAATCAAAAGTTACGAATTTTCGAAAATCGAAACGGAGATTTTTGCAGCAAATTCAAAATGTACAATTTTCATATTCAACATAAAATTTCTAAACAAATTGACTAACACCTTTTCAAAGATGATGGATGTACCCTAATTTTGAGGTTGAAAGAACCAAAATTCTGTAACGGAATCAAAAGTTACGAATTTTCGAAAATCGAAACGGAGATTTTTGCTGCAAATTCAAAATGTACAATTTTCTTATTTAATATAAAATTTCTAAACAAATTGACTAATACTTTTCCAAAGATGATGGATGTACCCTAATTTTGAGGTTAAAAGAATCAAAATTCTGCAACGGAATCAAAAGTTACGAATTTTTGAAAATCGAAACGGAGATTTTTGCAGGAAATTAAAAATGTACAATTTTCATATTCAATATAAAATTTCTAAACAAATTGACTAACACTTTTTTAAAGATGATGGATGTACCCTAATTTTAAGGTTGAAAGAACCAAAATTCTGCAACGGAATCAAAAGTTACGAATTTTCGAAAATCGAAACGGAGATTTTTGCAGCAAATTCAAAATGTACAATTTTCATATTCAACATAAAATTTCTAAACAAATTGGCTAACACTTTTTCAAAGATGATGGATGTACCCTAATTTTGGGGTTGAAAGAACCAAAATTCTGCAGAGGAATAAAAAGCTATGAATTTTTTAATATCGAAATGGATATTTTTGCAGTCAACATAAAAATTTGCAATTTTCATATTCTATATAAAATTTCTGGACAAATTGTCCAATACTTTTTTTTTGGAGATGATAAACATACCCAAATTTTAAGGTTAGAATCAACAAAATTCTAGTGGGATTAGAAGTTATGAATTTTTGGAAACTGAAACGGTTTAATATCTTCCATCTTAAGATTCATCACAACGTAATGGCTTCGAATATTACATATGAAATTAAAAAAAAAAACAGAAGGCTTGGTACAAGAAAAAGCTTCCAAAGCTCATAAAATAAATGGCGTAATAAGTTCATATTAAACGAATAACGCGTGAAATATGAAGGAACCTTTTAGTCCGCGACGCAATGTTGCGCAATATCTGTGTTTTCCATATAAAACTTTCAGGCTAACCTTTAGCAGATCTCCACCCCAGACGGCGGGAAAATCAATACGAGCTTCGGACATTTGCCACCAGATGTCGACGAACAGGAGAAAAGCGTCGCCCCAGTTAACGGAGCGAGAGGAGGAAAAAAAAGGAGCGAAAAAGAGACGGCGACTCCCGTGTAAATATGTAAATTGTTCATTTGCGCAATGAGCGAAATCCTTTCGACGGTATATATTTCCTTGGCTCGATTATGTTTGGCCGACGTCCAAGCCGATTACTCCGTTGACGGTTTGTAAAAATACACGCGAAATTCCTGACGCGTTATTAAAACGTGTCGTCGTTTCGACCCATTTTGTTTGTAATTTTTAAACTGACTCGACCTCACAGTCATTCACTTTGAACCTTAATTTGTTTATAATTTTTAAAGTAACTCAACCTTATAGTCTTGCTATGCAATATTTTGTTTATAATTTTTAATGCACTCTTTGATAATATTTGAGGAATAACAAAATTGTTAAAATTGATTTTCCATATTTCTCGTTTATTTCTTAACGTATTGAAAAACTGCAAGAACGAAAGTTTTTGGTAAAAATATCATCTAGAGACTATCGAGGCCCGAATTTTGATATTTTGTAAAAAAACAATTTTTTTAAACTTTTTATTTTTTAAATAAAAAAGTAGGGCTTATTTCAAAAATATGAAATCGATAAGTCATCGGAATAACTATCATTGAGATATCCTTAAAATATGAACTTCATCCAATAATAAATAAAGGTAAATTATTGAAAACCGTGAACACAGAACAGCCTCAAAAAATGTTGATTACTTTTTATGAAACAATGCCACACTTATTAAATCTGTTTTCAATACAGTTATTACGTTTATACAATAACTAATATGTAATACATTGTTGGTATTTTCAATACAGTTATAACGTTTCAATAAAATAATAAGTAATATGTAATCCATTGTTGCAGTTTTCTGTCTTGAAATTTATTGCGTTTATATTGCACGTCGTAAAAGGCGTCTGTATCGTAATTTTGCAGCATTAAATATTAAACAATCCCTTGAGGAAAACGCACAAGAAAAACCTACAGTATAAAAAATAACTCCCTGTTGTAAAATCGCGAATGTTTCAGATCCATCATTTCAGTCAAGTTGAATATTCCCTTCGTTATGTAACTTTAATAACAAAGGCAATATTTAGTGAATGTCCCAACGACGCACCCCAACTTCTGAATAGGTAGATGTGGGAGTTGGTGGAGGGGGTTGATACGCCATGTTCGGAATGTTAAGTGGCATCCATTCACCGTTATAACTAAGTTTATTCGGACGCCAAATTGTTTGTGCATGTCGGCAAATTCGATCGTTTATTCGCGCCAATGAGTCAAATCCGATTATGTGATCCGTCGCTGATTGACCTTGGAGTTTAAATCAATGTTAAATGCTTTTTTCTGTAGCCGTCCCGAAAATAGAAACTTTCCGTATGATTTATATCAATCGAAACTTCCTACTCATCCCGTAAAATATCACTTTCGGAACTTGTTACGTAAATTACTATTGAAGATTTTGACATCGCCACATTAGACTTTTAACGTTTAAACGAAGTAAAACAATTTCAGAAATTTGTGTTAAAAGATTTCGATATCACCGCATTATCTAAAATGTTTAACAGTATATTACCGTATTAAGTATTAAAGGTTAAACTGTGATCATTAAACCTTAAACGTTAAAAGTTTTATAAACCTTATCAAAAGTCTATAAATATGAAAATCTTGCGGTTAAGCTTTTAAGCTAAAATATTTTTTTATAAGGTAGCGTGGCCGAGCGGTCTAAGGCGCTGGTTTAAGGCACCAGTCTCTTCGGAGGCGTGGGTTCGAATCCCACCGCTGCCAGTTTTTTTTGTATATAAAACTTTTTTTTTTTTTAATTTACAATGAAAATAAATCGTAGTTTAGCTTCGTTTCATACGGTCTTATCTCTAATAAATAAATTATATTACAAATGCAAACCTTCGCAACTCGTAAATCCTGACGCAAAAGAGATATTTAGGGAAACTCAAATTTTCTAACATTATGTACGGATAATTTTTGAAAACACACAATTAATGCGAAGATGGAATTAATTAATTAACATAATTAAACCAGCAAATCTTCCACCTACAATTTAGGATCTGCAGTTTACATGGGAATTATTTAATTTCTATTTTTTACAATTGGTTGTTGCTTAAATCAAAACTATGGCAAAAAAAGTTCTCCCCGGCGGGGAATCGAACCCCGGTCTCCCGCGTGACAGGCGGGGATACTGACCACTATACTACCGAGGACTTGCAAAATATTACTCTATAATTTCATCTTTTAAACAATAACAACCTCCAAAACTGAAAAGAAAAAATCAACTTTTTAAATAATCATCGTGTCCCGTTAAGTTATACCATTTTTTTCATCAGAAGAACGAGCTAAAACGATTGACGTTAAAAAATTTCATCCAGAAAAAAATGCAAAAAAGTTGGCGTTACCATGAAAATTTTGAAATAGAAAAAATAGAAAAAATTAACTTTCTTAATAATCATCGTAGACCTTCATGTAATACCATTTTCTTCGTCAGAAGAACGAAATAACTCGATTGGCGTTGAAAAATAACATCTAGAAAAAATTGCAAAAAAGTTAGCAAGTCACCATGAACTTTAAGGAAAATTTTGAAAAAAGTCGATTTTTTCAGACTTTGAAGGGCCGTAGGGGTTGAATGAAAAATCCAATTCGAACGCGGATTTCAAATCTGTGTTCCTCGTGTGTTAATTAGTCAGATTTAATTAAAATTGGCGATTTGAAATTTTTGACGAAAACCAGAAAAATCATCCAAGGGTCCCCCCTTCTTACTTTTTCCCAAAAAATGCATTTGAAATGATTTCCTGAAGAAACCACTGATTCAATTCTGGGTTTCTATACATCGCCGTAAAGATCACTTCAAGACGCTTCAGAAGATGTACTTGCGCAACAACAAATGTCAATTTAAAGCCTGTGACGCGTCAGCAAAGAAAACTCGAAAATGGAAAAAACCGAAAAAATCAACTTTCTTAATAATCATCGCAGACCTTCATGTAATACCATTTTCTTCATCAGAAGAACGAGATAAATCGATCGGCGTTAAAAAATTTCATTTTGAAAAAAATTCAAAAAAGTTAGCTAGACACCATGGAAGATTTTGAAAAAAGTCGATTTTTTCAGATTTTGAGCGGCCGTTGCGGTTAAACGAAGAATTCAATTTGAACGCGGTTTTAAATTCTGTGGTCCTTGAGCGCATATGAGTCGGATTAGACCAAAATTGGCGATTTTTTATTTTTGACGAAAACCTGAAATTCTATCCAAGGGTTACTTTTGCTCAAAAATTGCACTAAAAATGATTTCCTGGAAAAACCACTGGTTCGATTCGGGGTTTCTATACATCACTTGAAAGATCTCATTAAGACGCATCAGAAAAAGTTCTTGCGCAAGAACAAATGTCAATTTCAAGCGCGGGAGGCGCTCGCAAAGAAAATTTGAAAATGAAAGAAAAACAACTTTTTTAATAATCATCCCAAATTGTTAAAGTGCACTTTTTCTTCACCAAAACAAGATAAATCGATTGGAGTTAACAAATTTCAGCTAGCTAAAAAAATAAAAAAGTTGGTATATTTTTTTTCTTACTTTTGCTAAAAAATTGTATTAAAAATGATTTCCTGGAAAAACCGCTGGTTCGATCCGGGGTTTCTATACGTCATCCGAAAGATCTCATTAAGACGCATCAGAAAAACTACTTTCGCAAGAACACATGTCAATTTGAAGCCCGTGACTCGTCAGCCAAGAAAACTCGAAAATGGAAAAAATCGAAAAAATCAACTTTCTTAATAATCATTGTAGACCTTTTTGTAATACCATTTTCTTCAACAGAATAAACTGATTGGTGTTGAAAAATTTCATCTAGAAAAAATTGCAAAAAAGTTAGCTGGACACCATGAACTTTTTTGAAAAAAGTCGATTTTTTTAAAGTTTGAACGGCTGTAGCGGCTAAACGAAAAATCCAATTTGAACGCGGATTTCAAATCTGTGTTCCTCGTGTGTTAATTAGTCGGATTTGATTAAAATTGGCGATTTGAAATTTTTGACGAAAACCCGAAAAATCATCCAAGGGTCCCCCTTCTTACTTTTGCTCAAAAATTGCATTTGAAATGATTTCATGAAGAAACCACTTCGCTTCAAGACCCTTCAGAAAATGTACTTGCGCAACCAGAAATGTCAATTTGAAGGCCGCGACGCGTCAGCAAAGAAAACTCGAAAATGGAAAAAATCGAAAAAATCAACTTTCTTAATAATCATGGTAGACCTTTATGTAATACTATTTTCTTCATCAGGAGAATGAAATAAACCGATCAGTGTTAAAAAATTTCATCTAGAAAAAATTGCAAAAAAGTTAGCTAGACACCATGAACTTTTTTGAAAAAAGTCGATTTTTTTAGACTTTGCACGGCCGTTGCGGCTGAACGAAGAATCCAATTTGAGCGCGGATTTCAAATCTGTGTTCCTCGTGTGTCAATTAGTCGGATTTGATTAAAATTGGCGATTTGAAATTTTTGACGAAAACTTGAAAAATCATCCAAGGGTCCCCCCTTCTTACTTTTTCCCAAAAATTGCATTTGAAGTGATTTCTTGAAGAAACCACTGGTTCGATTCTGGGTTTCTATAGATCACCGTAAAGATCTCTTCAAGACGCTTCAGAAAATGTACTTGCGCAACAAGTAAATGTTAATTTGAAGCCCGTGATGCGTCAGCAAAGAAAACTCGAAAATGGAGAAAATCGAAAATATCAACTTTCTTAATAATCATCGTAGACCTTCATGTAATACCATTTTCGGCATCAGAAAAACGAAAAACACCGATTGGTGTTAAAAAATTTCATCTAGAAAAATTTGCAAAAAAGTTAGCTGGACACCATGAACTTTTTTGAAAAAAGTCGATTTTTTCAGACTTTGAAAGGCCGTAGCGGCTAAACGAAGAATCCGATTTGAACGCGGTTTTCAAATCAGTGTTCCTCGTGTGACAATTAGTCGGATTTGATTAAAATTGGCGATTTGAAATTTTTGACGAAAACCCGAAAAATCATCCAAGGGTCCCCCCTTCTTACTTTTTCCCAAAAAATGTATTTGAAATGATTTCCTGAAGAAACCACTGGTTCGATTCTGGGTTTCTATACATCACCGTAAAGATCGCTTCAAGACCCTTCAGAAAATGTACTTGCGCCATCAGAAATGTTAATTTGAAACCCGTGATGCGTTCGCAAAGAAAACTCGAAAATGGAAAAAATCGAAAAAAATTTAATTTTTTATATTATTATATATTTTACAACGGCAATTACAAGTAGAATAAATCACACGGCGACCTCCGTAAAAACGAATAAAACCTGCCCGGTTGTTTATTTTCATGTTCGCGTTTTCCAATCCGAAACGTCGTTGAAAATTAATGTAGTCCGAGTCAGCCTCTCATTTCTCCCTCTCTCTCTCTCACTCTCTAGGAAAATTCGAGCGGATTTCCCGTGTAAATATTTATATTGGGTCACGATGAAAGTCTTATATTGCCCGTAATGAATTCCCGGATACAGACCCCTCCGTATTACAAGGTCGAGGGATGCTGCCGACGACGACGACGCTTCAGGGGGCGACGCGTTGTAAATTCAAAAATGTATTAAGATTAGATCCCCCCATCTCGCAGGACATAATGAAAAAGTTACCGAAAAAGTTTTTAATTAATTTTATAATTTCATAAGTACTCATTTTACTTATGATAAGAGAAATAATCACTTGCTTTATTTTTCATAATTTTCACATTAAACTGACAAATTAACCAAAACGAAAAAAAAAATGGTGATGTGGCCATCATGTTACTTTCTCCGACTTGATGGTATCCTTTATATTTATGCTTTCATGGTTTATTTTCAATTGAAATCATATTTTAAATGTACATCGAGAGGATGAAACTGACGTTTAAAACGTCAAAATTATGAAAGATGGAAAAATTATACTTCAAATTCAAAAACCAAGTTTACTCAAAAACTAAAGGGATTTCGAAAAAAAACGTATTCTTTATAAGTTGTTCATTTTAGCATTCTCTACAATTATTATTAACATAAATTTGCTGTAACTATTATCGTTTTATAATTATAAACCAAAAATTGAAAAAAAAAATACATAAAATGATTTTATGAAAAATGTTTTCAAGCAAAATATGTTCATTTCTTTATTGTCTTCAAAGTTTGTTTAAATGTTTTTGCGATATTTTTCATATTTAAGAATATATTGGCAAAAAACAAAAAAAAGTTAAGGTAAACGCCCACTTCCGGTGTACGAAATTTTACCAAAAGCTTTTCAGTTCTTCAGATTATCAAATAAGACGGATGTTCAAAGTTTCATATCAATTGCTCTATTAGTTTTTGAGATACAGCGCACACAGACACAATTTTTTTTTTCCAGAAATTGTTGAAATGGCATCTAGGGACCCAAAAACGGATATTTCCGTAAATAAAAAATTTTGAAAAAAAAAATCCCGATCACAATACTTTCTCGTACTTCGTAACGGAAAAAGTAAAAACATTTGTCACAAATTCAAAACTTCCCAGATTTATCAAAAATCTGTTAAAATTTGAACCCAGTTCTTATATTCACGGGTTTGCTCGTAAATTGTTAATTAATTGCTTCATAAACGATCCGACACAATCGAAACCTTTTTACAAATGCACACGTGACGCATCAAATGCCAACATTCAATTACTAGTAGTTTGTTGGATGCATAACAACAAATTTAGGTCGCAGTTAATTCGTGAATATTAACAACCTACGTCGATGCGCGTTGCACGAGCGAAAATCAATGATCGTATTCGAATGTAGTTCAAATTTGTATCTGAATACGATAATTGTTGTCGAGCGCAACCCGAAACGCAATTTACCGACCCTTTTGTTAAACCCACGTTCAATCTATCGATCCGACTTATTTACGTTACGGAAGGGTGCTGCAAATAGATTGTAAAAGTTTCGAGGATTTTTAACGCACATGTTTTTAATATTAAAAAAATAGGTGATGTGGCCATCATGTTACTTTCTCCGACTTGATGGTATCGTAGCCATTTATATTTACGCTTTCACGATTTATTTTCAATGTACATCGAGAGGATGACACTGACGTTTAAAACGTCAAAATTATGAAAGATGGAAAAATTATACTTCAAATTCAAAAACTCAGTTTACTCAAAAACCAAAGGGATTTCGAAAAAAACTTATTCTTTATAAGTTGTTCATTTTAGCATTCTCTACAATTATTATTAACATAAATTTGCTGTAACTATTATCGTTTTATAATTATGAACCGAAAATTAAAAAAAAATCATAAATTTTTTTCTCGAATAAAAATGATTTTATGAAAAATGTTTTCAAGCAAAAGATGTGCATTTCTTTGTTGTCTTCAAAGTTTGTTTAAATGTTTTTGTGATATTTTTCATATTTAAGAAAATATTGGCAAAAAACAAAAAACGGTTAAGGTAAACGCCCACTTCCGGTCTACAAAATTTTACCAAAAGCTTTTCAGTACTTCAGATTATCAAATAAGACAGATGCTCAAAGTTTCACATCAATTGCTCTATTAGTTTTTAAGATACAGCGCGCACAGACACAAGGACACAATTTTTTTTTCCAAAAATTGTTGAAATGGCATATAGGGACCCCAAAACGGATATTTCCGTAAAAAAAAATTTTGAAAAAAAAATCGCGATCACAATACTTTCTCGTACTTCGTAAAGGAGAAAGTAAAAAATTGTGCGTTAAAAAATGCTGATTATTCAATAAATAAATAAACGATTATGTAATTAATTAACGCGCTTCTGTAAAAAATAAATAGGGCGGTAAGAGCGCTTTACCCGTGCACCTTTCCCAACGGCCAATTATCGCGAAAAACTGAATTGTATAGAACGGGGAGCGATTTTTTTTTCCGTCGTCATTGTACTATAACCAGGAACGTGTCGCACCCTCTTCACCACTTCCTTCCGCAGCCGGTTCGAGGCACAATCACGCTGCCATTCAACCAGTGGCGGCCCTTCTGTTTATGCGCCGGACAGGAATGTCCTTTGTGGAAGAATGGGAACGGCTCAAATTGGATGGATCGGTTGGAAAAAATTGAAAAAATCCACTTTCTTTAATAATCATCGAAGACATTTATGTAATGCCATTTTCTTCATCAGAAGAACAAAATAAATCAATTGGCGTTAAAAAATTTCATCCAGTGAAAATTGCAAAAAAGTTAACAAGTCACCATGAACTTTATCGAGAAATTTTGAAAAAAGTCGATTTTTTCAAACTTTGAACGGCTGTAGCGGCCGAACGAAGAATCCAATTTGAACGCGGATTGCAAATTTGTGTTCCTCGTGTGTCAATTAGTCGGATTTGATTAAAATAGGCGATTTTTTATTTTTGACAAAAACCCGAAATTCTATCCAAGGGTCCCCCCTTCTTACTTTTTAACAAAAATTGCATTAAAAATGATTTCCTGAAGAAACCACTGGTTGGATCCGGGGTTTCTTGACGTCACTCGAAAGATCGCTTCAAGACGCTTCAGAAAATGTTTTTTTCGCACGAACAAATGTCAATTTGAAGCCCGTGACACGTCAGCAAAAAAACTCGAAAATGGAAAAAATCGAAAAAATCAACTTTCTTAAAAATCATCGTAGACCTTTATGTAATACCTTTTTTTTCATCAGAACAACGAGATAAGACGATTGGCGTTAAAAATTTTCATCCAGAGAAAATTGTAAAAAAGTTAGCAAGTCACCATGAAAATATTGAAAAAAGTCGATTTTTTCAGACTTTGAACGGCTGTAGCGGCCGAACGAAGAATCCAATTTTAACGCGGATTGCAAATCTGTGCTCCTCGTATGTAAATTAGTCGGATTCAATTAAAATTGGCGATTTTTAATTTTTGACGAAAATCTGAAAAATCATCCAAGGGTCCCCCCTTCTTACTTTTTGCCAAAAATTGCATTTGAAATGATTTCCTGAAGAAACCACTGGTTCGATTCTGGGTTTCTATACATCGTCGTAATGACCGCTTCAAGACCCTTCAGAAAATGTACTTGCGCAACGACAAATGTCAATTTGAAGCGCGTGACGTGTCAGCAAAGAAAACTCGAAAATGGAAAAAATCGAAAAAATCAACTTTCTTAATAATCATCGTAGACCTTTATGTAATACCATTTTCTTCATCAAAAGAACAAGATAAATCGATTGGTGTTAAAAAACTTCATCCAGAAAAAATTGCAAAAAAGTTAGTTGAACATCGTGAACTTTTTTAAGAAAAGTTGATTTTTTCAGACTTTGAACGGCCGTAGCGACTGAACGAAGAATCCAATTTCAACGCGGTTTTCAAATTTGTGTTCCTGATGTGCCAGTTAGTCGGATGTGATTAAAATTGGCGATTTAAAATTTTTGACGAAAACCTGAAAAATCATCCAAGGGTCCCCCCTTCTAACTTTTTCCCAAAAATTGTATTTGAAATGATTTCCTGAAGAAACCACTGGTTCGATTCTGGGTTTCTATACATCACCGTAAAGATCGCTTCAAGACCCTTCATAAAATGTACTTGCGCGATGAGAAATGTCAATTTGAAGCGCGTGACGCGTCAGCAAAGAAAACTCGAAAATGGAAAAAAACGAAAAAATCAACTTTCTTAATAATTATCGTAAATCTTTATGTAATACCATTTTCTTCATCAAAAGAACGAGATAAACCGATCGGTGTTAAAAAATTAAATCCAGAAAAAATTGCAAAAAAGTTAGCTAGACACCATGAACTTTTTTGAGAAAAGTCGATTTTTTCAGACTTTGATCGGCCGTAGCGGCTGAACGAAAAGTCCAAATTGAACGCGGATTTAAAATCTGTGCTCCTTGTGTGTAAATTAGTCGGAATCGATTAAAATTGGCGATTTTTAATTTTTGACGAAAACCTGAAATTCTATCCAAGGGTCCCCCCTTCTTACTTTTACTCAAAAATTGCACTAAAAATGATTTCCTGAAAAAACCACTGGTTCCAGAATCACTGGAAAGATCTCTTCAAGACGCTTTAGAAAATGTACTTTCGCAAAAAAAATGTCAATTTGAAGTCCGTGACGCGTCAGCAAAGAAAAGTCGAAAATGTAAAAAATCGAAAAAATCAACTTTTTAAATAATAATCGTTAGACCATTTAGTTACACCTTTTTTCATCAGAATAATGAGAAGAATCGATTGGCGTTACAAAAATTCATTTTTAAAGGTTTTTTTTTCACTTACTTTTTAGCATATTTTCTTTGTTTTCCTTTACCTCTATTTTTGTATTTTTGTATTTATTATTACATTATTGTTAATTTGCAATATATATGTATATATTTATATCCCCCTGTAATGGTCTTCCCGTAGGGCAATAAATAAATATTATTATTATTATTATCTTTATTAATTATAGTAATATGAACTTACCTGTACTCCATGACCTGTCTAAAACTTTTGTTAGAAGCACCAATAAAGAATTATTATTATTATTATTATTATAAGTCTCGAGACTTGATGATTAGTCGTGTGTAATATGTATAATAAATATAATAAATATAACGTAATGTATTTATAATTTTGTAAAATGTAACGCTCAGAGCTATTTGTTATCCACTCTGACCGTTGTATTAATCTTTAACGTAATGTTTGAGTAATTTTGCTAAGTGTATTTCAAGTGTAATATTTGTTGAAAAATCAATTTCTTTAATAAATCACGTTTGTTAAATCAACTGTCGTTGTTGTTAATTTTGTATACCTATTCACTGACCACCCGATCCCAATATCCCTACGAAACGTTATCAGTGAGTGAACAAATTAGTGCCGATTGTGAGATGCTACTGAACGGAAGGATTATCCGAGTCGAGGCAGTAGGTGTAAAGGTAAGTAATGGCTAGAAGCATATTTTATTAGTGTTAAGTCAAGGTCACGATTGCGAGTTATTCGAAATTGTTTTAGAGGGAAATTACTCTTTTCATTTCTGCTTTCTGGGTAAAAAAAAAAAATTGTGCGAACAATTCATACAGATTTTATATTATTTTGGCGCCAATAAAGTGTAATTAACCAAATTAAGTGTAAATCTTGTAAAATTAATGAATGCATTTTTTGTTTGTTTGAATAATAAGAGAAAAAGAATGCATGAAAACTAAAGGTAGAAAGAAAGAATATGATCGTATGTTAATTAAAGGTATGGTGTGGTTAATATTTGTTTAAGGAATAAGAGATGTAGAATGAAGTGAAAGAAAGAGAGTCAAGAGGCAAATTAATAATTGACAATGTGCAGATCTTAGAATTACTGAGGTTTTTGTGGTTCTGAAAAGAACCGGTCAAATTTATCAGTTGATGTGATTCGTTAACTGGATGTCCTGGCATGATGGTGACACATTTGACGTGGATGGCGCTCACGTTGTTGTCTTCGAAAAGACCGACCAAAAATTCTTGCTGGCTTCCTGCAGTCATAAGTCGGAACTCTGGAACTCGGAGGATGGTCTTGAAATGCGGGGCGATCTCACAAACGCTTAATTTTTTTTTTTTCGTAAAGTGACAGTATAATAGAAATGAGCGGTGGTATTGACGAGCCTTAAAATGTAAAATTTACGGTTCAGAATGTCTACCCTAAATTAATTTCGAAAAATTTTCTGGATTTGTAAGAGGAGACCAGGAACGAGAAGAGGTATTTTACTCTTCAAAAATCGAACGAAAATTTACGGTTCAGAATGTGTACCCTAAATTAATTTCGAAAAATTTTCACGATTTGTAACAGGAGACCAGGAACGCAAAGAGATATTTCACTCTTCAAAAATCGATCGAAAATTTACGGTTCAGAATGTGTACCCTAAATTAATTACGAAAAATTTTCAAGATTTGTAACAGGAGACCATGAACGCAAAGAGGTATTTTACTCTTCAAAAATCGATCGAAAATTTACGGTTCAGAATGTGTACCCTAAATTAATTTCGATAAATTTTCACGATTTGTAACAGGAGACCAGGAACGCAAAGAGGTATTTTACTCTTGAAAAATCGATCGAAAATTTACGGTTCAGAATATCTACCCTAAATTAATTTCGATAATTTTTCTGGATTTGTAACAGGAGAGCAGGAACGCAAAGAGGTATTTTACTCTTCAAAAATCGATCGAAAATTTACGGTTCAGAATGTCTACCCTAAATTAATTTCGAAAAATTTTCAAGATTTGCAACAGGAGAGCAGGAACGCAAAGAGGTATTTTACTCTTCAAAAATCGATCGAAAATTTACGGTTCAGAATGTCTACCCTAAATTAATTTCGAAAAATTTTCAAGATTTGCAACAGGAGAGCAGGAACGCAAAGAGGTATTTTACTCTTCAAAAATCGATCGAAAATTTACGGTTCAGAATGTGTACCCTAAATTAATTTCGAAAAATTTTCACGATTTGTAACAGGAGACTAGGAACGCAAAGAGGTATTTTACTCTTCAAAAATCGATCGAAAATTTACGGTTCAGAATGTCTACCCTAAATTAATTTCGAAAAATTTTCACGATTTGTAACAGGAGACCATGAACGCAAAGAGGTATTTTACTCTTCAAAAATCGATCGAAAATTTACGGTTCAGAATGTGTACCCTAAATTAATTTCGAAAAATTTTCACGATTTGTAACAGGAGACTAGGAACGCAAAGAGGTATTTTACTCTTCAAAAATCGATCGAAAATTTACGGTTCAGAATGTCTACCCTAAATTAATTTCGAAAAATTTTCACGATTTGTAACAGGAGACCAGGAACGCAAAGAGGTATTTTACTCTTCAAAAATCGATCGAAAATTTACGGTTCAGAATGTCTACCCTAAATTAATTTCGAAAAATTTTCACGATTTGTAACAGGAGACCATGAACGCAAAGAGGTATTTTACTCTTCAAAAATCGATCGAAAATTTACGGTTCAGAATGTCTACCCTAAATTAATTTCGGAAAATTTTCACGATTTGTAACAGGAGAGCAGGAACGCAAAGAGGTATTTTACTCTTCAAAAATCGATCGAAAATTTACGGTTCAGAATGTGTACCCTAAATTAATTTCGAAAAATTTTCACGATTTGTAACAGGAGACTAGGAACGCAAAGAGGTATTTTACTCTTCAAAAATCGATCGAAAATTTACGGTTCAGAATGTCTACCCTAAATTAATTTCGAAAAATTTTCAAGATTTGTAACAGGAGACCAGGAACGCAAAGAGGTATTTTACTCTTCAAAAATCGATCGAAAATTTACGGTTCAGAATGTCTACCCTAAATTAATTTCGAAAAATTTTCACGATTTGTAACAGGAGACCAGGAACGCAAAGAGGTATTTTACTCTTCAAAAATCGATCGAAAATTTACGGTTCAGAATGTGTACCCTAAATTAATTTCGAAAAATTTTCACGATTTGTAACAGGAGACTAGGAACGCAAAGAGGTATTTTACTCTTGAAAAATCGATCGAAAATTTACGGTTCAGAATATCTACCCTAAATTAATTTCGATAATTTTTCTGGATTTGTAACAGGAGAGCAGGAACGCAAAGAGGTATTTTACTCTTCAAAAATCGATCGAAAATTTACGGTTCAGAATGTCTACCCTAAATTAATTTCGAAAAATTTTCACGATTTGTAACAGGAGACCAGGAACGCAAAGAGGTATTTTACTCTTCAAAAATCGATCGAAAATTTACGGTTCAGAATATCTACCCTAAATTAATTTCGAAAAATTTTCACGATTTGTAACAGGAGACCATGAACGCAAAGAGGTATTTTACTCTTCAAAAATCGATCGAAAATTTACGGTTCAGAATGTCTACCCTAAATTAATTTCGAAAAATTTTCACGATTTGTAACAGGAGACCAGGAACGCAAAGAGGTATTTTACTCTTGAAAAATCGATCGAAAATTTACGGTTCAGAATATCTACCCTAAATTAATTTCGATAATTTTTCTGGATTTGTAACAGGAGAGCAGGAACGCAAAGAGGTATTTTACTCTTTAAAAATCGATCGAAAATTTACGGTTCAGAATGTCTACCCTAAATTAATTTCGAAAAATTTTCAAGATTTGCAACAGGAGAGCAGGAACGCAAAGAGGTATTTTACTCTTCAAAAATCGATCGAAAATTTACGGTTCAGAATGTGTACCCTAAATTAATTTCGAAAAATTTTCACGATTTGTAACAGGAGACTAGGAACGCAAAGAGGTATTTTACTCTTCAAAAATCGATCGAAAATTTACGGTTCAGAATGTCTACCCTAAATTAATTTCGAAAAATTTTCACGATTTGTAACAGGAGACCAGGAACGCAAAGAGGTATTTTACTCTTCAAAAATCGATCGAAAATTTACGGTTCAGAATGTCTACCCTAAATTAATTTCGAAAAATTTTCACGATTTGTAACAGGAGACCATGAACGCAAAGAGGTATTTTACTCTTCAAAAATCGATCGAAAATTTACGGTTCAGAATGTCTACCCTAAATTAATTTCGGAAAATTTTCACGATTTGTAACAGGAGAGCAGGAACGCAAAGAGGTATTTTACTCTTCAAAAATCGATCGAAAATTTACGGTTCAGAATGTGTACCCTAAATTAATTTCGAAAAATTTTCACGATTTGTAACAGGAGACTAGGAACGCAAAGAGGTATTTTACTCTTCAAAAATCGATCGAAAATTTACGGTTCAGAATGTCTACCCTAAATTAATTTCGAAAAATTTTCACGATTTGTAACAGGAGACTAGGAACGCAAAGAGGTATTTTACTCTTCAAAAATCGATCGAAAATTTACGGTTCAGAATGTCTACCCTAAATTAATTTCGAAAAATTTTCAAGATTTGCAACAGGAGAGCAGGAACGCAAAGAGGTATTTCACTCTTCAAAAATCGATCGAAAATTTACGGTTCAGAATGTCTACCCTAAATTAATTTCGAAAAATTTGTATCAGGAGACTAGGAACGAAAAGAGATATTTTATACCTAAATAATATAAAAAAAACACATTTTGATAAAATTATTTATTTTCATTTAAAACACAATAAATTAATTTCATTAACTATTATGGCACTCTCGTCCCATTGACTCCCTGTTGATGATGGAACTGTTGGAAGCTGCTATACTCGCGTTGAATTTGTTGATGTCCAACATCGGCAACACCTGAAAAAAAAATTTTTGGTAATTTAATGATTTTGACCAGTTTTTCCACAGAACAAAAATGCATGCAAAAAATGTTGGGTCTCGGAAAAATTTGAAAAAATCCATGACGGTTCCTAATGACGGGAAAAAGCGTGTAAACTAATTATTTTAACGATTTTTTTTAAGTTGGTTACACACCATGACCTTTTTTGAAAAAAGTCGATTTTTTCAGACTTTGAACGGCTGTAGCGGCTAAACGAAAAATCAAATTTGAACGCGGATTGCAAATCTGTGTTCCTCGTGTGTCAATTAGTCGGGTTTGATTGAAATTGGCGATTTTTTATTTTTGACGAAAACCCGAAATTCTATCCAAGGGTCCCCCCTTCTTACTTTTTACCAAAAATTGCATTAAAAATGATTTCCTGAAGAAACCACTGGTTGGATTCGGGGTTTCTTGACGTCACTCGAAAGATCGCTTCAAGACGCTTCAGAAAATGTTTTATCGCAGGAACAAATGTCAATTTGAAGCCCGTGACACGTCAGCAAAAAATCTCGTAAATGGAAAAAATCGAAAAAATCAACTTTCTTCAAATTTTATGTAATACCATTTTCTTCAACAGAAGAACAAGCTAAATCGTTTGGCCATCTTAAATACTAAGAAAGTCATGGTTCTGAATTTTACAGTTGAGCGCAGAAGAAGAATACACGCTGGCATTATTCCAGCTTACACTTTGATAATTTGAATAGGCCATTGTACATCGAGCACAATTCTAATCATTTAATCGATACTGTGTGTATTAGAGGCTCGCAATTCCAGACAGGAATGGGATTAATGCGCGTTGATATCTGTAGTTATTGCACTTGTAGATTAAAGCCGCATGTAAATATACTGTTAATTAGACGTATTACAACTATTACCTATTAGCGATCACTTTGTAATGTATTTATTTTGCTGTTATGGCATGCCCTCGTATGATAATATTAAAATGGAACGATTGATTTTATAATTATCATCACCCAGTTGTTGCAGGTGAAAAATTTATTGAGAGTAATTCTTGATTACGACCGGAATAAGTAAGTTTTCCTGGTGTTCTCGTTTCTCGTTAAAACTTAAGAACATTTCAGGCTCTCAAACTAATAAATCTCGTAACCGTGAAAAGCCGCGTGGGGGCTGGCACAACGTCGTTAGGAGTCTCCGTGGCAAAAGTTGGTCTCACCCACATTCGGGACGGTCATAATGCCAGCCGTGTTGTAGAGGTTCAAGTTGAGCTCGATCCGAAAAAATCTGGGATTCTGTTGGATAGTTATATCTCCGTTGGACAAACGCGGCGTGCCTTGGACGCGTTTCGCTCGGATCGCTCCCTCGTTCCCAGATACATCCGACGCCGACGCCGACGCCGACGCCGCGCCGCGCGCCGTCTGTTGCGTAGTTTATCGATCCGCGCGCCCGGTGGTGCGGGGGCGTGCGGTGACGTCACGATGACGACGACGCCCCGACGCTCTTACACCATCGAGCGTCTGGACTGGGCAGATCCAACCCGAAATGTGTCATGTATGTACGTACAATGCGATGCACAAATTTTCAAAATTCATCGTGTGGTAATAAATAATTATAAAATCATTGAGTCATACTGTAGAGTGAATTGTATGCAATGCGTTAACCTCAACCTCTACCACAACAAAAACACAACTAATTATTTGATTGTATTACCGAGAAGAATTATTCTTACGGTGAATTAATTAATGTTTAACGACTAATTACGTATAATTTTGCACGGTGGTGTTATTTTTTTAATTTAATGACATGTCTTGTGAATCATTGCGATTGTTAGATATTCTACACCTTACTTTATATTACGATATTTGAACTTGGCAGTAATCAAGGTTAAAACTAATTAAACAGAACAATTTTTCAAAATCACTCAAAATGCATGCGGAATTGTGTTTTTGTCAAAATAACGAAAACTATACTCATAAATATTGAGATTGGTTTAACGGAACAGAATGTGAAGTTCTGGAAAATTTGAATAATTTTGGCGACTCGATAAAAAATAAGAAAAAAACAATTGCCATCGACGTGAAACTTTTCAAAATTACTCAAAATGCATGCGGAATTGTGTTTTTGTAAAAATAACGAAAACTCCACTCATAAATATTGAGATTAGTTTAACGGAACAGAATGTGAAGTTCTGGAAAATTTGAATAATTTTGGCGACTCGATAAAAAATAAAAAAAAACAATTGCCATCGACGTGAAACTTTTCAAAATTACTCAAAATGCATGCGGAATTGTGTTTTTGTAAAAATAACGAAAACTTCACTCATAAATATTGAGATTAGTTTAACGGAACAGAATGTGAAGTTCTGGAAAATTTGAATAATTTTGGCGACTCGATAAAAAATAAGAAAAAAACAATTGCCATCGACGCGAAACTTTTCAAAATCACTCAAAATGCATGCGGATTTGTGTTTTTGTAAAAATAACGAAAACTTCACTCATAAATATTGAGATTAGTTTAACGGAACAGAATGTGAAGTTCGGGAAAATTTGAATAATTTTGGCGACTCGATAAAAAATAAGAAAAAAACAATTGCCATCGACGCGAAACTTTTCAAAATTACTCAAAATGCATGCGGAATTGTGTTTTTGTAAAAATAACGAAAACTCCACTCATAAATATTGAGATTGGTTTAACGGAACAGAATGTGAAGTTCTGGAAAATTTGAATAATTTTGGCGACTCGATAAAAAATAAAAAAAAACAATTGCCATCGACGTGAAACTTTTCAAAATTACTCAAAATGCATGCGGAATTGTGTTTTTGTAAAAATAACGAAAACTTCACTCATAAATATTGAGATTAGTTTAACGGAACAGAATGTGAAGTTCGGGAAAATTTGAATAATTTTGGCGACTCGATAAAAAATAAGAAAAAAACAATTGCCATCGACGCGAAACTTTTCAAAATCACTCAAAATGCATGCGGATTTGTGTTTTTGTAAAAATAACGAAAACTTCACTCATAAATATTGAGATTAGTTTAACGGAACAGAATGTGAAGTTCTGGAAAATTTGAATAATTTTGGCGACTCGATAAAAAATAAAAAAAAACAATTGCCATCGACGTGAAACTTTTCAAAATTACTCAAAATGCATGCGGAATTGTGTTTTTGTAAAAATAACGAAAACTTCACTCATAAATATTGAGATTAGTTTAACGGAACAGAATGTGAAGTTCGGGAAAATTTGAATAATTTTGGCGACTCGATAAAAAATAAGAAAAAAACAATTGCCATCGACGCGAAACTTTTCAAAATCACTCAAAATGCATGCGGATTTGTGTTTTTGTAAAAATAACGAAAACTTCACTCATAAATATTGAGATTGGTTTAACGGAACAGAATGTGAAGTTCTGGAAAATTTGAATAATTTTGGCGACTCGATAAAAAATAAGAAAAAAACAATTGCCATCGACGTGAAACTTTTCAAAATTACTCAAAATGCATGCGGAATTGTGTTTTTGTAAAAATAACGAAAACTCCACTCATAAATATTGAGATTAGTTTAACGGAACAGAATGTGAAGTTCTGGAAAATTTGAATAATTTTGGCGACTCGATAAAAAATAAGAAAAAAACAATTGCCATCGACGCGAAACTTTTCAAAATCACTCAAAATGCATGCGGATTTGTGTTTTTGTAAAAATAACGAAAACTTCACTCATAAATATTGAGATTAGTTTAACGGAACAGAATGTGAAGTTCTGGAAAATTTGAATAATTTTGGCGACTCGATAAAAAATAAGAAAAAAACAATTGCCGTCGATGCGAAACTTTTCAAAATTACTCAAAATGCATGCGAAATTGTGTTTTTGTCAAAATAACGAAAACTTCACTCATAAATATTGAAATAAGTTTAACGGAACAGAATGTGAAGTTCTGGAAAATTTGAATAATTTTGGCAACTCGATAAAAAATAAGAAAAAAACAATTGCCACCGACGTGAAACTTTTCAAAATTACTCAAAATGCATGCGAAATTGTGTTTTTGTAAAAATAACGAAAACTTCACTCATAAATATTGAGATTAGTTTAACGGAACAGAATGTGAAGTTCTGGAAAATTTGAATAATTTTGGCGACTCGATAAAAAATAAGAAAAAAACAATTGCCGTCGACGCGAAACTTTTCAAAATTACTCAAAATGCATGCGAAATTGTGTTTTTGTCAAAATAACGAAAACTTCACTCATAAATATTGAAATAAGTTTAACGGAACAGAATGTGAAGTTCTGGAAAATTTGAATAATTTTGGCGACTCGATAAAAAATAAGAAAAAAACAATTGCCATCGACGCGAAACTTTTCAAAATTACTCAAAATGCATGCGGAATTGTGTTTTTGTAAAAATAACGAAAACTTCACTCATAAATGTTGAGATAAGTTTAACGGAACAGAATGTGAAGTTCTGGAAAATTTGAATAATTTTGGCGACTCGATAAAAAATAAGAAAAAACAATTGCCATCGACGTGAAACTTTTCAAAATCACTCAAAATGCATGCGGAATTGTGTTTTTGTAAAAATAACGAAAACTTCACTCCTAAATGTTGAGTTAAGTTTAACGGAACAGAATGTGAAGTTCTGGAAAATTTGAATAATTTTGGCGACTCGATAAAAAATAAGAAAAAACAATTGCCATCGACGTGAAACTTTTCAAAATCACTCAAAATGCATGCGGAATTGTGTTTTTGTAAAAATAACGAAAACTTCACTCATAAATATTGAGATTAGTTTAACGGAACAGAATGTGAAGTTCGGGAAAATTTGAATAATTTTGGCGACTCGATAAAAAATAAGAAAAAACAATTGCCATCGACGTGAAACTTTTCAAAATCACTCAAAATGCATGCGGAATTGTGTTTTTGTAAAAATAACGAAAACTTCACTCATAAATGTTGAGATAAGTTTAACGGAACAGAATGTGAAGTTCTGGAAAATTTGAATAATTTTGGCGACTCGATAAAAAATAAGAAAAAAACAATTGCCATCGACGCGAAACTTTTCAAAATTACTCAAAATGCATGCGGAATTGTGTTTTTGTAAAAATAACGAAAACTTCACTCATAAATATTGAGATTAGTTTAACGGAACAGAATGTGAAGTTCTGGAAAATTTGAATAATTTTGGCGACTCGATAAAAAATAAGAAAAAAACAATTGCCATCGACGCGAAACTTTTCAAAATTACTCAAAATGCATGCGGAATTGTGTTTTTGTAAAAATAACGAAAACTTCACTCATAAATGTTGAGATAAGTTTAACGGAACAGAATGTGAAGTTCTGGAAAATTTGAATAATTTTGGCGACTCGATAAAAAATAAGAAAAAAACAATTGCCATCGACGCGAAACTTTTCAAAATTACTCAAAATGCATGCGGAATTGTGTTTTTGTAAAAATAACGAAAACTTCACTCATAAATATTGAAATAAGTTTAACGGAACAGAATGTGAAGTTCTGGAAAATTTGAATAATTTTGGCGACTCGATAAAAAATAAGAAAAAAACAATTGCCATCGACGCGAAACTTTTCAAAATCACTCAAAATGCATGCGGAATTGTGTTTTTGTAAAAATAACGAAAACTTCACTCATAAATATTGAGATTAGTTTAACGGAACAGAATGTGAAGTTCGGGAAAATTTGAATAATTTTGGCGACTCGATAAAAAATAAGAAAAAACAATTGCCATCGACGTGAAACTTTTCAAAATCACTCAAAATGCATGCGGAATTGTGTTTTTGTAAAAATAACGAAAACTTCACTCCTAAATGTTGAGTTAAGTTTAACGGAACAGAATGTGAAGTTCTGGAAAATTTGAATAATTTTGGCGACTCGATAAAAAATAAGAAAAAACAATTGCCATCGACGTGAAACTTTTCAAAATCACTCAAAATGCATGCGGAATTGTGTTTTTGTAAAAATAACGAAAACTTCACTCCTAAATGTTGAGTTAAGTTTAACGGAACAGAATGTGAAGTTCTGGAAAATTTGAATAATTTTGGCGACTCGATAAAAAATAAGAAAAAACAATTGCCATCGACGCGAAACTTTTCAAAATCACTCAAAATGCATGCGGAATTGTGTTTTTGTAAAAATAACGAAAACTTCACTCATAAATATTGAGATTAGTTTAACGGAACAGAATGTGAAGTTCGGGAAAATTTGAATAATTTTGGCGACTCGATAAAAAATAAGAAAAAAACAATTGCCACCGACGTGAAACTTTTCAAAATTACTCAAAATGCGTGCGGAATTGTGTTTTTGTAAAAATAACGAAAACTTCACTCATAAATGTTGAGATTAGTTTAACGGAACAGAATGTGAAGTTCTGGAAAATTTGATTAATTTTGGCGACTCGATAAAAAATAAGAAAAAAACAATTGCCATCGACGCGAAACTTTTAAAAATCACTCAAAATGCATGCGGAATTGTGTTTTTGTAAAAATAACGAAAACTTCACTCATAAATATTGAGATTAGTTTAACGGAACAGAATGTGAAGTTCTGGAAAATTTGAATAATTTTGGCGACTCGATAAAAAATAATAAAAAAAACAATTGCCGTCGACGTGAAACTTTTCAAAATCACTCAAAATGCATGCGGAATTGTGTTTTTGTAAAAATAACGAAAACTTCACTCGTAAATGTTGAGATTAGTTTAACGGAACAGAATGTGAAGTTCTGGAAAATTTGAATAATTTTGGCGACTCGATAAAAAAACAAAAACAATTGCCATCGACGTGAAACTTTCCAAAATGACTCAAAACTCATTAGATTTTGATTTTCAAAAAAAAAAAAAAAAAATCCCATTACTAGATTTAGGGATAATTTTATCTTAACGAAGAGTATTTTTTTGAGAAAAGTGTTTTAGCGCCTCGATAAAAATGCAAAAACAATTGCTATTGGTTTGAAGCTTTCTTAAATCACTCTTGTAACAATAGATTTGCAGTTTTCGTTCTTTCGGAAATGGTTTCTATAACGTGAAGAGTTTATTTTTAGAATAATTTCTATGAAATATATTTTCGTACACAATCATTCGAAGAGTTAAAATTTTCAATCGAACCGGAAAACTGGGGAAATACGCGCAGGACTTCAATTATGAAAGAATAAATATTATTGCGAAAATAGGTCGAGGCGGATGGATGGTGTGCTGTGTGTCGTAACGGCGGTGTGGGAAATTATCGATTTTTCGTTTGTGTGGGCCTCTCCCTCCGGTCGAGTCCCACCGCCGAAATCCGGGGGCTTCCGTTACCCGGACCCAGACATTGTGCCCGCGCTTGCGCCCCGGTGGGCGTGGGTTAGGGTAGCGTAGGAAAATTCCACTCGGCCACCCTCTTCCCGAACAACCCCCCCTAAACCCGAGACTCCGGGCCGCACGTGTGCGCATATATTTTTAGGGAGGCCAGGCCGCAAATGGTAATTTTTTCAGGTGCAATTCGACTATCTACGCACGTGAATTGGCGCGAAACTGCGCGACCTTTACACTTCCCAAAATATATATATTTTCTAGAGAAAGAAAGAGAGAGAGAGAGAGAGAGATACGGTTAATTGCAACGACATCGCAGCGTGATCGTATAATAAATTTTGCAAATATCAAAAGTAAACATTCGAGAAAGTAAATGATAAGGGTGAAGTAATGGAGATGCAATTATCTGATTACCTGTCATCAAAATGAGGGTTGCCTGAAGAAAAAAGTACATCGGATCCACTTCTTTGCTAAAGGGTAATTTACCCAAAAAAATTCAAAATATGTTTCCCAAAATTTCGGCATCTATTATTTTCGTTTTGCAAAGATGCCGCAATTTAGCGTGCATTTTCAGTAATTTTGAAAAGTTTCAAGTCGACGGCAATTGTTTTTTTTAATTATTTTTTATCGAGTCGCCAAAATTATTCAAAATTTTCACAAATTTTCATTCTGTTCCGTTAAACTTATCTCAACATTTAGGAGTGAAGTTTTCGTTATTTTTACAAAAACACAATTCCGCATGCATTTTGAGTCATTTTAGAAAGTTTCAAGCCGATAGCAATTGTATTTATATTTTTTATCGCGCCGCTAAAACACTAAAAAATTTTCACAAATTTACTCTCCGTTAACATGAAATTATCCCAAAATCTACTAATGGGATTTTTGAAAATTTTACAAAGAATCAATTTCTGATGAGTTTTGAGTCATTTGAGAAAGTTTCAAGCCGATAGCAATTGTTTTTATATTTTTTATCGCGTCGCTAAAACACTCGCACTTTCTCACAAATTTACTCTCCGTTAACATGAAATTATCTCAAAATCTAGTAATGGGATTTGTTTTTAATTTCAGAGAATCAATTTCTAATTAATTTTGAGTCATTTTAGAAAATTTCAAGCCGATAGCAATTGTTTTTATATTTTTTATAAAGTCGCTAAAACCGCTATACTTATATTTTTTCAAAAATTTCACAGGGAAAAGCGATTTGAAGAACATTTTGCAGGATTGCCGAAGGAAATTTTTTCAGGGGGGACAATTGGAAAAGAACATTTGAATGGAGTCATGTAGAAAAATGAAGGATTGTTAATGCGATGCGTTGTTTTCTTTCATGGCTAGGCGGATAATATAAAAATACGCCTTCGTAGTTTCATTTGTTCTTGAGAACATCTTATTTTTCATAAGATACTAAGTTAAGTATAAGATAGAGTTATAGAAGCCACACACTACTGGCCCAAACAAAAACAAAATGAAGGAAAGGAATGAACGTGTCAATTTTATTGCTTTTTCAGATTCAGATTATACTCTTCTCGGATAGACTTTATTTCGTAATAGTTTATCCAAATTGTTAGAAAAAGTGAAAGAAACTCGGAAGAACGGCAATTGAGGAATGTCAGCGAGTACATATTAATGCAATTGTTATAATGAAAAGACAAGAAATTCTAAATGAAATTTTTCAACGCAAAAGCTCGAAGCGCCGATGTCGCTGGTGGCGCCACGTTATCAATTCCGTTTAAGCGACCCTTCAGTACAGTTTAGGGCTTAACAACGCGAAGAGGTCTTAAAACGCAAGAGAATTAACAAAAAAAAATATTTTTAGAAAAATCACACAAGCGAAACCCCGGTGACAATGGGATAGAGTTTAATTTCCGTTTTAAAGACACGCGAGTTTTTGAATTGAATTGAATTTCAACCGTGCGCAGAAACACTCTTAGTTAAGAGAGATATTAAAAAAAAGAAGTGACAGTGTTATATGAGAGACAGACATTTTAAAAGACCGTGAATATACCGCAGATTAATTTTAACCGTGTGCAGAAACGTTATTAGTTAAGAGAGATATTAAAAAAAAGAAGTGACACACTTATTTGAGAGAGCGACATTTTAAACGATCGCAGAAACACTTATTTAAAGAAAAAACACTTATTTGCTAGACAGTGAGTATACCATATTAAAAAATGGCTTGTAAATCCACGGAAGTGCGGAATGGACACGAACTCGCCCCCTTGAATTCGCGTCAAGAGGGCAGACACGGGGTGACGATTGTTCTGCAGGGACCAAGGGGTTCGATCATATCTCGGGGTTCCGGCGCCGAACCGGAAGACGATCGGGTGGCGTGGTCCGGGAAAATGCAGTTCTTCCTCTCCATCATCGGGTATTCTGTGGGGCTGGGTAACATCTGGAGGTTTCCCTACCTATGCCAACAAAATGGAGGAGGTATTTAAGTTGCAAACAATATTCGTATAATTAAAATTATCTGTAACTGGTTATAATTCCGCTATAGATCTAACTGATTAAGACAACTTCAGTTCCTGGCATTTATAACGATCTGTTAACACGTGACGTTACACGTGACACTACCAACTACTTCAACGCGTATCCATTCAGTAGTTACTTTCCGCAAAGTTGGAAATTTTTTTGGTTGTCCAAAATTTAAGATCGTTAATATTCATGTATGAAGGGCGTAAAATGATAAGTTTTGGCCCGAGTGTGAAGATGTTGGGCACAATTTAAGAACCTTATTATTTATGTATCAAGGGAGTAAAATTAATTGGCCCCCGAAGATGGAGATTACAATCACCGAGAGTCAAAACTAGGGATGTTTTTTTTTATTAAATATTGATTATTTTTAATAATCGATTATATCGATAAATCAAAATAATCGATTAATCAAATAATTAAATTATCGATTAATCGATTAGTCAAATAATCAAATGATCGACTAAGCAAATAATCGGTTAATTGATTATTTTTCGAGTAATAGACAAACAACCGATTAATAGATAATTGATCGATTATTTGATTATTTTGCACAGCTCTAGTGATAATAGCGTATTTAAAAAAATTAAATGGTATACATTTTTATCAGTCAAAAATGGCATATCTTAACTGTCGAAACTGTCATATTTACCAATAAAATATGGCATATGTTAACAGTCAAAAATGTCATATTAAACCAGTAAAAATTGGCATATTTTAACAGTCAAAAATAGATAGCATATTTTAATAGTCAAAATGACATATTTCAACAGTCAAAATTGCCATATTTTAACAGTAAAAAATGGTATATTTTGACAGTCAAAAATAGCATATTTTATCAGTCAAAAATAGATAGCATATTTTAATAGTTAATATGAAATATTTTACCAGTCAAAATTGTCATATTTTAACAGTAAAAAATGGCATATTTTAACAGTCAAAAATGGCATATTTTAACAGTCAAAATTGGCTTATTTTAACAGTCAAAAATTGCATATTTTAACAGTCAAAATTGGCTTATTTTAACAGTCCAAAATGGCATATTTCATCAGTCAAAAATAGATAGCATATTTTAATAGTCAATATGGAATATTTTACCAGTCAAAATTGGCATATTTTAACAGTCAAAATTGACATATTTTAACAGTAAAAAATGGCAGATTTTAACAGTCAAAAATGGCATATTTCAACAGTCAAAATTGACATATTTTAACAGTAAAAAATGGCAGATTTTAACAGTCAAAAATGGCATATTTTAACAGTCAAAATTGGCTTATTTTAACAGTCAAAAATGGCATATTTTATCAGTCAAAAATAGATAGCATATTTTAATAGTCAATATGGTATATTTTACCAGTCAAAATTGGCTTATTTTAACAGTCAAAAATGGCATATTTTATCAGTCAAAAATTGATAGCATATTTTAATAGTCAAAATGACATATTGTATCAATCAAAATTGGCATATTTTAACAGCCAAAATAGATAGCATATTTCAATAGTCAAAATGACATATTGTACCAGTCAAAATTGGCATATTTCTACAGTCAAAAATGGCATATTTTAACACTCAGAAATAGAAAGTTAATTGCAACAGTCAAAATTGGTATATTTTAACAGTCAAAATGGCATATTTTAACAGTCAAAAATGACATGTTTTATCAGTCAAAAATAGATAGCATATTTTCATAGTCGAAATGACATATTGTACCAATCAAAATTGGCATATTTTAACAGTCAAAAATAGATAGCATATTTCAACAGTCAAAAATGGCATTTATCAGTCAAAAATAGATAGCATATTTCAACAGTCAAAAATGACATATTTTAACACTCAAAAATGGCATTTATCAGTCAAAAATAAATATTTTAACAGTCAAAATGACATATTTTACCTGTCAAAACTGACATATTTTAACTGTCAAAACTGGCATCACTTTAACTCTGAATTTTGCGATAATTTTGCTCATCAGAGCAGAATATTGTGAAAAATTGTAATAAATTTGGCGATTTGAAAACTCCAGAAAAAACAATTGCTACCGGCCTTGAAACTTCTTAAGATTCATTAGAGATTATGTTTTCGTGAGAAAATCTGACTGAATTTTGGGTAAATTTTATTCGATTAAAGCGGAAAGTTGTGAGAACCTAATTAATTGTTTTGGCGGTTGTAAAAAATAGATAAACAATTGCCATCAACGCAACATTTTCCGGAATTACTTAAAATTCATTTGAGAATATTATTCCGTGAGAATCTACATCGACCCCCCACCCAAGAAAATTGGGATACATTTATTAATCAGACTTGTAATGTTGTGAAAACTTGGCAATTCCAAAAAAAAAAATGGAAAAACAATTGCCAGCCGACTTGAAAATTTTCAAAATGATTTAAAATTCACTTGAGAATATGATTCCGTCAGAACCTACATACATTCCACCACTAAATTTTGAGAGAATTTCATGTCATCATTTATGTAATCAGACTTGCGATGTTGCGAAAACTTGCAACAATTTTGGCGATTCCAAAAAAACTGAAAAACAATTGCCAACCGACTTGAAATTTTTCAAAATTATTTGAGAATATGATTCCGTCAGAACCTACATACATCCCACCCCTAAATTTTGAGAGAATTTCATGTCATCAGAGCATGTTATGAAAAGTTGTAATGTTATTAGCGATTCGAAAAAAAATGCAAAACAATTGCTATTGATTTAAAACTTTCCAAAATTCTTAAAATTCATTGAGAAAGTGTATACACGCTAACTCAAGATTTTTCCATAGTTTGGTATCATCGGAGCAGAATGTGGAGAAAAATTGTACAAATTTTGGCAATAAAAAAAAAATTTCAAAAACATTTGCCACCGACTTGAAACTTTCCAAAATTACTGTAGGTTCATTAAAGATTATGTTTTCGTAAAAAAAACTACAAGCACCCCCATCACTGAATTTTGCGTAACTTGCATTTGATTGAAGCGGAGATTTGTTGAAAAATTGTTACAGTTTTGTTATTATCAAAATGGTATATTTTACCAGTAAAAACTGATATATTTTAACTGTCAAAAATGGTATATTTTAATAGTCAAAATTGGCATATTTTAATTGTCAAAACTGGCATATTTTAACTGTCAGAAATGGCATATTTGAATAGTCAAAATTGGCATGTTTTAATTGTCAAATCTGGCATATTTTAACTGTCAAAAATGGCATATTTTAATAGTCAAAATTGGCATATTTTAATTGTCAAAACTGGCATATTTTAACTGTCAAAAATTGCATATTTTAATAGTCAAAATTGGCATATTTTAACTGTCAAAACTGGCATATTTTAACTGTCAAAAATTGCATATTTGAATAGTCAAAATTGGCATGTTTTAACTGTCAAAACTGGCATATTTTAACTGTCAAAAATTGCATATTTGAATAGTCAAAATTGGCATGTTTTAATTGTCAAATCTGGCATATTTTAACTGTCAAAAATGGAATATTTTAATAGTCAAAATAAGCATATTTTAACTGTCAAAAATGGCATATTTTAATAGTCAAAATAGGCATATTTTAACTGTCAAAACTGGCATATTTTAACTGACAAAAATGGAATATTTTAATAGTCAAAATTGGCATATTTTAACTGTCAAAACTGGCATATTTTAACTGTCAAAAATGGCATATTTTAATAGCCAAAATAGGTATATTTTAACTGTCAAAACTGGCATATTTTAACTGTCAAAAATGGCATATTTTTATAGCCAAAATAGGCATATTTTAACTGTCAAAACTTACATATTTTAACTGTAAAAACTGGCATATTTTAACTGTCAAAAATGGAATATTTTAATAGTCAAAATAGGCATATTTTAACTGTCAAAAATGGCATATTTTACCAGTCAAAGATAGATGGCATATTTTAATAGTCAAAATAGGCATATTTTAACTGTCAAAAATGGCATATTTTAATAGTCAAAATTGGCATATTTTAACTGTCAAAAATGGCATATTTTACCAGTCAAAGATAGATGGCATATTTTAATAGTCAAAATGGCATATTATCCCTGTCAAAATTGGCAAATTTTAACTGTCAAAACTAGCATACTCTAACTGCCAAAACTTGCATATTTACCAGTCAAATATGGCATATTTTAACAGCCAGAAATGTCATATTTTACCAGTCAAAAATAGAGAGCATATTTTAATAGTCAAAATGGTATATTGTACCAGTCAAAATTGAAATATTTTAACTGTCAAAACTGGCATATGTACTAGTCAAATATGCCATATTTTACCAGTCAAAAATACATAGCATATTTTAATGGCAAATTTTACAGGTCAAAACTGGCATCTTTACCAGTCAAATATGGCATATGTTAAGAGTCAAAAATGTCATGTTTAACCAGTAAAAACTGGCATATTTTACCAGTCAAATATGGCATATTTTATAAGTTAAAAAGAAATATTTTAAAAATCAATCATTTTGTGTAGTTATAATGGCTTATTTAAAAAATCAAAACTGGCATATTTTAACTGATCTATTTGTAGGTTTTCCTTATTTCTGGGCTACTTTTTAGTCTTATTCTTCTATTTTCTTTCATACGCGTTTGATCCTGTATTTTAATTTCACACTGTCAACTTTTCCACCAAATAATAAATAAATAAAATATTTTTCTTTATAAATCCCGAATAATGGTAAAGTTGAACGTATTATTATCCGATTGTTACAAGCACCGTTTTCTTTTCGACAATGATCCGTTTCTAAGAAAATAACTCCAACGATAAAATGGTTATCAACCGTAATAACGTGGTTTGTAATTGTTTTTTTATGGACATAAACCACGCATTATTGCACGCCTAAAATATAAACAGGATATTGTTGAATGCTCAATATAAAATGTATTTTTTTCGCGTGTATAACAAATGAGCAATATTCACTATTATTAGAAGGTGAAGTAATTTACTTCGTGGATATTTTGAGGTTTCTATTAAATAGGTAGTACATTCAGTTAGTGATTGTTATTAACAATATGTTCACCTGTTAGGTGTTCAAAATTCGAAGTTTGTGTTATTTAACGGATTAACCTTTTACATAATATACCAATTTAAAATTTTATACAAACACAAATAATATTACTTACATTAACAAAATTTGATTAACAATAAACAAAAACAACAAATGGTGCAATTATACAATAATAAAAGACACGGTAGTATTGAAACATAATACACAAGCCGAGAAAAACAAAAAAAAATAAATTATTTATCAATATCAGACAAACATATATGGTGGAGACTAGATTTAAACAATGTGGTAGAATGTGTAATTAATTTACTCGTGGTGCGTTTTTAAATCCTAAATTGCGATAATTTAATTTGTAAAGGATAGGGTATTTAACGGCATATTGATTTCAAAAGTTTAATTCGTGTGCTGCGTATAAATGAGCTGCTTGCGAAATATTTCTTGCGTAATTATATAGTTCCTGCAGTGAAAGGGTTAAAGTGACAATCGCCAGTTTGTGTCCCCAACTTACTGATTTACTTACCACGTTTCGTATAAATTCTTGTAATTCTTGCAGAGGTTTTAAGTGTAAGGAAATGACTGAAGTGACAGTGTTTAGTTCCATCATTATTTTATAATTACATTGCGTTCTTACTAACTCTTGATAACTGCTCAAAGGTTCGACCACCGACAATCATGCAAGCTTCGCAGTGTCGTCGATGCACGGATTGTGGTTTCAGCACGATGGGACGCCAGCCCATTTCAGTTGTCGGTGCGCAATCACTTGAATGCAACATTTGGGGCGAGGTGAGGTGGACAAGTCGCTTCGCCAGAACTATCGAGAAATCTACTTTTAAGAAATCTTGAAATATTCACTTTTAATACCAAGATATGTCGGATATTTTTGAGTGTCACGCCAAATTTGGAATTTATTTGAATTTCGGCGTATTTTATGATCGAATGTTTGCGTGATTAGTGGCGTTTTCATGGAAAAAGCGTGAATGGACCCGAAAATGTATGACGGAATTTTTCAGCGGACGCGAAAGCTCAGGCGCGAATGTCGCTTGTGGCGCCCCGATATCAAATCCGTTTGAGCGCCGACCGTTCAGTTCAGTTCAGAGCACACCGACGCGAAGAGGTCTTGAAAGCCTCAACCGCATGAACTAACATAAATATTTACAAAAATTACATAACAAAATCGATCGATCAAGTTTCCCTTTCGTGTAGTGCACCCCATCGTGTGACAATGGGGTAAAAATTTTCCGCGATTTGAATTGAAATTTATCCAGTGCGCGCAAATACATTCCTGTATATTTTAAATAAGACATTTTCAATTTAAAAGAATAAAAAAAAAATATGGCAAATAAATCGACCGAAGTGCGGAACGGGCACGAGCTCGCCCCTCTGAACTCCAGACAGGAGGGTCGGCACGGGGTGACGATCGTCCTGCAGGGCCACAGGGGCTCCATAATCTCTCGTGGTTCGCGGAACAGCGCCGGAATGGAACCGGAGTCCGACCGTGCGGCGTGGTCCGGGAAAATGCAGTTTTTCCTCTCCATCATCGGGTATTCTGTCGGCCTGGGCAATATCTGGAGGTTTCCCTACCTATGCCAACAAAACGGAGGAGGTACGCACAACACCACCGCAAAACACTTAACCTAGAACGCACACGGTCCTAAAAATAAAACTCGGGCAATTAGTGTAACGAGCGTTCCGATCTCATAATTATCAGGCAAAAAGGAAAAATATTCCGGACGTACACGTGTGTGTGTGTGTGTGTGCTACCGTGTAATTGTCTTTCGGGAACTGGATTAAATTTAACATTCACCTTCAAATCTATTTTCGACGGATAGGCGCGAATCCAATGGCCCAAATTGTAAAATTGCTGATCTCGAAATTATCTTCTGGAGGTCTACTCAGTGAAATTGAAAAAAAAATCAATAAATAATTTAAAATGTGTATAAATTACTAGTTATGCATATAAATATATTTTGATTAATTAAAACACTTGGTTTTGTTTCACTGCTAAAGTGAAACAAAATCAAGTGTTTTAATTAATCAAATTATATAATTATGTTTCACCACGGGTTAAGTGAGAAATTAATTAATCATATAAATATATTACACGAAAATTAATTATCAAGCAATATGTAATAATGAAATACTTTAAGTCGTTTTATTCTAACTAAATATAGTACAGGATCCAAATTCCTAATCAATAAAAAAATATATACATTATTTACATCGCAACTTACGTAAACAATGACTTTAATTTTTAAATCCAATCGACCGTAAAATATTTGGAATTCACGTATGTAATAAATTTGAGGTGATAGTGACATTCAAATTACTCACACTGAAAAATTTATGATTGACTAATTACATTATAATTTCGGCTGCGATGCGATTAAATAAATTTATAAAGAAGGTCATTTTGATTGAATATTTTATTTCTTTAATTAATTAAATACAACAAATAAGAGTTTTTGCAACTTTACAATTTCACTATGTTTTTTTTAACTGATTGAGGTTGGCGGCACTTACTTCGTGATACATTTTTAATTAAATAATTTTTTGATTACAATTGGTTAATTGGAGGATTCTGATGAACATTTTTTACATAAAGTAAACTAGCGTTGCAATGGTTCAGTCTCATTAGATTTAAAATTTTGAATCAGTTGGAATCAATAACTTCTTTTCAGTTTAATCTTAATTTTTCCGAAAAAAGTGACAGGACCAAATTTTTGGCGCACTGTATAATAGGTACACAAAGGGAGCCTATAGTACAGGAGGTTAAGCGCAATGTTAAAAAAATGACACCAAATCTAAATGCAAAATAAGGTCCCGTCTCTAGCGTGTGATTATCTTGAAATCTAGTAATGGCGTGTTTTTAGTTTTTGATTGAATTATAAAGCACAATCGATTTTGAGTAAATTTGGAAAATTTCAAGTATGTGGCAATTGTTTTTACATTTTTTTCCAACTATTGAAAATTGAGGAAATTCAGCATCACCATAGTCTGTGTTCTCTCGTGATTTTCTTGAAATCTAGTGACGGGGTGTTTCTAGATTTTGATTGAAGCGTAAAGCAGAATCGATTTTGAGCAAATTTGGAAAATTTCAATTATGTGGCAATTGTTTTTACATTTTTTTCCCACCATCGAAAATTGAGAAAATTCAGCATCACCATAATCTGTGTTCTCGTGTGATTTTCTTGAAATTTAGCGACAGGGTGATTCTAGATTTTGACTGAAACATAAAGCAAAATCGATTTTGAGTAAATTTGGAAAGTTTCAAGTGTGTGGCAATTGTTTTTACATTTTTGACCTCCTGTACTATGCAACGTTGTGCCAAAATTTCAAAGCAATCGGTGAAGAACTTTCGAAGATTTAAGATTTTGAACAACGAACGATCACTTACATTTTCAATAATAATAATAATAATAGTATTTATTCCCTGCAGATTGGTTTCCTCATGGTTTCTCTGAAGCGAATACTGCAAGGATTTATGTGCTCGTAAAACTTTAAACGCGTTTTGAAATCACAGATTGAACTTGAATACCGTTGCATGGATCGATTTCAAATTTTGACAGTAACTTCACAATTATGTTCTCTATGGAAACATATAGCCGCTTTTTTTTTCTTGAATGTGAATTTTTTTAAAATGCCTATTTTTTGGCCAAAAATCGATACATACAAACGTGCATGATTTCTACAAAATTTGATTTAGAAAAAAAAACGTACGTACGTACTTACATAGACGATAGTGTATGAATTATTAAAAAAAAGGTTTTTATCTCACTTTACGAGAAATCCGTCCTCGCGTATAGGTCTTGAAAATTATTATTATTATTAATATAAATTTTTTGTTTCAAACTGCAGTAATTGTAAAATAAACCTTTCAAAACGAAATCCCATTCCTTTTTTGATACTCCCAAAATAAATCGTCAAATTTGGCTCTTTTTACGGCCGCTAGAGTGGTGTTACCCAGTGGCGGCTCGTGGAATATTGTGATGGTAGAGCCACTTAGCATACAATATATCCCACCGTCTCCATTTTGAAAAATAAAAAAAAAACGATATTGAAATTGAAAACTTTTACAATTTTTTACAATTACAATTTAATATTTTATTCAAAATAGAAGAAGTACATGATGATACATAAACAATCAAATCACAACAACGCTAGTTGAACATGTCACAAAAAAAAATACAGAAATGGTTTTACTTGTTGCAGAAGCATTCAAATAAAGATGAAAAGTAGCCTGCATATACAGGGTGTTACAAAAAGAGTGTAAAATATTTAAGGGGGTAGTATAATGAACCAAAATAAACAAAAAGTCTTAATAAACATGGGTCCTCAAAGTAACGGTTTCGGAGATATGAACGATCATCAATTTGCACTTATTTATTACTTATTGATTATGTGCAAATAAACAAGAGGAACATCTAGCAAAAACAAGTTACAGAGTTACGAAGATGTTCGAAGTGCCCTGCTTCCATTTCCAAGCAGGCACGATATCTTTGTTTGAAGGATATTCGAACTCTTTTTAAAATACCCTCATTGGATCGGATTTGTTGGTAGTTTTGATTAATTATTAGCTGCAGCTCCTCGAGGTTATTTATAGGAGTACCATAGACTAATAATTATCTAACGGAGAAATGAGCCGGAGCACCGTCATGCTGGAGCCAGAGGAATATCGTCCAAAACATCATGTATTGCGTTCTGCAAAAAGTTTAGGTAAGCAGCGCCTGCTAATCGGTTTGGTTAAACAACAGGAGCTAAAAACTTCTCACCTACAATACCCATACATGTTTATTTCGCAAAACATCAGCCAACTATGATAAGAAAATGCAAGTTTTTGCAGAATAAGAAAAGGATGTAAACAAGAATAACATTTCATATCTCGAAACCGTTAAGTTATTAAGAATTTTTTGTTTATTTTGGTTCATATTTCTACCCCCTTAAATATTTTACAATCTTTGTTTAACACCCTGTATAAATATTGAAGCTGTTCGTAATTCTGCAAAGCTACAAATATTCATTCAATCTATAATACCGTTCTTCGTTCACGTTAAAAAAAAACGGAATTCAATTAAACGACGAATTTTATTTTGTAACCTTATCTACATATCTTTAATGAGTGCAATACTTTAAATATTTGTCCAGAAAAAAAAACTTTGTACCAAATTTGTTTTGTTTAAAAGTTAAAAACCAAAAATCAATTGAAAATGAATTATTTTTTTTGGTCCTGTCTACATTTATTCGACAAGTACGATACTTTTTAGGAAGAGTTTTTAAAATCGGCTATTTTGTTCAAGAGTTATCTTCTCAAAACCAAATTGACTCAAAATTCATTCAGGATTATAATTCCATTAAAAATTGCAAATATTCCATGCATAAATTTGTTGTGAACAAAGCACAACTTTTTAAAAAATCTGTCATAATTTTGCCGGCTTAAAAATAACATAAAAATAATTGCAATCGACTTAAACCTTTAAAAATTTCATAAAAATTAATCCAACAATTGCACTGATATTTTTTACATCAACCAAAATAAAGTTGCGAAACAGAATCGACGTGAAGGTCTGAAAAAAGCTGTCTGTGTAACAGTCCAAGGATAAGTTGGATAATACTTTTGACGACGGTGTACAGCTAATCCATTTTGCCGAACGGGTAATCGGCACATTTTACGATCACCCTGTACAAAACGTGTGTTTCTATTCCCCTTCAAAAATTCCATTTCTGTGTGTGTATGCCTTAATCAAATTAATTATATTAATTAGAATGCTTAAGCGATTGCAATCATAATCACAATTGAGGTGAAACGAAGCCCTGCCGTTCTTTGCCACATGCCGTATGTACCGTACATGATTCACTTTAATGCTTGTGTAACCTAATTACGCTTATTAACGCACACCGAATCACATTATACATTAAACAGTTACGTAACTCATTCAGGGTGGGCAAGGTCGTACTGTGCTTAAATTTGCTAATTATAAAATTATTAATAGACGAGAATTTCGCCGCACTCGAGCACCGCTCGCATTATTCTTACCGAATATTTAATTTTTTAATTCTCAGAGCCGAGTTTCTCAAGGTGTGCGTCATGAATCGCAAAATAATTCTTAGGAAAATCATGCCTGTGAAAAATATTTATGACTCGTTTCTGATCGTTGAGATTCAAACGGTGGTAATAATTTAATCAAACACCCTCCATTTGATTAATTTTTTTTAATGTATTTTCTTTGGTATTTGATTATTTTTTTTTGTATATTTTTGGCATTTGATTAAATTTTTTAAGTATTTTTTTTCGGTATTTGATTATTTTTTTTGTATATTTTTGGCATTTGATTAAATTTTTTAAGTATTTTTTTTTGGTATTTGATTATTTTTTTTGTATATTTTTGGCATTTGATTAATTTTTTTGTGTATTTTTTTGGTATTTGTTTAAATTTTTTAAATTTTATTTTCAAGTACGAGTGTCACGAAAATGTTTATTTTCGTTAAAAATTGAAAATCGTTGAAAATTGCATTTGAGGTTAAATTATAAACAATTGATTGGATTTTAATTCTATTAAAAAAAAAGTAATGTTACTTATTGAATTACTCAAAAATTTTAATTTGAAAGTTGCCTATTTGAATAATTTCCAAGTGTGGATATCTTGAAAAATTTGATTTTTGTTCAAAATTAAAAATCGTAGAAAGTTGCAATAGCAGTTAAATAATGAACAATTGATTCGATTTTAATTTTATTGAAAGAAAAATTGATGTTACTTGTTGAATTTCTTGAAAATTTTGATTCGAAAATTACTTATGAGTATAATTTTTGGGTATCTCGAAAAATTTGATTTTTGTTAAAAATGAAAAATCGTAGAAAGTTGTAACAGTAGTTAAATTATAAAAAATGATTGGATTTTAATTTTATTTAAAGAAAAATTGATGTTACTTGTTGAATTTAAAAAAAAAATGATTCGAAAATTGCTTATGTGAATAATTTGTGGGTATCTCAAAAAATTTGATTTTTGTTAAAAATGAAAAATCGTAGAAAGTTGCAATAGTTGTTAAATTATAAACAATTGATTGGATTTCAATTTTATTTAAAAAAAAATTGATGTTACTTGTTTAATTTCTTGAAAATTTTGATTCGAAAATTACTTATGTGAATAATTTTTGGGTATCTCGAAAAATTTGATTTTTGTTAAAAATGAAAAACCGTAGAAAGTTGCAATAGTTGTTAAATTATTAACAATTAATTGGATTTTAATTTTATTTAAAAAAAAAAGATGTTACTTGTTGAATTTCTTAAAAAATTTGATTCGAAAATTGCTTATGTGAATAATTTTTGGGTATCTCGAAAAATTTGATTTTTGTTAAAAATTAAAAATCGTAGAAAGTTGCAATAGCTGTTAAATAATAAACAATTGATTGGATTTTAATTTTATTTAAAGAAAAATTGATGTTACTTGTTGAATTAAAAAAAAAATTGATTCGAAAATTGCTTAGGTGAATAATTTGTGGGTATCTCGAAAAATTTGATTTTTGTTAAAAATTAAAAATCAGAGAAAGTTGCAATAGCTGTTAAATTATAAATAATTGATTGGATTTTAATTTTATTAAAAAAAAAATTGATGTTACTTGTTGAATTTCTTGAAAATTTTGATTCGAAAATTGCTTATGTGAATAATTTGTGGGTATCTCGAAAAATTTGATTTTTGTTAAAAATGAAAAATCGTATAAAGTTGCAATAGCAGTTAAATAATAAACAATTGATTAGATTTTAATTTCATTGAAAGAAAAATTGATGTTACTTGTTGAATTAAAAAAAAAATTTATTCGAAAATTGCTTAGGTGAATAATTTGTGGGTATCTCGAAAAATTTGATTTTTGTTAAAAATTAAAAATCGTAGAAAGTTGCAATAGCAGTTAAATAATAAAGAATTGATTGGATTTTAATTTTATTTCAAGAAAAATTGATGTTACTTGTCGAATTTAAAAAAAAATTGATTCGAAAATTGCTTATGTGAATAATTTTTGGGTATTTCGAAAAATTTGATTTTCGTTTAAAATGAAAAATCGAAGAAAGTTGCAATAGCAGTTAAATAATAAACAATTGATTGGATTTTAATTTTATTGAAAGAAAAATTGATGTTACTTGTTGAATTTCTTAAAAAATTTGATTCGAAAATTGCTTAGGTGAATAATTTGTGGGTATCTCAAAAAATTTGATTCGAAAATTGCTTATGTGAATAATTTTTGGGTATTTCGAAAAATTTGATTTTTGTTCAAAATTAAAAATCGTAGAAAGTTGCAATTGCAGTTAAATTATAAACAATTAATTGGATTTTAATTGTATTTACAAAAAAAATGATGTTACTTGTTGAATTTCTTGAAAATTTTGATTCGAAAATTGCTTATGTGAATAATTTGTGGGTATCTCGAAAAATTTGATTTTTGTTAAAAATTAAAAATCAGAGAAAGTTGCAATAGCTGTTAAATTATAAATAATTGATTGGATTTTAATTTTATTAAAAAAAAAATTGATGTTACTTGTTGAATTTCTTGAAAATTTTGATTTGAAAATTGCTTATGTGAATAATTTTTGGGTATCTCGAAAAATTTGATTTTTGTTAAAAATTAAAAATCGTAGAAAGTTGCAATAGCAGTTAAATAATAAAGAATTGATTGGATTTTAATTTTATTGAAAGAAAAATTGATGTTACTTGTTGAATTAAAAAAAAAATTGATTCGAAAATTGTTTATGTGAATAATTTTTGGGTATCTCGAAAAAAATGATTTTTGTTAAAAATTAAAAATCGTAGAAAGTTGCAATAGCAGTTAAATTATAAACAATTGATTGGATTTTAATTTCATTGAAAGAAAAATTGATGTTACTTGTTGAATTTCTTAAAAATTTTGATTCGAAAATTGCTTATGTGAATAATTTTTGGTTATTTCGAAAAATTTGATTTTCGTTAAAAATTAAAAATCGTAGAAAATTGTAATAGTAGTTAAATTATAAAAAAATGATTGGATTTTAATTTTATTTAAAGAAAAATTGATGTTACTTGTTTAATTAAAAAAAAAATTGATTCGAAAATTGTTTATGTGAATAATTTTTGGGTATCTCGAAAAAAATGATTTTTGTTAAAAATTAAAAATCGTAGAAAGTTGCAATAGCAGTTAAATTATAAACAATTGATTGGATTTTAATTTTATTGAAAAAAAATAATGCTACTTGAATTTCTTAAAAATTTTAATTGCGAAAAGTGTGGATACCTCGAAAAATTTGATTTTTGTTCAGAATTTAAAATGGCAGAAAGTTGCAATAGCTGTTAAATTATAAGCAATTGTTTATGTTTTCATTTTATTTAAAAAAAATTGATATTACTATTTGAATTTTGAAAACAATTTAGTTCAAATTTTTGAATGTAATATTTTTACAAATCGATTTTTTTTATTGTAAATGATATACAACAAATATATAAATACTGAAATAGTAGTTACGTTATAAACAATTAATTACGTTTTTATTTTATTTAAAAAAAAAGTTGACATTACTATTTAAATTTTGAAAAAATTTTGGTTTAAATTTTTGAATGTAATATTTTGATTGTACCTGATACCCAAATAATTTATAAACACTTTGGAAAAATATGAGCGATTACCTGACTATTTAATTTAATATTTACAATTCTCGGTCCCGAAAGTGGAAAAGTACCGCGAGAAACAGTACTCCATCGCGCGCCGCGCCGCGCCGGCACTCAACAAAGAGAAAAAAATAGTGGCGTATCGCATTTCGCTGGTTCGGTTTAATTACCAACACCGCGATAAGAGATAAAAACAATACACTCGCGCATTTTCGATGGTTGAATAAATGCTAAACTAGAGAGCCCCAAGGTTGACATCATTCGGGCGATAGTGCAAATATTACAATCGTCTTGATAAAGAAATTGCTTATTGCGATTATAAACCCGTAATGTGCGGAATGACTAACGAATACATCCAAGATTGTTATTGTTATTACGAAACAAAAGGTATTTGTGCGTTTCGAGGCGAATTAAGCACTATTTTCGATAAGTGTTATTTTGCGTGTCTCGGGGTTCCCACAAGTCAAGCAAAGAAATTTATCAGAATGAGTGTTAAGACTTGAAAAAAAAATATAAAAACAAAATTTTGTTTTTTTTTTAAATCGTTATTTTGACGTTTCAAGCACTATTTTCGAGGTTATACTTGCACACGTTTGCCCTCTTTTTTGATCAACGGTAATCAAAAATCCACACCGAATAAAACATACATTGTACTCTCGCTATTCCTTCCGTGTTATTCATTTCGAAAACAACAAAGGGAAACGGCAGGGCTCTTTGGTATCTTCCCGGCTCAGTAGATGGCGCCGAATTATTTTGAACTTGTCAAGCAATGGTTTTTCCGTTTTTTCTCGACAACTGCAGTTTGTACGGAAAAACGAAAAACGGCTGCGTGTTTAGCGCAGCCAGGAGCAGTACGCAACTGAAAGGGTTGAACGTTAAAAACTCTGACAGTTGGAAAAAAGCGCGCAATTTAAAATGAAACACCTTTTACTGCATTCTCGACGCTAACGTTTTTAATAAATTGTGACACCCAATTGCGCAATTTCCTAGCGTAAATAGCGTTAATTCGGTTGTCTGTCGTGTCGTAATGAAGAACAGAAATTCTCGTCTGGCAAGCACGTAAATCGTCACCGGGATTGTGCGGGTGTTGTGCGACTTGTAAAAATTCTGTCGGTCCACGTGACTAGTAGGTGCACGCCACTATAGTATTGATTTAAGTCGGAGGTGCGGGAAATGGGGCGAATATAATATTTCAGAAACGGAAATCGATGACGATGCCGTGTAATTTTCTGAACGAGTTTCAATGTCGACGGTTTCAATTTCTTTTAATGGACGTAATAATTTTCGACCAGGCGGTGTTTTATTGATCAACTTGTGTATAAATACACATCGGATATGAATTTTTAAAGACCGACCTTTGAATATCGAAATATTGTTTTTTACAGAAGACTAATTTATGTATTTATTGTTTACACTGCCATGGCAACAACTTTATATAATGATAGATTTTAATAATGTAATTTTTCCGCTACCGACATCGTAAATAACCATTGCATCCATAGTTACAGGTACCGTAAGTGGCTGATAATATTCGTGGTGTGATGGAACTTAATTTTTACTTACGGACCTAGGAAAATAATAAACAGAAACGTAACGCTCCAACATATAGGCGGGCTAGATATTTTCGTCTATACCTAGCATAGGCAACCTTTTTACATAACCACTGCTTGAAAGAGTCGTAACAGGACACATACCTTTTTCGATTTTGTCGGTAACAGGTTTTAACACGCAATATTTGCAGCTTCGTTTGCATCCATGCCAGCAGAAAGTTTCACTGGATTGACACAAACAAACAAACAAAACACGACATTGTTTTCTCGGTTGCTGGGTTGCCATAGCAACTATAAAAATTTTAATCCCAAATGTTACAGGAAGTATTTTAGAATATTTTCTGATATTTTTTAAGTATTATATTTCCGGTAGCGGAAAAAAAATAATAAGCAACACGGAACGTAATTACAATAAACATTTTCGGCATTACCTCAAATGTTAATACATCCTTACGTTCCTTGTTCTCCGCCTTTTTCAAATAATGTAATCAACAAATCACCCGCCATTCTTGAATAATAAACCAAAAACCTCTTCGCGATTTTCGATTCAGAAGAGTGGCTTGAGAGTAAAATGTTTTGTTACTAACAAAAGAATTCGGTTAAGGATGTACAAGGACTTTTTAGCGCACATCTGCGCGAGAGGGTCGCTGAATAACAAAAATACGTTTCAATTGATGTACAAAAAAAAAGTCCTCGGACGAATTGTGCGCAGCATTGTGTAATACACGTCGCCGTTCTCAAAGAGACACATCGCAATCCGGAACGAATTAAAGACTCAAATGTATTCTTCATCACTTTAAGGAGTACTTTTACGGAAATGTTGCGATTTGGAAAACAAAATGTTTGTAAAAACAAAAATTCGAGTAAAAATGTAACAACACGCTTCCGACAGGGATCGAATCCGCGACCATCCTATCAATAAATTTAAGGAGTCTTTCAACAGAAATATCCGTTTTGAGGTGATTTCGACAATTTTTGAAAAACAAAATGTTTGTAAAAACAAGTTTTGGACTAAAAACGTAACATACTTGCGACAGGGATCGAACCCGCGACCATCTTATTATTAAATTTAAGGAGTCTTTCAACGGAAATATCCGTTTTGAGGTGATTTCGACAATTTTTGGAAAACAAAATGTTTGTAAAAACAAATTTTGGACTAAAAACGTAACACACTTCCGACAGAGATCGAACCCGCGACCATCTTTTCAATAAATTTAATGAGTCTTTCAACGGAAACATCCGCTTTGAGGTGATTTCGACAATTTTTAGAAAACAAAATGTTTGTAAAAACAAATTTTGGACTAAAAACGTAACACACTTCCGACAGAGATCGAACCCGCGACCATCTTTTCAATAAATTTAAGGAGTCTTTCAACGCAAATATCCGTTTTGAGGTGATTTCGACAATTTTTAGAAAACAAAATGTTTGTAAAAACAAATTTTGGACTAAAAACGTAACACACTTCCGACAGAGATCGAACCCGCGACCATCTTTTCAATAAATTTAAGGAGTCTTTCAACGGAAACATCCGTTTTGAGGTGATTTCGACAATTTTTGGAAAACAAAATGTTTCTAAAAACAAGTTTTGGACTAAAAACGTAACACGCTTCCGACAGGAATCGAACCTCCGACTCCAGATTTCCAGTCTGGGGCGCCGCAAATTGCGCCATCGAATATTCACTCGCGGAGTATCGCCCTCGACCATTTCCCATGAATTAATAATTGAATTGAGAGAACCGTACGGTTTCTGAATTATTACCATTTTGTATGTACTGTATATATTTTTTTAAATTATTTTATGACGTTACAAAACACCGAGAGTGTCCGAGAGTGTCCTTGAGTCCGAATATAAAAGGACAATTTATAGTACCGTGAACTTCAATTAAAACCAAATCATAATCCGAAATCTATTGAAATTCGTCCGCGCGCCACACAGATGATTTTGTTATTAACAATAATTGGCGCATTGTTATCGGAATATTTTGCGTCAGCGGCGGCACCCACGTACGAGAGAGAGAGAGAGGCGACGACGCGCGTACAATTGTTAATAATAATAAAGTGGCGACGTAACGCTTCTGAAATTGCACGTTTTCTGCGCGAGCAGAGGAAATTACGTAATCTGGGATTGAAAGGGCAGACTCAACAATGCTGAATGCTATGATTTCGGAACGTGGGTAAATCTTGACTTTAAAAAATTATTGTCTATACAAGATGAAGGAATCTATCGAATAAAAGTAAATAAATTGGGAAATTTACGCGAAGCAAGTCCCTTTGCGACCCTAAATATTACTCACTATTTCTTGGTGACGTGGATACCAAACCGGCCCCTTATTTCAGTAATCAATACCCTCATTTCGGTCATTATTCTGTTGTGGTGTTTGTTTGTAAAGACTATTTTTTTAAATAAATTATATAAAGTATTTTATTAAAAAGAAAACTTTTCAAATGATTATTATTATTATCTTTCTGGAAATAAATATATATTATTAATTCAGTTTATTCCCCAAATCACGAATATTCTGTAACAAAACAGGAACGGAAATGTATTACTTTTTTAGGACTACACTCGGCGTCAAAAAAAGGGCCACTCGAAAAAACTCGATTTTTCAAACTCGTCGTAACTTGGTTCAATTTGGTCGAAAATCGATGAATTTTTCAGTTTGGGAAAGATTCAAGTTTTATCTTTAAGTATGTGCATTTTGACCCCAAGTCCAACCCATCCCCCGTAACAACGCGATGGAAAAAATGTTTTTTATGTAAAAAATTGTCCAACTTTGACAAGCTGTACCGTGCGCGAAAAAAATCGGCGGGAAATTTCACCAAAATGGCAGAAAAATGTAATCAATTTCCTTCAAATGCCTTAAAAATTCGAGTCGCTTCGATGATTTGGAGCAAAGTTATGAATTTTTGAAAAAAAAATGACATTTTTCACTTTTTTGGCCATAACTTGAGTAATTTTGCACCAAAATCGATGAACTTTTGCAGTCTGAACAGTTTTAAATTTTCTCTTCAACGTCATGTGAATTGTTTTAATAATAATTATAATAATAATCAATTTATTTCAGGACAATACATAGTAACTAGAATTAAATTTACAAATTCAAAATAGTCCATAAGCACCTGAAAACCGTCAAAACAAATATAAGCTTGAATGCTATGCTTAATTACTCATTTACATTAGTGTATCCACTTATTGTTCTTTAAAATTTGCCACAAATTCATTGATTGAGTAGGGCTCAATGTTTCTTATATATTCAAAAACCAACTTTTTGTTGCTAAAACAATTCCACCCCTGCCACCGCCTAAAGGAAAAAAAAAGTCTTTGAAGTTTAAATGTGCAAATTTGGTTTCTTGTAAAGTGTGTAAAAAAAAATGGTGATGTGGCCATCATGTTACTTTCTCCGACTTGATGGTATCATTTATTTTACGCTTTCATGGTTTATTTTCTATTTAAATCATAGCGGATGAAACTGACGTTTAAAACGTCAAAATTATGAACGATGGAAAAATTATACTTCAAATTCAAAAACTCAGTTTACTCAAAAACTAAAGGGATTTTGAAAAAAACTTATTCTTTATAAGTTGTTCATTTTAGCATTCTCTACAATTATTATTAACATAAATTTGCTGTAAATATTATCGTTTTATAAATAAAATAGAAACAACCTTACTTATTGCAGAAAGTATTAAATAAATTCAAAAAACGAAATATAGCCTGAATATATAATATATAGTAAGACTTAATTTTGCTTGCAGAGTTACGAACAGGTTGAATATTTATATATTCAGGCTATATTTCGTTTTTTGAATTTATTATCGTTTTATATTTATAAACCAAACATTTAAAAAAATAATAATTTTTTCTCTAGAATAAAAATGATTTTATGAAAAATGTTTTCAAGCAAAAGATGTTTATTTCTTTGTTGTCTTCAATGTTTGTTTGAATGTTTTTGTGATACTTTTCATATTTAAGAAAATATTGACAAAAAACAAAAAAAAACAGTTAAGGTAAACGCCCACTTCCGGTGTACGAAATTTTACCAAAAGCGTTTCACTTCTTCGGATTATCAAATAAGATATATGTTGAAAGTTTCCTATCAATTGCTCTATTAGTTTTTTACAGCGCGCACAGACACACACACAGACACAATTTTTTTTTTCCAAAAAACGGATATTTCCGTAAAAAAAAATTAAAAAAAAAATCACGATCACAATACTTTCTCGTACTTTGTGACGGAGAAAGTAAAAATCGTGGACTCAATCGGTCAGCACGGCAATAAAGTTCAATAATTTTCCTTCAATTTCCTCCAAAATTCAAGTCGATGCGATGATTTGGCGCGAAGTTATGCAGTTTTGAAAAAAAAATACATTTTGCGCCTTTTTGGCCATAACTAGGCGAATTTCGCACGAAACTTGATGGAATTTTGCGATCTACGAAGTTTTCGACTTTCGTGACCCCCTGAAAACCCCTACAAAAAGTGTTTTGGATTGACAAAAAATGTTAAATTTTTACAACTTTTTTTTTTATTTTCAATGTCATTTTTTTTCTCAAAAATTCATAACTTTGGTCCAAATGATGATAATTTTTTTAGATTTGGGCGTAAACTATTACAATAAACGACTTTATAAAATCTGACTTTTTCATGCTTTAATAAAACACAGTAATTTTTTAGCACAGCTTGAGTAAAATAATTGAATGATTTCCTGCTTTTGATTAAGAGAAATAAATTGCGGCACTTGCACAAACCAATAATCGTTTGGGGGGGAACGAAAAAAGAAAAAATAATATTTGCAGGCCCGCAGCGCGTGTTGCGCTAAATTGACGTCGACGCGATGCCGTTTCTGTGCAAGAGACAAGGACAGAAGCTCCGTCGAGTTAACTCTATTCGCGCTATATGTACTTAATCAAATCATCAAATCAATGTCAAGTTCCTGTGCGCATAAATGGATTAATTGCTCCATTATTTTGAACGCGCTCCGCAACCTTCATATATTGTGATTTCGTGCAAATTTTTACAATCGGAACAATAATCCAAGATTTTTTTTTACCTACGACGACAACCTATCTGTAGTGAAATTGCTAATGGAGAATGGGTGGAAAGCAGTGATGGCGGGATGGCCGAGGTAGCAGAGGTGGTAATAGAGGTAGATAAGGTCGGTTGCGGAGAACTGTATCACCACCTCTGCTACCTCGGCCGTACCAGAAAAAAACCCGCGAACTGTCACTGTTTTCCACCCATTCTCCATTAGAAATTTCTCTACAAAAAATTAAAAAATTTTAAAAAAATCTTGGCGAGGTGGTAATACAGATAGGAAGGGTCGGTTGCAGAGATCTATATTACCACCTCTGCTACCTTCGCCGTACCATGAGTCGTCACTGCTGTCCATCCAATTTTCTCCATTAGTAATTTCACTACAGATAGGTTGTAGTAAGTCAAATGAGAAATTAAAAAAAAAAACTTCTTGGAGAGGTGGTAATTCAGATAGGTAGGGTCGGTTGCAGAGATCTGTATTACCACCTCGGCCATAGCAGAGTCATCCTGCGAAGCGTCACCGGTTGAAAGATTTAACCTCTTCACGTCCAGGTCGTCACATGTGGCGACAAACAAAAAATTAAAATTAAAATATTTTACAAAAAAACATTACACCTTTAGCGCCATCTATGGAATATTTTTTTGCATAAACAAGTAAATTTGTGACACTGTAATAGTATGTCGTAGAAAAAGGTAACAATAAGAAAAAGTGATTTTTCAGGATTATCCTAGAGCCCAGTGGTTAAGTGGTTAAGAAGCGAGAAAGTCGTTTCTCTCGAATAGAAAATACAGCGTTTCAAAATTTTATTTTATTTCGAGCATATGATAAACACATTCCTCCACCAATCATTCGTAAATCAATAATCCAAAAATAGATAAAATTCGTAAATATTAAACAAAAACCAATATTTTGATGCCGACGATTAGAGACCGTTGGTGTTATTGTTGATGCAGAACTTCGCGCGCAATGCACTTGAAAAACGTTCGCGAACCGCCCGACTTTTCATCGCGTCTATTTTTACGCGGCAACACACAAATAGTTTTGTTTTTGTGTGTGTCGTAACTTGTCCAATATTTATGTAACTTGCGGGAGTTAAATATAGCCGATAGTCGGCAAATGCATCAATTGCAAATGTAATTTTTTATACACTCGGCGTCAAAAAAAAGCGCCACTCGAAAAATCGCGAAAAAACACGTTAAAACTTAAAACTGATTCTACTTTAGTATTCTGTAAAAATATAAAAACATTCCTGCTGTAGATCCCAAAATAATTACACGTAAATGAAGCTTAGTGCTATTTCAAAGGTATAATTTTTCCCGCGCGATTTTAAAAATATTAAAACAATTGGGACAAACTTGAAACTTTCCAAATTGACTCAAAATTGATTCCACTTTATGATTCACTAGAAATATAAAAACTTTCCTGCTGTAGATTCTGAGATAATTGCACGAAAATGAAACTCAGTGCCATTTTAAAGTTATACATTTTCCCGCGCGATTTAAAAATATTAAAACAATTTCCACAGACTTGAAACTTTCCAGATTGACTCAAAATTGATTCTACTTTATGATATAATATATAAAACGCTAAAATAAAATTATGAAAACATTAAGGACAATCTAGAATGGGTATTTGATTAAAAATTACGTTGTGTTTTGATATTTTTTTGAGTTTTGGAAGTTAAATTTTTTTTTGAAATTGTTATTTTTGAATTGTAGAACCAGTGTTTTTACAAAGAGTTTAAAAATACATGTCATTATTTAAACATGAAAAACAATTAATAAAAGGGTAATATTTTGAAATAATTAGGGTTTTGAAAATACTCGGATTTCGGACAAAGTTATGATTTTTTTTTAATTCAGGTTCTCGAGTTGTAAAAACAATAGAAAGTAAAATTGTTTAAACTATTAAGACAATTATTAATCCCTTAACGTCCGAGCGTGATCCGGGCATGCATTACTGCCAAATAAATTTATTATCAACAATAAAAAAATAATACCGTTTTTCTGAAAAATAAAAAAAATGTAACCATTGACTATCAAAAATATGTTTATTCAGAATAAACTGGATAATTATATTTTATTTTATATTTTTTTATATTTTGTTTTATATTTTATATTCGATTTAATACTTAAATGTACAGGGAGAATCCTGTAAATATATATATTATTATTATTATTATTATTATAAGCACATTAAACAATCTTTGTATCAAGGACAATTTTCTAAAAATCTTAAACTCTCAACTCAAATAAATCAACTACATTCTTTTCCCGCGCGATTTAAAAATATTAAAACAATTCCCACAAACTTGAAACTTTCCAGATTTACTCAAAATTGGTTCTACTTTATGATTCTATAAAAATATAAAAACATTCCTGCTGTAGATTCCAAAATAATCGCACAAGAATGAAGCGTAGTGCCATTTTAAAGTTATACATTTTCCCGCGCGATTTAAAAATATTAAAACAATTGTCACAAACTTAAAACTTTCCAGCTTGACTCAAAATTGATTCTACTTTATGATTCTATAAAAATATAAAAACATCCTTGCTGTAGATTCCAAAATAATCGCACGAGAATCAAGCGTAGTGCCATTTTAAAGTTACACTTTTTCCCGCGCGATTTAAAAATATTAAAACAATCGCCACAGACTTGAAATTTTCCAGATAGTCTCAAAATTGATTCTACTTTATGATTCTGTAAAAATATAAAAACATCCCTGCTGTAGATTCCAAAATAATCGCACGAGAATGAAGCGTAGTGCCATTTTAAAGTTATACTTTTCCCGCGCGATTTAAAAATATTAAAACAATCGCCACAGGCTTGAAATTTTCCAGATAGTCTCAAAATTGATTCTACTTTATGATTCTGTAAAAATATAAAAACATCCCTGCTGTAGATTCCAAAATAATCGCACGAGAATGAAGCGTAGTGCCATTTTAAAGTTATACATTTTCCCGCGCGATTTAAAAATATTAAAACAATTGCCACTGACTTGAAACTTTCCAGATTGACTCAAAATTGATTCTACTTTATGATTCTGTAAAAATATAAAAACATCCCTGCTGTAGATTCCAAAATAATCGCATAAGAATGAAGCGTAGTTCCATTTTAAAGTTATACTTTTCCCGCGCGATTTAAAAATATTAAAACAATCGCCACAGACTTGAAATTTTCCAGATAGTCTCAAAATTGATTCTACTTTATGATTCTGTAAAAATATAAAAACATCCCTGCTGTAGATTCCAAAATAATCGCACGAGAATGAAGCGCAGTGCCATTTTAAAGTTATACTTTTTCCCGCGCGATTTAAAAATATTAAAACAATTGCTACAAATTTGAAACTTTCCAGATCGACTCAAAATTATTTCTACTTTATGATTCTGTAAAAATATAAAAACACCCCTGCAGTAGATTCCGAGATAATTCCTCAAGAATGACCCTGACACGTCTAAACTTTTAAGTACCGGCATTCAATAAATTATTATTATTATTATTATTACAAAACTATAACAATAACAAATCAATCAATCAGTACTCATAACACATCATTCCAATTCCTGGCTAGAATAAATCATTACACGCCGCAGAACTCGAGTAATCGATACCGCACCATTCATCCGCAAGAGGCCCATTTGCATACTTAAAAATAACCGCGTTAATTCAAGCAATTATAGTACTACAGGACCAATTAACGTGCGCACACATGCAAGCCATCCGCAAGAGTTACAGTTTTTCACCGACAGATGGCGTGCAACCCCCGGAGCCGACAGCCTTGACTTTGCCCGTTTCGTGTTCGCGTGCAAGAACAACACACTGTATATCTATATATACGCATATATTTAGTTTACTGCGTCGTTGCCCTTGTTTTCTAATATTCGCATTGATTTCGAGCACTAAATTTAGAACGACGACCAAACGAACAATCGATGGCCAATTGAACCGCCATCGCCGCAGATGGTTTAATTGATTGGAATTTTTATGGAGTCGATTGAGCGTGTGTAATAAAGGGGGGAGGGGGGGAGACAATGTAGTATTGTAATGTTGATGGTGTAATTGGAATTAGGTGAGATTTTTATGTATTGAAAACTTTAGTACCCGGAACCTTCACCAAAAGTTAATTGTTTAATTTATTGTTATAATCGAAATGTGTGGTTTACATATTAATATGCTGTAAAAATATTGATTACACTAACATGCTAAAAGAAAGAAAATATTATTATGTGTGCTATACAGGGTGGAAATTTTAACTGGAACAAATTAGGTATTTATGAAATGAGAAGTTCTAAAGAAAAAATCTTCGGACACGTTTTCTATTGCGCACTTTTTAGTGTCTTTAAAAATAGTCTTTCACGTATGACGTCATAGACATTTGTTTTAATGGAAACCATTTTTTTGTTATTTCACTAAAGGGTCCCCCCGATTAAGATAAGCAAAATGCTCCCAGATTAGGAATTCCTAATTAACCAAATAATGTTGTATCTTGAGATAAGAATTATCCGCGGACATACTTTATATGGTCCCCACCCTTCCCCTCACACCTCTGGGGTCAAAAAGCGTTATTGTTTGTTTTAATTTTTTATCTGACAATGTGTTTAATGCAAAATTCTGAAAAAAATCATCAAGATAGGTTATCAAAAGACCTATCAATAGAATTTTTTTCAAGGTCATCCAAGGTCATTTGGTGTCTTAAAAAAATTAAAAAACAAATTTCTCATTTTTTGAGGTAGAAATCGTTGAGGTGCACGCCGTTTTTTTTTCAGTATTTCATAAAAGTTGATTAATGTTACTTCTGACAGGAACTTTTAATACATTTCGAGTGGTGCGTCATCCCTAAAAATCTCCAATTTTCCGATAAACAAATTAGAAACAAATTTACTTGTTGCAGAAAGCATTAGATAAATACAAGAAAACGAAATGTAGCCTGAATATATGAATATTCAACCTGTTCAATATCCGGCGTGGCACTAGCCAGGGAAGTAGTTGTTTCAATAAGTTATTTGTTTATAGTCTTAGTAAGACTTAATTTTTTGCTTGCAGATTAACGAACAGGTTGAATATTCATATATTCAGGCTACATTTCGTTTTCTTGTATTTATCAATTTTCCGATATTTTTTTCGATTTTTTTCAATTTTACAGGTAAGGGTTGAGGTTTAGCCAAAACACTAACAAATACTTTTTTGTAGCATTTTGCAATACATAAATTTTGATTTTTCTATTTTTTTTTCTATCTTCAATAGCAAAAAAGTTATAACCAATTTAAATTTTTTTTTACTACTTGATTTTTCAATTTTTATTGATTAAAAATGTAGATTACATATATAGGGTGTTTCAGACCACCCGTTCACCCCAAATATCTCCTGAAATACGAATCGGATTGAGATTAAAAAATATATCCAAAAATGTTTTTTGAGCCCAATCATGTGGTGTGAAATGTGAACCGACCCTCCCTCCCCCCTATATCGGGGAAGGGGGTAACTTTGAAATCTTAAATGGGAACTCCTATTTTTTTATTGAGGATTTGGATTCTATGCTAAAAATTATTAGGTTTTTATCCGAAAAAAATTTTTCGATGAGCGACAGATGGCGCTATATTCGGCAAAAACATTTATTGAATTATATTTATTTCTCGCATCAAATGATAAATTACGACATTTTTTACGTGGTCATCTTTTAAATAAATGAATTAAATAATTGAAGTCATTCGTAATTTTATGTCAGAAATAAGCAAAAAAAAATTCTTTGTAAAAAAAAATCGTAGAAACGAATAAAAATCAATTTGATTATCAAATTCCATTCTATTCTTTTCTATTGTGGTAATGTATGAATGTTTGCAACGACAAACAGAATTTTTTTAATAAGAAAAAGTAATAATAAAAAAAATGTTTTATTTGCTAATCGAAAAAAATATTTCGAATAAAAACCTAATATATTTTAGAGTAGAAGCCAAAGCTGCTATAAAAAATAGGGGTACCTATTTAAGATTTCAAAATTACCCCCACCTCGCCCCAGAGGGGAGGAGTGGTGGTTTAAATTTCACACCACATGATAGAGCTCACAAAAAAAATTGGATATATTTTTTTGTATGTCAATCCGATTTGTATTTCGCGAGATATTTGGGGTGTACGGGTGGTCTGAAACACCCGGTATATATTATATATTATTATAATTCACTTTACTATAATCACAAATGAAGAAAAACATTTTTCTACATTAGTAATTTTTAGAAACTTATAAATAGATTTACACATAATTTTTTTGTATTAAGGCTAAAAATATAAACTAAAATTTTCGTCTTGAAAAATGCAACAAAACATGTTTTATAAGTTTTTCTGCTAAATATCCACTTGTGCGCTTATAATTGGTAAATATCGACAAAAATTGAAAAATCAAGTAGGAAAAAATTTTTAAATTAGTTATAACTTTTTTACTATGAGAGATAGAAAAAAATGAAAAAAACAGAATTTATGTCTTACAAAATGCTACAAAAAAGTTTTAATTAGTTTTTTTGGCTAAACCTCAACCTTTACCTGTAAAATTGAAAAAATCGAAACAAAAGAGGAAAATCAGATTTTTAGAAATGACGCACCACTCAAAATGTGTTAAAAGTTCCTGTCGGAGGTAAAATTAATCGACTTTTATAAAATAGTAAAAAAAAACGGCGTGCACTTCAACGATTTCTGCCTCAAAAAATGAAAAATTTGTTTTTTTAATTTTTTTGAGAAACCAAATGAACTTGGATGACTTTGAAAAAAAATCTATTGATAGGTCTCTTAGTAACCTACCTTGATGAATTTTTTCAGAATTTTGAATTAAACACGTGGTCAGATAAAAAAAATTAATACAAAAGATAACCCTCTTTGACCGCAGGGGGGTGACGGGAGGGGACCATATAAACCATGTCCGCCGATAATTATTACCTTAAGATACAACATTATTTGGTTAATTAGGAATTCCGAATCTGGGGGCATTTCACCTATCTTATCCGGGGGGACCCTTTGTAGCACATTTTATTCTCTTTACGACTGTGTAAAAATATTTTGTTTTTCCACCCTGTATATTATTATTGATGGTGTAATCTATTATATTACTCAGTGAATTCTATGAGGTTAAAATCGATGTATGTACTTTCCAGTAAGTTGTTAAAGAATATTTTTCTGTACTAGTTTCTGATTTGGTTATCTACGATTGTTTCATTTCAATTCATAGGTGACTGCGATTAATTTCTTTTTGTAGTTTCCACCAATGCATAAACCGATTAACCGAAATAGACGCAATTTACAAACCGTGTCACTTCCATCACTGAAATATTTCTCGACGACTTTTTGCCCACACGCGGTATTTTTACACAAACATCATGCGCTCATTAAGATCACAATACTCGACCCAGTTCCTCCTCTATGCCAACTGGGTGCCATAATTTTTGCCCTTCCGCGTGTTTTTTTTTTGATAAATGGACGTCGTCGTCGTCAGCTCGGCGGGATACGTAAAAGCCACTGAAATGCCTTTCATGTCGAAATTGATTGCACGTGTTAACTAACGGCGAAGCTTCCTCGAACCGATATTTATAAGTGGGCACGAGAATTGATTAGTGTAAAAATATCATCGTATTTATAGATATAATTCAAAGTGGAAACAATTTTTTCCGTTCAATTATTTGCTTTTACAAAATATCAGCTTTTACAAAATTAAAATTTTTTGTTTGTTTTCAGTTGTAATGTGATATCATTCCATGTATAACCGAATACTCTTGTCTACAAAATAAATGCAAGATCATGAAATTCCATTTAGCCGTTTGTGTTTGATTAAGATTTTGAAAAGATTCCTCGCGATGGCCCCACCCTCTATAATTCCTTTTTTTTTGTCCAGTAAGCCTGGCCTAAAAAGCTTGTCCACAGCCATGTATTAATTATGGATGGATTTTTTAAATTTTAAATTCATCCCTGCAGAGATGATTTTTTACTAATTTTCTAATCGCTGAATGCAATTTACTTTACACACAGAAACACCATTTAGGCGACATCTATTGTCTTAACGTTGAACAAATTCCTTGACCGACAATAAGTCTTAGCAAGACTTAATTTTGCAGTGTTACAAACAAATAATTCAAAAAAAAAACAAATAACTTTGTTGGTATCACTTTATTAACTTGGAGTAGTTACTATAGTTTCGACAATTTCAGCTTGTCATTTTCAAACTATGAATATTTACATTACGATTGTACCATATGTATAAAAATTATTTAGATAAAGGAAGGCTTTGTATTTCGGAACGTACTTTTCAGGTTTGATACGTCGCATCACGTCTTCGCCGCCAGTTGTTCAAAGTAATTAATTGACATAAAGTCAACAACGTGCTGAACTAATCAAAGACCGTGATTTTGTTTATCATGGCCATGCCTTATCTAAATAATTTTTATACATATGGTACATTTATATATTTTTTACAAAACATTGAACAGGGGGGAGAATATTAGGTCGGTCTGGTCGTTGATGAGTGGGATGTCCGGATTACGCTTAACCTTGAAAACTTCGATAGATTCGAGTAATTATTTAAAATGTATCACGAAGTGAAAGCCTCCACAATTACTTATTTGATTTTTTTTTTAATAATTAATTTTATGCTTCTGAGGGTTTTTCGGTTTATTTTTCAGCTATTTTTTTGTTTTGTTTGTTATTACTTCAATTCTTAGTGTACGTGTGAAGTGATCGTAAATAAAACACGGCGCCAATTCCACAACTACTGGACGATGTTAGTGGAATAACAGCCAGATGAAACCATTGATAAATTGATCAAATAAACACTCCGGCCTGTGTACTATTTTTACGAGGAACTTGGCCGAGGATGATTTGACCGTTACACATCCCCAACATCATAAATCTAAGCCATTCATTGTTGCTAGGCCGATTTATTTATATCTTATATCAACATGCACGTCTCGTTGGATTGATTTAAAAATAACTTAGAGAAAAATGAATCCCCTAAGAGATTGAGAAAAAGATGACAATATTTGAAATATTTTTTTACTACAGGGTGGCCTAAAAGTCACGCACCATAGGAATATTATTTTTTTTCTATTTTTTTTTTCGGGTAAACAATGTTGACATGTGAAGAACGTGTGGAAGTTATCCTCCTTTGTGGAAGAAAAGGATATTCACAAAGAGATGTTGCAGCTGAATTTAATCGGAGACACCCTGAACGAGAGCCACAGTTGGGAGACTGCTTGATAAATTCAAGCGTACTGGAAGTGTGAAAGATGTTCCCCGATGTGGGTGCCCAAGCACTTCACAAGAAACGGAAGAAATGATTTTGGCGAAAATAGTAGCAAGCCCCAAGAAATCAACCCGCCAAACAAGTAATGAACTTGGAGTTCCTCGAACAACAATCCAGCGTGTCTTGTAAAGGCACAAATATCAACCGCAATATTTTCAGATGAAGCCAATTTTTATGTAAATGGCGAAGTGAACAGACAAAATTTACGTTACTGGTCCGACAGTAATCCACATTGGTTCAGTAGCAGCAAAGAACAAGGAGCTACCCGCGTAATGGTTTGGTGTGGTGTGTGGAAAGACCGTATCATTGGCCCGTACTTCTTTGACGGAAATGTCAACAGTGAAACTTACCTGGCAATGTTAGGAGATTCATTATTGTCCGATTTGGATATCAAAGAGTGATTTATACAGGATGGTGCACCACCACATTACGCCATTCAAGTACGGACTTGGCTGGACGACAATTTTCCGCAGTGGATTGGTCGTAGAGGACACCACGATCACCTGATTTGAATCCAATGGATTTTGCGATATGGGGGTACCTGAAGGCAAAAGTGTACGAGAAGAAGATCAGGGATGCAAACCACCTTCGAGAGCGAATTGTAGCAGAGTGCCGTGCTATTACACCAATCTTCGTGTCCAGTGTTATACAGAACATGGGCGACCGTTTACAGACATGTTTTAAGTTAAATGGTTCTCATATTGAACACATACTATAATCTCCCTATGGTGCGTGACTTTTAGGCCACCCTGTATATAGAACTCTTTTTTTGTACACTTACTTTGTATATCCCAGTATTGGTCTTCCGTTTGGACAATAAATAATAATAATAATTATTATTATCATTTATGTCATTGTTTATTTTTTAGAAAAAGTGCATCGAAACCTTAGAACATATACTCATGGAATAGGAATACCGTAATAATGTACTTACGGGTACCGAAACTGTGTCCAACATCTGTGCGACAAGGATAGATATAACATTTCTTTTGTTCGCTATTCGCATGTCCCCAATCGCGCGAAATCCCCATAAGAGTTCATGAGTGTTAGAGAGAACTTCCCGTGTTGAAAGAGTGGGATGCAGATAGTGTGAGACAGTGCTACCAACTCAATTCTTATCACACACACACACACACACACTTACACGCGCACATATTCATAATAACCTACGAGTGCGTCGGCCACGCATGAGCATTTCGAGCAAAAAAAAAATAGGATCTCACTTCTTGGACACAATTCTATGCTTTGTATTTCTGTACCGTGAGTATATGTTCTAAGATCGAAACACATCATATTTTATTTTACTGTCAACAACATTGAAAATTTGCTAGAGCCATCCCAAAATGTTGTGACACCTGGTGGTAAAGTTCGCGCAGAGCGAGAGAACGAGATAAATCTCATCGCCGAATTGAAGGGACCGATTCTGTGACTGTATTTACATTATGTTCACTCAATAATTACGAGTTTCCGGCGTCCCCTCCTCTCTTGAAATTTAGGAAGTTCATGTGACACCAGATTTTGGGAGGGATCTAATCGTATTTGAAATAACGAACAGGCATTTAAGGGCACATACACAAAATATTTGTGAACCCATTTGCGTCAAAATTTATTCGAAAAAAATATTTTGAATTTTCCTATTTTTTCGAAGGTTTTTAAACATTTACCGATGCTTTTCTCATTTAATTAGGTCTGCATGGAATGTGTGTTTGTTTATTTAAAACGAGATACGATTTCTTGCCTCTGAAATTTGAAGTGCTATCGCAACGTTTTTTTTTGTAAAAGATAAACAGTCCTCAAGTTCATTGACGCTTAAAGAGCCGAACTCAGATATTTCCTACGCGCTTGTTGTAATTCGATATCTAAAGCCGAAGTCACATTACCACTGCCCCCAAACATGTTGCGTATTTTCACTCATTAACTTTAATAATTAATTGCGGGCTTTTTGTTACAGTTATAAACAAAATAATTGCGAATATTGTTTAAAAATAATATAATCTCTTTGTGGTTACGAGCCTGTTCGTTATTTCAAATACACCCTGTATAATATGTTTGTTAAGGCTGAAAGATTAATTTACCATACATTGTATTTAAAAGTTAAATAAAGTTGTTACTTTATATATTATTTTTAATTTATACATAATTTACTTCGAACAGATATTTTAAACAGCTAAGCATGTTTTATCTTTGCACATGAAAAGGCAATTAAGTTCTAAATATAATGCGGCATTTGCGTGGCAAAGTTGGGCCTGTGGGCGCAGCCCGCTGAAAAATGTGTTATGAGGATGAATAATTTAATTTTTCACCGAATTAAAAGTGTATTAGTAAAGTAAACGTTATTAAAAATTGCGCAAACACGTTTTAATTAATTGTTTCATTACGGTATAATTTATCTCACTACATATTAAATGATTTAATAATAATAATATTTTTTTTTACTTTCTCCGTTACGAAGTACGAGAAAGTATTGTGATCGTGATTTTTTTTAAATTTTTTTTTACGGAAATATCCGTTTTGGGGTCCCTAGATGCCATTTCAACAATTTCTGGAAGCATTTTTTTTTTCTGTGTGTGTGTCTGTCTGTCTGTGTGCGCTGTATCTCAAAAACTAATAGAGCAATTGGTATAAAACTTTAAACATACATCTTATTTGATAATCTGAAGAACTGAAAAGCTTTTGGTAAAATTTCGTACACCGGAAGTGGGTGTTTACCTTAACTGTTTTTTGTTTTTCGCCAATATTTTCTTCAATATGAAAAATATCACAAAAACATTTAAACACACATTGAACATAACAAAGAAATGAACATCTTTTGCTTGAAAATATTTTTCATAAAATCATTGCTCTTCGAGAAAAAAATTATTAATTTTTTTAAATTTTTGGTTTATAATTATGAAACTATAATAGTTACAGCAAATTTGTGTGATTAATATTTGTAGAGAATGCCAAAATGAACACCTTTTTTTCGAAATCTCGTTAGTTTTTGAGTAAACCGAGTTTTTGAATTTGAAGTATAATTTTTCCATCTTTCATGATTTTGACGTTTTAAATGTCAGTTTCATCCGAGTTTACGCAACGCTCGATGTACATTTAAAATATGATTTCAATTGAAAATAAACCCATGAAAACGTAAATATAAAGTCGGAGAAAGTGATGGCCACATCACCATTTTTACTTTCTCCGTTACGAAGTACGAGAAAGTATTGTAATCGTGATTTTTTTTTCAAATTTTTTTTTTACGGAAATATCCGTTTTGGGGTCCCTAGATGCCATTTCAACAATTTCTGGAAAAAAAATTGTGTCTGTGTGTGTGTGTGTGTGTCTGTCTGTGTGCGCTGTATCTCAAATACTAATAAAGCAATTGATCAAACTTTGAACATACGTCTGATTTGATAATCCGAAGAACTGAAAAGCTTTTGGTAACATTTCGTATACCGGAAGTGGGTGTTTACCTTAACTGTTTTTTTGTTTTTTGCCAATATTTTCTTAAATATGAAAAATATTACAAAAACATTTAAACAGACATTGAAGAAAACAAAGAAATGAACATCTTTTGCTTGAAAACATTTTTCATAAAATCATTGCTATTCGAGAAAAAAAAATATTAATTTTTTTTTAAATTTTTGGTTTATAATTATGAAACGATAATAGTTACAGCAAATTTATGTTAATAATAATTGTAGAGAATACTAAAATGAACAACTTATAAAGAATAAGTTTTTTTCGAAATCCCTTTAGTTTTTGAGTAATCTGGGTTTTTGAATTTGAATTATAATTTTTCCATCTTTCATAATTTTGACGTTTTAAACGTCAGTTTCATCCGAGTTTACACAACGCTCGATGTATATTTAAAATATGATTTCAATTGAAAATAAACCATGAAAGCATAAATATAAATTATATTATCTAGTCGGAGAAAGTAACATGATGGCCACATCACCATTTTTTATTATTGCCTTGTAAATATCGGCGAAGGCTGAATACGAATAAAATAATAATAAACTGCAGAAAAACCTATAAAAATAATATTTTGATAAGAACAGGCGAAGCTCAGTTGGGTTGTAAAGTAATCAGGGCCGCGACAACAATACGTTTAATGTTTGCGGCGCAGACGGGCTCTAAATTTCCTCGTGATTCCGTAAAATTTGTATAAATAGGTCAGTACATAAAATTAAATTAATCCCTATTTCTGGGCCACGTCTGCATGTATCTGTAATCCGATAACCTTGCGCATTATAAAACGCAATAATGGTTTCCGTGTAAAATACAATCAATGAATAATATTGTGTATTTGCGGCGTCGCGCGATTTTATTCAAATTTGCATTCGAATTTCTATTATGAATTGATTTATCTAAAGTGTTCTGAAAATTTCCGGGGCATATTGAAATATCATTACGCTCAAAGCGCGGAATGGATCAATACAACCTTTCCCCCTTCAGAGAAATCTTTGTGCAACCTTAACAACCGTCTGTTGATGTGCGTTTCTCTGAAATTTATTAAGAAACATTGAGATTGTCTCTTTTTTTTCCTTTTAAGTGCTTTCGCCCTTCAGAGAAATCTTAACAACCGTTCCTCTGAAATTTATTGCTAATTCACAAGAAAAGAAACATTTTCTTTTTTTAAGTGTAGCGTTTACAATAGAATTATTATTACTTGCAATTGCATTTTGTAATCATTTTTCAAGTTATACGATCGTGTGAATGTAAATTTATGTCTAGAAATTTAGGATAATTGGCACAAACTGCCTAATGTTCCCAGACAATTACTCCCAATTCGCCTTAAACGTAATGCATATACGGACAGACCCCACGTGGATAATTATTTGATCTGGGCCTGCAATGAATTGCACCAGAAATTAGTTGCTTACGACTGTTATGACGAGACTGCTTGTATTAATCTTTCCTTATACAAAATGATATTTAAAAAAAGTCACAATAACATCCAGGGACGGCTTGCCATATAGAGCCAAGGAGCCATGGCACTGCCTCTAGTTTTGAGCTCAGCAAGAATTGTTAATTAAATGAAAAAACACTATTTTCTCACGGTGATGGTTGCGACCGTTACTACGTGGTAATTCATTATAGTAACACTGAATAATGGTTTTTTACCACAATTTATTTGATGTATGCATATGTAATATTTGTACATGCATCAAATAAATTGTGGTAAGAAACATAGTAAGTGTTTTATTCAGTGTTACTATTTTCTCATTTTAAATGTTAAGTTTAACAAGTGGAGAAAAATCGAACGCAACGCCGCACGCGTTATTAACGGTGCCAACTTACTTCTGGCACGGCATTTCGTTAGAATATAGACAGCGGCGGGGATGCGCGCTGTTCAGTGGGGGGACGCGTTCTGTTCCTGTATTTGGAGCCAAATTAATTCTGGCTCATCTCGTGCGCGCGATGACGACGTAGTTTCCGCGCCATACGTGATGAATAAAATTAGCTCATTACCCGATAAACCTTTTTGCTCATGTACTATCGAGGAAATAAATTAAACAATTACAATTAGGCCTCTGGCGGATTTAATTCTGATAAAAGAAGGCTAAAAATAAATTTAAATTGTATCGGCTCTACCATAAAAATGTTCCACGAGCCGTCACTGATAACATTCAATACAGAGTACTTCCACTGTTTACTGAGCAATTGCATGCGTTTGATTTCGGTGACTAAAAAGTTGCTTAGGAAATATTGTACAGGACGGCAAACGTAACTTGCCGTTGCGCAGTGGCTAAATTGTGGGCGGAACCTTCGAAGGGCGCTCTCGATAGATTTCGTGAAGAGTTCGCGCGCCTGTTACATTCATTTTCAATGCGGAGGAGAGTGCCCGATAGAGTTGTACGCGAAGAATATGTGCTTGCTTATTACAGAGGCTGTAGAGAGAGAGCTTTCGCTTCCTCTCTGCGCGTCTGGCCAACTTACATTTGCCGTCCTGTAAGTGCGCGCCAGGCCAAAGTTAGCAGAAAAAACACACCTTTTAGAATACAATTTGTCGCACTTTTGTTAAATTGTCGTGTTAGGTATAGAATCTACAATCATGTTTATGCAAAAAGTCATTACGTTAATTATAATATTACAAATTTTATTTTTGAACAGCGTATTTTTTTGTGCACTGAAGTTTATAATTCGCACTTTCTAGGATTTTCCTATATAATATTCATGTTGCTTATAAAATTATTAAAAATTTTAATAATTCGTTTATGGTTTAATGATCCATCGATGTTAAAATAATGTTAATAAAAACTCCCGACCCGCACAATATCCGGTTTCAAAATGGCATTACGTATGATCATGAACGTGCTTTCTAAGTACCCATGAATAGGTACATAAGTGGCTGAATATACTAATCGGTTTATATTATAGCGGAGATTACGTATCCTTGACCTTTAAGGAAATTAATATTTATTAGAGCTTAGAAATTTTGATTGCATTTCCGGGGAAGTTAATTAAAATGGAACAACCATCACTAGTTAATAATAATAATAATAATAATACATTTATTAACGGGACATCGCCTTTGAAAAATACAAAATAACTAAAATGTACATTTTTATGAAGTAAAGTAATCCTTATCTAAAAATATATAACATTATTTGGCTATATGCACCAGGTCGAGTGTGAACAAGTAAGACTTAAAAGCTACTAAGTTTTTAGTTGCAGATACAATAAATAAATCCAATTGAATTTAAGGAAGAACAAAAAGAGTTTGTAATTTTCAAATCAATATTTATACTTTGTGTTTATTACATTCTATAATTATATAACTTCTTAATTTATAATTAATAAAAACGGAATAATTTTATATTAATATGACATTTTCTAACCTTCAGTTGTCCTTCTAAATGTAATAAACTACTGCTTAACACCACACTACTGTGAACTTTAATTCACTGCAGTATGTATTTATTTGTAACAAAAAAAAAATACGAACAGTACCGAAATTTATTTGCACTCAAACATAGATACAGATCGACAGTGCCCGCTTCGTATACATCGAGGTAATTGGCGTCGCTCTTAAGTTATTTACGTCTTATGCACGACGCAACAATTTCAATTATTGCGTCATCCTTAAGATGAAAACAACTCGAATGCGCGTGCGCCGATGAACGGAGGCAACGTCAATTGCCGCCATTTAATAAACAAAGAGGACCTGTTCGTTACATCCACAGAATTTTTATGGGTGTGGTAAGTGGTAATCACCATTGGCTCATAAAAATGTTGGGGCAATTGCCGATCGGCACGTGGGGACCTACCCACACTCTACTCGACTACATTTGATGCTATACGGCGAAGAGAATGTAATCCCTTTCTTCGGGAGGTATCGCGATACGTCGAGTATTTCTGTTACGAATTACAACTCAACGGAAAAATTCCAAAATTTTCAAAGAGAGTTATTTAATTGTGTTATAATAAGTGGTTAAAATGTCATCACTGAGACTTACGAATTCGATGTATTCGCATTATTCGGTAACTCGGTTGTTTAAATGGAGGCTGAATAATTTGTTAAAAGGAAAGTAAAAATGTATTTATTTATTTATTTATTTATTTAACGGATTAACCTTTTACATAATATACCAATTTAAAATTTTATATAAACACGAATAATATTACTTACATTAATAAAATTTCTGACTAACTCCGGAGATATACATAAAAAAACCGAAAAAATCAATTTTGGTTTCAATTTCTTTACTATTTATTTTGAGAACCGCTTAAGTCAAAAAAAAAATAACAGATTATACATAATCAACAGACAAAATTTATTCGCACTCAACACGATTTTAATAAACAGAAACAAATTTCCGTGCTTTGTTTAGCGACGATAAATTATATATACTAATTAAGTTGAGAAATGTTTGACAGCCCAGAAAAAACCGCTATAAAGGGGCGTTGGCCGACCGGCACAAAAAATTCGCCCAAAAATATGAGGAGGATTTTGAAAAACGCGTCCCTCGAAAAGCTGAAATTTTTGGGGATGGCAGCAGAAACTTTTTCAAAATTTTTGGAACCATCCTTACATTTGCACCCCCTGGGTTCGTTTTTCTTCTTTCAAGGACGGATTTTTTTCTTTTAAAGTCGAAAAGCTGAAACTTTCAGGGATGACAGAAGATATTTTCTCCAAATTTTTTGAACTACCCCTACGCTCCATTTGCACCCCTGGGTTCGTTTTTCTTTTAAGGACGAATTTTTTTCTTTTAAAGTCGAAAAACTGATTTTATCAGGAATGGCAGAAGATATTTTTTCAAAATTTTTGAAACTACCCCTATGCACCATTTGCACCCATTGGGTTCGTTTTTCTTCTTTTAAGGACGAATTTAAACTTTCAGGGATGGCAGCAGATATTTTTTCAAAATTTTTGGAACTACCCCTACGCGCCATTTGCATCCCCTGGGTTCGTTCTTTTTTAAGAACAATTTTTTTTCTTTCCAAGTCGGAAATCCGAAATTTTCAGGAATCGCAGAGGATACAACTGGCTTTAAAAAAATAAAAGAAATAAAAATAAGAATTAAAAAATAAAAACTTAAAATTTAAAAACTTAAAATTTAAAATAAAAATGAAAAATGAAAATAAGAAAATAAAAATTAAAAATTAAAATTGAAAAATAAAAAATAAAAAATTGAAAATGAAAAATTTAAATAAAAAATAAAAAACGAAAAATTTAAATGAAATTAGAAAAAAATTATCGTTTTTATTGATGGCGCAGCGCAGCCACCAATTACTTTGCTTAATTCATTATAATAGTTGCTATTAGACGCAAATCAACATCAGTTGGCGGCCAAAATGTGATTTGAATGGGACACACTGTGCCATCGTCCTTCACCAATTTAATCGTTTAATTTTGATGGGCCCCGCTGGACGACGGCGCAGCGCAGCGGAGCCGTCGTTCGTCACCAGTTACTTTTCTTACATTTTTACATTTCACAATTTTTTCATAAAGACCATAATTTCACATACATCAAACTTAAGCCTAGGAAAAACTAGTTTTGTCTATTAAATCTGTGTATAATCTATTTTTTTTTTGACTTAAGCTTTCTCCATTCAGTCACGACCGCGCATAGTATTATCCATCAATTTAGAATTTTACATGTATTTACACATGATTTTAATTTATTTATCGCTAACCCATTTGTGCTCATTGTTCCATCAGTGGAACATCTATTTTCGAAGCCTTTCACGTGCTTCAGCGTTCCGTGTCGCTTGTTTTTTCAGAATTTATTATCGTTAAAACCACTGTGCACTAAAGGATGACATTTGTCGTTTGAATCTTCTGTGATAAGAAACTACACAGAAAAATATGAAAATTTGAAAAAAAAACATCGTTAATGTAGAACTTTTTGTTACTATTAGTTATGTATATAATTTGTATTATATTTTGCCAATCAGTTTTTGTTACTTTTTATGACTTGTGTAAACTTTTGTAATAACGTGTATTTATTATTATTATTATTTTGTGTGGAAAATAGATACGTAGTGCTGGGCAAGTTCCAGGGTTAATATCAAAATTACCAAACTCGATAAAGTCCTGCCCTTGGTTTCCTTTTAGGCCCAATCCCCCCCTCCCCGTCCCCCCACCTCGCTGAACATTATCATTATCGGGAAATCATTTATTTCGTAGACCTTTTCTCCGTCTTCGCCCTTTCCCCAGGGATGTCTGGCACGCTCGAAATCAATACCGACCCTTTGTAGGTCAGAGCTCAACGTTTAGCGAATTGTTATGCATCCTGGCTTACACGTCACCTACCCGCGGGTAGGAACGCTCCCTCCCTACGTGGATAATGGATGAGATGGAAGGGAACAATGGCGAGAGGAATTCGCACTACTTTATACTTGTCACACGATTATTTATGATGGTAAAGCTCCTTGGGGCTCAAACGGGCGCTGAAAGTTTCGAATATTTCAAGCTTTGTCGTTGAAAAGTGTTGGCGAAATACGTTTATAGTGTAAATGGCGTATGAGGTATATTTATAACTGTACGTGTCTATTCATGTATTATTTGGTCAATTAAAAAAAAATTACCAAAAAAGTGTGCTCTTTCACAACAAAAAAATTGAGGATGTCGTTAAAAAAGGCGTTTTTGACGCAAACAATTTTTTTTTGAACTCGTTCCTAATTAAACTACGCGCACACTTGTCGGAATCGGACGGACGGCAGCCATCGGAAAAAATTGCTTAATACAGTTGTAAACGAGTCAACGCACATTTATCCGTTCCATGCCGTACCGTTAAATGTGCGATGACTCGTTTACAACTGTATTAAGCAATCGTCCGATTCCGATAAGTGTGCGCGTAGTTTAAAAAAAAAATGGGGATGTCGTTTAAAAAAAAGCAAAAAATATCTTTCGAACTCGTTTCTAATTAACCCCTTAACGTACACGCTCGAGTTAATTCGAGCGCCCTAAACAGTAACGCTAAAAAAGCGTGCGTTAAGGGGTTAATGGAATTTTCGAATCAGAAGATACGTTTTCACGCTTCCGAACCTTTAGAAACGTCAGCTGTCAAATTGTTTTGCTATGCGGACATGACTTGATTTGTTTCATATTTTGAAATTAAATTCGAGATAAAACGGCACTTCTATTTTTATTTGATGTTTATTGTAATGGTTTTGTTCGTTTCAAAAAATATTGTACAATTGAAAAATGCGCTTACGCGGGAACATTGTCTTCCGGCTCTTGGTTCGTAAATAACTATTGCAAGATATTCCAAGTCTTCCAGATTTTTTTACCATACTGTACAAATAAAAATGGCATTTTGTCATTATTAAAAGTTAATAGTGAATGGATTATATAAGTTTTACTTCTAGCAAAAAAATAATATATGTTTTAAAATTGGACATAAAACACGTGTAATTGGAAATTTCATGGTATCTAACCCATATTTAATTAAAGCAAGTAACGATATTACTTGAATGGTGAAACATTGCCTCTTTTACCTATTAAAAACAAAGTTTCCTTGTCGGTGCAAACGCTTTACAGTCACGCCCGATTAGCTATCGGTGTATTCGCTGACATTGACAGTGGAATTCAGCTGTTTCCGTACTTTTCCACCGTCGCAAAATGCGCTACACGCATTGTTACGATATATAAACTTTAATAGCGTTAATACAATGTGTTGACGTAAGTGACGCCAGGTTTTATATTTTTGTGATGGAGAAACAATATTTAATGTTTACATTATTATTGTTATGTTTGCCGCCGCTAGCAATGTCCATATCTTGTCGGTGTTAAAACCACCCGGATTTGGTTCAGTACAGCATTCAGGCAATAGATTCCGCCACTTTGACGTTTCTACCGTTAATACTTATATTCCAATAGTAATCTCCGTTAGCAACTAACTACACTGATGAGACAAAAAAGGTCGAAACCGGTCTGTAGGTGTTCTTATGGGGGAACAATATTTAATGTTTAAAATAATAAACATCTACAAACCGTCTCTTCTATTATGTATCACTTCCATTGGTCTTTTCCTACCTTAAAAAAAATTTACCACTCTCCCTCCCTATCCATAATGTTTCCTTCACAAGATACTTTAATCATACACTTTAATGCATCCTAGTGTTTGTTATTTTGTATTGTATTGTACCTACTATTTTCAATGCTCTTCAATTTTTTTTATTTACCAACATCTTTAAGAGTCATCTCGACCATTTTCTTTAATATTGTGGCTCTTTCTCGCATTTTTCACACATTCGTTGGAACACTCCACTTTTTTGCACATGTCTATCCCATTCACACGTACGTGCACTCCCGCACGCTTGGAGCGGCCCGTTCCAAACGTACGTGTGAATGCAATACATCGCACATTCCAAAAACGCACACTTTTATATAAGTTCCAGTATTAACTCCTTACCACGTGCTTGGAGCGAGAACGGAGGATAAAATAAAATTCTGTCCGCTTTTGATGAACACGATTGGAACGCCACGTTCCGCGCGATGGAACGGGACGTTCCAAGAACGCGCGAAAGAGTGTATGTGTGAATTAGCTTCAAGTTTCAAAATCTGCTTAGAATAATGTGTTTTTGACATATTGCAAAACAAACGAGATGCCCTACCTGGAAACAAAGTGGCAACACACGAAACGCTAGGATTGAAGGAAACGGAATTTGGGTATCGCGATTAGAAAAATCGTAGAAAAATTATCACGTGAGGAATTAGCTTCAAAGTTTCAAAATCTGCTTAGAAATACTATGTTTTTGACATACTGCAAAACAATCGAGATACCCTGGCTGAAAACAAAATGGCAACACACGAAACGCGAAAATTGAAGGAAACGAAATTTCTGTATCGCGATTAGAAAAATCGTAGAAAAATTATCACGCGAGTAATTAGCTTCAAAGTTTCAAAATTTGCTTAGAAATAATGTGTTTTTGACATACTACAAAATTATCGAGATACACTGCCTAGAAACAAAATGGTAACACGCGAAACGCGAAAATTGAAAGAAACGAAATTTGCGTATCGCGATTAGAAAAATCGTAGAAAAATTATCACGCTAGTAATTACCTTCAAAGTTTCAAAATTTGCTTAGAAATAATGTATTTTTGACATACTGCAAATAAATTGAGATACCCTGGTTGAAAACAAAATGGCAACACACGAAACGCGAAAATTGAAGGAAACGAAATTTGCGTATCGCGATTAGAAAAATCGCAGTAAAATTATCACGCGTGGAATTAGCTTCAAAGTTTCAACACTAGTATTACATTTTCGACTGTGTAAACGATCTTTTAAATGCTAAACAGAATACACAATTTGAGGTTAGGTGCTGCGATTACATTAATTGATGTTTGCTTTTTTTTCTTTTCTATTTCAATATATGTTTACCTTAAATCCTCTTCTGAGGCTTCATTTTCAATGTAAACAATACCGATTCAAAAATATATTCGGTGACTGGCAACAACGTTTACACAGCCGAACATATAATACCGGCTTACGAAAAACCTGGCTTAAATAAACGTTTGTGAAATCCACCGTTAATGCTGCAAAACTATAAGTGTGTTATGTATTTTAGTTATTTTTGGGGGTTAAACTTCCTGCATTGAAACAGGTATTGATTAAAAAGTCCAAGGATGAAAACTGACGACGGCGGCGCGACGCCCCAAAGTCTACTTCTTTGTCCGTGCAAAACAAACCTTGAAACGAATGTTGATCGAGTTTAATTAACGCACAGTTAATACTTTCCCGAAAGTTTGGGTAACTAAGGAGTCGAGCGGAATTCCGAGGCGGCGGCGACGTGCTAATTCCGGAAAATGACGATTAATGAATTTCACGGTTACTCGAGAGATGAAGGGATTGTGGGATGTTGAGGTTTATGAAAGTTTGCACATCCCATTTCCTTCAAATAACCCAAAAGAAAAGAATCACGCGATCTCGTCGAGAAATTATTCGATTAACTGACGCGAAAGATCGATTCCTTCGAATAAACTAAAAAAAGAAAACAGTCCTGATGCGTTAGATCACGTGATCTCGATGGAAAATTATTCGATTAATAAATTGCTGACGCGAAAGAACGATTGTATCGTTAGGTGCGTCGTCTTGTTGTAACCACATGTTCTGAACTTTAATATCTTCCAATTCTTCCCATGAAAGTTGATGTTTTAAGGCGTTAAATCACGTGATCTCGATTGAAAATTAAACATCTCGTCGTGAAATTATTCGATTAACACATTGCCGACGCAAAATATTGATTGTATCGTTAGGTGCTCCGCCTTGTTGTAACCACATGGTATCAACGTTCATATCTTCCAATTCTTCCCATAAAAAGTCGATGTTTTAAGGCGTTAGATTACGTGATCTCGATTAAAAATTAAACATCTCATCATGAAATGATTCGATTAACAAATTGCTGACATGAAAGATTTTCGCCGTTCTGTTGTAACCATATGGTCTGGACGTTCATATCTTCCAATTCTTCCCATTAAAAATTGGATGTTTGAGGCGTTAGATCATCTTCGTGAAATTATTCGATTTACAAATTGCCGACGCAAAAATCGATTGTATCGTTAGGTGTACCATCTTGTTATAACCCCGTGCTCTGAACGTTCATGTCTTCCAATTCAATTCTTAATAGTGTACTTAGTGTAGAATTTATTAAAAAAATTGAGCTAAAAAATATGTGTTATGAAAACTGCACACTACTTTATCTGCTAAGATTAATACATTTCGCCAATTTTTTAATGGCACAAAGTCAATGTCAAGAATAAACAAAACCGAATTACGTAAGACCACCGCACGACACGACAATCTGCCAATTCACTTATTTTCATATTTACGATCGTATAAATACATCATCCGAAAATAAGGGCGCCCGTATTTTTTGAATACTTGCGCGACGGCCAAAAATTCAGATCTGGACGTCATAAAACCATTATACGACCATTTATTGGCACTCGTGCATTTTAATATCCACATAAAATGAAATTGTTTATAGAATTTATTGATTTATTGAGTTATAATAATAATAATAATAATAATGGTTTATTCCTCAACAGATATACATCCAATGACAGAGAAATATAAATAATCATAAACTTACTAATTAATTAGAATTTAAAAAAAACAAAAAATAAAGTTAAAGAGAAAACAGTAATATAAAAATATAAAAAAAGTATTTTCTACAAAGTAGGTCCTGTTAGGGCAGGAGTCGCCAAACTTTTTTTGATCATCGACCCCTATATAATTTTTCGGAATCTCCATCGACCCCACAAAAGTATTTTTTTGTGAACTCGCCCCTCGAAAATCAGCCATATTTTTGTCTTTTGGCTATAACTGAACAAATCTTGATAGCGTAATTTCGCAAATGTACTAAATTTGAAAGCCACTGGTGTAAAAAATATGTGTATTGACTATTGACTACTTTGGGACTGTAAAAAGAATGATTGATATTTATGGCTTGTATTTTCTATAATAATGATATTCGTTAAAAAAAAATTATACATAAAGACATAAATGACGATGACTTAAAATAGTTTAATTTTTTTTTCTAAACGCGGGATCCAAATATATATTCATACATTTCCTTTAAATAAAACCTTTGCACTAAAAAAGGTTTCACATAGCGGAAAATATGAAAATTGAGGTTTATATCTCCTTACATTTTTTTTCAATTTTTTTACACTTCGACCCCCATTAGACCCCTGGCTTAGATCGACCCCTACTTTTGTTAAATAGACCCCTGAGGGTCCATATAGACCACTTTGGCGACCTCTGTGTTAGGGTAATCCACACCGTAACAAAATCCGGTGTTTGGTTATGGTTAAACCTCAGATTAATATACAAAAAATCACACTGTCACGAGCTACAATTGATTTTTGATAATCACCGAATAAAACATTTACTAATTTATAAATTGTGGTAAAAACCATAGTAAGTGTTTTATTCAGTGATTATAAGGTGTGAGCCATAGAATTTTGTTTTAGAGTTGGCCATGCCTCAGAGAGAATGTCATTTTTTTAAATCTAATTCAATTGTCTCATGACATAATAATATGCGACATACCACATTTATCTCACAGCCAACTCTGAAACAAAATTTTGTGGCTCACGCGATATAATGAATGACCACGTAGTAACGGTCGCAACCATCATCATGATTTTTGATATCAATAATCAATATAACGTAAGATAAAAAAGTCGATGTACTATAATTTTACTTGAATTATTGTGGGGATTTTCAGGAACTATTTTCGACTTTCTGATTTTAGGAATCTTTAATTTTTGCAAAATTTCAAGGCTAACTTTGCGGAAAATAACTATTGAATGGATGTATAGGTAAACCTCAGATCAACCGCAATAAATAATTATTACTAATATACGTGTTATTTTTATGTTTTATGTTTTATGAGTCTATTCTTATATTTTACTCAAAAAACATTTTGCGCGTTTCTTATATAAAATAAGCGGACATGTATTTCCGCTTTTTTTTGTTCGTCAGAATTTTCGAAAATATAGACTGTTAAAGTTTTGAAAACTCGCTGATGATTTTCTATTTAGTTAGGACTAGTTTTAAAGGTAATTTATTTATTTATTTATCTCCCAACAGAACATGATCCATTTACAGAGAAACATTAAAATTACATATATCTAAAAATAAAACAATAATAATAGAATTATCTTCATTTCAGTGTCGATTATTATTACACTTGCTGTTAATTTACAATTATTATATTTTTACTACTTGTAAAATCGCTTAAAATATTTAAAAAAAACATCGTATTCCTCGTTTAATTTTTTATGAAAAAAAACATATTTATTAGAATGGTCATTTGATTCCATCACCGTGAAATAAATTAATTCTTACGGCAGAACATTGATAGCAGCCCTCAAAGAATTAAGATTTGGGCGGCGTCTGTGCTAAACGTTATTTTTAAAGCTGGCCACGGAGGCCGCGGTGGCCTAGTAGAGTAGAGATCCTGCTCGCGGGCCTCGTGGTCGTGGGTTCGAATCCCATCAGTGCGAAAAAGTGGCCGCGAGGGTCCGTGGATATCCAGTGTATGTCCCCCCAATCATTATACTGGGTTCCCCATAATAGACTACCCATTTTAATATTTGAATTAATTTTTTTTCAGTTAACAAAACAAACTTTTTATTATACTAAATTACAGCTAACTCTTTGGAATTTATGACAACATAAATATTTGGCTAATTTAATTCTAACTTTTAAAAATCACGTCTTCTAAATGACCTCCACCAACTTCAACACATTTTTCAATGTTAGATAAAAAGTGGTTCATTACACGGCGTAGCAAACCTTTGTCTATTCCTTCAACTTCTTCACGAATTTTGACTTTGAGTTCCTCGATTGTACCTGGACGACTCGCAAACACTTTGGCTTTTAAATATCCCCACAGGAAAAAATCGGGGGACCTCGAAAGTCAAGGCAAATTTCCGAATCGCGAAATGAGTCGTCGGCCATTAAACGTTTCTCGCAGAACCCGCATTGAGTTTCTGGCGGTATGAGCTGTTGCCCCATCTTGTTGGAATAGTAAGGCATTGTTTAGTAATTCTCGTCTATTTAATTCTGGAATGAGGAATGTCTCTAGCTCGGATGTTACTGTTACAGCACGGTTATTTTCATCCTCAAAAAAATATGGACCAATAATACCAAAAGATCCTACTCCACACCACACAACAACTTTTGGATTATGGAGGTTCTGTGTAAAGATTTCACGAGGATTTTCATTTGACCAGTATCTAAAATTCTGGTTATTAACCATGCCGTTCAAATAAAAATTTGCTTCGTCGCTCATTATTGCTCCTTGATGTAAATTCAAAAATTCTTGACAAAATGCTAACCTCGCTTCTTTATCTTGATTTATAAGTTGTTGTGCCATTTGGTATTTATAGGGATGACATTTTAAATCTCTTTGAAGAATTCGATCTAAGCTTCCCTTTGATATTCCTAGGATAAGGGTTTGTCGATTAGCAGACCTTTTAGGACTTCTCGTAAACACAATTCTAAATCGTTCAATATTTTCTGGTGTACGAACTGTTCTTCGACGTCCAAATTTTGTACAGAACCATGACGAACCCATAACTTAACAGTTTTACGATTTGGCGCGTGACTTCTATTGTTGTTATTAAACTGACGCCGGAATGCACGCCTTAACTTATTTTATCGAATTGCTTCTTATGTAAGTTTCTACACAAAACACACGTTGTTGGACTGAGTAATCCATGAAAGTTAAATAATTATGATGAAAACTAACAAACTTCTCGTAGAAAAATAACGTTCCACAAAATTATTAATGTAAAACTTATTTGTGACAGGTGCCTACTTGATCAATAATTAACTTAAATCCCAAAGACTACAGAACATAATCCCACAGAGATAGACTTATTTAGTTATCTCGTAGGGAATTAATTAATAAAATAAAATGGGTAGTCTATTATGGGGAATAATTAGAAATCAATATTAGTTATTAAGACATGATTTTATATATGAATTGAATGTTACTTGAATTATTACAACAATTGATTATTTTGTAAAAAGGTGTTGTACCGTTTATTTAATAAATAAATAAATACATACAGTTAATTGAAAACTCTGGCGGAATGTAAGTACCACAAGAAATTGCCAAATTAGCAAATAGTTCATAGAATGAATAGCATAACACGATTTAAAACACTTTTTTGAGCAGCTAGCTCCAAATTGATCTATCTTAGCTAAGTGCAGAAGTATCGTGTGAGCCACAAAATTTTGTTTCGAGTTGGCTGTGAAATAAATGAGGTATGTTGCATATTATTATTGAATTCGATTTAAAAAAATGAATTAATCACAGACATTACTGCTATGTTTCTCTTTCTCTCTCAGGTAACAAAATTCTGTGGCTCACACCTTATAATTTAACTCGAGCTATATCACGAATCTTTCAAATCATTCGCTCGAATCGAAAATCCGAAGCGCAATTTTATCATCTCACTGTCTAGATGATTCACACCGCGCGCAAGAATATCAAATCCTGACGGGATTTTTTTTTTATACGTCGGTCTAAATCATCATCGTAAAAGCCAAAGTGACTTCGGTTAAGGGAATCCGCGAGAGCGTCTGGAGAAGCAAAGCATGACCTAGATACAGCATCAGAGCGTGGCAACAGCAGCATCAGCAGCAGATGGCAGGTATTGATTGGGCGGTATTAAAGGGCCACACGGCCATGCCCCCATCAATAATAATGGACCACCACAGTGGTTGTTATTGAACGCCGTTTAATAAGCTAATTTGTTCTTCGGACACAAGAGAATCTCTTGTTAACCCAATTAACGCGTAAGCGGTTCTAATGGGGGTGTTACGGAATATACAATTACCACTAAAGGAATTAAATTAATCTTTGGGTAAATTCGATAGTTGATTATGTTAATTAAACATCCTCATCAAACTTAATTATGGTGTGCTGGACGGTTTCGACCTCCTTTGATTTCGTCAGCAGTAGTGACCCCTTGCGGGGTGGCTCATGGTACAGCCGAGGTAGCAGATAGATTGTAGAGATCTGTATTACCACCTTTGCTACCTCGGCCGTACCATGAGTCACTCTGCGAGACCGTCACTGATTATACCTTTATTTATCACATGTTACATTGGATTTTGTAAATGCCATTTACTTTTTGGGAGCTTTCTTCTCCTTTTCTGCCTTTGTAACATCGTCAGGGTTTTCAGTAGCGTCCTTAATCCTCTTCGCACGGACGAAACGAGCATCAGCGCGAGCGTTCCTCAGGGTCACGAATGGACTGAACTTCTTCTCTTCTTCAGTCGGCACCCTGGCCTTAGTCCTGATGGCGGCCTGGTGAATAGGCAGAACATCGGTCATGAGCTGTGTAGCCAACTTGCATTTTTCCGCATCGGCTTCTCCTGAACGTAATTTCTTACTGTTGTGAGGGAACAAGATCAATTTAGACCGGTATTCCTTGAGGCGTTGTTGATTCGACGGATTTGTTGCGCCTGCGGTGGTCAACGGAGACCCCGATGGACTTGGCAATAATACAGTATATGTACTGACGAGGAAACGGAACTAGTTCAAAACGGGTTTTATATTGTAAGGTGTGAGCCACAGAATTTTGTTTCAGAGTTGGCCATGCCTGAGCGAGAGAAACATAACAGTCATGTCTGAGAGTCTCATGACGTAATAATATGCGACATACCTCATTTTTCTCACGGCCAACTCAGAAACAAAATTTGGTGGCTCACACGATATTACTATCATGAAATTGAAAAAAAATGTTATTTATAATATATCAAAGTCGTAAAACGATTTTTTTTTGTGGATTTCAAGGTTGGAATAACTCATCAAATTACTACTACAGATCAACGCGAAACGGAGGTTAACAAGCTCGGCAACCATCCGCTTATTATTTATTTTAAAAAATGATATACTAATTTGTATAATTCCACAATCATCACCACGGAGAAAAATTTGCAATTGTTAAATAACTTTTTTTTGTTTCAGGTGCGTTCCTGATACCGTTCTTCATAATGTTGATACTGGAAGGTATACCTCTGTTCCTGATCGAGCTGGGCATCGGTCAGAAGATGCGATTGGGATCTCTGGGGGTGTGGAACACCATACACCCGTGGTTGGGCGGTATAGGCATCTCGTCGTGCGTCGTTACCTTCTTCGTCGCTCTCTACTACAACGTCATTATCACGTGGTGCTTTTATTATTTATTCAACAGTTTTCAGGTAAGCTTCCAAAAATCAATCTCTGGTCAATATGTAAAAGTGTCAATAAATGTATTGCCTCTCTCTTTCTCTCAATCTTTGTTCAAATTGGAATATGTGTTTGTGTAACTTTGCAACGTTATGAACAGATTAATAATTGAGGGGCGGCTCGTTATATAGAGCCAAGGAGCTCTGGCACTACCTGTACTTTCAAGCTTAATTAATTCTTAAAACACTTCTTCACCAGTTACTTTGGTCTAGGAAGATAAATCGTTCTTTTTTTCTTCAAAAAAGGAGAGGGTGGGGGGGGGCTATATTGTATAAGTGGCGCTACCATCAACATGTTCCACGAGCCGCCACTGAAATTAAGTACAGTTTTTGAAAATCTACAAGTTGCGAGTTTTTGAAAATTTTAATTTTCGAATTGTGTAATACTCGAGCAAAACATTAAAAAAAAATATAAAACGAGTCGACTAAATTCTACAAAAATTAAACTAGATTTTCAAATCATTGTTTTATTAAATTAAGTGCAGTTTTTGAAAATCCATCAATTATTTCGCGAGATGTGAATTTTTGAAAATTTTAGTTTTCGAATTGTGTAATACTCGAACAAAAAATAAAAAAAAATATAAAACGAGTCGACTAAATTCTACAAAAATTAAACTGGATTTGCAAATTATCGTTTTATCAAATTAAGTAGAGTATTTGAAAATCCACCGATTATTTCGCGAGTTGTGAATTTTTGAAAATTTTAGTTTTCGAATTGTGTAATACTCGAGCAAAAAATTTAAAAAAAATATAAAACGAGTCGACTAAATTCTACAAAAATTAAACTGGATTTGCAAATCATCGTCTTATCAAACTAAGTAGAGTATTTGAAAATCCGCAGATTATTTCGCGAGTTGTGAATTTTTGAAAATTTTAGTTTTCAAATTGTGTAATACTCGAACAAAAAATAAAAAAAATATAAAACGAGTCGACTAAATTCTACAAAAATTAAACTGGATTTGCAAATCATTGTTTTATCAAATTAATTGCAGTTTTTGAAAATCCATCAATTATTTCGCGAGTTGTGAATTTTTGAAAATTTTAGTTTTCGAATTGTGTAATACTCGAGCAAAAAATTAAAAAAAATATATAAAACGCGTCGACTAAATTCTACAAAAATTAAACTGGATTTGCAAATTATCGTTTTATCAAACTAAGTAGAGTATTTGAAAATCCACCGATTATTTCGCGAGTTGTGAATTTTTGAAAATTTTAGTTTTCAAATTGTGTAATACTCGAGCAAAAAAATTAAAAAAAATATAAAACGAATCGAATAAATTCTACAAAAATTAAACTAGATTTTCAAATCATTGTTTTATCAAATTAAGTGCAGTTTTTAAAAATCCATCAATTATTTCGCGAGTTATGAATTTTTGAAAATGATAGTTTTCGAATTGTGTAATACTCAAGCAAAAAATAAAAAAAATATATAAAACGAGTCGACTAAATTCTACAAAAATTAAACTGGATTCGCAAATCATCGTTTTATCAAACTAAATGGAGTATTCGAAAATCTACCGATTAATTCACGAGTTGTGAATTTTTGAAAATTTTAGTTTTCGAATTGTGTAATACTCGAGCAAAATATTTAAAAAAATATATAAAACGCGTCGACTAAATTCTACAAAAATTAAACTGGATTTGCAAATCATTGTTTTATCAAATTAAGTGCAGTTTTTAAAAATCCATCAATTATTTCGCGAGTTGTGAATTTTTGAAAATTTTAGTTTTCGAATTGTGTAATACTCGAACAAAAAATTAAAAAAATATATAAAATGAGTCGACTAAATTCTACAAAAATTAAACTGGATTTGCAAATCATCGTTTTATCAAACTAAGTAGAGTATTTGAAAATCCACTGATTATTTCGCGAGTTGTGAATTTTTGAAAATTTTAGTTTTCGAATTGTGTAATACTCGAGCAAAAAATAAAAAAAAATATAAAACGAATCGACTAAATTCTATAAAAATTAAATTGGATTTGCAAATCATCGTCTTATCAAACTAAATGGAGTATTTTAAATTCCACAGATTATTTCGCGAGTTGTGAATTTTTGAAAATTTTAGTTTTCGAATTGTGTAATACTCGAGCAAAAAATTTAAAAAAAATATAAAACGCGTCGACTAAATTCTATAAAAATTAAATTGGATTTGAAAATCATAGTTTTATCAAACTAAATGGAGTATTTGAAAATCCACCGATTATTTCGCGAGTTGTGAATTTTTGATTTTTTTGGGGTGAGGAGTATATTGTAAGTGGCTCTACCATCAACATATTCCACGAGCCGCCACTGGATTAATTATTCATACATGTTTTTCATCTTGTTTTAAATTTATTCAATACTTCTCAATTTTAATTATTATATCTATTTACTGCAAATGCCATCCATGCAGATAATCTTTACACGTGGTGAATTCTAAACGCGACCTCGCAAAAAAAAGAATCCGTCGCTTCACGGACAATCGGAACAGTTTATCCTAACAAAATAATAATAGAGCAGAAAACGCAGCAAATAATCAGTTGCGGCCGCAGGCGACACGCGATCCATCTTCATTGATACAAATTAGAGCACAAAGCGCAATCGTTTACAATCCATGCCGATTGTTTATTAAACCGTTTCTATTAATGCTGTTAAGGATTTTTATTTGCTTTATTACTACTTAATTTAATTGTTCTTAAATCCACCTCAATGCCGTCAGATTGTACACACGACGACGTGACGTAACGCGACGCACGTATTTATTGTAAAGATTTTACGTTTCACAAAGTTGAAATGATGAAAATAATAATAATAATAACAAGCCTTCATTTTCATAACAATCAATCAATATCCATAAGTTATACATAAATAAGGTATGAAAATTACAAGGTGACAGTTCAAGATATTCTTCCATAAATTATTGGATCGTCAACAAAGGTATACATTTGAAATGTCCCTGTTCTTCCACTGCGATCTTGTCAATATAATTTGATTTCATATTCATATATTCAGTTTTTTACACGTATTTAAAAAAAAAACAAACAAACAAAAAACCTTATCGAATTATCAAGCGAATACTTTTTTTACAGCCTGCTGTATGCGTTCACTTTGAAGATATTTAAATAAAACTTTTCAAAGTGTTGTAGACGTTCAATTTGCGATGTATTTTGAATCTTTTTAAATAAAACGCTTTACTTAAACTTTGTTTTTTAGGAAATATATTTTGACAAATTGGGGTGAGACTCTTTTAGAAATGCCTTTACTCATATCGTGTGAGCCACAAAATTTTGTTTCAGAGTTGGCCGTGAGATAAATGAGGTGTGTCGCATATTATTACGTCATGAGACTATTGAATTAGATTTCTATGTTTCTCTCTCTCAGGCATGGCCAACTCAGCGACAAAACTCTGTGGCTCACACCTTATAACGCGCGATTAAATAAATGAATATTATTATTATTATTAGGATTTTACTGTCAAACTTTTGGTATATATTTTGCCAGATTGAGGTGAGATTCTGTAGAACTGTAATGTAATGTAGATTAGGATTTTACTGTCGTCGTCGTGTGTGTCGCATCACTCAATAAATTCTTAGTCTCGTTGGAAGCAGTCGCGTTGACGTCGGCGTCGCGTTGCGTTGCCGCACTAAATTTACATTTTGTTGTGACGTGAACGCAAATTGGACAGGAATTTGGCAGCTAATCAATACACCCAGAATTTATCCATTAGAAGTAATGCGCATTTACATATTCAGGTAACAAAAAAAAATGTATAATTTATGTTCGCGCCACGATAAGTGGGGATGTGGGTTTTTGAATAATATACAGTTTGGCATTGATTAAGAGGATCAAGGTTGGAGAAATTTAAATAGCAGAAAGGTTTTGTCATATTGCTTACATAACGTAGTTTTTTCGCATCTTATTAAATAATATAAACGATATTAAATCGTTTTTGATTGAGAAAGTTGTCCATTTTTCGGCCGAATCATTTTCTCCACAGGTGACGTCCAATCAAATGATAGCGGTTTCATTGCGCAACAGTTTAGTTGTTACTATGGTTACGATTCGTTTTTTGTCAGCGAACTGCCGCAATTACCAAATAGAAAAATTATTCGTTATAATTTAATACAAACAGAAAACTCTTTAGGTAATTATTTAATATGATGCGAAAAAGTATAGTATTAAACTCGTGAACAAGTTAGCCAACTTTCTCACTCGTTTAATAATATACTATTATAAAATCAAAACAGTCTAACAAACTTGGCCAGGGTCTAAATTTGGACAATTCGCTATTGGGATGCAATCAATTCTGCTGTATTGTTAACAAATAAACAAAGACACAAGCCTACACGACTGAAGAATATCTCGTGATCGATGGCCAGTTAAGCAGAGAGCCTAACAAACATCACTATTACTACAACTAATAAAAATCGCAGAAATCGGAACCTCGTGATCGTTGGCCAGTTAATCAAAAAACCCAACAAACACTACTGCTAATAAAAACCCACATATTACATCGCAGAAATCCGTGAAATTGCGAGGAATTATTTTATATTTGAGATTGTGGATCTTCGTTGGTTATTTGCGAGTAGGATATTTAAGGGCAGGGAATTCGTACGCTTCTTGAAACTTCATATTGTTCTCCTAAAGTTGATCTTGTAAACAGTTAAGAAACCAAAAATTATAAATAAAATTAAATTGTTTACGTCTTGAACTATGTTTTATTGTAAAAAAAAAACAAATTCTTATTTTTTTTGTCATTAATTAGCGTAAAATTGTTTTATAGTAACTTATTTTGAGTTTAATGCGTAGATAATTCAATTTAAAGTGACCATACTAAAACTCATCATTATTGATTGCCAATTACTCAACTTCAATAAGAAGTTAGATTTCCTAAAATTGCTTAAAAGTTAAGTATGCGCGCGACGAAATTTAGTTCAACGCATTCCTCACGAGTAGCGCTCATCCCCTTCTCTCCAATCAGGTGGATGCTGATAACGATAATATATTCAAGGGGGCGTGATTATAGTTCTCGCCTTTGTGTGAGCAAAAAAAATTGAAAGGGTAGATACGTGATGTTTCCGAGCTCGCCTCCAGTTTTGTTCTCTCTTTAATGACTTCTCATAATCGCTCGTCACATCTGAATATCGTGATCTTAAGTTTAACTTGCCGTTCGCTTGGTTTTTTTTTATGGGTTCGGCTGTTTGATTAAATGTTTTTGGCGTTGGGGTGCGATACTTCATATCTGAATCAGAAACTCTAAGAAACAAAATTGTCGAATTGACAGTTTTAAATGAAGACCACCATTATATACTGAAGGAAAAAAAATGAAACACTTGAAATTCGTGAAATTTCGACCATTTTCAAACCGCCATTACTCGGCGTATTTTCAATCGATTTTGATGAATCTTCTTTAAAGTTATGCATGCGAAATTAAGCGTAACCTCTTCCGCACCCTCTAGAGCCGCTGTGAAAAAAAAAGTTTTTTTTGGAAACCATGTCCAACTTTGACGATGTCTACGGAGTTGGAAAAATTTTGTCGATTCGATCCACCATAAAGGCATTAAAATTTGATCAATTCCCTATGCAGGACTCGAAGAACGAAGTTGCTACAACGATCTGGCATCAAGTTATGGGTGTTTGAAAAAAAAAGTGCATTTTGAGATTTTTCGCACATAACTCAGTGACTTTTCAACCAAATTTGATGATTCTTTCGGGAAAAAAATCCCATTTTGGCTCTACTTTACGGGAGTGAACTCAGATTGTAATGATCCTTTAACCCCCGAACAAAAAACAACACGTTTTTGCGCAAAAAACGTCCAACTTTGGCAACGTGTACCGAGTTGGAAAACATGTGTCGGCTCGATCTGATAAAAGGGCATTGGAAATGTATTCAAATACTTGCGCAAGACTCAACATACGAAATTCCTACGACGATTATGGCATAAAGTTATGGCTGTTTGAAAAAAGCGGATTTTGTGGTTTTTTGACTCATAAGTTTTTCGACGAAATTGTTTTCGTTTTCACGAATGGAATTTTATTTGCATGTTCTTTAAGGTATGCACGAAAATTCATTGTTTGCGCGAAATCATGAATATAGCATTTTTTTACCTTGGAACTCCATTAACAAAAAATGGTGATGTGGCCATCATATTACTTTCTCCGACTTGATGGTATCATTTATATTTACGCTTTCATGGGTTTATTTTCAATTGAAAACATATTTTAAATGTACATCGAGCGTTGCGTAAACTCGGATGAAACTGACGTTTAAAACGTCAAAATTATGAAACATGGAAAAATTATACTTCAAATTGAAAAACTCGGTTTACTCAGAAACTAACGAGATTTTTAAAAAACTTATTCTTTAGAAGTTGTTCATTTTGGCATTCTCTACAATTATTATTCACATAAATTTGCTGTAACTGTTATCGTTTCATAATTATAAAACAAAAATTAAAAAAAAATTAATAAATTTTTTTCTCGAATAGCAATGATTTTATGAAAAATATTTTCAAGCGAAAGATGTTCATTTCTTTGTTGTCTTCAAAGTTTGTTTAAATGTTTTTGTGATATTTCTCATATTTAACAAAATATTGGCAAAAAACAAAAAACAGTTAAGGTAAACACCCACTTCCGGTGTACGAAATTTTACCAAAAGCTTTTCAGTTCTTCAGATTATCAAATAAGACGTATGTTCAAAGTTTCATATCAATTGCTTTATTAGTTTTTGAGATACAGCGCGCACAGACACACAGACACAATTTTTTTTTCCAGAAATTGTTGAAATGGCATCTAGATACGGATATTTCCGTAAAAAAAATTTTTGAAAAAAAATCACGATCACAATACTTTCTCGTACTTCGAAACGGAGAAAGTAAAAACTTTATTTTAGGTCAAAAAAGGCTCACTTTAACGATCTCTGTAGGGTCGGAAAAAATGTAGGCCTAACTCACCACCATTCGTCCATTTTTCCATTCGTCCAATAAAAATAAACAAATTACACTGATGGAAAAAAATGAGATTTTGAAACTTGAGATTTGTAAAAATTTAGGTAATTTTCAAATAACCATAACTCGGCTTCTATCCAACCGATTTCGACGAACTTTTGAGAAATAAAAAGCAAAATGTCAAATTTATCTCCCACTCAAAGAGAGGGCTCTACGCCCCTCCAAACGAAAAAATTAAAAGACCCCAAAATGCCCTTTTTCGCATGCATGACTAAAGAAGACACTTCAAAGTTTTTTGCCCATAAAGATTCATCAAAATCGATTGAAAATACGTTGAGTTATTATTCACGAATTTCAAGTGTTTCATTTTTTTCCACCCCAGTGTATAATAATTATTGATCGCACGTTATTTCTGGGTAATTTCTCATTGCTATTTCAGTAAGACTTATTTTTATAGATATTCACGGTATATACAACTTGAATCGCAGTTGCAAATAAATTGAATATTTCATTAATTTGCTTGAACGAATTTAATTGGCAATTATATCTATTTTCTGAATTTCAACGAATTAATTATTAACTGTATTCGAATAAATTTATCATCATGCAGCTTTTGCATTTAATTAAATAAACATCAATTTTAACAATAAATTTTTATTTGATTAATTAAAACACTAGTTTCGACCTTAGGTCATTCTCAAGGAGATATGTATATGACCTAAGGTCGAAACTAGTCGGAGAGAAAAATAAAATCAGTGAAACAAAACCAAGTGTTTTAATTAATCAAATTATATAATTATGCTTCACAACGGGTTAAGTGAGAAATTAATTAATCATATAATAAATTTTTATTTTCGAACGCATTGGAATTTTGAATTCAGTTGGCGGATTTATTATTGTTAATTGCAATTGCACCGTTGAAACGTAAACGACACTTAAATAAATGTTTAAAGTAAACTAGTTTGAATGTAAATATTATATTCCACCGACGTTTCGTATAAATAGATTTTTCCACTGCACATATACATATTAACATCGCGCTGTCACGAAATGCACAATTTTGCGTGATTCGATCGTATTCCGGGAACCGTACATATTTACCCCGAAAGGAAATAATAATGCCCATCTATTATCTTCCCACGAGGAATGCCTGAATATGAATTTCATGGTCGTGCTAGAACACGGCGAAAAGTTCGTCCTGAAAATCAATAGTCGGCTCAGAAAATGTCAGTGAGTCACAAAAATGCAGTTCTTTCATTGGTAGGAGGAATACTTATGTAACATATGCAACCGATGATGCAATGTGTAAAATTTGTGTATTGCCATATACAGGGTGCCCGTTTTTCGAGCGGCACCATGGGGATTTCAGTTGTCTTAAGAGATACGAGGTTGGTTAATTATAACCTTGATTAATAATCTATTGAGAAATTTGAGTTCTCAAAAAATCGCAAAAAAATAAAAAAATTCAATTTTCATTTTTAATGTTTTATTTGAAAATTATTACCATTACGTATTTTTCACTAAGACATTATTAGAGCAGTTTTTAATGGAGGATCTAAATATGTTATTAGATTTATTGTAGCTTTCGAGATGGCGGAGAAACAATAGACAACTTTTGTTTTTCTTATAGACGCCATATTGGATTTTTACATTTTCTAATGCAAGATTTTTTTCTGTTTACGATGATATATCACACATGATGTTTTAATTTTAAATTTGAGCCAAAATTCTCATGTTCTCCCTGCGAAATCCGGGCACCCTGTATAAGATTGACGGATGTAATAGAAAACTGAATTGTTGATGATAAGAATCTGGCAATACGTTTATTCGACCATTCGTATTTTAAGACAAACAAATACGAGGAGTAATAATTTTACGTATGGGGAGAGTTCAAGGAACCCAAATATTTACAGGAAAATTTTCGAGCAAGTTACGAAGCCGACAATGCAAATAAACTTGGATGAGGAACTCGAGTAAATAATCAACTAACGCAGGAATGCACTTCTGCACGAAATTGGTAAAACGGGCTGAATTTAGTTCATTTAATTACTTTACTTGCACGCAATGTTTCAGATTTCTTTTAATTTGCGGGTTCCCTTGTAATTGTTGATCGCACAGTGTAACATATAACTCTCAACGATGTATCATTGTTTATGTTACAAAGAAGTTACAATAAGATCGCACACTTGTACCAACACCGGCCAACTTGTATGTCATGACAAATTCGAATTAGAAAAAAAAAATAAGTAGAATAAGGAGATTGTACTGCCAGTTTTGTTTATATGCAATTTTATTTTCGGACTAGTTTCGGTATTTTTATACCATCTTCAGCGAAAACCACAAGTAAAAATTTACATGAATACATCACTAGATAAAAAATATTATTACATAATCCACTTCTCCGGTTAACTAGTTCTTCGATAAGTCTGTTTTCCATGACACGTTTGAAACATATATTTTTTTTTAATTTTCATTGCAGAATCCACTTCCTTGGTCAGTTTGCCCAAAAATCAACGGAACGGACGTGGATGAGTGCGCGAAATCTTCAGAAACCGCCTACTTCTGGTACAGGACGACACTGGATGCTGCACCTTCTATCGATAATCCGGGTGCGCCTCGGTGGTGGATCGTGATGTGTCTTCTGCTGTCTTGGTGCATCGTGTTCTTCATTGTTATGAAAGGAATTCAAAGCTCAGGAAAGGTACGTTATCACGACGAATTAATATTAACCCTTTGCACTCGTATTTATATTTGAGACCACAATGGTAAAATGTATTTTGGCGACTATAAGTGCAAAGGGTTAAATACGGGTGGTTTGGTGATGCAGTGGGCAAGAGCGCGAGGACTTGTCGTGTGGGTTCGATTCCTCGCCTGGGTGTAATATTTTTATGATCAAAAAATATTCGCTCCGGTCGTGGACGCTCTATCATAATTAATTTATTCGTTTAATCACGCAATTTTAAATAGATATACCCCTGGATCGCCCGGTATATATTCCAAACAGCCTTGAGACACGTATCCGAGACAAGAAAATATCAAATATAATTTAAAATGACATATGTATAAACACTGAATAAAACACTTACTATAAATAAACATAGTAAGTGTTTTATTCAGTGTTTCTATAATGAATTACCACGTAGTAACGGTCGCAACCATTACCATGACGACATATGTATATTTATGAATATCTGAAGATTTCACAAAAAATTTGATTTAAGACTATAAAGCAAATTTATTAAAATTATTTTCTGGCTAATGCCACGGCCACCATTCATTTACACAATTGATAACGTATGTGCTATAAATAGTTGCAAATTCGAGGCAAAAAAAATGGTGATGTGGCCATCATGTTACTTTCTCCGACTTTATATTTACGTTTTCATGGGTTTACTTTCAATTGAAATCATATTTTAAATGTACATCGAGCGTTGCGTAAACTCGGATGAAACTGACATTTAAAACGTCAAAATCATGAAAGATGGAAAAATTATACTTTAAATTCAAAAACTCGGTTTACTCAAAAACTAACGAGATTTCGAAAAAAACTTATTCTTTAGAAGTTGTTCATTTTGGCATTCTGTACAATTATTATTAATATAACATTTCTGTAACTATTATCGTTTTATAATTATAAACCAAAAATTAAAAAAATAATAATAAATTTTTTGATGATTTTATGAAAAATGTTTTCAAGCAAAAGATGGTCATTTCTTTGTTGTCTTTAAAGTTTGTTTGAATGTTTTTGTGATATTTTTCATATTTAAGAAAATATTGGTAAAAAACAAAAAACAGTTAAGGTAAACGCCCACTTCCGGTGTACGAAATTTTACCAAATGCTTTTCAGTTCTTCAGATTATCAAATAAGATGGATGTTCAAAGTTTCATATCAATGTCTTTATTAGTTTTTGAGATACAGCGCACACAGACAGACACACACACAGACACACATTTTTTTTCCAGAAATTGTTGAAATGGCATCTAGGGACCCCAAAACGGATATTTCCGTAAAAAAAAAATTTGAAAAAAAAATCACGATCACAATACTTTCTCGTACTTCGTAACGGAGAAAGTAAAAAATATAATTTAAAGCGAAAAATATTCATTAAAATCTGGAAACTTTTCTTTTGATCGGAGTTTCGTGGCTAATGCCACGACAACCAACATTGATAACGTATGTATTACAAATAGTTTTCGCCATCAAATTAACACGAATTTTTCAAATTAAAAATGAAAAAATTTAATCCAAACACTCAAATCATTGGCTATCTGTAGACAGAAGAAAACCTCAGAATAATTAAATAAATAATATTTCATTTTTACTGACTTGACGAATTTTATATTTATATGTATGTAATTGAACATTTATTTTATACAATATGTATGTATCTATGTAAATAATAAAGTATCTATCTATCTATCTTTCTAATTAATTTTTGTTTTATTTACAGGTTGTGTACTTTACGTCAATGTTCCCGTACCTGGTGTTGACCATTTTCTTCATCAGAGGAATAACTCTGAAAGGTGCCAGCGCTGGATTGGCACATATGTACACGCCAAAGGTTGGTATATATTATAAGATTTTTGTGTGAAAAAAAAACAAACTTCAAGAATATTAAAATAGTAAAATTGTTGTCAACGCCATCTAGTAGCAGATATAATCTGGATCAATTCTTTTGCCTCAATTTTGTATGAATCAAACAGATACATAGTAAAACGGCTGTCAGCGCCATCTAGAAGCCCATAATACCAAGCATACAGGGTGTTGACTTGGCGAACGCAACAACAAGAAATGCATGTTAATTTTGAAGTGTTCCAATATTGGCTCCCCTATTTATTTTAGAGACAAAATGTTTTTAACTTTTTTGTAGAGTGAAAAATTCTGATCATTATTAATGTTCATACTTACTTAACACTTTACGTTTCTCTAAGTTGAAATAATTTGCCATTTTCAGCCCCAAAACTCTAATAAACTATTAACTAATTAACTATAAACTCAATAATAATTTTAAAAATTCGCCCATAAAAACAATAATTCAGGTTAAAAAATCTAAAATTTGGTTAAAAAAACTCGAAAATACCGGCCAAAGGTTTGCACACAAAAATCAACAATTCACGTTAAAAATCTAAGTATTGACCAATCAAAAATTCGGTCATTAAAATTTATAATCAAGGTAAAAAAAAACTAAGAATATAGGCAAAATTTAGACCAAAAATCGTAAACTCTCGGCAAAAATATAAAATGCAGACCAGAAAAAAAAAAAATTCGAAAATTTTGGTTTATAGGTCAAAAACTCTAAAATTTGGAACAAAGACATGAGAAACACAGACCAAACATCTGAAATATAAACAAACAATCAAATATCCTGATGTAAAAAATGCTAAAAAATTGAAACTTTATCCCAAAATAAGTTGCCGAAACTCAAAACTCGAAAGTAATTAAAAAAATTCGCACATAAAAACAATAACGTAGGTTAAAAAATCTAAAATGAAGGACAAACAATCAAAAATGTAGTACAAAAAATCCGAAAATACCCTTATTAACAATAGTGTAGACCAATCAAAAATTCGCTCATTAAAATTAATAATTAAGATAAAAATCTAAAAATGAAAAATGTAGAAAATTTTAACAAACTATTAAAAAAAAATTGACCAAAATCAAAAACTCTAAAAGTTAGAACAAATAAAGAAATTAAAAATGCAGACCAAACATCTAAACTATAATAAAAATAAAAATAAAATTTTTTGGTCCAAAAAAATAAAAATATGAAAAATCAAGCAAAAGAAAAATAATTTGCCATTTTCAGTCTTAAAAATAACTCTGGCTCAAAATAAATTGCCAACCAAAAACGCGAAAATTTTTAAAAAAAGATAAAGGACAAAAAAAATTCAAAACTCAAAAATACCGCCAAAATAATCAAGAAATATATTATAAAAATAATGACATGCCATGGAATTACGTTTTATTTGACTTGTGTAAAAATTGTAATTGTAATTTCCAGCACAAATAAATTATTATTATTATTATTATTGGAATTGAAACAACAATTACGGATATCAAGATGGCGCAATATATAGCTGTCATTTCAAGTAACTGTTTTCGAAATGGTGGGGGGGGGGGTCGTCTTTTGTCACTTTGACCCTCTTTTGCATTTGTAATTTTAAATAATTGTTATAATGATAATGTTTATTAAAACATGCTCTTTTACAAAAAAAAAAAATCATCCACTGTTTAACTTCTAGAATACAATTTATCTCGAGGATAGACATACGGAGCAAAAACTGGAGTTTCCACAAAAATACCATATCCTTTAAAAGCGTTTAATTGTCCTTTATCGACAAATGCAAATATTGCGAAATAAATCGTAAAACAAAAACAATGTATAACATGCTTCTTCCGACGGGGATCGAACCAGCAACCTCCAGTTTGCCAGTTTGTGGCGCTGCCATTTTCGCCACAGATTTTATTTCATTTTTTTTTATTGACGTCGGCAACTAGGCCATCTGCCACAACCGTTTCCTTGTGGGTCTCTATTATTGCAAGTATAACGATTTAAAATTACTCTGATTTTTTGTTTTTTTTTTCTTTTTCAGGCGGAAAAACTACTGGAGCCGACGGTCTGGCTGGAGGCGGCCACGCAAGTGTTTTATTCCTTCGGCTTGGCGTTCGGATCGCTCATAGCCTTCGGTTCTTACAATCAGCCGAAGAACAACTGTGTTAGAGACGTGATTTTAGTGTCGGTGTGTAACGCCATCACTGCCATTTACGCTAGTGTCGTCATATTCTCGATTCTTGGATTCAAGGCGATGTCCAACGTCGATAAATGCATTGACGCGTAAGTAATTTCCAATAAAAAAAAAAATTGTAAAATAAGATGAGGGCGTTGGACCTTAGCATAAGTTACCTTAGCAAGAGCGTAAGCAATCTCCAATAAAATAAGAAGAAGGCCTTGGACCTTAACATAAGTTACCATAGCAAAAGCGTAAGTGATTTCCAATCAAATAATATGAAGGCTTTGGATCCTAACATAAGTTACCATCGCCAAGAGTACGAAGCAGGTGGATACGCTGTATCTCATTTATATTCAGGAGAGCAGCGTTCTACTCTCCGTCGTAATATTTTTATTGGAGGCAGTTTTAAGCATGTTTCATATATGGAATGAATTTTTTTTTTGCAGAATATTATTTTATAATATAACCTGTTTTATTCAAATTTATGAATTACTGGCCAAAATACCACTATCTAGCTTTATGAGGTATAACCTAGTGTATTATTATTCTTATTTATTTTTTTTTATTTTAAATTTTTCAGAAAATATAGCTTTTGTAAATATTCATATATTGAATAAAATAAATACTTTCTAGGCTGCACTCTTAATTCCACTGGTATTTCAGAGGCTTATTAAAATTAAAGCACTTGCAGAAATAAACATGTGCTTTAATTGAAGTAAAAAAATACCAAACTTCTTGCAAATAAATAAAATTCGAAGAGAAATACGATGCTCTTTGTCATCTACAATTTAAAAATCTTGATTGGCTTATTGTAGTCTCTTCAATACCCTTAATAATAATTTAATTTATTTCAAAAAATAGTGCGAATACAAACATAAATACATATATACTTCGATCAATGAATAGTTGCGTGCACGTCATAAATAGCTGAACGTAGCTCCGACAACGTTTTCATGCGTTCACTCTCTCTAAGATAAGTTGAATTAGACGCAATCATATGTTTACGTATGTCGTCAAGGCGATGAAACTCAGTTTTCGGTAATGACGCACACGCAAAGATCCGTTGATCAAACTATACCTACAATACACAGTTGACCACGTCCAATACAGCAAACAGTAGCAAAAATTATAGGAATTTTCACCAGTGAATAGAGTTCTCTTTGAAATAAGTAATCTTTAAGATATCTTTTAAATGAATTTAAATTGACTTTTACCTGAAGTCCTCTAGGAAGTTGATTTAAAAAATTGACTGCAGTATGGTACGGGGATTTTTCGTAAATTACTAATTTAAGTATTGGTAGATCATATAGATGTGTATTCCTTGTAAGTTAAGAATATTTTTTAGAACAATCTTTAAACACAAAATAATAAATAAGTACTTCACATACTAATAAGCTGTAGAAAGTAAATAAATATATTAAAGTAAATTGTGGAAGACAAAAAGCTTCGTATTTCACACTTTTTAAGTGCTTTAATGGCAATAGCCCTTTCATATACTAAATAACGACTGCTAGATATGAAATGGGAAAATAAAATAATGTATTTTGAATTTCAGAAACAAAGTCAAATTAATCATGCACAGCATGCTGTCGAACTCATCGGACGAGGCAGCTTATGAGAAAGTACTCGGCAATCTAACGAGCGACGACAAACTCAATTTCGGACTTCAAACTTGTTCCCTGGCGCAACAACTGGACGAGGTGAGTTTCAGAAGTACAAAATCGATTTTTCAGAATTTGAACGGCTGTAGCGGCCGAACGAAGAATCCAATTTGAACGCGGATTGCAAATCTGTGTTCCTCGTGTGTCAATTTGTCGGATTTGATTAAAAGGATTTGATTAAAATTGGCGATTCTTTATTTTTGACGAAAACCCGAAATTCTATCCAACTTTTTAGCAAAAATTGCATTAAAAACGATTTCCTAAAGAAACCACTGGTTGGATCCTGGGTTTCTTGACGTCACTCGAAAGATCGCTTCAAGACGCTTCAGAAAATCTCCTTTCGCAGAAACAAATGTCAATTTTAAGGCCGTGACGCGTCAGCAAAAAAACTCGAAAATGGAAAAAATCGAAAAAATCAACTTTCTTTAAAATCATCGTAGACGCTAGTGTTTTACATTGTTTTTCATCAGAAGAACGAGATAAAACGATTGGCGTTAAAAAATTTCATCCAGAATAAATTGCAAAAAAGTTAGCTAGTCACCATGAAAAAAGTCGATTTTTTTCAAACTTTGAACGGCTGTAGCGGCCGAACGAAGAATCCAATTTGAACGCGGATTGCAAATCTGTGTTCCTCGTGTGTCAATTAGTCGGATTTCATTAAATTTGGGGATTTTTAAATTTTGACGAAAACCCGAAAATCTATCCAAGGGTCCCCCCTTCTTACTTTTTCCCAAAAATTGCACTAAAAATGATTTCCTGGCGAAACCACTGGTTGGATCCGGGGTTTCTTGACGTCACTTGAAAGATCGCTTCAAGACGCTTCAGAAAATGTGCTTTCGCAGAATCAAATGTCAATTTTAAGGCCGTGACGCGTCAGCAAAAAAACTCGAAAATGGAAAAAATCGAAAAAATCAACTTTCTTTAAAATCATCGTAGACGCTAGTGTTTTACATTGTTTTTCATCAGAAGAACGAGATAAAACGATTGGCGTTAAAAAATTTCATCCAGAATAAATTGCAAAAAAGTTAGCTAGTCACCATGAAAAAAGTCGATTTTTTTCAAACTTTGAACGGCTGTAGCGGCCGAACGAAGAATCCAATTTGAACGCGGATTGCAAATCTGTGTTCCTCGTGTGTCAATTAGTCGGATTTCATTAAAATTGGGGATTTTTAAATTTTGACGAAAACCCGAAAATCTATCCAAGGGTCCCCCCTTCTTACTTTTTCCCAAAAATTGCACTAAAAATGATTTCCTGGCGAAACCACTGGTTGGATCCTGGGTTTCTTGATGTCACTCGAAAGATCGCTTCAAGACGCTTCAGAAAATGTCCTTTCGCAAAAACAAATGCTAATTTTAAGGCCGTGACGCGTCAGCAAAAAAACTCGAAAATGGAAAAAATCGAAAAAATCAACTTTCTTTAAAATCATAGTAGACGCTTGTGTTTTACATTGTTTTTCATCAGAAGAACAAGATAAAACGATTGGCATTAAAAAATTTCATCCAGAGAAAATTGCAAAAAAGTTAGCTAGTAACCATGAAAAAAGTCGATTTTTTCAAACTTTGAACGGCTGTAGCGGCCGAACGAAGAATCCAATTTGAACGCGGATTGCAAATCTGTGTACCTCGTGTGTCAATTAGTCGGATTTCATTAAAATTGGGGATTTTTAAATTTTGACGAAAACCCGAAAATCTATCCAAGGGTCCCCCCTTCTTACTTTTTCCCAAAAATTGCACTAAAAATGATTTCCTGGCGAAACCACTGGTTGGATCCTGGGTTTCTTGATGTCACTCGAAAGATCGCTTCAAGACGCTTCAGAAAATGTCCTTTCGCAAAAACAAATGCTAATTTTAAGGCCGTGACGCGTCAGCAAAAAAACTCGAAAATGGAAAAAATCGAAAAAATCAACTTTCTTTAAAATCATCGTAGACGCTTGTGTTTTACATTGTTTTTCATCAGAAGAACGAGATAAAACGATTGGCGTTAAAAAATTTCATCCAGAGAAAATTGCAAAAAAGTTAGCTAGTCACCATGAAAAAAGTCGATTTTTTCAAACTTTGAACGGCTGTAGCGGCCGAACGAAGAATCCAATTTAATTGCGGATTGCAAATCTGTGTTCCTCGAGTGTCAATTAGTCGGATTTCATTAAAATTGGGAATTTTTAAATTTTGACGAAAACCCGAAATTCTATCCAAGGGTCCCCCCTTCTTACTTTTTCCCAAAAATTGCACTAAAAATGATTTCCTGGCGAAACCACTGGTTGGATCCTGGGTTTCTTGATGTCACTCGAAAGATCGCTTCAAGACGCTTCAGAAAATGTCCTTTCGCAAAAACAAATGCTAATTTTAAGGCCGTGACGCGTCAGCAAAAAAACTCGAAAATGGAAAAAATCGAAAAAATCAACTTTCTTTAAAATCATAGTAGACGCTTGTGTTTTACATTGTTTTTCATCAGAAGAACAAGATAAAACGATTGGCATTAAAAAATTTCATCCAGAGAAAATTGCAAAAAAGTTAGCTAGTAACCATGAAAAAAGTCGATTTTTTCAAACTTTGAACGGCTGTAGCGGCCGAACGAAGAATCCAATTTGAACGCGGATTGCAAATCTGTGTTCCTCGTGTGTCAATTAGTCGGATTTCATTAAAATTGGGGATTTTTAAATTTTGACGAAAACCCGAAAATCTATCCAAGGGTCCCCCCTTCTTACTTTTTCCCAAAAATTGCACTAAAAATGATTTCCTGGCGAAACCACTGGTTGGATCCTAGGTTTCTTGATGTCACTCGAAAGATCGCTTCAAGACGCTTCAGAAAATGTCCTTTCGCAAAAACAAATGCTAATTTTAAGGCCGTGACGCGTCAGCAAAAAAACTCGAAAATGGAAAAAATCGAAAAAATCAACTTTCTTTAAAATCATAGTAGACGCTTGTGTTTTACATTGTTTTTCATCAGAAGAACAAGATAAAACGATTGGCATTAAAAAATTTCATCCAGAGAAAATTGCAAAAAAGTTAGCTAGTAACCATGAAAAAAGTCGATTTTTTCAAACTTTGAACGGCTGTAGCGGCCGAACGAAGAATCCAATTTGAACGCGGATTGCAAATCTGTGTTCCTCGTGTGTCAATTAGTCGGATTTCATTAAAATTGGGGATTTTTAAATTTTGACGAAAACCCGAAAATCTATCCAAGGGTCCCCCCTTCTTACTTTTTCCCAAAAATTGCACTAAAAATGATTTCCTGGCGAAACCACTGGTTGGATCCTGGGTTTCTTGATGTCACTCGAAAGATCGCTTCAAGACGCTTCAGAAAATGGCCTTTCGCAAAAACAAATGCTAATTTTAAGGCCGTGACGCGTCAGCAAAAAAACTCGAAAATGGAAAAAATCGAAAAAATCAACTTTCTTTAAAATCATAGTAGACGCTTGTGTTTTACATTGTTTTTCATCAGAAGAACAAGATAAAACGATTGGCATTAAAAAATTTCATCCAGAGAAAATTGCAAAAAAGTTAGCTAGTAACCATGAAAAAAGTCGATTTTTTCAAACTTTGAACGGCTGTAGCGGCCGAACGAAGAATCCAATTTGAACGCGGATTGCAAATCTGTGTTCCTCGTGTGTCAATTAGTCGGATTTCATTAAAATTGGGGATTTTTAAATTTTGACGAAAACCCGAAAATCTATCCAAGGGTCCCCCCTTCTTACTTTTTCCCAAAAATTGCACTAAAAATGATTTCCTGGCGAAACCACTGGTTGGATCCTGGGTTTCTTGATGTCACTCGAAAGATCGCTTCAAGACGCTTCAGAAAATGTCCTTTCGCAAAAACAAATGCTAATTTTAAGGCCGTGACGCGTCAGCAAAAAAACTCGAAAATGGAAAAAATCGAAAAAATCAACTTTCTTTAAAATCATAGTAGACGCTTGTGTTTTACATTGTTTTTCATCAGAAGAACAAGATAAAACGATTGGCATTAAAAAATTTCATCCAGAGAAAATTGCAAAAAAGTTAGCTAGTAACCATGAAAAAAGTCGATTTTTTCAAACTTTGAACGGCTGTAGCGGCCGAACGAAGAATCCAATTTGAACGCGGATTGCAAATCTGTGTTCCTCGTGTGTCAATTAGTCGGATTTCATTAAAATTGGGGATTTTTAAATTTTGACGAAAACCCGAAAATCTATCCAAGGGTCCCCCCTTCTTACTTTTTCCCAAAAATTGCACTAAAAATGATTTCCTGGCGAAACCACTGGTTGGATCCTGGGTTTCTTGATGTCACTCGAAAGATCGCTTCAAGACGCTTCAGAAAATGTCCTTTCGCAAAAACAAATGCTAATTTTAAGGCCGTGACGCGTCAGCAAAAAAACTCGAAAATGGAAAAAATCGAAAAAATCAACTTTCTTTAAAATCATAGTAGACGCTTGTGTTTTACATTGTTTTTCATCAGAAGAACGAGATAAAACGATTGGCGTTAAAAAATTTCATCCAGAGAAAATTGCAAAAAAGTTAGCTAGTCACCATGAAAAAAGTCGATTTTTTCAAACTTTGAACGGCTGTAGCGGCCGAACGAAGAATCCAATTTGAACGCGGATTGCAAATCTGTGTTCCTCGTGTGTCAATTAGTCGGATTTCATTAAAATTGGGGATTTTTAAATTTTGACGAAAACCCGAAAATCTATCCAAGGGTCCCCCCTTCTTACTTTTTCCCAAAAATTGCACTAAAAATGATTTCCTGGCGAAACCACTGGTTGGATCCGGGGTTTCTTGACGTCACTTGAAAGATCGCTTCAAGACGCTTCAGAAAATGTGCTTTCGCAGAATCAAATGTCAATTTTAAGGCCGTGACGCGTCAGCAAAAAAACTCGAAAATGGAAAAAATCGAAAAAATCAACTTTCTTTAAAATCATAGTAGACGCTTGTGTTTTACATTGTTTTTCATCAGAAGAACGAGATAAAACGATTGGCGTTAAAAAATTTCATCCAGAGAAAATTGCAAAAAAGTTAGCTAGTCACCATGAAAAAAGTCGATTTTTTCAAACTTTGAACGGCTGTAGCGGCCGAACGAAGAATCCAATTTGAACGCGGATTGCAAATCTGTGTTCCTCGTGTGTCAATTAGTCGGATTTCATTAAAATTGGGGATTTTTAAATTTTGACGAAAACCCGAAAATCTATCCAAGGGTCCCCCCTTCTTACTTTTTAACAAAAATTGCATTAAAAATGATTTCCTGAAGAAACCACAAGTTGGATCCGGGGTTTCTTGACGTCGTTCGAAAGATCGCTTCAAGACGCTTCAGAAAATGTACTTTCCCAGGAACAAATGTCAATTTGTAGTCCGTGACGCGTCAGCAAAGAAAACTCCAAAAAGGAAAAAATCGAAAAAATCAACTTTCTTAATAATCATCGTGGACCCTTATGTAATACCATTTTATTCATCGGAAGAACGAAATAAATCGATTGGCGTTAAAAAATTCATCCAGAAAAATTGCAAAAAGTTAGCAAGTCACCATGAACTTTAAAGAAAAGTCGATTTTTCCAGACTTTGAACGGCTGTAGCGGACGAGAAAAATCGCTAGCTAAAATTTCGGAACATTTGCGAACGTTACATTCTTAAATTCGCGTTTAAAACAAAACGACCGTGAATCTCTCTCTCTCTATCTCGAAGAGCACTTCACACGTTTATTAAGGATCTCACGCCCTAATAACTTCCTGCAAACTCGACGGATTCGCCACCCTTTATATACGGCGAAGAATGTCAAGGGTCGTAACTTTAATTTGAAATATCCATCAAACCGCCCGCGCACGCATGAAATTAAATCGAAAACTTTTGCTTCCAGGCGGCCGAAGGCACCGGCCTAGCGTTTATTGTCTTCACGCAGGCCATCGTCGAACTGCCCGGAGCTCCCTTCTGGGCCGTCATCTTCTTCATGATGCTGCTGTCCCTCGGTCTCGGATCGCAGATCGGCATCTTGGAGGGGATGCTCTGCACCATCTTCGATATTGAGATTTTCAAGAGGATCAAAAAGCAATACGTTACCGGTAAGAACAAATCAATTATGGATTAACACGTTCACAATTTACGTGCAGGGGCCGATCACGCACCAGGTGCGTGGTAGGTTCTTCGACATAAAACCTTACAGGCAAAATGTGTTAACTGCGTTAGTATCGATCTATTTCAGGTGTGGTGTGCATCATATGTTTCTTCGTCGGCTTGATCTTCACTACCGGCGCCGGTGAGTACTGGCTGAAGATGTTCGACTCGTTCGCGGCGACGATCGGTTTGGCGGTGGTGGCCTTGATGGAGATGGTTTCGGTGATTTATATCTACGGCCATGAGAAGTTCACGCAGGATATTCAAGACATGACAGGGTACAGGCCGGGCATATTCTGGCAGGTGACTTGGCGCTTCCTGGCGCCGATCATCATGACGGTCTTGCTAATCTCGTCCGTCGTATTTATGGTGCTCAAAAAACCCACGTATCAAGCTTGGGTCGCAGAAAAGGTAATTTCAAATCATCCATCCTGAAGTTTAATTATGATTAAATCTCAGTTTAATTTTTAACTAACGCATTACCCGAAAATACGAACAGATCGAATTCAGTGAGCAAACAATTTTAAAAGTCCGACGATAACTGACGTTTTATACGTCATAGAAAGTGCAACGCGTTGCTAGGAAATAACAACACGATGTATTCTCACGATTAACACCCACCCGGGTGCATTGCTATGCGTAACATGCACCGCGGTCTGTTACGCATCGTAATTCGAATTTTATTGGATCATCTCATCAACATTATTCGATTATTCGAGGGCAATTGTGCTTATGATTTTGCCGGCAATTATTAGCGCCAGGATCACGATTACTTGTTGCGGCGAAAATCAACACGACTGCGAAGTAAGTGAGGGAAATTGTCAATATTTTGCGTTTGTAGGGTGAAGTACTATCCCTGGAATACCCGGGATGGGTCATGGCGGTCGCAGTCACGATGATCTTCGCCGGAATCCTCCCGATTCCCATCGTGTTCCTCTTACGAAGATACCAATGCCTCAAGATGGACATCAACATCCACGAAGGTTCCATCAGGCGTATCGACACCACCGTGTCCACCAAAGAAATGATCACCGACGTCGATGTAAGTCCACCCGATTACTTCATTACGAAGAAACACACGCGTTTTCATAATTAATTAACATTCTAACGTAAAAAACAATAATTAGTTAATCCGCTAACCCATTGTAATTATTAATTTAATCCGGCTAGGAGCAATTAACAAGTCCGGACGGACCGTGTCTCACTGCTACCAACACACGCAAAAATAAATTCACTATCGGAGACTTTGAGGTCTAATGTAAGTACTGCTTGGTAGCGAGACGGTATTTTGGGTATTATTGGCACTACTAGTTGTTTGTTTTTCAATTGAGAAATTATTGCTATCAAGCAGTCAGTGCTTTGCGTGTCCAAAAAAAAGAAAAGATTTTGGATATTGCACGTTTTATTTGCATGCCGATTTTTTTAGGTGAGTATTTGCAAATCTGCGTTTGTGTGTGTGTATGTCTGCATTATCAGCATTTACCTCCAGATAAGAATTGTATGGCTTGATTGTATAGTTTATGGTGTGAGATTATATCAAGTTTGCAATTCCAATTAGATATGCATGTGTTAAAGTTTATATACTGTTTTTTAATGATTCGGCGTAATTTACTTTCAATTTTATGTACGCAGTAAATTTTTGGAAGTGTTTTTAACAAATATTAACGCTCAAAAACCCTTAACAATTTTTTTTTTTAATTTATCGAATAGAACATCAAAAAAATCCAATTCGGAGTAATTTAGTCAATTTTATGTATGCAATAAACTTTTAGAAGTATTTTTAACAAATATTAATGCTCAAAAACGATTGATTATGCCTTATAAGCCATTAAGAATTTTTTTTAAATTATCAAACAGAACATTAAATCGTAGCAAACTTTAAAAAAATCATAACTCCAATTCGGCGTAATTTACAATCAATTTTATGTTTGCAATTAATTTTTGGAAGTATTTTTAACAAATATTAACGCTTAACAATGCGCGATTATGTTTTATAAGCCCTTAAGATTTTTTTTTAAATTATCGAACAGTGCATTGAATCGGAGCTGGCATTTAAAAAAATCATGTTGCTTTCGGTTTAACTAGTTGGCTTGTAGGATGGAGCCCACCCACCACCTTCGAATTCAAATTAACTTTAATTACAAACTTTGTTTTTGAACAAAACAGAATTTTACAAATTGTCAATTTTCTTGATATTCTGAATCTTCGCTAGAAAAACCATTGTTTTCGGTTAAACTGATTGGATTGTAGGATCGAGCCTACCCACCGCCCTAAATTTTAATTACAAACTTTGTTTTTGATGGTTTTTATCAATATAATCATATAATCTAATAAATGAACATAGAAATTTTGGTGCATCTAAACGGAGTTAGACTTAAGTTGAAGTTAATACGAACGGTGGTGGGTGGGCCCTATCCTACTCTCCAATCCATTGATCACAAAACAGAGTTTTACAAATTGTAATTTTTTTTGATATTCTGAATGTTTGCTAAAAAAAACCATAATTTTCAGTTCAACTGGTTGAATTGTAGGATCGAGCCCACCTGCCATCCTCGGGTTCAAATAAACTTTAATAACAAACTTTGTTTATGATGATTTTTACCAATGCATATTATCTAATAAATGAACATACAAATTTTGGTGCATCTAAACCGAGTTAGACTTAAGTTAAAGTTTACACAAAGGGTGGTGGTGGGCCCTATCCTACTCTTCAATCCATTGATCACAAAACGGAGTTTTACAAATGATCAATTTTTTTTGATATTCTGAATTTTCGCTGGAAAAACCATTGTTTTTAGTTCAACTGATTGTACTGTAGGATAGGGACCACCCACCGCCCTTAAATTTAAATAAACTTCAATTACAAACTTTGTTTCTGATGTTTTTTTATCAATTGATGATTTCTAATAAATTAATAATGACATTTTGGTGACTCTAAACCGAGTTAAGCTTAAGTTAGAGTTAATACGAAGGGCGGTGGGTGGGCCCTATCCCACCCTCCAATCCATTGATCACAAAACAAAATTTTACAAATTGCCCATTTTTTTGATATTCTGAATCTTCACTAGAAAAAACCATTGTTTTCGGTTCAACTGGTTGGATTATGGGATCTAGCCCACCCACCACCCCTCGTTTTCACTGTAACTCAAACTCTAAACGCTGTTTTGTCGATATTTGTATTCATTTTTATAATACAGAACTTAAAAAAAAACACTGCAACAGTGCTAGCAGCTAAAGTTGAGTTAAAAAAAATAATGGTGGGTGGGCTCTATCTTATCATCTAACTCTTTGGTTTCGCTGATACTTGATACTCTGTTTGGATTCACCAAAATTTTATTGTCCACTTGTTAGAAAATACAGACCGATAAAAACCATCAAAAATAAAACAAAGTTTGTATTTAAAGTTTATTTGAATTCGAGAACGGTGGGTGGCTCCTATTCTAATTAATTGAACAACAGCTACAAAATGCTGTTTATTGTATTTTTACCAACCCCTCCATTCTTATAAACACACGCAAAAATATTGTTTTTTTTTTAAATTATTAACACATTGGCTGCCAACAAGTTTTTTGTAAAATGTCAAAAAAAGTTTATTTTTGTTTTTAAGTTTTATTTTATAAAATGAGTAAGAATATGCTTATTTAATTCATTATTGTGACTGACGGCGCTAAATAGTAAGTTTAAAGTAGATACCCACTGTCAGTCATAGGTGACTGACGCGGCCCCATCGGAATACTTCGGTGACTGACAAAGCGGTCAACGTGTTAATAGAACATAAACAAAATTTGTAATTAAAGTGATTATTCGAGTTTAAGGGTGGTGGGTGGGCCCTATCCCACAATCCAACCTGTTGCCCACGCGCAGGTATTTCCACCTATAAATAAGTAACATACGCAAAAATATTGATTTTTTTTTAAGTATTAACACATTGGCTGCCAACAAGTTTTTTGTAAAATGTCAAAAAAAGTTTTCTTTGTTTTTAAGTTTTATTTTATAAAATGAGTAAGAATATGCTTATTTAATTCATTTTTGTGACTGACGGCGCTAAATAGTAAGTTTAAAGTAGGTAGCCCCTGTCAGTCATCGGTGACTGACGCGGCCCCATCGGAATACTTCGGTGACTGACAAAGCGGTCAACGTGTTAATAGAACAAAAACAAAATTTGTAATTAAAGTGATTATTCGAGTTTAAGGGTGGTGGGTGGGCCCTATCCCACAATCCAACCTGTTGCCCACGCGCAGGTATTTCCACCTATAAATAAGTGAATCGCAAAAACATAAAGTGTTTCTTACTCTTGTGTTATTAATTAATTTTAACTTGTAAGCTCTTGTTTATCATCCGTAAATTGGAGGGTGGGATAGGGCCCACCCATCCGCCTCTCGTTCCACTTAAATTTAAACTACAAAATCGCGTTTTGTATACTTTAAAGTTTTCCAATTATTTGCCGAAGAAGTTTCTTTAATCCAACAGGATTTGTAGGTTAAAATAAAGTTGATACGGCGGGTGGTGGGTGGGCCCTATCCTACAATCCAACCTGTTGCCCACGCGCTGATATTTTCACTCATAAATAAGTGAATCGCAAAAACATAAATTAATTTCAACTTGTAAATTCTTCTTTATTATCCGTAAATTGGAAAGTGGGATAGGGCCCACCCACCCGGCCCTCGTTCCACTTAGATTTAAACTACAAAATCGCGTTTTGTAAACTTTTAACTTTTCTAATTATTTGCCAAAGAAGTTCCTTTAACCAGACACAATTTGTAGGTTAAAATAAAGTTGATACGGTGGGTGGTGGGTGGGCCCTATCCTACAATTCAACTTGTTGCCCACGCGCAAGTATTTCCTCCAATAAATAAGTGAATCACAAAAACATAAAGTCTTAAATGTTTTTATTACCATTGTGTATTACCTATCCTGCAATCCAATCCGTTGCTCACGTGTCCAGGTTTTTACTAATAAATAAGTTAGACAAGCAAGAATGGCAGTGAAGATCTTATTTTTTTTTAATTAACTTATTAATTGTTAGAAAATGGGCGCGTGAGCCATAGGTTGGATTGTAGGATAAGGCCCACCCACCACCCCCAACTCCAATCTTATTTCAACTACAAAATTACTTTCCATATTATTTATAAATTTTACAACTCTCCAATAAATTGTTAAAGAAATTTCTTCAACCGAACAGTTTTGTAGTTTGAAGTGACGTTGACACAAGGGGTGGTGGGTGTGCCCTATCCTACAATCCAGTCCATTGCTCACGTATCCAGATTTTTACTAATAAATAAGTTAAACAAGCAAGAAAGACAGTGAAGATCTTATTTGTTTTAATTAACTTATTAATTGTTGGAAACATGGGCGCGTGAGCCATAGATTGGATTATAGGATAGGGCCCACCCACCACCCCCGATTCCACTTTTATTTCAATTACAAAATCACGTTTCTTATTATTTTTAAACTTTACACCTTTCCAATAAATTATTAAAGAAATTTCTTCAACCAAACAGTTTTGTAGTTTGAAGTAACGTTGATACAAGGGGTGGTGGGTGGGCCCTATCCTACAATCCAATCCGTTGCTCACGCGTCCAGATTTTTACTAATAGAAAAGTTAAACAAGTAAGAAAGACAGTGAAGATCTTATTTTTTTTTAATTAACTTATTAATTGTTGGAAACAAGGGCGCGTGAGCCATAGGTTGAATTGTAGGATAGAACCCACCCACCACCCCCGATTCCACTTTTGTTTCAACTACAAAATCACGTTTCTTATTATTTTTAAACTTCACAACTCGTGAATAAATTATCAAAGAAATTTCTTTAACCGAACAGAGTTTTGTAGTTTAAAATAATGTTGAATCGAGGGGCGGCGGGTGGGCCCTATCCTACTATCCAATTCGTTGCTCACGCGTCTAAATTTTTACTAATAAATGAGTTAAACAAGTAAGAAAGACATTGAAGATGTAATTTTTTTTATTCACTTATTAATTGTTCGAAAAAAGGGCGCGTGAGCCACAGATTGGACTGTAAGATAGGGCCCACCCACCACCCTCAACTCCATTCTTATTTCAACTACAAAATTACGTTCTATATTATTTATAAATTTTACACCTCCCCAATAAATTGTTAAAGAAATTTTTTCAACCAAACAGTTTTGTAGTTTGAAGTAACGTTGATATAAGGGGTGGTGGGTGGGCCCTATCCTACATTCCAATGCGTTGCTTACGTGTCCACATTTTGACTAATAAATAAGTTATATAAGTAAGAAAGACATTGAAGATGTATTTTTTTTTATTCACTTATTAATTGTTGAAAAAAAGGGCGCGTGAGCCACAGGTTGGATAGATTTTTCAGTGCTGCCACCTTGCGCACCTAGCGACTAGATTTTAACTGCATTAATTCTTTAACAAACTTTAACAACATCATATTCCAATAGTAATCTCCGTTTCCACATCAGCAATACACTGATGAGACCTGAAAGGTCGAAACCGGTCTCTGATGGGGAAACAATATTTAATGTTTTTTTTAACAACATCATTATTTAGCTCACCCCAAAAGCATGGTATTTATTTAGTCTTTGCACCCGCAACCGTATGTACACCCGATCTCTTAACGATGGTAAGATTAATGCACGTCAATCTTGTCTCCTTCTCTAGCTCGAAGACTCCGATGACTCTGACAGCCGTCTTCCCGTCTACCACGACAGCGACAGCGACGACGACGGTCCCAGGGTCAACATGAATCGCGACAGGAAGGCCTTCCAGATGGAAGTGATGGATTATTGCGGAGATGTCTACACACACTAGTTGTAATTAGTTATTAACCAAAAAAAAAATCTAATTTAGAGCTGGTCCACCCTCAAAAAAATTTGAAAAAAAAAATCCACCGCGTTCGTGACGCGAACGCGTTTCGATAAGTATTAAAAAAACATTGATATTACATTCAGTCAATATAATTATTACAACACTAATATATGATAATGATAATAATAGTAATAATAATCTAGCTGAGTTGTGGTCATCCATTAAATTAACGTTACGTTTACGTATTTCGCAGATTGGGGTACCTAAAATCGATCATCTGATGATATTCATACCGTTTTCGTATAGAGAGAGAGAGAGGGCATAAGATTTTGACAAAAATGTATGAAAATTTGCGCTGGCTAGTGATGAATTTAAATTTGCTAAATTTAATTTTTCAAAGTGAACAATTTTTGCTAAAAAGTTAAACATTGGACGATTCATTTCGAGCCTTCAAATCATCTAAAACATTAATTTTTGTTATAAAATCGCCGATTTTTCGAGGCAAATTTTCATAAAACGACATGTTAAACTAATCGCTGGTAGAATCAAAATTAGATTAATTATCCGGGCTTGTTACTTTTCGATTATTTGTTGAAATTATTAAACAGGTTTTTACCAATTTATTTCTTTAAACAGTTTCTCGGAAAATTATGTTTGAACAATTTTGAAAATTAATTAATTTCAGAAATTCATAATTTTTCAGGTGACTAATCTTAGGTGTTTCACCCTGAATATATATATCCATACCTAATAACCGGTATCGCAATTTATTTTATAAATAATAAAACGAGAAAGTTTCTTATTGAAACCGCTACACTGTGCTTATCTACAGGACAGCTCTAGTATTACAATGTAATGTTTGTAAAAAAGTTTAAAAAAAAATAATAATGAAACATTTACAATTGTGTAATTCAATAAAAAATGTGATATATTTTAAGTTACCACGGATGGGGAGGGTGTGTTTTTTAGAGAAATTTTCAAATTCTATTGTATATATAATTGTCGAAACGATTTGATTTTGCTGCATTTTATACAGTGTTAAGAGGAAGCAGGGTGCCATTGATTCTATATTTTATAATTTGTATTAAATTTAAGATTCGCATTTATAAATAATTTTGCGCCGTTAATAACACAAAAAAAAATCACTACCTCCTCAAAAAAAAAAAAAGTTGTTGAATAAATGTTTAAATGTAAGTTTTTTTTTTGTAAGATCACCAACGCATCGGCAAAATTGTTTATAAATTTCTAACACGTACAGCTCTCTAGATTGTTTCCCTAATTTAGACATCTCTTTGCAAACTAACCCCCTACATAAAACAAAAAAAAAATGTTATATAGTTGTTGTAAACAATGGATGTAATATTTGTACATAGTGTATATATTAAGTACTTATACATTTTAGATTTTAGTGAACGCTTTTACGTTTATTTCGGAGGTGCTAGTTTTTAGTATTACCATAAAATCGGAAGCTTATGAGATTTAGCGTGAAGAGTCGCAGCGACGGCTCTCGGCGCGACTCGTGGTACGGCCGAGGTAGTAATACAGATTTCTATAACCGACTCTACATGGAATATATTCAATAAAACCGAAAATAATTATTTTCGGAAAAAATCCTCGAACAAGTCGATTTTCTTTTATAAAAATACACATTTTTGCATGAAAGTCTGTTTGCAGTAGTCATTTGTTTTTGAGTAATGACGTCAGCCATTTTGTTTTTAAATGGCAACCCAATATTTTTGTTCTTGATTTTGAGAAATCTTTTCATTGTATACAAATGTTGCTTACATAAGAAATTTTGGAGTTGACAATTGAAGGTGTAAACTTGATATTTAGAGTTTTTGTTCCAGCTTGTTCCATATAATACAGTAATACAATATGGTTTCAGCAGGACGGCGCACCCTTCATCTTCATTTTCATTTTCATTTAATTTATTTCACGTCTGCCACAGTATACAAATCATACATAAGATGCAAAAAAATTGTTGCGGATGTGTTTGTCAATTAAAAATTAAAATTAAATATTACAGTATGAACATATTCCATACTTCAGATCTGTATTACCACCTCTGCTACCTCGGCCATACCACTACTCATCCCGACAGCCGTCACTGAAGAATTGTTATTATTAGGACCGGGCGTCCTTAAACAAACAAAACAAACAAAAAAAAAATAGTAGGCCAATTCCGTCGGGGATCCGAAAAGTGTTTGCATCCCCGCGTGAAAGATTTTGAATGAAACAATAATTAAATTTAGAAGAGGTGAAGAAATACTCCATCGTTTAGAGGTTAAGCCGTAGGAAGAAGAACATTTAATAAACGTTTAATTCAGTTTTTTTTTTGTTGTTTTTTTTCTTTTTTTTAAACTAGGCTCGAAGTATTGATGTGATACCAACACCGATTTCATTTCCTAAACGCGCACCACTGTTTTTTAGAGTTTAATACTTAATACGAAAAATTTAATAAATGTGTGTGCCTATTTCACATAACTCGATGTCATCCGGTATATAACTGAGATTTTTATTTATTTTTTTATCGTGTGTGGGTGGTTTTGGAAATTCATTTGTTTTTTTTTTGTTTTGGAATTAAACATATCTAAATGTTAAATGCTTTGTTTATTTTTTTTAAATAATTATTACCTTGAAATAATGACGAAAATTAATTTAAAAAAAAAACATTTCTTCATTTTGAATAATGAGGAACATTAAAAAAAATACATTATATCATCATTTCTTCATATTAACATTTTCTGTTAATGTCAAAACAAATTAATCATAGCTCGTCAAAAAATGCCGCAGGAATAAGGAAATAAACGTTTTGCCATTACAAAGTAAATTCAGACAACATAGTTAAAGCAGTTGCGCTTTCAATAAATAAAAAAAATATCTTCAATTGTTCTTTTTAACAAAGAAAGGTAAATCTTCCACAATTTCCACTTTTTGAAAAAATAAAATCTTCTTACTCAATCTTATTACAACTTTTGTATGAAATTCTTCAACGTTGATGCTCTGATCAAACACTACAAGGATTGTTATTTCCAGTGACTGTCAACCAAGAAGAAGAATGAAAGTTGACAACAAAATTTAAAATAAACATTCTCAACTATCCTCCCACTTAATCTTACTACAACTTATAAATGATAATTCTTAAACGTTGATGGATGGAGGGAATGAAGATGGCGCAGGAAACGCCACACGATGGAATCGCCAAAGATATAAATTGTTTTCTACAAAAGACATATTTTTTTTAATTTTAAACCTTAACAAACAGCCAATGAGGATTGTAATTTCCAGTGATTGTCAACCGAAATGAAGAACGAAAGTTAACAACAAAATTTACTGATCGTAAACCTTAGACTACACTTTAGGCATGGATGTATTTAGAAGAAACTGCAGAGACTTAAGTCAATCAAGAAATATTGAAAGTGAAATATAGGAAAATCCATGTGGCCATTCAACATCTAACATATAAATTTTAAATGTAAGAACATTTCTTATTAACCAAGGCAGAAAGAACTTGACCGAAAGCTCTCTCAGAAAAATACAATGAAGCCAACAGTTACAAAAGCACATTATAAACTTTGCTCTTGTGTTATTTCTTACCACAATCGAAGACTGCGAGCCTTCGAAGTATGATTTTAGAAGAATCCTTAGCGTCTAGAGATTTGAGCATGTTTACAGTAATTGTTAACGAAGAAGAATGCAATGAAGACAACATTTTGTAATGTTTGCTCTTATATTTTACATTAACGCATCCGAAGATTGTTACTCTTTCTTTCAAAGCTTCAAAGTTTAGAGATTCAGGCGTATTTCCAATAAAATTCTAGAAAGAAAATTCTCAAAGAAGAAGAAGAAGAATTAAACTTACTGCGCCGTACGCCGAGGACTAAACTTAAGATGTTTGTTCGATGATTTCCCGAATTATTATTTATTTAATTAAGATGTTTGCTTAAGAAACTGAAGAAATTTAACATAGGAACTTGTTTCCAAAAGAAATTGTCTTAAAGAAAATTAAAGAAAAAAAGAAATAAAAAATAGTACGGACTTCTAATCCACGTAGACAATCTATTTGAGAGCAAAAATTGGAAGTAACACAAGAATGGCTACTAAAAACATGAGATCAAATAAAAAAAGAAATAAAATTCCACTCAGATTGGGTTTAGTACAACTTTCAGCCATTTCTTGTAACATTTGTTTTGGAAAAATAAATTTATTATTATTATTATTCAAGGCGATAAACTCCACTACCACGTATCTACCGTTAAAGAAGAGTCTAAAAACATACGATCAAATAAAAAAAGAGTTGGAATTCCACTCAGATTGGGTTTAGTACAACATTCAACCATTTTTTGTATTTTTTTTTTTAATAAATTTATTATTATTATTATTATTCAAGGGGATAAATTCCGCCACCGCGTATCTACCGTTAAAGAAGAGTTTTATCACTGAAGACTTCTACTTCGTTATACATGTTGAATGTATAACACTTCAACTTTGTAATATTTTTTAAAGTTAAATTCTGCAGCAATTGTTATTTAAAATAATCCTGGTTTGTCTCAAGGAGTTGAAATTGTGGAAACCATACACACGAAGAAGAAATAAAGTGCAATACAAGGAAATTTACATTTTTTTTTTTTTTTTGAGTTTGTCAAAACAATTAGAAAAACAATTGCCACAAAGTTGAAACTTTCAGAATTTACTCAAAATGGATTCTACTTTACGTTTCTATAAAAAAATATAATGACTCATTAGCACAAATTAAAAAAAAGCATAATTTCCACTTGCACATTTTTTTGAGTTTGTTAAAAAATAGGAAAACAATTGCCACAAACTTGAAACTTTCAAAATTTATTCAAAATGGATTCTACTTTACGTTTCTATAAAAATTTGTAATGACTCATTGCCAAAATTTAAAAAAAAACATAATTTCCACTTGCACATTTTTTTGAGTTTGTTAAAAAAATAGGAAAACAATTGCCACAAACTTGAAACTTTCAAAATTTACTCAAAATGGATTCCACTTTGCGTTTCTATAAAAATTTGTAATAACTCATTGGCAAAAATTAAAAAAAAAAAACATCATTTCCACTTGCACATTTTTTTTGAGTTTGTTAAAAAAATAGAAAAACAATTGCCACAAACTTGAAACTTTCAAAATTTATTCAAAATGGATTCTACTTTGCGTTTCTATAAAAATTTGTAATGACTCAATGGCAAAAAAAAAAAACCACTTGCACATTTTTTTGAGTTTGTTAAAAAAAATAGGAAAACAATTGCCACAAACTTGAAATTTTAAAAATTTACTCGAAATATATTCTACTTTAGGTTTCTATCAAAATTTGCAATTACTTATTGGCAAATATTTAAAAAAAAATTAAGACACTCTTCAGGTTGCACATTTTTTGAGTTTGTCAAAAATATAGAAAAACAATTGCCACGAACTTAAAACTTCTAAACTTTACTCAAAATGGATTCTACTTTGCGTTTCTATAAAAATTTGCAATTACTCATTGGCAAAAATTAAAAACAAAAATAATTTTAAGGTTGCACATTTTTGAGTTTATAAAAAAAATATAAAAACAATTACCACAAACTTGAAACTTTCAAAATTTACTCAAAATGGATTCTACTTTGCATTTTTATAGAAATTTGCAGTTACTCATTGGCATAAATTAAAAAAAAATAATTTGAAGACAACGTGTTTCCTCTTCAGGTTGCAAATTTTTTGAGTTTGTCAAAACAATATAAAAACAATTACCACAAACTTGAAACTTTTAAAATTTACTCAAAATGGATTCTACTTTACGTTTCTATAAAAATTTGTAATGACTCAATGGCAAAAATTTAAAAAAAACATCATTTCCACATTTTTTGAGTTTGTAAACAAAATAGGAAAACAATTGCCACAAACTTGAAACTTTCAAAATTTACTCAAAATAGATTCTACTTTGCGTTTCTATGAAAATTTGTAATAACTCATTGGCAAAAATTAAAAAAAAAAACATCATTTCCACTTGCACATTTTTTTTAAGTTTGTTAAAAAAATAGGAAAACAACTGCGACAAACTTGAAACTTTCAAAATTTACTCAGATTGGATTCTACTTTGCGTTTCTATAAAAAATTATAATAACTCATTGGCAAAGATTAAAAAAAAAACATCATTTCCACTTGCACATTTTTTGAGTTTGTTAAAAAAATAGGAAAACAATTGCCACAAACTTGAAACTTTCAAAATTTACTCAAAATAGTTTCTACTTTGCGATTTTATAAAAATTTGTAATGACTCATTGGCAAAATTGAAAAAAAAACATAATTTCCACTTGCATATTTTTTGAGTTTATTAAAAAAAAATAGAAAAACAATTAGCACAAACTTAAAACTTTCAAAATTTACTCAAAATAGCTTCTACTTTGCGATCTTATAAAAATTTGTAATAACTCATTGGCAAAAATTAAAAAAAAAGAACATCATTTCCACTTGCACATTTTTTTGAGTTTTCTAAAAAAATAGGAAAACAATTGCCACAAACTTGAAACTTTACTCAAATTTACTCAAAATGGCTTCTACTTTGCGTTTCTATAAAAATTTGCAAATTACTCATTGGCAAAAACTTAAAAAAAAATAAATTTTAAGGCACCGTGTTTTCTCTTCAGGTTGCACATTTTTTGAGTTTGTCAAAAAAAAAAAATAGAAACACAATTGCCACAAACTTGAAACTTTTAAAATTTACTCAAAATAGCTTCTGCTTTTCGATTCTATAAAAAACTTGCAATTAATCATTTACAAAAATTTGAAATAATTGCATTTTACCACAACACCGTGTCTCTTTTCCAGGTTGCACATTTTTTGGAATTCTAAAAAAAATAGAAAAACAATTGCCACAAACTTAAAACTTCCAAAATATACTTAAAATGGATTCCACTTTGCGTTTCTGTAAAAATTTGGAATTACTCATAGGCAAATATTAAAAAAAAAACATTTTAAGACACCGTGTCTCCGCTTCAGGTTGCACATTTTTTGAGTTTGTCAAAAAAATTTAAAAAAAAACAACTGCGACAAACTTGAAACTTTCAAAATTTACTCAAAACTCATTCTATATAATTAAAAAATCACGCCCCCATTTATTTATTATCGAATTTATTTCATTTGGCTGATACACACTGTATAATTAAAAAAATCATTTACTGTTACACATTTTTTTGAGTAAATCTTTACTCAAAATGCGTTTCTATAAAAATCTGCCATTCAGTCACACACGGCTGTTAAAAAATCTGAAATTGCGCATTTGCAAAAATTCGAAATAATTACGTGTTAACTGTTAATTTAAAATATAAAAACAACTGCTGCAAATTTTAAACTTTCAAAATTTATCACGATTTAAATTTCGAATAAATTGCGAGTAGTCGTTTTTTTTTTTCAAATCATCTTTTAAATTTAATTTAAAAAAAATTTAAATTTTTAATTTTTACAATTCTTACAATTTTTTATAACTTTCTTCTCTGATGAAACTGTGGAAAAATCTAGTAATGAAATGTATGCATATTTTTACAAAATTATAATCTCGAATGAAAATTGAGTTTTTTGAGTTTCACGTCGCGATGGCAGGTGTTTTTTTTTATTTCTCTCGAATCACTCAAATTATTACAATTTTTTTTTACATGAAGTATTTTTTTGCGAAATTATAATCTCCAATGAATATTTAATATGTTTAGAGAGTTTCATGTCGATGGCAATTGTTTTTCTATTTTTTTCAAATCATCAAAATTATTATATTTTTTTACGACATTCCGTTTTGATGAAATAAAATGCAAAGTCTAGTGATAAAGTGTATGTAGACTTTTAAGAAATTATAATCTCCGATGAATATTGAGATTTTTGGAAAGTTTCAAGTCGATGGCACTTGTTTTTCAATTTTTTTAGAGACACCAAAATTATTACAATTTTTCGCAACATTTTGCCCTGATTACATGCAATTTTCGTAAAAATCAGGGATGTAATGTACATAGTTTTATTTTAGAATCGCAATCTTAAATTAATTTTGAGTGATTTTGAGAAGTTTCAAGTCAATGGCAAATGTTTTTCAATTTTTTTAAAGATACCAAAATTGTTACAATTTTGTACAACATTTCGCTTTGATTACAAGCAACTCACGCAAAATTCAATGATGGAATATATGTAGGATTTTGTGGAATCGTAACCTCGAATGAATTTTGAGTAATTTTGGAAAGTTCTAAGTCGATGGCAATTGTTTTTCAGTTTTTTTGGAAACACCAAAATGATTACAAATTTTCACAAAATTTCACTCTGATTACATGCAATTTACACAAAATTCAGTGGTGGCGTGTATGCAGGTTTTCATCGTATTGTAATCTCTAATGAATTTTGAGTGATTTTGAAAAGTTTCAAGTCGATGGCAATTGTTTTTCAGTTTTTTTTTGGAAACACTAAAATTATTACAATTTTTCACAAAATTTAAGTTTAAGAAAAATTAACATCTAGAAGTAAACGAAGAATAAAAAAATAGTAAAATTGTGAACGCCTTGCAAACAATAGCCATTTTTTGACGTTAATACTGATGACTGAATTACGAAAGCTTAATTCATAAAAAAAAATTACTAAATCTGCTTCATCACTTCATCTGGCAGATAAAATAATTATTAACATTTTATATGTTACTCGCTTGATAAAAACAGAATGATAATTGTAGATATATTCGAAATAAAATGCTTTTATGGTTTCATAATTTTTTTTTATTCACCTTATTCACACATTCTTTCTTAATTTGAAATTGATCCAAACCGAAAATTTTCTTATTTAGCACTCAAAATTCTGTAATCAAACATACGTCATAAATCCAAGAACAATGAATTTCCACAAAAACTCACGTGTACAGACAGAGAAAAAAAAACACCGGTACCTTAAAAATAAAATTTCTTTGTGCAACGAATATCAAAATTAACAACATTTTATTTTAAAAACCTCATCCCCGCGTTCCGTTGTCATACCCTAGATTTAGGCCTATAAACGATAACAGAAACTATATAATGCTCACTGAAACAATAACGTTTATGGTAAATATATTTTGTGTAGAAAGAAAAAAAAAACTAGTACTGTTAACAGAAAATTATGTACTCGTATGAAGTAATATTTAAATCCCAAAAAAAAAACTAGCTAGAAGTAAAGTGTTTAATTAATTAAGATTACGATTAACAATGTTACAGAATTTCGTTTTCGGTTTTCATTTACTAGACTGTATTCAAAATCGTAACATATCTAAAAAAAAAAATGAGAGAAAATTGTCAATTTGCAGCATTTTTTTTTCGACAAATTCTTTAACATTGTTAAGATAATTCGGACGTTGTTAAACGGATATTATTATAAATGTAAAACGCTTAAAATCGATGATTTTTTCTAGGGCCGAAGACAAAAAATTAAAAAAAAAAAAATGCCGGCGCGGTCCGCCATTATTTTTTATGTGTATTGAAAATTATATCGATGTTTTTCCTTCATATATATATACAAATATATATATTTAATATTAATTATTTCACATATATATGGAGATAATTGAATGTAATTGTTACATATATTTTTACATAATTATGTGTTATGTTTAAAAACAAAAAAAACATGTCGATTGCATTAGGTGAGTTCGTCGACTAGCGAGTTGCAGACCGTCAAAAGTCGTTAACTGATTATAGCTATTGATTAGCTACAAGCAACAGAAACTATTGTGTAGTAATAAATGATTTAGTAACATCAACATGTTTTTTTTTCTTTCAACCCATCAACCCACAAAAAAATTGGTATCTTAAAACTTCCAAAATTTACTCAAATTCGAAATAATTGCATTTAACCACACCGTGTCTCCTTTCCAGGTCGCACATTTTTTTTTAATTTGTTTAAAAAAAATAGAAAAACAACTGCCACAAACATGAAAGTTTCAAAATTTACTCAAAATGGCTTCCACTTTGCGATTCTACAAAAACTTGCAATTACTCATTTGCAAAAATTCGAAATAATTGCATTTAACTACACCGTGTCTCCTTTCCAGGTTGCACATTTTTTTTTAATTTGTTAAAAAAAATAGAAAAACAACTGCCACAAACTTGAAAGTTTCAAAATTTACTCAAAATGGCTTGCACTTTGCGATTCTACAAAAATTGCAATTATTCATTTGCAAAAATTTGAAATAATTGCATTTAACTACACCGTGTCTCCTTTCCAGGTTGCACATTTTTTTTAAATTTGTTAAAAAAATAAAAAAACAACTGCCACAAACTTGAAAGTTTCAAAATTTACTCAAATTGGCTTCCACTTTGCGATTCTACAAAAACTTGCAATTACTCATTTGCAAAAATTCGAAATAATTGCATTTAACTGCACCGTGTCTCCTTTCCAGGTTGCACATTTTTTTTGAATTTGTTGAAAAAATAGAAAAACAACTGCCACAAACTTGAAAGTTTCAAAATTTACTCAAAATGGCTTCCACTTTGCGATTCTACAAAAAATTGCAATTCCTCATTTGCAAAAATTCGAAATAATTGCATTTAACTGCACCGTGTCTCCTTTCCAGATTGCACATTTTTTTTAAATTTGTTAAAAAAATAAAAAAACAACTGCCATAAACTTGAAAGTTTCAAAATTTACTCAAAATGGCTTCCACTTTGCGATTCTACAAAAACTTGCAATTACTCATTTGCAAAAATTCGAAATAATTGCATTTAACTACACCGTGTCTCCTTTCCAGATTGCACATTTTTTTTGAATTTGTTAAAAAAATAAAAAAACAACTGCCACAAACTTGAAAGTTTCAAAATTTACTCAAAATGGCTTCCACTTTGCGATTCTACAAAAACTTGCAATTACTCATTTGCAAAAATTCGAAATAATTGCATTTAACTGCACCGTGTCTCCTTTCCAGGTTGCACATTTTTTTTGAATTTGTTGAAAAAATAGAAAAACAACTGCCACAAACTTGAAAGTTTCAAAATTTACTCAAAATGGCTTCCACTTTGCGATTCTACAAAAAATTGCAATTCCTCATTTGCAAAAATTCGAAATAATTGCATTTAACTGCACCGTGTCTCCTTTCCAGATTGCACATTTTTTTTAAATTTGTTAAAAAAATAAAAAAACAACTGCCATAAACTTGAAAGTTTCAAAATTTACTCAAAATGGCTTCCACTTTGCGATTCTACAAAAACTTGCAATTACTCATTTGCAAAAATTCGAAATAATTGCATTTAACTACACCGTGTCTCCTTTCCAGATTGCACATTTTTTTTGAATTTGTTAAAAAAATAAAAAAACAACTGCCACAAACTTGAAAGTTTCAAAATTTACTCAAAATGGCTTCCACTTTGCGATTCTACAAAAACTTGCAATTACTCATTTGCAAAAATTCGAAATAATTGCATTTAACTACACCGTGTCTCCTTTCCAGGTTGCACATTTTTTTTTAATTTGTTAAAAAAAATAAAAAAACAACTGCCACAAACTTGAAAGTTTCAAAATTTACTCAAAATGGCTTCCACTTTGCGATTCTACAAAAACTTGCAATTACTCATTTGCAAAAATTCGAAATAATTGCATTTAACTACACCGTGTCTCCTTTCCAGGTTGCACATTTTTTTTTAATTTGTTAAAAAAAATAGAAAAACAACTGCCACAAACTTGAAAGTTTCAAAATTTACTCAAAATGGCTTGCACTTTGCGATTCTACAAAAATTGCAATTATTCATTTGCAAAAATTTGAAATAATTGCATTTAACTACACCGTGTCTCCTTTCCAGGTTGCACATTTTTTTTAAATTTGTTAAAAAAATAAAAAAACAACTGCCACAAACTTGAAAGTTTCAAAATTTACTCAAATTGGCTTCCACTTTGCGATTCTACAAAAACTTGCAATTACTCATTTGCAAAAATTCGAAATAATTGCATTTAACTGCACCGTGTCTCCTTTCCAGGTTGCACATTTTTTTTGAATTTGTTGAAAAAATAGAAAAACAACTGCCACAAACTTGAAAGTTTCAAAATTTACTCAAAATGGCTTCCACTTTGCGATTCTACAAAAAATTGCAATTCCTCATTTGCAAAAATTCGAAATAATTGCATTTAACTGCACCGTGTCTCCTTTCCAGATTGCACATTTTTTTTAAATTTGTTAAAAAAATAAAAAAACAACTGCCATAAACTTGAAAGTTTCAAAATTTACTCAAAATGGCTTCCACTTTGCGATTCTACAAAAACTTGCAATTACTCATTTGCAAAAATTCGAAATAATTGCATTTAACTACACCGTGTCTCCTTTCCAGATTGCACATTTTTTTTGAATTTGTTAAAAAAATAAAAAAACAACTGCCACAAACTTGAAAGTTTCAAAATTTACTCAAAATGGCTTCCACTTTGCGATTCTACAAAAACTTGCAATTACTCATTTGCAAAAATTCGAAATAATTGCATTTAACTGCACCGTGTCTCCTTTCCAGGTTGCACATTTTTTTTGAATTTGTTGAAAAAATAGAAAAACAACTGCCACAAACTTGAAAGTTTCAAAATTTACTCAAAATGGCTTCCACTTTGCGATTCTACAAAAAATTGCAATTCCTCATTTGCAAAAATTCGAAATAATTGCATTTAACTGCACCGTGTCTCCTTTCCAGATTGCACATTTTTTTTAAATTTGTTAAAAAAATAAAAAAACAACTGCCATAAACTTGAAAGTTTCAAAATTTACTCAAAATGGCTTCCACTTTGCGATTCTACAAAAACTTGCAATTACTCATTTGCAAAAATTCGAAATAATTGCATTTAACTACACCGTGTCTCCTTTCCAGATTGCACATTTTTTTTGAATTTGTTAAAAAAATAAAAAAACAACTGCCACAAACTTGAAAGTTTCAAAATTTACTCAAAATGGCTTCCACTTTGCGATTCTACAAAAACTTGCAATTACTCATTTGCAAAAATTCGAAATAATTGCATTTAACTACACCGCGTCTCCTTTCCAGATTGCACATTTTTTTTTAATTTGTTAAAAAAATAAAAAAACAACTGCCACAAACTTGAAAGTTTCAAAATTTACTCAAAATGGCTTCCACTTTGCGATTCTACAAAAACTTGCAATTACTCATTTGCAAAAATTCGAAATAATTGCATTTAACTACACCGTGTCTCCTTTCCAGATTGCACATTTTTTTTGAATTTGTTAAAAAAATAAAAAAACAACTGCCACAAACTTGAAAATTTCAAAATTTACTCAAAATGGCTTCCAAATTACGATTCTACAAAAACTTGCAATTATTCATTTGCAAAAATTCGATTTAACTACGCCGTGTCTTTTTTCCAAGTTGCACATTTTGTTCGAATTTGTTAAAAAAATAGAAAAACAACTGCTACAAACTTGAAAGTTTCAAAATTTACTCAAAATGGCTTCCACTTTGCGATTCTACAAAAACTTGCAATTACTCATTTGCAAAAATTCGAAATAATTGCATTTAACTACACCGTGTCTCCTTTCCAGATTGCACATTTTTTTTGAATTTGTTAAAAAAATAAAAAAACAACTGCCACAAACTTGAAAATTTCAAAATTTACTCAAAATGGCTTCCAAATTACGATTCTACAAAAACTTGCAATTATTCATTTGCAAAAATTCGATTTAACTACGCCGTGTCTTTTTTCCAAGTTGCACATTTTGTTCGAATTTGTTAAAAAAATAGAAAAACAACTGCTACAAACTTGAAAGTTTCAAAATTTACTCAAAATGGCTTCCACTTTGCGATTCTACAAAAACTTGCAATTACTCATTTGCAAAAATTCGAAATAATTGCATTTAACTACACCGTGTCTCCTTTCCAGGTTGCACATTTTTTTTTAATTTGTTAAAAAAAATAAAAAAACAACTGCCACAAACTTGAAAGTTTCAAAATTTACTCAAAATGGCTTCCACTTTGCGATTCTACAAAAACTTGCAATTACTCATTTGCAAAAATTCGAAATAATTGCATTTAACTACACCGTGTCTCCTTTCCAGGTTGCACATTTTTTTTTAATTTGTTAAAAAAAATAGAAAAACAACTGCCACAAACTTGAAAGTTTCAAAATTTACTCAAAATGGCTTGCACTTTGCGATTCTACAAAAATTGCAATTATTCATTTGCAAAAATTTGAAATAATTGCATTTAACTACACCGTGTCTCCTTTCCAGGTTGCACATTTTTTTTAAATTTGTTAAAAAAATAAAAAAACAACTGCCACAAACTTGAAAGTTTCAAAATTTACTCAAATTGGCTTCCACTTTGCGATTCTACAAAAACTTGCAATTACTCATTTGCAAAAATTCGAAATAATTGCATTTAACTGCACCGTGTCTCCTTTCCAGGTTGCACATTTTTTTTGAATTTGTTGAAAAAATAGAAAAACAACTGCCACAAACTTGAAAGTTTCAAAATTTACTCAAAATGGCTTCCACTTTGCGATTCTACAAAAAATTGCAATTCCTCATTTGCAAAAATTCGAAATAATTGCATTTAACTGCACCGTGTCTCCTTTCCAGATTGCACATTTTTTTTAAATTTGTTAAAAAAATAAAAAAACAACTGCCATAAACTTGAAAGTTTCAAAATTTACTCAAAATGGCTTCCACTTTGCGATTCTACAAAAACTTGCAATTACTCATTTGCAAAAATTCGAAATAATTGCATTTAACTACACCGTGTCTCCTTTCCAGATTGCACATTTTTTTTGAATTTGTTAAAAAAATAAAAAAACAACTGCCACAAACTTGAAAGTTTCAAAATTTACTCAAAATGGCTTCCACTTTGCGATTCTACAAAAACTTGCAATTACTCATTTGCAAAAATTCGAAATAATTGCATTTAACTGCACCGTGTCTCCTTTCCAGGTTGCACATTTTTTTTGAATTTGTTGAAAAAATAGAAAAACAACTGCCACAAACTTGAAAGTTTCAAAATTTACTCAAAATGGCTTCCACTTTGCGATTCTACAAAAAATTGCAATTCCTCATTTGCAAAAATTCGAAATAATTGCATTTAACTGCACCGTGTCTCCTTTCCAGATTGCACATTTTTTTTAAATTTGTTAAAAAAATAAAAAAACAACTGCCATAAACTTGAAAGTTTCAAAATTTACTCAAAATGGCTTCCACTTTGCGATTCTACAAAAACTTGCAATTACTCATTTGCAAAAATTCGAAATAATTGCATTTAACTACACCGTGTCTCCTTTCCAGATTGCACATTTTTTTTGAATTTGTTAAAAAAATAAAAAAACAACTGCCACAAACTTGAAAGTTTCAAAATTTACTCAAAATGGCTTCCACTTTGCGATTCTACAAAAACTTGCAATTACTCATTTGCAAAAATTCGAAATAATTGCATTTAACTACACCGCGTCTCCTTTCCAGATTGCACATTTTTTTTTAATTTGTTAAAAAAATTAAAAAAACAACTGCCACAAACTTGAAAGTTTCAAAATTTACTCAAAATGGCTTCCACTTTGCGATTCTACAAAAACTTGCAATTACTCATTTGCAAAAATTCGAAATAATTGCATTTAACTACACCGTGTCTCCTTTCCAGATTGCACATTTTTTTTGAATTTGTTAAAAAAATAAAAAAACAACTGCCACAAACTTGAAAGTTTCAAAATTTACTCAAAATGGCTTCCACTTTGCGATTCTACAAAAACTTGCAATTACTCATTTGCAAAAATTCGAAATAATTGCATTTAACTACACCGTGTCTCCTTTCCAGATTGCACATTTTTTTTGAATTAGTTAAAAAAATAAAAAAACAACTGCCACAAACTTGAAAATTTCAAAATTTACTCAAAATGGCTTCCAAATTACGATTCTACAAAAACTTGCAATTATTCATTTGCAAAAATTCGATTTAACTACGCCGTGTCTTTTTTCCAAGTTGCACATTTTGTTCGAATTTGTTAAAAAAATAGAAAAACAACTGCTACAAACTTGAAAGTTTCAAAATTTACTCAAAATGGCTTCCACTTTGCGATTCTACAAAAACTTGCAATTACTCATTTGCAAAAATTCGAAATAATTGCATTTAACTGCACCGTGTCTCCTTTCCAGGTTGCACATTTTTTTTGAATTTGTTGAAAAAATAGAAAAACAACTGCCACAAACTTGAAAGTTTCAAAATTTACTCAAAATGGCTTCCACTTTGCGATTCTACAAAAACTTGCAATTACTCATTTGCAAAAATTCGAAATAATTGCATTTAACTACACCGTGTCTCCTTTCCAGATTGCACATTTTTTTTAAATTTGTTAAAAAAATAAAAAAACAACTGCCACAAACTTGAAAATTTCAAAATTTACTCAAAATGGCTTCCAAATTACGATTCTACAAAAACTTGCAATTATTCATTTGCAAAAATTCGATTTAACTACGCCGTGTCTTTTTTCCAAGTTGCACATTTTGTTCGAATTTGTTAAAAAAATAGAAAAACAACTGCTACAAACTTGAAAGTTTCAAAATTTACTCAAAATGGCTTCCGCTTTGCGATTCTACAAAAACTTGCAATTACTCATTTGCAAAAATTCGAAATAATTGCATTTAACTACACCGTGTCTTTTTTCCAGGTTGCACATTTTTTTTGAATTTGTTAAAAAAATAGAAAAACAACTGCCACAAACTTGAAAGTTTCAAAATTTACTCAAAATGGCTTCCACTTTGCGATTCTACAAAAACTTGCAATTACTCATTTGCAAAAATTCGAAATAATTGCATTTAACTACACCGTGTCTCCTTTCCAGGTCGCACATTTTTTTTGAATTTGTTAAAAAAATAAAAAAACAACTGCCACAAACTTGAAAGTTTCAAAATTTACTCAAAATGGCTTCCGCTTTGCGATTCTACAAAAACTTGCAATTACTCATTTGCAAAAATTCGAAATAATTGCATTTAACTACACCGTGTCTCCTTTCCAGGTCGCACATTTTTTTTGAATTTGTTAAAAAAATAAAAAAACAACTGCCACAAACTTGAAAGTTTCAAAATTTACTCAAAATGGCTTCCACATTACAATTCTACAAAAACTTGCAATTATTCATTTGTAAAAATTCGAAATAATTGCATTTAACCACACCGTGTCTTTTTTCCAGGTTGCACATTTTTTTTGAATTTGTTAAAAAAATAAAAAAACAACTGCCACAAACTTGAAAGTTTCAAAATTTACTCAAATTGGCTTCCACTTTGCGATTCTACAAAAACTTGCAATTACTCATTTGCAAAAATTCGAAATAATTGCATTTAACCACACCGTGTCTTTTTTCCAGGTTGCACATTATTTTTGAATTTGTTGAAAAAATAGAAAAACAACTGCCACAAACATGAAAGTTTCAAAATTTACTCAAAATGGCTTCCACTTTGCGATTCTACAAAAACTTGCAATTACTCATTTGCAAAAATTCGAAATAATTGCATTTAACTACACCGTGTCTCCTTTCCAGGTCGCACATTTTTTTTGAATTTGTTAAAAAAATAAAAAAACAACTGCCACAAACTTGAAAGTTTCAAAATTTACTCAAATTGGCTTCCACTTTGCGATTCTACAAAAACTTGCAATTACTCATTTGCAAAAATTCGAAATAATTGCATTTAACCACACCGTGTCTTTTTTCCAGGTTGCACATTATTTTTGAATTTGTTGAAAAAATAGAAAAACAACTGCCACAAACTTGAAAGTTTCAAAATTTACTCAAAATGGCTTCCGCTTTGCGATTCTACAAAAACTTGCAATTACTCATTTGCAAAAATTCGAAATAATTGCATTTAACTACACCGTGTCTCCTTTCCAGGTCGCACATTTTTTTTGAATTTGTTAAAAAAATAAAAAAACAACTGCCACAAACTTGAAAGTTTCAAAATTTACTCAAAATGGCTTCCACATTACAATTCTACAAAAACTTGCAATTATTCATTTGTAAAAATTCGAAATAATTGCATTTAACCACACCGTGTCTTTTTTCCAGGTTGCACATTATTTTTGAATTTGTTGAAAAAATAGAAAAACAACTGCCACAAACATGAAAGTTTCAAAATTTACTCAAAATGGCTTCCACTTTGCGATTCTACAAAAACTTGCAATTATTCATTTGCAAAAATTTGAAATAATTGCATTTAACTACACCGTGTCTCCTTTCCAGGTTGCACATTTTTTGAGTTAAAAAATAAATTTATCAAAGGCGGAATTTGTTTCAAAATCTCAAAATCCATAGAAAAATAATGTATTTACGATTTTCCATTAAAATAGTGGGCGGAGACAGAGTACCAACAAGCGGTAAATGCGTCTGAAATTATGAACAAAATCAAGACCTCTGCGTTATTACAACTTCAATTTCTGTCAATTTTCACTCGCGACATCCATTCACAAAATGTACGACTACGATTGGGGTTTCAACTGCTTGGTCATAACGCCCATAGCATTATTCCTACTCTCCACTATAATAATCCGCTCACCTCAACTGCACCATCTATGCGCCGTCGCACTTTGCACCTTAGTAGGAGGAATATTCGGCTGTTTCCCGTATTCCGTGGAACTATTTCGGGACACCTTCAGGTCAGAGGTACTACTAGGCGTATACTGTCCGATGGTCATCATCAAATTGATATACGCCGTGGACATGTACCTGTTCGCGAAATCGATATTTCAAATAGTGATCGTTTCCACGATCGGTTTTGGCCTCCTCGTGATTTCAATAGGGCTGGTCACCGATTTTACGATATCGAAATTATACATATCCGTCAGGAACTGCTTCCTCTTCGGAATGCTCTATTCCGTCAGCGACGTACCCGAGATAGTTTCCAAAACGGATGCCGTGAAGAACATGGAATTAATTATTGTGGGCGAATCGTTCATATCCCTGGCATCCACTAACGTGGTTTTGGAAATCCTCATCGGTGTTTACGGTGGGTATATCAACGAATATTACCACGTCATCGGTGTGTACATCCGGATCATCGGCGGAGCTTTATTGCTTGGCGTTGTTTGTGGATACATCTTCGCTTTCCTCCTGAGACAATCATATTCCGATCTCACCAACGCGATGCTGGTCATCCTAGCGGCGAGCTACTTCGGGTACTGCGTAGCCGAGGAGTTCCTCCGCTGCAGCGGAGTCGTCACCAGCGGAATGATCATTTACATAATGTCCCAAGAAAGAACCACACTCAGTCCGCAGGTCGACGCCGAGGTGAAGGAGTTCCTAAACGAAGTTTTCGAAGTCGTCCTTAGAATCAGCGTCATCCTAATCTGCCTCGTTTCGATGATAGACTTCATGGAAAGAATCAGTTTTATGGTCCTGATCGTCGGCCTGTTCGGCTACTTCATTCAGATCACCTTCCGCTCGATCATCTTCACTTTCCTGACATCGATCCTGAGCAGGATGGGCTACGGCTTCAACTTGAGCAGCCTGATCATCATGATCTGGAGGCCGTTCAGGGGCCCCGTGCCGCTCCTCCTCCTGCTCAAATGCAAACACGAGGGCATCACGAGTCTCGTCGACGCCGACACGATCAACTACATTTACGTTTACTACGTCCTGCAATTGTCGCTGAACCGGTATTTGCAAACTTACACCTTGGACAAGCTGAACCTGGACAAGATCTCCTCAATTCACCAGAACAACATGAGCAACGCGATCAAGCTGCTGCAGAACCGCCGCGATGAGATTTTGTCGTCTCTGAAGACGAGCAGGTGAGTGTTGTGCAGGAAGATTTACGAAATTACGCCGTGATTTGCGCGCAGATATTTTTCCGGGGCCAATTGGTCGCTGATCAATAATATGACGCTGCTGCTGAACCCGTACGAACCCGAGGACGATAACCTCTTCGAGAATATATTTTCGTACTCGATGAGGATGACGACGTGCCCGAAGTGTTTCCAGAGGCTGCACGTGCAACCGACGAAAGCCGAAATTAGGGATATATCGAGGTAAATATTATTATTAATTACTTGTGCAAGAACACATGTCAAAGCAAAGAAAACTCGAAAATGGAAAAAATCGAAAAAATCGTAGTACCTTTTTCTTCATCAGAAGAACGAAATAAATCGATTGGCGTTGAAAAAATTCATCTAGAAAAAATTGCAAAAAAATTGGCCATGAACTTTATGGATAATTTTAAAAATTGTCAAGTTAATTTCCATTTTCAGGGCGGTAAAAACGAGAATTTTGAAGGCCCAGAGGGTCTCCTTCGTGCAGCAATACGAAACGGGATATTTGAACAAAGATCAAATGAACGAGTTGCTTTATGCCGTTGATGTTGCTTTGGATTCCGACGATTTATTCATTCGTGTCGATGATATATTCAGAGAAGTTCGGGAGCCTGTAAGTATATACCGTGAGATCGAAAAATCGTAAATAGTTTTGGCAGCACCTAGAAATCGAAAATTTCAGCAAACAAATTAAACATTTTGGCAAATATACAGAATATTCAACAAAAAGTTGGAACAAAAAAAAAACTGAAAATCAGCCCTTTTTACTTTACTTGTAACTCTTTGATTTATTCGTTTGACAGCAGTTTTGGCAACTCAGCTTACCATTATCAAAACTAAAATCTTCAATGTTTTACTGCCAGAAATATCAATTTTCTACTGTCAGATATTTCATACTTTTAACAGTAGAAAAATTGTATTTTTAGCAAGACAAAATTTTGTCAAAAAGGAATATTTTTGACAGCTTAACAGTAGAACATTTTTGACATTTATATTGTGTTATCCTTAAGTTGTGTATGCCTGTTGAGAATTAAATTAAATTAAATTAAATTAGAAAATTGACACTTTTAAAAGTTGAAAAATTAAATTTTTGGCAGTAGAAAAATAATCAAAAAATGACATTTCGGTCTAGAAAAATGTAATACAAAAATGATGTTGGTGCAGGCAATTTTTGGCAGTAGAAAATTAATTAAAATTAATTACGATTACATTTTCTTACTCTTAACAATATCAAAATTGTAATTTTTCTCCTGCCAATAATGTTAATTTTCATTTTCTACTGCCAAAAAACCGCCTACACCATCATATTTTTTTAATTACATTTTTCTAGTCCGTAATATCATTTCTCGACTGTCAAAAATATTCCTTTTTGACAAAATGTTGTATTGCAGAAAAAAAAAAATTATACTGTTATAAGTATTCTGGTGTAAAAAATGACATTTTTAATGGCGTGAAAATCTAATGTTTGCCGTTAAGAAATCGACACTTATGACAGCAAAATTACATTTTCGACACCGAGAAATTGAATTTTTGCAAGGAAATAAATTATATTTTAGACGCTACGATTTTGCTATTTCTAACAGCAGACAACTGACATATTAAATGTTATGTCTAGCTTTAGAAAAATAGGGTATTTGACGTTACGTAATGAACTTTTCTGACAGAAGAAAATAACCTTGAAGTTACGTAATGAACATTTCTGACAGGAGAAAATGACATTTTTGACGTTACATAATGAACATTTCTGACGGGAGAAAATAACCTTGAGGTTACGTAATGAACATTTCTGACAGGAGAAAATGACATATTTGACGTTACGTAAAGAACATTTCTGTTCTGACAGAAGAAAATTACATTTTTTTTGACGTTACGTAATGAACATTTCTGACAGGAGAAAATGACATATTTGACGTTACATAATGAACATTTCTGACGGGAGAAAATGACCTTCAGATTACGTAATGAACATTTCTGACAGGAGAAAATGACATGTTTGACGTTACGTAAAGAACATTTCTGTTCTGACAGAAGAAAATTACATTTTTTTTGACGTTACGTAATGAACATTTCTGACAGGAGAAAATAATTTTTTTGACGTTACGTAATGGACATATTTGACGTTACGTAGTTAAAATTTCTGACAGGAGAAAATGACCTTTTTGACGTTACGTAATGAAGATTTCTGACAGGAAAAGATGACATATTTGACGTTATGTAATGGACATATTTGACGTTACGTAATGAACATTTCTGGCAGGAAAAATTACTTTTTGACTTTACATAACGAACATTGCTGACAAGAGAAGACATTTTTGACGCTGAGAAATTGACATTTCTAAGAGTGGAAGAGTGGAATTTTTGACGTGAAAAATGACATTTTCAATAGCGCAAAAATCTAATTTTTGACGTTAAGAAATTGACACTTGTGACAGCAAAATTAGATTTTGGATGCTGAGAATTTGAATTTTTGCAAGGAATGTAATTCTATTTTAGACGCTACGATTTTGCTATTTCTAACAGCAGAAAACTTACGTATTAAACGTTACATCTAGCTTTAGAAAAATTGGATATTTGACGTTACGTAATGAACTTTTTTGACAGAAGAAAATGACATTTTTGACGTTACATAATGAACATTTCTGACGGGAGAAAGTGACATTTTTGACGTTACCTCATGAACATTTCTGACAGAAGAAAATTACCTTGAGGTTACGCAATTAAATTACTTTTTGACTTTACATAATGAACATTTCTGACAAGAGAAAATGACATCTTTGACGTTACGTAATGAACATTTCTGACAGGAAAAAATTACCTTTCAGACGTTACGTAATGAACATGTCTGACGGGAGACAATGACATTTTTGACGTTACGTAATGAGCATATCTGACGGGAGAAAACGACATTTTTGACGGTTCGTAATGAACATTTCTGATTGGAGAAAGCACACTTATGACAGATAAATTTAATTTTTGCAAGGAAAGAAATTATATTTTAGACGCTACGATTTTGCCATTTCTAACAAGAGAAAGCTGACATTTTAGACGTTGGTGTCGGAATTTAGAAAAATGGGATGTTTGACATTTTTAACGTTACGTAACGTACATTTGTGACAGGACAAAATGACATATTTAACGTTATGTAATGGACATATTTGACGTCACGTAATAAACATGTCTGATAGCAGAAAATTACATTTTTGACATTACGTAATGAGCATTTCAGTTCTGACAGAAGAAAATGACATTTTTGACGTTACGTAATGAACATTTCTAACAGGAGAAAATTATCTTTTTGACGTTACGTAATAAACATTTCTTACACGAGACAATGACATTTTTGACGTTACGTAATGAACATTTCTGATAGGAAAAAATGACCTTTTAGACGTTACGTAATGAACATGTCTGACGGGAGACGATGAGATTTTTGACGTTACGTAATCAACATTTCTGACGGGAGAAAATGATATTTCTGACAGGAGAAAGCACACTTATGACAGATAAATGTTTAGACATTAAAATTGAATTTTTGAAAGGAAAGAAATTATATTTTAGACGCTACGATTTTGCTATTTCTAACAGCAGACAACTGACATATTAAATGTTATGTCTAGCTTTAGAAAAATAGGGTATTTGACGTTACGTAATGAACTTTTCTGACAGAAGAAAATAACCTTGAAGTTACGTAATGAACATTTCTGACAGGAGAAAATGACATGTTTGACGTTACGTAAAGAACATTTCTGTTCTGACAGAAGAAAATTACATTTTTTTTTGACGTTACGTAATGAACATTTCTGACAGGAGAAAATGACATGTTTGACGTTACGTAAAGAACATTTCTGTTCTGACAGAAGAAAATTACATTTTTTTTGACGTAACGTAATGAACATTTCTGACAGGAGAAAATGACATTTTTGACTTTACATAATGAACATTTCTGACAGGAGAAAATGACATTTTTGACGTTACCTCATGAACATTTCTGATCGAATTTTTAAACGTTTAGAAATCAACATGTTTTTTTTTCATCATCACTTTTTTTAAGAAATGCTTTTTAACGTAAAAACATTAAATATTGTTCCCCCATCAGAACACCTACAGACCGGTTTCGACCTTTCAGGTTCAGTACAGCATTCAGGCAATAGATTCCGCCACTTTGGCGTTTCCATGCTTTTTAACATTTTCAAAAGTCATGAGTCTATTCTACAATCGACTCTTTTCAGTCTACTCAGGAAAAAAGAGTCATTTAGCCCATGACTGGCCGAATGCACTTTTTCCTTACGTGGTGGGCCGAAGGCGCACATCGCGATCGTTCTTTGCCTACGATTCCGCTCGACTAGTGTCGATTTTTTCCAATTTGGGGCCGGATAGACGTTTTTCGGACCCTCTCGTATTTTATAAAGTATTGAATGATGTGATGAACCATCACCATTCTTTTGGCATTTTAAAATTTTCTAGATCGTTACATTTTACTTTTTTTTTCAGATCTTAATCTACCACATCCGTATGTGTCTGAAAAGGTACCAAGAACGCGAGGATCTGAGCGTTCCCGAGGGTCGATTCAAGAGCGAGTGCTATCGGATTTGCAATCACACGGTGTTCCACATCGTTTCGTTCTTGCTCACGGTGGTTTTAGTCACCAACGAGATAGAGGCGATGGTCAAGGGACGCGTCTCCCGCGAAAACGTACTAGTCGCCTTCTTTGTGCACCTGTTATTACTCTCGGCATTCGGCATCATCTTCAACAGTTACAACACGCATTCTTTCACGCAGAGTCTGCAAAAGTATTTCAGGTAAGTGAAATACGAAGCGCTAATAAATTTGAACGTTTGAATTTCCCGCGCGCGCGCATTGTACACTTTGATCAATGGATCTTTGCATAGCCGATAATATGCGTTTACCATGTCCACCAGTAAAGCTTTTTTTGTTGGGTTTACATAAAACGCGTCACATTTCAGTTTTTCATGGAACGGAATCGATTTCACATCATTGACCATCAACACCGTCAACATCTACGTCACCACGTTCAGATATTGTTACAACCTAACAGAAGTGAGCCCCGGAATGGCGGTATTGAAGTCCATCGCCTGCATTCGTATTGTGAAAATGTTCAAGTACATCGTGACCACCTTCCCGAAATTGGCCACCCTCTACAACAAGAAAATCGACAGGAGGGCGTACGCCTCTTACATTTTCGGAAAGGTGGGGTCCCAATATATACATCGGACGGATTGTAATTGAATTTTAAAAGTAGGCCATTCTAGTTTCCTACGAGGAGGTCGTCCACCAGCTGCGCCATCTGGCCGACGATCAGAGCATCAAGGAGGCGCTGAAGATAAGGCTCAATTCGGACAAGATCGCCATCATGGAGCAGCTGAGCTTGCTGCAGAAGAACCGACCCTGGATTCCCAGCAGCGTCGAAACGAAGCAGTCGATCAAGTGCACCCTCAAGTCGATGAAGGTTTGCGTCTACGAGCTTAAACATTCCGGTGAGTAATTATTTCTAATATCGAGCGCTCAACAAAAATCAACGACAAAGTTGGCTTTGAAAATCTCGAGTCATCTGGCGCGTGAAATGCTGGGTGACATGTCAGATATTGTAATTAGAGGTTATTAACATCTGACATATCAAGTGACAACCAGTATTTTACGCGTGCGCATGTGATCTTCAGTTCAGATGGGACTTTAGGTTTCCAGCGCCAACTTCATCGTCAAGTTTTGTTGTTATGGGATACGCACGGATGGCGGCGCAGAGCAGCGGAGCCATCGCACAGTGGTTTTTGAAAAGCTGGTAAAAAGTCGAAAAATCGAAAAGTTTCATTTTATAGGATTTACTTAGGTGGATAGAGTAATATTTAAAGAATATAATGAAACATTTTATAAAGGCTAGTGAAATATACCTGACAAGTATAAGCCAGTACAAAAAAGACCTTCGCACAAGTATTTTTTTTTATTATTGATCGTAGAAACATTGGGATAACTTTTATTTTCGCCTGAAGAACAAGACAAATCCACTGACGTTTGAAATTTTAAGCTTTAGCTTTAGCTTTTTAAAAATTTTGTCAATTTGCAATTTTTTTATTATTGATCGTAGAACATTGGGACAAGCTTATATTCAAGCGTCATATTGAAAAAATCGTAGAAAATCGAAAAGTTGGTCTTTCTTAATTCTGCAAAATAGAGGTTTCATGTTGAAGGAAGTAGTTTAATATTATATGCACCAAAAATTTTAACAGATACATATAAATTAATAGCTAAACAATGTTTGCAGTACAAAAAAATTAAAAATTACTTGCGATCATTTTAGAAAGATAGAGAAAACGTTGTAAGTTAAGATGAGTTAAGTGACGAAACAAGTTTTTAAACAAAGTTTGTACTATTATCTAACAAAATCAGTCAAAAGCAGCTGCCACTAGGTGCTATTTCGTTTTTGGTGCACATTTGAACTTGAAAATTGAAAAAAATACAAATTCACTTTAACAAAAAATGCCAAAATTTCATTTTTTCAAAATCGAAGATCTTAAAATCTCGATTTTGATTTTTAAAATTGCACAACTGCCAAATCCATCATCCGATTTTAATGATTTCAACTTCAAAATATCGCAAGTTAAGTGTAATTTTAAAACAGATCACGAAATTTTCTCGTAAAATTAAAGGAAAATGCAAAAATTTCATTTTTTTAAATTCAAAGATTTTAAAATCGCGATTTTGATTTTTAAAATTGCACAACTGTCAAACGCATTATCCGATTTTAATGATTTCAACTTCAAAATATCGCAAGTTAAGTGTAATTCTAAGACAGATCACGAAATTTTCTCGTGAAATTAACGGAAAATGCATAAATTTAATTTTTTTCAAATTCGAAGATCTTAAAATCTCGATTTTGATTTTCAAAATTGCACAACTGTCAAACGCATTATCCGATTTTCATGATTTTAACTTCAAAATATCGCAAGTTAAGTGTAATTTTAAGACAGATCACGAAATTTTCTCGTGAAATTAACGGAAAATGTAAAAATTTCATTTTTTTCAAATTCGAAGATCTTAAAATCTCGATTTTGATTTTCAAAATTGCACAACTGTCAAACGCATTATCCGATTTTGATGATTTCAACTTCAAAATATCGCAAGTTAAGTGTAATTTTAAAACAGATCATGAAATTTTCTCGTGAAATGAACGGAAAATGTAAAAATTTCATTTTTTTCAAATTTGCACAACTGCCGAACGCATTATCCGATTTTAATGATTTCAACTTCAAAATATCGCAAGTTAAGTGTAATTTTAAGACGGATCACGAAATTTTCTCATGAAATTAACGGAAATACAAAAATTTCATTTTTTTTTAATTCAAAGATTTTAAAATCGCGATTTTGATTTTTAAAATTGCACAACTGCCAAACGCATTATCCCATTTTGATGATTTCAACTTCAAAATATCGCAAGTTAAGTGTAATTCTAAGACAGATCACGAAATTTTCTCGTGAAATTAACGGAAAATGCATAAATTTAATTTTTTTCAAATTCGAAGATCTTAAAATCTCGATTTTGATTTTCAAAATTGCACAACTGTCAAACGCATTATCCGATTTTCGTGATTTTAACTTCAAAATATCGCAAGTTAAGTGTAATTTTAAGACAGATCACGAAATTTTCTCGTGAAATTAACGGAAAATGTAAAAATTTCATTTTTTTCAAATTCGAAGATCTTAAAATCTCGATTTTGATTTTCAAAATTGCACAACTGTCAAACGCATTATCCGATTTTGATGATTTCAACTTCAAAATATCGCAAGTTAAGTGTAATTTTAAAACAGATCATGAAATTTTCTCGTGAAATTAACGGAAAATGTAAAAATTTCATTTTTTTCAAATTTGCACAACTGCCGAACGCATTATCCGATTTTAATGATTTCAACTTCAAAATATCGCAAGTTAAGTGTAATTTTAAGACAGATCACGAAAATTTCTCGTGAAATTAACGGAAAATGCAAAAATTTAATTTTTTTCAAATTCGGAGATCTTAAAATCTCGATTTTAATTTTTAAAATTGCACAACTGCCAAACGCATTATCCCATTTTGATGATTTCAACTTCAAAATATCGCAAGTTAAGTGCAATTCTAAGACAGATCACGCAATTTTCTCGTGAAATTAACGGAAAATGTAAAAATTTCATTTTTTTCAAATTCGAAGATCTTAAAATCTCGATTTTGATTTTCAAAATTGCACAACTGTCAAACGCATTATCCGATTTTAATGATTTCAACTTTAAAATATCGCAAGTTAAGTGTAATTTTAAAACAGATCACGAAATTTTCTCGTGAAATTAACGGAAAATGCAAAAATTTCATTTTTTTCAAATTCGGAGATCTTAAAATCTCGATTTTAATTTTTAAAATTGCACAACTGTCAAACGCATTATCCGATTTTGATGATTCAAACGTCAAAATATCGCAAGTTGAGTGCAATTTTAAAACAGATCACGAAATTTTCTTGTGAAATTAACGAAAAATGCAAACATTTCATTTTTTTCAAGTTCAAAGATCTTAAAATCTCGATTTTGGTTTTTAAAATTGCACAACTGCCAAATCCATCATCTGATTTTGTTGATTTTAACTTCAAAATATCGCAAGTTAAGTGTAATTTTAAGACGGATCACGAAATTTTCTTATGAAATTAACGGAAAATGCAAAAATTTCATTTTTTTCAAGTTCAAAGATCTTAAAATCTCGATTTTGATTTTCAAAATTGCACAACTGTCAAACTCATTGTCCGATTTTAATGATTTCAACTTCAAAATATCGCAAGTTAAGTGTAATTTTAAAACAGATCACGAAATTTTCTCGTGAAATTAACGGAAAATGCAAAAATTTCATTTTTTTCAAATTCAAAGATTTTAAAATCGCGATTTTGATTTTTAAAATTGCACAACTGCCAAACGCATTATCCGATTTTAATGATAACAACTTCAAAATATCGCAAGTTAAGTGTAATTTTAAAACAGATCACGAAATTTTCTCGTGAAATTAACGGAAAATACAAAAATTTCATTTTTTTCAAATTCAAAGATTTTAAAATCGCGATTTTGGTTTTTAAAATTGCACAACTGTCAAACGCATTATCCGATTTTGATGATTCAAACGTCAAAATATGGCAAGTTAAGTGTAATTTTAAGACAGATCATGAAATTTTCTCGTGAAATTAACGGAAATACAAAAATTTCATTTATTTTTTTAATTCAAAGATTTTAAAATCTCGATATTGATTTTCAAAATTGCACAACTGTCAAACGCATTATCCGATTTTAATGATTTCAACTTTAAAATATCGCAAGTAAGGTGTAATTTTAAAACAGATCACGAAATTTTCTCGTGAAATTAACGGAAAATGCAAAAATTTCATTTTTTTCAAATTCAAAGATTTTAAAATCGCGATTTTGATTTTTAAAATTGCACAACTGTCAAACGCATTATCCGATTTTGATGATTCAAACGTCAAAATGTGGCAAGTTAAGTGTAATTTCAGAACAGGTCTCTAAATCACACGCGTGAAATGCTGGTTGCTGGTCAGATATTATAATTAGGGTGACATGTCAAGTACTTTAAGTGAGCGAGTGTGATCTTTAGATTTACAGCGCCAACTTCGTCGTCAATTTTTGTTGTTGCGGGTGGTCCATCACCAGTTACCTCACTTAATTCATTATTATTATTATCATTCACTATTTCGCTTGGAAAAGACTAAACTAATCGAATCTTTAAGGGATCATCGATAATTACGAATTCAGAAGGATGATGATATCCCTGGACGAGATATTCAGTAAGATAGACCCGTACATGAGTATCGAGACGATATCGCCGTCGCAAATATTTTCCGAAATCCCTTGGGCTTACGACGACGGATTGGTGCACGAATATCTGTACAGTCACGTCCAGAGCAAGATTTTCAGTAGCGGAGAGATAGTGTGTTATAATGGTGAAATACTCGACACTATAATTATAGTAGTTGAAGGTGAGTACGCACAATTATTAAATCCGTTTTTTTGATTTATGGCCAGTTAATGTTTGTTAAAATTCATAGAGGATAGAGATCTTGATTTAGAATTTCTTTTTTGTTTGTTTTGTAGCTGCATTTATCTACAAGGTTTCTTAAATATTTAGTTAATAATAATAATAAACGGAACTTTATTTCAAAAAAATGTGAACAAAAACAGCAACGCAATTGCAACAAAAATGAAATTGTGTTAAAAAACATAAAATAATAATTAACTATAATCGAACTCAACTAACGCTTAAGTTAAAATAATCATTAATGGAGTACAGTTCCGCGTTAATATCCATCCATAGGATTTTGGGTCGATTATGGAAATATAGTAAAAAATGCGCATTTTGGACGAGTCGAGAATTTATATTGATTTAATGAAAATATTACTAAGACCCAGGAAATATATGCACAAAAAAATGACAATGAAATCTTTAAGGTGGCTGATGACCAAGCAGTCAATGCCAATTTATATATTTTTTAAATACGCGGTTTAAGCCTAAACATTGAATCGTATTCATTTTATTTGAAGTTTTCTCGTGATATTTTGTCCGAAATAAATTTCGACACTATTCGGCAAGACAATTGCGTTTTAGGTGTTTTGTGCAAATTAGGCAAAAACCGTGCGAATCGAGAACATGGGGTTTTTTGAGTCAAAACCAACTTCCAGGTAGAAAAAAAAATATTTTCGTAAAAGTTGCAGTTTTCACGGAGAAAGGTAAAAAAATTAATAATGTGACCGTTTTATATTTAAGGTATATTGAAATCTTATTACAAGCCCGACCAAAAGGTCGTCCAGTTCTTGATGGAGAACGGGCAGCTGCCCGTTAAAGAATTGATCAGCAGGAACAATTTTCTGGACGAACAGACCGACTTTCTGCTCATCGGAAATATCATGGGAGAACTGGCGATTCTGACTGAGCGCGAGTGCAGCAACACCACCGTCTGCTATCTGTCCGCGCGTGCGCTCGTCCTTCCCAAAAAAATCGTGTGCGAAGCCATGAAGCTCAATCCGAATCCTGTCTCTGGGTAACTATTACTAACAAATTACTTATTTTTCAAGGTTACATTATAAACAAACGCATGCGCGATTATTATCCATGTGTACTCCATTCGGTAGTTATCTTCCGCAAAGTTGGCCTTGGAATTTTTTTTTCGGTTGCCAAAATTATGTTGGCCGTGCATGGCGTGAGTTGAGATTTAACCGTAACCGTAACCTAACTTCGCGGATTGATTGCCGGCAGTGATACAGGGTGGATTGTCAAATTTAAAAAAATATTTTGAAAAAAAATTTAATCGGTATTTATGCGTTTCGAGTCGAATTAAGCACTATTTTCGACAAGTATCATTTTGAGTATCTCCATTCCTAGAATAGAAGTCAAACAAAGAAAGTTTTTAGACAAATAGTTCTCAGAATGAGTGGTTAGACTTGAAAAAAAATTAAAAAAATATTTTGAAAAAAAAATTTTAGTCGTTATTTATGCAGTTCGAGTCGAATTAAGCACTATTTTCGATAAGTGCCATTTTGCGTATCTCCATTCCCAGAAGTCAAACAAAGACATTTTTCAGACAAATAGTTCACAGAATGAGTGGTTAGACTTGAAATTTATTTTATTTAAAAAATTTTGAAAAAAATTTTAAAAAACTTGAAATTTTTTTTTTTTACCATTTTACGCATCTTTGTTCCCAGAAGTCAAACGAAGAAATTTTTCAAACAAATAGTTCTCAGAATGAGTGGTTAGACTTGAAAAAAAAAATTAAAAAATTTTGAAAAAAAAATTTGTTGTCGTTATTTATGCGCTTCGAGTCGAATTAAGCACTATTTTCGATAAGTGTTATTTTGCGTATCTCCGTTTCCAGAAGACAAACAAAGGAACTTTTCAGACAAATAGTTCTCAGAATGAGTGATTAGACTTGAAAAAAAAATTATAAAATATTTTGAAAAAAAAAATTTTAGTCGTTATTTTTGCGTTTCGAGTCGAAATAAGCACTATTTTCGATAAGTGTTATTTTGCGTATCTCCGTTTCCAGAAGACAAACAAAGGAACTTTTCAGACAAATAGTTCTCAGAATGAGTGATTAGACTTGAAAAAAAAATTATAAAATATTTTGAAAAAAAAAATTTTAGTCGTTATTTTTGCGTTTCGAGTCGAATTAAGCACTATTTTCGACAAGTGTCATTTTACGCATCTTCGTTCCCAGAAGTCAAACAAAGGAACTTTTCAGACAAATAGTTCTCAGAATGAGTGGTTAGACTTGAAAAAAAAAATAAAAAAAATATTTTGAAAAAAAATTTTTTAGTTGTTATTCATGCGTTTCGAGTCGAATTAAGCACTATTTTCGACAAGTGTCATTTTCAGTACCTCCGTTCCTAGAAATCAAACAAAGAAAATTTTCAGACAAATAGTTCTCAGAATGAGTGGTTAGACTTGAAAAAAAATTAAAAAAATATTTTGAAAAAAAAATTTTAGTCGTTATTTATGCAGTTCGAGTCGAATTAAGCACTATTTTCGATAAGTGCCATTTTGCGTATCTCCATTCCCAGAAGTCAAACAAAGACATTTTTCAGACAAATAGTTCACAGAATGAGTGGTAAGACTTGAAAAAAAAAATTAAAAATATTTTGAAAAAAAAATTTTTAGTCGTTATTTTTGCATTTCGAGTCGAATTAAGCACTATTTTCGACAAGTGTCATTTTGCGAATCTCCGTTCCCAGAAGACAAACAAAGAAACTTTTCAGACAAATAGTTCTCAAAATGAGTGGTTAGACTTGAAAAAAAAATTAAAAAAATATTTTGAAAAAAAAAATTTTAGTCGTTATTTATGCGTTTCGAGTCGAATTAAGCACTATTTTCGACAAGTGTCATTTTGCGTATCTCCGTTTCTAGAAGTAAAACAAAGAAAATTTTCAGACAAATAGTTCTCAGAATGAGTGGTTAGACTTGAAAAAAATTTAAAAAATATTTTGAAAAAAAAAATTTTAGTCGTTATTTATGCGTTTCGAGTCGAATTACGCACTATTTTCGACAAGTGTCATTTTGAGTATCTCCGTTTCTAGAAGTAAAACAAAGAAAGTTTTCAGACAAATAGTTCTCAGAATGAGTGGTTAGACTTGAAAAAACATTAAAAAAATATTTTGAATACTTTAACAAGTGCCATTTTCCGTATCTCCGTTCCCAGAAGTCAAACAAAAACATTGTTCAAAATTGTTCTTAGAATAAGTGGTTAGACTTGAATTTTTTTTTTAAACATTCTGAAAAAAAAAATTTTAGTCGTTATTTATGCGTTTCGAGTCGAATTAAGCACTATTTTCGGCTAGTGTCATTTTAGGTATCTCCGTTCTCAGACGACAAACAAAGAAAGTTTTCAGACAAATAGTTCTCAGAATGAGTGGTTGGACTTGAAAAAAAATTTGAAAAATTAAAAAAAATTTTTTTAAAATTTTGAGAATTTTTTTTTGCCATATTACGCATCTTCGTTCCCAGAAGTCAAACGAAGAAATTTTTCAAACAAATAGTTCTCAGAATGAGTGGTTAGACTTGAAAAAAAAATATAAAATTTTGAAATTTTGTTTTGCCATTTTACGCATCTCCGTTCTCAGAAGTAAAACGAAGAAATTTTTCAAACAAATAGTTCTCAGAATGAGTGGTTAGACTTAAAGAAAAAATTTATAAAAATTTGAAGAAAAAAAAAATCGTTATTTATGAAGTTCGAGTCGAATTAAGCACTATTTTCGACTAGTGTCATTTTGTGTATCTCCGTTCCTAGAAGTCAAACAAAGAAAGTTTTCAGACAAATAGTTCTCAGAATGAGTGGTTAGACTTGAAAAAAAAAATTTAAAATTTTGAAAAAATTTTTTTTGAAAATAATTTGCTATTTTACGCATCTTCGATCTCAGAAGTCAAACGAAAATTATTTTCAGAAAAATAGTTCTCAGAATGAGTGGTCAGACTTTTTTGATTTTTTAAAAATCATTATTTATGCGTTTCGAGTCGAATTAAGCACTATTCTTGATATTTTGCGTATCTCCATTCCCAGAAGCTAATCAAAAAAACTTTCCAGACAAATAGTTCTCAAAATTAGCGGTTAGAAATTTTTTAAAAAATTTAGAAATTTTTTTTCTATCGTTATTTATGCGTTTAGTATTCAAGTTATATCATTTTAATTTCCCCGAGTAGCTTCTGGCCTTCCCTGAGAAGGCCACGGTCGCTCCTACGGGTTTGAAATGTGGTAATCAAGTTATATAATTTGAATTTTTTTTTATTTTATTGTAAAAACGGCGATTTACCGTTTATTAAAGATATTATTACTATTATTTGTTATTATTTAGTTTATGGAGTCGATTATGGAAGAAAGTAACGTTTAATTTGGTGCTGAGAATGCTGCTGGATCCGCTCACCTACGAGTCGGCGACTATAGACAAGACCAAATATTTATTGAACGATGCGTTCATACCGAATCTGAAGAATTTCAAGACGCTCGAGCTGTGCGAATACGTACTGGACGTGGTACTGGTGAACGGGATGCTCGTCGACGTTTCGACCGAAGAAGTGTACAGAGCGCCGTGTTGTATGCCGAGGTGAGTCGTTATTGTACAGAAAACATTTACTTTCTTTAAAAAAAAAGAGATATCGCCACCAAATTTACGATAGATATTTAAAACTGGCAAATAATTTACTTCACAAGAATCCCGCAATTCCGTCGTCTTACACTATCGAGTGATACTCCGTGGCTGCTTCAGACATTTGAAATATTTTAAACTCGTAAATAATTTACTTCACAAGAATCCCGCAATAAAAAATGACCTTCCGTTATCTTATACTATCGAGCGATACTCCGTGGATGCTTCAGACATCTTCCAATATTTATTGAGCAATGATGCTTAACCCTTTCAGCCCTGGATTTTTAAATTTGAAAAAAAATGTTTGTTAATTATTATTGATGGGGAGCTTCTTAAGACCATAAATAGCAAATTTGAACTCATTTGCTTAATTAGTATAGGAATTAATTAGTGAGGCTTTGTTGAAGTGACATCTAGTGATAACCAGCAAAAATATGGATTGTCATAGTAAGTAGAGACATGTAAATGTTGCGGTGGCAATTGCCACCACCAGGGCCGAAAGGGTTAATAAATAAATCGAGATGTATGGGGATAAAGTTTGGTCAGAGTGATAAAGTACACAATAAATCTCCAGAGCTTAATTGGCTCTGGAGACTTAGATGGTCACCGCGCAACGCGTCTCGAATGCTCGATACAACTCTATCATTTCAAAACGTTCAGATGTCCTGGTGAATGTAAATCAAGTTTATCCGCTTGCAAACTTGCACCTACCTTTTTGCCCACTTGCAAAGTTTCACCTACCTTTTTTATCCGCTCGCTAAACTGCTTTAAAAAAAATGCACATTTCTATACACGAGTCGAATTATAGGGGTGTTAACAATTTGTCCAGAAAAATTCCCATTTAAAATCATTCTTAAAATAAATTGATACTCCCGTATTATGGGTAATTACGATTCAAATCTGATTTTGGCGTTTTCTGTTCTTTAAAAAAATCTATTTATTAATTTAATTTTTAATTCACATTAATTTACTGTTTAAAATCAATCAATCTTTCAGGACCGTGCAAAAATACGCATTCATAGAAAACTCCAATACGCCCGTACTGTGGGTAATTCCGGAACAAAATGTCGAACCGATGGATCTGATGTACAGGTTCGAACAGGATTCCGAATTGGTGAGCGCGTTTTTATATTTTTTTTTATTAATGGCAAAAAATTGCAATAATTCACTCACCCAATTGTAGTATGAGCCGTTGGATACCACGTTGCTCGCGAACAATTTCATCGATATCAAGCGCATCAAGACGTTGTCGCTGTCGAAGAAGAAATCCGTTCCCGATGAGGTAATATCTGCAATAAAAAAAAAATCATTTTAAACTAGTCAAGTAAGTAAAGCTACGCGCACACTTGTCAGAATCGGACGGACGGCACGCATCGGAAAAAATGCTTAACACAGTTGTAAACGAGTCAACGCACATTTATCGGTACGACATGGAATGGATAAATGTGCGTTGACTCGTTTACAACTGTGTTAAGCAATTTTTGCCGATGCGTGCCGTCCGTCCGATTCCGATAAGTGTGGCGCGGAGCTTAAGCAAGTATTTTTTTATGCTAAATACATGATTATGAGATTCATTATGAGACTATAGAAAGGAGGGTTCCTCTTGTACGGAGAAAAGTATTTGACATTTACGAGCGAGCCAAAAAAAATCATATTGGCGGATGCGCCGGGTTTTACACCGGAAATCTGCGTTTATTTAATTTCATTTATTATCTTTAGATGGCGTCTCAATTACGATAGTAAAAAATAAATCATTCAAGTTCTGAATGGCCTGTAAAAGTTTGACACCCAAATGGATGTTTTGACGTGTTTAGAAAGGAAATAATTCAAAAAATGCGTCTTTGGTTGCCTATAATAAATTTAATATGTTGATTTTGCCAGTTCCGAACTCGCCGGAGTTTTGTCCTCGATGAAAACAAATTTCATTTTAAAGGTGTGAAACGCAAAAGTGGCGAAATCTATTGCCTTAATGTTGTACTAAAAAAAAAATTAGTAGCTTAACCACCGAATGCGCTGATGAGACTTGAAAAGTCGAAACCGGTCAGTAGGTAAACAATATTTAATGTTCAAATTTCATTTTATGATTTTTCTGACTTCATCGATAGGCAACGCTAACATCGTGACCAATTAATAGTCTTAGTAAGACTCAATTTTGCAGAGTCACGAACTGATTCAATATTCACATATTCAGGCTATATTTCGTCTTTATTAAAAAAAAGAATACTGTAACGTCACCCAATAGACCGCGAAATTCAAATAAACCGGGAATGAAAATACAAAAATACGCAACAAAAATTGTTAGATTTTAAAAATCTATAGCTTACGCATTCATTATAATTACTGGATAATTTATATAATCAATTGAGGCGTTGATTTCATAAACAGCATTTGTCCAAAAATAACGTTTTCAGAAAATCGAAAATCTCTTTTTTTTGGCATGGATCCATTCCGCCAGAGGTACCATTTAACTATGCGTATTGATTTCTATATATTTATATATAATCATTATTTATTATATACAGGGTGTTTCAAAATTCATGCACCGAAAGTTTTCTGCGTACTCCTCGTAGGTAAAAAGAAGAAAACCCTTATGACAAATCTTGATTTTCCACAAAATAACATTAATGAACCCCTTCGCAGAAATATTAAAGAGACGCCACTGTTCCCTATCCTCTACGAGGAGTACGCAGAAAATTTTTGGTGCATGAATTTTGAAACACCCTGTATAATGAATGGGGGGACATACACGGGACATCCATGGACCCGAACGGCAACATCTTCATTCTGAAAAAGTTACCGCCCGGATGGGATTCGAACCCACGTCCACGAGGCCCGTGAGCAGGAGCTCTACTCAATAGGCCACCGCGGCCCCTAACTGTTTCTCTTGGTGACCGTTACAACTTCTGAAATGACCACCCACCGCTGTTATCTTCTTCCTCTACTTCTGGCTGTCCATATCCATTGCTGCAGCTATTATTGTTTTTGCTATCAATAAAATATTCATGTCACAAGTGCTCTTTTTATCAGAAAGGATGTGGACTTATGTTTTTTTGTCGAAACGAGCTAAAATTTAAAGTGTTAAACTTTTTTTTTTTTAAATGAACTTCGTCCACCGAAAGCTTGCAAAATACTCTACCAGATGCCGCAAAAACGTTTTTTTTTTTTGTTGTTTTTGGCGTCGACTGCGAGGTTATCTGCCACCACCGTTTGTGTTAATATATTATATATCGCAAAAATGTTGATTTCTACAATTTTGGACATATCGTCGATGAAGCGACAATACCGCCTAACCGCCATTTAGGCCAAAATTAAGATTTTAGTACATAATCTTTTCCCAGAAAGCTGTAATCAGTTTTTTTCACTCTCCTATCAAATTTGGTAAATGCGATATAGGCGGTATTGCCGCTTCACCGACGCGACGATATGCTATTTATAAAATCAAAACAATTGGGTGTTTCATTATTTATTTATTTAACGAATCAACTTTTACCAAAAATTACAAACAGTTTATCTTATTTATTATGAACCGATATGTAAATAATTGCTTTATTTTTTTTTGTTTCTTGTAGACGCCAGTTCATCCGGACTCTCAATGCAGGTGTAGACGAAGGAAAAACGCGAGTCAAGATAAAGAAAATGTTGCTTCCTAATTATTCGCAATTTATGCAAAACTCAGGAACGTTTTGTACAGTTATATTGTTTTCTATTAAGAAAATGTTTAAATAAATTTAATTTATATTTTTGTTAAAGTACTGCAGCATTGTAATTGTAGAATGAAACCAGACGGAACTCCGGTGTTGCCATTTGAATTCCCCAAATTTCAATTTCCCAGAACTGTGGATGTTAGCTGATACACCGGTAAGACGTGGGCTTTACATTTTCCGCCACTTAATTCAACTTGAAAATCTACGGCGTTGTCATTTTATGGAGAAATTGGATAGAACTCCCGGAAAACGGATGCTGTCGCCATTTTAATTCCCCGGATATAAATTTTCCGCGACTAAATTCCCCAAGATTTAGACTGTAGCTGACCATTTTGAGTTGAAAATTCCTCAAAATTGAATTTCCCCCCCTCTGCAAATTCCCCCAGATTTGAATTTATCCCCGATAGATTCCCCCATATTTGAATTTCCCGCCACTAAATTTCCCCAGGGGCGGCCCGTTGGTGTAGTGGGTACAGGCGAGCGCGTGTGGGTTCGAATCCCAGCCCGGCCGAAAGATTTTTTGGGGATCGAGAAGTATTCGGTCGGGTCCATGGTTGTTGTGTATACGTCTGACATTATTCATTTGTTCATTAACATCTGTGATAATCGTTTATATATGTATGCTTTTACGTATGTGCATGTATGTGAACGCTTGTGTGCGTGCATGCATGTGCATACATATGTGTTTTTTTTAATGTTTAATTATTGTATGACTTGTGTAAGACATTATTTGTTAACTTAGCACCAATAAAGAATACTTTATACTTTATTTGTTTATTTACTCATCCCAAAATTAAATACATAAAAAATAATAATAACCTGGTCGTGACTGAATGGCTCATGCCTAAGTAAAAAAAAAATCTACAGATTTGAATTTCCCGCCTCTAAATTCCCACATTTGAATTTATTCACACCAGATTCCCGAGATTTACATTTCTCGCCACAAAATTGAATTTGGATGAAAGTTCTTTGTAAATTCAAGTGCCGTTGGAACTTTAACAATTATTACAAAACAGGGTTTGTGTTGAAATTAATTCAAAGCGCGGTGGGTGGTCCCTATTCTACCCTCCAATTGATTGAACATAAACCAGGGTTGCGCAAATGTAGAGAAATTAATCAAACATTGAAAATTGCATTTGTGTTTTTATATTTTGCTAATTAGTTGATTTATAAGAACTCTGGGCGGTATTCAACTGGTTGGATTGTAGGGCAGGGACCACCCACCACCCTCCCTATCCACTTTAACTTAACCTATAAAACTTTGTGCTATTCGACAAAATTTATTTGCAAATTCATCTCTAATGCTGGAAGTTTAACTATTTTGGAAAGCAAAGTTTGTAGTTAAGTTACAAATGATACAAAGGGCGGCGGGTGGGCCCTATCCCACCCTTCAAAGAGTAAAACATAAATGAGGGTGTAAAAAAACATTTTAATTTCATCAACTTTACAATTAGTAAGTTGAAATTTTGGATATCATTTGGAATAGATAGTAATGCATAAAAATATAAATGCTTTATAGCTCATTGCGTCATGTTTTTGTAATCAAAATCAAATTTTAGTTTTGAGTTTGCTTACTTTACACGTTTCAATTACGTGCATTTGTCGTTTCACCGACGAATACGTTTATTTTCCTGTATTGTATGGCAATAATATATTTTTTTCGGAAATTGTTTTATGGATCCGCTTGATATAGGATGGATTGTAGGGTGACATAATCCACCCTGTATTATGACTGAAAATCAATGTCAGAAGTTATGGCAAAATCTCAATTTAATATACTTTGTGAAAAAACTCCTGAATGAAATATATGCAGTAAGTGCAGATGTGTACATATGGTTGCATACCATATGATAGAATGACTGCTATAAACAAAAACCTTTTTATAGATATATGGGTCGTTCCATTTCAAATTTGCAATTGAAAAATAAAATTGCCTTGAATGTTTTTTTTTTCAGAACTAGATACAAAAATAATTGACACGTATTTTTTTTTATTTTAACGTGATTTGCAAAATTTTGGATTTGTGAATTTTTAAATTTTCGCAGTCGGTAAAATCAAACTTTTTTTGAATGCTTCTAGTTCAGTGATGGCGAACGCATCATTGAGCTCATTTTTGGTGACATGCATCTAAATAAAAAAAATCATAATTCAAATATTTGTCTTTCATGACGGCCAGAGTTGGTTATTAATAATAACATTATTAATTACGTTAATAATAATTAATGATTAACAAAATTATAAATAATTAATACAAAAATTATAAATATTTCTATTTTTTTAGTCTTTACTTTTGTGATGTGTGACACGCCATGACAATTATGTTTCGATTTTTCAAAATTTTGACACACCCAGCTCAAACGGTTCGCAATCACTGTTCTAGTTCATAAACAGTTTCATAAAAAAAAACGATATTTTCGGATTTACTGAACTTTAGTTTTTACTCAGTTTTGCGGCGGGAAATTCAAATTTAAACTCTTAAATTGAAATTTTCGAGAGCAAAGGATTAATTTTTATGGCCCGAAATGGTAAAATTGTTCTCGATGAGTGATTTTTGAAATCTCGTAACGTTTTCCACAATCCTACCTTTAATTTTAAATCACGTGATCGAGGTTTCTACAGGTGGAAATCAATATGTTAGAAAAGGACAGACAAAAAAGTTCGTAGAATGATTTATTGAACTTTCTTTTACTCGGCCAGTAATCTAAATTTACCTTTATCTTTATCTTTTTAGATTAGAATGTCATTGTCTTCTGCAGTAGATAAAAATAAGTTTGCCCGAGTGCAGTTGTTTTATGTTATTGGCGCGTCTATTCTTTGCCCGGTAATTGGATCTCTGGTCATCTGCATGGCTTCGTCTATCACATCGGCGGGAATAATTAGTAATGACTCGGAAATTATTGTGCAGCTACTACTAGGTCGTCCGGTCATGATCCTGAGAGTTCATCGAATGTAGTCTGATAATAGAAACGATGGTTGCGACCGTTACTAACAAGGAGAGGATTAGATACATGATGACTCACCGATTTGATACATCTTTGACACACGTGTAGATCATGACTAAGAGTACAACAGGTGCTAACTTTTTATAAATTGTGTATCCTTTAATAAAACTTATTATTATTGCAAGTAATAAGGGCCACTTCTCAGCCGTAATTTATTTTCGGTTTTTTATTTACCTTTTACTTGAATGGAAAGATATTTAACTCGTGGCGTAGGGGTAAGGCCTCCGTTTCGTAATCGGGAGATCTCTGGATCAAATCCCGTTGGTGAAATTAAATTTTTTAATAGTTTTTTACAAATAATGTTTTTGATCAAAAAAATGTTTTGCAAGATATTTCAGGACGATGTAATAAAGAAAACATTTATTAGTAGTGAGCTTTTTAATTTTTTTAAATTGTATCCCTTGGATCGTGGCGTAGCGGTAAGGCCCCGGTTTCGTAATCGGGAGATCTCTGGTGAAATTAAATTTTTTAATAGTTTTTTTACAAATAAAGTTTTTGGCAAAAAAAATGTTTTGTGAGATATTTCAGGATGATGTAACAAAAAAAACATTTGTTAATAAGCATTTTAATTTTTTTTTAATTTGATCCCTTAGATCGTGGCGTAGCGGTAAGGTCCCGGTTTCGTAATCGCGAGGTCTCTGGATCAAATCCTGTCGGTGAAATTATTTCTTTTTATAGTTTTTACATATCCAAATCAAGTTTTCGACAAAAAATGTTTTTCGAGATATTTCAGAATGATGTATTAGGAAGCATTTTTCTTAAATTTTATCCTTTAGATCGTGGCGTAGCGGTAAGGCCCCGGTTTCGTAATCGCGAGGTCTCTGGATCAAATCCCGTCGGTGAAATTATTTCTTTTTATAGTTTTTACATATCCAAACCAAGTTTTCGACAAAAAAATGTTTTTCGAGATATTTCAGGATGATGTATATTAGGAAGCATTTTTTTTATTTTTATCCCTTAGATCGTGGCGTAGCGGTAAGGCCCCGGTTTCGTAATCGCGAGGTCTCTGGATCAAATACCGTCGGTGAAATTATTTTTTTTTAATAGCTTTTACAAATCCAGATAAAAGTTTGTGGCAAAGATGATGTAACAAAAAATATATTTTTAAGCATTTTAATTTTTATCCCAATAGCAAATACTACTCAGTCCAAAGAATGTATTTCGTTGTGAACATTTGTATTTATATTTATATTTTTATGTATTCATTTTCACTTCACCCACCATATTACAACAAAATATTGTATACAAATATAATATTGCGGTGGATGTGGGCGTCAAAATAATTAAAAAAAATCCAACGATAGTCTCATTAAAATATTAACATTCATTTCCATTTTAATTCAATCGCCAAAATACACGACCTTTTACACACACATTCAAAACGCTACGCATATTTTCAAGGTAGGAATTTAAACTAACGAACTGGCATTTATCTATGAAAAAAAAATCCGCACGTGCACTGCACACACACACACATAAAATTTAATCTCTATTGCAGTTTTGCGCTTAAAAATCCATCGCACAACGTTAAACCGAATCAATTACGTGACAATTGCATAACTTTCCGCGCCGGAACAAAAATGCCGCCCTTGTACAGATTAAGGTGAACGTGTTCGCGCGAATGGCAACGAAGCAAATGGCAACGAAACTTCCTTTAAACATTTGAAAGATCGTTATCTGTCCGTGGTGTCGTGTTTTAGTTACATCCAGAGAGAGTCTGGTAAGTTTGAGAAATAATGGAAGAGGAATTTATTCCAAAAGAAATTTTGAAAGCTAATAAATGTAAAGATATAACAACGTTAAAAGAATAATGGAAGAGTAATTTTTTTAAGCAGGAATTTTCCAAATGAATAAATGTAGAGATATAACAAAGTTAAAAATTTAAGAATAATGGAAGAGTAATTTTTCTAAGAACGAATTTTAAAAATAAATAATTGTAGAGATATAACAAAGTTAAAAGTTGGAGCGGAAGAGCTATTTGTTCATTTTTTTTATGAAAAAAATGTAGAGGTATAACAAAGTTAAAAAAAAACAATGGAAGAGCAATTTGTTCGAAAAGAAATTTTAAAATTTCAAACCGCAATTTGTTTAAAAAAAAATTCAAAACGAAAATTGCAATCTGTTTAAAAAGAAATTTTAAAAATGAATAAATGTAGAGATATAACAAAGTTAAAAATTGAAGCAATTTGATCAATTTTTTTTAATGAATAAATGTAGAGTTATAACAAAGTTAAAAGTCAATGGAAATGCAATTTGTTCGAAAAAACAATTTTGGAAATAAAATCGGAATTTGTTTAAAAAAAAATATAAAAAAAAACCGCAATTTGTTTAAAAAAAATTTTGCATATGAAAATCGAAAATAGTAAATGTAGAAGTATTACAAAGTTAAAAGTGTTTTATTCCAAATTACAAAAAGAAATAGAGAAAAATCGTCAGCAACGTCAGCAGTTGATATAACTTGCAATAATAATAATAATAATAATAATAACGCAATTTAACTTCACTCCAACTATACTCCATTCAGTAATTTCCCGCAAAGTTGGCCTTGAAATTTTGTTTTGATAAACGTTGTGGGCTGACACTAAACTAAAAAAAAAAAGTATCCCATTTTTTTCTGACCGGAATTGTACATCGGATAAAATTTTCAATCCTTTTCTTTAATTGCATACACGTTGTGGATATGGTTTCCTACTATTAAACTTCAAATTGAGACTGATTCACACGAAACAAAAAAGGTGTCCAGTTTTTTTTCTGGCCGCAATTGTACATCAGATAAATTATTCTTCTTTTTTTAAATGTAATGCATCTGCAATTTTTGCATACACGTTGTGGATATGGTTGCCTACTATTAAACTTCAAATTGAGACTGATTCACACCAGACAAAAAAAATGTGTCCTATTTTTTTCTGGCCGCAATTGTTTATCATATATATTTTTTACACTTTTTTTGAAATATAATGCATCTGCAATTTTTTATACAGCTGCCTACTATTAAACTTCAAATAGAGATTGATTACTCTCCAGACAAAAAATGTGTCCAATTTTTTTCTGGCCGCAATTGTACATCAGATAAATTTCTCGACACATTTTTTTTAAATTTAATGCATCTGCAAATTTTGCATACACGTTGTGGGTATAGATGCATACTATAAAACTTCAAATAGAGACCGATTCACACGAAACAAAAAAAGGTGTCCAATTTTTTCTGACCGTAATTGTACATCGGATAAAATTTTCGATTGTTTTCTTTAATTGCATACAGGTTGTGTATATGGTTGCCTACTATTAAACTTCAAATTGAGACTGATTCACACCAGACAAAAAAAATGTGTCCTATTTTTTTCTCGTCGCAATTGTATATCATATATTTTTTACACTTTTTTTGAAATATAAAGCATCTACAATTTTTTATACAGCTGCCTAATATTAATCTTCAAATAGAGATTGATTACTCTTCAGACAAAAAAAGGTGTCCAATTTTTTTCTGACCGCAATTGTACATCAGATACATTTTTCGACACATTTTTTTAAATTCAATGCATCTGCAAATTTTGCATACACGTTGTGGGTATAGCTGCACACTATTAAACTTTAAATAGAGACCGATTCACACGAAACAAAAAAAGGTGTCCAATTTTTTCTGACCGGAATTGTACATCGGATAAAATTTTTGATCCTTTTCTTTAATTTAATGCATCCGCAATTTTTGCATACACGTTGTGGATATGATTGCCTACTATTAAACTTCAAATTGAGACTAATTCGCACCAGACAAAAAATGTGTCCTAGTTTTTTCTGGTCACAATTGTATATCATATTTTTTTACACTTTTTTTGAAATATAATGCGTCTGCAATTTTTCATACAGCTGCCTAAAATTAACCTTCAAATAGAGATTGATCACTCTATAGACAAAAAAAGGTGTCCAATTTTTTTCTGGCCGCAATTGTACATCAGATAAATTTCTCGACACATTTTTTTTTTAAATTTAATGCATCTGCAAATTTTGCATACACGTTGTGGGTATAGCTGCATACTATTAAACTGCAAATAGAGACCGATTCACACGAAACAAAAAAAAGTGTCCAATTGTTTCTAACCGGAATTGTACATCGGATAAAATTTTCGATCCTTTTCTTTAATTTAATGCATCCGCAATTTTTGCATACACGTTGTGGATATGGTTGCCTACTATTAAACTTCAAATTGAGACTGATTCACACCAGGCAAAAAAATGTGTCCTATTTTTTTCTGATCGCAATTGTATATCATATTTTTTTACACTTTTTTTGAAATATAATGCGTCTGCAATTTTTCATACAGCTGCCTAAAATTAACCTTCAAATAGAGATTGATCACTCTATAGACAAAAAAAGGTGTCCAATTTTTTTCTGGCCGCAATTGTACATCAGATAAATTTCTCGACACATTTTTTTTTAAATTTAATGCATCTGCAAATTTTGCATACACGTTGTGGGTATAGCTGCATACTATTAAACTGCAAATAGAGACCGATTCACACGAAACAAAAAAAAGTGTCCAATTGTTTCTAACCGGAATTGTACATCGGATAAAATTTTCGATCCTTTTCTTTAATTTAATGCATCCGCAATTTTTGCATACACGTTGTGGATATGGTTGCCTACTATTAAACTTCAAATTGAGACTGATTCACACCAGGCAAAAAAATGTGTCCTATTTTTTTCTGATCGCAATTGTATATCATATTTTTTTAACACTTTTTTTGAAATATAATGCATCTGCAATTTTTTATACAGCTGCTTACTATTAAACTTCAAATAGAAATAGATTACTCTCCAGCCAAAAAAAGGTGTCCCATTTTTTTCTGGCCGCAATTGTACATCAGATAAATTTCTCGACACATTTTTTTTTTATTTAATGCATCTGCAAATGTCGCATACACCTTGTGGGTATAGCTGCATACTATTAAACTTCAAATAGAGACCGGATCACACGAAACAAAAAAAGGTGTCCAATTTTTTCTGGCCGCAATTGTACATCAGATAAATTATTCCATCCTTTTTTTTAATGTAATGCATCTGCAATTTTTGCACACACGTTGTGGATATGGTAGCCTACTATTAAACTTCAAATTGAGACTGATTCACACCAGACAAAAAAAATGTGTCCTATTTTTTTCTGGTCGCAATTGTATATCATATATTTTTTTACACTTATTTTGAAATATAAAGCATCTGCAATTTTTTATACAGCTGCCTACTATAATAACTTCAAATAGAGATTGATTACTCTCCAGACAAAAAATGTGTCCAATTTTTTTCTGGCCGCAATTGTACATCAGATACATTTTTCGACACTTTTTTTTAAATTTAATGCATCTGCAAATGTTGCGTACACGTTGTGGGTATAGCTGCATACTATTAAACTTTAAATAGAGACCGATTCACACGAAGCAAAAAAAGGTGTCCAATTTTTTTTTGGCCGCAATTGTACAGCAGATAAATTTTTCCATCCTTTTTTTAAATGTAATGCATCTGCAATTGTTGCATACACGTTGTTGGTATACCATTAAATTTCAAATAGAGAGCGATTCACACCAAACAAAAAAGGTGTCCAATTTTTTCTGACCGGAATTGTACATCGGATAAAATTTTCGATCCTTTTCTTTAATTTAATGCATCTGCAATTTTTGCATACACGTTGTGGATATGGTTGCCTACTATTAAACTTCAAATTAAGACTGATTCACACCACACAAAAAAATGTGTCCTATTTTTTTCTGGTCGCAATTGTATATCATATATTTTTTTTATACTTTTTTTGAAATATAAAACATCTGCAATTTTTTATACAACTGCCTAATATTAAAATTGATCACTCTCCGGCCAAAAAAAGGTGTCCAATTTTTTCTGGCCGCAATTGTACACTAGATAAATTTCTCGACACATTTTTTTTTAAATTTAATGCATCTGCAAATGTTGCATACTAGTTGTGGGTATAGCTGCATACATTAAACTTCAAATAGAGACCGAATCACACGAAACAAAAAAGGTGTCCAATTTTTTCTGACCGGAATTGTACATCGGATAAAATGTTCGATCCTTTTCTTTAATTTAACGCATCTGCAATTTTTACATATACGTTGTGGATATGGTTGCCTACTATTCAACTTCAAATTGAGACTGATTCACACGAGACAAAAAATCTGTCCTATTTTTTTCTGGTCGCAATTGTATATCATATATATATTTTTACACTTTTTTTGAAATATAATGCATCTGCAATTTTTTATACAGCTGCCTACTATTAAACTTCAAATAGAGATTGATTACTCTCCAGCCAAAAAAAAGGTGCCCATTTTTTTCTGGCCACAATTGTACATCAGATAAATTATTCCATCATTTTTTTTAATGTAATGCATCTGCAATTGTTGCAAACACGTTGTTGGTATATCTGTTTACCATTAAACTTTAAATAGAGAGCGATTCGCACCAGACAAAAAAGGTGTCCTAATTTTTTCTGGCAGCAATTATACATCAGATACATTTTTCGATACTTTTTTTTAAATTGAATGCATCTGTAATTATTGCATACACGTTGTGTGTATAGTTGCCTACCATTAAACTTTAAATAGAGACTGATTCAGACCAGACAAAAAAATGTGTCCAATTTTTTTCTCTCCGCAGCTGTACATCCAGATAAATTCTTCAATACATTTTTTTTAATTCAATCCATCTGTAATTCTTGCATACACGTTGTGTGTATAGTTGCCTACCATTAACCTTCAAATAGAGAGCAATTCACACCAGACAAAAAAATGTGTCCAATTTTTTTCTCTCCGTAGCTGTACATCCAGATAAATTCTTCAATACTTTTTTTTTAAATTGAATGCATCTGTAATTCTTGCATACACGTTGTGTGTATAGTTGCCTACCATTAACCTTTAAATAGAGACTGATTCACACCAGACAAAAAAAATGTGTCCAATTTATTTCTCTCCGCAATTGTACATCCAGATAAATTCTTCAATACTTTTTTTTTAATTCAACGCATCTGTAATTGTTACAAACACTTTGTGTGTATAGTTGCCTACCATTAAACTTCAAATAGAGACTGATTCACACCAGACAGAAAAAGTTGTCCCATTTTTTTCTTGCCGCAATTGTACATTGCAATTTTCTGTCTACAATTTGGAATTCTCTTGTATATTACAACGCATTACGTCACATTTAAGAGAAACCTAAGATCGCCTAAGATAACTAACTAACGCCCTTTCGGCGTGGAAGAGAAATTAGAAATCGGCGTTACTCAACCGTGCCGGACATTTTAATATATGATTAATTGAGTGTTCACTTGTTTCGATCCCCGCACGCTCGACGGCCCCGGTGCTCCCGTATTTCACGTCCGCATCGTCCGAAACGTCGCGTCGTATTGCAAAATAAGTTGTAATTATAAAAAACATAAAATTTTCTTAGGTCATGTCAACGTTGTATCAGAGAAGAAAAATTGATAACATTCTGATACCGATACGTGCTCGAATATATGAATAAATATCAATAATATATTTCAACGCGAAGAGGACAGATAATTGTATTTTTCATCGCGCGTTGATTAGAAGTCGTTCATTCGGGCTTCAGCGCAATTAACTTGTTCGTCGTCGGCACGCACTCTCCAAAATAAGGCAAGACCACGAAAACGTGAGTACACTATCTCTTATCAGGAATGTTCAATAACTAAAAATTAATTCTTTCCAGAACCGAGCGAAATGATCTTCTTCCTCACCAGGTGAGTTCTTTGTGTTTTCTTTTTCTTTTTAAATTTTCGTGCCGTGGTTACTTACTCGGGTTACGTAACGTCTTAGGGGGAGTTTAATGGCGCAATTGGTGACGCTACAATTGGATAATGTGCGTTCGTCGGATAATCCGTGTGCCCTTGAACTCCATTTCGGGATTATCAGGCTCTTAAAATTTTGTCAATTCGGTTGCCCGCTAGATTTTTCTCCGCAGCGCGTGCGTCACGGCGACGCTCTTATCGGTGTTATTTGTTTCGATTCCAACAATGACACCGTTTTTCTGGTTAAATCGTGTGATACGTGTTAATGGAATTATTACATTATTTATGTCAGGCTTATCTCAATTGTGTAATAATTTTAAACAAGTTCCTTTTTTTAAATCGTACATTTATATCGAAATGTTTTAAGGATAAACGCAAGTGTTGAATGAATTCATTTTTAGCCTTAAGAAGGTCGAATGAAATAAACTCACGACCCAATATATACTCTATACACCCCCCCTCCCCTCCATTCCTGCATGATAAGAAAAGATAAGACGTGTAAATCAGGACGTAACAGTACGAAAGACACTGTGTCTTTTAATTTTATTGGTGAAGACCTTGGCTTGCGGGAAACAGATTGGATAGTATCATAGGGCCCACCCATCACCCTCCGTATCAACTTCATCCTAACTTACAAAACCCTGTTAGGTTGCAAAAACTTCTTTGGCAATTAATTGAAAAAGTTGAAAATTTTAAAATAATACAAAACGTGATTTTGTAATTTAAATAGAAATTAAATTGGGGGTGGAGGGTGGCCCCTATTTTACACTCCAATTAATTCTAAACGAATGTTAACTCATGGGAATCGATATACAGGGTGCCCGAATTTCGTAGGGACAACATGGGCAACTTCTGCATTTGAAGAGATAGAGAGATGATCAAATTAGCAAAGAGGTGCAGGTTCGAGGACTCATTAAGAATCCACCCCCAAATCCCACTTATCATGGCCTCCACAATAAAAATTAAAAGAAATTGGGAGATTTTGTTTTAATTTTTATTTTGAACAAGTGAGCCATGACAAGTGGGATTTGGAGGTGGATTCTCAACAAGCCCTCGAACCTGCATCTTTTTGCTAATTTGACGATCTCTCTATCTCTTCAAATGCAGAAGTTGCCCATGTTGTCTCTACGAAATCCGGGCACCCGGTATAAGAGTAGGCATGGCACTGAAAGTAAAATAGTACAAATTTTAACGAGTTGGCTACAGGTTGCATAGTAGGATAGGGCCCACCCACCACCCTTCTTATCAACTTCATCCTAACCTACAAAACCATGTTAGGTTGCGAAAACTTCTTTGGCAATTACTTTCAAAATTAGAAAGTTTTACAATAAAACAAAACGTGATTTTGTAATTTGAATAAAAATAAAACCGAGGATGGTGGGTGGGCCCAATTCTACCCTCCAATTAATTAACGCTAAACAAATGTAAACTTATGAGAATCAACACATTAGAGTAAGCAAAGCACTAAAGATCTTGAGTTTTTAAATTTATCCATTTACTGATGGAAACTTTAACACGTGACCAACACATTGGAGGGCTTCGGCTTCACTTCTATTTCTACTTTTCGAATTATTTTAAAACGTTCAACTTCCGCAATTCGTTGTCAAAGAAGTTTTTACAATCCAACAGGGATTTGTAGGTTAGGATGAAGTTGATACTGAGGGCGGTGGGTGGGCCCTATCCCACTATCCAAACTGTTTCACACCCACCACGCTCTGCACCAAATTTATTTTAAAAGACAAAACCCTCTTATTTTGCAGAAAATTTGTTGAATAAATTGAAAGTTTATAAATAATACGAAACACGATTGTACAGTTTAAATAGAAGTGGAATCGGGGGTTGTGGGTCGGCCCTCTTCTACCTTTTAACCAAAAAACAAGATTTGTTTATAAAGAAAGAAAAAAGAAATAGAAAGGCAATTGCCAATTACGTTAAACTTAAATCATTTCTTAAAAATACATTTTTCTTAAGAATTCTCCAAAAACTAAACACTTCCTCATTCATTAGTTTTCGAAATAATAATTAGAAAAGTTAGAAAAGTAGAAAAAATTGACAATTGTTAACGTGAAGTTAGAAAAATTGAAAAACAATTGCCAATTGTTAACGTGAAGTTAGAAAAGTAGAAAAACAATTGCCCATTATTAACGTAAAGTTGGAAATGTAGAAAAACAGTTGCCAATTGTTAACGTGAAGTTAGAAGAGTAGAAAAACAATTGCCAATTGTTATCGTGAAGTTAGAAGAGTAGAAAAATAATTGACAATTGTTAACGTGAAGTTGGAAATGTGGAAAAACAATTGACAATTGTTAACGTGAAGTTAGAAGAGTAGAAAAACAATTGACAACTATTAACGTGAAGTTAGAAGAGTAGAAAAACAATTGACAACAATTAACGTGAAGTTAGAAGAGTACAAAAAATTGCCAATTGTTAACGTGAAGTTAGAAGAGTAGAAAAATAATTGTCAATTGTTAACGTGAAGTTAGAAGAATAGAAAAAACAATTGCCAATTGTTAACGTGAAGTTAGAAGAGTAGAAAAACAATTGACAACTATTAACGTGAAGTTAGAAGAGTAGAAAAACAATTGACAACTATTAACGTGAAGTTAGAAGAGTAGAAAAACAATTGACAACTATTAACGTGAAGTTAGAAGAGTAGAAAAACAATTGACAACTATTAACGTGAAGTTAGAAGAGTACAAAAAATTGCCAATTGTTAACGTGAAGTTAGAAGAGTAGAAAAATAATTGTCAATTGTTAACGTGAAGTTGGAAATGTGGAAAAACAATTGACGATTGTTAATGTGAAGTTAGAAAAGTAGAAAAACAATTGCCAATTGTTAACGTGAAGTTAGAAGAGTACAAAAAAATTGCCAATTGTTAACGTGAAGTTAGAAGAGTAGAAAATAATTGTCAATTGTTAACGTGAAGTTGGAAATGTGGAAAAACAATTGACGATTGCTAATGTGAAGTTAGAAAAGTAGAAAAACAATTGCCAATTGTTAACGTGAAGTTAGAAGAGTAGAAAAACAATTGCCAATTGTTAACGTAAAGTTAGAAAAGTGGAAAAACAATTGCCAATTGTTAACGTGAAGTTATAAATGTGGAAAAACAATTGCCAATTGTTAAAGTGAAGTTAGAAGAGTAGAAAAATATTTGCCAATTGTTAACGTGAAGTTAGAAGAGTAGAAAAATAATTGACAATTGTTAACGTAAAGTTAGAAAAGTGGAAAAACAATTGCCAATTGTTAACGTGGAGTTAGAAGAGTAGAAAAACAATTGCCAATTGTTAACGTGAAGTTAGAAGAGTAGAAAAATAATTGACAATTGTTAACGTGAAGTTAGAAATGTGGAAAAACAATTGACAATTGTTAACGTGAAGTTAGAAGAGTAGAAAAATAATTGACAATTGTTAACGTGAAGTTAGAAATGTGGAAAAACAATTGACAATTGTTAACGTGAAGTTAGAAGAGTAGAAAAATAATTGACAATTGTTAACGTGAAGTTAGAAATGTGGAAAAACAATTGCCAATTGTTAACGTGAAGTTAGAAGAGTAGAAAAATAATTGACAATTGTTAACGTGAAGTTAGAAATGTGGAAAAACAATTGACAATTGTTAACGTGAAGTTAGAGCAGAAAAACAATTGACAATTGTTAACGTGAAGTTAGAAAAGCAGAAAAACAATTGACAATTGTTAATGTGAAGTTAGAAAAGCAGAAAAACAATTGCCAATTGTTAACGTGAAGTTAGAAGAGTAGAAAAACAATTGCCAATTGTTAACGTGAAGTTAGAAGAGTAGAAAAAGAATTGACAATTGTTAACGTGAAGTTAGAAATGTGGAAAAACAATTGACAATTGTTAACGTGAAGTTAGAAAAGCAGAAAACCAATTGACAATTGTTAACGTGAAGTTAGAAAAGCAGAAAAACAATTGACAATTGTTAATGTGAAGTTAGAAAAGCAGAAAAACAATTGACAATTGTTAACGTGAAGTTAGAAGAGTAGAAAAACAATTGCCAATTGTTAACGTAAAGTTAGAAAAGTGGAAAAACAATTGCCAATTGTTAACGTGAAGTTAGAAGAGTAGAAAAACAATTGCCAATTGTTAACGTGAAGTTAGAAGAGTAGAAAAACAATTGCCAATTGTTAACGTGAAGTTAGAAGAGTAGAAAAACATTTGACAATTGTTAACGTGAAGTTAGAAAAGTGGAAAAAACAATTGACAATTGTTAACGTGAAATTGGAAATGTCGAAAAACAATTGACAATTGTTAACGTGAAGTTAACAAAGTGGAAAAACAATTGCGAATTGTTAAGGTGAAGTTAGAAAAATAGAAAAACAATTGCCATTTACTCTAAACTTTCCAAATTTACACAAAATATACATTGTTGCCAGTGACGGTTCGCGGGGTTTTTTCTGGTACGGCCGAGGAACACAAGAGGTGGTAATACAGATAGGTAGGGTCAGTTGCTGAGACGGCTGGCTGCGTGACCGCATCTATCTGTATTACCACCTCTTGTACCAGAAAAAACCCCGCGAACCGTCACTGATTGTTGCAGAATTCTTTTAAAAAATTCTTAATATTTCAGCACTCGTTTTTAAGAACTTAAGTTATTAACTTCCTGTCGCTTTCTTCAAGTGAGAAAAATGAAAAATTTATTGCCACTTACTCAAAAAAGATTATTAAGTTTAAACTCTGTGGATTTCTTCTTTATTTCGTGAAGGAGTGTCGATGAGGTTGCCTACAATAAATGTCTAGATTTTAATAATCTTATTATCTCTTTATTCAGTTGCCTATGAATGGATATGCGTACATTATGTTGCCTATAACACACACACGTATATATTTATAAATTCCGTTCGTGTATCCATTTAAAGCACACGAAAATAATCATGATTTGTATAGCAATATATAGACGCAAATTATTTCTATGCACTCCAGAGCGTACTTCCACGTTTCTTACATTACACACGTGCTGTGAATTGGGTTGCCTATAATAAATGTCTACATTTCTATAATCTACATATTTTTATATTCAGGTACATATGGTTGCCTATAACTTTGCGTGCATTATGTTGCCTGTAACAGGCATCTATATAAATTTGATTTATTTATCAATTTTATATATTATAAAAAAATCATTGAATAATTACTTTTTCTTTTTTTCACCATAGAACAGAGGTCTTTTGGTTGACAAATGCTGACATTGGGGATTTTGTTATTATATGAATTTATTGCTTTGAATAGTTCGATAAAAAACCTTGAAACCTTTTTTCTACTTACAAGATTTCAGTTTTTTTTTTCTTACATATATGATTTGGATCACATGCGTGATCAACTCTGATCAGTCCCGAAAATCAAGATTTCAGTTTTAGACATATCTTTTGTGATTAAAAAGTCTTTATAATACATCCCTTATCGAGAAGAAAAGTACCACAAATTTATCCTAACTGCCCAGAGCTGGACTTGCATTCGAGGCCAAAAAAAGGCATCTTTTATACTTTGTTTTACAAATATTTCGGTTGCGCCATTTACACATTTAATGACTGATAAAACCTTTTTTTTGATGTTCAATTATTGTTATAGAGTTACCAACAGGTTGAATATTGATAAATTCAGGCTGCTTTCCTCTTTATCGAATTTATTTGAAAATACTTAAAAAAAATAAATATAATTTTTGAAATTTTAAGAAACAAAAAAAATGTCCAATTAAAAAAAAATCTGGTGATAAAACGATCTTATATGACAATATACGTATAATTTTAATGTAAAGAAACAAAATTTATTAATTTTCCAAGAAAACCTATTTTATTTTGTAAGATCAGTAGATTATATAGGGTGTTTCAGACCACCCGTACATCCCAAATATCTCCTGAAATACGAATCGGATTGAGATTTAAAAAAAAAAACATGTCCAAAAATGTTTTTCGAGCCCTATCATGTGGTGTGAAATGTGAACCGCCCCCCCCCCCCTTCCCCTCTGGGTCGGGTAGGTAACTTTGAAATCTTAAACAGGAACCCCTATTTTTTTATTGCAGATTTGAATTTTATGCTAAAAAATATTGGGTTTTTATCCGAAAAAAAAAATTCGATGAACGACAAAAACGGCAAAAACATTTATTGAATTATATTTATTTCTCGCATCAAATGATAGATTACGATATTTTTTACGTAGTCATCTCTCAAATAAGGCGTTGATTGAAGTCATGCATAATTTTATGTCGGAAATAAGCAAAAAAAAAAATTATTTGTAAAAAAAAATCGTATAAACGAATAAAAATAAATTTGATTATACAATTCTATTATATTCTTTTCTATTGTGGTAAAGTATGAATTTTTGTAACGACAAACAGGATTTAAAAAAAAAAAAAAAATTAAATATATTTTTTTTAATTATACAGGGTGTTTCAGAGCTCTGGGAACGGCCAATCAAGTGCTTATTTTTCAAAATTTCGAAAAATGTTTTATACAAAAGTTGTGTAAAATAGTGAGTTGCACGCCCTAAAAATATTTAAATTTATACAGGGTGTCTCATAACAAAGTTACAGACCAAACTTATGTTTTTTTAAATAGAACACCCTGTATTTTTTGTTATTTTTGAATTATATGGAGCAAATAAAGGTGAGTTACTTCAATACTCCCTATACCTATTGTTTGCCGTTTTCGAAATATTTGAAGATGTGTTGAAATGCAAGGTGTGGGTGAAATTTTATTTTTGCCCCAGGGATTGACGTTGAACAATTAAAATCATTTTAATTATTTGCTTGAAGGTTCGAACTATAGAGACAACTATGATTTCATACAAAAAAGTATACAGGGTGAGAAAAAAATTCGGTAGAAAAACCCAACTTATAAAGTTGAATAACTTCGTTTTTTCAAATGGCACACCCTGTATTTAGTAACGTATTCTTAAGTAGAATCAAATTATCTTTCAGATTATAATAATTATTCCTGATATGATAATCGCCGAATACAAGAAAACTATTGAGATTAGGAACAGGGAACCCTTATACAATCTGAAAGATAATTGGATTCTACTTAAGAATACGTTACTAAATACAGGGTGTGCCATTTGAAAAAACGAAGTTATTCAACTTTATAAGTTGGGTTTTTCTACCGCATTTTTTTTATCACCCTGTATAATTTTTTGCATGAAATCATGGTTGGCTCTATAGTTCGAACCTTCAACCAAATAATAGAAATGATTTTATTCGTTCAACGTCAATCACTGGGGCAAAAATAAAATTTCACCCAGACCACGCATTTCAATAAATCTTCAAATATTTCGAAAACAGCAAACAATAGGTATAGGGAGTATTGAAGTAACTCACCTTTATTTGTTCCATATAATTCAAAAATGACAAAAAATACAGGGTGTTCCATTAAAAAAAAACATAAGTTTGGTCTGTAACTTCGTTATGAGACACCCTGTATAAATTTAAATATTTTTAGGGCATGCAGCTCACTATTATACACAACTTTTGTATAAAACATTTTTCGAAATTTTGAAAAATAAGCACGTGATTGACCGTTCCCAGAGCTCTGAAACACCCTGTATTTATTTCTCGCATAAAATGATAGATTACGACATTTTTTACGCAGTCATCTCTGAAATAACGCGTTGATTGAAGTCATTCATAATTTTATGTCAGAAATAAGCAAAAGAAAAAAATTATTTGTAAAAAAAAATCGTAGAAACGAATAAAAATCAATTTGATTATCAAATTCCATTCTATTCTTTTCTATTGTGGTAAAGTATGAATGTTTGTAACGACAAACAGGATTTTTTTAACTAAAAAAAAAAAAATTAATAAAAAAATTTTTTTTTGTTAATCGAAAAAAATGTTTCGAATAAAAACCTAATATATTTTAGAGTAGAAGCCAAATCTGCAATAAGAATTCAAAGTTACCCCCCACCCCGCCCCAGTGGGGGTGGTGGTTTAAATTTCACACCACATAGTAGAACTAAAAAAAAAATTTAGATGTATTTTTTTGTATGTCAATCCGATTGGTATTTTGCGAGATATTTAGGGTAAACGGGTGGTCTGAAACACCCGGTATATCAAGGGAGAGAACTGCGTGATTTTTTTTGGGGTGCAAATTTGACGAGAGCAAAAGCCCGAGGGAAAAATAACATTCTCTCTCGAGATATATTTTATACAATTTCTTTACAAACGGGATATTCTAAGAGTAAAACGTTCGTTTCTAAAGCCGTAACAGTTAACCTCGCAGGGAAGAAATGATTACTTTCCCACCCTTGGGAGAGAAGTAATTATTTCTCTCCCTTGGGCAAGAAACGTTATTTCCCTCACGATTTCGACTTTTTCTCCTGTTTATGAAAAACAAATATTATGACCACATTTGTAAAAAAAAAAGTCCATCGATGATCTCTGCATTTATTTATTTATTTATTTATTTGCTCATTTACGGGATTACTCTTTTTAGAATACAAAAAAGAAAACTATAATAATACGATACAGTTTACGATATAATTTATCGCTTAATGAAGTATGGCCTTATATACATTGTAAAATTTTAAACATTGAATATTGTTCCCCCATCGGAACACCTACAGACCGGTTTCGACCTTTCAGGTCTCATCAGTGTAGTTAGTTGCTGATGGGGGAACGGAGATTACTATTGGAATATAAGTATTCCAAACACCGTTAATGATGATGGGGGAACAATATTTAATGTTTACATTATTATTGTTATATTTGCCGCCGCTGGCAATGTCCATATCTTATCGGTGTTAAAGCCACCCGGATTTGGTTCAGTACAGCATTCAGGCAATAGATTCCGCCACTTTTCTACCTTGTAAAATTTTCTTTATTTACGTCGTTCTTTCTCTATATTCGTATTTATTTTGATCTATTTTGATAGTTTCAATACCTTTTTTAATTTGCATATTAATTCTATCCGTTAATGCACGTTTATTACTATAATTATATTCAAGTTATTGTACCGATAAAAATCTTTTTTTTTTATTTCATCGATAAAATGATGCAATAGTTATCAACGTTTACGTTTTAGGATACGCCCACGAATTACCCGTGCATGTAGTTTTCCGCACGCCAATTAACGATAGCGAAATATGAAACACTGATAAAAACGAGCAATTGCTCAGCGCAATTCCGAAATTCCTCTCATAGTAACCGACGCCAAGGTCTCGGAGTTTATCGCGAATACCGGCCGATAAGGCTTGGGGGCTCGTCCAGTTTACGAAACGTCACACCGAGATAAGAATTTTAATCGAGTAAAGTTAATCATACCATTAGTGTAATACAATTTAATCCGAAATTGATTGATTGAACTAAAATTCGTAGAGATACAGTGTTATTGTCAGAATTGTTTTATCTTTAAATCCCCGGATTGTGCTTGTCGATTTTAATCTGTGGAAAATTACTATACTTTACGTTTTAAATCAATAAACGTATACTCAATGTAGTCCACCCTGTATCAATGTTCGAAGTATCGGTAATCTCAATTTATTGTACAAACATTGAGATTGTTGATTTTTGACATCCGCAATCAAATCTTGAATTTTGGAAAACTAAAAAAACAAAATTCCAAGGCCAACCTGGATACTGAATAGTTTAATACATTAAATTTTTAAACTTTAAATAAAACAGTTTGTTATCATGATATCACACTTTATTTTTACTCCAAAATGAAATTTTGTTTTATTGGTTGCCAAAAATAAATGACGGTTGTTGTCAAAAAACAGCTGTATCTCGTAACAATGTCAATGTTTATATGTTTTATAAAATCAAAATTAAATGTATCAAACTATTCATTTGTTATTTTCCGCCAAGTTGGCCTTGGAATTTTGTTTCTTTGTTAATGAAACTGTTTTATTTAAAGTTCCAAAATGTATCACGAAGTTAACGCCTCAACCATCCATCAATTTATTGAATTTTTATTTTATCCATTCTCGTGTGTAGTCAAAATATACAAACATTGACATTGTCACGAGCTACAGCTGATTTTTGACATCCATCGTCAATTTAATTTAAGGGTCTAATTTTGGGCAAACAAAAAAACAAAATTCCAAGGCCAACTCGGCGGAAAATAACAAATGAATAGTTTGATTTTATAAAACATATAAACATCGACATTGTTACGAGATACAGCTCATTTTTGACAACCACCGTCAATTTATTTTAGTGGTCTAATTTTGGCCAACCAAAAAATCAAAATTGCCAACTTGTCGGAAAATAACTACCGAATAGTTTGATACGTTGACGTTTGATTGTATCCATTCTCGTGTGCATCCAAAATATACAAACATTGACATTGTCATGAGATTCAGCTGTTTTTTGACAACCACCGTTGGTATAATTTTGGCAACCAAAAAACAAAATTCTAAGGCGGGAAATTAACTACTGAATAGCTTAATACATTGAATTTCGATTTTATACATTCTCATGTGCAGTTATTAATAAATTTTACATTGACCGGTTAACTGCTCGAAGAATTTGGATCTGGGGCGCATCGACAGGTCATTCGCGTAACCGCTTGAATATGCCGGAATCTTCCATGGCTTAAAGGCAATCGAGAAATTAGGGTCATCGTCTGGGCTCGGACGAACTTTACCTGGAAACGAGCCGAGGTTCAAAATTCTTTCCAAACTGGCCGTCAATTTAATTCTCATGCGTCGGATAAAACAATTTTTTTGATTTTTTTTTTGATTTTATTTATTTAAACTGAAATTTATTTTTATAACATATATGAATTAAAATAAAATTAAATACTATGACCACCGTAGCGCAATAAATAATTATTTTTGTAAAATTAATAAACACACTTTATCGAGTCTATACTTTTATTTAAAAGAAAATCTCGGTCCACCATTATTTATTTATTTATTTATCTCCCAGCAGAACATGATCCATTTACAGGGAAACATTAAAATTACATATTTCCAAAAATAAAACAATTCTAACTAAACTAATTACAAACTAACAATAGTTGAAAACTAATATTAGTTTCGAGAATTGAATAAACAAAGTTTCGGATTAAGGTTCAATTGCGGCGGAGATATCAATTCCAGGTAAAAGTTCAACAATACTGATATGGATGACGTTTTTGTTTGCATTGTCGCTTGTTTACATTTTATTTGGAAATGAACATTAGTCTTTCGTGAGGTACTTTAATTTTAGAATATTACACAGAGTGCATGGTTCGATCCTTGGATCTGTTATCCGGTACAAGTATGATATTCAGGTAATTAAATAATAATCCATTTTGTTTGATTGTAGATTAGTTAAATTGTAAATATTTTTAGCATTCGAATTAATTTATTATTGAAACGATTGTTTAAATAAATCGATTATAAATCTATATCGCGCGCAGGGGTATATTTAATAAAATTACGAACAGGTTGAATATACAGGGTGTATTTAAAATAACGGACAGGCATTTAAGGGCACATACACAAAATATTTGTGAAATCTATTCGAAAAAAAAAAATTTATCGAGGTTTTTTAAACATTTTGAGAACCGATGCTTTTCTCATTTAATTAGGTCTGCATGGAATGTATGTTTGTTTATTTAAAACGCGAGATACGATTTCTTGCTTCCGAAATTTGAACGTTTTTTTTTTTGTAAAAGATAAACAGTCCTCAAGTTCATTGACGCTTAAAGAGCCGAATTCAGATATTTCCTACGCGCTTGTTGTAATTCGATATCTAAAGCCGATGCCGTTTAAAAATTAGGTCACATTACCACTGCCCCCCAAAAATGTTGCGTATTTTCACTCATTACCTTTAATAATTAATTGCGGGCTTTTTGTTACAGTTATAAACAAAATAATTGCGAATATTGTTTAAAAATAATATAACGAGCCTGTTCGTTATACACCCTGTATTGAAATTCATAGGTATCTTGTTTTTATTGAATTTAATTATATATCATGCCAATAAAAAAAAAAAAAACGATTTCCTCCATGTAATAACCGTTGACGTCAATGGGCTTGTAAGTGTAACACGACAGTATACACCCAGAAAAGAAATGTTGCTAAACTAGAGGAGTGGAAAAGCCATGACGGCAGACGGCAGTATCTCTCTCGCCTATTTGAATAACAAATTATCGTACAACCAATTTGCAATATTAATTTTCTATGGTCGTAAATAATAACGTTTCAACGTCACTCGTTATCTTCGCACACCTTAATCTCGTACGCAAAATATTTGCCATCGTGTGATGAATGATTCCGCTAATTAATTTCGTCAATATCTTCGTTTTCTCGTTGAAAAATTCATTATCGAGTCAACACATTCAAATGCTTGATTCATTTTGATATATCAAAAAAGTCTCTTGCCACCTTGTTACATTTTAATGTCAATAAATCGTTTTTCAAAGCCACCTTCGATTTTTATTTAGTAAAATGGTTGATAAAACGAGTTTTCTGCAAATAACTTTTTATGCGTTAGGAATTCTGACAGGGTTGTTATTAGGCAAAATGTTTGTTTTTTAATTCCGCATCGAATGATATAAAAATATACAGGGGCTCCAATTTAAAATAAGAGAAATAAAGTGCTTTAAAGTTTGAAATGTTTGACACTAAATTTTGGACACCCTGTATAATTCATATCGATCAAACTTGGTTAACGGGAATATCAGACCTTATTTAATAAGTACCTTGCATGATTTTATTAACAAGGCTCTATTTTTATTTTTTATTCATTTTTTTAACCAATAGTGCAAAACTGATTTTTTTAGTTTTTAATTTTTTTTTGCTGATATCCCTGAATAGATTCCAATAAAATTAGAGTATGTAGGCAACCATAAAAGGTACCCAAATAAGCAATAAAATACATAGCATGTAATTAAAAAAAAAATATCATCATGACGTCACGCTTTTTTGGGAAACCCTGTATAATCAAAAATATTTTCCTGAAATGCATTCTAGGATGCAAATTTATTCTGCAAAATATCAAAATTCCAACTTAATTAGTAAATGAGCTATAGAAGACGGGAGGTGAAATGCAGGAGCCTGTATAATTTCAAATCGTTCAGATCGTAGTCATGGTGAACGTAAATAAAGTTTATCCACTTGCAAACTTGTATTTACCTAGACAAGATCAAAACATTTAATTCATCCTTTAATTGTTTTCTGTTTTTTCTTCGGCAATAATTGAACGAAAAAATGGTGATGTGGCCATCATGTTACTTTCTCCGACTTTATATTTACGTTTTCATGGGTTTATTTTCAATTGAAATCATATTTTAAATGTACATCGAGCGTTACGTAAACTTGATGAAACTGACGTTTAAAACGTCAAAATCATGAAAGATGGAAAAATTATACTTCAAATTCAAAAACTCGGTTTACTCAAAAACTAATGAGATTTTGAAAAAAGCTTATTCTTTAGAAGTTGTTCATTTTGGCATTCTCTACAATTATTATTCAGATAAATTTGCTGTAACTATTATCGTTTCATAATTATAAACCAAAAATTAAAAAAAAATTAATACATTTTTTTCTCGAATAGCAACGATTTTATGAAAAATATTTTCAAGCAAAAGATGTTCATTTCTTTGTTGTCTTCGATGTTTGTTTAAATGTTTTTGTACTATTTTTCATATTTAAGAAAATATTGGCAAAAAACAAAAAACAGTTAAGGTAAACACCCACTTCCGGTGTACGAAATTTTACCAAAAGCTTTTCAGTTCTTAGGATTATCAAATAAGGCGTATGTTCAAAGTTTCAAATTAATTGCTCTATTAGTTTTTGAGATACAGCGCGCACAGACAGACACACACACACACACACACACAGACACACACACACACACACACACAGACACAATTTTTTTTTTCCAGAAATTGTTGAAATGGCATCTAGGGACCCCAAAACGGATATTTCCGTAAAAAAAAATTTTGAAAAAAAAATCACGATCACAATACTTTCTCGTACTTCGTAACGGAGAAAGTAAAAACGGATTTTCGAAATTCTTCCAGCATCGTGTTGTACTCATCTGTGGATAAGATGAAAAAAACAATTCTGTGTTCAATTGTTTTTGGTTTTTCGAGAATAACACCCGAACGAAAGAACGGATTTTCATAATTCTTCCAGTAACGTGTCGTACTCATCGACTATATGTAGATAAATTAATGCAATTCTATGTTCAATTGCTTTTGTTTTTTGGCCAATAACTATTGAACGAAAAAACGGCGCAGCAAAGTATTATACTCATCGAATAGTTGAAGACAAAATTAAAAAATGCAATTGTTTATCCACTTGCAAACTTGTATTTACCTTTAAAAAGAGACAAGATCAAAAACGTAATTAGTCTTCAATTGTTTTCTGTTTTTTTTCGGCATTAACTATTGAACGAAAAAACGGATTTTCAAAATTCTTCCAGCATCGCGTTGTACTCATTGAGTGGTTGCGGATAAGATGAAAAAAACAATTCTATGTTCAATTGTTTTTGGTTTTTCGAGAATAGCACCCCAACGAAAAAACAGATTTTCATAATTCTTCCAGTAACGTGTCGTGCTCATCGACTATATGAAGATAAGATCAAGAAATGCAATTCTATGTTCAATTGCTTTTGTTTTTTGGCCAAAAACTATTAAACGAAAAAACGGCGAAGCAAAGTGTTATACTCATCGAATAGTTGAAGACAAAATTTAAAAAATTAAATCCACTTGCAAACTTGTATTTACCTTTAAAAAAAGACAAGATCAAAAAATGTAATTCGTCTTCAATTGTTTTCTGTTTTTTTTCGGCAATAACTATTGAACGAAAAAACGGATTTTCAAAATTCGCGCAGCAAAGTGTTATACTGATCGAATAGTTGAAGACAAAATTAAAAAATTAAATTGTTTATCCACTTGTAAACTTGTATACCTTTAAAAAAAGACAAGATCAAAAATGTAATTCATCTTCAATAGTTTTCTGTTCTTTTTTTCGGCAATAACTATTGAACGAAAAAACATATTTTCAAAATTCTTTCAGCAACGCGTTGTACTCATCGAGTATTTGTGGATAGGATGAAAAAATAAATTCTATGTTCAACTTTTTTTGGTTTTTCGAGAAAAAAAAATCGAATTTTAAAAATTTAAATATATTATACTCATGGAATAGATGAAGGAAAGATCAAAAAATGTAATTCGCTCTTAAATTGTTTTCTGTATCCTTCCACCAGCGTGCTATACTCATCGAGTATATGTAAATAAGATTCTGTATTCAATTGTTTTTGTTTTTTTGAGAATAACACCCAAACGAAAAAACGAAAATTGAAAAAAAAATTAAAATTCTCCCCCAGCAAAGTGTTATACTCGTGGAATAGATGAACAAGATCAAAAATTCAATTCCTCCTTCAATTGTTTTCGGTTTTTTCGAGAATAACTATTGAAGGTAAAAAAAAAAATTTTTAATTCTTCCAGAAACGTGGAAGTCATTGATTTTATGTAGATAAGATCAGAAAATTAAATTCTATGTTTTTTTGGGGGGGGGGGGGGGGGGGATAATACCCGAACGAAAAACGGATTTTGAAAGTTCTCCAAAAAAAGTGTCACACTCATAAAACAGATGAAGACACAACCGATTAGCTTCAAATTCAATTATTTTATATTTTGTCAAACAGGGCAGAAACATCTATGGTCAATATCCCAGACGGACGACGTACTAACATAATTGTTTAAAATACAAATTGTAATTATTTTGTTTTATATACAGGGTGTTTCAGAGCTCTGGGAACTTGACAAATAAGCACGTGATAAAAGAAAATCGACCTGTTCGAAGATGTTTTTCAATATTTTCATATTCCATACTTTAGGCGCGCACTGTATGGATAATAATAATAATATATTTACGGGATTCACCCTGTACATTAAAGTATTCATTAGAATGTAAAATATAAAACAAAATATAAATATAAAAATACAAAAATTAAAATTACAATTTAAAATTTAAAATTGCGACAACTACTCTCGATGAAGACGAGATCAAAAAATGTAATTCGTCCTTCAATTGTTTTCTGCTTTTCGAGGATAACTATTGAACGAAAAGAACAATTTTCAAAAATCTTCCAGCAACGTGTTGTATTCATAGACTAAGTAGACAAGATAAAAAGAAATTAATTCGGTGTTCAATTTTTTTTTTGCTTCTTCGAGAATAACACCCGAACGAAAAAAGGGATTTTGAAAATTCTCCCGGCAAAATGTCATTGTTCCATCTTCCTTTGCCGCGCCGAAGAAGGCAACTACTTAGTGGTCGCCCGAAAATGGCAAATTATTTTTTTTTTACTTGAATTTTCAATTTTTTCGGTCTGCGTTTTTATTTTAAGACCAGGAATTTTTATATTTTGGCCCATATTTTAGATTTTAGAGGTGTAATTTCGGTATTTTTGTTCCAACTTTTTGTTTTTTTTTTCCTAAATATTCTATACATTGGCCAAAATGTTCGTTTGGTTCGTTTGTTGAAATTTTCGATTTCTAAGTGTGCGTTTTGTTAATTTTAAGCCCCAAGTTTAATACCTAAAATAAACAAAATCGGCAAAATCATTTTTTCCATCTTCCTTTGCCGAGCCGAAGAAGGCAACTACTTAGTGGTCGCCCGAAAATGGCAAATTATTTTTTTTTAATTGAATTTTCAATTTTTTTGGTCTGCGTTTTTATTTTTAGACCAGGGTTTTTTTTTATTTTTTGGCCCATATTTTAGATTTTAGGGCTGTAATTTCAGTTTTTTTGTTCCAACTTTTTGTTTTTTTCTTTTCCTAAATATTCTATACATTGGCCAAAATGTTCGTTTGGTTCGTTTGTTGAAATTTTCGATTTCTAGGTGTGCGTTTTGTTAATTTTAAGGCCCAAGTTTAATACTTAAAATAAAGAAAATCAGCAGATAAAACACACAAAAGTGGTTCTACATCATTGAACGAAAGGTGTTGAATTCAAAAGATCTGAAAGTTTTAGACTAATCGATGCTCTCCTCACGAAATAGTTTTTTGGATACAAAAGATATTGGATATTTGTTTAGAAATAATTTTATTACTTTTCGTTCGATTTTAAGGAACATTGATTTAGATTTGAATTTTTGTTAATTTGTTTTCTTGCGATTTAAATTTAATTTAATTTGTATGTTGGTTTTTGTTTCTAATTTTATATTATTGGGATTACCCGTAAATAAATAAATAAATATTCTGAATAGTCGACAAAATATATTTATTGAATTTTGCTCTCATAATTGTCACAAAAACAATAGTATATTATTAAATGAGTGAGAAAGTTGGCCATTGCCACGAGAGTGAAGTTTTAAATTTACCCGAGTGGCAATGGCCAACTTTCTCATTCGTTTAATACTATACTTTTTCGCATCATATTAAATAATTACCTAAAGATTTTTCTGTTTGTTTTAAATTATAACGAATAATTTTTCTATTTGGAAATTGCGGCAGTTCACTGACAAGAAACGAATCGTAACCATAGTAACAACTAAACTGTTGGACAATGAAACCGCTATCATTTGATTGGACGTCACCTGTTGGGTAATGAAATTGCTATCATTTGATTGGACGTCACCTGTTGGGTAATGAAATTGCTATGATTTGATTGGACGTCACCTGTGGAGAAAACGATTCGACCGAATAATGGACAACTTTCTCAATCAAAAACGATTTAACAACGTTTATATTATTTAATAAGATGCGAAAAAAATATTTTTACGCCGTCTATGGAATATTTTGTTCATTTTTTTTTCGCTTATATGGTTAAGTTTGTGGCAGTGGAATAATATTTAGTAAAAAAAAAGGTAGCAACAAAAAAGTAGTGGTTAAACACATTCTAAAAATATCAGTCCATCACAACGCAAACAAATTCAATTTCTTCCAAGAACTGATTCACCTATTTAATTCTCTATTACGATTATATTATTGTCGAATACAGTTATGCACAACAGCTCGTATTTCATGCGCCAACCGGAATCCAAATGTGCTACGTCACAGATAAAAACGAGGGCTCGCCTCGTTGTATACACACACACACACACATCGCGATAACAAAACGTGTCGAAAGTCCTTGAAGTTTCATAACAGCAATTACACTTTTTCAACTTCTTGTCTGCTTAGCAACTCCTGCGCGCTTAGCAAACGCCGAAACCAATTGCATCAGCCGCGCTCGGACACACCCGCCGCCTCGACCAATCACAGGCGGACTTCGGGTCGAGCCCCGAAAGCGTGTTTCATCATGCGCTCGGTAAGGAAGGTCAAGGACCAAAGGCTTGTGTGTGTGTCCGTTTCGCTTTCCTTCTGGGCGCAAGATTTGATTGTTTTTCTTCTCTGCTGACAAAACCGGTCGAGGATTTTAGAGAATGGATGATGGTAATTTTCGCCTCAAAGGTTGCCCGAGCCTTTCTCGCGCCAGCCAGCCATCGTCGTTACGTATTCACTTCACGTTCCAGTTCTCGCCCGACGCGGACGCTCATTATGCTGCAGAATATGAATAAAAATTTCTTCTCGAAACACCCATGGCACAATTCGCTATATCGAAAGTATATAACGCGTTCGATCTAGGATCTGGGGCTTAGTTGATTGGGAGAAATTTCGCCGGGCGCGCTCAAATCTCGGGGATATGTAAGGACGCGATTTTTGGGCCATGTCTCTTCGAATTTTGATTAATAGAGTACTGTAAGTTGCAAAAACCGTTTTTTTCTTTAACAATGCATGCGTGAGTAGATTTTTGGAAGAAAACTAATCAATGTGTTTTTTTTTTACTTTAACCCTTCGAGTCCTCTTTGTAAACCTTAAGACAAGCGCTATTGTGTTTCGATCATGTGCTTCCAACGACCCAAGAGGCCCGAAGGGTTAAATTGGAAACCCCCACGAACAGGTTGAATATACATGTTCAACTTTTCGTCTTTATTTAATGTGTTCTTGTCTTTGACCAACAATCGATTATTATTATTGGTCGAATGTCAATCATTATTTTATCTTGATTTTCTTGAATTAACCCTTTGCACTCGTATTTATTAGTAACAAAACGTATTGTGGCGACAATAAGTCGACATACGAGTGCAAAGGGTTAAAAAAAACGCTGCTGTTTTGGTTCAAACTTCCACGAGTCCTCTACATGAGAGCAGGGGCGGTTCGTTATATAGAGCCACGGAGCCATGGCACTACCTGTAGACTCAAGCTCAGCAAGAATTTTTAACTGATTCTTAAAAAAACTTTTTAAATGTTAAACATCACCTGTAACACTGCGTGGAAGATCCACATTAATTTCAACAGATGATTAAAATTTTGAGAGACTATTTCTGAATAATGTGTTTTTACAAATTTCCAAAGAAGGCAATCGAAACTTTACTACAACAAAAATGGTTGCACTAAATAGAAAATTTTAATGACCAAAAAGGCGCATTTTTCAAAATACAAGTAGGGATTGCACATTTCTTTTAACAGATAGTTTAAACTTTGACTGACTAATTCTGAATAATGCGTATAATAATAATATACGCAAGTTTACCACAACAAAAATGGTTTCACTAAAAGGCAAATTTTCATTACCAAAAACGCAAATTTTTCAGAAATTCACTTGAGAATTCCACATTTTTTTCGACAGATGGTTGAAATTTTGACAGACCAATTTTGAATAATGTCCCTTTATAAATTTAATCACAAGTTTACCACAACAAAAATGGTTGCACTAGAAAAGCAAATTGATAACAAAAAAGCAGATTTTTTAGAAATTCACATGGCAATTCTACATTTATTGCTACAGATGGTTGAAATTTTGGCAAACTAATTCGGAATAATGTGTCTTTACAAATTTGCAAAGAAAATAATCGCAAGTTTACCACAACACAAATGGTTGCACTAAAAAGCAAATTTTGATGACCAATAAGGCCCATTTTTCAGAAATTTACATGGGAATTCCACATTAATTGCAATAGATGGTTGAAATTTTGAAAGACTAATTTTGAATAATCTGTCTTTATAACTTTTCAAAGAAAATAATTTTCTTCTAAATTTTCGATTTTTTTGTTGAAATTTTCGGATTTTTGGTCCACAAGGATCGAATTTTTAGTCAAAGTTTTTAATTTTTTATCCTATATTTTAGTTTTTTTTAACCTATTTTTGCGGATATTTTCAAGTTCAGTTTCTGATTTCTAGCCCTTCATTTTAGATTTTTTAACTTGAATTATTATTTTTATGGGCGTTTTTTTTTACTTTTTGGTTACTTTTTGACTACCGTTTTCGAGTTTCTGGTCGGCAACTAATTTTGAGCTAAAGAGTTATTTTAGGAGCTGAAAATTGCAAATAAATTTTGTTTTCCTTGATTTTTCAATTTTTTTTATTTGCATTTTTTATTTTTAGATTCTTTTTAACCGCAAATTTTTGATATTTGTCTAAATTTTCTTGTATTTTAGTTTTTAACCTTAATTAAGAGCTAATTCTTTATTTATTTTATTTATTTATTTAAAATATATACGGGAAACCCCTTTTTACAAAGAAAATACAATTTGTAAGTGTGAAAAAAAAGAAAAACTACAAAATTCTACCGCTATTAATCTTAGGTTATTAAATCATGTAAAAGTATGTATATAATATGTGCGTGAGTATAAAAGTGATACAATTTATATTAGTGATATAAACAAAATAATATATAGCATATAACTAATTGAAAGCATTACGTTTAATGGTATATTAATTCTGCAAGTGATTATTTTTTTTACGATTTTTCAAAACACTGAGTACAATTTCCGTTCCCTCTATTGCAGTTTTGAGTCAATTCCTGTTGTTTTCAGTGGCAATATTGCAAATATTTTTACAAGTAATGAAAAGTACACTCTTTCTGCATAGTTTTAGTAATTTTGGAGCTAATTCTACAAGTGATTAATTTATTACAATTTTTCAAAACATTGAGTGCAAATTTCCTTCCTACAAATCAAATTTTGAGTTTATTCCCTTGTTTTCTGCAGGAGCATGTCGTTGTTTTCGGGAAATTAAAAGTAGACCATTTTTGAATAATTGAAGTTTATTTGAAGGGAAACCTTCAAGTAATAAATTTTTTAAATTTTTCAAATCGTCGAGTGCAAATTTCCTTTGCTACAAGTTTTTTCCTATGTTTTATGGGGCTAATCACCCCGAGTGCTGAATATGGCAATTTTCGTATTTGAATTTTCAATCTTCTTGTTTTCATTTTTTATCGTTAAGCCCGGATTTTGATATTTTGGTCTAAATTTTTAATCTTTTAGCCTTATTTTTTTCTAAATTTTCGATTTGTTTGTTAAAATTTTCGATTTTTTGGTCCGCAATTTTGATTTTTAGGATCGAAGTTTTAAATTTTTTATGCTATGTTTTAGATTTCTTTGAACCTAAATGATTGATTTTTATACGCGACTTTTTTTATTTTTTTGCTGATATTTTCAAGGTTTTTTGATGGTTTTTGATTTCTTGCCCTTGATTTTAGATTTTTTAACTTGAATTATTATTTTTTATGGGTGATTTTTTTTACTCTTTGGTTACTTTTTGACTAAAATCGATTAAATTTAATTTTTTTTTCAAAAAATTTTTATTGTTTTTTTTTTCAAGACGGACTATTCTGAACACTATTTGTCCATAAAATTTTGTTGTGGGTCTTCCAGGAACTGAGGTTTTCGAGTTTCTGGTCGGCAACGAATTTTGACCTAAAGAGTTATATTGGGGGCTGAAAATGGCGAATTATTTTCGTTTTCCTTGATTTTTCAAATTTTTTGGTTTGAATTTTTTATTTTTAGACCAGCATTTTTTATTTTTTTGGCCTATATTTTAGATCTATGGCTCGTATTTTTCGTTTCTTCGTTCCAATTTTTCTTTTTTTTTTGTTGAAATTTTCTGCATTTTTTTAACCGCGAATTTTCGAAATTTGTCTAAATTTTCGATCCATTGGGAGTATAGTTTAGTTTTTTACATTAATTAAGAGCGTATATTTTATTGGTCTATACTTTAGATTTTTAACGTGAGTGATTGATTTTTATGTGCAAATTTTTTGCCGGTATTTAATTTGTATAATTTGTCATTTCCATCTTTCATCATTTTGACGTTTCAAACGCCAGTATCATCCGATCTAATAAATTGTAAAAGTGGCTCTACCATCAACATGTTCCACGAGCCGCCACTGCATGAGAGACAACCAAAATTTGAAAGATCGTTGAAAATATTTAATTCCTCATTTGTAAAAAAAAATACATCCGTGATTAAAGTTACATTTTCGCATCTTATTAAATAATATAAACGTAGTTAAATCATTTTTGATTGAGAAAGTTGTCCATTATTCGACCGAATTATTTTCTCCACAGGTGACGTCCAATCAAATAATAGCAATTTCATTGCCCAACAGGTGACGTCCAATCAAATGATACCGATTTCATTGCCCAACAGATGACGTCCAATCAAATGATAGCGATTCGTTTTTTGTCAGCGAACTGCCGCAATTTCCAAATAGAAAAAATATTCGTTGTAATTTAATACAAACAGACAAATCTTTAGGTAATTATTTAATATGATGCGAAACAGTATAGTATTAAACTCGTAAACAAGTTGGTCATTGCCAACTTTCTCACTCGTTTAATAATATACTATTTTTTAACACTGTGCACCATCAGAACTATTTTATATAATTAAAAGCTTGGCAGTGCATTACGGAAATTGGATTTTCCACTAATCAGCATTCTTTAAAAAGTTTTTAAATTAATGATTTTCTTTCGTGCGACATTTTAATACCCGACAATCAAATGGTCATTAGATTATGTAATGTTGCGTAATTCCGAAGAACCCGATTGATTACACGTGCCGATGAAGGTTTAATGGATTGGACGGACACAATTTCTAGTTAAATCCACTTACTACGGTTCCAACGTCTAGAAAGGTTTGGAGTGGAAACCAGTTCTTGCGGGATCGATGTATCCGTCGACGTGCCGAGTTATTTTCGATGTAATACCAGACATAACAAAGACACACAGACACCTTGACCCGTACTCTAGATTGTAATGAATGGGCGAGGCGCGGATGTGAAAAAATTGATGAAAATTTTCGTCTTCAAAAAATTCAAAACTTAACGTGTTGCAAAAAACAAGGTAGTGCAAAAATTCTGCACGAAATTGATGAAAGTTTCGTTTTCTAAAAATTAAAAAAATTACCGTGTTGCAGATTGCAGAACTAGCTAGTACACAAATTCTGCACGGAAACTTCATCAGCAGCGAATCTAAATTGATTAGGAGTTTTATTGAAAAAATCATTCCAATATTTAAAAAATATATAAAAACAATTACCGCTAGTTAAAAATTCAAATTCTTTTTCAAAATTGATCCTACTGTATGCCTTAGCTACAATCTCAAAACTCCGGTTTGTAAGAAAATTGCACGAGAATTATGCTTTTGCCATTTTGAAGTAGCATAATTGGTCAAGCGGATAAAAAAATATAAAAACAATTACCACTACCTAAAAAATTCAAAAATTTATTCAAAATTAATTCTAGTTTTTGCCTTGCAAAAATCTCAAAACACCGTTGCAGCGTTTTGTAAGAAAATTGCACGAGAATTGCGTGTTTTCCATTTTGAAGTTGCACAGTTGGTCAAGCGGATAGAAAATATAAAAACAATACCACTAACTAAAAAAATCAAAAATTGATTCAAAATGTATTCTAGTTTTTGCCCCAGCAAAAATTTCAAAATACCGTTGCAGCGTTTTGTAAGAAAATTGCACGAGAATTGCGCGTTTGCCATTTTGAAATTGCATAATTGGTCAATCGGATAAAAAATATAAAAACAATACCACTAGCTAAAAAAATCAAAAATTGATTCAAAATTAATTCTAGTTTTTGCTTTAGCAAAAATCTCAAAACACCGTTGCAGCGTTTGGTAAGAAAATTGCACGAGAATTGCGCGTTTGCCATTTTGAAGTTGCGTAATTGGTCAATCGGATAAAAAAAATTTAAAAACAATTACCACCACCTAAAAAAATCAATTTTTTTTTTCAAAATTAATCCTACTTTATGCCTTAGGTAAGATCTCAAAATATTATTGCTCCGGTTTGTTTGTAAGAAAATAACACGATAATTATATTTTTGCCATTTTGAAGTTGCACAATTGGTCAAGCGGATAAAAAAATTAAAAAAAAATGGATTCTAGTTTTAAAATAACACTAATTTTCTAAATAATCCCACGCGATAATTGCGCCTATGTCATGGTGATGTCATGCAATTCGCCAAGTATTAATTATTATTTATTATTTCCCTGATCTGATGTATTACGTTTTCAAAAATCGAACCAGCAATGATAACACAAAGTTATTCAATACTTTCCGAGTCATCGTGGATAATTTGAAACGATTATAACGTGAACAGTAAAATATCCGTATAATTATCCTTTCTTGCTGATGTCTTTTTTTGTTTGTATCCAAAATATTTTAGTGTTACGTAATGGTCATGGTCAATAATCAGCCTAGCCTACTTTAGGCGATAGACGTGTTGGTGTGTTAAAAAACATATTTAAATGTTAGTGCATATTAATAATTTTCCGCATTCAAAAAAAGCTTTAGTAAGAGGAAGGCCATCTAAGCATATATTATTTATCTAGGAGTATATTTTGTTATTATTTTTTTTTTTAAATATATAAATAAAAAAATTATTATTAATAATTTTTCGCATTCAAAAAAGCTCTGGTAAGAGAAAGACCATCTAAAAATATGTTATTTATCTAGGAGTATATTTTATTTAAAAGAATAAATTTATAAAATATATAATTCGAAAAATTAATAAAGACTTAAGAGATTACTCGTTGTCCATCATGAGTTCATATAATTTGTAGACCTTGCAATTCCAATAGTTAAAATATTTATACATAGTTATCTTTTTCTAAACTTTTCAAAATCGGCCAATTTTTTTTTAAATCTCCATAAACTTCAAACGTTCAAAATTTATTCACAACTGATTCAGCTTTATGAATCTATAAAAAAAACGGCATTTTTTATTGCTTAAACAATAATAAATAATTATACTTGAACAAATTTTCAAAATCGGCAAAAAAAATTAAAAAAACAATCGCCACAAATCTTAAATTTTCAAAATTTACTCAAAGTGGATTCAGCTTCATGAATCTATAAAAAAAACTGCAAACATTTCTTGCTTAAATAACAAAATAATCATACTTAAACGCACCGCGTTTTAATTTTCAGAACGCACATTTACAAAATCGGCAAAAAAATTAAAAAACAATCGCCATAAACTTCAAACTTTCAAAATTCACTCACAGCAGATTCAGATTTACGAATCTACAAAAATTGCATTTTTATTGCTTAAATAATAACATAATTACACTTCAAAATTGAAAAAAAAATCATTCAAAATCAGCCAATTTTTTTTCCACAACTTTCAAAATTTATTCACAAAAGATTCAGCTTTATGAAACTACAAAAAAAAACTGCAGTTAAAAATATATTATTTATCTAGGAGTATATTTTATTATATATATTTTTTTAATATATAGATTGAAAAATGTACTACTAGGAGAATCCCAAGACATTCCAAATTGTCCACCATGAGTTCATGTAATTTGTAGACCTTGCAATAACAATACTTAAAATATTTATAGTTATCTTTTTCAAAATTTTTCAAAATCGGCTAAAAGAATTTAAAAAATCTCCACAAACTTCAAACTCTCAAAATTTATTCACAATAGATTCACTTTATGAATCGACAAAAAAACTGCATTTTTTATTGTTTAAATAATAAAATAATTACACTTAAACAAGTTTTCAAAACAATCACAACAAATTCTGAATTTTCAAAATTTACTCAAACTAGATTCAGCTCCATGAATCTATAAAAAACTGCAAAGAATGTTTGCTTAAATAAAAAATAATGTCACTCAAACGCGTTTTAATTTTCAAATCGCACATTTACAAAATCGGCAAAAAAAAATAAAAAACAATCGCCACAAACTTCAAACTTCCAAAATTCACTCACAACAGATTCACCTGCATGGATCTATAAAATAACTGCAAACAATTCTCACTTAAATAACAAAATATTTATACCTAAACACTGAACGTTTTAATTTTTAAGCCGCACATTTTCAAAATTGGTAAAAAAAAAATGAAAAAACAATCGCCACGAACTTCAAACTTTCAAAATTTACTCACAACAGATTCAGGTTCATGAATCTATAGAAAAAACTGCAAATAATTTTTGCTTAAATTACAAAATAATCAAAATTAAAAACAGTACGTTTTAATTTTTAAGTCGCACATTTTCAAAATTGGTAAAAAAAATGAAAACACAATCGCCACGAACTTCAATCTTTCAAAATTTACTCACAGCAGATTCAGCTTCATGAATATATATAAAACTCCAAACATTTTGTGCTTAAATAAAAAAAAAATCATACTTAAACACACCGCGTTTTAATTTTAAAATTGAACATCAATTTTTTTTCAATCTCCTCAAACTTCAAACTTTCAAAATTCACTCATAGCAGATTCAGCTTCATGAATTAAAAAAAAAATTGCAAACATTTTGTGCTTAAATAACAACATATTTATACCTAAACACAAAACGTTTTAACTTTTAAGTCGCACATTTTCAAAACCAGCAAAAAAAAAATAGAGAAACAATCGCCACAAATTGCAATTACTCACAGCAGATTTAGCTTCATAAGTTTATAAAAAAAAAACTGCAAACTTTCAAAATTCACTTACAGCACATTCAGCATCATGAATTTTTAAAAACATTTTGTGCTTAAATAACAAAATAATCACATTTAAACACACCGCGTTTTAATTTTCAAATCGCACATTTTCAAAATTGGCAAAAAAAATTATGGTCTTTTTGGCCATAAATAGGCGAATTTCGCACGAAACTCGATGGAATTTTGCGATCCAAGAAGTTTTTGACTTTCGTGACCCACTGAAAACCCCTACAAAAAGTGTTTTGGATTGACAAAAAATGTTAAATACAACAACTCGTTTTCATTTTCAATGTCATTTTTTTTTTCAAAAATTGGAAGCTTGGAATGTAGAAACACGCAAATTTTTTGAAAGTTTTTATTGTATTTTTGTAAACTGAATTATTTATTATATTAAATAGTTTTTTTTTTGTATCTTGCAAACTAAATAAAATATGAACAAAAATTATTCTTTACTTTGATATTAGATTTCTTGTTCACACAAAACGGTTCTTTCCATGTTTATTAACGCTGTACTATCTTGCGGAAATAAACGTCGGATAAGAAAATGCACAGTTTGTAAACAGACGTGTGTAAAGTGATGTTTATAAACATTTCCACGCATTTGCTGTACACGTGAGAAAATCGTCCGTCGCAAACTCCAACGCCGATTAAGTGATTCATCGTCATTTGGACCATTCGTAAATCACTTCTTATCGTGAAATTTTGTATACACAAATATATTTACTGAAATGAAGGCGAGGGTACAATAATTCATAGAAAAAAAGATATTTGACCATCGTCCGAAGGTTTATTGATTCATCCAAAATATTGCTCGATTTAGCAATGTAGAATTTTAAAATTTCAGCGAGAAATGTTTTGCAATTCATAAAGTTGAATCTGTTTATGGTAAAAGTTTGTGGCGATTGGTTTTCTTATTTTTTACCGTTTTTGAAAATGTTCGAAATGTGCGTAACTTTAGAATGTTTTCAACTCTTGGAAATTATTTTCCTATTATTTTTAAAAAAATGCAACTTCAGAAAAAACAAACGGGCATTTAATTTTTAAGGCATTTGAAGGAAATTGATTAAATTTTTCTGCCATTGTGGTGAAATTTCCCGACGATTTTTTTGCGCACGGTACAGCTCGTCAAAGTTGGACAATTTTTTTACATTAAAAACATTTTTTTTCCATCGCGTTGTTACGGGGGGTGGGTTGGACTTGGGGTCAAAATCAACTACACATTCTTAAAGATAAAACTTGAATCTTTCCCAAACTGAAAGATTCATCGATTTTCGACTAAACTGAACTAAGTTACGACGGTTTGAAAAATCGAGTTTTGGCGCTTTTTTGACGCTGAGTAAATTATTGTACTTTTGAGGTTAATATTCAACGGGAAATCTACTCTGGTAAACAAAAATACGTTACATTTTATCACGAGTATTATAAAAACCATATTATAAGACTCATGTTATGTGTCTCATGTTTCTTATTTTGTAAGTTTTCCCTGTAAATGGTTAACCTGTTTTTCTGTTGGGAAATAAATAAATGTTGTAGATTACAAAATGTATAGTATTTTTCTTTTCTGGAGGATTTGAATCACCGTTTGAATATTAAATTGCATTTATTGATCATTTTTTAGAAATAAGCAACAATTGAGTCACGGCAATCTAGATTATTCGCAGCAACGGGTCCATTTAGCGAGATTCCCGCTTGCCATTATTGTAAACAAAGTCGTATGACCATCAATGTCAAGGGTTTGCACTTGAGACCCATTCAGCCAGATAAGATAAATAATCTTTGATGATTATCACGAACGTATTGTATTTCCCCACACCGGAAAACCTCGTTTAAACTAAGTCGTCATTAACTAATTCATAATTGAGGATTACTTTTTTTCCAGAACATGCTAATATTTTTTACTCAAAGAAGTACAAATAAATAATTGTCAACAGTTATTTACTTATACTTCTTTGAGAAGTTCAAGCAATTGTCGAAACATGTGTCAGGAAATTGTTTGTCCTCAAAGGATTATAAGTAAAGAACTGTTGTCAATGATTTAGACAAGCAATTTCCTGACACGTGTTTCGGCAGTTGCTTGTCCTTCTCAAAGGAATATAAATAAATAATTAAAAACAGTTATTTATTTATACTTCTTTGAGAAGGACAAGCAATTGTCAAAACACGTGTCAGGAAATTGCTTGCCCTTCCTAAAGGAGTATTACTAAATATCTGACAACAGATATTTACTTATGACTGACAACAGATGTTTACTTATAATCCTTTTAGAAGGATTACCTGGACACGTGTCAGGTAACCGAAAATAAAAGTGTTTCAATTTCAAAACCAAAGCAAGTGAACTAATTATTACCAACCAAAAAAATAGGTTATTTGAAAAATGCTAAATAATGTTGTCTACCTATTTTAGTTATGCGAAACGAGGTATTTCCGTTGCCATGACATTAGATAAAGAATTGCAACAATCGTATAATATTGAAGTACTTTGCATTCTAGAATGTTTAAAATATATGTTTTTAAATTTTTTTTAACATGCCTTAGCTTTTGGCAATAAGCTTTGTTTATGAAATCACTTTATAAGAAGATGTAGTTTCAAATTTTATAATTAGTTAAAAAAATCTTTTTGACGCTAGGAATCGTTGGAGAATCATTTTTGTGAAAGTTCAAATGTTTCCAAATTAAGAAAGAATGAAATGAATATATGCTAAATTTCGGCTTCATCATTGGAATGATGATAATATTTGATGAGTTTGTCTAAGAAAAACGGGTTGTTTTTTTTTTTGTTTTTCTTTATATCATATACACTGGTGGAGAAAAAAATGAAACACTTGAAATTCGTGAAATTTCGACCATTTTCAAACCGCCATAACTCGGTGTATTTTCAATCGATTATGATGAATCTTTGAGGACGAAAAACTTTGAAGTGTCTTCTTTAACACGTTCACTGCGTTACGGGGCATATGTGTCTCGTCGTGGACTTCCGTGCCTATCGAACTTCTCTACGGGCAGAGGTTCTAACTTCGTCGTACTTTGACGGAATTAAAAGTTGATTGGTATCGATCACAGATTAATATTAATTTGTGGTACCAATTAATTCCATTAGGTTTGCAGTAACACAATAAAACAAAATACGGGGTTTATACGACCCGTGTCGCCTATAATGAAGTCATACAAAAATCGTAGCCGCAGTGAACGTGTTAAAGTCATGCCTGCGAACTTAAGCGTAACCGCTTCCCCCACCCCGATCGAGTCGACAAAAATTTTCCAACTCCGTATACATCATCAAAGTTGGACATGGTTTCCCGAAAAAACATTTTTTTTCACAGGGGTGCTAGATTACGCTTAAGTCCGCATGCATGACTTTAAAGAAGACATTTCAAAGTTTTTCGTCCTCAAAGATTCATCAAAATCGATTAAAAATACGCCGAGTTATGACTTTAGTTTAAAAATGGTCAAAATTTCACGAATTTCAAGTGTTTCATTTTTTTCCTTCAGTATAGTTTTCGAGATTCTCTGAAGTAACACCCTGTACAATATCGAATTTCCAAAATTGGAGCGATTAACAAAAATATTCGTAGGGAATTCATCAAATTTACAATTTTGATTTTCTTACGTATTTATTTATCGTCACCAATCCCAGATGAAAAAAAAAACTAGAAAATCACCTTTGAACGTAATAGTAGGTTTTAGTGTTCGGTTGATATTTCCTTCTGCCATATTTAACAATCACCTGACATCTGGAGCTTTATAATTATCATAACTTGTTCGCATTAGAAGGAATAAAATATCTAAAAATAGATTTTCTTCTGTTGAAAATATAATTGTTTTAAATCTTAATTTCCTATTACTGATGATAAGAGATGAAAATATAATTGAATTAAATCTTTATGTACTAATTTCAAGCAGCTCGTCAGCCACGTGCGTTAGCGCGCCAGAACTAATACGACGGGTCCTGGGTTCGAATCCCTGCGAGGGCATGGATGTTTGTGGATGTCTATTTTCATTTAATATGAATAATATATTATAAATAATCGGTTGTGGCTGAATGACCTACGCTGTCTAAGCCAATGTCCCATATCATCCATAATTCCCCAACCCAAAATTTACATCAATCATCCTTCCTTTTAAAATAAAAAAAAAACTAATTTCATCATGACTGATGATACGAGCAATAAAGGTTTTAAAAATATTTTAAACACAAAAACGTTCAAGAAAATATAAGAAGCAAAACGCTGTTATATAAAGATCTATAAAAAAAACGATCATGATTCGAGTTTCGACGAATTATCCTACATTTTCAAGTTTTTTATGGTTAAAACATAATTAATTTTTCGTTCCATTTTAATTATGGATGATCACGCAATGGCTGTTAATCTAGAAATGAAAAGATTATATTATGGTTGTTGCAACTTGCAATAATAAGAGTATCTATCTAGAAATGAAAAGATTATACACTGGTGGAAAAATGAAACACTTAAAATTCGTGAAATTTCGACCATGATGGGATTTTTTCCCGAAAGAATCATCAAATTTGGTTGAAAAGTCGCCGAGTTATGTGCGAAAAACCTGAAAATGCACTTTTTTCAAACACCCATAACTTGGTGCCAACTTTGCCCTTTGAGTCCTGCATAGGGAATTGATCCAATTTGAATGCCTTTATGGTGGATCGAGTCGACAAATGTTTTCCAACTTAAAAGCCGAAAAGTTTCCGCACGCGGTATTCTTGCCGAGTGGAAATTTTTTTGGAAATTAATTACGGAATTTTTTCCTCCTAGATTGCATCAAATCATACATAACAATGCCCAATCGGATATTATGGAAATATTTTACGTAATTAACTTATTCAACATAAACGCAACGGTAATTGTTAAGGTGGTAAATCGCTAATGACACAAATTGAATAATGGTGTATAAATATGAATCCAAAATTATATTTTGGAGTTTTTGTGTAAATGAAACGTGCACGAATGTAAGTAATATTCTAAACATCAAATATTGTTTCCCCATCAGTTCACCTACAGACCGGTTTCGACCTTCCAGATCTCATCAGAAGACAGAAATTACTATTGGAATATAAATATTCCAAACACCGTTAAAGGTAAAAAGTAATATTCGTTTTCATTTTTTTTAATTAACAAAGTGGGGTTATCAATGAAATTAACAAATAAATGAGAAACAGATTGTTTTACACGGCACTCTTTAATTCAATGTAATTTAAATCAGTATTGGTATATTTTCGTGTTAAAGCCAATCTGCTACATCACCGGAATAAATTCAAGGATATTTGTAACTATTAGAAAAAAAGTGAACAATCATTTAAGATTCAAGGTGATAAGTGTTTAAAATATCATTTTATACACGGGGCTATTTTACAAAGGGTTAAAGTTAAAGGCGCAGACGTATGTACATTTTGCTTTTTCATATTCAAAGTTTGACTATCGCCATTTTGTTACCAGTTGAGGTGGTGTGTCAATTGTCTCTTAATATCTCGTATTATATTAGCTTAGGTAGATTTTCATTCAGATGGAATTTATTTATTTTTTTGTAATTTTCTATTTTATTTTTTTAGTTACATTATAGTTTAGGTAAATGTAAAATTTGTATTTTTTTGTATTACTGTATTTTGTGATTATTTTTGTAAAAGGGGTTACCTTTAAATTATTATTATTATTTAAAGGTAGATTTAAAAATATTCCTCGACTTATAATTTTTCTAGACGCGTGATGCAAATTTCGCTTTCTCTAATTCAAGTTTCAAGTGTCGCCATTTTGTTTCTAGCCGTAGGGTGTCAATTGTTTTGCAATATATTAAAAATACATCATTTCCAAGTGGATTTGAAAATTTTGAAGACAATTCCGCCAGTGATAATTTTTTTAGATTTTTTCTAATCACATGATGCAAATTCCGTTTCGTACAATTTTCAAGTTTCAAGTGTCGCCATTTTGTTTCTAGCTGCGAGGTATCAATTGTTTTGCAATATATTAAAAATACATTATTTCTGTGTGGATATGGAAATTTTGAAGATAATTCTGCGAGTGATAATTTTTTTAGAATTTTTCTAATCGCATGATGCAAATTTCGCCATTTTGGTCTAAAAAGAAACCCCCAAAGTTACTATTTTCGTACAGTCGAAAAATATATAAATAGTTTAGAGTTTGAATATGAGTTACCAATACGTACATATTTTATTCATACAAAAATAGAAATTTCAAAAATAACAGCCGTGTGTGACTGAATGGCTCAGCCTAAGTAAAAAAAAAAACACGTAAATATTGAAATAATTAATTTTGTGAAATATCTTAGAGAGTTGGGGTGGGTTTTATTTTTTATTTTAGTTACCTTTACCTTTTTTATCTTTACATTTAGTTAGTTATTGTTAAAAACTGCAACATTTAAAATAAAATGCAATGATTTTTTCTTAGTTGCATACATTTACTGCAATATTCGTTTCACCACTATAGGTTAACAGTAAACTCAATTTGTTAAAACAATACTCACTAAGAATAAATAAAATGACAACGAATCGTTTTTGCTTCACGGTATAAATCAATTATCGCAGTGATAATCGGCAACAGTAAAATGTTGTTTCTGGTTTTGTTTTCTGAATCACCGAGAGCAACAGTTGTACCAATTCTTTTTAAAAATCAAACGTTGTTTGGGAATTGGTGACCCCGTAAAGTCATAAATTGTTTGTGGCCAATTTAACGCCACACCGAATCTTTATCGGGAGATTAGAGAGTCGGCAACAGCTCGATTATTCCGGAAAGAGAAAAAACAACCATCATATGTTTATATTCGGTGACGTAGAGAATTTCTTATCAGTGGAGTTTCGTTCGAAGTTCGAACGTAACGGATAACACATATTTTATGTAGATGTGGAGACGTGTACTCGTTCTGGATATGACAAAAGAGCGACCGCACGAGTGCCGAACACTAGTTTGGTGGTAATGCACGCGCGCTCTACACCAATTGTATTAGTTGTTAAGTTTGAATTTTTCCTAATGTCAATGGCGCTTCTATATTTTAACCCATTAGTTTCCATTGTATTCAAGCGAGTAGTACAAACATCACGGGCTTTGGCAACCATTAGTGGCAACAGTGGCGGCTCGTGGAACATGTTGATGGTAGAGCCGCTTATACAATATAACCCAAAACTTCCTTTTTTGACGAAAGAATAAACGATTTATCTTCCTAGAGCAAAGTGTTTTAAGGATTAATTAAACATTCTTGCCGAGCTTGAAACTACAGGTGGTGCCATGGCTCCTTGGCTCTATATAACGAGCCGCCCCTGAGTGGCAATGTTTTTTACTTTTGAGAATGTTTCTGTGACACAAACTCAGCAGTGATCGTATTCCGTTTCACCAAGTTTAGTTAAAAGAAATATCCGAGAATTTTAAATTCTTTTGACAATAATAATAATCTCTGCGATGATTTTCTCGAAACATCAGTTGGATTGATAATCTTAGATAAGGGTCTTTAAAAATTGCATTAGCTTCGTATTAAATCGATAAAACTTTATTGGGAATTTTGATGGTTGTTAACAGCTTTCATCTTAATACTGTATGATCTTTGTGACAATTTTCTCGAAGTAACAGTCTGTGATTTGAGTAAATTCAATAGAGATGAACAGTATTAAGTCTACGATTTGATAATCTTTTCCAGTCGATTTAAGCACTATTTATAAATACAGTTAATTTGCGTATCTCGGTTCCTGGATGTCCCGCAAAAAATTTTGTGTTCAGAATGAGTTCTTAGACTCGAAAAAAAAACAAAAAAAATATTTTTAAGAAAAATTTAATTCAACCTTTTTTGCGGCGTTTCCAGTCGATTTAAGTACTCATTTTGCGTATCTCGGTTCCTGGAAGTCCCACAAAAAAAAAACAGAAAAGATGCAAATTATTTGCAACGAAGTAAAAAAAATATATACAAACTGAATGAATCATAAAAGTACAATTGACAATAAATTGTTACTGTTTGCTTATAATAATGAGTACATAATATTGCAATTATGTTCGTTAATTTGCTATTCGTGCATTTCGTTATTAGTGCATTAGAAATATTTTGCAATATGCTTAAATATGTTATTTATTTATAGCATGCAAATATTTGTACAGCAAATACAGATGTCCATCTCCTAGAGAATTGTGCTTAATTTTACGTTTCGCGTCTAGAAATTTTGATTTTAAAGATTTCGAATAAGAAATTGTTTCTCTCGCTACAAATGTCATGCGATTGTGAGAGGCACCTCATCCATCCCAAAAAGAGTACAGTCACATTTTATACACATAAGTGCTTTATTTGTCCCCTCTTTCCCTTACCTTAAATATCATTATTTAGCGTCTTTAAAATCAGCTGTGACTTCATTTCCGATTTCCATCTTAAATTTTTTTACTTCGCCCGAAGAAACCACACTGTGGTGATGCAATTTGAAATGCAAGCAAAATAATAATAATAACTTTATTTACAGATAATATCCTTTTTACAAAAACATTTAGAGAACAAAAGCATAAAAATAATAAATTTTGAAAATCAAGGATTTTTTTTTTCTGAATTGAGTCACGACCGATATGTGAATTATTAAAGTTAATATGGAATTTTAACCAAGTGCCTCATTTGTAATAAAGTTAATTCAGAAAACATTAGCGTTTACTGCCGGTGCAATTTTACTCGATTTTATTTCTAAATATAATTGGGCGATAATTACAGTCTTGCTCCTCCGTGCATTAATTGTACCATGAACGATTTTATTTTTAACATTATTTTTATTTTAAGATGTAATTCTCTGTGTTGCCTTGTTTTTATTTATATATTAATTTGATCTATTTTAATTTTTAAATTTATTATACAGGGCTTTTATTTTAACACTGAACACACACAATTATTAACGCCTATGTTCAGTTGTAAAATAATCACATCAATGCATGGCACTATATTGACATTGTATGCAACCAAGTACACACAGCTGACAGTGACACATCTTGGCGCGTTGCGAATAAAGTTAGGCTAATATTGTTTATGCTGGAGCTTCTACTTCGTTATACATTTTAAATATTATAATAAAACACTTTCAACTTCGTTTTGTATAACTTATATATTTATTTTTGTGACTCAAGTTTCTGTAATACAATTACCATTTTCAAAGGTTTTTCTTGTTTGAAAATGGTAATTGTATTACCGAAACTTGAGTCACAAAAATAAAGTTAGGCTAATTAAATTAAATAGGGTTTCACAGAATTCCATTCGTTTGCCTTTGTCTTCATTTGATAATTGCTGATGATTTAAAAACTTGTAAGCATTGTATTTAAATTCTTTTAATGTCTTATAAATAGAATCTGAATTTATACACCACCTTTCTTCGGTGGTATAATACATTTTTAAACACAATTTTGACAATGAAATAAAACTGAGTAACTATGGTTGCCTACCTATTAATGCATTGATGTGATTATTTTATGACTGAACATAGACATTAACGATCATATGTTCAGAGTTAAAATAAAAGCCCTGTATAGTGTGTTAATATCTAGGAACTATTATTATTATTATGCATGAAATTTATTTATTATAATTGAAGGGGATCACTAACCTGATAAAGTTATCATCTGCAATTTTTGTTGCTAATCACCTCTTTCAGAATGATGTAATATAATATAGAATGAGGCATATATTTACGTGATTAAAGGAAAACAATGATGAAATGTTTTACTAAATTTGCAATATCTGCAAATATTTCAACCAAATTGGCATCCTCCATCTAGAAATGAAATTGACGATATGAGTTTTCATTTGGATATTAAAACCCAATTATTCTCCAATAATTCTGCTAAAGACTACATTTAAGTCAGTTTTTTGATAAATCAATACTTTTTATTTTTGAGCGTTGAAAATGGCCATTCTTGGATTTAATGGTGATTATCTAGAAAACTAAATAAAAAACATGCTTTGATTTTTTTGGACTATTAAATCCCAATTATTCCCCAAAACTGCTGCGGGTTTTCAAAAATCGTTTTATATTTGTTCCAAAATATCAAAAATTCATAAATCTTGTTTTTTGAAAACAAATTTTGATTTGTATGTTTATGTTTGATTATTTGGGGTTCTGCAAATTTGTTATAGATTTATGAAGCAAAATTTATTTTGAGTAAATTTAAAAATTTTAAGCTTTTTGCAAACTTCAAAAATACGAGTCTTGAAAATTGGAACCCAGGCATTCATGTGACTATTTTGCAATCTAGGTTTTCACGTTTCGTCAAGTACGAAAGGCAGTTGTCACAAAAAATCAAACAATCTAAAAAACAAATTTTGAAAATTTTTATAGATTCATAAAGCAGAATCTGCTTTGAGTAAATTTAGAAAATTTGACTATTGTGGTGTTTTTCATTTTTTTTGCAGACTTAAAATAAGCATCTTGAAAATTCAAACACGAATGTTCATGTGTGAAAATCTAAAAAAACTAATGAGAGACCATTTTTAATGAATTTATCAACAAAAATTAATTTTGAGTTTATTTCAAAAGGTTAAAACGTTTGGCAAATGTTTTTCAATTTCAATACCAGACTTCCAAAATATGAAATTATAGTTTACAATTTTTACTGTCACGTTTACACATTATGAAAACGTGAAAATAATTTCTGATTGAATTGTTAGTATACCTGAAAGATTAATGCCGCCACACGTTTCGAATGATGCAAGACGCGCATCTGGAAATTACATTCGAGAAGCTTTCGAAATCTCTGGTAATTTATATAGTTCAAATAGAAACGAATAACTTTGTTGGTATCACTTTATTAACAGACAATTTCAGCTTCTCATTTTCAAACTAGCTGAAATTGTCGAAACTATAGTAACTACTCCAAGTTAATAAAGTGATACCAACAAAGGTATTCGTTTTTATTTGAATTATTCAAAATGTATCACGAAGTGAAAGCCTCCACAATTACTTATTTAATTTATATAGTTCCATATCTAAGAGATGCTGGTTTAATTAACATTTTTTTAATTCTTTAAAGTTTGCAGTATTTAAGAATAGTAGCACGCAATATACCAATTTATATTACATAGAATTATAAGTTATCTTATTTATTAACAATAACAAATTAACAACAGGTACTTATTATTAAGAATACGCGGGCTAGATTAAGACGGTTTCAACAAGATGGAGCCCCTCCCCATATTTTGGCTGTAAGAAGTCGAAACTTTTTCGTCGTACAATACAAATATGTTCATTCCATTTTATTTTCTAAAGGCTATTGATTTAAATAAATTGACTCTTAAATGTCAAAAATGCTATTTTTTAACTGCAGTTACAAGGTGCTGTAAAAATGGCGGATTAACTCATTGGTACATTGTCGAGGATTACTTCGAGAGTATGGAAAAAATGATGAAAAAAATCGGTATTATATTTTTTTGAAGATATGAAGACTAGTGTAAATGATTTTATTGCTTAAAATCTGCATTACATTAATTATTTACACTCGAGCTCATCAAATATTTTTTTCCGAGATACTTTTCATAATGCGATAATTTGAATGTTAAATAATTGATTTTCCCATTGAAAAAAAAAAACTAGCATCAGTAGATTTGTTTGAATGCGAAAATCAATTATTTAACATTTTAAATATCGCACTTGAAAATACCAATTGTATATAATATTGACAAGCATGAAAGTATGTATTTCTGAAAAAAATATTAGATGAGTCGGAGTGTAAATAATTAATGCAGATGTTAAGCAATGAAATAATTTACACTAAAGTCTTCACATCTTCGAAAAAATACATTACCGATTTTTTTCATTACTTTTTCCATACTCTCGAAGTAATCTTCGATAACGTACCATTGAGTTAATCCGCCATTTTTACAGCACCTTGTATATTGATATGTCAAAAATGTTTTTTTTTTCATCTGTTAAAAATTGTATTTTCAAACGTCAAAATTGCTATTTTTTACTGTTAATTATTTACTCGCAGTCTGTTGGGTTTAAATTAAATAAATAAATTCTATTTAAAACCAAAACGATTTGAATTTGTCACAATCCGTGCGATCTGATGCAACATATTCCAGTAAAAGATAATATCCTTTCACCACGTTTGATAATAATCAAAAAAAATATATTGAAAGCAATCAATTAACGTTTATCAAAAAAAAAACAAGTTTGCACCATCACCGGCGTTTTGCGTCGAACCGATTTAAACCAGAAAAATTAAATGTCCCAATATCCGATGCCAAAATTGATCGTTTCGCAATGACGATGGTAATAATAAAAAAAAACAATGCAAATCTGGAGGAGGAGCTGATAACACATTTCCATTCCTCCCCTCCCCCGGCGACGCACCGGACTCCGAGTATATAAGCGCCACCGCGGCCGCCTAGAATCACTTCAGTTTAGCACATAGAACCGAGTATAGTATATAGAAAACATCGTTTTTCTATATCCAAAAAATAACCAGTCAATTTTCGAAAATACGCTGGCGCTCAATTTAGTCCCAAAATATCACAGGACCAACTGTTTCGTGACCGGCTTCAAGCAGCACTACTTAAAATCAATCTTCGGGTTCTACTCTATGTACCACAAGAGTTACACTTAGATTCAGTCTTTGTGTAAAAGTATTATTCGTGTTTTTGCAATTATTAAAAAAAAGTAATTTATCGATCGAGATGCCGGACTTCGTCGACAAGAAGAGCAGCACGTAAGTTTTGTTTTTGTTTGTTTTATTTGACGCGCAAGGGGAAGCTTTAGAAATGTTTACAACTTTACTAGGAGCGATTGGTTATTTTTAGATGGTGCGAATTGGCGACCAGATTCTCGGAAATTTCGCATGATTTCCGTGAAGTGTCATGGTCAAACCGGTGTTGGATCTTTAAGATCAAGTTCAAGTGTTTTTATTATTTTTGAATAGTATCTTATTCACAAGATTCACAATATCATGGTGTGATAACTCGTCCATAATTTTGGGGTTGAAAACTAAACATAAAACCAAAAGTGTGAATTATATACAAGTCTTAGTACCTTCAAAGGTGCTCCAGTCTGCTTTACCTCATTTGCTTCTAGTGTTTCAACTTAACTTCTTCTGCAAAGAAATCGGCCAACTATAAACTTTTGACTTTAACTATTTTTTTAGAAACGATAAGTACTCTTGATAAATTTTAACTCATATTAAAGCAAATTAAATTGCCTTTCAAATTTGTTTTTGATCTGATGGATAGTTGCTAAAAAAAATAGTTAATTCAAAAGTTTACAGTGGGCCGATTTCTGTGCACGCAAGTTTATAATGTGAAGATATTTATGAAATGCTGTAACTACAGATAGTGTTAATTATTCCATCAAGAATTTTAGAAAAACAAGTTATGACACTTAATGGTCTATGGTTATAGATGGTTCATCTTTATTTATTATCTTGAACATGATTCTAAGATAAACACGAAATTATTGAGCAATTATTTTTGATTCAGAATTTTAATTTTTCTCTCCTTCTTACAGATACTCTGCCGAAATTGGCCGTTTTGCCAAACAATTGGCACATCCGAATGTGGGCCTTTTCAACCACCTGAGGGGAATCAGCGTGGTGCACGGAGACCTCAAGGAACTGTCTCCGAGGGTGCGTTCCTACATCGAGACCAACGCCGACCTCTGCCAGCCGGAAAAGATTCACATCTGCGATGGCACGGAGACCGAGAACAACCACCTGCTCAATCTCCTCCAGCAGCAGGGCACCATCATTCCGCTGCCGAAATATGAAAACTGGTAAGTTCCAACCAAAAAGTTGATCGAATTTGACCAGCAAAAAAAAAAAGCTCTACAAGAGAAATTGTTTCTTACGTGTATTTTTATAGTTTGTACGTGGAAAATCCTTGTTTTGGTTCAATTAATTGTAGAGGGTGAGATGGGGATTTCCCCTCATAACATTTTTATTCTTGCTTAAGCAGCAAACACTGTATTTTCAATTTTGATTTTTTTCCGTTCATAAGAATACAATAATAAACAGCTTTAGGAATATATGCATTTCATAAAAAAAATTAAAATCTAGTGAGAAATTATTTATTACGTGTATTGATTGTTTGCACGTGTAAAATCCTTGTTTTGGTTTAACCAATTGTGGAGGGTGGGATGGGGCTTTCCCACTACTTAACATTTTCTTTCTTGCCGAAGCGGCAAAGACTGTATTTTTGATTTTTTTTCTCGTTTATAAGAATGCGGTAATACTAAACTAAACAACTTTAAAAATACATGTATTTCATGAACAACAAAAAAAATATCAAAATCTAGTTATTACTTCTATAAATCTTCAAAAACATTTGTAACCCACAAAAATAATCTTTTATGGTCCACCTGTCAAGATATTTCATCAAAAAAATTAAAATCTGGTTATTACTTCTAAAAATCTTCAAAAACATTTCTTACCCGCAAAAAATCTTTTATGGTCCACCCGTTAAAAATTTTTATCACAAAATCTAGTTACTACTTCTACAAATTTTCAAAAATATTTGTCAGCCACAAAAAAAATATTTTATGGTCCACCCGTTAAAATATTTTATGGTCCACCCGTTAAAATTTTACAAAAAAAAAATCTAGTTATCTAGCAAACATTTATTACACAAAAAAAATTTTCTGACCACAATTAGTCCACCCGTTAAGTTATTACCGCGTTTGTTTACAGTTTTCTTCAATTCCACAAAAATCTGATGCAACTCGGTTGCAATTTTCAATACATTGACGATTGAATAATCAAAATCGCGTGAAACTGCTCAATTTCCAAAAATCCAAATCATTATTTGAACACGTGCGATTTTAGCGCTTTAAGTGGATTTCACACAAAAATTCCCTGATTAGTTTTTGAATCCAATAATATATCCTACATTTTCACGTCTGAATCACAAAAATCGAAAATTGTTCAATTTCCAAAAATTCAAATTCCAATTTCGAATGCGTAGGATTTAACTTTTAAAAAAAATTTAATTCCACTTTCATTTACATTAGATTAGCAACATAACGTTGTTTGAAACATCAAAATCGTACAACACGTCTCTCAGTTGTGCAATTTCCAAAAAAAAATCCTAATTTTGGAGCTCCACATCAAAAACGAGCGATATTGGCAATTTCGCTGCCTTTACAAAAAAAAGTACATAAAATTAGCCACATTGTGACGTTTGAAACATCAAAATCTAACAACGCGTTTGGCAGTTGTACAATTTCCAAAAAAAAAAATCCTAATTTTGGAACTCCGCATCCAAAACGAGCGATATTGGCAATTTCGCTGACTTCACAAAAAAAAACTTAATTCCTTTTTGAAGTACATAAAATTAGTCACATTGTGACGTTTGAAACATCCAAATCGAACAACGCGTTTGGCAGTTCTACAATTTCCAAAAAAAAAAAATCCTAATTTTGGAGCTACGCATCCAAAACGAGCGATATTGTCAATTTCGCTGGCTTTACAAAAAAAAAACTTAATTCCTTTTTGAAGTACATAAAATTCGCCACGTTGTGACGTTTGAAACATCAAAATCGAACAACGCGTTTGACAGTTGTACAATCTCCAAAAAAAATTCCTAATTTTGGAGCTCCGCATCCAAAACTGGTGATATTAGCATTTTGCGTTGTTACTGAAACATTCTTCATTTCTTTTTGAAATTTTCAAAAATCTAATCCGCGATTTTGGAGGTCTAGGTGCTGGAAAAAGTGCAAAATTGGCGTTCCGTGGTGATTTTAAAACCAAGTTTCTCAATTCGTTTTCGAATTCCAATAAATTGTCCAACTTTTAAGGTTTAAATCATTAAAATTTAACAGTGCGTTCGACAGTTGTGCCTTTTGCAAAAATCAAAATTATGATTTTGGAGGTCTAGGTGCTGAAAAAAGTGCAAAATTGGCATTTTGTGGCGATTTTAAAACACAGTTTTTCAATAGGTTTTTGAATTCCACTAAATTGTCCATCTTTTGACGTTTAATCATCGAAACCTAACAGTGTGTTCGGCAGTTGTGCCTTTTGCAAAAATCAAAATTATGATTTTGGAGGTGTAGGTACTGAAAAAAGTGCAAAATTGGCGTTTTGTGGCGATTTTAAAAGAAAGTTTCTCAATGGGTTTTTGAATTCCACTAAATTGTCCATCTTTTGACGTCTAATCATCAAAATCTAACAGTGCGTTCGGCAGTTGTGCCTTTTGCAAAAATCAAAATTATGATTTTGGAGGTCTAGGAGCTAAAAAATGTGCAAAATTGGCGTTTTGTGGTAATTTAAAAACAAAGTTTCCCAACTCATTTTTGAACTACTAAATTGGCCATCCTTTGACGTTTGAATCATCAAAATTCAACCGCAATTGTGCTTTTTTCCAAAAATCAAAACTACGATTTTGGAGGTTTAGGTGCTGAAAATTATGCATTTTCCAAAATTGTTGGAGGACTTTTGGTCGAAAGTGACAACTGAAGAAAATTCAAAAGTGTGCATAAAATTAAAAAAAAATCAAACCATGAACCAAAATTCAACCTCAAGGGAGTCACTATTGTTTAAATATTGTGATTTTGTATGTTGTTTTTTATTTAGCCTGTATTATTCTAGTCAAATAAAATATGCCTTTAAATACAAAACAAAATTTTATAAAAGTCCATCAAACAACAAGCAAGTTACCGAGGCCGCACGGCCGATTTTTTTGAGACAGTTTTCAATTAAATTAATTGCAAATGATTTTCGGATATTTCTTGAACGGTTTCTTGAAATTTTAGAAAAATCCGTGCAAAAACAAGCGAGTTTGCTCGACCGAATAACCGAGTATTTTTTATGCAAACAAAAGATTGTCAGATATCTCTTGAACGGTTTCTTGAAATTATACAAAAATCCGTTGAAAAACAAGCGATTTCGAAACCTTTTGAGAGATATCGGACAATCTTTTGTTTGCATAAAAAATACTCAGTTATGCGGCCGAGCAAACTCGCTTATTTTTAGACGGATTTTTGTAGAATTTCAAGAAACCGTTTGAGATATCTGACAATCTTGTTTGCATAAAAAATACTCGGTTATGCGGTCGAGTAAACTCGCTTATTTTTGGACGGATTTTTGTAGAATTTCAAGAAATCGTTTGAGAGATATCTGACAATCTTTTGTTTGCATAAAAAATACTGGGTTATGCGGTCGAGCAAACTCGCTTATTTTTGGACGGATTTTTGTAGAATTTCAAGAAACCGTTTGAGAGTAATCTGACAACTTGTTTGCATAAAAAATACTGGGTTATGCGGTCGAGTAAACTCGCTTATTTTTGGACGGATTTTTGTAGAATTTCAAGAAACCGTTTGAGAGATATCTGACAATCTTTTGTTTGCATAAAAATACTCGGTTATGCGGTCGAGCAAACTCGCTTATTTTTGGACGGATTTTTGTAGAATTTCAAGAAACTGTTTGAGAGTAATCTGACAACTTGTTTGCATAAAAAATACTGGGTTATGCGGTCGAGCAAACTCGCTTATTTTTGGACGGATTTTTGTAGAATTTCAAGAAACCGTTTGAGAGTAATCTGACAACTTGTTTGCATAAAAAATACTGGGTTATGCGGTCGAGCAAACTCGCTTATTTTTGGACGGATTTTTGTAGAATTTCAAGAAACCGCTTGAGAGATATCTGACAATCTTGTTTGCATAAAAAATACTCGGTTATGCGGTCGAGCAAACTCGCTTGTTTTTGGACGGATTTTTGTAGAATTTCAAGAAACCGTTTGAGAGATATCTGACAATCTTGTTTGCATAAAAAATACTAGGTTATGCGGTCGAGCAAACTCGCTTGTTTTTCGACGGATTTTTTGTAAAATTTGAGGTAAATGTCCATGTAGGAACCATACATCGTTTGTACTAGATTTTCTGGTTTTATTTTATTGGCACGGTACTTTGAATTACCTGTTTTGTGCATTAGGGACTTTAAAAAGTGTGCGATTTTGAGCAAGGCATTAATGAAATTATTTTTTTCCAGCTGGTTAGCCAGGACCAACCCCGCCGATACGGCCCGCGTCGAATCCAAAACCTTCATCTGCACCGAACGCAGAGCGGACACCATCCCCACCACGAAACACGGCATCAAGGGAGCGCTGGGCAACTGGATGTCCCCGAGGGACATGGACGAGGCCGTCAAGGCCCGCTTCGCTGGGTGCATGCGCGGCCGCACCATGTACGTCATCCCCTATTCCATGGGACCGGTCGGCTCGCCCCTCTCCAAGATCGGCATCGAAATCACCGACTCCGCCTACGTGGTCTCCTCGATGAGGATCATGACCAGGGTGGGAAACTCCGTCCTCGACCACCTGAACCGGAACGACGAGTTCGTCAAGTGTTTACATTCCGTCGGCACGCCCGCCGGCGGCGTGGTGGAGATGCCCAGCTGGCCTTGCGACCCCGAACGCACCATCATCCTCCACAAGCCGCAGAATAACGAAATCGTCTCATACGGAAGCGGATACGGCGGGAATTCGTTGCTGGGGAAGAAGTGTTTCGCTTTGCGTATCGGTTCGACGATCGCGAAGCGCGAGGGATGGCTGGCCGAGCACATGCTGATCCTGGGAATCACCAATCCGAAGGGCGTGAAGAGGTACATCGCGGCGGCTTTCCCGTCCGCGTGCGGAAAGACGAATCTGGCCATGATGAACCCGACGCTTCCAGGGTATAAGGTCGAGTGCGTTGGTGATGATATCGCCTGGATGAGATTCGACGGGAAGGGGCAGCTCAGGGCCATCAATCCGGAGAACGGGTTCTTTGGCGTGGCCCCGGGAACTTCGAACTCTAGCAATCCGAACGCGATGAAGACCATCTTCAAGAACACGATGTTTACGAACGTCGCGCATACGAGCGATGGCGGGGTGTTCTGGGAGGGGATGGAGGATGAGGTTGATTTCGGTAAAGTCAAGGTTACCGATTGGTTGGGCAAGCAGTGGGTTAAGGGGGAGAGCGCGAAGCCTGCGGCGCATCCGAACTCGAGGTTCTGCTCGCCGGCGGATCAATGCCCGATTATCGATCCGGCTTGGGAGGATCCTGAGGGTGTGCCGATTTCGGCCATCCTTTTCGGTGGACGTAGACCCGCTGGAGTTCCACTGGTGTATGAGGCTAGGAATTGGCAACACGGGGTCTTCATTGGAAGCGCTATGAGGAGTGAGGCTACAGCTGCTGCTGAGCATAAGGTAATTGTTACAGCTTTATCTTATTCGTTAGTTATTTTCAAGAAAAAACAGAGGAACTTAAGTCAAATTAACGTCAAATACAACAAAACAAGTTCGCATACTCCAACAGACCAAATGAAAGATGTTCTTTTGATCCATCTATTCACAATCTTCCATAATTTATCCTTATTTATTATTAGATAAAGTCCTAAGTTCATGTTTAACATAAACATTTCTAATGATACATTTTCGTTCTCTACTTTTAGGGCAAAGTAATAATGCACGACCCGTTCGCGATGCGTCCCTTCTTCGGCTACAACTTCGGCAACTATCTGGACCACTGGCTCAGCATGGAGCAGAGGTCGTCCGCACTACCAAAGATCTTCCACGTGAACTGGTTCAGGAAGGGGAGCGACGGCAAGTTCCTCTGGCCCGGCTTTGGCGAGAACTCCCGCGTGCTGGACTGGATCCTCAGGAGGATCGAGAACGAGGACTGCGCCAAAGAGACGCCGATCGGTTACGTTCCCAAGGAGAACGCGCTCAACCTCGACGGGCTCAAGGAGACCATCAACATGCGCGAGCTCTTCGACATCCCCAAGGGCTTCTGGATGGAGGAGGCGGACGCCGTCGAGAGGTACTTCAGAGAACAGGTCGACCTCGACCTGCCCGCGGAAATCGAAGAGGAACTGAAGAATCTTAAGAACCGCGTGAATAGCATGTGAACCATATTTTTTTAATGCTCCACTCATATTTATGACAGTATATTTTTTTATATGTAAGCTAATGTTAATGTGATATATAATTTTAATTTTATAAAATAAATCTTTTTTTTAAACGTACTTTTCTCTGTACAAAACACTGCACAAATATCTTAAATAATAAATCCGAAACAAATATTACATGCAAGTAAGAATTCTGTCTACTTGTGCTTGTAATATTTGTAATACCAATAACCAGTTTAAAATGACATCGATTTAAGTCGGAATATACTACTTTCTATTTTTATAACAAAACAATGTTAGTGCAGACCATTATGTCGATGTTGTAGCGCACAATTGTTGTAAGTACAAAATGTACAATTTTGCACAAATCAAAAAAGTAAGTTGTCATTTGTGTGAAAATTAATAATTTTAATAATTTAATAATTTTAATAATTTAATTTTTATTTTTGGTATGTTGTACTATTGATTAATTAATTTCTACATCTATTTCTATTACAAGCTTAAAAGAAAATGTGAATATTTCAATAAATTTCACTAACAACACTTACGACATTTGTGCGCTATACCATCGATGTATTTTATCATTTTCATACGTTATGATTCTATCGGCAATCATTGAATTTAAAATAATCTGTAGTGAATTGGGTTTAAAGTAAATTTAATTTATCAAATTTATTTAATGCTTGTGTAACAAAGTGTTAATTTATTGGATGTGTTAAAAAATCATTATTGATCAAATGAGCGTCACATATTGCACGAAAGTATCAAAACATTGTTTTGTTATTTTATATAGTTGACAACTATTACAAACTCGTGTTTTATTCAATAACGAAAGAAAAATGAGCTGCAAATTAAAAACTTAATTGAAATCAGTTTTTTTTCTGTGCCATAAGGATTATTTTCTTTTTGATATTTGTGCAGGCGTTTTCTTCATTCTACTGATTGTATCACTTTATAATTGGCATTCCGTGGGAAATAAATTCTACTGTTCTCTGATTTTTCCGTTTTACTACAAATTCGCTAAGCGAGGACCATGGACTAAATCAGAAAATCCGCGGCAAAAAAATCAGAAATTCCGCGGCTGCGTTGTAGAAGTCACGCGGCATTGCGCGCCGTGACACGAAAGAAATTATTAAATTATGGCAATTAACCCAAGTATATAAGATTATTCTTATTAAAAAAAAGGTAACCTGACCCCTTTAAAAATCGTTATAAACCCTGTAAAATATTACTTTTGTACATTCCTTAAAAATAGCTTGCAGCCGAAACTAGTCGGAATAAATAATTTAAAAAGTGAAACATATCGAAGTGATTTTTCTTGAATTTTTTGTTTTTTTTTTTTATATTAAATCATGTTTCATCAAGTGATCAATGATTAATGAGAATCGAGTTAAAAATATAAAAAAATATATACCGGGTGACCCAGGGATCTGTAAAAGCCCCATAACTTATTTGCTGTTTGAGATATCGACTTCTAGTTTTTTTAACTTGTACCCACACTAATTCTACGTATTTTAAAAATATGTATGTTTTTGTACCGGGTGTCCCAATATACATAACAGAACAAAGTTATGTTTTTTTTTAAATGGAACACCCTATATTTTATACTTTATTTCCAACCCTTTTAAGAAGCTGATAAAAATAGTATAAGATCTATTATGGACGATTGGTTAGTTATGGGCAAATTTGTGGCAAAAACATGTACACATTGAAAACATTGCAGAAGCGTTCCTAGCAAAGATAGCATCATTATTTATACACTAGAAAATTTCCCACATCATAAAGAATAATACACATCAGCTTTGGTTCTCTTTTATTCATAATGCTATACAGGGTGTCAACATATGCAAAACAATGGATAACTATTTTTTTTCAAATGGAACACCCTATATAAGTTGCCACCAATCTATGGCATTTTTAATAATCTTTCCAATGATACACAGTTTCTATAACAACATTTTTAAGGATTCTTGAGATTTATCAATAAAAATATATTTATTTTGTCACCTTTTGCTGATTTTTGAATTTTCAGCCAAAACTATGCATTTTCAGGAAAAATTATAAGAGATCAAAGTTGTAGAGCGAAAAATTTCCGATCGATATAGGTCTTTCAACTTTTAAGATAATGCGTGCATTGCCCACCAGAGCGCGCAAAATCGTGACCGTATATGCATTTTAGCGTTTTCTTTTCAAATTTTTTATTAATAAATTGCACTATACTTTATTTTCCGCACCCTCTAGCGGAAAAACAGGAAACCATAGGGAAATTAAAATGGCCCATATCGATTGAAAATGTTCCGCTCTACAACTCTTAATAGAAGTAATTTTTGCTAAAAATGCATAGTTTTCCCTAAAAATGCAAATTGAAAATGTATCTATCAATTTTTGCATTTTTCAATGGTTTTTGCATTTTTAGCGAAAACTATGCATTTTGTGCAAAAATTGCTCCTTTTAAGAGAATAAGGAATATTTTCAATTGATGTAGGTCATTTTAATAATACTATAATTACCCGTTTTTCTGCTACAGAACGTGGAAAATAAAGTATAGTGCAATGAATTAACAAAAAATTTAAGAAAAACGCTAAAATGCATATACGATCACGATTTTCCGCACTCTGGCGGGCAATGCACGCATAATTGGAAAAGTCGAAAGACTTATATCGATCGAAAATTTTCCGCTCTACAACTTTGGTCTTTTATTATTTTTTCAGAAAATGTATACTTTTGGCTGAAAATCCAAAAATGAGCAGGAGGTGACAAAAGAAAAATGTTTTTATGGATAAATCTCAAGAATCCTTAATTTTTCATTATACAAATTGTACATCATTGGAAAGCTCATTAAAAATTACATGCATAGGTGGCAAGATATATAGGGTGTTCCATTTGAAAAAAAATAGTAATCCATTATTTTGCGTATGTTGACACCCTGTATAGCAGTATGAACAAAAAAGAACCAAAGCCGATTTGTATTATTCTTCATGATGTGGAAAATTCTTTAGTGTATAAAAAATGACGCCAGTTTTGCTAGGAGCGCTTCTACAATTTTTTAAATGTGTCCATGTTTTTGCCACAAATTTGCCCATAACTATCCATAATAGACCCATACTATCTTATAATATTTTTATCAGCTTCTCAAGAGGGTTGAAAATAAAGTATAAAATAAAGGGTGTTCCATTTAAAAAAAAACATAACTTTGTTCTGTTATGTATATTGGGACACCCTGTACAAAAACATACATATTTTTAAAATATGTAGAATAAGTGTGGGTACCAGTTCAAGAAAACTAGAAGTCGATATCTCAAATAGCAAATAAGTTATGGGGCTTTTACTGATCCCTGGGTCACCCGGTATATTCTTTATTAGCGGCAGATCATCTTGGTCAGTGATTCTCGAACTTTTTTACTCGTGCCCCCCCCAAAAAGAAGTTGATTACATTCATGCCCCCCTTCCCTTTTCTCTTCAAAAAATTCAAGTAACATTCTGCGGCAAAAAATCAAAAATTGCGCGGCAAAAAATCAAAAATTCCGCGGCAAAAATCAGAAAGTCCGCGGCAAAAAAATTAAAATTTTTATCATTATGGTTTTTTTAGTAAATTTGCAAAGTGTTAAGACGTTGAAAATCATTTCTATATTTATTTTGGCCATAAAATGTTTTAATTTTTTTTATTCGATTATATAATTCTCTATAGTAGTAGTAGTAGTAGTATTTTATTAAATGTATTGACAATACATATATAAATATCCTACACAGTATTACATAATATATAAAGGGTTATTTCGAAATTTATAGTGTAGATTTTTTGTATATTTTTTTGCAGGATCTTATTCATCAATGTATTTTTGGTAAATTTCAAAAATCAAGTTGTTGGCAATGGTTTTTAAAGGTATTCAAGCCAATAGAGGTTTTAAAGTTTTGGCTATTTCCACGTGAAATCGCCCAATGGCTGTTGCCCACGTGTCACAGATTGTCGATATAAAGAAAACCCTTAACTTTTTTATAGCACTTTTATTTTACTTTACGTGACTAGTTTCAATTACACGGTAATCATTATCAAACTGAGTGGTATAAAAAAGTTAAGTGTTTTCTTTATATCGAAATTGAAAATGTACCACGAAGTGAACGCCTCCAAGATTCAAGAATTTTATAATTGTTTTTTGTCATGAAGCATATTATAAAAAACGATGAATTTTTTTTTCTGAATTTTTTCAAGACTGAGGTCGGTGTCATTATGAAATTTGTCGCAATTTAGCAAAATGGCGACAACGGACAAGGTGGCATTTAAGTTTGTAATAACTCTAACTTTATTATTTATGAACCAAATTTGTTCATTTTGGTGTCAAGACTAAAGTGTAAGCTACAAAATAGAATTCGTAAAATACTGAAAATTTACGTGTAACCTTTACAATGTACAATAAAATATTTCTTTCGCTGTAAAATGTATGCAAATTTCAGGAATTTATTATTGTAAAATCACAAGTTTTGAAAAAAATAAATTATCATTTATCATTATGTACTTGCTGGCGAAAAAGTATTTGTGACATGAGGACGAGATTTTTTTTATTTTGGGTGATTTGAAATGAAATGAGCCTTTAGGTAATTAACAGTGACGGTTCGCGGGTTTTTTTCTGGTACGGCCGAGGAACAAGAGGTGGTAATACAGATAGGTAGAGTCAGTTGCAAGGTGACCGCACCTATCTGTATTACCACCTCTTGTTCCTCGGCCGTACCAGAAAAAAACCCGCGAACCGCCACTGGTATTTAAGTCAAAATTGTAAATCAAAATAACCATTGTTTATCTGCCCGATGAAGCCACTGTGTGGTGAAACAATTGAAGCAGTCTGCACGAATAAGCAAATGAAACTCCTGGTCCCGGCAGACCAGATAAAAATTTCAAACAGTTTTGGTCATTACCACTCAACTGTGACTGAGAAAACAATTAATGTTCATTTTAATAATAATATATCGGATGAGTGTACAACATCAAATATTAAACAACACACAATGTTTTTAAAACCAACAACCCCAACAAAAGTAAAACAAATTATGAGTATGAAAATAAAAATAGTGCTTTAAATGATGAAATCCCAGCAAAGGTGATAAAAAGGGTGGCATGTGAAATTGCAGAGCTACTAACATATTTAATTAAACTAGCATTCAGCACGGTTCCCTAGCAAGCTTAAACTCTCAAAAGTTGTACCAGTTTTCAAAAAGGGTTGCAAAATGGAAAAGGAAAATTACCGTCCTATATCCATCCTGTGTTATTTAAACCAATTAAAATATGTCCATAACATATTTTTAAGTAATTACTGCACGATAATTGTATTATAACATTTAGCTCTAAGTTGATCAACACATCCACAGTATCATTTATATTATTGTGACATGTATATTTAAATGTGGCTCAAGTGCAATAAATTAATTTGATTTAATCTTTAGAAAAACGAAATCGCGGTTGGATTTTGCCGTTTTAAATTACTAAAATCGTCCAACACAATCGAACATTAACTGCTTGAGAAAATGGAAAAATCCACGGGGTTAAGTCCAGTGCATGATACATTTACACAGTTACTCAGCTCTATACGCTTACCTTCGTGAAATAATGCCCATTTGACGACAACCGCACCTAATCCATCCTTCAAATTTCACGTTGTCGCAAATTCAAAGAGGGAAATTCGGAAACAACACTCTACCACACCATTACAATCTTTTAACACCGAACTCACGCACGAAACTGGAAAGCAGTTCGCCAGGTGCGACCAGCCTAATCATCCGACCTTTGCCCCGGAGGCAATTAGCATCCGGTGTAGACGCATTCTTTCTTCGCCTGTTATCAGTGCTTATCTACGACGCATTGCGAATTAAATACATTTTTCTACGTTCGTTATAAAATCCACAGTTTTCTCTCTCATTAATTTGCAACAAGTGAGTAAAGTAATATGTCACGCATAGGATGTGCATACTTTAAATATGTGTTCGTAACCAATTTTCGAAAAGTTCCAATACGCCTTTTAATCGAGATGCATTAGACAGCTTTAAAAATCAAAATCTAAGTACCTAAAAGAGTGTTTAATTAGCGGTCATAATACGCGTATAACGATACTCTCTTCTTAAAAATAAGCCGTTTTGCATTACATTTACAGGTCTTTCGACGGAAATGCATCAGCAGCAAGTTCAAGAATGAAAATAAAAATGCTATTGGTTCGCCGAGGTTAAATCTCGGTACTTGATTGATGTACATAATATATTTATGTATTCTCACAATCATCTATTTACATCTCAATACTTTTAAGTATTTCTTAGTTTATTTAACACATAATTTTTGATAAATAAGCGGAGCGAGTTAATATTATAATATCCACCAACCTCTAGTTGCCCTTTCCGCCGTCAATACGCTCCCCCGCTTCTTGTTTCTTAACACCTCGCCGTTCTCAATTCGTACATTTTCCCTAATTACACCATTACGTTAGTTCGGTGTATTAATGGCCACAAATTTGTCACGTAAAACTAAAATCCGTTTGCACTTTACACGATTTTTAATCAAATCAAACGAATTGATGCACGGACGCTTCGTCGGCTCGCGCAAACATGGCGTCGCCTACGTCACCGGCGCACGCGCATCGAGTTAAATAGTGGGACTTGTCGAATCCTGCACGAATTTCGAGAGTTACCGATAAAAGCTACGCGCGCACTTATCGGAATCGGACAGACGGCACGCATCGGCAAAAATTGCTTAACACAGTTGTAAACGAGTCAACGCATATTTACCCGTTCCATGCCGTACCGATAAATGTGCGTTGACTCGTTTACAACTGTATTAAGAAATTTTTGTCGATGCTTGCCGTCCGTCCGATCCCAATAAGTGTTCACGTTGCTAAAGCGTAAACAACTCAAGTGCAAGTTGTTGATGGAAAGTTGATGAGGGAAAGCAACGCCAGTAACATTACTATAAGCAGGGACCAACAAACACAAACTTCGACTAGAAAAAAAGGACTTACCTTTAATCGTCCTTAACACACGAAGGGGCGACGTTAATGCCCATGATCTTGAATCCACTGATGGCGACTTATTATCGCTTAGTGGAAAATTCTTGCAAGTGTTGGGGTTGGGGTGCGAACAGAACCGTCTTTTTGCGTGCACACACGCCGCGAGAACATGGCGGAGTCGTGAAATCGGCGTTGTTTATTTTTCGCGTTGCTCCGCGCGTTCGTTGTTTTTTTTTTCGGCGTCTCGATTTTTCGAATTGCAATAAACCGCGGAAAGGCTGAACAATGGTTGTCGATCAAATGTCAAACATTTCTTTGCGGAAAGAATCGCAATTGATTCTACTCAGTGGAATAATGCTGTGATTGGGTGAAACGCGCACACATGACCGAAATTGTGAGTATTTCTTACACTGACGGTTCGCGGGTTTTTTTCTGGTACGGCCGAGGAACAAGAGGTGGTAATATAGATAGGTAGGGTCAGTTGCAGAGACCGCACCTATCTGTATTACCACCTCTTGTTCCTCGGCCGTACCAGAAAAAACCCCGCGAACCGTCACTGAAATTTCTTAGTTTATTTACCACAAAATTATAACTCACGGTTGTCGATAACGAATAGAATTGCTTATCGAAAAACGCACAAGTTACTTGAGAGGAGTAGAAAGTTTACACGTTGCCTCTGGGATATTAGATTTGTGAACGAAACGGTTTCCTAAAATTTCGTGAGATGGCGCTTTTTCGCCTCTCAAGAAACCCATCTGGAAAATTCGATTTCCAACGAAAAGATTTTGCTAAAATTTCTTGAGGGCGCTTTATCATCTTTTAAGAAACCTATTTGGAAAATTCGATTTCCAACGAAAAGACTTACGTTTCAACTCATCCCTGAGATGTCGCTTTTTCACCTTTGAAGAAATCTATTTGGAAAATTCGATTTCTAACGAAAAGACTTACGATTCAACTCATCCGTGAGTTGGCACTTTTTTATCTCTTAAGAAATCTATCTGGAAAATTCGATTTCCAACGAAACGACTTTTTAAAATTTCGTAAAATGGCGCATTTTTCGTCTCTGAATAAATCCATCTGAAAAATTCGATTTCTAACGAAACGACTTCTTAGAATTTCGTGAGATGGCGCTTTTTTCGTCTCTCAAGAAATCCATCTGGAAAATTCGATTTACAACGATAAGATTTCCTAAAATTTCTTGAGGGCGCTTTTTCATCTTTTAAGAAATTTATTTGGAAAATTCGAGTTCCAACGAAAAGACTTAGGTTTCAACTCATCCGTGAGATGGCGTTTTTTCATCTTTTAAGAAACCTATTTGGAAAATTAGATTTCCAACGAAAAGACTTACGTTTCAACTCATCAGAGTTGCCACTTTTTTATCTCTTAAGAAATCCATCTGGAAAATTCGATTTCAAACGAAAAAACTTTCGTTTCAACTCATCCGTGAGATGGCGCTTTTTTACCTCTTAAGAAATCTATTTGGAAAATTCTATTTCCAACGAAACGACTTCCCAAAATTTCTTGAAGGCGCTTTTTCGTCTTTCAATAAACTATTTAGAAAATTCGATTTCCAACGAAAAGACTTACGTTTCAACTCAGCCGTGAGATGGCGCTTTTTCATCTTTTAAGAAATCTATTTGGAAAATTCGATTTCCAACGAAAAGACTTACGTTTCAACTCATCCGTGAGATGGCGCTTTTTCATCTTTTAAGAAATCTATCTGCAAAATTCGATTTCCAACGAGACGACTTCTTAAAATTTCGTGAAATGGCGCTTTTTTCGTCTCTGAAGAAATTCATCTGGAAAATTCGATTTCCAACGAAAAGACTTACGTTTGAATTCATCAGTGAGTTGGCACTTTTTTATCTCTTAAGAAATCTATTTGGAAAATTCTATTTCCAACGAAACGACTTCCCAAAATTTCTTGAAGGCGCTTTTTCGTCTTTCAATAAACTATTTAGAAAATTCGATTTCCAACGAAAAGACTTACGTTTCAACTCAGCCGTGAGATGGCGCTTTTTTATCTCTTAAGAAATCTATCTGGAAAATTCGATTTCCAACGAAACGACTTCCCAAAATTTCTTGAAGGCGCTTTTTCGTCTTTCAATAAACTATTTAGAAAATTCGATTTCCAACGAAAAGACTTACGTTTGAATTCATCCGTGAGATGGCGCTTTTTTATCTCCTAAGAAACCTATCTGGAAATTTTGATTTCCAACGAAACGACTTCTTAAAATTTCGTGAAATGGCGCTTTTTTTGTCTCTGAAGAAATCAATCTGGAAAATTCGATTTCCAACGAAACGACTTACTAGAATTTCGCGAGATGGCGCTTTTTTCGTCTCTCAAGAAATCCATCCGGAAAATTCGATTTCCAATCGAAACGACCTTTGTTTCAACTCATCCGTGAGATGGCGCTTTTTTATCTCTTAAGAAACCCATCTGGAAAATTCGATTTCCAACGAAACGACTTCCTAAAATTTCGCGAGATGGCGCTTTTTTCGCCTGTCAAGAAACCCATCTGGAAAATTCGATTTCCAACGAAAAGACCTTCGTTTCAACTCATCCGTGAGATGGCGCTTTTTCGTCCCTTAATTTCTCTACCGAATCAAAAGGATCGAGGAAAAAATGTAATGTAGAGAAATCTCGAACGCTGCACAAGAATTAAAATATTTTTTAATAAATAGCTCATAAGCAATAAATATAATTATCTCTATAACGCGCAGTATACATATAATAAATATTAATCCATGTAATGCTGAAGAAAATACACCCCATTCCTAGCGTAGAGTAACGTTTAACAACAACAACAACGGCATATTGTATTAGTCAAAATGGAAATTCGACCCTTCAAGTGCCATAGAGTTTACGAGTACAGCGGTACAGACCGGTATAGACTTGTTTTCGCAAAATAAATTACCGTAACGGCTTTAAAAACCAGTGACGGCTCGCGGGGCGACTCATGGTACGGCCGAGGTAGCAGAGATGGTAATACAGATCTCTGCACCCAACTCTACCTATCTGTATACCTGGTGACTCAAGGTACGACTGAGGTAGCAGAGGTGGTAATACAGATCTCTGCACCCAACTCTACCTATCTGTATACCTGGTGACTCAAGGTACGACTGAGGTAGCAGAGGTGGTAATACAGATCTCTGCACCCAACTCTACCTATCTGTATACCTGGTGACTCATGGTACGCCCGAGGTAGTGGAGATGGCAATACAGATCTCTGTAACCAGAGATGAGTAGAGAGATTGACAACGGAATACAAACGGGCGAGCCGGCTTTTTTGTCCGTATGCTAGCGCCACCTAATGGGAGACAATCCAAAACAGGAAACCGAAACAGTCATGTGATCTTATTAATATGTCAAGGTCAATCTATTCATCGGCGTAAAAACGCTCGTGGGAAGAAAATTTTAGCGGGCGTGGTAAGGGATGGTGTAAGAGAGGAAGACTTGGGGCTGCATCAGTGGCGCCACCAGTCAAATGTATTAAGTGAAATGGAACATAACACATCTGGTATCGGACTGGTGGCGCCACCATTTTGGTTGCCAGTTGAATACAGTCGGTGGAAACAACCAGGATGCCGGCTGCCTGGTGTCTCGGCTGGTTGCTTTACTTGGTGATGGGATCCACCATGGTGGCAAGGTGTGACACAGCCCTAGATATGGTAAAAATTGAGTGAAGTAAGATCACATGACTATTTACCTGTTTCCGATTTTCTCCTATTAGGTGTCGCTAGCGCAGGGACCAAAAATCAGCTCGCCTGTTTGCATTGGCGTTAGCGATCTCTCTACTCATCTCTGCTGTAACCGACCCTACCTATCTGTATTGATATCTCTGCAATAGAGGTGGCAATACAAATAGGTAAGGTTGGTTGCAGAAATCTGTATTATCACTTACAAAAGAGGTGGCAATACAAACAGGTAAGGTCGGTTGTAGAAATCTGTATTACCACTTATAACAGAGGTGGCAATACAAAAAGGTAAGGTCTGTTGCAGAAATCTGTATTACCACTTATAACAGAGGTGGCAACACAAACAGGTAAGGTCTGTTGCAGAAATCTGTATTAGCACCCATTAGCCGAGGTGATAATACAGATTCCTGCAACCAACCCTACCCATCTGCATTCCCACTTCTGCTACCATGAGTCACCCCGCGAGCCGTCACTGCCAAAAACATTTTTTTTTCTTCGAGTTTGACTCTGTTTTAAATGTTTCAGAATGGGAGAAAACAAGATCCCGTGTCCTCGAAGCACTTGAACGGTTGTTAATTTCAAACAATTTCCACGGACCATCGACTATCCGGGGTCCTTCGAGAGCACCTTCCGTCCCATGGAGAGCTGAGGAAAGGTGCTCTTGCTGGGCGGCGGATTTAATTTGCTAGTTAGGTACACAAACGACTCGTACAGGGTGTTCCTTTGCAGGGCCGACGCGCAGAAATGCTTGACCTTCTCTCTGCCGCACCAGTTAACGGCCCTGGTCAGGGTGGAATCGTATTCGTTGCTGTCGATCTCTTTCGTTTTATTCCCGATCACAATTATTATCACCTGGAAAACGAGCCCAAGAATGAAAAAGGGGTGGGCGGAAAGAAACGAGGACTCGGGAACGGTTCCGGGAACCACAAGCACGAAAGTGATCGGGGAACGGACTTATTTTTATAGGAATAATTTATTGTATGAAAAGGTGCGCCAATTAGTAATGTGACCTCGAGTGACAAAAGATACGGTTCTGCAAGGATGGAAGGAGTTAATGAATCAAAGACAATTTTCTAGATCCGTTTCTCGAGAATACAAGCAATCAATGGAAGAATAAGAAAGCTAAGAGACGAGTTAGAAAATATATGGGAAGCCAAACAGAAATTCGAAAGGAAAATCCATTCTAAAAAGTTGTGTCTGTTTTAGCAGCAGAAGAAAGGAACGACAGGCAAGGAAATGTCATGGTGGAAGTTTCTATGAGAGAAACATAGGCAACTCTTTTGACAAAGGAAGCAAAAACTTCGGAAATGACAAGCAAGGAAATATCACAGCAGATGTTTTCATGAAAGAAACATAGGCAACTCTTTTGTCAAAGGAAGAAAAAACCTTGGAAACGACAGGCGAGGAAATGTCACAGCGGATGTTTCCATGAGAGAAACATAGGCAACTCTTTTGACAAGGGAAGAAAAAACTTTAGAAACGACAGGCAAGGATATGTCACAGAGGATGTTTCCATGAGAGAAACATAGGCAACTATTTTGACAAAGGAAGAAAAAACTTTGGAAACGACAGGCAAGGAAATGTCACAGCAGAAATTTGCATGACATAAACATAAGCAACGCTTTTAACAAAGGAATAAAAAAAACTTTGGAAACGACAGGCAAGGAAATGTCGTGGCGGAAGTTTCCATGAGAGAAACATAGGCAACTATTTTGACAAAGGAAGAAAAAACCTTGGAAACGACAGGCAAGGAAATGTCACAGCAGAAATTTGCATGACATAAACATAAGCAACGCTTTTAACAAAGGAATAAAAAAAACTTTGGAAACGACAGGCAAGGAAATGTCGTGGCGGATGTTTCCATGAGAGAAACACAGGCAACTCTTTTGACAAAGGAAGAAAAAACCTTGGAAACGACAGGCAAGGAAATGTCACGGCGGAAGTTTGCATGAAACAATCATAAGCAACTCTTTCAAGGAAGGAAGAAAAAAACTTTGGAAACGACAGCAGAAGTAACAAAACACAGGCAACTTGTGCGGCGCCTTGATTTTAGCTTTTATTACTTGCGCATGGCATCCGAGGGAGCGTTTAGAGTCGAATGGGATGCCGAGGTGGGTCGGAAAAATATTCATTAAATATAATTTGTTATCGACTTACTTCTTTCTTATCCTTATTCTTATCGATGTCCTTCTTGAGGGATGCGAGGACATCCAGAGAGTCTTGCTTGTCGGTGTCGTACACCAGGATGTAGCCGTCGGCCAGGACGAGGTAGTGCCGGGGCAGCTGCTGGTTCGTCGTTCCGTTGGCGGTGCTCGTCTGAGACTGCTCGATGCCGGCGGTGTCGTAGAACCGGAGCTTCTCCTTGGTTCCCCTGTCCGACTCGATGTTGGCCACGTAGATGTCTTCGATCGTGGGATAGAAATCCTGAAAATAATTATTGCGTCTTTATATCGAATCGTCGTGTCTAATATTGTTGTAACAATAATAATAATAATGATTTATTGGTGCATATTCCGAACAGTTTACACAGGTCATTTAATGTAGATTTCATTAAAATAAAGTAATAAAATAATAATATACGATAAAGAAAAAGAAAAAAAAAAACTGGAGCTATAAAGTAATACATAAATCACACATTAAAATCTTTACACATTCACTGAATTAAAAACACAAATTAAAATTAAAATTACAAATTAAAATTTAAAATATAAATCAAAAATTAAACATTAAAAATTAAAATTAAAATCACAAATAAAAATCATAAATTAAAATCACAAATTAAAATCACAAAATCTACTGGATAAGCATTAAAATAATAAAAGATATTAATAAATAAATCAGGAATGTTCCGTTCGATTATGGAAATGAATAATCGAATATTGATCGTTTTCAATACAATCCTTTTGTGAGTGTTCGTTCACAATCTTTCGTGCGGATAAATTGTCATAGTGAAACGAATGTTTAATGAATATTTTATCTTCTTTTTTCTCTGATTGAAACAATATTGAGTTATATTGCCTTAGTTACGATATGTCATAACACACTTATATTTCCCTAGGGAAATATGAATTGCTCGTATTTCCCTAGAAAATATAAACATAAAAAAAATATCATTAGGAGCTTCTCGCAAGAATTGTTTTAATTGCTCTCGGGACAACACCTTCGATTTCTTAGGAAGGTATCCTTTATGGATTTTACGGGAACCAAACATTCACGGTCTTTCGTCGCTTGCGTTAACACAGTTTGACATTTCACCAATTTATGAAACAACGCAATTACCAAAACAAGTCAACCATGATATTTACAAACAAGGCCCTTAGCAACGTTACCAATCCGATAAATTAAAAAATTTACAATCCAATATTTTCCCATTTACAGAACAATATTCTTTCAATCGGAAAAAAACTATTGATTACAACACGGGAAATCTGAATACATTTCCCTTGGTTGTCTATACATCCCTCGGGCTCCGCGCTCGGGATGTAACTAGCCAACCTCGGGAAATATACTATTCATATCTCCCTAGTTGTAATAATAGCTATACTTAGTTTTTCTCGAAACTATGTTTTTCAAGTCGGTGACCACTATAATTCAACAACCACTCGATGGATTTTGATGAAATTTTTACTGCTCATTAATACCATTTAAAACTAGTCCTTATCGTGGGTTTTTAATTTTTGTTGAAAATTACTATTTTTTTAAAACAATAAACGAGTGGTTTTTTGGTCAAAAATCGAGAGTTTTCTGTCAAAAGTCGCCATTTGGTTAATTAAAAAAAAAATAAAAAACAACTACGATTAAGGACTACATTTATTATTAAACTAATGAGTTTTCGATTCCAACAAAGGGGACCCACAACACGCAGCACTACTATCTTTAACGTCCCATTTCACAGAACCAACTATGGGTTCAATGCACCCTTATCACGGACCTTAAGAATAGCGAATGGCCTGATAAGTAACACCAATTTCAAACTATTTTCAAACAATATTTCGGACTTTAAATGTTATTTATCACGAATTGATCTATCGGCATTTGTTTCTAGTCAAATTTAAATAATTGCAACTTTCTTGCAGGGGTTTTCATTATGTATGTCGAGCGTACTGCATCATATTGTTTTTAACTTGTTTTTGTTTGTTTGTCACATGTTGTCGCAATTTTAAATTGTAATTTTAATTTTTGTATTTTTATATTTTATATTTATATTTTATTTGATATTTTGTTTTATATTTTATATTCAATTTAATACTTAAATGTACAGGGAGAATCCCGTAAATATATATATTATTATTATTTACATTTTTGATTTCAGATGATTCAGTAAAATTTTACGATGGTCACCACAAAGCCCTACTTGGAAAAGGGGGTCCACAAAGCTGGCGATATTTTTATAAATAATTTTTTTTTTTGTGTAATTTTGTCAAAATCAAGTTGAAACATGATATTGAAACTCTGTGTAATCAGTTTAATGAAATGAACTTAATTAATATAAAAAAAAAATAATTGAAAAAACGCGCTTATGACTGCATCTCACCCCTTAATTATTGAAAATATAAATATTTAAAATTTGTACCGTTTTTTTTTTGGCCCACTGTGTATGTTTATACGACTAAGATTACAAATAAACGTCACCGCACATCAACTGCAAAATCTGGGGATCGAATAATCGATCTATTAATCAAATGATCAGATTAATCGATATATTGAATAATTAAATTATCGATTAATCGATTATTTTGCACAGCCCTAGTAACAATGATAATAAAACCAACGAATTCTTATTATTTTGAATCAAACAAGCAAATGCAAGACGCACCACTAAGCAATCAATAATTTAAGGGTCGAATGTAAGAACCAGTTAAGTCCAAAAAGTAAAATGTCGAGAAAACAACGAAAAACAAGTTACGACATTTATGATTGATTATCGTCAATTTTTACAATATTTCATTGATTATAAACATTCTTACCTATACTTTTTGTATATTTATAAAATTCTAAGTCTAAAAATTCAGCCGTAATTAGCGAAATACCTTTGGACTTGACTTATTACTGCACAGTATTTGACAAATTTTATTCCTATAAAAAATAAAATAATAAATTGCGATGCCTATATAAAAGTTTTTATTCATAAATGTAATTATATTAAAGAAATAACAACATGTAGAATACTTTAATTTAGAATAAATAAATGTATAACGAAGTAGAAGCTTCCTACATAACAAAAATACTTTAATTTAACACAAATATATTTTTATTCGTCGTCATCGCAAGTTGCCAACTCCAATATAATTCTCTGCAATAACGAGTCAAGTCCAGGACTTGACCGGTTATTGTGCAGTACTGAAAAGCAGGTAACTTTCATTATGTCCCTATAATATTATGTACCTACATCCAAACCCTGTTATTCGACAGTAAAATCCGCAATTTAAAACTGTACAAGAAAATGCATATAACTAATTTTGCCAAAGAAGTGGACTTGTCTGGTTCTTGCATTCGACCCTTCAATTATATTAGATATATATTTACATAAGCAGTATTCGGAAAGAGGCAGTGTTCAACCTCGCCCAGGAAAATTCCCAGCACTACGTTTATGTACACGATTTTAAAAAACATTACTGATGACCGTAAAATTCACGTCACTGTCATTTTGACAAGCACACTTAAACAAAATCATCGCAGAAATCACTGGAATTAATTTTAACCAATATTTGATAATTGGGTCACAAACGAAACGAAACACGGCGATGAAAATGTCCCAAGGACAATATTTATTGCGGTGTTATCTATGCATTATCTATGTTAGTTGTTTCAGTGTATGAATTGAAGACAGTACTTTATACACAGTAAGTCGACTAACATTTATACCTTACATTTAGAGTACCATTCAACTAAATAATGGAAAAATACGAGGCTAATGTTTTAATTGTAGTACAGGGTGTTGATATTTGAGAATTCTTATTACTAATTTTTTTTTTGACCCGTGCGAGTTGTTTGTCACTCGCATTAATAACGTTACTTACTTACTAATGCAGAAATTCGAAGAAATTACGAGAGTATGCAGCCGATTCCGAAAACAAAAGAAATTGTTTCGATTAACCTCAATTCTTACTTTCTGCTTAAATAAATGGGACGTCATATTATTCTAGCACTTATCCATCACATAGGTAAAAGCCGCTCTAAATGCGGGCCGTACTATAAGCTACAATTTATTACTTGTTGCATCCAAGAGCAACAGCACCGACCCAGAAAAAAAAACAATTACAACACTCAAAATAAACATTTTCCATCGACTCTCATGTCTAAATGGGGGCCGTACTACAAGCAACAAACTATTACTTGTTGCATCTAATAAGAGCAACAGCGACGAACCAAAAAAAAAAATTACAATCAATTGAAACAAACATTTCCCATTGACTTAGGGTCTGTGATGTTACGTTTCACCCTAAATGTGGGCCGCACTACAAGCCACAAATTATTACTTGTTGCATCTAGGGAGAAACAGCACCGAACTAAAAAAAAAAATTACAAACAGTCAAAACAAACGTTTCCCATCAACTTACAGTCTGTGATGTTACGTTTCACTCTAAATGGGGGTCGCACTACAAGCCACAAACTATTACTTGTTACATCTAATAAGAGCAACAGCACCGGACCAAAAAAAACATATTACTTGTTGCTTATAATAAGAGCAACAGCACCAAACAAAAAAAAAACAATCGAAACAAACATATTTTCAAACAACTTACTGTCTGTGATGTTACGTTTCCATAGATGACCTGCTCCAGTATCGTGGTCTTTCCAACACCCTTCATCCCGCAGACAACAACCTTCGAGCACTTGCCCATTTTTTCACCCACGAGCTAATTAGAGCATATCTCACCAATTCCGCGCATTCTAACTAATTAGCTCCTTATCGATGCGAAAACTAATTACGGAACTCATTTAAATTCAAATTAAAACTGCCTTTTCAGCTTGTTTATGTTGACATTATCGCCTCCGAAAACTGACACATCACACCTAACCTCGAAAAACGTCCGGCGACATGGCAGACCAGGCGACGAATAAGTACTCGATCCTATTGCCCACGTATAACGAGGTCGAGAATTTGCCCATCATAATATGGCTTATTGTAAAGTACATGGATAAAACGTAAGTTATTGGTTAGATTGGATTTTATAATGTGAAAACGATGCAATCGGTGAGAGTGTTGTGTTATAATAACAGTAACTCATTTGTTTCTTTACGCAATAAATTAGGGAAATATAAACGTGTACAGTCTTCGAGACAAAATCACAAGTACGTTTAAATCGTTTGTAGTAGCTCGGGATCGGTCATGCTGAGCGTTTTGCTCACGTGCCCACAAAAAAGTTTGTTTTTAATAATAATAAACTTTATTTAGCACTACTGCTATAAAATACAATTGTTATAATATTTTGATAAAAATTATGCATAAAAATATAACATGGTATCAATATAATATATTTTACTTAAACTATAAAAATATGTAAATAATAATAAACCTATAACTATTCACTAATTTACACAGCCACCTTCAATACTTAAAATAACAAATCACGAAAATCAGTCTTATACCGGGTGGACCATTTAATATGTTTTCAGGAAATATCTTCGAAACAAGAAACTTAAAAAAAAAATGACCCAAACAAAAAATGATTATATTGAAGGGGGCCATAATAACATAATTTTGTTTTTTTCATAGATGGCGCTGTTGTCGCTAAATCGAGGTCAACTTAGTTTTTTTAAATGGAAACCCGTACTTTTTATTACAGAATCAGAGTCCTTGTTAAAAAGTGAGAAGAATTCACTCAGATAACTTTTTAGTCAGAGTGATAGATGGCGCTGTAATCGCGAAAAGAAGTTGTTGCATTTGGACGCTTGCGTATTCGAACTTCGCGCGCATGTATGTGTGTGTGCGCGCGCGCGTGTGTGTGTGTGTGTGTGTGTATGTGTGTGTGTGTGTGTGTGTGTGTGTGCGCACCCGCGAACATGCCCGTCTAAAATCACCAATAATGTTCGTTACATTATTTTGTTATTATTTTTGTAAAGGATATGAATGTGACGTAAACTTAACTAGTATTTTATTCAAGAGTGTAATTGTATGATCGACCGACTTGGAAATGCAAAATAAATAATTTTGATCCATTTCCAAGTTGATATTTCAAAATTTATAATAATTTCAAATTAAACAAATAACTTCAATTTTGCTTTTTATATTCTGGGCTCAGCGTGAGCGCTGCTGACAGCTTTGACAGCCCCATGTCGCTCTGCAGGTTGATGTTGTCGATGTCCGGCTGGAGCGTAATTTGTAAGAAGCTGAAAAGAAATGGCAGGTTAGAAGAAGTCGATTGGATCGAAGTGTGTGTAGACGCGCACTTGTGTTTAACTTACTTGAAATCATCTCTAGAGCAGGTGCTCAAAATGATGGCCGTTCATCTCGAGACATTTTGCGATCCTTGTTTGAAACGATCTCTGAACTTCTCGTAGGGTGTCTCTGTTGATGTTCGCACAAGCATTGCGAATACGCTCCTTCATGTTATCAGGCGTCGACGGTATGTCGGCATAGCATTTGTCCTTCAGCAATCCCCACAGGAAAAAGTCCTTGTCGGATCCAATGTGGATTCTCCTCCGCCCAATAGTGCATGTTATGCCGGTTGATTTGGCCACGATTCGTGAAACTTGCTTCATCCGAGAATAGAATCATGGAAACGAAGTTCCGGTTGTTGCTTATTTGCTGCTGAGCCCAATTGCAGAACTGCACTCGATGTTGGAAGTCGTCGCCATGAAGTTCTTGATGCAGCGATACGTGGTAAGGATGAAATTTATGCCGATGAAGAACTCGCAGAACACTCGTTTTGGAGATGCCTGAACTCCGCGCCAGTTGACGAGAACTTATGTAGGGTTTGACTGCAACTGCAGCTAAAATATCAACTTCGGCATTCTCCTGGGTTACGGTGCGTCTTCGATGTCTGGTTCGTTTTAGGCTGCCAGTGTCCACAAATGAGTTGACGATCCGAAGAAAAGTCATGTGACTCGGATGATCTCGATCAGGATACCTCTCCGCGTATAAGCCACACGCATCAAGTGCATTGCGTCTAGCTTCACCATACACGAAAATCATGTCGACCTTTTCCGCGATAGTATACCACACCATTGTAACGTTTTCGCCGTCAATGCAGAAGACCGACTGATTACCAAACTAAATTTTCTTTTGTTCAGTCAAAGAAAGCATCAAAATCCAGCTATTTCCAGCTATTTTTCAATTTAAAATTGTAATTCATGGAAATACGGCCGACGTCATGTTTTGACACACACACACACACCACACACACACACACATGCGCGCGAAGTTCGAATACGCAAGCGTCCAAATGCAACAACTTCTTTTCGTGATTACAGCGCCATCTATCACTCTGACGAAAAAGTTAGATGAGTGAATTCTTCTCACTTTTTAACAAGGACTCTGATTCTGTAATAAAAAGTAGGGGTTTCCATTTAAAAAAACTAAGTTGACCTCGATTTAGCAACAACAGCGCCATCTATGAAAAAAACAAAATTATGTTATTATGGCCCCCTTCAATACAATCATTTTTTGTTTGGGTCATTTTTTTCTAAAGTTTCTTGTTTCGAAGATATTTCCTGAAAACACATTAAATGGTCCACCCGGTATACTCCTACATGCTTCGTATATGTTCTCTTAATAATAATTTAAATTTTCTTATGTTATCTTCAGTTTTTATGTTGTTAGGAAGTATGTTATACTCTACAGCTGCTCGATAGAGTATTGTATTTTGTCCCTGTCTTGTGTTCTTATGCTCGAGATAAATATTTGCATTTTTATTTAATAAAGTTGTGTTAAAATTAAAATACGCCTACTTTCTATTACATATAAACGATTAATTTTCAGTGCATTAAACCTCTATAAATGTGTGAGCAAATGCAAACGCGTAACCGATTGCGTTACAAACTAAAGCGTGAACCAATGCCGGGTTAAGACGGAGATGTTAATATGTATAATTTGATCAATGGATCTTTGCGTGTGCGTCATGACCGCAGACTGAGTTTTCTCGCCATTTACGACATACGCACACACATGATTGCGTCTAATTTAACATATCGTAGAGAGAGTAAACGCATGAAAATGTTGTCGGAACTTGGTTTGGCTTATCTATGACGTGCACGCAAAGATCCATTGATTAAAGTATATCTTTATTCACAAAATAATATACACGAAATAACAGTACATTATAAAATATAACGTCAGAGATAGAGAGATAACACAATTTAGTATATTTTTACATACCGCATTACATCATTCATTTCATGTATATTATTTTGTGAATAAAGAAAGACATATATTATTGTTAAGATATTGTTAACGCGTCTCCATAACAACTGCACAGGATTTAACGCTTGCTTCGTGTTTGTAGCCTTTGGGCTTAAAATCACGCCGTAACCCCTAAAAACCTTCTTACGCCCTCAATATATAAATAAGTACCGAAAGGAAGCAAATGCTGGGGGGCCCCCATTTTCTCCGAATTTTCACAAGCCAACACTGATTGAATAACAGTGTGCCATGTAAATGTGACAATTTTCATCCGCATTTTCAAGGTTAATTAAATTAAACAACAATTATATTTACAATGAAAAGATTATAAAACATCTTCCCATAAGTTACAACGCGAGATTAATTTTTATTACAAAATAAGCAAGAGCACAAATTGCAATCTGACTTACCCCCAATTCACATTGTTTATTTGCTACGGCGCAGGGTGTGCCTTGGGAAAATATTGTTAAACCCGTTTCACACTGCATAATTTATTGAACAAGAAATGAATCAATTTCTTGAGCAATTTGTTTCGTTGCATACAGTAAATTTAACAACTTGACTCAATTTTTGGAAGAATTTATTATGTCTAGACAAATTAAATTTGCACAAGAAATTAATTAACTCATTTCTCGTTCAATAAATTGTGCAGTGTAAAACGGCCTTTAATAAAAGATGCAAAACAAAATTTGTTTATTTAATTTTTCAGTGGATTCGATTACGAAATCATTGTAATCGATGATGGGAGCCCGGACGGAACCCTCGAGGCTGCCGAACAGCTGCAGAAAATATACGGAGAGTCCAAAATTCTGCTAAGACCGCGCGAGAAGAAACTGGGACTCGGCACCGCGTACATCCACGGGATCAAACACGCCGCCGGGAATTACGTGCTGATTATGGACGCGGATTTGAGCCATCACGTAAGTTTATTATTGGTATTGGTAATACCTCAGATAGTTAACTCTTTCACTGCGGCGCGGCGCACAGTGTGTTAAAACGCAAGATTCTGCCCAGAGGTAGAGGGGGTAAGAAAAATAAAAATGAAAACTAACGGAAATAAAAATAACCACCACATTCCAAAATGTCTAAACCTTCACAATTTAGGTTATTTATATTTTTGCAATAACCCCTTGTTCTGCAATTAATTCCTAAAGTTGAACATTTTCATATTGTGAGCGGTGCGCGAAAAATGTACGTTGTCTTAACAACGGATTACTTCGTTCTCGTTTTATCAAGAACTATCATTTTGATACACATTATTAACATTGAATTAATGCTTCATTTGGTGTTGATTTTATTTTAATAGACTTGTTGGAAAAAATGTTACGAACGCTTTAAAAAGTTACATTTTAATTTTTAACTTTAACAAGACCCAAATTAAGTATATTAAAACGTAGCAATTAGCTAATACCACCAAAAAATAGCCCAAGGTGTTCTCTACTCACCTTGTAAAAATTATTCCCATATCGAACCAATTAAGGGTTTTAGAATTTATTTAGTTCCGCGAGACAGGTTAAATCTGACCGCAAGCGACGCGCCGAAAATGCAATTTATTACCTTTTCTCGTTTTTTGTCTATTAAAATGAAATCAACACCAAATAACACCTCAATACAATGTTAATAATAGACATCAAAATGATGGCATTTGATAAAACGAGAAAAAAGTATTCAATTTAATTTTTGGCGCCTCGCTTGCGGTCAGATTTAACTGAACTATTAAAATAAAATCAACACCAAATGAAGCATTAATTCAATGTTAATAATGTGTGTTAAAATGACAGTACTTAATAAAACGAGAACAAAGTAATCAGTTGTTAAGACAATGTACATTTTTCGCGCACCACTCACAATATGAAAATGTTCAACTTTAGGAATGAATTGCAGAATAATTGGTTATTGCAAAAATATAAACAACCTTAATTGTGAAGATTTAGACATTTTAGAACGTGGTAGTAATTTTTATTTCCGCTAGTTTTCATTTTTATTTTTCTTGCCCCCTCTACCTCTGGGCAGAATCTCGCGTTTCGACACACTGTGCGGCGTTAGGAAAACATGTCTGTGATGCGGCTTTAAATTGGCCTGGAATGTTATACAGATCGATTAAAGTACGTTTAGTACAGGCAAATTCCATGGGTGCGAGAGCGCTGGAAATAAGAGATACACATTCTTTGAGTGGAAACGGGTACGAAGACGCTTGCCTGTGCTAAACGTACTTTACTCGATCTGTATATGTGTTAACAGCAACGGCATCTAGCAGATTAAAAAAACGTTAACAGTATGCTTATTGTTTGTGGAACTAGAAAGTAACTTTTCGCGCAAAATGAAGAAACAACATAAATATGCGTCTACAGCAGCGAAAGGGTTAAAATTAATTTACGTTTTATTATTCCAGCCAAAATTTATTCCGGAATTTATCAGACTCCAACAGGAAAACGATTACGATCTAGTATCCGGAACGCGATACGTGGGCACCGGAGGCGTCCACGGCTGGGACTTCAGCAGGAAACTCGTGTCGAGGGGCGCGAATTTCCTCACGCAGCTCCTGTTACGTCCCGGCGCTAGCGATCTCACCGGATCCTTCCGCCTGTACAAGAAGGACGTGCTGGAGAAACTGATCGGCAGCTGCGTTTCCAAGGGCTACGTCTTCCAGATGGAGATGATCATCCGCGCCAGGCAGTTCGACTACAAAATCGGAGAGGTGCCGATCACCTTCGTGGACCGCGTGTACGGCGAATCGAAGCTCGGGGGATCGGAGATTTTTCAGTTCGTGAAGGCACTGTTGTATCTTTTCGCCACCACTTAATAATATGACTGGAGGTTATTAATCATTCCTATATATAATACATATGATAAATTGAAGTTGTGTGGTTTCAAACCTATATGTATTTTTTTTTATAACACGTTCACTGCCGCTGCAATTGAGATTGCACTTACGCAAGTATAAAGTCGGGCGCACTAGCGCGTCGGTGGCAGCGAACGTGTTAATCTAAAGCCTGTTCACGGAGAAGATGCAGTCAGTGTAAACAACGCCAGCCGTGAGTTTGTATTTTGTGCCTGTCGATTGCAGAGTGTACCGTGCATTTTGTAAGTGGGCACATACGTTACGGTGCAATCTCACCGCTCATGTGATTGCGTTTATACTTATTGCCTTTTGGATATGAACAGACTATAGAGTTACGTTATTAACAATCTTTCCCAGATGCATTTAGGTTAACCCTTTCGGCCCTGATGGTGGCAATTGCCACCGCAACATTTACATGTCTCTACTTACTATGACAATCCATATTTTTACTGTTTATCACTAGATGTCACCTCACTAATTAATTCCTATACTAATTAATCAAATCAGTTCAAATTTGGTATTTATGGTCTTAAGAAGCTCACCATCAATAATAATTAACAAAATTTTTTTTTTTTCAAATTTAAAAATCCAGGGCTGAAAGGGTTAATAACTTGCACTCGAGATATTTTTCGCTCGGGTGAACCAGCAACTCGTTCGTCCAAGACGAGTTGCTGGTTTGTCCGAGACGAGTTACAGGTATTTTAAAATCATTCTGTTAGGTTGGGTAGGGCTGGGTAAGGTTGAGTTAGGTTAGGTTAGATGCATCACACTTTCCGGGCACCGTAGTAGCGTTGCTCAAGTGGACGCATCAAATCGCCTGGGCGTAGCGGCGCCACTCGAGTGCAAAGGGTTAAATTGGTGTTCAAGGTCAATTTGCACGTGTGCCTTTTTTTTACCACAGGTTTCGTTCTATCCACAACCCTTCAGGCATCCGCCACCCATAAGGGCAGGCCGTGTGGCCCGACATAAAATTTCAACAGTAAAATAAATTAAAATTAAGTTGCAGAAGTATAAAATAAAAAATTAACAACAATATTCATGCCACATGTATACAGAAATAAAAATCGAATATTTATAAGACACTCGATTGTTTAAACAGGAAAAAATTAATAACTGGAAACAAAATATTAATAAAAACAACACGTCACACGTATAAAGACAAAAATCGGCGATATAGAATAAAATATTAATTAACACATTGACCGCTTTGTCAGTCACTGTTGACCGCTTTGTCAGCCACTGTTGACCGCTTTGTCAGTCACTGTTGACCGCTTTGTCAGTCACTGTTAACCGCTTCGATAGTCACTGTTGACCGCTTTGTCAGTCGCCGTTGACCGCTTTGTCAGTCGCTGTTGACCGCTTTGTCGTCACTGGTGACTGACACTGAGGTATTCCGATGGGGCCAAATCAGTCACCGATGACCGACAGTAAGTACCTACTTTAAACTTACTATTTAGTGCCGTCAGTCACGAAAATGAATTAAATAAGCACATTCTTACTCATTTTATAAAATAAAACTTTAAAACAAAAACTTTTTGACATTTTACAAAAAAAACTTGTTGGCAGCCAACGTGTTAAAGGACGTTCAATTGTTTAAGCAGAAATAAAATTCGGGAATCTACGTTTCTTTCAACATTAAATATTTATTTTTTCTACACAATATCCTATACAATACTGTACAATAAAAGGGAACCGTACGGAAGCATACACTCATAACTCGTGGAATGATTACATCTACCAAATATTAACATGAATTAATTTCCGACACCAATGTGGCAGGTATACATTTTTTTTTTTGCGCAGTGGTTAAGTAACGGGGATCTAACGACGTTCACACATTTAGAGACGGTAGTTCTTGTGCATCTCCGGTCTGATGTCGTAGACGAGCGCCAAAATCTCCTGCATCACCTTTATGAGAGAAAAAAAAAAAAAAAAAACGGCATTCGTTTAGTTCAAACATAAATGGGTATGGCACATCTAACCGTAGATTAGACTTTTTGACATCCCAACAATAACAAACTGTCAATAATGTGAAGTATACCGGTCCTAACCTAACGTGCTGTAAAATGACATTTTTTTATAGTCGTGTTATACTTCATCTATTCATAAATTAGACTTTTTTGACATCTTGAGTGACAGAAATTACACTAGGTTGCCGAACAACTCTTGCCACAAAAAGTAGTACTTACGAAACTTAATTTATTACGAAAATCGGACTCAAGAATATCTCGTCACATCATTTAGAATGTTCTCCATGGCGGAAATTAAGAACAATAACAATAACAAACTGTCAATAATGTGGCTATTGGTGACATCTCGTATGAATATATTGGAAGTATATCGGTACCAACCTAACTTGCTGTAAAATTACATTTTTCTCATAGTCGTGTTACTTTTCATTTTCTAGTGTTTGTCACTAAAAATGTCTAATGTATAGGTGGATACATTTTTTCACAGCCATGTTGGTACTTTTTACTTTCTAGTGTTTGTCACTAAAGATGTCTAATGTATAGGTGGATACATTTTTTCATAGCCATGTTGGTACTTTTTACTTTCTACTGTTTGTCACTAAAGATGTCAAAAAAGTCTAATCTACAGGTGAATACATTTTTTCATAGCCATGTTGGTACTTTTAACTTTCTAGTGTTTGTCACTGAAGATGTCAAAAAAGTCTAATCTACAGGTGAATACATTTTTTCATAGCCATGTTGGTACTTTTAACTTTCTAGTGTTTGTCACTGAAGATGTCAAAAAAGTCTAATCTATAGGTGGATAAATTTTTTCACATCCATGTTGGTACTTTTTACTTTCTAGTGTTTGTCACCAAAGATGTCAAAAAAGTCTAATCTATAGGTGGATACATATTTTCATAGCCATGTTGGTACTTTTTACTTTCTACTGTTTGTCACTAAAGATGTCAAAAAAGTCTAATCTATAGGTGGATACATATTTTCATAGCCATGTTGGTACTTTTTACTTTCTAGTGTTTGTCACTAAAGATGTCAAAAAAGTCTAATCTATAGGTGGATACATTTTTTCACAGCCATGTTGGTACTTTTTACTTTCTAGTGTTTGTCACCAAAGATGTCAAAAAAGTCTAATCTATAGGTGGATACATTTTTTCATAGCCATGTTGGTACTTTTTACTTTCTAGTGTTTGTCACTAAAGATGTCAAAAAAAGTCTAATCTATAGGTGGATACATTTTTTCATAGCCATGTTGGTACTTTTTACTTTCTAGTGTTTGTCACTAAAGATGTCAAAAAAGTCTAATCTATAGGTGGATACATTTTTTCATAGCCATGTTGGTACTTTTTACTTTCTAGTGTTTGTCACCAAAGATGTCAAAAAAGTCTAATCTATAGGTGGATACATATTTTCATAGCCATGTTGGTACTTTTTACTTTCTACTGTTTGTCACTAAAGATGTCAAAAAAGTCTAATCTATAGGTGGATACATATTTTCATAGCCATGTTGGTACTTTTTACTTTCTAGTGTTTGTCACTAAAGATGTCAAAAAAGTCTAATCTATAGGTGGATACATTTTTTCACAGCCATGTTGGTACTTTTTACTTTCTAGTGTTTGTCACCAAAGATGTCAAAAAAGTCTAATCTATAGGTGGATACATTTTTTCATAGCCATGTTGGTACTTTTTACTTTCTAGTGTTTGTCACTAAAGATGTCAAAAAAGTCTAATCTATAGGTGGATACATTTTTTCATAGCCATGTTGGTACTTTTTACTTTCTAGTGTTTGTCACCAAACATGTCAAAATAAGTGGATACATTCTTTCATAGCCATGTTGGTACTTTTTACTTTCTAGTGTTTGTCACTAAAGATGTCAAAAAAGTCTAATCTATAGGTGGATACATATTTTCATAGCCATGTTGGTACTTTTTACTTTCTAGTGTTTGTCACTAAAGATGTCAAAAAAGTCTAATCTATAGGTGGATACATTTTTCACAGCCATGTTGGTACTTTTTACTTTCTAGTGTTTGTCACCAAAGATGTCAAAAAAGTCTAATCTATAGGTGGATACATTTTTTTACAGCCATGTTGGTACTTTTTACTTTCTAGTGTTTGTCACCAAAGATGTCAAAAAAGTCTAATCTACAGGTGAATACATTTTTTCACAGCCATGTTGGTACTTTTTACTTTCTAGTGTTTGTCACTGAAGATGTCAAAAAAGTCTAATGTATAGGTGGATACATTTTTTCATAGCCATGTTGGTACTTTTTACTTTCTAGTGTTTGCCACTAAAGATGTCAAAAAAGTCTGATCTATAGGTGGATACATTTTTTCACAGCCATGTTGGTACTTTTTACTTTCTAGTGTTTGTCACCAAAGATGTCAAAAAAGTCTGATCTATAGGTGGATACATTTTTTCACAGCCATGTTGGTACTTTTTACTTTCTAGTGTTTGTCACCAAAGATGTCAAAAAAGTGTGATCTATAGGTGGATACATTTTTTCACAGCCATGTTGGTACTTTTAACTTTCTAGTGTTTGTCACTGAAGATGTCAAAAAAGTCTAATCTATAGGTGGATAAATTTTTTCACAGCCATGTTGGTACTTTTTACTTTCTAGTGTTTGTCACTGAAGATGTCAAAAAAGTCTGATCTATAGGTGGATACATTTTTTCACAGCCATGTTGGTACTTTTTACTTTCTAGTGTTTGTCACCAAAGATGTCAAAAAAGTCTGATCTATAGGTGGATACATTTTTTCACAGCCATGTTGGTACTTTTTACTTTCTAGTGTTTGTCACCAAAGATGTCAAAAAAGTCTGATCTATAGGTGGATACATTTTTTCACAGCCATGTTGGTACTTTTTACTTTCTAGTGTTTGTCACCAAAGATGTCAAAAAAGTCTGATCTATAGGTGGATACATTTTTTCATAGCCATGTTGGTACTTTTAACTTTCTAGTGTTTGTCACTGAAGATGTCAAAAAAGTCTAATCTATAGGTGGATAAATTTTTTCACAGCCATGTTGGTACTTTTTACTTTCTAGTGTTTGTCACTGAAGATGTCAAAAAAAAGTCTAATCTACAGGTGGATACATATTTTCATAGCCATGTTGGTACTTTTTACTTTCTACTGTTTGTCACTAAAGATGTCAAAAAAAGTCTAATCTATAGGTGGATACATTTTTTCATAGCCATGTTGGTACTTTTTACTTTCTAGTGTTTGTCACCAAAGATGTCAAAAAAGTTTAATCTACAGGTGGACACATTTTTTCATAGCCGTGTTGGTACTTTTAACTTTCTAGTGTTTGTCACCAAAGATGTCAAAAAAGTCTAATCAATGGGTCGATAGGGTATACATTATTTAACCCTCCGGTGCTCAACTTAAAAAATGTCCCGACTCATTTTGAGTCGGGCCATTTACACAGGAGTCGACTCTTTCAATCGACTCATTCATGAGTCGCCCGTCTCTACTGTTTACATGTTACTGTTAACATTTTTCTCCACCCGTTGCTACTGTTAACGATCGACAATCTCACTACGATAATTAAATACGTACGGGGCCCTTCTGCGTCACGATGGCGCGGTTCATGTCGTCGATGCGGTGCTTGGTGTCCTGCTCGATCTTGGCGGCGACGTCCTCCCTCGAGCCCATGTGCTTCGCCTCGAACTCGCGGAACTGCCTCTCGCGCTCGTGGCGGTACTTCTCGATCTCGTCCTGGGCCTCCTCCTTGGCCTGCTTCAGCCTCCTCGCCTTGCCTTTTGATAAATTTCTCGGTTATTAAATCACTCGACGGTGACGATGATGATGATGATGATGGACGATCACAGAATACACTGGCCAGCAACATCGTGCACAATCGACTGAATTATTCGTTAATTTGGAAATGGCACAAGTCCATTTATGTCGGATGTAGTGACGTTTACAATTTGAGGTTAGCTGTCATGTACATCGATGATGATGGTTTGTGGAGGGCGACCAAATGGTCGCAGCACTTAGACCATTCGTTGGTGCTTTGTGCCACGTCATGTACATCAATTTACAGTTAAATGTATTCAAAGTATCGCGAGATCAAAAAGTCGAAAATAGTTGGTAACCCTTAAAACATAAGGTAACCAACAGAAGTTCAGTGGCGTAGGTTATTAATAAATCTTCAAGCCGGCTTGCATTTTAAGGTCGTCGTAAGGAACACTCGAAGTAAGCGGCGTAATAAAAGACAACTTCACACCAGTAGTTGTTTGAAAACGACCGAGATATATTGGAAATAACGGAATTCGGATTTCCACGGATTGTACGTCATGGGACAAACCGCTTCCGTGCATGACGGAAGAACTGAATTTTTGTCAGTTGTTCAGGTTATCGAGACAGACAACGCTATCGCTGTATTAGCTCTCATCAATTTGTCGGGTGGGTATATTCTGTACGCTGACACTTATATTGATATTTTCAAAATTAGAAACTAAGAAAATACGTGCAATTTTTTGTTCGTGACCTGCTTTGACTAATTTTTGATTCGATCCCGCTGCATTATTACTGTACGTTTTCTATTTATTCGGAATTTTCGTATGAAAGTTCTGCCCCCTCTGTAAAAATTTCTGCAGACACCCATGACTACAGAAATTACAGTTAACGATTATCCTTTTTACAGAATACTGTTATCAGTTAACAAATCACATGATAACAGGAAACAATTGTTTTTCACAAGCGAGTTTACATTTAATATTCGATATTCTTTTATAAACTCTAGCGAAGGATCGTTTAAATTACATCCGTAGTACTTGAAATATTTTCCACCCTACATTTAGAAAAATTTAGATAATTAATCCACGTAAACGGACCTAATCACGCCCACGACACGAGAAAGGGTTCGTTTGTCGATTCTGGATGCGATTGATGCCGATTAACGATGAAAGTATTGATGGGCACGAGAAAACATAACTCGTGACCGATGTTTCGTTACACCCAGTCGGGAGAGAGGTCAATAATTTACTCACGTTTTCTCGCCTCGGACACCTTTTCGGCGGCGCGCTTCTCCGCGGCCAGCAGCTGCTGAATTCCCTGCGTTTGACTTGCCATTCTCGATCAATTTCTTGGATCCGCAGGAGAGGTTGAAACTCGTACGCTCGATGACCTACAATGAAGTCATATGATTTTTGTGGAAGTATGGTTGTAGAGGGAGCGCGACAACGACATCTATGCAAACCGGCGTTTACTATTACAAGACTCGCGCCGGAAGGTGGCGCTAGCGGATTTAAATTTAAAACAAATAATTTGCAAACACACGCGGCAAGCTCAGTTCCGCAGAAGAGGTTGAAACTCGTGCGCTCGATGACCTACAATGAAGTCATATGATTTTTGTGGAAGTATGGTTGTAGAGGGAGCGCGACAGCGACATCTACGCAAACCGGCGTTTACTATTACAAGTCTCGCGCCGAAAGATGCCGCTAGCGGATTTAAATTTAAATGAAGTAATTTGCAAACGCACGCGGAAAGCTCAGTTACACGGATACGATTGGACAGCTTATTGGAAACGAAGTCTTTTTCCAGTCGAGCTCCGGCTAGTATATGTCACTATACTTTAATCAATGGATCTTTGCGTACACGACAATATTTTCATGCGTTTATTCCCTCAAATTTCAAACGTCAGTTAAACTTCACTGACGTTTGAAAATGTTTCTTTTGTAAAATTATGAGAAGCCAAACATTCTAGATTTACACCTCAACATCAGAAAGTAATTTCAAACGTCAGTAAAACTTCACTGACGTGTGAAAATTGTTCTTTTGTAAAATTATCGAAAAGCCAAACATTCTAGATTTACTGATTGAGGTTGGCGGCACTTACTTCGTGATACATTTTGAATTATAAATAAAACACACTTTTACTTAGTTAAACAGTGTGATATTAACTAAGTAAGAGTGTGTTTTATTTAATTCTAGATTTGCACTTCAACATCAAAATCACAATCTTCGTTCAATTTTTGTAATGTCGATTGCAACTTAATACCCATAATTACATAATCTCTGTAATTAACGAAAGCGCATGCTGGCACCGTTAGATCATTAATTCAAGCACGAATTTCCGTTGTGTGGATATTTGTAAACAATTTATCCGCTCTAAAACCGTACGCTCGTGCCTAATTGAAAATATTGGCGCTGAATTTGATGAGCCGAGCACGATTTTGTTGTCTCAAATGGAATTAATTGTTGCAAGTATGCAATGGCATAACTGATTTGACCCTCGGGTGTGTTCGCCAGTATTTTAAGCTTATTAGAAACGACACTACGAGATTTTTTTCTCGTCATTATTGTGCACCGGTTTCTCTCTCATCTAAATTCATGAATGTGTGCTTGTAGTATCAAGCGTGCTGTGGAACGGTAGTAATTATAAGTGATAATACGCGTGTTATTAATACTTAATGTATTAAGTGTTATTTTTGAAACATTTGTAAGTAATGGTTATTTATTGTTAAAATTATTCGTTTGGTAAGATTAATAATTCATGAATACAAGTTGTTCTAGTTGTTACTTTCGCGATGAAGCCTTGATTAGGTCTTGAAATTGTTTCAAAGTCAACGTCTAGTCAAAATTGTAATTTGATGATTTTTAAAAATTGAAACGTTAATGCCTACTCTTCAATTTTGAAAAATGATCAAATTACTCTTACAGCAAACAATTTGGTGACGAGCGTTTTATTTTTGACAAAAACCCGAAATTCTATCCAAGGGTCCCCCCTTCTCACTTTTTAACAAAAATTGCATTAAAAATGATTTCCTGAAGAAACCACTGGTTGGATCCGGGGTTTCTTGACGTCACTCGAAAGATCGCTTCAAGACGCTTCAGAAAATGTCCTTTCGCAAAAACAAATGTCAATTTTAAGGCCGTGACGCGTCAGCAAAAAAACTCGAAAATGGAAAAAATCGAAAAAATCAACTTACTTAATAATCATCGTAGACGCTTGTGTTTAACCTTTTTTTTCATCAGAAAAACGAGATAAAACGATTGCCGTTAAAAAATTTCATCCAGAGAAAATTGCAAAAAGTTAGCTAGTCACCATGAAAAAAGTCGATTTTTTTTAACTTTGAACGGCTGTAGCGGCCGAACGAAGAATCCAATTTGAACGCGGATTGCAAATCTGTGTTCCTCGTGTGTCAATTAGTCGGATTTGATTAAAATTGGGAATTTTTAAATTTTGACGAAAACCCGAAATTCTATCCAAGGGTCCCCCCTTCTTACTTTTTAACAAAAATTACACTAAAACTGATTTCCTGAAGAAACCACTAGTTGGATCCGGGGTTTCTTGACGTCACTCGAAAGATCGCTTCAAGACGCTTCAGAAAATGTCCTTTCGCAAAAACAAATGTCAATTTTAAGGCCGTGACGCGTCAGCAAAAAAACTCGAAAATGGAAAAAATCGAAAAAATCAACTTTCTTTAAAATCATAGTAGACGCTTGTGTGTTACATTGTTTTTCATCAGAAGAACGAGATAAAACGATTGGCGTTAAAAAATTTCATCCAGAGAAAATTGCAAAAAAGTTAGCTAGTCACCATGAAAAAAGTCGATTTTTTCAAACTTTGAGCGGCTGTAGCGGCCGAACGAAGAATCCAATATGAACGCGGATTGCAAATCTGTGTTCCTCGTGTGTCAATTAGTCGGATTTGATTAAAATTGGGAATTTTTAAATTTTGACGAAAACCCGAAATTCTATCCAAGGGTCCCCCCTTCTTACTTTTTAACAAAAATTACACTAAAACTGATTTCCTGAAGAAACCACTGGTTGGATCCGGGGTTTCTTGACGTCACTCGAAAGATCGCTTCAAGATGCTTCAGAAAATGTCCTTTCGCAGTAACAAATGTCAATTTTAAGGCCGTGACGCGTCATCAAAAAAACTCGAAAATGGAAAAAATCGAAAAAATCAACTTTCTTTAAAATCATAGTAGACGCTTGTGTTTTACATTGTTTTTCATCAGAAGAACGAGATAAAACGATTGGCGTTAAAAAAAATTTTCCAGAGAAAATTGCAAAAAAGTTAGCTAGTCACCATGAAAAAAGTCGATTTTTTCAAACTTTGAACGGCTGTAGCGGCCGAACGAAGAAACCAATATGAACGCGGATTGCAAATCTGTGTTCCTCGTGTGTCAATTAGTCGGATTTGATTAAAATTGGGAATTTTTAAATTTTGACGAAAACCCGAAATTCTATCCAAGGGTCCCCCCTTCTTACTTTTTAACAAAAATTACACTAAAAATGATTTCCTGGCGAAACCACTGGTTGGATCCGGGGATTCTTGACGTCACTCGAAAGATCGCTTCAAGACGCTTCAGAAAATGTCCTTTCGCAGAAACAAATGTCAATTTTAAGGCCGTGACGCGTCAGCAAAAAAACTCGAAAATGGAAAAAATCGAAAAAATCAACTTTCTTTAAAATCATAGTAGACGCTTGTGCTTTACATTGTTTTTCATCAGAAGAACGAGATAAAACGATTGGCGTTAAAAAATTTCATCCAGAGAAAATTGCAAAAAAGTTAGCTAGTCACCATGAAAAAAGTCGATTTTTTCAAACTTTGAACGGCTGTAGCGGCCGAACGAAGAAACCAATTTGAACGCGGATTGCAAATCTGTGTTCCTCGTGTGTCAATTAGTCGGATTTGATTAAAATTGGGAATTTTTAAATTTTGACGAAAACCCGAAATTCTATCCAAGGGTCCCCCCTTCTTACTTTTTAACAAAAATTACACTAAAACTGATTTCCTGAAGAAACCACTGGTTGGATCCGGGGTTTCTTGACGTCACTCGAAAGATCGCTTCAAGACGCTTCAGAAAATGTCCTTTCGCAAAAACAAATGTCAATTTTAAGGCCGTGACGCGTCAGCAAAAAAACTCGAAAATGGAAAAAATCGAAAAAATCAACTTTCTTTAAAATCATAGTAGACGCTTGTGTGTTACATTGTTTTTCATCAGAAGAACGAGATAAAACGATTGGCGTTAAAAAATTTCATCCAGAGAAAATTGCAAAAAAGTTAGCTAGTCACCATGAAAAAAGTCGATTTTTTCAAACTTTGAGCGGCTGTAGCGGCCGAACGAAGAATCCAATATGAACGCGGATTGCAAATCTGTGTTCCTCGTGTGTCAATTAGTCGGATTTGATTAAAATTGGGAATTTTTAAATTTTGACGAAAACCCGAAATTCTATCCAAGGGTCCCCCCTTCTTACTTTTTAACAAAAATTACACTAAAACTGATTTCCTGAAGAAACCACTGGTTGGATCCGGGGTTTCTTGACGTCACTCGAAAGATCGCTTCAAGATGCTTCAGAAAATGTCCTTTCGCAGTAACAAATGTCAATTTTAAGGCCGTGACGCGTCATCAAAAAAACTCGAAAATGGAAAAAATCGAAAAAATCAACTTTCTTTAAAATCATAGTAGACGCTTGTGTTTTACATTGTTTTTCATCAGAAGAACGAGATAAAACGATTGGCGTTAAAAAAAATTTTCCAGAGAAAATTGCAAAAAAGTTAGCTAGTCACCATGAAAAAAGTCGATTTTTTCAAACTTTGAACGGCTGTAGCGGCCGAACGAAGAAACCAATATGAACGCGGATTGCAAATCTGTGTTCCTCGTGTGTCAATTAGTCGGATTTGATTAAAATTGGGAATTTTTAAATTTTGACGAAAACCCGAAATTCTATCCAAGGGTCCCCCCTTCTTACTTTTTAACAAAAATTACACTAAAAATGATTTCCTGGCGAAACCACTGGTTGGATCCGGGGATTCTTGACGTCACTCGAAAGATCGCTTCAAGACGCTTCAGAAAATGTCCTTTCGCAGAAACAAATGTCAATTTTAAGGCCGTGACGCGTCAGCAAAAAAACTCGAAAATGGAAAAAATCGAAAAAATCAACTTTCTTTAAAATCATAGTAGACGCTTGTGCTTTACATTGTTTTTCATCAGAAGAACGAGATAAAACGATTGGCGTTAAAAAATTTCATCCAGAGAAAATTGCAAAAAAGTTAGCTAGTCACCATGAAAAAAGTCGATTTTTTCAAACTTTGAACGGCTGTAGCGGCCGAACGAAGAAACCAATTTGAACGCGGATTGCAAATCTGTGTTCCTCGTGTGTCAATTAGTCGGATTTGATTAAAATTGGGAATTTTTAAATTTTGACGAAAACCCGAAATTCTATCCAAGGGTCCCCCCTTCTTACTTTTTAACAAAAATTACACTAAAACTGATTTCCTGAAGAAACCACTGGTTGGATCCGGGGTTTCTTGACGTCACTCGAAAGATCGCTTCAAGACGCTTCAGAAAATGTCCTTTCGCAAAAACAAATGTCAATTTTAAGGCCGTGACGCGTCAGCAAAAAAACTCGAAAATGGAAAAAATCGAAAAAATCAACTTACTTAATAATCATCGTAGACGCTTGTGTTTAACCTTTTTTTTCATCAGAAAAACGAGATAAAACGATTGCCGTTAAAAAATTTCATCCAGAGAAAATTGCAAAAAGTTAGCTAGTCACCATGAAAAAAGTCGATTTTTTCAAACTTTGAACGGCTGTAGCGGCCGAACGAAGAAACCAATATGAACGCGGATTGCAAATCTGTGTTCCTCGTGTGTCAATTAGTCGGATTTGATTAAAATTGGGAATTTTTAAATTTTGACGAAAACCCGAAATTCTATCCAAGGGTCCCCCCTTCTTACTTTTTAACAAAAATTACACTAAAACTGATTTCCTGAAGAAACCACTGGTTGGATCCGGGGTTTCTTGACGTCACTCGAAAGATCGCTTCAAGATGCTTCAGAAAATGTCCTTTCGCAGTAACAAATGTCAATTTTAAGGCCGTGACGCGTCATCAAAAAAACTCGAAAATGGAAAAAATCGAAAAAATCAACTTTCTTTAAAATCATAGTAGACGCTTGTGTTTTACATTGTTTTTCATCAGAAGAACGAGATAAAACGATTGGCGTTAAAAAAAATTTTCCAGAGAAAATTGCAAAAAAGTTAGCTAGTCACCATGAAAAAAGTCGATTTTTTCAAACTTTGAACGGCTGTAGCGGCCGAACGAAGAAACCAATATGAACGCGGATTGCAAATCTGTGTTCCTCGTGTGTCAATTAGTCGGATTTGATTAAAATTGGGAATTTTTAAATTTTGACGAAAACCCGAAATTCTATCCAAGGGTCCCCCCTTCTTACTTTTTAACAAAAATTACACTAAAAATGATTTCCTGGCGAAACCACTGGTTGGATCCGGGGATTCTTGACGTCACTCGAAAGATCGCTTCAAGACGCTTCAGAAAATGTCCTTTCGCAGAAACAAATGTCAATTTTAAGGCCGTGACGCGTCAGCAAAAAAACTCGAAAATGGAAAAAATCGAAAAAATCAACTTTCTTTAAAATCATAGTAGACGCTTGTGCTTTACATTGTTTTTCATCAGAAGAACGAGATAAAACGATTGGCGTTAAAAAATTTCATCCAGAGAAAATTGCAAAAAAGTTAGCTAGTCACCATGAAAAAAGTCGATTTTTTCAAACTTTGAACGGCTGTTGCGGCCGAACGAAGAATCCAATTTGAACGCGGATTGCAAATCTGTGTTTCTCGTGTGTCAATTAGTCGGATTTGATTAAAATTGGGAATTTTTAAATTTTGACGAAAACCCGAAATTCTATCCAAGGGTCCCCCCTTCTTACTTTTTCCCAAAAATTGCACTAAAAATGATTTCCTGGCGAAACCACTGGTTGGATCCGGGGTTTCTTGACGTCACTCGAAAGATCGCTTCAAGACGCTTCAGAAAATGTCCTTTCGCAGAAACAAATGTCAATTTTAAGGCCGTGACGCGTCAGCAAAAAAACTCGAAAATGGAAAAAATCGAAAAAATCAACTTTCTTTAAAATCATAGTAGACGCTTGTGTTTTACATTGTTTTTCATCAGAAGAACGAGATAAAACGATTGGCGTTAAAAAATTTCATCCAGAGAAAATTGCAAAAAAGTTAGCTAGTCACCATGAAAAAAGTCGATTTTTTCAAACTTTGAACGGCTGTAGCGGCCGAACGAAGAAACCAATTTGAACGCGGATTGCAAATCTGTGTTCCTCGTGTGTCAATTAGTCGGATTTGATTAAAATTGGGAATTTTTAAATTTTGACGAAAACCCGAAATTCTATCCAAGGGTCCCCCCTTCTTACTTTTTCCCAAAAATTGCGCTAAAAATGATTTCCTGGCGAAACCACTGGTTGGATCCGGGGTTTCTTGACGTCACTCGAAAGATCGCTTCAAGACGCTTCAGAAAATGTCCTTTCGCAGAAACAAATGTCAATTTTAAGGCCGTGACGCGTCAGCAAAAAAACTCGAAAATGGAAAAAATCGAAAAAATCAACTTTCTTTAAAATCATAGTAGACGCTTGTGTTTTACATTGTTTTTCATCAGAAGAACGAGATAAAACGATTGGCGTTAAAAAATTTCATCCAGAGAAAATTGCAAAAAAGTTAGCTAGTCACCATGAAAAAAGTCGATTTTTTCAAACTTTGAACGGCTGTAGCGGCCGAACGAAGAAACCAATTTGAACGCGGATTGCAAATCTGTGTTCCTCGTGTGTCAATTAGTCGGATTTGATTAAAATTGGGAATTTTTAAATTTTGACGAAAACCCGAAATTCTATCCAAGGGTCCCCCCTTCTTACTTTTTCCCAAAAATTGCACTAAAAATGATTTCCTGGCGAAACCACTGGTTGGATCCGGGGTTTCTTGACGTCACTCGAAAGATCGCTTCAAGACGCTTCAGAAAATGTCCTTTCGCAGAAACAAATGTCAATTTTAAGGCCGTGACGCGTCAGCAAAAAAACTCGAAAATGGAAAAAATCGAAAAAATCAACTTTCTTTAAAATCATAGTAGACGCTTGTGTTTTACATTGTTTTTCATCAGAAGAACGAGATAAAACGATTGGCGTTAAAAAATTTCATCCAGAGAAAATTGCAAAAAAGTTAGCTAGTCACCATGAAAAAAGTCGATTTTTTCAAACTTTGAACGGCTGTTGCGGCCGAACGAAGAATCCAATTTGAACGCGGATTGCAAATCTGTGTTTCTCGTGTGTCAATTAGTCGGATTTGATTAAAATTGGGAATTTTTAAATTTTGACGAAAACCCGAAATTCTATCCAAGGGTCCCCCCTTCTTACTTTTTCCCAAAAATTGCACTAAAAATGATTTCCTGGCAAAACCACTGGTTGGATCCGGGGTTTCTTGACGTCACTCGAAAGATCGCTTCAAGACGCTTCAGAAAATGTCCTTTCGCAGAAACAAATGTCAATTTTAAGGCCGTGACGCGTCAGCAAAAAAACTCGAAAATGGAAAAAATCGAAAAAATCAACTTTCTTTAAAATCATAGTAGACGCTTGTGTTTTACATTGTTTTTCATCAGAAGAACGAGATAAAACGATTGGCGTTAAAAAATTTCATCCAGAGAAAATTGCAAAAAAGTTAGCTAGTCACCATGAAAAAAGTCGATTTTTTCAAACTTTGAACGGCTGTAGCGGCCGAACGAAGAAACCAATTTGAACGCGGATTGCAAATCTGTGTTCCTCGTGTGTCAATTAGTCGGATTTGATTAAAATTGGGAATTTTTAAATTTTGACGAAAACCCGAAATTCTATCCAAGGGTCCCCCCTTCTTACTTTTTCCCAAAAATTGCACTAAAAATGATTTCCTGGCGAAACCACTGGTTGGATCCGGGGTTTCTTGACGTCACTCGAAAGATCGCTTCAAGACGCTTCAGAAAATGTCCTTTCGCAGAAACAAATGTCAATTTTAAGGCCGTGACGCGTCAGCAAAAAAACTCGAAAATGGAAAAAATCGAAAAAATCAACTTTCTTTAAAATCATAGTAGACGCTTGTGTTTTACATTGTTTTTCATCAGAAGAACGAGATAAAACGATTGGCGTTAAAAAATTTCATCCAGAGAAAATTGCAAAAAAGTTAGCTAGTCACCATGAAAAAAGTCGATTTTTTCAAACTTTGAACGGCTGTAGCGGCCGAACGAAGAAACCAATTTGAACGCGGATTGCAAATCTGTGTTCCTCGTGTGTCAATTAGTCGGATTTGATTAAAATTGGGAATTTTTAAATTTTGACGAAAACCCGAAATTCTATCCAAGGGTCCCCCCTTCTTACTTTTTCCCAAAAATTGCACTAAAAATGATTTCCTGGCGAAACCACTGGTTGGATCCGGGGTTTCTTGACGTCACTCGAAAGATCGCTTCAAGACGCTTCAGAAAATGTCCTTTCGCAGAAACAAATGTCAATTTTAAGGCCGTGACGCGTCAGCAAAAAAACTCGAAAATGGAAAAAATCGAAAAAATCAACTTTCTTTAAAATCATAGTAGACGCTTTTGTTTTACATTGTTTTTCATCAGAAGAACGAGATAAAACGATTGGCGTTAAAAAATTTCATCCAGAGAAAATTGCAAAAAAGTTAGCTAGTCACCATGAAAAAAGTCGATTTTTTCAAACTTTGAACGGCTGTAGCGGCCGAACGAAGAATCCAATTTGAACGCGGATTGCAAATCTGTATTCCTCGTGTGTCAATTAGTCGGATTTGATTAAAATTGGGAATTTTTAAATTTTGACGAAAACCCGAAATTCTATCCAAGGGTCCCACCTTCTTACTTTTTCCCAAAAATTGCACTAAAAATGATTTCCTGGCGAAACCACTGGTTGGATCCGGGGTTTCTTGACGTCACTCGAAAGATCGCTTCAAGACGCTTCAGAAAAAGTCCTTTCGCAGAAACAAATGTCAATTTTAAGGCCGTGACGCGTCTGCAAAAAAACTCGAAAATGGAAAAAATCGAAAAAATCAACTTTCTTTAAAATCATAGTAGACGCTCGTGTTTTACATTGTTTTTCATCAGAAGAACGAGATAAAACGATTGGCGTTAAAAAATTTCATCCAGAGAAAATTGCAAAAAAGTTAGCTAGTCACCATGAAAAAAGTCGATTTTTTCAAACTTTGAACGGCTGTAGCGGCCGAACGAAGAAACCAATTTGAACGCGGATTGCAAATCTGTGTTCCTCGTGTGTCAATTAGTCGGATTTGATTAAAATTGGGAATTTTTAAATTTTGACGAAAACCCGAAATTCTATCCAAGGGTCCCCCCTTCTTACTTTTTCCCAAAAATTGCGCTAAAAATGATTTCCTGGCGAAACCACTGGTTGGATCCGGGGTTTCTTGACGTCACTCGAAAGATCGCTTCAAGACGCTTCAGAAAATGTCCTTTCGCAGAAACAAATGTCAATTTTAAGGCCGTGACGCGTCAGCAAAAAAACTCGAAAATGGAAAAAATCGAAAAAATCAACTTTCTTTAAAATCATAGTAGACGCTTGTGTTTTACATTGTTTTTCATCAGAAGAACGAGATAAAACGATTGGCGTTAAAAAATTTCATCCAGAGAAAATTGCAAAAAAGTTAGCTAGTCACCATGAAAAAAGTCGATTTTTTCAAAGTTTGAACGGCTGTAGCGGCCGAACGAAGAAACCAATTTGAACGCGGATTGCAAATCTGTGTTCCTCGTGTGTCAATTAGTCGGATTTGATTAAAATTGGGAATTTTTAAATTTTGACGAAAACCCGAAATTCTATCCAAGGGTCCCCCCTTCTTACTTTTTCCCAAAAATTGCACTAAAAATGATTTCCTGGCGAAACCACTGGTTGGATCCGGGGTTTCTTGACGTCACTCGAAAGATCGCTTCAAGACGCTTCAGAAAATGTCCTTTCGCAGAAACAAATGTCAATTTTAAGGCCGTGACGCGTCAGCAAAAAAACTCGAAAATGGAAAAAATCGAAAAAATCAACTTTCTTTAAAATCATAGTAGACGCTTGTGTTTTACATTGTTTTTCATCAGAAGAACGAGATAAAACGATTGGCGTTAAAAAATTTCATCCAGAGAAAATTGCAAAAAAGTTAGCTAGTCACCATGAAAAAAGTCGATTTTTTCAAACTTTGAACGGCTGTAGCGGCCGAACGAAGAAACCAATTTGAACGCGGATTGCAAATCTGTGTTCCTCGTGTGTCAATTAGTCGGATTTGATTAAAATTGGGAATTTTTAAATTTTGACGAAAACCCGAAATTCTATCCAAGGGTCCCCCCTTCTTACTTTTTCCCAAAAATTGCACTAAAAATGATTTCCTGGCGAAACCACTGGTTGGATCCGGGGTTTCTTGACGTCACTCGAAAGATCGCTTCAAGACGCTTCAGAAAATGTCCTTTCGCAGAAACAAATGTCAATTTTAAGGCCGTGACGCGTCAGCAAAAAAACTCGAAAATGGAAAAAATCGAAAAAATCAACTTTCTTTAAAATCATAGTAGACGCTTGTGTTTTACATTGTTTTTCATCAGAAGAACGAGATAAAACGATTGGCGTTAAAAAATTTCATCCAGAGAAAATTGCAAAAAAGTTAGCTAGTCACCATGAAAAAAGTCGATTTTTTCAAACTTTGAACGGCTGTAGCGGCCGAACGAAGAATCCAATTTGAACGCGGATTGCAAATCTGTGTTTCTCGTGTGTCAATTAGTCGGATTTGATTAAAATTGGGAATTTTTAAATTTTGACGAAAACCCGAAATTCTATCCAAGGGTCCCCCCTTCTTACTTTTTAACAAAAATTACACTAAAAATGATTTCCTGGCGAAACCACTGGTTGGATCCGGGGATTCTTGACGTCACTCGAAAGATCGCTTCAAGACGCTTCAGAAAATGTCCTTTCGCAGAAACAAATGTCAATTTTAAGGCCGTGACGCGTCAGCAAAAAAACTCGAAAATGGAAAAAATTGAAAAAATCAACTTTCTTTAAAATCATAGTAGACGCTTGTGCTTTACATTGTTTTTCATCAGAAGAACGAGATAAAACGATTGGCGTTAAAAAATTTCATCCAGAGAAAATTGCAAAAAAGTTAGCTAGTCACCATGAAAAAAGTCGATTTTTTCAAACTTTGAACGGCTGTAGCGGCCGAACGAAGAAACCAATTTGAACGCGGATTGCAAATCTGTGTTCCTCGTGTGTCAATTAGTCGGATTTGATTAAAATTGGGAATTTTTAAATTTTGACGAAAACCCGAAATTCTATCCAAGGGTCCCCCCTTCTTACTTTTTCCCAAAAATTGCACTAAAAATGATTTCCTGGCGAAACCACTGGTTGGATCCGGGGTTTCTTGACGTCACTCGAAAGATCGCTTCAAGACGCTTCAGAAAATGTCCTTTCGCAGAAACAAATGTCAATTTTAAGGCCGTGACGCGTCAGCAAAAAAACTCGAAAATGGAAAAAATCGAAAAAATCAACTTTCTTTAAAATCATAGTAGACGCTTGTGTTTTACATTGTTTTTCATCAGAAGAACGAGATAAAACGATTGGCGTTAAAAAATTTCATCCAGAGAAAATTGCAAAAAAGTTAGCTAGTCACCATGAAAAAAGTCGATTTTTTCAAACTTTGAACGGCTGTAGCGGCCGAACGAAGAATCCAATTTGAACGCGGATTGCAAATCTGTGTTTCTCGTGTGTCAATTAGTCGGATTTGATTAAAATTGGGAATTTTTAAATTTTGACGAAAACCCGAAATTCTATCCAAGGGTCCCCCCTTCTTACTTTTTAACAAAAATTACACTAAAAATGATTTCCTGGCGAAACCACTGGTTGGATCCGGGGATTCTTGACGTCACTCGAAAGATCGCTTCAAGACGCTTCAGAAAATGTCCTTTCGCAGAAACAAATGTCAATTTTAAGGCCGTGACGCGTCAGCAAAAAAACTCGAAAATGGAAAAAATTGAAAAAATCAACTTTCTTTAAAATCATAGTAGACGCTTGTGCTTTACATTGTTTTTCATCAGAAGAACGAGATAAAACGATTGGCGTTAAAAAATTTCATCCAGAGAAAATTGCAAAAAAGTTAGCTAGTCACCATGAAAAAAGTCGATTTTTTCAAACTTTGAACGGCTGTAGCGGCCGAACGAAGAAACCAATTTGAACGCGGATTGCAAATCTGTGTTCCTCGTGTGTCAATTAGTCGGATTTGATTAAAATTGGGAATTTTTAAATTTTGACGAAAACCCGAAATTCTATCCAAGGGTCCCCCCTTCTTACTTTTTAACAAAAATTACACTAAAAATGATTTCCTGGCGAAACCACTGGTTGGATCCGGGGTTTCTTGACGTCACTCGAAAGATCGCTTCAAGACGCTTCAGAAAATGTCCTTTCGCAGAAACAAATGTCAATTTTAAGGCCGTGACGCGTCAGCAAAAAAACTCGAAAATGGAAAAAATCGAAAAAATCAACTTTCTTTAAAATCATAGTAGACGCTTGTGTTTTACATTGTTTTTCATCAGAAGAACGAGATAAAACGATTGGCGTTAAAAAATTTCATCCAGAGAAAATTGCAAAAAAGTTAGCTAGTCACCATGAAAAAAGTCGATTTTTTCAAACTTTGAACGGCTGTAGCGGCCGAACGAAGAATCCAATTTGAACGCGGATTGCAAATCTGTATTCCTCGTGTGTCAATTAGTCGGATTTGATTAAAATTGGGAATTTTTAAATTTTGACGAAAACCCGAAATTCTATCCAAGGGTCCCACCTTCTTACTTTTTCCCAAAAATTGCACTAAAAATGATTTCCTGGCGAAACCACTGGTTGGATCCGGGGTTTCTTGACGTCACTCGAAAGATCGCTTCAAGACGCTTCAGAAAAAGTCCTTTCGCAGAAACAAATGTCAATTTTAAGGCCGTGACGCGTCTGCAAAAAAACTCGAAAATGGAAAAAATCGAAAAAATCAACTTTCTTTAAAATCATAGTAGACGCTCGTGTTTTACATTGTTTTTCATCAGAAGAACGAGATAAAACGATTGGCGTTAAAAAATTTCATCCAGAGAAAATTGCAAAAAAGTTAGCTAGTCACCATGAAAAAAGTCGATTTTTTCAAACTTTGAACGGCTGTAGCGGCCGAACGAAGAAACCAATTTGAACGCGGATTGCAAATCTGTGTTCCTCGTGTGTCAATTAGTCGGATTTGATTAAAATTGGGAATTTTTAAATTTTGACGAAAACCCGAAATTCTATCCAAGGGTCCCCCCTTCTTACTTTTTCCCAAAAATTGCGCTAAAAATGATTTCCTGGCGAAACCACTGGTTGGATCCGGGGTTTCTTGACGTCACTCGAAAGATCGCTTCAAGACGCTTCAGAAAATGTCCTTTCGCAGAAACAAATGTCAATTTTAAGGCCGTGACGCGTCAGCAAAAAAACTCGAAAATGGAAAAAATCGAAAAAATCAACTTTCTTTAAAATCATAGTAGACGCTTGTGTTTTACATTGTTTTTCATCAGAAGAACGAGATAAAACGATTGGCGTTAAAAAATTTCATCCAGAGAAAATTGCAAAAAAGTTAGCTAGTCACCATGAAAAAAGTCGATTTTTTCAAACTTTGAACGGCTGTAGCGGCCGAACGAAGAAACCAATTTGAACGCGGATTGCAAATCTGTGTTCCTCGTGTGTCAATTAGTCGGATTTGATTAAAATTGGGAATTTTTAAATTTTGACGAAAACCCGAAATTCTATCCAAGGGTCCCCCCTTCTTACTTTTTCCCAAAAATTGCACTAAAAATGATTTCCTGGCGAAACCACTGGTTGGATCCGGGGTTTCTTGACGTCACTCGAAAGATCGCTTCAAGACGCTTCAGAAAATGTCCTTTCGCAGAAACAAATGTCAATTTTAAGGCCGTGACGCGTCAGCAAAAAAACTCGAAAATGGAAAAAATCGAAAAAATCAACTTTCTTTAAAATCATAGTAGACGCTTGTGTTTTACATTGTTTTTCATCAGAAGAACGAGATAAAACGATTGGCGTTAAAAAATTTCATCCAGAGAAAATTGCAAAAAAGTTAGCTAGTCACCATGAAAAAAGTCGATTTTTTCAAACTTTGAACGGCTGTTGCGGCCGAACGAAGAATCCAATCTGAACGCGGATTGCAAATCTGTGTTCCTCGTGTGTCAATAAGTCGGATTTCATTAAAATTGGGGATTTTTAAATTTTGACGAAAACCCGAAATTCTATCCAAGGGTCCCCCCTTCTTACTTTTTAACAAAAATTACACTAAAAATGATTTCCTGGCGAAACCACTGGTTGGATCCGGGGTTTCTTGACGTCACTCGAAAGATCGCTTCAAGACGCTTCAGAAAATGTCCTTTCGCAGAAACAAATGTCAATTTTAAGGCCGTGACGCGTCAGCAAAAAAACTCGAAAATGGAAAAAATCGAAAAAATCAACTTTCTTTAAAATCATAGTAGACGCTTGTGTTTTACAATGTTTTTCATCAGAAGAACGAGATAAAACGATTGGCGTTAAAAAATTTCATCCAGAGAAAATTGCAAAAAAGTTAGCTAGTCACCATGAAAAAAGTCGATTTTTTCAAACTTTGAACGGCTGTAGCGGCCGAACGAAGAATCCAATTTGAACGCGGATTGCAAATCTGTGTTCCTCGTGTGTCAATTAATCGGATTTGATTAAAATTGGGAATTTTTAAATTTTGACGAAAACCCGAAATTCTATCCAAGGGTCCCCCCTTCTTACTTTTTAACAAAAATTACACTAAAAATGATTTCCTGGCGAAACCACTGGTTGGATCCGGGGATTCTTGACGTCACTCGAAAGATCGCTTCAAGACGCTTCAGAAAATGTCCTTTCGCAGAAACAAATGTCAATTTTAAGGCCGTGACGCGTCAGCAAAAAAACTCGAAAATGGAAAAAATCGAAAAAATCAACTTTCTTTAAAATCATAGTAGACGCTTGTGTTTTACATTGTTTTTCATCAGAAGAACGAGATAAAACGATTGGCGTTAAAAAATTTCATCCAGAGAAAATTGCAAAAAAGTTAGCTAGTCACCATGAAAAAAGTCGATTTTTTCAAACTTTGAACGGCTGTAGCGGCCGAACGAAGAATCCAATTTGAACGCGGATTGCAAATCTGTATTCCTCGTGTGTCAATTAGTCGGATTTAATTAAAATTGGGAATTTTTAAATTTTGACGAAAACCCGAAATTCTATCCAAGGGTCCCCCCTTCTTACTTTTTAACAAAAATTACACTAAAAATGATTTCCTGAAGAAACCACTGGTTGGATCCGGGGATTCTTGACGTCACTCGAAAGATCGCTTCAAGACGCTTCAGAAAATGTCCTTTCGCAGTAACAAATGTCAATTTTAAGGCCGTGACGCGTCAGCAAAAAAACTCGAAAATGGAAAAAATCGAAAAAATCAACTTTCTTTAAAATCATAGTAGACGCTTGTGTTTTACATTGTTTTTCATCAGAAGAACGAGATAAAACGATTGGCGTTAAAAAATTTCATCCAGAGAAAATTGCAAAAAAGTTAGCTAGTCACCATGAAAAAAGTCGATTTTTTCAAACTTTGAACGGCTGTAGCGGCCGAACGAAGAATCCAATTTGAACGCGGATTGCAAATCTGTGTTCCTCGTGTGTCAATTAGTCGGATTTGATTAAAATTGGGAATTTTTAAATTTTGACGAAAACCCGAAATTCTATCCAAGGGTCCCCCCTTCTTACTTTTTAACAAAAATTACACTAAAAATGATTTCCTGAAGAAACCACTGGTTGGATCCGGGGTTTCTTGACGTCACTCGAAAGATCGCTTCAAGACGCTTCAGAAAATGTCCTTTCGCAGTAACAAATGTCAATTTTAAGGCCGTGACGCGTCAGCAAAAAAACTCGAAAATGGAAAAAATCGAAAAAATCAACTTTCTTTAAAATCATAGTAGACGCTTGTGTTTTACATTGTTTTTCATCAGAAGAACGAGATAAAACGATTGGCGTTAAAAAATTTCATCCAGAGAAAATTGCAAAAAAGTTAGCTAGTCACCATGAAAAAAGTCGATTTTTTCAAACTTTGAACGGCTGTTGCGGCCGAACGAAGAATCCAATTTGAACGCGGATTGCAAATCTGTGTTCCTCGTGTGTCAATTAGTCGGATTTGATTAAAATTGGGAATTTTTAAATTTTGACGAAAACCCGAAATTCTATCCAAGGGTCCCCCCTTCTTACTTTTTAACAAAAATTACACTAAAAATGATTTCCTGAAGAAACCACTGGTTGGATCCGCGGTTTCTTGACGTCACTCGAAAGATCGCTTCAAGACGCTTCAGAAAATGTCCTTTCGCAGAAACAAATGTCAATTTTAAGGCCGTGACGCGTCAGCAAAAAAACTCGAAAATGGAAAAAATCGAAAAAATCAACTTTCTTTAAAATCATAGTAGACGCTTGTGTTTTACATTGTTTTTCATCAGAAGAACGAGATAAAACGATTGGCGTTAAAAAATTTCATCCAGAGAAAATTGCAAAAAAGTTAGCTAGTCACCATGAAAAAAGTCGATTTTTTCAAACTTTGAACGGCTGTTGCGGCCGAACGAAGAATCCAATTTGAACGCGGATTGCAAATCTGTGTTTCTCGTGTGTCAATTAGTCGGATTTGATTAAAATTGGGAATTTTTAAATTTTGACGAAAACCCGAAATTCTATCCAAGGGTCCCCCCTTCTTACTTTTTCCCAAAAATTGCACTAAAAATGATTTCCTGGCGAAACCACTGGTTGGATCCGGGGTTTCTTGACGTCACTCGAAAGATCGCTTCAAGACGCTTCAGAAAATGTCCTTTCGCAGAAACAAATGTCAATTTTAAGGCCGTGACGCGTCAGCAAAAAAACTCGAAAATGGAAAAAATCGAAAAAATCAACTTTCTTTAAAATCATAGTAGACGCTTGTGTTTTACATTGTTTTTCATCAGAAGAACGAGATAAAACGATTGGCGTTAAAAAATTTCATCCAGAGAAAATTGCAAAAAAGTTAGCTAGTCACCATGAAAAAAGTCGATTTTTTCAAACTTTGAACGGCTGTTGCGGCCGAACGAAGAATCCAATCTGAACGCGGATTGCAAATCTGTGTTCCTCGTGTGTCAATAAGTCGGATTTCATTAAAATTGGGGATTTTTAAATTTTGACGAAAACCCGAAATTCTATCCAAGGGTCCCCCCTTCTTACTTTTTAACAAAAATTACACTAAAAATGATTTCCTGGCGAAACCACTGGTTGGATCCGGGGTTTCTTGACGTCACTCGAAAGATCGCTTCAAGACGCTTCAGAAAATGTCCTTTCGCAGAAACAAATGTCAATTTTAAGGCCGTGACGCGTCAGCAAAAAAACTCGAAAATGGAAAAAATCGAAAAAATCAACTTTCTTTAAAATCATAGTAGACGCTTGTGTTTTACATTGTTTTTCATCAGAAGAACGAGATAAAACGATTGGCGTTAAAAAATTTCATCCAGAGAAAATTGCAAAAAAGTTAGCTAGTCACCATGAAAAAAGTCGATTTTTTCAAACTTTGAACGGCTGTAGCGGCCGAACGAAGAATCCAATTTGAACTCGGATTGCAAATCTGTATTCCTCGTGTGTCAATTAGTCGGATTTGATTAAAATTGGGAATTTTTAAATTTTGACGAAAACCCGAAATTCTATCCAAGGGTCCCCCCTTCTTACTTTTTCCCAAAAATTGCACTAAAAATGATTTCCTGGCGAAACCACTGGTTGGATCCGGGGTTTCTTGACGTCACTCGAAAGATCGCTTCAAGACGCTTCAGAAAATGTCCTTTCGCAGAAACAAATGTCAATTTTAAGGCCGTGACGCGTCAGCAAAAAAACTCGAAAATGGAAAAAATCGAAAAAATCAACTTTCTTTAAAATCATAGTAGACGCTTGTGTTTTACATTGTTTTTCATCAGAAGAACGAGATAAAACGATTGGCGTTAAAAAATTTCATCCAGAGAAAATTGCAAAAAAGTTAGCTAGTCACCATGAAAAAAGTCGATTTTTTCAAACTTTGAACGGCTGTAGCGGCCGAACGAAGAATCCAATTTGAACGCGGATTGCAAATCTGTGTTCCTCGTGTGTCAATTAGTCGGATTTGATTAAAATTGGAAATTTTTAAATTTTGACGAAAACCCGAAATTCTATCCAAGGGTCCCCCCTTCTTACTTTTTCCCAAAAATTGCACTAAAAATGATTTCCTGGCGAAACCACTGGTTGGATCCGGGGTTTCTTGACGTCACTCGAAAGATCGCTTCAAGACGCTTCAGAAAATGTCCTTTCGCAGAAACAAATGTCAATTGTAAGGCCGTGACGCGTCAGCAAAAAAACTCGAAAATGGAAAAAAATCGAAAAAATCAACTTTCTTTAAAATCATAGTAGACGCTTGTGTTTTACATTGTTTTTCATCAGAAGAACGAGATAAAACGATTGGCGTTAAAAAATTTCATCCAGAGAAAATTGCAAAAAAGTTAGCTAGTCACCATGAAAAAAGTCGATTTTTTCAAACTTTGAACGGCTGTAGCGGCCGAACGAAGAATCCAATTTGAACGCGGATTGCAAATCTGTATTCCTCGTGTGTCAATTAGTCGGATTTGATTAAAATTGGGAATTTTTAAATTTTGACGAAAACCCGAAATTCTATCCAAGGGTCCCCCCTTCTTACTTTTTAACAAAAATTACACTAAAAATGATTTCCTGAAGAAACCACTGGTTGGATCCGGGGATTCTTGACGTCACTCGAAAGATCGCTTCAAGACGCTTCAGAAAATGTCCTTTCGCAGAAACAAATGTCAATTTTAAGGCCGTGACGCGTCAGCAAAAAAACTCGAAAATGGACAAAAACCGAAAAAATCAACTTTCTTTAAAATCATAGTAGACGCTTGTGTTTTACATTGTTTTTCATCAGAAGAACGAGATAAAACGATTGGCGTTAAAAAATTTCATCCAGAGAAAATTGAAAAAAAGTTAGCTAGTCACCATGAAAAAAGTCGATTTTTTCAAACTTTGAACGGCTGTAGCGGCCGAACGAAGAATCCAATTTGAACGCGGATTGCAAATCTGTGTTCCTCGTGTGTCAATTAGTCGGATTTGATTAAAATTGGGAATTTTTAAATTTTGACGAAAACCCGAAATTCTATCCAAGGGTCCCCCCTTCTTACTTTTTAACAAAAATTACACTAAAAATGATTTCCTGAAGAAACCACTGGTTGGATCCGCGGTTTCTTGACGTCACTCGAAAGATCGCTTCAAGACGCTTCAGAAAATGTCCTTTCGCAGAAACAAATGTCAATTTTAAGGCCGTGACGCGTCAGCAAAAAAACTCGTAAATGGAAAAAATCGAAAAAATCAACTTTCTTTAAAATCATAGTAGACGCTTGTGTTTTACATTGTTTTTCATCAGAAGAACGAGATAAAACGATTGGCGTTAAAAAATTTCATCCAGAGAAAATTGAAAAAAAGTTAGCTAGTCACCATGAAAAAAGTCGATTTTTTCAAACTTTGAACGGCTGTAGCGGCCGAACGAAGAATCCAATTTGAACGTGGATTGCAAATCTGTGTTCCTCGTGCGTCAATTAGTCGGATTTGATTAAAATTGGGAATTTTTAAATTTTGACGAAAACCCGAAATTCTATCCCCCTTCTTACTTTTTAACAAAAATTACACTAAAAATGATTTCCTGAAGAAACCACTGGTTGGATCCGGGGTTTCTTGACGTCACTCGAAAGATCGCTTCAAGACGCTTCAGAAAATGTATTTTTGCAGGAACAAACGTCAATTTGAAGCCCGTGACACGTCAGCAAAAAAACTTGAAAATGGAAAAAATCGAAAAAATCAACTTTTTTAATAATCATCGTAGAGAATGTCAATTAACAAGATTAATAATTGACTTCCAACACTCTTCAAATCCCCTGAACAGAGTATGGCCATTGCCTTATGAGCATTGTTCAGATAAATATCAAAACAACATATTATCAATAATACAAAACTTTTAGCTTAAAAAAAAACGGCACATTCCGGTGACATTGGCATAGTTTCACCACCTCCGCACACAATATTTGTGTTTGTTTGTGAACATGTCAGTCGATACTCGTACGTGGACGGCACACATTCAGCGCGGAAAAGGTGGGAAAATGACAACTGTCCTGCGCGTATAAAGGGAATCTTCTTGCGAATTCCGTCCGCAGACACTTCCATGCCGAGAACAGGACCGGAAGTGTAGACTCTGTAACCGGAATCGTGATTTAGTGAAGATTGATATTTAATGTTGTAGAAATTTAATTTTTAAAAAATTAATAATTTGCTCGGTGAGTATTTACGATTGACGCTTTCGCTGTGAGCACGCGATTGTTGGACCTGGAAAAGCTTTAGCACTTTATTGTTGTTTTGCTTTTGGTTACTAAACGGTGCATATGCATCAACAAAAAATATTAGATTAATGATGTTATAAAGAATTATAACATTGTTTAAAAAATTATTTTCATGGAATTTATAAATTGGTTCTTCTTAAGCGTTTTACCTTCTTTAACAAAAACATCAAATCTCAGCGGAGGAAATTTAAATGCAATACGTTATTGTTTGAATTTTCTTGCCCCAAATTTGAACGAGAGGTTTCAACAAGACTTGCCATGCTTCCAATCAGACAATTCTCGGGGGTGAAGTCAGGTAAATTGATTTAGCTTTTTATCCGAATTTGAATTAGTGGTTTCAACAAGACTGTGCCACCTACCACGCTGCCGATCGAGCAATTCTCAAGAGAGAAGTTTGATAAATCGATTTTTTCCAGAAATTGATTAATTTTTCTAATCGCTCGTGCGTTTTTACACGCCGAGGGAAGTTATGTTAAGTCATTAGTTTACACCAACAAAACAGCGACCTGCAGACCGACATTGAAAGTGCGATTGCTGATATTAGACCCAGTTTACGTTAAGAAGTTAAATAACATTTTAAGTTCAATGGTTTCACTCCATGAAGGAGTTTTGAATGATGTTTATTCGACCCAGTTTTTGCCAAGAAGTGTTAAAAATTGTAAAAATAATTTCTAGATTTTAGAGTGTTGCCGTTTTGTTTCTAATATAGATGCGGCAATTGTTTTAAAGGAATCTAAAAAAAAAATTATTTTGTACTGAAATTTTGAAGCTAATTTAAGCAGAGATGAATTTTTTACAATTTTTCTTACCGCCGATTGCAATTTTCATTTCCTCCGTACAAGTTTTGAGTGTTGCTATTTTGTTTTCATTTTCAGCTGTGATATGTCAATTGTTTTAAAGGGATGTCAAAAATAGGTTCATTTTGTATATATTTTGAAGTTTTGAAGCTAATTCCAGCAGAGGTGATTTTTTTACAATTTTTTGAATTTCCAAATGCATTCTTTTAATTTCCACAGATTCACATTTCGAGCGTTGCTATTTTGTTTTCAGTTGTGATATGTCAATTGTTTTAGTGAAATATTAAAAATTGGTTAATTCTGAATGAATTTTGAAGTTTTGAAGATAATTCCAGCAGAGATGAATTTTTTACAATTTTTTGAATTTCCGAATGCATTTCTTTAATTTTCACAGATTCACATTTCGAACGTTGCAATTTTGTTTTCAGCTGTGATATGTCAATTGTTTTAGTAAAATATTAAAAATTGGTTAATTCTGAATGGATTTTGAAGTTTTGAGAATAATTCCGGCAGAGATGATTTTTTTACGATTTTTTGAATTTCCAAATGCATTTTTTGAATTTCCACAGATTCACATTTCGAGCGTTGCAATTTTGTTTTCAGCTGTGATATGTCAATTGTTTTAGTGAAATATTAAAAATCGGTTAATTCTGAATGGATTTTGAAGTTTTGAAGATAATTCCGGCAGAGATGATTTTTTTACAATTTTTTGAATTTCCAAATGCATTTTTTTAATTTCCACAGATTTACATTTTGAGCGTTGAAATTTTGTTTCCATCTGTGATATGTCAATTGTTTTAGTGAAATATTAAAAATTGGTTAATTCTGAATGGATTTTGAAGTTTTGAGGAAAATTCCAGCAGAGATGAATTTTTAACAATTTTTTGAATTTCCAAATGCATTTTTTGAATTTCCACAGATTCACATTTCGAGCGTTGCAATTTTGTTTTCAGCTGTGATATGTCAATTTTTTTAGTAAAATATTAAAAATTGGTTAATTCTGAATGGATTTTTAAGTTTTGAAGATAATTCCAGCAGAGATGAATTTTTTACAATTTTTTGAATTTCCAAATGCATTTTTTGAATTTCCACAGATTCACATTTCGAGCGTTGCAATTTTGTTTTCAGCTGTGATATGTCAATTGTTTTAGTAAAATATTAAAAATTGGTTAATTCTGAATGGATTTTGAAGTTTTGAAGATAATTCCAGCAGAGATGAATTTTTTATACAATTTTTTGAATTTCCAAATGCATTTTTTGAATTTCCACAGATTCACATTTCGAGCGTTGCAATTTTGTTTTCAGCTGTGATATGTCAATTGTTTTAGTAAAATATTAAAAATTGGTTAATTCTGAATGGATTTTGAAGTTTTGAAGATAATTCCAGCAGAGATGAATTTTTTACAATTTTTTGAATTTCCAAATGCATTTTTTGAATTTCCACAGATTCACATTTCGAGCGTTGCAATTTTGTTTTCAGCTGTGATATGTCAATTTTTTTAGTAAAATATTAAAAATTGGTTAATTCTGAATGGATTCTGAAGTTTTGAAACTAATTCCAGTAGAGATGATTTTTTTGTTGTCATGAATTTGGATTCGTTAGGGTTGATATTATTATTATTATGATTATTATATATTGTTATTATTAATGCATTGTTTATTATGTCTTTTTCTTTAGTGAATTTTGAAATGGAGGCACCGTTCGAAGTCGAATACGATGATAAAACGTACGAAATCAGTTCGTTCGTGAAGAACCATCCGGGAGGTGTCAATTACTTGGAGGCCTACCAGAACAAAGACGTCAAGACGCGCATGGAAAGTCTGCACCACTCCAAATCGGCGATGTACTTAATGCGAGAGTATCAGGTGGGAGGAAGGGACAACAATAATTACGCGCACAATGAAGAATTAGAGGTAAGAGCTCAAGTAAAATTTTTCAAATTAAAAAAAAATCATAAAAAAGTTTTTTTTATTTTTTGTTTATTCAAAACGCTTAAGTAGACTCTTATCTACACGTTAGTTATAAAAAATTGAATTCAAAATGTGTTAAACACTGTTTTATCGGACTTTGAATTCTTGTCATTTTATAATGGGAGCTCGGGTGAGCTCGAGAAAAAAAAATCATAAAAAAGTTATAAACATTTTTTTTCGTGTTTTGTTTATTTAAAACGCTTAAGTTGACTCTTATCTACACGTCAGTGATAAAAAATTGAATTTAAAATGTGTTAAACACTGCTTTACCGGACTTTGAAATCTTGTCATTTTATAAAGGGAGTTCGGGTGGACTCGAGAAAAAAAAATCATAAAAAAGTTATAAACAACTTTTTTCATTTTTTGTTTATTCAAAACGCTTAAGTAGACTCTTATCTACACGTTCGTGATAAAAAATTGAATTCAACATGTGTTAAACACTGCTTTAACGGACTTTGAAATCTTGTCATTTTATAATGGGAGCTCGGGTGAGCTCGAGAAAAAAAAAATCATAAAAAAGTTATAAACATTTTTTTTCGTGTTTTGTTTATTTAAAACGCTTAAGTTGACTCTTATCTACACGTCAGTGATAAAAAATTGAATTTAAAATGTGTTAAACACTGCTTTACAGAACTTTGAAATCTTGTCATTTTATAAAGGGAGTTCGGGTGGACTCGAGAAAAAAAATCATAAAAAAGTTATAAACAATTTTTTTTATGTTTTGTTTATTTAAAACGCTTAAGTAGACTCTTATCTACACGTCAGTGGTAAAAAATTAAATTAAAAATGTGTTAAACACTGCTTTAAACCATTTTTTTTTCGATTCGTAATAACAGCTTACTTTTATAAATTTCGCAATTGAAAACAAACACTATTTGAAAAATGGGGCATTGACAACACGCGACATGACTATTTCACAGTTGGGCAACACCTGAAGTACAAATACCAATCGATCAACATTCGTGGAACTATTCATTACGGTGCCAATCGATGAAAATAAAATGGAGTGTTGTCGGTTGAAGGGAATTAAATCGAGTTAAAGGTTTTGCGTTTCGGTTTAAAAATTCTGGTTCGAAAAATAAGTTAAAATCAAGTCCAGTTGAAGTTTAAAAAGTTTAACAATTGTCGCGCGCAATTTCAACAATAAAAGTTTTTGGAAATTAACAATAGTGTTTTTACTTTAATACTTAACAAATAAAAAAGTTTCGTCCAGTTTCCTTTCCATTAATAAACTACGGATTAAAATATAATTCAATTTACAAACATATATTGGCAATTATTTACAGTACATTATTTTGTAATACAATACATCATTTGGTATTACAGGAAGCGAATTTGGCGGTTCAAATTATTTTGCACACAAAAAAGAATGTGATGACTATTTTTTTAATCTAATAGGGTTCAATTTATTTTGCACAACAAAAATATTATAAAAATTTATTTATTTAATATACATAGTTGTAATTTATTTATTAAGGTGAAATTCCCAAACACATTTTACATTCTTAAATATATATAATTTTTTTCTTATGATGACAGTTATAAATTATTTATTAAGGTGGTATTAGTCAACACATTTTACATACTTAAATATACGTTTTTTTTACGACAGCTAACATGTGATTACGTATCGGGAATTATATGATTGGCAGTAAATACATTTCCTATTTAAATTCCAATTTACGGCCGTTACACATTAACCTAATTAACCTCTAAAATGGTGTTGATTTTCTGGAAATGGGTCACCGTATATATATGTGTCATGTTTACGAGTGCTTAATCAGACAGATTGAGTTCAGAAATAGATCTTACACGAGCGTTGTAAAAAGTTGTAGTAAACATTTTGCGAATATAAAAAGCTTAAAATGTGATAATAATAAGGCAGAAGGACCTTTGGTGGATAGCCATGTAACTGGCAAACAATAAAACAATAATAACCTTAATTTAAACACATGCAATTGTAATATTATAATAAAAACAGTTTTACTTTATTCCCACTGAAGATTTTCATGTTTTTTTTTTACAAAATATTACAGTCTGATCTTTTGTTAAGCGACGTTGACAGTTAGAACCAACTACAATGACAGATACATTTTTCTTCAGCTAGAAAACCATTTCTGTGCAATTTTGAATTACAAATTTTGATTTTAAACCGTCGCCATTTTATTCCCACTGAAAATTTTCATGTTTTTTTTTACAAAATATTACAGTTCGATCTTTTCTTAAGCGACTTTGACAGTTAGAACCAACTACAATGACAGATACATTTTTCTTCAGCTAGAAAACCATTTTTGTGCAATTTTGAATTACAAATTTTAATTTTAAACCGTCGCCATTTTATTCCCACTGAAGATTTTCATGTTTTTTTTACAAAATATTACAGTCCGATCTTTTCTTAAGCGACGTTGACAGTTAGAACCAACTACAATGACAGATACATTTTTCTTCAGCTAGAAAACCATTTTTGTGCAATTTTGAATAACAAATTTTGATTTTAAACCGTCGCCATTTTATTCCCACTGAAGATTTTCATGTTTTTTTTACAAAATATTATAGTCCGATCTTTTCTTAAGCGACTTTGACAGTTAGAACCAACTACAATGACAGATACATTTTTCTTCAGCTAGAAAACCATTTTTGTGCAATTTTGAATTACAAATTTTAATTTTAAACCGTCGCCATTTTATTCCCACTGAAGATTTTCATGTTTTTTTTACAAAATATTACAGTCCGATCTTTTCTTAAGCGACGTTGACAGTTAGAACCAACTACAATGACAGATACATTTTTCTTCAGCTAGAAAACCATTTTTGTGCAATTTTGAATAACAAATTTTGATTTTAAACCGTCGCCATTTTATTCCCACTGAAGATTTTCATGTTTTTTTTACAAAATATTATAGTCCGATCTTTTCTTAAGCGACTTTGACAGTTAGAACCAACTACAATGACAGATACATTTTTCTTCAGCTAGAAAACCATTTTTGTGCAATTTTGAATTACAAATTTTGATTTTAAACCGTCGCCATTTTATTCCCACTGAAAATTTTCATGTTTTTTTTTTACAAAATATTACAGTCCGATCTTTTCTTAAGCGACTTTGGCAGTTAGAACCAAGTACAATGACAGATACATTTTTCTTCAGCTAGAAAACCATTTTTGTGCAATTTTGAATTACAAATTTTAATTTTAAACCGTCACCATTTTATTCCCACTGAAGATTTTCATGTTTTTTTTTACAAAATATTACAGTTCGATCTTTTCTTAAGCGACTTTGACAGTTAGAACCAATTACAATGACAGATACATTTTTCTTCAGCTAGAAAACCATTTCTGTGCAATTTTGAATAACAAATTTTGATTTTAAACCGTCACCATTTTATTCCCACTGAAGATTTTCATGTTTTTTTTACAAAATATTACAGTCCGATCTTTTCTTAAGCGACGTTGACAGTTAGAACCAACTACAATGACAGATACATTTTTCTTCAGCTAGAAAACCATTTTTGTGCAATTTTGAATAACAAATTTTGATTTTAAACCGTCGCCATTTTATTCCCACTGAAGATTTTCATGTTTTTTTTACAAAATATTACAGTCTGATCTTTTCTTAAGCGACTTTGACAGTTAGAACCAACTACAATGACAGACACATTTTTCTTCAGCTAGAAAACCATTTTTGTGCAATTTTGAATAACAAATTTTGATTTTAAACCGTCGCCATTTTATTCCCACTGAAGATTTTCATGTTTTTTTTACAAAATATTACAGTCCGATCTTTTCTTAAGCGACGTTGACAGTTAGAACCAACTACAATGACAGACACATTTTTCTTCAGCTAGAAAACCATTTTTGTGCAATTTTGAATTACAAATTTTGATTTTAAACCGTCGCCATTTTATTCCCACTGAAAATTTTCATGTTTTTTTTTACAAAATATTACAGTCCGATCTTTTCTTAAGCGACTTTGACAGTTAGAACCAAGTACAATGACAGATACATTTTTCTTCAGCTAGAAAACCATTTTTGTGCAATTTTGAATTACAAATTTTAATTTTAAACCGTCACCATTTTATTCCCACTGAAGATTTTCATGTTTTTTTTACAAAATATTACAGTCCGATCTTTTCTTAAGCGACGTTGACAGTTAGAACCAACTACAATGACAGATACATTTTTCTTCAGCTAGAAAACCATTTTTGTGCAATTTTGAATAACAAATTTTGATTTTAAACCGTCGCCATTTTATTCCCACTGAAGATTTTCATGTTTTTTTTACAAAATATTATAGTCCGATCTTTTCTTAAGCGACTTTGACAGTTAGAACCAACTACAATGACAGATACATTTTTCTTCAGCTAGAAAACCATTTTTGTGCAATTTTGAATTACAAATTTTAATTTTAAACCGTCGCCATTTTATTCCCACTGAAGATTTTCATGTTTTTTTTACAAAATATTACAGTCCGATCTTTTCTTAAGCGACGTTGACAGTTAGAACCAACTACAATGACAGATACATTTTTCTTCAGCTAGAAAACCATTTTTGTGCAATTTTGAATTACAAATTTTGATTTTAAACCGTCGCCATTTTATTCCCACTGAAAATTTTCATGTTTTTTTTTTACAAAATATTACAGTCCGATCTTTTCTTAAGCGACTTTGACAGTTAGAACCAACTACAATGACAGATACATTTTTCTTCCGCTAGAAAACCAATTTTCTGCAATTTTTAATTAAAAATTTTGACTTTCAACCGACAAAATTTTGTCTTCGCCAAAAGTTTTTTTATGATTTTTACAGAATATTGAAGACTCGTTCTTTCTTCGTCGATTTTGACAATTACAAATAGCTGCAATGACAGTTTCATTTTCGTTCTTAGAAATGTTTCGATTAATTTCGTTATTACGTTTATGTTTTCCTTCCGTTTTCTCAGTCGCCGATAAAAATCGATCACAAGTTACTGAGAACGTTACTTTTTTTCCCGCCCATAAAGTTAACGTGCACCACGGCAATAACAATAACAGAAATACGATGGACAGTGACATTACTGTAATAAAGCTTTTACGATACGTTTAATTCGTTTAAAATTATTTTATTTTATGACGGCCAATCATTATTTCCCATTTATTATGGAAATTGAAACACTAGAAATACCTAATAATCGTTTCAAAAACAATATTCTCTAAACAAGCATTTAAGCATTAAAAAAAACTATTTCTATTTAAAAATTTCAAATACAAGTAATACAATAATTTACTTGACTCTAACAACGAGTTTAATTTAATTTAATTTAATTTCTTTTAATTTCCTTATTTATCGAGTTGCTCGGCAGTTTGGCAATATACAATATGCTTACTACATAATTAATCTTGGATATTGTCAAAGAATTAACAGTGACAGTGACAGTGACAGTTAACAGTTGAGAGAGTTTACAGTCGACTGAATAATTTCATTATTTGTATTGTTCTGATTCACTTAATATTGTGCGAGTTCTCACCTGCTTTTACAAACACACACAGACACACGTGTGCATTAATAATAATTACTGGCAATACTAGAGGATACGAATCGATTATCTGATATACCTGTATATGTATGAGAGATAATCTAGAAGGCCTGGTCACGGAAGTGCAGCCACTTAATAACGTTTGAAATAATTGATTTTTCGTTTGATAAATCAATAGTCGTTTGTCGAAGTGGGAACGAGCAGAAGAAAGGGTTAATAAGGGGAAAGACCGTTTCCGGTTAATCGCGATAGTAATTCAAACAATACGATTACCTCGTGTCCGCCGGATCAATTATTCAGGCGGTTTTTCTTTCGACCCTTGAAACAACAAGCGCAAACCGGCGCACCTACGCGCTTCCCTTTTATTAATCCCTTCTATTATTACGTCCCGGTAATAGTGCACTTTCAATTAGAGGTCGTGATGGATGAAATGTGATCGTTATTACGGTGTCGTTCGGGATATGACTCATGACTTTATCGAGAGACAAGTTTATCTCAAAATTTCATAATTTATAATTACATGTTTTTTATTCCACTAATATGATAAATATATGAAATCAAAACCTAGATTGTTGAAAGGGAACCCTGTATGTTATTACTCTGTAATATTTGGACAAAACTCACGCAGATAAACCACCAGAATCGTCGTTTTATAGGCAACATGTAATTAATTTTACGCTGTGAATAAATGGTGCATGCGCCGGGCAGCGGCGCAGCAGGATTAATGAATAACATGATTAAAGGAATCTTAACGCACTTTTTGCTACTCTTTGTTTTCATTTTGAATCACACAGCGATACAGTGTTACCACCAAGTCAAAATTATAAACATTTCATGATGTTACGAAAGCATTATTTATATTTGGTTTATTTAAATTAAAAATGTGTTATATCCTGATACTTTGTGTTCGATCAGATAATTAAATTCTGTATAAGGTTTAGAGTTATTTTACAACTTCTATACTAATGTAATTAAAAAAAAAACTAAAAACTATTCTTAATTTATTTTGGTTATAAGAATTGGTTGCATATCATATAATATAACTATACATAAAATGTATATAAATCTTAATCTCTGATTGTAAGTGAAAATTTACCAATTAATAAACAACAGATTAATTTTTCTAAAGGCGTTCTACAAATATTGAATTTATTATAAAAGTTTAAAAATCTTGCACTTATAATTTGGAATATTTTTGTATACCAACGAATAAGTAACTTTGAAAGAAACTGCATTTTTTGCTATCACACACGTTATATTAAAAATCTATCTTGCAAAAATCTCCGGCGGAGACAGAAATGGCGTCTTTTGAAAATCAAAATTTTTCATTTAAAATTGTTTTCTTGCTGAAGAAAAATGTAACTGCCATTGCAGCTGGCTCCGATTGTCAAAATCGCACGAGAAATGATCAGTGTTTAATATTCTGTAAGAATCATACAAAAATCTCCGGTGAAGACAATAAGGAGTCGGTTAAAAATCAATTTTTTTAATTAAAAATTGCACAAAATTGGTTTTCTAGCTGAAGAAATGTGTAACTGTTATGGCAGCAGGCTCTAACTATCAAAATCGCTTAAGAAATAACCAGTCTGTAATATTTTGCAAAAATCATAAAAGATTATTAGGTGGAGACAAAATTACGTTGATTTAGTATTAAAAAAAAAATCAAAATTGCACAAAAATAGTTTTCTGGCTAAAGAAAAATGTGTTTGTCATTGCAGCTGGCTTTAACTGTCAAAATTACTTCAGAAAAGATCAGTTTATAATATTTTGCAAAACTCATAGCAATATCTCCCGTGGAGATGAAATGGCATCGGTTGAAACGCAAAAATTGTATTTAAAAATTGCACAAAAATTGATTTCTAGATGAAGAAAAATGTTGTTACAGCGGGTTATAACTATCGCTTAATAAAAATAAATCTGTAAGGTTTTGCAAAAATCATAAAAAACATTTCCGGTGGAGACAAAATGGCGTCAAAATTTGTAATTAAAAATTGCACAAAAATGGTTTTCTAGCTGAAGAAATGTATCTGTTATTGCAGCGGACAAAAACTATCAAAACCGCTTAAGAAAAGATCAGTCTGTACTATTATACAAAAATCAAAAAAAAATTTCTGGTGGAGACAAAATGGTGTCGGTTGAAAGTAAAAAAAAATTCATTTAAAATTGCACAAAATTGATTTTCTAGCTGAAGAAAATTGTAACTGTCATTACAGATGGCTGTAACCATCAAAATCGCCTTACAAGTGACCAGTATTCAATATTTTGTAAAAATCATAAGTAGATCTCCGGCGAAGACAAAATGGCGTCGGTTGAGAGTCGAAATTTTTAATTAAAAAAATTGCATAAAAATGGTTTTCAAGCTAAAGAAAAATGTATCTGTCGTTACAGCGGGCTCTAACTCTCAAAATCGTTTAAGAAATGATCAATCTGTAATATTTTGCAAACACCATAAAAAAATCTCGGGTGAAGACAAAATGGCGTCGGTTGAAAGTCAAAATTATGAATTCAAAATTGCACGAAATTGTTTTTTTTACTGAAGAAAATTGTATCTGTCATTGTAGCTGGTTCTAACTGTCAAAATCGCTTAAGAAAAGATCTGTCTGTAATATTTTGCAAAAACCAAAATATATCCCCGGTGAAGACAAAATGGAGTCGGTTGAAAGTCAAATTTTTAGATTAAAAATTGCACAAAATTGATTCTTTTGCTGAAGAAAAATGTACCTTTCATTGCAGCTGACTGCAATTGTTAAAATCGCCTTACAAGTGACCAGTATTTAATATTCTGCAAAAATATTAAATAAATCTTCGGCGAAGACAAAATGGCTTCAAAATTATTAAATAAAAATTGCTCAAAATTGGTTTTCTCGCTTATGAAAAATGTATCTGTTATTGCAGCTGGCTGTAACTGTCCAAATTGCTTAAAATATAACCAGTCTTCAATATTTTGAAAAAATCATAAAGAAATCTCCAGTGGAGGCAAAATGACGTCGATTGAAATTCAAAATTATGAATTCAAAATTGTACAAAAATGGTTTTCTAGCTGATGAAATATATATCTGCCATTGCAACTGTCTCTTATTGTCAAAATCGCTTAGGAAACAATCAGTCTGTAATATTTTGTAAAAATCATAACAAATTCTCCGGTGAAGACAAAATGGCGTCGGTTGAAAGTCAAAATTTTTAATTCAAAATTGTTTAAATTGGTTTTCTACCTGAAAAAAAGTGCCCATTAATGCAGCTGGCTGTAACTGTCAAAATCGCCTAAAAAAAGATCTGTCTATAATATTTTGCAGAAACCATAAAGAAAACTTCGGTGAAGACAAAATGGCGTCGGTTAAAAGTAAAACGGTTTGATTAAAAATTGCACAAAAATGTTTTTCTAGCTGAATAAAATGTACCTGTCATTGCAGCTGGCTGTAACTGTCAAAATCTTATTACAAGTGACCAATCTCCAATATTTTGCAAAAATCAAAAATAAATCTCCAGTGGAGACAAAATGACATCCGTTGAAATTCAAATTTTTAAATTAAAAACTGCACAAAATTGGTACCTATAATTGAAGCCGGTTGTAACTGTCAAAATTGCTTCAAAAGTAACCAGTCTTTAATATTTTACAGAAATCATAAATAAATCTCTGGCGTCGGTTAAAAGTCAATTTTTTTAATTAAAAATTACACAAAAATGTTTTTCTAGCTGGAAAAAAAATGTAACTGTCATTACAGCTGGCCGTAACTGTCAAAATCACATTAAAAATAACTAGCCTTTAATATTGTGCAAAAATCGTAAATAAATTTTCGGTAAAAACAAAATGCCGTCGGTTGACGATTTTTATTGAAAATTGTACAAAATTGTTTTTTTGCTGAAGGAAAATGTACGTGTCATTGAAACTGGCTGTAACTGTCAAAATCGCCTTACAAGTAACCAGTCTTTAATATTCTGCAAAAACTATAAACGAATTTCCGGTGAAGACAAAATGGCGTCGGTTGAAAATCAAAATTTTTAATTTCAAATTGCACAAAATCGGTTTTCTAGCTAAAGAGAAGCGTAATCGTCATTCCAGCTGTCTCCAACTGTCGAAATCGCCTAAGAAATGATCAGTCTGTGATATTTTATAAAAATCAGAAAAAAAACTCTTGTAAGGACAAAATGGCGTCGGTTGAAAGTTAAAAATTTTAATTAAAAATTGCACAAAATTGGTTTTCTAGCTCAAGAAAAATGTAACAGTTATTGTAACTGGCTCTAACTGTCAAAATAGCTTAAGAAACGATCATCCTGTAGTATTGTGCAAAAATCATGAAATAATCTCTGGTGGAGACAAAATGGCGTTGGTTGAAAGTTAAAATTTTTAATTAAAAATTGCACAAAATTGGTTTTCTAGCTGAAGAAAAATGTAACAGTTATTGTAACTGGCTCTAACTGTTAAAATGGCTTAAGAAAAGATCATCCTGTAATATTGTGCAAAAATCATGAAATAATCTCTGGTGGAGACAAAATGGCGTCGGTTGAAAGTTAAAATTTTTAATTAAAAATTGCACAAAATTGGTTTTCTAGCTGAAGAAAAATGTAACACTTATTGTAACTGGCTCTAACTGTCAAAATGGCTTAAGAAATAATCAGTCTGTAATATTTTGCAAAAATCATAAAAAAATCTTCTATGAAGACCGAATGGCGTTAAAATTATTCATTCAAAATATTATTTTGTATAAATATTCGCTGGATCCCAAGTCGAGTGGGTTCGATTCCCCGCCCGGGCGGAACATTTTTCTGATCCGTCGTGGTAAACGAATTTGTATTACTTTTTATTTGATGGGTTGTATTTACCCATCATTATTCATTTATTCATAACTCAACATGATAAAAACAAAGAATGATTAGTGGTTGAATAATTAATCGAACATAATAAAAAAAAGTTATTAATATTATTACATGTGTATTATCTGTTTCAGAATTTAGTTGACTGGTCAAAACCGATATTACACCAAGTGGCAAATTTGGGACCGAAGTATGCCGATTGGGTCGTTCTACCCGTCGATCGAGAAATACGATTATTCGGCAATTCGATATTGGAATTACTCTCGATCACACCGTGGTATTCAGTGCTGATAGTGGGTCTACCCATATTGTATCATTATTTTACGAAAGGATACGGCACCTACATAAAATCATTTCCAGGTAATACATTACTGTACATTAAAAATTGTATAAATAAATAAATAGAAGCTAAATTTTTTTATATTTTAGATTCACATAAAATTTTACCAATGACGTTCTACATATTCGTTGGGTTAATGCTTTGGTCTTTGTATGAATACTCGATGCATCGATGGCTGTTTCACATGATGCCATCGGGAACATCCAGAGTTATGATCTACGTCCATTTTTTAATTCATGGACTTCATCATAAGGTAAGAAATTAATCAAAAAGCTACCCTTAAAAATAGATGAAACGTGTTAAACTATAATTTCATAGTTGTTTTACCTTCTCTTTACGAAATAGCGGAAAGTGTTGCTCTTGTAAAAATCTGTATGCATCTGTAGACAGGGTCGGATCTAGAAAATTTCTAGGAGGGAAGCAATTGCTGCAAAAAGTCATTTTTTGAAAATTGGTTGCGCTATTAGCAAATTTTGTTGATCAAAAATTGACTTTTTCCAGAAATTGGCTTAGAAATGTTACCATTTACTTCGACAGATACTTCAAATTTTGGTGAATCAATCTTCAATTATCTGTCTCTACAACTGTTGAAAAAAATTTACTTCAACTTTCCAGTGACAAAATTGGTTGCGCTTTAAGCAAATTTTGATGACCAAAAATTGACTTTTTCCAGAAATTGGCTTAGAAATGTTACCATTTTTTCGACAGATACTTCAAATTTTGGTGGATCAATCTTCAACAATGTGTCTATACAATTGTTGAAAGAAATTTACTTCAACTTTCCAGTGACAAAATTGGTTGCGCTTTAAACAAATTTTGATGACCAAAACTTGACTTTTTCCAAAAATTGGCTTAGAAATGTTACCATTTACTTCGACAGATACTTCAAATTTTGGTGGATCAATCTTCAATTATCTGTCTATACAATTGTTGAAAGAAATTTACTTCAACTTTCCAGTGACAAAATTGGTTGCGCTTTAAACAAATTTTGTTGACCAAAAATTGACTTTTTCCAGAAATTGGCTTAGAAATGTTACCATTTACTTCGACAGATACTTCAAATTTTGGTGGATCAATCTTCAATAATGTGTCTATACAATTGTTGAAAAAAATTTACTTCAACTTTCCAGTGACAAAATTGGTTGCGCTTTAAACAAATTTTGTTGACCAAAAATTGACTTTTTCCAAAAATTGGCTTAGAAATGTTACCATTTACTTCGACAGATACTTCAAATTTTGGTGGATCAATCTTCAATTATCTGTCTATACAATTGTTGAAAGAAATTTACTTCAACTTTCCAGTGACAAAATTGGTTGCGCTTTAAACAAATTTTGTTGACCAAAAATTGACTTTTTCCAGAAATTGGCTTAGAAATGTTACCATTTACTTCGACAGATACTTCAAATTTTGGTGGATCAATCTTCAATAATGTGTCTATACAATTGTTGAAAAAAATTTACTTCAATTTTCCAGTGACAAAATTGGTTGCGCTTTAAACAAATTTTGTTGAACAAAAAATTGACTTTTTCCAGAAATTGGCTTAGAAATCTTACCATTTACTTCGACAGATACTTCAAATTTTGGTGGATCAATCTTCAATTATCTGTCTATACAATTGTTGAAAAAAATTTACTTCAACTTTCCAGTGACAAAATTGGTTGCGCTTTAAACAAATTTTGTTGACCAAAAATTGACTTTTTCCAAAAATTGGCTTAGAAATGTTACCATTTACTTCGACAGATACTTCAAATTTTGGTGGATCAATCTTCAATTATCTGTCTATACAATTGTTGAAAGAAATTTACTTCAACTTTCCAGTGACAAAATTGGTTGCGCTTTAAACAAATTTTGTTGACCAAAAATTGACTTTTTCCAGAAATTGGCTTAGAAATGTTACCATTTACTTCGACAGATACTTCAAATTTTGGTGGATCAATCTTCAATAATGTGTCTATACAATTGTTGAAAAAAATTTACTTCAATTTTCCAGTGACAAAATTGGTTGCGCTTTAAACAAATTTTGTTGAACAAAAAATTGACTTTTTCCAGAAATTGGCTTAGAAATCTTACCATTTACTTCGACAGATACTTCAAATTTTGGTAGATCAATCTTCAACAATGTGTCTATACAATTGTTGAAAAAAATTTACTTCAATTTTCCAGTGACAAAATTGGTTGCGCTTTAAACAAATTTTGTTGACAAAAAATTGACTTTTTCCAGAAATTGGCTTAGAAATCTTACCATTTACTTCGACAGATACTTCAAATTTTGGTGGACCAATCTTCAATAATGTGTCTATACAATTGTTGAAAAAAATTTACTTCAATTTTCCAGTGACAAAATTGGTTGCGCTTTAAGCAAATTTTGATGACCAAAAATTGACTTTTTCCAGAAATTGGTTTAGAAATGTTACCATTTACTACGACAGATACTTCAAATTTTGGTAGATCAATCTTCAATAATGTGTCTACGCAACTGTTGAAAAAAATTTACTTCAACTTTCCAGTGACAAAATTGGTTGCGCTTTAAACAAATTTTGTTGACAAAAAATTGACTTTTTCCAGAAATTGGCTTAGAAATGTTACCGTTTACTTCAACAGATACTTCAAATTTTTGTGGATCAATCTTTAATAATGTGTCTAAACAATTGTTGAAAAAAATTTACTTCAACTTTCCAGTGACAAAATTGTTTGCGCTTTAAGCAAATTTTGTTGACCAAAAAATTGACTTTTTCCAGAAATTGGCTTAAAAATGTTACCATTTACTTTGACAGATACTTCAAATTTTGGTAGATCAATCTTCAATAATGTGTCTAAACAATTGTTGAAAAAAATTTACTTCAACTTTCCCGTGACAAAATTGGTTCCGCTTTAAGCAAATTTTGTTGACCAAAAAATTTACTTTTTCCAGAAATTGGCTTAAAAATGTTACCATTTACTTTGACAGATACTTCAAATTTTGGTAGATCAATCTTCAATAATGTGTCTAAACAATTGTTGAAAAAAATTTACTTCAACTTTCCCGTGACAAAATTGGTTCCGCTTTAAGCAAATTTTGTTGACCAAAAAATTTACTTTTTCCAGAAATTGGCTTAAAAATGTTACCATTTACTTCGACAGATACTTAAAATTTTGGTGGATCAATCTTCAATAATGTGTCTATACAATTGTTGAAAAAAATTTACTTCAACTTTCCAGTGACAAAATTGGTTGCGCTTTAAGCAAATTTTGTTGACCAAAAAATTTACTTTTTCCAGAAATTGGCTTAAAAATGTTACCATTTACTTCGACAGATACTTAAAATTTTGGTGGATCAATCTTCAATAATGTGTCTATACAATTGTTGAAAAAAAATTACTTTAACTTTCCCGTGACAAAATTGGTTGCGCTATAAGCAAATTTTGTTGACCAAAAATTGACTTTTTCCAGAAATTGGCTTAGAAATGTTACCATTTACTTCGGCAGATCCTTCAAATTTTGGTGGATCAATCTTCACTAATGTGTCTATACAATTGTTGAAAAAAATTTACTTCAACTTTCCAGTGACAAAATTGGTTGCGCTTTCAACAAATTTTGATGACCAAAAATTGACTTTTTCCAGAAATTGGCTTAGAATTGTTACCATTTACTTCGGCAGATACTTCAAATTTTAGTAGATCAATCTTCAACAATGCGTCTATATAATTGTTGAAAAAAATTTACTTTAACTTTGCTGTGAGAAAAATTGGTTGCGCTTTTAACAAATTTTGATGACCAAAAATATTGGCAAAATTAGTTGTGCAGAATTTATTGTTCCCCCTGCACCATTTTCTCTTCCAGTAAAGTTAATTTGTAAAAAAATACATGATTCAGCATTAATCTGATAATATAGTCATGAATTACGTTCAATGTAAAATTTGTAGACACATGAATTTCCATCATAAATTATCAGAAACGTTTACAACCATCCCCCCATTTATTATACAGTCTGCACACAATTACTTAACTTTTTATGTAAGCAATATATACGCCGGGTCAAGGCGAAGCATTTAATCTATTACAGGTGGAAAATTTTAATTTCACGATTCCAAAATTCGGAACGTCGATACATTCGACGTCTATTAATTTCCTGCCGGCGGAATGTTTGGTCAGTAATTTCAGGATAATTACAAGAAGCAAATATTATGCGTTGCACGCCGGACATTCGGAAAATGTTTGCTCGCGTCAGGAATTGATTGATTCTGATTTTTTTTTATCGTAGAAAAATAAATTTTCAAATTAATCGAATAAGTACACAACACTCGCACACACGCACGCATTTAAATGTATAATTCGCGGTTGTTTATTTGCTAAAGCTCTTGCGAAGGTTCTACGGTTTGGAGGGTGGGACAGGGCCCACCCACCGCTCTTGATATTCATTTATACACACACACGCGCAATTTTTCATCGAATACTTTTAAATATTTGTTTCGAGTGTCCCCCCTCTGGTTCCGCCCCTGACATCTAGGGCACGGTACGACCACTATCTCACATAATTGCGGTAGCATTAGCAAAATTAGCATTGATATGTTATAACAGATTAAATATTTATAGAAATAAGTGAAGCGTGATAAATTCACATAATGTATTATTCAAGATGGAAAAAAAAACAATACTATCACGAAATTAACTACCACGGTATGACCTGCATGGTTTTATTTCCCGATGCAATAATCGATGTTTATTCCACGCGACAAATGTTAATTAGACCAGATGTGGAGCACGAGATAATCACTAATTGTACCATCGTGAGAAATTAATGTTTTAAAGATGGCGAAAACGAATTTTAAATGAAATAAACATAGAGGTTTACTTATATTATTATTCTAACATTCGTATTTAGTATAAAGCTTATAATAGGATTTCTCCAAGAATTTTTTTTAACCAAAAAAATCGGCCCTGAAAATACCCACGATTCGAATTTCCCGCCACTAAATATCCCCAGATGTTCAGTTTAAATTTAAATATCCCGCCACTAAATTTCCCTCCAATTCCACTTTTAATTAATTTTTTATAATTTTTCAAATCGTTGAAAGTAATTTTTCGTTTTCACAGTTTTAAGTTTCGAGTGTTGGTACTTTCTTTCCGCCCAAAATATGACAACCATTTTAATGGAAAATCGTAAATACATTATTTTTCTATGGATTTTGAGTTTTTTTTTAACAAATTCCGCGTCTGATTAATTTTTTACAATTTTTCAAATCGTTGAAAGTAATCTTTCGTTTTCGCAGTTTTAAGTTTCGATTGTTGGTACTTTTTTTCCGCCCAAAATATTACAACTATTTTAATGGAAAATCGTAAATACATTGTTCTTCTATGGATTTTGAGTTTTTGAAAAAAATTCCGCGTTTGATTAATTTTTTACAATTTTTCAAATCGTTGAAAGTAATTTTTCGTTTTCGCGGTTTTAAGTTTCGAGTGTTGGTACTTTCTTTCCGCCCAAAATACGACAACTATTTGAATGGAAAATCGCAAATACGTTGTTTTTCTATGAATTTTGAGTTTTTAAAACAAATTCCGCGTTTGATTAATTTTTTACAATTTTTCAAATCGTTGAACGTAATTTTTCGTTTCCGCAGTTTTAAGTTTCGAGTGTTGGTACTTTGTTCCCGCCCAGAATATAACAACTATTTTAATGTAAAATCGTAAATATATTGTTTTTCCGTGCATTTTGAGTTTTTCAAAACAAATTCCGCGTCTGATTAATTTTTTACAATTTTTCAAATCGTTGAAAGTAATTTTTCGTTTTCGCGGTTTTAAGTTTCGAGTGTTGGTACTTTCTTTCCGCCCAAAATATAACAACTATTTTCATGGAAAATCGTACATACATTGTTTTTCTATGGATTTTGAGTTTTTTTAAACAAATTCCGCGTCTGATTAATTTTTTACAATTTTTCAAATCGTTGAAAGTAATTTTTTCGTTTTCGCAGTTTTAAGTTTCGAGTGTTGGTACTTTCTTTCCGCCCAAAATATGACAACTATTTTAATGGAAAATCGTAAATGGATTTTGAGTTTTTTTAAACAAATTCCGCGTTTGATTAATTTTTTAGAATTTTTCAAATCGTTGAAAGTAATTTTTCGTTTTCGCAGTTTTAAGTTTCGAGTGTTGGTACTTTGCTTCCGCCCAAAATATGACAACTATTTTAATGGAAAATCGTAAATACATTGTTTTTCTATGGATTTTGAGTTTTTTTAAACAAATTCCGCGTTTGATTAATTTTTTACAATTTTTCAAATCGTTCAAAGTAATTTTTAATTTTCCCACTTTGAGTTTCGAATGTTGGTACTTTGTTCCCGCCCTAAATACGACAACTATTTTAATAGAAAATCGTAAATACATTGTTTTTCTATGGATTTTGAGTTTTTTTAAACAAATTCCGCGTTTGATTAATTTTTTACAATTTTTCAAATCGTTGAAAGTAATTTTTCGTTTTCGCAGTTTTAAGTTTCGAGTGTTGGTACTTTCTTTCCGCCCAAAATATGACCACTATTTTAAGGGAAAATCGTAAATACATTGTTTTTCTATGGATTTTGAGTTTTTTTAAACAAATTCCTCGTTTGATTAATTTTTTACAATTTTTCAAATCGTCGTAAGTAATTTTTCGTTTTCGCAGTTTTAAGTTTCGAGTGTTGGTACTTTGCTTCCGCCCAAAATATGACAACTATTTTAATGGAAAATCGTAAATACATTGTTTTTCTATGGATTTTGAGTTTTTTTAAACAAATTCCGCGTTTGATTAATTTTTTACAATTTTTCAAACCGTTGAAAGTAATTTTTCGTTTTCGCAGTTTTAACTTTCGAGTGTTGGTACTTTCTTTCCGCCAAAAATATGACAACGATTTTAATGGAAAATCGTAATTACATTATTTTTCTATGGATTTTGAGTTTTTTTAAACAAATTCCGCGTTTGATTAATTTTTTACAATTTTTCAAACCGTTGAAAGTAATTTTTCGTTTTCGCAGTTTTAACTTTCGAGTGTTGGTACTTTTTTTTCGCCAAAAATATGACAACGATTTTAATGGAAAATCGTAAATACATTATTTTTCTATGGATTTTGAGTTTTTTTAAACAAATTCCGCGTTTGATTAATTTTTTACAATTTTTCAAATCGTTCAAAGTAATTTTTAATTTTCCCACTTTGAGTTTCGAATGTTGGTACTTTGTTCCCGCCCTAAATACGACAACTATTTTAATAGAAAATCGTAAATACATTGTTTTTCTATGGATTTTGAGTTTTTTTAAACAAATTCCTCGTTTGATTAATTTTTTACAATTTTTCAAATCGTCGTAAGTAATTTTTCGTTTTCGCAGTTTTAAGTTTCGAGTGTTGGTACTTTCTTTCCGCCCAAAATATAACAACTATTTTAATGGAAAAACGTAAATACATTGTTTTTCTGCGGATTTTGAGTTTTTGAAACAAATACCTGATGTTTGTGCATAAATAAATTAGTATTTTGTGTTTATTTTCAGGCCCCATTTGATACGAGACGTTTGGTTGTTCCTCCGTTTCCGGTGTTGGTTTTGGAATATTTTTTATTTAATTTATTGTCTGTGGTAATACCAGATTCAGTTTTTTATTTAATTGCAACGGGCACACGATTAGGTAAGTTGTTTATTCGTTAAAAGTTAACAGTGGAAAATTTTGGGTCAAAATTTTTGTTTTGTTTTATTTCATTCCTAAATTAATTATGGTAATTGCGTTTTGAAAAACTTATATTCCTTATAGTTTTTGTGCAAGACTTTGTTTGATACACCATGCAGCGAATGGCCGGTGAAAGTAACACTGCGTTGATGTCACGAGTTAAAGTTGAAAGAAATGTTGTTTCTGCAATTTTGTTGAACGTTTCGCCATAAAGTCTAAAATTGATTTACAGGATACATGGGATACGACTTGATACATTACTATCTGCACCACGGAAGTCCCAGGCAAGAAAGTTTCCTCTACCACATGAAGAGGACGCATTATTATCATCATTTTTCCAACTACGACAAAGGTAGAACGGTGTGGTGTAAATGAATTAGTCCGTCTTCAAGGGGGTTATACCCATATATCAAGTGTACGATGAGATAAAAAAGTCGAAAATAGTTGGCAACACATTTTCTAAAAATAGGGATAATAATTCAATAATATTATGTTGGCTGTCTGGAATTCTCTAGTGCAGTGCATCTTGTTTATTTTGACATCTCGTGGTTTTTTGAGGTTACTTATTTTAAAAAATAGTTTGTGTTGAGATCTGTAGATTTTGTCTGTTTTAAAGACAAGTAACCTCGAAAAAACATAAGATGTCAAAATAAACAAAATACACTAGAGAATTCAAGGCAGCCAATATAATCTTATTTGAATGATTATGGGGATTTTCAGAAAATTTGCTGCCAACTGTTTTCGACTTTCTGATCTCATCGTACACTTGATGCAATTTATTAATCAGTAAATTTTTGTCTTCTAGGTTTTGGAGTGAGTAATCCTCTGTGGGACTACATCCTCGGCACGGTGATTAGATTGCGGAAACTTAAAATGGGAATTAAGTGGTGATGCTGTACACTTCTATTCTAGATGTTTTATATTCGTTTAACCATACTGTATGTTCAAAATAACTATTTTGTGTTCTTTTAACTTGTTATAATGTTTATATAAAAAAATAAAATTTACTGTTTTGTGATGGAAAATTTTCAAATATTCATAACTCACGAAAAAATTGACACATTTTCAAAAAGTATAGTTAATTTTAATGGTAGATATGTTGTGAATGTATTAAAAATTTTGAACGATTTAATCATGCAAGTATTAATTTTTTTTAGATTTTTTTTTATTGAAGTGTTCGGCAAATTAAAACGTTAATTTTCAAAAATTCATAACTCACGGAAAAATTGACACATTTTCAAAAACTATAATTAATTTTAAAGGTAGACATCTTGTGAATGTATTAAAAATTTTGAGCATTTTAATCATGTAAGTATTTATTTTTTTTCGATTTTTTTTTATTGAAGTGTTCGAGAAATTAAAACGTGAATTTTCAAAAATTCATAACTCACGTAAAAATTGACATATTTTCAAAAACTATAGTTAATTTTAAAGGCAGACATCTTGTGAATGTATTCAACATTTTGAACGATTTAATCATGCAAGTATTTATTTTTTTTCGATTTTTGTTTATTGAAGTGTTCGGCAAATTAAAACGTTAATTTTCAAAAATTCATAACTCACAGAAAAATTGACACATTTTCAAAAACTATAGTTAATTTTAAAGGTAGACATCTTGTGAATGTATTAAACATTTTGAATAATTTAATCATGCAAGTGTTTATTTTTTTTCGATTTTTTTTTATTGAAGTGTTCGAGAAATTAAAACGTTAATTTTCAAAAATTCATAACTCACGAAAAAATTGACACATTTTCAAAAACCATAGCTAATTTTAAAGGTAGATATCTCGAGAATGTATTAAACATTTTGAACAATTTAATCATGCAAGTATTTACTTTTTTTCGATTTTTTTTCATCGAAGTGTTCGAGAAATTAAAACGTTAATTTTCAAAAATTCATAACTCACGAAAAAATTGACACATTTTCAAAAACTATAGTTAATTTTAAAGGTAGATATCTTGTGAATGTATTAAACATTTTGAACAATTTAATCATGCAAGTATTTTTTTCTTTATTGAAGTGTTCGACAAATTAAAACGTTAATTTTCAAAAATTCATAACTCACGGAAACATTGACACATTTTCAAAAACTATAGTTAATTTTAAAGGTAGATATCTTGTGAATGTATTAAACATTTTGAACGATTTAATCATGCAAGTATTTATTTTTTTTTCGATTTTTGTTTATTGAAGGGTTCGAGAAATTAAAACGTTAATTTTCAAAAATTCATAACTCACGCGAAAATTGAAACATTTTCAAAAACTATAGTTAATTTTAAAGGTAGATATCTTGTGAATGTATTAAACATTTTGAAGAATTTAATCATGCAAGTATTTATTTTTTTTTCGATTTTTTTTCATCAAACTAAAACGTTAATTTTCAAAAATTCATAACTCACGAAAAAATTGACACATTTTCAAAAACCATAGCTAATTTTAAAGGTAGATATCTCGAGAATGTATTAAACATTTTGAACAATTTAATCATGCAAGTATTTATTTTTTTTCGATTTTTTTTCATCGAAGTGTTCGAGAAATTAAAACGTTAATTTTCAAAAATTCATAACTCACGGGAAAATTGACACATTTTCAAAAACTACAGTTGATTTTAAAGGTAGACATCTTGTGAATGTATTAAAAATTTTGAGCAATTTAATCATGCAAGTATTTATTTTTTTTCGATTTTTGTTTATTGAAGTGTTCGAGAAATTAAAACGTTAATTTTCAAAAATTCATAACTCACGGGAAAATTGACACATTTTCAAAAACTATAGTTAATTTTAAAGCTAGATATCTTGTGAATGTATTAAACATTTTGAAGAATTTAATCATGCAAGTATTTATTTTTTTTTCGATTTTTTTTCATCAAACTAAAACGTTAATTTTCAAAAATTCATAACTCACGAAAAAATTGACACATTTTCAAAAACTATGGTTAATTTTAAAGGTAGACATCTTGTGAATGTATTAAAAATTTTGAGCAATTTAATCATGCAAGTATTTATTTTTTTTCGATTTTTGTTTATTGAAGTGTTCGAGAAATTAAAATGTTAATTTTCAAAAATTCATAACTCACGGGAAAATTGACACATTTTCAAAAACTATAGTTAATTTTAAAGCTAGATATCTTGTGAATGTATTAAACATTTTGAAGAATTTAATCATGCAAGTATTTATTTTTTTTCTATTTTTTTTTTATTGAAGTGTTCGAGAAATTAAAACGTTAATTTTCAAAAATTCATAACTCACGGGAAAATTGACACATTTTCAAAAACTATAGTTGATTTTAAAGGTAGACATCTTGTGAATGTATTAAAAATTTTGAGCAATTTAATCATGCAAGTATTTATTTTTTTTCGATTTTTGTTTATTGAAGTGTTCGAGAAATTAAAACGTTAATTTTCAAAAATTCATAACTCACGGGAAAATTGACACATTTTCAAAAACTATAGTTAATTTTAAAGCTAGATATCTTGTGAATGTATTAAACATTTTGAAGAATTTAATCATGCAAGTATTTATTTTTTTTTCGATTTTTGTTTATTGAAGTGTTCGAGAAATTAAAACGTTAATTTTCAAAAATTCATAACTCACGCGAAAATTGACACATTTTCAAAAACTATAGTTAATTTTAAAGGTAGACATCTTGTGCATGTATTAAAAATTTTGAGCAATTTATTCATGCAAGTATTTATTTTTTTTCGATTTTTGTTTATTGAAGTGTTCGACAAATTAAAACGTTAATTTTTTAAAATTCATAACTCACGTGGAAATTGACACATTTTAAAAAACTATAGTTAATTTTAAAGGTAGACATCTTGTGAATGTATTAAAAATTTTAAACGATTTAATCATGCAAGTATTTATTTTTTTTCGATTTTTTTTTTCATCGGAGTGTTCAACAAATTAAAACGTTAATTTTCAAAAATTCATAACTCACGGAAAAATTGACACATTTTCAAAAACTATAGTTAATTTTAAAGGTATACATCTTGTGAATGTATTAAACATTTTGAACGATTTAATCATGCAAGTATTTATTTTTTTTCGATTTTTGTTTATTGAAGTGTTCGACAAATTAAAATGTTAATTTTCAAAAATTCATAACTCACGCGAAAATTGACACATTTTCAAAAACTATAGTTAATTTTAAAGGTAGACATCTTGTGAATGTATTAAAAATTTTGAAGAATTTAACTATGTAGGTATTTATTTTTTTTCGATTTTTGTTTGTCGAAGTGTTCGACACAATTTTCAAAAATTCATAACTCACGGAAAAATTGACACATTTTCAAAAACTATAGTTAATTTTAAAGGTATACATCTTGTGAATATATTAAACATTTTGAACGATTTAATCATGCAAGTATTTATTTTTTTTCGATTTTTGTTTATTGAAGTGTTCGACAAATTAAAATGTTAATTTTCAAAAATTCATAACTCACGCGAAAATTGACACATTTTCAAAAACTATAGTTAATTTTAAAGGTAGACATCTTGTGAATGTATTAAAAATTTTGAAGAATTTAACTATGTAGGTATTTATTTTTTTTCGATTTTTGTTTGTCGAAGTGTTCGACACAATTTTCAAAAATTCATAACTCACGGAAAAATTGACACATTTTCAAAAACTATAGTTAATCTTAAAGGTAGACATCTTGTGAATGTATTAAAAATTTTGAGCAATTTAATCATGTAAGTATTTATTTTTTTTCGATTTTTTTTTATTGAAGTGTCCGAGAAATTAAAACGTTAATTTACAAAAATTCATAACTCACGGAAAAATTGACACATTTTCAAAAACTATAGTTAATCTTAAAGGTAGACATCTTGTGAATGTATTAAAAATTTTGAGCAATTTAATCATGCAAGTATTTTTTTTTTCGATTTTTTTTTTAATGAAGTGTTCGAGAAATGAAAACGTTAATTTTCAAAAATTCATAACTCACGGAAAAATTGACACATTTTCATAAACTATAGTTAATTTTAAAGGTAGATATCTTGTGAATGTATTAAAAATTTTGAGCAATTTAATCATGTAAGTATTTATTTTTTTTCGATTTTTTGTTTATTGAAGTGTACGAGAAATGAAAACGTTAATTTTCAAAAATTCATAACTCTCGGAAAAATTGACACATATTCAAAAAGTATAGTTAATTTTAATGGTAGATATGTTGTGAATGTATTAAAAATTTTGAGCAATTTAATCATGCAAGTATTTATTTTTTTTCGATTTTTTTTTTATTGAAGTGTTCGAGAAATTGAAACGTTAATTTTCAAAAATTCATAACTCACGCGTAAATTGACACATTTTCAAACTATAGTTAATTTTAAAGGTGGATATCTTGTGAATGTATTAAACATTTTGAACAATTTAATCATGCAAGTATTTTTTTCTTTATTGAAGTGTTCGACAAATTAAAACGTTAATTTTCAAAAATTCATAACTCACGGAAAAATTGACACATTTTCAAAAACTATAGTTAATCTTAAAGGTAGACATCTTGTGAATGTATTAAAAATTTTGAGCAATTTAATCATGCAAGTATTTTTTTTTTCGATTTTTTTTTAATGAAGTGTTCGAGAAATGAAAACGTTAATTTTCAAAAATTCATAACTCACGGAAAAATTGACACATTTTCAAAAACTATAGTTAATTTTAAAGGTAGACATCTTGTGAATGTATTAAACATTTTGAAGAATTTAATCATGCAAGTATTTATTTTTTTCGATTTTCTTTTCATTGAAGTTTTTGACAAATTAAAACGTTGATTTTCAAAAACTCATAACTCACGGTAAAATTGACACATTTTCAAAAAGTATAGTTAATTTTAAAGGAAGATATCTTGTGAATGTATTAAACATTTTGAACAATTTAATCATGCAAGTATTTAATTTTTTTCGATTTTTTTTTATTGAAGTGTTCGACAAATTAAAATGTTAATTCTCAAAAATTCATAACTCACGGAAAAATTGACAGATTTTCAAAAATTTTAATCGAGGGTCGCTCAGATTTAGTTAAAATAGGAGATTCCAATTAAAAACACAAAAAACTTAAAATCAATTTAATGTTTTTTTATACAAAAAGTAATACAAAATAATCAATACTCATGATGTCTCCATTTTCTTCAGCTGTTCTCTTGCCTCCGTCAAAATTCTATTCTTCCAAACTTCGTAATCTTCAATTTGCTTTTCTTCTTGACAATTTTTTAGAGGCGATCGTGCGGTCCTTTCATCTGAAAACCATGAATTGCAAGGAACATAATTTATACCGTTTTGAAGAAAGCGAAGCAGCATAAATTATGTCTTTTGAACGAATGTAACCAATCAGCGTTGAAGAAGAACAGATCAGCCTTTCGTTGTTGATTATGAGCCTTTATTTCTGTCAAATTCCGAATTGTTCAAAAAATCATAAGCGGATCTTTCAAGCATTACAACATACAACAGTTCATTTCGAGCATCTATTTCCGTCCAAATTGTTCCAAAAAAGTATAATCGAATATTCAAGTATAAGTGGATAAACTCGTGCATCCTTGAAAGATTTAAAATCTTTCAAGGATGCACGAGTTTGCAACATTCAACGTTCACTCCTTAGAGCAGTTACGGATTAAATACGAACCTTTACTGGCAGACTGTTCCAGATAAGTGTGTAATTCGCTCTTTCCCGCAACTTTATTGCCATGTTTTTTGTTCGGAGCGAGACCTATTTTGCTTGAGAATTTAACAAACTCCGCCTCTAATTCCTTCCACTGGGACGGTTTCAGTCGGCTTAAGGCTACGAACTGCGGCTTAGGCACTTTAAAATTCATCAACCTGAAATTATTTGTATTTTTTTTTCAACTCGATAAAAAATATAACCTCAAAAAAAAAAGTCATTTCAAATTATACAATGTTTTTTTTTTAAATTATTTAAACTGCTTCTATTTAAAATCCTTGAGATTTTATACATAACGTTCTAGTAGAATTTAAGCGTCTTTAAACTACATACTTGCACGCCGTATACACCGAAACCGCTACGTACTGCGGATGATCAAAATCGTCTCCCATTCCTTGGGACTTGTAGGCTTCGAAGATTTTCTCCGCCAGTTCCTTGGCGACTGTGCAGCTGCACTGCACGCAAACCTCCTTCACGCTCAAGGGTTTGTCCAGTTCGAGCACTTTCTCGATTATGTTCAGATTGTTTTGATAAACGGCTTTCTTGACGCCGGCTAATTTTATCCCCGTTTCCTTAAAACACAATCACCGATTCGAAAACGACTTTAGTTATCAACGCACCGCAACACTGGAGAAATTTTTGACCTAATAGGAACCAAAAAAAAGTTCCCATTATTTCACGTATACAAGAAAAGGGAGAAGCAGGACCTTGTACGCACCAGCGCAGGTTATTTTTATTATTTAAAAAAATTAAATAAATTTTCCATTTAAAATTATATTTTTCAAAAATTATAATTAGCGTGCCTTGGAAAAAAAGTGACGAATGTCGTTCGTTGTAAGGTTATGTCAAACATGAATAATAAGGACCCAATAAGTAACAACTCAACGTAGAATAGAATAAATAAGTAGTGCAAGTATAAATTCACCTGCGATTTAGATGTTCTGTGATTATTGTAAACACTAAGTAGAACGTCGAACTCTGCAAATCCACGAAATTGTCGATCCACTCTCTTCGGCTTTTTAAAGGCTCCATATTTTTTGTTTTGTTTTTTGGCATAGGTTTGACCATTCAGCCACTAACGATGATAAATTTCCATCTAACCTTCTAAATTTAGTATTCACCGCTCTGGAAACCGTAGATGATAAATCCGTGCCGCAGCTCTTCGATTTCTATTATACAGAAAATAAATTTGCAACATGTCTGTTAATTCGTTATTGTTCACGATTATGTCTGAAACACACACTAATAACAAATGGCTGACATTACTTATACAATAAACGACATTTGTCGATTCGAATTTTTTTCAAGGCACACTACATTTATTACCAAAAAAAATCACGTGAACAAGATTTATTATTATCTTTTTCTAGCATAAATATTAACTTAAAACCAACATAACGGGCATAATTGGATTCAGAAAAACAATGTCTAATATTGTAAAATTAGAAAAGTATATGCAGCCATTTAAAAATTTAAAGCTGACCATCATTTGGCAATGAAGTTGATTTTGAAAAAATATATAATTACCGTCATTTTATAGTATTTAAATAGCCGTTGACTTTATTTTTTAGTTCATTAAAATCGGTCAATAAATAACAGAGTTGGACGTTTTTTATCGAACATGTTCACATTTGATTCTTGCTGCAGTTAGGGTGACATTTTTTTTTGATAGTAAAAAGTACAAGAAATGCTAGTATCACCTTATCGAATCCAATTCCCAAAACCGACGATGCCAGATCCAAACAGAAAACCGCCCGGGCGTAATCATTCACATTTATCGACACTTTTGTTTGTAGTACTCGCAGGAATTCTTCAGCCTTTCTAAAATGGAAAATGTAATACGTGTATGCAATTTAAAATAAATAATTATTTCTCTCGCGATTTCGACAGTTGAGAAATCGACTTTCTCTCCCGTTTGTGAAAAACACATTAAATTAATACAAGAAAACGAAATGTAGCCTGAAAATATGAATATTCAACCTGTTCGTTAATATTTTGCTTGCAGATTAACGAACAGGTTGAATATTCATATTTTCAGGCTACATTTCGTTTTCTTGTATTTATCTAATGCTTTCTGCAACAAGTAAAGTTGTTTCTAATTTGTACATTAAATTAAGGTTAACATTGCATGTTTTACTACTTACTTGTAAACTGCAGGTTCATCGCCAAGTCCCAGGCGCTCCGCCGTCGATGATAAAACCTTATTTTCGTTCCCTTTGTGAGACATTGTTGAAAATAAATATATTCGAAATTATGTGAGGTTAACAGATCGAATTGTTTGACACCGGAAATTAATTGGCTACAGGCAATTGTGTGAACGAGTTTGTATGTTGGGTTGCATAGCATGTTTACCTGTGTACGGTCACCTATTATTACGTATAGGTAAAGGAAGAAAGGGAATGTGGAGGACGTTCCGGCGTTCCTCCACATTCCCTTTCTTCCTTTACCTATACGTAATAATAGGTGACCGTACACAGGTAAACGTGCTATGCAACCCAACATACAAACTCGTTCACACAGTTGCCTTTTTTCAGATACGGAACGCGTTTGTATTTGTTAATATTTTGTATAGTAAGAATACAAAATAAAAAAAAGCTTACAAGGAAAACAATAGTTTGCTTAAAATAAGATGACTTTCAGCAAGCTGCTTGTGGAAAGTCGCGGACTATTTTTTTGCTCTCATTATGCGTTTCCTTACTTCTTTGCTCTCACCATGCGTTCCCTTACTTCTTATTTTACCAATACACCACTGAGGATGCTTATGTAGTAATGAGAGCAATATGACAAGGACCGTGTACTGTATGAGTATAGGATGCTTATGTAGTAATGAGAGCAATACGACAATAATAATAAATAACCCGACTGTGTGCTTGCTTCCTTCGCCCGTGTGTCGATTCCGATCAACGACCAATAAGAAAGAAATGTGGCGTCTATTAGGTTACAAATTTGAAATATAAAGTTAGTTCAGTATTTATTTATATTAATAAATCGCCGTAAATAGATTGAATCCAGAAAGCGTTTAATAAAAACACACAATTATTAATTCATTTGATTTAAAAGTTCATACGTCTGCTGTTCGGTGTCGCCCTCTATATATTTTGAGTGTAACTACTAGTCGTCGCCAAAATATAAAGTTAGTTCAGTATTATTTTATAATAATAAATCGCCGTAAATAGATTGAATCTAGAAAGCGTTATACGTATTGGTTTAATAAAATAGACGCACAATTATTATTTAATTTGATTTAAAAGTTCATACGTCTGCTGTTCGGTGTCGCCCTCTATGTACTTTTAGTGTAACTACGTGGTCCGCGCGAGTCGCCGCCATCTTGTATTGTGAACAAGCGTGGTTTTTCAAAACCGAATGAAAATCCGCGAAAGTTTAGTAATGTGATATTGTTACGAATTCGGTCGGTTTCCGTGATAAACAGTGCGGGTCGTCGGGTGTCGGGAAAGGTGTACGTAATGTTATTTCGCCGCGCGTCGGCCATTAGAAGCCGCCCGGAAGTTTGTGTGGTGTTTTCGCTTGATTTGATTGAGAGTTGCCTTCGAATTTTCCGTGTTAAAACGCCCGCGAACAGTTTAATTAACACCGCGTCAGTTCTCCCCGAGTTCCGTGCGAGCCCCTAACTTTTCCACGAGAGAAAATCGGGCCGAGCAACGGTCGCGAATTTGCTCGCCGCGACCGGCTCCTGTTGGCGCGGCAATTGTTTAAACGCCGTCGACCGACGGTTTTATTTAAAACGAAAGACTTTCCTCCTGATGTTCCCTGTGGAAGATGTCCGTATCAGTAACGGTTTTAACGACCAGCGCAAGTTTTCTACGTGCACCGTGCGTTTGCCGAACTTTCCCACGCAATCCAACCCGCAATCTGCCGCCATCGGAGAGGATTTGGAGGTTATGTTCGAATGTAAGTTTTATTTGAATTTAATCATCGCATTTCTAATAACAATCATAACATTTACTCGGATTTACAATACATGTATGTGTTCACGGACATAATGTCTTTACATTTTTAATCGTAAAGCAGCGGCGCAGTGACGGTTCGCGGGATTTTTTCTGGTAACAAGGGTGGCAATACAGATAGGTAGGGTCAGTTGCAGAGACGGTTGGCTGGGTGACCGCACCTATCTGTATTACCATCTCTTATTTTGCGGGTTTTTTTTCAGGTACGGCCGAGGAACAAGAGGTGGTAATACAGATAGGTAGGGTCAGTTACAGAGACGGCTGGCTGTGTGACCGCACCTATCTGTATTATCGCCTCTTGTTTCTCGGCCGTGACAAAAAAAAACCCGCGAACCGTCACCGCAGCGGCGGCTCGTGGATGTTTGGCGAGGAGGCTGCGGAAGAAAATTTGACTAAACAGCGGCAAAATATTTGCTTCCTCTGTGCGAGTAAGTAATGCAGCATGAGCGGCATCTCTGTCTTAGCCTCCTCTACGGAAATCCACGAGCCGCCACCGTCGTAAAGAAATGTATCGAACAGTTTTACTCGCAATAATTATACGGCCCGTCAGATTTACATTTTAATTACATATCACTTGCGACTTGCGAAATCATGATAATTATGATTATAAATGATTACACCACACACACCGACAAAATGCGGACGTCATAATGTGTATTATAAATGTCAATTTTTGTTTTAATTGTACGAAATGTTTACAAAGCCACCTGCGATATGTTGATGGAATTTTAATATACAGGGTTTCAATAAAAGACCATGGCCGGATTATTAAATGCCAATTTTTGTTTTAATTGTACGAAATCTTAACAAAGCCACCCGATAGAATTTTTATATACAGGGTTTTAATAAAAGACCATGGCCGGATTATCCATAAGGCAATATAGGCAGTTGACTAGGGGGGCGCCGGCGCACCGTGATCGATTCCCAATCCAACCGAGCAAAAGTTGATTTTGAAAATGTTTCTAACATTTCGCAGACCCTAACCATTAAACAGACTTCGCGTGGGATCGCTACCATTCGTTTCAGTGACCCCTTTTGCTCATAAATGCCCTTCAAAGTCTGCCTGGGATAGGGACCTCCCACCACCCTTGGTTTTCACTTTAACTTAACCCAGAAACGCTCTGTATTGTTGACTTTTCAAACTTTTAGTGATTTGACGATGAAACGAAGAAATTTCTTCAATCAACACGAGTTTTGTAGGTTAAGTTCAAGTGGAAAAATTTTCTTCGTCAAATCATTGGAGTTTTAAAAGTTGCAAAGCCAACAATAAAGAGGGTCGCCGGGTTAAGTTAAAGTGGAAATGGAGGGTGGTGGGTGGGCCTTATCCTATCCTCCAATTCTCGGAACACAAACGAGTGTTTTACAATTGTTAATTAATTGATAAGAGAAGAATAAAAATTGCTGTGACAAAATAATTTATTTATAGAAACTCTGGGATGTGTTTAACGAGTTGGAGAGTGGGATAGGGCCCACCCACGCTCCTTCATTTCCACATTAACTTAACCCAGCTACCCTTTTTATTGTTGACTTTGCAACTCCAATGTTTTGACGAAGAAATTTCTTTAATCAAACAGTCTTTTCTTGGTTAGGTTAAAGTGGAAACTCGGGGCGGCGGGTGGGCCCTATCCTACCCTCCAATCCCTGGAACACAAACGCGGGTTTCACAATTGTTAATTAATTGACAAGAGAAGTATCAAATGGTTCATCGTTGCTTCGACAAAAGAATTTGTTTGTAGAAACTTTGGGGCGTCTTTAATGGATTGGAAAGTAGGATAGAGCCCACCCACCACCCTTCATTTCCACTTTAACTTAACCCAGCGACCCTCTTTGTTGTTGGCTTTGCAACTTTACAACTCCAATGTTTTGACGAAGAAATTTCTTTAACCAAACAGTATTTTTTGGTTAGGTTTAAGTGGAAACTCGGGGCGGTGGGTGGGCCCTATCCTACCCTCCAATCCTTGGAACACAAACGAGGGTTTTACAATTGTTAAATAATTGATAAGAGAGGTATCAAATAGTTCATCGTTGCTTCGACAAAAGAATTTGTTTGTAGAAACTTTGGGTCATGTTTAATGGATTGGAAAGTAGGATAGAGCCCACCCACCACCCTTTATTTCCACTTTAACTTAACCCAGCGACCCTCTTTGTTGTTGGCTTCGCAACTTTGCAACTCCAATGTTTTGACGAAGAAATTTCTTTAACCAAACAGTGTTTTCTCAGTTGGGTTAAAGTGGAAACTCGGGGCGGTGGGTGGGCCCTATCCTACCTCTCCAATCTTTGGAACACAAACGAAGGTTTTACAATTGTTAATTAATTGATAAGAGAAGAATCAAATGGTTCATCGTTGCTTCGACAAAAGAATTTGTTTGTAGCAACTTTGGGGCGTGTTTAATGCATTGGAAAGTAGGATAGAGCCCACCCACCGGCCTTTACTTTCACTTTAACTAAACCAGCGACCCTCTTTATTGTTGTTCGCTTTGCAACTTTGCAACTCCAATGTTTCGACGAAGAAATTTCTTTAACCAAACAGTGTTTTCTTGGTTAGGTTAAAGTGGAAACTCGGGGCGGTGGGTGGGCCCTATCCTACCCTCCAATCCCTGGAACACAAACGAGGGTTTTACAATTGTTAATTAATTGAAAAGAGAAGTATCAAATGGTTCATCGTTGCTTTGACAAAAGAATTTGTTTGTAGCAACTTGGGGGCGTGTTTAATGCATTGGAAAGTAGGATAGAGCCCACCCACCACCCTTCATTTCCACTTTAACTTAACCCAGCGATCCTCTTTGTTGTTGGTTTTGCAACTTTGCAACTCCAATGTTTTGACGAAGAAATTTCTTTAACCAAACAGTGTTTTCTCGGTTGGGTTAAAGTGGAAACTCGGGGCGGTGGGTGGGCCCTATCCTACCATCCAACTTTTGGAACACAAACGAGGGTTTTACAATTGTTAATTAATTGATAAGAGAAGTATCAAATGGTTCATCGTTGCTTCAACAAAAAAAATTGTTTGTAGAAACTTGGGGGCGTGTTTAATGGATTGGAAAGTAGGATAGAGCCCACCCACCACCCTTCATTTCTACTTTAACTTAACCCAGCGACCCTCTTTGTTGTTGGCTTTGCAACTTCAATGTTTTGACGAAATAAATTTTTTTGACCAAACAGCGTTTTCTTGGTTAGGTTAAAGTGGAAACTTGGGGCGGTGGGTGGGCCCTATCCTACCCTCTAATCCTCGGAACACAAACGAGGGTTTGCAATTGTTAATTAATTGATAAGAGAAGTATCAAATGGTTCATCGTTGCTTCGACAAAAGAATTTGTTTGTAGAAACTTGGGGGCGTGTTTAATGCATTGGAAAGTAGGATGGAGGCCACCCACCACCCGTCATTTCCACTTTAACTTAACCCAGCGTCTCTACAATTATCACACTTTTTCCAAAATTTACTTTCAGTTCACGTGACATTTCTCGAAAATTTAGGAATAAAGTATTAATGGTTTTCACAGAAACTTAATTTTGCGTTCATTATGCGTGAATTTAGAAAGTTTCTAGTCGATGGCATTTGTTTTTATATATTTTTTTAGAGTCTCTAAAATTATCACACTTTTTCCAAAATTAATTTTCAGTTCACGTGTCATTTCTCTAAAATTGAGGAATGAAGTGTTAATAGTTTTCACAAAAATGTAATTTGGCATTCATTCTTAGCAAATTTGACAAGTTTCATGTCGATGGCAATTGTTTTTAATTTTTTTTTTCAAGTCACTAAAATTATTACAATTTTCAGAACTTCACGCTCTATTCTCTTGGATTTAACTTTAAATTTAAAGCAAAAGTGTTTTTAATTTTGACAAAATTTTAATTCGGCATTCATTACTAGTAAATTTGGAAAGTTTCAAGTCGACGCCATTGGTTTTTATATTTATATAAATTAAATTATGACAATTTTGCAAATTAATCCAAAATTGGTTATGGGATATAAGTAGCACCTTACAGAATCAATTTTGAATGAATTCTGAGTAATTCTGAAAAGTTTCAAGTCGATGTCAATTGTTTTTATATATTTTTTTCAAGTCAACAAAAATTATTGCAATTTTCAAAATGTTTGCAAATTAATCCAAAATTGGTTATGGGATATACGTAGCACCTTACAGAATCAATTTTGAATGAATTCTGAGTAATTTTGGAAAGTTTCAAGTCGATGGCAATTGTTTTTATATTTTTTTCAAGTCATCAAAAATTATTACATTTTTCAAAACTTTACGCTCTATCATCTTGGAATTATTTTTGAAATTTGAGTATTTTTAATTTTCATAAAATATTAATTCTTCATTCATTACTAGTAAACTTTGAAAGTTTCAAGTCGATGTCATTTGTGTTTATGTTTTTTTTTCAAGTCATCAAAAATTATTACAATTTTCAAAACTTTACGCAAAAACGTGGCAAAAAAAGCGAAAGTGTTTTTGAATTTGAAAAATTTCAATTCGTCATTCATTGCTAGTAAATTTGGAAAGTTTCGAGTCGACGTCATTTGTTTTTATATTCTTTTTTCGAGTCACAAAAAATTATTACAATTTTCACAATTTTACAAATTATTCCAAAATTGGTTATAGGATATACGATATACGTAGCAGCTTACAGAATCAATTTTGAATGAATTCTGAGTAATTCTAAAAAGTTTCAAGTCGATGGCAATTGTTTTTATATATTTTTTTCAAGTCAACAAAAATTATTGCAATTTTCAAAATGTTTGCAAATTAATCCAAAATTGGTTATGGGATATACGATATACGTAGCAGCGTACAGAATCAATTTTGAATGAATTCCGAGTAATTCTGGAAACCTTCAAGTCGATGGCAATTGTTTTTATAAATTTTTTTCAAGTCATCAAAAATTATTGCAATTTTCAAAATTTTGCAAATTATTCCAAAATTGGTTATGGGATATACGTAGCATCTTACAGAATCCATTTTGAATGAATTCTGAGTAATTCTGAAAAGTTTCAAGTCGATGGCAATTGTTTTTATATATTTTTTTCAAGTCAACAAAAATTATTGCAATTTTCAAAATGTTTGCAAATTAATCCAAAATTGGTTATGGGATATACGATATACGTAGCAGCTTACAGAATCAATTTTGAATGAATTCCGAGTAATTCTGGAAACCTTCAAGTCGATGGCAATTGTTTTTATATATTTTTTTCAAGTCATCAAAAATTATTGCAATTTTCAAAATTTTGCAAATTATTCCAAAATTGGTTATAGGATATACGTAGCATCTTCCAGAATCCATTTTGAATGAATTCTGAGTAATTCTGAAAAGTTTCAAGTCGATGGCAATTGTTTTTATATATTTTTTTCAAGTCAACAAAAATTATTACAATTTTCACAACTTTACGTTCTGTCATCCTGGAATTAATGTTAAATTTAAGGCAAAAGTATTCTTAATTTTCACAAAATATTAATTCCTCGTTTATTACTAGTAAATTTGAAAAGTTTTAAGTCGATGGCAATTGTTTTTATATTTTTTTTCGAGTCACCAAAAATGATCACAATTTTAAAAACTTTACGCTCTATCATCTTGGAATTAATCCTAAATTTTGGGCGAAAGTACTTTAATTTCCATAAAATATTAATTTATCATTCATTACTAGTCAATTTTTAAAGTTTCAGGTGTACGTCATTTGTTTTTGTTTTGTTTTTCGAATCACAAAAAAATATTACAATTTCCACAGTTTTGCAAATGATTCCAAAAACTGGTAATGGGATATGTGAAACAATTTACAGAGTCAATTTTGAATTAATTCTGAGTAATTTTGGAAAGTTTCAAGTCGATGGCAATTGTTTTTACATTTTTTTCGAGTCACCAAAAATTATTGTGATTTTCACAATTTTGAAAATTATTCCAAAATCTTGTAATGGTATATTTGTAGCAATTTGCAGAATTAATTTTGATTGAATTCAAACAACAAAGAGGGTTCTTTGTTGTTGGCTTCGCAACTTTGCAACTCCAATGTTTTGACGAAGAAATTTCTTTAACCAAACAGTGTTTTCTTGGTTAGGTTAAAGTGGAAATTCAGGGCGGTGGGTGGGCCCATATCCTATCCTCCAGTTCTTGGTACACAAGCGAGGGTTTTACAATTGTTAATTAATTGATAAGAGAAGAATCAAATGGTTTATCGTTACTTCGACAAAAGAATTTGTTTGTAAAACCTCTGGGGTGTGTTAAACGGGTTGTAGGATAGGATAGGGCCCACCCACCACCTGTTAAACGGGTTGTAGGATAGGATAGGGCCCACCCACCACCTTTCCTTTCCACTATTGACTTAACTCAGAAACCCTCTTTATGGTTGGTTTTGCAGCTTTTGAAACTTCAGTGATTTGATTGAGAAGTTTCTTTAATCAAAGGTTTTTTGTTTGGTTAGGTTTAAGAGGGGGGTGGGTGGTTCCTATCCCATTCTCCAAGGCCGGTGGGTGGGCTCTATCCCATAGTTCAATCCTGAAAGGGAGCCAATGTAAAACATTTGCGGTGAACGCGAAAACAAATGCAGTTATTAACAAAATGCCACGCTTACCCAAAATCACAATTTTGTTTTTATAATTCATACATTTGTCGCAATTATAACGTCGAGATGAATAAAATATGTGCTCGAGGCACTGACATTGACTGGTCAATGTTCTTTGGCTGTTGGACTTGATCCACGAGTTATTAAATTGATGTTTTACAGTAATTGACGTGACGTACATAAACTGGCCAACAAGTCTCATCAATTATTAAAATATAATTATCGTTTATTGGACAATATCTATGATAATTGTTATTAATTTCATCGATCGGTTTCTTCCACTGGATAAATCAGGTGTGGTTATTCACAAATTACATAACAGTGACAATAAATATTAAATAAGTGTAATCGATCAGGGATCATATTTAAAAAAAGTTGGTTACTCTGATTTAACAGACACACAGAGATACAGAGACAGACAGAAACATAGACACACAGACACAGACACACAGACACACAGACACACAGCCATACAGCCATACAGACACACAGACACACAGACACACATACACACAGACACACAGACAGACAGAAACATAGACACACAGACACAGACACACAGCCACACAGCCATACAGACACACAGACACACAGACACACAGACACACAGACACACAGACACACAGACACACAGACACACAGACACACAGCCACACAGCCATACAGACACACAGACACACAGACACACAGACACACAGACACACAGACACACAGACACACAGACACACAGACACACAGACACACAGACACACAGACACACAGACACACAGACACACAGACACACAGACACACACACACATACACATTTCGAATTCGAAAATAATCGAGAAAACAAAATGTTGTAAAAATTCTGCACAATTTTAAATAAGTATACATTTTATTATGTATTAATAAAGAGGATGGATGCGACCGTCCTTTTCATAACGAGATATAAATGATATCTCCCACCAGAGGCTCGTGAGAGTGCGTGGGATAATTTCCCGCTGCGTTCGGCTTATGAGATGAAAGGGAAACGTGGCAGCCGATTCGTCGGCCTTAATCTGTTTGAGAGGGAGATGAGAGCCAGTAGAATGGATGCTGGCTTTTGAAACCGGTTACGCCTAGTTCTCGAAAATCGTCCAATGGGATGCCGGTAACGTTTCTCTTTCTTTCGGGCCCGCTTTCAAATAATTCATCGCAGTATCTAGTGACCTTGAGTAATTATTTAACGAAATATGTAAACAGCTCTAAATTAAACCTGCAAATATTACTGCTAAGAACTATTGAAATATTAAGCTTAAACTCTTAGCAAGATTTAATTTTTTAGAGTAACGAACAGATTGAATATTTATACATTCAGGCGATTTCTTCATTGAATTTATTTGAAATGTTATTCGAAAGTTTGAATTTTTGTTATCCACGTGATGATTCCAATCTATCGATGGAAGAATTTTCAAAATCCAATCGTTCGATCGAAAGCTATCATAAAAAATCCGAAAAACCATTGAAAATCAAATTTTCATTTTCCTCCTTATCTGCGAGTGTTTGATAAATCCGATATATTGGTGGAGGAATTTTCAAAATCCGATCGTAAAAAATCCGTAAAACAATTGAACTTGCAAAAATAATTTTTACAAATTTTGTCACCAATTTAAAAAAAAAATCGAAAACAATCAAAAATCTTATTTCAGTTTTCACCAATCTCCATATATTTTCAACGATCGACAAAGAAACTATAAGATAGATCTGTTCTTATAAATTAATTAACAGTCGTGAAACTCCGCTTTACGTTTTAAGAACTGGAGGGTGGGATATTGCCCACCCGCCACCCTTTGTTTTTATTTAAATCTAACCAAGAAACGCTGCTTGATTAAAGAAATATCTCAGTCGTATGATAAGAGATTTAAAAGTTTCAAAAGCACCAAAAAAACTACTTTGGAGCACTTTAAGCAAACAGCGTTTTTAGGTTAAGTTTAAAGCAAAAACAAAAGGCGGTAGGTCCTATCCCACCTTTCAATCCTTAAAACATTGAGCAGAGTTTCTGTAAATTAATTGGCAAGAACAGAATCTAACGGTTTTTTGTTGCTTCGACAAGTAATTTTATTTATTGAAACTCTTGAGTTTCTAGGTTAAGTTTAAGTGAAAACAGAGGGCGGTGGGCGGGCACTATCCCACCCTCCAATTCTTAAAACGTAAAGCAGAGTTTCACGAGTGTAAATTAATTTACAAGAACAGATCTTACAGTTTTTTGTCGCGTCGACAAACTTTTTTTTTATAGAAACTCTGGGGTGTGTTTGAAGGATTGGAGGGTGGGATAGGGCCCACCCGCCACCCTCCGTTTCCAATTTATTCTAACCAACAAAGTTATTTCTTGAACGAAAGTAATTGCTCCGTTAATTCCACGGTGATTTTGACAGATGCTTCAAATTTTGATAGATCATCCTCAAGGAACTAAATTTTGCAATTCTCAAAAGAAAATTATCGGAACAACGCGGTAGCGAAAATGGCTGCACTGGAAATGGAAAATTTTGATGAACAAAAATGAACTTTCTTGAATGATTGCTCTGGGAATTCCACAGTGATTTTGACAGATGCTTGAAATTTTAACAGATCATCCTCAAGGAACTAAATTTTGCAATTCTCAAAAGAAAATTATCGGAACAACGCGGTAGCGAAAATGGCTGCACTGGAAATGGAAAATTTTGATGAACAAAAATGAACTTTCTTGAATGATTGCTCTGGGAATTCCACAGTGATTTTGACAGATGCTTGAAATTTTGACAGATCATCCTCAAGCAACTAAATTTTGCAATTCTCAAAAGAAATTTACCGAAACAACGCAGTAGCGAAAATGGCTGCACTGGAAATGGAAAATTTTGGTGAACAAAAATGAACTTTCTTGAATGATTGCTCTGGGAATTCCACAGTGATTTTGACAGATGCTTGAAATTTTAACAGATCATCCTCAAGTAACTAAATTTTGCAATTCTTAAAAGAAATTTACCGAAACAACGCAGTAGCGAAAATGGCTGCACTGGAAATGGAAAATTTTGATGAACAAAAATGAACTTTCTTGAATGATTGCTCTGGGAATTCCACAGTGATTTTGACAGATGCTTGAAATTTTGACAGATCATCCTCAAGCAACTAAATTTTGCAATTCTCAAAAGAAATTTACCGAAACAACGCGGTAGCGAAAATGGCTTCACTGGAAATGGAAAATTTTGGTGAACAAAAATGAACTTTCTTGAGTGATTGCTCTGGGAATTCCACTGTGATTTTGACAGATGCTTGAAATTTTGACAGATCATCCTCAAGTAACTAAACTTTGCCATTCTCAAAAGAAAATTATCAGGACAACGCAGTAGCGAAAGAATGTTACACTTTTAATGTCAATGGCAATGTATGAGGATACTTCAAACAGTAGCTATAAAGGTGTACATCTTATAATTAAGAGTAATAACTTCACAAGTTGTTAACTCTAATTTATTCATCTGTTAGAGGATGTGGGCCAACTTAGATTCGCAAGGGCGAAATTACAATATTAAGCCTAAATCGTCGGTCCTTTATCCGATTTCACGATCTGGCCATGAAGAATTATTCCGCACTATTTACCAGCGAAAAATTCCCCAATTAAAATAAACCTTGTTAATGAAGAAGAAGAAGAGGATGCCGAGTGTGTAGATTGCTGAGACGGAGACGACGTGCTTCCGGTCGCAGGGGCGCGAGATGAGCTCGAAGAACGAGATCCGCGATGGTCGAGTACGCCCGGTAATTAACTCCCATATATTTAATCGAGGGATAAGCAATTATGACTTTTTTTTTAATGCAAACCGACAACACTGGGGATTTAAATGGGAAAAAGGTGAATCTACATAACCACCGGAGTCTGAAGAGAGCGCCCGGTGCGATGCGTCTAGGTCATTGAGATCTTTCACGGGCTATAAAGTCCGTTTTAATGCAGAGGAGTGATCGTTAAATGTTTTTTTTTTCTTTTTCGGGGAATTGAAGGTATCACAGTTCATTTCACTTCGGAAAATTTTTTTAGCCTGGATCCACAAGTGGAATGGTTGGATCGTCGCTTCCATCATGCCTTGTCACATTTCAGGCCCTTAAGGGCTCAAGAAATCGAATGTATTTTTGTAAACACAAACTCTTTCAAATAGTTTGTTATATAAATATCTGTAAGTATGTCTGCCTTTTGGTTTTTATTATTAACAAAGTTGGCAACATTTCACTTTAAACAGATAAACTGTAGAACCAATGAAGTTACAACGGTTAAATTTGGCATGTAGCTAACCAATACATATATCTACGCAATGAAGTAATTTGAAGACAAAATCATCATTAATAAAGAAACGATGGACAAATTAAATGATAAATATTATTCATTTCTTATCTGATTTCTTCATAGTTTCTTTATTAATTATTATTTCGCCTTTAAATTACTTCATAGCGTAGATATTTGTATTGGTTAGTTACATGTCAAATTTAACCGTTGTAACTTCATTGGTTCTGTAGTTTATCTGTTTAAAGTGAAAAGTTATTTAGTGATATTTATAGATGTACAAGTAAAGATTTCTACGAACCATAGAAAATGATGAATTATCATCTATCGGAAGAACCAGAGTACGGTGAAACAATTGCAACAATTTCTAACAGTATTGCCATCTTCTGTGAAACAAGGGCGTTTCCAGCCAACTAGTATAGGGGGGGTAATTAAAAAAAAAGATAAATAAACTGGTGCTTCCGCTCTCATACACCACACCTGTTCCGTGAAATCTCCCTATCCTTTTCCAACGTTTTAAAGCGTTGAAAAAATTTACCGGTTATATTATTTGTTTGGAATATGGAATACCGGTAATTTTTAACAATAAAAATTGATAAGCGAAAAATTCTTAGGGGGGTAATTACCCGATTATCCCCCCTTTGATACCGCTACTGCAAAATATACCAAAAATTAAAAAAAAATAAAAATAGTGGACCAAGGAAACAAACATTTGAACAGACAAATAAAAATAAATAAAGAAAAATTTAGGGATTAACAAAAAATTTACAATGTTGTTCAAAAAGTCGAAAATTTAGACAAAACATGGAAAATTCGGACCTAAACATAATAAATGCAGACTAAACGAAAAACCAAAAATGGGAGCCAAAAAACCGAAAAACTTTAACAATAAAATCGAAAAGAAAAATTTAGGTCAAAAGATTTTAAAAAATAATAAATATTTATAATGTTGGCCAGAAAGTCGAAAATTTAAACAGTATATCGAAAACTAGGGCCTGAAGATAATAATTGCAGACTAAAAAATCGAAAATTTCAACAAACAAAACTCGAAAATACCGAAAAAAATAAAAAGAAATTCGCATATAAATCAATCATTCAGGTTATAGATATTTTAACCAAAATTAACTCAAAATTTTGGAACTAGAATTAAAAAATCGGCCCGAAAAATCAAAAATGCGGACAAAAAAATCAAAATTTTTAACAATTAAATCGAAAATTTATGCCACAATAAAGAATATTTAGATAAATACAAGAAAACGAAATGTAGCCTGAATATATAAATATTCAACCTGTTCGTAACTCTGCAAGCAAAAAATTAAGTCTTACTAAGACTATAAATAAATAACTTATTGAAACAACTACTTCCCTGGCTAATGCCACGCCGGATATTAAATTATACAAAAGAAATTTGCGTGTTATTACTAGTACTACTAGATAATAACATTGGTTTAAGATTTAAGATTTAGGTCAACAGATCAAAACTTTAGACCAAAAATAATCGAAAATACAGGTCAAAAATCTAAAAATTTGGGCCAAAAAGTCGAAAATTTAAAAAATTTAATCGCAAAAGGTCTAAATAAGGGATATTTAGGCTAAAAGTTAAAATATTTTGACCAAAAATATCGAATATACAGGTCAAAAATTTAAAAACAAAAAATTCGTCAGGAGAAATAAAAAATGCGGACCAAATAGTCAAACATTTTAACAATGAAATCGAAAATTTAGGTAAAAATAATGAATATTTAGACCAAATTATCAAAAATTTAGCCAAAAAACAAATCGGGAATACAGGCTTAATAATAAAAAATGCAGAATATTCTAAGAAAAGGGTTTAAATTAGTCTCAAAAATCATTCTATTGTTCAAAATCATTTTCCATTTTTTTTTTAATAGGAAAATATTTTTCTTTAATTTTCGCTTTAATTAGCTTTAAAAGTTGAGACAAGGCACTTTTCTACTAAATGAAATCAGTGGCGGCTCGTGGAACATGTTGATGGTAGAGCCACTTATACAATATCCGTCCTCCTTTTTTGAAGAAACAAAGAACCATTTATCTTGCCAGAAAAATCGAATATTTTGGCCAAAAAATAAAAAATTTGGAACAAAACAGCCGAAGATCTAAATTATCGGCCAAAAAATCAAAAACCTGGTTTAAAAATAAAAATGCACAACAAAAAATTGAAAATACAAGCAAAAGAAAAATAATTTGTCATTTTTAGCCCCAAAATAACTCTTTTTAGCTTAAAATAAGTTCCAAAGAGAAATTTGAAAATAATAGCAAAAATAAAAATCGATAGCCCTTTCACAGCCAACGGAAAGCGGATTTCAAGTTTTTAACATAATGTATTTAGATGTTATTTCTGTGAATAAAGATGTTTGTATATATAAAAATAAAAAATAAATTCGCAAGAAAATCTAAAATATGGGACAAAAAATTTAAAATTCGTACCCTAAAATCAAAGCTGTGGACTGAGAAATCAAAAATGTTAACAATCGAATCGAAAATTTAAGTCAAAATAAATAAAATTTCGGCCAAAAGATCAAAAATTGAAACAAAATATAGGCCAAAAAAGTAAAAACCTAAAAAGGTGAAAATTTAGACTAAACAAAAATTCGGGCGTAAAGATAAAAAATGCAGACAAAAAATACAAAATTTCTACAAACCAATCTATTTTTTTCGTCAAAATAAAGAATATTTAGACCAAAAAATAAAAAAAAATCTAGAATATAGCCTAAAACGGTGAAAATTTAAACAAAACATCGAAAACGAGCGTAAAGATAAAAATTGCAGACAAAAAAAATCGAATATTTCTACAAACCAATCGAATATTTTGGTCAAAATAAAGAAAAATAAAAAAAAGTTGGAAATGCAGAAATCTCAAATATGGGCAAAGGAATCAAGAATCCTGATCTAAAAATAAAAAAGCAGACCAAAAAATCGAAAGGTAGAAGCAAAATAATTTGCGACCAAAAATAAGTTTCTGACCAGAAATTCGAAAATATTAGCAAAAAATTAAAAAATCACGAAATAAAATCAATAATCCAAGTTAAATAATGTAAAATATATTATATTATTTGTTTGGAATATGGAATACCGGTAATTTTTAACAATAAAAATTGAAAAGCGAAAAATTCTTAGGGGGGGGGGGGGGTAATTACCCGATTACCCCCCCTTTGAAACCGCCACTGCTGTGAAACTACTTTCAGTGAATCTATCACGATTTCGATTTTAACAGTACAAGCACACAGATCGTGCGCCTTCTTGGGCGCGATTGTTATCCTCGCGCGGACACCTGAACATTTCATTGTGTCGTCCGTGAAATCTGTATAGAAAAGCACCGATATCTATACGTGCCCACTTGGCATTCAATTGGCGGCGCGCGATGGTGAGAGATGTTTTTGGCACATCTCCAAACTGAAAGGCCGGATAGGAATGTAACGGAGAGTATATAAAATGTCTCTCTAAGGAGTTCACCGTTCCTTGCATGCTAATGCAGTCCTCAATAGTCTCTCTCTAATAATTCAGAACACCGGACGCTTCGTGCGTCCATCCGCGCGGCCGTCTTCATAACCCGAAGAAGAAATCGACTTAAATATTTTCACACTTTGTAGGGCACAGTGCGCTCTTGTTCTTATGCAAATGGGCCAATGCGACGTGTTTTTAAACTTCGAAATGAAGGATTGACGAAACGAAAATTGCAATTGGCGATTTGAAAAAATTGTAAAATGTTAATTGACCAAAGAATTTCCTTCAAAAGCTCTAGATCTTTAAAGAAACAATGCATTTATGATTTTCCATTAGAACAATCGTCATATCATAGGTGGAAATAAAACAGCAACGCTCCGAACTTGAATTGGCGATTTGAAAAAATTGTGAAATGTTACTTAACCTAAGAATTTTCAAGATTTAAACAAAAAACAATCAACGAAACAATCGCGCAACAATTATGTTAAATTATCGAGCGAGATGAACAGTCGGTTCGCCCGGGCGATGAATAAAGAAAAATCTTGATGATGGGTCATCGCGTGGCGTGAGTCACCCTTGTGTGAATCAGAAGCGCGCACACACACACGCGAACGGCAACAACAAACCAGTTACCTGTTCGACGGTATCGGCGGTATCCACCCCCGCACGACAAATATAGACCGCAATTCGCATCACTAAAACCAATTTGCCTTCCGCGCTGAATAATACCACGCCGCCGCATCTATAATTACAGTCGGTGAAATTAACTTTCTTCATCATATCGTACGCGAAACGAAATCTTTTCACGGATCGCCGACGATTGTAAATGTCAAATATGTCAACACGAAAAAAATTTTTTTTTTTAATTTGGGCGGCTTGGTGGTGTAGTCGGTGAGGGCGCGAACGTCTTCCCTCCGGATCCAAAGTCGAGTGGGTTCGATTCCCCGCACGGCCGGAACTTTTTTATGATCGAGAAATATCCGCTCGTGTTTTTTTTACTTTAATTATTCTTTTATTCATTCAATTTCATATACCGGGTGTCTCGCTGAAGCGTCGAAGTAACTTTTTAGCCTTAAATATTTAAAATATGATTCATAAAAAAGTTGTTGATAATTAACGACTCTATAATCGGAAAATATTTTTATGTATACAGGGTGCCCCACAAATATTTTTTTTTAATGGAACGCTAGGTATTTTTTTAATAATAATTAAACTGCAATAACTTTTATCGTGCTAAATTTAACCGTTTCTGAGTTATTCCGCTGTTTAGGACAAAAACAAGCTATATTTGAACGATCACAGATCGAAGCGTTCTTTGACGAAAAACAAAATAATGTTATTTTTATGATGGAAAAAAATTATCGTTACTTTTTTTTTTTAAACGGAACTCCCACTATACTTTAAAAGAACAAATTGGGATTAACCTTACTTGTTGCAGAAAGCATTAGATAAATACAATAAAACGAAATGTAGCCTGAATATATTAATTTAACTTTAAAAGAAATTTAGAAGTCCTTTCTCTTGCCTTTCCAAAAATACCCAGTTTGCTAGGTTTATAAATAATAATAATAATACCTTTCAAAGTATTGATAGTCGGCGCTGACAATATTCTTGATATAATTTTCAATTGTTGGTTTATTGACGAGTTAATACCATAAAACACCCCAAAAAAATCGTCCAATAATAATAATAATACCTTTCAAAGTATTGATAGTTGGCGCTCACAATATTCACGATATAATTTTCAATTGTTGGTTTATTGACGAGTTAATACCATAAAACACCCAAAAGAAAAACCGTCCAATCACGATTAATTTAATTAATTAAAACGATACAGTCGTAATTTAATTTATGTGCGAACCGTTTTTGAAATCTAACGCCTTCACGTCATAACAATCCGCCCCCCCCCCCCGCCATTCTTTGCTTTTTTTTGTTTTAATTGGAGTGCATCACCTGCTCTCCCGATTCTCCAAGGCAGGCTGCTTGCTCGTCACGGTAGGCGACTTTATGTTTTTTTTTCTTTTTTTTTTTTTATGTCGGGATAACCGAGCTGTCCTTTTAAATTATCAAATTTGCATAATTATACGCGTGTAAATTACTTTAGGGAAATTACTTACTGAATTACTGGGCGCACGCACATTTCGCTTTTCCGCCCACATTCGGATGAGCGCTTTTGCGTAATAATAATTGTGTTGAAAAAAAAATGTAATACCGTCCATCCTGGTGAGCGTTCAAAATAAACAAAACAGTTTGTTACTTCATTTTTTTTCTTGCATCTGTTGAACGGTTGAAGATAATTAATTCTTTCAGATTCAAATTCTAGAGCTTGTAAGGAAGCTGGATCGATAATAAAAAAAATTGAAGTTTCAATTGTTTTTTGCATATAGGCTATTATCTCTCCAACGGTTGAAGATAATTCATTCATTCTTTCAGATTCAAATTCTAGAGCTTGTAAGGAAGCTGGATCAATAATAATTTTTTTTTGAGTTTCAATTGTTTTTTGCATATAGGCTATTATCTCTTGAACGGTTTAAGATAATAAATTCATTCTTTCAGATTCAAATTTTAGAGCTTGTAAGGAAGTTGGATCAATAATAAAAAAAAATCAAGTTTCAATTGTTTTTTGCATATAGGCTTTTATCTCTTGAACGGTTGAAGATAATTATTTCATTCTTTCAGATTCAAATTCTAGAGCTTCTAAGAAAGCTGGATCAATAATAAAAAAAAATGAAGTTTCAATTGTTTTTTGCATATAGGCTATTATCTCTTGAACGGTTGAAGATAATAAATTTATTCTTTCATATTCAAATTCTAGAGCTTGTAACGAAGCTGGATCGGTAATAAAAAAAATGGAGTTTCAATTGTCTTTTGCATATAGGCTATTATCTCTTCAATGGTTGAAGATAATTAATTCATTCTTTCAGATTAAAATTCTAGAGCTTGTTAGAAATAAAATAATAATAAAAAAATTTGAAGTTTCAATTGTTTTTTGCATATAGGCTTTTATCTCTTCAACGGTTGAAGATAATTAATTCATTCTTTTAGATTCAGATTTTAGAGCTTGTTTGACAGCTGGATCAATAATAAAAAAAAATGAGGTTTCAATTGTTTTTTGCATATAGGCTTTTATCTCTTGAATGGTTGAAGATAATTAATTCATACTTTCAGATTCAAATTCTAGAGCTTGTTAGACAGCTGGATCAATAATAAAAAAATTTGAAGTTACAATTGTTTTTTGCATATAGGCTTTTATCTCTTCAACGGTTGAAGATAATTAATCCATTCTTTCAGATTCAAATTCTAAAGCTTGTAAGGAAGCTGAATCAATAATAAAAAAAATTGAAGTTTCAATTGTTTTTTGCATATAGGCTTCTATCTCTTGAACGGTTAAACATAATTAATTCATTCCTTCAGATTCAATTTCTAGAGCTTGTAAGGAAGCTGTATCGATAATAAAAAAAATTGAAGTTTCAATTGTTTTTTGCATATAGGCTTTTATCTTTGGAACCGTTAAACATAATAAATTCATTCTTTCGTATTCAAATTCTAGAGCTTGTAAGGAAGCTGTATCGATAATAAAAAAATTTGAAGTTTCAATTGTTTTTTGCACATAGGCTATTATCTCTTGAACGGTTGAAGATAATTAATTAATTCTTTCAGATTCAAATTTTAAAGCGTGTAAGGAAGCTGGATCGATAATTAAAAAAAAATGGAGTTTCAATTGTTTTTTGCATATAGGCTATTATCTCTTCAATCGATGAAGATAATTAGTTCATTCTTTCAGATTAAAATTCTAGAGCTTGTAAGAAAGCTGGATCAATAATAAAAAAAAAATGAAGTTTCAATTGTTTCTTGCATATAGGCTATTATCTCTTGAACGCTTGAAGATAATTAATTCATTCTTTCAGATTTAAATTCTAGAGCTTATTAGACAGCTGGATCAATAATTTAAAAAAATTGAAGTTTCAATTGTTTTTTGCATATAGGCTTTTATGTCTTCAGCGGTTGAAGATAATTAATTCATTCTTTCAGATTCAAATTCTAGAGCTTGTAAGAAAGCTGGATTAATAATAAAAAAAAATTGAAGTTTCAATTGTTTCTTGCATATAGGCTATTATCTCTTGAACGGTTGAAGATAATTAACTCATTCTTTCAGATTTAAATTCTAGAGCTTGTTAGACAGCTGGATCAATAATATAACAATTTGAAGTTTCAATTGTTTTTTGCATATCTTGCTTGTATCTCTTCAACGGTTGAAGATAATTAATTAATTCTTTCAGATTTAAATTCTAGAGCTTGTAAGGAAGCTGGATCAATAATACAATTTTTTAGAGTTTCAATTGTTTCTTGCATATAGGCTATTATCTTTTGAACGGTTGAAGATAATAAATTATTTTTTGCAGATTCAAATTTTTTTTTTCAATTGTTTTTTGCATATAGGCTTGTATCTCTTCAACGGTTAACGATAATTATTTCATTCTTTCAGATTCAAATTCTAGAGCTTGTAAGGAAGCTAGACCAATAATAAGAAAATTTGAAGTTTCAATTATTTTTTGCATATAGGCTTTTATCTCTAGAACGGTTGAAGATAATGAATTCATTCTTTCAGATTCAAATTTTAGAGCTTGTAAGGAAGCTGGATCGATAATAAAAAAAAATTGGAGTTTCAATTGTTTCTTGCATATAGGCTATTATCTCTTGAATGGTTGATGGTAAATAAATAATTCATTCAGAATCAAATTTTGGAGCTCGCGGAGAAGCTGAATCGATAATAAAATTATTTGACTTTTCAATTGCTTTTCGACATATGGATGCATATATCGTAGTAGGTGGAAGAAAACTGTAAAACTTTTACAGATTCGGCATCTGTAGTTCAAGTTCCGAAAGTTGAGATAAAAAAGTGGATATTGTTTCAATTGTTTTTTTTGCATACAAGTCGATTTACTTAAATCAGATGGAGATAATTGTAAAACTCTAACAGATTTTGATTCTGCAGTTGATAATTTTGAAAATTATAAAAGAAAACAAGATGTTGCCTCAATTGTTCTGTTACGTATGAATTCGTGCACATTTAGATTCTGCAATTCAGTAAAATAAAACATTTTGTTGCTACAATTTTTTTTTTGTATACCGGGTGTGGCACTTAAGATGCCTCGGGCAATAGCTCCTTTACGATAAAAGCTATCGAAAAAAATCTAAGAATAAAGTGGTGCATAGTTACCGTCGCTATATTTCAAAAATATTTCTAATCATCAGTGGCGTGCCGTACTCCAGTGGCGTACCAAACTTATGTTTTTTTAAATGGAATGCCCTATTTTTTATTGCAGATTTGGAAAGTGCTCGACGAGTACTTATTTTTTTATCTAACATGTTATACCCTTCACTTTAGCGGTTTCGCTGTTATAACCCTTTCTTTCAAAATTGCGCCCCATTTTTGAGATTTTTTTGTAGAGAAACTAATTGACGCCGGCGCCTAAATTTTGAATTGAGGTACAGGTTAAGACCTCGTGTACCTTCACATAATTTTTTTTCGGGTAATTTATGGAAAAAAAATATTTTTTTATTGATCTTCGCATGTTGTCATTTTTTCCGAAAATTTCAAATGGCACCCCCCTAAAAAAATTACGGCGTTGTACAGCCAAAACTCTAAATTTTTCATTGGTGTAAAAAAATTACACATTGCATAACAAAATTTTCTCCGAAATTTTGTTATGCAATGTGTAATTTTTTTTTACACCAATGAAAAATTTAGAGTTTTGGCTGTACAACGCCGTAATTTTTTTAGGGGGGTGCCATTTGAAATTTTCGGAAAAAATGACAACATGCGAAGATCAATAAAAAAATATTTTTTTTCCATAAATTACCCGAAAAAAAATTATGTGAAGGTACACGAGGTCTTAACCTGTACCTCAATTCAAAATTTAGGCGCCGGCGTCAATTAGTTTCTCTACAAAAAAATCTCAAAAATGGGGCGCAATTTTGAAAGAAAGGGTTATAACAGCGAAACCGCTAAAGTGAAGGGTATAACATGTTAGATAAAAAAATAAGTACTCGTCGAGCACTTTCCAAATCTGCAATAAAAAATAGGGCATTCCATTTAAAAAAACATAAGTTTGGTACGCCACTGGAGTACGGCACGCCACTGATGATTAGAAATATTTTTGAAATATAGCGACGGTAACTATGCACCACTTTGTTCTTAGATTTTTTTCGATAGCTTTTATCGTAAAGGAGCTATGATCCGAGGCGTCTTAAGTGCCACACCCTGTATAGGCTATTATCTTTTGAACGGTTGAAAATAAATCAATAATTCTTTCAGATTAAAATTTTAGAGCTCGCGAAAAAGCCGAATCAATAATAAAATTATTGGACGTTTCAATTGTTTTTTTGCTTATAGGCTGTTATCTCTTAAATGGCAAAAGATGTTTAAATAATTGTTTCGGATTCAGATTCTAGAGCTTGGGAAGAAGCCGGATCAATAATAAAATTTTTTGGAGTTTCAATTGTTTTTCGACATATAGGTAGATATGTCGTAATAAATGGGGAAAAAATGTAAAACTTTTACAGATTCTGCATCTACAGTTTATGATTTGGAAGTTGAGATAAGGAAACGGGATATTGTTTCAATTGTTTTTCGGCATATAGGCTATTATATCTTGAACGGTTGAAGATAATTGATTTATTCTTTCGGATTTAAATTTTAGGGTTCGTAAATAAGCCGAATCGATGGTAAAATTACTTGATGTTTCAATTGTTTTTTTTGCATATAGGCTGTTATCTCTTAAATGGCAAAAGATATTTAAATATTTTTTTCGGATTGAAATTCTAGAGGTCGCAAAGAAGTCGAGTCGATGATAAAATTGCTTGATGTTTCAATTGTTTTTTTGTGTTCTTTCACACTTACATGTTTCAATTGTCATTGAACGCTTGGTGAAACATAACTTGTCTTTTTATTGTCAATAATTTCAATGTTTATATTTATTTATTTACAAACGGTAAAAACATAAAAATAGCATTGTCAAGTTCATGTGACTTAATACTAAATAAATAATATTCTTTGGTGATGATCGTGAGACCGAACACAGAATATCTGTGTAATCTTTTAAACAAAATAAAATAATATAGAAACGCTTATCAGTAACTATAGTATAAACCTCACCGAAATTATGTAAATCGTCAACACTTCCGTTTCGAAAAAATTTCCCATGGTTCATTAAGCATTATTAAAAACCTAACCCCGAACCGTGCATCCTCTTAACCTCCTTAAAGGAAACAATATAGTATCAACACGAATGATGATAATCGTTTCGGTACACTTGCAAATGAATTTTATCGCCGGGGACGTGGACATCCTGTAAGGTCATCCAGACATAACTTATTATAATGCGGATCGTTAGTTATACGGAGAGAGTTTATCTCCGGATCTTAAACGGTTAGTTCTTTTCGCCATCCATTCATTAGAGGCAATAGAGACGAAATTATGCTTATTAAGGCCGATAAAGTGCAATAAACGTGGAATAGAATTATCGTTCGAATTCCACGGGTGGGTCTGTTTAACATATTTTTTTTTTTTTTTTTGGAAGGGAGGAAAAGTTTTTAAAACGTCAATGTTTATCATCTCCATCAACCGCGATGGGATATAATCACCAGAATTGATCTTTTAAGTCGTTAATTCTTTTACATTGTTTAAGGCAAAAATATGATTTTTCATGATGAGCAAAAACTGTTTCATTATGAATATTGATTGCCCGACCACCACCCCGAGTGTATTCACCTGGTGTAATTAGAGACAATGGAACAACATTTCGGGAAAATCGAATTAACGATCGCGACAAACAAAAATAATTCGTCTGCGGTTCCTTTGAAGCCGTTGCACGGCATTGGATTTAAGAGGAAGAGCTTTCGTCGCCGCTGTGTCTTTCTTGTCTGATTAATTTCGCGGAATATTAATCGCCGTATCTTTATGGTTTATCACCGGTTGTTTGTAAATGAGTTATTGTATTATGGCCGGTGAGCTGACCGCCAGAAGTGTGCGTGGATATGGGAGAGGTCCGAGCAGATACTTGCACGTCTTCCACATACACACACACATGCATACATACACGGTGGACACATTGGTCACATTGGACGTGGATGTCTACATTTAGCCACAGACACACACACACACATACACACACACAGTCCGGTCGATCTCTCCTGGGCCTCTGCATATTGATCAGGCGTACTTACTCGGGTCACCGTCACCGCATCGTCAGCACACCTATAAATTATGTCTCGTAAAACTTCACGTTTAAATTTAGGCACAGGTCCACCTGATCACGAACCAGGAAATTTTCGTATTTAATAAGAATTTATGTTGGACTTCTTCAGCAACTGCAAAGAATAGTAATTTATCCTCTTGCAATCTTGTAAAACGAATTCCTTAGTCTCCTAGACAAATCTGAATGAATGCAGCAATTTTGCCATCTCGGAGCGCGATTAACTTCCCATGAAATGATCGTCGTGCCTCGTCTATAGACGTCTGCAAAACGTGGGCAGTTGTCCCATCTTGCTAAAACCAAATTCTCGCTCGGGGTATCCGTCCGCGACGAGGAATTCGTGGATCGTAAAAACATAACGTGCTGCATTCACCTCCGTGGTTTGTTCATTCTTCTCGCCCTCATCACCCGGAAATTAAAAGATAACTGTAACATTATTGAGGGGCCGCGGTGGCCTAGTGAGTAGAGATCCTGCTTGCGGGCCTCGTGGTCGTGGGTTCGAATCCCATCAGCGCGGTCACTTTTTCGGAACGGGTCCATGGATGTTTAGTGTATGTCCCTTTCATCAGGGTGCCGAACTTCCGGCCGACACATTTATATTAATTCAAATTCTGTCCATCCCCACTGCATATTACGAAGTTTGCCGAACAGGATTCTTCAGAAAGAGGAGGTCCGATTTTTTTAGCATTGTGAGCTTGAACAGTTTGCCTTTAGACAGGAAACAAAACAATTCGACAGTCCGAATTACAACGGATTTAAAAAATGTGTCTTTCAGATTCTACATGACATGAGTTTGGTTAGGTATAACATATTCGCTAAATTTACCATATTATGATGATAATAATACTTACAATTACCGCTTATGTTTTCTTAAAATATTAATAAACTTATTACATCTCGGAACGATTAATGATACTTTAGCTATTTCAATTAAAAAACTACAAACTACAAATTATGTTGCAATTATAAAACATTTTAACAATTACTAACATTATGTTACTATTGGAAAAAAATCACAAGTTTGTACACACCTGATCGGAACTCGATTGCTTCGTGAATAAAAAAAAATATTTTATGAAGAATACATGAGAATAGTTATAATTGTGTTATTTATGTTTAAAAACACAGGTTTGCAAAACAAGGTAAATAGGGGTGATTTGATGAGAAAGGAATTATACAGTTGACCTTTTTAATGTGGCTCAACAAACAATCAGTGACAGGTTACACCTCTCACACTAAAATATTTAGTATAAATTCAATATTTATTTTTTTGTAATTCACTTGATAATGACGGTAACACTTCGAAACTGGAGTAGTGTAATATTTGTTTAGATTTATAACTGTCTTCTCACGTTAAATATTTTTTTTACAATAATCGATAATAATAATAAGGATGCGTAATCCCATCCTCTTCATTAATTACAGTATGTTTAAATAAATCAAGACTTTTCTATATTTTAGAATAATGTAATGTGGTGTAATATTTTTAATAAAATTTCACATATTAGAACGTAGTATTTACTCTCTTACACTCTTTGTTTATGAATGTTTTTCATCAACATCTAATTTTTACAAAATATTTCAGGTTTTTATCTATAATAATGAAATTATCTGTAGTAATACTCTTAATACTTAGGAATTGACAGTTATATTACAATTATTGTTGCAGTGACAATGGGTATTAGTTTGGCAAGTAAAAAAATCCGGAGAACAAAAAAAACTGGAGAATTTTTCTGCCAAACTAATACGATTTGTTAATACTACAATTTGAGAGACTGTCAATTAACAAAGACGAAGAGTATTCGATCAGATAACTTTCTTGTTCCTTTTTGAAATGAAAAGTGCTCTTTTTATCATTATAATATATTGAGGAAAAAAAATGAAACACTTTAAATTCGTGAAATTGGGCGTTTTTCGCCCAAAAACGTGTTTTTATTTGTCCGTGGGTTGAAGGGTTTAAAAAGGGATCATTCCAATCTGAGTTTACTGCCTTAAAGTAGTGCCAAAATGGGTTTTTTTTCCTGAAAGAATCATTAAATTTGGTTGAAAAGTCACTGAGTTATGTGCGAAAAAACTCAAAATGCACTTTTTTTTAAATACCCATAACTTGGTGCCAAGTCGTCGTAGGAACTTCGTTCTTTGAGTCCTGCAAAGGGAATTAATCAAATTTTAATGCCTTTATGGTGGATTGAGTCGACAAAAATTTTTCAACTCCGTAGACATCGTCAAAGTTGGACATGGTTTCCAGAAAAAACTTTTTTTTTTCAGGGGCGCTAGAGGGGGCGGTAGGAGTTACGCTTAATGTAGCGTGCATGACTTTAAAGAAGACACTTCAAAGTTTTTCGTCCTTAAAGATTCATCAAAATCGATTGAAAATACGCCGAGTTATGGCGGTTTGAAAATGGTCAAAATTTCGCGAATTTCAAATGTTTCATTTTTTTTCCTCCAGTGTATTATTGTTAATGTAAATTTGGTGTAACGTTTTTGATTTCATAATTATAGACAAAAACTACAAACAGTTTTATATATATTTTTTTATATAAAAAAGTTTTTGAGAAACATTTATATAATTAAAAGATATCTATTTTTTGTTGTCTTCAAGGTAAATACCCACTTCCGGTGTACAAATTTTTACCAAAAGCATTAAAAAATTTAACGAAATTAAATGCATATTGTTACTGAACTCCGCGTCAAATCAAACAAAGTTTGTTGATTTGACTGTTCTTTCTAAAGTGAAATGACCGGATCTGAACTTTCACGGACGATTTTTTCCGCAATTCTCATTATATATTTAATTGTTGCAATTTTTTATCGGACGAGTAACTTTATTTATACGGCTTCCATTAGTCGAACAAGACGAATATTACGAATTTCAAAGTCAAATAGATTGAGACTTGAATCATTTGTTATTAGAAATAAATAAATTATGAATTAGATTAAATATTATTTGCCACAATTTAAATTTTTTTAAATATATTGGAATTGTTTAATTAATTTAAGTGGAATAAAAATTGGCTATCGAATGTAATGGTTTTTGTCAGATTTAGCGTGGAATATCACACACGAAAATTCACTATTGCACACTATTACACATGTAATCAAATTATGAAGCACATTTTTCTGAAACACATCATGTAAAAAACCGAAAGTTCGACAATGGTTTGTTTAACGGCGTATTCCTCATGAGTATTTCTGATGTTAACTCCGAAGGGTTCAAAACGAGTCTGGCCGCATGGATAAACGAAGTTCCGAAAAGTTGTGGGTGGAGCTTATCGCATCTTCGGGAAAAAATCATTCCCCGCACACTTGAGGGGGTGAAATACAGTTTGTCGGCCGAAAGTGGCAGACCCCTTTCATCATTGCAAATGGTTATTATACAAATTATAATAATAATATAATAATAAATTGTCTTTATTACTGCTCTTTCACTTAACCTACGAATTTACTAAACTAAAACTAAAACTAAATTAAATTACATTAAATGTACATTTAGGTTAGGTGTAGTATCATTATTTTATTGCAACTTTTTTTGTAATCATTATCGGTTGTGGTCATGGGCGGCCGCAGGTGGGGGCAAGGGGGGGCAACTACCCCCTCCTGGAAAATGTATTTATTAAAGTAAAGAAACATTTTATGTACTAAACTTGTCGGTAAATGTATACTTTAACAATCGCATCAAAATTAAAATTTATAACAAAAAGTGCGTTCCACGTTACGTTCGATGAATCCGAAAAAAGTTGAGGCACAACGACGAGCGGGCACGGTTCCACCCGACGCGTATATAATACAGTGCGATCGAATCAAAGTTAGTCAAAGTTGGCCATGAGCCAAAATTCCTAAACTTATTGACAAGTGTCAAGCTGGCGTATATTGATATTTTCAAAGAACTAAGAAAAGACATTCGGCGGCTTTTTGTTCGTGACCTGCTTTGACTAACTTTTTATTCGATCTCGCTGTATTATTACTGTACATTTTGGTAGAAATTAACAATTTTTGACGGTTGTAAATTGTTATTTTTGACAGTTGAAAATTTCTTGTTTTACTGCCAACGTGCCATTTGTGATGATAGAAATGTGCGATTTTTGACAGTTGACAATTTTTCAGCAGTTGAAATTTTCTTTTTTCTTTTAATATAAAAAATGCCATTTTTATTGTAAATATCCACAATTTTTGGACGCTACTAATTTCTTTATTTACTGTTGAATCGTACCGTTTGTGGTGGCAGAAATGCAGAATTTTTGACAATTTGTAATTGTTACTTTTTACCATTGGAAATTTCCCTTTTTTTAATACTGAAAAATGCCGATAGTGATAGTAGAAATACTCAAATTTTGACAATTTTTGGCATTTGGAATTTTTCTTTTTATTGTTGAAATGAAACCGTTTTCAGTAACGAGCAATTTTTGACAGTCATCAATAGTTATTTTTGGCAATTGAAGTTTCCTTTTTACTGCCAGCGTGCTATTTGTGATGGTAGATATATGCGATTTTTGACAATACGAAATTGTCATTTTTGACGGTTGTTTATTCGAAATTTCTGTATGAAAGTTTATCTCGTCTTCTTCAGAGAACGTATAAGTGAGGTTCCACTGTAATTACCATAATCTCTGTTTTTTTACTTTCTCCGTTACGAAGTATGAGAAAGTATTGTGATCGTGATTTTTTTTTCAAAATTTTGTTTACGGAAATATCCGTTTTGAGGTCCCTTCTCGAATTTTTACTTTCTCCGTTACGAAGTACGAGAAAGTATTGTGATCGTGATTTTTTTTTCAAAAATTTTTTTTACGGAAATATCCGTTTTGGGGTCCCTAGATGCCATTTCAACAATTTCTGGAAAAAATTTTTTTGTGTCTGTGTGTGTGTGTGTGTGTGTGTGTGTGTCTGTGTGTGTGTGTGTGTGTCTGTGCGCGCTGTATCTCAAAAACTAATAGACCACTTGATATGAAACTTTGAACATAAGTTTTATTTAATAATCCGGAGAACTGAAAAGCTTTTGGTAAAATTTCGTACACCGGAAGTGGGTGTTTACCTTAACTGTTTTTTGTTTTTTGCCAATATTTTCTTAAATATGAAAAATATCACAAAAACATTTATACAAATATTGAAGACAATATAGAAATGCGAATATTTTGTTTGAAAACATTTTTCATAAAATCATTGATATTCGGGAAAAAAATTTATTAATTTTTTTTTCATTTTTGGTATACAATTATGGAATGCTAATAGTTACAGCAAATTTATGTTAATAATAATTGTAGAGAATACCAAAATGAATAATTTATGAAGAATAAGTTTATTTCGAAATCTCTTTAGTTTTTGAGTAAACTGAGTTTTTGAATTTGAAGTACATTTTTCGATCTTTCATAATTTTGACGTTTTAAACGTCAGTTTTATCCGAGTCTACGAAACGTTCGATGCACACTTAAAATATGATTTAAATTGAAAATAAACCATGGAAGCGTAAATATAAATAATACCATCAAATCGGAGAAAGTAACATGATGGCCACATCACCATTTTTTTTTGTGTCTGTGTGTTTGTTTGTATGTGTGTCTGTCTGGCAATTGATATGAAACTTTGAACATCCATCTTATTTGATAATCTGAAGAACTGAAAAGCTTTTGGTAAAATTTCGTGCACCGGAAGTGGGCGTTTACCTTAACTGTTTTTTGTTTTTTGCCAATATTTTCTTAAATATGAAAAATATCACAAAAACATGTAAACAAACTTTCATAAAATCATTTTTATTCGAGAAAAAAAATTATTATAATTTTTTTTAATTTTTGGTGTATAATTATAAAACGCTAATAGTTACAGCAAATTTATGTTAATAAAAATTGTAGAGAATGCTCAAATGAACAACTTATAAAGAATAAGTTTTTTTCGAAATCCCTTTAGTTTTTGAGTAAACTGAGTTTTTGAATTTGAAATATGATTCATAATTTTGACGTTTTCAACGTCAGTTTCATCTGAGTTTACACAACGCTCGATGTACATTTAAAATATGATTTCAATTGAAAATAAACCATGAAAACGTAAATATAAATGATACCATCAAGTCGGAGAAAGTAACGTGATGGCCACATCACCATTTTTTATTCGATCTCGCTGTATTATTACTGTACATTTTAGTAGAAATTAACAATTTTTGATGGTTGTAAATTGTTATTTTTGGCAGTTGAAAATTTCTTGTTTTACTGCCAACGTGCCATTTGTGGTGATAGAAATGTGCGATTTTTGACAGTGGTCATTTTTAGCAATTGAAATTGACTTCTTTTTTTAATATCAAAAAATGCCATTTTTGATTTAAAAATCAACAATTTTCGGATGATACTAATTTCTTTATTTACTGTTGATTCGTACCGTTTGTGGTGGCGGAAATGCAGAATTGTTGACAATTTGTAATTGTTACTTTTGACCATTGGAAATGTCTCTTTTTTAATATTGAAAAATGCGTAATTGTTACTTTTGACCATTGGAAATTTTCCTTTTTTAATATTAAAAAATGCTGATAGTGATAGTAGAAATGCTCAAATTTTGACAGTTAAAAAAATTTGATTTTTAACTGTATAAAAATAAATTTTCTATTTATTGTTGAAATGAAACAGTTTTCAGTAATGAGCAATTATTGAAAGTCATCAATAGTTATTTTTGGCAATTGAAATTTCCTTTTTACTGCCAACGTGCCATTTATGATGGTAGATATGTGCCATTTTTGAAAATTCAAAATTGTTATTTTTGACGGTTATTTATTCGAAATTTCTGTATGACTGTTTTGACACCCCCCCCCTGGAAAAATTTCTACGGACGCCCATGGTTGCGGCAGAATTCCCTAGTTGGCTACATCAATTCCCAAAAATCATCCGCGCTTCCTCAACCCGAATTCCTGCCAACTATTCTTCCTTAAAAAAGATTTTTGCAATTGAAACGTCAAAATCAAGCGAATTTTACGTTCTTTAAAAAAGCAACAGTAATTTTTATGAACGTGTTGAAATTGAAGTTTTCTTCGTTGTGAGCGTTATTTATGAAAATCCAAATTTTACAAACGTGCAACGTGCAACGAATCCTCCGACGGATTTTTACAAGCGAGACGTTTTTTGAAAGTGTTGAAACATGTAATTTAAGGTTATATTAATTTTATATTTAAATTTATTTAGGTTATATTTATTTATATTTAACGTTTCTTAGTGATATAATTAATTTAATGGAAATATTGATTTCACAAAATTGTAATGGCTGCTGGCAAAATTAATAAATTATTATAAAGTTAAAAAGAATATCTTTCGAAATAACAATTGCAAAAAATTCAAATGTACTACATAAAAAAATTGTTAGTTACATTAAATAACGGTTACAAAATAACCAGTTATTTTTGAGTAACAGTAATTGTTACTCAAAAATAATCGTTTATCTCATCACTATTTGTTATAGTCTACAGATACTAAAATAAATATATTTTTTACGTTAAATATATGTTTATTTTTACTTTCTTCATTACGAAGTACGACAAAGTATTGTGATCGTGATTTTTTTAAAAAAATTTTTTTTACGGAAATATCCGTTTTGGGGTCCCTAGATGCCATTTCAACAATTTCTGGAAAAAAAAAATTGTGTGTGTGTGTGTGTGTGTCTGTGCGCGCTGTATCTCAAGAACTAATAGAGCAATTGATATGAAACTTTGAACATAAGTCTTATTTGATAATCTGAAGAATTGAAAAGCTTTTGGTAAAATTTCGTACACCGGAAATGGGCGTTTACCTTAACTGTTTTTTGTTTTTTGCGAATATTTTCTTAAATATGAAAAATATCACAAAAACATTTAAACGAACTTTGAAGACAACAAAGAAATGAACATCTTTTTTCATAAAATCATTTTTATTTGAGAAAAAAATTTATTTTTATTTTTTTAATTTTTGGTTTATAATTATAAAACGATAATAGTTACAGCAAATTTATGTTAATAATAATTGTAGAGAATGCTAAAATGAACAACTTATAAAGAATAAGTTTTTTTCGAAATCCCTTCAGTTTTTGAGTAAATTGAGTTTTTGAATTTGAAGTATAATTTTTCCATCTTTCATAATTTTGACGTTTTAAACGTCAGTTTCATCCACTCGGTGTACATTTAAAATATTATTTCAATTGAAAATAAACCATGAAAGCGTAAATATAAATGATACCATCCAGTCGGAGAAAGTAACATGATGGCCACATCACCATTTTTTTGTAATTATCTCAATAACTATCAATAGGGTGTCTTGATTAAATCTTATAAATATTCCATTGTTAGGTTAGGTTAGGTTAGGTTAGGTTGGGTTAGGTTAGGTTAGGTTAGGTTAGGTTAGGTTAGGTTAGGTTAGGTTAGGTTAGGTTAGGTTAGGTTAGGTTAGGTTAGGTTAGGTTAGGTTGGGTTAGGTTAGGTTAGGTTGGGTTAGGTTGGGTTGGGTTGGGTTAGGTTGGGTTAGGTTGGGTTAGGTTGGGTTAGGTTGGGTTAGGTTAGGTTGGGTTAGGTTGGGTTAGGTTGGGTTAGGTTGGGTTAGGTTGGGTTAGGTTGGGTTAGGTTGGGTTAGGTTGGGTTAGGTTGGGTTAGGTTGGGTTAGGTTGGGTTAGGTTGGGTTAGGTTGGGTTAGGTTGGGTTGGGTTGGGTTGGGTTGGGTTAGGTTGGGTTAGGTTGGGTTAGATTAGGTTGGGTTAGGTTGGGTTAGGTTGGGTTAGGTTGGGTTAGGTTGGGTTAGGTTAGGTTAGGTTAGGTTAGGTTAGGTTAGGTTAGGTTAGGTTAGGTTAGGTTAGGTTAGGTTAGGTTAGGTTAGGTTGGGTTAGGTTAGGTTGGGTTAGGTTAGGTTAGGTTAGGTTAGGTTAGATTAGGTTAGGTTAGGTTAGGTTAGGTTAGATTAGGTTAGGTTAGGTTAGGTTAGGTTAGGTTAGGTTAGGTTAGGTTAGGTTAGATTAGATTAGGTTAGGTTAGATTAGGTTAGGTTAGGTTAGGTTAGGTTAGGTTAGGTTAGGTTAGGTTAGGTTAGGTTAGGTTAGATTAGGTTAGGTTTATTTAGAAACAAAATTGTCAAATGTCAATTGTCTTTGTAGTAGTAGTAGTGATTGTATTTTTTTCAAAGAATTGCCTTTTCTTTAAATCTGAAAACGTTTTAACACTAAATTCCCAGCAGTTAAAATAATCTCCTCCTCCGTTACGGGTTTTGCATACGAAAAAATGTAATACATAAGTGCTTCTACGAGTAATTATAGCGCATAAGTGATTTTAAAAAGTAATTAAAATAATTATAACACGAAGATATGGCATAGTTTTTACGGGCGCGATATATCCGACGAGATAAAACGAGAAACCAGCCTAAAATCATCGTTAAGAAAAAAATAACGGCCGCCTTAATTACACGGCCCGCGCTCTATTTTGGAGAGGGATAATTCATTCTAATGAATTCTTCAGAGAACAAGTTTGTAAATTACACAATATTTATGCGATGGGCGCGCGCGCATCTTTAATATTTTCGGCGATCGTACACGAGGAATCCGTCGTAAAATGGTGAAACCTGATCGTTAGGGCAATTTCTATTCCGATTTTTTTCGCGAAGAGGAAATCAGAAATGAGTGGGCGTGAGGAAAGGAAGGCAGTTCAAAGACATCGGACGGAGGATCTGTCATCAATACATTATCCGTTAATGGTAGGTATTTCGCAAGATACCGTATCGTTTACGGGCCGTGCGGAGCGGGTGGAGGGTAGGGTCCAGTGAGCAGGTACCCGTAATTCGGCACGCGTGTGTCCACCGTAAGAGAGCCGCGCGACGCCCACGCGCGGGCGAAACCGACCAGGAAGTGGTCATTAGCGCTCGTACGAAGAAGAGCCCGCTTGTCGCTTCAGCGACAATCTTGCAATCGTCCGTGCGAAATTGTGTAATTCTTGCCGTCGATCTGGTCGGACCTTCGAAAGTCGTATTACTCTCGAAAATATGTTAAACGCTGCGAAAAGCGTATATAGATGGGCCTTTGACTACAGTTGTATAGCCGCGGTGTTGGCAACTGCAGTGCACTACGTTATCAACTCTTGCGATCATCCGTGCGAAGTTATGCAATTCTTTGTGTAGATCTGGTTAGCAGTGACGGTTCGCGGGGTTTTTTCTGGTACGGCCGAGGAACAAGAGGTGGTAATACAGATAGGTAGGGTCAGTTGCAGAGACCGCACCTATCTGTATATTACCACCTCTTGGTCCTCGGCCGTACCAGAAACCTAACCCCGCGAACCGTCACTGCTGGTTAGACCTTAATCTGTTTATAGCAGGGGATTCGCGAAAGTCTTGCCTCGAAGATATGATAAAAGCAGATTAATCGCAAAACGCGCGTATAGATGGCCTTTGACTGCGCTTGTAAGGTGTGAGCCACAGAATTTTGTTTCGGAGTTGGCTATGACTGAGAGAGAGAGAGAGAGAAACATAGCAGTCATGTCTGAGATTAATCTAATTCAATAGTCTCATGACGTAATAATATGCGACGTACCTCATTTATTTCACAGCCAACTCTGAAACAAAATTTTGTGGCTCACACGATATAACCACGATGTAACAACTACAGTGCACCGCGTTGCCAACCGAACTATCGAAAGTTTAATTTACGTAACCTTTTTTTAAGACCGCCCGAAGGCATGAAAACATCGAACACCAGCGCCAAATTACATTCTACCCTTTTACTTCGTACAACATTTCCTCTTGTCGGATATTTTCATGCAGAAAAACCCAAAATTTAATGTAACTGTAGGAACGACCATTGCAATTTGTCTACGTATAAATTTACTCATCAGACGCGATGATATACAAATAATAAATTCCGTCACTGACGCTCACAACAGTCCGCACATAAAAAATTAATAATTAAACCCCGGACGCATCCTGACGGATGACGATTAAAGAACATTTCCGACCACATCCTTCCTTACTGCACCCCGACATAAAGAACATAATTACGCAACCTTCGCGTTTCTTTTTTTTATTATATTTCATAAACGTCTACGTGATCCGTATGAAATGGTCTTCGGTAATTGGAAATGACTTGAATGCCTTTGGACATCCGGAATGATTAAGGTGTGTGTGTGTCGTGTGACATGTACGAATATATCACATGACAACAGAGGTGAATCCGTAGAAGTCGAGTGAAACCAAGCAGGACCAACATCCTATTATAGGGGTCCGGGCATCAGTGTTCATCCTCTTACGAGAAACTACCGGTCTGGGGTCACATCGATATACGTTTCCATATATACAGGATTAAATCTATGCTCTAATAATAGATCCGGCACGCATATTATTTCTTGGAGAGTTCAGGAGAGAATGTAGTAATCTTGTTAAAGAATTGGTTTCTCTAATGAGATTTGTATCAAATATAGCGGACGTAAAAATAGGGGGGTTTTGGGAACTCTAGATTATGCCGTGAATTTCAAAACCAACAACGTTGCTATGGCAATAAATAAACTTATCAGAAATGCAATTGTCAAATTCTACTTAACACAACGAGCCTGCACGACGGTGTGGTGCCTTCTCCGCTCCTCGCGCGTTCAGTGTTCATTCGATATTCAATGATTTGAAAAAAAAACGCGGATGGCACTTGACGCATGTCAAGTTTGTGAATGCGTTAAAAACTGTTGTAGAATAATATTTTGATAAAATGGCTTGGTGGTCTAGTGGGTAAGAGCGCGAGCATCTGCACGCTGGATCCCAAGTCGGGTGGGTTCGATTCTCCGCACCAGCGCGGATCTTTTTTTTGATCTGGAAATATCCGCTCGTTGTATTTATTTATTATTATTTATTTATTAATTTGTTTTCAAATTTATATTTATATAATTACAAAAATACCACAATGGATTGCACGTATCTTTGTCAAGAATAAGAAAAAAATTGTGATGTGGCCATCATGTTACCTTCTCCGACTTGATGGCATCATTTATATTTACGCTTTCATGGTTTATTTTCAATTTAAATCATATTTTGAGCGTTCTGTAAACTCAGATGAAACTGACGTTTAAAACGTCAAACTTATGAAAGATGGCAGAATTATAATTCAAATTCAAAAACTCAGTTTACTCAAAAACTAAAGCGATTTAGAAAAGAACTTATTCCTTATAAGTTGTTTATTTTAGCATTCTTTACAATTATTATTGCTGTAACTATTATCGTTTCATGATTATAAACCAAAAATAAAAAAATAAAATAAAAAAATGTTGATGTGGCCATCATGTTACTTTCTCCGACTTGATGGCATCATTTATATTTACAATAAAATAGAAACAACCTTACTTATTGCAGAGAGTATTAAATAAATTTAAAAAAAACGAAATATAGCCTGAATATATAAATATTCAACCTGTTCGTAACTCTGCAAGCAAAATTAAGTCTTACTAAGACTATAAACACTGATGAGAGATAAATCTCGAAACGCGTCTGCAGATGGCTATTTACTTAATTTTTACATACTTTTGGGTTCAGTTTTATAATTTAAAGTTTTCAAATTCAATTTAGTTTCATTTTTCAAGTTAGTCCTGTGGGTAGAAATAAGGGATCTTAAACCAATGTTATTTCACTAGTAGTACTAGTAATAACATGCAAATTTCTTTTGTATCATTCAATATCCGGCGTGGCATCAGCCAGGGAAGTAGTTGTTTCAATAAGTTATTTGTTTATAGTCTTAGTAAGACTTAATTTTGCTTGCAGAGTTACGAACAGGTTGAATATTTATATATTCAGGCTATATTTCGTTTTTTTTGAATTTATTTATATTTACGCTATATCATATTTTAAATGTATATTGAGCGTTTTGTAGACTCGGGTGAAACTGACGTTTAAAACGTCAAAATTATGAAAGATGGAAAAATTATACTACCTCTGTTCCATAATAAGTGAGCCTTTATCGATTTTTATTTTTTCCATAATACGTGAGCCATTACCGTTTTATATTTTTTCCATAGTGATTGAGCCATTACCGATGTATATTTTTTGTAAAATAAGTGAGCCGTTTTCATTTCTACGTACTATACAGAGTGTCTATGCTAAACTGTTCGTTTAAAGTTTACGGGGTTGCCGTTGTATTAAAAAATTGAAAAAAATCCTCATCACAATGTTGAATCAGTTCTCCTCGGTTCCACCGGAATTTCAACTGCAACTGATAACGACCGCAATGTCCATCTTCTTTTGTGATCAACTAATCGAATGTTGGCAATATTTTCTGTTCTGTCAATTTTTTCCGACCCGACTTTCCTTTCTTTTTAGAATCAACATTCATAAGCGTATTCTCATCCAAACCACAAACAGAATCATTACCTTATTTTCATATTCTTTTTATAGTGGCTCTTGATGATCCGAATTTTTCAATTGTCAAAATCACCGCTCCCTTTTTCAGCCGTCCATTTTTCTGATGTTTCAGTCAAAACTGAATAGTAGCTGTTCGTTTTTCGTTGATTAAATTTGGTCTTCTCATCGTTTGCTTAAAAAACCGAATGTTAATTGTTGCTTTTGAAAAATTAAACTGTCAAATATTTTGACGTCCATGGCACATGTGACTAAGAATTTGGTGTATATTAAGAATATCAAAATAGAAATTAAAAAAATAACTAAGTGTCAATAAGTTTGAAAGAAAACTCAAATGGCTCACTTATTATGGAACAGAGGTAGTACTTCAAATTCAAAAACTCAGTTTACTCAAAAACTAAAGCGATTTCGAAAAAAACTTATTCTTTATAAGTTGTTCATTTTAGCATTCTCTACAATTATTATTAACATACATTTGTTGTAACCATTATCGTTTCATAATTATAAACCAAAAATGAAAAAAACAATGATTTTATGAAAAATGTTTTCAAATAAAATAAGCTCATTTCTTTGTTGTCTTCAAAGTTTGTTTAAATGTTTTTGTGTTATTTTTTATGTTTAAGAAGATATTGGCAAAAAACAAAACAAACAGTTAAGGTAAACGCCCACTTCCGGTATTCGAAATTTTACCAAAAGCTTTTAAGTTCTTCGGATTATCAAATGAGACTTATGTTCAAAGTAAGTTTCATATCAATTGCTCTATTGGTTTTTGAGATACAGCGCGCACAAACACAATTTTTTTTTTCCAGAAATTGTTGAAATGGCGTCTAGGGACCCCAAATCGGATATTTCCGTAAAAAAAAAAATTTGAAAAAAAATCACGATCACAATACTTTCTCGTATTTCGTAACGAAGAAAGTAAAAATTAACGAAGATACGTAATTTTCTTCAAAAGCTCAAAATACATAAATGAATAATCCATTTTTATTTTACTCTAAAAACAATTGGAAACAAAACGGAAATGCATGAAACTTAAACTAAAGAAAAAACGAAAAAACTGCATTCGATTAGTTAAAAAAATCTAAGAAAAAAATTAATCTTCGAAATTTCTCCAGGAGCTCGAGATCGATAAATAAAGTATGCAGTTTTGGTTTTCCATTAAAAACAATTGCCATATTCTCGATGGAATCAAAACGGAAACGCTTCAAACTTTAACTAAAAAAAAAAAACGAAAAAACCGCATTCAACGATTTAAAAAATGTAATTAAAAAATTAATCAACGAAATTTCTTCAAGAATTCGAGATCGATAAATACAGAAAGCATTTTTGGTTTTCTTTAAAAACAATTGCCACAACTTAGGTGGAAACAAAACGGCAATGCTCCAAACTTGACGCGGGAAACCAAAATTCGGTGTTTCGTGATTCGTAAAATTATAAAATATGAACTAAATATTTTGCTTCAAACGCTCAAACTCATAAAAAAAACAATGCGTGTTAGTGTTAGTGTTATTCTTGAATTTAATGTTTTCCAGTTTCATCAGAGAGTTCTTTGTTACAGTGCGGTGGGGTGCTCTTCAATCTTCATTTTTGAGTCAAATTTCAAGGATGGACAAGGGGCGGTTGTCGTCTTCTAGACTTCATCAAGGTAAGTGTTTAGAGCTAATTAATTGGAAATTTATCATTCACTGAAACATGTTTTTATTATTTTCTCATTCGATTGTGTTGGACGATTTTAATAATTCAGCACCGGCAAAATGCAATACCGATTTTGTTCTTCTCAAGAGGTTAAAGTGACGATTTCTGCAATCATTGTTAACTGTTAAAATTTGATTTCTGCGAGTGATGATTTTTTTTAATCGCTAGCTTGAAAATTGGTTTATGTCTAAAAGTCGAACTGATACTTTAAAGTGTTCATTACGTAAACATATATTTTTAGTCAATGTTTCAAAATTTTCAATACACTTAGAATTAATGTATTTTTGCTATAATAAAAAAATAACCATCGCACCCTAGCTGGAAACAAAATGGCGACACTCCAAACAAGAATTGCGGTGGAAAAATTGCATCTCGGGATTTGAAAAATTCTTAAAAAATTTATCACGCTAGGAATTAGCTTCAAAATCTTCAAATATACTCAGAATTAATGTATTTTTGCTTTAATAAGAAAAAAAACATCGCACCCTAGCTGGAAACAAAATGGCGACTCTCCAAACAAGAATTGCGGTGGAAAAATTGCATCTCGAGAATTAAAAAAATTCTTAAAAAATGTATCACGCTAGGAATTAGCTTCAAAATCTTCAAATATGCTCAGAATTAATGTATTTTTGCTATAATAAAAAAACAACCATCGCACCCCAGCTGGAAACAAAATGGCGACACTCCAAACAAGAATTGCGGTGGAAAAATTGCATCTCGAGAATTAAAAAATTCTTAAAAAATTTATCACGCTAGGAATTAGCTTGAAAATCTTCAAATATACTCAGAATTAATGTATTTTTGCTATAATTAAAAAAAACAACCATCGCACCCTAGTTGGAAACAAAATGGCGACACTCCAAACAAGAATTGCGGTGGAAAAATTGCATCTCGAGATTTAAAAAATTATTAAAAAATTTATCACGCTAGGAATTAGCTTAAAAATCTTCAAATATGCTCAGAGTTAATGTATTTTTGCTATAATAAAAAAAAAACCATCGCATCCTAGCTGGAAACAAAATGGCGACACTCCAAACAAGAATTGCGGTGGAAAAATTGCATCTCGAGATTTAAAAAATTCTTAAAAAATTTATCACGCTAGGAATTAGCTTCAAAATCTTCAAATATACTCAGAATTAATGTATTTTTGCTATAATTAAAAAAAACAACCATCGCACCCTAGTTGGAAACAAAATGGCGACACTCCAAACAAGAATTGCGGTGGAAAAATTGCATCTCGAGATTTAAAAAATTCTTAAAAAATTATCACGCTAGGAATTAGCTTGAAAATCTTCAAATATGATCAGAGTTAATGTATTTTTGCTATAATTAAAAAAAACAACCATCGCACCCCAGCTGGAAACAAAATGGCGACACTCCAAACAAGAATTGCGGTGGAAAAATTGCATCTCGAGATTTAAAAAATTCTTAAAAAATTTATCACGCTTGGAATTAGCTTCAAAATCTTCAAATATGCTCAGAATTAATGTATTTTTGCTATAATAAAAAAACAACCATCGCACCCCAGCTGGAAACAAAATGGCGACACGGAAAACAAGAATTGCGGTGGAAAAATTGCATCTCGGGATTTAAAAAATTCTTAAAAAATTTATCACGCTAGGAATTAGCTTCAAAATCTTCAAATATGCTCAGAATTAATGTATTTTTGCAATAATAAAAAAACAACCATCGCACCCCAGCTGGAAACAAAATGGCGACACTCCAAACAAGAATTGCGGTGGAAAAATTGCATCTCGAGCATTAAAAAATTCTTAAAAAATTTATCACGCTAGGAATTAGCTTCAAAATCTTCAAATATGCTCAGAGTTAATGTATTTTTGCTATAATAAAAAAACAACCATCGCATCCTAGCTGGAAACAAAATAGCGACACTCCAAACAAGAATTGCGGTGGAAAAATTGCATCTCGGGATTTGAAAAATTCTTAAAAAATTTATCACGCTAGGAATTAGCTTCAAAATCTTCAAATATACTCAGAATTAATGTATTTTTGCTTTAATAAGAAAAAAAACATCGCACCCTAGCTGGAAACAAAATGGCGACTCTCCAAACAAGAATTGCGGTGGAAAAATTGCATCTCGAGAATTAAAAAAATTCTTAAAAAATGTATCACGCTAGGAATTAGCTTGAAAATCTTCAGATATGCTCAGAATTAATGTATTTTTGCAATAATAAAAAAACACCCAGCGCACCCTAACTGGAAACAAAATGGCGGTACTCCAAACAAGAATTGCGGTGGAAAAATTGCATCTCGAGGTTAAAAAAATTCTTAAAAAATTTATCACGCTTGGAATTAGCTTGAAAATCTTCAAATATGTTCAGAATTAATGTATTTTTGCTATAATAAAAAAACAACCATCGCACCCTAGCTGGAAACAAAATGGCGACACTCCAAACAAGAAAAATTATTCATGTTTTATTTTTCACATTCAAAATACTCCCGGTGAAACAATTATTTGCATCGATTGTTTAATTTGATGGCCTCCTCGCTATATTTCCACAGCGATTTGTTTAAAAAAAAACTTATATATTATAATATTTACACGGGAAAACAAAGCGCGAGTATTTTCATTAACTCTAGGAGAACGTATTCAAAGGTCGATGCAAACGCAGCGTTGCCACGAGGGGATCACGCGGAGAGTTCTGCCCGAATTAGGTCAAAGATCATGCGCACTTGTTGTTTACGTCAAGTGTACGCGCACCCGCGGCGCCGTGTAGTCGGCTTTGAGTGCGCAGTTGTTTTAAGTTCGTCGCCATCTCTTCGTTCAATTCAACCGCGCGTGATTTTATTTTGCTCGCAAACAATTGTTCGGCGTGAAAATTGTGCACGCATCTAGTGGAAATGTGTTTATAACAACAACAAACACAAAAACATCGGCGGCGCGGGGTTTGTTGACGTGTTATAAAAATCACAACATGGACGCAGGAGTGCAAAGGTTAGCGTTTTAAAACATGTATGTACAGGTTTTTAAAAATATTTATTTCGTTATAAATCAATGAACTAATAAAGTATTATATTAAGAAGGTTGTAGTTCGGAAAATGTCATCGCGGCGAGATGCGACGACCTTTTCCCCGTTTCATTATTATTTTTCCTGCAGGAGATTCTGATTATTTAGGCCGCGGCGGCGGTTAAATTAGTGCAGCGGGGGCGCGGGTGATGTTCGCGGGTGGTTGCCTTCCGCTTTCGATTTCCCTGGCGTGTTTGCGCTTTTAATAAACTGTATATCTCGCCCCAAATGTCAGCCTCCTAAATGTCACAGCCTCCCCCCTGTGTTGTGATATGACGGTGTGTGTGTCTCTCTCATCTCGAATTACACGTTCATTTCGAAATTTCGACCCGTGGGACGTGTAAATATCACTATTATTTTTTTTATTACGCTTCGCCCCGAATCGTATCTGATCGTGGGACTTAATTAAATTCATCACGTTAATAAATGAAGTGCCCTCTGTTGCGCGGACGACGATGATGATGATGAATCGTTTCGTTGACAAGATTATCAGATGCGCAGAATTGAAACTGGCGTTATCTAAGCAAAACAAAACAAAAAATGGTGATGTGGTCATCATGTGGTTACTTTTTCCGATTTTGATGGTGTAATGGTTTATATTTATATGGTACGGCCGTTTCAAGAAGTCGTCTGAGGTGATTAGCGAAGGGTCGGAAGGACTTTACCTTCATGGTTGATGGTGTATTTTCAATTTAAATGATATTTTAAATGTACATCGAGCATTTTGACGTTTAAAACGTCAAAATTATAAAGATGGAAATGAATGAATAATTTTGACGTTTAAAACGTCAAAACGCTCGATGTACATTTAAAATATCATTTAAATTGAAAATACACCATCATCGCCGTTATTTATTGCAATTTTTATAAAACAAGAATAATTAATTATTAATTAATTTTATGGAGTACATACATCAACTGATGCAAAAGTTTAATCTACTTGCACACATCCAAAAATAAAGTGCACAAGGATACGTTATATATAATAAATAGATGGTATTTAGATCTTGAGTTCACGACGATAGCTATGCATCAAAACTGACCTACTTTTCCACCTATCTACAGGATAAGGAAATTGTTGCTTTTATTATTTATGCACACATGCATCACCTTACGCTTCTTTAAAAATATATCCAAGCATTTTTTACACCAATACTAATAGCATTCTGCATTCCGCGTATGTCTAGAATGTTTCCTAAAATTTTTATTAAAATCCACCGAGGGGTTTCGGATAAATGAAGGAAATCTACTCGAAAGTGTGCGTTTTTCAGATTGACGTTTTTTAATGGGAAATTCCGGAAAAACTAATTATAACCTATTTGTGGATTTTTCTTTTATTTTACGGCCACTTATGTCTGGAATATTTCCTGAAATTTTTATTGAAATCCACCGAGGGGTTTTCGAATAAATGAAGTGGGCGTTTTTCAGATTGACGTTTTTTAATGGGAAATTCCGGAAAAAAACTAATCATAACCTATTTGTGGATTTTTCTTTTGTTTTACGGCCACTTATGTCTGGAATATTTCCTGAAATTTTTATTGAAATCCACCGAGGGGTTTTCGAATAAATGAAGTGGGCGTTTTTCAGATTGACGTTTTTTAATGGGAAATTCCGGAAAAACTAATTATAACCTATTTGTGGATTTTTCTTTTGTTTTACGGCCACTTATGTCTGGAATATTTCCTGAAATTTTTATTGAAATCCATCGAGTGGTTTTCGAATAAATGAAGTGGGCGTTTTTCAGATTGACGTTTTTTAATGGGAAATTCCGGAAAAACTAATTATAACCTATTTGTGGATTTTTCATTTGTTTTACGGCCACTTATGTCTGGAATATTTCCTGAAATTTTTATTGAAATCCACCGAGGGGTTTTCGAATAAATGAAGGTGGCCGTTTTTCAGATTGACGTTTTTTAATGGGAAATTCCGGAAAAACTAATTATAACCTATTTGTGGATTTTTCTTTTGTTTTACGGCCACTTATGTCTGGAATATTTCCTGAAATTTTTATTGAAATCCACCGAGGGGTTTTCGAATAAATGAAGGTGGCCGTTTTTCAGATTGACGTTTTTTAATGGGAAATTCCGGAAAAACTAACTATAACCTATTTGTGGATTTTTCTTTTGTTTCACGGCCACTTATGTCTGGAATATTTCCTGAAATTTTTATTGAAATCCATCGAGTGGTTTTCGAATAAATGAAGTGGGCGTTTTTCAGATTGACGTTTTTTAATGGGAAATTCCGGAAAAACTAATTATAACCTATTTGTGGATTTTTCATTTGTTTTACGGCCACTTATGTCTGGAATATTTCCTGAAATTTTTATTGAAATCCACCGAGGGGTTTTCGAATAAATGAAGTGGGCGTTTTTCAGATTGACGTTTTTTAATGGGAAATTCCGGAAAAACTAATTATAACCTATTTGTGGATTTTTCTTTTGTTTTACGGCCACTTATGTCTGGAATATTTCCTGAAATTTTTATTGAAATCCACCGAGGGGTTTTCGAATAAATGAAGGTGGCCGTTTTTCAGATTGACGTTTTTTAATGGGAAATTCCGGAAAAACTAATTATAACCTATTTGTGGATTTTTCTTCTGTTTTACAGCTACTTATGTCTGGGATATTTCCTGAAATTTTTATTGAAATCCACCGAGGGGTTTTCGAATAAATGAAGGTGGCCGTTTTTAGATTGACGTTTTTTAATGGGAAATTCCGGAAAAACTAATTATAACCTATTTGTGGATTTTTCTTCTGTTTTACGGCCACTTATGTCTGGAATATTTCCTGAAATTTTTATTGAAATCCACCGAGGGGTTTTCGAAAAAATGAAGTGGGCGTTTTTCAGATTGACGTTTTTTAATGGGAAATTCCGGAAAAACTAATTATAACCTATTTGTGGATTTTTCTTCTGTTTTACGGCTACTTATGTCTGGAATATTTCCTGACATTTTTATTGAAATCCACCGAGGGGTTTTCGAATAAATGAAGTGGGCGTTTTTCAGATTGACGATTTTTTAATGGGAATTTCCGGAAAAACTAGTTATAACCTATTTGTGGATTTTTCTTTTGTTTCACGGCTACTTATGTCTGGAATATTTCCTGAAATTTTTATTGAAATCCATCGAGGGGTTTTCGAATAAATGAAGTGGGCGTTTTTCAGATTGACGTTTTTTAATGGGAAATTCCGGAAAAACTAATTATAACCCATTTGTGGATTTTTCTTTTGTTTCACGGCTACTTATGTCTGGAATATTTCCTGAAATTTTTATTGAAATCCACCGAGGGGTTTTCGAATAAATGAAGTGGGCGTTTTTCAGATTGACGATTTTTTAATGGGAATTTCCGGAAAAACTAGTTATAACCCATTTGTGGATTTTTCTTTTGTTTCACGGCTACTTATGTCTGGAATATTTCCTGAATTTTTTATTGAAATCCATCGAGGGGTTTTCGAATAAATGAAGTGGGCGTTTTTCAGATTGACGTTTTTTAATGGGAAATTTCGGAAAAACTAATCATAACCTATTTGTGGATTTTTCTTTTGTTTCACGGATGCTTATGTCTGGAATATTTCCTGAAATTTTTATTGAAATCCATCGAGGGGTTTTCGAATAAATGAAGTGGGCGTTTTTCAGATTGACGTTTTTTAATGGGAAATTCCGAAAAACTAATTATAACCTATTTGTGGATTTTTTTTTTGTTTTACGGCCACTTATGTCTGGAATATTTCCTGAAATTTTTATTGAAATCCACTGAAGGGTTTTCGAATAAACGAAGGAAATCTACTCGAAAGTGGGCGTTTTTCAAATTGATGTTTTTTAATGGGAAATTCCGGAAAAACTAATTATAACCTATTTGTGGATTTTTCTTTTGTTTTACGGCCACTTATGTCTGGAATATTTCCTGAAATTTTTATTGAAATCCATCGAGGGGTTTTCGGATAAATGAAAGAAATCTAGTCGAAAGTGGGCGTTTTTTAGGTTGAAGATTTCAAATTGTAAATTCCGAAAAATCTTTGAAAATTTTAAAATCTTATTCATCTTGAATTGTTTAATGTTTTTAAAACTGAAATCCAATGCGCAATTTTCGAATTATTAAAATTTGAAGAAAACAATGCGCGATCGAGCTGTTGTGGTATTGTTGCCATAACAATTCAAACATCCGTGCATAAAAATCCGTCGTGTAAATTTTGACAATCTTTGCAAATTTCAAAATCTCATTCATTTCGAATCACTTAATGTTTCCAAAACTGAAATCCAATGCCCAAATTTCGAATTATTAAAATTTGAAAAAGACATTGAGCGATCGAGCTGTTGCTGCGATCTTGTTGCCATGACAATTCAAATACCCGTGATAAATTTTGATAATCTTTTGCAAATTTTAAAATCTCAATAATTTTAAATTGTTTAACGTTTCTAAAACTGAAATTCAATGCGCAATTTTCGTATTTATAAAATTTGAAGAAAACAATGCGGGATCAAGTTGTTGGGGTCTTGTTGCCGTGACAATTAAAACATCCGCCCGTAAAAATCCGTCGTGTAAATTTTGATAATCTTTGCAAATTTCAAAATCTCATTCATTTCGAATCGTTTAACGTTTCCAAAATTGAAATCCAATGCGCAAATTTCGAATTATTAAAATATGAAGAAAATATTGCGCCAGAATTTAAATTCCAATCCAACTTTTGTACATGAATTTGTTGCAGCTATAATTATTTTTTTTAGAAATGAAATACATTTATGAATCAATTTACGAATTTACGATTTTTTTTAAGCGGTTGATTTTTGAAATATATTTGTTTTAATTTTACAATAATGGAAACGTGTTCTTATGATTTTAAAAGATGACCATATTGGAAAAATAATATATTTATGAATTTAATTTCAATCGCGCGGTTGTTTTGGTTGTAAAAAAAGACGCAGCAGTTGCGTTCTTGGAGCCTAAATTCTAACCCCTGTACATGAAAATCCATCCGTGGCGTAACTGGAGATCGTTACATGATTGATAACTTTTTGGCACCAGAATTGAATACTTTGGGCCTGGTTAACACGTGGTTCTAACAAGACGGCGCAACTGCACGTCCAGCCAAAATTAGGACGGAACAACTATAACATATTACGGTCGCAAGATGTGCGAGATTTACTCGTCGCCGCAGAAGAAAGCGGATTCCCGCACGCACTTCCGCCGCGTTTAAAAATTCCGAATCTTGGGCGCGTTTCTGGGAGTTTATTTCCAACGTTAAAAATCGTTGAGAGTTTTCGAAAGTGGCTCTCTTTGATGGGCTCTTCGGTGTCGCATTACACGAAAATACTATTAAGACAGACAATTGGTAATTCACGGTGTGTTCTGATCACAAAAATAAAAGATCAGAAACTGGAACTCGGCTGCGCATACGAAATTATTTAGAGAGTTTGACGGCCTCCCGTAAATCCTCCGGTACTGTAAATAAAATATTCAATACGATGCTTGGTACATACAGACGGATATAAGATGTAAGAGTACACTGATGGACAATGACCCTTTTGTGCACGGAAAATACGTATCCGACGTGTCTCTTCTGTGCTTAATCTTTCGAAATCAAAATTTATGCTGAAAATCTAAAATTACAGTGTTGTAAAAAATTAATCGATGGAGAAATTTGCTCCAGAAGCTCAAGACCCAATGCGTTTTTCTATTTAGATAAAAAAATAATTGTATTGTAATAAAAGTATTGTGATCGTGATTTTTTTTTTCAAATTTTTTTTTTTACGGAAATATCCGTTTTTGGGTCTCTAGATGCCGTTTCAACAATTTTTTGTGTCTGTGTGTGTGTGTCAGTCTCAAAAACTAATAGAGCAATTGATATGAGACTTTAAACATACGTCTTATTTGACGATTTGAAGAACTTAAAAGCTTTTGGTAAAATTTGGTACACCGGAAGCGGGTGTTTACCTTAACTGTTTTTTGGTTTTTGCCAATATTTTCTTAAATATGAAAAATATCACAAAAACATGTAAACAAGCTTTGAAGACAACAAAGAAATTAACATCTTTTGCTTAAAAACATTTTTCATAAAATCATTTTTATTCGAGAAAAAAAATTATTTTATTTTTTTAAATTTTTGGTTATAATTATGAAACGATAACAGTTACAGCAAATTTATGTTAATAATAATTGTAGAAAATGCCAAAATGAACAACTTATAAACAATAAGTTTTTTTTGAAATACCTGTAGTTTTTGAGTAAACTGAGTTTTTAAATTTGAAGTATAATTTTTCCATCTTTCATAGTTTTGACGTTTAAAACGTCAGTTTTCATTTGATGTACATTTAAAATATGATTCAAATTGAAAATAAACCATGAAATATAAATGATACCATCAAGTCAGAGAAAGTAACATGATGGCCACATCACCATTTTTTTATTAAAAGAGAAAACTAACCCACAGATATTTTGGATTAAAAAAAAATACTGCAGGAAAGTAACAATGATGGAGGTAGGTGTTCGGGGCGATAATGTATTCCGAGAACTTAACACCAAATTGGTATTTCCTGCAGAAGACAAAGCCTATGTGTCTCATCGTCGGTTTGCTTCAAGCGAGTCATTATCAATTTGTTTCTGTATATAGAGAAGACTTTAAAAAGATCGGAAGTCATGTGTAAGGAAGTGATGTCTAACGGACATCGAGATAGCGCAGGTGTGTGTCACGAGGGGGGAACCCCCGCGCCTCTCCGTGACTCCCTCATTTCCTCCGGCCACATCCAATCCACCCGCCGAAGCCGTTTTTTGTTTTCCCGCGCTTCTGTTCTTCATATCGTTTAACAACATTACCTGCAAATGTTTTTTTTTTAATTTATATAATTTTCATCACGTTTGGTGCATTTTTCTTTCCTCTAATTATTACAATGCAAGTACAGAGATACCCTTTTATACATGTGAATGAAGAAATGACCTGCGGGCACGCAGCCAGCAAAAGCACACCGGAAGTCATCTCGGCAGTCCGAGACGACGACGACGGCGGATACACCGTGGGATCCGTCGAAAAATCCACGGACACATTTAATTATAATTGTATCCACCGATGCCATGGGATGTATTTGTTTAACACCCTTTTGTTTACCGACACCCGGGAATTTCCGTTTTGTCCTAACAACGTGTATTTATCGCTAACTATGGTTTACTCTAACGACATGATTCGAAAATGAGTTTCGGTTTTTTTGTGGCCGACGGATGCCATTATCTCGTAATGAAGTGATGTGGGTATTCTCGTTACAACTAACAATTTGCGGAGCACTCAAATCGTTCGTTTTTCATAATTGAAATAACCACCGATTACCTCTACAACGCAAAATTTGCATTGTTGATGTTGATGTTTTCATATGTAATACTTTCAATTTGTCATTGCGAAGGAAAATAAAGTTTATCCACTTGCAAACTTGTATCTACCTTTTTATCCACTTGCAAAGTTTTACACAACTTTTTATTCGCTTGCAAAAGTCTTTCTCCAAGTTCTTATACAGCACTTGGTGAAGTAATGGAAATATACTTTATTGATGCTTTCATATGTAATGCTTTTAATTTTTCATGGTGAAGGTAAATAAGGCTTATCCACTTGCAAAACTGTATCTACCTTTTTATTCACTTGCGAAGTTTTATCCAACTTTTTATTCCTTCGTCTTTGTTTAAGTTCTAATTTAGCACATGGTGAAATAATGGAAATATGCTTTATTGATGCTTTCGTATGTAACGGTGAAGGTAAATAAGTTTTATCCACTTGCAAACTTGTATCTACCTTTTTATCCTCTGATTACTCTTTATACATCTTGTATTAATTTCTCATTTATCACTTGGTGAATGTTAATTTATTTCGATTATTATTATTATTACACAGTAAACAAATTACCCGTTGTTACTTAAAAACGATTTTCTGATAAAGTAATTGAATGATCTCTTTAAGGATTCTTGATTGATGTGCGTTCGGGGTGAAAGTAATTGCGCGCATTCTAAATCCACACTTAAAGTAGAAATTATGTAAGTGCACGTTGTCGTAGCTAATCTGTATCACGAAGGTGCACATTTGTGTGGTAATAGTAATTAATTACTTTAAACCTTTGTTATTTTAGTCGATTGCATACACTTCGTAAAGATTACGGTTGTTCTAATTTCCAATAAGATTTCCAACTACAAACAATGCTCTTACCAATAAAAAGATCACTTCAGAATGAAGGAACAATATTTCGAAATGCGGATTTTTACAGAATCATAAAGCTCAATCAATTTCGAGTAAATTTGGAAAGTTTTAAGTTTCTAGCAATTGTTTTTATATTTTTTTTAATAATTTCTAAAATATGTTACCTCACAATTTTTATATTGTCCGATAGAGAGTGATAATTTCAAAATTTACAAAAGGGATATTTCCAATGTTTTTCAAAATCATGAATTACAATCGATTTTGAGTGAATTTAATTTTTTTTAAGTTTGTAGCAATTGTTTTTATATTTTTTTAAACACATTCTAAAATATGTTACCTCAGAATTTTTATATAGTCCGATCGAGAGTGATAATTTCAAAATTTACGGAAGGAATGTTTCCAATTTTTTCAAAATCATAAAGTACAATCCATTTTGAGTGAATTTAATTTTTTCTAAGTTTGTGGCAATTGTTTTTATATTTTTTTGAACAATTTCTAAAATATGTTATCTCAGAATTTTTATATTGGCCGATCCAGAGTGATAATTTCAAAATTTACGGTAGGAATGTTTCCAATTTTTTCAAAATCATGAAGTACAATCCATTTTGAGTGCATTTAATTTTTCTTAAGTTTGTGGCAATTGTTTTTTAATTTTTTTAGACAATTTGTAAAATATGCCACCTTAAAATAGAAACATCGACTCATTGAGGGCGATTATTTTAAAAATTAGTGTAGGAACGGTTGCATATTATTCTGAAATCAGAAAGCCCGATCAGTTTTGAGTACATTTGTAAAATTTTAAGTTTGTAGCAATTGTTTTTTATATTTTTTTAACGATTTTTAAACTTGTCATCTCAAAATAAAAGCATCGACTCATCGAGGGTGATTATTTCAAAATATAGTGTAGAGATGATTGCATGTTTTTCTGAAATCTGAAAGCCCAATCAGTTTTGAGTATATTTGTAAAATTTTAAGTTTGTAGCAATTGTTTTCAATTTTTTTTTACAATTTTTGAACTTGTCACCTCGAAGTGGAAACATCGGCTTATCGAGGGTGATTATTTCAAAATTTAATGTAAGGATGGTTGCATATTTTTCTGAAATCTGAAAGTCCAATCAGTTTTGAGTATATTTGTAAAATTTTAAGTTTTTAGCAATTGTTTTTATATTTTTTTAGCGATTTTTAAACTTGTCTCCTCAAAATAGAAACACCGACTCATCGAGGGTGATTATTTTTAAATTTAATGTAGAGACGGTTGAATATTTTTCTGAAATCGGAAAGCCCAATCAGTGTTGAGTATATTTGTGAAATTTTAAGTTTGTAGCAATTGTTTTTATATTTTTTTAGCGATTTTTAAACTTGTCATCTCAAAATAAAAGCATAGACTCATCGAGGGTGATTATTTCAAAAATTAGTGTAGGATGGTTGCATATCTTTCTAGGAACAAAAAGTTCAATCAGTTTTCGGTAAAATTGTAAATATTTAAGTTTGTAGTAATTGTTTTCATATTTCTTTACAAAATTAAAAAAAAAATACCATCTCAAAATTTTTGTAATGGATGTTTAAAATCATAAAGCCCAATCAATTGTTAGTAAATTTAGAGAATGTTGAGTTTGTCGCAATTGTTTTTATATTTTTTTACAAATTTTAAAAAGTGTCATCTCAAAATAAAAACATGGACTGATCGAGGGTGATTATTTCAAAATTTTGATAATGGATGTTGGCAGATTTTTCTAAAATCATGAAGCCTAATCAGTTATAAGTAAATTTGGAGAATGTTGAGTTTGTTGCAATTGTTTTTATATTTTTTACAAATTCTTAAAAAAAATGCTACGTCAAAATAAAAACATGGACTGATCGAGGGTGATTATTTCAAAATTTTGATAATGGATGTTGGCAGATTTTTCTAAAATCATGAAGCCTAATCAGTTGTAAGTAAATTTGGAGAATGTTGAGTTTGTTGCAATTGTTTTTATATTTTTTACAAATTCTTAAAAAAAAATGCTACCTCAAAATAAAAACATGAACTGATCGATGGTGATTATTTCAAAATTTCGGTGATGGATGTAAGCAGATTTTTCTAAAATCATGAAGCCTAATCAATTATTAGTAAATTTAGAGAATTTTGAGTTTGTTGCAATTGTTTTTATATTTTTTACAAATTCTTAAAAAAAATGTTACCTCAAAATAAAAACATGGACTGATCGATGGTGATTATTTTAAAATTTTGGTAATGAATGTTTGCATATTTTTCTAAAATCATGAAGCCTAATCAGTTGTAGGTAAATTTGGAGAATTTGGAGTTTGTTGCAATTGTTTTTATATTTTTTACAAATTCTTAAAAAAAATGTTACCTCAAAATAAAAATATGGACTGATCGAGGGTGATTATTTCAAAATTTTGGCAATGGATGTTTACAGTTTTTTCTAAAATCATGAAGCCTAATTAATTGTAAGTAAATTTGGAGAATGTTGAGTTTGTTGCAATTGTTTTTATATTTTTTACAAATTCTTAAAAAAAATGATACCTCAAAATAAAAACATGGACTGATCGAGGGTGATTATTTCAAAATTTTGATAATGGATGTTGGCAGATTTTTCTAAAATCATGGAGCCTAATTAATTCTTAGTAAATTTAGAGAATTTTGAGTTTGTTGCAATTGTTTTTATATTTTTTACAAATTCTTAAAAAAAATGTTACCTCAAAATAAAAACATGGACTGATCGATGGTGATTATTTTAAAATTTTGATAATGGATGTTGGCAGATTTTTCTAAAATCATGAAGCCTAATCAGTTATAAGTAAATTTGGAGAATGTTGAGTTTGTTGCAATTGTTTTTATATTTTTTACAAATTCTTAAAAAAAATGCTACGTCAAAATAAAAACATGGACTGATCGAGGGTGATTATTTCAAAATTTTGATAATGGATGTTGGCAGATTTTTCTAAAATCATGAAGCCTAATCAGTTGTAAGTAAATTTGGAGAATGTTGAGTTTGTTGCAATTGTTTTTATATTTTTTACAAATTCTTAAAAAAAATGCTACCTCAAAATAAAAACATGGACTGATCGAGGGTGATTATTTCAAAATTTTGGTAATGGATGTTTACAGTTTTTTCTAAAATTATGAAGCCTAATCAGTTGTAAGTAAATTTGGAGAATGTTGAGTTTGTTGCAATTGTTTTTATATTTTTTACAAATTCTTAAAAAAAATGCTACCTCAAAATAAAAACATGGACTGATCGATGGTGATTATTTCAAAATTTTGGTAATGGATGTTTACAGTTTTTTCTAAAATCATGAAGCCTAATTAATTGTAAGTAAATTTGGAGAATGTTGAGTTTGTCGCAATTGTTTTTATATATTTTTTAAATTTTTTAAAAAGTGTCATCTCAAAATAAAATCATGGACTGATCGAGGGTGATTATTTCAAAATTTTGATAATGGATGTTTGCAGATTTTTCTAAAATTATGAAGCCTAATCAGTTCTAAGTAAATTTAGAGAATGTTGAATTTGTCGCAATTGTTTTTGTATTTTTTACAAGTGTATTATCTCTTAATGATTCATTTGTGAAATTATTATAAGAGGTGTTTATCCGTTTTTATTGTTATAAAAAAATGAACCGTTCCGGTGTTTAAACGCGTTGTGGATAAGTTACGTGCTTTTATATCCACACACACACACACACTACTTGCTTTCTATCCAATTAAAAGAATTGATGATATAGTTGTGATACTAAGTACACATCTTCTAACTTACAATGTGGCTGAAGTAATTTGCGCTATTTGGTCCAGCGATGCGAAAAATGAAATATCCGTAATCAAACGTTTGCAAAAGGAATGTTTTTCTTTTTATATTCCAACTGTTCATTACTTTGAAACAATTATAATTTAATAATGTTTTTAGTTAAAGTTTCTATCCTTATATGATAATGCAGTTGAAATCATTGAGATTACATTTATCTATTTGTAAAGGGTGGGCGGTAGCCGTTCAAATTTCCCGCCCTAAAATTTTGCGCGGGAAATTTGAACTTGCGAAAACTCGGCGTTTAAAGTTTTGTTAATTTATAATGATGAAATTAAGAAGCAGAATTGGTTTTAAGTTAGTTGAAAGATTCACCACATTATGATTAAAATATAGTGAATTTTTCAATTTAGTTTCAACCACGTAGTTACGATCGCAACCCTCCAGATTAATAAATTTAGTGTACCGATGCCAATAAATAAATCTTTGGATTTCATATTTCTAATGTAATGACAAAACACTAATTTGTATTGTTAACAGATGAGTAACGAGCGTGTATTTATTTCCACGGCGAGAAACAAACTGGTAACTTGTGCCCGCGCGATAACAATCGCGCGACCACGTGTCCCGCTGGCACGTTTCATAACAGAAATAAAAAAAAATATTGCACACTCTGTAGCATATAATTAAGCCACTGTTTATGTAAATAAATAAGACAGCGCCATCTAGAATATTAAGCGCGCGTCGAAAAGGTATACGAACCGGCGAAGATGGCCAGCGAGATATGCATAACACCATTTGACTTCCACCGCGCCGCGCGACGTTTAAGGGTACCATCTTTTTTAGGAATCAGATGGACAGCTGTGGTGGCGAAGATCGACGAAGGTAATTGTCAATTATGGCACGCAAACATCGAGGGCGCACACTTTAATATTTCTCCGTATGCAATAATTAAGGTACTCCACTTTTAATAGTGGTAATTGGGTCGTATATCTTTGCAGAACTGTTATGGCTAACGGAGATCGAAATTGAAAGTAAAATGGTAACAAATCCGATGGACCATTAAATCTGTTGGAGGTGAGGTATGCGAAAGCCATTCACGGTTTACCTCAGGCGTACGTTTCGGTGTTTTTACCGTACTTTGCTAAACTGGTAATCCACAGGGGAATTGTTTCCATGATGGGTGAGAAAGTGCATCTCGTTTTATTATTATTATTGCAGAAGTTCTTCCTCGTTTCCTCATTCTTTTGCGAATATTTGTTGAGTTTGGTTCTCGTTAAACACGGTGTTGATCAAATAGGGCCTCACATTTTTCTTTTATTGTGAAACACACCACCAACACACACACTTTGTGAAATACTGGAATAGATCACGCTGTAGGACTTGTAAGGGTGAAAATACATTAGTTCTTGAAGGTGTCTATAAAAATAAAGACGTCGTGCATTTGAGAACAAATCATAAGTTAATCAAAAATGCATAAAGCCTTCAGTGTATTTCTTACTGTTATGCATTGATTTTCACATGCAAACACTCGTTTATCATCGATGACTTGGAGGGTGGGATAGGGCCCACCCACCACCCCTGAGTATCCTTCTAATTAACCTACAACGTCATGTTTCGTATTATTTCTAAACTTTACATTTCTCCAATTAATTGCCAAAGAAATTTCTGCAATCAATTAGATTTGTATTGGTCAAATCTAAGGTGATACGAAGGTCGATGGGTGGGCTTTATCTCAAAATGCAACCTATGGCTAAGTTTTTTAGCGATAATTGAGTTAATTAAAAATAATATAAAAGTCTCTCTTACCCTTACGCATTGGTTTCCACATGTAAACTCTCCTGTATCATCCATAAATTGGAGGGTGTGATAGGGCCCACCCACCACCTCCAGATTTGCCTTCTATTTAAACTACAAAATCAGGTTTCGTATTATTTATAAACTTCTTCAAAGAAATATTTTTAACCAATCAGAGTTTTGTAATTATATATGTGCATATTATGTATAGCTTGGAACAATAAAGATTTATTATTATTATTATTATAATTACGTTAATACAAAGGGTGGTGGGTGGGCTCAACTTATTGCCCACGCGCCAATATTTCCATTAATAAATATATTCATCAACAAAGCATAAAGCCTTCCGTGCCTTTCTTACTTTTTGCATAAATTTTTGGATACAAACGCCTTAAATTGAAGGGTGGGATTATGCCCACCCACCACCACCAATTTCTTTTCTATTTAACCCACGAAATGGTGTTTCATATTATTTTTAAACTTCTTAAATTGAATGTCAATGAAATATTTTTAACCAATTAGGGTTTTGTAATTGAAATTAAGTTATTACGGACGTTGATGGGTGGGCCTTATCCCATAATCCAATGTACACGCGCCAATTTCTACCAATAAATACGTTAATAAAAAAAACGTAAAGCCTCTCGTGTCTTTCTTACTTTTATGTATTGATTTTCGCGTGCGTTTCTCATCCATGAACTGAAGGCTGGGATAGGGATAGGGCCCACCCACCAGTCCCGATTTCTTGCCTATCAAACCTACGAAATAATGTATAATATTATTTTTAAATTTTAAACTATTTTTAAAATATAAATATTTTTACCAATTAAAATTTTTTTAATGAATATGGAGGGTGGAGGGTGGGCTTTATCTCATAATCAAGCATCTAAGCATCAATTTTTTCACTAATAAATACATTAATCAAAAGAACACAATTATTAATTTACACTCCTTTATCATCCTTCAATTGTTAAATAAGATACAGCCCACCCACCATTTCCCGATTTATCTTTTACTTAATCAACAAAAGCACGTTTCGTTTTTTTATTTCTAAACTTTAAATTTTAAGCGTGCGTTTCATTGCAAATTGAAATCATTTCGGCTCGGATAGAAAAAAAAAATGTTTTTGGGGTTAAGTTGTTTCGACTCAAAGCAAGTGACGTACATGCAGTACTGCACAAGTAAACATTGTGCAAGATTGGGTTTAATTCGAATTTTTATATTTCCACACGCAAATTTAGAGTTTCAAATCGTTTTGAGTGAAAACAAAATTCTGCTAAAACTATTCGGGATATAAAAAAGAACTTTTCATGGTACTCACCAACCATCTGTGATAAATGCCACACACTGTAGATTCTATTATTGAAAAATTATGTATTTAAGAAAAAGGGTTGCGGTTACGTTAACCTGGTCCACGAATGATCTGCATTGCAATTACAGTACCTTTGTAGTACCAAGTAGTACCATATATTGTTTTTTTTTTATTTTAAGATTGGGTTTAATACGAATTTACATATTTTCACACGCAAATTTCAAGCCGTTTTGAATGAAAACAAAATCCTGCTAAAACTATTCGGGATATAAAAAAGAACTTTTCATGGTACTCACCAACCATCTGTGATAAATGCCACACACTGTAGATTCTATTATTGAAAAATTATGTATTTAAAAAAAGGGTTGCGGTTACTTTAACCCGGTCCGTGAATGATCTGCATTATAATTACAGTACCTTTGTAGTACCAAGTAGTACCATATATATTTTTTTATTTTAAGATTGGGTTTAAATCGAATTTTCATATTTTCACATGCAAATTTCGAATTTCATTCGTTTTGAATGAAAATAAAATTCTGTTAAACTATTCGGTATATAAAAAAAAACTTTTAATGGTACTGTCCAAACATTTATTTATTTATTAATTATGTTTCCAGAGGAATATTACATTGTTCGAAATAATTACAGAAGTTAAATACTTAAAAAATATACGATATGGAATATCACAGTCAGTTAAATATTATAAACTTTTACATTCTGAAACGGTGTAAGTACCCGCAGTATTGTACAACTACATATTTTAAGTACTTAGTACTAACTAGATTGGGTTTAATTCTAATTTTTATATTTTCACATGCAAATTTAGAGTTTCAAGTTGTTTTGAATAAAAACAGATTTCTGCCAAACTATTCGGGATATATGAAACTGTTCATGGTACTATCCAACCATCTATGGTAAATGCTACACACTGTTTTTTTTAATATTGTAATTTAAAGAAAAATGGGCTAGGGTAACTTGTACCTGGTCCACGAAATTACAGTACTTTTATAGTACTAAATAGTACCATATATTTTTTTATTGTACCTCTGTAGTTCCCGAGACAATTGTAACTGCAAGGGTGTAATAAAAAAATATGTAATACCGCATTGTAGTAGTACTTCAAAATTGACAAAATTACAGTACTTGTGTAGTACTAAGTAGTATCATGTTTTTTCATTGTGTCCCTGCAGTTACCGAGAAAATTGAAGCAGCAGGGGTACAATAAAAATATAGTAGTACTACAAAATTGTTAAAATTGCAGTACTTATGTAGTACTCAGTAGTACGAGATATTTTTTATTGTGCCTCTGCAGTTACTGAGGACATTAAAGCAGCAGGGGTACTATAAAAAATATATTAGTACTACAAAATTGTTAAAATTGCAGTACTTATGTAGTACTAAGTAGTGCCACATATTTTTTATTGTTTCCCTGCAGTTACCGAGGGAATTAAAGCAGCAGGGGTACTATAAAAAAATATATTAGTTCTAGAAAATTGTTAAAATTGCAGTACTTATGTAGTACTAAGTAGTGCCACATATTTTTTATTGTTTCCCTGCAGTTACCGAGGAAATTGAAGCCGCAGGGGTACTATAAAAAAATATATTAGTTCTAGAAAATTGTTAAAATTGCAGTACTTATGTAGTACTAAGTAGTGCCACATATTTTTTATTGTTTCCCTGCAGTTACCGAGGGAATTAAAGCAGCAGGGGTACTATAAAAAATATATTAGTACTAGAAAATTGTTAAAATTGCAGTACTTATGTAGTACTAAGTAGTGCAACATATTTTTTATTGTGTCCCTGCAGTTACCGAGGAAATTGAAGCAGCAGGGGTACTATAAAAAATATAGTAGTACACTATCAACCGAACGACCGCTCAACTGAACTACTATGCCCGCACGTACCGCACCTCCCGCGCTACAATCCTTTCGCAATTGTCTCAACCTGTCACTTCCAAGTTGCCACTACTCGATTAACTAAATTTTGCCGATTGAAAGTAAACTCTCTGTTGTTATTAAAGATATATTATAAATAAATATGTTTTTTATACACCTGTACATAAATATGTATTTGCGAATTAGTACTGTTCGATTATCTGAAAAAAAAACTGTTTTTCGAACACCCATGTCCCCCAATTAGTTCGTATAATCGACGCTCTACTGTACTGCAAAATTGATGAAATTGCAGTACTTATGTAGTAGTAAGTAGTACCATATATTATTTGTTGTGTCCCTGCAGTTACCGAGAAAATTGAAGCAGCAGGGGTATAATAAAAAATATATTAGTACTACAAAATTGATAAAATTACAGTACTTATGTAGTACTAAGTAGTACCCAGTGATTTTATATCTAGTAGATACCAAATGCTGAATTAGTTCTGGTACCAAAATCACAGCATATGAAATGCATGGTACTTTTATTCACCATTTCACTCAGATAACGTACTTGGGCATAATTCGTCTTTCTCGCGATCGCGAATCCCATGAACCAATAGCAGTACCGGGATACCCCTTCTCAAATCAAACGAAATAAGGCGCTAAAATTAAAAGTCCCAATAAACGAAAGTACTGGAATGACATCGCCAATTAAATTTCTTGGGAAGCACCACAAACAATGCACTTCCGGCCCATTTTGTTAGTATAAAGAGATAATTCAACTAAAAACGCACTCACGGAATAAACTGTAAATAAATGACAGCTGATCCAGGTTATGTTAGGTTACGTGTGGGTACCCGCCTAACGTACGTCGTATGCTTGCTCGCTCGCTTCGTGATCGCGAGAGAGATATCGTGCCAGGAACTAATGTACAATAGAATGACGAGGGTAGAAAATGGCACGTTGTACAGGTGTATTAGGACACATATGTCTATATTGGTATCTACTTATGCAAAATCACTGGTAGTACCATATATTTTTATTGTGCCCCTGCTGTTACCGAGAAAATTGAAGCAGTAGGGGTACAATAAAAAATATATTAGTACTACAAAATTGATAAAATTGCAGTACTTATGTAGTACTAAGTAGTACCACATATTTTTTATTGCGCCCCTGCAGTTCTCGAGAAAATTGAAGCAGCAGGGGTACAATAAAAAATATATGGTACTACAAAATGGATAAAATTATAGTACTTTTGTAGTACTAAGTAGTACCATATATTTTTTTATTGTGCCCCTGCAGTTCCCGTGAAAATTTAAACTGCGGGGGTACAATAAAAAAATATATGGTACCACATTGTGGTAGTACTTCTGTTTAAATTGAAATTAGACGATTCTAACTTCGAGGTGGAGTGTTGAAAAGTTATTATTATTACTTTTCCGTATTTTCTGCGTTTTCCATCGTTTCTCATAAACGGAATTACGATTTAAGAGAAAACGTAACGCGAAACGGTCGCCGCGCGAAATGAAAATAAATAAAACGGCGTCGGCGTAATCGGATCGCGGCCATTTAGCGACTTGCGTAAGGTCGCCGAGGTGTCTATCGCTGATTTTAGCAATAAGAAGCCAAGACTAAGGCTATTTCTGTTCGCAATTCGTTACTTTGACCCATAGAAATGCACTCGAATACAATTTAATCGGACAGCACAACGCCGCGCCGCCGTCGTCGTCGTCGGCAGCATCCTGTAATACGATCCGACCCGATCAGCATATTAACTTACGTACGACATTAATACGAGTTCGACACGCACACAGATACACCACTCCGTCCGGATTTACGGGCAATTGTTTATTCGTTTCGATAAAAAAATTATCTGTAATTAATAATTTTCGCGATGTGCAAGTTATAACTAAAAAAAATAAAGCGTTATACAGGAAAAAAAACTGATGTTAAAGTCTGTTTTTATGAACAAGCAATAAAATTATATTAGTTTTCGAATAATATAAATTTCTTAAAGAGTACCTCTATTCCCGCGTTTTCTAATAAAAAGTAATTCTGACAGATCTCGGACTCTACAGATCGTATCAAAAAAAGAAAACTTCTTATGAATTCAGAAAATTCAGGAGCAGTACGCACGTGAAGTGCTTTTTTTCTCGTCATTATTTATTTTAAATGCGTATGGTTGTAACATAATTTGAGGTTTTATTATTTCCTTGTTTGAGATTATCGAGTCCTCATAATGCACAAGCAAAGTAATTCCAGCAGATCTCAGACACTATAGGTCGTATCAAAAAAAGAAAAATTGCAATGAATTCAGAAAATTCGGGAGCAGTACTAACGTGAAGTACTTTTTGCAATTTGTTACATTTTCCACTATTAAATCCAGCCTTATGACTCTCTTCATTATTTATTTTAAATGTGTATATGCATCAATATTTTGATTATTTCCTTGTTTGCGAATATTCACTTCTCTTGATGCACAAACGAAAGATCAATTCTAGCGCACGCAAAATCCTCCTATTCTTAAGAATGCTTTCAACGCGCCATTGTTTTACGTGAACATTTCTTCAGCCAGATGAGAGACTACGTGGATGCGACATATCCGATAAGCTTGGCATTTGGTACATGCACACACACACACTTCCTGAAACAAGTGAGTGTTTATGTGTGTGTGTGGAACATATTTGATAAAACAGACACGAACATCGATCGTAACTGTACATTCTCACACAATAGCTAATAGATACGGCGGTTTTTAAAAGACATGACTCACGTTCACTGCGTATAAAAAAAAATGAGGATTTATTAATCAAGACTCTCTTCGGACTCTTCCTGACGAACGAGAGGAAGTGAGGACCTCAATAAGGTACCTCATATGCGTTTGTATTCTTAATGTAAAATTTCTGTTGATAAATTATTATTATTATTATAAATACACAAACCCTCGATATTATATTATCGAATTCATTTACGTATCCCTTATACACTTGTTTTTATTTTTGGGTTGTACAAATAAAGATTATTATTATTATTATTATTATATTTGTTGAATTTGCTTCTCGTTTATCACGTGGTGAAACATTTTTAATATTAGGCACTTGGTTGGTTTCGCAATTTTTCGATATTATACAATTAACGTGAACGCAAGTAGTGAAATTTAGACACTTAATTTCTGTTGACTAATTTTTATTATTATAAATACTTAAACCCTCTATATTATATAATTAACGTGAACGCAAGTGTTAAATTTATCGTGTAACGTGGATGTTTGTCCGTAATGTGAACCACCAATATTAACACGTTGACTGCCAAAGCTTTGTTGTCTGAATGAAAAACTACGAGTATTCTCGTAGTTGGCAGTCGTTTAAATGCAATTCGGGAGATTTATGTACGCCGCGAAAAAACTTCCGCGGCGGAACGCGAAGAAAATTGTCTGGCACCTCGTGTGTACTTCTCGCCAGAATTTTTGCCGATATTCGACAAGTGGAAAGCTTTTAAACAAGAAGATTAATATTACAACTGTTGCGCCATTAATAATAACAATAATAATAATAAATGTATTTATTTATTATAAATCAAATAGAATAGAAAGCGAACATTCATCTTCGTTACATATTTGGCATGATTTCCTTTTTTCTTTTTTTTGTAATGTGATTCTCTAATGCAATTAATTTAAATTCATTAACTCGCGGGTTCGCCGGTTATCATAACTAATTTTATGATTTTATTATTGTTTAATTATACCGCGGCTTGCCGTTATTGATGCTGAATTTGGCATTATAAATGAACTTTCACGGTGCTATTTGGCTCGGTTTCAAATTCAATTAGAGGATTTATGGCCATGCAACGTCGCTTATATAATTATGATATTTCGGTCCCTCTCGAATTCTTTAAAATTACGATATTTTCGTTATAGCGAGAACGTAATTGAAATTTACATCAAATTGCGCTAACTCTTTTCAGTTCGTATTACTCCAAAATCCCCCAATCGATTTTGATAAAACTTGAAATTAACGTTAAGAATTGTTTCCTCTTTAAGGCTACATCAAAATCCAAAAACACGTGTTTCTTAGTTTTTGAGTTATTTGAACTTGTTTGGACAATTGCAGTGATTTCAACTGGAAATTTTCTTTCGCTCCCAATTACTCAAAAACCCCCCCATGGATTTTGATAAAACTTCACATTAACGTTAAGAATTGTTTCTTCTTTAAAGCTACATCAAAATCCAAAAATACGTGTTTCTTAGTTTTTGAGATATTTCAACCTGTTTGGACAATTGCGGTGACTTTTACTGGAAATTATCTTTCGCTTCCAATTACTCAAAAATCCATCGGTGGATTTTGATAAAACTTCACATTAACGTTAAGAATTGTTTCCTCTTTAAGGCTACATCAAAATCCAAAAACACGTGTTTCTTAGTTTTTGAGTTATTTCAACTTGTTTGGACAATTGCAGTGATTTCAACTGGAAATTTTCTTTCGCTCCCAATTACTCAAAAATCCCCCCATGGATTTTGATAAAACTTGACATTAACGTTAAGAATTGTTTCCTCTTTAAGGCTACATCAAAATCGAAAAACACGTGTTTCTTAGTTTTTGAATTATTTCAACTTGTTTGGACAATTGCGGTGATTTCAACTGGAAATTTTCTTTCGCTTCCAATTACTCGAAAATCCCTCGATGGATTTTGATCAAACTTCACATTAACGTTAAGAATTATTTCTTCTTTAAGGCTACATCAAAATCCAAAAACACGTGTTTCTTAGTTTTTGAGATATTTCAACCTGTTTGGACAATTGCTGTGATTTCAACTGGAAATTTTCTTTCGCTTCCAATTACTCGAAAATCCCTCGATGGATTTTGATAAAACTTCACATTAACGTTAAGAATTGTTTCTTCTTTAAGGCTACATCAAAATCCAAAAACACGTGTTTCTTAGTTTTTGAGATATTTCAACCTGTTTGGACAATTGCGGTGATTTCAACTGGAAATTTTCTTTCGCTTCCAATTACTCAAAAATCCCTCGGTGGATTTTGATAAAACTTGACATTAACGTTAAGAATTGTTTCCTCTTTAAGGCTACATCAAAATCCAAAAACACGTGTTTCTTAGTTTTTGAGATATTTCAACTTGTTTGGACAATTGCTGTGATTTCAACTGGAAATTTTCTTTCGCTTCCAATTACTCGAAAATCCCTCGATGGATTTTGATAAAACTTCACATTAACGTTAAGAATTGTTTCCTCTTTAAGGCTACATCAAAATCCAAAAACACGTGTTTCGTAGTTTTTGAGTTATTTCAACCTGTTTGGACAATTGCGGTGATTTCAACTGGAAATTTTCTTTCGCTTCCAATTACTCAAAAATCCCTCGGTGGATTTTGATAAAACTTGACAATAACGTTAAGAATTGTTTCCTCTTGAAGGCTACATCAAAATCCAAAAACACATGTTTCTTAGTTTTTGAGTTATTTCAACCTGTTTGGACAATTGCGGTGATTTCAACTGGAAATTTTCTTTCGCTTCCAATTACTCAAAAATCCCTCGATGGATTTTGATAAAACTTGACATTAACGTTAAGAATTGTTTCCTCTTTAAGGCTACATCAAAATCCAAAAACACGTGTTTCTTAGTTTTTGAGTTATTTCAACTTGTTTGGACAATTGCGGTGACTTCAACTGGAAATTTTCTTTCGCTTCCAATTACTCAAAAATCCCCCCATGGATTTTGATAAAACTTCACATTAACGTTAAGAATTGTTTCCTCTTTAAGGCTACATCAAAATCCAAAAACACGTGTTTCTTAGTTTTTGAGTTATTTCAACCTGTTTGGACAATTGCGGTGATTTCAACTGGAAATTTTCTTTCGCTTCCAATTACTCAAAAATCCCTCGGTGGATTTTGATAAAACTTGACAATAACGTTAAGAATTGTTTCCTCTTGAAGGCTACATCAAAATCCAAAAACACATGTTTCTTAGTTTTTGAGTTATTTCAACCTGTTTGGACAATTGCGGTGATTTCAACTGGAAATTTTCTTTCGCTTCCAATTACTCAAAAATCCCTCGGTGGATTTTGATAAAACTCAACATTAACGTAAAGAATTGTTTCCTCTTTAAGGCTACAACAAAATCCAAAAACACGTGTTTCTTAGTTTTTGAGTTATTTCAACCTGTTTGGACAATTGCGGTGATTTCAACTGGAAATTTTCTTTCGCTTCCAATTACTCAAAAATCCCTCGGTGGATTTTGATAAAACTTGACATTAACGTTAAGAATTGTTTCCTCTTTAAGGCTACAACAAAATCCAACAACACGTGTTTCTTAGTTTTTGAGTTATTTCAACCTGTTTGGACAATTGCGGTGATTTCAACTGAAAATTTTCTTTCGCTTCCAATTACTCAAATATCCCTCGACGGATTTTGATAAAACTTCACATTAACGTTAAGAATTGTTTCCTCTTTAAGGTTACATCAAAATCCAAAAACTCGTGTTTTTTAGTTTTTGAGTTATTTCAACCTGTTTGGACAATTGCGGTGATTTCAACTGGAAATTTTCTTTCGCTTCCAATTACTCAAAAATCCCTCGGTGGATTTTGATAAAACTTCACATTAACGTTAAGAATTGTTTCCTCTTTAAGGTTACATCAAAATCCAAAAACATGTGTTTCTTAGTTTTTGAGTTATTTCAATCTGTTTGGACAATTGCCGTGACTTCAACTGGAAATTTTCTTTCGCTTCCAATTACTCAAAAATCCCTCGGTGGATTTTGATAAAACTTCACATTAACGTTAAGAATTGTTTCTTCTTTAAGGTTACATCAAAATCCAAAAACACGTGTTTCTTAGTTTTTGAGATATTTCAACCTGTTTGGACAATTGCGGTGACTTTAACTGGAAATTTTTTTTCGCTTCCAATTACTCAAAAATCCCCCCATGGATTTTGATAAAACTTCACATTAACGTTAAGAATTGTTTCTTCTTTAAGGCTACATCAAAATCCAAAAACACGTGTTTCTTAGTTTTTGAGATATTTCAACCTGTTTGGACAATTGCGGTGACTCCAACTGGAAATTTTCTTTCGCTTCCAATTACTCAAAAATCCCTCGGTGGATTTTGATAAAACTTCACATTAACGTTAAGAATTGTTTCCTCTTTAAGGCTACATCAAAATCCAAAAACACGTGTTTCTTGGTTTTTGAGTTATTTTTTATTAACCAGATTGACAGTTTTGGTAATTTCGATGAAAGAGTTAAAATTAATTACATGAATTAGTTGTACATCTGCCAAATAACGTATTTAAGCATTATTAACCAACCAATTAATATGATAATCAACGCAAGTCTCAAATCATTCGGTGTGTACTTTTAATTAGGCGAGATCTACTTAAGAGCACGCTTCTAATTAATCTCGCTTTTTCATGAATAATTCACGCTTTGTAAACGAGCAATTACTGCTCTTAATTTTTAATACCATTTTCTGGCTAAAGGAATTGCCTTGGGGGAGAGTAACGGTCGTTGCCTTTACAACGCGACGGTGAAGATCGGAATATTAGAAAATCGGCGACGCATGACAAAGGGCGAGGTGAAGTGAAGAGAAGTGAAGAGCGAGAGTACCTCTAATTGCTGATATGTACGCCTGCATCTTTCCAGAACATGGCCGAGCACTAAGTCACTTCCGTTCTCCGACGAGAGAGGACGTCCGGTCAAACGTCATGCCGTCGTCGTATCTCTCGCATGCGGGTGAATTTATGCTCTTCGCGGCAGACGCACCTGAAACTGTCACGGTTTCAAAATGATATATTCGCCTTCCCTCCTTTTCCAACCGGAGACGTCGCATTCGCGAAATGGTAATTACCTGTTTGCGCGATTCAGATGGGTGGCTATGCAAATGCGGTTAAGTTCGTTCTGATTGTGTCAAAATGGTTTGTTGAATACAAACAAGTCAATAATAATGATGGTGACTTTATTAACACAAACGGCGATGGCGGATGACCTCGCGGTCGACGCCAAAAACTAAAAAAAAAACAAAAAAAAAATGATAACTTGATTTATCTAATGATTTCGAAGTAAGTAGGCGTTCTGCGGCTGACCTATTTTTTGGATCACCTGCAAGACGCAGTACTACCAGTCAGTGTCGGTTCGCGAGATTTTTTCTGGTACGGCCGAGGAACAAAAGGTGGTAATACAGATAGGTGTGGTATCTGCAACCGACCCTACCTATCTGTATTGCCACCTCTTGTTCCTCGGCCGTACCTGAAAAACCCCGCGAACCGTCACTGCTACTAGTTAAAACGTTTTCAATTAATTTCTTCAAGTACTGCAAAATCTTATATTGCGAGAGGAAGAGCGTTTTCACTTCTATAGCATTAACAGGATGAAGGATTGTGTGATTGAATCCTTTCTGTAGCCTCCAAGAAACGTTTAAAAGCAACATTTTTGCAGACACCATTGTGGTCCCGGCAAAGGGATCGATTGTGTGTGTGTGTGGAAGATGAAAGAAGGCAGCGACGCAAAAATCGAAGAAGTGCACGATTTTCAGGAGAATCGGCGTTGCTCGGAGCGTTCGCCGGGCGCTTGTTAATTAAAGAGCGTTCGCGCGAACGTTTCTTCTCTCGGGGTGATCCTCTTGCGAGTAACGAGCGTATATATATATAGATATATATATATATATATATGTATATATATATATATATATATATATATATATATATATAGATATATGAATAGGTGAGGCGGCCAAGTACTCATTATCGTGTATTACGTTATTATGTGGACAGATCGGGTCACAGCTGTTGGATATCATCTGCTCACGCAACATCCCACCGACCATCATCGAAATATATATATATGTATATACCTGTCCTTCTAATCAGCTGATCGGCCCAACATCTGCCCTCGAACGAACGAACGAACGAACAGGGCATTATCTTTATGGGCAATAAAATATACGTTTTTTTTTTTAAACTCCCTGCTCCTCCGCGAACGTGTGCGCGAGATACACACACACACTAATAACGTTCTTTCGGTAACAATACTCCAGCAGGTGTACTAATTAATCTGGAATTTTAATACTTATCGAATTTTGGGCCAGGTTTAAAATTGCAACAAACTCCAAATTTTTAAAATTTCCTCAAAATGGATTACCCTTTATAATCTCATGAAAATTTTATCAAAACTCCCACCGTAAATTTTGATATAATCTTCCTTGAACAACCCCACTTTCAGATATTTTCAAGCCTCTCAAAAAAATAGTAAAACAATTGCAACAAACTCCAAACTTTTTAAATTTCCTCAAAATGGATTACCCTTTATAATCTCATGAAAATTTTATCAAAACTCCCACCGTAGATTTTGATATAATATTCCTTGAACAACCCCACTTTCAGATATTTTCAAGCCTCTCAAAAAAATAGTAAAACAATTGCAACAAACTCCAAACTTTTTAAATTTCCTCAAAATGAATTACCCTTTATAATCCCATGAAAATTTTATCAAAACTCCCACCGTAAATTTTGATATAATCTTCCTTGAACAACCCCACTTTCAGATATTTTCAAGCCTCTCAAAAAAATAGTAAAACAATTGCAACAAACTCCAAACTTTTTAAATTTCCTCAAAATGGATTACCCTTTATAATCCCATGAAATTTTATCAAAACTCTCACCGTAAATTTTGATATAATCTTCCTTGAACAACCCCACTTTCAGATATTTTCAAGCCTCTCAAAAAAATAGTAAAACAATTGCAACAAACTCCAAACTTTTTAAATTTCCTCAAAATGGATTACCCTTTATAATCCCATGAAATTTTATCAAAACTCTCACCGTAAATTTTGATATAATCTTCCTTGAACAACCCCACTTTCAGATATTTTCAAGCCTCTCAAAAAAATAGAAAAACAATTGCAACAAACTCCAAACTTTTTAAATTTCCTCAAAATGGATTACCCTTTATAATCCCATGAAATTTTATCAAAACTCTCACCGTAAATTTTGATATAATCTTCCTTGAACAACCCCACTTTCAGATATTTTCAAGCCTCTCAAAAAAATAGTAAAACAATTGCAACAAACTCCAAACTTTTTAAATTTCCTCAAAATGGATTACCCTTTATAATCCCATGAAATTTTATCAAAACTCTCACCGTAAATTTTGATATAATCTTCCTTGAACAACCCCACTTTCAGATATTTTCAAGCCTCTCAAAAAAAATAGTAAAACAATTGCAACAAACTCCAAACTTTTTAAATTTCCTCAAAATGAATTACCCTTTATAATCCCATGAAAATTTTATCAAAACTCCCACCGTAAATTTTGATATAATCTTCCTTGAACAACCCCACTTTCAGATATTTTCAAGCCTCTCAAAAAAATAGTAAAACAATTGCAACAAACTCCAAACTTTTTAAATTTCCTCAAAATGGATTACCCTTTATAATCCCATGAAATTTTATCAAAACTCTCACCGTAAATTTTGATATAATATTCCTTGAACAACCCCACTTTCAGATATTTTTCAAGCCCCTCAAAAAAATAGAAAAACAATTGCAACAAACTCCAAACTTTTTAAATTTCCTCAAAATGGATTACCCTTTATAATCCCATGAAATTTTATCAAAACTCTCACCGTAAATTTTGATTTAATATTCCTTGAACAACCCCACTTTCAGATATTTTTCAAGCCCCTCAAAAAAATAGAAAAACAATTGCAACAAACTCCAAACTTTTTAAATTTCCTCAAAATGGATTACCCTTTATAATCCCATGAAATTTTATCAAAACTCTCACCGTAAATTTTGATATAATCTTCCTTGAACAACCCCACTTTCAGATATTTTTCAAGCCCCTCAAAAAAATAGAAAAACAATTGCAACAAACTCCAAACTTTAAAAATTTCCTCAAAATTAATTACCCTTTATATTTCTATAAAAATTTGATGATACTCCCCCCGTAGATTTTGTTACAATCTTACTTGAACACTTCCCACTTTAAATTCTAAGGTCGGACATTTTCAAGCCTCAAAAAAAAAATATAAAAACAATTGCAATAAACTCTAAACCTTTAAAATTTCCTCAAAATGGATTACCCTTTATAATCCTGTGAAAATTTGGTGAAACTCTTCCCGTAGACTTTAATGTAATCTTCTTTGAACACCCCCCATCTATCAATTCTAAGGTCAGACATGTTGCAAGTCTCCCGTAAAAATAGAAAAACAATTGCAACAAACTCCAAACTTTTAAAATTTTCTCAAAACGGATTACCACTTATAATTCTATAAAAATTTGGTGAAACTCATATCGTACATTTTGATATAATCTTCAATACCCCCTCTTTTAATTCCAAGGTCGCCTCAAAAAAAAATTAGAAAAACAAACGCAACAAACAAAAAAAGCTTTTGAGTTACAAAAAAATCCCTTAATTTGAATTTCCACTAATAAAATTCCCCCAGATATTTGACAGTTGGCAACAATTTTAAGCTTGAAGTTGTCCCGTTTCAACACATAACAGTTGGCAACTATTTTGAGTTTTATTTTAAAATTTTCTGCCAATTGGCTACACTTTTGAGTTTTGGGTTACAAAAAAGTCCTTAAACTTTAATTTCCACACAAAAATATCTCTTACATTTTTGACAGTTGGCAACAGTTTTAAGCTTGAAGTTTTCCCATTTCAACACATAACAGTTGGCAACATTTTTTAGTTTTATTTTAAAATCTCCTGCCAGTTGGCTCCACTTTTGAGTTTTGGGTTTCAAAAAATTCTTTAAATTTTAATTTCCTTCCAAAAAATTCACCTCCATTTTTGACAGTTGGCAACAGTTTTAAGCTTGAAGTTGTCCTGTTTCAACACATAACAGTTGGCAACATTTTTTAGTTTTATTTTAAAATTTTCTGCCAATTGGCTACACTTTTGAGCTTTGGGTTACAAAAAATTCCTTAAATTTTAATTTCCACCCGAAAAAATTCCCCTAGATTTTTGACAGTTGGCAACAATTTTTAAGCTTGAAGTTGTCCCGTTTCAACACATAAAAGTTGGCAACATTTTTGAGAATTTATTTTAAAATTTTCTGCCAATCGGCTACACTTTTGAGTTTTGGGTTACAAAAAATTCCACCCATAAAATTCTCCCAGATTTTTAACAGTTGGCAAAAATTTTAAACTCGAAGTTGTTCCGTCTCAGCACATAACAGTTGGCAACATTTTAGAGTTTTTTTTTTTTTGCCAGTCGGTAATACTTTTGGGTACTACCTGAATTTAAATTCCCGCCCAAAAAATTCTCTTTTATTTTTGAGAGTTGGCAACAATTTAAACTTAAAGTAGTACTTCCTGTTTTTAAAGTTTCTTGGAGATTGACAGTTGATACCCCCGTTGAGGCTTTCCCATTCCGACAAATGACAGTTGGCTATATTTTTTTAGTTTTGCTTGAAATTTTTCTGCCAACTGGCTACACTTTTGAATTTTGTGTTACAAAAAATTGCCAAAATTTTAATTTCTACCCATAAAATTTCCCCAGATTTTTATCAGTTGGTAACAGTTCTAAGCTTAAAGTTGTGTAATATTTCCTGTTTTTAAAGTTTCCTGTAAATCAACAGTTGGCACTACTGTTGACGTTCTCCCGTTCCAACAAATAGCTGATACATTTTAGAGTTTTATTTTTAATTTGTCCGTCAGTTGGCAATATTTTTGAGTTTTCAGTTACAATTTTACGCTTAAAGTTATGTAGTACTTATTTCCTGTTTTCAAGGTTTCCTGGAGATCGACAGTTGGCACCATTGTTGAGGCTTTCCCGTTTTAACAAAGGACGGTTGACAACATTTTAGAGTTTTATTTAAAATTTCCCTGCCAGTTGGTAATACTTTTGAGTTTTCAGTTACAAAAAATTTCCTAAATTTAAATTTCCACTCATAAAATTCCCCTAGATTTTTAACAGTTGAAAATAATTTTAAACTTTAAGATGTAGTACTTCCTGTTTTCAAGGTTTTGTGGATATTTACAGTTGGCACCACTGCTGATGTTTTACCGTTCCAACAAATAACTTTCCATAACATTTTAGAGATTTATTTTTAATTTGTCTGCCAGTTGACAATACTTTTGAGTTTTTAGTTACAAAAATTTCCTAAATTTAAATTTTCACCCATAAAATTCCCCTAGATTTTTGACAGTTGGCAACAATTTTAAGCCTAAATTATAGTACTTCCCGATTTAAGATTTCCTGGAGATCGACAGTTGGTACTAATGTTGAGGCTTTCACGTTTTTACACATTCAGCGACTGAAATAAAACGCAAAAAATTAATTAATCAAGCGATCAGCTTAAAAAATACAAAATACATAAATAAACAGTTGGGCTTTGATTGCCTTGCAAAACAATTGACATACAGCAGCTGGAAACAAAACCACAACACTTGAAACTTAAATTGAAAAAATTGAAAATTGCATTCGGCGACTAAAAAAATTGCAAAAAATTAATTACTGAAGCGATCAGATTGAAAAATACAAAATCCGTAAATAAGCATTTGGGCTTTGATTATCTTTCAAAACAATTGATATACGGCAGTTGAAAACAAAACTATAACATCTGAAACTTGAACTGAAGAAATTGAAAATTGCATCAGCGACTAAGAAAATTGTAAAAAATAGTCACTTAAGCGATTAGCTTATAAATTACAAAATCCATAAATAAGCAGTTAGGCTTTGGATATCCTTCAATACAATTGACATACGACAGCTAAAAACAAAGCCACAACACTTGAAACTTGAACTGAAGAAATTAAAAATTACATTCAGCGACTAAAAAAATTGCAAAAAATTAATTACTCAAGCAATTCGCTTAAAATTGATAAAATCCATAAATAAGCAGTTATTATTTGATTTCCCTTCAAAACAATTGACACACGTCAGCCGAAAACAAAACGACAACACTTAAAATTTAAATTGAAGAAATCGAAAATTACATTCAGCGACTAAAAAAATTGCAAAAAATTAATTACTCAAGCGATTAGCTTAAAAACATGCACAGGATATTACTGCGTAGTATTTCTGATTAGAAACAGAAAAAAAAAAACGGTTGGTCGGGTTGTGTGTCTAATGAGAGAACGTGAACCGATAACCACGGCACAAATAATTACCATTTCTGGAATAGTTAAATGACTGTAAAACCATGACTCAATGATATAAAGAAGAAAAGCGGAGGTAGATAAGGGGCCAGTAATTTACTTTGTTTATCAAAAATATGCAAAAATATGAAACGAGGACGATAAAACTTTACGTGGATGAGAAAAAACCGGTGATAACACGGTATCACATGTCCCGAGCATACGTGCGCTCCAATAATATTTAATTACTTTTCTTTTATTTTAAAACAAGCTCATTTTCACGACCGAATCCTGGTTATACTGATTTTTGATTTGTCTTACTCTTTTGTAAAAATAAAGTTTATTATTATTATTATTATTGTGGGATAGGAGCCACCCATCTTGGTTGGATTGCAATTTTTGCTAACCATCAGAGTTGCTTTTTACATATTCAATACGTTCTTACTTTTCACGCAATGTACCTCACTGTTTTGTTTAATTTACTACACCATTACACTTTTTGCCCTCTGCTCCTTACAGTTTTTAATTCGTTCAGTTGGATTTCTTACGTCATTCTGTTAATTTACTACACTAACAATTAATAATTTAACTCATAAATAACAAATTGACGTGTGCTCGTTGCTTGCGCTTCCAGTCTTATGGCGATCCACCGATTACTGCATGACTCAATAATTCCAACGATTGCGTCATCCTTAAAACGTAAACAGCTCAAGAGCGCATGCGCCGGTGTGAAACGCGATCCACTGCGATTTATACGATTTAACGTCGTATTCGCGACAATAAAAATATTTTCGTAAGATAGAATTGATTGTAGTCCTTGTTTCAAGCAAAATCTCAAAACAACCCTTCACTAGATTCCCAGATAATCACACGAGAACAGAACTAATTGTAACGCCTTTTCTTGATCGTTAAATAAAATACAAAAACAATCGCCATACCCGTGAAACTTCAAAATTTAACTCAAAATTGTTAATGGCAAAATCTAAAAACTTTTCTTCGCTAGATTCCTGGAAGAAGATTCACAATTTACAGTACAAACCGTTTGTAGTATTATCGCAATAATAATTTACGTCTAGTCGAAAAATCCATTAATGAAAAATAACAACAATTTCCACCGATGAATTAAACATAAAAAAAAATATATATCGACGATAGTGATTCTCACCGTCCACCATGAATATTCAATGGGGGGACCCCCCCCTTTTATGCAAATGGCCCGTGGAATTAGCATGATTTCGAAAATAATGTTGAATTGATAAAATCTTTTGTCCGACCGATCCGATCTCGGGTCAAAGGAGCAAAAGATCATCCGATTCGGTGTACCCCGATTTAAATTTCTAATTAGATTTACGGTGACGGACGTTCGGGAAACAATGGCTCCGACGAGAATATTAAGAATATCCATTTGCATCTGATATACACACACACACAAGTTCGAGACGTAGTAATTAATTTTTTTTTTTTATTAGACAATCGCGATCGCCCGATTCGAACCGAAATTTGGCCATCGCTTTCTAATTCATGCGGTCGGTGTACATTGTTATGGATTATATTTGCTTACACTTAAAGTTTACAATTATCAAAAGTGGAAAATTTTCTCTACTTCGACTTTTGTGTGTTGCGATTTTGTTTTCGGCTGTCGTACGTCAATTGTTTTGAAAGGCAATCAAAGCTCAACTGCTTCTTTATGGATTTTGTAATTTTTAGGATAATCGCTTGAGTAATTAATTTTTTGCATTTTTTTTTGTCGCTGAATGCGATTTTCAATTTCTTCAATTCAGGTTTCAAGTGTTGTGGTTTTGTTTTCATCTGTCGTATGTCAATTGTTTTGAAAGGCAATTAAAGCCCAACTGCTTCTTTATGGATTTTGTAATTTTTAAGCTAATCGCTTGAGTAATTAATTTTTTGCATTTTTTTTTAGTCGCTGAATGCGATTTTCAATTTCTTCAATTCAGGTTTCAATAGTTGTGGTTTTGTTTTCATCTGTCGTATGTCAATTGTTTTGAAAGGCAATTAAAGCCAAACTGCTTCTTTATGGATTTTATAATTTTTAAGCTAATCGCTTGAGTAATTAATTTTTTGAAATTTTTTTAGTCGCTGAATGCAATTTTCAATTTCTTCAGTTTAAGTTTCAAGTGTTATGGTTTTGTTTTCAGCTGTCGTACGTCAATTGTTTTGAAAGGCAATCAAAGCCAAACTGCTTATTTATGGATTTTGCAATTTTTAGGCTAATCGCTTGAGTAATTAAATTTTTGCAATTTTTTTAGTCGCTGAATGTAATTTTCAATTTCTTCAGTTTAAGTTTCAAGTGTTGTGGTTTTGTTTTCAGCTGTCGTACGTCAATTGTTTTGAAAGGCAATCAAAGCCAAACTGCTTATTTATGGATTTTGCAATTTTTAAGCTAATCGCTTGAGTAATTAATTTTTTGCAATTTTTTTAGTCGCTGAATGTAATTTTCAATTTCTTCAGTTTAAGTTTCAAGTGTTGTGGTTTTGTTTTCAGCTGTCGTACGTTAATTGTTTTGAAAGGCAATCAAAGCCAAACTGCTTATTTATGGATTTTGCAATTTTTAAGCTAATCGCTTGAGTAATTAATTTTTTGAAATTTTTTTAGTCAATGAATGCAATTTTCAATTTCTTCAGTTTAAGTTTCAAGTGTTGTGGTTTTGTTTTCAGCTGTCGTACGTCAATTGTTTTGAAAGGCAATTAAAGCCCAACTGCTTATTTATGGATTTTGTAATTTTTAAGCTAATCGCTGGAGTAATTAATTTTTTGCAATTTTTTTAGTTGCTGAAGGTAATTTTCGATTTTTTCAATTCAGGTTTGAAGAGTTGTGGTTTTGTTTTCAGCTGTCGTATGTCAATTATTTTAAAAGACAATCAAAGCCTATCTGTTTATTTATGGATTTTGTAATAAATGGGAATGTAAAAAACCGTTCTTTGTGGCAAATATTTTCATTTGTTGCGTTTTTTTTTAAATTTTAATTTGATTCTTTATTATGCAGTCAATACGATTGTGAGTATAAATTTATGGGTAACAACAAAAATTGCGAAGAACACTTGATATGCACATCGTGCCGTCATTCGCTCTCGAACGGAGATTTACGGTCTATTGAATGATCGAAACAATTGACGAGATTTAACGAACCGACTGTGCATGCAATATCGAAAATGTCTGTACACAGTGTTTACCGTTATTGTTATTTTAATCAGGCGTCCGGCTGGTGCTGCCTTTAAATTCCAACTGTCAAGATATTATATAAAACAGCAATAACATTCTTAAAATTAAGATTGATGTATTTATTTATTATCACCGGGAATTTTATTTATTAACAATGATTTACGAGACTCTTCGAGGTCCAATTATTAGAAAGGTAATACACGACATTGTAAGTTTCTTGATTGAGTAATTACGGCTCAGATTAGTAGATTTGAGTTTGATGGAGTTGAGGAAAGGCCCATCCAAATTGCAAGCGATTAATTACCAGAAAGTGGTAAAATTGAGAATTTTGGACAAGGCGAATGAATAAGTTTTGTGTGGCATATCTTTTGAATTTAGAAAAATCGTTATTTAAATTAACGAAATTGAGGACGCCACTTTCAAATACAATTTTTCAATTTTTTGTAAAACTTTTAAAAATGCATATCCATGAAATATACAGTAAGATTTATTTATTATTACTATTTTTGATTGTGATAATCAAATGATTTCGATTTTCCTCAATGAATCTAAAATGGCATTGAACATACATTATTTATATATCTATTCATTTCACACGAGTAAACAATCTCTCGAGTGAATTCACATTTATCTGACTTATCCAGATCAACCTCAAAAGTGTAAAACCGAGATAAGTATCGGAACAACTTCCTTTTTTCAGAGATTATCGGCCTTATCGGTGTTTACACCGTCCGAATCTTAAAATGTAAAATTAATATAATCATTACATAATACAATAATAAACTGCGAGGAGTAAATAACAAATGGAAAATAATATTTACGAAAAAAACGAGTAGAATCTTAAGCTGATATCCTTGATATAACACTTAAAAGTTTCGTATATTTGAAGAAATTATAAAAAATCCTTTTATCATTCTTCAAGATCTTTCGATAGCGACAAATTGTTTATTTTTTGATTTTGTAATTTTTAAGCTAATTGCTTGATTAATTAATTTTTTGCAATTTTTTTAGTCGCTGAATGCAATTTTCAATTTCTTTAGTTTAAGTTTCAAGTGTTGTGCTTTTGTTTCCAGCTGCAGTATGTCAATTGTTTTGAAAGGCAATCAAAGCCCAAGTCCTTATTTATGGATTTTGTAATTTTTAAGCCAATCGCTTGAGTAAATAATTTTTTGCAATTTTTTTAACTCGCTGAATGTAATTTTCAATTTCTTCAATTTAAGTTTCGAGTGTTGTGGTTTTGTTTCCAGCTGCTGTATGTCAATTGTTTTGAAATACAATCAAAGCCCAACTCCATATTTATGGATTTTGTAATTTTTAAGCCAATCGCTTGAGTAATTAATTTTTTGCAATTTTTTTAGTCGCTGAATGCAATTTTCAATTTTTTCAATTTAAGTTTCAAGTGTTGTGGTTTTGTTTCCAGCTGCTGTATGTCAATTGTTTTGAAATGCAATCAAAGCCCAACTCCTTATTTATGGATTTTGTAATTTTTAAGCCAATCGCTTGAGTAAATAATTTTTTGCAATTTTTTTAGTCGCTGAATGCAATTTTCAATTTCTTCAATTTAAGTTTCAAGTGTTGTGGTTTTGTTTCCAGCTGCTGTATGTCAATTGTTTTGAAAGGCAATCAAAGCCCAACTCCTTATTTATGGATTTTGTAATTTTTAAGCCAATCACTTGATTAATTAATTTTTTGCAATTTTTTTAGTCGCTGAATGCAATTTTCAATTTTTTCAATTCAAGTTTCAAGTGTTGTGGTTTTGTTTCCAGCTGTCGTATGTCAATTGTTTTGAGAGGCAATCAAAGCCCAACTGCTTATTTATGGATTTTTTAATTTTTAAGCTAATCGCTTGAATAAATAATTTTTTGCAATTTTTTTAGTCGCTGAATGCAATTTTCAATTTCTTCAATTTAAGTTTCAAGTGTTGTGGTTTTGTTTCCAGCTGCAGTATATCAATTGTTTTGAAAGGCAATCAAAGCCCAACTGCTTATTTATGGATTTTTTAATTTTTAAGCTAATCGCTTGAATAAATAATTTTTTGCAATTTTTTTAGTCGCTGAATGCAATTTTCAATTTCTTCAATTTAAGTTTCAAGTGTTGTGGTTTTGTTTCCAGCTGCAGTATATCAATTGTTTTGAAAGGCAATCAAAGCTCAACTGCTTATTTATGGATTTTGTAATTTTTAAGCTAATCGCTTGAGTAATTAATTTTTTGCAAATTTTTTAGTCGCTGAATGCAATTTTCAATTTCTTCAATTTAAGTTTCAAGTGTTGTGGTTTTGTTTCCAGCTGCAGTATAACAATTGTTTTGAAAGGCAATCAAAGCTCAACTGCTTATTTATGGATTTTGTAATTTTTAAGCTAATCGCTTGAGTAATTAATTTTTTGCAAATTTTTTAGTCGCTGAATGCAATTTTCAATTTCTTCAATTTAAGTTTCAAGTGTTGTGGTTTTGTTTCCAGCTGCAGTATATCAATTGTTTTGAAAGGCAATCAAAGCTCAACTGCTTATTTATGGATTTTGTAATTTTTAAGCTAATCGCTTGAGTAATTAATTTTTTGCAAATTTTTTAGTCGCTGAATGCAATTTTCAATTTCTTCAATTTAAGTTTCAAGTGTTGTGGTTTTGTTTCCAGCTGCAGTATATCAATTGTTTTGAAAGGCAATCAAAGCCCAACTGCTTATTTATGGATTTTTTAATTTTTAAGCTAATCGCTTGAATAAATAATTTTTTGCAATTTTTTTAGTCGCTGAATGCAATTTTCAATTTCTTCAATTTAAGTTTCAAGTGTTGTGGTTTTGTTTCCAGCTGCAGTATATCAATTGTTTTGAAAGGCAATCAAAGCTCAACTGCTTATTTATGGATTTTGTAATTTTTAAGCTAATCGCTTGAGTAATTAATTTTTTGCAAATTTTTTAGTCGCTGAATGCAATTTTCAATTTCTTCAATTTAAGTTTCAAGTGTTGTGGTTTTGTTTCCAGCTGCAGTATAACAATTGTTTTGAAAGGCAATCAAAGCTCAACTGCTTATTTATGGATTTTGTAATTTTTAAGCTAATCGCTTGAGTAATTAATTTTTTGCAAATTTTTTAGTCGCTGAATGCAATTTTCAATTTCTTCAATTTAAGTTTCAAGTGTTGTGGTTTTGTTTCCAGCTGCAGTATATCAATTGTTTTGAAAGGCAATCAAAGCTCAACTGCTTATTTATGGATTTTGTAATTTTTAAGCTAATCGCTTGAGTAATTAATTTTTTGCAAATTTTTTAGTCGCTGAATGCAATTTTCAATTTCTTCAATTTAAGTTTCAAGTGTTGTGGTTTTGTTTCCAGCTGCAGTATGTCAATTGTTTTGAAAGGCAATCAAAGCCCCACTATCTATTTATGGATTTTGTAATTTTTAAGCTAATCGCTTCAGTAATTAATTTTTTGCAAATTTTTTAGTCGCTGAATGCAATTTTCAATTTTTTCAATTCAAGTTTCAAGTGTTGTGGTTTTGTTTCCAGCTGCAGTATGTCAATTATTTTGAAAGGCAATCAAAGCCCAACTCCTTATTTATGGGTTTTGTAATTTTTAAGCTAATCGCTTGAGTAATTAATTTTTTGCAATTTTTTTAGTCGCTGAATGCAATTTTTAATTTTTTCAATTTAAGTTTCAAGTGTTGTGGTTTTGTTTCCAGCTGCTGTATATCAATTGTTTTGAAAGGCAATCAAAGCCCCACTGTTTATTTATGGATTTTGTAATTTTTAAGCTAATCGCTTGAGTAATTAATTTTTTGCAAATTTTTTAGTCGCTGAATGCAATTTTCAATTTCTTCAATTTAAGTTTCAAGTGTTGTGGTTTTGTTTCCAGCTGCAGTATATCAATTGTTTTGAAAGGCAATCAAAGCTCAACTGCTTATTTATGGATTTTGTAATTTTTAAGCTAATCGCTTGAGTAATTAATTTTTTGCAAATTTTTTAGTCGCTGAATGCAATTTTCAATTTCTTCAATTTAAGTTTCAAGTGTTGTGGTTTTGTTTCCAGCTGCAGTATGTCAATTGTTTTGAAAGGCAATCAAAGCCCCACTATTTATTTATGGATTTTGTAATTTTTAAGCTAATCGCTTCAGTAATTAATTTTTTGCAAATTTTTTAGTCGCTGAATGCAATTTTCAATTTTTTCAATTCAAGTTTCAAGTGTTGTGGTTTTGTTTCCAGCTGCAGTATGTCAATTATTTTGAAAGGCAATCAAAGCCCAACTCCTTATTTATGGGTTTTGTAATTTTTAAGCTAATCGCTTGAGTAATTAATTTTTTGCAATTTTTTTAGTCGCTGAATGCAATTTTTAATTTTTTCAATTTAAGTTTCAAGTGTTGTGGTTTTGTTTCCAGCTGCTGTATATCAATTGTTTTGAAAGGCAATCAAAGCCCCACTGTTTATTTATGGATTTTGTAATTTTTAAGCTAATCGCTTGAGTAATTAATTTTTTGCAAATTTTTTAGTCGCTGAATGCAATTTTCAATTTCTTCAATTTAAGTTTCAAGTGTTGTGGTTTTGTTTCCAGCTGCTCTATGTCAATTGTTTTGAAAGGCAATCAAAGCCCAACTCCTTATTTATGGATTTTGTAATTTTTAAGCCAATCACTTGATTAATTAATTTTTTGCAATTTTCTTAGTCGCTGAATGCAATTTTCAATTTTTTCAATTCAAGTTTCAAGTGTTGTGGTTTTGTTTCCAGCTGTCGTATGTCAATTGTTTTGAGAGGCAATCAAAGCCCAACTGCTTATTTATGGATTTTTTAATTTTTAAGCTAATCGCTTGAATAAATAATTTTTTGCAATTTTTTTAGTCGCTGAATGTAATTTTCAATTTTTTCAATTTAAGTTTCAAGTGTTGTGGTTTTGTTTCCAGCTGCTCTATGTCAATTGTTTTGAAAGGCAATCAAAGCCCAACTGCTTATTTATGGATTTTTCAATTTTTAAGCTAATCGCTTGAGTAATTAATTTTTTGCAATTTTTTTAGTCGCTGAATGTAATTTTCAATTTTTTCAATTTAAGTTTCAAGTGTTGTCGTTTTGTTTCCAGCTGCTCTATGTCAATTGTTTTGAAAGGCAATCAAAGCCCAACTGCTTATTTATGGATTTTGTTATTTTTAAGCTAATCGCTTGAGTAAATCATTTTTTGCAATTTTTTTAGTCGCTGAATGCAATTTTCGATTTCTTCAGTTTAAGTTTCAAGTGTTGTGGTTTTGTTTCCAGCTGTCGTATGTCAATTGTTTTGAAAGGCAATCGAAGCCCAACTGCTTATTTATGGATTTTATAATTTTTAAGCTAATCGCTTGAGTAAATAATTTTTTGCAATTTTTTTACTCGCTGAATGCAATTTTCAATTTTTTCAATTTAAGTTTCAAGTGTTGTGGTTTTTGTTTTCAACAAACGCAATACCCGAAAAACATTAAACATCATTAACATAATATGCGATCGTTCGCGAAACATCTCCATTCGCCTGCATAAATTAAACTGTATTGCAAATTAGGGATAAACATGCAAATAAACCGTGTGTGAATGACTCTTAAAAATGATACGAAAAGTCGACAGGACGTCCTCTGATAAGGGAACGCAGGCTATTTACTTCGTGTGTCGAAATAATATAAATAATTAATGCGCCCGATAAGGACGGCTAGGTATTTGTTCCACAGAACGTGAAACTGTATATCATAGTTTGAATTTCTGATATATTTCGTAGAAAAAAAAAACGCCGTACCGATTTATTTTATTATTTCGTACAACGGTTTCCGCTTAACTGATCATTTCGTTATTCTGAAAAAATGACGCAAGCTGGAAAATCTCGTAAACACACAGGGCGTCGTGAAATATTATATATTTTGTAGTTTACTATACACTTATCAGTTTATATCTGTTACACCAAATTGTTATATCTTCCACAATCAGTAAAATAATTAGAATCGTCTGCATATAAAATAAATACCTACAGTTCTTAATTTTTTACAGATATCATTAATGAAGATCGGATACAAAACCGGGCGCAGCGTGATCCTTGGGGGACACCTGATATCACATAAAAACACTGTTTGGTGAGTTTTCATTTTATTATTTACATAACTACCCTTAACCACATACCGAGTTTAAATTGAATTTCCATTATTTATTAGTGATCGATTAATTCAATTCAATTCAACTTTATTGAGTGAAATTTTGAACGTAATCGATTGGATCATTTTGTGTATTAGATAAGTCGCGTATTGTGTGTTAACCATACATTGTATAGATTACAATCACCTATTTAGTTATTAGGATAAGTTTTTGAAAACGTTGTCAATGAGATTCTTTACCATTCCACTCTGTATACCTCTTATACCCGGTGAAGAAATTGCGATCGGCTTGTATGCAATTTGCCGTAATTAATACGGCACGCGCGTGCCATCGGAGAGAAAGAAGAAGAAGACGACGAAGGAAAAAAAACGGATCACCTTTAGGCCGTTTGGTATTTCTCGGGGCGGGTACAATTTAATGGGCTAGTGAAGACGTTGGACAACTGGCGCAATTTCGCCCCTATAATACACCGAGGAGAGAGCGGCAGAAGTCGTTATTAGACTTCCCGCCACGTGCCAAGAAAATCATTATTTCAGTACCTCCAACCGTCTTTTTCACATTCAGGTTGCGATGATGATGAGGGAGTTATCTATAGAAACGTTCCAAATTGCCTGCCAGTCCGGCAATATAATGGACGCCGCCATTAATATTCAAATTTCAATTTATGTATCGCCGCGCTGCTGGTATATACGTATTTTCGGAAATGGATTTGCTAAATTCGCGGACTATATTCGGCTCAGTAATTAATTAAAACGCGTGATTCCCGCGTATATATCTCGGCGATTCATGCCGGCTCATAACATCGATCATTTACAATCCAGAATTACATCCGTTTCACCCCTGAATTACTTTCTTGCGGCCGAGAGTAACGAAAAAATGCCGAAAATAAATATGTAAAATGGTGAATGGAATTGGGCCCAGAATCGAACCTTGAGGAATCCCCGTATCATTAGAAGTTAGTCTGTGAGGGTGTTTATGTTCGATGGAGACATCGTATTTTGGGAAGGTCTAAAAAGTTTGGACAAAAAGTCCCAAAATTTTGTAAAAAAATTGTAAGAAATAGTGATTTTGTTGGTTAAAAATAATTGCCATCAACTTGAAACTTTCAAAAATTATTCAAAATCCGTTCAGCATTAAGACTCCATAAAAAGTTCCAAAAGTTTATGCTCGAAATTTTGAGAAAATTTCATAAGAAGAGAAAAAAAAATTGTAAGAAATAATTAGTGATTTTGTTGGTTTAAAACAATTGCCATCGACTTGAAACTTTCAACAATTATTCAAAATCCGTTCAGCATTAAGACTCCATAAAAAGTTCCAAAAGTTTATGTTCGAAATTTTAGGAAAATTTCATTTGAACAGAAAATGTTTTTTGTAATAAATGGTTAGTGATTTTGTTGGTTAAAAACAATTGCCATCGTCTTGAAACTTTCAATAATTGTTCAAAATCCGTTTAGCATTAAGGCTCCATAAAAAGTCCCAACACTTTATGCTCGAAATTTTGGGAAAATTTCATTCGAACAGAATTTTTTTTTTTAACAAATGATTAGTGATTTTGTTGGTTAAAAACAATTGCCATCGACTTGAAACTTTCAACAATTATTCAAAATCTGTTCAGCATTAAGGCTTCATAAAAAGTCCCAAAAGTTTATACTCGAAATTTTGGGAAAATTTCATTTGAACAGAAATTTTTTTTTTGTTAGAAATGATTAGTGATTTTTTTGGTTAAAAACAATTGTCGTCGACTTGAAACTTTCAACAATTATTCAAAATGCATTCAGCATTAAGGCTCCATAAAAAGTTCCAAAAGTTTATGCTCGAAATTTTGGGAAAATTTCATTTGAACGGAAAAATTTTTTTTGTAAGAAATAGTTAGTGATTTTGTTGGTTAAAAACAATTGCTGTCGACTTGAAACTTTCAATCATTATTCAAATTCCGTTCAGCATTAAGGCTCCATAAAAAGTCCCAAAAGTTTATGCTCGAAATTTTGGGAACATTTCATTGAAACAGAAAAAAAAATTTTTTGTAAGAAATGGTTAGTGATTTTGTTGGTTAAAAACAATTGCCATCGACTTGAAACTTTCAACAATTATTCAAAATCCGTTTAGCATTAAGGCTCCATAAAAAGTCCATAACTTTATGCTCGAAATTTTGGGAAAATTTCATTTGAACAGAATTTTTTTTTTTGTAAGAAATGGTTAACAGTTAAACAGTTGCCGTCGACTTGAAACTTTCAACAATTATTCAAAATCCGTTTAGCATTAAGGCTACATAAAAAGTCCCAAAAGTTTATGCTCGAAATTTTGGGAAAATTTCATTTGAACGGAAAATTTTTTTTTGTAAGAAATAGTTAGTGATTTTGTTGGTTAAAAACAATTGCCGTCGACTTGAAACTTTCAATCATTATTCAAATTCCGTTCAGCATTAAGGCTCCATAAAAAGTCCCAAAAGTTTATGCTCGAAATTTTGGGAACATTTCATTGAAACAGAAAAAAATTTTTTTTGTAAGAAATGGTTAGTGATTTTGTTGGTTAAAAACAATTGCCATCGACTTGAAACTTTCAACAATTATTCAAAATCCGTTTAGCATTAAGGCTGCATAAAAAGTCCCAAAACTTTATGCTCGAATTTTTGGGAAAATTTCATTTGAACAGAATTTTTTTTTTTTGTAAGAAATGGTTAGTGATTTTGTTAGTTAAACACAATTGCCGTCGACTTGAAACTTTTAACAATTATTCAAAATCCGTTTAGCATTAAGGCTCCATAAAAAGTTCCAAAAGTTTATGCTTGAAATTTTGGGAAAATTTCATTTGAAAAGAAAAAACTTTTTTTTTTAAATGTTTAGTGATTTTGTTGGTTAAAAACAATTGCCGTCGACTTGAAACTTACAACAAATATTAAAAAAATCCATTCAGCATTAAGGCTCCATAAAGTCCCAAAACTTTATGCTCGAAATTTTGCGAATTTTTTTTTTATGTAAGAAATGGTTAATGATTTTGTTGATTAAATAGAATTGCCGTCGACTTGAAACTTTCAATAATAATTCAAAATCCGCTTAGCAAAAAGGCTCCATAAAAAGTCCCAAAATTTTATGCTCGAAATTTTAAGAAAATTTCATTTGAACAGAAAAAAATTTTTTTGTAAGAAATAGTTAGTGATTTTGTTGGTTAAAAACAATTGCCGTCGACTTGAAACTTTCAACAATTATTCAAAATCCATTCAGCATTACGGCTCCATAAAAAGTCTCAAAACTTTATGCTCGAAATTTTGAGAAAATTAAATTTGAACAGATTTTTTTTTGTAAGAAATGGCTAGTGATTTTGTTGGTTAAAAACAATTGCCGTCGACTTGAAACTTTCAACAATTATTCAAAATACGTTCAGCATTAAGGTTCCATAAAAAGTCCCAAAAGTTTATTCTCGAAATTTTGGGAAAATTTCATTTGAACAGAAATTTTTTTTTTTGTAAGAAATGATTAGTGATTTTTTTGGTTAAAAACAATTGTCATCGACTTGAAACTTTCAACAATTATTCAAAATCCATTCAGCATTAAGGCTCCATAAAGAGTCTCAAAAGTTAATGCTCGAAATTTTGAGAAAATTTAATTTGAACATAATTTTTTTTTTGTAAGAAATGGTTATTGATTTTGTTGGTTAAAAACAATTGCCGTCGACTTGAAACTTTCAACAATTATTCAAAATCCGTTCAGCATTAAGGCTCTATAAAAAGTCCTAAAAGTTTTTGCTCGAAATTTTGGGAATTTTTTTTTTTGTAAAAAATGGTTAGCGATTTTGTTGGTTAAAAACAATTGTCGTCGACATGAAACTTTCAAAAATAACTCAAAATGCATTTAGCAAAATTACTTTGCCCGCCTTTGCGTAAGTTTGCGAGATAATCGTTAAAATTACGAGAAATTTCACTTTTCTTGCGGCAGTTTAGCGTTATTTGTTATTCGTGACTGTCTTAATTAGTATAAACCATGTAAAATAAATATGCAATTATGCTAACTAAGCAAGGAAAACGAATTAGAAAACGTACATATTTCAATGCGGCGGCGGCGGCCGATGTGTTATTATTGTCGTCAAGTTTTCCCATTAAGTACGAGCTTTGTGCAGGAAATGGCGATTTAAGTGTGACGTATTTATTTTACTTTTTCTCACGTAAAGAGAAAAAAAAAACATTTTCAATTTACATGCAGATGTGTATTTGTTGCATATAGCAATTGGTCGGAAGTTTTCAAACTTGAATTGAAACCAGTACTTCACAGGTATGGTAAATCAAACTTTTAGTGATTGTCATCACACAAAGTGAGGTAATTGTTTAATTTGCAATGTAATGTATTGTAGTTTATTCGTGTTTATACTTACAGTAAGTTTACAATCGTCAATTATAAATTAATCTACAGTTATAAAAGTACATATAAAATGGTAAACATTATAATAGATAATTCAAAAAACATACAGCAAATATGAGAGTTAAAAGTTGTAAAGAACAAGAAACAGCGATACAAATTAATATTAAGGATTACTACATTTTAAAAAGTGGTGAACACTAAAATGCAAAAAAAATGTGTTATTAACATCTATTTATTTGTTCTATTTATTTGAATGGTCGTTTGAATTTAAATTATCCGAATTCACGAGTTAATTTATTTCCTCGAGTCCGGCCGACAGGCAGTGGAGATAAACACGGGAGAAATTCAACATCACCTGCCCCTTAAAGAGATCGGAAGATACAATCTGAATTAGTCACTTGTCGGTTAAAACCAAAACTTTCACTTTAAGACCGTTTTAACGTCGATGATATTCCGGCAAAATTAAGGGACTTCAAGATTTTAATAATTTTCCCGAAAATCCGTAAGGGTTGGCCTTTTTTTGCAGAAACATAATTCTGAATATATTTTGAGTAAATTTAGAAAATTTCAAGTCGATGGCAGTTGTTTTCATATTTTTTTCAAGCCATCAAATTATTTTCCAAACTTTGCAGTCTCGCGCTTCGTTAGGAAATGATTGCAACAAAGTCTACGGTTGGGGTGTTTGCGGGTTTTTGCAGAAACATAATTCTGAATATATTTTGATTGAATTTAGAAAATTTCAAGTCGATGGCAATTGTTTTCATATTTTTTTCAAGCCATGAAATTATTTTCCAAACTTTTCAGTCTCGCGCTTCGTTAGGAAATGATTGCAACAAAGTCTACGGTTGGGGTGTTTGCGGGTTTTTGCAGAAACATAATTCTGAATATATTTTGAGTAAATTTAGAAAATTTCAAGACGATGGCAATTGTTTTCATATTTTTTTCAAGCCATCAAATAATTTTCCAAACTTTACAGTCTCGCGCTCCGTTCGGAAATGATTACAACAAAGTCTACGGTTGGGATGTTTGCGGGTTTTTGCAGAAACATAATTCTGAATATATTTTGAGTAAATTTAGAAAATTTCAAGTCAATGGCAATTGTTTTCATATTTTTTTCAAGCCATCAAATAATTTTCAAAACTTTCAGTCTCGCGCTCCGTTCGGAAATGATTACAACGAAGTCTACGGTTGGGATGTTTGCGGGTTTTTGCAGAAACATAATTCTGAATATATTTTGAGTGAATTTAGAAAATTTCAAGTCGATGGCAATTGTTTTCATATTTTTTTCAAGCCATCAAATAATTTTCCAAACTTTCAGTCTCGCGCTCCGTTCGGAAATGATTACAACGAAGTCTACGGTTGGGATGTTTGCGGGTTTTTGCAGAAACATAATTCTGAATATATTTTGAGTAAATTTAGAAAATTTCAAGTCAATGGCAATTGTTTTCATATTTTTTTCAAGCCATCAAATAATTTTCAAAACTTTCAGTCTCGCGCTCCGTTCGGAAATGATTACAACGAAGTCTACGGTTGGGATGTTTGCGGGTTTTTGCAGAAACATAATTCTGAATATATTTTAAGTAAATTTAGAAAATTTTAAGTCGATGGCAATTGTTTATATATTTTTTTCAAGCCATCAAATTATTTTCCAAACTTTACAGTCTCGCGCTTCGTTAGGAAATGATTACAACAAAGTCTACGGTTGGGATGTTTGCGGGTTTTTGCAGAAACATAATTCTGAATATATTTTGAGTAAATTTAGAAAATTTCAAGTCAATGGCAATTGTTTTCATATTTTTTTCAAGCCATCAAATAATTTTCAAAACTTTCAGTCTCGCGCTCCGTTCGGAAATGATTACAACGAAGTCTACGGTTGGGATGTTTGCGGGTTTTTGCAGAAACATAATTCTGAATATATTTTGAGTGAATTTAGAAAATTTCAAGTCGATGGCAATTGTTTTCATATTTTTTTCAAGCCATCAAATAATTTTCCAAACTTTCAGTCTCGCGCTCCGTTCGGAAATGATTACAACGAAGTCTACGGTTGGGATGTTTGCGGGTTTTTGCAGAAACATAATTCTGAATATCTTTTGAGTAAATTTAGAAAATTTTAAGTCGATGGCAATTGTTTTCATATTTTTTTCAAGCCATCAAATTATTTCACAGTCTCGCTCTCCGTTCGTAAAAAAATAATTTCAAAGTCTAGGGTGTGAAATGGGAAACTTTACATTGCTGCCAACATATTTTCCTTTTCTGACACGTGTCCGGATTTATATTACGCGCACTATACACAAATATGCCATGTTAATACACTGTACATATTATTTCGAAGCGGAAAACAAGGGCTAAAGTTTAATTAAATTAAACGTACAATTTCATCTCACCGGAGTATAGTTGGCAACTCATTACCCCGGGCGGGTATATATAGTTACCATTAATAACGGACATCGTGCGTTTACTCCTGCGGACACTCATGATAATTAACAGGACGGACACATTAGCTTCCGCCGCAGGACACGGCGAAAGCGCGCTCGGGGGGGTTGCGAGGGGGCGCCAGAGAGTTGCCGGGGGTGCTGCAGATCGCGCTGGTATAAATGGGGTGGCGGACACAATCACTCCCCCATCCCTATCCTCCCGTGAAATGATTGTGGTCACGCGCACCAGAATTAAACAAACAATAACATCAATCGGGGATGGGGCAGAAAAAAAATACATGTCCAGTCTTGTTGCGAGCGTGTGGGTTTCTTTTTTTTTTTTTTGATGTGGAAATGCCATTTATCACGTTCGCTTTAGATCTCCGGATAAAAACGTTTTTAATGGTCTGTACGTCATAATTTTACGTGTGCGGTGGTGGTAAATAAATTGGTCTCCGTTGCAGCAATTGATGACTGAAGTCTGTTGTATGCAAATGGAAACTTGAGTTATAGCAGATCAATTAAATATTTTTCTTTTCCAATTTGGTTTAATAATGCTCTTATTGTTGCATTAAAAACTGTTAAACAATTAGCGTTATTGTTAAACAGTGTTTTCATCTCATTGTTAAACGCCACTGCACGTCGTTCTAAAGTAAATCAAAAGATTGCAAATTTAAAATACTGTTTGATCCCTCGAAGCGGACTATTTTGACTTTAGTAATGTTGCTAACTTCAGCTCTTTGTACTCAAGAATTATTTTTTCCATGATAAAAAAGAGAGGATTTTTTCAAAAAATATTTAATTTCGGTTTTACTGAATATATTCCATACTTTAGGCGCGCACTGTATAGGTGTTTCATGTGTTTTGTTTATGTGTTGTTTGCTATTGATTTATTTACACGATTCGTAGAAATTATCGGGTCTTGATCGATTATATATTTTTTCTGCAATTAAGAAACAAACTAACAAGTAATCTATTGGGTGAGGTCAGATTATTTTCGATTAGATAATACGCATGTCGCAATTATTTTGCAATTTAAAGGTTTAATACATCTCTGGGAATTTAAGGAAATCCGTTTGAAAGTGTCCATTTTTTAATCAGGATTACAAAGTAATATTCATAATGAATGGATTTTAGAATTTTAAAGCTAATTCCAACGACGATTAATTTTTTACAATTTTTTTATTCCTAGAGTGCAATTTTATTTTCTTCAGTTCAAGTTTTTTCAAGTTTTCAGTGAAGCCATTTTGTTTCCGCATCAAATGTATCGATTGTTTCAGTAGGATTACAAAGATATATTCATCACGAATGGATTTTGGAATTTTAAAGCTAATTCCAGCGACGATTAATTTTTTACAATTTTTTTATTCCTAGAGTGCAATTTTATTTTCTTCAGTTCAAGTTTTGAGTGAAACCATTTTGTTTCCGCATCAAATGTTTCGATTGTTTCACCAAGATTACAAAGATATATTCATCACGAACGGATTTTGGAATTTTAAAGCTAATTCCAGCGACGAATAATTTTTTACAATTTTTCTATTCCTAGAGTGCAATTTTATTTTCTTCAGTTCAAGTTTTGAGTGAAACCATTTTGTTTCCGCATCAAATGTTTCGATTGTTTCACCAAGATTACAAAGATATATTCATCACGAATGGATTTTGGAATTTTAAAGCTAATTCCAGCGACGATTAATTTTTTACAATTTTTCTATTCCTAGAGTGCAATTTTATTTTCTTCAGTTCAAGTTTTGAGTGAAACCATTTTGTTTCCGCATCAAAAGTTTCGATTGTTTCAGCAGGATTTCAAAGATATATTCATCACGAATGGATTTTGGAATTTTAAAGCTAATTCCAGCGACGAATAATTTTTTACAATTTTTCTATTCCTAGAGTGCAATTTTATTTTCTTCAATTCAAGTTTTGAGTGAAGCCATTTTGTTTCCGCATCAAATGTATCGATTGTTTCACCAAGATTACAAAGATATATTCATCACGAATGGATTTTGGAATTTTAAAGCTAATTCCAGCGACGATTAATTTTTTACAATTTTTCTATTCCTAGAGTGCAATTTTATTTTCTTCAATTCAAGTTTTGAGTGAAGTCATTTTGTTTCCGCATCAAAAGTTTCGATTGTTTCAGCAGGATTTCAAAGATATATTCATCACGAATGGATTTTGGAATTTTAAAGCTAATTCCAGCGACGAATAATTTTTTACAATTTTTCTATTCCTAGAGTGCAATTTTATTTTCTTCAATTCAAGTTTTGAGTGAAGCCATTTTGTTTCCGCATCAAATGTATCGATTGTTTCACCAAGATTACAAAGATATATTCATCACGAATGGATTTTGGAATTTTAAAGCTAATTCCAGCGACGAATAATTTTTTACAATTTTTCTATTCCTAGAGTGCAATTTTATTTTCTTCAATTCAAGTTTTGAGTGAAGTCATTTTGTTTCCGCATCAAAAGTTTCGATTGTTTCAGCAGGATTTCAAAGATATATTCATCACGAATGGATTTTGGAATTTTAAAGCTAATTCCAGCGACGAATAATTTTTTACAATTTTTCTATTCCTAGAGTGCAATTTTATTTTCTTCAATTCAAGTTTTGAGTGAAGCCATTTTGTTTCCGCATCAAATGTATCGATTGTTTCACCAAGATTACAAAGATATATTCATCACGAATGGATTTTGGAATTTTAAAGCTAATTCCAGCGACGATTAATTTTTTACAATTTTTTTATTCCTAGAGTGCAATTTTATTTTCCTCAATTCAAGTTTTGAGTGAAGCCATTTTGTTTCCGCATCAAATGTATCGATTGTTTCACCAAGATTACAAAGATATATTCATCACGAATCGATTTTGGAATTTTAAAGCTAATTCCAGCGACGATTAATTTTTTACAATTTTTTTATTCCTAGAGTGCAATTTTATTTTCCTCAATTCAAGTTTTGAGTGAAGCCATTTTGTTTCCGCATCAAATGTTTCGATTGTTTCACCAAGATTACAAAGATATATTCATCACGAATGGATTTTGGAATTTTAAAGCTAATTCCAGCGACGATTAATTTTTTACAATTTTTTTATTCCTAGAGTGCAATTTTATTTTCCTCAATTCAAGTTTTGAGTGAAGCCATTTTGTTTCCGCATCAAATGTTTCGATTGTTTCACCAAGATTACAAAGATATATTCATCACGAATGGATTTTGGAATTTTGAAGCTAATTCCAGCGACGATTAATTTTTTACAATTTTTATATTCCTAGAGTACAATTTTATTTTCTTCAATTCAAGTTTTGAGTGAAACCATTTTGTTTCCGCATCAAATGTTTCGATTGATTCACCAAGATTACAAAGATATATTTATCACGAATGGATTTTGGAATTTTAAAGCTAATTCCAGCGACGATTAATTTTTTACAATTTTTCTATTCCTAGAGTGCAATTTTATTTTCTTCAATTCAAGTTTTGAGTGAAGCCATTTTGTTTCTGCATCAAATGTTTCGATTGTTTCACCAAGATTACAAAGATATATTCATCACGAATGGATTTTGGAATTTTGAAGCTAATTCCAGCGACGATTAATTTTTTACAATTTTTTTATTCCTAGAGTGCAATTTTATTTTCCTCAATTCAAGTTTTGAGTGAAGCCATTTTGTTTCTGCATCAAATGTTTCGATTGTTTCACCAAGATTACAAAGATATATTCATCACGAATGGATTTTGGAATTTTGAAGCTAATTCCAGCGAGGATTCGTTTTTTACAATTTTTTTATTCCCAGAGTGCAATTTTATTTTCTTCAATTCAAGTTTTGAGTGAAGCCATTTTGTTTCCGCATCAAAAGTTTCGATTGTTTCAGCAGGATTACAAAGATATATTCATCATGAATGAATTTTGGAATTTTGAAGCTAATTCCAGCGAGGATTCGTTTTTTACAATTTTTTTATTCCCAGAGTGCAATTTTATTTTCTTCAATTCAAGTTTTGAGTGAAGACATTTTGTTTCCGCATCAAAAGTTTCGATTGTTTCAGCAGGATTACAAAGATATATTCATCATGAATGGATTTTGGAATTTTGAAGCTAATTCCAGCGACGATTAATTTTTTACAATTTTTTTATTCCTAGAGTGCAATTTTATTTTCTTCAGTTCAAGTTTTGAGTGAAACCATTTTGTTTCCGCATCAAATGTTTCGATTGTTTCAGCAGGATTACAAAGATATATTCATCATGAATGAATTTTGGAATTTTGAAGCTAATTCCAGCGAGGATTCGTTTTTTACAATTTTTTTATTCCCAGAGTGCAATTTTATTTTCTTCAATTCAAGTTTTGAGTGAAGCCATTTTGTTTCCGCATCAAAAGTTTCGATTGTTTCAGCAGGATTACAAAGATATATTCATCATGAATGAATTTTGGAATTTTGAAGCTAATTCCAGCGAGGATTCGTTTTTTACAATTTTTTTATTCCTAGAGTGCAATTTTATTTTCTTCAGTTCAAGTTTTGAGTGAAGCCATTTTGTTTCCGCATCAAATGTTTCGATTGTTTCAGCAGGATTACAAAGATATATTCATCATGAATGGATTTTGGAATTTTGAAGCTAATTCCAGCGAGGATTCGTTTTTTACAATTTTTTTATTCCCAGAGTGCAATTTTATTTTCTTCAATTCAAGTTTTGAGTGAAGCCATTTTGTTTCCGCATCAAAAGTTTCGATTGTTTCAGCAGGATTACAAAGATATATTCATCATGAATGGATTTTGGAATTTTGAAGCTAATTCCAGCGACGATTAATTTTTTACAATTTTTTTATTCCTAGAGTGCAATTTTATTTTCTTCAGTTCAAGTTTTGAGTGAAGCCATTTTGTTTCCGCATCAAATGTTTCGATTGTTTCAGCAGGATTACAAAGATATATTCATCATGAATGGATTTTGGAATTTTGAAGCTAATTCCAGCGAGGATTCGTTTTTTACAATTTTTTTATTCCCAGAGTGCAATTTTATTTTCTTCAATTCAAGTTTTGAGTGAAGCCATTTTGTTTCCGCATCAAAAGTTTCGATTGTTTCAGCAGGATTACAAAGATATATTCATCATGAATGGATTTTGGAATTTTGAAGCTAATTCCAGCGACGATTAATTTTTTACAATTTTTTTATTCCTAGAGTGCAATTTTATTTTCTTCAGTTCAAGTTTTGAGTGAAGCCATTTTGTTTCCGCATCAAATGTTTCGATTGTTTCAGCAGGATTACAAAGATATATTCATCATGAATGGATTTTGGAATTTTGAAGCTAATTCCAGCGAGGATTCGTTTTTTACAATTTTTTTATTCCCAGAGTGCAATTTTATTTTCTTCAATTCAAGTTTTGAGTGAAGCCATTTTGTTTCCGCATCAAAAGTTTCGATTGTTTCAGCAGGATTACAAAGATATATTCATCATGAATGAATTTTGGAATTTTGAAGCTAATTCCAGCGAGGATTCGTTTTTTACAATTTTTTTATTCCTAGAGTGCAATTTTATTTCCTTCAATTCAAGTTTTGAGTGAAGCCATTTTGTTTCCGCATCAAAAGTTTCGATTGTTTCAGCAGGATTACAAAGATATATTCATCATGAATGGATTTTGGAATTTTGAAGCTAATTCCAGCGAGGATTCGTTTTTTACAATTTTTTTATTCCCAGAGTGCAATTTTATTTTCTTCAATTCAAGTTTTGAGTGAAGCCATTTTGTTTCCGCATCAAAAGTTTCGATTGTTTCAGCAGGATTACAAAGATATATTCATCATGAATGAATTTTGGAATTTTGAAGCTAATTCCAGCGAGGATTCGTTTTTTACAATTTTTTTATTCCCAGAGTGCAATTTTATTTTCTTCAATTCAAGTTTTGAGTGAAGACATTTTGTTTGCGCATCAAAAGTTTCGATTGTTTCAGCAGGATTACAAAGATATATTCATCATGAATGAATTTTGGAATTTTGAAGCTAATTCCAGCGAGGATTCATTTTTTACAATTTTTTTATTCCCAGAGTGCAATTTTATTTTCTTCAATTCAAGTTTTGAGTGAAGACATTTTGTTTGCGCATCAAAAGTTTCAATTGTTTCAGCAGGATTTCAAAGATATATTCATCATGAATGGATTTTGGAATTTTGAAGCTAATTCCAGCGAGGATTAATTTTTTACAATTTTTTTATTCCCAGAGTGCAATTTTATTTTCTTCAATTCAAGTTTTGAGTGAAGCCATTTTGTTTCCGCATCAAAAGTTTCGATTGTTTCAGCAGGATTACAAAGATATATTCATCATGAATGAATTTTGGAATTTTGAAGCTAATTCCAGCGAGGATTCGTTTTTTACAATTTTTTTATTCCCAGAGTGCAATTTTATTTTCTTCAATTCAAGTTTTGAGTGAAGACATTTTGTTTGCGCATCAAAAGTTTCAATTGTTTCAGCAGGATTTCAAAGATATATTCATCATGAATGGATTTTGGAATTTTAAAGCTAATTCCAGCGGCGATTAATTTTTTACAATTTTTCTATTCCTAGAGTGCAATTTTATTTTCTTCAGTTCAAGTTTTGAGTGAAACCATTTTGTTTCCGCATCAAATGTTTCGATTGTTTCACCAAGATTACAAAGATATATTCATCACGAATGGATTTTGGAATTTTAAAGCTAATTCCAGCGACGATTAATTTTTTACAATTTTTTTATTCCTAGAGTGCAATTTTATTTTCTTCAGTTCAAGTTTTGAGTGAAGCCATTTTGTTTCCGCATCAAATGTTTCGATTGTTTCACCAAGATTACAAAGATATATTCATCACGAATGGATTTTGGAATTTTAAAGCTAATTCCAGCGACGATTAATTTTTTACAATTTTTTTATTCCTAGAGTGCAATTTTATTTTCCTCAATTCAAGTTTTGAGTGAAGCCATTTTGTTTCCGCATCAAATGTTTCGATTGTTTCACCAAGATTACAAAGATATATTCATCACGAATGGATTTTGGAATTTTAAAGCTAATTCCAGCGACGATTAATTTTTTACAATTTTTTTATTCCTAGAGTGCAATTTTATTTTCTTCAATTCAAGTTTTGAGTGAAGCCATTTTGTTTCCGCATCAAATGTATCGATTGTTTCACCAAGATTACAAAGATATATTCATCACGAATGGATTTTGGAATTTTAAAGCTAATTCCAGCGACGATTAATTTTTTACAATTTTTTTATTCCTAGAGTGCAATTTTATTTTCTTCAATTCAAGTTTTGAGTGAAGCCATTTTGTTTCCGCATCAAATGTATCGATTGTTTCACCAAGATTACAAAGATATATTCATCACGAATGGATTTTGGAATTTTAAAGCTAATTCCAGCGACGAATAATTTTTTACAATTTTTTTATTCCTAGAGTGCAATTTTATTTTCTTCAATTCAAGTTTTGAGTGAAGCCATTTTGTTTCCGCATCAAATGTATCGATTGTTTCACCAAGATTACAAAGATATATTCATCACGAATGGATTTTGGAATTTTAAAGCTAATTCCAGCGACGATTAATTTTTTACAATTTTTCTATTCCTAGAGTGCAATTTTATTTTCTTCAGTTCAAGTTTTGAGTGAAGACATTTTTTTCTGCATCAAATATTTCAAATGTTTCAGCAGGATTTCAAAGATATATTCATCATGACTAGATTTTGGAATTTTGAAGCTGATTCCAGTGACGATTAATTTTTTACAATTTTTCAATTCGCTGGACGCAATTTTGTCGCTGTTGTCAGTTTGAAAATGTTTTTTTTTTCGCTTGGTTGCAATTGTAGTAATTAAAATAATTACAATTAATATAAATCAATATAAAACAGTTTCGTTGCACACACACGCTCAAAGCGGTTGCCACAAACAAAAGCTCTATCATTACCAACATCATCATCATCATCATCGGCAGTCGGCAGGCATATGATTCAACAGAATAATAAGTCCATATCTTGAAACGGTGCACGTATGCACACACACACATACACGTGCGAAAGTATCTCTGCGATCTTTGCTTGCCAATATTACCGCGTTGTTGTTGGTAATTACACGTGATATAAAAACCAAAACGTGTGGCGTGCACGCGGGAACAAAGTAAGAAAAAAAAGGGGAGAAATAGTGCGACATGTGCATCTGACCAGAGACCAGACAGACAGACATCAGCCACCAGCTGATGCCCAAGATGCATCTCTCCATCACGGCCGCGGCAGATGTTCGTATTCCTCCGCTCCTTCGGCCGGCGAGAAGACAGACGGCACGCGCCTTTTTACGATATTAAATATCGAAGGTCTGCTCTCCGAAATTGATGGGCTCGCCGGAGAAAGAGAAGGAAAAACGTTAAACACTTAGCGAAGCCTTTTATTAATCTTTTTAGGGACACGATAATTCGCCGTGTAATTAACAAATAGTTCAATTGAAAACATTATACGGTGAACACCTTGCTGTAAAATTAATGCATTGAATAATTTAAAACTGGCCATAGCAAATTTAGTTGAAGTTGCCATGGTTACCTTTGCAAACAAAGTTATGTTTTCACATGAAGCTGTTAACCATTTCAGCCCTGGATATTTAAATTAAAAAAAAATAATTTTTGTTGGTTATTATTGATGGGGAGCTTCTTAAGACCATAAATACCAAATTTGAACTCATTTGCTTAATTAGTATAGGAGGCTTTGTTGAAGTGACATCTAGTGATAAACAGCAAAAATATGGATTGTCATAGTAAATGTTGCACCAGGACCGAAAGGGTTAACAAAATTAATAATACAATAGACAATCTGTCGTTTTGTTTTACAAATTATGTACAAGCAAACCGGGAGCAATCTATAAAAATTAATTAAGTGGGAAGAGAAGAAGAGAAAAATATGCACGAAACGCAATTAATTATGCATGCAAATGAGTTTGGCATAAAGCACAATTCCCCATTCAATTGCAATAAATAAGCGAAGAGAGAATATTACAATGGCTCGTCGGACTTTTGTCGCGCGAGACATTTAAATTTATTTCTTATTACATTATAATTTAATGGGCAAATGTGAGCTGCTTCCCAAAGAGACCCTTCCAGCCGATCAAATGGCTCCGGAATATTTAATTGCGCCTGTGTGGTCCACGGAACCACCGGTAAACAAAGTCATTGTTGATAAATAAATTGCTTCTACGTGGCGATTCGACGAAACACTCATTGTTGCCGCTAAATTTAAACAATGCGATCATATTGAAAAGTATCTTGATTGAGTGAATCACGGCGTCTGACAGTTTAGAGAGTTTTTTTGTGCTTAATACCAGGGGCGGCTCGTTATGTAGAGCCAAGGAGCCATGGCACTACCTCTAATTTCGAGGTCGGCAAGAAATTTTTCCGTTGTGGAACTGCAAATAATTTCTGGCTCCGCTCATGCGCACGACGACGACGTGCACTTGTCAGTCGTATTTCCGCGCCATCCACGATGAATGAAAGACAGTTGAAAATGGTTATTTTTGACAGATGGTAATTGGTATTAATTGGCAGCTGAAAATTGCCATTTTTTGGCCGTTAAAAATCGTCATTTTTGGCACTTGAAAACTGTCGTTTTTGACAGTTAAGAATGGTCATTTTTCAAACTTGAAAATTTCAATTTACGGCACTCGAAAATGATAATTTTTGACAGTTGAATTGATCGTTTTTAACAGTTGGAAAATGTTATTTTTTGCACTTAAAATTGTCAATTTTGGCACTTGAAAATGTCTTTTTCGGCACTTGAAAATGGTCAGTTTGCACAATTAAAAATTGCCCTTTTGACACTTAAAAATGTTCATTTTACACTTTTGGTAATTGCTTTTTTTAACAGTTGAAAATTGCGACATTTGGCAATTAAATTTTTCATTTTTGGCACTTAAAAATTGTCGTTTTTGGCAGTTGATAATGGTAATGTTTTAACCATTTATGGCATTTGGAAATGATCAATTTTGACAGTTGTAAAATGTCATTTTTGGGCACTTGAAGATTGTCAATTTTGGCACTTGGAAATGTATTTTTTTGCACTTGATGATTGTCAAGTTTGGCACTTGAAAATGTCTTTTTTGGCACTTTGTACAGTTGAAAATTGTCATTCTTGACAGTTGAAAGTTGTCTTTTATGACAGTTGAAAATGGTTATTTTTGAACATGGAGAATTGTCATTTATGGCACTCGAAAATGATAATTTTTAATAGTCAAAAACTCGTTTTAGACACTTGGAAAATATATTTTTCTGCACATGAATGGTTATTTTGCACAGTTGTAAATGGTAATTTTTGACATTTGAAAACTGTTTTTTTTGACACTAGAAAATGGGCATTTTTGATAGATGGTAATTGTATTTGTTGGCAGCTGAAAATTGCCATTTTTTGGCAGTTAAAAACTGTCATTTTTGACACTTGAAAATTGTCGTTTTTGACAGTTGAGAATGGTCATTTTTCAAACTTGAAAATTTTAATTTATGCACTCGAAAGTGATAATTTTTAACAATTAAAATGATCGTTTTTGACAGTTGGAAAATATTATTTTTTGCACTTAAAATTGTCAATTTTGGTACTTGAAAATGTCTTTTTCGGCACTTGAAAATTGGCAATTAAATTTTTCATTTTTGGCACTTGAAAATTGTCGTTTTTGGCAGTTGACGATGGTAATTTTTAAACCATTTATAGCATTTGGAAATGATCAATTTTGACAGTTGTAAAATGTCATTTTTGGGCACTTGAAGATTGTCAATTTTGGCACTTGAAAATGTATTTTTTTGCACTTGATGATTGTCAAGTTTGACACTTGAAAATGTCTTTTTTGGAACCTTGTACAGTTGAAAATTGTCATTCTTGACACTTGAAAGTTGTCTTTTATGACAGTTGAAAATGGTCATTTTTGAACCTTGAAAATTGTCATTTATGGCACTCGTAAATGATAATTTTTGACAGTTTAAAACTATTGTCCTTGACGCTTGGAAAATATAATTTTTGGCCCTTGAAAATTGTGAATTTTTACTTTTTTGCACATGAAAATGGTTATGTTGCACAGTTAAAAATGGTCGTTTTTGAAATTTAAAAATTTGAATTTCTGGCACTCGAAAATGATAATTTTTGAAAGTTGAAATGATGGTTTTTGACAGTTGGAAAATGTCATTATTTGCACTTAAAAATCGTCAATTTTGGTACTTGAAAATGTATTTTCTGGCATTTGAAAATGGTCGGTTTGTACAGTTAAAAATTGCCTTTTTAACACCTAAAAACGTTCATTTTAGACTGTCGGTAATTGCCCTTTGTAAATTGTGACATTTGGTATTTAAAAATTTTCGTTTTTGGCACCTGAAAATTGTCGTGTTTAGCAGTTGACAATGGTAATATTTGAACCATTTATGGCATTCGAAAATGAGAATTTTTGGCAGTTGGAAAATGTCGTCAATTTTGGCACTTTAAAATGTCTTTTTTGGCACTTAATGATTGTCAAGTTTGGTCTTTTGAAAATGTCTTTTTCGGCGCTTTGCACGGATGAAAATTGTCATTATTGATACTTGAAAATTGTCTCTTTTAACAGCTGAAAAATTGTCATTTTTGAACCTTGAAAGTTGTCATTTATAGCACTCAAAAATGAGAATTTTTGACAATTGACAACTATCGTTTTTGACACTTGGAAAATGTCATTTTTGGGGCTCGAAAATTGTAAATTTTGACTTTTTTTGCACATGAAAATGGTTATTTTGCACAGTTGAAAATGGTCATTTTTGACAATTAAAAACACTTGAAATTTTTGGCAGTTAAAAATTGTCATATTTGGCACTTGAAAATTGTCGTTTTTGGCAGTTGGGAATGGTCATTTTTTAAACTTGAAAATTGTCATTTATGACACTCGAAAATGATCATTTTTGACAGTTGAAATGATCGTTTTTGGCAGTTAGAAAATGTCATTTTTTACATTTGAAAATTCAATTCAATTCAATTTTGGTACTTGAAAATGGTCAGTTTCTAGTTGTCTTTTAGGACTTAAAAATGTTCATTTTAGACTGTTGGTAATTTTTAACAGGTGAAAATTGCGAAATTTTGCAATTAAAATTTTTCATTTTTGACACCTGAAAATTGTCGTTTTTCGCAGTTGACAATGGTAATATTTTGAACCATTCGAAAATGATCATTTTTGGCAGTTGGAAAATGTCTTGTTTGGCACTTGAAAAGGAGGCAATGTTACAAAATACAATTCGTCGTTTAATGGATTTTCGTGGACGAAGAACGATGTTACAGATTAAACGCGGGTTATTTTTCGTCTTTATTTAATTTTTTTAGTGCTTCTGCAACAAGTAAACGTTTTTGATGGTAGATTTTTCTTTCCTCAAAAAGGAGGCGGTGAGATATATTGTGTATGCTAAGTGGCTCTACCGTCAAAATTTTCCACGAGCCGCCACTGCTTAATACAATTCTTTGACATTTTTAATCCGCAGCCTTTGACATAAAAATCAATCGCTATTCAACGTGCGTCAGAATGAGATACCCTTCCATCCATTGAATAACTCAAGACACGCGAGTTTAAAAAAATTGCCCACTCGTTTGCGCAGTCTGCGTCAAAATGAGACACCCTTAAAATTCACTAAACAACTCAAGCCACGTGACTTTTAGAAAATTGGCCACTCGGTTACACAATGTGCGTGAAAATGAGATGCCCTTAGATTCGTTGAACAACTCAAGGTACGTGAATTTTACTAAATTGCCCACTCGTTGGCGCAGTGTGCGTCAAATTGAGATACTCCAGGCACGCTAAGTTAGATTAAAATTTGAATTGCCCGCCCGTTTCCGTAGCAACACGAGTAAACATTTTGCCGTTGGCAGATAGGAACTTTCCTTGCCTAAAATCGCGCACGTGGGTTTTACTAAACCCACTCGTTGGCGCATTGAGATATCCTTTCCTCCGTTGAGCAACTCCGGGCACGCTAATCTCGATTAAAATTTGAATTGCCCGCCTGTTTCTATAGCAACGCGAGTAAACATTTCGCCGTTGGCAAATGGGAACTTTCCCCGCCTAAAATCGCCTTGGCAACGGAACTTTTGTTGATAATTGTTGGATGAAATATTATCATCGTGTTGAATGTGTTAAAACTCGTAAGTTTATTTCATAGTTTCGTGCAACAATGACATCCTGTGAGTGTTTGATGATCGTCGCCAAAGAAGGGAACGATGTCCATTATTATTCCAGGTATGATCACAGCATCCGTCAGTTGATACATATCTCCTGCATCCTCGGGCAATCCGCCACTTGCGTATGCAGACCGGGTCCACACTAACCACTTTTATATGTTGCACTTCCACTGCTTATATAACGAAGACATAAACGCTGCGCTATCAATATTTATATTTGAAAATGCGGCACGTCAACTCCCACACATTTCACATCCACTATAAAAAAAAACACACCACCATAAAATATATTCTGGAAAAATCTTCAGTATTTACAAAAACATCACCGATAACCTAACCATTTAAATAATAAATGATCTCTCTTTGGATGGTACAGTCCTCTTTTGATATGTAACCGAATGGTCTTAGCACAAATAAATCACTTTACTTACTTCTAGAGAGACGGAGAGAGTCGGGAACTTCTAAAAGTGTTCAAGTATTACAGGACAATAATTATTCAATTCGTAAGTCTTCGATTTTCTGGAACTCTACTAGAGGTATTATTGTTTTTGGTTCAACTGGTTGGATTGTGGGATAAGGCCCGCCCACCATCCTCGAGTGCAATTAAACTTCAAATACAAACATTGTCTTTGGTGTTTGTTATCAATCCATGTTTTCTAATAAATGAACAAAGAAATTTCGTTAACTCTATGGTGGGTGGTTACTATCCCATCCTCCAATCAGTTGATCATAAAACCGAGTTTTACTAATTGTGCATTAGCTGCAAAATCAACATTTTCTTCTCTATTTCTTCGATTTTCTGGATCTTTACTATAGAGATACCTTTGTTTTCGGTTCAACTGGTTGGATTGTAGGATAGGGGCCACCCACCACCCACCACCAAATAATCGCATCCAGTGGCGGCTCGTGGAACATTTTGATGGTAGAGCCACTTAGCATACAATATACTTTTTGAGAAAAAGAAAACGATTATTGTTGCAAAATTATTGCAGTAAATTAAATAAAGAGAAAAGTAGCCTTCATAATATAAATATTCAAGCAGTTCGCAATTCTACAAAAATTAAGTCTTACAAAGGCTAACAAACAAATAACTTATTGTTCACTAGAAAAAAAAAATGTTTCTTGTTATCTGTATCTATTCGATGGACTTTTCTGGAAGAATTTGACTTTGGTCGCCCGTTATCTTCTGTAAACCAAAAACAATTTCACCACGAATTCAATTCTTTGGTCCTCTATATATCTTTCGCATGCTGCAAGAGTCTTAGAAATAAGTTCAAAAGTTAAAAAAACATAATTTAACAATTTTATTTTTTTAACCTATGTCTATTCTATAAGAATAATACTTTGCTAACACTTTTCGTTTAAGAGTTATCCTCAATAATAATAAAATATTTTCTGATCTTATCTGTCAACACTTTGCTGAAACAATTTTCGAAATCTCTCCACGCGTTCATGAATTGAACTATAAATTACATGTGTTGGGTCTTATCTGCGTCTATTCGATGGAAGAAATTGTCAAATTTGGTCATCCGTTCAAGAGTTATCCGTAAACAATAAAAAAGCAATTAAAGACGAATTAATTTTTTGCTCATATTTACATTTATCCAATGAGTACTTTATTGATAAAAAAAAAAACTATAAAAACAATTGCTATCCACTTGAAACTTTCCAAAATCACTCGATATTAATTCAAGGGTGATTTGGTAGAAAATTCCAATACATTCCGTCGATTGCTTTGGCGATTTTTCGTGTAAATTTATGAGAAATTATAATCATTTTGTTTTTTGGCGCGAAAAAAATATAAAAACAATTGCCATCGACTTGAAACTGCCCAAAACAACTGTCAACACATGTGATTCTACATTTCCGTAAAAATTAGAAATGCATTGTTTCTAAATTTTAGAATATTTCAATGTGAACGCAGATAAAATTTAGAAAAAAATTGCAGAAAATTCATCGACGCGAAAAAAATATAAAAACAATTGCTATGAACTTGAAACTGCCCAAAACAACTATCAACACATGTAATTCTACATTTCCGTAAAAATTAGAAATGCATTATTTCTAAATTTTAGAATATTTCAGTGTGAACGGAGATAAAATTTAGAAAAAAAAAATTGCAATAAATTCGTCGACGCGAAAAAAATATAAAAACAATTGCCATCGACTTGAAACTTTCCAAAACAACTGACAACACATGTGATTCTACATTTCCGTAAAAATTAGAAATGCATTGTTTCTAAATTTTAGAATATTTCAATGTGAACGGAGATAAAATTTAGAAAAAAAAATGTAGTAAATTCGTCAACGCAAAAAAAAAAATAAAAACAATTGCCATAGACTTGAAACTTTCCAAAACAACTGACAACACATGTGATTCTACATTTCCGTAAAAATTAGAAATGCATTATTTCTAAATTTTAGAATATTTCAGTGTGAACGGAGATAAAATTTAGAAAAAAAAATTGCAATAAATTCGTCGACGCGAAAAAAATATAAAAACAATTGCCATAGACTTGAAACTGCCCAAAACAACTGACAACATATGTGATTCTACATTTCCGTAAAAATTGGAAATGCATTGTTTCTAAATTTTAGAATATTTTAATGTTAACGGAGATGAAATTTAAAAAAAAATTGCAATAAATTCGTCGACGCGAAAAAAACATAAAAACAATTGCCATCGACTTGAAACTTTCCAAAACAACTGTCAACATATGTGATTCTACATTTCCGTAAAAATTGGAAATGCATTGTTTCTAAATTTTAGAATATTTCAATATGAACGCAGATGAAATTAAAAAAAAATTGCAATAAATTCGTCGACGCGAAAAAAATATAAAAACAATTGCCATAGACTTGAAACTGCCCAAAACAACTGACAACATATGTGATTCTACATTTCCGTAAAAATTGGAAATGCATTGTTTCTAAATTTTAGAATATTTTAATGTTAACGGAGATGAAATTTAAAAAAAAATTGCAATAAATTCGTCGACGCGAAAAAAACATAAAAACAATTGCCATCCACTTGAAACTTTACAAAATCACTCAATATTAATTCAAGAGTGATTTCGTAGTAAAATCCAAATACATTTCGTCGATTGCTTTTGCGAATTTTCGTGTAAATTTATAAAAAATTATAATCATTTTTTGTTGACGCGAAAAAAATATAAAATACTTGAAACTTTCAAAATTTACTTAAAATACGATAATCTTAATATTCGTTCAAAAAACTCGAAAAACTCCATCACAGGTTTTCAAGATAACCGACCGAGAACAGCGCTTCAGATTTTTTTTAATTAACGAGTGAAAAAAAAATTATAAAAACAACTTGAAATTTTCTAAATTTACTCAAAATACACTTATCTTAAGAATCCTCCAAAAAAATCAAAAATCCCCATCACTGGTTTTCAAGATTTTAAGTTTCACTTCTTCCGAATGAAAAAAATATATATAAAACCAAGTGCAACACACTTGAAACTCTCCAAATTTACTCAAAATACATTAATCATAATAAACCAATCATAAGTTTTCAAGATACCGACCGAGAACAGCCCTTAAGATTTTTTAAGTTTCACTTCTTCGGAGTGAAAAAAAATAAATACAAAAACATCTTGATAATCCTTCAAAAAACTCAAAAAATCACTGGTTTTTAAGATAACAACACAAAACACAATTCTGGAAGAATTTTTCAAATCCGCTAATTTGTTCAAGAGATATATTCTCAAATAAATGCGTTGCTATTTTTCTTGTCTCATAAAACGTTCGCAGGCATCGTTTTAACATTTAAAATCAGTGTTTTTAGAATTAATAAAAAAATCTTGTTTCGTTTGAAATTAGAGGAAGTGCCATGGCTCACTGGCTCTATCTAACGAGCCGCCCCTGATCGCATCAGGGGCAAAGATAATTGTTTAATCTCAAATGTTTTTCTAGCAATACGATTGTTTCGTATAAAAGGAATATTTTGCTTATTACACCGGGAAACGAACTCACCCTAAGAAAAGTTGACTTTTCCCCGTTGTTTCGATTAATATTCTAATTAGCGGTGTCGTTCCACGCAGACATTCCACGAAAAATGGTCGCCTGCCATAAATCGTTTCGCCAAAAAAAAAAACCGTTCTGTATTCACCTCCTGAAACGATGAAATGCGAAGATTGCCGTCCGATTTACATTTGCATGCATCACGGTTTGCTCTCGTGTTTGAAACTCAATTTACAACAGTGACGGTTCGCGGATTTTTTTCTGGTACGGCCGAGGTAACAAGGGTGGCAATACAGATGACCGCACCTATCTGTATTGCCACCTCTTGTTCCTTCTGCCGTACCAGAAAAAAATCCGCGAACCGTCACTGCTTCACCACCAAGTTTCTAGGTATACTTTTTGTCAAAGACTATTACTTTATGATGAAGTTGAAAAAGAGAAGGCACTTAACAATTTTGTAATAATCAAAGCTTGATCAAGTTGAAACAAATCAAGTTAATGAAGAGAAGTAGTTTGCGTTCGTAATAATCAAGCTCGATCAAGTTGAAAAAGAGAAGGCGGCTAAAAATTAATTGTTTTTTTTTTAATTCTTCAGTAATTCGTATAAAGCATCAATAATGAATGATGCAGTAATTTAATGTAGTGTGGTTGAGGTAAGGTGTTCAATCACATGCTTGTTACTGGTTATTGATGTGCGGGGCGACACGTAATTAAGGCCAGGAATAACAATTGGGCAATGATAGTGTGATGTGCGGAGGGTGGTGGTGGCGGTGGTGGGTGAGGGTGTCCATGCATGTGTAATGAGGCTACGCAGGCAACGGTGGGCAATAGCGCGGGCAGGTGCCATGGGGATAGCAATAGAGACAGCCAGAGCACTTTGTCTGCGGTGCCGCCCTCCCCTCCGTCGCCATGGCTACAGGAACGATGCTTTAACTCCTCTGATGCGGCTATCGACCGCACCTGCAGGACCCACCCAAGCTCCACCATCTCTCCAGATACGTGCCACCCCCGAAAATTACAACCCTACCTACTGCGCTAACTTTAATTAACATAGATTACCTCTACTCTCCTTTATTATATTTTTTCTAATTAGCATTGCTGATATTCAGAGGGAAAAAAAGGGCACGTGATAAGCCTTATTTATTTCAAGCGATCCAGTTTTATCAACTGGAATAGAACAGAATATAAAAATGGGTCACATAGTCGATCCTTATGGAACCCCTATAGATTTTACTAGTGATTATATAATAGTAATTTACGATACAAGTAACGTTATGAAGGTCGAGAATTTAAAAGCAATCGTGTTTTCAAACTTATCTCTCGTAATGTAAAAGCAAATAACGCTACGTGTGTCGTAACACGGTTTATTTTATCCTATTTCTATTTCTTTTAATTTGAAAAATGTGTAATGAAAACCGTCAAAAAGCGAAGTCATGTTTGTTTACCAATACCTCCATAGCAACGAGTTTCGTTAAGATAATATAACAACACTAGTGTTGTTAAAGGTACCTTAACGTTACGCTAAGGAGTTATTAACGTGATAAAAGTATAGGATAAAATAAAATATTATTAAGGAATTTATGACTCTATTTTACAGAAACAATAAATAAGAAATAGAAACAATCCAGAAGTAATTTATTATAACATCAGAGATCCGGAATATTCTCTTGTCATTTAAAAGTAATAATTAAACAGAAAGTATAACAAATATGTTTGCATATTTCATGTCATTGGTTATAATGGACATTCCTGGAATTGGTTGATAAATTAAATAATGTTTTACCGATAATAAAACCGTGTTTTATGTACAAAACAAATATGGATTTTTTTTATTGCAACAAAAACTATTAGTAACCCAATTTCGGCAGAAATTAAACTTTGAATCTGTAAACTAAAAAAAAAAAACAATTGCAATCGACCTAAAAAGTTGTGATTGAACAACGCCGAAAGTAATGTATACAGAGTTTAATGTTAAAGCAGCCATTGAACAACCGGTCCTAAGTGAAATTAAGATAAATCGTTGCCAAACCATTCCCATTTTTTCAAGGCGTACCACAAGGCTTCCCTTTATAACCCCTTTTATACGTATAAATGTTTTCTCGCGACTCTTCCACTCCATCATTGACATAACTTCTCGATTAATAGATCAAACCAAGAATAAGACAAACCGTTTCTGAACCGTTCCCACTTTTTCAAGAAGTACCGCAAGGCTCCCCATTACCACCCTCTAGTGTATTAGCATTGCTATCTCGGTCAGGAGCGGCTCTTCCAGTAAAGCCAAGGAGCCATGGCACTACCTCTAATTTCAAACGAAACAAGATTTTTTTATTAATTCTAAAAACACTGATTTGTGATTTTAAATGTTAAAACGATGCCTGCGAAAGTTTCATGAGACGAGAAAAATGGCAACGCATTTATTTGAGAATATATCTCATGAAGAAATTAGCAGATTTAAAAAATTCTTCCAGAATCATGGTTTGTGTTGTTATCTTGAAAACCAACGATGGGGTATTTTGAGTTTTTCAGAGGATTATCAAGATTAATGTATTTTGAGTAAATTTGGAAAATTTCAAGTGTGTTGCAGTTGTTTTTATAATTTTTTTTCACTCGGAAGAAGTGCAAGTTAACAAAAATCTTAAGTGCTGTTATCGGTCGATTATCTTGAAAACCTGTGATGGGGTATTTTGAGTTTTTTGGGGGTTTATTAAGATCAATGTATTTTGAGTAAATTTGAAAAGTTTCAAGTGTGTTACAGTTGTTTTTGTTTTTTTTTTTCACTCCGAAACTTAAAAAATCTTAAGGGCTGTTCTCGGTCGGTTATCTTGAAAACTTGTGATGGGTTTTTTAGAGGCTTATTATGATTAATGTATTTTGAGTGAATTTCGAAAATTTCAAGTTAGTTGCACTTGTTTTTATATATTTTTTTTCATTCGGAAGAAGTGAAACTTAAAATCTTGAAAACTAGTGGTGGGATTTTTGAGTTTTTTAGAGGATTCTTAAGATTAGTGTATTTTGAGTAAATTTAGAAAATTTCAAGCGTGTTGCAGTTGTTTTTGTATTTATTTTTTTTTTCACTCCGAACAAATGACACTTAAAAAATCTTAAGGGCTGTTCTCGGTCGGTTATCTTGAAAACTTGTGATGGGGTATTATGAGTTTTTTAGAAGATTATCAAGATTAATGTATTTTGAGTAAATTTGGAGAGTTTCAAGTGTGTTGCACTTGTTTTTATATTTTTTTTTTTCATTCGGAAGAAGTGAAACTTAAAATCCTGAAAACCAGTGATGGGGATTTTTGAGTTTTTTTTTAGGATTCTTAAGATTAGTGTATTTTGAGTAAATTTAGAAAATTTCAAGTGTGTTGCAGTTGTTTCTATAATTATATTTTTAACTCGTGCAAATTAAAAAAATCTGAAGCGCTGTTCTCGGTCGGTTATCTTGAAAACCTGTGATGGAGTTTTTTTAGTTTTTTTAAAGATTATTAAGATTATAGTATTTTAAGTAAATTTTGAAAGTTTCAAGTATTTTACAGCTGTTTTTATATTTTTTTCGCGTCAACAAACTATGAACGAAAAATCGCAGAAGCAATCGACGGAATGTATTTGAATTTTCTACGAAATCACTCTTGAATTAATATTAAGTGATTTTGTAAAGTTTCAAGTGGATGGCAATTGTTTTTATATTTTTTTCGCGTCGATGAATTTTCTGCAATTTTTTTCTAAATTTTATCTGCGTTCACATTGAAATATTCTAAAATTTAGAAACAATGCATTTCTAATTTTTACGGAAATGTAGAATTACACGTGTTGACAGTTGTTTTGGAAAGTTTCAAGTCGATGGCAATTGTTTTTATATTTTTTTCGCGTCGATGAATTTTCTGCAATTTTTTTCTAAATTTTATCTGCGTTCACATTGAAATATTCTAAAATTTAGAAACAATGCATTTCTAATTTTTACGGAAATGTAGAATTACACGTGTTGACAGTTGTTTTGGAAAGTTTCAAGTCGATGGCAATTGTTTTTATATTTTTTTCGCCTCGATGAATTTCTGAAAATGAAAATTTTTTCTAGTGACTTGTTTCAATAAGTTATTTGTTTGTTAGCCTTTGTAAGACTTAATTTTTGTAGAATTACGAACTGCTTGAATATTTATATATGAAGGCTACTTTTCTCTTTGTTTAATTTACAGAATAATTTTGCAACAATAATCGTTTTCTTTTTCTCAAAAAGTATATGCTAAGTGGCTCTACCATCAAAATTTTCCACGAGCCGCCACTGTACTCAGGACTACAACAGCATTAAAAACTGCAAATATTTCGCTCATGGATTTTAAGATAAATCCTTGTGAACGAAACATAATTTTTTGAAAATCTGTTATAATCTCGGTGACTTAAAAAAAAATATAAAAACAATTGCCGTCGACTATCACAGCATCCGTATTTACATTAATAATTCACCAGCCATTGTCCGACGTGACTGGCCCTAAAACGTTTGAAAGGCACCGATAAATCATCATTACAAAATCCAGTTGGAACCGTTCAGCATCTGTCCGCATGGACCGTGTGACCAAGGGACGAAATCCCTTCAACCCTTCGCGCTTCCGCTTCCCGAAAAGATGCCGAGTCCGAGGAGGAACTACCCCCTGGTCACGAACGACACCTACCTGAATCGGGTTTGCGACAGGTACCAGGAAGAAGAAGAAGAAGACCAATTTTTATTCGCACCCTTCCATTATTGTGATGCAAAGCAAACACATAAATATGAACCCCGGACGTGTTTGTTTTCTGCATTGTGTCCCTGAGTACGGGATGATTAAATGGTTTCATTAGTTACGTGATGCTACCGATGGAAGGAGATCTTTACGTCGCGATATGTCTGTTGATGAAACTGGATGCCACCGCAAGGAAGATGACTATATTAATTACGGGCTATTTAGAATTCGACGTTGTATAACGGTGTTGCATTACAATGTAACGGAGGTTGATTTTTTTTATCTCGGAAATAGATTGCTCAATGTCATATTAGACGTTGTAATGTATAAAAAAATAGTAATGTGGCCATCATGTTACTTGTATACTTTCGTATATAACTATAAATTGAGAATTTTACAGGATTAAAAAAAACTGACGTTTTAAACGTCAAAATTATTTTACAATATTTTTTACTTTCTCCGTTACGAAGTACGAGAAAGTATTGTGATCGTGATTTTTTTTTCAAAATTTTTTTTTACGGAAATATCCGTTTTGGGGTCCCTGGATACCATTTCAGCAATTTCTGGAAAAATAAAATTGTGTCTGTGTGTGTGTGTCTGTCTGTGTCCGCTGTGTCTCAAAAACTAATAGAGCAATTGATATCAAACTTTGAACATAATTCTTATTTGACAATCCGAAAAACTGAAAAGCTTTTGGTAAAATTTCGTGCACCGGAAGTGGGTGTTTACCTTAACTGTTTTTTGTTTTTCGCCAATATTTTCTTAAATATGAAGAATATCACAAAAACATTTAAACAAAAATTGAAGACAACAAAGAAATGAACATCTTTTCCTTGAAAACATTTTTCATAAAATTATTTTTATTCGAGAAAAGAATTTTTTTAATTTTTTTATTTTTGGTTTATATTTATAAAACGATAATAGTTACAGCAAATTTATGTTGATAATAATTGTAGAGAACGCTAAAATGAACAACTTATAAAGAATAAGTTTTTTTCGAAATCCCTTTGGTTTTTGAGTAAACTGAGTTTTTGAATTTGAAGTATAATTTTTCCGTCTTTCATAATTTTGACGTTTTAAACGTCAGTTTCATCCGAGTCTACAAAACGCTCGATGTACATTTAAAATATGATTTCAATTGAAAACAAATCATGAAAACGTAAATATAAATGATACCATCAAGTCGGAGAGAGTAACATGATGGCCAACATCACCATTTTTAAATACACAGTTTAGTGCATTTTATTCGTGAGTGGTGATTATGTAAAATTGTATTTATAAGGGCGCAACTAAAACCCTCCATTTCCGAATAATGGTTTTCCGTCCATTGAGAAATCACTCAGCTAGCTAAACATGTGCCCATATAACCGTTCCCACCTGCTCAAAAATTCACTTTAATCCGATCGTGCCGATGGGCACGATAAGGATCGATAAGTGCACATTTAAATATCTCCATTTTCCCTGAATAAATGAAAGTTTATACACCAGACGAAAAAACACAATAGATTGTCAATTTTACGCTAAAATAAAAATTGCAACGAAACAATAGGGAAGACTTGAATTGTTTAGAATTATTCGTCGCAATCATCCTCTTGATTATTATCATTATTATTATTTCTAAAATTGGTACTTGATGCCCAAATCTCACTTTACGACGAAACACTGTTTCACTTGTGTTATATGTATAATTTATTTCTGCCCAAATCTTCAACTGTATTTCACTTGTGCGATTTAATTTAATTATAAAATGCTTTTCGAGGTTTTTCGGCTGGAATCACGGCCGACCCATTACGAAAAAAAAAAGAAAACAATTAATTCATTCGAGATTCGGACACGTTAAAACGTGTTCGGAGCGTAATGGATTTTATAAACGTCGGATTTATGTAAATTTTTCGAGCGCACGAAGAGTGCGTCTGCCATAAGAGAGCATTGTTTCGAGAATAATGGATGTGTGTTCGGATTAATTGCTTATTCCTGTTTGCAGATTAATTTAATTTAGATGGTGATGTTTTTTCTATTGTATCTAATTAACAGTCTTTTTTTTACGTACCACAGATATGTAATATAAAGTGACTAATCATTACTGGCCTACTGATACGGATAGAAAACTTTTGCGGGTTTTTGTAATTTGCATTTGCGACAACTGGCTTGAATTTCCTATTCTCAAAATATTTTAATTTGGAAAACCTCGTATACAAGATGTTCGGAATTTATTGTTCAAATTTCCCGCCCAAATTTAATTCATTTCTGAACACATGCTCGTTGAAAAATGTCTGTGGGTTCGTCTGTCTGTCTGTCAGTATGTCTCTGTTTGTCAGTATGTCTGTCTGTTTGTCAGTATGTATGTCTGTCTGTCTACCGGTATATGTGACTATTTGTCAGCATGTCTGTTTGTCCGTCTGTCTGTCTGTTTGTCAGTATGTCTGTGGACGCTGTATCCCAAAATTTAAAATAAATGTTTAAATTGAAATTCTAACTTGAAGTCTATTTAAAAATACCAAGAGCCGAACAAATCGTGCCTTCAACCCTTGTATTTAATACGCTTTCATATCAACGATATCATATCAGCGTGTCTGTCTACATTTGTATCGTACGCGGGCGTAATCTGCTCCCCTACCCCTTTTTTTCGGCCTCCGTGGGGCAATAAAAAAAATGGTGAGTAATAGAACGTCGATACGATGGAAATGACAGAAATGTGCGTGCAACTAACTGCATGCGTCCAGGAGGGTTGCACCTTGCACACTCGGCGGGAAACGAACCATTGACGGTTGGTGCCACTGGACCGGAACCACCCTGTATTGTCTCCCACAGACTCGGGCCGGCACGAAAATCACGTAATTATCCTTTGTCCGATTCACAACAACGAAAAAAAAAAAAATTTCGTAAAAACGCATTCAAAGATTGGAAACTGTAAAAAAATAATCCATCAAGGAATTTGCTTCGAAAGCCTAAAATACATAATAAAACGATGCTTCTTTGATTTTCCAATAAAACAATTGCCATATCTGGGATGGTAACAAAATGACAACAATACAAACTCGAGGTGGAAAAATGAAAAAAATGCATTCAAAGGTTAAAAAATTTGTAAAAAAATAATCCATCAAGGAATTTGCTTCCAAAGTCTAAAATCCATAATAAAACTATGCTTCTTTGATTTTCCAATAAAACAATTGCCATATCTGGAATTGGGACAAAATGACAACAATACAAACTTGAGGTGGAAAAATGAAAAAAATGCACTCAAAGATTGTAAAATTTGTAAAAAAATAATCCATCAAGGAATTTGCTTCGAAAGCCTAAAATCCATAATAAAACGATGCTTCTTTGATTTTCCAATAAAACAATTGCCATATCTGGAATTGGGACAAAATGACAACAATACAAACTTGAGGTGGAAAAATGAAAAAAATGCACTCAAAGATTGTAAAATTTGTAAAAAAATAATCCATCAAGGAATTTGCTTCGAAAGCCTAAAATCCATAATAAAACGATGCTTCTTTGATTTTCCAATAAAACAATTGCCATATCTGGAATTGGGACAAAATGACAACAATACAAACTTCAGGTGGAAAAATGAAAAAAATGCATTCAAAGGTTAGAAAATTTGTAAAAAAATAATCCATCAAGGAATTTGCTTCCAAAGTCTAAAATCCATAATAAAACTATGCTTCTTTGATTTTCCAATAAAACAATTGCCATATCTGGAATTGGGACAAAATGACAACAATACAAACTTCAGGTGGAAAAATGAAAAAAATGCATTGAAAGGTTAAAAAATTTGTAAAAAAATAATCCATCAAGGAATTTGCTTCCAAAGTCTAAAATCCATAATAAAACGATGCTTCTTTGATTTTCCAATAAAACAATTGCCATATCTGGAATTGGGACAAAATGACAACAATACAAACTTGAGGTGGAAAAATGAAAAAAATGCACTCAAAGATTGTAAAATTTGTAAAAAAATAATCCATCAAGGAATTTGCTTCGAAAGCCTAAAATCCATAATAAAACGATGCTTCTTTGATTTTCCAATAAAACAATTGCCATATCTGGAATTGGGACAAAATGACAACAATACAAACTTGAGATGGAAAAATGAAAAAAATTCAAAAATTAGAAAATTTGTAAAAAAATAATCCATCAAGGAATTTGCTTCGAAAGCCTAAAATCCATAATAAAACGATGCTTCTTTGATTTTCCAATAAAACAATTGCCATATCTGGAATTGGGACAAAATGACAACAATACAAACTTCAGGTGGAAAAATGAAAAAAATGCATTCAAAGGTTAGAAAATTTGTAAAAAAATAATCCATCAAGGAATTTGCTTCGAAAGCCTAAAATCCATAATAACGAATACATTTTTAATTTTCGTTCACGGATTCGTATGTAGAATAAGTGGAATGATAAGTATACGTAATCAATTTATTACACAGCTTTTACCAATAATAATTTCAATCAATTTTTTTTATTGTCTCTTCGTCTAATGTACCGATGGATTTTCTGGAAATACACAAACGAGGTAGTGTTACAAATGCTCCCGCACTTATTAATATTGGGGGCGAAATATATTGCCGATCGTTATGGAAATTTTTCTGGTGTCTGGAAAATGATCTTTTTATATCATCGAAGGTAATAAAAGCAGTCCTGGCAAAGTATCGTAACACGAGCAGTTATTGGATTCTTATCGATTCCCTTGCTAATACGTGTACCGTTGAGTGATTATCGATTTTCATAGCGTTAAAAAAAAACGTTAAATTGCTTAGAAAAAAAAATTATATATTAAAAAAATGGTTACTTTCTCCGACTTGATGCTAGCCATTTATATTTACGTTTTCATGGTTTATTTTTTATTTAAATCATATTTTAAATGTACATCGAGCGTTTTGTAGACTCGGATGAAACTGACGTTTAAAACGTCAAAATTATGAAAGACGGAAAAATTATACTTCAAATTCAAAAACTCAGTTTACTCAAAAACTAAAGGGATTTCGAAAAAAACTTATTCTTTATAAGTTATTCATTTTGGCATTCTCTACAATTGTAAATACATAAATTTGCTGTAACTATTATCGTTTCATAATTATAAACCAAAAATTTAAAAAAAGTAATAAATTTTTTTCTCGAATAAAAATTTTTTCAAGCAAAAGATGTTCATTTCTTTGTTGTCTTCAAAGTTTGTTTAAATGTTTTTGTGATATTTTTCATATTTTAAAAAATATTGGCAAAAAACAAAAAACAGTTAAGGTAAACGCCCACTTCCGGTATACGAAATTTTACCAAAAGCTTTTCAGTTCCTCAGATTATCAAATAAGACGGATGTTCAAAGTTTCATATCAATTGCTCTATTAGTTTTTGAGATACAGCGCACACAGAGAGACACACACATAGAAAAAAAATCCAGAAATTGTTGAAATATCATCTAGGGACCCTAAAACGGATATTTCCGTAAAAAAAATTTTTGCAAAAAAAAAATCACCATCACAATACTTTCTCGTACTTCGTAATGGAGAAAGTAAAAATCGTATGATCGTAATATGACATAACTACTAATACTACCCAAATCAAAAATAAAAAAAAGTAGTTATCAGGTGAGTAAATAAAGTTTAACTTGTTTTTATATTTTTTTTTGTCGGCTTGAAAAACTGTCAAACTCATAATTGACAATTGTTTTTTTCTTACTCAGCTGTAAGTTTCCAACCATTGAAGAAATTACAAAAATTTCTTCACCATTTTCATTCTACTCTACTCTTCAAGCTCTTTCGATTACAACGAAGACAATTGATTCGAGTCGCGATTGTTTTTCAGTTTTTCAGCTATAAGTTTAGAACAACTGAAGAAATTTCGAAAATTCTTTTACCAATGCACTCAGTGTTTCCTCTATAAATTTCGAATAATTGAAGAAAATTCGGAAATTCTTTCACCTGTTTACTTTACTCTTCAATCTCTTTCGATTACATCGAAAAAACGAATTCGAGTCGCGATTGTTTTTTTAGTTTGTCAGCTATAAGTTTTGAACAACTGAAGAAATTTCGAAAATTCTTTCACCGATTTACTCTACTCTTCAAACTCTTTCGATTTCAGCGAAGAAAATGGATTCGAGTCGCGATTGTTTTTCTGTTTTTTCGCTGTAAGTTTTGAACAATTGAAGAAATTTCGAAAATCTGTTAACAAATTTACTCCACTCTTCGAGTTTTTCGATTACACCGAAGAAAACAAATTCGAGTAGCAATTGTTTTTCAGTTTTTCAGCTATAAGTTTTGAACAACTGAAGAAATTTCGAAAATTCTTTTACCGATTTACGCTACTCTTCAAGCTCTTGCGATTTCAGCGAAGAAAATGGATTCGAGTTGCGATTGTTTTTCAGTTTTTCCGCTGTAAGTTTTGAACAATTGAAGAAATTTCTAAAAATTCGTTTATCAATTTACTCTACTCTTCGTGCTCTTTCAATTACAACGAAAAAAATAAATCAAGTCGCGATTATTTTTTAGTTTTTCAGCCATAAGTTTTGAACAATTGAAGAAATTTCGAAAATTCTCTTACCAATTTATTCTACTCTTCGAGTTTTTTCGATTATACCGAAGGAAACAAATTCGAGTCGCAATTGTTTTTCAGTTTTTTAGCTATAAGTTTTTAATAATTGAAGAAATTTCGAAACTTCTTTCACCGATGTGTTCTACTCTTTAAGCTCTTTCGATTACACCGAAGAAAATGGATTCGAGTCTCAATTGTTTTTTAATTTTTCAACTATAAGTTTTGAATAAATGAAGAAATTTTGAAAATTCTTTCACCGATTCACTCTACTCTTCAAGTTCTTTCGATTACACCGAAACAAATCATTTCGAGTCGCGATTGTTTTTCAGTTTTTCAGCTATAATTTTAGAATAATTGAAGAAATTTCAAAAACTTTTTTACTGATTTGTTCTACTCTTCAAGCTCTTTCAATTACACTGAAGAAATTTAATTCGAGTCGCGCTTGTTTTTCAGTTTTTCAGCTGTAAGTTTTGAACAACTGAAGAAATTTCGAAAATTCTTTTACCGATTTGTTCTACTTTTCAATTTGTTTCGATTACCATGAAAAAAAATAATTCGAGGCGCGATTGTTTTTCAGTTTTTCAGCTGTAAGTTTTGAGTAATTGAAAAAAATACGAAAATTTTTTCACCGATTTACTCTACTCTTCAAGCTCTTTCGATTATGCCGAAAAAAATGAATTCGAGTCTCGATTATTTTTCAGTTTTTCGGCTATAATTTTTGAAAAATTGAAGAATTTTCAAAAATTCTTTCACCGATTTACTCTACTCTTCAAGCTCTTTCGATTACGCCGAAAAAAATTAATTCGAGTCTCGATTGTTTTTCAGTTTTTCGGCTATAATTTTTGAATGATTGAAGAAATTTTAAAAATTCTTTCACTGATTTACTCTACTCTTCAAGCTCTTTCGATTACGCCGAAAAAAATTAATTCTAGTCTCGATTATTTTTCAGGTTTTCGGCTATAATTATTGAAAAATTGAAGAATTTTCAAAAATTCTTTCACCGATTTACTCTACTCTTCAAGCTCTTTCGATTACGCCGAAAAAAATGAATTCGAGTCTCGATTATTTTTCAGTTTTTCGGCTATAATTTTTGAAAAATTGAAGAATTTTCAAAAATTCTTTCACCGATTTACTCTACACTTCACGCTCTTTCGATTACGCCGAAAAAAATTAATTCGAGTCTCGATTGTTTTTCAGTTTTTCGGCTATAATTTTTGAAAAATTGAAGAATTTTCAAAAATTCTTTCGCTAACTTACTCTACTCTTCGAGCTCTTTCGATTACGCCGAAAAAAATTAATTCCAGTCTCGATTGTTTTTCAGTTTTTCGGCTATAATTTTTGAATGATTGAAGAAATTTCGAAAATTCTTTCAACGATTTACTCTACCCTTCGACTACACTTCAGTTATAAATTTCGAAGAAAGTGAATTTTTGTGAAGATAACGTACTTTCGATACGTCACAGATGATGTAACCCAAACGTAATCCTCGTATCTGAAATGGACGTGTGTGTGGTGAATGCACTCGCGTTGTAGAAGTAAGCAGAAATTGATTCCGTTCCGTAAGAAATGCGTGCGTGGTAGTTGCAACATCCCAACAACGCATGTCTACTGTAAAACGCGACACCATCGCGCCGCGGTCTTTGCATAATCAGATTGTTGACAAATCTGCGTCCATCAGCAGATAGTGAGTGTGTGTGGTCGTGTGTGTGTGGTGCTTGTTGCTGGCTTGATGGCGACGAATTCCTAAATTCACACAGAATGCAATCGATCAATAATTTCCGTCCGCATCGGCGGTTCTTCGGCCTCGTGAATATTTGAAGATGGGCAACACGCGGTGGTACTACTTTCGCTGCACTTCTGCAATTCCGCGCGATCGCGCTGATATTGAATGAATGAAATTGTATCGCGCGGAGATCTGCGGATGCGGCGTAATGTAATAATGTACACATAAATGTGGGTTATGATAAATCTTGCGAAAACAAAGAGATACGCCACGGGCGGGCACCGGTGACCACCTGGAAGATTATGGGTTAAAATGATTACAGCCTACATCGTTAGTGGCTATGCCAAAAAATAAAAATAAAAATTACAGCCTTCCCAAAATCTGGTGTCACGCTTCGCGGGGAGAACATCTTAAATTTAATGAGAGGTGACGCCGGAAACTCGTAATTATTCAGTAAACATTATATAAATATAGACACAGAATTGTTGAATATTCAGGCTATTTTCGTCTTTATTAAATTTATTAAAGAAGACGCAGAATCGTTCGCGATGTGATGAGGCCACGCGTAGATTTGTTATCGCGTTCTTTTACTCTGCGCAAACTTTACCCCTCAGGTGTCACGACATTTTGGCTCGCGTAGATTTACTCTCCCACTCTGCGCAAATTTTACCCCCGGGTGTCACGATATTTTGGGATGGCTCTACGCACTGTTGTAAAAAAATATTTCAGCCTTGTAAGATTCGCGTGTTAAGGATGTTTTGTCTTTACGGATGAGTCTGGAAAGTGGTATTGGTCATATTTCCAAACGTTGGCAAAATTATGGTTGGTCTATAAAAAGTAACAATGACGAATATCCAGGAATCCCTTATAATATTTCACATCTCGACCGTGCGCATTCATTTCCTCTTTGTCCCCCACCCCCTCCACCTTCCCCCCTGTCCCGAGCTTATCGCTGGAAATCAGGAAGTTTCACCCCTTCGCCGAATAAAGCCCGAAAGAGCGAGACACGCAAAAAGCTTCAGAGAATAATCAATATTTCTCTTAAATCATGCAGCAGTTTTTTACCCCATCTGTGTTTACCCGAGATGAGTCACTCAGGTGTGCCAGAAAGAGAAGCCCTTATGGGCAACAGGCGCGCGCGAGAGAGACGGACCGATGCTGCAGCGAATGGACGAGGAGCCAATGAGATCGCGTCTGCAGAGCGCCGCGACGCCAGCGTCGTTGCTAAGACACGCATTTATACAGACACGCCATGCTCGCGTCCTCCCGGCAATAATAATTATTATTTTATATCGTACGTATTTATTATGGGCATAGGGGGAGAATATTGCCGCTATATCCGGCTTTATGTGCGCGCTCGCTGGTCGTTGTTGTTGGGCTTGATTGATAGATAACGACGGTTGCAATATTAACGCGACAGTTTTTTTTTATTAATTAGCCGAGAGGATAACGGGGTAGGCGTTGGAAATGCGAAAGTGCAATTATTTTCGTTTTAGAAAAAAATCGATTTTTCAGATATTGGATAGCCGTAGCGGCTAAACGAACAATCCAAATCAAACCGGGATTGCAAATCTGTGCTCCTTGGGCACAAATTAGTCGGATTCAGTTAAAATTGGCGATTTTTAATTTTTGACGAAAACTTGAAACCACCTTACTTTTGCGCAAAAATTCCATTAGAAATTATTTCTTGAAGAAGCCACTGGTTCGATTCGGGGTTTCTTGACGTCACTGGAAAGATCTCTTCAAGACGCTTCAGAAAATGTACTTGCGCAACAACAAATGTCAATTTTAAGCCCGTGACGCATCAGCAAAGAAAACTCGAAAATGGAAAAAATCGAAAAAATCAACTTTCTTAATAATCATTGTAGACGCTTGTGTCTTACCTTTTTTTTTATCAGAAGAACGAGATAAAACGATTGGCGTTAAAAAATTTCATCCAAAAAAAATTGCAAAAAAGTTAGCTAGTCACCATGAAAAAAGTCGATTTTTTCAAACTTTGAACGGCTGTAGCGGCCGAACGAAGAATCCAATTTGAACGCGGATTGCAAATCTGTGTTCCTCGTGTGGCAATTAGTCGGATTTGATTAAAATTGGGGATTTTTAATTTTTGACAAAAACCCGAAATTCTATCCAAGGGTCCCCCCTTCTTACTTTTTAACAAAAATTACACTAAATATGATTTCCTGAAGTAACCACTGGTTGGATCCGGGGTTTCTTGACGTCACTCGAAAGATCGCTTCAAGACGCTTCAGAAAATGTCTTTTCGCAGAAACAAATATCAATTTTAAGGCCGTGACGAGTCGGCAAAAAAACTCGAAAATGGAAAAAATCGAAAAAATCAACTTTCTTTAAAATCATAGTAGACGCTTGTGTTTTACATTGTTTTTCATCAGAAGAACGAGATAAAACGATTGGCGTTAAAAAATTTCATCCAAAAAAAATTGCAAAAAAGTTAGCTAGTCACCATGAAAAAAGTCGATTTTTTCAAACTTTGAACGGCTGTAGCGGCCGAACCAAAAATCCAATTTGAACGCGGATTGCAAATCTGTGTTCCTCGTGTGTCAATTAGTCGGATTTCATTAAAATTGGGGATTTTTAAATTTTGACGAAAACCCGAAATTCTATACAAGGGTCCCCCCTTCTTACTTTTTAACAAAAATTACACTAAAAATGATTTCCTGAAGTAACCACTGGTTGGATCCGGGATTTCTTGACGTCACTCGAAAGATCGCTTCAAGACGCTTCAAAAAATGTCCTTTCGCAGAAACAAATGTCAATTTTAAGGCCGTGGCGAGTTCGCAAAAAAAACTCGAAAATGGAAAAAATCGAAAAAATCTACTTTCTTAATAATCATCGTAGACGCTTGTGTCTTACCTTTTTTTTCATCAGAAGAACGAGATAAAGCGATTGGCGTTAAAAAATTTCATCCAAAAAAAATTGCAAACAAGTTAGCTAGTCACCATGAAAAAAGTCGATTTTTTCAAACTTTGAACGGCTGTAGCGGCCGAACCAAAAATCCAATTTGAACGCGGATTGCAAATCTGTGTTCCTCGTGTGTCAATTAGTCGGATTTCATTAAAATTGGGGATTTTTAAATTTTGACGAAAACCCGAAATTCTATACAAGGGTCCCCCCTTCTTACTTTTTAACAAAAATTACACTAAAAATGATTTCCTGAAGTAACCACTGGTTGGATCCGGGATTTCTTGACGTCACTCGAAAGATCGCTTCAAGACGCTTCAGAAAATGTCCTTTCGCAGAAACAAATGTCAATTTTAAGGCCGTGACGCGTCGGCAAAAAAACTCGAAAATGGAAAAAATCGAAAAAATCAATTTTCTTTAAAATCATCGTAGACGCTTGTGTTTTACCTTTTTTTTCATCAGAAGAACGAGATAAAGCGATTGGCGTTAAAAAATTTCATCCAAAAAAAATTGCAAAAAAGTTAGCTAGTCACCATGAAAAAAGTCGATTTTTTCAAACTTTGAACGGCTGTAGCGGCCGAACCAAAAATCCAATTTGAACGCGGATTGCAAATCTGTGTTCCTCGTGTGACAATTAGTCGGATTTGATTAAAATTGGGGATTTTTAATTTTTGACGAAAACCCGAAATTCTATCCAAGGGTCTTACTTTTCAGCAAAAATTGCACTAAAAATGATTTCCTGAAGTAACCACTGGTTGGATCCGGGGTTTCTTGACGTCACTCGAAAGATCGTTTCAAGACGCTTCAGAAAATGTCCTTTCGCACAAACAAATGTCAATTTTAAGGCCGTGACGCGTCGGCAAAAAAACTCGAAAATGAAAAAAATCGAAAAAATCAATTTTCTTTAAAATCATCGTAGACGCTTGTGTTTTACCTTTTTTTTCATCAGAAGAACGAGATAAAGCGATTGGCGTTAAAAAATTTCATCAAAAAAAAATTGCAAAAAAGTTAGCTAGTCACCATGAAAAAAGTAGATTTTTTCAAACTTTGAACGGCTGTAGCGGCCGAACCAAAAATCCAATTTGAACGCGGATTGCAAATCTGTGTTCCTCGTGTGACAATTAGTCGGATTTGATTAAAATTGGGGATTTTTAATTTTTGACGAAAACCCGAAATTCTATCCAAGGGTCTTACTTTTCAGCAAAAATTGCACTAAAAATGATTTCCTGAAGTAACCACTGGTTGGATCCGGGGTTTCTTGACGTCACTCGAAAGATCGTTTCAAGACGCTTCAGAAAATGTCCTTTCGCACAAACAAATGTCAATTTTAAGGCCGTGACGCGTCGGCAAAAAAACTCGAAAATGGAAAAAATCGAAAAAATCAATTTTCTTTAAAATCATCGTAGACGCTTGTGTTTTACCTTTTTTTTCATCAGAAGAACGAGATAAAGCGATTGGCGTTAAAAAATTTCATCCAAAAAAAATTGCAAAAAAGTTAGCTAGTCACCATGAAAAAGTCGATTTTTTCAAACTTTGAACGGCTGTAGCGGCCGAACCAAAAATCCAATTTGAACGCGGATTGCAAATCTGTGTTCCTCGTGTGACAATTAGTCGGATTTGATTAAAATTGGGGATTTTTAATTTTTGACGAAAACCCGAAATTCTATCCAAGGGTCCCCCCTTCTTACTTTTCAGCAAAAATTGCACTAAAAATGATTTCCTGAAGTAACCACTGGTTGGATCCGGGGTTTCTTGACGTCACTCGAAAGATCGTTTCAAGACGCTTCAGAAAATGTCCTTTCGCACAAACAAATGTCAATTTTAAGGCCGTGACGCGTCGGCAAAAAAACTCGAAAATGGAAAAAATCGAAAAAATCAATTTTCTTTAAAATCATCGTAGACGCTTGTGTTTTACCTTTTTTTTCATCAGAAGAACGAGATAAAGCGATTGGCGTTAAAAAATTTCATCCAAAAAAAATTGCAAAAAAGTTAGCTAGTCACCATGAAAAAGTCGATTTTTTCAAACTTTGAACGGCTGTAGCGGCCGAACCAAAAATCCAATTTGAACGCGGATTGCAAATCTGTGTTCCTCGTGTGACAATTAGTCGGATTTGATTAAAATTGGGGATTTTTAATTTTTGACGAAAACCCGAAATTCTATCCAAGGGTCCCCCCTTCTTACTTTTCAGCAAAAATTGCACTAAAAATGATTTCCTGAAGTAACCACTGGTTGGATCCGGGGTTTCTTGACGTCACTCGAAAGATCGTTTCAAGACGCTTCAGAAAATGTCCTTTCGCACAAACAAATGTCAATTTTAAGGCCGTGACGCGTCGGCAAAAAAACTCGAAAATGGAAAAAATCGAAAAAATTAACTTTCTTTAAAATCATCGTAGACGCTTGTGTTTTACCTTTTTTTTCATCAGAAGAACGAGATAAAGCGATTGGCGTTAAAAAATTTCATCCAAAAAAAATTGCAAAAAAGTTAGCTAGTCACCATGAAAAAAGTCGATTTTTTCAAACTTTGAACGGCTGTAGCGGCCGAACCAAAAATCCAATTTGAACGCGGATTACAAATCTGTGTTCCTCGTGTGACAATTAGTCGGATTTGATTAAAATTGGGGATTTTTAATTTTTGACGAAAACCCGAAATTCTATCCAAGGGTCCCCCCTTCTTACTTTTCAGCAAAAATTGCACTAAAAATGATTTCCTGAAGTAACCACTGGTTGGATCCGGGGTTTCTTGACGTCACTCGAAAGATCGTTTCAAGACGCTTCAGAAAATGTCCTTTCGCACAAACAAATGTCAATTTTAAGGCCGTGACGCGTCGGCAAAAAAACTCGAAAATGGAAAAAATCGAAAAAATCAATTTTCTTTAAAATCATCGTAGACGCTTGTGTTTTACCTTTTTTTTCATCAGAAGAACGAGATAAAGCGATTGGCGTTAAAAAATTTCATCCAAAAAAAATTGCAAAAAAGTTAGCTAGTCACCATGAAAAAGTCGATTTTTTCAAACTTTGAACGGCTGTAGCGGCCGAACCAAAAATCCAATTTGAACGCGGATTGCAAATCTGTGTTCCTCGTGTGACAATTAGTCGGATTTGATTAAAATTGGGGATTTTTAATTTTTGACGAAAACCCGAAATTCTATCCAAGGGTCCCCCCTTCTTACTTTTCAGCAAAAATTGCACTAAAAATGATTTCCTGAAGTAACCACTGGTTGGATCCGGGGTTTCTTGACGTCACTCGAAAGATCGTTTCAAGACGCTTCAGAAAATGTCCTTTCGCACAAACAAATGTCAATTTTAAGGCCGTGACGCGTCGGCAAAAAAACTCGAAAATGGAAAAAATCGAAAAAATCAATTTTCTTTAAAATCATCGTAGACGCTTGTGTTTTACCTTTTTTTTCATCAGAAGAACGAGATAAAGCGATTGGCGTTAAAAAATTTCATCCAAAAAAAATTGCAAAAAAGTTAGCTAGTCACCATGAAAAAGTCGATTTTTTCAAACTTTGAACGGCTGTAGCGGCCGAACCAAAAATCCAATTTGAACGCGGATTGCAAATCTGTGTTCCTCGTGTGACAATTAGTCGGATTTGATTAAAATTGGGGATTTTTAATTTTTGACGAAAACCCGAAATTCTATCCAAGGGTCCCCCCTTCTTACTTTTCAGCAAAAATTGCACTAAAAATGATTTCCTGAAGTAACCACTGGTTGGATCCGGGGTTTCTTGACGTCACTCGAAAGATCGTTTCAAGACGCTTCAGAAAATGTCCTTTCGCACAAACAAATGTCAATTTTAAGGCCGTGACGCGTCGGCAAAAAAACTCGAAAATGGAAAAAATCGAAAAAATTAACTTTCTTTAAAATCATCGTAGACGCTTGTGTTTTACCTTTTTTTTCATCAGAAGAACGAGATAAAGCGATTGGCGTTAAAAAATTTCATCCAAAAAAAATTGCAAAAAAGTTAGCTAGTCACCATGAAAAAAGTCGATTTTTTCAAACTTTGAACGGCTGTAGCGGCCGAACCAAAAATCCAATTTGAACGCGGATTACAAATCTGTGTTCCTCGTGTGACAATTAGTCGGATTTGATTAAAATTGGGGATTTTTAATTTTTGACGAAAACCCGAAATTCTATCCAAGGGTCCCCCCTTCTTACTTTTCAGCAAAAATTGCACTAAAAATGATTTCCTGAAGTAACCACTGGTTGGATCCGGGGTTTCTTGACGTCACTCGAAAGATCGTTTCAAGACGCTTCAGAAAATGTCCTTTCGCACAAACAAATGTCAATTTTAAGGCCGTGACGCGTCGGCAAAAAAACTCGAAAATGGAAAAAATCGAAAAAATCAATTTTCTTTAAAATCATCGTAGACGCTTGTGTTTTACCTTTTTTTTCATCAGAAGAACGAGATAAAGCGATTGGCGTTAAAAAATTTCATCCAAAAAAAATTGCAAAAAAGTTAGCTAGTCACCATGAAAAAGTCGATTTTTTCAAACTTTGAACGGCTGTAGCGGCCGAACCAAAAATCCAATTTGAACGCGGATTGCAAATCTGTGTTCCTCGTGTGACAATTAGTCGGATTTGATTAAAATTGGGGATTTTTAATTTTTGACGAAAACCCGAAATTCTATCCAAGGGTCCCCCCTTCTTACTTTTCAGCAAAAATTGCACTAAAAATGATTTCCTGAAGTAACCACTGGTTGGATCCGGGGTTTCTTGACGTCACTCGAAAGATCGTTTCAAGACGCTTCAGAAAATGTCCTTTCGCACAAACAAATGTCAATTTTAAGGCCGTGACGCGTCGGCAAAAAAACTCGAAAATGGAAAAAATCGAAAAAATCAATTTTCTTTAAAATCATCGTAGACGCTTGTGTTTTACCTTTTTTTTTCATCAGAAGAACGAGATAAAGCGATTGGCGTTAAAAAATTTCATCCAAAAAAAATTGCAAAAAAGTTAGCTAGTCACCATGAAAAAGTCGATTTTTTCAAACTTTGAACGGCTGTAGCGGCCGAACCAAAAATCCAATTTGAACGCGGATTGCAAATCTGTGTTCCTCGTGTGACAATTAGTCGGATTTGATTAAAATTGGGGATTTTTAATTTTTGACGAAAACCCGAAATTCTATCCAAGGGTCCCCCCTTCTTACTTTTCAGCAAAAATTGCACTAAAAATGATTTCCTGAAGTAACCACTGGTTGGATCCGGGGTTTCTTGACGTCACTCGAAAGATCGTTTCAAGACGCTTCAGAAAATGTCCTTTCGCACAAACAAATGTCAATTTTAAGGCCGTGACGCGTCGGCAAAAAAACTCGAAAATGGAAAAAATCGAAAAAATTAACTTTCTTTAAAATCATCGTAGACGCTTGTGTTTTACCTTTTTTTTCATCAGAAGAACGAGATAAAGCGATTGGCGTTAAAAAATTTCATCCAAAAAAAATTGCAAAAAAGTTAGCTAGTCACCATGAAAAAAGTCGATTTTTTCAAACTTTGAACGGCTGTAGCGGCCGAACCAAAAATCCAATTTGAACGCGGATTACAAATCTGTGTTCCTCGTGTGACAATTAGTCGGATTTGATTAAAATTGGGGATTTTTAATTTTTGACGAAAACCCGAAATTCTATCCAAGGGTCCCCCCTTCTTACTTTTCAGCAAAAATTGCACTAAAAATGATTTCCTGAAGTAACCACTGGTTGGATCCGGGGTTTCTTGACGTCACTCGAAAGATCGTTTCAAGACGCTTCAGAAAATGTCCTTTCGCACAAACAAATGTCAATTTTAAGGCCGTGACGCGTCGGCAAAAAAACTCGAAAATGGAAAAAATCGAAAAAATCAATTTTCTTTAAAATCATCGTAGACGCTTGTGTTTTACCTTTTTTTTCATCAGAAGAACGAGATAAAGCGATTGGCGTTAAAAAATTTCATCCAAAAAAAATTGCAAAAAAGTTAGCTAGTCACCATGAAAAAGTCGATTTTTTCAAACTTTGAACGGCTGTAGCGGCCGAACCAAAAATCCAATTTGAACGCGGATTGCAAATCTGTGTTCCTCGTGTGACAATTAGTCGGATTTGATTAAAATTGGGGATTTTTAATTTTTGACGAAAACCCGAAATTCTATCCAAGGGTCCCCCCTTCTTACTTTTCAGCAAAAATTGCACTAAAAATGATTTCCTGAAGTAACCACTGGTTGGATCCGGGGTTTCTTGACGTCACTCGAAAGATCGTTTCAAGACGCTTCAGAAAATGTCCTTTCGCACAAACAAATGTCAATTTTAAGGCCGTGACGCGTCGGCAAAAAAACTCGAAAATGGAAAAAATCGAAAAAATTAACTTTCTTTAAAATCATCGTAGACGCTTGTGTTTTACCTTTTTTTTCATCAGAAGAACGAGATAAAGCGATTGGCGTTAAAAAATTTCATCCAAAAAAAATTGCAAAAAAGTTAGCTAGTCACCATGAAAAAAGTCGATTTTTTCAAACTTTGAACGGCTGTAGCGGCCGAACCAAAAATCCAATTTGAACGCGGATTACAAATCTGTGTTCCTCGTGTGACAATTAGTCGGATTTGATTAAAATTGGGGATTTTTAATTTTTGACGAAAACCCGAAATTCTATCCAAGGGTCCCCCCTTCTTACTTTTCAGCAAAAATTGCACTAAAAATGATTTCCTGAAGTAACCACTGGTTGGATCCGGGGTTTCTTGACGTCACTCGAAAGATCGTTTCAAGACGCTTCAGAAAATGTCCTTTCGCACAAACAAATGTCAATTTTAAGGCCGTGACGCGTCGGCAAAAAAACTCGAAAATGGAAAAAATCGAAAAAATCAATTTTCTTTAAAATCATCGTAGACGCTTGTGTTTTACCTTTTTTTTCATCAGAAGAACGAGATAAAGCGATTGGCGTTAAAAAATTTCATCCAAAAAAAATTGCAAAAAAGTTAGCTAGTCACCATGAAAAAGTCGATTTTTTCAAACTTTGAACGGCTGTAGCGGCCGAACCAAAAATCCAATTTGAACGCGGATTGCAAATCTGTGTTCCTCGTGTGACAATTAGTCGGATTTGATTAAAATTGGGGATTTTTAATTTTTGACGAAAACCCGAAATTCTATCCAAGGGTCCCCCCTTCTTACTTTTCAGCAAAAATTGCACTAAAAATGATTTCCTGAAGTAACCACTGGTTGGATCCGGGGTTTCTTGACGTCACTCGAAAGATCGTTTCAAGACGCTTCAGAAAATGTCCTTTCGCACAAACAAATGTCAATTTTAAGGCCGTGACGCGTCGGCAAAAAAACTCGAAAATGGAAAAAATCGAAAAAATTAACTTTCTTTAAAATCATCGTAGACGCTTGTGTTTTACCTTTTTTTTCATCAGAAGAACGAGATAAAGCGATTGGCGTTAAAAAATTTCATCCAAAAAAAATTGCAAAAAAGTTAGCTAGTCACCATGAAAAAAGTCGATTTTTTCAAACTTTGAACGGCTGTAGCGGCCGAACCAAAAATCCAATTTGAACGCGGATTACAAATCTGTGTTCCTCGTGTGACAATTAGTCGGATTTGATTAAAATTGGGGATTTTTAATTTTTGACGAAAACCCGAAATTCTATCCAAGGGTCCCCCCTTCTTACTTTTCAGCAAAAATTGCACTAAAAATGATTTCCTGAAGTAACCACTGGTTGGATCCGGGGTTTCTTGACGTCACTCGAAAGATCGTTTCAAGACGCTTCAGAAAATGTCCTTTCGCACAAACAAATGTCAATTTTAAGGCCGTGACGCGTCGGCAAAAAAACTCGAAAATGGAAAAAATCGAAAAAATTAACTTTCTTTAAAATCATCGTAGACGCTTGTGTTTTACCTTTTTTTTCATCAGAAGAACGAGATAAAGCGATTGGCGTTAAAAAATTTCATCCAAAAAAAATTGCAAAAAAGTTAGCTAGTTAGTCACCATGAAAAAAGTCGATTTTTTCAAACTTTGAACGGCTGTAGCGGCCGAACCAAAAATCCAATTTGAACGCGGATTACAAATCTGTGTTCCTCGTGTGACAATTAGTCGGATTTGATTAAAATTGGGGATTTTTAATTTTTGACGAAAACCCGAAATTCTATCCAAGGGTCCCCCCTTCTTACTTTTCAGCAAAAATTGCACTAAAAATGATTTCCTGAAGTAACCACTGGTTGGATCCGGGGTTTCTTGACGTCACTCGAAAGATCGTTTCAAGACGCTTCAGAAAATGTCCTTTCGCACAAACAAATGTCAATTTTAAGGCCGTGACGCGTCGGCAAAAAAACTCGAAAATGGAAAAAATCGAAAAAATCAATTTTCTTTAAAATCATCGTAGACGCTTGTGTTTTACCTTTTTTTTCATCAGAAGAACGAGATAAAGCGATTGGCGTTAAAAAATTTCATCCAAAAAAAATTGCAAAAAAGTTAGCTAGTCACCATGAAAAAGTCGATTTTTTCAAACTTTGAACGGCTGTAGCGGCCGAACCAAAAATCCAATTTGAACGCGGATTGCAAATCTGTGTTCCTCGTGTGACAATTAGTCGGATTTGATTAAAATTGGGGATTTTTAATTTTTGACGAAAACCCGAAATTCTATCCAAGGGTCCCCCCTTCTTACTTTTCAGCAAAAATTGCACTAAAAATGATTTCCTGAAGTAACCACTGGTTGGATCCGGGGTTTCTTGACGTCACTCGAAAGATCGTTTCAAGACGCTTCAGAAAATGTCCTTTCGCACAAACAAATGTCAATTTTAAGGCCGTGACGCGTCGGCAAAAAAACTCGAAAATGGAAAAAATCGAAAAAATCAATTTTCTTTAAAATCATCGTAGACGCTTGTGTTTTACCTTTTTTTTTCATCAGAAGAACGAGATAAAGCGATTGGCGTTAAAAAATTTCATCCAAAAAAAATTGCAAAAAAGTTAGCTAGTCACCATGAAAAAGTCGATTTTTTCAAACTTTGAACGGCTGTAGCGGCCGAACCAAAAATCCAATTTGAACGCGGATTGCAAATCTGTGTTCCTCGTGTGACAATTAGTCGGATTTGATTAAAATTGGGGATTTTTAATTTTTGACGAAAACCCGAAATTCTATCCAAGGGTCCCCCCTTCTTACTTTTCAGCAAAAATTGCACTAAAAATGATTTCCTGAAGTAACCACTGGTTGGATCCGGGGTTTCTTGACGTCACTCGAAAGATCGTTTCAAGACGCTTCAGAAAATGTCCTTTCGCACAAACAAATGTCAATTTTAAGGCCGTGACGCGTCGGCAAAAAAACTCGAAAATCATCGTAGACGCTTGTGTTTTACCTTTTCTTTCATCAGAAGAACGAGATAAAGCGATTGGCGTTAAAAAATTTCATCCAAAAAAAATTGCAAAAAAGTTAGTTAGTCACCATGAAAAAAGTCGATTTTTTCAAACTTTGAACGGCTGTAGCGGCCGAACCAAAAATCCAATTTGAACGCGGATTGCAAATCTATGTTCCTCGTGTGTCAATTAGTCGGATTTCATTAAAATTGGGGATTTTTAAATTTTGACGAAAACCCGAAATTCTATACAAGGGTCCCCCCTTCTTACTTTTTAACAAAAATTGCACTAAAAATGATTTCCTGAAGTAACCACTGGTTGGATCCAGGATTTCTTGACGTCACTTGAAAGATCGCTTCAAGACGCTTCAGAAAATGTCCTTTCGCAGAAACAAATGTCAATTTTAAGGGCGTGACGCGTCGGCAAAAAAACTCGAAAATGGAAAAAATCGAAAAAATCAACTTTCTTTAAAATCATCGTAGACGCTTGTGTTTTACCTTTTTTTTCATCAGAAGAACGAGATAAAACGATTGGCGTTAAAAAATTTCATCAAAAAAAAATTGCAAAAAAGTTAGCTAGTCACCATGAAAAAAGTAGATTTTTTCAAACTTTGAACGGCTGTAGCGGCCGAACCAAAAATCCAATTTGAACGCGGATTGCAAATCTGTGTTCCTCGTGTGACAATTAGTCGGATTTGATTAAAATTGGGGATTTTTAATTTTTGACGAAAACCCGAAATTCTATCCAAGGGTCCCCCCTTCTTACTTTTCAGCAAAAATTGCACTAAAAATGATTTCCTGAAGTAACCACTGGTTGGATCCGGGGTTTCTTGACGTCACTCGAAAGATCGTTTCAAGACGCTTCAGAAAATGTCCTTTCGCACAAACAAATGTCAATTTTAAGGCCGTGACGCGTCGGCAAAAAAACTCGAAAATGGAAAAAATCGAAAAAATCAATTTTCTTTAAAATCATCGTAGACGCTTGTGTTTTACCTTTTTTTTCATCAGAAGAACGAGATAAAGCGATTGGCGTTAAAAAATTTCATCCAAAAAAAATTGCAAAAAAGTTAGCTAGTCACCATGAAAAAAGTCGATTTTTTCAAACTTTGAACGGCTGTAGCGGCCGAACCAAAAATCCAATTTGAACGCGGATTGCAAATCTGTGTTCCTCGTGTGTCAATTAGTCGGATTTGATTAAATTTGGGGATTTTTAATTTTTGACGAAAACCCGAAATTCTATCCAAGGGTCCCCCCTTCTTACTTTTGCTCAAAAATTACACTAAAAATGATTTCCTGGCGAAACCACTGGTTGGATCCGGGGTTTCTTGACGTCACTCGAAAGATCGTTTCAAGACGCTTCAGAAAATGTCCTTTCGCACAAACAAATGTCAATTTTAAGGCCGTGACGCGTCGGCAAAAAAACTCGAAAATGGAAAAAATCGAAAAAATCAACTTTCTTTAAAATCATCGTAGACGCTTGTGTTTTACCTTTTTTTTCATCAGAAGAACGAGATAAAACGATTGGCGTTAAAAAATTTCATCAAAAAAAAATTGCAAAAAAGTTAGCTAGTCACCATGAAAAAAGTCGATTTTTTCAAACTTTGAACGGCTGTAGCGGCCGAACCAAAAATCCAATTTGAACGCGGATTGCAAATCTGTGTTCCTCGTGTGTCAATTAGTCGGATTTGATTAAAATTGGGGATTTTTAATTTTTGACGAAAACCCGAAATTCTATCCAAGGGTCCCCCCTTCTTACTTTTTAACAAAAATTGCACTAAAAATGATTTCCTGAAGTAACCACTGGTTGGATCCGGGGTTTCTTGACGTCACTCGAAAGAACGCTTCAAGACGCTTCAGAAAATGTCCTTTCGCAGAAACAAATGTCAATTTTAAGGCCGTGACGCGTCGGCAAAAAAACTCGAAAATGGAAAAAATCGAAAAAATCAATTTTCTTTAAAATCATCGTAGACGCTTGTGTTTTACCTTTTCTTTCATCAGAAGAACGAGATAAAGCGATTGGCGTTAAAAAATTTCATCCAAAAAAAATTGCAAAAAAGTTAGTTAGTCACCATGAAAAAAGTCGATTTTTTCAAACTTTGAACGGCTGTAGCGGCCGAACCAAAAATCCAATTTGAACGCGGATTGCAAATCTGTGTTCCTCGTGTGTCAATTAGTCGGATTTCATTAAAATTGGGGAATTTTAAATTTTGACGAAAACCCGAAATTCTATACAAGGGTTCCCCCCTTCTTACTTTTTAACAAAAATTACAGTAAAAATGATTTCCTGAAGTAACCACTGGTTGGATCCAGGATTTCTTGACGTCACTTGAAAGATCGCTTCAAGACGCTTCAGAAAATGTCCTTTCGCAGAAACAAATGTCAATTTTAAGGGCGTGACGCGTCGGCAAAAAAACTCGAAAATGGAAAAAATCGAAAAAATCAACTTTCTTTAAAATCATCGTAGACGCTTGTGTTTTACCTTTTTTTTCATCAGAAGAACGAGATAAAACGATTGGCGTTAAAAAATTTCATCAAAAAAAAATTGCAAAAAAGTTAGCTAGTCACCATGAAAAAAGTCGATTTTTTCAAACTTTGAACGGCTGTAGCGGCCGAACCAAAAATCCAATTTGAACGCGGATTGCAAATCTGTGTTCCTCGTGTGTCAATTAGTCGGATTTGATTAAAATTGGGGATTTTTAATTTTTGACGAAAACCCGAAATTCTATCCAAGGGTCCCCCCTTCTTACTTTTTAACAAAAATTGCACTAAAAATGATTTCCTGAAGTAACCACTGGTTGGATCCGGGGTTTCTTGACGTCACTCGAAAGAACGCTTCAAGACGCTTCAGAAAATGTCCTTTCGCAGAAACAAATGTCAATTTTAAGGCCGTGACGCGTCGGCAAAAAAACTCGAAAATGGAAAAAATCGAAAAAATCAATTTTCTTTAAAATCATCGTAGACGCTTGTGTTTTACCTTTTCTTTCATCAGAAGAACGAGATAAAGCGATTGGCGTTAAAAAATTTCATCCAAAAAAAATTGCAAAAAAGTTAGTTAGTCACCATGAAAAAAGTCGATTTTTTCAAACTTTGAACGGCTGTAGCGGCCGAACCAAAAATCCAATTTGAACGCGGATTGCAAATCTATGTTCCTCGTGTGTCAATTAGTCGGATTTCATTAAAATTGGGGATTTTTAAATTTTGACGAAAACCCGAAATTCTATACAAGGGTCCCCCCTTCTTACTTTTTAACAAAAATTGCACTAAAAATGATTTCCTGAAGTAACCACTGGTTGGATCCAGGATTTCTTGACGTCACTTGAAAGATCGCTTCAAGACGCTTCAGAAAATGTCCTTTCGCAGAAACAAATGTCAATTTTAAGGGCGTGACGCGTCGGCAAAAAAACTCGAAAATGGAAAAAATCGAAAAAATCAACTTTCTTTAAAATCATCGTAGACGCTTGTGTTTTACCTTTTTTTTCATCAGAAGAACGAGATAAAACGATTGGCGTTAAAAAATTTCATCCAAAAAAAATTGCAAAAAAGTTAGCTAGTCACCATGAAAAAAGTAGATTTTTTCAAACTTTGAACGGCTGTAGCGGCCGAACCAAAAATCCAATTTGAACGCGGATTGCAAATCTGTGTTCCTCGTGTGACAATTAGTCGGATTTGATTAAAATTGGGGATTTTTAATTTTTGACGAAAACCCGAAATTCTATCCAAGGGTCCCCCCTTCTTACTTTTCAGCAAAAATTGCACTAAAAATGATTTCCTGAAGTAACCACTGGTTGGATCCGGGGTTTCTTGACGTCACTCGAAAGATCGTTTCAAGACGCTTCAGAAAATGTCCTTTCGCACAAACAAATGTCAATTTTAAGGCCGTGACGCGTCGGCAAAAAAACTCGAAAATGGAAAAAATCGAAAAAATCAATTTTCTTTAAAATCATCGTAGACGCTTGTGTTTTACCTTTTTTTTCATCAGAAGAACGAGATAAAGCGATTGGCGTTAAAAAATTTCATCCAAAAAAAATTGCAAAAAAGTTAGCTAGTCACCATGAAAAAAGTCGATTTTTTCAAACTTTGAACGGCTGTAGCGGCCGAACCAAAAATCCAATTTGAACGCGGATTGCAAATCTGTGTTCCTCGTGTGTCAATTAGTCGGATTTGATTAAAATTGGGGATTTTTAATTTTTGACGAAAACCCGAAATTCTATCCAAGGGTCCCCCCTTCTTACTTTTTAACAAAAATTACACTAAAAATGATTTCCTGAAGTAACCACTGGTTGGATCCGGGATTTCTTGACGTCCCTCGAAAGATCGCTTCCAGACGCTTCAGAAAATGTCCTTTCGCACAAACAAATGTCAATTTTAAGGCCGTGACGCGTCAGCAAAATAACTCGAAAATGGAAAAAATCGAAAAAATCAACTTTCTTAATAATCATCGTAGACGCTTGTGTCTTACCTTTTTTTTTCATCAGAAGAACGAGATAAAACGATTGGCGTTAAAAAATTTAATCCAAAAAAAATTGCAAAAAAGTTAGCTAGTCACCATGAAAAAAGTCGATTTTTTCAAACTTTGAACGGCTGTAGCGGCCGAACCAAAAATCCAATTTGAACGCGGATTGCAAATCTGTGTTCCTCGTGTGTCAATTAGTCGGATTTCATTAAAATTGGGGATTTTTAAATTTTGACGAAAACCCGAAATTCTATACAAGGGTCCCCCCTTCTTACTTTTTAACAAAAATTACACTAAAAATGATTTCCTGAAGTAACCACCGGTTGGATCCGGGGTTTCTTGACGTCACTCGAAAGATCGCTTCAAAACGCTTCAGAAAATGTACTTTCGCAGGAACTAATGTCAGTTTTAAGGCCGTGGCGAGTTCGCAAAAAAAACTCGAAAATGGAAAAAATCGAAAAAATTAACTTTTTTAATAAGCATCGTAGACCTTTATGTAATACCTTTCTATTCATCAGAAGAACGAGATAAATCGATTGGCGTTGTAAGATGTCATCTAACTAGAATAGCAAAAAAGTTTGAAATTTTTATTATAATCACAATTGAAAATATAGAACTCCCTTTATTGAAATAACGTGTAGAATCGCATTTACAAACGGTGGCAATCCTCAGGCTCGCGTGTCAATTACAAGTGGCATAATTGTTAATTAAATCGACACGATAACGTTATCATTTGGAAAATGGAAAAATTCGCCCGGACATAAAGTCTCGGGGTGAAGTTTCCACTCGGATTGTTCGGATGAAATGAAACATTCATGAAACCCGCCACGAAACTCTTCCTGGAAACTTCGCTCACACTGCGGCGGGAGATTCTCTGGATCAATACCTTTGATATTTTAGGCCGGAGGGCCTCAACAACAACAGGTTAGAATGAATTATTAAGCACCGAAAAGAAAATGCGTAAGTTTTACGATTATTTATATTTTATTCATTTTTTTAAATTACGGTCGCGCACGCTTTCGTATAATTAGCTTAATTAAATGTTGTAACGTGAGAGAAGAGTGTTGTGTATAAGATTAACTAAACGAGATTTTTAAGTAATTCGAATTTTAAACTATACAGGGTGCCCGGATTTCGTAGGGGCAACATGAGCAACTTCTGCATTTGAAGAGATAGAGAGATGGTCAAATTAGCAAAAAAGTGCAGGTTGAAAAGCCACCCCCATATCCCACTTGTCATGGCTCACTTCTTCAAAATAAGAATTAAAACAAAATCTCCCAATTCCTTCAATTTCAGATTATCTTTTAATTTTTATTGTGGCGGCCATGATAAGTGGGATTTGGGGCTGGCTTTTCAACCTGCACTTTTTTGCTAATTTGACCATCTCTCTATCTCTTCAAATGCAGAAGTTGCCCATGTTGCCCCTACGAAATCCGGGCACCCTGTATATTCGTTCTATGATTAAATTTTGATTTTCTTAGTAAGCCCAAGGAGAAAAAAAGTCTGCAGATAAGGAATTGAATCCGCGACTCTCCGCTTGCCGGGACATTGATCATTTTTACATACGTTACAAAACCTCTACTGTTAAACACCTTGATCCAGTCATCATCACTGTGTCCAAAGTTAAGGAACTCGCAAAGTCCGAGAAGAAGGAAACGCTATCTTTTTTTGAGTGCCGAATTCAACATCCGTCCGTCCTCGATTTTTAACGGATGAGCAAAGTTTATTAAACTCTTTATCGACCCTAATAAGTCTCGGTTTTCCGCTTTCCCCTCGATTAACGTGTGTTAATTCTGCTCGCCCATTTCAATATGGATCGAAGTGTATTGATGTCTACATCGATGGCAAATACCAACACCAGATGACCGTAAACAATGCGGACGTTCTCCCACGACCCGAACGGCTCGATTAACATACAAGCGGCGATGGTACGCGCCAACACTTATGGTTTCAATGTAATCGGATTGTTAATCACCGTTTGGATTTTTATATTATTATATTTTAGAGCACGTGCTCGAGTCTCAGCATTCATGGACATAAATATGGAGCTCCCAAAGCAATTTCTGAAAAAGTGCATTTTTTGCCAATTAAATTTTGTCTTCCAGTGCGGCCATTTTTATTACTGAAAAGTTAGGATAGTTTTCTTTGGATAATTTGAGAGTAACGTTATTCAAGACTGGACAGTAAAAAATTCAAACATTTATCGACGTAAATATGGAGTTCGCGAAGCAATTTCTGAAAAAGTGCATTTTTTGTCAATTAAATTTTGTCTTCCAGTGCGGCCATTTTTATTACTGCAAAGTAAGGATGGTTTTCTTTGGATAACTTAAAAGTAACGTTATTCAAGATTAGACAGTAAAAAATTCAAACATCTATCGACGTAAATATGGAGTTCGCGAAGCAATTTCTGAAAAAGTGCATTTTTTGTCAATTAAATTTTGTCTTCCAGTGCGGCCATTTTTATTACTGCAAAGTTAGGATGGTTTTCTTTGGATAATTTAAGAGTAACGTTATTCAAGATTAGACAGTAAAAAATTCAAACATCTATCGACGTAAATATGGAGTTCGCAAAGCAATTTTTGAAAAAGTGCATTTTTTGTCAATTAAATTTTGTCTTCCAGTGCGGCCATTTTTATTACTGCAAAGTTAGGATGGTTTTCTTTGGATAATTTAAGAGTAACGTTATTCAAGATTAGACAGTAAAAAATTCAAACATCTATCGACGTAAATATGGAGTTCGCGAAGCAATTTCTGAAAAAGTGCATTTTTTGTCAATTAAATTTTGTCTTCCAGTGCGGCCATTTTTATTACTGCAAAGTTAGGATGGTTTTCTTTGGATAATTTAAGAGTAACGTTATTCAAGATTAGACAGTAAAAAATTCAAACATCTATCGACGTAAATATGGAGTTCGCGAAGCAATTTCTGAAAAAGTGCATTTTTTGTCAATTAAATTTTGTCTTCCAGTGCGGCCATTTTTATTACTGCAAAGTTAGGATGGTTTTCTTTGGATAATTTAAGAGTAACGTTATTCAAGATTAGACAGTAAAAAATTCAAACATCTATCGACGTAAATATGGAGTTCGCGAAGCAATTTCTGAAAAAGTGCATTTTTTGTCAATTAAATTTTGTCTTCCAGTGCGGCCATTTTTATTACTGCAAAGTTAGGATGGTTTTCTTTGGATAATTTAAGAGTAACGTTATTCAAGATTAGACAGTAAAAAATTCAAACATCTATCGACGTAAATATGGAGTTCGCGAAGCAATTTCTGAAAAAGTGCATTTTTTGTCAATTAAATTTTGTCTTCCAGTGCGGCCATTTTTATTACTGCAAAGTAAGGATGGTTTTCTTTGGATAATTTAAAAGTAACGTTATTCAAGAATAGACAGTAAAAAAATCAAACATCTATCGACGTAAATATGGAGTTCGCGAAGCAATTTCTGAAAAAGTGCATTTTTTGCCAATTAAATTTTGTCTTCCAGTGCGGCCATTTTTATTACTGCAAAGTTAGGATGGTTTTCTTTGGATAATTTAAGAGTAACGTTATTCAAGATTAGACAGTAAAAAATTCAAACATCTATCGACGTAAATATGGAGTTCGCGAAGCAATTTCTGAAAAAGTGCATTTTTTGTCAATTAAATTTTGTCTTCCAGTGCGGCCATTTTTATTACTGCAAAGTTAGGATGGTTTTCTTTGGATAATTTAAGAGTAACGTTATTCAAGATTAGACAGTAAAAAATTCAAACATCTATCGACGTAAATATGGAGTTCGCAAAGCAATTTTTGAAAAAGTGCATTTTTTGTCAATTAAATTTTGTCTTCCAGTGCGGCCATTTTTATTACTGCAAAGTTAGGATGGTTTTCTTTGGATAATTTAAGAGTAACGTTATTCAAGATTAGACAGTAAAAAATTCAAACATCTATCGACGTAAATATGGAGTTCGCGAAGCAATTTCTGAAAAAGTGCATTTTTTGTCAATTAAATTTTGTCTTCCAGTGCGGCCATTTTTATTACTGCAAAGTTAGGATGGTTTTCTTTGGATAATTTAAGAGTAACGTTATTCAAGATTAGACAGTAAAAAATTCAAACATCTATCGACGTAAATATGGAGTTCGCGAAGCAATTTCTGAAAAAGTGCATTTTTTGTCAATTAAATTTTGTCTTCCAGTGCGGCCATTTTTATTACTGCAAAGTTAGGATGGTTTTCTTTGGATAATTTAAGAGTAACGTTATTCAAGATTAGACAGTAAAAAATTCAAACATCTATCGACGTAAATATGGAGTTCGCGAAGCAATTTCTGAAAAAGTGCATTTTTTGCCAATTAAATTTTGTCTTCCAGTGCGGCCATTTTTATTACTGCAAAGTTAGGATGGTTTTCTTTGGATAATTTAAGAGTAACGTTATTCAAGATTAGACAGTAAAAAATTCAAACATCTATCGACGTAAATATGGAGTTCGCGAAGCAATTTCTGAAAAAGTGCATTTTTTGTCAATTAAATTTTGTCTTCCAGTGCGGCCATTTTTATTACTGCAAAGTTAGGATGGTTTTCTTTGGATAATTTAAGAGTAACGTTATTCAAGATTAGACAGTAAAAAATTCAAACATCTATCGACGTAAATATGGAGTTCGCGAAGCAATTTCTGAAAAAGTGCATTTTTTGTCAATTAAATTTTGTCTTCCAGTGCGGCCATTTTTATTACTGCAAAGTTAGGATGGTTTTCTTTGGATAATTTAAGAGTAACGTTATTCAAGATTAGACAGTAAAAAATTCAAACATCTATCGACGTAAATATGGAGTTCGCGAAGCAATTTCTGAAAAAGTGCATTTTTTGTCAATTAAATTTTGTCTTCCAGTGCGGCCATTTTTATTACTGCAAAGTAAGGATGGTTTTCTTTGGATAATTTAAAAGTAACGTTATTCAAGAATAGACAGTAAAAAAATCAAACATCTATCGACGTAAATATGGAGTTCGCAAAGCAATTGTTGAAAAAGTGCATTTTTTGTCAATTAAATTTTGCCTTCCACTGCGGCAATTTTTGTTACTGAAAAGTTAGGATAGTTTTCTTTGGATAATTTGAGAGTAACGTTATTCAAGATTAGACAGTAAAAAATTCAAACATCTATCGACGTAAATATGGAGTTCGCGAAGTAATTTCTGAAAAAGTGCATTTTTGGTCAATAAAATTTTGCCTTCCAGTGCGGCCATTTTTATTACTGAAAAGTTAGGATAGTTTTCTTTGGATAATTTGAGAGTAACGTTATTCAAGAATAGACAGTAAAAAAATCAAACATCTATCGACGTAAATATGGAGTTCGCAAAGCAATTGTTGAAAAAGTGCATTTTTTGTCAATTAAATTTTGCCTTCCACTGCGGCAATTTTTGTTACTGAAAAGTTAGGATAGTTTTCTTTGGATAATTTGAGAGTAACGTTATTCAAGACTGGACAGTAAAAAATTCAAACATTTATCGACGTAAATATGGAGTTCGCGAAGCAATTTCTGAAAAAGTGCATTTTTTGTCAATTAAATTTTGTCTTCCAGTGCGGCCATTTTTATTACTGCAAAGTTAGGATGGTTTTCTTTGGATAATTTAAGAGTAACGTTATTCAAGATTAGACAGTAAAAAATTCAAACATCTATCGACGTAAATATGGAGTTCGCAAAGCAATTTTTGAAAAAGTGCATTTTTTGTCAATTAAATTTTGTCTTCCAGTGCGGCCATTTTTATTACTGCAAAGTAAGGATGGTTTTCTTTGGATAATTTAAAAGTAACGTTATTCAAGAATAGACAGTAAAAAAATCAAACATCTATCGACGTAAATATGGAGTTCGCGAAGCAATTTCTGAAAAAGTGCATTTTTTGTCAATTAAATTTTGCCTTCCAGTGCGGCCATTTTTATTACTGAAAAGTTAGGATAGTTTTCTTTGGATAATTTGAGAGTAACGTTATTCAAGAATAGACAGTAAAAAATTCAAACATTTATCGACGTAAATATGGAGTTCGCGAAGCAATTTCTGAAAAAGTGCATTTTTTGTCAATTAAATTTTGCCTTCCACTGCGGCCATTTTTGTTACTGTAAAGTTAGGATGGTTTTCTTTGGATAACTTGAGAGTAACGTTATTCAAGAATAGACAGTAAAAAAATCAAACAGCTATCGACGTAAATATGGAGTTTGCGAAGCAATTTCTGAAAAAGTGCATTTTTTGTCAATTAAATTTTGCCTTCCAGTGCGGCCATTTTTATTACTGAAAAGTTAGGATAGTTTTCTTTGGATAATTTGAGAGTAACGTTATTCAAGAATAGACAGTAAAAAATTCAAACATTTATCGACGTAAATATGGAGTTCGCGAAGCAATTTCTGAAAAAGTGCATTTTTTGTCAATTAAATTTTGTCTTCCAGTGCGGCCATTTTTATTACTGCAAAGTAAGTATGGTTTTCTTTGGATAATTTAAGAGTAACGTTATTCAAGATTAGACAGTAAAAAATTCAAACATCTATCGACGTAAATATGGAGTTCGCGAAGCAATTTCTGAAAAAGTGCATTTTTTGTCAATTAAATTTTGCCTTCCAGTGCGGCCATTTTTATTACTGAAAAGTTAGGATAGTTTTCTTTGGATAATTTGAGAGTAACGTTATTCAAGAATAGACAGTAAAAAATTCAAACATTTATCGACGTAAATATGGAGTTCGCGAAGCAATTTCTGAAAAAGTGCATTTTTTGTCAATTAAATTTTGCCTTCCACTGCGGCCATTTTTGTTACTGTAAAGTTAGGATGGTTTTCTTTGGATAACTTGAGAGTAACGTTATTCAAGAATAGACAGTAAAAAAATCAAACAGCTATCGACGTAAATATGGAGTTTGCGAAGCAATTTCTGAAAAAGTGCATTTTTTGTCAATTAAATTTTGCCTTCCAGTGCGGCCATTTTTATTACTGAAAAGTTAGGATAGTTTTCTTTGGATAATTTGAGAGTAACGTTATTCAAGAATAGACAGTAAAAAATTTAAACATCTATTGACGTAAATATGGAGTTCGCGAAGCAATTTCTGAAAAAGTGCATTTTTTGTCAATTAAATTTTGTCTTCCAGTGCGGCCATTTTTATTACTGCAAAGTTAGGATGGTTTTCTTTGGATAATTTAAGAGTAACGTTATTCAAGATTAGACAGTAAAAAATTCAAACATCTATCGACGTAAATATGGAGTTCGCAAAGCAATTTTTGAAAAAGTGCATTTTTTGTCAATTAAATTTTGTCTTCCAGTGCGGCCATTTTTATTACTGCAAAGTAAGGATGGTTTTCTTTGGATAATTTAAAAGTAACGTTATTCAAGAATAGACAGTAAAAAATTCAAACATCTATCGACGTAAATATGGAGTTCGCGAAGCAATTTCTGAAAAAGTGCATTTTTTGTCAATTAAATTTTGCCTTCCAGTGCGGCCATTTTTATTACTGAAAAGTTAGGATAGTTTTCTTTGGATAATTTGAGAGTAACGTTATTCAAGAATAGACAGTAAAAAATTCAAACATTTATCGACGTAAATATGGAGTTCGCGAAGCAATTTCTGAAAAAGTGCATTTTTTGTCAATTAAATTTTGCCTTCCACTGCGGCCATTTTTGTTACTGTAAAGTTAGGATGGTTTTCTTTGGATAACTTGAGAGTAACGTTATTCAAGAATAGACAGTAAAAAAATCAAACAGCTATCGACGTAAATATGGAGTTTGCGAAGCAATTTCTGAAAAAGTGCATTTTTTGTCAATTAAATTTTGCCTTCCAGTGCGGCCATTTTTATTACTGAAAAGTTAGGATAGTTTTCTTTGGATAATTTGAGAGTAACGTTATTCAAGAATAGACAGTAAAAAATTCAAACATTTATCGACGTAAATATGGAGTTCGCGAAGCAATTTCTGAAAAAGTGCATTTTTTGTCAATTAAATTTTGTCTTCCAGTGCGGCCATTTTTATTACTGCAAAGTAAGTATGGTTTTCTTTGGATAATTTAAGAGTAACGTTATTCAAGATTAGACAGTAAAAAATTCAAACATCTATCGACGTAAATATGGAGTTCGCGAAGCAATTTCTGAAAAAGTGCATTTTTTGTCAATTAAATTTTGCCTTCCAGTGCGGCCATTTTTATTACTGAAAAGTTAGGATAGTTTTCTTTGGATAATTTGAGAGTAACGTTATTCAAGAATAGACAGTAAAAAATTTAAACATCTATTGACGTAAATATGGAGTTCGCGAAGCAATTTCTGAAAAAGTGCATTTTTTGTCAATTAAATTTTGTCTTCCAGTGCGGCCATTTTTATTACTGCAAAGTTAGGATAGTTTTCTGTGGACAATTTGAAAGTAACGTTATTCAAGAATAGACAGTAAAAAATTCAAACATCTACCGACGTAAATATGGAGTTCGCAAAGCAATTTTTGAAAAAGTGCATTTTTTGTCAATTAAATTTTGCCTTCCACTGCGGCGGCCATTTTTGTTACTGTAAAATTAGGATAGTTTTCTTTGGATAATTTAAGAGTAACGTTATTCAAGAATAGACAGTAAAAAAATCAAACATCTATCGACGTAAATATGGAGTTCGCGAAGCAATTTCTGAAAAAGTGCATTTTTTGTCAATTAAATTTTGCCTTCCAGTGCGGCCATTTTTATTACTGAAAAGTTAGGATAGTTTTCTTTGGATAATTTGAGAGTAACGTTATTCAAGACTAGAGAGTAAAAAATTCAAACATCTATCGACGTAAATATGGAGTTCGCGAAGCAATTTCTGAAAAAGTGCATTTTTTGTCAATTAAATTTTGTCTTCCAGTGCGGCCATTTTTATTACTGCAAAGTAAGGATGGTTTTCTTTGGATAATTTAAGAGTAACGTTATTCAAGATTAGACAGTAAAAAATTCAAACATCTATCGACGTAAATATGGAGTTCGCAAAGCAATTTCTGAAAAAGTGCATTTTTTGTCAATTAAATTTTGTCTTCCAGTGCGGCCATTTTTATTACTGCAAAGTAAGGATGGTTTTCTTTGGATAATTTAAGAGTAACGTTATTCAAGACTGGACAGTAAAAAATTCAAACATCTATCGACGTAAATATGGAGTTCGCGAAGCAATTTCTGAAAAAGTGCATTTTTTGTCAATTAAATTTTGCCTTCCACTGCGGCCATTTTTGTTACTGTAAAGTTAGGATGGTTTTCTTTGGATAATTTGAGAGTAACGTTATTCAAGAATAGACAGTAAAAAATTCAAACATCTATCGACGTAAATATGGAGTTCGCGAAGCAATTTCTGGAAAAAGTGCATTTTTCGTCATCAAAATTTGTCTTAATTGATATTTTAAACGTTCACCATAAAAAAAATGAAACCTACAATCAAAAGATTCGTTACTGGTGGTGGTGAAGGACCGCGTTACTCTCTTCTTTCTCTCTACCTTAGCCAAAGGATTCAACGGTCCGCAGTGGCAGACAATGGTCCTCCAGCGTTTACCGTCTTATAATTAAGCATCTCTAAACAAACAAAAGACCGTTTGACCCTCCTTTGACTCCGCGGCCGAACGATATATTAGCCCCCGAAAAGCACGAGTCAACGTGAAAACCGGTTTCTGATGTAAATGCGAACCCTTCGAAAAAAAAAAAAAACTAAATGGCCCAAAAACATTGATATCCTGTTGCCGTTATCTCATTCTAGCGCGTGTACTGGAGAAGTCTTCGTGCGTACCTGCGACCGGTTTTTTTTTAAGGCCTCGTTACCGGAAATCGGAGGTGACTTCCGTTGGGAGATTAAATGGTTTCAGTGTCTTTGTGAGCTGACCATGCAGAATTGCCCTTTGTCCGACCTCGGAACGGAATCGAGATGTTTACACTTTGGATTATGGTATAACGTTTTGGGCATTCTTCTTCAGGAGGGACGATAAAAACGAGAGCGGCGGTGAAGGGGGTGCTTTTGTTAAGGCCCTCCATTAATTTCGACATGAGAATGGGTTAAATGATTTGGGAAATTGGTGGCGGGAGATTGCCTTTTCTGTAGGAATTCGAATGACTTTTCATAATTTCGTTGCGTGTAATTGTGTAAAGTATTCATAAAATTTTTAACTATTTACGAAAATTCATTATTGAAGACAAAAATTAAAGCAAAATGTGAAATGTTGACTGTAAAACAACAAGACTTAACAATTGAAAACCTAAACAATGTTATCAATATCTTCTTTGATTTTTAGTTTCTATGAAAAAGAAGTGATTTAAATACCACAAAAATATCAATAAAACCAGAAAGAAAAGCAAAATACTTTCAGAAATGATTAAAACCCAAAATGGCACCCTTAAGAAAAACAGAAGTTGGCCATAGTTTCCTAAAGATAAAGGTTACCGTAAAACCAAGTACGTTATTGTATTCCCCTCTATAATGTTTTAATAAAGTAAAAGAATTAAAACGAAATTCCAAAATTTCGCTTTCGTATTTTAATTTTTTCGATTGGGGATCTCGGAATTTCTAAGAAATTATTGAATTTGTAAAGTAATGCAGTTTTACTAGCCGGATAAAATGACACTTCGAAAAAGTCAATGGTAGCTAGATATTTCAAAAACAAATGTATTTTTTAAATCGATTTATTTCGATTATTATAAGTGATAGAAAAAATTTGCTTAGGGCAGAGGTTTAGATTATTTTAGTAATAATAATAAATTTTTATCGAAATTTTATTATTAGCTTCCCCCATATAACACAAACATGATTCTTTAATGGAAATCGTAATTGGATTTAAAAACTTACATGTTTTTTTTTTTTGGAAACCAGAGTTGTATTTTCCTTGACGAGCCCCTAAGCGAGAAGACTTTGTGACCCCGTTTAATCCTCGTAATGAATGTGAACTTAGACTTAGTTATTTTCAATACCTCTTTGATGGCTAATGGTTTAATTACCAGTCAAAAATAGGAAGAAAAAAAAAGTTGGATTTTATCTAAATTTTTCTATCGATATTATCTTCCGAGATATAACACAAACTTACATTTTTTTCAATGGAAATCATAGTTGGCTATGACTTTTTTTTTCTCTTTAAACTAATATAGCACTTGACATACTTATTTATAAAAAAATCATAAATTTCATTAAAAAAATTACAATAAGTGCATATTTTCGTTTCTTAGAAATTAATTTGGGTTTTCAAAATACAGCGATTTGCAAATTTTCGACACAATCCAATCAGCTAACCACACTCAAAGATTATCATAAATTAATTTAAAAAAAAAAACATTTTTTTTCAAACACCCATAACTTGGTGCCAAATCGTCTTAGGAACTTCGTTCTTCGAGTCCTACATAAGGAATTGATCAAATTTTAATGCCTTTATGGTGGATCGAGTCGACAAAATTTTTCCAACTCCGTAGACATCATCAAAGTTGGACATGATTTCCAGAAAAAACTTTTTTTTTCCACAGAGGCGCTAGAGGGGGACGAAAGGGGTTATGCTTTAGTTCGCATGCATGATTTTAAAGAAGACACTTTAAAGTTTTTCACCCTCAAAGATACATCAAAATCTATCGAAAATATGCTGAATTATGGCGGTTTGAAATTTCACGAATTTCAAGTGTTTCATTTTTTTCCACCAGTGTACAAAAACAAGAATCGGAAGGATTGCATTTATATTATTACTTCAACGCTTTACACCAGTAAAAACCCCGATTATGTTCAACTGTTTGAATTGTGTGATTGGGCCCGCCCGCCACCCTCAGCTTTAACATAACCTACAAAACTATGTTTGTTTTACGAAATTTCTTTGCGAACAATTGGTAATGTTAAAACTTGAATAATCGCTTAAAAACAGGGCTTGTAGGTTGAGTAACCGTTAATTCTAAAGGTGGTGGGTGGGCGTTATCCCAAAATCTAACCAGTTAACCTCCATCGAGGGTTATTAATAGGTAATCACATACGAAAACAGTAAACAAAAAGATTACAATCAATATTATTTAATAATAGTTTTACACTCGCGAAACCCTCGTCTATGTTGATATTCAACTGTTTCGATCATAGAATAGGGGCGCCACCCTTCGTATCAATTTCAAATTAATCTACAAAAATGTTTTTTTTTTTTACGAAATTATGTATTCTTGGGTTAATTCAATATTAAAAAAAAATTCTTGTAATCAATTGAAGATGTTAAAAGTTTAATAATTACCAAAGAACGGGGTATGTAGCTTGAGTAAGAGTTAACTATAATAGTGGTGGGTGTTCCCTGTTCGACAATCTAACCAAAAAATAAATTATTGTACGGAACCGAAAATCATAACGATTACATTTATTATTTATTATTACTTCGTAGCTTTACACCAGCATATGTTCGACTGTTTAGATTGTGGAATTAAGGCCACCCACCATCCTTAACATAACCTGCAAAACTGTGTTTGTTTTGCGAAATTTCTTTGTAATCAATTGAAATTATTAAAACTTAAAAAAAAACACTTAAAACAAGGGTACTTCGAGCAACGATTAAATTGAAGGGTGGTGGGTGGTCACTATCTCACAATCTAACCATGAAACCATAATAAAGGGTTATCGTAAATAAATTATTATCCGAATTTTTATTTCTTAATAGCTTTACACCCCTAAAACTATTGTTAATTTTCAACTGTTTTGGATTGCGCCCACCCACAATTCAGCAACGATAAATTATAAATTCAGGCTCTTATAATGCATTTATTGCAAATTATTTCCTCGTAAAAAGAACTCAAGTTTTTCTAAATGTACTAATAATTCTAAGCAATGAGAAACACTTTGTTTTTCCAGAAACAATTTTATTTTCGAAAATACGTCCGCTTTGAAAAGTTATAGGTGTTAGAAATTTTTAATTTTTGAGTTATGAAATGCTGAAATATAATGTATAAAAATGAGATTCACAAACTTTGTATTTTCACTTTCTCCGTTACGAAGTACGAGAAAGTATTGTGACCGTGAAAATTTTTTCAAATTTTTTTTTTCGCGGAAATATCCGTTTTGGCGTCCCTAGATGCCATTTCAACAATTTCTGAAAAAAAAATGGTGACGTGGCCATAATGTTATAATATCATTTATATTTACGTTTTCATGGTATATTTTCAATTGAAATCATATTTTAAATGTACATCGAGAGGATGAAACTGACGTTTAAAACGTCAAAATTATGAAAGATGGAAAAATTATACTTCAAATTCAAAAACTCATTTAACTCAAAAACTAAAAGGATTTAGAAAAAAACTTATTCTTTATAAGTTGTTCATTTTAGCATTCTCTACAATTATTATTTACATAAATTTGCTGTAATTATTATCGTTTTATAATTATAAACCAAAAATTTTAAAAAAATAATAAATTTTTTTCTCGAATAAAAATGATTTTATAAAAAATGTTTTTAAGCAAAATATGTCCATTTCTTTGTTGTTTTCAATGTTTGTTTAAATGTTTTTGTGATATTTTTCATATTTAGGAAAATATTGGCAAAAAACAAAAAACAGTTAAGGTAAATACCCACTTCCAGTACGAAATTTTACCAAAAGCTTTTCAGTTCTTCGGATTATCAAATAAGACGGATGTTCAAAGTTTCATACCAATTGCTCTATTAGTTTTTGAGATACAGCGCGCACAGACAGACACACACTTCAGTCGCGTCAGTAAATCTGCCATTTTATTGCCTAGTTAAACAAACTAAACCTACCGCTCTTAACGGTAGGGTATAGGCTCTATTCTGTTGTTGGGAAAACGTAATTTTTAGTCATTTGCTATTTAAATTTATTTACGTCGTAAATGTATGTTACTCTGAAATGTATGAACAATATATAAATGTTTAAAAAAAAATTTTTTGTCCATTAATAAAAAAGTTAGATTTATGTTAGTAATCAGAAAAAATATAGCAATTATAGAATTTTTTTTTTCAATAGTTAATTGTCATAGTATTTCATAGGTCGTTGTATATTTTCATGAATATTGAGTGAAAAATATAGGAGAAATACAGTGTTATGTGTTGTAATGTATGGAAATAAATGAGTCATCTCTCATTTTTGCTAATATCTCTACCAGAATATAAAAAAAAAAGTTAGAGATACCTTGAAAATGTTAGCAGCTTTTTTCTGAGACCAAGTTCATGAAAATTGCATAATTAATAAGAGCAATAATAAACATACAAATTTTCGTTTTTTTCGGAATTACTAGGACTGCAGTAGAGAAAGATAGACACAATTTACGCTTTCGCCCCGACATCGGCCGAATAATACATCTGGCAAAATACATCTGGAGACTATTTTCAGTGGGGATAGACGGAATTTAAACTAATAATCGAGATCACCTAAAAACGCATCGGCACGGAAAACGAAAAAAATACATGACTGTGTTTACCGCAACACTCGGCCGGATAGGAATTTTAATGGGGTAGTTTTACAACGGTCGGACCTTTTCGCCTGCTTTTTTATTAGTAATAATAATAATTTATTGGTGCTATTAACGGAGCGTCTTACACAGGTCATAAAAGGTATAAAAATTAACGATGATGGCACAACATATGAACTTAAAAATTAAAATTTAAAAATTAAAAATTAAAAATTAAAAATTAAAAATTAAAAATCAAAAATTAAAAATTAAAATTAAAAATTAAAAATTAAAAATTAAAAATTAAAAATTAAAAATTAAAAATTAAAAATTAAAAATTAAAAATTAAAAATTAAAAATTAAAAATTAAAAATTAAAAATTAAAAATTAAAAATTAAAAATTAAAAATTAAAAATTAAAAATTAAAAATTTAAAATTTAAAATTTAAAATTTAAAATTAAAAATTAAAAATTAAAAATTAAAAATTAAAAATTAAAAATTAAAAATTAAAAATTAAAAATTAAAAATTAAAAATTAAAAATTAAAAATTAAAAATTAAAAATTAAAAATTAAAAATTAAAAATTAAAAATTAAAAATTAAAAATTAAAAATTAAAAATTAAAAATTAAAAATTAAAAATTAAAAATTAAAAATTAAAAATTAAAAATTAAAAATTAAAAATTAAAAATTAAAAATTAAAAATTAAAAATTAAAAATTAAAAATTAAAAATTAAAAATTAAAAATTAAAAATTAAAAATTAAAAATTAAAAATTAAAAATTAAAAATTAAAAATTAAAAATTAAAAATTAAAAATTGAAAATTGAAAATTTTTTTTTTTTTTACTCTAAAATGATCAGGGAAGATAATATTCCAATATAAAAAAATTAACAGTGAAAATCCTATGTTCTATTTTGTTCCACTACTGACTACACCCTGTATATATTTCTGATAATTCCTGACCCATTCAATTGGTAATAAATATTCAATTGGTTGCACATAGGAATCTTTTGGTATTTTTTTGTAAAATATTGATATTGGAATAGATTTAAATCTACTGCAGATTTTGGAACACGGTTGGAAGAAAGAATACTTATACCAGCTGGATACATGACATCTATAACTTGATTTGCTGTCTTGAAAAATTATCCAAATGTTCTTGTTCCTCAATTTTTTTAGCAAATGTAATTTTACATTTATTATAGAACGATGATGATGAATGATGTCACAATCTGTAAATGCATGTAAAAACAGCACGTGCTCTCTTTACATTTAGGCATTTTATTGAGACAGGCTTACAAATAGACCATTTGTGGCATTTTACTTCTGGGTGATTTTAGAAAATAATTGTCTTTTTCTTCTGGTGTCAAAGCTATTAATAAAAACAACCCGCTTATATCTTTGACTGCAGTATTATAAAGAATATTAAATTATGCAACACTAAAAATACCGGGTATAAGCACTACGGCAAATTTTCACTTCTGTCAAAGCTAAGACTAGTTTATTTTAAACTGATAGTTTCAACTTTTTATTGCTAAGGTAACTCGCTTCTATTATTTTTTTTTTGTCAAAGTGTTGCGAGATTGTAATAATAACCGATTAGTTATAAAATTATTTGACGTTTCTTTTTGGTTATGTCATAGTTACACAGCTTACTTCTTCAAAATTGAATTTATAAATTTCATAAATTTTACTTCCATTACATTCTTCTAAAATCGAGCGATATTCTTCCGAATATCCCACATGCATCAATTTTTGCGATTGCAATCGGTCGTCTTTGACTCGTGCCGACTGCGAATGCAAAAACGCACTCATGTTAACAAGTTTAAGTTTAAATTAAAAAGTTTTTACTTCTAAAATTAACTCAAAATGGTGCATTTGACTGAACAAGAAATAATAGTTATGAATGATGATGGAATATGGCGATAGGCTAAGAACTTGTGAGGAATCATGCGATTTGTTCAATCAATAACACCACGAAAGAGTTAAAATTTCAAAATCCACAGTAAGAGCTCTGCAAAAGTTACTCGTCAAACACTAGTAACGTCACAATATTTTTGAGCACGCCAAAAAGTGCGCAATAATGAACAAAAATCGACCTGCTAAGCTGTTATGAATTTTGTGCTGAACTTTTTCACCATTCTGTATATAAATATCCATATTTAAAATAAAATAGAGTGTTTACTAATAATTGCTAATTATTTAATCAAATAAGTATAGTCAGTATTGCGATTATTTAAACTATTACATATACACTCCTCAATGGTGTTGCAGGTAATCAAACCCAACCCTCGTTCATTGTAAATTTCCCTTTTTTGGTATTCTCGAAATTCGATATGGGTGATTAACACCCTGGAGTTCTCTGGGGTGGGCCGCCGGAGGGCTTGGTGACAAATTCTTGCGGACCTGTCATTTTTAGCGGCTCTTCGGGCGTTTCCGCCGCGCAGTTGAAAAAGGAAAGAACAGTCGCGGTATGCACTATCGCCGCCTAGCGAGAATGAGTGGAACATTTTAACCAATACCCTACCCTTAAATAATCTAATTAGAAACACGTTCGTTTCCATTTTATAAAATCCAACAGTTTTCGCGTTTAAATTTCTCTGTCGCACCCGATAAAAAAATGTTAAAACCATCAAAAATGTAAATATCTGTACCGGAGATAGCGACAGTTGAACCTGCTGCCTACATGTGTGTGCGCGAGAAGTAGTTTTGAATACTTATCAACGGTCGTAATTATGTATATTCTGGTCTCTATCGAGCACAGGTGATAACTTCAATGCGGGCTGATATTAACAAAGAGTACTTCACTTCACATACGTAGGAATATTTCCATGAAAAAAAAAAGAAAAAATAAAAAAACTTATGCCACGGGAACTTCCATAATCTGTTGGACGAGCGGAAACAATTAAGCGATAGTGCGACGTGCATTTGATGATTTTTATTTGGAACTTGTGTGATAACAGTGCTAGATGCATATATTTACTGATTTAGGGTTTGGTATATAAAGTAGAGAGGAAATGGATTATCTTTAATAATTACTCAAATAGGCTTTGGTGTATAAAATAAAGAGGAAATGTAAGAAATCGTCACGATTCCAAACATTTTTGATACAATTGTTAGATTTTGTTATAGCCAATTCGGTGGAATCTGGCGGCCCGGGTCGTAAAACGGTCGACACACCCTCGAAGAAAAGGTATTCGTGGTTCGTTCAATTGCATCCAATACATTTATTACTGTCCTTCGCTCCTATTGGTATGCGCACTTTTACACCAGTACTTCTCAACAAAGATTGGTTTGAGATAAAAAAATATTACGTCCCATACTTACCGAGCTCCGACCCTCTTTTACGATCACAGCCGCCAGATTACGGAGAATGGGCTATAGGTGGAAGAATTTTAAACTTAAGTCATCCCAGTTCTGATGTTGACAGTCATGAAAACATTGATTGCAGTTACCTTTCGTTGTTTATATTCGATATCTTCAAAATATATCTTCATCCACCATACACCAGAGATGCTTATTCGACAACCGATTTTTATTTAATTTGTTGCAATTCATAATTCTCTTTCTCTCTAGTTTTTTATTCAATATTACGCAAATTATATAATTATTATTATTATTAGAATATTTTATTCTGTGGGGAAATTATTTAATAATAATAATTAATTACATCCTCTCGATATATATCTTCCCCTGCAACAGAAGCTTCGACGGCACATTTTTATTTTATATTCATATGTATATCTCGATATCTTCAAATATATCTTCACCTACCTCAAATACTTGTTCGACAATCAATTTTTTATTTAATATTCATACTTATGGTTATATTTGTTTGAAAAAAATTAATTTTTCTCGCGAAACTTCTTGGACACGGACGCAGGGGTAAGATGAATGGGATCCTTTTTTTTTCGTCTTATTCAAAACTGGGAAGGGTTGGTGTATGGTGTTTTAATCTTTTGGCGAGCATCCTCCCGGCGCCCTAAGGGTTAATTTCATTGTGTGTGTGATTTTTTTGTTGGATTTATTACAATAGGTCAAAGTGACCAAAACCGAAATAAATTCGAGTTGGACATTCCGAGCCAACGGTGGAGAATATGAGAATATTTAAAGGGTTAAGGTGATTCTTACGACTTAAATTATTTGTAAGTTTTGTTATTTTCACATATACAGTATGGTCAAAAAGTCTGGAACACCTGAAATATCTTGTTTTGGAAAAAATTTTGCACGAATTATTTCGATAATTCGTTCACTGTCATACGTAACACCTCAAGTTCCGTCAAATACAGTACAACAAATGGTGATGTGGCCATGATGTTACTTTCTCCGACTTGATGGTATCAATTATATTTACGCTTTCGTGGTTTATTCTAAATTTAAATCATGTTTTAAATGTACATCGAACGATGTGTAAACTCGGATGAAACTGACGTTTAAAACGTCAAAATTATGAAAGATGGAAAAATTATACTTCAAATTCAAAAACTCGGTTTACTCAAAAACTAAAGGGAATTCTTTATAAGTTGTTCATTTTAGCGTTCTCTACAATTATTATGAACATAAATTTGCTGTAACTATTATCGTTTCATAATTACATACCAAAAATAAAAAAATTGAAAATACAGTTTTTTCTCGAATAAAATGATTTTATGAAAAATGTTTTCAAGCAAAAGATGTTCATTTCTCTGTTGTCTTCAAAGTTTGTTTAAATATTTTGTGATATAGTTCATATTTAAGAAAATATTGGCAAAAAAACAAAAAACAGTTAAGGTAAACGCCCACTTCCGGTGTATGAAATTTTACCAAAAGCTTTTCAGTTCTTCAGATTATCAAATAAGACGGATTTTAAAAGTTTCATATTAATTGCTCTATTAGTTTTTGAGATACAGCACGCACAAAGACACAAAAAAAATCCAGAAATTGTTGTAGGGACCCCAAAAAGGATATTTCCGTAAAAAAAAATTTGAAAAAAATCACGATCACAATACTTTCTCGTACTTCGTAACGGAGAAAGTAAAATCTTTCAACTCTATATAAATTGAATTAATCCTTCTCCACGAGAAACTGCAGACCGGTTTCGGCCTATTAGTCTGTAGAGACGATGGTGGTAAATATTTAAACAACAATTTTAATAATAATTTACATGATAATTTTTTTATGCAGATTAAATCTGTTAATCCTTACAAATTTGAAAGAAGTCTTTAACGTCTTCCATACAATTTCCCATGCCCTGCAAACCGTCTTATCCAGGTAATTGCAACTCGAACTATTTTTTTACGTTACGCAGTCCAACGGTCACTCCGCAAGAAAAAAAAAATCGTAAGGGCTTTACATTACGATCCGTTAGGAAAGAGGTATGAAAAGTTTTGAAATCGCCCAAAGGGTCAGCCGAGAAAATATCCATATCAAAGTGCCCACGATAAAAATTAGTTCACATCCTCGCGTCCACTTACCTGGGCAACGTTCTCACAGCGGCCGATGGTCATCAGGTAGCAGCCGAAGACGATGGCGAAAAAAAAGAAAACGAATCGCCTCACAATGACCGCCGAACCGTGTGGTCATTGCGGAATCGCTTACCTGCCAACGCTACCTGCCTACACAGATATCCTTCTGACCTTTGCGATCTGACCTAATTTAAATACACCCTTCTGGAAGGAAGGACCGATGGTCATCATTGTTTTCACCCTTTTTGGGCCGATGGTCATATTTGGGTCAGTGTAAAATGGACCGTGCCCGAAAAAAGAAAAAAAAAACGGATGTAGGTTAAGAAATTCCGGAAGGCAGTTTTGATATTGGCCCGGTGGTCATTTCTAAAGGGACGGCGTTGGTTTGGCGATACTTTTTTTCGGGTTAATGTTAATTTTCCCATGTTTGATTAGACGGATTTATATGGAGCAACCGTTGTCCGTAGGTACGCCAACGGTCTTAACGAATTTTCGGCGCAAATGGTCAGTTTCGCGTTTTGGAACTTTCGCACGGTTGTGTGTAATTTGATTTAAATTTGAATATTAAAGAGCCAACGGTTAATCTTTTATATTCAAAACATCCAACATTGCAAAGCGGGCCATAGGGATTTACATGTAAAATTTTAAATGTGATAATATTGCCCCCCTAATTATTTGACAGTATCGGTCTTCGTACAAAATTTTTAAAGCTTTTTATGCTGAATAATTTGGTACCTTATTCAATAGTTTCTGCAGAGTATTAACCGAGATATTTGCAAAAAACTTTACAACAATTTTAAATTGAAAAGAAAGGTTTGCCATGAAATCATAATGGCCGATATTTCATTTTGTTCTAAAAAGTGACGGTAGATGTCACATTACGATTTACACTTTATACACAAGAAAGAATTCCCGGAGAAGCCAATAACCAGCAAATGTACTATTCAATGAATAATTGCTACTTCACTCTAAATTTGAAATGTGTTACAATTGGCTCCTTTAATTATTTTGTAATATCAATCTACTTACATTATTTTTATACTCATTGAATAGCACTTCTGCCGGGTACATATTGCCTTCTCCGTAATTTCAACACTGAATAAATCACTTGCACTTCTTAACAGTTCCTGAGTAAAACCATTTACTTATAAATACTTTTTCTTGTGTAGAATACACGGCCGGTTGTACATCGAAATGTGACGGCGACTGTCACTTTTTAGAAAAATGAAATATCGGCCATTATGATTTCATGGCAACCCTTTGTTTTTAATTCAAAATAATTGTAAAGTTTTTTACAAAAATCTCGGTTAATATTCTGCAGAAACTATTGAGTAAGGCATCAAATTATTCAGCACAACAAGCTTTAAAAATAATGTATGAAGACCGATACTGTCAAATAATTAGGGGGGGCAATATTAACACATGTAAATCCCTATGGCCCGTCTTGCAATTCATGTTTAATATAGTAAACAAATTTCAAAGAAAAGGGAATCCAACAAGTACGACGGTTACTTCCCCCCAGGCATTTATACACAATATTTTCTCTCCTTCTGGTATTTGTTATTCTTATTGCTCAATCTTACGATTAACGGCCCAAGAATCACTGACCTAACTAACCGTATTTTTCTTGGCGGCCGAAAATACCTATCACAATCCATTACCTAATATCTCCAACAGACATGAACAATACCCATCCGGTATCATCGCCTCCGACGAGGAGTACATGGTAGCAGTTTTAAGTGAGGGTTAAAAGAGGTGAAGACATCATTATCCGTCGTCGTGGAAATTGTAAACATAAATAACCCGGATAAGCGGATCGAGGTGCAGACACAAATATTTTCGGGGGGGTTTCGACGAGATACGGGGGCAGTGTTTGTGTAGCCGGAAGATAAATAATACCTTCGACCAGACATTCCAATAAGATGCGTCCCATGTAGACGACGGCGCGCGTGCCCCGACCGATAAAACTCCTCCATCCTTTTGTCCGCGCACTTTATCGGCGCTCGAAACACTTTTCACTAATGTCTTTACATGATTTCGAAAAGTCGTTTTAACGATAATCTCTGCCGAGAAACTGAAAACGACTTTTAATCTGTAAATGGTGAACGAGAGGAAGAATTGCTGGATGCGAAATATTTTTTCCAGCAATTTCAAAATACTATAAGTTGTGTTCTCTTGTGATTATCTCGAAATTTAGCAGATGCATCTTTTCAGATTTTTATGGTATTATTAAGGAGAGATTATTTTGGGTAAATTTGGAAACTTTCAAGTCGCGAACAATTATTTTTTAAATTTTTTTCCACTATCGAAATGTGAGCAATTTCTGGATGATTATAAGGTGTGTTCTCTTGTGATTATCTCGGAATTTAGCAGATGCATCTCTTCAGATTTTTATGGTATTATTAAGGAGAGATTATTTTGGGTAAATTTGGAAACTTTCAAGTCGCGAACAATTATTTTTTAAATTTTTTTCCACTATCGAAATGTGAGCAATTTCTGGATGACTATAAGTTGTGTTCTCTTGTGATTATCTCGGAATTTAGGAGATGCATCTCTTCAGATTTTTATGATATTATTAAGGGGAGTCTATTTTGGGAAAATTTGGAAATTTTCAAGTCGCTAACAATTGTTTCTTTTTAATTTTTTTCCACTATCGAAATGTGAGCAATTTCTGGATGACTATAAGTTGTGTTCTCTTGTGATTATCTCGAAATTTAGCAGTTGCATCTCTTCAGATTTTTATGGTATTATTAAGGAGAGACTATTTTGGGAAAATTTGGAAACTTTCAAGTCGCTAACAATTGTTTTTTTTTAATTTTTTTCCACTATCGAAATGTGAGCAATTTCTGGATGACTGTAAGTTGTGTTCTCTTGTGATTATCTCGGAATTTAGCAGATGTATCTTTTCAGATTTTTATGGTATTATTAAGGGGAGTCTATTTTGGGAAAATTTGGAAATTTTCAAGTCGCTAACAATTGTTTTTTTAATTTTTTTCCACTATCGAAATGTGAGCAATTTCTGGATGACTGTAAGTTGTGTTCTCTTGTGATTATCTCGGAATTTAGGAGATGCATCTCTTTAGATTTTTATGGTATTATTAAGGGGAGTCTATTTTGGGAAAATTTGGAAATTTTCAAGTCGCTAACAATTGTTTTTTTAATTTTTTTCCACTATCGAAATGTGAGCAATTTCTGGATGACTGTAAGTTGTGTTCTCTTGTGATTATCTCGGAATTTAGGAGATGCATCTCTTCAGATTTTTATGGTATTATTAAGGGGAGTCTATTTTGGGTAAATTTGGAAACTTTCAAGTCGCTAACAATTGTTTTTTTAATTTTTTTCCACTATCGAAATGTGAGCAATTTCTGGATGACTGTAAGTTGTGTTCTCTTGTGATTATCTCGGAATTTAGGATATGCATCTTTTCAGATTTTTATGGTATTATTAAGGGGAGTCTATTTTGGGAAAATTTGGAAATTTTCAAGTCGCTAACAATTGTTTTTTTAATTTTTTTCCACTATCGAAATGTGAGCAATTTCTGGTTGACTATAAGTTGTGTTCTCTTGTGATTATCTCGGAATTTAGGAGATGCATCTCTTCAGATTTTTATGATATTATTAAGGAGAGACTATTTTGGGTAAATTTGGAAACTTTCAAGTCGCTAACAATTGTTTTTTTAATTTTTTTCCACTATCGAAATGTGAGCAATTTCTGGATGACTATAAGTTGTGTTCTCTTGTGATTATCTCGGAATTTAGGAGATGCATCTCTTCAGATTTTTATGGTATTATTAAGGAGAGACTATTTTGGGTAAATTTGGAAACTTTCAAGTCGCTAATAATTGTTTTTTTAATTTTTTTCCACTATCGAAATGTGAGCAATTTCTGGATGACTGTAAGTTGTGTTCTCTTGTGATTATCTCGGAATTTAGCAGATGTATCTTTTCAGATTTTTATGGTATTATTAAGGGGAGTCTATTTTGGGAAAATTTGGAAATTTTCAAGTCGCTAACAAGTGTTTTTTTAATTTTTTTCCACTATCGAAATGTGAGCAATTTCTGGATGACTAAGTTGTGTTCTCTTGTGATTATCTCGGAATTTAGGAGATGCATCTCTTCAGATTTTTATGGTATTATTAAGGGGAGTCTATTTTGGGAAAATTTGGACATTTTCAAGTCGCTAACAATTGTTTTTTTAATTTTTTTCCACTATCAAAATGTGAGCAGTTTCTGGTTGACTATAAGTTGTGTTCTCTTGTGATTATCTCGGAATTTAACAGATGCATCTTTTCAGATTTTTATGGTATTATTAAGGAGAGACTATTTTGGGAAAATTTGGAAACTTTCAAGTCGCTAACAATTGTTTTTTTTTAATTTTTTTCCACTATCGAAATGTGAGTAATTTCTGGATGACTATAAGTTGTGTTCTCTTGTGATTATCTCGGAATTTAGGAGATGCATCTCTTCAGATTTTTATGGTATTATTAAGGGGAGTCTATTTTGGGAAAATTTGGACATTTTCAAGTCGCTAACAATTGTTTTTTTAATTTTTTTCCACTATCAAAATGTGAGCAGTTTCTGGTTGACTATAAGTTGTGTTCTCTTGTGATTATCTCGGAATTTAACAGATGCATCTTTTCAGATTTTTATGGTATTATTAAGGAGAGACTATTTTGGGAAAATTTGGAAACTTTCAAGTCGCTAACAATTGTTTTTTTTTAATTTTTTTCCACTATCGAAATGTGAGTAATTTCTGGATGACTATAAGTTGTGTTCTCTTGTGATTATCTCGGAATTTAGGAGATGCATCTCTTCAGATTTTTATGATATTATTAAGGAGAGACTATTTTGGGTAAATTTGGAAACTTTCAAGTCGCTAACAATTGTTTTTTTAATTTTTTTCCACTATCGAAATGTGAGCAATTTCTGGATGACTATAAGTTGTGTTCTCTTGTGATTATCTCGGAATTTAGGAGATGCATCTCTTCAGATTTTTATGGTATTATTAAGGAGAGACTATTTTGGGTAAATTTGGAAACTTTCAAGTCGCTAATAATTGTTTTTTTTTTTAATTTTTCCACTATCTAAATGTGAGCAATTTCTGGATGACTATAAGTTGTGTTCTCTTGTGATTATCTCGAAATTTAACAGATGCATCTTTTCAGATTTTTATGGTATTATTAAGGAGAGACTATTTTGGGAAAATTTGGAAACTTTCAAGTCGCTAACAATTGTTTTTTTAATTTTTTTCCACTATCGAAATGTGAGTAATTTCTGGATGACTATAAGTTGTGTTCTCTTGTGATTATCTCGAAATTTAACAGATGCATCTTTTCAGATTTTTATGGTATTATTAAGGAGAGACTATTTTGGGAAAATTTGGAAACTTTCAAGTCGCTAACAATTGTTTTTTTAATTTTTTTCCACTATCGAAATGTGAGTAATTTCTGGATGACTATAAGTTGTGTTCTCTTGTGATTATCTCGAAATTTAACAGATGCATCTTTTCAGATTTTTATGGTATTAACAAGGAGAGACTATTTTGGGAAAATTTGGAAACTTTCAAGTCGCTAACAATTGTTTTTTAAATTTTTTTCCACTATCGAAATGTGAGCAATTTCTGGATGACTATAAGTTGTGTTCTCTTGTGATTATCTCGAAATTTAACAGATGCATCTTTTCAGATTTTTATGGTATTATTAAGGAGAGACTATTTTGGGAGAATTTGGAAACTTTCAAGTCGCTAACAATTGTTTTTTAAATTTTTTTCCACTATCGAAATTTGAGCAATTTCTGGATGAATATAAGTTGTGTTCTCTTGTGATTATCTCGAAATTTAACAGATGCATCTTTTCAGATTTTTATGGTATTATTAAGGAGAGACTATTTTGGGAAAATTTGGAAACTTTCAAGTCGCTAACAATTGTTTTATTAATTTTTTTCCACTATCGAAATGTGAGCAATTTCTGGATGACTATAAGTTGTGTTCTCTTGTGATTATCTCGAAATTTAACAGATGCATCTTTTCAGATTTTTATGGTATTATTAAGGAGAGACTATTTTGGGAAAATTTGGAAACTTTCAAGTCGCTAACAATTGTTTTTTTAATTTTTTTCCACTATCGAAATGTGAGTAATTTCTGGATGACTATAAGTTGTGTTCTCTTGTGATTATCTCGAAATTTAACAGATGCATCTTTTCAGATTTTTATGGTATTATTAAGGAGAGACTATTTTGGGAAAATTTGGAAACTTTCAAGTCGCTAACAATTGTTTTTTTAATTTTTTTCCACTATCGAAATGTGAGTAATTTCTGGATGACTATAAGTTGTGTTCTCTTGTGATTATCTCGAAATTTAACAGATGCATCTTTTCAGATTTTTATGGTATTATTAAGGAGAGACTATTTTGGGAAAATTTGGAAACTTTCAAGTCGCTAACAATTGTTTTTTTAATTTTTTTCCACTATCGAAATGTGAGTAATTTCTGGATGACTATAAGTTGTGTTCTCTTGTGATTATCTCGAAATTTAACAGATGCATCTTTTCAGATTTTTATGGTATTATTAAGGAGAGACTATTTTGGGAGAATTTGGAAACTTTCAAGTCGCTAACAATTGTTTTTTAAATTTTTTTCCACTATCGAAATTTGAGCAATTTCTGGATGAATATAAGTTGTGTTCTCTTGTGATTATCTCGAAATTTAACAGATGCATCTTTTCAGATTTTTATGGTATTATTAAGGAGAGACTATTTTGGGAAAATTTGGAAACTTTCAAGTCGCTAACAATTGTTTTTTTAATTTTTTTCCACTATCGAAATGTGAGTAATTTCTGGATGACTATAAGTTGTGTTCTCTTGTGATTATCTCGAAATTTAACAGATGCATCTTTTCAGATTTTTATGGTATTATTAAGGAGAGACTATTTTGGGAAAATTTGGAAACTTTCAAGTCGCTAACAATTGTTTTTTTAATTTTTTTCCACTATCGAAATGTGAGCAATTTCTGGATGACTATAAGTTGTGTTCTCTTGTGATTATCTCGAAATTTAACAGATGCATCTTTTCAGATTTTTATGGTATTATTAAGGAGAGACTATTTTGGGAAAATTTGGAAACTTTCAAGTCGCTAACAATTGTTTTTTTAATTTTTTTCCACTATCGAAATGTGAGTAATTTCTGGATGACTATAAGTTGTGTTCTCTTGTGATTATCTCGAAATTTAACAGATGCATCTTTTCAGATTTTTATGGTATTATTAAGGAGAGACTATTTTGGGAAAATTTGGAAACTTTCAAGTCGCTAACAATTGTTTTTTTAATTTTTTTCCACTATCGAAATGTGAGTAATTTCTGGATGACTATAAGTTGTGTTCTCTTGTGATTATCTCGAAATTTAACAGATGCATCTTTTCAGATTTTTATGGTATTATTAAGGAGAGACTATTTTGGGAAAATTTGGAAACTTTCAAGTCGCTAACAATTGTTTTTTTAATTTTTTTCCACTATCGAAATGTGAGTAATTTCTGGATGACTATAAGTTGTGTTCTCTTGTGATTATCTCGAAATTTAACAGATGCATCTTTTCAGATTTTTATGGTATTATTAAGGAGAGACTATTTTGGGAGAATTTGGAAACTTTCAAGTCGCTAACAATTGTTTTTTAAATTTTTTTCCACTATCGAAATTTGAGCAATTTCTGGATGAATATAAGTTGTGTTCTCTTGTGATTATCTCGAAATTTAACAGATGCATCTTTTCAGATTTTTATGGTATTATTAAGGAGAGACTATTTTGGGAAAATTTGGAAACTTTCACGTCGCTAACAATTGTTTTTTTAATTTTTTTCCACTATCGAAATGTGAGTAATTTCTGGATGACTATAAGTTGTGTTCTCTTGTGATTATCTCGAAATTTAACAGATGCATCTTTTCAGATTTTTATGGTATTATTAAGGAGAGACTATTTTGGGAAAATTTGGAAACTTTCAAGTCGCTAACAATTGTTTTTTTAATTTTTTTCCACTATCGAAATGTGAGTAATTTCTGGATGACTATAAGTTGTGTTCTCTTGTGATTATCTCGAAATTTAACAGATGCATCTTTTCAGATTTTTATGGTATTAACAAGGAGAGACTATTTTGGGAAAATTTGGAAACTTTCAAGTCGCTAACAATTGTTTTTTAAATTTTTTTCCACTATCGAAATGTGAGCAATTTCTGGATGACTATAAGTTGTGTTCTCTTGTGATTATCTCGAAATTTAACAGATGCATCTTTTCAGATTTTTATGGTATTATCAAGGGGAGTCTATTTTGGGTAAATTTGGAAACTTTCAGTCGCTAACAATTGTTTTTTTTTTATTTTTTTTATCTGTAATACAAAACGTATGATTTGCTTTGTAAATACTATTGTTTTTAATTCATCCCTGATAAAACACTCGCGTGCCAAAGGAAGTTTATTAATTCCATCGCGATCGTATCATACGGTAATCTGGTATGATAAATCTAACGTCAACAATATCTGAATTGTTTTTCGATTTCTCCGCCGTTTGTTGATACTCTCGCATTTCAATGACGAATTTTTGTTCGACGGAATAATTATTAACGTTATAATTTATATAATTTTTTTTTTAAATAAATAATAAAGTGATACCAACAAAGTTATTCGTTTTATTTGAATAATTTTTTTTTGCACGAGGGTTTATACGTAATAAAACAAAAATGTCCATTAGGCCTAAAAGTTTTTTTTTTTTTTTCGTTAGATTATAGTCCGTTGATGCATCATCGTATATAAAGATAACTAATGACATATAATTAAGTGCTACGGATACGAGATAATTAATTCAGGATGCATTTCACGGCCCACCCCTAAAATGACCCTCTAAATGGGGAAGGGAAGTTGATTTTCTCACCGACGTTGCTGCCGCATCACTCGCATCCCTACACGACCATCCTCTCGTGTTACAATGCCAACAGAAACCCACTTTGGTAAAACGAGTTCGTTTAATTAATAATTACTGGAATGAAATAATGATTCTTCAAAATTTAGTAGTAGTAATACGATTTATTGAAACTTGTAAAATAAGTTTCAATAAATCGTATTACTACTACTAAATTTTGAGAAGACGTAGAAATTCAACTTATTGAAACTTAATTTACAAAAGAGTTCTCATTTAAGTAGAAATTCAATTGATTGAAACTCAATTTACAAAAAAGTTACAAATGACTATTGACCGATGTCTTTCAGCTTTTTAAATATATTTCTATCGTCTAACAGCAAATGTTAAGTTCAGTTAGTGAAAATGAATGTAAAAATAAAATTCCAATTGTATTCTCGTTTAGTTTTACTGATTTAAAACCAATTTGATAACTAGACTTATTATTATTATTTTTTTTTTAAAGAAGGATGATTGATGGAAATTTTGGGTTGGGGAATTATGGATGATATGGGACATTGGCTTCGACGGCGTAGGTAATTCAGCCACAACCGATTATTCATATTGAATGAAAATAGACATCCACAAACACCCATGCCCTCGCCGGGATTCGAACCCAGGACCCGTCGCATTAATAACTAGACTTAATTTCTAGTTTAAACTTGGTTGTAAATTAGTAAAACTGAAACGAGAATAAAATTTTTCCCTATAAATAAATCGCCAAATAATTTTTTTTTATTATGTAGAATGAAATAGCATTTCCCATGTAAGCTTTCTGTTTCAGTTAAATTCATGTAGATAAATAAAATTACATTACTTTTCACCACCTTTAAAAGATTACAGTGATAAGTTCTTTCATAAATAAACAACCAATCAGATTCGTCCATTTTTGTCGAACACCGCACGCTACAGAAACTTAGAACGTCAATGTCACTGAGAAACGGTAAGACCCCGCGCGTCAGGGCGATTTGTTAAACTTAGGCTGATAAGACCCCCGCTGTCGGTGTCGATGTTCAGATTTATATCATATTCATAGATACCCTTGAATAAAAAATTACGATCGATCTGTCAACGTATAAACATGTCTGAATCACGCTTCGGGACAGAATGCGATGAAGCAATTAATAATTTAATTACAACACCAAAAAACACGGTCAAAAGTAAAAAATACGTATAGAAACTGTTCCAGCATTTTTGTGAGGTAAGAAAATACGAATTGAAAATTGTACTTTTAATAAATAGCTTTTTAAGTTTTGTACATAATTCAAGAACTTATCTTACCGAATGTACCTCGGGCAATGATAAATTCGAGATAATTTTGACTAGTTCCCTCAAGTGTGTTGCTTTAAGTAATTGCCCTCCGCCTGACGGCGTCGGGCAATTACTAAGCAACACACTTTCGGGGTTTAGTCAAAATTATCGCGAAATTATCAGTGCCCTTGGGACATTATAGCTGAATATTTATCGTAGTCGCAAGACTTAAATTATAGAAGAAGTATTTTCATTCGACATGACTGTATTGACATTGTCCAAATGAGTCTGGATTTTGATATCTATGTGCTGTATAATTTTGATAATGGAACAAAGGAAACTGGAATTTTATTCAAGGAAATGATTATATTATTCGAGTCCCATCGTGTAATTTATGGTAATTTATTTATTTGTGCCACTTATTTTATTCAGACTTCATTAATATCATTCGAAACGAGCATTAATCAGTCAAACCGATTTAAGTCCAATATATATATCGCACATTATAGGGAAATTCGTATGAACACTCTCACGACCTATTAAATGAATAAAATTTCCTTACAACATTTTATATCGGGTATTAGTTAGATTTAGCTGTGAATTTTTAATTTATTTATACAAAGAAAAAACCATTTTTATTTAATGTTTGATATCCGCAATATTTTAAGATCTAAGCTAAACGTTCCCTTTTTTTAATTTCTCCTCTCGGTGAATTTTTTTTCGACTTCGAAATTTCAACCATTCTCATCATAATTGATTTATTTATTTAAGGTGATTTTTTAATTCAAAATATCAACCATTCTTGGCGTAATTGATTTATTTATTTAATACAAGACACAATACGACCGTTAGTATTTTTTCTTCTTAAAAAAAAAATCTCATACGTGAGAAATACGTTGCTTCCGGTTTTAAAAATTACACAATCGGAAAACGGCGCGTTTACGGCTGCAGGTAGTCGTCCGTGGTACGCCCTGCAGGGGGGGGGGGGGTCAACAAGGATCACCCTTTCGGTGACCAAGGGTCAGACGTGTCATTGTGCGCGTATTACAAGATAATACCCTTGTGACACTTGTAAAGACGTCGAGACGAACATTGATAATAATATCCCTCGGCCCCAACGCAGGACATTAAAAATTAACAGTGGACAGGGGTCAGGTCGATGTAATTTATGATGGTGAAAAAGGGCGGGCTTTATTTCCCGTGTAATTTCAGTAGGTGCGCCATTGTGTTTTAAATACTTCTGCATTACCGTTTGGATATTAATCACCTTTTTTTTGTCAGTGGATATTTTGATTTGAATTTAATGAGCGATTTTTTAAACTTGATTTCTTGAAGAAACCGCCGGTTGGATACGGGGTTTCTGTACGTCATTGTAAAGATCTCATCAAGACCCATCAGAAAATGTACTCGCGCAAGAACAAATGTTAATTTGAAACCCGTGACGCGTTAACAAAGAAAACTTGAAAATGGAATAAATCTAAAAAATCAACTCTTTTAATAATCATCGCAGATGTAATACCTTTTTCTTCATCAGAAGAACGAGCAAAATTGATTGGCGTTAAAAAAATTCAGCCATTCTAAATAGCAAAAAAGTTGGCAAGTCAGTTTAAAATTTGTAAAAAAAGTCGATTTTTTCAGACTTGAAACGGCCGTAGCGACTAAACACAGAATCCAAATTGAACGCGGTTTTCAAATCTGTGCTCCTCGTGTGCTAATTGGTCGGATTCAATTAAAATTGGCGATTTTTTATTTTTTTAATTTTTCTTACTTTTGCTCAAAAATTGCATTTGAAATGATTTCCTGAAGAAACCACTAGTTGGATACGGGGTTTCTATACGTCACTGTAAATATCCCTTCAAGACCCTTCTGAAAATGTACTTTCGCAAGAACAAATGAAAATTTGAAGCCCGTGGCGCGTTCTCAAAGAAAACTCGAAATTGAAAAAAAAAAATCGAAAAAAACAACTTTTGTAATAATCATTGTAGAATATTAAATTGTACATTTTTCCATCAGGAGAACGAGAGAAATCGATTGGTGTTAAAAGAAAATCAGCGATCTTAAATAGCAAAAAAGTTAGCGTGTTACTTTGAATTTTAAAAATAAAAACATTGGGTGATCGAGGTCGATTATTTCAAAATTTTGGTAATGGAGGTTTGCAGATTTTTCTAAAATCATGAAGCCTAATCTATTGTTAATAAATTTAGAAAATATTGAGTTTGTCGCAATTGTTTTTATATTTTTTACAAATTTTTTAAAAAGTGCCATCTAAAAATAGCAATATTGGCTGATCGAGGGTGATTTTTTCAACATTTTGGTAATGGATGTTTGCAGATTTTTCTAAAATCACAAAGCCTAATCAATTGTAAATAAATTTAGAGAATGTTGAGTTTGTCGGAATTGTTTTTATATTTTTTACAAATTTTTTAAAAAGTGCCATCTCAAAATAGTAACATTGGCTGATCGAGGGTGATTATTTGAAAATTTTGGTAATGGATGATTGCAGATTTTTCTAAAATCACAAAGCCTAATCTATTGTTAATAAATTTAGAGAATGTCGAGTTGGTCGCGATTGTTTTTATATTTTTCATAATTTTTTTAAAAAGTGCCGTCTTAAAATAGAAACATTGGCTGATCGAGGGTGATTATTTCAAAATTTTGGTAATGGATGTTTGCTGATTTTTCTAAAATCAAAAAGCCTAATCAATTATTAGTAAATTTGGAGAATGTTGAGTTTATCGCAATTGTTTTTATATTTTTTATAAATTTTTTAAAAAGTGCCATCTAAAAATAGCAACATTGGCTGATCGAGGGTGATTATTTCAAAATTTTGGTAATGGATGTTTGCAGATTTTTCTAAAATCACAAAGCCTAATCTATTGTTAGTAAATTTAGAGAATGTTGAGTTTGTCGCAATTGTTTTTATATTTTTTACAATTTTTTTAAAAAGTACCATCTAAAAACAGCAACATTGGCTGATCGAGGGTGATTATTTCAAAATTTTGGTAATGGATGTTCGCAGATTTTTCTAAAATCACAAAGCCTAATCTATTATTAATAAATTTCGAGAATGTTGAGTTTGTCGCAATTGTTTTTTATATTTTTTACAATTTTTTTAAAAAGTACCATCTAAAAACAGCAACATTGGCTGATCGAGGGTGATTATTTCAAAATTTTGGTAATGGATGTTTGCAGATTTTTCTAAAATCACAAAGCCAAATCTATTGTTAATAAATTTAGAGAATGTCGAGTTGGTCGCGATTGTTTTTATATTTTTCATAATTTTTTTAAAAAGTGCCGTCTTAAAATAGAAACATTGGCTGATCGAGGGTGATTATTTCAAAATTTTGGTAATGGATGTTTGCAGATTTTTCTAAAATCACAAAGCCTAATCTATTGTTAATAAATTTAGAGAATGTTGAGTTTGTCGGAATTGTTTTTATATTTTTTACAAATTTTTTAAAAAGTGCCATCTCAAAATAGTAACATTGGCTGATCGAGGGTGATTTTTTCAAAATTTTGGTAATGGATGTTTGCAGATTTTTCTAAAATCACAAAGCCTAATCTATTGTTAATAAATTTCGAGAATGTTGAGTTGGTCGCAATTGTTTTTATATTTTTTACAAATTTTTTAAAAAGTGCCATCTAAAAACAGCAATATTGGCTGATCGAGGGTGATTATTTCAAAATTTTGGTAATGGAGGTTTGCAGATTTTTCTAAAATCATGAAGCCTAATCTATTGTTAATAAATTTCGAGAATGTTGAGTTTATCGCAATTGTTTTTATATTTTTTACAAATTTTTTAAAAAGTACCATCTAAAAACAGCAACATTGGCTGATCGAGGGTGATTATTTCAAAATTTTGGTAATGGATGTTCGCAGATTTTTCTAAAATCACAAAGCCTAATCTATTGTTAGTAAATTTAGAGAATGTTGAGTTTGTCGCAATTGTTTTTATATTTTTTACAAATTTTTTAAAAAGTGCCATCTAAAAATAGCAATATTGACTGATCGAGGGTGATTATTTCAAAATTTTGGTAATGGATGTTTGCAGATTTTTCTAAAATCACAAAGCCTAATCTATTGTTAATAAATTTCGAGAATGTTGAGTTGGTCGCAATTGTTTTTATATTTTTTACAAATTTTTTAAAAAGTGCCATCTAAAAATAGCAATATTGGCTGATCGAGGGTGATTATTTCAAAATTTTGTTAATGGATGTTTGCAGATTTTTCTAAAATCACAAAGCCTAATCTATTGTTAATAAATTTCGAGAATGTTGAGTTGGTCGCAATTGTTTTTATATTTTTTTACAATTTTTTTAAAAAGCGCTATCACAAAATAAAAACATTGGCTGAACTCCACAACCCTTTTCTTCGTTCGATTTCAGCGTGATGATTATATTTGAATTATAAAACGGAAAAATTTTATATAAAAAAAAACATTGTGGATTACTCAGAATCCAAACGAAACCCATTACTTTCGAAATTAACGCGAAAAAATTCGTTTAAAGAACCTGTAAGATGTGACGTTGCCGGAATTGTAAACATTAAGATGTAAAATTATAACGGCCGTAAAAAAAAACAAACACGATGGAAATTATCCTCAAAGTGCAGATGCTGCAAACGGCAAATTCGGATTCCGGTTTGCGTTTTGCTTTCGGCGTTGAAGGCCGAACAAAATGTGATTGTTGAATAGTCGAGTGTTTATTATATTACTAGGTGGTCTTCACAAATTACCAGAGTCACACAAACACACACATAGAGCCACAATTATTTCTGGATAAAGTTATTTATTTACCTCCTATATAAATATTTTCTCGTGCCTATTCCACGCCATCTCATTATCCTTGGACATAACTTTTAGGCTCTAAAGCTACGCGCACACATCGGACGGACGGCACGCATCGGAAAAAATTGCTTAACACAATTGTAAACGAGTCCGTGCCGCAAATTAAAAAAAATCTGAAGCGCTGTTCTCGGTCGGTTATCTTGAAAACCTGTGATGGAGTTTTTTGAGTTTTTTTGAAGGATTATTAAGATTATCGTATTTTAAGTAAATTTTGAAAGTTTCAAGTATTTTACAGCTGTTTTTATATTTTTTCGCGTCAACAAAAAATGATTATAATTTTTCATAAATGTACACGAAAAATCGCAAAAGCAATCGACGGAATGTATTTGAATTTTCTACGAAATCACTCTTGAATTAATATTGAGTGATTTTGTAAAGTTTCAAGTAGATGGCAATTATTTTTATGTTTTTCTCGTGTCGACGAATTTATTGCATTTTTTTTTTAAATTCTATCTGCGTTCACATTGAAATATTCTAAAATTTAGAAACAATGCATTTCTAATTTTTACGGAAATGTAGAATCACATGTGTTGACAGATGTTTTGGAAAGTTTCAAGTCGATGGCAATTGTTTTTATATTTTTTTCGCGTCGACGAATTTACTGCAATTTTTTCTAAATTTTATCTGCGTTCACATTGAAATATTCTAAAATTTAGAAACAATGCATTTCTAATTTTTACGGAAATGTAGAATCACATGTGTTGACAGTTGTTTTGGAAAGTTTCAAGTCGATGGCAATTGTTTTTATATTTTTTTCGCGTCGACGAATTTACTACATTTTTTTTCTAAATTTAATCTCCGTTCACATTGAAATATTCTAAAATTTAGAAACAATGCATTTCTAATTTTTACGGAAATGTAGGATCACATGTGTTGACAGTTGTTTTGGAAAGTTTCAAGTCGATGGCAATTGTTTTTATATTTTTTTCGCGTCGAGGAATTTACTGCAATTTTTTTCTAAATTTCATCTCCGTTCACATTGAAATATTCCAAAATTTAGAAATAATGCATTTCTAATTTTTACGGAAATATAGGATCACATGTGTTGTCAGTTGTTTTGGAAAGTTTCAAGTCGATGGCAATTGTTTTTATATTTTTTTCGCGTCGACGAATTTATTGCAATTTTTTTCTAAATTTCATCTGCGTTCACATTGAAATATTCTAAAATTTAGGAACAATGCATTTCTAATTTTTACGGAAATGTAGAATCACATGTGTTGTCAGTTGTTTTGGAAAGTTTCAAGTCGATGGCAATTGTTTTTATATTTTTTTCGCGTCGACGAATTTACTGCAATTTTTTTCTAAATTTCATCTCCGTTCACATTGAAATATTCTAAAATTTAGGAACAATGCATTTCTAATTTTTACGGAAATGTAGAATCACATGTGTTGTCAGTTGTTTTGGAAAGTTTCAAGTCGATGGCAATTGTTTTTATATTTTTTTCGCGCCGGCGAATTTACTGCAATTTTTTTCTAAATTTCATCTGCGTTCACATTGAAATATTCTAAAATTTAGGAACAATGCATTTCTAATTTTTACGGAAATGTAGAATCACATGTGTTGTCAGTTGTTTTGGAAAGTTTCAAGTCGATGGCAATTGTTTTTATATTTTTTTTTGCGCCGAGGAATTTACTGCATTTTTTTTTTTAATTTCATCTCCGTTCACATTGAAATATTCTAAAATTTAGAAACAATGCATTTCTAATTTTTACGGAAATGTAGGATCACATGTGTTGTCAGTTGTTTTGGAGAGTTTCAAGTCGATGACAATTGTTTTTAAATTTTTTTCGCGTCGACGAATTTACTGTATATTTTTTTAAAATTTCATCTCCGTTCACATAGAAATATTCTAAAATTTAGAAACAATGCATTTCTAATTTTTACGGAAATGTAGGATCACATGTGTTGACAGTTGTTTTGGAAAGTTTCAAGTCGATGGCAATTGTTTTTATATTTTTTTCGCGTCGACGAATTTACTGCAATTTTTTTCTAAATTTCATCTCCGTTCACATTGAAATATTCTAAAATTTAGGAACAATGCATTTCTAATTTTTACGGAAATGTAGAATCACATGTGTTGTCAGTTGTTTTGGAAAGTTTCAAGTCGATGGCAATTGTTTTTATATTTTTTTCGCGTCGATGAATTTACTGCAATTTTTTTCTAAATTTCATTTGCGTTCACATTGAAATATTCTAAAATTTAGAAACAATGCATTTCTAATTTTTACGGAAATGTAGAATCACATGTGTTGTCAGTTGTTTTGGAAAGTTTCAAGTCGATGGCAATTGTTTTTATATTTTTTTCGCGTCGACGAATTTACTGCAATTTTTTTCTAAATTTCATCTCCGTTCACATTGAAATATTCTAAAATTTAGGAACAATGCATTTCTAATTTTTACGGAAATGTAGAATCACATGTGTTGTCAGTTGTTTTGGAAAGTTTCAAGTCGATGGCAATTGTTTTTATATTTTTTTCGCGTCGATGAATTTACTGCAATTTTTTTCTAAATTTCATTTGCGTTCACATTGAAATATTCTAAAATTTAGAAACAATGCATTTCTAATTTTTACGGAAATGTAGAATCACATGTGTTGTCAGTTGTTTTGGAAAGTTTCAAGTCGATGGCAATTGTTTTTATATTTTTTTCGCGTCGACGAATTTATTGCAATTTTTTTCTAAATTTTATCTCCGTTCACATGGAAATATTCTAAAATTTAGAAACAATGCATTTCTAATTTTTACGGAAATGTAGAATCACATGTGTTGACAGTTGTTTTGGAAAGTTTCAAGTTGATGGCAATTGTTTTTATATTTTTTTCGCGCCGGCGAATTTACTGCATTTTTTTTCTAAATTTCATCTCCGTTCTCATTGAAATATTCTAAAATTTAGAAACAATGCATTTCTAATTTTTACGGAAATGTAGAATCACATGTGTTGACAGTTGTTTTGGAAAGTTTCAAGTCGATGGCAATTGTTTTTATATTTTTTTCGCGTCGACGAATTTATTGCAATTTTTTTCTAAATTTCATCTGCGTTCACATTGAAATATTCTAAAATTTAGGAACAATGCATTTCTAATTTTTACGGAAATGTAGAATCACATGTGTTGACAGTTGTTTTGGAAAGTTTCAAGTGGGTAGCAATTGTTTTTATATTTTTTTCGCGTCGACGAATTTACTGCAATTTTTTTCTAAATTTAATCTCCGTTCACATTGAAATATTCTAAAATTTAGAAACAATGCATTTCTAATTTTTACGGAAATGTAGAATCACATGTGTTGACAGTTGTTTTGGAAAGTTTCAAGTGGGTAGCAATTGTTTTTACATTTTTTTCGCGTCGACGAATTTACTGCAATTTTTTGCTAAATTTTATCTCTGTTAACATTGAAATATTCTAAAATTTAGAAACAATGCATTTCTAATTTTTACGGAAATATAGAATCACATGTGTTGACAGTTGTTTTGGAAAGTTTCAAGTCGATGGCAATTGTTTTTATATTTTTTTCGCGTCGACGAATTTACTGCAATTTTTTTTAAAATTTCATCTTTGTTCACATTTTTCAAAATGTTTCATCACATTATTAGAAATATTTGTGAAAGCTCGACCTCACGCAAGATACGTATTTTTGGATGCTCTCCGGCCCATTAAATCCGCAGGAACGTTTCGATTTTCGAAAAGCAATAACAAAAACGACAATTAAATAGGGTTATAATTATGATTGTGTGTTTGTGAAAGCTGCCATACCTGAGCGTAATTACCGATGGAGGAATCTCTTAATTGCCGGGCGATGAGCGTATTTGTCAAACGATCCAAGGTCGCTGTTCACGTTCTTCTCTAATGATATGCGATCGCCTCTTCGGAAATTGGAGTGAGCGGTGGTTGTTGTTGTTGGCGTGAAACGGAATTTATCGTCCAATCGAAACGTTTTCATTGATTTCATTAACGATTGTCGTCATTTTACAATAACATTCAATACTGGATACTGTAAAAATTCGACCGATTATTTAAATGTCACCAAACAAATATTTTTAGGAATTTCGGAAATCAAATGAACGTATTTAATGCTTTGTTTTCTTGAATAACTTTCTCACTTGTGTCGTGACTGAATGGCGAAAGTCTAAGTCAAAAAAAGAAAAAAAAAAAAAACTTTCTCACTTGGTGAAACATTTTGAAAATAATAAAAGATAAATCAAAAATGAACACCAAATAGTGTTTGACTTAAAAAAATACGAAAATAAATTTTTGAAGAAAAATTAAATTTAATCGTTTTTCGGCGTTTCCAGCAGTTGTACGAACGATTTACGTCAAAAAAATTTTGCTTGTTTGTTACACAAATTTGTTTTTTTTATTTACTCGACTAGTTTAGCTTGCTACAGCATTTTCAAGAAACAAACTAAGTGTTTTATTTTTTATTTATTCTTTTAGTATCGACGACGTTCTTCTCGATTGCTTCTTTATTCTGCATCCTACCTTTCGAGAAATCGTCGACGTATACTAAACGGTTCTTAACAAAAAAAAAAGAAGAAGAAAAGGAAAACATGGGCTAATCTAAATAAAGGCACCTAGAAGCCGTCGCTATCTTGAATCGGTGGGGACCACCGGTCGTTAATAATTACTAATCAGTACAGACTTATTCTGTGTCTTGGCCTACCATTCGATAACGGAGATTTATGCCCGGAGACTATGTCTGTCAGGACATTACCGATGTTCCGTTGAAAAATCAGAATACATCGTTTATGCATTTCGTATAAAATCTCCACTGGCGCCCATTGTTCCCGCCGAAGAGATGCATATCGGGACATCTGTTTTGGGAAATATTAACATCAACCGATCGTCTCCTCCGGGGCCCAGATTTGATTCTTGCGGCACATCGAGTGACGGCGTATATTGCAGGAAACAGTACCCTGGCTACTGTTTCCTGCAATATACGCCGCCGTCACTCGATGTGCCGCAAGGATCCAATCTGGGCCCCCGGGTTCCGATTATTAAGATTTAATTACAACCAAAATTTCGTAGTTTTCAAATAATTACAGAGATTGAATAATAACAAATTATCTATTCTATTATTTATTTATTTATTTATTTCCCAACAGAAAAACAGGTTAACCATTTACAGGGAAAAGTTACAAAATAAGAAACATGAGACACAAATATTATTCAATATTCATCGTGGTACTAGCCAGGAAAGTAGTTGTTTCAGTAGGTGATTTGTTAATTGTAGTCTCTTAATTTAAGTCTCTTATTGGTGGCGCAAATTTAATGGTGACGCCGGTGAATGAAGATTTTTCGAAACGTGTTACTAATAGTTCATGTTCTTTTTTTTTAATTTACGCTCTTTGACAATAAAACAAAGATTTTTAATCAATGCGGCAGCTACACGAAATTGCAAACAAAAAACAAGTTATTCGAAACAACCGGTCTCACAGACCACTTGGCGGGTTAAAGACTCTTAAATTGTGATCGTATTTCTCATTTTTACACTCAGATTGGTTGAAGTGTCTCCATCCTCTGTATCCTACCGAATGTAACAATAAACATTATTTTTATTATTTTTATCATTCCGTTATGATTAATGTTGCGCTAATACTAAGAAACTGCAAAATGCGTTTCGCATTGTTTAAATGAGTCAATATTAATTCCCATTATTATTTATAAAAAGAAAAATACCTACGATGTCTTTAGAGTGACATTAATAGGAAACGAAAATATCTCCAGGTACGTATTTAGAACGACACGGTATCAGAAAACATTCGCAGCATGCAGACGTCAGCAAAATGTGTGTGTGTGTGTGTGTGTGTATGCATTTTCCAATCTCAAGGATATATTGAAATGATTTCCTGCAGGTCGGTGTTTTTTTCAGAACTATGCGAATACTCGGCTATGTGAGAAATGAGCATTGTGACCTGGATTTTTTTTTATCACAATGAACAGGATATATTGGAGAATTTATTATCTTTGCAAATATTCGAATGAGTTCGCAAGGTTTTTTTGCTCAAAAATTACATTTGAAATGATTTCCTGAAGAAACCACTGGTTCGATTCGGGGTTTCTATACGTCACTGGAAAGATCCCTTCAAGACCCTTCAGAAAATGTACTTTCGCAACAATAAATGCCAATTTAACGTCCGTGACGCGTCAGCAAAGGAAACGCGAAAATGAAAAAAATCGAAAAAAATCAACTTTCTTAATAATCATCGTAGGCCTTTATGTAATACCTTTTTCTTCATCAGAAAAACGAGATAAATCAATTGGTGTTAAAAATTTCATCTAGGAAAAAATGCAAAAAAGTTAGTTAGACACCATGAACTTTTTTGAAAAAAGTCGATTTTTTCAGACTTTGAAGGACCGTAGCGGCTGAACGAAGAATCCAATTTAAACGCGGTTTTCAAATCCGTGTTCCTTGTGTATCAATTAGTCGGATTTAATTAAAATTGGCGATTTAAAATTTTTGACGAAAACCTGAAAAATCATCCGTTCTTACTTTTTCCCGAAAATTGCATTTGAAATTATTTTCTGAAGAAACCACTGGTTCGATTCGGGGTTTCTATACGTCATTCGAAAGATTTCATTAAGACGCATCAGAAAATGTACTTTCGCAAAAACAAATGACAATTTGAAGGCCGTGACGCGTCAGCAAAGAAAACTCGGAAATGGAAAAAATCGAAAAAAATCAACTTTCTTAATAATCATCGTAGGCCTTTATGTTATACCATTTTCTTCACCAGAAGAACGAGATAAATCAATTGGCGTTAAAAAATTTTATCCAGAAAAAAATGTAAAAAAGTTAGCATGAACTTTATGAAAGATTTTGGAAAAAGTCGTTTTTTTCAAACTTTGAACGGCTGTAGCGGCCGAACGAAGAATCCAATTTGAACGCGGTTTTAAATTCCTTGGTCCTTGAGCGCATACGAGTCGGATTAGCGATTTTTAATTTTTGACGAAAACCTGAAATTTTATCCCTTCTTACTTTTGCTCAAAAATTGCACTAAAAATGATTTCTTGGAAAAACCAATCGTTCGATTCGGTGTTTCTATACATCACTGGAAAGATCTCATTAAGATGCTTCAGAAAATGTATTTTCGCAAGAACAAATGTAAATTTGAAGCGCGTGATGCGTCAGCGAAGAAAACTCGAAAATGGAAAAAATCGAAAAAATCAACTTTCTTAATAATCATCGTAGACCGTTATGTAATACCTTTTTCTTCATCAGAAGAACGAAATAAATCAATTGGCATTAAAAAAATTCATCTAGAAAAAATTGAAAAAAAGTTAGCAAGTCGCATAGAAAATTTTGAAAAAATCGATTTTTTCAGACTTCGAACAGCCGTAGCGGCTGAACGAAGAATCCAATTTGAACGCGGTTTTCAAATCGTGTTCTTTGGGTGTCAATTAGTCGAATTTGATTAAAATTGGCGATTTCAATTTTTTGACAAAAACCTGAAAACTCATCCTTACCTTTTCCCAAAAATTGCATTTGAAATGATTTCCTGAAGAAACTACTGGTTCGATTCTGGGTTTCTATACATCACCGTAAAGGTCCCTTCAAGACCCTTCAGAAAATGTATTTTCGCAGGAACAAATGTCAACTGGAAGCCCGTGACACGTCAGCAAAAAAAAACTCGAAAATGGAAAAAATCGAAAAAATCAAATTTCTTAATAATTATCGTAGACTCTTATTTAATACCTTTTTCTTCGCCAGAAACGTGAGATAATTCGATTGGCGTTAAAAAATTTCATCTAGAAAAAATTGGAAAAAAGTTAGCAAGTCACCATGGAAAATTTTGAAAAAGTGGATTTTTTCAGACTTTGAACGACCGTAGCGCCTGAACGAAGAATCCAATTTGAACGCGGTTTTCAAATCCGTGTTCCTTGTGTGCTAATTCGTCGGATTTAATTAAAATTGGCGATTTAATTTTTTTTTAAGCAAGTTGATTTTTTCTATTTTTTTTTCATTTTCGAGTTTTCTTTGCTGACGCGTCACGAGCTTCAAATTGACATTTCTTCTTGCGAAATGACATTTTCTGAAGCGTCTTAATGAGATCTTTCGAATGACGTATAGAAACCCCGAATCGAACCAGTGGTTTCTTCAGGAAATCATTTCAAACGCAATTTTTGAGCAAAAGTAAGCGCAAATTTTAATTGATATTTTCCTTAATTCAATTTGTGAATGAACGATCGAATTACTTGCTGCGAGATCGGGTATCATTATAAAATAATTTATGGCAGGCATTTCATGTTCGAAACGACTTAATAATGTCCAAACGGAAACGTGTTTATGGCCCGTGCCAAGGATGAAGCCCCAAAGGTGAAAAGATCAATTTGTTTTGTGTTGATGTAGCCTGATTGCGCCTAATGGATTTCTGACCATCGCCGATGATAACGATAAACCGGTTACGAAAATATCATTTAAGTATGCAGCTTGAATAATCACCGAAAATGTACCGATTTTTTTGGGTAATTGTTCAAACATTCATTATTCAGATGAAGAGAGAAGTAGACAATGTACAGATTTTTGGTTAATTGCTCGCAAACGAAGTGGAAAATTTACAGATTTTTGGGTAATTGTTACCATTCGAACATTAATTATTTAGATGAAGAGAAGAGTAATTCACGTGATAAACGCGAAGGTTTCAAATGAGCATTAAACATTTTTTTTTAATGGCACTCGGAAAACAAGTATTATACAATGACATGTGCCACGGCCGTTTCTGCTCCAGTTTCAGAGAAAAGGAACAAATAACAGCGGCCGCGACAACACAACGCAAGATGTGGTAATAACGGGCCCGAAAAACGTAATAATCTCTCCGTCGAATTCACTCATTATTATGATTAACCTTTGAGCCCGCGCGTTACTGTGGGAGAAAAGGCACCGAGAACAAGTTACGTTTTTTTTCGAGATAAAACTGGTCTAGTTTTTTCGGGGCGAGAAATTAAAAAAAATGTACCGAAACGAAAACGGAACCGAGATTTCTCTCGCCGCCACAAACCAAAATTACCGGAATTCTTATGTAAGACGAACGTTTATTATTGTCGCTTCTTAGAAGGTACGGTGCATTTGTTTAAATTTAATTAGTTCGTATGCTGGTCTCGGAATTTTTTGTGCGATCATTACACATTTCGGAAAATGTTGATTTTTTTGCGTCAATTGTAGGGCCGTACTGAAGGGTGTTGTGTAAGCAGTTAGTGGGATCTGGATGTTAAATACAATAAATTATAAATAAGTAATTGTGGAGGCTTTCACTTCGTGATACATTTTGAATAATTCAAATAAAACGAATTAAAAAAACTATAGTTTGAAAATGACAAGCTGAAATTGTCGAAACTATAGTAACTACTCCAAGTTAATAAAGTGATACTAACAAAGTTATTCGTTTTATTTGGATCAATAAATTATAAACATTCAAGATCGTTCCCCCATCAGAACACCTACAGACCGGTTTCGACCTTTCAGGTCTCATCAGTGTAGTTAGTTGCTGATGGGGAAACGGAAATTACTATTGGAATATAATTCCGCCACTTTGGCGTTTCTAGCATAAATTATAAACTTTTCGCCAGGACGATACACCGACGCGCGCTTGAGTGAAATCATGGTGATAATTTAAACCGGTGAAAATTAACAATATCACGCCCCAGATTATTATTAAGGGCTAAAATACGCAACTTTTTTTTTTGTTTTCGATCCCCATCTCACGTAAAATGCAAATCGTTTTTCGGCATTTTCAGTCGATGTGAGAGATCCACGTCAAAAAAAATTTTGATTGTCTCGGTTTCTGTAAGTCTCACGAAATTTTTTTATTTTTATTCACCCGAATTTAAATAATCGACAACCCTTTAAGAATAAAATAATTAATCTTCTCGCTCGCATTATTCCATTCCTGAAAACAATTGACAATTATTCACCTTCCCTTATCGCGCCCTCTTCATCGACGCGTCCATCCATTTTGTCCGCACTCCCCCGTATCTCCAGCTTATTAATTATAGTTTTTTTAACGAGATATTTGTGCCCGGGCATCCATTCGCGAGGCACGCGATATGCTAATCATCTCCACTTCGTTTTCATTTATGAATAGCACCAGCAAAAGTAAAGGTTAGGAAACGAGATGGGTTTTCTACAAAAAAATCTTCACGGCCCGACGACGACGCCGACGCACGGTCCGTTTTCTAAACGGCTCGGGCACGTGATGATGGTTTATTTAAACGTGCGCGCACGCGAATGCCATTTTCTACGAAATTACGAAAGTTATCACTCTCGGTTTGTTTGATAAAATCTCCTCGTGGTATTGAAAAAAAATAATTTTTTTTTGCCTTTAGACGATACCGACAAAATTGCAAAATTATCATAAGTCATCAAACTCTTTATTTATTAAAAATTCGTGTATTTAATTTTAAATTTCATACGTTGTTATCCTTTAATCAGTTTTAAAAGAAATGGCAAACAAACAAATATGCGATAAATCGTCAGGTAAACGATTCCGTTCAAGGTTTTATTGAAACTATCACTAATACCCATTTATTAATAACAATATCACTTAATTTGTTTCCCTAAACTTCGGGATTATCCTACTCGAACGGAGCGTGGAATTGTGGAAAAAATGCAATAATTTCGACGACTTGAAAAAAATTGAAAAACAATTGCCACCGACTTGAAATTTCGCAAATTTACTCAAAATACATTCGGGATTACGCTACTGTAAAAATCTGTAAACACCCCATCCCTAAAATTCGGGATAATCTCATGCGAACGGAGCGCGGAATTGTGGAAAAAATGCAATCATTTCGACGACTTGAAAAAAATTGAAAAACAATTGCCACCGACTTGAAATTTCGCAAATTTACTCAAAATACATTCGGGATTGCGCTACTGTAACAATCTGTAAACACCCCATCCCTAAACTTCGGGATTATCTCATGCGAACGGAGCGCGGAATTGTGGAAAAAATGCAATAATTTCGACGACTTGAAAAAATTAAAAAACAATTGCCACCGACTTGAAATTTCGTAAATTTACTCAAAATACATTCGGGATTACGCTACTGTAAAAATCTGTAAACACCCTATCCCCAAACTTCGGGATTATCTCATGCGAACGGAGCGCGGAATTGTGGAAAAAATGCAATAATTTCGACGACTTGAAAAAATTGAAAAACAATTGCCACCAACTTGAAATTTCACAAATTTACTCAAAATACATTCGGGATTACGCTACTGTAAAAATCTGTAAACACCCTATCCCCAAACTTCGGGATTATCTCATGCGAACGGAGCGCGGAATTGTGGAAAAAATGCAATAATTTCGACGACTTGAAAAAATTGAAAAACAATTGCCACCAACTTGAAATTTCGTAAATTTACTCAAAATACATTCGGGATTACGCTACTGTAAAAATCTGTAAACACCCTATCCCCAAACTTCGGGATTATCTCATGCGAACGGAGCGCGGAATTGTGGAAAAAATGCAATAATTTCGACGACTTGAAAAAATTGAAAAACAATTGCCACCAACTTGAAATTTCACAAATTTACTCAAAATACATTCGGGATTACGCTACTGTAAAAATCTGTAAACACCCCATCCCTAAACTTCGGGATTATCCCACTCGAACGGAGCGCGGAATTGTGGAAAAAATGCAATAATTTCGACGACTTGAAAAAATTAAAAAACAATTGCCACCGACTTGAAATTTCGTAAATTTACTCAAAATACATTCGGGATTACGCTACTGTAAAAATCTGTAAACACCCTATCCCCAAACTTCGGGATTATCTCATGCGAACGGAGCGCGGAATTGTGGAAAAAATGCAATAATTTCGACGACTTGAAAAAATTGAAAAACAATTGCCACCAACTTGAAATTTCACAAATTTACTCAAAATACATTCGGGATTACGCTACTGTAAAAATCTGTAAACACCCCATCCCTAAACTTCGGGATTATCCCACTCGAACGGAGCGCGGAATTGTGGAAAAAATGCAATAATTTCGACGACTTGAAAAAAATTAAAAAACAATTGCCACCGACTTGAAATTTCACAAATTTACTCAAAATACATTCGGGATTACGCTACTGTAAAAATCTGTAAACACCCCATCCCTAAACTTCGGGATTATCTCATGCGAACGGAGCGCGGAATTGTGGAAAAAATGCAATAATTTCGACGACTTGAAAAAATTGAAAAACAATTGCCACCGACTTGAAATTTCACAAATTTACTCAAAATACATTCGGGATTACGCTACTGTAAAAATCTGTAAACACCCCATCCCTAAACTTCGGGATTATCCCACTCGAACGGAGCGCGGAATTGTGGAAAAAATGCAATAATTTCGACGACTTGAAAAAAATTGAAAAACAATTGCCACCAACTTGAAATTTCGTAAATTTACTCAAAATACATTCGGGATTACGCTACTGTAAAAATCTGTAAACACCCTATCCCCAAACTTCGGGATTATCTCATGCGAACGGAGCGCGGAATTGTGGAAAAAATGCAATAATTTCGACGACTTGAAAAAATTGAAAAACAATTGCCACCAACTTGAAATTTCACAAATTTACTCAAAATACATTCGGGATTACGCTACTGTAAAAATCTGTAAACACCCCATCCCTAAACTTCGGGATTATCCCACTCGAACGGAGCGCGGAATTGTGGAAAAAATGCAATAATTTCGACGACTTGAAAAAATTGAAAAACAATTGCCACCAACTTGAAATTTCACAAATTTACTCAAAATACATTCGGGATTACGCTACTGTAAAAATCTGTAAACACCCCATCCCTAAACTTCGGGATTATCTCATGCGAACGGAGCGCGGGATTGTGGAAAAATGCAATAATTTCGACGACTTGAAAAAAATTAAAAAACAATTGCCACCGACTTGAAATTTCTCAAATTTACTCAAAATGCATTCGGGATTGCGCTACTGTAAAAATCTGTAAACACCCCATCCCTAAACTTCGGGATTATCTCATGCGAACGGAGCGCGGGATTGTGGAAAAAATGCAATAATTTCGACGACTTGAAAAAAATTGAAAAACAATTGCCACCGACTTGAAATTTCTCAAATTTACTCAAAATGCATTCGGGATTGCGCTACTGTAAAAATCTGTAAACACCCCATCCCTAAACTTCGGGATTATCCCACTCGAACGGAGCGCGGAATTGTGGAAAAAATGCAATAATTTCGACGACTTGAAACAAATTGTAAAACATTGCCATCGACTTGAAATTTCGTAAATTTACTCAAAATGCATTCGGGATTACGCTGCTGTAAAAATCTGTAAACACCCCATCCCTAAACTTCGGGATTATCCCACTCGAACGGAGCGCGGAATTGTGGAAAAAATGCAATAATTTCGACGACTCGAAAAAAATTGAAAAACAATTGCCACCGACTCGAAATTTCGCAAATTTACTCAAAATACATTCGGGATTACGCTGCTGTAAAAATCTGTAAACACCCCATCCCTAAACTTCGGGATTATCCCACTCGAACGGAGCGCGGAATTGTGGAAAAAATGCAATAATTTCGACGACTTGAAAAAAATTGTAAAACATTGCCATCGACTTGAAATTTCGTAAATTTACTCAAAATGCATTCGGGATTACGCTGCTGTAAAAATCTGTAAACACCCCATCCCTAAACTTCGGGATTATCCCACTCGAACGGAGCGCGGAATTGTGGAAAAAATGCAATAATTTCGACGACTTAAAAAAAATTGTAAAACATTGCCATCGACTTGAAATTTCGTAAATTTACTCAAAATGCATTCGGGATTACGCTGCTGTAAAAATCTGTAAACACCCCATCCCTAAACTTCGGGATTATCTCATGCGAACGGAGCGCGGGATTGTGGAAAAAATGCAATAATTTCGACGACTTGAAAAAAATTGAAAAACAATTGCCACCGACTCGAAATTTCGCAAATTTACTCAAAATGCATTCGGGATTACGCTACTGTAACAATCTGTAAACACCCCATCCCTAAACTTCGGGATTATCTCATGCGAACGGAGCGCGGGATTGTGGAAAAAATGCAATAATTTCGACGACTTGAAAAAAATTGAAAAACAATTGCCACCGACTTGAAATTTCGCAAATTTACTCAAAATGCATTCGGGATTACGCTACTGTAACAATCTGTAAACACCCCATCCCTAAACTTCGGGATTATCCCACTCGAACGGAGCGTGGAATTGTGGAAAAAATGCAATAATTTCGACGACTTGAAAAAAATTGAAAAACAATTGCCACCGACTTGAAATTTCGCAAATTTACTCAAAATGCATTCGGGATTACGCTACTGTAAAAATTTGTAAACACCCCATCCCTAAAATTCGGGATTATCCCACTCGAACGGAGCGTGGAATTGTGGAAAAAATGCAATAATTTCGACGACTTGAAAAAAATTGAAAAACAATTGCCACCGACTTGAAATTTCGCAAATTTACTCAAAATGCATTCGGGATTACGCTACTGTAAAAATTTGTAAACACCCCATCCCTAAAATTCGGGATTATCCCACTCGAACGGAGCGTGGAATTGTGGAAAAAATGCAATAATTTCGACGACTTGAAAAAAATTGAAAAACAATTGCCACCGACTTGAAATTTCGCAAATTTACTCAAAATGCATTCGGGATTACGCTACTGTAACAATCTGTAAACACCCCATCCCTAAACTTCGGGATTATCTCATGCGAACGGAGCGCGGGATTGTGGAAAAAATGCAATAATTTCGACGACTTGAAAAAAATTGAAAAACAATTGCCACCGACTTGAAATTTCGCAAATTTACTCAAAATGCATTCGGGATTACGCTACTGTAACAATCTGTAAACACCCCATCCCTAAAATTCGGGATTATCCCACTCGAACGGAGCGTGGAATTGTGGAAAAAATGCAATAATTTCGACGACTTGAAAAAAATTGAAAAACAATTGCCACCGACTTGAAATTTCGCAAATTTACTCAAAATGCATTCGGGATTACGCTACTGTAACAATCTGTAAACACCCCATCCCTAAACTTCGGGATTATCCCACTCGAACGGAGCGTGGAATTGTGGAAAAAATGCAATAATTTCGACGACTTGAAAAAAATTGAAAAACAATTGCCACCGACTTGAAATTTCGCAAATTTACTCAAAATGCATTCGGGATTACGCTACTGTAAAAATTTGTAAACACCCCATCCCTAAAATTCGGGATTATCCCACTCGAACGGAGCGTGGAATTGTGGAAAAAATGCAATAATTTCGACGACTTGAAAAAAATTGAAAAACAATTGCCACCGACTTGAAATTTCGCAAATTTACTCAAAATGCATTCGGGATTACGCTACTGTAACAATCTGTAAACACCCCATCCCTAAACTTCGGGATTATCCCACTCGAACGGAGCGTGGAATTGTGGAAAAAATGCAATAATTTCGACGACTTGAAAAAAATTGAAAAACAATTGCCACCGACTTGAAATTTCGCAAATTTACTCAAAATGCATTCGGGATTACGCTACTGTAAAAATTTGTAAACACCCCATCCCTAAAATTCGGGATTATCCCACTCGAACGGAGCGTGGAATTGTGGAAAAAATGCAATAATTTCGACGACTTGAAAAAAATTGAAAAACAATTGCCACCGACTTGAAATTTCGCAAATTTACTCAAAATGCATTCGGGATTACGCTACTGTAACAATCTGTAAACACCCCATCCCTAAACTTCGGGATTATCCCACTCGAACGGAGCGTGGAATTGTGGAAAAAATGCAATAATTTCGACGACTTGAAAAAAATTGAAAAACAATTGCCACCGACTTGAAATTTCGCAAATTTACTCAAAATGCATTCGGGATTACGCTACTGTAAAAATTTGTAAACACCCCATCCCTAAAATTCGGGATTATCCCACTCGAACGGAGCGTGGAATTGTGGAAAAAATGCAATAATTTCGACGACTTGAAAAAAATTGAAAAACAATTGCCACCGACTTGAAATTTCGCAAATTTACTCAAAATGCATTCGGGATTACGCTACTGTAACAATCTGTAAACACCCCATCCCTAAACTTCGGGATTATCCCACTCGAACGGAGCGTGGAATTGTGGAAAAAATGCAATAATTTCGACGACTTGAAAAAAATTGAAAAACAATTGCCACCGACTTGAAATTTCGCAAATTTACTCAAAATGCATTCGGGATTACGCTACTGTAACAATCTGTAAACACCCCATCCCTAAAATTCGGGATTATCCCACTCGAACGGAGCGTGGAATTGTGGAAAAAATGCAATAATTTCGACGACTTGAAAAAAATTGAAAAACAATTGCCACCGACTTGAAATTTCGCAAATTTACTCAAAATGCATTCGGGATTACGCTACTGTAACAATCTGTAAACACCCCATCCCTAAACTTCGGGATTATCTCATGCGAACGGAGCGCGGGATTGTGGAAAAAATGCAATAATTTCGACGACTTGAAAAAAATTGAAAAACAATTGCCACCGACTTGAAATTTCGCAAATTTACTCAAAATGCATTCGGGATTACGCTACTGTAAAAATTTGTAAACACCCCATCCCTAAAATTCGGGATTATCCCACTCGAACGGAGCGTGGAATTGTGGAAAAAATGCAATAATTTCGACGACTTGAAAAAAATTGAAAAACAATTGCCACCGACTTGAAATTTCGCAAATTTACTCAAAATGCATTCGGGATTACGCTACTGTAACAATCTGTAAACACCCCATCCCTAAACTTCGGGATTATCCCACTCGAACGGAGCGTGGAATTGTGGAAAAAATGCAATAATTTCGACGACTTGAAAAAAATTGAAAAACAATTGCCACCGACTTGAAATTTCGCAAATTTACTCAAAATGCATTCGGGATTACGCTACTGTAAAAATTTGTAAACACCCCATCCCTAAAATTCGGGATTATCCCACTCGAACGGAGCGTGGAATTGTGGAAAAAATGCAATAATTTCGACGACTTGAAAAAAATTGAAAAACAATTGCCACCGACTTGAAATTTCGCAAATTTACTCAAAATGCATTCGGGATTACGCTACTGTAACAATCTGTAAACACCCCATCCCTAAACTTCGGGATTATCCCACTCGAACGGAGCGTGGAATTGTGGAAAAAATGCAATAATTTCGACGACTTGAAAAAAATTGAAAAACAATTGCCACCGACTTGAAATTTCGCAAATTTACTCAAAATGCATTCGGGATTACGCTACTGTAAAAATTTGTAAACACCCCATCCCTAAAATTCGGGATTATCCCACTCGAACGGAGCGTGGAATTGTGGAAAAAATGCAATAATTTCGACGACTTGAAAAAAATTGAAAAACAATTGCCACCGACTTGAAATTTCGCAAATTTACTCAAAATGCATTCGGGATTACGCTACTGTAACAATCTGTAAACACCCCATCCCTAAACTTCGGGATTATCCCACTCGAACGGAGCGTGGAATTGTGGAAAAAATGCAATAATTTCGACGACTTGAAAAAAATTGAAAAACAATTGCCACCGACTTGAAATTTCGCAAATTTACTCAAAATGCATTCGGGATTACGCTACTGTAACAATCTGTAAACACCCCATCCCTAAAATTCGGGATTATCCCACTCGAACGGAGCGTGGAATTGTGGAAAAAATGCAATAATTTCGACGACTTGAAAAAAATTGAAAAACAATTGCCACCGACTTGAAATTTCGCAAATTTACTCAAAATGCATTCGGGATTACGCTACTGTAACAATCTGTAAACACCCCATCCCTAAACTTCGGGATTATCTCATGCGAACGGAGCGCGGGATTGTGGAAAAAATGCAATAATTTCGACGACTTGAAAAAAATTGAAAAACAATTGCCACCGACTTGAAATTTCGCAAATTTACTCAAAATGCATTCGGGATTACGCTACTGTAAAAATTTGTAAACACCCCATCCCTAAAATTCGGGATTATCCCACTCGAACGGAGCGTGGAATTGTGGAAAAAATGCAATAATTTCGACGACTTGAAAAAAATTGAAAAACAATTGCCACCGACTTGAAATTTCGCAAATTTACTCAAAATGCATTCGGGATTACGCTACTGTAACAATCTGTAAACACCCCATCCCTAAACTTCGGGATTATCCCACTCGAACGGAGCGTGGAATTGTGGAAAAAATGCAATAATTTCGACGACTTGAAAAAAATTGAAAAACAATTGCCACCGACTTGAAATTTCGCAAATTTACTCAAAATGCATTCGGGATTACGCTACTGTAAAAATTTGTAAACACCCCATCCCTAAAATTCGGGATTATCCCACTCGAACGGAGCGTGGAATTGTGGAAAAAATGCAATAATTTCGACGACTTGAAAAAAATTGAAAAACAATTGCCACCGACTTGAAATTTCGCAAATTTACTCAAAATGCATTCGGGATTACGCTACTGTAACAATCTGTAAACACCCCATCCCTAAACTTCGGGATTATCCCACTCGAACGGAGCGCGGAATTGTGGAAAAAATGCAATAATTTCGACGACTTGAAAAAAATTGAAAAACAATTGCCACCGACTTGAAATTTCGCAAATTTACTCAAAATATATTCGGGATTACGCTACTGTAACAATCTGTAAACACCCCATCCCTAAACTTCGGGATTATCCCACTCGAACGGAGCGTGGAATTGTGGAAAAAATGCAATAATTTCGACGACTTGAAAAAAATTGAAAAACAATTGCCACCGACTTGAAATTTCGCAAATTTACTCAAAATATATTCGGGATTACGCTACTGTAACAATCTGTAAACACCCCATCCCTAAACTTCGGGATTATCCCACTCGAACGGAGCGTGGAATTGTGGAAAAAATGCAATAATTTCGACGACTTGAAAAAAATTGAAAAACAATTGCCACCGACTTGAAATTTCGCAAATTTACTCAAAATGCATTCGGGATTACGCTACTGTAACAATCTGTAAACACCCCATCCCTAAACTTCGGGATTATCCCACTCGAACGGAGCGTGGAATTGTGGAAAAAATGCAATAATTTCGACGACTTGAAAAAAATTGAAAAACAATTGCCACCGACTTGAAATTTCGCAAATTTACTCAAAATGCATTCGGGATTACGCTACTGTAACAATCTGTAAACACCCCATCCCTAAACTTCGGGATTATCCCACTCGAACGGAGCGCGGAATTGTGGAAAAAATGCAATAATTTCGACGACTTGAAAAAAATTGAAAAACAATTGCCACCGACTTGAAATTTCGCAAATTTACTCAAAATATATTCGGGATTACGCTACTGTAACAATCTGTAAACACCCCATCCCTAAACTTCGGGATTATCCCACTCGAACGGAGCGCGGAATTGTGGAAAAAATGCAATAATTTCGACGACTTGAAAAAAATTGAAAAACAATTGCCACCGACTTGAAATTTCGCAAATTTACTCAAAATATATTCGGGATTACGCTACTGTAACAATCTGTAAACACCCCATCCCTAAACTTCGGGAAAATCTCATGCGAATGGAGCGCGGAATTGTGGAAAAAATACAATAATTTCGACAACTTTAAATTTTTCTAAAATATTTAATAATATTTTCGTTATGGATGTATTAGCAACTAATTCTTCATCTAAAGTAATTAATTCCTCGTGGAAATTTTGAGAACAACGACAAGGTTACTCGCAGCAGGCCTGATATCGACCTTAAAGTTAATGTCGTCGTTATTGCTCATGTTCATATGATGTGTCGACCTTAATAATACCTGACGACCCAGACTCGAAACGAATCCTCGTCCCTGTTCGACAAGATAACCAAAGATATCGGTTTCTGTTTCGCCGTTAATATTCAATCAGAGCCGCACGCATTTATGTAATAATTACGAGGAAAGAAATGTTTTTTTTTCATTCGAGTTCTCGGCAGCCGAAATCGCGAGAAAAATATTTCCCGCCCAAGGGAGGGAAATTATGATTTCTCTACCAAGGGAGAGAAGTAACCATTAAAAAACGGGTAATCAATAATGGAACCTCGTGGTTTCAATAGAAACGATTTTGACGGCTGTGAAAGAAAGTAAGTAATAACTTACTTTCTTTCACAGCCGTCAAAATCGTGAGAGAAATAACATTTCTCCACGACCACCATAGAATTTAAGCATTCTGAAATCAATTTTTATTATAGAACGTACACATTCTCACTCTTGTTATGGAACAAAACACAATGCGCTTATGTGTTTTGCATGTAATTCATTCCATAACAAGGGATAGAATGAATATTCTCACATCGTTTCGAATAAAACAATTAGCCTTGGATGCCACAATTGTCAAAATACTATAAACATAACCACAAACGTGATAAAACATAAGTTCTTTGTGTTCATTTGATTAGTCTATTTTATCTGGTCGAGGAGAAAGTATAGTCTGATACTCGGTAAGAATGGAAATTCAGATGCTCGTGGTTCCTCGCGCTCGCCTCACGGCTCGCGCTCGAAATATTCCACTCGCATCGAATTTCCATTCTAACCTTGTTACAGAATATACTATTCTCTCCCTAGGGAGAGAAATAATCACTGCTCTCCCTACGAGGTTCCATTATTTATTTTGACTGTCACAGCTGGCAGCATTGTTTTTTCTAGGTTAGGTTTTATAAACGAACGTTTTACTCCTGTAAACTTTCCTGAAAAAAAAATTGTATACATATCTCGGTAGAGAATGCTACTTTTTCCTCAGGGCTTTGTCTCCCTCGGCCTTTCGCCCTCGCGATATAAATTTGCACCTCGGGAAAAACCAAGCGTTTCTCTCCCTTGATATACAATCTACTATTTATGTTTTTTTTTTTGTTCTTTTGACTTAAGCTTAAGCCATTCAGTCACGACATGTACTATTTTTGTTACTCATTCGTGAACGCTATCCAAACAAATCTTTACAAATTATTAACCTGTATTATTGTCTGGATAAAGATGATTTATTGTTGTTGTTGTTGTTGTTGTAGGAATAAAATTTATTCAAAAGAAAAACAAGAATGTAATTTTCATATCTGTGCAGTATAGGTGATACATAATAAGTTCTCGCTAATTAAGAACGCGCACTAATTAAAAACCAGATAAAAATAATAATTACAAGCACGAACTGGTTTCACAAGAGGGAAAACTGCGGCGGGGGAGGGGGGGGGGGGGGGTCAGGCAATTAAGAATAAATTATTTTCCTCTTATCCAAAACAGAAATCGAGGACGATTGTTAGTGAACTATGGCATCGATAGTCGTTAATGCCGAAATAAGGTAATTAATGAAAACAAAAGTGTCATTAAATTTTATTTATATTCAGAAGAAAATGAAGAATTTATAACCAAACATTCTGAAACGGCTCGTTTTTTTAATGAAAAAATATTGTCTAGAATGATTATTAAAAAAATGATTTTTTCAATTTTTTCCATTTTCGTCAAATGTCAATTTGAAGCCCGTGACACTTCAGCAAAGAAAACTCGAAAATAGAAAAAATCGAAAAAATCAACTTTCTTAATAATCATCGTAGGCCTTTATGTAATACCTTTTTCTTCATCAGAAAAACGAGATAAAACAATTGGCGTTGAAAAATTTCATCCAGAAAAAATTGCAAAAAAGTTGGCAAGTCACTAGAAATTTTTTTGAAAAAATTCGATTTTTTTAGACTTTAAACGGCCGTAGCGACTGAACGAAGAATCCAATTTGAACGCGGATTTGAAATCTGTGCTCCTCGTGTGTTAATTAGTCGGATTTGATTAAAATTGGGGATTCAAAATTTTTTGACAAATCCCGAAAAATCATCCAAGGGTACCCCCTTCTTACTTTTTCACAAAAATTGCATTTGAAATGATTTCCTGAAGAAACCAACCGGGGTTTCTGTACGTCATTCGAAAGATCTCATTAAGACGCATCAGAGAAAGAACTTTCGTAAGAACAAATGTTAATTTGCAGCCCGTGACGCGTCAGCAAAGAAAACTCGAAAATGGAAAAAATTTAAAAAAATTAACTTTCTTAATAATCATCGTAGGCTTTTATGTAATACCATTTTCTTCATCAGAAGAACGATATAAATCGATTGGGGTTAGAAAATTTCATCTAGAAAAAAATATAAAAAAGTTGGAATTTTTTTTTGAAAAAATTCGATTTTTTCAGATTTTGAACTGCCGTAGCGGCTGAACGAAGAATCCAATTTGAACGCGGATTTCAAATATGTGTTCCTCGTGTGTCAATTGGTCGGATTTAATTAAAATTGGCGATTCGAAATTTTTGACGAAAACCTGGAAAATCATCCAAGGGTCCCCCCTTCTTACTTTTTCCCAAAAATTGCATTTGAAATTATTTCTTGAAGAAACCACTGGTTCGATTCGGGGATTCTATACGTCACTCGAAAGATCTCATTAAGACGCTTCAGAAAATGTACTTTCGCAAGAACAAATGGCAATTTGAAGCGCGTGATGCGTCAGCAAAGAAAACTCGAAAATGGAAAAAATCGAAAAAATCAACTTTATTTATGATCATCGTAGAATTATTTTGATGGGTCATAAATAATTATCAATTTGCCTTCTCAGGTGTATATTTTTTTAATCCGAACGAAACCGTGAAAAATCACACCCATTAATCATCACAATTCTCTTGCAGAAATCACCAGCGCCGGCGCTGAATCATCACGATAAACGTGTTATCGTCATCTCGAGATGACGATTCCGCATGAATCGCCCGAAACTTTCGCCGCGAGATTGCAATATGAGTTCGATAAAAAAAAAATCAAAGGGGGTTGCGGCCAGTTTCCGAAAGCGGGGGACGGAATTATGCGAATACAACCGGTTGATCACCGTCCGTTCAAAAATCCCGTCTCCTTATCCGCAAATTAGTCATTCGTTTTAGATAAAGGAGATAAGGCTTTCTCTCTCTCTGTCTATAGCATCCTAATTTTCGAGATGGCCATGAGTCGCCTTTAATGTGTACCGGAAGAGGTGATTATTTATCTTTCCGAGAGGTCAGTTTTATCGTTATTTATGCGTTTGCGAAGGTACACGATGGATTTTGTTTGGAACGTTGACGTCTATGTTACGTTTCAATATTTGAAGTACTAACCGGTACGGCTCTTGGATATTCGGCGAGGAGGTTGCGGAAGAAAATTTGACCGAAAAAAGTAGCTTACTCTGTGCCGCTACGGCCGATCAAAGTCTGAAAATCAATTTTTTTTCTAAAGTAGAGTAAGTAGTGCAGCGCGAATCATAATCCAGGAGCCGCCTCTGGTACTAACCTAACATAACCTTAAAAGAAGTAAGGCCCGCTTTGACATCTGAGAAATTTTATACATATTCATTTATTGAAACAAATAAAATAATCGCCAACTCCGTTTTACATTAACACGATGGATCATGAATTAATAAATAAAACAATGCGCGCTTTTCGGGGCGCCACCCTTTTGATCCGTAAACGATTACCCCCTCGGCCCTGTTATTGTGCGGTCTTGCGGTACCTCCGGGCGCCATCCACCTATTCTGCTCCTCTTCGAGGATAATGAGGTCAGATTAACTGTAACACATATACAGGCAGGCAGGCAGGGGTGAGAGACTTTTTCGGGGGGTGACCCGACCTCATTTCATCCCCCGAACAACAAAGGATCATTGTTGCCATTCAATTACGCTCGAGTGTCAACATATTGAAATGGATTACTTTATCGCAATGGATCTCTAATTCGACGAGGCAATTGTTACGGTTATAATATGGTTATTATGGGGCGGTGGGTTTATCGCGTCGCTCGCCTTTTATTTCTTTTTTTTTTAAACGCCAGCTTGATTTCCATCGCGTTTATTTGCATAATTTGTGGTGTGGTTTTGAATGGTACTCCAATAAAACAATACTGTATAAATTAATTTAGGAAGGGAGCTTATTTTCAGATGTTTTCCTTCTTCTTCTTCTTGTGTGGTTAATTTTCAAGTCTAAATTCTGGACATGAACTGCACCGGTGATATTCTCGATGATTCTCGGGCGTGGAAGGAGTTTTCATTGGAGATTCCGATTAGAGGTTGAGGACGTGCCATTATCTCGAATTTTTCGGAGGCCATCCGCGTTCGCGTCGGCGTTTTCTAAAGTTGTACACACAACCTCCGCGAAGAGAAACAGTTACAAAAAGTTTATAAGCACGTAGACATTGCGCTGTGTGTATGTGTGTGTGTGTGTGTCACATTTACCTTCTAGCACGTACGAATCGAACGCATTGATGGCATTTCAATAAGCCGATGTATCTCCTCTCGTCTCCTTAACGGGGAAAAATTGACCTAAAATGCAAACGCCATCTACCGTCAGGGTTGTAACTTGGGGAGTCCGCTCCTGGCGCCATCTATTTACTAACCAAAAGTGTTTATAACATTCAAAAATTTTCATTAAGACGAGAGTTGAATTTTCAAAAATGTTAAAATTTTAGCCGGAACTAAAAAAATTACAAAAAAATTTAAATCGTAGGATTATTCTTTTGCAAAGAGATACTTTGGCATCAATTTGCTAATGAAAAACGTTAACCTTTTTCAAAACTTCCAATTATCTTAAAAGTTATGAATTTTCAAATTTGTCGCTGCATTACTATTAAAATCTTGGCCGGAATTTAAAAAAATGCAAAAAAATGAAATCGCGGCGTCGTTATTTTGAAAATGCTAACATATACTGTGCCATCTATTTACTAACCAAAAGTGTTTAGAACATTCAAAAATTTTCATTAAGACGAGAGTTATGAATTTTCAAAAATGTCCGTGCAAGAAGGTGAAAATTTTAGCCCGAACTAAAAAAATTGCAAAAAAATATAAATCGTTGGATTATTCTTTTGCAAATGCTGAGAGATACTTTGGCATCAATTTGCTAATGAAAATAGTTTACCTTTTTCAAAACTTTCAATTATCTTAAAAGTTATAAATTTTCAAATTTGTCCCTGCATTACTGTTAAAATCTTTGCCGGAATTTAAAAAAATACAAAAAAAAATGAAATCGCTGCGTCGTTATTTTAAAAATGCTAACATATACTGTGTCATCTATTTACTAACCAAAAGTGTTTAGAACATTCAAAATTTTTTATTAAAACGAGAGTTATGAATTTTCAAAAATGTTAAAATTTTAGCCGGAACTAAAAAAATTGCAAAAAAATTAAATCGTTGGATTATTCTTTTGCAAATGCTAAGAGATACTTTGGCACCCATTTGCTGATGAAAAATTATTATCCAATTATCTTGAAAGTTATGAATTTTCAAATGTGTCCCTGCATTACTGTTAAAATCTTTGCCGGAATTTAAAAAAATACAAAAAAAATGAAATTGCGGCGTCGTTATTTTGAAAATGCTAACATACACTGTGTCATCTATTTACTAACCAAAAGTGTTTAGAACATTCAAAAATTTTCATTAAGACGGGAGTTATGAATTTTCAAAAATGTCCGTGCAACAAGGTTAAAATTTTTGCCGGAACTAAAAAAATTGCAAAAAAATTAAATCGTTGGATTATTCTTTTGCAAATGCTGAGAGATACTTTGGCACCAATTTGCTAATGAAAAAAGTTAACCTTTTCAAAAAACTTCCAATTATCTTTAAAGTTATGAATTTTCAAATTTGTCCCTGCATTACTGTTAAAATCTTTGCCGGATTAAAAAAAAAATGCAAAAAAATGAAATCGCGGCGTCGCTATTTTGAAAATGCTAACATACACTGTGTCATCTATTTACTAACCAAAAGTGTTTAGAACATTCAAAAATTTTCATTAAGACGAGAGTTATGAATTTTCAAAAATGTCCGTGCAACACGGATAAAATTTTTGCCGGAACTAAAAAAATTGCAAAAAAATTCAATCGTTGGATTATTCTTTTGCAAATGCTGAAAAATACTTTGGCACCATTTTGCTAATGAGAAAAGTTAACCTTTTCCAAAACTTCCAATTATCTTAAAAGTTATGAATTTTCAAATTTGTCTGTATACATTTTTAAATTGATAAAATTAGCTACATTTTGACGTTCGAATTATCAAAATCCATCAAAGTGTTCGGCAGTTGTGGAATGTGCAAATTTAAAAATCACAATTTTATGAACGACGGACTTGGAAAAATTGCTATTTCGGCATTTTCTACTAATTTTCTTAAGAAAATGTCTGTATACATTTTCAAATTGATAAAATTTGCTTCATTTTGACGTTCGAATTATCAAAATCCATCAAAGTGTTCGGCAGTTGTGGAATGTGCAAATTTAAAAATCACAATTTTATGAACGACGGACTTGGAAAAATTGCAATTTCGGCATTTTCTACTAATTTTCTTAAGAAAATGTCTGTATACATTTTTAAATTGATAAAATTTGCTACATTTTGACGTTCGAATTATCAAAATCCATCAAAGTGTTCGGCAGTTGTGGCATATGCAAATTTCAAAATCACAATTTTATGGACGGCGGACTTAAAAAAATTGCAATTTCGGCATTTTCCACTAATTTTCTTAAGAAAATGTCTGTATACATTTTTAAATTGATAAAATTTGCTACATTTTGACGTTCGAATTATCAAAATCCATCAAAGCGTTCGGCAGTTGTGGGATATGCAAATTTCAAAATCACAATTTTATGGACGGCGGACTTAAAAAAATTGCAATTTTGGCGTTTTCTACTAATTTTCTCAAGAAAATGTTTGTATACATTTTTAAATTGGATGAAATTTGCTACATTTTGACATCCATCAATGTATTCGGCAGTTGCGCAGTGTCAAAAATTCAAAATCACAATTTTATAGATGACAGACTTAAAAAAAAACTTTAATCTCATAGGAAATTTCCTCTTCTTAAAGATTGTCATTAATATTATTTTTTTGTAACTCTCGCCCTTACAGAGTCATGAAGTGAAAACCAGCACCGCTCTCGTTTCAAGTGCTTCATTTACACTAAAATGCTTCTAAAACGGCTAATTATGTTTACCATTAGCAGCAATATCTAATGATCTCGTTTTGGTATGCATGTGTGTGTGTGTGTGTGTGTGTGTTTGTGTGCGATGCAGTTTTTCTTCGCGTCACGTGACTGGAGATCCGAGGTGTGGTGGTGATGTTCGAATTTTGTCAGGCTGAGCTTTCATGAGATTTTAACGACCGCTAATGGCCGTTTCAAACTCGAAATTATTACGATGCCCATTAACGGCTCCATCATTCCGACTGCAGTTTCTCGCCGACGACGTCTTTTCATTTCCCTAATTGTTCATACCAAAAGCTATTAAGTAGGATTCCCAAATAAATACCTTGGAATTTTTTTTTTTTAAGGTTCATCCGTGACTATTATTTGATTTATGAAAGAAATAGATAGGCTATACACTTTGCGATTCTGATATTGTATAACATTAAAATATGTAGATACATATTGTCTAAACGTTACAATAGATGTCGCCGTAATGATGTATTTATCATAACGGATAGTTGGAACGGTTATTGTGGAGCGTGATGTATTGGGGAACGTGGTACGTGGAACGGGGAACGTGGAACGTGGAACGTGGAACGTGGAATGTGGAACGTGGAACGTGGAACGTGGAACGTGGAACGTGGAACGTGGAACGTGGAACGTGGAACGTGGAACGTGGAACGTGGAACGTGGAACGTGGAACGTGGAACGTGGATCGTGGAACTTGGAACGTGGAACTTGGAACGTGGAACTTTACTGTGTAAAATACTTATTAAGCTCGTTTCTTTAAGTTGGCTTAGCTTACTAGGCTGCATACCCCACGCGATTTTGTGTAAAATATTTTTCTCTAACAGCCTACTTCTGGTTGCTTTTTGAAACTATAAAACGCAGTGTTCTTCCGAAAATTTAAAATACATATTAGTTTAAGCTAAATATTCAAATTTCCTCAATGTCTTCTCGGTAGCCGCTTGGAATCATTAAGCGTATAAATTTTATCTCTTCTGGAAGCTCGCCGAATTCAGTCGTAATATGCAAATTGCTTAAGGTGAATTCACGACTTCAAGAATTGCCGCGTTCACGAAAAAACGCGGGTCGTGTCCCTCCGCCGTTCACTTTTAAAGAATGCTATCAGTTTCTAGTTTGTAAGAAATTTTTGGTACTGGAAGTACTCGAAATCCATCAGATATACCAACACAAAAATTATAGCAAGTGTGATTTAATTATGGTACTTGAAATCCATCAGATATTACTGAAGAAATTTTTATAGCAAGTATGATTTAATTATGCAAATAGAAATGATTTTTTTTTGTTGCAGAATTCCCGGCAAATCATAGTTTCCATGGATATCTTCTCCTCTCGACAAGTTTCCGTGAATATCTTTCTTCATCAGGCAACATTCTACCGACAGAAGGTAATTTAATTTAACTTAATAATAATAATGTTTATTAACGGAATCTCCTTTTACATAATAATAATAATAATACATATACAAATATAAACAATTGAAAGATGTAAGAATAAAGTATACAGGTTTTACTAAAATACAACGAATTAAAGGTGTAATACTGGCTTTCTCAACTCTGTTTTAAAAACTTAACGTAATGAAATTTCTTTTCGGAATTATTTTAATATCTTTCTTCGTTCGGCAACATTCTATCGATCGAAGGTAATTTAATGTAATCAAAGTTGTTTTCGTAATGATTTTACTACATTGAAGTAAATCAATTTATCTAAAAAAAAAAAGTTATGATAATTGTAACTTGCACCGATTTCCAGGTATTTTCATTACTTTCAAGATATATCTGCGCTTGTTATGAAATTATATCCGAGTGATAATGAAATTTGAATCTTTTTCCACGATTCCCTCCGGTTCCAAATAAATTCGTTATCATCACGCACGCTGTTATATGATCGCACTCCGTTATCTTCGAATGTTGAACGCGTTCTGAATATTTCGTTTATAAAAAATGTAATCATTAATTCTTTTATTAATTTAGAGATTACATTAAAAACGCACGCAACCTGAACATCTCATATTTTCAGTTTATTGTTATTGGAGCAAATATACTGAAGGAAAAAAATGGTGATGTGGCCATCATGTTACTTTCTCCGACTTGATGGTAACATTAATATTTACGTTTTCATGGTTTATTTTCAATTGAAATCATATTTTAAATGTACATCGAGGGGATGAAACTGACGTTTAAAACGTCAAAATGATGAAAGATGAAAAAATTACACTTCAAATTCAAAAGCTCAGTTTACTCAAAAAGTAAAGATATTTCGAAAAAAACTTATTCTTTATAAGTTGTTTATTTTAGCATTCTCTACCACTATAAAAAAGTTGTTTAATTCAAAGTTACCGAATACCTTTTTGGTTCACCAGAATTTATAAATTTTGCCTTTTTGTGCGCAGGAATTTATAAATGTAGGCTTTTCGGTGCACAGAAATTTATAAATTTAGACTATAAGATGCAACGTATTGCGGTGTGGGTTGCCTGATTATCTCAGCGGTCTTCAAGTCTTTATTTGAAATTTTATTTTTTTAAGGCTAAATCTGTGAATTTTTCTTATTGTTCGTCATCCAAAATTCAGGCGAAAAATTCAGTCTGGGAAGTCATATTTCCTAAGTCATACATGATGGCCATCATCAGGCCAAACTGTCAGTGCACGACTATGGAAATCTGTTTGCAGTCGGTAAAATTATTCGCTTTATATTTATTTTATATAATTTCGCTTGATTATTAATAATATGGTAATAATCTGAAGCTAATCGGGAATACCATCATGTGGAAGAGAATAATGGGTTCGAGTGGAAGAACACATCGTGAACTCCACCTGCAAATCCTGCGTCCTAAATTTATCGGGTGATTAACTTTATTTATATATTGTTTTGCACGTATATTAACAGGATATGTAAAGTTAATAAAGAAATAAATAAATAATGCATTTTAATAGCTGAGAAACATATTTTGGCAATACGTAAATTTTGTAACAATATCACTTCAACGAATTCCCCCGAGTGTAATAATAATAACAATAATAATATATTTACGGGATTCACCCTGTACATTAAAGTATTAATTAGAATATAAAATATAAAACAAAATATAACATAAAATATAAATATAAAATATGGAAATACAAAAATTAATGATCGAAACTGCAGTCACTATAAATACACAGTGTGATATTAACTAAGTAAAAGTGTGTTTTATTTATTTAACAAAAATTAAAATTACAATTTAAAATTGAAAATTTAAAATTGCGACAACTTTGTGTGACAAACAAAAACAAGTTAAAAACAATAAGAAAAGAAAGTAAACTTATTCGATTATAATACATCAACAAACCCCACCTTACAAAAATCCAGTTGGTCAAAATACTTTCTTACGTGTGGAAAGTATTTTGACGCGAAAATAAATTTTTGACAAAAATTTTAAATCGTGTATTTGGATATGAACGTACAAATGTATTTTGGCGCGAAAATATATTTTTGACTAAAATGCTTCGAATCTTTTTTTTATCTTGTATTAAGATCACATACACGTAACAAGGTATTTTGAGGCGAAAATAATTTTTTGACAAAAATACCACGAAAATAAATTTTTGACTAAACTTCTTCGAGTTTGTTTTTATTGTGTATTAAGATCACATACACGTAAGAAATTATTTTGGCGGGAAAATACATTTCTTAAAATACCCCTAGATATCGAGATGATCGTACCTGAACATAATTTTTTGACATTCTAAAGTTGAATATTTTCTCGAGAGATAAAAAAAATATAAAAACAATTGCTACAAACTTGAAGTTTTCCAAATTTACTCAAAATTGATTGTACTTCAAGATACAGTCAAAATCTCAAAACAGATTTTGAGATAATCGCACTAGAACCAAGTTTGATGTCATTCTAAAGTTAAAAGTTTTCTCGATCGTTAAAAAAAATATTAAAACATTTGCTACAAACTTGAAATTTGCAAAATTTACTCAAAATTGATTTCACTTCAAGATACAGTCAAAATCTTAAAACACCCTATCACTAGATCTCGAGATAATCGCACTAGAACTTGCTTTTTTATATTCTAAAGTTGAATATTTTCTCGAGAGATAAAAAAATATAAAAACAATTGCTACAAACTTGAAATTTTCTAAAATTACTCAGAATTGATTGTACTTTAAGATTCAGCCAAAATCTCAACACACCCCATCACTAGATTTCGAGATAATCGTACTAGAACTTAGTTTTTTGACGTTTTAAAGTTAAATGTTTTCTCAAGAGATAGAAAAAATATAAAAACAATTGCTACAAACTTGAAATTTTCTAAATTTACTCAAAATTGATTGTACTTCAAGATCCGGTCAAAATCTCAAAATACGCCATCACTAGATTTCGAGATAATCGCACTAGAACTTAGTTTTTTGACGTTTTAAAGTTGAATGTTTTCTCAAGAGATAGAAAAAATATAAAAACAATTGCTACAAACTTGAAATTTTCTAAATTTACTCAAAATTGATTGTACTTCAAGATCCGGTCAAAATCTCAAAACACGCCATCACTAGATTTCGAGATAATCGCACTAGAACTTAGTTTTTTTACATTCTAAAGTTGAATGTTTTCTCGAGAGATAAAAAAAATATAAAAACAATTTCTACAAACTTGAAACTTTCTAAATTTACTCAGAATTGATTGCACTTCAAGATTCAGCGAAAATCTCAAAACACCCCATCACTAGATTTCGAGATAATTGCACTAGAACTAGTTTTTTGATATTCTAAAGTTGTATATTTTCTCGGGAGATAAAAAAAATATAAAAACAATTGCTACAAACTTGAAATTTTCTAAACTTACTCAAAATTAATTGCACTTCAAGATACAGTCAAAATGTCAAAAGACCCAATCACTAGATTTCGAGATAATCGCACTAGAACCAAGTTTTTTGTTATTCTAAAGTTAAAAGTTTTCTTGATCGTTAAAAAAATATTAAAACAATTACTACAAACTTGAAATTTTTTAAATTTTCTCAAAATTGATTGTGCTTCAAGATCCGGTCAAAATCTCAAAATACCCCATCACTAGATCTCGAGATAAATGCACTAGAACATGTTTTTTTGATATTCTAAAGTTAAATATTTTCTCGGGAGATAAAAAAAATATAAAAACAATTGCTACAAACTTGAAATTTTTTAAATTTACTCAAAATTAATTGCACTTCAAGATACAGTCAAAATGTCAAAAGACCCAATCACTAGATTTCGAGATAATCGCACTAGAACCAAGTTTTTTGTCATTCTAAAGTTAAAAGTTTTCCCGATCGTTAAAAAAATATTAAAACATTTGCTACAAACTTGAAATTTTCTAAATTTACTCAAAATTGATTGCACTTCAAGATACAGCCAAAATCTTAAAACACTCCATCACTAGATCTCGAGATAATCGCACTAGAACCAAGTTTTATGTCATTCTTAAGTTAAAAGTTTTCTCGATCGTTAAAAAAAATATTAAAACATTTGCTACAAACTTGAAATTTCCTAAATTTACTCAAAATTGATTGCACTTCAAGATACAGTCAAAATCTCAAAACACCCCATCACTAGATCTCGAGATAAACGCACTAGAAAAATGCAATGTTGAGGAAATACATCACATCTGGCTTTTACATAGCCCGACACTTGGTAAAACTTGGAGTAAACAAGTGTTATCTTAATTTCAACAAAAATTATCAACTTTCGTATTTTGTGCAATGATGACTAACTCCATTAAGGCAAACCGAATTTGCTTATTTACTTATTTGTTTTTTGCATACATAAATATTTCCAGAACATAATTTTCGTTAACACCTTCATGCAAATTCTCGTGAATAATTTGGAAATAAATCCACGTTCGTTCTTTTGTTTCTCCTATGCCAAGTATTATTGTTACCTCTTCTACAAAACTTTCGTCGATTTTCCACGATTTCTTATCAGCCGTGCATAAAATAACGTTCCTGTATACGAGCCGTACGTACATTTTCGATCCCCGTTTGCATGGAGAGCAGACGATAACATTCGTCGTTTTATTGTTATTATCATCGAGTGTGTAGGTAAATTTATTTTCGGGTAAAGTTCCTTCATGAATATTAATAATAATAATAATAATTATTATTATTATTTTTATTTTCTCCAAAGATACAAAGTACATACAAATACAAACATAAATGCATGTAAAATAAACAGTAATTACAAAATTCATTTGGAGAAAAAATTGTAATTTTGTAATTTTTTTTTTAGTTTTCGGTAACGGAGCAATATACGCCAACTGATTTTTGTTTTTGTAACGTCGCTGGATTAAAAGATGTTGTTATTTTTTCAAACTGCGAAAGTTATGATAAAATTAGCGCTCGGGGGCGGAGCGGTTTGGCTCCCGCTTTCGGTGCGAGGGGTCGTGGGTTCGAGTCACACGCTCGTGCGGGGGTGGTTTTTATTAACGAAAAGTTTATGGATGTTCACGTTCACTGCCACCGACGCGCTAGTGCGTCCGACTTTATATTTGCGTTAATGCAATCCCAATTGCGGTGGCAGCGAACGTGTTAAAATTAAATTTCAGTTATATACAGGGTCCTGCATCTCACCTCCCGCCCTCTATAGCTCAGTTACTAATTAAGTTAGGATTTCGATATTTTGTAGAATATATTTGTATCCTGTGATGCATTTCAGGAAAATATTTTTGATTATACAGGGTGTCCCAAAAAAGCGTGATGTCATGATGGTATATTTTTTTAAATTACATGCTATATATTTTATTGCTTGTTTGGGTATCTTTTATGGTTGCCTACATACTCTTATAATTTGATTGGAATCGATTCAGGGATATCGGCAAAAAAATTAAAACCAAAAAAAATTAGTTTTGCACTATTGTTTTAGAAAATGAATAAAAAATAAAAATAGTGCCTTGTTAATAAAATCGTACAGGGTACTTTTTAAATAAGGTCTGATGGTCCCGTTAACCAAGTTTGATCGATACCAGTTATACAGGGTGTCCAAAATTTAATGTCAAACATTTCAAACTTTAAAGTACTTTATTTTTCTTTTTTTAAATTAGAGCCTCTGTATATTTTTATGTCATTCCATGCAGAATTAAAAAACGAACATTTTTCCTAATAACAACCCCGTCCCAATTCCTAACGCATTAAAAGTTATTTGCAGAAAACTTGTTTTATCAACCATTTCAATAGCCATTTTATTGAATTAAAATCGAAGGTGGCTTTGAAAAACAATTTATTGACATTAAAATTTAACAAAGTGGCAAGAGACTGTTTTGACTTTAGTAACGTAAACGTTTAAAGCATTCTTAGCTTAAGTTCTTGATACTCAAGAACAGTGACGGCTCGTGGAAAATGTTGATAGTAGAGCCACTTAGCATGCGCAATATATTTCACCGCCTCCTTTTCGATGAAAGAAAAATCGATCATTGAAAACCTTTACTTGTTGCAGAAGCATTAAAAAAAATAAATAAAGACAAAAAATAGTCCGCATTCAATCTTCTTCGTCCACGGAAATCAATTAAACGACGAATTGTATTTTGTAACCTTGTCTACATCTCCTTAAATTAAGAATTTGAAACTTATTTTTAGTTAAAACACGGAAATTATTTTTTGATCTTATCAAGTACCGAAAGAATTAGCAAAATCTGTCCTTTAGTATCATAAAAAACAAAAAAAAAGGGACCAACAGATTTAATTTTTTGTGTCTTATCTGCATATATTCGGCGAGTACAACACTTTACTGAAAGAATTTGCCAAATTTGGTCATCCGTTCACAAGTTATCCTAAGATAAATGATTTTTTTTTTGTCCTGTACATTTATTCGATGAGTACAATTTTTTTGAATTTTTAAAATCGGCGATTTTGTTCAAGAGCTATCTTCTCAAAACCGCAGAACAATTGAGCAATTAATTTATTTTTTTATATACACACGGTGAGTGTTGTACTTTCCTGGAAGAGTTTTAAATATCTGTTTATCTGTTCGAGAGTTATCCTCAAAGACCAGAAAACAATTATACGACAAATTTAATTTTTCTCGCTTACCTATTCGACGAGTTCAACAATTTGCTGGAAGAATTTGCCAAATTCGGTCATCCGTTCAAGAGTTACCCTCTGAAACCCGAAAACCATTGAACAACAAATTTATTTTTTGGTTCTATTTACATCTTTCGGACGAATATAAGACTTTGCCGAAAGAATTTTACAAATCTCGTCGTCAGTTCAAAAGTTAAAATGTTGGAAATTTAAAAAATGCAATCTTGCATGTCAAGAAAATAATTCTTAACCCGTTATAAAATTACATAAAATTTGTCATATTTTGACGTTCGAATCGTCAAAATCGAACAATGCGTGCGACAGTTAAATTAAAAAAAAATCAAAATCTTGGAAATTTAAAAACAGCAATTTTCCATTTCGTGTTAATTTCACGAGAACATATTGTAATCCATATTAAAATAACGCTAAATTCGCCATATTCTAACGTTTAAATCATTATAATCGGACAACGCGTTCGGCGGGTGTGCAATTTCAAAAATCAAAATCGCGATTTTGAAATCTTGGAAATTTAAAAACTGCAAATTTTGCATTTCGTGTTGATTTCAAGAGAAAATTTCGTAATCCGTTCTAAACTTACACTAAATTGTCCATATTTTGACGTTTGAATCATAAAAATCGAACAGTGCGTTCGGCAGTTGTGCACTTTCAAAACTTTTAAAATTTTCGAAATTAAAAAGAGTGAGATTTTAAATCCGCTTTAAAATTACAAGTTTGCCATATTTTCAAAATCGAACACCACCGCGTTCGGCAGTTGTGTGATTTCAAAAATCATTACCGTGATTTTCTATTTTCGAATATTGAAAACGTGCGAGTTTGTCATTTTGCGTTGATTTCATAAACAAAATTAAACCTGATTTTAAATTGCACTAAATTTGCCACGTTCGTAGAATCAGGCAAAATTCGATTAGAATCTAAGATTCTCTTGGTTACACTGAGTAAAGTTTTCTGAGGTTAGTTTAAATAACTAGTTATTTTTTAGTAACAGTAACTGTCACTTTAAACAGCGGTTACTAAATAACTAATTATTTTGTTTTCTTCACTACAAGAACAGCTACAACGATTTGTCACATTTTGAGGTTATAATATCAAAATCGGACAGTTGTGCAATTGGGGAACAAATGCATGGCGATTTTTCTCCACTCATTAAACTTCCACAGGCATTGTTTTAATATTTAGGTGTTTTTAGAAATGCAAAATTCTTTGCGAGCAAAAAATTAGAGGTAGTGCCATGGCTCTACATAACGAGCCGCCCCTGCTCAAGAATAATATTTTGCAGTGACGGTTCGCGGGTTTTTTTCTGGTACGGCCGAGGAACAAGAGGTGGTAATACAGATAGGTAGGGTCGGTTGCAGATACCACACCTATCTGTATTACCACTGATTCTTACCATTGATGAGATTAAGTACTGATGTACTGATGGTAATTTACGTCAGTATATTTAAGCACAGCCACCCTTTCGTGTAACTATTTCATAAAACATGGTTTACCATCGATGACAACTGAAAAATCAAATTGATTTGATAGGAAATAAGATGAATAAATCTTCAAGTAACTCGAGCGTTTGAAGAGGTAAGTAATGCTTGCATATTCACGTCTCTGTGGCAATTACGTGTGCAGTAACCGTTAGCCGTGGTATGGTCACCCCAATTTACCAAACAACTGTCCTTCCTTCCGCATGCAGACGGCAACCGCGCGCACTTCTCCTCTGCCGAAAAAAAAAAACAATAACGAAAAACGAACGGACAGGCAAGCAGGTAGGCACAGGGGCACCTACTCCTCGCATCTCGGGTGAGTCGTCTCTCTCTCTCTCTCTCTCTCTCTCTCGGGTATGCCTGCGCGCGTGTGTATGTGCTGTGTGTCCGTGTGTCTGTGTCAACCAACTCGTCAACTCGTCTCTCACCTTCTATCCCTTCTCCTCCGCACGGGAGCCAATCACGCTCGCTCTTCGCCGCTGGTAGACGTTGGCCGCGCTCCGAGATCATCTAGTCTCACTCTGTACTCAATGTCTCAGAGAGTGCACATCTCTGGATCACACCACCACTGCATTTAATGCTTAAGGACTCTAGTGACTAGTGTACTCTAGTTCCTCAGATTGTGCTTGACTGTGTTTTGTAATCTTTGACATCTCTATACATATATTGCAATTTTTGAGTGTTTACATTTCCTTTACTAATTATTAGTGATTATTGTTTTGATCATGGATTACAATAAATGCTGCTCGAGGTAAGTCAATACTTAATTTACAATATTAAACTGTAGTATAAGTTCGAATGTTAAGCGGCCTAACATTGTATAGTCAATGCTTATTTTGTAATATTAAACAAATTAAGTAAAGCTTCTTACTATCTAAACAACATTACCATGTTGTACTATAAAGAACATTTACTCAAATGTTAAAAATGGTTTCCCCCCATTTAAGATGATTAGTTGTACAACTTGTGTATTTTCTCATGGAACAGGAGATTCCGTAAATAAATAAATAATAATAATAATAATAATATGTTTATTTCCCAACAGATCTTACATCTTATTACAGGGAAAAAATAAACAAATAAATAAATGTTGATTATAGTACAATTAATTTTAACAAGCAATCTAACCTTACATTTAAAAAAAAAATCAAAACTTATTTCGCCACAAATAGATTGTAAATATCTTCTATTAGCAAGTTTGCTAAAGAATTATCAATGCAATGTAAGAAAAATGTACGAGAAACAACATTTATCTTAACCACTTCGCGCCCATGCTACTTTGATTGGATTATAGCATAATCCATGGTTTATTGAAAAATTTGTTGTTGTTACGGTTTTCTACGAAATATTATTCCACTGTCATAAACTCATTTTTGCAAAAAAATATGAAAAAATTTTCAGTAGTTGCGCTAAAGCGGTATTTTTTTTTTTAATTTGTAAAATATATATTTTTTGCTTGTCGCCACATGTGGCGAACCTGGGCGTGAAGAGGTTAATGGGGGGGGAACCATTTTTATTTTTCAGGTTTAATTGTTTCTTAACATGGCAAGTGTTGTTTATAATACAACTATTTTTTTAACATGGTGAAATTTTTTTTTTATAGTGAAAAGCCTGTTCGAACATTTGAATCCAAAAACTATTTATTTTAACATGTTAGAGAAAAAGTTGCGCTATAAACAACGTTTGTTCAAATGTTAATAAGCACTTAAATCTGAAAAAAAAAATCCCAATTTTAAAAATCAAACGCCTAAAATTAGGGTAACTCAATTTTTTCCTAATACGAGAATCTGTCAGTCATGCTGCCTGAAATTTGGGAGGTCACCTAAAAGGGTAACTAATAGACTCAATTTTTTTTTAATTTCCCCTAATATGAAAATCTATATTTGTCACAGTCAAGCCGCCTGAATGCCAAAAAACAAAAAAAAAACAAAAAAAAGCCGCCTGAAAATTGGGTAACTAATATAACCAATTTTTTTTTAACGTTTGTTTTTTCTACCAAGTTTCTCCTTATATAAGAATCTGTACTTGTTAGGAAGAAACAAATAAATTTCCCCGAATACTTAAATCTCAGTATACTTTATGTAAAATATAGCATAACCCACGCTTCTTTCTTCAAAAATTACCATCACAAAATGAACATGGATGAAGCTGCAAGCATCCAATCACTGGTCATTTGATGTCAATTTTAGAAATTACACGCGTGTTGTTTTTTTTTTTTATATTAGTAATTCTTGATACACTAAACAACAGTGACGGTTCGCGGGGTTTTTTTTTCTGGTACAGCCGAGGTAACAAGGGTGGCAGTACAAATCAGTTTGCAGAGACGGCTGGCTGCGTGACCGCACCTATCTGTATCACCACCTCTTATTCCTCGGCCGTACCAGAAAAAAACACGCAAACCGTCACTGCTGTATACCTGGTGACTCAAGGTACGACTGAGGTAGCAAAGGTGATAATACAGATCTCTGCAACTGACCCTATCTATCTGTATTACCAACTCTTGTTACCTCGGCCGTACCAGAAAAAAACACTCGAACCGTCACTGCTGTATACCTGGTGACTCAAGGTATATATTGTTATATTAGTAATGGCAACAATAATTGGGACATGCTTCAGAAAGTTTTCTCGAAAACATCTAACGACTGAGGTAGCAGAGGTGGTAATACAGATCTCTGCAACTGACCCTACCTATCTGTATTACCACCTCTTGTTCCTCGGCCGTACCAGAAAAAACCCCGCGAACCGTCACCGCTAAACAGTTTTAGGTTATCTATAATCACAAAGAGATTAAGATTTAGGTCCTTATACACAATTACCATAGAGGAAGCTGTGAGCATCCTATCTATAATCAATTTGAAACCATACACTGTGTTAGTGTTTTATTAAATAATACTATCTATAATCATTTAAGAGTAACTTTAGAAATTAAACATTTACTATTATTAGTAATTTTAAGAAATTACATGCGTGCTGTGTTTTTTTTTATATTGCTGTATATATCGTATGTTCATTAAAAAAAAAATCAAGTGTGCCATGATTTTTTATTTTTAAAAATGTAAGTTGGCACCCATGTTAGGAATAGACATACAAAACGTCAGTCACAATTATTCCGTAGTCACAATGGTTCACTGCAACCAGCAAAAACGTTTTCAGTTGAAAGTTATTTCATGTTCATTCGACGCACCTTTAGCAGAGTTTCAGGAAGAATTGCACGATCCGTTAAGTTATTTCATGAAACGTGTAATATTCTCCGTAAACCAGGAAGTGGTAAACTCAGGATACTATTAACACAGCCCAAGAAATTTTGGAAGATCAAAGTACGACTTCTCTTCGTCGTTTATCACAGCAAATTAATTTATCGGTGGGAACATGCCGCAAGTAACATAACCTCAATACGTGTTACCAACTTTTTAAAAAATAAAAAATCATGGCACACTTGAGGTTTTTTTAATGAACATACTTTATATTTATTTAAAAAAAAAAGTTGACGTTTTGTAATCATATAGAGAGAAAGATTTCAGTTTGTATACCACTTCTATAACTTATTACTTCTTGTATTTCCCACAACCTAATTAATAAATAAATAAATAAAATAATAAAACCTGTTGTAATATTTTACATCAGCGTGTTTCCTGTTAGAAGATACATCTTTGTCGTTTTCATTTTCATTAATCATAGTGTGTTAAGGAAAATGCGCATTTTTTTCCTTCTTCTGAAGTTTCCGCCATAAAATGACCATGGATGAAGCTGTAAACATGCCATCTATGGGCGTCTGATGGTAACTTTACAAACTAAAATTTACAAATACACATTGTACGTGTAGTTTTTATATTAATATACATTGAGATCCAAGTAAATTGTTACTCATTTTTCAAGCAGCGAGAAAAGTAGTATCTAAAAGTTTTTCAACTTTCTATTGTGATTGAGAGAGAGAGAGAGAGAGAGAGAGATACAGGACGATTAAGGGCTTTCTAATGGTCCTTGACTCTTCTTTTCTTAACAGAAGAACGAGAGAAATCGATAGCTGTTTATAAAAATAAAAAGTTGGTTAGTTGGTTTGATGATTGGAAAAAAATGGTGATGTGGCCATCATGTTACTTTCTCCGGTTTGATCGTATCATTTATATTTACGCTTATATGGTTTATTTTCAATTGAAATTATATTTTAAATGTACATCGAGCGGATGAAACTGACGTTTAAAACGTCAAATTTATGAAAGATGGAAAAATCATACTTCAAATTCAAAAACTCAGTTTACTTAAAAACTAAAGGGATTTCGAAAAGAACTTATTCTTTATAAGTTGTTCATTTTAGCATTCTCTACAATTATTATTAACATAAATTTGCTGTAACTATTATCGTTTTATAATTATAAACCAAAAATTCAGAAAAAAGAATAAATTTTTTTCTCGAATAAGAATGATTTTATAAAAAATGTTTTCAAACAAAAGATGTTCATTGATTTGAAAAAATATAAATACAATTGCTATCCACTTGAAACTTCTCAAAATCACTCAATATTAATTCAAGAGTGATTTCGTAGAAAATTCTAATACATTCCGTCGATTGCTTTGGCGATTTTTCGTGTAAATTTATGAAAAATTATAATCATTTTGTTTTTTGGCGCGAAAAAAATATAAAAACAATTGCCATCGACTTGAAACTTTCCAAAACAACTGACAACACATGTGATTCTACATTTCCGTAAAAATTAGAAATGCATTGTTTCTGAATTTTAGAATATTTCAATGCGAACGGAGATAAAATTTAGAAAAAAATTGCAACAAATTCGTCGACGCGAAAAAAATATAAAAACAATTGCCATCGACTTGAAACTTTCCAAAACAACTGACAACACATGTGATTCTACATTTCCGTAAAAATTAGAAATGCATTGTTTCTGAATTTTAGAATATTTCAATGCGAACGGAGATAAAATTTAGAAAAAAATTGCAACAAATTCGTCGACGCGAAAAAAATATAAAAACAATTGCCATCGACTTGAAACTTTCCAAAACAACTGACAACACATGTGATTCTACATTTCCGTAAAAATTAGAAATGCATTGTTTCTAAATTTTCGAATATTTCAATGCGAACGGAGATAAAATTTAGAAAAAAATTGCAATAAATTCGTCGACGCGAAAAAAATATAAAAACAATTGCCATCGACTTGAAACTTTCCAAAACAACTGACAACACATGTGATTCTACATTTCCGTAAAAATTAGAAATGCATTGCTTCTGAATTTTAGAATATTTCGATGTGAACGGAGATAAAATTTAGAAAAAAATTGCAACAAATTCATCGACGCGAAAAAAATATAAAAACAATTGCCATCGACTTGAAACTTTCCAAAACAACTGACAACACATGTGATTCTACATTTCCGTAAAAATTAGAAATGCATTGTTTCTAAATTTTAGAATATTTCAATGTGAACGCAGATAAAATTTAGAAAAAAATTGCAATAAATTCGTCGACGCGATAAAAAATATAAAAACAATTGCCATCGACTTGAAACTTTTCAAAATGTTTCAGAATTCATTAGAAACTGATTCTCTGAAAATTTTTCATTAATCCCATTACTAGGTTTTCGGATTTTTTCATGTTAACAGAAAGTAAATTTTTGAGAAAATATGAGTGTTTTAGCGACACGATAAAAAATATAAGAACAATTGCTGTCGGCTTGAAACTTTTCAAAATGACCCTAAACTCATTCGAGATTATTTTCAATAAAAACTACATACATCCCATTACCGGATTTTGGGATAATTTCATGTTAAGATAATGTGAATTTGTGAAAAACTGTAATAATTTAAGTCTTAATACGTCGCAGAAATTCTAAATTTCATATTATTACTCACTTACAAAGATTTTAAATTCATGGTAGCATTTATCGATCGATTTTTATCGTGTGTGTCTAAACCACAGGTGGTCAAACCCTCCCGAACGGTTTTCGAAAAACGAAACGGAAATTAGAAATTACAGGTGTTACGGGTAATTAATGGTGCCAGTTTGTCGAAAATTCACCTGAAAACTTTCACGGAACCTTCTTGAAATGCAGGTGCACATGAAACACCGTTAGAAAGTCCAACTAGATTTTTGTCAACTTCGTCAACTGGATTCTTATTAGATGCAAATGAAAAAAAAAACAGGTGTACTTATAAATTGAGTGTCATTATTCTCAGATTGAATTTGTTATAAATCATTTGGTACCTTACTCAATAGTTTCTGCGTAGAGATATTTGCAAAAACTTTACAATTATTTTGAATTAAAAACAAAGGTTTGCCATGAAATCATAATGGCCGATATATAAAGTGACAGTTGCTGTCGCGTTGCTATTTACAACCGGCTGTGTAATTTTAAAAATAGGGTTTACAGCCCATGCATAAAAATTGTTTTGAGTTTACCCAAATGATGTTTACGTGTATTATTTTTTTGTGTGTTGGAAAATACCACCGAGATAAATCGTTATCTCGTTGAAATGCTAATTTCTGTCAAATTAAGAATATCGAATCTGTATGCAAATTTACGTCGCTGCATATTTATCATATTTACAAAAACTCGAACAAGAAAATAGAAAAATAACATTTAGTGCTGTTCTCGGTCGGTTATCTTGAAAACCTGTGATGGAGTTTTTTTAAGGATTATTAAGATTATCGTATTTTAAGTAAATTTTAAAAGTTTCAAGTATTTTGCAGCTGTTTTTATATTTTTTTCGCGACAACAAAAAAATGATTATAATTTTTCATAAATTTACGCGAAAAATTGCAAAAGCAATCGACGGAATGTATTGGAATTTTCTACCTAATCACTCTTGAATTAATATTGAGTAATTTTGTGAAGTTTCAAGTGGATGGCAATTGTTTTTATGTTTTTCTCGCGTCGAAGAATTTATTGCAATTTTTTTCTAAATTTTATCTCCGTTCACATTGAAATATTCTAAAATTTAGAAACAATGCATTTCTAATTTATACGGAAATGTAGAATCACAAGTGTTGACAGTTCTTTTGGAAAGTTTCAAGTCGATGGCAATTGTTTTTATATTTTTTTCTCGTCGATGAATTTGTTGCAATTTTTTCTGAATTTTATCTGCGTTTACATTGAAATATTCTAAAATTTGGAAACAATGCATTTCTAATTTTTACGAAAATGTAGAATCACTTGTGTTGACAGTTCTTTTGGAAAGTTTCAAGTCGATGGCAATTGTTTTTATATTTTTTTCGCGTCGATGAATTTGATGCAATTTTTTTCTAAATTTTATCTGCGTTCACATTGAAATATTCTAAAATTTAGAAACAATGCATTTCTAATTTTTACGGAAATGTAGAATCACATGTGTTGACAGTTGTTTTGGAAAGTTTCAAGTCGATGGCAATTGTTTTTATATTTTTTTCGCGTCGATGAATTTGATGCAATTTTTTTCTAAATTTTATCTGCGTTTACATTGAAATATTCTAAAATTTAGAAACAATGCATTTCTAATTTTTACGGAAATGTAGAATCACATGTGTTGACAGTTCTTTTGGAAAGTTTCAAGTCGATGGCAATTGTTTTTATATTTTTTTCGCGTCGATGAATTTGATGCAATTTTTTTCTAAATTTTATCTGCGTTCACATTGAAATATTCTAAAATTTAGAAACAATGCATTTCTAATTTTTACGGAAATGTAGAATCACATGTGTTGTCAGTTGTTTTGGAAAGTTTCAAGTCGATGGCAATTGTTTTTATATTTTTTTCGCGTCGATGAATTTGCTGCAATTTTTTCTAAATTTTATCTGCGTTCACATTGAAATATTCTAAAATTTGGAAACAATGCATTTCTAATTTTTACGGAAATGTAGAATCACATGTGTTGACAGTTGTTTTGGAAAGTTTCAAGTCGATGGCAATTGTTTTTATATTTTTTTCGCGTCGATGAATTTGTTGCAATTTTTTTCTAAATTTTATCTGCGTTCAGATTGAAATATTCTAAAATTTAGAAACAATGCAATTCTAATTTTTACGAGAATGTAGAATCACATGTGTTGACAGTTCTTTTAGAAAGTTTCAAGTCGATGGCAATTGTTTTTATATTTTTTTCGCGTCGATGAATTTGTTGCAATTTTTTTCTAAATTTTATCTGCGTATACATCGAAATATTCTAAAATTTAAAAACAGTGCATTTCTAATCTTTACGAAAATGTAGAATCACATGTGTTGACAGTTCTTTTGGAAAGTTTCAAGTCGATGGCAATTGTTTTTATATTTTTTTCGCGTCGATGAATTTGTTGCAATTTTTTTCTAAATTTTATCTGCGTTCACATTGAAATATTCTAAAATTTAGAAACAATGCATTTCTAATTTTTACGGAAATGTAGAATCACATGTGTTGTCAGTTGTTTTCGAAAGTTTTAAGTCGATGGCAATTGTTTTTATATTTTTTTCGCGTCGATGAATTTGTTGCAATTTTTTTCTAAATTTTATCTGCGTTCACATTGAAATATTCTAAAATTTAGAAACAATGCATTTCTAATTTTTACGGAAATGTAGAATCACATGTGTTGACAGTTCTTTTGGAAAGTTTCAAGTCGATGGCAATTGTTTTTATATTTTTTTCGCGTCGATGAATTTGTTGCAATTTTTTTCTAAATTTTATCTGCGTTCACATTGAAATATTCTAAAATTTAGAAACAATGCATTTCTAATTTTTACGGAAATGTAGAATCACATGTGTTGACAGTTCTTTTGGAAAGTTTCAAGTCGATGGCAATTGTTTTTATATTTTTTTCGCGTCGATGAATTTGTTGCAATTTTTTCTAAATTTTATTTGCGTTCACATTGAAATATTCTAAAATTTAGAAACAATGCATTTCTAATTTTTACGGAAATGTAGAATCACATGTGTTGACAGTTCTTTTGGAAAGTTTCAAGTCGATGGCAATTGTTTTTATATTTTTTTCGCGTCGATGAATTTGTTGCAATTTTTTTCTAAATTTTATCTGCGTTCACATTGAAATATTTTAAAATTTAGAAACAATGCATTTCTAGTTTTTACGGAAATGTAGAATCACATGTGTTGTCAGTTGTTTTGGAAAGTTTCAAGTCGATGGCAATTGTTTTTATATTTTTTTCGCGTCGATGAATTTGATGCAATTTTTTTCTAAATTTTATCTGCGTTCAGATTGAAATATTCTAAAATTTAGAAACAATGCAATTCTAATTTTTACGAAAATGTAGAATCACATGTGTTGACAGTTGTTTTGGAAAGTTTCAAGTCGATGGCAATTGTTTTTATATTTTTTATTGGGTCGCCAAAATTATTCAAATTTTTTACAACTTTAAGTTCTGTTCGGTTGAAATTTTCTCAAAATATAGGGGCGAAGTTTTCGTTATTTTTATAAAAACGTAATTTGGGATGTATTATGAGTAATTTTGTAAAGTTTCAAGTCGATAGCAATTGTTTTTATATTTTTTATTGAGTCACCAAAATGATTAAAATTTTTCACAACTTTGCGTTCTGTTCGGTTGAAATTATCTCAAAATTTAGGAGTAAAGTTTTCGTTATTTTTATAAAAACATAATTTGGGATGTGTTATGAGTAATCTTGAAAAGTTTCAAGTCGATGGCAATTGTTTTTATATTTTTTATTGAGTCGCCAAAATTATTCAAATTTTTCACAACTTTGCGTTCTGTTCGGTTGAAATTATCTCAACATTTGAGAGTGAAGTTTTCGTTATTTTTATAAAAATGTAATTTAGCATGCATTATAAGTAATTTTGAAAAATTTCAAGTCGATAGTAATTGTTTTTATATTTTTTATTGAGTCGCAAAAATTATTCAAATTTTTCACAACTTTACGTTCCGTTCGGTTGAAATTTTCTCAAAATACAGTGGTCAAATTTTCGTTATTTTTATCAAAACACAATTTAGCATGCATTACGAATAATTTTGAAAATTTTCAAGTCGATTACAATTGTTTATATATTTTTAACGAGCCGCCAAAATAACTACAATTTTTCACGTATTTCAATCAATCAATCGATTTATTTATTTCCAAGAAGGACATTTGAAACATTCATGGGTTGATCGGTTTACTTAAAATTAAGGAAATATAAATAAATAAATTTAAATATGAAATTATCGAAGAATCCAGTTAGGAGATGTATGTAACTCATTTTTTTCTTGAATTAAAACAAAATACATATTTTAAGAAAATATAAATGAATCGAAACTCAATCTTGAAATTTAACGAATACAGTAATTATTTATTTCAACTAGTTATTGACCACGCGGTCTGCCAACATCGACGAGTATTGCAAATAATTAGCAGTGTTTCTATCATTCTACATTTTACCTCGAGCAGTTTTTTTTAATCTGCGCCGTTGCTTTACAAGGTGGCCCGAGAAGTTACTCAAAAGATTCGTTTTGTTTTTTTTTCTCTCTCGTTTCGGAACGTGATTAAACTCGTATCACTAGCCCGCGGCGGCGTACCTGTTGTTATCAACTCAGTCTGCAATTCGCCTTCGCGAAGAACGTGTGCGGGTTTTAGTGCGCGTGGTGTTGTGATGCATTTTCGGGGTTTGATTTCAAAATACATTTCGAAATTGCACCCTTTCGAGTGTTGGTGTTTGTGTTTTTTCCACTCCATCAATCCGAGGGAAGGAAAGAATCGCGATCGCACGGGATCTTCTGGGTTTCACCTTAACCGTCGCGTCGGCGTCGCCTCGAAGTGATTTTCCTTTTTGTAAGTTTGAATTTTCTTGCATTTCTTTCACCGGGAGTAGCATCAATTTTGAAATCTTATATCGAATATTTTTTTTTATTTTCGGAAGTAATTTTACATTTTTGAAATTATTTCGAAAATTGTGCAAATAAAATTAAAAAAAAATCGACAACGCAATTTCAGTAGCTTTGCACAAAAAATTGGTTTGATTTTAGCAATCTACAACAAAATTTCTTAATACGTTTTTATAATAATAGTCATAGTCATTTATTACGGATGGCCAGTACAGTACAATAACATGTCACGTTTTCTACCTTTTTGTAGTACAATTATCGAAATCAAAGTATTTTTTCGAAAATTGTGCATTAAAAAAAAATGCAATTCTTTTAGCATCGGACTAAAAATTGGTTAAATTTTAGCATTCTACAACGAAGTTTCTGAAAACATTTTTAAAACATATTACATTTTCTACCTTTTTGTGTCACAATCACCAAAATCGATGTTATGTTGATATCACACAGGAATTTTTGTTTATTTGTATAATTTTTTTAATTTTTTTAATTTTTTTAATTTTTTAAATTTTTTAAATTTTTTAAATTTTTTAAATTTTTTTAATTTTTTAAAATTTATTTTATTTATATTATTTATTTATTTACGGTTACACCTTTTTATACAAAATATAAACAACAACAATTTCTCTTGTATCATTATCAGACGTACAGACGTACAGACAAACGTATTTTAGTCGGAAGATAACGCAAAACAACAACAAACAAAAAAATTGTCAAAATTATTTCATATAGCAAGCACGCAGTATTTCCTATAACCGAAAATGCAAATGCCATTTTAAGTCACTTTCAAAAACAAATACTATGCCGGTGGAAAATAATTTACATTGCTAATGATTAGCCGAATTTGAATAGTTTGAAAGCCTGGTGATGTTACAAAAATAGATAGGATTAATGATATCACCAGAGTTTCTTCACCTTTTCGAAAATAATGCGCTTATCCTAATAAAAAAAATCGTAGATCATCAGGTTAATAAGAATGCATTTATTAACGAAACATTGCCCTTAAAACAAATAAAATAACTAACACTAACATTAACACATTGCACTTATTCTAATAAAAAAAAAATAAAAGCTGCCGAGCATCAAGTATGTTACCGCTTTATTTTTGTTTTTTGGGATTAATTATTTATTTCTGACCCCTCTCCAAGATGTATTGTCATATTTACCTGTAGGAATTATTGTTTTCTGAATTTATTGAATTTAGATAACTGGAAAATTTTTTTCGGTTCCAATTACTCAAAAATCCCTCGATGGATTTTGATAAAACTTCACATTAACGTTAAGAATTGTTTCCTCTTTAAGGCTACATCAAAATCCGAAAACACGTGTTTCTTAGTTTTTGAGTTATTTCAACCTGTTTGGACAATTGCGGTGAGTTCAACTGGAAATTTTCTTTCGCTTCCAATTACTCGAAAATCCCTCGATGGATTTTGATAAAACTTCACATTAACGTTAAGAATTGTTTCCTCTTTAAGACTACATCAAAATCCAAAAACACGTGCTTCTTAGTTTTTGAGTTATTTCAACTTGTTTGGACAATTGCGGTGAGTTCAACTGGAAATTTTCTTTCGCTTCCAATTACTCAAAAATCCCTCGATGGATTTTAATAAAACTTCACATTAACGTTAAGAATTGTTTCCTCTTTAAGGCTACATCAAAATTCAAAAACACGTGTTTCTTAGTTTTTGAGTTATTTCAACCTGTTTGGACAATTGCGTTGAGTTCAACTAGAAATTTTCTTTCGCTTCCAATTACTCAAAAATCCCTCGATGGATTTTGATAAAACTTCACATTAACGTTAAGAATTGTTTCCTCTTTAAGGCTACATCAAAATCCGAAAACACGTGTTTCTTAGTTTTTGAGTTATTTCAACCTGTTTGGACAATTGCGGTGAGTTCAACTAGAAATTTTCTTTCGCTTCCAAATACTCAAAAATCCCTCGATGGATTTTGATAAAACTTCACATTAACGTTAAGAATTGTTTCCTCTTTAAGGCTACATCAAAATCCGAAAACACGTGTTTCTTAGTTTTTGAGTTATTTCAACCTGTTTGGACAATTGCGGTGACTTCAACTGGAAATTTTCTTTCGCTTCCAATTACTCAAAAATCCCTCGATGGATTTTAATAAAACTTCACATTAACGTTAAGAATTGTTTCCTCTTTAAGGCTACATCAAAATTCAAAAACACGTGTTTCTTAGTTTTTGAGTTATTTCAACCTGTTTGGACAATTGCGTTGAGTTCAACTAGAAATTTTCTTTCGCTTCCAATTACTCAAAAATCCCTCGATGGATTTTGATAAAACTTCACATTAACGTTAAGAATTGTTTCCTCTTTAAGGCTACATCAAAATTCAAAAACACGTGTTTCTTAGTTTTTGAGTTATTTCAACCTGTTTGGACAATTGCGGTGACTTCAACTGGAAATTTTCTTTCGCTTCCAATTACTCAAAAATCCCTCGATGGATTTTGATAAAACTTCACATTAACGTTAAGAATTGTTTCTTCTTTAAGGCTACATCAAAATCAAAAAACACGTGTTTCTTAGTTTTTGAGTTATTTCAACCTGTTTGGACAATTGCGGTGACTTCAACTGGAAATTTTCTTTCGCTTCCAATTACTCAAAAATCCCTCGATGGATTTTAATAAAACTTCACATTAACGTTAAGAATTGTTTCCTCTTTAAGGCTACATCAAAATTCAAAAACACGTGTTTCTTAGTTTTTGAGTTATTTCAACCTGTTTGGACAATTGCGTTGAGTTCAACTAGAAATTTTCTTTCGCTTCCAATTACTCAAAAATCCCTCGATGGATTTTGATAAAACTTCACATTAACGTTAAGAATTGTTTCCTCTTTAAGGCTACATCAAAATCCGAAAACACGTGTTTCTTAGTTTTTGAGTTATTTCAACCTGTTTGGACAATTGCGGTGACTTCAACTGGAAATTTTCTTTCGCTTCCAATTACTCAAAAATCCCTCGATGGATTTTGATAAAACTTCACATTAACGTTAAGAATTGTTTCCTCTTTAAGGCTACATCAAAATCCGAAAACACGTGTTTCTTAGTTTTTGAGTTATTTCAACCTGTTTGGACAATTGCGGTGACTTCAACTGGAAATTTTCTTTCGCTTCCAATTACTCAAAAATCCCTCGATGGATTTTGATAAAACTTCACATTAACGTTAAGAATTGTTTCTTCTTTAAGGCTACATCAAAATCCGAAAACAGGTGTTTCTTAGTTTTTGAGTTATTTCAACTTGTTTGGACAATTGCGGTGAGTTCAACTGGAAATTTTCTTTCGCTTCCAATTACTCAAAAATCCCTCGATGGATTTTGATAAAACTTCACATTAACGTTAAGAATTGTTTCTTCTTTAAGGCTACATCAAAATCCGAAAACAGGTGTTTCTTAGTTTTTGAGTTATTTCAACTTGTTTGGACAATTGCGGTGAGTTCAACTGGAAATTTTCTTTCGCTTCCAATTACTCGAAAATCCCTCGGTGGATTTTGATAAAACTTCACATTAACGTTAAGAATTGTTTCCTCTTTAAGGCTACATCAAAATCGAAAAACACGTGTTTCTTAGTTTTTGAGTTATTTCAACTTGTTTGGACAATTGCGTTGAGTTCAACTGGAAATTTTCTTTCGCTTCCAATTACTCAAAAATCCCTCGATGGATTTTGATAAAACTTCACATTAACGTTAAGAATTGTTTCTTCTTTAAGGCTACATCAAAATCAAAAAACACGTGTTTCTTAGTTTTTGAGTTATTTCAACCTGATTGGACTATTGCGGCAATTTCAACAGGAAATTTTCTTTCGGTTTCAATTTCCACTCGACTCGACGCAATTAATTTTCGATGTGCTCTTTAGATTGTGCACGAGACTTTTTTTTGCTGCATTGCTATCCTTCCGGATCGATCGTCTCGAATTCTCTGCAATTAAGCGCCCACCCACCCCAGATATCTCTGTCGGAGGGGAAAGGGGGCGCGATCGATGCACGTGGCATGCAATAATGCGAATGCTAAATGAATAAATATTCAATTACCTGCCCGCCTTAAAAATAGATGCTCACCTGAAATAGTTTTGCTCGACTTACGGCGAACGCCTTCAATTTGCATAAATAAACAGTCCGGCAATCTCGATCGAAAATAATTAAACTCTACTACTACAACCATTCTTTAAAGGTCCGCAATTTGTAAATATTTCAAACGTGTAATCGTTTTTTTTTTTATTCGGAAATTTCGATATTTTTTTCATCGTTCTGCATGTTTATCTAAATATTTATCATTATTATTATTACGAATCAGATGCTTCTGGTTTCAGTTATTATAAATTTTAACGTTCTAAAATCACTACTTATGAATTTGTTTGTGAAATCTGTAAATGCTTTAGTAAACTTTGAAACTTTGCTAAGTTTTGGCTTCAGAAATCTGCGAACGATGTAAATAGTTTTATTTTTTGTCTTTTTTAAAGGATGATTGAAAGAAATTCGGGTTGAGGAAGCGCGAATGATTTTGGCGTATCAAACTAGGGCATTCTGGTACAACCGATTTATTAATTGCGAATAGTTGTTGTTCAGTTTTTCAATATTAACAATTACAAAATTTGATAAACGGCGATAGCGTAGTGATCAACGCGCCCGATTTTATTCTCAAACATCGTTTTCCAATTTTTGGAATTTAATTGCTTTAAATTAGCATTTAAAGGATTGTTAAAGTAATTAGGAATTTTTATTATCACCACGTTTAGTGCTATATTTTTATTTTTTTTTTAGTATTATTCTAATAAATAATTGACCTTTTATTTCCGAATATTTGACGTCGCAATTAGCTAATTGCGAGGGCCGTAAAAACTGTTTGCTTTTCATTTGTCATCCGCTCATCTGTTGTCGGGGCCATTATAATACAATTCATCTGGAGGGTGCGTTAATATGTGACCTTATAATGTAATGCGATTGTAAAGGGCGAGAGAGGGCCCTCGGGGTCGGCGCACACCGCCGGTGTTAAATTCGGGCACGCGCTGAGGGGCGCCGGAGGGACGTTAAAGGGCTAAACAAATAAAGGTGGAAAATGTCTGTAGAAGTTTACAAAATGCCGTTTTAAAAAAAAATATCTGCAATTTTTCAAAATGTAAAAATTTTCACGAGAGTTATAAACTTTTTAAAAAAATTTCTAAATCGATCGATTGAAAGAATCTGAACATAAATATAAAATGCAGGTATGGAATTTAAAAAAAAAATGATTTAAGTTTACAAAATGCCGTTCCCAAAATATAACTTAAATTTTTCAAAATGCAACAATTTTCACGAGAGTTATAAATTTTTTAAAAAAATTTCTAAATCAATCGACTGAAATAAACTGAATATAAATATAAAATGCAGGTATGAAATTTCAAAAAAAAAATATTTAAGTTTACAAAATGCCGTTCCCAAAAAATAACTTAAATTTTTCAAAATGCAACAATTTTCACGAGAGTTATAAACTTTAAAAAAAAATTCTGAATCGATCGACTGAAATAAACTGAAAATAAATATGAAATGCAGGTATGAAATTTCAAAAAAAAATGATTTAAGTTTACAAAATGCCGTTCCCAAAAAATAACTTAAATTTTTCAAAATGCAACAATTTTCACGAGAGTTATAAACTTTTAAAAAAAATTCTGAATCGATCGACTGAAATAAACTGAAAATAAATATGAAATGCAGGTATGAAATTTCAAAAAAAAATGATTTAAGTTTACAAAATGCCGTTCCCAAAAAATAACTTAAATTTTTCAAAATGCAACAATTTTCACGAGAGTTATAAACTTTTTAAAAAATTCCTGAATCGATCGATTGAAATAAACTGAAAATAAATATGAAATGCAGGTATGAAATTAAAAAAAAAATGATTTAAGTTTACAAAATGCCGTTCCCAAAAAATAACTTAAATTTTTCAAAATGCAACAATTTTCACGAGAGTTATAAACTTTTAAAAAAAATTCTGAATCGATCGACTGAAATAAACTGAAAATAAATATGAAATGCAGGTATGAAATTTCAAAAAAAAATGATTTAAGTTTACAAAATGCCGTTCCCAAAAAATAACTTAAATTTTTCAAAATGCAATAATTTTCACGAGAGTTATAAACTTTTTAAAAAAATTTCTAAATCGATCGATTGAAAGAATCTGAACATAAATATAAAATGCAGGTATGGAATTTAAAAAAAAATGATTTAAGTTTACAAAATGCCGTTCCCAAAAAATAACTTAAATTTTTCAAAATGCAACAATTTTCACGAGAGTTATAAACTTTTTAAAAAATTCCTGAATCGATCGATTGAAATAAACTGAAAATAAATATGAAATGCAGGTATGAAATTAAAAAAAAAATGATTTAAGTTTACAAAATGCCGTTCCCAAAAAATAACTTAAATTTTTCAAAATGCAACAATTTTCACGAGAGTTATAAACTTTTAAAAAAAATTCTGAATCGATCGACTGAAATAAACTGAAAATAAATATGAAATGCAGGTATGAAATTTCAAAAAAAAATGATTTAAGTTTACAAAATGCCGTTCCCAAAAAATAACTTAAATTTTTCAAAATGCAACAATTTTCACGAGAGTTATAAACTTTTTAAAAAATTCCTGAATCGATCGATTGAAATAAACTGAAAATAAATATGAAATGCAGGTATGAAATTTCAAAAAAAAATGATTTAAGTTTACAAAATGCCGTTCCCAAAAAATAACTTAAATTTTTCAAAATGCAACAATTTTCACGAGAGTTATAAACTTTTTAAAAAATTCCTGAATCGATCGATTGAAATAAACTGAAAATAAATATGAAATGCAGGTGTGAAATTTAAAAAAAAATGATTTAAGTTTACAAAATAACTTCAATTTTTCAAAATGCAACAATTTTCACGAGAGTTATAAATTTTTTAAAAAATTTCTGAATCGATCGACTGAAATAAACTGAAAATAAATATAAAATGCAGGTATGAAATTTTAAAAAAAATGATTTAAGTTTACAAAATGCCTTTCCCAGAAAATAACTTCAATTTTTCAAAATGCAACAATTTTCACGAGAGTTATAAACTTTAAAAAAAAATTCTGAATCGATCGACTGAAATAAACTGAAAATAAATATAAAATGCAGGTATGACATTTCAAAAAAAATTTATTTAAGTTTACAAAATGCCGTTCCCAAAAAATAACTTAAATTTTTCAAAATGCAACAATTTTCACGAGAGTTATAAACTTTTAAAAAAATTTCTAAATCGATCGATTGAAATAAACTGAAAATAAATATAAAATGCAGGTATGAAATTAAAAAAAAAATGATTTAAGTTTACAAAATGCCGTTCCCAAAAAATAACTTAAATTTTTCAAAATGCAACAATTTTCACGAGAGTTATAAACTTTTAAAAAAAATTCTGAATCGATCGACTGAAATAAACTGAAAATAAATATGAAATGCAGGTATGAAATTTCAAAAAAAAATGATTTAAGTTTACAAAATGCCGTTCCCAAAAAATAACTTAAATTTTTCAAAATGCAATAATTTTCACGAGAGTTATAAACTTTTTAAAAAAATTTCTAAATCGATCGATTGAAAGAATCTGAACATAAATATAAAATGCAGGTATGGAATTTAAAAAAAAATGATTTAAGTTTACAAAATGCCGTTCCCAGAAAATAACTTAAATTTTTCAAAATGCAACAATTTTCACGAGAGTTATAAACTTTTAAAAAAAATTCTGAATCGATCGACTGAAATAAACTGAAAATAAATATGAAATGCAGGTATGAAATTTAAAAAAAGAAATGATTTAAGTTTACAAAATGCCGTTCCCAAAAAATAACTTCAATTTTTCAAAATGCAACAATTTTCACGAGAGTTGTAAACTTTTAAAAAAAATTCTGAATCGATCGACTGAAATAAACTGAAAATAAATATAAAATGCAGGTATGAAATTTAAAAAAAAAATTATTTAAGTTTACAAAATGCCGTTCCCAAAAAATAACTTAAATTTTTCAAAATGTAACAATTTTCACGAGAGTTGTAAACTTTTAAAAAAATTCTGAATCGATCGACTGAAATAAACTGAAAATAAATATAAAATGCAGGTATGGAATTAAAAAAAAAATGATTTAGCTTTACAAAATGCTGTTCCCAGAAAATAACTTAAATTTTTCAAAATGCAACAATTTTCACAGGAGTTATAAACTTTTAAAAAAATTTCTAAATCGATCGACTGAAATAAACTGAAAATAAATATAAAACGCAGTCATGAAATTTCAGAAAAAAAATGATTTAAGTTTACAAAACACCGTTCCCCAAAAATAACAGAAATTTTTCAAAATGCAACAATTTTCACGTTGTAAACTTTTTAAAAAAATTTCTAAATCGATCGATTGAAAGAATCTGAACATAAATATAAAATGCAAGTATGGAATTTCAAAAAATATGATTTAAGTTTACAAAAAATAACTTAAATTTTTCAAAATGCAACAATTTTCACGAGAGTTATAAACTTTGAAAAAAAAAATTCTAAATCGATCGACTGAAAGACACTGAAAAGTAATATAAAATGCAAGTATAAAACTTTGAAAAATTTAAGTTAAAAAAAAATTATCATGATTTTTCAAAATGTATTTTTTTTCGGTGTTATAATTTTTTGAAAAAACAGATGAACTGAAAATAAATAACCAATGTTAAAATATTCTTCTAGTTTCCACGTATTCGATATATTTATTTTTCGGGGACACAGGGCATTCAATGTATTGTTAGACCAAAAAAATAAAAAATAAATTATAACTTTTTTTTCAAATTAATAAACATTGTTTGGTTTAAAATAATGTCTGGAATTAAATCATTTTGAAAGTGAGTTGTAAATTTTCGAATTTTTGGCTTAACAATAACAATATTAAAAAAAAGAAAATTGTAAAAATGTTTAAATCAAATTTTTCGTTTCAAAATGCTTTTTTTTATTCTTTCCTTTGCAAATAAATAATTGATCTTTTTTTTCCATCTCAACAATGTCTCATCTCACATGCTGTGTGTGTTTGCTTTTGAAATAAAATTTTGAATTTTTACTTTCTCCGTTACGAAGTACGAAAAAGTATTGTGATCGTGATTTTTTTTCAAAATTTTTTTTACGGAAATATCTGTTTTGGGGTTCCTATCATTTCTACAATTTCTGGAAAAAAAAAATTCTGTGTGTGTGTGTCTGTCTGCGCGCTGTTTCTCAAAAACTTATAGAGCAATTGATGTGAAACTTTGAACATCCGTCTTATTTGATAACCTGAAGAAGTGAAAAGCTTTTGGTAAAATTTCGTACAACGGAAGTGGGCGTTTACCTTAACTGCTTTTTTGTTTTTTGTCAATATTTTCTTAAATATGAAAAATATCACAAAAACATTTAAACAAACATTGAAGACAACAAGGAAATGAACATCTTTTGCTTGAAAACATTTTTAATAAAATCTTTTTTTTTTGAGAAAAAAATGTATTATTATTTTTTTTTAATTTTTGGTTTATAATTATAAAACGATAAAAGTTACAGCAAATTTATGTTAATAATAATTGTAGAGAAGGCTAAAATGAACAACTTATAAAGAATAAGTTTTTTTCAAAATCTCTTTAATTTTTGAGTAAACTGAGTTTTTGAATTTGAAGTATAATTTTTCCATGTTTCATAATTTTGACGTTTTAAACGTCAGTTTCATCCGAGTTTACACAACCCTCGATGTACATTTAAAATATGATTTAAATTAAAAATAAACCATGAAAGCGTAAATATCAAGTCGGAGACTTTTTTTTTTTGGTTTAATAATATTAAAAAAAGAAAATTGTAAAAATGTTTAGATCAAATTTTCCATTTCAAAATGATTTGTTTCTAGTTCTTTCAATTGCAAATAAATAACTGTACTTTAAACGTTAAAATATTTCCATATTTCAATTGTGTGTTTGTTTCTGAATTGAGTTATGTAACATTTTGATCTCTGGCATCTATCATTTTGTTGTGGCATGTTTGCGATGTCGTCGTCGTCGTCGTCGTCGAGGAGATTATGTAAATCTTTATTTTTTTTTTCTGCGAAATCTGTGGAAAACTCGCGATCATTGTTTTGTGCGAATTGTACGTTTCGCCTTGTTTCATGGCCGCCGGAAAAATTACGCGCGACAAAAGTGCGATTTCCCAGTATCAGTGGGTAATTTGCGAAAAAAAAACAACATTTTCCCGGTGGAAAAACTCGAAAATCGTTAATTAATAATAATAATAATAATATTTATTTACGGCTAACGCCATTTGTACAATAAGCTACAAAAAAAGATTGACGACATTCGGTCAATTTACAAACCTAATTGCCAATTTAAGGTTGTAATCAAATCCAAAATTGGCTGTGGTAGAAAAAAAAACAGTTCGTTTATTTTTTACACAAATTTGGAAAAACTCGAAAATTTTTTGCCCATTCAAAGTTGTAATCTAAACCGAAGTTGGTTGTGGTAGAAAAAAATAATACTTTCCAAGTTTAAAAATAATTAAATAAACGGTTGTGCTTTCGAAATTTGTTTGTGGTTTTCACAATTATTACGGATCGTTAATTTTCAATACGTGAGAAATATCTAAAAAATATTTTTCCTAGAGATGCAATTATACGAAATTGTACAACAATTGAAAAAGGACTATTCGTTCGAAATTTCAAGGGTTTTTGAAAAAATTATAATTATCTTAAAAAGTGTTGCTATTGGTAGAAAAAAAAATCCAATTGTCTCAAAATAATTAAAAACTTAACGGAAACAAATTTTCTCGTTTCTTCAGCAGCTGTAAGTGCGACGATTATTATTATCTAAGAGCAATGCTCAAGCTCATCTGCGTTCCTTTTAAAGAATATGCTGTGCTGGTGAGATAAAAAGAGATCGAAATAGATCTGCAAATGTCCTTGATAAGGAAACAATAACCAATTTTTTTTTTAGAATTAATTCTTATTGTATTTTCCCTGTAATTAGATGTTAAAATATGTTGGGAAATAAAGTATTATTATTATTATAACACGTCTTCATCGACTCTAAATCAGGTTTTCACATATTTCGAACAACAGAGGACGTTAAATATTGAGTAAACCCACATTAAGGATCCAATTAAGGCGGCGACCGCCGTTGTGGAAAAACATAAAAAAAAAAAAATTGGAGAAATCGGCGTTGCCCGTTTGCGCAATTTATCGACAATTAAGGCAACAATGGTCGCTTTCGATTTCATCTAGGCGGCGGGATCGTAACGAACCTAATTATGAGGCTATTTGGTAAAAAAAAAAAAAAAACATAAATATATGAAGAACGGTCGCCGGTGAGGAAGATGGCGGGCAATCAGAGCGCGAAACCGGCCACAACATGCATAAGTAACGCGCGCCGCCAACTTAAATAATTGAGCGCCGGGCAATTTTCAGGGGTGTGGTGGGGAGGAGGGGGGGTAGGGAGAGACGGTGAATTGTGCATTTTTCTTCGGGACACGAAATGCCCGAGTTTCGTGCATTAATTATCCACGGTGGGCGATTTTTTTCCCACGGAGAAGCGATCGATTATCGTGAATTTTTCATTCGCTTACGGGCCTGAAGAATGCGTATGAGGGAATGTACTCTCAGTTTATTGCGGCTTGTTTTTCGAGAGGGATTGAGACACTTATGCAAATGGCCTCAACAGGTCTTTCAGCCTATTTTTTTTTTCGATTTTTAAAGCTGGCAATAATTAATTGCTGGGAATTTATTCAAACAATACGACTTCATTGGTCGATTAAACGCTTTACCGCCATCTGTCGGTCTCTAGCGTCAACAACCACCGCTGTTGTGTGTGCATTTGTACAGGGGCGAATCTACACGGTCTACTTTGTTAGATTCAAAAAAAACTTTTTTTTTTATTTTGCTTTTTTGGAACCTGTAGATGTATAGAATATTGTGTCCAAACGGCAAGTTGATATTTCAAATGGAAATGCTTATAAACGCGCCACGTGCAAAGCAGCACCGCGTGGCGGTAATTTTCAAACGCGTTTTTCTCAAAACAGTGTTTTTTACTTTCTCCGTTACGAAGCACGAGAAAGTATTGTGATAGTGATTTTTTTTCAAATTTTTTTTTACGGAAATATCCGTTTTGGGGTCCCTAGATACCATTTCAATAATTTCTGGAATTTTTTTGTGTCTGTGTGTGTGCGTGTGTCTGTGTGTGTATTTTTGTAAATGTATTGTCTGAATAAAGATCTAAATGTAATCATCCACATTTCAATTCCAAGCTTTCCTTTCAAGATTTTGAAGTGCAATTACGGATTTGCTTTTGTTGTGTAAAAAAAAATGTAAATTTCTTCATCTCGCGAACACGTTTCTATTTATTTTGTCAACGGCAGCGACAATATGACGGATCAATCCACGTCTTGGAAAATAAACAATCGGCGGAGAAATTTTCAGGTGCACGCTCTGCTGCCGTGGCGACGTCGAACAATTGAATAAGTTTGCAAATATATTAAATCGAGTCGACTTGCTTTAATAATAATGATGGGAGTTTCTCTTCTCCTCGGACAAGTTTCAAAACGCCGACACGCACGCGTTCGGGTCCTGCTCGAAATAATAAACTCTGTACAGCAGTGACGGTTCGCGGGTTTTTTTCTGGTACGGCCGAGAAACAAGAGGTGGTAATACAGATAGGTAGGGTCGGCTGGCTGAGTGACTGCACCTATCTGTGTTCCTCGGCCGTACCAGAAAAAACCCCGCGAACCGTCACCGCTATACAGGGTCCTGCATCTCACCTCCCGCCCTCTATAGCTCAGTTACTAATTAAGTTAGGATTTCGATATTTTGTAGAATATATTTGTATCCTGTGATGCGTTTCAGGAAAATATTTTTGATTATACAGGGTGTCCCAAAAAAACGTGACGTCATGATGATATATTTTTTTAAATTACAAGCTATGTATTTTATTATTATTTATTTTCACAATCACAATACTTTCTCGTACTTCGTAATGGAGAAAATAAAAAAAAAATTATAAATGGTTGAAATGGCATCTAGGGACCCCAAAACGGATATTTCCGTAAAAAAAAAATTTGAAAAAATTTTCACGATCACAATACTTTTTCGTACTTCGTAATGGAGAAAGTAAAAAATGATGATGTGGCCATCATGTTACTTTCTCCGACTTGATGGTAGTCATTCATATTTACGTTTTCATGGTTTATTTTCAATTGAAATCATATTTTAAATGTTAATCGAGGGGATGAAACTGACGTTTAAATCGTCAAAATTATGAAAGATGGAAAAATTATACTTCAAATTCAAAAACTCGGTTTACTCAAAAACTAAAGGGATTTAGAAAAAAACTCATTCTTTATAAGTTGTTTATTTTGGCATTCTCTGCAATTATTATTAACATAAATTTGCTGTAACTATTATCGTTTTATAATTATAAACTAAAAATTAAAAAAAATAAATACATTTTTTTCTCGAATAAAAATGATTTTATGAAAAATGTTTTCAAGCAAACGATGTTCATTTCTTTGTTGTCTTCAAAGTTTGTTTAAATGTTTTTGTGATATTTTTCCTATTTAAGAAAATATTGGCAAAAAACAAAAAACAGTTAAGGTAAACACCCACTTCCGGTGTACGAAATTTCACCAAAAGCTTTTCAGTTCTTCAGATTATCAAATAAGACTTATGTTTAAAGTTTCATATCAATTACTCTATTGGTTTTTGAGATACAGCGCACACAGACAGACACAAACACACAGACACACACACAGACACAGACATAAAAATATTTTTTCCAGAAATTGTTGAAATGGCATCTGGGGAACCCAAAACGGATATTTCCGTAAAAAAAATTTTTTGAAAAAAAAATCACGATCACAATACTTTCTCGTACTTCGTAATGGAGAAAGTAAAAATGGTGATGTGGCCATCATGTTACTTTCTCCGACCAGATGGTATCATTTATATTTACGCTTTCATCGTTTATTTTTAATTTAAATCATATTTTAAATGTACATCGAGCGTTTTGTAGACTCGGATGCAACTGACGTTTGAAACGTCAAAATTATGAGAGATGGAAAGATGGAAAAATTCAAAAACTCAGTATAGTCAAAAAAACGTATTGTTTATAAGTTGTTAATTTTGGCATTCTCTACACTTACATAAATTTGCTGTAACTATTATCGTTTCATAATTATAAAAAAATTGAAGTCTTGAAAAAGACTTCTAAAAATAGTCCTAATTAAAAAGTCCCAAAAAAATCTAATAAAAGTCCTGAACAAGAAAGTCTTGAAAAAGATTTCTAAAAATAATCCTAATTAAAAAGTTAAATAAAACACACTTTTACTTAGTTAATATCACACTGTTTATTTTATTAGTGACTGCAGTTTCGATCAAACAATGATCATTATCAAACTATAAGTCACTTATAGTTTGATAATGATCATTGTTTGATCGAAACTGCAGTCACTAATAAAATAAACAGTGTGATATTAACTAAGTAAAAGTGTGTTTTATTTAATTAAAAATGTATCACGAAGTAAGTGCCGCCAACCTCAATCAGCTAATTAAAAAGTCCTAAAACCCTTAATAAAAGTACTGAACACGAAAGTATTGAAAAAAGTCCCGATAAAAAAGTCCTGATAAAAAGTCCTCACAAAGAGTCCTGAGAAAAAAATGTCTTCTAAAACATTTTCTTCAAAATGACCAGAAATAAAGTCCTGAAAAAAGAGTTCTGTCTGAAAACAAGTCCTGGAGAAACAGTTTTGAGAGTAAAGTCTTGAAAAAAGAGTCCTGTTAAAAATTTGTGAAAAAATTAAGTCTTTATATAAAGCACCAGAAAATTCAGAAAAGAATCCTGAAAAGAAGTCCTGAGGTTCTTAAGAAATTCTCGAACAAGTCCCAGTGTTGAAAATAAAGTCTTGAAAAAAGAATCCTGATAAAAGCCGCGAAGAAAAGTCCTGAAAAAAGTCTTCATACAAAATACCATAAATAAATTTCCGAAAAAAAGCCCAAAAAATCATGAAAGAAAGCTAAAATAAGTCCTGGAGAAAGTTCAGAAAAAGAGTCCTGACGAAATATCATAAGAAAATTGCCCTAAAAATAACATGTTTAGAAAACAAACAAACAAATTTCTGGAAAAAAATAGTAGTAAAAAGTCCTTAAAAAGATCTGAAGAAATTATCCTGAAGTGACTTGAAAAAAAAAATCCTGCAAAATGGCCTAAAATAAGTTCTTAACAAAATTCCATAAATATAAAGTTTTGAAAATTAAAAGGAGAATTCTAAAAAATGTCATGAAGAAAATTCTGAAAATTTTTTCTGAAAAAATCGCGAAATATCAACAAAATTGTCTTAAAAAATTGACCTGAAAATAACATCTTTAAAAAAATAAACAAAAATTTATTTGGAAAAAAATCATTGTAAAAAATCTTTTAAATGGTCCTTAAAAAGATCTAAAGAAATTGCCCTGAAAAAGAAATTCCAGTCTTGAAAAAAGTCCCGCAAAAAGGCCTAAAATAAGTCCTTAACAAAATTCCTGAAATAAAAAGGTTTAAAATTGTCTTGAAAAAAAAATGCTAAAAATATCTGTCCTTAAAAAGGTCCAAAAAAGGTCATGAAAAGTAAAAATTCTAAAAAATTTCATGAAGAAAATTCCGAAAAAAACCCGAATTTTCATAAAAAAATTGTCCTTGAAAAATTGCCCTGAAAATAACATTTCTAAAAAAAACCATTGTGAAAAGCCCTTAAAATAGTCCTTGAAAAGATCTGAAGAAATTGTCCTAAAAAAGAGACTCCAAAGAGTCTTGAAAAAATGTCATGCAAAAAGGCCTAAAATAAGTCCTTAATAAAATTTCTCAAATAAAAAGTTTTTGAAATAAAGCTAAAAATATCTGAAAAAGTCCTTAAAAAGGTCCAAAAAAAGTCATGAAAAGAGAAATTCTAAAAAATTCCAAGAAGAAAATTCTGAAATTTTTTTTCTGAAAAAAATCCGGAAAAGAAGTCCTCAACGAAAAGTCCCAAAAACAGATTTTGAAAAGAAATGCTGAAAATAAAGGTAATAAATAACGTTCCGAAAAAAAACAGTTTTTGAAAAGAAATGCTGAAAATAAAGGTAATAAATAACGTTCCGAAAAAAACAGTTTTTGAAAAGGAATGCTGAAAATAAAGGTCCTGAAAGAAAAAAGTTTTGAAGTTCTGAAAAAGAATCCTCGAAGAAAGGTCTTTTAAAAATGCCCTTAAAGAGTTCTGAAAACATTGTCCTGAAGTACCAAAAAGGCTAAAAGAACAAAAACGTGTTAAGGTAAATATTCGGAAATACGAAATTTTACCAAAAGCTTTTTAGTTCTTCAAATTCTCAAACACTTATGTTCAAAGTTTCATATCAATTCGTTTTTGAGATACAGCGTGCGTGCACAGACTGTTATGTAGAGAAAAGATGGTGATGTGGCCATCATGTTACTTTCTTCGACTTTATGGTATCATAGCCATTTATATTTACGTTTTCATTGTTTATTTTCAACTGAAATCATATTTTTAATATACATCGAGCGTTGTGTAAACTCGGATGAAACTGACGTTTAAAACGTCAAAATTATGAAAAATGAAAAAAGTATACTTCAAATTCAAAAACTCGGTTTACTCAAAAACTAAAGGGATTTCGAAAAAAACTCATTCCTTATAAGTTGTTCATTTTAGCATTCTCTACAATTATTATTAACATAAATTTGCTGTAACTATTATCGTTTTATAATTATAAACTAAAAATTAAAAAAAAATAATAATTTTTTTCTCGAATAAAAATGATTTTATGAAAAATGTTTTCAAGCAAAAAATGTTCATTTCTTTGTTGTCTTTAAAGTTTGTTGAATGTTTTTGTGATATTTTTCATATTTAAGAAAATATTGGCAAAAAACAAAAAACAGTTAAGGTGAACAACCACTTCCGGTGTACGAAATTTTACCAAAAGCTTTTCAGTTCTTCGGATTATCAAATAAGACGGATGTTCAAAATTTCATATTAATTGCTCTATTAGTTTTTGAGATACAAAAATATTTTTTCCAGAAATTGTTGAAATGGCATCTAAGGATCCCAAAACGGATATTTCCGTAAAAAAAATTTTTGAAAAAAAAAATCACGATCACAATACTTTCTCGTACTTCGTAACGGAGAAAGTAAAAAGGATATTACTTTTAGATACATCAATAAATTGTGAACTCTATCAGAACTCTACATACACGCTCGTCACTCCCTCTTTTATCGGTATCCGTAGTTATGGAAAAATTCGTTTGCAAATCATGACTTGCTCTTCCAAATACTTTTGTAATTGTTTCAAATAATTAGCGAGTAACCATGGCGACGTTCATTTAGCACATTAATAATCACCATATTCCCACCCCCGTAAACGCTGAAATCCCGAGATAATTTAATTATTCAGCGAACAGCAGTGGCGCGCGCGATGAAAACAGATAACGGGGGTGGTCGAACGTGTCCGCCCCCTTCGCCGCCCCGCGGCGGCGTCTGTGTGTACTGGCCGGTCGCCCAGGCAACCGACGTGGATCTCGTGGGGTTTTTTTGGGGGGCCGCCGACGCGAAAGTGCCACCTTGCACGTGCGCGCCGTGGGAGGCGCCCGCGATTGTTATTAAACAGAAAAAAAAATATATGGTCATATCTTGGGCAATTTGAGTCTCCTCATTGTTGTCGTCGTCGTCGACAAGGCGAACACGCATCTGCACTTTATTTAATTGCACTTAAATAGCGAGATTTGCTCTGCCGGACAGATATGTTTGTCATGCCGGTTATTTATTGTACGCAAATAGCACTAATCAGCTCTAATCGTGGTGTAATTGAGCTTTAATGGTTCTTCTAAGGAGGTTCAAGATTGGAACTTTTGGTCAAGCGTTTATTTTGGCCTGAGAAGACCAATCAACTTTTGGTCAAGCGTTTATGGGTGTGTGTGCTACTAATTTTATTATTTTGATCTGAAAAGATATAATCTGATAAAGGCATAAACTCTGTGCAGATCTGTAAAAGAATTTGCGCTGCTCTGCTTATCGTCACAATGGGTTACCAAAAGTAACATCAAAAAGATGGTACAGTCGCTTTCGTTCTGGCAATTTCGATATCGAAGATGCACATAAAAAGTTGATGAAATTATAGCAAAAGTTAAGCATGCAAGTAGCCATGGCATCGCCAAGGAACTAAACACCTCTGAACCATTTGGAATAAGCTGGCTACCACAAGAAGCTCGATGCTGGGTGATGTGGCCATCATGTTACTTTCTCCGACTTGATGGTATCATTTATATTCACGTATCATGGTTTATTTTAATTATACATCGAGCGTTGTATAAACTCGGATGAAACTGACGTTTAAAACGTCAAAATTATGAAAGATGGAAAAATTATACTTCAAATTAAAAAACTCAGGTTACTCAAAAACTAAACGGATTTAGAAAAAAACTTATTCTTTATAAGCTGTTCATTTTAGCATTCTCTACAATTATTATTAACATAAATTTGCTCTAACTATTATCGTTTCATAATTATAAGCAAAAAATTTTGTTTTGATACAACGAGCACACACGCAGTTAAAAAGAATTGTCTCAATTTTTCGACGACCGAAATATTATGGCATCCTTACCTCGTACACATTTAACTGCGCCAGGTCTTAAAATAATGATTTTCATATGCAAGAATTGCTGTGTGCAAACGGTAATTAAAGCGACCTTCGAAAGAGTTTTCTCTTTTCTGTTAAAATCGACAATTAATAATACACCGCCCGACTCTCTATCCACATGGCCGATTCTTGAACTTAATTTCAAAATTTCATCAATGTTTAAAACTGGTTTTAATGAATTATCTGTTGCGACATGGGCGAATGTCCTACTCATAGAATTATCTGTATAAAAAAAAAATTGTGCCATTTCCAACGATTGTTTTCTTCATCAACATGAAATTATAATCGATATATGATGATAATAATAATAATAACACAAGAAAATTGTAAATATATTGTTTTTCTATGGATTTTGAGTTTTTCGAAACAAATTCCGCGTTTGATTAATTTTTTACAATTTTTCAAATCGTTGAAAGTAATTTTCGTTTTCGCAGTTTTAAGTTTCGAGTGTTGGTACTTTCTTTCCGCCCAAAATATTACAACTATTTTAATAGTAAATCGTAAATACATTGTTTTTCTGTGCATTTTGAGTTTTTTTAAACAAATTCCTCGGTTGATTAATTTTTTACAATTTTTCACATCGTTGAAAGTAATTTTCGTTTTCCCACTTTTAAGTTTCGAGTGTTGGTACTTTCTTTCCGCCCAAAATATGACAACTATTTTAATGGAAAATCATAAATACATTATTTTTCTGTGTATTTTGAGTTTTTCAAAACAAATTCCGCGTTTGATTAATTTTTTACAATTTTTCAAATCGCTGAAAGTAATTTTCGTTTTCGCAGTTTTAAGTTTCGAGTGTTGGTACTTTCTTTCCGCTCAAAATATGTCAACTATTTTAATGGAAAATCATAAATACATTATTTTTCTGTGCATTTTGAGTTTTTCAAAACAAATTCCGCGTTTGATTAATTTTTTACAATTTTTCAAATCGTTGAAAGTAATTTTCGTTTTCGCGGTTTTAAGTTTCGAGTGTTGGTACTTTGTTTCCGCCCAAAATATTACAACTATTTTAATGGAAAATCGTAAATCCATTGCTTTTCTGTGCATTTTGAGTTTTTCAAAACAACTTCCGCGTTTGATTAATTTTTTTCAATTTTTCAAATCGCTGAAAGTAATTTTCGTCTTCGCAGTTTTAAGTTTCGAGTGTTGGTACTTTGTTTCCACCCAAAATATTACAACTATTTTAATGGAAAATCGTAAATACATTATTTTTCTGTGCATTTTGAGTTTTTCGAAACAAATTCCGCGTTTGATTAATTTTTTACAATTTTTCAAATCGTTGAAAGTAATTTTCGTTTTCGCAGTTTTAAGTTTCGAGTGTTGGTACTTTGTTTCCACCCAAAATATGACAACTATTTTAATGGAAAATCATAAATACATTATTTTTCTGTGCATTTTGAGTTTTTCCAAACAAATTCCGCGTTTGATTAATTTTTTACAATTTTTCAAATCGTTGAAAGTAATTTTTCGTTTTTGCAGTTTTAAGTTTCGAGTGTTGGTACTTTGTTTCCGCCCAAAATATTACAACTATTTTAATGTAAAATCGTAAATATATTGTTTTTCTGTGCATTTTGAGTTTTTCAAAACAAATTCCGCGTTTGATTAATTTTTTACAATTTTTCAAATCGTTGAAAGTAATTTATTTTCGTTTTCCCACTTTTAAGTTTCGAATGTTGGTACTTTATTTCCGCCCAAAATATTACAACTATTTTAATGGAAAATCGTAAATACATTGTTTTTCTATGCATTTTGAGTTTTTCAAAACAAATTCCGCGTTTGATTAATTTTTTACAATTTTTCAAATCGTTGAAAGTAATTTTCGTTTTCCCACTTTTAAGTTTCGAGTGTTGGTACTTTGTTTCCACCCAAAATATTACAACTATTTTAATGGAAAATCGTAAATACATTATTTTTCTGTGCATTTTGAGTTTTTCGAAACAAATTCCGCGTTTGATTAATTTTTTACAATTTTTCAAATCGTTGAAAGTAATTTTCGTTTTCCCACTTTTAAGTTTCGAGTGTTGGTACTTTGTTTCCACCCAAAATATTACAACTATTTTAATGGAAAATCGTAAATACATTATTTTTCTGTGTATTTTGAGTTTTTTAAAACAAATTCCGCGCTTGATTAATTTTTTACAATTTTTCAAATCGTTGAAAGTAATTCTCATTTTCCCACTTTTAAGTTTCGAGTGTTGGTACTTTGTTTCCGCCCAAAATATTACAACTATTTTAATGGAAAATCGTAAATACATTGTTTTTCTGTGCATTTTGAATTTTTCAAAACAAATTCCGCGTTTGATTAATTTTTAACAATTTTTCAAATCGCTGAAAGTAATTTTCGTTTTCCCCCTTTTAAGTTTCGAGTGTTGGTACTTTGTTTCCGCCCAAAATATTACAACTATTTTAATGGAAAATCGTAAATACATTATTTTTCCGTGCATTTTGAGTTTTTCCAAACAAATTCCGCGTTTGATTAATTTTTTACGATTTTTCAAATCGTTGAAAGTAATTTTTATTTTCGCAGTATTAAGTTTCGAGTGTTGGTACTTTATTTCCACCCAAAGTACGACAACTATTTTAATGGAAAATCGTAAATACATTGTTTTTTTGTGCATTTTGAGTTTTTCGAAACAAATTCCGCGTTTGATTAATTTTTTACAATTTTTCAAATCGTTGAAAGTAATTTTCGTTTTCCCACTTTTAAGTTTCGAGTGTTGGTACTTTCTTTCCACCCAAAATATGACAACTATTTTAATGGAAAATCGTAAATGCATTGTTTTTCTGTGCATTTTGAGTTTTTCAAAACAAATTCCGCGTTTGATTAATTTTTTACAATTTTTCAAATCGTTGAAAGTAATTTTCGTTTTCCCACTTTTAAGTTTCGAGTGTTGGTACTTTGTTTCCGCCCAAAATATTACAACTATTTTAATGGAAAATCGTAAATACATTGTTTTCCTGTGCATTTTGAGTTTTTCAAAACAAATTCCGCGTTTGATTAATTTTTTACAATTTTTCAAATCGTTGAAAGTAATTTTTCGTTTTCCCACTTGGTACTTTCTTTCCGCCCAAAATATGATAACTATTTTAATGGAAAATCGTAAATACATTGTTTTTCTGTGCATTTTGGGTTTTTCAAAACAAATTCCGCGTTTGATTAATTTTTTACAATTTTTCAAATCGATAAAAGTAATTTTCGTTTTCGCAGTTTTAAGTTTCGAGTGTTGGTACTTTGTTTCCACCCAAAATATGACAACTATTTTAAGGGAAAATCATAAATACATTATTTTTCTGTGCATTTTGAGTTTTTCCAAACAAATTCCGCGCTTGATTAATTTTTTACAATTTTTCAAATCGTTGAAAGTAATTTTCGTTTTCCCACTTTTAAGTTTCGAGTGTTGGTACTTTGTTTCCACCCAAAATATTACAATTATTTTAATGGAAAATCGTGAATACATTATTTTTCTGTGCATTTTGAGTTTTTTAAAACAAATTCCGCGTTTGATTCATGTTTTACAATTTTTCAAATCATTTTTTAATATTCAAAAATTACGAAACCAACTGCAGTGCCTCATTTTAACAATCCTGAACTATGTATAAGGGTTCGAATACTTCAGATCGTTGTCATGGTGAAGGTAAATAAAACTTTGCAAGTGGATAAACGTTTTATCCTTTTATCGATAGATGCTACAAACGTACAACACGTTCTCAAAAAAACTTTTGTTTTCTTCTGTAAAAGGCATCTCGGTTAATTGTGTATAAGTTGTGCCAAATTTAAAACACAAATACATTCTGAATTTAAAAAAGAATTTAAAGAAGATAAAACCACTGCACGTTTTGCTTTTTTTTTATTGAAGGGCATTTATAAATTATGTCATTCTACATTAATCACGAATAAAAATCTTATTCCTTCTAAATTAGAAAATAAGAAAATTTAAGTAATTATAATTACTAATGATAGATGTCACAATAAACCCAAGAAGCAGATACACACACACACACACACAACACACACCATCCTGTCTCTAATATTCTTCCGACTGTATCGAATTCTGCGAGCCGCCGACAGCATTTCTAAGCAGAAACTTTAGCGCACGTTCATTAATAAAATAATCAGGACGTTACGAGAAATCATCGTTCGCGGAGATTAGAACATATCTTTCGCGCTTTAATTGGCGGTTTTTATTTTTTCATATTTATTTTTTTTTTTTTTGGTGTTTAAGCACGGGCCGAGTCGGGACGGGCCTTCACAATAATAACAGTTTTGACGCGGACGTGGAAGAAATTAACGAGCTCTATATCTCGCCAGATCCTGAATTAATTATACCGCATGATGGCAAAAAAAAAAAAATAAGAATGATCTAAAAATTATTCGGTTGTTACAGGTGTAAATGAATCTCGGATGTTTAATAGCATCGCTTAATTGCTTACATTATGAGGTCGGTGTCGTTCGAAATGGTTTGAATTTTAAATGTGTGCTAAATAATATAAACTACTAATAATTAGTATATTTTTTGTTTTTTTTTTGTTCTTTTATTTGTTTTTTGGTATATAGTATATTTAAATGATGTGAAAGAGAAATGCGTGCAAGCTGAGTTTAAGATGGCCAAACTTCAAGTGCCCATCGCGTGCCGTCGTCGTCGCACGCACGAGATGAGCCAGAATTTATTTGGCACCAACTGCACGTTCAGAGAGCGTCTTCTCACAACCGCGCGCCTCCCCGCGGTGGCCTATATCTCAACGTGCCAGAAATAAGTTGGCACCGTTAACAACGCTTTGGGGAATAAACGTGTAGCGATTTTTCCCTGCTCATTAAAATTTCACAAGCAATGTTCCAACATTTAAAATGATGAATCGGTGATTTTAAAAATCCTTTCTGACCTTGAAATTAGAGACAGTGCCATAGCTCTACCCCTGTACTCACCGATAGACAAGACCAATTCACCTGCCCATATTTACGTTTACTCAAAATTTATTCTACTTGAGATTCTAAAATTGACTGTTTTCTCAAGTGATAAACAAATACAAAAAAGTTCCATCCCAAGAAATCTTAAAATTTTGTAATCAAATCTTCTCAAATTCCGACTCTGCAGTAAAATCAGGAATGCTGTCAGCTTGATGGTATTGAGTTGGCAAGAAATGCCAATAATTTGTTAATGGTCGTATGCCGCAGCTAAGAAATTACTTGGCTCTCCGAAATTCCTGCGGCCAAATTTTCCGAGAAAACGCCGCCGTTTCGGAATCGTTACGTTTCCAGGTAATCATTTATTATCCCCGTTTCCTGCAGCCGAACGCGATGTGTGTGTGTGTGTGCGAGGGGGTGCGAGCGGGCGGGGGGTTGTTGTGCGGGGGCCAGCAGCAGGGCAGGTGTGTGTCTGCTGTGTGTGATGTGTGCATCGCCGTGGCAACAGCAGGTACAGACTCGCAGGATCAATACGGCAGGTGGCGCCGCCATTTTGGCCCGCCTGCTCTCGCGAGATCCGCGGCGGCACACCCACCCGCCTCTCCCCCCTCGTCCTCCTCCTGCAGACAAATCTCCTCTCTCCTGCTGCCGCCAGGAAGAAAGAGGGAGAGCGAAGGCAGCGCTGCCTTTGGATTATTATTTTTGGACTGGCCCATCTCTCTCTCTCCTGAAGTCTCTGCAGAAGTTGCCCTAATAGTATCGACCGGCGGACGCGGTGACAAGCCATAAAATCATCCCGCAGGATTTTATCGCCAGCAGGATTATTATCCATTAACAAATTGTGATTCTGATCATTTTATGAAAAATTTTTAGAATTCGAGATCTAGTGATGGGGAGATTTTGGCTGAATCTTGAAGCACAATCAATTTTGAGTAAATTTTGAAAATTTCAATTTTTGTAGCAATTTTTTTGACGATCGAGAAAACTTTTAACTTTAGAATGACAAAAAACTTGTTTATAGTGCGATTATCTCGAGATCTAGTGATGGGGTGTTTTGAGATTTTGGTGGGATCTTGAAGCGCAATCAATTTTGAGTAATTTTTCAAAATTTCAAGTTTGTAGCAATTTTTTTTAACGATCGGGAAAATTTTTAACTTTAAAATGACAAAAAACTTGTTTCTAGTGCGATTATCTCGAGATTTAGTGATGGGGTGTTTTGAGATTTTGACCGGATCTTGAAGTGCAATCAATTTTGAGTAAATTTTGCAAATTTCAAGTTTGTAGCAATTTTTTTAACGATCGAGAAAATTTTTAACTTTAGAATGACAAAAAACTTGTTTCTAGTGCGATTATCTCGAGATCTAGTGATGGGGTGTTTTGAGATTTTGACCGGATCTTGAAGTGCAATCAATTTTGAGTAAATTTTGAAAATTTCAATTTTGTAGCAATTTTTTTAACGATCGAGAAAATTTTTAACTTTAGAATATCAAAAAACTTTGTTCTAGTGCGATTATCTCGGGATCTAGTGATGCGGTGCTTTGAGATTTTTGCGGGATCTTGAAGTGCAATCAATTTTGAGTAAATTTTGCAAATTTCAAGTTTGTAGCAATTTTTTTAACGATCGAGAAAACTTTTAACTTTAGAATGACATAAAACTTGGTTCTAGTGCGATTATCTCGAAATCTAGTGATGGGGTGTTTTGAGATTTTGGCGAGATCTTGAAGGACAATCAATTTTGAGTAAATTTTTAAAATTTCAAGTTTGTAGCAATTGTTTTAATATTTTTTTAAAGATCGGGAAAACTTTTAACTTTAAAATGACAAAAAAATTGGTTCTAGTGCGATTATCTCGAGATTTAGTGATGGGGTGTTTTGAGATTTTGACCGGATCTTGAAGTGCAATCAATTTTGAGTAAATTTTGCAAATTTCAAGTTTGTAGCAATTTTTTTAACGATCGAGAAAATTTTTAACTTTAGAATGACAAAAAACTTGTTTCTAGTGCGATTATCTCGAGATCTAGTGATGGGGTGTTTTGAGATTTTGACCGGATCTTGAAGTGCAATCAATTTTGAGTAAATTTTGAAAATTTCAATTTTGTAGCATTTTTTTAACGATCGAGAAAACTTTTAATTTTAGAATATCAAAAAACTTGGTTCTAGTGCGATTATCTGGAGATCTAGTGATGGGGTGTTTTGAGATTTTGGCTGAATCTTGAAGTGCAATCAATTTTGAGTAAATTTTGCAAATTTTAAGTTTGTAGCAATTTTTTCAACGATCGAGAAAATTTTTAACTTTAGAATATCAAAAAACTTTGTTCTAGTGCGATTATCTCGGGATCTAGTGATGCGGTGCTTTGAGATTTTTGCGGGATCTTGAAGTGCAATCAATTTTGAGTAAATTTTGCAAATTTCAAGTTTGTAGCAATGTTTTTAACGATCGGGAAAATTTTTAACTTTAAAATAACAAAAAACTTGGTTCTAGTGCGATTATCTCGAAATCTAGTGATGGGGTATTTTGAGATTTTTGCGGGATCTTGAAGTGCAATCAGTTTTGAGTAAATTTTGAAAATTTCAAGTTTGTAGCAATTGTTTTAATATTTTTTTAACGATCGAGAAAACTTTTAACTTTAGAATGACAAAAAACTTGTTTATAGTGCGATTATCTCGAGATCTAGTGATGGGGTGTTTTGAGATTTTTACGGGATCTTAAAGTGCAATCAATTTTAAGTAAATTTTGAAAATTTCAAGTTTGTAGGAATTGTTTTAAAATTTTATTAACGATCGAGAAAACTTTTAACTTTAGAATGACAAAAAACTTGGTTCTGGTGCGATTATCTCGAGGTCTAGTGATGGGGTGTTTTGAGATTTTGACCGGATTTTGAAGTACAATCAATTTTGAGTAAATTTTGCAAATTTCAAGTTTGTAGCAATTGTTTTAATATTTTTTTAACGATCGGGAAAACTTTTAACTTTAAAATGACAAAAAACTTGATTCTGGTGCGATTATCTCGAGATCTAGTGATAGGGTATTTTGAGATTTTGACCGGATCTTGAAGTGCAATCAATCTTGAGTAAATTTTGCAAATTTCAAGTTTGTGGCAATTTTTTTAACGATCGGGAAAATTTTTAACTTTAAAATGACAAAAAATTGTTACTAGTGTGATTATCTCGAAATCTAGTGATGGGGTGTTTTAATATTTTGACCGGATCTTGAAGCACAATCAATTTTGAGTAAATTTGGAAAATTTCAAGTTTCTAGCAATTGTTTTAATATTTTTTTAACGATCGAGAAAATTTTTAACTTTAGAATGACAAAAAACTTGGTTCTAGTGCGATTATCTCGAAATCTAGTGATGGGGTGTTTTGAGATTTTTGCGGGATCTTGAAGTGCAATCAGTTTTGAGTAAATTTTGAAAATTTCAAGTTTGTAGCAATTGTTTTAATATTTTTTTAACGATCGAGAAAACTTTTAACTTTAGAATGACAAAAAACTTGGTTCTGGTGCGATTATCTCGAGGTCTAGTGATGGGGTGTTTTGAGATTTTGACCGGATTTTGAAGTACAATCAATTTTGAGTAAATTTTGCAAATTTCAAGTTTGTAGCAATTTTTTTAACGATCGAGAAAATTTTTAACTTTAAAATGACAAAAAACTTGATTCTGGTGCGATTATCTCGAGATCTAGTGATAGGGTATTTTGAGATTTTGACCGGATCTTGAAGTGCAATCAATCTTGAGTAAATTTTGCAAATTTCAAGTTTGTAGCAATTGTTTTAATATTTTTTTAACGATCGGGAAAATTTTTAACTTTAAAATGACAAAAAATTGTTACTAGTGTGATTATCTCGAAATCTAGTGATGGGGTGTTTTAATAATTTGACCGGATCTTGAAGCACAATCAATTTTGAGTAAATTTTGAAAATTTCAAGTTTCTTGCAATTGTTTTAATATTTTTTTAACGATCGAGAAAACTTTTAACTTTAAAATGACAAAAAAATGGTTTCTAGTGCGATTATCTCGAGATTTAGTGATGGGGTGTTTTGAGATTTTTGCGGGATCTTGAAGTGCAATTAATTTTGAGTAAATTTTGAAAAATTCAAGTTTGTAGCAATTGTTTTAATATTTTTTTAACGATCAAGAAAACTTTTAACTTTAGAATGACATAAAACTTTGTTCTCGTGTGATTATCTCGAGATCTAGTGATGCGGTGTTTTGAGATTTTTGCGGGATCTTAAAGTGCAATCAATTTTGAGTAAATTTTAAAAATTTTAAGTTTGTAGCAATTGTTTTAATATTTTTTTTAACGATAGAGAAAACTTTTAACTTTAAAATGACAAAAAAATGGTTTCTAGTGAGATTATCTCGAGATTTAGTGATGCGGTGTTTTGAGATTTTTGCGGGATCTTGAAGTGCAATTAATTTTGAGTAAATTTAGAAAATTTCAAGTTTGTGGCAATTGTTTTAATATTTTTTTAACGACCGAGAAAACGATCGCGCAGCTGCGATTTGACGACTTTGGACTTGTTTTAATGGGGGAAAATATTAAGGACCATAAGCTTCTGGGAAATAATTTTAATAAATTGGATTTAAATCGGATCGCACGTGAATAATAAGAGGAGCGCGTAACGTTGAGGTCTCCGTTTCGCGGTATTCCGCGTCAATCATCAGGCGACGGCGACGGCGACGTTTTCCCCCAAGCTTTATCTCTTCGCCATCGGCATCGATTGTTTCCTGTGCTGCCGCTTTCGGCGTGACTCTCACTTCCCCATAACCGTACCGTTTCACCAATAGATAAACCGATGGCGCGTTTCCAATTAATATGCGTCTCCGGTCGTCCCCTCACGGTTTCGAGAACCGTAAAAAAAAGTTTTGTAATCCGCCTCCAGGAAAATCCTATGTGGGTGGTGACTGTACATATTAATATCCCTGCACGATTATGTGTGTGTGTGTGTGACCAACATCGTCTGATAACTAGCGGTTTTCCACATGAAAGTACTATCGTTTCGTGATGATGATGATGGTGATGATGGTGCAAAAGTTTTCATTCATTAATTTTATTGTGGAAATGGAAATGCGTAGTGGGTTGTGGGTTGATGATGTAATGAGAGGTGGAGGCGATCTCTTGCAGGATTAAATTGCGTAGTAGGCTGTGGGTGATGGGAGAATTAAATTGAAGAAATCACGGTTTGAAGATTTTCGTTCGCATACGAAAAATTATTTGGACTTATCATCATAATCATAGGTGGCGGAGGCTTCGAGGTTGTTTTGGAGTTGATGCACTCTCTTGCCGAATCAATTATCATGATCATAGGTGGCGGAGGCTTCGAGGTTGTGTTGGAGCTGATGCACTCTCTTGCGGAATCAATTTTAAAGATTTACGTGAAAATTATCGAAGATTAGAATGTTTTGCCGCATTAAAAACTATTTGGACTTATTGTCACAATCATAATAATCACATTTTGCTGTTAATGTCTTAAAGAAATAAACGTATTATTATTATTATCGCTTTTGTACGGTGCTGGAGCATCCTCTTGCAGAATCGAATTCAAACGTTGCCATTGCTATAGAATAGAATAATTTACTGAAGACTTTTACTGGAATTAAATTACAGAATGAAGCAATAAAGTTAAATAAAAGATATTTCGCCTTTTAGTTTAAGAAATCCAAAAACTTTTTTCGAAAAAAAAAATCCAAAAATTTTAATTTCAACTCAATTCATAAGAAACGCCTAAAAACCAACTTCCATCGTTCTGAAGACAATCCAAGGCCGCCGGAGGAGACCCCTTTGTCTCTCGCGTGTAATTGCAGCTCCAATTCCCAACAGTCGTTCGTTCGTCCGAAGGCCGCCCGAAACGTCGAACCGTGACGCACGTTTTGGGCGCGATTCCGCGGACTCTATCTCCCCCGTGCGTTTGTTTGCCGTGTAAACAAAGGTGGAAGATGTATCTCGAAATAATCCCAATCTCCTCCATCCTTCCGAACGGATTTAGGTTGTTAAACCCGACGACGACGGCGATGATGATGAATAATACACGCGCTCAGACTCGGTCTTGTTTGTTCCTGTGTGTCTCCAGATAATGTGCTCCGTATTTTAGGATCGCGCCTTTAAAAACGAAACAGAAAAAAAAATGGAAAAATTTAAAACAATCCAATATTTGCCGTGGTTTATCGTACAGCTGCTAGAGATAAGGCTGAGGAATTGATCGACAGACCGACGGTCGTCGGCGAGATATTTGAGAAGTCGTCTTGTAGCATCCGCTTGTTTAGATAAGTTTGTAATTGCACTGTTTTTTTTTGTTGCTCTCTTAATTATTGCCATTTGAGATGCGATAATAATGTTGATCATCCACGCTTCGTCATAGCATCAGATTTAAATTAAATCCAATTTTATAAAATAAAAATTCCCTGACTGGTAGATGATTTGTTAATTGTTGTCTCTTAGCGATTCTTAAATTGTAGAACGCGAAAAGTATAGTATTTCTCATTTTAAATTCAATTTTGTTTTCACTTCGAAAATTAACAGTAATATTTAAAAGAGAAGAATCCGACGGATATTTTTTGAATTGTAATTTGTAGCTTCAGATTTTGGCTTTATAGAAAATTAAATTAAATCCAATTTTTAATTTTTCGATTTCCGAAAATTGAAACCCAACAATAACATTTAAAAAGAGAAAAATCCGACAGAGAAATATTTTTCGAGTTATAATTGAAAAACGAAATCTTATTACCGAAATTTTCAAAAAATCAACTTGGTTCCCATGCAAGAAGCTCAAAACTATAAACGTAAATATGATCTTCTCGATTTTCTTGTCAATAATTATATGTCATCATTGTTCCACCACTGACAATAAACCAGTTGAGTTTTTCAATTTTTGGCAACTGCTAGTTGATTGGTCTCTGCGAGCTTTCAACAACCTAATTTTTGAGTTTACATATCTCCAGTATAATGTGAATAGATTTCAGCCAGATCTTCCATTTTACGCATATATAATAATAATAATATTAATAAGTTTATTACCGAATTCCCCCTTTTTACAAAATAAGACAAAAACGTTAAAAGTAAAAAAAAAAAACTAAAATACAATCTGACTACTGAACAATAATAAACGTATAATCGTAATCCAAATTACTTTTTTTTAATAAAGACAAATCAATAAATTTAATGTGTAAATAATATACATTATTAAAATCGAATTTCTGGTTTTTTAATAAAAATTTAAAAGTGCATTTTTTGTGTTTGTCTTATATTTCTATTTTCAAACGCTCTTTTCATACGGATTTTGTTATGCTAAATTCGCCCTAGCTTGCCGTTTCCCTCTAGCGGTAATATTTTTCGAGTTTTAAGGAAAAAGTAAAATGCGAATTTGGAAGTTTTTAAAACAACAACTTATAATTTATAAATAAATTTGAGAAAACTTCACTTGCATTAAACACATTGAATACATTTATTATAATTTATAAACTACTATTATGACATCAAGCGGGTTTTGTAAAATTTATATTTTTTGAAATTATAAAAAAAAACCTTTATTTGGCATAACCTCGTATACCAACTCAAAAAAAAACTCAAAACTTATAAACCTAACCTCCATATTTTTCGAAATTATAATGAACTTTGTTTTCGCAAAACATCAGGTTTATGTGAATTGTTTTTATTTTTTTTTTCTGGTCAAAAAAGTAATCTCTGTTTACGATTATTAGAAAATCTACTAAGGGGATGTATTAGAATTTTTTCTGAAACATCAAGTACAATAAATTTTGAGTGATTTTGAATAATTTTAAATTTGTGATAATTGTTTTAAATATTTTTTTTAATTGGTCAGAAAAATTGGTAATTTTAGGATAGCAACAATCTCTATTTCTATGCGATTATTTCAAAATCTACAAGGGGATGTCTTAAGATTTTTACTTGAAAATAAAGTACAATCAATTTTGAAAAAATCAGATTTATAATAACCGTTTCAACATTTTTTTTGTTCTTTGAGAAAATTGGTGACTTGAAAATGACAATATATTCTCTTTCTTTGCGATTATTTCAAAATATTTAAGAGGGATGTATTAATATTTTTAGTTATACATAAAGTACAATCAATTATGAATATTTTAGAAAAATTTCAGATTGGTGATCATCGTTTTTATATTTTTTTAACTTGTTCGAAAATTGGTAATTTCAGGATGATAATAATCCCTATTTCTTCGCGATTATTTCAAAATCTACAACAGGAATGTATTGAGATTTTTACTGAAAAATAAAGTACAATCAATTTTGTGTAATTTTGAAAAAAAACAGATTTATAACAATCGTTCTTATATTTTTTTTAATTTCTCAGAAAAATTCGTAACTTAAGAATGACAATAAATTCTGTTTCTTTGCGATTATTTCAAAATATATAAATGGGATGTATTAAGATTTTTACTGGAAAATAAAGTACAATCAATTTTGAGTAATTTTGAAAAAAATCAGATTTAAAATAATCATTTTTATATATTTTTTTCAATTTCTAAGAAAAATTCGTAATTTAAGAATGACAATAAATTCTGTTTCTTTGCGATTATTTCAAAATATATGAATGGGATGTATTAAGATTTTTACTGGAAAATAAAGTACAATCAATTTTGAGTAATTTTACAAAAAATCAGATTTGTAATAATCGTTTTTATATATTTTTTCAATTTCTCTGAAAAATTCGTAACTTGAGAATGACAATAAATTCTGTTTCTTTGCGATTATTTCAAAATATATTAATGGGATGTATTGAGATTTTTACTGAAACATAAAGTACAATCAATTTTGTGTAATTTTGAAAAAAAACAGATTTATAACAATCGTTCTTATATTTTTTTTTAATTTCTCAGAAAAATTCGTAACTTAGAATGACAATAAATTCTGTTTCTTTGCGATTATTTCAAAATATATTAATGGGATGTATTAAGATTTTTACTGAAACATAAAGTACAATCAATTTTGAGTAATTTTGAAAAAATTCAGATTTACAATAATCGTTTTTATATTTCTTTTTTCAATTTCTTTTCAATTCGTAACTTGAGAATGACAATAAATTCTGTTTCTTTGCGATTATTTCAAAATATATTAATGGGATGTATTAAGATTTTTACTGAAACATAAAGTACAATCAATTTTGAGTAATTTTACAAAAAATCAGATTTGTAATAATCGTTTTTATATATTTTTTCCAATTTCTCTGAAAAATTCGTAACTTGAGAATGACAATAAATTCTGTTTCTTTGCGATTATTTCAAAATATATTAAAGGGATGTATTGAGATTTTTACTGGAACATAAAGTACAATCAATTTTGAGTAATTTTGAAAAAATTCAGATTTATAACAATCGTTTTTATATTTTTTTTTTTCAATTTCTCAAAAAAATTCGTAACTTGAGAATGACAATACATTCTGTTTCTTTGCGATTAATTCATAATATATTAATGGGATGTATTAAGATTTTTACTGTATCATAAAGTACAATCAATTTTGTGTAATTTTGAAAAATTTCAGATTTATAATAATCGTTTTAATATTTTTTTAGTTGATTAGAAAAATTGGTAACTTGAGAATGACAATAAATTCTGTTTCTTTGCGATTATTTCAAAATATATGAGAGGGATGTATTAAGATTTTTACTGAAGCATAAAGTACAATCAATTTTGAGTGATTTTGAAAAATTCCAGATTTTTGATAATCGTTTTTATATTGTTCAAAAGGTCTGAAAAATTGGTAACTTTGTAGAATTACAATAATTTCTATTTCTTTGTGATTATTTCAAAATATCCAATGGGAATGTTTTAATATTTTTCTTGGAAAATAAAGTACAATCAATTTTGAGTAATTTTCGAAAAAAATCTGATTTATAATATTCGTTTTTATATATTTTTTAATTGGTCAGAAAAATTGGTAACCTAAAAATGATAATAAATTATGTTTCTTTGCGATTATTTCAAAGTAGTTAAAAGGGATGTATTATGATTATTAGTGAAGCATAAAATACAATCAATTTTGAGTCATTTCGAAAAATTTCAGATTTATAATAATCGTTTTAATATTTTTTTAGTTGATTAGAAAAATTGGTAACTTGAGAATGGCAATAAATTCCGTTTCTTTGCGATTATTTCGAAATATATAAGAGGGATGTATGAAGATTTTTACTGATGCATAAAGTACAATCAATTTTGAGTGATTTTGAAAAATTCCAGATTTTTGATAATCGTTTTTATATTTTTTCAAAAGGTCTGAAAAATTGGTAACTTTGTAGAATTACAATAATTTCTATTTCTTTGTGATTATTTCAAAATATCCAATGGGAATGTTTTAATATTTTTCTTGGAAAATAAAGTACAATCAATTTTGAGTAATTTAAAAAAAAATCAGATTTAAAATATTCGTTTTTATATATTTTTAATTGGTCAGAAAAATTGGTAACTTAAAAATGACAATAAATTCTGTTTCTTTGCGATTATTTCAAAGTAGTTAAAAGGGATGTATTATTATTATTAGTGAAGCATAAAGTACAATCAATTTTGAGTATTTTTGAAAAAAATCAAATTCATAATAATAGTTTTTTATATTTTTTTTAACCGACTGGAAAATTGGTAATTTCAGGATGACAATAATCCCAATTTCTTTGCGATTATTTGAAAATTTGCAAGAGGATGTCTTAAGATTTTCACTTGAAAATAAAGTACAATCAATTTTGAGTAATTTTGGAAAACTTTAGATTTGTGATCGATGTTCTTATATTTTTTTTTACCGACTGGAAAATTGGTAATTTCAGGATGACAACAATTACAATTTCTTTGCGATTATTTCAAAATCCGCAAGGGGATGTCTTAAGATTTTCACTTGAAAATAAAGTACAATCAATTTTGAGTAATTTTGGAAAACTTCAGATTTTTGATCGTTGTTCTTATATTTTTTTTACCGACTGGAAAATTGGTAATTTCAGGATGACAACAATTACAATTTCTTTGCGATTATTTCTAAATCTGCAAGTGGATGTCTTAAGATTTTCATTTGAAAATAAAGTACAATCAATTTTGAGTAATTTTGGAAAACTTCAGATTTGTGATCGTTGTTCTTATATTTTTTTTTACCGACTGGAAAATTGGTAACTTCAGGATGACAACAATTACAATTTCTTTGCGATTATTTGAAAATTTGCAAGAGGATGTCTTAAGATTTTCACTTGAAAATAAAGTACAATCAATTTTGAGTAATTTTGGAAAACTTTAGATTTGTGATCGATGTTCTTATATTTTTTTTTACCGACTGGAAAATTGGTAATTTCAGGATGACAACAATTACAATTTCTTTGCGATTATTTCAAAATCCGCAAGGGGATGTCTTAAGATTTTCACTTGAAAATAAAGTACAATCAATTTTAAGTAATTTTGGAAAATTTCAGATTTTTGATCGTTGTTCTTATATTTTTTTTACCGACTGGAAAATTGGTAACTTCAGGATGACAACAATTACAATTTCTTTGCGATTATTTCTAAATCTGCAAGGGGATGTCTTAAGATTTTCACTTGAAAATAAAGTACAATCAATTTTGAGTAATTTTGGAAAATTTCAGATTCGTGATCGTTGTTCTTATATTTTTTTTAACTGACTGAAAAATTGCTAATTTCAGGATGACAATAATCTCTATTTCCTTGCGATTTTTTTTCAAAATCTATAACAGGGATGCATTAAGATTTTTACTGAAAAATAAAATACAACTAATGTTGAGTAATGATTATTGCCAAAAGTTCTTGCCACAGCTCTCTACATTTGCTCTCTTCTAAAATGCTTATTCTTGTCAAAATTTGTTATCCACCACGGCCTTCTAAATTTGCTATTAAAATACTTACCCTAATGGGAAATCCCATCGATATCATCAACTGCTGACAGTAATCCATACCTAATGTTAAGAATATGTCAATTATTCAATGTGTTTCTGTTTGTGCTTCAGCCTTGAAGTCGCTATCAACGGATTGTATGAATAGTAGCGCAGAGATAAAGGAAACGCGCGCGCTATCGGAAAATGGAAAATGGCGCCTCCTGGAAATAATTAGAAGCGAGGCGAACAAAGGCACCGAATCCTCTCCCGCCCCCCCCGCACACCCACCCCCCCCTGCAAATTTCCTGCCTCCCATTATACTCCTCACCTATAGAATCCTCGGATTTCTGTAGTATCTGTTGTGTGTGTATGTGTGTGTGGATAATTGGGTTTTTGTCGTCGTTGGGGGAGAAGGTGACTTAACAACGTATCATGTGCTGTTTTCACAGACCATTCACGGGGTCAATATTGCCGCCGAGGACAATCAGTGCCACCCCGAACTATTGTACCACCGGCAGATCTCATCAAGGTATAAGCTATACGTCATGCGGAGTCGAACTCCATTAGGCGTGTAATTTATTGCGCCCCGGGGTAGGGGAGGGTTCTTGAGGTGGATGTATGTGGTACAGAGAGAGGGTGGGTACTGATGTGTTCCTTCCGGAAGTCGTTGCGGACCGTGGAAATAACGATTTTTTTGTTTCTGTACCGGAAATGCGTTTTTACACAAGAGAAAATAATCGTTGGTGGATAAAACGTATTAAACACCATCACGTCTGTAGCTACAGTTTTGTATTTTGTTACCACTATCATGACAGAAGATTAAAAATTATTAAAAATTGCAGTTTTGTATTTTGTTATAAAAAAAAAATGCTCTGGTCAAAACTGTAATCTGATGATCGTTGCAGAAACGTGATTGTAGATTCCATATTCGTCATGACAATTGAATGTAGCTGTGACTAAATAATCCTCAAAAGTGGGTTTTTAAAAATAACCTAAGAAAACTTTGCCAACTTTACAGCGAAAAAAATTGCGTTTGTCAAAAGTGAAATTTTATGATCAAAAATTGACTTTTTGCAGAAACAAGGTTATAACTTTCATATCCAATATGACAACTGCTTGTAACTCTGGAGGATTATTCCTATAGAATATATCTTTGAAATTTGCTAATTAAAACCGTGCCAACTTCACCGCGAAAAAAATGGCGTTTGCCAAAAGTGAAATTTTATGATCAAAAATTGACTTTTTGCAGAAACAAGGTTATAACTTCTATATCCAATATGACAACTGCGTGTAACTCTGGAGGATAATTCCTATAGAATATATCTTTGAAATTTGCTAATTAAAACTGTGCCAACTTTACCGCGAAAAAAATGGCGTTCGTCAAAAGTGAAATTTTATAATCAAAATTGACTTTTTGCAGAAACAAGATTATAACTTCAACATTCAATATGACAACTGCTTTTAACTCGGGAGGATTATTCCTATAGAATACATCTTTGAAATTTGCTAATTAAACCCGTGCCAACTTTACCGCGAAAAAAATGGTGAAATTTTATGATCAAAAATTGACTTTTTGCAGAAACAAGGTTATAACTTCTATGTCCAATATGACAACTGCGTGTAACTCTGGAGGATAATTCCTATAGAATATATCTTTGAAATTTGCTAATTAAAACTGTGCCAACTTTACCGCGAAAAAAATGGCGTTCGTCAAAAGTGAAATTTTATAATCAAAATTGACTTTTTGCAGAAACAAGATTATAACTTCAACATTCAATATGACAACTGCTTTTAACTCGGGAGGATTATTCCTATAGAATACATCTTTGAAATTTGCTAATTAAACCCGTGCCAACTTTACCGCGAAAAAAATGGTGAAATTTTATGATCAAAAATTGACTTTTTGCAGAAACAAGGTTATAACTTCTATATCCAATATGACAACTGCGTGTAACTCTGGAGGATAATTCCTATAGAATATATCTTTGAAATTTGCTAATTAAAACTGTGCCAACTTTACCGCGAAAAAAATGGCGGTCGTCAAAAGTGAAATTTTATGATCGAAAATTGACTTTTTGCAGAAACAAGGTTTTAACTTCGATGTCCAATATGGCACCTGCTTGTAACTCTGGAGGATTATTTCTATAGAATATATCTTTGAAATTTGCTAATTAAAACCGTGCCAACTTCAAAAATGGCGTTTGCCAAAAGTGAAATTTTATGATCAAAAATTGACTTTTCGCAGAAACAAGGTTATAACTTCCATATCCAATATGACAACTGCATGTAATTCTGGAGGATTATTCCTATACAATATATCTTTGAAATTTGCTGATTAAAACTGTGCCAACTTTACCGCGAAAAAAGTGATGTTTGTCAAAAGTGAAATTTTATGATTAAAAATTGACTTTTTGCAGAAACAAGGTTATAACTTCCATATCCAATATGACAACTGCATGTAACTCTGGGGGGTTATTCCTATAGAATACATCTTTGAAATTTGCTAATTATAACAGTGCCAACTTTACCGCGAAAAAAGTGGCGTTTGTCAAAAGTGAAATTTTACGATCAAAAATTGACTTTTTGCAGAAACAAGGTTATAACTTTCATATCCAATATGACAACTGCATGTAACTCTGGGGGGTTATTCCTATAGAATACATCTTTGAAATTTGCTAATTATAACAGTGCCAACTTTACCGCGAAAAAAGTGGCGTTTGTCAAAAGTGAAATTTTATGATCAAAAATTGACTTTTTGCGGAAACAAGGTTATAACTTTCATATCCAATATGACAACTGCATGTAACTCTGGGGGGTTATTCCTATAGAATACATCTTTGAAATTTGCTAATTATAACAGTGCCAACTTTACCGCGAAAAAAGTGGCGTTTGTCAAAAGTGAAATTTTATGATCAAAAATTGACTTTTTGCAGAAACAAGGTTATAACTTTCATATCCAATATGACAACTGCATGTAACTCTGGGGGGTTATTCCTATAGAATACATCTTTGAAATTTGCTAATTATAACAGTGCCAACTTTACCGCGAAAAAAGTGGCGTTTGTCAAAAGTGAAATTTTATGATCAAAAATTGACTTTTTGCAGAAACAAGGTTATAACTTTCATATCCAATATGACAACTGCATGTAACTCTGGGGGGTTATTCCTATAGAATACATCTTTGAAATTTGCTAATTATAACAGTGCCAACTTTACCGCGAAAAAAGTGGCGTTTGTCAAAAGTGAAATTTTATGATAAAAAATTGACTTTTTGCAGAAACAAGGTTATAACTTCCATATCCAATATGGCAACTGCATGTGACTCTGGAGGATTATTCCTGTAGTATATTTCTTTGAAATTTGCTAATTAAAACCGTGCCAACTTTATCCCGAAAAAAGTGGCGTTTGTCAAAAATGAAATTTTATGATCAAAAATTGACTTTTTGCAGAAACAAGGTTATAACTTCCATATCCAATATAATAATGACATGACGTTTGAACAAAGTCATTCTAGAAAGTGTGTTTTATTACATTTTTATAATTCAATTTCCTTTGTTGTAATTTAATTATCCAATTATTAATTCCAATTTTTGTTACAGGTACGTACTACAAGAAACTTCCAAGGTCTAACACTCTTCTACTCGATATGGTTATCAAAGGTTTGTCAGCCTCGGCTAACAAATAGCTTTTATATAAGTTTCAAGTCGATGGCAATTGTTTTTATATTTTTTTATCGAGTCGCTAAAACACTTATTTTTTCCAACAAGTTTACTCTCTGTTAATATGAAATTATCTCAAAATCTAGTAATGGGATTTATAAAACAAATACCGGGAATCAATTTCTAATAAATTTTGAGTCATTTTAGAAAGTTTCAAGCCGATGGAAATCGTTTTTATATTTTTTTATCGAGCCGCGAAAACACTTATATTTTCTCACAAATTTACTCTCTGTTAAAATCAAATTATCTTAAAATTAAGTGATAGGATTTATACAAAAAAATTCAGAGAATCAATTCCTGATGAAGTTTGGGTCATTCCAGAAAGTTTCAAGCCGGTAACAATTGTTTTTATATTTTTTATCGAATCGCTAAAACACTTGTATTTTCCTGCAAATTTACTCTCAGTTAACATGAAATTATCCAAAAATCTAGTAATGGGATTTATAAAAAAAATTACAGGGAATCAATTTCTAATTAATTTTGAGTCATTTTAGAAAGTTTCAAGCCGAAAGCAATTATTTTTATATTTTTTTATCGAGTCGCTAACACTTAAAATTTTTTCAGAAATTTACTCTCAGTTAACATAAAATTATTTCAAAATCTAATGATGTGTTTCAAGCACAGCTTTCACTGCATCCTTTAATGCTTCTTGCACACCTTCGAAGTTAATTGCTGGCTTTACAATCAGAAAAACACACATCTCAGAAGATAACAATTATCAAAGAGAAATTCTCCATCATCTTGTGTTGCACTTAGCGGAATCGATCGCGTTGTATAATTTCACAATAGAAAATTACTCTCCGCCACGTTACGTGCGCTAAGTAATTAATATAAACAAGGCTCGTACTAATATGAAAGCCATTAAGACATCAGACGAGTTTGAATCGTCTCCAAAACGAGTTGCTGTTGCTTTACATCGTCTTGATAAGGTACATCTTGATATATTTGGGCAACCAAAAATTTAAAAAAAAGATCGATAAGCCAAGTAGAGCAGGCGATTCGAGTCGATAAAGAAGGGGGTGTTTCAAGGTGAAAAGAAATGACCGTACCAGCGTTTCCTGTGTCTGCAGGAGGGGACCGGAGATCAGCTCCCAGAGTCGACAGAGTCGACCATTGTTGTTCGCCAAATGATTAGAAATTTCTGTTACGGGGGGGACTCTCCACGAAAGTGGTAAGGAATTCCTTGCGCACACAAAGATTAACTCCTCGCATAATGAGATCGCCGTTCCGGTACGTTCAGATGAAGCATTCGAGAAGATTTCATTAGAGTCTGCGTTTTCGGTCACGCCAGGTTGGCGATGCTCCTTTAGCTTTTATTAACGGAAACACATTGTCTCGTTATAATAAAAAAAAATATATGTGTGTGTGTGTGTAGAAGGCAACGTACCTATACGTACGAGTGTATATATATATTTACACACACGCAAGTCCAGACAATGCGGGATCATCTATCTTTTGGTGGGTAGGGTGTCCATCCTTATGCATCTTGAAGATATACCGCTTCAGATAGGCGGTCATATTCTTAATGTTTCCGGTGTTGTATAAATTGCTCCCGGTGAAAACAACAACTACAACAATGCCGAAATGTATGCTAATGCTGCTACATGTAAGCTATCAATTAGAAAGGCTCGAGCTTCAATTAAAATTTCGGGTGTTTAAGGTCGCGGGACAATCGGTTGTTTTAGGCGATAATTCAATGCGACTCTTACCGGACAAGAAACGCTAATTTGTTTTCGTTGGGCAAATTTGATAAAATTTCGTACCAATTGGTTTGCGTAATGAGTAAAAGTTGAAGTTTTTTTAAGGCCCCAGACACCGGTAATCATTTTGAAGGCACCAAACATTTTGAGCAATAGAAAGGTAACAACTGATGGCAGTGAAAAATAGTTAAAATTAAATGAAAACATTTATTAATCGAGAAAGTAACTTCGAATCTCAAGACCCATTAAAAATTACATCCAAATCCTGGATGGAAACAAAGCTGCAACAATTCAAACTTGAATTTTAACGACCAGAGACGCAGTCGACGATTTGAAAAATTGTAAAAAATTATTCAACCGAGGAATTACCTGCAAAAGCTTAAAAGATACAATTCTGATGTCCCCTAAAAAAATCGCGCAACATTCTAAGTGAAAATAAAATGACAACGATTTAAAATCGAACTGAAATAACGAAAACTGCATTCAATGATTTGGAAAATTATTTAAAAAAAAATTACCCGAGGAATGTACTTCAAACGTTCAAGATACGTACAGCAACAATGTATTTCTAATTTCTGCCAACATCTGCCAACATCTTCCGCCCAGGTTTTCAAATAATCATTTCTAAACCAACTTTATTGGAAATCCAATTTTGCACATTTTCGAAGTCGGCCAAAAATTACTAAAACAATCGCCACAAATGTCAAAATTTTCAAATATATTCAAACTACACTCTGCTTCATAAATCTATCAAAATCTACCAGCATCGTACGCTCAGGTTTTCAAACAATCATTCCTAAACCAACCTACAATTCCAAGTTTGACATTTACAAAGTCTGCCAAAAATTTCTCAAACAATCACCACGAACGTCAATCTTTGAAAACGTATTAAAACTAGTTTCTGCTTTATAAATCTATCAAAATCTACTAACATTTTTTTGCCCGGGTTTTCATGAAATCATTCCTAAATATGTATATTTTAGTTATATTTTTTTTATATATTATCTTAATTTAATTTTTGTTAATTAATGTCTTAAGAAATGTCACATTTCCCTGTAATCGGATATATGTCTGTTGGGAAATAAATATCTATTATTATTATTGTTATTATAAACCAACTTCGTTGCAATTCCAAGTTTGCACGTTTGAAAAATCCGCCAAAAATTAGTAAAACAATTACCACGAATGTCAAAATTTTAAAATATATTCAAAGTAGATTCTGCTTCATAAATCTATCAAAATCTGCCGCCTAGGTTTTCATGCATTAATTCCTAAGCCAACCTCGTTGCAACTCCAAGTTTGCACATTTGTGAAGTCGGTTAAAAATTAGCAAAACAATTGGCGCGAATGTCAAACTTTTAAAATTTACTTAAAATAGATTCTGCTTCACCATCCTAACAAAATCTACTAACTTCGCTAGCCTAGATTTCCAAATAATAAACATTTGAAACAACTTTGCACATTTACGAAATTGACAAGAAAAAAAATAGAAAAACAATTGCTACAAACCGTAAATTTTTAAAATTTAATCACAACAGAGTCTACTTCATAAATCTGTTAAAATCTGCCAACACTCTTCCTCGGGATTTCGAAATAATCACACCTTAAACAAATTTTTCTGCAGTCCTAATTTTGGAAACAATTGCACCGAACGTCAAACTTTCAAAATTTACTCATAACAAATTCTGCTTCATGCATCTATTAAAATCCACTAACATCTCATGCCCGGGTTTTCATGAAATCATTCCTAAACCAACTTTGTTGCAATTCAAAGTTTGCACATTCGCAAAGTTGGTTAAAAACTAGTAAAACAATGCCACGAATGTCAAACTTTTAAAATTTACTCAAAATAGATTCTGCTTCACCATCCTAGCAAAATCTACTAACTTCGCTAGCCTGGTAGCCTGGATTTCCAAATAATAAACATTTGAAACAACTTTGCACATTTACGAAATTGACAAAAAAAAAATAGAAAAACAATTGCTACAAACCGTAAACTTTCAAAATTTACTCACAACAGATTCTACTTCTCAAATCTGTTCAAACCTGCCGACATTCTCATTTGAGATTTTTAAATAATCACACCTTGAACAAGTTTGCTGCAGTGCCAAATTTGCACATTTGCGAAACCGGCCAAAAAAAATTTAAAAAAACAATTGCCACCGACGTCAAACTTCAAAAATTTACTCAAAATAGATTCTGCTTTTTAAATCTAATCAAACTTGCGAATTTTTCGTACCTAGATTTTCAAATAATCACTCTTAAACCCATTTTGGTGCAACTGCAAATTTTCAGCTTTGTGAATTGTCGCATATAATAATAGAAAAACAATTGCTACAGATCTAAACATTGCAAAATTACTTTAAACAGATTCTGCTTTATAAGTCTATCAAAATCTACTAACTTTGCTTGCCTCGATTTTCAAATAATCACTCTGAAAGGAACTTTGTTGCAATTTCAATTTCGGACATTTACGAAATGTGATGAAAAAATGGTGATGTGGCCATCATATTACTTTCTCCGACTTGATAGCCATTTATATTTACGTTTTCATTGTTTATTTTCAATTGAAATCATGTTTTAAATGTCAATCGAGCGGATTAAATTGACGTTTAAAACGTCAAAATTGTGAAACATGGAAAAATTATACTTTAAATTCAAAAACTCGATTTACTCAAAAACTAACGAGATTTTGAAAAAAACTTATTCTTTATAAGTTGTTCATTTTAGCATTCTCTGCAATTATTATTAACATACATTTGCTGCAACTATTCTCGTTTCAAAATTATAAACCAGAAATGAAAAAAAAAATATTTTTTTTCTCGAATGAAAATGATTTTATGAAAAATGTTTTTAAGCAAAAGATGTTCATTTCTTTGTTGTCTTCACATATGATTAGAGAAAAACTAGTGGATTAAAATTTTTGGAAATTATTTCTTGCACATTGGAACGTTTGTATATCCGTTTGCTCACGATGAACAAAGAAATGATTCTTGATTGAATTTTTAATTTTATAAATTTATAGTTCTTTTAAACAATGTGAATTGTGAACTGCTAAAGCAATTTTGATTAATTAAAACACTTGGTTTTGTTTTAATATTTTTATTTGTCTCTCCGACTAGTTTCGACTTTTGGTCATTCTCCTTGAAGAAAAAAACAAGCGTTTTAATTAATCAAATGTTTCAACACGGGTTTGGTGTGCAATTAATTAATCATTTGCTAAAGCAATGTCCGTGATATTCCTTAATGCCCAGTTTAGGGGAAGTTGACGCAAAATGAAAATTGTGTTTTGATTATTTAATTGAATCATCGATTACCACATTTTTTTCATTATTGCCAAAATTAGACAAACATTTTTTTTCAACGATTACTTCATAGCATTTTTATATTTAATCTCAAATCATCAAAAAGATTTTTGAAGAAAAGTAATCTTTATCTCCTGTATTGGCAGCTGTAATCTTTATCTAATCTGTAAAGGAAAACGTTGCAACTTTTGAGTGGATGCACTCAGCATGAATTTACTCTCAATATGTAATATAACGCGTTTTTTTTTTAACATTTCATTTTCACCTTGTTTTTGTCTGAAGCCTGAAACCATCATCAAACATCAATATAGACATTTTCTCCCTAAAAAAAAAAATTATGAAGATCTGCCTAAAGCATTTTGCAATTCGCCAAAAAAGTATGAAAATCTTTTCAAAGCATTTTGTAATTCGCCAAAAATTATGAAGATCTGTCTAAGGCATTTTGTAATTCACCAAAAAAATATGAAAATCTGTCCAAGGCATTTTGTAATTTACGAAAAAAAATGAAAATCCGCCCAAAGCATTTTGCGATTCGTCAAAAAATATGAAAATCTGCTCAAGGCATTTTGCAATTCGCCAAAAATTATGAAAATCTGTCCAAGGCATTTTGTAATTCACCAAAAAAACATGAAAATCTGTCCAAGGCATTTTGTAATTCACCAAAAAAAATGAAAATCCGCCCAAAGCATTTTGCAATTCGTCAAAAAATATGAAAATCTTCTCAAAGCATTTTGTAATTCGCCAAAAATTATGAAGATCTGTCTAAGGCATTTTGTAATTCACCAAAAAAACATGAAAATCTGTCCAAGGCATTTTGTAATTTACGAAAAAAAATTAAAATCCGCCTAAAGCATTTTGCAATTCGTCAAAAAAATATGAAAATCTTCTCAAAGCATTTTGTAATTCACCAAAAATTATGAAGATCTGTCTAAGGCATTTTGTAATTCACCAAAAAAACATGAAAATCTGTCCAAGGCATTTTGTAATTTACGAAAAAAAATTAAAATCCGCCCAAAGCATTTTGCAATTCGTCAAAAAAATATGAAAATCTTCTCAAAGCATTTTGTAATTCACCAAAAATTATGAAGATCTGTCTAAGGCATTTTGTAATTCACCAAAAAAACATGAAAATCTGTCCAAGGCATTTTGTAATTTACGAAAAAAAATTAAAATCCGCCCAAAGCATTTTGCAATTCGTCAAAAAAATATGAAAATCTTCTCAAAGCATTTTGTAATTCACCAAAAATTATGAAGATCTGTCTAAGGCATTTTGTAATTCACCAAAAAAACATGAAAATCTGTCCAAGGCATTTTGTAATTTGCGAAAAAAAATGAAAATCCGCCTAAAGCATTTTGCAATTCGTCAAAAAAATATGAAAATCTTCTCAAAGCATTTTGTAATTCGCCAAAAATTATGAAGATCTGTCCAGGGAATTTTGCAATTCACCAAAAAAACATGAAAATCTGTCCAAGGCATTTTGTAATTCACTAAAAAAAATGAAAATCCGCCTAAAGCATTTTGCAATTCGTCAAAAAAATATGAAAATCTTCTCAAAGCATTTTGTAATTCGCCAAAAATTATGAAGATCTGTCTAAGGCATTTTGTAATTCACCAAAAAAACATGAAAATCTGTCCAAGGCATTTTGTAATTTACGAAAAAAAAATGAAAATCCGCCTAAAGCATTTTGCAATTCGTCAAAAAAATATGAAAATCTTCTCAAAGCATTTTGTAATTCGCCAAAAATTATGAAGATCTGTCCAAGGAATTTTGTAATTCACCAAAAAAATATGAAAATCTGCCCAAAGCGTTTTGTAATTCGTCAAAAAAATATGAAAATCTTCTCAAGGCATTTTGTAATTCGCCAAAAAAACATGAAAATCTGTCCAAAGCATTTTGTAATTCACCAAAAATAATGAAAATCCGCCTAAAGCATTTTGCAATTCGTCAAAAAAATATGAAAATCTTCTCAAGGCATTTTGTAATTCACCAAAAAACATGAAAATCTGTCCAAGGCATTTTGTAATTTACGAAAAAAAATAAAATCCGCCCAAAGCAATTTGCAATTCGTCAAAAAAATATGAAAATCTTCTCAAAGCATTTTGTAATTCACCAAAAATTATGAAGATCTGTCTAAGGCATTTTGTAATTCACCAAAAAAACATGAAAATCTGTCCAAGGCATTTTGTAATTCACCAAAAAAAATGAAAATCCGCCCAAAGCATTTTGCAATTCGTCAAAAAAATATGAAAATCTTCTCAAGGCATTTTGTAATTCGCCGAAAATTATGAAGATCTGTCTAAGGCATTTTGTAATTCACCAAAAAAACATGAAAATCTGTCCAAGGCATTTTGTAATTCACCAAAAAAAATGAAAATCCGCCCAAAGCATTTTGCAATTCGTCAAAAAAATATGAAAATCTTCTCAAGGCATTTTGTAATTCACCAAAAAACATGAAAATCTGTCCAAGGCATTTTGTAATTTACGAAAAAAAATAAAATCCGCCCAAAGCAATTTGCAATTCGTCAAAAAAATATGAAAATCTTCTCAAAGCATTTTGTAATTCACCAAAAATTATGAAGATCTGTCTAAGGCATTTTGTAATTCACCAAAAAAACATGAAAATCTGTCCAAGGCATTTTGTAATTCACCAAAAAAAATGAAAATCCGCCCAAAGCATTTTGCAATTCGTCAAAAAAATATGAAAATCTTCTCAAGGCATTTTGTAATTCGCCGAAAATTATGAAGCTGTCCAAACACCACCCACAAAATCCTCCTAATGCCCGCGTTGTACAAAATTGATTGAAATTTAATCATTTCACACCAGCAGCAACATTTTTAACAGTCTCTGTCTGCGTTGTTTGTTATTTTTTCTATTTCTTAATTGAAATAAATCATTAAGGTGGAGTCGTCTGGGTCAATTAAACCAGAAACGCATACGATACGAGAGAGGCGTGCAACACTCTGAGTTTCACTCGGCAGGCCTATTACAATTAGTCCTTGCTTGGAATTAGTAAAAGTGGGTTAAGTTTGATTACGAGTCGTCCGCCAATGGCTCTCGGCTGCGCTGCGCTCGGGATGATCAGCCTTAAGTTCGAGGATGCACGTAGATCAATTGTTTTGATTAGGCGGCGGCGGCGTTGCGCAATCGAACGCCTGCAATTAGTCACTGGGAGGACGTTGAGCGGACTTCCAAGAAATGATGAATGATGAAAGTGTATTATGTCAAAAATTAACACTTTTAAACTTTTCTGTGTTTAGAGTCACCACTTGAATTTTCTCAGATAACAAATAGGTTGTTCATCAATTACTTACCTTTTAATCATTGATAATACGATTATATGACTTCAATGAATAATTAATAATTAGTTGATTGATGGTTGAGGCGTTAACTTCGTGATACATTTTGGAACTTTAAATAAAACAGTTTCTTCGTTAATATCACACTTTATTTCTTAGTGACTTTAAGTTTGAAAATGATCAGCTAATGATCGACACTCGAGTCACTAAAAAAATAAAGTGTGATATTAACAAAGAAACTGTTTTATTTAAACTTCCAATTAGTGACTTAATTTTGGTAGAGCCTTCAAATTAAACAAAAAGTTGATCGCAATTAAATTCTAAAGGCAAACGAAATTTTTGGAACACTTTAAAGATCGTCCTCGAACTTTAAAAAATTTCGAAAACTAATCAAAACGCAATAGTTTCTAGTTATCTCGATAATTCTAAGGGCAGGGGAATATTTGGGGAACATTCGAGATCGTCCTCGAGCTTTGAAAAAAATGACCAAAACTTCGAAAATGAATCAAAACGCAATCGTTTCCAGCTTTCTGGATAATTCTAAGCGCAATGAAATTTTTGGGGCACATTAGAGATCATCCTCGAGCTTTGAAAAATTGACCAAAACTTCGTAATTGAATCAAAACGCAATCGTTTTCAACTTCCTCTATAATTCTAAGGGCAACGAAATTTTTGGGACACATTAGAGATCGTCCTCGAGCTTTGAAAAATTGACCAAAACTTCAAAATTGTATCAAAACGCATTCGTTTTCAGCTTCCTCTATAATTCTAAGGGCAACGAAATTTTTGGGACACATTAGAGATCGTCCTCGAGCTTTGAAAAATTGACCAAAACTTCGAAATTGAATCAAAACGCATTCGTTTTCAGCTTCCTCTATAATTCTAAGGGCAACGAAATTTTTGGGACACATTAGAGATCGTCCTCGAGCTTTGAAAAATTGACCAAAACTTCGAAATTGAATCAAAACGCATTCGTTTTCAGCTTCCTCTATAATTCTAAGGGCAACGAAATTTTTGGGGCACATTAGAGATCATCCTCGAGCTTTGAAAAATTGACCAAAACTTCGTAATTGAATCAAAACGCAATCGTTTTCAACTTCCTCTATAATTCTAAGGGCAACGAAATTTTTGGGACACATTAGAGATCGTCCTCGAGCTTTGAAAAATTGACCAAAACTTCGAAATTGAATCAAAACGCATTCGTTTTCAACTTCCTCTATAATTCTAAGGGCAACGAAATTTTTGGGACACATTAGAGATCGTCCTCAAGCTTTGAAAAATTGACCAAAACTTCGAAATTGAATCAAAACGCATTCGTTTTCAGCTTCCTCTATAATTCTAAGGGCAACGAAATTTTTGGGACACATTAGAGATCGTCCTCAAGCTTTGAAAAATTGACCAAAACTTCGAAATTGAATCAAAACGCATTCGTTTTCAGCTTCCTCTATAATTCTAAGGGCAACGAAATTTTTGGGACACATTAGAGATCGTCCTCGAGCTTTGAAAAATTGACCAAAACTTCGAAATTGTATCAAAACGCATTCGTTTTCAGCTTCCTCTATAATTCTAAGGGCAACGAAATTTTTGGGACACATTAGAGATCGTCCTCGAGCTTTGAAAAATTGACCAAAACTTCGAAATTGAATCAAAACGCATTCGTTTTCAGCTTCCTCTATAATTCTAAGGGCAACGAAATTTTTGGGACACATTAGAGATCGTCCTCGAGCTTTGAAAAATTGACCAAAACTTCAAAATTGTATCAAAACGCAATCGTTTTCAGCTTCCTCTATAATTCTAAGGGCAACAAAATTTTTCGGACACATTAGAGATCGTCCTCAAGCTTTGAAAATTTGACCAAAACTTCGAAATTGAATCAAAACGCATTCGTTTTCAGCTTCCTCTATAATTCTAAGGGCAACGAAATTTTTGGGACACATTAGAGATCGTCCTCAAGCTTTGAAAAATTGACCAAAACTTCGAAATTGAATCAAAACGCATTCGTTTTCAGCTTCCTCTATAATTCTAAGGGCAACGAAATTTTTGGGACACATTAGAGATCGTCCTCAAGCTTTGAAAAATTGATCAAAACTTCGAAAACTAATCAAAACGCAATAGTTTCCAGTTATCCCGATAATTCTAAAGGCAGTGGAATATTTGGGGAACAAGATCGCCCTTTTGAAAAAATTTGACCAAAACTTCGAAAATAAATCAAAACGCTAATCTTTTCCAGCTTTCTCGACGATCAACGCGTCGATTCGATTGGCACATCATCGGCACAATCCTGCGCAAGATCCTGATTTTCTATAATTACATTCTTATCTTAATTGCAGTGGAAATAATAATAATAACAAAAAAATCAACGATGAATAGATATTTCCCCGAAGTTCGTGTGTGTTGTGTGTGTGTCAATAAAATCATTGACTCGTTGAGCGTTCGCACGAGTTGGTTATGCTAATCGAGTTTCCAATTAATTATCGCAAAGTAAGGAGGCAATTTGTATTCAGTTCTTCTTCTTCTTGGGGTTTACAACAAAATAATCTTCATCTGGGGAATTCCAGCAGAGAAGATTCGGCGTCTAGATTATGGATTGTCGCGTAACCATCATCGTGATCAGGGAATTCCAACAAGAGTTCCAGTAAAGATTCAGCGTCTATAATAATAATAATAATAATAATGTATTTATTGATATCAAGGTCTTTACATAAATCAAGCAAAATGTAATGTATAACCTTAGAATATTCTGGATTACCACGTAATCATCATCATGATCAACACTAATTTTTACTTTCTCCGTTACGAAGTACGAGAGAGTATTGTGATCGTGATTTTTTTTCAAAATTTTTTTCCCATCAAAATTTACTCAAAACAGATTCTATTTCATGAATCTATAAAAATCTACCAACATTACTACCCAATTTCCAAATAATCACTCCTCGAACAACTTTACAACAATTCCAAATTTTCACCTTTGCGAAACCAGCCGAAAAAAAAATTGAAAAACATTTTCCACAAACGTCAAACTTTTAAAAATTACGTAAAATAGATTTCGCTTGATTAATCTATCAAAATCTACCAATATTTCCTACCTAGATTTTCATATAATCACTCGTAAACCAACTTCTGCAATTCCAAAATTTTGTGTCTGTGTTCGTGTGTCAGTCTTTGCGCGCTGTATCTCAAAAACCAAAAGAGCAATTGATATGAAACTTTGAACATCCGTCTTATTTGATAATCTGAAGAACTGAAAAGCTTTTGGTAAAATTTCGTACACCGGAAGTGGGCGTTTACCTTAACTGTTTTTTGTTTTTTGCCAATATTTTCTTAAATATCAGAAATATCACAAAACCATTTAAACAAACTTTGAAGACAACAAAGAAATGAACATCTTTTGATTGAAAACATTTTTCATAAAATCATTTTTATTCGAGAAAAAAAGTTATTATTATTTTTTTAATTTTTGGTTTTTAAATTATAAATCATGGTTACAACAAATGTATATTAATATTAATTGTAGAGAATGCTAAAATGAACAACTTATAAAGAATACATTTTTTCCGAAATCCCTTTAGTTTTTGAGTAAACCGAGTTTTTGAATTTGAAGTATAATTTTTCCATCTTTCATAATTTTGACGTCAGTTTCATCCGCTCGATGTGCATTTAAAATATGATTTCAACTGAAAATAAACCATGAAAACGTGGATATCAAGTCGGAGAAAGTAACATGATGGCCACATCACCATTTTTTTAATTTTTTTTTTTTCAAATACCACGAACGCGACTTTCATTTTTCGTTTGTCGCCTCTGTTTTACGCCGCGCGTTTTCCTTGTCGAAAACTTTTCTTCTCGTAATTGGAGAAACTTGTTTATGTTTCTAATCTAATCTAATTGCAGCGTTTTGCCCACACGGGCGATCTCGAATTTATCAACTCGAGCACCGAAACGGCGACGGTGTAAGTGTGCCACATTTTGGCGTTCTCGGAACGCGGAACGATGGCGGATTCTTGGAAAGAGGTGTATCGCGTTTCGGAGATAAAAAAAACGGATTTATCTTGTTTGCGATTGCCGGAGAAAGCCCGAGCGGGTGCAATACGCTAATTCTAGTTTTTTTTTTTTTGCCAAAATTGTGACTATTTTTTTTTACAAATGTGCAAAATTGTAATTGCACCAAATTTGGTTTAGGTGACATTCTTTCAAAATGAAGCTAAGAAATATCGGCAGATTTTGATTGATTCGCGAAGCAAAATCTATTTTGGGTTATTTTAAAAGTTTTCCAAATTCGTCGCAAATATTTTTCAATAATTTTTTTGGCCAATTTTGCAAATGCCAAATTTAAAATTGGAAAAAGTTATTTAAGGATTGATTATTTTGAAATCTCGCTAAAGATTTTAATAGATCCATGAAGCAGAATCTGTTATGAGTAAATCTTCCAAGTTTACCATTCGTGGCAATGGTTTTTCTATTTTTTTTCCGACTTCGCAAATGTGAAAACTCGGAATTACAACAAATTTAGTTTAGTGGTGATTATTTCGAAATTAAACTAAGAAATATCGGCAGATTTTCAAAGATTCGCGAAGCAGAATCTACTTTGGGTTATTTTAAAAGTTTTCAACGTTCGTCGCAAATGTTTTTCAATTTTTTTTTGGCCAATTTTGCAAATGCCAAATTAGAAATTGCAAGAAAGTTATGTGAGGAGTGATTATTTCGAAAACTCGCTAAAGAATGTCGCCAGATTTTAATGGATTTATAAAGCAGAATCTATGATTAGTAAATTTTGCAAGTTTGCCGTTCGTGGCAATTGTTTTTCTATTTTTTTTTCCGACTTCGCAAGTTTTTGATTTATTTCTACCTGGGATACAGCAATTATTTTTACAGAAAATCATAAATACATTAACGTTTTATGGATCTTGAACTTTTGGTTCAAATTCCTTCGTTGATTATTTTTTTTACAATTTTTCAAATCGTTGAATGCAAATTCCAATTTTTAAATTCAAGTTTGGAGCGTTGTTGTTTTGTTTCCACCTGGGATACAGCAATTGTTTTTACAGGAAATGATAGATACATTGATGTTTTATGGATCTTGAGCTTTTGGTGAAAATTCCTTGTTTGATTATTTTTATTACAATTTTTCAAATCGTTGAATGCAAATTTCAATTTTAAAAAGTCAAGTTTGGAGCGTTGTTGTTTTGTTTCCACCTGGGATACAGCAATTGTTTTTACAGGAAATCATAAATACATTAATGTTTTATGGATCTTGAGCTTTTGGTGCAAATTCCTTGATTGATTATTTTTTTACAATTTTTCAAATCGTTGAATGCAAATTTCAATTTTTAAATTCAAGTTTGGAGCGTTGTTGTTTTGTTTCCACCTGAGATACAGCAATTGTTTTCACAGGAAATCATAAATACATTAATGTTTTATGGATCTTGAGCTTTTGGTGCAAATTCCTTGATTGATTATTTTTTTACAATTTTTCAAATCGTTGAATGCAAATTTCAATTTTTAAATTCAAGTTTGGAGCGTTGTTGTTTTGTTTCCACCTGAGATACAGCAATTGTTTTCACAGGAAATCATAAATACATTAATGTTTTATGGATCTTGAGCTTTTGGTGCAAATTCCTTGATTGATTATTTTTTTACAATTTTTCAAATCGTTGAATGCAAATTTCAATTTTTAAATTCAAGTTTGGAGCGTTGTTGTTTTGTTTCCACCTGGGATACAGCAATTGTTTTTACAGGAAATCATAAATACATTAATGTTTTATGGATCTTGAGCTTTTGGTGCAAATTCCTTGTTTGATTATTTTTTTACAATTTTTCAAATCGCTGAATGCAAATTCCAATTTTTAAATTCAAGTTTGGAGCGTTGTTGTTTTGTTTCCACCTGAGATACAGCAATTGTTTTTACAGGAAATCATAAATACATTAATGTTTTATGGATCTTGAGCTTTTGGTGCAAATTCCTTGATTGATTATTTTTTTACAATTTTTCAAATCGTTGAATGCAAATTTCAATTTTAAAAAGTCAAGTTTGGAGCGTTGTTGTTTTGTTTCCACCTGGGATACAGCAATTGTTTTTACAGGAAATCATAAATACATTAATGTTTTATGGATCTTGAACTTTTGGTGCAAATTCCTTCGTTGATTATTTTTATTACAATTTTTCAAATCGTTGAATGCAAATTTCAATTTTTAAATTTGTTTCCACCTGTGATAGAGCAATTGTTTTTACAGGAAATCATAGATACATTAATGTTTTATAGATCTTGAGCTTTTGGTGCAAATTCCTTGTTTGATTATTTTTTTACAATTTTTCAAATCGTTGAATGCAAATTTCAATTTTTAAATTCAAGTTTGGAGCGTTGTTGTTTTGTTTCCACCTGTGATACAGCAATTGTTTTTACAGGAAATCGTAAATACATTGATGTTTTATGGATCTTGAGCTTTTGGTTCAAATTCCTTGTTTGATTATTTTTTTACAATTTTTCAAATTGTTGAATGCAAATTTCAATTTTTAAATTCATGTTTGGAGCGTTGTTGTTTTGTTTCCACCTGGGATACAGCAATTGTTTTGACAGGAAATCATAAATACATTGATGTTTTATGGATCTTGAGCTTTTGGTGCAAATTCCTTGTTTGATTATTTTTTTACAATTTTTCAAATTGCTGAATGCAAATTTCAATTTTTAAATTCAAGTTTGGAGCGTTGTTGTTTTGTTCCCACCTGGGATACAGCAATTATTTTTACAGAAAATCATAAATACATTAACGTTTTATGGATCTTGAGCTTTTGGTGCAAATTCCTTGTTTGATTATTTTTTTACAATTTTTCAAATCGCTGAATGCAAATTTCAATTTTTAAATTCATGTTTGGAGCGTTGTTGTTTTGTTCCTACCTGTGATACAGCAATTGTTGTTACAGGAAATCATAAATACATTAATGTTTTATGGATCTTGAGCTTTTGGTGCAAATTGCTTGGTTGATTATTTTTTTACAATTTTTCAAATCGCTGAATGCAAATTTCAATTTTTAAATTCAAGTTTGGAGCGTTGTTGTTTTGTTCCCACCTGGGATACAGCAATTGTTTTTACAGGAAATCATAGATACATTAATGTTTTATGGATCTTGAGCTTTTGGTGCAAATTTCTTGGTTGATTATTTTTTTACAATTTTTCAAATCGCTGAATGCAAATTTCAACTTTTAAATTCAAGTTTGGAGCGTTGTTGTTTTGTTCCCACCTGGGATACAGCAATTGTTTTTACAGGAAATCATAGATACATTAATGTTTTATGGATCTTGAGCTTTTGGTGCAAATTGCTTGGTTGATTATTTTTTTACAATTTTTCAAATCGCTGAATGCAAATTTCAATTTTTAAATTCATGTTTGGAGCGTTGTTGTTTTGTTCCTACCTGTGATACAGCAATTGTTGTTACAGGAAATCGTAAATACATTAATGTTTTATGGATCTTGAGCTTTTGGTTCAAATTGCTTGGTTGATTATTTTTTTACAATTTTTCAAATCGCTGAATGCAAATTTCAATTTTTAAATTCAAGTTTGGAGCGTTGTTGTTTTGTTCCCACCTGGGATACAGCAATTGTTTTTACAGGAAATCATAGATACATTAATGTTTTATGGATCTTGAGCTTTTGGTGCAAATTTCTTGGTTGATTATTTTTTTACAATTTTTCAAATCGCTGAATGCAAATTTCAACTTTTAAATTCAAGTTTGGAGCGTTGTTGTTTTGTTCCCACCTGGGATACAGCAATTGTTTTTACAGGAAATCATAGATACATTAATGTTTTATGGATCTTGAGCTTTTGGTGCAAATTGCTTGGTTGATTATTTTTTTACAATTTTTCAAATCGCTGAATGCAAATTTCAATTTTTAAATTCATGTTTGGAGCGTTGTTGTTTTGTTCCTACCTGTGATACAGCAATTGTTGTTACAGGAAATCGTAAATACATTAATGTTTTATGGATCTTGAGCTTTTGGTTCAAATTGCTTGGTTGATTATTTTTTTACAATTTTTCAAATCGTTGAATGCAAATTTCAATTTTTAAATTCAAGTTTGGAGCGTTGTTGTTTTGTTTCCACCTGGGATACAGCAATTGTTTTTACAGGAAATCATAGATACATTGATGTTTTATGGATCTTGAGCTTTTGGTGAAAATTCCTTGTTTGATTATTTTTTTACAATTTTTCAAATCGTTGAATGCAAATTTCAATTTTTAAATTCAAGTTTGGAGCGTTGTTGTTTTGTTTCCACCTGTGATACAGTAATTGTTTTTACAGGAAATCGTAAATACATTGATGTTTTATGGATCTTGAGCTTTTGGTTCAAATTCCTTGTTTGATTATTTTTTTACAATTTTTCAAATTGTTGAATGCAAATTTCAATTTTTAAATTCATGTTTGGAGCGTTGTTGTTTTGTTTCCACCTGGGATACAGCAATTGTTTTTACAGGAAATCATAGATACATTGATGTTTTATGGATCTTGAGCTTTTGGTGAAAATTCCTTGTTTGATTATTTTTTTACAATTTTTCAAATCGTTGAATGCAAATTTCAATTTTTAAATTCAAGTTTGGAGCGTTGTTGTTTTGTTTCCACCTGTGATACAGCAATTGTTTTTACAGGAAATCGTAAATACATTGATGTTTTATGGATCTTGAGCTTTTGGTTCAAATTCCTTGTTTGATTATTTTTTTACAATTTTTCAAATTGTTGAATGCAAATTTCAATTTTTAAATTCATGTTTGGAGCGTTGTTGTTTTGTTTCCACCTGGGATACAGCAATTGTTTTTACAGGAAATCATAGATACATTGATGTTTTATGGATCTTGAGCTTTTGGTGAAAATTCCTTGTTTGATTATTTTTTTACAATTTTTCAAATCGTTGAATGCAAATTTCAATTTTTAAATTCAAGTTTGGAGCGTTGTTGTTTTGTTTCCACCTGGGATACAGCAATTGTTTTTACAGGAAATCATAAATACATTAATGTTTTATGGATCTTGAACTTTTGGTGCAAATTCCTTCGTTGATTATTTTTATTACAATTTTTCAAATCGTTGAATGCAAATTTCAATTTTTAAATTTGTTTCCACCTGTGATAGAGCAATTGTTTTTACAGGAAATCATAGATACATTAATGTTTTATAGATCTTGAGCTTTTGGTGCAAATTCCTTGTTTGATTATTTTTTTACAATTTTTCAAATCGTTGAATGCAAATTTCAATTTTTAAATTCAAGTTTGGAGCGTTGTTGTTTTGTTTCCACCTGGGATACAGCAATTGTTTTTACAGGAAATCATAAATACATTAATGTTTTATCGATCTTGAGCTTTTGGTGAAAATTCCTTGTTTGATTATTTTTTTACAATTTTTCAAATCGTTGAATGCAAATTCCAATTTTTAAATTCAAGTTTGGAGCGTCGTTGTTTGTTCCTACCTGGGATACAGCAATTGTTTTGACAGGAAATCATAAATACATTAATGTTTTATGGATCTTGAGCTTTTGGTGAAAATTCCTTGTTTGATTATTTTTTTGTAATTTTTCAAATTGCTGAATGCAAATTTCAATTTTTAAATTCATGTTTGGAGCGTTGTTGTTTTGTTCCTACCTGTGATACAGCAATTGTTTTGACAGGAAATCATAAATACATTGATGTTTTATGGATCTTGAGCTTTTGGTGCAAATTCCTTGATTGATTATTTTTTTACAATTTTTCAAATCGTTGAATGCAAATTTCAATTTTAAAAAGTCAAGTTTGGAGCGTTGTTGTTTTGTTTCCACCTGAGATACAGCAATTGTTTTTACAGGTAATCATAAATACATTAACATTTTGTGGATCTTGAGCTTTTGGTGCAAATTCCTTGTTTGATTATTTTTTTACAATTTTTCAAATCGTTGAATGCAAATTTCAATTTTTAAATTCAAGTTTGGAGCGTTGTTGTTTTGTTTCCACCTGGGATACAGCAATTGTTTTTACAGGAAATCATAGATACATTAATGTTTTATGGATCTTGAACTTTTGGTGCAAATTCCTTCGTTGATTATTTTTATTACAATTTTTCAAATCGTTGAATGCAAATTTCAATTTTTAAATTTGTTTCCACCTGTGATAGAGCAATTGTTTTTACAGGAAATCATAGATACATTAATGTTTTATAGATCTTGAGCTTTTGGTGCAAATTCCTTGTTTGATTATTTTTTTACAATTTTTCAAATCGTTGAATGCAAATTTCAATTTTTAAATTCAAGTTTGGAGCGTTGTTGTTTTGTTTCCACCTGGGATACAGCAATTGTTTTTACAGGAAATCATAAATACATTAATGTTTTATCGATCTTGAGCTTTTGGTGAAAATTCCTTGTTTGATTATTTTTTTACAATTTTTCAAATCGTTGAATGCAAATTCCAATTTTTAAATTCAAGTTTGGAGCGTCGTTGTTTGTTCCTACCTGGGATACAGCAATTGTTTTGACAGGAAATCATAAATACATTAATGTTTTATGGATCTTGAGCTTTTGGTGAAAATTCCTTGTTTGATTATTTTTTTACAATTTTTCAAATCGTTGAATGCAAATTTCAATTTTTAAATTCAAGTTTGGAGCGTTGTTGTTTTGTTTCCACCTGGGATACAGCAATTGTTTTTACAGGAAATCATAGATACATTAATGTTTTATGGATCTTGAACTTTTGGTGCAAATTCCTTCGTTGATTATTTTTATTACAATTTTTCAAATCGTTGAATGCAAATTTCAATTTTTAAATTTGTTTCCACCTGTGATAGAGCAATTGTTTTTACAGGAAATCATAGATACATTAATGTTTTATAGATCTTGAGCTTTTGGTGCAAATTCCTTGATTGATTATTTTTTTACAATTTTTCAAATCGTTGAATGCAAATTTCAATTTTAAAAAGTCAAGTTTGGAGCGTTGTTGTTTTGTTTCCACCTGAGATACAGCAATTGTTTTTACAGGTAATCATAAATACATTAACATTTTGTGGATCTTGAGCTTTTGGTGCAAATTCCTTGTTTGATTATTTTTTTACAATTTTTCAAATCGTTGAATGCAAATTTCAATTTTTAAATTCAAGTTTGGAGCGTTGTTGTTTTGTTTCCACCTGGGATACAGCAATTGTTTTTACAGGAAATCATAGATACATTAATGTTTTATGGATCTTGAACTTTTGGTGCAAATTCCTTCGTTGATTATTTTTATTACAATTTTTCAAATCGTTGAATGCAAATTTCAATTTTTAAATTTGTTTCCACCTGTGATAGAGCAATTGTTTTTACAGGAAATCATAGATACATTAATGTTTTATGGATCTTGAGCTTTTGGTGCAAATTGCTTGGTTGATTATTTTTTTACAATTTTTCAAATCGCTGAATGCAAATTTCAATTTTTAAATTCATGTTTGGAGCGTTGTTGTTTTGTTCCTACCTGTGATACAGCAATTGTTGTTACAGGAAATCGTAAATACATTAATGTTTTATGGATCTTGAGCTTTTGGTTCAAATTGCTTGGTTGATTATTTTTTTACAATTTTTCAAATCGCTGAATGCAAATTTCAATTTTTAAATTCAAGTTTGGAGCGTTGTTGTTTTGTTCCCACCTGGGATACAGCAATTGTTTTTACAGGAAATCATAGATACATTAATGTTTTATGGATCTTGAGCTTTTGGTGCAAATTTCTTGGTTGATTATTTTTTTACAATTTTTCAAATCGCTGAATGCAAATTTCAACTTTTAAATTCAAGTTTGGAGCGTTGTTGTTTTGTTCCCACCTGGGATACAGCAATTGTTTTTACAGGAAATCATAGATACATTAATGTTTTATGGATCTTGAGCTTTTGGTGCAAATTGCTTGGTTGATTATTTTTTTACAATTTTTCAAATCGCTGAATGCAAATTTCAATTTTTAAATTCATGTTTGGAGCGTTGTTGTTTTGTTCCTACCTGTGATACAGCAATTGTTGTTACAGGAAATCGTAAATACATTAATGTTTTATGGATCTTGAGCTTTTGGTTCAAATTGCTTGGTTGATTATTTTTTTACAATTTTTCAAATCGTTGAATGCAAATTTCAATTTTTAAATTCAAGTTTGGAGCGTTGTTGTTTTGTTTCCACCTGGGATACAGCAATTGTTTTTACAGGAAATCATAGATACATTGATGTTTTATGGATCTTGAGCTTTTGGTGAAAATTCCTTGTTTGATTATTTTTTTACAATTTTTCAAATCGTTGAATGCAAATTTCAATTTTTAAATTCAAGTTTGGAGCGTTGTTGTTTTGTTTCCACCTGTGATACAGTAATTGTTTTTACAGGAAATCGTAAATACATTGATGTTTTATGGATCTTGAGCTTTTGGTTCAAATTCCTTGTTTGATTATTTTTTTACAATTTTTCAAATTGTTGAATGCAAATTTCAATTTTTAAATTCATGTTTGGAGCGTTGTTGTTTTGTTTCCACCTGGGATACAGCAATTGTTTTTACAGGAAATCATAGATACATTGATGTTTTATGGATCTTGAGCTTTTGGTGAAAATTCCTTGTTTGATTATTTTTTTACAATTTTTCAAATCGTTGAATGCAAATTTCAATTTTTAAATTCAAGTTTGGAGCGTTGTTGTTTTGTTTCCACCTGTGATACAGCAATTGTTTTTACAGGAAATCGTAAATACATTGATGTTTTATGGATCTTGAGCTTTTGGTTCAAATTCCTTGTTTGATTATTTTTTTACAATTTTTCAAATTGTTGAATGCAAATTTCAATTTTTAAATTCAAGTTTGGAGCGTTGTTGTTTTGTTTCCACCTGGGATACAGCAATTGTTTTTACAGGAAATCATAAATACATTAATGTTTTATGGATCTTGAACTTTTGGTGCAAATTCCTTCGTTGATTATTTTTATTACAATTTTTCAAATCGTTGAATGCAAATTTCAATTTTTAAATTTGTTTCCACCTGTGATAGAGCAATTGTTTTTACAGGAAATCATAGATACATTAATGTTTTATAGATCTTGAGCTTTTGGTGCAAATTCCTTGTTTGATTATTTTTTTACAATTTTTCAAATCGTTGAATGCAAATTTCAATTTTTAAATTCAAGTTTGGAGCGTTGTTGTTTTGTTTCCACCTGGGATACAGCAATTGTTTTTACAGGAAATCATAAATACATTAATGTTTTATCGATCTTGAGCTTTTGGTGAAAATTCCTTGTTTGATTATTTTTTTACAATTTTTCAAATCGTTGAATGCAAATTCCAATTTTTAAATTCAAGTTTGGAGCGTCGTTGTTTGTTCCTACCTGGGATACAGCAATTGTTTTGACAGGAAATCATAAATACATTAATGTTTTATGGATCTTGAGCTTTTGGTGAAAATTCCTTGTTTGATTATTTTTTTGTAATTTTTCAAATTGCTGAATGCAAATTTCAATTTTTAAATTCATGTTTGGAGCGTTGTTGTTTTGTTCCTACCTGTGATACAGCAATTGTTTTGACAGGAAATCATAAATACATTGATGTTTTATGGATCTTGAGCTTTTGGTGCAAATTCCTTGTTTGATTATTTTTTTACAATTTTTCAAATTGCTGAATGCAAATTTCAATTTTTAAATTCAAGTTTGGAGCGTTGTTGTTTTGTTCCCACCTGGGATACAGCAATTATTTTTACAGAAAATCATAAATACATTAACGTTTTATGGATCTTGAGCTTTTGGTGCAAATTCCTTGTTTGATTATTTTTTTACAATTTTTCAAATCGCTGAATGCAAATTTCAATTTTTAAATTCATGTTTGGAGCGTTGTTGTTTTGTTCCTACCTGTGATACAGCAATTGTTGTTACAGGAAATCATAAATACATTAATGTTTTATGGATCTTGAGCTTTTGGTGCAAATTGCTTGGTTGATTATTTTTTTACAATTTTTCAAATCGCTGAATGCAAATTTCAATTTTTAAATTCAAGTTTGGAGCGTTGTTGTTTTGTTCCCACCTGGGATACAGCAATTGTTTTTACAGGAAATCATAGATACATTAATGTTTTATGGATCTTGAGCTTTTGGTGCAAATTTCTTGGTTGATTATTTTTTTACAATTTTTCAAATCGCTGAATGCAAATTTCAACTTTTAAATTCAAGTTTGGAGCGTTGTTGTTTTGTTCCCACCTGGGATACAGCAATTGTTTTTACAGGAAATCATAGATACATTAATGTTTTATGGATCTTGAGCTTTTGGTGCAAATTGCTTGGTTGATTATTTTTTTACAATTTTTCAAATCGCTGAATGCAAATTTCAATTTTTAAATTCATGTTTGGAGCGTTGTTGTTTTGTTCCTACCTGTGATACAGCAATTGTTGTTACAGGAAATCATAAATACATTAATGTTTTATGGATCTTGAGCTTTTGGTGAAAATTCCTTGTTTGATTATTTTTTTACAATTTTTCAAATCGTTGAATGCAAATTCCAATTTTTAAATTCAAGTTTGGAGCGTTGTTGTTTTGTTCCTACCTGTGATACAGCAATTGTTGTTACAGGAAATCATAAATACATTAATGTTTTATGGATCTTGAGCTTTTGGTGCAAATTGCTTGGTTGATTATTTTTTTACAATTTTTCAAATCGCTGAATGCAAATTTCAATTTTTAAATTCATGTTTGGAGCGTTGTTGTTTTGTTCCTACCTGTGATACAGCAATTGTTGTTACAGGAAATCATAAATACATTAATGTTTTATGGATCTTGAGCTTTTGGTGCAAATTGCTTGGTTGATTATTTTTTTACAATTTTTCAAATCGCTGAATGCAAATTTTAATTTTTAAATTCAAGTTTGGAGCGTTGTTGTTTTGTTCCTACCTGTGATACAGCAATTGTTTTTACAGGAAATCGTAAATACATTGATATTTTATGGATCTTGAGCTTTTGGTGCAAATTGCTTGGTTGATTATTTTTTTACAATTTTTCAAATCGCTGAATGCAAATTTCAATTTTTAAATTCATGTTTGGAGCGTTGTTGTTTTGTTCCTACCTGTGATACAGCAATTGTTGTTACAGGAAATCATAAATACATTAATGTTTTATGGATCTTGAGCTTTTGGTGAAAATTCCTTGTTTGATTATTTTTTTACAATTTTTCAAATCGTTGAATGCAAATTCCAATTTTTAAATTCAAGTTTGGAGCGTTGTTGTTTTGTTCCTACCTGTGATACAGCAATTGTTGTTACAGGAAATCATAAATACATTAATGTTTTATGGATCTTGAGCTTTTGGTGCAAATTGCTTGGTTGATTATTTTTTTACAATTTTTCAAATCGTTGAATGCAAATTCCAATTTTTAAATTCAAGTTTGGAGCGTTGTTGTTTTGTTCCCACCTGGGATACAGCAATTGTTTTTACAGGAAATCATAAATACATTAATGTTTTATCGATCTTGAGCTTTTGGTGCAAATTCCTTGATTGATTATTTTTATTACAATTTTTCAAATCGTTGAATGCAAATTTCAATTTTAAAAAGTCAAGTTTGGAGCGTTGTTGTTTTGTTTCCACCTGAGATACAGCAATTGTTTTTACAGGTAATCATAAATACATTAATGTTTTGTGGATCTTGAGCTTTTGGTGCAAATTCCTTGGTTGATTATTTTTTTACAATTTTTCAAATCGTTGAATGCAAATTTCAATTTTTAAATTCAAGTTTGGAGCGTTGTTGTTTTGTTTCTACCTGTGATACAGCAATTGTTTTTACTGGAAATCATAGATACATTGATGTTTTATGGATCTTGAGCTTTTGGTGAAAATTCCTTGTTTGATTATTTTTATTACAATTTTTCAAATCGTTGAATGCAAATTTCAATTTTAAAAAGTCAAGTTTGGAGCGTTGTTGTTTTGTTTCCACCTGGGATACAGCAATTGTTTTTACAGGAAATCATAAATTCATTGTCTATTTATGGATTTTGAGCTTTTGAAGCAAATTCCTTCGTTGGTAATTTTTTTGCAATTTTTTAAAGCATTGATTGCATATTTTAATTTTTCAATTCAAGTTTGGAGCGCTGTCATTTTGCTTTGACAAGGGAATTGGCAATTGTTTTTGCATAAAATCATAAATTCATTGTCTATTTATGGATTTTGAGCTTTTGAAGCAAATTCCTTCGTTGTTGTTTTTTTTGCAATTGCTGTAATTTTCGTTTATGAATAGTAAAGATAGTATTTGCAATGTATAACATAAATATTGATTTAATCCGCAGAATCTGTTTATCATTCGCCCGAACGATTAATTAACCAACACAAATGAAACATTGTTGTCGCAAACAACAAACATCCATTGGGTCAAAATATTTGCCTTGGACTTTTCATAAACAAGCAAAATCCATCATCTCTCATCTGCCACACGAATATTTGCAGCAATTACCGATTTTCGTGGACCCGTTCGCAAGATTAGAGGGCCGTGAGCAAATAAAACTATCGGGCCAGATAGAGATAGTGGGTTTGCGCGCTCGCGCGATAATAATAAAAATAATAACCCATCTGCGGCCAGCTTTACAAATACGACGCACGCGGGGCCAGATGAAACTTATTATCATTTATTATTACTATTAATGCGTTTATTGTAAATCGCCCACATCTCGTGGATAGAAGGGGGCATAACGGTGGTGGTGCGCCGCGGCTACAAATTACGTGTGGAGCATATGTTCGTTACACCTGCCCTCGGCGAGGGGTCTTAACCACCTGCTCCTCTTGGCGCGTGCTGCTCATTTTTTTTTGTTCAACGGCGAGCGTAAAAAAAAAGTTACCACCGGTCGTATTTATCTTCGGGATTTAACACTCGAGTACATCCGATAAATTTGATTTTGATGTTGAGGGCTCAATAATAGTTGGTATTTTGGAATTTAGACTAATTAATGATATTAATAGTTTTACTTGTGGCTGGTTTACACAATTCGGGTTTCGAATATTTGGTCTCGCCTAATGACTTTTTGATTGGGGAAGAGATTTGTGCGACGTCCGCAGCTTTGTAAATCGACAGCCCCTTAATTAGACCCTGTTTAATCACCCCCCGGTGTTGGTTTAATTATAAGGGGCGAAGGTCGATGGTAATGATTTGTTTTTTCAAAAAGTTTGAGTGAAAATTCCGGGAGAACTATCGATGACGTAATTTTGGATTATTGACTAATTTTGCAACTACGAGTCCTTGGAATACCATCCTGAAGTTTCATTAAAATCAATTTACGGATTCGCCTCTGAATGTTAAAAAAAAGTTCAGAATGATTATTTTCAAGTTTTCGAAAAGTTTGAGTGAAAATTCCGGGAGAACTATCGATGACGTAATTTTGGATTGTTGACTAATTTTGCATCTACGAGTCCTTGGAATACCATCCTGAAGTTTCATTAAAATCAATTTACGGATTCGCCTCTGAATGTTAAAAAAAAGTTCAGAATGATTATTTTCAAGTTTTCGAAAAGTTTGAGTGAAAATTCCGGGAGAACTATCAATGACGTAATTTCGGTTTATTGACTAATTTTGCATCTACGAGTCCTTGGAATACCATCCTGAAGTTTCATTAAAATCAATTTACGGATTCGCCTCTGAATGTTAAAAAAAAGTTCAGAATGATTATTTTCAAGTTTTCGAAAAGTTTGAGTGAAAATTCCGGGAGAACTATCAATGACGTAATTTCGGTTTATTGACTAATTTTGCATCTACGAGTCCTTGGAATACCATCCTGAAGTTTCATTAAAATCAATTTACGGATTCGCCTCTGAATGTTAAAAAAAAGTTCAGAATGATTATTTTCAAGTTTTCGAAAAGTTTGAGTGAAAATTCCGGGAGAACTATCAATGACGTAATTTCGGTTTATTGACTAATTTTGCATCTACGAGTCCTTGGAATACCATCCTGAAGTTTCATTAAAATCAATTTACGGATTCGCCTCTGAATGTTAAAAAAAAGTTCAGAATGATTATTTTCAAGTTTTCGAAAAGTTTGAGTGAAAATTCCGGGAGAACTATCGATGACGTATTTTTGGATTATTGACTAATTTTGCATCTACGAGTCCTTGGAATACCATCCTAAAGTTTCATTAAAATCAATTTGCGGATTCGCCTCTGAATGTTAAAAAAAAGTTCAGAATTATTATTTTTAAGTTTTCGAAAAGTTTGAGTGAAAATTCCGGGGAAACTATCAATGACTATCAATTTTCAAAAGTTTTAAGTGAAAACGCACAGGCGATTTTTTTTTCATTTTTCCTTTTAAGCAAAAGCTGTACCTCGTAAGCTCCGTTTAATTATGTGCGAACAATTTAAATGTAAATATAAATGTTCTTCTTTCTTCACGATCGGAATCTGTTTGCACTCCTCCCTATTTATCTGCCGCAATTGTTGCACATATTTATGCATCGGTTGTCGTTGTGTTTGCAAAAGGTTTCCTCATATTTGCAATCATAGTCTTCCCCATTATCATATTACGCGTGCAAATATAAAGAATACAATCGCGCGATGAAAAGGAAAGTGTCATAAGTTTCATTGCGATCGCCAGTACTTCCTGAATCTGTGTCACAAAAGCTGCAGCTAAATTGTATCTAAAATATTAATGGATAAATGCGTATCTAATCGAATGGAAAAAGAAGAAATAACAAAGATTAAAAAAAAAGTTAAGGATAAAATGTTTACATCTTCGAGGTACGTGATCATTTTATCGGGTTGTTAGATAATCGTTGATTATTAATCATCACTGAAGATAATAACAATTTTTATAAACTAGTCTGGAAAATAAGATAAATTTTGTAAACAAAAATGTATTAGGAGTAAATAATATATAATCCCAATTTAATAAAATATTTAGATCTTTAAATAGTACGTGCATTATATTTAGGCAACTCAATATGCATTAAATATAGACAACTTAATATGCATTATCTACAGGCAATTTAATATGCATTACATATAGGCAACTTAGTATGCATTATCTATAGGCAACTTAATATGCATACAGGCCGTACTACTCATACTTATTTAAAGTGTTGATGATGCTACGGTCAATTGAGATGAAATACTATTTTTTAATATCACTTCCAGGAGAGTTTTCTACAAATCTATAGAAGTTTACTCATCGTTAAATTAGAATCACTTTCTTCGCTTATAATTTTCTTGACTTATGGCATAATTACGTTTAGTTAAACCGACAAAACTTTCACACATGCAAGATTTCCGCAGCTGAAGATCGAATCAATCAAGATAACTAGGGTAATACAATAAACACAATTTCTAATAAATATTGCAATCTTAAACCAATTACAACAACGAACACCCAATTAGATCGGTCATCCTTGCAGATCTGCAATTTCTCACCCCGCCAATTAAATTTCGGCCGGAATTTTTTCGTTTTTCGGCGCTGTGTGCAAACAGTGTGTGCCAGTTAATAATTGCATAAACACACGAATTAGTATGATTATGATATGAATGGCGAGCTGCGGCCACGCTTTCTTCATTCGAGATGATACGAGGAGATTCGCGGCAGGCGGACCGTGAACGGTGCTCGCCGTTTTGCCAGTAAAAGTAGCTAATTTATTGGTAATTAACGAAAATCTGCGTTAGGTAATCGCGCTTGTGCCAAAGAGAGCGTCCAAAAATGGATTTTTATTATTTTTTTTTTCTTTTTCGTGAACACGCCCGAATTTATGCATGTGTAACCGCGAATTCTTTGGATAGTTATGGGTGTCACGGTTCCGATCGATGGATACCGAGGAATTTGGAGTATTATTTGTCTTCAAATAAACAATTCGTAATATAAATATTTGGTATTTTTTTTTTTCAATTTGACTCTTAGTTGTGTTCTTGTGCGATTATTTCCGAATTTAGCGAAGGGGTGTTTTTGGATTTTGGTTGAAATACAAAGCAGAATGTATTTTGAGTAATTTTGGATAATTTCAATTCTACAGCAATTGTTTTTATATTTTTTTCAAACCGCAGAAAAGTGAGTAACTTTCAAAAAGTCACAAATTGTGTTCTCGTGCGATTATTTCCAAATTTAGCAAAGGGGTGTTTTTGGATTTTGGTTGCAATATAAAGCAGAATGTATTTTGAGCAATTTTGGATAATTTCAATTCTACGGCTATTGTTTTTGTATTTTTTTCAAACCGCAGAAAAGTGAGTAACGTTCAAAAAGTCATACATTGTGTTCTTGTACGATTATTTCCAAATTTAGCAAAGGGGTGTTTTTGGATTTTGGTGGAAATACAAAGCAGAATATATTTTGAGTAATTTTGGATAATTTCAATTCTACAGCAATTGTTATTGTATTTTTTTCGAACCGCAGAAAAGTGAGTAACTTTCAAAAAGTCACAAACTGTGTTCTCGTGCGATTATTTCCGAATTTAGCAAAGGGATGTTTTTGGATTTTGGTGGAAATACAAAGCAGAATATATTTTGAGTAATTTTGGATAATTTCAATTCTACGGCAATTGTTTTTGTATTTTTTTCAAACCGCAGAAAAGTGAGTAACTTTCAAAAAGTCACAAATTGTGTTCTCGTGCGATTATTTCCAAATTTAGCGAAGGTTTGTTTTTGGATTTTGCTTGAAATACAGAGCAGAATGTATTTTGAGTAATTTTGGATAATTTCAATTCTACAGCAATTGTTTTTATATTTTTTTCAAACCGCAGAAAAGTGAGTAACTTTCAAAAAGTCACAAATTGTGTTCTTGTGCGATGATTTCCAACTTTAGCGAAGGGGTGTTTTTGGATTTTGCTTGAAATATAAAGCAGAATGTATTTTGAGTAATTTTGGATAATTTCAATTCTACAGCAATTGTTTTTATATTTTTTTCAAACCGCTGCAAACTGAAAAACTTTAAAAACATTACTGAAATTTAGTTGTATGTTTCCGAATACGCAATAGTTTACTAAATTTACGAAACCGATGGTTATTAAAATAATCGGCAAACCATTCGGATTATTCCAAAGCAAAAACACCGCTCACTGCATAATTATGTATCCGATATCACCGAATGCCATTTGTAAATTGCAAAAAAAAAGAAACACTTTTATCTATGTCAACCTGCATTTTAAAGATATGCAAGTCTAGCAATTCCATACGAATGTGGATTTCCTAACTTATCTCATGACATACTCGCTTTAGACATTGAACAACAACGGCTAGAACACGCAATCTGTTTTTTTTTTTATTTTCTATTACGTTATTGAATCTGTAATTATAAACTGTAATGGTTTTAGTACAGCTTTTCTTAAAGAGAGAATAGGACAATAGTCATATTTACTAGTATCAAATATACCTACTGTCCAGCGGCGGCTCGTGGATGTTCGGCGGTGAAGCAATGGAAGAAAATTTGACCGAAAAGGCCTCCTGCAGCACGAGCCTCACCAACGGCAATCCACGAGCCGCCGCTGCTACTGCTTTTGTTTCATAGAGACCAAGATGATAGTCTTTCTAGATATTCTATCAAATATTTGTGAAAAAAAATTGTAAATTGGCGCCTGATTTTTTTTTTTTTTGGATGCAGTTATCGTGGTATAAGTCTTGTCCACAGAAAGAGAGATAAACTACATTTATTGAGACACTTTCATAAATCACCTCAGCGGGCAATTGATCGGATTTTTTTCAACCTCATTCATTACATTTTTAAAATTTCTTTTTTTTTAAATATATCAGTTTTAAATCAATAATTTTTTTTACACGCAATCAATAATTGTTTTCCCATCAGACCACCAACTGCAGACCGGTTTCGGACTCTTAATCCTCATCAGTGCAGTGGAGTCCCTGAAGTGGACAGATGGCGCTAGGACGCTTTTATCAACCAAATTTTTTAAATTTCTTAAACCCTACTTTGCGTTTTTGAAAAAAAAAACGTTCGTTTGAGTTTTCACTTCAATTATCACATCAACGTTTTTCTTAATGGATTATTAGAAGATATTGCATTTTTGGAAGAAAAAAAATATTCGTTTGAGTTTTGGCTTCAATTATCACATCAACGTTTTTTTGAATGGATTTTTAGAAGATATTGCATTTTTGGAAGAAAAAAATGTTCGTTTGAGTTTTGGCTTCAATTATCACATCAACGTTTTTTTGAATGGATTTTTAGAAGATATTGCATTTTTGGAAGAAAAAAATGTTCATTTGAGTTTTGGCTTCAATTATTACATCAACGTTTTTTTTAATGGATTTTTAGAAGATATAGCATTTTTGGAAGAAAAAAATGTTCGTTTGAGTTTTGGCTTCAATTATCACATCAACGTTTTTTTTAATGGATTTTTAGAAGATATTGCATTTTTGGAAGAAAAAAATGTTCGTTTGAGTTTTGGCTTCAATTATCACATCAACGTTTTTTTAATGAATTTTTAGAAGATATTGCATTTTTGGAAAAAAAAATACTCGTTTAAGTTTTGGCTTCAATTCCCTCCTTCGACGTTCTACTTTTTGGGATTCACGTTTGGTTTTTGCAAAAAAGGTTGCAATTTTGGAAAAAAAATAATGCTGTTTCGAGTTTTGGCTTCGATTACCTCCTTCGACGTTCTACTTTTTTGGGATAGACGTTTGGTTTTTGAAAAGAGGTCGCAATTTTGGAAAAAAAATAATGCTCCTTTGAGTTTTGGCTTCGATTTCCTTCTTCGGCGTTCTACGTTTGGGTTTCACGTTTGGTTTTTGAAAAGAGGTTGCATTTTTGAAAAAAAAAATGCTCGTTTGACTTTTGGCTTCAATTCCCTCCTTAGACGTTCTACTTTTCGTTTTTACCTTGGGTTTTTGAACGGAATTTTAAAAGAAGTAAAACGAAAGCGAAAGTAATCAAGAATCGCCGTTTTCTGATTATACATTCGCTTGGTGTACCGTTATGGTTTTGAATAAACAAGATGTGTGTGCGATGTTGAATATTCATTAATTCGTAAATAGATTTTTTTTTCAAAGTCAAAACTGCAATTAATAATGGTGATGTGGCCATCATGTTACTTTCTTCGACTTGATGGTAATATTTATATTTACGTTTTCATGGTTTATTGAAATCATATTTTAAATGTACATCGAGTGGATGAAACTGACGTTTAAAACGTCAAAATTATGAAAGATGGAAAAATTATACTTCAAATTCAAAAACTCAGTTTACTCAAAAACTAACGAGATTTCGAAAAAAACTCATTCTTTAGAAATTGTTCATTTTGGTATTCTCTACAATTATTATTCACACAAATTTGTTGTAACTATTATCGTTTCATAATTATGAACCAAAAATTGAAAAAAAATAATAAATTTTTTTCTCGAATAGCTATGATTTTATGAAAAATGTTTTCAAGCAAAAGATGTTCATTCCTTTGTTGTCTTTAATGTTTGTTTAAATGTTTTTGTGATATTTTTCATATTTAAGAAAATATTGGCAAAAAACAAAAAACAGTTAAGGTAAACGCTCACTTCCGGTGTACGAAATTTTACCAAAAACTTCACAGTTCTTCAGATTATCAAATAAGATGTTTTTGATTATTTAGCAAACTAAATAATTAACATGCTCTTATTTTTTACGAATATTAAAGCCCATTTATTCCCCAATATTGCTATTAAAGTTGGAAGTCTGTATTTACGTCAGTTTTTAAAAAATCAATACTTTTTCGATTTTTGAGCTTTAAAAATGGTCATTCTTGAGTTTGATTTTGATTATTTAGAAAACTAAATAATTAACATGCTCTTATTTTTCACGAATATTAAAGCCCATTTATTCTCCAATATTGCTATTAAAGTTGGAAGTCTGTATTTACGTCAGTTTTTAAAAAATCAATACTTTTTCGATTTTTAAGCATTAAATATGGTCATTCTTGAGTTTGATTTTGATTATCTAGAAAACTAAATAATTAACATGCTCTTATTTTTCACGAATATTAAAGTACATTTATTCCCCAATATTGCTATTAAAGTTGGAAGTCTAGTATTTACGTCAGTTTTTAAAAAATCAATACTTTTTCGATTTTTGAGCTTTAAAAATGGTCATTCTTGAGTTTGATTTTGATTATCTAGAAAACTAAATAATTAACATGCTCTTATTTTTTACGAATATTAAAGCCCATTTATTCCCCAATATTGCTATTGAAGTTGGAAGTCTAGTATTTACGTCAGTTTTTGAAAAATCTATACTTTTTCGTTTTTTGAGCTTCAAAAATGGTCATTCTTGAGTTTGATTTTGATTATCTAGAAAACTAAATAATTAACATGCTCTTATTTTTTATGAATATTAAAGCCCATTTATTCCCCAATATTGCTATTGAAGTTGGAAGTCTTGTATTTACGTCAGTTTTTTAAAAAATCAATACTTTTTCGATTTTTAAGCATTAAATATGGTCATTCTTGAGTTTGATTTTGATTATCTAGAAAACTAAATAATTAACATGCTCTTATTTTTCACGAATATTAAAGCCCATTTATTCTCCAATATTGCTATTAAAGTTGGAAGTCTGTATTTACGTCACTTTTTGAAAAATCAATACTTTTTCGTTTTTTGAGCTTTAAAAATGGTCATTCTTGAGTTTGATTTTGATTATCTGGAAAACTAAATGATTAACATGCTCTTATTTTTTACGAACTGATTTACCCTCCAACTGTTAATTTTTTTTAATCTTTCTCAATTGGCAAACGTGAAAACCGAAACAAAAGTCGCAACACTTGGGATTTATTCTAACAAATAATTCTAAATCCTTCAAAAAAATTATAAATTCTTCTCCTTTTCGTTAAAAACATTACAACAATTCTTCTCTTTATTTTCAGACGATAGTTGCGAAATGCAAGGCGTACTCTGCATGCCACCGAGACAATTTGGCTGTACCATCCAGGACGAGAAACTTAATGGTGAGTAAACACGTTCTATGTTTATTACGTCGCGGAAACCCAAAATCTCGATGCGGTTTGTAGCGCTATTATCTCCAAGAATTTGTGGTCCATGCAATCTCCCGCGTTTCCCGCGTCCTCCGGCGCACGTTTCCGTCCCAAACATATTTTTCCAATTACATATCCAGGTCGAATATATATCTCCCCGTCGCACAAACACACACAAAAGGTTTTATTATCTCTCGTTTAATATTTACGATTCGAGTCATTGATGTTTGTTCACAATTTTTTTATTTTACAGAGGATAACATGGACGTGACGGCCGACGCGATCACCAAAGACATCAACCAGAGCGACTCGGGGATCTTCTCGTCGACGGGGAACAGCACCTTTCCGGAGGAAGTGAAGAACCCCAATTCGGAGAATGATTCGGACAATCGGTCGGATTGCAGCTCGCCGGATCGGAAGTACCTCTGCCCGATCTGCGAGACGATGCTCACGTCGCAGCACGAGTTCACGCTGCACATCCGATCGCACAACAACGACACCGCCGAGCTGCAGGATCCGGAAAAGGGGTACACGTGCAGGATCTGCTTCAAGGTGCTCAGCTCGAGTTCGAGTCTCGACAGGCACGTGCTGGTGCACAGCGGGGAGAGGCCGTTCACGTGCAAGTACTGCGGGGATACGTTCACCACGAACGGGAACATGCACCGGCACATGAGGACGCACAAGGCGGAGAACTACGAGTCGGATGGTAGTAGTGATAGCAACGGGAGTTCGGGGTCGAAGGGAATCGAATTCAACAACAATAAGATCGAGAAGTACGATAATAAGAGGAAGTTGGAGGACGCGGCGTATAAACTGCCGCGGAAGAAGCCGCACCTGGAAAACTTGGAGAACTTCAAGTGTCCGATCTGCGATCGGGATGATTTCATCAGCGTGAAATCGTTGGAGATGCACCTGGAGGACAATCACCCGGATTACCCCGCGAAGTGCCATCAATGCAGCAAGATTTTTAAGAACAACAAAATCCTGAACTTCCACCGGAATACCGTGCACGCTGATGAGAACGGGAAGGTCATGCACGGGTTTAAGGATCTCACGTTTGTGGACTTCAGCAGTGAGAAGTTTACGCACATCGCGCGCTACGAGTGCGAGAAGAATTTGCACAAAGCCGCGTCGGGGATCAAGTTCCAATGCGGGAAGTGCACGCGCGCGTTTCCCTCGGATAAATCCTTGGATGTTCACTCGAAGAGTTGCGGGTCTTTGGATCTAACCGTCAGCACGGAATCCTCGCTGGACTTCAGCAAAACCCGCAACTCGGAAACTAGCGATATCAGGAGGAACGACTTTTTCTCGCGCCTGGATCTGCAGGACAACTCCCCGGATAAGCCCTTCCTGGACGCGCCCAGGAAACTCCAGCAGCGGTTGCTCGAGACGGTGAAGTCGATCGATAGCAGTAAAGATCTCGCGGATATCCAATCCATAATCTCCATGACGACGAACGGTAGCATCCTGCAACATCTGCAGGGAAAAGCGACGGAGGTCAGTCCGGCCATCGAGGAGAAGACCGAGGAGGAGGAGACGCAGGACGTTTTCGCGCAAGAGTTCCGCAAAATGAAACTCCGCGGGGAGTTCCCGTGCCGGTTGTGCACGGCCGTGTTTCCCAACCTGCGCGCCCTCAAAGGGCACAACCGCACCCATCTCAACAGCACGAATAACGGAACCTACAGGTGTAACATGTGCCCGCATTCTTCGATCGATAAGGCCGCGTTGATCCGCCACATGCGCACGCACAACGGCGATCGGCCGTACGAGTGCTCGCTATGCAACTACGCCTTCACCACCAAAGCCAATTGCGAGCGCCACCTGAGGAACCGGCACGCGAAAAGCACGCGCGAGGAGGTGAAGAAGTCGATCATTTACCACCCATCGGAAGATCCCACGAACGAGGACATTTCCCGCCAACTCGAAGCGAAGAAGAGCAACGTGAGCCTCAACTCGATCGACTCGAACGATATGACGCCCGAAAAACTCCGAAGCTCCACGCCGAAATCCTTCCCCGCCTTCACCGACCTACCAAAAATCACCCCGGAACTCCTCCCCAGCAAAGACTTCACATCCCTCATCCCCAAACTCCAAGCCCTCAAGGAATTAAACAGCAATCCCCCTTACAACATCAACGAGCTGATCCACAACGAAAACCTCAAATCCCTCAAAGAGCACAGGATCACCGAACCGCTATCCCCGTACATCCCTCCCCCCATCAACTTCACCACCTCCACGCCGCAGAAGCCGAGCCCGAAGATCCAGGTAAAAAATTTGCAGACGTTAAAGGAAATCCCCGAATACGAACAGTCCGATGAAGACGATTGCAACGAGGAACCGATGAATCTAGTGCTGGATTTAAGCAAGAAAAAGACCGAGGATGTTAAAGTGAACGTAAAAACCGAGTCCCCCGAAGATCTAACGAAACGCAACGGCGACGCGCCCCTCCACATGACCGACATCCTCGCGCAGCAGTTGCTGAAGAACACGCCGAAAATCGACCCCGCCGCGCTCTACGCGCCCCAGCTCGCCTTCTACCGCAACACCTTCCCCAACTGGCCCGCCTTCCCCATCAACCCCCTCCTCTTCCAACCCCCGCTCCTCCCGCAAGACCCGCACGAGATGAAGGAGCGCCTGCAGCGCCTCCAACTATGCGGCGGCGGCATGATCATGGACTTCGCCGAGCGCCTCAAAAACTTCTACCCCCCCGCCAACTTCCCCAACTTCAACATCAGCGAGATGAAGTCGCCCCGTCCGAAAACCCCCGACGAGGAAATGAAACCGCTCACCCTCAGCATCGACCCGCCCTTCAGCGACGCGATGAAGATGAAAAGCCCGAAACCGGAAATGATCCAATCCCCCAATTCCGTGAAGATGGTGATCAAGAACGGGGTGCTGATGCCGAAACAGAAGCAGCGCCGGTACCGCACCGAGAGGCCCTTCTCCTGCGAGCACTGCTCCGCCAGGTTCACCCTGCGCTCGAACATGGAGCGGCACATCAAGCAGCAGCACCCGCAGTACTGGTCGCAGCGGCAGCGGTCCTCCGTCGGGAATCCGGGGAGGAAACCGCAGCTCGTCCCGCCGAAGAACAGTCTGTGCGAGATCAACGTTCCGAATTACGAGGTGCCGAAGATGCAGGATTACGAGGAGGCCAAAGACACCAACACGATCTCGGATAAGCTGAAGTTTGCCATACTGGCGCAGCACTTGCGCGCCGCGCACGATTCCAGGAAGGAGGAGGACGAAGACTGCGCGCTGGTGATTGATGAGAACGACGAGGCGGCGGCGGTGGCTGCGGCGGCGGCGGCGGCGGCGCCGAAACCCGAGCCGCCGCACGACGGGTTCAACAGGTCGCGGATACTGGAGGAGAAGCTGAAGGAACTGCACGAGAAGCAGCTGATGCAGGAGAAGATGAGGATGGAGGTGAAGAACGTGAAGAGCGAGGACGGGCAGGATCTGGTGCCGGTTTCCAGGCTGCTGGATAACGCGTCGCAGCAGCCGTTCAAGGAGTACTTCCGGAGGGACGGCGAGGATCACGAGGGGGAGGGCATCAGCGAGGAGGACGAGGAGGGCCTGGTCGCCAGCGGGAGTACTAGCGAAGGGAATTCTGGAACTGATGAAAACCGGTAAGTTTTGAAACGTATCTTTTAAACTTTAGTAGTTTGGCCGAATTTACGCAGAATTTTTACTTTCTCCGTTACGAAGTACGAGAAAGTATTGTGATCGTGATTTTTATTTCAAAAAATTTTTTTACGGAAATATCCAACCCTAGATGCCATTTCAACAATTTCTGGAAAAAATGGTGATGTGGCCATCATGTTACTTTCTCCGATTTGACGATTAGACCAAAACCTTGAAAATACTGGCAAAACATTAAAAAATCACTGCTTTAGGTTAAAAATCTAAAATATTCGCCAATCAAAAATTCGCTGATAGAAATTAATAATTAAACAATAAAACTAAAACATAGGCCCAAAAAATTCAAATATCGAAAACTATGGCCTAAACATAAAAAAAACGCAAACTAAAACATCGAAAATTTCAACAAACACATCGAAAATGTTATCCAAAATAAAGATTATTTAGGCAAAACAATTAAAAATTTGGAGGCGGAAACAGGTAAAGGTAAAGATCTAAAATATGGACCAAAAAAATGCAGACCAAAACATTGTAAATTCAAGTAAAAGAAAAAATATTTAGCTAGCCCCTAAAATAATTCTTTGGCTCAAAATAAGTTTCCGACCAGAAACTCGAAAATAATGCAAAAAAAAAAAAAATAAAAAACAATAATTCAGGTTAAAAAGTAAAGGGCAAAAAATCAAAAACCGACCAAAAAACTCGAAAATACCGGCAAAAAAATCGCGCATAAAAATCAATAATTCAGATAAGAAAATTTAAAATACGAGTATAACACAAAAAAGCTAAAACTTAAACCAACAATTAGGACCTAAATATCAAAAATTTGGACCAAAAAATCGAAACTTTTAACACGCAACCTAAATTTTCACGCCAAAATAAAGAATATTTAGGTCAAAAATAAAAAAAATTGGAATAGAAAACGAAGTTACAGGCCAGAGATCCAAAAATGCAGATAAAAAAATTTAAGTAAAGGAAAAAGAGTTTTCCGTTTTCACCTTCAAAATAACCCTGTAGCTCAGAGTAAGTTTCTGAACAGAAACTCAAATTGAAAATAAAATAATCTAAAATATGGGCCAAGAAAACAAAAAATTAGACCAAATACTGAAAATTTGGGACAAAAAAAATTTAAAAAGCATGCCAAAATAAAGAATATTTAGGCCAAAAATCAAAACTTTGAAAAAAAAAGAAATTACAGGCCAGAGATCTAAAAATGCAGATTTGCAGAAATGCAGAAAAATGCAGAATTTTTAATGTAACTTTTAATTGACAAACACATCCGCAACAAATTTTTCGCATCTTATGTATGATTGGTATACTGTGGCCGACGTGAAATAAATGAAATGAAATGAAATAAAATGAAAAAAATTCAAACAAAGAAAAAATTGTTTGCCATTTTCACCCTCAAAATAACTCTGTAGCTCAAAGTAAGTTTCCGAACAGAAACTAAAATTGAAAAATTGAAAAATTTCAAATATAGGACGAAAAAAACAAAATTTGGACCAAATACCGAAAATTTGGGGCTAAAAATAAAAAATACAGAATAAAAAATCGAAAATCTTAATAAACAAATGGAAAATTTCAGCCAAATAAAGAAATCTTAAAACAGAAGTCAAAATTTAACAAATGTGGCCAAAAGATTGAAAACATGGGCCTAAAAATAAAAAACTGCAGATCAAAAAGTTAAAAAATCGAAAATCTTAATAAACAAATCGAAAATTTTGGCCAAATAAAGAAATCTTAGGACATAAAATCAAAAATTTAGACCAAAAAAATCCAAAATACAAATAAAAATTCAACAATTGTGACAAAAAATCGAAAATTTAGATCAAAAATCTAAAGCACGAGCTTAAAAATCAAAATACTGACCAAAAAAGTCGAAAATTTCAACAGATCATTTTAAAATTGGGACCAACATAAAGAATATTTATGAAAAAAATCAAGAATTTAAAGGAAAAAAATCGTAGAAACAGGCAAAAAATATAAAATACGACCACGAAAATTCTGGTCTAAAAATAATTTGCCCCAAAAATAACACAGGCTCAAATTAAGATACCATCCGAAACTCTAAAATAATGGCAAAAAAAAATAAAAAAATGGTGTTACTTTTTTCAATTTGATGGTACAGTACTTTATGTTTACACTTTCATGGTTTATTTTCAATTGAAATCACATTTTAAATGTGCATTGAGCGTTTAGTAAAATCAGATGAGACTGACGTTTAAAACCTCAAAATTATGAAAGATGAAAATGACAAATTATATTTTAAATTCTAATAATCAATTTACTCAAAAACCAAAGAAATTTCGAAAAATACTTATTCTATATAAGTTGTTCATTTTGGCATTCTCTACAATTATTATTAAAATATATTTGCTGTAAGTATTATCGTTTCATAATTTTAAACCAAAAATTACAAAAAAAAATTAATTGCTATTATTTTTCAAAAACCATATATTTCACGAAAAACATTTTCAATCAAATAATGTTCATTTCTTTGCTTTCTTCAAGATTTATTTGAGTGCTTTTATAGTATTTTTCATATTTAAAAAATTATCGGAGAAAAACAAAAAAACGGTTAAGGTAAACACCCACTTCCGGTGTACAAAATTTTACCAAAAGCTTTTCAGTTCTTCAGATTATCAAATAAGGCTTATGTTCAAAGTTTGATGTTCATTCAAGTAGTAGTTTTTTTAGATACAGCGCGCACAAGCAAACCGGCATACATTTTAACAGGAATGCATATTGAAAAATGGTGATGTGGCCATCATGTTACTTTCTCCAACTTGATGGTATCATTTATATTTACGTTTTCATGGTTTATTTTCAATTGAAATCATATTTTAAATATACTTCAAGTGTTGTGTAAACTCGGATGAAACTGACGTTTAAAACGTCAAAATTATGAAAGATGGAAAAATTATACTTCAAATTCAAAAACTCGGTTTACTCAAAAACTAAAGCGATTTCGAAAAAAACTTATTCTTTATAAGTTGTTCATTTTGGCATTGTCTACAATTATTATTAACATAAATTTTCTGTAACTATTATCGTTTCATAATTATAAACCAGAAATGAAAAAAAATTAATAATTTTTTTTCTCGAATAACAATGATTTTATAAAAAATATTTTCAAACAAAAGATCTTCATTTATTTGTTGTCTTCATTTATTGTTTAAATGTTTTTGTGTAATTTTTCATATTTAAGCAGATATTGGAAAAAAACAAAAAACGGTTAAGGTAAACACCCACTTCCGGTGTACGAAATTTTACCAAAAGCTTTTCAGTTCTTCGGATTATCAAATAAGACGTATGTTGAAAGTTTCATATCAATTGCTTTATTTGTTTTTGAGATACAGCGCACACAGACAGACACACACACACACAGACAAAAAAATTTTTTCCAGAAATTGTTGAAATGGCAATTTTGTTCAAAGTTTCATATCAATTGCTCTATTAGTTTTTGAGATACAGCGCACACAGACAGACAGACACACACACACACACACACACAGACACAAAAATTTTTACTTTCTCCGTTACGAAGTACGAGAAAGTATTGTGATCGTTATTTTTTTTTCAAAATTTTTTTTTACGGAAATATCCGTTTTGGGGTCCCTAGATGCCATTTCAACAATTTCTGGAAAACAAAATTTTGTGTCTGTGTCTGTCTGTGTGCGCTGTATCCCAAAAACTAATAGAGCAATTGATATGAAACTTTATACATCCGTCTTATTTGATAATCTGAAGAACTGAAAAGCTTTTGGTAAAATTTCGTACACCGGAAGTGGGCGTTAACCTTCACTGTTTTTTGTTTTTTGCCAATATTTTCTTAAATATGAAAAATATCACAAAAACATTTAAACAAACTTTGAAGACAACAAAGAAATGAACATCTTTTGCTTGAAAACATTTTTCATAAAATCATTTTTATCCGAGAAAAAAATTTATTATTTTTTTTAAATTTTTGGTTTATAATTATAAAACGATAATAGTTACAGTAAATTTATGTTAATAATAATTGTAGGGAATGCTAAAATGAACAACTTATAAAGAATAAGTTTTTTTCGAAATTTCTTTAGTTTTTGAGTAAACCGAGTTTTTGAATTTGAAGTATAATTTTTCCATCTTTCATAATTTTGACGTTTTAAACGTCAGTTTCTTCCTCTCGATGTACATTTAAAATATGATTTCAATTGAAAATAAACAATGAAAACATAAATATAAATGGCCATGATACCATCAAGTCGGAGAAAGTAACATGATGGCCACATCACCATTTTTTTTTTTTGGTTCACTTGAGCCTGGCATAAGATACTTATCTACAGCCAATCAAGTCACCAATTTTTTTTTAATTTTTTGGCTCACTTCAGCCTGGTTTAAGATACTTGTCTACAGCCAATCAAGTCACCAAACTTTTAAAATTAGTTTCAGAATTTATCAATCCTGTCATTATCACGTGTTTATAATTACATCCTATTTTATTTCGATGTAACTGTTAAATGACCTTCATGTGAAACATTCTTGAGTATTTTCTCTAAAGAAAATAATTTGTGATTTTGTAACATTTCGCTTTTCCTTGAAAAATTTTCAAAATGTTATTTTCTCTCAGCGGAATCTGAGTAATCAGATAAAGCAGCTGCACGATTTCTTTCATCTAAAAAAAATCTCCATCATTATTAATGATGATGCCATTCTTCCTAATTTGGGAGACTTCGAGTCCACAAACAAATAAAAAAGTCAAAAGTGTAGATGGCGAGCTCCTGCGATTAAGGGATCTTGCTGAAGAAATGCTGATGACAATAACCAGAAGGTTTTAAGCCGAAGATGTTAATAATGACCAGAAAGTCTTAGGTTGAAAAAGTTGGCAAAGACTTCTTATCAAGAAGTTAACAATGATTGAAGAAGCCGGTAATGGCCAAAAAGTCTTGGGCTAAAACAGTTGGCAAAGACTGGAAGGTCTTAAACAAGAAGCTAACAATGACTGAAGAAATCGGCAATGGCCAGAAAGTCTTAGGCTGAAAAAGTTGGCAAAGGCTACACGGCCTTAAACAAGAAGTTAATAATGGCTGAAGAATTAGGTAATGACCAGAAAGTCTTACGCTGAAAAAGTTTCCAATGGCCAGACGGTTAAAGAGAAAATATTGTTGGCTTTTGTTACACTAACAGTTGCTATTTTTGAAATGTACTTTCACGAAAAAATTTAAAAGTAATGAAGCAGACAAGGGAGAAAACCCAACGTAGCCTAGCCTAACCTAACCTTACGTAACCTAACCTAACCTTACTTAACCTAAACTAACCTAACCTAATTGAATGAAGAAAAATCCAAATGTGGCAGTTTCTTTACGAGAAATTTTTGCAATTTGCAAAATGTGAAAAATTTCAAAAGTTATGAAACAGACATGGGAGAAAACCTAACGTAACCTAACCTTCCATAAGCTAACCTAATTGAAAGATACATTGGAATTTGCGCAGTAATTTTACTTTCTCCGTTATGAAGTACGAGAAAGTATTGTGATCGTGAAAAATTTTTCAAAATTTTTTTTTACGGAATATCCGTTTTAGGGTCCCTAGACGCAATTTCAACAATTTCCTGAAAAAATAAGTCTTCATATAAAACACTAGAAAAAAATCCCAAAAGAAGTCCGAAAAAGAGTCCCAAAAAAGTCCCGAAAGAAAGTCCTAAAATAAGTCCTGAAGAAAGTCTTGAAAAAAGCCCCGAAAGAGAGTCCTAATAAAATATCCTGAAAAAATGTCTTGTAATAACAGTCTTGAAAAAAAGTTATTAAAACAACATCGTAAAAAAACATTTCTAAAAAGAAACCTGTAAAGACCTGAAAAAGTTCTGAAGAAATTGTCCTGGAAAAAATTATTACTTTAAAAAATGTCCTGAAATATAGTACTGAAAAAAGTCCTGTAACTAAGGAAAAAAAATTCTGAAAAAAGCAACGAAAAGCAAATTTTGAAAAGAAGTCCTGAACAAGATTAGGAACCTCTTATTATAAAGTAGTGAGAAAGAGTATTGACAAAAGCCGTTAAAAAAAGTCCTGAAAAATAACCTTCATACAAAATACCAGAAATAAATGTCCCGAAAAAGAGTCCCAAAAAGTCCTGAAATAAGTCCTGAAGAAAGCGCTTACAAAGAGTCGTGATGAAATATCTCAAAAATTGTCTTGTAAAAACAGTCTTGAAAGATTGCTCTGAAAATAACAAAATAAACAAAAAAAATTCTGAAAAAAAGCATTGTAAAAGGTCCTTAAAATGGTCCTTAAGATCTGAAGAAATTGTTCTGAAAAGGAAATCCCAAAGAGTCTTGAAAAAAGGCCTAAACTAAAAATACTGAAATAAAGTTTGGAAAATAGTCTTGAAAAAAAAATGCTAAAAATATCTGAAAAAGCCTTTGAAAACGTCCACAAAAGATCATGAAAAGAAAAATTCTAAAAAATGCCATGAAAAAAAAATTCCAAAAATTAATCCTGAACAAAGAGTTCGTAAGAAAGTCCCAAAAACGTCCGGAGAAAAAATTCCTGAAAAAAATCCTTAACAAAAATCCTGAAATAAAAAGTTTTGAAAATGATCTTGAAAAAAAAAATGCTAAAAATTTCTGAAAAAGTCCTTGAAAAGGTCCAAAAAAGGTCATGAAAGGATGAATTCTAAAAAATATCATGAAGAAAATTTTGAAATTTGTCTTGAAAAAAGTCCTGCAAAAAGGCCTAAACTAAATCCTTAACAAAAATACTGAACAATACTTGAAAAAAAATTCTAAATATATCTGAAAAAGTCCTTAAAAAGGTCCAAAAAAAGGTAATGAAAAGAAAAATTCTAAAAGATGACAAAATTTTGAAATTTTTTTTTCTGAAAAAATCCCAAAAATTAATTCTGAACAAAGAGTTCTTAAGAAAGTCTTGAAAATAATCTTGAAAAAAAATTCTAAATATATCTGAAAAAGTCCTTAAAAAGGTCATGAAAAGAAAAATTCCAAAAAATGACAATTTTGAAATTTATTTTTTATGAAAAAATCCCAAAAATTAATCCAAAAATTAATTTTCTTACGAAAATCCCGAAAACGTCCGGAGAAAAAATTCCAGAAAAAAAGTCCTGTTGATAAAATTTTGAAAAGAAATCCTGAAAATGAAGGTCCTGAAAGAAAAAGTTCTAAAAAATTTCTTAAAAAGTTTTGAAAAAGAATCCTCAAGGAAAAAAGTCCTTACAAAAGACCTGAAAAAATTTCTGAAAACATTATCCCAAAAAGGTTAAAATAAATAATAGTAATTTTTCTGCAGCCGTCTCGAAAATAAAACTTTCGGTATGATTTATTAAATCGAAAGTGCCGCTTTACATAAATCGTACCGAAAGTAGTTATTTTCGGGACGATTTTGTTTTACTTTCCGAACGCTTTCTTTACTTTCGGGACGCTTTTTGTTACTTTCGGGACGATTTTGCGTATAAATGTAGGCGGCCTTGACAAAAACATCAACTCCATATTTAATTATGACAGCGCTTGTCATAAACATTCGTGTGTGTTTTTACTTTTTTAACATAAAAAGCCGTTTTTTTACAGACAGACACACACACAGCCACACACATAGGTACAGACACACACACACGCACACGGACACAATTTTTTTTTTCCAGAAATTGTTGAAATGGCATCTAGGGACCCCAAAACGGATATTTTCGTAAAAAAAATTTAAAAAAAAAATCACGATCACAATATTTTCTCGTACTTCCTATCGGAGAAAGTAAAAAAAAAATGTGTCTGTGCGTGTATGTTTGTCTGTGCGCGCTGTATCTCAAAAACTAATACAGACATTGATAAGAAATTTTCAACATACGTCTTATTTGATAATCTGTAGAACTGAAAAACTTTTGGTAAAATTTCGTACATCGGAAGTGGGTGTTTACCTTAACTGTTTTCAGTTCAATTATTTTTTTCCATTTTAAAATTTTCTTTGCGAGCGCCTCACGCGGTTAATATTGACATTTGTTCTTTGGCGAGTACTTTGAAGCGTCTTGATGAGATCTTTCGAATGACGTATAGAAATCCCGAATCGGACCAGTGGTTTCTTCAAAAAATCAATTTGAATGCTATTTTTAATAATAATTTCCATCTTTCATAATTTTGACGTTTTAAACGTCAGTGTCATCTCATCCTGCAAACATTTAAATTGAAAATAAACCATGAAAACGTAAATATAAATGATACCATCAAGTCGGAGAAAGTAATAACATGATGGGCCATCTGCCACAACTATTTCCTTGTAGGTATTTCGATCAATAGCATCTCAAAAACTTTCGTTTGGTGTAAGTCAAATTTTGTTTCAATTAATAGCGTGCAGTTTTCGAACGCGGATACGATTAATTAATTACTGATGAAATCTCTTGTGATTATTTTTTTTTCAATTTCCAGATCAGAAAGTGATAACGCAGCTAACCAACCGATGAAGAAGAAGTCGGCGTACTCGTTGGCCCCGAACCGAGTGAGTTGCCCGTACTGCAGCCGAAAATTCCCGTGGACCTCCTCGCTGCGAAGACACATCCTCACCCACACCGGCCAGAAGCCGTTCAAGTGCAGCCACTGTCCGCTCCTCTTCACCACCAAGTCCAACTGCGACCGCCATCTCCTGCGCAAGCACGGCAACTCCGCGACGACGATCTCCAACGAAACCGCCAACAACAACAACTTCATGATGCGCAACGTTCCCGAGCGGCCGTTCAAGTGCTCGAGCTGTCCCAGCAGCACGTTCTCGACGTATTCGAATTTGAAGAAGCACAAGATCCACAAGCACGGCGCTCAGGACGACCGGCAGGGCTACGAGGCGGGGAGCTCCGAGGACGAGAAGAACAACAGCGACCAGAAGAGCGACTGGGAGTCGCAGATTTCGCACACGAAGCCGCCTCCGAGTGCCTCCAGCGGGGAGAACAACCCCGTGCAGAACTCGGACCTGCCCTTCAAGTGTCACCTCTGCGATCATTCGTTCGGTGAACGGCAGGACTGTCTCGATCACATTAAGGATAAGCACTCTTCGGAATACGATCTGTTGATGTCGAAGAACGCGCTGGACGCGAACGCATCGACGCCCGACGAGGGCGGCAATCACGACGACGAAGACAACGAGATCCGGGGGAAGTTTCCGGATTACTCGAATCGGAAGGTCATCTGCGCGTTCTGCATGCGCAGGTTTTGGTCCGCGGAAGATCTGAGGCGGCACATGCGCACCCACACCGGCGAGCGCCCCTTCAGCTGCGACATCTGCAGGAGGCGGTTCACGCTGAAGCACAGCATGCTTCGCCACAGGAAGAAGCACAACGTCCCGTTCGAAAACGACAACGCCAGCTGCGACGAAGACAACAATCCCAGCTTCGAGAAGATCATCAAGTCCGATAACAACAACCTAGTCCGAAAATTAAGCGAAAAAACCGACGATTCCGACGGGAACGAAGGCAGCGACCTAATCAGCAATCTCCTAGGTATTAGGGACCGTTCAATAATAGAACAAGTATTAACAGCGTCAGCCGATGACGCCGCGAAGCTCCTAGGTGTGGGCGGTCAGGAATAAAACCCCACGCCCTCGGTGTATAGTTTAGGTGTATTTGAGTGGAATATAATAGTCTTATAATTGGTTTCCACGTGTGTATTCAACACCTTGCCGAAACCAATTTTGTACATAAAATGCATGAATAAGTTATTGAGTCTAGTCAGGTTTTTCCCAACGAATAATTAGACTTAGCTACGTATCGTTTCCATTGTTAATTAAAAAAAAATTATATTAATCAAAAGAAGTATATTTTAAATTGTAACATTCCAAAAAAAACATTCCTATATATAATATTGTTATATTTATTTATATTTTTGTACATATACATATATAATATGATACGGTCTAGAATACCAAATACTAATTTAATAATTTTTAAACGAGTCCCAAGATCGTTAAAAATTCAACGAACGCCTTTAGTATCGGAGTCGCGCACCGTGTGGTCCCGCCTTTACACTGTATTTATAAAATTAAGCAATAACCTAGTAGTGAATTATATATTTATATATATAAAAAAAAGATGTTTGTATTATATTTACGCTGCTTTAAAAGCAAATTTGTACACAAAATGTTTTGTAATCGCGTAGTCTTCACACACACACATACACACACACACACACACACTGATTGTTTCGTTTTTTAAAAGTGCACTTATTATATTAGTAACGTTATGTCCAATTGTATTTTACACACGTTCACGCAGTGTCTTAAACAGTAATTTGATGCTTGAGGAGCTTTTAAAAAGTTTTGTAACGAGACGCCGAGCCGACTGTTTTTTTCTGTTTTCTGAAAATAAAAACCGGCGCGGCGTAAACAAAGCTTCTTCTAAAAGCACGTGTATTTAAGGAACTTTAAAAAGCAATCGAGTGACTTAATCGTAGTTTTTTGGAAGTGGTAGGTGTATATTTGAAGATTATTATCATAAATTTAAAAAATGATGATGTGCTGATGATCATTTATTGTAATTATAAAAGAAATGTTGGTGGATTATTACCATCTATGCCATATATATGATTACTTGATTTTTCTTAATCAAAATATATATTTTTTCTGTTCATCTCCGTACATTATAATATATTATTATATACATTGTATTTTGTTTATTTTTTGTTTAAATTTGAATAAATAAATTATGCTCAAATTAATTTCTTTGTGATTTATTTAATTATAATAATCATCGTAGAATATCATGTCATACATAGTAGTTTGTTTGCGTGTATAATTAACTTGATTTGGTTAGTCTGTCTGGGCTATCGACCTTGAAAGTTTACATTTTCTTCATTAGAAGAACGAGAGAAATCGATTGACGTTAAAAATTTTCAGCTATCTTAAATAGAAACTGGCAAATTTTTGAAAATTTTGAAAAAAGTCGATTTTTTCAGACTTTAAATGGCCGTAGCGGCGTGACACGTCACCAAAGAAAACTCAAAAATGGAAAAAACCGAAAAAATCAACTTTCTTAATAATCATCGTAAACCTTTGTGTGGTACCTTTTTTTTCATCAGAAGAACGAGATAAATCGATTGATGTTAAAAATTTTCATCCAGAAAAAAATGCAAAAAAGTTAGCAAGTCACCATGAACTTTATGGAAAATTTTGACAAGAGTCGATTTTTTCAGACTTTGAACGGCTGTAGCGGCTAAACGAAAACTCCAATTTGGACGCGGATTTCAAATCTGTGTTCCTCGTGTGCTAATTAGTCGGATTTTATTAAAATTGGCGAATCAAAATTTTTGACGAAAACCTGAAAAATCATCCAAGGGTCCCCCCTTCTTACTTTTTCCCAAAAATTGCATCTGAAATGATTTTCTGAAGAAACCACTGGTTCGATTCGGGGTTTCTACATATCACCATAAAGATCCCTTCAAGACTCTTCAGAAAATGTACTTTCGCAAGAACAAATGTCAATTTGAAGTCCGTGACACGTAAGCAAAGAAAACTCGAAAATGGAAAAAATCGAAAAAATCAACTTTCTTAATAATCATCTTAGACCTTTATCTAATACCATTTTCTTCATCAGGAAAACAAAATAAATCGATCGGCGTTAAAAAATTTTATCCAGAAAAAAATTCAAAAAAGTTGGCATGTCACCATAAACTTTGTGGAAGATTTTGAAAAAAGTTGATTTTTTCAAATTTTGAACGGCTGTAGCGGCCGAACGAAGATTCCAATTTGAACGCGGTTTTAAATTCTGTGGTCCTTGAGCGCATATGAGTCGGATTAGACCAAAATTGGCGATTTTTTATTTTTGACGAAAACCTGAAATTCTATCCTAGGGTCCCCCCTTCTCACTTTTTCCCAAAAATTGCATTTGAAATGATTTTCTGAAGAAACCACTGGTTCGATTCGGGGTTTATATACGTCATTCGAAACATCTCATTAAGACGCATCAGAAAATGTACTTTCGCAAGAACAAATGTCAATTTGAAGCCCGTAACGCGTCAGCAAAAAAAACTCGAAAATGGAAAAAATCGAAAAAATCAACTTTCTTAATAATCATCGTGGACCCTTATGTAATACCATTTTCTTCATCAGAAGAACGAAATAAATCTATTGGCGTTAAAAAATTTCATCTAGAAAAAAATGCAAAAAAGTTAGCATGTCACCATGAACTTTACGAGAGATTTTGAAGAAAGTCGATTTTTTCAAACTTTGAACGGCTGTAGCGGCCGAACGAAGAATCCAATTTGAACGCGGATTGCAAATCTCTGTTCCTTGTGTGTCAATTAGTCGGATTTCATTAAAATTGGCGATTCAAAAATTTTGACGAAAACCTGAAAAATCATCCAAGGGTCCCCCCTTCTTACTTTTGCTCAAAAATTGCATTTGAAATTATTTCCTGAAGAAACCACTGGTTCGATTCTGGATTTTTATACGTCATTCGAAAGATCTCATTAAGACGCTTCAGAAAATGTACTTCCGCAAGAACAAATGTCAATTTGAAGCCCGTGACACGTCAGCAAAGAAAACTCGAAAATGAAAAAAATCGAAAAAATCAACTTTCTTAATAATCATCGTAGACCTTTATGTAATACCATTTTCTTCATTAGAAGAACGAAATAAATCTATTGGCGTTAAAAAAATTCATCTAGAAAAAAATGCAAAAAAGTTAGCATGTCACCATGAACTTTACGGGAGATTTTGAAGAAAGTCGATTTTTTCAAACTTTGAACGGCTGTAGCGGCCGAACAAAGATTCCAATTTGAACGCGGTTTTAAATTCTGTGGTCCTTGAGCGCATATGAGTCGCATTAGACCTAAATTGGCGATTTTTTATTTTTGACGAAAACCTGAAATTCTATCCAAGGGTCCCCCCTTCTTACTTTTTAACAAAAATTGCATTAAAAATGATTTTCTGAAGAAACCACTGGTTCGATTCGGGGTTTCTATACATCACTGGAAAGATCCCTTCAAGACGCCTCGGAAAATGTACTTTCGCAAGCACAAATGTCTATTTGAAGCCCGTGACACGTCAACAAAGAAAACTCGAAAATGGAAGAAATCGAAAAAATCAACTTTCTTAATAATCATCGTAGACCTTTATGTAATACCATTTTTCTTCATCAGAAGAACGAAATAAATCGATTGGCGTTAAAAAATTCATTTTTCAATTTTTTTTTTCACGTATTTTGTAGCATTTATTATTTTGTAAAATGTAACGTTTAGAACTATTTGTCATCCACTATACCAGTTGTATTAATCCTTAACGTAATGTTTGAGTAATTTTGCTAAATGTATTTCAAGTGTAATATTTGTTGAAAAATCAATTTCTTTAATAAATCACGTTTGTTAAATCAATTGTCGTTGTTGTTTTAATTTTGTATACCTATTCACTGACCACCCGATCCCAATATCCCTACGAAACGTTATCAGTGAGTAAACAAATTAGTGCCGATTGTGAGATGCTGCTGAACGAAGGGATTATCCGAGTCGAGGCAGAAGGTGTAAAGGTAAGTAATGGCTAGAAGCATATTTTATTAGTGTTGCCAAGTAAATTTTCGATCGATTTTTGAAGACTAAAATACCTCTTTGCGTTCCTAATCTCCTGATACAAATCCAGAAAATTTTTCGAAATTATTTTAGGGTACACATTCTGAACCTAAATTTTCGATCGATTGATTTTTGAAGAGTAAAATACCTCTTCGCGTTTCTGCTCTCCTGATACAAATCCAGAAAATTTTTCGAAATTATTTTAGGGTACACATTCTGAACCTAAATTTTCGATCGATCGATTTTTGAAGAGTAAAATACCTCTTCGCGTTTCTGCTCTCCTGATACAAATCCAGAAAATTTTTCGAAATTATTTTAGGGTACACATTCTGAACCTAAATTTTCGATCGATTGATTTTTGAAGAGCAAAATACCTCTTCGCGTTTCTGCTCTCCTGATACAAATCCAGAAAATTTTTCGAAATTATTTTAGGGTACACATTCTGAACCTAAATTTTCGATCGATTGATTTTTGAAGAGTAAAATACCTCTTCGCGTTTCTGCTCTCCTGATACAAATCCAGAAAATTTTTCGAAATTATTTTAGGGTACACATTCTGAACCTAAATTTTCGATCGATTGATTTTTGAAGAGTAAAATACCTCTTCGCGTTTCTGCTCTCCTGATACAAATCCAGAAAATTTTTCGAAATTATTTTAGGGTACACATTCTGAACCTAAATTTTCGATCGATTGATTTTTGAAGAGTAAAATACCTCTTCGCGTTTCTGCTCTCCTGATACAAATCCAGAAAATTTTTCGAAATTATTTTAGGGTACACATTCTGAACCTAAATTTTCGATCGATCGATTTTTGAAGAGTAAAATACCTCTTCGCGTTTCTGCTCTCCTGATACAAATCCAGAAAATTTTTCGAAATTATTTTAGGGTACACATTCTGAACCTAAATTTTCGATCGATCGATTTTTAAAGAGTAAAATACCTCTTTGCGTTCCTGGTCTCCTGTTACAAATCGTGAAAATTTTTCGGAATTAATTTTGTGTACACATTCTGAACTGTAAATTCAAGTTTAATTAAAATTTCATAAAAAATACCACTTTTCGTTTCTAGAGACTCTTTTATTACCATTCTAAATAGTAATTCCACACGCATTCATTCATTCATTCATTCATTGACAATGGAGAATCAATAGAATTAATTAGTTTTTATGGCCCTTATAAGGGCCGTTTTTTGGAAGTAGGGTTGCCGATAATTCACCGCCGTCAAATCTCCAGAAGATGATGGTGTGGTCGACTACCTCTTCTTGGGAAGCGGTTTCTCCTGACGGTCCAAATACCTCTCGTTTGTTGGCATCCTGTTACGCATTGTACAATTTTTGTGTGGGTTTGCAATTACTTTATTGGGTCACAAATTTTGCGATGCGTTTAAAATTATTTTCTGATCTGAAAAAAACAGATACACTTTAATGGTTACAATGATTAATATCAGTTTCGGTAATTTCACGATTGATGGATAAAATATGGCGAATTACGTTTTCCTTTTTAAATTTCCAAAACAGGCCACACCCTTTCGCGTGGAGTGGACCGATAACAATTATCATAATTAGAGTATGCACCTCCCTCGGATTCAGTGGAACGTAAAACGTGGAACGTGAAACGTAAAACGTAGTTTTTAATTTTTTCAGCTCCTTCCGCAAGTTGCAAATCAACTTGTGTAGCACCAAACGATGCAGAATCTATTCGTTTATCATGAGAAAAAGTTTAAAGAATGAGCATCTATCCGTTATTGTTTTATGACGGATTTTGTCTAAAAAATTGGTGATTTTTACAGTAATTAATTTTTTTCAGCCCCTTCCGGAAGTTGCAAATCAACTTGTGTAGCACCAAACGATGCAGAATCGAGTCGTCTGTTATGATAAAAAGTTTAAAGAACGAGCATGCGTACGTTATTGTTTTATAACAGATTTTGTCTAAAAAATTGGTTATTTTTATAGTAATTAATTTTTTTCAACCCCTTCCGCAAGTTGCAAATCAACTTGTGTTACACCAAACGATGCAGAATCGAGTCGTCTGTTATGATAAAAAGTTTAAAGAACGAGCATGCGTACGTTATTGTTTTATAACAGATTTTGTCTAAAAAATTGGTTATTTTTATAGTAATTAATTTTTTTCAACCCCTTCCGCAAGTTGCAAATCAACTTGTGTTACACCAAACGATGCAGAATCGAGTCGTCTGTTATGATAAAAAGTTTAAAGAACGAGCATGCGTACGTTATTGTTTTATAACAGATTTTGTCTAAAAAATTGGTTATTTTTATAGTAATTAATTTTTTTCAACCCCTTCCGCAAGTTGCAAATCAACTTGTGTTACACCAAACGATGCAGAATCGAGTCGTCTGTTATGATAAAAAGTTTAAAGAACGAGCATGCGTACGTTATTGTTTTATAACAGATTTTGTCTAAAAAATTGGTTATTTTTATAGTAATTAATTTTTTTCAACCCCTTCCGCAAGTTGCAAATCAATTTGTGTTACACCAAACGATGCAGAATCGAGTCGTCTGTTATGATAAAAAGTTTAAAGAATGAGCATGCGTACGTTATTGTTTTATAACAGATTTTGTCTAAAAAATTGGTTATTTTTATAGTAATTAATTTTTTTCAACCCCTTCCGCAAGTTGCAAATCAACTTGTGTTACACCAAACGATGCAGAATCGAGTCGTCTGTTATGATAAAAAGTTTAAAGAACGAGCATGCGTACGTTATTGTTTTATGACGGATTTTGTCTAAAAAATTGGCGATTTTTACAGTAATTAATTTTTTTCAGCCCCTTCCGGAAGTTGCAAATCAACTTGTGTAGCACCAAACGATGCAGAATCGAGTCGTCTGTTATGATAAAAAGTTTAAAGAACGAGCATGCGTACGTTATTGTTTTATAACAGATTTTGTCTAAAAAATTGGTTATTTTTATAGTAATTAATTTTTTTCAACCCCTTCCGCAAGTTGCAAATCAACTTGTGTTACACCAAACGATGCAGAATCGAGTCGTCTGTTATGATAAAAAGTTTAAAGAATGAGCATGCGTACGTTATTGTTTTGTGACGGATTTTGTCTAAAAAATTGGTGATTTTTACAGTAATTAATTTTTTTCAGCCCCTTCCGGAAGTTGCAAATCAACTTGTGTTACACCAAACGATGCAGAATCTAGTCGTATATCATGAAAAAAAGTTTAAAGAATGAGCATCCATCCGTTATTGTTTTATGACGGATTTTGTCGAAAAAATTGGTGATTTTTACAGTAATTAATTTTTTTCAGCCTCTTCCGGAAGTTGCAAATCAACTTGTGTAGCACCAAACGATGCAGAATCGAGTCGTCTGTTATGATAAAAAGTTTAAAGAACGAGCATGCGTACGTTATTGTTTTATAACAGATTTTGTCTAAAAAATTGGTTATTTTTATAGTAATTAATTTTTTTCAACCCCTTCCGCAAGTTGCAAATCAACTTGTGTTACACCAAACGATGCAGAATCGAGTCGTCTGTTATGATAAAAAGTTTAAAGAACGAGCATGCGTACGTTATTGTTTTATAACAGATTTTGTCTAAAAAATTGGTTATTTTTATAGTAATTAATTTTTTTCAACCCCTTCCGCAAGTTGCAAATCAATTTGTGTTACACCAAACGATGCAGAATCTAGTCGTCTATCATGAGAAAAAGTTTAAAGAATGAGCATCCGTCCGTTATTGTTTTATGACGGATTTTGTCTAAAAAATTGGCGATTTTTACAGTAATTAATTTTTTTCAGCCCCTTCCGGAAGTTGCAAATCAACTTGTGTAGCACCAAACGATGCAGAATCGAGTCGTCTGTTATGATAAAAAGTTTAAAGAACGAGCATGCGTACGTTATTGTTTTATAACAGATTTTGTCTAAAAAATTGGTTATTTTTATAGTAATTAATTTTTTTCAACCCCTTCCGCAAGTTGCAAATCAACTTGTGTTACACCAAACGATGCAGAATCGAGTCGTCTGTTATGATAAAAAGTTTAAAGAACGAGCATGCGTACGTTATTGTTTTATAACAGATTTTGTCTAAAAAATTGGTTATTTTTATAGTAATTATTTTTTTTCAACCCCTTCCGCAAGTTGCAAATCAACTTGTGTTACACCAAACGATGCAGAATCGAGTCGTCTGTTATGATAAAAAGTTTAAAGAACGAGCATGCGTACGTTATTGTTTTATAACAGATTTTGTCTAAAAAATTGGTTATTTTTATAGTAATTAATTTTTTTCAACCCCTTCCGCAAGTTGCAAATCAATTTGTGTTACACCAAACGATGCAGAATCGAGTCGTCTGTTATGATAAAAAGTTTAAAGAATGAGCATGCGTACGTTATTGTTTTATGACGGATTTTGTCTAAAAAATTGGTGATTTTTACAGTAATTAATTTTTTTCAGCCCCTTCCGGAAGTTGCAAATCAACTTGTATTACACCAAACGATGCAGAATCTAGTCGTCTATCATGAAAAAAAGTTTAAAGAATGAGCATCCATCCGTTATTGTTTTATGACGGATTTTGTCGAAAAAATTGGTGATTTTTACAGTAATTAATTTTTTTCAGCCCCTTCCGGAAGTTGGAAATCAACTTGTGTAGCACCAAACGATGCAGAATCTATTCGTTTATCATGAGAAAAAGTTTAAAGAATGAGCATCCATCCGTTATTGTTTTATGACGGATTTTGTCTAAAAAAATGGTGATTTTTACAGTAATTAATTTTTTTCAGCCCCTTCCGGAAGTTGCAAATCAACTTGTGTTACACCAAACGATGCAGAATCTAGTCATCTATCATGAGAAAAAGTTTAAAGAATGAGCATCCATCCGTTATTGTTTTATGACAGATTTTGTCTAAAAAATTGGTAATTTTTACAGTAATTAATTTTTTTCAGCCCCTTCCGCAAGTTGCAAATCAACTTGTGTTACAGCAAACGATGCAGAATTTTGTTATCTATCATGAGAAAAAATTTAAAGAATGAGCATCCGTCCGTTATTGTTTTATGACGGATTTTGTCTAAAAAATTGGTTATTTTTATAGTAATTAATTTTTTTCAATCCCTTCCGCAAGTTGCAAATCAACTTGTGTTACACCAAACGATGCAGAATCGAGTCGTCTATCATGATAAAAAGTTTAAAGAATGAGCATACGTACGTTATTGTTTTATGACAGATTTTGTCTAAAAAATTGGTTATTTTTATAGTAATTAATTTTTTTCAACCTCTTCCGCAAGTTGCAAATCAACTTGTGTTACAGCAAACGATGCAGAATTTTGTTATCTATCATGAGAAAAAGTTTAAAGAATGAGCATCCGTCTGTTATTGTTTTATGACGGATTTTGTCTAAAAAATTGGTTATTTTTATAGTAATTAATTTTTTTCAATCCCTTCCGCAAGTTGCAAATCAACTTGTGTAGCACCAAACGATGCATAATCTCGTTCCACACTCCACGTTTCACGTTATACGCTCCACGTGCTACGTTCCACGCTCCACGTTCCAGCTTTACGCTCCACGTTCCATGCTCCACGTTCCACGATCTACGTTCCACGCTCCAAGCTCCAGATTCCATGTTCCACGCTCCACGTTTCTTAGGAAAAACCGATTTTTCAGACTGTGAAAGCTCCACGATTCACCTTTTTATATAAAGTTAATGTGCATAATAAAAAAAGTTAATTTTAGGACTAAAGAAATTTCTGCAATCTAACAAACAGGATTTTGTAGGATACAATCAAATTGATATAGACGGTGGTGGGTGTAATAAAAATAACTGTTCGATATTTTAACGATAATGCAAACAATTACTAAATACAGTGCATGTACAACATATTACAGCTACGTGAAATAGAATCAGCAATACATAAAAAAAAACATAAATGTAGCTTTATTACTTTCTGGGATTTACAACAAAATAGTTGCGATGCACCTCAGGTACAATATCAACAACCAAGGAAATTAATTCGTCAATAACCTGAAAGAAAGAAAATAAATTTCACGGTTTGATTGGAGCCGTTTCCGGGCTCCTCAAAATGAATAGAAATTTTGAATTGCAAAATTTCGCAAAATTATGTATTAATACCTTCTCTTTGTTCTTCAATAAATCCTGCTGCATCTTCTCCATGTAAGCTTTAGTATCTTCATCGATTCTGTCGGATACGTCCTGCCTGCAGCCTAAATGTTTCGTTTCGAATTCTTTGAAAATTTTTTCGCGGTTGTTACGATACTTTTCCACATCGGCTTGGGCTTCGTCGCGCGCTTGTTTAATTCTTCTTGCTTTACCTACGAAACACATTCACCGAAATTTGACACAAAATGATTAAATCATTGGCACAATTAATGTCAAAATTTTCACAAGTAACAAAACGACTTTAAACCGTGAATAATTTTAAATTAAAACGATTGTCTTGAAACTATGCGCATCCTGCATTACTTAATAAAAATGAATGTAACATTTAAAATTAGACACCTTCGCGTTTATTTTCGATAAAGTGTGTGCGCGTGTTTTTCTTTCTGCTAAAAATACAAAACAAGCGGCGAAGGTAGCGAAAACTTACGTTTTCTGGCCTCTCCGACCTTCTCCGCGGCCTTTTTCTCGGCGATGAGGAGCTGTTGGATGCCCTGCGACTGGCTGGCCATGGCGAGTGAATAGTGACTGCGGGACGAGCTCAATGTGGAATTGCTCTATTTAATTCAATTGCACGAAATTGTTTTATGGCTCCTCCGCTCGCACTCTTTGAGCAGAGGCCCGGTATGTACGTGCATGGTTTATTAATAGGGATTCCAAAATTGGTGCAACCTTGGTTGCATAGTTTCAAAGTCAAAATTGGTATGATTTGCTCGTAAATTACCTTCAGATCAAAGCCTCAATTGGTAATTTCAACGCTCTAGGTTTTGAAGTAAAAATTGATAACATGATTTGCTTGTAAATTTCCTTCAGATCAAAAGCAAATTTTCAAATTTTTCGCTGGAAATTTTTTCAAAAGCATCTGGAACCAAAGTACCAATCCAAACACAACTTAAAAAAATGGTGATGTGGCCATCATGTTACTTTCTCCGATGGTATCATCATTTATATTTACGCTTTCGTGGTATATTTTCAATTTAAATCATATTTTAAAAGTACATCGAGTGTTGTGTAAAGTCGGATTTAAAACGTCAAAATTATATAAATTCAAAAAAAAAAAAAAAACGAAATATAGCCTGAATATATAAATATTCAACCTGTTCGTAACTCTGCAAGCAAAATTAAGTCTTACTAAGACTATAAACAAATAACTTATTGAAACAACTACTTCCCTGGCTGATGCCACAGGGAAGTAGTTGTTTCAATAAGTTATTTGTTTATAGTCTTAGTAAGACTTAATTTTGCTTGCAGAGTTACGAACAGGTTGAATATTTATATATTCAGGCTATATTTCGTTTTTTTTTTTTTTTTTTTTTTTTTTTTTTTTGAATTTATTTAATACTCTCTGCAATAAGTAAGGTTGTTTCTATTTTATTTGTCAAAATTATACTTTAAATTAAAAAACTCAGTTTACTCAAAAACTAAAGGGATTTCGAAAAAAACTTATTCCTTATAAATTGTTCATTATGGCATTCTCTACAATTATTATTCACATAAATTTGCTGTAGCTATTATCGTTTCATTATTATAAACCAAAAATGAAAAAAAATAATAATAATGTGTCTGTGCGCGATGTATCTCAAAAACTAATAGAGCAATTGATATGAAACTTTAAATATACTTCTTATTTGATAATCTGAAGAACTGAAAAGCTTTTGGTAAAATTTCGTACACCGGAAGTGGGCGTTTACCTCAACTGTTTTTTGTTTTTTGCCAATATTTTCTTAAATATGAAAAATATTTAAACAAAATTGAAGACAACAAAGAAATGAACATCTTTTGCTTGAAAATATTTTTCATAAAATCAGTTTTATTCGAGAAAAAAATTTATTATTTATTTAATTTTTGGTTTATAATTATAAAACGATAATAGTTACAGAAAAATTATGTTAATAATAATTGTACAGAATGCCAAAATGAACAACTTCTAAAGAATAAGTTTTTTTCGAAATCCCTCTAGTTTTTGAGTAAACCGAGTTTTTGAATTTGAAGTATAATTTTTCCATCTTTCATAATTTTGACGTTTTAAACGTCAGTTTCATCCGAGTTTACACAACGCTCGATGTGCATTTAAAATATGATTTAAATTGAAAATAAACCATGGAAGCGTAAATATCAAGTCGGAGAAAGTAACATGATGGCGACATCACCATTTTTTTTAATTTCGAGCTCAATTTTACAGAACTCTGTAAAAGTTGATGGTACTTCTAGATCAAAAAAAAATCAAATGGAAGATCATCTGCTAAAAATCCTACATTTGTATTCCCCAAACCAAACCAAACTCTTCAGAAACAATAAAAAATCAAATCCTACCTTCCTACTCTCCAAACGAAACTCTTCGGAAACATTTAAATATAATAAAATCATTGGGTAATTTGTGCATCACTACATAATTAATTAAATGCAAAAAATTATTATAATAAAGGTGCAGATTTTATTGATCCATTTCTAAATTATATTACAAGACAATTAAAATTATTACAGCTAGCATTTACTAGACGAATCTGCAATTAAAAAACAGACATTAATTCCTATAATCATTCGTCCGGACAAGTGTCATCATTCAACTTACACACGGCACGTTTACTTCTTCAAAAGTTGATGTCTGAGGATCATGAAAGGTGCTGCCAATCCGGAACCAAAGAACACGATGAACAGGGCGGTCAGGCGGTACCTGTTTTTAATTTGGAATGGAAGATTCTACAACAAATTAAGAAAATTTTTACCAAAACAGCAGCAGAATATTTGTTTCTTCTATAAGATTAAGTGCTGCAGCATGAGCGGCATCTGTGTCTTAATCTACTTTAAAAAGATCCATGAGCCTCCACTGGTATATAGTATACAGGGTGTAGAATCTACACCCTGTATACTATCTAACGGAACATAGGATTTTCAATGTTAATTTCATTATATTGGAATATTTATTTATTTATGGAATGGAGTAGGGAGGAGAGGGTGAGGTTGGCAAGGGCGAGGTGCGGGTAGGGGGGGAAGTATAGTATTTAGAGAAAATGTAGCAAGTAAGATGCCAATAAAGGTTTTTTTTTTTTTTATTTATTTATTTATTAAATTGTGTTGGAGATCATGGCAATATTATTGTCTCTGATCATTTTAGAGTAAACATGTAAATAATTTTTTCGTAAAGTAAAAATTTCTGCATGTAGCCATGCTCTTATTTTTATTTTATTTTAATTTCATGGCAACCATTATTTTCGTGAAAATTGTCATTTTCATTTCATTACTTTTTCGGGTTTTTGTAAATGCAAAAAAATAAATAATAGCATGACTGCACAATCAACATGCATATTATTATTATTATACTTAACCTGACTCCTCCATGAATGTAATATTCTTAATGGAAATAAATAAATTCTAAATTCTAAATTCATACACAAATTTTTACTCTACAAAAAATGTATTGCCATGTTTCCTCTAAAATGATGAGAGAAGATAATATTCCCCAATATAAAGAAATTAACATTGAAAATCTTGTTCCGTTTTGTTCATATACACCCTGTATACCGACGACGAATCATGATCATTACGAATCCAACTCATATAAATTGCAAATTTCTTCAATTTAAATTCAACTGAATTTAAATGCAACAAGTGAGGTTGCCTCAAATTTATTTAACTCCAACTTATTATTATGTTTAAAGAATTTTCAACTTCAATTAAAAATCACATCTTCGTTATTGAAGAAATCAATAACTTGGGTAATGTTTGATACGACTCTTTAACACGATATAAATAATGCAGTTTAATAATTTGTCTGATTTTCGTGATAAAATCTATGCACCAAAACCCAACCTACTTGATAATTATGTAATAGCTTTAAAAATCTTCGAAAATACTTACTTCTCCGGGCGTGCCTCCATGGCTATTCCTCACGAAGTTGGTGATGGCCTGCCTGGCGAATAATGAGGTCCTTCCGAACATTTTCACGCGTTTCTTTTCGGTAATTTCAGCACCAGGAAAACGCAAGGCGAGTCTATAGCGGACTTTACGAGAGTGTCCGCTTGCGCTAAAGCGGCGCCACCGTATCCGCACTACCAACTCGAGAAAAGTGCGTACCACAGAACCACATACCTTTAGAAATAAAACCTGCATGTTAAAGTTCGGAAACACGACCGCGTACCAACCACGGGTATGAAGCCGAGATACGAATATAAAAGGTTGGCCGCCCCAGGACAGTGGGGCGATGGGGGAATTTCAAATTTGCCGCTTTTTAAAGATGGTTCCCTCGATGTTTATGTTCGGAGGTACCAACTGTTTTGTCTGATGACTACGCTCACTGTTACGGCCGCTTTACTAGTAACCGTGAACGGCAACGAGTGACGACGCGTGTCACACAACGGATAACTAATTTTCCGTAACTGAAACAAGTAGCTTGGTATGATTTCGTTTCCGCTCCCGGGTTGTTGTGAAGCGGCCCTTCTGTGTTGGTTTTCCGCGTATGCAGTCCATAGTAATAGTGATAGTAATAGTTGGTAATTTATTTCATGTTTTGGCAGCCTAGCCTTACATACGTCAGAAATTTCACATAATAATACATAAATATAATTCACATTAAGTTAAGTTAGGTCAATAAATAAAATACGTTTCTTTTATAATAAAATACATGGGACACTACTAACATTTTAAAAATCTGTGGCTTGGTGCTAAAACGGCCAATGTCACAATTTTAACAATTTTACTACTTGAATTTTAGCAGCGCATTAGATTATTTTTCTCATTATCTTTAATATGCTGAAAAGGCCACTGTCCAGTTTAACCTCTAGCAGATTTTAAAAAAAAACGTATATTACAAAAGCAGCAAATAAAATAATTTTTAATAAGAACTTTTACCTCGATTATCTCAATTGTAAAATATTTGACTTTGGCCTTTTTTAGCACTAAGCCACAGAAATAATGTCACTATTTACTTGAATCTGATATAATCTTTGACTATATACTATTTATAGTATATTTATCTTTGACTATAGTATATAGTCAAAGGATATAATATATAATATATTAGCCATCAAGTCATATTGTCAACAACGACATCATTCAGAAAACTTTTAAAGCGGACTTTACGAAAATGACCGCTTGCTAAACAGCGCCACCGTATCCGCACTACCAACTCGAGAAAAGTGCGTTCCAAATATTTTGTCTACACTCACTGTTAACGCCGCTCCACAATAACCCGTAAACGGCAGTGAGAACGGTATGCAAGAAGTAAATGATATGATTCGCATGTCGATGCACACAATTAATTACTAATTTCCGGTAACGAGAACAAGAAGCTTGGTATATTTTCTTTCCCGTTCCCGGGTTGTTGTGAAACTACCTTTAAGGATTAGTTTTCTATCTATGCACATATTCGATGAGAAACGCCATCGATAATTTGTCATGGCACGAGTTCTAGTTTGGTTTCTCATCTATGCCCACATTCTATAAAAATCTGTATCATTATTGTAGTTGTCTATCAGTGGAGGCTCGTGGATTTCCGTAGGTAAGACAAAGATGCCGCTCGTGTCGCATTACTTACTAAAGGAAGGAAATATTCCGTTGCTTTTTCGGCCAAATTTTCTTCAGTTGCCTCACCGCCGAACGTCTTCGAGTCGCAACTCTATTATGAAGTACTATTGTTATAGGTTAGTTTATCATCTATGTCCGCACTCTATGAAAAGCGCATTGTGTTTAGCACGGTTCTAGCTTAGTTACTTATCTATGTCCGCATTCTATGGAAAGTGGTATCATTGCAGTTGTCTATCTGTCATATACTCTACTATCAAGTATAATTGTTATAGGTTAGTTTTCTAACTATACACATATTCTTTGAAAGGCACCATTTGTCGGGGCATGGGTTTAGAATCCCGATGTATGCCTTTTTCGAATGAACGTTCGAGCACGAGTCGTCAGTCGATGCATATCGTATGGACTTTTCAGAATCCCTGTGCTAGTTTAGTGTTTCATCGAAGTCGCGTTTTATGAGAAGCGCCATTTTGTTATGCACGAGTTCTAGCTTAGTCTCTCATCTATGTCCGCACACTATAAAAAGCGACATCTGGATTTTGATCTTTATCACCACGAAATGTTCGTCGTAATATTTCGATTGCAGTCGTCCATCCGAACTGTTATATACTGTATTATAAATAAATTAACATTGGTTACGCCGATATTGGAATACTTTTAAATATAAGAGATCTTGTTACATATTATCTGTGGATATTACCAACGTGTTGTCGCTTTTTTTCAAGGTCATCTTGATCTGAGTTAATTGTACAATAAGGCCTCGCGTTTCCCAAATATGTTATCGAAAAGTGGTTTATTGTTTAGGAATCGGCATGTTTTACGAAGATTCGTGCACCTGGAGAGCTCCAGCGTCATACAGACGAAATGCGAATTTAATTCGCCACAGTTTAACGTGAGTAATCATTTTTAAAGTTAATATAGGTCATTCAATCGAGTAACATGCGTTCAATGCCATTTCTACCGTATCTTGCCAGGATGTGGATATTCGAAGTTTTAAACTGCTTCTTAGACTTATTCTAACCTGAAAAATACACATAGAGGGTGTGGAGTACAAGAAAGACACACTGGAAAACTCGCGTTTTTTAAGTGTCGTAAACGATTTATTATGATGTGAACTTACTATTTTAGAAGAGAAGCGAAGGTTTTTTATCCTTCTTTTCCCGAAAATATTACATAAATAACACATGGCACGTTCCAATGCTTTCTTAGATGACAAACAATAGAGCTCCAAGTGACAGTTTAGTTCGTAATCCCACCGACCACGCGCTCGAATACACCGCACCCGCCAATTACAAACAAATTCCTTTTAACACCAGATTCCCTTCACTTACCATACATTAATTGTCGTGCGAGTTAAATACAACTCGCACCTCGTTGGGATGGAATAATTTGTGCAATTTTAACAGACGTATCTGCAACTGGACGCTTTTTTGCAGGAAAACTATGCCCGGATGGCCGAGCTAGTAAACACATTAAAGTCCAAAACCGAGACGCTGCTCCGTGGCGGAGGAGAGAAGGCCGTAAAGAGGCACACGTCGAAAGGAAAACTTTTGGTTCGGGAACGGATCGACCAGTTGCTGGATAAAAATTCAGCGTTTCTGGAATTGTCCATGTTTGCCGCTCATGAAATGTACGATGGCGACATTAACTGCGCCGGCATAGTCACCGGAATAGGAAGAATTCAGGGGTAAGTCACTATACTCTGTTGACATTTTATTTTCGCCGCAGTAGGCTTTGTCAGGGTGACATTTTTGTTGGTGATAAAAAGGTTGTCATCGCATTTTTTTGGGAATTCAGGGGTAAGTAACTGTAATATATAATAATAATAAACTTTATTCTCACATGGTGGTGATACACACATATATACAGCGAAAAATTACAAAATAAATTAGAGAGAATCGTAAGGTGGGATTCAGCTTTGGGTAACAACCCAGCTGTTCTTCCATCCAAACCTTCAGCATATAGAGAAAACTAAAAATGGAGATTTGAACAAACAAAAAATAATAATACTAATAATAATGATGTTGAACTAACACAATAAACGTTTGTAGAGAAACTGTTTAGTTGGGAACAAAAAATAAAATGCATAGTGCTTTCTTAAAACTACTTAAAGATAAGTTCCATACTTACTAAATCAAATAATCATACACGAAATTTGTTCTTGATAGCAGATTTAAACATGGCCAAATTCAGACAGGTGAGCACATCAGGCAGATTGTTATAGATTTTATAGATTTGAAAAGAAAATGAAAAAAGAAATGAAAAACTCTGTTCTCATTTTATTCTCTCCGCAGTAGGCTTTGTTAGGGTGACATTTTTGTTGGTGGTAAAAAAGTTGTCATTGCATTTTTTTGGTTATGTGTAGTGCAATGTTGCATTTTATAATATCTCTCATTCATATGTAAAATATTGTTTGAGAACGTTTTAATAAAATTATAGGTTAAGAACATACTTCAATCAATCAATTACTATCAAAAATACAAGAACAAAAACACATTTGCACGTATTTCTCTTCCTTGATATATAATCTACTATGTCTGCAACCGTCAGAAAAGGGTGTTATTAACGCATCACTATTAAACTGTGAAGTTTTCCATTTGTTAACAATCCAAAAAAATTGCTAAGGAGGCTATTTTATCACATGCAAAAAATAACATGTTTTCACGCACATTTGCATGACTTCTTGTCTCGACCTTACGGGAAAAAAAATGCAACGAAAAAAATACTAATTTCGCGCACGTGACACAAAAATAACTATTTTTCAATCGATTATCGGTTGGCAACACCGTCTGTCAGTGTGTCATATACTGATATATTCACCACACTCGCAAAACGTCAGTTTCTAGACTTGTCGTACAAACGGCTATTTGTGTTCCAACTTCTGCCTAAAATGTAATATTTGTACTGGAGCTGCGATAAACCTAACGGGATCCCGCCTTTTAACTCACCTAACCTCAATTAGTGCAATGTTTTAGACGGTAGATGTCGCCCCAACGGTGTTGGGGCAGTTGCGCCCAAGGAGAAGGGTTACAAATCTGGGTGTTCTTTTCAATATTCCATTACACTTAAGGCGATGGAGAAGCCGTCATGCACGCATAGGAAATAGTAATAGTGCTCGCTGTGGTCGACGGCGGAGCGAAGCGGAGCCATCGATCGTCATTATTTTCCAGTTAATGGTTATATTAATTTAAATTTAAAGAAAATAACAAAGGAGACATTCCCGTGTTGTGCGCAAGTGTCCCGAATTTTGACGGAGGCGCAACTGCCACCAAACCGTTTCCATCCTTAGGCCCACTTGCACCATTTTTTCGTTGAGTCTAACTTTGTAAAGTAGGACTTATTTTAAGTTATGCTTAAATGGAAGCGTCATGCACCATTGGTATTAATACAATTGCTTTAGTAAGCAAGTTCAAAGTGTTGCAACATCGTAAAATCTTGCGATTTTCACTTTTTAACGTTGGCGACATAGGTGTCCTTTTCTCAGCTGATTTTGACATAAAGTGTGTGCGAGTCTTTTTACGAGAACAGCGTTGCTGTACGAACAGGGAAATAGTGAATATGCTCAATTAAATGCTCAATTAAATATTTTTGAAGGCAAATGCACGCGTAAAGAAATCTCGGTGCGTAAAAAAGAGAGGTTATTATCATTATTAGCCAATATTTTGAGGCAGGCCAAGTAATTTTAACAAAGTTTATTTGCGGACACGAAAACACCGAAAGAACGACAATTCGTCAAAATCATGAGAATGATCAGCTCTCTTCCAAATAAGTGGATAAATGAAATTAATAATATCCATGAAGTCTAAATCGTGTTCAAAAATATAGTCCACTCCAAAGTTTAATTCTTCAAGTGCCATTTTAAATATACTAGGAGTTTTGTTATTGGATATAATTTATTGTGCATAAATATCTGTCACTGACGGAAGGAATTGAAGGTTATGTATGCAGACTTAAATTTTAAGCGGTCCATGACGACGGCTTATTTAAAGTCTTGCTTAAGCTGTGCTTAAAGTATGGTGCAAGCTAAATACCCACTTAAATGTTGCTTAAATTTTAAGAATGCTTTAAGCATAACTTAATTACAATGGTGCAAGTGGGCCTTACCTATTTTTCAGTCAGGAATGTGTCATCGTTGCGAACGATGCCACCGTAAAAGGAGGAACGTATTATCCGGTCACGGTGAAGAAACACCTGAGGGCGCAAGAGATCGCTCGGGAAAACAGCTTGCCCTGCGTTTATTTGGTAGACAGCGGCGGCGCCAATCTGCCCCATCAATCGGACGTGTTTCCGGATAAAAACCATTTCGGTCGAATTTTCTACAATCAAGCGGTGATGTCTTCAGAAGGCATCGCACAGGTACAATCATTATTTCTTTCACTCATGGCACGCCATCGGCGGCGGCTAGTGGATTTCCGTAGGGAGGGCAAAGACAAAGATGCCGCTCGTGCTGTACTACTTACGCTAATAGAGGAAGCAAATAATCAGTTGCTGTTTCGGTATTTTCTTCCGCTGCCTCACCGCCGAACATCCACGAGCCGCCGCTGCACGCCATCAATTTTGATTCATTTATGTTTATGGGTTAGTAAAATATGGTAATTTTTTCAATTGAGTTTGCGGTATGAATATAATTTTTTTATTTTTTATTGTGTTAATCACAGATTCATTAAAAAAAAAACGTGTGCCATGATTTTTTTATTTTGTTTAATTTAAGTTGGTAACACATATTGAGATTATGTTACTTGCGGCCTTTGACTATATACTATTGGACTGCTAGTCCCCCTCCATTTTCCATATGATCACTGCTCCAAAAGTTGTCCACAAGCTGGAGCCCGATATAAGTCCCGCCCCGGAGCCGAAAATGGAGCGTAATTTAAAAACCGGAAAGCAAAAAAAATATTTCTCGATGCATTCATCAGCAACGCGGAGAATGCAAATGCTAACATATTTCGGCAACTCGGGTCCACTTTCCTGCCTGTTCTTTACAAGCAAAGCATCAACCCATAATTTGCGAAGTTCCGGATTTGATAGAAATCTAATACAGAATTTTAGGTTAGGCATATATACGTGGACATATTGCAGCCTTTCGCATAGCAATATTTTGATATAGTGTGAATATTTGACAATATAAATGTTTATATATTCAAAGGTGTGAATAAATTGCAGGGTATCACAATATGCAATGCGAGCTTATAGAGTCATATGTCATAGACACAAAATAACTACCAATTTAGTAACATACCGCAACCCTTTAGGGTCCCGCCGCGCCACCGTTGCTTGGAGACACACATGAAGCGGCGCTAGCAGTCCAATAGTATATAGTCAAAGCTTGCGGCATGTTCCTACCCATCAAGGGAGATATAGAATGTTTTTTTCCCAAGGTTGACAGGGTTAAAAACTGAGGGCCTCTGGCCCGGGGTTTGTAAGTCAACCGAGGGTGAAGAACATGAATATCTCCCGCGGTGCATACAATATTTTATTTTTTAGTAATTCGTAAAAATATTTAGTATATCGATCTACAATATGTATTTGCATGGTTGCTATGATTTTGTTTTAAATCAAATCGCCCGCATTTCATGAACTGACGTTTATTTATTTTGATTTGATTTGACGTTAATGTTTTAACAACAAACGTACAGTTGTGAATAAAATAGTGAACAAACCTAAGAGAAAAGTTTAATTCCTGTCTCGCTATAAAGTTGGTCATGAGCAGACGCAAGATTGTCTATCTTCAACCATCATCTTGAGCGGATAATTTGGAAATTGTACATACTATTTGTCAGGTAAACAGGAGCAGACCTCATATCTCCCAAGGGAGATATAACTCATATCTCCCGTGAGTACGCTTTCATGTCTTGTACCGGGTGACCCAGGGTTCTGTAAAAGCCCCATAACGTATTTGCTATTTGAGATATAGACTTTTAGTTTTCTTGAACTGGTACCCACACTTATTCTACATATTTTAAAAATATGTATGTTTTTGTACAGGGTGTCCCAATATACATAACAGACCAAAGTTATGTTTTTTTAAATGGAACACCCTATATATTATACTTTATTTTCAACCCTCTTAATAAGCTAATAAAAATAGTATAAGATAGTATAGGTCTATTATGGACGATTGGTTAGTTATGGGGAAATTTGTGGCAAAAACAAGGACACATTGCAAAAATTGCAGAAGTGCTCCTAGCAAAGCTATCGTCATTTTTTATACACTGAAGAATTTTCCACATCATGAAGAATAATACAAATCGGCTTTGGTTCTTTTTTGTTCATACTGCTATACAGGGTGTCAACATACGCAAAATATTGGATAACTATTTTTTTTCAAATGGAACACCCTATATATCTTGCCACCAGTGCATGGAATTTTGAATAAGCTTTCCAATGATGTACAATTTGTATAATGAAATATTAAGGATTCTTGAGATTTATCCATAAAAACATTTTTCTTTTGTCGCCTCCTGCTCATTTTTGGATTTTCAGCCAAAACTATGCATTTCTGAAAAAATAATAGGAGACCAAAGTTGTAGAGCGGAAAATTTTCGATAGACATAGGTCTTTCGACTTTTCCAATAATGCGTGCATTGCCCGCCAGAGTGCCCAAAATCGTAACCGTATATGCATTTTAGCGTTTTTCTCAAATTTTTTGTTAATTAATTGCACTATACTTTATTTTCCACGTCCTCTAGCAGAAAACTGGGTAATTATAGAATTATTCAAATGACCTACATCGATTGAAAAAATTCCGCTCTACAACTCTTAAAAGAAGCAATTTTTGCCCAAAATGCATCGTTTTCGCTAAAAATACAAAAAACCATTGAAAAACGCAAAAATTGATACATACATTTTCAATTTGCATTTTAGGGAAAACTATGCATTTTTGGCAAAAATTGCTTCTATCAAGAGTTGTAGAGCGGAACATTTGCAATCGATATGAGCCATTTTAATTTCCCTATAATTTCCCGTTTTTCCGCTAGAGGGTGCGGAAAATAAAGTATAGTGCAATTTATTAATAAAAAAATTGAAAAGAAAAAGCTAAAATGCATATACGGTCACGATTTTGCGCGCTCTGGCGGGTAATGCAGGCCTTATCTTAAAAGTTGAAAGAACCACATCGATCGGAAATTTTTCGCTCTACAACTTTGGTCTCTTATAATTTTTCATGAAAATGTATAGTTTTGTCTGAAAATCCAAAAATCAGGGGAAGGTGGCAAAAGAAATATGTTTTTATTGATAAATCTCAAGAATCCTTAATATTTTGTTATACAAACTGTATATCATTGGAAAGCTTATTTAAAATGCCATAGATTGGTGGCAACTTATATAGGGTGTTCCATTTGAAAAAAAATAGTTATCCATTGTTTTGCCTATGTTGACACCCTGTATATCACTATGATTAAAAGAGAACCAAAGCCGATGTGTATTATTCTTTATGATGTGGGAAATTTTCTAGTGTATAAATAATGATGCTATCTTTGCTAGGAACGCTTCTGCAATGTTTTTAATGTGTACATGTTTTTGCCACAAATTTGCCCATAACTAGCCAATCGTCCATAATAGACTCATACTATCTTATACTATTTTTATCAGCTTCTCAAGAGGGTTGAAAATAAAGTATAAAATATAGGGTGTTCCATTAAAAAAAACATAACTTTGTTCCGTTATGTATATTGGGACACCCTGTACAAAAACATACATATTTTTAAAATATGTAGAATAAGTGTGGGTACCATTTCAAGAAAACTAGAAGTCGATATCTCAAATAGCAAACAAGTTACGGGGCTTTTACAGATCCCTGGGTCACCCGGTATGTACGACGATAATAGTAAATATCATACTACTAAAAAATAAAATTAATTTTCTTTGATAAACGACGCAGAGAAGTCGTACTTTCATCTTCCAAAATTCCTTGGACTGTGTTAATAGCATCTTGAGTTCGTTTGACTGGTCTACCACTTCCTGGTATACGAAGAATACTACCCGTTTCATGAAAATGTGAACGTTAGGAGATTTTTCCTGGAACTCTGCCATAGGTGCGTCGAATCAATACACCCAATTTCCGTCGACTTTAATCCCATTTCGGAAATAACTTTCAACTAATTTCGGAAATAACTTTCAACTAGAAACGTTTTTTCTGGTCGCTGTTAGCCATTGTGACCGCGGAATAATTGTGACTTTTAGAACGATCTGACGTTTCGTATGTGTGCCAACTTAAACAAAAAAAAATAAAAAATGATGGCACACTTGAGGTTTTTTATTTAATAAACATACGATATTATATTTTTGTGTAATTCAGGCATATAAACAGAAATACAAAAATAAAGCAACAACGTTTTTACTTTGCATTAATAAAGAAACCAAGGCTGAAAGACCTCTGATTAATTGCCTGTTGAAGTCACTTGTAAAAGTGTCTCAATAAATGTATTTTCTCTCCCTCTAATGGAACCGTTAAGGTATGCAACCGTGTTGTTTTTAGTTTTTTTTAATGTTGAAAAAAGAACGAATAACATTCAAACATTTTTTTAACTTTCAGTCGGCAATGCGTCGTGATTGCGAACGACGCCACGGTAAAAGGTGGAACGTTTTTTCCGGTCACGGTGAAGAAGCACTTGAGAGCTCAAGAAATCGCTCACGAAAACGGGTTGCCTTGCGTTTACCTGGTCGACAGCGGCGGCGCAAATCTGCCTTATCAATCGGAAGTATTTCCGGATGCGACCCATTTCGGTCGCAGTTTCTACAATCAGGCCGTCATGTCTTCGGAAGGAATCGCTCAGGTACTGCGATAAATCAATTTGCCGACCACGTGGGCGCTTTCGGCACTCGACAATTTTTGCACTCTAGTAGAGATGAGTTCGCCGCCGAAAGTGTAGCGAGTGATGTAGAGTAGTAGAAGTAACGGGTGCGCCATCTGTTGCGATAGCATTTGAAACTTGAATAGTTCCGCCATTTTTTGACGTATTGACATATTTATTTATTTATTTCATTTAAACCCAACAGACTGCGAGTCCACTTATAGGGCCAATATACAAAATACATTACAAAAAGTAATACAAATTAATTAAAATTAAAAAAATTATAAAATAGTTATTAGAGCTAGAAAAAAAAAACAATAATAACATAAAAGTAGTGTCTACAATCAAACTTTTTATTTTAAAACTAGTAATATATAGTGGCTTGTTCGACGCGTCATTTCAGTCTATTTTGTGCCATGAATCAACTAACACCGATACAACGAGCAGAAATCGTCAAATTGCATTTTGAAAATGGGTCCTCATTTGTCAAAACGCAACGTGTCTACAAACGTTTATATCCGCGTGAAACACGACTTTTACACACAACAATTCGCAATTTGGTGCAGTTGTGCGACCAATTGGCAACCCAGAAGACCGAGACCAAGGCTCTCAAATGAAAATATCGCTGCCGTAGAAGCCGATGTTCGTGAAAACCCAAACACATCGTATCGACGCCGTGCATTGCAGTTGCATTGCAGTTGGCCTTGTCTGCAACGACATTGCGGCGCATTTTGAAGGACGACTTGCTTTTTTTTTCCTTACAAAATGCTAATTACACAACGTTTGTTGCCGCAAGACAAGCCGCGACTTCTTGCGTACGCTCATTTCGTCGAAAACATGCTCCATGGTGATGGTGATGGTGAGTTTTGGTTCAAAATCATCATGAGCGATGAAGCTCATTTCACATTGAATGGCGCGGTTAATCGGCCGCTTTTGGGCCGACGAAAATCCTTGTGAGATATTCGAGGAGCCTCTCCATGATCAAAAAGTCAAAAGATCATCAGGCCGTATTTTTTCGAGAACGAGGCTGGCAACGCCGTTACGACTTTGTGTTTCCGGAAATGACTGAAAATGACATGGCCCACTTCTGGTTCCAACAGGACGGAGCCACAGCACACACTAGCCGCGATCCAATGACGCTACTCCGCACGATGTTCGACCGACGCGTCATATCGAAAAACGGCGATTTCGACTGGCCGCCGCGCTCACCCGATTTGACGCCGCCGGACACTTCTTTTTGTGGGGATATTTGAAGAGACAAGCCGCAGACCATAGCTCAGCTCAAAGCCAATATTCGCCGGGAAATATCGCTTATTACCACCGAGACGCTGGAAAATGTAATGCAAAATGCACGAAAAGGGGCATCTTTTTGCATCAAAAATTAAGGCGGTCATTTGTTGGATGTTATATTCAAAACATGATGGAAATAAAATAGAAAGGAAAGAATAAAGTTTGTGTAAAAAAAGAAATAAAAAAAGTTGTCCACATCAAAAGTTATTCAAGTTTCAAATGCTATCGCAACAGATGGCGCACCCGTTACTTTGCGGTGACTTTTAATATAATATTTTGAAGATACACGTAATTACACTACGAATAAGTTCAATTGAAAAACTTTAGAGAAAATGTAGAGCAGCTATGGTTTGATGAATCGATCTTTGCGAGTGCGTCATTGCCGAAAACCTGGTTTTCTCGCCTTGGACGACATGCGTACACACACGATTGCTTCTAATACAACTTACCGTTGAGAGAGTAAACGCATGAAAATTTTCAACTATCTATGACGTGCACGCAAAGATCCATTGATCAAAGTTTATATGTTAACCTGAACTTTGTCCCCGGATCTTGTACCACGCTCCACACTTCAACTTCCACGTTCCACATTCTACGCTCCACGTTCCACACTCCGCGCTTCACGCTCCACTAGAGTTATATCGTCCATAATTAAACTTGATTGAAAAATTCACCATGTTTTAACAACAAGAAATTATTGTAAAAGATCATAAAACTGCTAATACTACAAATTTTTTGAATTCATCGTATTTTACATAAATTAAATGTTTAGATTGCCGTCGTGCTCGGACCTTGCACAGCCGGCGGCGCGTACGTTCCAGCAATGGCGGAGGAATCCGTTATCGTGAAACAGCAAGGGACCATATTTTTGGCTGGTCCGCCGTTGGTAAAAGCGGCGACTGGTGAAGAGGTGAGTGATAGTTGCTACATGGCACAAAGGACCAACGAATGGTCTAAGTGCTGCGACCATTTGGTCGCCCTCCACAAACCATCATCATCAAACCAATAGTTGCTACAAACAGTGGCGGCTCGTGGAACATGTTGATGGTAGAGCCACTTATACAATATACCCCCCCCCCCCTCTGTTTTTGAAAAAAGAAAAATATTTATCTTCCTAGACTAAAGTAACTGGCGAAAAAGTGTTCTAAGAATTACTAAAAAAATCTTGCTGGGCTTGAAACTAGAGGTAGTGCCATGGCTCCTTGGCTCTACATAATCAGCCGCCCCTGGCTACAAACATACACCATTTAACTTTTAATTGTTAAGGTATCTGCCGAAGATTTAGGCGGAGCGGACCTGCACTGCACCACGTCCGGCGTGACGGATCACTACGCCCTCAACGACGAGCACGCCCTCCACATAGCCCGGCAGATAGTGAAACACCTGAACAAGAAACTCGCAGAAACCTTCGACGAGCCCTTCGAGCCGCCGCTCTACGACGCCGAGGAGATCTACGGCGTCCTCGACCAGGACCTCTTCAAGTCGTTCGACGTGCGCGAGGTGATCGCCCGCGTCTTCGACGGCTCCAAATTCGACGAGTTCAAGAAGAGATACGGCGAGACGCTGGTGTGCGGCTTCTCCAAACTCTACGGAAAAACCGTCGGCGTCATCGGGAACAACGGGGTGCTCTTCTCGGAGAGCGCCATCAAGGGGGCGCACTTCATCGAACTGTGCACGCAGAGGAATATTCCCCTCATTTTTCTGCAGAATATTACAGGTTAGCTGCATACCATGACCTCGTCATCCTCTGACAAGTTAACGGTTTATTTGCCAAAAGGAGGGATTTTCACGTGGTGAAATCTTTGCAGGGTTTATGGTTGGTAGACAAGCGGAAACGGGAGGGATCGCTAAGAACGGAGCGAAATTGGTGACGGCAGTGGCTTGCGCTAAGGTTCCCAAGATTACTCTGATTATTGGCGGTTCTTACGGTGCAGGAAATTACGGTAAAAATATTACACATACTTTGATCAATGAATCTTTCCGTGCATGTCATAGATAGCCGAACCTGGTTTCGATATTTTCATGCGCTCACCCCTCTACGATAATAATGTGCTTATTAGGGTGGTTCTTAACAATTTTTTCGTCTCAGAAATGCCAGAAAGTCTTCTCATTGATGAAAAAATATGACGGATAACGTGACCCGATGGTTCCCTTATCAAAAACCCACTTCTAGAGCCCAAAAACCGTTTTTCAGCTTAAAAATTAATAAACCATCAGAAGTACATCAATATTGACAAAAAGTGCTCTTTATTATCAGACATACTGGGATTTAAGTATGTACCTTGCAAATTAAAATTTCGGGCTTTAGTTGCAAAAATATCAAATCTCAGAAAAAAAGAAAAATATAAATTTCAATCATAACATTTAGAAACGAAAATAACGTAATTTAAATGCATTACAAATTATACCCTCTCGGAAAGCAAAGAACAAAATAGGCATGTTCGTAGTGAATTCAATAATTTGTTGTTTTTTTGAGAATCTTTGGATTGGGCAGATTAGAATATTAAAAAAAAAAATCTTTCAATGCTGCCATTATTCGTCTCAAAATTCTTTCATTTTTACATTTTAAATATTTCATAGAATTGAAATTTTTCCATTTCAATCTAATATTCATCGACCAAATTACATCGTCGAACTACTGCGCTATCTATAATGATGAAAGTCATAAAACTTCTCTTATTTTATATTTTGCTAAGCAATTTAAATTTTCCCGCTGAAGTATTTTAAAGTTTCATAAAAGTGGATCGTCAATACTTGATGTCTATCCGACTCCAAGGTTAGTAAAATCTTCTTGACTCATGTTTTTTGTAATCATTAAGTGATAAAATTTCTTATTTCGAATACTTTAGAGAAATGTTCAAAACTTTGTTTGAGGTGCTGAAATCGCCTGACACGATTATGTGGCTTAGTTTCTCACAATGAAGAGCATTTATTGTGAATATTTATGTGCTCCTGATGGTAAAACTGGTGATTTTTACCGTCCCTCATTAAGTTTTGACTGATTCTTAATTTTTAAGCTGAAAAACGGTTTTTGGGCTCTAGAAGTGGGTTTTTGATAAGGGAACCATCGGGTCACGTTATCCGTCATATTTTTTCATCAATTAGAACACTTTCTGACCATGGGAGGGCATTTCTGAGACGAAAAAATTGTTAAGAACCGCCCTAGTGCTTATGTATGTCGTCCGAGGCGAGAATACTCCGTTTTCGGTAACGACGCACACGCAAAGATCCATCGATCAAACTATAGATACCATTTTAAGCCTTCATAACCTAAAAAAATTCTCCAGGCATGTGCGGGCGCGCGTATTCTCCAAGATTCCTCTACATGTGGCCGAACGCCCGAATTGCAGTAATGGGCGGACCGCAAGCCGCCGGCGTGCTGTCGCAGGTGGCCCTTAAAACCAAAGGCAAAAACTGGACGCAAAAGGACATCGAGGAATTCGAAAGGCCCATCATCGAGCAATTCGATAAGGAAAGCTCACCTTACTACAGCAGCGCCAGGTAATTAACAAATTATGTTTCCCTTAAAATATAACCTAACTAATAATTCTTAGTGACGCCACCAAACTTCAGTTAGTTAGGTTATGTTTCCCTTAAAACATAACCCAACTAACAGAAATTCAGTGACGTCACTAACGCCCGGTATTGTCAACTTTTTTCAAACAGGCATTTAGTTAAATGATGTTTAGGATAAAGGTACAATTGAAGGGAGAATTGTCATGGGTATTATGGGGCATTATGACTCTTTTTAAAGGAGTTTTAAGTAAATGTCATTTTAAGATCTGTTGGCAATAGATTGTATACAGATTTTTGGTGAATTTTATGTTCCCAAAGAGGCAACACTGAATTTTAACCTTTAAAAGCTGTCGATCCGCTGACGCGACTGATCCGCCATCGCCGCCGATCAGCTGAACATAAAGTGAAGTGTCTTTGACTTTTATTTTCTTCCGTGAAATATTTTTGTCATCCTGCATGAATAATGGCGATAGTTATCCCGCCAATCCACCTGCCTCTCATCCCTCTTCCTTTGTGGTGTAGCAATTCTCATCGCGACACCGACTCCATGAGCTAGTCGGAGGTCAACGAAGTGTGGATCGCCCCCTTTCTCTCGAAAACCCTCCGTGTTAACTCCTACGGATATTTTACTTACGCATGTAATTTAATATTTCTTCATCAAAAGAGTTGCCGATGAAATTTGAAGAAACATGATTTCATGATTATAAACCGAACTGAAATCACTGTAACCTAACTTCAAAACTAGAAACGTCAAGTTAAATCGCATTAAAATTGTTAAAAGGAGAAACTTCGACATTTAATATTAACGGGCATTTATAGGCTAAAGGACTTTTAAACTGGTTGGTAATACTGCACATTCACTCTTAATTTTTTTTTTGACTTAGGCGTATGCCATTCAGTCACGACATGTTTGTAATTAAACGAGCAATTGTATTTCACTCTTAATTCTTGTTTAGCCTTAACTGCCTTTTAAAATATGTTGATAATACCGGGGTAAGAATGTCAACTATTTTCAACTTTTTGATCTCACGCTATATTCCTTTAAAATCACCGTTCCGATGCTTAAATTTTGATTTCAGGATATGGGATGACGGCATAATAGATCCGAAAGACACGAGGAAAGTGCTGGGGCTGAGCTTGGCGGCGGCGTTGAACGGCGAAAGGAAGGAAACCAAATACGGCGTCTTCAGAATGTAAAAAATTACGCGCAAAACTGTTAAAAATATATTTCACGTTAACACATAAATACCATTTTAATAACTACTTCCCCACTTTGGTCACGTCGCGCTTCTCGATCCGCCTCAGCTGTTTCTTCTTCATCTTCTTGAGCTTGACGGTGTTGGTGATCACCTGGACGATTTCGGACTTCTTGCGGTTCTCCTCCTGCCTCTTCAGGTTCTCGCGCCTCCTCTCCTTCTTCAGTTCCTTCTGCGCGACCGTTGCCAGCTTGGCGGCCTTGGACGCCTCCTTGACGCGCGTCAGGTCTTTCCTGAGGGCCTCCTTTTTCCGAAGGCTGTTTCGGACGCCGCGCGTCTTGACTATCGAGGAGAAGCGTTTGCGTTCGGTCTTCCACACGCGGCCCGATTTCGGTTTTCCGCGTGGGATGGCCGGTTCGGGTTTAGCTTTCCTTTTTTACAAAAAAAATTCGATCAATCGCGAAAAATGTACTAAAGTATGTTCATTAAAAAAAGCCTCAAGTGTGCCATGATTTTTGCAAATTTAAGTTGGTATCACATATTGAGGTTATGTTGTTATCTTAAATTGTAATCTATGGCCAAAGTTTAGCAAGGCATCTTATCTAGGGAAATTTTTTAACTGCAGAGGGCAGCATTGACAATGTCAAGAAAGATCAGTGGCAATCAAACGTCGGATATAAACAATTGGTAACTGATTGATAATTCTACACTTGATTGCCACTGAGCTTTACAAGACAATTTAGCTAGACAAGACCATCTGCTAAGCTTTAACCTAATCCTCAAGTTCAGAGATTTATTATGAGTTTTAATAACAATTTCATCTAACAGAAACATAACCTACTGTGCGAGAAAAGCCAAGGCTTTAAAATGAGCGTAAAACAAAAATTGACGACAAAGTTGACGCTGGAAATCTAAAGTCGTAGACATTTCTAGTTACTTGCGGCGTGTTCCTACCGATAAATTAATTTGCTGTGCTAAAAGAAGCGGAGAAGACGTAGGTTCACCTTCCAAAATTCCTTGGGCTGTGTTAATAGCATCCTGAGTTCGTACTGGTTTACCACTTCCTGGTTTACGGAGAATACTACCCGTTTCATGAAATAATACAACAGATCGTGATAAGGTATTTTTAAATTCATCATAAACAATGGGAACGTTAGGAAATTCTTCCTGAAACTCAGGCAAAAGTGCGTCGAATGAATACACCCAATTTCCGTCCCATTTCGGAAATAACTTTCAACTAGAAACGTTTTTGCTGGTTGCTGTAAACCATTGCGACCACGGAATAATTGTAACTTTTAGAACGATCTGACGTTTTGTATGTCAATTCCGAACATGTGTGCCAACTTAATTTTTTTTAAATAAAAAATCGAGGTACACTTGCGGTTTTTTTTTAATGAACATATGATAGAGATAACCTCAAATGTCATTGAGAAATCATGACCAACTTTTTTTTTTGTATAATGTATAAATGAAGATTAATGTATGGTTATCTGCGCGGGACTTCCTTTTCAAAAAAAAATTCGATCAATCGAAAAATGAACTTGAGGTAATCTTAACCCTTTCAAGCCTGCCGGGACACATGTGTCCCATGGCGTTACTGGTCAGGTCTGACAGGACCTCGTTGTCCCGATTTAATCTGCAGTTATATGATAAACACCACCCTTCGAATCAACATTATTTTAAACTACAAAACTGTTTGGTTGAAGAAATTTCTTTAACAATTTATTGGAGAGGAGTAAAGTTTACAAAAAATAAAGAACGTGATTTTGTAGTTGAAATAAAAGTGGATCCGGGGGTGGTGGGTGGGCCCTATCCTACAGAACAACCTGTGGCTCACACGCCCTTTTTTCCATGAATTAATAAGTGAATTAAAAAAAATAAGATTTTCACTGTGTTTTTTACTCGTTTAACTTATTCATTAGTCAAAATCTGGACGCGTGAGCAACGGATTGGATTGTAGGATAGGGCCCACCCACCACCCCTCGAATCAACATTATTTTAAACTACAAAACTCTGTTTGGTTGAAGAAGTTTCTTTAACAAGTTATTCGAGAGTTGTAAAGTTTAAAAATAATAAGAAACGTGATTTTGTAGTTAAAATAAAAGTGGAACCAAGGGTGGTGGTGGGTGGGCCCTATCCTACAATCCAACCTGTAGCCCACACGCCCATTGTTCCATCAATCAATAAGTGAATAAAAAAAAATAAGGTCTTCACTGTCTTTCTTACTCGTTTAACTTATTTATTAGTGAAAATCTGGACGAGTCAGCAACAGATTAAATTCCAGGATAGGGATAGGGAAAATTTTTCGGTACGATACGTATTTTTCAAGACATCACCGAAATATATCCAGCAACGTGTGCGCACTTTGGGCGGCCTACACTAAAAGATAACCAAGATACCTGTGATGAAGCGAAAACAACCGAAAGCCATGTTTAATAACGTGATCTCCAACTTTGGGCCGTGTTTAAAGAATCCAGAAGACACGTATAGTGCAAGCGCATTGAAAACATAACTTCGTGTCAGATTCGTAATTTGTCATTGTGAAATAAAATTATTCTATTCTATAAGGGCCGGTTTTTCAATAGCGGCTTTAACCAGGCTTATCCTTAAACTCGGTATAAGGTATTTTTAGGTGTTTTTCAACCATGGTTTATCGATAAACCTAGCTTAAAGTACGGCTTTCGTAAGCGGCCGGCGACGACCGCTTAGCGGGTAAAGAGGCAGTTTATAACCTTTAAAATGGACAATACAAATATGATGTAGATTGATATATTGCATGAATTAATCGATGATGGTTTATTACAATAATTTATAGACCTCCGCGTCTGCCAAAAAAGTGGTTTGATCATTTTAATCTGTGGAGTCAAGTAGTGTTTGTGGACAGATTAGATTATCAAAAGAAGCATGTGTATGGGTGCTCGAAACAATTATTTTTATTACCTGAATGGTAAATACATATTTTCTGAAAAGGTATGAAGGGATATAATGTGCTGCTTGTAACAAAAATAACCGAAATTAAAACAAGTGTTAAAAGGAAATCAATAATTAACCCTTTAACTGCGGCTGTCGTCAATAAGCGACTCGGGTAAACTTTACCATAACTACGGCTGTCGTCAATAAGCGATTCACATATTTTTTGCCGTGAATCGCTTATTGACGACATGATACGTTGGTTCAAATGGAATAAAATTTATATAATTTTCAGTTTTTTTTTTTTTTGCGTTCAGGCAGCCAGTTTCTTGAAAACTTTTCAGTAGCTAAGGGGTTAAGGAAGCATGTACGATAATCAGCTGTTTATGACAGGAATTATGAGAGAAAATGTTAGGTATGAAGATAGTCGCAATAGTCACATTTCAATGCCAACTCAAAAATGTGTAGTAATATTGTATTGCCAACACAATTTTTGATAGGATAAGTAAACTTGGTTTATGTAATGCTTGAAAAACGCAATCATAAATAAACTGCAGCTTAACATAAACTTCAGCTTATCGGCAGCTTAAGTAGACATTGTAATACCGGCCCTAAGAATAGGTGGACTAATCTATACCAAAAGATAACCAAAATATCATGAAGCGAAAACAACCGAAAGCCAATTAAGCCGTGTTTAATAATCTCAAAGCCGTGCATCGAAAACATAACTTCGCGCCGTGTTATTGAATGTGATGAAGGGTATTTTAGTTACGGGAGAGTGCGTTGAAAACATAACTCGTGTCGTATTATTAAATATGAGAACGGATGCTTCAGTTAGGAGCGTGAAAAACAGTATTGTGGTTAGAATAAATCTACGTACATAACCTCAAACTTACTTTTGTTTTGTTTTTGCGGTCGCGGGGGTTTCCGCTTGATTACTTTTCGCGTCGGTCTGCTTCTGCGAGTTTAATACGTCCTCCAATTTGACCACTTTGGCGTTTCTTGTAACGACCATCTTATTACAACGAATTGAGCGGAAATAACAGGCAGCAGATATAAACAGTAGCACGTGTCGATGCGTCAACTGCTGCCAACTGTTATTTATTTCGAAGCCGCGAAATTGCAACAGGCAGAACCGTATTGAAAATTTTTAAAAAGCAAAATGCATAAACGAATTAATATATTATGATTTTGCAACTATCCCTTTGTTATAAAGTAGCGTGTTTTAAAGGCATTGTTTATTTAGAAAGCATTAGGTTATTTTGCTAAATTAATCTGCGTTGTTAACCGTGACATCAGAAAGTCAAAAGTGGTTGGCAGTCCTTAAGACTTAACAGAAGTCAGTGGCGTTACTAAGAATGGGAATTTTGGCATGTAAAGACTGGAATTTAAATAGAACAGCGTTTTTATGAATCTTAAATGTATTTTTCTACTCCTACCTCTAAACAAAATGTTTCTTTTTACTAACCCATTACTTCCCATTGTGCTCAAGCGAGTACGACAAACATCATGGGCTTTAGTGACACCTAGTGGCAACGTTATTTACTTTGGATAACAACTCTGTGATACAAACTCTTCTTTATTAATGATAGAAGAATATTTAGTGATTCTATTCAGTTTTTCCCAATTAATTTTTAACAGATATCTAAGAATTTGAAATTGTAATGGTTTAATATTCCGTCCAGATCAGAAAGTTGAAAATAGTTGGCAGCACATTTTCTGAAAATAGGGTTAATAATTCACGTAATATTATGTTGGCTGCCTGCATACGAATTTTGTCTATTTTGACGTCTTGTAGTTTTTTGAGGTTACTTGTTTCAACGATAGTTTTTAAAACATGTAACGTCTTATAAAAAGCACATGCATTGCACTGAAATAATTCAGGCAGCCAATAGAATATCACGTGAATGATTAACCCTATTTTCAGAAAATCTGCTGCCAACCATTTTCGACTTTCTGATCTCACCATACAATATTCCAGTACGGTTCTGTTTGGTGCGTTTAAACATCCCGGGGTTGGCAGCGCGCGCGTTGCGCGATCGCCGACCGACACAATGCTGCCAGTCGAAGTATGACGGTCGCGCGGTGAGGTTGACGTTCTCCGATGGCTCCCGTATTTCGGTGAATTGTTACGAAAGATTGTGCAGTTTTTTTTTTTGTGTGTGTGTGTTGTGTGCGGAAAATGCGAAACGCCCAAACGCTTCTTTAATACCATTCACTCATCCAAATCATCCGCCGCCATGGCGAAGAGATTAACGGAAGAGATGGTCATCGCCAGGACCAAGATCTCGGACCTGTCCAAAATCAAGAGGCTCAATTGTTGGTACGTTGCGCCGTTTGTTTGTTTTTGTTTGTTTGTGTAAACGAAACGATTACAGGGGCAGCGAGCTGGTGGACGTCTCCCTGCTGCGGCGGATGCCCGCCGTCGAAGTTCTATCGCTCAGGTGAGTTTCTTTATTTTCTATATCTCTAATTGGAGTTGGTTCGTTCTTTGGTGATAATTGGTGCGGCGCCAATTAAATCGCGTTCATCTGGGGGGCCCTTTAAATTATGCAATTGCATGCAATTAGAACGGCGCTCGGTTTTGTTTGTTTGTTTGTGTACATGCCGACTTTAATTAATTTTGTCTTCTCGCGGTCCGAAAGGGTGGGTTTTTGCCCCCCTTGTAGCAAAAACTATCTTCGTTTAGATCTTGATTAATGTCTCGAGTACGGTGGAAATTGTATTACTCGGGTTTCACTGGATAATCCAATTAGATTCCAATGGGATGTGTAAATAGGCCACCAAACTTGCAGAATTTTCAAATTGTGATGAAACTGTATTTTCTTTAATTTTTAAGCCTGTGAGGGCTACAGGAAACTTTCCCGACATTTACGCCCGTGAATAAAAGATACATTCAAAAATGGGCGATTACTACATTCCAATAAGGTGTAACTATAACGGAAATGGGCCAGCAAAGTTGCTGAATTTTCAAATTGTGAAACTATGTTTCCTTAATTTTCCCGAAAAGCCTTTAATGAATTACAGGAAACTTTCCAGGCATTTGTGCCCGTGAATAAAAGATACTTTCGAAAATGGGCGATTACTGGTTCTTCTGGATTTTTCGTGAAAATTGTTGCTTTGCAAATTACGAACTTTCGATTGCATTTACTTATTTTTTCCCGAAATCGCTACGATTAATTTCCTTGAATTTTTAAGGAGACAATCTAAACACACATGGCTTTAAAACAATCCAAAACCTAGAAATGTTCACTGTGTTTTCTGGAATTTTTCAACAAATGTGCTGCTTTGCAAAATGCGAACTTGCGGCTAGATTTTTGCAATTTTCCCGAAAACGCTTTGATGTATTTTGATAAATTTTTCAAGAAACATTTCAGACACACGTAGCTATAAAAATATTGAAAAATTAGAAAATGGGTTATCACTAGTTTTTCTGGAGATTGCCGTCAAATTCGTTGCTTTGCAAAATACGAACTTTCGACTGGATTTTGGTAATTTGCCCGAAAACCCTTCAATGAATTTTTATACATTTTTAAAGAAACATTCCAGACATATATAGCTATAAAACAATAGAAATTTTTTAAAATGGGCCGTCACTAGTTTTTTGGAAATTGCTATCAAAATTGTTGCTTTGCAAAAAATTAACTTTCGACTAGATTTTTGCAATTTTCAAAAAAACCTCTTTAAGAATATTAATAAATTTTTTAAGAAACATTCCAGACATACGTAGCTATAAAACAAAAGAAAAAGTGAAAAAGGGCTGTCACTAGTTTTTTTGGAAATTGCCATCAAAATTGTTGCTCTGCAAAAAATTAACTTTCGACTAAAATTTTGTAATTTTCAGGAAAACCTCTTTAAGAATATCAATAAATTTTTCAAGAAACATTCCAGACATATGTAGCTACAAAACAATAGAAAATTTAAAAAATTGGTTATCACTAGTTTTTCTGGAAATTGCTGTCAAAATCGTTGCTTTGCAAAATACGAAGTTTCGACTGGATTTTTGATAATTTGCCCGAAAACCCTTCGATGAATTTTTATACATTTTTCAAGAAACATTCCAGACATACGTAGCTATAAAACAAAAGAAAAAGTTAAAAATGGGCTGTCACTAGTTTTTTGGAAATTGCCATCAAAATCGTTGCTTTGCAAAATATGAACTTTCGACTAGATTTTTGTAATTTTCAGGAAAACCTCTTTAAGAATATCAATAATTTTTTTAAGAAGCATTCCAGACATATGTAGCTACAAAACAATAGCAAAATTAAAAAATTGGTTATCACTAGTTTTTTTGGAAATTGCTGTCAAAATCGTTGCTTTGCAAAATACGAAGTTTCGACTGGATTTTTGTAATTTGCCCGAAAACCCTTCGATTGATTTTTATAAAATTTTCGAAAAACAATTCCAGGCATATGTAGCTATAAAACAATAGAAAAATTTATAAATGGGTCATCACTAGTTTTTCTGAAAATTGCCATTAAAATTGTTGCTTTGCAAAATACGAACTTTCGATTAGATTTTCGTAATTTTTACGAAAACCCTTCGATTGATTTTTATAAAATTTCCGAAAAACAATTCCAGGCATATGTAGCTATAAAACAATAGAAAAATTTATAAATGGGTTATCACTAGTTTTTCTGAAAATTGCCATCAAAATTTTTGGTTTGCAAAATATGAACTTTTGACTAGATTTTCGTAATTTTCACGAAAACCCTTCGATTGATTTTTATAAAATTTTCAAAAAACAATTCCAGACACATGTAGCTATAAAACAATAGACAAATTTATAAATGGGTCATCACTAGTTTTTCTGAAAATTGCCATCAAAATTTTTGGTTTGCAAAATATGAACTTTTGACTAGATTTTCGTAATTTTCACGAAAACCCTTCGATTGATTTTTATAAAATTTCCGAAAAACAATTCCTGGCATATGTAGTTATAAAACAATAGAAAAATTTATAAATGGGTCATCACTAGTTTTTCTGAAAATTGCCATCAAAATTGTTGCTTTGCAAAGACGAACTTTCGATTAGATTTTTGTAATTTTCAGGAAAACCTCTTTAAGAATATCAATAAATTTTTCAAGAAACATTCCAGGCATATGTAGCTACAAAACAATAGAAAAATAAAAAATTGGTCATCACTAGTTTTTCTGGAAATTGCCGTCAAAATCGTTGCTTTCCAAAATACGAACTTTCGATTGGATTTTGATAATTTGCTCAAAAACCCTTGGATAAATTTTTATACATTTTTCAAGAAACATTCCAGACATACGTAGCTATAAAACAAAAGAAAAAGTTAAAAATGGGCTGTCACTAAATTTTTTGGAAATTGCCATCAAAATTGTTGCTTTACAAAAGATGAACTTTCGACTAGATTTTTGTAATTTTCAGGAAAATCTCTTTAAGAATATTAATAAATTTTTCAAAAAACATTCCAGACATATGTAGCTACAAAACAATAGAAAAATTAAAAAATTGGTTATCACTAGTTTTTCTGGAAATTGCTGTCAAATTCGATGTTTTGCAAAATACGAACTTTCGACTGGATTTTGGTAATTTGCCCGAAAACCCTTCGATGAATTTTTATACATTTTTCAAGAAACATTCCAGACATACGCAGCTATAAAACAAAAGAAAAAGTTAAAATTGGGCTGTCACTAGTTTTTTTTGTAAATTGCCATCAAAATCGTTGCTTTGCAAAAAATGAACTTTCGACTAGATTTTTGTAATTTTCAAGAAAACCTCTTTAAGAATATCAATAAATTTTTCAAGAAACATTCTAGGCATATGTAGCTACAAAACAATAGAAAAATAAAAAATTGGTTATCACTAGTTTTTCTGGAAATTGCCGTCAAAATCGTTGCTTTGCAAAATACGAACTTTCGATTGAATTTTGTTAATCTGCTCAAAAACCCTTTTGACTGGATTTTAGTAATTTTTCCGAAAACCCTTCGATGATTTTTTATAAATTTTTCAAGAAACATTCCTATAAAAGAATAGAATTTTTTTTTTTAATGGGTTGGCAGTAGTTTTTCTGGAAATTGCGGTCAAAATCATTGCTTTGAAAAATACGAACTTTCGACTAGATTTTTGTAATTTTCCCGAAAACCTTTCCTTGAATTTTTATAATTTTTTTAAGTAACATTCCTGACATGTATAGCTATAAAACAAAAGGAAAATTTAAAAATGGGTTATCACTAGTTTTTCTGGAAATTGCCATTAAAATTGTTGCTTTGCGAAATACGAACTTTCGACTAGATTTTCGTAATTTTTACGAAGACCGCTAAATGAATTTTAATATTTTTTTCCTTTTTTGCAATTAAACGATAGTTTGATTATGTTGTTAGAAAAGCATTTTCGTGAACTATATCAAAGGAATCATGGTGATGGTTGCGACCGTTACCACGTGGTAATTCATTATAGAAACACTGAATAAAACACTTACTATGTTTTTTACCACAAATTGTGGTAAAAAACATAGCAAGTGTTTTATTCAGTGTTTCTATATCAAAGGAATTGTCTTCATTATTTTCGAATTCTTCTTCGCGAAGCATAAAATATTGTTTGTAATTTAAACATTTTATCCTCGATTCGTTTTTTTGTGTCAATCTTTTTTTTTTCAAAATATTACAAATCGATATTATAAATTGTTTGGTCACGTGTTAAACGCGAACCTAATTCACGAGACATTTTACTAATTGTAACCTTTTTGTACTTTTTCACTGCAGATGGTTGCTGCCGGCAATATGAAAAATAAAATTACCTTAATAGGAAGTACTACAGTTATTTCACCTAATTGAAGAGATGTGGTCATCTCTAGACGACAAAGATCCGTTTTTACTTTGTTGTTCTGCGGTGATTCACACGCACCATCACTCGATTGGAGTGCTTATCTCACCAGAGTGACCACGAACGGCCAGCTCCCCATTTTCGGTGTCGATGTAAACAAGCCGGTTGCCTACGCAGTAATTAGCCGTTCCTATAAGGCGACGGACGAAAATAGGAATGTTCGGAAACACCTTCGGAATTCGTAATGCAAGACGATGATGATGCATTTGTCGTCTGGACATTTGCGGAACCTCGGGAAATTGTGCACTGTTTAAACACAGATACCGACATCAGTAAATAGGGAATTGTCTTTTTACTTTCGGCGAGGAGGCTACGGAAGAAAATTTGACCAGGAATATTTGCGTGTATAGTCTAAGCGGTAGGCAGCTCTGTCTGCGACCACTACTTCTTGCCTTCTTCGGCGAAAGAGTATACGCGTGAACGCTGCTAATCATCATCACGGATTTGAGCCGAAGACCTCTAGTACCGTACACATTGTCTTTTGAATTCTTAAATAACTATTATATACTAGAACGGTACATATAACCATTATTTAGCAATAACACAAGATGAGAAATATTGAATGCATCCTTGAGATTTGTAATGCAAATTGCTTGTAGTCTTCCATGCCATTACATAATTATATCAACGAAATCGTCCACGCTTGGGAAATTAATGGTCCCCACATGATTAAATATGTTGCAAAAAACTTTCCAACAAAACCGATTTATTTCGTGGGCGCAAGGTGTTTAACTACCGATATTCAATCGATGAAACGACTTTCACGAAAACAACTTTTATCACCGATTTCATGCAAATCGACTAACCGATGGCACGATTAATTACCGGTATCCAAAAAAAAAAGAAGTCTTCATTTTTACAACCTATAATTACGTTCATTTGTGTCGGGTGTAGAAAGTATAAAAAAAGGCTATCGTTGCAATTTCTTAATTTACAACAATAAATATGTATAAAAGGGTACGCGACTGTGAAGCACCATGTGAAAGCATTTTCCCGCTCTGGTGTTGGAAAGGTTTCCCATTTGCGCGATAAAAATCGCGTTAGTTTTGTAACAATAATAATTACTTTATTTTTTAAAAGAAAAGTACAACAAAAATAAAAATATATATAAGAGTAGGCGAAGTACCTTGGTGGGGACTATAAAGATTTTATTTTGATCTGAAAAATCGATTGGCGGTTAATTTCCGGGTCACCCTGTATAAGTTGCCATAAACAGGTGAATATTGTTTACACACGTTTCCTTATATAATATATACAATTATTAATTTCGTGCTAAATCTTCCCACAAATAATGAACCCGGTGTGTAATTTGTTGCTATTATATTGCAACAGCAATTAAATTGTAATGATACGGTTCAAGCGACGCAATACGGATAATGAAATTGTGGGAAAGTTAACGTTGATTGCGCACATAAAGGAATTTCGTATTATTAAATATGAATTTGTTACTATTTAGCTAATAATTGTGATTTTTTAATACGACAGGAATATTTTTATTTATTTTTTTGGTTTTAAAGTGTAACAATAATAATAAAGCACATGATTTGTTTCATAAAATGAAATTTTGTGGAATAGTTATCTTTGTAAATCCAGCTATCGACCACACCTTCAGATTTACGAGGGTATCTCGGCTTGGATTTTATGTCTGGATGCAGTCCGGAACGAAACATCTGTCATTAGTTTTGTTCCAGTAAAAACCACACAACATCGGAAGAGGAATTTATGGCAGCGCTTGCAAATATTTATTACGCCCCGTACAATCAGAGAAAATACAAATGCGAAACCCACTCGGCGAGGGAATGCTGCCGCATGTCGGTGCTTAGTTCAGTCGAAACAGGTCAGTCCCTGCTTAAAATCCATTTATGAGGTAATAAAAGGGTATCCCGATATAAGATGGTCAAAATGCCACCCGACACGGATTTTTAAATAAATATGAAAATATCATTAGTTGTGCCCTTAACCAAAATAGTCGTAAGCCGTATATCAAAAAAAACCCCGTCAGGACCCGGGAAGCTCCAAAATACGATTTTTTCAAATAAAATTTTTTTAACCACTAAAAAAATCTGAAAAAATCACATATATTATTGATCGAAATACCAAATTAGATGAATTTTTCAAGGTCATTTTATATTTTTATAAATTTATCAACAATTGAAATAAATTTAGGATAGATTGAAATATATAGGTAAATACAAGAAAACGAAATGTAGCCTGAATATATGAATATTCAACCTGTTCGTTAATCTGCAAGCAAAAAATTAAGTCTTACTAAGGCTATAAATATAAATATATAGGGTTATTCACGCTATACGGCACGGAATATTGTGGCCAAAATACGTGACTTTCAAAAAGTTCGACTTTTAGGATATATAGGGGTCTATTATGGTTACTCTTTAAAATTAATTTCATATTATACAGGGTGTTTCAAACGCCCTAAAATATCAAAATTGTGTTTTTTTTTTAATGGAACACCCTGTATTTTAATAAAACCTTTAATAAAATTATCGGATTAATATCAAAATCTTGGATTTTATTGCAAAAATTTTGTGTTTAAAGTCCAAAACCATTAATTCTATGGTCCAAATTTGAGATTTTACATGACATTCCTAGTTTATAATCCAAATTTTTGATTTTAGGACTCAAATTCTGCGTTTAGGGGTCAAAAACTTGGATTTTATATTCCAAATGCCTGATTTTAAATGCAATTGATCAATTGAATCCAAATATTGGATTTTGGATCTCAAGTTCTGCGTTTAGGGACCAGAAACTTGGATTTAAAGTTTCAAATTAGAGATTTTGCATATAATTATCAAATTAAAATGCAAACTTTGGATTTTTCAACACAAAGTTTGCGTTTAAAAACCATGGATTCTATGGTCCAAATTCGAGATGTTTATTGAAATTCTTGTATTAGAATCCAAATTTTTAATTTTAAGTCTCAAATTCTGCGTTTAGGGCCAAAAACTTCGATTGAATATTTCAAATTTCGGATTTTACATATACTTATCAAATTAAAATTCAAATTTATAATTTTTGGTCACAAATTATGCGTTTAAGATCCAAAACCGTGGTTCAAATTGGAGAATTTTCATGAAATTCTTGGATTAGAATCCAGAATCAGTACAAAGTATTGTACTTAGCAAATAGATTTTTTTAGATTTTTGACCTGTATATTCGATTTTTGTTGTCTAAATTTTTGATTATTAGGCCCAAACATTATTTATTTTGGCCTAAATTTAATTGGTAAAATTTTCGACTGTTTGGTCCGCATTTTTTATTTTTCCAGGCGAATTTTTAAATTTTTGACCCGTATTTTCGATATTTTTGGTCAAAATATTTTTATCTTTGTATTTTTGATTTTTTTTAAAATATTCTAAATATTCTTTATTTTGACCTAAATTTTCGATTTAATTGTTCAAATTTTTGATTCTTTGGTCCCCATTTTTTATTTTTCGGGCCGAAATTTTAATTCTAGTTGCAAATTTTCGATTTGATTTTGATTAAAATATCTATAACCTGAATTATTGATTTATATGCGAGATTTCTTTTTATATATACAAACATCTTTATTTACAGAAATTTTACAAAAAAAGCAATAATATATAATAAATTTAGTTACATAAGTAAATTTCTGCTTAAATGGCTATCGACCTGGAGTCTTTCAGCCTATTTCTTTTTATTTTTCCGGTATTTTCAAGTTTTATTTGTTGAAATTTTTGATTTTTTAGCCTGCATTTGTTATCTTTAGGGGCGAATTTTCTATGCAATGTCTAATTTTTCGACTTTCTGGCCTACATTACAAATTTGTATTATTATTTTTTTAATCTTTTGACCTAAATTTTTCGTTACTAACTTCTGGATTTTATTGTCAAAATTTTTTTTTTTTGGTCCGCATTTTTGATTTTTCGTTTAGTCTGCGTTTATTATCTTTAGGTCCGAGCTTTCGATGTTTTGTCTAAATTTTCGACTTTTTGGCCAACATTGTAGATTTTTATTTTCTTTTATCTTTTGCCCTAAAATTGTCTTTATTCGCTTTGTTAAAATGTTTCTTTCCTTGGTCCACCATTTTTATTTTTATGCCAGAATTTTAGATACTTGGTCTTAATTTTGTATCGAATATTTTAGATTTCAAGTCTGTTTTTTATCCAATATTTTAGATTTTTTAACTTGGATTATTGATTTAATTTCGTGATTTTTTTTTTATTTCTTGGCTATTATTTTCGAATTTCTGATCAGAAACTTATTTTTGGCAAATTATTTTGCTTCTACCTAAGTTTTTAATTTTTTGTCTGCGTTTTTTATTTTTAGATCAGGATTCTTGATTCTTTGGCCCATATTTTACATTTCTGTATTTTCGATTTTTTTGTTCTAATTCTTTTTATTTTTCATTATTTTGACCAAAATATTCGATTGGTTTGTAGAAATTATCGATTTTTTGTCTGCATACGCCCGAGTTTTTGATGTTTTGTCTAAATTTTCACCTTATTAGGCCCTACTTTTTTGGCCTATATTTTGTATTTTCGATTGTTTTGGTTTCAATTTTAGTCGACTTAAATTTTCGATTCGTTTGTTAAAAATCTTGATTTTTCGGTCTACCACTTTGATTTTTGGGTAAGAATTTTAGATTTTAGGTCTTAATTTTTTATTTTTTTGTCCCATATTTTAGATTTTCTTAACTTGAATTATTGAGTTTATTGTGCGATTTTTTTTAATTTTAATTTTTGCTATTATTTTCGAATTTCTCGTTGGAACTTATCTTAAGCTAAAAAGAGTTATATTTGGTGCTGAAAATGGCAAATTATTTTTCTTTTGCTTGTATTTTCAATTTTTTGGTCTGCACTTTTATTTTTAAACCAGGATTTTTTAATAATAATAAACGTTTATTGTACTTACTAAATACATAATAAATAATAAATACAATGGCCATCGACCGGAGTCCTTCAGCCATGATTTTTTTATTTTTTCGGCCGATATTTTAGATCTTTGGCGGTTTTGTTCCAAATTTTTGATTTTTTGGCCAAAATATTCGATTGGTCAAGATAAATTGTTCTTTATTTCTTCAAAAAGGAGGGGGTGGGGGTATTATATAAGTGGCTCTACCATCAACATGTTCCACGAGCCGCCACTGGTAAAGATATAAGGTATTTGAAATTAAAAAAAAAGAATCTAAACTCAACATAAACATACTGTTACTCCATTATTAATTTGATAAAATTTTGCTGCTCAATTGTTGATAAATATATACAAAATATCGTAAAAAGATTAGTTATTCAAATTTTTCAAGATGACGCACCAAAAATTGGAAGAACATTGACTAAATAAAATTTTCCGTCACTTGATCGGTTCGTGGCGAAAAAAATGGTTAAACCTAATAAAAACATGAATACCCTAAATAACCTTTTATTTGGGTAAAAAATATATGTGAATTTTTCAGATTATTATAATAATTTTTAGTGGTTAAAAAAATAAAATATTATTTTTCGAGGGTTTCAAGGTCATATCTTGGCAACAAATGGGATTATTTATACGAAACTGAAATAAAATTATTAATACCAAAATATTACCAATAATTTTAAATAAAATTACTCTTCAATTGATAAAAAAAAACATAAAAATTTTAGTTATTCAAATTTTTGAAGATGACGCACTAAAAATTGGAAGATGAAAACAATCACAGATATGGAGTCCGTCACTCGATCACTTAGGGGCGAGAAGGGAACTAGGCTTGTAAATTTTATTACCTCATAATTCTATTTTAAGCAGGGACTGACCGGTTTCGACCGAATTAAGCACCGACATGCGGCAGTATTTCCTCGCTGAGCAAGTTTCGCATTTGTGTTTTCTCTGACTGTACATTCTTCCCTCTTGTGCTTTAAAGTAGATATGCTGGGCGCTAAATTATTTTTCAGAAATATTTTTCAGAATAAAACAGACACTGCACTCGCATAAATTAAAGTCTACCATCAATCTAATGAAAAAACTTTATATAAAAACTCCTCCATCACTACTCTTTTCAGCCTGCCAGCGGAATCTAAATCCGTAACTTGGTCGAACTTATCCCACCACAAGTACACACACTGCATTATTTACTTTTGAACTAAGCACGCACCTTCAAGCATATTAATAAGCCCGCGTGCTTTCCAAACTTCCAGAAAATTCTACCAAGCCGCGCAAGAACTTCCACGACGACGTAATCATCATTTCCAATAATTTATTACGACTCGTGTGGTGTAACGTACCCGTTCCTGTGGGAAAGCTAGTGGTGAAAATGAAAACCGGCGTATTCGTGTATCATTAGAGGTTAATTAAGTGTAATTTCAATGTGGCGGGTAATTGCAACCGATCAATTGTTGAGTAACAACGTGTAGTTCAGCGCAAGAATGAACTTTTTACTAAGAAATGAAATCGTGGCGGTTTCGCCTTCGTGTTACTGGGATATTGGGGTTTTGTAATGGCAATAAAATTTGTGTTTTCACTTATAACATATACACGACCAACTTTAAAAAAGCAAGCCATGATATTTGTTATGTTTGAAGAGGGAAATTTTGACAAACGTCAAAAGGAAGTTTGACAAATATCGAGCGTACAATAAAAATCGACGACGAAGTTGGCCTTGGAAATCTGAAGCACTAAGATCACACATGTGAAATGCTGGTTGCTGGTCAGATATTCTTTTTTTTTAGGAAATATGATTGATAGGAATTCGAGTTGATAGGGAATTGGCTTAGCCAGCTAGGGCATACAGCCACAACCGATGTATAGTATTTAATAATTCATTTAAGTGAAATGAGGATAAAGACTAAATATATCCAGGGGCCCGCACGGCCATTTTTCGTGTTAAAAAAGTGACCCCGGACGGGACTCGAACCCGCACCAGCGGGGTCTAGAGGCCGGACCTCTACCCACTAGACCACCGCGTCCCTAGAAATCGTTCAATAATGAAAAATAGTTTATTAATGAAAAATCGTTCATTAATAGGGATCATTAATGAACGATTTTTGATACATTTGGGTACATTAAAGTTAGCCGTTAACTAACGAGCAACAGAAAATAAAATTACGATCCTGAACCTACTACGAATCGTCGGTGTAATTCGCATGCTCCAGTGGACTTACAGTGTCACCTTCTATGTATTTGTATTTGTGGGCAGACGACAGTAGCCGGGAATGCGGACGCAATGATAACAACTCCATGTGTTTATTCATGTATTCCGTGTGTAATTAATACAATGGCGGTCGGTGTGTTTATCCGCCCGAGAAAGGAAACCTTGGCGCCTCTAGTGAGGTAAAACGATTGATGGATAATAGTGTGGAAAACAGTTCATTAGGGTCAACCGACTATCCATAAAAATCAAGGTATTTAACACATTTACTTCACAACCTCTCACCCGTTATGGTTTAATTCGATTTATAGTGTCGCAGCTCATCGATGATTGTTTCCTGATTATGGTTTAAATGCCATCGCAAAAATGTAACAGTTGCGAATATTACATTTCCTGCTCATTTATAAGTGAATTGAATTTTAAAATAAATGTATTATTATTAAATTTACACTGATTGTATTTACATCGACTGCATCTTCAATGTGAATAAATTATTTCTGAAGTACATTTATACAGGGTGTTTCAGAGCTCTGAGAACGGTCAATCACGTGCTTATTTTTTAAAATTTCGAAAAATGTTTTATACAAAAGTTGTGTATAATAGTCAGCTGCATGCCCTAAAAATATTTCAAATTATACAGGGTGTCTCATAACAAAGTTACAGATCAAACTTATGTTTTTTTAAATGGAACACCCTGTATTTTTTGTCATTTTTGAATTATACGGAGCAAATAAAGGTGAGTTACTTCAATACTCCCTATACCTATTGTTTCCCGTTTTCGAAATATTTGAAGATTTGTTGAAATGCATGGTCTGGGTGAAATTTTATTTTTGCCCCAGTGATTGACGTTGAACGATTAAAATCATTTCTATTATTTGGTTGAAGGTTCGAACTACAGAGCCAACCATGATTTCATACAAAAAATTATACAGGGTGATAAAAAAAATGCGGTAGAAAAACCGAACTTATAAAGTTAAATAACTTCGTTTTTTCAAATGGCACACCCTGTATTTAGTAACCTATTCTTAAGTAGAATCCAATTATATTTCAGATTGTATAAGGGTTCCCTGTTCCTAATCTCAATAGTTTTCTTGTATTCGGCGATTATCATATCAGGAATAATTATTATAATCTGAAAGATAATTGGATTCTACTTGAGAATACGTTACTAAATACAGGGTGTGCCATTTGAAAAAACGAAGTTATTCAACTTTATAACTTCGGTTTTTCTACCGCATTTTTTTATCACCCTGTATAATTTTTTGTATGAAATCCTGGTTGGCTCTATAGTTCGAACCTTCAACCAAATAATAGAAATGATTTTAATCGTTCAACGTCAATCACTGGGGCAAAAATAAAATTTCACCCAGACCTTCCATTTCAACAAATCTTCAAATATTTCGAAAACGGCAAACAATAGGTATAGGGAGTATTGAAGTAACTCACCTTTATTTGCTCCGTATAATTCAAAAATGACAAAAAATACAGGGTGTTCCATTTAAAAAAACATAGGTTTGGTCTGTAACTTTGTTATGAGACACCCTGTATAATTTGAAATATTTTTAGGGCATGCAGCTCACTATTATACACAACTTTTGTATAAAACATTTTTCGAAATTTTGAAAAATGAGCACGTGATTGACCGTTCCCAGAGCTCTGAAACATCCTGTATATTTAGATTACTCAAAACTTTGTTTTATTGGCGATAAATGAAATTTTGTTTGTTTCATTAATTAAAAAGAAAATCACCAGATACGATAGCCATTTGACAGATTAACAAACTAATCATTCCATCGCATTTTTCTGAACGCGTAAAAGGTATTTTTTCCTCAAAAAACTGTTCTTCCATTTGACATTTTAATTTCGATGGCACTTAACAAAACAAACGAATTTTGTTTATGAAATAACGGCCACCTCGACGAATTTGAAAAATCATCAATAAGTCATTTTTGACTTTAGGATAAAAGTTCATAGGACAATTTTTATTCACAATTAGATTTCCCGTCGATTGAGGATATTGTATACTGGGTGTTCCGTTTGGAAAAAATTAAACTTTTTGATATAATTTGTACCGTTTTCATCAGACGAAAAAATACTACCAGTTTGCCTATTTTGGTTTTTTGGTTTGAAGCTCCATTAACGATAGTGCCGACTTAAGTTTGAAAACCCTGTATATCACCACATATAAATATAAAAATAGAATTAAGAGTTTATTGTTAGATTTAACACCATTTTCCGGTGACGATTTCTTAGCGTACAGTTTTAGTTAGATTTACAATGTCTACACGGTGTATTTGAAATAACGAACAGGCTCGTTATATTATTTTTAAACAATATTCGCAATTATTTTGTTTATAACTGTAACAAAAAGCCCGCAATTAATTATTAAAGTTAATGAGTGAAAATACGCAACAGTGGTCATGTGACCAAATTTTTAAACGGCATCGGCTTTAGATATCGAATTACAACAAGCGCGTAGGAAATATCTGAGTTCGGCTCTTTAAGCGTCAATGAACTTGAGGACTATTAATCTTTTACAAAAAAAAAAAAAAAACGTTGCGATAACACTTTAAATTTCGGAGGCAAGAAATCGTATCTCGCGTTTTAAATAAACAAACACACATTCCATACAGACCTATTTAAATGAGAAAAAACCTCGAAAAATTAGGAAAATTAAAACAAAAATTTCGAATAAATTTTGACAGAAATGGGTTCAAAAATATTTTGTGTATGTGCCCTTAAATGCCTGTTCGTTATTTCAAATACACCCTGTATATAAGCCACATTACATTATTTTTTATTCACGAGTGTAACTTTTGTTTAGCACAATAAACCATTATTATTATTATTATTATAGTAACGGTCGCCGCCATCCTGTTTCATAAGCATTTTTATAATTTACGCCGCATCAATATTTAGATTTAATTTATACGAAATTAGTTATGCAAAAATCGATGGGACTTAAAATATTAATGATTCCTGGGAAAACTAAGCCCGAAATTATACGCCGAGTGTGATTATGTTACGTGGAAACTATAAATTAACCTCTGGATCCCACGCACACACATTCGTAATGGATAACCTTCGTGGAAATGGATATTTTCACCATCATCAATATTAATTCGACGAGGAGGGGCTGTTGCCGTTATGACCACGAAGTGGTGCATTCGTTTAATCGAGTGCAGCTTCTGCATAATTAATTCGTCCATCAGGCTCGAGGAGATTAATGTGTTCGTCTTAATGTAATTGGTTTATTCATGAGCGTCGCGTTAATTCAATTTGGGTGGCAACGTGCAATAACATATTGTTCGAGTGCGCATTACCTGATTGGTTATGCATTTATGCATCAATATCAAATTGGGTCGAGGATATTTCAATAAATCACATCGATTAACCCATCCTAGCAGAATATTTGATAATGTCATATTCAACTTTTTGTTTCTCCAGCCACATGACACACGACAGCTATTTCACACGGGCCGCAACATAACGATAAGTTTTTCCTGTCGTAGTTAACAGTTAATCGAGATATTAGCTACCATCTGGAACAATTTGCAACAACAAATATTATAAATGAAGCCCCATCTTGTTGAAACCGCTCAAACTCTGCGATTTAGAGCATCAAACGCCTTCGATTATTCTGTTGATCGTGGTCCTGCGGTCTTTGCAATCGTCAAAATTAAATGGTCAATTATTTTTCCTGCTGTAGTTAACAATTAACCGAGACATTAGCTACAATCTGGAACAGTTTACACCTACAAATATTATAGCTGAAGCCCCATTTTGTTGAAAACAAAAGTCAAACTCTGCGATTTAGAGCACTAAAATCCCTTGTGATCCTGCGGTCTTTACAATCGTCGAAATTAAATGGTCAATTATTTTTCCTGTGTAATAAACAGTTGACACGTTCGCTGCCATCGACGCGCTAGTGCATCCAAATTTATACTTGCGTATGAGTAATCCCAATTGCGGTGGCAGCGAACGTATTAACCGAGACATTAGCTACCATCTGAAACAGTTTACACCTACAAATATTATAGCTAAAGCCCCATTTTGTTGAAACCATAACTCGTCCACGTTAAACTCTGCGATTTAGAGCACGAAAAGCCTTCTGTTGATCGTGGTCCAGTGATCTTTGCAATCGTCAAAATGTAAGTGCCAATTATTTATCCTGCCGCACCACACAGTTTTCTACGCAACCCAATATTTGTACGTTACGATTCGTCATTAAATGCAAATTTTATTGCGACTCAATAAAATCGTCATTTATGCATTTACTTTCCATCCTCGCGACGTCCGTCTGTTTGGGAAACGAAGGAAATTATACGAACGGCCCGGTATGCCCACGCGGCGCCTCCACCAGAGATCACTTCTATTTACGAAGTGCATAATTTATTATTTAAAATTTAGAACGCGTACACAAGGATTTATTCAAATGAAAGGCAACTCGTTCTGCCCACATCGAATGCCCATATTTAATAAACTCGTTATTTTAGTAGGCAACTTCCCCTATAATCGAATCGGCGTGTACGGTACGATAGAAAGTTTTTTTAGATTGAATTTTAATTGGAATGAGCGTGAATTGCAGAAAAAAAACATAATAGAAAGAATACGCGTGCTCTCTATTAATAAAATGGGTCAAAATTTATGGTAACGCTAGAATTATATTCAATTTCGAGCAAACGTTTCACGGACTGAATTACCATGTACCATACAGTGCGAATATATTTAGTAAAACCTAAATAAAATATTTTTGGAAAAAATTTCCTTTTATAAAAATACACGTTTTAGCATAAAAGTCGATTTTCAGTTGTCATTTTATTTTGAGTAATGATGTCATCCATTTTGTTTTTCAATGGCGACCCCCTATTTTTGTTCTTGATTTTGAGAGATCTTTTCATTGTCGAAAAATGTTAGCATCTTACATAAGAAAATTTTCGAGTAAATGATAATTGAAGGTGAGAACTTGATGAGTTTTTGCAAAATGATCTTGTTCCGGCGCTTTTTTCCGAACAAAAACGATCTTGACCTTCCATATAACATAATATGTTTTCAGTAAGACGGCGCACCCCTGCACCGTGCATTTTTGAATAGGTGGATCGGCAGGCGAGGACCGATAGAATAGCCCGCGAGAGAGAGACGAGATGAATGCGCAGAATAAGCCTGGAAAATATTCGAAAAGTCCAAGAAGAATTTTTACACGTTCGAAAAAAAAAACGCTCCCAGTGCGGGGATGCGCCGTCTTGCTGAAACCATATTGTATTATATGAACTTGATATTTAGAGTTTTTGCAGAATGACCTTGTTCCAGCGCTGGTTTTTTTTTTGCAGGGATGCGCCGTCTTGCTGAAACCATATTGTATTATATGGAAGGTCAAGATCATTGTTGTTTGGAAAAATTGCTATAATTGCTCTTCCTACAAAATAAAAGATTGTAATATCTTCATCAAATAAGACATAATTATTATCAGTGACGGCTCGCGGGGTGATTTATGGTACGACCTAGGTAGCAGATAGGTAGCGTCGATTGCAGAGATCCGTATTACCACCTCTGCTACCTCGGCCATACCATGAGATATATAGGGTCGGTTGCAGAGATCTGTATTACCACCTCTGCTACCTCACTCATGGTACGACCGTGATAGCAGATAGGTTGCAGAGATCTGTATTACCACCTCTGCTATCTCGGTCGTACCATGAGTCATCCCGCGAGCCGTCACTGATTATTATAGATACACCATAAGGACATGGGCGTCCGCAGGTGGAGGGGGGAGGGGCAGCTACCCCCTCCTGGAAAATGAATTGATTAAATTAAAAATGCTCGTTGTTGTTAGTAAAATTCCACAAGTTTCGGCAGCTGCTAATTTACTTATTTACCGCTGATTCGTGCCGTTTGCGATGGCAGCAATTTTTGACAATGCGAAATTGTCATTTTTGGCGGTTAAGAATGTATCTTTTTGTTATTGAAAAATGCCGTTTCTGACAGCAGAATTGCACATTTTTTGACAATTTGTAATTGTTACTTTTGGCCGTTGGAAATTTCCCTTTTTTAATATTGAAAAATTCCGATAGTGATGGTAGAAATGCTCAAATTTTGGAAAATTTTCTTTTTATTGTTCGAACGTGCCGTTTTCTGTAATGAGCAATTTTTGAGAGTACTGAATAGTTATTTTTGGCAGTTGAAAATTTCCTGCTAACCTGCCATTTGTGATGCAATTTTTGACAGTTAGAAATTGTCATTTTTAGCAGTTGAAATTTACTTCTTTTTTAATATGAAAACATGCCGTCCGTGATGGTAAAAAAACAATTTTTGGCAGCTGCAAATTTCTTTATTTACCGTTGATTTGTGCCGTTTGTGGTGGCAGAAATGCAGAATTTTTGACAATTCAATATTGCCATTTTTAGCAGTTAAAATTTCCCTTTTTTCAACATCAAAAAATGCCGTTTTTGATTGTAAAAATCCACAATTTTTGACAGCTGCAAATTTCTTTTGCGGTGGCAAAAATGCAGAATTTTTGATAATTTGAAATTGTAATTTTTTTTTTAATATCAAAAAAATGCCGTTTTTGATTGTAAAAATCCACTTTTTTTGACAGCTGCAATTTCTTTATGTGTCGTTTCCGGTGGCAAAAATGCAGAATTTTTGATAATTTGAAATTGTCATTTTCTTTTTTTAATATCAAAAAAATGCGGTTTTTGATAGTAAAAATCCACTTTTTTTGACAGCTGCAATTTCTTTATGTGCTGTTTCCGGTGGCAAAAATGCAGAATTTTTGATGATTTGAAATTGTCATTTTCTTTTTTAATATCAAAAAAATTCGGTTTTTTGATTGTAAAAATCCACTTTTTTTGACAGCTGCAAATTTCTTTATGTGCTGTTTCCGGTGGCAAAAATGCAGAATTTTTGATAATTTGAAATTGTCATTTTCTTTTTTTAATATCAAAAAAATGCGGTTTTTGATTGTAAAAATCCACAATTTTTGACAGCTGCAAATTTCTTTATGTGCCGTTTCCGGTGGCAAAAATGCAGAATTTTTGATAATTTGAAATTGTCATTTTCTTTTTTTTAAATCAAAAAAATGCCGTTTTTGATAGTTAAAATCCACAATTTTTGACAGCTGCAAAATTCTTTATGTGTTGTTTGCGGTGGAAAAAATGCAGAATTTTTGATAATTTGAAATTGTCATTTTTTTTAATATCAAAAAATACCGTTTGTGATTGTAAAAATCCACAATTTTTGACAGCTGCAATTTCTTTATGTGCTGTTTGCGGTGGCAAAAATGCAGAATTTTTGATAATTTGAAATTGTCATTTTCTTTTTTTAAAATCAAAAAAATGCCGTTTTTGATTGTAAAAATCCACAATTTTTGACAGCTGCAATTTCTTTATGTGCTGTTTGCGGTGGCAGATATGCAGAATTTTTGATAATTTGAAATTGTCATTTTCTTTTTTTAAAATCAAAAAAATACCGTTTTTGATTGTAAAAATCCACAATTTTTGACAGCTGCAATTTCTTTATGTGCTGTTTCCGGTGGCAGAAATGCAGAATTTTTGATAATTCAAAATTGTCATTTTTGACGGGTATTCATTCGAAATTTCTGTATGAAAGTTTTGCCCCCTCCCTGGAAAAAATTCTGCGTACGCCCATGCATAAGGGCGACATCTATCGTCGAAACGTTGCACATATTATCCTAATCTATCCAATAGGAAACAGTCAACTAGCGGCATTATTATTGTTAATACTATTTGTATAAAGTTAGAGACAACCAGTGACGGTTCGCGGGGTTTTTTCTGGTACGGCCGAGGTAACAAAGGTGGCAATACAGATCGGGTCGGTTGCAGAGACCGCACCTATCTGTATCACCACCTCTTGTTCCTTGGCCGTACCAGAAAAAATCCCGCGAACCGTCACTGGAGACAACATTATAACATAAAATACTCTCAATTAACTAGGCCGGTCTCACTTTTCAATTGTTTGTGCCCAACAATGTGGAGAGAGAGACAGAAGAGCTCTGCGCGTTTCGATACTTTTACTCTCTTTGAGCCAACTACTATTTCCGACGCCCACGTGTGGCCGCAATAATGGGTGTCAGCGCGATCAAAAAAATTTCGCGCTCCATCGACTCCCCGTGGCCTCCGGGTGCTCTCTTTGTCCACCACGGCTCCGGTGTTGCGCAACAATTGAATTGCGAAATTTGTCGTCGGGATCGATGCGGTGTGAAAAAAAAATGTTGTGCAACTGCTGCTGCGATTTCAGCAATTGTTTTGGCTCGAGATTCCCTGGGAATTTGCTCAATGGTGATGTTGCTGCAAGACTTAATTTTGCAAACAGGTCGGTGTTTCATATATTTTGGCTGTATTTTATAATTCACGTTATTAATATTGCAATTTTGACCTTTACAATATAATTTAATTCTTATGCCAGTTGACCAACCCTCGTAGCTTTCGTTATTGGAAATAAATGCTATTTTTATGATTGAAATTTGTTCAGTGCATCTCCAACAAGTGAGGTTTTATTTAAATTTTTATAGACACTAAGTTTTTAAATTTCAATTGTGATGCTGTTTAATTAATTTGAAGAATGCACTTCTCCTCCCATGGGGAATTAAAACGAGAGTTCGTGGTATGAAAATTGTCGCCGCAGTGAATCATATCCTGCCGTTTCCAGGAAACGAGTTGAAATACAAGTTTACTGCAACTATAATTAATGAAACGTGAGCACGTCTGGTTTTGTGGTATCAAGAAAACAATCTGTTTTTGTTTACTACGTGAACTTATTCTATAAATAAAAATGTTTTGATAACACACGACTGCATACCTAAATTGACCAAATAAACTTCATTACTAACCTAGGTCAATAATGATAACCAGGCAATTTTAAGATCAAAGTGATCAAACCAATTTCAGAATAATAATAATAATATTTATTTAGCAATATTGCTATCTAATATTTAGATATACATTAAACACATAATCTAACTTAAAATATTAAAACAATGTTAGTAACAATAATATATATTAAAAATCAGTATGTACTCTTAAAATTATGCTATGAATTAATTGCACTATATTAATAGGAACTTGTATAAAAAAAAATGTTTGGTCTTCTACAATTTTTTTAAATACTGTTTTAAATTTATTTACACTTTCCCCTTCTTTCATCTTGCTAGACCCACTTCTTCAAAATAAAAATAAAAACAAAATCCCTCTATTTCTTACATTTGCCATAACTTCCCTGCTATCCTAATCCCAATTTGCAATGGCAATTTTAACACTTTCATTGGCACTTCATAAAACCAATTTGATTTGTGCAAATTTTTAGTAATCTAACAGAAGTTGCTCATGCTGTCCCTGCGAAATCCGGACACCCTGTATACTATCCCGCATACAAAATGTATCTAACAAGTAATAATAATTAACGAAACACGCAAATTTCTTAAGCACATTAATTGCGTTTCGCGATTCAAAGAAAGTTTGGTCGATTTTCCATTCAGTGCTTCCCATTCATAGTTTTTCCCACAACTCATGCATATTCATAGAACCCCCTTGCTTAATAGCACTTTTAACGTACAGTATATTATATGATCGATACAAAAGCTAATTTCAATCGTGTGCGTCATTTTGAATAATTAATCACAATTATGGTTTTTCGCGCCACAATCGATTGTACATTATATATGTAGTAGGGGTGTGGATAATGAATGTAGGTCGGATATAGGTCAGTTGGAACAAATGGACGAGTTCACTTCTAATACCACCGTTAATTTTTACTTTCTTCGTTACGAAGTAGGAGAAAGTATTGTGATGTGATCGCGAATTTTTTTTTCAAAAATCAAAGTTCCTAGAGGCGATTACAACAATTTCTGAAAAAAAAATGTGTCTGTGTGTTTAAACATTTAAACAAGTATTGAAGGCGACTATCTTTTGATTGAAAATATTTTTCATATCATTATTTTTCGAAGAGAAAATAAATATTATTTTTTTTCGTTTTAGGTTTATAATTATGAAACGTTAATAGTTACATCAAATTTATGTAGAGAATGCCAAAATGAACAATACATTTTTTTAGAAATCTCTAGTTTTTTGAGTGACTATTTTAAACAAAATCTCAAGCCAACTTTAAAATTAGGAATGTAAAGTTGCCTTTATATTTTTATACTGTTTGCGTTTTTTTAAATGTTTAAGCACTTAATTGGTTTGTATTCCTAAAAAGTAGCATCTAAGAATATCATTACACATTTTTTGAATGATTTTTTTTTTAGATTTTCGAGAGTTTAATTGTCCAGTCTTCAAACGGCTACAAATATAGCAATAGATTTTGTAACAAGTAAAAATTAACTATAAAAAAAATTGTAAACCTCAAATGGGAATTTGGAAACATTCTAAAAACCCAAAAACAGGAAGTATGTAATGTTATTCTGAACACAATAAAATTAAAATAACAGAGAAATTTTTTTACTATCAAAAAATCTTGATTATAATAATAATAATAATAATAATTCATTTATTCACGGGATTCACCCTTTTGAATATAAAACATTTCAAAATACATTAGTATTACACCGATAAATAGTACCGTAGTTAAATTAAGTGACAATACAACAATAATTAACATTGATAAAATAAATAAATACATTATAATTTAATAATAGCACAATGGTAGTTTAAACACGTTGACACTAATCATTAATTATTAATCATTAATCACGCTCAGGTCAATAACGCGTAGGCCTCTGGTAAAGGACTCCTTACTAAAGCCAAAAATTAAAAAATTATTGCTCCTCTGCAATTTGTTGGCCATTCTCATCATTCTTGTAAGTGGTTTGTGGTAACCGTAGTTGGTTCTATGAAGAGACAAACGAAAAGTATCTTTGCTTCGGGTAATAGTACCACTGCCTTGATAATTAAAAGTAATATTTTCCAGAATTTCCGGACAGTCCAAAATCCCATTGACAACTTTAAATAAAAATTGCAAATCTGCAATTATGTGGCGATCCTGTAAGGAAGTGATATTTAGATGGCCACTAAGAAGTGTAATTTAAAGTGTCAATCGGGATATGTAATTTAAAGGCAGCTTTATTATCTCGTTAACAGTAAGAAATCGGACATGTGTTTATTTGAACTTTTCTGCTCAGAATAATATTATCTACCTCCCGTTTTCTTTTGGCGCACTCGAAACGAGGCACCCTGTATATCCCATATTTTGTAAAAACTAGCAAAAAAAAACAGCAAGAAAAAAGTAAACATTCTTCGAATATAAAATCGGACTTATTCAATGGCGTAGGCTGTAAATAAATTATATTATTATTATTTATGCTAAAGAAAATCCTCTTCAAAAAAATCCGGCGTACATGAAATCCAATGTTCTGAACGCAACAGCTTGTATGTAGGTCGGACCAGACGAAGCGTATCGATGCGTTTTTCAGAACACTTTTTTTAATCAAAATTCTCGTTCGTGTTTCAATCATTGTTCAGAATGTAATCATCAATTCTTGGCCGTAGATAATCTCAAAATCTTGCGTAATTGCAATCCGGAAAGTAAATTTCAGACTGAATTTTTACTTTCTCCGTTACGAAGTACGAGAAAGTATTGTGATCGTGATTTTTTTTTCAAAAATTTTTTTTACGGAAATATCCGTTTGGGGGCCATTTCAACAATTTCTGGAAAAAAAAAATTGTGTCTGTGTGTGTCTGTGCGCGCTGTATCTCAAAAACTAATAGAGCAATTGATATGAAACTTTAAACATCTATCTTATTTGATAATCTGAAGAACTGAAAAGCTTTTTGGTAAAATTTCGTACACCGGAAGTGGGCGTTTACCTTAACTGTGTTTTTGTTTTTTGCCAATATTTTCTTAAATATGAAAAATATCACAAAAATATTTAAGCAAACTTTGAAGACAACAAAGAAATGAACATCTTTTGCTTGAAAACATTTTTCATAAAATCATTTTTATTCGAGAAAAGAATTTATTATAATTTTTTTAATTTTTGGTTTATAATTATAAAATGATAATAGTTACAGCAAATTTTTTTTATAATAATTGTAGAGAATGTTAAAATGAACAACTTATAAAGAATAAGTTTTTTTCGAAATCTTGTTAATTTTTGAATTTGAAGTATAATTTTTCCATCTTTCGTAATTTTGACGTTTTAAACGTCAGTTTCATCCGCTCGATGTACATTTAAAATACGATTTCAATTGAAAGCGTAAATATAAATGATACCATCAAGTCGGAGAAAGTAACATCGCCACATCACCATTTTTTCTCTTTAATCTTTAGTCACAATTCGCCACAACTAGAGACAGGTGGTTTCCCTCACCTTAAAATATTGAATAAAAATTAAATAATACATCGATTTGCAATTCACATGACAGTAACTATTACACGTTCGAAACTAGAACCTTGATTTTTTTTTTGTAGATTAATATAACTGTTTTCTTATTTTCTATAATATTTTTTTTTTACAATAATAATTTCAATTTAATGCAACTATAGTATTCATATAACTTCCTGCTGTAATTAAACGAAACACTGTTCTATTGAATAAATGAAAGAATTACGCTCGTGTCGCTGGTAAAATACATAAATTTCAATTTCAGCCAACCTTGAGCGTCCGGATCAATAGTGCTGCCGCTGGCTTTAAATTTTAATGAAGTTTAAAATGTAAGTCCATCCGCCGATGGTATTTTCTTTAAAAGTCCGTAAATTGGAAATTCATCAGAATAAGTGTGACTTGCACAAACCACCATCACCACATTATAAAATGAGAACATAATTAAAACAAACAAACGAAATTTAATCGATTTACGAAATTATAAATATAGAATAAAACACTTTTTTACTTTGTTTGTATAACACTTATTTGTTTATTTTGTTTGACTGCAGTTTCGGCAACTCAGCTTGCCATTATCAAAACTAAAGTCTAAAGTCTAAAGACTTTAGTTTTGATAATGGCAAGATGAGTTGCCGAAACTGCAGTCAAACAAAATAAACAAATAAGTGTTATACAAACAAAGTAAAAAAGTGTTTTATTCTATATAAAAAGCATGTATAACGAAGTAGAAGCTTCCTACATAACAAATATTTATAAATATAATAGAATAAATATTATTTGCGGCTGAGAGACCTCTGGTCGATAGCTATTAATAAAGATATTTGTACCTATTATTTGCTAACAAGCAAAGCATTTGTTAGCAAATAGTGTTCATTCTATTTAATCATCGTATCATCATTCCCCATCAGAAGACAAACTGCTCTTGACGCTAGATGGCGGTAGAAACAATTTAATATTATCAAGAACGGTAATATGAAATAAACACAAGACAATTTGGAGTCTAAATGGTTTAAATTCTCGAATACTTTCCCATTACAAAATAATTGTTTTGAATGCGGAAACCAGCCGAGAATTTCGAACTGTTTTATTTGGTAGTATATATATTTCAACAAAAATTTCTTATCAGCAATAGAATGCTTTATAATTTTTCATCTTTTGTATGAACCCTTCAAATGAAACATTCAAATAAAGCGGACAGTTTTGTCATGTCAAGGTTAAAATAAATATGATAGGTGTTTTGGTGATGGATTCGTTTGCAGAAACTTTTAGCACGCAATCGTATCGTAACAATCGTTACTGAAGCGCTCCGCAGAAGTTCTACTCTGCAGCATTAGAACGACAAATTGAAATAAACCAAATAATAGACTTTTCAGGGGAAAGCAATACATTTTAGTGTTTTTGGGAAGTTTGCAAATTCATAATAGTATATTATTAAACGAGTGAGAAAGTTGGCCATTGCCACGAGGGTGAAGTTTGCAATTCACCCGAGTTCCAATGGCCAACTTGTTCACGAGTTTAATAATATACTTTTTCGCATCATATTAAATAATTACCTAAAGATTTTTCTGTTTGTATTAAATTATAACGAATAATTTTTCTGTTTTGGAAATTGCGGCAGTTCGCTGACAAAAAACAAATCGTAACCATAGTAACAACTAAACTGTTGAGAAAGTAAAATCGTCGTCATGTCATTGGCTGAAACCTATTGGGCAATGAAACCGCTATCATTTGATTGGATGTCACCTGTGGAGAAAATGATTCTGCCGAATAATGGACAACTTTCTCAATCAAAAACGATTTAACAACATTTATATTATTTAATAAGATGCGAAAAAATTATAATTTTTGAGTAGTTTAGATGGGAGAGATCAAATTTGCGGTCAAGTCAGAAACTTGATTGCTGTCTCTGCTTCAACTATCTCTTCTTGTTGACTCGCGCAGCGAGCGAAAAAGACAATTCCCTATTTGTGCGGCAGGTTCACCACACCCCAAGGACATGGTGTGGGCATCTGCAGACAATGAGTGCCTCGTGGATCTTCGTAGCGGAGACTAAGACAGAGGCGATCACTACTTCTTGCCTTCTTCGGCACAGCAAAGGAAGATGGCACAGTGACGACAGTCTCTACCACAACTCTCAGTTTATGATGTTATGCAATCTTAGAAACTAATTCCGCGCCCGAAAAGCGTGCGTTTTTGGAATGTGCATTCACACGCAGACTCCGTCGCGCGGGATTGGAACGGGCCGGTCCAAGCGTGCGGGATTTCGCGTACGTGTGAACGCCGCTATTTTCTATCGATGCAAAGAGAAAATTACACAAATTTCTTTAATGGCTGCATGGTAATACATCTACATGCAAAAAGAAATGATCGAAAGCTGAATAAAAAAAAATGCATTATTGGTTAAAACCGTCACCACATGATAATTTACAATAGTTAAAACAGAGCGAATTTATCAGTTCAGCATAGATTACCGCGTAGTAACGGTCGTAACCATCCTCTGGATCAGAACACCTTTATTTAATTGAAGATGAACTTTTAAACTACACGAACGGCGTTTAAGTGTTTCGTATAAGTTATGTACAAAGAGAGAATATATTTATTGAGACACTTTTACAAATGACCTCAACAAGCAATTGACGAGAGCTTTTACAGCCTAGTACAATAATAAATATTATTAGTTTGGTTATTTTTTATATTCTAGTGCAGGCATGTCAAACACGCGGCCCGCGGGCCGCATGCGGCCCGACTACAAGTTATCTGCGGCCCGGCAAGGTTGGTATCAAATATTTAAAAAAATATTTCCATACAAAGTGAAAATTTTATTTTTCATTTAATCAACAAATTTTCCCAAGATATCATATTTTGTTATAAGTGTCATAAAGTAATAAATTTCATATATAAATGAAGGGGAATGTATTTACGAATGCATTATTAAAACTGCAGAAATTTTGTGTCCAGATCCATTTAAAAAAATCAAAAATATTAGCTTAACTCGAAACACCGTTGCAAGCAGAATTGATGATATAGCCGGGAATTTAAGGAAATAACTGAAGTCAATAATACCTATATTTGAGACCTATTATTACAAAAATTACCAGAATTGACATTTTCAGAATATTCAGAATATGCCAAACAAATTAAATTATTAGAAAATTAATTCGAAAAAAGATTTTTGGATTTCAATAAATGCAAAAATCAGTTTCACCTATTTACTTCTCTATCAATTGATGTTGAAACTGTTGATGATAATTTACAACTGGAATTAATCGAAATTCAGTTCCATATTGAAATAAAAATATATTTGAAGATTTGGTTCATGATAAACATAGCGAAGTTTCTTCAAAAAAATGATATGATATATTTATGCAGTTTTATTTAATTATTATTACTTTGAAAAGACAGGTTTTTTTATACTTATACATTATTTTGTTTGTAATTACTATGTTAATAAAATATCTGTTTGGTTTCAATTGTAGTTTTTTTTTTGTTGGTAATGCGGCCCGCGGCTTGTGTGTAATACTTGATGTGGCCCTTGGTGGTAAACGAGTTTGACATGCCTGTTCTAGTGTGTATTTTTTCGCTCATTCAAACATTTACTTATTTTTATAATTCATATGAATATTTCTTTTGTAAGAATTGTCTGTTGGGAATAAATGTTTATTATTATTATTAATAATAATATAATGCATAAAATTTTTGCAAAAAAGTATGAAGTATGGCTTGTCCGTTCGTCTAGGGATGAAGTGTTTAATCCGATCAGTCTTTTAGGATTTTGAGAAATTCAAGTGTCATTGGTGTTTTAGTGTAAGTTATGTATTTTCTTTGAAATTATATTAATGGTGAGATTAGAAAATTTAAATAAATCTTTGATTTAAATAATATACTCAAAATTAATTATACACCCACACACACAAACCCAACACGCCCAAATTACCCCGAGGCATCCTCACGCTCACGCACATCATCATTATTGAAAACTTTCTCTTCATTCATTACCACATTTTCACTGGTAGCAACCGGCAATTGTCTCGGCAGATGTAAAAAGTGTAATTTCTTCGATAAATTTTTACTGCGCTTTGGATAATTAACCAGCAATTAATGTTGACGTAGTCATAAGAATTACACACTCTAAGTGCAATGTGTGATGGTGTTTCCAAAACCCATCTTACAATCCCTACCAGTAGAACCAAGAAGCAAGAGTTTCGCGTGTTTAAATAAATAAATAAAACAAATATAATACTTGTAAATATTTCTTTTAAATAGTGATTACTTTATGTTCGACTGTAAATTTATAGATCAATACATGGACTGATTGCAGTCCATAATGTGGGTGTTTATTAGATTCTTATGTCAAAAATAAAGTAAATTTGCCATAAAACGTCTCGTCCAATAAATGGATTTATTACATAAATAGTAGAGATGGGCAAAACTGCTACTTTTAAATCACTTTGCTACCTGTGATTGCTACTTTCTAATATCAGTGATTTTAAACTGTGACTGCTCATCACAGTTAGTAAATGTATTATTTTGAAATAAAATCATTAACCAATAGAGATATGGATTTTTGAAAAAAGAAAATGGGCACTTGGCCAAAAACATCGCAGAAAAAAATATAAAACGTGCAGGCAAAATTCCATAAAATATTATCCTCAATGGCCGAAGTACCGCTTATTCGAAATCAATTTGGTTTTTGTAAATTTAAGAATTTTTAATGAAAATATGAATTTTTGAAAATTTTTGTTTTATTTTTTGAAAACTTCGCAGAAAAAATATAAAACCTGCAGAAAAAAATCCATAAAAAATCATCCTCAATGGCCGAAGTATAGTTAATTCAAATCAATTTGGTTTTTGTAAATTCAACAATTTTCAATACAGAAAATCTTTAAAAATATAAATATGCAGGAAAATCCCATATGAAATCATCCTCAATGGCCGAAGTATCGCTTATTCAAAATCCAATCGGTTTTTGTAAATCCAATAATTTTCAATAGAGATATGGATTTTTGAAAATTTTCGTTTTCATTTTTTAAGCACTTGAATGAAAACGTCGCAGAAAAAAAAATAAAACGCGTAGAAAAAAAAATAAAACGCGTAGAAAAAATATATATATATACCGGGTGTGGCACTTAAGACGCCTCGGACCATAGCTCCTTTACGATAAAAGCTATCGAAAAAAATCTAAGAACAAAGTGGTGCATAGTTACCGTCGCTATATTTTAAAAATATTTCTAATCATCAGTGGCGTGCCGTACTCCAGTGGCGTACCAAACTTATGTTTTTTTAAATGGAATGCCCTATTTTTTATTGCAGATTTGGAAAGTGCTCGACGAGTACTTATTTTTTTATCTAACATGTTATACCCTTCACTTTAGCGGTTTCGCTGTTATAACCCCTTCTTTCAAAATTGCGCCCCATTTTTGAGATTTTTTTGTAGAGAAACTAATTGACGCCGGCGCCTAAATTTTGAATTGAGGTACAGGTTAAGACCTCGTATACCTTCACATAATTTTTTTTCGGGTAATTTATGGAAAAAAAATAATTTTTGATTGATCTTCGTATGTTGTCATTTTTTCCGAAAATTTCAAATGGCACCCCCCTAAAAAAATTACGGCGTTGTACAGCCAAAACTCTAAATTTTTCATTGGTGTAAATAAATTACACATTGCATAACAAAATTTCGGAGAAAAAAGGAATTTCATCGCAAATGTCGGGAAACGTTTTCCGTTCCCAAGTGTGCCATGAGAAAACAAAAGATTGGTAATTGTCAAAGTACCAAAACAAATACACAAATACGGTCAACATAATAGTATGTACCTATTTATTCAACATGATATGAAAAATGCAGATAAAGAAAATTTAACAACTTAAACTAAATGTTCGAAATGACGACCTTCCTGCTGGTGGCATAACCGCAACTTCTGGTGATATACCGCAGTTCATTATTTTCGGTAATAACTGCCTTCTTTCTAACTCTCCTTGGCCGTTTCACACTTCCCGTAGTAGTAAATCTCTCCAACACTTTTTGAAACGCACGTTCATTTGGATGTGCCCTGTGCGGATATCTCGCAGCGTACACTCGTGATGCCAAGAAACAATTCTTGTTACATTCTCCAAGAATAAATATCATGTCAACCATTTCCTCTTGAGTTCGGAACATTTTTAGAACGTTTATCAAAAATGACTTATGGCTGCTACTGACGTCTAATAATTTACTTTGACAATTACCAATCTTTTGTTTTCTCATGGCACACTTGGGAACGGAAAACGTTTCCCGACATTTGCGATGAAATTCCTTTTTTCTCCGAAATTGTGTTATGCAATGTGTAATTTTTTTTACACCAATGAAAAATTTAGAGTTTTGGCTGTACAACGCCATCATTTTTTTAGGGGGGTGCCATTTGAAATTTTCGGAAAAAATGACAACATGCGAAGATCAATCAAAAATTATTTTTTTGCCATAAATTACCCGAAAAAAAATTATGTGAAGGTATAAGAGGTCTTAACCTGTACCTCAATTCAAAATTTAGGCGCCGGCGTCAATTAGTTTCTCTACAAAAAAATCTCAAAAATGGGGCGCAATTTTGAAAGAAGGGGTTATAATAGCGAAACCGCTAAAGTGAAGGGTATAACATGTTAGATAAAAAAATAAGTACTCGTCGAGCACTTTCCAAATCTGCAATAAAAATAGGGCATTCCATTTAAAAAAACATAAGTTTGGTACGCCACTGGAGTACGGTACGCCACTGATGATTAGAAATATTTTTAAAACATAGCGACGGTAACTATGCACCACTTTGTTCTTAGATTTTTTTCGATAGCTTTTATCGTAAAGGAGCTATGGTCCGAGGCGTCTTAAGTGCCACACCCGGTATATATATATATAAGTGGTCGAAGTATCGCTTATTCAAAATAAATTTGGTTTTTGTAAATTTAAGAATTTTTAATTAAATATGAATTTTTGAAAATTTTAGTTTTATTTTTTGAGCACTTGAATGAAAACATCGCAGAAAAAATATAAAACCTGCAGACAAAATTCCATAAAAAATCATCCTCAATGGCCGAAGTATAACTAATTCAAATCAATTTGGTTTTTGTAAATTCAACAAACTTTCAATACAGAAAATCTTCAAAAGTCCTTTTGAAGATTTTTTATTGAATTTTTTAACACTTGAACAAAAACATCGCAGAAAAAAATATAAATATGCAGGAAAATCCCATATGAAATCATCCTCAATGGCCGAAGTATCGCTTATTCAAAATCCAATCGGTTTTTGTAAATCCAATAATTTTCAATGGAGATATGGATTTTTGAAGATTTTCGTTTTAATTTTTTAAGCACTTGAATGAAAACATCGGTTAAAAAATATAAAACGCGCAGACAAAATTCCATAACAATACAATCACTCAATGGTCGAAGTATCGCATATTCAAAATCAATTTAGTTTTTGTAAATTCCGCAGTTTTTAATGGAGATATGGATTTTTGAAAATTTTAGTTTTGATTTTTTGAGCACCTGAATGAAAACTTCGCAGAAAAAAAATAAAACGTGCAGACAAAATTCCATAAAAAATTATCCTCAGCGGCCGAAATATCGCTTATTCAAAATCAATTTGGGGCTTGAAAATCCATAAATTTTCAATAGAGATATGGATTTTTGAAAATTTGTGTTTTAATTTTTTTAGCACCTGAGCATTTGGAGATTTTCGCAGTTTGGTAAATTGTTTTTATTAATTTTTTTTTTTCAGTTCATGAAGTTTGCAATTTCAAAATTAGTTCTGTGGTATCATTTTAAAATGTATGTTTAGATATTCGCACTGAATCTTAAATTAAAATGAATTTTGAGTCATTTTCGGTTTATTAAGTCTTCGGACTCATCACTTTCGATCACAGCGAGTTTGCGGTTCAATTCCATTTTTATAAAATCTCAATTAATGAATTAATAATTTTTAGTACACAAGTTGTAATTTATTTCATTTTATATGGTATACTATGGCATTTTATAAATATTTGTCATTTTTATTAAATATTTATTCAAAATTTAAATACAATACCCTGCAAAAATGGGAGAATAAAGTAATGACTATTTTTTTTAAATTTATTTATTTATTTACGGAATCTCCTTTACAATAGATAACATTTACAAATAGAAAACATGTTACATAACAAAATAATAGAAAATTGAAATTTTTGTAATCTTTGTGTGGCGATTACTTTAGACGCTTATATAAATAATAATAATAATAATAATAATTGAACAGATTAAAAGGATTGCAAAATTAAAATTAACGAATGGCATTCAATAGTTTTACACGACGTAATCTAGTTTTAAAGAATTCAAAACTAGGCGCAAACATTACAAAGTTGGCATCGGTGCCAATGTAGTTTGCCAAGCGCATTAGGCGACAGATGGGATTATACATTCCATATAGGGTTGAATGAAAATCTGGCCGAAACAAACTATTAAATAACATTTAGAAATGTCATCTTGTGCTGTCATCTTACAACTATGTTTTAAGTAACAGCCACAGTTTAAGTAGCAATCACAGTTTGTCACAGTTTAAATAGCAGTGATTTAAAGTAACAGTGATATTAAGTAGCAGTGATTTTAAGTAGCAGTAATTAAAAGTAGCAGTGATTTTAAATAGCAGTGAAATTCGCCTATTAGTAACAATAACGACCTGTGATTTTTCAATACCAGTGAAAAATCACAGATACGTAAAATATCGCCCATCCCTAATAAATAGCTATTTTAAACACAGTATAATTTTCAAGATTTTATGATTGATTGTTGAAGCCATTCATTTGTGATACATATTGAATTACTACGGAGGTCAAATTAAAACACCTTGTCAGTATCACGAATTTTTCACTCACACTTTGATAATGTCCGAGGTAATAGTGAAAAATTCGTGTTTTAATTCAACCCAGCATGTGTGTTGTAATTTGCCTTTTGCGTTATAAAAACTCAACAAATCCGAAATTCGAAGACCGGAAAGTGGAATGACAACAACAGGTGATCCCAGTCCGTTCCGGTTAATAGTACACGAATCCATTCTCCGGAGGCAGCGGTACCATGCTACCGTAGCATCGTATTATTATGTGACTAATCACACACGCATACGTACCAACGTCGTTTGCCGTTAGGTTGGTACTTTGTAACGCGTCGACGGTCAACGTCTCGTGAGAAAAAGAAGAAAAAAAACGCACTGCGCGCCTTGTGGTGCACGACGCTGTAATTAACGCGAAGGATGTTTCTTTTTCTTGCTCGTATTAATACAAACAACAATAATCCGGATGGGTTTTTTCTTGTTCAATAATAATCTTATGTAATAGAACACTTTAACTTTATGTTTTGTTAATGGCAAGTTGAGTTGCCGAAACTATAGTCAACAATAAAATAAAAATTTGTGTTATACCAACAAATTAAAAGTGTTTTATTATATTTACAACATGTATAACGTAGAAGTAGAAGCCTCCACCATAAACAATAATAATCTTATTTGTTCAATTGAACGTCTGCGTGGTCTCTGAGGTTCTGCACGCCCGGTAATGTCAATGCGCTATCCGATTCAATTGTACAACAATCATATTCACAGGACCGTGTAATTGGTGCATTGATGTTTGCAAATTGTCACTTTGGAATTAATCGATTGTGCAGCTAGCTGGTTCAGTTCGTTCGGTTTTTAAGTTCCGATAAAATTGATTGATTTGATGTTTCATTTAACAAAAGGGAATAATACGATTGATTTTGTTATTAAGGTACTTACAAAAATGTTTGTGCGAAAACACCGTAAAGTGTAATTCACCCAGAAATCGTTACTTTAACCTCCTTAGAAAAACAAAATTGGCATTCATTAACATAATTTTAATAAACAAATCATAATCGTTTGAGTTTGAGGAAATAAAAAGTTGTGGACGCTTACCCCCGTGCAACAATGCCTATAAGACGACAACCGCTCCTCATCCATCCTTCATATTTGATACAGGAATGAAAATTTAACAACACTCCACCGCACTAAAACACGGAAGTCACTAATGCAACCGGAAAACATTAAATTCAAGGATTACACTCCGCCGCACTGTTAAAATCTAAAACACCGAACTCGCACTGACAGAACTGGAAATTTTTATCAGGTGCGAACCGCCTAATCACCTCGAGGCGATTCGTGTCCGGTGGAGATGTCGCAAAAAAACGCATTCTTTCTTCACCTGTTATCAATGCTTATCTACAAATGCATTAACGCAGCTCCTATTTCGAAGTAAATCATTTCAATTCATACACGAGATAGACAAAGATGCAAATACACGTACACACCTTTTTTTAATCATTGAAAATCGTACGGTCCGGCGCCGGTTTATCTTCCACGTGTTTTATTAAAAATTATATTAATGGACATTGATTTTAATTGTGCGTTCGGGTGTTTCAAGTGTGCAGAGTGGTGAAAATTGAAATAACGAAAATTTATTTTAATGATTAGTTGTGACTGTTGGTAAGTGATTAAATGTAATTACTACACAAATAACGACATGAGCAGGAAAACCATTAGGTCCAGGGGCGGCTCGTTATATAGAGCCAAGGAGCCATGGCACTACCTGTAGTTTCAAGCTCAGCAAGAATTTTTAATTAATTCTTAAAACACTTTTTCGCCAATTACTTTGGTCTATGAAAATAAATCGTTCTTTCTTTCTTCAAAAAATGAGGGGGGGGGGGAGTTATATTGTATAAGTAGCTCTACCAATATGTTCCAGGGGCTGCCACTGATTAGGTCAATAGCCCTTTTACAGTTGGTGCAGAATCTTATAGTCAATAATAATTAAAAAAATTTATAAATACACCGGGTGTAAGACAAAACAGTTTCTTTTTTATTATTTGTGATTTTAAATTTGGTAGCAATTTGCCTAGGTTTAGTGGTCATTCAAGAATTTTTGGTTTTAACAAAATCGTTTTTCTCAAAATTGATGTCATTTCCGATGAAACTGATATTTTTGGACGACCACTGAACTCCAATTAGCGTTTAATATAACCCTACTAAATTTCAAAATCATATCTCAAATAATACAAAAAAAAAACTGCATGGTTGAGCCTGTATTTTTTTTATTGAACTGTAATAAACAATTCCGTCAAAAGTTTTTTTTTTAATTTAATTTACAGCACCCTTAACCTTATTCGTGCCCATCATAAATAACGAGATATTTATATAGCAGACAATATCGATTCCAGGGCAAACATTCAGGTTGGATATTAAAGTTCAAAATCAATTGTAAATATGCTTTAGGATGCGGAAGACTCTTCCGGCTCTCCTCCATCAAATTGCATCTTTCGGACACGTGCATCGATTTTGCGTTAAGTAAAGTGTCTTTAGAATATCGGTGAAATGTTGATGGATTGGTGGTGTTGATTGAGTGTTGAATTCAAGTAATTAAAAGAAAGATATTTGTGACGAATTTTGATCATCGATCGCGAGATCTTCTAAGCTACGCGCACACTTGTCAAAATTCTGAAAAAATTCATCAAGGTAGGTTACCAAGAGACCTATCAATAGAATTTTTTCAAAGTCATCCAAGTTCATTTGGTGTCTCAAAAAAATTAAAAAAACAAATTTTTCATTTTTTGAGGCAGAAATCGTTGAGGTGCACGCCGTTTTTTTTTTTACTATTTTATAAAAGTCGATTAATTTTACCTCCGACAGGAACTTTTAACACATTTCGAGTGGTGCGTCATTTCTAAAAATCTGATTTTCCTCTTTTGTTTCGATTTTTTCAATTTTACAGGTGAAGGTTGAGGTTTAGCCAAAAAAACTAATTAAAATTTTTTCGTAGAATTTTGTAAGACAGAAATTTTGGTTTTTTCTTTTTTTTCTATCTCTAATAGTAAAAAAGTTATAACTAATTTAATTTTTTTTTCCTACTTGATTTTTATCGATATTTACCAATTATAAGCGCACAGGTGGATATTTAGCAGAAAAACTTATAAAACATGTTTTGTAGCATTTTTCAAGACGAAAATTTTAGTTTATACTTTTAGCCTTAATACAAAAAAAATATGAGTAAATCTATTTATAAGTTTCTAAAAATTACTAATGTAGAAAAATGTTTTTCTTCTTTTGTGATTATAGTAAAGTGAATTATAATAATATATAATGTATACCGGGTGTTTCAGACCACCCGTACACCCCAAATATCTCGCGAAATACAAATCGGATTGACATACAAAAAAATATATCCAAATTTTTTTTGAGCTCTATCATGTGGTGTGAAATTTAAACCACCACTCCTCCCCTCTGGGGCGGGGTGGGGGTAATTTTGAAATCTTAAATAGGTACCCCAGATTTGGCTTCTACTCTAAAATATATTAGGTTTTTATTCTAAACATTTTTTTCGATTAGCAAAAATAATTTTTTTTTATTATTATTTTTTCTTATTAAAAAAATCCTGCTTGTCGTTGCAAACATTCATACATTACCACAATAGAAAAGAATAGAATGGAATTTGATAATCAAATTGATTTTTATTCGTTTCTACGATTTTTTTTGCAAAGAATTTTGTTTTTTGCTTATTTCTGACATAAAATTACGAATGACTTCAATCAACGCCTTATTTAAAAGATGACTACGTAAAAAATGTCGTAGTAATCTATCATTTAATGCGAGAAATAAATATAATTCAATAAACGTTTTTGCTGAATATAGCGCCATCTGTCGCTCATCGCAAAAAAATTTTCGGATAAAAACCTAATAATTTTTAGCATAGAATCCAAATCTTCAATAAAAAATAGGGGTTCCCATTTAAGATTTCAAAGTTACCCCCTTCCCCGACATAGGGGGGAGGGAGGGGCGGTTCACATTTCACACCACATGATAGGGCTTAAAAAACATTTTTGGATATATTTTTTTTAACCACTTCGCGCCCATGCTGCTTTGATTTAATCCCAAGTTTGATTAAAAATTACTTCTTTGTTGTTGTTAACTTTTTCTACGAAATATGATTTCACTGTCACAAACTTTCCCATTTATGAAAAAATATTCCATAGATAGCGCTAAAGAAGTAATTTTTTTTGCACAATGTTTTTGTTTTCATTTTTCGCTTGTTGCTACATGTGGCGAACCTGGGCGTGAAGAGGTTAATCTCAATCGGATTCGTATTTCAGGAGATATTTGGGGTGAACGGGTGGTCTGAAACACCCTATATATGTAATCTATATTTTTAATCAATAAAAATTTAAAAATCAAGTAGTAAAAAAAAATTAAATTGGTTATAACTTTTTTACTATTAAAGATGTATGTATTGCAAAATGCTACAAAAAAGTATTTGTTATTGTTTTGGCTAAACCTCAACCCTTGCCTGTAAAATTGAAAAAATCGAAAAAAATATCGGAAAATTGGATTTTTAGGGATGACGCACCACTCGAAATGTATTAAAAGTTCCTGTCAGAGGTAACATTAATCAACTTTTATGATATAGTGAAAAAAAACGGCGTGCACCTCAACGATTTCTACCTCAAAAAAATGAGAAATTTGTTTTTCTAATTTTTTTAAAACACCAAATGACCTTGGATGACCTTGAAAAAAATTCTATTGATAGGTCTTTTGATAACCTATCTTGATGATTTTTTTCTGAATTTTGCATTAAACACATTGTCAGATAAAAAATTGCAACAAAAAATAACGCTTTTTGACCCCGGAGGTGTGAGGGGAAGGGTGGGGACCATATAAAGTATGTATGATAATTCTTATCTCAAGATACAACATTATTTGGTTAATTAGGAATTCCGAATCTGGGAGTCATTTTGCTTATCTTAATCGGGGGGACCCTTTGGTGGTTCAAGTTGTGGTCCCAAAGAGTTAACTCTGGCAATTGCTGGCACGACGCTAAAACTAAATACGCCAACCACCGGCGTTTAATTTGTTCCTATTATTCATAATTTGTGAATTAATTCGACAACCACAACACTCTAACAGGCATTTTTCGAACCCACACCTAAAAAATTATACCAAATTTTGATTAAAACTTAATAAACCATCCAATTCAATTTAATCATGGATTACTACGTAGTAACGGTCGGAACAATTCTCTACTTTAAGCCAAAAGTGACAGTTGCTAATTATTATTATTATTATCGCAATGTAACTATTGGATATTTTCAACACGCCGTACGATCATTCTAAAATGTGCCTCGACATTTTCCATTATTAAATGTATAACGAGTTGAACTTCCATTCCCATCATCCCCTTAAATTAGATTAGGGCTGCGGCGGCGGCGGCGGCGGCGTGGACTGAATAATCCCTTCGACTTCTAGACAATGCAAAGTTTGCACGTAATATTTCTATCACACAACGGAATTTAATTCCCAGAAGTCTATTCATTAAACTTAGCAGAAAACCTTAAAATTGAGTTAAAGGGTGACCCTAATTTCTGGTGGCAACGCCGGGTTACGCTTCAAAAGGAGCCCAACAAATATAATAAAACACTTTTACTTTGTTGGTATAACACAAATTTTATTATATTGTTGACTATAGTTTCGGCAACTCAACTTGCCATTAACAAAACATAAAGTAAATAAAATAAAATTTGTGTTATACTAACAAAGTAAAAGTGTTTCATTATATTTACAACATGTATAACGAAGTAGAAGCCTCCACCATAAACAATACGAGCCAAACAAACCTGGAAAGGCCATTTTTTGCGAAATCCTTTGTTACATTAATTACGTTTTTTTTTTAATTTGCGCCCCTCTACAAGCACACTTACAGGATTAAATGTAATCGTGGCGGAGCACAAAAATTGGTTGTCCCATTCGCTTACTCCAATTTTCCTTCATTTCATTCACTCTAAGCAAAATTCCCTTCAAACGCTTCTCCCAGAAATAATAATTAAAATACTCCGGCAGATATTATCTGATGTATTTATTACACTCGGCTTACGCCGTGCCAATTAACTTCTGCAAACCTTTACATTTATTCATCACGAACAAAAATCTCTGCAACGCTGCAAGATTTACGATAATATAAATTGGACAATATCGACTTGATGTACGGTCTTGGGTAGCAGCAACACGGGGGGTGCGGAGGCCCCTTAACCTAATTTGATTTTTTTTCCTTATCTATACGGCCTTTCTCTGCCAAGAATTATCTCGTACAATACGTGCGCAAATACTCTCGAAACAAAACAAAAAAAACACCAAAAATCATTTTCGCGGGGATTTATGGCAGCGTAAACAACTTATCTTGCACAATAAGTGCAAATACTCTCTCTCTCTCTCTCTCTCTCTCTCTCGCGAAAAAAAAAACAAACAAAATTCACATTTGCAAGGATTTACGGCATGATATTAGCGTAAACAACTTGAAAAAGAGGAAGAGGCTAAAGCTTGAATTACATTATACTTTTTCCGTCTTTTTTCGCTTAGATTCTCGTTCAAGTTTTGCTTTCGATTTCCGTTCGATTAATTAATAATTAATCTTAATTCAATAAGAAACTTCTGCGAGTTTAAATATAAACTTAAAAAGTCACTAAAAAACATTAATTCCGATACAATTTCCACTATTCTTGGGAGAGATAGTTAATTTAAATTAGTTTAATTCAGTTTCATTTAGTTTAGTCCAATTCAGTTTCATTTAGTTTAGTTTAAGTCAGTTTCACTTAGTTTAGTTTAATTCATTTTCATTTAGTTTAGTTTAATTTGAATTGATTTAGTTTAATTTGGTTTAATTTAATTTGATTTGTTTTAGTGTAATTTAAATTGGTGTTAACTTTAATTTTTATAAAATCAAGTCAAGTACAAACATTGTACTTGTTAAAGTGTCTTCTTCTCTACAAGCGTAAAGCTTCGAGAATAAGAAACTTTAAAAATTATACGGTACGAATCAACATTTATTTTATTAATTTTATTGTACTAGTTTGTAAATGATGTGTACAAAAATATTATAAATAAATGGACTATTATTATTATTATTATTATTTATAGTTCATTGCATTCGATATAGATGGCGCCGCTAGTAGCCGACGTAATTACCAACCCACTAAATAAAAAATATTTGTGTTCGCTTGTCGCAAGTCCAAGTGAGGCTAAAAGTTGAGATTGTAAAAATGAATAAAATTGAATACAACATCATGAAAATTGTCAGGTTATATAGGTTATGCTGCTTGCACAAACAACTCATGCTTATTGTTTTTTTTTCGTCGTTGGCGGTACCGAACTTGGACCAATATCGAACGGAAAATAGGACCGGCTGTATATTTCTATTCGAGAAACTTGAGGATGGAATTTTCTGAATTACATTCATACTAGATTGTCTCGAAGCAAAATCGAATGAAAATCTAGAAAAAGTATAGTGTAATTCAAGCTTTATAGGGGAAGTCGTTTACGAAGTAAGCGAGAACGATTTAATAACGTCATGGGATATAAAGAAATAAAACACACGACTTATTAGCGCCATTCACACGTACGCTCTTTCACCCAGTTCTATCGCGCGGAACGTGGCGTTCCAATCGTGTTGAGCACAATTTTAACGTACAAATTCAAGCGTTCGAATGACAAACCTGTGTTAATATCGGTCGGGATTGGAGTAGCGCGTGGAATTTAAAGCAGACTAAAAATTTTCAAGAGTTCCGCGTGTGCGTTTTCTTGCATTCACACGCACGTTCCATCGCGCGCCGATTGGAACGGGCCGGTCCAAGCGTGCGGGATTGCGCGCACGTGTGAACGCCGATCAAGAATAATTATAAGATAATAAAAATATACGATACTTTTTTTTTGTTATCTAGAACATAAGTCTAATAACGATCGCAATCAATAAACAAATTAATCGATCACATTTCTAAAAAAATAGTCTCGCTTTTATTTCACGACGCAGCATTTGTTGCATTTTGCGAAATACCGAGAAGTCGGGCGTTTATAATCGCTTTTTAAAAAGTAAATGAGAAAAAGCTAATTAAGTAAATATGAGTCAGTGTTTAGTCGCATGCTCTAATAAGCCGCGTGGATTAGCAATAGCAACAAAAGTGAAACGAATCGATAATTCCATGGACAGAAAGTGGACTATGAACGATTATTATCGGACGTTGCGTTTTATTACAAGCGCACGAAAAAAATAAATCGGTAAATGAAGAGGATCGTTGCGACCGTTACTACATGATAATCCATTATTAAAAATAATTAATTATGTTTTTTTTTAACCATAAATGATTATTAACCCTTTGCACTCCGTTGTCGCCGATTTGATCCACTGTCGCTTCTGTGGCGACCGCCTTGTTTAGCCTTGTTTGAACTTTCTTTGTAACTGATGCGTGCGCTTATTTTAATGTATTTTTATTACGAAGAAAATTCTGAAATAAGTGATGTGGAAGATAAATTTGATTTTGTTTTGGTGTACTGTACGGAGTGCAAAGGGTTAATAGTTTAATGTCCTTTTAAAAAAATACAATTTCGTGGACATGCAGTGTTTATGATAATCCCAGAACATCTACGAGGCAAATCGCAATATTGGTAAATCAAATAGTACTGTCTATGCATTGCTAAACAAACATAAGTTTTTTTTTTTATTGAAAAGGAAGGATGGTTGCCGGGAATTCGGGTTGAGGAAGCGCGGATGATTTGGGAATTGGCGTAAGCATCTAGCTATAACGATACATAATTTTGAGATTTCATTTTAATAAACATAAGTTTACACCATTTGAAGATGCAGGCATTAGAGCAAAATAGCTGGGCTCAGCGGATAGACTTTTTTACATCTTTTCCACAAGCAAGGTACGCCAAGATCCCATTTTTTACTTTCTCCGTTACGAAGTACGAAAAAGTATTGTGATCGTGATTTTTTTTTTCAACATTTTTTTTATGCGGAAATATCCGTTTTGGGGTCCCTAGATGCTATTTCAACAATTTCTGGAAAAAAAAATTGTGTCCGTGTGTGTCTGTGCGCGCTGTATCTCAAAAACTAATAGAGCAATTGATATGAAACTTTGAACATCGGTCTTATTTGATAATCTGAAGAACTGAAAAGCTTTTGGTAAAATTTCTTACACAGGAAGTGGGCGTTTACCTTAACTAATATTTTCTTAAATATGAAAAATATCACAAAAATATTTAAACAAACTTTGAAGACAACAAAGAAATGAACATCTTTTGCCTGAAAACATTTTTCATAAAATCATTTTTACTCGAGAAAAAAAAATTTTTTTTTTTGAATTTTTGGTTTATAATTATAAAACGATAATAGTTACAGCAAATTTATGTTAATAATAATTATAGGGGTTATAGGGGATGCTAAAATGAACAACTTATAAAGAATAAGTTTTTTTCGAAATCCCTCTAGTTTTTGAGTAAACTGAGTTTTTGAATTTGAAGTATAATTTTTCCATCTCATAATTTTGACGTTTTAAACGTCAGTTTCATACGAGTCTTCAAAACGCTCGATGTACATTTAAAATATACGTAAATATAAATGGCTATTATGATACCATCAAGTCGGAGAAAGTAACATGTTGGCCACATCACCATTTTTTATATGAGAATTATTTGGACAGATTTAGCAATAATGGAGTATTTCATACATATTGGAGCCAAAATAACCCACAACCGATTAGTTGGACCAGTTTTTATCGAAGGAACTTTAGATCAAGAAAAGTATCATCGGTTGCTGACAGAAAATTTAGAATTGTTCGTTGATACCAATATTACCAATTTTACTTCATTTCTTGTATATTTTCTTTCACTATCTACATGACGTTTGTAAACCATTGGGTATTAACAATAATAAATTACTTACTTACTGAAGATTTGCGTCTTCTGCAACTCAATAGGATTTATTTTCAACAGAATAGGGCGCCTCCCTATAGTGCTATATATATTTTTTAAATTAATTAGAGTAGGAAATGAGACTTTTATACGCCACTGTATTTAAGAAAGCAGTTTACAGACCTTTTCGTTCGGTTATTGTCGGATATATCCAGTCGGCTTCTCTAATACTAATTTGCTTACAACATTTTTTTCATGTATCGATTGAAGAATCTCTGCGATATCAGAAATTTATATTACAACAAATTGAATGCTATCGATATTGTAAGAATGGTTTTGCATACATATTTAAAATCACGTCTTGTTACTTTTTGCAGAGTTTAGAATTTAAAGCAACGCGTTTTTTACGTACAAGGCGCATACATATTTCATGAGCTTAGGTGTACTTTTATTCCATTTGTTCATCGTTGATTTATAAACAATTTTGCACGTACTGTTTTGCCGGGGAATGCCTTCTAATCGCCTGCTAAGGTGTGTCCTAAGAATGCAGTTACACACACAGGCATTATTTACGTCTAATTAATGTGATGATTGTTAACTGTTATTTTATACGATGAGACTTAAAGAACAGGTGTTGCAAAAATTGAAGGAACAAATTAATACTCAAGTGGTTTATTCAATAAAACTTAAAATTAATTAGAGGTTACTTATCAAGAAATAGTTTTTTGAGTACCTTGTTGCCTAGTAATTTAACGAGACAATAACATTTGTTTACCAGAGGAACAGGAAAAGTTATTGTTTATTACAAGTTGAATAGTTCGGTTTGCTACAAGAGTAATTGTAAAAATTAAAACTTATAATCATAACGTCATGACCATCATGTTTTTATAATTTTAAAAGCTACTTGTCTAATTACCGTTTTTTTCTGTTATTGAACCTAACTTTATGACAATGCAAAACATTGTTGTAATATCTAGCTACTCCACTAATTATCGATTTTCTGTTATCGCATGGTAAATTATCGGTAGTAATATACCTAGATCGAGGTTAATTATCAAAAAATAGTTTTTTGAGTACCTTGTTACCTAGTAATTTAACGAGACAATAACATTTGTTGTCTGGTTATTAACCGAGAGCTTCAGCTCGAGGTTAATAACCAGTTGACAACAAATGTTATGTCGAGATGAATTACTAAAAGGTAAAAGGTACGAAAAAAAATTGTTTTTGATAATTCATCCAAGCTCGCGGTATATTTGGGTAGATAATTTATCGAATGAAATAATAATAAGGATCAGGAAAAGTTATTGTTTATTACAAGCTGAATAGTTTGGTTTGCTACAAGAGTAATTGTAAAAATTAAAACTTAATGACAGTGACGTAACGTCATGAACATCATGTTTTCATAACCTTAAAAGCTACTCACCTAATTACCGTTTTTCTGTTATCGATTATGACAATGCAAAACATTGTTGTAATGTCAAGCTACCCCATTAATTATCGATTTTCTGTTATCGTATCTATTATTATGTGGTAAATTATCAGTACAATAAAATCGAAGCACGGTCAATAACTAGTTAGTCTAAACTAGATAAATATAATTAGAGTAGAATAAGGAGATTGTACTGCCAGTTATGTTTTAAACATAACTGACAGTACAATCTCCTTATTCTACTTATTTATATACCAGTTAAAAAAATGGATGAATACATCACTAAATATAATTTGATTATGTCAAATTTTTGAACTTTTTTTTAAATATTATTCCTACAGAAATTATATAAAAAATACGTAGAACGTGTTTACTTCCTCTAAAATTTTGTTTTTGATTTTCGTACCGAGATTTTATTCATTGAACTTTGCGTATATCAACTATTGCGGGAGACTGTGTAGGTATATAAGCAGCCACTGCAATTTCAATGAATGTGTTGTATGAAAGGAGAGACGGTTAGCACTCCCCTAGACAAGGTTGGAATATAACACAAATACTGGTTAAGGCACCTTAACCACATTTTTTTTATCAACTGTGTATACAGGGTGTCCTAAATAGAGTAGGATTGCATGGGTATCTTTCTTATTCTTAAAGCTAGAGATCCGGTTAAATGGGCAATGTTGTGCAGTTTTCTATGCCGATTCAGATTATGTTGAGAAATTTTCAAAATTCCGAGCAGTTTAGAAAATATTTAAAAAAAACTGAAAATCGCGATTTTCAAAAAAATCAAATATCTCAATAATTATTAAAGATGCGAAAAAAAGTTTTAAATAAAATTTACTTGGTTTAATTAGGCAAACATAGAAATCAAGTCAAAATAAAATTCAAGATGGCGGTTTACGAGATATTAATACCAACTTTCTTATTTCAAATGGCCGCCATATTTGATTTTTACACGCATAAATAGACTTTTTTCAACGATGTACAACAACCTATGTCAAAATAAAAAATAATGGAAATATTAATTGTTTAAATTTTAATTTTAATTTTTTTAATTATTTTTAAAGCAAATGTAACAAAACAAAAAAAGGTAATACAACCAAGTAGTAAAATAACAATAGATTATAAAAAATGCTCAAAATGTTGACCGTTATTGGCCAAACACAATTGACAGCGTTTTACAATACTGCCAGTTACTTTTCGCAATGTGTTGCGATTAATGCCGTTTATTGCCTCTGTCACTGCTTCGCGAAGTTCATCCACATTGTTATAATTGAAGTTACTTCCATAAACTTTGTTTTTTAAAGTGCCCCACAAATAAAAGTCAAGAGGCGTCAAGTCTGCAGATCTGGCTGGCCACTGTACAGGTGTATTAGTCGCTATTACTTTATTATTAAAACGTCCATTTAGATAAGTAATAACATCTCTGGCATTGTGTGCTGGAGCGCCATCTTGCTGGTACCATATTTGCATATTTTGAGCCAAAGGTAAATCTTCTAAGGTTGTTTGAAGAATTTCCAAATAACGCTGTGCAGTTAGAGTTCCATCAAAAATTATAGGACCAAGTAAACGATTTCCCATAATGCCACAAAAAACACTAAAGCCGAACCATAATTGGTTTCGCCGTGGAATAACTATGTGTGGATTTTCTTGAGCCCAATAGTGCTCGTTATGACGATTAAATAATCCTCAATTAGAAAAGTAAGATTCGTCAGTCCATAAAATTGTGTTTATAAAATCACCATTTTCAGCAATTTTGTTGATTAACCACCTGCAAAATGTTAATCTACGGATGTTATCATTTGGTTGTAAAGTCTGAGATAGGTAGGTGCAATTTATAAGGGTGAAACTTGTGCTTTTTTTAAATTGTTCATTTTCTATCTGCCGACATGAAATGTTCGGATTAGCTGCCACACAAGCCAATGTTAATTCTTCATCATCAACAATCATATTTCTATTTCTCTTAGGTTTTTTTAAACTTCCATACAATTGCATATTTTCATCCAATCTTTTAAATACCTTAATGTCCGGCTGCCTTCTTTCAGGAAAGTTTGCTTGGTATGTTTGTGCTGCAAGATGGGGGTTTTTGTAACACTTGATGTAATTACAAAACATATCGTATTTTTCAGATATTGAATAATTCACCATTTCAAGTAATTAATATTTATCGATATTACAACAACTTAAGACAATACACATGTATGAATGATTAATACAACTGATAAACTAATGTAAGATGACAGTTAGTCGTTATAACAAATTTTGTTTTATTTTTATTTATGCCTAATTGTTTTAAACTTACAACAATTAATATTTCCATTATTTTTTATTTTGACATAGGTTGTTGTACATCGTTGAAAAGAGAAAAAAAAGTCTATTTATGCGTGTAAAAATCAAATATGGCGGCCATTTGAAATAAGAAAGTTGGTATTAATATCTCGGAAACCGCCATCTTGAATTTTATTTTGACTTGATTTCTATGTTTGCCTAATTAAACCAAGTAAATTTTATTTAAAACTTTTTTTCGCATCTTTAATAATTATTGAGATATTTGATTTTTTTGAAAATCGCGATTTTCAGTTTTTTTAAATATTTTCTAAACTGCTCGGAATTTTGAAAATTTCTCAACATAAACTGAATGAGCATAGAAAACTGCACAACATTGCCCATTTAACTAGATCTCTAGCTTTAAGAATAAGAAAGATACCCATGCAATCCTACTCTATTTACGACACCCTGTATGTTATTAACTTATTAATATGTATTGGGAATTTTGGGTTTAAGATGCATCGATGACCGTAACTGTTATTTGCGAATAATACGTGTTTAATGGCCTTAAGGTCAAACAATAATTTTAAATTCTGTTCTATTTTTAATGGTAATTTACATTACAATTGCAACCTTATTCAGCTGTGAGTAGTTTCTTATCCATCGATCTTTTTTAATAAATTAACAATAGACTTTATTTATAAAAAAAACGCGTTTTGTAGTGTATTGGAATGAAAGGCGTGAACAATGAACTACATATAGGTATACCAATAATTCACAAGCATGTAGTAGTTGTCGTAGGTAAAGAAAATTGCAACATCAATCAATCCAACTTATTTAAATAATTAAATCTCACATCTAGCAATAATTCATCATCACAAAATTACAATTCTGGAACCCGTCCAATTACTTACATTTCCATTCACCCTCATCTCTCCAACCCCCCGAGCACTTAACGACCCGACAACAGGAAATTGACCGGCAAACACGATTAAAGTACGAATTAGATTCGTTTAGAAATGCGGAAAAAAAAAGATTCCGTCGGTCGTCGGCCACTTTCCCAGACTCTTCTGCAGATTCGACGCGATGATATTCTAATTGAAAATATGCAAATCGGAAGAGAGAACGTGCAATAGTTTGGCTTATGTAAAGCGGATGATTAATATTCTGCCAGGTGTTGTTAATGCGGAAATTACGAAAACAAAACAAGATAAATCTTTTCATAGGTATAGTCCGAAGACCATGACGACCCTTAACGGCAAATATTCCTACCTTGTGCCCCTGTTCCTCATTCATAATCTTAATTTAAGGAAAATATCGTGTGAGCCACAAAATTTTGTTTCAGAGTTGGCTGTGAGATAAATGAGGTATGTCGCATATTATTACGTCATGAGACTAAATTGGTTCAATTGAATTAGATTTAAAAAAAAGAATCAATCTCAGACATGACAGCCATTTTTCTCTCTCTCTCAGGCATGGCCAACTCTGAAACAAAATTCTGTGGCTCATACCTTACATCAGGCATGTCAAACTCGTTTACCACCAAGGGCCACATCAAGTATTACGCACAAGCCGCGGTCCGCATTACCAAAAAAAAACTACAATTGAAACCAAACAAAAAATAATTATTTTTACCTTGTATATATATACAGAGTGACCCATTTTTGGAGCGATTTTGACGAATTTATATTTTTTTTAAATATTTAATACCAACCTTGCCGGGCCGCCGACAACTTGTAAGCGGGCCGCGTGCCATGCCAACCTTACATATATGTATTTAAAAAAAATAAATCGGCAGTGGCCAAGTAACCCACGCTTAAAAAAAAAACTTGTAACGATATCGTTTTTGATGTGTGGGTAAATTAGATCAGTTGATAAAGGGGCGTGCCTAGCTGAGCGTATAGGGATGGATAAATGTGGTCGTTAAAAATGCTCAACACAGAGGGATGCACATGTGGAAAATTTATATTTAAACCCCAATTTTTATCAACGGGAGACATCTGACGAATCTGTTGGTGATATTGCTTTTTCTGCTAAAATAGCATTCATAAATGATTAAACAATCATCTCTTATTCTGTTTCAGCATAAACAAAATAAACAGTCTGGAAGACTTCGGGCTGTGCAAGAGGCTGGAAGAGCTCTACATCCGACAGAACGACATCAGAAATCTCAACCAAGTCGTGTACCTGCAAAGCCTGCCCAACCTCAAGAATCTCTGGCTCGGAGAGAATCCCTGCGCGAATACCGAAGGGTAAGTCGAAACGGACATGCTGGTCTGAAAGGTGTTGTTAACCCATTACTTCCCATCGTACTCAAAAGAGTACAACAAACATCACGGGCTTTAGTGACACCTACTGGCAATGTTATTAACTTTAGATAACATATCTGTGATGCAAACTCTTCTTTATTAATGATAGAACAATATTAAGCAGTGATTCTATTCAGTATTGATTTTTAACAGATATCTGAGAATTTGAAATTCTTTTGAAAAATGGTGATGTGGCCCCATCATGTTACCTTCTCCGACTTGATGGTATCATTTATATTTACGCTTTCAATTTAAATCATATTTAAAGTGTGCATCGAACGTTTCGTAGACTTGGATAAAACTAACGTTTAAAACGTCAAAATTATGAAAGATGGAAAAATGTACTTCAAATTCAAAAACTCAGTTAACTCAAAAACTAAAGAGATTTAGAGAAAATCTTATTCTTCATAAATTGTTCATTTTTGCATTCTCTACAATTATTATTAACATAAATCTGCTGTAACTATTAGCGTTTTATAATTGTATACCAAAAATGAAAAAAAAATTAATAATTTTTTTTTCTCGAATAACAATGATTTTATGAAAAATATTTTCAAACCAAAGATGTTCATTTCTTTATTGTCTTTATTGTCTTCAATATTTGCTTAAATATTTTTATGATATTTTTCATATTTAAGAAAATATTGGAAAAAAACAAAAAACAGTCAAGGTAAACACCCACTTCCGGTGTACGAAATTTTACCAAAAGTTTTTCAGTTCTTCGGATTATCAAATAAAACTTATGTTCAAAGTTTCATATCAATTGGTCTATTAGTTTTTGATATACAGCGCGCACACACACACAGCACAAATTTTTTTTTTCCAGAAATTGTTGAAATGGCATCTAGGGACCCCAAAACGGATATTTCCGTAAAAAAAATTTTGAAAAAAAAATCATGATCACAATACTTTCTCGTACTTCGTAACGGAGAAAGTAAAAATTGTATATCATGGGATGTAATTGTAATTTTAAACATAAAAAAATCCACCCAATGTTGGTATAACCAAAAACTGTTTTTTTTTCTTCTTCATAAGATACCTTCGGTTTCATTTACAGGTACCGTATGGCCGTACTTAAGTCACTACCCCAATTACAAAAACTGGACAATATCGCCGTGTCGCCGGACGAACTCAGGGAGGCGCAGCGCAAGGGAAAGACCCTCTCGCATCCCGACGACCAGCAGGAGAGCGAGGAGGAGGTCTACATCCCGAACAACCAGTACAGGTACCAGGAGGAGGTCGAATACAGCCCGCAGAGGAGCCCCTCGCGACAAGAGGTTAGCCCCCTTCTTCTTCTTCTTCTCCGGATCCCAATTATTAATTGTTCATTAACCGCAATATTGTTTATCCCGAAAGTGCACCTTTTAATGTAATTAACAATCATTATTAATACATGTTTAACCAGACTGAGTATGAGAATGAGGAGGTCGAGGAGTATTATAGTAATGTTAAGGAGGAGGCCGTGGAAGAACCCGCACCGCCCGCATATTCACCACCTAGACAGGTAACCCTGATAATGACACATTTATTTAACGTTGATGTCTGTTTTATTTTTTCGCTGTTTAACACATTTATTGTGCTGGTAATTAAGATAAGGAGCATTCACTATCAATCAAATTAACACTTGTTATCAGTGACGGCTCGCAGGGTGATTCATGGTATGGCTGAAGTAGCAGAGGTGGTAATACAGATCTCTGCAGCCAACCCTACCTATCTGTTACTTCAGCCATACCATGATTCACTATGAGCCTTCACTGCTTTGTTATGCTACAAAACTCATAATTGTTGGTTCAATTGAAATCATTCTTCTGGAAAATTAAATAAATAAATACATCGGTTTCATGGAATTATTTGCAATTTCCAAAACATAAAATTTCAGGAGATCTATTTCAATTTTTAAATTTACTAATTGTTGGCGTTGTAGTTTTTAACTAGTGTACATTCTCAAAAATTATATAAAGAGGTTTATGCGGGTGTTTTTTTTTTTGCGTGCTGTAAAATTAGGGGGAGCACTTATTAAGCATTTCTTTATGTTTTACAAAAGCCTAAGTGTTACTTATTTTGATCTAGACGAGTCCGCCCAGGAGGCAGCAACCCGAACCACCGGTCAGACGTAGTTACTCTCCCGAACAGGAGTACACCACCGAGAGGAGGAGGAGCAGTTACGACCAGACGTCACCCAAACAAGTTGCCCAGCAATATTACGAGGTAAGTAAACGCTTCTTCTTACCAAATTATTTTTTTCACTATTGTTGTTGTTTATGCTTTGCAAAAATGCTTATAAAAATATACATTCCAATTTATAAATAATATTTACAAAAGCATACCGTGAGATCAGATAGTCAAAAATAGTTGGCGGCACTTGTTCTGAAAATCCATGTAATCATTCAAGTAATATTGGCTGCCCTGAATTCTTGCAAATGCGTTTTGTTTATTTTGACGCTTTGTAGTTTTTTGAGGTTATTTGTCTTAAAACTAGACAAAATCGACACATATTGTCGTGTGGAGGTCGTCGCCACTTGGAGACAATAGGTAACCAGTATATAAATTAGGGCACTTACTTAAGCTTAATGAGTCGGTGCTCCTCCACGATAGGAACAAGGTGTAAATATAGTCAATAGTTTTGAAGTTTAAAAAGTTGTTTTAATTGGAATAAACAATTTTTTTTCTGATTGAAACAATATTGAGTGATATTGCCTTAGTCTTAATGTCATATGTCATATATGACATAACACACTTATATTTCCCTAGGGAAATATGAAGTGCTCATATTTCCCTAGAAAAATTTAAACATCAAAAAAATGTCATTAGGAGCTTCTCGCAAGAATTGTTTTAATTGCTCTCGGGACAACACCTCCGATTTCTTAGGAAGGTATCCTTTATGGATTTTACGGGAACCAAACATTCACAGTCTTTCGTCACTTGCGTTAACACATAGTCTGACATTTCACGAATTTATGAAACAACGCAAAAATCAAAACAAGTCAACCATGATATTTACAAACAAGGCCCTTACCAACGTTACCAATCCGATAAATTCAAAAATTTACAATCCAATATTTTCCCATTTACAGAACAATATTCTTCAATCAGAAAAAAAACTATTGATTACAACACAGGAAATATACTATTCATATTTCCCCAGTTGTAATAATAGCTATTTAAAACAGGTAACCTCAAAAAACCAGAAGATGTCAAAATAAATAAAATGCACTGCATTAGACAATTCCAGACAGTCAATATAATTTTAGGAATTTTCAGAAAATGTGCTGCCAACTATTTTCGACTTTTTGATCTCACGATAGAATTAATTGGATATGCAAGCTGAGAGTTGGAAACCAATTGCACACCCACTTTCCAAATGCAATTTTTTGTTTTTTTTTTTTTTTTTTTGTAAATACTCATGCACACTCATTATTCCTCTCGGCAGAGGTCTCCGGTCACTACTAACCACGAAGAAGTGCCGCCGATCGAAAATCATTATAGGGAGAATCGGTTGGTCACAAGTCAGTCGACTAATAACGTCAAGGTTTGTTCATTTTTTTTGTTTCGTTTCGTGTTAATGGACGGAAAATGGATCGAGTGTTGAGTCGTTGTATGTTGCAGGAATATACAAACGGTGAATCGAGGTATGCGCACGCGCCTAACTCTTACAGACCCTCCGAGGGTAGTGAGGTGTCGTACAGGGCGGAGGGACCGATCAGGAGTGCCAGCCAGCACAATTGCAACGTCGCGCATAGGCCGCCCTTCACGAGACGACCTGTAACAAGGGTGAGTGTCGTATAGTTTGATCGATGGATCTTAAAACAATTGCCAAATATTAAGTTGAAATGAAACTACAGCTTGAATTGGAAGAAGAAAAAATGCCGCACTCAAAGATTTGAAAAATTGTAAAAAATTACTCAAGCAAAGGATTGTCTTCAAAAGCTCAAGAAAGAAAATAATGCATTTGCGATTTTTCGTTAAAACAATTGCCAATAATTCAATTTAAATTTAAACTTTATTTTTAAAACGCATATTTTACAAAAGAAAAAGCAGAAACTTAAAACATTAATTTTCAAAAATTCATAACTTAAAATTCATAAAATTTTAATCAATCTTAAATGTGGATATCTTGTGAATATATTAAACATTTTAAGCAATTGAATCATATAGGTTTTTATTTTTTTTCGATTTTCGTGTTATATACATTAATTTTCAAAAATTAATAACTCGCAAAAAAAAAGTCATTTTGCGTAACTCGGTTCCTGGAAGTCCCACAAAATTTTTAGTGTTCAGAATGAGCTCTTCGACTTATTTTTTGAAGAATTTTTTTTTTAAATATTCTAACATTTTGAACAATTTTTTCCGTTTCAGAATTCCAACATACTATCAGCAGTCCTGTGTTTAGTAAAAGAGCTCGACTACCCCAGTCTGGAGGTGGTGGAAATGGCGGTCCGCTGCAGGATGGACGAGCTGGACGAATGACAAAAGATCAACAGCTCCGGAGGAAACGCCGAGGACGAGGAATCCGGAGACTAAATTAAAACCAAACAAAATAACACCGACAAACTAATAGAAAACTGCAACCCGATGACGATGATGATGATGATGAACGAACAAGCGAAGAAACTAACACGGACCAGAAGGCAGTTCGCACATCGAATGGATGTTTAATCGTATTAATTGATCTCTAAAATTAAATCGTAGTCGTTTTTTTCTTAAGCCGCCAAATTGAGACGAGGTCAAAGCTTTAACAGAGTACTTACACACGGTTTTCTTTCACACGGACCAATTACCACTTACGAAAACTCACCGGCAAAAAAAAAGGTTGTGTACTTTAAACAAAATATTTTTAAGATCAAGCTATAACTTTTGTACATGCAGAATTTGTTTGCTTAATTAGAAAAAGTAGGGTTTTTTAAGTTTAATTTTTGTCGTGATTTTTGAATTAAAATTTATATATTTTTTAGGCAAATGATGCTTTATATTAACCCAGATATGCCTACAGTTTTATATTTTAAAGTTCCTCTTAAGATTATATCTAGAATATCGTCAGCGCCATCTATCAAGTACGTTCAGTGATTATTTATTGACAAAGAGGAAGCAAAAAATAACCTTAAAATTATTCACAGATTATCGTCAGCGCCATCTGTCAATTAAAATTCAGTGATTATTCAGTAACGTTTGACAGGAAGTGAAAAATAACCTTAAAATTATTCCCAGAATATCGTCAGCGCCAACTATCAAGTAAAATTCAGTGATTACTCATTGAAATTTGACAGGAAGCGAAAAATAACCTCTAAATTTGAATTACTTGATTTAAACAAACATCATTTACTTTTTCTTAATTTAAATCTTGGGCAAATGTGGGTTAAATAAGTATTTTAAATGTATCTCGAGCGTTCTTCAGTTTGCTAGACTTTTGACAGAGAGTCGGTCTACCAAACTGGACGATGATAGTTCAAATCCGGCCACAGATACATTTTTAATTTTCATATGTTATAAAACCGATTCTCTGAAATATTATAATCTGTCATGATTATTTTTAAAATTATATTTATGAGTTTTAAAAACTAAAAATTTTCAGAAAAAAATCGTAATTTAAAAAATTACTTGAAAGTTATTTTTGTAGGTAAAATTGTCATTTTTTTTAAATTAATTGAGAATTAAGAAAAACCAAAAATTTTCAGAAAAAAATAAATAAAAAACTACTTGAAAGCTATTTTTGTAGGTAAAACTGTTATTTTTTTAATTTCATGAAGAATTAGAAAAACCAAATTTTTTTAGAAAAAAACTTAAGTAAAAATTACCTGACAACTATTTTTGTACGTAAAATTGTCAATTTTTTTTTAATTCATGAAGAATTAAGAAAAACCAAACATTTTCAGAAAAAACAAATAAAAAATTACTTGAAAGCTATTTTTGTAGGTAAAACTGTTAATTTTTTTAAATTCATGAAGAATTAGAAAAACCAAAAATTTTCAGAAAAAACGTAAAGAAAAATTACTTGAAAGTTATTTTTGTAGGTAAAATTGTCAATTTTTTTTTAATTCATTACGAATTAAGAAAAACCAAGAATTTTCAGAAAAAACAAATAAAAAATCACTTGAAAGCTATTTTTGTAGGTAAAACTGTTAATTTTTTTAAATTCATGAAGAATTAGAAAAACCAAAAATTTTCAGAAAAAACGTAAAGAAAAATTACTTAAGAACGATTTTTGTAGGTAAAATTTTCATTTTTTTAAAATTCATTAAGAATTAGGAAAACCAAAAATTTTCAGAAAAAACAAATACAAAATTACTTGAAAGCTATTTTTGTAGGTAAAACTGTTAATTTTTTTAAATTCATGAAGAATTAGGAAAACCAAAAATTTTCAGAAAAAACAAATACAAAATTACTTGAAAGCTATTTTTGTAGGTAAAACTGTTAATTTTTTTAAATTCATGAAGAATTAGAAAAACCAAAAATTTTCAGAAAAAACGTAAAGAAAAATTACTTGAGAACGATTTTTGTAGGTAAAATTTGCATTTTTTTTAAATTCATTAAGAATTAGGAAAACCAAAAATTTTCAGAAAAAACAAATAAAAAACCACTTGACAGCTATTTTGTAGGTAAAACTGTTATTTTTTTTTTAATTCATGAAGCATTAAAAAAAAAACAAAAATTTTCAGAAAAAACGTAAAGAAAAATTACTTGAGAACTATTTTTGTAGGTAAAATTGTAATTTTTTTTAATTCATTGAGAATTAAGAAAAACCAAAAATTTTCAGAAAAAAACAAATAAAAATTACTTGAAAGCTATTTTTGTAGGTAAAACTGTTAATTTTTTTAATTCATGAAAAATTAGAAAAACCAAAAAATTTCAGAAAAAAACGTAAAGAAAAATTACTTAAACTATTTTTGTAGGTAAAATTTTCATTTTTTTTTATTCATTGAGAATTAAGAAAAACCAAAAATTTTCAGAAAAAAACATAAATAAAAAATTACAGCTGAGAAACTGCATTCAATCTACAGATCATGAACTGTACTATAGTGGACTATATTTTGCATGTATAAATAGCTCTAGCGACATCTTAAAAAAAAAGAATTAGAAGTGATTGCATTAGACTGCAGCAAATATAGATTTATATACCTTCAGTTGTGAGACAACTTGCATGCGTTTTAATGTGAAAAAACAAATAGTTGCGTAGATTATTGAAGAGATTTTAAAATTGCTTGTTAATTTTTTTTTTTAAATTACTATTATTAATTGTTTTTAACAAGGTGCAATTCTATTAACCAAAGTTTAAGAAACATTTTCCCAACCTCAATTGTTGTATATAATTATTAAACTTTAATTTATCATTCCCTCCATTTTTTTTTAGACTGCTAATTGTATATTTTACAGGGTGAGTGTCTTTGTGATTCACCCTGTATTATGTTTTTTTATCAGCGGCGGCTCGTGTATGCTCATGCATATAAACGAGTCAAGTAAGGAATATAACTATGTTTAATTATTTAATGCTCGTGCTGCATTACTTTTACGGAGGAAGCAGTTTTGGTCAAATTTTATCCACGAGCCGCCGCTGGTGCATAGTTTAATTAACCTTAATCTAGTCTTACAAGAAATTGATTAATCTTGCCAATTCGTTTTTTTTTTTAATTTAATTTTTACAAAGATACGGTGCAATTGTAATTGTAAATTTTTGCAATGACTACAAACTAAATTTTTGTATCGATAGAGAGGAGTGTATATATCAAATGATTTGATATAAATTTAATGATATAATCGGATAACACGACCGTATTTTTCACGGTATTTTTATATCAAATTATTAAACGAAACAAAAAGATTTATAAGTATCGGTGTTGGTATATTTATAAACGAATGAATAATGTATTATTTAATAAATGAAAATACTTGACTTCTTCCTTTTGTTGTTGCTGTGAAATAGATGATGGTATACTACAACTACCCATAGATTAAAATCACTCAAATTCTAGTTCAGAGTGGCGCCATTTTGTTCACAAGCAAAGTGCGTCGATTATTTTTTGATATGTCAAAAATACGTCATTCCTGAGGGCATTTGAAAAATTTGAAGGTAATTCCGCGTGCGGTGGTATTTTTAGAATTTTTCAACTAAACTAATGGATGCTGGTTATAATCCAATCGAAGATACATTGTCAATTTTCATATAAGTTTATTTATTTCTGTAGTTATATGTTGTATGTATTGTTTGTGTTTTTTTAATTTTTTTATTTAAACCATATTTTGGCAGTTTTGTTGGTTGGACTCGGTGATTTTGTCCTTTGAGTTTTGGAAGCCGTCAGCGTCCACGCAGAAATATTCCGTTCCTACATGTTGGACTGGATTGTAATTACCATTTGCTAGGCACTTGAGCGGTTGGTCGGGAAGGATTTTCGTGTCCCTTGCACAATCTAAGAAATATGTAAATTAATCAACTTCCTCGAATTTATAAAGACTTACGGATTGAATGAGTCAATTGACCTATTGTGCGCTTTACTATGCATTACTGAAGACTCACTTTTTCCGTCTTGGACGACATACGCACACACATGATTGCGTCTTATCATAGAGAGAGTAAACGCTTAAAAATATTGTCGGAACTTGCTTCCGCTATCTATGACGTGCACGCGAAGATGCATGGATCAAAGTACACCTTGGCCCCACCATGAGTCCAGTGACGGTTCGCGGGGTTTTTCTGGTACGGTCGGTACAGATAGGTGCGGTCACGCAGCCAGATGTCTCTGCAACTGACCCTACCTATCTGTATTGCCACCTCTTGTTCCTCGGCCGTACCAGAAAAAAACTCGCGAACCGTCACTGCACGAGTCACGTGAATGAGAGGCATATATTGAGACATGGCCACAACAGGCAAGACCGGAGGACTTTCAGCCTTCAATTACGTAAATTTGGGTAAACTATTACATTCTTTATACAGATATTTCCACAAAACTGCCATTACAGTGTTGCCGTAGACAACATATTATATACACAATTTGTACCATAAATTTATTTATACCTAATAAAACAGATGTATACAGTGTTGCCAGGAGTAATTTTTAATTTTCCCAAAATATTTCATAAAAACCCTCCAGAATACCCCTCGCATAAAATACCCCCATCGATTGAAGTTCTCCAAAATGTACACCAAAACCTTAATTTACTCCCATTTTGGAGAAAACCTCCCCAATCTGACAACACTGTGATTAGAGAAGGCGGGCTGATAAGATTTCGGAATGATCACAAAAAAAGTTGCCTTCGCCGAATCTTGAATCTCACGCATCAGTTTTATAACTCTGTTTTTTCGAAAATATGTAGATAGTACAAAAAGGACATTTAAAAAAAATAGAAAAATATTGAATCATGCTGTGGTATGCTCCGAATAATTAAAATAATTCTTTAATTTCTCGGAAAGCATCGCTAATTATCTACTTAACATTGTTCGCATTTTTCTTTCATTTATTTTTTTGGAGAGGGACAGCGGCGTAATTTTGGAGAAGTTTTATTAAATATTTGGGAAATTAAAAATTTTTAGTGGCAATACTCGTTGCCCGTAAATAAATTATAATAATTATTATATTAAATATTCAATTTTTTTGTTTGCATTTTTTATCGTTAGGCCTGGACCTATATTTTAGATTTTTGACCTGCAGTTTCTGTATAACTGAATAATTTTTCTTCATTTTGGATTAAATTTTCGATTTGTTTGTTAAAATTCTCAATTTTTTGGTCAGCATTTGTTTATTTTTAGGCCCGAATTTTTGATTTCTTGCCATCAATTATTCATTTTTATGCGCGATTTTTTTGCCGGTATTTTCGAGTTTTTGTTTTTTTGTCCTTTATCTTTGTTTAAACATTTTCGCGTTTCTGGTTGGCAATTTATTTTGAGCTAGAGTTATTTTTGGGACTGAAAATGGCAAAGACTTTTTCTTTTGATTGATTTTTCAATTTTCTGGTCTGCATATTTTTATCTTTTAGACCAGGAATTTTATTTTTATTTTTGCTTATATTTTAGATGTTTGGTCTGCATTTTTGATTTCTTTGTTTGTTCTAACTAATAGAGTTTTTGATTTTGATCAAAACATTTTTACTTTGTTGAAATTTTGTACATTTTTCATTTTTCGATTTTTTTAGTATTTTTATGTTAATTATTGATTTTAACGAGCGAATTTTTTATTGGTCTACACTATTGTTGATTTTTATGGGCGATTTTTGTTTTGTTTTGAGGGTATTGTCGAGGTTTTTGTACTAAGTTTTTGATTTTTTGCCCTTCATTTTAGATTTTTTAACCCGAGTTATTGTTTTTATGGCCGAATTTTATAAATTACTTTCTAGTTTAGGGTTTCGGCAATTTATTTTGGGATAAAGTTTCATTTTTTTTAGTCTGCATTTTTATTTTTTTACATGAGGATATTTGGTTGTTTGCCTATATTTCAGACATTTGGTCTGTGTTTTTTATTTTTTTGTTCCAAATTTTAGAATTTTTGGCCCATAAACCAAAATTTTCGAATATTTCGTTAAAATTTTGTTTTTTTTTCTGATTTGCATTTTTTATTTTTGCGTTTGTTTATGACTGTTGGTTTAAATTTTCTTAGTTTTGTTTTTTACCTTGATTATAAATTTCAACGAGCGAATTTTTGATTCGTTTATAATTTAGATTTTTAACCTGAATAGTTGATTTTTGTGTCCGAACTTTTGGCTGGGATTTTCGAGTTTTTTTTTGACAAAATTTTTGATTTTTTGTTCTTTATTTTATTTATTAATTAAATTGTGTTTGAGATCATGGCATATGATATACACCTATTAAATTATACTATAGTATAATGACATATTAAAATTATATACCGGGTGTGGCACTTAAGACGCCTCGGACCATAGCTCCTTTACGATAAAAGCTATCGAAAAAAATCTAAGAACAAAGTGGTGCATAGTTACCGTCGCTATGTTTTAAAAATATTTCTAATCATCAGTGGCGTGCCGTACTCCAGTGGCGTACCAAACTTATGTTTTTTTAAATGGAATGCCCTATTTTTTATTGCATATTTGGAAAGTGCTCGACGAGTACTTATTTTTTTATCTAACATGTTATACCCTTCACTTTAGCGGTTTCGCTGTTATAACCCCTTCTTTCAAAATTGCGCCCCATTTTTGAGATTTTTTTGTAGAGAAACTAATTGACGCCGGCGCCTAAATTTTGAATTGAGGTACAGGTTAAGACCTCGTATACCTTCACATAATTTTTTTTCGGGTAATTTATGGCAAAAAAATAATTTTTGATTGATCTTCGTATGTTGTCATTTTTTCCGAAAATTTCAAATGGCACCCCCCTAAAAAAATTACGGCGTTGTACAGCCAAAACTCTAAATTTTTCATTGGTGTAAAAAAAATTACACATTGCATAACAAAATTTCGGAGAAAAAAGGAATTTCATCGCAAATGTCGGGAAACGTTTTCCGTTCCCAAGTGTGCCATGAGAAAACAAAAGATTGGTAATTGTCAAAGTACCAAAACAAATACACAAATACGGTCAACATAATAGTATGTACCTATTTATTCAACATGATATGAAAAATGCAGATTAAGAAAATTTAACAACTTAAACTAAATGTTCGAAATGACGACCTTCCTGCTGGAGGCATAACCGCAACTTCTGGTGATATACCGCAGTTCATTATTTTCGGTAATAACTGCCTTCTTTCTAACTCTCCTTGGCCGTTTCACACTTCCCGTAGTAGTAAATCTCTCCAACACTTTTTGAAACGCACGTTCATTTGGATGTGCCCTGTGCGGATATCTCGCAGCGTACACTCGTGATGCCAAGAAACAATTCTTGTTACATTCTCCAAGAATAAATATCATGTCAACCATTTCCTCTTGAGTTCGGAACATTTTTAGAACGTTTATCAAAAATGACTTATGGCTGCTACTGGCGTCTAATAATTTACTTTGACAATTACCAATCTTTTGTTTTCTCATGGCACACTTGGGAACGGAAAACGTTTCCCGACATTTGCGATGAAATTCCTTTTTTCTCCGAAATTTTGTTATGCAATGTGTAATTTTTTTTACACCAATGAAAAATTTAGAGTTTTGGCTGTACAACGCCGTAATTTTTTTAGGGGGGTGCCATTTGAAATTTTCGGAAAAAATGACAACATGCGAAGATCAATCAAAAATTATTTTTTTGCCATAAATTACCCGAAAAAAATTATGTGAAGGTATACGAGGTCTTAACCTGTACCTCAATTCAAAATTTAGGCGCCGGCGTCAATTAGTTTCTCTACAAAAAAATCTCAAAAATGGGGCGCAATTTTGAAAGAAGGGGTTATAACAGCGAAACCGCTAAAGTGAAGGGTATAACATGTAAGATAAAAAAATAAGTACTCGTCGAGCACTTTCCAAATATGCAATAAAAAATAGGGCATTCCATTTAAAAAAACATAAGTTTGGTACGCCACTGGAGTACGGCACGCCACTGATGATTAGAAATATTTTTAAAACATAGCGACGGTAACTATGCACCACTTTGTTCTTAGATTTTTTTCGATAGCTTTTATCGTAAAGGAGCTATGGTCCGAGGCGTCTTAAGTGCCACACCCGGTATATACAAACATCTTTATTTAAGAATTGATACAAATATATATACATACATATAAAAATTTATGGTTATCCGCAATTCTTAATTGGCTATCGACCGGAGGTCTTTCAGCCATTAAAATTATATTAATTCGAAGACATGAAAATAAATAAATTCGAATATATTATGTTGAAATTGTAAAATATAACTAAAAATTAAGGTAATTGAGGTAAAGATTTATTTTTGGGGCTGAAAATGGTAAATTATTCTCCTGTTTCTGGAATTTTCAATTTTTAGCCTGTATTTTTATTTTTTATACCAGGGTTTTTGATCTTTTTGGTCTATATTTTAGATGTTTTTGGCACCTAAACCAAAATTTTCGATTTAGTTCAAATGTTTTTTTGATTGCATTTTTATTTTTCTCAAGAGTTTTCAATTTTTTATCAATGTTTTTAGTTTTGTTACCCTAATTATTAATTTTAATGTTGTTTAATTGTTGATTAATGTTTTCGAGTTTTTTGGTCCAAGTTTTTGATTTTTTTGCCCAATAATTTAGATTATGCAGACTGAATTTTTGATATTTTTGGCCTGTACTTGGTTTTTGTATTAATTTTAGGTTATCTATTTAATTTGAAATGTTTTGTTTTAGTGGTTGTTTTAAGATAAAACTAATGTACTTTGATATTTCGATAGAAAATATAGACTGCGCGATTTGTGTTTAAGGAATTACTTAATTTTCAAATATTTCGATTCGATTTTTGATTTTTTTTCGAAAATTTTTAAATCAAAAAACTAATTTTTGCAGTCAATTTAGTTTTTTTAGTAATTGTAATTTAGTATTTACTTTGGCCCGGAATGAAACTGATCACCCGGTATAACTGGAACTGTTTGGAAATAATGAAAGAAAAATGCGAACAATGTTAAGTAGATAATTAGCGATGCTTTCCGAGAAATTAAAGAATTATTTTAATTATTTGGAGCATACTACGGCATGATTCAATATTTTTCTAATTTTTTTAAATGGCCTTTTTGTACTATGTACATATTTTCGAAAAAACAGGGTTATAAAACTGATGCGTGAGATTCAAGATTCGGCGAAGGCAACTTTTTTTGTGCTCATTCCGAAATCTTAGTAGTGCGCCTTCTCTAATCACAGTGTTGTCAGATTGGGGAGGTTTTCTCCAAAATGGGAGTAAATTAAGGTTTTGGTGTATATTTTGGAGAACTTCAATCGATGGGGGTATTTTTTGGGGTGGGTATTTTATGCGAGGGGTATTCTGGAGGGTTTTTATGAAATATTTTAGGAAAATTAAAAATTACTCCTGGCAACACTATATACATCTGTTTTATTAGGTATAAATAAATTTACGGTACAAATTGTGTATATAATATGTTGTCTACGGCAACACTGTAATGGCTGTTTTGTGGAAATATCTGTATAAAGAAGTGCTTCTAACGGACGTTAGAAGCGCCACTGACGGACGTTAGTAGCGCTACTAACGCTGAACGGTGGCGCGTTCGCAGCGCTGCTAACGTCCGTCGGCGGCGCTTCTGAAAGTGGCCCGTGTGAACGGGCCCTAAGGGCGGTTTACGAACCAAGTTTGGAACATTCAAATAATATTGGTATTCTACTACCTGATAACGGAGGGGATATTCCCAAGACGTACGATTTCGTCGTCGGCCGTATCAAGAAAACACACACGCGGCCTGCGTAGCTCGGACGGACAAGACCGCCATCTCTACTGAATAGCTCTATAGGTCCAAATCGGGGGTGTACTGATGCATGCACAAATTCACGGGGTACTCCAAAGTGTTGATATATGGTTAATATGATTTTACTTACGTCGTTATTTTCTGATCACGAAACTGGCACTGAAATTGCAGCACCGCGGACAAGTTTGTTTGGAATAAACAAGCGATTCGCTTTTATCGAAATCGCGGAGAACGCTATTTCTCCCAGGAGACAAAAGTTGTTTATTTTGCATGAAAGCATGTGTGTGTGCGCGCAGAAAATACGGTAAGTTTTTTTAGATTTATACTGAGTTAAGTAATATTGGGCAGAGTAAACCGTTACTATTCCATGCCGTAACATGGTGATGGTACTAATTTATAACACGACAGCAAGGCAGGTGCAAATCGGGGGTGTACTAATGCATAGGTGCAAATCAGGGGTGTACTGACGTATGCACGATCAAAAATATCGAGAAAATTCAAATGTAATGAATTGGGGGAATCGAATATCGCGCGTCGGCGAGTATACCGGGTCAGTTTGGTCATTAGCCAAGGAAATTCCGAGAAAGAATGTACGTACCGTAAGATCGAAAAATCGGAAACAGTTGGCAGCCCTTAAAACATAAGGTAACCAACAACAAGTTCAAGTTCCATGGGCGTCACTAAGAATGGGAATTTTGGAAAACTTTAAAATCAAAAAAATATCATTATATTCTAAACGAACATTGCTGAAAACGTGTATACGCGATAAAATTGTATTTATCGAATAGTTAATTAGATTAGGTACAGCATAACTTACTGCAATTCATGTCTGCGTACTTCGTCGGCTCCTGCTCACCAAAATTTCCAATCTGTGAATTATCCCTCCACGTGCATTTTGCTCTAGAATTTAGAATTTCGAAACACATTATGGAATAAAACACTTTTTACTATGTATAACACCAGTGGCGGCTCGTGGAACATGTTGGTAGTAGAGCCACTTTTACAATTTATTGGATGAAAGATGGAAATGACAAATTATGCAAATTAAATACAGGCCAAAAAAATCAAAAATTTGCACATAAAAATCAATCACCTTAACAATCTAAAGTATAGACCGGTGATTCCCAAAGTGGGTGCTGCAGCGATTTAGGGGGGCGCTGATGGCCACAGGTGCATTTGGGGGGCGATGAATAACTGTAAGGGGGCAGTGATAATATAAAAGAAAGAAGAGAAGATTTAGTGGAACGTGGGTTCAGTGCGGTAACCAATTTATTAACAAAAAATAAAATAAACCAATTGCAAATCGTTAATCTTGGTGATCCTGTTAATTGCTTTTAAAATTAAAAAAAAATTCCAGGGGGCGCTAAGCAATATTTTTTCTGGAAAGGGGGCGGTAGGACAAAAAAGTTTGGGAACCACTGATATAGACCAATAAAAAATACGCTCTTAATTACGGTAAAAACCTAAAATATAAGCATGAAAAACGAAAATTTAGACAAATATCGAAAAGTCGCGGTTAAAACAGACCAAAAATCCGAAAATTTCACAAAAAAAAAAAAAAGTTTAACCAAAATAAAAAATATTCAGGGCAAAAAAAACTCTAAAATTTGGAACGAAGAAATGAAAAATACAGGTCAAAGATCTAAAATATAGGCCAAAAAGATGCAGGTATAAAAAAAAAATGCAAACCAAAAAATTGAAAAATCAAGGAATACAAAAATAATTTGCCATTTTCAGCCCCCAAAAATTACTCATTCGCTCAAAATATGTTTCCGACCAGAAATTCGAAAGCGGCAGTCAAAAAGTAAAAAAAAAATTCGCCCATAAAAAATAATAATTCAAGTTAAAAAATCTAAAATGAAGGGGAAGAAATCAAAAACCGTACTCCAAATTTTGACAAACAAATGTAAAAAAGTCGCGTATAAAAATCAATCATTTAGGTTAAAATAATCTTATATATACAAACATCTTTATTTGAAGACATATTTACAATTTTTAGTGTTGATTTACATTATAATATCACAATACTTCAATAGGCTATCGACCAGGAGGTCTTTCCACCTAAATAATCTTAAAATCGACTAAAAATCAAAATTGCGGACCAAAAATTGAAAATTTAACAAACAAATCGAAAATTTACACTAAAAGATCAAAAATTTAGACCAAAATCCCGCCTTAACAATAAAAAATGAAAATAAAAAGATTGAAAATTCATGTACCAAAATTGCCATTTTTTAGCACTCGGGGTGATTAGCCCCAGAAAATAAAGGAAAAAACTCAAAATTTGCTTTGTGGCGAAGGAAATTTGCACCCGACGATTTGAAAAATTGTAAAAAATGTATTACCCCAAGGATTCGCTTCAAATAAACTTCAATTATTCAAAAATAGTCTACTTTTGATTTCCTGCGAAAACAACGACATGCTCCTGCAGAAAACAAAGGAATAAACTCAAAATTTGCTCTGTAGTGGAGGATGTTTTAAAAAATTGTAAAAAATTAATCACTTGTAGAATTAGCTCCAAAATTACTAAAACTACGCAGAAAAAGGTGCATTTTTGATTACCTGTAAAAATAATTGCAATATTTCTACTCAAAACAACATGAATTGACTCAAAACTTGCACTCAATGTTTTGAAAAATTGTAAAAAATTAATCACTTGCAGAATTAGCTCTTAATTAAGGTAAAAAAACTAAAATATCGAAACTACACAATTTGCGGTTAAAAAAATGCAGACCAAAAATCCCAAAATTTCAACAAAAAAAATCAAAAATTTAACCAAAATAAAGAATATTTAGGGCAAAAACTCTAAAAATTGGAACGGAGAAATAAAAAAATACAGGTCAAAGATCTAAAATATAGGCCAAAAAAAAAAAAAAAACTGGCCTAAAAATAAAAAATGCAAACCAAAAAATTGAAAAATCAAGGAAAACAAAACTAATTTGCCATTTTCAGCCCGCAAAATAGGTTGTGACCAGAAACTCGAAAACATTGGTTCCTGGAAGTCCCACAAAACTTTTTATTGATAAATAGTGTTCAGAATGGTCTCAGAAAAAAAACAAACAATGTTTGACGAAAAATTAAACTTAATCGATTTTAGTCAAAAAGTAAAAAAAAATCGCCCATAAAAAATAATAATTTAAGTTAAAAATCTAAAATGAAGGGAAAGAAATCAAAAACTGTAATGAAAAACTTGATAAAAATCAATAATTTAGGTTAAAAAAATCTAAAATATTGGATAAAAAATTACAAAATTCGATCGTAAAAATCAAAATTGCGGATTAAAAAATCGAAAATTTTAACAAAAAAAAAAAATCGAAAATTTAGAAGAAAATTATTTCCTTTGGAAATTTGTAAAGACGCATTATTCAAAATTAGTCTGTCAAAATTTCAACCACCTGTTGCAATCAATGTGGAATTCCCATGTGAATTTCTAAAAAAATGCCCTTTTTTGGTCATCACAATTTGCTCTTTAGTGCAACTATTTTTGTTGTGGTAAACTTGCGATTATTTTCTTTGGAAATTTGTAAAATCACATTATTCAAAATTAGTCTGTCAAAATTTCAATTAAAATTAATTATCTGGTGCAATGAATGTAGAACTTGCATGTTAATTTCCAAAATATGCGTTTTTTTTGGTCATCAAAATTTGCCTTTTAATTCAACCATTATTGTTGTGGTGAACTTGCGATTGCTTTCTTTGGACATTATTCAGAAATAGTCTGTCAAAATTTTAACCATCTGTTGAATTTCCATGCGGTGTCACAGGTGTTGTTTAACAATTAAAAAGTTTTTTATGAATCAGTTAAAAATTCTCGCTAAGCTTAAGTCTACAGGTAGTGCCATGGCTCCGTGGCTCTATATAACGAGCCGCCCCTGTATAACACTGATGATTTGAATCAAAGCGTTATACAAAAAGTAAAAAGTGTTTTATTCCATATAAAAAGTAGAAGCTTCTCACATAACAAACATTCTAATTTATAAGTTCACACATAATCGAGAAATGCATTACCGTCGACTTTGTATTTAAGAAGTAAATTAAGGCAAATAAATTTAACCAAAAGATACATCTCGATCTAACAAACATCTTGCCATCAAAGTGACATCTGTCAAGATTATATATATATATATATATAGTTATACTATGCTACTACTAGTTATCAGTGACTTCTTTTGTAAGAAAAAAAGGTACTGGAATCAGTGGTGTATTGGAGGGGGAACGTGGAGGAACGACGTCATTTCCTCGGCCATTTTCCATTAAAAAAAAACGTGATCTTTAGTTCTAGAAAACTACTAGACCAATTTGGTCTATAATGAAATCCAAGATGTTCTAAGTCAAAAGAGGACTTGAAAGAATGGGAATCAGGAATTTAAGGATAGAAAGGAATGGTGGAGGATTGTTGAGCAAAACGACACCATAGAAGAGGACCTGCAAAAATGGGAATCCGGAATTGGAAGAGAGTTGCTGATGATCGAAACGAATGGTGCAAGATTATGGAGGATGCCAAGACCCACTTAGGATTGCAGAGCAAAGGGAAAAATTTAGTAGTTAGTAAAGTTTAATCTATGAATACCTAAAGTTTCCTCGACAGCATCACCTACTGTGGTTAACAAAATGGCAAATTATAATTGAACAAATTTTAGGATAGAGGACGTGTGTCTAAAATCGGCTTACACGGCTAGGTAATACCTTTGAGTAAGTAAATAAATCTAAAGTCTGACCGCGCTATGAAGGCATCTGAGGTGCTATCCATAACCTTTTAAAAACGTCATTTATACATAGAAACCGATAGTGCATCAAAAGCTAGCAAGTAAAGTGTAAACATCGGTGAGTGTAAAGTAACAAAATATCCAATCACTTCTGATGAGGGCGGCCCTTCCGACCCTTCATTAATCACCTCAGACGCCTTCATAGCGCGGCTAGAGTGTATTATTATTTTTATAGGGAAGGAGGTTTTAAAACGTAGATGATAGAGGCAATATCAAACCTCACGCAGTGATTGATGCAATAAATATGCAATAGACGAAAACATTAACAATTACCCATCAGATTTTGTAACAGTGTACGTTCCGTACGATCCATCAGCATCGCACATCACATGAACATAATTAGCCGCCGTTGTTCCATGAATTCTCAGTGCCCTGGCGACCTTCTTCTGCGCGAATAGGTAACTTTCGCATTGCCTCAAGTAGAAATCTCCATTCGTAATCTTATCGTCTACAAAAAAAAAAAAAATCTACGCGTCGAAGAAAAAAAAACCAATCCAATTTGAAAATTTGAATTGTATTTTGAACATTTGTATCATTTAATACGGATTGGATAAAAGTTTCATTCAAATATATAAAACAGCCAGTGTGTCGAATTTAGATGGTGCTGGATAGATAGGATGGTATCATCAAAAGTTTTTGTATGTCGGGTGAATCATTTAATCTCGAAAAATACAGAAACATTTTCCGACTCGAAACTTTCACATCTTCGGGGGGACATCCGTTAGTACTAAATTAATCCCCTGTGGGCGGGTTGGACGGCAAATTTGAAATCTTAAATAGGAACCCCTGTGTTTTATTGCAGATTGGGATTCTTTCTACGTACGATTTGTCCAAAAAAATAATTTCAATTCACGACACGACTTTTTCTGTACGATGCGTATTTTTCGAGATATTACAAAATTCCAGGTAAAATGATTCACCCCGTATATCGAAAAGTTTAGCAGAAAAAATAATATTTAACAACGTCAACTTTTCTTCAATACCAAACTTATTTATTATGCAAATGTCATTTTAAATTGTTTTGTTGTATCCAATCTTATTGCAAATTTTAATTGTATCTTTGACGTATGTAAAACTTCGGTTGACACATTAAATAAATGAATTGAATTGAATTATAACACACGTTATATTTTGCAAATTGGTGAAATATGTAATGATTTTTTTCTTGAAACTAAATCGTCTATTGAGAAGACAGGATTATCAAGTTTCTTATTAACGACTCCAGTAGTGATTAAAATTGATTTCATGAATATGAATATTTACTTTGGCAATATTTCGAAATTTGTAGATTTGTTCAGAAAGTAATTACGACTGTATTTTGAAGAAATTTGAAAAGTTTCAAGGTGATGGCAATTGTTTTTATATTTTTTGTTCAAGCCATAAAAAATTTGCATTTTGAAGAAATTTGAAAAGTTTCAAGATGATGGCAATTGTTTTTATATTTTTTGTTCAAGCCATAAAAAATTTGCATTTTGAAGAAATTTGAAAAGTTTCAAGATGATGGCAATTGTTTTTATATTTTTTGTTCAAGCCATAAAAAATTTGCATTTTGAAGAAATTTGAAAAGTTTCAAGGTGATGACAATTGTTTGTTCAAGCCATAAAAATTTTTCAAAATTGTTACAATCTTACTCTTTGTTTGCAAGGGATTATTTCGAAATCTGAGGATATAGGATTTATAGATTTTTGCTAAATTTTCAAGCCGTAAAATTTTAAAATTCTCATTCTGTTCCTGAAGAGTAATCTCAAAATCAAGGACGTTTGTAGATTTTGAAAGAATCATAATTCCTAATTTGTTTCGAGGGAATTCTTACTCGAGTCGATGGAAATTGTTTTTACTTTTTTCTTAAGCCGTCAAGATGTTCCCGAGTGGAGTTTTTATAACTTTTCGCAGAATCTTATTTATAATTTATTTTAAGTCGTCAGCAATTATTTTTAAATGTTTTAAAGTATTTAAACAGCACATTTTCTTTGCGGAGATTTGTCCTGAAATCTAGAGATGTGATGTTTGGAGGTTTTTGCAGGATCATAATTCGGAAGGTGTTTTTTAAATTGTATCTCTTTGTTATTTATGTCTTTTATGTGTACACGCGTTTTTCCAAGATTGTACTTTATCAGTAATTTCTATTTAATATAATTAAATCTAGAATTAATTATTATATTGACAAGTGTAAGGCTGCCAAGCTAGTAACACAATAAAAATTATTATTATATTTGGGTGATTCTAGAAAATTTCAAATCGGTGTTTAGTGTTTGTATACTGAAGGTAAAAAATGAAACGCTTGAAATTCGTGAAATTTCGACCAATTTCAAACCGCCGTATTTTCAATCGATTTTGATAAATCTTTGTGGGCAAAAATCTTTGAAGTGTCTTCTTTAAAGTGAACTTACGCGTAACCCCTTCCACCCCTGTGAAAAAAATGTTTTTTTCAGGAAACCATTTCCAAATTTGACGATGTATACGTATTTGGAAAAATTTTGTCGACTCGATCCACCATAAAGACATTAAAATTTGATCAATTCCCTATGCAGGACTCGAAGAACGATTTGGCACCAAGTTATGGGTGTTTGAAAACAAAGTGCATTTTGATGTTTTTCGCACATAACTCAGTGACTTTTCAACCAAATTTGATGATTAAAAATCCTCGTAAACTTAGATTGGAATGACCTCTTTTCGAACCGTTCAACCCTCGAACAAAAAAAAAAAATACGTTTTTGGGCAAAAAAAAAACTTTGGCAACGTGTACCGAGTTAGAAAAAATGTGTCGACTCGATCCACCAAAAGGGCATTGTAATGTGTTTCATCATTTTTTATGTGGAAAATATTGATTTGAATTTTTCTGAAAATTGAGTATTTTTTTTACATAGAAATAAAATATTCTTAGGAATTCTGCTGAAAATGGACCATTTTTTTTATGTGAAAAAAATTGATTTTTAGGAATTTTTCTGAAAATTGAGTATTTTTTTACATAGAAATAAAATATTTTTAGGAATTCTGCTGAAAACTGACCATTTTTTTATGTGAAAAAAAATTGATTTTTAGGAATTTTTCTGAAATTTTTTAATGTTTTTACATAGAAATAAAATATTCCTAGGAATTCTGCTGAAAATTGACCATTTTTTTAAGTTGAAAAAAATTGATTTTTAGGAATGTTTCTGAAAATTGAGTATTTTTGTACATAGAAATAAAATATTCTTAGGAATTCTGCTGAAAATTGACCATTTTTTTAAGTTGAAAAAAATTGATTTTTAGGAATGTTTCTGAAAATTGAGTATTTTTGTACATAGAAATAAAATATTCTTAGGAATTCTGCTGAAAATTGACCATTTTTGTAAGTTGAAAAAAATTTATTTTTAGGAATGTTTTGAAAATTGAGTATTTTTGTACATAGAAATAAAATATTCTTAGGAATTCTGCTGAAAATTGACCATTTTTTTAAGTTGAAAAAAATTTATTTTTAGGAATGTTGCTGAAAATTGAGTATTTTTGTACATAGAAATAAAATATTCTTAGGAATTCTGCTGAAAATTGACCATTTTTTTAAGTTGAAAAAAATTTATTTTTAGGAATGTTTCTGAAAATTGAGTATTTTTGTACATAGAAATAAAATATTCTTAGGAATTCTGCTGAAAATTGACCATTTTTTTAAGTTGAAAAAAATTTATTTTTAGGAATGTTTCTGAAAATTGAGTATTTTTGTACATAGAAATAAAATATTCTTAGGAATTCTGCTGAAAATTGACCATTTTTTTAAGTTGAAAAAAATTGATTTTTAGGAATGTTTCTGAAAATTGAGTATTTTTTTACATAGAAATAAAATATTCTTAGGAATTCTGCTGAAAATTGACCATTTTTTTAAGTTGAAAAAAATTGATTTTTAGGAATGTTTCTGAAAATTGAGTATTTTTTTACATAGAAATAAAATATTCTTAGGAATTCTGCTGAAAATTGACCATTTTTGTAAGTTGAAAAAAATTGATTTTTAGGAATGTTTCTGAAAATTGAGTATTTTTGTACATAGAAATAAAATATTCTTAGGAATTCTGCTGAAAATTGACCATTTTTTTAAGTTGAAAAAAATTGATTTTTAGGAATGTTTCTGAAAATTGAGTATTTTTGTACATAGAAATAAAATATTCTTAGGAATTCTGCTGAAAATTGACCATTTTTGTAAGTTGAAAAAAATTTATTTTTAGGAATGTTTCTGAAAATTGAGTATTTTTGTACATAGAAATAAAATATTCTTAGGAATTCTGCTGAAAATTGACCATTTTTTTAAGTTGAAAAAAATTTATTTTTAGGAATGTTGCTGAAAATTGAGTATTTTTGTACATAGAAATAAAATATTCTTAGGAATTCTGCTGAAAATTGACCATTTTTTTAAGTTGAAAAAAATTTATTTTTAGGAATGTTGCTGAAAATTGAGTATTTTTTTACATATAAATAAAATATTCTTAGGAATTCTGCTGAAAATTGACCATTTTTTTAAGTTGAAAAAAATTGATTTTTAGGAATGTTTCTGAAAATTGAGTATTTTTGTACATAGAAATAAAATATTCTTAGGAATTCTGCTGAAAATTGACCATTTTTGTAAGTTGAAAAAAATTGATTTTTAGGAATGTTTCTGAAAATTGAGTATTTTTTTACATAGAAATAAAATATTCTTAGGAATTCTGCTGAAAATTGACCATTTTTTTAAGTTGAAAAAAATTTACTTTTAGGAATGTTGCTGAAAATTGAGTATTTTTTTACATATAAATAAAATATTCTTAGGAATTCTGCTGAAAATTGACCATTTTTGTAAATTGAAAAGAAATTATTTTTAGGAATGTTTCTGAAAATTGAGTATTTTTTTACATAGAAATAAAATATTCTTAGGAATTCTGCTGAAAATTGACCATTTTTGTAAGTTGAAAAAAATTTATTTTTAGGAATGTTTCTGAAAATTGAGTATTTTTTTACATAGAAATAAAATATTCTTAGGAATTCTGCTGAAAATTGACCATTTTTGTAAGTTGAAAAAAATTTATTTTTAGGAATGTTTCTGAAAATTGAGTATTTTTTTACATAGAAATAAAATATTCTTAGGAATTCTGCTGAAAATTGACCATTTTTTTAAGTTGAAAAAAATTTATTTTTAGGAATGTTGCTGAAAATTGAGTATTTTTTTACATATAAATAAAATATTCTTAGGAATTCTGCTGAAAATTGACCATTTTTTTAAGTTGAAAAAAATTTATTTTTAGGAATGTTTCTGAAAATTGAGTATTTTTTTACATAGAAATAAAATATTCTTAGGAATTCTGCTGAAAATTGACCATTTTTGTAAGTTGAAAAAAATTGATTTTTAGGAATGTTTCTGAAAATTGAGTATTTTTGTACATAGAAATAAAATATTCTTAGGAATTCTGCTGAAAATTGACCATTTTTTTAAGTTGAAAAAAATTTATTTTTAGGAATGTTGCTGAAAATTGAGTATTTTTTTACATATAAATAAAATATTCTTAGGAATTCTGCTGAAAATTGACCATTTTTTTAAGTTGAAAAAAATTTATTTTTAGGAATGTTGCTGAAAATTGAGTATTTTTTTACATATAAATAAAATATTCTTAGGAATTCTGCTGAAAATTGACCATTTTTTTAAGTTGAAAAAAATTTATTTTTAGGAATGTTTCTGAAAATTGAGTATTTTTTTACATAGAAATAAAATATTCTTAGGAATTCTGCTGAAAATTGACCATTTTTGTAAGTTGAAAAAAATTGATTTTTAGGAATGTTTCTGAAAATTGAGTATTTTTGTACATAGAAATAAAATATTCTTAGGAATTCTGCTGAAAATTGACCATTTTTGTAAGTTGAAAAAAATTGATTTTTAGGAATGTTTCTGAAAATTGAGTATTTTTTTACATAGAAATAAAATATTCTTAGGAATTCTGCTGAAAATTGACCATTTTTTTAAGTTGAAAAAAATTTATTTTTAGGAATGTTGCTGAAAATTGAGTATTTTTTTACATATAAATAAAATATTCTTAGGAATTCTGCTGAAAATTGACCATTTTTGTAAATTGAAAAGAAATTATTTTTAGGAATGTTTCTGAAAATTGAGTATTTTTTTACATAGAAATAAAATATTCTTAGGAATTCTGCTGAAAATTGACCATTTTTTTAAGTTGAAAAAAATTGATTTTTAGGAATGTTTCTGAAAATTGAGTATTTTTTTACATAGAAATAAAATATTCTTAGGAATTCTGCTGAAAATTGACCATTTTTGTAAATTGAAAAGAAATTATTTTTAGGAATGTTTCTGAAAATTGAGTATTTTTTTACATAGAAATAAAATATTCTTAGGAATTCTGCTGAAAATTGACCATTTTTGTAAGTTGAAAAAAATTTATTTTTATGAATGTTTCTGAAAATTGAGTATTTTTTTATATAGAAATAAAATATTCTTAGGAATTCTGCTGAAAATTGACCATTTTTGTAAGTTGAAAAAAATTTATTTTTAGGAATGTTTCTGAAAATTGAGTATTTTTTTACATATAAATAAAATATTCTTACGAATTCTGCTGAAAACTGACCATTTTCTTATGTGAAAAAAATTGATTTTTAGAAATTTTTCTGAAAATTAAGTATTTTTTTACATATAAATAAAATATTTTTAGGAATTCTGCTAAACATGGAATCTTTTTCACGTGTAAATAAAATATTCCTAGGAATGTGCTAAAAATTGAATTTTTTACATGTAAATAAGACATTCTTAGGAATTTTGCTGAAAAAAAGGAGTATTTTTAACATGGAAATAAAATATTCATGGGAATTCTGCGAAAAATCGAGAATGGATATTAGACCGTTCCTACGGCGATCTGGCACAAAGTTATGGGTAAAATTTTCACGACAATGGAACGAGTCTGATTTTCAAAAATGTACCAATTTCTAATTTTTTAAATTTATTTTAAATGTTTGAACCATCTGATTTAAACGCATTAAAGTTTAGACATAAAAAGAAAGAAAAAACGTTTTCATCTTTAAAAATCCTTAAAAAAATATACGCGGTGGAAAATGTTCAAATTAGCGGATAGATTGCATACCATCACGGATTAAAAAAAAATATTTATAATTACCAGCGACGGCTCGTGGGGTGTGTCATGGGTACAGCCGCGGTAGCAGAGGTGGCAATACAGATGGGAAGGGTCGGTTGCAAGGACCTCACCTATCTGATATCTCGGCCGTACCATGAGTCACCCCGCCGGCCGTCACTGATAATTACTCACAGCATGGCAGGTAGGTCATCATGCTCTCGGGAACTATTTCCGAAGTAACTTCTCCGGTTTTACTCTCCACGCACCAGCACATTTCATCCATCATATTGCACTGAAGAGGTTCGTAATTGCCCTCGCCGTCGCAATGTAAACTCACAAACCAATTCGTTGGGTCTTTTTCCATTTTCGCTTTGTGTCTGCTACAAGCTGACAAAGAAAACAACTCGTTCAATTTTTAATTGGTATTATGGAAAAAAAATATATAATAAGGAAATATAGCGTAGAAGCAGTGATGGCTCTCGGCGGGGTGACTCATGGTACGACTGAGGTAGCAGAGGTGGTAATACAGATCTCTGCAACCTATCTGCTACCACGGCCGTACCATGAGTGAGGTTGCAGAGGTGGTAATACAGATCTCTGCAATCGATCCTACCTATCTGCTACCCAGTGGTGTATTGTTAAAATAAGAAGTAAGGGAACGCATTGTGAGAGCAAAAAAGTAGTCCGCGACTTTCCACAAGCAGTTTACTAAAAGTTTTTCGGAGATCATTTTATTTTAGGCAAACTATTGTTTCACTTGTAAGCTTTTTTATTTATTTTTTTAATTCTTACTATACAAAATATTAACAAACACAAACGCGTTCCGTTTCTGAAAAAAGGTGACGGAACGTCGTTCCCCCACGTTCCCCCTCCAATATACCACTGCTGCTACCTCGGCCGTACCATGAGTCACTCCGTGTAGAAGCGTAGCAGAAAATCAAATTATGTTTACATACTTGAACACTTAAATTGAAGATGTAAATGTATACGAAATATATAAAACATAATTTTTATTTTAAAAGAAAAGTCTATAGGAGATATAATTAGCAAAATTTGCTGAGGAGTCTATAGGGTGAACAGACCGATGCAATTGAAAATAGTGACACTATAAGGGGTATTTTTGGTGTTAGTAAATACAAAAACGCTGTTCATTGCACGGATCTAGCAGAAGACACTGGTCTAGAGCTAGAGTATTTCTTTAAAATTCTAGAAGACTGAAATATTTAATTTTCCAGTACTGTTTCCTGAATTTGTCATTAATTTTGTACGGTTTTATATGAAAATAAATAATAAATAATTAAATTGCAAAGCGGCCATAGGGATTTACATGTAAAATTTTAAATGTATTAATATTCGCTCCCCTAATTATTTGACAGTATCGGTCTTCGGACATTATTTTTGAAGCTTTTAAAGCTGAATGATTTGGTACCGCACTCAATACTTTCTGCAGAGTATTTACCGGGATATTTGCAAAAAACTTTACAACCATTTTGAATTAAAAACAAAGGTTGGCCATGAAATCGTAATGGCCGATATTTAATTTTGTTCTAAAAAATGACGGTAGATGTCACATTACGATTACACATCAAGCAATTTTTTGGTAAGTTAATGCTGCAATCTTGATCTGTGGGTGATTTGAGTGCAAGTTTTATTTGACGGTGAAGGAACACACACAATAGTCCGGAACGTACAGTCAGAGAAAATACAAATGCGAAACTTGCTCAGCTGCCGCATGTCGGTGCTTAGTTCGGTCGAAACCCCTGCTTAAAATCCATTTATGAGGTAATAAAAGGGTATCCCGAGATAAGACGGTCAAAATGACACCCGACACGGATTTTTAAATAAATATGAAAATATCATTAGTTGTGACCTTAACCAAAGTAGCCGTAAGCCGTATATCAAAAAATTCCCGAAGCCCCAAAATAAGATTTTTCAAATATAATTTTTTTAACCACAAAAAAAAATCTGAAATTGATTATTGATCAAAATACCAAATTAGATGAATTTTTCAAGGTCATTTTATATTTTTATAAATTTATCAACAATTGAAATAAATTTAGGATAGATTGAAATATATAGGGTTATTTACGCTATACGGTACGGAATATTGTGGCCAAAACACGTGGCTTTCAAAAAGTTTGACTTTTAGAATATATAGGGGTCTACTATGGTTACTCTTTAAAATTAATTTCATATTACACAGGGTGTTCCAAACGCCCTAAAATATCAAAGTTGTGTTTTTTTTTAAATGTAACACCGTGTATTTTAATAAAACCTTTAATAAAATTATCGGATTAATATCAAAATCTTGGATTTTATTGCAAAAATTTTGTGTTTAAGGTCCAAAACCATTAATTCTATGCTTCAAATTTGAGATTTTACATGACATTCCTAATTTATAATCCAAATTTTTGATTTTAGGACTCAAATTCTGCGTTTAAGGGTCAAAAACTTGGATTTTATGTTCCAAATGCCAGATTTTAAATTGCAATTGATCAATTGAATCCAAATATTGGATTTTGGGTCTCGAGTTCTGCGTTTAGGGACCAGAAACTTGGATTTAAAGTTTCAAATTAGAGATTTTACATGTAATTATTAAATTAAAATCCAAACTTTGGATTTTTCAACACAAAGTTTGCGTTTAAAAACCATGGATTCTATGGTCTAAATTCAAAATGTTTATTGAAATTCTTGTATTATAATCCAAATTTTGAATTCTAGGTCTAAAATTCTGTGTTTGGGGGCCAAAAACTTAGATTGAATATTTCAAATTACGGATTTTACATATAATTATCAAATTAAAATCCAAATTTTTTATTTTTGGTCACAAATTATGCGTTTAGGATCCAAAGCCGTGGTTCAAATTGGAGAATTTTCATGAAATTTTTGGATTAGAATAAAAAATCAATACAAAGTATTGTACTCAGTAAATAGATTTTTGACCTGAATATTCAATTTTTTTTGTCTAAATTTTTTATTATTAGGCCAAACATTATTTATTTTGGCCTAAATTTAATTGGTAAAATTTTCGACTGTTTGGTCCCCATTTTTTATTTTTCCAGACGAATTTTTAATTTTTAAATTTTTGACCCGTATTTTCGATATTTTTGGTCAAAATATTTTATCTTTGTATTTTTGATTTTTTTTAAATATACTTTATTTTGACCTAAATTTTCGATTTAATTGTTCAAATTTTTGATTCTTTGGTCCGCATTTTTTATTTTTAGGGCCGAAATTTTAATTCTAGTTCCAAATTTCCGATTTGATTTTGATTAAAATATCTATAACCTGAATTATTGATTTATATGCGAGATTTTTTTAAATTTTTTCCGATATTTTCGAGTTTTGTTTATTGAAATTTTCGATTTTTTAGCCTGCATTTGTTATCTTTAGGGACGAATTTTCTATACAATGTCTAAATTTTCGACTTTTTGGCCAACATTGTAGATTTATATTTTCTTTTATCTTTTGCCCTAAAATTTTCTTTATTCGCTTTGTTAAAATTTTTCTATCCTTGGTCCACCATTTTTATTTTTATGCCAGAATTTTAGGTATTTGGTCTAAATTTTGTATCGAATATTTTAGATTTAAAGTCTGTTTTTTATCCAATATTTTAGATTTTTTAACTTGGATTATTGATTTCATTTCGTGTTTTTTTTTTAATTTTTTGGCTATTATTTTCGAATTTCTGATCAGAAACTTATTTTTGGCAAATTATTTTGCTTCTACCTAAGTTTTTAATTTTTTGTCTGCGTTTTTTATTTTTAGATCAGGATTCTTGATTCTTTGGCCCATATTTTACATTTCTGTATTTTCGATTTTTTTGTTCCAATTCTTTTTATTTTTCATTATTTTGACCAAAATATTCGATTGGTTTGTAGAAATTTTCGATTTTTTGTCTGTATACGCCCGAGTTTTCGATGTTTTGTCTAAATTTTCACCTTATTAGGCCCTACTTTTTTGGCCTATATTTTGTATTTTCGATTGTTTTGGTTTCAATTTTAGTCGACTTAAATTTTCGATTCGTTTGTTAAAAATCTTGATTTTTTGGTCTACCACTTTGATTTTTGGGAACGAATTTTAGATTTTAGCTCTTAATTTTTTATTTTTTTGTCCCGTATTTTAGATTTTCTTAACTTGAATTATTGAGTTTATTGTGCGATTTTTTTTAATTTTAATTTTTGCCATTATTTTCGAATTTCTCGTTGAAACTTATTTTAAGCTAAAAAGAGTTATATTTGGTGCTGAAAATGGCAAATGATTTTTCTTTTGCTTGTATTTTCAATTTTTTGGTCTGCTTTTTATTTTTAAACCAGGATTTTTTATTTTTTCGGCCGATATTTTAGATCTTAGGCGGTTTTGTTCCAAATTTTTGATTTTTTGGCCAAAATATTCAATTGGTCTTGGAAGATAAATGGTTCTTTGTTTCTTCAAAAAAAGGGGGGGGAGGGTATTATATAAGTGGCTCTACCATCAATATGTTCCACGAGCCGCCACTGGTAAAGATATAAGGTATTTGAAATTTAAAAAAAAGAATCTAAACTCAACATAAACATACTGTTACTCCATTATTAATTTGATAAAATTTTGCTGCTCAATTGTTGATAAATATATACAAAATATCGTAAAAAGATTAGTTATTCAAATTTTTCAAGATGACGCACCAAACATTGAAAGAACATTGACTAAATAAAATTTTCCGTCATTGATCGGTTCGGGCCGAAAAAAAAATGGTTAAACCTAATAAAAACATGAATACACTAAATGACCTTTTATTTGGGTAAAAAATATATGTGAATTTTTCAGATAATTATAATAATTTTTAGTGGTTAAAAAAATAAAATCTTATTTTTCGAGGGTTTCATATCTTGGCAAAAATGGGATTATTTAAAAGAAACTGAAATAAAATTATTAATACCAAAATATTACCAATAATTTTAAATAAAATTACTCTTCATAAATATATAAAAAATATCAATATAACGTAAAAATTTTAGTTATTCAAAATTATTAACACCAAAATATAACCAATAATTTTAAATAAAATTACTCTTCATAAATATATAAAAAATATCAATATAACGTAAAAATTTTAGTTATTCAAATTTTTGAAGATGACGCACCCAAAATTGTAAGATGAAAAAAATCACAGATAGGGAGTCCGTCACTCGATCACTTAGGGGCGAGAAGGGAACTAGGCTTGTAAATTTTATTACCTCATAATTCTATTTTAAGCAGGGACTGACCGGTTTCGACCGAATTAAGCACCGACATGCGGCAGTATTTCCTCGCTGAGCAAGTTTCGCATTTGTATTTTCTCTGACTGTACATACATCGGGATAAAAATAGGGATAAATCACAAAAAAATCGCGACGTCTGGTCACCCTTATTTAAGTAGATAACAATGGTTCGAAACATCTAACCAAAAATAGGGACAAATCTAAAAATATCGAGACAATTTGTACTGTACAATTACAATTAAGACCAAATGAACCGGATCACTAGTTTTTTCGTTTTTAATTGTAATTTAAGTACAGAAACTCACCGCAAGTCATGTTCTCTGATTTCGTGGAAAATTGTTGCCCGAAAAGCCTTTTTCCCAATTCATCGTAACAGAAACACCTAAAATAATCACAAATATATTGTTCATACCATTTTCTTTTTTTATTTTATAACTGTTACCTTCCATTCGCTTTTTCTCCTTTACACTGTATCGGCGCCCAAGTCCCATCTTTTAAACATTCCGGCTTCCAATAAGCCTTTTTATATTTTTTATTATCATCATTATAAACAGTGTGATATTTAGCGCACGAATCTAGATTTACAACATTTAATTTATAGATCGATATAAATATACTTTGATGAATGGATCTTTGCGTGCACGTCATAGATACCCGAACGTAGCTCCGACAACATTTTCTACGAGAAGTTGAAAGACGGAAACACATGATTGTGTACGTATGTCCTCCAAGGCAAGAAAACTCAGTCTTCGGTAATGACGCACACGCAAAGATTCATTGATCAAACTATAGACATCGTATTTTGTTTCAGAGTTGGCTGTGAGATAAATGAGGTATGTCGCATTTTATTACGTCATGAGATTTAAAAAAATAATCTCAGACATGACCGCTATGTTTCTCTCTCTGAGGCATGGCCAACTCTGAAACAAAATTCTGTGGTTCACACCTTACATTTTTTTTCAATAATTAAGGCTAAAAATGGTGGTCTACCTTTGACTGACAAAACTTTTGAAACCATATTTTTTTAAGCAAATTTTTGTTTACCTAATTCAATTTATGATTACTGTTGTTTTATTTTCAGTTAGGATATGGCTATATTTTTTATGACTTTGTTATTACATTTGTCCACTACTATTCGAATAAAAATTATTTCTAACAAACTGCTTGAGCTACAATCTCTTGTCCGAAATGGAACCGAACGAAAACTCGAGAGAAACCAAACATTTCTTTAAAATTATTAGAATAAAATATTACCCCTATTTAATACGCAAAAACTATCCCAGCCATCGCTCTCGCAAATGTATCCTGGAGGGCAACCTTTCTCTGCACAGTCGACATTGGGATCTAAAACAATTCTGTACCGTTTTCTTCTTCTATTTTGAAAGAAGGATGGTTGATAGGAATTTAGGATGGTTTTAAAAAACATAATGTTTCACCAAGTGATTAATGAGAAGCATGTATAGTACAATCGCGCAGAGGTGACAGTGACTCATCGCTCCATGTTGCCTGAATTAAATTTCTAGTAAACGTATGTCCATAAAATAATTCGATTCAGTCGAGGCGGGAAATTTAAAAATTCTCGAGCGTGCAAATATTTTCCCGACGAAACTTTGCGAGTGCATTTTTCGGCAATCGGTAAAGACAACTGGAAATTTATCATTGAATTTAACCTTTTTATAAATGAAATGGATACAATCAATTCTGCTCTTAACTAAATCGAAATCGGAGACGGTCAAAACGTGAATTTTAAGGTTAGAATAGATAGAATGAGAAAAGACATACGTTGCACTTGGCCCTTGAATTTACATGTCGACATACGTTTCGTATTTCATTTCGTTTTTTTAAGCATGCGAATGAGTATAGATATTTATCCAGACGCGATTATTAGATCGAAAAAGCATGAGTCACTGTCACCTCTGAGCGATTGTACTATATACAATTTATTTTAACTGTTTTAGATGGTGAAATTTGAAAATACGCATTTATCGGCCAACGTACCTGCGACAATTTTGCACACGTACAGACACTTGGATATCTTCGTATCTGGTACCAAATATTGTTTCTCGGTGCACAAGTCATTTGTCAGGTCACTTATCACTGTGAAACGTTCGTCGCAAAAAATGCCTTTTTCTGCACAGTGCACCAGAAAAAACTGCGAAACCAGGAGTATTAATAAATTGCAGTACATTTTTACGGTATTCTGGATGCGGCAATGGGTAATTATTATCGTTTTAAGGCGGATAGATTACCAGGTAGATAACGAAATTAGATTAAGATAAGCGATTATATCTAATCGAACGATTAAGGAATGTTTTTCAGAAATGGATTTAATCTAGAATGCCATTAATAAATATATTTTTAGTATATTAAATTGTTTAAAAAAATCCTCTTGAATACAAAAATCACTCTTTTGATAAAGTTCAACAAAAAATCAATTGACGCAAAAAACGAAAATACAATCAAATATTTGAGAATTAAAATCATTCAATAAAAATTCCACAGACTATATTTCGTAGATAAATATCAAAGTAATTTAATTGGAAACTAATTTTGTGTAAATCTCAATTCCAACTGTTTAGACTTTCAATCGACGCCAAGATTTTTTTAAGGTTATATCGGAATATTGAAGACTGGAAAAAATCAAAAATTCGCTCGTAAACATCACTAATTCAGGTTAAAAATGTAAAACATAAACCACCGAAAATAATTAAGTTGAAAATTATATATTTTGTGTTTTATGTATAGAAACTTGGTTACCGTAAATAAACTTTATTATTATTAGGCCTAAAAATCCGAAAATTTTGTCAAAAAAAATCGAATACTAGGCTGAACATAAACGCACTCCAGAAAGTCGACAATTTCAACGAACAAATATTGTAAAAATAGAAATAAAGAATATTTAGGCAAAAATATCAAAAATTTGGGAAAATACAGGTAAACATCTAAATCGAAAATTAAAGAATATTTAGGCAAACATATGAAAAATTTTGAACAAAAAATTCGAAAATACAGGTAAATTTTTAAAATATATGGACAGAAAAAAATGCAAACCAAAAAAATAAAAAAATTTAATAAAGAAAAAATAAGTTTCCGAAAAGAAACTCGAACATAAAAAAAAACTGCAAATAAAAAGCAATAATTCAGGTTAAAAAATCTAAAACATAGGCCAAAAGCGAAAAAAAATAGATCAAAAATTCGGTCTTAAGTATTAAAAATACGGACAAAAATAATTTTACAAACAACTAAAATGAGTATATAAATAATGTAGAAATGTTTTTTTTTTTAAATTGCACTTTTTTCAGTTGATTAAAAAAATAGAAAAACAATTACTACTAATTCCAAACTTTCAAAATACACTCAAAAACTATCCTCCTTTAATATCCTGTAAAAACCAGGAAACACCCCATCCCTAGATTTTGAAATAATCACACGTAAACCGGAAAATGCTAATTTTTTAAATTGCACTTTTTCCAGTTGATTAAAAAAATTGAAAAACAATTGCTACTAATTCCAAACTTTCCAAAAACACTCAACAACCACCCTCCTTTAATATCCTGCAAAAATCAAGAAACACCCCATCCCTAGATTTTAAAATTATCACACGTAAACCGGAAAATGTTAATTTTTTAAATTGCACTTTTTCCAGTTGATTAAAAAAATTGAAAAACAATTGCTACTAATTCCAAACTTTCCAAAAACACTCAAAAACCACCCTCCTTTAATATCCTGTAAAAACCAGGAAACACCCTATTCCTAGATTTTGAAATAATCACAAGTAAACCGGAAAATGTTAATTTTTTAAATTGCACTTTTTCCAGTTGATTAAAAAAATAGAAAAACAATTGCTACTAATTCCAAACTTTCCAAAAACACTCAACAACCACCCTCCTTTAATATCCTGTAAAAACCAGGAAACACCCCATCCCTAGATTTTGAAATAATCACACGTAAACCGGAAAATGTTAATTTTTTAAATTGCACTTTTTCCAGTTGATTAAAAAAATTGAAAAACAATTGCTACTAATTCCAAACTTTCCAAAAACACTCAACAACCACCCTCCTTTAATATCCTGTAAAAACCAGGAAACACCCCATCTCTAGATTTTCAAATAATCAAACGTAAACCGGAAAATGTTAATTTTTTAAATTGCACTTTTTCCAGTTGATTAAAAAAATTGAAAAACAATTGCTACTAATTCCAAACTTTCCAAAAACACTCAACAACCACCCTCCTTTAATATCCTGTAAAAACCAGGAAACACCCTATCCCTACATTTTTAAATCACGTAAACCGCGAAGTGTTAATTTATGTTTGTTTTATTAGCAAACGGTAGATTTTTCAGTTCCTGAAATCAACTAAAACTTAATAATAATAATCATTTATTTGTGCTAGAAATTACAATAAGTACTTTTACACAAGTAAAAGAAAAAGTAGTATAAACTTAAGAGAAATAGTAAATATTGATTTCAATTTAAAAAAAAGAGGATGAAGCATGAGAGAAACGTTCACGTGGGAGTGTTCGCGTTCTACTGAACTCCGCGAGTCCTTCCGAGTTAATTATAAAAACCATTCAAAACGTAAGACAATTTCGTTGGATTTATTTGCAACAAAAATAAGATTGTGGCCCATGAGGGGATCGAACCCGCGACCTTCGCGTTATTAGCACGACGCTCTAACCAACTGAGCTAATGGGCCTGTTGAAAATATGAATTATTATAAAAAATAAGTTTTGTTACTGACAATTAAAATAGAAGTAAATTATTATAAAATTATAATTCAAACTTTAATCAAGTAATTAAATATTAATAAAACGTGCCACATATATTACATACGTATTGACTCCTAAATATACGCAACCAAATATACGTGTCATCATCAAGCATATTCAGCGAAATAGAATTAAATTATTTATATTAAAGGTTGTTGAAATGAGGCACCAAACGTGAACGTGAACAAGAACCAAATTCAACAAATAAATTATTTATTATAAAATTCTAAATTGTAATAATTTGAAAATTAAAAATCAATGAAACATTCCACGCATATTACGACCGAATTTGTTTTTAACCTTCTTAAGGCCAGGTGGGATAATTGTATACCGCAGCAACATGTTTTTTGAACATTTCTGTTAAATCCAGAACTTATCGCATTCGATCTTTAGTTATTTAATATCATTTTGCATCAATTTCATCATTAAAAAAACCTGTTCGCATTTATTGTAAAGAATCTTCCGTGTAAGAAATTTGAGCCGGCCTTAGAAAGGTTAAATAAACGCAACCCAATATACATGCCACCATCAAGTATATTCAGTTGCATATCTGAAATTATTGAAACTTGGAAATAATAATTCATAAAATAAATTAAGACAAAAAATAGCCAAACTATAGGAATATTTATACATTTAGGTTAATTTTATTCTATATTTTATTTATTTAATGCTTCTGCAACAAATGAGGTTTTTCAATTTTTAATTTGTGGGTTGATTAGGGTTGCCAACTCTGGATTTGTCCAAATGCACGTACAATTTTTTTTATTTTTTATTTTATCAATGGAGAGCTTGTTGTGGATCCGTGCAGAATACATCTCTCGTAGTTACGACTTGAATAACTTATTTTTAATGAAGTTGGAGGATAATTTCCTAAATTTGCTCATAAATTAAACTTTTGGGGAAAAAAGAGTTTTTCTTTCTAATTTCATGTTAAGTTAATTCTCAACTCCATTCTAGATGGCTCTGGCCGTAAAATTCAATTCGTGTCATTTAAGTTAATGTAAATAACTTTTTTACTTTCTCCGCTACGAAGCACGAGAAAGTATTGTTATCGTGAAAAAAAAAATTTTTTTTTTTACGAAAATATCCGTTTTGGGATCTCTAGATGCCATTTCAACAATTTCTGGAGAAAACGTTTTTGTGTCTGTGTCTAAATCACAAGATGCAAATTTCGTTTTTCTAAAAATCAAGTTTCGAGTGTTGACATTTTGTTTCCAGTGGGGGTACGTCGATCATTTTCCAGAATGTCAAAAATACAATATTTCTTGATGCATTTGGGAAATTTGAAGCTAAATCTGGCAGCCACTATTTTTTTGGAATTTTTTTAATCACAAGATGCAAATTTCGTTTTTTTAAAAATCAAGTTTCGAGTGTTGATATTTTGTTTCCAGTGAGGGTACATCGATTATTTTCCAGTATGTTAAAAATACAATATTTCTGGATGCATTTTGGAAATTTGAAGCTAATTCCGGCAGTCACTATTTTTTTGGAATTTTTTTAATCACAAGATGCAAATTTCGTTTTTTTAAAAATCAAGTTTCGAGTGTTGATATTTTGTTTCCAGTGAGGGTACATCGATTATTTTCCAGTATGTTAAAAATACAATATTTCTGGATGCATTTTGGAAATTTGAAGCTAATCCTGGCTGCCACTATTTTTTTTTAAATTTTTAATCACAAGATGCAAATTTCGTTTTTCTAAAAATCAAGTTTCAAGTGCTGACATTTCGTTTCCAGTGAGGGTACATCGATCATTTTCCAGTTTGTTAAAAATACAATATTTCTTGATGCATTTGGGAAATTTGAAGCTAATTCTGGCAGCCACTATTTTTTTGGAATTTTTTTAATCACAAGATGCAAATTTCGTTTTTTTTTAAATCAAGTTTCGAGTGCTGACATTTTGTTTCCAGTGAGGGTACATCGATCATTTTCCAATATGTCAAAAATACAATATTTCTTGATGCATTTGGGAAATTTGAAGCTTTTTAGAATTTTTTTAAATCACAAGATGAAAATTTCGTTTTTCTAAAAATCAAGTTATTTCGAGTGCTGACATTTTAATTTCAGTAATTTCATGTTAAGTTAGTTCTTAACTTGATTCTAGATGGCTCTAGCATTGTTTCATGTAATTTAAGTTAATTAATTAAAATAATCAAGTAAAATTTTTCAGTAGTAATGAGTAAATTTAATAAAACATATTTTCTATTTCATTTTGAATAAATGGATAAAGCTACAAGCAGCTTCAGCGCAATGCCAACAGATGGCACCACAAAGTGATGATTTGAAAATGTAAGAAACAAATGCATTTTTCTTGTTAATATATTCAATTATATTATTCAAAAGCGTTAAAATATATAAAAATAAATACTCTGAATTGTACAGCTGAATTACTTTTATCAATTCTGCCATGAATAGTAATTAAGTAAAAAAAACTTAAATTAATTTCGAATTGTTAATAAAAAAAAATTTCAATATTAAGATTCTTGGTATAAAATCATCACATGTGATTCCAAAAAATTTCTTTGAAAATTTTAAAATTCAACATTTAATTATTTATAATTATTATTACAATTTGTTTTACAGATTTTTAAACAATTTGATGAACAATTTCAGTGATGTAAACGTTTTTGAAACGTATGTTTACGTTTTACCGGAAAAATAATGCGGAACTTGAGTCAGTCCCCGACAAGGACGGAAGATAGATCAATATATACAGATGTAGCAGCAGTGCCGCAGCTAACAAAGTGATAAGAATTGATCCTGAACACAACATATCAGAGCGACTCCTTGCAATAAATAATAATGTTAAACGATCTAATATAACGAACGAACGAGTTAAAATAAATTAAATGCACGAACCTAAAAACCATGTTGGGTAACAGAAACGGCCAGTGGGTGTGAAACACGAAAAATAAAAAAAAGTAAACAATATGATTCTGGTTTGAAAAGTGAGCATCGCTTTCGTTTTGCAAAAGCAATACAAAATTCAGGGGGTGGCGTTTACCCTCCGGGCCGAAAATGATCAGATACATTATAGCATCTTTAGGTAACGTATCCAATTTTTAATTGCTGTTCTCTAACCATTAGCACTTACCGATAGTGTTTATTTTTGTACGTCTGCTACTCAAAAATGTCCGTTACGGAAATAGCCTCTCCTTTGAAATAATTCTTAAAATACACTCGGCGAGAAACAATCGAACCGAAAAATTCTCGTTTCGGATTCATGTATTCCGCACTTTCGGTCATTTTAATATTGTCATTGTTTGTGAAAATCGCCGAGGCGAAGTGTCGCAGCAGAAGTGAGTCCCTTCTCTCGATCCGTGTTTCCTAACGCATTCTCTAAAATTAGCCAGTGCAAATATTATTAACCCAAACGTTCGTTAAATTAATAATTAATTAATGTTTTGCTTAAAATTCCAGCGATAATATTGCTAGCAATAATTACATTAACATATGCGGAATGTCAGAGTAAGTTGTTTTCTAATACTGTTATTATTTACTGCTTTTATTTTAATTTAATTAAGGCGGATTTGATTTTTTTCTTTTCGAATTAGTGAAAACTTTATAAGGAAATCAAATCCGCTGTAAATGTGCGCGTGTGTGGATTATCGTATAGGGTGTGCATGTCTCTGAGAAATTTGAAAGATGTTCAAAAATGAGTGCAAAAAATTGCAATGAAAAAATACGATACTTTTCATCTTCTACTATTACCATAAATAAAAAAAATAACTACTTTCCTCCCTTTTTTTATTTGGCCAATTTAAGCCTGACATAACAATATTATCCACAACCTAACTTTTAATTATACAATAAATAATTTGCTTGTAAAATATCAAAATAACACAAGGTTGGATGTATTTATTACTACACACAGTCTGAGTGATAATATTTATCAACATCCGAAACGGTTTACAAATCGGAATATATTTCGTAAACCATTTAATGTTATTAAAGCTTGTTAATATTAAATAATTATTTGTTTCAACGGTAATCGTGAATTAAAACTAAACCAACTTTTTCAAACTTAACCTAATGCAACCTAAACAACTGAAAACAACAAGTTTCAAATCAGTTAATATTAATATTAAAAAATAATTATTGTTTATAATTTATAATAATTTATTAAGTGTGAACTTCCTTTAAAAAAAAATTCTTACCCACTTCACAAAATACCTTAAAGTAACACAACAACCTGAGTGAAATTTATTATTGTTTTTTTTTTTAATTAAAATTATTGTTTAGATAGAGTAGTGATGGTGAATCTTTTTGAAAAGTGGGTAAAATTGCGTTCATATTTTTTTAATACTATCCCGTGGGTCACCAGGTCAGTGGCGTCTCTTAGTGCTGGTGCAAAGGGTATCAATAATTAAGAAACATCGAACATTTATTAAAAGAAACACTTGACGGTTTCTTAAATTAAATAATTTTGAGAAGTTTTAAGTGATGGCGATGGTTTTTATATTTTTTTCGCGTCGACAAAATTATTACAATTTTTCATAAATTTACAGCGCGATTTGCATGAAATATCCCGAAAACTATTGACGGAATGTATTTTATTTCTTCACGAAACCAATCTTTAATTAATTTTGAGTGATTTTGGGAAGTTTTAAGTCGATGGCAATTGTTTTTATATTTTTTTCGAGTCAACGAAATTATTACAATTTTTCATAAATTTACAGCGTGATTTGCATGAAATATTCCGAAAACTATTGACGGAATGTATTTTATTTCTTCACGAAACCAATCTTTAATTAATTTTGAGTGATTTTGGGAAGTTTTAAGTCGATTGCAATTGTTTTTATATTTTTTTCGAGTCGACAAAATTATTACAATTTTTCATAAATTTACAGCGCGATTTGCATGAAATATCCCGAAAACTATTGACGGAATGTATTTTATTTCTTCACGAAACCAATCTTTAATCAATTTTGAGTGATTTTGGGAAGTTTTAAGTCGATTGCAATTGTTTTTATATTTTTTTCGAGTCAACGAAATTATTACAATTTTTCATAAATTTACAGCGTGATTTGCATGAAATATTCCGAAAACTATTGACGGAATGTATTTTATTTCTTCACGAAACCAATCTTTAATTAATTTTGAGTGATTTTGGGAAGTTTTAAGTCGATTGCAATTGTTTTTATATTTTTTTCGAGTCAACGAAATTATTACAATTTTTCATAAATTTACAGCGCGATTTGCATGAAATATCCCGAAAACTATTGACGGAATGTATTTTATTTCTTCACGAAACCAATCTTTAATCAATTTTGAGTGATTTTGGGAAGTTTTAAGTCGATTGCAATTGTTTTTATATTTTTTTCGAGTCAACGAAATTATTACAATTTTTCATAAATTTACAGCGCGATTTGCATGAAATATCCCGAAAACTATTGACGGAATGTATTTTATTTCTTCACGAAACCAATCTTTAATTAATTTTGAGTGATTTTGGGAAGTTTTAAGTCGATGGCAATTGTTTTTATATTTTTTTCGAGTCAACGAAATTATTACAATTTTTCATAAATTTACAGCGTGATTTGCATGAAATATTCCGAAAACTATTGACGGAATGTATTTTATTTCTTCACGAAACCAATCTTTAATTAATTTTGAGTGATTTTGGGAAGTTTCAAGTCGATGGTAATTGTTTTTATATTTTTTTCGAGTCGACAAAATTATTACAATTTTTCATAAATTTACAGCGCGATTTGCATGAAATATCCCGAAAACTATTGACGGAATGTATTTTATTTCTTCACGAAACCAATCTTTAATCAATTTTGAGTGATTTTGGGAAGTTTTAAGTCGATTGCAATTGTTTTTATATTTTTTTCGAGTCAACGAAATTATTACAATTTTTCATAAATTTACAGCGCGATTTGCATGAATTATCCCGAAAACCATTGACGGAATGTATTTTATTTCTTCACGAAACCAATCTTTAATTAATTTTGAGTGATTTTGGGAAGTTTTAAGTCGATGGCAACTGTTTTTATATTTTTTTTCGAGTCAACAAAATTATTACAATTTTTCATAAATTTACAGCGCGATTTGCATGAAATATCCCGAAAACTATTGACGGAATGTATTTTATTTCTTCACGAAACCAATCTTTAATTAATTTTGAGTGATTTTGGGAAGTTTTAAGTCGATTGCGATTGTTTTTATATTTTTTTCGAGTCGACAAAATTATTACAATTTTTCATAAATTTACAGCGCGATTTGCATGAAATATCCCGAAAACTATTGACGGAATGTATTTTATTTCTTCACGAAACCAATTTTTAATTAATTTTGAGTGATTTTGGGAAGTTTCAAGTCGATGGTAATTGTTTTTATATTTTTTTTCGAGTCAACGAAATTATTACAATTTTTCATAAATTTACAGCGCGATTTGCATGAATTATCCCGAAAACCATTGACGGAATGTATTTTATTTCTTCACGAAACCAATCTTTAATTAATTTTGAGTGATTTTGGGAAGTTTTAAGTCGATGGCAATTGTTTTTATATTTTTTTCGAGTCAACGAAATTATTACAATTTTTCATAAATTTACAGCGCGATTTGCATGAAATATCCCGAAAACTATTGACGGAATGTATTTTATTTCTTTACGAAACCAATCTCTAATTAATTTTGAGTGATTTTGGGAAGTTTTAAGTCGATGGCAATTGTTTTTATATTTTTTTTTCGAGTCGACAAAATTATTACAATTTTTCATAAATTTACAGCGCGATTTGCATGAAATATCCCGAAAACTATTGACGGAATGTATTTTATTTCTTCACGAAACCAATCTTTAATTAATTTTGAGTGATTTTGGGAAGTTTTAAGTCGATTGCGATTGTTTTTATATTTTTTTCGAGTCGACAAAATTATTACAATTTTTCATAAATTTACAGCGCGATTTGCATGAAATATCCCGAAAACTATTGACGGAATGTATTTTATTTCTTCACGAAACCAATCTTTAATTAATTTTGAGTGATTTTGGGAAGTTTCAAGTCGATGGTAATTGTTTTTATATTTTTTTCGAGTCGACAAAATTATTACAATTTTTCATAAATTTACAGCGCGATTTGCATGAAATATCCCGAAAACTATTGACGGAATGTATTTTATTTCTTCACGAAACCAATCTTTAATCAATTTTGAGTGATTTTGGGAAGTTTTAAGTCGATTGCAATTGTTTTTATATTTTTTTCGAGTCAACGAAATTATTACAATTTTTCATAAATTTACAGCGCGATTTGCATGAATTATCCCGAAAACCATTGACGGAATGTATTTTATTTCTTCACGAAACCAATCTTTAATTAATTTTGAGTGATTTTGGGAAGTTTCAAGTCGATGGCAACTGTTTTTATATTTTTTTTCGAGTCAACAAAATTATTACAATTTTTCATAAATTTACAGCGCGATTTGCATGAAATATCCCGAAAACTATTGACGGAATGTATTTTATTTCTTCACGAAACCAATCTTTAATTAATTTTGAGTGATTTTGGGAAGTTTTAAGTCGATTGCGATTGTTTTTATATTTTTTTCGAGTCGACAAAATTATTACAATTTTTCATAAATTTACAGCGCGATTTGCATGAAATATCCCGAAAACTATTGACGGAATGTATTTTATTTCTTCACGAAACCAATTTTTAATTAATTTTGAGTGATTTTGGGAAGTTTCAAGTCGATGGTAATTGTTTTTATATTTTTTTTCGAGTCAACGAAATTATTACAATTTTTCATAAATTTACAGCGCGATTTGCATGAATTATCCCGAAAACCATTGACGGAATGTATTTTATTTCTTCACGAAACCAATCTTTAATTAATTTTGAGTGATTTTGGGAAGTTTTAAGTCGATGGCAATTGTTTTTATATTTTTTTCGAGTCAACGAAATTATTACAATTTTTCATAAATTTACAGCGCGATTTGCATGAAATATCCCGAAAACTATTGACGGAATGTATTTTATTTCTTTACGAAACCAATCTCTAATTAATTTTGAGTGATTTTGGGAAGTTTTAAGTCGATGGCAATTGTTTTTATATTTTTTTTTCGAGTCGACAAAATTATTACAATTTTTCATAAATTTACAGCGCGATTTGCATGAAATATCCCGAAAACTATTGACGGAATGTATTTTATTTCTTCACGAAACCAATCTTTAATTAATTTTGAGTGATTTTGGGAAGTTTCAAGTCGATGGTAATTGTTTTTATATTTTTTTTCGAGTCGACAAAATTATTACAACTTTTCATAAATTTACATCGTGTTTACATAAAATATCGCAAAAGCTATTGACAGACTGTATTTTAATTTTTCACAAAACCAATCTTGAATTAATTTTGAGTGATTTTGAGAAGTTTTAAGTAGTTGGCAATTGTTTTTACATATTCTTTTCGAGTCGACAAAATGACTACTATGAAAAATCAGTTAGCCAACGTCCATTAAGATTTACTTTTTATAAATTCGATGTTAAATATTTGTCCTTTATATTTTTCTATATTTTCGACTGTCCGTTCTCTCTCTTATAATTTCTAAAATAAGTTAATTTAAAAATCAGCGCGCGGGTCATTTAAAATAAAAAGGTTTCGTGCGTCAGTGTATGACCCGCGGGTCATAGGTTCGCCACCATCGCGATAGAGTATTAGTCTATACTCTTTTGAGAACGATAAACGATTTTCGAAACACGTGTCGGGAAACTGAAAATAATAAAACTATGACAGAAAACTATACTTTTGGTATATCCCGTGGAAATGGGTCCGCCTGCTATCCGACTGAATCATCTATTTTTTTTTATATACATATATATCTCGACCTGCCAATTAATAACGAACCAGTTGGCACGTTGCACCGAAATAAATCCAAGAAACATCAAGCGGTTTGTCAATTTTTGATGTACCAAAATAAACGTGATCTCCCATTAAAATCGTCCATAAATCATATTCTTAAGTGGGAAATGTTTAATTTTGCAATACACATTTTATTTAAGAATGAACGAATTTATTTTAAACCGAAAAATATTATTCATCGGCTTGGCAGATTATAATAAAGTTTTATCATAAATTTCTAGCAAAAAATAATATACCGGGTGGGCGCAATAATTAGATGTTTTTAGGCTATCTCGGTAACCTTAAGAGTTCGAAAAACAATATTTTGATAATACTGTATTCTAATCTCTCGGATTGGATAATAGTAATTTTTTGTTACAAATAAATTTTGAAAAAACTTGATTATGTAGATTTTTGTGAACATTAAATATTGTTCCCCCATCAGAACACCTACAGACCTATGTCAGTTGCCTATACCTATCTGTATTACCACCTCTTGTTCCCCGGCCGTACCAGAAAAAACCCCGCGAACCGTCACTGGAGAAATGGTTAAATTGGCAAAGAAGTGCAGTTTTCGAAGCGAAGCCCTATTGAGGTGGAAAATAGAGAAAAAACAGGACGTGGAAATTCGATGGAAATTTACGGCCTAAATCATCGTCGGACATTAAACTTGCAAATGGGAATATAAGAGGCGACAGTTGCGAGCTAAATCAATAAAGTGAATCTGTAAGTATTTGTTTGTTCTGGCTCAAACGAGCGTTGCTAAACGCTTCTAAATATATAAAGCCCATACACTCGAATCTTCAGATGAATGAAGCGAATACATTTCCAGCTGTAACGGCTAAAAATACCGATGCGGGAGCCTAAGTGGCCATTAAATTTCCACACGTAACGACCGAATCCAATTAGGTGTCCATTGAATTTCCCTTTTTTTAATGACAGATTGACTAATTGCAAAAAAGAAAAAATAAGAAATATTAAGAATAAATGCTCCGGGCGGTGGATTTCACAAAGATTTATTTTTTAGGTTTTTCGTAAGCCGATATTATATTTTCGGTGTGCCATGATATCATAATGGCGGATATTTCATTTTGTTCTAAAAAGTGACAGTTGCTGTCACATTGCGATTTATAACCGGCCGTGTATTCGATACAGGGAAAATTTTGTCACTGTTATTGATTTATTTTGAAGTGCCAGATTAACCTTATTTACATGTAGGAAAATATCTGATAAATATGCAAGAGCCCGGAGTCGTATATAGTCGTGCAATTTGGATAATGCCTTGAAAAAAAATGTACCTCATGCCTACGCTCAAACAGCCTGGTCAGAATTTTCAGATGAGATACCCATCTCACTTCTGTGCGAAAGAGCAACCTAGAATGAAGACTCGTTATCTCGTTAGAGATTTGAGTTTGAAGATCTCGTTTTTTATAAAATTAGCCTCTTGCACAGCTTCATGTCACGAGGAAGATTTTTAGAAGTTTACACATGAGGCTACCTTCATGACATGACTCCGAAGTCCGGAGTACATAATCCATGGGTACATAATCCACAACAGTTAGATCAATCAATTGACGGTTTGCGGGGTTTTGTCTGGTACGGCCGAGGAACAAGAGGTGGCAATACAGATAGGTAGGGTCAGTTGCAGAGACGGCTGGCTGCATGACCGCACCTATTTGTATTACCACGGCCCTATAAAGAAAAAACACCGCGAGCCGTCACTGATGCTCACCTCGACGACCTTCGAGAAACCAGCCACCTGCAACGACGCTACAAACTAAAACGAAAGACCAATGGATCGATCGGCAAATTCAAGGCCTGATTATTATTGATCAAAGGTCTTTTCCAAAGAAGAGGAGGAGGTTATGATCAAACCTTCAATACAGTCGCAAGAACATCGACTATTCGAACGCTACTCAGTGTTGATCTAAATTATAAAACAAAAGTTTTCGCGATTTTTTTGATGCAAATTCATCAGTTACATTTGAGATATCTGATTTTTTACCGATCTCATTTTAAATAGAAATTATGACTAAATTAGCAAATCGCTGTTTTGCTATACACTCGGCGTCAAAAAAAAGCGCCACTCGAAAAATCGTGAAAAAACTCGTCGTAACTTGGTTCAATTTGGTCGAAAATCGATGAATCTTTCAGTTTGGGAAAGATTCAAGTTTTATCTTTAAGAATGTGTAGTTTATTTTGACCCCAAGTCCAACCCACCCCCCGTAACAACGCGAGGGAAAAAAATGTTTTTATGTAAAAAATTGTCCAACTTTGACAAACTGTACCGTGCGCAAAAAAAATCGGCGGGAAATTTCATCACAATAGCAGAAAATTTTTATCAATTTCCTTTAAATGCCTTAAAAATTCGCGTGGTTTCGATGATTTTGAGCAAAGTTATGAATTTTTGAAAAAAAAGACATTTTTCACTTTTTTGGCCCTAACTTGAGTAATTTTGCACCAAAATCGATGAACTTTTGCAGTCTGAACAGTTTCAAATTTTCTCTTCAACATCATGTGTATTGTTTTGTTGCTAAAACGATTCCACCCTCTGCCACCCCCTAAAGGAAAAAAAAATGTTTTTGAAGTTTAAATGTACAAATTTGGTTTCTTGTACCGCGATAAAAAAAATCGTGGTCTCAATCGATCAGCATGGCAATAAAGTTCAATCAATTTCCTCCAAAATTCAAGTCGATGCGATGATTTGGCGCCAAGTTATGCAGTTTTGAAAAAAAAAATACATTTTGCGCCTTTTTGGCGCACGAAACTGGATGGAATTTTGCGATCTAAGAAGTTTTCGACTTTCGTGACCCCCTGAAACTCCCCTACAAAAAGTGTTTTGGATTGACAAAAAATGTTAAATTTTTACAAAATTCCATTTCGGTCATAACTCGGTCAATTTTGCTCAGAAGCAAATTTTGGGTGAACTCGCCCCTTGAAGCATCCAGAATCAAAGGAGCTTTGCAAAGATATATCACCCGACCCACTTTCCCTATTTAAAATCGGGGGTGGAGTAAGGGGTGGCTAGGGCTTTAAGGTTATGAAGGTGCAAATGTCATAAAAAGTTGTCCCCCTCGAAACAAAAATCGACGTGTCCCGGCGATTTTTCCAAAAATGCCGCGTAACTCGACAAAGTCGCTTGTTACCGCTGAGATAGACCACTCTGTATATTTGGATTCCGCGGCTGGAAAAAAAATATTAAACTATCTTTGATCATCATAATTTATGTCCTTACGTATGAATTTTTTTTTTAGCGAATATCATTATTGCAGTAGCAAATGCAAGCTTTAAATATCAATGATTTTTTTACAATCCCGAAGTAGTCAATACACACATCTTTTTACACCAGAGGATAGAATTTAACATTTTGTACATTTACGAAATACGCTATCAAGATTAAAATATGGATCATTTTCGAGGGATCATTTTCGAGGGACGAGTTCACCCCCTCAACATGTTTTTTAGCCGAAAAAAATACATATCGAATATTTTGGCCCCCTCTATAAATCCACAAAATTTCATTTAAATCAGAGAGGAATACTTGGGTTAGTTCCCTTGTATGTCTTGGCTAATTAAATGATTTAAAATTTCTAATGGTTTTAATTGGGAATGATTAGAGAATAACAATTATTTTAGGAGTTCCATTCGATCTAACTCTCTTGTCAACTTTCCATTTTAGGTTACCTAAATCCATAGAACATTTTCTTAGATATTCGGACTTTGCAGAATGAAATACTTTTTTTTTAAACAAGGAGCAGCAATTTTTTAACAGTTCAGAACGTTCGGATAACGAATTAATAGCGATGTCCAAAATTTCAAAATAAAAGTCAATTCTAAATGTTTCTCTAGGATCGCTTTTACTCTTATATTTTTTCTTATACGAACTTCAGATGCTTTGCGGCACTTTTCCGCCTCTCTTGCAAAATCATTACCCGGCCAGAAATCGGATGCACTTTAGGCAGGGGTCCAGGCGACCGGCTGCTATTTCGGCGACTAAATTTTACAGATTTCGGACGCCGCGGACCCTCTATTGGTGGTCCGCGGGCTTCGCAGGTTTCGCCGCCCCCCTAACCGCCGCCCGCGTGCTATGCACGCTCTAGCCCCCCGGTAGGATCGGCCCTACTCGTAATGTGACATCTACCGTCACTTTTTAGAACAAAATTACATATCGGCCATTATGATTTCATGGCAAACCCTTATTTAAAATAATACACCGTCAGTTGTAAATCGCAATGCGACATCTACCGTCATTTTTTAGAACAAAATTACATATCGGCCATTATGATTTCATGGCAAACCCTTATTTAAAATAATACACCGTCAGTTGTAAATCGCAATGCGACATCTACCGTCATTTTTTAGAACAAAATTACATATCGGCCATTATGATTTCATGGCCAACCTTTACTTTAATTCAAAATAATTGTAAAGTTTTTTACAAATATCTCGGTAAATACTCTGCAGAAACCATTGAATAAGATACCAAATGATTCAGCTAAAAAAGCTTTAAAAATAATGTAAGAAGCCGATGCTGTCAAATAATTAGGGGAGCCAATATTATTACATTTTTAATTTTACATGTAAATCCCTATGGCCCGCTTTGCGCGAAGGTGTATAAAAAAATTCCCAATGGGTCTTAAAATCGGAGAAAAAGTTAGTTATTACATAATTGGAAATGACTACTACTGTTACAAAGAAAAGAAAGAAAGAAAGAAAGAGCTATGACTTTTACCACTAAAATATATAGCCGGTGTTTGATTATTTCTGTAGTACTTCCAAGCGAGTGACCGAAAATTCAAAACGCCGCCGACGTATAAAACCCGTATCTCCCTCTTCCTAGCAGTAGTAGTAGTGGTAGTAATTGCCAATTATGTAATCTGTTATTTTATTTTATTATGTGTACAGAGTGGTAATCTAAACACTTCATCTTCTTTAAATGCTGGGTGTGTTTGATCGTTTTGTGTGTGACGTCCTTAATGTGTTTTCGTAATTGGATACCTCTGGAGAATGGCTCCTTCTCCCGAATTGTAATTTATTATCCCCGTTAAGCTAATTAAGTTCAACTTAGCACTGATTAAATCCGTATCGATTGGATTTTAAGCCGCCGCCGTAATTTATGGTAACCATCGACGCATGGCTTATTTTGTTGATACTGGCATACTCAGACTACGGGTTTGTTTGTGTGTTATTATAGGGTGTCCCACGAAAAAGTTGCATTTTAAAATTGCTATAAAAAAAAGCCGAGTGGATATTTTTCGATAATTTTTTTTTTTTTATTGGTGTTGATGGATTGTCACTCACACTTTCGGCAACAGTGGACGAGTTGCTTTGTCCACTTTCACGCACACGCTTCACAAATTTATCCACAAACTGCCAGGAAGGCGCTTTATTTTTCCCGAATTTTGTGCCCATTTTTCTTGCAGTTTCGGTTGAAGACTCACCATTTTGGAAGTAAGTTTTCGATATTTCCCAATTTTCTTCGAGCGTAAACTTAACCATTTCGCAAACCGCAAACCTTTTACTAAATATTTGACACATTGCCAAAATCATTCGAGCTGTCAAAGCCGAAATAATCGATAGTTCAAAAAGCAACCCGATACAACATTCAGATAATAGATTCTGCCACTTTGGCGTTTCTAAATCCAATTTTAAATTTAATACAAACGAAAAGTAGACTGAATTGATTTAATTTATTTGATGCATCTTCAACGTGAGAAAGTTTTTAAGTTTAATTAGTATTTTCGAGTTTGATACTAAAATTTGATTATTTACGTGAAAACCAAATCATGGCCATCTACAATACAATACGAAGAGTATCGTATTTTTTTCATTGCAAAGAATACTTTATTCACAAAAATGTCAATAAACAGTTAAACCGCCCTCGCTCAGACGAAGAGGAAGCAAAATCGTGTAGATCTCCCTGGACAATTTCTTATTTCATATTTACATCGTGTATTTCCCAAACGCAATTTCCCGTTTAGGGGCGGCGAAATTGAAAACGTAATTTCCTCCCGCTCGTCCCCCGCCTTTTTTTTGTGTAATTACCTTCAGCCGCCCTTATTATGAAATTACTTTAAAGAGACACGAACGCCGTACCATAATCCATACCGGATGTTAAAACCGATCTGACAAAACGTAAACAGAATGAATATACGTGTTGGCCGTGTGTACACATCATGGATGATATGTTGAAAGTTTGGTTTACTTCAGTGCCACCCATAACTTCAGATTTTGATGATTTTCTCTTTACAAGTTGTCATGACCAAATTATAAAGCCACGAAAAATATTGTTAGCCTTAGTTTTTCAAGATATCCAAGTTGTAAGTTTATGGGAAAAGGGTGTTTTGCCGTTCTTGCGGATCCGTGGCAGTCTTGCAGTTAGTAAGAAAAAAAAATAACTAAGTAAGTTAAGAATATTTTACCTTTTATTCTGTGAAATATGCAGATACTGTAAAAATGAGTTTTGTATTGCTTTAAGTAAAAAAAAAATAATCCAATTATATTTCAGATTGTATAAGGGTTCCCTGTTCCTAATCTCAATAGTTTTCTTGTATTCGGCGATTATCATATCAAGAATAATTATTATAATCTGAAAGACAATTGGATTCTACTTGAGAATACGTTACTAAATACAGGGTGTGCCATTTGAAAAAACGCAGTTATTCAACTTTATAAGTTGGGTTTTTCTACCGCATTTTTTTAATATTTTGTATGAAATCATGGTTGGCTCTATAGTTAGAACCTTCAAGCAAATAATTGAAATGATTTTAATCGTTCAACGTCAATCACTGGGGCAAAAATAAAATTTCACCCGGACCATGCATTTCAACAAATCTTCAAATATTTCGAAAACGGCAAACAATAGGTATAGGGAGTATTGAAGTAACTCACCTTTATTCGCTCCATATAATTCAAAAATGACAAAAAATACAGGGTGTTCCATTTAAAAAAAACATAAGTTTGGTCTGTAACTTTGTTATGAGATACCCTGTATAAATTTAAATATTTTTAGGGCGTGCAGCTCACTATTATACACAACTTTTGTATAAAACATTTTGCGAAATTTTAAAAAATAAGCACGTGATTGACCGTTCCCAGAGCTCTGAAACACCCTGTATGTGCTTTCAAAATTTTGAGGTAACAAAATATGATTTTTTCAAAATTAGATAGAAAGGTAAAGCAGTGGAGTTACCAAGCCAACTTTTTTTTAAGATGGCGCTAAAACTGTGATCTAACAGAATGTGAAATAAATTTTAAAAAAAGTACATGACGTAAATTATAAGTTCCCGGCGCATCCACCATAAGTATAAATAAGCTCATTTTCGTTGTATGTGAAGAGATGGGTGCGACTTTTAGGGGTTAATAATAATTTTCCAATCTTACAGACGAGATCGCGGTAAAACCATTAAAACAATTACCAACGTTATTGTTGATGAAAATTATTTGTGAGACAAGCAAAATTTCATTTTACGTGAATCGTTCTCACATCGACTGGAAATGCCGAAAAACGATTCACAAGTTTCTTAAACTGCTGATTCGTGAACTATAACTCTAAAATCAACATATTATCTACGATGTATTAGATTTTATTTCTTGTAATTTCGCAGCCGAGGCAACAGGTACAAATCTAACACCCCCGTAGTAGAAACTTACCAATCCACCCCTTTTGTAAACGTCGTTTTAATTACTTAAAAATAAATAAAAAAACCGGCATCCATTAGATTTTGTGATTAGTTACTTAGTTTTAATTATTAAACTTAGCACACACTAGATTCATTCTGTTTGCCTTTCTTTTCTGGAATGCCCCATATATTGCATGAGTCCGAGTCGGTGTTTGCGTGAATTTACGCGCCTGTGGGACTAATTTTTGGTTTGATTTCTTTTAGCGAGACAAATATTTTGCTATGAATGCGACAGTTGGACGGACATCCGATGTAAGGATCCATTCAACTACACCCTCCTTCCGAAGGACCAGCCGCCTCTGACCACGTGCAACGGGTGCTGCGTGAAGATGGTCAGGCATGCCAGGACACGTAAGTTGATTTGAGGCCCAGACACCGCGCTGCCAGAAATCCTCACTTATAATTTGGTGTTTTGTGTTTATTTTGGCCCGGACACAGAGTCAACGAAATAATGACTCGTATTTGTAGGCTCGGCCAAGAATTGAAAGCTTTGAAGCTTTATTTATTTATATGCGAAGTACCAATTAGTTAAATTTCTGTCATAATAAATTATAATAATAAAAAAAGTACATACAAAAACAAATAAAAATCAAAAATAGTTTTTCCGGATTCAAAATCGTTTTTTGCAAAATTTGAATTTTTGACTAGATTTTCCAAATTTTAGTACCTTACTTTTAGATTTTTAATAATAATAATAAATAACAAAAGTATGAAGATGATGGTTGCGACCGTCACTATGTGGTAGTCCATTGTCAGGTAACTTTGAATTAAACAACTTTCGACGTATTTTTACCACTATTTATGTATGTTTATTATAGTGGTAAAAAAACGTCGAAAGTTGTTTAATTCAAACTTACCTCCAAATAACAAAAGTATTAATAAAAATCGAAAATAAAAAATATTTAATTTTTGGCTATAACTTGAAAACAACCAGAGATTTCCTATAATAACATCCGATTTGAGACACCCCGTACATTCCGAAAACAAACCCACCAGCCGGATTACGTCTCATGATGGCTCTGGTTTTTCTTTACCGAAAGAAATATGAATTGGGAAAGGGGCGATAAAACATGTCTGGTGGGGAGGCTGAAAAATGGGAAAATATTTATCGCCGGCTCCGGCTGGAGTAATTCCGGTGGTGTCGGGGAGTTTGGCCCGATTCGGGTCCGAGACCCGATTCTGCGAAAAGTACTAACAACTTTCGGAAACTAGATAATTCATAACACGGAAAGTTAAAACAAAAAAAAAACAGTGCTGGAAATGCCCGAGCGTCTGGGTGCGTTTACTATTTTACGAAACCTAAAGTTCATAATAATACATTTCATTTGTAAACCCAGCGGTACATAAGTAAAAATCTTCTTCGCTAGATTTCGAGATAATCGCCCAAAAACAAAGATAATTGCAATTCTGAGATTATGAATAAATTTGCAGAATATTAAAAAAAAAATGGTGATTTGGCCATCATGTTACTTTCTCCGACTTTATATTTACGTTTTCATGGGTTTATTTTCCATTTAAATCATATTTTAAATGTACATTGAGAGGATGAAACTGACGTTTAAAACGTCAAAATTATGAAAGATGGAAAAATTATGCTTCAAATTATAAAAAACTCAGTTTACTCAAAAACTAAAGGGATTTCGAAAAAAACTTATTTTTTATACGTTATTCATTTTAGCATTTTCTACAATTATCATTCATATAAATTTGCTGTAACTATTGTCGTTTTATAATTATAAAATTATATATTACTTTATATCATTTTCTCTCTTATATTCGTTGTTATGTCATATTATTTATTTTTAAATTTTACATAATGTATTATCACATATACACAATTTTAATATGTTTGTTGTGTCATATATAAATCTATTTTTACCATGTTAACTTATTTATTCTTTTAAATTTTACATACTGTATTTTCACATATATACACAATTTTAATATGTTTGTTATGTCATTTATAAACCAATTTTTAACATGTTAATTCATTTAATTTATTTATTGCCTTATTTTAAGTGTGATAACCACTATAAAAAAAAACTTTTAATTACACGTTATTTCTGCAAATTTAACTACACTCGTAATAGTTACGATATACTTAAACATTTGTTTTTTTTTACCTTACACAATGTTAGTAATAGTTTACATAGATTATTATATTTTATTAACCCCATTTCTTATTTTTAATTTTAATTATCTTAACTGTCTGTTTATAGTTAAGTTATATTATACAATTATTTCCGACGTGTGTAAACTATGTTATTAGCACAAATAAATATTATTATTATTATTATTATTATTATAAACCAAAAATTAAAAAAAAAAAAATCTCGAATAAAAATTATTTTATGAAAAATATTTTCAAGCAAAAGATGTTCATTTCTTTGTTGTCTTCAAAGTTTCTTTAAATGTTTTTGTGATATTTTTTATATTTAAGAAAATATTGGCAAAAAAAATACAGTCAAGGTAAACGCCCACTTTCGGTGAACGAAATTTTACCAAAAGTTTCTCAGTTCTTCGGATTATCAAATAAGACTTATGTTCAAAGTTTCAAATCAATTGCTCTATTAGTTTTTGAGATACAGCGCGCACAGACACACACATACACACACAAACACAAACACAAAATTTTATTTTACAGAAATTGTTGAAATGGCATCTAGGGACCCCAAAACGGATATTTCTGTAAAAAAAATTTTTGAAAAAAAAATCACGATCATACTTTTTCGTATTTCGTAACGGAGAAAGTAAAAAAAAATCAAATTGGAGAAAGTTACATCATGATGGCTGCATAAACATTTTTTAAATATTTACCAGTTCTAAAAACAATTTTTATAAAAGTTGTCATCCAACGATGATGTTCAATATATTTTAGCTATCGTTGCCGTGGTAATAAACTATTTTTTTTTTCAAATAGCAACCCATCCCGATTTTTACTTTCTGGATAGTGCATTTTTTTTTCTCTAGACAGTACTATCGGTTTTCTGAAAAAGTCTATCATTTTTTTTATGAGATAAAACTATACAAAAGTTAAAAACAATTAGATATTCTTTTGAAGTCGGCTTAGTTTTTGAAAATCCACCGATCTCAAAAAGATATGATGCAATTTTACGTGAAACGAGTAATTATTGTTATGTAAACAAAGGTAACTGGTAGATTGTCAATATGGCCGGTATATTAAAAAAAATACAATTTTTTTTTTCAAATTAGAAACAACCTCACTTGTTGCAGAAAGCATTAAATAAATTCAATAAAACGAAATGTTGTTGTAATTTTGCTTGCAGAGTAGCGAACAGGTTGAATATTCATATATTCAGGCTACATTTCGTTTTATTTAATTTAATTTTTTTTTTCGTTTTCGTGCTGCGGAATAATTAACTGAACACAAGCTCATTTTTTCTATTTAGTGTAACTCCAATGAAGCAGTTTATTGATTATTCATATATTTTTTAAAACGATAATTATCATTTAAAATTGTTAAAATTCGGAATTTATTGTTTTTAGGGATAGTAATATGAAAGATCTTAATTCTACAGAAATAAAAGCTTTAGATTCTGAATGTTTGAAATTTTCGACCGGTTTCGCGATATTATGGCATTTTCAGGAAAATTTGAAAATCATATTTTTTTTTAATTCTCATTGTATTCAAGCGAGTACAACACACATCAGGGGCCTTAGTAACAATTGGTGGCGGTGTTATTTAAGTTAGAGAATGTTTCTGTATTCATGGTAGAACATAATATTCAGCAGTGATTGTATTCGGTTTCATCAAATTTAGTACAAAAAAATATCTAAGATATTGAAATTCTTTTGAAAAAAATTGTATCATAGGATATAATGGGTTAAAAATCCGTTAACAAGGTGAAAATACTCAAAATTCTCAACTTTGTGCATTGTTAATGCATTTTTAAGAAATTTTAAAATAAATGCATTTCAAAATGTTCTTGAAAATGCCCTATTAGTCAAAGTTCTCGCTATATCATATCGCCTTATAATAAAATTTATTTTAAAATCTTTTTAAAAATGCCTTAATAATCCGAAACAGTCTTGAATTTTGACTAATATCGATTTGTTGATGCATTTTGAAGAGAATTTTGAAATAAATGTATTTTAAAATTCCCTTAAAAATGCCTCAACAAGTCGATATTAGTCAAAATTCTCGACTATATCCCGTTCCCTCTATTTTTAAGAGAATTAAAAAATACATTTATTTCAAAATGCATCAACAAATCGATTAGTCAAAATTCTCAACTGTTTCGGCTTGTTAAGTGATTTTTAAGAGGATTTTGAAATAAATTTATTTCAAAATTCTTTTAAAAATGCTTAGACAAGGCGATACTAGCCAGAGTTCTCGATTATATTGTCTTGTTCAAATAAATTTATTTTAAAATTCTCTTAAAATGCCTTGAAAATTTAAAAATTTTAAATTCTCTTAAAAATGGAGGGAAAGAGATGTAGTCGAGAATTTTGACTAAGATATCCTTGATCTTAGTCAAAAATCACCATTTTTAAGAGAATTTAAAATTTTTAAATTCTCTTTAAAATGCTTCAACAAATCGATATTATTCAAAATTCAAGACTGTTTCGGATTATTAAGGCATTTTTAGGAAGATTTTAAAATACATTTATTTCAAAATTCTCTTAGAAATGACTCAACAAAGCGACATTACTCAAAATTTTCTACTATATCGGCGTTTTAAGGCATTTTTAAGAAAATCTTAAGATAAATCTATTTCAAAATTATCTTCAAAGTGTCTTAACAAAGCGATATTACTCAAAATTCTTGACTATTTCGGCTTGTTAATGCATTTTTAAGAAGAATTTAAAATAAATGTATTTCAAAATTCTCTTCAAAATGCCTAACAAGGCAATATTAGTCAAAAATCTCGATTTTATTTCCTTCCCTCCATTTTTAAGAGAATTTAAAAATAAATTTATTTTAAAGTTCTCTTCAAAATGCCTTAACAAAGCGATATAACTCAAAATTTTCTACTATATCGGCGTTTTAAGGCATTTTTAAGAAAATCTTAAAATAAATTTATTTCAAAATTCTCTTCAAAATGCCTAACAAGGCAATATTAGTAAAAAAAATTCGACTATATCTCCTTCTTTCCATTTTTAAGATAATTTAAAAACAAATTTATTTTAAAGTTCTCTTCAAAATGCCTTAACAAAGCGATATAACTCAAAATTTTCTACTATATCAGCTTTTTAAGGCATTTTTAAGAAAATCTTAAAATAAATTTATTTCAAAATTCTCTTCAAAATGCCTAACAAGGCAATATTAGTAAAAAAAATTCGACTATATCTCCTTCTTTCCATTTTTAAGATAATTTAAAAACAAATTTATTTTAAAGTTCTCTTCAAAATGCCTTAACAAAGCGATATAACTCAAAATTTTCTACTATATCGGCGTTTTAAGGCATTTTTAAGAAAATCTTAAAATAAATTGATTTCAAAATTCTCTTCAAAATGCCCAACAAGGCAATATTAGTCAAAAATCACGACTATATCTCCTTCCCTCCAGTTTTAAGAGAATTTAAAAATAAATTTATTTCAAAATTCTTTTCAAATTGCCTTAACAAAGCGACATTTGTCAAAATTCTCGACTATTTCGGATTGAAAATTTTAAAACAAATTTATTTCAATTTTTTTTCAATGCCCTAATAATACGAAAGAATGTTAAACATTCAGAAACTAAAGCTTACGAAACCTAAAGGGGTTTGCACGAATTAATCAATAGCGTCACGTGACGGAAGACAGTTATTTTTGTAATTCCTTTGAGAATGGTCGTCATCCGACCGAAACACGTGTCGGGAAACTGAATATAATAATACGAAACCAAACGAGTGTTTTAATTTAAAATTACATAATAGATAAGATCAGCAAGAAAATAAAAAAATTACTTAACTTAATTCTATAAATAAATACCAAATAATGGACATTACACATGGACATATTAAAATTAGTTGAATAAATAAAATTGAAGACAAAGAAACATACATATTAAAATAATTGTAAATATAAAATAAATAAGGAACATTGCATATTAAAATTTTATAAATAAAATTGAAGACAGATGTACACATTAAAATAATTTAAAATATAAAATTAATATAATTAAATAAAAAGTTAAACTATATAAAAAAAAATGTAAAGGACATTACAGACACATTACAGGGTTGTGATAAAGTATGGAACCAAGTAAATATTTTTAAAACAAAAAGAGCTAAATGTATGAAACTTTACAGGCAAGTATAATGACACATAACGCAATTGATGCCATATTTTTTGTTACTACTGTACTTCCGGTTTCGCCGGAAATACCCTCAACTTTTTTAGTTTAAATGGGACACCCTGTATATTTTTACATTTTCAAATAGACACCTTTTCAACAATCACAATGATATAGGGTTTGGACTTGTGTTTTTTAAATAATAAATAAAATAATAAAAAATGAAATTTGTGAATTTCATAACAATTTTGTTCAACCCTTGAAAATTTTGATTTACTAATATTAGAATTGCTCTCGGGGAATGTTGTATTAAAAATATTGCATGCATCTTGTGGTGATCTCTATCAATCTCCAAAACTAACCATCATTAACAAAGTATTTTTTTCACGTTTCAAAAATGAACAGTAATGTTAATATTTCACATGGATACTATCTGTCAGTTACAGAAAACGTAAAAAACACGAAATTGTTTTATCAGAAAACAGTGTAAAAAGCCAACTCGATGTAGAATTATTTTATTAAAAAACTACAAGTCACACACCCACCGAACCACATACATCATTGCAATTGTGGGAAAAGTATCTATTCGAAAATGTAAAAATATACATGGTGTCCCATTTAAATTTAAAAAGTTGATGGTATTTCCGGTGAAATCGGAAGTACAGTAGTAACAAAAATTATGGCATCAGATGCGTTATGTGTCATTATACTTGCCCGCAAAGTTTCATAAATTTAGCTCTTTTTGTTTTAAAGATATTTACTTGGTTCCATACTTTATCCCAACCCTGTATAACGGTATAGAATTTTACTTCAAAATCTATAAATTTACCACACAAAAGGAACGCCTTGAACATCCAACAGTTAACCATTATATATTTTAAATCTAATGGAAAGCGATTATATTCATAACCCAATAATTTAATTCTTGTTATGTAGGAAGCTTCTACTTCGTTATTCGTTTTATTCCACAATAATTTAACTATTAAACATGTCTTTGCGACAAATCTTGAGAAATACTTGGGTTACCGAAAGGGCCCGGCTTTCATGCGAAATCTCTGACCCAAATGGCTCCCAAGACGGATTGAATAAATAATAAAGGAATCCCGTAGAAGGGGTAAAATTCTGGACCGCGTCCAAATAGGACTATTGACGTTGGTGGATGTCGGACGATGAGGGTTGGGTAAACTTGTTGAAGATAAATTAAAATATGTTTTGTGTGTGTGTCTGTGCGCGCTGTATCTCAAAAACTAATAGACCAATTGATATGAAACTTTGAACATCCGTCTTATTTGATAATCCGAAGAACTGAAAAGCTTTTGGTAAAATTTCGTACACCGGAAGTGGGTGTTTACCTTAACTGTTTTTTGTTTTTTGCCAATATTTCCTTAAATATGAAAAATATCACAAAAATATTTATACAAATATTGAAGACAACAAAGAAATGAACATCTTTGGTTTGAAAATATTTTTCATAAAATCATCGTTATTCGAGAAAAAAATTTATTAATTTTTTTTTAATTTCTGGTATATAATTATAAAACACTAATAGTTACAGCAAATTTATGTTAACAATAAATGTAGAGAATGCCAAAATGAACAATTTATGAGGAATAAGCTTTTGTCGAAATCCCTTTAGTTTTTGAGTAAACCGAGTTTTTGAATTTGAAGTATAATTTTTCCATCTTTCATAATTTTGACGTTTTAAACGTCAGTTTCATCCGCTCGATGTACATTTAAAATATGATTTAAATAGAAAATAAACCCATGAAAACGTAAACATAAAGTCGGAGAAAGTAACATGATGGCCACATCACCATTTTTTTAAATTACATAACTGCCGAACGCGTTGTTAGATTTTGATTATTTAAACTTGAAAATGTAGCAAATTTAACACATTTAAAAAAATTATTAGAAATTTTTTATCTTAAATCAATTGCCAAAATCGCAAATTATTAAATCAAAACAAAAAATCGTATTTAAAAAAAATCATATAACTGTTGGACGCGTTGTTGGATTTTAAAAATGTAGCGAATTTAACGCTTTTTGAAAAATCATTGGAAAATTTCTACCTTAAATCAACGTATTTGGCAAAATCTCAATTTTTTTAATAAAAACAAAAAATCGTATTTTTTATAAATTGCGTAACTGTCGAACGCGTCATTAGATTTTGATGATTTAAACTTGAACATGTAGCGAATTTAACACTTCTTGAAAAATTATTGAAAAATTTCCATGTTAAATCAACGCAAATTGCCAAAAACGCAATTTTTTAAGTAAAAAAAAAAATGTAATTAGGTAACTGCTAAACGCATTGTGAGATTTTGATTATTGAAACGTGAATATGTAGCGAAATTAACACATTTAAAAAAATCATTGGAAAATGTTCATCTTAAATCAATGTAAATTGTCAAAAATCAAAACTAAAACATCGTATTTTTTTAAATCATATAACTGTTGAACGCGTTGTTGGATTTTAATTTTTTAAATTTGAAATTATAGCGAATTTATAACTTTTTGAAAAGTTATTGGAAAATTTCCCCTTTAAATCAAAATCGTAAATTTTTAAATAAAAACAAGAAATCGTATTTTTAAAAAATTATATAACTGTTGTACGCGTTGTTAGATTTTAATGATTTACTCGTGAAAATGTAGCGAATTTAATACGTTTTGAAAAATCATTGTAAAATTTCCATCTTAAATCAACGCAAATTGCCAAAAATTCAAATTGTCAAAAAACGCAAATTCTCAAGTCAAAACAATTATTTTTTTTTAATTACGTAACTGCTGAACGCGTTCTTAGATTTGATGATTTAAACGTGAACATGTAGCGAATTTAACACATTTTTAAAAATCATTGGAAAATTTCCACCTTAAATCAACGCAAATTGCCAAAATCTCATTTTTTTTTAAATCAAAACAAAAAATCGTATTTTTTTACAAATAAATAAAGTAATAAAATTAAATAAATAATTAAATAAAGGAACTTCGTAAGCGTTCAAATCGGTAATTGGGTGGACTATTTTCATGAAATTTTTCATCAACTTGTTCGTCAGTGTAAAAAAAGTGTTTAAAAAATCGATTAAAAAACTTTTGGAATTTTTTTTAGGGTTTAAATGACCTTGGAAAAAAGAATCAAATATGTAATCGTATGGACTATTTTCATGATTTTTTTCAAAATTTTTCATCCACTCGTTCGTCAATAAAAAAATAATGTTTGAAAAATCGATTTCAAAAACCTTTGGAATAAAAATGACCTTGAAAAAGATTGACCAAATGTGTAATTTGGTAGACTATTTTCATGATTTTTTTCAGAATTTTTCATCAACTTGTTCGTCAGTAAAAAAATAATTTAAAAAAAATCGATTTACAAACTTTTGAAATTTTTCCAGTAACTTAATGACCTTGAATGACTTTGGGAAAAATTGGTCAAATAGGTAATTAGGTGGACTATTTTAATGATTTTTTCAGAATTTTTCATCCACTCGTTCGTCAGTATAAAAATAATAATTAAAAAATCGATTTAAAAAGTTATGTTTACAATCTTTTGAATTTTTTTCAGTGTAGAAATAACCTTGAATGACCTTGGAAAAAATTGGTCAAATGGTTAATTGGGTGGACTATTTTCATGAATTTTTTTCAGAATTTTTCATCCACTCGTTCGTCAGTATAAAAATAATAATTAAAAAATCGATTTAAAAAGTTATGTTTACAATCTTTTGAATTTTTTTCAGTGTAGAAATAACCTTGAATGACCTTGGAAAAAATTGGTCAAATGGTTAATTGGGTGGACTATTTTCATGAATTTTTTTCGAATTTTTCATCCACTCGTTCGTCAGTATAAAAATAATAATTAAAAAATCGATTTAAAAAGTTATGTTTAAAATCTTTTGAAATTTTTTCAGTGTAGAAATAACCTTGAATGACCTTGGAAAAAATTGGTCAAATGGTTAATTGGGTGGACTATTTTCATGAATTTTTTTCGAATTTTTCATCCACTCGTTCGTCAGTATAAAAATAATAATTAAAAAATCGATTTAAAAAGTTATGTTTAAAATCTTTTGAAATTTTTTCAGTGTAGAAATAACCTTAAATGACCTTGGAAAAAATTGGTCAAATCGTTAATTGGGTGGATTATTTTTCATACATTTTTTCAGAATTTTTCATCCACTCCTTCGTCAGTAAAAAAATAATGTTTATAAAACTTTTGGATTTTATTTTCATTATGGTCGGTCTATATGACCTTGAATTACTTTGGAAAAAAACTGGCCAAATTGAGCAATTCATATGAGACTTTGAACATAAGTTTTATTTGATAATCTGAAGAACTGAAAAGCTTTCGGTAAAATAGGCTTTTTGTTTTCTTCCAATATTTTTTTAAATATGAAAAATATCACAAAAACATTCAAACAAATATTGAACACAACAAAAAAATGAACAAGTCTTGTTTGAAAATATTTTTCGTAAAATCATTGCTATTCGAGAAATTTGTTTTTTTCATTTTTGGTTTATAATTATGAAACGATAACAGTTACAGCAAATGTATGTTAATAATAATTGTAGAGCATACCAAAATGAACAACTTATTAAGAATAAGTTTTTTTCGAAATCTCTGTGGTTTTTGAGTAAACTGACCATTTTCATCTTTAATAATTTTGACGTTTTAAACGTCAGTTTCATCCGCTCGATGTACATTTAAAATATGATTTAAATTTAAAATAAATCATGAAAGCGTAAATATAAATGATACCATCATGTCGGAGAAAGTAACATGATGGCCACATCACCATTTTTTAATTTTTTAAGTATGTATTCTATATAAGTTAGTCAACGGGCAAATTAATTGCAGTGAGTTACTTGCATGTTTGAATTTTGTTATTCCCTTCAAAACAAGAAGTGGCAATGTTTTCCGCGAAATTTTTTATAAGTCTAATTTTGCAAGAAATTCGGCAATTTGTAGAATACTCCGGCTGTGTAATCGTGTCTCTTCGTCTCCTCATTTTATGTTATATTGCGCATCGTATATTAAATTTAAATGTCACCTCAAGTTTATTGACTTATGTGCTCTTACCAATATATAGCGGTTTTAGTTACTAGTAATGAGATTTAGTTTATTTATTAAGTTTCTGTAATCGTAATTGTTAATATTATCTTAAAGTTTTTATATTTCACATTGATGCTTTTATTTATTTCGTTGTTTATTAATTTATATTTATCTGTTTGTTATTTTATACTTTATTGTAAAAAGGTTGAATCCGTAAATAAAGTTATTATTATTATTATTATATTTCCGGTAGCGGAAACCACCACACCACTCCGTATCTAACGGCACAAATACACATCTAGGTACATATGGTTACATACGACGATAAAAGTAAAACGTACGCAACCACATGTACGCGATCAAAGTAAAACGCTTCGATGTACTTATGGTTGCATACGATAATAATCATTTGAAACGCTATAAATTATTACTCAAAAAATTTAAGATGCATTAAATATATTGAATGAACACGACAATGAATTTATATTAATTAATTGGTGCTTCGTATTAAAATTTATTTTGCATTGTAAATTACAACCTGACTTTACATTTTTCAGCGTACGAAGTAGTTCGAAGGACTTGCACCTCACAGTTACAAATAAACTTGTTTATGGTAGATCATGTGTGCATGATGGAAAGTAGCGGCACTGGTCACATGTGCTTCTGTGAGGAGGACATGTGTAATAGATCACCCGACTTATCGCCGTCAATCCTGATTCCGATTCTACCCCTCCTTGCTTCTGTGCTGCGAGCGTGCATGATTAGGTAGACCAGTTTCGAACACACAGTAGTTCAAACAAGTAGTAGATGAACGTGTACATTTTTTGCTCAAGATGCTTTAATTTACGCCCCCGACACCCCCCCCAACACCACGATCCATCCTCTCTTTGAAACTCACCACTTTTTGATCCGCTTATTATTAAAACTCCCCTCGAGACACCAGAGAGAGAGACGGAGAGAGTTTTTGGCTTTTTTATGAGAGATGATAATATTGGGAGAAGTTTGTAGAAGCCGAGCCGCCTTTTTATAATATTATGATAATAATGCTGGAACGCTGAATTTTTAGGCATTGATAATAACATAAACATATTGATTGGAAATTAAAGCATTTTCTGAGCTCGCTGAATTAAGTAAGTCCATCACTCGATTCATCATCTACATTCCTATAAGATAAATACATTTTTAGACATTCCTCTAACGCTTGTCGGATGAAGAAGAAGATGAAAAAAAATTATCGTGACGGTTAGATCACATCCAATAATTCCCCCCACTTTCCCGTGACTAACACGTGTGTATTTAATAATTATAAAATTCTAAGGTCGGTACTGGGGTTTGTGTGAATACATTTAACTTTGGATAATTGAAGGTTACTCCTTCGTTTTCATCGATTATCTCACGAAACTCTACTTCTTAATATTCAGAAAATGTACTAACCTAAAGCAACTCTGCTCTCACATGAAGAATGCATTCCAAAACTTTGATAGTAATATGGATTGAAAAAAGGCAAACTTTTCTTTTATCTATTCAGTGAGTGTATTTGCACATAACCTATAAATTAGTGTCAAATTACGAAACACCGACGAACATTTAAATTAAAAAAAAAAATAAACACACATTGGCTATTCGACAAGTATTAGCCAGTCGCGTGCGTGTGATTAAAAATTGATATTTTTATAATAATAACAAATAATCCCGATTTTCGAAGAAATATTCCACATTCCTCCCGCCCGTTTACCCCCCCCCCTCCCCTTAGATAATAAATAAACACAAAAAATCGAATTCTTTAGGTAGGCATTTGAGCATCTCCTCACACCTTTCTCAAATTCCCTAAGCTTTAACTATATATATAAAAAAAATTAAATAAACAATTAAATAAACACAACGTTCGAAGCGAATACAGTGTGTGTGCTTTTAAGAATTTTTATACAATAACTAAAGATGTCTTTTTATATATATTAAAATATCTCAGTCCAGAAAAAAAATTATTGAATGTTCAAATTAGATTTATATCTTTGTAATATAGTTAATTATTGTTAATTTGTGATTTTTGCGAAAACGGTTTGAGCGGCGGGGGGTGCGTTTGGAATTGTGTGCCGGCGATTAAAATTGCTGATGTGAAAAAAATGGGATTAAGGTGGTGGTGAGGAAGCCCTTGAAGAAAACCGTTTATATTTAAAGCACGCCACTGCGGGTTGCGTGTTAACAGTCGCGTCAAAAGGGGGCGACCCATCCCGATCGTGTTGCGTAACCTTGAGGGTGCTATTTTTGCAAACTGTTAATTACAGGTAGAAAAAGTTTCACAGAAAAATAAGGAATAATTATTTATATACAGGGTGCTTTTTTGTTACTTGTGTTCAAACAAACAAATATTACCTCTCTTAGGAATATTTAGCTTTTAAAGCTAATTTTTCAAATCGTTGAATGCAATTTTCAATTTTCCAATCAAAGTTTGCGACATTGCTGTTTTGTTTCCACCTGCGATATGTCAATTGTTTTAATGTAAAATCAAATATGCATTGTTTGTTAATGGATCTTGAGCTTTTTAACAAATTCATTTGATTATTATATTTTTTACAATTTTTCAAACCGTTGAATGCAATTTTCAATTTTTCAATCAATGAGACGTTGCTGTTTTGTTTCCACCTGCGATACAGCAATTGTTTTAATGGGAAATCAAAGATGCATTATTTGTTAATGGATCTTGAGCTTTTTAAGAAATTCACTTGATTATTATATTTTTTACAATTTTTCAAACCGTTGAATGCAATTTTCAATTTTCCAATCAAAGTTTGTGACGTTTTCCACCTGCAATATGGCAATTATTTTAATGGAAAATCAAAGATGCATTGTTTGTTAATGCATCTTGAACTTTTTAAGAAATTCATTTGATTATTAAATTTTTTACAATTTTTCAAATCGTTGAATGCAATTTTCAATTTTCCAATCAACGAGACGTTGCTGTTTTGTTTCCACCTGCGATCCGGCAATTGTTTTAATGGAAAATCAAAGATGCATTATTTTTTAATGCATCTTGAGCTTTTTAAGAAATTCACTTGATTATTATATTTTTTACAATTTTTCAAACCGTTGAATGCAATTTTCAATTTTCCAATCAAAGTTTGTGACGTTTTCCACCTGCAATATGGCAATTATTTTAATGGAAAATCAAAGATGCATTGTTTGTTAATGCATCTTGAACTTTTTAAGAAATTCATTTGATTATTAAATTTTTTACAATTTTTCAAATCGTTGAATGCAATTTTCAATTTTCCAATCAATGAGACGTTGCTGTTTTGTTTCCACCTGCGATCCGGCAATTGTTTTAATGGAAAATCAAAGATGCATTATTTGTTAATGCATCTTGAGCTTTTTAAGAAATTCACTTGATTATTATATTTTTTACAATTTTTCAAACCGTTGAATGCAATTTTCAATTTTCCAATCAGAGTGACGTTGCTGTTTTGTTTCCACCTGCGATACGGCAATTGTTTTAATGGAAAATCAAAGTTGCATTGTTTGTTAACGCATCTTGAGCTTCTTAAGAAATTTATTTGATTATTAAATTTTTTACAATTTTTCAAATCGTTGAACGCAATTTTCAATTTTCCAATCAAAGTTTGCGACGTTGCTGTTTTGTTTCCACCTGCGATACGGCAATTGTTTTAATGGAAAATCAAAGATGTATTGTTTGTTAATGCATCTTGAACTTTTTAAGAAATTCATTTGATTATTATATTTTTTACAATTTTTCAAATCGTTGAATGCAATTTTCAATTTTCCAATCAATAAGACGTTGCTGTTTTGTTTCCACCTGCGATATGGCAATTGTTTTAATGGAAAATCAAAGATGCATTGTTTGTTAACGCATCTTGAGCTTCTTAAGAAATTTATTTGATTATTAAATTTTTTACAATTTTTCAAATCGTTGAACGCAATTTTCAATTTTCCAATCAAAGTTTGCGACGTTGCTGTTTTGTTTCCACCTGCGATACGGCAATTGTTTTAATGGAAAATCAAAGATGTATTGTTTGTTAATGCATCTTGAACTTTTTAAGAAATTCATTTGATTATTATATTTTTTACAATTTTTCAAATCGTTGAATGCAATTTTCAATTTTCCAATCAATAAGACGTTGCTGTTTTGTTTCCACCTGCGATATGGCAATTGTTTTAATGGAAAATCAAAGATGCATTGTTTGTTAACGCATCTTGAGCTTTTTAAGAAATTCATTCGATTATTAAATTTTTTACAATTTTTCAAACCGTTGAATGCAATTTTCAATTTCCCAATCAATAAGACGTTGCTGTTTTGTTTCCACCTGCGATACGGCAATTGTTTTAATGGAAAATCAAAGATGCATTGTTTGTTAATGCATCTTGAGCTTTTCAAGAAATTCATTTGATTATAATATTTTTTACAATTTTTCAAATCGTTGAATGCAATTTTCAATTTTCCAATCAATAAGACGTTGCTGTTTTGTTTCCACCTGCGATACGGCAATTGTTTTAATGGAAAATCAAAGATGCATTGTTTGTTAACGCATCTTGAGCTTTTTAAGAAATTCATTTGATTATTAAATTTTTTACAATTTTTCAAACCGTTGAATGCAATTTTCAATTTTCCAATCAATATGACGTTGCTGTTTTGTTTCCACCTGCGATACGGCAATTGTTTTAATGGAAAATCAAAGATGCATTGTTTGTTAACGCATCTTGAGCTTTTTAAGAAATTCATTCGATTATTAAATTTTTTACAATTTTTCAAACCGTTGAATGCAATTTTCAATTTCCCAATCAATAAGACGTTGCTGTTTTGTTTCCACCTGCGATACGGCAATTGTTTTAATGGAAAATCAAAGATGCATTGTTTGTTAACGCATCTTGAGCTTTTTAAGAAATTCATTTGATTATTAAATTTTTTACAATTTTTCAAACCGTTGAATGCAATTTTCAATTTTCCAATCAATATGACGTTGCTGTTTTGTTTCCACCTGCGATACGGCAATTGTTTTAATGGAAAATCAAAGATGCATTGTTTGTTAACGCATCTTGAGCTTTTTAAGAAATTCATTTGATTATTGTATTTTTTACAATTTTTCAAATCGTTGAATGCAATTTTCAATTTTTCAATCAAAGTTTGTGACGTTGCTGTTTTGTTTCCACCTAAGATAGGGGTAGACATTTAGATTCTTACAAAATATTATACAGCAAGGGAGATTCAAGAACCTCCAGTGTAACCAACTGCAATAACTATATTCGAGCAATCAAACGAGCAATTAATAAAAGTAAAGTGATATCAATTAATATGGAAGCATTTCGAAAACTGTAAGCATCTTATAAACTTAAAATTAATGTTAATTGATGTTCTGGTGCTTCAAAAACTTCTCTTAAACAGTTCACGCAATTCTTCATCTCGCCGTTTAAAGCAATTACAAACGCACCCGCCACTATTAAAGACAAATTTAAAAAAAATGTTGAACGTAAAAAGAGTTTATTGTTAGCAAAACAAAACAAGGATGTAAGAAAACGCATTGTAGGTCTAGATTAGAACCAAAGAAAAAAAAACCTGTTGATCGCTGTAATTAAAACTTAAAAGCTAAAAAAGTAAAGAAGTGAAATGGCAATACACCGATTATAGGACATCACGATCATTTTTTTAAAATTGCGAAAATGAAACTTTTATGCATGTCGTTTGTAGATGATAAATTTCTAGTGAACCAATATGTTAATGTTCATGACAGATATCACATCATCGACATTTGTTGTAGACCTTAAATACTACTTACTATTTTTAGTTCTTAACTCCATATGTAGTGTAGTCGAAATAGAATCAATTTTAATTTCCGTTTCTCTTTCTTATCTCTCATCGCATTATGATTTCCGTTCTCTCTTAAAATTGGTTCTATTATTCACTCACATTGTTATTTGTTATTTGCTAACTAATTATAATTATATTTGAATCGCTCAACACATGTTAAAGAATCATGTAATCTAATGTTGGCAATCTGCAGCAACTTCGGTGATGCTGGAGGTCGCAACTTTGGGTTTTTCTCTTTTTAGATTTTTTTAGAGGCATGTATAATGCACGAACTATGCACACATTTTGGTTTTTGAGACGAAATCATCAATTGATACAAAATTTTTGCAAACTTGGGCATGCTGGTTTTCTTAGGTTTGTTGTGGGATCTTCTTTTTTTTTTTCGTTTTCGTTCACGTAAAGGAGAGTCTTCCAATAACAACAACCGCTTGAGGCAATGTATTAAAGAACGGATTTTGGTAAACGAGTTCTTGCATGTATGCGCAAATTGCACAGTTTTTTTTCTTTGTTTTTTTACTAACCAACCACAACAAACTGACAATTCGCGACCTTTTTAGATGATTTTTTAGTGAAATTATTATTCGACTACAATTATTATATTACAACCCGATAGTCTATCTTCCTCTTTAGATTCACCTATAGAAATAAAAATTTGGCTCTTTTTCATTCCAGCAATAAAAAAGCTGCCAAATTTTCCTTCCTATAGGAACTCGAATTGTAGTTTTAAAAAAATAAAAAAAAAACGAAAGGCGCGAAATGAAGGCATGGCTATAGTTTGAGACGCTTTCGGAACATCCAAAAATTGATTTCTATCCACAGTCCACCTCACAGGAGCCAAAATATAAATGCAAAAATTGGCCACAATGTTATTTACATCATTGTACACACCTGGGTTTTTGCGGCGACGCAGTGCCTTGTGCGTCGGCAGCGGCGCACGCCGCTGTTCCCTTTTTTTCGATTCGCGTATCGCAATGCGTTGCACTGTAAGAAACCAGGAATCGATATTATTAAACGATTAATAAATACGAATTGTAAATAATATTATTATTGTTCTTTAAAAACTGTAGTCATATCATAATGTACAATAAAAATTTATTACATTTGTTTGTATATTTCATTGCCTATTATGGAGATAAATATAATGTTTGTATTTGTATTTGTTTTATTTTACCCTACCCAAAATTACACCAAATTTTAAGAAATCTGTAATCATGTTTATTCCAAAAAGTCAGTTTTTTCTCGCAAAATTTCACTTTCGATCAGCGCCATTTTTCTTCCGGTGAAGTTGGAATTGTTTCAGTTGGCAATATGTAAAGAAGCACTTCTTAGAATTAATCTGCCAGAATTTAATTCATTTGCCATATTGGATGTGAAATCTGTAATCATGTTTATTCCAAAAAGTCAGTTTTTGCTCGCAAATTTCACTTTTGATTAGCGCCATTTTTCTTTCGGTGAAGTTGGAATTGTTTCAGTTGGCAATATGTAAAGAAACACTTCTTAGGATTAATCCGTCAGAATTTAATTCATTTGCCATATTGGATGTGAAATCTGTAATCATGTTTATTCCAAAAAGTCAGTTTTTTCTCGCAAAATTTCAATTTTAATCAGCGCCATTTTTCTCTCGGTGAAGTTGGAATTGTTTCAGTTGGCAATATGTAAAGAAACACTTCTTCGGATTAATCCGTCAGAATTTAATTCATTTGCCATATTGGATGTGAAATCTGTAATCATGTTTATTCCAAAAAGTCAGTTTTTGCTCGGAAAATTTCAATTTCGACCGGCGCCATTTTTCTCTCGGTGAAGTTGGAATTGTTTCAGTTGGTAATATGTAAAGAAACACTTATTAGGATTAATCTGTCAGAATTTAATTCATTTGCCATATTGGATGTGAAATCTGTAATCATGTTTATTCCAAAAAGTCAGTTTTTTCTCGCAAAATTTCACTTTTGATCAGCGCCATTTTTCTCTCGGTGAAGTTGGAATTGTTTCAGTTGGTAATATGTAAAGAAACACTTCTTAGGATTAATCTGTCAGAATTTAATTCATTTGCCATATTGGATGTGAAATCTGTAATCATGTTTATTCCAAAAAGTCAGTTTTTCCTCGCAAATTTCAATTTCAACCGGCGCCATTTTTCTTCCGGTGAAGTAGGAATTGTTTCAGTTGGCAATATGTAAAGAAACACTTCTTAGGATTAATCCGTCAGAATTTAATTCATTTGCCATATTGGATGTGAAATCTGTAATCATGTTTATTCCAAAAAGTCAGTTTTCGCTCGCAATATTTCAATTTCGACCGGCGCCATTTTTCTTCCGGTGAAATTGGAATTGTTTCAGTTGGCAATATGTAAAGAAGCACTTCTTAGGATTAATCTGCCAGAATTTAATTTATTTGCCATATTGGATATGAAATCTGTAATCATGTTTATTCCAAAGAGTCAGTTTTGGTCGCAAAATTTCTCTTTTGATCAGCGCCATTTTTCTTCCGGTGAAGTTAGAATTGTTTCAGTTGGCAATATGTAAAGAAACACTTCTTAGGATTCATCTGTCAGAATTTAATTCATTTGCCATATTGGATGTCAAATCTGTAATTATGTTTATTCCAAAAAGTCAGTTTTCGCTCGCAAAATTTCAATTTCGATCGGCGCCATTTTTCTTTCGGTGAAGTTGGAATTGTTTCAGTTGGCAATATGTAAAGAAACACTTCTTACGATTAATCTGTCAGAATTTAATTCATTTGTCATATTGGATATGAAATCTAGAATTATGTTTCTGCTAAAAAGCAGTTTTTGATCATCAAATTACGGTTTTAATTTATTTGCAGACATACAGATGGCGTAGGTTTAAATGTGTGTGCATTGTAGGTTGGGTTAGGTCAAGTTAGGTTGAGTTAGGTTAGGTTAGGTTAGGTCAGGTTACGTTAGCTCAGGTTAGGTTGGGTTAAGTTAGGTTGGGTTAGGTTAGGTTGGGTTAGGTTAGGTTAAGTTAGGTCAGGTTACGTTAGCTTAGGTTGGGTTAGGTTAGGTTGGGTTAGGTTGAGTTAGATTACATTAGGTTCGGTTAGGTTAGGTTAGGTTGAGTTGTGTTGGGTTAGGTTTAAGTTTGTCTACGTCAGGAATAGTCACGTCACCAGCCGCCATTGCACCGTTTGCACTTTTAACGAAATTCTTCGCAACTAGCGCCATCTACCTAAAAGAATGCACTCCTTGACGACAAGAATGAAAGATAAACAGTTCAGCGCCATCTGAACGGCAAATAAAGCCATGCAATAAAATCGCCGGTTATAAAAGAGCCACGCAATTGCGGAATCTATTTTTACTCGGCACTCGAAACGAAACCGCACCATTTGCAACATGAAAATAAATATTTGTAGCGGCGCGGCGACGCATCCGTCTCGCGTCCGGAAATAACCCCCTCGAGTAAACAAACCGCGTGAAATAAAACGATCGACGTTATTTCCAATAACAAAACAAGAAAAAAACAAAAGAAATAGAACGCGCGCGCGATTCTTTCTTTCCGCTCGTTATTAATTCCGGAGATAAGAATTTCGTACTGGGTTCAAAGTTTCCATGTCGGTCGTGCGGTCTAACCTATACGGACGGCTAAATAAGGGATCCGTCACCGGTTTCAATGTGATTTATGCATCGTCGAACAGTGCGCGTCAATGTATAAGCCGAGAACGTTATTATTTAAGGGCATCGTTTCAGGTGGGTGGCTTTACCTGTATTCGCACTCAATTGTTTTACCGCTTGACATTGACCTTAATCGTTACTCTCGCGGTGCGCGATTACGCAAAAGGGAGGAGTGGGGTAAATCGGGGATGTAAAGGGCGGATGGTGTTTTCGCTTAATTACGTGGTTTTAAGGGATTTTATCGGCGTACGTTGTTGCGGTGTGACATAACCTTGTTCTGTCAATTTTTTTTTTTACCAGGAGATAAATGCATACAGTATGTTATGCTAATGATTTGATAATAATTGGCAAGGATGTCACGTAATTCTCGGTGCATACAGTAATAACAATAATCATGTATATTTATTATCGTAAGGTTTATGAAGAAACTTGTTCAAATCTAAAATTGCTCAAATTACGATGAACTGAATTAAAAAATTGTTGCCACCATATTCAGGCAAAATTAACATTGGCAAGGCAGAAAGACTTCTTTCGTCAAGGCGTGTTGCGTCTGCCGTCTGTCTGTCTGTGCGCGCTGTATCTCAAAAACTAATAGACCACTTGATATGAAACTTTCAACATCCGTCTTATTTGATAATCCGAAGAATTGAAAAGCTTTTGGTAAAATTTCGTGCACCGGAAGTGGGCGTTTACCTTAACAGTTTTTTGTTTTTTGCCAATATTTTCTTAAATATAAAAAATATCACAAAAACATTTAAACAAACATCGAAGACAACGAAGAAATGAACATCTTTTGCTTGAAAACATTTTTCATAAAATCATTTTTATTCGAGAAGAAAATTTATTCTTGCCACAGTTGGGGTGTTTTTCATCCTTATGTTGGCATGTTGTATTTTTGACAGTTAACCTATAATTTCAATAAAATTTCACATGTGAATGAGGGATATTATAAAATGCAACATTGCACTACACATAACCGAAAAAATGCAATGACAGACCAAAGTAATATTTATTTTGATTAAGAGTGCATCGATGAGATGTAAGGGCAAATTTTTACATCCGGCGTGTGTGAAGTGTACCCTTCTCTGCATTTCAGGTTCAAATGGTTTCTTCACAAACACGCAGCAGTTCGGCAGTTGCCCGACGACGAACCCCGTCAAAATTGAGAACGCCCTGGTCGTGTCCAAGCTGTCGCACTACGCCTTCGAGAGCAACCGCAACAAAAACCTGACGGACAACGAGCTCGAGCACAAGATGAGGAACAGGGGCACCGACTACGACAAGCTGATTTACTACCACAGGCTGCACCAGACCTTCGAGACGAACGTCGTCGACACTCTGAAGGACATGGGGATCAGGGTCAGGGTGGTCAACAGGTATTTCTCGTCGAGGCCCGGTTAAGAGGGTTTTAATTAATTTTCTTTTCTTCTCGTCGTGAGGTTAAACTACACGGAGGATTGCATAAAGTGGGCGGACGTGGTCCTGCCGACCGGGGGCGACGGGACTTTTTTGTTCGCCGCCAGCAGGATCCGTAACAACAAGAAGCTGGTGGTGGGCTTCAATTCGGACCCCAACCGGTCCGAGGGTCACCTGTGCCTTCCCAAAAAATATTCCACGAATATTAGAGAAGCAATAGAGAAACTGCTGCATGTAAGTGACGGTTCAATGCACGGTTAAAAATTGTTTATATTTTTTACGAATTCAATTATCCGCTTAAAGTTGCAATTTTGTAATTCATCGAACATAAAATACTAACTCTCCCTTGCGCATATATTCTTGAATGTCTCATTCACGTTAAAAAATATCTCAAAGACTACTTGACTGCTCAAATTGGATATAAACTCGAACATAACACCAGGGCTAAGTTCAACTTATGCCCTAAATTTTTAAGATTAAATCGCTCACAAACCGGACCTAACTACTATGGGATTCAGTTTTACAATAGAATTTAAGAACTTGTCTCCAAAAACATATAAAATAAAAATTAAGTTAATTAAGTTCGCTTTTTATTCATGGAAGAATATTTAGCACATAATTTTACATGAACTGTCGATTATGCGCCAGTACTTATTTACTTTTAGTAACTTTGTGTAATTTATTACTCTCTATTTATGACCTGTGTAAACGTATGTGTTAGCACCAATAATTACTATTACTATTGCTAATTATTTTGAAGGTTAGGTCTTGCCCGCACTTTTTCATAACCTATAAAATTCTAGTTAGAAACACCAAAGTGGCTGAATCTATACCCTGAATGTTCGTACTAAGCCCAATCTGATTGTGAGTGGAATAATCACCGACAGATATAGGAATATGCCAACAGCGGCAAATATAACAAATAATAACGTAAACATTAAATCTGTGGGTGTTCTGATATAAAATTCTGTTTAATAATCACTTCATTGGTTCACTGGAGTCGTTGAAATCATCAGAAACGGGAATTTGTGGATTAAGGGCCGTTTTTGCAATCGTCGGATAAATGATGGTTAACTTATACCCTCTTTAACTAATCCCACCATTTATCTCTCAGTTAACCTCTTCAAGTTCGCCACATGTGGCAACAAGCAAAAAATGAAAACATTGTACAAAAAAAATTACTTCTTTGGCGCCATCTATGGAATATTTTTTCATATTTTTTTGCATAAATGGGAAAGTTTGTGACAGTGAAATCATATTTCGTAGAAAAAGTTAACAACAACAAAGAAGTAATTTTTCATCAAACCTGGATTAAATCAAAGCAGCATGGGCGCGAAGTGTTTAACGCACGCGACCTTTTACAAACGCTTAGATAGATGTTCTCCCGAAACGCCAACGTTGGCAGCATTGCGGTTACATGCGGTTGCGCAGTTTATAGAATTGGCATTTTTCGTTTTGCTTTGCGGAAAGGTTAGAAAGTCGTGTTTGTAATCATTGTTGCGACCCTTGACCCCCTCGAGCTTCTTTTCAATATTCCACCTGGAAATATGCCAGAATGCATGTTTTTTAGAAACTGGTTTGTCGCCCTCTAACCGCCCCTGTATGTAATACCGATTGCAGATCGCTGTAATGCCGGTATGGTGCGTGTGCTTGCTGTGCGCATTGCCTGCGAGTTAACCGAGATTTATCTGCTGCTCCAAGCACCGGATAAGATAACTGCGAATTATCTGCTTCTTAACCCTAACCCTGCTTCAACTAGGCATTGTAAAAGCGTATTTTTGCATTTAATCCGGAGATGGTGTTAACCTTAATTTAACCGACTATTGTAAAAGTCTATCTCCGGATTAAATGCAAAAATACGCTTTTACAATGCCTAGTTAAAGCAGGGTTAGTGTTAAGAAGCAGATAATTCGCAGTTATCTTATCCGGTGCTTGGAGCAACAGATAAATCTCGGGCAATGCGCACAGCAAGCACACGCACCATACCGGCATTATAGCGATCTGCAATCGGTATTACATACAGGGGCCGTTAGAGGGCGACAAACTAGTTTCTAAAAAACATGCATTCTGGCATATTTCTAGGTGGAATATTGAAAAGTAGCTCGAGGGGGTCAAGGATCGCATCAATGATTACAAACACAACTTTCTAACATTTCCGCAAGCGAAACGAAAAATGCCAATTTTATAAACTGCGCAACCGCATGTATCCGCAATGCTGCCAACGTTGACGTTTCGGGGGAAAATCTATCTAAGCGTTTGTAAAAGGCAGCGGCGTGCGTTAACTAAGAGATAAACGATGGGATTAGTTAAAGAGGGTATAAGTTAACCATCATATATCACGAATGTAACAATTAGTAGATATTATTTTATTTCAATTCATACCTTATTTTCTATTAAATTTGTATTATTTAATTTAGTATTAAGTCACATGAACTTGACAAAGGTTTTTGTATTTTTTTTTGTGAAATAGGGGTTTCCCGTTTGTAAATAAATAAATAAATAAATCATTTATCTGACGATTGTAAAAGCGGCCCTAAGTCACAGAACTTGAATTTAACTAACAGAAGAAATGTTTGAGAAAAGGAAGCCACCGTTTTGTGTTAATTTAATAAAATAATTTGTTCATAAAAATAAGGGCGTATTGTAGGTTAGGGCCCACCGCCCGCCACATTATAATTGTAGTTAACTTTGTTTGTATTTCCACACAGGGCAATTTCAAATGGTTACTGAGAAGTAGGATAAGAACAACGTTAATAGGGCAACGAGGAAATAGAGTCTTTTCACGGCACCTTCACGAGAGCAGCGAGTGTGACGTCTCGATGTGCATACCGGCAGAACTGGACGAGTGCGGAAGAGTACTCCCGTACCTCGCTCTCAACGAGGTAAACCATTTCCGATATATTAATCCGATTAACAAAATTTGGTTTCGTGCTAAAATCTTTCACCGGTTCTTTAATTAACTTTACCATGAGATCAGAGAGTCGAAAATAGTCGGCGGCATATTTTCTGAAATTCCTCACAATCATTCAAGTAATATTATATTGATAGCCTTGAATTCTCCACTCCACAATTTTGTTTATTTTGACATCTTGCGGTTTTTTGAGGTTACTTGTTTTAACCTGTCACTGCGGCGATAAGAAATGCTCCATGTAGAAACCAATAATCTTTCAGATTATAATAATTATTCCTGATATGATAATCGCCGAATACAAGAAAACTATTGAGATTAGGAACAGGGAATCCTTATACAATTTGAAAGGTAATTGGATTCTACTTAAGAATACGTTACTAAATACAGGGTGTGCCATTTGAAAAAACGAAGTTATTCAACTTCATAAGTTGGGTTTTTCTACCGTATTTATTTTATCACCCTGCATAATTTTTTGTATGAAATCATGGTTGGCTGTATAGTTCGAACCTTCAAGCAAATAATTGAAATGATTTTAATCGTTCAACGTCAATTACTGCCGCCCCCAAAACTTTTTTAAAACAAGTAAACCACAAGATGTCAAAATCGACAAAATGGTGGCACTGGAGAATTCCAGACAGCCAACATAATATTACCTGAATTTTCAGAAAATGTGCTGCATTATTAATTGTTATTTTTTTGAGGTGTTCATCGGCGAATCGCTCTCGGCGAGGGTGTCCCACCTGGGCATGTGGCTCAACGGGTCCGAACAGAAGACGAACATGAAGTGCTCGGGGGTGTGCATCTGCACGGGGACGGGATCGACCTCCTGGAATCTCAGTATTAACAGGCTGCCGGCGCAGAGCGTGGCCGAACTACTGAGACTGTTGGACATCGAGGCCACCGAGTGCGAGGACAGCTTGGCCACCGTGATGGCAAAGATGTACAATAATAATTTGATATTTAGACCAGGTAAATTATAATACGTAATACAAAAAAAATATGTTGATGTTGGCAATCGGGTAACGTTCTCTGATTTAATAGCATTTGATTGTTTGACAACCTTTTATTGATATTATAGGTTAACAACACACTTCAATCACCACTATCAAAAATACAACATGCCAATATAAGGACAAAAAAAAAACAAACTGCAGCGATAATCACACGAGAACTGCGATTATTAATTCATTCTTAAGTTGCACAATACATTGAGTGTTTGAAAAAAAATATTAAAACAATTGCCACGAACTTGAAAATTTCCAAAATTACCCAAAATTGATTCTACTTTAAAACTAAGAAAAAATCTTACAACATTATTTAATTAGTTTCTTAGACAATCACACGAGAACTGTGATTAAGTAATTTTGAAGTTGCACAATATGCCGAGGGTTTAAAAATATATTAAAACAATTGCCACGAACTTGAAAATTTCCAAAATTACCCAAAATTGATTCTACTTTAAAACTAAGAAAAAATCTTACAACATTATTTAAGTAGTTTCTTAGATAATCACACGAGAACTGTGATTAAGTAATTTTGAAGTTGCACAATATGCCGAGGGTTTAAAAATATATTAAAACAATTGCCACGAACTTGAAAATTTCCAAAATTACCCAAAATTGATTCTACTTTAAAACTAAGAAAAAATCTTACAACATTATATAAGTAGTTTCTTGGATAATCACACGAAAACTGTGATTAAGCCATTCTGAAGTTACGCAATACGCCGAGCATTTAAAAAAATATAGAAACAATTGCTACAAACTTGGAAATTTCCAAAATTACCCAAAATTTATTCTAGCTTAAGTCTAAGGAAAAATCTCGCAATATTATTTAAGTAGTTTCTGAGATAATCACAAAAGAACTGTGAATAAATCATTCTGTAGTCGAATGTTTCATTTTATAATTATCTCTCATTCACATGTAAAAATATTGTTTGACGTTTTATTGAAATTATAGGTTAACCTTCCAGGTGGGCCCCCTAAATCTTGACACCATAGCGGGCGCTGGGTCTCAGAGACCCAAGCAAAAAAACAATTTCCTACATAAAATTTGACCAAAATTTATTTTTACTTTCTCCGTTACGAAGTACGAGAAAGTATTGTGATCGTGATTTTTTTTTCAAAAATTTTTTTTACGGAAATATCCGTTTTGGGGTCCCTAGATGCCATTTCAACAATTTCTGGAAAAAAAAAATTTGTGTGTGTGTGTGTGTGTGTCTGTGTGTGTGTGTGTGTGTCTGTGCGCGCTGTATCTCAAAAACTAATAGAGGAATTGATATGAAACTTTGAACATACGTCTTATTTGATAATCCGAAGAACTGAAAAGCTTTTGGTAAAATTTCGTACACCGGAAGTGGGCGTTTACCTTAACTGTTTTTTGTTTTTTGCCAATATTTTCTTAGATATGAAAAATATCACAAAAACATTTAAACAAACTTTAAAGACAACAAAGAAATGAACATCTTTTGCTTGAAAACATTTTTCATAAAATCATTTTTATTCGAGAAAAAAATTTATTATTATTTTTTTCATTTTTGGTTTATAATTATAAAACCATAATAGTTACAGCAAATTTATATTAATAATAATTATAGAGAATGCTAAAGTGAACAACTTATAAAGAATAAGTTTTTTTCGAAATCCCTTTAGTTTTTGAGTAAACTGAGTTTTTGAATTTGTAAGTATAATTTTTCCATCTTTTATAATTTTGACGTTTAAAACGTCAGTTTCACCCGAGTTTACACAACGGTCGATGTACATTTAAAATATGATTTAAATTGAAAACAAACCATGAAAGCATAAATATAAATGATACCATCAAGTCGGAGAAAGTAACATGATGGCCACATCACCATTTTTTAATTTCAAATAACTAAAATATACAAACTCTTCGCTTTCCAAACGTGAACTAAAGAAGAAATTATTGAGGTACTCGGCTGGACAACTCGAAACATCAGTTTGCTGAAAATTGACGAACGTTTATTCGTGCACCGGGTCTCACACATTTGGCGCCCGGCCCGGAAGGTTAACAATCATTACTGTCAAAAATACGACACGCCAATATAAGAACAAAAAAAAACACCCTTACTGCGACAGAGTATATAACAAATTAATTTATTAATTTGGGAAATTAATAGTAAATTTTAAAAAATTTTACGAAAAAACAAGAATTTTGGGTTTTTATTTTATAGAAACTGCATATTCCTTATTTTAATTACGAGTGAAACAATTGCATTTTCGATTTTTTTCAGACGATAAAAGGATGTGCTACACGATAAGAGACTTAATATCGGCGGGCGTCTGGCCCCAGCCGAAGGGGATCAAGTCGAGGGGCTTCGTCGACAGGATCAAGGTGAAATCGAACTGCTTCGACGCGTGCCTCGTCATAGACGGGGGCGTCAGCTTCGACTTCAACGACGGGACGATCGCGATGCTCGAGGTCAACCCGGACGACGCCCTGAGGACTGTGGTGTTTCCCGAGTGAATGAATTCAGTTGCCCCCAATGTTACTCCAGCGCCAAACACTGATATATGTGATACACAGCATATTCTATAAACGATTCGGAGTTCGTCGTTTATATATTTTATTTAATTAATTTTATATAGGATTTTTTTTTAGAAGACGATACAATAAATAATTTGATTAGGCTTATTTGATTGTTAACTGTAATAATTATTTCCCAATCCATTCAAATTGAAGTTATTTACAGAAGAAACGTTGCTAATTTCAAATTGAGGTTAGTTTTTTGGGTCCCGGGTTCGAATCCCAGCGAGGGCATGGGTGTTTGTGGATGTCTATTTTATTTAATATGAATAATGAATAATACATAATCGATGTGACTGAAGGGCACCTGCCAAAGTAAAAAAAAAAATAGTTTTTTTGTTTATTGTTCAAAATAGAAAAGAAAATAATCCAAACTTTGCAACAATAAAAATGGCTGCAATAAAAAAACAATTTTTGATGATGAAAAATGTACTTTCTGCAGAAATTACTCTGGGAATTCTATTTATTACAACAGATAGTTTAAATTTTGACTGATTGACCTTGAATAATGTGCTTCTGCATATCCCCCACATATATTTTAAATGATATTCCCAAAGAAAATGATCCAAACTTTGTAGCAACAAAAATGGTTGATGTAACTTTCTCCAGAAATTACCCCGTGAATTCCATATTACAACAGATAGTTGAAAATTTGAGATTGACCTTGAATAATGTGCATATTATTTTTAACGTTGGCGATACTGTTCGTGAAATTATCCTTTGACTATATACTAAAGTATATAGTCAAACTCAAAAACACGATTTTTGGCGCTGCCTGGTGTCGGGGTAGCAAATTACTACGATTTCCGCCAAAATTTAAAAATGTTATACTCGTCTACACGATATATTTCAATTTAATAACACTAAAAATATAATTAATAAACAGTAATATTATACTTTCATAAGTTATTATTACAAATATAAGTGATAATGAGTCTAATTATGTTTATAACATAATTTCAATTGTTAAAATTATCACTTTGTAGTGAAATTTTAAGATTATTAAAAACGTAATCCCCATTAGAGCTTTGATAAATCTGGCAACATCGAGGGAACCATCTTTAAAAAGCGGCAATTTTGAAATTCCCCCTCGATCCACTGTCCTGGGGTGGCCAACCTTTTTCGTGTTGCCGATATTTGTATCTCGGATTCATACACGTGGAAATAATCATAGCCATCGTAACCTGTAACCATTTGGATTAGAATATTAGCTTTTGAGACCGTTCCGGGTTTCAAAGCTCCGAAGCCAGGGCCATTAATTTCGCAGAAGAAGAAGAAGAGGCCGGTAACAAAGTTTCTTGAACATATTTGGGCGCCATCTACTAGTCATTTCGGCACTAAAAATCTGACAAGCATCCGTACACACACCCCCGCGTACATTTTGATTACCTATTCGCATAATTACTTCAGCGTGAAATCCTCAATTCAACCCCCTTCTAATCGCAGCAACACAACAACACCAGCGCCCACGGTCGGTAACACCCCCACCCAACCCGGCGTACCACAGCGTTCGAGAAAGACCACACAACATAACCTCACATTTCAAATACACAAACCGAGAGTGTGATGAGAAAATGTACGGTTTCTACTTCGACAGGCACGGCTTCATCCACACGACGAGAATCGCCGCCGGCGGGGAGGAGCGCCACGCCTTCGGCTCGCGGGAGCCCGGAGGAGGGCAGGGTAAAGTAGACAAACGGGAGCCGGCCACATGGCTAAAGTTCATCGTGATCTTCTGGAGCCCGAGGGTGCTGAAGGCGGCCGTGAAGTTCGGCCTCGCCGCCATGATCATGAATAAGTACGAGCGGATCGGGTTCGCGGTGATGATGCTGTGCTTCGCCTTCTGAAATACGTAAGTGATGCGACACGATCGTATAACGGTGCTGCGAGTCGGGGATGGATCGATTTGTATTGTTACGATTGATGGTAATAATTTTTATACGTAGACATATCACGTTTGTGAGATTTGTTATACTGTAAGGAGGAGATTTTGTGGTCGCGATTGAATGGCAAGAGCATAAGTCACAAAAAAAATTGCAATGAATTTTTTTAACCTCTTCACGCCTAGGTCGCCACATGTGGCGACAAGCAAAAAAAAAAGATATTTTACAAATAAAAAAGAAATTACCGCTTTAGCGCCATCTATGGAATATTTTTTCATATTTTTTTGCATGAGTTTATGAATAATATTTCGTAGAAAACCGTAACAACAACAAAAAAGTAATTTTTCAATAAAACCTGGGTTATGCTGTAACCCAATCAAAGTAGCATGGGCGCGAAGTGGTTAATGAAATATTGTTGGTAGTCATACCACTGAATTCAAATTTAATACCAAACTTATCAAATATTGTGCATAAATTCAAAATCATTGATTTTTATAATTCTTTGTAAAATTTATTATTAGTTAACCAGTGTGTGACGAGTATACTCGTCATAAACAAATTGGCAATATTTTGTGTTATGTTGAGTCATTTTGCCATTTCTGCATGACGAGTACACTCGCCAAAAACAGCAGAAAGAAGAAATGGCTGTATTTTGTTTCTATGTCGAGTGCATATTCATTATAACACAAAATATTGCCATTTTTCATGACGAGTATACTCATCAAACACAGCTAACTGGTTAATACCTTTCCAATTTTAATATCGTGTGAGCCACAAAATTTTGTTTCAGAGTTGACTGTGAGATAAATGAGGTATGTCGCATATTATTGCGCCCTTACTTCAATTGAATTAGATTTAAAAAAAAATTAATCTCGGACATGACTGCTATGTTTCTCTCTCTCTCTCTCTCTCTCAGGCATGGCCAACTCAGAAACAAAATTTTCTGGCTCACACCTTAGAATATTCCATGAAAAAACAGTTGTCCATAGCAACGATAACAAAACATGATGTGTTGTGACGTGATTTCTTGAAACGTCTGAATAAAATAGAATTCATCTCCCATTGCATGATTGTGTTGACTCTAATACTTGTTGATAAATATGAAGTAAGTAATGATTACCATTGTTTAAATATATTAACCAATGCCACTGTAATATACTCATTCTTTCTTTTAATTCAATATTAGCTTCGACAGTTTGGTATTTATGACAAATGAATTATTTTAGGCTGATTGACACTTTTAGTTTAATAACCGCAACTATAGTCGCTGTACATAAATCTTGTGATAAAACCAAGGAAAACAACCAAATTCCATTTGAAATTTAATATTTGAATACATTTAAATGAGCTTTATAATACCGGCTTTAAATTAATTTAAATCAGTCTATAACTTTTGTACGTGCACACACATATTTTGACGTAACACTAAGGCAGCTTCCATAAATGATGTCACAAGTTTGTAGGGTGTTGGAGGCGGAATTGTGACATTGTCCGTTTTCCTGGGGTACAGTCAGAGAAAATACAAATGCTCAGCGAGGGAATGCTGCCGCATGTCGGTGCTTAGTTCGTCGAAACCGGTCAGTCCCTGCTTAAAATAGAATTATGAGGTAATAAAATTTACAAGCCTAGTTCATTCCTCGCCCCTAAGTGACCGAGTGACGGATCCATATCTGTGATTTTTTCATCTGCGTTATTTAAAAAAATTCGAATAACTAAAATTTTTACGTTATTTTGATATTTTTTATACATTTATCAATTGAAGAGTAATTTTATATAAAATTATTGGTAATATTTTAGTATTAATAATTTTCTTCTCAGTTTCATATAAATAACCCCATTTTTGCCAAGATATGACTTTGAAACCCTCGAAAAATAAGATTTTATTTTTTAACCACTAAAAATTATTATAATAATCTGTAATATTCACATATATTTTTTACCCAAATAAAAGATTATTTAGGGTATTCATTTTTTTTTTAATTTAACCATTTTTTTTCGCCCCTAAGCGATCATCAAGTGACTGAAAATTTGATTTCGTCATATGATTCCTGTCAGTGAATACCATATCTTTCAATGTTTGGTGCGCCATGTTGAAAAATTTGAGTAACTAATCTTTTTACAATATTTTGATATTTTTGATATATTTATCAACAATTGAGCAGCAAAATTTTATCTAATTAATAATAGAGTAACAGTGTGTTTATGTTCAGTTAAGATTTTTTTTTAAATTTCAAATACCTTATATCTATACACATAATTATTATAATTATTATACATGCTAAAAAATATTGGGTTTTTATCAAAGAAAAAAAAAATGATGAGCGACAGATGGCGCTGTATTCGGCAAAAACATTTATTTAATTAATGGGGGTTCACATATCACACGATATGACAGAGCTCAAAAAAAATTAGACGTATATTTTTGTATGTCAATCCGATTTGTATTTCTCGAGATATTTGAGACCTTTGAGATTATTTTTCAAGAATGTAAGAAAGAATTACGATTGTTTTAAATTTTAGGTTGTCACTCGATCGCTTAGGGGCGAAAAAGGAGTTAAACTTTAAGAAAAAAATTAATACACCAAATGACTTTCAATGACCTTCAAATTTATAATTGGGACAAAAATATATATGAATTTTTTCAGATTTTTATAGTGGTTAAAGAACAAAAACCTATTTTTTGAAGGTTTCATGGTCATATCTTGACCAAACATTGGTTGTTTATACGAAACTGAAAAAAATAATTAATACTAGAATACTAATATTAATTTTGCATAAAATTTTTATAAAAAATATCAAAATATCGAAAAAATATTAGTTATTCGAATTTTTAAAGATGTTGCACCTAACGTTGAAAGATGAGAAAAGTCACATAGATGATATTTATTGATAGCAATCATATGACGAAATAAAATTTTAAACTAGTGGGCGGATTTTCTTTTTTTTATTTTTTTTAATACTCTAAATAACGTTCAATGACCTTGAAAAATCTACATAATTTGGTATTTGGGTCAATAATATATGTGGTTTTTTCGGATTTTTAAAACAATTTTTTAGTGGTTAAAAAAATTATATTTGAAAAAATCTTATTTTCGTGCTTCCCGGGTGATGTCTGGGGTTTTTCAATATACGGCTTACGGCTACTTTTGTTAAGGTCACAAGTAATGATATTTTCATATTTATTTAAAAATCCGTGTGGGGTGGCATTTTGACCATCTTATCTCGGGATACCTTTTTATTACCTCATAAATGGATGACTGGTTTCGACCGAACTAAGCACCGACATGCGGCAGCATCCCTCGTCGATTGAGTTTCGCATTTGTATTTTCACTGACTGTATATGGTGTGACACTTTGAGACGTACGAGGTGAGGGGTTAAAATAATGTGCCATGACTTATGGAAGCCGCTTAAACGTAATTACTTTTTTTTTAAATTCGAGCCTGGCATAAGAATCTTGTAATAGTAATTTATGATACTAGTAATGTTATGAAAGTTTTTACATAACGAGAGAAAAGTTTAAAAGCATGAGCGACGTAGTAATGTAAATAATTAAACATAATACTAATCATAATTTACTGCCCAACAGACGAATGTCCAGTTACAGAACAAATCTTGTACATTAAAATAAAATAAAGATGTACATGCTTAAGACAAACAAACACCAAAAATATTTTGTATTTTAAATTTTTGAAATGGCAGCCTTAGAATTCCAATTGTTATTATCTTGTTGCTTGGAAACTGTAGAAATCTGTTATAAATTTGCAATCTATCGATGGAAAATGTAAGAATTGCCCGTTTATATTAGTGATAAGTCGATTTACTGTTAAGATTAGGAATAAGTGTTTTTGCGCTTTAAAGATTAAAGACTGTTACTCGAATTTACGGTATTTACTGGAAACGATGCTTTGCGATGGGAGTCTAAATTCATGTACCTCTATATTTGATTGAGACTGTAATTGGGAAACAAATTTCAATATGAATTTATTGTTTAAATACCAAACAGTTAATTATTGTGTTTTTTTAATTATCAAGGTTTACCTTGATTGTGCTGATCATAAAACTCGAAATGAAATAAATTTCTGAAGGATCTCGCGATTGGTGGCCAGTTAATCAATCCGCTTAACCCTGCAGTGGTCGCGCATCTAAAGAGACAACAGTGGTCGCGCGGACTACATACGTAGTCCATTTTCAAATTGAAATAACTTTTGGTTTTTTATATAACTTATAAATATAATAATAATAATAATTTATATAACTTATATATATTACTTATGGAATTATAATCAGTACAGTATGCTTAACCATATAAAATCAGCAAAACTTACGTCCCGCGATTAGTCATTTGAAAGTACCTAGCGCCACAAAAAACTAACGCTTACTGTTTACGAAATAAAACTGATTTTGTATCAGTGGACTACATATGTAGTCCACGCGACCACTGCAGGGTTAATCAAACACTAGTACTATACTCTGTTCATAATTTATTCTCGCCGCAGCAGGCTTTGTTGGGGTGATATTTTTGTTGATAGTAAAAAAATTATGTCATAGCATCTTTTTGGTTATGTGTGGTGCAATGTTGCATTTTATAATATCCCTCATTCACGTGTAAAATTTATTAAAATTATAGGTTAACAACATACTTCTTCAATCATCACTATCAAAAATACAACATGCCAATATAAGGACTAAAAACACCCCGACTGCGACGAAAATAAACTAAAAATACAGAGTACATTAACATAAATGAATTAAAAATTTGTTCCACTGCATCAGTATCTTCTTTATGATATTGAGTGATGCTTTATAATTATTATTATTATATTGCCGCTTTACCTAGTGAGAGTGGAGTTGCAGACTAGGTAACCTAACCTAACCTAACCTAAAGCTTGCTGTCACTAGATAAATAAATATTTTTTTCACAAATGGGAGAGAAAGTCCATTTCTCAGCCGTCGAAATCTTGAGAGAAATAACATTTCCCTCCCTAGGAATAGAGAACTCCGTGATTTTTCCTGAGGTGCAAATTTATATCCTGAGGGCGAAAGCGCCCGAATATTATTTCTCTCACGAGTTTATTTAGTTTTAATTTTAATTGTTTTTAATATAAATTACTGATATTTTAAGGTTTGGATGGAAGAACAGTTGAGTTTTTACTCAGAACTGAATCCCGCCTTATGTTTTTGTATTATTAGTAAAATTAATGTTCTTATTTTGTATATTTCAATTGTGTTTTCGTTTTATTTTACTTTTTTTACAAATAAAGTGGTTTATTATTATTATTATTATTATTATTTCGAGGGCTGAGAAATCGACTTTCTCTCCCGTTTGTGAAAAAAATATTATACAAAATATGTTACCGCTGGAATTTTTAAAATGTAGCGGAAGTAAAATACCACTGCGCATCCGAGCCGCTCGCCAAGGTATGGGGCGCGGACTGTATCTTGTGTTGATCGAATAATTGGGGGTAGTTTTGAATTATGCTCCAATCGTCGCAAAGAAGTGATATGAATATGCCGTTTCTATTCACTGCCAGTTTAGTAAAATTATTATAAACGATAAGCGTGTATTTATAACCGAGTATTTCTTTATTGGTGTTATCTAGTCAATTTTATTATATTGTTACGCTAGTAAAAATTGTACGAACGTTTTTGACAGAAAAATCGATTGTTTAATTGTTTTTTTTATGTGTATCGTATTATTGTTAATGAATAAAAGACTTTTTTATGGCAAACAAATTTTAAACGCATTTTTTATTTGCTTGCCTAGATTCCTCGAATTAATAATAATAATTTATTTACGGGTAACCCCTTTTACAAAAATAATCACAAAATACATTAATGTTCAAAAAACGGAAAATAATGTTTAATTTACGTATATTCTGTAAACATTTTATTCTCACCGCAGTCATTGTATTTTTTGTTGTTATATTGGCATGTATTTTTGATAGTAATGATTGGAGTGTGTTGTCAACCTCTAAATACAATAAAACGTCAAACAATATGAATGAGGGATATTATAAAATGCAACATTGCACTACACATAACCAAAAAATGCAATGACATAACCAAATTGTTAGTAACTTTTTTCCCACCAACAAAAATAACCAAAAAAATGCAATGACATAACCAAATTGTTAGTAACTTCATTACTACCAACAAAAATGCCACCCCAAAGGGGTGATTTGCTGCGGCAAGAATAAAATGAGTATAGTAACGACATTGAATATTTTTATCCTTTATTTTTTCATTGCAGTAACAATTTTTCACCTGTTTTATCACCTTTTAGATTTTTCTTTATGTTTTTCCTCTACAAGTCCAAAAAATTAATATGTCTTCTGAAAATAAATATATGCATTTGCCTGCGCTACGGAGGTCACCGGTGACCACCAACAAAAGAGGCTTCACGCGTGTTCGGTATTTAAAAATGCATCTAATGATGACATTGAATACTTTATTATTTCGCTGCTGTGACAATTTCCTTCATCTGTTTTTTCACTTTTTGGATTTTTCATTATTCTTTCCCTCTACTAATTTTCGTTATGGGAAAGTCTGCACTTGCCATAATTTTGGCAAAAATCACAATCTTTCGTTTTCGCTGCAAAAATGGTATTTCTATCTTCGCGCTCAAATTTCTCAAAAATTGATTAAACGATGTTTCTATTTTTTTACAAAACATCAAAATACAATCAATTTTGAATAATTTTTATTATGGGAAAGTCTGCACTTGCCATAGTTTTGGAAAAATGCATGATCTTTCGTTTTCGCTGCAGAAAAATAAAACTTAATAAGCGTAGTGAAAATAAAAATTTGCATTGGTCTGCGCCACGGGGGTCACCGGTGACCACCAACAAAAAAGGCTTCACACGTGTGCGGTATTTAAAAATGCATGTAATGATGACATTGAATATTTTTATTATTTCGCTGCTGTGACAATTTTTTTCACCGTTTAGATTTTTCCTCTACAAGACCAAAAAATTAAAATGTCTTGTGAAAATAAAATTATGCATTCGTCTGCGCCATTGGGGTCACCGGTGACCACCAACAAAAAAGGCTTCGCACGTGTGTGGTTTTTAAAAATGCATCCAATAATGATATTGAATATTTTTATTATTTCGCTACTGTAACAGTTTTTTTCACCGTTTAGATTTTTCATTATGTTTTTCCTCTACAAGACCAAAAAATTAAAATGTCTTGTGAAAATAAAATTATGCATTCGTCTGCGCCACTGGGGTCACCGGTGACCACCAACAAAAGAGGCTTCACACGTGTTTGGTATTTAAAAATGCATTAAATAATAGTATTGAATATTTTGATTATTTCTCTGCTGTTACCTGTTTTTTCACCTTTTAGATTTTTCATGAATTTTTTCCTCTACATGACCAAAAAATTAATATGTCTTGTGAAAATAAAAATATGCATTTGTCTGCGCCACGGAGGTCACAGGTGACCACCAACAACAAAAGAGGCTTCACACATATTTGGTATTTAAAAATGCATCTAATAATAGCATTGAATATTTTTATTATTTCGCTGTTGTGACAATTTTTTTCACCTTTTAGATTTCTCATTATGTTTTTCTTCTACAAGACCAAAAAATTAATATGCATTTGTCTGCGCCACCGAGGTGACCGGTGACCACCAACAAGATTGTTCACACGTGTTATTGAATATTGTTATTATTTCTATGCTGTGATATTTTTTCTAACCTGTTTTTCACTTTTTAGATTTTTCTATTTCTTCCCACATCTACCAAATAAATCAAACACAATCGTCATAATTCATAAGATGTTTAATACTGCGTTACAAAACGATTTATTTCACATACAGATTTTTATTCCTCGCACATACACTGCGATAAAGTCTTTACTCTCCTTCACCTCCTGGTAACTCTCCAGCATCCATTCGGAGGACCCGAAGTTCGGACTGAACGGTTCGGGTTCCGTGTGGGTACCTCTGCCTTCTCCGGGCCCAACGATGATTATAACTTTACCCTTGTAATTCTTCACGTAATCGATGAAAGCGCCTCCGTCGTTGAAGTAACAAAAGAGAAGGGCGTAATCGGGATACAGGCAGTCTTCGGAAATTGGAATCATAGGGTAAAAATGGGATATGAACAAGGGATTGCTGTATTTGCTGTTCCACCATTCCTTGTTTATTTCATATCCTAATACTGGTAGACCTGAAAATGATCAGAGTTGTATTTTTGTGCTGTTAAAAATAAAAATTGCGAAATGTATTTGTCCAAATAGGATGAAATGTAAAAATTGACGTTTACAAGAAAAATTTCTCTCGTGTTGTCTTGGCTCAGGATAATTATCAGAATACATCTGATCGGTAGCTACACAATTTCTGTGGCACAAGATGTAATACGTCTACATATAAAATTTTTCTTCGTTTGTGAAATTTCCTCTTACAAATAAATTTGAACACTTTAACTTCTTATAAACAAAACAAACAACTTCAAAATACGTTAGAACGTTTTTAACAATAATGTGACAGATCAAATAGAAATATTGCAATTGTTCCAATGCATACTATTTAAATGCCTACTAGATTAATTTTTAATTAAAATTGATTTTTCTCTATTTTTTGACTTTAGTGTGATACATCGTTAAATTTGTAATAAAAAATGCTACCGTATACAAGGTGTTTCTAATTTTGTGGGTATATAAAAAATGAAGTTGATGATGATTTCTCGGAGATGAACATCGGATACAAAGTACATTTTGTAGAGATCTTTTTTCTTTTAAGCTACTTAGTTGTTATATATTTTTTTCCCTGTAATAAGATGTAAGATCTGTTGGGAAATAAACATATTATTATTATTATTAAAAAGTGACAATGACAAAGTGCCATAAGTTTTTTTTTTAGTATCTTTTAAATTATTACAAAAATTGGAAAAATCAAAAATCCAAAAAATGCAATTAAACGATAAACAATCATGAATTTCTGCAATCGACATGTAAACATACTCTGAATAGTGCAACTTTTTCCTAATTTAAGCCACCCTGTATCTTTCAAGATACCCATGCTGTGTATTCTTATCTTGGACACGGTGTATAATAAATTTATATCTACGCAAGCTTAAAATTAGAAAAAAAAAATCGTTTAAAAATAATCTGACATTTCACCAAAAATCGTTATATACTGTATGGACTAAACTTGAATCAAATTTAAAAAATATTCCAACTTACCTATATACTGTTTTAAAATCCACTCGAACAAACCACAACCGCACCCCAGCGAAATCACCCCCTTCAACCCGTACTCGGCCAATTTCCTCCGGATGAAGTCCAAGTTTTCGATACTCGGCCAAACCCACAGCAAATCCATGGCGCACTCATCGTTCGAATCTTCGTTCAACCTCAACACTTCCCTCCAATTATTCTCGCGGTAATAACCGAGGACCGCGTTCAAAAAATTCACCTCCATTTTCTGCACACCAAAAAAGCCGCAACGCTCTCCTATATATATTGACATTGATTCGAGAACACGTGCGGCATAATTTTTCCTTTTTCTAATTATAAATATTGGTCCTTGAAAAAGTTCGTGTACACGTGCCAAATATAATTAATTTTTGTATGTTATTAGAGCGCGGTAAAAAGTGAAATTGAAATATTGCTAGATGGAGTATATTTAAATAACATTGTTTCCTGAACGATGTATTCGAGTTCATTGTGAGAATTTGGGAAAAATTCAAGAATTCTATTCGAAACATGAAAAAAGCAGACCATGTAAAATTTTAAATGTGTTAATATTATCTCCAGTGACGGTTCGCGGGGTTTATTTCTGGTACGGCCGAGGAACAAGAGGTGGCAATACAGATAGGTAGGGTCAGTTGCAGAGACGGCTGGCTACGTAACACCACCTCTTGTTCCTCGGCCGTACCAGAAAAAAAACCCTCGAATCGTCACTGATTATCTCCCCTAATTATTTGTCAGCATCTGTCATAATGTAAGAAATTATTTTTAAAGCTTAGTATCATTTGATACATTACACAATATTTTCTGTAGAGTATTTACCGAGGTAATTGCAAAGAAATTTTACAATTGTTTTGAATTAAAAAGAAAGGTTTGCCATGAAATCATAATGGCCGATTTCAAAGTGACAGTTGCTGTCGCGTTGCTATTTACAATCGGCCGTGTTTTTCGCACAAGAAAAAGTATGTAAAACCATACGGTCGGGTACTGTACGCGAATTCCCGGAGAAGGCAACACCCGGCGGAAGCATTAAAAATAATGTAAGTACACCGATATTATAAAATAATTAAGGGAGCCATTTGTACAAGACGGCAAATGCAAGTTGGCCAGACGCGCAGAGAGCAAGCGAAAGCTCTCTCTCTACAGCCTCTGTAATAAGCAAGCACATATTCTTCGCGTGTGCTATTCATTTACAACTCTATCGGGCACTCTCCCGCATTGAAAATGAATGTAACAGGCGCGCGAACTCTTCACGAAATCTATCGAGAGCGCCCTTCGAAGGTTCCGCCCACAATTTTGCCACTGCGCAACGGCAAGTTACGTTTGCCGTCCTTTCAAATTTAGAAAGTAACGTAGTGATTATTTATTGAATAGTATTATTGCCTTCTTCGGAAATTCGCGTACAGTTCTTAAATAGTATAATAGTTTAATCATAAATACTTTTTCTCGTGCCGGTTGTGAATCGTAATCCTCAGCAAACGTCAATTTTTAGAACAAAATTTAATATCCGCCATTATGATTTCATGGCTAACCTTTGTTTTTAATTCGAAATAATTGTAAAGTTTTTTGCAGTTATCTCAGTAAATACTTTGCAGAAACCATTGAGTAAGGTACCAAATGATTCAGCTTTAAAAATAATGTACGAAGACCAGTGACGGTTCGCGGCGTTTTTTCTGGTACGGCCGAGGAACAAGAGGCGGTAATACAGATAGGTAGGGAGACGGCTGGTTGCGTGACCCTACCTATCTGTATTACCACCTCTTGTTCCTCGGCCGTACCCGAAAAAACACCGCGAACCGTCACTGACGAAGACCAATGCGGACAAATAATTAGGGGAGCCAATATTAACACATTTTAAAGGGTCCCCCCGGTTAAGATAAGCGAAATGCCCCCAGATTCGGAATTCCTGATTAACCAAATAACGTTGTATCTTGAGGTAATAATTATCCGCTGACATGGTTTGTAAGGTCCCCACCCCTCCCCTCACCCCACTTGAGGTCAAAAAGGGTTATTTTTTGTTTTAATTTTTTATCTAACGATGTGTTTAATGCAAAATTCTGAAAAAAATCATCAAGGTAGGTTATCAAGAGGCCTATCAATATAATTTTTTTCAAGGTCATCCAAGGTCATTTGGTGTCTCAAAAAAATTAAAAAAAAACATTTTTTTTTTATTTCTTGAGGTAGAAAGCATTGAGGTTCACGCCGTTTTTTTTTCACTATTTTATAAGAGGCGATTAATTTTACTTCTGACAGGAACTTTTAACTCATTTCGAGTGGTGCGTCATCCCTAAAAATCCAATTTTCCGCAATTTTTTCGATTTTTTCAATTTTACAGGTGAGGGTTGAGGTTTAGACAAAAAAACAATTAAAACTTTTTTGTAGCATTTGGAAATACAAAAATTTTGTTTTTTTTTAAATTTTTTTCTATCTTTAATAGTAAGAAAGTTATAACCAATTTAAATTTTTTTCCTACTTGGTTTTTCAATTTTTGTCGATATTTAGCAATTATAAGGGCACAGGTGGATATTTAGAAGAAAAACTCATAAGCGATGTTTTGTAAAATTTTTCAAGACAAAAACTTTAGTTTTATTTTCATTACTTTCTCCGTTATGAAGTACGAGAAAATATGGTGATCGTGAAAATTAAAAAAAAAAAAAAATTTACGGAAATATCCGTTTTGGGGTCCCTAGATACCATTTCAACAATTTCTGGAAAAACAATTGTGTCTGTGTGTGTGTGTGTGTCTGTGCGCGCTGTATCTGAAAAACTAATACAGCATTAAATATGAAACTTTGAACATAAATCTTATTTCACAATCCGAAGAACTGAAAAGCTTTTGGTAAAATTTCGTACACCGGAAGTGGGTGTTTACCTTAACTGTTTTTTGTTTTTTTTCAAATGCTCAAATCTTAGAAAGCGTATTAAATAACCCAAATGGTATCAGCAAAATTCTTAAACCTGGAGATATTTTTATCTTGGATAGAGGTTTTCGAGACGTTGTGGATAAATTGAAAAATAAAGGATTCATGGTCCTCATGCCAAAGAATCAAACTTTTCGAGATTTGTCACTAAACTTCGTTGGGTAATCGAAGCGATTCACGGTATCTTGTGCCAAAAATACCGATTATTGCACAACCAATTTCGAAACAGCATGTTGCCTGTTGCTGGATTGTGATGTAGAATTGCTTGTTTTCTACAAAATCAATTCGGAAAGCGACTTAACCTTATGGATGATAAGACAAATATTATAGTCAACAGAATGAAATCGACATTCCTGGAGGTCAACGCTTTAGCTGAAAAGATTGCTGCAGAAAACTTGAATAAAAAATCAGTCCCCTTCCAAAGTACAACTTCAGAAGAGCATAAGCTCTTCTGAAGTTGTACTTTGGAATTGAAATTCATAAGAATTTTCCTGAATTGACTTTGGAAGATCTTGAAGTCTTATTTACTGGTTCATACCAACTCGCTCAAGCAATATCTTGCTTACGTGAAACACAATAAAGAAGACTCAGGTATCAATGCGATACAACAATATTGTTGTACTTGTGCTAATGGACTACGCACTGTTGGATGTTGTTCTCATGTGGCTGGCTTGATATACCATCTTTCTTACGGCCGATAGTTTTCAAAAATAGTACGTCCCGCTGAAATGTTGTCCAATATTTTCGATAAAGATAACTTTGTACCAGTGATTAATGAAGATCGTGATGAAGATTAAAAATGTAATTTACATATATATTATTATTATTATAATTTACTTTACTATAATCTATAATCACAAATGAAGAAAAATTTTTTTTTACATTAGTAATTAGTATTTTTTAGAAATTTATAAATTAATTTACACATAATTTTTTTGTATTAAGGCTAAAAATATAAAAATAAAACTAAAATGTTCGTCTTGAAAAATGCTACAAAACATATCTTGAGTTTTTCTGCTAAATATCCACCTGTGCCCTTATAATTGGTAAATATGGACAAAAATTGAAAAATCAAGTAGGAAACATATTTTATATTGGTTATAACTTTTTTACCATTGAAGATAGAAAAAAAATTAAAAAACAAAATTTTTGTCTTACAAAATGCTACAAAAAAGTTTTAATTAGTTTTTTGTCTAAACCTCAACCCTAACCTGTAAAATTTAAAAAATCGAAAAAAAAGAGGAAAAGTTAGATTTTTAGGGATGACGCACCACTCGAAATGTATTAAAAGTTCCCGTCATAGGTAAAATTAATCGACTTTTATAAAACAGTGAAAAAACCGGCATGCACCTCAACGATTTCTACCCCAAAAAATAAAAAAATTGTTTTTTTAAATTTTTTTGAGACACCAAATGACCTTGGATGACCTTTAAAAAAATCTATTGATAGGTCTCTTGATAACCTACCTTAATAATTTTTTTCAGAATTTTGCGTTACACACCTCGTCAGATAAAAAATTAAAACAAAAAATAACCCTTTTTGACCCCAGGTGGGGTGAGGGGAGGGGTGGGGACAGTGGCGGTTTCAAAGGGGGGGTAATTGGGTAATTACCCCCCCTAAGAATTTGTATTGTTAAAAATTACCGATATTCCAAACAAATAATATAACCGGTAATTTTTTCCGGGAGAGTCTAATTCTTAATTTTCCTTAAATATTTCATAAAAAAAATATATATTTCTTTTTTTAATTACCCCCCCTAGACTAGTTGGCTAGAAACGCCCTTGGGTGGGGACCACATATACTGTGTCCGCGGATAATTCTTACTTCAAAATACATTATTTGGTTAATTAGGAATTCCGAATCTGGGGGCATTTCGCCTATCTTAACCGGGGGGACCCTTTGACATGTAAATTGCTATTGCCCGCTTTGCAATTTATAAATAATTACAGTATTTCTTATTTATTTATATTTTACACAAATATACAAACATTTAAATTTTTTTAATTACAACGTTCTGCATCCTAAACATACAGCTTCCAAAAAACCATCCATAATTTTTGCATGTTAAACATGTGTAGTATTCACCATCTGCATCCCGTTCGTCTCTAAATCGTTACCCTTCGATTCCACCTCATCACTTTTCTTTTTCTCTTTCCTCGTTATCAGCACGTTCAGCCAACTAGAAATCCATCGATATTACAAGGAAACCAGAAAGAAAGGGATGAAAACCTACAGGACCAAAAATCCAGCGAGGCAAGACAGGAGGGCTGATACCAAATAGAAAGCACCGGGAAACGTTTTCGCCGTTAATATGTAGATGTGGTTGTATTGTCCGGCAAGAGCGCCGGAAACCGCCTCACCCACGGCCATGAAGGACTGTACTTTACCCATGTGCTCTTCGGTGGCGATTTTCGTGGAAATCGAACGGATGCCTATGAGGCTCATACCGCCGAACATCCCGACGACGCAACCTGAAAATGTAAGATTTTGCTTCGACTCTTTGCTGCAAGTTGTGGCGCATCAGACCAGAATAAATCTGTACGTACAACGCTGAACAAAGACACGAATTATGGACCACATATCAGCGCCTAATTTTAACACTTCTAGTGCCAACTGAGAGAGGTGCACTTGGGCCCTTTAAAATGTGTGAAATCTCGTGCAACAAAGAGTTAAATTGCTTGATTAAACTAATTTGTTATTAGAGGTGAAATATCAAAAAAACTGTCACTGGTGTCTATTTGAGAAATTAAAGGGTCGGAATTGGAAGATTAATTTTTGGAATACTGGTTAGGGGAATATGAAGGGTACGGCCGAGGTAGCAGAGACGGTAATACAGATCTCTGCAACCTATCTGCTACCTCGGCCGGCCGTACCATCACGTGATCAGTACTCACCTATATAAAACATACGCGGCGTGGTGGAGAATGCGTATATAATTTCGCAAATTGCCGCATTTAACAAGCTCAAATTTACCAAATTGTAATCGGATAGTTTGATGATTTTTGTAAACAAAGCCACGCCGACAGTCGTTCCTGTAAGAATTGAAGAACGTGTTAGACGATTAGAAATAATTTTTTCTTGCGAAATAATTACCCACGAGCGTGACGGTGGTGCTGATGGCCGTGTACAAAGAATGCTCATGTGGTGCCCACGTTAAAACCGATTGGGTGTAAAACGAGCCAATATAAACCGCTCCTGCAAATGATGTTAATGTTACATTTTGAATTTTACAGCGGTGATACCAGTGACGGCTCGCGAGTTGTTTTTTTGGTATGGTTGAGGTAGCAGAGGTGGTAATACAGATACCTATCTGTATTACCACCTCTGTTAGCCGTGTTCGACGAGTATATAGTACAATCGCGCAGAGGTGACAATGACTCATCGTTCCATGTCGCCTGAATTAAGTTTCTAGTAAACGTATGTCCATAAAATAATTCGATTCAGTCTAGGCGGGAAATTTAAAAATTCTCGAGCTTGCAAATATTTTCCCGACGAAACTTTGCGAGTGCACCGGTAAAGACAACTGGAAATTTGTCATTAAATTTAACCTTTTTATTAATGAAATGGATACAATCAATTCTCCTCTTAACTAAATCGAAATCGGAGACGGTCAAAACGTGAATTTTGAGGTTAGAATAGATGAGATTGAGAAAAGACATACGTTGCACTTAGCCCTTGAATTTACATATCGACATACGTTTCGTATTTCATTGCGTTTTTCTTAATAGATATTTATCCAGACGCGATGATTAGATCGAAAAAACATGAGTCACTGTCACCTCTGCGCGATTGTACTATACTTGTCATGAAAAATGGCAATATTTTGTGTTAAAAACGATTGCCATTTCTTCGTTTTAGCCATTTTTGACGAGTATACTCATTATGAAGAAATGGTACCTACTGAACATAATACAAAATATTCCCAATTCTTCATTACGAGTATACTCATCACACTAACTGGTTAAAAAAAAACTCGCGAACCGTCACCGGGTGTTACGAATAATTACCTGTCGCCGAAGTTCGCATGCAGACCCAGACGAGAAGCACCGTGATCAAAAACAACCGATTACAACCCACCGTCTTCCTAAACAGCAGGCTCAGCGTGTCGGAAATGTCTTTCGTGTTGAACAGATCCTTACAGAACCCGACCTTCTTATCACCAGCACCAGGCTCACGACTCTCCTTCAGCGCGAACGCGGTGTACAAAATCCCCGACAGAAACAAAATCCCCGCCAGCACGAACACCGCCAGGTACCCCAGGTGCACGTACAGCGGCCCCGTTAAATACTGCCCTATGGTATTGCAAACAGTGAGCGTGATCTGTATAACACCAATCCTCAAAGTGCGCATCTCCAAAGTGCTCACTTCCGCGATGTACGCGTACACCGCCATTATAAATAGCGAAAGCCCTCCGAAAAAACTCGAGAGGATCCCGTTCAATAATATCAGCGCGAGCACCGGCAGTTCCTTCATGAAAATCACGTTCAAAATACACCCGAGGACGGCGAAGAGTTCCCCGATCAACGGGATGATGATAAACGGCTTCCTCAGCTTGTGCCGATCACTGTACGACCCTAAAAAGATCACCAAAATTGCGGGCGCAAAATTCTGTACGGGAAAAGCCCACGAGTTCAAATCCGCCCGTATCCTTTGCTGGCTAATATTCTCCTCGGAGTAATTCGCGTGAGTTCCGGCCACAATGGCATCGCAAATAAAATCCGTGATATTTGCATCGCTCTTGCACGCCTTTTCCGTTTCCAGGGCGTTCAAAGCGGTTCCGCAGATGTTTCCCGCCAAGAAATAAGCGGCGACCACGGGTTCAACAGTGATCACCTCCTTTACGAACTTGAAACGTTCCGAATTCGACATTTCCGAGAAGGACTTCGTCTTCAGTTTTTCCTCCTCGGTGACGGTCAGATCGTCCACCGAGTCGGTCACCAGGTTCGCGGTTGAGGTCACCTTCATTTTAATTCGATTGATCGATTGACACGTTCACACAACACATCCGCTGAAGAACCGTTCAGCAACAACAACCTCTGCACCACGCGATCATCTCAACAATACAGGATGCAGGACGGTGAAATGATAATTTATTAACGATGCGTTAAAGGTAAACCTGTTTGTGTTGTTCGAAAAAAAAAAAATAACGAAATTGAAGATTCGCGTTCTTGAAATGTTATTAAGAAAGAATTTAGGTGCTCGAGGCGAAACGTATGTTAATTAGCATCTTTGTATAATTAGTATGCGTTTTCTATAAACCTGTGTAATTAAGATTGTTAGTAGTACTTTTACCTCTAACAAAGTTTTATTTTGTTTTGCAATGTCTCTAACGAGATTTAAAGTTGTGCTATTAAAAACGAGATTTTTTCAATGAAATATCTTGTTAACGTTGCATTATTTATAAGTGCTGGACGAATCATCACTAAATCTAGCGAATCATCTTCAAAAGTTGAGCATCTCGAGGATGTCATGCTATCAATAATATTGACCGTGGAATCATTGCCAAGGTCACTAGGAGCGTTTAACATTCGTATATGTTTTTGCTTTTTTAACATAAAAAAACGGCTGCAGAAAAAATATTGTACGTAACTCGTTCCAAAAGTGATTTTACGGGATTCGCAGGATTCCAGGACTCACCTACTCATCCCGTAAAATATCACTTTCGGAACTTGTTACGTAAATTACTATTCTGGAGATCTTGATCTCTTTACATCCTCATTTCCTCAATTTAAGTGCGATCTACTAAAACGTCTTCAAGTAATTTAAGTTTGTTCTTCGATCATTTTATTGTGCGCACCTCTGTAATTCGTAAGTTATTTGGCTCAATTTCCTCTATCGTTCGAGAATTATTCTCAAAAAACAATTGACAATCAAATGTAATTTTCTGAGCGTACCGATATCTAATCGATTAGCGTAACACTTTGCAAGAAGAATTTTCAAAATTCGGCCATGCGTTCGGGAGTTATTCTCGAAAAAACAAAAAAAACAATTGAGAATCAAATTTAATTTTACGAGCGCACCGATATCTATTCGATTAGAACAACATTCCGCACCAAGAATTTTCAAAATTTGGCGATGCGTTCGGGAGTTATTCTCGAAAAAACAAAAAAACAATTGAGAATCAAATTTAATTTTACGAGCGCACCGACATCTATTTAATTCGTATAACATTTTGCGACAAGAATTTTTAAAATCTGGCGATATGTTCGAGAGCTATTCTCGAAAAAACAAAAAAACAATTGAAAATCAAATGTATTTTTTTGAGCGCACCGTTATCTATTCAATTCGTACATTTTGCACCAAGAATTTGAAAAATCTCTTAATGCGTTCAAGAGTTATTCTCGAAAAAACAAAAAAACAATTGAGAATCAAATTTAATTTTACGAGCGCACCGACATCTATTTGATTCGTATAACATTTTGCGACAAAAAATTTTAAAATCTGGCGATACGTTCGAGAGCTATTCTCGAAAAAACAAAAAACAATTGAAAATCAAATGTATTTTTTTTTTAGCGCACCGTTATCTATTCAATTCGTACAACATTTTGCACCAAGAATTTGAAAAATCTCTTAATGCGTTCAAGAGTTATTCTCGAAAAAACAAAAAAACAATTGAGAATCAAATTTAATTTTACGAGCGCACCAATATTTATTCGATTAGAACAACATTCCGCACCAATATTTATTCGATTAGAACAACATTCCGCACCAAGAATTTTCAAAATTTGGCGATGCGTTCAGGAGTTATTCTCGAAAAAACAAAAAAACAATTGAGAATCTAATTTAATTTTACGAGCGCACCGACATCTATTTGATTGGTATAACATTTTGCGACAAGAATTTTTAAAATCTGGCGATACGTTCGTGAGTAATTCTCAGAAAAAAACAAAAAGCAATTGAAAATCAAATGTATTTTTTTGAGCGCACCGTTATCTATTCAATTCGTACAACATTTTGCACCAAGGATTTGAAAAATCTCTTAATGCATTTAAGAGTTATTATCAAAAAACAAAAAACAATTGAGAATCAAATTTAATTTTACGAGCGCAAACGAAAACTCCAAATTGAACACGGTTTGCAAATCTGAGCTCCTCGTACGTCAATTAGTCGGAATAGAGATTTTTAATTTTTGATGAAAACACGAAAAAAGACATGACTAACCCCCTTGGAAATTTTGTTAAAAAATGCAACTTTCTTAATAATCATCGTAGACTATTGAAGTATACCTTTTTTTTCATCAGAAAGACGAGAGAAATTGATTGCCGTTAAAAAATTTCAGCTAACTTCAATAGCAAAAAAATTAGTCAGTCACAGTGAACATTTTAGAAAATTTACAAAAATAATTGATTTTTCAGACTTTGATCGGCCGTAGCGGCCAAACGAAAACTCCAAATTGAACGCGGTTTTGAAATATGTGCTCCCCGTACGTCAATTAGTAGGATCCAATTAAAATTAGAGATTTTTAATTTTTGACGAAAACTTGAAAATCTACCCAAGGGTACCCCCTTCTAACTTTTTCTCAAAAATTGGCTTTGGAATAATTTCCTGAAGAAACCACTGGTTCGATTCCGGGTTTCTATACACCACTGGAAAGATCCCTTCAAGACGCCTCGGAAAATGTACTTTCGCAGGAACAAATGTCAATTTTAAGGCCGTGACGCGTCAGCAAAGAAAACTCGAAAATGGAAAAAATCGAAAAAATCAACTTTTTTAATAATCATCGCAGACTATTGAAGTATACCTTTTTTTTCATCAGAAAGATGAGAGAAATTGAGTGCCGTTAAAAAATTTCAGCTATCTTTATTAGCAAAAAAAAATGATTGCCGACGAGAATGTTCACCTAATAAATACAAACAGCTAATCAGAATAATAAATTTCTGAAAAATCCTTGTAATATTGAGTACAAATTTTACAACGTTAACCTTTAAGGTGTAAATGTATACAATTAACATAAACCCGCCATTCTATTATAATATTATGTCATGAAAATTAAGATATTAGAATGTTTAGTAAATTAGAAAATTTTACAAATTTCGTTCTGCATTATTGCGTTGATTTTTTAAATATTATTTATACACATAAAAATATTCGTTCATTCAATAAACTATTATAACATCGGAATTTATGCAAATATAATTTTAGACGATGAAACAATCACGCGGGAATGTCGTGACGGATTTAACATTGGTTTTTACTGCCATCTGCCCTAGGGGCGTAATTTGTATGCTTTCGGAAGATGTATAGGACACGGCTGTTTGGAGATAAACAATCTGTTTATTTGCATTTAACCTCAGTGATGTCTAAGGTGATAATTATTAAGATGATCATCCGTGTATGCAATTTGTTGCTAAAGATAATAACAACTTGGACGGAGTAATTATATTGGACAATTAAAAGTCGAATTTAATTTTTTGACCGTATCGATGTCTATACAATTAGGACAACACTTTGCACCAAAAATTTTCAAAATCTGGCGATACGTTCAAGAGTTATCCCAAAAAAAAACGAAAAAAACAATTCAGTCGAATTTAATTTTTTGATCGTATCGGTATCTATTTGAATAGTACAACATTTTGCGCGAAGAATTTTCAAAATCTGGCGACGCGTTCAAGAGTTATCCTCAAAAAACGAAAAAAACAATTAAAAGTCGAATTTAATTTTTTGACCGTATCGATGCGTTCAAGAGTTATCTTCGAAAAATTGTAAAACAATTGAAAGCCGAAATTAATATTTTGGGTGTAGTAAGATCTGCACGATTAGGAGTTATGAGTTTAAACCCGATTAAAAAAACGGCCCGTCGCTACTTTTGTTACACTCTGTATAATACACACACGTGTATTAAATAAACGCGAGCGCGAGTTATTTATAAATCCAATCTAATCTATTGACCTACATTTTCCCGGCAGGCGGACAAAAAACGACCGGTTTGAGGACCGCTGACGTAACTCTCCAATAAGGTATGCGGTTTTGCCGACCCAAATAAAACCACAACACCGAACCAAACAATCGAGTGAAAGTGTGTTGTCGATCAATCGACAACGGCGAAATTCCAAATTGTTACGAACGAGTAACAGCCACCAGCAGTTTCCCTTAACAATAAAAGAAAATGGACATAACCTATTCGTGTTAAATCGTGACTGTTTGTGACGCGATTGTTTGGTCCAAACAATCGATTGAAAGTGTTGATGATACCGACGGCGAAATTCCAAATTGCAGCCTCCAGCCACAGTTTCACTTGACAATCAAAAAAGTTGACATAACCTGTTCGTGTCAAGATGTGTGTTGAATAGTGATTGCTTCGACTGTTTGCTAGATAAACGAATGTGTTTCGGGGCAACGGGGGTTTCGTAGCGGTGGGATGATGATGATGAAGGGCGGTGAACTCGTCGTAGACGTCGCCCATGGAAGTAACGGAACGGCGGAGATTTGGGCCAGCAACGTCGAGTTACCGCAATTGTTCTCCGGGGTTTGTATTTTGTTCTACTGTTGTTAATACTGCAATGGCAATATGCGAAGGCGACAACGGAAGAATTTTCGGTATGTAAATGTAGATCGTCGATTAGTAAAGTACGTATTGATGGGCTCAAGTCCAATAGCCGAAATAGCTTAATTTTAAGTAATAAATCAGAAATGATTTAATCTCCGTCATATGTGCGTCAGGGATGACTAGAAACCCTTATTTCATGTTTTACTATTTCAGATGTTAATGCGTTTCCATGACAACTGTTGCACCATTGACTTTCAAGGTGTTTTGGACAATTATTTCTTAACTTTAAATTTTGACAACTCTTTTTTCACGGTTACTATAGAGTCCACTTTTTATCACTTTTATTTCTCATAGGTAAGAGCTTAAGGTAAGAGCGGAAAGACTCGAAGTCACTGTTTGAGAATGCTGTTGAGAATTACATCACGGTATCATTAAGAAACTGATTAAAACAGTCTTTTTTTCTGATTGAAACAATATTGAGTGATATGTCATAACGCACTTATATTTCCCTAATAACAAAATAGCAACATACCAAATCTTCAAAATACGACGCCGACACCGTTCACCAAATTTTTGTTCCCTCCAGTCTTTAAAATCTTCGTACACTTTGGTGTAAGCAGCTTTGGATTTTAGGGGAACCAAACATTCACGGTCTTCCGCCGCTTGCGTTAACACATAGTTTGACATTTCACCAATTTATGAAACAACGCAAATACCAAAACAAGTCAACCATGATATTTACAAACAAGGCCCTTAGCAACGTTACCAATCCGATAAATTCAAAAATTTGCAATCCAATATTTTCCCATTTACAGAACAATATTCTTCAATCAGAAAAAAAAACTATTGATTACAACACGGGAAATATACTATTCATATTTCCCTAGTTGTAATAATAGCTATAAACCCTGTAAACTCCTCTTATTCTTATGCTAAAGATGACTGGTAGATGGCAATATGGCCAATATCCTATTTAAAAAAAAAACAGACTTTTTTTCTGAACAATCTTATTTTTTTGATGCAGGAAGGATGTCTGCCGGAAATTGGAAGCTCGCAGGTCTCGTCGATCCTGTCCACCTTGGACGACCCCGAAAAACCACCACCACCTCCCCTAGAAGACCCGTCCAGCATCGTCCTGAAAGTGCCCAACGTGACGAAAAGAAAACGAGCCGTCAGCAAAACGAAGCCGGCGAAGAAAACGAAAGTCCTGGAGGACATAAGGATCGTCGGCTGCAAGGACCTGACCTACATCCTCTGCGAGCTGTGCCCGTTCCTCTGCCTCGGGGAAAAAAAAATCGTCCAGCACATCGACCTGGTGCACAAGAACAAGAAACCGAGCGAGGTGTTCGAGCTGAAATGCCCCGTCTGCACCAACGTCTTCTACCACAAGCTATCCCTGCAGGCGCACCTCACCTACGACCACTGCGTCACCAACACGACGGACGTCGGCAACATAATACAGATAATTTTACACTCCAAAAAGTCCTCCGTCTACACGAATAAATTCCCGATGGTGATTGACATAGAGAAGGCCCCGATTATAATCGAGGGCGTTAAAATAATCGAGGAACAGGACAACAGCGACGCGGCGCCATCGGACAAGATGTACACGCTGATCAAGAATCAGAACGGCGTCGCCGTGAAGACCAACGACGACGACGACGGCAAACTCCACAAGTGCCAGATGAAGGGCTGCAAGATCCGGATGCGGTCTTCGGAGCTGCTGAGGTACCACGGCGAGTGCCACTTCGGCAGCGACTTCAAGTGCAAGGAGTGCGGCGGGTTCTTCTCGTCGTGGAAGACCCTGGCGGGGCACCTGTGGAGGTCGCACAACACCGACATGGAGCTGTTCAGGTGCGACCAGTGCGACTTCAGGACGCCTAGCCTGAGCAGGCTGAACAACATGCACAGGCTGATACACGGCACGACGAAGGGATACGCCTGCGACGTGTGCGAGAAGAGCTTCAAGAACGCGAAGCAGCTGAGGAACCACAAGGACACCCACAGGAAATCGGACGGCTCGAGTTTCAAGTGCAAGGAGTGCGAGAAGACGTTCTCCAACAGGCAGCAGCTGAAGAAGCACATGGACGGGATCCACAAGAAGCTGAAGCCGTTCCTTTGCACGTATTGCGGTTACAAGGGGGCCACGAGGAGTACCCTGCAGATGCACGTTAGGCAGCATACGGGTAACGAGATTGTTAATACATACAGTGTGTAATGTGATGAGGTTGCCTATTTATAAAAAAAAAACTTTTTTAATATGTCAAAGAAAAATCTAGTAATCATTTCAGATATAATCAAACTTGATTTTAAATAGGATATCGAAACCAAAAATAAAACCACAATGCCTTCAACTTAAACAGGAAAAAACGAAAATTACATTCAACTATTAGAAAATTTGTGCAGAACTAACAAATTGAGGAATCAACTTGAAAGTTTCCAAATCCATTCAGAAATATTGTGTTTCCGATTTCTCATCAAAACAATTGATATATCTAAACTAGAAACAAAACCACAACACCTTAAACTTAAAAATTTGGGAAAACGAAAATTGCATTCCGCGATTAGAAAATTTGTGCAGAACTTACAAATTGAGGAATTAACTTGAAAGTTTCCAAATCCTTTCAGAAATATTGTATTTCTGATTTCTCATCAAAACAATTGCCATATCTAAGCTAGAAACAGAACCACAACGCCTTAAACTTAAATCGGGGAAAACGAAAATTGCATTCCGCGATTAGAAAATTTCTGCAGAACTAACAAATTGAGGAATCAACTTGAAAGTTTCCAAATCCATTCAGGAATATTGTGTTTCTGATTTCTCATCAAAACAATTGACATATCTAAACTAGAAACAAAACCACAACGCCTTAAACTTAAATCGGGGAAAACGAAAATTGCATTCCGCGATTAGAAAATTTGTGCAGAACTAACAAATTGAGGAATCAACTTGAAAGTTTCCAAATCCATTCAGGAATATTGTGTTTCTGATTTCTCATCAAAACAATTGATATATCTAAGCTAGAAACAAAACCACAACACCTTAAACCTAAATCGGGAAAAACGAAAATTGCATTCCGCGATTAGAAAATTTGTGCAGAACTAACAAATTGAGGAATCAACTTGAAGGTTTCCAAATCCATTCAGAAATATTGTGTTTCTGATTTCTGATCAAAACAATTGATATATCCAAGCTAGAAACAAAACCACAACGCCTTAAACTTAAATCGGGGAAAACGAAAATTGCATTCAGCGATTAGAAAATTTCTGCAGAACTAACAAATTGAGGAATTAACTTGAAAGTTTCCAAATCCATTCAGAAATATTGTGTTTCTGATTTCTCATCAAAACAATTGACATATCTAAACTAGAAACAAAACCACAACACCTTAAACCTAAATCGGGAAAAACGAAAATTGCATTCCGCGATTAGAAAATTTGTGCAGAACTAACAAATTGAGGAATCAACTTGAAAGTTTCCAAATCCATTCAGAAATATTGTGTTTCTGATTTCTGATCAAAACAATTGATATATCCAAGCTAGAAACAAAACCACAACGCCTTAAACTTAAATCGGGGAAAACGAAAATTGCATTCAGCGATTAGAAAATTTGTGCAGAACTAACAAATTGAGGAATTAACTTGAAAGTTTCCAAATCCATTCAGAAATATTGTGTTTCTGATTTCTCATCAAAACAATTGACATATCTAAACTAGAAACAAAACCACAACGCCTTAAACTTAAATCGGGAAAAACGAAAATTGCATTCAGCGATTAGAAAATTTGTGCAGAACTAACAAATTGAGGAATTAACTTGAAAGTTTCCAAATCCATTCAGAAATATTGTATTTCTGATCAAAACAATTGATATATCCAAGCTAGAAACAAAACCACAACGCCTTAAACTTAAATCGGGGAAAACGAAAATTGCATTCAGCGATTAGAAAATTTGTGCAGAACTAACAAATTGAGGAATCAACTTGAAAGTTTCCAAATCCATTCAGAAATATTGTGTTTCTGATTTCTGATCAAAACAATTGATATATCCAAGCTAGAAACAAAACCACAACGCCTTAAACTTAAATCGGGGAAAACGAAAATTGCATTCAGCGATTAGAAAATTTCTGCAGAACTAACAAATTGAGGAATTAACTTGAAAGTTTCCAAATCCATTCAGAAATATTGTGTTTCTGATTTCTCATCAAAACAATTGATATATCTAAGCTAGAAACAAAACCACAGCACCTTAAACTTTAATCGGGGAAAACGAAAATTGCAATTAATGATTAGAAAATTTGTGCAGAACTAACAAATTGAGGAATTAATTTGAAAGTTTCCAAATCTATTCAGAAATATTGTGTTAAACACTGAAAGCAAGTAGAATTTAAGATTGAACTAAAATTAAGCTTTAATAGTTTTAAATTGTATTGACATATTTCACATGAATATTTGTATTCATCATGAAATAAATTATTTGAATTTGAATTTGAATTTAAACCGATCCGTATAGTCAATTAACAGATAAATCTCTTTTCAGGAGAGAAACCCTTTCAGTGCTCCCTCTGCGACTACTCGACCGCCGATCACAACTCCCTCAGGAGGCACAAGCTGCGGCACTCGGGGGAGAAGCCCTACAAGTGCTCGCACTGCGACTACGAGTGCATCCAGACGAGCACCTACAAGGCCCACATCAAGACCAAGCACCCGGGCCTCGACAAGGAGCTGCTCTTCTCCTGCACGGCCTGCCAGTTCCGGTCGATCAACAAGGAGGTGCACTCGCTGCACGTCGCCTCGCAGCACCCCGAACTGCTCAAGTCGTAGGAGGTTTTCAACGGCGGGAATATACAAAATGTAATATAAGAATATAGATATTGATGATTTACGCTGGTTTTTATAGTTTTAGCCATTTTTCAAAGCCAAAAAAATGGAATGCGTACCTTCTCAAGTTGCGAGCATGCCCCTGCTCAAGTCGTAAAGTTTTAATGGCGAATACACAAAATGTGATACGATTTTTTTTAATTTCCATGGCAACCGTTATTGTGAAAATTATCATTTTTATTCTATTGTTTTTTCAAGGTTTTATGAATGCAAAAAAAAATAACGACTGTGTGTAGAAATTTTTACTCTACAAAAAATTAATTTACACGTTTCCTCTAAAATGATCAAGGAAGATAATATTCTAATATATAGAAATTAATATTTGCACTCGTATTTATATTTGAGACCACAATGGTTAAACGTATTGTGGCGACTATAACATTAGCCAACAAAATTGGACTTTTTCTCTGTCCTTGGGACTAGACCGGAATTTTTCGATTGCTTGGGTGTAACAAAGTACCGAAATCGCGATGAAACCCTCGAGACTTTGGTTTTGAGGTTAGGATTCGCAAAAACCTCTTTTTTTACTTTTTTCACTATAACTTTGGAACAACGCAAGATAATTTGAATCTGAAAATACTGCTTGAAAGCTTATAAGCAGGGCTACATTTGGTATATAAATGACCTTGGTAGCGTAATCAAAACCCTAATTTAAAAAAAAAATCCGTAAAAAAACGCGTATTTTGAAACATTTTTGCGATTTCAATCGATTATACAAACGTTAATTTAAAAGAATTCATAACACCCAAAAATGAACACATTTTCAAAAATCAAAGTTAGTTTAGTTAAGGTATAACTTAAGATATTAATATTCAAAAATTCACCCCACGCAAAAATTTATTATAAAATTTTATTTTGTGAATTTACTAGAATTTTGGAGAATTTCTATAATATCAGTATTTTTTTTTTAATTTTTTTTGTCAAGTGTTCTACAACATAAAACGTTCATTTTTAAAAATTCATAACACCCAAAAGTTAGTTTTGAAGGTAGTTGTTCTGTGAATGTATTAAAACTCAATTTTGTTTATGATTTTTGTTTGTGTAAGTGTTTGACAACTTAAAATATTACTTTTCAAAAATTCATCCCACGCAAAAATGTACTCGTTTTCAAAAATCAAAGTTAAATGTATTATGATTGCATTAGAGTTTTTAACGAATTCGATAATATCAGTATCATTTTTTTCCCTATTTTTTCTTTGTTTAAATATTCAACAACTTAAAATTTTTTATTTTGTGTAAGTGTTCGACAACTTAAAAAAATCATTTTTAAAAATCTATAGCTCACGCAGAAGTTGACACATTTTCAAAAATCAAAGTTAATGTTAAAGACCACATAAAAGGATTTTTTTTGTTCGACAACTTAAAACATTAACTTTTGAAAATTCATAACTTTGGCAGATTTTCAAAAATTGCAGTTTTATAGAAAGATATTTAAATTGTTGAGGAATTTATTATTTCAAGAACTATAAATATTATAAATAAAACACTTTCTTTGTTAATATCACTCGATTTATTAGTAGCGACTATAGTTTCGATCACGTTCTGATCATTATCAAACTAAAACTTATTTAGCTAACGAGAAACACATACATTTATACAGCAAGAAACAGTGGGGAATATACTAGGTCGGTTTGTTCGTTAAGTAGGGAAATACCAGGATTACGTTTTGCTTTGTGTACCTTTGTGTACTAATAAATTGAGTGATATTAACAAAGAAAGTGTTTTATTTATAATTCAAAATGTATCACGAAGTGAACGCCTCCAGTGTCAATCAATTATAAATATTACTATTAAAAAATTTATAACTCGTAAGAATGAAATACATTTAAATTTTTAAGCAATTCAATTGTATCTGCATTTATTTTTCTTTCAATTTTTTATTGTTTTACCTAATAATATTCAGGCCTAATTCGTACGTAAAACGTTAAATTTAATTGCTGAACGTTATGTTAAGATAGCTTATTGTATTTCCAATTAGTAAAACAAGTGTCACGAATTTTAACATGTAGCTAAATTACGAAATAGAGCTATTCTAAAAATAATTAAATGTTTTCAGTGGAAAATATTTTAAATACGGTAGAAACCATGCATCTTTGGCAACAGATTAATTTAACAACAATGATTTGATAAAAAAATTAACTTCATAACAGAATTAGCGTTGAAATCTTAAATTATTGCAATTAGGGAATAGCCAAAACATTTGTTGTCTTTAATTCTAGGTAACAGATTCAATTTTAAATACTTTGAAAAATGTAACCGAAGCTCAGACCTGAAGCTTTGACTACATAAATATAATCAAAGGCCTGAACATAATGAATATTGATAATTGAAGAATGTTTCTGAATTCTTTAATCATTTAATTTCTTTATTATTATTTATAACATTGTTGAGTTTTGTAACATCGATATGTTTGTTTTATTTATTTCGTACTTTATTTATATTTTTCTAGCGGAATTCTAGAGGAATTAGGTTTGCTATCTGGCGGAAATAGCATGTAACCAGTTGGCAACGCTGGTCTCGGGGGTTTCATCGCGATTTCGGTACTTTGTTACACCCAAGCAATCGAAAAATTCCGGTCTAGTCCCAAGGACAAAATGGCTGTTGGCTAGTGTAATATGACATACGGGTGCAAAGGGTTAACATCGGAAATCCTATGTTCCGTTTTGTTCATCTACGCCCTGTATAAATTACATGTATAAAATAACCGCAACAATTTTCTTAATGAGAGGTTAGGCCGTTGACAGACGTGAAGAGACCTTCGACCTCTCCACCCCCGACGGATCATTGCCGATCCACCGCAGAACAGGGTCGAGATCGAGAGAACCTCCGATCCGCGTTGGAAACCCGAGTGCGCACCGCAGACACCGGCCATGAAATCTTAATCAAATCACTCACCGTACCCTCTGGTGCTCAATCTCTACGATGACCTGCTGTACACCTTAATCCCGTCACCAGTCTCGGAGATACCATCACCAGCCGTGGATCCTCTTTAAGACATCGTCCAGTTTCGACGTATACAAGCGACCCTCGAGCGCCTGCTAAGGGACCGAACGCGACGCGGGTTTTACTGGAACATGCTTACTCGTCCGGCTATCCGAGGTGGGATTGTTGGTTCGTTTAAAATCGGGGTTGAGGTTACGATTTTTCAGTGTAAACCGGTGTTACCTCGTAGAAGTTGGAGTTTTAGTTACGATTTTTCAGTGTAAACCGGTGAAGTTGGAGTTTTAGAAATTGTGTAATTGAATAGAAGTTGTCCGTAAAGGTTAGAAACTGAGAGTCCGGTGGTCTGGGATTCGTTTGCTTAGCATTCAGAGCCTGAATGATTTTTGTGGTTGTTTAAGAAATTTTTTAAATAAAAAGAGAAGGCAAAAGAAGCTCCGATAATAAAGCTTGGATATGATGAACTGGATAAGTTTCATTGGAAGGAAAAAGATTAAGCAGTGTACGAAGAAATAATTGCACTCAATAGAACAAAATAACAAAAAGGGGTTGGACCCTTGGGTCTACGAGCCCTAACAACTATATATTGGGACAAAATCAAATAAATATATAATTTAGGTATTTGACAGTTTATTTATTTTTTTAATATATTTATATTTTAATACTATATAATTAATTAATTAGCAACAATTATCGATAATCAACAACTCAAAAAACCAAATTATTATTCTATTAACTTCTATCATCTCCAATTAACAAGAAAAAAGGTCATTTTGTTTGACAAGTAAAGTAACTGTCAAAATAAGACATGTAGGCTGTGAAAATATTGCATAACGAAACGTCAGATTAATCGTTAGTTGCTTTCTTATCGTATTTGGTGAATCGCTGAGTTTATTGAACAAAATGGTGCGTGGTATCTCTACAAGTTCCAAAATTCGTAAGTTAGTGCTTAAAAACTATTGCAACAACAAAACAATACGTGAAGTGGCAGATAATCTTAACCTACCTAAAACTACAGTGTGGAATATAATTAAGCATTATGGAGAAACCGGAAATATCCTAGATAGAAAAAAGTTCAGGTCGTCCAACATTAATTTCTGATAGAAATAAGAGAATATTAGTAAAAATATACAAAAAAGGCCGAAGAAATACGTTAAGGCAAATTACGGCTGAATGGAATCATGAAAATCTGTCAAGGGAATGATGTCGTCAATGGATTTATAAATGTGGACTAAAGTTTTATAAGGTTGAATTATATCGTAATTTAAAAGTATATTTAATAAAATGTTTTCTTACAGGCAAAAGAAAAGCCGCTGTTGACAATAAAACAAAAGAAAGCCAGGCTCACATGGGCGAAATCTAAATTATCTTGGTCGGTAGAAGACTGGTCCAAAGTAATTTTTAGCGACGAATCAAAATTCGACGTATGTGTTGGTGATTATCACAAACGTGTGATTCGCGCTAAACATGAAGCTTTTCACAAAAATTGCCTAAAACGTACGGTAACATTCCCGAAAGGAGTGATGATTTGGGGCTGCATGACAGCTTCAGGATTAGGATGCTTTGAATTTATTGATGGTACCGTGAATGCTGCGAAATATCAACAAATACTGCAAAACAGTCTCCTACCAAGTATCTTTCAGCAGGATGGGGCGTCTTGTCATACGGTCAAAACCACAAAAACGTGGTTTGGTGACCACAACGTAAATGTTCTTTCTTGGCCCTCTAGCAGTCCTGACCTTGATGTCATTGAAACAGTATGGCATAAGATGAAACAAAAATTGAGGAATAACCCTCAACGAACATTACCTCAACTAGAACATATTTGGAATGGATTTGCTCCTGAAACGTGCAAATCCTTAGTTGAGTCAATGTCCAGCCGAATTCCAGCTGTCATTAAATATAAGGGCGATGTTACTCCTTTTTAGAAATAAAATTCGTGCCATATCCCAATATTTAGTTGTCAAAGAAAATGACCTTTTTTCTTGTTAATTGGAGATAATAGAAGTTAATAGAATAATTATTTGGTTTTTTGAGTTGTTGATTATCCATAATTGTTGCTAATTAATTAATTATATAGTATTAAAATATAAATATATTAAAAAAAAAAATAAACTGTCAAATACCTGAATTATATATTTATTTGATTTTGTCCCAATACATAGTTGTTAGGGCTCGTATACCTAGTTTACACACAAATACTTAATTCTTTTGATACGGAACGGTGCCAATGTGTTTATTTTTTGAGTGAAAAAATGCTGGGAATTAACATCGACAAGAAGGAATGAAAATGGAAGTTGCGACAGTTATAAAAACAGAGTGTGTCAAGTTGGCACCCCAATGAAGAGTTCTGATAGTTCTGAGTAGAGTTCTCAATTCCTTATAACAATGTTGGGGTGCGGTGTCAAGTTGGCACCCCATTTTTCAAAAAATTCCCGACAGCCCAATTTTACAGAACTCATTTTTAAAAGTTGATAGTACTTCTAGATACATCAAAAGGAATTGAGAACTCTATTCAGAACTATCAGAACTCTTCATTGGGGTGCTAACTTGACACACTCATAAAATCAAAACAAAAATTCAACGATTGTATTCATTGGTAAATAACGGTTATATCAGCCTCGGTTGCTGTAAATCTTGTAAAACGGGACGGTGTGGTAATGGTATTTTCAGGATTTATACCCACACATCGATTAACCTTATTTGCAAAAAGACTAGGTGCTGCATTAAAAAAAAAAAAAACAATTGGCCGGTGGCATTGACATGGAAACATTGAAAGAAAAACGTCACGTGTACCCTTGTTTACAAAAGAGCTAGGTGTTGCGCTCGAAAAAAAAAACCAATTGGCCGGTGGCGTTGGCATGGGAACATTAGAATAGAATAGAATATTTATTGGTGACAACTACAACTACATTAGAGTCTTTCACAAGTCAACTGTTATTACAGTATACTTAAAACATTGTTCTTAAATTTAAAAATATAACTATAATATTTAACCATCGGGCAATTTTACAATAAGACATACTAGGATATCACAATTTCGATAAAAATAACAGTGAAAATTATCACAATGCAAATCTAGCAAGAAAAATATAACGATATATCACAGTTTCAATGTTTACAACAATTTGAAATGCTCCACTGAATATATTTAGAGAATGTTGTTTCATTTATTGTAACGTTTAGATACTCCGCAATAGAGTAGTAGGCTTTACCATTGAAAGAAAAACGTCACGTGTACCCCAATCTTGTTTGCAAAAGTGCTAGGTGTTGCGCTCGAAAAACAAAAACAAACAATAGGCCGGTGGCGTTGACATGGATACATTGAAAAAAAGACTTGTGTTTACCCCAACTTTGTTTGCAAAAGAGTTGGGTACTGCGTTTGAAAAAAGAACCAATTGGCCGGTGACGTTGACATGGAAACATCGAAAGAAAAACGTCACGTGTACCCCAATCTTGTTTGCAAAAGGGCTAGGTGCTGCGCTTGAAAACAAACAATTGGCCGGTGGAGTTGATACATTGAAAAAAAGACGTGTGTTTACCCCAATGTTATTTGCAAAAGAGTTGGGTACTGCGTTTGAAAAAAGAAACAATTGGCTGGTGGCGTTGATATGGAAACATTGAAAGAAAAACGCCATATTTACCCCAACCTTATTTGCAAAAGGGCTAGGTGCTGCGCTTGAACAAGCGTAAACATGAAAACATTGATAGAAAAACGTCGTATTTACCCCGAATCCTCAAGGAAATCATCCACCTCGGACCCCGAAACTTTCAGCATCGATTCCAGTCCTTCGGTTTCGAGTCTAACGGTCGCGGCACCATCACCGGTCGCGAAAGCGTTCATGTCCGAACACCATCACTGCACCACCGTGTTTTACACCGAATCTACGCTTACGGTTTGAGCAGAACGCCGGTCCTGCCGTAATTCACCACCGATTTTAACAACCCCCGCAAGCAACGCGAACTTAGCAAAGGCGGCGCGTATCTTCCAGAACGAAACAGCCGAGGTTCGGTGGCAAAAAAGACGCACTCTTGATGCGCACGCGCAAGACCGGACTAAAACGAAATTACGCCGCGATGATTTTTATTACACGCACCCTCTAATAAATTTAAGTACGTGCGCGTTTAATTAACGTTGCGATCGTTGCGTGTACATTCGAACGAAACGTTCCGTCGTTGAGGTTACGTGTAATAATAATTTTTACGGCGTAATTCGATTCAAGCCCGGCCCTGCCGCACGAGCCGCCGAGTTCGAACTCGTCCGTGTGGCAACACCGCTTCGTGTTTCTGACGTTCGGTTGTTTCCCTCCAGAACGAAACCGAGTTCGCGTTTTACTTGCAAGCAGTTAAAATCGGTCGTGGATTACAGCAGGGCCCGGGTTCTGCTCAAACCGTAAGCGTAGATTCGGTGTTAAACACGGGAGTGCGGTGTTGGGGTTTCCGCAAAACCGTAAGCTGCCCCAAGTCCTGGAAGTCCGGAGATCTGAGGTGGATGATTTCCTTGAGGATTCGGGGGTAAGTCAGACGTTTTTCTTTCATCGTTTATATGTTTACGCCACCGGTCAATGGTTTGTTATCGAGCGCAGCACCTAGCCCTCTTGCAAATAAGTTAGGCCACCGGGCAATTGTTGTTTTTTTTTCTTTTAAACGCTGCACGTAACCTTTTTACAAACAAGGTTCATCAATACGTAAGTGTAAATCCATGTTAGTCCACCGGACAATTGCTTTCGCAGCACCTAGCCCTTTTACAAATAAGTTAGAACACTGGGCAATTGTTGTTTTTTTTTTTAAACGCAGCACGTAGCCTTTTTGCAAACAAGGTTCATCGATACGTAAGTGTAAATCCATGTTAGTCCACCGGACAATTGCTTTCGCAGCACCTAGCCCTTATGCAAATAAGGTTTAATACGAATAACTTTGTTGGTATCGCTTTATTAAATCTAAGTGACTATAGTTTCGACAATTTTAGCTTGTCATTATGACAAGCTAAAATTGTCGAAACTATAGTCACAAAGATTTAACCCGTTTTTTCCCGGTGTTCCAAAAATGGAACATTAGATTTATTCCCGAATTATAAGAAAACGTGTGGTCTCACGAGTTGTTTGCGTTGTACACTTATTCTACACACAGGTGCATTAAAAAAAACTAGATGTACTATTACATTATGCATTAATCATTAGTATTTAACCAATACCAGTAAATTAGAATAAAAATAATTCGGGAAAAAACGGGTTAATAGATAGAGAGAATCTTCTCCATTATTTATTTACAAATAATTTAAATACCATTATATTTATAACTTCGTAAATGGGAAATCATCGAATATTTACCAATTAATACAATAATTTCCACGATTTATCTCCAATAATTATTATTTTAATCAAATATTTTCCAGACATAACAATACCTAATAGTGTTTAGAATATGATTCTAGACTTGAAAAAATACAAAAATTAATTTTTGAAGAAAAATTAAATTTAATCGTTTTTCGGCGTTTCCAGCAGTTGTACGAACGATTTACGTCAAAAGAAATTTTGGTTGTCTCAGTTTCTGTAAGTCTCACAAATAATTTTTATAACCAAATAGTGTTCAGAATGGGATTCTTATGGTTCAAGCAAGGTCCGACTGTATTTATTTATTGAGTCTGGAAGCGTATTAATTCGTGTTATTGAAAATGATGACTGCAACTGTTATTATGTTAAACCGTGTTATTATTTATTTATTTTAATTAACTGTAGCAATTGCTGTTGCACAAATTCAATGTTGATGATTTGCACTGGTCGGGTTCGTGAGTTTTAAAAGCGTCCGCTGACAATGTATAAGTCCTGTGTGCTATTTGGAAATAATATGTATCGTTTATTCTAATATGTATAGATGTAAATTGTGCCATTATTTTATTAACTTGACATTGTAATATTTGAATTTAATTTTTAATATAACTTTTAATTGACAAACACATCCGCAACAAATTTTTTGCATCTTATGTATGATTTGTATACTGTGGCCGACGTGAAATAAATGAAATGAAAGGGAGAGGAACAAGTAAATGCGGGGGAGTGTAATGCAAGCGCCGTGAATTAACCGTGTGGAGAGACGAGGGATGTGAGGGGGCGTAGACTGTCGTTGAACTGGTACACTTTACAATTTACACGTTAATCGGCATGAGACACGTATGGCATGTCTCTGATTTACGTGCGGGAGCCGTGTCTCACTCACCGCAGTGTATCTAGCCGCGTGTCTTACCGGCCATTGCAGCGTTGGTATTCCAAAATTAGACAAACAAAATGTGTATTCGACCTGCGATAAATATGATTATTTTTATAGAAGTTTCAAGCCGAAGGGAGATGTTATACAGTGCGTAAAGTGATGAGGTTTCCCCCTTTTTAATATGAATTTTAGGATGTATAAAAAGGTGCATTTAAAATAACAGACAAACAAAATTTGCAAATGGTTGAAAATTTATTTACCTTCACCATGACAACGATCTTTATATTAACAATTTTAGGAAACGGTAACTTCAGTTGGACAGTGGCCGTTCGTGTCAGTTCTGAATACCCCATGACAACGATCTTTATATTAACAGCTAACTTCAGTTGAACAGTGGCAGTTCGTGTCAGTTCTGAATACCTATGCGGTGAAATATAATTGAAATCGGTTTCGAAAATCTTATTCTCTATAAAACATTTTGCTTGCATCGAAAGCCCTTATGGTGAAAGAAAAATCCAGTAATCACTTAACCCAGTAGGGATTGAAGCTTTTTTTTTTCTTTTCTAAAAATTCGAATTTTTTTTGATTAAATGTTATTCGTTTGAGTCAAAAATTATTGATTGTTGATGTTTTAGAATAAGAGGTGTCCTTTTAAGAGGAAAGTAGGTCTTTGCACTGATAACGAAAAATATATATAAACATTTTATTTATTAACAAATACAGCGTAAAATCTTTCTGGACACATGAAAGTAAAGTGCAAATAGAATTATATATTTTATTGTGTCGTGTGATATGTTTTGAAACATGTTTTGGGATGTAGAGGAATGTCACATTTTTCACATTTAAATTGTGCCTTTTTGTACACAGCGGGTTTGATTATGTCGCGTGAGCCACAAAATTTTGTTTCAGAGTTGGCCGTGAGATAAATTTTCCATTTTAGTGCCGACTTCTAATATTTAAAACTCGATTTTAAATCCGATTGCATAAAAATTATTACAAATTTGGGCTTCAATATTTTTGTTACTACGCAAAACAAAGTTACCAAATTTTGTAATGGTGTTGCTACCGAATAGAAGCATTGATAGTACAAATTTCAAATTTAGGAAACAGTAACCCCACTGGAGATACAGCTTTAGAAAAATACGAATTTTGTTGAAAACGCCAATTTTCTCCAGTGAAAAATATTTGGAAGGGTTTAAAACACTTCAAATTTCTTGCATCAGGTAAAATCTATTGTTACTATTGTACTTGCAAACTAAATTTGGTTTGAGTCTATTGCCCCCTTCCCAGTCGAAAACAGGGTCGAAAAATGAAAAAAAATGTAAATCTCAATGGTAAACTTTGACGGCCATTAAATTTAAAAAAACATATCAAATGATGAAAGAAAATTAAATGAAAATATTCACCACTTTAATGTAAGTTAAGAGATTTTTAATTTTTTAAATTTGCTCAACTGGAAAAAAAGTTATACCACTTTGCGAAAATGCTTGTAAACACAAAAATGTACATGTTTCAAGATCCATCTAGGGGCATATTAGCCACACGGCAAGAATTATTTTTTTCTAAAATTAGTTTTAAACTCAAGATACATGTATAAATATCTGTACAAAATGTAAAAATAAATAAAAATGGTGCTGCACAACCTTTTGTTGAAATAGCATGGAATGACCCATTAGACATTTTCGATGAACCTCTTTTGCATGTCTCAAGAATGTTTTGTCCAAGAGCTCTTCTAAATCCAAGATTATCCATTTTTCCTCCAGCATTTCGATGAAGACGCCACGCATTCTGCACGGCCACATCAATACGTTGAGGAAATAATGGAAAATACCATTTCTTACCGCGTGTAGATATTCTGTTCTAGCTTACATTCTAGTCACACCTATCAACGCCTCCCATGTTCTTATTATATCATGTGAGCCACAAAATTTTGTTTCAGAGTTGGCTGTGAGATAAATGAGATATGTCGCATATTGTTCCGTCATGAGATTTAAAAAAATGAATTAATCTCAGACATGACCGCTATGTTTCTCTGTCTCAGTCATGGTCAACTCTGAAACAAAATTCTGTGGCTCACACCTTATTACTTTCCCCGTTATGAAGTACGAGAAAGTATTGTGATCGTGATTTTTTTTTCAAATTTTTTTTTACGGAAATATCTGTTTTGGGGTCCCTAGATGCCATTTCAACAATTTCTGGGAAATAAAAATTTATGTGTGTGTGCCTGCTGTGTGTGTGTGTGTGCGTGTCCGTGCGCGCTGTATCTCAAAAATTAATAGAGCAATTGATATGAAACTTTGAATATACGTCTTATTTGATAATCTGAAGAACTGAAAAGCTTTTGGTCAAATTTCGTACACCGGAAGTGGGCGTTTACCTTAACTGTTTTTGGTTTTTTGCCAATATTTTCTTAAACATGAAAAATATCACAAAAACATTTATACAAACATTGAAGACTACAAAGAAATGAACATCTTTTGCTAGAAAATATTTTTCAAAAAATCATTGTTCGAGAAAAAAAATTATTCATTTTTTTTTAATTTTTGGTTTATAATTATGAAACGATAATAGTTACAGCAAATTTATGTTAATAATAATTGTAGAGAATGCCAAAATGAACAACTCATAAAGAAGAACTTTTTTTCGAAATCCCTTTAGTTTTTGAGTAAACTGAGTTTGAAGTATAATTTTTCCATCTTTCATAATTTTGACGTTTTAAACGTCAGTGTCATCCGAGTCATTTAAAATATGATTTAAATAGAAAATAAACCATGAAAGCGTAAATATAAATGATACCATCAAGTCGGAGAAAGTAATAACATGATGGCCGCATCACCATTTTTTCATCTGTCATGAAAGAAGCTTTCCCAACCCGTTTTCATAATTTGGCTCCTGCTTGGAACTCGAAAGACCCGGTTCCGGGGTAAATACAGTATCAGCATTTTCTTTTAAGTCATTACCATCATTTCCAGCCCCGGGAGGACTAGAACTCGTACGTTTTCTTTTCTGAAAGAAGAAATCTATTTTTTTCAATTTGTAATTTATAAATAAATTCAAAAAGTCGAAAATAGATGGCAGCACATTTTCTGAAAATGGGGATAATCATTCGAGTAATATTACGTTGGTCGCCTGGAATTCGCCAGTGAAATGCGTTTTGTTTATTTTGACGTTTCGTGGTTTTTTAGGTTACTTGTTTTAATTTTACATCATATAGTACAATCGCGCAGAGGTGACAGTGACTCATCGCTCCGTGTTGCCTGAATTAAGTTTCTAGCAAACGTATGTCCGTAAAATAATTCGCTTCAGTCAGTGACTCATCGCTCCATGTTGCCTGAATTCTGAATTCTGGTAAACGTATGTCCGTAAAATAATTCGATTCAGTCCAGGCGGGAAATTTAAAAATTCTCGAGCGTGCAAATATTTTCCCGACGAAACTCTGCGAGTGCATTTTTCGGCAATCGGTGAAGACAACTGGAAATTGGTCATTAAATTTAACCTTTTTATTAATGAAATGGAAACAATCAATTCCGCTCTTAACTAAATCGAAATCGGAGACGGTCAAAACGTGAATTTTGAGGTTAGAATAGATAGAATGAGAAAAGACATACGTTGCACTTGGCCCTTGAATTTACAAATCGACATACGTTTCGTATTTCATTCCGTTTTTCTTAAGACTGCGAACGAGTGTAGATATTTATCCAGACGCGATGATTAGATCGAAAAAGCTTGAGTCACTGTCACCTCTGCGCGATTGTACTATACAAGTTCAATAAGAGGTGGCCTAGATAACTAATTTCTTTGATTTATTCAATTTAATAAGAAGCTTACGCCATCCAGCGGAGCAGCGTGTAAGTTTCAAAGCGAACAATTTAATTCGTATGGAGTGCGCAGGGCATGCATTGTGGGACGAGTAGGATTGAAGCACGACTCGCGCAGCCAATGGGACGGGTGCCCCACAATGCCTTTTATTAAACAAGTATGGTAATGTACTATTAAAACAAGTAACCTAAAAAAACACGATCTGTCAAAATAAACAAAACGCACTTCACTGGAGAATTCCAGACAGCCAACATAATAATACTTGAATGTTTATAGCACAGAACACAACCTTTATAGGGATTTTCAAAAAAGGTGATGCCAATTATTTTCGACTTTGTGATCTTACGGTATTTTTCCAGCAACTCGACAAAACATTCTGTGACTGAACAGGGGTCTAGCAAAGTGATAAAACTAGATGTTTTTCTAGTATTATCACTTTGATAATAATATGCTCAGTTTATATGCGCTGCAGTGACGGTTCGTGGGGTTTTTTCTGGTACGGCCGAGGAACAAGAGGTGGTAATACAGATAGGTAGGGTCAGTTGCAGAGATCTGTATTACCACCTCTTGTTCCTCGGCCGTACCAGAAAAAAACCCGCGAACCGTCACTGATCATATTTTTATATGATCGTTTGCAAGTGTTTGTAAATTCGAGATTCCCGTTTAATCCAAACAAAACGTAATTTTATTCGTAGACGATGTAAAGATATTCGTAAAACGAGATTTAATTTCTATATTTATCCCTTTGACATTGTGGTGTTATGTCCTATCAGTCAAATGTAATCAAACAAATGTAGCCGTAACATATTTACGATGCGTGCATTTATCCATTTTCGAAACGTGCCTTTGAATGTGATAAATCGCGCCGTGTATTTTTAAACCCCCGGTGGTAAACACATTTTTGGTAAACGACTTGTTTACAATAATAAAGAAAAGTTGGGTTATGTTGTGCAAGAGGATAAAATAGGTGCCAAAGATGTGCTAGAAATGAGTTTGTTTAAATAAGGTAAGTAAGAAACAAGCTTCATTATTTCTGTATTCATATTTTTTCCATCACAACAAACGAATTACCAGTAAACAATTCATTTGTCATTATCATCTTAGAAATCTGTTTGTTCCCCCGATCAATGAACAGTTGAGTAAAATGCGTAACAAATACACTTGCAAGCATTAATTATTAATCCTCATCACTGTTTTTTATTGTGAAAACACCTTCTATCTAGAATTCTTAAAACAACCATTCCCTAGATTACGAGATGATACACCGGAAACGACTTTGTGGTCATCTTGAGGTTTGGCTTTTTCTCCACTGGTTAAAAAAATATAAAAACAATTGCCACACATTTGAAACTTTCCAAATTTACTCGGCACACATTCTACTTCATAATTCAGCAGAATTCTTAAAACCCTTCAAACGTTACAAATATTTAATCTACAAACTGTTAAAAAATTAATTTTCAGCCATGGCGTTATTAACTTTTCGAAGATTAAAATCAGTCCTATCAAACCCACACATCACCCGCCTGCTCTCCGACAAAGTAATCGCCCTGGAAGTCGACGCCGTCGACGAGATAGACAACTTCACGTCCGCACTGATGCAGAAAAAGTCCAACAAATGGGAACACCTGAAACTCAAAAAAAAAATGACACACAACACCGAAACCGCCCTCAACCTGACGGTCCAAAAAACCCCGGACGACGTAAACATAACCCCGCTGTGCAAAGACGAACTGAACAAGGCCTTCGTCGCCGCCCTGGAGGACGGCAACGACCCGAGCCTGGAAAACCTGCTGAACCAATGCATCGAGAAATTCCGCATCCCGAGCATCGGCGTACTCATACAGATCCTCGACGTGTCCTCGCGAAACGCAAACGTTCGAACCATCACGAAGATCAAGTCGCTGGTGAGCGCGCTGGACCCGGAGACCTACGAGAGGAACGGAAGGTTCGACCATTACCTGGCGGAGGCGGTGTGGGTGAGGGGGGAGGCGATCAAGGCGCTGGAAATCTTCGAGACCGTCTACCGCCAGAACAGCTACTCGAGGCGGCGGATCCGGCTGATGCTGCGGTGCCTGATACTCGATCTGACGAGCCGGAGCGAGGCGGTGCTGGTCAACATCGTGAAGTTCTGCGAGCGGATCCTCGCGGAGCACGAGGATTTCTACCCGCTCGCTTGCGTGTGGCAGGCGTGCTTCCTGAGCGAGTGGTTCACGGATCAGATGCTGGCGTTGGAATTGCTGGAGAGGAACGACGGGCTGTGCAACGCGGTGACGAATAATATACCGTACGTGGTTTCGTTTTCTCTGAGGAGGCATCACACCGAGGCCATTTACAGGCTGCTGGAAATTCTGCTGAAGTACGACATGAAGTTGGAGTATTCGGTTGTTTTGGTGGCTCTTTTTGATTATAGACGTAAGTTTATAACTTAAATCATATTTTTGTTATATAAATGTAATAAAAAGGAATTATTTAATGCTTCTGCAACAAGTGGGATTGTCTCAAATTCTTATATCAGAGTCTTTGTAAAACCTAGTTTAAATCAGATGTCCAGGCTTTGATGTTATAAACAGCATTTGTTCAAAATTGTAGAAATTGACATTTTTGCGCCATCTGCTAGAGTATTTTGCAAGCTATGCCCATCTCTAGATTTTCAAATAATCACAAGTAAACCGCGAAGTGTTATTTTTATTTTATTGTGAAAATAGAAGTTGCAACAGTTACCAAGATAAACAGTTCTTTTCGATGGCATTTTTGGACTACAATAGTTACCAAGAGAAACAGTTTTTTTTTATTTTCTCAAAACGTCATTTCTTGAACAAATGCTGTCAATTGTTGGGTACCAACAAAAACTAAACCGTTATAAATGTCATTTTTGGACAAATGCTGTTTATGAAATCAATGCCTCAATTGTTGGGTGCCCTCAAAAATTGACCACAAAGATAATTTTTTAATAGTTTGTGAAATATGTCAAAAAATAACATTTGTTTTTTTTCTTAAGATCGCCAAGGCGACCTAAAAAGCTGCTCGGAAATTATGCAGTGGTCTGTAACGCACCAAGTGATGTTGCCGACGGCACTGCACGAAAGGTTTCTGATGTTGCTATTGAATAAATCGGAAAGAACCGGCGAGAAGAAACCGAAACCACCGCCCAATTACCAATTGAAGTTTTAATTTTAAGTGTAGACCGATTTGTATATAGAAGTGTATAAAACATAAATTGTTGTTTTTGTTACTTATTGTGACGGCGATGCGTTATTCTTACTGGCCGATTCGAAAAATTGGCGGGAAATATTTTTAACCCTTTCGAGCCCGATCGTTTTTTTTTTTAGATTAGTTTTGACTCAATTTTTGAGGTTACATTTAAATTTTTCATTATGCCTGTATAATATCCCTAACTTACTACTTAATCCGTTACTAACGCGTCTAGATTTTTGCTAATAAATAAGTTAAATGAGTAAGAAAAACCGTGAAGACCTTATTTTTTTTTATTCACTTATTAATTGCTGGAAAAAAGGGGTAGTGAACCACAAGTTGGATTGTAGGATAGGGCCCACCCACCACCCCCGATTCCACTTTTATTTAAACTACAAAATCACGTTCCTTATTATTTCTAAATTTTACACTTCTCCAATAAATTGTTAAAGAAATTTCTTCGATCAAAGTTTTGTAGTTTAAAGTAATGTTGATTCGAGGGGTGGTGGGTGGGCCCTATCCTACAATCCAATCCGTTGCTCACGCGTCCAGGCATCTACTTATAAATAAGTTAAATGGAGAAGAAAAATAGCGAAGACTTTATTTTTTTTATTCACTTATTAATTGCTGGAAAAAAGGGGTAGTGGGCCACAGGTTTGATTGTAGGATAGGGCACACCCACCACCCCCCGATTCCTGCCGACTACTAGGTTGACAACTTTACTAATAGCCCCTCCAACAATCAAAGCCTCTACACTCTGTTTTTATTCTCGCCGCAGTAGGCTTTGTCAGAGTGACGTTTTTGTTGGTAGTAAAAAAGTTACTAACAATTTGGTTATGTGATTGCATTTTTTTGGTAATGGACATTTTTGTTAGTAGTAAAAAAGTTACTAACAATTTGGTTATGTCATTGCATTTTTTTTATTTATTTTTGTTAGTAGTAAAAAAGTTACTAACAATTTGATCATGTCGTTGCATTTTTTAAATTATTTTTGTTGATAGTAAAAAAGTTACTAACAATTATGTCACTGCATTTTTTTGGTAATGAGCATTTTTGTTAGTAGTAAAAAAGTTACTAACAATTTGGTTATGGCATTGCATTTTTTAAATTATTTTTGTTGGTAGTAAAAAAGTTACCAACAATTATGTCACTGCATTTTTTTGGTAATGGACATTTTTGTTGGTAGTAAAAAAGTTATTAACAATTTGGTTATGTCATTGAATTTTTTTAATTATTTTTGTTGGTAGTAAAAAAGTTACTAACAATTATGTCACTGTATTTTTTTGGTAATGGACATTTTTGTTAGTAGTAAAAAGTTATCAACAATTTGGTTATGTCATTGCATTTTTTTTATTATTTTTGTTGGTAGCAAAAAAAGTTACCAACAATTATGTCACTGCAATTTTTTGGTAATGGACATTTTTGTTAGTAGTAAAAAAGTTACTAACAATTTGGTTATGTCGTTGCATTTTTTTAATTATTTTTGTTGGTAGTAAAAAAGTTACTAACAATTTGGTTATGTCATTGCATTTCTTTAATTATTTTTGTTAGTAGCAAAAAAAGTTACCAACAATTATGTCACTGCATTTTTTTGGTAATGGACATTTTTGTTAGTAGTAAAAAAGTTACCAACAATTTGGTTATGTCATTGCATTTTTTTAATTATTTTTGTTGGTAGTAAAAAAATTACTAACAATTTGGTTGTCATTGCATTTCTTTAATTATTTTTGTTGGTAGCAAAAAAAGTTACTAACAATTATGTCACTGCATTTTTTTGGTAATGGACATTTTTGTTAGTAGTAAGAAAGTTACTAACAATTTGGTTATGTCGTTGCATTTTTTAAATTATTTTTGTTGGTAGTAAAAAAGTTACTAACAATTTGGTTATGTCATTGCATTTCTTTAATTATTTTTGTTGGTAGCAAAAAAAGTTACTAACAATTATGTCACTGCATTTTTTTGGTAATGGACATTTTTGTTGGTAGTAAAAAAGTTACTAACAATTTGGTTATGTCATTGCATTTTTTAAATTATTTTTGTTGGTAGTAAAAAAGTTACTAACAATTTGGTTATCTCATTGCATTTTTTTAATTATTTTTGTTGGTAGTAAAAAAGTTACTTACAATTATGTCACTGCATTTTTTTGGTAATGGACATTTTTGTTGGTAGTAAAAAAGTTACTAACAATTTAGTTATATCATTTCATTTTTTTGATTATTTTTGTTGGTCGTAAAAAAGTTACTAACAATTTGGTTTTGTCATTGCATTTTTTAAATTATTGTTGTTGGTAGTAAAAAAAAAGTTATTAACAATTTGGTTATGTCATTGCATTTTTTTAATTTATTTTTGTTGGTAGTGAAAAAAGTTACTAACAATTATGTGACTGCATTTTTTTGGTAATGGACATTTTTGTTAGTAATAAAAAAGTTACTAACAATTTAGTTATATCATTGCACTTTTTTAATTATTATTGTTGGTAGTAAAAAAGTTACTAACAATTTGGTTATGTCATTGCATTTTTTTGATTATTTTTGTTGGTAGTAAAAAAGTTACTAACAATTATGTCACTGCATTTTTTTGGTAATGGACATTTTTGTTAGTAGTAAAAAAGTTACTAACAATTTAGTTATATCATTTCATTTTTTTGATTATTTTTGTTGGTCGTAAAAAAGTTACTAACAATTTGGTTATGTCATTGCATTTTTTAAATTATTGTTGTTGGTAGTAAAAAAAAAGTTATTAACAATTTGGTTATGTCATTGCATTTTTTTAATTTATTTTTGTTGGTAGTGAAAAAAGTTACTAACAATTATGTGACTGCATTTTTTTGGTAATGGACATTTTTGTTAGTAATAAAAAAGTTACTAACAATTTAGTTATATCATTGCACTTTTTTAATTATTATTGTTGGTAGTAAAAAAGTTACTAACAATTTGGTTATGTCATTGCATTTTTTTGATTATTTTTGTTGGTAGTAAAAAAGTTACTAACAATTATGTCACTGCATTTTTTTGGTAATGGCCATTTTTGTTGGTAGTAAAAAAGTTACTAACAATTTAGTTATGTCATTGCATTTTTTTGATTATTTTTGTTGGTAATAAAAAAGTTACCAATAATTTCTTTATGCCACTGCATGTCACATTGTGGTGCAATGTTGCATTTTACATCCCTCATTCACATGTAAAAGATTTGTTTGACATTTTATTGAAATTATAGGTTAACTATCAAAAATACAACATGCCAACATAAAGACAAAAAAAACCCCGACTGCAGGAGAATAAAATGTAGAGTATATTTACTGGCACTCGGCATATTCCCAACATTGTGCGTCCGTCCGCGAACCAATACATTTTGCGGGAGTTTAAGGTGGAGGAAACAATTGAAAAATTCGCCATCAAAATTTAGTCATACTTTAATAGCGATCTAAATATATAATATTTTCTAAACCTCATAGTAAATCTAATACACACCCATAAACACCATGTCGAAATGATACGAGCGTTGTTTAAAACGAAAAAAACTTAAAATCACAGAATTTATTTCTTAATTATATTTAAATTCAAACGGTAAATCATTCACGAAACCACGAGATGATTATGAATGTACAGGGGAAGGGGGGAGTGAAGAAGTCGTTTCGGGCAGAACGGAATTTCCGTACACGTTACGCGCCCTTTTTTATCGTGCGCCTCAATCGCAGTACGTTCCTCCTCCGGGGCTGTCATCCGTTGAACTCGAGCCGTCCCACGATGTCCCTGACGGTCTGCAGCAGGTTCGCGTCGTGGCTGCTGTTCTCCAGCAGTATCGAGTGGAGGTTTGCCATGTAGTCGTCGATGGTGTTCAGCGTCGCGACCTCCTTGATGCCTAAAACACGTTTCAAGAAAGTCTCCGATTGTCTGTGATGTATTTATTATTAAAAAGGTACTTCTTAAATTATCGTACCAAGGAAGGTGTATAAAAATGGCACCCTGTATACTCCATCAACTCGTAGATTAGACTTTTTTGATGGCACCCTGTATACTCCATCCACTCATAGATTAGACTGTTTTGACATCTTGAGTGACAGAAATCCCAACAAAATGTAGTACTTATGAAACTTATTGTTTTTAAAAATCGCACTCAAGAATCTTCATTACATTATTTGGAATGTTCTCCATGGCGGAAATCAAGAACGATAGCAATAACAAACTGTCAATGTGTCGATTAGCGACGTCCCGTATGAATATATTGGAAGTATACCGGTAATTACATTTTTCTCATAGCCGTGTTGGTACTTTTCATTTTCTAGTGTTTGTCACTAAATATGTCAAAAAAGTCTAATCAATGAGTAGATGGAGCTTTCTGATGACATTTTTCAACCTCTACATTGTTGTCCATTAAGTTTTGGATTATGTTACAGTGTTGCCAATGTACAATTTTTTCTCCAAATATCATGCATAAGCGAGCTCAACTTTAAAAAATCGCAACGACGTCGTTTTTTTTGTGGGCAAGAATAAGTTTTAGCAAAAATCTCAGTGTGATCAACGAGCAACGTTTTGGTAATGAGCAATTTGAATTTAGTAATACAGGGTGTTCAGAAAAAAATGTCAAACTTTGCAAACTTCAAAACGGTATAACCCATTTAAAAAAATGGAATGCCCCCTTTTAAAAGTCTAACTACCAACAGCACCACCACCATCATCAATCGTATCTACTTAATAAGTGAAAATGTTTACATACAAGTACCTGGCAGTTTAACGCCAGAGAATCCGTTCGTCAGCGTCGTCCGGAGGTGGTCGAGGTGCTGCTGCAGCGAGTTGTTGTTCTTCTTCTGCTGCATTATCTCGTTCTCGAGCTTCTCGATGCCGCCCTTCATGTTCTCGATGTGCTTCTGCAGGATGGCGTTCTGCTGCTCGTAGTCCGTGTTCGACTTCCGCAGCTGCCTCAGCTCCGAGTCGCGGGTCTTGTTGTGGTCGAGGAACTCCTCGGTGAATATTGGAATGTCGAAGTTCGTGTTGAAGTCCAGGTCGTTGTTGTTCTGGGGCTCCTTCTCCTTCACGGGCGCGGGGGCGATCGCTTGAGGGATCTTTAAAAAAATTTCTCAGATAATAATATTCCAAGATAAATGCCGCACCCTGTATATCCTAGTTTTAAGAGCAAATTGTTCGTTTCTAAAACCTAACCTAGAAAATAACGGTCAGCCGTGACAGTTGAAATAAATAATGGAAGCTCGTGGGGAGAGAAACGATTACATCATCTAAATTTGATGTATTATTATCTTTTTATAATTAAAAACCAAAAATGAAAAATAATTTAATAAATAAATTTTTTTCTCGAAAACCAATAATTTTATCAAAAATATTTTCAAACAAAAGATGTTCATTTCTTTATTGTCTTCAATATTTATCTTAATGTTTTTGTGATATTTTTAATATCCAAATCAATATTGGAAAAAAAAACAAAAAACGGTGAAGGTAAACACCCTCTTCCGATGTACGAAATTTTACCAAAAGCTTTTCAGTTCTTCGGATTATCAAATTAGACGTATGTTCAAAGTTTCATATCAATTGCTCTATTAGTTTTTGAGATACAGTGCGCACAGCCATAGAGACACGCTGAAATTTAATTCCAGAAATTGTTGAAATGGCATCTAGGGACTCCAAAACGGATATTTCCTTAAAAAAAAAATTTGAAAAAATTTTCACGATCACAATACTTTCTCGTACTTCGTAACGGAGAAAGTAAAAATAGGAAACGTGTAGAAGAAATTTTAAATTTAACCCAATTAGGAAAATATCGATGTTTTAAACAAACTTTGTTTTTTCGAAAATCCATTTATTTGGAGTTAGAAATTTTTTATTTTCGAACAACTAATTAATACTTGAACGTTAGAAAATAAAAAAAATTAAAAATAACAGGAAACGTATAGAAAAAAAATTGACTCTTCTAAAACAACTTTGGTTTTTGAAAATCCATTGCAAATTTTTTTAATTTTTGATTTTGGAACAACTAATACTTGGACGTTGGAAAAGAAAAAAAAATAGGAAACGTGTAGAAGAAATTTGACATAAATTAAACCTAATTACGAAAATATCACTCCTCTAAAATAACTTTGGTTTTTGAAAATCCATTTACTTTTAAACGAGTAACAAATTTTTGAAATGTTTGTTTTGCGAACAACTAACATGTATTAGAAAACAAGAAAAAAAAAAAAAAATTGTTTGAATGACTTCGGTCGATGGCCTTTTTGAGCTCATGCTTGTGTGCATGTATGTATGTATATGTATGATTTCAATAAAGTTTACAATAATAAAAAAAAAGGAAACGTTTAGAAGAAATTTTACATAAACTAAACGTAATTAAGAAAACATTACTCATCTAAAAAAGCTTTGGATTTTAAAAATCTATTTATTCTCGACTTACAAATTTTTGAATTTTTTGATAACTAGTACGTGGGCGTTGGAAAAGAAAACAAACGTATATTCTTCTAAAATGAGCAGGGGTTTTGAAAGTCCGCCCCTTCTCAAGGAAGTTATAGATTTTTGAAGATTTTGATTTCTGAAAAATTGAAAACGTAAAAATGTTTTTTTTTAAACTTCCAAAATAACTTTGGTTTCTGAAAATTCACCAATTTTCAAGTGAGGTGCAGATGTTTCAAATATTTGATTTTGTCCAACATTTGGACATTGATAGAGGAAAAATAGGAAACGTGTAGAAACAATTTCACAAAAATTAAACCTAATTAAGAAAATATCATCTTAGTGGCTGAAGGACTTCGGTCGATGGCCATTGTATTTATTATTTATTATGTGTTTAGTATCATCTTAAAAAAGTTCGGTTTTATCCACCTATTTTTAAACGAATTACATTTTTTTTTAATTTTCAATTTTCGATCAAATAATACTTGTACGTTGGAAAAGAAAATAATATTAAAAAAAAAAATAGGTAACGTGTAGGAAAAATTTCTCAAAAATTCAGTCTAATTAACAAAACTTTATTCTTCTAAAATAAGTTGAGATTTTGAAAATACACCTCTTTTCAAAGGAGTTGCAATTTTTTTTTTGATTTTCGAACAACAAATACTTGGACGTTGAAAAATAAAAAAAAAGGAAAATATAAGAAATTCTAATTAATAACTTCAATCTTGTAGAATAAATTGGGGTTTTGATGAACCGTCTCTAAGCAAGAGATTTTTTAAACTTTTGATTAAATAAGTTGAGATTTTGAAAATACACCTCTTTTCAAAGGAGTTACAATTTTTTTTTTATTTTCGAACAACAAATACTTGGACGTTGGAAAATAAAAAAAAAGTAAAATATAAGAAATTCTAATTAAGAAAACTTCAATCTTGTAGAATAAATTGGGGTTTTGAAGAACCGTCTCTATGCAAGAGATTTTTTAAACTTTTGATTAAATAAGTTGAGATTTTGAAAATACACCTCTTTTCAAAGGAGTTACAATTTTTTTTCGATTTTCAAACAGCTAATACTTGGTCGTTGGAAAATAAAGAAAAAGTAAAATATAAGAAATTAATTGACAAAACTTCAATCTTCTAGAATAAGTTCGGGTTTTGAAGAACCGTCTCTCTGCAAGAGATTTTTTAAACTTTTGATTTTCGAGATCCGGCCAAAAAAAAAATGGAAACGTGTAAAAATTTTTTTTTTTCAAAAATTATTCTCGCTCTTCTAAAATACCTCCGGTGTTTGAAAATTCACCAATTCTCAAGCGAGTTGCTGACGTTTCAAATGTTTGATTTTCGAGACGTCAAACATTCAGATATCGAAAGAGAAAAGGGTAGGAAACGTGTAGGAAGAAAAATCACAAAAATTATACTCTAATTAAGAAAATATCAGCCTTATGTTTTTGAAAATCCATTTATTTTTAAACAAATTATGAATTTTTAAAAATTTTGATTTTCAAACTTCGTATAATTGGACGTTGGAAAAGGAAAAATCCAATAATCTTTCAGATTATAATAATTATTCCTGATATGATAATCGCCGAATACAAGAAAACTATTGAGATTAGGAACAGGGAACCCTTATACAATCTACTTAAGAATACGTTACTAAATACAGGGTGTGCCATTTGAAAAAACGAAGTTATTTAACTTTAAAAGTTCGATTTTTCTACCGCATTTTTTTTATCACCCTGTATAATTTTTTGTATGAAATCATGGTTGGCTCTATAGTTCGAGCCTTCAAGTAAATAATTAAAATGATTTTAATCCTTCGACGTCAATCACTGGGGCAAAAATAAAATTTCACCCGGACCATGCATTTCAACAAATCTTCAAATATTTCGAAAACGGCAAACAATAGGTATAGGGAGTATTAAAGTAACTCACCTTTATTTGCTCCATATAATTCAAAAACGACAAAAAATACAGGGTGTTCCATTTAAAAAAATATAAGTTTGGTCTGTAACTTTGTTATGAGACACCCTGTATAAATTTAAATATTTTTAGGACGTGCAGCTCACTATTCTGCACAACTTTTGTATAAAATATTTTTCGAAATTTTGACAAATAAGGACGTGATTGACCGTTCTGAAACACCCTGTATAAATATGCACATATGTCAGCATTTTACAATGCATAAAATCCTCTCTCTACTTATCACCAATCGAAACAAAATCGCGAATCCGGAAGTCGGTGAATCCCCTCGTTCTCTATGCAAGCGCGCAGGTCCCATCCGTACCATACGCGAATTCACCGGCCTCGCGTCGAAGAATTTCCCTAGCTGTCTATTTTAAAAGCTAACGACATGTACCGACATTTCGTTGGAAGTTAGACCGACAATTACTAAATACAGGTTGGCAACACTGGGTTCAACTGTCACGGCTGACAGCGTTTCTTCAAGGTTAGATTTTAGAAACAAACGTTTTACTCTAATACACCCTGTATAAATTTAAATATTTTTAGGACGTGCAGGTCACTATTATACACAACTTTTGTATAAAATGTTTTTCGAAATTTTGAAAAATAAGCACGTGATCGACTGTTCCCGGAGCTACGAATCGCCCTGTACACATCTCGCCATTTTATTCACGCATATCTCCCCCTTGATATATAATCTACTATTACAGCGGTAATCATTTAAAAATACGAAACTTCTTGCATTCTCCCATTAAATTTACGACTGTAAAAACATACCGGTTTAACGTCGTCCTTGTTCTCCTTCATCTTCTTTTCGTTCTGCTGCGCCGTGAACAGCTTGTAGGCGTCCGTCTGTTTGTAGGCGTTGTACTCCCTCGTGTAGCGCTCCCTGTCCTGCTCGGCGGCGTCCAGGTACTGCTGCTTCTTGTCGGCGGGCAGGTTGCTCCACTCGCTCGCGAGGATCTTCGTGATCTCGGCGAAGGGCAAATTGGGGTTCTGGCCGCGCACTCCCTCCCTCCTGTCGTTCAAAAAGCGAACATAACCTGCAAATGCACGAGGGTAAATAAGTACACCGGGTATCGTCGGCACAGACGGGGCCCGGATGCCCGAAAAAAAAAGATCCTTGGAAGTAACCGACTCTGTTACGTACAAATTTACAACCTTATTTCAGGGGAGTGCGCGGTGGTGGCTCCCGGAAGTTCTGCAGAGGAGGTTATGAATGAATATATGAATAAACAGTGCATCCCATGCGGTTGTTATGGAGACACGTTAAGATCTCTCTCTCGGCTTACTCTACGTTAAATCAAAAATCGGCACTACTAGTCGAGTGTATGTTTAAATCCAAGTCTTCCGGATCCTTGGAAGTAACCGACTCCGTTACATACAAATTTATAACCTTATTTCAGGGGAGTGCGCAGTAGTGGTGGCTCTTGAAAGTTCTGCAGGGGAGGTTATGAAAGAATATAAGAATAAACAGTGCATCCCATGCGGTTGTTATGGAGACACGTTAAGATCTCTCCCTCGGCCTACTCTACGATAAATCGGCACTACTAGTCGAGTGTATGTTTAAATCCGAGTCTTCCGGCTGATTATGTGGCTTACGGTTTATTTAATTTACGTGTCGGCAAGAGTACGAACGAAACAATTGTAACGTTGCGTTACTTCTAATGTTATTATAAATATAACCTCAAAAAGCGGGCGTGTGTTTACCTGTAAGCGGGTGCCTGGGAGCGGTGCTGTCCTTGGGCTTTTTCCTCTTCTTTCCCTTGGGATTTCTGGCTTTCTGCGGACCGTTGTCTGAGCTGTCGGGCGCCTTCTCATCGTTCGAACCGCCGGCTTTCACGGGCTGCTTGATCACGTCCGTCGGGACACCACCGCCGACGACGACGACACCACCGGCCACACCATTCTGCGCTAGTACCTGTACCTGCTGGGCCTCACCGGCCCCGTTTTCCATTAGACGCGTCCAGAGCAGTCGTTCGTTGCGGGGCGGCCGAAACTTGCTTCCCCCTTTCGCGTGACCGACGATTTTTTTTTATTTCCGGACGCGACCAGCCAGCTGCGATCGCACGGACGGCGCGGGGGGGAGGTTCAATCGCGCGTGCACGTGAAGATGTCGCTGGGCGGGTTTATTGTTGCGAAAATTTTAAGGTTGCATACACACGTTGCGAAATTTCTTTATTGCAATAATCGATTTACGTTTTCAATGCTCTGCTCGGATGTAAATAAAAAAAATATTTTCCGTTTTCGTTCCGGTTTCTGCGTGACGATGGCGCCACATGAAAGATGCATTTACGCTGCAAAAGAATCTAAAATGCAGCGAAATTTTTATTCCTGCGTAGTTACAATCATTTTGAACAGCGGCGGCTCGTGGATTTCGTTGCTGTTGCACGAGCCGCCGCTGATTTTGAATGGTAGTAAAGATTTATCTGTCAAACTTCTAAGCGTCTGACGAAAGAAATGTGAAGTTTAAAAAGCTACTGCTTTGTTGGTCATCCAAATTTGTTTGTTGTTACAAAGTTACAATTGTAAAGATTACCAAATGTCGATATTTTAAGCACCTGCTGAAAGAAGTTTGTCTTTCAATCTTTTGCTTTTCTACCATTTACGTAAAGACAGCTTCACAACGACGGCAACGAGAACGGCAACCGAAAGTTAAATGATATGATTCCCATCTGGTTGACATACACAACTAATCAGCGGCGGCTCGTGGACGTTCGGCGGCCTCGCCGAACGATTAACCTCCTAGCCATCGATTTCATCAATCTGCTCATCTATTCCCAAATCCATCGTTTTTAATAACAAAGACAAAACAAAGGTTATTAATTTTTAAATCGTCTGCCAAATGTGAATAACTTCACGACTATATTCGTCTTGAAGTTATTAGTTTTTGAGTTAATCGGCTGGTTAAATATTTGACGTTTCTTTCATGATTAAGTTGCGGTGCAAGCCAGTTCTCCGCTAACCATTGATTAACTTTTTAATCATGATTAAGTAGCTGCGGTGCAAGTGGGCATTACTCTTACAGAGGAAGCAAATATTTCGCTCCCGTTTTGCTTCCGTAGCCTTCTCACCGAACATACACGACCCGCCGCTGATTTCTGGCTACGGGAACGAGAAGCTTGGCATATTTTCGTTTCGCCAATATTCTCGACACACTTCACGTTTGATCGGTGTGAAACCGACTTGCGACAAACGACTTCGCCCGTCCGCCCCGAGATGTCGCCGCCGCGCGAACCACCAGGTGAGTTCCCTTAACCCAATCGGTGCTGCCCCTGTGATATAAGTTCGGTTGGTTCGGTTCGTTTTTCTTACAAAATTTAGCCAGAGTGTTTGTGTGCGCGTATAATTCAAGCTTTATTCCCGGCGTCCAGAGGAGGAGAAAACCGCCGCGACAACCGTAAGTAAACACTCGATCTCGATCACCCTCCCCCTGACAACAACAACGTCACCCCGTGTCCCATCATCGCAAAACCCCCCGACGACGACGACGGCGACGGAAAAAAATCAACAATTCGCCCGCGGCGATTCTTTGTTGTGTTCGCCCGCAAACGCCCGCGGAAATCCCCTCGCCGCAACGACGAAAATTTTCTCCCCCCGAGATCGCGGATGAATCGAAATCGAAATGTTTGACAGTTAGGTTAGGTTATGCGGGACCGAATTTTATTTTGGCATCCCGAAGGATGTTTATTTTAAAGTTTATTAATGTTTTCGCAGCATCCGCAGACATTCGCTTCCTAAACGCGTTTCCCGATTATTGTACGGGATGAATTTATCCGGATCTTTAATTCTGACAGCTTCCAAAATAAACAACAAAAATTCGAGGATTATCAGCTCTCTGGGATAATACGCGGGCATCGACCGCCAGCGGCGCGGATTTTTATTCCGAAATTGTGTTTGTAAACACGCTCGAACGTTTCGGATCGTGCGTGTGCGTGGGCTTGGATATATTAATTAAAAAGAAATAAAAAAAAAATCATAAATTGTCAGCACGCATTGCGATTTGTTTTCCAGCGCCTACTGGGACGAAACGTGTGATTCATTTCGTTTCAGGTCAAGTGCGCCTTGGTTAACCGGCTATCGACCACGTGGTCCGTAAAAGCGTGCGAAAATGCACCGCCGCAGTCAGTGTGCGTGTGATCAATACAAATTCACCACATTTTATATACCTAATAATAATATACACACGATTGTCCTGGATTTTTTAGATGTCGTTAACGTGAAAAACAATGATTTTATGAAAAATGTTTTCAAGCAAAAGATGTTCATTACTTTGTTGTCTTCAATGTTTGTTTAAATGTTTTTGTGATATTTCTCATGTTTAAGAAAATATTGGCAAAAAACCAAAAACAGTTGAGGTAAACACCCACTTCCGGTGTACGAAATTTTACCAAAAGCTTTAAAGTTCTTCAAATCGTCAAATAAGACGTATGTTCAAAGTTTCATATCAATTGCTCTATTAGTTTTTGAGATACAGCGCGCACTTAACTTAATCACTCGATGTTTCTATTTTTTTTTTCAACATCAAAATATACTTAATTTTGAATCGTTTTTACAATGATGATCAAATCTGCACTTGCTATAGTTTTGGCAAAATTTATAATATTTTGTTTTTGCTACAAAATATCCAATTTTGGCATTCAAATTTCTCAAAAATTGATCAATTGATGTTTCTATTTTTTTACGGAACTTCAAAATATACTCAATTTTTGAATAATTTTTGCAATGATCAAATCTGTACTTGCCACAGTTTTGGCAAAATTTATAATATTTTGTTTTTGCTACAAAATATCCAATTTTGGCATTCAAATTTCTCAAAAATTGATCAATTGATGTTTCTATTTTTTTACGGAACTTCAAAATATACTCAATTTTTGAATAATTTTTGCAATGATCAAATCTGTACTTGCCACAGTTTTGGCAAAATTCATAATATTTTGTTCTTGGTACAAAAAAAATACAATTTTTCATCTTGCCATTCAAATTTCTCGCGTACTTCGAAATGGAGAAAGCAAAAATAAAAATAAAAAACTGCAATTTGTAATCAGATGGTGGGATTTTGAAAATGTAGACAGTGACAAGTGTTGTACTGATCAAATAGATATAAATAAGACCTAAAACAGAAATTTCGCTCAATTGTTTTTAGGCATTTTTCAGCAATAACCATTCATTGATCGATGAATCGGATTCGGAAACTTTTGCAACAAATGTGTTGTACTGATGTAAATAAGCTCAAAAACTTTAATTGTTTTTTTGTTTTTTGAGGATAACTATAGATCGAATGATCGGATATGAAAAATTTTGCGTTCGATGTTTTCTTTTCACCGAATAGATATAAATAGGATGAAACACAGAAATTCGACACTCAATTGTTTTTAGGTTTTTTTTTAACGATAACAATTGACGTGTGGATCGGATTCGGAAACTTTGGCAACCATCGTGTTGTACTGATCAAATAGATGTGAGCAAGAAGAAAAATTGAAAATTGAACTTCAATTGTTTTTTGTTTTTGGTTTTTGAGGATAACTATTGATCGAACCGTCGGATTTGGAAAATTTTGCTTTCGATGTTTTCTCCTCATCGAATAGATATAAATAGGATGAAACATAGAAATTCGGCACTCGATTGTATTTAGGTTTTTTTTAACGATAACCATTGAACGGTGGATCGGATTAGGAAACTTTGGCAACCATCGTGTTGTACTGATCAAATAGATGCGAGCAAGAAGAAAAATAGAAAATTGAACTTCAATTGTTTTTTTTTTGTTTTTCGAGGATAACTATTGATCGAATCGTCGGATTTGAAAAATTTTGCTTTCGATGTTTTCTCTTCATCGAATGGATATAAATAGGACGAAAAACAGAAATTCGACAATCAATTGTTTTTAGTTTTTTTTTTAACGATAACCATTGATCGGTGGATCGGATTCGGAAACTTTGGCAACCATTGTGTTGTACTGATCAAATAGATGTGAGCAAGAAGAAAAATAGAAAATTTAACTTCAATTGTTTTTTTTTTGTTTTTCGAGGATAGCTATTGATCGAATCGTCGGATTTGGAAAATTTTGCTTTCGATGTTTTCTCTTCATCGAATGGATATAAATGGGATGAAAAACTGTAATTCGACACTCGATTGTTTTTTTGGTTTTTTAACAATAATTACTGATCGGTTAATCGGATTCGTAAACCTTGGCAACCGTCTTATTGTACTGAACAAATCGATGCGATTAAGAAGAAAAACGGAAATTTTAACTTCACTTGTTTTTTGTTTTTTTTTGAGGAAAACTTGATCGAATGGTCGGATTTGAAATTTTTTTGCGTTCAATGTTTTCTCTTCATCGAATAGGTATAAATAGGACGAAAAACAGACATTCGACAATCAATTGTTTTTAGGGTTTTTTTTAACAATAACCATTGATCGTTGAATCGGATTCGGAAACGTTCACGACGATCGTGCTGTGATGATCAAATAGATGTAAATAAGAAGAAAAACAGAAATTTGAACTTCAATTGTTTTTGGATTTTTTTTTGAGAATAACTAATGATGGTAGGATTTGGAAAATTTTGCGTTCACTGTTTTCTCTTCATCGAATAGATGCAAATAGGACGAAAAACAGAAATTCGACACTCAATTGTTTTTAGGTTTTTCAACTATAACTATTGAACGGTGAATCTGATTCGGAAACTTTTGCAACCATCGTATTGTAATGATCAGATAGATGCGAATAAGAAGAAAAACGGAAATTTGAACTTCAATTGTTTTTTGTTTTTTGAGGATAACTATTGATCGAATGGTCGGATTTGAAATTTTTTGCGTTCAATGTTTTCTCTTCGTCGAATAGGTATAAATAAGACGAAAAACAGAAATTCGGCACTCGATTGTTTTTAGGGTTTTCAACTATAACTATTGAACGGTGAATCTGATTCGGAAACTTTTGCAATCATCGTATTGTAGTGATCAAATAGATGCGAATAAGAAGAAAAACGAAAATTTGAACTTCAATTGTTTCTTGTTTTTTCAGGATAACTATTTATGGTATGGTCGGATTTGAAATATTTTGCATTCAACGTTTTCTCTTCATCGAATAGACATAAACAGGACGAAAAACTGAAATTCGAGACTCAACTGTTTTTAGGTTTTCTAACAATAACTACTGATCGGTGAGTCGGATTAGGAAATTTTGGCAGCCATCGTGTTGCACTGATTAAATAGATGCGAATTAGAAAAGAATACAGAAATTTGATCTTCAATTGTATTTTGTTTTTTGAGGATAACTATTGATCGAATGGTCGGATTTGAAATTTTTTTGCGTTCAATGTTTTCTCTTCATCGAATAGATACAAATAGGACGAAAAACTGAAATTCGATACTCAATTGTTTTTAGCTTTTTCAACTATAACTATTGAACGGTGGATCTGATTCGGAAACTTTTGCAACCATTGTATTGTACTGATCAAGTAGATGCGAATAAGAAGAAAAACAGAAATTTGAATTTCAATTGTTTTTGGTTTTTTGAGGATTCATTCATGGAATGGTTGGATTTGAAAAATTTTGCGTTCAAAATTTTCTCTTCGTCGAATAGATAAATAAATAGGTAAATAGTATGAAAAACAGAAATTCGACACTCGATTGTTTTTGTAGTGTATTTGTATATACAGGGTGTTTCAGAGCTCTGGGAACGGTCAATCCCGTGCTTATTTGGTAAAATTTCGAAAAATGTTTTATACAAAAGTTGTGTATAATAGTGAGCTGCACGCCCTAAAAATATTTAAATTTATACAGGGTGTCTCATAACAAAGTTACAGACCAAACTTATGTTTTTTTAAATGGAACACCCTGTATTTTTTGTCATTTTTGAATGATATGGACCAAATAAAGGTGAGTTACTTTAATACTCCCTATACCTATTGTTTGCCGTTTTCGAAATATTTGAAGATTTGTTGAAATGCATGGTACGGGTGAAATTTTATTTTTTGCCCCAGTGATTGGCGTTGAACGATTAAAATAATTTTAATTATTTGCTTGAAGGTCCGAACTATAGAGCCAACCATGATTTTATACAAAAAATTATACAGGGTGATAAAAAAATGCGGTAGAAAAACCCAACTTATAAAGTTGAATAACTTCGTTTTTCAAATGGCACACCCTGTATTTAGTAACGTATTCTTAAGTAGAATCCAATTATCTTACAGATTGTATAAGGGTTCCCTGTTCCTAATCTCAATAGTTTTTTTTTGTATTCGGCGATTATCATATCAGGAATAATTATTATAATCTGAAAGTCACCACATTTTAAAAAGTAGCAATCACAAGTAGCAACGCGATGAAAAGTAGCAGATTTGCCCATCTCTATGATTCACTTGTTTATCACCTGTACGTTTTTTTTTCTTTCAAGATTATTAAATATTTACGGCGGATCGGGTTTTCTATTTTAGGATAATTGTGTTTGAAATCGCCAAACAACTGAATGCGAATGCCTGATCAATCGGTTTATTTTTAGCCGGGATTTATCATATCCGTAATTAGCTCGCCGGCGCTGTTAATAATTTCCTGCGCTCGCCCAAAAACTCCATTCATTTTACGCTGTCAAAACGTGTTATTTGACGTAATGAAAAAAAAAAAAACATCATAAGAAATAACAGAGTAGGCTAATAAACATATCATTAATCTATCAAAAGGCACTCGTGTTAATATAATCGGAGAGTTTGCATTCAAATGAAATAAATTAATAACTCTAGAAATTCCTAATGTAGCTCTCCATAAGGAGAAAAAATGGTGATGTGGCCATCATGTTACTTTCTCCGACTTTATATTTACGTTTTCATAGGTTTATTTTCAATTGAAATCGTATTTTAAATGTACATCGAGTGGATGAAACTGACGTTTAAAACGTCAAAATTATGAAAATTATACTTCAAATTCAAAAACTCAGTTTACTCAAAAACTAAAGGGATTTCGAAAAAAACTTATTCTTTATAAATTGTTCATTTTGGCATTCTCTACAATTATTATTAACATAAATTTACTGTAACTATTATCGTTTTATAATTATAAACCAAAAATTAAAAAAAATAAATAATTTTTTTTCTCGAATAAAAATGATTTTATGAAAAATGTTTTTAAGTTTCCTGTAAGGTAATTAAGTTGATATGTATTAAATGTTATAATTGTAAATGTTTATTATGACGACGAAAGTTAGCGATTCGCTCCGCTGCGGATATATCGGCCGTCGTGTGACGTCACGCGCGATGGCGAAAAATGGCGCTTATGACGCCATTACTCTTCTAATCTTGACATTTCTCCGGTAACGTTGTGCCGCTTCAATCGATAATATTTATATTAGGGGGTGTACGTTTTAATTATAAAAGCGGAACGGACGGTCTTAAACCGAAAAAAAAAACCTTCCCCGAGCAGGATTTATGGTTCCGTTTGTTTTTATGATTGGACGTAAATTTAAATTTAGTCCTCCTCGGCCATTAGGTCACGTCGATTTCAGCGATTCGCTCCCGGGTCCGTTTCGAAGTTTATTTCCTTGCTAAACGTCCGAATATCGTTCATCGGTTTATTTGTCCAACGAATATTGTTACATAACATAATATACATGATGTGTGCTTCGTAAAGATGGGTAGCTTTTTTGTATCAAAAATGTTAGGTCCGTCCCTTGGCAACGCGATTATGATAAAATATTTGAAAAACATCGTTCTAAAAAAAAATGGTGATGTGGCCATCATGTTACTTTCTCCGACTTGATGGTATCATTTATATTTACGCTTTCAATTAAAATCACATTTTAAATGTACATCGAGAGGATGACACTGACGTTTAAAACGTCAAAATTATGAAAGATGGAAAAATTATACTTCAAATTCAAAAACTCAATTTACTCAAAAACTAAAGGGATTTCGAAAAAAACTTATTCTTTATAAGTTGTTCATTTTGGCATTCTCTAAAATTATTATTAAGATAAATTTGCTGTAACTACTATCGTTTCATAATTATAAACCAAAAATGAAAAAAAAAATTTTTTTTCTCGAATATCAATGATTTTATGAAAAATATTTTCAAAGCAAAGATATTCATTTCTTTATTGTCTTCAATATTTGTATAAATGTTTTTGTGATATTTTTCATATTTAAGAAAATATTGGAAAAAAAACATAAAATAGTTAAGGTAAACGCCCACTTCCGGTGTACGAAATTTTACCGAAAGCTTTTTAGTTCTTCGGATTATCAAATAAGACGTATGTTCAAAGTTTCGTATCAATTGCTCAATTAGTTTTTGAGGTATAGCGCACGCAGACACAATTTTTTTTTCAGAAATTTTTGAAATGGCATCTAGGGACCCCAAAACGGGTATTTCCGTAAAAAAAAAATTTACACGATCACAATACTTTCTCGTTCTTCGTAACGATGAAAGTAAAAACATCAACCATCAAAATCCAACATCGTTTACCTTAACACTTTGCACGTGGCATAATGATTCCTTCATCGATTAATAATTAGGGATATTCGGAAGGGCGTGTAAAGGTCAAGGTCCGTAATTCCACCGGAACGTTCCATACACGAGTTCTTCGAGTTCTTCCATAATTGCCGACACCAAAACACTCGCATCACGCCATCAACGAGGAGAAGGCGGTCTCTCGTGTAAAAAAAATAATTAATCGCGTGCTCACCCTCCCGTGCCCTTGCACCCTTGCACCCACACACACACTTACACACACCCATTCGATAATGCTTTATAACTTTCTGACATGCTCGCGAAAATTATAATGCAAACATCGGAGCGAAGGCTGTGCTGTTGTGATTCATTCTTCCCTGTCTCGCCAAAAAACAAGACACGAGATAATAATAATAATAATAATTAATAATAATAAACTTTATTTCTTACTTTTCCAAATACATTTACAAAATAATTAAACAAAGGTAAGAAAATGGCTTGCGTTCTTTTACGGTGGGGAAAGGATGTTTTCAATGAATGTGTCTCGAGGTGGTACTATTACAGTTATAATATGCTATTTTTTCTCTTGGTTTTAATTAATTATATACAGGGTGTCCGAAAAGTATGGAATATCCCGTATAGCTCAGTAAATATCCACTTTGGAGAAAAAAGTTTTAAATAGAAGTTACTTGACACCTTGGATATATCAATTTTATTTTTTTCCTTTAAACAAAAGTGCAACGAATAACACTTACATTTTTTTTAATGACAAGGCACATATTTTTTATACTCATTTGATAGAGTTTTTTTTTTCTCTTTTCAACGGCATAAAACTTGATTACCTTTACATCAGAAAAATTTCAAGAAAAATAAGAAAATGTCTTGGATATTTATTTTCATTTCATTGATCAAATCGTAGATGCAGTATTTAAAAAAACCGAATTTACCACTGTCAAATTATGAATAGTTTACACTTTGAATATTTCCTGTAAGTTTAGTTTAATTACATTACTCATTTGTTAAACAATTTGATATTACAAAAAATAAATATCCAAGATATTTTCTTTTTATTGATTTTTTTTTAGATAAAGGTAATCAAGTTTTATGTCGTTGAAAAGAGAAAAATAAACCTCAGCTGAAACTTTTAGGGATGGCAGAAGATATTTTGTCAAAATGTTTTGAACTACTCCTACGCTTCATTTGTACCCTTTGGGTTCGTTTTTCTTCTTTTAAGGACGAATTTCTTTCTTTTAAAGTCGAAAGAAACGCTGAAACTTTCAGGGATGGCAGAAGATATTTTTTCAAAATTTTTGGAACCACCTGAACCAGGAACCCTGGGTTCGTTTTCCTTCTTTTAATGACAAATTTTTACTTTTTTTACGGAAATATCCGTTTTGGGGTCCCTAGATACCATTTCAACAATTTCTGGATTTTTTTTTGTGTCTGTGCGCTGTATCTCAAAAACTAATAGAGTAATTGATATGAAACTTTGAACATAAAACTCATTTGACAATCCGATGAACTGAAAAGCTTTTGGTAAAATTTCGTACACCGGAAATGGGCGTTTACCTTAACTGTTTTTTGTTTTTTGCCAATATTTTCTTAGATATGAAAAACATCTCAAAAACATTAGAACAAACATTGAAGACAACAAAAAAATGCACATCTTTTGCTTGAAAATATTTTTCATAAAATCATTGCTATTCGAGAAAAAAATTTATCAATAATTTTTTAATTTTTGATTTATAATTATAAAACGATAATAGTTACAGCAAATTTATGTCAATAATATTTGTAGTGAATGCTAAAATGAACAACTTATAAAGAATAAGTTTTTTTTCTAAATCCCTTTGGTTTTTGAGTAAACTGAGTTTTTGAATTTGAAGTATAATCTTTCATAATTTTGACGTTTTGACGTTTTAAACGTCAGTTTACATAACGCTCGATGTACATTTAAAATATGATTTCAATTGAAAATAAACCATGAAAGGACGATAAATGGCTATGATACCATCCAGTCGGAGAAAGTCACATGATGGCCACATAACAATTTTTTTCTTTTCAAGTCGGAAAGCCGAAATTTTCCGGGATCGCAGAGGATATAACTGGCTTAAAAAAAAATAAAAGAAATAAAAATAAAAAATTTAACAAAAAATTAAAAATTATATTTGAAAAATTAAAAATGAAAATTAAAATTAAAAATTAAAAATTAAAAATTAAAAATTAAAACTAAAAATTAAAAATTAAAAATTAAAAATTAAAAATTAAAAATTAAAAATTAAAAATTAAAAATTAAAAATTAAAAATTAAAAATTAAAAATTAAAAATTAAAAATTAAAAATTAAAAATTAAAAATTAAAATGAAAAATAAAACGAAAAATTAAAATTAATTTAGAAAAAAAAAAATTTCATTGATGGCACAGCGCAATGGAGTCGTCGATCTTTACCAATTACTTTGCCTAATTCATTGTAATAGGTGCTATTAGACGCAAATAAACTCAGTAGGCGGCCAAAATGTGATTTGAATGGGCCACGCTGTGCCGTCGTTCGTCACCAATTTAATCGCTTAATTTTGATAGGCCCCGCATGGACGACGGCGCAGCGCAGCGGAGCCGTCGTTCGTCACCAGTTACTTTTCTTACATTTTTACGTTTCACAATTTCACATAAAGAACACAATTTCACATATATCAAACTTTAGCTCAGGAAAAACTAGTTTATTTCTAAAATAAAATATACACCGTGTTCAAGATAAGAATGCACAGCATGGGGATCTTGAAAACTGTTTTTTTTTTCAAAATCTTTTACCGCTTTCAAGATCCCCACGCTGCGCATTCTTATCTTGGTCACGGCGTATACTTAAAGATAGTGAGTTTTATTTACAACATGCGGCAGCACTGAAAAAACAATTTTTGTTTCGAACGAATTTAATATTTGACGTACGTATTTCTACGGCAACTTTATCGCTTGCACACCTCCAGAATTATGGGAAGTTGTTAAAGGTGCCACAAACAAACTATTTCTAAGTAAGTTGAAACCAATTTAATATGCTGCGTGTTTGCTTAAATGTTTATAGAAACTTGAGGTAATGTTGTGTTTGCATTTGTTTCATGTTTCTCGTGAAAGGCATCGATTGACGCCATTTAAAAATCCACGCAGAATAGAAACACCGACTTTCACGTTTAAGTACTGCCAATCGCGACAATGAAAATTTCACCAAAAATAGTGAAATAATGAACAAATATTGATATAACATGATGTCCGGTTCGCGAGTACACCGATTGACTTCCCAGCGGTTTTCCCGGATCCCCTCGATCTTTACTCAGAAGCACAAAACTTATTGACAAGCAAATATCGAGGAAGTCTCTTGAAACTCGCTGAGTACGCGGCTGGAGTACTCGCGAACCGGACATCCTGTGTCAAATAACACAATATGTCGATTATTAATTCCAAGTAGAAAAATATAATAAATGATTGATATTCGATCAATAATAAATCGTGCGTCGATACGTGTGACGTTAATTTGGAATTCTCAACTCCGAAGCCCTTCCCCCTCGTATTATAAATTGATGCGAAAGTTGATGGGAAAAGTGATTGATCAATTAGTGTCATAATCCGGCATGGAGATGATTAATTACATCCCATCAAATCAATTAACTAAAGTGTGTGCACTTTGCGGCGGCGGCGGCGCCTGTTCCGATTTTTTTTTTATCATTGCATGCCTTTATACTCACCGTAATGGGTACGCACACGATTTAGAACCAATTTTTGTAAAGTTGAATCCAACGTTTATACCAAAACCTGGTCGACAAGACTATACCCAGGTCAAATTATAACGTATGTTCATTAAAAAAATCTCAAGGTGCCATGATGTGAACCCATCTGCTATCTTGGCCGTACCATGAGTTACCCCGTGAGCTTGCCATGATTATTTAAAAAAAAATTAAGTTGGTAACACATATTGAGGTTATGTTACTTGCGGCATGTTCCTACCGATCAATTCATTTGCTGTGACAAACGACGTAGGGAAGTCGTAGGCTCATTTTCCAAAATTTCCCATTAGTCTAACATCGTTTTTTTCCTGAAAATATTAGAAAAACTGGTGAAATATATCTTAAAAGCAGGCCATTACAATCCAATCAACATGTATACCAACCAGTATATCGCAGGGTGACTCCAGGTACGGCTGAGGTAGCAGAGGTGGTAATACAGATCTCTGCAACCGACCCTACCTATCTGTATTGCCACCTCTACTTTTAATCCAACACAGTGACGGCTCGTGGGCGACTCATGGGCCGGCCGAGATAGCAGAGGTGGTATAGTACAATCGCCCAGAGGAGACAGTGACTCACTACTTCATGTTGCTTGAATTAAGTTTCTAGTAAACGTATGTCCATAAAATAATTCGATTCAGTTTGGGCGGGAAATTTAAACATTCTCGAGCGTGCTAATATTTTCCCGACGAAACTTTGCGAGTGCACCGGTAAAGACAACTGGAAATTGGTCATTAAATTTAACCTTTTTATTAATAAAATGGAAACAATCAATTCCGCTCTTAACTAAATCGAAATCGGAGACGGTCAAAACGTGAATTTTGAGGTTAGAATAGATAGAATGAGAAAAGACATACGTTGCACTTGGCCCTTGAATTTACATATCGACATACGTTTCGTATTTCATTTCGTTTTTCTTAATAGATATTTATCCAGACGCGATTATTAGATCGAAAAAGCATGAGTCACTGTCACCTCTGCGCGATTCTACTATAATACTGGTAGGTGTGGTCTCTACAACTGATCCTACCCATCTGTATTGCTACCTCGGCCGTACCATGAGTTACCCCGTGAGCCGCCACTGATACCAACCAGGGAAATCATGCGAATCTGCTCTCCGCCAACTTCAATAGATTTGCCGTAAAACTCTTTGGATGTCAATAATCCATTTATTAATTCTGGAAACTAGCTAACGATCTGAAGTCTTTCGTTTTTCCGCTTTCCATGGTTTTTTCTTGTCTGAATGAGGGAATGTTTACGACGCACATTTTCCCGTTTTCTCTCTCCACATGCGCGCGTTTCCTGTGTATCCCTGTGTGCTGTGTGTGTTTCCCTTCGTAGGGACTGCATTCGGGCCCAGCAGTAGGACGCGCTGATGACCTATATATAGGAAACACGCCCGGCCTCGGCACGGGAATAGGTCGTCGAACCGGGAATGTGGGTCACCACCGGGAGAGGAGGGAAGAATTCCCATCTCCTCCTCATCTGCGACGACCCTTGACCGAGCCAACACTTGATTTATCGCCCGCGCAAAAAAACCACTGTCACACCGCCGCGGTGGAGGAATGTGGTGGTTATTGTTTATAAAAAAAGTGCTTTTAATTTTGATATATCCCGTGAAAACAGTTTTCTCGAGATCGATACGTGTGTTTTTCGTCACGGATTTGATATGAGCAGTTTGTGGTGTGATTGATGGTTTTACTCTGCAACAGGTAAGCTTCTAATATATTCCTTTACTAAGTGTAAGAGAGTATAATTCTTCATTGGATTGAGGAACCACGAGGACGATAATCGATTAGGATTAGTTGGGTTAGGTTGATAGAGAATGTTATGATGTGTGAGGTTATGATTTCTGTCAATTTTTTTAAAACAGTCAGGTTTCACAACAGTTGCAATGTCAATAATTTATATATTTATACTAGCTGACCCGACAGACGTTGTCCTGTCTTAACTATGAATATTGAATTCGAATTGGTATAATTAATAAAAAAGAAAATATTCAAAAACATAGTGTTTATTATTGTAATGCTCTATGATACACAACATTCTTCGTTTTATTTTCTGCCAATGTATTAAAATCGATACCATAATCATGAATTGAGCAAAGTAACTACTGCGCTGCGCCGTCGTCCGTGCGTAGCCCTTTAAAATCAAGCAAGGTAATTGGTCCATATATATTAAGGCAGATAACTTGTGACTTGTAACTGCGCCGTCGTCCGTGTGTGGCCCATTAAAATGAAGCAAATAAACTGGTGACGAACGACGGCTCCGCTGCGCTGCGCCGTCGTCCGTGCACGATCCATATATATTAAGGCAGATAAATGGTGACTGGTGACGGACAACGTGTGTTGTGGCCCATTAAAATTAAGCATTTAAACTGGTGCCGATAATGGCCGAAAACGGTTTAGGCTCTAAACGTTAGTCAGTGCTGGTTACGGGGTGAGAGTAGAAAATTATTAAGTACTAAAATCACTTTTAAAAAATAGGGGTTGGTGGTAGAAGGGTAAAAATTTAGGGTTGTATGTGTTTTTTATTTAATGCCGAATCATAAAAAAATTAAAATAAAAATTTTTGTCCAAAAAATAAAAATAAAAAATTTGCGATGGACCACCCTTATCACTTACAGGTATGATAAATAGTTTACGTCCTATTCTCAGACCTACTTAATATACACACAAAATTTCATAAGAATCGGTCAAGCCGTTTCGGAGGAGTTTTGTTACAAACACTGTGACATGAAAATTTTATATATTAGATGAGCGCTTATACAACAATGTTGCATAATGTGTTTTGAGTAAATCTAGGAATGTTTAAGTTAATTTCAATTGTTGGTGTTGTCTCTAATCGTTGGGATGTTTGCAATTTTTTTTTAAATCGCGAGAATTCCTGCAATATTTTTTTGAATTCACGTTTTTATTTAATATTTAAAAAAACCGCCAAAACCGAAATCATTGCAATTCTTAAAGAGGTGTCTATTTGAAAATATAAAACTATACAGGGTGATCTATTTAAGGAAGTCACTACAGGAAAATTGAAAAAAAAATCGTTTTAATTGAATTTTCTTCAATTAGACCAATTTATGAACAAAGTGATCCTATTCGCACTGTAAACGGTTGATAATCATCCTCAAAGTGAGCTATCGCCGTGCGAAACTGCCGCGGCCAGCTTTCGCTTTTCGCTCCTGAAAAAAAAAAGCATTTTTTTTTAATTTCATTTCATTTCATTTAATTAATCACGTGACCCATCGTATACAAAAAATACAATATTGAGAAACATGATTTTTACGGAAATATCCGTTTTGGGGTCCCTAGATGCCATTTCAACAATTTCTGGAAAAAAAAAATTGTGTCTGTGTGTGTGTGTGTGTGTGCACGCTGTATCTGAAAAACTAATAGAGCATTAAATATGAAACTTTGAACGTACGTCTTATTTGATAATATGAAGAACTGAAAAGCTTTTGGTAAAATTTCGTACACCGGAAGTGGGTGTTTACCTTAACTGTTTTTTGTTTTTTGCCAATATTTTCTTAAATATGAAAAATATCACGAAAACATTTAAACAAACATTGAAGACAACAAATAAATGAACATCTTTTGCCTGAAAATATTTTTCATAAAATCATTGCTATTCGAGAAAAAAATGTATGAATTTTTTTTCAATTTTTGATTTATAATTATGAAACAATAATAGTTACAGCACATTTATGTAAATAATAATTGTAGGTAATGCCAAAATGAACAACTTCTAAAGAATAAGTTTTTTTCGAAATCTCGTTAGTTTTCGAGTAAACCGAGTTTTTGAATTTGAAGTATAATTTTTCCATGTTTTATAATTTTGACGTTTTAAACGTCAGTTTCATCCGAGTTTACGCAACGCTCGATATTCATTTAAAATACGATTTCAATTGAAAATAAACCATGAAAACGTAAATATAAATGGCTATGATACCATCACGTCGGGAGAAAGTAACATGATGGCCACATCACGATTTTTTATTTGCTTGTGGTAACCTTAGATCATCTGGTGATTAGCGAGAACTTCAAACTGTAACATAAATCAAGTTTTGGTCTTACATGTACGTCAGGATTTTTTTAATTGTTATAAAATCGGAAAAAATAAAAATAATCACCAGTTTTTTGGATTAGCTATCTGAATAACCTTATAAAATTTCAAGTCAATCGGATGAACGTTTTCAGAGAAAATGCGTGATTTTCAATGTAAAACGGCCGCTGTAGTGGCCCCCTTAAAAAACTACTGAGCAGCTGTTGAAAATCAAAGTACGTCACTGAATAGAAATTAATTAAACTATAAACATTTCTTTTAAAAGTAAACAGGTGTTTCGGCAAATTTTGCCCAACCCTGTATATCCGGGCACGATTTTTCTGCGTAATTGTCCGGTTCTCGTGTAGTGAAAAGGTTAAATGTTCATTGTAATATGCTTAATTTTTTTCCCGTCGTACGACATTTTTTATGAATTGAATTTGGCACTCTGATCGTGTTTAATTGGCATTAGAAGTAATGGAATGATTAATTTTTATAAAAGTGAATTGGAAACACCGAAAAGTAATGAATAGTTGATTTTAAAGTTGTTTTCATTAAATTTCTCGTTCCGCTATTTTCATAAAATATATGATTTCCATAATATTTCTTTATGCTCCGTGCCCGGCGCGTCCACCATAATGAGTTTCGCACAGAAAACATATTAGTTTGATCACATTTTAAAAAGTTTGAAATTAAAAACAAATTATAATAGGTTTGTTGTCAACGTTTCATCCATTGTACACCTGTCTCATTTTTTTTAACTCTGGAACTCTTCTTAAAAGTTATATTGCAAGAATATCAACATCCTCGTCGTTTGCCTTCTATCTGCTAATTTAAATAATAATATTTGATTATTACAGTACCATTCAGGTCCATGGTTCTCCAGTGTATGTCCTTATCAGGCGCGCACCCAGGGGGTGACTTAAAAATAATTAATTACTCCCATCATTCGTTACCTACAAGTGTCACAGTCCAAGGCGACACGGTAATTAAAGTGCAAATTATGACTTGGTGATTCCATTAATCATCCACCGTTGTTTAAGCATTATATTCACCTCAATCAATTTCCACCCCTGCAGTAGAAGAAACGTCCCTCGCATCCGTTGAAAATCTTTCCCGTCCAAATTGCAATTGCACATGCAGATAAACCCGGATATGCACACACACACACACACACACACAGTAGTTTGATCCGGGACTTGCAGTACCGTTGCCTGGCAACATCAGGTGTGCGGGTGAACGACCTATCCCAACATTATTATCGACTTTGAAATTAACAATTACCGAACTGCCCCTTTAATTATTTACCAGGTTATCCTGCAAGATTGCCAATTTAAAAAAAAAATCCGGGATAAAATCGGATGATTTTAATTAAATTGAGAAATCACCAAAAAAATATCAAGCAGAAACAATCAACTTTTCATTCGCATCAATTTAACGATTTACCAGTGATGCCTGCACAAAATAATAACTGACAGATTTATCTAATTACAATAATAATTATTATAATATTAATAATTTAGATATATTTGACACATCATTCCCTAAATTTAAAAGCGATCTTTTGAAAATTTTAAATTAATTCATTAATTATAGTAGAATAAATTTTTGTTACTTTTTTATAATAACATAATCATTTTTTGGCTTAATGGAGTTAGTCATCATTGCACAAAATACGAAAGTTGATAATTTTTGTTGAAATTAAGATAACACTTGTTTACTCCAAGTTTTACCAAGTTTCGGGCTGTGTAAAGCCAGATGTGATGTATTTCCTCAATATTGAATTTTCGTTTTATTTTGCGTTGTCTAATTTGAAAATTTGAGACAAAAAACTATGTTCAGGTGCGATTATCTCGAGATCTAGTGATGGGGTGTTTTGAGATTTTGGCTGTATCTTGGAGTACAATCAATTTTGAGTAAATTTAGAAAATTTCAAGTTTGTAGCAACTGTTTTTATATTTTTTTTATCTCTTGGGAAAACATTCAACTTTAAAACATCAAAAAACTAGTTCTAGTGCGATTATCTCGAAATGTAGTGATGGCGTGTTTTGAGATTTTGACTGGACCTTGAAGTGCAATTCTGAGTAAATTTAGAAAATTTCAAGTTTGTAGCAACTGTTTTTATATTTTTTTTATCTCTTGGGAAAACATTCAACTTTAAAACGTCAAAAAACTAGTTCTAGTGCGATTATCTGGAGATCTAGTGATGGGGTGTTGTGAGATTTTGATCGGATCTTGAAGTACAATCAATTTTGAGTAAATTTAAAAAATTTCAAGTTTGTAGCAATTGTTTTTGTATTTTTTTAACGATCGAGAAAACATTCAACTTTAAAACATCAAAAAACTAGTTCTAGTGTGATTATCTCGAGATCTAGTGATGGGGTGTTTTGAGATTTTGACTGGATCTTGAAGTACAATCAATTTTGGGTAAATTTTGCAAATTTCAAGTTTGTAGCAAATGTTTTAATATTTTTTTAACGATCGAGAAAACTTTTAACTTTAGAATGACATAAAACTTGGTTCTAGTGCGATTATCTCGAAATCTAGTGATGAAGTATTTTGAGATTTTGATTGAATCTTGAAGCGCAATCAATTCTGAGTAAATTTAGAAAATTTCAAGTTTGTAGCAATTGTTTTTATATTTTTTTTATCTCTTGGGAAAACATTCAACTTTAAAACATCAAAAAACTAGTTCTAGTGCGATTATCTCGAAATGTAGTGATGGCGTGTTTTGAGATTTTGACTGGACCTTGAAGTGCAATTCTGAGGAAATTTAGAAAATTTCAAGTTTGTAGCAATTGTTTTTATATTTTTTCTATCTCTTGAAAAAACATTCAACTTTAAAACGTCAAAAAACTAGTTCTAGTGCGATTATCTCAAGATCTAGTGATGAAGTATTTTGAGATTTTGATTGAATCTTGAAGCGCAATCGATTCTGAGTAAATTTTGAAAATTTCAAGTTTGTAGCAATTGTTTTTATATTTTTTTTTTCTCTTCAGAAAACATTCAACTTTAGAATGTCAAAAAACTATGTTCAGGTGCGATTATCTCGAGATTAAAAAAAAATTTTCCCGCCAAAATACTTGCTTACGTGTATGTGATCTTAATACATGATAAAAACAAATTCGACGCAGTTTAGTCAAAAATTTATTTTCGTAGAATTTTTGTCAAAAAATTTTTTTCGCGTCAAAATACCTTGTAAGGTGGGGTTTGTTGATTTATTATAATCGAATAGGTTTACTCTGGGGAATTCGTTGAAGTGATATTGTTACAAAATAATAAAATGGGAAATTTACGTATTGCCAAAATATGTTCTTCAGCTATTAAAATATATTATTTATTTATTTATGCAAAAACATGTTCAAAATATGTACTTCAGCTATTAAAATGTATTATTTATTTATTTATTTGTTTATTAACTTTACACATCCTGTTAATACATGTGCAAAACAATATATAAATAAAGTTAATCACCCAATAAATTTAGGACACAGGATTTGCAGGCGGAGTTCACAATGTGTTCTTCCACTCAAACCCATTATTCTCTTCCACATTATGGTATTACCGATCAGCTTCAGATTATTACCATTTAAGTATTATTATTAATAATAATCAAGCGAAATTATATAGAATAAATGTAAAGCGAGCAATTTTACCGACTGCAAACAGATTTCCATAGTCGTGCACTGACAGTTTGGCCTGATGATGGCCATCATGTATCAATCATCATTGTTATTGTTATTAGTAATAATATGTTTACTTTTAAATTACACATTACATTGTATATATTTGTAGACCCTTTAATTGGACATAATGTCTGTTGGGTTTTTGTAACAAATAAATAAATAAATAAATAAATACATTGTTCTTTTTAACTAATTTGTTTGTTAATTATCCTGTAGGATAATGTAGCATTTTTGTCTCTTGTCTGCATTATCACTTAAAGTGTGACTTGACGTGTGTAAACAATTATTGTAATAACACAAATAAACACATTATTATTATTATTATTATCTACCGGGTGTTTCAGACCATCCGTCCGATGCCGTTTTCTCGAAAACGTGACGTCATACAGCTTTGGGAAAGCAATAGCATTATCAGTGCCTACTTAAAGAATTTAATGCAGGAAGTTTCTTCTAATAATTTGATTTTCTTTTAATAATAATAATAATAATAATAGACGTTTATTACCCAACAGGAAACATGTCCCAATTACAAGACAACATACAATCATACATACAATATACAAAATACTACAATACAATTGCAAATATAAATACAATACTAAGATAACGTTCTCTACAAAATATCTTCCTCAAGTTGAGAACAAATTAAATTTTTGTTTACGTTACCTCCTAGTTGCCATAATTAACAATTAATGGATTCGGTTTGATAATTTTCGCAATCCACTTTTACCATGGAGATGCAGTTTGCACTTAACGACGTTAATATCCTTTGTTTGGCGTTCGCAGACCAATTATTATTATTCCTTATAGCTGGATATCACGAATTTTGCAAAAGCGGAAATGGAGCCGTATTCCAATGAATGAATTAAAATATAAATTACGCCGTAATTTGTAAATAACACCACCCGGCGCCAGAAATAATGGAACAAAGCACACGTTGTTGCATTACCAAGGTGATTCGCGATTTGCATTTGCCGGCGACAAAACACGGGCCATAAATTCAAAATATAGTTTCAAACAAAACGCCGACGAATAATTACCATACTTTAACGCGGTATTTATATAAACAGACTGTGATATATCATTCCTTCAGATCGAAGATTTTCTACACATGCATATTTTATAAGGTGTGAGCCACAGAATTTTGTTTCTGAGTTGGCCATGCCTGAGAGAGAGAGAGAGAGAAACATAGCAGTCATGTCTGAGATTAATTCTTTTTTTTTTAAATCTAATTCAATTGAACTAATGTAATAATATACGACATACCTCATTTATCTCACAGCAACTCTGAAACAAAATTTTGTGGCTCACACGATAAATTAACCCTTTCGGCCCTGGTGGTGCCAATTGCCACCGCAACTTACTATGACAATCCATATTTTTGCTGTTTATCACTAGATGTCACTTCAACAAAGCCTGACTAATTAATTCCTATACCAATTAATCAAATCAGTACAAATTTAGTATTTATGGTCTTAAGAAGCTCCCCGTCAATAATAATTAACAAAAAATTTTTTTTTTCAAATTTAAAAATTCAGGGCTGAAAGGGTTAAGAAGTCAAGTGGAATGTAGTTGTCCCCCCCATCCCCCAAGCCACCTCCAGATCGAAGATTTTTCACACACACACACGTGATGCTTATAAATTAGGAAGTCAAGTGGAATGTAGTAGTTGTCCCCCCTTCCCCCTCCCCCGACCACCGGCGCGTCCGCTTTGGATTATTGCGAGGTGTCACGCGAAGCTCCGATCGTATACATAATTGAGACAAAGTGGAAAGTGTGCGGGTGTTGGGGGTAATTATCCTTGCAGATCGGATCAGGTTGAAATCGGTTGAAGTTGGCGGCACTGAGCGCGTATCCTTGAATATTTCATAAGTTATCGCCTCTATCGCGATTGAAGTTTTCGTTTTAACTCGCTTTGATAAACGCGCTCAAGTCTTGCTGTTTGAATTTTCTTTCACTGCGATGATTAATTTGCGATGGCGCACCGCATATAGAGCTGAAAATTATTTCCGTTACGTCAACTAAACCAAATTAATAACGGCGTTCACACACAATCCCGCACGCTTGGACCGGCCCGTTCCAATCGGCGCGCAATGGAACGTGCGTGTGAATGCAAAAACATCGCGACGTTCGCGCCGCGCGGCATAAGTTGCAGCGTTAACCACGTGATCGAACGTGCGCGTGAATTAGTGATGGAACGATTCGCATGGAAAAAATCGCCGAATCCAATTATTAAAATATGCAATTTTGGCACCCTATGGTTTGGAAAATTGTAGAAAAATTACCAATCGAAGAATTCGCTTGAAAATCAAGATCCATTAAAATACAACACATATATGATTTCCTGTGAAAACAATTGTCATATCCTAAGTAGAAACAAAACGGCAACGCGGCAAACTTGAAATTGTGAAATCAAAATTGCATCTTGCGGTTTGAAAAATTGTAAAAGAATTACCAGTCGAAGAATTCGCTTAAAAATCTCAATATCCATTAAAATACAACACATGTATGATTTCCTGTGAAAACAATTGCCATAACCTACGTAGAAATAAAACGGCAACGCGGCAAACTTGAAACTGTGAAATCAAAATCGCATCTTACGGTTTGGAAAATTGTAGAAATATTACCAGTCGAAGAATTTGCTTGAAAAGCTCAAGATTCATTAAAATACAACACATGTTTGATTTCCTGTAAAAACAATTGCCATAACCTAAGTAGAAACAAAACGGCAACGCGGCAAACTTGAAACTGTGAAATCAAAATTGCATCTTGCGGTTTGAAAAATTGCAGAAAAATTACCAGTCGAAGAATTCGCTTGAAAATCTCAAGATCCATTAAAATACAACACATATATGATTTCCTGTAAAAACAATTGCCATAACCTAAGTAGAAACAAAACGACAACACGGCAAACTTGAAACTGTGAAATCGAAATTGCATCTTACGGTTTGAAAAATTGCAGAAAAATTACCAGTCGAAGGATTCGCTTGAAAATCTCAAGATCCATTAAAATACAACACATGTTTGATTTCCTGTAAAAACAATTGCCATAACCTAAGTAGAAACAAAACGGCAACGCGGCAAACTTGAAACTGTGAAATCAAAATTGCATCTTGCGGTTTGAAAAATTGCAGAAAAATTACCAGTTGAAAGATTCGCTTCAAAATCGCAAGATCCATTAAAATACAACACGTATATGATTTCCTGTAAAAACAATTGCCGTATCCTAAGTAGAAACAAAACGGCAACGCGGCAAACTTGAAACTGTGAAATCAAAATTGCATCTTGCGGTTTGAAAAATTGCAGAAAAATTACCAGTCGAAAGATTCGCTTAAAAATCTCAAGATCGATTAAAATACAACACGTATATGATTTCCTGTAAAAACAATTGCCGTATCCTAAGTAGAAACAAAACGGCAACGCGGCAAACTTGAAACTGTGAAATCAAAATCGCATCTTACGGTTTGAAAAATTGTAGAAAAATTACCAGTCGAAGGATTTGCTTAAAAATCTCAAGATCTATTAAAATACAACACGTATATGATTTCCTGTGAAAACAATTGCCATATCCTAAGTAGAAACAAAACGGCAACGCTTCAAAATTGAACTGGAAAAATGTCAATTTTTGGTTATCTATTTTATCACGCAAGGAGTTTACATTTATTCCGAATATATTTCGATATTTACAATTCCGAATATTTTTCTCCGATTGCGATTTCGTTGCGCGGATTCTGATTATTTTTACGATGGCCAACAGATATTCCGATTACGATTATCATCCGATTATTACCGTCATCCGAATCGCAGTATTTTGATTATTAAAATCATCCGAATATTCCATCAATAGTGTGAATGCATATTCTAAAAATGTATTCGTCCCGATCTTTTGGTGCGCGGGATAAAAGTTCCAGTGTTAACCTCTTGGCACGAGAACGAAGGACAAAACTTGTTCACTTTTGCTCAACACTATTGGAACGCCACGTCCTCATCATGTGTTAGGAACGCGCGATGGAACGTGGCGTTCCAAAAAAAAGGGCAATGGAACGTGGCCTTCCAAAAAAAGGTCCGATTGAACGTGGCGTACCAAAGAACGCGCGATGGAACGTGGCGTTCCAAAAAATGCACGATGGAACGCGGCGTTCAAAAAAAACGCGCGATGGAGCGTGGTGTTCCAAAAAATGTACGATGGAACGCGGCGCTCCAAAAAAACGCGCGATGGAACGTGGCCTTGCAAAAAACGCGCGATGGAACGCGGCGCTCCAAAAACGCGCTAGAACGTGACGTTCCAAAAAAAACGCATGATGGAGCGTGGCGTTCCAAAAAACTCACGATGGAACGCGGTGCTCCAAAAAACGCGCGAAAGAGTGTACGTGTGAACGCCGTCAATGATTAAACAGAATTGAGGGGACACGGTGTTGGATGTCGAATTCCTGCTTGTAGATTTTCTAAGAATATTACAGAGCAATATTTGAAGTGTGTTGTTTTTTTTTTGTTTCAGGGGAGCCAATCACTGATGTTCAATGTAAACGTTGAAGTACATTCGATTGGTCAAACCGGTAAGAATGTTTCTTTTTAAGAACCGCGATCTAGTAATTGGCAATGCTTCTGTTCTCTTTATTGCGGATGTGTAGAGTTCTGTCTCGTTTATCACTTCTGTAATTGGACCGTTGATCCTTTAGATTGTTGCTTATTAAATAAATAAAGAAACACTGGAAGTCGATCTTGCAACCCTCACCGAAACGGTTGATCCACTTTTCAATGCGTTATCTGCATAAACAGCCCTTAACATGTCATACGTTTCCTGACAAATTTTCTCAAATTTCACTAATAAGTTGACGTTGAGTCTTGACTACTTACTGTAGCAGTAGATTACAATTTGCTGTCTTCATTGGATTTTTCTGAATTCGCCATCGACCAAGACGTTTCTGCCTTAATAAGATTGCACGAAAAGTTTTACATTTTTTTCCGATTAATTTGATGACGGTTCTAAAAGATATATACCGTGTCAATTAATAGCGGCGTTCACACGTACGCGCTTGGACCGGCCTGTTGCAATCCCGCGCGATTGAACGTGCGTGTGAACGCAAAAGCATCGCGACGCTCTCGGCGCGCGGGATAAGTTCCAGCGTTAACTTCTTACCTCAAGTGCTTGGAGCCAGAACGGAGGATAAAATTGTGCTCAACTCGATTGGAACGCCACGTTCCGCGCGTTGGAATCAGACGTTCCAAGAACGCGCGAATGTCTTATTGTTAGTAAAAAAAACATATCATAACGGACAGAGGCGGTTCGTTATTTAAAGCCAAGGAGCCATTACACTATCTGTAGTTAGTAAAAAAAAATATCATAAAGGACAGGGGCGGCTCGTTAGAGCCAAGGAGCCATGTCACTACTTGTAGTTTCATTGTAATTAATTCTTAAAAAAACTTTTTCGCCAGTTACTTTGGTGTAGGGAGATCGATCGTTCTTTCTTTAAAAAAAAAAAGGAGGGGGGCCTTTTGTATAAGTGGCTCTACCATCAACATACTCCACGAGCCGCCACTGATAAAGGATATAATTTTATCTTCCGTTACATTGTCTTCCCCACCTTTAAAAATTCGAATTCAATAATAAATTCCCGATTTAACAAACATTGGATTCAACCGACACGATTGGAACACCACGTTCCGCGCGATGGAATGGGACGTTCCAATAACGCGTGAATGGTTTATTATTAATAACAAAAACATATCATAAAGGATATAATTTTATCTTTCATTACATTGCCATCCCCACCTTTAAAAATTTAAATTCAATAATAAATTCCCGATTTAACAAACATTAGATTCAAGCGACACGATTGGAACGCCACGTTCCGCGCGATGGAATGGGACGTTCCAATAACGCGTGAATGGTTTATTATTAATAACAAAAACATATCATAAAGGATATAATTTTATCTTTCGTTACATTGCCTTCCCCACCTTTAAAAATTTGAATTCAATAATAAATTCCCGATTTAACAAACATTAGATTCAAGCGACACGATTGGAACGCCACGTTCCGCGCGATGGAATGGGACGTTCCAATAACGCGTGAATGGTTTATTATTAATAACAAAAACATATCATAAAGGATATAATTTTATCTTTCGTTACATTGCCTTCCCCACCTTTAAAAATTTGAATTCAATAATAAATTCTCGATTTAACACACATTAGATTCAAGCGACACGATTGGAACGCCACGTTCCGCGCGATGGAATGGGACGTTCCAATAACGCGTGAATGGTTTATTATTAATAACAAAAACATATCATAAAGGATATAATTTTATCTTTCGTTACATTGCCTTCCCCACCTTTAAAAATTTAAATTCAATAATAAATTCCTGATTTAACAAACATTAGATTCAAGCGACACGATTGGAAGGCCACGTTCCGCGCGCGATGGAATGGGACGTTCCAATAACGCGTGAATAGTTTATTATTAATAACAAAAACATATCATAAAGGATATAATTTTATCTTTCATTACATTGCCTTTCCCACTTTCAAAAATTTAAATTCAATAATAAATTCCCGATTTAACAAACATTAGATTCAAGCGACACGATTGGAACGCCACGTTCCGCGCGATGGAATGGGACGTTCCAATAACGCGTGAATGGTTTATTATTAGTAACAAAAACATCATAAAGGATATAACTTAACTTTATCTTTCGTTATTTGACTTTCCCACCTTTAAAAAATTTGAATTCACTAATAATAAACTCCCAATAACCAAACATTGATTTATGAAAGGGCCATCCTTCGACCGGCCGTACCCTTGAAGGCAAACGGAGATTCCCGATTAAGAAAGAAAAAAAAAAGGGCGGTAAAGCCATTTGTTAAATTGATTCCAAAGAAAACCCCCGCGAGGCACTAAGTGATTAGATCAAGATAATTAATAGACGCCGCTCGCCGGGCCTTCACTAAATCAACGCCGCCGCCACCCCCGCCCCCTTCCGGACATCACGCGGAGACGTGTATGCTAATCCGCACGAAAATTTTTGAGGTCAGCGCGAAAGCTTTCTTTCTGTGGAGGTTAAGGTTCTATATGCTAATATGTATATATATCGCAGCGACCTTGACTCGGATCAATTGTTTCGATTCTGAAAAACTTCAACCTCGGCCTTGGGATCCGTTTCGGCGGTGACTAGCACGGACTTAATTCGCTGTTGCTGCTGCTGCTGCTGAAGTAAAGAAAAAAAAAACAAAATGGTTGAAGGGATGGCACGCGATCGCGTTTATAATCGATCATCATCGCGAACAAGGATTTGAATTTTCCACCCTGGAGGAAGAGTGCTGATAAATGATCAAGTGTGTGTGTGTGTGTGCATGTCACGCGTTGGCTATTAATAATGTTTTGATATTGAAAAGGTCCGTCGCGGTTTAAAAATAAAATCGCGTTGGCGGTCATTAGTGCGGCGATCACGAAGGGCGGCGACAATTAGCGACACGTCATTACGCCTAACGGCAGTAATATTCGGGTCGTGACGCGCCGTAATGTTTGCGTAACCTGGGGATGGTGGTGGTGCAGGAGGATCTAATTAGGGTGCGAGATGCTAGCGTTGTTTGCTTCTTGAAAGGAATTTGTAATCTGGCTAGGAAATATGGTTGTTTTTGGTCTTTTTTTTTCTAGTTTTGTCACGAGAAGCATCAGCACTGCAGATACACTGCAAAGTGTGTATTATCTCTAGGCAACCGGTTGTGTACGTAGGGAGCACTACTCATCTCTCGAGAAATGAGTATTGTCTATAGGCAACCGCATGTGTATGTAGGGTGCACTACTTATCTTTAGAGAAATGAGTATTGTGTATAGGCAACCGGATGTGCACGTAGGGCGCGCTACTCATCTCTCGAGAACTGCAGATGTTTCTGTATCAGGTTAACAAGTTTCTATAGTGCACTCAATGAACTGGAAGTGCATCGTGTTTTTGGTCTTTTTATATACGGGAAACATCGACGTCGCTGATACACTGTAAAATATGTATTGTCCATAGGCAACCGAATTTGCTCGTCTGACGAGAACTGTAGATATTCTTGTATCAGGTTAACAAGTTTCCATGGTTCACTTAATTAACTGGGAGAACATCGTTTTTTTAGTCTTTTTTAAATACAAGAAACATCGACGTTGCGGATGGATACACTTCAAAACGTGTATTGTCGTTAGGCAACCGAATGTGCACGTAGGGCACACTAGTCTCTCGAGAATTGGCGACGTTTTTGTCTCAGGTGTTGACATGTTTCTATAGTGCATTCAATTATTTGGAAGAACATCGTTTTTTTTTTTATACAAGAAACATCGACGTTGCGGATGGATTTACAGCAAAACGTGTATTGTCTATAGGCAACCGAATGTGCACGCAGGGTGCACTTCACAGCTCTGACGATGTTCTTGTATCGGGTTAATAAATTTCTATGGTGCACTCGATTAATTGGAAGAGCATCGTTTTCGAGGAACAAACCAGACCAGTTCCAGATATAATCGGGTGTTTTCGTATCTAGGATTAATACGGAAATTTTTGCGATTCAATTGGAAATACGTATCATCGCTAAAAAATATGTTTTTTTGTTGTTGTAAAATTCAGCATTGACTTCAGGGTTTTTAATTCGAGAATTTTCGGTGGGTCGGCTTGATTTCTGTGTGTTCAACCTGAAAAGAGCACGGGTCAAGATGTTTTCTTAAAATTCGATGTAATGTGGTGCAGGGAAGGTTTCAATTGTTGCGAAATGTTGAGGTGTTTTCGCGGACACTTTTCGTTACCGTGGAAATATTTTTGGTTCGAATGCGTTTAGGTGTTTTCACATCTTGTAATGGATCGTTCTTTTTGAATTTTTTAAATTAGTTTCTAAATATCAGTTTAACGTAGCACGCGATCAACAGGAAACAACTGCGTGGGGTTTTTGAAGTTTTCATACTGTTATAATGAATGAGAAACAATATCGTGTGAGCCACAAAATTTTGTTTCAGAGTTGGCTGTGAGATACATGAGTCATGAGAAATTAGATATGATTAATTAATTTCTCACTTAACCCGTGGTGAAACATAATTATATATTTGATTTGTTTTAATTAATCAAAATGAGAAATTAGATTTAAAAAAAATGAATTAATCTCAGACATGACTGCTATGTTTCTCTCTCTCTCTTAGACATGGCCATCTCGGCAACAAAATTCTGTGGCTCACACTTAATGTAATGTATGCAAAATCTTTGTCTTATAATCCATTTAATGTTTTTTTATAGAAGATTCTCTAAAGTTGTATTTGTTTTTCGGTTGCTAGGGTATTTGTTTTATATAATCCTCGTAAAATTTTTATTGAAGATTCTGGAAATCTTCTAGCATTAAATTTGTTCTCAGTATTTTTTTTTTCTTGTTGCTGTTACACTTTTTTACGTGTCAGAAATTTATTGATTCCGTGAATTGGGTTGAGCGCGGACGTCATCGCTTACGGGGGTGGTGAGTCCGCAACATTTCGGCAGCTTGAATGAAATTTGAATTCGTCATGTTATCACGTTTTTTTTTTTAGATGTATTAAAGTTTGCCTGACTTCTTTCACTTGTACCGATTCGATCGATGTTTATAATTCTGGCGACTCATTTCGGCCCTTTTTATTAATGAAACTACTATTTTGATCTAGTAGGATTTGGTAAGCTGAAGCTTTTTGTCTAGATAGTATGTAGTCATGCTGTAATCACTTTTGAAGTCAAAATTATTTAAAAAAATGTGTAAATGTTGATAACACTTAACATGAATCTACATGTCGCCTTTGGACGTCATCAACACGTTCAATAATAATAATAAGAAATATAAAATAAAACTGCGGTCTTCACGTTTCTTTCTTGCAAATTTCATCCATCTCCAATTATCATATCAGAATTATACCCTATGGTTTAAATTTTCGTGGCAAAATAAAAAAATATTATCGCAAATTGCGCCCCCTAGCAATTTTATTCGGAACTATCGTGTTGTGCTAGACGTGACATTTAAAGATGCTTACATTTCTCTTTCAAACAAGCCCGAGTTTGCCAAAATCGGATAAGCCGTTTAGAAGATACAACAACGATTTAACCTCTTCAGGGACAAATTCATTTTGAAGTTTCAAATCTTTTAAGAAACAATTGATATCTCGCCAGTAGAACCGGACAGGAGGCATCTGCATGAAAATGCACGACTGTAGCAGCTTTTAGTGCTCGACATGAGATGGCAGTATCAAGGTAAATCCTGTTTGTTTGAAATGTGTTCATCATTTTTTTTTAAACGTACACAAATGTGTTTCTGTCCCTGAAGAGGTTAAAAAATTAGACATTCAGGAGCTTCCCCCACACTTATTAATGTTGTTACGCCAATGAGCCCGAGACAGAAATTATGCGAAATTTTCAGGCTTTATAATTATGTTTTTGAAGTTATAGCTTAATATGAGAATTTTCGGAGTAATCCTTAATTTTATAATTTACCCTATCAATTACGCCCCCTTGCGGCGAAATGCGGAGCTTAAAAATAATTTCCAGGATTTTCTCATGGCCATCTTTTTTCTTAAATTTCTATGTCCAGTAGTTGTCGAGACATAGCACTCTGTATAACCAACTACATATTCCACCAGTAGCATTATTTTTCCTCAATTAAAATTCGATTCTTTAGAATCTTCCTTTTAAACATTTGATCGAAATCTCCAGGCCACAATTCCATCAAACTGAAAGTCTCCATTTTGTTAGGTAATCAGTCGATCCGACAAGTTGGGAAATGGAAAATATTCCGTTCCAAGAAATTAAGTAGGCCACCATAACACAAATTTGTGTCAATAGGTAATTGTTACAACGGCACACAATACCTCTTCCACTGAAAGAGTGATTCACGAGTAACGAGAAGCTTTGAATGGAAATCCCAAATGCTAACTAATAATTAGAGAAAATCGATTTGGTTAAACCGATTCATTAGAAAACAATTCCAAATACTGGTTTCGAGCATTTATTGGAGGAAAGGATATGATGGGAAGCAATGTGAAGGCATAAGTACGTCCGACAGCTCCCTAAATGAGATGTATCGTATGCAACCGTATGTACGCATCTGCGTCTACAGAGTGTTGAATTGCAAAGCGGAACATTGAAATTAAATGATATTGTTTATGGAGGAGGCTTCTACTTCGTTATACATGTTGTAAATATAATAAAAACACTTTTACTTTGTTGGTATAACACAAATTTTATTTTATTTACTTTATGTTTTGTTAATGGCAAGTTGAGTTGCCGAAACTATGGTCAACAATAAAATAAAATGTGTGTTATACCAACAAAGTAAAAGTGTTTTATTATAAATTAAATGATTGTTGTCATCACAAAAAATTCAGCTTTGAGATTCGTTAAAAAATAAATATGGCTTCTATAAGAAATTAGAAAGTTGATGATGGTTCAAAAGAAACGAAACATGTTACAACTAAAAATATTATGCCATCTATTAGATAATAAAAAATGGTGATGTGGCCATCATGTTACTTTCTCCCACTTGATGGTAACATAGCCATTTATATTTACGCTTTCATGGTTTATTTTCAATTGAAATCATATTTTAAATGTACATCGAGCGGATGAAACTGACGTTTAAAACGTCAAAATTATGAAAGATGGAAAAATTACACTTCAAATTCAAAAACTCGGTTTACTCAAAAACTAAAGGGATTTCGAAAAAAAACTTATTCTTTGGAAGTTGTTCATTTTAGCATTCTCTACAATTATTATTAACATAAACTTCCTGTAACTTATAGCGTTTTATAATTTTAAACCAAAAATTAATTTTTTCTCGAATAAAAATGATTTTATGAAAAATATTTTCAAGCAAAATAATCTCATTTCTTTGTTGTCTTTAATATTTGTTTAAATGTTTTTGTGATATTTTTCATATTTAAAAAAATATTGGCAAAAAACGAAAAACAGTTAAGGTAAACGCCCACTTCCGGTGTACGAAATTTTACCAAAAGCTCTTCTTTTCTTGGGATTATCAAATAAGACTTACGGTCAAAGTTTCACATTAATTTCTGCATTTGTTTTTTAGATAAAGCGACCACTTCATAATTATAACCTAAAAATTAAAAATAAATTAATAATTTTTTTCTCGATTAACAATGATTTTATGAAAAATATTTTCAAACCAAAGATGTTCATTTCTTTGTTGTCTTCAATATTCGTTTAAATGTTTTTATGATATTTTTCATATTTAAGAAAATATTGGCAAAAAAACAAAAAACAGTTAAGGTAAACACCCACTTCCGGTGTATGAAATTTTACCAAAAGCTTTTCAGTTCTTCGGATTATCAAATAAGACGGATGTTGAAAGTTTCATATCGATTGCTCTATTAGTTTTTGAGATACAGCGCGCACAGACACAAAAAAAAAATTCCAGAAATTGTTGAAATGCCATCTAGGGACCCCAAAACGGATATTTGCGTAAAAAAACGTCTTTACCGTTTTTAAATGTGACCTGAAATAACGAGGATATAAAGACAAAAAAAAACGAAAATATTTTTTTTTTCTTCAGTTTTTTGGATTTAACTCGAAAACGAGACAATTCAAGTAATTTTTTTCAGTGGATTATTAATGAGCATATAATTCTGCAAAAGTGCCAAATTTAAACATTCCCTCTATCTCTTCTAATAAGCGATATCCCCATGGTGAGCCTCGAATTTGAAACACCCTGTATACACCGACTGTAACAATTTTGAAATGAATACAAACAATTTAAGTAGGTGATTGGTTAAGTTTATCAAAATGATCTGGGATGGATTTCATGAATTTCGGGTTTAAAGTCGGCTGTGGTCGTTCGCGGATAGAGTTGATAATAGAATACGTTTGAAATGAATTTATTTTGTATTATTTTTTTATTATTTATTTACGATTTAATTTTTAAAACATTTTAAATAACCCTTTACACTAGTGATGGGCATAATCGAATGTTTACTATTCGAATTAATCTGAAAATCGATTATTCATTCGAATGATAATTCGAGTGATCATTCGAATGATCATTCAAATGATCTGAAAATCGATTATTTATTTGAATGATCATTCGAATGATAATTCGAGTGATCATTCGAATGATCATTCAAATGATCTGAAAATCGATTATTTATTTGAATGATCATTCGAATGATAATTCGAGTGATCATTCGAATGATCATTCAAATGATCTGAAAATCGATTATTTATTCGAATGATCATTCGAATGATTATTCGAGTGATCATTCGAATGATATGAAAATCGATTATTCATTCAAATGATCATTCAAATAAAAGTTCGACTAATAATTCGAATGATCGTGAATCGAGTAGTTTTATTTATCAAGTGGTATAGACATATCGGAATGATCACTCAAATGATCGTGACTTAAATACTAAAAATAGAACTCCGGTTATTTTGCTTGAAATTGTTCATAAATACTTGTGTTCTGATTTCAGAAATATATCATAATAAAATTATAATTTAGAATATATTGTAAACAATATCAGAGTAATTCGCTGTAATGTTTCGTGGGAAAGATATCCTATTAATACGCTAAGTAAAGTTTTGAATAATATATTCGAGTACAAATTGGTATAATGACATTCGACTGGTCATTCAGATTATCCCAATAGCCAGTTTTCGAATTGTTCATTCGAGTACCGATCACTCGAATAAATCATTCGAATGTTAATTTGAATGTCAATCGAATGATCATTTGAATGCCAATCGAATGATCATTCGAGTACAGATAATTCGAATCGTCACTCGAATGATAATTCGAATGATCATTCGATTGACATTCAAATTATCACTCGAATACCGATCATTCGAATGATTATTCGAATTAAAAAATAAGTTCTGGAGATAATCGATTGTTTTGATAATCGAATAAATCGATTATCGTCATTCGAATGATCCCATCACTACTTTACACCTCCATTTTGACCACCTACACATTTAAATAAAAAGTTGTATTAATAATTTCAACAAAATCATATTTTGTTTCGTTTTAATTAAATCGCCACAGAGTTTTGAAACTGGAAATTGCGCCGAGACGGGATTTGTGGTTCGGCTCGTGAAGGTAACTTTTTCGAATTCTTATCAACACACTTGACCGACTGATAACGATACCGCGGACCAGTATACCCGTCGCCGTTGCGAACGAAGAACATGTGCGGGTCTCGCGTTGATGGATTTTTTTCGAAAACGACTTTGAAAAAAATAGAAGGGCCACGCTTCTTCGTTGATTGTGTCGCAATATACAGGGTTGGGCAAATGTGTCTAAACACCTGATTTCTGGTTAAACGTCTGTTTTTTTTTCTTAATACGTAAGTCTCGAGTTTACCATTTGTGGCGGGTTTACAGGATTTAATTTTTACAAGAGGTTACAGTTTCAATTTTGAGTTTGCTTTTATAAAACTGGATGTTAAACCCTGGACATTTCTTCGGTGTGCAGTGCTAGTGTTATTGGAATGTTCAGTTCCGTTCCATTCATCCTGAAGTCAGAAGCTGGGATTTCTACACAGGGTCTTCAAAGTACAATTCCTAAGAGGAGTACAGGTATGACTTCAGGGCACCGAGAGCTTAGAACTTTTTCAGTATTTTAACACTGGCAGTTAACGATTTTAATTCTGTTGAAGAGACGGATGAATATTTCATCCGATATGTGTGGCGGTTCTGGCCTGCTGAATTTTTCAGCGGATAAACTGCTGCTGGGAACATCCCCCCTCTCTTCACCGGAAGGGCCCGCCCTTTCATTTTAATTAACGACGCGTTCGCGGAAAACTCGAGAGCCGGATCTGCATTCTGCGGAATGCGCCCGAATATTGCATCTCTGACCCACATAAATATTTTAAGGGAATCGATATCCCGGCACGTGTTTTAGCCACCCCCCCCCGGTTCCCCCCACCCCACCCTATAAGCGCACAAATCGTCCGTTACGGGGAAAACGACGATTTACCCCTGAACTTGAAAATGAAAAAATATCAATTGCATTCATGCGTGCGTGTGTGTGTGTATGTGTCCCATTTTCACGTGGTGACAATTTACTTGGAAATAATTATTATTGAAGGTTAATGGGAATTTATGTTTTTGGGGGGGGGGGGGGGGGGGATTACGAAGAAGCATTCAATAATTTAATGATTACTTCGGAAATGTATGCATAGGTTGTTGGAGCGGTGGTTTAACTTATGATTAATAAATCATTAAATATTGTTTCCCCATCCGTACACCTACGGACTGGTTTCGGGCTATCATGTCTCATCATTAATTTTTAATCCACTGTTTATTATGTTAGCATGTAGTTTTTATTGTGATGTATCGTCATCCACTTTCAACTTGACCTGTGTAAAACCTTAGTTAATGGCACCAATAAATATATTATTATTATATTATTATTATTATTATTATTATTATTATCAGCGCAGTTGGCAGCCGACGGGGGGAAACTTTTTTCTTTTAAGAAAAACGTCCGGAAAAAAACCTTAGATAAGTCCAGAAAAAAAAGGCCGGAAAAAAAGTCTTAAAAAGTGAGAATCCTGAGTAAAAGTCCTAAGAAAGTATTGAAAAAGAGACCTGAAAATAAAGACTCTAAAAATAAGTCCTGAAGAAATTGCCCGGAAAAAAGTAAAAAAAGTCCAGACATAAAATTCCTAAAATGGGTTCTGAAAAAGACCGTAAAATAAGTTTTGAAAAAACTGTCCCGGAAATAATCCCGAAAATAACTTCTAGAAAAGTTTTTGAAAAAACGTCCCGAAAAAGACCTTAGAAAAGTCCAGAAAAAAGGGCCGAGAAAAAAGTCCTTACAAAGGTCGTGACCTGAAAAAATCCTTTTAAGGATTTTTTCAGGATACTTATCCTGAAAAAAAATCCTTAAAAGAGTCCACGAAAAAAGACCTAAAAAACAATTCATAAAAAAATGTTCCGAAAAAGACCTGAAAAAAAGTTTTGAAAAATTGTCCCGGAAAAAATCTCGAAAATAACTTCTAAAAAGTCCTGGGAGAAGTTTTGAAAAACATCCGAGAGAGTCCTGAATTTTTTTTTTAAAGAATACGTAGTAAAAGGCCTGAAGAAACAAATCCTGAAAAAAGGTTCTTAAAGAGACCTGAAAAAATTTTGGAAAAATTGTCTTGGAAAAAATCTCGAAAATAACTAAAGTGGCGTAATCTATCGTCTTGAATGTTGTACTAAACCCAATTTGCACTCTGATATACTACATCTAAGATGTAAGATCTGTTGGGAAATAAACATATTATTATTATTATTATTATTATCTACCCATAGAGTACACTTTGTTGGCACATCTTGAGTGGCAGAAATCCCTCTAGGTTCCCGAACAACTCTCGCCATAGAAAGTAGTACCTACGAAACTTTGTGGGAAATGTAATTTATTATTAAATTCGCACTAAAGAATCTACTGTCGCATGCAGTGGCGGCTCGTGAAACATTTTGATGGTAGAGCCTCTTAGCAATACAATTTATCCAACCGCCCCCGTTTTGAAGAATGAAAAAACGATTATTGAAATGAAAAAAAAACTTTACTTGAATCTTATAAATTAAATAAAAATTAAAAGTAGCCTGTAAATACCGGGTGAATATTCCAAAATCGAACATAGCCATTTAACATAGGAAACATGTTTCTTACAGATTCCTGCTCCCCATTTTAACTAAGAAAATTTTTTTCCTCGTTCAATGATTTCCGAATTAGTTAATTTTCAGCTGTAATTCTTTATTATTTTATCAAAATATTCGCAATAAATATAATTTGGAAAATCGTATTGGAAGTTTATTTGAACACTTTCTTTAATTATTAATTTCTAATTAATGATTATCGATACAATTCGATCCGCGGTTTAAAACCCTCCCCATAAAAAAAGGAGACGGACGGCTTTAACATATATACCTTTTTTTATGTCGGCGCATAAAACTCCGGAGGAACTCATATTATTCCGCGAAAGCGCCACAATAAGTTTGTGTCATTATTAAGGGCAACGTTTTACTGTCCGCGTTTGTGATGATGGTCGTTAAAGTAATGGCCGGCGGGTAATTTGAAACTGCGTTAAAAGGTGGGAAACTTTTTACTTAATATACTCGTATGTTTTGAGGTATCTTTAGAAATTAACAGTGAAATTGTGAAGTTTCGGTTGAGAAGGGCATGTAGAAAGGGATTCGTATTTATTTTTGTTGTTACGTGACAATTCTATTGTTGGCATAGTGAAGGTTTATCCACTTGTAAACTTGTATCTAACTTTTTATTCGCTTGCAAAACTTCTCACTCGGCTATTTTAAATGCACGAGTTGAATTATCTGTAATAATGGTAAATACGCGTCTCTCCAGCTGAAGATTTGAGTTTTAAAAAGGGATCGCGAGTGCATTTACGTTAATGCAATACCCTTAGAAGGTATAGCTGTACGATAACCTCCTTAAAAACATTATTGCGTCTGCGGGTTTAGGTGGATGGAACGCGGTGGGAATTGTAACGTTTTATAAATGCGCGCTTATTGCTCGTAAATTGACGAATTTATTTATTTATTTATTTATTCCCAATAGAAAGTTTTCCAATTAGAGGGAAATTACATGTATTAATAGTGATAATATAAATACAAAAATTAATACTAATACCTAATTTATGTGCTTATAATAAAGCAAAATAACTATACTTAAAAATTAATAGAAAATACAAAAGAGAGAACACTAATATTTCGATATGAAATATAAAATTAAAAAAACAAAAAAATAAAATGAATACAAGAATAACGCTAATTGCATTCATTTAAACTAAACAAGGAACACACGAGGAATGGCGTATGTCAACTAAATATGGTATATCTTAAATTAACCAAATTATAACAAATTCTGAACTTTCCTTTTAAATGCGCTGAACAAGTCGCCAAATATGTCAACCGCGTAATGTAACTGGTTATAAGTTCTAAGAATGGTATTTACTCGTGAATGATGATGAGGTGTGGTGTTGCTTACATTATAGCGAAATATCAAACGAATGAAAATGTATTCGAGGCGAAGACGTGGATGATTTGCATTTTTATTAAGGTACATTCGTGTGATTTATTAGTTTTGTGGATCTGTGATGGATCGTTGATGGCAAAGTGAACTATTCGTGCCAATGCATAAAGTACATCAAGCTGTTGTAGATATGAAAAACTACTTTTTATTTCATCTAGTTTCATCAGCAATTATGATTGTAATTAAATAAAATTTATAGTGAGCATAAATTATTCTTTTTCATCAATAGCAGCGTTCACACGTACACTCTTTTGCGCGTTCTTGGAACGTCCCGTTTTATCGCGTGGAGTGTAGCGTTCCAATCGTGTTGTGCAAAACTGGACATAGTTTTATCCTTCGTTCTCACTCCAAGGACGTGGTAAGAAAACACTGAGACTTATCCCGCGTGCCAAGAGCGGGACGAAAAGTGTGCGTTTTTAGAACGTGCAATGCTCTTGCATTCACACGCACGTTCAATCGCGCGCCGATTGGAACGGGCCGGTCCAAGCGTGCGGGATTGCGCGTACGTGTGAACGCCGATAATCACAGTTTTGTTTATTTCATTGACAAATAAACAACAAATACATATTAACTGTGACAATTAATATGGCACGGAGGGAGTTTCAACTACTAAACTTTTTTCGTTTCGTTTCATATCATCCGTGTTATCCGTCATAACGTCATGAATTATCCACGAATTGTAAATTTTCCTGAGTCATACGCTAACCGTAAATGTCACCCGGCATTCGTGCACCGCCCTCTAAAGGTCAGATTTCAAGATATAATTTTTAAACTTAAATTGTTCCCGATAATATTTCTACGCGCGCACGTAATTAAGTTTGTAATGTATGTGTTCGAACGTGCTAATTCCTTCTAGAAAAAATATTACCATCGTAAATTATACCCTCGTAGAGAAAATAATGAAATTAATTAACCGGGGGAGGAGATTGTGCAATATTTTACTCACATTACACTCTTCACTTGAGTGGAACAAAACGACAACGTTCCAAACTTTAATTGAAAAATTGAAATTTGCATTCAACATTTTGAAAAATTGCAAAAAAATAATCGAGCGAGGAATTTGTTTGAAAAACTCAAAATACATAAAATAACAATGCGTTTCTTATTTCCTGTAAAAACAATTGCCGAACATCAGGTTGAAACAAAACGACAACGCTCCAAACTTTAAAATTGAAAAATTTATATTTGCATTCAACGTTTTTGAAAAATTGTAAAAAATAATCAAGCGAAACTCAAAATACATAAAATAACAATACATTTAATATTTCCTGTAAAAACAGTTGCCGACCATCAGGTTGAAACAAAACGACAACGCTCCAAACTTTAATTGAAAAATTGATATTTACATTCAACGTTTTTGAAAAATTGCAAAAAAATAATCAAGCAAGGAATTTGTTTGAAAAACTCAAAATACATAAATTAACAATGCATTTCTTATTTCCTGTAAAAACAATTGCCGAACATCAGGTTGAAACAAAACGACAACGCTCCAAACTTTAAAATTGAAAAATTTATATTTGCATTCAACGTTTTGAAAAATTGTAAAAAAGTAATCGAGCGAGGAATTTGTTTGAAAAACTCAAAATACATAAATTAACAATGCATTTCTTATTTCCTGTAAAAACAATTGCCGAACATCAGGTTGAAACAAAACGACAACGCTCCAAACTTTAAAATTGAAAAATTTATATTTGCATTCAACGTTTTGAAAAATTGTAAAAAAGTAATCGAGCGAGGAATTTGTTTGAAAAACTCAAAATACATAAATTAACAATGCATTTCTTATTTCCTGTAAAAACAATTGCCGAACATCAGGTTGAAACAAAACGACAACGCTCCAAACTTTAAAATTGAAAAATTTATATTTGCATTCAACGTTTTTGAAAAATTGTAAAAAATAATCAAGCGAGGAATTTGTTTCAAAAACTCAAAATACTTAAAATAACAATGCATTTATTATTTCCTGTGAAAACAATTGCCGTACAGCAGGTTGGAACAAAACGACAACGCTCCAAACTTGAATTGAAAAATTGGAATTTGCATTCAACGTTTTGAAAAATTGTAAAAAAATAATCAAGCAAGGAATTTGTTTTAAAAACTCAAAATACATAAAATAACAATACATTTAATATTTCCTGTAAAAACAGTTGCCGTACATCAGGTTGAAACAAAACGACAACGCTCCTCCAAACTTTAATTGAAAAATTGATATTTACATTCAACGTTTTTGAAAAATTGTAAAAAAATAATCAAGCAAGGAATTTGTTTGAAAAACTCAAAATACATAAATTAACAATGCATTTCTTATTTCCTGTAAAAACAATTGCCGAACATCAGGTTGAAACAAAACGACAACGTTCCAAACTTTAAAATTGAAAAATTTATATTTGCATTCAACGTTTTTGAAAAATTGTAAAAAATAATCAAGCGAGGAATTTGTTTCAAAAACTCAAAATACTTAAAATAACAATGCATTTATGATTTCCTGTGAAAACAATTGCCGTACAGCAGGTTGGAACAAAACGACAACGCTCCTCCAAACTTTAATTGAAAAATTGATATTTACATTCAACGTTTTTGAAAAATTGTAAAAAAATAATCAAGCAAGGAATTTGTTTGAAAAACTCAAAATACATAAAATAACAATGCATTTCTTATTTCATGTAAAAACAATTGCCGTACATCAGATTGAAACAAAACGACAACGCTCCAAACTTGAATTGAAAAATTCGAATTTGCATTCAACGTTTTAAAAAATTGTAAAAAAATAATCAAGCAAGCAATTTGTTTCAAAAACTCAAAATACATAAAATAACAATGCATTTATTATTTTCTGTAAAAACAATTGCTGTGCATCAGGTTGAAACAAAACGACAACGCTCCAAATTTGAATTGAAGAATTGAAATTTACTTACTTACATAACGATTGTTCGTAATCGTTTCATTAAAGAAAAAACGATGCTACAGACAACGTTCGTTCGTAACAGTCTCGTTCAAAATGAGCCAAAGTATAGATAAAGTTCGTTCGCAACAGTCTCGTTAAAAATGAACCGAAGTATAGATAACGTTCGTTTCTAACTGTCTCGTTCAAAAGCAATCAAAGTATAGATAACGTTCGTTCGCAACTGTCTTGTTCAAAAGCAACCAAGGTATAGATAACGCTCGTTCGTAACAGTCTCGTTCAAAATGAACGAAAGTATAAATAACGCTCGTTCGTAATAGTCTCGTTCAAAATGAACCAAAGTGTAGATCACGTTCGTTCGTAACTGTTTCGTTCAAAATGAACGATGCGACAGATAACTTTCGTTCATAACTGGTTCGTTTAATACGAACGAATGATTATTTAGCGTTCGTACAGGGCCTCAGTACGGAACACTCCTAGGAGAAGCATTAAAAAATAAGTCCGTAAATATTTGTTATCAATCGTGGCATCCCTTCGAGTCTAGATTTTTTAAATCTGTCTTGAACTTTACGAATATTTCCAGTGGTGGCATTTCAAACATAAATGTTTATTTTGTGGTTTTTTTATGTTTCATTAAATTCTTTAGAATGTTTTTATTAGAACCCATAATTATTTCATGAAGTGTTATCGTGTTACACGCGGCAATATATCATTTAAATTGTTACAGGTAAGTTTACCGTAACCAGAGAGATCACTAACTGGAAACATTAAGCGCTCTCATTATTACATTAAGTTCTTCGGCCTTGACACCCGGATAACATCATATTCTGCGAAAATCATTCGACCCAGCACCACCAGCCACCCTTAATTATTACGACCGGATTATCCGGAGAGCTCTCAATTACGAATAATTAAACGGTCCTGTTTATATAATTAGGGGGCCGAATAATGGATTCGTTCGTTCGTTCGTTAATTTTTCCCGAAATCGACGGGGTGTTTTCCTCGAGTTTCTAATTATTTAGGCGAAATCCCATTTATTATGCAGAAAGTTTGCGTGTGGGTGGATAATCGAATGGAGCGGGGGCGAACGCTCATGAATTTCAATCGCAAATTGCATCATATTTGTATACGAAAAAAAAACATTTTTCATATATAAATCTGTGGTCGTTTACCAAAAACGGATTTTGCTACTATTCAGGAGAGCAAAAAAAAAAATTTCTATTCAACCAGAAAATTATGATTTAAGGAATTTCACAGGGGCCGCGGTGACCCAGTGAGTAGAGCTCCTGCTTATGGGCCTCGTGGACGTGGGTTCGAATCCCATGCGCGCGGTTACTTTTTCGAAACGTAAAATGGCCTTGCGGGTACATGGATGTTTAGTGTGTCTCTTTCATCATTATAAATGATTGTTATACAAATTATCGGCCCTAGTTGGCTTCTTCAATTCCAAAATCATCCGCGCTTCCTCAACCCGAATTCCTGCCAACCATCCTTCCTTAAAAAAAAAAATGTTTGAACTTTACAAATTTACTCAAAACACATTCTACTTCATGATTCAATAGAAATTTCAAAATATTTCTTCACTGTAATATCGTCCTTTCACCAATTACAACATTTTTCCACCTCAATTTATTCTCGAAGTTTGTGTCGATGCATAAAAAAAATATCCGGCCAAATTCTAACCCCCGAAAATGACGAGTGTACTTAATCTGCACCAAAAGCCTGCAGTATACAGGGTGGTCCATCTCAGAGGTAACAAGCGACTTTGTTGAGTTGCGTGGCGTTTTTGAAGAAATCACCGAGATACGTCGATTTTTGTTTTGATGACATTTTCACCTTCATAACCTCCGCGATTTTTTCGAAAATGTCATATAACTCAACAAAGTTTCTTGTTACCTGTGAGGCGGACCACCCTATACAATTCAATTGCATCACGTATTTATAATACACAATTGGGATAACAGGATGTAATTTGGGGTTGCATAAATATCCCCCTGCAACGTAAACCTTTGAGCTCTCTCTCTCTTTCTCTCTCTCTCTCTCTCTCTCTCTCTCCTCTGTTACACAATTTGCGTTTTGCGGTTTTGAGGACGAGCGCGCGTTCTGGAATTAATTGGAGGGCACGTGCGAAATGATAAATCTTATCGGTTTAATCGGGCGTGCCGCGCGCTCGCATGCCGCGCCATACCCGTACGTGTCAAATAAGCGAACAGCTTCGCCGCCGCCGCCGCCGCCGCCGCCGCCGCCGGAGGGCGGATAAATTGCCGGCGTTAACAAACGATCCATTTAGCCGCCGGCCCTGCCAGCTGACTGGGTGGGAGGTCACGGAAATCGTAACAGACTCGAAACAAATCGTCGCCCGGTGCGGCCTTGCACAATGACTCACTGCACACAAGGCCGCAATAACTTCCGTTTGATTCTTCCGACCCGACGGTTTTTATTGATATCGCCGTCACGAGTCAAGCCGTTCCCGGCGCATCCACCGATAGTGCCAAGCAAGACATGTCCGGCGTTTTTCGATAATAATTATAACTTGGAATAAAAATTGTGTCTCTTCAGGGTCCTCTCTTAATGTGTTAATTTTGGCTCCTATCATTATCTGGCAGCATCGGTCTTCGTACATTATTTTTAAAGCCTATGCTGCATGATTTGGTACCTTACTCAATAACTTCTGCGGAATATTTCAGAGATAATTGCAAACAACTATTTTAAGTTAAAAACAAAGGTTTGCCATGAAATCATAATGGCCGATATTATAAAGTGACAGTTGCTGTCGCGTTGCTATTTACAATCGGCTGTGTATTCTACGTAAGAAAACGTATTTATAATTAAATGGTTTTACTCAGGTACTATTTAAAAACTGTACTCGAATTCCCGGAGACGGCAATACCCAACAGCAGCATTAAAAATAATGTAAGTATACCGATATTATAAAATAATTAAGGGAGCCATTTGTAACACATTTCAAATTTAGAAAGTAAAGTAGTAATTATTTATTGAATACTTACTTTTACTCTCCGGAAATTCACATACATTTCTTAAATAATACCATGCGTAAAACCATTTAATTACAAATACTTTTTCTTGTGCAGAATACACGTAACGCGACAGCAAACGTCACTTTTTAGAACAAAATGAAATATCCGCCATTATGATTTCATGGCAAACCTTTGTTTTCGCTATTCGAAATAATTGTAAAGTTTTTTTTGCAATTATCTCGATAAGTTCTTTCATAAGTAAGCAACCAATCAGATTCGTCGATTTTTGTCGAACGCCGCACGCTACAGAAACTTAGAACGTCAATGTCACTGAGAAACGGTAAGACCCCGCGCGTCAGGGCGATTTGTTAAAATTAGGCTGATAAGACCCCCGCTGTCGGTGTCGATGTTCAGATTTATATCATATTCATAGATACCCTTGAATAAAAAATTACGATCGATCTGTCAACGTATAAACATGTCTGAATCACGCTTCGGGACAGAATGCGATGAAGCAATTAATAATTTATTTACAACACCAAAAAACACGGTCAAAAGTAAAAAATACGTATGGAAACTGTTCCAGCATTTTTGTGAGGTAAGAAAATACGAATTGAAAATTGTACTTTTAATAAATAGCTTTTCAAGTTTTGTACATAATTCAAGAACTTATCTTACCGAATGTACCTCGGGCAATGATAAATTCGAGATAATTTTGACTAGTTCCCTCAAGTGTGTTGCTTTAAGTAATTGCCCTCCGCCTGACGGCGTCGGGCAATTACTAAGCTACACACTTTCGGGGTTTAGTCAAAATTATCGCGAAATTATCAGTGCCCTTGGGACATTATAGCTGATAAATACTCTGCAGAAACCATTCAGTAAGGTACCAAATCATTCAGCTTAATCCATTTCTTGGGCGGTCCGTTGATGTGGTGAGTAGAGTCGAGCGCTTGTGCCGGCTGCAGCACCGCGGCCATGTGGGTTCGATTCCCATCCCGGGCGGACGAGTTTTCAGCAATCGAGAAGTATTCGCTCGAGTCCGTGGTTGTTGTATATGTCACGGGTGTGAAGTTAGCAATAGATCCAGAAATAGATTTTTAAAATTCATATCTCGGAGAAAAGAAAAGCAATTCGAAAGAAAGTTAACCATACCATTAGGGAAGGCCTGAATGAATAACACAAAAAGAATCAACACTTAATTTTAACCCTTTATATTTTTTCACCCCTTTCAAAAAAGTTTTTTTTTCAAGTTTGCAATTTGCTTATTCCTATCACTAATACAAGTACTTTAATAATCAAAAGTCAAAGAAACGTTACGGGCACTCCTTCACACCCGTGTATATGTCTTACATTATTCATGCATTATTCACAGCCGTGTGTGACTGAATGGCTCAGCCTACGTCAAAAAAAAAAACATTACTTCCCATCGTACTCAAGCGAGTACAACAAACATAATCTAAATATCACCGTATAGATCCCTTCAAGACCCTTCAGAAAATGTACATGCGCAACAATAAATGTCAGTTTGAAGCCCGTGACGTGTCAGCAGAGAAAACTCGAAAATGGAAAAAATCGAAAAAATCAACTTTCTTTAAAATCATCGTAGACGCTTGTGTTTTACATTGTTTTTCATCAGAAGAACGAGATAAAACGATTGGCGTTAAAAAATTTCATCCAGAAAAAATTGCAAAAAAGTTAGCTAGTCACCATGAAAAAAGTCGATTTTTTCAAACTTTGAACGGCTGTAGCGGCCGAACGAAGAATCCAATTTGAACGCGGATTGCAAATCTGTGTTCCTCGTGTGTCAATTAGTCGGATTTGATTAAAATTGGCGATTTTTAATTTTTGACGAAAATCCGAAATTCTATCCAAGGGTCCCCCCTTCTTACTTTTTAACAAAAATTGCATTAAAAATGATTTCCTGGCGAAACCACTGGTTGGATCCGGGGTTTCTTGACGTCACTCGAAAGATCGCTTCAAGACGCTTCAGAAAATGTCCTTTCGCAGAAATAAATGTCAATTTTAAGGCCGTAGAGCGTCAGCAAAAAAACTCGAAAATGGAAAAAATCGAAAAAATCAACTTTCTTTAAAATCATCGTAGACGCTTGTGTTTTACATTGTTTTTCATCAGAAGAACGAGATAAAACGATTGGCGTTAAAAAATTTCATCCAGAAAAAATTGCAAAAAAGTTAGCTAGTCACCATGAAAAAAGTCGATTTTTTCAAACTTTGATCGGCTGTAGCGGCCGAACGAAGAATCCAATTTAAACGCGGATTGCAAATCTGTGTTCCTCGTGTGTCAATTAGTCGGATTTGATTAAAATTGGCGATTTTTAATTTTTGACGAAAATCCGAAATTCTATCCAAGGGTCCCCCCCCCTTCTTACTTTTTAACAAAAATTGCATTAAAAATGATTTCCTGAAGAAACCACTGGTTGGATCCGGGGTTTCTTGACGTCACTCGAAAGATCGCTTCAAGACGCTTCAGAAAATGTCCTTTCGCAGAAATAAATGTCAATTTTAAGGCCGTAGAGCGTCAGCAAAAAAACTCGAAAATGGAAAAAATCGAAAAAATCAACTTTCTTTAAAATCATCGTAGACGCTTGTGTTTTACATTGTTTTTCATCAGAAGAACGAGATAAAACGATTGGCGTTAAAAAATTTCATCCAGAAAAAATTGCAAAAAAGTTAGCTAGTCACCATGAAAAAAGTCGATTTTTTCAAACTTTGAACGGCTGTAGCGGCCGAACGAAGAATCCAATTTGAACGCGGATTGCAAATCTGTGTTCCTCGTGTGTCAATTAGTCGGATTTGATTAAAATTGGCGATTTTTAATTTTTGACGAAAATCCGAAATTCTATCCAAGGGTCCCCCCTTCTTACTTTTTAACAAAAATTGCATTAAAAATGATTTCCTGAAGAAACCACTGGTTGGATCCGGGGTTTCTTGACGTCACTCGAAAGATCGCTTCAAAACGCTTCAGAAAATGTCCTTTCGCAGAAATAAATGTCAATTTTAAGGCCGTAGAGCGTCAGCAAAAAAACTCGAAAATGGAAAAAATCGAAAAAATCAACTTTCTTTAAAATCATCGTAGATGCTTGTGTTTTACGTTGTTTTTCATCAGAAGAACGAGATAAAACGATTGGCGTTAAAAAAATTCATCCAGAAAAAATTGCAAAAAAGTTAGCTAGTCACCATGAAAAAAGTCGATTTTTTCAAACTTTGAACGGTTGTAGCGGCCGAACGAAGAATCCAATTTGAATGCGGATTGCAAATCTGTGTTCCTCGTGTGTCAATTAGTCGGATTTCATTAAAATTTGCGATTTTTAATTTTTGACGAAAACCCGAAATTCTATCCAAGGGTCCCCCTTCTTACTTTTTAACAAAAATTGCATTAAAAATGATTTCCTGAAGAAACCACTGGTTGGATCCGGGGTTTCTTGACGTCACTCGAAAGATCGCTTCAGGACGCTTCAGAAAATGCCATTTCACAGAAATAAATGTCAATTTTAAGGCCGTAGAGCGTCAGCAAAAAAACTCGAAAATGGAAAAAATCGAAAAAATCAACTTTCTTTAAAATCATCGTAGACGCTTGTGTTTTACATTGTTTTTCATCAGAAGAACGAGATAAAACGATTGGCGTTAAAAAATTTCATCCAGAAAAAATTGCAAAAAAGTTAGCTAGTCACCATGAAAAAAGTCGATTTTTTCAAACTTTGATCGGCTGTAGCGGCCGAACGAAGAATCCAATTTAAACGCGGATTGCAAATCTGTGTTCCTCGTGTGTCAATTAGTCGGATTTCATTAAAATTTGCTATTTTTAATTTTTGACGAAAATCCGAAATTCTATCCAAGGGTCCCCCCTTCTTACTTTTTAACAAAAATTGCACTAAAAATGATTTCCTGAAGAAACCACTGGTTGGATCCGGGGTTTCTTGACGTCACTCGAAAGATCGCTTCAAGACGCTTCAGAAAATGTCCTTTCGCAGAAACAAATGTCAATTTTAAGGCCGTGACGCGTCAGCAAAAAAACTCGAAAATGGAAAAAATCGAAAAAATCAACTTTCTTTAAAATCATCGTAGACGCTTGTGTTTTACATTGTTTTTCATCAGAAGAACGAGATAAAACGATTGGCGTTAAAAAAATTTATCCAGAAAAAATTGCAAAAAAGTTATCATTGTTCAATCATTTATTTTATATAAGAATTTCTTTGAACTCGAACGCGCCCCGCACACCTTATTAATAAAATACATCGTGTCTCGACCTTCATATTATATTTAAGACTTAGGAGAAAATTCCCGGTCGTGCAATATTTATCCGCTCTCTCCTTCCTCCGCGGAATTTAATAATTTCGCGACCTCTGGGCCCAATAAAAAAGCCAATTTAACTTGATTTATAATTCGAAACGTCGGAATTTTAAATAATCTAATTTATTTTCAATCGTTCAAAGAGCCTTGAGTTTTTCTTCAAAAAAGAGATCGATTTGTTTTTCTCTATTTATTACAGTTATCGAGATCCCAGATGGAAACATTGAATTTTGTCCACCCTGTATCACCTCCCTTGTGTATGCGTTTGAAATCTGTTTGAATTTAAACTGCGGATCGCGTGCTAATTATTCGCGTGCACGGGGGGTGTTGTTATTATTACTAGATAATAAAACGGGATTTTTATTATTCATGAATAGAGAGAGAGAATGGTGAATTTTATTTTTATGCATTGCGCTGTTGGTAATTTCGCCATAAACATCGATTTTCTTATTAACACTCATATTTTTTTTTTACTTTCTCCGTACAAAGATTTTTCCGGATTCGAAGAACAAACGTTGATCTAATGCTTCAATAAAAATAGTCATTAATGTGCTCACTCAGGGTATTAATGAACGAAAACCCGTGGGTACATAACTTTTATATTGCCAACGTAAAATTTATAGACATTTGTTCGCCGAATTTCAAACGTCATTGCCAACGTAAAATTGATAGTTCTCGCAGTTTACGACATTCGTTCGCCGAATTTCAAACGTCCAGCTCGGCTCATCCTCCCAGCAATGCATATTAAAGCTGTTACTGGAAAATACACAAAATTCGCCGTTAATGGTTATTGCCGGTAATAAAAGCCCTCCTCCGCCGATGTGCAATTTTGGAAACAAAGAGCAGTTCTCGAAATCCACCAATTGCTACCACTAACAGCTTTCTCGCTGCGGGGCAATTCTGGTGGAAGCGCCGGGAACGAGACTCGCCGGTTTCCCGAAAATTATGCAATCTCGCGGACGCGCAACAGTACGGTTTCCCGAAACGTCGGAATTCCGCAATCGATCAGTCACGAGCGGGGGCGGGGGCGACCGAGAAGGTGACTCATTCAGGATTGTGTTAGTGTGGCAACGGTTTCGTGGAAAACGAAAGTAAACCTGCACACAACATATCGGAATGGGGTTGGTTTTAATGCGTGTGCCGTTGATTCGGATGGCTCCGTCTCTCTCTCTCACCCTCGCAGCCGTGTCTTGTGTCGTGCGTCTCTCGGTGGGGGTTGAGTTGAAGCAAGTTGAGTGTCAAGTTCATTGCAGCGCAAGGCACAGGTACACGGATTGTATTTAAGTAGGTGAGGCGGCGGCGCGCTTCACATTCTAACATGACACCACTGTGCGTCAGCATGGTCGCGTGGCGCGACTCACGACGACGACGACACGACATACTACCCCTTATTAATTAATTAAACCCGCAACGTGCACAACTTCATTTGTGATCCCCGGACGGCGCACATGTGTTCACTTTGATAAAAAAAAAAAAAACTATTTTTGTGATAAACATTTATATTTTTGGACCTATAAACGTTAGTATTCAAAGCTTATACTGTGAGTGATCCAACTGTGAGACAACTCGTGAGTATCATACTTTTTTCTAATTCTTAAGATAAGTTATTTTCAAAATTACTCGTGCGATTATTTCCGAATTTAGCGAAGGGATGTTTTTGGATTTTGGTTAAAATACAAAGCGGAATGTATTTTGAGCAAATTTGGAAAATTTCACACCCGCTGCAATTGTTTTTACATTTTTTTCAAACCGCGGGAAAGTGAGCAACTTTCAAAATGTCACAAGTTGTGTTCTCGTGCGATTATTTCGGAATTTAGCGAAGGGATGTTTTTGGATTTTGGTTAAAATACAAAGCGGAATATATTTTGAGCAAATTTGGAAAATTTCACACCTGCGGCAATTGTTTTTACATTTTTTTCAAACCGCGGGAAAGTAAGCAACTTTCAAAATGTCACAAGTTGTGTTCTCGTGCGATTATTTCGGAATTTAGCGAAGGGGTGTTTTTGGATTTTGGTTGAAATACAAAGCGGAATGTATTTTGAGCAAATTTGGAAAATTTCACACCCGCTGCAATTGTTTTTACATTTTTTTCAAACCGCGGGAAAGTGAGCAACTTTCAAAATGTCACAAGTTGTGTTCTCGTGCGATTATTTCGGAATTTAGCGAAGGGATGTTTTTGGATTTTGGTTGAAATATAAAGCAGAACGTATTTTGAGCAAATTTGGAAAATTTCACACCGGCGGCAATTGTTTTTACATTTTTTTCAAACCGCGGGAAAGTAAGCAACTTTCAAAATGTCACAAGTTGTGTTCTCGTGCGATTATTTCCGAATTTAGCGAAGGGATGTTTTTGGATTTTGGTTGAAATACAAAGCGGAATGTATTTTGAGCAAATTTGGAAAATTTCACACCCGCTGCAATTGTTTTTACATTTTTTTCAAACCGCGGGAAAGTAAGCAACTTTCAAAATGTCACAAGTTGTGTTCTCGTGCGATTATTTCGGAATTTAGCGAAGGGGTGTTTTTGGATTTTGGTTGAAATATAAAGCAGAACGTATTTTGAGCAAATTTGGAAAATTTCACACCGGCGGCAATTGTTTTTACATTTTTTTCAAACCGCGGGAAAGTAAGCAACTTTCAAAATGTCACAAGTTGTGTTCTCGTGCGATTATTTCGGAATTTAGCGAAGGGGTGTTTTTGGATTTTGGTTGAAATATAAAGCAGAACGTATTTTGAGCAAATTTGGAAAATTTCACACCGGCGGCAATTGTTTTTACATTTTTTTCAAACCGCGGGAAAGTAAGCAACTTTCAAAATGTCACAAGTTGTGTTCTCGTGCGATTATTTCCGAATTTAGCGAAGGGATGTTTTTGGATTTTGGTTGAAATACAAAGCGGAATGTATTTTGAGCAAATTTGGAAAATTTCAAGTCTGCAGCAATTGTTTTTACATTTTTTTCAAACCGCGGGAACGTGAACAACTTTCAAAATGGCACAAGTTGTGTTTTCGTGCGATTATTTTTGAATTTAGCGAAGGGATGTTTTTGGATTTTGGTTGAAATACAAAGCGGAATGTATTTTGAGCAAATTTGGAAAATTTCAAGTCTGCAGCAATTGTTTTTACATTTTTTTCAAACCGCGGGAACGTGAACAACTTTCAAAATGGCACAAGTTGTGTTTTCGTGCGATTATTTTTGAATTTAGCGAAGGGATGTTTTTGGATTTTGGTTGAAATACAAAGCGGAATGTATTTTGAGCAAATTTGGAAAATTTCAAGTCTGCAGCAATTGTTTTTACATTTTTTTCAAACCGCGGGAACGTGAACAACTTTCAAAATGGCACAAGTTGTGTTTTCGTGCGATTATTTTTGAATTTAGCGAAGGGATGTTTTTGGATTTTGGTTGAAATACAAAGCAGAATGTATTTTGAGCAAATTTGGAAAATTTCACACCGGCGGCAATTGTTTTTACATTTTTTTCAAACCGCGGGAAAGTAAGCAACTTTCAAAATGTCACAAGTTGTGTTCTCGTGCGATTATTTCGGAATTTAGCGAAGGGGTGTTTTTGGATTTTGGTTGAAATATAAAGCAGAACGTATTTTGAGCAAATTTGGAAAATTTCACACCGGCGGCAATTTTTTTTACATTTTTTTCAAACCGCGGGAAAGTAAGCAACTTTCAAAATGTCACAAGTTGTGTTCTCGTGCGATTATTTCGGAATTTAGCGAAGGGGTGTTTTTGGATTTTGGTTAAAATACAAAGCGGAATGTATTTTGAGCAAATTTGGAAAATTTCACACCTGCGGCAATTGTTTTTACATTTTTTTCAAACCGCGGGAAAGTAAGCAACTTTCAAAATGTCACAAGTTGTGTTCTCGTGCGATTATTTCGGAATTTAGCGAAGGGGTGTTTTTGGATTTTGGTTGAAATATAAAGCAGAACGTATTTTGAGCAAATTTGGAAAATTTCACACCTGCGGCAATTGTTTTTACATTTTTTTCAAACCGCGGGAAAGTAAGCAACTTTCAAAATGTCACAAGTTGTGTTCTCGTGCGATTATTTCGGAATTTAGCGAAGGGGTGTTTTTGGATTTTGGTTGAAATATAAAGCAGAACGTATTTTGAGCAAATTTGGAAAATTTCACACCGGCGGCAATTGTTTTTACATTTTTTTCAAACCGCGGGAAAGTAAGCAACTTTCAAAATGTCACAAGTTGTGTTCTCGTGCGATTATTTCGGAATTTAGCGAAGGGATGTTTTTGGATTTTGGTTAAAATACAAAGCGGAATGTATTTTGAGCAAATTTGGAAAATTTCACACCTGCGGCAATTGTTTTTACATTTTTTTCAAACCGCGGGAAAGTAAGCAACTTTCAAAATGTCACAAGTTGTGTTCTCGTGCGATTATTTCGGAATTTAGCGAAGGGGTGTTTTTGGATTTTGGTTGAAATATAAAGCAGAACGTATTTTGAGCAAATTTGGAAAATTTCACACCTGCGGCAATTGTTTTTACATTTTTTTCAAACCGCGGGAAAGTAAGCAACTTTCAAAATGTCACAAGTTGTGTTCTCGTGCGATTATTTCGGAATTTAGCGAAGGGGTGTTTTTGGATTTTGGTTGAAATATAAAGCAGAACGTATTTTGAGCAAATTTGGAAAATTTCACACCGGCGGCAATTGTTTTTACATTTTTTTCAAACCGCGGGAAAGTAAGCAACTTTCAAAATGTCACAAGTTGTGTTCTCGTGCGATTATTTCCGAATTTAGCGAAGGGATGTTTTTGGATTTTGGTTGAAATACAAAGCGGAATGTATTTTGAGCAAATTTGGAAAATTTCAAGTCTGCAGCAATTGTTTTTACATTTTTTTCAAACCGCGGGAACGTGAACAACTTTCAAAATGGCACAAGTTGTGTTTTCGTGCGATTATTTTTGAATTTAGCGAAGGGATGTTTTTGGATTTTGGTTGAAATACAAAGCGGAATGTATTTTGAGCAAATTTGGAAAATTTCAAGTCTGCAGCAATTGTTTTTACATTTTTTTCAAACCGCGGGAACGTGAACAACTTTCAAAATGGCACAAGTTGTGTTTTCGTGCGATTATTTTTGAATTTAGCGAAGGGATGTTTTTGGATTTTGGTTGAAATACAAAGCAGAATGTATTTTGAGCAAATTTGGAAAATTTCACACCGGCGGCAATTGTTTTTACATTTTTTTCAAACCGCGGGAAAGTAAGCAACTTTCAAAATGTCACAAGTTGTGTTCTCGTGCGATTATTTCGGAATTTAGCGAAGGGGTGTTTTTGGATTTTGGTTGAAATATAAAGCAGAACGTATTTTGAGCAAATTTGGAAAATTTCACACCGGCGGCAATTGTTTTTACATTTTTTTCAAACCGCGGGAACGTGAACAACTTTCAAAATGTCACAAGTTGTGTTCTCGTGCGATTATTTCGGAATTTAGCGAAGGGATGTTTTTGGATTTTGGTTAAAATACAAAGCGGAATGTATTTTGAGCAAATTTGGAAAATTTCACACCTGCGGCAATTGTTTTTACATTTTTTTCAAACCGCGGGAAAGTAAGCAACTTTCAAAATGTCACAAGTTGTGTTCTCGTGCGATTATTTCGGAATTTAGCGAAGGGGTGTTTTTGGATTTTGGTTGAAATATAAAGCAGAACGTATTTTGAGCAAATTTGGAAAATTTCACACCGGCGGCAATTGTTTTTACATTTTTTTCAAACCGCGGGAAAGTAAGCAACTTTCAAAATGTCACAAGTTGTGTTCTCGTGCGATTATTTCGGAATTTAGCGAAGGGGTGTTTTTGGATTTTGGTTGAAATATAAAGCAGAACGTATTTTGAGCAAATTTGGAAAATTTCACATCGGCGGCAATTGTTTTTACATTTTTTTCAAACCGCGGGAAAGTAAGCAACTTTCAAAATGTCACAAGTTGTGTTCTCGTGCGATTATTTCCGAATTTAGCGAAGGGATGTTTTTGGATTTTGGTTGAAATACAAAGCGGAATGTATTTTGAGCAAATTTGGAAAATTTCAAGTCTGCAGCAATTGTTTTTACATTTTTTTCAAACCGCGGGAACGTGAACAACTTTCAAAATGGCACAAGTTGTGTTTTCGTGCGATTATTTTTGAATTTAGCGAAGGGATGTTTTTGGATTTTGGTTGAAATACAAAGCGGAATGTATTTTGAGCAAATTTGGAAAATTTCAAGTCTGCAGCAATTGTTTTTACATTTTTTTCAAACCGCGGGAACGTGAACAACTTTCAAAATGGCACAAGTTGTGTTTTCGTGCGATTATTTTTGAATTTAGCGAAGGGATGTTTTTGGATTTTGGTTGAAATACAAAGCGGAATGTATTTTGAGCAAATTTGGAAAATTTCAAGTCTGCAGCAATTGTTTTTACATTTTTTTCAAACCGCGGGAACGTGAACAACTTTCAAAATGGCACAAGTTGTGTTTTCGTGCGATTATTTTTGAATTTAGCGAAGGGATGTTTTTGGATTTTGGTTGAAATATAAAGCAGAATGTATTTTGAGCAAATTTGGAAAATTTCACACCGGCGGCAATTGTTTTTACATTTTTTTCAAACCGCGGGAAAGTAAGCAACTTTCAAAATGTCACAAGTTGTGTTCTCGTGCGATTATTTCGGAATTTAGCGAAGGGGTGTTTTTGGATTTTGGTTGAAATATAAAGCAGAACGTATTTTGAGCAAATTTGGAAAATTTCACACCGGCGGCAATTGTTTTTACATTTTTTTCAAACCGCGGGAAAGTAAGCAACTTTCAAAATGTCACAAGTTGTGTTCTCGTGCGATTATTTCGGAATTTAGCGAAGGGGTGTTTTTGGATTTTGGTTGAAATATAAAGCAGAACGTATTTTGAGCAAATTTGGAAAATTTCACACCTGCGGCAATTGTTTTTACATTTTTTTCAAACCGCGGGAAAGTAAGCAACTTTCAAAATGTCACAAGTTGTGTTCTCGTGCGATTATTTCGGAATTTAGCGAAGGGGTGTTTTTGGATTTTGGTTGAAATATAAAGCAGAACGTATTTTGAGCAAATTTGGAAAATTTCACACCGGCGGCAATTGTTTTTACATTTTTTTCAAACCGCGGGAAAGTAAGCAACTTTCAAAATGTCACAAGTTGTGTTCTCGTGCGATTATTTCGGAATTTAGCGAAGGGGTGTTTTTGGATTTTGGTTGAAATATAAAGCAGAACGTATTTTGAGCAAATTTGGAAAATTTCACACCGGCGGCAATTGTTTTTACATTTTTTTCAAACCGCGGGAAAGTAAGCAACTTTCAAAATGTCACAAGTTGTGTTCTCGTGCGATTATTTCGGAATTTAGCGAAGGGGTGTTTTTGGATTTTGGTTGAAATATAAAGCAGAACGTATTTTGAGCAAATTTGGAAAATTTCACACCGGAGGCAATTGTTTTTACATTTTTTTCAAACCGCGGGAAAGTAAGCAACTTTCAAAATGTCACAAGTTGTGTTCTCGTGCGATTATTTCGGAATTTAGCGAAGGGATGTTTTTGGATTTTGGTTAAAATACAAAGCGGAATGTATTTTGAGCAAATTTGGAAAATTTCACACCGGCGGCAATTGTTTTTACATTTTTTTCAAACCGCGGGAAAGTAAGCAACTTTCAAAATGTCACAAGTTGTGTTCTCGTGCGATTATTTCGGAATTTAGCGAAGGGGTGTTTTTGGATTTTGGTTGAAATATAAAGCAGAACGTATTTTGAGCAAATTTGGAAAATTTCACACCGGCGGCAATTGTTTTTACATTTTTTTCAAACCGCGGGAAAGTAAGCAACTTTCAAAATGTCACAAGTTGTGTTCTCGTGCGATTATTTCGGAATTTAGCGAAGGGGTGTTTTTGGATTTTGGTTGAAATATAAAGCAGAACGTATTTTGAGCAAATTTGGAAAATTTCACACCGGCGGCAATTGTTTTTACATTTTTTTCAAACCGCGGGAAAGTAAGCAACTTTCAAAATGTCACAAGTTGTGTTCTCGTGCGATTATTTCGGAATTTAGCGAAGGGATGTTTTTGGATTTTGGTTAAAATACAAAGCGGAATGTATTTTGAGCAAATTTGGAAAATTTCACACCTGCGGCAATTGTTTTTACATTTTTTTCAAACCGCGGGAAAGTGAGCAACTTTCAAAATGTCACAAGTTGTGTTCTCGTGCGATTATTTCCGAATTTAGCGAAGGGATGTTTTTGGATTTTGGTTGAAATACAAAGCAGAATGTATTTTGAGCAAATTTGGAAAATTTCACACCTGCGACAATTGTTTTTACATTTTTTTCAAACCGCTGGAAAGTGAGCAACTTTCAAAATGTCACAAGTTGTGTTCTCGTGCGATTATTTCCGAATTTAGCGAAGGGATGTTTTTGGATTTTGGTTGAAATACAAAGCAGAATGTATTTTGAGCAAATTTGGAAAATTTCACACCTGCGACAATTGTTTTTACATTTTTTTCAAACCGCTGGAAAGTGAGCAACTTTCAAAATGTCACAAGTTGTGTTCTCGTGCGATTATTTCCGAATTTAGCGAAGGGATGTTTTTGGATTTTGGTTGAAATACAAAGCAGAATGTATTTTGAGCAAATTTGGAAAATTTCAAGTCTGCAGCAATTGTTTTTACATTTTTTTCAAACCGCGGGAACGTGAACAACTTTCAAAATGGCACAAGTTGTGTTTTCGTGCGATTATTTTTGAATTTAGCGAAGGGATGTTTTTGGATTTTGGTTGAATTATTAAGCGGAATGTATTTTGAGCAAATTTGGAAAATTTCACACCTGCGACAATTGTTTTTATATTTTTTTCAAACCGCGGGAAAGTGAGCAACTTTCAAAATGTCACAAGTTGTGTTCTCGCGCGATTATTTCGGAATTTAGCGAAGCGATGTTTTTGGATTTTGGTTGAAATACAAAGCGGAATGTATTTTGAGCAAATTTGGAAAATTTCACACCCGCGGCAATTGTTTTTACATTTTTTTTTCAAACCGCTGGAAAGTGAGCAACTTTCAAAATGTCACAAGTTGTGTTCTCGTGCGATTATTTCCGAATTTAGCGAAGGGATGATTTTGGATTTTGGTTAAAATACAAAGCGGAATGTATTTTGAGCAAATTTGGAAAATTTCACACCTGCGGCAATTGTTTTTACATTTTTTTCAAACCGCGGGAAAGTAAGCAACTTTCAAAATGTCACAAGTTGTGTTCTCGTGCGATTATTTCGGAATTTAGCGAAGGGATGTTTTTGGATTTTGGTTAAAATACAAAGCGGAATGTATTTTGAGCAAATTTGGAAAATTTCACACCCGCGGCAATTGTTTTTACATTTTTTTTTCAAACCGCTGGAAAGTGAGCAACTTTCAAAATGTCAAAAGTTGTGTTCTCGTGCGATTATTTCGGAATTTAGCCAAAGGGTGTTTTTGGATTTTGGTTAAAATACAAAGCAAAATGTATTTTGAGCAAATTTGGAAAATTTCACACCTGCGGCAATTGTTTTTACATTTTTTTCAAACCGCGGGAAAGTGAGCAACTTTCAAAATGTCACAAGTTGTGTTCTCGTGCGATTATTTCGGAATTTAGCGAAGGGATGTTTTTGGATTTTGGTTAAAATACAAAGCGGAATGTATTTTGAGCAAATTTGGAAAATTTCACACCTGCGGCAATTGTTTTTACATTTTTTTTTCAAACCGCTGGAAAGTGAGCAACTTTCAAAATGTCACAAGTTGTGTTCTCGTGCGATTATTTCGGAATTTAGCGAAGGGATGTTTTTGGATTTTGGTTGAAATACAAAGCGGAATGTATTTTGAGCAAATTTGGAAAATTTCACACCTGCGGCAATTGTTTTTACATTTTTTTCAAACCGCGGGAAAGTAAGCAACTTTCAAAATGTCACAAGTTGTGTTCTCGTGCGATTATTTCGGAATTTAGCGAAGGGATGTTTTTGGATTTTGGTTAAAATACAAAGCGGAATGTATTTTGAGCAAATTTGGAAAATTTCACACCTGCGGCAATTGTTTTTACATTTTTTTCAAACCGCGGGAAAGTGAGCAACTTTCAAAATGTCACAAGTTGTGTTCTCGTGCGATTATTTCCGAATTTAGCGAAGGGATGTTTTTGGATTTTGGTTGAAATACAAAGCGGAATGTATTTTGAGCAAATTTGGAAAATTTCAAGTCTGCAGCAATTGTTTTTACATTTTTTTCAAACCGCGGGAACGTGAACAACTTTCAAAATGGCACAAGTTGTGTTTTCGTGCGATTATTTTTGAATTTAGCGAAGGGATGTTTTTGGATTTTGGTTGAAATACAAAGCAGAATGTATTTTGAGCAAATTTGGAAAATTTCACACCTGCGGCAATTGTTTTTACATTTTTTTCAAACCGCGGGAAAGTGAGCAACTTTCAAAATGTCACAAGTTGTGTTCTCGTGCGATTATTTCGGAATTTAGCGAAGGGATGTTTTTGGATTTTGGTTAAAATACAAAGCGGAATGTATTTTGAGCAAATTTGGAAAATTTCACACCTGCGGCAATTGTTTTTACATTTTTTTCAAACCGCGGGAAAGTGAGCAACTTTCAAAATGCCACAAGTTGAGTTCTCGCGCGAATATTTCGGAATTTAGCGAAGGGAGGTTTTTGGATTTTGGTTGAAATACAAAGCGGAATGTATTTTGAGCAAATTTGGAAAATTTCAAGTCTGCAGCAATTGTTTTTACATTTTTTTCAAACCGCGGGAAAGTGAGCAACTTTCAAAATATCACAAGTTGTGTTCTCGTGCGATTATTTCCGAATTTAGCGAAGGGATGTTTTTGGATTTTGGTTAAAATACAAAGCGGAATGTATTTTGAGCAAATTTGGAAAATTTCAAGTCTGCAGCAATTGTTTTTACATTTTTTTCAAACCGCGGGAAAGTGAGCAACTTTCAAAATATCACAAGTTGTGTTCTCGTGCGATTATTTCCGAATTTAGCGAAGGGATGTTTTTGGATTTTGGTTGAAATACAAAGCAGAATGTATTTTGAGCAAATTTGGAAAATTTCACACCCGCGGCAATTGTTTTTATATTTTTTTCAAACCGCGGGAATGTGAGTAACTTTCAAAATGTGACAAGTTGTGTTCTCGTGCGATTATTTTTGAATTTAGCGAAGGGATGTTTTTGGATTTTGGTTGAAATACAAAGCAGAATGTATTTTAAGCAAATTTGGAAAATTTCACACCCGCGGCAATTGTTTTTATATTTTTTTCAAACCGCGGGAAAGTGAGCAACATTAATTTTCGTAATATCTGGAACGAGCCCTCCATTACCGTATTCAATATTTATACAATCCCGAGAAATGTTATTCCGTGTCAAAATTAGCATCATAAATTCATATCCCCCGCATTCGTGCCTGAAACATATAATAATAATAATTTACTTTTGATAGACAATGATGAAAATGGTCCAGCTTGTAATTATAATACAAAAATCCGTAACTGAATTAATACCTTCAGTTTTCTTACGAAACGCGCGGTGCTCTTTATTTTTTAATCGATTTTAGAGAAAACCCGGCCAGATGCAATCTCTCTGTACACACGTGTTGATGTCGGCAGACAATTTTCCGGCGTTATCGCTTTTCAGAAAAACGGAAGCGAAAAAGCATGTCGGAGGGGGTGGGGGTCGTGGAAAATTCTGAAAAGCTTATATTGATTTAGAGTCGGGGTTGATGTCGTGAAATAGTTTATTCATTGTGAACTTATACAGTTGGGATAGCTTTTTTTGTTTAAAACTTTTTAATACATTTATGTTCGATTGTTCATTCATACCTGCAGTCGAAAATGTGGTTGTTTATTAGACTCATGTCAAAAATAAAATAAAACGGATTCTTGTGTCTATGTCAACGCCAGAAATGCAGCCTCGCTCACTCGGCCATAAAGTCCTATATTATGGACTTGTTACATAAACAGCTATTATGTCTTTGAAATAATAATAATAATCGTTTATTAACGGTAAACGCCTTTTTATATAAATCGTACAGTAACTGTTAATGATACTAAAAATATATGTGATTTAAAGAACACATGTATGCCCGACAATATCATATAAATGATTTTAGATAATATTTTATTATAACGATTCACATTTTTTTATTTCAATGTGTGACTAAGTCATTAGAAATAAACGATGTATTCTTTTAGAAAATTAATATTTTTAAATTCTCCAATGTGCTAATATTTTAAGCGCGGCCTGGAAAAATGAGGCACGGGGTGTAATAAAAAGTTTCTCATTTTAAAGGGATTAATTCTCCCCGCCGCCGCCGCCCGCCGAGAAGAAAACAAAGTTGCGGGAGACCGGCCAGAGGGAAATTAAGTTTCCAGTTCACACTCCTCGCTATACATTTTTAGGTGGTTTAATTGTCCACACCTGGAGGATTTTTTTTTTGTTGGTAATCCCACTAAAAAATGTACGACAGCGTGAATTATGAGCTAATTGATGTCACCCTCCACTTCCAAAATTAAAATTCTTATCATTATTATTTTACATGCACGTGGGTGAGAATATAATAAGCTTACTCCGTGCAGATATTCAGGCCACGCCACGCTGATTTAAAGACAATAGCCAGGAACTTTTCAATAAAATGCACTTTTTTGGTATCACAACACCATCAACCATAATCATTAACCAATTAATAATTTATAATAAATATCATTTTCGTTCATAGAACCGTAATTAATACAGGATTTTTATGGTGATCTAAAGTGGAAGGTAGAAACGCCAAAGTGGCGGAATCTATTGCCTGAATGCTGTACTGAAACAAATCCGGGTGGCAATTAATATAGTTATATTTGCCGCCGCTGGCAATGTCCATGTCTTGTCGGTGTTAAAGCCACCCGGATTTGGTTCAGTACAGCATTCAGGCAATAGATTCCTCCACTTTGCCGTTTCTACCTTTAACGGTGTTTGGAATACTTATATTCCAATTGTAATCTCCGTTAGCAACTAACTACACTAATGAGATCTGAAAGGTCGAAACCGGTCCGTAGTTGTTCTGATGGGGGAACAATATTTAAAGTGAAATAATAATAATAATATTAATAAGAGTCTTTATTCCTCCATCAATATTTACAACATAAATACAATAATGGTGGTCCAGCGTCAAAATAAAATATTAATTAAATTTACAAAATTAATTCAAAATTCGGTTGAAATAAGTGAAAGGTTTCTTAAAATTGTTTATTGTTGGCGTTAGAGTATGTTGAATCGATTGCCACAGCCGTCAATTTTTTTGATGATTTTTGAATACGTTAATAATTAATTCATCGGTACGTCCGATAAAAATGTTGGTGTACACACGTTCAACAAATGCAGTTTCAACAGGATGGTGCTACTTCACATAATTAAAATAAAAGTCCTGCATAATCTGCTATTAAACTATCCAAAATTTTACGTATTGATTACTATTACGTTATTTAGTGCAGATATATTTACTATCTAGAAGCGTAATAAATATGTCGAACCCGCCAATCCCCCCATTCACCCGTTTTTCAGCGGTTCGATCGCCCGCTAAAAATAAATTTATCGCAATACACTGAAATAGGGTGTTTGCGCCCAGGGCCGATCCTAGAATAGTGGGCGCTCTACTGCGTTTTTCTTGACATATAGGTGAATATCTCGTGAACGGTTGAAGTTGATCAAAACATAATTTCAAATTCTTATTCTCCGACTTGTCACGATTCTAATTCAATAAGAAAATAAAAATGAGTTCATTTGTTTTTTGGCATATAGGTGAATAACTCGTGAACGGTTGAAGATAATCAAAACATGATTTTAAATTCTTATTCTCCGACTTGTCAAGATTCTAATTCAATAAGAAAATAAAAATGAGTTCATTTGTTTTTTGGCATATAGGTGAATAACTCATGAACGGTTGAAGATAATCAAAAAATAATTTCAAATTCTTATTCTTCGCCTTATTGAGGTGCTGATTCGGCCAGAAAAAAGTTTTTGTTTTCATTTGTTTTTGACATATAAGTGAATAACTCGTGAACAGTTAAAGATAATCAAAACATGATTTTAAATTCTTATTCTCCGACTTGTCAAGATTCTAATTCAATAAGAAAATAAAAATGAGTTCACTTGTTTTTTGACATATAGGTGAATAACTCGTGAACGGTTGAAGATAATCAAAAAATGATTTCAAATTTTTAATCTCCGACTTATCGAGATGCTAATTCAGCAAGAAAGAGTTTTTGTTTTCATTTGTTTTTTGACATATAGTTGAATAATTCGTGAACGGTTGAAGATAATCAAAAAATGATTTTAAATTCTTATTTTCCGACTTGTCAAGATTCTAATTCAATAAGAAAATAAAAATGAGTTCATTTGTTTTTTGGCATATAGGTGAATATCTCATGAACGGTTGAAGATAATCAAAAAATCATTTCAAATTTCTTATTCTTCGCCTTGTCAAAATTTTAATTCAATAAGAAAATAAAAATGAGTTCATTTGTTTTTTGACATATACGTGAATAACTCGTGAACGGTTGAAGATAATCAAAAAAATATTTCAAATTTTTAATCTCCGGCTTATCGAGATGCTAATTCAGCAAGAAAATCGTTTTTGTTTTAATTTGTGTTTTGACATATAGGTGAATAACTCGTGAAAGGTTGAAGGTAATCAAAAAATCATTTCAAATTTTTAATTTCCAACTTATCGAGATGCTAATTCAGCAAAAAAAGAGATTTTGTTTTCATTTGTTTTTTGAGATATAGGCGAATAAATCATGAACGGTTGAAGATAATCAAAAATTTATTTCAAATTTTTAATCTCCGGCTTATCGAGATGCTAATTCAGCAAGAAAGAGTTTTTGTTTTCATTTGTTTTTTGACATATAGGTGAATAACTCGTGAACGGTTGATGATAATCAAAAAATGATTTTAAATTTTTAATCTCCTGCTTATCGAGATGCCAATTCACTAAAAAAGTGTTTTTGTTTTCATTTGTTTTTTTTGACATATACGTGAATAACTAGTAAACGGTTGAAGATAATAAAAAAATGATTTTAAAATCTAATTCCCCGACTTGTCACGATTCTAATTTAATAAGAAAATAAAAATTAGTTCATTTGTTTTTTGGCATATAGGTGAATAACTCGTGAACGGTTGAAAATAATCAAAAAATGATTTTAAATTCTTATTCTCCGACTTGTCAAGATTCTAATTCAATAAGAAAATAAAAATGAGTTCATTTGTTTTTGGCATATAGGTGAATATCTCGTGAACGGTTGAAGATAATCAAAAAAATGATTTCAAATTTTTAATCTTCAGGTTATCGAGATGCTAATTCAGCAAGAAAAAAGTTTTTGTTTTCATTTGTTTTTTTAACATATAGGTGAATAACTCGTGAACGGTTGAAGATAATCAAAAAATTATTTTAAATTCTTATTCTCCGGTTTATCGAGATGCTAATTCAGCAAAAAAAGCGTTTTGTTTTCGTTTGTTTTTTGACATATAGGTGAATATTTCGTGAATGGTTGAAAATAATCAAAAAATTATTTCAATTTTTTAATCTCCAGCTTATCGAGATGCTAATTCAGCAAAAAGGAGTTTTTGTTTTCATTTGATTTAACGATTAAGGTCCAATGATATAAATCAGTACGTCACATGAATATCGTGTCTATATATTTTGCAGAAAAAATACGTACATAAATTTCAGACGACCGTTCACCGACACGGCATCGAATCATTTATGATTTTTTGTCAGTGTATGTGTGTTTCATGTAACTTAATATATCAATCAATTGTAAATTAGAGGTATACAAGCGAATCGAAATGTATTAACCATTTCTTTCTCAAATGAATTTTTGGAAATAAAAAAAAAATCTTGATTCAAAACCATATTCTTCAAAAAAATTAAATTAAAAAAATGTTTATCTATATTTTTCAGAAAACAAAGTCATGACTCCATATGGATGGAGTCCTTGGGAAAATGGTACCAAAAAAAAATCAAAACACGGATTACGGCGACCTGATAAAAAAAATCGCAGCTGCGGGAAAGAAAGGGTGAAAACAACTATCTTCTTACGTTATAAAATTTGCGGTTAAAACATTTGATTCAATTGTTTCTAGTCTTTGTAAGACTTAATATCGTAAAGTTTTATATATTCAGAGGCTATATTTCGTGTTTATTTAAATACAAATGATTAACTTTGATGTGAGAATTGGATTCATTCCAACATTTCGACGTAAATTACTAAATTGTAGTTGGTAATAATTATGGGGGTGTTACACTAACCATCTGTATAATTTACGTCGGAAAGTTGAACAAAAAAAATATCCAACCCCCCACCGGCACAAGATCCAAATAGATTAGAAAATTACAACAATGCCTCCCGAAATGTCAGGTCTATTTTCGGGGGCGAACTTTAAGATAATTATCTTCATCGCGGGTAATGATAACAGGGCGTTAGTTTTTTTATGGGCCGAGCGCACGTCAGTCGTTTGAGCTAGTGGACTTGACATTGATTTTTTTTTTAAGACCGGCCAATTTATTCAAAATCTGGTCGCGTGCGGTGCGGGAAAATCATTAGTAAATGTTATTTCTGCACACCGGAACGAAAATAGATCTCGCGCCGCACGTCAACGAGAAACTTTCCACCGCATTTATTTTTCACCCGATCGAATAATGATCGTAAATTGTTATGTGTCAATTGCTGGGGGTTTTTCCTTTTTCGACCTTGAATATGGCAATCATCATCGTTATCGCAATTGCAAGGTTTATACGAATTTTTCAGAAGGTAAGTGTGCATCTTGCAAAGTGTTAACCCTTTTATTTATTTATTTATTTTAACGGAACATCTATTTTACAAATAATAACTTGTTTCTAAAATTATAACTTAAAAATAAACAGTCTTTGGGACAGGGGTCGTTGGAAGCACATGGTCGCAAAATCGCCAAACGGCACAATAGCGCTTGTATTTATTTATTGTGAAGAGGCCCGATGGCACTCTTTTTATTTTGTGTCAAATAAATGCCAATCGGCGCAACTTAAGGGTTAGGTTAGGCTAGTTGTATCTTAGGTTAGGTTAGTTTATTTATCCATTTACGGGAATCCCCATTTTACATAAATTCGTCTATACAAATGTTACAATTTTTTACTTAAAATTAAACCTAAAACTAATACTACAACAAATACTACCTAATCAGAGTTGTAACTTAGGTTCGTTATAAATTCGGTTAGTTGTAACTTAGGTTAGTTGTAGGATAGTTAGGTTAGGCTAGTTGTAACTTAGGTTAAGTTATGTTAGGTTAGTGATAACTTAGGTTAAGTTAGTTGTAACTTAGGTTAGATCAGGTGACTGTACCGTCAGTTGTCTATATCGCTCGAAATGTGAAAATGGTGGAATTTTTCGACACAGAATCTCAACAGCGCGATCGTGCTGCTCGAGTTAATTTTGATGTAGTATTCCGAAAAACTTATTGATAACCTAATTTTGTTTTATAGCTACCTGAAAATGTATTAAAAGGGAAAATTTATTTGAAGGAAAAATCCAATATGATAAAGCCATATTTCACTACAGAATAACAGCTGACCTTCTTTTTCCGTACGAACATGGCCTATTATTATCGACGAGGGTAATGATGGGGAATGGTCCGAAATGCTACTCGATAACATTTAGACCCGCTGCGACGTTCCCCTCCCGCAGGAGAATCGGCAGCAGAAGGGATGATGATGATGATGATAAGGGGGAAAAAGAGGATTCAGGCGCTACTGTTGCCGCTGCTGTCCTACAGGAACACACGGGAATCGGGGGAATATAGGGCAATGGGCCAGATCGATATCCGCGCTTTCAACGCGGCGTTTAATCATATGCACCGGGACCGCCGCGAAAAGGCCCTTTGGTCCCTCATATATCCGGAGATCTTGACAAGCTTTGGCGTATAAATATTGATTCTCCCGTGCAACCGAAAACCAGGATTGAGGGGTGGAATCGCAGAGCCCAACGAAAGTTCGATTAACTTGTTGGCAATCACATCACAATCTGCCTTTTACCTTTGAAGCTATAAATATATATTTTCTCGCAATTTTCCACCACATAAATAAAAATCGATATTATAAAGTACGCGGCAATTTTTTCTTCTCCAGAAATCTTTGAAATTGTTTCTAGGGACCTCAAACGGTCATTTTCGTTTAAAAAAATTTTTCACGATTATAATACTTTCTCGTACGTAACGGAGAAAGTAAAAAATAGCATCAGCAGTGTTAAAACTTAATTAAAACGAAATTCCTCTCTTGGCGTAATTCAATTAGGCATCGTTAAATAGGGGGGGCTCGAACAAAGTGGTTCCCCATCGGAAGATCGGATACGAACGCGATTTAAATTCCATTCGAGTATATCCCCTCGATATCCACTCTCACGCCGTCGTCGTCGTCTCTCGAAAACAAAAGTCGATTTCCTCGGCCCAAATGAGGCCCACCTTGCCTCTCTTTCTCAGAGGGGGCGCTTTCAAACTTCCAGACCGAATGAGGCAGAAACCACCCCCCCACCGACGACGATTTTCCTTTCACACGAGAGTTCTGTATAAATCAAAGGATCTTTATTGAAGAATAATTTATAGAAAGATGAGGATTATAGCATATGTATAAAAATTATTTAGATAAAGGGTGGCTATGTATTTCGGAACGTACGTTGCAGATTTGGTGTAGTGGGTACAAATCATTCACTCTCCCTAACCTGCAGTTCCATCCACGTCCTTCCTTTTTTAATCTAAAAAAAAAAAAAAAAAAAAGATTCGATACGTCGCATCGCGTCTTCGCCACCAGTTGTTCATATAACATAAAGTCAACAACGTGCTGAACTAATCGAAGACCGTGATTTTGTTTATCATGGCCATGCCTTATCTAAATAATTTTTATACATATGGTATAATACAATACAATATCGATGCTTTTCAACATTGATATTGAAGTTAAAATTTCAATTTTGCATGAAAATATCGCTCGGTTTTCAGCAGGAAAAAAAAAACTATAAGTCGGAAAAAATCCTTTGTTTAATCGCTGGCCTATTATATCTCAAATAAACGTGCCAAGTTTGAAAAAAATCGGTGCAGTAGTTTTCGAGATATCGCGAACACCGACTTTGAAATTGCGATTTGCACGGTCGTACTTTGAACGCCTGTATTATCCGTCAATTTCAATCTGAGTGGTGAGGAGGCGGGCCGCGCACCGAGCATCCAAGGGAGAGGAACAAACAATTTCCCGAGTATAATCGGAAACAAAAATTGGGCGGTTTATTACCAGTCTAGAGAAGGTCGTCATTCGGCTCGTACGCTCGCCGCCAGACACGTGCGGACCTCCCGCAGGGAACGCACACCGTTTTCAACAGATTATGATAATTTTTGTCATTGAATGTCCTAAACGAACGCACTCCGTATTATACCGATGGCCTTCTCCCGCCCTACGCCCATCCATTTGCCAGTGCGCAACCACTCTAGTTGAGATTGACGGATTATAACTCCGTCGAATTTAATCGAAGTAATTCCAACTTTTCAGGGAATATTCTCCAAATATTGTACTTACTGAAAATGTCAAAACCCAAAAATCGATTATTTTTTTTAAATTTCAGACTAAGCATGACCTCTTAAACTACGCGCACACTTGTCGGAATCGATTGCTTAAAATTGCTTAACACAGTTGTAAACGAGCCAACGCACATTTATCCGTTGCGTTGACTCGTTTACAACTGTGTTAAGCATTTTTATCCGATGCGTGCCGTCCGTCCGATTTTGACAAGTGTGCGCGTAGCTTTAATGTCACTTCATATATTTCAATCAATAGTAAATTAGAGGTATATAAGCGAATCGAAACGTTCTAATATGCGAAAACCCTAATTTTTCGAATTTTATTTATTCTTAATGGTTTATACTACTCAATTGTTGCAAAAAAAGTCGAGCAAGGAACCCCAAATGAAAGTTATGATTTTTTTTAGATAGTTCTATCTTGTCGGCGGCCTAGCGAGTAGCGCTAACTTAAAAAAAATCATAAATAATAATAGATTTATTAACGGAAAATCTCCTTTTACAAAATTACTTAAAACAAAAATAAAAACATATTGTAAATTTTTGTTACAGAAATAAGGTAATTTACATATAAAAATAAATCGCACTAAAAATCAAATAAATAGCAATGATGAACAGAACATGTTAAAATAAATATAAACAAAATAAAATAAAGCGGGTAAAAATTGAAAATAGTTTAAAGCTTATGTTATTCAATTTTATTCAGATTGGTAATTTTTGGTGATTTAGAGTTGTGGTGGCTGCGCCGGGAAACCGTGGCTGGAAATTCGTGGCTAACTTCTCGTCGGTTCTCTTCTCGCCTTATAATGGTATATTATGTAACAAGGACTATAAACGACACTTTAGTCACGAGTTTATTGGGCACGAGCGGAGTGTTTAATAAAACGAGTGTCGGGAGAAGTTGCGTACTATACATTTTGGTAAAATTTTGAAATTATTTTATTATCTTAAATGAACATGGTAATAGTACAATGTTATTAAGCACACATACGCCGACAAAAATTGTTTTTTTTTTGTTATGTTATCATAAATTATTCGATGTCGTGTCGTGTGGTGTACAGTCGACTGAAATTTATGTACGTATTTTCTGCAAAATATATAGACACGATCGCTCGTATTCATGTGACTAACTGATTTATATCATCGGGCCTTAATCGTTAAATCAAACGAAGATCCCCCCCTCTACCTGCCAATGGTGGTGGTTAATTTTATGGCGCAAATTATACTATTTGTGTAGCGAATAAAAACCTGAATTTTTTTTTTTATTATCTTCAACCGTTCACGAGATATTCATCTATATGTCAAAAACAAATGAAACCCAATACTGTTTTCTTATTGATTTGGCATCTCTACAAGCCGGAGAATACGAATTTCAAATCATTTTTTGATTAGCTTCAACTATTCACGAGATATTCACCTATATGTCAAAAAAAACAAATGAAACCCAATACTTTTTTTTTTTGCTGAATTGGCATCTCGATAAGCCGCAGAATAAGAATATGAAAACATTTTTTTATTATCTTCAACCGTTCGCGAGATATTCACCTATATGTCAAAAAAACAAATGAAAACAAACACTGTTTTTCTGTTAAATTGGCATCTCAATAAGCCGGAGATTAAGAATTTGAAATCATTTTTGATCACCTTCAACCGTTCACGAAATATTCATCTATATGTCAAAAAACAAATGAAAACAAGTACTGTTTTCTTGTTGAATTAGCACCTCAATAAGTTGGAGAATGAGAATTTGACATAATTTTTTGATTACCTTCAACTGTTCACGAGATATTCACCTATATGTCAAAAAACAAATGAAAACAAAAACTGTTTTCTTGCTGAATTAGCACCGCGATAAGTTGGAGAATAAGAATTTGACATAATTTTTTTATAATCTTCAACCGTTCACGAGATATTCACCTATATGTCAAAAAACAAATGAAAACAAAAACTGTTTTCTTGCTGAATTAGCACCGCGATAAGTTGGAGAATAAGAATTTGGCATAATTTTTTTATTATCTTCAACCGTTCCCGAGATATTCATCTATATGTTAAAAAACAAATGAAAACAAGTACTGTTTTCTTATCGAATGAGCATCTCGATAAGCCTGAGAATAAGAATTTGTAATCATTTTTTGATCATTTTCAACCTTTCACGAGATATTCATTCACCTATATGCCAAAAAACAAATAAAAACAAAAATTATTTTCTTGCAGAATAAGCATCTAGATAAGGCACAGAATAAGAATTTAAAATCATTTTTTTATTATCTTCAATCGTTCACGAGATATTCACCTATATGTCAAAAAACAAATGAAAACAAAAACTGTTTTCTTGCTGAATTCGCACCTGGACAAGTTGGAGAATAAGAATTTGACATAATTTTTAGATCACCTTCAACCGTTCCCGAGATATTCATCTATATGTCAAAAAACAAATGAAAACAAGTACTGTTTTCTTGTCAAATCAGCATCTCGATAAGCCTGAAAATAATAATTTAAAATCATTTTTTGATTATCTTCAACCGTTCACGAGATATTCACCTATATGTCAAAAAACAAATGAAAACAAATACAGTTTTTCTGTTGAATTGGCATTTCGAAAAGCCGGAGAATAAGGATTTGAAATCATTTTTTGATCATCTTTAACCGTTCACCAGATATTCACCTATATGTCAAGAAACGCTATAATTTTTTTTTGCAGCATATCGCCGAATATTATAGCGCTGGCTCTGGGCATAGACACCCTATTTCGGTGTACTGCCATAAATTTATTTTTAGCGGGCGATCGATGCGCTGAAAACGGGTGAATAGGGATTGGCGGGTTCGACATATTTATTATGTTTCTAAATAGTAAATATATCTGAATTAAATAACGTAGCAAAATCAATACATTTTTTTTTTATAGCTAAACGTGTTTAGTTCAACATTCAGGCCGTAGATGTCGCCACTTTGGCGTTTTCTAACTTTAACGGTGTTTGGAATATTTATATTCCACTAATAGTAAGGTGTGAGCCACAGAATTTTGTTTCAGAGTTGGCCATGCCTGAGAGAGAGAGAGAAACATAGCAGTCATGTCTGAAATTAATTCATTTTTTTTTAATCCAATTCAAGTCTCATGACGTAATAATATGCGACACCTCATCTATCTCACAGCCAACTCTGAAACAAAATTTTGTGGCTCACACGATATATCATTAAACGAGTGAGAAAGTTGGCTATTGCCACGAGGGTGAAGTTTGCAACTTCAGCAATGGCCAACTTGTTCACTCGTTTAATACTATACTTTTTCGCATCATATTAAATAATTACCTAAAGATTTTTCTGTTTGTATTAAATTATAACGAATAATTTTTCTGTTTGGAAATTGCGGCAGTTCGCCGGCAAAAAACAATTTTTTTACAACAACTAGTTCTCGTAAGCTAAAGTTTGTTTTTTCATTAATTTTTAACTTTTGTCGAGGTTGGCAAATAATGTAAATAAATATGAGACAAAACCCATGTGACCAGTTACTGTTTCTTCGTCGTGAGATTAATCGGTGTTGAAATTGTTCCCGCAAACATCGAGCCTGTCATTAGCACCATCCTGTTGAAACAACTCATGTTGAACGTCTATACCATCCAATTCGCTTCTTAAAAGTTTTAAATCATCGATGTTAGTTACTGCTAATTTTTTTTTTGCAATTTCAGATCCAGAGTTATTCATTGTGACTCGTTTTAAAATGAAGACCCTCTCTCTCTGAAACAACTGAACTAATTTGAATTATTTTTTGTTTGCTGAATAGTATTTTTTATGCCCTTTACAAAGAGGTATCGCACAATGGGGGGTACCATTTGAAATTATAAAGATGATGGGGGGGTGGCTGGGGGTAAAAAAAATCCAGAAACAGTGTTTTTCAAGTTCCCCCTCAAAACAACTGTAACCACTGCAGATCTAAAATTATTTAGTGTGGCTCCTTTTGAAATGAAGGCCCTCTATACAGGGTGTATTTGAAATAACGAACAGGCATTTAAGGGCACATACACAAAATATTTGTGAACCCATTTCCGTTCAAATTGATTCGAAAAAACATTTTTGAATTTTCCTAATTTTTCGAGGTTTTTTAAAAATTTTGAGAACCGATGCTTTTCTCATTTAATTAGGTCTGCATGGAATGTATGTTTGTTTATTTTAAACGCGACATACGATTTCTTGCCTCCGAAAAGTGTTATCGCAACGTTTTTTTTTTACTAAAAGATAAACAGTCGTCAAGTTCATTGACGCTTAAAGAGCAATCAGATATTTCCTACGCGCTTGTTGTAATTCGATATCTAAAGCCGATGCCGTTTAAAAATTAGGTCACATTACCACTGCCCCCAAACATGTTGCGTATTTTCACTCATTAACTTTAATAATTAATTACGGGCTTTTTGTTACAGTTATAAACAAAATAATTGCGAATATTATTTAAAAATAATATAACGAGCCTTTTCATTATTTCAAATACACCCTGTATAGTTCTCTCTTCGATAAAATATATGATATTGAAATAACGCACAAAAGTCATTGTTCGTTTAAACTTAAATAATAAATAAGCGAATACCAGACGCAAGCAATAAATTTTAGTTATCAAACGGAAATATCTAAATAAATACATCGGGAGCGTCCCCCACACACATGCAAAATCTCTATTACGATGTCCATTCTGGGCAAAAAAAATACAGCTCGTAATAAATGGATAGATGAAAAATGTTTATTTTAGCAGGAAAGAAAAAAACGAATAAAACGTGCGCGCCGGACACACGATTTTTAATATTGGGTGGTTTCACGAAGTAAATTTACAACACCAGTCGCATTTGATACTTTGTACAGACAACATTACGGCTCAACATAATATTTTGTGTGCTGGTAGGAAATTGAATCGAAAACAATATACAGTGTGTCTAAATCAAATATTTCACGCAATTCTTGAGTTAACCCTTGGCGACGAATGCCGCCGTATTCGCGACAACAAAAAATGTTACCGTGAGATCGAATGTTACTATAGTCGCGACAATAAAAATATTTTAGTAAGATCGAATAGCTTTACAGCGAGTGCATGACGCTAATGTTGAGTTCCCGGTGAATCCACCATAAAATCAATTCATAAACGGAGCTCATTTTAGTGTGTAAACTAGCTCGTTCGCAAAGGGTTAATAAATATTGTTTTTTTCATACAATTTTGTGAAGTTTGTATGCTGATGGTAACTTAACTGGAACAAAAATGTTTGTATTTCTTTAACCTTTTCGGCCCTGGTGGTGGCAATTGCCACCGCAACATTTACATGTCTCTACTTACCATGACAATCCATATTTTTACTGTTTATCAGTAGATGTCACTAATTAATTCCTATATTAATTAGGCAAATGAGTTCAAATTTGGTATTTATGGTCTTAAGAAGCTCCCCATCAGTAATTATTAACAAAAAAAAAAATTTCAAATTTAAAAATCTAGGGCTGAAAGGGTTAAGAATACATCACTGCTATTGAAGCGTTTTATTTCTAATCAACTAATTTCGAAAGATCTCCGATTTTAATAAAAGTGGGCACGCTCGCACCGATCGCCTTTGTTTCTATAAATGTTCTGATTGAACACTTTTTGTAATATGTTATAATGATAATAATAAAACACACAATTTTAGCTTCGGTTGTACAAACCAACTTCTTATCAAATATTTATTTGGACGTACTGTACGCTTATGCAACTTTGTGTAAACAAGTATTGTGCAGGGGAAATTTCATTAGAAAAGTCTCTGCACACGACGGCGGCGCTTAATATTATTTGAAGAAACCGGAATTACTCCAGAATGCGGACGTAAAGAAAAGACGACGACGACGCCGTATTTTCCTTTTAATCTATTCCGATTTTTTTTCTCTTTCTGTTGCAGGGGTGCGGAGATTTCCTACTCTAAAATTCATAAAAAAATCTCGCAAGATACACATATGGAACTTGAAAGAAATTGGTAAGCGAGCATTATACTATTTGTATTGCAAACAGTTTTTAGAATCGATTCAGAATGTAAATATTACAATTGCAAATTTTTCCTGCTTTATTGTTACCCGTTTTATCGTGAATCTTATAGTCAAAATAAATAATTAGTGCAATTTCAAGCCTGTTTTTTTTTATATTTTCTATTGGCTTTTCTTATTTTGAGTTTTTATTATTTATCGAAGGAAACGTATTGCTTGCGGAGTGGTAAGTTCAGCAGTGTTCAGTGACTACGCAAAAAAAAAAATTCTTTGGTCATTAACCACTTCGTGCCCATAATGCTGCTTGATTGGGTGTTATAGCATAGGTTTATTGAAAAATTACTTTGTTGTTGCCGTTACGTTTTTCTTATATTTTTAATAGTATTCCACTGTCGCAAACTTACTGAAAAAAATATTCCATAGATGGCGCTGAGGGGTAATTTTTCTTTGTTCAATATTTTTGTTTTCTTTTTTTTTCACTTGTCGCTATTCCACTGTCGTAAACTTACTGAAAAAATATTCCATAGATGGCGCTGAAGAGGTAATTTTTTTTTGTTCAATATTTTTGTTTTCTTTTTTTTTACTTGTCGCTATTCCACTGTAGCAAACTTACTGAAAAAATATTCCGTAGATGGCGCTGAAGGGGTATTTTCCTTTTGCAATTTTTTTTGTATTTTTTTTTTAATTTGTCGCCACATGTTTCGACCGGGTCGTGAAGAGGTTAAAGTGTTAAGATTAAAAAATTGTAATGGTCAAATTTTTAATTGAGTTTACATTTTGAATAATTGCGGTTTTTGGTGGAAGTTTAATTGAATCGCGCAACGTTGTCATCAGCTTAAATCGAGGATTTAATATCGGGATTCAAAGGGAGCCGGAGTGTTTTCTTTACGCGGTTTGTTATTCTATAATTGACAATGTAAATACCCCTCTCCCTTGCGCTATCGCGAGAGAGAGGAAGAGAGAGTTAGCCGTAGCCGAAATAGAATCAATAGCAATTCGTCTTCCATCGAGGACGGGTTTATATAGTTACCAGAAACTTTCTATTTGTATCTATTAAATTTGTGACCGAAGGCATCTCCAACCCACTTTGAATATGGAATTATTAGTTTTGGACTTTAGGCCGTTGCACGAACTTCAAAGTTCTAGGTAACCCTGAAAAATCAATCTATGAACATACCGATAGAAAATACAACAAGCGAAAGGTAACTTCTGAATTAGCTATAGGGAGCAAATGTGGTCTTTTACTTTGATTTTAAAATATCAAAAATTTGGAACAGCCGAAGATCTGAAATATCGGCCAAAAAATTAAAAATCCTGGTTTAAAAATAAAAATGCAGAAAATACAAGCAAAAGAAAAATAATTTGCCATTTTCAGCCCCAAAAATAACTCTTTTTAGCTTAAGATAAGTTCCAACGATAAAAGTTATATAACGATAAATTTGAAAATAACAGCAAATATAAAAATTTTAAAAAATTCGCACAATAAAATCAATAATTCAAGTTAAGAAATTCTAAAATATGGGACAAAAATAAAAAATTATGAACAAAAATCTCCTACCAAAAAATTCAAATTTTTTAACAAACGAATCGAAATAAAGAAAATTTCGGCCAAAAGACCAAAAATAATCGAAAATACAAAATATAGACCAAAAAAAATCTACAATAGGGCCTAAAACGTTAAAAATGTAGACAAAACATCGAAAATGAGCGTAAAGTTAAAAATTGCAGACAAAAAAAATCGAAAATTTCTACAAACCAATCGAATATTTTGGTCAAAATAAGGAAAAATAAAAAAAAGAATGGAACAAAAAAATCGAAAATACAAAAATTAAAATATGGGCCAAAGGATCAAGAATCCTGATCTAAAAATAAAACACGCAGACAAAAAATCGAAAACTTAGGTAGAAGCAAAATATTTTGCCACTTTCAGCCGCCAAAAATAAATTTCTGACCAGAAATTCGAAAATAATAGCAAAAAATAAAAATCAATAATCCAAGTTAAAAAATCTAAAATGTAGGATAAAAAATAGACTAAAAATCTAAAATATACGATAAAAGTTGAGACCAAAAATCTAAAATTCTGGCCTAAAAATAACAATTGTGGACCAAGGAAAGAAAATTTTAACAGACAAATTTAGGGCAAAAACCGCAATGTTAGTCAAAAAGTCAAAAAAACATCGAAAACTCGGCCCTAAAGACAATAAATGCAGCCTAAACGAAAAATCAAAAATGGGGGCCAAAAAATCGAAAAGTTAAAATAAAGAAGAATTTAGGTCAAAAGATTTAAAAAAAAAAAATAAAAATCTGTAACGTTGGCCAGAAAGTAGAAAATTTAGACAGTGCTTCGAAAACTCGGGCCTAAAGATAACAAATTTCACAAACAAAACTCGAAAATACCGAAAAAAATAAAATAAATATTCATATAAATGAATAATTCGGGTTATAGATATTTTAACCAAAATCAAATCAAAAATTTGAAACTAGAATTAAAAATTCGGCCTGAAAAATCAAAAATTTTAACAATGAAATCGAAAATTTAAGTCAAAATAAAAAAAATATTTAGAGCAAATGATTAAAAATTTAGACCAAATAAGAAATCGAAAATACATTTCAAAAATGTAAAAATTAAAAATTCGGCTCGAAAAATCAAAAATACAAAAAAAAAACGAACATTTTAACAATTAAATCGAAAATTTAAGTCAAAATAAAGAATATTTAGAGCAAATGATCAAAAATTTAGACCAAAAAGACATCCAAAATACATTTCAAAAATGTAAAAATTAAAAATTCGGCTCGAAAAATCAAAAATACCAAAAAAAAAACGAACATTTTAACAATTAAATCGAAAGTTTAAGTCAAAATAAAGAATATTTAGAGCAAATGATCAAAAATTTAGACCAAAAAGACATCGAAAATACATTTCAAAAATGTAAAAATTAAAAATTCGGCTCGAAAAATCAAAAATACCAAAAAAAAAACGAACATTTTAACAATTAAATCGAAAGTTTAAGTCAAAATAAAGAATATTTAGAGCAAATGATCAAAAATTTAGACCAAAAAGACATCGAAAATACATTTCAAAAATGTAAAAATTAAAAATTCGGCTCGAAAAATCAAAAATACCAAAAAAAAAAGAGCGAACATTTTTACAATTAAATCGAAAATTTATGTTAAAATAAAGAAAATTCAGGTCAACATATCGAAAATTTAATCCCAAAAGAATGGAAAATACCGGTCAAAAAAATCTATCTAAAAATTAAAAATTCGGCGGGAAAATCAAAAATACGGGCCAAACAATCGAAAATTTAAACAATCGCAAAAGGTCAAAATAAAGCATATTTAGGCTAAAAGTTTGAATATTTTGACCAAAAATATTGAAAATATAGGTCAAAAAAATTTAAAAGCTAAAAATTCTTCGGGAGAAATAAAAAATTGCGGATCAAATAGTCGTAAATTTAAACAATTAAATCGCAAAAGGTCAACACAAAGGATATTTAGGCTAAAAGTTTAAGTCTTTATTTCAAAATTAGTATACAAAATTGCAATACAAATTAGTGAAATAGTGTCAAAAGATAGTACAGTACAGTGTAATAACCACAGATTAATAATACGGTATATATGTGTATAATATATATAACAAGAATTAACAAATAGAACCGAATATTTTGACCAAAAATATCGAAAATACAGCTCAAAAATTTAAAAATAAAAAATGCGGACCAAATAGTCGTACATTTTAACAGTGAAATCGAAAATTTTGATTAAAATAAAGAATATTTAGGCCAAATTATCAAAAATTTAGACAAAAAAAAATCGAAAATAGAGTGTTAATAATAAAAAATGCAGAATATTCTAGTAAGAAAACGGTTTAAATTAGTCTCAAAAATCGCTCTATTGTCCAAAATAATTTTCATTTTTTTTTTAATTTTCGCTTTAATCGTCCAAAAAAGTGAAATAAATTTGAAAAAAAAATTCAAATATGTTGGGATGACCTTATTGTTTCACCTTTTTTGCCGGCAGTTTCTACAACTTTAAATTTAGGAGATACATTTTAAACAATTCAAATAAAACAATTCACTTGGGTAAAGTGACTCTTAGTAGCGGCTCGTGGAACATGTTGATGGTACTTTTAGAATATGGGGAGGCCCTCGCCTCATTTTTTGAAGAAAGAAAGAAATAATGATTAATCTTCATAGTCCAAGATTATTTTGAGTTGTATAGTAAAGGTTCATCATTTCATCAGCCAAACAAGCTGAAAATATGATTTATGTGTACTTTCGATTTATCGTGCGTTTACATTTTGTCCCAAACATGCACTAAATCTGTAACACCATTCTTCGTCCACGTAAGAATTAATTAAAAGTTCTTGCTGAGCTCAAAACTAGAGGTGGTGCCATGGCTCCTTGGCTCTACATGACGAGCCATAGAAGCATAGATCATACGATTCTGCATCATACCACTAGACAAGATCTTTCTATTGTTGCAGGTTATCAATAGTCTGTAACACTAGTTAACAGGAATAAAATGCAACAGCGGGGAATAAACGCGGGCATGGACGTCGACTCAGAGGGTCAGATATCCCCTCCGCAGTCCAGAGGAAGAGTAAGTGGAATGAATGTTTGGCATGCGATCACCGACACGGCTTTTTACACGTGTGTTTTTCTAGAACAATTCTAAATTAAAAGTGCTAGTGAGAAGCCATGCCATGAGGGAAGAGGCGTCCCCTCCCCGAGAACCAACACCCACTGCCCTAAACTCTCCGTGCATCAAACTGACCCCCTCCTCGGACAGTCTGCCGTCTTCTCCGAACCGACACGTTCTAGTCCTAAGTCCATCCGTAAGTAGAGGTAACTCCCCCATCCACAATTCGCCCACCCTATCGCCAACGTCTACTCTAGTACCTTCCCCCACGCGATACTCTCCCCAGATTCACCCGGCAACCGACAACAACGGCCAAAACGAATTTACCGAACTCGATGGCGGCGGAAGTCCGAAGGTGAACAAATTGAACAGACAGAATCTGGAGAGGTTCAACTGCAGGAACGTGCAACAGCAGAAGGCGACCGCCGACACGATCGTCGAGGAAACTAGTCACGGCCGAAAACCGAAGTGCGAGTGCACCAGTCACAGCTGCTACTACTGCCTACGGAACCAAGAGAGAAATTACAATAATAATTTAAGTAGTAATAATAATAACAATAATGTGAACAGCTCCAACACCCTCACCGTTAGCAGGGCTAGCACGAGGGGCAAGTTGCGGCACCAGAGTTCCTCGCAGGGGAGCTTCGAAGGCAGTTCTTCCAACTCACCTTGCTTAAGTAGAGGTTTGTGCTCTCGGCGCATAACCGTACGAAAATTACTGATTTTTTTTTGTAAATTGTTGCGCAGATAATAGTTCAGAGCAATATACGGACACGACGGGTGTAGATTTAGAGTTGTTCATACCGGAAACGCTGAACAGGAACGCCAAGGACAGGGCGCTGATGTTGCGGATAGAGGAGGAACTAGTCCAACTTGCCAAAGATAAAGCGTAAGTTGGTCGCGCTTGTTGTTGTAACGTCGGGTGTTTGATTCATCGAGTTGGCTTTGGCTTTTTTGTTTCGTGCAAAATAACAACAAATTACGGTTGTTGCATCTGACAGTTATGAAACATGGAGTTATTCTTTATGAAATAACGCTACATCGTCGGTTTAATATCCTTCATCTCCTTCTCCCTCCCCTGAATTACTACAGTTGTATTTACAAGTGTGATAACGCAGGGTAGTCAGGTGGATGACGGAGTAGACATTGACACTTATTTAATACTTATATCACTCAATCTAAGCAAAAGAGTCAAAGTTAACTTGATGAATTTCGCTGGGTGTGTTAAAGAATGTCTGTAAAACCTTGCGAAACTCAGTAATGTCTCATCCAGGAAGACCCACTTCAAATTCCCCCCGATGTCCAGCTATCAGCGCATGCTGGTCCACCGGTGCGCCGCCTACTTCGGCATGGACCACAACATCGAGTCCTCCGGCAAGTGCGTGGTGGTGAACAAGACGAAGAACACGCGGATACCGGACGTCGAGTTCAGGCAGCACGTCAAGGAGGACTTCGTGTTCAGTAGCGGCGGTGGCGGTGGCGGCGGCGGCGGCGGCGGCTGTTCGCCGCCGGAACCGAGACGGTCGATACTCAAGCGCGACTCGAACAGTATCGAAGATTACAATTTTAAGTCGCCCGACCGACAATGTAGCCTGGAGAACAGGAGAAGCAAGAGCTTCGAAGAGAGGGAGGAGGAATACGAAAAGGCAAGACGGCGGATTTTTAACCGAGAGGTCTATATTGTGTTTGCGAAGCGAGCCTTTTGCAAAGTGATTTATGGTCGCGGTTTGTCTGTTTAGATGCACATCTGCCGGACGACCGGTGGCGGCGAGGAGAATCTGAGGTGGACGGACATGCCGTGGTCGAGCACGGAGAGCGAGAATCTGACGCAGTACCGGTTGCACACCTCCGAGACCCACTCGAACGGCCGGGCGATGGGGAAATTGTTGAAGGTAAGTGATTTTTCAAAATAGCTGCACTGGCCTGGTGTACAGTGACGGCTCGCCGAGGTTTGTGTTCGGTTTATTTGGTGATCAAATAGAGGTGGCATTTAAGTCGTTTTATTTCAATTTATTTACAAGCGTACAGGACGGCAAATGTAAGTTGGCCAGACGCGCAGAGAGCAAGCGAAAGCTCTCTCTCTACAGCCGGCCAAGTAATAAGCAAGCACATATTCTTCGCGTACAACTCTATTGGGTGCTCTCCTCCACATAATTGAATGTACCAGGCGCGCGAACTCTTCACGAAATCTATCGAGAGCGCCCTTCGAAGGTTCCGCCCACAATTTTGCCACTGCGCAACGGCAAGTTACGTTTTGCCGTCCTATATTTACATTTAATACAGGGTGAGGGTCGTCCCTCTTGTGAGCGGCGATATTGTCTCCGCACTGAATGTCTTCTGGAGTCGTCTAGGCGAACCCTCCAAGGATTCAGTCAGTGTCGCGGTTGATGCGATGCGATGTAGGTGAGGATATGGTTTAGCTGTCGGTTTCCTTCTGGGCGTCGGAGGCAATGGTGACACTGGGACTGGAGTCGAGTGGTCCTGGTCCGGTCCGAAGAGGGCCCGAGGCGTCGTTCGTTGCTGGTAGTCTGTCGTCTGCCTCGGCGGCGTTGTCGGCGGGTCTGACCGAATCCTCCTCTTGGGTGTCGAGATCGGTGATAAAGCTGCTGGGACTTTTCTTAATCGTCGCACTCGGCGTTTTAGGTTTAGATGAAAGCTCGACGCTTTCCACATTACTGTACTATCTAATGCGAGTGTCCTAGCTGTGGTACCTCCTGACGGTTTGTCGGCGGATAGCTTGCCTCTGCTTTATGAAGGGTCGTCGCGTCTTTGCCCTAGGAATACTCTAGGCGCCTCCTCTCTCGTCGGCGGGTGGTACGTTAGCCCTTGCTGGTGGCGCGCCCATCCCTTGCCGTGGTGGCGCGTCGCACAGTGGGCGAAATACTTAAAAAAACATGGCCAAAAGTCGTAAAAATGACTTTTGGCATTTGTAATTTTGATTTATTATTATCAAAAGATAAGTCTAATGTATTAAATGCCATTGGACCTAAAGCTATACCTCCCCGTAAACGCATCGAACCGTCACTTGAAATTGACGTCATTTTGTGAGTCCCGCGTCAGTTGCATCGAGTGAATCGAATTGATACCGGACAAAATGGATAATGTTTCTGAAGGTATGTACTACGTTTTGTCATACAATATTGTTATATATTAGGGTGGGTCGAAAATTTTAGATTTGAGACGGGCAGTGAAAAAATGATAGTTTTTATGATTCTATGTAAGGGAGCGACCGTGGTTTCGATCATGGGTTCACCCCCAGCTCGCACAAATGCCTCAAAAATGGCCATTTTGGTAGTTTTTTCATATTTCACCCAATAGCTCATACTGTACATGTTATATGTGCGACTTTTATGTCACAAATTACTCATGGGTCTTCAACCTTTAGATAAAGTCCATTGGGACTATATTTTGATGGTAAACCGGTAGAGTTATTGCCCTCTGAAAATATCGATTGTTGGGGGTAAAACTGCGAGATGCCTGTTACAATTATAAATAGGTAATAATTAGATTCTAAACCCCTCCATTTACTAATTTAGACTCTAAACTGCACCGCAAGCGCATGAAGTTGGTTTTCAACCGAAGAAAAACTTTGTTTTTGACATTCATTTTCGATTTTTTACCTCAAATTGGCGAAAAAACACGAGACTCTTATTACAGTGATTAATAGGTGATGATTATATTCTAACCCACTCATTGTATACGTTTAGAATCTAAACTGCACTCCAAGCTTATGTAGTTCACTTTCGACCGAAGGAAAACTTTGTTTTTGCCGTTTACTTGCGACTTTTTAGCTTAAATCGTCGAAAATGTCGAGATGATTATTGCTATATTGCTGTGATAAATTGTCTAAATGTGGATTTAAAAACCACTCTCTGTCCTAATTTAACATCTTAACTTCACCGTTAGCTCATTAAACTGAATTCCGACCGAAGAAAACTTTTGAGCCTATTTTTGACTTTTTGTTTCCTGATGTGCCTATGTCAGGTTTGGTTAACAAAATGTTGAATATAGTGTACTAAACTAATTCTCTACACTCATTGAGCACATTAACTTGATATCAGATTCCTAGGATATGGAATTAATGAAAATGATACATTTGCAGAGGCACACAACTATATAACTGAAAGAAGTGTAATGAAAAGTATGATGCATTATTATTTTTTCATTTATTTTTATATATAATATTACAGTCTATAATCTCGTTTTGTCTCGAACGTTGGCATTTTCTTCTGAGAATCTAAAGTGTTTCTAATATTTGACTCTCGAGCATTTTGCCCGCACACGAGATGCGAAGCGCGAGTGACGAGTTTGATATGCCTTTCAACGGCCTGTGTATGGGAAGGAAATTTTAACATGTCTATCAATTCTGTCTGACCTTCTGGGAATTCTTCTCAATAGGGGAGGTTCAGTTACATTTGACCAATCTATCAATTCCGTGTAATCTGCAGCTTTAAAATTTAATGTTGGGATTTTAAAATCACGGACACCGTTTCCAATTGATTCACGACATTCTAAAATTATGTCCAAGGCTTTGAGTCTAACGTCCAACAGATCGTCAACGATCATACCCAATAGGACGTTTTCCGAATGACCGAAAAATGCATTTCTCTGTATGATCGGATCTATTACTTTCAACACACTTTCTGGCTGACTTCGCGACATCGAGATCACTTTCCACAAATTCTTGGCACCGTCAAAACACCAGGGATTCATTTTAATTGTGAACCAGGCTGGAACATAAACTCTCATTATCAGCTCAACCAAAGTTCGCAAGTTATCAGAGGGGTTTTCAGTCCCAATATACAGTCTGAGTAAACGATTAGCAGTTGTTACCCATCGGGAATGCGAAATAGGACCTGGATTTCTATTTGCCAAGTCTTGCGAACAGGGACCCGCTGCCACTGCCCTACTAATCTCCAAAAGATATTTCTGATCTTTACTCAAATCATCAGCAGTAATGTCTGGTAAGCTACTTCTGATTGGTTCAATGTCGACAACTTTCAATTCTTTACATTTCATTATTGATTTGCTTATGGGTCCTGAAAATGCAACCGGTCCTGTTTTGCGACCATCCAACAATTCGAACAGATGACGAAGTATCAGTTCATTGCCATGTAACTGACAAATGAACCAATGCAAAGGTCTATTAAATTGTTTCTCCAGCCGTTTGATGACTCCGTTTCTGGTTCCCGTATTAACTGGTGTTCCGTCATATTCGACCGCAGCTGCAAATAGTGTAAGCATGTAATTAGAAAAATAATCTTAGCGTTTAAAAGATGATTCAATGTCTTTATCTTGAAGTTAGATATTTTAGTTAATATTAATAAAATAAATTGTAGAAGATATTATCGCCTCAGATTTTGTGTAAAAGTTTATTGATAAGACTTTAACGTGGAAAATACCTAGCGTGGAAGCATCGAGCTGCTTTTCATCAAGAAAATTGCATATGCCGCCTGCGAGTTGATCCGCAGCTCCAGAGGATGGGGTGAAGTGTCCCAAATAGTATTGATTTGGCTCTTCGAGGACTGTTTAAAAGCTAATTGTTACCTATATATATCCCTACACCTTAAGGGTTCAAAAGGGAATTCGATTATATATATATATTGTTACCTATTTATCATTCTAACAAGCATCTCGCAGTTTTACCCCCAAAAATCGATATTTTCAGAGGGCAATAACTCTACCGGTTTACCATCAAAATATGGTCCCAATGGACTTTATCTAAAGGTTGAAGACCCACGATGCACGATTAGATTCTGTTTCCATTCATTAATTTACATTTGCAAAACCCTCGTTTGTCGTCTGTGTTCTAAGGATTGGAGGGTAGGATGGAGCCCACCGAACGCCCTTAGTTTCCACTTAAACTTCACTTAAAAAACACTGTTTGATTAGAGAAACTTCTTAGTCGAATCACTGAAGATTTGAAACTTTCAAAACCGTCAAGAAAGAGGGTTTGTATGTTATGTTAAAGTTGGTACGGAGGGTGGTGGGTGGGCCCTATCCCACCCTCCAGCCCTTAGAACGCACCTCGGAGTTTCTATAAGTATATTCGTTTGTTGATACAACACACAAAATCATTAATGTAGGGTATATTGGTTTTCTATTTTTTTTTTATTCAGTGCAGACAATGAGATTGAGATTTAATAATGATTGGCTTAATATAAATCTATCTTTTTATATAATCCCTCAATCTGGAACGCCAACACCAACCAGTTCTCTAACGCCAACACCGACCAGATCTTGTTCTCTAACACGAAGTAAAATGGGTCGCCCTATGTTGGACTTCAATTTATCTAGTGAAAGATCTAAACGTAGAAAAAACTAAAGAAATGAGAACACAATATACACCAGAAGAATTGGCATATGGGAAGCACATGAGTTTGCGAACTGTCGGTAAATTGGATTGTGCAAAAATGTAACTTCAAGTAGTCGAACAAAAGCTGCGAAGTATCAGGCAGCAATTGAACGAGAGTATGAGCAGGCAAGGCTCTTTCAATTGTGGTACAAGCTAAACTTTCTAAGTCGCAGTATAGTGTGATAAGAGATTCCATGAAAGAAAATAAATGCAAACTATATCCGAGCTATGGAGAAGTGCAAAAAGCTAAAGAGAGATGTGTACCTGAACAATTACCGAAACTTCTGCAGAAGTTCAACTACAAGCCTTATTGGATCATACGTGTGAACGTATTTCAAATGTTCAAAAGGAAGTATTGTCATCTTCTTCAGCACATAACTTACATGAATTAAATCTGATTCTTAAATGGGGATGTGATGGAAGTTCAGGTCAGAGTGAATATAAATAGCAATTCAGCAATGCAGATGACACGGGATTCAAGCATATTTGTAAGTTCGATTGTGCCTTTACAATGAAACTGGATACGATTTTGTTCCCAGACCTGCCTCTCCAAGATTTTGTCGTCCAATTCGGTTGCAATTTATTCACGAATCCACAGAAGTAACTTTAAAGGAAGTGAAATACATTGAAGATCAGATATCATCGCTCCACAGTCTTACAAGACGTTTATAGATGGTAAAGTTTTATTAGTAAATTTTTGCATTTACAATGATCGACGGTAAAGTCTGTAATGCGGTAACACAAAGTAATTCCACGCAGCGTTGTTATTTGTGCAACAGTACTTCTAAAGATTTTAACAACTTGCAAAAGGTGACTACTTTGCCATGCAATCAGGACTATTTTAAGTTTGGGCTTTCAACATTGCATGCTGTTTTGAATGTTTGTTACAACTTTCGTATAAACTCGATATTAAAAAATGGCAGGCACGCGCCCAATCTGATAAACAATCATTCAAGATGGATTAAAAGCAAAACTGGGTATCATTGTTGACCGTCCGAAACCTGGTTGCGGGAGCTCAAATGATGGCAATACTTCTCAACATTTCTTCCAAGATGAATTACAGTCTCATACAGTTACAGGTGTGGATTTAGATATAATTCACAGATTTCATATTGTTCTCCAAGTTATCTCAAGTGGATATGATATCAAAATTGAAGAATTTGAAGCATACTGTTTGGACACTGCAAAAAAATTTGAAACACTATATTCCTGGTATTATATGCCAACAACTGTACACAAACTTTTGATTCATGGATCAAAAATAATACAGTTTGGTCAGTTGTCTGAAGAGGCACGTAACAAAGATTTCAAAAATTATCAAGAAAGTGCTCGCGAGTTAAGACGATGGAGGATGTCTTCCGTTGGCTACTGGTGTCGTCCGATCCGCTTATTACCAGCCAGCATCCAAGCGTGCTCTCTCAGGATGCAATTACACTCCAACAATGTCCCGTGGCAGATTCATCAGGCGATGAAGACCACAGCGTTGACGATTTTTAGTAATGTTTCCGCATGTCTGATATGTTCTTAACTGAGATATGTGATGTAAAACGTCATTTTAAAGCCGCCACTTTGGAATATTTGTAATTAAAATCATACAATTATGATGAAGTAGAAGCCTCCAGCATAAACAACAATTATGATGGAATAATAATTGTTATTTAAAACAATTTCAATTATATTTTTAAAATATTACCACTGTTAATATTATAAATTGCCATTTTGAAGTTTCATCTTCTTTCAGTTATTAAATAAATACAACTTGTTCAATACATTTTGCATACTATTTCAATTTTTTTAAACTAATTTTTACGTTCCCTGATACACTTTGCTTATATGGCGTCTAGACGCCATATTGGAGCATCCATTGTAAATTTTATAAAGCATTTCAATAACTGACCATTAATTAAGTATACGTTCCCATTTTTGTGGATATAGTATGACATTTAGACTTTTGGCCACGTTTTCGAACATTTCGCCCACTGTGCGTCGGCTCGTTCGCTAGTCTCGCGTTTGCTCGTGGTCGCGTATGCGTATATATGGTTGTCTAACGTCGGTCCCCACAGTAGCAAAGGTGGTAATACAGATCTCTGCAACCTATAGCATATTCGGTGGAATGTGGCGGCCGAGGTCGTAAAACGGTCGGTCCGCCCTGAGGATCGACGCACCCTCAAAGAAAAGGTATTGGTGGTTCGTCTAATTGCATCCCATACATTTATTACTGTCCTTCGCTCCGATTGGTATACGCACTTTTACACCAGTACTTCTCAACAAAGATTGGTTTGAGATAAAAAATATTACGTCCACTACTTACCGAACTCCGACCCTCTTTTACGACCACAGCCGTCAGATTCCGGAGAACGGACTATATCTGCTACCTCGGCCGCACCATGAGTCACCCCGCCGCTAATAAATAACCCATTATTTATTTTCAGGTACAATCCGAAGACGCCGGCGAAGAAACCTCGAGGCCGTGCGTCGCGAAGAGCTACAGCTTCGGAGGTTACGGAGGCGTGCTTACGAGGGGCGACAGCATAATGTCGAGCCACAGCGCCGGTCCTCGGCTGTTCACCAAACAGGGTAAAACCGCCAGGTTTAACCTCCCCCCCAAAAAAAAACTTGTTAAAAGACCTTACTTTAGATTCAGCGGCGAGTTCCGTTTCTTGGAGGCTGAGCCCGTCGAGTTCCGGCTACAAGACGCAGTCGCAGCGCTCGGAATCCGTGACGCCGTCCCCGACGTCCACGCCGTACCTATCTGGCGACTCGGCGCGGCAGGACTCCACCAACAGCACGGCCACGAACGCCAGCGATATCCATCCGGACGAGGGCGAGGAGCCGCAGGTGATGTGGGCCGTCACGAATATTAATAACGTTCCGAAGGGGAGCATTATTATTAATCCTCAGGTAAGTAAATAGCCCGTTTTGCATATAAAAAAATAATAAAGAAATTAACAAATTGGGAATAACCTTACTTGTTGCAGAAAGCATTAGATAAATACAATAAAACGAAATGTAGCCTGAATATATGAATATTCAACCTGTTCGTTAATCTGCAAGTAAAAATGAAGTCTTACTAGTAAGACTTAATTTTTTTTACTAGTAAGACTTATTTTTTGCTTGCAGATTAACGAACAGGTTGAATATTCATATATTCAGGCTACATTTCGTTTTATTCTATTTATAAAAAAATTACATGTACCGCACTTTTTTTTTAAATTAAGACGGGACAACCCGTCATGAATCAAGACGGCTCCGTGTACCACCACGATCCGGAGAATCCGATTCCGGAGCTGCAGCAACCGCAGCAGCAGCAGCAGCAGCAGCAGGCGAGTCCGGTGGCGAGTAAACCGCCGCCGTCGCCGGTGAAATCGCCGGTGAAAACGTTGCGGGAGCGGCCGCCGTCGCCGAAGAAGCGCAGCGCCAAGACGTCGCCCGTCAAGAAGACGAACAGTTCGACCAGCCCGAGCCTACCGTACACGCCGCCGCCGCCGCTGCCGCCTCCCAGGAGCTACTCGTTTCCTCTGGGTAACGAAGGCGGAGGTGGAGGAGGAGGAGGGGGAGGTCTGCCGCTGCCGCCGCCGCCGGCACAAACGCAACAGCCCAACCACCAGCAGTATCCGGTTTACGCGCCGTCGTACACTCCCGATAATAGTGTTCCGATATTCCATCAGCCGCAGTGCATCCTCTTCGCCCCGTATAATACTCACATACCGCTTGGATATGATGGCCGAGTGGTGAGTTATTGTTTACTAGTTCATTTTCAATCATCATATTAGCCTTGATAGGTTAAAAAATTGTTTTTCGCATCTTATTAAATAATATAAACGTTGTTAAATCGTTTTTGATTGAGAAAGTTGTCCATTATTCGGCCGAATCATTTTCTCCACAGGTGACGTCCAATCAAATGATAGCAATTTCATTACCCAACAGGTGACGTCCAATTAAATGATAGCGGTTTCATTGCCCAACAATTTAGTTGTTACTATGGTTACGATTCGTTTCTAGTCAGCGAACTGCCACAATTTCCAAATAGAATAATCATTATTCGTTATAATTTAATACAAACAGAAAAATCTATAGTTAATTATTTAATATGATGCGAAAAAGTATGGTATTAAACTCGTGAGCAAGTTGGCCATTGCCACGAGGGTGAAGTTTGCAACACGAGCCGTAAGCGAGTGTTGCAATTCACCCGAGTGGCAATGGCCAACCCTTCCATCTGCTTTGCATTTTATATCATGTACGAAACTGTATGAAATAAAAGCCGAAACGTGTGTCTGCGTGTTAAAGAATAGGGCAGCGTAAACGTAGGTCTAATGCCGCATTCACACGATGCCAATCGAAGAGACAATTGTCGGGGCCAGTTGTCTTGTGCCAGTTGCGTGAATGTCTGACGCCAGTCCAATTGAAAGAAAACTTGTTCACACGGTGAAACTGTTGCCACGAAAAATGGTGGAGTGCTCATCGTCTGTTGTGTAGCAGTTTCGACTGTCTATAAGGCAAACTGGCCCAAAACGAGATATCTATAGCCCTACAACGTTCACACGGCGCCAATTGTCTAGACCAGCGGTTCTGAATCTTTTTTGGTGACGGAACCCTTTTGGAAAGCGAAACACTTGTCGGAACCCTACAATGAAACAATAGTTTTTATAAGTGTATTCTTTATTAATACGCATAATAAAAGTACCATGTAACAGTTACTTATTACTTACTTAGATAACAAGTATAATAATAACAGATATTAAAAAAGAAAAAAAAATCTAACTAATGGGAGGTATGAAACTGTTTATTTTTTATTTTTCATCAATTGGTTGACATCAGGTTTGATAGATGACAGTTAAAGTCTCATATTAGGTTCGGCGTCCAGTCTATTGCGGTATTTGGTTTTCGTGGCTGCATAGGTTGAGAATCCTGTTTCGCACAAATATGTTGTTGGGAACGGGAGAAGAATATTCAGAGCCATTTTGGCAAGCTTTGGATATTCATCACGGATTCTGCTTGAGAGGCGTCGTTTTGAACAGTGACTCTATACTTGTGTCTGATGACATTTCTAAAAGAAATTAATGTATCTCGTTTGACATACTTTCGGGCTTTCGTAAGTTGGGTAAAAAAGGATTAAGAATCCTTGAATTTAGTTTCATTTTTGTATTCTGTTCTTCAGGAAGATACTTCTCAAAAGATGCGCTCATCGAAGTGAGATATTGGACCAATTCTTCAAATACATCATCTTGAAACATTTCTGAGTTGTTATCGCTAACAAACTCACTGAGTGACGTAAAGTTTTCTATTTCTCTCTTTCCAACGCAAATAATCCAAAAATCTAATTTGGTTTTGAAGGCAGTTATTCTGTTGCAGGCCTGGAACACTGTTGTCTGTTTACTTTGCAATGATAAATGTAATTCTTTCAGTTTTTGAAAGATATCCGCCATAAAATATCATAGTTTTATCATACAAACGATCTTTCAAATTAAAAGAAGTATCTGAAAGAAACATTTGTAACTCGGCTCTAAGTTCAAATAGCCTCGTTAAAGTTTTACCCCATTCTGTATGGAGCAGCAGTATATTTGCTGCCATAATCTTCACACAATAATGAGAACAATCCGGATTGTAGTGGTCGTGATTTGATAAAATTAATTATTTTTACCTCTTCATCCATAACTAATTTTAGATTTGACGGCATTTGCTTCATCGCAAGTGCTTGTCTATGCAGGATACAATGGCTGGAACTACAATTAGGCGCTTTTTTTTTTTATTCGTGACACTGTTACGGTTAATATGATTAATGCTGAAATTATGCATAATTACCAGTCATTATGTATAATTACTTCCAATATTGGAGAATTTAATAAAGTTATAGCAATTTATTAAATATGCTGGTCATTTTAAATATTATCCAGGGCTCATTGGTATGTTTGATAACTTTCGTCATTTAGTGCTGTTGTACCAAAACCTAACTCAATCTAACCGAACCTAACCCAACCTAACTGAACCTAACCCAATCTAACCTAACCTAACCTTACCCAATCCAACCTAACCTAACCTAACCTAACCTTACCCAATCCAACCTAACCTAACCCAACCTAACCTAACCTAACCTAACCCAACCGAACCTAACCTAACCTAACCTAATTTACTTTCTCGTACTTTGTAACGGAGAAGGTAAACATGAAAAACAATTCTATCAAAAAGTTATACATATTAATAATAAGTATAATTATTTATACTTCCCAATTTATCATATTGACCGTAACATCTACACGTATTAACAAATAAACTTTGATTTGATTTATATTTTTTTGTCCTAAAATTTCAATTAATCAAAATGCCAGTAAGTATTAGATATTATTCATAATATCCAGTATGTTTGATAAATTAAGCATATTCTCCAATATTATTGGGAATTATACATAGTCGCCAGTAATTATGCATAATTTCTAATTTATCATATTAACCGTAACAACACTACTCCTGCTGTCAAACCCATCATCGCCTCGGCCCCCTCCGTACAATCGTTCCAACTGAGATTATTTTCCTCAAAAAATATATTTATTTTATTAAAAATTTCTTCTCCGGTAGTGTTTGTGGGCAGCGGTGAACACATAAGCATGTCTTCTTCAAAAGAACTTTCATATGGATATCTCACGATAACCAGGAAGACCAGGGACATCGGTCGACTCATCTATTTGCAAGACGAACCGTGTTTTTTGAAGACGTGTAACTAGTTCTTGTTTGACGTAGCTTGCCAGATCATGAATTCGCCGTGAAACAGTATCGTTTGATAGCGGCACAGTAGAAAGATGCTTTGCAGATTTTTCATCGAGCATACATTTTGTTATGGTTTTATTAAATTCTCAGCGATAGTGTGCGCTTCACCTGCTTGTGCAATGCGATAGCTAACTAAATATGATGCCTCCGTGGCCTTTTGATTGACAGTTTGGGTTACATGCATCATAGTTTTTTGACTTTCCAATAACTGTTCTTTTTTACGTACAAAAAATTCTTTAGACTCGGGGTGTACAGTTTCTAAATGTCGGCAGGTCCATGGAACTATTAGGAAGCAGTTTACTACATAACATGCAGAGAGGTGAGCCGTTGGAATCAACAAATCCGAAACTGATTTATGATTAATCATATACTTCCTTTTTTTTCGCCTTTGAAACCGTGAAACTTGAAGTCGTTGCATCATCCTCTGGATCGGTAATTGCTGTATACTCCGCGCATACTGCTTTTGAACATTCGGCTTCGTTAGAAGAGGTTGTTGTAACACGTTTAACGCTTTTAAGATAACGTTCCATTCTTCTTTATTAACCCTTTAACTGCGGCTGTCGTCAATAAGCGACTCTGGTAAACTTTACCGTAACTACGGCTGTCGTCAATAAGCGATTCACATATTTTTTGCCGTTCTTTTATGCCGTGAATCGCTTATTGACGACCACTAGTAACATGATACGTTGGTTCAAATGGAATAAAATTTATCAAATTTTCAGTCTTTGTTTTTTGCGTTCAGGCAGCCAGTTTCTTGAAAAATTTTTAGTAGCTAAAGGGTTAATAATGTTACATGTCATGTTTAGTCCAAAGAAGATATGTACAAACGTGATGTCGCTTTTATAGTCCTAGCCTCGATTTCGAACATTCTAAAAAATACTCGAGTCAGCGCGGAACATACTTGCGGAACCCTAGGGTTCCGCGGAACACAGTTAGAGTATGGCTGGTCTAGACAATTGTCTTGATAGTAGTGGGGGGGGTGACTGCCCCAGCCAATTGTCCTCTGTCTACTCCTGGAGAGAATCGAATTTCAGGACAACTGGCAGGGCCGTTGGCACGCCAATTGGCCAGAGGTGTAGCCAATAAATTTATGAGAGTAAATTGTCCTCTGACAATTGTCTCCCCGATTGGCATCGTGTAAACCCGGCATAAGCTCCCGCATGACTCTTGCATCGCATTGGCACGCTTCATACAAACACACAAAACACTCGAGCGCTACGTCTAATAACATAACCGTAAAAAGTTTGTTTATATTGCGCTGTAGATTTCATTTCGATCGAGTTAATACTTGAATATCCCGCCAATGAAAATCAGCACGGCACCAAATTTTCTTACGGACATACGTTTACTTAAATCTTGATTCATGCGATTTTAAGTGATGAGTCACGGGCAGCTCTCAGCGGCCCGACTATATTTGGATTAATTATTCAAGAAATTCAAATTGGGGACACTTACTGCTACTATTCTTCATGTTATTCGACTAAAGGAACTTTCAAACCGTTTGCTCGTAAGAATTTTCGAGTTATTGTAATAAATGTAGGTTATTAAAATGTTTGAAAATCGCGACATTCTTTTTAATTTTTTGTTTGATTGTTTGGAAATAATCTGTTCATTCATGGCATTCGCGATTATGCGTTAAATAATCGTATTAACTGCAAAACTGCATTTTTATCTGCAGGAAACTCAAATGCCTGAAATGCCCAGCTACTACAACATGCCCGACCCGATCTCAAACGCCGCCCCCGCACAACCGTTAACATATCAGACCGTACCGACGCAAGTGTGGAACCAGCCGATGGCGGCGTACTATCAGAACTCCCAGCCCGCCAGCGCCACGCAGAGATACGCCGTGCCTATGCCGCCCCACCACCAAGGTTACCTAACATCCTACCCCGCAAACTACCTGCCACCACAAAACGTGCCGCCCGCGCCACCACAAAACCCCCCCGACATGCTCTCCATGTACCACCAACAGCAGTCGCTCATGTATCCGAACCCGCCACCGCCGCCACTACCGCCCCACTCCCAAACCATCTACCCGAATCCCAACATCGTTTTCACCCAGCAGAGCCCGCCCCAGTACGCGAACCCCCTGTACCAGCACCACCATCCCCAGCAGCAGCAGCAGCAGCAGAACATATCCTACCCGGTGAACACGCCGACGCCGAACAGCTGCACGAGCTCGCTGTCGAACACGCCGTACCACGGGCAGGTCTACGACCCGAACCTCGGGCAGGTCGTGCACAACATCTCGCAGATGACAATCTCCTCCGCGCCGCCGAAGATCCAGGACGGTAGAATCGCGACGCCGAAGGTGGGGAAGGCCAATAATTCTAAGGGGGTGTGTTCTAGTCAGAGTAGCACGGAGGCGAGCTCGCCGGCGATGACGGTCGTCGCGGGCTACTGCCACACCAATCAGGGAATGTTCAGGCAGGCGCCGGACACCCCGCCGGCGTCGAACACGCCGTCCGGTTTCGTCGGGAATTTCGTCTCGCCCATGTTCTTCAGGCAGGTGAGTTCGTTTTCTTTAAATTATTTTTTTATGGCTTTTCATGTGTGTGTTGCAAATATTATAAAGTGATGGTGGGCTGTGAAATAGTAACAACCGAAGACAATTTGAGGTTAAGAACACTTTCCATCGAATCTTAAAAGACACAAGAAACTTTGGCAGAGGAGGAAAGAAAAGAGTGGCCGAATACTCAATGCAAGGCAAATCTCTCGTACGCGCACGGTGTTTCCCGAAGAGAAAAAAGAGGTACAATTTACAGACAAATACAGTCAGTAAGATAATTTTTGAAGTGCCGGACGTATATGCAATTGATATCCAGTTAATACGGTGTACTTAGAAAATTTTGCAATAGTGTATCATCAAAACGTAAATAGGCGTGCATCCTCCACCAAGAGATTTGCCGGGCTGTACTTCTTCTAAGGTGTTAGCCACTGAATTTTATTTGCTGAGACGGCCATACCTGAGAGAGAGAAACATGGCAGTCATGTCCGAAAATATTTTGTTTTAATTCAACTGAACTAATCTAGTCTTCTATGACGTGAATTGCCAAATTAAAAATAAACTGACAATTCGAGACAGTTAGTGTTATTCATGAACATGGTGGGTTTTTTTCGTAGATGTTAATAGCCTACAGGCTAAATGTCCTAATTTTTAAGATTCCACACTTCACGCTCTACACTCCCACGCTCCACACTGCACGCCTCACTCCCAGGCTCCACACTTTACGTTCCACACTTCACACTATGCTCCACACTTCATGTTCCATAATCCACGCTTCACACTTCACTCCACAATCCACAATCCAAGTTCCACACTCCACGCTCCGCACTCCACACTCCATGCTTCAAATTTATCTCTCACAGCCAACTCTGAATCAAAATCTTGTGGCTCACACTTTATAAAACTAATTAGTGCATTCCTTGGAGTTGTTAGGAGTCATGTTAACATCTCTCTCTCCTCACCTCCTTTGCAAAAGTTCCACACTCTACGTTCCACACTTCACACTACGCTCCACACTTCACGTTCCACGCTCCACACTTCACTTCACGATCCACAATCCAAGCTCTACACTCTATGTTCCACGCTCCGCACTCCCCACTCCACGCTTCTAATTTATCTCTCACAGCCAACTCTGAATCAAAATCTTGTGGCTCACACATTATAAAATTAATTAGCGCATTCCTTAGAGTTGTTAGGAGTCATGTTAACATCTCTCTCTCACTCTCTTCACCTCCTCTGCAAAAGTTTGCGAATTGTCACTACCAAGACCTCAAAATAAAACCCGTCTTTTATTTTTATAAAATTTACATCGACTACTATCACTACAATATTTTATCAACTGTTTATTTTCACTTCATGCATAAAGTGCTGTATTTATTGAAGTTCTTCATGGTAAACGTGAATAAACCACTAAAAAAAGTGAGAGAGAAAAACATTTTATTTTATTTTATCTTATGTAGTTTTTTTTTTTAAATTTAGATTTAGTATACTGACGCTCACATCCGCCGCAAATATTATAATTCTGTATTGTTTGTAAATGGTGGCTTACGTGACTAAATAAGTGATATGATATGATTCCGTCCAAAATTTTACATTACAAAAGCGGATGAATTCAAGCGCCAAATATTAGAATTTAAAATTTAAACAGTAATACGTATTACGAGCGCTCGTGAGAAGGTTACAACCATTTTTGAAAAATGGCTGTCGCCTGTATGTGACATAACCTAAAATTAATTTATTTTTACTTTATGTGGTAAGTAAAACACGTGTGTTGAGAATTTTCACAAATTTTTAATGTCGAAACACTGCGACATATGTTTCGCCACACATCATCCACCTGATGAAGCCACTGTGTGGCGAAACATATGTCCTAGTGTTTCGACATTAAAAATTGGTGAAAATTCTCAACACGCGTGTTTTACTTACTTTTATTATGGAATTTCACCAAGTAACAGCCTCATCAATCCAATATTTATTTTTATTTATTTATTTATCTAAAATATATACCGGAAATTACATGCAATGCATATACAGGGTGAATTTTTTTTTTCCAAGTTTAGTACGGGGATCTCGGAAACTATAAGAGATAAATGGGCAAAAATTTGCAGTATTACCAGTCGAATAAAATGACACTTGTAAAATTTTCAAAAAAGTAGTCTAAAACTAGATATTTTAAACAAATGTAAAAAGTGCGATTTTTTTTAATCGATTTCAATCGATCGCTATAAGAGATAGAAAAAAACTGTAAAGGGCAAAGTTTTAGATAATTTTAGACTAAATAATAAAAATTTTCTAACAATTTCAATTTCTGAGGTATAACACAAACTTACATTTTTTTTTAAGGAAACCATAGTTGGCTATGGCTTCATCGGAAAGACATTTTATTTCTCTTTAATCCGATATAGCACTTGCCATACATATTTATAAAAATAACTGAGTAATTATAAATTTTTAATTGCATTAAAAAAAAAATAGTTAGCCATGAAACAATTATATTGCGATTGTTTGCAACAGTTCATTTCATAGTTGGTTTTTTTTTTCAATTAGTTTGGCATTGAAATTAATGAAAAATATTAGATATGGATTTTTGAAAAAAATTTGTTTTCATTTTTTGAGCACTTGAACAAAAACATCGCAGAAAAAAATATAAAACGTGAAGACAAAATTCCATAATAATTATGTTCAATGGCCGAAGTATCGCTTATTCAAAATCAGTTTGGTTTTTGAAAATTCAACAATTTTCAATAGAGATATGGATTTTTGAAAAATTTTGTTTTGATTTTTTGAGCACTTGAACAAAAACGTCGCAGAAAAAAAATAAAACGTGCACACAAAATTCCATAAAAAATTATCCTCAATGGCCGAAGTTTCGCTAATTCAAAATCAGTTTGGTTTTTGAAAATTCAACAAGTTTCAATAGAGATATGGATTTTTGAAAAATTTTGTTTTGATTTTTTTGTGCACCTGGATAAAAACATCGCAAAAAAATATAAAACGCGAAGACAAAATTCCATAAAAATTATCCTCAATGGCCGAAGTATCGCTTATTCAAAATCAGTTTGGTTTTTGAAAATTCAACAATTTTCAATAGAGATATGGATTTTTGAAAAATTTTGTTTTGATTTTTTGAGCACTTGAACAAAAACGTCGCAAAAAAATATAAAACGTGCAGACAAAATTCCATAAAAAATTGTCCTCAATGGCCGAAGTATCGCTTATTCAAAATCAGTTTGGTTTTTGAAAATTCAACAATTTTCAATAGAGATATGGATTTTTGAAAAATTTTGTTTTGATTTTTTGAGCACTTGAACAAAAACGTCGCAAAAAAATATAAAACGTGCAGACAAAATTCCATAAAAAATTGTCCTCAATGGCCGAAGTATCGCTTATTCAAAATCAGTTTGGTTTTTGAAAATTCAACAATTTTCAATAGAGATATGGATTTTTGAAAAATTTTGTTTTGATTTTATGAGCACTTGAACAAAAACATCGCAAAAAAAATATAAAACGTAAAGACAAAATTCTAAAAAAAATTATCCTCAATGGCCAAAGTATCGCTTATTCAAAATCAGTTTGGTTTTTGAAAATTCGACAATTTTCAATAGAGATATGGATTTTTGAAAAAATTTGTTTTGATTTTTTGAGCACTTGAACAAAAATATAAAACGTGCAGACAAAATTCCATAAAAAATTGTCTTCAATGGCCGAAGTATCGTTTATTAAAAATCTATTTGGTTTTTGAAAATTCGACAATTTTCAATTGAGATATGGATTTTTGAAAAATTTTGTTTTGATTTTTTGAGCACTTGAACAAAAACATCGCAAAAAAAATATAAAACGTAAAGACAAAATTCTATAAAAAATTATCCTCAATGGCCGAAGTATCGCTTATTCAAAATTAATTTGGTTTTTGAAAATTCAACAATTTTCAATGGAGATATGGATTTTTGAAAAATTTTGTTTTGATTTTTTGTGCACCTGGATAAAAACATCGCAGAAAAAATATAAAACGTGAAGACAAAATTCCATAAAAATTGTCCTCAATGGCCGAAGTATCGCTTATTGAAAATTAGTTAGGTTTTTGAAAATTCAACAATTTTTTATAGAGATATGCATTTTTGAAAAATTTTGTTTTGATTTTTTGTGCGCCTGGATAAAAACATCGCAAAAAAATACAAAACGTGCAGACAAAATTCCATAAAAATTATCTTCAATAGCCGAAGTATCGCTTATTCAAAATCAGTTTGGTTTTTGAAAATTCAACAATTTTCAATAGAGATATGGATTTTTGAAAAATTTTGTTTCGATTTTTTGTGCACCTGGATAAAAACATCGCAGAAAAAATATAAAACGTGAAGACAAAATTCCATAAAAAATTGTCCTCAGTGGCCGAAGTATCGCTTATTCAAAATCAGTTTGGTTTTTGACAATTCAACAATTTTCAATAGAGATATGGATTTTTGAAAAATTTTGTTTTGATTTTTTAAGCACTTGAACTTCATCGCAAAAATAATATAAAACGTGAAGACAAAATTCCATAAAAATTATCTTCAATGGCCGAAGTATCGCTTATTCGAAATCAGTTTGGTTTTTGAAAATTCAACAATTTTCAACAGATATATGGATTTTTGAAAAATTTTGTTTTGATTTTTTGAGCACTTGAACAAAAACATCGCAGAAAAAAATATAAAACGTGAAGACAAAATTCCATAAAAATTATCCTCAATGGCCGAAGTATCGCTTATTCAAAATTAGTTTGGTTTTTGAAAATTCAACAATTTTCAATGGAGATATGGATTTTTGAAAAATTTTGTTTTGATTTTTTAAGCACCTGAATAAAAACATCGCAGAAAAAATATAAAACGTGAAGACAAAATTCCATAAAAATTATCTTCAATGGCCGAAGTATCGCTTATTCGAAATCAGTTTGGTTTTTGAAAATTCAACAATTTTCAACAGATATATGGATTTTTGAAAAATTTTGTTTTGATTTTTTGAGCACTTGAACAAAAACATCGCAGAAAAAAATATAAAACGTGAAGACAAAATTCCATAAAAATTATCCTCAATGGCCGAAGTATCGCTTATTCAAAATTAGTTTGGTTTTTGAAAATTCAACAATTTTCAACAGATATATGGATTTTTGAAAAATTTTGTTTTGATTTTTTGAGCACTTGAACAAAAACGTCGCAGAAAAAATATAAAACGTGCAGACAAAATTCCATAAAAGTTATCTTCAGTGGCCGAAGTATCGCTTATTTAAAATCAGTTTGGTTTTTGAAAATTCAACAAGTTTCAATAGAGATATGGATTTTTGAAAAATTTTGTTTTGATTTTTTTAGCACTTGAACAAAAACATCGCAAAAAAAATATAAAACGTGAAGACAAAATTCCATAATAAATTATCCTCAATGGCTGAAGTATCTGTTATTCAAAATCAATTTGGTTTTTGAAAGTTTAATAATTTTCAATGGAGATGTGGATTTTTGAAAAATTTTGTTTTAATTTTTTGTGCACCTGGATAAAAACATCGCAGAAAAAATATAAAACGCGAAGACAAAATTCCATAAAAATTATCCTCAATTGCCAAAGTATCGGTTATTCAAAATTAATTTGGTTTTTGAAAGTTTAACAGTTTTCAATGGAGCTGTGGATTTTTGAAAATTTTTGTTTTACTACACTACTTTGCCCATGTATCTCTTGTTTTTTCCGAGATCCTTATACTACACCCTGTATATACAAAATAATACAGCATTTTCTGTTAACGAAGCATTCGCTTACTATTTGTCATCATCCTTTTTATCATTTATTATTATTATTATTATTAGATGAACAATGTGAGAGCAAGTCCACCAGTCACAAGTAGAGGTAGTCGATCACCCACACCCGCTAATGAAACGCACATAGACCGTCAGCGATATTCGTTGCCACCAATAGTTTATCAAGGAATGCCTTATTCAATTCAATGTAAGTCCCCTAGAAAATAAACAATAAAAAAAGCAAAAAGAGAGAAAAGAAAACCCGCCCGAAACTCGCGTTCAATTCACACTAGATTGAACATTTTTTTTCCATTTTAGCCGACACTAGAATAGTACCCGGTAGGGGACAACCAGCCGCTTATAGACAAACACCCGTTAGACAACAGAACGTTAACCAAGCCGATAATAAGAACTTTAAAAATAGAAGGTCAAGGTAATCATTTTAATTCGTAATGCACGGGTGCACGATTTTTAGTGGAAGAGAAAAAATTAATAACAACCTTTTTTTTTTAAACAGAGTTGGCTGTGTCGGGTTGACATTTTGTCGATGTGCAAAATGACAAAATGTAAAACAAAACAAAAAATAATAATAATTTTTGGTGTCTGGTACTATTGCTAAGTGAAGCTCGCTCCAAATTTACGTCCCCTGCCCCCCCCGAGGATTTTCAGGCGGCTTAAAACAACATAAAATCACCGCCAACTTTGTTAAATATTCGGTGAATATTTTCAAGCGGCTTAAAATTTAAAATCACCGCCAACTTTGTTAAATTCAGTGAACATATTTCTAGAGGAAATAATTTTCAAACAGCCTAACATTTAAAATCACCGCCAGCTCTGTTTAAAAAAAAGGTTCCCCCGAAAGGATAACTTGGTGATGATGTTTTTTTTTTTTGCATTTCCAGAGGAAATAAAACTACGAGTCTACCACCGAACGGAAAGCAACATCAGCAAAATTAGAGTCTGTGTTCGAGAGAGTACATTTACGTTTTACATAAGAACAACGATTAGTGCTACCCGCCGCTACGTTATTTCCGTTGTTTAGTTTTTCGCGCGTTAAAGAGAGAGAGAGAGCAAAAAAAAGGTAAGAGGTTCCTGTGAAGCGTTAAACATTGTTATTTGGGCTGTTAATCGTAGGCGAATTGATTTTGTCAGTCATTCCTCGTGGTTAAGTTCGATATTTATTTATAGAAGGCCGTTGTGTATATCGAATGCTCAAACTGAAACTGTTTTTTTGTTTATTTATTTAATAATTCTATCAGCACAAGTTATATTTTTGTACAAAAAAAAAATTATATATAAATCTATACGAGAAAAAAAAACAGAACAGATAAAATATATATTTATTATTGTAACGATACTTGTTGAATTTTAAAAGATGTTTTCGCTTGTTCAGAAGTAACTAGATGCAGAATTACGATACGATCTTACCTTTGTATTTAGGAATAAATAAGGATAGAACTTTCCTTTCTTCATTTTTTTTTTTTCGATTTTCAAATTATTTTCAAAAGACCTAACCTATGATAATGATGAATGCCTTATTTCTTTCTAAAAAAAAAAAAAATTGAATCTTGATCGTCGGACCTTAAAAAAAAGCTTTGAAAGTTAAAAAAAGACAATCCATTTTCATTGTCGGTGTGAACATTTCTAGAAAATACTAAATGTAGGGTCCACTTTTTCTAATTAAAAAAAAAATGCATCGGATTGATGTTACCGTTTTACACTCGTTTAAATGTGCTCTACATATAGTACGTATTAATAATTCCCTTATCTATCGAAAATGAATCGATAAGAAATGTATTGATCCATACTGTATATTTTATGTCTGTACCAATCAATTTTTTTTGGTAAATTAACTGAGTTTTGATGTTTTTTGAATTCTAACGTTGTTGAATGTTGTTAAAAATTTCTAATTTAAAGCAATAACAAAAAAAAAAAAACAAAAAAAACTTTCGACGACGATTCTCTTGAATTAGCAATATGACGGATAATTTTCGGTTGTGTTACTTATTACGAAAAAAAAAAAAATAAGAGTCCATCCAGTCTTAAACAAAAAAAACCAAATAGGGTGATTGCGAGGGAATAAAACGTTTTTTGAAAGTATTTACGTCAATTAAAAATTGATTGCTATAACAACACACACACACACACACGTGTAAAACTGGTTTTATATTACAAACAATGTGTATGTACTTAATAATATTGTATGTCGGAAATATGGAATTTTATATGCATTTACTAGACGGGAGTGGGGAGGGGGGTGAGAGCGTGCGAATTATGTCTCCGGAGAGAAAAAAAAAAGGGCGGTGCGAAAGTCTTACACAATACGTTTTTGTGCCATTTCCTTGATTTTTTTTTGTTTTTCTGTAGAAAATGTTGACTTATTCAGATGATATTCGTATTTTCCGAGTAGTATTAATGTTGTAGTTCGAAGAATACTGTCATACTCTGTTGTTATTATTACATTTCTTTCTGACGATTCGTAACTTTATAATTTATGCGTTTAATTTATTATCATTTTCCGTTCTAATGTGCCTCAAGACACCTATATAAATGAAGTTATTTAATAAAAATCAAAGAGAATCGTTTTTTTTTTAATCTCCAAATCTTTGCAACACCATCCGATCCCGTTCCGTTTGCCATTCCAAAGCAGATTACTTGTTTTCCCAATTGTTTTCTCAATTGTTTTCTTCACAGGCGGCCTGTAAAATGTTGAAACCTTGAAAATTAATCCGTGGCTGGTAAGTGGAGAAGTTTCCAAAGATTAAACAGGAGAGCGAGAGGTTTTAAAATGCGTCGGGTGAAACAATCGTAAGGCGGGTTACTATTTTAATTCAAATAAAACGAACAAATTTGTTGGTATCACTTCCTTACTTATATAATATAATATAACTTTAATAAAGTTAGTCGTTTTATTTGTATTAATCAAAATGTATCGCAATTACTTATTTTTCTATTTTATTGACATATTGTAGCATATTCATCCACTAGATGGCGCCACACAGAAGTATAATCAATTTATAGGAAATGCAGGCCTTGATATATCGCACAAGCGTTTAAAATGTCTTGATTTTCACTTTGTTATTTATTGAATAGATGGCGCCGCACACGAATATAATCTGTTTATGGGAAATGCGTGCCTTAATATGTCCCACGAACGTCTAAAATGATTCAGTTGCTTGTTGAATCATCGTTGTTGGGTGATCGTCCACTAGATGGCGCCACACATTAATATAATCATTTTATAGGAAATGTGTGCCTTAATATATCGCACAAACGTTTAAAATGTCTTGATTTTTATTTAATTAATTGGTGAATCATCATTACTGGCTAATAATCGTCCGCTAGATGGCGCCACAAATTTATATAATAATTTTATAGGAAACGCGTGCCTTAATATATCGCAGAAACGTTTAAAATGTCTTGATTTTTATTTAATTATTCGTTGAATCATCATTACTGGCTAATGATCGTCCACTAGATGGCGCCACATATTACTATAATCATTTTATAGGAAATGCGTGCCTTTATATATCGCACAAACGTTTAAAATGTCTTTATTTTTATTTAATTATTTGTTGAATCATCATTACTGGTTAATGATCGTCCACTAGATGGCGCCACATATTACTATAATCATTTTATAGGAAATGCGTGCCTTAATATATCGCAGAAACGTTTAAAATGTCTTGATTTTTATTTAATTATTTGCTGAATCATCATTACTGGGTAATAATCGTCCACTAGATGGCGCCACATATTAATATAATCATTTTATAGGAAATGCGTGCCTTAAAATATCGCACAAACGTTTAAAATGTCTTGATTTTTATTTAATTACTTGCTGAATCTTCATTACTGGGTAATAATCGTCCACAAGGTGGCACCACACACTATTATAATCATTTTACAGGAAATGTGTGGCTTGATAAATCGCACAAACGTTTAAAATGTCTTGATTTTGATTTAATTCATTGAATCATCATTATTTGGTAATAATCGTCCACTAGATGGCGCCACACAAGAATATAATCACTTTATAGGAACTACCTGCCTTTATATATCGCACAAATGTCTACAATTATTTAGTTTGTTGAATCATTATTACCGGGTGATCGTTAAAGGATGACTTAAGGCAAAGATTAGTAGACTAACATCTCGTTCAGACGCAGCATTCCTCGATTATACCATAGAACTTTATCTATATCTTTTTGTGTCTTGTGAAGTACCTTAAGTTGGTTTATAATATCCAATTTTTTATTAATTGTTCTTGTGTTTTGTTTAGAGTTTTCATAATTTTTTATATTTCTTAATTGCTAGTGTGTTTGAAACGTTCAATTGTTAATTAGTATTTATTGTGTTATACGTTTTCCTTTGTTTGATTTTTTTTTATTGTTAAATAATATATTTTTTCAGAATACAAAAGACGAAAAAAAAAAAAAAAAATCAAATTTCCTCGGAAAATTTTTACTTAAAACTCTCTTGTGTTATACGTTTTCTTTTGGAATTTTCTCACTTAAGAATCGTGCAAGTAATAACCTAACGTTTAATTTTTTTCCTTCTGAATATTCTGTAAACAAGAAAGCAATTGTTTACATGTTTTTTTACACTTCATTAGTTAATGGCACCAATAAATATATTATTATTATTATATTATTATGATGTGAATCTGTGCTTTGTTTAAAAACTAGGAGTGAAGCAATGTGACAAAAATTTCAAACATTTCTAATTAATCGTTAATTAACGGAAACAATCGAATTCGAGTCGCGATTGTTTTTCACTGTTTTTTTGCTCCAAGTTCGAAACCGTTGAAGACATTTCAAAAAATTTCTCACCATTTTACTCTACTTTTCAAGTTCTTTCAATTGCAGTGAAAAAAGCGATTTCGAGTCGCAATTGTTTTTCAGTTTTTTTTGCTGTAAGTTCCGAACGATTGATAAAATTTGAAAAATTCGTTCACCATCTTACTCTGCACTTTAAACTCTTTTGATTGCAGCGAAAAAGAGAAATTCGAGTGGCAATTGTTTTTCAGTTTTTTGCTGTAAGTTCCGAACCGTTGATGAAATTTGAAAAATTCGTTCACCATCTTACTCTGCACTCTAAACTCTTTTGATTGTAACGAAAAAGAGAAATTCGAGTCGCGATTGTTTTTCAATTTTTTGCTGTAAGTTCCGAACCATTGATGAAATTTGAAAAATTCGTTCACCACCTTATTCTACACTTTAAGCTCTTTTGATTGCAGCGAAAAAGAGAAATTCGAGTGGCAATTGTTTTTCAGTTTTTTTGCTGTAAGTTCCGAACCGTTGATGAAATTTGAAAAATTCGTTCACCATCTTACTCCACACTTTAAACTCTTTTGATTGCAACGAAAAAGAGGAATTCGAGCGGCAATTGTTTTTCAGTTTTTTTGCTGTAAGTTCCGAACCATTGATGAAATTTGAAAAATTCGTTCACCATCTTACTCCACACTTTAAACTCTTTTGATTGCATCGAAAAAGAGAAATTTGATTCTCAATTTTTTTTTGTGTTATGCTGTTTATTAGCCATTATACTTAATAATTTTATTGAATACATTCTTGGGCTTCCACAGAATTAGCTTTGGAATATTATAGACAAAATATCTGTGAAATAATTACACGTGTATTGAGAGGAGTGGATATTGTTTATGTTTAAGCAAAGTCTAGCTTTGTTGGTTTAATATACATTTACGGCCGTTTATAAATATTTAATAAAATTTTAGCAATTCTCGGGCAGAAATATTGGGTCAGGCGGGCGGCGTGCGGCCGGACGATGAATAATTTATCAGCGGTTGAACTCCCCGCAGGAAGCCGCGCGGTTCGGCGGACGTCCGCTAGATGGACGTCGGAGGCGGCCGCGGCTGCGGCGGCGGCGGCGTCGCGACGCCGCCGGAGCGCGTCGTCGTCACCCGGCTGTTACTATGGCTACACAGCTTCGGCTTCGGTTAGTCCGGCTCTTTCAGCGTTTCAGTGCAGCCCTCGGCACGGTCTTCACCGTGACGCGTCCCGAAAACGCGCACGCACGCACACACGCACCCACTCACTCACGCACCGACCGGCGGCGGGATATTTTTAAGTTAATGTTTACATTTTGCGCATCGCATATGGACAACGGCATTATGAAGTAAGTGGTACATTTTTTCAGAATACAAAAGACGTAACCAAAAAATAAAAAAAACAAATCAAATTTCCGCGGAAAATTTTTGAAAAAATTTAATAACACGCTCCAACATTACACTTCGGTAATTGCGTTGGTATCATGTAACAATTAACAGCAACTGGAAGCCTGAAGTACACTTGAAAGCGCGTTACACAATCGATGTTTACAGCTTTTACGAGTGCCGCAATTATTTTGTGTCACTGTGCGTTGATGGTGTTTGTTGTTCATGTAAGTACACCGTTTGGAATTAATTGCGTTTTTGGAAACCGAGCGTAAAATAGTACTATAACTTTAGATTAAAAAATTTGGTGTTTTTTACATAACAGAAAACACAATTTTGAACATCGATAGCGGTTAAATATAAAGCCGAAGTTGCGTTTTTTTTTTCACAAGCGTCAAAAAAATAGAAAAACAATTGCCACAAACTTGAATCTTTTAAAATGTACTCTGAATACCTTCCAGTTTACGATTTGCTAAAAATTCAAAAGAATTCATCGGTGGAATTCGTTAGCAACAGATTATTAAAATTTTCGCACAAATAAATATAAACACCGATTGACTAAAAAAAATAAACTTTTCATTCACTTTCTGGGAATGAAGGTTAAACAAGTAGTATGTGTGAAGACGCGGGTTGCTGAAACACTAATCGCTCAACGTGTTATTTTTATATCTGTAACGCAATAAAATTAATATTTAATTAAAAAAAAAAAATGGTATCGCATTTTTCCATCCGCAACAATCGCCGTTTTAAAATGCGCCATCAATTGCGCGCCCACAGATTGTCCCTTTGTTTCGCTACACAAACACATTTAATTTGAAATAATTGCCGGCAAAAAGTAATTACGGATTTAATTGAAATCCGCTCCGTCGTCGAAACGCTACAAACAGTAAATATTGCTTAGCCTCATCCCCGTTTCGTCGCGAAATGCGAAGACAAATATTTACGATTTCGTTAACGGGGGGGTAATTCATGGATATCCTGTTTGTTTGAATGTTTCTAAACGTCCGAGAGGAGGATATTTGCATAGGTTGTCGGTTCTGCACACAAACTGTCGCTGAATGTTTACGAAGTCGTTGTTGTTGACTGATGTTAATGTTAATTAATTACGATTCAAAAAACTAATAAATCCTGCAGAAACTGTAACAACGCAGCATTTGCAATTTAATTTCTGCGGTCGCACATTCTCCCACTCGACTAAAACAATTGAAAAACAATTGCGATCGCTTCGAAACTTTCCAGATTTACTTAAAACACGCCAGGCTCTAAGATTCCATAAAAATCCGGCAACACTCCTCCTCTAGATTTTGAAATAATTCACGTTGAACCGAGCAGAGTGAATTCCCGCAGTTGCACGTTCTCCCACTCGACTAAAACAATTGAAAAACAATTGCGATCGCTGCGAAACTTTCCAGATTTACTTAAAACATGTCGGGCTCTAAGATTCCATAAAAATCCGGCAACACCCCTCCTCTAGATTTTGAAATAATTCACGTTGAACCGAGCAGAGTGAATTCCCGCAGTTGCACGTTCTCCCACTCGACTAAAACAATTGAAAAACAATTGCGATCGCTTCGAAACTTTCCAGATTTACTTAAAACATGTCGGGCTCTAAGATTCCATAAAAATCCGGCAACACCCTTCCTCTAGATTTTGAAATAATTCACGTTGAACCGAGCAGAGTGAATTCCCGCAGTTGCACGTTCTCCCACTCGACTAAAACAATTGAAAAACAATTGCGATCGCTACGAAACTTTCCAGATTTACTTAAAACATGTTGGGCTCTAAGATTCCATAAAAATCCGGCAACACCCCTTCTCTAGATTTTGAAATAATTCACGTTGAACCGCGCAGAGTGAATTCCCGCAATTGCGCGTTCTCCCACTCGACTAAAACAATTGAAAAACAATTGCGATCGCTTCGAAACTTTCCAGATTTACTTAAAACATGTCGGGCTCTAAGATTCCATAAAAATCCGGCAACACCCTTCCTCTAGATTTTGAAATAATTCACGTTGAACCGAGCAGAGTGAATTCCCGCAATTGCGCGTTCTCCCACTCGACTAAAACAATTGAAAAACAATTGCGATCGCTTCGAAACTTTCCAGATTTACTTAAAACATGTCGGGCTCTAAGATTCCATAAAAATCCGGCAACACCCTTCCTCTAGATTTTGAAATAATTCACGTTGAACCGAGCAGAGTGAATTCCCGCAATTGCGCGTTCTCCCACTCGACTAAAACAATTGAAAAACAATTGCGATCGCTTCGAAACTTTCCAGATTTACTTAAAACATGTCGGGCTCTAAGATTCCATAAAAATCCGGCAACACCCTTCCTCTAGATTTTGAAATAATTCACGTTGAACCGAGCAGAGTGAATTCCCGCAGTTGCGCGTTCTCCCACTCGACTAAAACAATTGAAAAACAATTGCGATCGCTTCGAAACTTTCCAGATTTGCTTAAAACATGTTGGGCTCTAAGATTCCATAAAAATCCGGCAACACCCTTCCTCTAGATTTTGAAATAATTCACGTTGAACCGAGCAGAGTGAATTCCCGCAGTTGCGCGTTCTCCCACTCGACTAAAACAATTGAAAAACAATTGCGATCGCTTCGAAACTTTCCAGATTTGCTTAAAACATGTTGGGTTCTAAGATTCCATAAAAATCCGGCAACACCCTTCCTCTAGATTTTGAAATAATTCACGTTGAACCGAGCAGAGTGAATTCCCGCAGTTGCGCGTTCTCCCACTCGACTAAAACAATTGAAAAACAATTGCGATCGCTTCGAAACTTTCCAGATTTGCTTAAAACATGTTGGGTTCTAAGATTCCATAAAAATCCGGCAACACCCTTCCTCTAGATTTTGAAATAATTCACGTTGAACCGAGCAGAGTGAATTCCCGCAGTTGCGCGTTCTCCCACTCGACTAAAACAATTGAAAAACAATTGCGATCGCTTCGAAACTTTCCAGATTTACTTAAAACATGTTGGGCTCTAAGATTCCATAAAAATCCGGCAACACCCCTCCTCTAGATTTTGAAATAATTCACGTTGAATCGGTGTAACGTCTAAAATTAAACAACGAGGCATCGGAGTATAATTTTGAAATTACAACATTATGATTCATCCGTCTGACATACGGGCATACATTTCGCATTATCGATAACGCCGAGCTAATTGAGGCCCGCGAGATATTGACAGCTTACACAGACGCTGCGGCGGAATTTTAAAATTAGATCGCCGCGTCCCATTGAGATTTTCATTCATGCCGACCTCCAAAATCAATGCAAATATATAATAATACAAATATTTATTTCGAGTTATTGCTTACAGAAGTGAAATTAGATAACCAAAACTAAAAAAAAAAAAAAAATATTTTTTTATTGATGATTCATTAATAAATCTAAGAATAAAAAGTGAATTCACTAGACACCAAATAAAATAAATATTTTTGTTTGTATACATTGAGTAAGGGAACATTAAAGGGCGCACCTTAACGCGTTCGCACTTATTTAAAAACAAACACTCGGAACTTCGATGTAATTAATCGAAGGCGAATTCCGGAGGGCGTCTTTGGGAAAAATTCTGAGGCGGCGTCGGCGTCTGCAGGGTTTAATTGAAAATCGTGACTGCGCATTTAATTTCCTTATAAATAAATAATGAGTTTTAATCTCGGCAATTTATTATTCAAACTCGCCGGCGACATCTTCGAGCAATTTTTTTTTTCTTCGGGAAAACGTAATCGCGCGGAGGTGGAGAGAAAATAAATTGCGATTTTGCGGTACTGATTGCGCGAGGTTTAAGTTTGCAATCGATGGAAATTTTTTGCTATAAGCGATAATAAAATATAAATAAACCAAAATTCACAATAAACTAATTGTTGAGATTCCGTTTTGGAAAAGCGCATTTATACAATTTGCGTTCTCGCCGAATTTTAAAAATAAGTGCGGCGTAAAAAAAGCGTAAAGACTCCCACGTGTGCATCGTGGAGAACTTGCAGAAAATTGCGTTCATGCCAAATTCTGCGTCTCCTCCACCTCCTCCTCTTCATAGGCATTCCGGTGTCGGTGCTTCCTTCGTCGTCGCAAATATCATTCTGCATAAAGGAATACTTCTCTCACTCGACAAAGCGGGAAAAGAAAAAAAAAAGTCGAGTATATTCGAGGCGAAAAAATGCGAGCGAATATTTGTATTGGCGGTGGATCACATGAATTATTTTCAAAATTGAAATCTTACACAAAATTCAAACCAACGCCATCTTGTTCCCGGTAAAGATAATTAAACATTCTTTTCAAGGTCATACAGATAGATCATTTTTGCGGCAACAGGGAGAGTTAGAAGCGGCTGCAATGGCGGATACAATTTTGACAACGCATTTTCAGTGAAATTAACTTTTTCTTCAACAAAGTTTTAACTCCAAACCAACGCCATCTTGTTCCCGGCAAAGATAATTCAAAATTATTCTCAAGGTCATACAGATAGATCATTTTTGCGTCAACAGGGAGAGTTAGAAGCAGTTGCAATGGCGGATACAATTTTGACAACGCATTTTCAGTGAAATGCACTTTTTCTTCAACAAAGTTTTAATTTCAAACCAACGCCATCTTATTCCCGGCAAAGATAATTAAAAATTATTTTCAAGGTCATACGGATAGATCATTTTTGCGTCAACAGGGAGAGTTAGAAGCTGCTGCAATGGCGGATACAATTTTGACAACGCATTTTCAGTGAAATGTACTTTTTCTTCGCCAAAGTTTTAACTTCAAACCAACGCCATCTTGTTCCCGGCAAAGATAATTAAGAATTCTTCTCAAGGTCATACAGATAGATCATTTTTGCGTCAACAGGGAGAGTTAGAAGCAGCTGCAATGGCGGATACAATTTTGACAACGCATTTTCAGTGAAATATACTTTTTCTTCGCCAAAGTTTTAACTTCAAACCAACGCCATCTTGTTCCCGGCAAAGATAATTAAAAATTCTTTACAAGGTCATACAGAAAAATATTTGGAACTTTCGTGCAGAGTCTGTCCAGACGCGAACACATTTATTTCGTTAAAAACTTTTCCGGGATACATCCCGGAAATGGGTCGCGTGAAATAACACACCCCCGAAAGAAAACCCCCCACCATCAATCCCTTTCCTCCTGATATTTTTATAACCACATATCAGATTACAATCTTCAATATTCATGAACACGACCTCGGCTTCAGAATTGTTTCCATTTTCTACGTGCGCACCTCCGCCAGATTTAACTTCGCTCTGGAGGATTTTCGGGATTTATTATTTATTTTTTTCGCGAGATTGCCGCCCGGTCTATTATAAAATCTTTTGATCGTCGCATAATTTAAACGAAACGCGCCCGCTTTATATTTATCATATGGGAAGATTTGTTTACTTCGCGTTTTATGTGTGCGTGTCGCTGGATTTATTTCAAAGTGCCGAAAGGTTTGGTTGTATTGTCCTAATTATGTTTTTTTTTTTCGGGGATATAACGAGGTTGTTCACCAATGTTTCTATAAATACTTTTTTCCTTCAGCGTGTTTCTTTTAATCAAATGAAAATTGATTTATGAAAATTTGTTTGCGAATGATTTTGAACTACTAAACGAAAAGTGAGGTTGTACTACTGAATAAAAAAAATCAATTCAGTTTAATTATGAACTAACACTTAGTAACCATCGCGAACATCCACTTCATACTGGAATATAAGTAGCTGTGTTTGTTTTTATTGCTGTTTTAATTCATGGAATTTTTATGTTTAATTTAATTCCTCTTCGACGTGATTATTCCCCGGCCAATGATTTATCGCGCAACTTGCTAATAAATGACCGATTTTTGACGGAGGAAAATAATTAATTAACGTCCGTGCCCCGACTGAATTGATTTATTATTAAATTTCAATCATGAATTATTCAAACCCACGGCCGCACATAAATTAATTACCTTACATTGTGCGATACGTACGTGTGCGTGCACTCGCCAGTAATTCAAATGCGACATGTGTCCTGCTGTATGTATTTCCTGGTTAAACATATTACAACTTCCATCTCACTAATCAACATAATTAGCAGTCGGTATTGTTGCAATTATGCAAATCCTCGCATATCCGATAATTATTCGCTGGCACTAGCCAGAGAAGTAGTTGTTTCAATAAGTTATTCGTTTATAGTCTTAATTTTGCAGAGTTGCAAATATTTATCAGTCTATATTCCTCTTTATTAAATTTGTCTGGACTATCGACTATCGGTCTTTCTGCCCCGTCTTGAATCTACTTTATGTGTTAAATTATTTTTCTTCCAAACTCTTTAACTCCAAAGCTCCGGGTACACGTAAAAGCCCTCCTGCGCCAACCGGAATTTATCACAATTAATCCCGCGCCCCGCGCTCATAATTCCTGAAAGTGGGAATCTTAATGTGATTTAGTGCGCGCGCGGTTTCTCCTCGCTTTTATATATTTTTTTTAAACACACCCGCCCCGGATTACACGCTTTTTCTTAATTTCGCGCCTGGCCCAAAATTCGTGTGTGTGTGTGTGTATATACGTTCGCGATGGGTATTTTTAGAGTGTAAATAAAGGTGCTGCTCTCCATTCGGGCATAACTCTTGGTCTTCGTGGGTGGTGGATGACGGCGCGTTAAAAACTCCGCTCCAGAGGCTCAGGTCGAGTCGCAATTAAGGAAAATTGATTTCCTGAAAAAACCACTGGTTAGATCCAGGGTTTCTTGACGTCACTCGAAAGATCGCGTTAAGACGCTTCAGAAAATGTACTTTCGCAGGAACAAATGTCTATTTTTAAGCCGTGACGCGTCAGCAAAAAAACTCGAAAATGGAAAAAATCGAAAAAATCAACTTTCTTTAAAATCATCGTAGACGCTTGTGTTTTACCTGTTTTTTCATCAGAAGAACGAGATAAAACGATTGCCGTTAAAAAATTTCATCCAGAGAAAATTGCAAAAAAGTTAGCTAGTCACCATGAGATTTTTTGAAAAAAGTCGATTTTTTCAACTTTTGAACGGCTGTAGCGGCCGAACCAAAAATCCAATTTGAACGCGGATTGCAAATCTGTGTTCCTCGTGTGTCAATTAGTCGGATTTCATTAAAACTGGGAATTTTTAAATTTTGACGAAAACCCGAAATTTTATCCAAGGGTCCCCCCTTCTTACTTTTTAACAAAAATTGCACTAAAAATGATTTCCTGGCGAAACCACTGGTTGGATCCGGGGTTTCTTGACGTCACTCGAAAGATCGCTTCAAGACGCTTCAGAAAATGTCATTTCGCAGAAACAAATGTCAATTTTAAGGCCGTGACGCGTCGGCAAAAAAACTCGAAAATGGAAAAAATCGAAAAAATCAACTTTCTTTAAAATCATCGTAGACGCTTGTGTTTTACATTGTTTTTCATCAGAAGAACGAGATAAAACGATTGCCGTTAAAAAATTTCATCCAGAGAAAATTGCAAAAAAGTTAGCTAGTCACCATGAAAAAAGTCGATTTTTTCAAACTTTGAACGGCTGTAGCGGCCGAACGAAGAATCCAATTTGAACGCGGATTGCAAATCTGTGTTCCTCGTGTGTCAATTAGTCGGATTTCATTAAAACTGGGAATTTTTAAATTTTGACGAAAACCCGAAATTTTATCCAAGGGTCCCCCCTTCTTACTTTTTAACAAAAATTGCACTAAAAATGATTTCCTGGCGAAACCACTGGTTGGATCCGGGGTTTCTTGACGTCACTCGAAAGATCGCTTCAAGACGCTTCAGAAAATGTTCTTTCGCAAAATCAAATGTCAATTTTAAGGCCGTGACGCGTCGGCAAAAAAACTCGAAAATGGAAAAAATCGAAAAAATCAACTTTCTTTAAAATCATCGTAGACGCTTGTGTTTTACATTGTTTTTCATCAGAAGAACGAGATAAAACGATTGGCGTTAAAAAATTTCATCCAGAGAAAATTGCAAAAAAGTTAGCTAGTCACCATGAAAAAAGTCGATTTTTTCAAACTTTGAACGGCTGTAGCGGCCGAACGAAGAATCCAATTTGAACGCGGATTGCAAATCTGTGTTCCTCGTGTGTCAATTAGTCGGATTTCATTAAAACTGGGAATTTTTAAATTTTGACGAAAACCCGAAATTTTATCCAAGGGTCCCCCCTTCTTACTTTTTAACAAAAATTGCACTAAAAATGATTTCCTGGCGAAACCACTGGTTGGATCCGGGGTTTCTTGACGTCACTCGAAAGATCGCTTCAAGACGCTTCAGAAAATGTTCTTTCGCAAAATCAAATGTCAATTTTAAGGCCGTGACGCGTCAGCAAAAAAACTCGAAAATGGAAAAAATCGAAAAAATCAACTTTCTTTAAAATCATCGTAGACGCTTGTGTTTTACATTGTTTTTCATCAGAAGAACGAGATAAAACGATTGGCGTTAAAAAATTTCATCCAGAGAAAATTGCAAAAAAGTTAGCTAGTCACCATGAAAAAAGTCGATTTTTTCAAACTTTGAACGGCTGTAGCGGCCGAACGAAGAATCCAATTTGAACGCGGATTGCAAATCTGTGTTCCTCGTGTGTCAATTAGTCGGATTTCATTAAAACTGGGAATTTTTAAATTTTGACGAAAACCCGAAATTTTATCCAAGGGTCCCCCCTTCTTACTTTTTAACAAAAATTGCACTAAAAATGATTTCCTGGCGAAACCACTGGTTGGATCCGGGGTTTCTTGACGTCACTCGAAAGATCGCTTCAAGACGCTTCAGAAAATGTCATTTCGCAGAAACAAATGTCAATTTTAAGGCCGTGACGCGTCGGCAAAAAAACTCGAAAATGGAAAAAATCGAAAAAATCAACTTTCTTTAAAATCATCGTAGACGCTTGTGTTTTACATTGTTTTTCATCAGAAGAACGAGATAAAACGATTGGCGTTAAAAAATTTCATCCAGAGAAAATTGCAAAAAAGTTAGCTAGTCACCATGAAAAAAGTCGATTTTTTCAAACTTTGAACGGCTGTAGCGGCCGAACGAAGAATCCAATTTGAACGCGGATTGCAAATCTGTGTTCCTCGTGTGTCAATTAGTCGGATTTCATTAAAACTGGGAATTTTTAAATTTTGACGAAAACCCAAAATTTTATCCAAGGGTCCCCCCTTCTTACTTTTTAACAAAAATTGCACTAAAAATGATTTCCTGGCGAAACCACTGGTTGGATCCGGGGTTTCTTGACGTCACTCGAAAGATCGCTTCAAGACGCTTCAGAAAATGTCATTTCGCAGAAACAAATGTCAATTTTAAGGCCGTGACGCGTCAGCAAAAAAACTCGAAAATGGAAAAAATCGAAAAAATCAACTTTCTTTAAAATCATCGTAGACGCTTGTGTTTTACATTGTTTTTCATCAGAAGAACGAGATAAAACGATTGGCGTTAAAAAATTTCATCCAGAGAAAATTGCAAAAAAGTTAGCTAGTCACCATGAAAAAAGTCGATTTTTTCAAACTTTGAACGGCTGTAGCGGCCGAACGAAGAATCCAATTTGAACGCGGATTGCAAATCTGTGTTCCTCGTGTGTCAATTAGTCGGATTTCATTAAAACTGGGAATTTTTAAATTTTGACGAAAACCCGAAATTTTATCCAAGGGTCCCCCCTTCTTACTTTTTAACAAAAATTGCACTAAAAATGATTTCCTGGCGAAACCACTGGTTGGATCCGGGGTTTCTTGACGTCACTCGAAAGATCGCTTCAAGACGCTTCAGAAAATGTTCTTTCGCAAAATCAAATGTCAATTTTAAGGCCGTGACGCGTCAGCAAAAAAACTCGAAAATGGAAAAAATCGAAAAAATCAACTTTCTTTAAAATCATCGTAGACGCTTGTGTTTTACATTGTTTTTCATCAGAAGAACGAGATAAAACGATTGGCGTTAAAAAATTTCATCCAGAGAAAATTGCAAAAAAGTTAGCTAGTCACCATGAAAAAAGTCGATTTTTTCAAACTTTGAACGGCTGTAGCGGCCGAACGAAGAATCCAATTTGAACGCGGATTGCAAATCTGTGTTCCTCGTGTGTCAATTAGTCGGATTTCATTAAAACTGGGAATTTTTAAATTTTGACGAAAACCCGAAATTTTATCCAAGGGTCCCCCCTTCTTACTTTTTAACAAAAATTGCACTAAAAATGATTTCCTGGCGAAACCACTGGTTGGATCCGGGGTTTCTTGACGTCACTCGAAAGATCGCTTCAAGACGCTTCAGAAAATGTCATTTCGCAGAAACAAATGTCAATTTTAAGGCCGTGACGCGTCAGCAAAAAAACTCGAAAATGGAAAAAATCGAAAAAATCAACTTTCTTTAAAATCATCGTAGACGCTTGTGTTTTACATTGTTTTTCATCAGAAGAACGAGATAAAACGATTGGCGTTAAAAAATTTCATCCAGAGAAAATTGCAAAAAAGTTAGCTAGTCACCATGAAAAAAGTCGATTTTTTCAAACTTTGAACGGCTGTAGCGGCCGAACGAAGAATCCAATTTGAACGCGGATTGCAAATCTGTGTTCCTCGTGTGTCAATTAGTCGGATTTCATTAAAACTGGGAATTTTTAAATTTTGACGAAAACCCGAAATTTTATCCAAGGGTCCCCCCTTCTTACTTTTTAACAAAAATTGCACTAAAAATGATTTCCTGGCGAAACCACTGGTTGGATCCGGGGTTTCTTGACGTCACTCGAAAGATCGCTTCAAGACGCTTCAGAAAATGTCATTTCGCAGAAACAAATGTCAATTTTAAGGCCGTGACGCGTCGGCAAAAAAACTCGAAAATGGAAAAAATCGAAAAAATCAACTTTCTTTAAAATCATCGTAGACGCTTGTGTTTTACATTGTTTTTCATCAGAAGAACGAGATAAAACGATTGGCGTTAAAAAATTTCATCCAGAGAAAATTGCAAAAAAGTTAGCTAGTCACCATGAAAAAAGTCGATTTTTTCAAACTTTGAACGGCTGTAGCGGCCGAACGAAGAATCCAATTTGAACGCGGATTGCAAATCTGTGTTCCTCGTGTGTCAATTAGTCGGATTTCATTAAAACTGGGAATTTTTAAATTTTGACGAAAACCCGAAATTTTATCCAAGGGTCCCCCCTTCTTACTTTTTAACAAAAATTGCACTAAAAATGATTTCCTGGCGAAACCACTGGTTGGATCCGGGGTTTCTTGACGTCACTCGAAAGATCGCTTCAAGACGCTTCAGAAAATGTTCTTTCGCAAAATCAAATGTCAATTTTAAGGCCGTGACGCGTCAGCAAAAAAACTCGAAAATGGAAAAAATCGAAAAAATCAACTTTCTTTAAAATCATCGTAGACGCTTGTGTTTTACATTGTTTTTCATCAGAAGAACGAGATAAAACGATTGGCGTTAAAAAATTTCATCCAGAGAAAATTGCAAAAAAGTTAGCTAGTCACCATGAAAAAAGTCGATTTTTTCAAACTTTGAACGGCTGTAGCGGCCGAACGAAGAATCCAATTTGAACGCGGATTGCAAATCTGTGTTCCTCGTGTGTCAATTAGTCGGATTTCATTAAAACTGGGAATTTTTAAATTTTGACGAAAACCCGAAATTTTATCCAAGGGTCCCCCCTTCTTACTTTTTAACAAAAATTGCACTAAAAATGATTTCCTGGCGAAACCACTGGTTGGATCCGGGGTTTCTTGACGTCACTCGAAAGATCGCTTCAAGACGCTTCAGAAAATGTCATTTCGCAGAAACAAATGTCAATTTTAAGGCCGTGACGCGTCAGCAAAAAAACTCGAAAATGGAAAAAATCGAAAAAATCAACTTTCTTTAAAATCATCGTAGACGCTTGTGTTTTACATTGTTTTTCATCAGAAGAACGAGATAAAACGATTGGCGTTAAAAAATTTCATCCAGAGAAAATTGCAAAAAAGTTAGCTAGTCACCATGAAAAAAGTCGATTTTTTCAAACTTTGAACGGCTGTAGCGGCCGAACGAAGAATCCAATTTGAACGCGGATTGCAAATCTGTGTTCCTCGTGTGTCAATTAGTCGGATTTCATTAAAACTGGGAATTTTTAAATTTTGACGAAAACCCGAAATTTTATCCAAGGGTCCCCCCTTCTTACTTTTTAACAAAAATTGCACTAAAAATGATTTCCTGGCGAAACCACTGGTTGGATCCGGGGTTTCTTGACGTCACTCGAAAGATCGCTTCAAGACGCTTCAGAAAATGTCATTTCGCAGAAACAAATGTCAATTTTAAGGCCGTGACGCGTCGGCAAAAAAACTCGAAAATGGAAAAAATCGAAAAAATCAACTTTCTTTAAAATCATCGTAGACGCTTGTGTTTTACATTGTTTTTCATCAGAAGAACGAGATAAAACGATTGGCGTTAAAAAATTTCATCCAGAGAAAATTGCAAAAAAGTTAGCTAGTCACCATGAAAAAAGTCGATTTTTTCAAACTTTGAACGGCTGTAGCGGCCGAACGAAGAATCCCATTTGAACGCGGATTGCAAATCTGTGTTCCTCGTGTGTCAATTAGTCGGATTTCATTAAAACTGGGAATTTTTAAATTTTGACGAAAACCCGAAATTTTATCCAAGGGTCCCCCCTTCTTACTTTTTAACAAAAATTGCACTAAAAATGATTTCCTGGCGAAACCACTGGTTGGATCCGGGGTTTCTTGACGTCACTCGAAAGATCGCTTCAAGACGCTTCAGAAAATGTTCTTTCGCAAAATCAAATGTCAATTTTAAGGCCGTGACGCGTCAGCAAAAAAACTCGAAAATGGAAAAAATCGAAAAAATCAACTTTCTTTAAAATCATCGTAGACGCTTGTGTTTTACATTGTTTTTCATCAGAAGAACGAGATAAAACGATTGGCGTTAAAAAATTTCATCCAGAGAAAATTGCAAAAAAGTTAGCTAGTCACCATGAAAAAAGTCGATTTTTTCAAACTTTGAACGGCTGTAGCGGCCGAACGAAGAATCCAATTTGAACGCGGATTGCAAATCTGTGTTCCTCGTGTGTCAATTAGTCGGATTTCATTAAAACTGGGAATTTTTAAATTTTGACGAAAACCCGAAATTTTATCCAAGGGTCCCCCCTTCTTACTTTTTAACAAAAATTGCACTAAAAATGATTTCCTGGCGAAACCACTGGTTGGATCCGGGGTTTCTTGACGTCACTCGAAAGATCGCTTCAAGACGCTTCAGAAAATGTCATTTCGCAGAAACAAATGTCAATTTTAAGGCCGTGACGCGTCGGCAAAAAAACTCGAAAATGGAAAAAATCGAAAAAATCAACTTTCTTTAAAATCATCGTAGACGCTTGTGTTTTACATTGTTTTTCATCAGAAGAACGAGATAAAACGATTGGCGTTAAAAAATTTCATCCAGAGAAAATTGCAAAAAAGTTAGCTAGTCACCATGAAAAAAGTCGATTTTTTCAAACTTTGAACGGCTGTAGCGGCCGAACGAAGAATCCCATTTGAACGCGGATTGCAAATCTGTGTTCCTCGTGTGTCAATTAGTCGGATTTCATTAAAACTGGGAATTTTTAAATTTTGACGAAAACCCGAAATTTTATCCAAGGGTCCCCCCTTCTTACTTTTTAACAAAAATTGCACTAAAAATGATTTCCTGGCGAAACCACTGGTTGGATCCGGGGTTTCTTGACGTCACTCGAAAGATCGCTTCAAGACGCTTCAGAAAATGTCATTTCGCAGAAACAAATGTCAATTTTAAGGCCGTGACGCGTCGGCAAAAAAACTCGAAAATGGAAAAAATCGAAAAAATCAACTTTCTTTAAAATCATCGTAGACGCTTGTGTTTTACATTGTTTTTCATCAGAAGAACGAGATAAAACGATTGGCGTTAAAAAATTTCATCCAGAGAAAATTGCAAAAAAGTTAGCTAGTCACCATGAAAAAAGTCGATTTTTTCAAACTTTGAACGGCTGTAGCGGCCGAACGAAGAATCCAATTTGAACGCGGATTGCAAATCTGTGTTCCTCGTGTGTCAATTAGTCGGATTTCATTAAAACTGGGAATTTTTAAATTTTGACGAAAACCCGAAATTTTATCCAAGGGTCCCCCCTTCTTACTTTTTAACAAAAATTGCACTAAAAATGATTTCCTGGCGAAACCACTGGTTGGATCCGGGGTTTCTTGACGTCACTCGAAAGATCGCTTCAAGACGCTTCAGAAAATGTCATTTCGCAGAAACAAATGTCAATTTTAAGGCCGTGACGCGTCAGCAAAAAAACTCGAAAATGGAAAAAATCGAAAAAATCAACTTTCTTTAAAATCATCGTAGACGCTTGTGTTTTACATTGTTTTTCATCAGAAGAACGAGATAAAACGATTGGCGTTAAAAAATTTCATCCAGAGAAAATTGCAAAAAAGTTAGCTAGTCACCATGAAAAAAGTCGATTTTTTCAAACTTTGAACGGCTGTAGCGGCCGAACGAAGAATCCAATTTGAACGCGGATTGCAAATCTGTGTTCCTCGTGTGTCAATTAGTCGGATTTCATTAAAACTGGGAATTTTTAAATTTTGACGAAAACCCGAAATTTTATCCAAGGGTCCCCCCTTCTTACTTTTTAACAAACATTGCACTAAAAATGATTTCCTGGCGAAACCACTGGTTGGATCCGGGGTTTCTTGACGTCACTCGAAAGATCGCTTCAAGACGCTTCAGAAAATGTCATTTCGCAGAAACAAATGTCAATTTTAAGGCCGTGACGCGTCGGCAAAAAAACTCGAAAATGGAAAAAATCGAAAAAATCAACTTTCTTTAAAATCATCGTAGACGCTTGTGTTTTACATTGTTTTTCATCAGAAGAACGAGATAAAACGATTGGCGTTAAAAAATTTCATCCAGAGAAAATTGCAAAAAAGTTAGCTAGTCACCATGAAAAAAGTCGATTTTTTCAAACTTTGAACGGCTGTAGCGGCCGAACGAAGAATCCAATTTGAACGCGGATTGCAAATCTGTGTTCCTCGTGTGTCAATTAGTCGGATTTCATTAAAACTGGGAATTTTTAAATTTTGACGAAAACCCGAAATTTTATCCAAGGGTCCCCCCTTCTTACTTTTTAACAAAAATTGCACTAAAAATGATTTCCTGGCGAAACCACTGGTTGGATCCGGGGTTTCTTGACGTCACTCGAAAGATCGCTTCAAGACGCTTCAGAAAATGTCATTTCGCAGAAACAAATGTCAATTTTAAGGCCGTGACGCGTCAGCAAAAAAACTCGAAAATGGAAAAAATCGAAAAAATCAACTTTCTTTAAAATCATCGTAGACGCTTGTGTTTTACATTGTTTTTCATCAGAAGAACGAGATAAAACGATTGGCGTTAAAAAATTTCATCCAGAGAAAATTGCAAAAAAGTTAGCTAGTCACCATGAAAAAAGTCGATTTTTTCAAACTTTGAACGGCTGTAGCGGCCGAACGAAGAATCCAATTTGAACGCGGATTGCAAATCTGTGTTCCTCGTGTGTCAATTAGTCGGATTTCATTAAAACTGGGAATTTTTAAATTTTGACGAAAACCCGAAATTTTATCCAAGGGTCCCCCCTTCTTACTTTTTAACAAACATTGCACTAAAAATGATTTCCTGGCGAAACCACTGGTTGGATCCGGGGTTTCTTGACGTCACTCGAAAGATCGCTTCAAGACGCTTCAGAAAATGTCATTTCGCAGAAACAAATGTCAATTTTAAGGCCGTGACGCGTCGGCAAAAAAACTCGAAAATGGAAAAAATCGAAAAAATCAACTTTCTTTAAAATCATCGTAGACGCTTGTGTTTTACATTGTTTTTCATCAGAAGAACGAGATAAAACGATTGGCGTTAAAAAATTTCATCCAGAGAAAATTGCAAAAAAGTTAGCTAGTCACCATGAAAAAAGTCGATTTTTTCAAACTTTGAACGGCTGTAGCGGCCGAACGAAGAATCCAATTTGAACGCGGATTGCAAATCTGTGTTCCTCGTGTGTCAATTAGTCGGATTTCATTAAAACTGGGAATTTTTAAATTTTGACGAAAACCCGAAATTTTATCCAAGGGTCCCCCCTTCTTACTTTTTAACAAAAATTGCACTAAAAATGATTTCCTGGCGAAACCACTGGTTGGATCCGGGGTTTCTTGACGTCACTCGAAAGATCGCTTCAAGACGCTTCAGAAAATGTCATTTCGCAGAAACAAATGTCAATTTTAAGGCCGTGACGCGTCGGCAAAAAAACTCGAAAATGGAAAAAATCGAAAAAATCAACTTTCTTTAAAATCATCGTAGACGCTTGTGTTTTACATTGTTTTTCATCAGAAGAACGAGATAAAACGATTGGCATTAAAAAATTTCATCCAGAGAAAATTGCAAAAAAGTTAGCTAGTCACCATGAAAAAAGTCGATTTTTTCAAACTTTGAACGGCTGTAGCGGCCGAACGAAGAATCCAATTTGAACGCGGATTGCAAATCTGTGTTCCTCTTGTGTCAATTAGTCGGATTTCATTAAAACTGGGAATTTTTAAATTTTGACGAAAACCCAAAATTTTATCCAAGGGTCCCCCCTTCTTACTTTTTAACAAAAATTGCACTAAAAATGATTTCCTGGCGAAACCACTGGTTGGATCCGGGGTTTCTTGACGTCACTCGAAAGATCGCTTCAAGACGCTTCAGAAAATGTTCTTTCGCAAAATCAAATGTCAATTTTAAGGCCGTGACGCGTCAGCAAAAAAACTCGAAAATGGAAAAAATCGAAAAAATCAACTTTCTTTAAAATCATCGTAGACGCTTGTGTTTTACATTGTTTTTCATCAGAAGAACGAGATAAAACGATTGGCGTTAAAAAATTTCATCCAGAGAAAATTGCAAAAAAGTTAGCTAGTCACCATGAAAAAAGTCGATTTTTTCAAACTTTGAACGGCTGTAGCGGCCGAACGAAGAATCCAATTTGAACGCGGATTGCAAATCTGTGTTCCTCGTGTGTCAATTAGTCGGATTTCATTAAAACTGGGAATTTTTAAATTTTGACGAAAACCCGAAATTTTATCCAAGGGTCCCCCCTTCTTACTTTTTAACAAAAATTGCACTAAAAATGATTTCCTGGCGAAACCACTGGTTGGATCCGGGGTTTCTTGACGTCACTCGAAAGATCGCTTCAAGACGCTTCAGAAAATGTCATTTCGCAGAAACAAATGTCAATTTTAAGGCCGTGACGCGTCGGCAAAAAAACTCGAAAATGGAAAAAATCGAAAAAATCAACTTTCTTTAAAATCATCGTAGACGCTTGTGTTTTACATTGTTTTTCATCAGAAGAACGAGATAAAACGATTGGCATTAAAAAATTTCATCCAGAGAAAATTGCAAAAAAGTTAGCTAGTCACCATGAAAAAAGTCGATTTTTTCAAACTTTGAACGGCTGTAGCGGCCGAACGAAGAATCCAATTTGAACGCGGATTGCAAATCTGTGTTCCTCTTGTGTCAATTAGTCGGATTTCATTAAAACTGGGAATTTTTAAATTTTGACGAAAACCCAAAATTTTATCCAAGGGTCCCCCCTTCTTACTTTTTAACAAAAATTGCACTAAAAATGATTTCCTGGCGAAACCACTGGTTGGATCCGGGGTTTCTTGACGTCACTCGAAAGATCGCTTCAAGACGCTTCAGAAAATGTCATTTCGCAGAAACAAATGTCAATTTTAAGGCCGTGACGCGTCAGCAAAAAAACTCGAAAATGGAAAAAATCGAAAAAATCAACTTTCTTTAAAATCATCGTGGACGCTTGTGTTTTACATTGTTTTTCATCAGAAGAACGAGATAAAACGATTGGCGTTAAAAAATTTCATCCAGAGAAAATTGCAAAAAAGTTAGCTAGTCACCATGAAAAAAGTCGATTTTTTCAAACTTTGAACGGCTGTAGCGGCCGAACGAAGAATCCAATTTGAACGCGGATTGCAAATCTGTGTTCCTCGTGTGTCAATTAGTCGGATTTCATTAAAACTGGGAATTTTTAAATTTTGACGAAAACCCGAAATTTTATCCAAGGGTCCCCCCTTCTTACTTTTTAACAAAAATTGCACTAAAAATGATTTCCTGGCGAAACCACTGGTTGGATCCGGGGTTTCTTGACGTCACTCGAAAGATCGCTTCAAGACGCTTCAGAAAATGTTCTTTCGCAAAATCAAATGTCAATTTTAAGGCCGTGACGCGTCAGCAAAAAAACTCGAAAATGGAAAAAATCGAAAAAATCAACTTTCTTTAAAATCATCGTAGACGCTTGTGTTTTACATTGTTTTTCATCAGAAGAACGAGATAAAACGATTGGCGTTAAAAAAATTCATCCAGAGAAAATTGCAAAAAAGTTAGCTAGTCACCATGAAAAAAGTCGATTTTTTCAAACTTTGAACGGCTGTAGCGGCCGAACGAAGAATCCAATTTGAACGCGGATTGCAAATCTGTGTTCCTCGTGTGTCAATTAGTCGGATTTCATTAAAACTGGGAATTTTTAAATTTTGACGAAAACCCGAAATTTTATCCAAGGGTCCCCCCTTCTTACTTTTTAACAAAAATTGCACTAAAAATGATTTCCTGGCGAAACCACTGGTTGGATCCGGGGTTTCTTGACGTCACTCGAAAGATCGCTTCAAGACGCTTCAGAAAATGTTCTTTCGCAAAATCAAATGTCAATTTTAAGGCCGTGACGCGTCAGCAAAAAAACTCGAAAATGGAAAAAATCGAAAAAATCAACTTTCTTTAAAATCATCGTAGACGCTTGTGTTTTACATTGTTTTTCATCAGAAGAACGAGATAAAACGATTGGCGTTAAAAAAATTCATCCAGAGAAAATTGCAAAAAAGTTAGCTAGTCACCATGAAAAAAGTCGATTTTTTCAAACTTTGAACGGCTGTAGCGGCCGAACGAAGAATCCAATTTGAACGCGGATTGCAAATCTGTGTTCCTCGTGTGTCAATTAGTCGGATTTCATTAAAACTGGGAATTTTTAAATTTTGACGAAAACCCGAAATTTTATCCAAGGGTCCCCCCTTCTTACTTTTTAACAAAAATTGCACTAAAAATGATTTCCTGGCGAAACCACTGGTTGGATCCGGGGTTTCTTGACGTCACTCGAAAGATCGCTTCAAGACGCTTCAGAAAATGTTCTTTCGCAAAATCAAATGTCAATTTTAAGGCCGTGACGCGTCAGCAAAAAAACTCGAAAATGGAAAAAATCGAAAAAATCAACTTTCTTTAAAATCATCGTAGACGCTTGTGTTTTACATTGTTTTTCATCAGAAGAACGAGATAAAACGATTGGCGTTAAAAAAATTCATCCAGAGAAAATTGCAAAAAAGTTAGCTAGTCACCATGAAAAAAGTCGATTTTTTCAAACTTTGAACGGCTGTAGCGGCCGAACGAAGAATCCAATTTGAACGCGGATTGCAAATCTGTGTTCCTCGTGTGTCAATTAGTCGGATTTCATTAAAACTGGGAATTTTTAAATTTTGACGAAAACCTGAAATTTTATCCAAGGGTCCCCCCTTCTTACTTTTTAACAAAAATTGCACTAAAAATGATTTCCTGGCGAAACCACTGGTTGGATCCGGGGTTTCTTGACGTCACTCGAAAGATCGCTTCAAGACGCTTCAGAAAATGTTCTTTCGCAAAATCAAATGTCAATTTTAAGGCCGTGACGCGTCAGCAAAAAAACTCGAAAATGGAAAAAATCGAAAAAATCAACTTTCTTTAAAATCATCGTAGTCGCTTGTGTTTTACATTGTTTTTCATCAGAAGAACGAGATAAAACGATTGGCGTTAAAAAAATTCATCCAGAGAAAATTGCAAAAAAGTTAGCTAGTCACCATGAAAAAAGTCGATTTTTTCAAACTTTGAACGGCTGTAGCGGCCGAACGAAGAATCCAATTTGAACGCGGATTGCAAATCTGTGTTCCTCGAGTGTCGATTAGTCGGATTTCATTAAAACTGGGAATTTTTAAATTTTGACGAAAACCCGAAATTTTATCCAAGGGTCCCCCCTTCTTACTTTTTAACAAAAATTGCACTAAAAATGATTTCCTGGCGAAACCACTGGTTGGATCCGGGGTTTCTTGACGTCACTCGAAAGATCGCTTCAAGACGCTTCAGAAAATGTCCTTTCGCAAAATCAAATGTCAATTTTAAGGCCGTGACGCGTCAGCAAAAAAACTCGAAAATGGAAAAAATCGAAAAAATCAACTTTCTTTAAAATCATAGTAGACGCTTGTGTAATACCTTTTTCTTCATCACATGAACGATTTGCGTTAAAAAAATTTAGTTTTAGCTGCAAATAATGTACGTGTCAGTTAGGCACGATACACAATGTGACAACATTGCAACAAGTTTCGTGCATTGCTCATTAGACACCCAATGACCTACAAACTCCCCTCTATTGAAATCCACCCTCTGAATTACGACTGTGCAGTGCCGGGGTGTAATTCAACTCGTCTGGTCTAAACCAACAGTGGAAATCAGCCGCCAATAGATATCGCAACGTCAGCTCTCCCTCTGCCACTCCTATCATTTATTATTGACAGTGAATTAAACGAGCAACACCAGAGCACCAAACAAATCACAAATCAGCTCAACATTATTCCCGTATACGCGTTACTCCCGCACACAATGTGTTAGTGGGTATGAAATGGCACGTATTCCATAATGTTCAGATTAAAGTTAACGGATCAATGAAATCAATAATAAAAAATATGGAAATCTAATTTAATGTGAATTGTTTAAATTGAATGAGTTAGATATCTTACGCCGTTGGGCAATTACCATAAGTGCGCGTCAATTACTATTGTAAGTTTCTTTTTAAAGATCTGCGAACGGATGACCGAGTCCAGAATATAAAGTGAGTTGAAGTTATTGGTTTTCTGTATTCGTCGAAAGAAACTCCTTTTCCTGAAAACGTCAATAATATTTTAATAACCGGATAATATGCAGCGGGTGTTAAATTAAAGGAAATTGGAACACGCTTTCTTTACAGAAGTGAAAGTGTGTCGATTACAAAAAAAAACTCATTATTTTTCATGTTTTAATCATAGCTCTCCGTTTCTAAAAAGGTTTCATGCACTTTGTCTGATTAATATTTCGTTTTAAATAAAAGCAAAACGTTTTACTTGGAGAGAGAAGAATATTCTCGAAATTTTCCAAGTGTGTACCGCGACATCTTAAAAAGAAATTATCAACCTATTAGTGTGGAGAGTTGTGAAACATACGAACTTTGACGATTCGAAGAGAATAAATATTAAAAAAACTTACCTTTGCTGAATCTTTTCACTTGGATTTTGGGATAATTTTAAGTGAAAGGTTGTGAAAAAAACGTAATTTTCAATTCAATTCAATTCATTTATTGATGCACGTACATTGGTTTACAGAGCAGTATACAAAAGTAATGTACATGAATAAAAGTTCATCGATTTATATCCAAAATTTACACAAATACATGTTAAAAATATATACAATGAAACATTAAATACGTTATAATATAAATAAGTTAAGTCAGAAAATAGTAAAAAACAACAATATACTATACAAACATCTAAATCTACAAGTAAACATAAAATATAAGGAATAAAATCGACTCAAACGTAGAAATGTATTTCTCAAAATGACGCTTATGGAGGGTTTCTGACTTATAACTCCTGGGATTTTTCAACAATTGCAATAAAAAAACAGTTGTGTCGATCCTAGATGAATGTGTCTGGTGTTGTATGTTAGAAGAATTGTTCAATTTTGGTTATTTACCTGAAAAAATAGATTATTTACTTGAAAAAATCGACCCAAGAGCAAGTTTCAGTAAACAAACGGCTTCGATTAAATATTGCAAATTGCCTTTTGCTATTCACAACAGCCCGCGGACATAATATCTGTGTGTGTTTGTCGAGGGACGAGAAGTTCGGCGGTGGTTCATCAAATATTCCCTTTAAAATCCGCTCGGAGTTAAGGCAACTGTTTGAGATGTTCTGGTGAAAGTTATCAAATGTGGTTAAGCTCCAAGAGACTAGAGAGAGAGAGAGGGAGTTAAAGTTGTGTGTTGGTTGAATAATTGATTTTCCGTCAAGTATACAGTTAAGTACAACTTGCTGGATGTAGTGCTGGTGAATCGTAATCGCCGAATCAATCTTTACTTCTGCAAAATTAGTAGGTTTCAAATTTTAAACTTTTTTATTTTAATAGCTAACTCAAAATTGATTACACCAATCGATTTGTCTCGTTCTTCTGATGAAGAAAAAGTGTTTTTTGATGATCAGGGATGGTTATTAAAAAAGTTCAATTATTTTTTCAAATTTATAACTTTTTTATTTTAATAGCCAGCTCAAATTTGATTACACCAATCGATTTCTCTCGTTCTTCTGATGAAGAAAAAGTGTTTTTTGATGATCAGGGATGGTTATTAAAAAAGTTCAATTATTTTTTCAAATTTATAACTTTTTTATTTTAATAGCCAGCTCAAATTTGATTACACCAATCGATTTCTCTCGTTCTTCTGATGAAGAAAAAGTGTTTTTTGATGATCAGGGATGGTTATTAAAAAAGTTCAATTATTTTTTCCACTTTTAAAATTTTCTTTGCGAGCGCCTCACGCGGTTAATATTGACATCTGTTCTTTCGAGAAAACTTTTTCTGAAGCGTCTTAAAGAGATCTTTCGATTGGCGTATAGAAATCCCGAATCGGACCGGTGGTTTTTCCAATAAATCAATTTGAATGCAATTTTTTAGCAAAAGTGAGAAGGGTCCCCCCTTTGGTACTTTTTCAAATTTTCAACTTTTTTATTTTAATAGCTAGCTTAAATTTGATTACTCCAAACGATTTGTCTCGTTCTTCTGATGAAGAGAAAGTGTTTTTTGATGATCAGGGATGGTTATTAAAAAAGTTCAATTATTTTTTCCACTTTTAAAATTTTCTTTGCGAGCGCCTCACGCGGTTAATATTGACATCTGTTCTTTCGAGAAAACTTTTTCTGAAGCGTCTTAAAGAGATCTTTCGATTGGCGTATAGAAATCCCGAATCGGACCGGTGGTTTTTCCAATAAATCAATTTGAATGCAATTTTTTAGCAAAAGTGAGAAGGGTCCCCCCTTTGGTACTTTTTCAAATTTTCAACTTTTTTATTTTAATAGCTAGCTTAAATTTGATTACTCCAAACGATTTGTCTCGTTCTTCTGATGAAGAGAAAGTGTTTTTTGATGATCAGGGATGGTTATTAAAAAAGTTCAATTATTTTTTCAAATTTGTAACTTTTTTATTTTAATAGCTAGCTCAAATTTGATTACTCCAATCGATTTTTCTCGTTCTTCTGATGAAGAAAAAGTGTTTTTTGATGATCAGGGATGGTTATTAAAAAAGTTCAATTATTTTTTCCACTTTTAAAATTTTCTTTGCGAGCGCCTCACGCGGTTAATATTGACATCTGTTCTTTCGAGAAAACTTTTTCTGAAGCGTCTTAAAGAGATCTTTCGATTGGCGTATAGAAATCCCGAATCGGACCGGTGGTTTTTCCAATAAATCAATTTGAATGCAATTTTTTAGCAAAAGTGAGAAGGGTCCCCCCTTTGGTACTTTTTCAAATTTTCAACTTTTTTATTTTAATAGCTAGCTTAAATTTGATTACTCCAAACGATTTCTCTCGTTCTTCTGATGAAGAAAAAGTGTTTTTTGATGATCAGGGATGGTTATTAAAAAAGTTCAATTATTTTTTCCACTTTTAAAATTTTCTTTGCGAGCGCCTCACGCGGTTAATATTGACATCTGTTCTTTCGAGAAAACTTTTTCTGAAGCGTCTTAAAGAGATCTTTCGATTGGCGTATAGAAATCCCGAATCGGACCGGTGGTTTTTCCAATAAATCAATTTGAATGCAATTTTTTAGCAAAAGTGAGAAGGGTCCCCCCTTTGGTACTTTTTCAAATTTTCAACTTTTTTATTTTAATAGCTAGCTTAAATTTGATTACTCCAAACGATTTGTCTCGTTCTTCTGATGAAGAGAAAGTGTTTTTTGATGATCAGGGATGGTTATTAAAAAAGTTCAATTATTTTTTCCACTTTTAAAATTTTCTTTGCGAGCGCCTCACGCGGTTAATATTGACATCTGTTCTTTCGAGAAAACTTTTTCTGAAGCGTCTTAAAGAGATCTTTCGATTGGCGTATAGAAATCCCGAATCGGACCGGTGGTTTTTCCAATAAATCAATTTGAATGCAATTTTTTAGCAAAAGTGAGAAGGGTCCCCCCTTTGGTACTTTTTCAAATTTTCAACTTTTTTATTTTAATAGCTAGCTTAAATTTGATTACTCCAAACGATTTGTCTCGTTCTTCTGATGAAGAGAAAGTGTTTTTTGATGATCAGGGATGGTTATTAAAAAAGTTCAATTATTTTTTCAAATTTGTAACTTTTTTATTTTAATAGCTAGCTCAAATTTGATTACTCCAATCGATTTTTCTCGTTCTTCTGATGAAGAAAAAGTGTTTTTTGATGATCAGGGATGGTTATTAAAAAAGTTCAATTATTTTTTCCACTTTTAAAATTTTCTTTGCGAGCGCCTCACGCGGTTAATATTGACATCTGTTCTTTCGAGAAAACTTTTTCTGAAGCGTCTTAAAGAGATCTTTCGAGTGACGTATAGAAATCCCGAATCGGACCGGTGGTTTTTCCAATAAATCAATTTGAATGCAATTTTTTAGCAAAAGTGAGAAGGGTCCCCCCTTTGGTACTTTTTCAAATTTTCAACTTTTTTATTTTAATAGCTAGCTTAAATTTGATTACTCCAAACGATTTGTCTCGTTCTTCTGATGAAGAGAAAGTGTTTTTTGATGATCAGGGATGGTTATTAAAAAAGTTCAATTATTTTTTCCACTTTTAAAATTTTCTTTGCGAGCGCCTCACGCGGTTAATATTGACATCTGTTCTTTCGAGAAAACTTTTTCTGAAGCGTCTTAAAGAGATCTTTCGATTGGCGTATAGAAATCCCGAATCGGACCGGTGGTTTTTCCAATAAATCAATTTGAATGCAATTTTTTAGCAAAAGTGAGAAGGGTCCCCCCTTTGGTACTTTTTCAAATTTTCAACTTTTTTATTTTAATAGCTAGCTTAAATTTGATTACTCCAAACGATTTGTCTCGTTCTTCTGATGAAGAGAAAGTGTTTTTTGATGATCAGGGATGGTTATTAAAAAAGTTCAATTATTTTTTCAAATTTGTAACTTTTTTATTTTAATAGCTAGCTCAAATTTGATTACTCCAATCGATTTTTCTCGTTCTTCTGATGAAGAAAAAGTGTTTTTTGATGATCAGGGATGGTTATTAAAAAAGTTCAATTATTTTTTCCACTTTTAAAATTTTCTTTGCGAGCGCCTCACGCGGTTAATATTGACATCTGTTCTTTCGAGAAAACTTTTTCTGAAGCGTCTTAAAGAGATCTTTCGATTGGCGTATAGAAATCCCGAATCGGACCGGTGGTTTTTCCAATAAATCAATTTGAATGCAATTTTTTAGCAAAAGTGAGAAGGGTCCCCCCTTTGGTACTTTTTCAAATTTTCAACTTTTTTATTTTAATAGCTAGCTTAAATTTGATTACTCCAAACGATTTGTCTCGTTCTTCTGATGAAGAGAAAGTGTTTTTTGATGATCAGGGATGGTTATTAAAAAAGTTCAATTATTTTTTCAAATTTGTAACTTTTTTATTTTAATAGCTAGCTCAAATTTGATTACTCCAATCAATTTGTCTCGTTATTCGGATGAAGAAAAAGTGTTTTTTGATGATCAGGGATGGTTATTAAAAAAGTTCAATTATTTTTTCCACTTTTAAAATTTTCTTTGCGAGCGCCTCACGCGGTTAATATTGACATCTGTTCTTTCGAGAAAACTTTTTCTGAAGCGTCTTAAAGAGATCTTTCGATTGGCGTATAGAAATCCCGAATCGGACCGGTGGTTTTTCCAATAAATCAATTTGAATGCAATTTTTTAGCAAAAGTGAGAAGGGTCCCCCCTTTGGTACTTTTTCAAATTTTCAACTTTTTTATTTTTATAGCTAGTTCAAATTTGATTACTCCAATCGATTTGTCTCGTTCTTCTGATGAAGAAAAAGTGTTTTTTGATGATCAGGGATGGTTATTAAAAAAGTTCAATTATTTTTTCAAATTTGTAACTTTTTTATTTTAATAGCTAGCACAAATTTGATTACTCCAATCGATTTTTCTCGCTCTTCTGATGAAGAAAAAGTGTTTTTTGATGATCAGGGATGGTTATTAAAAAAGTTCAATTATTTTTTCCACTTTTAAAATTTTCTTTGCGAGCGCCTCACGCGGTTAATATTGACATCTGTTCTTTCGAGAAAACTTTTTCTGAAGCGTCTTAAAGAGATCTTTCGATTGGCGTATAGAAATCCCGAATCGGACCGGTGGTTTTTCCAATAAATCAATTTGAATGCAATTTTTTAGCAAAAGTGAGAAGGGTCCCCCCTTTGGTACTTTTTCAAATTTTCAACTTTTTTATTTTAATAGCTAGCTTAAATTTGATTACTCCAAACGATTTGTCTCGCTCTTCTGATGAAGAAAAAGTGTTTTTTGATGATCAGGGATGGTTATTAAAAAAGTTCAATTATTTTTTCCACTTTTAAAATTTTCTTTGCGAGCGCCTCACGCGGTTAATATTGACATCTGTTCTTTCGAGAAAACTTTTTCTGAAGCGTCTTAAAGAGATCTTTCGATTGGCGTATAGAAATCCCGAATCGGACCGGTGGTTTTTCCAATAAATCAATTTGAATGCAATTTTTTAGCAAAAGTGAGAAGGGTCCCCCCTTTGGTACTTTTTCAAATTTTCAACTTTTTTATTTTTATAGCTAGTTCAAATTTGATTACTCCAATCGATTTGTCTCGTTCTTCTGATGAAGAAAAAGTGTTTTTTGATGATCAGGGATGGTTATTAAAAAAGTTCAATTATTTTTTCAAATTTGTAACTTTTTTATTTTAAGAGCTAGCTCAAATTTGATTACACCAATCGATTTGTCTCGCTCTTCTGATGAAGAAAAAGTGTTTTTTGATGATCAGGGATGGTTATTAAAAAAGTTCAATTATTTTTTCAAATTTGTAACTTTTTTATTTTAATAGCTAGCTCAAATTTGATTACACCAATCGATTTGTCTCGCTCTTCTGATGAAGAAAAAGTGTTTTTTGATGATCAGGGATGGTTATTAAAAAAGTTCAATTATTTTTTCCACTTTTAAAATTTTCTTTGCGAGCGCCTCACGCGGTTAATATTGACATCTGTTCTTTCGAGAAAACTTTTTCTGAAGCGTCTTAAAGAGATCTTTCGATTGGCGTATAGAAATCCCGAATCGGACCGGTGGTTTTTCCAATAAATCAATTTGAATGCAATTTTTTAGCAAAAGTGAGAAGGGTCCCCCCTTTGGTACTTTTTCAAATTTTCAACTTTTTTATTTTTATAGCTAGTTCAAATTTGATTACTCCAATCGATTTGTCTCGTTCTTCTGATGAAGAAAAAGTGTTTTTTGATGATCAGGGATGGTTATTAAAAAAGTTCAATTATTTTTTCAAATTTGTAACTTTTTTATTTTAATAGCTAGCTCAAATTTGATTACACCAATCGATTTGTCTCGCTCTTCTGATGAAGAAAAAGTGTTTTTTGATGATCAGGGATGGTTATTAAAAAAGTTCAATTATTTTTTCCACTTTTAAAATTTTCTTTGCGAGCGCCTCACGCGGTTAATATTGACATCTGTTCTTTCGAGAAAACTTTTTCTGAAGCGTCTTAAAGAGATCTTTCGATTGGCGTATAGAAATCCCGAATCGGACCGGTGGTTTTTCCAATAAATCAATTTGAATGCAATTTTTTAGCAAAAGTGAGAAGGGTCCCCCCTTTGGTACTTTTTCAAATTTTCAACTTTTTTATTTTAATAGCTAGCTTAAATTTGATTACTCCAAACGATTTGTCTCGTTCTTCTGATGAAGAAAAACTGTTTTTTGACGATCAGGAATGGTTATTAAAAAAGTTCAATTATTTTTTCCACTTTTAAAATTTTCTTTGCGAGCGGCTCACGCGGTTAATATTGACATTTGTTCTTTCGTGAAAACTTTTTCTGAAGCGTCTTACTGAGATCTTTTGATTGACGTATAGAAATCCCGAATCGGATCGGTGGTTTTTCCAATAAATCAATTTGAATGCAATTTTTAAGCAAAAGTGAGAAGGGTCCCCCCTTTGGTAGTTTTTCAAATTTTCAACTTTTTTATTTTCATAGCTAGCTCAAATTTGATTACTCCAATCAATTTGTCTCGTTATTCGGATGAAGAAAAAGTGTTTTTTGATGATCAGGGATGGTTATTAAAAAAGTTCAATTATTTTTTCCACTTTTAAAATTTTCTTTGCGAGCGCCTCACGCGGTTAATATTGACATTTGTTCTTTCGCGAAAACTTTTTCCGAAGCGTCTTAAAGAGATCTTTCGATTGGCGTATAGAAATCCCGAATCGGACCGGTGGTTTTTCCAATAAATCAATTTGAATGCAATTTTTTAGCAAAAGTGAGAAGGGTCCCCCCTTTGGTAGTTTTTCAAATTTTCAACTTTTTTATTTTCATAGCTAGCTCAAATTTGATTACTCCAATCGATTTGTCTCGTTCTTCTGATGAAGAAAAACTGTTTTTTGATGATCAGGAATGGTTATTAAAAAAGTTCAATTATTTTTTCCACTTTTAAAATTTTCTTTGCGAGCGCCTCACGCGGTTAATATTGACATCTGTTCTTTCGAGAAAACTTTTTCTGAAGCGTCTTAAAGAGATCTTTCGATTGGCGTATAGAAATCCCGAATCGGACCGGTGGTTTTTCCAATAAATCAATTTGAATGCAATTTTTTAGCAAAAGTGAGAAGGGTCCCCCCTTTGGTACTTTTTCAAATTTTCAACTTTTTTATTTTAATAGCTAACTCAAATTTGATTACTCCAATCGATTTTTCTCGTTCTTCTGATGAAGAAAAAGTGTTTTTTGATGATCAGGGGTGGTTATTAAAAAAGTTCAATTATTTTTTCAAATTTGTAACTTTTTTATTTTAATAGCTAGCTCAAATTTGATTACTCCAATCGATTTGTCTCGTTCTTCTGATGAAGAAAAACTGTTTTTTGATGATCAGGAATGGTTATTAAAAAAGTTCAATTATTTTTTCCACTTTTAAAATTTTCTTTGCGAGCGCCTCACGCGGTTAATATTGACATTTGTTCTTTCGAGAAAACTTTTTCTGAAGCGTCTTAAAGAGATCTTTCGATTGGCGTATAGAAATCCCGAATCGGACCGGTGGTTTTTCCAATAAATCAATTTGAATGCAATTTTTTAGCAAAAGTGAGAAGGGTCCCCCCTTTGGTACTTTTTCAAATTTTCAACTTTTTTATTTTTATAGCTAACTCAAATTTGATTACTCCAATCGATTTCTCTCGATCTTCTGATGAAGAAAAAGTGTTTTTTGATGATCAGGGATGGTTATTACAAAAGTTCAATTATTTTTTCAAATTTGTAACTTTTTTATTTTAATAGCCAGCTCAAATTTGATTACACCAATCGATTTGTCTCGTTCTTCTGATGAAGAAAAAGTGTTTTTTGATGATCAGGAATGGTTATTAAAAAAGTTCAATTATTTTTTCCACTTTTAAAATTTTCTTTGCGAGCGCCTCACGCAGTTAATATTAACATCTGTTCTTTCGAGAAAACTTTTTCTGAAGCGTCTTAAAGAGATCTTTCGATTGGCGTATAGAAATCCCGAATCGGACCGGTGGTTTTTCCAATAAATCAATTTGAATGCAATTTTTTAGCAAAAGTGAGAAGGGTCCCCCCTTTGGTACTTTTTCAAATTTTCAACTTTTTTATTTTAATAGCTAACTCAAATTTGATTACTCCAATCGATTTTTCTCGTTCTTCTGATGAAGAAAAAGTGTTTTTTGATGATCAGGGGTGGTTATTAAAAAAGTTCAATTATTTTTTCAAATTTGTAACTTTTTTATTTTAATAGCTAGCTCAAATTTGATTACTCCAATCGATTTGTCTCGTTCTTCTGATGAAGAAAAACTGTTTTTTGATGATCAGGAATGGTTATTAAAAAAGTTCAATTATTTTTTCCACTTTTAAAATTTTCTTTGCGAGCGCCTCACGCGGTTAATATTGACATTTGTTCTTTCGCGAAAACTTTTTCCGAAGCGTCTTAATGAGATCTTTCGATTGACGTATAGAAATCCCGAATCGGACCGGTGGTTTCTTCAATAAATCAATTTGAATGCAATTTTTTAGCAAAAGTGAGAAGGGTCCCCCCTTTGGTACTTTTTCAAATTTTCAACTTTTTTATTTTAATAGCTAACTCAAATTTGATTACTCCAATCGATTTTTCTCGTTCTTCTGATGAAGAAAAAGTGTTTTCTGATGATCAGGGGTGGTTATTAAAAAAGTTCAATTATTTTTTCAAATTTGTAACTTTTTTATTTTAATAGCTAGCTCAAATTTGATTACTCCAATCGATTTGTCTCGTTCTTCTGATGAAGAAAAACTGTTTTTTGATGATCAGGAATGGTTATTAAAAAAGTTCAATTATTTTTTCCACTTTTAAAATTTTCTTTGCGAGCGCCTCACGCGGTTAATATTGACATTTGTTCTTTCGCGAAAACTTTTTCCGAAGCGTCTTAATGAGATCTTTCGATTGACGTATAGAAATCCCGAATCGGACCGGTGGTTTCTTCAATAAATCGTCTTAAAGAGATCTTTCGATTGGCGTATAGAAATCCCGAATCGGACCGGTGGTTTTTCCAATAAATCAATTTGAATGCAATTTTTTAGCAAAAGTGAGAAGGGTCCCCCCTTTGGTACTTTTTCAAATTTTCAACTTTTTTATTTTTATAGCTAACTCAAATTTGATTACTCCAATCGATTTCTCTCGATCTTCTGATGAAGAAAAAGTGTTTTTTGATGATCAGGGATGGTTATTACAAAAGTTCAATTATTTTTTCAAATTTGTAACTTTTTTATTTTAATAGCCAGCTCAAATTTGATTACACCAATCGATTTGTCTCGTTCTTCTGATGAAGAAAAAGTGTTTTTTGATGATCAGGAATGGTTATTAAAAAAGTTCAATTATTTTTTCCACTTTTAAAATTTTCTTTGCGAGCGCCTCACGCGGTTAATATTGACATCTGTTCTTTCGAGAAAACTTTTTCTGAAGCGTCTTAAAGAGATCTTTCGATTGGCGTATAGAAATCCCGAATCGGACCGGTGGTTTTTCCAATAAATCAATTTGAATGCAATTTTTTAGCAAAAGTGAGAAGGGTCCCCCCTTTGGTACTTTTTCAAATTTTCAACTTTTTTATTTTAATAGCTAACTCAAATTTGATTACTCCAATCGATTTTTCTCGTTCTTCTGATGAAGAAAAAGTGTTTTTTGATGATCAGGAATGGTTATTAAAAAAGTTCAATTATTTTTTCCACTTTTAAAATTTTCTTTGCGAGCGCCTCACGCGGTTAATATTGACATTTGTTCTTTCGAGAAAACTTTTTCTGAAGCGTCTTAAAGAGATCTTTCGATTGGCGTATAGAAATCCCGAATCGGACCGGTGGTTTTTCCAATAAATCAATTTGAATGCAATTTTTTAGCAAAAGTGAGAAGGGTCCCCCCTTTGGTACTTTTTCAAATTTTCAACTTTTTTATTTTTATAGCTAACTCAAATTTGATTACTCCAATCGATTTCTCTCGATCTTCTGATGAAGAAAAAGTGTTTTTTGATGATCAGGGATGGTTATTACAAAAGTTCAATTATTTTTTCAAATTTGTAACTTTTTTATTTTAATAGCCAGCTCAAATTTGATTACACCAATCGATTTGTCTCGTTCTTCTGATGAAGAAAAAGTGTTTTTTGATGATCAGGAATGGTTATTAAAAAAGTTCAATTATTTTTTCCACTTTTAAAATTTTCTTTGCGAGCGCCTCACGCAGTTAATATTGACATCTGTTCTTTCGAGAAAACTTTTTCTGAAGCGTCTTAAAGAGATCTTTCGATTGGCGTATAGAAATCCCGAATCGGACCGGTGGTTTTTCCAATAAATCAATTTGAATGCAATTTTTTAGCAAAAGTGAGAAGGGTCCCCCCTTTGGTACTTTTTCAAATTTTCAACTTTTTTATTTTAATAGCTAACTCAAATTTGATTACTCCAATCGATTTTTCTCGTTCTTCTGATGAAGAAAAAGTGTTTTCTGATGATCAGGGGTGGTTATTAAAAAAGTTCAATTATTTTTTCAAATTTGTAACTTTTTTATTTTAATAGCTAGCTCAAATTTGATTACTCCAATCGATTTGTCTCGTTCTTCTGATGAAGAAAAACTGTTTTTTGATGATCAGGAATGGTTATTAAAAAAGTTCAATTATTTTTTCCACTTTTAAAATTTTCTTTGCGAGCGCCTCACGCGGTTAATATTGACATCTGTTCTTTCGAGAAAACTTTTTCTGAAGCGTCTTAAAGAGATCTTTCGATTGACGTATAGAAATCCCGAATCGGACCGGTGGTTTCTTCAATAAATCAATTTGAATGCAATTTTTTAGCAAAAGTGAGAAGGGTCCCCCCTTTGGTACTTTTTCAAATTTTCAACTTTTTTATTTTAATAGCTAACTCAAATTTGATTACTCCAATCGATTTTTCTCGTTCTTCTGATGAAGAAAAAGTGTTTTCTGATGATCAGGGGTGGTTATTAAAAAAGTTCAATTATTTTTTCAAATTTGTAACTTTTTTATTTTAATAGCTAGCTCAAATTTGATTACTCCAATCGATTTGTCTCGTTCTTCTGATGAAGAAAAACTGTTTTTTGATGATCAGGAATGGTTATTAAAAAAGTTCAATTATTTTTTCCACTTTTAAAATTTTCTTTGCGAGCGCCTCACGCGGTTAATATTGACATTTGTTCTTTCGCGAAAACTTTTTCCGAAGCGTCTTAATGAGATCTTTCGATTGACGTATAGAAATCCCGAATCGGACCGGTGGTTTCTTCAATAAATCAATTTGAATGCAATTTTTTAGCAAAAGTGAGAAGGGTCCCCCCTTTGGTACTTTTTCAAATTTTCAACTTTTTTATTTTAATAGCTAACTCAAATTTGATTACTCCAATCGATTTTTCTCGTTCTTCTGATGAAGAAAAAGTGTTTTCTGATGATCAGGGGTGGTTATTAAAAAAGTTCAATTATTTTTTCAAATTTGTAACTTTTTTATTTTAATAGCTAGCTCAAATTTGATTACTCCAATCGATTTGTCTCGTTCTTCTGATGAAGAAAAACTGTTTTTTGATGATCAGGAATGGTTATTAAAAAAGTTCAATTATTTTTTCCACTTTTAAAATTTTCTTTGCGAGCGCCTCACGCGGTTAATATTGACATCTGTTCTTTCGAGAAAACTTTTTCTGAAGCGTCTTAAAGAGATCTTTCGATTGACGTATAGAAATCCCGAATCGGACCGGTGGTTTCTTCAATAAATCAATTTGAATGCAATTTTTTAGCAAAAGTGAGAAGGGTCCCCCCTTTGGTACTTTTTCAAATTTTCAACTTTTTTATTTTAATAGCTAACTCAAATTTGATTACTCCAATCGATTTTTCTCGTTCTTCTGATGAAGAAAAAGTGTTTTTTGATGATCAGGGGTGGTTATTAAAAAAGTTCAATTATTTTTTCAAATTTGTAACTTTTTTATTTTAATAGCTAGCTCAAATTTGATTACTCCAATCGATTTGTCTCGTTCTTCTGATGAAGAAAAACTGTTTTTTGATGATCAGGAATGGTTATTAAAAAAGTTCAATTATTTTTTCCACTTTTAAAATTTTCTTTGCGAGCGCCTCACGCGGTTAATATTGACATTTGTTCTTTCGCGAAAACTTTTTCCGAAGCGTCTTAATGAGATCTTTCGATTGACGTATAGAAATCCCGAATCGGACCGGTGGTTTCTTCAATAAATCAATTTGAATGCAATTTTTTAGCAAAAGTGAGAAGGGTCCCCCCTTTGGTACTTTTTCAAATTTTCAACTTTTTTATTTTAATAGCTAACTCAAATTTGATTACTCCAATCGATTTGTCTCGTTCATCTGATGAAGAAAAAGTGTTTTCTGATGATCAGGGATGGTTATTAAAAAAGTTCAATTATTTTTTCAAATTTGTAACTTTTTTATTTTAATAGCTAGCTCAAATTTGATTACTCCAATCGATTTGTCTCGTTCTTCTGATGAAGAAAAACTGTTTTTTGATGATCAGGAATGGTTATTAAAAAAGTTCAATTATTTTTTCCACTTTTAAAATTTTCTTTGCGAGCGCCTCACGCGGTTAATATTGACATCTGTTCTTTCGAGAAAACTTTTTCTGAAGCGTCTTAAAGAGATCTTTCGATTGGCGTATAGAAATCCCGAATCGGACCGGTGGTTTCTTCAATAAATCAATTTGAATGCAATTTTTTAGCAAAAGTGAGAAGGGTCCCCCCTTTGGTACTTTTTCAAATTTTCAACTTTTTTATTTTAATAGCTAACTCAAATTTGATTACTCCAATCGATTTTTCTCGTTCTTCTGATGAAGAAAAAGTGTTTTCTGATGATCAGGGGTGGTTATTAAAAAAGTTCAATTATTTTTTCCACTTTTAAAATTTTCTTTGCGAGCGCCTCACGCGGTTAATATTGACATCTGTTCTTTCGAGAAAACTTTTTCTGAAGCGTCTTAAAGAGATCTTTCGATTGGCGTATAGAAATCCCGAATCGGACCGGTGGTTTCTTCAATAAATCAATTTGAATGCAATTTTTTAGCAAAAGTGAGAAGGGTCCCCCCTTTGGTACTTTTTCAAATTTTCAACTTTTTTATTTTAATAGCTAACTCAAATTTGATTACTCCAATCGATTTTTCTCGTTCTTCTGATGAAGAAAAAGTGTTTTCTGATGATCAGGGGTGGTTATTAAAAAAGTTCAATTATTTTTTCAAATTTGTAACTTTTTTATTTTAATAGCTAGCTCAAATTTGATTACTCCAATCGATTTGTCTCGTTCTTCTGATGAAGAAAAACTGTTTTTTGATGATCAGGAATGGTTATTAAAAAAGTTCAATTATTTTTTCCACTTTTAAAATTTTCTTTGCGAGCGCCTCACGCGGTTAATATTGACATTTGTTCTTTCGAGAAAACTTTTTCTGAAGCGTCTTAAAGAGATCTTTCGATTGGCGTATAGAAATCCCGAATCGGACCGGTGGTTTTTCCAATAAATCAATTTGAATGCAATTTTTTAGCAAAAGTGAGAAGGGTCCCCCCTTTGGTACTTTTTCAAATTTTCAACTTTTTTATTTTTATAGCTAACTCAAATTTGATTACTCCAATCGATTTCTCTCGATCTTCTGATGAAGAAAAAGTGTTTTTTGATGATCAGGGATGGTTATTACAAAAGTTCAATTATTTTTTCAAATTTGTAACTTTTTTATTTTAATAGCCAGCTCAAATTTGATTACACCAATCGATTTGTCTCGTTCTTCTGATGAAGAAAAAGTGTTTTTTGATGATCAGGAATGGTTATTAAAAAAGTTCAATTATTTTTTCCACTTTTAAAATTTTCTTTGCGAGCGCCTCACGCAGTTAATATTGACATCTGTTCTTTCGAGAAAACTTTTTCTGAAGCGTCTTAAAGAGATCTTTCGATTGGCGTATAGAAATCCCGAATCGGACCGGTGGTTTTTCCAATAAATCAATTTGAATGCAATTTTTTAGCAAAAGTGAGAAGGGTCCCCCCTTTGGTACTTTTTCAAATTTTCAACTTTTTTATTTTAATAGCTAACTCAAATTTGATTACTCCAATCGATTTTTCTCGTTCTTCTGATGAAGAAAAAGTGTTTTCTGATGATCAGGGGTGGTTATTAAAAAAGTTCAATTATTTTTTCAAATTTGTAACTTTTTTATTTTAATAGCTAGCTCAAATTTGATTACTCCAATCGATTTGTCTCGTTCTTCTGATGAAGAAAAACTGTTTTTTGATGATCAGGAATGGTTATTAAAAAAGTTCAATTATTTTTTCCACTTTTAAAATTTTCTTTGCGAGCGCCTCACGCGGTTAATATTGACATCTGTTCTTTCGAGAAAACTTTTTCTGAAGCGTCTTAAAGAGATCTTTCGATTGACGTATAGAAATCCCGAATCGGACCGGTGGTTTCTTCAATAAATCAATTTGAATGCAATTTTTTAGCAAAAGTGAGAAGGGTCCCCCCTTTGGTACTTTTTCAAATTTTCAACTTTTTTATTTTAATAGCTAACTCAAATTTGATTACTCCAATCGATTTTTCTCGTTCTTCTGATGAAGAAAAAGTGTTTTTTGATGATCAGGGGTGGTTATTAAAAAAGTTCAATTATTTTTTCAAATTTGTAACTTTTTTATTTTAATAGCTAGCTCAAATTTGATTACTCCAATCGATTTGTCTCGTTCTTCTGATGAAGAAAAACTGTTTTTTGATGATCAGGAATGGTTATTAAAAAAGTTCAATTATTTTTTCCACTTTTAAAATTTTCTTTGCGAGCGCCTCACGCGGTTAATATTGACATTTGTTCTTTCGCGAAAACTTTTTCCGAAGCGTCTTAATGAGATCTTTCGATTGACGTATAGAAATCCCGAATCGGACCGGTGGTTTCTTCAATAAATCAATTTGAATGCAATTTTTTAGCAAAAGTGAGAAGGGTCCCCCCTTTGGTACTTTTTCAAATTTTCAACTTTTTTATTTTAATAGCTAACTCAAATTTGATTACTCCAATCGATTTTTCTCGTTCTTCTGATGAAGAAAAAGTGTTTTCTGATGATCAGGGGTGGTTATTAAAAAAGTTCAATTATTTTTTCAAATTTGTAACTTTTTTATTTTAATAGCTAGCTCAAATTTGATTACTCCAATCGATTTGTCTCGTTCTTCTGATGAAGAAAAACTGTTTTTTGATGATCAGGAATGGTTATTAAAAAAGTTCAATTATTTTTTCCACTTTTAAAATTTTCTTTGCGAGCGCCTCACGCGGTTAATATTGACATCTGTTCTTTCGAGAAAACTTTTTCTGAAGCGTCTTAAAGAGATCTTTCGATTGACGTATAGAAATCCCGAATCGGACCGGTGGTTTCTTCAATAAATCAATTTGAATGCAATTTTTTAGCAAAAGTGAGAAGGGTCCCCCCTTTGGTACTTTTTCAAATTTTCAACTTTTTTATTTTAATAGCTAACTCAAATTTGATTACTCCAATCGATTTTTCTCGTTCTTCTGATGAAGAAAAAGTGTTTTTTGATGATCAGGGGTGGTTATTAAAAAAGTTCAATTATTTTTTCAAATTTGTAACTTTTTTATTTTAATAGCTAGCTCAAATTTGATTACTCCAATCGATTTGTCTCGTTCTTCTGATGAAGAAAAACTGTTTTTTGATGATCAGGAATGGTTATTAAAAAAGTTCAATTATTTTTTCCACTTTTAAAATTTTCTTTGCGAGCGCCTCACGCGGTTAATATTGACATTTGTTCTTTCGCGAAAACTTTTTCCGAAGCGTCTTAATGAGATCTTTCGATTGACGTATAGAAATCCCGAATCGGACCGGTGGTTTCTTCAATAAATCAATTTGAATGCAATTTTTTAGCAAAAGTGAGAAGGGTCCCCCCTTTGGTACTTTTTCAAATTTTCAACTTTTTTATTTTAATAGCTAACTCAAATTTGATTACTCCAATCGATTTGTCTCGTTCATCTGATGAAGAAAAAGTGTTTTCTGATGATCAGGGATGGTTATTAAAAAAGTTCAATTATTTTTTCAAATTTGTAACTTTTTTATTTTAATAGCTAGCTCAAATTTGATTACTCCAATCGATTTGTCTCGTTCTTCTGATGAAGAAAAACTGTTTTTTGATGATCAGGAATGGTTATTAAAAAAGTTCAATTATTTTTTCCACTTTTAAAATTTTCTTTGCGAGCGCCTCACGCGGTTAATATTGACATCTGTTCTTTCGAGAAAACTTTTTCTGAAGCGTCTTAAAGAGATCTTTCGATTGGCGTATAGAAATCCCGAATCGGACCGGTGGTTTCTTCAATAAATCAATTTGAATGCAATTTTTTAGCAAAAGTGAGAAGGGTCCCCCCTTTGGTACTTTTTCAAATTTTCAACTTTTTTATTTTAATAGCTAACTCAAATTTGATTACTCCAATCGATTTTTCTCGTTCTTCTGATGAAGAAAAAGTGTTTTCTGATGATCAGGGGTGGTTATTAAAAAAGTTCAATTATTTTTTCCACTTTTAAAATTTTCTTTGCGAGCGCCTCACGCGGTTAATATTGACATCTGTTCTTTCGAGAAAACTTTTTCTGAAGCGTCTTAATGAGATCTTTCGATTGACGTATAGAAATCCCGAATCGGACCGGTGGTTTCTTCAATAAATCAATTTGAATGCAATTTTTTAGCAAAAGTGAGAAGGGTCCCCCCTTTGGTACTTTTTCAAATTTTCAACTTTTTTATTTTAATAGCTAACTCAAATTTGATTACTCCAATCGATTTGTCTCGTTCATCTGATGAAGAAAAAGTGTTTTCTGATGATCAGGGATGGTTATTAAAAAAGTTCAATTATTTTTTCAAATTTGTAACTTTTTTATTTTAATAGCTAGCTCAAATTTGATTACTCCAATCGATTTGTCTCGTTCTTCTGATGAAGAAAAACTGTTTTTTGATGATCAGGAATGGTTATTAAAAAAGTTCAATTATTTTTTCCACTTTTAAAATTTTCTTTGCGAGCGCCTCACGCGGTTAATATTGACATCTGTTCTTTCGAGAAAACTTTTTCTGAAGCGTCTTAAAGAGATCTTTCGATTGACGTATAGAAATCCCGAATCGGACCGGTGGTTTCTTCAATAAATCAATTTGAATGCAATTTTTTAGCAAAAGTGAGAAGGGTCCCCCCTTTGGTACTTTTTCAAATTTTCAACTTTTTTATTTTAATAGCTAACTCAAATTTGATTACTCCAATCGATTTTTCTCGTTCTTCTGATGAAGAAAAAGTGTTTTTTGATGATCAGGGGTGGTTATTAAAAAAGTTCAATTATTTTTTCAAATTTGTAACTTTTTTATTTTAATAGCTAGCTCAAATTTGATTACTCCAATCGATTTGTCTCGTTCTTCTGATGAAGAAAAACTGTTTTTTGATGATCAGGAATGGTTATTAAAAAAGTTCAATTATTTTTTCCACTTTTAAAATTTTCTTTGCGAGCGCCTCACGCGGTTAATATTGACATTTGTTCTTTCGCGAAAACTTTTTCCGAAGCGTCTTAATGAGATCTTTCGATTGACGTATAGAAATCCCGAATCGGACCGGTGGTTTCTTCAATAAATCAATTTGAATGCAATTTTTTAGCAAAAGTGAGAAGGGTCCCCCCTTTGGTACTTTTTCAAATTTTCAACTTTTTTATTTTAATAGCTAACTCAAATTTGATTACTCCAATCGATTTGTCTCGTTCATCTGATGAAGAAAAAGTGTTTTCTGATGATCAGGGATGGTTATTAAAAAAGTTCAATTATTTTTTCAAATTTGTAACTTTTTTATTTTAATAGCTAGCTCAAATTTGATTACTCCAATCGATTTGTCTCGTTCTTCTGATGAAGAAAAACTGTTTTTTGATGATCAGGAATGGTTATTAAAAAAGTTCAATTATTTTTTCCACTTTTAAAATTTTCTTTGCGAGCGCCTCACGCGGTTAATATTGACATCTGTTCTTTCGAGAAAACTTTTTCTGAAGCGTCTTAAAGAGTTCTTTCGATTGGCGTATAGAAATCCCGAATCGGACCGGTGGTTTTTCCAATAAATCAATTTGAATGCAATTTTTTAGCAAAAGTGAGAAGGGTCCCCCCTTTGGTACTTTTTCAAATTTTCAACTTTTTTATTTTAATAGCTAACTCAAATTTGATTACTCCAATCGATTTTTCTCGTTCTTCTGATGAAGAAAAAGTGTTTTCTGATGATCAGGGGTGGTTATTAAAAAAGTTCAATTATTTTTTCAAATTTGTAACTTTTTTATTTTAATAGCTAGCTCAAATTTGATTACTCCAATCGATTTGTCTCGTTCTTCTGATGAAGAAAAACTGTTTTTTGATGATCAGGAATGGTTATTAAAAAAGTTCAATTATTTTTTCCACTTTTAAAATTTTCTTTGCGAGCGCCTCACGCGGTTAATATTGACATTTGTTCTTTCGCGAAAACTTTTTCCGAAGCGTCTTAATGAGATCTTTCGATTGACGTATAGAAATCCCGAATCGGACCGGTGGTTTCTTCAATAAATCAATTTGAATGCAATTTTTTAGCAAAAGTGAGAAGGGTCCCCCCTTTGGTACTTTTTCAAATTTTCAACTTTTTTATTTTAATAGCTAACTCAAATTTGATTACTCCAATCGATTTGTCTCGTTCATCTGATGAAGAAAAAGTGTTTTCTGATGATCAGGGATGGTTATTAAAAAAGTTCAATTATTTTTTCAAATTTGTAACTTTTTTATTTTAATAGCTAGCTCAAATTTGATTACTCCAATCGATTTGTCTCGTTCTTCTGATGAAGAAAAACTGTTTTTTGATGATCAGGAATGGTTATTAAAAAAGTTCAATTATTTTTTCCACTTTTAAAATTTTCTTTGCGAGCGCCTCACGCGGTTAATATTGACATCTGTTCTTTCGAGAAAACTTTTTCTGAAGCGTCTTAAAGAGTTCTTTCGATTGGCGTATAGAAATCCCGAATCGGACCGGTGGTTTTTCCAATAAATCAATTTGAATGCAATTTTTTAGCAAAAGTGAGAAGGGTCCCCCCTTTGGTACTTTTTCAAATTTTCAACTTTTTTATTTTTATAGCTAGTTCAAATTTGATTACTCCAATCGATTTGTCTCGTTCTTCTGATGAAGAAAAAGTGTTTTTTGATGATCAGGGATGGTTATTAAAAAAGTTCAATTATTTTTTCCACTTTTAAAATTTTCTTTGCGAGCGCCTCACGCGGTTAATACTGACATCTGTTCTTTCGAGAAAACTTTTTCTGAAGCGTCTTAAAGAGTTCTTTCGATTGGCGTATAGAAATCCCGAATCGGACCGGTGGTTTTTCCAATAATTACTCCAATCGATTTGTCTCGTTCTTCTGATGAAGAAAAACTGTTTTTTGATGATCAGGAATGGTTATTAAAAAAGTTCAATTATTTTTTCCACTTTTAAAATTTTCTTTGCGAGCGCCTCACGCGGTTAATATTGACATCTGTTCTTTCGAGAAAACTTTTTCTGAAGCGTCTTAAAGAGATCTTTCGATTGGCGTATAGAAATCCCGAATCGGACCGGTGGTTTTTCCAATAAATCAATTTGAATGCAATTTTTTAGCAAAAGTGAGAAGGGTCCCCCCTTTGGTACTTTTTCAAATTTTCAACTTTTTTATTTTAATAGCTAACTCAAATTTGATTACTCCAATCGATTTTTCTCGTTCTTCTGATGAAGAAAAAGTGTTTTTTGATGATCAGGGGTGGTTATTAAAAAAGTTCAATTATTTTTTCAAATTTGTAACTTTTTTATTTTAATAGCTAGCTCAAATTTGATTACTCCAATCGATTTGTCTCGTTCTTCTGATGAAGAAAAACTGTTTTTTGATGATCAGGAATGGTTATTAAAAAAGTTCAATTATTTTTTCCACTTTTAAAATTTTCTTTGCGAGCGCCTCACGCGGTTAATATTGACATCTGTTCTTTCGAGAAAACTTTTTCTGAAGCGTCTTAAAGAGTTCTTTCGATTGGCGTATAGAAATCCCGAATCGGACCGGTGGTTTTTCCAATAAATCAATTTGAATGCAATTTTTTAGCAAAAGTGAGAAGGGTCCCCCCTTTGGTACTTTTTCAAATTTTCAACTTTTTTATTTTTATAGCTAGTTCAAATTTGATTACTCCAATCGATTTGTCTCGTTCTTCTGATGAAGAAAAAGTGTTTTTTGATGATCAGGGATGGTTATTAAAAAAGTTCAATTATTTTTTCAAATTTGTAACTTTTTTATTTTAATAGCTAGCTCAAATTTGATTACACCAATCGATTTGTCTCGCTCTTCTGATGAAGAAAAAGTGTTTTTTGATGATCAGGGATGGTTATTAAAAAAGTTCAATTATTTTTTCCACTTTTAAAATTTTCTTTGCGAGCGCCTCACGCGGTTAATACTGACATCTGTTCTTTCGAGAAAACTTTTTCTGAAGCGTCTTAAAGAGTTCTTTCGATTGGCGTATAGAAATCCCGAATCGGACCGGTGGTTTTTCCAATAATTACTCCAATCGATTTGTCTCGTTCTTCTGATGAAGAAAAACTGTTTTTTGATGATCAGGAATGGTTATTAAAAAAGTTCAATTATTTTTTCCACTTTTAAAATTTTCTTTGCGAGCGCCTCACGCAGTTAATATTGACATCTGTTCTTTCGAGAAAACTTTTTCTGAAGCGTCTTAAAGAGATCTTTCGATTGGCGTATAGAAATCCCGAATCGGACCGGTGGTTTTTCCAATAAATCAATTTGAATGCAATTTTTTAGCAAAAGTGAGAAGGGTCCCCCCTTTGGTACTTTTTCAAATTTTCAACTTTTTTATTTTAATAGCTAACTCAAATTTGATTACTCCAATCGATTTTTCTCGTTCTTCTGATGAAGAAAAAGTGTTTTTTGATGATCAGGGGTGGTTATTAAAAAAGTTCAATTATTTTTTCAAATTTGTAACTTTTTTATTTTAATAGCTAGCTCAAATTTGATTACTCCAATCGATTTGTCTCGTTCTTCTGATGAAGAAAAACTGTTTTTTGATGATCAGGAATGGTTATTAAAAAAGTTCAATTATTTTTTCCACTTTTAAAATTTTCTTTGCGAGCGCCTCACGCGGTTAATATTGACATTTGTTCTTTCGCGAAAACTTTTTCCGAAGCGTCTTAATGAGATCTTTCGATTGACGTATAGAAATCCCGAATCGGACCGGTGGTTTCTTCAATAAATCAATTTGAATGCAATTTTTTAGCAAAAGTGAGAAGGGTCCCCCCTTTGGTACTTTTTCAAATTTTCAACTTTTTTATTTTAATAGCTAACTCAAATTTGATTACTCCAATCGATTTTTCTCGTTCTTCTGATGAAGAAAAAGTGTTTTCTGATGATCAGGGGTGGTTATTAAAAAAGTTCAATTATTTTTTCAAATTTGTAACTTTTTTATTTTAATAGCTAGCTCAAATTTGATTACTCCAATCGATTTGTCTCGTTCTTCTGATGAAGAAAAACTGTTTTTTGATGATCAGGAATGGTTATTAAAAAAGTTCAATTATTTTTTCCACTTTTAAAATTTTCTTTGCGAGCGCCTCACGCGGTTAATATTGACATTTGTTCTTTCGCGAAAACTTTTTCCGAAGCGTCTTAATGAGATCTTTCGATTGACGTATAGAAATCCCGAATCGGACCGGTGGTTTCTTCAATAAATCAATTTGAATGCAATTTTTTAGCAAAAGTGAGAAGGGTCCCCCCTTTGGTACTTTTTCAAATTTTCAACTTTTTTATTTTAATAGCTAACTCAAATTTGATTACTCCAATCGATTTGTCTCGTTCATCTGATGAAGAAAAAGTGTTTTCTGATGATCAGGGATGGTTATTAAAAAAGTTCAATTATTTTTTCAAATTTGTAACTTTTTTATTTTAATAGCTAGCTCAAATTTGATTACTCCAATCGATTTGTCTCGTTCTTCTGATGAAGAAAAACTGTTTTTTGATGATCAGGAATGGTTATTAAAAAAGTTCAATTATTTTTTCCACTTTTAAAATTTTCTTTGCGAGCGCCTCACGCGGTTAATATTGACATCTGTTCTTTCGAGAAAACTTTTTCTGAAGCGTCTTAAAGAGATCTTTCGATTGGCGTATAGAAATCCCGAATCGGACCGGTGGTTTTTCCAATAAATCAATTTGAATGCAATTTTTTAGCAAAAGTGAGAAGGGTCCCCCCTTTGGTACTTTTTCAAATTTTCAACTTTTTTATTTTTATAGCTAGTTCAAATTTGATTACTCCAATCGATTTGTCTCGTTCATCTGATGAAGAAAAAGTGTTTTCTGATGATCAGGGATGGTTATTAAAAAAGTTCAATTATTTTTTCAAATTTTTTTTTATTTTTATAGCTAGTTCAAATTTGATTACTCCAATCGATTTGTCTCGTTCATCTGATGAAGAAAAAGTGTTTTCTGATGATCAGGGATGGTTATTAAAAAAGTTCAATTATTTTTTCAAATTTGTAACTTTTTTATTTTAATAGCTAGCTCAAATTTGATTACTCCAATCGATTTGTCTCGTTCTTCTGATGAAGAAAAACTGTTTTTTGATGATCAGGAATGGTTATTAAAAAAGTTCAATTATTTTTTCCACTTTTAAAATTTTCTTTGCGAGCGCCTCACGCGGTTAATATTGACATCTGTTCTTTCGAGAAAACTTTTTCTGAAGCGTCTTAAAGAGTTCTTTCGATTGGCGTATAGAAATCCCGAATCGGACCGGTGGTTTTTCCAATAAATCAATTTGAATGCAATTTTTTAGCAAAAGTGAGAAGGGTCCCCCCTTTGGTACTTTTTCAAATTTTCAACTTTTTTATTTTAATAGCTAGCTTAAATTTGATTACTCCAAACGATTTGTCTCGTTCTTCTGATGAAGAAAAACTGTTTTTTGATGATCAGGAATGGTTATTAAAAAAGTTCAATTATTTTTTCCACTTTTAAAATTTTCTTTGCGAGCGGCTCACGCGGCTAATATTGACATTTGTTCTTTCGTGAAAACTTTTTCTGAAGCGTCTTACTGAGATCTTTTGATTGACGTATAGAAATCCCGAATCGGATCGGTGGTTTTTCCAATAAATCAATTTGAATGCAATTTTTAAGCAAAAGTGAGAAGGGTCCCCCCCTTTGGTAGTTTTTCAAATTTTCAACTTTTTTATTTTCATAGCTAGCTCAAATTTGATTACTCCAATCAATTTGTCTCGTTATTCGGATGAAGAAAAAGTGTTTTTTGATGATCAGGGATGGTTATTAAAAAAGTTCAATTATTTTTTCCACTTTTAAAATTTTCTTTGCGAGCGCCTCACGCGGTTAATATTGACATCTGTTCTTTCGAGAAAACTTTTTCTGAAGCGTCTTAAAGAGATCTTTCGATTGGCGTATAGAAATCCCGAATCGGACCGGTGGTTTTTCCAATAAATCAATTTGAATGCAATTTTTTAGCAAAAGTGAGAAGGGTCCCCCCTTTGGTACTTTTTCAAATTTTCAACTTTTTTATTTTTATAGCTAACTCAAATTTGATTACTCCAATCGATTTCTCTCGATCTTCTGATGAAGAAAAAGTGTTTTTTGATGATCAGGGATGGTTATTACAAAAGTTCAATTATTTTTTCAAATTTGTAACTTTTTTATTTTAATAGCCAGCTCAAATTTGATTACACCAATCGATTTGTCTCGTTCTTCTGATGAAGAAAAAGTGTTTTTTGATGATCAGGAATGGTTATTAAAAAAGTTCAATTATTTTTTCCACTTTTAAAATTTTCTTTGCGAGCGCCTCACGCGGTTAATATTGACATCTGTTCTTTCGAGAAAACTTTTTCTGAAGCGTCTTAAAGAGATCTTTCGATTGACGTATAGAAATCCCGAATCGGACCGGTGGTTTCTTCAATAAATCAATTTGAATGCAATTTTTTAGCAAAAGTGAGAAGGGTCCCCCCTTTGGTACTTTTTCAAATTTTCAACTTTTTTATTTTAATAGCTAACTCAAATTTGATTACTCCAATCGATTTTTCTCGTTCTTCTGATGAAGAAAAAGTGTTTTCTGATGATCAGGGATGGTTATTAAAAAAGTTCAATTATTTTTTCAAATTTGTAACTTTTTTATTTTAATAGCTAGCTCAAATTTGATTACTCCAATCGATTTGTCTCGTTCTTCTGATGAAGAAAAACTGTTTTTTGATGATCAGGAATGGTTATTAAAAAAGTTCAATTATTTTTTCCACTTTTAAAATTTTCTTTGCGAGCGCCTCACGCGGTTAATATTGACATTTGTTCTTTCGCGAAAACTTTTTCCGAAGCGTCTTAATGAGATCTTTCGATTGACGTATAGAAATCCCGAATCGGACCGGTGGTTTCTTCAATAAATCAATTTGAATGCAATTTTTTAGCAAAAGTGAGAAGGGTCCCCCCTTTGGTACTTTTTCAAATTTTCAACTTTTTTATTTTAATAGCTAACTCAAATTTGATTACTCCAATCGATTTGTCTCGTTCATCTGATGAAGAAAAAGTGTTTTCTGATGATCAGGGATGGTTATTAAAAAAGTTCAATTATTTTTTCAAATTTGTAACTTTTTTATTTTAATAGCTAGCTCAAATTTGATTACTCCAATCGATTTGTCTCGTTCTTCTGATGAAGAAAAACTGTTTTTTGATGATCAGGAATGGTTATTAAAAAAGTTCAATTATTTTTTCCACTTTTAAAATTTTCTTTGCGAGCGCCTCACGCGGTTAATATTGACATCTGTTCTTTCGAGAAAACTTTTTCTGAAGCGTCTTAAAGAGATCTTTCGATTGGCGTATAGAAATCCCGAATCGGACCGGTGGTTTTTCCAATAAATCAATTTGAATGCAATTTTTTAGCAAAAGTGAGAAGGGTCCCCCCTTTGGTACTTTTTCAAATTTTCAACTTTTTTATTTTTATAGCTAGTTCAAATTTGATTACTCCAATCGATTTGTCTCGTTCATCTGATGAAGAAAAAGTGTTTTCTGATGATCAGGGATGGTTATTAAAAAAGTTCAATTATTTTTTCAAATTTTTTTTTATTTTTATAGCTAGTTCAAATTTGATTACTCCAATCGATTTGTCTCGTTCATCTGATGAAGAAAAAGTGTTTTCTGATGATCAGGGATGGTTATTAAAAAAGTTCAATTATTTTTTCAAATTTGTAACTTTTTTATTTTAATAGCTAGCTCAAATTTGATTACTCCAATCGATTTGTCTCGTTCTTCTGATGAAGAAAAACTGTTTTTTGATGATCAGGAATGGTTATTAAAAAAGTTCAATTATTTTTTCCACTTTTAAAATTTTCTTTGCGAGCGCCTCACGCGGTTAATATTGACATCTGTTCTTTCGAGAAAACTTTTTCTGAAGCGTCTTAAAGAGTTCTTTCGATTGGCGTATAGAAATCCCGAATCGGACCGGTGGTTTTTCCAATAAATCAATTTGAATGCAATTTTTTAGCAAAAGTGAGAAGGGTCCCCCCTTTGGTACTTTTTCAAATTTTCAACTTTTTTATTTTTATAGCTAGTTCAAATTTGATTACTCCAATCGATTTGTCTCGTTCTTCTGATGAAGAAAAAGTGTTTTTTGATGATCAGGGATGGTTATTAAAAAAGTTCAATTATTTTTTCAAATTTGTAACTTTTTTATTTTAATAGCTAGCTCAAATTTGATTACTCCAATCGATTTGTCTCGTTCTTCTGATGAAGAAAAAGTGTTTTTTGATGATCAGGGATGGTTATTAAAAAAGTTCAATTATTTTTTCAAATTTGTAACTTTTTTATTTTAATAGCTAGCTCAAATTTGATTACACCAATCGATTTGTCTCGCTCTTCTGATGAAGAAAAAGTGTTTTTTGATGATCAGGGATGGTTATTAAAAAAGTTCAATTATTTTTTCCACTTTTAAAATTTTCTTTGCGAGCGCCTCACGCGGTTAATACTGACATCTGTTCTTTCGAGAAAACTTTTTCTGAAGCGTCTTAAAGAGTTCTTTCGATTGGCGTATAGAAATCCCGAATCGGACCGGTGGTTTTTCCAATAATTACTCCAATCGATTTGTCTCGTTCTTCTGATGAAGAAAAACTGTTTTTTGATGATCAGGAATGGTTATTAAAAAAGTTCAATTATTTTTTCCACTTTTAAAATTTTCTTTGCGAGCGCCTCACGCGGTTAATATTGACATCTGTTCTTTCGAGAAAACTTTTTCTGAAGCGTCTTAAAGAGATCTTTCGATTGGCGTATAGAAATCCCGAATCGGACCGGTGGTTTTTCCAATAAATCAATTTGAATGCAATTTTTTAGCAAAAGTGAGAAGGGTCCCCCCTTTGGTACTTTTTCAAATTTTCAACTTTTTTATTTTAATAGCTAACTCAAATTTGATTACTCCAATCGATTTTTCTCGTTCTTCTGATAAAGAAAAAGTGTTTTTTGATGATCAGGGGTGGTTATTAAAAAAGTTCAATTATTTTTTCAAATTTGTAACTTTTTTATTTTAATAGCTAGCTCAAATTTGATTACTCCAATCGATTTGTCTCGTTCTTCTGATGAAGAAAAACTGTTTTTTGATGATCAGGAATGGTTATTAAAAAAGTTCAATTATTTTTTCCACTTTTAAAATTTTCTTTGCGAGCGCCTCACGCGGTTAATATTGACATCTGTTCTTTCGAGAAAACTTTTTCTGAAGCGTCTTAAAGAGTTCTTTCGATTGGCGTATAGAAATCCCGAATCGGACCGGTGGTTTTTCCAATAAATCAATTTGAATGCAATTTTTTAGCAAAAGTGAGAAGGGTCCCCCCTTTGGTACTTTTTCAAATTTTCAACTTTTTTATTTTTATAGCTAGTTCAAATTTGATTACTCCAATCGATTTGTCTCGTTCTTCTGATGAAGAAAAAGTGTTTTTTGATGATCAGGGATGGTTATTAAAAAAGTTCAATTATTTTTTCAAATTTGTAACTTTTTTATTTTAATAGCTAGCTCAAATTTGATTACACCAATCGATTTGTCTCGCTCTTCTGATGAAGAAAAAGTGTTTTTTGATGATCAGGGATGGTTATTAAAAAAGTTCAATTATTTTTTCCACTTTTAAAATTTTCTTTGCGAGCGCCTCACGCGGTTAATACTGACATCTGTTCTTTCGAGAAAACTTTTTCTGAAGCGTCTTAAAGAGTTCTTTCGATTGGCGTATAGAAATCCCGAATCGGACCGGTGGTTTTTCCAATAATTACTCCAATCGATTTGTCTCGTTCTTCTGATGAAGAAAAACTGTTTTTTGATGATCAGGAATGGTTATTAAAAAAGTTCAATTATTTTTTCCACTTTTAAAATTTTCTTTGCGAGCGCCTCACGCAGTTAATATTGACATCTGTTCTTTCGAGAAAACTTTTTCTGAAGCGTCTTAAAGAGATCTTTCGATTGGCGTATAGAAATCCCGAATCGGACCGGTGGTTTTTCCAATAAATCAATTTGAATGCAATTTTTTAGCAAAAGTGAGAAGGGTCCCCCCTTTGGTACTTTTTCAAATTTTCAACTTTTTTATTTTAATAGCTAACTCAAATTTGATTACTCCAATCGATTTTTCTCGTTCTTCTGATGAAGAAAAAGTGTTTTTTGATGATCAGGGGTGGTTATTAAAAAAGTTCAATTATTTTTTCAAATTTGTAACTTTTTTATTTTAATAGCTAGCTCAAATTTGATTACTCCAATCGATTTGTCTCGTTCTTCTGATGAAGAAAAACTGTTTTTTGATGATCAGGAATGGTTATTAAAAAAGTTCAATTATTTTTTCCACTTTTAAAATTTTCTTTGCGAGCGCCTCACGCGGTTAATATTGACATTTGTTCTTTCGCGAAAACTTTTTCCGAAGCGTCTTAATGAGATCTTTCGATTGACGTATAGAAATCCCGAATCGGACCGGTGGTTTCTTCAATAAATCAATTTGAATGCAATTTTTTAGCAAAAGTGAGAAGGGTCCCCCCTTTGGTACTTTTTCAAATTTTCAACTTTTTTATTTTAATAGCTAACTCAAATTTGATTACTCCAATCGATTTTTCTCGTTCTTCTGATGAAGAAAAAGTGTTTTCTGATGATCAGGGGTGGTTATTAAAAAAGTTCAATTATTTTTTCAAATTTGTAACTTTTTTATTTTAATAGCTAGCTCAAATTTGATTACTCCAATCGATTTGTCTCGTTCTTCTGATGAAGAAAAACTGTTTTTTGATGATCAGGAATGGTTATTAAAAAAGTTCAATTATTTTTTCCACTTTTAAAATTTTCTTTGCGAGCGCCTCACGCGGTTAATATTGACATCTGTTCTTTCGAGAAAACTTTTTCTGAAGCGTCTTAAAGAGATCTTTCGATTGACGTATAGAAATCCCGAATCGGACCGGTGGTTTCTTCAATAAATCAATTTGAATGCAATTTTTTAGCAAAAGTGAGAAGGGTCCCCCCTTTGGTACTTTTTCAAATTTTCAACTTTTTTATTTTAATAGCTAACTCAAATTTGATTACTCCAATCGATTTTTCTCGTTCTTCTGATGAAGAAAAAGTGTTTTCTGATGATCAGGGGTGGTTATTAAAAAAGTTCAATTATTTTTTCAAATTTGTAACTTTTTTATTTTAATAGCTAGCTCAAATTTGATTACTCCAATCGATTTGTCTCGTTCTTCTGATGAAGAAAAACTGTTTTTTGATGATCAGGAATGGTTATTAAAAAAGTTCAATTATTTTTTCCACTTTTAAAATTTTCTTTGCGAGCGCCTCACGCGGTTAATATTGACATTTGTTCTTTCGCGAAAACTTTTTCCGAAGCGTCTTAATGAGATCTTTCGATTGACGTATAGAAATCCCGAATCGGACCGGTGGTTTCTTCAATAAATCAATTTGAATGCAATTTTTTAGCAAAAGTGAGAAGGGTCCCCCCTTTGGTACTTTTTCAAATTTTCAACTTTTTTATTTTAATAGCTAACTCAAATTTGATTACTCCAATCGATTTGTCTCGTTCATCTGATGAAGAAAAAGTGTTTTCTGATGATCAGGGATGGTTATTAAAAAAGTTCAATTATTTTTTCAAATTTGTAACTTTTTTATTTTAATAGCTAGCTCAAATTTGATTACTCCAATCGATTTGTCTCGTTCTTCTGATGAAGAAAAACTGTTTTTTGATGATCAGGAATGGTTATTAAAAAAGTTCAATTATTTTTTCCACTTTTAAAATTTTCTTTGCGAGCGCCTCACGCGGTTAATATTGACATCTGTTCTTTCGAGAAAACTTTTTCTGAAGCGTCTTAAAGAGATCTTTCGATTGGCGTATAGAAATCCCGAATCGGACCGGTGGTTTTTCCAATAAATCAATTTGAATGCAATTTTTTAGCAAAAGTGAGAAGGGTCCCCCCTTTGGTACTTTTTCAAATTTTCAACTTTTTTATTTTTATAGCTAGTTCAAATTTGATTACTCCAATCGATTTGTCTCGTTCATCTGATGAAGAAAAAGTGTTTTCTGATGATCAGGGATGGTTATTAAAAAAGTTCAATTATTTTTTCAAATTTTTTTTTATTTTTATAGCTAGTTCAAATTTGATTACTCCAATCGATTTGTCTCGTTCATCTGATGAAGAAAAAGTGTTTTCTGATGATCAGGGATGGTTATTAAAAAAGTTCAATTATTTTTTCAAATTTGTAACTTTTTTATTTTAATAGCTAGCTCAAATTTGATTACTCCAATCGATTTGTCTCGTTCTTCTGATGAAGAAAAACTGTTTTTTGATGATCAGGAATGGTTATTAAAAAAGTTCAATTATTTTTTCCACTTTTAAAATTTTCTTTGCGAGCGCCTCACGCGGTTAATATTGACATCTGTTCTTTCGAGAAAACTTTTTCTGAAGCGTCTTAAAGAGTTCTTTCGATTGGCGTATAGAAATCCCGAATCGGACCGGTGGTTTTTTCAATAAATCAATTTGAATGCAATTTTTTAGCAAAAGTGAGAAGGGTCCCCCCTTTGGTACTTTTTCAAATTTTCAACTTTTTTATTTTAATAGCTAGCTTAAATTTGATTACTCCAAACGATTTGTCTCGTTCTTCTGATGAAGAAAAACTGTTTTTTGATGATCAGGAATGGTTATTAAAAAAGTTCAATTATTTTTTCCACTTTTAAAATTTTCTTTGCGAGCGGCTCACGCGGCTAATATTGACATTTGTTCTTTCGTGAAAACTTTTTCTGAAGCGTCTTACTGAGATCTTTTGATTGACGTATAGAAATCCCGAATCGGATCGGTGGTTTTTCCAATAAATCAATTTGAATGCAATTTTTAAGCAAAAGTGAGAAGGGTCCCCCCCTTTGGTAGTTTTTCAAATTTTCAACTTTTTTATTTTCATAGCTAGCTCAAATTTGATTACTCCAATCAATTTGTCTCGTTATTCGGATGAAGAAAAAGTGTTTTTTGATGATCAGGGATGGTTATTAAAAAAGTTCAATTATTTTTTCCACTTTTAAAATTTTCTTTGCGAGCGCCTCACGCGGTTAATATTGACATCTGTTCTTTCGAGAAAACTTTTTCTGAAGCGTCTTAAAGAGATCTTTCGATTGGCGTATAGAAATCCCGAATCGGACCGGTGGTTTTTCCAATAAATCAATTTGAATGCAATTTTTTAGCAAAAGTGAGAAGGGTCCCCCCTTTGGTACTTTTTCAAATTTTCAACTTTTTTATTTTTATAGCTAACTCAAATTTGATTACTCCAATCGATTTCTCTCGATCTTCTGATGAAGAAAAAGTGTTTTTTGATGATCAGGGATGGTTATTACAAAAGTTCAATTATTTTTTCAAATTTGTAACTTTTTTATTTTAATAGCCAGCTCAAATTTGATTACACCAATCGATTTGTCTCGTTCTTCTGATGAAGAAAAAGTGTTTTTTGATGATCAGGAATGGTTATTAAAAAAGTTCAATTATTTTTTCCACTTTTAAAATTTTCTTTGCGAGCGCCTCACGCGGTTAATATTGACATCTGTTCTTTCGAGAAAACTTTTTCTGAAGCGTCTTAAAGAGATCTTTCGATTGACGTATAGAAATCCCGAATCGGACCGGTGGTTTCTTCAATAAATCAATTTGAATGCAATTTTTTAGCAAAAGTGAGAAGGGTCCCCCCTTTGGTACTTTTTCAAATTTTCAACTTTTTTATTTTAATAGCTAACTCAAATTTGATTACTCCAATCGATTTTTCTCGTTCTTCTGATGAAGAAAAAGTGTTTTCTGATGATCAGGGATGGTTATTAAAAAAGTTCAATTATTTTTTCAAATTTGTAACTTTTTTATTTTAATAGCTAGCTCAAATTTGATTACTCCAATCGATTTGTCTCGTTCTTCTGATGAAGAAAAACTGTTTTTTGATGATCAGGAATGGTTATTAAAAAAGTTCAATTATTTTTTCCACTTTTAAAATTTTCTTTGCGAGCGCCTCACGCGGTTAATATTGACATCTGTTCTTTCGAGAAAACTTTTTCTGAAGCGTCTTAAAGAGATCTTTCGATTGGCGTATAGAAATCCCGAATCGGACCGGTGGTTTTTCCAATAAATCAATTTGAATGCAATTTTTTAGCAAAAGTGAGAAGGGTCCCCCCTTTGGTACTTTTTCAAATTTTCAACTTTTTTATTTTAATAGCTAACTCAAATTTGATTACTCCAATCGATTTTTCTCGTTCTTCTGATGAAGAAAAAGTGTTTTCTGATGATCAGGGATGGTTATTAAAAAAGTTCAATTATTTTTTCAAATTTGTAACTTTTTCATTTTAATAGCTAGCTCAAATTTGATTACTCCAATCGATTTGTCTCGTTCTTCTGATGAAGAAAAACTGTTTTTTGATGATCAGGAATGGTTATTAAAAAAGTTCAATTATTTTTTCCACTTTTAAAATTTTCTTTGCGAGCGCCTCACGCGGTTAATATTGACATTTGTTCTTTCGCGAAAACTTTTTCCGAAGCGTCTTAATGAGATCTTTCGATTGACGTATAGAAATCCCGAATCGGACCGGTGGTTTTTCCAATAAATCAATTTGAATGCAATTTTTTAGCAAAAGTGAGAAGGGTCCCCCCTTTGGTACTTTTTCAAATTTTCAACTTTTTTATTTTAATAGCTAACTCAAATTTGATTACTCCAATCGATTTTTCTCGTTCTTCTGATGAAGAAAAAGTGTTTTCTGATGATCAGGGATGGTTATTAAAAAAGTTCAATTATTTTTTCAAATTTGTAACTTTTTCATTTTAATAGCTAGCTCAAATTTGATTACTCCAATCGATTTGTCTCGTTCTTCTGATGAAGAAAAACTGTTTTTTGATGATCAGGAATGGTTATTAAAAAAGTTCAATTATTTTTTCCACTTTTAAAATTTTCTTTGCGAGCGCCTCACGCGGTTAATATTGACATTTGTTCTTTCGCGAAAACTTTTTCCGAAGCGTCTTAATGAGATCTTTCGATTGACGTATAGAAATCCCGAATCGGACCGGTGGTTTCTTCAATAAATCAATTTGAATGCAATTTTTTAGCAAAAGTGAGAAGGGTCCCCCCTTTGGTACTTTTTCAAATTTTCAACTTTTTTATTTTAATAGCTAACTCAAATTTGATTACTCCAATCGATTTTTCTCGTTCTTCTGATGAAGAAAAAGTGTTTTCTGATGATCAGGGGTGGTTATTAAAAAAGTTCAATTATTTTTTCAAATTTGTAACTTTTTTATTTTAATAGCTAGCTCAAATTTGATTACTCCAATCGATTTGTCTCGTTCTTCTGATGAAGAAAAACTGTTTTTTGATGATCAGGAATGGTTATTAAAAAAGTTCAATTATTTTTTCCACTTTTAAAATTTTCTTTGCGAGCGCCTCACGCGGTTAATATTGACATCTGTTCTTTCGAGAAAACTTTTTCTGAAGCGTCTTAAAGAGATCTTTCGATTGACGTATAGAAATCCCGAATCGGACCGGTGGTTTCTTCAATAAATCAATTTGAATGCAATTTTTTAGCAAAAGTGAGAAGGGTCCCCCCTTTGGTACTTTTTCAAATTTTCAACTTTTTTATTTTAATAGCTAACTCAAATTTGATTACTCCAATCGATTTGTCTCGTTCATCTGATGAAGAAAAAGTGTTTTCTGATGATCAGGGATGGTTATTAAAAAAGTTCAATTATTTTTTCAAATTTGTAACTTTTTTATTTTAATAGCTAGCTCAAATTTGATTACTCCAATCGATTTGTCTCGTTCTTCTGATGAAGAAAAACTGTTTTTTGATGATCAGGAATGGTTATTAAAAAAGTTCAATTATTTTTTCCACTTTTAAAATTTTCTTTGCGAGCGCCTCACGCGGTTAATATTGACATCTGTTCTTTCGAGAAAACTTTTTCTGAAGCGTCTTAAAGAGATCTTTCGATTGGCGTATAGAAATCCCGAATCGGACCGGTGGTTTTTCCAATAAATCAATTTGAATGCAATTTTTTAGCAAAAGTGAGAAGGGTCCCCCCTTTGGTACTTTTTCAAATTTTCAACTTTTTTATTTTTATAGCTAGTTCAAATTTGATTACTCCAATCGATTTGTCTCGTTCATCTGATGAAGAAAAAGTGTTTTCTGATGATCAGGGATGGTTATTAAAAAAGTTCAATTATTTTTTCAAATTTGTAACTTTTTTATTTTAATAGCTAGCTCAAATTTGATTACTCCAATCGATTTGTCTCGTTCTTCTGATGAAGAAAAACTGTTTTTTGATGATCAGGAATGGTTATTAAAAAAGTTCAATTATTTTTTCCACTTTTAAAATTTTCTTTGCGAGCGCCTCACGCGGTTAATATTGACATCTGTTCTTTCGAGAAAACTTTTTCTGAAGCGTCTTAAAGAGTTCTTTCGATTGGCGTATAGAAATCCCGAATCGGACCGGTGGTTTTTCCAATAAATCAATTTGAATGCAATTTTTTAGCAAAAGTGAGAAGGGTCCCCCCTTTGGTACTTTTTCAAATTTTCAACTTTTTTATTTTTATAGCTAGTTCAAATTTGATTACTCCAATCGATTTGTCTCGTTCTTCTGATGAAGAAAAAGTGTTTTTTGATGATCAGGGATGGTTATTAAAAAAGTTCAATTATTTTTTCAAATTTGTAACTTTTTTATTTTAATAGCTAGCTCAAATTTGATTACTCCAATCGATTTGTCTCGTTCTTCTGATGAAGAAAAAGTGTTTTTTGATGATCAGGGATGGTTATTAAAAAAGTTCAATTATTTTTTCAAATTTGTAACTTTTTTATTTTAATAGCTAGCTCAAATTTGATTACACCAATCGATTTGTCTCGCTCTTCTGATGAAGAAAAAGTGTTTTTTGATGATCAGGGATGGTTATTAAAAAAGTTCAATTATTTTTTCCACTTTTAAAATTTTCTTTGCGAGCGCCTCACGCGGTTAATACTGACATCTGTTCTTTCGAGAAAACTTTTTCTGAAGCGTCTTAAAGAGTTCTTTCGATTGGCGTATAGAAATCCCGAATCGGACCGGTGGTTTTTCCAATAATTACTCCAATCGATTTGTCTCGTTCTTCTGATGAAGAAAAACTGTTTTTTTGATGATCAGGAATGGTTATTAAAAAAGTTCAATTATTTTTTCCACTTTTAAAATTTTCTTTGCGAGCGCCTCACGCGGTTAATATTGACATTTGTTCTTTCGCGAAAACTTTTTCCGAAGCGTCTTAATGAGATCTTTCGATTGACGTATAGAAATCCCGAATCGGACCGGTGGTTTCTTCAATAAATCAATTTGAATGCAATTTTTTAGCAAAAGTGAGAAGGGTCCCCCCTTTGGTACTTTTTCAAATTTTCAACTTTTTTATTTTAATAGCTAACTCAAATTTGATTACTCCAATCGATTTGTCTCGTTCTTCTGATGAAGAAAAACTGTTTTTTGATGATCAGGAATGGTTATTAAAAAAGTTCAATTATTTTTTCCACTTTTAAAATTTTCTTTGCGAGCGCCTCACGCGGTTAATACTGACATCTGTTCTTTCGAGAAAACTTTTTCTGAAGCGTCTTAAAGAGATCTTTCGATTGGCGTATAGAAATCCCGAATCGGACCGGTGGTTTTTCCAATAAATCAATTTGAATGCAATTTTTTAGCAAAAGTGAGAAGGGTCCCCCCTTTGGTACTTTTTCAAATTTTCAACTTTTTTATTTTAATAGCTAACTCAAATTTGATTACTCCAATCGATTTTTCTCGTTCTTCTGATGAAGAAAAAGTGTTTTCTGATGATCAGGGATGGTTATTAAAAAAGTTCAATTATTTTTTCAAATTTGTAACTTTTTCATTTTAATAGCTAGCTCAAATTTGATTACTCCAATCGATTTGTCTCGTTCTTCTGATGAAGAAAAACTGTTTTTTGATGATCAGGAATGGTTATTAAAAAAGTTCAATTATTTTTTCCACTTTTAAAATTTTCTTTGCGAGCGCCTCACGCGGTTAATATTGACATTTGTTCTTTCGCGAAAACTTTTTCCGAAGCGTCTTAATGAGATCTTTCGATTGACGTATAGAAATCCCGAATCGGACCGGTGGTTTTTCCAATAAATCAATTTGAATGCAATTTTTTAGCAAAAGTGAGAAGGGTCCCCCCTTTGGTACTTTTTCAAATTTTCAACTTTTTTATTTTAATAGCTAACTCAAATTTGATTACTCCAATCGATTTTTCTCGTTCTTCTGATGAAGAAAAAGTGTTTTTTGATGATCAGGGATGGTTATTACAAAAGTTCAATTATTTTTTCAAATTTGTAACTTTTTTATTTTAATAGCTAGCTCAAATTTGATTACACCAATCGATTTGTCTCGTTCTTCTGATGAAGAAAAAGTGTTTTTTGATGATCAGGAATGGTTATTAAAAAAGTTCAATTATTTTTTCCACTTTTAAAATTTTCTTTGCGAGCGCCTCACGCGGTTAATATTGACATTTGTTCTTTCGCGAAAACTTTTTCTGAAGCGTCTTAACGAGATCTTTCGAATGACGTATAGAAATCCCGAATCGGACCGGTGGTTTTTTCAGTAAATCAATTTAAATGCAATTTTTAATCATAATTTTGACGTTTTAAACGTCAGTGTCATCTCATCCTGCAAAACGCTCGATGCACATTTAAATTGAAAATAAACCATGAAAACGTAAATATAAACGATACCATCAAGTCGGAGAAAGTAACATGATGGCCATATCACCATTTTTTAATTAACGTTCGATTTCCGTGTAGGAAATCCGAAACCCATGCGTTCGGCACTCGACCGGACTGTTCTGCGTATTTGCACTTAATTAAGATAATTCCGCCGTAATAACTTTTATCTAGATTTGAGGCCAGTGTATTCGCGGCGGTATGTGCGTCTACTTGAAATAAAACACCGGGTTTATCAGTTCGCACGTGCATACGGAGTGAACAAAGACATGTAGGTGTTGGATTATTGGCATTGATTATAGGATATGCGATGGGGGTGATAAAAGTAAGTTATTTGAAAGTATTTTCTGCGGTTAAGTTAAGGAAATGTCGTTAATTTGGTGAAATTTTTATTTTGCCTTGAACGTAACTTTAGGATGAGTATGAAGTGTGTTCTCGTGTGATTATCTCTACGCCTGGTGATAGGGTGTTTTTAGATGTTGATCGAATGTTAAACTAGAACATATTTGAGCAAGTTTGTGAAATTTTGCGCCCGCAGTATTTGTTTTTATATTTTTTTTGAACCGTTGGAAAGTGAGCAACTTTCAAAATGGCATAAGTTGTGTTCTCGTGCGATTATTTTTGAATTTAGCGAAGGGATGTTTTTGGATTTTGGTTGGAATATAAAGCAGAATGTATTTTGAGCAAATTTGGAAAATGTCACATCTGCGGCAATTGTTTTTACATTTTTTTTCAAACCGCGGGAAAGTGAGCAACTTTCAAAATGTCACAAGTTGTGTTCTCGTGCGATTATTTTTGAATTTAGCGAAGGGATGTTTTTGTAGTTTGGTTGAATTATAAAGCAGAATGTATTTTGAGCAAATTTGGAAAATGTCACATCTGCAGCAATTGTTTTTACATTTTTTTTTGAGCTGTTGGAATTTTTTTTTCTCGTTTGATTATACTCGGAAATGTTTTATTTTTGCAAATGTAATCGCCGCGCGGTTATCCGATATTTCATTTCAAAAATCCGCCCGGGGAAAACCAAACGGAACACGCATTTATTTTTAATAAAACTTTCCAATTACACGGAAAGCCGACGCGTCAACAGTGCAATCCCGATTTTTTTTTTGCAAAAAATAAAATGATAAACCCGCACTCGGACGGCCGGTTGCATAAATTATTCTGGGGTGGGGGGGTTATAAAACGGCGGTGGTGGTGGAGGGAAATGAATATGAAATTCCTGCGAGCTTTCCGAGCAGTTATTACCTCCGGTAAATTAGTGAAAAGTCCACTCGACTCTTTTGGGCCTTCTGCCAGGAACAATTTAATCGACTGGTTTATTGAGGCGGGAGAGTTGGCTGCACTGCGCGGGCGGATAATTGATGGAAATGCACGAAAAGAGGTTCTCTTTAAACAGAGAATGTAATTATATTTTAAGTGCTTGAGGGTTTGTACTCGTTCTGTACATCTGTGTGGTGTGAGTTTTGTTCAAGACTTGTGAACTGAATAAATATTTGTTTTAGCGATTCGTGAGGGTGTGCAGGTTGTACTCTACACAAATTTGATTAACCATTTTTTAAACCATAAAAATGTGAAGAACTTCAGATGTGATCTGGTGTGATTATCTAGAAAATGAGTGAAGAAACATTTTCAGATTTTTCCCGATTCTGTCTGTGTGCGCTGTATCTCAAAAACTAATAAAGCAATTGATATGAAACTTTCAACATACGTCTTATTTGATAATCTGAAGAACTGAACAGATTTTGGTAAAATTTCGTACACCGGAAGTGGGTGTTTACCTTAACTGTTTTTTGTTTTTTGCCAATATTTTCTTAAATATGAAAAATATTACAAAAACATTTAAACAAACATTGAAGACAACAAAGAAATGAACATCTTTTGCTTGAAAACATTTTTCATAAAATCATTTTTAATTGAGAAAAAAAATTATTATTTTTTTTTTAATTTTTGGTTTATAATTATAAAAAGATAATAGTTACAGCAAATTTATGTTTATAATAATTGTAGAGAATGCTAAAATGAACAACTTATAAAGAATAAGTTTTTTTCAAAATCCCTTTATTTTTTTGAGTAAACTGAGTTTTTAAATTTGAAGTACAATTTTTCCATCTTTTATAATTTTGACGTTTTAAACGTCAGTGTCATCCTCTCGATGTACATTTAAAATATGATTTAAATTGAAAATAAACCATGATAGCGTAAATATAAATGATACCATCAAGCCGGAGAAAGTAACATGATGGCCACATCACCAGTTTTTGTGATTTTTGAGTTTGTGACGGTTTGTGCGTGACTGAAAAATCTGGTTCGTTTTTTTATTCCATCGCCGTTTTCTTGATGTGGAAGAAATGTAGCTGAACGCAATCTCTGGAACTGGAACCTGTTGTTTCCCTTGACACCCACCCTCTGTGCTACTTTTAATTCAACCTCGAGTAAGCCCTACATTTATCATCCAGCCGCTCATCCGACAGCTTCTTTGCGAGATGCATTCATTAAATTACAAAGGAATAACGGCAGAAAGTTCAGCGTATTAATCACTTTCTTAGACACTTTTTACAAAAGCTCGTTTTCAGTGATGATGATTACAGTTTATTAATGTTAAAATTGACTTCAGTGTAAGCATAATTTACATTAATATAAATTACAAAAATGGTGATGTGGCCATCATGTTACTTTCTCCGACTTGATGGTATCATTTATATTTACGCTTTCAATTTAAATCATATTTTAAATGTACATCGAGGGGACGAAACTGACGTTTAAAACGTCAAAATTATGAAAGATGGAAAAATTATACTTCAAATACAAAAACTAGGTTTACTCAAAAACTAAAGGAATTTCGAAAAAAACTTATTCTTTATAAATTGTTCATTTTAGCATTCTCTACAATTATTATTAACATAAATTTGCTGTAACTATTATCGTTTTATAATTATAAACCAAAAATTAAAAAAGAAATAATACATTTTTTCTCGAATAAAAATGATTTTATGAAAAATGTTTATAAGCAAAAGATGTTCATTTATTTGTTGTCTTCAATGTTTGTTTAAATGTTTTTGTGATATTTTCCATATTTAAGAAAATATTGGCAAAAAACAAAAAACAGTTCAGGTAAACACCCACTTCCGGTGTACGAAATTTTACCAAAAGCTTTTCAGTTCTTCAGATTATCAAATAAGAAGTATGTTCAAAGTTTCATATCAATTGCTCTATTAGTTTTTGAGATACAGCGCACACACGCACAATCAATCCCCCCTTAATGTACTAATCTACTAATTAAACCTGTTGTTTGTTTATTTCGGACGAAATCGTGCACCTAATGAGCTAATTATAATCTCTCCCAAGATATCAATCAAACGATTCCCAATTTGTAAGGCGACACCACCTTCACCGCCACCAGAGAACAGATCAATTCTAATCCCGAGGACATCAGACTCGTGCTCTCTTCCAGTGGATCGATCAGACGGCACTATTTGTTTTCGAAAGAGTGCCCTAATTGAAACGGGTGTCGGGGTAAACGGAATTAATGGAATCCATCTTGGATGGCGGCGGTATCATCCGATCTGATAAATGGAAAACGGACGACCGCAAATTTTAATTAGGGACGGAGGAAGCTTCCGGAAACTTCACAAATTGACGCGGAAAAAGCAAAAGCGAAAAAAAAAAATAACGCGGAGCTTTTTTAATCATCCCCCATTAAGTTCGTCGGAAAGTTAGCAACGCAATGAAAAGATAATTAAAATAAGGGATTTTTTTTTCCGGTCGCAAACCGAGTTTGTACAAATGAGGTAACTTCGATTCACTTTGCTCGGGGAAGCGCGCGGTGCTGAATATTTTTGAATTATTTATAAGAACTTCGGATTTGCTGGAAACAAGTTGGGGATGAGGAAGAAGAAAAAAAAAATAGCGGCGACCGAAAATGCGCATAATAAATTTTGCACACATTTTTTCAAGTGCTAAAAAAAATGCCATCAACTTAAAATATTGCAAATAAACTCAAAATCACTTCTACTTTCCGTTTCCGTAAGAATTCAGAATATTCCACAAGAGAGTTTAGAGGAAATTACAAGAGAACTGATTTTATGCGAATGCGGAAATTGCAAATTTTTCCAAGTGCTCAAAAAAAATATAAAAACAAATGCCACCAACTTAAAATATTGCAAATATACTCAAAATCACTTCTACTTTCTGTTTCCGTAAGAATTCAGAATATTCCACAAGAGAGTTTAGAGGAAATTACAAGAGAACTGATTTTATGCGAATGCGGAAATTGCGAATTTTTCCAAGTGCTCAAAAAAATATAAAAACAAATGCCATGAACTTGAAATATTGCAAATAAACTCAAAATCACTTCTACTTTACGATTCCGTAAGAATTCAGAATATTCCACAACAGAGTTTAGAGAAAATTACAAGATAACTGATTTTATGCGAATGCGGAAGTTGCAAATTTTTCCAAGTGCTCAAAAAAATATAAAAACAAATGCCACCAACTTGAAATATTGCAAATAAACTCAAAATCACTTCTACTTTACGATTCCGGGAGAATTCAGAATATTCCACAACAGAGTTTAGAGAAAATTACAAGAGAACTGATTTTATGCGAATGCGGAAGTTGCAAATTTTCACAATTGCTCAAAAAAATATAAAAACAAATGCCATCAACTTGAAATATTGCAAATAAACTCAAAATCACTTCTACTTTACGATTCCGTAAGAATTCAGAATATTCCACAACAGAGTTTTGAGAAAATTACAAGAGAACTGATTTTATGCGAATGCGGAAGTTGCAAATTTTTCCAAGTGCTCAAAAAAATATAAAAACAAATGCCATGAACTTGAAATATTGCAAATAAACTCAAAATCACTTCTACTTTACGATTCCGTAAGAATTCAGAATATTCCACAACAGAGTTTAGAGAAAATTACAAGATAACTGATTTTATGCGAATGCGGAAGTTGCAAATTTTTCCAAGTGCTCAAAAAAATATAAAAACAAATGCCACCAACTTGAAATATTGCAAATAAACTCAAAATCACTTCTACTTTACGATTCCGGGAGAATTCAGAATATTCCACAACAGAGTTTAGAGAAAATTACAAGAGAACTGATTTTATGCGAATGCGGAAGTTGCAAATTTTCACAATTGCTCAAAAAAATATAAAAACAAATGCCATCAACTTGAAATATTGCAAATAAACTCAAAATCACTTCTACTTTACGATTCCGTAAGAATTCAGAATATTCCACAACAGAGTTTAGAGGAAATTACAAGAGAACTGATTTTATGCGAATGTGGAAGTTGCGAATTTTTCCAAGTGCTCAAAAAAATATAAAAACAAATGCCATGAACTTGAAATATTGCAAATAAACTCAAAATCACTTCTACTTTACGATTCCGTAAGAATTCAGAATATTCCACAACAGAGTTTAGAGAAAATTACAAGATAACTGATTTTATGCGAATGCGGAAGTTGCAAATTTTTCCAAGTGCTCAAAAAAATATAAAAACAAATGCCACCAACTTGAAATATTGCAAATAAACTCAAAATCACTTCTACTTTACGATTCCGGGAAAATTCAGAATATTCCACAACAGAGTTTAGAGAAAATTACAAGAGAACTGATTTTATGCGAATGCGGAAGTTGCAAATTTTCACAATTGCTCAAAAAAATATAAAAACAAATGCCATCAACTTGAAATATTGCAAATAAACTCAAAATCACTTCTACTTTACGATTCCGTAAGAATTCAGAATATTCCACAACAGAGTTTTGAGAAAATTACAAGAGAACTGATTTTATGCGAATGCGGAAGTTGCAAATTTTCACAATTGCTCAAAAAAATATAAAAACAAATGCCACCAACTTGAAATATTGCAAATAAACTCAAAATCACTTCCACTTTGTGATTCCACAAGAATTCAGAATATTCCACAACAGAGTTTAGAGAAAATTACAAGAGAACTGATTTTATGCGAATGCAGAAGTTGCAAATTTTTCCAAGTGCTCAAAAAAATATAAAAACAAATGCCACCAACTTGAAATATTGCAAATAAACTCAAAATCACTTCCACTTTGTGATTCCACAAGAATTCAGAATATTCCACAACAGAGTTTAGAGAAAATTACAAGAGAACTGATTTTATGCGAATGCTGAAGTTGCAAATTTTTCCAAGTGCTCAAAAAAATATAAAAACAAATGCCACCAACTTGAAATATTGCAAATAAACTCAAAATCACTTCCACTTTGTGATTCCACAAGAATTCAGAATATTCCACAACAGAGTTTAGAGAAAATTACAAGAGAACTGATTTTATGCGAATGCAGAAGTTGCAAAAAGTACTCAAAAAAGTATTTAAAAAAATGATATTTACAATGATCAGACTCCCAACTCCATAACATATTCTGACCTCTCACCCTGCACAGTAAACCCACCCCCCCTATTTACGAGACTAATTGCAGAAATTCCAAGTAATTACTGAATTAATTAGACGACCAATTGAAACCCGATTCGACGAAACATAACCTCAAAGGGCATTTAATTGCCGACAAAGTGATCTATTGAACGTGAATAGGACATGTAACTACGCTAATGCGATGGGGGATGGGGGCAGCCTCCCTCCCCCACCCCCCTCCGTACAGTAATTTTTAAGTCCTGTCGTAATTACATTGTAAATTTCAAATTACAGTGCGCTTTCGAGAGTCCGGCGAGATTTCCTTAATTCCTCGAAGAAAATTAGATACTTCAAGAATCGAAATTCTCCTCCTTCAAACATAAAAGTTAATTATAGCCGGCATCCAATTATAATCCGAGAGGGATTATCATTCGGACGGAAATTGCGAATTCCTGAAATCGCGACAGAGATACGATTCTAATGTAATGTAGTCGCGAATCAAATTATGATTCTAATCTTGAAAATAAAATGTGATATTAGTGAGCATTTTTATTATCGTATGCAACCATATGTACACATATACGTACCTGAGGTTGTCATCCTTTTCATTATGGTATGCAACCTCGTGTACGCCTGTACGTTGTATCAAATAAATATTGGGCGTAACGGAGTGAAATTACGTTTACGTGCGGAATCGGAGAGTCGAAAGCAATATCTTCCGAACACGGAGAACGACCGACATCCAATTTGCAGTGTAATTTTAGCGTCGATTCGAAATGTCGCGCGGAACAGATGCAACACATTCCCCGTTTCCGTTTGATACGCACATTAGCTTTCTTTAATGGGATTCCCCGCCGCACGTTCCCATTAATTCCATAATACCGATGGCCGTATATCAATTTACCAATTACCGGGGAAAACCATTACGGCGCGAAAAACTAGTTAGCGACGTAATTATGTTTTACATAACACGTGCGCGGCGGTATTTTGTTTACCGGAAGATTTTAATAGGACGGGCCGTTTGTGTTTGTTTATTTACGAAATTAATTAACACGAAAATACATTTATTTTTATACTTTTCCAGCCCCGTCATGGAATTAAAAAAGTAACGTGCTAAAATATTTCACTGAATGACAATTTGATTTATTGAAAAAACCACCGGTCCGATTCGGGATTTCTATACGTCATTCGAAAGATCTCATTAAGACGCTTCAGAAAAAGTTTTCGCGAAAGAACAAATGTCAATATTAACCGCGTGAGGCGCTCGCAAAGAAAATTTTAAAATGGAAAAAAATAATTGAACTTTTTTAATAACCATCCCTGATCATCTGAAAACACTTTTTCTTCATCAGAAGAACGAGACAAATCGATTGGAGTAATCAAATTTAAGCTAGCTATTAAAATAAAAAAGTTGAGAATTTGAAAAAATAATTGAACTTTTTTAATAACCATCCCTGATCATCTGAAAACACTTTTTCTTCATCAGAAGAACGAGACAAATCGATTGGAGTAATCAAATTTGAGCTAGCTATTAAAATAAAAAAGTTGAAAATTTGAAAAACTACCAAAGGGGGGACCCTTCTCACTTTTGTTAAAAAATTGCATTCAAATTGATTTATTGAAAAAACCACCGGTCCGATTCGGGATTTCTATACGTCATTCGAAAGATCTCATTAAGACGCTTCAGAAAAAGTTTTCGCGAAAGAACAAATGTCAATATTAACCGCGTGAGGCGCTCGCAAAGAAAATTTTAAAATGGAAAAAAATAATTGAACTTTTTTAATAACCATCCCTGATCATCAAAAAACACTTTTTCTTCATCGGAAGAACGAGACAAATCGATTGGAGTCATCAAATTTGAGCTAGCTATTAAAATAAAAAAGTTGAAAATTTGAAAAACTACCAAAGGGGGGACCCTTCTCACTTTTGCTAAAAAATTGCATTCAAATTGATTTATTGAAAAAACCACCGGTCCGATTCGGGATTTCTATACGTCAGTCGAAAGATCTCATTAAGACGCTTCAGAAAAAGTTTTCGCGAAAGAACAAATGTCAATATTAACCGCGTGAGGCGCTCGCAAAGGAAATTTTAAAATGGAAAAAAATAATTGAACTTTTTTAATAACCATCCCTGATCATCTGAAAACACTTTTTCTTCATCAGAAGAACGAGACAAATCGATTGCAGTAATCAATTTTAAGCTAGCTATTAAAATAAAAAAGTTGAAAATTTGAAAAACTACCAAAGGGGGGACCCTTCTCACTTTTGCTAAAAAATTGCATTCAAATTGATTTATTGAAAAAACCACCGGTCCGATTCGGGATTTCTATACGTCATTCGAAAGATCTCATTAAGACGCTTCAGAAAAAGTTTTCGCGAAAGAACAAATGTCAATATTAACCGCGTGAGGCGCTCGCAAAGAAAATTTTAAAAGTGGAAAAAATAATTGAACTTTTTTAATAACCATCCCTGATCATCATAAAACACTTTTTCTCCATCAGAAGAATGAGACAAATCGATTGCAGTAATCAAATTTAAGCTAGCTATTAAAATAAAAAAGTTGAAAATTTGAAAAACTACCAAAGGGGGGACCCTTCTCACTTTTGCTAAAAAATTGCATTCAAATTGATTTATTGAAAAAACCACCGGTCCGATTCGGGATTTCTATACGTCAGTCGAAAGATCTCATTAAGACGCTTCAGAAAAAGTTTTCGCGAAAGAACAAATGTCAATATTAACCGCGTGAGGCGCTCGCAAAGAAAATTTTAAAAGTGGAAAAAATAATTGAACTTTGTTAATAACCATCCCTGATCATCAAAAAACACTTTATCTTTATCAGAAGAACGAGACAAATCGATTGGAGTAATCAAATTTAAGCTAGCTATTAAAATAAAAAAGTTGAAAATTTGAAAAACTACCAAAGGGGGGACCCTTCTCACTTTTGCTAAAAAATTGCATTCAAATTGATTTATTGAAAAAACCACCGGTCTGATTCGGGATTTCTATACGTCAGTCGAAAGATCTCATTAAGACGCTTCAGAAAAAGTTTTTGCGAAAGAACAAATGTCAATATTAACCGCGTGAGGCGCTCGCAAAGAAAATTTTAAAAGTGGAAAAAATAATTGAACTTTTTTAATAACCATCCCTGATCATCAAAAAACACTTTATCTTTATCAGAAGAACGAGACAAATCGATTGGAGTAATCAAATTTAAGCTAGCTATTAAAATAAAAAAGTTGAAAATTTGAAAAACTACCAAAGGGGGGACCCTTCTCACTTTTGCTAAAAAATTGCATTCAAATTGATTTATTGAAAAAACCACCGGTCCGATTCGGGATTTCTATACGTCAGTCGAAAGATCTCATTAAGACGCTTCAGAAAAAGTTTTCGCGAAAGAACAAATGTCAATATTAACCGCGTGAGGCGCTCGCAAAGAAAATTTTAAAAGTGGAAAAAATAATTGAACTTTTTTAATAACCATCCCTGATCATCAAAAAACACTTTATCTTTATCAGAAGAACGAGACAAATCGATTGGAGTAATCAAATTTAAGCTAGCTATTAAAATAAAAAAGTTGAAAATTTGAAAAACTACCAAAGGGGGGACCCTTCTCACTTTTGCTAAAAAATTGCATTCAAATTGATTTATTGAAAAAACCACCGGTCCGATTCGGGATTTCTATACGTCAGTCGAAAGATCTCATTAAGACGCTTCAGAAAAAGTTTTCGCGAAAGAACAAATGTCAATATTAACCGCGTGAGGCGCTCGCAAAGAAAATTTTAAAAGTGGAAAAAATAATTGAACTTTTTTAATAACCATCCCTGATCATCAAAAAACACTTTATCTTTATCAGAAGAACGAGACAAATCGATTGGAGTAATCAAATTTAAGCTAGCTATTAAAATAAAAAAGTTGAAAATTTGAAAAACTACCAAAGGGGGGACCCTTCTCACTTTTGCTAAAAAATTGCATTCAAATTGATTTATTGAAAAAACCACCGGTCTGATTCGGGATTTCTATACGTCAGTCGAAAGATCTCATTAAGACGCTTCAGAAAAAGTTTTTGCGAAAGAACAAATGTCAATATTAACCGCGTGAGGCGCTCGCAAAGAAAATTGAAAAATGGAAAAAAATAATTGAACTTTTTTAATAACCATCCCTGATCATCATAAAACAAAAAATGTCAATATTAACCGCGTAATTGAACTTTTTTAATAACCATCCCTGATCATCAAAAAACACTTTTTCTTTATCAGAAGAACGAGACAAATCGATTGGAGTAATCAAATTTAAGCTAGCTATTAAAATAAAAAAGTTGAAAATTTGAAAAACTACCAAAGGGGGGACCCTTCTCACTTTTGCTAAAAAATTGCATTCAAATTGATTTATTGAAAAAACCACCGGTCCGATTCGGGATTTCTATACGTCATTCGAAAGATCTCATTAAGACGCTTCAGAAAAAGTTTTCGCGAAAGAACAAATGTCAATATTAACCGCGTGAGGCGCTCGCAAAGAAAATTTTAAAAGTGGAAAAAATAATTGAACTTTTTTAATAACCATCCCTGATCATCATAAAACACTTTTTCTCCATCAGAAGAATGAGACAAATCGATTGCAGTAATCAAATTTAAGCTAGCTATTAAAATAAAAAAGTTGAAAATTTGAAAAACTACCAAAGGGGGGACCCTTCTCACTTTTGCTAAAAAATTGCATTCAAATTGATTTATTGAAAAAACCACCGGTCCGATTCGGGATTTCTATACGTCAGTCGAAAGATCTCATTAAGACGCTTCAGAAAAAGTTTTCGCGAAAGAACAAATGTCAATATTAACCGCGTGAGGCGCTCGCAAAGAAAATTTTAAAAGTGGAAAAAATAATTGAACTTTTTTAATAACCATCCCTGATCATCAAAAAACACTTTATCTTTATCAGAAGAACGAGACAAATCGATTGGAGTAATCAAATTTAAGCTAGCTATTAAAATAAAAAAGTTGAAAATTTGAAAAACTACCAAAGGGGGGACCCTTCTCACTTTTGCTAAAAAATTGCATTCAAATTGATTTATTGAAAAAACCACCGGTCCGATTCGGGATTTCTATACGTCAGTCGAAAGATCTCATTAAGACGCTTCAGAAAAAGTTTTCGCGAAAGAACAAATGTCAATATTAACCGCGTGAGGCGCTCGCAAAGAAAATTTTAAAAGTGGAAAAAATAATTGAACTTTTTTAATAACCATCCCTGATCATCAAAAAACACTTTATCTTTATCAGAAGAACGAGACAAATCGATTGGAGTAATCAAATTTAAGCTAGCTATTAAAATAAAAAAGTTGAAAATTTGAAAAACTACCAAAGGGGGGACCCTTCTCACTTTTGCTAAAAAATTGCATTCAAATTGATTTATTGAAAAAACCACCGGTCCGATTCGGGATTTCTATACGTCAGTCGAAAGATCTCATTAAGACGCTTCAGAAAAAGTTTTCGCGAAAGAACAAATGTCAATATTAACCGCGTGAGGCGCTCGCAAAGGAAATTTTAAAATGGAAAAAAATAATTGAACTTTTTTAATAACCATCCCTGATCATCTGAAAACACTTTTTCTTCATCAGAAGAACGAGACAAATCGATTGCAGTAATCAATTTTAAGCTAGCTATTAAAATAAAAAAGTTGAAAATTTGAAAAACTACCAAAGGGGGGACCCTTCTCACTTTTGCTAAAAAATTGCATTCAAATTGATTTATTGAAAAAACCACCGGTCCGATTCGGGATTTCTATACGTCAGTCGAAAGATCTCATTAAGACGCTTCAGAAAAAGTTTTCGCGAAAGAACAAATGTCAATATTAACCGCGTGAGGCGCTCGCAAAGAAAATTTTAAAATGGAAAAAAATAATTGAACTTTTTTAATAACCATCCCTGATCATCTGAAAACACTTTTTCTTTATCAGAAGAACGAGACAAATCGATTGGAGTAATCAAATTTGAGCTAGCTATTAAAATAAAAAAGTTGAGAATTTGAAAAAGTAATTGAACTTTTTTAATAACCATCCCTGATCATCAAAAAACACTTTTTCTTCATCGGAAGAACGAGACAAATCGATTGGAGTCATCAAATTTGAGCTAGCTATTAAAATAAAAAAGTTGAGAATTTGAAAAAGTAATTGAACTTTTTTAATAACCATCCCTGATCATCAAAAAACACTTTTTCTTCATCAGAAGAACGAGACAAATCGATTGGAGTAATCAAATTTGAGCTAGCTATTAAAATAAAAAAGTTGAGAATTTGAAAAAGTAATTGAACTTTTTTAATAACCATCCCTGATCATCAAAAAACACTTTTTCTTCATCAGAAGAACGAGACAAATCGATTGGAGTAATCAAATTTGAGCTAGCTATTAAAATAAAAAAGTTGAGAATTTGAAAAAGTAATTGAACTTTTTTAATAACCATCCCTGATCATCAAAAAACACTTTTTCTTCATCAGAAGAACGAGACAAATCGATTGCAGTAATCAATTTTAAGCTAGCTATTAAAATAAAAAAGTTGAAAATTTGAAAAACTACCAAAGGGGGGACCCTTCTCACTTTTGCTAAAAAATTGCATTCAAATTGATTTATTGAAAAAACCACCGGTCTGATTCGGGATTTCTATACGTCAGTCGAAAGATCTCATTAAGACGCTTCAGAAAAAGTTTTCGCGAAAGAACAAATGTCAATATTAACCGCGTGAGGCGCTCGCAAAGAAAATTTTAAAATGGAAAAAAATAATTGAACTTTTTTAATAACCATCCCTGATCATCTGAAAACACTTTTTCTTCATCGGAAGAACGAGACAAATCGATTGGAGTAATCAAATTTGAGCTAGCTATTAAAATAAAAAAGTTGAGAATTTGAAAAAATAATTGAACTTTTTTAATAACCATCCCTGATCATCAAAAAACACTTTTTCTTCATCAGAAGAACGAGACAAATCGATTGGAGTAATCAAATTTGAGCTAGCTATTAAAATAAAAAAGTTGAGAATTTGAAAAAGTAATTGAACTTTTTTAATAACCATCCCTGATCATCAAAAAACACTTTTTCTTCATCGGAAGAACGAGACAAATCGATTGGAGTAATCAAATTTGAGCTAGCTATTAAAATAAAAAAGTTGAGAATTTGAAAAAATAATTGAACTTTTTTAATAACCATCCCTGATCATCAAAAAACACTTTTTCTTCATCAGAAGAACGAGACAAATCGATTGGAGTAATCAAATTTGAGCCAGCTATTAAAATAAAAAAGTTGAGAATTTGAAAAAATAATTGAACTTTTTTAATAACCATCCCTGATCATCAAAAAACACTTTTTCTTCATCGGAAGAACGAGACAAATCGATTGGAGTCATCAAATTTGAGCTAGCTATTAAAATAAAAAAGTTGAAAATTTGAAAAACTACCAAAGGGGGGACCCTTCTCACTTTTGCTAAAAAATTGCATTCAAATTGATTTATTGAAAAAACCACCGGTCCGATTCGGGATTTCTATACGTCAGTCGAAAGATCTCATTAAGACGCTTCAGAAAAAGTTTTCGCGAAAGAACAAATGTCAATATTAACCGCGTGAGGCGCTCGCAAAGAAAATTTTAAAAGTGGAAAAAATAATTGAACTTTTTTAATAACCATCCCTGATCATCAAAAAACACTTTTTCTTCATCAGAAGAACGAGACAAATCGATTGGAGTAATCAAATTTAAGCTAGCTATTAAAATAAAAAAGTTGAGAATTTGAAAAAATAATTGAACTTTTTTAATAACCATCCCTGATCATCAAAAAACACTTTTTCTTCATCAGAAGAACGAGACAAATCGATTGGAGTAATCAAATTTGAGCCAGCTATTAAAATAAAAAAGTTGAGAATTTGAAAAAATAATTGAACTTTTTTAATAACCATCCCTGATCATCAAAAAACACTTTTTCTTCATCGGAAGAATGAGACAAATCGATTGGAGTCATCAAATTTGAGCTAGCTATTAAAATAAAAAAGTTGAGAATTTGAAAAAGTAATTGAACTTTTTTAATAACCATCCCTGATCATCAAAAAACACGTTTTCTTCATCAGAAGAACGAGACAAATCGATTGGAGTAATCAAATTTGAGCTAGCTATTAAAATAAAAAAGTTGAGAATTTGAAAAAGTAATTGAACTTTTTTAATAACCATCCCTGATCATCAAAAAACACGTTTTCTTCATCAGAAGAACGAGACAAATCGATTGGAGTAATCAAATTTGAGCTAGCTATTAAAATAAAAAAGTTGAGAATTTGAAAAAATAATTGAACTTTTTTAATAACCATCCCTGATCATCAAAAAACACTTTTTCTTCATCAGAAGAACGAGACAAATCGATTGGAGTAATCAAATTTGAGCTAGCTATTAAAATAAAAAAGTTGAGAATTTGAAAAAGTAATTGAACTTTTTTAATAACCATCCCTGATCATCAAAAAACACTTTTTCTTCATCAGAAGAACGAGACAAATCGATTGGAGTAATCAAATTTGAGCTAGCTATTAAAATAAAAAAGTTGAGAATTTGAAAAAGTAATTGAACTTTTTTAATAACCATCCCTGATCATCAAAAAACACGTTTTCTTCATCAGAAGAACGAGACAAATCGATTGGAGTAATCAAATTTGAGCTAGCTATTAAAATAAAAAAGTTGAGAATTTGAAAAAATAATTGAACTTTTTTAATAACCATCCCTGATCATAAAAAAACACTTTTTCTTCATCAGAAGAACGAGACAAATCGATTGGAGTAATCAAATTTGAGCTAGCTATTAAAATAAAAAAGTTGAGAATTTGAAAAAGTAATTGAACTTTTTTAATAACCATCCCTGATCATAAAAAAACACTTTTTCTTCATCAGAAGAACGAGACAAATCGATTGGAGTAATCAAATTTGAGCTAGCTATTAAAATAAAAAAGTTGAGAATTTGAAAAAGTAATTGAACTTTTTTAATAACCATCCCTGATCATCAAAAAACACTTTTTCTTCATCAGAAGAACGAGACAAATCGATTGGAGTAATCAAATTTGAGCTAGCTATTAAAATAAAAAAGTTGAGAATTTGAAAAAATAATTGAACTTTTTTAATAACCATCCCTGATCATCAAAAAACACTTTTTCTTCATCAGAAGAACGAGACAAATCGATTGGAGTAATCAAATTTGAGCTAGCTATTAAAATAAAAAAGTTGAAAATTTGAAAAACTACCAAAGGGGAGACCCTTCTCACTTTTGCTAAAAAATTGCATTCAAATTGATTTATTGAAAAAACCACCGGTCCGATTCGGGATTTCTATACGTCAGTCGAAAGATCTCATTAAGACGCTTCAGAAAAAGTTTTCGCGAAAGAACAAATGTCAATATTAACCGCGTGAGGCGCTCGCAAAGAAAATTTTAAAAGTGGAAAAAATAATTGAACTTTTTTAATAACCATCCCTGATCATCAAAAAACACTTTTTCTCCATCAGAAGAACGAGACAAATCGATTGGAGTAATCAAATTTAAGCTAGCTATTAAAATAAAAAAGTTGAGAATTTGAAAAAGTAATTGAACTTTTTTAATAACCATCCCTGATCATCAAAAAACACTTTTTCTTCATCAGAAGAACGAGACAAATCGATTGGAGTAATCAAATTTAAGCTAGCTATTAAAATAAAAAAGTTGAGAATTTGAAAAAGTAATTGAACTTTTTTAATAACCATCCCTGATCATCAAAAAACACTTTTTCTTCATCAGAAGAACGAGACAAATCGATTGGAGTAATCAAATTTGAGCTAGCTATTAAAATAAAAAAGTTGAGAATTTGAAAAAGTAATTGAACTTTTTTAATAACCATCCCTGATCATCAAAAAACACTTTTTCTTCATCAGAAGAACGAGACAAATCGATTGGAGTAATCAAATTTGAGCTAGCTATTAAAATAAAAAAGTTGAGAATTTGAAAAAGTAATTGAACTTTTTTAATAACCATCCCTGATCATCAAAAAGCACTTTTTCTGAATCAGAAGAACGAGACAAATCGATTGGAGTAATCAAATTTGAGCTAGCTATTAAAATAAAAAAGTTGAGAATTTGAAAAAGTAATTGAACTTTTTTAATAACCATCCCTGATCATCAAAAAACACTTTTTCTTCATCAGAAGAACGAGACAAATCGATTGGAGTAATCAAATTTGAGCTAGCTATTAAAATAAAAAAGTTGAGAATTTGAAAAAATAATTGAACTTTTTTAATAACGATCCCTGATCATCAAAAAACACTTTTTCTTCATCAGAAGAGCGAGACAAATCGATTGGAGTAATCAAATTATTTGAGTTAGCTATTAAAATAAAAAAGTTGAAAATTTGAAAAACTACCAAAGGGGGGACCCTTCTCATTTTTGCTAAAAAATTGCATTCAAACTGATTTATTGAAAAAACCACCGGTATAATACGATATAATATTCACCGGAAAAGTAATACAAATTTATGACCGTACAATTTGAATTTTCGTCTGAACCGAAATAATGTGGGTCCTCTTCAAAGCAGACTCGGGCATCGGGTACAGCGAGAACGGCATTAGCATATTTATTGGCCCTGCAGTTTGTATTTCTGATGGGGCACATACGCGACTGCTTAAAGGGTCCGCGCGGAGAAATATCGTCGGAAATTTAGAGCTCCGCTCGAAAGCGTGCACTTTTTATCGTCGATAAATTCAGCATGAAAAATCAGCGACCATTCGCTAGATTTACGTCTCTGCTTATTAAATTTCAAAGAGTTTTCTTACGTACCGTACGTACGCTCTCTTCCGATATACAATGGTTCGAAATTTCGCGACTCGAAGTAAGTTGAATTTATCGCTTAAAGTTTGAACGCCCGAAGTTCCCGGAAAGAAAATGTTCGTCCGATATTTATGCGTATAATGAAGAAATTTCGATAGGTTTAGCTATAAATACTGATGGCCGGATCGGTGAATCGCGGCGTCTGACAGTCAGAGCGTTGTTGCTAGACAGTAGGCGTGCATATGCGCGGGAATTTTGAATTTTAATTTAATTAATTTAGAACAACGCCGAGCACTTTGCATATTTTTGAAATCAGAAAACGTAGGCAGTTTAAATTATGATCTTTTATCACCACCGTAACCTTCGTTATTAACAGTCAGACGTCAAGATTGCTTTAAAATAAATAATTATTGATTTTAAAATATAAAAAGGATGTTTACTTGAATTATAACATAATATTTTTACAAATAATCTCAACAGGCAGCCTTATAACGTGATTTATTTTAATATGCATAAATAAATGTGCGCTTTTATGAATACAAAATGTCGAGCCAATTTCCATGAAAAGTTAAAACTACCACAGCAAAGCCAATTTACTTGTATTTGCGACTCGATTTCTCTTCGCGTCCGCCAACAAAAGGGACGCAAACTGGCCATTATAATGGCGCTTTGTGCAAGAACACCCGCCCACACACACAAACACACACAACAAACGGAAAGCTTATCGTATCAGGGCATGCATCGATTCGCTCTTTAATTCCGACGACACTGTCCCATTATTATGTTACAAAAAATAATATTTCACACGGAAACTAAAAATAGGAGACGAGGGTCGAGCCGAAAAGTGCCACCGACACGCCCTGTATATATAGGCGGCGGCTTATTGTAATATGCATGATGTTGTTAACGGCGCCATCTAGCGGGGGGATTCGGTACCGAAAATTATTTAATGCCAGTCTCTGAATCTAAATAAGTGACGACGTTTTCCGCGCCCCCTCCCCTCCCCCAACGCACTTACGACTTCAATGGAGGGAGAGGGAATATTAAAGACGTTTCCTTTGCTTTATTTTCGTGCCGAAATTCGTTTCAAAACGGAATCTTTGATTACTGCACTTAGGAACTATAAACATTAAACATGTATTTAAACATAATACCGGCACTAAATATGTTCTGGTTATAAACCCATCTATAATCACTCTATTTTTGACGAACTATAAAAATTAATTGACATATCAGAGGTAAAAACAAAATGACAACACTCAAAACTTCAATTCTGAAGAAACGAAAATTGCATTCGGCAACTGGAAAAATCGTAGAAAATTTACCTACGTTGGAATTAGCTTCGAAATTCAGAAATCCATCCACAATTAACCCATTTTTGACATCCCGTAAAAACAATTGACATACCCGAGATAGAAACAAAATGGCCGCACTGAAAACTTCAACTCTGAAGAAATAAAAATTGCATTCGGAAAATAGTATAAAACATTATTTATCCGCTTAGTAGCCGTTTTGTATTATATCATGTGTCGGAACTCGATTTATACGGAAACGCTCTGAATCTCTATAGAACTGTGACGCCCTTTGATATTTTTAGATGGCAAAAGGAGCGGCGCGGCGCGGCGCATCATCAAAGGGAGCCAACATAAAAGTTAAAAAGTTTCTGCATATGTGTGTGTCTTTGGAAAAGCAGTTTCCGTGCCGTCGTCGTCGTTTTTAACTGTGCCATTATGCATTTCGCTAACTGAAAATCGACCGCAAACTGCTGATAGGATTAATCTTTGAGGGATGTTTAGATTCTCAAAGAGGATCGTATACTTTATTTTCCTTTTACGTCGTTACTGAAATCACCATGTAAATTGTTATTTTTATGTTTTTCATCTTTATTAAATTTTCGTTATACGTCGTTACTAAAATTATCATAATTTCCTTTCTTTCTTGCATCATTAATTGAAAAAAATAATAACTTTTTTAAAAAGGATGCAAATTGAGAAAACAAATGAATTATATTAAATTAATGATGCATCTATAAATTAGCGAGTTCTTAATTTTTTTGAGTACCCTGTATACTTTTTCCGCATTTTTAAACTTCGCCCAATTTTTTGTTTTATTACAATTCCAATTTAGAAAAATCATAACTTTCTAAAAAAAAATGATTAAAATTGAGAAAACGAATGAATTATGTTAAATCAATGATGCATCTATAAATTAGCAAGTTCTTAAATTTTTCTGAGTACCCTTTATATTTTTTCCACATTTTTAAACTTCGCCCAATTTTTTGTATTATCACAATTCCAAATTAGAAAAATCATAACTTTCTTGAAAAGTGATTAAAATTGAGAAAACAAATGAATTATGTTAAATCAATGATGCATCTATAAATTAGCAAGTTCTTGAATTTTTCTGAGTACCCTGTATATTTTTTGCACATTTTTAAACCTCGTCCAATTTTTTGTATTATTACAATTCCAAATTAAAAAAATCATAACTTTCTTGAAAAGTGATTAAAACTGAGGAAACAAATGAATTATGTTAAATCGATGATGCATCTGTAAATTAGCGAGTTCTTAAATTTTTCTGAGTACCCTGTATATTTTTTCCGCATTTTTAAACTTCGCCCAATTTTTTGTATTATTACAATTCCAATTTAGAAAAATCATAACTTTCTTGAAAAGTGATTAAAATTAAGAAAACAAATGAATTATGTTAAATCAATGATGCGTCTATAAATTTGCAGGTTTTTAGAATTTTCTGAACGTCCTCCATATTTTTTCCACATTTTTAAACTTCACGCGAGTTTTTGTGTTATTGCACGTTTGACTTAAAAACATCGCAATTCTTGTAAAACGTGATTCAAGCAGAAGAAATAAATATATTGCGTTAAATAAAGAATACATCTGCAAAATGTCAAGTTTTCAGAATTTTTTGAACACTCTGTATTAATTTAAAAAAATCATAACTTTTTTGAAACGTGTTTTGGTTAGGAAAAACAAAGCATCTATAACAGGGTAAGTTGTAAGCGTTTTATAACAAATCATTGAATCCTGAAAATTGCAGCATTCCCCGAACCAATAAACCGATTTCTGGACCACCATTAAACATTCCTCCACAAAACAGACAGTGAACAGAATAGACGCAAAAGATGAAAGGACGGACGTCCGAACCGGCCTCGTTTACTACTTTTACTACGCGTCGGGCGCGCCATTAAAAATAGCCCCGAGACGGTGAAATTTTACGACAAGAAGAAAAACAAATGCGCAGCGGGAAAGGTGTAAATCACGTTTAATTTGTGACGGGTGCCGGCGCCGCCCCTCCATTCTTAGGCGGTTAATTCCTCTCTGGGAATACGCGGCGCGCGTTAAAGACCACAATAAAATTTCCCGAACGTGCAAAAACGGAAGGAACTCTCGTTACCGCGAAACCGAGATTAGGGCAATGCGGAGGAGGCTTTTAAGACGACCATTCGGGAGGGACGTTATCTTTTTGTTGTAACGGGCGCCGCGGTTAAAGGTAAATTTAATTAAATCGCGTGTTACTGAAGTTATTGTGATGATGATGATGATGATGATGAAAGTCTTGCCAGACTAATTGTTGTTGGTGGCTGCAACTCGAAGACTTCTCTGACCGAAAAATTGGGCAAAATCTGCAGTGAAATATACGTTTCCATTTAAACGACAAACGGATTACGCAGTTGATGAAAAGTGTTATTATCGATTGCTGTTACCTTGACTTTGTTTTTGCAGGTGAAAGTGGCGTAACAGGAAAGCAGAAAGTGCGAGTGAGGATATCGAGGGTGTTGCCATGGCCCTGCAGTGGGAGAAACTTTCCCCAGCGGAATTCCAGCAGCTTCAGGACCTGGCCGCATGTAAGCACTAATATAATCTTGCACAATAACTTAATCGCAATATTCGCGACGACGAAAAATATCCCCGTAAGATCGTACAGCTAACGGCAAGCCGTAAATGCAAAATCCCCGGCGCATCCACCATAAGCACAATTCAAAAAATGAGCTCGTTTTATTATAATCGAGCTCATTAACTAAGGTTTACAATAATATTCCTGAGCTATCCATAAAAATATTATCTTAAAAAAATCCATGAGTGTCTAGATGATAAAAGAAGAACTGTAAAAAAAAAACTCGACTCGGTTTTACGAAAGTTTCCCCACTTTTCTTTACCGTACGAAGTAGCGGAAAATACATGCACTGTTTACGATTGTACCGTGGCACGTGAACGCCATGAAAATTCGATACCCCGTTTTCCGTTTCCGGCGAACACAACGGGGACTGCACCAAAGTACAATAATAATGTTATTGCCTCGCCTCTCGCCGATGCATGAAAACTTTATTCCGTTAAAAAAGTCCCGACTCGGATCCGCGATTCGATTCCTAACACTCCTTAACCCGATTCCGTTTCCGTAAATATAGAAAACTGAATTTGCAGCGGCGAAACGTAATTCACTTAAGATATTTATGTTTATAAGAAAAATGCGCGAGAGAATATTTTTTACAATTTTTATAATTGCGAATTGTTAAATTATTTTCCATAATTTAAGTTCAGAGTGCCGCCATCTTGTTTTGTGATGTGATGTGTCATTTGTTTTAGCGGTGTGCTAAAACTAGGAATGTTTTTAACATATTCTGAGATTTTGAAAGAAATTGCGCGGGAGAATATTTTTTTACATTTTTTATAATTGCGAATTGTTAAATTATTTTCCATAATTTAAGTTCGGAGTGCCGCCATTTTGTTTTGTGATGTGATGTGTCAATTGTTTTAGTGCTGTGCTGAAACTAGGTATGTTTTTAACATATTCTGGGATTTTGAAAGAAATTGCGCGGGAGAATATTTTTTTACATTTTTTCTAATTGCGAATTGTTAAATTATTTTCAACAATTTAGGTTCAGAGTGTCGCCATTTTGTTTTGTGATGTGATGTGTCAATTGTTTTAGTGCTGTGCTGAAACTAGGTATGTTTTTAACATATTCTGAGATTTTGAAAGAAATTGCGCGGGAGAATATTTTTCTACAATTTTTATAATTGCGAATTGTTAAATTATTTTCGATAATTTAAGTTCAGAGTGTTGACATTAATTTAGATACTGTTTTCGCTAATGAAATTTTCTTGTCTATAGTTTAGGTTGTCGTTGATAGTTCTGTTAAGTATATTAGAGAATTAATTATTTTTTTATATCTCCCTTGTTGTGCAATTAAACTCAATTACTCATCTGCAAAAGAGCAAACGCGTTTCGTCTCATCATCATTATTCTATTTTCCCCAACAACGGCGGCACTTTTTATTCCGTTTGTCTATTCCCATCTGGCTTAATTAAATTCGAATGAGTTTGATGTTTCGGGCGTTCCGGCTTTTAATTAAAAAAATTTACGACTGCATTTTGCAATTGTTGAAATCGGCCGCGAACCGTTTTATAATTATTATAAACGCGTCTCTCTTTCTGTCTCTCTCTCTCTCGCGGTAATTGTTTTGTTCGGAAAACTGCAATGCAATTTTAACTCCCCTCAAATTTAATTACAGGTCCGTTAATAATGTTTATGGAATATTGTTTGTTGTACTGCACGAAAATGTTTATTTAATTACGGATTTAAACGTTTATTTTATTTGCCGTGTGTTTTGTTTGAAAACGGTGTGAATTGGAATAAACACGTTAGAGATTAATAACGTTTATTTGATTTTTGAATGTAATTTTGCTTGAGTAAAAATTCATGCCCGGCGCATGCACCATAATTTCAGCGGTTACGTTAAGTTATATTTCTTATTCTTAAGTGATGAATACGTCCGCAAAAATGCTAGAAACTGCACTTTTATCCTAATAAATAGCATATGGGATGAAATTGTGTCGATGTGGTGGAAAATTCTTCCTCTCTCCTCAATTTTACGTCGACAAAAAAGCTTATTAATGCGAAAAAATAATAATCGTTTCGAATCTTTTCTCGTGTCCCCCATTCGGTGGGTTAGTTATTACTTTTATGAGGGGTGGATTTTTAGTTAAGGAGAAAACGGTCGTCTGGGCGAGACGGTTCCAGTCGACCTTTGACATACACTCGTAAAGTGGGGAAGTGGGATAAAGTCCCGAATGTAACCTGAGAACGCGAGAGAGAGGGAAGAAAACTTTTGGAGCGTCCCGGGAATTTAATTGAAATAAGTGACGTTTTTATTGCGCGATGGAGATTAATATTCTAGCGGCGGGGCTGGAAATGTGCCTCCGGGACGGGGTGGGATTTACCCACTTGGAATTTATCCTCCACTTCGTCTTCGGTATAGACAAAGAAATTCCAGCGTGCGAGAGATATGCTAGTAATAAGTTTTCGGCGTAATTTAAGGGCGAACGTAAAAATTTTAGTCAATCATTAAATTGAATTAACATTCATTAACAAACGATGTATCTTTGATTTTATAATTATAATTGCCATATCGTGAGTAGAAATAAAGCGGCGACAATGTAAACTTAAAATGAGGAAATGAAAAATGCATTCGGTGATTTGAAAAATTGTAAAAAATGGAAATAATTGAGGAATTGTTTTAAAAAGCTTGATGCATTAACAAGTGATGCATCTTTGATTTTCCGTTAAAACAATTGCCGTATCGCAAGTGGAAACAAAGCGGCAACAATGTAAACTTGAAATGAGAAAATGAAAAATGCATTCGGCGATTTGAAAAATTGTAAAAAATGGAAATAATTGAGGAAATTTCTTAAAAAGCTTAAGATACATTAATAAGTGATGCATCTTTGATTTTCCGTTAAAACAATTGCCGTATCGCGAGTGGAAACAAAGCGGTAACAATGTAAACTTGAAATGAGAAAATGAAAAATGCATTCGGCGATTTGAAAAATTTTAAAAAAATGGAAATAATTAAGGAAATTTCTTAAAAAGCTTAAGATACATTAACAAGTGATGCATCTTTGATTTTCCGTTAAAACAATTGCCGTATCGCAAGTGGAAACAAAGCGGCAACAATGTAAACTTGAAATGAGAAAATGAAAAATGCATTCGGCGATTTGAAAAATTGTAAAAAATGGAAATAATTGAGGAAATTTCTTAAAAAGCTTAAGATACATTAATAAGTGATGCATCTTTGATTTTCCGTTAAAACAATTGCCGTATCGCGAGTGGAAACAAAGCGGCAACAATGTAAACTTGAAATGAGAAAATGAAAAATGCATTCGGCGATTTGAAAAATTTTAAAAAAATGGAAATAATTAAGGAAATTTCTTAAAAAGCTTAAGATACATTAACAAGTGATGCATCTTTGATTTTATGTTAAAACAATTGCCGTATCGTGAGTGGAAACAAAGCGGCAACAATGTAAACGTAAAATGAGGAAATGAAAAATGTAAGCGGCGATTTGAAAAATTGTAAAAAAATGGAAATAATTGAGGAAATTTCTTAAAAAGCTTAAGATACATTAACAAGTGATGCATCTTTGATTTTCCGTTAAAACAATTGCCGTATCGCGAGTGGAAACAAAGCGGTAACAATGTAAACTTGAAATGAGAAAATGAAAAATGCATTCGGCGATTTGAAAAATTGTAAAAAAATGGAAATAATTGAGGAAATTTCTTAAAAAGCTTAAGATACATTAACAAGTGATGCATCTTTGATTTTCCGTTAAAACAATTGCCGTATCGCGAGTGGAAACAAAGCGGTAACAATGTAAACTTGAAATGAGAAAATGAAAAATGCATTCGGCGATTTGAAAAATTGTAAAAAAATGGAAATAATTGAGGAAATTTCTTAAAAAGCTTAAGATACATTAATAAGTGATGCATCTTTGATTTTCCGTTAAAACAATTGCCGTATCGCGAGTGGAAACAAAGCGGTAACAATGTAAACTTGAAATGAGAAAATGAAAAATGCATTCGGCGATTTGAAAAATTTTAAAAAAATGGAAATAATTAAGGAAATTTCTTAAAAAGCTTAAGATACATTAACAAGTGATGCATCTTTGATTTTCCGTTAAAACAATTGCCGTATCGCAAGTGGAAACAAAGCGGCAACAATGTAAACTTGAAATGAGAAAATGAAAAATGCATTCGGCGATTTGAAAAATTGTAAAAAATGGAAATAATTGAGGAAATTTCTTAAAAAGCTTAAGATACATTAATAAGTGATGCATCTTTGATTTTCCGTTAAAACAATTGCCGTATCGCGAGTGGAAACAAAGCGGCAACAATGTAAACTTGAAATGAGAAAATGAAAAATGCATTCGGCGATTTGAAAAATTTTAAAAAAATGGAAATAATTAAGGAAATTTCTTAAAAAGCTTAAGATACATTAACAAGTGATGCATCTTTGATTTTATGTTAAAACAATTGCCGTATCGTGAGTGCAAACAAAGCGGCAACAATGTAAACGTAAAATGAGGAAATGAAAAATGTAAGCGGCGATTTGAAAAATTGTAAAAAAATGGAAATAATTGAGGAAATTTCTTAAAAAGCTTAAGATACATTAACAAGTGATGCATCTTTGATTTTCCGTTAAAACAATTGCCGTATCGCGAGTGGAAACAAAGCGGCAACAATGTAAACTTGAAATGAGAAAATGAAAAATGCATTCGGCGATTTGAAAAATTTTAAAAAAATGGAAATAATTAAGGAAATTTCTTAAAAAGCTTAAGATACATTAACAAGTGATGCATCTTTGATTTTCCGTTAAAACAATTGCCGTATCGTGAGTGGAAACAAAACGGCAACAATCTTAACTTAAAATGAGGAAATGGAGAATGCATTCGGCGATTTGAAAAATTGTAAAAAATGGAAATAATCAAAAATTTCTTAAAAAGCTTAAGATACATTAACAAGTGATGTATTTTTGATTTTCCGTTAAAACAATTGCCGTATCGTGAGTGGAAACAAAGCGGCAACAATCTAAACTTAAAATGAGGAAATGGAAAATGCAAAAATTGTAAGAAATAATAATAATAACGTCGTAAAAGTTGAAATTAATCGTATTTTATGAAATTGCTAAATTGTGGACACAATTACACCCTATATTTTAAAAGTGCAATTGCTAGCGTTTTTGTAGATTTGTTTTATCTTTATTTATGAGGAAACATATCAGTGCAAGTTATGGTGGTTGCGCCGGGTATATGATTAAATAATAGATTGTAAAATTCGGATAATCATCAGAAACAATTATTTCTATTATTATCGATTTATGTATTGTGGATTTTCTGGATTGTCATGATTTCCGGTCGTAATTTTTTATTGAGACCATTATTTCCTCGCCGGATCACCATTAAGGATATCAAACGGCTTTAAAGGGACGATTTTCCTTTTGTTGAAATAAGATAAGATAAGATAAGATAAGTTTTATTGGTGCTAATTACAGGATGTTTACACAAGTCAAAATAAAAGGTAATACAAAAATATTAGTAATACAAAATATAAGTAGTACAAAATAATAATAGGCCCAAACTTTATAGGACTTCACACTTTAATTGATTATTTATTCACAGAAATCACTAAAATTGTTTTCAATAAATTCTTCTATGCTGTAAAATGCTTTATTTTTTAAATAATTTTTAATTTTATTTAAATATGGTTTAGACGGTAGCTGTTTTACCCAGTTAGGTAATAAATTATAGAAAATCACAGCGTAATAATTGATTCCAGTTTGTGACTTCGAAAGGCGTAGGAAAGTAGGACATACCTGGTTACTACCTCTTGTATGGTAATCATGACGTGAGCCATAGGTGGTAAAAGACTCTGCATGTTTATTAATGTACTTTAAGCACTCCCATATATAAATACACGGTACAGTGAGAACTTGGAGCCTTATGAAGTATGGTCTACAATTGTCTCGATATTTTATTCCAGCTAGAACTCTTACAGCTCTTCTCTGTACTGAAAAGATCCGATGTCTTATGGCAGAATGACCCCAAACTAGAATGCCATATGTTAGAAGCGAGTGGCATGTTGAAAAGTAAGCAGCTTTTAATACTTTATTCGAGACAGAATCTGCAAGATTTCGAAGGAGATAAATATTCGAGGCAAGTTTATTTGATAATTCGTCTCCATGTATATTCCATTGTAATTTACTGTCAATATGTAGACCAAGAAATTTTGTTTTATTTACTGCTAACGAGGGATTTTTACGCATAGATAATACCATTGTTTGTGATTTCGTTTCATTCAGGTTTAGCTGATTACAGAAAAACCACTCTTTCGCAGCAGCTATAGAGTTGTCATTCTGTAATTTCGCCATGTTAAAATCTGCGCTACTATTAGTTAATGTAGTGTCATCTGCAAATAACACTACCTGACAACTTTGCAAACTATAAGGGAGATCATTTATATAAAGAAGGAATAGTATTGGGCCTAAAACAGAACCCTGAGGTATACCATTCTGAATCATTCCTGCGTGTGATATGCCCTTTCCTTTTTTTACGACTTGCTGTCTATTAGCGAGATAACTACTAATCATTCTACAACTCTCCGGATGAAACTGATAAACATATAATTTTCTAATTAGGATTTCGTGAGATACGCAGTCAAACGCTTTACTCAAATCAAGAAACGTTGATATTGAGTAAAGGCCATTTTCAAAACAATTGATGGTATAGTCGATAAACTCCAATAAAGCATCTGTCGTTGACAGTTTATTTCTAAATCCAAATTGGTTTTTATGGAAAATGTTATGACATTCCAGATACTCAAGTAATTGATTTTTTAGGAGTTTCTCCATTATTTTACTAATGATCGATAGTATACTAATCGGTCGATAATTTGATGGATCATTTGGATCACCCTGCTTGAAAATAGGTATCACCGTTGCAATTTTCAGCGCATCCGGGAAAATTAATTTTCTAATACACATATTAATAAGTTTAGTTAGTGGAGAAATTATAAGATTTTTGATACATTTGAGAAGTTCTGCATTTAGTTCAAAGTTATCACGACCTTTTTTATTTTTTAAGCCATCAATTGCATCTCTTACTTCAGTTACAGTTACCTCACGAAACCTAAAATAGACCTTTCCCTTACTAATACTACCATGCATCAAAGAAATTGGATCAATATCAACTTTGGGTAATGATTTTAAGATGTCATTTGCCACATTTAGGAAAAAATTGTTAAAAACGTCTGGATTTATATCGTTGTTTGAATCACAAATTTTCTTTCGCTTGTAGTTGTTAATAATTTTCCACATAGCTGTTTGCGGATTATTATGAGTATTTATGAAGTTATTATTTGCTTGAATTTTAGCATTCCTAATCTCATTTTTGTATTTTATTTTATAAGCATTCCTAATGTTAGTTAATTCCTGGTCTTGGGAATTATTACAGGCTTCAGACATGAAATTAAGTGTGACTCTCATATTACGCAGCTTTTCATTGAACCAAATTACTTTTGGAGTATTAATGTTTTTATTAGTACGTAAAGGAAATGCACGTACTACGTTATCCATCAAGAGCTGTAAGAATGAGTTAGTTATAGTGTTTACGTCATCGTATGCTTCTATGAAATCCCAATTAATTGTTTCAGTAAAGTTATAAAAATTGATCTTTCCCACTACGGATATTGGACGATATGTTATCGCCTCAGGTGTTGGAGAATCTAGGATAGTTCTAATATTGCAGTCAATTGCCAGGTGGTCAGATAAGCCAGTATTAATGGTAATAGTTTGAATGTACTCCTGATCGATGTTCGTAAATACATTATCAATGCAGTTTTGCATTCTAGTTGGCAAACTGAAATTACTTCCTAAACCATAGCTTTTTAAAAAATCTTCTAACCTGTCTTTGTTAGGGTCATTGGAATTAAAATTGACATTAAAATCACCTGTTAAGATAATGTCTGATTTGATAAAAGAGAATTTACTGAAAACATTTGACAAAACATTTAAAAACATTTTAAAATCACCTGTAGGTGAACGGTAAACAGTTAAAATAATTAAATTACAATCACGGATTTCGACCGCAGCAACCTCGCAATCCTTTTCAATCGACATATGTGTAATATTTAAATCATTGTATTTTATATGTTCCTTAACTAGTATCATAACTCCGCCATGTATGTACTGCGATCTGGAGAATTGTGAGGCTACCACTAAGTCACAAATTTTTATATTGTCTGTTTCATGTCTCATGAGCCAGTGCTCGGACAAACAAATTATCGAGTACTTATTAAGATTCTCCATAATAAATGATTCAAATTCATTTAGTTTGTTTCTTAATGATTGGATATTGAGATGGAGAATATTAATAAAACTATTTGAGCGTTCTTTTATTCCGGTTTTTTTGGTTTCCGGGATAGATGGAAGAAAAAACGCTCCACCGAAACTCCGCGAGGCCATAATTCTGGGTTTTCAGCTTCTTCAAGTTGATTATACGGTACCGCGATCCGGAAAGAGGAATAAACATTTGGATGTTTCGATTTAAGTGTTTCACACTGTACACTCTTGAAATTATTGGATTTTAAATGTTCTAATATCATATCCGCTGTCGTATTCGGTTCAAATCGGTAGATGTGTAAATGCGCTGTCTTCTCAATTCCTCGAAGTCCCCTGCCTGGAAAATCCCGGTTCCCTTCAATTTTCTTCCTCGGTTGTCGCTTTTTCGGAGACCGTTTTACAACGTCAATCCATTCGGAACTTTTATTTTGAAATATTTGTATGGGACTATTTTGGAATTTTTGCCCTTCACGCGTTTTAGTATCTTTGATTTGATTCATATCCTCTTTAATTGCTACAGGATTCTGTTTATTTGGAGTTAATTTTTGCACCGTTGGAGAAGGCATAGTAGAAGGTGAAATTTTTCTAGCTATATTAATGTCTCCTTGCTGTATTGGCGCTTTTGGATTAGAGATGTCGCTGCCAGTAGGATGACTAAGAGTTTGTTTACCTTCCAGGTTATGGATTTTATATTTTAAAAGAATAACGTTTTCTTTTAGAATATTATTTTTATCCTCCATTTCAGATATAATTTTGTTTAGAAAATATACTTGCTGTTTTAATCCAACGTTTTCGGCCAATAGGGTGGTCTCACTCACTGATCCTTCTGTTACACAGCATATCACTCTTGTAGCATCAATTTGCGTAATAGATGGCTTCTGCCTTTTCACACAACCACGATGGAAGGCACTACCGCACTTAATACATATTGCATTTTTGCACATTTTGTCAATGCAACACTTGAAATTATTAATTTCATCAGACTCTGGTTCATCGTCGCACGCCATGATGACCCGAGAATTGTTGTGTGTGTCGCGGATGTTTGCGCGAACATTCTGGGGGGACATAATGGGAAATTTGCAAATAAAGGGCTACACGAGGAAGGCGCCCCATCACGTAGTAATACACCGTGGGAGCCGGCGTGTCTTCTCCAAATAAATTGATGACTCCGTTTTGTCTGCTCAAGAAAAGAAAAATTCCGGTGACAGAAATGTGAAAAAAACTCAGAGTGGGTAAAGGTAAACTTCATACCAATGCTAGAATAATCAACAATAGCAATCGCTACGATTACTATCCTACTCCATTAATTATCGTTTAAGAAAATATCTTTGTTCATCTTGCTTACAAAATCAACTTGAAATATTGCAAATAAACTCAAAATCACTTCTACTTTCTGTTTCCGTGAGAATTCAGAATATTCCATAACAGAGTTTAGAGAAAATTAGTTTAGTTGATATGATTGTTATTCGAAATTCAATGATAAAATTTAAATAAAACTTACATAATATTCCCTCCGAGGAAAAGTCTCTCGTGCGTCGGTTGGCGGCGTTTAAGCGATCAGCTGTTCGTAACATGGACGCCATATTGCTCGGAACGCGCCAAGGAAGCGAGTCCAGTGTTTCCTCCGCGTTTTCTCCTTCTTATTGTCTTCACTAATGCATGAGCGTTGTATACACAGTACGCGCTATATACTAACATATAAGTTGTGAGCCACAGAATTTTTTGCCGAGTTGGCCATGCCTGAGAGAGAGAGAGAAATATAGCAGTAATGTCTGAGATTCATTCATTTTTTTAAATCTAATTCAACTAAACTAATCTAGTCTCATGATATACCTCATTTATCTCACAGCCAACTCTGAAAAAAAAATCTTGTGGCTCAAACATTACTAATAGTTATATGGTCTGAACCAAGCGAAAAGAAATTGAAACGTCAACTGTCGGGCCAATAGGAGCCAGTCACAGCGAGGAAATTTCGCGGCCCGATTTTTGTGCGTGAAAAATTTAAGGGCTCGGAAAATTTACGCAGTGTTATTAAAACTTTAGGGAACCTGTTTTTGATTTTTGAAACATTGAAACGTCTCAAACAAACTTCCGGGCGGCTTCTATTGGTCGACGCGGCGTCTCCTAACATTACGTAGGCCGTGAAGTCTGATCTGATTGGCTCATTACTTTTACAGCCCAGGCGTATTTTTAAAGCCGTAAAAGTGATACTTCACGGTCTACCAGCAGTCACTAAAATTTTACATTTCATATCAATCAGCAAAAAAAAAAATTATAATGTTTATAGTGAAGTTAAGGGGTTAAATCATTTATTAAGTACAGCAATAATAACAAACATAAAAATACAAATTATCCCACAATTCCATTCTAAAAATCCAGCAGTTTAAATTATATTAAAACCAAGTCGTGTAGTCAGCATTTGTATCCTGTGGCACTAGGCTGAAAAAGTGAAAAAGTTTCTTCAATTAGATTCTCATTTTACACTTTATAAAACAAGTATGTATTTGATATGAAAAAGTTAAATGTAGCTTAAAACTCACCCAGATGATCGGCACACGCCGGACAGAAATTCCAGTTCCTGTACAAAGGCCCGATGACCCTCTGGCAAGTTGTCGGCACCGCGCGACAATTAACCAAATTGCTGATCGAGTCCGGTCTGTCGTGGTCGAAACAAATCCGGGGATGGACGTCGCATCGAGCCGGGGGACATTCCTCCGGCGGCGGCGTCAGCTGACAAGAAAGTGAAGCCATTATTGCAACAGTTAGGAAAATAATTGCCTGCATAATTGGTCACGGCTGGCTTGGATGGTTTTAAAAGTCTACTGTGCGAATGTGATTTTATGAAAGAGTTAACGCGTTTATATAGTAAAATGTGTCACCATTTGCATTTGTAATTAGGCGATTTACACAATTTAATAATTTAATTTTTTGTGTGCTTATCATGCGATTAATTTTCAATTTTTGTTTGTTTTTATTATTATATTATTATTGTAAGCAATAATTCTTATTTTCCCATCAGACGACAAACTACCAGTCTTTGTAAGGGCAGCGTAATTGTAAACATTTTGGTGGCTAGAAAAAATAATATAAACAATTGCCATCCGCTTGAAAATTTCCAAATTTATCCAAAATGTATTGTTAATTAAAATTCTGAAAGATTACTAAACACCCTTGCTGTATATTTCGAGATAATTCAACGCAAACAATGTTTTAATTTCCAAAAAAAATGTTAACATTTTGGCGGCTGAAAAAAAATATATAAACAATTGCCATCGACTTGAAAGTTTCCAAATTTACCAAAAATGCATTGTTAATTAAGATTCTGTAAAATTACTGAACGCCCTTGCTGTATATTTCGCGATAATCCAACGCAAACAATGTTTTAATTTCCAAAAAAAAATGTAAACATTTTGGCGGCTGGAAAAAAAATATATAAACAACTGCCATCGACTTGAAAGTTTCCAAATTTACCAAAAATGCATTGTTAATTAAAATTCTGAAAGATTACCAAACGCCCTTGTTGTATATTTCGAGATAATCCAACGCGAACAATGTTTTAATTTCCGAAAAAATTGTAAATATTTTGGTGGCTAGAAAAAAAATATATTAAAAGTTTCCAAATTTATCCAAAATTATACCTTCTGCATATTGAAAAGGCCACCAGACAGTTTTCTTTATGGATTCAATTTTTTATTTTAAGTCGTTTTATCTATTTTAATTCTCTCGCCGAATATTAAATTTGTTTTTGAAAATTAAACCAAATGTATTTTATCTTTAAAATTTGCATTCGTGATAGTTTTAATCGATAATTTTTCGGTTATAAAAACCAACGACCAGACGAGAACGTCCATCAGTTCAATTGATTTCAATCATGAAGTTCGCCGTATTTGCAGTAGCTCTACTCTTTTTGGGTGTCAACTGGGAAGTCGAGGGTTTACTTCTTGGCTCAGAATTACAATGTCCACTATTGTGCCCGCACGTTCTTCAACTTTGTTATCCGAGCAATAAACCGTACACCATCTGCCTGCACGCAAATTGTCTGCCGGTTTTCCCGAATTGCAATAAAGTGTTGACGAAGAATTATAACGCGTTGAGATGTTGCGATGAATGTGTAGATCAGGTGAGTAATTTTAGATTGTGTTTAAGTAAAAGTCGGTAAAATAGGTTTTTAACGAAAATTTGTTTCAGATTTAATTGGGCGAAGCAGCAATTCCGTTCCAAAATGAAAAAAATCCAAGCGTGCGTGTGTTATATATTATAGTGTGAATATTTTTGGGTTAAAATAAAATTAAAAAATTTAAAATTGAAACTTATTTTAGATGTAATGTCAGGTTAAAAATAAATGTGTCGTGATTGAATGACTAAAGTCTAAGTCAAAAATGGTAAAAGTAAACAAGACTCGACATTAAGAAAAAAAGTACGTAAGAAGAGATCTCAACAGTTACACAATTTTCTACTTATCGTCTCGACTCTCGCGCTCTCGCAAGAGACCCTTCCATTAGGCACGCTCCGTCTATCCCGGATTATCCCCATCCCCAATCGGTGCGGTTAACCAAAATTCAGGTGTTCGAAACGAGACGGGGGTTTATTAAAACATCGGACCGACACCTCGAGGGTTGCACGTTTCACGCACGGCGCCCCGATAAATTGTCAAGTTTTACGAGCACCGAGCTTTCGCGCTACGACCCCTAAAATTGCCAACTTATTGCCGGGCTTTGCACCCGAGACATGCAAGTTTCTTGCATGCTGTAACAGAATGTTATGAATATTTTACTGCGGAAGTTTTTAGTGGATGTTATAAACTTATTTACGGGGGCGCGCGCGCAAAACGCAAGAATAAATTTCGACATCCCGAAACAATGCATTTATTACGGCCGGAAACAAAATTACAACACTAAAAACTGCTCAATTAATGAACTTATTTATTAACGGAATTCTCCTTTTTACAATAAAAAAAAACCACATGTTAATTAAAGTATATGTTTAAACAATCCTTAGATAGTCAATCTGGTATTATTTTATACAAGATTCTCCTCATTAAATACAATCACCCAATCGAGTTTCGCGTTACATCCGAAGAGTTTACATTTCGTAATTTTCCGGCAAACTGCACGGAAAATTCGCATTCAGGCCCACGCGCGAGTCTCTCGCCTACGCGACATTAAACTGCTTATTAAATTCGAGAATACGGATCTCGTATTTCTGCAACGGAAAACGTTTCGACTGCGTGAAAGGCTAATCTCGCGTATGCACCCGGTATAACTTACGTAAACGGCTCGTGCCCCAAACGAGCCCCACTTTTATTGCGGACAGGCGCAAAATGGGCTCATGAATGATGATGAACCAAATAAGGTAGATGCTTCCACCTTTTATAAGCGTTCAAGCAATTTCCGGAATAAATTTATGATTGTTATCACGTGGGGTGTATAATATTTAATGTTGTGATTTATGTGATTAAACCATAAACTAAAGAGCTAGTTTAAAAAAAAAAAGTTGCTGGAATGGTTTTAACGACCAAAGAATCACTAAAATGAGCACAATATCCTGGTGGATGCGCCGGGAATATAATTATTGTTTACATTCGAAAAAATTGTAAAAAAATCAATTCTGCTGAAATTAGGTTTAAAATTTCAAAAATCTAACCAGAATGAACCTAGTTGCAATATCCCTTAGAAACAATTGGTATATCGCAACTGTAAATAAAGTGACAACACTCAAAACTTAATCTTAAGGGAAGAAAATTGCATTCGGCGATTAAAAAAATTGTAGAAACTTTATCTCCACTGAAATTAGGTTTAAAACAGTCTTATTTTAAACCAAAATAAGACTGAATGTATATATTTTTACAATTCTAAGATACCGGAAGATGTAAAAGACGGTGACATTTCTAAGGACATAAAATTTTTAGGTATACATCTTGACTCCCAACTTTCATGGAGTACTCATATAGATTTTGTTTGTAGCAAACTTAATAAAGCCTACTATGCAATTTTAAAATTAAAACATACCCTAGGTATTAATAATTTATTTGAAATTTATTATGCGCTTGCGTATTCATACATGTCATACAATATAATTGTTTGGGGAAAATCTGCCATGACGAGTAGGACTTTTATTCTTCAAAAAAGAATATTACGTTTAATAGATGGTACTTCATCCAGAGACTCATGTAAGCCAATATTTTCCAAATACAATGTACTTACATTTCCATGTATATACATATTTAGAATTTGTTTGTTTGTAAAAAAACACATGCATTTCTTTGAAACAAACGCAAATTTTCATAACTACGGTACCCGACATCGAAATAGTCTTACTGTTGTAGGGCATGACACCGCCTTGTATGAAAGAGGGCCGAAATATAATTGTATAACAATGTATAAGAAATTACCAAGTTATCTTAAAGATATTGAAGTTTATAGTGAATTTAAAAAACAATTAAAAATATATTTATTACACAATGTATTCTATAGAATAGATAAATTTCTTTTGTAATGTTTTTGTAAGGACAAAATGTTACACTGACTTGTCCAATATCGTTTGATTTATGTGGATTAATAAAGCATTATTATTATTATTATTATTATAATTTCAAAAATCTAACCAGAATGAACCTAGTTGCAATATCCCTCAAAAACAATTGGTATATCGCAACTGTAAATAAAGTGACAACACTCAAAACTTAATCTTAAGGGAAGAAAAATGCATTCGGCGATTAAAAAAATTGTAGAAACTTTATCTCCACTGAAATTAGGTTTAAAATTTCAAAAATCTAACCAGAATGAACCTAGTTGCAATATCCCTTAGAAACAATTGGTATATCGCAACTGTAAATAAAGTGACAACACTCAAAACTTAATCTTAAGGGAAGAAAAATGCATTCGGCGATTAAAAAAATTGTAGAAACTTTATCTCCACTGAAATTAGGTTTAAAATTTCAAAAATCTAACCAGAATGAACCTAGTTGCAATATCCCTTAAAAACAATTGATATATCGCAACTGTAAACAAAGTGACAACACTCAAAACTTAATCTTAAGGGAAGAAAAATGCATTCAGCGATTCAAAAAATTGTAGAAACTTTATCTCCACTGAAATTAGGTTTAAAATTTAAAAAATCTATCCAGAATGAATTTAGTTGTAATACCCTATAAAACAATTGGTATAACGCAGTTGAAAACCAAATGACAACACTTAAAACCTAACCTTTACACAAAAATATCACATCCGGTGATTTGTAAAATTACAAAAAAATTATTTCTGCAGGAATTAGCTTTAAAATTGCAGAATCCACCCAGAATTAACCCATTTTTCTCAACATAGCCTCGACTGGTCTTTATCAAGAAATAAGTACTGATTCAACAAATCTATGACCTATGTATACAATTGAAATAATTGTATAACATTAATCAAATTTATTATTATTATTATTATTATAAATCGAGACTATATAATGCGCATGCAATATTTCAAATTTTCATAATTGACGATACGACTTGAAATACTCGTGTGTACATTGTGTTGTCTATTATTCGCTTTTGCGCGCGGACGATTTTATAATTCCCGATATATGGTAAACGTTGCGAATTCAATTTGCGCGCTTGATATACATATTTGCTGGAAGATAATGAATACACGGTCTCGTGCAAACTTGCGGCTGTGCAAACTGGGAGACCGTCGCGGAAATCTTGTTATGCCCCATAAAATGGCATTATGTGTGCCCATAAAACACGAGTTATATTTGCAAGGGCGTGTAAACAGAGAGGTCGAGGATAATGAAACGGGAAGTCGACTCCCTCTCTCTCTCTCTCTCTCTCGCACATGTGGGATTGTTATATGTTAAATATGTAAATTTCCATGAATATAATATCACGATTATCCATCCCCGAAATTCTCTTGAAGATTTTAAAGAAAATAATACACACGAAGGGTTGAAAATTTTAAATCTTGACGAGAATTGTGGATGAAAAATCATCGCTCTTTCCAGCCTTTAATTAATAATTATTATAGTTAAATTTATCACGCCATACAGTAATTTTTCATCACTTAAGAAGCTTACGATCAAAAACAAGAACATAAGCCAAAAAGTCATTATAAAGTGCAGACCGACCGTATGTAAAGCTTAAACTACGAGAGGGATAATTTATAACTTACACGCGGACAATTTCAATTAATATTCATTTGCTCCTAAATTTAACACCCCCATAATAAATCATACACGGCTGCTAATTACAAGACGCGATGTGATTAAACGTTGTTATTAAAATATTGAAGCATCATGTACGTAAAACTTCCAAAACTACTATTAAAAAAAAAACCGGCGAAATGGTACCCCTGAATAAATAAGGAACCTTGGGGAACACCCCAATTAATATTAATTACGGGCGCGATGGTGTCCCGCACGCGCGCGCCCCCTATCTTTTAATTATTGATGCTGCGAGCGCGCTCGCTGCTTAAAATTTCCGTTATGTTTCAGCGGGGCCGAGTTTACAGTAGGCGATTGTTTTATGAATATTTAACGGTTGTGTTTGTACAGTTTTTTTTATAATTAATAATGGGGAGTGCGCATAAAATTTCATATAAACTTGTTTACTTTATCGCAACGGCAACGACACGGGATACGTAAACAATTGAATTATGGCAAGCGCGGGTGGTTCAAATTTAATTTTAATTTTTTTATTTGCAAATTCATATTTTCGAGCTTTATGAATTAAAAAAAATTAAGGAAATTTAGTTGGATGTGCGCATTTTGCAAAACAACAATTTTAACAAAAAATTGATGACCTATTTTTGGATTTTTCATTAATTTTACAGATATATTTGTCTAGAATGTATCCTGATTTTTTTTTTTAATTTATCGAGTGATTTTCGAAAAAAAATAGGAAAACTAATCGGAAGTGCGCATTTTGCAAATCAACAATTTTGACGGGAAATTCTGGAAAAACTAGTGATGACCTATTTTTGGATTTTTCATTTATTTTACAGATATATTTGTTTGGAATGTATCCTGATTTTTTTTTAATTCATCGAGGGATTTTCGAAAAAAAATAGGAAAACTAATCGGAAGTGCGCATTTTGCAAATCAACAATTTTGACGGGAAATTCTGGAAAAACTAGTGATGACCTATTTTTGGATTTTTCATTTATTTTATAAATATATTTGTCTAGAATGTAACCTGATTTTTTTTTTAATGCATTAAGGGATTTTCGAAAAAAAAATAGGAAAACTAATCGGAAGTGCACATTTTGCAAATGAACAATTTTAACGGAAAATTCTGGAAAAACTAGTAATGACCTATTTTTAGATTTTGCTATTATGTCTAGAATATTTCCTGAAAAAAATGACTAAAATTTTCGGAAAAGTTTAGAATTTTGCAATTAAAATATAATTTTTTTTTTTTGTGAAAATTCAGATACATTCTAAACAATACCATTTAAATGAATAGTTACTTCTTTGGTTAGTATATGCATTATTGTTGTTTCAGACTCATCAAAGAAACTACAAGATGTTTTGGTGGAATTTTGCGGCAGTGGACCTCCTTACAAACATAATCCTGATGGGGTAAGTCGTCACAACTTTTTTTAACTTTAAATAATATAAGAGAAAAAACATTAATAGGCAATAATATACTGGTTTGAAGACGACTAAATGTCGTTAGACCGTTTTAGTTATAATTCAGTTAACTGTTCCGATTCTGATCGAAACTTAATAAAACAAATATTACCAAACAGTTTTCTTTGTTATATTTTTAATAATTTGTGTTTGTCTTATTATAAATTAAACCTTATAATAATATCCCGCTTGATACTAACATTTTACAAATGACTCGTTCCTGATTAAAAATATAGTTGCAACTAAAATAAGTCATGTGATATTGACACATAAGGAAGAAGAATCTTTGGTCGATAGCCATTTAATAGGCTAACACGAGAAAGTATTGTGATCGTGATTTTTTTTCAAAAATTTTTACGGAAATATCCGTTTTGGGGTCCCTAGGTGCCATTCTAACAATTTCTGGAAAACAAAATTTTGTGTCTGTGTGCGCTGTATCTCAAAAACTAATGAAGCAATTGATATGAAACCTTGGGCATCCGTCTTATTTGATAATCTGAAGAACTGAAAAGCTTTTGGTAAAATTTCGTACACCGGAAGTGGGTGTTTACCTTAACTGTTTTTTGTTTTTTGCCAATATTTTCTTAAATATGAAAAATATCACAAAAACATTTAAACAAACTTTGAAGACAACAAAGAAATAAACATCTTTTGCTTGAAAACATTTTTCATAAAATCATTTTTCTGCGAGAAAAAAATGTATTATTATTTCTTAATTTTTCGTTTATAATTATAAAACGATAATAGTTACAGCAAATTTATGTGAATAATAATTGTAGAGAATGCCAAAATGGACAACTTATAAAGAATAAGTTTTTTTTCGAAATCCCTTTAATTTTTGAGTAAACTGAGTTTGTGAATTTGAAGTATAATTTTTCCATCTTTCATAATTTTGACGTTTTAAACGTCAGTTTCATGCGAGTTTACGCAACGCTCGACGTACATTTAAAATATGATTTCAATTGAAAATAAACTATGAAAACGTAAATATAAATGATACCATCAAGTCGGAGAAAGTAACATGATGGCCACATCACCATTTTTTAAAGTTAAAAACACGTCACACAAATTGTGCGCTTCGAGTGTCATTTGAATGCAAACTATTTTAATAATTCCCAACTTACAATGGCTGCAAGTACAAATGCGCATACGTATGTAGGTGCAAAAGGAACGCTTCGTTCTTTGAATGAACCCGACTGCATTCTCTGCATTTGTGCAAATCCACTGCGAGGTAATGCACATTTTCCCTTTGTACTTTATACCATTCAATTTTGAAAGCATTCAAGTGTAAAATGTCCCGCGACACGATTTCATTCCTATTATATCACCAGCGTGTAAATGATTTTGTCATGAATAAGTATTAGTTTATAGCCATCAATTAATCAGTAATAACTACTAAACTTTTCATGATTATACAGGACGGAAAAAATTGTAAAAAAAAATCATAGTTTTTGAACGTTTATTTAATGTATTTTTTTTTCTGATTGAAACAATATTGAGTGATGTTGCCTTGGTTACGATATGTCATAACACACTTATATTTCTCTAGGGAAATTTGAAGTGCTCATATTTCCATAGGAAAATATAAACATCAAAAAAATATCATTAGGAGCTTCTCGCAAGAATTGTTTTAATTGCTCTCGGGACAACACCTCCGATTTCTTAAGAAGGTATCCTTTATGGATTTTACAGGAACCAAACATTCACGCTCTTTCATCGCTTGCGTTAACACATAGTTTGACATTTCACCAATTTATGAAACAACGCAAATACCAAAACAAGTCAACCATGATATTTACAAACAAGGCCCTTAGCAACGTTACCAATCCGATAAATTCAAAAATTTGCAATCCAATATTTTCCCATTTACAGAACAATATTCTTCAATCAGAAAAAAAAACTATTGATTACAACACGGGAAATTGGTTGTAATAATAGCTATATTTCCAGATGAAAGTAATAATTAATGCTATAAATATGAATAAACTTTTTCAATCGCGATAGCAATAAATAACTCTCTAAAAAGTCTTCAGTAAGTTATTTGTTTTCAGTCTTTATAAGATTTATTTTTACAGAGTTAGGAAAAGTTTGAATATTCATATATTCAGGCTACTTTTAATCTTTATTTAATTTACCCTTAAATTAATAATTCTTACCTACTCTAGTTAAACAATTTAATGTCTAATGCCATTTTCGCTCTCGTAATTAGAGCCAAACCCTGTCCCATTCCCTCAATCAATACACTCTCCTCAGCGTTTAGTTTCCCCCTCATCAACCTCTCACGATATGTTGACACGCACAAATTATCCTACGTGAGCCCTTAAGGGCGGGGGGGAGCCTTATAAAAACAAATTAAAGGGACCGACGTATCGATTGCAATCAAATAAAACACAAATAGAGTTTTATAGTTTTTCTCAACCAAGAATAAAATATAGCGACGGATACTGTTGAAGTCTTCGATTAAAAAATGTTATCAACATTACTATTTTCATGAAATATTGTTTCCCCGTCCGTCCGGTTTAGACCTTTCAGGTCTCTCATATAATTTATATCTTTATTATTTTTTCCATGTAACTAGATTCTACGATCTGTTGGGAAATAACGTATTATTATTATTATTATTATCACTGCAATTAATTGCTAAGATAAGATGAGATAATAATTTATTAGTATGTTCATTACTAAAAGTGTTTAAATAAAGTAAAATAAAACAAACAAAACATGATGGGAAAACGCAAATTACTATTGGAATATAAATATTCGAAACACCGTTAAAGGTAGAAAAGAGAACGTGGCGACATCTATTGCCTAAGTGTTGTACCAAACCCAATCTGATTACTATTTTAAAATTGAAATAACACCGTTTTCATTCAGCATTCCATCTGTTATGAGGGTGTAATTTCACGATCCATTTCAACACAAAAATTAGGCGATTCGTGTTTCTGCCTTCCCTCTAAAGAGAAACCGATTTTGTGTGTGTTTGTGTGTGTTCTCATGATGTGCAATGTATTTCCTTTTTCAATCAACGCTCGTAGCTAGGAAAGGTCCAATATAAACCAACAAAATACCGCCATCGATTTCCACCATCGCCGCCCCCAATTCACACCGCATAGCGTCCCCTCCCCCCCCCCCCCCCCCCCGACCCCGTAATCTCCCGAACGGAAAAATAGAAAGCGTCGCCGCTTTTCATGGATCATTTTGTATTTATAGGTACAAATGTATCAATCGCGTCATTATTTTCTTTTTTTTTACAAAGGAAATATTACAGTTTTTTTTTCTTTGAATGCTGAGAAATATTATTATAAATAGAATAACGAAAAACGCAAAATTTATGGAATAATAAATGTTTTTTTTTTTGGCGTCACCCAAATTCAATGTATATCTCGTGCGATAAATTACGGACGGGGCAATAACGAAGGGTTGTGAAACGGACCGTGCGATAAATTTGAAAGTTGATCGCCGGGCGGATAGCCGTTAGTCCCCCCATCCCCCCATCGGAATATGCGATTACAAATTAGGGCTTATTCGCGCGCCGGAGGATTTAATACGTCTTAATGTAATAGCACACACACACACACACACACACACACGTCGGCCCTTAATTATATTAAATATGTTGCGGTGGACCGGCGCCCTTTTAAACCTAATTAACGTCACGGTCAGTCAGTTCAAATTGGCCAGACGGGCGCGCGCGGGGGAACGAACGGGGGGGATAATTGCGGTAATCCGGTTATAAAGTGGAGAACTTGAAATTCTCCGAATTGCGCGATGATATAATCAACATGGAGGGATGTAAATGTGAAATTGTATAATTGTTTTCGTTAAGTATTGAAAAATGGTGGTGTGGCCATCATATTACTTTCTCCGACTTTATATTTACGTTTTCTTGGTTTATTTTCAATTGAAATCATATTTTAAATGTACATCGAGGGGATGAAACTGACGTTTAAAACGTCAAAATTATGAAAGATGGAAAAATTATACTTCAAATTCAAGAACTCAGTTTACTCAAAAACTAAAAGGATTTGGAAAAAAACTTATTCTTTATAAGTTGTTTATTTTAGCATTCTCTACAATTGTTATTAACATAAATTTGCTGTAACTATTATCGTTTTATAATTATAAACCAAAAATTAAAAAATAATGGGAGTAACAATTTTTTTTCTCGAATAACAATGATTTTATGAAAAATGTTTTCAAATAAAATAAGCTCATTTTTTCGTTGTCTTCAATATTTGTTTAAATGTTTTTGTGATATTTTTCATATTAAAAAAAAAAAGATAATTGTAGAGAATGACAAAATGAATAACTTATAAAGAATACATTTTTGTCTAAATCTCTTTAGTTTTTGAGTAAACTGAGTTTTTAAATTTGAAATATAACTTTCCATTTTTCATAATTTTGACGTTTTAAACGTCAGTTTCATCCCCTCGATGTACATTTAAAATATGATTTCAATTGAAAATAAACCATGAAAACGTAAATTTAAATGATACCATCAAATCGGAGAAAGTAACATGATGGCCACATCACCATTTTGTTTTGTAATCTTCGGTTTAAAATTATGAAACGATAATACTTACAGCAAATGTATTTTAATAATAATTGTAGAGCATGCCAAGATTAACAACTTATATAGAATAAGTATTTTTCGAAATCTCTTTGGTTTTTGAGTAAATTGACTATTAGAATTTAAAGTATAATTTCTCATTTTCATGTTTCATAATTTGTCTCATCTGATTTTACTAAACGCTCTATGCACATTTAAAATGTGATTACAATTGAAAATTATTTTAGAGTTTCGGATCGTATCTTAATTTGAGCTTGTGTTATTTTTGGGGCAAATTATTTTTAGACCAGAATTTTTGTGCTCGTATTTTATATTTTTTGCCTGTTTCTTCGATTTTTTTCCTATAAATTCTTGATTTTTTTTCATAAATATTCTTTATGTTGGTCCCAATTTTAAAATGATCTGACTTTTTTGGTCAGTATTTTGATTTTTAAGCTCATGCTTTCGATTTTTGGTCTAAATTTTCGATTTTTTGCCACAATTGTTGAATTTTTATTTGTATTTTGGATTTTTTTGGTCTAAATTTTTGATTTTATGTCCTAAGATTTCTTTATTTGGCCAAAATTTTCGATTTGTTTATTAAGATATTCGATTTTTTAACTTTTTGGTCTGCATTTTTTTATTTTTAGGCCCATGTTTTCAATCTTTTGGCCACAATTGTTAAATTTTGACCCGTATTTTCGATTGTTTGGTCCAAATTTTTGATCTTCTGTCCTAAGATTTCTTTATTTGGCTGAAATTTTCCATTTGTTTATTAAGATTTTCGATTTTTTAATCTGTATTGTTTTTTTTTAGCCCCAAATTTTCGGTATTTGGTCCTGTATTTTAAATTTTTAAATTTTCAATTTTAGTTTCTGTTCGGAAACTTACTTTGAGCTACAGAGTTATTTTGAGGGTGAAAATGGCAAACAATTTTTTCTTTGCTTGAATTTTTTTTATCTGCATTTTTAGATCTTTGGCCTGTAATTTATTTTTTTCAAAGTTTTGATTTTTGGCCTAAATATTCTTTATTTTGGCCTGCTTCGTTTTCTATTTCAAAATTTTGATTTTTGACCTAAATATTCTTTATTTTGGCGTGAAAATTTAGGTTGCGTGTTAAAAGTTTCGATTTTTTGGTCCGTATTTTTAATATTTAGGTCCTAATTGTTGGTTTAAGTTTTAGCTTTTTTGTATTATATTTTAAATTTTCTAATCTGAATGATTGATTTTTATAAGCGATTTTTTTGCCTGTATTTTCGAGTTTTTTGGTAGGTTTTTGATTTTTTGCCTTTTACTTTTTAACCTGAATTATTGTTTTTTTATTTTATTTTTTTTGCATTATTTTCTGGTCGGAAACTTATTTTGAGCCAAAGAATTATTTTAGGGACTAGCTAAATATTTTTTCTTTTACTTGAATTTACAATATTTTGGTCTGCATTTCGTTTGGTTCATATTTTAGATCTTTACCTTTACCTGTTTTCGCCTCAATTTATTCCAAATTTTTAATTTTTTTGCCTAAATAATCTTTATTTTGGACAACATTTTCGATGTGCTTGTTGAAATTTTCGATGTTTTAGTTTGCGTTTTTTTATGTTTAGGCCATAGTTTTCGATATTTGGATTTTTTTGGGCCTATGTTTTAGTTTTATTGTTTAATTATTGATTTCTATTAGCGAATTTTTGATTGGCGATATTTTAATGTTTTGCCAGTATTTTCAAGGTTTTGGTCTAATCGTCAAATCGGAGAAAGTAACATGATGGCCACATCACCATTTTTTCCAAGGCACGCTAATTATAATTTTTGAAAAATATAATCTTAAATGGAAGATTTATTTTAGCGTCGTATTCTTATACGCATTTAAAAAATACTCTACAGTTATAAATATTTCACCGCGATGAATGCTAAAAGAAAATAACGCGATTATACACGTAAACAAAAATGTTGAGTACGTGACTTGTATCTCGCGCGCTTCGACCGGCGCCTCCACCAGATCGGTTAACCTTTCCAGAAACTCGATAATCTCGCGCTTTGAAAAAGGAAACACGTAATGTTTATATAGGACGAGGGCCGCGATGTTTGCAACAAGAGAGAAAAAAAAAAGTGGCCTTCCTGGCTCGGCTCCAGGGCCGGTTCCGGTAATGCATACATTATTGCACCTTTCGCACTGCAGAGCCCGGAGGAGTGCAGGGCCGATTTTGTGTGTGTGAGTGTGTGTGTTTGCGGAGTGCAAACATTATGAAAATTTTAGCGGCGAACGGTTACCTTGCGATGTGCATGCATACGCGTCCTTGGGGAGTGTCCGTTAAATTCTGATAATTCGATCCGGGTTTCCGGTATTTGCAATGCGAATTTTAAATCGACGGAACGCCGGATATTGAATGATACAAAAGATATTTGCGATATCCGGCGTGGCACTAGCCAGGGAAGTAGTTGTTTCAACAAGTTATTTGTTTATAGTCTTAGTAAGACTTAATTTTGCTTGCAGAGTTACGAACAGGTTGAATATTTATATATTCAGGCTATATTTCGTTTTTTTGAATTTATTTAATACTTTCTGCAACAAGTAAGGTTGTTTCTATTTTATTTAAATTGTGAAGGCTGACACGAATAATTCAAAATAAAACGGGTAACTTTGTTGCCATCACTTTATCAATAAAGTGATACCAACAAAGTTACGCGTTTTATTTGTGAATTTTTCAATCAATTACAATCACCCAGTACAATGCACACGTTCAGGAAATCTTCCCACGCGATAGCAAAAAAAAATCATCGGTTTATGTAATTTATTTTTTCGCACATTCGCGAAGAAATAAAATTGAATGGGCGCACTTGAGCGAATATTCGTCCCTCTCTGCGGGCCGTTATAATCCCTCTTGTCGAACATGAAAAAAAACGCCCTCAAACACGATTACACACACCACCACGGCGGCGCAGGGACGTTATTTTTCTGGACAAATCGCACGCTCCGGAAACGGGAAGTAGTACAGGCATCCCGGAGTGTGCGAACAAAGGGATTTAAACGGTGAATAATGGATTTGAAAACTTACAAAAAAAAAAAAACTCAAGTGTTGCATGTTGGAGGCATTCATTTTGTGGCGTACATTTTGAAGACTCAAATACAAATATTCAATCATGTTTCATCAAGTGATCAATGAATGTGACTATCTATTTGTAATTATTTCTTCGAAGTAGTAACAGTGTATTTTTGACAACTTTTTTTTTTAATAATTATTATATGTAACTAATACCTTTAGTGTAATGTTTTTAGTATTAAGTTATGTTATATTCATGCATAACTTATATTTTTATAAAATGGTGATTATAAGTAAATAAATATCTATCTGTGTATCTAAAAAAAATCATTGATGAGAAAATTTGCTATAAAAATAATTTCAAGTGTTTGATGTTGGAGGCACTCATTTTGTGGGGTACCTTCTGAAGATTCTTAAATAAAATATGCAAGTTAGGTAATAAAAACTGTCGTTTGTAACAAAAAGATGTGTTCACCTGATGAAAAAGGGAAAAAAAATGTATCGATTCTGCATTAGCAGACGGAAGAAATTCCGAGACGTAAATCCGGCGTAAAAATGATGGTTCGATTTATATCTCCGGCGTACGGAGTCCCGGAAGAATATTATCTCTGCGACATCGCTCAATTTCCGGCACGTTCTATTTGTCTAGTCGACAAAATATTTTGAACATTAATACGAATTAAACAGTGACGGTTCGCGGGGTTTTTACTGGTACGGCCGAGGAACAAGAGGTGGTAATACAGAAAGGTAGGGTCAGTTGCAGAGATCTGTATTACCACCTCTTGTTCCTCGGCCGTACCAGAAAAAAACCCGCGAACCGTCACTGGAATTAAAATAGTACATTACTATACAAGTTTAATAAGAGGGTATATTGTGGCACGAGTGTAACGAGTGCTCCACAATGCCTCTTATTAAACAAGTATAATAAACAATTTTTTCTACTTTGGTTTTAGTTAAGGAATTATTTCTAAAATAAAATATATACACTTAAACCTAGTGAGTTTTATCTTTTAAAATTTGGCAGCACTAAAAACATTTGATCTTTTCGAACGAATTTAATATTTGACATCCGTATTTCTACGGCGATTTCAATAGTTAATTTTAAAACATATTAAATCAGGAATATTACTTACACACCTTCAAAAATAAGGGAGGTTGGCAAGAGTGCGATAAACAAACTATTTCCACGTAAGTTGTAACCAATTTAAGCTTATAAAATAATGCAACGCCTAAATGATAATCGAAATTTAAGGTTATTTTTACATTTGTTTCTTGTTCCTCGTGTCAGGCATCGATCGACGCTAATTAAAAATTCACACCGAATTAAGCGGCTCTTTTTTGCCGCGAATGAAACATGCATTATACTCTCGTTGTTTCTTCCGTGATATTCGTTTTGCAAACAAAGTGATAATACATATAATAAATTACAAGCTTTCCTCTGTGTATGTTGTGTTGCCTAAACGTCGTCACCGAGAGCCAAGTGAATTCATGAGTCCGGCCATTGTCACCGAGTTCCTACATTTTCCACGCGGATAAAAAGTGAACAATATGACGCCTCCGTTTTCTTTAACCTTAGTGGTTGGTACTGGTGGCGAACTCCCCAATATGCATTCGAACATATTCAGTATGTAACGCATTGGACGGTTCCAATTATCCCATGAATTAACGGCAATTTTAATGTCGACATATGTCACATTCAAGTACTGCCAATCGCAACAACTAAATTGTTACCACAAATAGTTTAATAATGAGCAAAACTGTAAGATAAAAAATCTCATTATTAAACTATTTTTGATATAACAAAAGGTCGATTGTTAAACGAAAGTAGAAAATTTTTTTTTCAAATTTTTTTTTACGGAAATATTCGTTTTGGGGTCCTTAGATGCCATTTCAACAATTTCTGGAAAAAAAAAAATGTGTGTCTGTGTGTGTGTGTCTGGCTGTGCGCGCTGCATCTCAAAAACTAATAAAGCAATTAATATGAAACTTTGATCATCCGTCTTATTTGATAATCTGAAGAACTGAAAAGCTTTTGGTAAAATTTCGTACACCGGAAGTGGGTGATTACCTTAACCATTTTTTTGTTTTTTGCCAATATCTTCTTAAATATGAAAAATATCTCAAAAACATTTAAACAAACTTTGAAGACAATAAAGAAATCAACATCTTTTGCTTGAAAACATTTTTCATAAAATCATTGTTATTCGAGAATTTTTTTTTTTCTGGTTCATAATTTTGAAACTATAATAGTTACAGCAAATTTATGTGAATAATAATTGTAGAGAGTGCCAAAATGAACAACTTATAAGGAATAAGTTTTTTTCGAAATCCCTTTAGTTTTTGAGTAAACTGAGAATTTGAAGTATAATTTTTCCATCTTTCATAATTTTGACGTTTTAAACGTCAGTTTTATCCGCTCGATGTACATTTAAAATATGATTTGAAATGAAAACGTAAATATAAATGATACCATCAAGATCGGAGAAAGTAACATGATGGCCACATCACCATTTTTTCATCTATGCTAACACTTACATAAAACATCGAGAGATAAAACATGCGAAAACACTTAAAATGATAATTAGGTCAAACGCCCCCTCTTTTTTTTTCATTCTGTCCATCGTGAGTCGGTAAATATACCGAGGGCCGGACAGACGTTTCATTTCGTCCCCGGACACATTAACCCTCCTCGCACGCGGGGTGACTTTTTGTCCGTCGAGGCATTCATTAATGCGAGGCACTTATGTCGGCCATCGTGTTAACACGTATTCCCCACGACAAATAAATACGACTTCATTTATACGAATGCCAATAAAAAAAAAACAGAGAAAGAAACGGACAACGATCAATCTTATGCGAGCGAGAAGGCGACACTGTCGTCGGCGATTGTTCAATTTGAAAGACGCGTGTCGGTCAATTGTCACAGATTGGTTAAGAGGAAAAAAAATGCAATGGATTGAATACCGTCCTCAAGAAATTGAGTCAGTATTGTGTAAAAAATGATCGATTTTGAGTTATTTTGAAAAATTATTGCAATCGTTTTTATATTTTTTTTGTGGCCATCATGTTACTTTCTCCGATTTGATGGTATCATAGCCATTTATATTTACGCTTTCTTGGTTTATTTTCAATTGAAATAATATTTTAAATGTACATCGAGAGGATGACACTGACGTTTAAAACGTCAAAATTATGAAAGATGGAAAAATTATACATCAAATTAAAAAACTCAGTTTACTCAAAAACTACCACCAACTTGTAAAGTGTCAACGCGGATATTACTCCAGGAGCAGCAATTTCTACTTAGTGACCTGTAATGCATCTCAATAACGAACATCCCCTCGCAAATATAATTAACGGCACCGTGTCTCCTTTTATCGGGCCATTCGTCCGGATTAAAGGAGTGTCTCGGGGCTGATAGACGTAAAGGTTGCGAGAGAGGGCAGGGATGTGCGAAAGAAAGATTTACTCCGCTGCAGAGTATTGACCTGGAGGACGGTCAATACTGCGAGAGGGGGCCTCTAACTGATTTGTGGGGTTGCGGATATAAATGCGCCCCGCGGGAGAGATTAAAAGTGTCCATTTTTTGAAATCCTCAAGTCGGAGGAAAGCTTCTGGTGTATCGGGGAAAACGGAAAAGGAAGATACGGACGGGCGGGATTTGTTCCGGATTTAGGGCTCAGGTCATTCTTTCAATTGGAAAATAGAATTAATATTTTACCTCTTTGCAAGTTGTGCACACGTACGTGGGAACACGAGAAGTAAATAAATATCGAGAGACGGGAAACGGAAAGTCCTCCCAGATATTTATTGAAATGCAAAACCTTTTGAAGAAGAACGAAAGCCGAGGGTTGGTTTGTAAATGCGGATCACTCGTCCCTCGTGTCTCACCCTTCAGCGGCCACAATATCCGAGAGATCAGAAGTTTGGAATTCAGACCTGTTTACAATTACAAATGAAGATATTGCGGGCACGGCACGAATTGCAAAATGCACTTTGATCTAAGTGACTTTTCGATGTCCATTAAAAGACGTCGACTTTACCGTTGCAGAATATTCCACAAACATTACAATTGCGTATTTTAAGGGGAGGCGCTACATCTATAAAAAAAAAATTTCGATATCTCCTAAACTATTTTATATTTAAAAAAAATCTCTCCATTAGTTCTCCATTATTTCCAATTGTCTAAGGCTTACCGTGAAGATTTCTAATGAATTCATAATAATAACAAAAATAATTTATAAAAAATAATAACATTGAGAAAATCTAGACGGTATGTTCCGGTATTTATTATTTTAAATTTATTATATTAGTAACGTTTTGTTTATTTTTTGGTATTAATTGATATATCTAATAATCTAGTTTCACATCACCAATAATTTCAAACAAGCGATTTTGCAACAATAAACTAGTTCATCTCAATATTTGCTGTTAATTATATTATTTCGCGACTCCATTAACAAAATTTCAGAAAATCCACGCGATTAAAATTTATGACAATCACGTCCGATCGAAATTGATTTAAACAATCGTCCCGTGCATAAATCGCGGACGTTAAATATACAGGGCATTAACTAGATTTGTGCATCCGTGAATGTAATTTTGAAAATGGAATTGGTTTTAATTAATCGATAATATTAACACGTTGACCGCTTTGTCGTCAGTCACCGGTGACTGAGACTGAAGTATTCCAATAGGGCTGCGTCAGTCACTCATGACTGACAGTGAGTACCTACTTTAAATTCACATAAACATTGTCTTAAATTTCATATTTTATTTTTTAGTTTTTTTAATTGAATTTATAGTAAGTACCACCTGACTTGTGTGAGCGATTAAGTAATCACATAAATATAGTATTATTATTCGGCGATTACTATTTAGCGCTGAGGATCACGTTAGTCAGTTAAATAAGCATATTCTTACTTATTTTATAAAATAAAACTTAAAAACAAAGAAAACTTATTTTGACATTCTACAAAAAAATTTGTTGGCAGCCAATGTGTTAAAGCGCTGTTCTACTGCGATTAAATCGAAAACTATCAAAGATTTTTTGTGGAAAATACTCGACAATCAATTTTGAGTAAATTTTGAAATTTTCTAACTTGTGACAATTGTTTTTGTATATATTTTTTCGACTCGGAAAATGTGCGATTCCAGAATATCAAAGCTCTGTTCTAGTGCGATTAATTGAAAAATTAGTGAAGTAGTGTTTTGATATTTTTTATGGGGAATACTCGACAATTAATTTTGAGTAAATTTTCAAATTTTCCAGCTTGTGACAATCGTTTTTATAATTTTTTTCGGCTCGGGGAAACGCGCCCCCAAATGCAAGGTAGCGTGCTTATCGTGGCGTGCAGAAATTACCAACACCAACACCAAGCACCGCCGCCACAATCGCCTTCTTCTTATTCTCTTTGTGTTAAGTACGGCTTTTATACGGAACCTGATACAATAAACTTCCGAAAAAAAAAAATAGTGCTATTATTTAATCCCCATTGTGCGCCCAAGGATAGCGGAGGTTGCCCTTTGTGCGGCCATCAAAGACACCGCGCATGAAATCGACGCGAGCCCCGGAAGGAACGAAAACTAAAACGGTAATTTTATTTTTATGAAATATACGGGAAAATATATTTCCCCCGGGGGTGAAATATGTTTTTAAAATATTGGGGTCAGAGGGGCTTTATGTCCGGTCGGAAGGATTTAACCTCTGGTGATGCATTTCTGTCCAAATCAAATGATCAAATAAAAATAAATACTTTTCTGAATGTGGAATTCGCAAAGAACAATTTTTGTAACTGGTAAGATTGAATTATTTTTATTAGAAAATACTAAAGACACGTTGTTTGGGAATAATCTGTCAAAATCTCAAACATCTGTCGAAATTAATTTGGATTTTGTGGAGCAATTTCTGGAAAAAGTGCATTTTTTAGATATCAAAGTTTGTTTCAAGCGCAACCATTCTTGTAATTGGTAAGTTTGGATTATTTTTTTTAGAAAATACTAAAGACACGTTGTTTAGGAACAATCTGTCAAAATCTCAAACATCTGTCGAAATTAATTTGGATTTTGTGGAGCAATTTCTGGAAAAAGTGCATTTTTTAGATATCAAAGTTTGTTTCAAGCGCAACCATTCTTGTAATTGGTAAGTTTGGATTATTTTTTTTAGAAAATACTAAAGACACGTTGTTTAGGAACAATCTGTCAAAATCTCAAACATCTGTCGAAATTAATTTGGATTTTGTGGAGCAATTTCTGGAAAAAGTGCATTTTTTAGATATCAAAGTTTGTTTCAAGCGCAACCATTCTTGTAATTGGTAAGTTTGGATTATTTTTTTTAGAAAATACTAAAGACACGTTGTTTAGGAACAATCTGTCAAAATCTCAAACATCTGTCGAAATTAATTTGGATTTTGTGGAGCAATTTCTGGAAAAAGTGCATTTTTTAGATATCAAAGTTTGTTTCAAGCGCAACCATTCTTGTAATTGGTAAGTTTGGATTATTTTTTTTAGAAAATACTAAAGACACGTTGTTTAGGAACAATCTGTCAAAATCTCAAACATCTGTCGAAATTAATTTGGATTTTGTGGAGCAATTTCTGGAAAAAGTGCATTTTTTAGATATCAAAGTTTGTTTCAAGCGCAACCATTCTTGTAATTGGTAAGTTTGGATTATTTTTTTTAGAAAATACTAAAGACACGTTGTTTAGGAACAATCTGTCAAAATCTCAAACATCTGTCGAAATTAATTTGGATTTTGTGGAGCAATTTCTGGAAAAAGTGCATTTTTTAGATATCAAAGTTTGTTTCAAGCGCAACCATTCTTGTAATTGGTAAGTTTGGATTATTTTTTTTAGAAAATACTAAAGACACGTTGTTTAGGAACAATCTGTCAAAATCTCAAACATCTGTCGAAATTAATTTGGATTTTGTGGAGCAATTTCTGAAAAAAGTGCATTTTTTGGTCATCAAAGTTTGTTTTTAAGCGCAACCATTTTTGTAACTGGTAAGATTGGATTATTTTTATTAAAAAATACTAAAGACACATTGTTTAGGAATAATCTTTCAAAATCTCAAACATCTGTCGAAATTAATTTGGATTTTGTGGAGGAATTTCTGAAAAAGCGCATTTTTTGGTCATCAAAGTTTGTTTCAAGCGCAACCATTTTTACAACTGGTAAGATTGGATTGTTTTTGTTATAAAATACTAAAGACACGTTGTTTGGGAACAATCTGTCAAAATCTCAAACATCTGTCGAAATTAATTTGGATTTTGTGGAGCAATTTCTGGAAAAAGTGCATTTTTTAGATATCAAAGTTTGTTTCAAGCGCAACCATTTTTGTAATTGGTAAGATTGGATTATTTTTATTAGAAAATACTAAAGACACGTTGTTTGGGAACAATCTGTCAAAATCTCAAACATCTGTCGAAATTAATTTGGATTTTGTGGAGCAATTTCTGAAAAAAGTGCATTTTTTGGTCATCAAAGTTTGTTTTTAAGCGCAACCATTTTTGTAACTGGTAAGATTGGATTATTTTTATTAAAAAATACTAAAGACACATTGTTTAGGAACAATCTGTCAAAATCTCAAACATCTGTCGAAATTAATTTGGATTTTGATAAGCAAATAAATGATGCCAAAACGATGTGCGCTTTTGAAATCGACGTCGCTTCCTCCCCCAAATCGACGCCGCCCTTAAAATTGAATATGCAAATATAATGCGAAAATGTTGCCGTGCAGAGCACATGCAGGAAATTTTTAATTAAACAAGTGCCGCTCGACGGCAAATTGCACCGCTCCTCCTCATCCCTTTTTAATGAGGGCTGCGCGCCCCCATTATTACATATATTTTCAATTCGCAATTTTCGGAATTATTAAATTTCGCCCGTCGCGTCGCGTCGTTGGCGTGAAAAATGATTCGTTTTATATATGGGGGGAGGAGGGACGACGACGACGGAATTGCGTTCTTTTTTTTTATATATCAAGTCCGGGGATATTGCGGAATTGATAAATTCCTAGGATTTGTTCGTCACGAACGCGCGCGCTGAGTATGATGAATATTGTCTCGGTGTAACTAATGATCGGATTTCGTTCATTTTGCGGTTTATCTTCAGGGAGGTTGGGGGGGGGGGGGGATTGTCTATATTAATTTTACTTTACGGCCACAAATTAGGTCCAAAATGTGGACATTACGGCTGATGGAGTAGAAAAACTCGTTAACATAAAATCGTTTTATATACCTCTTTCCATTCGATCCATATGCGAGCGAAAAAGATAAGTCATAAAATCCATATCGTATATAACGCAAGAAATATTGACCATCGCCGTCGGTGTAATCTGTGTGTATCCACGATAAATCCCCTACGTAAGGGTATACAAATAGAACGCCCCCGAGTGTACATTATGACGTTCTGAAAATAAACGAGGTGACGTCGTGGGGGAGGAGGAAGGCCGTCGTGTTCCGCAGACTAAAGGGTTGATGGTATTGAATAATAAAAATCGCATTATTCACGCCGATATCCCCGGGGAGGGAGGGAGGAAGGGAACGATTGTTTTCCCGATAAATTTCATATCCGAGGACGGTTTTTCACCGCAGCTCCCGGAAAAGCGATTCGACCGAAATGTGCCGCACACATGCATATGCGACAGTTTGTGATATTCGTGGAACGAAAAAATTTCATAACCGAGACGGGGATTTTCTAATTGGGTTCATCGAAAAATATCATCACAAAACTAACGTTTATAAAAAGGCTTTAATTTTAATAGCATTTTTTTAATTAGCCAATTGCACAGAGTGGCCCTAAATAATTTAGATAAAGTCCTTACTAAAATACGCTAGGTTAAGCAAAGTATATAATGAGCTTATTTGCGAATTTAACTTTTGGTGGGTGCGCCGGGAACGCAATTTATAAAGTCGCGAATATGGCAGGTAAAATTCTGCAGTTATATAACATAAATAATTATAGTCTAAATAATCCAACTCAACGAATTATGAGCTATGCAAATTTGCTAAATTCCAATGCTAATTTCGACATATTTGGTGATCATTTTTCAAAATTCAAATCCACATTAAACATTATCAATATAACTAAATTAATTTAAACTCAAAATAACTATCAAATTATTTTGTAATTACTTTTCATTCTTTTGCGCAATATTTAAATATGTATAGTTTTATATTTTCTACTGTACCTTATTTATAATTATATGTTTAGTTTATAACTTAGTTAGTTTTAGTTTTAGTATTAGAATAGTTTTCCGAAATTATTTTGTAAAAATGGCGCTGCCGTGTATATTAAATAAATAAATAAATAAACATTAACACGAAGCGACCTCTTTGCCACCCGGTATGTTCAGTCGGTTAGAACACACCCCAGATACTTTTAATTTCGGGGTAAATTTTTTTCATTCGCATTCTGCACTGCAGTTACTAAAAACCGTCACGTCCCGCAGCCCTTATAGTTAATGCAGGTCCCGGAATTTCCTCTGCATTTTCGCAGTTCTATCTCGAATACGTTGCATATTTCATGCAGCACCTGAGCAAATAAAGCAAACATTTACAGACGTGATCAAAATTTCTTTTAATGAAATTTATTTTTGGCGGCTAAGTTATGTTTATTGAAATTCGGCTAAAAAACAATTACTGTAAAGATAAAACTCTCTAAAATTATTCAATTAGGTGCTACTACGTAATTCCACAAAAATCCCAAAAGATCCCATTTCTAAATTGCGAGATAATCCCACTTGAACGTCCTTTTGTTCATTCTATTTTTTTTTAATTCATCTATAAAATTGAAAAACATTTGCCATAAAATTAAAACTGTTTGAAGTTGTTCTTAATAGATCTTACTATTCGATTCCATAAAAATCTAAAACATTCCATCCCTAAATTACAAGATAATCCCACTTGAACGTCCTTGCGTTCATTCTAAAGTTATAATTTTTGAAATTTGGTTAAAATAAATTGAAAAACAATAGCTACAATCATAAAACTTTCTAAAATTACTTAGAATGGATACTATTAAGTGATTTCATATAAGCGTTAACATATCCGTTGCCTTAATTACAAGATAATCCCATTGGAACGCACATGTATCAATTGCAGAGTTAACTTTTTTGGAAATTCGTTTAAAAATTTAAAAAAAAATGCTACAAGAATACAGCTTTCTGCAATTACTTCAAATTGATGGTTCTACGTGGTTCTATAAAAATCCCTAAACATCCCCTTCCTCAATTACAAAATAATCCCACTTAAACGTCAGTGTTCATTAAGAAATTTCATTTTTTAATTCGGCTAAAAAAAATTAAAAACAATCGCTACACGTCTGAAACTTTCTAAAATTAATTCTACGAATGCTACTACGTGGTTTCATTAATACTCCAAAATATCCCTTTCCCTAATTACAAGATAATCCTACCGGAACGTACTTCTGTACATTTTAAAGTTAAATTTTTTTAAACTCCGCAAAAATAATTGAACAATATTTGCTACAAGAATAAAACTTTTTGAAGTAACTTAAAATAGATGCCTCTACGTTATTACATAAAAATCCCAAAATATGTATCCCCTCAATTACAAGATAATCCCACTTAACCGCCATAGTGTTAATTCCGTAGTGACTTTTTTTAAACACGATTAAAACATTTTAAAACAATGTCCATAAGCATGAAACTTTCTAAAATTACTTAGAATAGATGCTACTACGCGATTTCATAGAAATCCCAAAATATCCCTTCTCGTAATTACAAAATAATCCCAAATTAATTTCAAAGTTAATTTTTTTTTTCAAATTCATCTTAAAAAATGAAAAATATTTGCTTCAACAATAAAACTCTCTAAAGTTACTTCAAATAGATGCTGCTACGCGATTACATAAAAATCCCAAAACATATCCTCCCTCATTTAAATGCTATGGTGTGAATTCCGTGGTTGCATTTTTTTAATTCGCTTAAAAAAAATATAAAAACAATTGCCAGACACTTGAAATTTTCAAAATTTACTCAAACAACATGATACTGTAAAAATCTGCAAACATCCCTTCACTACATTAATTCCACGAGAACAAAATTTGTAATTATTAAAAATTGAACTTTTTCCCAAGCGCTTGAAAAAATATAAAAACAATTGCCAGACACTTGAAATTTTCCAAATTTACTCAAACAACATGATACTGTAAAAATCCGCAAACATCCCTTCACTACATTAATTCCACGAGAACAAAATTTGTAATTATTTAAAATTGCACTTTTTCTCGGGCGCTTAAAAAAATATAAAAACAATTGCCAGACACATGAAATTTTCCAAATTTACTTAAACAACATGATACTGTAAAAATCCGCAAACATCCCTTCACTACATTAATTCCACGAGAACAAAATTTGTAATTATTTAAAATTGCACTTTTTCTCGGGCGCTTAAAAAAATATAAAAACAATTGCCAGACACATGAAATTTTCCAAATTTACTTAAACAACATGATACTGTAAAAATCCGCAAACATCCCTTCGCTATATTTCAAATTAATTCCACGAAAACAAAATTTGTAATTATCTAAAATTGCACTTTTTCTCGAGCGCTTAAAAAAATATAAAAACAATTGCCAGACACTTGAAATTTTCCAAATTTACTCAAACAACATGATACTGTAAAAATCCGCAAACATCCCTTCACTACATTAATTCCACGAGAACAAAATTTGTAATTATTAAAAATTGAACTTTTTCCCAAGCGCTTGAAAAAATATAAAAACAATTGCCAGACACTTGAAATTTTCCAAATTTACTCAAACAACATGATACTGTAAAAATCCGCAAACATCCCTTCACTACATTAATTCCACGAGAACAAAATTTGTAATTATTTAAAATTGCACTTTTTCTCGGGCGCTTAAAAAAATATAAAAACAATTGCCAGACACTTGAAATTTTCCAAATTTACTCAAACAACATGATACTGTAAAAATCCGCAAACATCCCTTCACTACATTAATTCCACGAGAACAAAATTTGTAATTATTAAAAATTGAACTTTTTCCCAAGCGCTTAAAAAAATATAAAAACAATTGCCAGACACTTGAAATTTTCCAAATTTACTCAAACAACATGATACTGTAAAAATCTGCAAACATCCCTTCACTACATTAATTCCACGAGAACAAAATTTGTAATTATTAAAAATTGAACTTTTTCCCAAGCGCTTGAAAAAATATAAAAACAATTGCCAGACACTTGAAATTTTCCAAATTTACTCAAACAACATGATACTGTAAAAATCCGCAAACATCCCTTCACTACATTAATTCCACGAGAACAAAATTTGTAATTATTTAAAATTGCACTTTTTCTCGGGCGCTTAAAAAAATATAAAAACAATTGCCAGACACATGAAATTTTCCAAATTTACTTAAACAACATGATACTGTAAAAATCCGCAAACATCCCTTCGCTATATTTCAAATTAATTCCACGAGAACAAAATTTGTAATTATTAAAAATTGAACTTTTTCCCAAGCGCTTGAAAAAATATAAAAACAATTGCCAGACACTTGAAATTTTCAAAATTTACTTAAACAACATGATACTGTAAAAATCTGCAAACATCCCTTCGCTACATTTCAAATTAATTCCACGAGAACAAAATTTGTAATTATTAAAAATTGAACTTTTTCCCAAGCGCTTGAAAAAATATAAAAACAATTGCCAGACACTTGAAATTTTCCAAATTTACTCAAACAACATGATACTGTAAAAATCTGCAAACATACCTTCACTACATTAATTCCACGAGAACAAAATTTGTAATTATTTAAAATTGCACTTTTTCTCGAGCGCTTAAAAAAATATAAAAACAATTGCCAGATACTTGAAATTTTCTAAAGCTACTTAAAACTCACAAAAAAGGCATCTTGACGGTTACGATGTACCCTAGATGATGCTTCTTTGCTTTCCTCGGATTGATGAGGGCGGAATGGAGCGGAAAAAACGCAAACACCACCAACACACACACATGCTGAAGATGTATCCTAACACAACGGGCGCTAAAACTTTCGAAAAATAAATATTCCGAACTAGAACGCACACATTCTTCGCCACAGCGAACCGCAAACTGAATTGTTATCAGCAGGTGCGCCGCGGATGGGCGATAAGAATGACCGCGACCTGCACACCGACTTGTTTGTTATCAACGCGAACGCCGTGGATTGGTGATAAGAATTTAATCTCGTTCCGAAATGAGAGAGAGAAAATAACCGGATATTTTGGGCCACCTTTACCGATAAAGATTTTTGAATTAACTTGAGACAACCTCACTTATCGCAGATTTATTATATATAAGTAATAACGAGGAAATAGTTATTCGTTTAACAAGGCAATAAAGTGACAGATTTACTGTCAATTAAGCGAAAAATACATTGTAATGTCAAACAAATTTCCGTGCGGCTTTTATTGGTCGACGCGGTGTCTCATCTGATTGGCGAAATAACATGACGTAGTCTTACCTGATTGGCTCATTACTTTTATAGCCTAGGCATAAATAAGCATTCTTTAAAGCCTAGTCCGCAAAAGTGATATTTCACGGCCTAAAAACAGTCCGAAAAATCTTACATTTCATATCAATCCGCGAAAAAATAGATTTTTGCATGTACGTACACAAGTTTTCGCATAGAAATAAAATCACAAAGCAGTAAACTATCGTTAAATCTTCGTTAATACCAGCCCATGACGCCAAAGCAGAAAATTATTTGCGAAAGGTGGAAATCTCTCTGTGTTATGTAAATAACCAGGATTAATTTTATATCTCGTGTTTTTGTATGAATGGAAAATGAAATCCCATTGGCAACATATTTGCAAAGCAAAAGTGTTATATTTTTAGAAATTAATCATAAAATGAAGGTAATTCAAAACTTACATATACAAATAAATTAAAACGTGTTAAGAAATTAATTATTATAATACTAAACTTGTACAATGTGGAATTATCCACTTAGAAATGTGTTCTTTACAACCCTCGTTGAATCATTAAATTTACTTTATAATCATCCAAATCCTCCCGATTACAACGGATTCGAGTTTCCCACTGCATACATATATTAATTATTAACCGTCCACTTTCCTGCTGCAGGATTATCCCCCGACCGCAACAAGTGTACTCGATCAATATTTACACATTAACCCCCGTATACTTTCCTCGCCGCATTCGCCGCACCATTGATCTACAAGCTAATGTCAAGATCAAAGGCGGCCGTTCGACGAAAATTACTGAAAAAAATTACGCGCGCCGCCGGGAGGATTATTTGCATAGTAAAATTATAAGTACGTGCGAAGAACCTGTAAATATTGCATAAACAAATGCTAGGCTAAGTTGCGTTGCTAATTTACAAGCAAAAACAAACACGTTAAGTATAAACGTATTAAAAAGTTTAGTACTTGACGTCAGGTCCGATTTTCTCCACCCGCTCGCTCCATCAACGGAAAGAAATATTTTTAGAATCGGGATTATGCAACCCGTAAAAATATTTACCAACATTCTTAAAAAGTGAACAATGGATCTCAGTGCTATTTGAACTTCGTGATCTGTTTGGATTACATCATCACCAATTCAATTTTCATTAATACAAATTGCTAGAAGTTATTACGTTGTGATGCATCTTTCATAACTTAATTAAAAAAAAAATATTTAGCTTTATATATAATTATTACATTGTGATGTAGCGTGTGAGCCAGAAAATTTTGTTTGAAAGTTGGCTGTGAGATAAAAGAGGTGGTGCCGCATATTAATACGTCATGAGACTAGATTATATGAATCTAAGCTATTCATTTAAGTATTTTTTGGATGTTTCCGTTAATAAAGTTTACTATTATTATTATATTAGTTCAATTGAATTAGAGTTAAAAACAGTTATTTATGCAACAAGTGAGTAAAGTAGTACTTTTTTCACGAGTAGGAAAGATTGCGGCAATTCCTATAAGTGAAAAAAAGTTGCTTTACTCTCGAGCTTCATACAGAAAATTTTCTACGTCCACAACTTTAAACATAAAGTCGATAAAACCTTAATCCATTTTTATAAGTAATAATACTTTTTTTAAATGAAAAAAAAAATCATCAAGTTTTCTTGATCGGAAACGAATGATCGAATGACATTTATCAGCGGAACTCGCGACGTGTTGCGAAGCGTTCATGACACACTTTGCGCAAAGAATTTTTTAGTAGTGTTAAAAAATGAACCGCTACAGCACTTTTTTTCACGCAAAAGCGTGACGGTACTTTTTTGTAGGGTTCAGGAATTACATATTTTATGAACTCAAATGAATGAAAAAAACTGTACATTTTATAACGGACGTAAAAAAAAGAATTAATCTCAGACATGACTGCTGTGTTTCTCTCTCTCAGTCATGGCCAACTCGGCAACAAAATTCTGTAGCTCACACCTTATATTTAGTAAAATAATTAATAAAATTGAGTATGCTTTATTTTTTTACGTTATTCAAGATTATTCTGCAAAATCTAAAGCCGAATCTATAGAATCGCATGTTGAAAAATACATGAACGCGATCCTCGATCCTCTTCATATCCGTTTTCGAATGATATTAACTCTCGACCGCGCGTCATCCCCAATTTCGCGTTATTAACGTGAAGGCCCATCGATCCACGTGGATTTGAATTCGGCACTCAAAGAGGGAGCCCTTTGATGGTGTCCCTGTATGCCGTATGCCGTTAATTTTTTTTTTGATCCTACACCAAAGTTCCTAATCCCATAAAGGCGGATTTATAAAGTGTACGCGGCATGGGGATTCCCCTCTCGATTTATAAATAGCGTTGCCGGATGTTCAGGCCTAATTCAACCAGAAAACAGTATTGGGGTATATTTGTTTTTATGGCATATAGGTGAATATCTCGTGAACGGTTGAGGATAATCAAAAAATGATTTTAAATTCTTATTCTCCGACTTGTCAAGATTGTAGTTCAATAATAAAATAAAAATTAGTTCATTTGTTTTTTTGGCATCTAGGTGAATATCTCGTGAACGGTTGAAGATAGTCAAAAAATTATTTCAAATTCTTACTCTCCGACTTGTCAAGATTCTAATTCAATAAAAAATTAAAAATGAGTTCATTTGTTTTTTGACATATAGGTGAATATTTCATAAACGGTTGAAGATAATCAAAAAATGATTTCAAATTCTTATTCTCCGATTTGTCAGGCTTCTAATTCAATAAGAAGAAAAAATTGAGTTCATTTGTTTTTTGGCATATAAGTGAATATCTCGTGAACGGTTGAAGATAGTCAAAAAATGATTTAAAATTCTTATTCTCCGACTTGTCAAGATTCTAATTCGATAAGAAAATAAAAATGAGTTCATTTGTTTTTTGGCATATAGGTGAATATCTCGTGAACGGTTGAAGATAATCAAAAAATTATTTCAAATTCTTATTCTCCGACTTGTCAGGCTTCTAATTTAATAAGAAGAAAAAAATGAGTTCATTTGTTTTTTGACATATAGGTGAATATCTTGTAAACGGTTGAAGATAATCAAAAAACTATTTCAAATTCTTATTCTCCGACTTGTCAGGCTTCTAATTCATTAAGAATAAAAAAATGAGTTCATTTGTTTTTTGACATATAGGTAAATATCTCGTGAACTGTTCAAGATAATTAAAAAATGATTTCAAATTCCTATTCTACGATTTGGCAAGATTCTAATTTAATAAAAAAATAAAAATGAGTTCATTTGTTTTTTTGGCATATAGGTGAATATCTCGTAAACGGTTGAAGATAATCGAAAAATAATTTTAAATTCTTATTCTCCGACTTGTCTAGATTCTAATTCAATAATAAGAAAAAATTGAGTTCATTTGTTTTTTGCCATATAGGTGAATATCTTATAAACGGTTGAGGATAATCAAAAAAATTATTTCAAAATCTTATTCTCCGACTTGTCTAGATTCTAATTCAATAATAAGAAAAAATTGAGTTCATTTGTTTTTTGACATATAGGTGAATATCTTGTAAATGGTTGAGGATAATCAAAAAATGATTTCAAAATCTTATTCTCCGACTTCTCAAGATTCTAATTCAATAAGAAAATAAAAATGAGTTCGTTTGTTTTTTGACATATAGGTGAATATCTTATAAACGGTTGAGGATAATCAAAAAATTATTTCAAAATCTTATTCTCCGACTTCTCAAGATTCTAATTCAATAAGAAAATAAAAATGAGTTCGTTTGTTTTTTGACATATAGGCGAATATCTCGTAAACGGTTGAAGATAATAAAAAAATGATTTCAAATTTTTATTTTCTGACTTGTCAAGATTCTAATTCAATAATAAGAAAAAAAATGAGTTCATTTGTTTTTTTGGCATATAGGTGAATATCACGTGAACGGTTCACGATAATCAAAAAACTATTTTAAATTCTTATTCTCCGACTTGTCAAGATTTTAACACAATAAGAAAATAAAAATGAGTTCATTTGTTTTTTGGCATATAAGTGAATATCTTGTTAACGGTTGAAGATAATCAAAAAATGATTTCAAATTCTTATTCTCCGACTTGTCAAGATTCTAATTCAGTAAGAAAATAAAAATGAGTTCGTTTGTTTTTTGGCATATAGGTGAATATCTCGTAAACGGTTGTAGATAATCAAAAAAATGATTTTAAATTCTTACTCTCCGACTTGTCAAGATTCTAATTCAATAAGAAAATAAAAATGAGTTCATTTATTTTTTTGGCATATAGGTGAATATCTCGTAAACGGTTGAAGATAATCATAAAATTATTTCAAATTCTTATTTTCTGACTTGTTAGGCTTCTAATTCAATAAGAAGAAAAAAATGAGTTCATTTGTTTTTTGACATATAGGTGAATATCTCGTGAACGGTTGAAGATACTTAAAAAATGATTTAAAATTCTTATTCTCCTGTTTACCGAGATGCCAAAACAACAAAAAAAAACATTTTTGGTTTCATTTGTTTTTTAACATATAGGTGAATATCTCGTGAACGGTTGAAGATAATGAAAAAATGATTTCAAATTCTTATTCTCCGCCTTATTGAGGTGATAATTCAATAAGATAAAAATATTGGGTTTCATTTGTTTTTCGACATATAGGTGTGAATGTCTCGTGAACGGTCGAAGTTAATCAAAAAACGATTTCAGATTCTTATTCTCTGGCTTGTCGAGATGCTGATTCGACAAAAAAAAAACAGTATTTGGTTTCATTTGTTTTTGATATTTAGATTAATATGTTGTGAACTGTTTGTGATACCTCCAATTGATGTATTAGAATATCTTCAAACAATCTCAAAAAGCGTTATATCTTTGCCAAAAGCAGAGACAGAATTAAAAAAAACACAACAATAGACGGAGTAATAGCATCAACAAACATAAACCTCCAAACATTTCGAGCGTTATTGTGCAAATATTATGATTCCGGCCAATAAACAACAAATTCTTTCGCGCACCGTAAATTTTACGGCAAATAATATATATAGCAAAATGTCCGCTTCAAACTTCTCTCTCGCTTTCTCTCTCGCGCCTATAAATACTTTAACGGCCGCCATTTAAAACTAATAACTATTTTAATTGCAAAACTGCCATTGTGTCCAGTCATTTCGTACATTATCCCCGGCTATTAATATTTTACTCTGGAAAGTTTCGAAATATAACGATGTTTTTGAATATATCATTGAACCGTTGAGAACGGGGCGAGGTGTTGATTGTTGGGGGGAAGGTGGAAATAACTAAAGTTATTAACGTCAAAAATAAAAACTGGAGAAAAAATATTCTAGTTAAAATATTAGCTACATTAAAATTAGATAATTTTAAATATATTTTCTTGCCTATTCAAACCATTTCAGTCACTGCATTTTTTAAATGTTTGAAATTTTAATGGTAATTTTCTTTGCTATTTTATGTTTTTTTTTTTTTTTAAAGGAAGGATGATTGATGTAAATTTGGATTGGGAAATTATGGATGATATGGGACATTGGCTTAAACAGCGTAGGTCATTCAGTCACAACCGATCATTTATAATATAATGTTTGTATTAAATGAAAATAGACATCCACAAACACCCATGCCCTCGCCGGGATTCAAACCCAGGACCCTCCGCATTAGTTCTGGCGCGCTAACGCACGCGGTTAGTGGGCCGGTTATTTTATGTTTGGTTATTAATTTTTTTTATATTAATTTATTCTTATTTTATTTTATTTATTTACGGGAATTTCCCTTTATAATACAAAAAATATCTCTAAAAATAATATAAATTTTATAGAAGGCGTTTATACGCCATTTCATGATAGCTGAATTAATCTGCAACTTGGTATTACTTCTTCCAAATAAAAATCGTTTTACAATCACTATCTGTTACTAACCAAACAGAAGGAAAAACTTTTTTTTTTTATACAAACACGAAAAGTGGTAAAAGTAAAAAGTAATGGTGCTAAATTCATTCAATTTAATTTATAACTTCCATGCGACAAAGAGCGTTCAGTGCATGTTCTGTCTTCACCGGCATCTGACAGATCGTTACTTTTTCGAGAGAAAACTTACGCTCGTCACGATCCCATCCCTGTCTCCCTTAATGTTTCCACTTTATTTTTACCACCGCAAAATTGCAATTTTTTTAACGTCGACGGTTGCGAGTTGCATTCCCTATATAAATCGACCTTAATTGGCTTAAGAAAAGGGAACGTCCGTCTTTCTATTTCTGGATGTGAAATCTGAAATTAATTAAAACCGCCACCTCTCTCTCTCTCTCTCTCTCTCTCGATCTTAATTCAGTTATTAAGATCGGATTCGAGTAACCGGGGGTGGGCAGGTCAATCCGTTTGATTAATGGTCTCTCTGGGGGCTGCGCGAGAAATCCTCGATGATTATTCATTACTGATTGTGCCACTCGACGTAATCGTGTAAAGTTTAAGTATCAGAAATGATTTATTTAGTTACATCTAAGAGGATTTTAATGGAATTTGCAAATTTGCTTTTGGCATCATTCAAGATTTTTTCTTCTAAAGCTTATAAAGTCTGGCCGCGCTATGAAGGCATCTGAGGCGCTTTCTATAATCTTTTAAAAACAACATTTATATATAGAAACCGATAAGGTACCAATAGCTAGCAAGTAAAGTGTAAACATCTGTGAATGTAAAGTAACAAAATATCCAATCACTTCTGATGAGGGCGGCCCTTCCGACCCTTCATTAATCGCCTCAGACGCCTTCATAGCGCGGCCAGAGTATATCTGAGATTTATTAATTTTCCATAAAAAAAAAATATTTAAGACTACGGAAATTGTTTTTATATTTTTTCAAATCATCAGAAAGTGAAAAAATTCGACATGACCATAAGGTGTATTCATGCGATTAATTCCAAAAATATCAAAGAGGTGTTTTTGCTTGAATTTTAAAGCATAATCCATGTCGAGTGAATACTGAAAGTAATTATTTTTATAATTAAAATTACAACAATTTTAAGTATCACCAATTTGTTACGCAATCCCAGTAACCCCAAACAGAAACCCAAATCAAATTAAAAGTTTGTTGCAAATTGCAGTTATCCAGATACAATTTGATGAAAAGTTGAACGAGCAGACATCCCCCCATTTCTCGCCCTTTCCATCCCTCCGGTTACCCGACAACTTTTCGGCGAAACAAAAAGTTTCCCCCCGATCAATATCGCGAACCCCAACGAAAATTACGGACCGCCATCCGCGCGATGACGCAACGTGGGGTCGCCGTCACCGATGTGACGTCACTCGGGGCCAATCCCGAAAAGGGGGGATCCCGTAACTGGGTCAGATCGGTGACGTCAACGGCGCGGCGTGACCTAATACCCGAGCGAGAGGGAAGAGGACGAAGAGGTGACGTTACGCGAGGGGGAAAAAGCCGTGCCACTTTCGGGGCCCTAAAGGGTGGGTGGATGGAGGAGACAGATCGTTTATATTAATTCATGCTTAAAATAGGGTCGGTTTCGATAAAACCAGGTGTTGTGTGGTGGAATAATAATTACGGTTTTATCAGGTAATTTTAAGGATTGCAAACGTATTTTTGTTGTTGTGATTATTCGCATGTTAGAAGAAAAACATTGAATCGTTAAATATTGTTTCCCCATTAGAACACCATTTCGAGGATATTTCACATTAATGAAGGTTCTGCAAAAATGGGAGTTTATAATTGGCCTCTCGGGAATTCGTACTATACGTGGTCTTCCACTTATTTATCTGCGGTTATTGTTACCGTAAGTTCTGAGTTTAATTATTATTCACTGAATACTTGTAACCGACAAACCCTTTTGTGGGTATTTGTTCACAATCTTTCGTGCAGATAAATTGTCATAGTGAAACAAATGTTTAATGAACATTCTATCTTCTTTACTTGAGCAAACAATTTTTGTGACAACTAAAATGACAGATAAGTGACAGCTAATGTCTGAGATTCATTTAAGAACAAAAACAAATCATGGCCCACTCATTTTGATACCTACAAATGCGACGCGGCGGTGCATTATAAACTCCCGTCTTTGCAGCGCCTTCATTAATGTGAAATATCCTCGATATTAAAAAAAATATATATTTTTGTCATCTACAAAGTGTAAATATTTTCGAACTTCTAAATTTGTTTAAGTGCGAATATTTCAAAATGTAACCTTAAGTCATATTCTGATTATTGCAGAATCATGAAGTACAATCATGAAGTACAGTTTGAAGTTTGTTGCAACAGTTTCAACAAACTTCAAACTTGCCAAAAGTACTTACAATTAATTGTACTTCATGATTCTGCAATAATCAGAATATGACTTAAGGCTACATTTTGAAATATTCGCAATTATTTCAGCAGTTTGAAAAATGACCAACTTCAAATTTAAAAAGTGCGAGTATTTCAAAAAGCAATATTTAATGCGTTAATTATTATTGAAAATATGAATATTTCAATCTTCTACCGTTTTTTTTTTGGCACACTGTGTATATTCAAGCTATGCCATCATTGCCCTTTTAATTCAGTGTACTTCTGGATTATCAGATTGAATTTATTCAAGATTATGCGTCCTTGACATTAAGGGAAACACAAAAGACGAGAAGCCCCCTCTCCCCCCAAACCGTCACAAGTTGAAGGGATGGAATGGGTCAAATTTCTTTCCGTCGGGATTGATTTATATGGTGTTAAGTGGATTCCGTTCCGGATGAAATAGGCCGGGGCAAAAAACTTCTTTTGCGTCGCGCGAATGAAAATTTGCGAACCTCCCCCCTTATGATATCGGGGCCGCAAAAAGTGCGATCCGAGAGAGCTTTATAAAGGGAACTTGAAATAGAATATGGATGTAATGTAATAATGTTAGATAATGCGTCGTCATATTGCGTTACGTGTTCAACTTGAACCTTCACGGATTCACTAAAATTTTAGAAAATTATGAAACTTTTCAGACTTTAAATGGCCGTAGCGGCTAAACGAAGAATCCAATTTGAACGCGGTTTACAAATCTGTGTTCCTGATGTGTCAATTAGTCGGATTTAATTAAAATTAGCAATTTTTTATTTTTGACAAAAACCCGAAATTCTATCCAAAGGTCCCCCCTTCTTACTTTTTAACAAAAATTGCACTAAAAATGATTTCCTGAAGAAACCACTGGTTGGATCCGGGGTTTCTTGACGTCACTAGAAAGATCGCTTCAAGACGCTTCAGAAAATGTACTTTCGCAAGAACAAATGTCAATTTTAAGCCCGTGACACGTCAGCAAAAAAAATCGAAAATGGAAAAAATCGAAAAAATCAACTTTCTTAATAATCATCGTAGACGCTTGTGTTTTACCTGTTTTTTCATCAGAAGAACGAGATAAAACGATTGCCGTTAAAAAATTTCATCCAGAGAAAATTGCAAAAAAGTTAGCTAGTCACCATGAGATTTTTTGAAAAAAGTCGATTTTTTCAACTTTTGAATGGCTGTAGCGGCCGAACCAAAAATCCAATTTGAACGCGGATTGAAAATCTGTGTTCCTCGTGTGCCAATTAGTCGGATTTGATTAAAATTGGGGATTTTTAATTTTTGACGAAAACCCGAAATTTTATCCAAGGGTCCCCCCTTCTTACTTTTTAACAAAAATTGCACTAAAAATGATTTCCTGAAGAAACCACTGGTTGGATCCGGGGTTTCTTGACGTCACTAGAAAGATCGCTTCAAGACGCTTCAGAAAATGTACTTTCGCAAGAACAAATGTCAATTTTAAGCCCGTGACACGTCAGCAAAAAAAATCGAAAATGGAAAAAATCGAAAAAATCAACTTTCTTAATAATCATCGTAGACGCTTGTGTTTTACCTGTTTTTTCATCACAAGAACGAGATAAAACGATTGCCGTTAAAAAATTTCATCCAGAGAAAATTGCAAAAAAGTTAGCTAGTCACCATGAGATTTTTTGAAAAAAGTCGATTTTTTCAACTTTTGAACGGCTGTAGCGGCCGAACCAAAAATCCAATTTGAACGCGGATTGAAAATCTGTGATCCTCGTGTGCCAATTAGTCGGATTTGATTAAAATTGGGGATTTTTAATTTTTGACGAAAACCCGAAATTTTATCCAAGGGTCCCCCCTTCTTACTTTTTAACAAAAATTGCACTAAAAATGATTTTCTGAAGAAACCACTGGTTGGATCCGGGGTTTCTTGACGTCACTAGAAAGATCGCTTCAAGACGCTTCAGAAAATGTACTTTCGCAAGAACAAATGTCAATTTTAAGCCCGTGACACGTCAGCAAAAAAAATCGAAAATGGAAAAAATCGAAAAAATCAACTATCTTAATAATCATCGTAGACTCTTGTGTTTTACCTGTTTTTTCATCAGAAGAACGAGATAAAACGATTGCCGTTAAAAAATTCCATCCAGAGAAAATTGCAAAAAAGTTAGCTAGTCACCATGAGATTTTTTGAAAAAAGTCGATTTTTTCAACTTTTGAACGGCTGTAGCGGCCGAACCATAAATCCAATTTGAACGCGGATTGAAAATCTGTGTTCCTCGTGTGCCAATTAGTCGGATTTGATTAAAATTGGGGATTTTTAATTTTTGACGAAAACCCGAAATTTTATCCAAGGGTCCCCCCTTCTTACTTTTTAACAAAAATTGCACTAAAAATGATTTCCTGAAGAAACCACTGGTTGGATCCGGGGTTTCTTGACGTCACTAGAAAGATCGCTTCAAGACGCTTCAGAAAATGTACTTTCGCAAGAACAAATGTCAATTTTAAGCCCGTGACACGTCAGCAAAAAAAATCGAAAATGGAAAAAATCGAAAAAATCAACTTTCTTAATAATCATCGTAGACGCTTGTATTTTACCTGTTTTTTCATCAGAAGAACGAGATAAAACGATTGCCGTTAAAAAATTCCATCCAGAGAAAATTGCAAAAAAGTTAGCTAGTCACCATGAGATTTTTTGAAAAAAGTCGATTTTTTCAACTTTTGAACGGCTGTAGCGGCCGAACCATAAATCCAATTTGAACGCGGATTGAAAATCTGTGTTCCTCGTGTGCCAATTAGTCGGATTTGATTAAAATTGGGGATTTTTAATTTTTGACGAAAACCCGAAATTTTATCCAAGGGTCCCCCCTTCTTACTTTTTAACAAAAATTGCACTAAAAATGATTTTCTGAAGAAACCACTGGTTGGATCCGGGGTTTCTTGACGTCACTAGAAAGATCGCTTCAAGACGCTTCAGAAAATGTACTTTCGCAAGAACAAATGTCAATTTTAAGCCCGTGACACGTCAGCAAAAAAAATCGAAAATGGAAAAAATCGAAAAAATCAACTATCTTAATAATCATCGTAGACTCTTGTGTTTTACCTGTTTTTTCATCAGAAGAACGAGATAAAACGATTGCCGTTAAAAAATTCCATCCAGAGAAAATTGCAAAAAAGTTAGCTAGTCACCATGAGATTTTTTGAAAAAAGTCGATTTTTTCAACTTTTGAACGGCTGTAGCGGCCGAACCATAAATCCAATTTGAACGCGGATTGAAAATCTGTGTTCCTCGTGTGCCAATTAGTCGGATTTGATTAAAATTGGGGATTTTTAATTTTTGACGAAAACCCGAAATTTTATCCAAGGGTCCCCCCTTCTTACTTTTTAACAAAAATTGCACTAAAAATGATTTTCTGAAGAAACCACTGGTTGGATCCGGGGTTTCTTGACGTCACTAGAAAGATCGCTTCAAGACGCTTCAGAAAATGTACTTTCGCAAGAACAAATGTCAATTTTAAGCCCGTGACACGTCAGCAAAAAAAATCGAAAATGGAAAAAATCGAAAAAATCAACTTTCTTAATAATCATCGTAGACGCTTGTATTTTACCTGTTTTTTCATCAGAAGAACGAGATAAAACGATTGCCGTTAAAAAATTTCATCCAGAGAAAATTGCAAAAAAGTTAGCTAGTCACCATGAGATTTTTTGAAAAAAGTCGATTTTTTCAACTTTTGAACGGCTGTAGCGGCCGAACCAAAAATCCAATTTGAACGCGGATTGAAAATCTGTGTTCCTCGTGTGCCAATTAGTCGGATTTGATTAAAATTGGGGATTTTTAATTTTTGACGAAAACCCGAAATTTTATCCAAGGGTCCCCCCTTCTTACTTTTTAACAAAAATTGCACTAAAAATGATTTCCTGAAGAAACCACTGGTTGGATCCGGGGTTTCTTGACGTCATTAGAAAGATCGCTTCAAGACGCTTCAGAAAATGTACTTTCGCAAGAACAAATGTCAATTTTAAGCCCGTGACACGTCAGCAAAAAAAATCGAAAATGGAAAAAATCGAAAAAATCAACTTTCTTAATAATCATCGTAGACGCTTGTGTTTTACCTGTTTTTTCATCAGAAGAACGAGATAAAACGATTGCCGTTAAAAAATTTCATCCAGAGAAAATTGCAAAAAAGTTAGCTAGTCACCATGAGATTTTTTGAAAAAAGTCGATTTTTTCAACTTTTGAACGGCTGTAGCGGCCGAACCAAAAATCCAATTTGAACGCGGATTGAAAATCTGTGTTCCTCGTGTGCCAATTAGTCGGATTTGATTAAAATTGGGGATTTTTAATTTTTGACGAAAACCCGAAATTTTATCCAAGGGTCCCCCCTTCTTACTTTTTAACAAAAATTGCACTAAAAATGATTTCCTGAAGAAACCACTGGTTGGATCCGGGGTTTCTTGACGTCACTAGAAAGATCGCTTCAAGACGCTTCAGAAAATGTACTTTCGCAAGAACAAATGTCAATTTTAAGCCCGTGACACGTCAGCAAAAAAAATCGAAAATGGAAAAAATCGAAAAAATCAACTTTCTTAATAATCATCGTAGACGCTTGTATTTTACCTGTTTTTTCATCAGAAGAACGAGATAAAACGATTGCCGTTAAAAAATTTCATCCAGAGAAAATTGCAAAAAAGTTAGCTAGTCACCATGAGATTTTTTGAAAAAAGTCGATTTTTTCAACTTTTGAACGGCTGTAGCGGCCGAACCAAAAATCCAATTTGAACGCGGATTGAAAATCTGTGTTCCTCGTGTGCCAATTAGTCGGATTTGATTAAAATTGGGGATTTTTAATTTTTGACGAAAACCCGAAATTTTATCCAAGGGTCCCCCCTTCTTACTTTTTAACAAAAATTGCACTAAAAATGATTTCCTGAAGAAACCACTGGTTGGATCCGGGGTTTCTTGACGTCACTAGAAAGATCGCTTCAAGACGCTTCAGAAAATGTACTTTCGCAGCAACAAATGTCAATTTTAAGCCCGTGACACGTCAGCAAAAAAAATCGAAAATGGAAAAAATCGAAAAAATCAACTTTCTTAATAATCATCGTAGACGCTTGTGTTTTACCTGTTTTTTCATCAGAAGAACGAGATAAAACGATTGCCGTTAAAAAATTTCATCCAGAGAAAATTGCAAAAAAGTTAGCTAGTCACCATGAGATTTTTTGAAAAAAGTCGATTTTTTCAACTTTTGAACGGCTGTAGCGGCCGAACCAAAAATCCAATTTGAACGCGGATTGAAAATCTGTGTTCCTCGTGTGCCAATTAGTCGGATTTGATTAAAATTGGGGATTTTTAATTTTTGACGAAAACCCGAAATTTTATCCAAGGGTCCCCCCTTCTTACTTTTTAACAAAAATTGCACTAAAAATGATTTCCTGAAGAAACCACTGGTTGGATCCGGGGTTTCTTGACGTCACTAGAAAGATCGCTTCAAGACGCTTCAGAAAATGTACTTTCGCAGCAACAAATGTCAATTTTAAGCCCGTGACACGTCAGCAAAAAAAATCGAAAATGGAAAAAATCGAAAAAATCAACTTTCTTAATAATCATCGTAGACGCTTGTATTTTACCTGTTTTTTCATCAGAAGAACGAGATAAAACGATTGCCGTTAAAAAATTTCATCCAGAGAAAATTGCAAAAAAGTTAGCTAGTCACCATGAGATTTTTTGAAAAAAGTCGATTTTTTCAACTTTTGAACGGCTGTAGCGGCCGAACCAAAAATCCAATTTGAACGCGGATTGAAAATCTGTGTTCCTCGTGTGCCAATTAGTCGGATTTGATTAAAATTGGGGATTTTTAATTTTTGACGAAAACCCGAAATTTTATCCAAGGGTCCCCCCTTCTTACTTTTTAACAAAAATTGCACTAAAAATGATTTCCTGAAGAAACCACTGGTTGGATCCGGGGTTTCTTGACGTCACTAGAAAGATCGCTTCAAGACGCTTCAGAAAATGTACTTTCGCAGCAACAAATGTCAATTTTAAGCCCGTGACACGTCAGCAAAAAAAATCGAAAATGGAAAAAATCGAAAAAATCAACTTTCTTAATAATCATCGTAGACGCTTGTGTTTTACCTGTTTTTTCATCAGAAGAACGAGATAAAACGATTGCCGTTAAAAAATTTCATCCAGAGAAAATTGCAAAAAAGTTAGCTAGTCACCATGAGATTTTTTGAAAAAAGTCGATTTTTTCAACTTTTGAACGGCTGTAGCGGCCGAACCAAAAATCCAATTTGAACGCGGATTGAAAATCTGTGTTCCTCGTGTGCCAATTAGTCGGATTTGATTAAAATTGGGGATTTTTAATTTTTGACGAAAACCCGAAATTTTATCCAAGGGTCCCCCCTTCTTACTTTTTAACAAAAATTGCACTAAAAATGATTTCCTGAAGAAACCACTGGTTGGATCCGGGGTTTCTTGACGTCATTAGAAAGATCGCTTCAAGACGCTTCAGAAAATGTACTTTCGCAAGAACAAATGTCAATTTTAAGCCCGTGACACGTCAGCAAAAAAAAATCGAAAATGGAAAAAATCGAAAAAATCAACTTTCTTAATAATCATCGTAGACGCTTGTGTTTTACCTGTTTTTTCATCAGAAGAACGAGATAAAACGATTGCCGTTAAAAAATTTCATCCAGAGAAAATTGCAAAAAAGTTAGCTAGTCACCATGAGATTTTTTGAAAAAAGTCGATTTTTTCAACTTTTGAACGGCTGTAGCGGCCGAACCAAAAATCCAATTTGAACGCGGATTGAAAATCTGTGTTCCTCGTGTGCCAATTAGTCGGATTTGATTAAAATTGGGGATTTTTAATTTTTGACGAAAACCCGAAATTTTATCCAAGGGTCCCCCCTTCTTACTTTTTAACAAAAATTGCACTAAAAATGATTTCCTGAAGAAACCACTGGTTGGATCCGGGGTTTCTTGACGTCACTAGAAAAATCGCTTCAAGACGCTTTAGAAAATGTACTTTCGCAGCAACAAATGTCAATTTTAAGCCCGTGACACGTCAGCAAAAAAAATCGAAAATGGAAAAAATCGAAAAAATCAACTTTCTTAATAATCATCGTAGACGCTTGTGTTTTACCTGTTTTTTCATCAGAAGAACGAGATAAAACGATTGCCGTTAAAAAATTTCATCCAGAGAAAATTGCAAAAAAGTTAGCTAGTCACCTTGAGATTTTTTGAAAAAAGTCGATTTTTTCAACTTTTGAACGGCTGTAGCGGCCGAACCAAAAATCCAATTTGAACGCGGATTGAAAATCTGTGTTCCTCGTGTGCCAATTAGTCGGATTTGATTAAAATTGGGGATTTTTAATTTTTGACGAAAACCCGAAATTTTATCCAAGGGTCCCCCCTTCTTACTTTTTAACAAAAATTGCACTAAAAATGATTTCCTGAAGAAACCACTGGTTGGATCCGGGGTTTCTTGACGTCACTAGAAAGATCGCTTCAAGACGCTTCAGAAAATGTACTTTCGCAAGAACAAATGTCAATTTTAAGCCCGTGACACGTCAGCAAAAAAAATCGAAAATGGAAAAAATCGAAAAAATCAACTTTCTTAATAATCATCGTAGACGCTTGTGTTTTACCTGTTTTTTCATCAGAAGAACGAGATAAAACGATTGCCGTTAAAAAATTTCATCCAGAGAAAATTGCAAAAAAGTTAGCTAGTCACCATGAGATTTTTTGAAAAAAGTCGATTTTTTCAACTTTTGAACGGCTGTAGCGGCCGAACCAAAAATCCAATTTGAACGCGGATTGAAAATCTGTGTTCCTCGTGTGCCAATTAGTCGGATTTGATTAAAATTGGGGATTTTTAATTTTTGACGAAAACCCGAAATTTTATCCAAGGGTCCCCCCTTCTTACTTTTTAACAAAAATTGCACTAAAAATGATTTCCTGAAGAAACCACTGGTTGGATCCGGGGTTTCTTGACGTCACTAGAAAGATCGCTTCAAGACGCTTTAGAAAATGTACTTTCGCAGCAACAAATGTCAATTTTAAGCCCGTGACACGTCAGCAAAAAAAATCGAAAATGGAAAAAATCGAAAAAATCAACTTTCTTAATAATCATCGTAGACGCTTGTGTTTTACCTGTTTTTTCATCAGAAGAACGAGATAAAACGATTGCCGTTAAAAAATTTCATCCAGAGAAAATTGCAAAAAAGTTAGCTAGTCACCTTGAGATTTTTTGAAAAAAGTCGATTTTTTCAACTTTTGAACGGCTGTAGCGGCCGAACCAAAAATCCAATTTGAACGCGGATTGAAAATCTGTGTTCCTCGTGTGCCAATTAGTCGGATTTGATTAAAATTGGGGATTTTTAATTTTTGACGAAAACCCGAAATTTTATCCAAGGGTCCCCCCTTCTTACTTTTTAACAAAAATTGCACTAAAAATGATTTCCTGAAGAAACCACTGGTTGGATCCGGGGTTTCTTGACGTCATTAGAAAGATCGCTTCAAGACGCTTCAGAAAATGTACTTTCGCAAGAACAAATGTCAATTTTAAGCCCGTGACACGTCAGCAAAAAAAATCGAAAATGGAAAAAATCGAAAAAATCAACTTTCTTAATAATCATCGTAGACGCTTGTGTTTTACCTGTTTTTTCATCAGAAGAACGAGATAAAACGATTGCCGTTAAAAAATTTCATCCAGAGAAAATTGCAAAAAAGTTAGCTAGTCACCATGAGATTTTTTGAAAAAAGTCGATTTTTTCAACTTTTGAACGGCTGTAGCGGCCGAACCAAAAATCCAATTTGAACGCGGATTGAAAATCTGTGATCCTCGTGTGCCAATTAGTCGGATTTGATTAAAATTGGGGATTTTTAATTTTTGACGAAAACCCGAAATTTTATCCAAGGGTCCCCCCTTCTTACTTTTTAACAAAAATTGCACTAAAAATGATTTCCTGAAGAAACCACTGGTTGGATCCGGGGTTTCTTGACGTCACTAGAAAGATCGCTTCAAGACGCTTCAGAAAATGTACTTTCGCAAGAACAAATGTCAATTTTAAGCCCGTGACACGTCAGCAAAAAAAATCGAAAATGGAAAAAATCGAAAAAATCAACTTTCTTAATAATCATCGTAGACGCTTGTGTTTTACCTGTTTTTTCATCAGAAGAACGAGATAAAACGATTGCCGTTAAAAAATTTCATCCAGAGAAAATTGCAAAAAAGTTAGCTAGTCACCATGAGATTTTTTGAAAAAAGTCGATTTTTTCAACTTTTGAACGGCTGTAGCGGCCGAACCAAAAATCCAATTTGAACGCGGATTGAAAATCTGTGATCCTCGTGTGCCAATTAGTCGGATTTGATTAAAATTGGGGATTTTTAATTTTTGACGAAAACCCGAAATTTTATCCAAGGGTCCCCCCTTCTTACTTTTTAACAAAAATTGCACTAAAAATGATTTCCTGAAGAAACCACTGGTTGGATCCGGGGTTTCTTGACGTCACTAGAAAGATCGCTTCAAGACGCTTCAGAAAATGTACTTTCGCAGCAACAAATGTCAATTTTAAGCCCGTGACACGTCAGCAAAAAAAATCGAAAATGGAAAAAATCGAAAAAATCAACTTTCTTAATAATCATCGTAGACGCTTGTGTTTTACCTGTTTTTTCATCAGAAGAACGAGATAAAACGATTGCCGTTAAAAAATTTCATCCAGAGAAAATTGCAAAAAAGTTAGCTAGTCACCATGAGATTTTTTGAAAAAAGTCGATTTTTTCAACTTTTGAACGGCTGTAGCGGCCGAACCAAAAATCCAATTTGAACGCGGATTGAAAATCTGTGTTCCTCGTGTGCCAATTAGTCGGATTTGATTAAAATTGGGGATTTTTAATTTTTGACGAAAACCCGAAATTTTATCCAAGGGTCCCCCCTTCTTACTTTTTAACAAAAATTGCACTAAAAATGATTTCCTGAAGAAACCACTGGTTGGATCCGGGGTTTCTTGACGTCACTAGAAAGATCGCTTCAAGACGCTTTAGAAAATGTACTTTCGCAGCAACAAATGTCAATTTTAAGCCCGTGACACGTCAGCAAAAAAAATCGAAAATGGAAAAAATCGAAAAAATCAACTTTCTTAATAATCATCGTAGACGCTTGTGTTTTACCTGTTTTTTCATCAGAAGAACGAGATAAAACGATTGCCGTTAAAAAATTTCATCCAGAGAAAATTGCAAAAAAGTTAGCTAGTCACCTTGAGATTTTTTGAAAAAAGTCGATTTTTTCAACTTTTGAACGGCTGTAGCGGCCGAACCAAAAATCCAATTTGAACGCGGATTGAAAATCTGTGTTCCTCGTGTGCCAATTAGTCGGATTTGATTAAAATTGGGGATTTTTAATTTTTGACGAAAACCCGAAATTTTATCCAAGGGTCCCCCCTTCTTACTTTTTAACAAAAATTGCACTAAAAATGATTTCCTGAAGAAACCACTGGTTGGATCCGGGGTTTCTTGACGTCATTAGAAAGATCGCTTCAAGACGCTTCAGAAAATGTACTTTCGCAAGAACAAATGTCAATTTTAAGCCCGTGACACGTCAGCAAAAAAAATCGAAAATGGAAAAAATCGAAAAAATCAACTTTCTTAATAATCATCGTAGACGCTTGTGTTTTACCTGTTTTTTCATCAGAAGAACGAGATAAAACGATTGCCGTTAAAAAATTTCATCCAGAGAAAATTGCAAAAAAGTTAGCTAGTCACCTTGAGATTTTTTGAAAAAAGTCGATTTTTTCAACTTTTGAACGGCTGTAGCGGCCGAACCAAAAATCCAATTTGAACGCGGATTGAAAATCTGTGTTCCTCGTGTGCCAATTAGTCGGATTTGATTAAAATTGGGGATTTTTAATTTTTGACGAAAACCCGAAATTTTATCCAAGGGTCCCCCCTTCTTACTTTTTAACAAAAATTGCACTAAAAATGATTTCCTGAAGAAACCACTGGTTGGATCCGGGGTTTCTTGACGTCATTAGAAAGATCGCTTCAAGACGCTTCAGAAAATGTACTTTCGCAAGAACAAATGTCAATTTTAAGCCCGTGACACGTCAGCAAAAAAAATCGAAAATGGAAAAAATCGAAAAAATCAACTTTCTTAATAATCATCGTAGACGCTTGTGTTTTACCTGTTTTTTCATCAGAAGAACGAGATAAAACGATTGCCGTTAAAAAATTTCATCCAGAGAAAATTGCAAAAAAGTTAGCTAGTCACCTTGAGATTTTTTGAAAAAAGTCGATTTTTTCAACTTTTGAACGGCTGTAGCGGCCGAACCAAAAATCCAATTTGAACGCGGATTGAAAATCTGTGTTCCTCGTGTGCCAATTAGTCGGATTTGATTAAAATTGGGGATTTTTAATTTTTGACGAAAACCCGAAATTTTATCCAAGGGTCCCCCCTTCTTACTTTTTAACAAAAATTGCACTAAAAATGATTTCCTGAAGAAACCACTGGTTGGATCCGGGGTTTCTTGACGTCATTAGAAAGATCGCTTCAAGACGCTTCAGAAAATGTACTTTCGCAAGAACAAATGTCAATTTTAAGCCCGTGACACGTCAGCAAAAAAAATCGAAAATGGAAAAAATCGAAAAAATCAACTTTCTTAATAATCATCGTAGACGCTTGTGTTTTACCTGTTTTTTCATCAGAAGAACGAGATAAAACGATTGCCGTTAAAAAATTTCATCCAGAGAAAATTGCAAAAAAGTTAGCTAGTCACCATGAGATTTTTTGAAAAAAGTCGATTTTTTCAACTTTTGAACGGCTGTAGCGGCCGAACCAAAAATCCAATTTGAACGCGGATTGAAAATCTGTGTTCCTCGTGTGCCAATTAGTCGGATTTGATTAAAATTGGGGATTTTTAATTTTTGACGAAAACCCGAAATTTTATCCAAGGGTCCCCCCTTCTTACTTTTTAACAAAAATTGCACTAAAAATGATTTCCTGAAGAAACCACTGGTTGGATCCGGGGTTTCTTGACGTCACTAGAAAGATCGCTTCAAGACGCTTCAGAAAATGTACTTTCGCAGCAACAAATGTCAATTTTAAGCCCGTGACACGTCAGCAAAAAAAATCGAAAATGGAAAAAATCGAAAAAATCAACTTTCTTAATAATCATCGTAGACGCTTGTGTTTTACCTGTTTTTTCATCAGAAGAACGAGATAAAACGATTGCCGTTAAAAAATTTCATCCAGAGAAAATTGCAAAAAAGTTAGCTAGTCACCATGAGATTTTTTGAAAAAAGTCGATTTTTTCAACTTTTGAACGGCTGTAGCGGCCGAACCAAAAATCCAATTTGAACGCGGATTGAAAATCTGTGTTCCTCGTGTGCCAATTAGTCGGATTTGATTAAAATTGGGGATTTTTAATTTTTGACGAAAACCCGAAATTTTATCCAAGGGTCCCCCCTTCTTACTTTTTAACAAAAATTGCACTAAAAATGATTTCCTGAAGAAACCACTGGTTGGATCCGGGGTTTCTTGACGTCACTAGAAAGATCGCTTCAAGACGCTTTAGAAAATGTACTTTCGCAGCAACAAATGTCAATTTTAAGCCCGTGACACGTCAGCAAAAAAAATCGAAAATGGAAAAAATCGAAAAAATCAACTTTCTTAATAATCATCGTAGACGCTTGTGTTTTACCTGTTTTTTCATCAGAAGAACGAGATAAAACGATTGCCGTTAAAAAATTTCATCCAGAGAAAATTGCAAAAAAGTTAGCTAGTCACCTTGAGATTTTTTGAAAAAAGTCGATTTTTTCAACTTTTGAACGGCTGTAGCGGCCGAACCAAAAATCCAATTTGAACGCGGATTGAAAATCTGTGTTCCTCGTGTGCCAATTAGTCGGATTTGATTAAAATTGGGGATTTTTAATTTTTGACGAAAACCCGAAATTTTATCCAAGGGTCCCCCCTTCTTACTTTTTAACAAAAATTGCACTAAAAATGATTTCCTGAAGAAACCACTGGTTGGATCCGGGGTTTCTTGACGTCATTAGAAAGATCGCTTCAAGACGCTTCAGAAAATGTACTTTCGCAAGAACAAATGTCAATTTTAAGCCCGTGACACGTCAGCAAAAAAAATCGAAAATGGAAAAAATCAACTTTCTTAATAATCATCGTAGACGCTTGTATTTTACCTGTTTTTTCATCAGAAGAACGAGATAAAACGATTGCCGTTAAAAAATTTCATCCAGAGAAAATTGCAAAAAAGTTAGCTAGTCACCATGAGATTTTTTGAAAAAAGTCGATTTTTTCAACTTTTGAACGGCTGTAGCGGCCGAACCAAAAATCCAATTTGAACGCGGATTGAAAATCTGTGATCCTCGTGTGCCAATTAGTCGGATTTGATTAAAATTGGGGATTTTTAATTTTTGACGAAAACCCGAAATTTTATCCAAGGGTCCCCCCTTCTTACTTTTTAACAAAAATTGCACTAAAAATGATTTCCTGAAGAAACCACTGGTTGGATCCGGGGTTTCTTGACGTCACTAGAAAGATCGCTTCAAGACGCTTCAGAAAATGTACTTTCGCAAGAACAAATGTCAATTTTAAGCCCGTGACACGTCAGCAAAAAAAATCGAAAATGGAAAAAATCGAAAAAATCAACTTTCTTAATAATCATCGTAGACGCTTGTGTTTTACCTGTTTTTTCATCAGAAGAACGAGATAAAACGATTGCCGTTAAAAAATTTCATCCAGAGAAAATTGCAAAAAAGTTAGCTAGTCACCATGAGATTTTTTGAAAAAAGTCGATTTTTTCAACTTTTGAACGGCTGTAGCGGCCGAACCAAAAATCCAATTTGAACGCGGATTGAAAATCTGTGTTCCTCGTGTGCCAATTAGTCGGATTTGATTAAAATTGGGGATTTTTAATTTTTGACGAAAACCCGAAATTTTATCCAAGGGTCCCCCCTTCTTACTTTTTAACAAAAATTGCACTAAAAATGATTTCCTGAAGAAACCACTGGTTGGATCCGGGGTTTCTTGACGTCATTAGAAAGATCGCTTCAAGACGCTTGAGAAAATGTACTTTCGCAAGAACAAATGTCAATTTTAAGCCCGTGACACGTCAGCAAAAAAAATCGAAAATGGAAAAAATCGAAAAAATCAACTTTCTTAATAATCATCGTAGACGCTTGTGTTTTACCTGTTTTTTCATCAGAAGAACGAGATAAAACGATTGCCGTTAAAAAATTTCATCCAGAGAAAATTGCAAAAAAGTTAGCTAGTCACCATGAGATTTTTTGAAAAAAGTCGATTTTTTCAACTTTTGAACGGCTGTAGCGGCCGAACCAAAAATCCAATTTGAACGCGGATTGAAAATCTGTGATCCTCGTGTGCCAATTAGTCGGATTTGATTAAAATTGGGGATTTTTAATTTTTGACGAAAACCCGAAATTTTATCCAAGGGTCCCCCCTTCTTACTTTTTAACAAAAATTGCACTAAAAATGATTTCCTGAAGAAACCACTGGTTGGATCCGGGGTTTCTTGACGTCACTAGAAAGATCGCTTCAAGACGCTTCAGAAAATGTACTTTCGCAAGAACAAATGTCAATTTTAAGCCCGTGACACGTCAGCAAAAAAAATCGAAAATGGAAAAAATCGAAAAAATCAACTTTCTTAATAATCATCGTAGACGCTTGTGTTTTACCTGTTTTTTCATCAGAAGAACGAGATAAAACGATTGCCGTTAAAAAATTTCATCCAGAGAAAATTGCAAAAAAGTTAGCTAGTCACCATGAGATTTTTTGAAAAAAGTCGATTTTTTCAACTTTTGAACGGCTGTAGCGGCCGAACCAAAAATCCAATTTGAACGCGGATTGAAAATCTGTGTTCCTCGTGTGCCAATTAGTCGGATTTGATTAAAATTGGGGATTTTTAATTTTTGACGAAAACCCGAAATTTTATCCAAGGGTCCCCCCTTCTTACTTTTATACAAAAATTGCACTAAAAATGATTTCCTGAAGAAACCACGGGTTGGATCCTGGGTTTCTTGACGTCACTAGAAAGATCGCTTCAAGACGCTTCAGAAAATGTAGTTTCGCAGCAACAAATGTCAATTTTAAGCCCGTGACACGTCAGCAAAAAAAATCGAAAATGGAAAAAATCGAAAAAATCAACTTTCTTAATAATCATCGTAGACGCTTGTATTTTACCTGTTTTTTCATCAGAAGAACGAGATAAAACGATTGCCGTTAAAAAATTTCATCCAGAGAAAATTGCAAAAAAGTTAGCTAGTCACCATGAGATTTTTTGAAAAAAGTCGATTTTTTCAACTTTTGAACGGCTGTAGCGGCCGAACCAAAAATCCAATTTGAACGCGGATTGAAAATCTGTGTTCCTCGTGTGCCAATTAGTCGGATTTGATTAAAATTGGGGATTTTTAATTTTTGACGAAAACCCGAAATTTTATCCAAGGGTCCCCCCTTCTTACTTTTATACAAAAATTGCACTAAAAATGATTTCCTGAAGAAACCACGGGTTGGATCCGGGGTTTCTTGACGTCACTAGAAAGATCGCTTCAAGACGCTTCAGAAAATGTACTTTCGCAAGAACAAATGTCAATTTTAAGCCCGTGACACGTCAGCAAAAAAAATCGAAAATGGAAAAAATCGAAAAAATCAACTTTCTTAATAATCATCGTAGACGCTTGTATTTTACCTGTTTTTTCATCAGAAGAACGAGATAAAACGATTGCCGTTAAAAAATTTCATCCAGAGAAAATTGCAAAAAAGTTAGCTAGTCACCATGAGATTTTTTGAAAAAAGTCGATTTTTTCAACTTTTGAACGGCTGTAGCGGCCGAACCAAAAATCCAATTTGAACGCGGATTGAAAATCTGTGTTCCTCGTGTGCCAATTAGTCGGATTTGATTAAAATTGGGGATTTTTAATTTTTGACGAAAACCCGAAATTTTATCCAAGGGTCCCCCCTTCTTACTTTTTAACAAAAATTGCACTAAAAATGATTTCCTGAAGAAACCACGGGTTGGATCCGGGGTTTCTTGACGTCACTAGAAAGATCGCTTCAAGACGCTTCAGAAAATGTAGTTTCGCAGCAACAAATGTCAATTTTAAGCCCGTGACACGTCAGCAAAAAAAATCGAAAATGGAAAAAATCGAAAAAATCAACTTTCTTAATAATCATCGTAGACGCTTGTATTTTACCTGTTTTTTCATCAGAAGAACGAGATAAAACGATTGCCGTTAAAAAATTTCATCCAGAGAAAATTGCAAAAAAGTTAGCTAGTCACCATGAGATTTTTTGAAAAAAGTCGATTTTTTCAACTTTTGAACGGCTGTAGCGGCCGAACCAAAAATCCAATTTGAACGCGGATTGAAAATCTGTGTTCCTCGTGTGCCAATTAGTCGGATTTGATTAAAATTGGGGATTTTTAATTTTTGACGAAAACCCGAAATTTTATCCAAGGGTCCCCCCTTCTTACTTTTTAACAAAAATTGCACTAAAAATGATTTCCTGAAGAAACCACTGGTTGGATCCGGGGTTTCTTGAAGTCACTAGAAAGATCGCTTCAAGACGCTTCAGAAAATGTACTTTCGCAAGAACAAATGTCAATTTTAAGCCCGTGACACGTCAGCAAAAAAAATCGAAAATGGAAAAAATCGAAAAAATCAACTTTCTTAATAATCATCGTAGACGCTTGTGTTTTACCTGTTTTTTCATCAGAAGAACGAGATAAAACGATTGCCGTTAAAAAATTTCATCCAGAGAAAATTGCAAAAAAGTTAGCTAGTCACCATGAGATTTTTTGAAAAAAGTCGATTTTTTCAACTTTTGAACGGCTGTAGCGGCCGAACCAAAAATCCAATTTGAACGCGGATTGAAAATCTGTGTTCCTCGTGTGCCAATTAGTCGGATTTGATTAAAATTGGGGATTTTTAATTTTTGACGAAAACCCGAAATTTTATCCAAGGGTCCCCCCTTCTTACTTTTTAACAAAAATTGCACTAAAAATGATTTCCTGAAGAAACCACTGGTTGGATCCGGGGTTTCTTGAAGTCACTAGAAAGATCGCTTCAAGACGCTTCAGAAAATGTACTTTCGCAAGAACAAATGTCAATTTTAAGCCCGTGACACGTCAGCAAAAAAAATCGAAAATGGAAAAAATCGAAAAAATCAACTTTCTTAATAATCATCGTAGACGCTTGTATTTTACCTGTTTTTTCATCAGAAGAACGAGATAAAACGATTGCCGTTAAAAAATTTCATCCAGAGAAAATTGCAAAAAAGTTAGCTAGTCACCATGAGATTTTTTGAAAAAAGTCGATTTTTTCAACTTTTGAACGGCTGTAGCGGCCGAACCAAAAATCCAATTTGAACGCGGATTGAAAATCTGTGTTCCTCGTGTGCCAATTAGTCGGATTTGATTAAAATTGGGGATTTTTAATTTTTGACGAAAACCCGAAATTTTATCCAAGGGTCCCCCCTTCTTACTTTTTAACAAAAATTGCACTAAAAATGATTTCCTGAAGAAACCACTGGTTGGATCCGGGGTTTCTTGACGTCACTAGAAAGATCGCTTCAAGACGCTTCAGAAAATGTACTTTCGCAAGAACAAATGTCAATTTTAAGCCCGTGACACGTCAGCAAAAAAAATCGAAAATGGAAAAAATCGAAAAAATCAACTTTCTTAATAATCATCGTAGACGCTTGTGTTTTACCTGTTTTTTCATCAGAAGAACGAGATAAAACGATTGCCGTTAAAAAATTTCATCCAGAGAAAATTGCAAAAAAGTTAGCTAGTCACCATGAGATTTTTTGAAAAAAGTCGATTTTTTCAACTTTTGAACGGCTGTAGCGGCCGAACCAAAAATCCAATTTGAACGCGGATTGAAAATCTGTGTTCCTCGTGTGCCAATTAGTCGGATTTGATTAAAATTGGGGATTTTTAATTTTTGACGAAAACCCGAAATTTTATCCAAGGGTCCCCCCTTCTTACTTTTTAACAAAAATTGCACTAAAAATGATTTCCTGAAGAAACCACTGGTTGGATCCGGGGTTTCTTGAAGTCACTAGAAAGATCGCTTCAAGACGCTTCAGAAAATGTACTTTCGCAAGAACAAATGTCAATTTTAAGCCCGTGACACGTCAGCAAAAAAAATCGAAAATGGAAAAAATCGAAAAAATCAACTTTCTTAATAATCATCGTAGACGCTTGTATTTTACCTGTTTTTTCATCAGAAGAACGAGATAAAACGATTGCCGTTAAAAAATTTCATCCAGAGAAAATTGCAAAAAAGTTAGCTAGTCACCATGAGATTTTTTGAAAAAAGTCGATTTTTTCAACTTTTGAACGGCTGTAGCGGCCGAACCAAAAATCCAATTTGAACGCGGATTGAAAATCTGTGTTCCTCGTGTGCCAATTAGTCGGATTTGATTAAAATTGGGGATTTTTAATTTTTGACGAAAACCCGAAATTTTATCCAAGGGTCCCCCCTTCTTACTTTTTAACAAAAATTGCACTAAAAATGATTTCCTGAAGAAACCACTGGTTGGATCCGGGGTTTCTTGACGTCACTAGAAAGATCGCTTCAAGACGCTTCAGAAAATGTACTTTCGCAAGAACAAATGTCAATTTTAAGCCCGTGACACGTCAGCAAAAAAAATCGAAAATGGAAAAAATCGAAAAAATCAACTTTCTTAATAATCATCGTAGACGCTTGTGTTTTACCTGTTTTTTCATCAGAAGAACGAGATAAAACGATTGCCGTTAAAAAATTTCATCCAGAGAAAATTGCAAAAAAGTTAGCTAGTCACCATGAGATTTTTTGAAAAAAGTCGATTTTTTCAACTTTTGAACGGCTGTAGCGGCCGAACCAAAAATCCAATTTGAACGCGGATTGAAAATCTGTGTTCCTCGTGTGCCAATTAGTCGGATTTGATTAAAATTGGGGATTTTTAATTTTTGACGAAAACCCGAAATTTTATCCAAGGGTCCCCCCTTCTTACTTTTTAACAAAAATTGCACTAAAAATGATTTCCTGAAGAAACCACGGGTTGGATCCGGGGTTTCTTGACGTCACTAGAAAGATCGCTTCAAGACGCTTCAGAAAATGTACTTTCGCAAGAACAAATGTCAATTTTAAGCCCGTGACACGTCAGCAAAAAAAATCGAAAATGGAAAAAATCGAAAAAATCAACTTTCTTAATAATCATCGTAGACGCTTGTATTTTACCTGTTTTTTCATCAGAAGAACGAGATAAAACGATTGCCGTTAAAAAATTTCATCCAGAGAAAATTGCAAAAAAGTTAGCTAGTCACCATGAGATTTTTTGAAAAAAGTCGATTTTTTCAACTTTTGAACGGCTGTAGCGGCCGAACCAAAAATCCAATTGGAACGCGGATTGAAAATCTGTGTTCCTCGTGTGCCAATTAGTCGGATTTGATTAAAATTGGGGATTTTTAATTTTTGACGAAAACCCGAAATTTTATCCAAGGGTCCCCCCTTCTTACTTTTTAACAAAAATTGCACTAAAAATGATTTCCTGAAGAAACCACTGGTTGGATCCGGGGTTTCTTGAAGTCACTAGAAAGATCGCTTCAAGACGCTTCAGAAAATGTACTTTCGCAAGAACAAATGTCAATTTTAAGCCCGTGACACGTCAGCAAAAAAAATCGAAAATGGAAAAAATCGAAAAAATCAACTTTCTTAATAATCATCGTAGACGCTTGTATTTTACCTGTTTTTTCATCAGAAGAACGAGATAAAACGATTGCCGTTAAAAAATTTCATCCAGAGAAAATTGCAAAAAAGTTAGCTAGTCACCATGAGATTTTTTGAAAAAAGTCGATTTTTTCAACTTTTGAACGGCTGTAGCGGCCGAACCAAAAATCCAATTTGAACGCGGATTGAAAATCTGTGTTCCTCGTGTGCCAATTAGTCGGATTTGATTAAAATTGGGGATTTTTAATTTTTGACGAAAACCCGAAATTTTATCCAAGGGTCCCCCCTTCTTACTTTTTAACAAAAATTGCACTAAAAATGATTTCCTGAAGAAACCACTGGTTGGATCCGGGGTTTCTTGAAGTCACTAGAAAGATCGCTTCAAGACGCTTCAGAAAATGTACTTTCGCAAGAACAAATGTCAATTTTAAGCCCGTGACACGTCAGCAAAAAAAATCGAAAATGGAAAAAATCGAAAAAATCAACTTTCTTAATAATCATCGTAGACGCTTGTATTTTACCTGTTATTTCATCAGAAGAACGAGATAAAACGATTGCCGTTAAAAAATTTCATCCAGAGAAAATTGCAAAAAAGTTAGCTAGTCACCATGAGATTTTTTGAAAAAAGTCGATTTTTTCAACTTTTGAACGGCTGTAGCGGCCGAACCAAAAATCCAATTTGAACGCGGATTGAAAATCTGTGTTCCTCGTGTGCCAATTAGTCGGATTTGATTAAAATTGGGGATTTTTAATTTTTGACGAAAACCCGAAATTTTATCCAAGGGTCCCCCCTTCTTACTTTTTAACAAAAATTGCACTAAAAATGATTTCCTGAAGAAACCACTGGTTGGATCCGGGGTTTCTTGAAGTCACTAGAAAGATCGCTTCAAGACGCTTCAGAAAATGTACTTTCGCAAGAACAAATGTCAATTTTAAGCCCGTGACACGTCAGCAAAAAAAATCGAAAATGGAAAAAATCGAAAAAATCAACTTTCTTAATAATCATCGTAGACGCTTGTATTTTACCTGTTTTTTCATCAGAAGAACGAGATAAAACGATTGCCGTTAAAAAATTTCATCCAGAGAAAATTGCAAAAAAGTTAGCTAGTCACCATGAGATTTTTTGAAAAAAGTCGATTTTTTCAACTTTTGAACGGCTGTAGCGGCCGAACCAAAAATCCAATTTGAACGCGGATTGAAAATCTGTGTTCCTCGTGTGCCAATTAGTCGGATTTGATTAAAATTGGGGATTTTTAATTTTTGACGAAAACCCGAAATTTTATCCAAGGGTCCCCCCTTCTTACTTTTTAACAAAAATTGCACTAAAAATGATTTCCTGAAGAAACCACGGGTTGGATCCCGGGTTTCTTGACGTCACTAGAAAGATCGCTTCAAGACGCTTCAGAAAATGTAGTTTCGCAGCAACAAATGTCAATTTTAAGCCCGTGACACGTCAGCAAAAAAAATCGAAAATGGAAAAAATCGAAAAAATCAACTTTCTTAATAATCATCGTAGACGCTTGTATTTTACCTGTTTTTTCATCAGAAGAACGAGATAAAACGATTGCCGTTAAAAAATTTCATCCAGAGAAAATTGCAAAAAAGTTAGCTAGTCACCATGAGATTTTTTGAAAAAAGTCGATTTTTTCAACTTTTGAACGGCTGTAGCGGCCGAACCAAAAATCCAATTTGAACGCGGATTGAAAATCTGTGTTCCTCGTGTGCCAATTAGTCGGATTTGATTAAAATTGGGGATTTTTAATTTTTGACGAAAACCCGAAATTTTATCCAAGGGTCCCCCCTTCTTACTTTTTAACAAAAATTGCACTAAAAATGATTTCCTGAAGAAACCACTGGTTGGATCCGGGGTTTCTTGACGTCACTAGAAAGATCGCTTCAAGACGCTTCAGAAAATGTAGTTTCGCAGCAACAAATGTCAATTTTAAGCCCGTGACACGTCAGCAAAAAAAATCGAAAATGGAAAAAATCGAAAAAATCAACTTTCTTAATAATCATCGTAGACGCTTGTGTTTTACCTGTTTTTTCATCAGAAGAACGAGATAAAACGATTGCCGTTAAAAAATTTCATCCAGAGAAAATTGCAAAAAAGTTAGCTAGTCACCATGAGATTTTTTGAAAAAAGTCGATTTTTTCAACTTTTGAACGGCTGTAGCGGCCGAACCAAAAATCCAATTTGAACGCGGATTGAAAATCTGTGTTCCTCGTGTGCCAATTAGTCGGATTTGATTAAAATTGGGGATTTTTAATTTTTGACGAAAACCCGAAATTTTATCCAAGGGTCCCCCCTTCTTACTTTTTAACAAAAATTGCACTAAAAATGATTTCCTGAAGAAACCACTGGTTGGATCCGGGGTTTCTTGACGTCACTAGAAAGATCGCTTCAAGACGCTTCAGAAAATGTACTTTCGCAGGAACAAATGTCAATTTTAAGCCCGTGACACGTCAGCAAAAAAAATCGAAAATGGAAAAAATCGAAAAAATCAACTTTCTTAATAATCATCGTAGACGCTTGTGTTTTACCTGTTTTTTCATCAGAAGAACGAGATAAAACGATTGCCGTTAAAAAATTCCATCCAGAGAAAATTGCAAAAAAGTCAGCTAGTCACCATGAGATTTTTTGAAAAAAGTCGATTTTTTCAACTTTTGAACGGCTGTAGCGGCCGAACCAAAAATCCAATTTGAACGCGGATTGAAAATCTGTGTTCCTCGTGTGCCAATTAGTCGGATTTGATTAAAATTGGGGATTTTTAATTTTTGACGAAAACCCGAAATTTTATCCAAGGGTCCCCCCTTCTTACTTTTTAACAAAAATTGCACTAAAAATGATTTCCTGAAGAAACCACTGGTTGGATCCGGGGTTTCTTGACGTCACTAGAAAGATCGCTTCAAGACGCTTCAGAAAATGTAGTTTCGCAGCAACAAATGTCAATTTTAAGCCCGTGACACGTCAGCAAAAAAAATCGAAAATGGAAAAAATCGAAAAAATCTACTTTCTTAATAGTCATCGTAGACGCTTGTGTTTTACCTGTTTTTTCATCAGAAGAACAAGATAAAACGATTGCTGTTAAAAAATTTCATCGAGAGAAAATTGCAAAAAAGTTAGCTAGTCACCATGAGATTTTTTGAAAAAAGTCGATTTTTTCAACTTTTGAACGGCTGTAGCGGCCGAACCAAAAATCCAATTTGAACGCGGATTGAAGATCTGTGTTCCTCGTGTGTCAATTAGTCGGATTTGATTAAAATTGGGGATTTTTTATTTTTGACGAAAACCCGAAATTCTATCCAAGGGTCCCCCCTTCTTACTTTTTAACAAAAATTGCACTAAAAATGGTTTCCTGAAGAAACCACTGGTACGATTCTGGGTTTCCATACATCCAAATTGTAATATCACTCATCATCATCATCATCATTTAAATGGATAACCCACAAGATGCAAATGTAATACATTAACGCATTTTCTATCTGACCCCATTTCCGAAGGGAGGAGAAGACGTCGAAGTGAATAATCAGTCGGGGAGTTTCGCGCGACGTAAAGTCGTTTGGAGTTATTTAAATGTAAATGCGATCCCGACCATCCCTCCGGAGTGCCGGGGGGCGGTCGAGGGGCGCGTGTTTCTAAACAGCGCGCAGATGGCGCGATATTTAAGCCTGCGGAATTGTAAACAAGGGCAGTTGTTAACTTTGGCTCGGAGAGGTAGACAATTCATGAAATTGTAGGCGGAAAGTTTCAACGAAAATGCAGGGTTAATTTCAATGGGACCGTCGGTCCATTGTGAGTGTAACGAAGCTTTATTTAAATAGGGTGGCGGTCCATTAGCCTTACGAGGAACTTCACCGAAGGGCTAATGTTTCCCATCTCCGCACGTATTGAAATTGCTTTTCGGTTTTTGTTCACGTGGTAACGAGATTGCCGAGCGCAGGGATCAACATGCATATAAATTGGTGCTATTATCATCATCCAGTGCTTATCTCTACACCGGAAGGAGTCTAATCTAATTATTAGGGACTTTTATGCAACGTTACAAATAAATTGATAACGCGCTTTAATCCATCCCATTATGAAATTATTACATGAGAGCATGCAAAACGCGGTCATCCATTAACCTTTCTTTCTCTCTCTCGCACGTCCACGATATCATCCCTCTGGGAAATTACGCGAAACACTAAGAGGAAGGTTGCATGTCGCATGTCCACCTTTGTTAATCAAAATGTGGGATCGCGAAGAAATTTCCTGCGGAGAGACGACGGAAAAGCCTCGCGGTATTGGTATTTATCTGTTTCTGCGGGATTGAAGGGGTTGGGGAGCGATCATTACGCCACGTCTCGCAATGAATCTCTCCTGGAGGCAATCAGAGTATAAGTTCTTGCAAAACCTCCCCCTATTATCTCCGTTTTCGTGATGAGGGTGCTGATCGCGCGTCCGTGGAAATTTGATCACGTTTTGATTTATCGCGCCGGTTCGGGTCCGCAAGGGTAACTATCATTGATGGGGGTTACATTCTCGCACGGATGGATCTTTATTACTTTTTAATAAGAGCAGTGGATTGATTAAAATAAATCCAAATTGATTCTTTGCGACGATTCCCGCGTCACAGCCATGTCACTTGATTCCATGCTCCAGGCTATTGAAATAAACTGTTTATTATTATTATTATTATTCAAACTACGTGCACGTCTTCGTCGTTTTAACTCTAACCAATTTCTTCATCTCAATTTTCATCAAGAATGTACATACATGCACGCTAGCGACTCGCATTATGCAGATTCCGCGGGAATGCCGAGGAAAATTACGTCAAACTGCAAACCGGAAGTTCTACTCTATGGCATTTTAATATTTAACGAACTCCATTTACATTCATAGTTCGCAATGGCCATTTAACGCGTGAGTGCCTTTATACTCCTCGGCGGTAACTGAAAATACTCTAAATTCCCCCATTTATCGTACCGTTTCACTCTGAACTACTTCGGTAAACAAGTTCGTAATTTTTACGCCGCGGTTATTGTTGCAGTAAAGTAGATCACAAATAAGAGATTCAGTTAGAAATTTACATACATTAAATTGTTTGCAGTGGGTTTATAATTATAGTTTTTAATATATGAGAATAATAAATAATAAATATATTATTAATTTGGATTTTGTGGAGCAATTTCTGGAAAAAGTGCATTTTTTGGTCAACAAAGTTTGTTTTCAAGCGCAACCATTTTTGTAACTGGTAAGATTGGGTTATTTTTATTAGAAAATACTAAAGACACGTTGTTTAGGAATAATCTGTCAAAATGTCAAACATCTGTCGAAATTAATTTGGATTTTGTGAAGCAATTTCTGGAAATTATTTTTGTTAGAAAATATTAAAAGCACGCACAGATTAGTTATTTAAATTGTTTTATGTTAGTTTACTCTCCGGTGTTCACTATTTTAAAACTTTGTCTCTTGTACTTAATTTTAGGAATTGTATTTACTCTGTACACAAAGCGGGCCATAGGGATTTACATGTAAAATTTGAAATGTATTAATATTGCTCCCCTCCCCCTAATTATTTGACGGTATCGGTCGTCATACATTATTTTTAAAACTTAATTATTTGGTACCTTACTCAATAGTTTCTGAATATTTAGAGTATTTACCGAAATATTTGCATAAACCTTAACAACCATTTTGAATTAAAAACAAAGGTTTGCCATGAAATCATAATGGCGGATATTTCATTTTGTTCTAAGAAATGACGGTAGATGTCACATTACGATTTACACTTTCTACACAAGAAAGCAGTATTTATAATTAAATGGTTGTATTTAGCTACTATTTAACAACTGTACGTGAATTTCCGGAGAACTACTATTCAATGAATAATAACTATTTTACTCTCTAAATTTCAAATGTGTTACAATTGGCTCCCTTTTATTATTTTATAATATCGATCTACTTACATTATTTTTATACTCGTTGAATAGCACTTTTGCTGGGTATTGTCTTCTCCGTAATTTCAACACTAAACAAATCACTTGCACTTCTTAAACAGTACTCGAGTAAAACCATTTACTTATAAATACTTTTTCTTGTGCAGAAAACACGGCCGACTGTAAATAGCAACGCGACAGCAACTGTCACTTTATAATATCGGCCATTATGATTTCATGGCCAACCTTTGTGTTTTAATTCAAAAGTTTGTTGCAAATATCTCGGTAAATACTCTGCAGAAATTGTTGAGTAAGGCATGCTTAAAAAAGCTTTAAAAATAATGTAAAAAGACCGATGCGGTCAAATAATTAGGGGAGCCAATTTTAACACATTTCAAATATTACATGTAAATCCCTGCGTGGAATTTAAAGCAGACCAAACATTTTCAAAGAGCACAACGTTTTTAAACTTTGCGATGTTCTTGCATTCACACGCACGTTCAATCGCACGGGTCTGGCTACGGCCCGCCTTGTAATTCAACACTTTGTATATGTTTGAATGGTTTGTCCGTTAAATAAATTATTACTTATTATTAACTAATAAATAATTAGCAAATATTGGATTGATGAGGCTGTTACTTGGTGAAATTCCATAATATATGCGGTAAGTAAAACGCGTGTGTCGAGAATTTTCACAAATTTTTAATGTCGAAACACTGCGACATATGTTTCGGCACACAGTGGCTTCATCAGGCAGATGATTAATGAAACATATGTCGCAGTGTTTTGACATTAAAAATTTGTGAAAATTCTCAACACACGTGTTTTACTTACCACATATATTAGCAAATATATTTACATACAATTTGGAGAGTCTTACAGGAAAACCTGTGACGTGCTATTCTGATTTTACCGTTTTTTAGGTATTTTTATTCCTCTGAAAATTTCCATCGGATCAGCCGTTTTGCGCCCTCGGATGCTGCGGCCGACGACGACGACGGCGACGCTATCGGGCGACGTCGCGCGTCGCGGCGCCCGCTCATTGTGTTCAAATGGGGCGAGCGAGATAAAGCCGCGCATTTGTGTGCGAGCGTGTCGACTTTTTGAAAATGTTTATGGTTCATTAAGCGAGTTGAAAAAAAAATGGGTCAGATATGCGCCCGGAGGGAGAAGAGCGCGCGACGCTGTTTTATCCTTCCGCGAGGACTCGGCAATCGCTCGCAGGATAAGTACTTTAAAAAATGTATTGTGATATAAGGATGGTAGTCATTTTATTCTTACATCCTCATGAATATTAATAAAACCTGTATGAAATAAGGCTATCTCTAGATTTTCCAGAATATCCATGTAAAATTTTACTTCTACAAAATGCACACTTTCGACTAGATTTATTTAAATTTCCCGTAAACGCTTCGATGGATTTTAATAAAATTTTAAGGAATAATTCTCGATATACGTAGCTACAAAACAAAAGAAAAATATGAAATATGGCTACCACTAGATTCTCCAGAACATCCATGTAAAATCGTACCTTCACAAAAATCACATTTTTTACTAGATTTCTCCAAATTTCACGAAACCCTTTGATGAATTTTAATGAAATTTACTGAAATCATTCTTAACATATGTGGGTAGAAAACAAAAGAAAAATATGAAATATGTCTATCACTAAATTCTCCAGAACATCCTTGCAAAATCCCGCCTTCACAAAATTTACATTTTTGACTAGATTTCTCCAAATTTCACAAAACCCTTTGATGGATTTTATTGAAATTTTACAGAAATCATCCTAGACATATGTGGGTAGAAACCAAAAGAAAAATTTGAAATACGGCTATCACTAGATTTTCTAGAACATCCTTGTAAAATCTTTACAAATTCCACATTTTTGACTGGATTTCTTTAATTTTTCTTGAAATGTTTTAATTGTAATATCATATATCATATTTTAATCATCATTAATCGATTTTAAAGATTTTAATTAACATTTAAAAAAATGTCTAAAAAATTGACAATAAGACATAATTATTTATAAGTCTATTTATATTTATTTATTCTTCACTTTGGCCACCATATTACAACATAAGGTACTTAAAGTTACATTGTGGCGGATGTGAGAGTCAGATTATTATATAAAAAATAAAAAATGGAATATAAGCGTTGAATTGTTAATTTTATAAAATCAACATTTTGTATAAGTAACACAAGATTTTTTTTTAGAATCTGTTTAATTTTTAATTTTTTATGAAACAAACTTTTTATATAAATGAGACAATGGGATTTTTTTTTGGAATCGAATTAAAAACAAATCCGCGGAACAACACGAAATTGAGCAATTTATTTCCCCTCTCCGAAACCGAATGCTCATTTAACTTTCCTAATCTAACTAAAACATGCAACTTTCGCGGGCGGACGCTCGTAAACGGATTTAAAGGGGGTACACGTTTGCGGACCCGGCATTGTCCGCAATAATCTCTCTCCTGCTCGTAAATTTTATTTCTTTAAATTATAAAATACGTAAACAGTTATAATGCAATTCAAATCTAGAAAAAAAAAATTCGGTAAGAAATATATCATTCTCATACAATGAACGACAATAAAAAAAAATTGTTAAAATTAATAGACCCAATTAATGAGGCTACATTTCAAGGTGTATAGTCATATAATAAAAAAAAATGGTGATGTGGCCATTATGTTATTTTCTCCGACGTAATGGTATCATTTATATTTACGTTTTCGTGGTTTATTTTCAATTGAAATCATATTTTGGATGTATATGCGATCGGATGAAACTGACGTTTAAAACGTCAAAATTATGAAAGATGGAAAAATTATACTTCAAATTCAAAAACTCGGTTTACTCCAAAACTAAAGGGATTTCGAAAAAAACTTATTCTTTATAAGTTGTTCGTTTTAGCATTCTCTCCAAGTATTATTAACATAAATTTGCTGTAACTATTATTGTTTTATAATTATAAACCAAAAATTAAAAAAAGAAATAATACATTTTTTCTCGAATAAAAATGATTTTATGAAAAATATTTTCAAGCAAAAGATGTTCATTTCTTTGTTGTCTTCAAAGTTTGTTTAAATGTTTTTGTGATATTTTTCATATTTAAGAAAATATTAGCAAAAAACAAAAAACAGTTAAGGTAAACGCCCACTTCCGGTGTACGAAATTTTACCAAAAGCTTTTACGTTCTTCAGATTATCAAATAAGTCGGAAATATCCGCTTTGGGGTCCCTAGATGCTATTTTAAAAATTTCTGGAATTTTTTTGTCTGTGGTGTGTGTCTGTCTGTCTGTATGCGCTGTATCTCAAAAATTAATAGAGAAATTGTTATGAAACTTTGAACATCTGTCTTATTTGATAATCTGAAGAATTAAAAAGCTTTTGGTAAAATGTCGTACACCGGAAGTGGGTGTTTACCTTAACCGTTTTTTGTTTTTTGCCAATATTTTCTTAAATATGAAAAATATCACAAAAATATTTTAACAAACTTTAAAAACAACAAAGAAATAAACATCTTTTGCTTGAAAACATTTTTCATAAAATCATTTTTATTCGAGAAAAACATTTATAATTTTTTTTTTAATTTTTGGTTTATAATTATAAAACAATAACAGTTACAGCAAATTTATGTTGATAGAGAATGCCAAAATAAACAACTTATAAGGAATAAGTTTTTTTCGAAATCCCTTTAGTTTTTGAGTAAACTGAGTTTTTGCATTTGAAGTGTAATTTTTCCATCTTTCATAATTTTGACGTTTTAAACGTCAGTTTCATCCGAGTCTACACAACGCTCGATGAACATTTAAAATATGATTTCAATTGAAAATAAACTATGAAAACATAAATATAAATGGCTATGATACCATCAAGTCGGAGAAAGTATCATGACGGCCACATCACCATTTTTTTAAGCAATCAAATAATTTTACGATGCCTAGATCGCATATATTTTCGTTAGCGCGTCGGATCGATCGAAATGGGGTAATAATGCCGAACACGCCCGAAACTACTGGGTGTCTAATGTTGCCCGTGGAATAATTACGGGCGGCCGTAAATTGGGTGGGTCGGACGGGAGCGTCGCCTTTAGTGGACAGTAAACTACGAACAAACAAATTTTAATTGCTTAATTGTGTTACACTTCGAAGCAGACTGCTATTAGAAATTATGTTGCCATTCGGAGTCGTAATTAATTTACCCAGAAACAAGTGCGGCTCAAAAATACCGCGCGGAATACTTAATCGGCCCGGCGCAGCCACCATAAGTCTTGGTGCGGGAATTAAAACGCTTGTTTGTGTATAAATCGTGTGATTTTAACAAAGAAGGTGTTCATATATATTTTAAGGTGTATCAAGACGCAAACGCCTCTGGTTATAATAATTGGTTTGGTGGAATAATTCATGAAATGGTTTAAATAATTATGTTTCGAATTTTTACTTTCAAAAAATATTATACTAAACTTGCTTGCATAGAAATCGGCCCACTATAAACTTTTGACTTTAATACCTATTTCTTTTTTTAGAAACTATTACAAACGATAAGCACTCTTGATTAATTTTAACTCATATTTAAGCATCTTAAATTGTCTTTCAAACGGCACACAGTGGGACTGGTGTGTATTCTAGCGCTACAAAAGTAAAAAAAAAATGATACTCGCAATAGACGAAATAAATCTCTTTCTACAACACTTCTTCAATCATAATGACAGTTAAAAGTCATTATTTTTGATCTGATGGACAGTCACTAAAAAAAAATTGAGTAAAAGTTCAAAACGCTAATCAAAAAAAAATTCATCATCAACTCCGAATTGAATTTTTAAATTTGATTCATTAAAATTTAATCCATTATTCCGCGTGACGAAACGCCGCACATTTGGATTGCAGATTACCGCCGGAATATAAATTATAATCCTTCTGCCTTCTATTATTTACAACGCGCCAACGCGATTCACACTCGAAATCACTCCACACACACAACAAAACACTCGCTGAAGTGACTGTCCAAACATTATTTCGCAATTTTTTAAATTCATACATGAACGCGGAGAGCAAGCTAAGTCTAGTGACGAGGGAGTACTCATCCATCAAAAAAAGCTTCGCGATAAACCAAGCACGAAAAATTCACAAACATGCAAATATTTTTTTTTTGTAAGAGTTAAATGTACAGAGACGTCTTTACTATAGTACAATCGCACTGAGGTGACAGCGACTCATGCTTTTTCGATCTAATCATCGCGTCTGGATAAATATCTATACTCGTTCGCATGTTTAAGAAAAACGAAATGAAATACGAAACGTATGTCGATGTGTAAATTCAAGGGATAAGTGCAACGTATGTTTTTTCTCATTCTATCTATTCTAACCTCAAGAGTGCGAATTTTATGTTATTTTCTTCGAGGCAGCGTAGCTTTACATTTTTTAATTTAAATTTATTACTCGCATAGTTTATCCATTAATAAAATATGATTTATGGAATTGGTGTGACACGAATGATCAATACAAATACAGCCTGCGAAATCTATTAAAATCAAATTATTCGCGATCCGCCCTTTAAATCACGAATTAGGGACGATCACCCAATATATTATGCGACGAGGGCGGCTTTAATATCATCCACTTTATCTATACTGTGATTAAATATTATATGATAGTCATTTACGAGCACCCCTCGAGCGTACGCTCGAAATTCTCTGATCGATCTGATGCGAGCAAAGGCAATTTACCGATTGAAATTACCACGTAATTAAATGTTTTATTACCACTCTAAGTGATTAGCACGCGAGGATACATTACTGGCGTTTTTATTATTAAATTTTGTCTGCACTAATATGTATTAATTAATTTAAAATCAAGTGAGAATTTCGTATGTTATTCGTTTTTGTGCAAGACGTGTTTTATATTCTGTGCCGACGAAAGTTTTATACCTTTCGCAAGTTCGGAGTGTGCGGTAAAGTTGAGGGAAATCCCGCCGCCGCCTTCGTACTTTCAAAGTGGTTTCGCAGGGAACGTCGTCTGGTCTGGAGACATGAAAATTCCGGACGATAAAGAGGAGAAAAGAACACACGGTTACGACATCATCTTGATTTATTATAGTTTTATGTTCTGTGGAACGGGACGGGACAACACGTGTATTAAATATTTCACAAATATCGTCACTTATTGCTTCTACACGATGAGAAACGGCGCAACATTAACTCAACGTTTCGTTCCGCCTATGACTATCACAAAATTTACGCAATTAAAGTTTCCGGATTTTTACAAAAACTTAAAATAGAATCTATGTCGAAGATTTTTGGAAAATTTCAAGTTGATAGCAACTGTTTTTGAATGTTTTTTAATCGATGTTAAACGCGCAACTTCAACATTTATCAATTTTTTTTGTTTGTCTATGACTAACACACGAAATTTACGCAAACAATGTTTTCGGATTTTTACAGAAACTTAACATAGAACCTACATCTAAGATTTTTGAAAAGTTTCAAGTTGATAGCAACTTCTTTTCAATTTTTTTTTTGTTATTAAAGCTACGATGTCAATTAAATTAACAAACGTGACTTTTTTCCACTGAACAAAATTCCACAATCCATATAGAATAAACATATTTTGATGTGCCACTAAAACAATTGTCACATCATAGCTGAAAACACTGTAGCAACAATTGTCGAAAGAATATTACATTAAAAATTGCAAAGAAATTTAGCTTAAGAATCCTAAAATGCATTTCGAGTAAAAGTAGTTCTAACCTATTATAAAAAAAATGGCAACACTCATAACTTTAAATTATTCAAAATCGCTGTATATATATATTGGCATGAATATTTAAACATAAATTGGAATCTAATAAATGTAATAAATAAAACACTATTATACAAAGAAAGCAACAGTGTTTTATTTATTATATAAAATGTATAACGAAGTAGAAGCCTCCACTATAAACATCAAATAAATGTCTCCAATCTAACCAAAAACAATACGTATTTATTTATTATTGTAATTTTCGTTTCAATTCAAATTTCAGCATGAATGACTTTTGTTTGTGCGTTTCTACCCGAAAGCTTTCTCTTCGAGTAATTTTAAGCCGGTTGTGTATTTTGTGTGTGGAACACACGGAAGGACGCAATCATCCTTTATAATTAGATTAACTCAAAACCGGGTTTCGACGATACGGAGAGCTTATCGTCGCACGTAAATTAACATATTTTATTCATGTATGTTAATGCGTTTCCGCAACAGATACGAAAATTCATCAATCAGTTTATGCGGAGTAAAAATTTCACATTAAACAATGCGAGCGTTAAATATATCACATAGTTTAACCGACAGTAATAAATGGGAAGTCGTGATTAGTAAGAGTGCAATAAACCACTGGAATGCCGATAGTGGTTGATTAAACATTTTACCGCCATCTACGTTCCATTTTTCTCATTAAGAATTTTTTCTCTCTTAATCATTCTTAATGAGAAGTATGGAGTGTAGATGGCGGTATAATGCTTAATCAACTATTATCGACATTTGAGTACTAATTACGATTCCCAACTAAAAATTCTCCTCCGAGTAGAGCGATATGTCCCCGAATCTTGACCGTGACAAACCACAAAGGGTAGATCTGTGGTTTACCACGGTGAAGATTCAGTCTCATATCACTCTACTCGCAGGAGAATTTTCAGTTGGTATACCCCCGCCCTTCAGGGGAAGGAATCCAACACTGCCCCAGTAAAGGGGCGTCTTTAAAAGATCTTCTTTCCTCTCTTAGAAAAAAAAAACAACAGATTCCCCATCTATTGCTGTCGCTAAGCCATGTGCCAGTTAAACAGGAAAAAAAAATTAATGAGAAAACTGGATTGTAGATGGCGGTAAAATGTTTCATCTATCAGTATCAGCATTTGAGTATTTTATTAGACTCGTACTTACTATTTCCCCATCTATTTGTAATCTAAAATGGCTTTAAATTATTACAATAAATGTATTTACCAGTCAAAAATAAAGCAATGAACTTAGTTACATCTTTCCATTCTTCAACATTCTAGTTAATCATGTTGGAAAACTATCGGAAAACACTTTTATGCAGAAATGTTGATTTTAGCGCGGTGAGTTCGCAGTCTGGCGTAATTAAATAAAGTAAACTGGCTGGAATTAGTTGTGGAAAGTTTAAATAGCACGTGAAGTGCTCTGGGTGCGAGTACAATTTAAATTCCTGAAGCAATTGTTCGAACTTGGAGAACAAATTAACAGAGCGAATGAATAGGTCCGTTAGACCTGAAGAGAAACTATCACTAATCATTTTAAGACAATTTTAATCACAACCAGCCTCTTCATTAATTATCACACGTTCATGACATAATTTACAACACATTAATTATTATACACGTGTACATTTAGAGACCGCAATTAGCTTTTAATCCTAACTCGAACCACCGCAGAGGGTCATCTGTATATTTCGGAGCGAACTGTAATTAGTGCGAAAAACAAAACATCAACAGTGGCCCTTAATCAAAAATTGATGTATCCGCAATGCGGTTCACACACGGACACGTGCACTGAACGCCACTCGGTGCACCTCTTGTTCACCTACTTTGAAGTAACGAAAGCGCACAGGTACTCGATTAGGCAATCTGTTTGATTAAATATTTAAAACATTTCAGCCAGTCAAATTGGAAGTAATTACGAACGGAAGCTGCAACACAGTGGCGGCAGAGGAATAAATTGGAAGCGAGGATTTCCGCTTGCGGGTCTCGTTTTAATGTATTCAGCTTGCGTTGAAGTTGGAATTTAGAGATATCATTATTTAAATTAAAACTCACAGGTGTATAGTCAGTTGCCTGACATGTATCAATATAGTACAGAATACTATATCGTATTGAATTATGTACTATTTGATAACAATAATAATAATTATATCCTACATAGACTGAACCTACAGAGACAAAAATTATGAGGTTGTGTCAGTAAGATTTAATTTTGTGGAATCATAAACAGGTTGAATATTCATATATTCAGGCTATTTTTCGTCTTCATTGCATTTATTTAATGCATCTGCAACACATGAGGTTTTCTCAAATACCATAAACTATATGAATTTAGTTGCCCAAATAGTGTAAATGAAGTTGCATAAACGATGTGAATTAGGTTGCCTAATACATGCTGAGAATTAGGTTGCATAAACCATGTGAATTAAGTTGAGTAAATAGTGTAAATTAGGTTGCATAAACGATGTGAATTAGGGTGTCTAAATACATGCTGCGAATTAGGTTGTATTCACTATTTTATTCACTATTTTATTGTACATAATATAATTTTAAATTGTCGTGTTTGTACCATATATTACCTAATTTTAATCTATTTTATTTATACAACATTATTTTAAATTTTAATCTGGTATAATTGCAAATGTATTATTTTTATTAACTTATTTATATTTTAGTCTACTCTGCATGTATTTTAATCTATTTTCTGTATGACCTGTGTAAAACCTCGGTTAGTGGCACAAATAAAAATTAGTATTATTATTATAACCTATGTTAATTAATTAATTAATTAATGAGGCTGTTATTCGTTGAAAATTCATATTCACTTTTTAAAGAGTAAAGTAAAATACTTTCTAATATTCAAACACTTTTATTGCATTGAACTCGCAACAATTACTGTGCTTTACCCTTTAAAAAGTGTATGTGAATTAAGTTGCCTGAATAGTGTAAATTAGGTTGCATAAACTATGTGAATTAAGTTGACTTGATTTTGCAGTCACGAACAGGTTGAATATTAAAATATTCAGGCTACATTTCGTCTTTATTAAATTTATTTAATACATCTGCAACCAGGGGCGGCTCGTTATGTAGAGCCAAGGAGCCATGGCACTACCTCTAGTTTCGAGGTCGGCAAGAAATTTTTCCGTCGTGGAACTGCATTAGGAACCAAATAATTTCTGGCTCCGCTCATGCGTACGACGACGGCGTGCACTAGTCAGTTGTTTTTCCGCGCCATCCACGATGAATGAGAGACAGTTGAAAATGGTTATTTTTGACAGATGGTAATTGTATTTGTTGGCAGGTGAAAATTTCCATTTTTTGGTAGTTAAAAATTGTCGTTTTTGACAAGAATGGTCATTTTTCAAACTTGAAAATTTTAATTTATGGCACTCGAAAATGATAATTTTTAACAGCTGAAATGATCGTTTCTTAACAGTTAGAAAATGTTATTTTTTGCACTTAAAATTGTCAAATTGTCTTTTTCGGCACTTGAAAATGCTCAGTTTGCACAATTAAAAATTGCCTTTTTGACACTTAAAAATGTTCATTTTACACTTTTGGTAATTGCCTTTTTTAACAGTTGAAAATTGCGACATTTGCCAATTAAATTTTTCATTTTTGGCACTTGAAAATTGTCGTTTTTGGCAGTTGACAAAGGTATTTTTTTTAACCATTTATGGCATTTGAAAATGATAAATTTTGACAGTTGTAAAATGTCATTTTTGGGCACTTGAAGATTGTCAATTTTGGCACTTGAAAATGTATTTGTTTGCACTTGATGATTGTCAAGTTTGGCACTTGAAAATGTCTTTTTTGCACTTTGTACAGTTGAAAATTGTCATTCTTGACACTTGAAAGTTGTCTTTTATGACAGTTGAAAATGGTCATTTTTGAATTTTGAAAATTGTCATTTATGGCACTCGTAAATGATCATTTTTGACGGTTTAAAACTAGCGTTCTTGACGCTTGGAAAATGTAATTTTTGGCCCTTGAAAATTGTGAATTTTGACTTTGAAAATGGTTATTTTGCATAGTTAAAAATGGTCGTTTTTTAAACTTAACAATTTGATTTTATGGCACTCGAAAATGATAATTTTTGAAAGTTGAAATGATCGTTTTTGACACTTGGAAAATGTCATTATTTGCACTTGAAAACTTTCAATTTTGGTATTTTTTGGCATTTGAAAATGGTCGGTTTGTACAGTTAAAAATTGCCTTTTTGACATCTAAAAACGTTCATTTTAGACTGTTGGTAATTGCCTTTTAACAATTAAAAATTGTGACATTTGGTATTTAAAAATTTTCATTTTTGGCACCTGAATATTGTTGTGTTTAACAGTTGACAATGGTAATATTTGAACCATTTATGGCATTCGAAAATAATAATTTTTGGCTGTTGGAAAATGTCGTCAATTTTGGCACTTTAAAATGTCTTTTTTGGCACTTAATGATTGTCAAGTTTGATCTTTTAAAAATGTCTTTTTCGGCACTTTGCTCGGATGATTTATATTTTAATTCGCCAATAAATACAATGATTCGAACGCATACTAGCATACAAGACTCCATAGATATATTTAGCTCCACGAGTCGCCATTTTACAAATACTATAATGAATTTGTTTTAGTAACCACAAAATTGTCTAAAATTGTTATTATGCTTGTGTACAATTTCATGTAATATTTTAGTCTCTGAAATGTTATTATAAATGTCGCTATGTTTGATAACTTTTCCCTGTTATTAGATCTTAGGTATCTGTTGGGAAATAAATGAATTATTATTATTATTATTATTATGAAAATTGTCATTCTTGATAATTGAAAATTGTCTTTTTTTAACAGCTGAAAAATAGTCATTTTTGAACCTTGAAAATTGTCATTTACAGCACTCAAAAATGAGAATTTTTGACAGTTGAAAACTATCGTTTTTGACATTTGGAAAATGCCATTTTTGGGACTTGAAAATTGCGAATTTGGACCTTTTTTGCACATGAAAATGGTTATTTTGCACAGTTAAAAATGGTCATTTTTGACAATTGAAAACTTTTTGTTTGACACTTGAAAATGGGCATTTTTGGCAGTTAAAATGACACTTGAAAATGGGCATTTTTGGCAGTTAAAAATTGTCAGTTTTGCCACTTGAAAATAGTCGTTTTTGGCAGTGGAGAATGGTCATTTTTAAAACTTGAAAATTGTCATTTATGACACTCGAAGATGATCATTTTTGACAGTTAAAATTATCGTTTTTGGCAGTTAGAAAATGTCATTTTTTGCAGTTGAAAATTGTCAATTTTGGTACTTGAAAATGTCTTTTTTGGCACTTGAAAATGATTAGTTTGTAGTTGTTTTTTTAGCACTTGAAAATGTTCATTTCAGAATGTTGGTAATTACCATTTTTCACAGTTGAAAATTGCGAAATTTGGCAATTATAATTTTTCATTTTTGTCGTTTTTCGCAGTTGACAATAGTAATATTTTGAAGCGTTCGAAAATGATAATTTTTGGCACTTGGAAAATGTCTTGTTTGGTACTTAAAAAGGAGGTAATGTTACAAAATACAATTCGTCGTTTAATTGATTTTCGTGGACGAAGAACGATGTTACAGATTAAATGCGGGTTATTTTTCGTCTTTATTTAATTGTTTTAGTGCTTCTGCGTCAAGTAAACGTTTTTAATGGTCGATTTTTCTTTCCTCAAAAAGGAGGCGGTGAGATATATTGTGTATGCTAAGTGGCTCTACCATCAAAATTTTCCACGAGCCGCCACTGTTTGCAACAACTGAGGTTTTCTCAAGTTTAATTGTAAATATGTATTGGAAATACAGCATCAATCGAACATTTACACAAAGGGTTGTAATTTTTTGCAACAATTTTCTTGACCACAGTATTATTTAAAATATAATTAAAAATTGCCCAACATTTATAGAAAATTTTGCCTTATTATAGGTATAATTTAATTCTCCCATTGAATTTACCAGGAAAGCTTTTATGCAAACCTTACAACCCTGAAATAAAAAGAAGTTTCACGTCGCCGACGAGAAACCCTATCCAATCCGGCACGACACGTCCCGCCGACAATTGTTCCCGGAACGTTTATCCCTAATTGCTATTTCCTCATCGCGACGTAATTATTCCCTGTTTTCCTTCTTCTGCCCGGCTTCCCGATATTAACTCTCTAATTATACTCTTGGCGAACGTTTGGGCGCCGTTTGCGTTCGGATCCCTCCAGCCCTTTGATGACGGTCTCACGTTACAAGTATTCACAACTAATTCCCCATCGACGAGAGCGACCGACCCGCAAGACACGTGTACCTACTCCCAGAAACCCAATCGACCTTTTCATTACCTTTACATCCTCGTTAACTTTCGTTATCTCGGTTTTGTAATCGACTTAATATATAAAAACTTGAGACAACCTCACTTATTTTTCGTCTTGGTTTTTACTAATAAGTATTACCAACGATAAATTTGAGGCGAGATAATAATAATTGGTGCCAAAACTAAGAGTTTACATAGATCACAGCATTCAGCGTAAAGTTCTATACATGAATAAATTGAAAACGAAATGCATGTTTTGCTCTCTGATTGCAGATGCAATTCTTGTTGTAGATGCATTATTAAATTTATTACCAAAGATTATAAAGGTGGCCGCGGTGGCCTAGTGAGTAGAGATCCTGCTCACGGGCCTCGTGGTTGTGGGTTCGAATCCCATCCGTGTGGTCACTTTTTCGGAACGAAGAAGTGGCCATGAATGTTTAGTGTATGTCCCCCCACTCATTATTAAAAATGAAATGTCAAAAAAATATATATAATGCTTACGCCAATTCCCAAATCATCTTCACTTCCACAACCTAAATTCCCGTCAACTATCCTAACTTTTAAATAATAAAAAAAAAGAATATGAAACATGCTGGAATATTATAAATAAACAAACGATTAACTGTTAATAATTGTAACTATAAAAATGATTCTGTAATGTAATTAAAATATATTTCTACTCGATAATATTTCCATCCATAAATAAACAAGTGCCGTCCCTTGTGTGTTTATTTATGCGAGTTCCTCGCTCCGATAATATTTATTTTTATCCCCCCTCGTTAGTTTATCCAAGGGGTTGCGACGCACGAGACGTTGTTATCTCGACCTGCAAATGATTTCCACTGATACGAATCTGCTGCAAATATTTGTGTTTCATTTTTATTAAAGTGCGAGCGCACAAGCGTCGACATCTTGAAAATGAGACACGTAAAAAAAATAAATGAATCAAAATTCAATCGATAATGATATTATTGAATTGAATTAATTAGTATCAAAGTAAATAAACCGCAGTCGAATAATGATTGCGATCGTTACTACTGAATTTAGAATTCTACACTCTGTTCACATTTTATTCTCGCCGCAGTAGGCTTTGTTAGGGTGACAGTAAAAAAAGTTACTAACCATTTGGTTATGTCATTGCATTTTTTTGGTTATCCGTAGTGTTAGGGTTGGTAGTTAAAATGTTACTAACAATTTGGTTATGTCACACTGGACATCCATGAAACCGAACGGCCACGTCTTCGTTCCGAAAAAGTGACCGCACGGATGTGATTCGAACCCACGACCACGAGGCCCGTGAGCAGGGCCTCTACTCAATAGGCCACCGCGGCCCCTATTGATGAATTTAACTACAATAATCCGCATACCTATGTGTAATACACATTTCATTGAATTAATCTCCACATGGATCGTTTATACCGAATACATAGCCCCGCGTTCGCCCAATTGAATAAATTATACTCATCCACCCCTAATCACACATAATCGTCCGCGATTTATTTATTCTCTTTTGGTGTACATTTTATTACACGGAGTGAATAAAAACGCGCAATCTCCGCTAATGAAAATGAATTTCGCGTTACCCTCTCTCGTATAAGTTATATTGAGAGGACGTAATCACGCTTCGGTTCCATAAAAGTATTTTCCCGGCGACGCGCGACGCCGACGCTCGCCCAAATTGGATGGTAACTACGTGACGGAAATATTGATAACTCGCCGCCGCCGCCGCTCGTGGAAAATTCATGCACGCACATGCTGATAATGAGCGGAGAGCCGTTGGCCGACCTAAATTCAATTAAGCTTCAATCTTCCGTTATTAAATCAGGCAAAGTGCTTCTCGCGAAGTTTTAGTGGTCCAAGTGTATTTTAATTCAATGTACACAGTGGGCCAAAAAAGACGGTACAAATTATAATTATTCATATTTTCAATAATAATTAACACATTAAATATTGAATAAATTGGAATCAACCTTACTTGTTGCAGAAAGCATTAAATAAATTCAATAAAACGAAATATAGCCTGAATATATGACTCACGAGCAGGTTGAATATTCATATATTTCGTTTTATTGAATTCATTATTCGAAGAAAATAATTTTAAAATATTACATACAGGTAATAAGGGCCGAAATTTAAATCTCCGAGAAGGATTAGAGATCAACAAAGCGCTAAAGCGGGGAAAACACGTCGTAAATGAAAATGATGACATCTGGAGTTCTCCAATAATGACCGCCCTAATTACCTGAATGGACAATTTTAATATATAAGCGAAACTATTTTTCCCCTGTATTCATTCCTAGATAATGATGTAACAATCGAAACTAGTCGGAATAAAAAGTATAAAATTTGTGAAACCTACCAAGTGCCTAATTTCAACAACCAGTAATATTAAAAATGTTTCACCACGTGATAAACGAGAACCAAATTCAACAAAGAATTCATTAAATATTGCTACACTTTATAGATTGCAAAAATAATTACTTGCATTTTTAAAAAGTTTTTGTATCGATGATATTTCACATTAATGCAGGCTCTGCAAAAAATGGAGTTTATAATGAACCTTTCAGGAATTCTTACTGTACGTGGTTTTCCAATTATTTGTTTGCGATTATTGTTACCGTTTAAAATCACTAAATACTTGTAACCGACCAACCCTTTTGTGGGTATATGTTCACAATCTTTCGTGCAGATAAATTGCCACAATGAAACAAGTGTTAATGAACATTCTATCTTCTTTACTTGAGCAAACAATTTTTGTGACAACTAAAATGACAGATAGAAGTGACAGCTAATATCTGACAATCATTTGAGAACAAAAGCAAATCATGGCCCACTCATTTTGATACCTACAAATGCGACGCGGCTTTGCATTATAAACTCCCGTCTTTGCAGCGCCTTCATTAATGTGAAATATCTTCGATAAGAAGAAAAAAAAAACTTAGTAGCTTTTAAGTCTTACTTGTTCACACTCGACCTGGTGCATATAGCCAAATAATGTTATATATTTTTAGATAACGATTACTTTACTTCATAGAAATGTACATTTTAGTTATTTTGTATTTTTCAAGGGCGATGTCCCTTTAATAAATGTATTATTATTATTAAGAAAACTTTTCAAAAATCCAATTCATTATTGTTGTTATCTACAAAGTGTAAATATTTTGTTTTTCAAAGCGTTAATTATTGAAAATATACACGGCGTCAAAAAAAAGCGCCACTCGAAAAATCGCGAAAAAACTCGTCGTAACTTGGTTCAATTTGATCGAAAATCGATTAATCTTTCAGTTTGGGAAAGATTCAAATTTTATCTTTAAAAATGTGTGGTTGATTTTGACCCCAAATCCAACCTACTCCCCGTAACAACGCGATGGAAAAAAAAATGTTTTTAAGTAAAACATTGTCCAACTTTGACAAGCTGTACCGTGCGCAAAAAAATCATCCAATGACAGTAAATTTAATCAATTTCTTTTAAATGCCTTAAAAATTCGAGTGGTTTCGATGATTTGAAGTAAAGGTATGAATTTTTTAAATGAAAACAAGTTGTAAAAATTTAACATTTTTTGTCAATCCAAAACACTTTTTGTAGGGGTTTTCAGGGGGTCACGAAAGTCGAAAACTTCTTAGATCGCAAAATTCCATCGAGTTTCGTGCGAAATTCGCCTATTTATGGCCAAAAAGGCGCAAAATGTATTTTTTTTTCAAAACTGCATAACTTCGCGCCAAATCATCGCATTGACTTGAATTTTGGAGGAAATTGGAGGCAAATGATTGAACTTTATTGACCGATTAAGTCCACGATTTTTTTTGCACACGGTACAAGAAACTAATTTTGCACATTGAAACTTCAAAAACATTTTTTTCCTTTAGGGGGTGGCAGGGGGTGGAATCGTTTTGGCAACAAAACAATTCACATGACGTTGAAGAGAAAATTTGAAACTGTTCAGGCTGCAAAAGTTCATCGATTTTAGATAGATAGATATGTTTATTGGTGCAATTACATCGTTTACAGAGGTCACTACATCATAATCAAGTTACAGAAGTATAAATATAAAAATATGACATGTTAAAAACTTGTATAAATAAAATATAGATTGAACAATACAGTTAAAATCGGGAACAATACAGTATATTAAAATATTAAAAACATGTGTAAAATACATATATAAATATAAAGTATTAATATTATATTTTGGTGCAAAATTACTCAAGTTATGGCAAAAAAGTGAAAAATGTCATTTTTTTTTCAAAAATCCATAACTTTCCTCCAAATCATCGAAATGACTCGAACTTTTAAGGCATTTGAAGGAAATTGATTAGATTTTTCTGCCATTGTGGTAAAATTTCCCGCCGATTTTTTTCGCGCACGGTACAGCTTGTCAAAATTGGACAATTTTTTACATAAAAAACATTTTTTTGCCATCGCGTTGTTACGGGGAGTGGGTTGGACTTGGGGTCAAAATCAACTACACATTCTTAAAGATAAAACTTGAATCTTTCCCAAACTGAAAGATTCATCGATTTTCGATCAAATTGAACCAGGTTACGACGGTTTGAAAAATCGAAATTTTTTTTAACGCCGAGTGTATGAATATTTTTTTTGGCCCACAGTGTAATTGTACAGTTGTGTGAATATCTTTGACACCCTAAATAATGATAATGTAAAAGAGAAGTCTTCACTTTAAACACCGAGAAGGGACTTGAAATTTGAAATATTTAGTAAACTCGAATCGCGAATTAGAACGGAGAGGGAGTTTAAATAACGCTAAAATCTCATCATCCCCTCGACGACGAGTGTCCATAAGCCCGTCGACAAACATCTAAAATTGAGCGAACGTCCACCCCCTCCCCCTCCTCTCTCTCATCCTTACAAACATCCTTTTATTTACCCCCCGGATGATGGAAAACGATTCCTTCCGCGATTCGATCCGTCAGACCGAGGACAGATTTTTAACGGATCAGAGATGGCCTTTTCTGGCTCGACTAAAGACTCATCTCGCACTCCGCTATAATCGGTCTGGAGAAGACCCACCCCCCTAATAAATCTCGAAAGCAATAACCAATTCATCACGCCCGGAATCCACGATGATACACGTTTTAGTTTTAACGAGCTGGTGTAATTATTAGCACTTTATATTTTCAATTATGCACGAAATAATTTGTCAATCTTTACAAAATATTAAGGTACGTTTACAAACTTTTTTGATCATCGACACCTATATAATTTTTCGAAATCTCCCACAAGAGTATTTTTTTGTGAACTCGCCCCTCGAAAATCAGCCATATTTTTGTCTTTTGGCTATAACTACTGAACAAATCTTGATAGCCTATCCACTGGTGTAAAAAAATTGTGTATTGACCACTTTGGGACTGTAAAAAGAATGATTGATATTTATGGCTTGTATTTCCTGTAATAATGATATTCGTTAAAAAAAATTATACATAAAGACATAAATGACGATGACCTAAAATAGTTTAATAATTTTTTCCAAACGCGGAATCCAAATAAATATTCATACATTTCCTCTAAATAAAACCTTTCCACTGAAAAAGGTTTCATGTTCACTAGTGGAAAATGTGAAAATTGAGGTTTATAACTCCTTGCATTTTTTTCAATTTTTTACATTTGTTTTTCCTTCGACCCCCCAATCGACCCCCTGACTTAGATCGACCCCTACTTTTGTTAAATAGACTCCTGGGGGTCTATATAGACCACTTTGGCGACCTCTGGTTTACAGGCTCATGCAATTGGCTTGTACAAGCTGAGTAGATCGTTGTGTGTAAACGAATGCCTGGGGTTTGCGCAAGTCTAAAAGTTTGGCTTGAATAAAATCTGTAGTGCTAAAAAAATTGCATGAGGCTAATGGATTTTCCATCTTTCTTCTTCAATTTTACATTTTTTTAAATAATAACACAAACCGCAGCCAGAGAGAGAAAGAGAGAGAAAAGTATTTTTCGTTAATATTTTTTGTGTGGTAAATATTTACCACATATATTGTGGAATTTCACCAAGTAACAGCCTCATCAATCCAATATTTTTTATATCAAAAACACTTTCTCCACTCCACGCTCCAGACTTCACGTTCCACACACCATACTCCAGTCTCACGCTCCACACTCCACACTTCATACTCCACACTCCACACTCAACACTCCACACTCAACACTCCACGTTCCACACTCCACGTTCCACACTCAACGTTCCACGTTCCACACTCTACACTCCACACTCCACTCTATATTCTACACTCCACACTCCACACTCTACACTCCACGCTCCAAATTTATCTTACAGCCAACTCTGAATAAAAATTTAGTTATTTATACTGCATAAAAAATTGAATAGATTTTCAACACTCGAGTATCTCATCAACTTATAATTATTATTCCGTGATTAAACTTAAGCGAAGATTAGGTACTTAATTTGTGATCATTGTAATCCGTCGGTGTTATACGGTATGACTTGCCCGCAGTCAGATAATAATAATTCCTGGAATTTAGCAGCAATTACAAATGTATTAATATGCATATGCTTCTAACTGGCGTAACTCGGAGTTAACTAAAATTTAACTGTAGCTGTACGCAGCGAACAGAAATTATTGCGTTCTGCATTTAATTGCTTAATAATCCTTGCAGGCAACATATTCCGGGGTTCTGGTGTATCTGCAGAGATAATTTTAACGGCGAATATGTCTTTGAAATTTATTATCCGATTCCACTATTTGTAATCGTTTTAGTAATAATTAGGACCTCATAAGTTATAATTACTGTTATTGTTACATCGCGGCTAAAATGTTTCCTGTATCCGATTAGTTTGCATGCCAGAATTACAAGAAATATTATTCCCCCATCAGAACACCTACAGACCGGTTTCGACCTTTCAGGTCTCATCAGTGTAGTTAGTTGCTGATGGGGAAACGGAGATTACTATTGGAATATAAGTATTACAAACACCGTTAAAGGTAGAAACCCCAAAGTGGCGGAATCTATTGCCTAAATGCTGTACTGATCTTGTCGGTGTTAAAGCCACCCGGATTTGGTTCAGTACAGCATTCAGGCAATAGATTCCGCCACTTTGGCGTTTCTATCTAAAATTACAAGCTTTTGATTTGTCTTCGTTTAGCTGCTTAGAAAATCGATTCTTTTGAAAATTTTGAAACCGACTAGTCGAAATGCAATTTCTCTTGTTCTTCTAATAAAGATGTAGTTAGTTAGTTTTTAAATATATATTAATTTAAACTAGCCGAAATGCAATCGATTTCTCTTGTTCTTCTAAAGGTCTAGTTATTTAGATTTGAAATATTTTCAAAAATAATCTTGATTAATCCACAAAATTATCGATTGAAACGCAAAAACATTCACACATATATTGTATATCGAGTACCAAATAGTGCTCGCCCGGCGCCGCCACCATTCACGCGCGTGACTTGCATTAATTATTTCTGCGAAAATAATCAGTCGTCAGACGTCTCCGCTCGCACCTAATTCACTCTTTTCTTTATCGTCTATCCCCTAAAGGAGCCCTTTGCACTCTCTCCACGTCCTTCAGGTAAGGGCTCTACACTTTTTCAGCCCTCGGGGAATGTCAATTATGTATTCGTTTTATGTAACTCCAAGACGTACAATGCTTGCGTGCAAAGCACAGACGTGCAATAAAATATCGCCTGTTAAAGAATTGTACTCTTTTTACATAAAAACGGGATTCGATTAAATAAAATATTATTAAAGAAGAATTATTTATATACAATATTTTGTGTTAGAATCAACTATACTGTATTTTATCTTGTTTTATATTTTACGTAAGTGCGTCTAATGTACTACTAGAAATCGTAAAAAAGATTACATTTTCATGAAAAATTAATAGTTATTTAAGGTACAAGTGGAAATAGTGATTCTTTATTGCACGAACTGGCTTTTCAAAACGCGAGCAAGGAACGAGCGAGTGTTTTTAAAGCCAGGAGTTGGTACCTTACTCAATAGTTTCTGCCGAAGAGTATTTACCGAGATATTTGCAAAAAAACTTTAGTATTATTTTGAGTTAAAAACAAAGGTTTGCCATGAAATCGTAATGGCGGATATTTAATTTTGTTATAAAAAGTGACGTTTACTGTCGCATTACGATTTACAATCGGCCGTGTATTTTACATAAGAAAAAGTATTTATGATTAAAAAAACTGTACGTGCATTTCCTGGGGAGGCAATTTCCAGCAAAAGTACAATTTAAAATGTGTTACATTGGCTCGCTTAATTATTTTATAATATCGGTCTACTTACATTATTTGTAGTATTCATTGAATACTACTTAGCTGGGTATTGCGGAAATCCAACACTAAACAAATACACTTCTTAAATAGTACCCGAGTAAATCCATTTACTTATAAATACTTTTTTTTGTGTAGAAATCACGACCGGTTGTAAATCGCAATGTGACAGCAACTGTCACTTTTTTCAAACAACAACCAAATGAAATATCGGCCATTATGATTTCATGGCAAACCTTTGTTTTTACTTCGAAATAGTTGTAAAGTTTTTTTGCAAATATCTGGGTAAATACTCTTCGGCAGAAACTATTGAGTGCGGTGCCAAATGATTCAGCTTAAAATGCTTTAAAAATAATGTAAGAAGACCGATGCTGTCAAATAATTAGGGGAGCCAATAATAACATTTAAAATTTTGCATGTAAATCCCTATGGCCCGCTTCGCAATTAAACAACAAATTATCAGAAGTGCAAAATGAACATTATGCAAGCTCTCAAATTTCACGTTTCGATGGAGGACATTTTTGTAATATTTCCTCGTCCCGTCTGTACATCTGGAGTTTTAGCTCAGCCATATTTATTCCCCTGAAACTTTGCATTGAATGAAATTTATCGTCCCGTACATGGAAAGTTGGGTTTTTTCTCCGTATTAATTTCAAAAGCGTTTCAACTTTCTATATTTATTGCACGACGGGATTTCCTTATATCTTACATTTATTTCTGGTGAAGTTTTTTTGATTGACGATATGTCATACACGAAGACTGAGAATAATAATAAATCTAATTAATTTTTTATAGATAAATCATTTTATGTCGGTTCATTGCATTTAATATGCACCCGAAGACTGGGAATAATAATACATGAAATTTTGAATGTAATTAATTTATTAATATTATAATAGTAATAATAATGGGCTTTATTATCCAACAGACATCAAGATGTCCAATAACAGGATAACATGACAAAATACAGCTAAAAACAAATTTTACATTAATGTAAGTATGATTATTAAATTTAATAATATTAAAGATAAATAATTTTTATAGGCAGAAAAACCTTTGGTCGATAGCCATTTAACAGTCTAACAATAGCATTAATTTAGTTACACACTATTGTCAAAATTAAACTGTTAATAAAGATATTATATATACAGGACTTTTATTTTAACACCGAACGCCCTAATGTTCAATCGTAAAATAATCACATCAACACATGGCATTTAATTGAAATTGTATGCAACCAAGTACACAAAGGTGAGTGACACAGCTTAACGCATTACGAATAAAGTTAGTTTAATTAATTTAAATACGGTTTCACAGAATTCCGTTCGTCTGCCATTTGCCTTCATTGGATAATTGTTGATGATTTGAAAACTTGTAAGCATTGTATTTAAATTCTTTTAATGTCTTGTAAACGGAAGCTGAACTTATTTGAAACTGTGCTGCGATAACTCTTAACGATGATACGGGGTTCTGCTCTACGCAACATAAAATGTTGAGTTTGATCTCTTCCGTTAAAATGTGATTTCCTTTAGCCCTTTTAATGTGAAAATTACTCACGCAGCCAGTATTGTCAAAATGATGGAAAATATTACAAATTGTCGAGATGGATGGAACTTGTCTGCTCGGATACTCAACCGAAAACAAATCGTCGAATGCTGTTCCCACTCTTAATAATAATAATAGATTTATTACCGGAAAATCTCCTTTTACAAAATTACTTAAAACAAATATATAAAACACTCGTACCAATTAATTATTTGTATTATTTCTTCGGTGGTGTAATACATTTTTATTAACACAATTTTGACAATTAAATAAAACTGAGTGTAAGTATGGTTGCCTACCTATTGATGCGTGATTATTTTACGATTGAATATAAGCATTAACAATCATATGTTCTGAGTTAAAAAAAGATCCTGTATAATTTCGAGTAGCTGCATCGTGTTGTTTCATTGCATTTGCTTTTGTAGTCTCGTCGGTGTAAAATGAAGCTTTGTGTGTGTGTGTGTGAAAAAGGTTTCACATTCATCTCTATTTATCAGCCGGTTGCATAGAGGATATAGAGTACATAATAGATGTTGACACTGAAACAGCATTGATGTAGCGCTTTCGGATTTGCGTATCTCGCGCAAAAATTGGATTAGTTATTACGCCCGGCGGAATAGTCGCGCTAATGTACTCTTTTCATGGGATGATGGCAACAAAAAAATATGCATATCTAAACAGTAATGAAAGTTCAAAGACGATAATAACATTTTTTGGTTTTACGAAAAAGTTTTCTCCGACAAAACTACATTTATCGTTGATATACAGGGTGTATTTGAAATAACGAATTCATTTAAGGTCACATACATAAAATATTTGTGAACCCATTTCCGTCAAAATTTATTCGAAAAAAAAAATTTGAATTTTCCTGATTTTTCGAGGGTTTTTAAACATTTTGAGAACCGATGCTTTTCTTATTTAATTAGATCTGCATGGAATGTGTGTTTGTTTATTTAAAACGCGAGATACAATTTCTTGCCTCCGAAATTTGAAGTGTTATCACAACGTTTTTTTTTTTTTTTGTAAAAGATAAACAGTCCTCAAGTTCATTGACGCTTAAAGAGCATTCAGATATTTCCTACGCGCTTGTTGTAATTCGATATCTAAAACCGATGCCGTTTAAAAATTAGGTCACATTAACACTGCGTATTTTCACTCATTAACTTTAATAATTAATTGCGGGCTTATTGTTACAGTTATAAACAAAATAATTGCGAATATTGTTTAGAAATAATATAATCTCTTTGTGGTTACGAGCCTGTTCGTTATTTCAAATACACCCTGTATATCTGTCGGTGGATTGGTTTTATTACAACACTCGGGCAATAGATTCAGCCACGTTTAACGTTTTATAATTTATCAAATAGTTTTTTTTTTTTTTGGTAAAATAAGTTTGCGGAGCAATTTTGCAATTCTCGGTTAGTTCCAGATAATCATCCTCGCCCTGCGGCGAAAGCTGAGGACATAAAAATTTTACGCCTCGTGGCATTAGACCGAAATAAGGTATTATTCTTGTCACGACCCTCCCCTTCCGTTATTCCGCCTCCTTTCATCAATGCCGGACCGACAACCGTAAATATCGTTCGAGGCACCGGAAATTCGCCATTTTTCGCGCACATTGAACACAAATTCCTTTCAAATTTAAAATCAAATCAATTCCTCATTCAATTTGAAAAAGTTATTTATTATAACTATAAATAACAGTGAATACAAATAAACACCAAACAGAAAATCAATAAATTTGAGACAACCTCGCTCAAGTTGGAGATGTAATAAAGACTAAACATATTTTCTATTTAAATTGTGTGAATTAGGTTGCATAAATTGTGTGAACTAGGTCGCATAAGATGTGTAAATTGGGTTGCATAAATAAAGGTGGCAACAAAGAAATTGTCACGGGTGTGAAGCCGAGATACGAATATCGGCAACACGAAAGTATGTGGGCCACCCCAGGACAGTGGGACGAGGGGGAATTTCAAATTTGCCGCTTTTGTAAAGATGGTTCCCTCGATGTTGCCAGATTTATCAAAGATCTTATTATGGGAATTACCGTTTTTAATAATCTTAAAATTTCACTACAAAGTAATAATTTTAACAATTAAAATTATATTTTAAACATAATTAGACTCATTATCGCTTATATTTGTCATAATAACTCATGAAAGTAGAATATTACTGTTTATTAAATATAATCATGTGCATTGTATATTTTATAGTTCGATGTATATGCGGCAACGCTTAATGAGTCTCACCATTTTTATTAACTAACCTGAATAGTGCTGTGAGTGCTAGTAATTCTTGTTTGAAGGTAAGTTATTATATATTCTGTCTTATAAACTTGTCAATTGTATTTATTAGTAATGGAAACATCAAATGGCCGTATTAAATATTCTTGTAAATATCCAGAATGCCAAAATTCTTTCTTTTCCGATATAACTAATGTCGACTACAAAAATAAACATTTCTATAAATTTCCCAAAAATGAAGAATATCTTAAAACATGGAAAACCATTTGTGATATTGAACAGTCTTCATTGTTTAAATTTTCATACATGTGAAGATCATTTTATTTATAAACATTTCCGCAAAAAATTGAATTGCATTGCTGTTCCGACACCAAGAAGTAAGACAATATAACTACACTAATTTATTTTTTAACTATTTTAATGTCATGAATCCTGGATACGAGCAAACAACTGACCTGTTACGACGCCTGAAAGAAATATCCTAAGAAGAACGAAAAGACCTGATGGAACGTTGCACCTGGACAAGACCCTAATACCCGATTGTTGTGATATTTTTATATTTAATAATTTTGTTAATAATAATGTATATAATTATTCTGTTAAATATAGGCCTATTTTTATTTTTATTTTGTGAAATCCAATCTTTTTTCTTTTACCAAAACCAGTAACTTCTTCATTTATGTACCATCTAAAAGTATAATCAATTATGTGCTCAAAAAACATAATAGATTATATTTTTAGTGTTATTAAATTGAAATATATCGTGTAGACGAGTATAACATTTTTAAATTTTGGCGGAAATCGTAGTAGTTTGCCACCCCGACACCAGACGGCGCCAAAAATCGTGTTTCCGAAATTTAACATGCAGGTTTCATTTCTAAAGGTATGTGTTCTGTGGAAATTGTGAAGATTAGATTGTATTATTATTATTATTTATTTATTTAACGAATGTCATCATTTTACAATTAAGTTTTGTATATTACTTCACGTTATCTGCGTTTAGTTCTGAACTTCCGGCAGCTTTTGAAATTCTTAATACGTGACTTTTAAACTTGAATTTGTATTTATTTATATTATCGTATTAATGATAACGTAATTTTGAAAGCCTTCATTCACTCTCAATGTCAACTAAATGACTTGAAATTTGAAATATTTCGTTATTTTAAATATGCGGCGTTTTAAATTTAGCGAGGAAATCGTTTAGTCTGGTGGGGAATTCGGTGGTGAATTTCTGAAGACTGTCACGTATTACGTTTCAGGATGTAATTTCCGATGTTGTGGAAACGTAATCTCTTTGCATCAGACGCATGAGTTACGTTAAATATTTGATATTGGATCGAAACCGGCTTTTGTTTCCTTCGCTTATAAGAAACTGCTTACATAATGAACTTAACATTTTTAAAGAAAACATTACACTATTTTTAAACAGTTTGAGCTCGAATATTAAAACTTAATTAATTAATGCCAGAGATGTTATTACTTATCTAAATGGACGTTTTAATAATAAAGTAATAGCGACTAATACACCTGTACAGTGGCCAGCCAGATCTGCAGACTTGACGCCTCTTGACTTTTATTTGTGGGGCACTTTAAAAAACGAAGTTTATGGAAGTAACTTCAATTATAACACGCGAAGCAGTGACAGAGGCAATAAACGGCATTAATCGCAACACATTGCGAAAAGTAACTGGCAGTGTGGTAAAACGCTGTCAATTGTGTTTGGCCAATAACGGTCAACATTTTGAGCATTTTTTATAATCTATTGTTATTTTACTACTTGGTTGTATTACCTCTTTTTGTTTTGTTACATTTGCTTTAAAAATAATTTAAAAAATTAAAATTAAAACTTAAACAATTAATATTTCCATTATTTTTTATTTTGACATAGGTTGTTGTACATCGTTGAAAAGAGAAAAAAAAAGTCTATTTATGCGTGTAAAAATCAAATACGGCGGCCATTTGAAATAAGAAAGTTGGTATTAATATCTCGGAAACCGCCATCTTGAATTTTATTTTGACTTGATTTCTATGTTTGCCTAATTAAACCAAGTAACTTTTATTTAAAACTTTTTTTCGCATCTTTAATAATTATTGAGATATTTGATTTTTTTGAAAATCGCGATTTTCAGTTTTTTTTAAATATTTTCTAAACTGCTCGGAATTTTAAAAATTTCTCAACATAATCTGAATCAGCATAGAAAACTGCACAACATTGCCCATTTAACCAGATCTCTAGCTTTAAGAATAAGAAAGATACCCATGCAATCCTACTCTATTTAGGACACCTTGTATAGTCGAAAGTTTCTAGTGTACTATTACAACAATATCGTATCAATATCAATAAATTATTTTTATTAAACTGTTAAAAAAATCTCTTGTTTCAGGATATCGACTTCAACGAATTCTGCACGTTCATCGATACATTTCTGGAAGTCCGCACTCCGGAGGAACTATGCAGGCATCTGTTCCTCTCCTTCGTCAAGCAGGGCCCCGTCAACATGGACGGGAAGGCCTTCAAGGAAATGGCGGTGCTCAGCTCGACGACGGCCTGCGCCGCCATCACGTCGCACAACAAAGGCCGAACAGGTAGACCCATCAAAGACGAAAATAATCACTGCCCTAATTACGTCCCTCGTTATTTAATTAAAAAATAATCAAAAAAACGGAGTCACAAAGGTCCCGCTAATTGAGAGCGTTATTAAAATCCCTCCTCGGCAATTTCCAAAGAGAATTGGCAGTAAAACGTTTTACTGGTTCATTCGCAGTGTTTCGCAGCGCAAACTACAAGTATTAAGATGGATGAATATTCATTACGTTCGAGTAGCCGCCTACTTGTTTATGAACTTTACGGCAGGTTTTTTTTCCACTAAGGAATTGCATTACACGAGGGCACTATAAACGAGGTGTTTAGTTAAAAGTTTTATAGAGCTGTCAACTATTTTACGCGGGAAATTTAAACAGCAATTTAAACAACATTCATTTTTAACAGCATTATGAATGTATAATTTTGTTTTCCTACTTTGGTTTAACAACCGACCTTTTGTTATGTCGAAAATAGTTTAATAATGAGACTTTTTATTTTACATGTTCAGTTAAAAGTTTTATAGAGCTGTCAGCTATTTTACGCGGGAAATTTCAACAGCAATTTTAATCGTCTGGTACTTTTTAACAGCATTATGAATGTATTTTTTTCTTTTTTCTACTTTAGTTTAACAATCGACCTTTTGTTATATCAAAAATAGTTTAATAATGAGATTTTTTATTTTACAGTTTTGCTCATTATTAAACTATTTGCGGTAACATTTTAGTTGTTGTGATTGGCAGTACTTAAACGTGACATGTGTCGACATCAAAATATAAAATTGCCGTTAATTCATAGGATAATTGGAACCGTCCAATGCGTTACACACTGAATATGTTCGAATGCATATTGGGGAGTTCGCCACCAGTACCAACCACTAAGGTTAAAGAAAACGGAGGCGTCATGTTGTTCACTTTTTATCCGCGTGGAAAATGTAGGAACTCGGTGACAATGCCCGGACGCATGAATTCACTTGGCTCTCGGTGACGACGTTTAGGCAACACAACATACACAGAGGAAAGTCTGTAATTTATTATATGTATTATCACTTTGGTTGCAAAACGAATATCACGGAAGAAACAGCGAGAGTATAATGTATGTTTAATTCGCGGTGAGAAAGAGCCGCTTGAGTCGGTGTGGATTTTTAATTAGCGTCGATCGATGCCCGACACGAGGAACGAGAAACGAATGTAAACATAACCTTAAATTTCGATTATCATTTAGGTGTTGGATTATTTTATAAGCTTAAATTGGTCACAACTTACGTGAAAATAGTTTGTTTATCGCACCCTTGGCAACCTCCCTTATTTTTGTAGGTGTGTAAGTAATATTCTTGATTTAATATGTTTAAAAATTAATTATTTAAATCGCCGTAGAAATACGTATGTTAAATATTAAATTCGTTAGAAAGGATCAAATGTTTTTAGTGCTGCCAAATGTTAAAAGATAAAACTCACCAGGTTTAAGTATATATTTTAGTAAAATATAATATTTTATATTTAGTAAATATAAAATTTAGAAATAAATCCTTAACTAAAACCAAAGTAGAAAAAATAGTATATAGTACTTGTTTAATAAGAGGCATTGTGGAGCACTCGTTACGCTCGTGCTACAATATACCCTCTTATTAAACTTGCATAATAATGTACTATTTTGTTTTAATTAACTAATCTTCGTTTTCGGGGCAGAATTGTTATATAACCATAACTGAAGAAGTGGAAATCTTGCTTTGTGTTAATTAACGAATCATCGTTTTTAAGGTAGAATTGTTATAACTGAAGTAATGAAAATCTTGAATAGATGAATTTCATTATAATTAGAGATTAAAACGAGTTGGTGTTGTATTATGATTGTAGCTGGTTTATCGTTAGGGGAATTTTATTAGTATTCATAACTCTATATATCCTTGCAACAATAATAACGATTCGAGAGTATCGATACGAATGCAAATCGCTAGTTCCGCGCGGTAATTAAGTTCGCGCCCGAGTTTAATTAGTTGATGCATGTTGCTGTTGCAACTTGCGCAACTCTCGATGGCTTCGCGTTGTTGCGGCCGCGTGTATACGATCTTTTTGCTAGTCATGTTCACTTGATTGTTAACAATAAAACAAAGCAAATATTCTTACTTCAGCGACTCTCTGGATACTCGCTTAAAAAAAATGGTGATGTGGCCATCATGTTACTTTCTCCGATGGTATCATCATTTATATTTACGATTTCATGGTTTATTTTCAATTGAAATCATATTTTAAATGTACATCGAGGGGATGAAACTGACGTTTAAAACGTCAAAATTATGAAAGATGGAAAAATTACTCAGTTTACTCAAAAACTAAAGGGATTTCGAAAAAAACTTATTCTTTATAAGTTGTTCATTTTAGCATTCTCTACAATTATTATTAACATACATTTGCTGTAACTATTATCGTTTTATAATTATAAACCAAAAATTAAAAAAAGTAATAATAAATTATTTTCTCGAATAAAAATGATTTCATGAAACATTTTTTCAAGCAAAAGATGTTCATTTCTTTGCTGTCTGGAAAGTTTGTTTAAATGTTTTTGTGATATTTTTCATATTTAAGAAAATATTGGCAAAAAACAAAAAACAGTTAAGGTAAACACCCACTTCCGGTGTACGAAATTTTACCAAGAGCTTTTCAGTTCTTCAGATTATCAAATAAGACGGATGTTCAAAGTTTCATATCAATTGCTTTATTAGTTTTTGAGATACAGCGCGCACAGACAGACACACACACACACACACACACACAACAGACACACACACACACGCGCACACTGCACAATTTTTTTTTTCCAGAAATTGTTTAAATGTCCTCTAGGGATCCAAAAACGGATATTTTCGTAAACATTTTTTTTTTTAATCACTATCACAATACTTTCTCGTACTTCGTAACGGAGAAAGTAAAAAACGTTTACTGATGCTGGAATTATTATTACTAACAATATTCTTATGAAACAAAACAAATATTTCTACTTACATGACTCACTGGATGCTGGAGTAGCTGAAAGACATTTATTTTCACCAAAAATGAAACAAGCCGCAACAAATTAGCGTAACGCTATTACACTGCCCCAATCGGACCAGATTTATAATTTTCCATAATTACTCGCGTGTTTTAGCGGGCGCCCGCTGTGTGAAATATTACACGATAAACGCATTATGCGACATGCGACATCGCAGGACACCGAAACAGTGTCACATTCGTTCAATTAACACGACGCTCGTCCCGACGACGCGACGCGACGACGGGAATTACAGTCAGGATAGGATATTTTCACGTCGTTTTCCCCGAAATATAAGCTATAGTAACTATCAACTATTTTAAGTGGGAAATTTGAACGGCAAACACTCATTTTTGATCGCCTGATACTTAACCCTACGTTTGCAGCGCGGTCTACAGTAGTAGAACACTCTTAAAAAAAAAACGATATAAACTCGAACATTCGCGATATTTGCACATGCAATATTAATAAAATATAAATATACCGGGTGACCCAGGGATCTGTAAAAGCCCCATAACTTATTTACTATTTGAGATATCGACTTCTAGTTTTCTTAAACTGGTACCCACACTTATTCTACTTATTTAAAAAATATATATGTTTTTGTACAGGGTGTCTCAAATTCGAGGATCACCATGGGGATCTCGCTTATTACAAGAGATAGAGGGTACGTTTAAATTTGGCACTTTTGCAGAATTTTATGCTGATTAATAATCCACTGGAAAAAAATCACTTAAATTCTTTTGTTTTCGAGTTAAGTCAAAAAAACAGAAAAAACTGAATTTCGTTTTTTCTTTATATCTTCGTTATTTGAGGAGATATTTAAAAATGGTAAAGACATTCTTATAGCACTTTTTTTATCTAATATATGGCATAAGATTTTTAGTTGTAACATGTTTCGTTTCGTTTAAACCATCATTAACTTTCTTATTTCTTATGGACGCCACATTTATTTTTTGTCACATCTGAATCCTTAATTTTTTGTGATGACAACAATATAACACAACATACATTTAATTTCATAAATGAACATATAATCTTCTAAATCACTTTTATTGGCAATCTCTGTAGCGCTTACTAAAAATCATCGGTGCCATGGCATTAAAAACAATGAAACATCTGAATAGCTCTTTGTTTGTCAAACATTATTATTTTTTATGAATAAAAATGTCGTTCGATAATTTCGAAAAATATTTACAAATGTATCCAGAAAGAAGGTAACCTCATCGAACATTTTTTCTACGGATGGACAGACATTTAGGAGAGTTTAGATCATTGATTCAACATCACAAAGCATACGGTAGTAAAATTACCCAAGAAGATAGCAATTATATTTTGGAAATTGTAATACTAAATGTATCTTAATTCTTTAATTTTAGAGCAAGTTTAAAAAAAATGTTTTTTGGGATTTTTTGCAAATGGAAACATTTTAGAGCAATTATGGGGGCGGGAATGGATTCCTTGGAGAATTTTACATCGACTATAGGTACTCTCAAATTTCTCCAGCGTACGATGTGTTTCTGGTAATGTTTTGGAGAAAATTTGTCATCGAAAACAGAAAACGCGAAAAAAAACGAAAATTGACCGTAAAAACGCTGGGAGTAATATTTTTGGCTGAAAATTTGGGATAATACTTGTAATTAAACCTACAATATGTTGTGTTATATTTTTGTCATCACAAGAAATTGAGCATTCAAATGTGACAAAAAATAAATATGGTGTCCATAAGAAATAAGAACGTTGATGATGGTTGAAAAGAAATGAAACATGTTACAAAGAAAATTCTTACTCCATCTATTAGATAGTCAAAAAGTGCTATAAGAAGGTCTTTACCGTTTTTAAATATCGCCTCAAATAACGAAGATATAAAGAAAAAACGAAAATCAGTTTTTTTCACTTTTTTGGACTTTACTCGAAAACAAAAGAATTTAAGTTTTTTTTTTTCAGTGGATTATTAATCAGCTTAAAATTCTGCAAAAGTGCCAAATTTAAACATACCGTCTATCTCTTCTAATAAGCGAGATCCTCATGGTGAGCCTCGAATTTGAAACACCCTGTATACATAACAGAACAAAGTTATGTTTTTTTAAATGGAACACCCTATATTTTATACTTTATTTTCAACCCTTTTGAGAAAGCTGATAAAAATAGTATAAGATACGATGGGTCTATTGTGGACGGTTGGTTAGTTATGGGCAAATTTGTGGCAAAAACAAGGACACATTGAAATAGTTGCAGAAGCGCTCCTAGCAATGCTAGCGTCGTTTTTTATACACTAAAGAATTTTCCACATCATGAAGAATAATACAAATCGGCTTTGGTTCTTTTTTGTTCATACTGCTATACAGGGTGTCAACATACGCAATTTTTTTTTCAAATGGAACACCCTATATATCTCGCCACCAATGCATGGAATTTTTAATAAGCTTTCCAATGATGTACAATTTGTATAATGAAATATTAAGGATTCTTAAGATTTATCCATAAAAACATTTTTCTTTTGTCACCTTCTGCTCATTTTTCGATTTTCAGCCAAAACTATGCATTTTCTGAAAAAATAATAAGAGACCAAAGTTGTAGAGCGGAAAATTTTCGATCGATATGGGTCTTTCGACTTTTCCAATAATGCGTGCATTGCCCGCCTGAGTGCGCAAAATCGTGACCGTATATGCATTTTAGCGTTTTTCTCAATTTTTTTGTGAATTAATTGCACTATACTTTATTTTCCACGTCCTCTAGCAGAAAAACGGGTAATTATAGAATTATTCAAATGACCTACATCAATTGAAAATATTCCGCTCTACAACCCTTTGCCCAAAATGCTTAGTTTTCGTTAAAAATGCAAAAAAACCATTGAAAAATTTTTAAATTTGCATTTTTAGGGAAAACTATGCATTTTTGACAAAAACTGCTTCTATTAAGAGTTGTAGAGTGGAACATTTTTAATCGATATGGGCCATTTTATTTTCCCTATAGTTTCCCGTTATTCCGCTAGAGGGTGCGGAAAATAAAGTATAGTGCAATTTATTAATAAAAAATTTGAAAATAAAACGCTAAAATGCATATAAGGTCACGATTTTGCGCGCTCTGGCGGGCAATGCAAGCATTATCTTAAAAGTTGAAAAACCTGTATCGATCGAAAATTTATCGCTCTACAACTTTGGTTTCTCATAATTTTTCCTCAAATTGCATACTTTTGGCTGAAAATCCAAAAATCAGCAGAAGGTGGCAAAAGAAATATGTTTTTATTAATAAATCTCAAGAATCCTTAATATTTTGTTACACAAATTGTATATCATTGGAAAGCTTATTAAAAATGCCATAGATTTATGGCAACTTATATAGGGTGTTCCATTTGAAAAAAAATAGTTATCCATTGTTTTGCGTATGTTGACACCCTGTATAGCGCTATGAATAAAAAAGAACCAAAGCCGATGTGTATTATTCTTTATGATGTGGGAAATTTTCTAGTGTATAAATAATGATGCAATCTTTGCTAGGAACGCTTCTGCAATGTTTTCAATGTGTCCTTGTTTTTGCCACAAATTTGCCCATAACTAACCAACCGTCCATAATAGACCCATAGTATCTTATACTATTTTTATCAGCTTCTCAAGATGGTTGAAAATAAAGTAAAAAATATAGGGTGTTCCATTAAAAAAAAACATAACTTTGTTCTGTTATGTATATTGGGACACCCTGTACAAAAACACACATATTTTTAAAATATGTAGAATACGTGTGGGTACCAGTTCAAGAAAACTAGAAGTCGATATCTAAAATAGCAAATAAGTTATGGGGTTTTTACAGATCCCTGGGTCACCCGGTATAAATATCACACACTATTTGAAATATAAATCAAATTTGGCTATAATAGATCCGTTTGAAAATCGTCTACGATTGTAGACCACGCCACCAAACTCGTCACGAATTTACGTGCGTCTAACGGAGGGTTAAATGGGACTTTTCGCTAAATGTTTCGTTTGATAGAGCCGTCACCTATTTTACGCGGGAAATTTAAACGACAAACACTCATTTTTGATCGTCTAGTACAGGGGTCTCCAAACTTTTTCTATCGCGGGCCATATATATAATTCTTCATAAACCTAGTGGGCCAAGGTATAATCAATTTTATAACTAATTTCAAAACCTATAACAAAAAATCGTTGTAGAATTTTAAAATGTGACATTTACGAAAAATGTAACTGCTTGTCGAGGGCCGGATTCGTTGAGGTCGCGGGCCGCATTTGGCCCGCGGGCCGTAGTTTGGAGACCCCTGATCTAGTACTTAAACGGGATGTTTAGTTAAATGTTTTATAGAGCTGTCAATTATTTTACGGGGGAAATTTGAACCGAAAACACTCATTTTTGATCGCCTGGCACTTTCAACAGCATTATCTATAGTTTAAATTAACGAATCATCGTTTTTGACAAATCAAGTTTCAATCCCATAAATTCGACAGAATCGAGTTTTAAATTATTTTTCAATCAAATTCGACTACTGTTTGTGTAATCCGAAAAAATCAAAATGAAAATTTCAGGTTCGACGCCGAACGTGAACTCCTGCTGCGAGCCGGTCGATAAGAACATTTGTGTGAGCAGTGACAAAGTGACGACGTACGGGGAGATGATCGCCGAGAAGTTTCACGGCATCAGTGAAAAATTGTTGGGACACCACCGCTCGGACAGTGACACGTCAACGAGGGCGAAAACAGGTGAGTCCGCCCGTCCGCCTCACTTCCGTCAAGAACGTTTTCAACCCTCTCAATCATCTGACTTTCTCATCCAAGCAATCCGACCCCAAATACAGCACGATAATAAATTATACACTTCCATTATTATTTCAACTATAAAGTGAAGCCTTTATTATTGAGTTTTATTCTTTTGTCTTGTCTTTTGGAAACGAATCGGTTCTTGAATTGCGATCGCTTCATTCCCGCACAGAAATCACGACGATACGATCGATTGTAAATTTTATATTATAATTACAAACTCATTTAAATAAATTAAAAAAAAATCGTACAGGTACAATTTGTAGTGGAACAAAACGGAACATAGGATTTTCAATGTTAATTCCTTTATACTGGAATATTATCTTTAGAAGAAACATGTAAATAAATGTTTTGTAGAGTAAAAATTCCTGCATGCAGTCATGCTATTATTTATTTTTTAGCGTTCATAAAAACCCTAAAAAATTATAAAATAAAAATGATCATTTTCACGAAAGTAATGGTTGCCATGAAATTAAACAAAAATGGTGCGCTGTTGATTTGTTGGCTTCTGTCAAATTTATTGAATATTTCATAAGTTTTTTCATTAAAAATGTATTCTATTGAAGAAAAAGTTCAAATTATGAAGTGGCGGCAGTTTTCGTGAAGTGGGGGATATGTTTGCGGTCAACTATCCCGACCCTCCAATGCAACGATCCAAAGGTTGACTCATAAATTTGAAACGACTGGCTCGATATTACGGAATTCTAAGAGGACATCAAATGCAGAGCAGAATAGTTTACCAATAAATAAGAAGATTATGGTCTTACCTTCTGTAGTAGAAGATCCAAAGATAAGCTTAAGACAAATTGCTGGCAAGTGTGCAATTCACTGTACGATCGCCCAGAGGTATTTAAAGAAGCATCATTTTCACTCGTACAAATACCAGTGCCACCAAGAAATATTACAACGTGATGACCCGCACTTCACGAAAACTGCTACCAGCATTGCACCACTTCACAATTTGAACTTTTTCTTGAATAGAATACATTTTTAATAAAAAAACTTGTAAACAGTTATGAAGTGTTCAATACATTTGACAGAAGCCAACAAATCAACAGCGCACCGTTTTTGTTTAATTTCATGGCAACCATTACTTTCGTGAAAATGATTATTTCTATTTAATCATTTTTTAGGGTTTTTATGAACGCAAAAAAATAAATAACAGCACGACTGCATGCAGGAATTTTTACTCTACAAAACATTTATTTACATGTTTGCTCTTAAATGATCAAGGAAGATAATATTCCAGTATAAAAAAATTAACATTGAAAATCCGTTTTTGTTCCACTACACTCTGTATGTACATTAGAAGGTATGAATGAAATAGAACTGTACTGTGTCAAAGATTTAAAAAAGTTGGACTGTACAAATTTGATTTTTTTTACAGTTTGTAAAAAAAATAATACAAAATTTACAATCGCGCACACATATATGAGAGGACAAAGAGAAAATAATAAAATGACTCACCCTCTGCGCACTCTTCTCTCTCTCTCTCTCTTTTCCCACTGCATCTGCAACAGAAAAAAAAAACTATAAACTAAACAACAAAAATTCTGCAAGAAGTCCTCTGATGAAGAACGGATCTTGACCTGGTTTTGTTTTAATTTGAATTTCCAGGGACTGTGCATCCCATGTTAACAATTACACATACCTCATATTCGTGTCATGAAGTCTTAGGCAAAAAGAGCACGGATTCGTCACCATCTCATAGTCAAGTATCGCGAAACTCATCCAGAAAATCAAACAACTCCTTGCTAGTTCACAATGGTAAATTAGAAGGTTAATTTGACGATATGATTTAGTTGACGGCTGATGTTTTCTCGTTGACCGGTGCGTTGTTTTTAGAAGTTAGACATATCGTTAATCGGAAGCCGAGCGCGATCGACGTCAATTCGGTTAAGGTGTCTCTGAAGGACATCGTGTGCTATCTGTCGCTGCTCGAGGCCGGCAGGCCGGAGGACAAGTTGGAATGTGAGTGTGCGCATCGATTGCGGTGGTGGGATTTTTTTAACGTTTCTTTCTTACGCAGTCATGTTCAGGCTGTACGACACCGACGGTAACGGTGTCTTGGACACCAACGAGATGGACAGTATTGTTAATCAAATGATGACCGTCGCCGAGTATCTCGGATGGGATGTCACCGAACTGAAGCCGGTAAGTATTCTTTCAACAACAGCCGAAACATTTGTGTGAAGTTGGTTATTGCCGATTGATAATTCAAATCAACGTAGTTAATATATTACAACGTATTCGTTCTCTTGGCTGCGGAGACGTGCGTGTCCGTTCGTCAAACGGATGGAAAGTTGCTGCGCCCTCTCGACAATGTTCTTGCGCTTCTTGGGGGAGACGCCATGAGCGATCAACTGCAACTTTGATTGTGCAATAATGTACAGACCTTTAAACCAGTGACGATTCGCGGGATTTTTTCTGGTACGGCCGAGGAACAAGAGGTGGTAATACAGATAGGTGCGGTCTCTGCAACTGACCCTACCTATCTGTATTACCCAGTGGTGGCTCGTGATAAATTTTGATGGTAGAGCCACTTAGCATACACCGCCTCCTTTTCGAGGAAAGAAAAATCGACCATTAAAAACGTTTACTTGACGCAGAAGCACTAAAACAATTAAATAAAGACGAAAAATAGCCCGCATTTAATCTGTAACATCGTTCTTCGTCCACGAAAATCAATTAAACGACGAATTGTATTTTGTAACATTATCCCCTTTTAAAGTGCCAAAATTGACAATAACATTTTCCAACTGCGAAAAATTATCATTTTCGAATGCTTCAAAATATTACCATTGTCAACTGCGAAAAACGACAATTTTCAGGTGTCAAAAATGAAAAATTTTAATTACCAAATTTCGTAATTTTCAACTGTGAAAAAAGATAATTACCAACATGCTGAAATGAACATTTTCAAGTGCTAAAAAAACAACCACAAACTACTCATTTTCAAGTGCCTAAAAAGACATTTTCAAGTACCAAAATTGTCAATTTTCAAATGCAAATAATGACATTTTCTAACTGCCAAAAACGATAATTTGAACTGTCAAAAATAATTTGTGTATTGTAATATTTTTAAGATTGTAATTTCAACGTGACATGTGTACATCATTTCTGTGATCAAAAGCACTAATAAAGTTAATAATAATAATAATCATTTTCGAGTGTCATAAATGACAATTTTCAAGTTTTAAAAATGACCATTCTCCACTGCCAAAAACGACAATTTTCAAGTGGCAAAAGTGACAATTTTTAACTGCCAAAAATGCCCATTTTCAAGTGTCAAAAAAACAGTTTTCAATTGTCAAAAATGACCATTTTCAACAGTGCAAAATAACCATTTTCATGTGCAAAAAAATTCAAAAGTCCCAAAAATGACATTTTCCAAATGTCAAAAACGATAGTTTTCAACTGTCAAAAAATTTCATTTTTGAGTGCTGTAAATGACAATTTTCAAATTCAAAAATGACTATTTTTCAACTGTAAAAAAAACAATTTTCAATTATCAAGAATGACAATTTTCATCCGTGCAAAGTGCCTGAGAAAGACATTTTCAAAAGACCAAACTTGACAATCATTAAGTGCTAAAAAAGACATTTTAAAGTGCCAAAATTGACGATATTTTCCAACTGCCAAAAATTATCATTTTCGAATACCATAAATGGTTCAAATATTACCATTGTCAACTGCTAAACACGACAATATTCAGGTGCCAAAAATGAAAATTTTTAAATACCAAATGTCACAATTTTTAACTGTTAAAAAGAACAATTACCAACAGTCTAAAATAACCGTTTTTAGCTGTCAAAAAGGCAATTTTTAACTGTACAAACCGACCATTTTCAAGTGCCAAAAAATACAGTTTTAAGTACCAAAATTGACAGTTTTCAAGTGCAAATAATGACATTTTCCAACTATCAAAAACGATCATTTCAACTGTCAAAAATTATCATTTTCGAGTGCCATAAATTCAAATTTTTAAGTTTTAAAAACGACCATTTTTAACTATGCAAAATAACCATTTTTATGTGCAAAAAAGAAGTCAAAATTCACAATTTTCAAGGGCCAAAAATTACATTTTCCAAGCGTCAAGAACGATAGTTTTAAACTGTCAAAAATAATCATTTACGAGTGCCATAAATGACAATTTTCAAAATTCAAAAATGACCATTTTCAACTGTCATAAAAGACAACTTTCAACTGTCAAGAATGACAATTTTCAACTGTACAAAGTGCCAAAAAAGACATTTTCAAGTGCCAAACTTGACAATCATCATGTGCCCAAAAATGACATTTTACAACTGTCAAAATTTATCATATTCAAATGCCATAAATGGTTAAAAAATTACCTTTGTCAACAATTTTCAAGTGCCAAAAATGAAAAATTTAATTGGCAAATGTCGCAATTTTCAACTGTTAAAAAAGGCAATTACCAAAAGTGTGAAAAGAACATTTTTAAGTGTCAAAAAGGCAATTTTTATTTGTGCAAACTGACCATTTTCAAGTGCCGAAAAGACATTTTCAAGTACCAAAATTGACAATTTTAAGTGCAAAAAATAACATTTTCCAACTGTTAAAAACGATCATTTCAACTGTCAAAAATGATCATTTTCGAGTGCCGTAAATTAAAATTTTCAAGTTTGAAAAATGACCATTCCTAATTGTCAAAAACGGCAATTTTCAAGTGCCAAAAATGACAATTTTTAACTGCCAAAAAATGGCAATTTTCAGCTGCCAACAAATACAATTACCATCTGTCAAAAATAACTATTTTCAACTGTCTTTCATTCATCGTGGATGGCGCGGAAATACGACTGACAAGTGCACGTCGTCGTCGTACGCATGAGCGGAGCCAGAAATGATTTGCAGTTCCAGAACGGAAAAATTTCTTGCCGACCTCGAAATTAGAGGTGGTGCCATGGCTCCTTGGCTCTACATAACGAGCCGCCCCTGGTTGCAGATGTATTAAATAAATTTAATAAAGACGAAATATAGCCTGAATATTTTAATATTCAACCTGTTCGTGACTGGAAAATCAAGTCAACTTAATACACATAGTTTATGCAACCTAATTTACACGAGCCGCCCCTGGTATTACCACCTCTTGTTCCTCGGCCGTACCAGAAAAAAACCCGCGAACCGTCACTGCTTCAAACTCAAACTGGCTAATGGAGTGGCGGACCGCGCACCGAAAATCCAAGCGAGAGTACAACCGGGTGGTTTATTACCAGTGTGGAAAATGTCAACTGGCCAATTTAAGATTAAACCATTATACCATTTGTATAAAAAATATTTAGATAAAGGGTGGCTTTGTATTTCGGAACGTACGTTGCGGATTTGATACGTCGCATCACGTCTTCGCCGCCTAATCTGATTGTCAAATAAAACTTGGTTATTAAATTTATTACAATTTATTACAACAAATATTGATGTCCATTACGGAAATAATATTCAATGAAGAAACGCTTGTGAAGTTGTTAGAATACCATGATTAAATCAAAACTGACGTTTAATTGACATAACCGTGATTTTTTTTATCATGGCCATGCCTTATCTAAATAATTTTTATACATATGGTACTCTTGCATTAGAGACTTGATATCTTGACTCCATTTTCATATTTTCCGTATTCGGGCCGCAACGATGATTGCGAATAATAAAATAAAAAAAGCGGCGGACTTTATCTAAACAGGGCCTCGTTACGTATACATCATCTGGGGTAGAGGAAATTGCGCGTTTCCCTTCCCTTTTATTTTTTATTGCCGGCGCGGACAATAAAAATAAAGTACAACTGTTCGCAATTCCCTTTCAATTAGATCCTGCAAGACATGATGGTGGAAATAGATTACGACGCCGATGGAACCGTGTCCTTGGAGGAATGGAAAAGGGGCGGTCTGACGACGATACCGCTACTCGTCCTCCTGGGGCTCGACACCAACGTCAAGGAGGACGGCAACCATCTGTGGAGGCTGAAGCACTTCAGCAGGCCGGCTTATTGTAATTTGTGTCTGAATATGCTCGTCGGATTGGGGAAGAAAGGACTTTGTTGTACATGTAAGTCGCATTTGGATCAAATATGGGTTTTTGTAAAGCTTTTAGATTGTAAAAGTGTTTCTTAACTCTTTGCTGCATATGGGACTACAATTTAAACCATCAAACTTAAACAAGTTGTAACAGATAGGTCCACAAAACACACCACTTACAAATATGTAACCCCACCTCATTTTAACACTTCCAGTGCTAATTGAGAAAAGTACACTTGGGTCCGTTAAAATGTGTGAAATCTCGTGCAGCAAAGAGTTAAATATAAATAATTGAATATACCTGATGTTATAAAACATTTGAATCATGAAAATTACTGATAATTTTTAGATTGTAAAAATTGTCTTTAAACACCTGATGTTAGAAAGTGATAGAGACTAGAGGGTAATACTGCGAGAAACTAAAACTTTGCCTCAACTTTAACATCACTCTCGTCAATGTTAACGAAGTACACGAGAGGGGGAAAAGGAAAAAGGACGAAGCCGCGCGCCTCCTTTACGCGAAAGCCCTTCAAGTTTACGAGTTTATAATATGGTTAATTAGTTATTGTAATTCCTGGATTTCATTTTCGTCCAACTTTATAACGACGTACACAAGTTTTTGATATTAAAACTTGTAAGGGGAGGGTTTGATACATCTCGTTATAATACACTTGCTCTCTCATCAATTACGTAAATTGACTCTAACCCTAGTAATTTAGAATTAGATAATTAGAAACAATTTGGTCAATATTTGAAAAATCGAATCCCGTTAAGGGAATAACAAATCAAAAAATGTTCCAACATAAATATTGTAGAGGAAAGCTTTGTGAATATACTGGAGCTTCGACAGACTCTTCAGAGTCAAAACTGAAGGCATGAAGGCTCTCGAAAAATAATCTTGAATCGCTCACTTTTAAGACCGGGGGCCCCCGGAGATGAATTACTTGTCATGTGGGGCCCCTTCAGGCGAAAGGTATCTTAGGTGAAAATTTCTGCCGAATCCGTGTCATGCGATTTTCACTCAAATTTCAGATGAAAAATTTGGTGCCTTGACACATAAAAAAATTCATAACTCGCGAACGATAAGAAAAATCAAACAATTATGAGAATAAATGTTGTAGAGGTGTCTTTTCTGGAGAGGATAGAATAGTTTTAAATTATCCAGGATGTACCCGGAAGGCCGGGCCGAATTTTCTCGTATAATTCCTTGCGAAGGCCCCGACTGCCACGGGGAGGATCATGGGGACGATGAAATTTGCTCATTCGATGACAATTGATAGACACCGCATCGCCCAAAAGCGCCACCTCTCTCATCCGTGCAGAAGGGGGTGAAAAAAATTAAAATTAAAAAAAACATTATTTTAACTCCGTTGAGGAACTGTAATCTGTTGGTAGTCCCAGTTTCTGGTAACCCCAGTGTCCGAATCTGACATCTGTCAAATGTGACAATGCGCCATCAATGGATTTCTTAATTTGCTGTTTGAAGAGCAATTAGTTTAAAAATTACAAAATCCATAAACAAGCAGTCATTCTTTGATTTCCCTTCATAACAATTGACATGCGACAGCTGATAACAAAACCACAACACTTGAAACTTAAATTAAAGAAATCATTACCTTCAGCCATTAAAAAAATTGCAAAAAATTAATTACTTAAGCAATTCGCTTAAAAATTACAAAATCCATAAATAAGCAGTTATTCTTTGATTTCCCTTCAAAACAATTAACACACGACAGCTGAAAACAAAACCACAATACTTCAAACTTGAACTGCAGAAATCGAAAATTACATTCAGCGACTAAAAAAATTGTAAAAAATTAATTACTCAAGCAATTAGCTTAAAAATTACAAAATCCATAAATAAGTAGTTATTCTTTGATTTCCCTTCAAAACAATTGACATACGACAGCTGGAAACAAAACCACAACACTTCAAACTTGAACTGCAGAAATCGAAAATTACATTCAGCGACTAAAAAAATTGTAAAAAATTAATTACTCAAGCAATTAGCTTAAAAATCACAAAATCCATAAATAAGCAGCTATTCTTCAATTTCCCTTCAAAACAATTGACACACGACAGCTGATAACAAAACCACAACACTTGAAACTTAAATTGAAGAAATCGAAAATTACCTTCAGCCATTAAAAAAATTGCAAAAAATTAATTACTTAAGCAATTCGCTTAAAAATTACAAAATCCATAAATAATCAGTTATTCTTTGATTTCCCTTCAAAACAATTGACACACGACAGCTGATAACAAAACCACAACACTTGAAACTTACATTGAAGAAATTGAAAATTGCATTCGGCGACTAAAAAAATTGCAAAAAAATTGATTACTCAAGCAATTAGCTTAAAAATTACAAAATCCATAAATAAGCAGTTATTCTTTGATTTCCCTTCAAAACAATTAACACACGACAGCTGAAAACAAAACCACAATACTTCAAACTTGAACTGCAGAAATCGAAAATTACATTCAGCGACTAAAAAAATTGTAAAAAATTAATTACTCAAGCAATTAGCTTAAAAATTACAAAATCCATAAATAAGTAGTTATTCTTTGATTTCCCTTCAAAACAATTGACATACGACAGCTGGAAACAAAACCACAACACTTCAAACTTGAACTGCAGAAATCGAAAATTACATTCAGCGACTAAAAAAATTGTAAAAAATTAATTACTCAAGCAATTAGCTTAAAAATCACAAAATCCATAAATAAGCAGCTATTCTTCAATTTCCCTTCAAAACAATTGACACACGACAGCTGATAACAAAACCACAACACTTCAAACTTAAATTGAAGAAATCGAAAATTACCTTCAGCCATTAAAAAAATTGCAAAAAATTAATTACTTAAGCAATTCGCTTAAAAATTACAAAATCCATAAATAATCAGTTATTCTTTGATTTCCCTTCAAAACAATTGACACACGACAGCTGATAACAAAACCACAACACTTGAAACTTACATTGAAGAAATTGAAAATTGCATTCTGCGACTAAAAAAATTGCAAAAAAATTGATTACTCAAGCAATTAGCTTAAAAATTACAAAATCCATAAATAAGTAGTTATTCTTTGATTTCCCTTCAAAACAATTGACATACGACAGCTGGAAACAAAACCACAACACTTCAAACTTGAACTGCAGAAATCGAAAATTACATTCAGCGACTAAAAAAATTGTAAAAAATTAATTACTCAAGCAATTAGCTTAAAAATCACAAAATCCATAAATAAGCAGCTATTCTTCAATTTCCCTTCAAAACAATTGACACACGACAGCTGATAACAAAACCACAACACTTGAAACTTAAATTGAAGAAATCGAAAATTACCTTCAGCCATTAAAAAAATTGCAAAAAATTAATTACTTAAGCAATTCGCTTAAAAATTACAAAATCCATAAATAATCAGTTATTCTTTGATTTCCCTTCAAAACAATTGACACACGACAGCTGATAACAAAACCACAACACTTGAAACTTACATTGAAGAAATTGAAAATTGCATTCGGCGACTAAAAAAATTGCAAAAAAATTGATTACTCAAGCAATTAGCTTAAAAATTACAAAATCCATAAATAAGTAGTTATTCTTTGATTTCCCTTCAAAACAATTGACATACGACAGCTGGAAACAAAACCACAACACTTCAAACTTGAACTGCAGAAATCGAAAATTACATTCAGCGACTAAAAAAATTGTAAAAAATTAATTACTCAAGCAATTAGCTTAAAAATCACAAAATCCATAAATAAGCAGCTATTCTTCAATTTCCCTTCAAAACAATTGACACACGACAGCTGATAACAAAACCACAACACTTGAAACTTAAATTGAAGAAATCGAAAATTACCTTCAGCCATTAAAAAAATTGCAAAAAATTAATTACTTAAGCAATTCGCTTAAAAATTACAAAATCCATAAATAATCAGTTATTCTTTGATTTCCCTTCAAAACAATTGACACACGACAGCTGATAACAAAACCACAACACTTGAAACTTACATTGAAGAAATTGAAAATTGCATTCGGCGACTAAAAAAATTGCAAAAAAATTAATTACTCAGACAATTAGCTTAAAAATTACAAAATCCATAAATAAGCAGTTATTCTTTAATTTCCCTTCAAAACAATTGACACACGACAGCTGAAAACAAAACCACAACACTTCAAACTTGAACTGAAGAAATCGAAAATTACATTCAGCGCCTAAAAAAATTGCAAAAAATTAATTACTCGAGCAATTAGCGTAAAAATCACAAAATTCATAAATAAGCAGTTATTCTTTAATTTCCCTTCAAAACAATTGACACACGACAGCTGAAAACAAAACCACAACACCTGAAACTTAAATTGAAGAAATTTTTTTGTGGGATTGACAACACTTTTTTTAAAGGGGTGATCGGAGGGGGTTGAAATTTTAATAGTATGTTTCTTGAATTATTTGTGATTTTTTATAAAAATTTCAAATCGCTATCTATAAGGGTTTTTGAAATATCGAAAAATAACGTAATTTTGACCTTACCTTTTTATTTATTTATTTATTTATTTATTTATTTCCCTTCGTTACAAATGCTTGAACAATCTTTCTAAATAAGATATAAAATGGTATAATCTTACAAGAATTTAACTTTGCATTGAAATGTGTACGATTATAAAAATTCGCTGCAAAATAGATTCTGCTCTATAATTCAATGATAATCTGAAAACATCCCTCCATAAAATTTAAAAATAATCACACGAGAACACAGTTTATGGTAATGTTGAATTTGCTATTTTTTTTCATGGATAAAAAAAATATAGAAATAATTGCCACAGACTTGAATCTTTCCAAATTTACTCAAAATAAATTCTGCTTTATAATTCAACCAAAACCTGAAAACACCCCCTCACCAATTTTGGAAATAATCACTGTTTTTTATAACCGTGTTTGGGTACTAGTAATACGTTTTAAAGCTTGTCCTTTGTAACCATGTTCGGGTACGGCTCTGTTCTTTACTTCCGTGTTCGAGTTCAACCAATTCGTAACCTGAAACGGTTTTAAAATTTGCCTTTTATAACTGTGTTCGGATACGACTTTGACTATATACTATAGTATATAGTATATAGTCAAAAGGATACGATAAATACGTAATACGGTTTCAAAGCATGTCAGTCCTTAACCGTAACCGTATTCGGGCACAAACTGTACGTAACCTGATAAGGTTTTAAAGCCCGTTTTTTTTATAGCCATGTTCGGGTACGTTAATGCGTAATCAGGCGTGGTTTTAAAGCATGACCCTTATAACCACAGAACACATAACTTATAACTAATTAAATCAGAATCTGAAAATAATTTAAAAATAATCACACGAGATTATATCGATGTGAAAACTTCGGGTTATTGTCATTTTTAAATGTTTACATTGTAGATTGTTTTGTATGTGTTAATTTTTCAGTTTGTAAATTTACGGTGCACGAACGATGCGTGCAACGTGCCCCCGCCAGCTGCATAGCCACGTACGTGAAGAGCAAAAAGTCGCAACAGACCCTGCAGCACCACTGGGTCGAGGGAAACTGTCACGGAAAATGCGCCAGATGTCGGAAACCAGTTAAGGGCGGGATTACTGGCCTCCACTGTCGATGGTGTCAGATAACGGTGAGTTTTCCTCGTTTTTCCGATTTCGTTTATTATATGTGACAATTTCATCCCCTCAAGTATATAGGGTGTTGAATTGCGAGGGGGGGCATAGGGATTTACATGTAAAATTTCAAATGGGTTAATATTCGCTCCCCTAATTATTTGATAGTATCGATCTTCGTATATTATTTTTAAAGTTTTTATGCTGAATGATTTGGTACCTTACTCAATAATTTCCTCAGAGTATTTACCGAGATATTTGCAAAAAACTTTACAATGATTTTGAATTAAAAACAAAGGTTTGCCATGAAATCATAATGGCCGATATTATAAAGTGACAGTTGCTGTCGCGTTGCTATTTACAATCGGCCGTGTATTCTACACAAGAAAAAGTATTTATAAGTAAATGGCTTTACTCAGTTACTATTTTAGAAGTGTACGTGATTTGTTCAGAAGGCCATACCAGGAACAAGTAGTACATAAGAAAACGTATTGGAGGAATCGGATTTTATTTTCACTCTTGTGAGGAGGAAAGTTTGTGTGCGATTTAAGAGATTGTGAAGTAAGTTTCTTTTTTTTATTTCCAGTTACATAATAAGTGCGTGTCTTCGGTAAGGGCGGAGTGCGGCTTGGGCGAGCACGCGGTGCACATATTACCCCCGACGGCGATTTGTCCTGTCGTTTTGGATAGGCAGAAGTCGTTGCAGAAGAGGGGATCCAAATATGGTCATGATAATGTGAGTGAAAATTGTCTTGGTGATGGATGACTCGAGGTACGGCCGAAGTAGCGGATCGGTTACAGAGATCTGTATTACAACCTTTGCTACCTCGGCCGTACCATGAGTCACTAATGTTAATCTACTCAATAACCTAACCAGTGACGGTTCGCGGGTTTTTTTTCTGGTACGGCCGAGGAACAAGAGGTGGTAATACAGATAGGTAGGGTCAGTTTCAGGGACCGCACCTATCTGTATTACCACCTCTTGTTCCTCGGCCGTACCAGAAAAAAACCCGCAAACCGTCACTGATCCAAACACCATCTAATTGTTAAACGTGTGGTTTTTCTTTCTCTTACGTCTCCAGGGCAACGCTGCCAAACAGCCAGCAATGTCTTTCCAAATCACACCGACGCCGAACTCCTGTCCACTGCTCGTTTTCATCAACCCGAAATCGGGAGGACGACAAGGCGGACGGATCCTAAGAAAATTCCAATACATCCTAAACCCCAGACAGGTGCACAATCTCGCCACCGGAGGACCGATGCAAGGCCTGAGCATGTTCAAGGACGTGCCGAATTTTAAAGTGATCTGTTGCGGCGGCGACGGGACCGTCGGCTGGGTCTTGGAAACTATGGGTAAGCAACCCCATTTTACACGAGTGAGATAATCATATGTTATTTGAAATTCAGATAAGGTGGAACTGGAGTGTCAGCCCGCCGTGGGCGTAATACCATTAGGGACGGGAAACGATTTGGCGAGGTGTTTGCGCTGGGGCGGCGGATACGAGGGCGAATCCGTACACAAATTGCTCCATAAGATCGCCAGAGCCAGCTCCGTCTTGCTGGATCGATGGCTGATAGAGCTCTCGGACACCGCGCCTCCAGATCCCGGAATCAGTCCGGCCGACACGCGCATACCTTACAATATCATCAACAATTACTTTTCGATTGGCGTTGTAAGTAAAGTATGTTCATTAAAAAAAACCTCAAGTTTGCCATGATTTTTTAATTTTAAAATTTTTGATTGGTAACACATATTGAGGTTATGTTACTTGCGGCATGTTCCTACCGATAATTTAATTTGCAGTGATAAACGACGTAGGTTCACCTTCCAAAATTCCTTGGACTGTGTTAATAGCATCCTGAGTACGTTTGACAGGTCTACCACTTCCTGGTTTACGGAGAATACTACCCGTTAGGGGTAGAAAGATCTGACGTTTATATGTCGAATTCCTAACAAGTGTGCCAACTTAAATTTTCTAAATTAAAAAATCATGGCACACTTGAGGTTTTTTTTTAATGAACATACGATATATTTAATACGAAACAATTAGCATTTAATTTCTAATTCGTTTTTTTTTTTTTGTTAAGGACGCCGCAATTTGCGTTAAATTCCACTTGGAACGCGAACGCAACCCGGAGAAATTCAACAGCCGCATGAAGAACAAACTGTGGTACTTCGAGTACGCCACGTCGGAGCAGTTCGCCGCGTCGTGCAAGAACCTGCACGAAGACCTGGAAATCATCGTGAGTTGAATTTCGTTCGACTCTCGTTTCGTTTAATCAATTGGGGTTTTTAACTTTCGCAGTGCGACGACGTCTCCCTGGATCTGGCGAACGGGTCTCCGTTGCAGGGCATCGCGCTCCTGAACATCCCCTTCACGCACGGGGGTTCGAATCTGTGGGGGGAGCACCTGTCGGGGTCGAGGCGGAAAAAGAGCACCAAGAAGAAGCGGCAGAAGGAGCTGAGCACGAGCAGCTTTAATTCCGTCGATCTGAGCGTTGCACTTCAAGGTAATTCGATTGGTTTAGGATGAACGTTAAGAATATTTCATTAATTTTTCGAAAAAACTATGAAAATCAGTGACGGTTCGCGGGTTTTTTTTCTGGTAAGGCGGAGGAACAAGAGGTGGTAATACAGATGGGTGCGGTCACGCAGCCAGCCGTCTCTGCAATTACCACATCTTGTTCCTCGGCCGTACCAGAAAAAACCCCGCGAACCGTCACTGATGAAAATTCAGTTGTAAACCTGCAAGAACTTATTCGTCTCCTCGCACTGTACATTTGGTATTCTTGGTTGCCTATGTTACATGTGTACAAAGTTGCATACATTACAATCCCCCGACTGGAAACAAAATACGAGGCGGGAAAATTGAAATTGGAGGAAGTGAGATTTGCAACTCGCGATTTGAAAAATTCTAAAAAATATACCACTGGCGGAATCATCTTGAAAACTTTAAAATCCACTTATGAATGATGTATTTTTAACATACTAAAAAACAATTTATATTCCGTAACTGGAAACAAAATGGCGAGACTCGAAACTTGAATTTGGAGGAAGTGAGATTTTCATCTCGCGATTTGAAAAATTCTAAAAAATATACCGCGAGAGGAATCATCTTGAAAACTTCAAAATCCACTTATAAATAATATATTTTTGACATACTAAAAAACAATTGATATCCCGTAACTGGAAACAAAATGGCGAGACTCGAAACTTGAATTTGAAGGAAGTGAGATTTGCATCTCGCGATTTGAAAAATTCTAAAAAATATACCGCGAGAGGAATCATCTTCAAAACTTCACAATCCACTTATGAATGATGTATTTTTGACATACTAAAAAACAATTGACACCCCCCACCTGGAAGCAAAATGGCGTGACTTGAAACTTGAATTTGGAGGAAGTGAGATTTTTATCTCGCGATTTGAAAAATTCTAAAAAAATTATCACACGCGGAAACACCTTCAAAACTTTAAAATACACTCATGAATGATGTATTTTTGACATACCAGAAAACCCAACTGAAAACAAAATGGCGAGACTCAAAACTTGAATTTGGAGGAAGTGAGATTTCCATCTCGCGATTTGAAAAATTCTAAAAAATATACCACTGGAGGAATCATTTTCAAAACTTCAAAATCCACTTATGAATGATGTATTTTTGACATACTAAAAAACAATTGAAATCTCCCAACTGGAAGCAAAATGGCGAGACTCAAAACTTGAATTTGGAGGAAGTGAGATTTTCATATCGCGATTCGAAAAATTCTAAAAAATATACCACTGGCGGAATCATCTTGAAAACTTCAAAATCCACTTATAGATAATGTATTTTTGACTTACTAAAAAAACAATTGATATCTCCCAACTGCAAACAAAATGGCGAGACTCGAAACTTGAATTTGGAGGAAGTGAGATTTGCATCTCGCGATTTGAAAAATTCTAAAAAATATACCGCGAGAGGAATCATCTTCAAAACTTCAAAATCCACTTATGAATGATGTATTTTTGACATACTAAAAAACAATTGACACCCCCCAACTGGAAACAAAATGGCGAGACTCGAAACTTGATTTTGGAGGAAGTGAGATTTTCATCTCGCGATTCGAAAAATTCTAAAAAATATACCGCGAGAGGAATCATCTTCAAAACTTGAAAATCCACTTATTAATGATGTATTTTTGACATACTAAAAAACAATTGACACCCCCCAACTGGAAACAAAATGGCGAGACTTGAAACTTGAATTTGGAGGAAGTGAGATTTTCATCTCGCGATTCGAAAAATTCTAAAAAATATACCACTGGCGGAATCATCTTCAAAACTTTAAAATCCACTTATGAATGATGTATTTTTGACTTACTAAAGAAACAATTAATATCCCCCAACTGCAAACAAAATGGCGAGACTCGAAACTTGAATTTGGAGGAAGTGAGATTTGCATCTCGCGAAAAAATAATTTTCGGATTCACTTTTATTTTATAGCTATAGTGTGATCAATGGGAGGTGAAGACTTAACTTATTGTAGAGAGAGTAAACGTATGAAAATGTTAGAGCTATGACGTGCACGCAAAGTTCCATTGATCAAAGTATGCATACGTCTAGAATTTTTCGGCAGAAATAAATTAGAATTCTTCGAGGGGTTTTCAGAAAATTTAGTGGGCATTCATTAACCAATAAGTCGTAACAAAATTTAAGTGATAATATTACAGGGAAGCTTCGGTTGATTTAATATGCGCCATGTTATAAAATGATGTGTAGTGAAGTAACCTTTAATTCAGATATTGGAGATGGATTAATCGAGGTGATTGGATTGGAAAATTGCTTGCACATGGGCAGAGTGCGGACGGGTTTAACTGCGAGCGGACGACGGCTGGCCCAGTGCTCCTCCATTCTAATTAAAACCAAGAAGACATTTCCAATGCAGATCGACGGCGAACCGTGGATGCAACCCCCTACTACGGTAAGAATCAGTTTAACCCATTACATACAATTTTCTCCAAAGAATTTCAAATTCTCAGATATCTGTTAAAAATCAATTTAGAATGCCGCTGACAATGCCCATATCTTGTCGGTGTTAAAGCCACCCGAATTTGGTTCAGTACAGCATTCAATAGATTCCGCCACTTTGGCGTTTCTACAATTTAGAAAAACTGAATAAAATCACTGCTAAATATTTTTTTATCAGTTTGTAACTAAAGTAAATAACATTGCCACTAGATGTCACTAAAACCCATGTTGTTTGTTGCAATTGGTTAACTTATGAATATCATACTTTGAAAAAAATTCCAGATACGTATCACACACAAAAATCAAGTGCCAATGCTGATGGCTCCACCTCCGGACAAAGGAAAGGGCCTGTTCCGTTTCTTCAAGAGGTAGACCGCCCGACGACGGAAAAAGAAGCCAACCAGCCATTCTAAATTAATTGTTGTGTAGCCGTCGACCTGTACACTTGTTATTCATCTAGTCACATCGTTTCCCTTATTCTATTTCGACAATAAGAGCAAGTGTGTATATCTCGTTTTCTCCCCCCGCCACCCCCTCAGTATTACCACTTCACAAATACAACAAACTCATCACCTGCGATAGGGAATACTCTGTATATTGTCTGTTCTCTCTCTCTCTCTATCTATCTATCTATATCTATCTGTAGCCGTAGCTTGAACTTATTATGGGTATAAAGAGGAAGGATTAATTAATTCAATAGGGACCATTGCTTAAACAAAATCCCGCCATCAAGTACCTATGCGAGTAGCCTGTAGTCGTAAGTAACAAATTAAACAAAAAAAAATGATCCTCGTTTTCGTAATTGCATTTTTGGATTCGGGTAGTTCTTAGGTATACTCTTTTTTAAAATGTATACACGTATATTATAGTGTATTATTTGTATGTGATGACGATGATGATGATATTTTAAGACTTAGCGGAGTAATATCAGAAGAAAAATGGATTTACAAGAGTACGCGCTTTGAGCGATATCAATGTATAAACTATGTTTATGAAATTTAATGTAATACATTCGAGGCAGATTTGGGTAAATATTTGGAATTATTTAATTGTCCTTCTTTTTTACAACGAAATTATTCGAAAAAAAATATTTTGTGCGGTATTGGAGAGTTGCTCCATCCTGTTAGGATATACATTTTGCAATATATGAACAATGCAACTTGGAAAAAAATGTTTTAAGGTTTGATTTTTGGAGCACGAATTTCCGTGGATGATAAAAAAAATTTAAAAAAAGTTGCTACAAAATTTGAAAGTTTCCAAAAGTACTTAAAATTAATCCTACTCTACGAATTAGTAAAAATCTGAAGACACTCCTTTATTAGATTTTAAGATAATCACCCTCAAACAGAGTCTATTGTATTTCAGAGCAGGAATTTTCGCGAATGATTAAAAAACCAAAACAAAAACATGCAGAAACATCTTCAAAACTTCAAAACCCACTTATGAATGATGTATTTTTGACATACTGAAAAAACAATTGATAGCCTCCAACTGGAAACAAAATGGCGAGACTCGAAACTTGATTTTGGAGGAAGTGAGATTTTCATCTCGCGATATGAAAAATTCTAAAAAAATTATCACTCGCGGAAACACCTTCAAAACTTCAAAATCCACTCATGAATGATGTATTTTTGACATACCAGAAAACAATTGATATCCCCCAACTGGAAACAAAACGGCGAGACTCGAAACTTGATTTTGGAGGAAGTGAGATTTTCATCTCGCGATTTGAAAAATTCTAAAAAAATTATCACTCGCGGAAACACCTTCAAAACTTCAAAATCCACTCATGAATGATGTATTTTTGACATACCAGAAAACAATTGATATCCCCCAACTGGAAACAAAACGGCGAGACTCGAAACTTGATTTTGGAGGAAGTGAGATTTTCATCTCGCGATTTGAAAAATTCTAAAAAAATTATCACTCGCGGAAACACCTCCAAAACTTCAAAATCCACTCATGAATGATGTATTTTTGACATACCAGAAAACAATTGATATCCCCCAAGTGGAAACAAAATGGCGAGACTCGAAACTTGATTTTGGAGGAAGTGAGATTTTCATCTCGCGATTTGAAAAATTCTAAAAAAATTATCACTCGCGGAAACACCTCCAAAACTTCAAAATCCACTCATGAATGATGTATTTTTGACATACCAGAAAACAATTGATATCCCCCAACTGGAAACAAAACGGCGAGACTAGAAACTTGAATTTGGAGGAAGTGAGATTTTCATCTCGCGATTCGAAAAATTCTAAAAAAATTATCACACGCGGAAACACCTTCAAAACTTCAAAATCCACTTATGAATGATGTATTTTTGACATACCAGAAAACAATTGATATCCCCCAAGTGGAAACAAAATGGCGAGACTCGAAACTTGAATTTGGAGGAAGTGAGATTTTCATCTCGCGATTTGAAAAATTCTAAAAAAATTATCACTCGCGGAAACACCTTCAAAACTTCAAAATCCACTTATGATTGATGTATTTTTGACATACCAGAAAACAATTGATATCCCCCAAGTGGAAACAAAATGGCGAGACTCGAAACTTGAATTTGGAGGAAGTGAGATTTTCATCTCGCGATTTGAAAAATTCTAAAAAAATTATCACTCGCGGAAACACCTTCAAAACTTCAAAATCCACTTATGATTGATGTATTTTTGACATACCAGAAAACAATTGATAACCCCCAACTGGAAACAAAATGGCGAGACTCGAAACTTGAATTTGGAGGAAGTGAGATTTTCATCTCGCGATTCGAAAAATTCTAAAAAAATTATCACACGCGGAAACACCTTCAAAACTTCAAAATCCACTTATGAATGATGTATTTTTGACATACCAGAAAACAATTGATATCCCCCAACTGGAAACAAAACGGCGAGACTAGAAACTTGAATTTGGAGGAAGTGAGATTTTCATCTCGCGATTCGAAAAATTCTAAAAAAATTATCACACGCGGAAACACCTTCAAAACTTCAAAATCCACTTATGAATGATGTATTTTTGACATACCAGAAAACAATTGATATCCCCCAAGTGGAAACAAAATGGCGAGACTCGAAACTTGAATTTGGAGGAAGTGAGATTTTCATCTCGCGATTTGAAAAATTCTAAAAAAATTATCACTCGCGGAAACACCTTCAAAACTTCAAAATCCACTTATGATTGATGTATTTTTGACATACCAGAAAACAATTGATAACCCCCAACTGGAAACAAAATGGCGAGACTCGAAACTTGAATTTGGAGGAAGTGAGATTTTCATCTCGCGATTCGAAAAATTCTAAAAAAATTATCACACGCGGAAACACCTTCAAAACTTCAAAATCCACTTATGAATGATGTATTTTTGACATACCAGAAAACAATTGATATCCCCCAACTGGAAACAAAATGGCGAGATTTGAAACTTGAATTTAGAGGAATCTCGCGATTTGAAAAATTTGAAATAAAAAATATTCGCTATATTTCTATACATTATTGCATTTGCTGAAGGAAGAGAACTTAAACAATTTCAAATCATTACCCAAAACTCTGCGTACAAAAAAACCACGTGTAGGATAAGTTTATGTATAAAAGAAAAAAAAACGAAACAAAAACCAGATTGAAATATTGGAAGTATTTTTCGATGGGGTCGAAACATTCAACTCTCTATATACATATATATTATATACGTACAATATAGAAATAAATGTGAACCCGTTTAATTTTGTAATATCAATTAAAAACAAGACAAGAAAATATTAAAACATGTAGAAATACTGCCATTTGAGTTTGTTTATTGTAATTAAGCGTGACTCGAATTCAAATGGCCTGCGTTGCAAAAAAGAAGAAGAAGAGTTTGAACGTCGTTTGATTCCGAGTCATCAACTTAAAAATGAAAAATTGCTGCATAGCTTTAAAAAAGATATTAGATTACATGAGTAAGTGTAGAATATTTTATGAGAGAGCCTTCGGTAAAGGTTTTACGTGTACATAATTATAAAAAAAAAAAACGGTGAAAATTTAAATGAATAACGTAACATATACTCTTCCTGTGCTGGCGTGTTGCCTTTGCAAGAGATGAAACACTGTTAAGCTTATGAAAAAAGTGTCAGTTGACGTCCAGATTTAGCCAAAATTTATGTACATATATATACAATATTATTATCGTTGTTGCCAATTACATGTTTATGGATACGTTATGTTTGTCGGGGCGATTGTGTTTAATGACTGAAGATGTTTGTTTGTTTGTTTGTTAGTTATTGACGCGTTCCTAATAGTCGGTGAGGTTATTTTTAAAAGTGGAATTGGTAATCGTTTGCTGATCAAATCACGATTTTAAAGGTGCGACTGAGGTAGCAGAGTTGGTAATACAGATCTCTGCACCCAACTCTACCTATCTGTATACCTGGTGGCTCAAGGTACGACTGAGGTAGCAGAGGTGGTAATACAGATCTCTGCACCCAACACCACCTATCCGTATATCTGGTGACTAGTGGTAGCAGAGATGATAATACAGATCTTTTTATTACCACCTCTGCTACCTCAGCCGTGCCATGATTCACCCTGCGAGCCGAAATATGTCTCGTGAGCACTGGAAAGTTAATTTTAGTTAACGTTTTCATTTTTGAAAAATGTGTCAATTATATGACATAAGAGACTTTTACCAACATATCAGATATATAACTTTGAGCAAGCGAATTAATGCTTGTTAAAATTATTTGTATAACAAAATGTGCCTAGTAAAGACATGAGCGGGTCGTAATACTTGCGTCCTTCATAAAAGTAAGAGTGGTTGTAACATCACCCCCTTAACCTCCTCTACGAAACTGAGTGAAAGTATTCGTATGCATCACTCAAGTGCAAACTGAAAACATTCTCAAGTCCATATTTGATCATTTGTAATTTTGTAAGATTTGAAAGAAAAAACACCTTTGACTGAAAATATTACTACTCCAGTGCAAAGTGAAAACATTTTCAAGTCTATGGACTTTTGATAATTACACCTTTGGCTGGAGATATTAATACTCAAGTCTATGGACTTTTTTTTCAAGTTTATGGACTGTATCAAGGGCCGAAAATAGGTTTTAGCAACACGAACGAGCGAAGGGTTGCTAAAGCATTTCGGCATGAGTTACACTCAATATTTTTTCGCCTGCCTTAAGTTAAAATCAGTTTTTCAGGAAATTATATATCGCGCACCATTGAACTGTCACTGTCAGATTTTTGCATAGCCTACTCATATTCCGCGGAATATGCATATTATTTTTTCGGCCCTCGATACGCTAAATCGCAGTTTCGGCACGATTTTTATGGCCGAAATATATGGTTTCGGTAGAGGCAGGCGAAAAAATAATTTGTAGTTGCGCAAGATTTAAAAGAGAAGTTATAAGTTAATACGGTGTAACACTGGCATTACATGAACTTTCGATTATATTTATTGTTTACTAATGGATCAACGTGAAGTTCAGCACACGATTATGAAGACCACTCCCGGTGTTCTGTAAATATTAATTAGAAAGCGTATACATATGTATCATAAAACAATAGGGATATCATATTTATCTATTTGCTTTACTCTTACGTCTGTGTATATTCTTCTTTTCATCAGCAAAATAAAAGTTTCCAGCATTTACTTATTCTATTCCCTATTTGATTCTCCTTTATTAGATACACATGCCTAAAGTGTTTTCTATGAGAGGTTTTCGAAAAATTAAAGGAACGAACTTTACACGAAAAATTCTGAAAAAGATTATTGGCTCATTTATTTATAGGTATATGAAATATTTCCTGAAAAATTTGCTTAGGCCCACTTGCACCGCGGGCGCTTAATCATGGTCACGATTAAGGGTCTGCTTAACTCAAAATAAAAAATAAAAATAAATGAGTTAGACATCCCAAATATGTCTCTTTGATCAAAATGTTATTGTGTAAATAATTTGCGAATAAAATTTGTGCGTTTTAAAGAAGGTCTAACCGGTACTAACCAATGATTAAAGTTAATCAGCTGTGGTGCAGGTGGGCATTAAATTCATAAAGGGTTTTTACCACCTTTAAAACTAACTTTGGTATTTGAAAACGTGTTCTTTTTTGGGTGAATTTTTGAAAATTTACGTTTTAAATTCTAAAAAAAAAAAATACTGATATAAGAGAATTTCACAAAACTTTTCATATATTCACAAAACACCTGCCTTTTGGATCTACTTCGATTTTTGAAATGGGCGAGTTATGAATTTTTGAGTTGTTGACTTGAAAAAAAATCAATTCTTTTTTTAATATATTCACAAAACATCTACCTTTAAAACTAACTTTAATTTTTGAAAATGTGTTATTTTTTACGTTACTGCTTTTCTTCTTGTAAAATATACCTTTCGAAAATAAAGAATAAATTTTAAATAAATTACGCTAGTTTTTTCAAGAATCCAGCTTAATTCCATTGGAAAATCCTCTGAAATGTTTCCTGAAAATGTACTTAAATTCATGAAGGGGCTTTGTCACGGCAAAATCAAACATTTTACACTCGAACGTCTAGAACCATAACTCTGCAAAAATCACCTATCTTCAGCATGAGCAGAAATGCAAATAAGATGTTTCATGATATTTTTGTATTGTGGGGATTTCTTCCTAGTGATTATTATTTAATATTAATTGAATATTAATTTTAAAGTTATATACATATTTTGTAAGTTATATTGTCCAGTAATTGGTGTACACTGTTGGGCAATAAAGTTATTATTATTATTATTATTATCTTTTCTATGACAATTCACCGCTTTAATTTGCGGGTAGGCAACCAATTATACTTCACCATAGACAACTAATAGATGAGCAAGTTTTGCGGCTTAAGACCCGATCCGAGAGATGGAGCTATATGCAATGGCGGGAAATTAAATCCATTTGAATTTACAGCCATTCCGCCACCGACTTAGTACTTGACAAAGTGCAAATTACGACGAACTTTGAGTTTTCGGGAAGGAGCGTTGGAAAAATTGATCCCCTTTAGATGACCATACGAGTTCATCCTCCAGTTTCTATTTATGAAAATTAATGATGTCGGAATGCATTTCGTAAATATACATTCTATGATGAGTTTTGTTAGGCAAGCCAATACGCACTGATGTATTTGTTTAGTATAAGTTAACTATACAATCACAATGAAAAATACTATTCGTTTCGCTTTCTACAGTCTTGCAAAGAATACAATAAATAATTCTTTCCATCTGCACGACGGAGGCCGGACATACTATCTCCGACCATTATATGTACACACTACCTCCTACATACAAAAACAAAACGCCGGAATAAAATCTAAGGGAAATGCAATCATGCTAGAGTTTTGATGTAGTTGTTCCGATTCACTTGATAAATGTCATTACTGTCACTGTCATAAGTAAACAAAATAAACGTATTAACCGTAGACATCCAAATCTGTTTAGATAAGGCAACCAAATAAACTTCGGTAAAGGAACCAAATATACTGCGGTAATGCAACCAAATATACTCAGGCATGGAAACCAAATATGCTCAGGTAGGGCAACCAAATATACTTCGGTAAGGCAACCAAATAAACTTAGATAAGCCAACGAAATATACTTCGGTAAGGCAACCAAATACGCTCAGGTAGGGTTACCAAATTTATTAAAGCAACCATTTTCCTGGCTAGTGTCACGATGGATACTGAATTACGGGCTAAATAATTTGCGTGTATAATTAAATATTGGGTATGGCAAGTCGGGAAAGTGGTTATTTTAATAAATAATGAGTTTATTTATTGTAGACTTTGTAAAACCATTAAAAGTATGGTAATTTGATTTGTCTACATAAGTATTACGATGGTCAATATTTTTCTGCAATTTTAATTGGTATTTGCTAATTAATTTGTAATTAACGTAATTTTAATTTTATATGATAATGTAATGAATGATGTTTCTACTAATTTTAAACGTTAGATTCATCACCTCATACTTTGGTAATTTCAATCATCTATGCCAGCGATTCCCAAAGTGGGTGCTGTAGCGATTTAGGGGGGCGCTGATGGCCACAGGTACATTTGGGGGCGATGAATGACTGTAAGGGGGCAGTGATAATATAAAAGAAAGAAGAGAAGATTTAGTGAAACGTGGGTTCAGTGCGGTAATCAATTTATTAACAAAAAAAAAAAACAATCTTGGTGATCCTATTAATTGCTTTTAAAATAAAAATAAAAAATGGTGATGTGGCCATCATGTTACTTTCTCCGACTTGATGGTATTATTTATATTTACGCTTTCATGGTTTATTTACAATTTAAATCATATTTTAAATGTACATCGAGAGGATGACACTGACGTTTAAAACGTCAAAATTATAAAAGATGGAAAAATTATACTTCAAATTCAAAAACTCAGTTTACTCAAAAACTAAAGGGATTTCGAAAAAAACTTATTCTTTAGAAATTGTTCATTTTGTAATTTTCTATAATTATTATTCACTTAAATTTGCTGTAACTATTATCGTTTCATAATTATAAACCAAAAATTTAAAAAAAATTAATAAATTTTTTTCTCGAATAGCAATGATTTTATGAAAAATATTTTCAAGCAAAAGATATTAATTTCTTTGTTGTCTTTAATGTTTGTTTAAAAAATTTTGTGATATTTTTCATATTTAAGAAAATATTGGCAAAAAACAAAAAACAGTTAAGGTAAACACCCACTTCCGGTGTACGAAATTTTACCAAAAGCTTTTCAGTTCTTCAGATTATCAAATAAGACGTATGTTCAAAGTTTCATATCAATTGCTCTGTTAGTTTTTGAGATACAGCGCACACAGACAGACACACACACACACACAGACACACACACACACACACACACACACACACACAGACACACACACAGACACAAAAAAATTTTTTTCAGAAATTGTTGAAATGGTATCTAGGAACCCCAAAACGGATATTTCCGCAAAAAAAATTTTTGAAAAAAAAATCACGATCACAATACTTTCTCGTACTTCGTAACGGAGAAAGTAAAAATTCCAGGGGGCGCCAAGTAATATTTTTTTCTGGAAAGGGGGCGGTAGGACAAAAAAGTTTGGGAACCACTGATCTATGCCATAAACAGTACCGTGAAATCAGAAAGTCGAAAATAGTCGGCAGCACATTTTCTGAAAATCCCTACAATAATTCAAGTAAAATTATATTGGTTGCCTTGAATTCTCCAGTGCAGAGCACGTACGTTTTGACATCTTGTGGTTTTTGGAGGTTACTTGCCTTAAAAATAGACAAAAACGGCAGACGCAAACAAGTAACCTCAAAAAACCACAAGATGTCAAAATAAACTGGAGAATTCCAGGCTGCCAACATAATATTACTGCCAAACATTTTCGACTTTTTGATCTCACGGTACATATTTCAATTGTTTACAAAACCTGTCATAATTCCAGTTTGAACTTATCAATTCCCAAAGAGATGAATCAATTCGGAAATTTAATAAAAACTCAATATCTCCGCAATTTCCGGGTATATCGTACTGCGCAAAGTATTTCACGTAAAGATAAACACAATCAGCGAAGGCAATTACACACTTATCGCACCTTATCTCGCCAGTCGTTATCGCCCCATTTCCCGTTAATAATCGCTCGCGAAGAATTGCACACATGCACACACATCTGTAAACATACGTAATTATATAATTAGTTTCGTGGTGGGACGACGATGAGGAGAAATTCCACCGAAATAAAAATATGACAGACGTTCGGGATTCCGATCTCGTCAACAACAACAGCAGAGGGTGAAGAAGACGGGGGGACCGTCCGATAACGTGTTTGCTCAATTACCCCCCACGAGAGATAAGAGATAAAAATATAAAGGCGAGATGGGACTGGAAGGAGGCGAGTCTCCGGTGCACTCAGTGTGGAAAAACGATCGTAAGGAACCTAACCTTAGTTTTTGTATGGTTGTGTAGTGGAGTGGAGTGGAGAGAGAGAGTGTGGAGAGATGGGCTTCGGAGTGCTCGATGGCTACTTAATACACCGCGATTCTTTTCAGTACCAGTTGTACCCCGCGTGCTTCGAGGTCATTAAATGTACGTTTGATTATCCCTCTCTCGCCTGTGTAGTTGTTGACCGCTTGCCTTCTTGATGATGCTTTGCGCGCCGCACGATGGATTACGCTTGCCCGTAGTTTGCAATTTTGTTAGTGTTAAATATTTGTCTAGGGGTAAGTTCATTGCGTACGAAATATTCGATTTAACATGAGTGCTATTTAAAACGTCAAGTGAGCTACTTGATTTTTGCTATCTAGGGGTAAGTTTTCATTACGTACGAAATATATGATTAACACGCGTGTGAAATGTTATTCAATTCTTGAAGGTAATTTAAAATGAAATAGTAACTATTTAATTTTAAGTGATTAAGATTTTTGAATTAGAAAAAGACTATTAAATTTAAGAAAAATCACTTGTTGAATAAGTAAACATACCAAGTGATATTTCTTAAATTTAATCGTCTTTAACCCATTTTTGCCCACTGTTCCATTAGTGGAACATCTTCGAAGAATTGCACGTGCACCAGTGTTCTGCGTCGTTTGTTTATGATGAATTTATGATTGGTAAGACCACTGTGCACTAAAGGAAAACGCACGATTGCCGTTTGAATCTTTTGTGTTAAGAAATTGCACAGAAAATTTGAAGAAAATATCGTTGAGCAAAAACGGGTTAAATATTAAATCATGTTTCATCAAATGATCATTGAGAATCAAGTTAAAAATATAGAAAAAAACTATTAAACGTGGATAATATTTTATGTGACTAGTGCAGGAGAAAATACAAAATTATTTTGTTAATAATTATTTCAATTTATAAAACTTTTCATAATCAAGTTCTCCAATTAAGCAGCCGAGAGCTTTGGTTGCTTTGACAACGTGAAACAAAGAGTAAACAAATCATTTTTTCGTGAGGTACAGAAGGAAAAGGTTTGTTCGAATAAACTTTTCGTAGTGGATCTTTACATAAAATGTAAGTAACTATTTTAGTTAGTGTCATTTTCTTTCCATTTATTCGTTTCATCAAACAGAAACATATTTTATAACATTTATGTAAGTAATTATTTTAGTTAGTGTCTTTTTCTTTTCATTCATTCGTTTCATCAAACAGAAACGTATTTTATAACATTTATTACTTAATCCAGAAGCAAAAAAGAAATAGTACTTCCTGATCCGCAATCACCACCCTTTTTCATGCGTGCGCCAGTTGAAAATAGTCTTCAGACAGTTCAAATACACCCTGGTTTACAGGTCACTAAGCTGTGGGTGAAATTTCTCTAAAACATCGATTTTTTGTCTAATTTAAAGGGACTAATATTTATTTTTTTTCTGAGTCAATTTAAACCTGATAATAAGATGGATTTCAACCCCCAAATTACTTAATAAATTGGAAACAACCTTACTTGTTGCAGAAAGCATTAAATAGATTCAATATTATTGAAACCAAATTACTTATTACCAGTGGCGTTTCGCGGGGTTTTTTCTGGTACGGCCGAGGAACAAGAGGTGGCAATACAGATAGGTAGGGTCAGTTGCAGAGATGGCCTCTTGTTCCTCGGCCGTACCAGAAAAAAACCCGCAAACCATCACTGCTTATTACTTAATTGGCTTTGAATTAATGCTAAATTCACTTTATTATCGTATATAATACCATGAGCAATTTAATTTTTTCGGCAAAATGATTATAACGAGAGTCGGTTGCTAAGCAATTTCAAGAATGGCTGATATATAAAAATAAGAATGTAGCAACTGTAATCGAATGGTAATTGTCGGCAGTAGCATTAGAAGGAACACCCAAGAACACTCATTGTTTACATTCCCCTCTAAAAACAGATTAGTGCCATGTAGCAAGTTAACTTTCATTTCACTTTAACTGTACACATTGCATCTAAATATATCTTTGATTGCGTTACACGAGCTTATTTAAAACTGGATTATAAAACTGACAGCTACAAAACAAAATGTAAACACCGGCACTAAGGGTACTATTTATAATCCGACTCGATGTTTATTACAAAAAATTATAATAATGCATTGTTAGCTATTATATGGAAATGTATTTTTGTATCGTCCTTTATTTTTACATGTCTTAATCTATAAAACATGTCATGTACTGTTCGCACCAGGGTTCGAAAAATATCTGATATTTATGTAAATATCAAAATATCGGATATATCCGATATATCAGGTGTTTCAGACCACCCATACACCCCAAATATCTCATGAAATACAAATCGGATTGTAAATGTAAAAAAATAGGTCTAAATTTTTCAGCTCTATCTTGTGGTGTGAAATGTAAACCACGCCCCTCCCCCCTGAGGCGGGGTGAGGGGTAACCCAAAATACACCCCAAAACCTTAATTTATTTTGGGGAAAAAATCCCCAATCTAGCAACACTGACTGCATCGGAGAATTCCAGACAGCCAATATAATTTTACTTCAATTATTATAGGGATTTTTAGAAAATATGCTGAAAACTATTTTTTACTTTTTGATCTCACGGTACTTCAACACTAATAATATATGAATTTTTTTATTGAAGAAATCTGTGGTTTAAAGCACTTAAACAGATTCGGTAATTTATACTTTTTAATAAACGATTTTAAATGCTTAATAAATTCTAATTTAATTAATTTTAGATAGTGAAAATCAGTGAAATCGAAAATAATAAGATGATAATAGCTGCTAGTGAAATTTTTTAATAATGCAAATTAATTACACACACACACGCGTGCATACTTGATGGTAATAAGCACCAAGTCCACTGAACTCTCTCTATTAAAGTGAAACTCTCGCATTTTGTAATTATAATGATTGATTAATTGGTAATAAATAAGGCAAGGCGTTAAACACCGGATCGAATCAATTGAGACATATTGCGCGTCCATTAGCAAACATTTAGAAGGGTGCAATTAATGTGCGGCAAACGAAAGTGAAACTTAATTGAATTCAGCTCAAAGGGAAACGATACCGCTGCCTTTATTGCGCAAACTCTTGCTTATACGAGTGTGTGTGCTTAATTGTCTGGAATTGGCCTAGTTTCCTCTCAACGCGCCATTATTCCATAAAGTGTAATGAGACGACATTGTTCGCTCGTAAATTTATTATTGCAGCCGTCGTGGAATTAGATTGTGACCGTGTTTCATTCGGCGTACACAATGGCGATTGTGATCCGTTGCATAACTTATTGATTATTAATGTTTCTTTCACACGATGATTATTTATTTATTTAATCAAATGCCTATCTACTCGTAGGTGTAAGGCTGATAGTAATAATAAAAAAATTCCACTTGTTATTTTTTTATCAGAAATACACATTGTGGTTGTCACATATGATTACTAAGTCAGCAACTTAACCCTTTCAAGCCTATTGGGACTCATGTGTTCCACGGCTTTACTGATCAAGTCTGACAGGACCTACTATATCATAGACACCACCCTTCGAATCAATATATTTTAAATTACAAAACTGTTTGTTTGAAGAAATTTCTTTGACAGTTTATTTGAGAGTTGTAAAGTTTAAAAATAATAAGGAATGTGATTTTGTAGTTGAAATAAAAGTGGAATCGGGAGTAATGGGTGGGTTCTATCCTACAATCCAACCTGTGGCTCACGCGCCCTGTTTTCCAACAATTAATATCGTATGTTCATTAAAAAAAAACCTCAAGTGTGCCATGATTTTTTATTTAAAAAAATTTAAGATGGCACACATGTTAGGAATTGACATACAAAACGTCACAATTATTCCATAGTCGCAATGGTTTACAGCAACCAGCAAAAAACGTTTCTAGTTGAAAGTTATTTTTTCTTAATTTCCTACGACATCTCTGCGTCATTTGTCACATCAAATGAATTTATCGGTAGGAACATGCCACAAGTAACATAGCCTCAATATGTGTTACCAACTTAAATTTAAAAAAAAAAATCATGGCACACTTGAGGTTTTTTTTAATGAACATACTTTAAGTTAATTAAAAAATGAGGTCTTCACTGTTTTTCTTACTTATTTAACTTATTTAATAGTAAAAATCTGGACGTGTGAGCAATGTATTTGATTCTAGAATAGGGACATTGTATATACATATATTTTCATTCAAAAATGTAAATATAACCTCAAAAATTGAGTAAAAACTAATTAAAAAAAAAAAGTCGGGCTCAAAAGGATTAAATAAAATACACTTGACATCATTCACAGGTTGTTTGTTTAGTGACTACAGTTTTAATGTTTACAACACCATCATTACTCACCGAATAAATAACCTGTGCATTTTATTTAATCAAGTAGTGATTCATAAACATTGTTGGAATTTTCAAAGATTTTGTGATTATAACCTCACGTGTGTATGTCATGTGTTTTTGATTGAAGGCACTAAGTAATAATAATAATATTCTACTTTTTTTTTAATACAGTGATTCTAAATGAATTACCACGTAGTAACGGTCGCAACCATCACCATGATTCTACTTTTGGTTTAATACCACAGTTATTGTAAACTGTCAGTGATTCATAAACATTCCATATTCTAATTTTGGTTTAACCATGTAGTGCTCAAAGTTGTATTTAACGAAAAAAATCTTTTTTTAATAATATTATTTTTATTATCAAAATAAACAGGAATATCCATCTTAGTGTTTTTTAGGTTTTTTTTCTAAGTGTACATATAAGTCCCTCTAGTAATTATAGGACAAATAATAGACAAAATGACTAAATAATGCAAGAAGATAACGTCAAGACTTTTAAGTACCCTGGGCACTAAGGCCCACATTCATACCTCACATTTAGAGCCGCTTTTAACTAAATGATGAAAAACTGTGAGAATAATATGACAACGTATCATTTATTTCGGCGGGAAATTGAAAAAATTGAAAATAGAAAGAAATTTTGTGAAAATACAGACCAAAAAGAAATTCAAAAGTTTGAATCGGCTACATGTATAGATGTTCTCATAATACCTTTGATTTTCGTTCTATTTATTTCTAATGTCTACTTCCCGCTCAAATAAAAGACACGTTGCCATATTATTCTCGCATTTATCCATCATTTAGTTAAAGGCGAATCTAAATGAGATGTATGAATACGGGCCTAAAGGTTTAATACTACAGTTATTGTAGTATCATATGTAAGTATTTTTGAAAGAAATAAATGCTTTATTATTATTATTATTATTATTGTAAAACTGTTAACTGAAATACAATTATATGGGAATTATATGTATCCGCACACTGGTTCACATATAATTCTAAAATACCCCACTAAAATGTACTTGCTGTCTCTATTAATAGTGCGAGTTTAAACCGGACGAGTGAAATAAACTGGGAGATTTAGATTTGAAAGTCAATTGACCCCTAACACCAGCACATGTTCCAATAAACCAAACCGACGGCACTTATTTAATGTTTGACATGTTTTGCCTCGCGCTTCTCTATGAATTGGAATGTGCGTATATGCATGTGCGTATTTTCATAAAATCCAACGTTTATCATTGGGGAATGCTCGAATATCGAGCTAATTGTAGTGGTGAAGTTTATTGCTTTAATTTAAAAAAAAAATTATGTATACTAGATTTTTTTTATTGGCCAACCAGATTTGGGATTTAGTTTTCTTAGGTTGTTTGATTATTTGGGTGTCCCTACTTTTTGATATACAATTGCCATCTTGCAATTGATTGATTGTTTGATAGACAAGTACTAATAATTAATCCTTATGGCAATCATGTGGAAAACATAGCCTTAAATTTATTTTGAAGACAAAAGCCAGAATTACAGCCAGAGTATCCAACCAAATATCCAACATTATAAAAAAATCACCAATCTGGTTGGTCAATAAAAAAAGAGTATAGTAGCAAAATTTATACAGGGTGTAGTGGAACAAAACGGAACATAGGATTTTCAATGTTAATTTCTGTATACTGGAATATTATCTTCCCTGATTTGACAGAAGCCAACAAATCAACAGCGCACCGTTTTTGTTTAATTTCATGGCAACCATTACTTTCGTGAAAATGATCATTTTTATTTTATCATTTTTTAGGGTTTTTATAAACGCTAAAACATAAATAATAGCATGACTGCATGCAGGAATTTTTACTCTATAATATTTATTTATATGGATCAGGGAAGATAATATTCCAGTATAAAGAAATGAATATTGAAAATCCCATGTTCCGTTTTGTTCCACTACACCCTGTATATTTCAAAGATTAAAAAGAAAACTTGTTAAGGTGATGTTTTTATTACAAATTCTAAACCTTTAATAAATAATAGATGGCACGATGTGTTATTATTAAATTATTACGTGTTAACATTTACAGATCCTAAAATCGAAATGTATTAAATAAAATAGTATACGGACATTTATTTTCAGGTCAGTAACCTCCGCCTTATAATATTATAATGTGTAATAGCACTCAGGATAAACAAATAATGTAATTTTTACGCTTCAATCTTGATTTTCCCCATTATGACATAAACCACTTGGCCACTTCACCAACCCAAATAATGATTATAAAAAATTGCACTGATTAAGCTAATTTCACAAACGATGAATGTTCAAGGTGCTTGCATGTGAACATTTATATTGTAACTGTGTGCAAACACCGATTTAAATTTGCATTTCAAATTCGTGTTAAGCGAAAGTGCATCGACAGGAAGAAGCTCCAACCAAGCATTACTTTATGAAATAGTGAAATGTTATCTTATCACCCTTTCAATTATCCAATATGCAAAAGCTTAGGTGTTTTCAAATTGAACAAATTAGAAACAACCTTACTTGTTGCAGAAAGCATTAACACATTCGCTGCCACCGACGTGCTAGTGCGTCCGACTTTATACTTGCGTAAATGTAATCCCAATTGCGGTGGCAGCGAACGTGTTAAATAAATTCAACATTTCGTTTTATTGAATTTATTAGGTGTTTTCCTTTTTCCTTCTATCTCCCCGTAGGTAGATTGTGTCGACCGCTCCGGGTCATCGGTAAATCGACCGTTGAGCTATGTGGGGGAAAATAATGCCTCGTCACTTTCTCATGCGAAATTAATATTTTATTACAGTATATCGAATGCAATTGAATGCACCGGTTCCGGTACCGATAATATGCGAAACTTGTCCCTTGGACACTCCGAATTATCTGGGTCGGGATTACCATGGCGACCTCAGTCACATCCAAGCCAACAACCTGCTTTATTCGCAACCCAACGGTGCATACCTGGTCAGGAGTAGCAGGTGTTCCAACGGCCAATTCCATACTTTAAGTTTAAAGTAAGTAGACGAATGTGTTATAAAATAAACCCTTAATCACTTCAATGGCATCTAATATAATGAACCGGAAAATATGAGTTTTAAGCAGGTAAACAATAAAAATGGTAGACAATTTCAGGTCATTATAGATATGAACAATTTTTCTTTTATTTTCATTTAATTTTTTTATTGTATTTTTTAAGTTCTTCAAAATGAGAGGCTCTGCTACAGGATGTGACTTAAAATTACAAAACTGAGGATGAGGTTATGAAATAAAAAAAAATTAATAAAGACAAAATATAGCCTGAATATGTGAATATTGAAACTATTCGTGACTGCAAAATATAAAACTTTGTAATTTTTAACTTCTTTAAAAACTGTTAAATAAAAATATGAATTTTTTTATAGTACATATTTTAAGCTCAGCATCATTTCTATTTTGTTTGTTTACATAAAACGCACAAATGCATTATATTTTCACCACAATTTAGAACCAAACGAAAACCTCACTATTCCATGAAAGTGGGGATATTGATAAATGATAAACTTACGCAGTTTGTTTAGTTATCACCTAACCACACCATTGGTGACTTGTTCATTTACGTGATATGAAACATTTCTAATTTCATTAGTTTGCAATATTCGCAGATATTACACAGTGCTTTGTATAATACAAAATTGGATATATTGGTTTATTAATTAATAACAGTTTGGATACAAAATGTAAGTTGTTTATGATCTTCAACAAAAAAAAAGTATATGTACATATACATAGTGAGCATCTTCGTGAGTTATCAATATTATTAAATAATTCAAATAAGAGTGAAAAACCCTATTTTTATAAATAAGATGAAGTACTATCTACAAAGAATAAACATTTTGTTTTTCATAGCTTGTTTTAATTAGTATTGAAAATATCATTATTTCCAATTTGTAGCGGTTTTTTTGGCCCACTGTGTAGGTTAATTTTTTTAAATTAGTAATAATAATATATAGTTAGGAATGGCCATGTGGATCAAAAACAATGCGATCTCAATAATCAAAACCGTGTAAAAGTAAAATATGTTGCAATACTTTTTATTCTGACGTAAACTATTAATATTATGGCAAAAACATAGTGTAAAATCGCAGTCGAGTGCGGTCTTGTTTTTAAAAACATATTACATTATTTCGAAATAAAACACTTCAAACTTTGTTTTACCACTGTATATTTGATAAATGTGACCCTAACTTTGACTGTACACCAGTCATTTTCAAACCAAGTACCAAGTCGAAACTATAGTCACATTTATCAAATATGCAGTGGTAAAACAAAGTTTTAACCCTTTCAGCCCTGGATTTTTTAAATTTGAAAAAAACCTTTTTTGTTAATTATTATTGATTGGGAGCTTCTTAAGACCATAAATACCAAATTTGAACTCATTTGCATAATTAGTATAGGAATTAATTGAAGTGACATCTAGTGATAAACAGCAAAAATATGGATTGTCATAGTAAATGTTGCGGTGGCAATTGCCACCACCAGGACCGAAAGGGTTAATTAAGTGTTTCATTTTGAAATAATATCAAGATGCACCGCCAAGTAAACGCCGCCAATATTCAAGAATTACATCATTATATTGTTTTTTGTTTTTGTTAAAGATTTAACGATAAGATTCACCACTACAAACTGTATTACGACCCTTGTTCCGGGCTGTACGTGAGAGAGAAAAGATACGACTGTGTCAGGTCGCTCGTCGCCGATGGACTGGTGACGATGTACCTGGAGCTGAAGGCGCCGCTCACGTTACAAAGACTGCCCACCGTTAATTACCAGGAGAGCCCTTACATGACATTGAACAAGAGGAAGCTTCGAGTGTTGAGTAAAGAACACGCAAAGCAAGTATTAAATTTATTCATGATTGTAACTATATCAGCAAAAATGAAAAAAAAATAATAATGTTTTTTCTCGAATAACAATTATAATCATTTCTTTGTTATCTTATTAATATTTGATTCAATGTTTTTGTGATATTTTTCATATTTAAAAAAATATTGAAAAAAACAAGAAATTACCAAAATCTTATATACAACTGCAACAATGTTTTAGAATTATCTCTCAAAATTTTGATTATTCATGAAATTAATTTTGCAATTTAATTTACATTCAATAAAATAAAAAATTCCCTAACTCCTTGTAAAAAAATACAATAAATTTATTTAATTTATTGTTTATGCTGGAGGCTTCTACTTCGTTATACATTTTAAATATTATAATAAAACACTTTTAACTTTGTTTCGTATAACTTATATATTTATTTTTGTGACTTAAGTTTTAACAAACTTGTTTGAAAATGGTAATTGTATTACCGAAACTTAAGTCACAAAAATAAATATATAAGTTATACAAGACAAAGTTAAAAGTGTTTTATTATATTATTTAATTTACATTATCGAAAATAGGTAATGGAAAAATTGATCTTCGCCTCTCTCTGCTCTAGTGCGCGACATCCCTTAAAGTAAAACTGTCGGTTATCAAATGATGATTTTTTTAAATCTACTTATGCTCTATCTAGAAATAATAACGTCCATTCCGCCGAATCGCAATTTACGCAGCAAATACTGAATCCCAGCGTGAAGGAGAAATTCGAAAAATCCCACTCGTTCAAAGTGAACACCTTCAAGGGCCTCAACTGGTGCGAGCTGTGCGGGAATTTTCTGTGGGGTTTCACGGCGCAGGGGGTCAAATGTGACGACTGCGGCATGATCGCTCACGGTAAGGACAGTATTTTTACAAATTACAACATGCCTTTAACCCATATTTGCCTGAGATTCAAGGAAAATAAATGATATATTTTTCTAAATCAAGTAATTAAGATTTAAAAACCTTTCGCTTCCTGTCAAATGTCAATGAATAATCACTGAACGTACTTATTTGAATACGAAAAAATGATAGATGGCGCTGATGATATTCTAAATCTAATTTTAAGGTTATTTTTCGCTTCCTGTCAAATGTCGATACTCTTAATATAATTTTAAGAGGAACTTTAAAATATAAAACTGTAGGCATATCTGGGTTAATATTATATTCGTATCATCAATTTCTGGAATGTCAAATTTGCTGTTTTCGTGGCAAATAATTTAATCCGAATTGAAATAGTATTTTTGATGCATTCCTTAGGAAAGTGTTCTGAAAAATTCCCGAACGATTGTGTCCCGGATCTCAAGTACTTGAGGGGTGTGTTTGGCATTGAACTAACGACTCTACTGGCGGCGCACAACGCAACCCTGCCGTTTGTTGTGACGAAGTGCGTCGCTGAAGTCGAGGCAAGGGGTCTGACGGTGGAGGGAATCTATCGGCTGAGCGGATTCTCCGATGAAATCGACGCCATCAAGATGGCACTTGATAAAGGTAAATAAAAACGTATCGTAAACAAGGAAGGTCAATAATCTAATCTCCCATATAACTCGAGAGTGTTTTTAATTTGGTAACTTAGATTATCAATTGAGATTGTTTTGTTGCTATAAACTAAAAATTAATTTAAAACCTATAATCACTGTTCATATTCCTCACTTATGTAAACTATCTCAGTCTTAGCATCAATAAATATAATTATTATTATCTTATGGAATAAAACAATTTTTATTTAATAATAAAACACTTTTAGCTTTGTTTTGTATAACTTATATATTTATTTTTGTGACTTAAGTTTCGGTAATACAATTACCATTTTCAAACAAGAAGTGTTTTAAAAACCTTTGTAAATCGGTTTTTAAAACACTTCTTGTTTGAAAATGGTAATTGTATTACCGAAATTTAAGTCACAAAAATAAATATATAAGTTATACAAAACAAATTTAAAAGTGTTTTATTATAATATTTAAAATGTATAACAAAGTAGAAGCCTCAAGCATAAACAAAACAATTTTTACTTCGGCAACTCGGCTTGCCATTATCAAAACTAAAGTAAATTACATTTTTACTTTAGAAACACTGAATAATGAATTACCACGTAGTAACGGTCGCAACCATCACCATGATTTTACTTTAGCTTTGATAATAGCAAGCCGAGTTGTCGAAACTGCAGTCAAATCAATAAATCAAAGTGTTACACAAAGTAAAAAGTGTTTTACTCCATATAAAAGCATGTAGAATGAAGTAAAAGTTTCGTACATAACAAATATTATTATTACTATTTTCAGATGGCGAAAGGGCCGACTTGAGCCAAGAGAAATGTCCAAATATCAATGTAATCACCGGTGCTTTGAAATTGTACCTAAGACTACTTCCAATTCCGCTGGTTACCTTCATCGTGCATCCTTTGCTTCTTGACGCCATGCGTAAGTAATTTAAATTATCTTGCAGCGTGTACTGAAAACGATGGAGTCGTCGAGCCTTATTTAAGTCAAAATTTTGTAGAAAAATGCAATTGCGCGTGGGAATGTTTGTTGAGCAAAAAAAATTTTGTGCTTGTTGAAGTCCGTTGGCGTTTACGTGGGTAATTTGATTGTAATGATTTTAGAACACAAAAACGAGGACCTTCGAATATCATCCATCCGTCATGCCCTGACGTCCCTCCCGAAAGCGCATTACGATACATTAAAATGTATGATAAACCACCTCAAAAGGTAAGTACCTTAATGTATTATCCGTCAGCTTCAAACTGACTAGTGAAGAGCAACAAACAATTCCCCGAGTATAGTCGGAGACAAGAATTGGGCGGTTTATTACCAATCTAGAGAAGGTCATCATTCAGCTCATACGCTCGCTGCCAGACACGTGCGGGCCTTCCGCAGGGAACGCACACCGTTTTCAACAGATTGTGATAATTTTTGTTATTGAATGTCTTAAACGAACACACTCCGTTCTACTGTCCTACGCCCATCCATTTGCCACTGCGCAACTGGTCAACTTGAGGTTGACGGATTATATAGCTACAGCAAGTTTACATAATTTACATCATTTTTAAAGTACGGTCAAAACAATAAATAATTATCTTTAATGAAATATAGCAAATTGCTCTTTATAAAAAAATATTAAGTTGCTATTAGTATCTGCAAATTTTAAATATAAGGCATGACCTCAAAATGACAAAAAAGCATTTTTACTGCTGAATGCAATTATCATAAAAAATGCCTACGGTTAGTTAAGGTTGTAGTTGTTTCAATAAGTTATTTGTTTGTAGTCTTGATAAGACTTAATTTTACAGTCACAAACAGGTTGAATATTGACATATTCAGGCTATATTTTGTCTTTCTTGAATTTAGTTAACTCGTTGATTGCCACCTTAATAAAGAAAAAAACAAGTCCTTCGGGCCACCAGTTGGTTTTTGTCCTGAAATGCGGCACAACTTACATGCCGCGAGGCCCCAAACGCAAATTCACTGCGGCACAAAAGAATGCCGCGTGGCGATCAACGTGTTAAGATTAGTTTACCAGATAGAATTTTTGGGATTAGTTTGTAATCGTTAACGAACTATAGTCAACTACTATATTTTATATTGTGGTCCAGACAATAACATCTCTCATCACTTCATATTGTATTTTTTTATTTTGTACTTTTACCTTACACTCACTGATAAAATTCGTCTAGCAAAGTGAATGTCAACCTTACCACGCTCGACTTTAATAAAAAAAAATTTTTATTAAAACTCGGCACCAACTTTTATATACTTTTTACTAAGTACGATTTCCAGGGTGAGTCAGCATTCGGCCATCAACAAGATGAACCCGCACAACCTCGCGACGGTGTTTGCGCCCACGCTGATCGGTCCCCCGGAACCCTCCAATTCCATGCTTCCGGACATCACCACCGACATATTGCTCATCGAAAATCTCATACTGCACTGCGACCACATATTCGCCGAGAGCCGCTCGATCCTAGTTTAAGCCATTGTGATCCGTAGATATTCCAGATAAGAGGGTGATATTTATGTTATTTTAGTATTATCTCTACTTAAGTTATATAAAATGATAGGCTGGACGCAAAACCAGAACAATAAAGAAAGATCCCCGGGGAGCTAAACTTGACAGGAGTTGTAAATTAAGTAATTGTCCTATTTTTTTAAATATTTGATTATAACGGTGTGAAACCTCGTAACAATTTTTTTGTTTGAGTTATGTGCACATGTGTACAGTAAATAATTTCATATTAAAACATCGTGATTTTTTTCATTTAAAAATAATTACACTTTGAAATATGTAATCTTATATATTTTATTTAGTATGTTCAAATAAGTTAATTAACTAATTTAATAAAGAAGAATTAAATTTATTTAACCTCTTCACGCCCAGGTTCGCCACATGTGGCAACAAGCAAAAAATGAAAACAAAAACATTGTACAAAAAAAATTACTTTTTAGCGCCATCTATGGAATATTTTTTTCATATTTTTTGCATAAATGGAAAAGTTTGTGACAGTGAAACAACAAAGAAGTAATTTTTCATCAAACCTGGGATTAAATCAAAGCAGCATGGGCGTGAAGCGATTAATGCTCCTGCAACAAGTGATGCCTCAATTTTATTTAATAATGTTTAATTCCCTTACTTGATTGGTGGTTAATTAAATAATAATAAAAAATACACAAACATTCATGAATAAGTTGTTTAAATTTTGTAAGACTCAGGTTACAAAAGTATAATATTTCTCATTAATAAGAAACGTATGTTTTAATATGAAATTATTGCAATATGTAATCAGTGCTTCCACCTGTTGTATATACACAGTATTTACTTAATTCACTGAAACATTATTTATTTATACAGAAAGCTGTGTTGTGTAAGAAAACTTATGTGTCAAATTATTGATCCCAAAATGGATAATTTTTACAAATTTCATGTTCCCGTTTATTTTTACTATTGAAAACACTTTATGTTTTTATTCAGTATTTCTCCAAAGTCTGAGAATCCCAACTGGAAGTATATTTTCGTGTTGTACCGTTGTTAATAGATGTACTTTGTGATGTATTTCTCCCGTTGAAGTGACGCCTGTAAACGCACTTCGGGTTTCGGTATGTGATATGCATGAGAGATATTAGGTGAATGTAGTGTTGTAAACACTGAAATTATTTATACTTGTCGCAGAAACATATCAATTGACCTTGCACTAATTCTGCAGATTTTTACACTTTTATAAAATAAAGATATTATATTAAAATGCAACTATTTACTCATCGTTCTCCTCCATCTATCAATCCATCAATTGAATATGTTTCAACCAAAGAATGACCATCAAAAGAAATCTTGAATTTTGATTATAAATATGTATAGATGTATCTTATTTCCCGGATTAGCTTCAACAAATTACAACACTATAGCCAGTCCACGGTACACATAGAGTTGTAAAAACGCCCACAATCGCCAACGCATCATTCTTACTGGCCGATTCGAAAAATTGCGGGAAATCCGCACGTTCAAATCACGCAGCACGAATGCAAATGGTTGACGCGATCGTCAGCTGATTGCCTCATTGTATTGTGTTAGCTGTTAGCGTCTGTTTGCGATCGAGTACCTTTCTGCTTGTTTCATTGTAATGGATCTATCTCCATTAAAACGACGCTGTGCGAAGCATTTTTCAGGAATCTATACTTAATATTTTTAAGGTGTGTCAGGAAAATTATCCTGAACGCACCAAAGTTGAAAATGTGGTATTCACCGCAAATGTACATGGTGTAAATCAGACTTTTGCTCAGAACAAATGGCGATTGTGGGCGTTTTTACAACTCTATGTGTACCGTGGACAGACTATAGGAACAATTATACAGAGCAATGGTAGTTAGATAATGAAATAGAAGATAAAATAGGTAAAACAGCTTTTAGAAAGAAGGGGAGGGATCAAGAGACACAAAAACAGAAATAGTTAAAAAAATAATTAAACCAAGTCTAACCTACAAAATATGACAGGTGACAGGAAAACAAATAAAACGAATAAATGCAATGGAGGTGAGATTCCTAAGGAAAAAGAAAACAAAACAGGAAGATACAGAATAAGGAATGCACAGGAAAAACTTATTTATAAAAATAAAACCAATACAGGAAAAAAAATAGATGGAAAAAGAATATATGACAACTGGAAAACTGGAAAACATCAGAGAAGAAGACCAAGGAAAGAGTGGAACAGCGCAATAGCAGAAGAGGCAACATGTGGAAAGAAATAAAGGAATTCACTAATGACAGGAGGAAGTGGAGACAATACTAAAAAACCTATGTAAGTCTTACACCGAAAGGTAGTTAGACAAAGGAATAAATAAATAAATCAAATATACAAAGAATGGCTACAAAAAGCCAAACTGATTATCAGTGTAGAGGGCTCTACACTGATGTATATGTCAATAACACATCACCAATTGCAGTTTTAGGATAATTTCTGTATAAAACCTGGAGGTATTGATAAATAATTAATGGAGAGTAATGGACTCCAAAACAAAATGTGTTATTTTTTTTTTTACTTTGGCAGGTGCCCTTCAGTCACATTGATTATGTATTATTCATATTAAATGAAATACACATCCACAAACACCCATGCCCTCGCCGGGATTCGAACCCGGGACCCTCCGCATTAGTACGCACGCGGCTAGTGGGCCGGCAATGTGTTATTTGCATTTGTAAATTCACCTGTAACAAATGGTACAGGAAAAAAAAGGGCTCAACACATCATCATCAATAATGTTCCGTTTTAATTTCTCAATAAATTAACAATACGTCCTTTGATCTAGTTTTATTAAAATACGAAACTATTTGGGGAAACGGGTGGTATAATTAGAAAATTACGATTAGATTCTCCTTTCGGTTTATCCTAAGAGTTCGGCGCCTCAATGGCTCTCGCCCTTTTTCCCAATCACCCGTTTAAAGTCGCCCATGTTGGTGGTGTTGATCGGCGACCCGATTGCGGCGAAATGATCTATTTGAGTGATCTCGCCGCCCGACTGATTATCCTTCACAAACACCTGGATGTTTTGCACGTTTTGGAACTTCACGAAACGGAGGTTAATCGGATTGCCTTCTAGATCGTCTGGGCTAATCCTAAATAAATTAGGACGATTAAAATTGCTGTGCAGCTATTGTAATTCACTCCGTTTAAGATAAAAATGTGATGCTTCCACCAAACGTGCATCGGCGGTCGGGGTTGTCGTGCAACGGGTGCCTCGAGCCGTGGTGTATCTTAGAGGGAGCGCCGAGACAATAATTTAAAGCGAAGCGTGTTCCATGCGAGCAAAGTATATTTTTTTAATAAAAGCTGTATCTACCACACAAGAGTTTTTTTGTGCATAAGAATGTCACCTATTTTGCATATTTTTACTAAAGCCTTATCTACCACACAATAGTTATTTACACGAATTAGAAGATTTTTTTTGCGCAGAAGAATGTCACCTATTTTGCACACGTTAATACAAACTGGAATAAAACACTTTTTAATTTGTTTGTATAACACTTTGATTGATTGCAGTGTTATACAAACAAAGTAAAGTGTATTATTCCATATAAAAGCATGCATAGAAAAGTAGAAGCTTCCTACATAACAAATATTAATACAAACTGTTGAAATACGAATAATATATGTAAATATTGAGAATTTGCATATATTTTTTTTGCATCTCATTGTTGAAACATGCGAAAATGATTTCCTAGGCGATTTTTAAAGTATTAAAAATGGCAAGCTTTGCAATTTGACAACAATGTGTCAATGTCACTCGTTCTGCCAGTTGAAAAAAATTGTTTTTGTATACCATATCCGCCGATAGATTAAACTTTTTTGACATCTTTAGTGGCAAACACTGGAAAGTGAAAAGTACCAACACAGCTATGAAGAAAATGTAATTTTGCAGCACATTAGGTTGGTACCGGTGTACTTTCAATGTATTCATACACAGACACATTATTGACAGTTTGTTATTGTTTTAACTATTTTTCGAATTTCTGCCATGGAGAATGTTCTATATGATGTGAGTGTGATTTTCATAATAAATAAGAGTTGTTTGACAAGCTAGTGGAATTTCTGTCACTCAAGTTGTCAAAAAAGTAATCTATGGGTAGATGTAGTATATTACCGAAATATTAGTCATTGCAAGGGCGTCAAGAGGAAATTAAAAAAATTGCTAGCAATATCATTGATTTGTCAGTCCAATCAACAATATCATTGGTGTTAAGATGCGTCACAAAGTAAATGCCTCCAGAAAATTAACCATACAAATAAATAAACGTTAGTAAAAGCAAACCATACGTTAGTAATAATTGCTATTATCATTTGAACTCACTCTAATTCCTGAACGCTTGTATTGCTGTCGGCCATGTCGAAATCCAGCGTCCTGGGCTGGTTGATGAATATCTTGATGTTCTTCGGCCCCTTATCAGTCGGCGCCTTGAACTTGAGGCTGTGGATCTTGACGGCCTGATTAAATGCTATCGAAATAATAAGCTGAAAACAAAAAATTATTTCTATAGAAAGAAAAAATGGCCAGTTTACGCTTTTTATATGGCAACATTAATTCCCTTTCAAAAAATCCCATTGTCTCACTAATAATCAAGTTGCTGTAAATTTATTAGTAGAAACTAAATTAAATCACTGTAACGACTAATCGAATAAACATTTAAACGGCAGTAAAGTTACCTGTTCGTCGCAATCCGATTGTAAAAATCCACCGCCCGCTTGGAGAGCGTGGCCCAGGGGGTGGTCATCGCTCTCGTTCAGGCACTCGCACTGAGCTTTCATGATGAAGGGAGACAGGTCCATCTGGAAAAGAATGAAAGGGCGTTTTTTTCTTTTTTCGCTTCGTATTTTTCCCCGGTCCGATATCGATTAGAATGGCGGCAATACCGCCATCACATATCTCACATTTACCAAATTTGATATAAGAATAATATATGTAGAATAATAATATTTTATTAGTTTTTCTATCATATTACATACAGGGTGTCCGAAAAGTATAGAATATCCCGTATAGCTCAGTAAATATCCACTTTAGAGAAAAAAGTTTTAAATAGAAGTTATTTGACACTTGGTTACCCACCATCTTGGATATATCAATTTTATTTTTTGCTATAAACAAAAGCGCAACGAATAACACACATTTTTTTAAATGACAGACACTCATTTGATAGAGTTTTTTTTTCTCTTTTCAACGGCATAAAACTTGATTTGTATGGATATTCCATACTTTTCGGACACCCTGTATGTAATATGGTAGAAAAACTAATTTATAACTTTCTGGGAAAAGATTGATGTTAAAATCTTAATTTTGATCAAAATGGCGGTTGGGCGGTATTGCCGTTTCATCGATGATATGCTAGTATTAACGAGCGTACAACAAAAATTGATGACTGGAAATCTAAAGTCATGCCTGAACTAACATCACACACGTGCACGCGTTAAGTACTGCATGTCAGATGTTAATAACCTCCAATTGTAATATCTGACATGTCACTGTTTAACCGCAACCGCCATTTCATGCGTGTAATCTAAGTGCAGACATGACTTGAGCTTTCCAACGCCAACTTCATCGTTGATTTTTGTTGTACACTCGATATACGGTCACCGTATGCTCAAACTGACATTGCCTCCATGGAATACACGCAAAAGAAATGTTTGCATTGTGTGGAGTTTAGAATGGGTGTAAAGTGTAAAATATACAGGGTGTATTTGAAATAACGAACAGGCATTCAAGGGCACATACACAAAATATTTGTGAACCCATTTCCGTCAAAATTTATTTTTATCCTAATTTTTCGAGGTTTTTTAAACATTTTGAGAACCGATGCTTTTCTCATTTAATTAGGTCTGCATGGAATGTGTGTTTGTTTATTTAAAACGCGAGATACGATTTCTTGCCTCCGAAATTTGAAGTGTTATCGCAACGTTTTTTTTTTTTTTTTGTAAAAGATAAACAGTCTTCAAGTTCATTGACGCTTAAAGAGCCGAACTCAGATATTTCCTACGCGCTTGTTGTAATTCGATATCTAAAGCCGAAGTCACATTACCACTGCCCCCAAACATGTTGAGTATTTTCACTCATTAACTTTAATAATTAATTGCGGGCTTTTTGTTACAGTCATAAACAAATTAATTACGAATATTGTTTAAAAATAATATAATCTCTTTGTGGTTACGAGCCTGTTCGTTATTTCAAATACACCCTGTTTATGAGGTGATCATGGATTGATAATGGATGACCTAAATATTGAATCACTTAAAATTAGAAGAAAGGTAAATTAAAAAAAAAAACGAAATATAGCCTGAATATGTGAATATTCAACCTGTTTGTAACTCTGCAAGCAAAATTAAATATAAACAAATAACTTATTGAAACAATTATATTTCGTTTTTTTGAATTTATTTAATGCTTTCTGCAACAAGTAAGGTTGTTTCTAATTTATTAGAAGAAAGGTGTTGGGTATGTGCTTTCTTCATGAAATGATAAATGGTTCTATTTGTTGTCCTTTTATTTTAGAAAAAACTGGTTTTTCAGTTATTTTTAAGTGAACATCGCACTACTAAAAGCGACCTGCCAATAAATTTAATCTTGATAAACGAGTTAATTTATTTGCACAATTAAGAGTATAATTTTTAATTTTAGATCTAAAACTATCAACAATTATTTATTGCAGGTTCAAGTTTCGAAATTCTGTTTTAATCGAATATAAGGAATAAAGACTGAAATTTCATGCAAATACATATTTATTGCCCCGATTCATTTGAGTTTTGATTACTACTACGTTAAATATATTTTGAAACCAGCAACATAATTTTTATACTTTATTGTTGAAAATTCATACATAATACAGTAACAGTAATCTTGACATTTATTGAGATCCATCATCATCGTCGTCTGGCTTTGTAAATGAACTCACAGCAAAAGCATACTAAAAAAGGCAATGATTAGAATTTCTCGTAAAATCTAACACTAACTCTACTTGTCCATTTTAAGAAAATTATTCCTCTACAAATGCTTTGGATCCTTGTGTTTTCTTTTCATTTCAATGATACATTGATTAATGCACTATTTATTTTATTTAATCCTGCGCCTTTCCACCACTTTTTGGTTTAAGGCAATAAGGATTCAAAATCCATAATTAGAGTTTTTTGATTTTCAACGTGTATGCATTTGCTACTGGGGGTCCTAATAATTCAAAGCTTTGCAAATTTTGAAGCTTCGAAGAATCCAAAGAAACGAAGAGAATGGATTCGAAGATTTTGATTTTTTTCAAAGAAGTGAAGTTCTGAAGTTTCCAAGTTTTCGAAACCCTAATTACCTTTTATGTAATTTCAAAATTTTTACCTCGAAAACCCGGGACGAAACAACTTAAGATGCGTGCGATGGATTGCTGCAATAATAAATTAACATCAAACTAATGTTTCAAGAAGCAATAACTCGTCTTGTAAAATGAATTATTTTTATTAGTTTTAAAATAATAATAATGACAGAAATTAACTTTTTCATTCATCAACATTCGCAAAATGAGACTTTCAAACTTTCCAATATCGTGACTGAATGACATACGCCTAAGTCAAAAAAAAAAAAAAACTTTCCAATCAAAATTGCATAGAGGGTCCCCACCTGGGTGCGCCACGCCACTCATTATATATGTGCCATTGTAGGCAAAAATAATGGAAAACTAAAGCCGGATGCGATTTATTTTTATCCCAAATATAAACAAAATAAAATGAGCCATGACTTGTGTTTACAATGAATGTGTTTTTCTCATTCTAAACTTTGATTTGATGGATAAAACTCATTCTTCAATATACCTCAATATATTACACATAATTAAAAGCAAAACCGGTCAGCAGTTGTCATATTTACGATAATTAATATCACACAACAAATTGTGTTGTTTTATTGTGTAATTATAATATTTTAAATGTAAGCCCTGCTTAATGTTAGTTACCTGTTCGAGAAGTATTATTTATCACGGTAATGTCATTTTGACATCACAATTTGAATATTGGGTAAATTAAAACACTTGGTTTCATTTTTGTATATTCAGTTTCCTAACACGTGTTTCGGTCGGTGACGACCATTCTCAAAGGAATTACAAGAATAACTAATTAAAAATTAAAAATGTTACAATATATATAAGGAGGTTAAATAGGGATTAAGAGATTCGAGCTTGTTAATAGTTCGTTAATTTGAGGTTTTTTTTTTTTTAAATCGAATTATTCCATTTGAGAACAAAGCATAGGCCAGGATTGAGTGACTGTTTAGTGCGTTTCGTAACTTGATTTAATATACAAGGGCCAATTTTGACCAAATCGAAATAAGTGTAAACTGAGCTTCTTTTCCGTTATACCTTGACGGTTGCTAAAAAAATGACCGGGCAGAACAACTATATTCTTACATTTAATTGAGACGCTTTTATACAAATGTCAACAGGCAATTGACCAGCCTTCTTACATTTAACACGTTCGCTGCCACCGACGCGCTAGTGCGTCCAACTTTATACTTGCGTATGTGTAATCCCAATTGTAGTGGCAGCAAACGTGTTAATAGTTCATATTATTAATCCAAGATTTTGAATACAAAAGTATAAAAGCAAATATTTAAATTCACATTAAATTAAGTTTATGAAAAAATATTCGAAATACTTACATGGCCGCCAATACCCTCATCGGCACCCTCTACGTCACCATAGTATTGCTTAACTTTATTTTCCAATGCGGTGGGATCGGCACCCTGCAGTTTATCTATTTTTGTCTGAAAGCAAGTTTCATTATCTTAAAAATTATACTTTTCAAACAAATATATGAATATGAATTGTGGAGATCAAAAATTATACTTACACTATGTGTGTATATGTTAATATTTATATACAATTGCTCATTTAATTACAAACGTATCGTGACTGAATGGCATACGCCTAAGTCAAAAAAAAAATTATACTTCAAAACAAATTTTGTTTCTAGGATTAGTTGATTGTGGTGTAGGAAAACAAATACTGTATTTTTATTTTGGCGCATGAATGAATTACACTTTACAAACAAACATTGTTTTAATTTTGTTTTTCAGATTGGTTTATCGTGGGTTAGGATTTTTGTCCGCGGCCACATCAAATTATATTGTTTAGTAAAACAGGTGGAATATTTACGTCTTTATTGAATTGATCAGTCAATATAATTTATTACCGTACCTTATTGCGGTAGAAAATGAAAGTGGGCATCGCGGAAACTCCCTGAGCGGCAGCCGTGTCTTGGCACTTGTCGACGTCGATTTTTATGAAGACGGCATTGGTGTATTTCCCGGAGAGCTGCGCAAAGACCGGCGCCATCCGTTGACATGGTCCGCACCTGAAAATATTACAAGCACAATTATCAACACTGCTGAACGCCGGTGACGGTTCGTGAGATTTTTTTTCTGGTACGGCCGAGTTAGCAAGGGGATAATACAGGTACGGTCGGTTACGGAGGCGGCTGGCTACGTGACCGCACCCATCTGTATTACCACCTCTGGTAATTGCAATGCGCATTTTCTTCAACATTTATACAATGATTTTTCTACTTTGGATTTATAATCGACTTATTGTTACATCAAAAACGGTTTTTTATTTTACAGTTGCTCATTATTTTACTATTTTCGATGGAATTTTAGTTGTCGCCAATTGGCTTCTGGTTTTTGAAATTTTACCAAAAAAAAATTTTTTTTTTAAAGGGAAGATAATTCGGGTTAGGGAATCGAGGATGATGGGGACTTGGCTTAGCCAGCCAGGGCATTCAGCCACAACCAATTTATATTAATAATATTCATATTTAAATTAAATGGAGACAGTAGACACCCAGGGACCCGTACGGCCATTTTTCGTGTTGAAAAAGTGACCGTCCGGACGGGACTCGAACCCGCACCAACGGGGTCCAGAGGCCGAACCTCTACCCACTAGACCAACCAAAAATTTTTCAGTCCTTTGATCGTGAAATAAAGATTACAGTCAAAATCCTATTATAGACATTTATGGAGAACGTAAAAATTGGTCGACATTTCCACAATGATAAACATGTTAATTTTTCTTGCACGAGATCTATACTATACTTTAATCAATGGACCTTTGCGTGCGCATCATAGACAGCCGAACCAAGTTCCGACAACATTTTCATGTGCACTCTCTCTACCACAAGTTAAATTAGACACAATCATGTGTGTACATATGTCGTCCAAGGCGAGAAAACTCAGTCTGCGGCAATGATGCACACGCAAAGATCCGTAACACGTTTGCTGCCACCGACGTGCTAATGCGTCCAACTTTATACTTGCGTATGTGCAATCCCAATTGTAGTGGCAGCGAACGTGTTAATCAAATTATATCTAATAATGTGTTAATGCAAAAATTTTTAATCAATTCAGGAGGAGGGCGAGTTAGAGTATTCATTTTCACACATACCAATGCTTTTAATTAACACACGCCGATCGCGTTACTTTGCGATGGTTTTTCGAGCCGTTGGAATGTAGGATTCGGTTTACGGTGTATGATGGGGCAATTTTGAGGTTAGACACTCACCAAGTGGCCGTAAAATCAGCTACGACGAGTCGCGTGTTGGCGGAAGCCAGCTCGCTGTGGAAATGGTTATCGTCTTCGATGACTCGCACTAGCGCCATGTTTAACTCAGTCAAAATTTCTTAATTCTTTTGAAAAACTCGGCGAAACTTTGCAACACAAATAATGACTGGCAGTTTGACAGATCGCGGACGACAACGCTGACTCATAAACGTGACGAGTACGTTGGGTTGCGTGTGCGCGCATATTCGGTTGCATATATTTATTATATTTTATAAATATAACGCTTTTTTGTTAATAATCACACGATTTATTATAAGCGACGTAAACTTTAAGTTTCATAATGATCAGTACGTGATCGAAATTATAATCGCTGTTAATAAATCGTGTGATATTAACAAAGAAAGTGTTTTATTTATAATTCAAAATGTATCACGAAATAAACGCTTCCAGTGTCAATCAATTATTATATTTCGTTTTTAAATTTAAAGTAAGTTGAAACATACACTTAAAGTGACGAGAAATATCCTCTAAAGTAACAGGCTCGCTCAGTTAAGCCGGGCCCACACGATGCTACGAACGTTTGCCTCAAATGTTTGCTTCCAAGTGATGAGTCAAACGTTGGACGAACGTCTTGACACATGCGCTCCCACACGATAGACAAACGTTGGATCCAAATGCAGTTGGTTCCAACGTTTGTCTGAAGGAGGTTCACCCCCTTATTAGTTCTCAGAGTCACCGCTAGGGTGACAGTACATATAGTAGTATAGGTTATTATTCATTTCAGTTATGATTTTTTTAATCATTTAATTAAGTATTAAACCCTTAAGTTCAGTTAATTTTATATTTATTTTTTATAATTGTCATGATTTACTAATTAATAAAATATTATTGCCAGTGGCTGAGCTTGTACCTACCTACTGCAATTTTTGTTTGCAATAACAACATTTCTTACATTACTCTGTTTTTGTATTTAATAGTGATTATTTAAAAAAAATATTTATTTATAAGCATGTAAAATAAATATTAAAAAGACCGTTACTTATGATACACGGTTGTCATTCGTACAAATGTTTGTGCATGTCGTGTGGGAATGTATCCAATGCCACCAAGTATGCCAACCAATGACAGAGAAAACCCTTTGAAGCAGACTAAAAGACCGACAGCCGGCCGAACACCTTCCAACACGAACGTTTGACGCTCGTAGTTCGTGGATCTCGCCCAACCATCCAGCGTCCAACGTTGGAAGGTGTTCGTAGCATCGTGTGGGCCCGGCTTTACATACACATACACACGTGTATATGACTCGTAAATGGGACAAGTACGTTGGGTTGCAATTGTGAGCATATTCGGTTGCATACATTTATTATTATATTTGGCTTTTAAATTTAAAATCAGATGTTCCTCATGTATCCTCTGGCTCAACACATACATTTATATACAAATTTACACGGCCGATTATTCTCTTGATGGATAGCTTGATTAGATAAAATTGCAAATATTAAATTCCATCATTACTACTGCCCTATTGCACTCGAGTCTATTTAAATGTTCGGATTTTAAGCATAAAATATATAAAAATTAAGTAATTTTTATACAATGAAATCAAAAAGTCAGAAATAGTTGGTATCCCTTAAAACATAACCTAACTAACAGAAGTTCAGTGGCATCGCTAAGAATAGGAAGTTTGGCATGGAAAACGCTGAAATTTAAATAAAACAGCTAAATTATGAATCCCAAATGTATTGTTGATTCTTTGAGGAAGTTTTTTCTTAAACATATTTTTTTAGAAAACTCAAATTCTTGATGTAAATTTCTATTTTTTTTTATTTTGAAAGCACACAACTCAACAACCCTTGGGTCAATTTTGACCTACCAAGGGTTAAAATATGGGCAAATTATTTACCTTCTAAATGACATGAATTATTTCTTTAAGGAATTTTTTCTTATACATATTTTTTTAGAAAACTCAAATTCTTGACGTAAATTTTTATTTTTTTTATTTTGAAAGCACGCAAGTCAACAACCCTTGGGTCAATTTTGACCTACCAAGGGTTAAAATATTAGTATATCTGCAAGAAGTGAGGTTTTCTCAAGTTAATATTTTATTTACAAAGCAGCGATTTTCGTGGAGAATTCTAAAAAAAAAACTATAGACAACCTATTTTTTGTTTGTTTTACAGCAGTGGCGGCTCTCGGCGGGGTTATTCACGGTACGGCCGAGGTAGCAGAGGTGGTAATACAGATCTCTGCACCCAACCCTACCTATCTGTATACCTGGTGACTCAAGGTACGACTGAGGTAGCAGAGGTGGTAATACTGATCTCTGCAACCTATCTGCTACCTCGGCCATACCATCAGATACCACGCTAGCCGTCGCTATTTTACAACCACTTTAGAATAGGCTCAACGATAAAACGATGATTAGACCAAGAATGTGATGAAAATAGACGCACCATAATTAACACATTAATCATTGTCGCTTTAGCAATTATAAGTCAGTTCATTGCGGTGTAAATCTCGACTCGCATCGGTTTCGGTTGTGGTGTTAATGTTCTCGGTGATTTCATACATTTTTTTATACATTAAAGGCAAATTAAGGTAAACAGATACAGATTTAAACATCTATTATTAGAAATTCAGAATTGGAAAAAATGGAAACATTATGAACTTGAATTTGAATGAGTGAAATGTGTAGCAACTGATTAAAAAAATTCTAAAAAAATTATCGCCCGCGGAATTTACTTCAAAATCTCCAAAGTTACTTAGAAATAACATATTTTAGACATACCAAAAAAAAATTAGCACACCTTGTTTGTAAATAAAATGGCAGCACTATGAACTCGAATTTGAGTGTCGCAACTGATTTTAAAAAAATTTCGTATTCGAAAAAATCATGATCATAATAGTTTTCCGTATGTAGTACAACAAAGTATTGCGATCGTGATTTTCGAATTCGAAATTTTAACAGAAATTCTATTTTGAGGTACGATTCCGGCTCTTTTTGATAAATGTCTGTGGCATAAATTCACGCAAGATTTCTTGTATTCGAAAATGCTGCAGGTGCAAGGGTCACGTGCAATGGAGATCGGTACAAAATAATGCTTCAGCACTTCCTCTTTCCACTCTTTGCGGACAACAAAATGGTTTTAACGAGATGGTGTTATAGCAGTGACGATTGGCGGGGTTTTTTCTGGTACGTCCGAGGAACAAGAGGTGGTAATACAGATAGGTAGGGTTAGTTGCAGAGACGGCTGGCTGCGTGACCGCACCTATCTGTATTACCACCTCTTGTTCCTCGGATGTACCAGAAAAAACCCCGCGAACCGTCACCTGTGAACAATTTCCGAATCGTGTCATCTCAAAAAAATGGCGACACGATCGATCTAACGTCTCCAGACTTTTTTCTGTGGGAGTACCTGATCAAGTTTTACATCAAGAAATCACAGACGTTATAGGGGTTGAAAGATACCATTAGAGCGAAAATTGCGTTGCCACACTGCAACAAGTAATGCAAAATCGACGCATACGATAATTTAACCAATGCCATTTTTCACGTTTAATGCAGAAACAATGAATAAATGAAACCCTTACTCAATGGTAGATTGAATAAAACAATCAAGATGTACCACGAAGTAAACACCGTCAACATTAAACACCTTACTCAATGGTTTCTGTAGAGTATTCACCGTGATATTTGCAAAAAACTTTACAATTATTTTGAATTAAAAACAAAGGTTTGCCATGAAATCATAATGGCCGATATTATAAAGTGACAGTTGCTGTCGCGTTGCTATTTACAATCGGCCGTGTTTTCTGCACAAGAAAAAGTATTTATAATTAAATAGTTTTACTCAGGTACTATTTTAGAAGTTTACGTGATTTGTTCAGTGTTGAAATTACGGAGAAGATAATACCCAGCAAAAGTGTTATTCAATGAGTATACAAATAATGTAAGTAGATCGATATTATAAAATAATTTAAGGAGCCAATTGTAACGCATTTCAAATTTAGAAAGTAAAGTAGTAATATTATTCATTCACTCCGGAAATTCACGTACAGTTCTTAAATAGTAGTTTTAATCATAAATACTTTTTTCTTATGTAGAATACACGGCCGATTGTAAATCGTAATGCGAGAATAAACGTCACTTTTTAGAACAAAATGAAATATCGGCCATTATGATTTCATGGCAAACTTTTATTTTTAATTCAAAATCATTTTAAAGCTTTTTGCAATCATCTCGACAAATACTCTACAGAAACTATAAATCATTCAGCTTAATAAGCTTTAAAAATAACACTGTGCAATAATTAGGGGAGCCAATATTAACACATTTCAAATTTTACATGGCAATTCAATTTATAGAAAATGATTGAGGTTTTTTGCAAATATCTCGGTAAATACTCTGCAGAAATCACTGAGTAAGGTAATCATTCAGCTTAAAAAGCTTTAAAAACAATGTAAGAAGACCGACGACGCTGTCAAATAATTAGAGGGGGCAATAATTACACATTTCAAATTTTACATGTAAATCCCTATGGCCCGTTTTGCAATTCAACACCTTGTATACAGGAGAACAGAGAGGAGAGACCTTGAGTATGGCGGAAGGCAGTGACGGCTCGCGGGATGCCTCATGGTATGGCAGAGGTGACAATACAGCAGTGACGGTTCACGGGTTTTTTTCCGGTACGGCCGAGGAACAAGAGGTGGTAATACAGATAGGTGCGGTCTCTGCAACTGACCCTACCTTGGCCGTACCAGAAAAAACCCCGCGAACCGTCACTGCAATACAGATAGGTAGTGTCTGTTGCAGAGAACTGTGTTACCATCTTTGCTACCTTGAGTCATCCCGCGAGCCATCGCTGGTGGAAGGAGAAGAATACATTATTTTAAAATCTAACCTCATTTTCTAATGGGTTAAGCATTTTAATTAGAAAGGAAAGTTGCCTTTACTAATAAGAGAAAACATTGCTGCTGAAGTAATTTTATTTCATAATCATATATATTTCTCCATATTTATATTACAATGATTTACACGAGATATAATTTTAATTACAGTTAACATTAAAATATATACCTAAAATAGTTATTGTCTTTACACAACAGTTTCTCTTTGTTTCAATTGTAAAGTGGAAATAAACGGACAACAAACGATAGTTTTTTTTTATTACTATGCTAACACGTCTTTATTTTTTTTTGTACAATGGCAGCCTAATTGGTTTAATCCACCACACCATCACCATCGAGCATCGACGGTTGATCCGATCTCTCTCTCACAAACAAATACATAGTATTGACCATAAGTAGGAAAAATATCTAAATATTTACAATATTCAAAAATCCTGATATGATTATTCTATATCTATTCTGTACCAAACGTAGTTCTGCGAAAGCGTTCTCTGATTCTAGTGTTTAAACGTATGTACAATTTTGTCTGGAAGACTTTGTGATTTTGCCGCTTTAAAAACAAAAATAATTACTTAACTGGCTAGACACTTATGATAACAATAAATAAATCATACTTTTGCAATTACTTTATAAATACAGATCTCTGACAAGTTTGAGCTCAATTCGCAATTATTTTGTTTGTTTAGAATTTTAGGGTTGACCCTGTGCTCCGCTGGGATTGTCTCGTTAATTGGAAATTGAGCTCAATTAATCGTTTTCATACAAACTATTCTTCGGTGTCGAGGGGCTGCAGAGGCATACTCAGCGGCAAGATATCACAATTGCATGCCACACCGCCGTCGCCGACGGCGCATTTCTCCCTGCACCAGGCGTCCCAGTCGATGTCCTTCCGCGGCCACCTGATGATGGCGTAGGGACTGGGAATCTCCGCCTCCTCCGTCTCCGTCCTGTAGGTGTCGCATTCCGGACATCCGTAGATCCGGTAGTTGTGCCTCAGACAGAAGAATCCGCATATCCGGTCGAAGTCTATCCGGAAGAAGATGGAATCGAAGGTGGAGAACTGCGGGGGGCAGTCGCAGAGGGGGTCGCCCAGCTCGTACTGGCACAGCAGGGGACAGGCATCCCGTCTGGGGAACGGCGTCGCGTCGATGTGCACCTCCTGCGAACGGTTCTCCGTCGACTGAGCTTGGAAGTCCGTGGGCTGGATGGCGAGGCAACTTTCCCCGCAGGGCTTTCCGCCCAGGCCCGACATACAGAGCGACGCGCAAATGCGTCGCGCCCCCGGTAATTCAATTGGTCCGTCGGCGTCGGCGTCGTCCTGGTGACCGCCGACGTGTCTTCCGCCGACGACGCCCACCGTCAGGAGCATCATCGCGGACGCCAGCGATATCGACATTCTGTGGAAAATTATCATTCGACGTTCGTTCATTTTAATTCCCCTTTTTATTAACTTTCGTAACGCCACAAACACACACAATTCGGCACACAAATTGTTAAGCACACCGAAATTCCACCGTTACTCGCGAGCAACAAATACTAACACAAAAGCACCAACACAAAACGTAGAAATACAATGTGTTTCAAAAAGAAATTAATCGCAGTCGCCTATGAATTCAAACGCGCATGTGCAGACAACATTTTTCACGGTATTATTTATTATACAGGGTGTTGATTTGCTAAGCGGGATTTACATGTAAAATTTGAAATGTGTTAATACTGGCTCCCCTAATTATTTTATGACAGCATCATTCTTCTTACATTATTTTTACACTTTTTAAGTTGAATGATTTGGTGCCTTACTCAATAGTTTCTGAAGAGTATTCACCGAGATATTTGCAAAAAAACTTTTACAATTATTTTGAATTAAAAATAAAGGTTTGCCATGAAATCATAATGGCGGATATTTCTTTTTGTTCTAAAAAGTGACAGTTGTTGTCACATTACGATTTACAACAGGTTATGTTGATTTTTGAGTAAATCGAAAAATCATGTTAAGATTATTGAATTTTTTTATAATTTTTTTGGTTTATACAGGGTGTTTCAGAGCTCTGGGAACGGTCAATCACGTGCTTATTTTTCAAAATTTCGAAAAATGTTTTATACAAAATATGTGTATAATAGTGAACTGCACACCCTAAAAATATTTAAATTTATACAGGGTGTCTCATACCAAAGTTACAGACCAAACTTATGTTTTTTTTTAATGGAACACCCTGTATTTTTTGTCATTTTTGAATTATATGGAGCAAATAAAAGTGAGTTACTTCAACACTCCCTATATCTATTGTTTGCCGTTTTCGAAATATTTGAAGATTTGTTGAAATGCATGGTCTGGATGAAATTTTATTTTTGCCCCAGTGATTCACGTTGAGCGATTCAAATCATTTCAATTATTTGCTTGAAGGTTCGAACTATAGAGCCAACCGTGATTTCATACAAAAAATTAGACAGGGTGATAAAAAAAATGCGGTAGAAAAACCCAACTTATAAAGTTGAATAACTTCGTTTTTTCAAATGGCACACCCTGTATTTAGTAACGTATTCTCAAGTAGAATCCAATTATCTTTCAGATTATAATAATTATTCCTGATATGATAATCGCCGAATACAAGAAAACTATTGAGATTAGGAACAGGGAACCCTTATACAATCTGAAAGATAATTGGATTCTACTTAAGAATACGTTACTAAATACAGGGTGTGTCATTTGAAAAAACGAAGTTATTTAACTTTATAAGTTGGGTTTTTCTACCGCATTTTTTTATCAACCTGTATAATTTTTTGTATGAAATCATGGTTGGCTCTATAGTTCAAACCTTCAACCAAGTAATAGATATGATTTTAATCGTTCAACATTAATCACTGGGGCAAAAATAAAATTTCACCCAGACCATGCATTTCAACAAATCTTCAAATATTTCGAAAACGGAAAACAATAGGTATAGGGAGTATTGAAGTAACTCACCTTTATTTGCTCCATATAATTCGAAAATGACAAAAAATACAGGGTGTTCCATTAAAAAAAAAACATAAGTTTGGTCTGTAACTTTGTTATAAGACACCCTGTATAAATTTATATATTTTTAGGGCGTGCAGCTCACTATTATACACAACTTTTGTACAAAACATTTTTCGAAATTTTGACAAATAAGCACGTGATTGACCGTTTCCAGAGCTCTGAAACACCCTGTATGCAAAAAACTTTACAATTATTTTGAATTTAAAACAAAGGTTTACCATGAAATCATAATGGCCGATATTTCATTTTGTTCTAAAAAGTGACAGTTGTTGTCACATTACGATTTACAACAGGTCGTTTTGATTTTTGAGTAAACTGAAAAATCATTGTTAAGATTATTGAATTTTTTTTATAATTTTTTTGGTTTATATATGAAATGAAAACAGTTACATCAAAACATTAAATATTATTTTCCTATCAGAACACCTACGGATCGATTTTGACCTTTCAGGTCTCATAAAACTGATGGTAAAACGAAAATTATTATTGGAATATAAATATTCAAAACACCGTGCCGACATCTATTGCCTAAATTTTGTACTAAGCCCATTTTAGTGCAACATGCAGGCAATAGATGTCGCCATTTAACGAAATATTTGCTTCCTCTATAAGAGTAAGTAGTGCAGCACGAGCGACATCTTTGTCTTTGCCCTCCCTACGGAAATGCACGAGCCGCCGCTGCATTATGTTGTATGAAAATTATCTAAAAATATAAAATATATCTCAAACATAAAATTGGTTTGCCATTAATTTACCATTTTAATCAAATACATTTTTCAAGTCGACATAAAAAAAATAAAAACAATTGAAACAAACTTCAAACTTTTAAAATTTATTCAGAACGGATAGTGCCTTGTCATTCTGCAAAAAAATTGCCAACATTTCATCCTGAGATTTTGAAATAATCTCACTTGAACACCTTCCTGTTTCAATTCTGAAGTCGACATAAAAATATTTAAAAAAAAACATGGAATGCTTAGATGAGGTAGTGGTCGTGATCACATACGTGTGTGATATCAACAAAATTCCTTAAATAAATTCTATAAAACGAAATGTAGCCTCAATTTTGGGGTCCCTAGATGCCATTTCAACAATTTCTGGAAAACAAATTTGTGTCCGAGTCTGTCTGTGTGCGCTGTATCTCAAAAACTAATAGAACAATTAACATGAAACTTTAAACATACGTCTTAGTTGATCATCTGAAGAGCTGAAAAGCGTTTGGTAAAATTTCGTACACCGGAAGTGGGCGTTTACCTTAACTGTTTTTTGTTTTTTGCCAATATTTTGTTAAATATGAAAAATATCACAAAAACATTTAAACAAACTTTGAAGACAATAAAGAAATGAACATCTTCTGCTTGAAAATATTTTTCATAAAATCATAAAATTATTTTTTTAATTTTTGGTTTATAATTATAAAACGATAATAGTTACAGCACATTTTTATAAATAACAATGAATATATGAATATTTAACCTGGTCGTAACTCTGCAAGCGAAATTCCTTAAACTGGAAAACGAAAAATTTCGTGTATGATGTAATCTGTAATCTAAAGGTGACGACGTGGGAATAAATTTAAACAAAGAACGCCAGCACACACCGACCCTCGACCGACCTAATAAAATAATAATAGCCTCGGGGTGAATCCCGGTAATCGCATCAGCGCGACTAAACGCTCCCCGCATAAGCAAACACAAAATATATACAATAAATTGTAAAATCCACCCCTAAATACGAGTGTGCGGGGTTGGTTAGGTGTGCAACCAAGTGGAAAATGGCCGCCGGTCTGCCGGTGACGTCTGATGTTGAATTGCCGTTCGCAGGCGGGCGTCGCGACGCGACGCCGCTGCTGCAGCCGTCGTCGTCCGGAGATCGACACGTCACTGCCAAAGCCACTGCCGCCGACTGCGATTTATGACACAAGTTACGACGAAAAGGAGAGAGGGGAACATGATATATATCGGCCGCGCTGATGACACTTATTAAATCGTTTGTTGCACTAATGCCCACTCACCCCCATCACATACACACACACACACACACACAGACAGGGGTGTTACAAATTTTTATGAAATTCTAGGAGAAATAAAAGTTACAACACCGACCGTCACTCTAACTATGTTTACGTTACCATGGAAACAATGTAGCGTGTGAGCCACAAGATTTTTATTCGGAGTTGGTTGTGAGATGAATTAGGAGTGTGGAGCGTGGAGTCTGGAGCATGGAGCGTGGAGTGTGGAGCGTGAAGTGTGGAGCGTGGAGTGTGAAGTGTGGAGCGTGGAGTGTGAAGTGTGGAGCGTGGAGTGTGGAGCGTGGAGTGTGGAGCGTGGAGTGTGGAGTGTGGAGCGTGGAGTGTGGAGCGTGAAGTGTGGAGCGTGGAGTGTGGAGTGTGGAGCGTGAAGTGTGGAGCGTGGAGTGTGGAGTAGGGAGCGTGGAGTGTGTGGTGTAGAGCGTGGAATGTGGAATCTTAAAAATTAGAACATTTAGCGTATATGGTATTGGAACTAATATCTATGAAAAAAGAGTTACTTAGAAAAAATCAAAAATTGTAAAATTGAGCATTAAACTCCAAATGGAAGTTATGATTTTTTTAAAAATAATTCTCCTATCTAGCCGGTGGCCTAGCGTGTAGCGCTAACTTGAAAAAATCATAAATTGTTTAAATTGCTTAAATAGCTCATGGTTACCCTAATTTTCCGAATATTATTTATACATAATATCATGTACTACTTAATTGTTGCAAAAAAAGTCGAGCATAGAACTCCAAATAGAACTTATGATTTTTTTAAATAATGTCTTACTTATGTGTAAACAATGCATATTCAGACATATCGAGTTTAAATTTTATTGTTTGAATTAAACCGGACTATAGAAAAATGTGAATGAATCATTATTTAATGAAATTGTTTATTATTTTAAGTTTATTTCATGGAAATAAATAATTGAAAAAATGTGATGGTGAGGTGCCGGGCGAATTCGTGGCTGGAAATTTATGGCCAACTTCTCGCCGGTTATTTGTCCACCATGTTTATGAAAAATATAAATTGTCTCGATTTGTCAATTGGATATTAATTTCACAAGTAACGACATAAAAGACTAGATTAGTTCAGATGAATTAAAAAAAATGGTGATGTGGCCATCATGTTACTTTCTCCGACTTGATGGTATCATTTATATCCACGTTTTCATGGTTTATTTTCAATTGAAATCATATTTTAAATGTACATCAAGCGTTGTGTAACCTCGGATGAAACTGAAGTCACTTTGATTTAAATTTGACAATTCACGTCAAAGAAGACTAGATTAGTTCAGTTGAATTAAATTAAAAAGAATTATCTCAGACATGACTGCTATGTTTCTTTCACTCTCTCTTTCTCATCCATATACATTTCAGCAGCAAAATTTAGTGGCTCATACATTTTACATTTTACAATACCAACCGTCTATGTTTACGTTACCATGGAAACAATTTCTAGTTGAAGTAAATTTTAGTTTCCCGGCGCATCCACCGTAAGTTCGCTGCATAAATGAGTTAATTTTAGTTGTCTGTAAAGCGATGTTCTCGACTATTATAAACTAACTCGTTAGGTAACTGTTAAAATAAACGGCTGGAGTGGTCGGAATCCCCATTTAGACTTTACATCCGCTTAAGAAGAGGCCCGGGAATTCATTTCGACGGGCCCTAAATTGTTCCGTCGCCTCGCATCCACATTCGGAGGGGAAACGGACTCGTGGAAGAACTAACCTCTTTTTTTTAATCAACCGGATTTACGCGCATAGAATAAGGCCTGCAAATTGGCAATTTAAACGCGGCTTATGATTCCCCGGAAGATTTCCACGAGAGATGCCATCAGCAACAAAGGCAGGCCGCTTCTTAGTTCTTGCACGTATTTACGTGTCCGCGATTTATATTCAATGCTAGTTTTACACTTTTGACGTGATGATGCTATTCAGGTATCAAGAGGAGTAGATTAACTCTTAATGAGTTGGTGATAGATATTCGCGAGTACGTATGTTCTTCATCACGTATAACTTGAGTTGGCTTTAATAAGAAAAAAAAATGGTGATGTGGCCATCATCTTCTCTCTCCGACTTGATGGTATCATTTATATTTACGCTTTTATGGTTTATTTTCAATTTAAATGTACATCGAGCATTTTGTAGATTCGGATGAAACTGACGTTTAAAACGTCAAAAAGTTATGAAAGATTAAAATTAAAAATTTGTGACACAAACACACAGACACAACTTTTTTTTCGAAAATTTTTTAATGGTCTCTAGGAATCTCAAAACGGATACTTCAGTAAAAAAAAATTCAAAAAATTTTTACGATCTCGGAAAAAGTAAAAATGTTGGAGTGATTTTTATATGTTGCATGTTTGTCGATCGTTTTTCAAAATCTAGGAGAATTTCGAAAAAAACTTATTCTTTATAAGTTGTTCGCGATAGAATTTTCTACAATTTGTGTTCACATAAGTTTGCTGTAACTATCATAATTTTATAATTAAAAATTAAAAAGTGAAAATTATTATATTCTGAAGTAAAAAGTTGTTTAATTTTAATTCGATTCCTCGCACCTGCAATTACTATCACACACATTTATTGTTAGCAGTAAACACAAGCAGACGATTTACCACATACATCCAATCCATGTTGTAGATTCGACTTACATGAACTGCCTAAACATTTTCCCTATATAAACTGACCAAAACTGTATTTAATTAAACCACTGGCGCGAATGTTCGGTTTTAACTACGAAAGGTATATATGATGATACCGGCAATATATAGCAGGGATCCGAGGAAGATAAGATAATAGCCATGGTTATTATCAATTTCCATTAAAGTTGTTGTCGTTCTATGAAATATCGATGGGCTTAATTGGAACGCACTGCATTACATTAACATAGAGAAAGAGAGAGAGATAGATGATAAACATTATAGATTATTAGAGATACGTGGTGATAACGAACAAATAGTATTTTGTTAAAAAAATGATAACAATTCAATTTTAATTCAAATTTACTGCCCACATAAAAAATGGTGATGTGGCCATCATGTTACTTTCTCCGACTTGATGGTATCATAGCCATTTATATTTACGTTTTCATGGTTTATTTTCAATTGAAATCGTATTTTAAATGTACATCGAGCGGATGAAACTGACGTTTAAAACGTCAAAATTATGAAAGATGGAAAAATTATACTTCAAATTCAGAAACGCAATTTACTCAAAAACTAAAGGGATTTCGAAAAAAACTTATTCCTTATAAGTTGTTCATTTTAGCATTCTCTGCAATTATTATTAACATAAATTGCTATAACTATTATCGTTTTATAATTATAAACTAAAAATTAAAAAAAAATAACTTTTTTTCTCGAATAAAAATGATTTTATGAAAAATGTTTTCAAGCAAAAGATGTTAATTTCTTTGTTGTCTTCAATGTTTGTTTAAATGTTTTTGTGATATTTTTCATATTTAAGAAGATATTGGCAAAAAACAAAAAACAGTTAAGGTAGACGCCCACTTTCGGTGTACGAAATTTTACCAAAAGCTTTTCAGTGCTTCAGATTATCAAATAAGACGGATGTTCAAAATTTCATATCAATTTTTGAGATACACACAGACACACACACAAACACAAATTTTTTTTGTCTTTCAGAAATTGTTGAAATGGCATCTAATGACCCCAAAACGGATATTTAAACAAATATTGAAGGCAACAAAGAAAAAAACATCTTTTGATTGAAAACATTTTTCATAAAATCATTGTTATTTGAGAATTTTTTTTTTCATTTTTGGGTAATAATTACGAAACGATAATAGTTACATCAAATTTATGTTAATAATAATTGTAGAGAATGCTAAAATGAACAACTTCTAAAGAATAAGTTTTTTTCGAAATCCCTTTAGTTTTTGAGTAAACCGAGTTTTTGAATTTGAAGTATAATTTTTCCATCTTTCATAATTTTGACGTTTTAAACGTCAGTTCATTAGCGTCTGGATCACTCTTGCTTGTTGCTTCTAGAAAATCGGCAACAAGCAATCGTGATCCTGACGCCAAAATTATAGGCACTCGTTAGATTACTGTTGAAAATCGACTTTCGTGCGAAAATGTGTATTTTCATAGAAGAAAATCAACCTGTTCGAGGATTTTTTTCCCAAATATTTTATTTCGGTTTTACTGAATTTATTCCATACTTTATACATCTTCAAAATATTTTCTAGAAATTATATTGAAATTCGTCGATTTTATTATAATAATAACAAATTGAATATTGATTTTATTATACAATTGATTTTTTTTAAATTCGTTGATAACGATCAACAAAATTTATCTGATGACATCGCTGTATCGCAACATTTTACACAAAACCCACTTAAATACTGTTTGTTATCAAAACAGCCGTTATCTCTCGAGGGACTCCACAAAAAAAATTAAAATGAAGTGCGCTTGAAATTTTTCGTGCCATTATACTTTTCCACGAGTGCGACGCCTCCGGTGCCGGAGGATTTCAGCCGCGCCCGGACCAAATTTATGCCGGATGTTCGGCGAAACTTTATGTGTCGTGTCAACTTTTCCAATAACGACCAAAAAATAAATAAAAAAAATAAACGGCCCCCAAGCGAGCAAGTTCCGCATCCTGATGATGATTAATTAAACCGTTACGTCGGTTTATTAATTGATCAACGGTGGGGGTAATTAAGTGCGGCCAACTTTTGGTTAATTAAGATAGTGAGGAAGGATGGGTGATGATTAATTTAGTTTCGTGTTGTTTGCGAGATTTTCATCGTTTTCTGGCGCTAAAAAATTAAACTGAGTTTTTTTTTAAATAAAAGTAATAAAGACGAAAAATAGCCTAAATATATGAATATGCAGCCTGTTCGTAACTCTGCAACTAGTCTTACTAGTTACGAGTTTTTTTTTTATTTATTAGTTTCTTCAATGTTTTCGAGTTTTTATAGAAGAGCAAAAATGTTGTGTCGCACATTTTTGCAAAATGTTATTGGCTCAGGCTTTTTCTAGATATTTGCAGGTATCAAAAAAAAGGAAACATAGAAAATGGGTTATTGATACTTTTTCTTGAAATGTTCTTTAAAAAATGACAGCTAGTTACATATTTGTTACAATGTAATTCATACGGCCTGCATTCTTACTGATGTTATGTTTACTAAAATCTATCTAAATCTCATGTGTAGAATGCAAAAATGTCGTGACTGAATGGGTAAAAAAAAAGAATCTAAATCTCATAGTTCGCATTTATCTTCATATAAATACTTATTCATTGCGCATTATTATTAGAACCGTAGAGAACCGTACAGAACTGTTAAAAATCGTAGAGATTACCGTAGAGCGAGAGTTAGCGAATAAAATCCAGTTTTAATCATTTAAATTGTAATTATTAATTTATAAATAAAGTTAAAAACAAATCAAAATTGTTTTTAAAAACTTTACATTCCAAGGGAAAACGTAAATAGCTTTACAAAACCCCCATTTTTTTAAATTTTCTCGAAAACTCCAATGTGAATTTTAATATATACTATTTTTCAGGAAATTATTTTGGATATTTGTAGCTGTGAAATAAAATGGTTATTATTAGTTTTTCGGTAATTTTCTACATAAAATCATTATTTTGCGAAACTTACACTTAAATTTTGACGTTTTAAACGTCAGTGTCATCCTCTCGATGTACATTTAAAATATGATTTAAATTGAAAGCGTAAATATAGATGATACCATCAAGTCGGAGAAAGTAACATGATGGTCACATCACCATTTTTTGGTACAACTGGTTGTATTGTAGGATGTAAGTTTTATTATCATTAAATTATTTTCCCATTTTCATTTAACATTTGTTATCTTCACATACGTACATTTCTTTGACAACTTTATTGAACCCTCGAGACCAAAATTCTATGCGCGACAATTTACCAAAGCGTGCACCCCCGTTTTACAAATAACTGCCATCCCTTATTTTAATGGTAGCCTCAAACGGGGCAAAAAGTACACCACATACATTTCCTCCAGTGTTCGCAGGTGTATTAAAATAAATCATGCATTATCTTCTTCTTCTTCTGTGTATGTGTGTGTGTGTGTGTTTGTATCCCACCCATATCAAATCGAATATTGATTCTGGACGGGTGCCAGGCTTCGAAAACTTTTGGTGGAGTTTCGGCGGCGGCGGTGAGGGGGTCGTCTTTATTCCACCCTTTGGGTTAGAAGGAGACCGGTTTCGGGGGGCGGATGGTGTGAAGTTATGATGCGCGGGAATTGTTTGTTCCCCGGGAGTCGGACGGGGCTCGAACGATCGCGTCCCGTGACGTCAGCGGCTCGATGGCGGGAAAGCGCCGCCGGGAATCGGCGTTTTATAATTGATGGTAAATGTTTGCGCGGGCCGGACATAATTGCCCAAATGCGATGGTTATGATTGATTCGCCTTTACAAGAATTTCCAGCCGACCCGTTCGAATCTTTCTTCATTTACAACCCAGATATGCATACAGTTCTATATCTTAAAGTTCCCCTTAAAATTACATCCAGATCGCCATCTATCATTTTTTTTATTCCAATAGGTACGTTCAGTGATTATCCGTTGACATTTCACAGGAAGCGAAAAATAACCTTAAAATTATATGTAAGGAGAAGATGTCGGGTGTAGTCGGCCTGGGCTACTAAATGAAACGGTTTTTATCTAGTTCCAATATTTTGCCTTTTTTTTATGCCTTCATCAGGGAATACAATTGTGTAAAAATGTGCTTGATGAGGTTAGGTAAAAAATGAACTTACGATATATGTTCCAAAAATAGTAATAAACATGGCAAATCGGCGGCTAATTGTTAAAACATTGTACACTGCACAGTAACAAACATCTACGTGGTATAAAATTACATTTTAAAAACGATATAAAAAGTCATGAAGTTTTCATTTTCAAGATCACGACCACTACCTCATCTAGGCATTCCATGACTTATTCAGGTGGTGTAGCCTCTAATTTTGCATTGCAAATCGTTTTCTAGACTGTATTAATTTTATTCAACCAATTTTCGCGTTTTTATTTACTTTGATTATAATAATAATGTTTGCACTTTAAATTATTTCTTTTGTAAGTTAAAAAACACCGCGTCCCCAGATTTTGAGTTAATCCTAAGAGAAGGAAGAGTTTTCATTTTTTTCAATTCATGCATCTTCTAGCTTGTTTGAAAAAAAAATATAAAAACAATTGAAACAAGTTTGAAACTTTTAAAATCTATCAAAAATTGATGTTGTTTGATGTTTCTGTAAAAAGACCACCATGTCCTCAGATTTTGAGTTAATCTTAACAGAAGGAGTGTACATTTTTTTTTAATTTGTGCATATTCTAGCTTGTTTGAAAAAAAAATATATAAAAAACAATTACCACAAGTTTGAAACTTTTAAAATTTGTCAAAAATTGATGTTGCTTAATGTTTCTGTAAAAATCAAAAACACCGCGTCCGCAAATTTTGAGTTAATCCTGAGAGAAAGAGGAGTTTGTATTTTTTTTAATTCATGCATCTTCTAGCTTGTTTGAAAAAAAAAATATAAAAGCAATGGCCACAAGTTCGAAACTTTTAAAATCTATCAAAAATTAATGTTACGAGATGTTTCTGCAAAAATCAAATACATCGCGTGCCCAGATGTTGAGTGAATGCTAAGAGAAGGAGGAGTTTACTTTTTTTTCAATACGTGCATCTTGTTGCTTGTTAAAAAAAATGTATAAAAGCAATGGTCGCAAGTTTGAAACTTTTAAAATCTATTAAAAATTGATGTTGCTTGATATTTCTGCAAAAATCAAAAACACCGCGTCGTCAGATTTTGAATTAATTTAAGTGAAGAAGAGTTTACATTTTTTTATTCAATTCGTACATCTTCTAGCTTGTTTGAAAAAAAGAAATATAAAAACAATTGCTGCAAGTTTGAAACTTTTAAAATTTACTAAAAATTGATGTTGCTTAATGTTTCTGCAAAAATTAAAAACACCGCGTCCCCAGATTTTGAGTTAATCCTAAGAGAAGGAGGAGTTTTCATTTATTCAATTCGTGCATCTTGTAGCTTGTTTGAAAAAAATATAAAAACAATTGCTGCAAGTTTGAAACTTTTAAAATTAATCAAAAATTGATTCTGTGTGATGTTTTTTGTGAAAATTAAGAATATCACGTCCACAGATTTTGAGCTAATCCTAAGAAAAGGAGGAGTTTACATTTTTTTTCAATTCGTGCATCTTGTGCAGCTTGTTTAAAAAAATATATGAAAACTATTGCTGCAAGTTTGAAGCTTTCAAAATCCATCAAAAATTGATGTTGCTTGATAATAATTATAGTAAATTATTTGTGAGTTTCGAATATTATTAATGGAATTAACTTTATATTTAAGAAAATTGCAAAGTTGTATACATGAATATAAACCAGTTGTAATATTTACAGCTTGTTTAAATATTATTAAAAAATATAAATACAAAAAAATAATAAAAAAAGCAAAACAAAAAAAAAGTTAAAAAGTTTTGCTTGGTTTTTATTGCTTTGCTTTTTTTAATAATCAATCGTACCTTCAAAAACCAAGCATACTATGCATTATGGCAGGACTTGTGATATTTTATTTTCCGATTCGCGTGTCTATAAACCCTATAAATTAATTATTATATTAGATCCCATGTTTTTTAAGAATAGTGAGGGGACCTTACATCTGTAACTCGGGCAATAAATTACTTCTCCGCGAAGGCAATTCGTTCTCTTTCTCCGGACGTGATTTATTACCGACATATAAAATGTTAACTCAAAGTGAACATAAAGGATGCCTTGGAAAATACTTTAAAACGAGTGAAAAAATCTGCAAATTTTAAATCGAACAAAAACATTTTTTTTTTAATTTTGACCCAATATGATATCACCATTTATTAGTTTTTTTTTAATTCTTTGGCAATTGTGATCCTATCATAAGATGCTTGTCTGCAGCCAATAGGTTATCTATGTTTACACAGTTAATATATTTCAAATTAAATGAGTAAATGAATAACTCGATTATCTAGTTTAATATTATTACTTAGGCTGAAAGACCCCGGGTCGATAGCCAATAAAGAATCTTTACACATTTAATTATTATAGTTAAGCAAGATTTGTTTATATCATATACTAAATGTATGAATTCTTTAATAAAGATGATATATTATTACTTAAATATAATTAAATATTTTAAAAATAATGGCCATTTGTAACTCGTGTATGGAGGTGCAATAAATTGTATTACTACTACCTACTACTATTGTTACTTTAACTTTATACCTGACGTGTGTAAAACTTTGTTAATAGCACAAATATATATTATTATTATTATTATGAAAGATAAATACAACGACCACGGATTCGAGCAGATATTTCTCGATCAAAAAAATGTTTCGCCCGGGCTCGGAATCGAAACCACTCGACTCGGAATCCCCTAAGCAGACGCTCGCGCTTTTACCCAATACACCACCAACCCGTCAAATAATTTTCTTCTTATTTTATTTGTCATCGTTTTATATTTCGTATGTGTGTATAAAAGTGATATATAATGGTTACTATTCTTATTATTATTATGTCAGGATAAATAATGAAAATCGCAGATGTTTATAAATATTTAAGCTGATCGAGCTTTAACGGAGCACCCGAGACTTTCCCCTTACTTTATTAAACCGAAATCCCGACCGCCCTCATTTCAGGCGTTATCAATTTCATCCCTGCGCCCTCCCCAAGGAGAGACTTACCGGAGTCAAGAGGTGCCAGAAAATATATGTTCCCTTTAAAATATTTTTTTTTTGCATCAGGAAGGATGGATGATGCGTGTGACGAGGGTTGTTTGTAGTATTTTCATAATATGTTTATAATCTGACCACAACAGACGTGGGATTTGTGTTTTTTTGTATCATAAGTTAATAAATATAATTAATAGTTTGATTAATTAAAACACTTGGTTTTGTTTCACTGATTTTATTTTTCTCTCCGACTAGTTTCGACCTTAGGTCATTCTCAAGGAGATATAATATATAATAGTTAGCCAGGCAAATAAAATATTCAAGTTATACAAAATACAAAAGAGAAAAATAGTACTGGTTGTTGAAATTAGGCACTTGGTAGGTTTCACAAATTTTATACTTTTTATTCCGACTAGTTTCGATTGTTACATCATTATCTAGTTTGTTTCACCACGTGATAAACGAGAACCAAATTCGAGAAAAATAGTGTTTAATTTATGATTTATTTATACTTAACTTGCATTTCGTGTGTCCATTATCTATCTCAAGTTAGTACGTTTAGCAAAGATAAATCAATTTGTGAAGAATATAGTATATTACGCAACATGTTATGAATGTGTTATGATTGTTCAACGAGAGAAACGTTTTAAACACGAAAAATGCATTCAACGATTTGAAAAATTGAAAAAAATTAATTATTGAAGAAATTAGTTTCAAAATGTCAATATCCATGGAAAAACAATGCGTTTATGATTTCCCGTAAAAACAATCGCCATATCCTTGGTGGACACAAAACAACAACATTCGAAATTGCGAAGATAAAAAATGCACTCAACGATTTAGAAAATTGTGAAAAATTCATTATTGAAGGAATTAGCTTCAATATCTCAAGATCCATGGAAAAACAATGTATTTATAATTTCCCGTTAAAAACAATCGCAATATCCTTGGTCGAAACCAAACAGCAACATTCGAAATTTGAATTGCGAAGATAAACAATGCACTCAACGATTTAGAAAATTGTAAAAAAATCATTATTGAACGAATTAGCTTCAAAATCTCAAGATCCATGGAAAAACAATGCGTTTATGATTTCCCATAAAAAACAATCGTCATGTCGTCGGTGGAAACAAAACAGCAACATTCGAAACTTGAAATGCGAAGATAAAAAATACATTCAACGATTTGAAAAATTGTAAAAAATTAATTATTGAAGAAATTAGCTTCAAAATCTCAAGATCCATGAAAAAACAATGTATTTATGATTTCCCGTAAAAACAATCGCCATATCTTTGGTGGAAACATAACAGCAACATTACAAACTTGAATTGCGGAGATCAAATATTTAGAAAACGATTTAGAAAATTGTAAACAAATTCATTATTGAAGAAATTAGCTTCAAAATCTCAAGATCCTTAGAAAAACAAAGTATTTATGATTTCCCGATAAAAGCAATTGCCATATTTTCTGTGGAAACAAAACAGCAACATTCGAAACTTGAAATGCGAATATAAAAAATGCATTCAACAATTTGAAAAATTGTAAAAAAATAATTATTGAAGAAATTAGCTTCAAAATCTCAAGACCCTTGGAAAAATAATGTGTTTATGATTTCCTGTCAAAACAATCGCCATATCCTCTGTGGAAACAAAACAGACACTTTCGAAACTTTAATTGCGAAGATAAAAAAAATGCACTCAACGATTTAGAAAATTGAGAAAAATTCATTATTAAAGTAATTAGCTTCAAAATCTCAATATCCGTAAAAAAAACAATGTATTAATGATTTCCCGTATAAGCAATCGCCATATCCTTGCTTGAAACATAACAGCAACATTACAAACTTGAATTGCGGAGATCAAATATTTAGAAAACGATTTAGAAAATTGTAAACAAATTCATTATTGAAGGAATTAGCTTCAAAATTTCAAGATCCATGGAACAACAATGTGTTTATGATTTCCCGTACAAACAATCATCATATCCTCGATGGAAACAAAACAGTAACATTCGAACGTTGAAATGGGAAGATAAAAAATACATTCAACGATTTGAAAAATTGTAAAAAAATAATTATTGAAGAAATTATCTTCAAAATCTCAAGATCCTTGGAAAAACAATGTATTTATGATTTCCTGTCAAAACAATCGCGAAATCCTTGGTGGAAACAAAACAGCAACGTTCCAAACTTTAATTGTGAAGATAAAATATGCATTTGACGATTAAGAAAATTGTAAAAAAATAATTATTCAAGGAATTTGCTTCAAAATCTCAAGATCCATAAAACAACAACGTATTTATGATTTCTCGTTAAAAACAATTGCCATATCCTTATTGGAAACAAAACAGCAACATTCGATATTTGAATTGCGAAGATGAAAAATATGCACTTAACGATTTAGAAAAGTGTGAAGTGATGAGTGATGAAAATGTCATTTTCGAAGGTGACGTTAGAAAATATATATTCTTCGCATTTTCTTGCAAATTTCTTGCACCTCTAAACCATTTTTACTATGCGTTACCCGAATTTTAACAAAACGGTCCAAGTTTTAGTTCCGTCTATCTTATCTATAATATTACGTAATAATTACGACTTTGGACCTTAAAATAGTTGGCAGCGGTGGGATTCGAACCCACGCCTCCGAAGAGACTGGTGCCTTAAACCAGCGCCTTAGACCGCTCGGCCACGCTACCTTGCTGAAACGATTTCAGCTTCAAAATTTTCAGCACGAGAAATCTATATTTAGACACTTCATCGAAATTTCGATAAAAGACACGCAAAATATCGGTAATACGGTTAATTGATTAAATTGTATTAAATTTGTTAATGTCTTTAATGTTAGGTTAAGTTTATAATAAGTAAATATGTATACACAATGTAAAAGGGGGTTTCCTGTATAATTAAATAAATAAATAAATATTTACCAGCAAACTCTCTTGACTTACTATCAAGATTTAAATCATTTTTACCCCGCATCAAAATGGAATTCAGAAGTTTGGAAAAGTAGGTAAGACGCAATCTTAATAAATATTTAAACAAATTACTTACCGACGTCGTGCAAACTGTTTTCGAATGATCTTCCTTGAGCCAAATGAAGATGAATCCAAATTTTTCTGAAATAAAAGAAATATTTCGAATGATAAAAATGTTGCCACTAAAACATCAATTTATTGTTTGTAAACGATTATGTGATTCATTTTTCCAAGTCAGATAAGTTTCGCTCACTTCTAGCAAAGTTTTCATTGATTGCCGTTGATAAGAAACGATAAGGAAATTTGTTTAATAATCAGAATGAAATAATTTATGATCAAAATCTTCTCACTCTCTTCTCTTTACGCGTCCAATTCCAATAAACGATTATAGATGGATTGATAAACACTTATTTGGTATACATATGTAATTCGTTTATCACATCCGGATTAACCTATATTGATCACAGGGAGTAACTATGCAAAATTTTAGTCCAGATAAATGATCCCAGAGTAACAAAGTATACAAAATTATAGTTCAGACTTTTGGTAGTTTTCTCATACAATTTTTCTTATATAAATTCTATAACATAAGACTTGGACTTTAAAAGATTGGCAGCGGTGGGATTCGAACCCACGCCTCCGAAGAGACTGGTGCCTTAAACCAGCGCCTTAGACCGCTCGGCCACGCTACCTTGTAGTCATTAAAAGAACTAGGATGGTGCGAAGACTTGTGCAACAGTGACGGTTCGCGGGGTTTTTTCTGGTACGGCCGAGGAACAAGAGGTGGTAATACAGATAGGTAGGGTCAGTTGCAGGGTGACCGTACCTATATGTATTACCACCTCTTGTTCCACGACCGTACAAAAAATCGAGCATCCGAGCAGTCAAGTCGCTCTAATCTTTGTCCGGTATTTCTTATCCGAAATTTCTTATTTCGAACTTCGAAGTAATTTTCACTGGCCCTCACGGCTTACCAGTTTAAATTGCCATCACCCTTGCCTGCATTACTCCTAGTCTTGCTCGGTGACAGTTGAATTTTTAATTCATCTGCTCGCAGCTCGAACGAAAGTCTGATCAGAGTCAAGGTGCCATCTACTAATTTACAGTATTCCCTTTCAGTTTGATCTTCTGGTGAACGTCCACACAGTTAGTACGTGTATTATACTGTTCTAACTGGGTGCGATCGGAACGAGAAACGGTCTCTTGGCATTGCACCTCGCTGAGAGCCGTCTTGCACGCCTGCTATTACACGCAATCCTTCGATAGCACGGATTTCCCTATAAAACGGGAACGCTGTGCGATCCTCGGGGCGCACCCGAATACGTCCCCGCAAGGGGCTCGTAGTGTCGGCTCCGTATACGGCAAGCACAAAGTTCTAGGGGATTCCATCCCTTAGAACTCCCTTCCTCTCAATCCCCACGTCATTCATCGCTTCAGCGGTCACACGCTGTTGCTTTATTTCAAAACTCGTCCACTATCAGCCGAACACAGCACTCTCTGCTAAAATTCTCTACTAAATTCAGCGGCGAGCCGTTGCGTAGCAATGGCGTCGCCAGACCCATCCTTGCCTCGCACTATGGAGGCACTGTTAGACGTCGATCTCACGATCGACAACTTAGTATCAATTAATGCACTAAAAATTGACAATGCGAATCAGCGCACCATCATCAAAAACCTAGAAGCCCAAATCGATGAGCTAAGAGCCATCATAAATTCAATGAAGCCTCTGTGCACCCCCACACCGATGGATTTTACCCAATCCATCATCCAAAAACCCGAAAAACCCGAGTACATCCATCCCCCAACACCCGACGCCGCTGACAATGATGGCTTCGTCCAGGTAAGGGCAAAGAAAAAGAAGTCGAAAACTTCTCGTCCCCTTTCTGATTCCGACTCGGATATCGAGTCATCCAAAAAACCCAGGGTTAACACCCGAGCCACGCCCCCGGCCTCGACATCTAAAACGGCCACCCCCTCAACTTCTTCAGAGGCTCGCGCTCTCACCACCGAGGCGCCCTCTGAACGAACACTGCCACCTTCGGCTAGTCTTGGTGCCCCGCCCACAAAGCGAACCAAGAAAGACAGCTTCACTGCTGTCTCTAGCAAAAAATCTACGAAACCGTCTCGCCGCTCTGCTGTGCCTATCAAAGCCAGCGAGCAGCTCTCTGCCCCCAAAAATGCTCGGCACTCCCCGAGCCAAAACCCCCCGCAATCAATCAAATACACCACCACGCGTGTACCTGACTCCCCGAAACCAGCCGCGATCAATGAGATCGATAATATCGAGGGAATCGAAAGATTCGCCTCTAAACCCCCGCCCATCTACCTTAAAAAAAAGGAAGGATGGATTAAAATATCTAAAGACCTGGTGGACAAAAAAGTCTGCCTCCTCAAGGTTTCCACCATCTCAGAGGGGTATCGCATTCAGGTGCAAACCCCTCAAGATTTCAGGACAACTGTCCAACATTTCACCAAAATCAATGCCCCTTTCTTTACATACCGCCTCAACGAGGAAAAAGAACTGAGGGTAGTAATCCGAAAGGTCAGTGAATCCTTCACTGACCAAGAGATAATCGATGAACTGCTTTCACTGCAACTCCCAGTGATCGCAGTTCGCCGCATGGGCAACAGCTCAAGAAAATTCCCAATGGTATCAGTCCAATTGGAAAAAACTGATAAAGGCCGTGAGATCTTTAAACTCACGCGCCTCTTCCATGTCAGCGTCAAAGTTGAGGCTCAACACAGGTCCTCTACTGCGACGCAATGCCATCGTTGTCAGGGCTTCGGTCACGGCGCCCTCCGCTGCCACATTTCCCCTCGCTGCGTTAAATGCGCAGGTCCTCACCAAACCGCCGACTGCTCTCGCAATCCTGAGACAGACGGATCCCCCACGTGCTGCAACTGCCAGGGCAACCATACCGCAAACTTTAAGGGCTGCGAGAAATTCCCTAAAAAGAATTTTTCGTCGGCGCTTAAAGGTGGCTTAAAACCCACCCCAAAGGTGAATTCCAATTCACCAAAACCACCAACCACCTCACCTAAAACACCAAACATCACTCCCACAACAAATACCGCCCCCGCACCAATTCCAAAAGGCCCCCTGGACATTGCTCAAATGTTCAATGACCCCACCTTCCTAGCTAATATCGCCAGACTCGAGGCACTAGGCCCGATTCTCGCCGCCATCGGCAAACTTTAAATTTCATCCTTTCTTCGAATAATAAAGTAATTACGTCCGAAGCGTGTAGAATAGGCACGTGGAATGCTAATGGTCTCACAGACAAATCTTCTGAACTAGAGCAGTTCATCCGTCGTCTCGACATACATATAATGCTTGTCAGCGAAACAAATTCTTCCACGCGACATGGCTTATATATTAATGGTTATAATCTTCATCATACGCCTCGTGCGACTGGAAGCGGTGGCGGCACCGCTATCTATGTCAAACGTGGCCTCGATTACTCTGTTCTAGACAATCCAGACACTCAGTCTCTTGAAATCACTTCCATTATAGTTCGCATCAATGGCGAAAAAGTTAAGATCATTAGCGCTTATCAGTCTCCCTCGAGACCTTTTATTGCCCAAGACTATGAGAACGTCCTCTCTGATGATGTTCCAACCATAATCGGGGGCGACTTTAATGCCAAGCACCCCAGCTGGCGAAGTCGCACCACAAATACTCGTGGTCGTAACCTTTTTGACTTCATTGTTCAACATCGTTTTCCACTCGAAACAATCAGCCAAACTGAACCAACGTTTTACCATTCTTCTGGCTACCGTCCTGACATTATTGATTTCTTTATCGTGAATCGCTTAGATTACGACATTGATGTCTGGACAGTTTCCGAACTACATTCTGACCATAATCCTGTCATCATGGATATTCATACTGAAATTTCCAGATATGAGAAAACTGCCAAATCCACTGACTGGACTAAATTCAATGACATTATTCAGGGCCTCGTTCCACCAATTCCGGTGATGCGAAATAAAAATGAGATCGATGAAGGTGTAAAAACCCTCACAGAGGCTATCCACAAAGCCATTGATGAGTCCACGACGGAAAAGTCTTTTTCTCAGAGCGATCCGCTCAATATTCCTCGTAATGTTCTTGACAAAATTAGGGAAAAAAATCGTGTCCGTAGAATCTGGCAACGCACACGCTGTCGCCAAACGAAGCAAAATCTGAATCAGCTTCAAAACGAAATTCATAAAGATCTCAAAGATCTTCGTAATAACCGCTGGAATCGGCTCATTGACGATGCCGCCCAGCATAAACCTCAACTTTGGAAGCTCACTAAGACTTTCACCAGAGCGAGAAAGGCGACTTCGGCAATCCATGGAAGACAAGGCGTTGTCTACCTTGCGGAAGACAAAGCCGAAGCCTTCGCGGAGAGCCTGGAGTCGCAGTTCTCGCCAAACCCTCTGACTACCAGCGACGAGTTACTCGATGACATAGAGGAAACACTAGATCGTTTCAATGAAACTCCTAACTCCACGCCTAAATCGACCTCCCCTACAGAGGTCAAAACTCTTATCAAAAATGCGCCAAATAAAAAAGCGCCAGGACACGATAAAATTAGTTACACCTGCCTTAAGCATCTTCCGCATAAAGCAATTGTATTTCTAACAGCGATTTTTAACTCTTGTCTCAGAATAGGATATTTCCCACAAGCATGGAAACATGCTACTGTGGTTCTAATTCCGAAACCGGGTAAAGATGCTAAATTTCCACAAAATCATCGCCCTATTAGTTTGCTCTGCGTCATGGGTAAACTACTCGAAAAAATCATTCACTCGCGCCTTAGCGAGTGGTCTGACGATCACAAAATCATTCCGAATACCCAACATGGCTTCATCAAGGGCCTTTCTTGCAACCATCAATTAATCAGAACCAGCGATTTTATAATCGAAGGTTTCAATCGCAAACAAAGCACACTAGCCATCTTTCTTGATGTTTCCAAAGCTTTTGACCGTGTCTGGGATGAAGGTTTGATTTTTAAACTCCTCAAGCTCAATTGTCCAATTTATCTGGTTAAACTCATTCAACAGTTTATTACCGAACGCACTTTCTCAGCTCGCTATGAGTGTGCAATTTCTGACCCGCGGGTAATGACCGCTGGGGTGCCGCAGGGATCCGTCCTCTCTCCACATTTGTACAACATCTATGTACACGATATTCCTAACCCTCGAAACATTCTTACTGCTCAATATGCAGATGACACAGCCTACATGTATCGTGGTAAATTCATTCCACACATGACCAACAAAATTCAGTCCGCTCTCGACGAGCTCGAGGAGTGGACACAGGAATGGCGGATTTCAATTAACCCTGATAAAAGCCAAGCTATTTTCTTTTCCTTGGGGCGCTCTCTGCCCCCAACTAATCTCACTTTCAACGACCAGCCCATCCCCTGGGTCGACAACGTACGCTATCTTGGCCTTATTATGGACCGTAAACTAAACTGGAAAAAACATGTCCAATCCGCCATTTCCAAAGCAAACTCCGCTTTTGGACAGCTAAAATCCCTTCTCCTTAATAGAGACGAACTATTCCTATCCAGCAAAATCCACCTATACAAGGCAATCATACGTCCAAAAATGACGTATGGATGCCCTGCATTTATCACCCTCTCCGCCGCGCAGTTGCGCAAGCTGGAGGCCACTCAGAGCCGCATGATCCGCCGGATCGTAGGCGCTCCGTGGTTTGTCAGAAATGCGCAACTGCGTCTCGAAACCAAGACGCCGAGTGTTCAGGACTTCATCCATCAGTTGGCCCTCAGCCACTCTTCCAAATTCGATGTGAGCCTTCTGCAAGATCATTTCGAAAGTCAGCCTAATCCCACTCGTGGGAAAAGAAAGCGACCACTTAATCTGGGTCGATAAATTCATTAACTTTAAATCAAATCCCCATCAATTCATTAAACTTTTCTAAAATTTTTTGGTCTTAAACAAAAATTTTTTCAACACACCCACTTTTAAAATTTCTTTAAGCATTAATTTTTCTAAATTAATAATTATCGCAATTATCACGTCCTACCCAAAGTCATGCATAATATCCCCACGACTCACTACGCTACTGTAGGAAAAATTTCTGTAATTAAATTTGAAATACAAAGAGGAGAGTTTTTAGTTGGTATACTCCGCGCCCATCAGGGGGAGGACTCCAACACTACCCCACTATAGGGGTGTCTATAAAAGATTTACTCTCCTCTCATCAAAAAAAAAAAAAAAAAAAAAAAAAAAAAATCCACGACCGTACCAGAAAAAAAACCCCGCGAACCGTCACTGTTGTGAAATAAAACTGATATTTGCGACTACGCTTGATAAATTACTTAACAAAGAAGGTTTACAACTGCGAACATCAGATTAATTAAAAAAAATATGAAAACGAAATCAACAAGACTAGCTTTTCAGCTCCGTACTGCATTGCTAAAAATAGAAAACTATTCATAGATGGAGAGTTCTTAAAAGAAACATTGTTTAAGATGTGTCTAAAGATCTTTATTATAATTTTCTAAATAAAAATAAAACTTTGCAGAAAATTAAAGGGATTCCTTAATCTGCGCAAACTGTTCAACGGAAAATAAATATCATAAATGAACATGTAAATCAATAATTTGAAAATGACTTGAGGACTTGTGATGTTATTAGTTTATCTTTGGACTGTTGAATTGCAAAGCGGGCCATAGGAATTTACATGTAAAATTTGAAATGTATTATTATTGGCTCCCCTCATTATTTGACAGTATTGTTCACTTAATTCACTTACAGTACTTAATAGTTTCTGCCGAAGAGTATTTACCGAGATATTTGCAAAAAACTTTACAATTAAAAGGTTTGACATGAAATCATAATGGCGGATATTTTATTTTGTTCTGAAAAGTGACGTTTGCTGTCGTATTACGATCGGCCGTGTATTCTACATAAGAAAAAGTATTTATAATTAAAAGCTTTTACTCGGGTACTATTTAAGAACCGTACGTGAATTTTCGGTGAAGACAATATACAGCAGATGTACAATTTAATGAATAATTACTACTTTACTTTTTAAATTTAAAATGTGTTACAATAGGCTCCCTTAATTATTTTATAATATCGGTCTACTTACAATATTTTTAATACTCATTGGTGAGCATTGCTTTCTTCGGAAATTCAACACTAAACAAATCACTCACCCGAGTAAAACCAGTTAATTATAAATACGTTTTCTTGCGTGGAATACACAGCCGACTGTAAATAGCAACGTGACAGCAACTGTCAATTTATAATATCGGCCATTATGATTTCATGGCAAACCTTTTTAATAAAGTTTTTTGCAAATATCTCGGTAAATACTCCGCAACAACAATTTCAATAATGTAAAATGTAATCTTTTAATATGTCACATTCAGACCATAAATGCAATACTTTGTGGATAAGTCGTAAAGTACTAATTAAATTTAAACAACGCCCATTCCGTCCAACAAATACTCGTGTCAGGCAATTCAGCTGCAGAGACATTTGCGAGCTGAATTAAATTAATGCAAAGCTCAATTTTAGCAGTGGTGTTATTACATTACGCTGCGACAATGCTAATGTAATTAATTACAATTTACGTATTCATAAATTACAACGAGTACAACCGTTTCCATTATGCTACGTTTTCCTTGTGAAATTTACTAAATCCTTAAGTAGCTTTACAAAGATATCAGATATAATTATTGGAGATGTAGAATTGTCAATTATTCCACAGAAAGACTTCAAATAACGTGAGAACAAGAAGAAATATATTTCATAATTTATTGTTGAATGTAACAGATAGCTGGTTTTCATCCAGGAAATATACAGTATATTTTTTTTATCATGGGCCATAGGATTTTACATGCTAAAAGTATAGCTTGTTTTAATGTGAATTTTATCATAAAATTTTGAAGGAAATTTTAGTTATAAATAAATTATTTTTCTACATGATGCGCCGCATTAGAATTACTTAAACATGTTTTATTAAAAAATGAAATTATTTAGGCCGAAAGACCGCAGGTCGATGGCCAAGTTGGGAACCTGGAAGAGTAACTAATATATTAATTGTTCCATGTTTGTATTTATTGTAATTGTCAAACCAAATAAAGATATGTATATATATATATATATGAAATTATTTAATATAAATAACTGTGCAAAAATAATCAAAGTACCTTGAATTTACGAAATGTCAGATTGATTAGTGAGGCAAGAAATCAAACAAATTTATACCAGAAAATGTCTGTTTATAGTGTTGAAGAACGGATGGAATTTATAAAGGCAATTATAAGAGGTTTGTCCAGTAGGGAAATAGTTCTACAAGAAGTCAGGGAATTTTTATTTTAGGGAAATAGTTGACAACTTTCCTGCAGCGTATCCCGATCGTCCGGTTCCGAACAAATGCACTTTTTAATGGAATAAAACATGTTTAAAATATTCTAATTAAACGCATCATGTAGAAAAATAATTGATTTATTACTAATTAAAATTACCTTCAAAATTTTATGATAAAATATACATTAACATAAGGTATAATTTTTAACATGTAAAATCCTATGGCCCATGATAAAAAAAAACATACGGTATATTATAATTGTTGAATGTTGGAGTTGTTCCTTTTTATAAGATTTTGAAATAAAACACTTTTTTAAACCACCATATATTAGCTGTAGACGCATATTTACGTTCCGCTTTTGCGTCAACATGTTTCTTCATTTTTCGCGAAAAGTTACTTTCTAGTTATTTAACTTTCCACAAACAATAAGCACACTGTTAACAGAAATATACGTTTTCTGATTTTGCTAGATGCCGTTGCTGCTGACAGCGAAAGGGTTAAAGACTTGTGACTATAGTGGTATAATAAAGTTTAAAAAAAGTTTATGTTCGACCGTTCATTTATACGTTTAGTGTTGGCGACATTTACTTCATTTATACTTCAATATATGGATTGGTTGCAATCCAAAATAAGGGTGTTTATTGAGTGTCAAGTTGGTATCCCAATGAAAAGTTCTGATAGTTCTGAATAGAGTTCTCAATTCCTTATGATGTATCTAGACGTACTATCAACTTTTAAAAAAGAGTTCTGTAAAATTGGGCTCTCAGGAATTTTTTGAAAAATGGGATGCCAACTTGACACCGCACCCCAGCATTGTTATCGAATAGTTCCGAACTAGTTTTAACCCTTTCACTCACGAATTATACTAAGGTACATAAATTTTCATGTAAATGTTAATAATCGCCGCACTAGAAATTTACCCATTTTTCGAATCACGACTCATACTTCAAATTTTGCGTATCACCATAGTTTTGAACGTATATTAAGATCAGCAAATTATTTTAATCAATTTAATTGGTTTCAGTTATTTAATTCATCTTATCCTTACTTTAAATTTCAATTAAACATTCATATTAATTAATCCATTCATTGCTATTATTTCTAAGTAATTAGTTAACTTGTAATAATGTTACTTATCAACTATTATGTATTAGTTCTTAAGCTTTGCACACATGTAAAATTATGTATTATAAAGGGGTTTCCCGTTATTAAATAATAATAATAATAATTTTCAATTTTTCTCTGTAACAGAAAGTTAGCCAGCATGCAATTTCAGTCACTATTTTGTTTCCAAAAATTTTCCGAAATCCGATAGATGGCAGTATAAGTTTTATTTAGCTAGATTAATATGTACATTTAAGTGAACAGCATTAGAAAATGGGTTCAGATTGCTTCATTTATTATAGAAAGCCTATAAAGTTCGGTACACTACAGTGCACACTGTGAGCGAAAGGGTTAAGATGTGTTTGGGTTGGTGCTATAGTTCCTGATACTTTTAAAACAGAGATAAAAAATTTCAAAAATATTCAAATTCATATTACTCACTTAATATTGGTTGAATGGAAATATTTAATAACAACTATGGATAGAGCTCACAAAGAACTACAGGAAACACCAATCTGAACTATCCGGAACCATCAAAAATATTTTTTGAAAAAAGTCGGAAAGCCAAAAAAGAATTGAGAGTTCTATATGTTTTGAGTTGATTTTCTATTTCTACTCATTGAGTACAATAATTATTTCTTATAAACAAATTCCATACAATCACGATTTATGGCATTTTTAAATAAGGTTGAAATTTGAAAATAGACATTTTAATTTCGAAAATTGGAGGATCCTGGGTTCGAATCCCGGTGAGGGCATGGGTGTTTGTGCATGTTAATATATAATAATAAATCTGGTTTATTCAAAAATAATGTACAATATCCCGAAATATGGATACATTATGAAGAATATCGTCACGATAAAATACATAAATAAATAAATACATAAAATACATAGTGTGAGTTTAATAATAGGTAGTTTATAATTGGGTTAGCGTTCTTTATACATATAGATTCCTTTAGCGAATATGGCTCCAAGTCACATATAAAATTAAATAGGTTACGTTTCATAGCACCATAATTGATTGATTTTTTTATTGCCCAACCCAGATTTTCGTCAATCATCCTTCTAATAAAAAAAAAATCGAAAATACCTATTTCCTGTCATTTAATCGCAATTTGCCATTAAAATTTTCGTTAGATCTCCTTGAGTACAGCCTATGTGTCAAATCAGAATTCCGAGAACTATTAAAAAAAATCAATATTTGGAATAATTTTGTAAGGAAAAAAATGGATATATTAATATTATTGTTTATGAGAAAGAATTATTGTACTCAATAATTAGAAATATAAAATTAACTCTAAACTCATAGAGCTTTAAATATTTTTTTCCTTTCGGACATGGAAATTTTTTTTTCTCGTTCAATAAAGTGCTACATTATGGACTTGTTACATAAATAGCCATTCAATTTTATTTCAGAAATACATAGATTATGGCTAAACATAACATTATTTTAAAAATATTTTCTACACTCCATCTGCTAAAATTAATTCAATTGGAAACCAGTGAACGATTTATGGACATCAGCAGCAAAAAAAAAAAAGTAGGTTTTAAACACTCATCCGCGCGATGGGTTTCAATTATTTCAAACCGCGGCAAAAAAAAAAAATGTCACCGGAAGTGAAGCGCGGCACGCGCTCGTCCCAATTTCGGCGGCCGGCGGTGGCGATTACATCACGGGCCTTTTTTTTTTCTATTTTCGCGATTTAAATATTGATCGGACGGCGGCGGGCGTCGCGACGACGATTGGCGGCGGCGGCGGCGGGTCACCGCGCACGGCCCCGTTTGGCGCCGCCCCCCCATTGCCGCACGTCTCTGCTCCAATAAATTATACGCTCGAACGGAGAGAAGTTTTCCCTTTTCGAATATGAAATTTCGCCGACAAATCGCCGCCCCCGCCGCCGCCTCCGCTACTGGGGTTCACCAGAAATCCTCAACCTGTTGTTGCCCGGAATTATCTCGTAATTCTGCTGATACAGTAAGGGGTGCGAGAGGAATGATCGTAAATTTGGATTTACATTTACATTTACGTCGGTGTTTGTTGTAACTCTATAATAATAATAATAATGCTGATGCAAGTTGGCTTATTCAAGTCATTCACAGCTCTCGTTGGCATTACTTTTTTATCTTCTCCGTTACGAAGTAAAAGAAAGTATTGTGATCGTGAAAATTTTTTCAAAAATCTTTTTTACGGAAAGATGCGATTTCAATAATTTCTGGATATTTTTTTTGTGTCTGTGTGTTTGTTTGTGCGCGCTGTATCTCAAAAACTAATAGAGCAATTGATATGAAACTTTGAACATCCGTCTTATTTGATAATCTGAAGAACTGAAAAACTTTTGGTAAAATTTCGTACACCGGAAGTGGGCGTTTACCTTAACTGTTTTTTGTTTTTTGCCAATATTTTCTTAAATATGAAAAAACTTTAAAGACAACAAAGAAATGAACATCTTTTGCTTGAAAACATTTTTCATAAAATCATTTTTATTCGAAAAAAAAATGTATTATTATTTTGTTAATTTTTGGTTTATAATTATAAAACGATAATAGTTACAGCAAATTTATGTTAATAATAATTGTAGAGAATGTCAAAATGAACAACTTATAAAGAATAAGTTTTTTTCGAAATCCCTTTAGTTTTTGAATAAACTGAGTTTTTGAATTTGAAGTAAAATTTTTCCATCTTTCATAATTTTGACGTTTTAAACGTCAGTTTCATCCGAGTTTACACAACGCTCGATGTACATTTAAAATATGATTTCAATTGAAAATAAACCATGAAAACTTAAATATAAATAGTTATGATACCATTAAGTCGGAGAAAGTAACATGATGGCCATATCACCATTTTTATTATTGTGAAAGGTCGAAGAAAAAATAGTGTATAAAACTTGCATCTTATTGGCCTTCATTAATTGCTCGTTGTATAATACATAATATTTCAATAATTAATAATAGTTTATTAGTGGTAGACTAACTACATGTTTGGAAACAATTCTCGTCGTGTTTCCATGCCAAAAATTTCAAGGGATACGCGTGTGTTTAGAACGATACGAATACAAATTGTTATGTAAATGATCTCGTGTCTATTTGCGTACATGCACGGACATCTTTATTAATTAAACTGTGCACATGCTGTTGTCATTTACCATTTTCATTAATCACGACCTCATCTGATTTAAATTGATTTGCATAATTTAGGGATAGCAATATGAAACCAGATATTAATTCCACCAAATATGAGCTCAGTTGAAATTCTGAATGTTTAACCTTATTATGGCATTTTCGTGTCAGTTTTTATTTGGTGTAATTAATATCTATTTCATATTACCATCCACTACAAACAATTTATTGCTTAGTTTAATTTATCGCATTGAGGAAATAAAAAATAGATTAAAATTATATCGTAACGTATGAGCCACAAGATTTTGATTCAGAGTTGGCTGTGAGATAAATTAGGAATGTCGAATATTAAAAAAAAATAGGACATTTAGCCTACAGGCTATTTGAACGAAAAAAAAAGTTGGAGAAATTTGTAAAATGTAATTGTAAGTTTGTGTTATATCTCATATCTCAGAAACTAATATCGATAGAAACATTCTGATACAATTTTATTATTTCGTCTAAAATTATCTAAGACTTTGCTCTTTACGGTATTTTTCTATCTCTCATAACAATCGAAAAAAAAACGATTTAAAACAATCAGCACTTTACATTTTTTTAAATATCTAGTTACCATTGACTGTTACGCTAGTTTCCGAGATACCCAAACAGAAAATCGATAAAATAACTCATCCTGTATAATGAAGCCGCCTCACACATAACGTTTATTATAACAATTTACACTTACCGTTATTTCCTCCCCGCATATTCTTTGAAATTCTTGAGCAGAACACACCAAACACACACAACACATCACAATAATAGTTTAATGTCATCAACACCACTAATTATTCCGATATTAATTACAATTTCACGAGCACGCGACGGACACCGGTTGATTCACGCACCTCAATTGTTTTACTTGCGCGTCTTACTCGGATCTCTTTTCCTCTCACGCGTACACCGAATCGAAGACGGAGACAGTCGTCGCATCGATGCACGGACAGGCTCGAACACGTCGGAAATTTGCATTTTCTTCGGCAGCCGATAAGCGCCGAATAATCCGCGAATCAATCAGTGGTGCGTTATTTACCCGATTAAGGAGCAAATAAATAAAACATTAACGAAACGATGCGCTACATTAGTTTTTATTTTTTATTTTAATTAAATTATGTTGATGCTTCAAATTGCCCGGACGGACTTTATATTTCATCATTTGTCGTTAATTTGTTTCTCCATTTTTATTGGCATTAATCAGTGACGGTTCGTGGGTTTTTTTCTGGTACGGCCGAGGAACAAGAGGTGGTAATACACAGATAGGTAGGGTCAGTTGCAGAGACCGCACCTATCGGTATTACCACCTCTTGTTCCTCGGCTGTACCAGAAAAAAACCCACGAACCGTCACTGGCATTAATAATGCACCATTCTGGAACTTGTTTAGATTTCGTGATTTGTGGTTTCGCACTTTCCAAGAATGTAAGATATAAAATTATCCCTACAATAATGTTTAAAAATCCGAAATTAAAAAAAAAACCTGCAAAAATAGAAATCGTAGTTCTATTGTTTTGCAAATATTCTGGGATACTTTGGCATTGATTTACTAACGAAAATAATTTACAGTTTTCAAAAATTCCAACTGTTGCTGAAGTTATAAATTTTTGAAAATCGTATCTGCGTGTTAAAATTTAATCAGAAATTAAAAAATTCTGCAAAAATAGAAAACGTTGTTCTGTTGTTTTGAAAATATTCTGGGATACTTTGGCATCGATTTACTAACGAAAACAATTTACAGTTTTCAAAAATTCCAACTGTTGCGGAAGTTATGAATTTTTGTTAATGTTAAAATTTTATCAGAAATTAAAAAAATCTGCAAAAATAGAAATCGTTGTTCTGTTGTTTTGAAAATATTCAGGGATACTTTGGCATCGATTTACTAACGAAAATAATTTACAGTTTTCAAAAATTCCAACTGTTGCGGAAGTTATAAATTTTTGAAAATTGTGCCTGCGATAATGTTTTAATCCGAAATTAAAAAAATTACAAAAATAGAAATCGTTGTTCTGTTGTTTTGAAAATATTCAGTGATACTTTGGCATCGATTTACTAACGAAAATAATTTACAGTTTTCAAAAATTCCAACTGTTGCGGAAGTTATAAATTTTTGAAAATTGTGCCTGCGATAATGTTTTAATCCGAAATTTAAAAAAATTACAAAAATAGAAATCGTTGTTCTATTGTTTTGGAAATATTCAGGGATACGTTGGTATCGATTTTCTAACGAATATGGTTTACAATTCCCAAAAAATCCAACTGTTGTAGAAGTTTAAAATTTAAATTTCAGCAACTGCAATATTTTGCAAAATAACAATTTTGATGAAAAATTCTGTAAAAACTGCTGATGGACTATTTGTATATTTACCTTTTATTTTACAGCTGCATATATCTAGAACGCATTAACAGTAATATTTTACTTATTTTAATTTAACTTACAAAACTTTGCTTGATTTATCATGTGGAAGTATTTGTGTGTGCGTAACAAAAATTATTACGTTTTATTTCTTGAGAGTGTTTAAACATAGATTAATGCGGCATTATCATAAGCAAGGAGGTTTTCGAGGATGTTCAACAGTTGGCAACATAATGAGAACATAATGAGGATGAAGCGATTAAGATGGGAATTATGCTAAAGTGTTGGAATCTTTACAACAATTGGTGTAATATAATTTTTACGATAAAAATCTATACAAACGAATAAAAATATCAAGGATCGATGGTTCCATCAAACGGAAATGAAATTTAATCGCATGTGTTTATGTTGTTAGCAGTCTACGAATGAAGATGTTCAAATGCCTTTGTTACTATTGACTCCATTTTTTTTTATAAATGTAAGGTTTGTCTTTTGACAGCAATGAAAGTTTAGTGACGTTAATTTTGCGACCGTAACCACACAATGCAAGAATGAGAATGGACAAACCATGAACCCAACGGAATACAGGAGATCTTTTTAACATATGATACACACATACTAGGTGTTTGAAATACACTAGCTACAGATATGCAATAATAATAATAATAATAATAATAATAAAGAGCTTTAAAGAGCACATACATACATACATTTTAGAATATAATATTCAGTAAGAAAATACGCACTTAGCAAACTTGGATAAATAGGAATAGTATTTCCTCATTTATTAAAATTGTTTCATTATTGCTATTTCCATGACAACGCAATCAAATTAATTTTGTTATGGACATACAACCTGAGAATTATTTTCCCTAATTCGTTCTTTCCTAATGAGGCTCATAATCATCTCAAAATCTTAATAAAAAATTCTCCTCTTTCTTTCTTTCTTTCTTTGATTTCAGCTTAATTAGCTGTGTGTTTGCACACACACACACAAACGCCCGCGATTAGAGCTTATCCCAAACAACAAACCGGAAATAAAACGATTAGCATTTTACGTTAAACGGTTTGCCGTTAATGCCGCCAATTGCCGGGATACAAAAAAAAACGCGATCCGCGAAAATCCATACGGGGAGAGAGAGAGAGAGGCAAAGGGAGAGAGAATACGCGGGGGTGGTTGTACGCCCCTGAAACTCAGGCCCCGCCCGCCCGCGCCTCTGACGCGGAGGGTGCGCGCGACCCCGGCGACGGCCCGAACTGGGTCACCTAGTGTGACCTTTCCAGCGAGCTTTTGGGTTCAGCTTTAGACGTTCCACAGCATCCACGAGATTCGGCCTGCAGCCATGGCGAACCAACAGAAGTTCAAACTTAGCCCAGCCACCGCCAACTTGAAGTGTACAGGTGAGTCTTATTGGTGTTTTACTACACTTTATATTTGCTAAAGCTGTGTTAAGGGTTTTGGCATACGGTTTTAGTAAAATGCAAAACTAATTTGCTAAACTGCGTTGTAGGGTCTTTGACTGTAACGTACAGCTTCAGTAAAATCCAAAGATAATAGTAATAATAACATTTATTTCCTAAGGATATACATTAACATTTGAATGACATTAAGTATATAGATAACAAAATAGTCAAAAACCTGTGCATCTAAATATTACCAAAATATGTGTAATATTCACTGACCGAGTATGGTTCTATTTCTAATAATAATTGTTTTATCGCACTTTTAAATTTATTCATTATAAACTTTGCCAGAATGGTTGTGGTTGTAGGATGGTGATTTTTTTGGGTTCATTGTTGTTCGGTCACAACCATTCTGTTCAAGGAACAAAATAATACCTTAAATTCGTTTTTCGGCTGCCTCTACCGAAACCATATATTTCGGCCATAAAAATCTAGGGCCGAAAAAATAATATGCATCTAGACAACCTTCCGCGAAATATGAGTAGGCTCTGCAAAAATCTGACAGTGACAGTTCAATGGTGCGCGATGTAAAATTTCCTGAAACACTGATTTTACTTAAGGCAGGCGAAAAAATATCGAGTGTAACTCATGCCGAAATGCTTTAGCAACCCTTCACTTTTAGCAACCCTCGTGGGGGGTTGCTAAAGCCTATTTTCGGCCCTTGATACACTATATACTATAGGTGTAGAAATTTGTATTATTAAGTTTTTGACTTTGCATTAAAGATCACAATAATAGCAAACATTTTGATGAACCAGAGAAGAAAATTAACTTGAGACAACCACACTTATTGCATATTTATTGAATAAATGTAATAATTGCATTTATTCAGAGAAGAAAACATCACTTTTCTATCCTGTACATACTATGATGCTATATTAAGAGATGCTTACAAAATCTTCTATTATCAATATTTCTGCAGGGGTATTACTAATTTCAAAATATTAAACTTTCGTCTTTTCTGTCTTTTAGTAAAATTCAATATTCAAGGCTGAAAGACCTGAATTGCCTGTTGAGGTCATCAAAAGTGTCTCGATAAATGTATTCTCTCTCTCAATCTCTCAATATTCTGTGTGCTATTAACCAGAAAAGTTGTTTTGATATCAATAAGTAATTTATTTATGAAGGTGATGATTGCGACCCTTAATTCAGCTCCCCGATAATTCATTAATTGACTGTAACCATAACTAAACCATAATATTTTTTTAAATTCAGTTTGATATATCATATTTCTCTTTTGTACATATAGCATGGCCTTAAAATAACACAATTCAATACAGTGAAGATTATTTTAATATTCACTCAACTTTTCTTGATTTGATATCGTTTTATCTACAAATTACTTATTGTAGATTTTAATGGTGTAGTTGTTAAAAAGAATTACTTAAGCGTGATATTACAAATTTTTCCAAGTCGTTCCAGACTGTTAATTTGGGATGTAAAGGATTTCATCAGTTGAAGATAAAATTGAGCACGTCAACCTCCCACTTTATTTTTTTTCTGAAGTTGTACGTTACTAGATTTTGATGACTTCAACGTCAAAATTTGCCTACGCGTATCGTCCTTCAAAATAACTTCAGACAGTTTTCTGTAAAAGCTCTGGAACATAATAAAACTGAGGAGGATGTAAAGTCTTTAGAAATTACATCTTCAGTGTAATACCATCCGGAAATGTAATTTAGTTTAGGGATAATGCAATATTGACCAGTTACAGTTTCAGTAGGCCGATTATCTTAGATTATCCCGAAGCTTATCTCGTTCCTTTTACGACAATGAGGTCAGTGGCTTACAGTTTCTTCCATTTGGACGTTTTCTAAGCTTACATTCTGGCCATAACGTCTCGAGGTTTTGGGAAACAATTTTGTAGGATTCAGGCCAAAACGATTCGAGGTTAACGACGCAGTTTTAAGGAAACAATTTTGTAGGATGAATAATGAGATGAAATGAAGCTAATGGATTTACGTATTTATATTCTTACATTACATTTATAATACGTTTTATTGATTTCTCGTTGCACACTTGGTATAGTATACATATAGTGTACCAAGGGTCGAAAATAGGCTTTAGCAACCCGCCGCTTTGGGTTGCTAAAAGTGAAGGGTTGCTAAAGCATTTCGGCATGAGTTACACTCGAATTTAAGTAAAAACAGTGTTTCAGGAAATTTTATATCGAACTGTCAGTGTCAGATTTTTGCATAGCCTACTCATATTCTGCAGAAGGTTGTTGTAGATTATGCATATTATTTTTTCGGCCCGATTTTTATGGCTAAAATAAATGGTTTCGGTAGAGGCAGGCGAAAAAATATATTTCATTAGATTTAAAACCTCGTTATTTTTTCCTCCAATCTAAATGGATTCATTAAGAATCGACCTTCAAAAAATTTTCCATTTATATGTTTTCGGATGTAAATAATATAAGAGCAACAGAATAAAACGAATTGGCAGCGGTGGGATTCGAACCCACGCCTCCGAAGAGACTGGTGCCTTAAACCAGCGCCTTAGACCGCTCGGCCACGCTACCTTACTGAAACGATTTCAGCTTCAAAATTTTCAGAACGAGAAATCTATATTTAGACACTTCATCGAAATTTCAATAAAATACACGCAAAATATCGATAAAACTTACAACAAACTCTCTCGATTTATCATCAAGATCAAAATAATTTTTACTGCAATTATGATCTCATCAAAATGAAAAAAAAAGTAGGTAAGACGCAATCTTAATAAATATTTAAACAAATTACTTACCGACGACGTGCAAACTGTTTTCGAATGATCTTCCTTGAACCAAATGAAGATGAATCCAAATTTTTCTGAAAAAAAAAGAAATATTTCGAATGATAAAAATGTTGCAACTAAAACATCAATTTGTTGTTTGTAAACGATTATGTGATTCATTTTTAAAAGTCAGATAAGTTTCGCCCACTTCTAGCAAAGTTTTCATTGATTCCCGTTGATAAGAAACGACAAGGAAATTTGTTTGATAATCAGAATGAAACAATTAATGATCAAAATCTTCTCACTCTCTTCCCTTTACGCGTTCAATTCCAATAAACGATTACAGATGGATTGATAAACACTTATTTGGTATACATATGTAATTCGTTTATCACATCCGGATTAACCTATATTGATCACAGGGAGTAACTATGCAAAATTTTAGTCCAGATAAATGATCCCAGAGTAACAAAGTATACAAAATTATAGTTCAGACTTTTGGTAGTTTTCTCATACAATTTTTCTTACATAAATTCTACAACATAAGACTTGGACTTTAAAAGATTGGCAGCGGTGGGATTCGAACCCACGCCTCCGAGGAGACTGGTGCCTTAAACCAGCGCCTTAGACCGCTCGGCCACGCTACCTTGTGGTCATTAAAAGAATTAGGATGCTGCGAAGACTTGTGAAACAGTGACGGTTCGCGGGGTTTTTTCTGGTACGGCCGAGGAACAAGAGGTGGTAATACAGATCTCTGCAACCGACCCCTACCTATCTTTATTACCACCTCTTGTTCTTCGGCCGTACCAGAAAAAATCCCGCGAACCGTCACTGTTACGAAATAAAACTGATATTTGCGACTACGCTTGATAAATTACTTAACAAAGAAGGTTTACAACTGCGAACATCAGATTAATTAAAAAAATATATGAAAAAGAAATCAACAAGACTAGCTTTTCAGCTCCGTACTGTATTGCTAAAAATGGAAAACCATTCATAGATGGAGGGTTCTTAAAAGAAACATTGTTTAAGATGTGTCTAAAGATCTTTATTATAATTTTCTAAATAAAAATGAAACTTTGCAGAAAATTAAAAGGATTCCTTAATCTGCGCAAGCTGTTCAACGGAAAATAAATATCATAAATGAACATGTAAATCAATAATTTGAAAATGACTTGAGGAAATGTGATGTTATTAGTTTATCTTTGGACTGTTGAATTGCAAAGCGGGCCATAGGAATTTACATGTAAAATTTGAAATGTATTATTATTGGCTCCCCTCATTATTTGACAGTATTGTTCACTTAATTCACTTACAGTACTTAGTAGTTTCTGCCGAAGAGTATTTACCGAGATATTTGCAAAAAACTTTACAATTAAAAGGTTTGCCATGAAATCATAATGGCGGATATTTTATTTTGTTCCGAAAAGTGACGTTTGTTGTCGCATTACGATCGGCCGTGTATTCTACATAAGAAAAAGTATTTATAATTAAAAGCTTTTACTCAGGTACTATTTAAGAACTGTACGTGAATTTTCGGAGAAGACAATATCCAGCAGATGTACAATTTAATGAATAATTACTACTTTACTTTCTAAATTTAAAATGTGTTACAATTGGCTCCCTTAATTATTTTATAATATCGGTCTACTTACAATATTTTTAATACTCATTGGTGAGCATTGCTTTCTTCGGAAATTCAACACTAAACAAATCACTCACCCGAGTAACCAGTTAATTATAAATACGTTTTCTTGCGTGGAATACACAGCCGACTGTAAATAGCAACGCGACAGCAACTGTCACTTTATAATATCGGCCATTATGATTTCATGGCAAACCTTTTTAATAAAGTTTTTTGCAAATATCTCGGTAAATACTCCGCAACAACAATTTCAATAATGTAAAATGTAATCTTTTAATATGTCACATTCAAACCATAAATGCAATACTTTGTGGATAAGTCATAAAGTGCTAATTAAATTTAAATAATGCCCATTCCGTCCAACAAATACTCGTGTCAGGCATTTCAGCTGCAGAGACATTTGCGAGCTGAATTAAATTAATGCAAAGCTAAATTTTAGCAGTGGTGTTATTACATTACGCCGTGACAATGCTAATCTAATTAATTACAATTTACGTATTCGTAAATTACAACGAGTACAACCGTTTTCATTATGCTACGTTTTCAATATTCTCGTTATTATTATATTTTTCCGCTACCGACAACGTAACTAAGCATTGCATCCATAGTTACAGGTACCATAAGTGGGTGATAACATTCGTGGTGTTTGTTATCCTTGACGACGGAACTTAATTTCTTTGCCACTATCCACTTCTTCCACATCCAATATATTATAATATGTCAAATCTGACACATAACTTTAATGAAAAACAAAAAATCCATAGCAAACCTGACTGCGAAGGTTCCCCACCGGCCAAATCATTATAAATAACAAATATTATATTCAAATTTAATTTCAAATGATACGATACTCTATCGGTATGTGCTCACAAGAGGAGCCGCTAAAAATGTCCAGAGTAGGCTATTTTCGAGACTTGTGAGCTCTAGAAAATTTGCAAGAATATTTTCTCGACTGTATGAACGCACCTACCGATCTTGTATCGTAGTATACTATTGTATATATATATATATATATATAATTCGTTTATCACATCCGGGTTAACCTACCATATTAACCGCAGCGATCTATAAAGTAACTATGCAACATTTTAGACCAGATCGATGTATAACGAACTCAGAGATCTACAGAGAAACTATACAAAATTGAAACTCCTCGGACGTTTAGCAGTACAATTATATATCTATATAAGTTATATAACAACATAAGACTTGGACTTTAAAAGATTGGCAGCGGTGGGATTCGAACCCACGCCTCCGAGGAGACTGGTGCCTTAAACCAGCGCCTTAGACCGCTCGGCCACGCTACCTGATGATAATTTAAGATTCAGTTGAAAATCTCAGTTTTTAATAATTAATTTTTGATTACATTTTATAAACAATAATATGATAATAATAATAATTCACTTCATGATTTTAATCCGTAGCAAACATGATAACTGTAATTGAAAAAAAATTGATATTTCCGTTGAAACTTCGCAAAATTACGAGACAGCACTGTCTCTTACTTTCTCATCCGGATAAAATCAAAATAAGACACATATTTTTTTTATCTACAATGAGTCTAGTCAAGACTACAGGATCAAAACCAAGTTTAAACTAGTTTCATAAAATATTACTTTTACGTCGATCATAATGTGAACAAAACCATTGATTTGATGAATGTATTCAAAATTAGTAAATTATTAAACGAGTGAGAAAGTTGGCCATTGCCACGAGGGCTCACTTGTTCAAAATAAGTATTAAAACAAAATCTCCCAATTTCTTCAATTTCAGATTTTCTTTCAATTTTTATTGAGGAGGCCACGACAAGTGGGATTTGGCGGTGGATTCTTAATGAGCCCTCGAACCTGCACCTTTTTGCTAATTTGACCTCTCTATCTCTTCAAATGCAGAAGTTGCCCATGTTGTCCCTACGAAATCCGGGCACCCTGTATATCTTAGCAATTACAAAATGAACTTAACGTTAAGAGATTTAATATTAATCAGCACGAAACAATCGTTGCAAGGAGAAATGGAATTTTACTATCGAGTTATTAGTTTCTGGTGATATTACGAGTGCTCAAACGCGATTTTAAATTTGTATTTTCCATCAGCAACTTGTCCCAATCGTGTATTTTGTTTGCGGTGTTATCTATACAGCCTGATAAATGCTCAATTACACCAGTGTAAAATTATCTCGATGAGAGAACGCAATTTGGAGTAACGTGACGCACCGCACATATTGCCAATATAATCTACTTCATCGTCCATATGGTTCATTATGAAACGCGTTCCATCGCGTTAATTAATTAAATTAAATGTAAATATTGCTGCGCTTGTAATACTCTTACATTACACTTGATTAAATTTAATGTTTTCAAATAATATTCAATTGCGCGTTCAATTAATTATCTTAAAAATGATAAGGAGTGAGATTTTTGCCACATCAATCGTGCTATGAAATTATTTTTTGAAACTTGTGTATGTTCCATTTTTATTTTTAATTAGGAGGGCTGTGGTTTCATTTTATAAAGTTTTACACATGAGAAACAAACAACAAAAATGATTTTTTTTTTGTCCCATTTGAGCCTGGCATAAGAATCTTTTCTACAGTCAATCAAATATTAAGTCATATGGAACTAATATATTTTTAATATACCAATATAATAAATTAAATGTAACATTGGACACAATACGGATGGAGAAAAAATTATTAAACCTTAGATTTCTAACAACGTTGCCTAATTCATAAATTAAATTAATTAAATTATTGCTTCAATCATTCAAGTGTGCTGATAATAATAATAATATACATTTATTGCCCACACAGGAAACGAATCCCAATTACAGGACAAATCATCATTTCTGATGGCAACATTGTCCACTGTCTTAAAATATATATTTTTTTTTAAGTTTAGTGACTTTTTACATTTTCCGACAAAACTGCCACCCCAACGGAGTCAAAACTTAGTTAAAAATAAAAATGGAACAGAGTTTAAATATACACTGATGGAAACAAATTAAGCACTTGAAATTATTATTATTATTATTATTTATTAATCAGGTTACAAGAGTTACAAAAGAGGTAACTATTTGACAAGTCAATTTCACTAAAAACTAATTACATACACGAAATTTCGACCATTTTCAAACCGCCATAACTCGGCGTATTTTCAATCGATTTTGATGAATCTTCGAGGGCGAAAACTTTGAAGTGTCTTCTTTAAAGTCATGCATGCGAACTTAAGCGTAATCCCTTCCGCCCCCCTCTAGCACGTTTGATAAATGGCGACTGGCGAGCTTCAGAATTTCAACAAATTGTGTTTCCCTGCAATTATTTCGAAACTCAGTTAAAGAATGCGTTCTGATTTTCATGGAATCTTGAAGAGGATATAATTTTGAGTAAATCTGGAAATTTTCACGTTCGTGGCAATTGTTTTAATATTTTTTTGAGCTCTGTGGAAATGCGCAACTTCAGAATTTCAACAAATTGTGTTTCCGTGCAATTATTTCGAAATTCAGTTAAAGAATGAATTCTGATTTTTATGGAATCTTAAAGAGGATATAATTTTGAGTAAATCTGGAAATTTTCACGTTCGTGGCAATTGTTTTTATATTTTTTTGAGCTCTGTGGAAATGCGCAACTTCAGAATTTCAACGAATTGTGTTTCCGTGCAATTATTTCGAAATTCAGTTAAAGAATACGTTCTGATTTTTATGGAATCTTAAAGAGGATATAATTTTGAGTAAATCTGAAAATTTTCACGTTTGTTTATCGTTACCATGGAATTTGTTTCAAGCGCGACGTTTTCATTGATTCGCAGCAGGGAGTAATGAAATCATAATTACCGCGGGAATAATGTGTGGTATTATTTAGCCAAAATCAAAAATATAATATGCACTTTATACGTCACAGTCGTAGATGAAACAATAAATATGATTTAATTATATCATACGAGGCGAAAGTTATTCTAGTTCCAAGAAACATTCTTAATCTGGAATTTTCTTTGTGCGCTCCTCGAAAAATGGAGCCAGCGAACGGGAAATAATCGCCAGCAATCTGCAAATGGCTTCCCAGGGCGACAAACAAAGGTTTCCTTCAAGTTTACGGCTAGAATTTTCCTATTGGGAAAATAATGATAAGACCCCTTTGTGCGCCCATCGCCGACGGTAATTATCTCGGGCGTCAGTTTTAATTCATTGCCAACCTCCAACACTGACATTCAAATTCATCTTAACAATTATAACGTGCAGAAATTCCTAGTGACATTAATATTCATCTTCACAATAACATTATTGAAAGGTGTGAGCCACAGAATTTTGTTTCTGAATTGGCCATGCCTGAGAGAGAGAAACATAGCAATCATGTCTGAGATTAATTATTTTTTACTTTCTCCGTTAAGAATTACGAGAAAGTATTGTCATCGTGATTATTTTTTTCAAAAAATTTTTAAGGGAAATATCCGTTTTGGAGTCCCTAAATGCCATTTCAACAATTTCTGGAAAAGATGGTGATGTGGCCATCATGTTACTTTCTCCGATTTGATGGTATCATTTATATTTACGTTTTCATAGTTTATTTTCAATTGAAATCATATTTTAAATGTACATCGAGTGGATGAAACTGACGTTTAAAACGTCAAAATTGTGTGTGTGTCTGTCTGTGCGCACTGTATCTCAAAAACTAATAAAGCAATTAATATGAAACTTTGAACATCCGTCTTATTTGATAATCTGAAGAACTGAAAAGCTTTCGGTAAAATTTCGTACACCGGAAGTGCGCGTTTACCTTAACTGTTTTTTGTTTTTTGCCAATATTTTCTTAAATATGAAAAATATCACAAAAACATTTAAACAAACTTTGAAGACAACAAAGAAATGAACATCTTTTGCTTGAAAACATTTTTCATAAAATTATTTTTATTCGGGAAAAAAATTTATTATTATTTTTTAATTTTTGGTTTATAATTATAAAACGATAATAGTTACAGCTAATTTATGTTAATAATAATTGTAGAGAATACTAAAATGAACAACTTATAAAGAATAAGTTTTTTTCATAATCCCTTTAGTTTTTGAGTAAACTGAGTTTTTGAATTTGAAGTGTAATTTTTCCATCTTTAATAATTTTGACGTTTTAAACGTCAGTTTCATCCACTCGATGTACATTTAAAATATGATTTAAATTGAAAATAAACCATGAAAGCGTAAATATAAATGATACAATTAAGTCGGAGAAAGTAACATGATGGCTACATCACCATTTTCATAGATATAAGTTCCAATAGCCTGTAAGCTAAATGTCCTAATTTTTAAGATTCCACACTCCACACTCCACGCTCCACACTCCACGCTCCACACTCCACGCTCCACACTCCACGTTCCACACTCCACGCTCCACACTCCACGCTCCACACTCCACGCTCCACACTCCACGCTCCACACTCCACGCTCCACACTCCACACTTCACACTCTTCACTCCACACTTCACACTCCACACTCCACGCCCCACGCTCCTAATTTATCTCACAAGCAACTCTGAATAAAAATCGTGTGGTTCACACGATTGTATTGTGCGCATTTTCACGGCTTGATTCAGTTTAGTTATGATCAATACAGGAAGATAAATTCACGATCGGATTAAGAGCCCGGTCGTATATCAAACCGCCTTTAAAAATCTAAATACACCACCGAGCGCCATTCGATTTCCATTTTTCTCCTGCGGAAATCCCGCGGAGGAGCGGCGCTGTGCAAACACTGCTCGTGAACCGGGGCTACGATTCGCCGACGTTTCGCCTGAGCGACACCATCAGAGCCGAGGTAATTTTTCAGCCTAAGCCTCACTTCCCTGGTTTATTTAGTGTGGCTTTGGCGGTATTACTCTTGTCTATGTTGGTTACACGAAAATGCCCCCTTGAGAGAGAAAGAGAGTCCCGCGAGAGGGGCCTTTTAATAGTATTTTTTCACTATCAATAATCATTTACTGTCGGGAATTTCAGAGCCCGGGGCTTAGAGGAAATTCTCGGAATGTTTATTCTTGCACAGCAAATATCTTTTTGTTACAAGAATAATAATAATAATATATTTACGGGATTCACCCTGTACATTAAAGTATTAATTAGAATATAAAATGTAAAATAAAATATAAATATAATATGATTCAAATTAAAAATTGCCATTTTGAAAATGCCTGTTATTGGCAGATGAATATTATCATTTTTTGAAGCTAAAAATTGTCGTTTTTTGACACTTAAAATGGTGATGCGGCCATCATGTCACTTTCCCCGATTATTTATATTTACATTTCCACGTAATTTATTTATTTATTTTCAATTCAAATCATATTCTGAATGTACATGCGATCGGATGAAACTGACGTTTAAAACGTCAAATTATACTTCAAATTCTAAGAGTTGGTTTACTCAAAAACCAAAGAGTTTACGAAAAAAACGTATTCTTCATAAGTTGTTCATTTTGGAATTCTCTACAATTATTATTAACATAAATTTGCTGTAACTATTATCGTTTCATAATTATAAACCGAGAATAAAAACATTTAAAAAAAGTGAGACTAATGGATTGTAACAAAATTGATTATTAAATTATTATCACCCTCGAGCATTTGATTGAATACCCTTCTATTAATTCTCTTGCCGAACATATTGCCCCCATTCACGATCGCATGTTGCCAAGGGCGAAATTTGCGTCGGGGGGGTGAATAAATAATAAATTAGGCAGTTTAGCCCCCAATTAAGGGATTACGACGACCGCGGCGACACCTGCGCGCCCCCCGTTCAATTCAAATTGAACGCAAACTGTTCGGACGCGATTGCCGCTGCCAAATCGGATGAAGGAGTGAATTTTTGCGTATTTTTCAATTTCCATCGGGTTTACGTAATTTTGCTCGCACGGACGCCCTGCGCCTCCACCACCGCGCCGTGCCGGTGGTGGTAACATCTGTGTGTTCTGGCTGCATCCGGGGGCCGTGGTGGACCGTTTTAATCAATACTTCGGGCAACGGGCTTAAACGATGCTTGATTATAGATTGATTTATTTTTGACGGAACGCTAATCATAATTGAAATAAGACGAGCGCTTTCAGGTTTGATGAGATGACTCGAGATTATTTCGAAAAAAAAAATGGCGATGCGGCCATCATGTTACTTTCTCCGACTTGATGGTATCATTTATATTTACGCTTTCATGGTTTATTATTAATTTAAATCGTATTTTAAATGTGCATCGAGAAGATGAAACTGACGTTTAAAACGTCAAAATTATGAAAGATGGAAAAATTATACTTTAAATTGAAAAACTCAGTTTACTTAAGGTGCGTTTACACGTGAGAGTTTTTACTCTCGAGAGTGGCAGATTTACTCTCGAGAGTAAAACTCGCAAGTGTAAACGCCTCTGAGAGTTCTCGCCAGAGAAGTAACTCTCGAGAGCTCCGGCTGCGAGTTACTCTCAAATGTAAACGCATCTTTACAGTTTATGTTACGTAAAGATTATTACACACGATAGTGTCAGATTGGCAAAAAAGCTTTTTTAATCAAAGATAAATTGTGCTTCTGCTTTTTTATGCACCAACTCTGCCATTTGATGCACAAAGGACCTCTGGCTTAAATTAACATAACACTTGTATTATATTTTCGGCTGTGTAAACGATCTGTCAAATGGTAAACGAAATACATAATTTAAGATTAGGTTCTGCGATTGCATTACACATAGTACCACAGTCGCAGTGTAAACTTAAAAGGCAAATATATAACGGCAAAAGATGGTTATTGTGTCTCATTTCCCAATTATATCCTAAATGTATTGCGAGGAAAATGCATTAATAATCTGAGGGGTATGCAACTCAATTTACAACGAGTGAGGAAAGTTTGCTTATTTATTGCTAAAACAACGATTTCCAAGTCCTCGACAGCCGTGATCGTCTAGTGGTTAGGACCCTACGTTGTGGCCGTAGTAACCCAGGTTCGAATCCTGGTCACGGCAATGTGTGAAAACATTGTCACGGCGAGGTTATTTTTTTTTGTTTAGCAATTAACCGCCATTGAGTTTCGATAATATTTCTGTTGTAACTTCTTCCAGGTATTTCAGCTGTTTTAAACAACTTAAAGAATGAGACGTTGTACTCCTTTCGATAATAAATTATTTATAGTCTTAGTAATACTTAATTTTTGCTTGCAGATTGACAAACAGGTTGAATATTCATATATTCAGGCTACATTTCGTTTTATTGAATTTAATAAATTTATTGAATACTTGTGCTACTTTCTTGATGGAACCATATTTTCAAGTTGGGCAACTATTTAATAAATTATTTGTTCGGATGAGGTCGAAATATTCTATTTTTTCCTTTACTTAAATTTTATAATACGGTTGCCCCAAAATAATAATTCTATAATAAATTTTGATAAATAATAGATCCACAACTGCAAGGTTTGTATTTTCGTTTAAAACTATCACCAAGCGTTCAAATTTTAGCATGCATTGATTTAAAAAAAAAAACGCACCGTATAAATAATTTTAAAAAGTATTCCTCTGCATGGATCGAGCATATATATCCATAAGATCGCAGAAGTCATGTTTTCCGGGTCGTTTTAATCTGCGGGACACAAAAGGAGCAGTCAGCGATGTAAATGCTCGAAAAGGGCCCCCGAGAGACTTTTAATTAAAGTCGAGCGCGCGCCCCCAGCGATTACAATTCAGTTACTTCGCAATTCGGAAGGGGTGCACCAGTGGCGTATCTCTAGAACGGCACATTAATTTAACCGCAAGAAAATTAATAACGATGCATCCAAGAAAAATTTTCTTGTATTTATCTAATGCTTTCTGCAACAAGTCAAATTGTTTCTAATTTGTTTAATACCGATGCATTATAATAGATTAAACAAAGAAGATTTCAATACTCATTATGTATAATCTAAAATCTAATTATAAAGTTTCTTATATTTGTTTTCGATTTTGATGACGTCGAAATAGCAATTTGACAAAGTTTTATTTATTTGTTATGTAGGAAGCTTCAACTTTGTTATACAAAGTGTTATTTTTTAAACTCTCAAAATTCGCATAAAAATTTTAATTATTGAACAAACCAAAATTTATTGCGTAGGCTGAACTTTTTAAAATCTAACTATAAAGTTTAAATAATCGATATTTACTGTTTAATTTTTTTTTTCAATTTTTTTGACGCCATTTTAATTATTGAACAAACCAAAATTTATTGCGTAGACTGAACTTTCTAAAATCTAACTATAAAGTTTAAATAATCGATATTTACTGTTTACATTTTTTTTCTCAATTTTTTTGACGCCGACATTACAATTCTTAAAAATCGTAATATTTCGATAATGCAAAATTTGAATGGCGAAGGCTTATTAAGTCAACAAAACCAAAATATCACGTAGCTTAAACCTCACACGATAAAACTATAAAGTTTAAAAAAAATCGATTTTGACTGGTTACATTTTGTTTTTAAATATAGTCGAATAGTTTTTTTTTAAATCAATTTTTCTAATAAAGAACGCCTCTGCATTTTATCCCGTGTTTCGCAAGCTGTGTCTCTCAGGAAGCAGATGTTACCCGCTCTTCCCCTTCGCGTCCAACACAAGCAAACCATTGTCCTTTTTCTGGACCTGCGTTTTCCAGATCGGAAAAAAAAACGTACCCTACAATAATCTGAGCATAGTTCGAATTAGACTCATGAAATCGCAAACAGCGGAAAATTATTATTTTTTTATAAATTGGGCTCACAAATAAGGAATTTCAAATAAAATAGTGAAAGTCACGAAATGACCAAACATTTTTTTTTCGGAAAAATAATTACCTTACACGCTTTTCCCGTCATTAAAAACAGCCACGAATTTAGAGATATTGCATAGATAAAAATGCTGTAACTTTGTTAATTTATAAAATTAAAATAAATTTGAGCAAAAAGCAATCCTCCCCGGCGGGGAATCGAACCCCGGTCTCCCGCGTGACAGGCGGGGATACTGACCACTATACTACCGAGGAATTGTAAAAATTTACATCAAATTGGTGTTTAATAAACTAAAAAAGAGTATCAGTTGCAAAATTGGCAATTACTATTTAATTGGCAGTCACAGTTTGGCAATCACAATCACGGTGAAATTCGCCCATTAGTAACAGTAACGACCTGTGATTTTTTACTATCAAGTACATGAAGTATCGCATATCCCTAGTTCGCAGAACTATAGTTAATATTCTCGTTATTACGTTCTTAACCCTTTCAGTGGATTTCACAAAGGTGGTAATAAATATACCGCTGGCTTAAATTGCCGTAATACTGGTATTATATTCTCGGCTGTGTAAACGATCTGTCAAATGGCAAACAAAATACATAATTTAAGGTTAGGTTCTGCGATTCCATTACACATAGTACTTCAGTCGCAGTGTAAACTAAAGCAGCAAATATATAATCGCAAAAGATGGTTATTGTGCAGTGGCGGTTTCAAAAGGGGGGTTATCGGGTAATTACCCCCCCTAAGAATTTTACGCTTAACAATTTTTATTGGTAAAAATTACCGATATTCCATATTCCAAACAAATAATATAACCGGTAAATTTTTCCAACGCTTTAAAACGCTGGAAAAGGAAAGGGAGATTTCACGGAACAGGTGTGGTGTATGAGAGCGGAAGCACCAGTTTATTTATCTTTTTTTAATTACCCCCCCTAGACTAGTTAGTTGGAAACGCACTTGTTATTGTGTATCATTTCCCAATTATATCCAAAATATTTTGCGAGGTAAACGCATTAAAAGTCTGAGAGGTATGCAACTCAATTCACAACAATTAACGAAAGTTTGCTTATTTATTGCTAAAACAACGATTTGCAAGTCCTCGACAGCCGTGATCGTCTAGTGGTTAGGACCCTACGTTGTGGCCGTAGTAACCCAGGTTCGAATCCTGGTCACGGCAATGTGAGAAAACATTGTCACGGCGAGGACGCGTTTTTTATTTGCATTAATTAATGTTCAACTCAAATTTATCCTGGATGGGGTGTTGGGATGCGATTAAATGCAAATCAAAGGAATCCATAATTACGATCTGCTCCGTTGGAACTGGCAAATATTGACTGAACGGTGGAGAGGGTTGGTGTATATGTGCGGTGGTGGGTGCATCCCCGTCGTCGCAGGGAATTATAAACGCGATAAAAGGATTTCGGTAATCTGTTGTTTGTTGAACGAATAAATCTCCCGCCAACCCTTGTTTATCTAACCTGACTAAACAGATGGAATAAATAAGTTGTTTTAATTTACTATTTTAATAATAAATTCTAAAGATGGGCGATATTACACGTACCTGTGATTTTTCACTGATGGTACTTACATTTTAACAAAAATTGCACTAAAAATGATTTCCTGAAGAAACCACTGGTTGGATCCGGGGTTTCTTCACGTCACTCGAAAGATCGCTTCAAGACGCTTCAGAAAATGTACTTTCGCAGGAACAAATATCAATTTTAAGCCCGTGACACGTCAGCAAAAAAAATCGAAAATGGAAAAAATCGAAAAAATCAACTTTCTTAATAATCATCGTAGACGCTTGTGTTTTACCTTTTTTTTCATCAGAAGAACGAGATAAAACGATTGCTGTTAAAAAATTTCATCCAGAGAAAATTGCAAAAAAGTTAGCTAGTCACCATGAGATTTTTTGAAAAAAGTCGATTTTTTCAACTTTTGAACGGCTGTAGCGGCCGAACCAAAAATCCAATTTGAACGCGGATTGAAAATCTGTGTTCCTCGTGTGTCAATTAGTCGGATTTGATTAAAATTGGGGATTTTTAATTTTTGACGAAAACCCGAAATTTTATCCAAGGGTCCCCCCTTCTTACTTTTTAACAAAAATTGCACTAAAAATGATTTCCTGAAGAAACCACTGGTTGGATCCGGGGTTTCTTCACGTCACTCGAAAGATCGCTTCAAGACGCTTCGGAAAATGTATCTTCGCAGGAACTAATGTCAATTTTAAGGCCGTGACGCGTCAGCAAAAAAAATCGAAAATGGAAAAAATCGAAAAAATCAACTTTCTTAATAATCATCGTAGACGCTTGTGTTTTACCTTTTTTTTCATCAGAAGAACGAGATAAAACGATTGCTGTTAAAAAATTTCATCCAGAGAAAATTGCAAAAAAGTTAGCTAGTCACCATGAGATTTTTTGAAAAAAGTCGATTTTTTCAACTTTTGAACGGCTGTAGCGGCCGAACCAAAAATCCAATTTGAACGCGGATTGAAAATCTGTGTTCCTCGTGTGCCAATTAGTCGGATTTGATTAAAATTGGGGATTTTTAATTTTTGACGAAAACCCGAAATTTTATCCAAGGGTCCCCCCTTCTTACTTTTTAACAAAAATTGCACTAAAAATGATTTCCTGAAGAAACCACTGGTTGGATCCGGGGTTTCTTCACGTCACTCGAAAGATCGCTTCAAGACGCTTCGGAAAATGTATCTTCGCAGGAACTAATGTCAATTTTAAGGCCGTGACGCGTCAGCAAAAAAAATCGAAAATGGAAAAAATCGAAAAAATCAACTTTCTTAATAATCATCGTAGACGCTTGTGTTTTACCTTTTTTTTCATCAGAAGAACGAGATAAAACGATTGCTGTTAAAAAATTTCATCCAGAGAAAATTGCAAAAAAGTTAGCTAGTCACCATGAGATTTTTTGAAAAAAGTCGATTTTTTCAACTTTTGAACGGCTGTAGCGGCCGAACCAAAAATCCAATTTGAACGCGGATTGAAAATCTGTGTTCCTCGTGTGTCAATTAGTCGGATTTGATTAAAATTGGGGATTTTTAATTTTTGACGAAAACCCGAAATTTTATCCAAGGGTCCCCCCTTCTTACTTTTTAACAAAAATTGCACTAAAAATGATTTCCTGAAGAAACCACTGGTTGGATCCGGGGTTTCTTCACGTCACTCGAAAGATCGCTTCAAGACGCTTCAGAAAATGTACTTTCGCAGGAACAAATATCAATTTTAAGCCCGTGACACGTCAGCAAAAAAAATCGAAAATGGAAAAAATCGAAAAAATCAACTTTCTTAATAATCATCGTAGACGCTTGTGTTTTACCTTTTTTTTCATCAGAAGAACGAGATAAAACGATTGCTGTTAAAAAATTTCATCCAGAGAAAATTGCAAAAAAGTTAGCTAGTCACCATGAGATTTTTTGAAAAAAGTCGATTTTTTCAACTTTTGAACGGCTGTAGCGGCCGAACCAAAAATCCAATTTGAACGCGGATTGAAAATCTGTGTTCCTCGTGTGCCATTTAGTCGGATTTGATTAAAATTGGGGATTTTTAATTTTTGACGAAAACCCGAAATTTTATCCAAGGGTCCCCCCTTCTTACTTTTTACCAAAAATTGCACTAAAAATGATTTCCTGAAGAAACCACAGGTTGGATCCGGGGTTTCTTGACGTCACTCGAAAGATCGCTTCAAGACGCTTCAGAAAATGTACTTTCGCAGGAACAAATATGAATTTTAAGCCCGTGACACGTCAGCAAAAAAAATCGAAAATGGAAAAAATCGAAAAAATCAACTTTCTTAATAATCATCGTAGACGCTTGTGTTTTACCTGTTTTTTCATCAGAAGAATGAGATAAAACGATTGCCGTTAAAAAATTTCATCCAGAGAAAATTGCAAAAAAGTTAGCTAGTCACCATGAGATTTTTTGAAAAAAGTCGATTTTTTCAACTTTTGAACGGCTGTAGCGGCCGAACCAAAAATCCAATTTGAACGCGGATTGAAAATCTGTGTTCCTCGTGTGCCAATTAGTCGGATTTGATTAAAATTGGGGATTTTTAATTTTTGACGAAAACCCAAAATTTTATCCAAGGGTCCCCCCTTCTTACTTTTTAACAAAAATTGCACTAAAAATGATTTCCTGAAGAAACCACTGGTTGGATCCGGGGTTTCTTCACGTCACTCGAAAGATCGCTTCAAGACGCTTCAGAAAATGTACTTTCGCAGGAACAAATATCAATTTTAAGCCCGTGACACGTCAGCAAAAAAAATCGAAAATGGAAAAAATCGAAAAAATCAACTTTCTTAATAATCATCGTAGACGCTTGTGTTTTACCTTTTTTTTCATCAGAAGAACGAGATAAAACGATTGCTGTTAAAAAATTTCATCCAGAGAAAATTGCAAAAAAGTTAGCTAGTCACCATGAGATTTTTTGAAAAAAGTCGATTTTTTCAACTTTTGAACGGCTGTAGCGGCCGAACCAAAAATCCAATTTGAACGCGGATTGAAAATCTGTGTTCCTCGTGTGCCAATTAGTCGGATTTGATTAAAATTGGGGATTTTTAATTTTTGACGAAAACCCGAAATTTTATCCAAGGGTCCCCCCTTCTTACTTTTTACCAAAAATTGCACTAAAAATGATTTCCTGAAGAAACCACAGGTTGGATCCGGGGTTTCTTGACGTCACTCGAAAGATCGCTTCAAGACGCTTCAGAAAATGTACTTTCGCAGGAACAAATATGAATTTTAAGCCCGTGACACGTCAGCAAAAAAAATCGAAAATGGAAAAAATCGAAAAAATCAACTTTCTTAATAATCATCGTAGACGCTTGTGTTTTACCTGTTTTTTCATCAGAAGAATGAGATAAAACGATTGCCGTTAAAAAATTTCATCCAGAGAAAATTGCAAAAAAGTTAGCTAGTCACCATGAGATTTTTTGAAAAAAGTCGATTTTTTCAACTTTTGAACGGCTGTAGCGGCCGAACCAAAAATCCAATTTGAACGCGGATTGAAAATCTGTGTTCCTCGTGTGCCAATTAGTCGGATTTGATTAAAATTGGGGATTTTTAATTTTTGACGAAAACCCGAAATTTTATCCAAGGGTCCCCCCTTCTTACTTTTTACCAAAAATTGCACTAAAAATGATTTCCTGAAGAAACCACAGGTTGGATCCGGGGTTTCTTGACGTCACTCGAAAGATCGCTTCAAGACGCTTCAGAAAATGTACTTTCGCAGGAACAAATATGAATTTTAAGCCCGTGACACGTCAGCAAAAAAAATCGAAAATGGAAAAAATCGAAAAAATCAACTTTCTTAATAATCATCGTAGACGCTTGTGTTTTACCTGTTTTTTCATCAGAAGAATGAGATAAAACGATTGCCGTTAAAAAATTTCATCCAGAGAAAATTGCAAAAAAGTTAGCTAGTCACCATGAGATTTTTTGAAAAAAGTCGACTTTTTCAACTTTTGAACGGCTGTAGCGGCCGAACCAAAAATCCAATTTGAACGCGGATTGAAAATCTGTGTTCCTCGTGTGCCAATTAGTCGGATTTGATTAAAATTGGGGATTTTTAATTTTTGACGAAAACCCGAAATTTTATCCAAGGGTCCCCCCTTCTTACTTTTTACCAAAAATTGCACTAAAAATGATTTCCTGAAGAAACCACAGGTTGGATCCGGGGTTTCTTGACGTCACTCGAAAGATCGCTTCAAGACGCTTCAGAAAATGTACTTTCGCAGGAACAAATATGAATTTTAAGCCCGTGACACGTCAGCAAAAAAAATCGAAAATGGAAAAAATCGAAAAAATCAACTTTCTTAATAATCATCGTAGACGCTTGTGTTTTACCTGTTTTTTCATCAGAAGAATGAGATAAAACGATTGCCGTTAAAAAATTTCATCCAGAGAAAATTGCAAAAAAGTTAGCTAGTCACCATGAGATTTTTTGAAAAAAGTCGATTTTTTCAACTTTTGAACGGCTGTAGCGGCCGAACCAAAAATCCAATTTGAACGCGGATTGAAAATCTGTGTTCCTCGTGTGCCAATTAGTCGGATTTGATTAAAATTGGGGATTTTTAATTTTTGACGAAAACCCAAAATTTTATCCAAGGGTCCCCCCTTCTTACTTTTTAACAAAAATTGCACTAAAAATGATTTCCTGAAGAAACCACTGGTTGGATCCGGGGTTTCTTGACGTCACTCGAAAGATCGCTTCAAGACGCTTCAGAAAATGTACTTTCGCAAGAATAAATGTCAATTTTAAGCCCGTGACACGTCAGCAAAAAAACTCGAAAATGGAAAAAATCGAAAAAATCAACTTTCTTAATAATCATCGTAGACGCTTGTGTTTTACCTGTTTTTTCATCAGAAGAACGAGATAAAACGATTGCTGTTAAAAAATTTCATCCAGAGAAAATTGCAAAAAAGTTAGCTAGTCACCATGAGATTTTTTGAAAAAAGTCGATTTTTTCAACTTTTGAACGGCTGTAGCGGCCGAACCAAAAATCCAATTTGAACGCGGATTGAAAATCTGTGTTCCTCGTGTGTCAATTAGTCGGATTTGATTAAAATTGGGGATTTTTAATTTTTGACGAAAACCCGAAATTTTATCCAAGGGTCCCCCCTTCTTACTTTTTAACAAAAATTGCACTAAAAATGATTTCCTGAAGAAACCACTGGTTGGATCCGGGGTTTCTTGACGTCACTCGAAAGATCGCTTCAAGACGCTTCAGAAAATGCACTTTCGCAAGAATAAATGTCAATTTTAAGCCCGTGACACGTCAGCAAAAAAACTCGAAAATGGAAAAAATCGAAAAAATCAACTTTCTTAATAATCATCGTAGACGCTTGTGTTTTACCTGTTTTTTCATCAGAAGAACGAGATAAAACGATTGCTGTTAAAAAATTTCATCCAGAGAAAATTGCAAAAAAGTTAGCTAGTCACCATGAGATTTTTTGAAAAAAGTCGATTTTTTCAACTTTTGAACGGCTGTAGCGGCCGAACCAAAAATCCAATTTGAACGCGGATTGAAAATCTGTGTTCCTCGTGTGCCAATTAGTCGGATTTGATTAAAATTGGGGATTTTTAATTTTTGACGAAAACCCGAAATTTTATCCAAGGGTCCCCCCTTCTTACTTTTTACCAAAAATTGCACTAAAAATGATTTCCTGAAGAAACCACAGGTTGGATCCGGGGTTTCTTGACGTCACTCGAAAGATCGCTTCAAGACGCTTCAGAAAATGTACTTTCGCGGGAACAAATGTCAATTTTAAGGCCGTGACGCGTCAGCAAAAAAACTCGAAAATGGAAAAAATCGAAAAAATCAACTTTCTTAATAATCATCGTAGACGCTTGTGTTTTACCTGTTTTTTCATCAGAAGAACGAGATAAAACGATTGCTGTTAAAAAATTTCATCCAGAGAAAATTGCAAAAAAGTTAGCTAGTCACCATGAGATTTTTTGAAAAAAGTCGATTTTTTCAACTTTTGAACGGCTGTAGCGGCCGAACCAAAAATCCAATTTGAACGCGGATTGAAAATCTGTGTTCCTCGTGTGCCAATTAGTCGGATTTGATTAAAATTGGGGATTTTTAATTTTTGACGAAAACCCGAAATTTTATCCAAGGGTCCCCCCTTCTTACTTTTTATCAAAAATTGCACTAAAAATGATTTCCTGAAGAAACCACTGGTTGGATCCGGGGTTTCTTGACGTCTCTCGAAAGATCGCTTCAAGACGCTTCAGAAAATGTACTTTCGCAAGAATAAATGTCAATTTTAAGCCCGTGACACGTCAGCAAAAAAACTCGAAAATGGAAAAAATCGAAAAAATCAACTTTCTTAATAATCATCGTAGACGCTTGTGTTTTACCTGTTTTTTCATCAGAAGAACGAGATAAAACGATTGCTGTTAAAAAATTTCATCCAGAGAAAATTGCAAAAAAGTTAGCTAGTCACCATGAGATTTTTTGAAAAAAGTCGATTTTTTCAACTTTTGAACGGCTGTAGCGGCCGAACCAAAAATCCAATTTGAACGCGGATTGAAAATCTGTGTTCCTCGTGTGCCAATTAGTCGGATTTGATTAAAATTGGGGATTTTTAATTTTTGACGAAAACCCGAAATTTTATCCAAGGGTCCCCCCTTCTTACTTTTTACCAAAAATTGCACTAAAAATGATTTCCTGAAGAAACCACTGGTTGGATCCGGGGTTTCTTGACGTCACTCGAAAGATCGCTTCAAGACGCTTCAGAAAATGATCTTTCGCAAGAATAAATGTCAATTTTAAGCCCGTGACACGTCAGCAAAAAAACTCGAAAATGGAAAAAATCGAAAAAATCAACTTTCTTAATAATCATCGTAGACGCTTGTGTTTTACCTGTTTTTTCATCAGAAGAACGAGATAAAACGATTGCTGTTAAAAAATTTCATCCAGAGAAAATTGCAAAAAAGTTAGCTAGTCACCATGAGATTTTTTGAAAAAAGTCGATTTTTTCAACATTTGAACGGCTGTAGCGGCCGAACGAAGAATCCAATTTGAACGCGGATTGAAAATCTGTGTTCCTCGTGTGCCAATTAGTCGGATTTGATTAAAATTGGGGATTTTTAATTTTTGACGAAAACCCGAAATTTTATCCAAGGGTCCCCCCTTCTTACTTTTTATCAAAAATTGCACTAAAAATGATTTCCTGAAGAAACCACTGGTTGGATCCGGGGTTTCTTGACGTCACTCGAAAGATCGCTTCAAGACGCTTCAGAAAATGATCTTTCGCAAGAATAAATGTCAATTTTAAGCCCGTGACACGTCAGCAAAAAAAATCGAAAATGGAAAAAATCGAAAAAATCAACTTTCTTAATAATCATCGTACACGCTTGTGTTTTACCTGTTTTTTCATCAGAAGAATGAGATAAAACGATTGCTGTTAAAAAATTTCATCCAGAGAAAATTGCAAAAAAGTTAGCTAGTCACCATGAGATTTTTTGAAAAAAGTCGATTTTTTCAACATTTGAACGGCTGTAGCGGCCGAACGAAGAATCCAATTTGAACGCGGATTGAAAATCTGTGTTCCTCGTGTGTCAATTAGTCGGATTTGATTAAAATTGGGGATTTTTAATTTTTGACGAAAACCCGAAATTTTATCCAAGGGTCCCCCCTTCTTACTTTTTATCAAAAATTGCACTAAAAATGATTTCCTGAAGAAACCACTGGTTGGATCCGGGGTTTCTTGACGTCACTCGAAAGATCGCTTCAAGACGCTTCAGAAAATGATCTTTCGCAAGAATAAATGTCAATTTTAAGCCCGTGACACGTCAGCAAAAAAAATCGAAAATGGAAAAAATCGAAAAAATCAACTTTCTTAATAATCATCGTACACGCTTGTGTTTTACCTGTTTTTTCATCAGAAGAACGAGATAAAACGATTGCTGTTAAAAAATTTCATCCAGAGAAAATTGCAAAAAAGTTAGCTAGTCACCATGAGATTTTTTGAAAAAAGTCGATTTTTTCAACATTTGAACGGCTGTAGCGGCCGAACGAAGAATCCAATTTGAACGCGGATTGAAAATCTGTGTTCCTCGTGTGTCAATTAGTCGGATTTGATTAAAATTGGGGATTTTTAATTTTTGACGAAAACCCGAAATTTTATCCAAGGGTCCCCCCTTCTAACTTTTTAACAAAAATTGCACTAAAAATGATTTCCTGAAGAAACCACTGGTTGGATCCGGGGTTTCTTGACGTCACTCGAAAGATCGCTTCAAGACGCTTCAGAAAATGTACTTTCGCAAGAATAAATGTCAATTTTAAGGCCGTGACGCGTCAGCAAAAAAACTCGAAAATGGAAAAAATCGAAAAAATCAACTTTCTTAATAATCATCGTAGACGCTTGTGTTTTACCTGTTTTTTCATCAGAAGAACGAGATAAAACGATTGCTGTTAAAAAATTTCATCCAGAGAAAATTGCAAAAAAGTTAGCTAGTCACCATGAGATTTTTTGAAAAAAGTCGATTTTTTCAACATTTGAACGGCTGTAGCGGCCGAACGAAGAATCCAATTTGAACGCGGATTGAAAATCTGTGTTCCTCGTGTGTCAATTAGTCGGATTTGATTAAAATTGGGGATTTTTAATTTTTGACGAAAACCCGAAATTTTATCCAAGGGTCCCCCCTTCTAACTTTTTAACAAAAATTGCACTAAAAATTATTTCCTGAAGAAACCACTGGTTGGATCCGGGGTTTCTTGACGTCACTCGAAAGATCGCTTCAAGACGCTTCAGAAAATGTACTTTCGCGGGAACAAATGTCAATTTTAAGGCCGTGAGGCGTCAGCAAAAAAAATCGAAAATGGAAAAAATCGAAAAAATCAACTTTCTTAATAATCATCGTAGACGCTTGTGTTTTACCTTTTTTTTCATCAGAAGAACGAGATAAAACGATTGCTGTTAAAAAATTTCATCCAGAGAAAATTGCAAAAAAGTTAGCTAGTCACCATGAGATTTTTTGAAAAAAGTCGATTTTTTCAACTTTTGAACGGCTGTAGCGGCCGAACCAAAAATCCAATTTGAACGCGGATTGAAAATCTGTGTTCCTCGTGTGTCAATTAGTCGGATTTGATTAAAATTGGGGATTTTTAATTTTTGACGAAAACCCGAAATTTTATCCAAGGGTCCCCCCTTCTAACTTTTTAACAAAAATTGCACTAAAAATTATTTCCTGAAGAAACCACTGGTTGGATCCGGGGTTTCTTGACGTCACTCGAAAGATCGCTTCAAGACGCTTCAGAAAATGTACTTTCGCGGGAACAAATGTCAATTTTAAGGCCGTGAGGCGTCAGCAAAAAAAATCGAAAATGGAAAAAATCGAAAAAATCAACTTTCTTAATAATCATCGTAGACGCTTGTGTTTTACCTTTTTTTTCATCAGAAGAACGAGATAAAACGATTGCCGTTAAAAAATTTCATCCTGAGAAAATTGCAAAAAAGTAAGCTAGTCACCATGAGATTTTTTGAAAAAAGTCGATTTTTTCGACTTTTGAACGGCTGTAGCTGCCGAACCAAAAATCCAATTTGAACGCGGATTGAAAATCTGTGTTCCTCGTGTGTCAATTAGTCGGATTTGATTAAAATTGGGGATTTTTAATTTTTGACGAAAACCCGAAATTTTATCCAAGGGTCCCCCCTTCTTACTTTTTATCAAAAATTGCACTAAAAATGATTTCCTGAAGAAACCACTGGTTGGATCCGGGGTTTCTTGACGTCACTCGAAAGATCGCTTCAAGACGCTTCAGAAAATGATCTTTCGCAAGAATAAATGTCAATTTTAAGCCCGTGACACGTCAGCAAAAAAAATCGAAAATGGAAAAAATCGAAAAAATCAACGTTCTTAATAATCATCGTACACGCTTGTGTTTTACCTGTTTTTTCATCAGAAGAATGAGATAAAACGATTGCTGTTAAAAAATTTCATCCAGAGAAAATTGCAAAAAAGTTAGCTAGTCACCATGAGATTTTTTGAAAAAAGTCGATTTTTTCAACATTTGAACGGCTGTAGCGGCCGAACCAAAAATCCAATTTGAACGCGGATTGAAAATCTGTGTTCCTCGTGTGTCAATTAGTCGGATTTGATTAAAATTGGGGATTTTTAATTTTTGACGAAAACCCGAAATTTTATCCAAGGGTCCCCCCTTCTTACTTTTTATCAAAAATTGCACTAAAAATGATTTCCTGAAGAAACCACTGGTTGGATCCGGGGTTTCTTGACGTCACTCGAAAGATCGCTTCAAGACGCTTCAGAAAATGATCTTTCGCAAGAATAAATGTCAATTTTAAGCCCGTGACACGTCAGCAAAAAAAATCGAAAATGGAAAAAATCGAAAAAATCAACGTTCTTAATAATCATCGTACACGCTTGTGTTTTACCTGTTTTTTCATCAGAAGAATGAGATAAAACGATTGCTGTTAAAAAATTTCATCCAGAGAAAATTGCAAAAAAGTTAGCTAGTCACCATGAGATTTTTTGAAAAAAGTCGATTTTTTCGACTTTTGAACGGCTGTAGCTGCCGAACCAAAAATCCAATTTGAACGCGGATTGAAAATCTGTGTTCCTCGTGTGTCAATTAGTCGGATTTGATTAAAATTGGGGATTTTTAATTTTTGACGAAAACCCGAAATTTTATCCAAGGGTCCCCCCTTCTAACTTTTTAACAAAAATTGCACTAAAAATGATTTCCTGAAGAAACCGCTGGTTGGATCGTGGGTTTCTATGCATCACTGGAAAGATCGCTTCAAGACGCTTCAGAAAATGTACCTTCGCAAGAACAAATGTCAATTTTAAGGCCGTGAGGCGTCAGCAAAAAAAATCGAAAATGGAAAAAATCGAAAAAATCAAATTTCTTAATAATCATGGTAGACCTTAATGTAATACCATTTTCTTCATCAGAGGAACGAAAAAAATCGACCGGCAATTATAAAATTTATCCAGAAAAAAATTGTAAAACATCAGCGGTTTTGGAGCGAGCGGTTTGGAGCGATCCATTTTGGAGCGAGCGGTTTGGAGCGATCCATTTTGGAGCGAGCGGATTTGGAGCGAGCGGTTTGGAGCGATCCATATTGGAACGAGCGGTTTGGAGTGATCCATTTTGGAGCGAGCGGTTTGGAGCGATCCATTTTGGAGCGAGCGGTTTTTAGCGAGCGGTTTTGGAGCGAGCGGTTTTGGAGCGAGCGGTTTGGAGCGATCCATTTTGGAGCGAGCGGTTTGGAGCGATCCATTTTGGAGCGAGCGGTTTGGAGCGATTCATTTTGGAGCGAGCGGTTTGGAGCGATCCATTTTGGAGCGAGCGGTTTGGAGCGATTCATTTTGGAGCGAGCGGTTTGGAGCGATCCATTTTGGAGCGAGCCTTTTTGGAGCGAGCGGTTTGGAGCGATCCATTTTGGAGCGAGCGGTTTGGAGCGATCCATTTCGGAGCGAGCGGTTTGGAGCGATCCATTTTGGAGCGAGCGGTTTGGAGCGATCCATTTTGGAGCGAGCGGTTTGGAGCGATTCATTTTGGAGCGAGCGGTTTGGAGCGATCCATTTTGGAGCGAGCGGTTTTGGAGCGAGCGGTTTGGAGCGATCCATTTTGGAGCGAGCGGTTTGGGAGCGAGCGGTTTGGAGCGATCCATTTTGGAGCGATCCATTTTGGAGCGAGCGGTTTGGAGCGATCCATTTCGGAGCGAGCGGTTTGGAGCGATCCATTTTGGAGCGAGCGGTTTGGAGCGATCCATTTTGGAGCGAGCGGTTTGGAGCGATTCATTTTGGAGCGAGCGGTTTGGAGCGATCCATTTTGGAGCGAGCGGTTTTGGAGCGAGCGGTTTGGAGCGATCCATTTTGGAGCGAGCGGTTTGGAGCGAGCGGTTTTGGAGCGATCCATTTTGGAGCGAGCGGTTTGGAGCGATCCATTTTGGAGCGAGCCTTTTTGGAGCGAGCGGTTTGGAGCGATCCATTTTGGAGCGAGCGGTTTGGAGCGATCCATTTTGGAGCGAGCGGTTTTGGAGCGAGCGGTTTGGAGCGATCCATTTTGGAGCGAGCGGTTTGGAGCGAGCGGTTTTGGAGCGATCCATTTTGGAGCGAGCGGTTTGGAGCGATCCATTTTGGAGCGAGCCTTTTTGGAGCGAGCGGTTTGGAGCGATCCATTTTGGAGCGAGCGGTTTGGAGCGAGCGGTTTGGAGCGAGTACTTTCGCACAAACAAATGTCAATTTGAAGCTCGTGAGACGTCAGCAAAAAAAATCGAAAATGGAAAAAATCGAAAAAATCAACTTTCTTAATAATCATCGTAGACGCTTGTGTTTTACCTTTTTTTTCATCAGAAGAACGAGATAAAACGATTGCCGTTAAAAAATTTCATCCAGAGAAAATTGCAAAAAAGTTAGCAAGTCACCATGTAAATTTTGAAAAAAGTCGATTTTTTCAGATTTTGAACAGCTGTAGCGGCCGAACGAAGAATCCAATTTGAACGCGGATTGCAAATCTGTATTCCTCGTGTCCTAATTAGTCGGATTTCATTAAAATTGGCGATTTTTTATTTTTGACAAAAACCCGAAATTTTATCCAAGGGTCCCCCCTTCTTACTTTTTATGAAAAATTGCATTAAAAATGATTTCCTGAAGAAACCACTGGTCGGATCCAGGGTTTCTTGACGTCACTCGAAAGATCGCTTCAAGACGCTTCAGAAAATGTACTTTCGCAAGAACAAATGTCAATTTTAAGGCCGTGAGGCGTCAGCAAAAAAAATCGAAAATAGAAAAAATCGAAAAAATCAACTTTCTTAATAATCATCGTAGACGCTTGTGTTTTACCTATTTTTTCATCAGAAGAACGAGATAAAACGATTGCCGTTAAAAAATTTCATCCAGAGAAAATTGCAAAAAAGTTAGCTAGTCACCATGAGATTTTTTGAAAAAAGTCGATTTTTTCAAATTTTGAACGGCTGTAGCGGCCGAACCAAAAATCCAATTTGAACGCGGATTGAAAATCTGTGTTCCTCGTGTGTCAATTAGTCGGATTTGATTAAAATGGGGGATTTTTAATTTTTGACGAAACCCCGAAATTTTATCCAAGGGTCCCCCCTTCCTACTTTTTAACAAAAATTGCACTAAAAATGATTTCCTGAAGAAACCACTGGTTGGATCCGGGGTTTCTTGACGTCACTCGAAAGATCGCTTCAAGACGCTTCGGAAAATGTACTTTCGCAAGAACAAATGTCAATTTTAAGCCCGTGACACGTCAGCAAAAAAAATCGAAAATGGAAAAAATCGAAAAAATCAACTTTCTTAATAATCATCGTAGACGCTTGTGTTTTACCTTTTTTTTCATCAGAAGAACGAGATAAAACGATTGCCGTTAAAAAATTTCATCCAGAGAAAATTGCAAAAAAGTTAGCTAGTCACCATGGGATTTTTTGAAAAAAGTCGATTTTTTCAACTTTTGAACAGCTGTAGCGGCCGAACCAAAAATCCAATTTGAACGCGGATTGAAAATCTGTGTTCCTCGTGTGTCAATTAGTCGGATTTGATTAAAATTGGGGATTTTTTTTTTTTTACGAAAACCCGAAATTTTATCCAAGGGTCCCCCCTTCTTACTTTTTAACAAAAATTGCACTAAAAATGATTTCCTGAAGAAACCACCGGTTGGATCCGGGGTTTCTTGACGTCACTCGAAAGATCGCTTCAAGACGCTTCGGAAAATGTACTTTCGCAAGAACAAATGTCAATTTTAAGGCCGTGAGGCGTCAGCAAAAAAAATCGAAAATGGAAAAAATCGAAAAAATCAACTTTCTTAATAATCATCGTAGACGCTTGTGTTTTACCTTTTTTTTCATCAGAAGAACGAGATAAAACGATTGCCGTTAAAAAATTTCATCCAGAGAAAATTGCAAAAAAGTTAGCTAGTCACCATGAGATTTTTTGAAAAAAGTCGATTTTTTCAACTTTTGAACGGCTGTAGCGGCCGAACCAAAAATCCAATTTGAACGCGAATTGCAAATCTGTGTTCCTCGTGTCCTAATTAGTCGGATTTGATTGAAATTGGCGATTTTTTATTTTTGACAAAAACCCGAAATTTTATCCAAGGGTCCCCCCTTCTTACTTTTTATGAAAAATTGCATTAAAAATGATTTCCTGAAGAAACCACTGGTTGGATCCGGGGTTTCTTGACGTCACTCGAAAGATCGCTTCAAGACGCTTCAGAAAATGTACTTTCGCAAGAACAAATGTCAATTTTAAGGCCGTGAGGCGTCAGCAAAAAAAATCGAAAATGGAAAAAATCTAAAAAGTCAACTTTCTTAATAATCATCGTAGACGCTTGTGTTTTACCTTTTTTTTCATCAGAAGAACGAGATAAAACGATTGCCGTTAAAAAATTTCATCCAGAGAAAATTGCAAAAAAGTTAGTAAGTCACCATGAAAATTTTGAAAAAAGTCGATTTTTTCAACTTTTGAACGGCTGTAGCGGCCGAACGAAGAATCCAATTTGAACGCGGATTGAAAATCTGTGTTCCTCGTGTGTCAATTAGTCGGATTTGATTAAAATTGGGGATTTTTAATTTTTGACGAAAACCCGAAATTTTATCCAAGGGTCCCCCCTTCTAACTTTTTAACAAAAATTGCACTAAAAATGATTTCCTGAAGAAACCACCGGTTGGATCCGGGGTTTCTTGACGTCACTCGAAAGATCGCTTCAAGACGACAACCCTTGACAAATGTCAATTTTAAGCCCGTGACACGTCAGCAAAAAAAATCGAAAATGGAAAAAATCGAAAAAATCAACTTTCTTAATAATCATCGTAGACGCTTGTGTTTTACCTGTTTTTTCATCAGAAGAACGAGATAAAACGATTGCCGTTAAAAAATTTCATCCAGAGAAAATTGCAAAAAAGTTAGCAAGTCACCATGAAAATTTTGAAAAAAGTCGATTTTTTCAGACTTTGAACGGCTGTAGCGGCCGAACGAAAAATCCAATTTGAACGCGAATTGCAAATCTGTGTTCCTCGTGTCCTAATTAGTCAGATTTGATTGAAATTGGCGATTTTTTATTTTTGACAAAAACCCGAAAGGGTCCCCCCTTCTTACTTTTTAACAAAAATTGCACTAAAAATGATTTCCTGAAGAAACCACTGGTTGGATCCGGAGTTTCTTGACGTCACTCGAAAAATCGCTTCAAGACGCTTCGGAAAATGTTCTTTCGCAAGAACAAATGTCAATTTTAAGCCCGTGACACGTCAGCAAAAAAAATCGAAAATGGAAAAAATCGAAAAAATCAACTTTCTTAATAATCATCGTAGACGCTTGTGTTTTACCTTTTTTTTCATCAGAAGAACGAGATAAAACGATTGCCGTTAAAAAATTTCATCCAGAGAAAATTGCAAAAAAGTTAGCTAGTCACCATGAGATTTTTTGAAAAAAGTCGATTTTTTCAGTCTTTGAACGGCCGTATCGGCCAAACGATAAAATTTCATTTTTGAGATAAAAAATGTGATTTAAAACATCTAATTTTTTTTGCAGATTTGCTCCCGTACAAAGATGGCCCCGTCACCTACGAGTTCCTTCAAAAGGTCACCGAGGTCCTTCTGGAGTTCGTGCGCAACACGAACGACAGGAGCGAGAAGATCCTCGACTTCAAGCATCCCGAAGACATGAAGAAGATCCTCGACCTGAAGATTCCCGAGCAGGGACTCAACTTGCAAACTCTCATCAATGACTGCGCCACCACGCTCAAGTATCAGGTCAAAACCGGTAAGTTTTTCCAAGAAATATCCTTTCGTACATAACATAAATGTGTGACGTTCTTCATCCCTTCATCTTAACCGCGAGATTTGTGCGAATAAACTTAATTACATCAATAATCGGATGATTAATGGTTCGCATCGATCATCGCTAGCGCAGAGAGTTTATTGAAAAAAGGGCGATTGCGATTGCACACATCTCGTATCTGTCGGTCCGTAGACAATGGACGTTTTATGTACTACGGGGGATAAAGGGCCCGACGTGAACTTGATGTAAGACTGGCGAGCGGTAATAGCGGCTTCGACGAGATCCCGCCAGCAGCGGGAGGAGAAAGAGGGATTTTGAGTGGCAGGAATCGCGCGCGTTCCCGAAGCACTAATCTGTGTCTGAATGCGGCCCGGGGTTCGTGTCCATCGGATCGGAAAATGACGGGGCGTAGGGAGTGCCAAAGAAGGGGTGGCCGGATGATGATGCTGCTGCTGCTGCAGAGTGCAGGCTTAATCCTGCCACTATTCGTTCGAAAATTAAAAATATTTTGATACGAAGAAAAATAAATAGTCGTGATTTCCTCAATTTAAAAAAATGATGATGTGGTTAATCATTTTGGCATTCCCTTCAATTATTATTAACATAAATTTGCTGTAACTATTATCGTTTTATAATTATAAACCAAAAATTAAAAAAAATAAATAAATTTTTTTCTCGAATAAAAATGATTTTATGAAAAATGTTTTCAAGTAAAAGATGTTCATTTCTCTGTTGTCTTTAATGTTTGTTTAAATGTTTTTGTGATATTTTTCATATTTAAGAAAATATTGGCAAAAAACAAAAAACAGTTAAGGTAAACACCCACTTCCGGTGTACTAAATTTTACCAAAAGCTTTTCAGTTCTTCAGATTATCAAATAAGATGGATGTTCAAAGTTTCGTGTTAATTGTTCTATTAGTTTTTGAGATACAGCGCACACAGACACAGACGCACACAATTTTTTTTTCCAGAAATTGTTGAAAAGGCATCTAGGGAGACCTAGGAAATGTTTTCAGTTATAGAACAGAAAAAAAATATTAATATTTTGCCACCAATGATTATGTATTTGGTGATAATACACGGTGCTACAAAATCTTAAAATAGCTAAAATTGGAACCATAATTTACAACAGAGTTAATTTCAACAATCAATTTACGTTATTATTTAGATTTTTTAATCAAAATTTTTCAAAAATTTCTATTATCCCGCAATTACTATTTATTTTTTTCAACCCCTGCATTTTTGACCTTTTTTTTTCTCATGAAGCAAGCCCTCGCTGCGCGCACCCTTCACCGTAAACAGGGAGTTTGCACCCCGGCAGAGTGGTGTAATTAAGGGCACTCAAAGAGCACCCCTCTGCGACGGCTCAAACCGGATTAAAACCGACCCCTACGGCTGCGGAATTTGTTATATCCACATTAAACGCTTTCAAACAGATTTTTGGGATTCTTTCGCTTCCCCCTCCCCACGGGGAGAGGGACGCACACGCGCGCGGGGGCTAATAAACGGCAACGGGAAATGTCCGTTTAATCAAAAACATTCGCAAGAATGTACATGATGTAATGATAATACAAATTTAGAAAAAAATGATAGAAAAAAATGGTGATGTGGCCATCATGTTACTTTCTCCGACTTTATATTTACGTTGTCATGGGTTTATTTTCAATTGAAATCGTATTTTAAATGTACATCGAGCGGATGAAACTGACGTTTAAAACGTCAAAATTATGAAAGATGGAAAAATTATACTTCAAATTCAAAAACTCAGTTTACTCCAAAAACTAAAGGGATTTCGAAAAAAACTTATTCTTTATAAGTTGTTCATTTTAGTATTCTCTACAATTATTATTAACATAAATTTGCTGTAACTATTATCGTTTCCTAATTATAAATCAAAAAGGGTATACATTGTTCATAATTTTGACGTTTTAAACGTCAGTTTCGTCCGAGTCTACAAAACGCTCGATGTACATTTAAATTGAAAACAAATCATAAATAACCATGATACCCGGAGAAAGTAACATGATAGCCCCACCATTTTTTTTTTAATTCCCCAGAGTCGCCGATATTCACTCACGTTTTATCACACGATAAATCATTTTTCTATTTTTTTCTTTCTATTTACAGCCTGTTCGCCCGCGTTCCCTTATCTATTCACTCGCGAAATAACAGCCCTTATCAGGCGCGATAATAATTACGTTATGTGCGAGGGGAAGAGTCTGAATGCGGCCGATGAAAAGCCACTGAAAAGCCACTGATTTCACAATGCGGCCGATATCGAATGTCCCTCATGGCGGCAGGCACGCGCCCCTCTTCGTCCTTTGATTATCATCCCCGGCGGGACTCACGCCCCCACCCCAAAATACAACCGGGATTATACTTGATAACAAACATTTTTTTTTCATTTTTGGTTCATAATTATGAAACGATAACAGTTACAATAAATTTATGTTAATAATAATTGTAGAGAATACCAAAATGAACAATTTATGAAGAATACATTTTTTTCGAAATCCCTTTGGTTTTTGAGTAAACTGACTGAATTTGAAGTGTAATTTTCGGCCGTTTCCATCTTTCATAATTTTGACGTTTTAAACGTCAGTTTCATCATTTTTTGGTTAATAATTATGAAACGGTAATAATTACAGCAAATTTATGTTAATAATAATTATAGAGAATTCCAAAATGAACAACTTATAAAGAATAAGTTGTTTTCGAAATCTCTTTGGTTTTTGAGTAAACCGACTATTAGGATTTGAAGTAAAATTTGTTTCATAATTTTGACGTTTTAAACGTCAGTTTCATCCCTCTCGATGTACATTTAAAATATGATTTCAATTGAAAATAAACCATGAAAATGTGAATATAAAGTCGGAGAAAGTAAGATGATGGCCACATCACCATTTCTCGACTTTAAAAGTAGATCTCATTTATATTACCACCATCGTACGTGCGGATTGTTTTAATATTCCCAGTGGTGGGGTGGGTGAATAACATGGGGGTTATTTATCTATCGTGAATTATCATGCGGGAGGCATATGTACATCGGAAAGGGGGCGCACACACAGACACACAATACACTCCAAGTAAATAGGTGCACTGACACTGTAAATACTGTTTGGTGTGATATAATTGAATCAGCTATCTCTGCGGGGCTGTTAACAAGCTATTGAGGATCGTGCATGATGCGGGGTGTCGCCGCCAGATATCGCCCCCGTTTCCTCTTCCGGATACTAACGACGCACACTCCAAAAGATACCGAACCGCATACGTTATTAGAAAGATTATAATAATCGAACAACCGCAGGAATTAGTAGTGTGAGAATTAGTATGAGGTCAAGTAGGTCGAAACCGGTCCATCGTTATTGATGAAGGAGAAACAATAACTAGCGTTTTGCAAAAAATTATATTACCATGTCTGTAATTTATTTATTTATTTCCCAACAGAAAAACAGGTTAACCATTTACAGGGAAAATTTACAAAATAAGAAACATGAGACAAAAAAGTAATCTTACAAATTAATTGAAAAAAATATAGCAAACAAGCTAAAAATAATAAATATTCCATGTTGTTTATATTGAATGATGATTTCTTTGATTGGATTCTAATTTAACTCGGTTATAAATAATGTGTGAGCCACTGAAGTTTGTTTCTGAGTTGGACATGCCTGAGAGAAAGAAACATAGCAGTCATGTCTGAGATTATTTTTTTTTTGTTTTAATTCAACTGAACTAATCTAGTCTTCTATGACGTGAATTAAAATCAAACTGACAAGTCGAGACAATTTGTGTTATTCATGAATATGGTGGGTTACAATTTTTGATTATCTTCAACTAACCTTTTTTCTCGGAGAATATCGACTTTAAAAGTAGATCTCATTTATATTACCACCATTGTACGTGTGGATTGTTTTAATATGCCCAGTGGTGGGGTGGAACTATCCAATAGCCTGTAGGCTAATTTTTAAGATTCCACACCCCATACTCTATACTCCACGCTCCACACTCCACTCCACACTCGACGTTCCACACGCCACACTCCTCTCCACACTCCACACTTCACGCTCCACACTCCACGCTCCACGTTCCACACTCCACACTCCACGTTCCACACTCCACGCTCCACACTCCACGTTCCACACTCCACGCTCCACCTCCACACTCCACGTTCCACACTCCACGCTCCTAATTTATCACAGCCAGCTCTGAATAAAAATCTTGTGCCTCACACGTTACTGAAACGATGTTTTCTCGGATCAGATTCTAATTTAACTGAAACTATTGTAATAAATGATGACACTTTGTGTAAATATTTCGAGTGAGATTTATCCGTCTACAAAAAGGCAAACATTGCGAACAGTAAGGAGGGGGAGGCAGAGAGAGATGAGGACTTGTCGTGAGCATCTGTTGGTCCCGTCAAATTTGAAAGAGGGGCGGCATTAGAAAAAAGAGATATGAGTGGATCTGGATGTGGCGTTATTTATGTGTGCCGAGCGATGCGAGTGAATAGTCCCCGGAGTTTCGGGCTTTACGTCGACTTAGGCCAGACTCCGGGCTATGGACTCATCTCTCGCGGGGAGCGACGAACAGATGGGGATTTCCGACGCCCAGATTGTGGGAAATGTGAAAGTGAAAAATCATCCTCAGACGTTTTATTTAACAGGCCTTTTGCAGAAACATGATCCTAAATATGACATCAAGTGATATGTAGTAAACAAATTCACAACTCGCGAAATAATCGGTGGATTTTCAAATACTCCATTTAGTTTGATAAAACGATGATTTACGAATCTAGTTTAATTTTTGTAGAATTTAGTCGACACGTTTTGTATTTTTTTTTTAATTTTTTGCTTGAGTATTACACAATTCGAAAACTAAAATTTTCAATAATTCACAACTCGCGAAATAATTAGCGGATTTTCAAAAACTCTATTTAGTTTGATAAAACGATGATTTGCAAATCTAATTTAATTTTTGTAGAATTTAGTCGACGCGTTTTATATTTTTTTTTTAATTTTTTGATCGAGTATTGCACAATTCGAAAACTAAAATTTTCAAAAATTCACAACTCGCGAAATAAGTGGCGGATTTTCAAAAACTCTATTTAGTTTGATAAAACGATGATTTGCAAATCTAATTTAATTTTTGTAGAATTTAGTCGACGCGTTTTATATTTTTTTTTTAATTTTTTGATCGAGTATTGCACAATTCGAAAACTAAAATTTTCAAAAATTCACAACTCGCGAAATAAGTGGCGGATTTTCAAAAACTCTATTTAGTTTGATAAAACGATGATTTGCGAATCTAGTTTAATTTTTGTAGAATTTAGTCGACACGTTTTGTATTTTTTTTTTATTTTTTGCTCGAGTATTACACAATTCAAAAACTAAAATTTTCAAAAATTCACAACTCGCGAAATAATCGGTGGATTTTCAAAACCTCTATTTAGTTTGATAAAACGATGATTTGCGAATCTAGTTTAATTTTTGTAGAATTTAGTCGACACGTTTTGTATTTTTTTTTTATTTTTTGCTCGAGTATTACACAATTCGAAAACTAAAATTTTCAAAAATTCACAACTCGCGAAATAATTGGCGGATTTTCAAAAACTCTATTTACTTTGATAAAACGATGATTTGCAAATCCAATTTAATATTTATAGAATTTAGTCGACGCGTTTTGTATTTTTTCGCTATTTTTTGCTCGAGTATTACACAATTCGAAAACCAAAATTTTCAAAAATTCACAACTCGCGAAATAATCGGTGGATTTTCAAAAACTCTATTTAGTTTGATAAAGCGATGATTTGCAAATCCAATTTAATATTTATAGAATTTAGTCGACGCGTTTTATATTTTTTTTTTATTTTTTGATCGAGTATTGCACAATTCGAAAACTAAAATTTTAAAAAATTCACAACTCGCGAAATAATTGGCGGATTTTCAAAAACTCTATTTAGTTTGATAAAACGATGATTTGCAAATCCAATTTAATTTTTATAGAATTTAGTCGACGCGTTTTGTATTTTTTTGCCTATTTTTTGCTCGAGTATTACACAATTCGAAAACCAAAATTTTCAAAAATTCACAACTCGCGAAATAATAGGTGGATTTTCAAAAACTCTATTTAGTTTGATAAAGCGATGATTTGCAAATCCAATTTAATATTTATAGAATTTAGTCGACGCGTTTTATATTTTTTTTTTATTTTTTGATCGAGTATTGCACAATTCGAAAACTAAAATTTTAAAAAATTCACAACTCGCGAAATAATTGGCGGATTTTCAAAAACTCTATTTAGTTTGATAAAACGATGATTTGCGAATCTAGTTTAATTTTTGTAGAATTTAGTCGACACGTTTTATATTTTTTTTTTATTTTCTGCTCAAGTATTACACAATTCGAAAATTAAAATTTTCAAAAACTCACAACTCGTGGATTTTTAAAAACTGTATTTAATTTCAATGGCGGCTCGTGGAACATGTTGATGGTAGTGCCACTTATACAATATAGCCTCCCCCCCTTCTTTTTGAAGAAAAAAATTTGACGTTTCAAACGTCAGTATTAATTTACAAATCAATTAAAACTTTGGCGCCGCCGGTCAAATGATTGAATACTTGGAGGTTGGGCGTATAAACTTTTCGCAATTAGCTCCGATATCAATTTGACGTTTGTCGGATTAATCCGGTGCGCAGGGTCGGGCTGAGTGGGCCGTGATCCCTTAATCCCGTAAGTCACGTGTCGCGCGACAACGTGCAGAAGGGCGTCCAAAGGACCGCGAGTAATGTCTTTGTTTCAAGTCCACCGGCATTCAATTATTCTGGGCAATAGCGCGACATAATGTCGAATTGATGGTGTGCGCGCAGGGTGAGATGGAAAGAAACGACACAAGTATCAAATCATGCGGTGGTTGCATTTTCAAACACGTCACCGATCAATAGAAAGAAATCCTCGAACCATTGATAATAATAATAATAGATGTTTTCGTCATAATTTTGACGTTTCAAACGTCAGTAATTCTCTAACCATTGATGATAATAATAATGATGGATGTATCTGTCATAATTTTGACATTTTAAACGTCAGTAATTCTCTAACCATTGATAATAATAATGATGGATGTATCTGTCATAATTTTGACGTTTTAAACATCACTAATCCTCCAACCATTGGTAATAATAATAATAAATATATCTTCAAAAAGGTTGACGTTTCAAACATCAGTATCATACGATCATGCAAAACACTAGATTTACCATCAAATCGGAGAAAGTTACATAATGGTCAAATCACTAGAATTTTTTTAATCACTTCGCTCATTCACATTTTAGAGTGCTGTCATTTTGTTTACCATCGGAGTGCACCTATTGTTTTCTGGTGTGTCAAAAATATGTCATTTCTGAGTATATTTAGAAATTTTGAAGCCGGTTCCGCGGGCGATAATTTTTTTAGGATTTTTTTAATCACGAGGTGCGCATTTCGCTCTCTCAAATTCAAGTTTAGAGTGCTGTGATTCTGTTTGCGATCGGAGTGCACCTATTGTTTTCTGGTATGTCAAAAATATGTCATTTCTGAGTATATTCAGAAATTTTTAAACCAGTTTCGAGGGCGATAATATTTTTAGAATTTTTTTAATCACGAGGTGCACATTTCGCTCCCTCAAATTCAAGTTTAGAGTGCTATGGTTTTGTTTGCCTTCGTGGTGCACCTATTGCTTTCTGGTGTGCCAAAACTATGTTACGTTGCGTTTTTAAGATAATACTTTTAACTTAATTTCAGGTCACCCCCGCTTCTTCAACCAGTTATCATGCGGTTTGGATCTGGTTTCGATGGCCGGCGAGTGGTTGACGGCCACGGCCAACACGAACATGTTCACCTACGAGATCGCGCCGGTCTTCATCCTGATGGAGACCATCGTGATGACCCATATGAGGGAACTCATCGGCAGCAATTGGGTCAACGGCGATTCGATCCTTGCTCCTGGTAATAAAAGTGTTCAATTTAACATCAATTATTCAACACCTTTAAACATGCAAATCCTCTATTTTGCAAGTCGGATTTGCACCATCAATTATGCACCGAATCGATCCTGAACAATTAATTTTTGCAGCGGATTCATTTAGGCCTTTAATCGGTTTTGTCCTCTATTTTTTTAAATGTTATTTTCAGGTGGATCCATTTCAAATCTGTACGCCTTCTTGGCCGCCCGCCACAAAATGTTCCCCAATTACAAGGAGAAGGGGATCGCCACGATTCAAGGTCAATTGGTTATGTTTACATCAGATCAGGTAAATAAGAAATATTGCATCATTTTCTATAAATTGAATTGCCATGGGGATTTACATGTAAAATTGGAAATGTGTTCATATTATTGTATAGCATTATTTTTAAAACTGAATGATTTATAGTTTTTGTTGGGATGATTGCAAAAAGCTTTAAAATGATTTTGAATTAAAAATAAAGGTTTGCCATGAAATCATAATGGCCGATATTTCATTTGGTTGTTGTTTGAAAAAAGTGACTGTTGCTGTCGCATTGCGATTTACAACCGGTCGTGTTTTCTACGCAAGAAAAATTAATTATAAGTAAATGGTTTTACTCGGGTGTTATTTAAGAAGTGTACGGGATTTGTTTAGTGTTGAATTTCCGGAGAAGGCAATACCCAGTAAAGAGTATTAAAAATGATGTAAGTAGACCGATATTATAAAATAATTAAGGGAGACATTTGTAACGCAGTTAAAATTTAGAAAGTGAGGTAATAATTTTATTCATTGAATGGTACTTTTGCTTCTCCGGAAATGCACGTACAGTTCTTAAATAGCATCTGAGTAAAAGTAATTAATAAATAATAAATCGTAACGCGACAACTGTCAAACTTTTTAGAACAAAATTAAATATCGGCCATTATGATTTCATGGCAAACCTTTGTTTTAAATTCAAAATAATTGTAAAGTTTTTTGCAATTATACTCTGCACAAACTATTGAGTAAGGTACCTTAAAAAGCCTATATATATATAAACAAATAACTTATCGAAACAACTACTTTTGCTTGCAGAGTTACGAACAGGTTGAATATTCATATATTCAGACTACATTTCGTTTTATTGAATTTATTTAATGCTTTCTGCAACAAGTAAGGTTGTTTCTAATTTGTTTATTAATTTTCAATTTCGTATATTTTAAAACTTACGAATTCTCAATTTGAAAACTTTTGTTCTTAAGGCGACAATTTTGATATTTTCCACAGAGTCATTATTCGGTGAAATCGTGTGCGTCGGTCTGCGGCCTGGGGACGGACAATTGTCTGATGGTTCCGTCCGACATCCACGGCCGCATGATACCCGCCGAACTGGAACGTCTCATCCTGGACCGGAAGGGCAAGGGCCACATCCCCTTCTTCGTGGCGGTGACTTCCGGCACCACCGTGCTGGGGGCCTTCGATCCCATCAACGAGATCGCCGATATCTGCCAGAAATACGGAATGTGGCTCCACGTGGACGTAAGTATAACTTCCTGCACGGAATAACATCCTAATCGCATCGTTTACCCTCGTTGTTGCTCAGGCCGCCTGGGGAGGCGGACTCCTGCTGTCCAAGAAGTACAGGCATCCGCGATTAACCGGAATTGAAAGGTAACAAAGTTTTTTCGTTCTATTGAATTTATTTAATGCTTTTTGCAACAAGTAAGGTTGTTTTTAATTTGTTTAGTTTTTTTCCAGTAGTAATATAACAAGAGAGAAATAATTTACTGATTGAGGTTGGCGGCACTTACTTCGTGCTACATTTTTAATTAAATAAAACACACTTTTACTTAGTTAATATCACACCGTTTATTTATAGTGACTTCAGTTTCGATCAAACAATGATCATGATCAAAAGTGTGTTTTATTTAATTGAGAAATAATTTGACAGATTTTTCGAAAGCTTGTTGCCAGGCAATAACAATAGTCAAACATTTCTACATGAATTCCGGAAAGAATCACAAGCGATTCTTCTCAGTAGATTGGCTGAAACGCACGCATGTGACGGAAATTGAGTTTCTATTGGCTTTTAGAATCGTCAAAAAATAATCAGTTCAAATAATTAAATTTAAATTGATCCACAATCAAGTACATTTATGTATTACAAAAACTTTTGACCATGTAGTTCTGTATTGAAGTTTAGATCCATCTTTACTGGGTGTATTTTAATAAAGGAAAGACGAAATTATACTCTCCAGTATTGTAAAATTTTATTTCTCCAAACCATATTAAACAATACCACCCCCTTTTGTAGTTTTTCCACTGATGATGAAGACATAAAGGTCTTCTAAACTAGTTTGGAGAAATAACATTTTACAATACTGGAGAGTATAATTTCGTCTTCCCTTCATGTAGTTCTGGTTATTCAAATTTGTATTCTTACTAATTTTAATTTTTCCACCCCGATATCCCCCAGGATTTGAATTTCCCGCCACTAAATTGGCGGCCATTTCGCACGTACAGCGTTGCCGGTTTTCCGGGATCACTTCCGGAATTACTTCCTGGCTCAGAATCGGCTGTTATCCTCCACTGTTAACTATTAGTCGTGATTTTATTAAATTGAATTAACGGTCGCGTGATTTTATTTATAAAAATTTCCGCTCGGGTTTTGCGCTTGACACAATTTGAAATTCCTACATCACACTCCTGAATTTATTAACCGATGTGAAGATAGCCACGGATTTCCCGGCACCTTCACCACCAAATAGACATTTCTTCAATTTTAATGATTTATAATAAATCAAACGCTGAGAATGTAATTAACATTAGCCTAAAGATGTACAGTCAATCCACAATTTTAATTATTTTTTTCTCGAGTCCACGGGAACTCTCTTTTTAAAATGACAAGAATTTAAAGTCCAAAATGGCACTGTTTGACGCGTTTCAAATTTAATTTCTTAACAACAACGTTTAGATAAGAGTCTACTTAAACGATTTAACGCATGAAATTTTGGGTAAAATTGTTTATAACTTTTTTATGAATTTTTTTTCTCGGATCCACCCAAACTATATAGATAATATTGCAAGCTTTCAAAGTCCAAAATGGCACTGTTTGACGCGTTTCAAATTGTCTTTTGTTAAAAAAATAAATTTGAAACGCGTCAAACAGTGCCATTTTGGACTTTGAGTTCTTGTCATTTTAAAAAGAGAGTTCTCGTGGACTCGAGAAAAAATAATTTAAATTGTGAATTGACTGCATCTATAGGCTAATGTTAATTACATTCTCAGTGTTTGTTTTATTGTAAATCATTAAAATTGAAGAAATTTTTATTTGGTGGTGCAGGCGCCGGGAAATCCGTGGCTATCTTCACATCGGTAATTTATTAACCTAATCAACAACAGAGTATTGTATTATTGTATGCAAATGATTTATCACCTGCTGACGTTAAGTACAACGTTTTTGGGGTGGGGGTGTGTGGGGCATCCGAATTCTAAGCCCTTTAAGTGAATGGGGTCGCCGCCGCAATTAAACCTCCGACGCGTACATTAATTAATTGCACCTTCATTAATCAAATCCGTTGGCTTTTGTAATCGCAACGTTAAAGCCAGATGGGCTATGGGGCCAGAAGTTCGAAAAAGCTTTTTCTCGCCGGGGATTATACTTTAAACTTTTACGGTGCACGCATTAACTTGATTTACCGCTATTATTCCAAGCTGTTTTTATTCAGGATTTAATTTCTAGTAGAAAGAAAGTATTTTGAGTAATTCTTGATGATTATTCCTCGCCCATTCCAATCACATTATCCGACCATGGGCAAACACAGCCTCAGCCCACTAACCACTCTCCACCGACGACATTAATTTCCCCGATAAAACCCACTTATCTCCACTACATAATCATTTATTTTGCATAATCCTCCGTTTTTCAATTTCTACCCTCTCTCCCATCGTGCAAAATCAATACCCACCACCACCGCCTGGGTACATAAAAAACGCCGAGATAAGCCGCAATTTGCATACGAACTGTTTATTTTAAAACACTCTTTCACCACCCCCTTACAACCTCAACCTGTCAATTGCGCTTTTAATATCAATCTTGGGAGAGGAAAGTGGAGAATTTCGCGCGGAAATTCCTCTAAAGGGAGAAAGCTCGTCCGAAGTTGAAAGTCGCGCGGAATAATCCCTGATTACATGGGAATCGGACAGATGTCTTCTCCGGATCAGTCTGGGAACAGTTCAGACGGGATTAACCTCTCCCCCACATATTTAATTGAATTCTCTTAGCGGAAACATAGAAACTCGATTTGATCCGGGCCTAAACAATGAACGGGAGAAATTCCCGTAATGATTGCGAAGCTTTAACTAGAATTTTAAATGTATTTTTCGCCTGCCTCTACCGAAACCAAATATTTCGGCCATAAAAATCGGGCCGAAACTACGATTTAGCGCATTAGCCGAAAAAATAGACCTTTCGCGGAATATGAGTAGGCTATGCAAAAATCTGACAGTGACAGTTCAATGGTGCGCGATGTAAAATTTCCTGAAATACTGTTTTTACTTAAGGCATGCGAAAAAATATCGAGTGTAACTCATGCCGAAATGCTTTAGCAACCCTTCACGGTTTGCTGAAGCCTATTTTCGGCCCTTGATACACAATATATATGTTTCAAATATTATTTCAGAGCCGACTCAGTTACCTGGAATCCACACAAACTCATGGGATCATTATTGCAGTGTTCCACAATTCACTTTAAGGAGAACGTAAGTATCTACATCTAAAATCTAACCTGTATGTTTGGAATAATGCCCGAGCCGGAAGATTTTTATTCAGCACGTGCAGATTAGGCGGCGAAGACGTGATGCGACGTATCAAACCTGCAACGTACGTTCCGAAATACAAAGCCACCCTTTATCTAAATAATTTTTATACATATGGTATAAAAAGCGTTCCCATAATCTAACGAAACAGCCTAGAAAAACACATTGCAATAGTACACGAAATATTTTTTAAACCTTTTGCATAATCCCTGTTGCCTTTATATTTAATCAATCATCAGAATTGTCAACGTGTTTTAATTTAAAGGGAGGGATGCACAATACAATTGTTGAAACTCTGGCGATACGTTAGCCCCCCCCCCCCCCCCCCCCCCCCCCGCGAAACCCTCGTTACGCGCAGAGCTAATATTATGTCAGCACAACTATGGAACATATTGGAATGTTGTCGGGGTGGCGGCGAGAGGGAGGCTGCTGGAAATGCGGGGTAACAGCTGTGGAATTTTCAATTTGGCATTCCCGGCCCGTCGGCTGCTGCCCTCGTAAAGTATCCACCGCCGCCGAGCAAACCCTCTCCCTTGACAAGATTTCGATATTGGAAAAAAAAAACTGAACACAGAGAAAGTTCGTGAATCAAATCCTAATTACTTCCGGAAGTTTGCAATAGTGTACCTTATCTCCAACTGGATTTGGAATTTGGAACATTTTTTACAGTACGTCAAAAGAATAGAAATTTTGAAGCCGATTCTACGAGTGATACCTTTACAGTATGTCCAAAATCCAGTATTATCGGGTGGATCGAGGGGTGTTTCTAGAATTCAATAAAATCCATGCGAATACATTTTTTACAAATTGAAAAATGTTTGAGCGTAAATTCCCAAAAAAACTAGCAATGACATCTAGTTGGATTATTCACTTGTTTTACAACTGCACGTGCCTAGAAGATGATGTCAAAAATTGGGCAAAATCCATCGAGCGGTTTTTCTGGAATTCAATCAAATCCGCGCGAATGCATTTTTTACAAATTGAAAAATGTTTCAGCGTAAATTCCGAAAAAAACTAGCAATGACGTATTTTTGGATTATTCATTTGTTTTATAACTGCACATGTCTAGAAGACGATGTTAATTTTTTGGCAAAATCCATTGAGGGTTTTTTTGGGAATTCAAAAAAATCCACACGAACTAACTTGCAAATGCAATTTTTTTATAAACAGTATATTTTGAAATATTATTTTCAGGGTTTATTGATGAGCTGCAACCAAATGGACGCCGACTATCTCTTCATGCAGGACAAACTGTACGACGTGGAGTACGACACCGGCGATAAGGTCATCCAGTGCGGAAGACACAACGACATCTTCAAACTGTGGCTTCAATGGAGGGCGAAGGTAATTAAATGCGTATGCTAATCGCCGTAATATAAAAACTAAATTTCATTTTAAAAATAAAATTAAACTTCATGATTTGAAAATTTTTTGCCTGTTTTTTAAAAAATATTTGTTTTGATATTCATGCAATAACTAAGGTTAACTTTGAATAAATGCAAATTTTAGTTATTTCTGGTAATTAATAAAATATTAATTAATTAATTTCGTAGAGAATACAACTATTTAATACTACATTTTTAAATTGATTCAGGCATTTTGATTTTATGGATTTTTGAATAATTAATCCACAATATCTAAGGTTAACACTTTCTGAAAGAAGGAAATTTGCTATATTTTAAAATTGAAATCATGCACATTTTTGCATTATAGATTTACCAATAATAATTGAGGTTATTTTGTTTATTTTTTTAACTTCGAACTATACAGGGTGTAGAATTGGTTCACTTACAATAGGGAAATAGTAGTAATAATTTCCTCGATTTCCCCTTTGTACGGAAAGTAAAAGATAAGTATGTATAATATTCAGTATATCTTACCCTACAAGAAACATATAAACACTTTTTTTCTTTAAAATAATTTGGAAAGACAATATTTGAACATTAAGAATTTAACATGGAATATCGTGCATGAAACAATTCTACACCCTGTATATGAGTAGACGCTGTACACAAAGACTACTGTACAGAGTCAAGGTGCTAGTAAGGCCTGTCACGATATATTAATTGGAGTGTACAATAAAGAAATTACAATCATAATATAATATAATAAATTATTGAGATCGTGATTTTTTTTCAATTTATCTTTTAACGGAAATATCCGAGTTTAGTAAGAGACCTGATATTTATTTAATCATTCCAAAAATGTATAAGTTTATTACCCCTGAATGAATTTAAGATTAGTAAAGAAGCAATTAAAAAAAAACAATTCTGAACCATTTTTCTACTACAGTAGCGACATTTTCGAGGTTATAGCTTTGGTTTTTTTGAGGAAATGATAAATTGATTATTTTGAGATTATTGGCAGTAACAAAAAGTTACTTCCCCAGGTGAGGCTCGAACTCACAACCCCGGCATCGCTCACGACTACTGTCTTATAAGTACCGTGCGCTAACCAATTGCGCCACTGGGGATATGCCTCGTCGATAAATATTGCACAGTTTTATGTAACATGGTTCGAATTATCGCAAAATTTAATTTTTTTCTAATTTTATTCATCGACAGGTTGAATATTCTAATATTCAGCCTATTTTTCGTCTTTATTAAATTTATTTAATGCATCTGCTTTGCTCGTTTAATTACAAACATGTCGTGATTGAATGGCATACGCCTAAGTCAAAAAAAAAATGCATCTACAACGTGTGAGGTTGCCTTAAATTTGTATATTACTTTATTTCAATAAGAATTCGAAAGAGAATACAAATTGCAGTGCATTTTTTATCCGTACTTGTTTACAATCGTACGTAGTTATACTATACAGTCTATCAAGGCTGTTTGTGTTATCATTTTTGAAACACTAATTCAAGTGCGTTATGTAAAGAATGCAAGTAAACAATATATAATTATACAGGGGAAAGTACACACGTGCTTTATTTAATAACAATATTTTAAATACTATTGTGCACGAGCTGCAATTAAAGTTTAAAAATGCATTTACATTATTTTTCTAGTTGTTTATTAAATGAGCCATTTTTGGAATTTTTGACTACACGCATCTCTTTTGTTTTCGCAGATAGAGCGTTCATGTTGCATATCAAATTTCATAAAAAAAATTTAACTAGTTAAATGTTTTCTAAATTATTTTAATCGTTAGTGGCTGAATGGTTTATAAACGAAAGCCAAAAAAAATTTTGGTGATAATCCAACTCATTATATATCCTCCAATGAAATACCTCTATTCTGACACTGTAGACCAATCGGATTTTGCAATCGGATAAAAAGGTGGATAAAATTTGCAAGTGGTACAAGTTTGCAAGCGGCTAAGAAGAGACGAGTTTGCAAGCGGATAGATTTTCGTTACCTCCACTATGGCAACGATCTGAATGACTTGAAATTATACATAGTTTTGCTTTATTCGATAAATTATCTAAACTAATACCACTCGCAATTATAATTTCAGAAGAATACATTTTATTTTAAGCACTACTCATCATTTCATCGCATAAATTGTGATTAGGCAACATTTTAATTTGTTTATAATAATTTTTTTAAATTTCACATTTTATTTCTTTGTTATTTATCTTATTTATACACTTAATTCATAGTATGTCTGTTATTAATTTTATTTTTACATCTATTTTAACATGTTTGTATTTTCTTAAATTTCATATTTTATTTTTTCGTTATTTAATTGAATTTATAGTACATACCACTTGACTTGTGTGAGCGATTAAGTAATCACACAAATATAGTATTATTATTATTATTATTATTCCATCTCAATTTATTCTCGAAATTTGTGTCGATTCAATGGCTTCAATTTATCCAGCCAAATTCTAACCTGCTGTGGTATTACCCCCGAAAAAAATGTAGATTAAGTTGATTTGTTTTTATTTGTATACAGGGAGATGCCGGTTTCGAGAAGCACATGGACCGCCTGATGGAACTGTCAGAGTACATGGTGAGGCGCATCAAGGAACAGCCGGACAAATTCTATCTGATCCTCGAACCGGAAATGGTCAACGTCAGCTTCTGGTACATCCCCAGCCGCCTGCGCAACGTGGCGCATTCTGCGGCGAGGGAAGCCGAACTTGGAAAGGTGAGTCGATCCGTAATAGAGTCATTATTAACCCGCTTTTGCCACCGAAATTTAAATTAAAGGAAAGTAAATGATACGTTTCTCAAAATCAAGTAACTCAAGTTATTTTTCGCTTCCTGTTAAATGTCAATGAATAATAACTGAACGTACTTATTGAAATTAAAAACTGATAGATGGCGCTGATAATATTCCAGACAATTTTAAGAATCATTTTCGATTCCTGTCAAATGTCAATAGTTATCACTGAACGTACTTATTGAAAGAAAAAAATGATAGATGGCGCTGACAATATTCTAGATATAATTTTAAGGTTATTTTTCGCTTTCTGTCAGATGTCAACAGTTAATTACTGAACACACTTATTGGAAGAAAAAAATGATAGATGGCGTTGACGATATTCTAGATATTATTTTAAGAGGAACTTTAAAATAGTCGAACTGTAGGCATATTTGGGTTAAACAGGGAAAACTAATAATGTACTGTACCATTTAAAAATTTATAAAGAATTAATCTATTGCGGAATTTGCATAAAAAAAAACTCAAGTTATTTTTTTTAAATTTTTTAATGGATATTAACCATATTGCCAATCTACCACTCACCTTTGTTAGCATAAGAATAACAGGAAAAAATCATTCGTTTCTGATTTCCTATAAAAACAATTGCTTGCTTCAAAGAAACTCAAATCATTCATTTGTGATTTTCCATAAAAAAAAAAACTATTGCCTTATCTTAACCGAAATTGTCAAACATGTTTTTTTTTATTGTGTATTTCAGATCTGTCCGATCCTAAAAGGACGGATGATGCAATCGGGCACGCTGATGGTGGGCTACCAGCCCGACGACAGAAGACCCAACTTCTTCAGAAACATCATTTCCTCGGCGGCCGTCACCGACAAGGACGTGGACTTTCTCCTCGCGGAGATGGACCGTCTCGGCCACGACCTGTAAATCTCACCTTAAGAGTTGCCTAAAATCTAAGATATCAAAAACAACAAAGAAGACAAATTTTGATGAAAACTAGTTGACGATGAAGTTTATTTAGGGCGGGGCGGCGCTCGTCCACGGCGGCACAATTTTAAAGAAACAATAAGGGACGCGCGCGCGCGGCCCCTAATTTTCTATTATTAATTTCCTCCGGATTCAATCACAAAATTGTCTGTTTTGAACAATTGAAGAATGTATATAATTTGAAAAAAATAAGTCATGTCGCGATGTAAACGAAAATTGTTTGTTTTGAAGAATTAAAGAGTTACAAAAAATATGTAATTTGTAAAATAAGTCACGTCGCGACTTAAACGAAAATTATTTGTTTTCAAGAATTAAAAAGTTACAAAAAATATCTAATTTGCAAAGTAAGTCATGTCGCGACTTAAACAAAAATTGTTTGTTTTGAGGAATTGAAGAGTTACAAAAAATATCTAATTTGTAAAATAAGTCATGTCGCGATGTAAACGAAAATTGTTTGTTTTGAAGAATTAAAGAGTTAGAAAAAATATGTAATTTGTAAAATAAGTCGTGACGCGACTTAAACGAAAATTGTTTATAAAGAAATGATTATTATTCGCAAGCAAATCATTTTTTTAATTGTTCGTATAAACTGGATCAAAAGTGTGAAAATTGTTAGTTTTGAACAATTGAAGACTTACAAACAATATCTAATTTGCAAAAGAAGTCATGTCGCGACTTGAACGATACGAAAAAAATCAAATTTTCGCCAAAGAAATGAGTGAGTTTAAAGTTATTTGAAGATATTGAAGAATTATTTTGAGCTAAAGTGGAAAACGATAGAAGTTTTGTCGGAGAAAAGTGAGGTAATTTAAAGTTATTTTAACCCTTCCGGTACGGGTATATCTGGCAATACTGGCACACCCGACGGACGTCAAAAATGTCAATTTTTCAAACATCGATTTCTAGTGTTGGATTTTGCTCCGAAACTAAAAACATATCTGCAGCGTCAATGATGAGCGTTATTCGGATAAAAAAAAACAAGTAAATTCATCAGAACGCTTATTGATGTCACCCGTCCTGAAAGGGTTAAGAAATTGAAAAATTATTTAGAGCTACAATGAAAAACGATGTAAAAAGTTTTGTCGGAGAAATGTGAGTTGATTTAAAGTTATTTGAAGAAAGTGGAGAATGTTAGGAAAAATCACTACTGGAAAGAGACTTTTAATCATTTACCATTTTATGTTAATAGTGGGAGTAAACAATCTCTAAATATATGTAATAAAGACGAAAAATAGCATTTATTTAATGCATCAACAACAAGTGGGGTTGTGTCAAATTTATCTTTGAAAAAAAGAAATTGAAATGCTAAATTGTGGAAATAATTTGAGAAATGATTTCACATTCATTGAAATGTTTTTTTTTTCGTTCGTAAATTAATTCATCTGTACAAACCCTGGATTATGTTTTACTGGCTGGATTGTAGGATAGGGCCCACCCACCGCCCTTAGTATCCAATTAACCATAACCTACAAACCTATGTTTTATTTACTGCAATTTCTATATAATTTCGTTAATGATGTGAAAATTAACGATAATTGAAGTCAGAAGTTTGTAGGTTAAGTTTAAGAGGATACGAACGGTGGTGGGTGGGCCCTATCCTACCCTCCAAACAGCGGAATCTACACGAGGATTTTGCAGTTGGAATAATATACATCATTTCGTTAATGATGTGAAAATTAACAATGATTGAAATCAGAAGTTTGTAGGTTAAGGTAAAGAGAATACGAAAGTGTTGAAATAATTTGACAGAAGCCAACAAATCAACAGTGCACTGTTTTTGTTTAATTTCATGGCAACCATTACTTTCGTTGAAAATGATCATTTCTATTTTATCATTTTTTAGGGTTTTTATAAACGCTAAAAAATAAATAATAGCATGACTGCACGCAGGAATTTTTACTCTACAAAACATTTATTTACATGTTTCTTCTAAAGATAATATTCCAGTATAAAGAAATTAACATTGAAAATCCTATGTTCCGTTTTGTTCCACTACACCAGGCATGTCAAACACGCGGCCCGCTTACAAATTGTCTGCGGCTCGGCAAGGTTGGTATCAAATATTTAAAAAAATATATATACAAAGTAAAAATAATTATTTCTTGTTTCGTTTCAATTGAAGTTTTTTTTTTGGTAATGCGGCCCGCGGCTTGTGTGTAATACTTGATGTGGCCCTTGGTGGTAAACGAGTTTGACATGCCTGCACTACACCCTGTATACATGGAAATGTAACATTATTTAAAACATTAAGATAATATAATTATGTTTGTTTTCTGGTGGCGCAAGTGGGAAAATTGAATTGAAATTAAAATTGAAAACAAGAGAAAATAACGTATTAATCAAAATGGTAAATGATACAAAACGTCACAGCTTGTTTCCGATTGTTCAAAAATACACAAATTACAGTAGAAAAAATGGAGGATGTCACAATTGTCAAAAAATTTTTTTTTGTTTATAAAAAAACGTTATATTTTATATGAGAAATAACTTTATTTACACGTTGGACTTTTTAGTATATATTTTATATGAGAATTTCATTATACAATTTATACACGAGGTCGAATCGGCAATTACTAATTTATGTATAACCGGTTCGTGTATTAACATATGTATTTGTCGTTGAATTTATAGATAACCAACTTTATCGTATGAAAACATATCAAAAGAAAAAATGCGAAAGAAACGTAAATTCGCGCGAGCGAGAATTATTGTAGATAAAGACGAATTTTGGTCAAAATTGTTTTTTTTTTGAGAAAAAATTGATTATTAAATTGATAATAATCAAATTTGCAAACAGAAAGTGTGATTAATTAATAAATACTACTTCCTCTGTCCGGAAATATTGTATACATTTAAAAAAAAATCGTAGATTATCGTGAATATAGAAAACAAATGACAACATTCATTATATTATTCTTGTATATATTCATGGTAACATAACCTAATATAATTGACATGTGTCATGTTCTTCTTGGTTTAGAACTTAACGATGAAAGATCGGTTTTTTTAAGATAAATAAAATTGGTACCGCTGCAAAACGAATATGGAAAATTCCGATGAAGAATTGATAAACTTAGAAAGAAGAGATTCCAAATATATAATCACGCTACTAACGGAAATTTTCTTTTTGATGATTTGTATTGATGAGAAATGGTTTTATCTTACTAAAATTAAACGCTAAACGAAGAAGAACTGGAGAGAAACTGCAAAAGTAAAAGATTTATCACGAAAGTAATGTTTATACATCGTTTACACACCGAAAGCATTATTTTGATGATGAATTCAGAATATGGCCATTCGTATAAAAAATATTTATATTCCAAAGGAGCGTACAATAAGGCCATTATTCTCATGTAATTATAGTTTTTCTAAAAAAGTTAATATAATATACTTTTCATGTTAATTTTTAGTTTTATTGTATTTTTTTTTGCAAATGTATACTATATTTCCGGACAACAAAAATCGCGAAATGTATACCATATTTCCGGACGGAGGGAGTATATTATTAAACGAGTGAGACAGTTTGACGTTTATGAATACGTGTTTACGCAAACAAATGGTAACCATAGTAACAACTAAACTGTTGATGCAGTAAAGATTGGTTGAAATCTGTCGGGTAATGTAGCCGCTACTATTTTATTGGACGTCACCAGTGGAGAAAATGCTTCGGCCGATTAATGGATAGCTTTCACAATCAAAAACGATTCAACAATTGATTTGCATTATTGTCTGGTATAGAGAAGGAAGCAAACAAAATAGATAATACCAAGAAGTGATTTTTTTAATCTGCCTTGAGCTGGCAATATGGACTTGTCTCCGAGGCCAAAAAACAAAACGAAAATAATTCTTTTTATAAATTTTCTATTCGAGTATAGTCCAATCCAACGGAGAAAATACAGATGGCAATATTTTCTCTTATGGAAGAACAACGGTACCGATCCGAAATTTATGCACAAGTGACTGTGGGTTTTAATTTTTTTTTCTTGATAATTTCTTTTTTTTTGTTGTTTTTGGCGTCGACTGCGAGGTCATCTGCCACCACCGTTTGTTTATTTTTTCTCTTAATGTTAAATTTAACTTTGCGATTGCAAGTTTAAGGAAGATAAAAATCCATCGTTCGAATAATTTTGATAAATTCAATAAAACGAAATATTTTATTTAATGCTTTCTGCAGCAAGTGAGGTCGTTTCTAACTTATTTATTTCTATTTTGAATTTTTTGTTGAGGTACAGTTGAGTACACGGAAACATCTGTTATCGGCCAAAATCTACGACTGCGAAGAAACACCTATGGCTCGTGAAAGTTCGGCAGAGAAGGCTAAAGAAGGAAACAGTGAGCCAATACTTTCTTTAGAAGAGTAAGTAGTGCATCCCTAACAAGATAATGAAAGGTTAAGAAAGTGGGTGTTTTTAACCAAATGACGTAAAAACCATCAGAAGCAGTCGTCTAATTCCTCCACGCAACACACTCGATAAAATCAGCTCCACCTTCTGCAAAACTCTTCGGATTCGGAAACATTTGTAAGGATTTCCTTACGACTGTACGTTCTGTACATTTGGGCAAGACCATCAAACCAGAACCAGTCGTCTAATTCCTCCATGAACCACTGATGACAATACGCAACACACTCGAGGAAATCAGCTCCATCTTCTGCAAAACTCCGATTCGGAAACATTTGTAAGGATTTCCTTACAGCTGCACGTTCTGTACACTCGGCAAGAACTTCCGAGATGAGACATTTTTCTAAACTGATGAACTCTCTTCCGATCTTTTGATCGATGCTTTTATTACGCAGAACCTAACGAAACCAATTGCCGCTATTAAAAAAATATATGGTTTTCCATTTTATCCTTCGCTTGGAGTAGATTTCCTCGCAGCTCTACGTTCTGTACACTCGGGCAAGAACTTTCGAGTTGAGACACTTTTCTAAACCGATGCAGTGGTTAATCGATCTCTCTTCCGACCTTTAGACCGATGCCTTTATTAGGTAGAGCCTAGCGAAAGCAATTACTGCGATTAATAATCGCCTCTTGTAATCCACAGAATTTTGTTTACATCTCCTAGCAACGTCAACTTTCACAGCGAATACAGGACGTTCTATATTCGGGGGCAAAGTTGCAATATCGAAGTAGGTTTTCAAACTTGACGTTTCTCTAATAAAATGTTATATTTGAGTCGTTTATTAATCTCCCTAAAATAAACTCGATGTTTTATTTTTTCTCTTGGATAATAGATGCTATTATTGCACTCAGTTTGGTTTTCGCTTGGTAAAAACTCTCGAATCAAGGGACAAAGAAAAAATCTCTCGTGATTTTTTCATGCCCTTGATTCTCGTGTTTTTACCGTGACAACCAAACATTCGTGTAATAATAGCATTTATATCCGAGAAAAAAAAATAACCCCCGAATGATGCTATTTAAAAAAAATAAAAATAATTTTGCATTTTATTCTTCGTTTGGATTTGTGATCGAGATGTTGATGTTTCTAAGATGCAAGCTGATATTCTAAATTTAACAATTAGCTTGTATATATTAGCATACGACGTTAGGTGTTAGGTTAATGTATATATTTAAAAAAATGGTGCTTGAATGGTGTTGAAATGGGTTTTTTTGATTTTCGACTATTCGTTATTTTCAAACATAAGGAAAATCCAATGGATTTTTTTTTTTATTTTCGACTATTCGTTGGTCGTTTTCAAACATAAAGAAAATCCTATTATGACCGAACTTCTTTTTATTTAATAAATCGTTTCTTTGTTGTGTATTTATAATTTTTCGACTATTCGTTAGTCGTTTTCAAACGTAAAGAAACATCTTTTTATGTATTACATCGTTTCCATATTGTCGATTTAGTCATTCTTTTCTGTGTCGTATCCTCATTGTACTTTGGTGCTTACATTATCTCGATTTAGCCAATATTTTTTCTGTGTGGGCGTTGGCGATCATTTTGGCCGATTTAATTTTGTCGGGCGCAGTTCGGAATTGATGTCAGAGTTTAGTCCATTGTCTCCGGTTTAACAGCCGTGATATTCGACTTTTTTCAAGCTCTCTTAAGGGGCGCCAGAGTTGGACCAAAATGGTCTAATAGAAAATGATATTCGCCACAATCTTGGGCCTGAAATTTTACCGAGTACGTAAATTTGTTTCCAGGGTTGATACAAAATGTTTTCATTACAACGACGAAAATGAAGCAAATTCGTGTTTGTAGAGGTGCGGCTCTTACGTTTTTGCGACTTTAATTGATAACTAATGATAATTTTATTACATACATATTGTTGTCAAAGGTATAAACTATTTTTCTATAGCATTACATTTTTAGTAATTTGCAGAGAAAAGCTCCAGATATCCATCCAATATTGGTAATTTTCAGGATAAATTGTACAGTATGTCTGATGATTAAAAAAAATCAAATTCTATAGAAGAATAGTTTAACCCTTTCTCTCTAAATGTGCAAAATATCATTTCTTAATATTTGATATTAACTTCAGAATTATGTATATGCTGACCATCAAAAATGCATCGATTTTCGACGCGGCACTTACCCCCTTAATCCGTGCAATTTACCCTGAATGATTTTCTTTATTTGTGTGCCGTGTTTATGAAAAGTTGATGAAACTTTATGTCACCTACTTTTTGTACTGTTATGTTTGTTACACTTGATGAAACTTTACGTTTCCTACTTGTTGCATATGTTGAAGTACTGTTATGTTTGTTACTTGGTCATTAAGAATAGAAGTTCTGGGCCTGTGGTGAATTTCGAGCGCTTCCAGTGGATTAATTCTTTGGCCTAAATAGCACGTGTGATTTTCGGTTCAAATTCAATAACGAGTAAGGCTTGAATGGATTACCGAAAACACATCTTGCCGAAAGATTTAAATTCAATAAATAACGGGTAAAGTAAATTCTGCAACAAGTAAGGTTGTTTCTAATTTATTTAACGGGTAAAGGATTTCATAGGAATAAATAGGATGGGAAAGAAATGTTTCTCGTTCGGATCAACCGCTTGAAATTAATGTAAAAATCATAAAATACCATCAGAAGGCCGATCGAAGTTTTACGGATGGAAATTGCTATCGATGACATGATTCCTTATTAATAAATTACACAGGCACACAATTTTTTTTTGTGGTAGAATGATTCCTACTGTTTTTAAAACCATTATACCTAAAGAGATTTGGACATATCGAATGCTTAAATTTTGAATTTTGCCGCGCGCCCACCATTTTGGTGGGGAGATGACGTTTTATGGAGAAATTTACATGGTAGGGACTTCCTGGCGGAGAATCGGCTAATATCATCTACTGAGAGATAATACATTTATTAACAATTTTACAAATGACTTTAACAAAGGTCTTTCAGACATGCAAGAAGCATTTTAACATCAGAATCTAAAGAAAAATCAAATTTCGACCAAAATTCGTCTCCCGTTTAATAAACTGTAGATAAAACGAATAAACAAAGAGTGGTTTTGTGATTGAAACAAACATCCAACATGTGATTATCTTTGCGTTCTACTTTTAACTATATACACACACGTAAAATTAAGTATACACTGTTGTTATTGCTGTCATAAAAGTATATATATATATTATAAATGTATAAAAATGATATATGTTAGAAAACTACCCAAAAAACACTTGAGTGTACGTAGCGTATATTTCTAATATCGTAACTTACAAAACAAATGTGTAGCTGACGCAATAATGTTGTATAGAGAAACAAATCTTCGTTTTCCCCGTTACTCGCTGAATATTTGTATATTGAAGAAAAAAAAAACGCTTTATTCCGTTGAAAAATTTTATAAATATATATATATTGAAGATGATGAAGAATCGCGTATTGTAAATTTGTTGTTAGTTTGCATAGTCTATCCCCCTGTACTTGTAACATAAAAGTGAATTAAGAGAAAAGGTGAAAAATATATTTATATGAACTGCCAATAGGACGTAGCAGTGTAAGGGAATCACGAAGAAAAATAACTGTATAGAGAACGTTTTGTTTGGTTGTACTGCGAATTGCGCACGAAATATTTCAAATACTCTTTTTAAATTATAATCAAACTTAAACGAAATTCGAGTGCTCAATCTGTACAGATTGAATATTCATAAATTCAGGCTATATTTAGTGAGGAATCTTATTTGAATAAGTAATTGTAAAGGCTTTCACTTCGTGATACATTTTGAATAATTCAAATAATCACTTTATTAACTTGTCGAAACTATAGTAACTACTCCAAGTTAATAAAGTGATACCAACAAAGTTATTCGTTTTATTTGAATTATTCAAAATGTATCACGAAGTGAAAGCCTTCACAATTACTTATTCAAATAAGAATATACAAATTAATCTTATTTGTATTTAAAAATGAAAATTAAAATTTTGTTGAATGTCTCCAGTTCTAAACACAATTTCAATTTCAAATTGCATGTATTACGAACATTTACTTATTTCTTCTTTTCCGTCTTTAATTAAATTTCCGTGTGCGTTCGTGTATTGCGCTTGAAACGATAATTTTTAATCAACACTTGTATAAATAAATTAAGTTAGAACATTGCGAACTCTTGTACAAAACAATTAAACACAACAAAACATACGATGTCTTCCAAAATAGAAAATGGTTTACACCGAATCAAATAAATATTGTAATGTGATATTTATTTTATTTGAACGGTGCCGTTTTAGGTGTAAAGTGTGTTTTCGTGTATAAAATAATGACGTTACGTTTACTGTGTTTACGTGCAGTTTTTAGCCGCTTGTTCAACATCGAAGCGTTTTGTTTGCTGTATGTAAAGATAATGTACTAATAATAAAAAAATATGAAAATGATTATGAGTTTTTTTTTTCGTGTGAATCTGTGCGAGTTTTTTTTTAGATCGGTGACGGTTTTAATGGATGCGGGTAAGTGTTAGATATACAACGAGTAATTCACTCTGATAAAACAGTATGTGTACATACGATAGATACTCAAAAATAATTGCAGAGCGCTAAAAGTTAACGATTAAATTTTTTTTTTTTAAGTACCATTCTGAACATTATTTGTTCTTAAAAATTATTTCTGAGATTTACAAAAACTGAGACAAGCAAAATTTTCGCAGAATTTGGTTCTCATTTCACACGAGGTGAAATATTTTGGCAATACGTCATTATGAATAAGGATGAAACTAGTAAACATTGTGAAACGAAAACCTTATTCTATCAATACCTAAATTCCAAATTTAATGTAAGGTGTTTGGTTGATGAGATGGCTATGTCTGAGAGAAAGAGAGAGCGAGAGAAACATAGCAGTCATGTCTGCCATTTTTTTTTCTAATTCAACTGAACTAATCGAGTCTTCTATGACGTGAATTGTCTAATCAAAACCAAATTGACAAGTCGAGACAATTTGTAATATTAAATAATGGCTTTCATGACCCATTTTATAATTTCTTATTTAATAAATAAATTGAAAACAATCTTACTTTTTTATTTTATTATTTTTTTATTTTCTACAACTAATCCTTTTTTCGTAAATATTCCAATAGCCCGTATTTTTAAGATTCCGCACTCCACGCTCTACACCAGTGGTTCCCAAACTTTTTTGCCCTACCGCCCCCTTTCCAGAAAAAATATTACTTAGCGCCCCCTGAAAATTATATTTTTTTAAAATTTTGATGGCAAATAATAGGAAATATTACCGTGGACAAAAAAAATGACACCCCTAATTTGTCATGTGTCTATTATTTCTTATTTTTTAGTGTTGTGAATTTGACTTATGTAACCTTAACAGTTATAACTAGCAATACAGTAAATCTAAAAAGGTATTGCCTCCCAACAAGCTTTGATTTTGTGCCAGGGCTTAGATTGACATTTGCCGGTTTGTCAAATGAAAAGTCATATTTACATTAAGGAAATTAGGGGTGTCATTTTTTTGTCCACGGTAGTATATATGTATTAATGTTTCGCAAAATATAGTAAAGAATTGTGTAAAATAGAAACATTGAACTTTGAAATTATGAAACTATTTATTGAATCATTTGCAGTTACTTTCATCAGTTCTTCTTGTAACTGCGGAAATTCTTCTGTGTTTACACGCCATCAGTGCCCCCCTGAATTTCTGCAGCACCCACCAGAGGGCGGTGGCACCCACTTTGGGAATCACTGCTCTACACCATACGCTCCACACTTCACACACGACACTCCACGCTCCACACTCCACGTTCCACACTTCACGTTCCACACTCCACGCTCCACATTCCACGCTCCACACTCCACATTCCACACTCCACGCTCCACACTCCACGTTCCACACTCCACGCTCTACACTCCACGCTCCACACTCCACGCTCCACACTTCACACTCCACACTCCACGTTCCACACTTCACGTTCCACACTCCACACTCCACGCTCCACTCTCCACTCTCCACACTCCACGCTCCACACTCCACACTCCACACTCCACACTCCACACTCTACACTCCACACAACCAATTCTGAATAAAAATCTTGTGACTCACACCATACCACTAAATTATGATTCTGCAGAGATGCAAACGCCCAATCCCCACGCCAATAATTCAAACAATTTTAATCGATTTCTTACCCGATTGCATATTTTTTTCTAAACACTATATATCGAATTATGATTCTGTAAAGAGTTGCAAACACTCAATCCTTTCGTCAATAACTTAATAATCTTTTTTTTTCGTCACGCTGACATAAAATGTCGCAACAAAATAGTTCCATATTAAAGGGCTATAAATAAGCCAGGAATGGCCAAAGTAATGCCTAAATGGCAATAATCTGAAACTGATCGGGAACACCATCATGTGGAAGAGAATAATAGGTCTGAGTGGAAGAACACACTGTGAACTCCGCCTGCAAATCCTGTGTCCTAAATTTGTTGGGTGATTAACTTTAATTATATATTGTTTTGCACATATTATAGTAACAGGATATGTAAAGTTAACCCTTCAAGCGCTAGCGTTACTGTACGGTAACGTAATTGTAACAGGTTTTTGTATTTGTTAATAGTTACATAGTCAAATACTAAAGTTACCACATGGCAACTTTCAAATTTTTCTAAAATAAAATACAGAACTCCCAAAAATGAATATTTAAGCCACAATCTACCGTACCGAAAGCAATAACATAATTTATGCAAAGATAAGGTTTTTTTTTTAATTAGAAAATTTCGGACTTGAAGGGTTAATAAATAAATAAATAAATAAATCCGATCGATTTCTTAGCCAATTGCATATTCTTTCCAATATTTCCATCTCTTGCGTATTAAATCCATAAATGTTAATCGATTCTAATTTAATGCAAATAAAATATTTACCAACATAGTAACACAACCTGTTCCCTGTACAAACGGCGCGATTAAAATGCGCGCATTTGATTATCTTGAGCGGAAAATAAATAAAAGTCGTCCTTGGTCGAAACGAACCGGACTCCGGTGTTATTTATTTAGTTTAGTAGAAACCGCGGCGCAATCATGAAGTGCTTCATCGAGTACCCGGTAAACTGCGAATTTCCCATCCAGAATCTACCGTACGGAGTGTTTTCCACTGCAAAAGATGTGAGTAAACTAAGCGTGAAGTATTTTTATTCGTTGTTTTTCGGGAGTTGGCGCAAGATACGTAAATTTAGAAAACCGCATTTAAGCGGCATCTAGTAGTGCACGCAAGAAGTTGCTCAGATATGTGTAGATTGGGTTGTATACGTTAATTTATTATTATATAATATTTTAATAGTATACGGAAGAAGTTGCTCAGATGTATAGATTGGGTTGTATATGTTAATTTTCATTTTGCAATATTTTCGTAGTGTACGCAAGAAGTTTCTCAGATGTGTAGATTGGATTGTATACGTTAATGTATCATTTTAATGGTGCACGCCAAAAGTTGCACAGATGTGTAGATTGGGTTGCATATGGTAATTTCTCATTTTACAATATTTAAGTGATGTATGTGACGATGTGTGACGAATGATGGCCAACGTTGGCGTTCGTGCATTTGCCGCATCGTGTGTAGACTCCGCGAATCACGAATGTGCACGTTGACGTTCGTGGACGTTCGCTTAGGAGGCGGTAAATCTTTCACGGATCAAAGGGGTAGACCAAGGGGTATTCCAAAGCATACGCCAGTATCAAATGTTGGACGCATCGTGTGTAGTATACATTCGTCAAACAGTCTACGGTTTACAAATGTTGGCCCAAACCTACAAACATCACGAACGCCAACGTTGGCCGTCATTCGCCACATCGTCTGTAGGCGCCTTAAGAAGTTGTTCAGCTGTAGAGTGTAGATTTGCATATGTTACAATATTTATTGATTATCGCAAGGGTTGTATTCGTTAATCTTATTCTTATTCTAACAATTGTTTCAATATAACAATATTTGTTGGTGACTAAATTTTCTACTTAATTTCGACCAAAGCTGTTTAATTTTGCAAGTCCTCGGTAGTATAGTGGTCAGTATCCCCGCCTGTCACGCGGGAGACCGGGGTTCGATTCCCCGCCGGGGAGGACTTTTTTGATTTTTTTTTTCAATCATTCGTGTATTACCTTTTTATCTTTTCAATCGTGGGAGATGCAAACAATATCCCAGATTTTTATGCGGATTTTGATTGATATTCATTTTAAAAAAAATGCATTTTTGAACCGATATATTATCACTTTTGCATTTTTTTTCTTTTATTAGCGTTGACAACTAGATCATCTGCCACAATCCTTTGTAAAGTGTGAGCCACAGAATTTTGTTTTTTAGTTGACCGTGCCTGAGAGAGAGAGAGAGAGAGAGAGAGAGAGAAACACAGCAACCATGTTTGAGATTGATTCATTTTTTTAAATCTAATTCAATTGAAGTAATTTAGTCTCATGACGTAATAATATCTGACATACCACATTTATCTCACAGCCAACTCTGAAACAAAATTTTGTGGCTTACACGATATATTGTATTACACATTTAAAGTGCAAACCATTCTTGTAATGTTCTTAACTTGATTAATAATTATAAACAATTTATATAAATCCAATACAATTGATTGGTTTCTTATTAATATTTGTGATAATGTATATTTTTATTAATTTAAATAGGAACGTTTTCGTGGTTTATGATTAATATTGTAGAGGTCAAGTTTTTATTGTAGAGATATATTTTCCGTAGAATAAATCAGTCTTGAAATTATTATCAACCCGTGCAATTCCTTTTCTCCGGAATTACTTATTTTCTATGTATAACTTTCATTATGAAATAATTAATTTATTTGTCGTAAAAATTAAAAGTGAATACATGCCCATTAAAAATAATCATATTCACGTTAATTAAATTAATTTTAGAAATCCGTTGAGGGGAAGTTCTTGGGAAAGGACACACATTTATAGTTATCCAAGTAAATTGTCACAGTTTGCACTTATAACGGCGTTTCAAAGGTAATTCTAACATATAAATTTTACATTACCATACCCCCCTCTTAAGTTACGACAATATTAATATAAAATATCACTGTGTTTTGGTTTCATACGATAAAACAATTCTATTGCGCCATCGCATTTAACGCGAGACTGATTGTTTTAATTAAAAACTAAACAATTTATAAATTGAAAAATTTAAATACATTTTAAAAATCTAGGAAGCATAACCGAAATTAAATAAATCGAATATTTGTTATGTAGCAAGCTTCTACTTCGTTATACATTTTTGAATATTAAAGTAAAAAGTGTTTTATTCCAAATAAGTTAAAAACTGTTTGGGCCTTTATATATTTTTTTATTTTTGACATGTGTAAAACTGTAAGTTTGTTGACACGAATAAATGAAATGAAAATTACACTAAAATGAAATGACGTAAATTGTAACCTCCCGGCGCATGCACCATAACATCAATGCATAAATGAGCTAATTTTAGTAGTGGTTGCTACTACTACAAACTAACTCAATCCCTGAGGGAAAATGAAGAATAAAACGATAGGATTGACAGTAATTACATAAAAAAAAACTGGCAGCGGTGGGATTCGAACCCACGCCTCCGAAGAGACTGGTGCCTTAAACCAGCGCCTTAGACCGCTCGGCCACGCTACCTGATGGCGGCTGATTTGAAACTGTTAGTAAATGAACGGTAGCTTAGAATAATTAAATCATTTTTTCGCTTAACCATATATTTCGGCCATAAAAATCTAGGGCCGAAAAAATAATATGCATAATATCTAGACAACCTTCCGCGGAATGTGAGTAGGCCATGCAAAAATCTGACAGTGACAGTTCAATGGTGCGCGATATAAAATTTCCTGAAACACTGTTTTTACTTAAGGCAGGCGAAAAAATATCGAGTGTAACTCGTGCCGAAATGCTTTAGCAACCCTTCACTTTTAGCAGCTAAAAGCGGCGGATTGCTAAAGCCTATTTTCGGCCCTTGATACACCATATACTATTAAAATGTTATTTATGGAAATACTTCATTTTTAAAATTGTTAGCACAGAAAGGCTTAACCCCTTCACCGGGAAATTAATCAAGCTAGGCAGTGCTAATAAAGACCATTCAAAAGTAAAACGGCGAACGTGGTATGATTTCTTCTTAATGCGGGTTACTGCTTTGAAAATATTTGGAAGCAGCCGTCTACCGAAACGCCTACCTATCGCGAGCGCGACTTTATCTCGTGCGTAGCACGTGATTGCCTGGCAATATTGTACCATTCGTTAGAACATTACATTACATAGAATTGCTCGAGAAAATGCTCTAGTGTATATCCACCCTAACTCATCACGAGCAACACACGTTATTCCCGGCCAAGGGGTTATAATAATAGAACAATTATACATGTTGTCAGTAAGGTGTATATTGGGTTGTATATATAAGACTCAAATTATAATTATACATGTTATCAGTGGGCTGTATATTAGGTTGTATACATATATAAGGCTCAAATTATGTATAAATTATACATGTTGTCAGTAAGCCCAGAATAACAGCGATATTAACCAGATAGCTGTGTAACGAATATACACTTAAAGTGGCGCAATCTATTGCCTGAATGTTGTATTAATTCCAAACCACCGACAGAAATAGAAATACGCCAATGGCGGGAAATATAACAATAATAATGTAAACATTAAATACTGCATTACTGAGACCTGAATTATCGAAACCGGTCTGCAGGTGTGCACCAATATTTAATGATCACACAATTATTCATCTACTGTACATATTATTTGTTTCCAGGGCTCACATCGTACGGGGGTTGCGATAGGAGATCAAATTTTGGATTTAAAGGAAATCAGTCATCTCTTCGATGGACCTTTGCTCAGGGGAAACCAACATGTTTTTAAACAGGTAATCATTTTTGTTTTGACCCATTACAATTTTTTCCAAAGAATTTCAAAAATTCTTAGATATCCGTTAAAAATCAATTTGGAAAAACTGAATGGAATCACCGCTTAATATTGCTCCATCATTAATAAAGAACAGTTTGTATCACGGATTTGTTATCTAAAGTAAATAACATTGTCACTAGGTGTCACTAAAGACCATGATGTTTGTTGTACTCGATGGAGTACACTTTTTTTTAATGATTTAATACTTCTTTCAGCCAACTTTGAATGCATTTATGAGTCTGGATTATGCCGCGTGGAAGGAAGCAAGAGAAACATTGCAAAGTTTATTAACTGGAGAGAATCCAGCATTGAAAAACGATGGGAATTTACGTTCAAGGCAAATATTTCGGTATTTTTGCTTTGTATGATAAAATAAAAATATACTTTTAGAGCTTTCGTGCCGCAATCCAAGGCTACAATGCACCTACCGGCCACAATTGGAGATTACACCGACTTTTATTCTTCGATACATCACGCCACTAATGTTGGAATTATGTTCAGAGGAAAGGATAATGCCTTAATGCCAAACTGGTGAGTAAATCTTTTTTCTTTTTTGTTATTTATCTCACAACAGTAATTTTCAAATAATTTTATATTTAATTACGATACTTTTCATCTTCTACAATATAAGTCTTCTAAAGGCTAATAATGTTATATTTAATTACGATACTTTTACAATACGATTCTACAATACAAGTCTTTCAAAGACTAGAATATTGTACCGCTCTGATGAGGACTATAGTCTGAAACCAGACTGCAGTTTGTCGTTTATGAAAAAAAAAATTAATTACTGCCAGAAATAATTAAGAGAATTTCGCCTGAATGCTGTCTTTTCTCTAAAGACTTATTATCGCATTCGTTCCTTTTCGGTTTTCCAGGAAACATTTACCTGTCGGTTATCACGGAAGAGCATCTTCGGTTGTCGTTTCCGGGACTCCAATTAGAAGACCCAATGGTCAAACGCTTCCAGCAGAGGGTAAGAATTTACGAAAGAAATTGATATCGGATATAAATGATCAAAAATATTATTCGGAGTTAATGATGCAGAGAATCCGCCCGTTTTCGGACCGTGCAAACTGATGGACTTTGAATTGGAGATGGCCTTCTTCGTGGGCGGACCTCCGACAAAACTGGGCGATCCGGTGGATATCAAAAGGGCGCACGAGAAGATTTTCGGTTTCGTTGTTATGAACGATTGGAGTGGTAAGATGAAATATATACCAGCACGGCCATTTTAATTACTCAAGTTCAGAAAATGTTCTTTGCGCAATTCTCTAAAATTAATCTGTAAAAATTCAAACAAACCGTAGTGATTTTTGTAAATTTAATTTAATCTTAAAAAAGTTCGTTTTCTGTTATTTTTTAGCGCAATCATTCTTGTTAGGGAAATTTCTTTTGGACGATTGTAAAGACACGTTAATTAAGATTAATCTGTCAAAATTTCAAGCAACTGTCGAAATAGATGTGGAATTTCCAAAGCAATTTCTGTGTGTATCTGTCTGTGCGCGCTGTATTTCAAAAACTAATAGAGCAATTGATATGAAACTTTCAACATACGTCTTATTTGATAATTGGAAGAACTAAAAAGCTTTTGGTAAAATTTCGTACATCGGAAGTGGGCGTTTACCTTAACTGTTTTTTGTTTTTTGCCAATATTTTCTTAAATATGAAAAATATCACAAAAACATTTTAACAAATTTTGAAGACAACAAAGAAATGAACATCTTTTGCTTGAAAATATTTTTCATAAAATCATTGCTATTCGACAAAAAAAATTTATGTGAATAATAATTGTAGAGAATGCCAAAATGAACAACTTTTAAAGAATAAGTTTTTTTCGAAATCCCCTTAGTTTTTGAGTAAACTGAGTTTTAGAATTTGAAGTATAATTTTTCCATCTTTCATAATTTTGACGTTTTAAACGTCAGTTTCATCCGCTCGATGTACATTTAAAATATGATTTAAATAGAAAATAAACCCATGAAAACGTAAACATAAAGTCGGAGAAAGTAACATGATGGCCACATCACCATTTTTTTATTTACGACATTTTGATTATTCATTTCATATAATTTATTGATGGCTTAAATAATTAATGAACCCATTTAAATATTTCAAAGTTGTGGAAGGGAAGAATCAATAACAATCAGATATTAGTCATAAAAATTCTGGATAACGGTTTACTCACGGGAAAAAATAGATTGATATTTAAGGAGAAATAAATTACGGCTTTATTTTAGTACGAAAAAAAATTGTTTTAGCGATTTTTTCGAAATTTCAACAGAAATATCCATTTTAAAAAATTATCTCAGGCAGTGACGGTTCGCGGGTTTTTTTCTGGTACGGCTGAGGTAACAATCCAGATAGGTGCGGTCTCTGCAACTAACCCTACCTATCTGTATCACCACCTCTTGTTCCTCGGCCGTACCAGAAAAAAACCCGCGAACCGTCACTGATCTCAGGCAGTCATTAAATTAATCATTGTTTTATTCTCTAATTTAGCTAGAGATATACAGAAATGGGAATACGTTCCGTTGGGCCCGTTCACCTCCAAAAACATGGGCACGACCATTTCTCCATGGATCGTCACAACATTCGCTCTCGAACCATTCAAGGTCGCCAATTTTCCCCAAGATCCGAAACCAATGCCTTATTTGATTCACGACGACGTTTTCAATTTCGACATTAAACTCCGGGTCGACATTGCACGTAAGTATAATCAGATTGACTGTTACACATCTAATGTAAATATTTAATACAACTTTATATTATTTATGGTGGAAGCTTGCATAATAATATCGTATGCTCAAGTGTGCCATGATTTTTTAATTTAAAAAATTTAAGTTGGCACATTCGAGGAATTGACATACAAAACGTCAGATCGTTCTAAAAGTCACAATTATTCCATGGTCGCAATGGTTTACAGCAACCAGCAAAAACGTTACTAATTGAAAGTTATTTCCGAAATGGGATTAAAGTGGATGGAAGTTGGGTGTATTCATTCGACGCACCTATGGCGGAGTTTCAGGTAGAATTTCCTAACGTGCCCATTATTTATGATGAATTTAAAAATACCTTATCACGATCTGTTGTATTATTTCGTGAAACGGGTAGTATTCTCCGTAAACCAGGAAGTGGTGGACCAGTCGAACGTACTCAGGATACTATTAACACAGCCCAAGGAATTTTGGAAGGTGAACCTACAACTTATCTGCGCCGTCTGCCACAGCAAATTAATTTATCGGTAGGAACATGCCGCAAGTAACATAACCTCAATGTGTGTTACCAACTTAAATTTTTAAAATTAAAAAGTCATGGCCCGCTTGAGGTTTTTTTTAATGAACATACTTTACTTGCATGTATAACATTAATATTTGTTTTTGCGACTTAAGTAAATCGGCTTACCACAGTTTTATGTATTCTTATATCGAGTTTTACAAATTCCAAAAAATTTACTAAAGTATGCAACTTATATTTGAGAATATTTAATTTTTATGTTATCATAGCAAAAAATTCCCAGAAACCGACTACAGTGTGCAAGTCAAATTACAAGTTCTTATATTGGACTGCTAAGCAACAGTTAGCTCATCATACGATCACCGGATGCAACGTGAATCCCGGAGATTTGATGGCTAGTGGAACAATCAGTGGAGAGGTAAGTTAACTGTAGGGCGGATACACCATTAGGGCGACATCTATTGTCTTAAGCGTTGCACAAATTGCCCTAATTACGAAGTTAGAATTATCCTTCAACAATTATGAAATTGACATTTGAAAATTTGTAATTTATTAATAAAGTTTAAATTTCCCGTTCAAAAATTGTAGGTTACTTAATAATGGCTGATATAATGTATGCGCGGGAAATTTGAACGGCGAAATTTATTATAATAATAATAGTAGTTTATTACGGGACATGCCCATTATACCTCATTTAATAACCAGGCGGACTAAACGCGAAAGTCACGTTTACACTATAAAAAGTAACCAGACATGTTTTGGCGGTAAAAATAAAATGATTTCAATTTCTTTTATCCATAACATTCATTCAACATTTATACCAACACATAAATTAATTCTAGGCATACTTTCTTGATCATATACTCAATGATGTAGTATATAATATTAAAATAATAATTAAAATAAGTATGAGACCCTCTTAAGAATTTAAGGGCATAGTGAAAAACTCAAGTTGTACATATATTTATTTACATATAAAGTGGATTGTAGTAGTAGGTGTATTTTAAAAATACATATAATCCGTAAAAGGAATAGATTGTCGTGAAATAAAATTTTAATAAATTAAATAAATTTGCTATTTAAAAACGTATAATAACTTACTTAAAATCAATCTCATTCATTAATTTATATAATGTTTAACGGGACGTCATTGGCAGGTCATCTCTATCCTTTAATTCAATCAAAATTTAATCCAATGTAGCGATTTCATTTTTAAAGAAAAATCTATGTACAATTTTCCACACGCAGAATTTGTAGATATCTTCGGTCGCTGGACGTCCTTCAAGATGTTTAGGATTCGTTACTGTCCCAATCTCCATTCATCCCCTAATTCTGTGAAACTCCACAATCCTAAATATAATGTATGTTTATGATTTGATTTCATATTGCAATAACTTGCGCCACACTTACTTTATGAATCACAATTTTGTATACGACGGCAGTAGGTTTTAAAGCCTCTTGTATTAAAGATAATTTTGGATTGTTTTTCCTCGAGCGTTAATGCTCTAAAATCCAACCATTTCCGTTTCTTGGGGGCCGAAAATGACACCAAACTTGTGCTGGGTGTTTATCCGTAGTTAAAAATAAAATAACTATTTCCTCGAAAATCGCGGGATGAGAGGAATCGATTCTTACACTATCAACAGTAGAAATAACTGGCTAAAAACACAAAAACTGAGGCGAAACGCGTGGAAACGGTGGGACACAAGGATCGGTTAGAGATCAGCTGATCATAACGACGGCCATTACTGTTTTAAGCAATTTGGGCGCCCGATTGGCCAATCACAACAACGTATTTTGGCGGCAATAATTTGATTAAGTCCGCCTGGTTATTAAATAAGGTATAGTACAAATACATGAAAAAAAAATCATCAAAATAGTACAGTGAGCAGAAATTCATTGAAAAAGTAGAGTTACCCTTCGACAATTAACATTTCACATTATTAACAATGTAGTTTGTGTAATTCACGAAAATAAAAATCGTCGAGTTTAATAAAGTGTAAATTTCTTGTCCAAAAATTGTGGGTTACTTAATAATGGCTGCCGTAATGTTTGCGCGGGACATTTGAACGCCGGAATTTTCTGGTTTTCACCTGGTGGTTTTATTAGAGTCGCAAAATGAGAAAAAATTATTTAAAGCTGAAGAGAATAAACTAATCGATAGTGTACGAAACCTTGTGAATGAAATATTAAACAACATAATTACTCATGGTGATGGTTGCGACCGTTACTACGTGGTAATTCATGATAGAAACACTGAATAAAATACTGTAAGTGTTTTATTCAGTGTTTCAACATAATTACACCTACCAAAACGTGCACGTAATTGTAATTTGTTGCGGTTTCAGACCGCGGATTCTTACGGTTCCATGCTGGAGTTATCATGGAGAGGCACGAAACCTCTGACCCTTTTGGACGGCGGCCAAAGGAAATTCCTGCAGGACGGAGATACCGTCAGCATCGGAGGCGTCTGCGAAGGGAACGGGTACAACGTCGGCTTTGGCGTTGCCTCGGGCACGATTTTACCCGCCATACAGATGAATTGAATAATAACAATAATAAAAATTATAAGTCGTTTGTGAAAATGCGTTTTATTCGAAACGGAGCGTGGAGCGTGGAGCGTCGAGCGTGGAGCGTCGAGTGTGGAGCGTGGAGCGTAGAGTATAGTACAAAGTCTAGCGAAAAAGCCCTTGACCGCCCCCGGACACGTTTATTCCGATAAATGATAATTATCGACCTTGACGGTCGTCGGGTGCATGCGTTGTGTGTTAATTTATAGCAGGAATGGATTTTTATTCATTGGAATATCCAATTTCAGTGATGCATTTCTGGAATGTGTAGTACATTTTTATTTGACATTACGTATACCTATCAATTTAAAACATATATTTGAATTATTATTTACTGTCACCATAAAAGGTCTTTCTGCCTTCTAGATTATGATTTTGTATGAAAACTGACTTTTAACATATTCAAAATCCAATGAGACGACTGGATTAAAATTGTGACAGATTAACCCACATTCGCCCGAGATTTAACTAAGGCCCACTTGCACTATTTTTTCGTTAAGTCTAACTTTGTAAAGTAGGACTTATATTTTAAGTTATGCTTAAATGGAAGCGTCATGGTATTAATACAATTGCTTTACTAAGCAAGCTCAAAGTGTTGCAACATCGTAAAATATTGGGATTTTCACTTTTTAACGTTGGCGACATAGATGTCCTTTTCTCAGCTGATTTTGACATAAAGTGCGTGCGAGTCTTTTTACGTGAACAGCGTTGCTGTACGAACGGGGAAATAGTGAAACTCGCCATAATTATTAAGAATTCAATGCTCAATTAAATATTTTTGAAGGCAAATGCACGCGTAGAGAAATCTCGGTGCGTAAAAAAGAGAGGTTATGTCATTATTAGCCAGTATTTTGAGTCAGGCCGAGTAATTTTAACAAAGTTTATTTGCGGATACGAAAACACCGAAAGAACGACAATTCGTCCAAATCATGAGAATGATCAGCTCTGTTCCAAACTAGTGGATAAATGAAATTAATAATATCTAAATCGTCTTTCAAAATATAGTCCACTCTAAAGTTTAATTCTTCAAATGCCATTTTAAATATATTAGGAGTTTTGTTATTGAAAATAATTTATTCTGCATAAATATCTGTCACAAGGGACCACTGACGGAAGGAATTGAAGGTTATGTATGCAGACTTAAATTTTAAGCGGTCCATGATGACGGCTTATTTAAAGTCTTGCGTAAGCTGTGCTTAAAGTATGGTGCAAGCAAAATACCCACTTAAATGTTGCTTAAATTTTAAGAATGCTTTAAGCATAGCTTAATTACAATGGTGCAAGTGGGCCTTATTGGAATAAAAAAATGATAAATGGCGCTAACGAAATTGTAGATATAATTTTAAGAGGAACTTTAAAATATGTACTGTAGGCATATCTGAGTTAATCCTAAAAAGAGTGTCTTCATAAATAATCAATTAAAACATTTACAACTGGAGTAATGCGGCTAACAATAAATTATTATATTATTTTTTCTGTGAGTTGTGAACTGAATAAATAATCTTACACGGAGTTTTCCTCTCAATTTTTTTCTTATTATATTTACTGCTGTGTACCGAGAATCCGACGCGTCTTGCCAAAGGGATTCGGATGAGTAAACGCTTCATTCATCCCTAAATTTCGTCGTGTGGGCATCAATGGAATCGTTCCCGGAAAACCCCGCCTATTCGGGTAACGAGTTTTCTCGACTTTTCATTAAATTGATGATTCATTATTCTGGAGGGTATTGCCATTTACGTTAATCTAATCAGCAGCTATAGTTTTTGAATTTGAAGTGTAATTTTTCCGTCTTTCATAATTTTGACGTTTTAAACGTCAGTTTCGTCCCCTCGATGTACATTTAAAATATGATTTTAATTGAATATTTGACAGAAACATATGTTTTAAACTGTTCAAAGAAAATTATCCGAATTTTGCTCGAACAAATCTGGAAGACAAAATTTGAAGACGAAAATTGCACTTTTTCCAGAAATCGCCCTGTAAATCCTACAATTCGACAATTTTGTCGACAGATGCTTGCAATTTTGACAGAGACATCTCAAATAACATATGTTTAAAACTTAATAAACCGTGAAAGCGTAAATATAAATGATACCATCAAATCGGAGAAAGTAACATGATGGCCACATCACCGTTTTTTTTATAAGTAACTGAAAAAGTGAATTTTTCAATTGGGTTTAATTAAAATAATGTATAGTATATAGTGTTAATTACTTCCGGATAGATATTTGAATGTATGTATGTATGTCATTGTGCCCGTATATACACATGCTAACAGAAAAATATTGATCCACCATAAATGTTATGGTGTTGTGGAGTAAAACGTCTGGTTTTTCCACTGTGCCCGGTCGAAATCCTTCGATCGCGGGTCGTAAGGGTCGGAATCGCCGGTCGCATGTAAAATATACAGTTTGATTCACGAGAATCCACATTTCAGCTTTCAGTGCGCGAATGTCGCGCTGAAAAGGCAGTCGTCAGAGGTGCCATCGTTGTCCTCTCGTCTTACGTGCTAAGGATAACAAACTTAAAAAAAAGTAAAGTTCGGTCAAAGACGCAAAAACAAAAATTTTCAAGGTAAGTGATTATTTCCAATTTAGAAACAATTTAGTTTGCAGTTTTTTTAAATTATAATTCAAAATGCTTGGAGTTGGAAATTATATTGTTCAATTAAATTTATTGTAAATATACTGACACAATAAACATTATTATTATTGTTATTAACATTATTATTTTTGTCATAAACATTATTATTATTGTTATTAACATTATTATTAATTCAATAAACCTATTGTGGTTCTTTACAAATCGACGCTCTGTTGTGTGGAATAATTTTCAAATTTAGGGACGACTGGTTTACTGTTCTCTGCAGAATTATAATTCAGAATGCATTACCTTTACATTTCAAAATTTTCAAAGCGAGAACATTTGTCCTTGTATATTAGAATCCAACAAAGTTTACATTTTTTTTTTTAAATCCAACAAATCTTTTTTTTTTTTTTAATGAAATCTTCAAAAACTTAAGTTAGTGGCCGAACAGCAAATCGCTTATGCCAATTCCCTTATAGTCATTCACTCTCCTTAATCCGCAATTCCATCAAACATCCTTCCTTTTAATAAAAAAAATATATATATATAATCTTTTTTTTTAAATCGACGCTCCGTTGACTGAAGTTATTTGCGAATTTAGGGATACAAACACATGCTGTTTACAAAATACCAACATTTCAAATGTGGATTGGGAAAGTGAAAAATGTATTCAAAAATTTGAAAAATTATAAAAACATATTTAATCGAGAAATTGGTTTTAGAAGCATAAAATTAATGGATGTAATGTTTTTAAAACCAATTTCTGAATTAATTATGTTTTTTTTTCTAATCTTCTTTTAATTGTGATGTTTCTAAAACCAGTTTTTCGATTAATTTTTTTTTTTAATTGTTGAATACATTTTATAAACCAATACATTTCATGCAAAGAATAGAACTTTATAATCGATTCCTCAATTACGTCCGGTTTAATGAAATTCAAGGTACGCTTTCCATTAATCTCGCCCAATATCGGCTCCTCATTAATTCAGAAGTCGATTAAGAAAATTTTTGCTCATCAAAAATGATGTATCGATTCGTGTGTTATTTATAATATTTTTGGAGGACGGATTTTCAAGGATTCCTCCGTATAATTGACCAAATAAACAAGTACTAACGGTAATTTCTAATAATATTTGCCTGAATTATAAATAATTATGTTTAGACTGAAAATTTGAAACTTTGAAAAATGTTAAATAGGCAAATTAAGTGCACGTGAAAAAAAAATATTTGAAAAAAAAAATCACGATCACAATACTTTCTCGCACTTCGTAACGGAGAAAGTAAAAATGTGTTAATTTACACGGGTGTGTGAAGTTAGCAATAGATCCAGCAATAAATTATATGTTAGTATCAAAATTGTCAACTTTTCTAACAAGATTATTTATTGCACCATAAAGTTTCGGCAATATTGTGTGCATCAAATTAAAACCTGTGTATTGATCCGAATTATAAAAATGCAACGATATAATCAAAACGTGCATTCAGATAAGTTATTTACAACAGAACTACAGTTTGCGTGAACACACGACTTTTTGGTTTATTTAAAAAAATTAGCAATTGACGTGTTCGGTGTTCTAGAAGAATATCGTGACTGAAATTTTGAATCCCTTGGAAAAGAGCTGCAATTTCCATGTCGTTTATTATTCGGACACTCGCACAGTCCTTGACTTTATATATTCGATTTTAAACAACGTGTGACCGCAGGAAATAAACTCGTTACAAAAATACATTCGTATGTGGTCAGGTTTCTTTCCCAAGTAAGTTATTTTTATTATTAGTTAATCTTTATCAGACTTCCGTACAATTAAAGTTAAAATGTATACAAGTAATTTTAACAGGAAACTAAAAGGCGCTTGGAGAATAATCTTTCACTTTAAATTAACCCACATTTGCCCAAGATTTAAATTAAAGGAAAGTAAATGATATTATTTCTTTAAATCAAGTAATTAAGATTTAAAGGTTATTTTTCACTTCCTGTCAAATGTTAATGAATAATCACTGAACGTACCTATTGGAATAAAAAAAAAACGATAGATGGCGCTAACGAAATTCTAAATATAATTTTAAGAGGAACTTTAATAATCATCGTAGACCTTTATGTAGTACCTTATTTTTCATCAGAACAACGAGATAAAACGATTGGCGTTAAGCAATTTCATCCAAAGGAAATTGCAAAAAAGTTAGCAAGTCACCATGAAATTTTTTGAAAAAAGTAGATTTTTTCAGACTTTGAACAGCTGTAGCGGCCGAACGAAGAATCCAATTTGAACGCGGATTGCAAATCTGTGTTCCTCGTGTGTCAATTAGTCGGATTTGATTAAAATTGGCGATTTTTTATTTTTGACAAAAACCCGAAATTCTATCCAAGGGTCCCCCCTTCTAACTTTTTAACAAAAATTACTAAAAATGATTTCCTGCAGTAACCACTGGTTGGATCCGGGGTTTCTTGATGTCAATCGAAAGATCGCTTCAAGACGCTTCAGAAAATGTTTTTTCGCAGGAACAAATGTCAATTTTAAAGCCGTGACGCGTCAGCAAAAAAACTCGAAAATGGAAAAAATCGAAAAAATCAACTTTCTTAAAATTGTCATCCTACATATAGAACTATAGGTATATCTGGGATAATTCGTTAAAATATTACATATAAATCGATGAAATAAGTTAAAACACTGGTTGATATGGTAGTTGTATTTGTGCAGGTCCTAGATTTTATCATGAAATATAGATTTGTTAGAAATAGAATTAAGGGTTGCATTGGTGTATCATGTCATGAAATTGTCCATGTATAGAATTAATCTATAAATACAATCATTTTATGCACATGACCTTCGAGCACGTCTTCCCCTCCTATGTTTTATTTTTATAAAATGGACGCTTTAATTTTCTTGCACTCGATTTCAATTTTATAATAATCATATTTATTAATGAAAGCTTGCTTTTGTTCATTCGGCGTCGCATTAATCAGGAAAGTGATTTTTAATCTTTGTAAGACTTTCGCCATTCAGTCACGAACACATTTTTACATTTTTAAGTTGACCTTGATTTTATTCAAAATTATTAACCTTTGATCTAAAATAAGTTGACTGAGATACAACAGGGGAACGGGTAATTAATGAGGGCCATAATGACTGTTTGCAATACTAATTTTTTTTTTCGACACATGTAGCAACAAGCACAAGCCTATCTGTATATGTCTATCCCATTTTTTTTATAAGAAGTATGCCTCCTTCAGAACTGAGATGAGATTTCAATTCTGGTTTTGGAGACTTTTTCGAAAAAAGTAAAAAAGACTAAATTTATAGATTCATATATTCGTGTTTATTAAATTTATTTCATAAACAAATATTTTTAATTTTACATACATTTTTGTCGATATTGGAATTTCTTTCTTTTTTCTCAAATTTCAATTTTAAATATATATTTTCTTCCTGTCGATTTTTTCCCAATACACAATATTAATTACATGGTCTTTTTCCAGATATTTCCATTTTCATCGACACACAAACTTTTCCCCGAACGATATTATTTTTTCATATTATTCATATCTTTTATGGCACTGTCACATTTGTCGAGATCTTAGAGCTAACATGAACGACTTCCACATTCCGTTTTATATATATATATATATATATATATATATATAAAAAACTAAAAATAAGTATACGTTATTTTAGAATTTTAATCTAAACCGCGATAGCATCCAACAGGGGCGGAAAGTTTAATCTCGCAAGTTTCTTACATTGCATCTCCGACAGAAATATCGTACGACAAGAAAATGGTAATAAGGAGTAACCTTAACCTTTTAGAAATTCCATATGAAAGTCTTTAACTAAAGTGAACTATACATATATATCATATCTTTATTCAGTGGCGACTCGTGGATCATGTTGATCGCCACTTATACAATATACATCCCCTCCTTTTTTCTTCCTAGACCAAAATAACTGGCGAAAAAGTGTTTTAAAAATTAATTAAAAATTCTTGCTCAGCTTGAAACTACAGGTATGACTCCTTGACTCTATACCGTGTGTTCGATAAAAAACGCCCAACGCCATAACTCTGTTATTTATTGACTAATATGAATGAACTAAAAACCAAAGTCAATGGTGGTTTAAATACTAACAAATGACATCAATATTGATTTTTTTCAATAATAACTTCATTGTCAAATGATAGCCAACTTAAAATTTTCAAATGGCAGCAAATAATATTTTATTTTTTTTACATTCGACATTATTTTTCTCAATCCAATAATGCCCAATATGTTGTTTTTCGTTCAATATTTTGGTCGAAAAAAATTAAAATAAATCTTCCATTTAAAATGATATTTTTCAAAAATTATAATTAGCGTGCCTTGGAAAAAAATGACAAATGTCATATCGAACATGAATAATAAGGACCCAATAAATAAGTACCTATGTTACAACTCAATGTAGAATAGTGCAAGTATTAATTCACTTACGATTTAGATGTTCTGTGATTATTGTAAACACCAAGTAGAACGTCGAACTCTGCAAGTTCACGAAATTGTCGATCCACTGTTTTCGACTTTTTAAAGGCTCAAATTTCCTTCCTTCTTACCTTCTACATTTAGGTTCTGGTATTCGCCGCTCTGGAAACCGTAGATGATAAATTCGTGCCGCAGCTCTTCGATTTCTATTACATAGAAAATAAATTTGCAACTTGTCTGTTAATTCGCTATTGTTCATGATTACGTCCGAAACACACACTAATAACAAATGGTTGACATTGCCCACACAATAAATAACATTTGTCGATTCGAATTTTTTTCAAGGCACACTACATTTATCACCAAAAAAATCATGTGAACAAGATTTATTATTATCTTTTTCTGGCGTAAATATTAACTTAAAACCAACAGAACGGGCATAATTGGATTCTGAAAAACAATGTCTAATATTATAAAATTAGAAAAGTATATGCAGCCATTTAAAAATTTAAAGTTGACCATCATTTGGCAATGAAGTTGATTTTGAAAAAATATATAATTACCGTCATTTTATAGTATTTAAACAGCCATTGACTTTATTTTTTAGTTTATTCAAATCGGTCAATAAATAACAGAGTTATGGCGTTGGGCGTTTTTTATCGTACACACGGTATAACGAATTAACAACCCTGAGCTTAGTCGCATTATAAAAAAAAGAATAACAAAACAACTTAGCCCCGACTGTTTTACATCGACGGAGAAAGCATTAACATACATTATTCACGTATCGACGGCCGATCCGACCGATTGAATAATGGAAAAACCTTCGATCTCCCACTTGAACGTGAAATATTAATGCAACAACGCCAAAGTCTCGAGTAATCCTTAAGGAAATGTCCCTTCCGTGATCTATTCACGGTCGGCCGTGATAATCACCTTCACCACTAATGTCGCAGCAGTAAAAATAAACCTCGACCGTGAAAACATCGTCATTTATTAACTACAATTTATCGATTATCGAGCAAATAATAATCAAGGATAAAAATAGTCATCGAACAATAAGGTAGTGGTAGTAATAAATTTATTTTTAATGAAAGCTGCAAATGTAACATCAATTTCTATTTTATAGGAAAATAATGAAATTTGCAAATTAATTTGCATCTATTCATAATTAATATCAAAATGTAAATTGGGTTGTCTAATATTAGTTTTTAAAGTGCACTGTGAAAACTAATATTAGACAACCCAAGTTATGTAACTTTGAATTAAACAACTTTCAACGTTTTTTTACCACAATTTATTTATTGCATAATACAGACAAACACAATGTTTTAATATGTATTACTAACAATATTGACACAACTATAGTTTCGACCTTTGCAGGTCATTAAACAACACTTGATAATATATATCATATAATAACTATAGTTGTGGAATGCCATATTGATTGTCTATGTCAAAATTGCTTGTATCGAATTTGTCCTGTTTCATTTAATTGAAAACGTCATCTGTCCTCAAATTTAAAATAAAATTGTCCGTGTCTATGTAACAAAGATTCACACCATCCCCATACTTAAATGGTTGTAGTAAAAGTTGTACATTAATAATTTCGATATTTCCAAAACGCTAAAACCTACATAAATTGGCTTATTGTAAACAGCTTTTAATCGGTCTGATTGAATTGCGACTAAATTTTTGGTAAATATCGAACAACAATTAAAATTTAATTTTGCAATTAAACTTTTCCTACATCCTCCCAATGATATGATATTGTTAATAATACATATTAAAACATTGTGTTTGTCTGTATTATGCAATAAATAAATAGTGGTAAAAAAAAAAACGTCGAAAGTTGTTTAATTCAAAGTTACCTGACAATGGACTACCACATAGTAACGGTCGCAACCATCATCTTCATAAAACCCAAGTTACATTTTGACTTAAATCTGCAAACTAAGTTGCATCTATTCATAATTGAATCATGCAACTCAATAGTATTTGTACATGTACATGAGATCTTGAAATAAAGCTATGTTTTACATTCAATATGCATTTATTAGCATTTTTTATATTCGTATTTATTTCAGATAGGAACTGAATGTGAGCCGAAGAACAACCGGAAATGGCGCTGAGTGGAAGTCTGGCCAACAATAACCAAGAGAGAAGCGATCTCGTCGCCTACTGGAGCGTCCCGCTGTGCGACGGTGTGCACACCGTGGAATTCGAGCACGGATCAACAAGTGGCAAAAGGGTGTTGAGGGTCGACGGCAAGGTGGGTGCAATCTCTTATGTGTAATTTGGGCCGCGTTGGCGTGCCGTCACGCTCCATCGAGAGTTGCCAAGTTGGCACGGAAGGACTTCAAGTTTTTTTAGCGTAAAAATCTTCAATCGGAAATAATCAGTGACGGTTCGCGGGGTTTTTTCTGGTACGGCCGAGGAACAAGAGGTGATAATACAGATAGGTAGGGTCAGTTGCATATACCTATCTGTATTACAACCTCTTGTTCCTCGGCCGTACCAGAAAAAAAAACCCGCGAACCGTCACTGGAAATAATGTCTGAAGAGGTGTTGCTTTGCAACTAATTCTTAGATCTGCACAAGATGAAACGGTAAATAATGTCTGAAGAGGTGCTGTATTGCAACTAATGTTGTCTTAGATTTGCACAAAATGAAACGGTATTATCGTTAACAATTTAATTCCGATGTGGCCATCTTGTTTGACGTTTTAAACGTCAGTTTCATCCGAGTTTACAAAACGCTCGATGTACATTTAAAATATAATTTCAATTGAAAATAAACCATGAATAACCATGATACCATCAAATCGGAGAAAATAGATTTGATGGTATTAGTTATTTATGGTTTATTTTCAATTAAAATCATATTTAGAGCGTTGTGTAAACTCGGATGAAACTGACGTTTAAAACGTCAAACTTATGAAAGATGGAAATGGCAACTTATGTATATAATTTTGTGAAAAAAACTGATTAAACATCAATATTTTTCATTTCAGGAATTATTTCGGAGGGACTGGATGTTCAAGCTGGTCGGCGACGAAACCTTCACGCTGGGCGTGCAAAAGGTGAAGTGCGAACTGCGCGTCGACCCTCTGCCCCACTTCAAATTCTGTTACGACCTCGTCGTGGACGGAAAGCCCATCGAGAAGTTTCTGGAGAAGCAGCAGAAAACGCTGCGGTCCTGGGGTCTCCTGATCAACGGCAAGCGTTTCACGGTCGTTTTCGGTGAGTTCTTTTTGTATGACACACATGGAGCCCCCGTCGTCGTTTCCGGTTTCTGATTTACGATTGCCGCCATCCAGAACTGAATAAGCGTGCAGACGTATAAAGTTCAGGCTAGACTTGACCCACATTACGAACGTAGCAGCATCAAAAAGTGTTGATTTGGGGGTTTAGAAAAAATAACGACCGACAATTTTATATGTTAAGGTTACAAAACTGATTTTTCATTCATTTTAACCCTAGATAGATCGATAAATTTCAATAAACGTCTTGGGAACCCGAAAAATAAACTTTTTTAATATCATCCCAGATCGTTAAAGTGCCCTTTTTCTACATTAGAAGAACGAGACAAATCGATTGGAGTAATTAAATTTGAGCTAGCTATTAAAATAGCAAAGTTGAAAATTTGAAAAACTACCAAAGGGGGGACCCTTCTCACTTTTGCTAAAAAATTGCATTCAAAATGATTTATTGAAAAAACCACCGGTCCGATTCGGGATTTCTATACGTCAATCAAAAGATCTCATTGAGACGCTTCAGAAAAAGTACTCGCAAAAATATTAACCGCGTGAGGCGCTCGCAAAGAAAATTTTAAAATGGAAAAAAATTATTGAACTTTTTTAATAACCATCCCCGATCATCAAAAAGCACTTTTTCTTCATCAGAAGAACGAGACAAATCGATTGGAGTAATCAAATTTCAGCTAGCTATTAAAATAAAAAAGTTGGTAATTTGAAATTTTATCCTCTAATCTAGAAATATATTGCTGTTGTTATCTTAGAACCATCTCGACAAATCTTATCGACTGCGCCAGTTTTTTTAAGCACGAATAAAAAAACTCAATATCAAACGATATCAATTAATTTATTTGTTACTACGCAGTAACAGAGGTAAACATCGCAGTGATTAGTTTAAACAAGTAACTGGAAAACATGTTTGTACTAGAAGCGTTATTGAATCGATGTTTTTACGAATTCGGAAAGCTAAACCCGGAAGTGTATTTAACGATGTCAGCGAGACAAATGGGCCACCCGAATTGCGTTCCATCCCCTTTGTCTGGAGGTCGTCGCAATGAAACATGACCGGCAAATTCGGTCCTATTGATTTTGAGTTATGGTGCGGTGACCCCGTGTTTGGACCATTTCCAGTAAATCCACGTGTAATGAAGATGGAGAGAGAGACAATACATTTATCGAGACACTTTTACAAATGACCTCAACAGGCAGTTAATCAGAGCTCTTTCAGCTTTAAAAAAAATCGAATTCAACTATAAATGAAGACAAAAATGTCACTAGATATTCAATTACAATAAAAAGCCCATATTAACTCAAAAGCATCAAGCGATAGGAAAATTCTAAATATAGTCTCAAGTGGTGCAAATTTAAAAGTTCCAGTTTTAAGGACCGTAAATTATGGAAAATTGGTTTGACTTTAAAAGATTATTAAAAAAAAATGGTGATGTGGCCATTATGTAACTTTCTCCGACTTGATTGTATCATTTATATTCACGCTTTCATGGTATATTTTCAATTTAGATCATATTTTAAATGTACATCGAGCGGATGAAACTGACGTTTAAAACGTCAAAATTATGAAAGACGGAAAAATTATACTTCAAATTCAAAAACTCGGTTTACTCAAAAACTAAAGGGATTTCGAAATAAACTTATTCTTTATAAGTTGTTCATTTTGGCATTCTCTACAATTATTATTAACATAAATTTGTTGTAACTATTATCGTTTTATAATTATAAACCAAAAATTAAAATAATAAATTTTTTTCTCGAATAAAAATGATTTTATGAAAAATGTTTTCAAGCAAAAGATGTTCATTTCCTTATTGTCTTCAATGTTTGTTTAAATGTTTTTGTGATATTTTTCATATTTAAGAAAATATTGGCAAAAAATAAAAAATAGTTAAGGTAAACGCCCACTTTCGGTGTACGAAATTTTACCGAAAGCTTTTCAGTTCTTCAGATTATCAAATAAGACGAATATTCAAAGTTTCACATCAATTGCTCTATTAGTTTTTGAGATACAGCGCACACAGACACAAAAAAAAATTCCAGAAATTGTTGAAATGGCATCTAGGGACTCCAAAACGGATATATACGTAAAAAAAAATTTTGAAAAGAAAATCACGATCACAATACTTTCTCGTACTTCGTAACGGAGAAAGTAAAAAATACATAAGAAGTAAAATGAAACTTTTAGATAAAATATATTTTGCAGCAGAATTCTTTAGCTATAAGGAAAATAGTTACACGAGTTAGCAGAAAAATTTGTGACTTTAAAGTGAAAAAAAATTTATACAAACACTTGCCATCGGCTTAAAACGTTCCAAAATTACTCAATAGACATTTCAGATTGTTATTATGCAAAAATCCATAAACATCGTAATCCTAAATATTTTGGGTTAATTCCATACGAACTGAGCGTAGAGTCAAGAAAATTTGTAATAATTCCCGCTGTGAAAAAAATATATGAAAAACAATTGGCAACGACTTAAAAAGTTCCAAATTTACTCAATAGACATTTCAGATTGTTATTATGCAAAATTCCATAAACATCGTAACCCTACATTTTGTGTTAGCAGGCAAAATCTGAATATGAGTCTGAAAAAATTTAATTCCGATTTCAAATTTACAAATGGGGTTTCATTAACGACTATTTAAACTCTAAACCCTCCGAACGAATTTTAACTAATCGTTATTGTTTTATAGGATGTTTTGAAGCCCACGCGTTAGTTTTTCCATCCTTGTTACTCCATTTTATTTAAGACTACACTGATGATGGATACAATCAAGAACTTATTTCTAAATAAATTTGAGACAAGAAGCATTTAATAAATTTAATACTTATTTCTGTTTCTGTTTTTTTTTCAGAAAAGCAAACGCTGGATATATGGATCAACAGGGAAAAAGTGGAACCGGAAACGGTGTTCGTGGAAAACGGAACGGAAATGCGTTTCGGGTTGGACGACGACGTCGTGGCGGTGATAAGGGCGACGTCCGTGGAGAAACAGGGAATCGCGCACCACCTTTACGTCGACGGCAAAAGAATAGAAGAAGACAGTGAAGTGCCTCATTGGAAAAAATAAACTCGAAAAACGAATAAAAAAAACTTTCGATATACAAAACAAAAATCATTCCGGTACCGGGAATCGAACCCGAGCCTCCTGGGTGAGAGCCAGGTATCCTAGCCACTAGACCATACCGGAGATGGAAAATGTTAAACGGCATGGTGTAATTTATACAAGAAATTATTATTATTATTTTTTTTTTTTTCACTTTTTACTTACTAAAAATGGATTTCCTGCCGTGACGGACCCCTCGGCAAAATCCCCATCCATATTGTGTCCAATGTTACATTTAATTTATTATATTGGTATATTAAAAATATATTAGTTCCATATGAATTAATACTTGATTAGCTGTAGACAAGATTCTTATGCCAGGCTCAAATGGGACAAAAAAAAATTGATTTTTTTTTAATAATTGTTTTACAGAATATTTAAAAATTAGTTAAAATTAATATTGAATCTCGATAATTACATTTTTGTTAAATTTATCACGAATAAACGAAAATAGTTGGAAGTTGAAAGTATAATAATAATTTTTATCCAAAATCGTGTGTAATGAGGGAATTACTGCTCATTTGAGGCAAGTAATGTTGCCTCATTACCCCCTAGTGAGAGAATAAGTTTCTTTCGCGGAAGGCATTGATCCTTCGTAGGACTTTTGAAATATTTCAAATTGACACCTCGTACGTCAAAATTTCTTGTCAAACATTATTTCAATATTTAATGCAATTACAGACGATTTTGGATAAAATGTTATATTATACTCATGTGGAATTCCTCATTAGTCCCTTAATAAAGTTTTTCTTGCGGTACTATTTACGTACATTCCACACTAGTATAATAAATAACAGACTTAAGTTTGATTGAATATTCATATATTTTTTTTTATTTTAACATATATCACATGCGTGAATTCATATATTCAATATTTCGTGTTTATTAAATTTAAAACTATATTTAATATTCATTTGCAGCAAATTAAAGTTATCAAACACGAATGAACGTTATGTAATTCAATCGTGGGATTTGGATTTTGTGTGCGGTTTGTGAATTTTTAAGTAAAACTCGTTTGAACAATTTGTTGTTGAGGTGTTGAAGTGTTTCAAATTTATCAATGAAACGTAACACTATATGACACAGCTGTGAATATCGTATAATCATTGTAACAATTGTTGTACCATTTATAATTAAAGTATTATATTGTGTGTGTATGTGTACAATGTGAAATTGGAGGCGGGATGTAATACTAATGCAGGAATAAACGAATCGTTATATAATATGTTGTGTGATTAATCAATGTTAAGTATTAAACATTAGCTTATGTTTGGATCTTCTACTGCAGAAGCAGTAAGAAGACCATAAGCTCGCCATCCTTCTCATTTATTGCTAAACTATTCTGCTCTGCATTTGATGTCCTCTTAGAATTCCGTAATATTGAGCCAGTCGTTTCAAATTTATGAGTCAACCTTTGGATCGTTGTATTGGATAGTTGCCGGCAAACATATCCCTCACTTCACGAAAACTGCCACCACTTCATAATTTGAACTTTTTCTTCAATAGAATACATTTTTAATGAAAAAACTTATGAATTATTCAATCAATTTGACAGAAGCCAACAAATCAACAGCGCACCGTTTTTGTTTAATTTCATGGCAACCATTACTTTCGTGAAAATGATCATTTTTATTTTATCATTTTTCAGGGTTTTTATAAACGCTAAAAAATAAATAATAGCATGACTGCATGCAGAAATTTTTACTCTACAAAACATTTATTTACATGTTTCTTCTAAAGATAATATTCCAGTATAAAGAAATTAACATTGAAAATCCCATGTTCCGTTTTGTTCCACTACACCCTGTATAGTCATCTTTTACCTTTTACGAGTGTCTTGAAAAACAAACAAGATGACCAACATTGTTCCTCCTTAAAGAGAAAACAATGCATGATACAATAACACAGCAACGCGTGTGTATACATTCTTGTGCAGATGACCAGAATTATAATATAGCATCCAGTCTTTTGTTAAATTACCAACTTCCTCTATTAGAGTTAATTAAATTTAACGCACGTTATGAATAATTAATGACCCAATAAAATGGTACAAAATAGACGACAGTATCCACGCCCATGTTGAAACAGTGTTAAAGTTGTATACCCGCGAGTCGCGCTTTAATAATAATAATAATGTTTACACAGATTATACATAGGGTAATACAAGTAATATTATTAGAATTAGTACATTCGTTAACAAAAAAAAAATTAATATTTAACTGATAAAAATTCAACACAGCACAGAAAATGTTGCGAATAATAATAAATTAATAGACAGAAAAACCTTATATAAAATATTATAAAAAGATCTCTTAAAATCAAGAACAAAAAATGGTGATGTGACCATCATGTTACTTTCTCCGACTTGATGGTATCATTTATATTTACTCTTTTATGGTTTATTCTCAATTTAAATCGTATTTTAAATGTAAATCGAACGTTTCGTAGACTCGGAAAAAACTGACGTTTAAAACGTCAAAATTATTAAAGACGGAAAAATATTCAAATTCAAAAACTCAGTTTACTCAAAAACTAAAGGGATTTCGAAAAAAACTTATTCTTTATAAGTTGTTCATTTTTGCATTATCTACAATTATTATTAACATAAATTTGCTGTAACTATTATCGTTTTATAATTATAAACCAAAAATTAAAAAATAAAATAATTTTTTTTCTCGAATAACAATGATTTTATGAAAAATATTTTTTAAGCAAAGATGTTCATTTCTTTGCTGTCTTCAATATTTATTTAAATGTTTTTTTGATATTTTTCATATTTACAAAAATATTGGAAAAAAACAAAAAACAGTTAAGGTAAACGCCCACTTCCGGTGTACGAAATTTTACCAAAAGCTCTTCTTTTCTTGGTATTATCAAATAAGACTTATGTTCAAAGTTTCGTGTTAATTTCTGCATCAGTTTTTTTTAGATAAAGCGACCACTTCATAATTATAACCTAAAAATGAAAAATAAATTAATAAATTTTTTTCTCGAAAAATATTTTCAAACTAAAGACATTCATTTCTTTGTTGTCTTCAATATTTATTTTAATGTTCTTGTGATATTTTTCATATTTAAAACAATATTGGAAAAAAAAACAAAAAACGGTGAAGGTAAACACACACTTCCGATGCACGAAATTTTACCAAAAGCTTTTCAGTTCATCGGATTGTTAAATAAGTTTTATATTCAAAGTTTCATATCAGTTGCTTGATTACTTTTTGAGATACAGCGCGCAAAGACACAAAAAAAAATTTGAAAATTGCATTCGGTTATTCGAAAAATTGTAAAAAATACATCCTTGCAGGAATTAACCACAAATATTCAAAATTAATCCAAAATATACGTATTATTTTATTTCTATAGAAATATACGACAGATCATAGCTGGAAACAAAGTGACAACACTCAAAACTTGAACTTATGGAAAATTGCATTCGGTTATTCGAAAAATCGTAAAAAAATACATTCTTTCAGGAATTAACCTCAAATATTCAAAATTAATCCAAAACAGACGTATTCTTTTATTTCTACAGAAATATATGTCATATCGTAGCAGGAAACAAAATGACAACACTCAAAACTTGAACTTGAGGAAAATTGCATTCGGTTATTCGAAAAATCGTAAAAAATTCATCCTGGCAGGAATTAACCTCAAATATTCAAAATTAATTCAAAATAGACGTATTCTTTTATTTCTATAGAAATATACGACATATCACAATAGGAAACAAAATGGCAACACTCAAAACTTGAACTTGAGGAAAATTGCATTCGGTTATTCGAAAAATCGTAAAAAAATTCACCCTTGCAGAAAAATATTATAAAAAGATCTCTTAAAAACAAGAACAAAAATGATTACTGAAAATAGACATTCATGCAAAACTGTGTATTTTTTTAAAAGAAAATCGACCTGTTTGAGAATTTTTTTCCAAAAATATTTTATTTCCGTTTTACTGAATATATTCCATACTTTAGGCGAGCACTGTATACATATAGTAAATTAAATACACTCTTTATCAAAGGCAAATATTTAAGAAAGACTAAAAATCTCTAAATTTCCCATTATAACACTTCGCAATGAAGACACCCATATATAGTAAAAACGAAAATTCGTAAATGGCGACTGCGCACGGATCCGAACGACAATTTTTATCGGGGCAGTCGCGAGTTGGCTCTCTCACATGACTGTCTGCCGTACGTGTACGAAAACAGTTCTGTCCGTTCGGTCCGTAATTAATTTTTTTGGGGCCTTTTCTGCACGCGAATCGATAGCCGGAAATAATGGAGAACGAAGCGGAGAGCATCATCGTCGTGGAACAGCAAACGGAAACGGAAAACAACACCGACGAAAACGAAGTGATCGACATGAACGAGAACGAAAAGGAAAAAAATTGCGAAGATACCTGCGAGAAAGTTCCCCAACAACAACAACAGAACGGACCGAAAAAGGTAACGTGCGGATATTTTAATTCGATGCTTATAAATTATTGTTTTTGTCGGGCTTCATGCACACGACCGGCGATGCTATCAAAAAATTAAAATGCTTGCGACAAGCCGCATACGGCTCAGTTAGGAGCGAGAGGGAGAAGAACTGGGATGGTTACTTCAAAATCACTCAATGGGGGATGGTACCGCCGGCGGCTTTAGAATTTTTTTTTTTGCAATTAATTTTAATAAATTTAAAACTGTACCACGTAGTAACACTCATACGTATTTTTTTTTTCATTCATTTCGAACTGAATTGAAATTATTACCAAGTAGTAACACTCACAAGCATTTATCTTCATTAAGTGCAATCCCCAAAATTCTTAACATTTTGAACGAATAATAATATTTGATGCTTTCTGCAACAAGTAAGGTTGTTTCTAATTTATTTTGAACGAAATTGAAATTATTATTATTCAATAACCCTGTCAGGACGGGCCACATCAATAAGCGTTTTAACGTAACTTACAATTTTTTCTATTTTTTTTTATCCGTTTCAAAAATTAGTTATTGATGAGTCGTTATTATTATTCAAAGGCAGAAACATCTATTTTTAGTTTCGGAGCAAAATCCAACACTAGAAATCGATGTTTGAAAAATGGACGACATTTTTTACGTCCGTCGGGTGTGATATTGCCAATATAGTATAACCTCCAAGATTCTCAACATTTTGAATATCGAAATATTTGATATCCAACACCTGCAATTATTTGGAGCCGAGGAGTGGCCGCTGCTGCTGCATTTTAATTCAATCGATTTCGCCTCTCGTGATTCGCGTGTGCAATTTCCTGGCTGCACACATGGAATTTCCATGAATCATATTCTGCCTTAGCCGTTATCGGTTTTAAGAAAAAAAAAAAAAAAACATTTGCATTCTTTCAAGGAATTTCGATATGCAAAACTGTTCAAATATTAGTATACAGTGCGCGCCTCTAAAGTATGCAATAAATTCAGTAGAAACGAAATGAAATATTTTGGGAAAAAAATCCTCGCATGAAAGTCGATTTAAATGAATTTTGGGATTAAGGCGCATCGACATCCAAGGTCATTCGCGCGTCGATTTAAACTCGTCATTTGTTTTTGACGTCATCCCTTTTGTTTTTAAATGGCAACCCCCTATTTTAATTTTTGATTTAATACAGAGATCTGTATTACCGCCTCTGCTACCTCAGTCGTACCATGAGTCACCAGGTATACAGATAGGTAGAGTTGGGTGCAGAGATCTGTATCACCACCTCTGCTGCCTCGACCGCACCATGAGTGGTCACGCCACTCAAAATCAAAAACAAAACATTGTAATCTCATAAAATTTCAATTGGAATTAAGGGTGATGGGTTTAATTTATTTGTAGGAAAACACCCCCTGCTCCCCCCAAACTTGTAATATAATTAATGGAAGCTGCCAAAGTTTATTCTGGCTGTTGTAAATAAATGTTTTTTTTTACTTTCTCCGTTACGAAATACGAATCTGTCTGTGTGCGCTGTATCTCAAAAACTAATAGAGCAATTGATATGAAACTTTGAACATCCGTCTTATTTGATAATCCGAAGAACTGAAAAGCTTTTGGTAAAATTTCGTACACCGGAAGTGGGCGTTTACCTTAACTGTTTTTTTGTTTTTTGCCAATATTTTCTTGAATATGAAAAATATCACAAAAACATTTAAACAAACATTGAAAACAACAAAGAAATGAACATCTTTTCCTTGAAAATATTTCTCATAAAATTATTGCTATTCGAGAAAAAAATTTATTTTTTTTTTTTTAATTTTTGGTTTATAATTATGAAACGATAATAGTTACAGCAAATTTATGTGAATAATAATTGTAGAGAATGCCAAAATGAACAACTTCTAAAGAATAAGTTTTTTTCGAAATCCCTTTAATTTTTGAGTAAACCGAGTTTTTTAATTTGAAGTATAATTTTTCCATAATTTTGACATTTTAAACGTCAGTTTCATCCTCTCGATGTACTTTTAAAATATGATTTCAATTGAAAATAAACCCATGAAAACGTAAATATAAAGTCGGAGAAAGTAACATGATGGCCACATCACCATTTTTTTCAATTGTATCTCTAACCGGCAGATAAATTAAATATGAAATTTCATTTATTGAAGCTGTCAAAGTTTATTCCGATTGTTGTAAACAAATGTTGTTTCTCCAAAGATCCTATGATATTTCCAGAGGGCTGTCAAAGTTTATTCCGATTGTTATAAACAAATGTTGTTTTTTCAAAGATCCTATGATATTTCTAGAGGCAGACAAATTAAATTAAACATTTCATATCTTAGGATGTTGTACGAAACATAATCTGGATGTATTATGCTCGGGTTCGTAAAACAACTGGAAATATGCAAGGTTGTTATTCATTCGTTTCTTATCTTGGCAATTCCACGGCACTATTTATAACCGGTGTAGTAATACACGTACAATATTTTTTTCGACTTGCACAAGGTTAATTAACATCACACGTATGTTGATTATATAAAATCTCGGAACTTGATATTACAATAAAATTATGGATAAACGCAAAAAAAATATTATCATCAGGTGCACGCATTAATTTTTTAAACTGTTGCTAAAGATGTAACTCGTTAAGAAGGTCACTTCCTCCGCCGTTTTCCATTAAATACACGAAAAACGAAAAACCTCAAAATACACTATAACTTGCTGCCAACCATAACTTGGTGCTGAATCGTCGTAGGTAAATTCTTTCCTCACTTAATCAACTCTCTATCTCTACTAGTTCCCGATATAACCATGCTAAACATCGAAAAAAACTCACCCTGTATATAAATCTATGGATAGTTAGTTTTCCAATTAAGTTTATTACCACGTAGGAATGGTCGCAATCGTTCTCTTTGTGTAATATGTTTGTAGAAATGGTGTACGAACTTTTTTTACGGAAATATCCGTTTTGGAGTCGCTAGATGCCATTTCAACAATTTCTGGAAAAAAAAAATTGTGTGTCTGTCTGTGTGCGCTTTATCTCAAAAACTAATAAAGCAATTGATATGAAACTTTGAACATACTTCTTAATTGATAATCTGAATAACTAAAAAGCTTTTGGTAAAATTTCGTATACCGGAAGTGGGTGTTTACCTTAACTGTTTTTTGTTTTTTGCCAATATTTTCCTAAATATGAAAAATATCACAAAAACATTTAAACAAACATTGAAGACAACAAAGAAATGAACATCTTTTGTTTATAAACATTTTTCATAAAATCATTTTTATTCGAGAAAAAAATTTATTATTTTTATTTTTTAAATTTTTGGTTTATAATTATATAACGATAATAGTTACAGCAAATTTATGTGAATAATAATTGTAGAGAATGCTAAAATAAACAACTTATAAGGAATAAGTTTTTTTCGAAAACCCTTTAGTTTTTGAGTAAATTTTTCTACCTTTCATAATTTTGACGTTTTAAACGTCAGTTTTATCCGAGTCTACGAAACATTTGATGTACATCTAAAATACGATTTAAATTGAAAATAAACTATGAAAGCGTAAATATAAATGATACCATCAAGTCGGAGAAAGTAATATGATGGCCACATCACCATTTTTTTAAATTACATAACTGCTGAACGCGTTGTTAGATTTTGATTATTTAAACGTGAAAATGTAGCAAATTTAACACATTTTAAAAAATTATTAGAAAATTTTCATCTTAAATCAATTGCCAAAATCGCAAATTTTTAAATCAAAACAAATAATCGTATTAAAAAAAAAATCATATAACTGTTGCACGCGTTGTTGGATTTTAAAAATTTAGCAAATTTAACGCTTTTTGCAAAATCATTGGAAAATTTCTACCTTAAATCAACGTATTTGCCAAAATCTCAATTTTTTTAATAAAAACAAAAAATCGTATTTTTTATAAATTACGTAACTGTCGAACGCGTCATTAGATTTTGATGATTTAAACTTGAACATGTAGCGAATTTATCACTGAAAAATCATTGAAAAATTTCCATGTTAAATCAACGCAAATTGCCAAAAACGCAATTTTTTAAGTCAAAACAAACAAAAAATTTTAATTAGGTAACTGCTAAACGCATTGTGAGATTTTGATTATTTAAACGTAAAAATGTAGCGAAATTAACGCATTTTAAAAAATCATTGGAAAATGTTCATCTTAAATCAATGTAAATTGTTAAAAATCAAAACTAAAACATCGTATTTTTTTGTTGAACGCGTTGTTGGATTTTAATTTTTTTTAATTTGAAATTAAAGCGAATTTACCACTTTTTGAAAAGTTATTGGAAAATTTCCCCCTTAAATCAATGCAAATTGCCAAAGTCGTAAATTTTTAAATCAAAACAAGAAATCGTATTTTTAAAAAATTAACTGTTGAACGCGTTGTTAGATTTTAATGATTTACTCGTGAAAATGTAGCGAATTTTACGTTTTGAAAAATCATTGTAAAATTTCCATCTTAAATCAACGCAAATTGCCAAAAATTCAAATTGTCAAAAAACGCAAATTTTCAAGTCAAAACATTTTTTTTTTAAATTGCGTAACTGCTGAACGCGTTCTTGATTTGATGATTTAAACGTGAACATGTAGCGAATTTAACACATTTTTAAAAATCATTGGAAAATTACCACCTTAAATCAACGCAAATTGTCAAAATCTCAGTTTTTTTTAAATCAAAACAAAAAGTAGTATTTTTTTTATAAATAAATAAAATAATAAAAGTAAATAAATAATTAAATAAAGGAACTTCGTAAGCGTTCAAATCGGTAATTGGGTGGACTATTTTCATGAAATTTTACAGAATTTTTCATCAACTTGTTCGTCAGAGTAAAAAAAGTTTTCGATTAAAAAATTTTTGGAGTTTTTTTTTAGGGTTTAAATGACCTTGGAAAAAAGGATCAAATATGTAATTCTATGGACTATTTTCATGATTTTTTTCAGAATTTTTCATCCACTCGTTCGTCAGTAAAAAAATAATGTTTATAAAACCAATTAAAAAACTTTTGGATTTCATTTTCATTATGGTCGGTCTATATGACCTTGAATTACTTTGGAAAAAACTGGCCAAATTGAGCAATTCGTATGAGACTTTGAACATACGACTTATTTGATAATCCGAAGAACCGAAAAGCTTTCGGTAAAAGTTCGTACACCGGAAATGGGCTTTTTGTTTTCTTCCAATATTTTTTTAAAAATGAAAAATATCACAAAAACATTTAAACAAATATTGAACACAACAAAAAAATGAACAAGTCTTGTTTGAAAATATTTTTCGTAAAATCATGCTATTCGAGAAATTTGTTTTTTTCATTTTTGGTTTATAATTATGAAACGGTAACAGTTACAGCAAATTTATGTTAATAATAATTGCAGAGAATGCTCAAATGAACAACTTATAAAGATTCGTTTCTTTCGAAATCTCTTTGGTTTTTGAGTAAACTGACCATTTTCATCTTTAATAATTTTGACGTTTTAAACTTCAGTTTCTTCGATTCTACAAAACGCTCGATGTACATTTAAAATATGATTTCAATTGAAAATAAACCATGAAAGCGTAAATATAAATGGCTATGTTACCATCAAGTCGGAGAAAGTAACATGATGGCCACATCACCATTTTTTTCATAAGTTACACTATTAGTTTAATCTCATTTTTAAGAACGTCTGTTCAGATTTTAGTTAAAAAACAATCCCCCACGAATAGTATTATAGTAATTTTAAAACACGCGCCAACTTTCTCAACTAATAAATGCATTTTTGCGGATGCACTTGCCACAGGCAATGGAATTAATTAATTAAGTAAGGTCCTATTAGGTTTCTCCAATTAATAACGCACACACACATTTTTTAATCCGTTTAAATGCTCTATAAATTCGCATTCGAAATTGTGCCTTTCGTTGTGGTCGGGCGGAAAATTACGTATTTAGAAATTGTTTTAATTTTATTTCATTAATTTTTCTGTAAGGTTCCGAATGGCGGCTTCCTAAGTTAACAACTGTCAGAAATAAACAAACGTTTTGATTATTAAAAAATCTCTCTTGCACTGTATCGTTTTACTGAACAGAAAAGAAATTCGGATTATTCCTATTTACGGTATTTTTATGGTAAGGTGTAAGCCAATGAATTTTACTACCGAGTTGGCCATGCATGAGAGAGAGAGAAAGAGAGAGAGAGAGAAACATAGCAATCATGTCTGAGATTTTTTTTTTTTTTTTTTAATTCAACTGAACTAATCCAGTCTTCTATGACGTGAATTGTCAAAACTGACAAGTGGAGACAATTGTGTTATTATTCATGAACATGTTGGGTTACAATTTTTGATTTTCTTCAACTAATCCTTTTTTCGTAAATATCAGTTCCAATAGTCTTAACAATGATAATTTAATTTATGACGATTTATTATATTAACGAATTCTTATTAGAGTCTACGTTACCAAACGAGGAATGCAATCGCAAGGTACTGAGTAATTACGGCGACGGAAAGTAAACACTGGTTGTTGAATTAACATCGTTTACAACTGCACATATCTTATTTATCGCTCATTTTACAACATCTCGTAATGTCGCAATTATGGTTAAATATCGTAAAAAAAATACAACGTCGGTTGTTATTTAACGCATCACAAGAACTTTCTTTTTTCGTATGAAATCATTAGATTATATTCAACAAAAACATTTACATAAAAGAATCAACTGGAGAAAGTCTTTCATATTTAATGGTGAATCAGTTATTGTGCAAATATTTACTACAATCCTAGAAGTATTAGTTCGATATTTGATTAGATCCGACATTAAATTTTAAGATCTACCATCACATAACCGTTACTGGCTGAATGGTTAATGCCAAAGCAAAAAGGAACATCTTTACAATTATTATGAGTCATGCAGAAATTTTAATGCTTGCTTTGAAACGTATCATATTTCACTGACGAATTTGATCTTTTCGGGGCGCTTGTTGGGATACAATTTTGCCACGCATGGTTGGACGGCGAGTTGGCCATCTGGGCTTTCGAGCAATTAAAACGTCCAGACGTTTAAAAATATCTTAAATACTCTGTTCATATTTTATTCTCGCCGGAATCAGGGTGTTTTTTTTGTTTGTATTTTTGACAGTAATGATTGAAGTTTAATAAAATTTTACCTTCTAACATCAGAACTTTAATATTTAAGCAAAATATCAAAACATTCTGAAGACGGTTTTTGAGTTATTTAACAGAAAAGTTGGAAATGTCAATTTTTTGTAATAAATTTTGAGAAAATTCGCTTAAAATCGAAGCAAATTATAATTAACTGTTACTCAAAATCACTTATCAACATCAGAGCTATAATATCCATTCAAAATATCAAAACATTCTGCAGATGGTTTTTGAGTTATTCAACAGAAAATTCGGAAATGTCAATTTTTTAAATTAATTTTAAGAAAATTCGCTTAAAATTCAAGCAAAGTATAATTAACTGTTACTCAAAATCACTTATCAACATCAGAGCTATAATATCCGTTCAAAATATCAAAACATTCTGCAAATGGTTTTTGAGTTATTCAACAGAAAAGTCGGAAATGTCCATTTTTTAAATTAATTTTAAGAAAATTCGCTTAAAATTCAAGCAAATTATAATTAACTGTTACTCAAAATCACTTATCAACATCAGAGCTATAATATCCATTCAAAATATCAAAACATTCTGCAGATGGTTTTTGAGTTATTCAACAGAAAATTCGGAAATGTCAATTTTTTAAATTAATTTTAAGAAAATTCGCTTAAAATTCAAGCAAAGTATAATTAACTGTTACTCAAAATCACTTATCAACATCAGAGCTATAATATCCGTTCAAAATATCAAAACATTCTGCAAATGGTTTTTGAGTTATTCAACAGAAAAGTCGGAAATGTCCATTTTTTAAATTAATTTTAAGAAAATTCGCTTAAAATTCAAGCAAATTATAATTAACTGTTACTCAAAATCACTTATCAACATCAGAGCTATAATATCCATTCAAAATATCAAAACATTCTGCAGATGGTTTTTGAGTTATTCAACAGAAAATTCGGAAATGTCAATTTTTTAAATTAATTTTAAGAAAATTCGCTTAAAATTCAAGCAAATTATAATTAACTGTTACTCAAAATCACTTATCAACATCAGAGCTATAATATCCGTTCAAAATATCAAAACATTCTGCAAATGGTTTTTGAGTTATTCAACAGAAAAGTCGGAAATGTCAATTTTTTAAATTAATTTTAAGAAAATTCGCTTAAAATTCAAGCAAAGTATAATTAACTGTTACTCAAAATCACTTATCAACATCAGAGCTATAATATCCGTTCAAAATATCAAAACATTCTGCAAATGGTTTTTGAGTTATTCAACAGAAAAGTCGGAAATGTCCATTTTTTAAATTAATTTTAAGAAAATTCGCTTAAAATTCAAGCAAATTATAATTAACTGTTACTCAAAATCACTTATCAACATCAGAGCTATAATATCCATTCAAAATATCAAAACATTCTGCAGATGGTTTTTGAGTTATTCAACAGAAAAGTCGGAAATGTCAATTTTTTAAATTAATTTTAAGAAAATTCGCTTAAAATTCAAGCAAATTATAATTAACTGTTACTCAAAATCACTTATCAACATCAGAGCTATAATATCCGTTCAAAATATCAAAACATTCTGCAAATGGTTTTTGAGTTATTCAACAGAAAAGTCGGAAATGTCCATTTTTTAAATTAATTTTAAGAAAATTCGCTTAAAATTCAAGCAAAGTATAATTAACTGTTACTCAAAATCACTTATCAACATCAGAGCTATAATATCCGTTCAAAATATCAAAACATTCTGCAAATGGTTTTTGAGTTATTCAACAGAAAAGTCGGAAATGTCCATTTTTTAAATTAATTTTAAGAAAATTCGCTTAAAATTCAAGCAAATTATAATTAACTGTTACTCAAAATCACTTATCAACATCAGAGCTATAATATCCATTCAAAATATCAAAACATTCTGCAGATGGTTTTTGAGTTATTCAACAGAAAATTCGGAAATGTCAATTTTTTAAATTAATTTTAAGAAAATTCGCTTAAAATTCAAGCAAATTATAATTAACTGTTACTCAAAATCACTTATCAACATCAGAGCTATAATATCCGTTCAAAATATCAAAACATTCTGCAGATGGTTTTTGAGTTATTCAACAGAAAAGTCGGAAATGTCAATTTTTTAAATTAATTTTAAGAAAATTCGCTTAAAATTCAAGCAAAGTATAATTAACTGTTACTCAAAATCACTTATCAACATCAGAGCTATAATATCCGTTCAAAATATCAAAACATTCTGCAAATGGTTTTTGAGTTATTCAACAGAAAAGTCGGAAATGTCCATTTTTTAAATTAATTTTAAGAAAATTCGCTTAAAATTCAAGCAAATTATAATTAACTGTTACTCAAAATCACTTATCAACATCAGAGCTATAATATCCATTCAAAATATCAAAACATTCTGCAGATGGTTTTTGAGTTATTCAACAGAAAATTCGGAAATGTCAATTTTTTAAATTAATTTTAAGAAAATTCGCTTAAAATTCAAGCAAATTATAATTAACTGTTACTCAAAATCACTTATCAACATCAGAGCTATAATATCCGTTCAAAATATCAAAACATTCTGCAGATGGTTTTTGAGTTATTCAACAGAAAAGTCGGAAATGTCAATTTTTTAAATTAATTTTAAGAAAATTCGCTTAAAATTCAAGCAAAGTATAATTAACTGTTACTCAAAATCACTTATCAACATCAGAGCTATAATATCCGTTCAAAATATCAAAACATTCTGCAAATGGTTTTTGAGTTATTCAACAGAAAAGTCGGAAATGTCCATTTTTTAAATTAATTTTAAGAAAATTCGCTTAAAATTCAAGCAAATTATAATTAACTGTTACTCAAAATCACTTATCAACATCAGAGCTATAATATCCATTCAAAATATCAAAACATTCTGCAGATGGTTTTTGAGTTATTCAACAGAAAAGTCGGAAATGTCAATTTTTTAAATTAATTTTAAGAAAATTCGCTTAAAATTCAAGCAAATTATAATTAACTGTTACTCAAAATCACTTATCAACATCAGAGCTATAATATCCGTTCAAAATATCAAAACATTCTGCAAATGGTTTTTGAGTTATTCAACAGAAAAGTCGGAAATGTCAATTTTTTAAATTAATTTTAAGAAAATTCGCTTAAAATTCAAGCAAAGTATAATTAACTGTTACTCAAAATCACTTATCAACATCAGAGCTATAATATCCGTTCAAAATATCAAAACATTCTGCAAATGGTTTTTGAGTTATTCAACAGAAAAGTCGGAAATGTCCATTTTTTAAATTAATTTTAAGAAAATTCGCTTAAAATTCAAGCAAATTATAATTAACTGTTACTCAAAATCACTTATCAACATCAGAGCTATAATATCCATTCAAAATATCAAAACATTCTGCAGATGGTTTTTGAATTATTCAACAGAAAAGTCGGAAATGTCCATTTTTTAAATTAATTTTAAGAAAATTCGCTTAAAATGCAAGCAAATTATAATTAACTGTTACTCAAAATCACTTATCAACATCAGAGCTATAATATCCATTCAAAATATCAAAACATTCTGCAGATGGTTTTTGAATTATTCAACAGAAAAGTCGGAAATGTCCATTTTTTAAATTAATTTTAAGAAAATTCGCTTAAAATGCAAGCAAATTATAATTAACTGTTACTCAAAATCACTTATCAACATCAGAGCTATAATATTCACTCAAAATATCAAAACATTCTGCGGATGGTTTTTGAGTTATTATCGACTGGAAACTTTCCAAAATTATTTAAAATTTCTCGGGTGATTGATTCTGTGCAAAAGTACACACATTCTAACGGTATATTTTGCCAAAATTGAATGTTATCAGAGCTTAAAATTCTAAAGAAAAATGTAATTATTATGGTGGCCCAAAATAAAATATAAAAACAATTGCCATCGACTTTTAAAAACTTTCCAAAATGTCTTAAAATTCGGCGAGAATCAAACGTGAACAGAGTACATATGACTCAAACGATCGATAATTAGGAAATTTGGTGACCAATTTTTCACACTTTTTTAAATCGTCGATTGTAATTTCCTAATCACAAATTACAATTACAGGACAACATAATTAATTAGTAAGAATTACTTTGGCTAAGATTTATTAAACGCACTCGCGTAGATAAATTAACGAGGTAAACATTTCGATACAGTACATATAACGGGTCAAACGAAACATCTGGTTAGTAGGAATATGTAGTGGGTTATTCCACGATATGTAGAATAGAATAACTTTGCTCATATTATCATGAAGATTTTACCATCGCTCCATTAAATGATTACAAATTTACTGATACGCTAATCTCTCGCCATATCCTGTAACCGAATTTAATTTCCTGTAATATTACGATTTATGGTGCGAAGTAATACAGTCGATGGATGCTAAACTGAATTCAATAATTAATAGAATGACAATATGAATTGCATTTGTTGTGTAAGTTTTGCAGGTTATCACTTTCTAATTGCGCGGTTTCTCGTTGCTCTACCGACTTACAATATGTAATTTTAATTTCTGCAATTGCGTAATTTTAATTTGCAATCATTCCGTACTCGCTTTCTGAATGATTTCTGTTTTATTGATAGAAATATGAATACTATACCTCATTTTATAACAAGGCGGACTAAATCAAATTATTGCCGCCAAAATACATTGTTGTGATTGGCTAAACGGGCGCCGTTTTTATAGGCCCAAATTGCTTACAACAGTAATGGCCGTCGTTATGATCAGCTGATCTCTAACCGATCCTTGTGTCCCACCGTTTCCACGCGTTTCACCTCAGTTTTTGTGTTTTTAGCCAGTTATTTCTACTGTTGATAGAGTAAGAATCGATTCTTCTCATCCCGCGATTTTCGTGGAAATAGTTATTTTATTTTTAACTACGGATAAATACCCAACACAAGTTTGGTGTCATCTTTGGTCCTCAAGAAACGGAAATGGTTGGATTTTAGAGCATTAACGCTCGAGGAAAATCAATCCAAAATTATCTTATATAAAGCTTTAATACAACAGGCTTTAAAACCTACTGCCGTCATTTTTTTACGGAAATATCCGTTTTGGGGTCCATAGATGCCATCTCAACAATTTATGGAAAAAAAAAATTATGTCTATGTCTGTCTGTGTGCGCTGTATCTCAAAAACTAATAGAGCAATTGATATGAAACTTTGAACATCCGTCTTATTTGATAATCCGAAGAACTGAAAAGCTTTTGGTAAAATTTCGTACACCGGAAGTGGGTGTTTACCTTAACTGTTTTTTGTTTGTTGCCAATATTTTCTTAAATATGAAAAATATCGCAAAAACATTTAAACAAACTTTGAAGACAACAAAGAAATGAACATCTTTCGCTTGAAAACATTTTTCATAAAATCATTTTTATTCGAGAAAAAAATTTATTTTATTTTTTTCATTTTTGGTCTATAACTATAAAACGATAATAGTTACAGCAAATTTATGTTAATAATAATTGTAGAGAATGCCAAAATGAACAACTCATAAAGAATAAGTTTTTTTCGAAATCCCTTTAATTTTTGAGTAAACTGAGTTTTTGAATTTGAAATATAATTTTTCCATCTTTCATAATTTTGACGTTTTAAACGTCAGTTTCATCCTCTCGATGTAAATTTAAAATATGATTTAAATTGAAAGCGTAAATATAAATGATACGATCAAGTCGGAGAAAGTAACATGATGGCCGCATCACCATTTTTTTAATTTACGACCATACACTCGTGCAGTTATTTAACCAAAAAAACATGTGTTTGGTTTTGTTATCGCACAAGATTTACGGCTGTATCGACTCGGTGGCGCGGTGATGTTAAAAATCATTTTAATTTTTCGGACGATAAAGTCTTAATCTTATCAAATTTTCGCGTGGTTAGTATTGTTTCGTTTCTTTTTGAAATAAAATATAATTATATTCGTACAATTCAATTTCATCAAATACACAAATTCTTGCAAGGTTACCAACGCGCCATGTTCAGGCACCGATTTACCTGACGAGGTGCTTCAAGAGGACGGACATATGTTAATCCGGTTTACAATGACCGTGCATTCCGTTTGATGGCATGGTGCAGTGTCTGGAGAATTTTTAGATAGTCTTTTTTAGACACGCGGAAGAGAATCCATAAATTTAATTTCTCTTGTGTGCCGTTTTTTTTTTATTCCGATGGTACGAATTCCCCTCTCACCGGCCTCCCCATCTGTCGAGTTGGCCTACTAAATTCCGAGGTAATTTCTTCATAGACAATGAACTTGATCAACGCAACATTAGAGTATCCGCGGTGGTGTGGCCATCAACAACACTGGGATAGGAAAGTGTGTGATTTTTTTTTTCTTTCTTCGGTTTGATTGTTCAATTCGGCGGGCATAATTATATTAAATTATATCGAGTTCGTGATGCCTCCTTCGACAATTAATGTAAGTTTATTTTTATTGTGGAAATTTTTAATTCCCGAGTCGTTGAACGCGCAAATTTAAACGATTTATATGTTGAAATGTATACAAAATATTTCGTTTTATTGTATTTATCTAAAATTTAATGTGTTTTGAGTAAAGTACAATTGTCACAACTTAAGCTCTTTGTACTCAAGAATTATTTTTTCCATGACAAAATATTATTCTTGAGTATAAAGAACTTAAGCTAACAATGCTTTAAACGTTTGCATTGCTAAAATCAAATAGTCTCTTGTCACTTTGTTAAATTTTAATGTCAATAAATTGTTTTTCAAAGCCACCTTCGATTTTTATGTAGTAAAATGGCTATTGAAACGGTTGATAAAAAGATTTTTCTGCAAATAACTTTTAATGCGTTAGGAATTGGGACAGGGTTGTTATTAGGAAAAATGTTTGTTTTTTAATTCCGCATGGAATGACATAGAAATATACAGGGGCTCCAATTTAAAATAAGAAAAATAAAGTGCTTTAAAGTTTGAAATGTTTGACACTAAATTTTGGACGCCCTGTATAATTCATATCGATCAAACTTGGTTAACGGGACCATCAGACCTTACTTAATAAGTACCTTGTACGATTTTATTACCAAGGCACTATTTTTATTTTTTATTCATTTTTTAATACAACAGTGCAAAACTGATTTTTGTTAGTTTTAATTTTTTTTGCCGATATCCCTGAATCGATTCCAATAAAATTATAGGAGTATGTGGGCAACCATAAAAGGTACCCAAATAAGCAATAAAATACATAGCATGTAATTTAAAAAAATACATCATGACGTCACGCTTTTTTGGGACACCCTGTATAATCGAAAATATTTTCCTGAAATGCATCATAGGATACAAATAAATTCTACAAAATATCGAAATCTTAACTTAATTAGTAACTGAGCTATAGAAGAGCTATTTTTTTTTCATTTTTGATTTATAATTATGAAACGATAATAGTTACTGCAAATTTATGTTAATAATAATAGTAGAGAATGCCAAAACGAACAACTTCTAAAGAATAACGTTTTTTCTAAATCCCTTTAGTTTTTGAGTAAACTAAGTTTTTTAATTTGAAGTATAATTTTTCCATCTTTTATAGTTTTGACGTTTTAAACGTCAGTTTCATCCGATTCTACAAAACGATCGATGTACATTTAAAATACGATTTTAATTGAAAATAAACCACGAAAGCGTAAATATAAATGATACCATCAAGTCGGAGAAAGTAACATGATGGCCACATCACCATTTTTTAATTTTAGCAAAGTTTAATAACATTTGGTTCTAATTTCAAACGACATATCTTGATCAATTTTTGAGGCGATTTGTATCTAATCTTTGTAGGCCGGTATTCAAAATGCAATCCCAAATACGGATTGTCAGATAAACGCCCAATTTAGACGTCGATCGCCCACCAGAGGGCGCAATGTCGCCCACGTTGAGAAAAACTATTGCACAGTTTATGTTTTCTGGTCAATAATTGAGCAATTCTTGATGTTCAAATTTTAAATATTTGTTTCAATTTCAATGGCGGTTGTAATAAAGCGGTAAACACGCAATTTCTCAATCGAGAGAAAGCATCGGAGCTAAATTGGCCGGTTAATTTACGATCTTGACACGTCTGAATTAAAAGCATTATAATGATCATCCGAAACCTCGACAATGAGTGTGAACAGAGCGAACGGCGACGTTCCGGTTTTGTTTTCAAACATCGAGAAAGTTAAATTCTCATGCATTGCCAAGTTTGGTTATCGCTTTATTTTATTTTTTATCGCCACAACCATAAAAGTACCGTTTCTAATCGTTAAACATGGATTTGGGACAAACCGAGCCGTATGCTAATAATATTTTACTAATCAATATTTAAAGAAAAAAATATGAATGCTAATTAATACTTGGATTAACGTTTAAGCTTTATATATATAAATACATTCAAAGGTTCATCAGCCTTATTCGTTCAGAAATATACACAGTGGGCCAAAAAAAACGGGACAAATTTTAAATATTCATATTTTCTGTCTGTGTGCGCTGTATCTCAAAAACTAATAGAGCGATTGATATGAAACTTTGAACATACATCTTATTTGATAATCCGAAGCAGTGAAAAGCTTTTGGTAAAATTTCGTATACCGGAAGTGGGTGTTTACCTGAACTGTTTTTTTGTTTTTGCCAATATTTTCTTAAATATGAAAAATACCACAAAAACATTTAAACAAACATTAAAGACAAGAAAGAAATGAACATCTTTTGCTTCAAAACATTTTTCATAAAATCATGGCTATTCGAGAAATAAATGTTTTTTTTAATTTTTGGTTTATAATTATGAAACGATGATAGTTGCAGCAAATTTATGTGAATAATAATTGTAGAGAATGCCAAAATGAACAACTTCTAAAGAATAAGTTTTCTTCGAAATCTCGTTAGTTTTTGAGTAAACTGAGTTTTTGAATTTGAAGTATAATTTTTCCATCTTTCATGATTTTGACGTTTTAAACGTCAGTTTCATCCGAGTTTACGCAACGCTCGATGTACATTTAAAATATGATTTCAATTTTAAATAAACCCATGAAAACGTAAATATAAAGTCGGAGAAAGTAACATGATGGCCTCATCACCATTTTTTTTATTATTTCCAGGTTGCCATGTGTACGAGTATGGACACGGAAACTGTGAGAGCCGCGTATGATGATGTCAGAGCTGATAATTCGGAAACACAATGGTAATGTTAATATCTTGTTTGCATATATTAGTGGGTTATAATATGGATTTGTTTATTGTACGTAAGTTGAGATAAAAAATTATTACGCAAAATCTAATCGTTTGGCTGGAAACCTTGGTTGGCCGGCGATAAATACGGTGAGATCAGAAATTCGAAAATAGTTGGCAGCGGATTTTCCGAAAATCCCTATAAAATTATATTGGCCGTCTGGAATTCTCCAATGCAGTGCAGTGTACATTTTGTTAATTTTGACATTTTGAGGTTTCTGCAACATGTAAGGTTGTTTCTAATTTATTTTAAGGTTAATTGTTTTAAAAATAGTTTTGTGTTTCGTGTTTTAACTGCAGATTTTGTCAATTTTAAACATTAGCAGTTATTTCTAGAACTGGTGATGATCAGTGCTAGAAATAACTGCTAATGTTTAAAATAAGCAAAAATCAGCAGATACGAAAATAAAATGTCAAAATTAAAATTATATTGGATTCATAATCTAGCTGTTTTATTTAAATTTCAGGATTTTACATCCCATTCATAGTGACGCCACGGAACTTCTGTTAGTTAGGTTATGTTTTAAGTGCTACCAACCATTTTTGACTTTTTGATCTTAAAGATAAAGATGATGAAAATCCAAATTTTCAAGTTCAGAATTTATATATTATATCAAAGCCACCAGAAGTTTACCCAGGAAACTAGTGTTAGAGTTATAGATTTGTTTAGACAGATTTTATGAAAAATTCATGTTGTTGTTGAAAAATTCGAAGCTGAATTTTCTTAGTGATGGGGTAGATGCTGCCAAATTGGTTGTCCTGCGGTATGTGGGGCTTGGTAATTGTCATTTTTAGACAGTTTAAAATTGTTATTTTTAATAGTTGAAAATTGTCTGTTTTGGCAGTTAAAAATTTTCTTTTTTTGCAGTAAAAAATGTTCACTTTTGACAGTTGAAAATTGTCATTTCTGGCAGTTAAAAATAGTTATTTTTGACAGTTGAAAATGGTCAATTTTTGCAGGTAAATTGTCAATTTTGAAAATGTTCTTTTTTTGCAGTAAAAAATGTTCACTTTTCACAGTTGAAAATTGTCATTTCTGGCAGTTAAAAATAGTTATTTTTGACAGTTGAAAATGATCAAGTTAAATTGTCAATTTTGAAAATGTTCTTTTTTGCAGTAAAAAATGTTCACTTTTCACAGTTGAAAATTGTTATTTCTGGCAGTTAAAAATAGTTATTTTTGACAATTGAAAATGGTCAATTTTTGCAGTTAAATTGTCAATTTTGAAAATGTTCTTTTTTTGCAGTAAAAAATGTTCACTTTTCACAGTTGAAAATTGTCATTTCTGGCAGTTAAAAATAGTTATTTTTGACAGTTGAAAATGGTCAATTTTTGCAGTTAAATTGTCAATTTTGAAAATGTTCTTTTTTTGCAGTAAAAAATGTTCACTTTTCACAGTTGAAAATTGTCATTTCTGGCAGTTAAAAATAGTTATTTTTGACAGTTGAAAATGGTCAATTTTTGCAGTTAAATTGTCAATTTTGAAAATGTTCTTTTTTTGCAGTAAAAAATGTTCACTTTTCACAGTTGAAAATTGTCAATTTTTGCACGTAAATTGTCAATTTTATCAATTAAAAATTGATAGTTGAAAATTGTCATTCTTGGTACTTAAAAATTGTCACTTTTCACAATTGAAAATTGTCATTTTTGGCAGTTGAATATTGTCATTTTTGGAACATGAAAATTGTCATTTTTCAGTTGAAAATGGTCAATTTTGGCAGTTGAAAATTGTCATTTTTAAAAATTGGAAATTGTCATTTTTGCAGTAGAAAATGGCCATTTTAGCAGTTAAAAATGGTCAATTTTGGCAGTTGAAAGTTGTCAATTTGGGCAGTTAAAAATTGTCATTTTTAGCACTAGAAAATGGCCATTTTCAGCAGTTGAAAATTGTCAATTTTGGCAGTTGAAAATTGTCATTTTTAGAAATTGAAAATTGTCATTTTTAACAGTAGAAAATGACCATTTTCAGCAGTTGAAAATGGTCAATTTTTGCATTTGAAAATTACCAAGTTTAGCAATTAAAAATTTTCACTTGTCACACTTGAAAATTGTGATTTTTTGCAGTTGAACATTATCATTTTTGTTGGCTGAATATGGTCATTTCTGACATTGAAAATTGTCTTTTTTGCAGTTGAAATTATTTCGGCAGTTGAAAACTGTCATTTTCGTCAGTTAATAATTATCATTTTAGATAGTTGGAAATTGTCATTCTTGTTACTTGTTTCTTTCTAATTTTAAGACTTGGTCACAAACACATACAGTAAATGGCAAATGCTCGTGTGAAGATGATAATTTCGATGAATCTCTCTCATTGAGCAAACGCGTACGCACTCGGAAGATGAAGCTGCTAATGAGACCTAATTAAGATCGTAAAACACCGACCGCCTTTCAATCTCTTAACCTTGTTCGTGCTCGGAATACAATCGTCTCTCTAGGTCAACGTGCAGATGACACTCGCCAGAAGGCGCGCGCGCTCAGCATCTGATACACCTCGTTTTGCATAATATCAATGCTGTCTGTCTGCAATATTACCATTCGCAACAGACACCGTTACGCCATTGTATTTGTGTTGTACAAAAAGAAGTAATGGTTATGAATTAAAATAAAGGGAATATCTTACAACGTGTGAGCCACAAGATTTTTATTCAGAGTTGGCTGTGAGATGAATTAGGAATGTCGTCGAATATTCAAAATTGGGACTATTTGAACTCATATCTACGAAAAAAAGGGCTAGTTGGAGAAAATCACATGTTCATGAACGACACAAATTGTCTTGATTTGTCAGTTTGATTTTAATTTGACAATTCATGCCATGAAAGACTAGATTAGTTCAGTTGAATAAAAAAAACAAAATTAATCTCATGCACGGCCATCTCAGCAGCAAAATTCAATGGCTCACACCTTAGGCCCACTTGCACCATTTTTTCGTTAAGTCCAACTTTGTAAAGTAGGACTTATATTTTAAGTCATGCTTAAATGGAAGCGTCATGCACCATTGGTATTAATACAATTGCTTTAGAAGCAAGCTCAAAGTGTTGCAACATCGTAAAATCTTGCGATTTTCACTTTTTAACGTTGGCGACATAGGTGTCCTTTTCTCAGCTGATTTTGACATAAAGTGCGTGCGAGTCTTTTTACGTGAACAGCGTTGCTGTACGAACAGGGAAATAGTGAAACTCGCCATAATTATTAAGAATTCAATGCTCAATTAAGTATTTTTGTAGGTAAATGCACGCGTAAAGAAATCTCGGTGCGTAAAAAGGAGAGGTTATGTCATTATTAGCCAGTATTTTGAGTCGGGCCGAGTAATTTTAACAAAGTTTACTTGCGGACACGAAAACACCGAAAGAACGACAATTCGTTCAAATCATGAGAATGATCAGCTCTGTTCCAAACTAGTGGATAAATGAAATTAATAATATCTAAATCGTCTTTCAAAATATAGTCCACTCTAAAGTTTAATTCTTCAAGTGCCATTTTAAATATATTAGGAGTTTTGTTATTGAAAATAATTTATTCTGCATAAATATCTGTCACAAGGGACCACTGATGGAAGGAATTGAAGGTTATGTATGCAGACTTAAATTTTAAGCGGTCCATGACGACGGCTTATTTAAAGTCTTGCGTAAGCTGTGCTTAAAGTATGGTGCAAGCAAAATACACACTTAAATGTTGCTTAAATTTTAAGAATGCTTTAAGCATAGCTTAATTACAATGGTTCAAGTGGGCCTTAGTAACTCAATGGTGTCTTAAGTATTCATGAAAAATAAGGTTGGTGCACTAATTAGATGGGCCCTATTTCAGTATCAGGTTTGCACAGATAGAAAGAATCGGATATAACAACAACAACAACAAAAAACTACAACTTCATTGCAAGAAAAATGGCGTTGGTCAAAACTGAAATTTTATGATCAAAAAACGACTTTCTGCAGTATTTAATTTATAGAAACACCATGATTGGTGTACTTCCGGTTGGATTGTAGCATAGGATAACCAATTATTATCATTTTTAGGGCGGTGTTCAAATTTGAAGGTCCGAGGATCGTGTGCTCGTCGAAGGGGGCGACGTTCGACGAATTCAAGGAGCAGTTTTTGGAGAACGAACGTGCGTTCGGTTACATCCGCCTGCAGACCGGCGACGAACTCTCGAAACGGCAGAAGTTCTTATTTGTGACCTGGGTAGGACCGGGAGTCAGTGTTATTCAAAGGGCAAAAATGTCGACGGATAAATCAATTATTAAAAATATTATTTCCGTAAGTAAAAAAAAATCCTAATCCCTAAACAATTACGATATTAACGTAACACCATTAGTTCTAATAATAAAGTGTTAAACTTCAATAAAACTCAAAAAATAAAAATTGAGGTGGCTGCGATGCAAGGTATCGTCGACGAAGCGGCAATACCGCCTAACCAGTGGTGTATTGGTAAAATAAGAAGTAAGGGAACGCATGGTGAGAGCAAAAAAGTGAGGGAACGCATAAAAAACTTAAATTACGAATTTCAAATGTTCTAATAGAAAAATAACAAAATCTTCATTTTAGTATTACAAAAAGTTTGCTCTGGAAAGAAATGATAACAAACACTTAAAGATGAATAATGCGTGGGACCTCCTCTAGCTCTTATGTCCTCTTGGAAACGTCTTGGCATGCTGGAAATCAAATCCCGAATGTAATGCTGAGGAATATTTAGCCATTCGAGAAATTCGCAAAAATTTGTTCACATTCCGAAACAGAGCCCTGATCATTTAGGAAGTCATGCCAAATGCCTAAAAATTGTTGTTTGCTTTTACTGCATTTTATATAAGTGTACCAGTTCAAATGTTGAGCAGTGTATATCCAGAAAATGCAAGGGGAGAGGTAAAATCAGCGAAAATTGGGGATTACCTGTCTCTAACCTTCGGAGCTGGGTACTGCTCGCAGGGAAGATTTTCAAGCTTTGTGCCCGTGGAGACTTTTGATCTGGACACCGAAAGGAACAACATATCCAAAATTTGGTCAATTTCACCGAAAGCCAATTTCCATTTGATTTGTGAGGGGTCCTTTGGTAAATGTGAGGTAGGAAGTATTGCCACTTCACCGACGGTATATCGGCCAAACTGGAAGATTTTCGAGAACCGAAAGCAAGAGCGTTAAAAAAAAAAAACAATTTTAGACAAAGCTTTGTTGAATATTGCACTGCAATCAGGTATTGAATCGTAACGTTTTCAATATTTTACAAGAAAGCAATTAAATTTTGTTTATGCTTGAGGCTTCTACTTCGTTATACATTTTAAATATTATAGTAAAACACTTTTAACTTTGTTTCGTATAACTTATATATTTATTTTTGTGACTTAAGTTTTAACAAACTTGTTTGAAAATGGTAATTGTATTACCGAAACTTAAGTCACAAAAATAAATATATAAGTTATACAAAACAAAGTTAAAAGTATTTTATTATAACAATTAAATTTTATTATAAAGTACTTTATTTTAATTTATTTTATATGTTTTAGAATTTTGCGGTGGAACTACAAATGGAGAGTCATTCCGAATTCGACCTGAAATTCTTCGTCGAGTCCTTAAACAAAGCCAGCGGTGCCAATTACGGAACGGGCGTTAGGGAAATTTGAATGTGTGTGTGTTACTAGTTTATCCATATTTTAATATTTTGTCCTCTTTATATATATATACATACTTAACCTGTAATCTTAACTACCGGCTGTTATTTTATTGTGCATTTATTATTTCTATTTATGTAAATTTAGACATAGAGTAAATATTTTAAATAGTACTTTGATGCTTTACGTCCTTCAGATTAAGCTTAATTCAATTGAATGATTTTATTATACAGAGTCCGCCAGAAAAATGTATACACTCTTTGTTAGACTGTATTGGGACAGTGATATTGTCAATTGATTTGAATATCGAGTATGTTGTAGTGCGATTTTTGGCCTAACAGATACTGGTATTTTCATCATTACTAGAGAGAGAAAAAAATGAGCACTGAATTTACTCCCTTAAAGTAGAGCCAAAATGGGATTTTTTTCCCGAAATAATCATCAAATTTGGTTTTTTCTGATTGAAACAATATTGAGTGATATTGCCTTGGTTACGATATGTCATAACACACTTATATTTCCCTAGGGAAATATGAAGTGCTCCCTCGGAAAATATAAACATCAAAAAAATGTCATTAGGAGCTTCTCGCAAGAATTGTTTTAATTGCTCTCGGGACAACACCTCCGATTTCTTAGGAAGGTATCCTTTATGGATTTTACGGGAACTAAACATTCACGGTCTTTTGTCGCTTGCGTTAACACATAGTCTGACATTTCACCAATTTATGAAACAACGCAACTACCAAAACAAGTCAACCATGATATTTACAAACAAGGCCCTTAGCAACGTTACCAATCCGATAAATTCAAAAATTTACAATCCAATATTTCCCCATTTACAGAACAATATTCTTCAATCAGAAAAAAACTATTGATTACAACACGGGAAATATGAATACATTTCCCTTGGTTGTTCCCCCCCGGGATGTAACTAGCCAACCTCGGGAAATATACTATTCATATTTCCCTAGTTGTAATAATAGCTATTAAAAGTCACTGTGTTTTGTGCGAAAAACCCATAACTTGGTGCCAAATCGTCGTAGAAACTTCGTTCTTTGAGTCTTGCATAGGGAATTTTAATGCCTTTATGGTGGATCGAGTGGACAAAATTTTTCCAACTCCGTACACATCGTAAAAGTTGGACATGGTTTCCTGAATAAAACTTTTTTTCACCGGGGCACTAGAGGGGGCGGAATGGGTTACGTTTAAGTTCGCATGCATGAGTTTAAAGAAGGCCCTTCAAAGTCTTTCGCCCTCAAAGATTCATCAAAATCAATCGAAAATACGCCGAGTTATGGCGGTTTGAAAAAGGGTCGAAACTTCACACGAATTTCAAGTATTTAATTTGTTTCCATCAGTGTATTATTTATTTATTTATTTATTTAATACACGGAAAACTCCTTAATTTACAAATCAATATATTATAAATATTTATTATCGACAATTCGAACTTATAATAATTATTTCCAGGTTGACTCCGAGCAAATGCTTGTGAAACAAAGTAGTGTTAATGTTGAATGAACCAATATTATTATTTAAGTAAATAGCATTTGCTAAACGCATAAACCTGGAAATTGGATTGTTTAGACAATAATTGGTGCGATGCGTTCTTGGGCGAAATAGTATATGCTGGCGGGTATGAGTGCCTTTCGTTTGGTTCCAGAAATTGAAAAGCGATAAAAGCTGAGGGCAAAGTGCCCATTTTTTTTATTTTGTGAACAGTACACAGGTCTTGTATGATTCGACGATTCAAAAGGCTGCTAATATTCCTATTCATCCTGTAAAATATCACTTTCGGAACTTGTTGTAACAAACAATGATTTTGCCTAAGGAAAAAGTTGTCTGTCTTGCAAAAACGCATCAAGTGAGCCTATTTAGAAGGTGCTCCCCATGGGTAAATAATTACCAAAAAAATGGAATGTAAATCCCTGTGGCCCGCGTTACAATTCAATATCCTGCATGAATAAGAGTAGTAGAAAATGACAAAATAAACAACTTTTTCGAGACCCCTTTAGTTAAAAAAAAAAAACGATATAATAGTATATTATTAAACGAGTGAGAAAGTTGGCCATTGCCACGAGGGTGAAATTAATACTATACTTTAAAACCATGACATCGGAGAAAGTAACGTGGGAATTTTTTCTATTAAAACTATTTCGCAGTTCTTTTTGGGAAAATATCTGCCGGATTGGTTATTTAGGTTAGCCCAGGGCCCCCAAACTTCACGGTCCGCCCCTGCATGCTTGTACATATATTTGTGCCCCGCATATAAGATGCCTAATACATACAGTTCGCGCAAGAAAAGGGTTAATTTTTCGATTTTTTTTAAAGAATTTACAACAATAATATTTATCAGGAAAAATTAACGAGTCGTACATTTTTAAAATTAATTAATCACATAAATTCATTCCAGATATAGCGGCGACATCGTAACAGTAATACCATCAGTGACGGTTCGCGGGTTTTTTTCTGGTACGGCCAGAGGTGGCAACACAGATAGGTAGGGTCACGCAGCCAGACGTCTCTGCAACTGACCCTACCCATCTGTATTACCACCTCTTGTTCCCCGGCCGTACCAGAAAAAACCCGCGAACCGTCACTGAATACCATTTATTTCCAATGTCCGAGAAGTAACCATTAATCATACAATAATATATTCAATTGGTACGGCACAAACATGGAAACACGTCAAAAACAATTTGCAACATTAACAGAATTTCACCACTAACCTTAAAACTTCCAAATGCAGCTTCCAACAGTGAATTCTGTGTCCATAGTATCAGCACGGTTCCACATTCACAAACATCACTTGCACTGTTAATCACTCGATATATTTACAATAATTAACACCCGTAATTACTCCAGCGTTACAATTTAACCCGAGAAATGAACAACAAGACTAACAGGCCGCCGCCGACTGAATGCCCGCGCGCTGTTCATTTTGGCGAGAGCGAAAAAAACAAAAACGTATCGCTGGCCCTCCGCCACTCGATCGTAACATCCTCATTTTGTAACGCGGTGGCCTCTCGCTATTTTCAATGAATTTCGAGTATTTTTTGGATATAATCGTGAGTGTATTAGGTGAACGTGTAGTGTAAATACAGAAGAAGAGTACTGTGTAAAAATTGCCGCTGGTTGTACATTGCAAAGTAAAGAAATCGTGAATAATAGTTGTGGCGCCGGATGTTCGTCGAACGGGAGCGACAACGGGCAAATATTTGGAAACGAAATGCGCCGGACATAAAGGTTAGTACTTTTGATACAATACAATGTGTTATAATAATTGGTTAGTAATCGTGTTTGTAATCATAAGAAGTGATGTGTACAAACACACGAACACATACACACACACACAGACAACAAGGGTAACAAATTAATCGCAAAATTAATTATACATATTATTCAAAGTAACAATAAACACAGTGAGAATCTATGCAAAAGCGTGAAGAAATGAAACGTTTTAGAACAACAATACATGTACAGGGTGTTCCAAGCTATTTCATGCAATTATAATGATTTGTGCAAAAATATACACAAACAAAATACACAGCCAACGTTTTCAACAATAAATATACAGTGTTCTAATTTGTAATGCACAATATACACAGTAATTATTACAAAATTTAAAGAATACGAAATACACATACAGGTGCAAATACATACGGCAACTGACTGAACCCATTTTTTTAAAATTTACAATATAATATTATTTACAATAATTTACAATAACGTGAATGGCTCGAACACTGGTGTTGTATAAATTTATAACTTATATTATTTGTGTGTTGTATTGTAGCAGCCCTTAATTATATAACGTTCGTTACGGATGTTGTCTCAATTAAAATTGAGCTTCAATGATTGCAATGGTGGTTTCTACAGGGTGTTACAAATTCGATGCATTAGTATTGCTATCTGGGTAACTGTAAGAGATAGAGAGTTGGTTAACAAGGGGCGCATTTTAACAATTTATAAAGAAATTTAAAATATTCCTGTTTATGTTGTTTAGTCGATTAAGGTAGTCGTAATTGTAAAGGTCAAAATAAAATATTCCGACTACTTACGGAGATATTCGAAAAAAAAACCGAAAAAAATCAATTCTGGTTTTTATTTTTTACGGCTTTATTACTGGCTATAAAAAAAAACAGAGGCACTTTCTTACGACTCAGCATTAAAAAAAAAAACGTTTCCTACAAAAAGTTTCTTAAAAAATGGTGATGTGGCCATCATGTTTCTCCAATTTGATGGTGTAGTTATTTATGTTTATACTTTCATGGTTTATTTTCAATTTAAATCATATTTTAAATGTACATCGAGCGGATAAAACTGACGATTAAAACGTCAAAATTATACTTTAAATTCAAAAACTCGGTTTACTCAAAAACTAAAGAGATTTCGAAAAAACTTATTCTTCATAAATTATTCATTTTGGCATTCTCTACAATAAATTTGCTGTAGCTATTAACGTTTCATAACTGTATACCAAAAATGAAAAAAAAAATAATATTTTTTTTTCTCGAATAACAATGATTTTATGAAAAATATTTTCAAACCAAAGATACCATCAAGTCGGAGAAAGTAACATGATGGCCACATCACCATTTTTTCAAACTTGTTAGTAATGCATTTATAATTAGAGTACTTTACACAAATGCACTTATAATTAAAATACTTTACACAAGTTTAAATATATAATTTCTTTCACCCCCGTTCAGTTTTTCTACGTCGATGGTATCATTACGTACTTTATGAATTCTTTATGTATTTTAGATGATTTATGTAAGCCTCGAAGTTATTTATTATTTGCAAACGCATTAAATGCAATTATTGTATGTTTTATTAAAATACAGCACGATTGTTACAGATAATGTATTTTATTATCTGATAAACGATTCGAGCTTTGTTTTCCAAATACACCAAACACAATATCAGTTCAGTATTTACGAACAATGTCAATACGAATATTTTATAAACAACAATGACACCGCGATAATAATCAGTGTTGACGGTCGAGTTGAACATGATGTACACAATGTTGAAATTTTCGACATTAATATTTTTTACGGATGCATCTTTAACGTGCATTCAAAACATTATAGATGAACAAAACGCGAAACACGTGTTGTTTATCCGCGATAACAATTCCAGCATTTTAAACCCTGAATTAAAGTTTAAAGCAACAACATGGACCAGTTACACCGCGGGTAATGAAATAAGCGATGTTATTAATATACGAAAGTACGATTTTTATTTGTTCCAAGCGCGAGGTGCGCGTCTTGTTGAAACCACGCTCGCGAGGATTTTCGAGAATGCGCAGTTTAAATTCGAGTGTTTCGTGCTGGTTCGATTAACCGGCGACGCTGATTTGGTGGAGATGTTCCGAATTTTTTGGCGCTTCTACATCTTCAGGGTTTTGATCATCGATCGATATCTGAAGGTGTATGCGTACTTTCCGCTAACGCGAGGGAATTGCGGGGAAATCCAAGGAATTTATGTATCCACCTGCGTTGAATTTGCGAATACAACGGTTGCTTTTGATAGGCCGGAAGATGTTGATTTCGTCGGGTGTTCCATCCGCGCGTATTTAAGGCAAATGCCGCCGTTTGTGCAGAAAGGTGACTTTAACACAAACACGGGATTTATAATAAAGATATTCCGGGAAATATTCCAACGATTGAATTTGAAAGCAGTCACCATCCCGCATAACGTTACCTCTGGTGTGATTGCTCTACCCGACGGCAAGATGGTTAATCTAATGACGAAACTGCCGAATGGGAGTTATTTGGGATTAGCTAAAGACACCATCGATCGAAAATGCGACATACTTTTCATCACGCTAGGTTTAAACCCGGCCGTCGATGATTTCGATTACACGTATCCACTCGACTTTACGAAAATCCGATTCTACGTTCCCGTAGCTAAACCTGTAGAACCCTGGAAGAACATCTTTAAAGTTTTCAACGCGAAAGTCTGGATCGGTTTACTAACCGTCTTGATCGTCTTCACCCCGATCTGGCACGCGTTTTCGCGCGGAGAATCCGACGCCACGTTGGCGTACTCGTTTCTCACTCTTGTTAAGACCACGGTCACCGCGCACGATCTCACCCCGAGATCGGATTCGTTTAAGATCCTCCACCTCACTTGGATCGTGTTCACCTTTTTGATGATCAGCTTCTACCAGAGCGTGCTGCTATCGTTCATCTTCCAGCCGAGCCACGAAACGCAGATAACCACCATCGAGCAGTTATCCCGCTCCGGGATCGCGATCAAATCGGTGAAGATGCTGACGCGAATGCTGTCCGAGTTTGAAGGGGAAGATATGGCGGAAATCTCGCGGAGGATTGAGAATGTGGAATCTTTAATGTCCGGTCCTTGGAAGGAGCTGTTGGAGGATGGCGCGATCGCGATTTTCTCGGCGGACAGTGTGGCTTCGGTGGCCGCTGGTGCGTACAAGGAACACAGGGCGTTCGCGATGGATTGGGGTTTCGTCGATCGGACGATTGTTTTGCTTGCGAGAGGATCGCCTTTCACGGGGCGGATTAACGTGGTGATCAAGAGGTTGCACGAGAGCGGTTTGATGGAGAGGTGGATGCCGCGGAGCGTGAGGAGGCGGGTTATTTCCGAGGATGCTCTTAAGGCGATCGGTTTGAAGAATTTTATTTCGGCGTTGGGGGTTTACGTGTGTGGAGTTGCGTTGGCGTTTCTGGTGTTTTGCGTTGAATTGGTTTGTGCGAATTGTCGTCGGGTTGTTTTGCCTAGTAATTTATAAAATGTGACCATTTTTACTTTCTCCGTTACGAAGTACGAGAAAGTATTGTGATCGTGATTTTTTTTTACGGAAATATTCGTTTTGGGATCCCTAGATGCCATTTCAACAATTTCTGGAAAAAATGGTGATGTGGCCATCATGTTACTTTCTCCGACTTGATGGAAATCATTTATTTACACTTTCATGGTTTATTTTCAATTGAAATCATATTTTAAATGTACATCGAGCGTTGTGTAAACTCCGATGAAACTGACGTTTAAAACGTCAAAATTATGAATTATACTTCAAATTCATAAACTCAGTTTACTCAAAAACTAAAGGGATTTCGAAAAAAACTTATTCTTTATAAGTCGCTCATTTTAGTATTCTCTACAATTATTATTAACATAAATTTGTTGTAACTATTATCGTTTTATAATTATAAACCAGAAATTAAAAAATAATATTACATTTTTTCCTCGAATAAAAATGATTTTATGAAAAATATTTTCAAGCAAAAGATGTTCATTTCTTTGTTGCCTTCAAAGTTTGTTTAAATGTTTTTGTGATATTTTTCATATTTAAGAAAATATTGGCAAAAAACAAAAAATAGTTAAGGTAAACACCCACTTCCGGTGTACGAAATTTTACCAAAAGCTTTCAAGTTGTTTGGATTATCAAATAAGGCTTATGTTCAAAGTTTGATGTTAAGTGATGTAGTAGTTTTTGCGCATTTTAATTTATATCGCTCGTCTGCGACATAACCTAAAATTGTGGCACGTAAGTTGAGTTTAATAGTCAGTTTACTCAGAAACCAAAGCGTTTTCGAAAAAACTTATTCTTTATAAGTTGTTCAATTTGGCATTCTTTACAATTATTCGCTATGTAAATTTGCTGTAACTATTATCGTTTCATAATTATAAACCAAAAATGAAAAAAAATTAATACATTTTTTTCTGAAATAGCAATGATTTTATGAAAAATATTTTCAAACAAAACATTTTTTTGTTGTCTTCAAAACTTATTTGAATGTTTTCGTAAAATTTTCCATATTTAAAAAGATATTGGAAAAAAACAAAAAACGGTTGAGGTAAACACCCACTTCCGGTGTACGAAATTTTACCAAAAGCTTTTTAGTTCTTCAGATTATCAAATAAGACGTATGTTCAAAGTTTCATGTTAATTGTTCTATTAGTTTTTGAGATACAGCGCACACAGACACAAAAAATGTTTTTTCCAGAAATTGTTGAAATTGCATCTAGGGACCCCGTAAAAAAAAAATTGAAAAAAAAATCACGATCACAATACTTTCTCGTACTTCGTAACGGAGAAAGTAAAAATACGCGAAAATATATTGGGCGAGGCAAGTAATTTCGGTTTTCACACATAGAGAGCGTTATTTGATTTTTTTTTATGAATTCTGCGAGTGGCGTTTTTGCCTTTTGACATCACTCATATTGAGGTTAGGTTATTTAGTTTACTTGTAGCTGTGCTGAGGATCAATTTTAACATGAAGTGCAAAACATTTTACTCTTTTATTTCCGCAAAAGAGAGAAAGCTACAGAGGCTCACAAAGAGATATGTGAAGTTAATGATGTTTATTATGAAAGTCGTCAAATCTATTCTGATTTCTCATCAAAACAATTGGCATATCAAAGCCAGAAACAAAACCGTTAAACTGGAGAAAACAAAAATTGCATTCAACAATTAGAAAATTCGCACAGAATTGATAAATTGAGGAATTAACTTGAAAGTTCCTAAACCCATTCAGAAATATTGTATTTCTGATTTCTCATTAAAACAATTGACATATTGACATATTGAGGCCAGAAATAAAACCACAACGCCTCAAACTTAAAATGGAGGAAACGAAAATTGCATTCAACGATTAGAAAATTCGCACAGAATTGATAAATTGAGGAATTAACTTGAAAGTTCCTAAACCCATTCAGAAATATTGTATTTCTGATTTCTCATTAAAACAATTGACATATTGAGGCCAGAAACAAAACCACAACGCCTCAAACTTAAAATGGAGGAAACGAAAATTGCATTCAACGATTAGAAAATTCGCACAGAACTAATAAATTGAGGAATTAACTTGAAAGTTCCTAAACCCATTCAGAAATATTGTATTTCTGATTTCTCATTAAAACAATTGACATATTGAGGCCAGAAACAAAACCACAACGCCTCAAACTTAAAATGGAGAAAACGAAAATTGCATTCAACGATTAGAAAATTTAAAGGTTAGAATGTCCTATTGACATCACTTACAATATTTCTGCATAATGAAATTATGGAAATTACATTGTAGTCAGAACGAAAATTGGAATTTGAATCAAAACACTATAATTTAATAAATATTTTATTCATATATAAGTACAAAAACAAAAGTAGTAAATAATATTCATAGTTTAAGATTAAAAATGATTTTAACATCGACGACCAAAACGTCGTTATCGATTAAAATTAAAACCCTCACAACCTGTTTACCCTTACTCTGTTTCTTGCCGCAGCTAACCTTCAAAACCTTGGTTTCCCCCGCGTGTATCACCCCGTTCCTGCTGCCAACATCAATCACACCTTCCGGCTCCAACTTGATTTCAAACCCTGCGCTCACTTTACTCTCAGACGAAAACAGTATCGAATCCGCCAGTTTAAACGGCGGCGTTAAAATTATGGTCGATGGTTCCGCAACAAAACAATCGATGATCGTCTTATTGTTATTCCCGACGACAGTGAAATTGCTCTGGCTGTTCGACAGCGTTTGAAACAGCGAGCTTTCCATGCCATCCAATCCCGGAACCAAAGTTTTCTCGGGGTCCTGTTCGACGGTCAACGAGATATCCCTGCAGCTCAAATGGTACTTTAATTCTTTAGCCGCTTCGAAGCTCTCTTTGAAGTATTTCAAATCGGAAGGCATGGACTCGCCCTCGAACGTTCCACCGATTAGCTGCATCATGTTTTCCACCTGTAATTTCTCTTCGCGCAACCTCTGGCTCAGCCGGCGCAGCCTGCCGCGGATCGCTTCAGCGCCGGAGATCGCTTTAATCTGGGCGATCTCATAAACCTCCATCCCGCAATTAAAATTTGTGCTTATGTGCTTGTAGTCTTGTTTCGTGGGAGTGTAACAAACCGTTATTGTCGTTTGTTGGCCGGGTTTTAAAACGATGTGTGACGGGTAGATTTCGACGTTGGTGAAGGAGCAGACGGCTCTCGATACCACGGAAAGACAGGCGAAGCCTGGTAGTGTCCCGTTGTTTTTTATGGTGAAAGTTTGTTTGATGGTGGATTGATTATCGATGTGTCCGAGGCTGAGCCAGAACTTTCCGGTGGAATCCTTCGAAATGTTCTGGATATCTATGCCCGAGTGACCGCCGTAGCCGTACATTTTCAACACCTGGCGTTGGGTTTTTTGGGGTTCGCCCTTGATTACGGGATAGAAGATTAGTTTGCCCGTGTGGCCGCCGATGTTGGCCGGGGTGAAGGTGATTGCGAACTTGCGGGATTCCATCGGGTGCAGCAGTACGACGGCCGTCGGCAGAGGATCCGTTTCGATGTTTGATATCTTGTAGTTTGGATTAGAAGACGATATCTGAAAATTTGCTCTCTGAAAAAGTTGCCTTACGCAAACACCGTTCCATTTTTTATTTTTAACCAAGTTGGCTTTGTCAGGGTGACAGTTTTGTTGGCCAATGTAAGAAGTCTTGAAAAAATAGGGTTATATTTAAAAAAAAAATGAGGTTATATTTTATGACAGTAAATCAAATTGAATATCATTGTAGAGATAAATTTATTACCCGTACAAATTTTTAATTGAAGTTTTCGTACTGTCATCAATGATTTTTGAAGATTTTTCTGTAATTAAAAAAACAGCACACTTGAATGATTGAAGCAATAATTTAATTAATTCAACGTTGTTAGAAATCTAAGGTTTAATAATTTTTTTTCTGATTGAAACAATATTGAGTGATATTGCCTTAGTTACGATATGTCATAACACACTTATATTTCTCTAGGGAAATATGAAGTGCTCGTATTTCCCTAGGAAAATATAGAACATCAAACAATTGTCATTAGGAGGTTCTCGCAAGAATTGTTTCAATTGCTCTCGGGACAACACCTCCGATTTCTTAGAAAGGTATCCTTTATGGATTTTACAGCTTTGGATTTTACGGGAACCAAACATTCACGGTCTTTCGCCGCTTGCGTTAACACATAGTTTGACATTTCACCAATTTATGAAACAACGCAAATACCAAAACAAGTCAACCATGATATTTACAAACAAGGCCCTTAGCAACGTTACCAATCCGATAAATTCAAACATTTACAATCCAATATTTTCCCATTTACAGAACAATATTCTTCAATCAGAAAAAACTATTGATTACAACAGAGTCAAACCATGAGAACTGTGACACGAAATTTTCATGAAAACCTAGAATTTCATATCATTGCACATATATGTAGCATTCAGTCATCCAAAAAAACAATTTATCTACACCTACACTAAAATTGACCCATTAAAATAAAAGTTATCGTATGTAAATAAATCGTGCGCAAATGAATACAAATCGTGTGCAAAAATCCAATGCAATTTAAATGGGACTTTCATTACTAAACGATTTGTGGTAGGCAACGGAATCAATAGCAACTGTCATGTCATACGTCAAATCGGTCATACAGGTAATATTTTCTTTAATTAATCTTATATAACTGTATTTTTGTAGGTATTATTTGTATAGTTTGTGTAATTGTGTTTATATAATACCTACGATGGAAATGGAGAGTGACGAAGAAATGTGTACACCTCCCGAAGTGGCCAAGGCGACCGATAAGGTAACATCAAACTTATTACCTGCCAAATCTAGGAAATTATATACGAACACTTATAACGTTTTCTTGGATTGGTGTAGTAAGAAGAATGTAACAAAATATACAGAAAATGTGTTCGTGGCATATTTTTCTGAAATATCCAAAAACTTCAAAGCATCAACCCTATGGTCACACTATTCGATGCTTAAAGCCACTTTTAATATAAATAAGAACATTGATATAAGCAAATTCAATAAACTGATTACATTTTTAAAACGTACATCAGAAAATTATACGCCCAAAAAATCTAAAATATTCATCACTTTTCAAGAAGTGGAGAAATTTATTAATGAAGCTCCTGATGATATATTTCTGATGATGAAGGTAACAAAAAAAAGGTTGTAGCAATATTTGGAATATCGGGTGCATGCCGTTGGCAAGAATTGTACGATATTTTACTGGATGATATTCAAGATGTAGGAACTGCTATAATTATAACCATTAAAGAATGCAAAAATAAAATTCCCAGGACTTTTACAGTTATTGATAGCAAGGATAATACTCCAAGTTTTATACAAATTTACCGAAAATATGCTTTGCTACGACCACCCGTAACAGACCATAAAAGATTTTTTGTCTTCTATAGAAATAATAAATTAATTCGGCAAAATATTCGGCACTGATAAACAAATGATTTCTCTGGATGCCTATTGTTAAATATTTCAGCTGCTTCACGATAAGTTTTATAATTATCACCAACGATTAACACAATTTCTACTTTTTCTTTCACACTTAATATCACCGGTATGTTAACAAATTTTATTTGACGTTCACTGTCAAACAATTCTTGCTATCAAGAAATCATTTGTTTATCAGTGCATCCTAGATTTCACGCAACTACAGTTACATTTGCATTGTTATTTTAGATAAAAAAACCAAATTTTTTTACATGTAATTGGATGTAATTACATATTTGAACGTAGTTTTTAGTTCTGATCAACTTTTCTTAATAACAATTTTCGATATTGTCAAAAATAAAGGTAATTTATTTTTGAGCCAAATTCATATTTTTTTAGAAACCGCGTAGACGACGAAAAAAAATTAATATCTGATGGTTGCATTTTAAGTTTAAGATCATGCAGAACTTTTTATAAAGAATAACTTTTTTTCGTAAAATTGATAATAAATTTTTTTCCATATGGTGCGAACTTAAGCAGACACACTGTATATATATTTTTCTGTCATCCATCAAATTTTTACTTAATTATCTTTAACAGAATTTAATTTATGCATTTTTTAAGAAAATGATGTTCAAATCTTTATTTACATGAAAAACAGTAAAAAAAAATTTTTCACAAAAATCCTTCAAAATGTTTTTTAGGATGACTAAATACTACATACTAACGTGGACTAACAATTGATATAATTCTGATATATGATATATTAACACAAACGGTGGTGGCAGATGACCTCGCAGTCGACGCCAAAAAAAAACGTGGACAAAAAAATGACACCCCTAATTTGTCATGTGTCTATTATTTCTTATTTTTTAGTGTTGTGAATTTGACTTAAGTAACCTTAATATTTGACAGTGACAGTAATAATTAGCATCTGAACGCGATAATAATGTTTATTAAACTAATATTTTGTAACATTTCCTCTATTATCTATAACACTATTTAGACGCCTAGGCATAGATGCTATTAAATTTGTAATGTAGGAAAAAGGTATTGCCTCCCAACATGTTCGTGTCGGAGTTCATCCGCATTTCTGGGTCTGAAATTTGCGTTGTACATACGTTGTGTAATAAACCCCCACACATTTTCCATCGGGTTTAAATCTGGACTTACTGCTGGCCAGGGTAATACATTAATATGGTTTTTCAAGAACCATTCTTAAACGATCACAGAAGTATACGCAGGACAGTTATCCTGTTGAAACACAAAGCTGTTATAGATAACGTCTTCCAGTATAATATTTCTGTACACCACACCATTTAAAGTCTGGTTTAGACGACAAAGTATACCAACCCCTGCCGAAGAAATCCATCCCCAAGTATTCACAGAGAACTTTCTTTGAAGTTTGTGGATTCTTCGAATCGTGCATTTCGTGGCCGGCATACTTTCGTTCTTCCATTATAGGATGATTGAAACGTTTTTTTTCATCTGAAAATATCACTTTACTCCAAAAGTCTTCTTGCCTCGAAAGATATTCCAGTTCAAAACCAATTCTGCTGTCCTTATTAGTTTGGGTCAATAGAGGTTTTCTGGCTGCGGCATGACAAGATAACCCACTTAACTTTATACGTCTGCGAGCTGTTCGGGAACTTCCAGGAAAATTTGTTATGAATGCGGCATTTATAGCATTTTCAAACAGATTTTCTATTAAATAGTTAATAACAGCATCATCTTCTTCATCTTCTTCATTATTTGAAATTTTTGGGCGGCCGGAACCTTTAATCCCCTTCAATCGCCTTTCATTCCTCCACATTTTTGAAATTTTTTGCACTGTACGTCTAGTTACATTAAATTCAGCTGCTACATCATTGATATATTTGCCACATTTGACCTGCATAACAATTTGTGCTTTCTGTGTGCTACATATTCAATTTATGTTCATATATCTATATGATTAACACATATCTGACAAGATTGACATTTGCCGGTTTGTCAAATGAAAAGTCATATTTACATTAATAAAATTAGGGGCGACATTTTTTTTGTCCACGGTAGTATATGTGTAATGATATGCAATTCTACATTTTCATGAAAATTTCGTGTCGCAGTTCTCATGGTTTGACTTAACACAGGAAATATGAATACATTTCCCTTGGTTGTCTATACATCCCTCGGGATGTAACTAGCCAACCTCGGGAAATATACTATTCATATTTCCCTTGTTGTAATAATAGCTATTTTCAATGTCAGATCATTTTTGTTGTTTGGTTTTCATGTGTAAAACTTTATAAAATGAAACCACAGCCTTCTCAGTTAAAAATAAAAATGTAACAGAATATAACTACTAACAATAAGCCATACTAATTCCTACCTGAAACCGTGTCCGGTGCCCGTACCGATTCCTCACCACAAACTCCTGCGTCGCCACCTTTCCCACCTTAACGCATCCCCAGGTGAGTTCGCCTTTGGTGCACTCGATCGGAAGTTTTCCGTTCGGCAACGAATCCATGCTGCTCGCGCTCCTTATGGACGTCACCGACTTGTCCATCGCGTTCCCCCGTGCGTTCTCCTTATCGGATTCATTGATGTTGTTCAGCGATCGCGTAACATCTTCACCGTTGGGCGACTTCAGCGAGAGCCGCGACGCGCAATTCACTGATCGCGAATTCGTCAGAACACTCTTCGAATCCGATCTGTTCAAACTGGCCAGCGGGTGTTGGGAAAACGAAGATATCGACTTCTTGTAATTTTCAATTATTCCGAGCAGCTTCGTCGGCGTGGCTTGCTCGCTGGCTATCACGTTCTGTATTTGCGATAGGGTCGCTAAACTGGCGTCGTCCGAGCAATTATTCGGGGTCGAATCCATCAGCGGCACCGGCTCTCTTCTCTCGGGGCTGGTTTTGTAGAATATGGAGCAGTACTCATCGGATTTCCCGCCGAAGAATTCGCCCAAGGACACTTTGCCCCCGTTGGAAGCCGAAGATTCCGAAAATTCCGTTTTAGAGACCGGCAGGTCATAAGTTTTCCGCCACGATAACTCATCAGCGTTTAATTTCTCCGTGGCGAGCTCCGCCGGTAAAAACATGTCGCTATCAAATTCCGGTGCAGCAGACGTGTTCAGGTATTTTCCGAAATCCGAATTATTCTGCGAGGCAACCGACGTACTCAGGTATTTCGCGAAAATGTCCTTTATGCTCATGTCGGTATTTTTTATCTTGTTAGAAATTTGACTCAAGTCGTCGGTCAGTGATTTATTGACGGTCGGCAGGGATAATCGATCGCGTTCATAACCATTTGCGGATTTTTCGTTTCGCAATAAATCCATTTCACAAACGGTGCTTTCTTGTGTGTTTTGTCGCAAGCCGCTCGCTCGCGATTTGTAACTGTCGTTGTTTGTATTATATTTCGATAAAACCTCTTCCGACTTTTTTCTGTTCATTTTTAGTAGTTCTTGCGCTTTTTTCATTAGATCGTCGGTGGTATTGAAACTCTGAGGAAAAAAATTGTATTTCAATATCTCACGATTTTGTTACGGTCAATAGACTTTATTAGTTCTATCCCTGTATGATTTTTGTTTTAATTTTTTGAGCACTTGAACAAAAACATCGCAGGAAAAAATACAGAAAAAAATTACATAAAAATTGATCCTCAATGGCTGAAGTATCGCTTATTCGAAATCAATTTGGTTTTTGAAAATTAAAAAAAATATATAAAACATGAAGACAAAATTCCTACAAAAATTATCAACAATGATCGAAGTATCGTTTGATAATATTTATTTTAGGCTTGAACGGGTTAAGACCCGGCGCTACCCGACCGAAAATGTAAACGCAAACTCCTTTCCCCTGTATCTAACCCGCGAAAGCCTTAGAAGAGCGCATCCGATTTTAAATGGAAAGACCACTGTTGTAAAAGAGTAATAAACATATATAAAGTATACCTGTCAATTAATAGAAGAGTGTTCGCTTTCGAAGTTACATTTTATTAGATATATCAATTAATACCCAAAAATAAACAAAACGTTACTAACATAATAAATTTAAAATAATAAATACCGTCTAGATTTTCTCAATGTTATTATTTTTTATAAATTATTTTTGTTATTATTATGAATTCATTAGAAATCTTCACGGTAAGCCTTAGACAATTGGAAATAATGGAGAACTAATGCAGAGATTTTTTTTTAATATAAAATAGTTTAGGAGATATCGAAAAAAAAAATAATAGGTGTAGCGCCTCCCCTTAAACCAAAAGTATTGTTTTTATGAGAAATTGGAAATGTATTATTTTTTAATGGATTCTGAACTCTAATATTTATTTTGGGGTTTTATAAGGCACAACTTTAGCCAATAAAAAAAAAACTTTCTTACATAACACCACACTTTATCTATACAAGGTGTCTAAAAAAGACACCACCAAAATGATATGGTGTATTCCTGAGACAAAAAAAGAGCAAATTAACTAAATTTATCTATATGAAAAATTACATACTTTCCAAGATACAGCAAGTCAAAGTTTAAGATTTTTAAAATATTTTAATCTATATCTCGAAAAGGGCAGATGAGAATGATTTGTTTATTTTTTTCTGACAACTACATTAGGTGTACTACATTGTTTGAAAATTTCAAGAAATTTCTTCAAGTACAAAGGTGCTCCAGAGGACATGCTGTTTACATTATTACAAAGAACTTTTTTGTTCTTCATATTTTTTACGATTTAATATTTTTTTCAATGCAACTCATCACTTTTAAAGAATTTATAACTCTTAAAGTTTTTTTGTTTACGCCCTATTTTTAACAAAAAAAAATAAAAAAGAACTTATTGTTCATTGTTTAATTGCGCTCGTCCTGCAAGAAAAGTCTTAAAAATAACTATAATCCAAAAACTGCTTTTATTTTAACATATCAAATTATTTAACAAATTACAAAAATTGTTCAAATTGACCCTCATAAAAAAAAAATCACAGTACACATTGTATGCGCCCGCGCGTCGCGTCGATGCGCTTCAACCACCGGCGATACTTCGGTCACCACCACTCAACGTGTTAACCAGTTTTACTTGAATTGAAAGTTTTAATTGTACTGACACACGTTTTCAACGAATTGACACCCGCCTACTTAGATTATTTCATTTTTTAACACGAAATTTTCCAAACAATAAGTTCTTTTTTATTTTTTTTTGTTAAAAATACGACGTAAACAAAAAAACTTTAAGAGTTATAAATTCCTTAAAAGTGACGAGTTGCATTGAAAAAAATATTGAATCGTAAAAAATGTGAAGAACAAAAAAGTTCTATGTAATAATGTAAACAGCATGTCCTCAGGAGCACCTTTGTACTTGAAGAAATTTCTTGAAATTTTTAAACAATGTAGTACACCTAATGTAGTTGTCAGAAAAAAATAATCAAATCATTCTCATTTGCCATTTTCGAGATATAGATTAAAACAATTTAAAAATCTAAAACTTTGACTTGCTGTATCTTGGAAAGTATGTAATTTTTCATATAGATAAATTTAGTTAATTTGCTTGTTTTTTGTCTCAGGAATACACCATATCATTTTGGTGGTGTCTTTTTTAGACACCTTGTACATATTGACTACAATTTCAATTGAGCGCATTCTAAACGTCATACTTTTGCAAGTGTAATATTAACAATGAAAATGTTCTTTCTTCAATTTACAAGTCTCAAACATTAACAGGTTCAGTTCAGCGCACCTGAACCAGTGGACACCGTGGCCCGCCATGGTCCAGAAATAAATTTTGCGAGGGGACACCAATATCCACCATGGTGCTGAACCCGTTAACAAGTTCAAAGCCGATCAGATAATGTATCGGGCATAGCGTACCTAAATGAGAGTGGCATCGAACGTGTTAACCCTGCAGTGGTCGCGCATCTAAACGAGACAGCAGTGATCGCACGGACTACATACGTAGTCCATTTTCAAATTGAATTATGTAACTTCTTTATTTTACTTATGGAATTATAATCAGCACAGTATGCTTAACTATATAAAATCAGCAAAACTTGGTTATAAACTCTTTTTTATAACTATTAAACAAAAACAAAAATACTTCTCTAAATTGGCACACAAAAAAAATCAGCATTCGTATTGATTGAGATTACAATTAAATGTAATTATGAAAATTAATTATTTATAACATTTTCTACAAAGACAAATAATCTTGGACTGCGTATGTAGTCCACGCGACCACTGCAGAGTTAAAAGGTTGATGGCCATGTGAATTGAATACAACTATTACCCTCGTCATGATTCAAGGGCTATGTGAGAGTAATCTATAAGTCCAACTTATATTCAATTCCGAAGCATTAAAAAGTGCCCCCCCCCCCTGGATTTCCCCAACAAACAATGAACGTATTAATCGACTAACAACTTACAGACGTGTCCTTTGTCGGAACCTCGAAATCCGGGTGTATGGACGAAATTTCGTTAAAGGATAGGATCCCCAAAGATTCCTCCGAGTTGTCCATGTTGAACGGGAGAGATTTCATTACTTTCTCCCTGCTCGGCCCCTTTCTCTTGCTCTCGGTCGAGCAGGCTCTTCTCGGTGGAGTTTTTAAAATTGTTACGTCCTCGTTTCCGCTCATGACTATTGCAGAGAGCTAATTGTAACACAGATTTTGAGAAAACTGCATTCGAGCTAAAAAAAAAACCGTTGAACCTTTTTGTGTGTACATACACCGACATGTGTTTCAAAAACTGGGGAATTCGAGGTTATGTTGGCGCCACTGAACAAGTAATTAATTTTGTATATACGGATACATTTCATGCGAGAGAATGGTATAAATTGTTGTTTATTTCTAATAGATGAATAGTCATTAATTTATTTATAAAATAAACTATTATTAATATTTCTGTACTATAGAAGCGAAATACCTACCTAAATTTGTAGTAGAACACTAGAGCACTAAACACCAAACAATTATTAGAATTAGCCAAAATCACTAATTTTCATTCGAACGCAAGCTTCTTTTCCGTTCAATTGAACTAATACTTGGCGCGTTAAAATTATATTTAAAAAATTCAATGCTGCAATTTTCACGAGTGGCGCCCTCTAGGCTTCATTCATACCGATCAAAACCATTGATGAGCATCTCAAGAGAATTCGTCGGTGACGCCACCTACGTTTCACCCGTAGTAACTAAATAAAAAATTTAAAAAATCCCGCTACAATTTTTTAGTGGCGCACTGTAGGTTTCGTTCGTACCAGTGACGGTCAACAACGCTGCCTCTTGTTTTGTCGCACAAGCGCGTTCGCACTTTATGTCCTATACTCTAGTTTTCTTAAGATTGCAAACACTAGAAGACTGATTTACACCATTAACATACTACCGTGGACAAAAAAAATGTCACCCCTAATTTGTCATCTGTCTATAATTTCTTATTTTTTAGTATTGTGAATTTGACTTATGTAACCTTAATATTTGACAGTGACAGTAATAATTACTTCCCGGAAAATTTGTTATGAATGCGGCATTTGTAGCATTTTCAAACAGATTTTCTATTAAATAGTTTATCACAGCATTATTTTCTTCGTTATTTGAAACTTTTTGGCGGCCCAAACCTTTAATCTGCTCTAATCGCCTTTAATTCCTCCACATTTTTGAATTTTTTTGCACTGTACGTCTACTTACATTCAATTCAGCTGCTACATCATTGATATATTTGCCACATTGGACCTGCATAGCAATTTGAGCTTTCTGTGTGTTACTTATGTGTGGCATATTCAATTTATGTTCATATATCAATATGATTAACACATATCTGACAAGATTGACATTTGCCGGTTTGTCAAATGAAAAGTCATATTTACATTAATAAAATTAGGGGTGTCATTTTTTTTGTCCACGGTAGTATGTGAATCTGGTGACAAATATTGGTGCGAAATTTAAATCTAGTGGATTACATGTATAATGTTCAGTATGAGGGAAAAGCATGGGATGAATTTATCAGTTATTGTACAAATACAAAATTAAAGAAACACCACACAGCAAAAAGGAGAAACACTAAACAAAACAAAACAGTAACACGTGAACGGCGTATCTATAATGGCGGACGCTCGCACAGCTGGCACGTGGTACACACTGCGCATGTTTACGCTTCATGAGCGTACCCGCCGCAATACTAGTTAAATTCATATTTTCTTAGAATTTAACATTTCAGTTAAGTGCAAGAGTTTAATGTTATTTAAATATAGTACTCTAATTTTATACTTCAATTTATTCGGTAATACTACATTAACAGTATAATATTTACCCCCGAATGCTACGCTTATGCCAGCTAGTAAAATGACAGAGACCAGTCGAAAAAATGAAGATGGAGAATTAAATGTTCCCGGTGTGAGTTTTCCCACAATTTCAACCAATCACTGAACAAGGTCATATTTGCCCTATCCTTCCCTGTTTGCAAGCTTACGAAAAATAGACTATAGAGCGATTGATGTAAATTTCTTGTTTATTCAAACGTGCTCTATAACGCGTACTGATTGTATTCATATTTATATATTCTAGAAGAAAAACAAACTGCACGCTACCTAATTCCATTCTAGAGCCTATTCTCCTGAATCACAAACAGTCACGACCGATTGTTGTAAATTTAATTCCATCTTTATTTAACGCGCAGTGATAGAAGCTTTGAATATATAAACACTTACATACTGGAAAAGAAAAACAAACCGCACGCCGCCTAATTCCATTCTAGAGCCTCCTCCCCTAAATCACAAACAGTTGGCAACGCCGACATCACGTTTTGACATTTCCCTCACACATATTTTCAATCTGTAAATAATGACCGCAAACGAATTTAATTTAATCATATAACAAGCGGACGGCTCAAAATTTACCCGACGACGATGGACCACCTATTCTCCATAAAAAGGAAACCCGCCAAGGGCATCGAAGCCTACTATTCGTAAGCGAGACGCAATTCCGGCGATCTAACCTCAAACTAACGTTTTCCACCGATTTCAGCTTCCACAACGTCCTGATGTGCTCGCTGTCGAGCACGAACGTTATAGCGTTCACCACGAAGACGGACATAGACGATAACACGATACGCACGTACGGATCTCATGTTTACGTGGCCGATCTGAACACACCGTGGTTGGCTCACAAGTAAGTTTTGTGCTGGCGCTGTCGACAGTTTGTTTATCTCGGCTGTTCGATTCTAGGATACTCTCGAACGCATCACTGATCACCGTTCTGCAGTGGGATTTTACGGGGGACTCTTTGCTCGTCGCGGACGAGGCGGGATGCATTCGGATTTACCAGACCAAGGATCATTTGCTGAACGATTGGACTTTGGCGCTGCAGACGGTCCTACAGGGGGAGCATATATTGGCGGCCGCATTTTTTCACTCTGGGAAAAAGGTGAGTGCTTTTTAAATTTTGTAGGAATGAATTTTGTGGCGGCTAAGATTCAGTTTTATAGTTTAAAGTTTTCAAATTCAATTTAGTTTAATTTTCAAGTTAGTCCTGTGGGTAGAAATAAACGATCTTAAACCAATATTATTTCACTTAGTACTTGGTACTAGTAATAACATGCAAATTTCTTTTGTATCATTCAATATCCGTGCCGAGTGGCACTAGCCAGGGAAGTAGTTGTTTCAATAAGTTATTCATTTATAGTCTTAGTAAAGACTTAATTTGCTTGCAGAGTTACGAACAAGTTGAATATTCATTTATTCAGGCTATATTTTCGTTTTTTTTAATTTAAGATTATTTGAGTTTATGTTAAAAAAAAAACCATTTGCCAAATTAAACAAAATGTAAAAGTCGGCCACTAATCTACGTGAAATATTTAAAATTGAGCCAAGATACACTTTATCATGACTACCTATACCGGCTCGATAGAAATAAAGTCTTAAAAACTTATGTCACACTGTCTCTACTCTGGAGATATCACAGATGGCTAATGGTGACCAAATAGACGCAGCATATTCGAGCATTGGACGCCAAGTAAAGTATACTACATTAACAGATTTGAGCACGCTATTATTAATTTTATATTGATATAATATTCCGTTTCTTCCGTGAATAAGTAATTTTACAGCATTTCCTCACGTTCTCATCTAGTTTATTGATAACACATCACTGATCCAGATATGATAGGTCTTTCTGTAGCGCCTCACAATCAATCACATTTCAAACTTTATATCATCAATGTAAATGAGAAATCTGCAAGGCTTAAAACCCACAGTGCGAGCCTTGCCGACTGAAAACTAGGGGATTTATATTCCGGACGCCCGCAATGAAGATTGCACCACATTAATACAAATGAACAGTTAACACGTTCACTGCCACCGACGCGCTAGTGCGTTCAACTTTATACCTGCGTATATGCAATCCCAATTGTAGTGGCAGCGAACGTGTTAAAGTAAGCTATACATATTCACAGATATGCCTAAATCCGGACAAAAAGGACAGCGCTTCCTACACGGAAAAATTCCAGCACGTAAAGTTCGCCTGCTCCGTTAAGCAATTCGGAGGCAGGCCTGCGACGGGCGCCCTCCTTTTGACGACGACCGGAATGCTGGCCTCGATAATAATACCTCACTTCACGGCGCAAACGCCCATGATTGTGGCCCACGAGAGTTTGGGTCCGACCAGACTCTACATCAAAACGGCCGATATATGCTATGGAAAAAGTATGTACTCGAAAGCAATTCCATCGGTGACGACTGGTGGCCAGATTCATGGTACAACATATCTTTACCAAACTAATAGAATTCAACTCTCCGAGTGAAGTAGTTAAAACCGAACCGTACTCGTCTGCTTCGTGGTCATACCATAAGTCATGCCAACAGCCGTCATTGAATTTTATCAACATTCCCCAGAATGAATATTAATGGTGTTATTCTGAACAACTGTTATTAACATTGCAATGTTATGTGAAATTGAACAGCGCTGTTAAAAACTGTATTCTGAACAGCCCGATGTACACAAATTGGCAACAGTGCAACGTCTACAGAGCGACCAACTTCATGTATATTATAATAGATGATTAATAATACGTTTTTGAGGATATTTTTAGAAATAAAATGGGTGTTTCATAAAGCTTGCACATAAATATTGGAATATCTATTTGAGTTTTTTGTTGACGAAAAACACAAACTACGAAATAACCTCAAAATATCACCATTAACAATCTCGTAACATCGACCGTTTTGACAAGTGTTGTTTAACATCGAAAATGTTAATTTACGTCGATGTTGGTTGACAGACAGTGTACGGAATAGTATATTCATAACATCTGTCGATGTTAGCCAATAACACCGCTGTTAACGCTAACATTTTTGTTCAGAATAACACCATAAGGGTTGTTGAAACGAGGCACTTGGTTGGTTTCACAATTTGAAATATTTTTAACTTGATTCTCATTGATCACTTGATGAAACATGATTTAATGTTTAAAAAACAATTAAATTTAAGAAAATAATAAACACAATTTGAAATTGTGAAACCAACAATTTTAACAATCTTAAATATTAAGAATGTTTCACCACATGATAAACGAGAACCAAATTTAACAATCTCTAGAATCAATTTAATAAAAACGAAATATTAAATTTATTCAATGCTTCTGCAACAACCGAGGTCATCTCAAATTTATTTATTCTCTAGAACGAATAATAACATCGTGTCATTGCGGGCGTTGTATATTTTCAGACGGGCATTTCCTTCTCGCCGTGAGCAGCGGCGACGTTTCGATGCCCATCCACTGCTACAAGGTGTCCGTCCGGAAGGTCGAGGACAAGTGCGTGATAACGAGCGAATCGCTGCCCAGCTTTTTCATATTCGAGGGTGGAAAAGATGGCACGAGTAAGTGATCGATGATTGCCTTCACCCGTAAAAAATTACAGTCCAATTTTTAGCGGAGGCCCTTTTAAAGGACAAGAAAAACACGGCCGTCAAGTACCTGAACTGGGTGATGCGCGAGGACGCCGACTCCCTCGTGGTCGCAATCGGAAACGACACGGGGAGTTGCCTGCAGGTTTGGGAGCTACGGGAGAAAGCGTTGTCCGTCCACGAAGTTCTGTCGGGAACCACGGATCCCAAACTTTTTAACACCGTGGTAACACCGTTTTCGTCCTTCGATATCCGTACACTAAAATCGCCGATCATTTTTCAGCTATGGCAGTACCAGTCGAGTTTCCAGTACAATTATAAAGTGATGTCGTTGGCGACTAGTAAACTGACGTTTTTAAACACGGTTTCGAGTAGTTACATCGTGGCGGCTTTCTCCGACAATTCCATACACTGTTTGTATCGAGATTCCTTGAAGCCGATCTGTAACACTAACTTGATTATGATACCGAATTACGACGAGCCCAGCAGTAAATGTGCGAAGACCGTTCCGAACATTTTGCACATCGACATGTCCTGGTTGGGGAACGTGCTGGTGGTGATCGATCTGGACAGTTACATCCACGTCTTTAAGTTGCCCCCGCAAATTGAAAGCTCGACGCCGCTGAGCGTTCCGTACGCGACCACCGTCTTGGAGTATTGTCTGATGACGGGACTGGATTGGTTGGATCTGTTGCTGGTGTTGAGGCCGGGGATGCTGGACGCCCTCTGCGATCGTTTCACGGAGAGCTTCAACCGGCAGAGCGTGGCCGTGCAGCAGTTTTTCTATGTGCAGTACCTGTGCATTAAGACCTCGCTGTACAGGTAAGGCGAGCCTGTTCGTGTCGAAATTAGATCTTAATTAAACTAGGTGCAGGTTGAGCGCGCAGGGGCAGAACAAGGCCAACGATTTGGCGCAGTTTCTCATGTTGCACAGCATAGCGACGGCTTTTAAGAGCCTTTTGCGGCCCAGTGAAATGAGCACTCACGATAAAAGCCCCGCAGATTCTTTATCAAGTAAGTGATTTTGTTAATCGTCAGCAAAACCGGGTTCGGTCTGGATACAGATTAACCAGTATTAAATATTCAAATAATTTCTTATTGTAATTGTTGTCCGAATTAAATTTTAGCGGTGATTTCCGAGGGGCAAAGCGACGTCGATAAAGTACTGATGCACTTGGAGGCCAAAGAGTTCACGGTCGAGCCGTCGACCCTGCAGAGTCTGCAGCAGCTCATACAGTGGGTGTCGGATTTGGCCCTGAATTTGCTGGTGAAGCTGCCCGACAGCCGGCCCTCGGCGGGCAAGTCGTACGAACTGCTGAGGGACGTGAAAGCCCTGAACACGCTCCGCGAGATGCTCGTGCTGATCCGGATATGGGGCCTGCTGCGGCCCGCCTGCCTTCCCGTCTTCACCAAGCCCGACGGCAACCTGGACGTGCTGCCGCTGGTGTTCAGGCTGCTGTCCCGGCTGGTGCAGAACGTTAACGAACCGGACGACGCCCTAATCGGTGAGTGATGTTTATTTTAACTTTTTTGCTTCTTTAGCACATATACTCTGGCCGCGCTATGAAGACGTCTAAAGTGATTTTGTTAGTTTACACTTTACTTGCTAGCTATTGGTGCACTAACGGCTTCTATTTATAAATCAGTGGTTCTTAAAAGAAAAAAACATCTCATTTTCTGTTATTAAATGTAAATGAGGGCGGTCCAAGTTAATCACCTCAGACGCCTTCATAGCGCGACCAGACTTTATGTATATTATATTTATTATGGTAAACACCTTTAATAAGAAATTGATGAAATTAATAATTAATAACTAAAACAAATGAAAGATACAAAAACATAAAATTGAAAAACATGTATGTAATTAAAGGGTCCCCCCGATTAAGATAAGCAAAATGACCCCAGATTCGGAATTCCTAATTAACCAAATAATGTTGTAGAATTATCCGCGGACATACTTTATATAGCCCCCACCCTTCCCCTCACACCTCCGGGGTCAAAAAGCGTTATTTTTTGTTCTAATTTTTTATCTGACAATGTGTTTAATGCAAAATTCAGAAAAAAATCATCAAGGTAGGTTATCAAGAGACCTATCAATAGAATTTTTTTCAAGGTCATACAAGGTCATTTGGTGTTAACAAAATTAAAAAAACAAATTTCTCATTGTTTGAGGTAGAAATCGTTAAGGTGCACGCCGTTTTTTTTTTTCACTATTTCATAAAAGTTGATTAATGTTACCTCCGACAGGAACTTTTAATACATTGTTTTATTAATTAAAATAAATCTTTCATTTAAAATTATATTTTTCAAAAATTATAATTAGCGTGCCTTGGGGAAAAATGACAAATGTCATATCGAACATGAATAATAAGGACCCAATAAATAAGTACAACTCAATGTAGAATAGAATAAATAAGTAGTGCAAGTATTCATTCACTTACGATTTAGATGTTCTGTGATTATTGTAGAACGTCGAACTCTGCAAGTCCACGGAATTGTCGATCCACTGTTTTCGACTTTTTAAAGGCTCAAATTTCCTTCTTACCTTCTACATTCAGGTTCTGGTATTCGCCGCTCTGGAAACCGTAGATGATAAATTCATGCCGCAGCTCTTCGAATTCTATTACATAGAAAATAAATTTGCAACTTATCTGTTAATTCGCTATTGTTCATGATTACGTCCGAAACACACACTGATAACAAATGGTAGACATTACTTACACAATAAATAACATTTGTCGATTCGAATTTTTTTCAAGGCACACTAAATTTATTACCAAAAAAATCATGTGAATGAGATTTATTATTATCTTTTTTTGGGATAAATATTAACTTAAAACCAACATAATGGGCATAATTGGATTCAGAAAAACAATGTCTAATATTATAAAATTAGAAAAGTATATGCAGCCATTTAAAAATTTAAAGTTGACCATCATTTGGCAATGAAGTTGATTTTGAAAAAATATATAATTACCGTTATTTTATAGTATTTAAACAGCCATTGACTTTCTTTTTTAGTTCATTTAAATCGGTCAATAAATAACAGAGTTGTAGTGTTGGGCGTTTTTTATCGAACACATGGTATGAAATTAAAAAATTCGTAACACATTTTATAATGTAAGTCAGATTCAAATTTCTTGAATATTTGTGGAGTAAACCATTAAATATTTTTAGAGTTCAGTTTAATATTCTTTTCGAATTTTTCTAAACTCTATTGCTATTTTATTTCATCTACATCCTGTATACAGAGAATCTTATTTATTTACAAATAATATCCGTGAAAATTGTATCGATCCGATTTGATTCTCCAACACCCTGTATATAATTTCAATAAACATTTTACAGCGGTAGGCCTTCCCGTACGTGTGGTTTATTTACCTTATCAAGAGGATGTTTGTATTTCCTTTGGAGATAAAGCATTAGCACCTAAAAATTTTAATTCATGTCAGTGTGCGTTTAGGCAGTAAATAAAAGAGTGTGTAGTTCACATCAAAATTTAAAATGACGGAATACCAGCCGCACAAAATCCGATCGCGCCCCTTCAGATTCATATCCCTTCCGATACTCGTCATGTTCCTGTTCATATTCTACTGGCTCATGTTGACGCCGTTGCTTTACGTTTTCATTTTGCACGAATTCGATTCCCACGTAATCTTGAGGTACGCGTACTGGATCATTTTACTCGCTATATTCGTGATATTACTGATTGTACTAATCACAATCTGGAGATGCAAACGTGAGGAGAGCAACGAAAACGTTGTCATCCGACAGAGCGAATACAACACGTTATTAAGGGAGACTCATTGCTCGTTTAATAAGGAAGTTAACGCTTGCGTATTGGAGAACTTCGTCGAACATAATGCGGAAGGTAAATGTGATTTAGAGCGGGCAGATTTTTGCGCAAGAGAAACCATGGATTCGGAATTATTAGATGCACCGGAAACGTCGATGCAAGAGGAAATCGATCGAGCGCTCGTGGAAACCAGGGAAAAAGTTGTTAAGAGACGTCCGAAAACTCTTCACATCGACACATCGTGTGTTAATCAAAAACAGAAGCGGTTCTCGTCGCCCTTATCTCCCCGAGAGATATTTTTCTTCGATCTGATACAGAGCGCCAACAAACAGCGGAACAGTGTGACGGATCATTTTTTGGAAAACGAGAGAAAATTGCACTCGGACGTCGATCACGGTACAAGAGCGGAGAATCGGACGAGCAATTCCGAATATTTCATTATGAACGTGGGAGATAAACTTACTAGCTGCACCGCCGAGGCGTTTATTTACGTCGAAGAGAAATCTCAACCTGCGGTGCTGCAGATTAGGAAGGAGAGTGGTGATGATGATGTGTTTCTGGCTAATTAAGTGTCGCAATAATAGTAGTTCATAGTTTATTTTAAGGTATGATTTTTTTTAATATTACTTTGGATTCCTTGAAAGAATTTAGAGTCGTTGCTACAAATTGTAACCCTACCTTTTTTGGCCGTATTTCCAATCTACCAGTCACCTTTGTTAACATAAGAATAACAGGAGTTTACAGGAGTTGCTTATTTCACAAAATAGTAATTTACGATGCAAGTAACATTATGAAGGCTTTTACATTACGAGAGAAAAGTTTGAAAGCACGAGCGACGTACTTGTAAATTCTCGAATAATGTAAAAGCAAATAATGTTACGTGTGTCATAACATGGTTTATTTGATCCCATTTCTATATTTGTTTAATTTAAAAGATTGTTTAATGAAAACTGTCAATAAGAGAAATCATGTTTGTTTGCCAATGGGATGGAGATATTGGCAAACAAACATGATTTGCGAATTTCTTAACAACACTATACCTTATTTAATAACCAGGCAGACTAAATGCGAAAGTCACGTTTACACTATAAAAAGTAACCAGAAAAGTAACCAGACATGTTTTGGCGGTAAAAATAAAATGATTTAAATTTCTTTTATCCATAACATTCATTCAACATTTATACCAACACATAAATTAATTCTTGATCATATACTCAATGATGTAGTATATAATATTAAAATAATAATTAAAATAAGTATGAGACCCTCTTAAGAATTTAGGGACATATTGAAAAAGTCTAGTTGTACATATATTTATTTACATATAAAGTGGTTTGAAGTAGTAGGTGTATTTTAAAAATACATATAATTCCGTAGAAGGAATAGATTGTCGTGAAATAAAATTTTATTAAATTAAATAAATTTGCTATTTAAAAACGTATAATAACTTACTTAAAATCAATCTCATTCATTCATTTATATAATGTTTAACGGGACGTCATTGGCAGGTCATTTCTATCCTTTAATTCAATCAAAATTTAATCCAATGTAGCGATTTCATTTTTAAAGAAAAATCTATGTACAATTTTCCACACGCAGAATTTGTGGATATCTTCGGTCGCTGGACGTCCTTCAAGACGTTTAGGACTTTTTACTGCCCCAATCTCCTTTCACCCCCTAATTGTGTGAAACTCCACAATCCTAAATATAATGTATGTTTATGATTTGATTCCACATTGCAATAACTTGCGCCACACTTACCTAATGAATCACAATTTTGTATACGACGGCAGTAGGTTTTAAAGCCTCTTGTATTTAAGATTTTGGATTGTTTTTCCTCGAGCGTGAATGCTCTAAAATCCAATTATTTCCGTTTCTTGGGGGCCGAAAATGACACCAAACTTGTGTTGGGTATTTATCCGTAGTTAAAAATAAAATAACTATTTCCACGAAAGTCACGGGATGAGAGGAATCGATTCTTACGCTATTAACAGTAGAAATAACTGGCTAAAAACACAAAAACTGAGGCGAAACGCGTGGAAACGGTGGGACACAAGGATTGGTTAGAGATCAGCTGATCATAACGACGGCCATTACTGTTTTAAGCAATTTCGGCGCCCGATTGGCCAATCACAACAACGTATTTTGGCGGCAATTTGATTTAGTCCGCTTGGTTATTAAATGAGGTATAGTTCATCCGTTGAGAGCTGACGGTGACTCATGCATTTTCGTACTAAGAATTGCTTTGCATTTTATATATTATATTTATATTAAATAAAAGAAGAAACGTGTGTCTGCGTGTTAAAGAATAGGGCAGCGTAAACGTAGGTCTAAGCTCACGCATGACTCTTGCATCGCATATAAACACACAAAACACGCGAGCGCTACGTCAAATAACATAACCGTAAAAAGTTTGCGCGAGAATTTTTAAATATCCCGCCAATGAAAATCAACGCGGCACCAAATTTTCTTACGGACATACGTTTACTTAAATCTTGATTCATGCGATTTTAAACGATGAGTCACAGACAGCTCTCAGCGGCCCGACTATATAGTGTTGTTAAAGGTACCCTAACGTTACTCGTTGCTAAGAAGTTATTGGCATGTTAACATCATAGGATAAAATAAATATTATTTATATGCTCTTACAAAAGCAAACAACCGCACGTTGGACAAAAATTATAATTTCTTGAAAAAATTATGATTCCCTTCTTGTACAACAGTTTTTTTTTTTATATTACCGTTCTCATTAAAGGGGAGTTTTTTTTTTTTAGATGAGTGCATCTCTCTACCTAGTCAAGTGCAAATCCAACAGTTCCAGCCGCAAACGAATCGAATCGTTTTGGCGTCCCATCAGTTATCTCAGCAAATTTTACCCCTTCAGGTGAGTTTTATGCGTGTGCGGCTATTAATTAATTAATTAAACCCAAATTCCACAGTTGGAATTCCAAGTGGAGCCCGAATGTTTGGCTTCATCGAGTGATCTCGTCGCCGGGCAGACCGTGGACTCGATACGACACTTGTATTTGGGACGGGAGCCGAGGACCGTGAAGCAGTGCGTGAGGTGCGGCGGTTCCGCCGGCACCGTACCCGTGACGAGGACGGCCGCGATTCGGGCCTGGGACCAGCGTTGGTTGAAATCGTGCCAGTAAGTGGAATTTTTAATTTCTTCTCTTTTCACCGAATCAGATCTTGCGAAGCAGTTCACAAAAAACTCTCCGTGGACTTATCTGACAGTTATTGGACTCGTACACTAGTAGCGCAACTACAACCCAGACTTCCCACCTATTTCTTTTTTAATAATACTTTAATTTTAATTTAATTTATTTATGTCATAACAATAGAGTTTTACACAGGTCAGATACATAGTATACAAATAAATTCATAAGGAGTTCATAAAAATAAGTTAAAATCGATTAGACAGAATCAAGCAGTCTTTGTAACGATGTAACAGTTATTTGAAAGTGTAGATAAATAATGATGGAATCAGTTAAATAACATAACTAAGACCGTAAATAAATATAATACAAATACTCAATCATCTTTCATCAAGTGATCAATGAGAATCAAACCAAAAATATTTTACAAAGGCCTGTATCTAAAATTAAAGTGCAGTTCAGGGAATTTTTCCCCGCAGAGATGTCAACAGTCAAATCTGTAGATACTGGGCTGCCACACAAACCCCCACCGGATGCCCGTCAATCAAACCAATCGTCCATAAAAGGTCAACATTTGGGCATCCCATCATGCAACCCTTTCAACACGCTCCAGAGTTTTTATAAATGAAAAAGTTTGTCAAAGGTCCAAAAAATCGTTAGATTATTTTCTTGTCAATTAATTCACACTTGTAAAACCCTCATTTGTGTTCCAAGGATTGATGGGTTGGAGACTGGAGGGTGAATCTCCTATTAAAAATTGTCTCTTCTCACTCCCAACAGTGTGCAAAACCTACCCTTAAATACACACTTTTTAGATTGTTTGCAAATCATGTGCTTTCATTAGAAAGACAAAGTTTGCAATTATTTTTTATGTTTATTTATTTAATTATTTTAATGAAACCTTGTTTTTTGGTTTTTCCGCTTGGATTGCGATGCCCTGTGCCCTTCATGTCAATTGTTGCTAAATCCGTATTCAGGTCATACCGACATTAGTCTTTGGCGATTTAAATTTTGTATTTCGTGTCGAAAGGATTGCTGTTTTATGTCCATGACTAAACTATAAAGATAGACAGTTTTGCAGTTTAAAATAATGTTGATTCGAGGGGTGGTGGATGGGCCCTATCCTGCAATCCAACCTGTAGCCCATGCACCCATATTTCCACCAATTAATAGGTTAATAAAAAAAAAAAGGTCTTCATTGTCTTTCTTACTTCTTTTACTTATTTATTAGTAAAAAAAGTTTAGAAATAACAAGAAAAGTGATTTTGTAGTTGAAATAAAAGTGGAATCAGGGGTGGCGGGTGGTTTTAGGGCTTGGGGTACATTTAAAAAGTATCAAGAAGATAGCTATAATCAGTTTATGCCGTTGCTTATTTCTCGGGCATAGAGAGAAAGATCGGAACTTGCATATCAAATTTTACAAGTTACACCGAGACCCCATGAAAATATAAAAAAACGGGTCGCTCTGTATGATATTTTTTTTTAGATGCGGAGGACTGTGGAGGATGCAGGTTTACACTTAAGTAATAAAAAATAAAACATTTGTACATATTTATATTTTGTATTTAAATATTTCTCATTTAATAATAAACTATGAAAATGATTTTTTATTTTATAAACATTTTCAATTACCAAATCCACAATTTTCTTAAACAATCTTTTTTAATTACACAAACTCGAAGAAAGATAGTTGATATCGTCGAAATTGATTAATGACTCATGGGATTGCGCATTGTGTATTCGACGGAAAAGAATTTAATTTTAATCTTGATTAATTTACTTTTATTGTTCCATATGTATGGCCATTGTTTTCTACTCATCTTGTATTGCATTTACTAGAACTAATAATAATATATATTTACTCTAAATTAGTCCTATAATTTTTCACTTTAGTTTAGTTTAGTTTATTTATCTTTGTTAGCATATAATACTAATTACAGGATAATATAACTAAATTTTGTTTCTCAGTTGGCCATCCGTGACAGAGTCATGTTTGAGATTAATTCATTTTTTTTAAATCTAATTCAATTGTCTATTGACGTAACAATACGCGACATACCTCATTTATCTCACGGCCTACTCTGAAACAAAATCTTGTGGCTCGCACGATAATACGTTCGCGCTGTATTAAACCGAATCTTACAGGTAAGTGATTTAAACGGAAGTGCGTGCAAAGGTCGATTTTTTTGATACTTTATATTATCGATGATTAACGATGTAAATTAACGTAATCCGAATAAAATGTCATCAATTAATTTCTGTACCTACACAAAATTGCTTTCATTAAAAAAATTATTCCACCGTGAAATTGTCATTATCGACAAATCCATAAATGGGCGTCGCATTGAAAAACGTCACCAGTGTTACAGGTCGTGTGTAACGCTCGATCATGCTTCTAATAGCCGTTTGTTTCGCTGCGTTGCTAACAGTTTTGTGTGCCGATTCTCTGGTGAGAATGATATAAGCTAATTTTAACAGTAATAATAATAATTAGATGATTATTTTCTATGAGATATACCGTGAGATCGGTAATAATAATAATTGGATAATTGTAACGTGCTATCAGAAAGTCGAAAATAGTTGGCAGCACATTTTCTAAAAATAGGGATAATAATTCAAGCAATGTTATGTTGGCAGTCTGGAATCCTCCAGTTTATTTTGACATCTTGTGGTTTTTTGGGGTTACCTTTTTAAAAGTATATTATGCGACAAGTGTTATAAACGGCACTTTAGTCACGAATTTAATAAAATGAGTGTCTAAAGAAGTTTATAACACAAATTGCATACTATACTTTTTGGTAAAATTTTGAAATTATTTTATTACCTTAAATGAACGTGGTAATAGTACAATATTTTTAAATTAGTCTACTTGGGTAAATATACATTAAGAGTTAGGTTAGAGACATTATGGAAATTGCAAGAGGAAATCATTCTTTGATGTTGTGTATTATTTATTTGATTCAATTATTTCATGTTTCATTTATTTTTTTTTTTTCGATATAAAGAAAACACCACGAAGTGAACGCCTCCAAGATTTGGTATTTATTTTTTATTTAGACAGATTGTTGATAAGCAGCAACTAACTTGATTTTGAGTTTCAATTGATTTTAGCGATTCAAAAATCTAGAGCTGGAACTTCAGTCCATGACTAAAACGCACAGTCACATTTTGTTGAGGTGTATTTAAAGAATCACTTTGCGTCATGGAAACATATGCGATAAATGGCATTTTAGAGATGGGAGTAGAAAAAAATAGTTTTGTGTTTTTATCTGCCGATTGTGTCTATTTAGTAACCTAAAAAACCACAAGATGTCAAAATGAACAGGAGAATTCCAGACTGCCAACATAATATCACTTGAATTTTATTTTGTAAGAAAGGAGAACAAAGATATTGTAAATAAATAAATAAATAAATATCCCTATTTTTAGAAAATGTGCTGCCAACTATTTTCGACTTTCTGACAGCACGTTACAATTATCCATTTATTATTATTACCGATCTTGCAGTACATCTCAGAGAAAATAGATTATTAATGTTAACCAATTCCTGCTAAATAAATTGGGCATAATTTTCAGGAATTAAACGATCAAGCCTGTGGAAAAGCCAAAATTACCAAAATGTCTTTACAAAAGTTCAAGGAGTTCGTATTTTGCATGTATAAAACGCACGGGCTCGTGGACGAAAATGGCAAGATTATCACTGAGAATTTGCAACGATTTTTGAATCTAAAGTACGACAGAAACAGCCGCACGAGCGTCAGCTTGATGAGCCAGTGCAAGGACATTAACACCGATCCACCGATCGAACTGGCCAGGGAGTTGTTTGAGTGTTTGAATAAAGTGAATGCGACCAGTATAGTTGAAGTGGACGACACCGGGGTTAAACCCATCCTCTCGTATAACGGTGATAATGAAAATGCGCTTGAGAGTGTTTTGGAAAAACCGTTTCTCTTTCCAGTAACAGCGAGCACTAATGTAATGTGATAATGGTTAATAATAATATTTGATGATTTCCCGAATTACGGAGTATTAACATAATTAAATAAATAATAAACGAAGATTCTCCGTATATAGCTGAAGTGTGAATGTGTACTCTGGCGGGAGAGAAACTGTGTTGCCTCTGTGGTGCAACTGGTAGCATCATCCCAGACCGGAGATCTGGAGGTTGAAGGTTCGATCCCTGTCGGAGGCATGTTCACACTTTTGATTCAGCTATATACGGAGAATCTTCGTTTATTATTTATTTAATTATGTTAATAATAATCTTTATTTAAAAAAATGTAAGTGTGGGTCATATCTCGAAAAATATTGGCTTCTGAATTTATTTTATTAACCTGCGTAAAATTATCTACAATTTTGTCCTTTACAGTTTTTTTTATCTGCCATAACGGAGATATGCTTATTTGAAAAAATTTACACTTTTTACATTTTTCAAAATATATGGTTACCCGTCACTTTTTTAAAACTTCAAAAGTGTTATTTTATTGGGCTCGTAAAACTGCACTTCTTTGCCCATTTTACCATTTGTCTATCTCTTATAGTTTCCGAGATCCCCATAGAAAACTTAAAAAAAAAACTCGCCCTGTATATTATGTAAGCATTTTTTGTTGACGTATGTAAACCATTTGGTGATAGCGTGAATAAAAAAACCCTGTATATAAATGAACATTAGAACAATGTCAACATTTAACTTTTTAAATAAATACTTGAAAAAATGGTCCTCACAAATGTGCATAACTTTTGAAAGTGGATTTTTTTTAGAGTAATACATTCAATGGAATTAACCCATTCATCTCTGCGATTAGGACACTTCGGAAATGTAAAGAAAACCTTATTTTTAATATTTGAATCGCGGGTATAAACGTTACTGCAATAAGGTGCCTTAAGAGTACTTAATTTACCCATTGCACACTCTTTTAGGTTTAAGAATATTAGCTTAAATTTGAATTATAAATACCTGGCCGAATAACAATTCAACTCGTGACGTTAATGAGGTTATGTATAAAAAGGCCGGCAATTTGATGGGAAATAGATGTTGTCATATCTCATTTGTGAAATTATTCAAAAGTCTATTTTGCTTTAAAATTTATCAAATAGACTTAAACAAACAATTAACACTAGTGGACTTTGAATATTACCAGATATTTGGATGTTCTTAAAAGCCTAAAATAAATTTAACCAACAAAAATATGACCATATTGCTTGCTTACAAAGATTTGTACATAGATTTGGCAGCGTTGCATTGCGTTAGTTGGGCCAGATGACTGTGAGATGGCGTGGATGTCGCGTTTCCAATTCCTGAAGCTAACGATAATATATTTGAGGAATGTTCACAAACTCTTTAATTATTCTAATTTGTCGTAATGCAGCAAATTATTTCAGAAATATTTTGTATTTATTTCGTTCTTTTGTTTATGCATATTTTCTGGCGGAATTAGGTTGGCTTTCTGGCGGAAATGTCATGTGATCAGGTGGCAACACTGTGTGCAGCGCGCGTCGTGTCGGTACATTTTCAGGATTTAATTTCAAAATACATTTCGGATTTACACCCTTGCGAGTGTTAGTGTTTGTGTGTGTTTCCGCTCTATTCCGCCCCCATCAATCCCAGGGAAGCAAAGAAGCATGATTGCAGAGGATCGCCTTAACCGCCAACACGCCTCGAAGTGATTTCCCTTTTTGGTAAGTTTGCATTTTCTTCTTGCATGCTGCCTTTTTCACCGAAAGCGACAACTTAACTAAGGCCCACTTGCACCGCAGAAGAGGTTAACCCATTACTGCCCGTGACATGCAAGCGTTAAAATAAATTTCAAATTCTCAGATATCTTCCAAAATTTGATATCGTAAAACAAAATAGAATCATTGTTATGCCATTAAAGCACAACGCTTTTTTTTGTTACAAATAACTGCACTAAAGTAATTCATATTGCCAGTAATTGTTACTAAAGCCTATAATGTTACTGACTCGAGTGCAATAGGAAGTAATGAGTTAATCACAATTAAATGTCCGTTATAAATTTGTCAGATATCCCAAATATGTCTTTACATTTGTTGACTTTGCTTCTCGTTTATTATTTTATGTCTCTTTGATCGATATGTTATTGTGTAAACAGTTTGCAAATAAAATTGTTACTAACCGCTGATTAAAGTCAATCGGCTGTGGTGAACGCGGCCATGAATATTTTTTTGGATTTTCCGATTCAAGATGTAATTTTACATATAAATCAATTGCGTATGTACATGTGTTTGTTTATCAAAAGTTACTCTTGAATCTTGAACTCCCAACATTACCGATGGATCAATAAAAAATTTCATCGAATCGAACACAATTTGTAGGTTTAGGTTTAGTGGATACGGTGGGTAGTTAACTCACCTCACCATCACCGCAGACAAGGTAAGCTATTTTCAAACAAAACCCAATTGATTGCGAATTGACCAACTCTATACGTTTATGTTACTGTTCGATTAAATAAAATGTTTAAAATATGTCTTATACAGAGTCCGCCAAAAATATGTATACACTCTTTGTCGGACTGTATGGGGATATCGATACTGTCAATTGATTTGAATTCAGAGTATGTTGTATTACAATCTTTCGCCGGTACATTCATCATCACGAGAATGAAGACAGAATGGCCGAAGCATGCTTAATGTTCGAGCAGCCAAAAGGCATTTTGACAGTGACGGTTCGCGGGGTTTTTTCTGGTACGGCCGAGGAACAAGAGGTGGTAATACAGATAGGAGCGGTCTCTGCAACTGACCCTACCCATCTGTGTTGCCACCTCTTGTTCCTCGGCCGTACCAGAAAAAAACCCCGCGAACCGTCACTGCATTTTAAAGTGGTTTTATCAGATTTGGTAATGCCGTTGAAGGCGGAAGCGGGAGTTTGGAACAGAAGCCCCATTATACTATTTAGGCAACTCAATTCACATAGTTTATGCAACCCAATTTCCACTATTCAGGCAACTTCATTCACACGGTTAAAGCAATCAAATTTACAAATATCTATCTATCAATCTATCTATCTATGTTTTTTTAGCAGACTCAGTATTATTAAATAAATCAATCGAATTCCATAGTAAAAAACATTTATTATAATTTTACAATATACAATATCACTTTTTGCATGTATAACTCTGGAAAAACAATTTATTAAAATTGAAATTTTTTTTATGCATTGTGCAATTTTAATAAATATTTTGTGAGGGGTAACATTTATAGAAAATTTGTTATAAACACATTACAACAAGCACACGTAGCGGCAACTTAAAACAATTCGGTTCAATTTCACTTCGACAAACAAAAGTAATAACATTCTCGTTATTTATTGTGCCGAGAAGAAAACACACATTTGATAAACGGCAATATATTTTAATCAACGCTTCGTATAAATTATACTGTGAGATCAAAAAGTGCAAAATAAATGGGTATAATAATTCAAAACCAGATTTCGAAAAAAACGTGTTGTTCACAATGGAATTTTCTACGTTTGTTCATATAAGTTTGATGTAACCATCATCATTCCACAATTAAAGACTAATGTTATGTTGGCTGACAGGAATTCTCCTGTTTATTTGAGGTTACTTGTTTTAAATTTAAAAATAGTTTTGTGTTTACATCTGCCGATTTTGTCTATTTTTACGACAAATAACCTCAAAATGTCACTGCACTGGAGAATTCCAGACAGCCAACATAATATTACTTAAATTAGAGAGACAATACATTTATTGAGACACTTTTACAAATGACCTCAACAGGGAATTGACTACTTGAATTATTATTCTTTAAATACACCTCAACAAAATGTGACTGTAGTCAGAGCTCCAGATTTTTAAATCGCTTAAATCAATGGAAACTCAAAATCAAGTTAGTTGTTGCTTATCAACAATCTGTCTAAATAAAAAATAAATAAACCAAACACAAAATACTTTCAACTTGAATCAGTAAAATCATTTAAGATAATAAAATAATTTCAAAATTTTACCAAAAACTATAGTATGCAATTTGTGTTATAAACTTCTCTAGACACTCATTTTATTAAACTCGTGATTAAGTGCCGTTTATAACACTTGTTGCATACTGTACTATTAAAAAGGTAACCTCAAAAAACCACAAGATGTCAAAATAAACTGGAGAATTCCAGTCAGCCAACATAACATTGCTTGAATTATTATTCCTATTTTTAGAAAATGTGCTGCCAACTGTTTTCGACTTTTCGATCTCACGGTATATAAAAACCACATTGATTTCAAGCGTTGTTATAAATAATACATTAAATACGCAAGAAATAGTTTTTTTCATCATCAAATAATTGTCTATATTGATTTCAACTGCGATTATAGAAGCGGATATTGTCGAATGTGCAATCATTTTTTTTGGAAGATGAGATTAGAATAAAAATATACGCACCAATCGGAAATAATTAAAATTATTCTAAGATTCGCGCTTTAAATTCTATTCGAAAGGAACTTAACAATCACATGTTTTTTTTCTGTTTTGTTTAAATATATCTGTAGTATTTTACATTCAAGGGTACATCACTACGACAGAACGAAACGTTTTAGGCCTTAATTAAAATTCACAAGATCCTATTTTTTTTGTTTGTATAAAATTTCTAGCTACGTCTTATATAATTTCAAATAATTTTTATAACTAGCTACTCAATGGATTTTGGAAGAACATAGGTGCGTTTATGAGTCCGCTGTAAAGATCATGTAAATCGGATTTCGTAAACTAAATATTCGACTTGAGGGATTGTGATTTATAATTTTATCTCTGTAAAGTTTTTATTCTGCGACGATCGAAATGTTAAAGTTAAAAATTTCAAAAATTCATAACTTGCTTGATAATCGGTGAATTTTCAAAAACCGAATTTATTTAGAAAGGGCAATATTCTGTAAAGTAGGTTTGATTGATTTATAATTTTATCTCTGCAAAAACTATTTTTTTTTTAGTTTTTATCCCGCGACGATCGAAATGTTAAAGTTAAAAGTTTCAAAAATTCATAACTTGCTTGATAATTGGTGGATTTTTAAAAACCTAATTTATTTAGAAAGAGCAACGATCTGCAAAGTCGGTTTGATTGATTTATAATTTTATCTCTGCAAAAACTATTTTTTTTTTAGTTTTTATTCTGCGGCGATCGAAATGTTAAAGTTACAAATTTCAAGAATTCATAACTTGCTTGATAATTGGTGAATTTTCAAAAACCGAGTTTATTCAGAAAGAGCAACGATCTGCAAAGTCGGTTTGATTGATTTATAATTTTATCTCTGCAAAAACTATTTTTTTTTTTAGTTTTTATTCTGCGGCGATCGAAATGTTGAAGTTAAAAATTTCAAAAATTCATAACTTGCTTGATGATCGGTGAATTTTCAAAAACCTAATTTATTTTGAAAGGGCAACGATCTGTAAAGTCGGTTTGATTGATTTATAATTTTATTTCTGCAAAAACTATTTTTTTTTTAGTTTTTATTCTGTGGCGATCGAAATGTTGAAGTTAAAAATTTCAAAAATTCATAACATGCTTGATAATTGGTGAATTTTCAAAAACCGAATTTATTTAGAAAGAGCAACGATCTGCAAAGTCGGTTTGATTGATTTATAATTTTATTTCTGCAAAAACTATTTTTTTTTTAGTTTTTATTCTGCGACGATCGAAATGTTAGAGTTAAAAATTTCAAAAATTCATAACTTGCTTGATAATTGGTGAATTTTCAAAAACCTAATTTATTTTGAAAGGGCAACATTCTGTAAAGCCGTTTTGATTGATTTATAATTTTATTTTTTATTTTTTCTATGTTGAAGGAGTGCCCTTTACGTTTTTTTTTTAATCTTGATTATGAAAGTACATTGATTACTGATAAGAATAAGAATTTTTATTTAGTTATGGTTGATTGCAAACTTTAAAACAAAACAATTTTTTTTTTAAGAGTTGAAAAAATATAAAGGATTCAAATTAACGGTTGTTTTTTTGTGTTATTAACTAAGAGCTTCCTGATAGTATAGTTAACTTTTTTTTCGATTCGATTTTCGTTTCTTGGAGATATGAATTTTTAAAATCTATTGCTGGATGTATTGCTAACTTCACATTCGTTAATAAACTGATGATGCACAGAGATTTATACCTTTAGTTTGTTTAAAAATGTTACAAATACCTTTAGTTTGTTTAAAAATGAGGAAAACACGACAATTAATGAGTAAAATAGACGGCGTTTTAGTTTTTTGGAAGACTATTGCAAAAAAAAAAACATGATCTTTACAACAGTGATAAGTGTATCCGTGCAGAAATTCCGAAATCACTATTCACTCGTAAAATTGGTACTTCAGGTGTAAACACGTATGAATTAAATATCCACCATCTCTGCAGGGATACATGTAATGTATGTATTTATATAAAATGTTCTAACTAAGATATAAAATCGGGTAGAAAAATATAAAATTTCGTGTGTGTGAGTGTGTGTGTGTGTGTGGAAATTGCACAAGAAAAATTGTCATTCATACATTTTCATTGACTAGCTATCGTTTTTCTTTTTTTGTACAAGCTACGATAATTTCTCTCTTTAACAATAAGAACAACATTTTTAAAGTTTTATGTAATTATAGTTTAAAAATTGGAAACACTCTGAATTTAATATAATTTAATTTTTAATGTACACACCTGGAGCGGAAAATGATTTTGTTTTTTTTTGTTTCGTCACCACGGGGCACTCTGTTTCTCACTAAATTGGCGTTTGCGTTGATAAAAAAATCTACCGATTCCTCTTAATATTAGTGTACTGAGAGTGAAATTTATAAGGTGATTCATTTAAGACTCGATTTTTTAAACTTTTTTTTTCACGTAAAACTTTTATCATCAATAAGAATCAACAAATTTAAACCACTTGTTCTTCGTGTAAAATTTTTATCATCAATAAATAAATAATAATCATTATAATAAACAATTTCGACGAAATAGCCATTTAAAGTGTTATACAAACAAAGTAAAAAGTAAACATTACATATTGTTTCCCCATCAGAACACCTACAGACCGGTTTAGATCTTTCAGGTCTCATCAGTGTAGTTAGTTGCTGATTAGGAAACGGAAATTACTATTGGAATTTAAGTATACCATACACCGGTAAAGGTAGAAAATCCAAAGTGGCGGAATCTATTGCCTGAATGCTGTACTAAACTCAATCGGATTGGGTTCAGTACAGCATTCAAGACGATAGATTGCGCCACTTTAGCGTTCCTACCTTGAAAGTAAAAAGTGTTTTTCTTGTATAGAGAAGTAGAAGCTTGGTATATAACAAACAAAAAAAAAAAATTAGTTCTGAAGGTAATTTATAAATAATACTCTTAATTGTTTCACCTTATAAATGTGTTCCCTTTCTCAACATGGAGTTTTTCTTTGTTTTTTTTTGTTTTCGAGAATATCAATAATCAGACTTTATTATGCTATCCCGATCCCACCGGACGCGCATTTTCGACCGAACTCCGGTCATCAGTTTCAACCTCCACTAGGAGGCCTTCTGCTTCTTCCTGGGCTCCCGGCGCCGCTCCGCGTCGAGGCTTATCAAGATCTTGAGGTCTCTGTAGTCCAGCTGCAAGTACCATTCAAAAAATGTCAACCGTCCTACATTCGTCGATAGTGACGCCGCCGACAATTTTATCCACTTCTGTAGTACATTCAACGATATCAACACTTGCCTCAAATTGACCTCGACTAAACCCAGGTATCTAATTTTTTGGTTAGAACTAGGACCACGTACCGTATGTATGTATGAAAAATGCACTACAAGTGTTAACATTAATTGGCATGCTACAATGGAGTGGCGGCGCGTTTTGGCCCATTTGGATCAGACAGTTGTCCTTTAGAGGTCCTAATTGGCTCAATTTCCTACCGTCATTGTCTGACAGACACCAGGACTCCAGTGACAGTTCGCGGGTTTTTTTTTTCTATGGCGGATGTAGCAGAGGTGGTAATACAGATCTCTACAACCGACCCCACTTTTCTGTGTAGATTTTGACTGTACCAAAAAAAAACCGCGAGCCGTCACTGCAGGACTCATTGATGTAACCTTTATCGGAACAAAAAAAAATTGTGATTTAGTTTTAATAAAGTGTTACATAGATCAACCATTAATTCAAATTTGGTCTGTCAGTTCAAACGCTAGGCCATTAGCCGCCACTGCCATGATCAGCAGTGACTCATGGTACGGCCAGCAGAAGTAGAGATTGTTCAGGACTACGCATCTCTATTGCACCAATAGAATTCATCTCCCTGAGTGAATAAGTCATCCGATCTCTATTGGCATCTCTTACCATGGTCACGCCACGAGCCGCCACCAACAGTGACGGCTCTCGGGATGAGGTAGCAGAGGTGGTAATACAGAAATCTGCAACTATTATTGCCACGAGTCACCCCGAGAGCCGTCACCGGCCACCGATAATCAGCATCTAGCGGATGTACACAAAATTACCGACGTCCCACTTACTGTGCGGCTGTGTACTCACCAGCATCTCGTCATCAGGTACTCTCGATATCAAATCGAAGACTTCATTGTTCGGAACGGCGTGCGGTCTAAGTATCCTCCTGAAGAATTTGTTTGTGCCCCATAACATCAGTAAATATCTAATTGGAATGAAATATAACACTAAAGACGCCCCCAATAAGAGGAACACCGCTATCCAGGATAAATATGGAACCGTGAAGTTGAACGTGCTGAAATTATAAAATGTAAATCAATCATACAATCACTAACTAAAATAGTGTATAAAGTGATCAAGTAGAATGTTTTTAACTTTTTCAGTTGAAGTTTGGATTGCAAAAAGCTTGATGAACCGGTTTTAAATTTAATTTGTTTGATTAAGGGCCGCTTTTACAATAGTCGGTTAAATTAAGGTTAACACCATCTCCGGATTAAATGCGAAAATATGCTTTTACAATGCCTAGTTAAAGCAGGGTTAGTGTTAAAAAGCAGATAATTATCTTATCCGGTGCTTGGAGCAACAGATAAATCTCGGGCAATGCGCACAGCAAGCACACGCACCATACCGGCATTATAGCGATCTGCAATCGGTATTACGTACAGGGGCCGTTAGAGGGCGACAAACTAGTTTCTAAGAAACGTGCATTCTGGCATATTTCTAGGTGGAATATTGAAAAGAAGCTCGAGGGGGTCGAGGGCCGCATCAATGATTACAAACACAACTTTCTAACCTTTCCGCAAGCAAAACGAAAAATGCCAATTCTATAAACTGCGCAACCGCATGTATCCGCAATGCTGCCAACGTTGGCGTTTCGGGAGAAAATGTATCTAAGCGTTTGTAAAAGGCAGCGTGCGTTAACTGAGAGATAAACGATGGGATTAGTTAAAGAGAGTTAATCATTGATGCGACCCTTGACCCCCTCGAGCTTCTTTTCAATATTCCACCTGGAAATATGCCAGAATGCATGTTTTTTATAAACTAGTCTGTCGCCCTCTAACGGCCCCTGTATGTAATACCGATTGCAGATCACTATAATGGCGGCATGGTGCGTGTGCTTGCTGTGCGCATTGCCTGCGAGTTAACCGAGATTTATCTGTTGCTCCAAGCACCGGATAAGATAACTGCGAATTATCTGCTTCTTAAACCTAACCCTGCTTTAACTACGCATTGTAAAAGCGTATTTTTGCATTTAATCCTTGATTTAACCAACTATTGTAAAAGCAGCCCTTAATTTGTTTGATTAAATATTTTTTACCAAATATTGAAACTTTGTTGCCAAACTGAATTATTTACCGGTTGGAAATTAGCCATAAATTATTTGATTGATTATAAATTTTTATTCATTTTCTGTAAATTAGCAGAGATTACTTGGAAATTTAGTAAATGCTAAAATGGTGGATGCGCCGGAATTTATGGGTAACTTCCAATCGGTGAATTATTTATGTTTGATTAGTGTTAAATACATTTACACTTGCGTTATTTCGATGGCTTTGATATTTTTTAACAAGCAAATTATTTGTTGTATGTTTCAATAATTATTTACACCTAGTTTATGGGGATAGTTTTATTGTTATACTACACTTACTTTTTAACGCTTTCACCGAATGTTGCCAATTTTCCAATCGCGTTTTGCACGCTCTGCGTCACCTCTTGGATAGCTTGCAATCGTTCCTTCAAGCTTTTCTTCTCTTCCTACAATTCAATGAAACCGTACAAAAAAAAAACTTTCTTATAATTAAACCAAACAATTTAACTGCATACATTCATTATAGAAGCTGTTTTGTTAAAGTTGTTTTTTTGTCTAACCAAAATTGTAAATGCAAAATTGACCATCGTATTACTTTCTCCGATTTAATGATTGTAGAATTTTTAGTGATATCAAATACATCTTTATTCAGACTAATTTTTAACAGAAATTTATTTAAATGTATAATAAATTTGGTTAATTAGTCTGTCTGGGCTATAAATGTATTGATTTTATCAGAAACTAGTAATATTTGGAAATAACTATATTCTTTATAAAATAATTATTATTTCTTGATAATAATTTATTATCAAGTTTTAAACGTCAAAATTATGTGTGTCTGTTAGTGCGCGCTGTATCTCAAAAACGAATAGACTAATTGATATGAAACTTTGAACGTAAGTTTTATTTGATAATCCGAAGAACTGAAAAGCTTTTGGTAAAATTTCGTACACCGGAAGTGGGCGTTTACCTTAACTGTTTTTTGTTTTTTGCCAATTTTTTCTTGAATAGGAAAAATATCACAAAAACATTTAAACTAACTTTAAAGACAACAAAGAAATGAACATCTTTTGCTTGAAAACATTTTTCATAAAATCATTTTTATTCGATTTTTTTTAAATTTTTGGTTTATAATTATGAAACGATAATAGCTACAGCAAATTTATGATAATAATAATTGTAGAGAATGCTAAAATGAACAACTTATAAAGAATAAGTTTTTTTCGAAATCCCGTTAGTTTTTGAGTAAATTGAGTTTTTGAATTTGAAGTATAATTTTTCCATCTTCCATAATTTTGATGTTTTAAACGTCAGTTTCATCCGCGTCTACAAAATGATTTTAATTGAAAATAAACCACGAGAGCGTAAATGTAAATGATACCATCAAGTCGGAGAAAATAACATGATGGTCGCATCACCATTTTTCAACTTGCGTTTATTTATAACTCTTATTTTTGATACCTTTTACATAATCAACTATTCACTTTTAATTAGAAAACTGTATCTATACGTTGGTCAACTGATATTTGTATTCGGGTAAAACTTGCAGCGCATGGAGAAAATAATAGCATTACAATTTTATGGACTTAAGCGTGAAACGTAATTCGATATTCATCGCGAACTCCAATAATCTATACTCCGATATTTCTGCTTTATCTATACCTCATTTAATAACCAGGCGGACTAAATCAAATTATTGCCGCCAAAATACGTTGTTGTGATTGGCCAATCGGGCGCCGTTTTGCATAAAACAGTAATGGCCGTCGTTATGATCAGCTGATCTCTAACCGATCCTTGTGTCCCACCGTTTCCACACGTTTCGCCTCAGTTTTTGTGTTTTTAGCCAGTTATTTCTACTGTTGATAGTGTAAGAATCGATTCCTCATCCCGCGATTTTCGTGGAAATAGTTATTTTATTTTTAACTACGGATAAATACCCATCACAAGTTTGGTGTCATTTTTGGCCCTCAAGAAACGGAAATGGTTGGATTTTGGAGCATTAACGCTCGAGGAAAAACAATCCAAAATTATCTTATATAAATCTTTAATACACGAGGCTTAGAAAACCTACAGCCGTCGTATACAAAATTATAATTCATTAGGTAAGTGTGGCGCAAGTTATTGCAATATGGAATCAAATCATAAACATACATTATATTTAGGATTGTGGAGTTTCACACAATTAGAGGGTGAAAGGAGATTGGGGCAGTGACAAGTCCTAAACGTCTTGAAGGACGTCCAGCGACCGAAGATATCCACAAATTCTGCGTGTGGAAAATTGTACATAGATTTTTCTTTAAAAATGAAATCGCTACATTGGATTAAATTTTGATTGAATTAAAGGATAGAGATGACCTGCCAATGACGTCCCGTTAAACATTATATAAATTCATGAATGAGATTGATTTTAAGTAAGTTATTATACGTTTTTAAATAGCAAATTTATTTAATTTAATAAAATTTTATTTCACGACAATTTCAAACCTATGTATTTTTAAAATATACCTACTACTTCAATCCACTTTATACGTAAATAAAAAATAAATATATGTACAACTTGAGTTTTTCAGTATGCCCCTAAATTCTTAAGAGGGTCTCATACTTATTTTAATTATTATTTTAATATTATATACTACATCATTGAGTAGTGATCAAGAAAGTACGCCTAGAATTAATTTATGTGTTGGTATAAATGTTGAATGAAAGTTATGGATGAAAGAAATTGAAATCATTTTATTTTTACCGCCAAAATATGTCTGGTGACTTTTTATAGTGTAAATGTGACTTTCGCGTTTAGTCCGCTTGATTATTAAATGAGGTATAGCAAAACATGATCAAATAAAAAATATCAAAAAAATATATATGAAAACAGCCAAGCATCATCATCATCACCATCATAAATTAGTTTTGTGCAGCGAGTAAAGCATGTCAACAGACCTATAGACTATACGTATCCAATAAATTGTTGAAAAGGTGCGTAAAATATTATTAGGTGTATTGCAAAATATTATAAGTACCGTGCTGCGGCTTCCAAAGAAGTCTATAGAAATGTTGAAATGTCTCACCTCCATTCCTACCTTATCCTTGTCGTCGTCCAGATCGTCGTCTTCCAAGTCGGAGTCGGCGATCTCGTCCCAGGGAACTATCTGCGGACCCGCCAGCGTTTTGACCGCGTACTGCTTCAAGAATATCAACAGTCCCACGATGGGCAACATCCACGGTTGGAAATAGTAGCAGATTATCAACCAAAACACCAGGGCTATGAAACTCTGCAGTCGCGATTCCCACTCGAAACAATTCCTGAAAAATAAGGTTAATAAAGTTGTTGTTTAGCCAGTAGATACTGGTGGGTGGATCCACGAGTGACGGTTCGCGGGGGTTTTTCTGGTACGGCCGAGGAACAAGAGGTGGTAATACAGATAGGTGCGGTCTCTGCAACTGACCCTACCTATCTGTATTACCGCCTCTTGTTCCTCGGCCGTACCAGAAAAAACCCCGCAAACCGTCACTCGTGGATCCTATCCTACAATCCAACTTGTGGCTCACGCGACGATATTTTCACCAATAAATAAGTGAATCACAACTAACTCTTGCGTTATTAATTAATTTCGGCATGTAAACTCTTGTTTATCATCCATAAATTGGAGGGTGGACAGGGCCCATCTACCCTCCTCTATTTCCGCGTAGATTTAAACTACAAACCTGCGTTTTGTAAACTTTCAACTTTTCCAATTATTTGCCAAAGAAGTTCCTTTAACCCGACAGGATTTGTAGGTTCAAATTAAGTTAATACGGTGGGTAGAGGGTGCGCCCTATCCTACAATCCAATCTGTATCCCACACCAATAAATAAGAGAATCACATTTCATCTTTCATCATTTTGACGTTTTAAACGTCAGTTTCATCCGCTCGATGCACATTTAAAATATGATTTCAATTGAAAATAAACCATAAAAGCGTAAATATAAATGATACCATCAAGTCTGAGAAAGTAACATGATGGCCGCATCACCATTTTTTACATTGGCCAACAAAACTGTTAAGCTAACAGAGCCAACTTGTTTAAAAATAACAACGGAACAGTGCTTATACTTACTGCAAGATCTTTCCGAATTCATAGAAGTGAATAATGATCGACTTCATCCTCAGCACGTTCTTGACGAACACCTGCCTCTTGAACTTCACCTCGGTCTGCATGTACTTTTCCTCCCGGGGATTCAGGGTGCGTATGCACGCCCTTATCGGATTCCAGTGGACCGCCAGTTCCAGCAGGATTTGCGGAGAATTCCCCTTCGCCCTCGCCCGCAGCTTTTTGTCCTTGAGGGCGTACCATTTCTTCTCGCCGTTTCGTATCCTCAGGAGGGGAATGGCGATCTTCCCGAGGAATTCCACCTTGTGATCCCTGTCCTCGTCGTAAACGGTGATCTCCAGGACGTTGTTGATGTCCTTCACGTTGAAGGTGAATATTTTCTGCCACGACGGGGACAGCGTTTTGTATTCGGTTTGCGTTTGTAGGCGGGCGTTGCCGAGCTCGAGCACGCAGAAGGGGTCGCTCTTTCCGCCCAGATCCGCCGCGGCTAATCCCTGCGCCCTGAACACCTTCACTATCAGATGGCCGACGTCTTTGAGATTGTGGAATGTTCTGTGCCAGATCTAAAAGTCGATATTATCCACTTCAAAAGAATGCGGAAGTGTATATCACGAGAAATAGATTTTTTTTTAATGGCCAAGCAGATTTGGGGTTTATTTTTCTTAGGTTCTTTCATTATTTCGATATCCTTACTGTTTGTCATGCAATTGATTAATTATTTGACAGAAAAGTGCTGAAAGTAATATCCAATACTTAATTAATCTTTATGGTGGGGTAATTAAGCACATAGCAACCATGTGGAAAACATAACCTCAAACTTATTTGAAGGCAAAAGTCAGAATTACAGCCAGAGTATCCAACCAAATATTCAATATTATAAAAATCACCAAATTTGGTTGATCAATAAAAAACCTCGTGTGAGGAAGTTAGTCTGACATAAAGGTTCTACTTAAAGCCGTGAATATATCGCGAGGCTCACCAATCTACTACCAAATCTGTCTTTAACAATAATTGCAATTTTCCATCCTGTGGTAACTTACGTATCGTTCTAATAGTGCCGTTTTTTCGCGCGGATTTTCTTCGTGCGTGGAAAGATCCGATATCGTTTCGGACGCAGTCGTGCCACTGATGGTCAGCAATAAATGCAGCGTTCCAGCGCCATCTTCTAATTCCTGCCATAAACTATGCGTCGATTCCCTTTCTAATTGTGACAGATCTATAACGCATCTGAAACAGTTTCATTGAATCTGATTTAAAGAAATAATACTGCATGCTCTCGAGTTCTGAAATTCTGTTGATTCATACGAATTTCACCCACAAATGTCCAGAATGTGCGAATTAAATTTTCAGAAAAGTAATATATAGGTTAGGTTCAGTGACGGTTCGCGGGTTTTTTTCTGGTACGGCCGAGGAACAAGAGGTGGTAATACAAATAGGTGCAGTCACGCAGCCAGCCGTCTCTCTATCTGTATTACCGCCTCTTGTTCCTCGGCAGTACCAGAACAAAACCCGCGAACCGTCACTGGTTAGGTTGGGTTAGGTTAAGTTACGTTAGGGCAACATTTATCAACATTGGAAAAGCAAAATATTTTTAATGAGTTTACGTGATGTACGCAACCTAGTATATTATACGATAATTATTTTTTAAAATTTTCAATAATCATTACATACCTTCCTATAAAATCATCTCTCGATCTGTCCTTATCCCAGACGGTAATTTCCAACTGTTGGTCCCCGTCATCGTATAAATGTAGGTCGAACTGTTCCAACCATTTCGGATTTAACGATCTCCATATTATTCGACTCTTGTATTTCTCGTTTCCTAATCTGGAACAGGGAAACTTTACAAGCGATCCTTCACTCTTGGCACAAACAATAGCATCAATTCTTATTGTGTTGGGGTAATTTTTAGTACAAATTGCAACATGTTGAAACGAAACAACTAATACAGATAAAGTTATTTAAATTCACTGCTGGTAATATTCAAAAATTATCATTGAAAAAAAGGTATTACATAAAGATCAACGATGATTTTTAAGAAAGTTGATTTTCTCGATTTTCGAATATTACAGAAACGGTCATCACAATTCATGCATCTCGGGCAATAATTAATGAAAACCCGGTGTAAACAATAAACTCACCTAAATTTAGCGTATGGATCGGACGTCCCAGTTTCTGGATCGCAGGCGAGCAGATTTTTTCCTTCGACGAGAACGATAGTGACGACGGAACTCCAAATCTGCGATTTCAGTCGTTTGTTCACGTCCGTGACCCTATTTTTCTGGAAATACTAAAAATTAAAATTAGTTGACATAAATGAAGACAATCTCTAAGTAAAATTGCCCTCGGGTTAGTTTGTTTTCTATAATTTAAATGTTATTTGATTATTTTTATGAATGCGATTAATAGAATCTACGAATATGGTGTGCTGCTTATTACTGTACCTTTTAGTTAGTGTAATAATATTAAATGTTGGTGATTACGTGATGTACTATTAGCGTATAAATTATAGCGTCTGGCAAGCTGATACATGTTTATTTAATTATTTCAAACTTTATTTGATTATAGGGCTACGCAGAAGCTGTGCGGATATATTAAATATTGTATATAACATTTGAAAGTGATTCTCAAAAGGTATAGAAATAGAAAAAAAAATGGTGGTGTGGCCATCATGTTACTTTCTCCGATTTGCTAGAATCATTGTTATTTATGATTTATCTTCAATTTAAATCATATTTTAAATGTACATCGAGCGGATGAAACTGACGTCAAAATTATGAAAGATGGAAAAATTATACTTCAAATTCAGAAAGTCGGTTTACTAAAAAAACTAAAGGGAAAAAACTTATTCTTTATAATTTGTTTATTTTAGCATTTTCTACAATTATTATTAACATACATTTGCTGTAACTGTTATCGTTCCATAATTATAAACCAAAAATGAAAAAAAAATATGATTATTGCACAGGATTTCGTGTACACCGGATTTGTTAATTCCACCTTCTTTAATTAATTTAATTTAATTAATTTCTAATTTAACTAATTTTGATTGAATACATGCTAGTGATTCACTTTCGAATGTTAGTAACATGAGAATATACGTACCTAATCCCATCGATACAAATAATCATGGGATTGTAAATTTCGTTTTACTGTCCCTTTAAATTCGGTTACGTTGACGTTTAGTTGCGGCGGAGACGAGGGTATAAACGGATAATAATTTATTACCTGATCTTTATCCTCCTGGGTTTTCGGCTGCAGGGTAACCACCAGGACGATTTCTCCGAGGGATGCCGTAGGTCTGACGCGATCTTGCAGCGGTAGTACGAGTTCGGTGGATCTCGCCAAATCGAGTGAGGTCAGGTCCAATTGAGCCGCACCCATAAAATCGTCCTGCAAATCATGATGTACCACGAACAGGTTGAATATTCACATATTCAAGTTATATTTCGCTTTGGTGTAAATTAGGTTGCATAAACTATGGGAATTGAGTTGCCTAAATAGTGTAAATTAGGTTGCATAAACTATGTGAATTAAGTTGTCTTAGTAAGTGAGATTGTCTCTCAAATTTATTTAATGATGTACTATTATATATTTTTAATAAATTACCACTAATCTATTCATTCTACAAATAGCGTTGTAAAAACGTTCACAATTGCCAATGCCTCATTATTACTGGCCAATTCGAAATATTGTGGGAAATATGCAGGTCCAAATCGCGCATTACAAATGTAAATGTTTGACGCGATCGTCAGCTCATTCTGGTGTATCAGCTGTCGGCGTCTGTTCGCATCTAGTACCTTTCTGCTTGTTTGATTGAAATTCACTTCAAAATAATTTTGGTTTTTGAATGTGCAGCAATTTTTAGTCGGATTATGAATTTTTGAAAATTGCTTTTTTTTCAATGTCGCAAAAAAATAAAAATTAATATGAAACGCAGGAATTGTTTACTTCAGTTTACTTCACAAGACATTGATATTGTAAAATAATTTTGGTTTTTGAATGTGTAGCAATTTTCGGTCGAGTTATGAATTTTTGAAAAAAAAAAATTTTTTTCAATCTCTGAATCAGAGACATTAGATTTTTTTAATATAACGAAATCTGGTATGTACGTTAAGGTATTTATTATATTAAATAAATAAATAGATTGCGATTTACCTGTAAACCCCAATCATAATCGAAGACCTTAATTGTGATGGGAACAAAGGGATCTTCGACGGGGACCGTGAAACTTTCGTCCCATACTGGATTCAGGTCCCTGTAAACGGTCCTCGACTTGTAGATTAACCGTCCCCCGCACTTGAATTTAACATAAGGATCGCTTGTTCCTGAAATAAAGCCACATTTGAAATTATTATAAAAATAATAATCGAACCTGAACTAAGTCTAACGAAAAGAATAGAAAATAATGGGAGAAGAGAATATTTTATAAATCAATTCGCATTCTCTGCTTTCGTTATTTAATTTTTTTATCATTAGTCATTAAAAAAAAATTAAAACTATATAGGAAAATAAACATTAATGCATTAATAATGGGAAACCGTATTATAACCTATCTACATCGGGGAGTGTTCATTTAAAAATTTATATTTATGTAAAAATAGGGTAATCGATAACATGCATGGATTTCTCATATAAAATATTGACTAACCATTTTTATCCATGGCGAGCAATCCATTCCCTCGCCGTAAATATATTCGTAGCTGAAAGAAGGAATATTGCCGTAGTGCCGTCTCCCTCCTTCTGGTAACTTCATCGCTTGACGTTAACTGTAAAAAATGCAATCGATTGTTTCGTATTTGAAATTTTATATTCAATTAATCGGACACTGGTTATTTTAAACCAATTTCAAACAATTAATTATATATTTTTAAAAGTACAAAAGTTCATCTCTCAATTAAATATCTTACAATGATAAAAGTTGTCTTTCATTCACTTACTGAGTTTTTTGAACATAACTTTTTAACGCAATGCAAGACAACAAAAATTCTTAAATACACATTTACTAGTTTTTTAGGACATACATAACAGTTGTTTTTAAATTTTGATAGTAACATAAAGTAGATTTAGTTTTTAGTAGATTAGGAAAGTTTCTAATTGCAGCAATTGTTTTAACATTTTTTAAATCAAGTTGAAGATTTTGAAATTTAAAAAATTTTAACGATCATTTTCAGGGAGATTTACTAAATATCTAATTAAGGGATATTTTTGGATTTTGACGGTAACATTAAGTAGATTTAGCTTTTAGTAGATTAGAAAAGTTACATAATTGCAGCAATTGTTTTAACATTTTTTAAATCAAGTTGAAGATTTTGAAATTTAAAAAATTTTAACGATCATTTTCAGGGAGATTTACTAAAAATCTAATGAAGGGATATTTTTGGGTTTTGGCAGTAACGTTAAGTAGATTTAGTTTTTAGTAGATTTGAAAAGTTTCATAATTGCAGCAATTGTTTTAATATTTTTTAAATCAAGTTGAAGATTTTGAAATTAAAAAAAATTTAACGATCATTTTCAGGGAGATTTACTAAATATCTAATTAAGGGATATTTTTGGATTTTGGCAGTAACATTAAGTAGACTTAGTTTTTAATAGATTTGGAAAGTTTCATAATTGCAGCAGTTGTTTTAACATTTTTATAAATCAAGTTGAAGATTTTGAAATTTAAAAATTTTTAACGATCTTTTTCAGGGAGATTTACTAAAAATCTAATGAAGGGATATTTTTGGGTTTTGGCAGTAACATTAAGTAGATTTAGTTTTTAGTAGATTTGAAAAGTTTCATAATTGCAGCAATTGTTTTAACATTTTTATAAATCAAGTTGAAGATTTTGAAATTTAAAATTTTTTAACGATCATTTTCAGGGAGATTTACTAAAAATCTAATGAAGGGATATTTTTGGGTTTTGGCAGTAACATTAAGTAGATTTAGTTTTTAGTAGATTTGAAAAGTTTCATAATTGCAGCAATTGTTTTAACATTTTTTAAATCAAGTTGAAGATTTTGAAATTTAAAATTTTTTAACGATCATTTTCAGGGAGATTTACTAAATATCTAATTAAGGGATATTTTTGGATTTTGGCAGTAACATTAAGTAGACTTAGTTTTTAATAGATTTGGAAAGTTTCATAATTGCAGCAGTTGTTTTAACATTTTTATAAATCAAGTTGAAGATTTTGAAATTTAAAAATTTTTAACGATCATTTTCAGGGAGATTTACTAAAAATCTATTGAAGGGATATTTTTGGATTTTGGCAGTAACATTAAGTAGATTTAGTTTTTAGTAAATTAGGAAAGTTTCATAATTGCAGCAATTGTTTTAACATTTTTTAAATCAAGTTGAAGATTTTGAAATTTAAAATTTTTTAACGATCATTTTCAGGGAGATTTACTAAAAATCTAATGAAGGGATATTTTTGGATTTTGGCAGTAACATTAAGTAGATTTAGTTTTCAGTAATTAGGAAAGTTTCATTATTGCAGCAAATGTTTTTAAAAAAAATTTTACGGAAATATCCGTTTTGGATTTGTGTCTGTGTGTGTCTGTCTGTGCGCGTTGTATCTCAAAAACTAATAAAGAAATTGATATGAAACTTTAAACATACGTTTTATTTGATAATCTGAAGAACTGAAAAGCTTTTGGTAAAATTTCGTACACCGGAAGTGGGTGTTTACCTTAACTGTTTTTTGTTTTTTGCCAATATTTTCTTAAATATGAAAAATATTACAAAAACATTTAAACAAACATTGGAGACAAGAAAGAAATGAATATCTTTTGCTTGAAAACATTTTTCATAAAATCATTTTTATTCGAGAAAAAAATTTATTATTATTTTTTAAATTTTTGGTTTATAATTATAAAACGATAATAGTTACAGCAAATTTATGCTAATAATAAATGTAGAGAATGCTAAAATGAACAACTTATAAAGAATAAGTTTTTTTCGAAATCCCTTTAGTTTTTGAGTAAACTGAGTTTTTGAATTTGAAGTATAATTTCATAATTTTGACGTTTTAAACGTCAGTTTAATCCGAGTTTACACAACGCTCGTGGTACATTTAAAATATGATTTAAATTGAAAATAAACCATGAAAACGTATATACAAATGGCTACGATACCATCAAGTCGGAGAAAGTGACATGATGGTCACATCACCATTTTTTCTCATTGCTAACAAAATTAACAACAAATTCAGTATATTTTTTCCAGTTTACGTACATCAATAGAAATATCCTCTTCCATGATTATATAAACGCACAAAACACAAAAACACGACCTCGCCGTCGAAGAGAAGCGACGCAACTAAAGAAAGGCGGATTACGAGTGTTTCAATTTCGCAGATTCCGCTATGGACCGAATACTGGTTTCGATGTAGGTGTTGTTGTTGTTGTGGTGTTAAGGTCGAACTGATTGATCCCATTGTTTCCTTTCGATACTGATATTCAATTTATTTCACGCTCCGTTAACCGCGCGCGACACACACATTGTTTGTTGGCGGATAAATATCGAACGTGGATTATCAAATTATGCACTAATTGTTGCTTTATTTAAGTAATTTTTAAATCATTTCAGCATATTTCCACATTCAAATCTGACCTGTGTAATGAACGTCAAGGTCTTCATGTTAATGATAATTGACAATTTAATTGGAGGATATTACCAACTCCCATTTGCTGGTTATTAGTTCATAGGTGTTTTAAATTTAGAGGTCAATAAGGTCATGGTATGAAGGTGATGGATTCGAATAATACTTATACAGGGTGTAGTCGAACAAGGATTTTCAATGTTAATTTCTTTATACTGGAATATTATCTTCCTTAATAATTTTAGAAGAAACATGTAAATAAATGTTTTGTAGAGTAAAAATTCCTGCATGCAGTTATGCTATTATTTATTTTTTAGCATTCATAAAAACCCTAAAAAATGATAAAATAAAAATGATCATTTTCACGAAAGTAATGGTTGCCATGAAATTAAACAAAAACGGTGCGCTGTTGATTTGTTGGCTTCTGTCAAATTTATTGAATATTTCATAAGTTTTTTCATTTAAAATGTATTCTATTCAAAAAAAAAAGTTCAAATTGTGAAGTGGTGCTATGCTGGTAGCAGTTTTTGTGAAGTGGGGGATATGTTTGCGGTCAACCATCCCGACCCTCCAATGCAACGATCCAAAGGTTGACTCATAAATTTGAAACGACTGGCTCAATATTACAGAATTCTAAGAGGACATCAAATGCAGAATAATTTACAACACCAACTACTTACTTTTATAATATTAATAACGGGAATTACACTAGTTTTCCTCAAATCAATGCGATATTTACTGCAGTCGTGTTTATGTTTGATTAAATTCAACATAACTTAATCACTGCACAATTTTGACTGACTACAATTTAAATATTACTCATGTTTTGTTTTTCTTTTTTAATTTAGGTCAACATACCACGTTGTGGTGTGTACAAGTACACTGACGTATTATTTGTTTGCCTGCAATGCCGGTGTAATGAATTAATTAGTTAATTAAAAGGAAAGCAACAAAATTATCTAACACTATGGGTGTGTGCTCTGCACGAATCGCGGAGGACATCCGACCACTCTGAAATGAAATGAATTAATTCCACTTACGTTCAAATACACTAATGGCCCTCGTTAGCGGATATCCGTAATTATAAAAGTTCAAAAGTTGGTTTCCAATCATCGGTGGTTTTATGAAATTCAATTCCCTTCGATCCACAGGGTATTCGGCAATCTCACTAATGACCCACAAGTTAGCGGTTGGTATGTTGAAATGTAAATGTTTATTGTACCCAAAAAAGTATGAAATCCGTTAAATTTCCATCCATTTTTATGGATTACTCTGTCTGTAAATTCTTCGCAATAATGTGTATTAAAAGGATTAAAGTATAGTCCGCAATGTGTTATTTTTTCTTCGAGGAATTTTCATTTAAAATTACAGAGGGGAAATAAGTCTTAATCCCGCGTGGAGGATTATCCTCTCGCTGAGAAATCGGAGGATTGAGAGCTTCAGCGGAGGTAACTGAAAACCGTTCGACAATGGAATTCCATTACGACTCACCAGTAAAGAATCTTAGGAACAGCTCGATTGTTAAATATTTGCTTGGCATTGAACGAATGTCCGGTGTTTAATTTCGATTTTTTATCATTTTCAAGTTTTCTTTGCGAACACGTCAAATTTGTTCTTGCGAAAGTACATTTTCCGAAGCGTCTTAACGAGATTTTAATCTTTTTTACTTTCTCCGTTACGAAGTACGAGAAAGTATTGTGATCGCGATTTTTAAAAAAAAATTTTTTTTTACGGAAATATCCGTTTTGGGGTCCCTAGATGCCATTTTAACAATTTCTGGATTTTTTTTTTTGCGTGTGTGTGTGCGCTGTATCTCAAAAACTAATAGAGCAATTGGTATGAAACTTTGAACATCCATCTTATTTGATAATCCGGAGAACTGAAAAGCTTTTGGTAAAATTTCGTACACCGGAAGTGGGTGTTTACCTTAACTGTTTTTTGGTTTTTGCCAATATCTTCTTAAATATGAAAAATATCACAAAAACATTTAAACAAATATTGAAGACAACGAAAAAATGAGCTTATTTTGTTTGAAAACATTTTTCGTAAAATCATTGTAATTCAAGAAAAAAATTTATTATAATTTTTTTATTTTTGGTTTATAATTATGAAACGATAATAGTTACAGCTAATTTATGTTAATAATAATTGTAGAGAGTGCCAAAATGAACAACTTATAAATAATAAATTTTTGCCAAAATCTCTTTAGTTTTTGAGTAAACTGCGTTTCTGAATTTGAAGTATAATTTTTCCATCTTTCATAATTTTGACGTTTTAAACGTCAGTTTCATCCGATCTATGCACATTTAAAATATGATTTAAACAGAAAATAAACCATGAAAGCGTAAATATAAATGATTCCATCAAGTCGGAGAAAGTAACATGGTGGCCACATCACCATTTTTAATGTAATTTTTAAACAAAAGTAAGAAGGGAGGACTTTTAAAAAAAATTCCAACTTTTTATTATTTTAGCTGGCTGAAATTTGATAACGCCAATCGATTTATCTCGTTCGTCTGTTATGATTAATTTGTTGTCCATTCGATGTCCGAAAACCGATATTGATAATAACTTACCGGAATGAGGTCAAGGCCGGCCACGGCGCCAGGGGTCGGAGCCTTTGGTCTGGGGGAACCTCCCGGAGAACTGTGCGGCGTGTCGCTAGTACAAGCCCGGCTAAGAGGAGAATCTGCAACAATGTATGCGAAATGACGTGAACATCATATTTTAATAAATGCGAACATGTTAAAAAAAAAAACAACGTCCGCAATCATCACGTAGCAAAATAAATCAAAGCACACATTATATGTACATGCACTAAGATATTATTATATGTAGGTATGTATATGTATATTCAGACTGGATCAATAATAGATTTTAAAAATGGTATATTAAAAGTAAATTAGTTGATCAACAATAAATCGTGAAATTTAATTTTAAACCTATACCGTGTGCCCAACGCTATTTAAAAATTTAAAGTTGACTATCATTTGGCAATGAAATTGATTTTTAAAAAATATATAATTACCGTCATTTTATAATATTTAAACCTCCATTGACTTTCGTTTTTAATTCATTCATATCGGTCAATAGATAACAGAGTTATGGCGTTGGGCGTTTTTTATCGAATTAGAATTTTTACAATTTTTGAAGAGTGCATATCAAATTGATAAATATAATTAGTTATAAGATTACCTACAGTACTCATGAATAACACCTAAAACTATGAATGGACGATGTTTTAATAATTCATTAAGAGCCTTAGAAAACAATACTTAAATGTATCAGATTTCTTAACGAGAATTAAAACTAAATCGTCTGATAAATAAATATTTTTTACAAGTCCGATTGTAACTATTGTAACAAATTTAAGCGAACAAACAAATTTAATATGTTACAATTATTTATTTCTCCAACTTTGATTATTTAACAGTATGATAAAAAAACGCAGAAATATCATTGGTCGATAGCCATTTAACAAGCTAACAATATCAACATTAATTTAAAGATATGTCATTTTAAAATATCTAATATAGCGGAGTTTCTTGTCGCTTTTTCTCTTTTAAATTTTGATTATTTATTTGTGTTCGTTTTTGTTCAATATTTTATATATGTAAATAATTTTATTCTGACTTTTGTAAATACTCTGTATGCCGACAATAAACATCCATTTATCCAGAGACGGACAGATGGCGTTAAAATGCTTAATAGACCAATATTTTTTTTGTTATTGTAATTTACATTTTCAATTAATTTCTGCTCACTGTACTATTTTGATGATTTTTTTTTTCATGTATTTGTACTAATGGGCATGTCCCGTAATAAACTATTATTATTATTATTATTATTATTATTATTAATATAATAAATTAATTTAAAAAAAAAAATTCAAGACCATATTGTAATGGCCAGCTCAAGGATATTAATAATAATACTTCGTTGGCGCTGATACAAAAATTTGCACATATCAATATATTAAAAATAGTTTTGAAATAAAGTTATTTCGACTCGATCCACATTTTTAATCCCTTCCATAATGCCACATACAATATTGACTACAAAATTACATCTCACATCAAATACTGCAATGCTTTCATAAGCCTACACGTAAAGCCAAACTTACCTTCAAATTATAATCAGTAAATGCCAAATTTGTTTAATTTCAACAATTTTTCATTATTCACTACAAAAAAGCCAATTTTGAGTTAACAGTTAAATCGCTTACTGTATGCAGATGATTTTGTTAATTAAAAAAAAACGAATCTTTTGGTTAAAAGGTTCGTTTTATTCGCTGTGATTTCAATAAAAAAAATTAGTTGGATCACTTCAGATGTAAATAAATTACGCACAAGACAACTTTTTTTTTAATTTCTGGGTTATTTGTAAGCGTGCAAGTGCTCAAAGGACTTTAAAATCAGCAGGACACATACCGAAAATACATCTCATTCGTTTATAAAGTGATTTCTTGTTTGCGGGCACGCAAGAGCACGCGCAAATGTTTGAAACTTTTGTCGTTTCCGTATCATCGTAATCTGAAATATTTAAATGTGTTAAAAACGTGTCTACCAGTTGCATACATTGTTTTTTTTTTGGTTGTTTTCTTGTACACACACACACATCCAGGAATAAATTTAAAAAAAGAGATAATCAAATATGCAAAGCGCATTCAAGACGTGTCGGCCATTATTCAAATGTGAGAGTATTGTGCAGCGTCGTTCAAAAAATTTGCATTCGCTTCACACGTAAAGTTAAAGTTTGCCATAAAGTGCAACACGAAATTTTCTTCATTATAACTATTATTCTAATAACACTAATTGTATGCTGTAACACATGCAGAACCGTTAATATTGTTGTAAACTGACGATTTGTGTTGTGAACGGATGAATTTTATTTATAAAAATCAAATTGATTTTGGATAAACGGTGCTTCGGCCATTGAGGATGATTTTTTTTATAGAAATCACAGGTAGCAACGTGTTTTGCAGTTTTGCCCATCTTTACTGTACTATACCTCATTTAATAACCAGGTGGACTAAATCAAATTATTGCCGCCAAAATACGTTGTTGTGATTGGCCAATCGGGCGCCCATATTGCTTAAAACAGTAATGGCCGTTGTTATGATCAGCTGATCTCTAACCGATCCTTGCGTCCCACCGTTTCCACGCGTTTCGCCTCAGTTTTTGTGTTTTTAACCAGTTATTTCTACTGTTAATAGCGTAAGAATCGATTCCTCTCATCCCGTGACTTTCGTGGAAATAGTTATTTTATTTTTAACTACGGATAAACACCCAGCACAAGTTTGGTGTCATTTTCGGTCCTCAAGAAACGGAAATGGTTGGATTTTAGAGCATTAATGCTCGAGGAAAAACGATCCAAAATCTTAAATACAAGAGGCTTTAAAACCTACTGCCGTCGTATACAAAATTGTGATTCATTAGGTAAGTGTGGCGCAAGTTATTGCAATATGGAATCAAATCATAAACATACATTGTATTTAGAATTGTGGAGTTTCACACAATTAGGGGGTGTAAGGAGATTGGGGCAGTAAGTAAGTCCTAAACGTCTTGAAGGACGTCCAGCGACCGAAGATATCTACAGATTCTGCGTGTGGAAAATTGTACATGGATTTTTCTTTAAAAATGAAATCGATACATTGGATTAAATTTTGATTGAATTAAAGGATAGAGATGACCTGCCAATGACGTCCCGTTAAACATTATATAAATTAATGAATGAGATTGATTTTAAGTAAGTTATTATACGTTTTTAAATAGCAAATTTATTTAATTTAATAAAATTTTATTTCACGACAATCTAGTATTTATATTTCAAACCTTTTACGGAATTATACGTATTTTTAAAATACACCACTTTATATGTAAATAAATATATGTACAACTTGAGTTTTTCACAATGCCCTTAAATTCTTAAGAAGGTCATATACTTATTTTAATTATTATTTTAATATTATATACTACATCATTGAGAGTATATGATCAAGAAAGTATGCCTGGAATTAATTTATGTGTTAGTATAAATGTTGAATGAATGTTATGGATGAAAGAAATTGAAATCATTTTATTTTTACCGCCAAAACATGTCTGGTTACTTTTCTGGTTATTTTTTATAGTGTAAATGTGGCTTTCGCGTTTAGTCCGCCTGGTTATTAAATGAGATATAGACTGTGGATGTTTAAATATTTCGCCGTCCCTCCGTTACAGGCGCTGCTTGTAAGGCATGCATTCAATAATTTCAATAACTCCGCTACTCTTCGCCCGCAAAACTATTTCTTGCCAGTTCAACAGGAGGTCCTTATCTTAAATCTAATCCAAGTCTATGCACCAATCGTTGCAATGGCGGCGGGAGATTAAACTAAGAACGCTAACCGCTAGATTCGATCAACTGTATCCTGTCATTTTGACACGACTGCAAGTCATGAGTTACAAAATTGAATTGTTCATACTATCGCTCCTCTTCACCGCCGTGAACCCAACGCCGATCAACACGTACTGCAACCATCCAAGAAACAGTCCCTGTTACTACGGATGCTCAAGATCGAAAAAGTGCGGCCACACCGGATACGCATTCAGATATTTTACGGACCAAGAACGGACAGTCGTTTTGAAGATGCACAACGAACTCCGCAATGCCGTAGCCGGCGGATACTACGAAGATCACTTGAGCAAAGCTGTCGACATGCAAGTGATGAGTTACGACAAAGAAGCCGAGTTTCTGGCCGCGTGTTACATCAAACAGTGCCTGTTCAGGCACGAAAAAGTGCGAAAATCCCGGGAAGGCACCGATTTGGGCCAAAACATTTTCACGATTCCGAAAACTGAGAAAATAATCATGGACGATGAATTCATCAAAATCATTATTCAAATCTGGTTCGATCAGATTTACTTCTTGAACGAGAAGAACACGCAGGGGTTTTATGATAATTTTAAGGCCGTGAAGAAACCGAACTTGACTACGGATTTGACACAGATGATGTGGGGTGAGACTAGGTTCGTGGGGTGTGCGAAGATGGTGAGCGTTAAACGGACTGGTTGGTTGTCTCACGATATGTATTGTAATTATAAAAAGCTGGGGAACATCGAGGGTGGGAAAATTTATTCGCGCACTGGAGAAGGGTGCGAGAAACGCAATGAAGTGTACAAGAATTTGTGCGGTGTGATCAGGTCTTTGCATGCCGACAAGTTCGAGGCTCCGTTTGATTTGAATCGCTCGGAGGGCATTGAACTCGGCAAAATTCAAATGGTAATCCTTGAAGTTCTATTAATAACGATATCGAATATAATGTAAATGTGTAATTAAGTTTTTTTTTTAAATAGATAAAGCATGGTGTACCATTTTTATTTTTAACTAAGAAGGCTGTGGTTTAATTTTTATAAAATTTTACCAACAAAAATGATCTGATTTAATGTTAAAACAACGTTGCCAAATTCATATATTAAATTATTATTATTATACTTGCTTGGAGTTTTTTCGATTATCAAAACACTAATATCGGAATCATTTTGTGAAAGTTGTTGGAAAAGTGACCCTACAAAATTGGAGCAAAAAAAAACATGAAAAAGATCCTCACCTCCGAATTCAAAAAGTCCACTAATCATTTAAAAGAGTCGACTCATAATTCGAGTCGGGTCATAAGCAAGAAAAATTTCTCAGTCAAACATCAAGGATTCTTCTAAATATTTTAACAATTGTTATTTTTTTTACTATTTTGTAAATAACTGTATTTTTGCAATAAATGAATATAATGTAAATATGCGTGTTGTATAATTAATTAATTAATTAAATAAATATTAATATTTATGACCAAGAATAAATATGAAGAAGTTGATATATCAATATTTTGATATTTATATAAATATGATATCGGATATACTCCGAACCCTGAAATATATATTATTATTAAAATTAATACGGATTTTCAATCAGTTTATTTTAATTATGGTGTTGGCGTCTGAAGACGCTGACCTAGAGGACGCCACTGGAGCGGAAGGTGCGGACCGAGCGGACGACACAGACGACGCGGAATCCTGAAAAATGAGGTCATATTTTTTTGGGTAGGACCTTCCCAGAAACTAACAATAGAAATAAATTCGAACTGATGATCGTGTAATAATAGAAACAATCCATAAATAAAATGAATTTACATAAAAAAAATTAAAATATCAAAAAAAATCCTTCGAACCGGATTTGAACCAGTGACCTATGGATATCTGCTAATCGCACAAACTACAGTCCACCGCTCTACCAACTGAGCTATCGAAGGTTGATGTCAACGGATTGAATGGACAATAATTTGAGGGTTTGACGTAATTGTAGGTTCTATTAAATATTTTATTTACGTCTGCGAGATCAATATCACCACCCATGTTTAAAACTTCATGCGATACACGTATCATATACTTGCATGAATTCCATAATTTATACGAGTACGCTATTAATGTACCACGAAAAAAGTTTGCAGCACATTTTCAGAAAATCCCTATAATAATTCGTGTAAAATTATATTGGCTGTCTGGTAACCTCAAATGCAGTGTTAATTTTGACATGTCAAGGTTACCTTTTTGTTGGCCTGGGATGTTATTTATTTTAAAAATAATTTTGTGTGTTTTTATCTGCCGATTTTTCATATTTTAAACATTAGCAATTATTTTCAGACTGATCGTTACTGTTAATAACACATTAACTAGATTCATTACTAGCTATTTTAATTAAATAACAGGGTTTTGGATGCCAAAATTCCCATTCTTAGAGATGCTACTGGCAGGTGAAATGACTAAAGTTTTATTTGATCACACACGACGAAACAAATTTAATATTCTCATAATAAACTTTTATTCGATTTTATTTATAAATATAAAACACATTACCATCTTATTTCCTTCATTATTTCAAACTAAATCAAACATAATCATGTGCTCATGAAATCAAACTTTTAATGAAACACATTAATTTTTTCTCCCTCAAATCATTTTTGTTGGTGTTCATGTATAAAACTTTATAAAATTAAATTTCTATTTACACTCACTCCTTGTAAATCAAGAGTGAATTCCTTTCTGACAGATACAAACAAGTGAATTTGTATTGCACAAAGGCGTCATCCATTCACCACTGCAATTAAATTTGAACAACGCCACATAATACGATATGTTTACTGCACGCGAATAACTTCACACTTTCGTTTTTAATGGTGCGCAAAATTTTTTAAAAAACATTACGTTTATTTTATGGGACCGTTTTGTTTACATTAAAACTGTATTGTCACAAATTGATGATTTGTTCGTTACCTTGGTGTGTGGCGTGGATTCTGTGGCGCGGACTTTGCGTACTCGGGGTGCTGTGGTCACTGCTCAGATCGGCGGCGTAATCTGTCGTGGAATCTTGGCGTCCTGGAGATTTGTGGCGACGCTCCCGCTTCCCGTGACCCCATCGATTCTGCAACCGACGATACAGACTTCTGTATTGAATGTGGACTATGTTGCGGCCGCACGAAGCGCATGCTTACGCCTCCGCGACATGTTTTGTAATATTTTCATAATTCAGCGATGATAATTCAACTCGTGTACAAAAAAGTCCTTTTAAAATGTTTGCACGCGGATAAAAGGGTAAATAAAAATTTGAAATCGGAATTATTTACCGTCACCGTGACGAGAATCTTCAAATCTACAATCTAATTAAACATCTAACTTTAACCGAAATCGTGAGAGTTCGTGATAATTAACAGTGTGGATTAGATCATTAAATTCAACAAAAAAAAAGTACGCCCCCGGGTGGACTCGAACCACCAACCTTTCGGTTAACAGCCGAACGCGCTAACCAATTGCGCCACGGAGGCTTGCGTCTTAAAATAAAACAGTTTGAATATATACTACCATTTTGATTTGATTTGATTTAATTTGATTTGTTTTAATGTAATTTAAATTGATGTTAACTTTAATTTTTATAAAATTAAGTCAAGTACAAACATTGTACTTGTTAAAGTGTCTTCTTCTCTACAAGCGTAAAGCTTCGAGAATAAGAAACTTTAAAACTTACACGGTACGAATCAACATTTATTTTATTAATTTTATTGTACTATTTTGTAAATGATGCGTACAAAAATATTATAAATAAATGGATTATTATTATTCTTGCTTCGACAAAAAATTTAAGTCGATTTTATATTTTCGTTTTTTTTTTAATTCACGTACCTTTAATTGTGAGAAAAACGTGTGCGCCTTTTGGTAGACAGAGATGTGTGAGGAACCCGGAGGAGCGGCGGATCTTGGTCTGATTTCGGGCATTTCCCTCGGGCTGCTTAATTCAGAAGCCGATTTACTTAAATGACGCCCACCCATCGATGGAGAATGAGGCATACGTTTTAAATCGCATGACTCTAACTCCCTTTCTGTAACAAATTCAAAATCATAATTAATAAGACGTACACACTTATATTTTTCTTGTTGCCTTATATGAATTATTTATTATTTATCCACATCATCAACTGCTGATTTTATAGATTTTAATTAAGGCGAAGGATGCTTCTTCCCAGCAATTATCGAATATATTATTTAGGTCTGAAGATAAAGTAAATCTCAAAATAAACCGTGTATGAAGGTAACACAGGACGAAGTGTCTCATTTTGTTTTTCAAAACATTATCGCCCGAGAACGAAGGCTGGAGACGTCGACTATTGCTAATAGTTTAATTACTATTATTACAAGTAAGTATATTTTAATAAATGAGTCACGCTTCATTCGAACTTAACAGTACATATCTCGTCATACGCAAACCAACTAACATTTCATATATTTTTATGTTTTAAGCACTTAATATTTTCAAATAAAATATCAAAATTATTTCCTGGAAAAACCACTGGTTGAATCTGTACATCACTGAAAAGATCTCATTAGGACGCTTCAGAAAATGTTTTTTCGCAGGAACAAATGTCAATTTGAAGCCCGTGACACGTCAGCAAAAAAACTCGAAAATGGAAAAAATCGAAAAAATGAACTTTCTTAAAAATCATCGTAGACCTTTATGTAATACCTTTTTTTTCATCAGAACAACGAGATAAAACGATTGGCGTTAAGCAATTTCATCCAAAGGAAATTGCAAAAAAGTTAGCAAGTCATCATGAAAATTTTGAAAAAAGTCGATTTTTTCAGACTTTGAACAGCTGTAGCGGCCGAACGAAGAATCCAATTTGAACGCGGATTGCAAATCTGTGTTCCTCGTGTGTCAATTAGTCGGATTTGATTAAAATTGGCGATTTTTTATTTTTGACAAAAACCCGAAAATCTATCCAAGGGTCCCCCCTTCTTACTTTTTAACAAAAATTGCATTAAAAATGATTTCCTGAAGAAACCACTGGTTGGATCCGGGGTTTCTTGACGTCACTCGAAAGATCGCTTCAAGACGCTTCAGAAAATGTTTTTTCGCAGGAACAAATGTCAATTTGAAGCCCGTGACACGTCAGCAAAAAAACTCGAAAATGGAAAAAATCGAAAAAATGAACTTTCTTAAAAATCATCGTAGACCTTTATGTAATACCTTTTTTTTCATCAGAACAACGAGATAAAACGATTGGCGTTAAGCAATTTCATCCAAAGGAAATTGCAAAAAAGTTAGCAAGTCACCATGAAAATTTTGAAAAAAGTCGATTTTTTCAGACTTTGAACAGCTGTAGCGGCCGAACGAAGAATCCAATTTGAACGCGGATTGCAAATCTGTGTTCCTCGTGTGTCAATTAGTCGGATTTGATTAAAATTGGCGATTTTTTATTTTTGACAGAAACCCGAAAATCTATCCAAGGGTCCCCCCTTCTAACTTTTTAACAAAAATTGCACTAAAAATGATTTCCTGAAGAAACCACTGGTTGGATCCGGGGTTTCTTGACGTCACTCGAAAGATCGCTTCAAGACGCTTCGGAAAATGTACTTTCGCAAGAACAAATGTCAATTTTAAGCCCGTGACACGTCAGCAAAAAAAATCGAAAATGGAAAAAATCGAAAAAATCAACTTTCTTAATAATCAACGTAGACGCTTGTGTTTTACCTGTTTTTTCATCAGAAGAACGAGGTAAAACGATTGCCGTTAAAAAATTTCATCCAGAGAAAATTGCAAAAAAGTTAGCTAGTCACCATGAGATTTTTTGAAAAAAGTCGATTTTTTCAACTTTTGAACGGCTGTAGCGGCCGAACCAAAAATCCAATTTGAACGCGGATTGAAAATCTGTGTTCCTCGTGTGTCAATTAGTCGGATTTAATTAAAATTGGGGATTTTTAATTTTTGACGAAAACCCGAAATTTTATCCAAGGGTCCCCCCTTCTAACTTTTTAACAAAAATTGCACTAAAAATGATTTCCTGAAGAAACCACTGGTTGGATCCGGGGTTACTTGACGTCACTCGAAAGATCGCTTCAAGACGCCTCGGAAAATGTACTTTCGCAGAAACAAATGTCAATTTTAAGGCCGTGAGGCGTCAGCAAAAAAAATCGAAAATGGAAAAAATCGAAAAAATCAACTTTCTTAATAATCATGGTAGACCTTAATGTAATACCATTTTCTTCATCAGAGGAACGAAAAAAATTGACCGGCATTTATAAAATTTATCCAGAAAAAAATGGTAAAAAATCAGCGGATTTGGAGCGAGCGGTTTGGAGCGATCCATTTTGGAGCGAGCGGTTTGGAGTGATCCATTTTGGAGCGAGCGGTTTGGAGCGATCCATTTTGGAGCGAGCGGTTTGGAGCGAGCGGTTTGGAGCGATCCATTTTGGAGCGAGCGGTTTGGAGCGATCCATTTTGGAGCGAGCGGTTTGGAGCGAGCGGTTTTGGAGCGATCCATTTTGGAGCGAGCGGTTTGGAGCGAGCGGTTTTGGAGCGAGCGGTTTGGAGCGATCCATTTTGGAGCGAGCGGTTTGGAGCGAGTACTTTCGCACAAACAAATGTCAATTTGAAGCTCGTGAGACGTCAGCAAAAAAAATCGAAAAAATCAACTTTCTTAATAATCATCGTAGACGCTTGTGTTTTACCTTTTTTTTCATCAGAAGAACGAGATAAAACGATTGCCGTTAAAAAATTTCATCCAGAGAAAATTGCAAAAAAGTTAGCAAGTCACCATGAAAATTTTGAAAAAAGTCGATTTTTTCAGATTTTGAACAGCTGTAGCGGCCGAACGAAAAATCCAATTTGAACGCGGATTGCAAATCTGTGTTCCTCGTGTCCTAATTAGTCGGATTTGATTGAAATTGGCGATTTTTTATTTTTGACAAAAACCCGAAATTTTATCCAAGGGTCCCCCCTTCTTACTTTTTATGAAAAATTGCATTAAAAATGATTTCCTGAAGAAACCACTGGTTGGATCCGGGGTTTCTTGACGTCACTCGAAAGATCGCTTCAAGACGCTTCAGAAAATGTACTTTCGCAGAAACAAATGTCAATTTGAAGCTCGTGAGACGTCAGCAAAAAAAATCGAAAATGGAAAAAATCGAAAAAAACAACTTTCTTAATAATCATCGTGGACGCTTGTGTTTTACCTGTTTTTTCATCAGAAGAACGAGATAAAACGATTGCCGTTAAAAAATTTCATCCAGAGAAAATTGCAAAAAAGTTAGCTAGTCACCATGAGATTTTTTGAAAAAAGTCGATTTTTTCAACTTTTGAACGGCTGTAGCGGCCGAACCAAAAATCCAATTTGAACGCGGATTGAAAATCTGTGTTCCTCGTGTGTCAATTAGTCGGATTTGATTAAAATTGGAGATTTTTAATTTTTGACGAAAACCCGAAATTTTATCCAAGGGTCCCCCCTTCTAACTTTTTAACAAAAATTGCACTAAAAATGATTTCCTGATGAAACCACTGGTTGGATCCGGGGTTTCTTCACGTAACTCGAAAGATCGCTTCAAGACGCTTCAGAAAATGTATCTTCGCAGGAACTAATGTCAATTTTAAGGCCGTGACGCGTCAGCAAAAAAACTCGAAAATGGAAAAAATGGAAAAAATCAACTTTCTTAATAATCATCGTAGACGCTTGTGTTTTACCTTTTTTTCATCAGAAGAACGAGATAAAACGATTGCCGTTAAAAAATTTCATCCAGAGAAAATTGCAAAAAAGTTAGCTAGTCACCATGAAATTTTTTGAAAAAAGTAGATTTTTTCAGAATTTGAACAGTTGTAGCGGCCGAACCAAAAATCCAATTTGAACGCGGATTGAAAATCTGTGTTCCTCGTGTGTCAATTAGTCGGATTTGATTAAAATTGGGGATTTTTAATTTTTGACGAAAACCCGAAATTTTATCCAAGGGTCCCCCCTTCTAACTTTTTAACAAAAATTGCACTAAAAATGATTTCCTGAAGAAACCACTGGTTGGATCCGGGGTTTCTTCACGTAACTCGAAAGATCGCTTCAAGACGCTTCAGAAAATGTATCTTCGCAGGAACTAATGTCAATTTTAAGGCCGTGACGCGTCAGCAAAAAAACTCGAAAATGGAAAAAATCGAAAAAATGAACTTTCTTAAAAATCATCGTAGACCTTTATGTAATACCTTTTTTTTCATCAGAACAACGAGATAAAACGATTGGCGTTAAGCAATTTCATCCAAAGGAAATTGCAAAAAAGTTAGCAAGTCACCATGAAAATTTTGAAAAAAGTGGATTTTTTCAGACTTTGAACAGCTGTAGCGGCCGAACGAAGAATCCAATTTGAACGCGGATTGCAAATCTGTGTTCCTCGTGTGTCAATTAGTCGGATTTGATTAAAATTGGCGATTTTTTATTTTTGACGAAAACCCGAAATTTTATCCAAGGGTCCCCCCTTCTAACTTTTTAACAAAAATTGCACTAAAAATGATTTCCTGAAGAAACCACTGGTTGGATCCGGGGTTTCTTGACGTCACTCGAAAGATCGCTTCAAGACGCTTCAGAAAATGTAATTTCGCAGAAACAAATGTCAATTTGAAGCTCGTGAGACGTCAGCAAAAAAAATCGAAAATGGAAAAAATCGAAAAAATCAACTTTCTTAATAATCATCGTAGACGCTTGTGTTTTACCTTTTTTTTCATCAGAAGAACGAGATAAAACGATTGCCGTTAAAAAATTTCATCCAGAGAAAATTGCAAAAAAGTTAGCAAGTCACCATGAAAATTTTGAAAAAAGTCGATTTTTTCAGACTTTGAACAGCTGTAGCGGCCGAACGAAAAATCCAATTTGAACGCGGATTGCAAATCTGTGTTCCTCGTGTCCTAATTAGTCGGATTTGATTGAAATGGGCGATTTTTTATTTTTGGCAAAAACCCGAAATTTTATCCAAGGGTCCCCCCTTCTTACTTTTTATGAAAAATTGCATTAAAAATGATTTCCTGAAGAAACCACTGGTTGGATCCGGGGTTTCTTGACGTCACTCGAAAGATCGCTTCAAGACGCTTCAGAAAATGTAATTTCGCAGAAACAAATGTCAATTTGAAGCTCGTGAGACGTCAGCAAAAAAAATCGAAAATGGAAAAAATCGAAAAAATCAACTTTCTTAATAATCATCGTAGACGCTTGTGTTTTACCTTTTTTTTCATCAGAAGAACGAGATAAAACGATTGCCGTTAAAAAATTTCATCCAGAGAAAATTGCAAAAAAGTTAGCAAGTCACCATGAAAATTTTGAAATTTTGATTTTTTCAGACTTTGAACAGCTGTAGCGGCCGAACGAAAAATCCAATTTGAACGCGGATTGCAAATCTGTGTTCCTCGTGTCCTAATTAGTCGGATTTGATTGAAATTGGCGATTTTTTATTTTTGGCAAAAACCCGAAATTTTATCCAAGGGTCCCCCCTTCTTACTTTTTATGAAAAATTGCATTAAAAATGATTTCCTGAAGAAACCACTGGTTGGATCCGGGGTTTCTTGACGTCACTCGAAAGATCGCTTCAAGACGCTTCAGAAAATGTACTTTCGCAAGAACAAATGTCAATTTTAAGGCCGTGAGGCGTCAGCAAAAAAAATCGAAAATGGAAAAAATCGAAAAAATCAACTTTCTTAATAATCATCGTAGACGCTTGTGTTTTACCTTTTTTTTCATCAGAAGAACGAGATAAAACGATTGCCGTTAAAAAATTTCATCCAGTGAAAATTGCAAAAAAGTTAGCAAGTCACCATGAAAATTTTGAAAAAAGTCGATTTTTTCAGATTTTGAACAGCTGTAGCGGCTGAACGAAAAATCCAATTTGAACGCGGATTGCAAATCTGTGTTCCTCGTGTCCTAATTAGTCGGATTTGATTGAAATTGGCGATTTTTTATTTTTGACAAAAACCCGAAATTTTATCCAAGGGTCCCCCCTTCTTACTTTTTATGAAAAATTGCATTAAAAATGATTTCCTGAAGAAACCACTGGTTGGATCCGGGGTTTCTTGACGTCACTCGAAAGATCGCTTCAAGACGCTTCAGAAAATGTATCTTCGCAGGAACTAATGTCAATTTTAAGGCCGTGACACGTCAGCAAAAAAACTCGAAAATGGAAAAAATCGAAAAAATGAACTTTCTTAAAAATCATCGTAGACCTTTATGTAATACCTTTTTTTTCATCAGAACAACGAGATAAAACGATTGGCGTTAAGCAATTTCATCCAAAGGAAATTGCAAAAAAGTTAGCAAGTCACCATGAAAATTTTGAAAAAAGTCGATTTTTTCAGACTTTGAACAGCTGTAGCGGCCGAACGAAGAATCCAATTTGAACGCGGATTGCAAATCTGTGTTCCTCGTGTGTCAGTTAGTCGGATTTGATTAAAATTGGCGATTTTTTATTTTTGACAAAAACCCGAAAATCTATCCAAGGGTCCCCCCTTCTTACTTTTTAACAAAAATTGCATTAAAAATGATTTCCTGAAGAAACCACTGGTTGGATCCGGGGTTTCTTGACGTCACTCGAAAGATCGCTTCAAGACGCTTCAGAAAATGTACTTTCGCAGGAACAAATGTCAATCTGAAGCCCGTGACACGTCAGCAAAAAAACTCGAAAATGGAAAAAATGAACTTTCTTAAAAATCATCGTAGACCTTTATGTAATACCTTTTTTTTCATCAGAACAACGAGATAAAACGATTGGCGTTAAGCAATTTCATCCAAAGGAAATTGCAAAAAAGTTAGCAAGTCACCATGAAAATTTTGAAAAAAGTGGATTTTTTCAGACTTTGAACAGCTGTAGCGGCCGAACGAAGAATCCAATTTGAACGCGGATTGCAAATCTGTGTTCCTCGTGTGTCAATTAGTCGGATTTGATTAAAATTGGCGATTTTTTATTTTTGACGAAAACCCGAAATTTTATCCAAGGGTCCCCCCTTCTAACTTTTTAACAAAAATTGCACTAAAAATGATTTCCTGAAGAAACCACTGGTTGGATCCGGGGTTTCTTGACGTCACTCGAAAGATCGCTTCAAGACGCTTCAGAAAATGTAATTTCGCAGAAACAAATGTCAATTTGAAGCTCGTGAGACGTCAGCAAAAAAAATCGAAAATGGAAAAAATCGAAAAAATCAACTTTCTTAATAATCATCGTAGACGCTTGTGTTTTACCTTTTTTTTCATCAGAAGAACGAGATAAAACGATTGCCGTTAAAAAATTTCATCCAGAGAAAATTGCAAAAAAGTTAGCAAGTCACCATGAAAATTTTGAAAAAAGTCGATTTTTTCAGACTTTGAACAGCTGTAGCGGCCGAACGAAAAATCCAATTTGAACGCGGATTGCAAATCTGTGTTCCTCGTGTCCTAATTAGTCGGATTTGATTGAAATGGGCGATTTTTTATTTTTGGCAAAAACCCGAAATTTTATCCAAGGGTCCCCCCTTCTTACTTTTTATGAAAAATTGCATTAAAAATGATTTCCTGAAGAAACCACTGGTTGGATCCGGGGGTTTCTTGACGTCACTCGAAAGATCGCTTCAAGACGCTTCAGAAAATGTAATTTCGCAGAAACAAATGTCAATTTGAAGCTCGTGAGACGTCAGCAAAAAAAATCGAAAATGGAAAAAATCGAAAAAATCAACTTTCTTAATAATCATCGTAGACGCTTGTGTTTTACCTTTTTTTTCATCAGAAGAACGAGATAAAACGATTGCCGTTAAAAAATTTCATCCAGAGAAAATTGCAAAAAAGTTAGCAAGTCACCATGAAAATTTTGAAATTTTGATTTTTTCAGACTTTGAACAGCTGTAGCGGCCGAACGAAAAATCCAATTTGAACGCGGATTGCAAATCTGTGTTCCTCGTGTCCTAATTAGTCGGATTTGATTGAAATTGGCGATTTTTTATTTTTGGCAAAAACCCGAAATTTTATCCAAGGGTCCCCCCTTCTTACTTTTTATGAAAAATTGCATTAAAAATGATTTCCTGAAGAAACCACTGGTTGGATCCGGGGTTTCTTGACGTCACTCGAAAGATCGCTTCAAGACGCTTCAGAAAATGTACTTTCGCAAGAACAAATGTCAATTTTAAGGCCGTGAGGCGTCAGCAAAAAAAATCGAAAATGGAAAAAATCGAAAAAATCAACTTTCTTAATAATCATCGTAGACGCTTGTGTTTTACCTTTTTTTTCATCAGAAGAACGAGATAAAACGATTGCCGTTAAAAAATTTCATCCAGTGAAAATTGCAAAAAAGTTAGCAAGTCACCATGAAAATTTTGAAAAAAGTCGATTTTTTCAGATTTTGAACAGCTGTAGCGGCTGAACGAAAAATCCAATTTGAACGCGGATTGCAAATCTGTGTTCCTCGTGTCCTAATTAGTCGGATTTGATTGAAATTGGCGATTTTTTATTTTTGACAAAAACCCGAAATTTTATCCAAGGGTCCCCCCTTCTTACTTTTTATGAAAAATTGCATTAAAAATGATTTCCTGAAGAAAACCACTGGTTGGATCCGGGGTTTCTTGACGTCACTCGAAAGATCGCTTCAAGACGCTTCAGAAAATGTATCTTCGCAGGAACTAATGTCAATTTTAAGGCCGTGACACGTCAGCAAAAAAACTCGAAAATGGAAAAAAATCGAAAAAATGAACTTTCTTAAAAATCATCGTAGACCTTTATGTAATACCTTTTTTTTCATCAGAACAACGAGATAAAACGATTGGCGTTAAGCAATTTCATCCAAAGGAAATTGCAAAAAAGTTAGCAAGTCACCATGAAAATTTTGAAAAAAGTCGATTTTTTCAGACTTTGAACAGCTGTAGCGGCCGAACGAAGAATCCAATTTGAACGCGGATTGCAAATCTGTGTTCCTCGTGTGTCAGTTAGTCGGATTTGATTAAAATTGGCGATTTTTTATTTTTGACAAAAACCCGAAAATCTATCCAAGGGTCCCCCCTTCTTACTTTTTAACAAAAATTGCATTAAAAATGATTTCCTGAAGAAACCACTGGTTGGATCCGGGGTTTCTTGACGTCACTCGAAAGATCGCTTCAAGACGCTTCAGAAAATGTACTTTCGCAGGAACAAATGTCAATCTGAAGCCCGTGACACGTCAGCAAAAAAACTCGAAAATGGAAAAAATCGAAAAAATGAACTTTCTTAAAAATCATCGTAGACCTTTATGTTACCTTTTTTTTCATCAGAACAACGAGATAAAACGATTGGCGTTAAGCAATTTCATCCAAAGGAAATTGCAAAAAAGTTAGCAAGTCACCATGAAAATTTTGAAAAAAGTGGATTTTTTCAGACTTTGAACAGCTGTAGCGGCCGAACGAAAAATCCAATTTGAACGCGGATTGCAAATCTGTGTTCCTCGTGTGTCAATTAGTCGGATTTGATTAAAATTGGCGATTTTTTATTTTTGACAAAAACCCGAAAATCTATCCAAGGGTCCCCCCTTCTTACTTTTTAACAAAAATTGCATTAAAAATGATTTCCTGAAGAAACCACTGGTTGGATCCGGGGTTTCTTGACGTCACTCGAAAGATCGCTTCAAGACGCTTCAGAAAATGTTTTTTCGCAGGAACAAATGTCAATTTGAAGCCCGTGACACGTCAGCAAAAAAACTCGAAAATGGAAAAAATCGAAAAAATGAACTTTCTTAAAAATCATCGTAGACCTTTATGTAATACCTTTTTTTTCATCAGAACAACGAGATAAAACGATTGGCGGTTAAGCAATTTCATCCAAAGGAAATTGCAAAAAAGTTAGCAAGTCACCATGAAAATTTTGAAAAAAGTGGATTTTTTCAGACTTTGAACAGCTGTAGCGGCCGAACGAAAAATCCAATTTGAACGCGGATTGCAAATCTGTGTTCCTCGTGTGTCAATTAGTCGGATTTGATTAAAATTGGCGATTTTTTATTTTTGACAAAAACCCGAAAATCTATCCAAGGGTCCCCCCTTCTTACTTTTTAACAAAAATTGCATTAAAAATGATTTCCTGAAGAAACCACTGGTTGGATCCGGGGTTTCTTGACGTCACTCGAAAGATCGCTTCAAGACGCTTCAGAAAATGTACTTTCGCAGGAACAAATGTCAATCTGAAGCCCGTGACACGTCAGCAAAAAAACTCGAAAATGGAAAAAATTGAAAAAATCAACTTTCTTAATAATCAACGTAGACGCTTGTGTTTTACCTGTTTTTTCATCAGAAGAACGAGATAAAACGATTGCCGTTAAAAAATTTCATCCAGAGAAAATTGCAAAAAAAGTTAGCTAGTCACCATGAGATTTTTTGAAAAAAGTCGATTTTTTCAACTTTTGAACGGCTGTAGCGGCCGAACCAAAAATCCAATTTGAACGCGGATTGAAAATCTGTGTTCCTCGTGTGTCAATTAGTCGGATTTGATTAAAATTGGGGATTTTTAATTTTTGACGAAAACCCGAAATTTTATCCAAGGGTCCCCCCTTCTAACTTTTTAACAAAAATTGCACTAAAAATGATTTCCTGAAGAAACCACTGGTTGGATCCGGGGTTACTTGACGTCACTCGAAAGATCGCTTCAAGACGCCTCGGAAAATCAGAACAACGAGATAAAACGATTGGCGTTAAGCAATTTCATCCAAAGGAAATTGCAAAAAAGTTAGCAAGTCACCATGAAAATTTTGAAAAAAGTGGATTTTTTCAGACTTTGAACAGCTGTAGCGGCCGAACGAAAAATCCAATTTGAACGCGGATTGCAAATCTGTGTTCCTCGTGTGTCAATTAGTCGGATTTGATTAAAATTGGCGATTTTTTATTTTTGACAAAAACCCGAAAATCTATCCAAGGGTCCCCCCTTCTTACTTTTTAACAAAAATTGCATTAAAAATGATTTCCTGAAGAAACCACTGGTTGGATCCGGGGTTTCTTGACGTCACTCGAAAGATCGCTTCAAGACGCTTCAGAAAATGTTTTTTCGCAGGAACAAATGTCAATTTGAAGCCCGTGACACGTCAGCAAAAAAACTCGAAAATGGAAAAAATCGAAAAAATGAACTTTCTTAAAAATCATCGTAGACCTTTATGTAATACCTTTTTTTTCATCAGAACAACGAGATAAAACGATTGGCGTTAAGCAATTTCATCCAAAGGAAATTGCAAAAAAGTTAGCAAGTCACCATGAAAATTTTGAAAAAAGTGGATTTTTTCAGACTTTGAACAGCTGTAGCGGCCGAACGAAAAATCCAATTTGAACGCGGATTGCAAATCTGTGTTCCTCGTGTGTCAATTAGTCGGATTTGAATTAAAATTGGCGATTTTTTTATTTTGACAAAAACCCGAAAATCTATCCAAGCCCCTTCTTACTTTTTAACAAAAATTGCATTAAAAATGATTTCCTGAAGAAACCACTGGTTGGATCCGGGGTTTCTTGACGTCACTCGAAAGATCGCTTCAAGACGCTTCAGAAAATGTACTTTCGCAGGAACAAATGTCAATCTGAAGCCCGTGACACGTCAGCAAAAAAACTCGAAAATGGAAAAAATTGAAAAAATCAACTTTCTTAATAATCAACGTAGACGCTTGTGTTTTACCTGTTTTTTCATCAGAAGAACGAGATAAAACGATTGCCGTTAAAAAATTTCATCCAGAGAAAATTGCAAAAAAGTTAGCTAGTCACCATGAGATTTTTTGAAAAAAGTCGATTTTTTCAACTTTTGAACGGCTGTAGCGGCCGAACCAAAAATCCAATTTGAACGCGGATTGAAAATCTGTGTTCCTCGTGTGTCAATTAGTCGGATTTGATTAAAATTGGGGATTTTTAATTTTTGACGAAAACCCGAAATTTTATCCAAGGGTCCCCCCTTCTAACTTTTTAACAAAAATTGCACTAAAAATGATTTCCTGAAGAAACCACTGGTTGGATCCGGGGTTACTTGACGTCACTCGAAAGATCGCTTCAAGACGCCTCGGAAAATGTACTTTCGCAGAAACAAATGTCAATTTTAAGGCCGTGAGGCGTCAGCAAAAAAAATCGAAAATGAAAAAAATCGAAAAAATCAACTTTCTTAATAATCATGGTAGACCTTAATGTAATACCATTTTCTTCATCAGAGGAACGAAAAAAATTGACCGGCAATTATAAAATTTATCCAGAAAAAAATGGTAAAAAATCAGCGGATTTGGAGCGAGCGGTTTGGAGCGATCCATTTTGGAGCGAGCGGTTTGGAGTGATCCATTTTGGAGCGAGCGGTTTGGAGCGATCCATTTTGGAGCGAGCGGTTTGGAGCGATCCATTTTGGAGCGTGCGGTTTGGAGCGATCCATTTTGGAGCGAGCGGTTTGGAGCGAGCGGTTTTGGAGCGATCCATTTTGGAGCGAGCGGTTTGGAGCGATCCATTTTGGAGCGAGCGGTTTTGGAGCGAGCGGTTTGGAGCGATCCATTTTGGAGCGAGCGGTTTGGAGCGAGTACTTTCGCACAAACAAATGTCAATTTGAAGCTCGTGAGACGTCAGCAAAAAAAAATCGAAAAAATCAACTTTCTTAATAATCATCGTAGACGCTTGTGTTTTACCTTTTTTTTCATCAGAAGAACGAGATAAAACGATTGCCGTTAAAAAATTTCATCCAGAGAAAATTGCAAAAAAGTTAGCAAGTCACCATGAAAATTTTGAAAAAAGTCGATTTTTTCAGATTTTGAACGGCTGTAGCGGCCGAACGAAAAATCCAATTTGAACGCGGATTGCAAATCTGTGTTCCTCGTGTCCTAATTAGTCGGATTTGATTGAAATTGGCGATTTTTTATTTTTGACAAAAACCCGAAATTTTATCCAAGGGTCCCCCCTTCTTACTTTTTATGAAAAATTGCATTAAAAATGATTTCCTGAAGAAACCACTGGTTGGATCCGGGGTTTCTTGACGTCACTCGAAAGATCGCTTCAAGACGCTTCAGAAAATGTACTTTCGCAGAAACAAATGTCAATTTGAAGCTCGTGAGACGTCAGCAAAAAAAATCGAAAATGGAAAAAATCGAAAAAAACAACTTTCTTAATAATCATCGTGGACGCTTGTGTTTTACCTGTTTTTTCATCAGAAGAACGAGATAAAACGATTGCCGTTAAAAAATTTCATCCAGAGAAAATTGCAAAAAAGTTAGCTAGTCACCATGAGATTTTTTGAAAAAAGTCGATTTTTTCAACTTTTGAACGGCTGTAGCGGCCGAACCAAAAATCCAATTTGAACGCGGATTGAAAATCTGTGTTCCTCGTGTGTCAATTAGTCGGATTTGATTAAAATTGGGGATTTTTAATTTTTGACGAAAACCCGAAATTTTATCCAAGGGTCCCCCCTTCTAACTTTTTAACAAAAATTGCACTAAAAATGATTTCCTGAAGAAACCACTGGTTGGATCCGGGGTTTCTTCACGTAACTCGAAAGATCGCTTCAAGACGCTTCAGAAAATGTATCTTCGCAGGAACTAATGTCAATTTTAAGGCCGTGACGCGTCAGCAAAAAAACTCGAAAATGGAAAAAATGGAAAAAATCAACTTTTTTAATAATCATCGTAGACGCTTGTGTTTTACCTGTTTTTTCATCAGAAGAACGAGATAAAACGATTGCCGTTAAAAAATTTCATCCAGAGAAAATTGCAAAAAAGTTAGCTAGTCACCATGAGATTTTTTGAAAAAAGTCGATTTTTTCAACTTTTGAACGGCTGTAGCGGCCGAACCAAAAATCCAATTTGAACGCGGATTGAAAATCTGTGTTCCTCGTGTGTCAATTAGTCGGATTTGATTAAAATTGGGGATTTTTAATTTTTGACGAAAACCCGAAATTTTATCCAAGGGTCCCCCCCTTCTAACTTTTTAACAAAAATTGCACTAAAAATGATTTCCTGAAGAAACCACTGGTTGGATCCGGGGTTTCTTCACGTAACTCGAAAGATCGCTTCAAGACGCTTCAGAAAATGTATCTTCGCAGGAACTAATGTCAATTTTAAGGCCGTGACGCGTCAGCAAAAAAACTCGAAAATGGAAAAAATGGAAAAAATCAACTTTCTTAATAATTATCGTAGACGCTTGTGTTTTACCTGTTTTTTCATCAGAAGAACGAGATAAAACGATTGCCGTTAAAAAATTTCATCCAGAGAAAATTGCAAAAAAGTTAGCAAGTCACCATGAGATTTTTTGAAAAAAGTCGATTTTTTCAACTTTTGAACGGCTGTAGCGGCCGAACCAAAAATCCAATTTGAACGCGGATTGAAAATCTGTGTTCCTCGTGTGTCAATTAGTCGGATTTGATTAAAATTGGGGATTTTTAATTTTTGACGAAAACCCGAAATTTTATCCAAGGGTCCCCCCTTCTAACTTTTTAACAAAAATTGCACTAAAAATGATTTCCTGAAGAAACCACTGGTTGGATCCGGGGTTTCTTCACGTAACTCGAAAGATCGCTTCAAGACGCTTCAGAAAATGTATCTTCGCAGGAACTAATGTCAATTTTAAGGCCGTGACGCGTCAGCAAAAAAACTCGAAAATGGAAAAAATGGAAAAAATCAACTTTTTTAATAATCATCGTAGACGCTTGTGTTTTACCTGTTTTTTCATCAGAAGAACGAGATAAAACGATTGCCGTTAAAAAATTTCATCCAGAGAAAATTGCAAAAAAGTTAGCTAGTCACCATGAGATTTTTTGAAAAAAGTCGATTTTTTCAACTTTTGAACGGCTGTAGCGGCCGAACCAAAAATCCAATTTGAACGCGGATTGAAAATCTGTGTTCCTCGTGTGTCAATTAGTCGGATTTGATTAAAATTGGGGATTTTTAATTTTTGACGAAAACCCGAAATTTTATCCAAGGGTCCCCCCTTCTAACTTTTTAACAAAAATTGCACTAAAAATGATTTCCTAAAGAAACCACTGGTTGGATCCGGGGTTACTTGACGTCACTCGAAAGATCGCTTCAAGACGCCTCGGAAAATGAACCTTCGCAGGAACTAATGTCAATTTTAAGGCCGTGAGACGTCAGCAAAAAAAATCGAAAATGGAAAAAATCGAAAAAATCAACTTTCTTAATAATCATGGTAGACCTTAATGTAATACCATTTTCTTCATCAGAGGAACGAAAAAAATCGACCGGCAATTATAAAATTTATCCAGAAAAAAATGGTAAAACATCAGCGGTTTTGGAGCGAGCGGTTTGGAGCGATCCATTTTGGAGCGAGCGGTTTGGAGCGATACATTTTGGAGCGAGCGGATTTGGAGCGATCCATTTTGGAGCGAGCGGTTTTTAGCGAGCGGTTTAGGAGCGAGCGGTTTGGAGCGATCCATTTTGGAGCGAGCGGTTTGGAGCGACCCAATTTGGAGCGAGCGGTTTTGGAGCGAGCGGTTTGGGAGCGAGCGGTTTGGAGCGATCCATTTTGGAGCGATCCATTTTGGAGCGAGCGGTTTGGAGCGATCCATTTCGGAGCGAGCGGTTTGGAGCGATCCATTTTGGAGCGAGCGGTTTGGAGCGATCCATTTTGGAGCGAGCGGTTTGGAGCGATCCATTTTGGAGCGATCCATTTTGGAGCGAGCGGTTTTGGAGCGAGCGGTTTGGAGCGAGCGGTTTTGGAGCGATCCATTTTGGAGCGAGCGGTTTGGAGCGATCCATTTTGGAGCGAGCGGTTTTGGAGCGAGCGGTTTGGAGCGATCCATTTTGGAGCGAGCGGTTTGGAGCGAGCGGTTTGGAGCGAGTACTTTCGCACAAACAAATGTCAATTTGAAGCTCGTGAGACGTCAGCAAAAAAAATCGAAAATGGAAAAAATCGAAAAAATCAACTTTCTTAATAATCATCGTAGACGCTTGTGTTTTACCTTTTTTTCCATCAGAAGAACGAGATAAAACGATTGCCGTTAAAAAATTTCATCCAGAGAAAATTGCAAAAAAGTTAGCAAGTCACCATGAAAATTTTGAAAAAAGTCGATTTTTTCAGACTTTGAACAGCTGTAGCGGCCGAACGAAAAATCCAATTTGAACGCGGATTGCAAATCTGTGTTCCTCGTATCCTAATTAGTCGGATTTGATTGAAATTGGCGATTTTTTATTTTTGACAAAAACTCGAAATTTTATCCAAGGGTCCCCCCTTCTAACTTTTTAACAAAAATTGCACTAAAAATGATTTCCTGAAGAAACCACTGGTTGGATCCGGGGTTTCTTGACGTCACTCGAAAGATCGCTTCAAGACGCTTCAGAAAATGTACTTTCGCAAGAACAAATGTCAATTTTAAGGCCGTGAGGCGTCAGCAAAAAAAATCGAAAATGGAAAAAATCGAAAAAATCAACTTTCTTAATAATCATGGTAGACCTTAATGTAATACCATTTTCTTCATCAGAGGAACGAAAAAAATCGACCGGCAATTATAAAATTTATCCAGAAAAAAATGGTAAAACATCAGCGGTTTTGGAGCGAGCGGTTTGGAGCGATCCATTTTGGAGCGAGCGGTTTGGAGCGATACATTTTGGAGCGAGCGGATTTGGAGCGAGCGGTTTGGAGCGATCCATATTGGAGCGAGCGGTTTGGAGTGATCCATTTTGGAGCGAGCGGTTTGGAGCGATCCATTTTGGAGCGAGCGGTTTTTAGCGAGCGGTTTTGGAGCGAGCGGTTTGGAGCGATCCATTTTGGAGCGAGCGGTTTGGAGCGATCCAATTTGGAGCGAGCGGTTTTGGAGCGAGCGGTTTGGGAGCGAGTGGTTTGGGAGCGAGCGGTTTGGAGCGATCCATTTTGGAGCGAGCGGTTTGGAGCGATCCATTTCGGAGCGAGCGGTTTGGAGCGATCCATTTTGGAGCGAGCGGTTTGGAGCGATCCATTTTGGAGCGAGCGGTTTGGAGCGATCCATTTTGGAGCGAGCGGTTTGGAGCGATCCATTTTGGAGCGAGCGGTTTTGGAGCGATCCATTTTGGAGCGAGCGGTTTGGAGCGATCCATTTTGGAGCGAGCGGTTTTGGAGCGAGCGGTTTGGAGCGATCCATTTTGGAGCGAGCGGTTTGGAGCGAGCGGTTTGGAGCGAGTACTTTCGCACAAACAAATGTCAATTTGAAGCTCGTGAGACGTCAGCAAAAAAAATCGAAAATGGAAAAAATTGAAAAAATCAACTTTCTTAATAATCATCGTAGACGCTTGTGTTTTACCTTTTTTTTCATCAGAAGAACGAGATAAAACGATTGCCGTTAAAAAATTTCATCCAGAGAAAATTACAAAAAAGTTAGCAAGTCACCATGAAAATTTTGAAAAAAGTCGATTTTTTTCAGAATTTGAACAGCTGTAGCGGCCGAACGAAAAATCCAATTTGAACGCGGATTGCAAATCTGTGTTCCTCGTATCCTAATTAGTCGGATTTGATTGAAATTGGCGATTTTTTATTTTTGACAAAAACCCGAAATTTTATCCAAGGGTCCCCCCTTCTAACTTTTTAACAAAAATTGCACTAAAAATGATTTCCTGAAGAAACCACTGGTTGGATCCGGGGTTTCTTGACGTCACTCGAAAGATCGCTTCAAGACGCTTCAGAAAATGTACTTTCGCAAGAACAAATGTCAATTTTAAGGCCGTGAGGCGTCAGCAAAAAAAATCGAAAATGGAAAAAATCGAAAAAATCAACTTTCTTAATAATCATCGTAGACGCTTGTGTTTTACCTTTTTTTTCATCAGAAGAACGAGATAAAACGATTGCCGTTAAAAAATTTCATCCAGTGAAAATTGCAAAAAAGTTAGCAAGTCACCATGAAAATTTTGAAAAAAGTCGATTTTTTCAGATTTTGAACAGCTGTAGCGGCTGAACGAAAAATCCAATTTGAACGCGGATTGCAAATCTGTGTTCCTCGTGTCCTAATTAGTCGGATTAGATTGAAATTGGCGATTTTTTATTTTTGACAAAAACCCGAAATTTTATCCAAGGGTCCCCCCTTCTAACTTTTTAACAAAAATTGCACTAAAAATGATTTCCTGAAGAAACCACTGGTTGGATCCGGGGTTTCTTGACGTCACTCGAAAGATCGCTTCAAGACGCTTCAGAAAATGTAATTTCGCAGAAACAAATGTCAATTTGAAGCTCGTGAGACGTCAGCAAAAAAAATCGAAAATGGAAAAAATCGAAAAAATCAACTTTCTTAATAATCATCGTAGACGCTTGTGTTTTACCTTTTTTTTCATCAGAACGAGATAAAACGATTGCCGTTAAAAAATTTCATCCAGAGAAAATTGCAAAAAAGTTAGCAAGTCACCATGAAAATTTTGAAAAAAGTCGATTTTTTCAGACTTTGAACAGCTGTAGCGGCCGAACGAAAAATCCAATTTGAACGCGGATTGCAAATCTGTGTTCCTCGTGTCCTAATTAGTCGGATTTGATTGAAATTGGCGATTTTTTATTTTTGGCAAAAACCCGAAATTTTATCCAAGGGTCCCCCCTTCTTACTTTTTATGAAAAATTGCATTAAAAATGATTTCCTGAAGAAACCACTGGTTGGATCCGGGGTTTCTTGACGTCACTCGAAAGATCGCTTCAAGACGCTTCAGAAAATGTAATTTCGCAGAAACAAATGTCAATTTGAAGCTCGTGAGACGTCAGCAAAAAAAATCGAAAATGGAAAAAATCGAAAAAATCAACTTTCTTAATAATCATCGTAGACGCTTGTGTTTTACCTTTTTTTTCATCAGAAGAACGAGATAAAACGATTGCCGTTAAAAAATTTCATCCAGAGAAAATTGCAAAAAAGTTAGCAAGTAACCATGAAAATTTTGAATAAAGTCGATTTTTTTAGACTTTGAACAGCTGTAGCGGCCGAACGAAAAATCCAATTTGAACGCGGATTGCAAATCTGTGTTCCTCGTGTCCTAATTAGTCGGATTTGATTGAAATTGGCGATTTTTTATTTTTGGCAAAAACCCGAAATTTTATCCAAGGGTCCCCCCTTCTTACTTTTTATGAAAAATTGCATTAAAAATGATTTCCTGAAGAAACCACTGGTTGGATCCGGGGTTTCTTGACGTCACTCGAAAGATCGCTTCAAGACGCTTCAGAAAATGTACTTTCGCAAGAACAAATGTCAATTTTAAGGCCGTGAGGCGTCAGCAAAAAAAATCGAAAATGGAAAAAATCGAAAAAATCAACTTTCTTAATAATCATCGTAGACGCTTGTGTTTTACCTTTTTTTTCATCAGAAGAACGAGATAAAACGATTGCCGTTAAAAAATTTCATCCAGTGAAAATTGCAAAAAAGTTAGCAAGTCACCATGAAAATTTTGAAAAAAGTCGATTTTTTCAGATTTTGAACAGCTGTAGCGGCTGAACGAAAAATCCAATTTGAACGCGGATTGCAAATCTGTGTTCCTCGTGTCCTAATTAGTCGGATTTGATTAAAATTGGCGATTTTTTATTTTTGACAAAAACCCGAAAATCTATCCAAGGGTCCCCCCTTCTTACTTTTTAACAAAAATTGCATTAAAAATGATTTCCTGAAGAAACCACTGGTTGGATCCGGGGTTTCTTGACGTCACTCGAAAGATCGCTTCAAGACGCTTCAGAAAATGTACTTTCGCAGGAACAAATGTCAATCTGAAGCCCGTGACACGTCAGCAAAAAAACTCGAAAATGGAAAAAATCGAAAAAATGAACTTTCTTAAAAATCATCGTAGACCTTTATGTAATACCTTTTTTTTCATCAGAACAACGAGATAAAACGATTGGCGTTAAGCAATTTCATCCAAAGGAAATTGCAAAAAAGTTAGCAAGTCACCATGAAAATTTTGAAAAAAGTGGATTTTTTCAGACTTTGAACAGCTGTAGCGGCCGAACGAAAAATCCAATTTGAACGCGGATTGCAAATCTGTGTTCCTCGTGTGTCAATTAGTCGGATTTGATTAAAATTGGCGATTTTTTATTTTTGACAAAAACCCGAAAATCTATCCAAGGGTCCCCCCTTCTTACTTTTTAACAAAAATTGCATTAAAAATGATTTCCTGAAGAAACCACTGGTTGGATCCGGGGTTTCTTGACGTCACTCGAAAGATCGCTTCAAGACGCTTCAGAAAATGTACTTTCGCAGGAACAAATGTCAATCTGAAGCCCGTGACACGTCAGCAAAAAAACTCGAAAATGGAAAAAATCGAAAAAATGAACTTTCTTAAAAATCATCGTAGACCTTTATGTAATACCTTTTTTTTCATCAGAACAACGAGATAAAACGATTGGCGTTAAGCAATTTAGTCCAAAGGAAATTGCAAAAAAGTTAGCAAGTCACCATGAAAATTTTGAAAAAAGTGGATTTTTTCAGACTTTGAACAGCTGTAGCGGCCGAACGAAAAATCCAATTTGAACGCGGATTGCAAATCTGTGTTCCTCGTGTGTCAATTAGTCGGATTTGATTAAAATTGGCGATTTTTTATTTTTGACAAAAACCCGAAAATCTATCCAAGGGTCCCCCCTTCTTACTTTTTAACAAAAATTGCATTAAAAATGATTTCCTGAAGAAACCACTGGTTGGATCCGGGGTTTCTTGACGTCACTCGAAAGATCGCTTCAAGACGCTTCAGAAAATGTACTTTCGCAGGAACAAATGTCAATCTGAAGCCCGTGACACGTCAGCAAAAAAACTCGAAAATGGAAAAAATCGAAAAAATGAACTTTCTTAAAAATCATCGTAGACCTTTATGTAATACCTTTTTTTTCATCAGAACAACGAGATAAAACGATTGGCGTTAAGCAATTTAGTCCAAAGGAAATTGCAAAAAAGTTAGCAAGTCACCATGAAAATTTTGAAAAAAGTCGATTTTTTCAGACTTTGAACAGCTGTAGCGGCCGAACGAAGAATCCAATTTGAACGCGGATTGCAAATCTGTGTTCCTCGTGTGTCAATTAGTCGGATTTGATTAAAATTGGCGATTTTTTATTTTTGACAAAAACCCGAAAATCTATCCAAGGGTCCCCCCTTCTTACTTTTTAACAAAAATTGCATTAAAAATGATTTCCTGAAGAAACCACTGGTTGGATCCGGGGTTTCTTGACGTCACTCGAAAGATCGCTTCAAGACGCTTCAGAAAATGTACTTTCGCAGGAACAAATGTCAATCTGAAGCCCGTGACACGTCAGCAAAAAAACTCGAAAATGGAAAAAATCGAAAAAATGAACTTTCTTAAAAATCATCGTAGACCTTTATGTAATACCTTTTTTTTCATCAGAACAACGAGATAAAACGATTGGCGTTAAGCAATTTAGTCCAAAGGAAATTGCAAAAAAGTTAGCAAGTCACCATGAAAATTTTGAAAAAAGTCGATTTTTTCAGACTTTGAACAGCTGTAGCGGCCGAACGAAGAATCCAATTTGAACGCGGATTGCAAATCTGTGTTCCTCGTGTGTCAATTAGTCGGATTTGATTAAAATTGGCGATTTTTTATTTTTGACAAAAACCCGAAAATCTATCCAAGGGTCCCCCCTTCTTACTTTTTAACAAAAATTGCATTAAAAATGATTTCCTGAAGAAACCACTGGTTGGATCCGGGGTTTCTTGACGTCACTCGAAAGATCGCTTCAAGACGCTTCAGAAAATGTACTTTCGCAGGAACAAATGTCAATCTGAAGCCCGTGACACGTCAGCAAAAAAACTCGAAAATGGAAAAAATCGAAAAAATGAACTTTCTTAAAAATCATCGTAGACCTTTATGTAATACCTTTTTTTTCATCAGAACAACGAGATAAAACGATTGGCGTTAAGCAATTTAGTCCAAAGGAAATTGCAAAAAAGTTAGCAAGTCACCATGAAAATTTTGAAAAAAGTCGATTTTTTCAGACTTTGAACAGCTGTAGCGGCCGAACGAAGAATCCAATTTGAACGCGGATTGCAAATCTGTGTTCCTCGTGTGTCAATTAGTCGGATTTGATTAAAATTGGCAATTGTTTATTTTTGACAAAAACCCGAAAATCTATCCAAGGGTCCCCCCTTCTTACTTTTTAACAAAAATTGCATTAAAAATGATTTCCTGAAGAAACGACTGGTTGGATCCGGGGTTTCTTGACGTCACTCGAAAGATCGCTTCAAGACGCTTCAGAAAATGTTTTTTCGCAGGAACAAATGTCAATTTGAAGCCTGTGACACGTCAGCAAAAAAACTCGAAAATGGAAAAAATCGAAAAAATGAACTTTCTTAAAAATCATCGTAGACCTTTATGTAATACCTTTTTTTTCATCAGAACAACGAGATAAAACGATTGGCGTTAAGCAATTTAGTCCAAAGGAAATTGCAAAAAAGTTAGCAAGTCACCATGAAAATTTTGAAAAAAGTCGATTTTTTCAGACTTTGAACAGCTGTAGCGGCCGAACGAAGAATCCAATTTGAACGCGGATTGCAAATCTGTGTTCCTCGTGTGTCAATTAGTCGGATTTGATTAAAATTGGCGATTTTTTATTTTTGACAAAAACCCGAAAATCTATCCAAGGGTCCCCCCTTCTTACTTTTTAACAAAAATTGCATTAAAAATGATTTCCTGAAGAAACCACTGGTTGGATCCGGGGTTTCTTGACGTTACTCGAAAGATCGCTTCAAGACGCTTCAGAAAATGTACTTTCGCAGGAACAAATGTCAATCCGAAGCCCGTGACACGTCAGCAAAAAAACTCGAAAATGGAAAAAATCGAAAAAATGAACTTTCTTAAAAATCATCGTAGACCTTTATGTAATACCTTTTTTTTCATCAGAACAACGAGATAAAACGATTGGCGTTAAGCAATTTAGTCCAAAGGAAATTGCAAAAAAGTTAGCAAGTCACCATGAAAATTTTGAAAAAAGTCGATTTTTTCAGACTTTGAACAGCTGTAGCGGCCGAACGAAGAATCCAATTTGAACGCGGATTGCAAATCTGTGTTCCTCGTGTGTCAATTAGTCGGATTTGATTAAAATTGGCGATTTTTTATTTTTGACAAAAACCCGAAAATCTATCCAAGGGTCCCCCCTTCTTACTTTTTAACAAAAATTGCATTAAAAATGATTTCCTGAAGAAACCACTGGTTGGATCCGGGGTTTCTTGACGTCACTCGAAAGATCGCTTCAAGACGCTTCAGAAAATGTTTTTTCGCAGGAACAAATGTCAATTTGAAGCCCGTGACACGTCAGCAAAAAAACTCGAATATGGAAAAAATCGAAAAAATGAACTTTCTTAAAAATCATCGTAGACCTTTATGTAATACCTTTTTTTTCATCAGAACAACGAGATAAAACGATTGGCGTTAAGCAATTTCATCCAAAGGAAATTGCAAAAAAGTTAGCAAGTCACCATGAAAATTTTGAAAAAAGTCGATTTTTTCAGACTTTGAACAGCTGTAGCGGCCGAACGAAGAATCCAATTTGAACGCGGATTGCAAATCTGTGTTCCTCGTGTGTCAATTAGTCGGATTTGATTAAAATTGGCGATTTTTTATTTTTGACAAAAACCCGAAAATCTATCCAAGGGTCCCCCCTTCTTACTTTTTAACAAAAATTGCATTAAAAATGATTTCCTGAAGAAACCACTGGTTGGATCCTGGGTTTCTTGACGTCACTCGAAAGATCGCTTCAAGACGCTTCAGAAAATGTACTTTCGCAGGAACAAATGTCAATCTGAAGCCCGTGACACGTCAGCAAAAAAACTCGAAAATGGAAAAAATCGAAAAAATGAACTTTCTTAAAAATCATCGTAGACCTTTATGTAATACCTTTTTTTTCATCAGAACAATGAGATAAAACGATTGGCGTTAAGCAATTTTATCCAAAGGAAATTGCAAAAAAGTTAGCAAGTCACCATGAAAATTTTGAAAAAAGTCGATTTTTTCAGACTTTGAACAGCTGTAGCGGCCGAACGAAGAATCCAATTTGAACGCGGATTGAAAATCTGTGTTCCTCGTGTGTCAATTAGTCGGATTTGATCAAAATTGGCGATTTTTTTTTAATCGAAAACGTGAAATTCGATAGAATAGATTTCCTGGAAAAAACACTGGTTCGATTTGGACAAGCTGCACTTTATATAAATTTATTCGAACTCAAGTTAATACTTACCATAAGATTTTGCACGATAAAACATACCGAACTAGATACACGATTGCTTATTATTTTACATTAGTTGCGTTACTGAATCGAGAGAAATTTCAAATCATAACATGTGATGGATGACCTTGTTTAAACAGTACATTTATTACGCGAACGTCTCGGAAAAATTGACTGCTCATGCATATGTGAAGATTTCATTAAATTATGCTTATAAAAAAGTACACGTCACAAATAATAAGCATGGTGCTATTTTTATCAATCAGTTAAAATATAATTGATTTATTAGTGGTATGTGCGGGTGGAGGTGTGACTTATGGTACGGGGGGAAATTAAGATGGATGCAAGTCGATAGATTTATTCGACTCACTGGAGTGGAATTGTATTAGTGCCAACGAGATGCGTTGTTCTGGCCAATCTCTACTTTCCCTATGTGTACCATGAGTTACGCTATCATATATATTTAAATCGAATTATGCATTGTATCTGAAAAAAAAAATTACAAAATTTTAGTAAGATTGCAGTTCATTTATCGCAATTATTACAATATTTTTTGTAGTCTTAGTAAGACCTTATTATAGTTTCAGATCATCGGTATTGATTGTTCGACGTTCAAATTACCAGGCTACAAATGGTTGGACATGTTAACTGTTGAACATTTTGAGTGTTAATTAACTGAATAAATCCTTTGCTTAATACAATAAATGTGTGGAATTATATGCTTTTATTAAGTACAACATTTATATTCCGAATATGTGTATAACCCCAGAACATCGTCAGTCTCATGTTTGATAAAAAGGGCAAATAAGTTTGTGGGTTTAATGGAAGTGGGTGAGTTGCGTGTTAAAAATAAATTGAAATTAATAGTGCCAGCAAAATGCTGCAATGAAATCTATGCTTGTGGTAAATTATTAATACCACACGGAATTGTATAATAATGTAGATTTCACCAGAAAATAATAATCCTATTGGTGTTAATCCAAATTGTTTGTGTAAGTAGGTATCATATAATTATTAAATACCTGTTTAACTGTTATGATAAAAGACTTTTTCTTTTGGCCATAGGCTATAAAAGACTTAGTAATTCATACTTTAACAACATCATTTTTTTTTATTTCGTGTAATAATGGATATTTTATAAATCAATTAATATTTAGAATAAAAATTCAGATGTGTATTATCTTTTAATGCACATAATATATTTCACAATATTATTTTTAGGTAGGGGATTTCCAGGAAAATCTAAAACAGAAATTAATTAATCAAATATTTCATTTTTTTTATTATTAACGTTTCTATTTCGTACGTACATTAACCAGGGCCTATAAAATTTAATCAATAAATTAAATTAAAATTAGTTATTTATAACCACTCAATCTAGTTTATTATTTGATTGATTCAATACTTACTTGGATCAATATCATCTGATGTAACAAAACATTTACAAGACTTATTTCATTGGAATGAATTATCTTGTTTACAGACGCACCTCGAGATATGATATTAAATAATTATATTGTATATGAACTTACCGTAACATTTAATTAATATGAAAATTGAGACGACAACAAGTATCAGTGTTATTTCTTGTACAGGTGACATGTTTTTGTGTCTTGAACCTTAAAAACATATTACATTTATTTATATACGTGCATGTAAATTTAATAATTTGCATAAATTACAATGTATTACTTGATGCGTTCGCTGTTTCAAATAATATTTGCTTCGAAATAGAAGCTCCGAAATTGTATATTTTAACTCGATGAAATTTAACCAAATTATGTATTGTAATCAGTGGCGGCGGTAAGGATTTGGGGGCCCCACCGCAAAAAAAAAATCTTGGGGCCCCCCTTCGTCAAAAAATGTTTTTTTTTCTTTTTAAACTTACCATCTTAGTAAATGTTTCCCAAATCGTCGGTGTTTTAGCATAATGAATTTGGCAGCCAACTCATCCAAGTCTAATTTTTCGCGTTCGTTCATGTTCTATACTAAGTAAAACCAAAGCACTCAGTCTAAGTTCATTAAACATTCTCCCTCAGAAAGAACTAAGAAGTAATCAAACTGAGGCATTGAGACAAACTGAAGAAAGAAAATGTAAAATTTCAAATTATTTGCAATACACACATGTAAAGTCGAGCGGCATTTCTTTTTTCAGAGACGCTTATCGCGCAAGGAAGCATTAAATCAATCACATCTAACATCATATCAAAGCAGTGGCCGCCGCGCCGCACCGATAAAGCCTTTAGCAGTCCCGCCGCTATGATACAAATAAAATAAAAACAACAAATATTATTACTGTAACAGTAACGTCGCGCTTCGTTGTTTACAATCATCACAAAAATAAATTCATTAATACGTAATCGATTTTTAATATATAATTGCATGGCCCGGGGCCCCTAGATGCTCGGGCCCCCCCCGCGCCGCTGGGTCTGCGGGGGCCTTATCGCCGCCACTGATTGTAATATCTCAATCATTTTTTGCGCAAGAATAATTATGGGACGATTATAACGAGTATTGTGTTGATGAACAACAGATAGTTAACATAACATTTGGAATAAACCATTTATTTAATTAAAAAAAAATCCCAATCAAATCCAGAAAATTTAATTATTTTTACATCGGAATAAATTATATAAATATCTTTGACATACAAATACATACCATCCGGAATGTTTCTAAGGGGTGGTGAGCCTTCCCGCGAGTAGCCATGTGCGTGCTCTGAAAATAAATTAAACGTAGCCATGTAAAGAGTTTTCGTAATACTTGGGATATTCGAAAGTAGTCTCACGTTTTAAAGTATCTCAAAAATTACCAAACATAATATATAAAATAAAATACTGTTCAAATTCGATTCGTTATATTTAAACTGAATTGAAAAATTCACTAGTTTTAACCACGAAATTAGTTCCGATTGGAGCAGAACGAATTTTTTAATTCAGTTTAATTATGGATCAACACGCAGTAACGATTATCGTTATTATTTACAATGAAGTAAAGAAATTTTAAATTAATTTCTTCAGATCAATCATAATTTGAGATTTAAAAATTTGTTTTTTTTTTATTGGTTGATTACAATTTTAATTTGTTTCATTAATTACAAGTTTACACTGCCGTGTGCCAAGTGTGTTGGGTGGGCCCTATCCTACAAACCAACCAGTTAAACCAAAAAGAGGATTTCGCTAGTGTTAGTAAACAAATAGAAATGCAAGAAATGCATGTGGATTTTGCTTAGTTCGTAAATTAGTTTATTAATATAAATAATGACGAAATATGTTAATTTAATTAATGCGTCTGCAACAAGTGAAGGTTTTTCAATTTTAAATGAGGAAGAAGTTGGAGGACTTGAATTTTTTAAAGAATTCGTGTGTCTCGTCTATATTTAATTATTGCCATGAATTAGATTTCGCGGTGAAAATAGAATTTTGGCAGATGTCCGACGGAGGTTGGACACCTCTATTCTTTTTAATGGGCGATATTAGCTCTCGACAAAAACTGGTGGTAGTATGGCAAAGTGATGGACGTCGACGATGTGACGTTTGATTAATGTTAAACGTTTTGCTTGCCTCGTTAACTTTACATCGATTTCTACTTTATAATATGCGATAGCGGCAAACGCGTCCAATTCCATTTTCCCTGTATTAGTAATCCCATATCCACTCGAGTGCCATTATTTTATCGTCACTCGTTACACAAATTAGGATTCGAGTAGGGCATTATAATTATTCCGATAAATAAATGTGTGTTTTATTTTGCATAATTATCAATTTTTTTGTCAAAAACTAGTGGGATTCCGAAAAATGTATTGTTTGTAACGATCGTATTATCTTTATATGTGTATTATTATTATTCTACTAGTTGTATAATGTATATATTCCAACCATCGATTATCGCATGACAGAAGAGAAGAGAAAAACTGTTCATTCATTAAAATGGATAAAAATGTTCGAAGTTTTAAATTGTTTCGTCCTTATGGTAACATGAAAATACAATTAATGGATAATCATGTAGCAATCATCGAGTAAACAATCGTCTGTAATTAGAGCTAAACCAACTCCAACGGACTGTAATTGTCGTGCTTAATTTAATATAATAAAGTCTAAGTATGCATGTATCAGGGGCCATGTGATAATTAAATAAAAATCGCGATTTTGTTGACTTTGAACTCGGAAAACAACAGATTTTGGCAACTTTCTTTGAACGATGTGTATATGTCTTTATATTTTTTTAAAACACACTCAATTCCCCACATTTCGGAATTGAAATCATCAAAATCATGTAATGCGTTCGGAAGTTGAGCAATGTTTCAAAGTCAACTTTGAACTCGGAAAACAACAGCTTTCGGCAACTGGTAAATCAACGATGATGATATTTTTTTTCAGCGCCACCCTCGAAAATGACATTTTCATCACCGGATTTAGAGAGGAAAGTAAACGTTTATTTCCAGAGATTTTCTGTAGTGCATTTCAAGATTGCGCATTTTTTATTGAGAGGTGCACATTTTTCGCTCAAATTCACTCATTCATTCAGAATTCTCCCATCCTGTTTCCTAATAATATAATATAATCCGCGGAAGATAATACTTTACGATTTTTTCTAATTAAGAGGTGCCAATTAGACAAATTTGGCAAATGCCCACCGAAGAGATAATAGTCCAGCACGTTTCAATGTCGGATCGAAATTTGTAAACATTTCCAAACACAATTCGAGCTGCATCGAAATAGAAGCACTTCATCAAATAAGGCCCAACGCTCCTTTCCCATTAAAACAGCTTCAGGATACGTTTATTTATTGACTTTTATTCAAGGACACACGAAACATTTCGATTAAATTATTTGTATCGTTAAGTAATATTCTCTTTTTTTTTCAATCGTTTAAAAACTTTTATTTTTTTTATTCAATCAATGAAGGCAAATTTTGTAATTGTGCATCCAGAAATATTAAGAAAAGTCGGCTTACTGGAGGTGCTGGGTTGATCACAGTAGTTAGACGGAATCATAATAAGGAAGACTCTTGGAGGTGTTAAGTCCTGGATTAGTCTCCACTAAAAATCACATTGAGTACGTTTACGTTTTCACACATATTACGATTTTTGGATGATTATACGGTGCAAACATGAAGATATCAGCTGGATATATAAATTGATGCACGGGCATGCACACTAATTTATATTATAAATACGGAAACACGTTTTTAGGTTATCTATATATGTGTTATAATTACATGCGAAGAGGACGACGCGCGTCGGCCAACTGACGCTCGGCGTCGCGCCCGCCGCAATATCGATTGCTAGAGTCCCTTTGACTCAAGAAATAATTTCCAACACAATCCCTTTAACCTGCTTTTGATAAGTGCCCTGATTCGAGAAAATATTAAGTGATTGATCCCATTTTACAATTTACCAGATTTGTGCTGCCTGCACGGAATATGTATTCCCTATTGATGTGAGGAAAATGCGTGGGCGCACTCTGGTCACGTGATTACTGCATCGGATCATAGAAATAATAATTGGGAGTAGATTGACTTCAAACAGCTGTAGAGTTTCATTGACAGTTTATCATTACAACATTAAACAACAATATTGTAACGAATTTATTTTGATTACATTCTTCAACATCTTGTCATAACATTCCCACGAAAGTGGTAAATTAAATCTGAATTTTACAACTCGCATAATAATAGAAAGCCAAGAACGCATCTTCAAAGCCATTAATATCGAAAATCAAAGTGTAATGGGTACTTTTTATATGATGAAAACAAAAATATGTTGATGTATTGGATTAATTTTGGTAGTTTGGTAAAAATATCAACTCCAATCTTACCAAAATTTCTCAAAATTCATTAAAGATTATGTACCGAAATAAGTAGGTAATACGTTTCCAGAATAATTACATATTTTTATTTGTAATTTAAAAAAAAAGATGAGTTCCTAAAAATTCCGTTTAAAATTAACAGTAATTGTCTTCAATCCAATAGTATTTTCGCCTAGAATGCAAATTTGCAGATTTAAACAAATCATTAGATAAGAGCACTGTTAATAATGCATTGTAATGAATACTATATTTAGATATTCATGGGTTCATTACCATTTTAAATTTGAAATTTGGTGGTTTAAATACGATTTTTTTAAATATTTGCAATTAGTTTTACTGCTGCCGAGTTCTCGCAAATATATTGAAGTGCGTATAAAAACATATAAAAGGTGGTAAATATATTACACGTGTGGATAAATAATACGAAAAAATGCATGGTTGCGAACGTTGCTACGTGGTAAGCCATAACTAAACTGAGTTGAAAAATGCTCAATGTTTTAATCACCAATAATTATTATAAAAAAATATATGCCATGAAAAGTCTAAACAAATATTCACGACTAGAATTTCGACGTTTCACAGTGGTAAAACTTAATTATTAAATAGATTTGAGACAATCTCACTTATTGCAGATACATTTATTTTTAGTTTGTTTAAATAACACTTTGATTTGTTTTATTCCATACAAAAGCATGTATGTATAACGAAGTAGAAACAAAGTTATAGATAACCACGTAGTAATGGTCGCTAATAAATTTACTCAATTTAATATTTAATTAAGGTTTTAATTATAGTAAATTTTTTTTAAGATGAAGTTGAGCATAATTGTACTGCTTAGCCTGGGTGTTATCGTACTGGGAGCGCCGGCGGATGAACAAAATTCTGATGTTATTTCTGATCCGGAAACTACACAACGAATTGTTCCCACATCTGATGCCTGCCAAGTCTCGAAATCGAGGAACAAGCGATTCATTTTTAGTATTTTTGACTTTTTCAAGAAAATCTTGTTTAAATTGTTCTCCCCTTTTTCTTTTTTCCCTTCGTATAGTAAATTTGGTTACGGTGGTTATGGTGGTTATGGTGGATTTTTTGGATAGATTTAATCAAAGCAGATTAAATTAAACTATCTTCAAAAATATAATTTTTATTCATGTTAATATTTGATTGTTTAATAGTTAATAAGTAAAATTTGAAATAAATACATGTCGTATTATTACGTTATTGGGTTTATTATTTTTGCAAGACTTGGAAACATAACATTTTCATCAGAAAAACGAGACAAATCAACTGGAGTTAACAAATTTCAACTAGCTAAAATGATAAAAAATGGTGATGGGGCCTTCATATTACTTTCTCCGACTTGATGCTTTTATGGTTTATTTTCAATCTAAATGTACATCGAGCGTTTTGCAGGATGAGATGATACTGACGTTTAAAACGTCAAAATTATGAAAGATGGAAATTATTATTAAAAATTGCATTCAAAATTATTTATTGAAAAAACCACCGGTCCGATTCGGGATTTCTATACGTCATTCGAAAGATCTCACTAAGACGCTTCATTATATTTTAATATACGTTTATCAGGATTCGAAAGTGGATTTGTTTATGTTATTGTTTTGTAGTTTTCCACAGGATTTTTTGAATAACCAAATTCATAAATTTAAATTTAGTCAAAATGTATTAATAAATTAATGTCTTTATCGCGCTAGGAATATTTATGCAACGGGGTCAGCTTGTGCACGTAACGTTCGTGACATTTTTCATAATTACAGGCAAATAAAGTACACGTCCTCTGCAATGCCAAGGATTGATTATTATTTTCGTGCAAAAGGAAATTTTGATTTCGAAAATCATTCAGCCAATAAATATTTCTACCCAAGTAATTTATGTTCATAAAATTTTAAAATTGGTTTGCTAGTGTATAGTAATTTATCCAAAACGCTGATGTTAATTTTTTAAAAAAGAAAACGTTCAATACTGAAAAATTATTTAACTTGCATAACATCAATGGTTAAGAACTACTTGAAGCCAATTTTTTCTTTCATTTATATAGTTTATTTGCAGCGAAACCCCCCTAAGGGGGCCCTGCCCAAAATTGTCGTCGTAAAAGAGCAACAACACCGCAACACTCCTTATATGTCGTTGGCTCCACCTGCATTAACACCTAACTAATTGGTAGTCCATACCGATGGCATAAGTCAACAGGACACTCATATCTAAGCTATTGTTTTCCTACAATCTATGCTTCGCACATCTTCATTTGCTGGACTTGACGGAAGCGGTCGCTACGTGACCATCATCCATTATGGCCAGGTATTTTATACGGCCGAATGTCGGCACTTTGCATACAAATTGTTCCTTCGCCCGACTCTCGGGCTCTCTCTTTATTTTATATATGATGTTGATTCTTCCTGGAAGAAGACATTCAACGGAAAACACTGCGCAGGCCGAATAATACATGTATAACAATCCATAACAATTTTGGAATTTTTTTCTTAATTTTGAACATGGGAAAGGTTGGTTGATTTTTGCGTTTCATTCGTGGTACCTTCGGGTATGGTGGATCATTTTGGTGGTAGTTTAAAATCCCTTATTTAGGTTATTGAAACAACTACTTCAATTCAATCCTTTCTCACAATTCATACGGAAAAGGTAAAATTATCAACATGTACATTAACAAACACTCACGTGACACTAACAACCATTTGGTGGTGTTGAATACAACTTATGGGATGATTAAAATTTATTCTATTGTGACATAAATGTATTCCAACAACAGGTGCCCGGAGAATGGTTCGCGTGCTCCTCCACCAGCTATTACTGTTACATGCCGGATGAATGATCACTCAATGGTTGCTCACTAGTCTTCTATTATAGATTACAGATTACGGCTGTAATATACAGGGTGTTGAATTGCTAAGCGGGCCACAGGGATTTACATAAAATTTACGTAAAATTTGAAAAGTGTTAATATTGGCTCTCCTAATTATTTGAAAGCATCGGTCGTCTTACATTATTTTTAAAGCTTTTTAAGCTGAATCACTTGGTGCCTTACTCAATGGTTTCTGTACAGTATTTACCGAGATATTTGCAAAAAAACTTTACAATTATTTTGAATTAAAAACAAAGGTTTGCCATGAAATCGTAATGGCCGATATTATAAAGTGACAGTTGCTGTCGCGTTGCTATTTACAACCGGTCGTGTATTCTACACAAGAAAAAGTAATTATAAGTAAATGGTTTTACTCAGGATGTAGTTTAAGAAGAGTACGTGAATTTCCGAAGAAAGCAATATCCAGCAAAAGCATTCAATGAGTATTAAAAATAATGTAAGTAGACCGATATTATAAAATAATTAAGTGAGCCTATTGTAACACATTTTAAATTTAGAAAGTAAAGTAGAAATTATACATTAAATTGTTCTTTTGCTGGATATTGCTTCGGAAATTCACGTACAGTTCTTAAATAGTACCTAAGTAAAATGTTTTAATCATAAATACTTTTTCGTATATTCGATGATTTTCCCGATTACGAAGTTATAAGTATAATGGTATTTACATTATTTGTAAATAAATAACGGAGACGAAGATTCTACGTATATAGCTGAATCAAAAGTATGAACATGCCCCCGAAAGGGATCGAACCTGCAACCTCCATTATTTATTTACAAATAATGTAAATACCATTATACTTTTTCTTATGTAGAAAACACGGCCGATTGTAAATCGTAATGCGACAGCAAACGTCACTTTTAAGAACAAAATAAAATATCCGCCATTATGATTTCATGGCAAACCTTTCTTTTTAATTGAAAATAATTGTAAAGTTTTTTGCAAATATCTCGGTAAATACTACAAATCATTCAGCTTAATTAGCTTTAAAAATAATGTACGAAGACCGATGCTGTCAAATGATTAGGGGAGCCAACTTTAACACATTTCAAATTTTACATGGCCCGCTTTGCAATTCAACAACCTGTATATTAATTTTAATCATTATTAAATAAAATACCGGGTTTTAAAGATATATTAAAAAATAAATCCGTTCGATATATTTTGATTTGATACGAGTATAAACATTCTCATAATAATGTACTTCTCAAGCCCAACGAACTTTTGACGCGCCCAATACTCGCGATGCATACTAAAACTGAAAATGTTGTAAACTTCATAAAACAAGGAAACATAAATACATCCGTTGATTAAACGAAAAAAAGTACCTCCAAAGTAACTCGCGTGTCGTCACATTAATATTTTCGATAAACATCGCTTTTTACGGCACACGATGTGAGGGGGAGGGGTTCAGAGGAACGAGGAAGGCACGTAAAACAAGTAGCCGCACTGGTAAAGCACGTGCCTTCCAAAGGAAGTCATGTTACCAAAAAGAACAATCGACAGGAATAGATGGCCAGTCTTGAAGAAAACATCGTCGTAACAACTAGTGTCATCAAAGTGACGCAAGAGATGTTAAACATACATGTCATCTATTTGTTTAGAAATCTCTCGGGTGGACGTTTGAGATATTTGGAACGCGAAATGGTTAGTGTTAAGTCAGTGTTTGTTGTGATACCGTGCGCTGTTTTTCTTTTTCTTTTCTTCGGCTTGGGGAGGTCGAGAAGGCAAGATGTCGGCATAGCTGATGGCATTTGAATAGCGGCTATGTCGCATCCAGCCACCTTGCACCTTCTACATTCAACACACAAGACACAGATAACGGTTACACACGTGTATTAGGTAAGGTTGCTAAATTATTCTAAATATGTCTTGCAATCAATTGCGAAATAGTGTATGTTCGTGGACGCTGTGAAGATGTTTAAATTAAACTGTTTAAAAGTTTTTAGGAATAAATTAAATTGTATAAAACTAAGCAAAAGCTGTTGTAAATGTAACTACAACATAGTAACAGTCGCCACAATCCTGTTTTTTTAGAAAGAAAAAAGATTTTGGTAAAATTTCATGTTTCTTTCCATAAACTTCATGTACTAAACAGTGAAATTACATAACTAAACTTTTTGATTTTTGAAAAAATCAAGTATGTAATTGCAACCATTTTGAAAAATTTACAAAATTACTTAAAATTGATTCTACTTTATACCTGAGTTAAAATAGCAAAACAGTCCTTCACCAGTTTTCAAAATAATCACACGAGAACTGTATATCATTTTAAGTTTGCGATTAAAAAAATACAAAAATATTAGCCACAAACTAAAAAAATAAGAAAATCACACAAAATCTATTCTACTTCATATCTGAGTATTTCAAAATACACCCTCACCAGTTTTTGAAATAATCATACGAGATAATAATCGATAATCGATAATTTTACAAAAAAATCAGAAAATTAGACCGCAAGCAGAAGGAATGCGTGTAATTTTTTTAAATGATTTTTTTCTCGTAATGAATTGCAGTCATCTAGAGAAGACATTTTCGAAATCGATCCATCAATTCAAAAATTCTACCCAAAAAAAAAAAAAATCGTCAATCAAATGCAAAAGTTTTTAAAATCAGTTCGAATTTCCCCAAAAAGAGTTTAAAAACAATTAAAGATAGCACTCGATTTTTGTTATAATTTGATAAAGTTTGATCCGTAGAATCATATAGTGGAAGCACGTTTGAAATCCGTTAATCGGTTCAAGAGTTTTGTTCAAAAATGTTAAAAACAAATACGTTTTTACTTTCTCCGTACAGGAAATATTCTTGAATCTTGGAGTCACGAAAGTTACATAAATATAAAAAAAAAGTTAAGTGTTTTCTTTATATCGATGCAGGAAATAGTGATAGTTTTTTTTTAACTTAAATATCTATTTTGAGGACAATAGAGACGATTGCGATAATTTTCGAAATAAAAAATGGTGATGTGGCCATCATGTTACTTTCTCCGACTTGATGCTATCAACGCCCACTTACGATGTACGAAATTTTACCAAAAGCTTTTCAGTTCTTCGGATTATCAAATAAGACGGATGTTCAAAGTTTCATATCAATTGCTCTATTAGTTTTTGAGATACAGCGCACACAGACAGACACAGACACACACACATACACGCAGACACAATTTTTTTTCCAGAAATTGTTGAAATCGCATCTAGGGACGCCAAAACGGATATTTCCGTCAAAAAAATTTTGAAAAAAAAATCACGATCACAATACTTTCTCGTACTTCGTAACGGAGAAAGTAAAATGATAATTTAGCCATCATGTTACTTTCTCCACCAGCTAATAATAAACATTGATTATTAACAGTAACACTAACCTTTTCCATTCTCCAGGTTTTGCCTTCCAAAATCAAAGTACTCCCGGGAAAACAGTTGTTCGCACCAATTGTTTAATTCCATCGCCTTCTCACTATATTTCCACACCGATTCGATTAAAAAACATTAAAACACCGGTAGAAATTGTATAATATTTACACAGAAAAACAACGCGCCAATAACTTAGTTAACTCTAGGAGGACGCTCAAAGGTCAATGCGCAGGCTGCGTTGCCACGCGGCGATCACGCCATTGTGACGTCACTTGTTTACACCTTTTCGTGGACACGGCACTACAGTAAAAGGAAATCCATCGACGTAGACCGTGCGTGCGCAATTGTTTTATTTACGGTCGACGCCATCTCTTCATTCAATTCAACCGCGCGTTGTTTTATTTTGCTCGCCCATTCTTCGCTTACTTTGAGTATTTCAACAATTGTATCGGTGTGTAAATTGCACGCGAATATAGCGAGAATGTGTTTACAAGAAAAGAAAAGACACACCGGCGTGGGCATGGACACGGGAGGATTAAACAGGTTGGTGTTTTAGTTAAAATTGTAAGATTATGTCCAGTTTTTTCACAGATTTGATGTATTTAACGCATCCCGGATGCATTTCCATATTACACATTTCGGTCCACGTTGTGCTTTGTTATGGCACCACTTGCATTTATTGTTGAGAGCTGCTACTTTCGCGTTTCCACTGTTTATTTCTTTGTTGTCTTCAATATTTGTTTAAATGTTTTTGTGATATTTTGCATATTTAAAAAAAATATTAAAACACCCACTTCTGCTGTACGAAATTACCACGTATCATAAGATCAACTCATTTTAGTTCTGTGTAAAGTGGTGCTTGCTACTACTATAAACTAGCTTGTTTGTCTGTTTGATGTTTATTTCGATGTCAACTTGTTTGCAATGAATAATAATTATTCTAATGAAAGGTTTTTTATGACAAAAACCTTATTATTCAGTGTAAGTGAATTGTTCTCATTTGAGACCATATGAAACACAATAAAGTAATCTATCCTTTTATGTTAAATAGGGAAGCAGCAATCTAAAAAAAAAACAGTTTGCCCATTTTCTGTGGTAAATCAATCACACAGTATGTATTATTATGTTAACAGGATATCAACAGTTAATTAATGTTTTTTTTTTTAAATAATAGATAACCTTGTTAAATGATAAAAATAAAAAACATTGATTTTTGAAATCTTTACTTTTTTCTTTATAACAATATGTAATTTCAACAATGCAAAATATATGTGCACCTAGGAAAAAATTTATACAGGCAATATATGACCGACTGACCGACCGCTCGCTTATTATTAAAATTTGGTGTCTACCACTATCACATACACAGTATATAAAAAATATAAAAGTCAGGCAACTCAAATTATGCCTCGACTGTTTTCTCTTGATTCAATAACAAATACTCCCGCCGTGATCAATGTCCCCCAACAAAGCAACCCGAAAACTGAAACTTACACCTACTTTATTTACCGACTGCCCTAAAATTACAGCTACCGACTAGTTTCACCTATATAAAAGCAAAGAAATTTCATCATAGTCGAGTCGAGTGATAATTTTTTTAGCATGTTAATAATACATCCAAGTAGCAGCAAACAGCGTTTTGTGCATATTATTTATGTAAATGTTGATTCCCTATCTATTGAAAAGTGTTAATTACTTTCGTAAATGTTGAAAAACTCAAACGGCCAGATACAAATTAGAGACTAGGTACTAATTATCCGTTCCATATAAAATAACTTACGTAATCTTACATATATCCATATACATATAACCAAAGATTCCATATGTATATGAAGGATATGTAATTTTTAATTTAAAACACACGCATAATAGACTATTGAATTTTGCTCTTTAAAAATTGACCCTAAATATTCAGTCTATATTCGTTGAAACGAGATTTCACTTTTAAATCTATAAAAAAAAAATAATGTTAGGAAGAGAGGGGACGATCGTAAATTTATAGGATCCACGATTCATAAGTTGCCGTCCAGTAGGTGACCGTGGTCCAGGGAGGGAATTGTTTCACGAAATTCTTAAATGATACCGAGCTCTTCGACGGACCGAATAAATAGTGCGATGTCACCGCCATGTCAATTATTGGTCCATCGATGTATTCGGGCACCTGGAAAGAAATATATCATATACTCGGTTTAAATATATTTTTAATATACAGGGTGTGCATTTTATAATGCAAATTTGATAATTTCATTTTCTTAAATAGAACACCTTGTATATGTTTACATTTTTTAATTCTAAATAATTTTTTTATAAAATACATTTTGAGTTATAAGCAATTAATACAGATAGAAGTTATAAATTTTCAAAATTGTCGCCTGCAGTGAAGTAAAAATTTTGGTAAATAAAATAAAAATAAATAAAGTTTTGTAAATTATAATAGATATTTTTTCACTAAATAAAACATTTATCTAGACAAAAATTATGATTTGTCCAAATTGGTACTGCAGAGACAATTTTAGACATTAAAGTTGTAAATTTTTTAAATCATGTCTGAAATATTGGCAAAGCGTTAGCCAGAATTAAAGCATTCTTCAAATTTTAACCTGTTGCGTTATTACTTTAGTTTATGAACTTCTGATCATGCAGAATAGCACTTTCGAACTTTCACCTGAAAAATTTAAACCCACCTGAAACTCGATGGTCAAATTCAGCGGCGTCGAATCCTGGCCGTGCCCGTAGAAAATAAAGTACGTCTTCCTCCCCTGCCAAGGATTCGAGGCTATCAAGGGTTCGCTCTCGAGACTCCACTTGTGCAGCTCGACGCCTTTAACGGGGGACAGCATCACTCCCATGTGTGCCGGCCCCTCGAAAGAAAAGTTAAACTTCGTTCCCACCGCAGTCTTTTCTCTGGAATGCACATACATTTTCACGGGTTTTTCAAGGAAGGGCTTCGGCCCGGGCACGAAATGCGTCTTCCATATCATGCTCAGCACCGGCACCAGGTACGGCAGCCCGCAGTACAGGTGCTCCACGCAGTCCCGGTCCATCGGCACGGCGGTCGCCATCTCCCGCACGTACCTGTCCACCGTGTGCGGGCTGTTCAGATCGAAATCTATGATCCAGTATCCCGTCGATTCGTTCACGATCGAGCCGGAATAATCGTGGAACGTCCTCTTCGAATGCTAACAAACGGTTGTATTTATACGTTAGAAATCATACCTAATATACGTCCAGACTTACAGCTAACATAAACCGTTGGGGTGCCAGCGATCCAGGTTCTCCCGAATAAGGAAAGCCTAAGGGCGTAAGTAACAAGACAGCGAAAGAGAGCAGCAGTAACCCTAGTAATAGATTCAGGATTCTGTACGTGTCCCTGACTAGTAAGATGAGGGGATTCACGAAACTGAAGAGCAGAACGAACAGGTAGCTGACCATGAAGGCTATCAGCAGTTCGGAATTGTTCCCCGCTCCGGCCCTCCCCATTATCGGGATGAACAAGTACAGAGCTCCGATTAATAAGTAAAAGCTTTGAACAAAAGGCAGGCCCATAGTAATAACATGCAGCAGTAACCACCTTCCATCTAAAATTAATAATGAGAATATATCAGGCGATTTGTTGTTAAATGTGCTTAAATTCCGTATACCCGTGTGTGTGTGTGTGTGAGATTACGGCATTTATATAAGTGAAAATGTTATACAAACCTCTCCACGTTTTAAACAACATGGACTTCAAGATGTTTCCGATAAACGGAAAAAGCACCCATAACAGAGCTATAAAACTAGACCGGACTCTAACGGTTATACCAAAGATTAAGGCTACCGTCCACATTAATTGATATGCATCGAAATATATTTGGAAAACTGTCCACGGCCACACGTCGATATCCTACAAATTGAATTCCTTCTATAGTGTTTATTTCATTTTCCACCGCACTTCAGCACGAAACTTATTTATTAATCCCGGAATGGCATATCGGGTTTTAGAATTGTTATTGAATATTAATTTTACACATTTATCATCTAGCATAGTTAAGTTTAATCTGAAAGTGGGGAAAATGAAACAAACACAATAACTCCTTAGTTTAGACTTACCTTATGGTAATATTTCGCATGCAGAATGAGCACCGCCATAGACACCAGCAATGTAGGCACCACGTACAAAAAGAACGCCCACAGAGGTCGCGCGTACCAACTCATGGTACGCCCAAACGCGTTCAACAATAAAGCTATCAACAGCGAAGTGATAATCGACACGATCCAAGTCAAAATCACTCCGCCGACGTTCTGCACCAATTTCTTTAAATAAATCTTTGGATATATTACTAAAAGAAAAAAAAATTACAATCAACCCACACTGCGTTAAAACACTCACTCTTGCTCGTGTCTTTGATATTCACAAGTATCGAGTAGAGGGATAATATCACAGCGGTAATATTAACGAGATCCGATATCACCATGGGCCATCTGATCACGAAAGCGCCGAGGAAATCGAAGAAGACCAGATTTCCGGGCCGATGGCTCTCGACGTTCGAAAGCTGGTGGCCCTGCGCCATGCCCCTCGCCAGGGCCAGTATGTTATCGCCCGTTCTCTGCAGGGAACCCAAAGGAATCTGATCGATCGTGTCGAATTTCGTGTGATAGACATAACCGTTTGCCGACCAAGCAAAGTCCAAACCTGCAAACAGCAATTGAGTTTTGGATATTAGAATTACAGTAAACTTTGTAATAGTGGAAAACATAAACCGTTTATTTTGAAAGTGGCATGTGTAACTTTGTTTTTAAATCGATTTATTTAAAGGTTTGTGTTTTAACAGGTTTAAAAATATTGATGATAAATTTCAAAATTTGTTATCTCAGAATATTTATTTTTCTCGGTATAAATAATTTCGTAGTCCAATTTTCATTACACTAAAGTGATTTGTGCCACTTTCAAAATAAATGACTCATATACTTAGATGTAGTTTTTAAATTCTCACTAAATCAAAGTACAATTGATATTGAGCGAATTTGAAAAATTTCTAATCGGCATCAATTGTTTTTAACTTTTTTTATGTACTATTACTAAACGTGGAAAGAACTGATAAAAATACAAATCACCCATTGAACTAAAGAACAAATGTTATCGGGAAAAGTTGCAGCTAATAATGAACCGTTGCTTTGGCCAGGGAAACACTGGTTATTATTTAAAAATGTAATAATAATAATAATAATAATAACTCCAATAATCGTACAGTATTGATGTGATAAAATTCAATTTTTTAATCTTACCGGATATATTGCCAAAGTCTCTGAAAATTCGGTAGTCCGTGTCTCCGGGGATGACTCCGCTCTGGAAAATTTCTTGCGCGAGAGACGAGGCGTACGGATAAGGCACTTCTTCAGAATACGTTTCTAAGATCCACGGATGATTAGGTCCCGCCTGAAACAAAACCTCTCGTCCGCCAGCTCCGCATGCTTCTAAATTGATAAAGGCTCGAACCTGAAATGTTAACGACGTCAACAACACAATTCGTCGATAAACACTTTAAGGTTTAGTTTTTGGGTTGATATTATCATTCGATGAATAATTGTTTACATAAATGGATTATAACAGAAACGTAAGCAGTGACGGCTCGCAGGGTTACTCATAGTACGGGCGAGGTAGCAGAGGTGGCTATACAGATAGTTGCAGAGATCTCTATTACCATCTCTGCTACGTCGGCCGTACCATGAGTCACCCCGCGAGCCATCACTGAATGCAAGAAAATGCAGAGTCGACTAGCTTCTCTTGATGGGTCTGAAATACCAGCCCAGCACAAGGTTCCATTGTTGATAGTTGGGTGCATTAACAATATTGTTAAAGAATACTGGCAGCGGCCTTGACCCCACCTCATTTGAGTAAGTCATGGTGGCAAAATTTGACGTAAAATATTAGAGGTTGCATTTAATTAAAAGTGAGGTCCGATGTTACTTGGGGAACGGTCCGTAATACATTATGTGTAACAACAAATCTTATAATTAAAAAAAAAAATCAATATTGCATGTTTAATGAAGGACAAACAAAGATAAAGTAAGCAAATATTAGCCCACAAAGTTAATCTGATAAATAGTTATCACCAAAATACTGTATACATTTCAGATATTGTAACCCACTCACCTCTTTGGCCCATTTATGTTGCGTTATAAATCCGTGCGATGCGGGAAGGAAATTCTCTTCCCCGCCGTTAAATAAAAATATTATGTTGTGGCGTAGGATTTTCTCGGATCTCGAGATAACCCGTAGCATCTCCAACATGACAGCACAACCGGCACCGTCATCGCTTGCGCCTAAAAAAAGGGTGAAAATCAAATCTTGTACAAATGTCACGAATGTTGTCATTCTTCCGTATGCGAAAAAAGCAAGCATTTATTTATTCTAAAATACACAGAGAGGAGATTAGAAGAAGCTTTGTGTTAAGTAAATATTATTACAAGCATTAAATGGTACGGCTTTGTCATTAAGCAAGCATTGAGTGTGTTTATAAAAATAATATACTGAATTTAAAAAATACGAATAAAACACAGTTATATTCGTTTCTTTGCAATTCATTTTTAACGCTATAAATATAGAATATAGAACTCACAAATCCCACATTAGTGTTAAAAAATACTCGCAAACTTTTGAATGAATATAATTAGATAAAATTGACAATAAATAAAACACTGTTACTTTGTTTGTATAACAACAATATAAACAAATTAATAGCGTTTTATTTATTCTATAAAACGTATAAAAAAGTAGAAGCCTCCAATATAAACGAAATTATAAAATTACAAAGGAGGTTAAATTAAACCACTTTACTGGCTGGTATCACAAATTTTTCACTTTATTGTGACTAGTTTCATCCTATTCGGAACAATTCAGCCTCCTTCGTAATTCAAAATGTATCAAAAAGTAATGGCTTCAACAATCAATCATATTATAAAATTAATAATTAAAAAGAAAATAATGTCTTTGTTTTGTTTTGTAATTAAATGTTTGGGTCCCCGTTCACCTAGATTGAGAGAAATGGTGCGCTAAATTTGCGAGAACCAACCCGGCAGTACTCTCAGCCCGTAAAAGCCAAGCTAGTGATCACGGAACTAAACTAACAATAAATACCATGCCCTACCATCTACAACCAATACACTACAAATAATTACCTGGACTATCCACTACAGTGTCGTAATGGCAATTGATTAACAAACTATTTTTCGAATGAATGCGTGATCCGACCTTGACAACAACATTCTGTAAACCACTATAAACATTTGTCATTCCGTCTAGAAACTTGAGCGCAAAGTCGCCACTAACCCTCTGCACATCTAACTGCACGACATTATTGGGCCTCGCGTTATCTACGATATCTTGGATTTCGCCCTTTAAAAGGTCGACGGCTAGCACCTCGTTGACGTGACTACCGGCGATTCTAGGTCCTAGGGAGGTGATTTTTTTTAGGTAACCGTACGCACGTTCCGCTATGAATCTATTGGGATGCTTGGGTTCGTCTACTTGCTTTAAGCCGACCGGTAACTGTTTCTCTATGACTATGACCGCCGCAAAGACTATTATTATCAGACCTAGTAGCAGTAAAAAGTGCGTCGCCGGCAGCGGTGCGTGTGTTTTCGTCTTTTCCTCGCGGCTGCTGCCATTCGTGTTCGGCTGGAAGGACTTGTCGTATTTGCGTTGTCTTAAATTTGGCATATTCTAAAAATTCAACAATTATTTATTAATCAAATATTTCGACTGTTCAATGTGAGCTACCTTCACCAATTGCAACTGGTAAATGCCTCGCCGTATGATTATCAACTGAATAAAGTTAATTCAGGGCAATATTTCATTAAAACATCTAAGCGAATACTTAATGTTTAAATCAATTTTACATGAGTGCAAAGCGTGTGTTCACATGTGTTTAATTCATTCCTTAAACGTATCCATTGATATCGACATACAAACAGAACATATGATTTCCAATGTTTCTTTATTTTGGAATATTATCTTCCCTTATCATTTTAGAGTAAACATGTAAATCATTTTTTTGTAGAATAAAAATTTCTACGTGCAGCAATGCTTTTATTTATTTGTTTGCATTATTTCATAATAATTATAAAAACGGTGTGTTTCAAAAGGAAATTAAGGGCAGTGGGTGAGTCCTAGCCTACAATACCATCGGTAAAACATAAAATAAGGATTGTACAATTGCTAAGAAATAAATGAAACAACAATACATTAAAAAAAAAAACCATTTGTAAAAACCTTTGCTTTTTAAACTGTTTGGACTGTAGGATAGAGCCCACCCACCATACTTCACTTCCAGTTTAATTTAGGCTACAAACATTGCTTTGTTATTTTTATTGTTCAAATTCTTGTAACTAATAAAAAAAAAATTCACTGGAAATTCATATTGCGTTTTTATAAATAAAACTTCCATTCCTATCCTACAACCGATGGTGTTCAGTCAGTAAAACCTTGAAACAAATATATAATTGTAGATTTCGTTTTTCTAAATAAAAATTTCCTTTATAAAAACCTTGGCTTGTGTTATACTGTTTGGATTATAGAATAGTTTTGTTCATCTACACCCTGTATAACTAGGATAATCTTTTAATTTACAGTTCATAACCTAATTTTGTTTCATAAGCCACTCTTGTATTCATATACTTTTAACCCAAATATGTCTGCAGTACCAGTGATGGCTTGAGGATGTTCGGCGGTTGGGTAATAGAAAGAAATTTGACCAAAACAGCAACGACATATTTGTCTAAAAGAGTAAGTGGTGCAGCAAGAGCGACATCTTTGTCTTGTTCCCTACAGAAATCCATGAGCCGCTGCTGTACGGTACTATGTGTAAGACGACTGTGTTCCTTTTAAAATTATATCTAGAATATCATCAGCGCCATCTATCATTTTTTTATTCCAATAACTACGTTCAGTGATTATTCATTGACATTTGACAGGAAGTGAAAAATAACCTCTAAATTTTAATTAATGAATCATTTACTTTCCTTTAATTTAAATCTCAGGCAAATGTGGGTAAATGAAATCTGATTGTTTTTGCATGGTAATTCAGATTCCAATAAATACAAATTATTTGTGGTTAAAACATAATGAATTTGTTCAATTCAGTTTAAATAAAGATAACCTATGTTTAAAAATAGACATAAAATACTGCAACGATATAACCACTCAAACAATTGTACGTGTGTGTGCTATTCCAATTTACTTTGTTATTTTAATTAAAGTTAGATAAGCAGTTTGCTTGCATTTTTTAAGCATGTAAATGCAACTATTTAAGGTACACGATTTAACAAAGAGCAACTTGAATAACCGTAAAAGTGAAAACGCACGCAAAACGCTTTAACCACTTCAATGCAAACGATGGTCAATTAAGGTTCAAACAAAACGTTCACATTTTAATTACACATTGCCCTGATTTAAATTGAAACAATCATCCACATGACGGCCCAAATCAAAGTTATTAAATTTTAAAAGTATACACCATTCTTTGTTATTACATGGTGTGACTATACTTTTTATGTTTAAATCACGTGATTTAAATTAAAAAAAAAATTGTTTTTAATTTACATACACCATTGTTATAAATATTACGAATGTGCGACAACAAAGAGGTTAATGGAGTGTGTAAATTTATAGACATAGAGTGTGTTAAATGTTTAGAGCGCGCTTAAATTGATTAGAACAATTTTTGCGTTTTCAGAGTTAGATTTACTTACCTTTGACATGGTAATAGATCACAAGGGATTTTCACAATTTCGTAGGAATTTCGTGTACAAGGTGGAATAAACACTCATTTAAGTAATCACTATTATGAATTGGAGTGTTTGTGCATTTTAACTGCGTTTCTCGTCGCAATCTCGGAGGACCATTAGCGCCGCTCGCTTATGTCACTTGCATCACTTGTCAGCTGTCGGGGGCATCGCATGCGATTTACATTTCGCACTTGCGCGTTCCCGATTTCAATATGTAAAACTACAAATATCTATTCGTATTTAAAAAAAAAACACACAGAGTAATTCACAACTGAATCTCATTAAAATATTTATTAATACAACTTTTCACCAAGCGAAACGAAACTAAACTTGCGTGAAAACAAGAAATCACAATTTCAGGATGACTTGATTTTATAATTAGTCTTCAATTTATTAAAACGACCAATTCCTTGGGCTAAAAACACGAGTACATAATTACAGTCAGATTCATTCAATATGTTAACATATGCAACTATGTGTACAAGAGGTTTCTTTAAAATGGCAAGAAAACTTAATTTCCGTGTTCATTTTGATTCATACTGTAACATAATAAACAATTATTAAACTTCCTTACTGATTTGAGATCAATTACATAATAATCAGCGGTGTGCTGGTAAATCTTATCAAATTAACTACAAAAATAGTTATGTGGCTATCATGTTATTTTCTCCGATTTGATGATAAAATAGTTGTTTATATTTATACTTTCATTTTCAGTTTAAATCATATCTCAAATGTGCATCGAGCATTTTACAAGATAGGATGACACTGACGTTTAAAACGTCAAAATTATGACAGATTATACTTCAAATTCTAATAGTCCGTTTACTCAAAAAACAAAGAGATTTCTAAGAAAAACTTATTCCTTATAAGTTGGTTATTTCCGCATTCTCTACAACTATTATTGATATAAATGTGATATAACTATTATAGTTTCATAATTATAAAGCAAAAATAAAAGAAATAAAAAATTTTCTCGAATAAAAATCATTTTATAAAAAATTTGTTAATTTTTTAGTTGTCTTCAATATTTATTTGAATGTCTTCGTAATATTTTTCATATTTAAAAATTTTTGAAAAATTTTCACAATACTTGTAAAAATTAAAAATTGTTTTTCAGTTTTTCATCATTTATCAGTTCCGATGTGAAGAAATTTCGAAAATTCGCTGGTTACCGTTTATCTCTAGCATCCGCTTTTTTTATTTTAACCATTAACCAGTTACACCTTAATATTGGAGAAAGTTGTACATTTCTCGTCAACGAATTTTTGATGATTTCATCTGAATTTCATTCGAGAATGAGTAACGCAGAATGTGGGTCGGCTGGTTCGACGATAATCGAAATGCGCGTTTCATGTCGCCGCTCTTCCAATTCGGATCACGTGAACGGTGGTCACTTTCCTCCAGCACCCTTCGTGTCGGTCACTTATAAAGACGGCTCCGGGGCTTTTGACACAACACTTCGCTCTCTTCGGCGACATGCGGCTCGTCTGTATTTCCCTGTGTCTCTTTGCGGTCGCCGTCTGCGCCCAAAACAAGTACACCAACAAATACGATAACGTAAATATCGATACGATATTAAATAATCATCGGGTGCTGACCAATTATATCAAGTGTTTAATGGACGAAGGACCATGCACGGCAGAAGGAAGAGAACTTAAAAGTACGTATGTTTGTTAAGATTGAAATAAACACATTTACATGGTGTTTCTCGACGAATTTTTAAAAACTACAATTTTAATTAAAGGTGACAAATATATTTGGAATAAAACTGTTGTTTATTAACTACCGGATGTTGGTTTACTTTATGGTATATCTTGAAGAAAAGTAGCCCGAGTGGGGCAGTGCTGAATTCATCTTCTGAAGAGCACGGTGCACTCTTTACAGTACAAATTTAACCCACTTAATTTTTTTAGTTATCTATTTCATCATGAATTTTTTATAGTCAAAATAAATAATTGGTGTAATTTCAAATCACTTTTTTTATTTTCTATTGGCTCTTCTTATTTTGAGTTCTTATATTATTCAAAGAAAGAGACGTGTTGTTTGCGGAGTGATAAATTACAACGCCAGAAAGTTAAAGGGTTAAAACTTTTTTCCACAATAACATAGTGAATCGTGGGAATATTGCTATATTCATGAGAAATTAAAGTTTAAAAAAATTTAGGAGTGATAGGTAGATTCGCCCTACAAAAGTTCACCCCTCGGCACGTCATTGCCCAACATCCATTGTATCATCTTCATTTAAACCATCAACAAACGGACCTTCGTCAATGGTATAAGAAGGTGAGCCATAATACATAATCGTCGCTGTGACGTAAGATGGGATTGCATAGGTACAGAAAACGTGAACATTAACTGTGTGCCACTTTCAATCAACTGACTATAAATTTCGCATTCAAGATTCGATGTATGTAATATATTAGAAAATATCTAAAACTTTCTCCCTGCATTCATAAAGTCGTCACGCGGCGGTGGCGTCATGAAATCGAAACCGTATTATACAAATTAGTTCTGGTTTCATAATAATAATGAAAATTCTAATTTTTCAAGTGAATGAAAAATATAAAAACAATTGTCACATACTTGAAACTTTCTAAATTTACTTAATAATTATTGTACTTTACAATTTAGTAAAAATATCAAAATATTTCATTATAAAATTGTATTAAAATCACATGAGAACAGAATATATTGTCATTCGGAAAATTTCTCAAGTATGGTTGCACCCCCGCCAGGAACGGCCCTGGGTACACCTGCATTATAAATAAGTCGAGTTCAAAGCACTGAAGTAATTTCGTGATAATTGTGAAAGGACTTGATCGGAATTACCGTTCCTTTCACCTGAGCAGGGCTCTTATCGGAGCGGTCACACTTTCTGTTATGCGTCAGAGACCCTTTCAACTGGTTTACCAGTGACGGCTCGTGTTTTTTTTCTTGGTACGGCCGAGGTAGCAGAGGTGGCAATACAGATAGGTAGGGTCGGTTGCAAATATCTGTATTACCACCTCTGCTATCTCGGCCGTCCCAGAAAAAATCACGCGAACCGTCACTGTTGTCTACCAATTGATGCAAATATAGAATTTTGTGACAAATTCCTCAGTTGATTTTAACGAATTATTGATTATATTTTTGGTCCTCCTGAAATGATCCCGACCTTTATTGAAAAACGTCTGCGTGTCTGCCTGTAGGCACTGTATTTTAAAAACTAATAGATTTCTCCAATTAACAGTTTGAACCTTATTTGACAATCTATAAAACTCACAAGCTTGTGATAAAATTTTGAAAACCAGAAGTGGATGTTGATTTTTTTCACCTAAAATATATATTTCCATCCAAATAATTTAATTCCAATTTTTTTTAATTTTTAGAAACTTTACCAGACGCTCTGGCCAGCGGATGCACAAAATGCAATCCGAAACAGAAGGAGACCGCAGAAAAAGTGATTCGACATCTTATGAAGGTCAGACAATCTGACTGGGAAAGATTAACAAAAAAATACGATCCAACTGACGAATACAGGAGACGATACGAAAAGAATGCTTAAAAACTTATTATTTGGAATATATTTAGACTTAAATTTATACACACTTAAAATAAACAATCTATTATTATTTTAAAATCCGTAAAAAATGCAGTAAATTTGATGGTGAATATAGATTACCAATGGGTGATTTGTTTGTTGGTCTTCTGTTGTGACAATCGTGAAAAAATTAGTTTTGCCAACACATATTTCTTTGTTTGTAAATATGTTGAAACATTTGCCCAGCAGATGCAGCCTGTCGAGGTGTGGCGCACAAGTGGAATTAAACTACTGCTTCTAATATCAACATCACATTGACAAATTAATATTACTATTATATTCCTCTCCTTCAGGCATTTGAATATTTTTCAACAATTTCCGCCCATAATGCCGGATATCTGTTTTGTATAAACCTTGTAACTCTTCTAACGTTGTTCAATTGGACGTTATCGCATGCTTGACATCGGTTTCCAATTATTTCAGGCAAGGCAGCTGAAACAATGCAAATTATGGATCGTTATGTAAAAGTCTATTTTCTCCAATTAGCCTAAAAAATATTGTCTGTTTTACTCTCTATCCTCCACACCTGCCAGTAAATGTGGTTGCATACGACTCGATTGCCAATATGTTATATGCGGGTAAATAAATTTACATAGTGTAAATCGGACTTTTGCGCAGAACCTACGGCGTTTTTACAACTCTATCTGTAGAATGAATAAAGTATGTTGTTTACAAGAATAGATCATCTCCCTTTAAAGTTATAAGACTTTGAGGGGAGGCGATCTATTCATGTATACAGTTTATACGTTCTTGTCTATTATACACCCACCAATTCCTTTTGTTATAGTGTAACTATAATTCATTGACTGGTTATTTATTTTGACGTTCAAACTTCGAATCCATCCACCAATGTAGCGTTATGTTCTTTACTATGATGTAGGATGTAGGTATTCAAACATTATGTTCATTAAAAAAAACTTCAAGATGATTGCCATGATTTTTTATTTTTAAAAATGTAAGTTGGCACTGTTAGAAATTGATATGCGAAACGTCAGATCTTTCCAAAAGTCACAATTATTCTGTGGCCACAATAGTTTATGGCAACCAGCAAAAAACGTTTTTAGTTGAAAGTTATTTCCGAAAAGATTATTCTTTGCACACATAAAATCACGATGACAAACTAACCTTTGACTTGTTGTCCCCAAGCATCGCACGGAGCCCGATCGAGAACGCACAGCAATTGCCTCTCGACGTACCTTGCACCTTGAGCCTTAACATCGGACACCGCTAAAAACGTAAACACAAACACAAACGTTGCCTTTTGCAGAGTCTTCATTTTACTGTATTGGCGCCAAACATGGTCCGGCCTTTTTATGCTTTTTACGGTTGCGCGGTCGTTAACGCAACACCTAATCGGATAACTCGGAATGTCGCCGTCATTGTGATTGTGATAATGTCCTCTTGGATTTCACTTTTAAAATGATGCAATTAGCGCGCAAGTCGAGGAAGAAGAGAGAATTTAACGATCTGATAAAATGCCTGTGCGATTGTCTTTCTGAAAATAATAAGCGGCGACAGAAAAATTGCACATAATCTGCAAGAGTTTCGCGTAATGAATGAAAGGATGTCGTGAAGCACGAACGACTACGATTGTTTTTGCTAATCTACGTGTGTTATTGCAATAATTTAACGGTCTTGAACATTTCTCGTTTCAAGTCATGTATTTTTCGTAATCTTCACAATTTTTTTATCATACAAAAATTAATTCACAGTTTTCTTAATAAAGTAGGCGATGTTAGAGTATTAGATTTGTAGTTAAGGTTTAAGGTAGTTGGCTCTGTTAGGGTGAAAGTTTTGTTGCCGAATGTAAAAAGTCATTAGACTTTATATTAAAAAAAAGTGGTTATATTTTGTAACAGTGGGCAATGTTGCCCACTTGAATGATTGAATCAAAAATTTAATTAATTCAATTGATTTTAAGGTTTTAACCTTCATATCCATTTGTTTGTAATTTTGCATTGCATGATTATGATTTTAAAAGTAAAGTAATAATGTTGGTTTGTTGGTGCGTGTCTTGTACAACACAAACAAACCGGGCTGCGCGAAGCCCGCTCGAATCTACCAGAACAAAATTGATCGCGTCCAAATCTAGACCGTCGTTGTTTTCGTTGCGCTTACACTTTCTTTTCCGTTATTGCAAATATTCTTTACATCACACCCGACAACATCAATTCGTTACGATTCCGCCGTCATTAACGAATACAATAACAACAAAAAATGTACCGCCAATTGGCGTTTGTTTAATCTTTAAGCGAGGACAGAGTTAATTCTTCCATAATGGCCGTCATATCCTCCGATATGAATCGAGATATGGTGAGTTTAAAGATTTAAATAATATTGTTTGGTGGATGTAATTTTAAAAAATTTGAACTCGTGTTTGTATAAATTCAGTAAAGACGAAAGTAGCTTGAATATATGAATATTCAACCTGTTCGTAACTCAGCAAAATTAAGTCTTATAACGACTACTAACAAATAACTTATTGAAACAACTATCCCTGAATGATACAAAAGAAATTTGCATGTTATTACTATTACAGGCTAAATAACATTGGTTTAAGATCGTTTATTTCTACCTAAAGTGTTTTTATTTTTTCGGGTTTGTAAAAGGATCATTCCAATCTGAGTTTACTCCCTTAAAGTAGAGCCAAAATGGTATTTTTTTCCCGAAATAATCATCAAATTTGGTTGAAAAATCACTGAGTTATGTGCGAAAACTCTAAAAATGCACTTTTTATTTCAAACACCCATAACTTGGTGCCAAATCGTCGCAGGAACTTCGTTCTTTGAGTCCTGCGTAGGGAATTGATCAAATTTAAACATCTTTATGGTGGATCGAGACGAAAAAATTTTTTCAACTCCGTAGACATCGTCAAAGTTGGACATGATTTCCAGAAAAAAACTTGTTTTTTTACAGAGGCGCTAGAGGGGGCGGAAGGGGTTGCGCTTAATTTCGCATGCATAACTTTAAAGAAGACACTTCAAAGTTTTTCGCCCTCAAAGATTCATCAAAATCGAATGAAAATACGCCCAAGTTGTGGCGGTTTGAAAATGGTCGAAATTTCACGAATTTCAAGTGTTTAATTTTTTTTTCCTTCAGCATATATTGTTTATAATAGCGGATTATTTTCGATAAATAATCACCAATGATTAATCCCTCCATTGTATGATTGTCATTCCAAGTGTAGTAGCCAAATTCTTATCAAATAATGAGCAATGAATTATGATTCAATTCTAGCTTCGACTCTGCATTAATAAACGATAAGATAATGGTTGACTTTCCCATGGTGTTCTTTAAACGTTGAAATTTCCGTGCAAAATTGATGATGTTCTCCGATATAATTGTGGTGGTATTGAATATTTATATTTAGACGGAACAGCGGTTTCTGGAAAATTTTAAATCGATATATTCGTATCATGAATGTCATGTCCGTACCAGTTACTAATAAAATTAACATGCTTTGCAGTAGATAGTGAATCTAGAATACTTTTTTGATAATGTATACTCCAGATTCTGTAAGTATGCAGTTAGATAAGTCAGACGTTATCGGATTAATCATAACAAATTATATTTTGTTCGTTTATCACAATGGAATTTCTGGATCATTCAAAATTCAACACAAAATCATTTATCACAATAGAAACTTGAAATAAAACAGTTTCTTTATTTTTTAGTGCCTCGAGTTTCGATCATAAGCTGATCATTTTCAAACTTAAAGTAAATTAAAATACAATAAATTTATGCAGACTAAAACAGAGTTTTAACAAAAAAACTGTTTTATTTAAAGTTTCAAAATGTATCACGCAGTTAACGCCTCAGCCATCAATTGATGTGATTATTAAAAATTAAACACAATTATTCATTGGATTTAGATGTAAACAATCAAGGAAAGATTTAAATTATAAAGTAATCATTTCAAGCACATTACACATTATTTCAATAGAAAAAGTGTATGACTCGAACGCATTATTTCGTACTTGACAATTCACGTGAAGGAACAATGTCGAAAACCAATTTAGTTGTTCGTCTGCCGTACAATAAAGCGTTTCACCACAATGGATTGTTCAGGAAATTACTTTTCGAGACGACACTAATCGCATTTTATCGAAGTATTTGTGTTTTATCAGTGCCGATAATTCGAATTCGTAAACACGATAATTGGTTACAATCGGACAGTAGCCAAGGTGCTCTGTTTTCAAAATGAGTGTTGAGAGAAATGATCGTGTTAAAAGTGGAGATCACAGTGATGGAAATGTTGTTGCAAGAATCGTAGTAAGTTACTTATATAAATTAATTCGGTAATTGTGTTATATAGTTAACAAAATGTAATTTTTACGGTTTGGTGTCTTTAAGCTGTTAAAATTTGTAACACAAGACCAAAATTATTTCAGTTTTGATTAGACGATTAGAAACATTTTAAATAAGAGACATACGGCACTTATTGCAGGATCCCTCAATAAATTTAATAAAGACGTAATATAGCCGATATCATATATTTGGGGTATATTAGAACTAAGTTATATTAACACTTATCTCGAAATCTCATGAATGTAAAAAAACCAGGGACGGCTCGTTACGTAGAGCCAAGAAGCCATGGCAGTAAAGAACACTTGCCAGCTTTGAACCGTTTTAATTTGTATTGTATCTTTTTAATACTCAGTGTTTAACTTATTGCGTTTTATTATACTTTTATCTTTGTTTTATTTATACAGTACCACACTTTTTAAATGTAATTATTTTATTTAGCATTAGATACTAATTTATTTATGACTTATTATCTGTGTAAAACATTTTTGTTAAAACACCAATAAATGATGATTATGATTATGATTATGTATTCATTATTTATTTTTAGAAAAATTTGGATGCCAATAAATATGCAACGAAGAAAACTATCGCTCAAGGGCTGCTGGACGTCGCCCTTCTCACGGCCAACGCTTCTCAACTCAAGTACATTCTGCAAGTCGGAGAAAAACACGAATTCTACACACTGATGCTGACACTCATCATTATTTCTATAGTTCTTCAGGTTTGTGCAACATATCCAGATATGAATTCATATGATTAAAAAAAACTGTACACATTCTAGGTGGCTATTGGTATATTGAGCTTAACACTAAACATGTTACGCGACTGTCGGTTGCATTTGGAAGAGTACCATTACTCGGCTACTTGCTTAAATTACTTCACCACAATATCGGCGCTCGCCGTCACCACTTTAAACTTACTTATTTCTTGCTTCGATCCGAGTATTGCCAAGTACGCGGTTTTTGAAGCTCCGGGGATTGATATGACGTGAAAGAAAAACATGATTTCACAAGACTATTTTTTTTTTCTTCAAAATCAGCACATCAATACGATAAAACTTTGAGGCGGACAAAATAACTGAATTTTGTTTATTGACTCGGCAGTAAAATACATTAAGCCAATTGGGTTGCATACATAACGATTATAATTGATACTTTTGTTGCCATTTTAAACATAAAGATTACATTGTAAATTTTTTTTTACATTTCTTAGTTTGTGTGAAAAAAATGATTAGAAAATAGCCACCAGATAATGTTGGAAATCCAGCACGAAATAATTCCGATATTTTATTTTGTAGCTCATTGTGGCGATATTATTCGTGATAATCGGCGGCCTAAACATTAACAAAGAATCTGATCACACCGCCGCTGTCATCTTGAACGATATTATTTTAATTTTCGTTTTTATTATTTCGTTGGTGAACATTATCGCCTCCGGTTTCGGCATGGAGTATTCCAATCAGCCCCTAAGGCTTCTGAGCGATACAGACAGACTCGTCAACAACTAAACGTATCTTTTTCTAATTCTGCTTCTCTGTGCACAGGTGAGTGCAGCACTGATGACAGCAGTAACCGGGTTTTTGAGGATAGACGAGGACTCTAAACAGAATTTAATCGCTTCTATATTAAACCAAATTTCTTTGGCTTTCGTTACCGGAGCACTGTTTTCCGACGTGATTAAAATGAATTTCGGCCTAGATCCAGCTCTGGCTGTTAACAGAACGACGGCAGAAGCTTATAAATTGAAATAGTTTTGTGAACATTTTCCCGCGATTTTTTTAATATTAACTAAGGTATTTTAATTGGAAATAAAACACTTTTTTATTTATCAACAATCAAGTGAGGGCATTTTCCATTTATTAATTTTAACCATAAGCTGTACTTACCCAATAAAAAAAAAACGAGTAAATAATTATAATGACAAATACGATAATGGTGGCAAGGCAATAAATATATTGATAGGTATAGTAAGTTCAAATTAAAAAGTGTTTTATTCCAAATAAAAACCTCCAAGGAATAATATTTTTTCCGCGTGTTTTTTTAATTTATTTTTTATTATTTTTTCATCCGATGAAGGTAATACAAGGGATTGTGTGTGTGTTCCTTGGAACCGGACTAGACATCAACGAAGAAAAGGATATAAAACGAGCCGGATTTGCGAATAATCTAATCTTGAGTCTAAACATATTACTGGTTGGAGTCAACGTGATCATCAGTGTGTTTGAAATGAAGGAGAATTATTCACCACATTTTGCTCCGGAAGTATTATTAACGGATCCGAAGAAATTGATATGATATTATTACTTATATTACAAATATATTTTTATGCATTTTAAATTATGTTTCATGTTTCTGTATTATGATAAAGATAAATCTGCACTTATGATGAAATTTTTCCACTTTGTTTTAAATTGATGATCCATTCTTAACGGGTATGTTGTAAATGTTGTAAAGACTGTGAACTTCTAGTTAACAATTATTTTATTCACTGTACTAGTTTCGGTTATATTTTCCAGCAAGTATTTTTGTAAATTATTGTATTGAACACGAACGTGTTCAAAACAATAAATTAAATCATTGTATGCTCGTTGTACAATATACTATTTCCGATTACTGCTTCGATTATAAATTTGGTAATTCAATTTATTATTAAAATTGAAAACATAGCACATAATAATAACAATTACTTCATTAATTTTTCACTCTGATGGTTACTAATTTTCATGTAGCATCGGCCCTAGATACTAAAAATTCCTCTTATCGCATTACCTCTTCCTGTTGATTGATTGACAGTGTATTTTTCAATTATATTTCAAGCGTCTGTAATGTCATTAGTCTGATTTATTAAATTTATTAAGAAGCTTACGCCATCCAGCGGAGCAGCGCTAAAGCTTCAAAGCGAACAATTTAATTCGTATGGAGTGCGCAGGGCATGGCATTGGCATCACTGTTGACTGTGACAGCAACTGTTTGTTTACATAATAGCGAATAAAGACAAAACCGGTAAATTAATCAAATAATATCGTAATATTCGACCGAATACATACAACACCAGGTATTCCCCAATAATTAATCTTGGCGTAAACACAGAGGCCGTCACGACCGCATTATTCTCGTAGAAAACACGAACATAACCTCACTAATGATGACAACAATCCAAGAACGTTTACAGCGGAAACGCGAACCCCTGGACAAATGGTCCACGAGGGAACAGTTGTGCCTAGCGTTCGCCGTGACGAGGAGCGGAGATCAAAACTGGATGTCGGTGAGCAGGGCGTTGAAACCCTTCGGGGATCCCAACCGCCCGACCGATTGGTTCCATCAGAAAAACTGCGCCGCACAGTACGGCGCCCTTTTGGAAAACGTCGAAACCCCCAAGCGAAAGAAACGCATATCCGGCGCTGAATCCGTTATCGAAACGCCGTCCGAGTGCATTCTGCGTAAACTCATCTCCGAACGTAGGTCCGAACTGAAGAAGCTGACGGACGAAGAGAAGTGTGAATATTTGAGATTGCAGGAGGAGATGACGTTGTTAAAATCAGGTGAGACAATTGTTTATTAGAAACGAATCTGTACCGCATTACATTTGAGCGAATGTATAATATCTCGCCTTGCGCTTTATTTCGTGAGATATGGGCAACATATTCATAGCTTTTTCCACGACCGAAATCCCTTTCACTTTTTGTAATGAATACCGAAAATACAAACATGTAAATTAATTTATCTGACATTTGATGTGTGATGTTTTTTGTTTTTTCAATTATTGCCGATTGTACCGTGAGTACTGGTCATTTACAAATATTTTCTGTAGTCGGTCCAGGTTTTGGTGAATCTATCATGTTTTTTAAAGTGATTCCTCTATAAAGCCTTCCGCGACACTCTCGACTTCCATCCTCTGTGCCTCTTTAGAGAATCCAGATTGGTACCGTTTAAAATTATCACTGTCACTGTCAAATGCTGAAATAGTTTCTGTCAAGAAAACGAAAAAAACATAGGATGCATTCTTTGGCATTTTTATTTGTAAACATTATATATGAAAATTACGGGTTTACGATTTTGCAGCACGTTTGAAGAAAAAATAGTATTTTTTCATGGCTTGCCTTCTATTCAGGCACACCATAAAAAGTCTCACTTCTCCTCCGCGTGAAATAATATACTAGTAAAAACTATTTAGAACTTCTTAATCACATATAAAAAATCAAAATATTTAAAAATGGTCAAGTAGATTTTAGTTCCTCTGCTTTCTGCATGTTAAAGAGTAGTCGGCACCAAACGCACATCAATCCATTGAATGGATAAATTTTAATTACAGGCAACGTATCAGAGGAACAGTTAGATTTAATGTGTAAACAAATCGACGAAGAGGAGATGCAAAAAGAGAAAGAATCTGTGGCGCACTCCCAGTGGTTGAAAGAGCGCGAGCTTCGCAAACAAGAGATCGAACGCGCCTGGAGACCGACCGTCAAAACAAATCCCATGTCTCTAACGATAGGGCAGAAACGAAAAGCGTCCGATAGTATAGACTCCTTACTGGACATTGAACACTGCGACGAACGTATCACTCCTAGTCACACACCGGAACCTTCAAAACCGACCTTATCACCGCTGCTCACCAGTTTGTTAAAATCCCCCTCGCACGCACAAAGTGTCGCAACGTCTTCAATACTACATTCGGCCATCACGAGCGTGCGGCCCATAACTTCAAACAACAATTCCGCCATCGCGAACTTGTTAAACACCACCAACATAGCGAAAGTCTCCCCTAGTTTGCAGCAGTTGGTGAGTTCGGCGATTTCCCAGGAACCGGTCGTTCCGGTTATGAAAGATCCCATTTCGGATCTGCTCGACGGCACGGATCCCCTGCCGAATTTAAAGCCCGAGGACATCGAAAGCACAATTTTATCGGCAGACGAACCGCTGCCCGAAATAAAAAACGAGGAGGTCGACGTGATCATATCGGATTTGATCGAGAATGCGGATATCGTCACGGATCCCGAGCAGCATTTATTGGACAGCAACGATGGTATTATAGATTTCGAGCATCAGCTGGAGGAATTGGTTAATAAGGAGAAGGACGTGGCGGCCGCCGCCGAAGCAAAACTCGAGGAAAAGACGAAGGAGTCCGCCGAAATTGACCCTTTCGAGTTTCAAGAAGACCCCGAGATTTACGAACCCGCGAAACTATCGTCGAGTTTGGGACTGAAACAATCCGCGCATCACCCTTTTCCCCCTCCTCCTCCTCCTCCGCCTCCTCCTCATGTTGTACAGCACGAGTTGATCGATTACAAAAGTGCAGATGTACCGGTCGTAGAGGAAAAGGAAGAATTTCTCAAGCAGTCAAAGGCAATACCGGGCAGCGTTGAAATCGTTGAAGTTGTCGTTATGGAGGACGAAGATATAAGTAAAGAGTTGAACAAGTCGCAGATACAGGACATAGTTCATTCCACGAAAACTGAAGCGAATGATGATTTTATTAAAGAGGAAAGTCCCGATGAGAATAAAACCGATCCAGAGAGAGACGAGTCCATTTCGGAAGGCACCTCGGAATCGCTAGATTCGGTGATTAAAACCGAAACCAGTGAGGAGTTGAAGGAAGTCAACACCGACGGGGACGAATCGTCGTCTAGGAGAAACACGTTCACGCCGGAGTATCCAGAGGATATGTTCGACGATATCAACATAGAAGTGACCAAGTTGGATAAGATCGGAAAAGCCAAACGCGATTATTCGCGCACGAAAAAAAAGGAGGAATCCGATTTTGATATACTGTTGGCTGTCGAGCAGGCCGTGAACGCTAACATGGACGAGGAAACCGAGGATGACGATAAGAAATCTGATGATATTGGTAAATCGAAGATTAAGCTTGAAAACGAACGCTCAAACAGTCCGTGGACCGAGGAAGAAGAAGCCAACAATCTTCGCGCGAGGCGGAGGTACTCTACGCCCGCGACTCCCATCGATTCCGTGCCGAACTCGCCCGCGTCCAGTTCTTATTTTGAGGACGATCGGGATTACCGACATTGGAAGAAGGCCATCATGCTGGTGTACAGCAGATTGACGACGCACAAGTACGCGTCGCTATTTTTGAAACCGATAACCAACGAGCAAGCCCCGGGATACCATAACGTGGTCCGGCGGCCGATGGACTTGCACACGCTGCGGAAGAATATAGAGAGCGGCGCTGTAAAGACCACTGCGGAATTTCAGCGAGACGTGCTGTTGATGTTCAATAACGCGATCATGTACAACAAAACGAACGATACCGTCTTTCGGATGGCGGTGGAGATGCAACAGGAGGGAGTCGAGCAGATTCAAATTTTGCTGCAAGCTCAGACGGATGCGCCGGCCAGGCGGGAAACTAGGACGAGTGAGGGGCCGGGCAGTAAGAGGAAACGCGGGGCCGAGGACAGTTGTAAAAATAAGAAACGCAAGGAGGACTGAGGATGTTTCTATTGTTTTGTATATTCGATGAAAGTTTTCTATATTAGAAATGAATAACATTTATTTATAGCTACTCACACATTATTATCTCATTAGCGAATGAAACCTCTTCTATGTTTCTTTATTTTTATTTTCAAAAGTGCTTCAATTAAATTTGGACGGTTCTAAGCCCAACGTGTCATGCTTTTATTTTAGAGCTGAGAGAAGTATGAAGAGAGGTAAGTGGGATACCTACTAACAGTTAAGGCTATGCAAAAAAGTGCGTCTGCTAATTCTTGCTGTTGCTGGCAAGTGTAAATCAAAAAATGGTGATGCGGCCATCATGTTACTTTCTCTGATTTAATGGTACCACAGTTATTTATATTTACACTTTCATGGTTTATTTTCAATTTAAATCGTATTTTAAATTTAATGTACATCAAGCGTAGTAAAGGATCCAATGAATTATGAAAAAATGACAAATTATAATAGTCAGTTTATTCAAGAACTAAAAAGATTTAGAAAAAACTTATTCTTTATAAGTCGTTTGTTTCGGTATTCTCTACACTTCAGGAAAAAAGAGACGGGCGTTGAATTAAGATTATCTTGAAATTTTGGAAATTGACCTTTTAAAAACTTCATAGTATCACATAGTACCAACTATTTCAAGTAACTTTAGAACTTTTTAAGCTCCTAGCAATTATTTTACTATTTTTTCACCGAATTTTAAAAATACAACTTCGGAAAAAACAGAGCGACATTAAATTAAGATTATTAGTCAAATTTAAAAATGAAACTTTCAACACTAGGAATAATTCTTTGATTATTGTTCTTACAAAAAATGTTTTATTTCTGTTTCTAATGCAATTTTGTAATGAGTATTGAAATTTTGAGAAATTGCGTTATATTTTAAAATATTATTAATTTCAGAATTTAATATATAAATTTGATGTAACTATTATCGTTTCTTAATTATAAACCATAAATGACAAAAAATGTAATAAATTAATATAATAATTTTTTCTTCAAAAAAACATTTTATGAAAAATATTTTCAAACGAAAGATGTTTATTTCTTTGTTGTCTTCAAGATTTGTTTAAATATTTTTGTAGTATTTTTCATTTTTAAAAAATTATTGGAAAAAAAGAAAATGGCTAAGGTAAACACCAAGTTCTGATGTACACTTCTGTGCAATAAAATTAAGCACACAAAATATGTTATCGTTTAAAGCAGACATAATATTAATTTATTGCCATCGACTTGAAATTTCGCAAAACTATTCAAAAAACATTCCCCATCCCAAAATTTCGAGATAATCTCATTCGAATGGAACGTGAAATTGTCGGAAAATACAAAAATTTCCCAGTCTTGAAAAATCTACTTGAAATTTCACATATTTATTTAAAATTCCATTAAAATCTGTAAACACCCCATCCCTAAAGGAATATTTTAAGTAGACAATTGTTAATTGTTTATTGAATTTACACAATATCTTAATTAATAGAATTCTGTGTATATATTATTGTAAGGCATAACACTATATTAACTATAACATTATGTACCATCTGTAAATGGGCTATCGAAATGATGGTCATTCCAGCCATTCTTTATTTGTGTTGAGAGATATTAAACTGAATTGAAAAATGCATTCGATGAAATTAAACCAATTTCATTTAATAACTTATCAACAGTCCATCTTCATAACTGATAATTAAAATCGATACACAATCTGCACATTAAAACATCTTAACACTCACTCACCGGAAGATAAACTGCCCGACTTTCAATGAAACAGGTGTTTTGCATCTTTTTCTATCTCGTGTGCGGATTGAAATGAATTTGATTCGAATCGGAGCTGCGTAGATAAGCACTGATAACAGGTGAAGCGATATCAACACCGGACACGAATTGGCCCCCGGGGCAAAAGATGATAAGGCTGTTAGCACCTGACGAAATTTTCCAGTTCCGTGCGCGAGTTCGGTGTTAAAAGAGTTTAATAATGTAGTGGAGTTTTGTTTTTGGATTATCAGTTTTGAGAAGGATGGATGAGGGACAGTTGTCTTGTAGACATTATTTGATGAAGGTAAGTGCACAGAGAAAAATGTTATTTCTCGTACGATTTCGACGGCTGAGAAATCGATTTTCTCTGCCGTCTGCGAAAAAAAAAACAGACAATACTCAAAATATGTTAAAATTACAATTTTGAACCGTCATGTAATTAATAATTGGTAAATCAAAACTAGTCGAATATGCGCGATGAATTACGAAACTCGAATAAATCTACAAGTCTGCGTTGGTAAATAATGGCGAAATGAAAGTGTGTCACGCAAGATGTTAATGTTTATTTTATATGAAATTTTTGACATTTACATTGGGTCCAGATGTTTCATAATAATTTTTGGTATAAAACAAATTAATTTAGTCTATAATATTACAGTTTCAAGTTTAATTAAGTTATTTTGCTAATTTACAACTTGATGCCCTCCTTCTCGGCAGTTGCGCGGTATTTCTTCTTGTAATCACCGCTCGGATCGTATTTTGCTTCGAGTTCGGTCCACATGGTTGGCTCGTGGTCGATCAAATGGCGGAGGACGGTACGACTGCCGTTCTTTTGCTTCTCGCTGCATTTCCCACATTCGGTGGCGATGGCATCGGGGAGTACCTCTGTTGAGAAAAAAAAATCGTTACATTAATTAAACTTGTGTGCATAGAAATCGGCCCACTATAAACTTTTGACTTAACTATTTTTTTTAAAACTATTATAAATGATAAGCACTTTTGTTAAATTGTAACTCATATTAAAGCAATCTTTTAAACGGCATATTTTTTTTTTGATCTGATGGATAGTTGCTAAAAAATAAATACTTAAAAGTTTACAGTGGGCCGGTTTCTATGCACGCAAGTTTAGTATTGAATTAAAAAAAAAACGTAAATGTTATTTTTATATTATTAAAATAGCGTTATTGTACAATTTCCACCTTGAAAGTGCGTATCTCGTTTAAGGTTTTGTGTCGTCGCGTTTCAATGTCACCAACTTGTTCTTGTTGCTACATTTCTGTAATGATTGTTTATAGCGATGAATTTGTTCATGCATAATTAATGAAGTACTCTCGGTTTCCATTAGAAGTAAGTGGGTTATTAATGGGACTTGGTTAATTGCTTCCAGCAATCCTTTCATTTTCAGTTTATTCTAGTTGATTGCACACTCGTTTTTTGATAACATAGTGATAGTAATATGTTTATTTTCACTGTTTTCCAAATTTTTTATAACCGGTGTGGGTTTTGTTTACCATAGAAAAACTACTGTTTTTCGTTTTTCGGCAATAGGTTTCGAATTTATATTTTGCCGTAACAAGTAACCTCAAAAAAGACGTCAAAATAGACAAAATTTCAGGCAGCCAACTTAATATTACGTCAATTATTATCCCTATTTTTAGAAAACTTGCTTCCAACTATTTTCGACTTTCTGATCTCACTATATATATTTTGCAACTAAAAATATTAATGTCATGCAAGAGTAAATCTTTGGTGCCTTAGAAATTAGCGTTTAATATAAATAAACAGCAATCGTAGATAATTTAAATCACGTAAATATCATGCAGTTAAAAAATACGAGCATTTTTAAATTTTGGCTTTTGGAAACCCATTGGCGTTTAACGAAGGTATCGCTATGAATTAAAACGATTTTTTACATATAGTTTTTCACACAACTTACTTTTCAATTCGGCACCGTCTGGACTGCAGTTGCCCTTCTCCAATAAGCAATTGACGTAGTTTTTCAGTAGACGCTTATTTTTCAAAATCTCTTGCAGGTCGACGTTGTCGTATTTGGTGGTGTACTTTTCGGCCGGTTTGGCGGCGGCGACGATGACCACCGCTGCTATCAAAGCGAGAAACGCGAAACCTTTCATTTTCGAATTAGTAGTGACCCGTGTGTCTGTTCTTCTGTGTTACTCTCGAAGCAATGTGGTAATTTACAAAAGAGACTTGAATATATATACACTTCTTGTTGATACCAGAGTGGGGTTGGCAAGTGCGTCATTTCATCTCCAGTTTGTTTCGAAAAAGAGAGAAAAAAAGAACTGCCTGTCCGTCGGTCTCATTGTCACCGCGTCGGATTATTTCCAAGTATTTATTGATTTCGATGTGACAAATATTGGGTTAATATATTTTAATTACTTAATTTCCCGAGAAGTCTCGTCTAATATACAAAACAAATAATGTATTAGCAAGTTATCATATATTAAAAGAAATGAGGATAATGTGTTTATTTTCCAAATGCTCGGACAAATCTTAATTACTGAGAGACATAAATGAAATAAGGAAAGCAATTATTAAAATTTTCGTGTAATGAGCGAAATAAATGTTTAAAATCAAGTAACTAGTTGGAAATTGTTTTTTTTTATGGAAAATTACACTGTTTACTGTTCTTAAACTTTTGAATCAAATTTTTCTATTGACGCATTTTTAATAATAATAATAATTTTACATACGAACAATATCCTTTTAACAAAAACATTTAAAAAATGGTGATGTGGCCATCATGTTACTTTCTCCGACATGATGGTATCATTTATATTTACGCTTTCAATTTAAATCATATTTTAAATGTACATCGAGTGGATGACACTGACGTTTAAAACGTCAAAATTATGAAAGATGGAAAAATTATACTTCAAATTCAAAAACTCAGTTTACTCAAGAAGAAAGCAGGCGGCCGGGACCTGTCCCACCCGCCCGCTCCAATTTATGGATGATGAACAAGAGTTTATATGCCAAAATTAATAAATTACATAAGAGTAAGAAAGACATTTAAAACTTTATGTTTTTATGATTCACTTATTTATTGGTGGAAAAATGGGCGCGTGGGCAACAGATTGGATTGCAGGATACGGCCCACCCACCACTCGTTGTAACAACTTTATTTTAACCTACAAATCCTATTGGGTTAAAGGAACTTCTTAGGCAAATAATTGGAGTAGTTGTATTACGAAATTTTGTAGTTTAGTTTGAAGTGGATTAAGGGGTGGTCCCTTCCGGTATACGAAATTTCACTAAAAGCTTTTTATTTCTTTGGATTGTAAAATAACATTAATCGAGGCAAATAAAACGTTTGTGGACGTAAAATCTAGATTAAAATGCATAACCTTTGTTAAAAAAAACAAAAATAATTTAGTAAACGTTATAATTTAGTAAACGTTTGATTTTGGTAGAAACAAAATTTCATTATATATATATATATATTTGGAGAAATTAAATCACTTGCAACCACTTTCCTAAAGAATACCGCTTGTATACGTTTATTATGCAACTAAACCTCTTGTAAGCACTTCTTCCAAGATTTCACCGTGTCCAATTTAAGTATTGATTGACCGATTTTCACTTTATGTAAGAACTTAAATTAACGGTTTCAATATTACATGCACTTGAACTCTTCAATAAATCGACAATTGTACCGCTTGGATTTTTCGAGTTAATAAAAATTTGTATTTGATATTCGTTGCAAAAATTATTTATCATGTATTTAGTTTATCTACTTAATTCTGAACACCTCGTATTATATTATTATACAAATGAGCGTAATCTATAATTTACACGGGTAAATTATACATCATTAAAAAAAAACAATAGATCAAATTGCAGCTATATTAATTTGAAGGTCGCAATGTCCATTCAATTGTAAATCAAGCGCAATAGTATCGATTACGAAATAAATTGCCATTATTTTATTATCTTATGAAACTGTGGCGGTTATCAAAAGTTAAGCAAAATATGTTTGAAAATATCAATTTATAAAAAGTTGGTTGAAAATGAACCACAGTAGTAACTGTGATACTACAATCATGTAATAAAATAAATATCTATATTTACTTCTACTGCGCGCTAAATTCAAACAACCGACAATATTTCAGGACATAATTTGCAATTTTCATGCATAATACTGTTATATTGTTTCCATTTTAGTATTATATTGCGAAATAATTCAAGTTAACGTATTATTGCGTGCAATTGAGAATGATTACTTAACAGCACATCCCGAAAATGATTCATTTCGAATAAGAAATTCAGGATGCGCAATTGGTGCGGAAAGTTATAATTGCTTATTTCAAAATATAGAGAGCTTATTGATCTATAATGTTACAGGTAACCAACATATTATTATAGAATAAGTTTTTTTCGAACAAAATTTAATTGAAACTACAAAAGCGTAATTTCAATGAATTACCGAAGAAGTTCCTTCAACCTAACAGGGTTTGTAGGTTAAAATAAAGTTGATACGGCGGGCTATCCTAAAATCCAATCTGTATGCCACACTTCGATATTTCCACCAATAAATAAGTTAATTACAAAAACATAAAGTCTTTATTCATTTTGAACTCTCGTTCATCATCCATAAATTGGATGGTGGGACAATATTGCTCATTTTCATGAAATCTCGTTTCTCGAAAATACCCTGCCTTGATATTAAAATTATGGCCAATATGCAAATGTTATTATAATTCTAAAGTAATTTCTATGAACCAATAAAATTTACATGCGTTCGAGAATCGACGGCAAATTTACTTTATGAATCATCGAGTTTTGCGTAACATTTTACCCATGATATTAATACAACTTGCGTCCGATTCGGTAGTTTTTTAATGAATTAGTAAACAAGGCTGCGCTTCGATGTTACGTGACCATAGTTTTAAACATTCGGGTCAAATAAAATTTATGGTTTTGCGGCAAAGGAAAATAATGGTGCTTCACCTTAACCCAGCGACAGAATTATTTTATTACTGGTGGAAATAAAATGTGTTATACATTGTTTGTTCTTTTTCATTGGCATTTTATGCTTAAATTTTGCATTTCTGTTATATAATTAATTCATTTGCTTTGATGCAGTCTGTTTATTTGCAATTATTTCTGAGGCGGATTCTGGTACAAATGTAAATTAAATGGATAATTCATTTACAATTTTTAATTCTCTAAAAATATTCCTTTACGATTTTTCTCTAAAATGAATAGGGGAGCTAATAATTAGACATATTTAATTTTACATGTTAAATCCCTATGTTCGCCCCTTATCCCAAACACTCGGTACAATATAGGTAAACAATAAAATCGTGTAATTAATGATTTCTTCAGTTTGATACAGAAATAACGATATAATATAATGAACATACACAATGCATTTGCATCGACTGCAATTACTGCAGTAATTGCAAACTCATTGCAATTGTCGAGGTCACTTACTGCCCACACACACAATCTCGAAAATACAAGCCATTTTTTAATGTATTTACAATTTATAAGGAAATGGATAATTGGTAAACCAATTTTAATGTCAACTCTGCTTATCAAATAAATTACATATATTTTACTGTGCGGAGAAGTTGTTAAATGGGATGTTATAGGATTGTTTTTTTTTAAATAATGGCCTTAACATCGACATTGTTGGCAACACTTACACGAACGCAACGTTATGCTAAGAACGTTTATTGTTGAATGAAAAAAAAAATTAAAAAAAAGTGACCGGTTATTCAACTTACATATTTCATCACCAGAATTAAACTATAAATAATTACGTAAAGTATACTATTAACTATTATGGTTGAAATTGCAATCTTTAGCCTTTTTATCCTAATCTTTGAATTTGCAGGAAAACGTCTTGATATATTTGAATAAATGTTTTGGAAACATTCTGAACATATATTGTTATGAAACAAAAAAAAAACATCAGGAAATATTTATTATTCCGAAATTTTCCATCAAAATCGTAGCAACTTTCGATTTTTTAATACACTGTTATTATCAAACATTTACTTATTTCTGGAATTTATATGGATATTCCTTTTGTAAGACAAAGATAAAATTTCGAAATAAAACACTTAGAACTAGTTAAAAATTATAGCAATTTTCAAACGGGTTATAAACATTTCTTTTAGAATGAAAAAATGCACTCCAAGGTTTAAAAAAAACGATTTTGGTTTTTGACATTGCACAAATGCCGAATGCCTCGTCCGATGGTTTTGATAATTTAAACGTCAAAATATGGCGAATTTACATAGAATGAACGATGTATTAATATACCATGTATACATAAAATATAATGTAAATGACAATATCAAATAACGACTTCTGATTGCCTTTATAAACCAATCAAGTAAAAAGAAAAAAGAATCTATCGGGGAAAATTTAAAACGTTCTCAAATTATTTAAATATATCGGCGGTAGATGTCGCCCTAATTGTATTTCTATCCTAACGGTTACTTGATTGGTTTATAACGCCATAGTCCCATACTGTTTCAATATTTATCATTGTATTTTTATAGAACTAATTATATTTACATAAACTGCTAGGAATACAGCAGAAAACGCGATTTTTTTATACTACCTTGGCAAAAATTAAATTAAAAAGGAAAACTGTTTACGTTGCAAGAATATATTTCAAAAAAATTATAAAACAATCAATATAACAATAAAGATAAAAGTAAGTATTCATGTACATAATAAAATCACATTTCAGACGAAAAACATTTAATTGCAAGCATTGCCCGTGTCGACTCCTTCTTCTTTGGCGCGTGCACAGAATTTTTTTTTGTAGTCACCATTCGGATCATACTTGGCCTCAACGTCAGTCCAGACTGCCGGCTCGTTTTTCACAATATACTGCAACACCTTCCTGCTTCCCTCTTTTTGCTTATCGCTACACTTGGCACAATCGGTCGCCAACGCATCAGGAAGTACCTCTACAAAAGTAACATTTTAAAATCAAATTCGTTTTTTCATTAAAAATTATTCGCAATTCTGAAACCAAAATTGTTTCTATACACACATTTGTTTTCGTTAATTAATCTGATAACCAAGAAGAGCAAAGTTGTGTAGATTATACCGAATTTTGTAAATAATAATTTTGTATTTGTTTCAATAGCTACTTGTCTATTAGCACCAATTTTTGCTTGAGAGAAAAGTTGACAATTTCTCAAAAGCTTTTTCTACAATTTCAGCAATTGGTACAACTTTTAAACTATTTATTTCGTATTCTTGTTTACAATTTTAAAATTAAAAACAAGAAATTTGATAATTTTCTGTAGTTTTTGATTGAATAATTTTATACGATGAGGATCTAGATCAGTGTTCTGATTTAATTCAAAATGTAGCAAATTCAGTGAGTTTTCAAAAAAATATAAAGAAATATACATATCGTTCAAAGAATTCAAAAATCTGTTGTTTTCCGAGTTCAAAGTCAACAAAATCGCGTTTTTGATTTTGAAAAATTCCAAAACTTCCGAACACGTTATTTAGTTCTGCTGTTTTAAATGCTAAAATGTAGTAAATTGGGTTTGCGAAAAAAAGTATTTAAGAGATAATCATGTCGAGTTTATGAAAATTGCCAAGTCGACAAACTCTTGTTTGATTATGATATTTTAAATGTTAAAAAGTAGAGAATTCAGTGTGTTTTAAATTGTATTAAAAATACCTAGGTCGAGACAATGGAAATTGCCAAAATCTGAAATTTTCCAAATCAAAATCAAAAAAATAATTTTTTTTTGATTTTGATAAATTGCTCAACTTAGTAGCGCATTATTTGATTTTAATGGTTTAATTTTCGAAATTAGAGAATTTTGTGTTTTTTTAAATATAAAAAGTTTTTTTTAATAACATTTGGTTCCAGTCTAATAATAATCTCTTCAATCGATTCCTTAAGACTTGTCTAGTGAAAAATAATTATTTATATATTTATATTTGTGTATACCTATATTATGTATTTTTGACGTACCCAATCCATGTAATTTGATGGCTTTATGGACAAATAAAGAAATAAATAAAGAAAAATCGTACCAACTTCGACAGATAAACATTATTATAAATTTTAAGTACTCACTCTTTAATTCCGCACCATCGGGAGTGCAAGTTCCCTTATCTAACAAACAATTTGCATAGTTATTCAATAGGCGTTTGTTTTTCAAAATTTCGTCCAAATCGATGTTGTCGTATTTGGTGGTGTATTTGTCGTCGGCGGGCTTGGCCGAAGCAGCAGCAATTGCTACCACCACCACCACTAATGCACAAACGATTAAATTTCTCATGTTTGTTTAATGTGCGTGTTATCAACTAATCTGTATTCAGTACATTGCTGCTTGTATATATATACGCTAACTTTAAATAGTGGGAGAATTCTTAATTATTACCTTTGCACATTTTACGCATTTTCAATTATTTTTAATAGTTCAATAATCGAGTGTTAATTAAATAAAATTAAAACGTGTCAACAGTAGAAGTTTATTTCTAGAAATCACATCATTATTAAAAAATGATTAAACATCATTAAAAGTCATTAAGTAAACTTTAAGAAGTTTGAATTATCAAAGTTAACGTTTCGTTCATCTCAAAATTTCAGTTCTGTTGTGATAATAATAACAATAATTTATTGGAGCTATTAACTGAGCGTTTTACACAGGTTTAAAAAAATTTGAGGAACGATGTAGGGTCAATATATGAACTAAAAATTAAAAATTACAAAGTGAGATCCACATTTATCGCAACGCAAATTCTAGTGAAGAGAATAAGTAATAAAATAATACAAATAACTGCAAAATTTTCATATTTGAATTATAATATATAATTGAAATATAAATATTTGAACAGGTGGCAAATGAGAATCTAATTCGATTCGAATTTCGAAATAATAAAGAATGATTATTTCTAAAGCGATTTTGACATTTTTATCAGATTGGAAACTAATTTTGTGTAAATCTCAATTCAAACTCTTTAGACTTTCAATCGACGACATTTTGTTTGCACTGATGATCTTTTTAAGGTTATATCAGAATATTGAAGGCTGGTCATTTCTAAAACGATGTTATTAACTACAGCCAGCTAAAATAACAGATGCAATTTTTTATCACATTGTAAACTAATTTGGTGCAATTCACGATCAAAGAAACTTGAAAATACAGGCAAAAAATTAAAAATTCGCTCATAACTATCACGAATTAATGTTGATTGATCTAATATGGTCTTGCACACAATCAGGTATCGAGTTCACTACCTGATCCGGGATAGATGTAAAAAATTCATTGAATTTACTTGCAGATAGATTTGAATTTGTTTTATTATCAGATATTTTATTCAGCTTTGATTTCACAACATCCCGCTCGTGAATAATTACAACTGGTACTTATATAATATTCGTTGGCTCTCCTCTGCTCCTCTGCTCGTCTCTAATTCGCATTTTCTCTTTCTTCTGTATTCTGCTAGTACAGACACGTTTCGATGACTCGCCTCTTTGAGAAAATGAAGACGATCTCTCAATTGCGTAAGTTCAAGGGTGAACCAATGAATATTACTTTTCTTGTCCTCTATTCGTTTTATACGTTGGGGAAAAGGATGTTTAACGGCGTAAGTTACATTCTTTAGAAAAATGCAAATACAATTATACAAGATTTCATGCCATAAGATCAAATTTGTATTTTATTTTATTGTTTTTATTAATTTTTCTTAATTTTGTAAATTTATTTTTAGTTTTGTATTACTGTATTTTGTGATTTTGTTTGTAAAAGGGGTTACCCGTAAATAAATTATTATTATTATTATTATTCGAAAAGATTGTGGATACTCGCATATCCAGACATAATAACCATAATTTAAAATGAACAATTTCTGGACAATAACATTTTTCTTGAAATTAAGTTTTGAGGTATGTTATTAAGTTTCTGGGAAAGATACGAACTACGTAAATCATTAAAACAGAAATAACATATCATGAACGAGATGCGTGCAATTCATCATTCATAATTGTTCATGTAACTTTTTCGTCATGTATCAAACTGTAATAACAGTTTTGATTATTTAAGAATAAAATCATTTCGTGTATTTCCCTAGCATCTCGATACTACATCTCTTGAAGCCAATAACGAAATATTTTTTTTTTAAATTAATATATATTTTTTCGAAATGTACAATGTAACAATTGTTAGTAATAAGATAAATTAACCTGACTCCAAAATAATAATGTCTTACGGATAAAGAAGATTACAAATTCTTATTTTTCCGATGTTAGCATTAAGAACAGCCAATGCCGGTGTCGATTCCATCTTCTTTCGCTTGAGCGCAATATTTTTTTTGTATTTACCAGTAGGATCGTACTTTTTCTCTACGTCAGTCCATATGATCGGCTCGAATTTAAGAAAATGATTCAAAACTTTTTTGCTTCCTTCCTTTTGTTTTTCACTACATTTGTCACAATCAGTTTCTAAAGCATCCGGAATCACCTCTGAAATTAATATGTTAGTATAGCTTTTTGCTTCAAGAAAATTATATCGTGTGATTAGAATCTTTTTAAAATGATGAATTTCGTTTGAATATAATTCGCGTCAACATTCAATTGAGCACATCTGCTTCCGTCCATGCGGATTCAGTTAAATGAATATAATTTTCTTTTTCGCCGATTAATATGAAATGTAAGATTTTTCGGACTGCTTTTAGGCCGTGAAATATCACTTTTGCGGACTAGGTTTTAAAAATACTTATTTATACCTAGGCTGTAAAAGTAATGAGCCAATCAGGTGAGGCTACGTCATGTTATTTCGCCAATCAGATAAGACACCGCTTCGACCAATAGAAGCCCCCGGAAATTTGTTTGACATTACATCATATTTTTCGCTTAATTAAGAGTTGCCTTCGAATTTCCCGTACCAAAAAGGCCAAAAACAGGTTCCCCGAAGTTTTAATAACACCGACCTCCATGCGAGTCCCTAACTTATCCACGCACAAAAATCGAGTCGCCGAACGGTGGCGAAATTTGCTTGCCGTGACCGTTTCCTGGTGGTCCTTCAATCGACGTTTAAACGCCATCGACCGGCGCACTTATTTCCTGCACAGTAAAACAAGAGACTTTCCTTCAGATGTTGCCTGTGGAAGAAGCTCAATAACGGCTTCTGCGAAGTATTAACAACCCCGCGTAAGTTTTCTTCGAGCGCCGTGTGTTTGCCTAACTTTCCCACGTAATTGAACCCGAGTAGCAATCGGAAAAATGATCGAAAAGGATTTGGAGATTACGTATTATGTAAGTTTTATTTCAATTTAATCACTGAACAATAATAATATGAACATAATGACTTGTGTGTGATTCCAACAAAGTGCATTTTATTGAAAAGTTCCTGAATTGCTGAATCAAAATGTATCACAAAGTAATGTCTTCCGCCATCAACCATATCAATAAAGAAATGTATTGAAGAGTTTTACTCGAAATAATTATACGGTCCGTCCGATTTAAATATTCACTGCATGTCACTTACGAAATCATGATCATTGTGATTATAAATGATTACACCACACACACCGTTAAAATGCGGACACCACAATATCTATTATAAATTTTTGTTTTACTTGGGTACCTACGAATTTTTTACAAAGCTACCTGTGATATGTTGATGGAATTAAATATATTGAAAATTATTGCATTGCTAGTTATTACTAATTTCTCCTGAATAATCCGCGAAAAAAATATGTGTTTAACTCGGCAATAAAGCAGATTTCCTGACTTGGCTGGATTCACTCCAGCCGCGTCCGTAAATCTGTCACTTTATTGTCTTGTTAAACAAATAACTATTAATGAAATATTATTTTTGCTGGTTTCTCTGGTTTCTTTTCGCAATTCAGACTTGACGAAAATTACTTACTTTTCAATTCCAAACCATCAGGCGTACAAGTTCCTTTATCCAATAAACAATTCGAGTAGTTACTCAACAAACGTTTACTCTTCAATATCTCATCCAAATCGATATTATCATATTTTGTAGTGTATTTTACGGGCTGCGCCAACACTACAGCAATAGTTACCAGGACCAAACAACAAACTAATAAAGCTCTCATCCTTGCTATCTGCCTTGTAAAGCAAAGAAGCAATAGAGGTATTACTTCTATATATAGTAAATAGTGGAAGAAATTATTAACATATTCCTCACTATCAATTGATTGTAATTATTTTAATTTTATGCATAAGTTTTGTATTTACTTTATCACTAAAGAAACATATAGATCGTGTTTATGGCTCAATCATATATGTAAATACGAGTCGTGGTTCATAGTTCAATCTACATAAAAACGAATTTATTTATTGAATTCGTAAGGAAGATGGATTAATTACTAATTGCTGAAGTTTCATCATTCGACTTGATAAATAATAATCAATAGTAAAACATCCAAATACTAAATCTAGATCAAAACGTGCAACCAATTTTGACTCAAGTGCGACGTCGGTATATCGAATATCAAACACAAACAGATATCATCCCTATAAATCTCGATAAGGAGAAGAAATTGAGACGAATCTTTAAAAGATATGCTAAAAGAACTGCAGAAGTGAATTCTATTTCATTTCGTATAAAGAAAGGATTAAATGCTAGTCATTATTATGTTTAACCTCCACAATAATACATATTTTCGGAATACATCATTTCAGTACACAGCAATTTTATGTAATTACTGTTTTATGCTAATGATATTTTAAACACGGAAGCTAGCGACATTGATCGTTCCCCACGGGTCTTACATTGTTCATATAAATACCAGTTGCCGAAAAAATGCTTTTTTCATTATCCAACAAGAATAAACAACGATGCAAATTTTAACGATCGTTTCGTTACTGATTGCGATTTCGGCAGTAGCGTTTGCCAGGCCGGATGATGACCAATACACCACCAAATACGACAAAGTCGACCTCGAAGACATCCTCAAAAATAAGCGTCTGCTGAAAAATTACGTAAACTGTTTATTGGATAAAGGCAACTGTACTCCGGATGCCGCGGAGCTGAAAAGTAAGTTGCTGAAACATTTCAGAAATAAATAATCGACACGTAATTTACCGCAGAAGTACTTCCCGAGGCCCTGACCACAGAATGCAGCAAATGCAATGAGAAACAAAAGGAAGGCAGCGCCAAGGTGGTTAAATATCTGATTGAAAACGAGCCGGAGATATTTCGAGAATTGGAGAAAATTTATGACCCGAAGGGCGAATTCAAAATTAAATACTGCAAACGAGCGAATGGTGAAAAAATGGACACGTTGGGAAAATGTGATTGATTGATAAAATATTAGTTACTCGAAAGAACAGGAATATCTAAGTGTAAAACTTTTCTTAATTTTTAATTACCATTATGTCAAGTGGAAAATTACGAGACAAGTTGTTTGCTTAAAGCAATACGCCATGACTCAATGTTTCCAATTATGGTTAATTATATTGTATGATAAATGCAAAATTAATTAGTTTTCTTACTTTTTGCAATTAATTTTTTTTATATATAATAAATGTGGGTTTTCAAATGAAATCCAAATCTACATCTTAGAAACCCTTCAACTTCTCTGCCGATGATCAAATGTAAAAACTAACAACACCATCAACAATTACAACTTATTAACGACTTAAAGTAATAAATAAACTTACACAAGCTTACTTATTGCAGATGAATAAATGAAAAAAAAGACGTAAATTAGACTTAATGTTGCAGAGTCACGACCAGGTTGAATATTCATATATTCAGGCGATTTTTCGTCTTTATTACATTTGACTTAAAAGTAAGTTCATGTAAATTCTGCGCATTTATTTGGAACATAATATATTTTATAAATTTTAAAACAAAGCCGAGGATCTACAAGGATTTTATTATTCTGCGTTACACGCAAGTAAAAATTATGATACATAAATGAAATAAATGGAAATGCACTTGTCCAACAAGCAACAAACCAGTCGCTACAAGGTAAACTGACGCATGTACATACGAGTTGTCTCAGTGCTGTTTTATAATCATGACTGTACAGACACCGACCTCGAATTAAGACAGTCGTCGATGCGTTTATAATTTAAATTCGTGCATTTATTCGTATTAGTTGTTTTTTTACGCATGGAACAATTGTTATATGTGTTTCTTATTTTTTTAAGCTTTAAAATTAAATTATTTTATATTGGACCAATTTTTTTTGGCACAAGTTCTTTCATTTTTTTTAGAAACATAAGTTAAAATAATCACAAACATAATATATTTTTCATTTCTTTCTTTTTTACTTACTGGTAACTGTTGCAATTGTTGAACCCTAGAGAAGTTACTCAAAATGCACCCTAAATTCTGATTAATTGAAAAACATAAACACCCTTTTCCTAAATTTTGAAATAAATTTATGCAAACAGGGCGTTTACCCATTAATATTTTTTTTCTTCTACTTTGACTGGACTATAGAGTGACCTTGAAGATTAAAACTTGTTTAATTAAATTATTGTAATATTTGTAATAATATTTGAAAGCACGTGTATCAATTATTTAACTTATGCAACTGAATATACATACATGCGTTTATAATGAATCGAGTACAAAAATGAGAATTAATCATGAATTTAATTATGAATTATAGTTCTATGAATGTGTATAATATCACCTATTTATTAAAATAATATAATAACATTTCTCCAGATTAAATATAAATCAAATTAATAAGAATTATCTTCATTAATAGTAGACTTAACTTTTCATTAGGCCCAGACACTAACTCGTAAAATGTTTGGTAATAATATGTAAATTTCCAGAATGTTGAAAATATTCACAATATAGAATCTTCAATTCCTTTATTTCACGAAATAATACATTTTTAAAAGTTATACCAATAAAGTAATGCAGTTTGTTTTTTAACTCTCACTTATCACTTGCTAAAACATTTTGAAAATAATGAAAGATAAATCAAAATTAACACATGGTTTGTTTTACAAATTTATTGTTTATTTACTTCGCTTGTTATAGCATTTTCAAGAGTGAATTATAAAAGAAACTGACAATGGTGTTTTATTTATTATATAAAATTCCATTATTTTTATTTTCAGAAAACGATGAATTATTCCATCTTGACGTTGACTTGCACAGTTGTGTATGTTTGAAAAAAAATGTTGCAGATATTCTAAATCAATAGGATCCGCACAAAAATGGGTTTTATTCAATTTGTCAGCTCGTACACCTTCAAAGCATTTCAATGCAGTTTGGGTCGTTTTTGTATACATTGCAATATTTATAGATAAAACAATAACAAACTTGGTAAGAATTGAATATTCACATATTCAGACTATATTTCGTATTTATTAAATTTATTTAATAAATAAAATGGCAGGTGTATCTAAATCAATTTATGTTTTATTAAATAATCATAGACAATTGTTAACAAAAAACAGCATTATATGATATTCTTGAACTAGTCATTAATTACAGGCTTTTATTTGTAAATTTTCCTGCCTGCTAAGCTGACAATAGGTCTTTCGGTACGATCCGTTAGGATCGTAAATTTTCTCCAATTCCAAATAGATATGAGGCTTATTGTTGATTAAGTACGTCAACACCCGACGACTTCCATTTTTTTGTTTGTCATTACATTGCGAGCAACCTCTTCTGATGGCTTCAGGTAACGCTTCTGAAATTACAATTATTCTATCGTGTGAGCCACAAAATTTTGTTTCAGAGTTGGCTGTGAAATAAATGAGGTACGTCGCATATTATTACGTCATGAGACTATTGAATTAGATTAAAAAAATGAATTAATGCTATGTTTCTCTCTCTCAGGCATGACCAACTCAGCAACAAAATTCTGTGGCTCACACCTTATTATTTACATTTAAAATATATGAATGTTAATTTTACTTACTTCTTAAATCAATTCCATCAGGTGTACATCCTCCCTTGTCGAGTAGACATTTAGTGTATGCATTTAACAATCTGTCATTTCTGAGCATACCGTCTAAATCGATCTTGTCGTATCGCGATGCATATCGTCCATTTTCTGGGTACGAGATGGTGGTGGTTATTACCATCATTACAATCGCAAACCCATTCATTTTCGCCTCACATTAAACACTGTCTATTTTACGGATGACGTAGAGAATTTATAAAGAGTGAAGATACGGTGAAGACCGGTTTCAAATAAAATTGGTTTTACAAATGTAGACTTGACCGTTACACTTCGATCTTCTTATAATTTACAGCCGTGTTATTCTTCTGTGCCAGTTAAACGGTCGTAAATACAATAACATATTTGTTCTTTTGGAACGAGCCATTATTTATTCCGAGAAATAAATTTCTACGCGAATTTAAGTATTCTGAAATCAATTTTTAACATGGAACGTATGCATTCTCACTCTTGTTATGCGCTTGAAAATCATTCCATAACGAGTTATGGAATGAATATTCTTTACTTGCGGCGATAACACATTTTTCCCAAAAAAAAAAAAATTGGATATCTGACAGTTTTATAAAATAAAAATTCTTTGACATCTTGTAGATAAATACAATAAAATGAGAAATACTATACTTTTCGTCTACTACAATTTAAGTCTCTATGAGACTACAATTTAAATCATCTACCGAAACATCTAGTTCTAACAATCTTTAGACTTTTCGGCTATTAACCATCCTGGAGGAATGTAACTTATAAATCACTGCTTTGTTTTCAGTGATTTCCACCAACAATTTAAAACCTAATATGATTAAATGCCAGCAATAATTATGCCAGTATCAAAATAAAGGATATAAACCACGATTTGAAGATCTGAAATCTGTATAATCGGCAAATCTTAGTATATAATTATTATTTCAAAATCAATCACAAAAAAAGATAACAAACAAATGATTAAAACGTCAAAACACCATTCCCTTTATTATTACAATTATTTGATACATAATAATTATTTGCAAGCTTTAACTTTAAGTCCCTCCGCCTTCGCCTTTTTGCAATATTTCACTTTATAGCTTCCGGTGGGATCGTAAATTTTTTCAAATTCTGCAAAAATCGCCGGTTTGTTTTCAATCATGAACAAAAGTACTTTACGGCTTCCTTCTTCCTGTTTCTCATTACAATTGGCACAGTTATTATGAACAGCGTCAGGTAAGACTTCTGATAAAAAATAAGAAAAAAACAGAGATTGTAATGAAAATACATTACTTGTACCTTTCATTATGATAACTTACTTTTTAATTCTGCTGCGTCCGGTGTGCAATTGCCCTTGTTTAAAAGGCAATTGCAATATGCATTCAGCAATCTGTCGTTTGTCAGAATATCGTCCAAATTGATATTATCGTACTTTGTGGTGTACGAACCTGGTTTACCGGCAGCAATGGCCATGAAACCGAAGAGGCACACTAAGATTAAACTGTTCATTTTAATTGTGGGTATCGTACTAATCTAACAACGAATTCGTGTCGATATTTATACCCAAATTCAACCTACGTAAGAGTTGTTTATTGCTGCAAATTTATGGATCCGGAATTAATTGGCAAAAAATGGATGTAAGCTTATTATTATTTTTTTTAGTTCGGTCAACACCATCATTAATTATGATTCTAATCGACGGTGAGTAGAAGGACTTTGTAAGACGATAATGATTCACATTGAGGATAATTTTAATTCACTCGTAGAAAATAAAACAGTCCAACTTTTTTTAAACAGGTTGTCTGCGTATTGCCTGAATATTATATTTTTCCACTGTAAACAAGTGATTATTTGTATTTTTATTTAAGATCCTTTCTCTATGGACTAATTTATTACATTTCGGGCACAAAGGATCCATTCTCAACAGTTTATTATTTAAATTAATGAATTGCATTTTTTTATCAAGTTTATTAATCTTCAACCTGTTGAATCAGATATTGAATTTTGGCTTATAAGGTACTCTTTTTCAGATCTTCAATTAAGAACTCATCAAATCATGTACGCTTTTTTTTCATCGAATTTTAATGTCGAATGTTGAAATTGAAATTGGCAATTTGTAGACACACCGTCATAGTTGCGTTCTACTGAAGATTGCATTTTTTATTTTTGTATTTTGTCGTACGAATTTTTGGAAATTTGATGATATTCATTTCGCAAAAAACATCTACACTCATTTATAATTATAAACTTCCAACAAATTTTAATCAAACGGGGCATACCATTGACACGTTTTTTAATCACTGCTGATTTTCAGATGACAATTTTATTATTTAATTATACATTCAAAACAAAGCGTCATTAACATTTACATATATTTATGATTGCAGATATAAAAACCTGAAATTACGTATTTCATTGGCGATCCAAGTAGTAATCCTTGACTTCATCAATAGATTCCAAAATTTCCTTAAAAAACCATCCACCTGTCCTAGTAAGTAGTGACGGCTCGTGGAACATTTTGATGGTAGATCCACTTAGCATGCAATGTATCCCACCGTCTCCTTTTTAAAGAAAGAAATGATCATTGAAAACCTTTACTTGTTGCGGATGCATTAAATAAAGACGCAAAGTAGCCTGCATTAAATCTGTAATACCGTTCTTCGTCCACGGAAATCAATTAAACGACGAATTTTATTTTGTTACCTTATCTACTCTGTTGGATACTGAAAGAATTTGCAAAATCTGTCCTATCGTTCAAGAATTTTCATAAAAAAAAAAAAACAGAAAAGAATTGAACTACAAATTAAAGTTTTTGGGTCTTATCTGCATCTATTTGATGAAGAGAGTTCAAGAGTTATCCTCACTATTTTACTAACCTAACTCTGCTGTATACGGTAAATGTGTTTCTCACAATTATGTTATTAATAATGGTTTGGATGTTACGAATGCATGCAGAACGAAGCAGAAACGACCAACTACTTTTTCATTCGCACGCTTAAAGAAATATAACCGTACTCGCATCAAGGACTCGTATAATCAAATAGATTGTTTCCACGTACTTTTTGCATTACCATCATCAAAGAAATATATTTATTTATTTTTTATGGAGGAGCTGCATTTCGGGTAAGTCTATTTATGTCCTATATAACTATATATCGTGTGAGGTACAACATTTTGTTTTAGAGTTGGCCCTGAGATAAATGAGGTATGTCGCATATTATTACATCGCGAGACTATATTAGTTCAATTGAATTAGATTTAAAAAAATGAATTATTCTCAGACATGACCGCTACGTTTCTCTCTCTCAGGCATGGCCAACTCGGAAACAAAATTCTGTGGCTCACACCTTATAAACAGTATAAATTAAGCACCTGTTTTATAAAACGCGGTGTAATAAAAAAAAATTCTACCGTAAACTTACTTTTACATAAAAATGATTGCACATTTTATTCAAGAAATTATCGTATTTGTAAAATTGCCACTTTATTAAACAAACTGGATTGTTAAAATCATCCGGAATTCTGGTAATAACAAAAAATAGCCATGAAAATAATTGTAAATTACTCCAAACATTGCGTTATAAAATAATAGAGATTATAGCAAATTGTAGCAAACAATAAAATTGAATAAAATCTCAATCATTTAGCCATTATCAAATTATCTTGATTATAATAAATGTACTATAATATATACACGCACCCGCGTTATTCTTCATCAGTTGCTACAACTGGTTTGTTCCACAGATACCGTGTCAAAAGATGATGAACCAATACATTGCAGTATTCTTTCTTATTGGGTTAGTAATATGGCATACAACCGCTTTGGTCACCGAAAGAAAACAATACACGACAAAATACGATAATATCGATATAGATGATGTAATCAAGAACGAAAGGTTATTGAAAAACTATGTCGACTGTTTATTGGACCTTGGATCATGCACACCTGATGCTATGGAATTAAAAAGTACGTCTGTATTCTTTTTATTTGCTTTCAGCGATTTTTGTTACGATTTTCCAATCAACAAAGTCCATTTGTTCCAAAAATGTACATTAAACTCTAGTGTTCATGTTGGTGAGTCGGCCCAATCCTACAATCCAATCAATTAACCACAAGTACATTCCCTTGTTTATTGCTTTACACATGTGGAAGGAACACTAGAGTGGATTATGTAATAAAATATATATTTAATGTATTTTTACAATTCAGAAAATATGCCGGATGCAATAGAAACAGACTGCAGCAAATGCAGCGAAAAGCAGAAGGAAGGTTCCGATAAAATAATACGGTTTCTAATCGACAACAAGCCTGAGTATTGGACGCCGTTACAAGAAAAGTACGATCCCACCGGAAGTTACAAGAAACGCTACCTGAATAGTAAAAATGAAGTTAACATCGCTCCAGTGAACGCTTGATGTATTATGTTTTTCAAACACGTAATTTAGTAAAGCACTCGCAAAATTAGCCTCTGAAAGGAATTAGATTAGCTAATAATTTAACACTAAACCTGTTTTACAAACTTCCAATTCAAATAACGCAAATAAATAAATAAGACTTGGTGGTTCATTTAACATCTATGCAGAGAAATTAATGCTGGGTACTAATTAAGATTTTTTAGTGTTTAAGCAAAGTAGAACTGACGTATTAGTGATAACGCGTTCATACGATGTTTGAGGATTTTAAGAATTAATTTTAGTGTTTAAAAGTTCGCTACTTTCTATCATTCCTTCAAATTCTGAAACAGTATTATCAAAAATTCTTATTGCTTAATTTTCGTATGAACGGCATCTTTCCTTAAAAATAAAAAAAAAATTCAGCTTAAATGGAGAAAAGTCGGTAAGTCACCATGAACATTATAATTTTTTTTTTAAAGTCGATTTTTTAAGATTTTGAACGGTCGTAGCGACTGAACGAAGAATCCAATTAGTCGGATTTAATTAAAATAGGTAATTCAGAATGTTTGACGAAAACCTGAAAAATCATCCAAGGGTCCCCTCTTCTTACTTTTTAACAAAAATTGCATTAAAAATGATTTCCTGCAGAAACCACTGGTTGGATCCGGGCTTTCTTGACGTCACTCGAAAGATCGCTTCAAGACGCTTCAGAAAATGTACTTTCGCAGGAACAAATGTCAATTTGAAGCCCGTGTCACGTCAGCAAAAAAACTCGAAAATGGAAAAAATCGAAAAAATCAACTTTCTTAATAATCATCGTAGACGCTTGTGTTTTACCTTTTTTTTCATCAGAAGAACGAGATAAAACGATTGCCGTTAAAAAATTTCATCCAGAGAAAATTGCAAAAAAGTTAGCCAGTCACCATGAAATTTTTGGAAAAAAGTCGATTTTTTCACACTTTGAACGGCTGTAGCGGCCGAACCAAAAATCCAATTTGAACGCGGATTGAAGATCTGTGTTCCTCGTGTGTCAATTAGTCGGATTTGATTAAAATTGGGGATTTTTAATTTTTGACAAAAACCCGAAATTTTATCCAAGGGTCCCCCCTTCTTACTTTTTAACAAAAATTGCACTAAAAATGATTTCCTGAAGAAACCACTGGTTGGATCCGGAGTTTCTTGACGTCACTTGAAAGATCGCTTCAAGACGCTTCAGAAAATGTTTTTTCGCAGGAACAAATGTCAATTTTAAGGCCGTGACACGTCAGCAAAAAAACTCGAAAATGGAAAAAATCGAAAAAATCAACTTTCTTAATAATCATCGTAGACCATTGAAGTATACCTTTTTTTTCATCAGAAGAACGAGATAAAACGATTGCAGTTAAAAAATTTCATCCAGAGAAAATTGCAAAAAAGTTAGCCAGTCACCATGAAATTTTTGGAAAAAAGTCGATTTTTTCACACTTTGAACGGCTGTAGCGGCCGAACGAAGAATCCAATTTGAACGCGGATTGAAGATCTGTGTTCCTCGTGTGTCAATTAGTCGGATTTGATTAAAATTGGGGATTTTTAATTTTTGACAAAAACCCGAAATTTTATCCAAGGGTCCCCCCTTCTTACTTTTTAACAAAAATTGCACTAAAAATGATTTCCTGAAGAAACCACTGGTTGGATCCGAAGTTTCTTGACGTCACTCGAAAGATCGCTTCAAGACGCTTCAGAAAATGTTTTTTCGCAGGAACAAATGTTAATTTTAAGGCCGTGACGCGTCAGCAAAAAAACTCGAAAATGGAAAAAATCGAAAAAATCAACTTTCTTAATAATCATCGTAGACGCTTGTGTTTTACCTTTTTTTTCATCAGAAGAACGAGATAAAACGATTGCAGTTAAAAAATTTCATCCAGAGAAAATTGCAAAAAAGTTAGCCAGTCACCATGAAATTTTTTGAAAAAAGTCGATTTTTTCACACTTTGAACGGCTGTAGCGGCCGAACGAAGAATCCAATTTGAACGCGGATTGAAGATCTGTGTTCCTCGTGTGTCAATTAGTCGGATTTGATTAAAATTGGGGATTTTTAATTTTTAACAAAAACCCGAAATTTTATCCAAGGGTCCCCCCTTCTTACTTTTTAACAAAAATTGCACTAAAAATGATTTCCTGAAGAAACCACTGGTTGGATCCGAAGTTTCTTGACGTCACTCGAAAGATCGCTTCAAGACGCTTCAGAAAATGTTTATTCGCAGGAACAAATGTCAATTTTAAGGCCGTGACACGTCAGCAAAAAAACTCGAAAATGAAAAAAATCGAAAAAATCAACTTTCTTAATAATCATCGTAGACCATTGAAGTATACCTTTTTTTTCATCAGAAGAACGAGATAAAACGATTGCAGTTAAAAAATTTCATCCAGAGAAAATTGCAAAAAAGTTAGCCAGTCACCATGAAATTTTTGGAAAAAAGTCGATTTTTTCACAATTTGAACGGCTGTAGCGGCCGAACGAAGAATCCAATTTGAACGCGGATTGAAGATCTGTGTTCCTCGTGTGTCAATTAGTCAGATTTGATTAAAATTGGGGATTTTTAATTTTTGACAAAAACCCGAAATTTTATCCAAGGGTCCCCCCTTCTTACTTTTTAACAAAAATTGCACTAAAAATGATTTCCTGAAGAAACCACTGGTTGGATCCGAAGTTTCTTGACGTCACTCGAAAGATCGCAACAAGACGCTTCAGAAAATGTTTTTTCGCAGGAACAAATGTCAATTTTAAGGCCGTGACACGTCAGCAAAAAAACTCGAAAATGGAAAAAATCGAAAAAATCAACTTTCTTAATAATCATCGTAGACCATTGAAGTATACCTTTTTTTTCATCAGAAGAACGAGATAAAACGATTGCAGTTAAAAAATTTCATCCAGAGAAAATTGCAAAAAAGTTAGCCAGTCACCATGAAATTTTTGGAAAAAAGTCGATTTTTTCACACTTTGAACGGCTGTAGCGGCCGAACGAAGAATCCAATTTGAACGCGGATTGAAGATCTGTGTTCCTCGTGTGTCAATTAGTCAGATTTGATTAAAATTGGGGATTTTTAATTTTTGACAAAAACCCGAAATTTTATCCAAGGGTCCCCCCTTCTTACTTTTTAACAAAAATTGCACTAAAAATGATTTCCTGAAGAAACCACTGGTTGGATCCGAAGTTTCTTGACGTCACTCGAAAGATCGCAACAAGACGCTTCAGAAAATGTTTTTTCGCAGGAACAAATGTCAATTTTAAGGCCGTGACACGTCAGCAAAAAAACTCGAAAATGGAAAAAATCGAAAAAATCAACTTTCTTAATAATCATCGTAGACCATTGAAGTATACCTTTTTTTTCATCAGAAGAACGAGATAAAACGATTGCAGTTAAAAAATTTCATCCAGAGAAAATTGCAAAAAAGTTAGCCAGTCACCATGAAATTTTTGGAAAAAAGTCGATTTTTTCACACTTTGAACGGCTGTAGCTGCCGAACGAAGAATCCAATTTGAACGCGGATTGAAGATCTGTGTTCCTCGTGTGTCAATTAGTCGGATTTGATTAAAATTGGGGATTTTTAATTTTTGACAAAAACCCGAAATTTTATCCAAGGGTCCCCCCTTCTTACTTTTTAACAAAAATTGCACTAAAAATGATTTCCTGAAGAAACCACTGGTTGGATCCGAAGTTTCTTGACGTCACTCGAAAGATCGCAACAAGACGCTTCAGAAAATGTTTTTTCGCAGGAACAAATGTCAATTTTAAGGCCGTGACACGTCAGCAAAAAAACTCGAAAATGGAAAAAATCGAAAAAATCAACTTTCTTAATAATCATCGTAGACCATTGAAGTATACCTTTTTTTTCATCAGAAGAACGAGATAAAACGATTGCAGTTAAAAAATTTCATCCAGAGAAAATTGCAAAAAAGTTAGCCAGTCACCATGAAATTTTTGGAAAAAAGTCGATTTTTTCACACTTTGAACGGCTGTAGCGGCCGAACGAAGAATCCAATTTGAACGCGGATTGAAGATCTGTGTTCCTCGTGTGTCAATTAGTCGGATTTCATTAAAATTGGGGATTTTTAATTTTTGACAAAAACCCGAAATTTTTTCCAAGGGTCCCCCCTTCTTACTTTTTAACAAAAATTGCACTAAAAATGATTTCCTGAAGAAACCACTGGTTGGATCCGTAGTTTCTTGACGTCACTCGAAAGATCGCTTCAAGACGCTTCAGAAAATGTTTTTTCGCAGGAACAAATGTCAATTTTAAGGCCGTGACGCGTCAGCAAAAAAACTCGAAAATGGAAAAAATCGAAAAAATCAACTTTCTTAATAATCATCGTAGACGCTTGTGTTTTACCTTTTTTTTCATCAGAAGAACGAGATAAAACGATTGCCGTTAAAAAATTTCATCCAGAGAAAATTGCAAAAAAGTTAGCCAGTCACCATGAAATTTTTGGAAAAAAGTCGATTTTTTCACACTTTGAACGGCTGTAGCGGCCGAACGAAGAATCCAATTTGAACGCGGATTGAAGATCTGTGTTCCTCGTGTGTCAATTAGTCAGATTTGATTAAAATTGGGGATTTTTAATTTTTGACAAAAACCCGAAATTTTATCCAAGGGTCCCCCCTTCTTACTTTTTAACAAAAATTGCACTAAAAATGATTTCCTGAAGAAACCACTGGTTGGATCCGAAGTTTCTTGACGTCACTCGAAAGATCGCTTCAAGACGCTTCAGAAAATGTTTTTTCGCAGGAACAAATGTCAAATTTTAAGGCCGTGACGCGTCAGCAAAAAAACTCGAAAATGGAAAAAATCGAAAAAATCAACTTTCCTAATGATCATCGTAGACGCTTGTGTTTTACCTTTTTTTTCATCAGAAGAACGAGATAAAACGATTGCCGTTAAAAAATTTCATCCAGAGAAAATTGCAAAAAAGTTAGCCAGTCACCATGAAATTTTTTGAAAAAAGTCGATTTTTTCACACTTTGAACGGCTGTAGCGGCCGAACGAAGAATCCAATTTGAACGCGGATTGAAGATCTGTGTTCGTCGTGTGTCAATTAGTCGGATTTGATTAAAATTGGGGATTTTTAATTTTTGACAAAAACCCGAAATTTTATCCAAGGGTCCCCCCTTCTTACTTTTTAACAAAAATTGCACTAAAAATGATTTCCTGAAGAAACCACTGGTTGGATCCGAAGTTTCTTGACGTCACTCGAAAGATCGCTTCAAGACGCTTCAGAAAATGTTTTTTCGCAGGAACAAATGTCAATTTTAAGGCCGTGACGCGTCAGCAAAAAAACTCGAAAATGGAAAAAATCGAAAAAATCAACTTTCCTAATAATCATCGTAGACGCTTGTGTTTTACCTTTTTTTTCATCAGAAGAACGAGATAAAACGATTGCCGTTAAAAAATTTCATCCAGAGAAAATTGCAAAAAAGTTAGCCAGTCACCATGAAATTTTTTGAAAAAAGTCGATTTTTTCACACTTTGAACGGCTGTAGCGGCCGAACGAAGAATCCAATTTGAACGCGGATTGAAGATCTGTGTTCCTCGTGTGTCAATTAGTCAGATTTGATTAAAATTGGGGATTTTTAATTTTTGACAAAAACCCGAAATTTTATCCAAGGGTCCCCCCTTCTTACTTTTTAACAAAAATTGCACTAAAAATGATTTCCTGAAGAAACCACTGGTTGGATCCGAAGTTTCTTGACGTCACTCGAAAGATCGCTTCAAGACGCTTCAGAAAATGTTTTTTCGCAGGAACAAATGTCAATTTTAAGGCCGTGACACGTCAGCAAAAAAACTCGAAAATGGAAAAAATCGAAAAAATCAACTTTCTTAATAATCATCGTAGACCATTGAAGTATACCTTTTTTTTCATCAGAAGAACGAGATAAAACGATTGCAGTTAAAAAATTTCATCCAGAGAAAATTGCAAAAAAGTTAGCCAGTCACCATGAAATTTTTGGAAAAAAGTCGATTTTTTCACACTTTGAACGGCTGTAGCGGCCGAACGAAGAATCCAATTTGAACGCGGATTGAAGATCTGTGTTCCTCGTGTGTCAATTAGTCAGATTTGATTAAAATTGGGGATTTTTAATTTTTGACAAAAACCCGAAATTTTATCCAAGGGTCCCCCCTTCTTACTTTTTAACAAAAATTGCACTAAAAATGATTTCCTGAAGAAACCACTGGTTGGATCCGAAGTTTCTTGACGTCACTCGAAAGATCGCTTCAAGACGCTTCAGAAAATGTTTTTTCGCAGGAACAAATGTCAATTTTAAGGCCGTGACGCGTCAGCAAAAAAACTCGAAAATGGAAAAAATCGAAAAAATCAACTTTCCTAATAATCATCGTAGACGCTTGTGTTTTACCTTTTTTTTCATCAGAAGAACGAGATAAAACGATTGCAGTTAAAAAATTTCATCCAGAGAAAATTGCAAAAAAGTTAGCCAGTCACCATGAAATTTTTTGAAAAAAGTCGATTTTTTCACACTTTGAACGGCTGTAGCGGCCGAACGAAGAATCCAATTTGAACGCGGATTGAAGATCTGTGTTCGTCGTGTGTCAATTAGTCGGATTTGATTAAAATTGGGGATTTTTAATTTTTGACAAAAACCCGAAATTTTATCCAAGGGTCCCCCCTTCTTACTTTTTAACAAAAATTGCACTAAAAATGATTTCCTGAAGAAACCACTGGTTGGATCCGAAGTTTCTTGACGTCACTCGAAAGATCGCTTCAAGACGCTTCAGAAAATGTTTTTTCGCAGGAACAAATGTCAATTTTAAGGCCGTGACGCGTCAGCAAAAAAACTCGAAAATGGAAAAAATCGAAAAAATCAACTTTCCTAATAATCATCGTAGACGCTTGTGTTTTACCTTTTTTTTCATCAGAAGAACGAGATAAAACGATTGCAGTTAAAAAATTTCATCCAGAGAAAATTGCAAAAAAGTTAGCCAGTCACCATGAAATTTTTTGAAAAAAGTCGATTTTTTCACACTTTGAACGGCTGTAGCGGCCGAACGAAGAATCCAATTTGAACGCGGATTGAAGATCTGTGTTCCTCGTGTGTCAATTAGTCGGATTTGATTAAAATTGGGGATTTTTAATTTTTGACAAAAACCCGAAATTTTATCCAAGGGTCCCCCCTTCTTACTTTTTAACAAAAATTGCACTAAAAATGATTTCCTGAAGAAACCACTGGTTGGATCCGAAGTTTCTTGACGTCACTCGAAAGATCGCTTCAAGACGCTTCAGAAAATGTTTATTCGCAGGAACAAATGTCAATTTTAAGGCCGTGACACGTCAGCAAAAAAACTCGAAAATGGAAAAAATCGAAAAAATCAACTTTCTTAATAATCATCGTAGACGCCTGTGTTTTACCTTTTTTTTCATCAGAAGAACGAGATAAAACGATTGCCGTTAAAAAATTTCATCCGGAGAAAATTGCAAAAAAGTTAGCCAGTCACCATGAAATTTTTTGAAAAAAGTCGATTTTTTCACACTTTGAACGGCTGTAGCGGCCGAACGAAGAATCCAATTTGAACGCGGATTGAAGATCTGTGTTCCTCGTGTGTCAATTAGTCAGATTTGATTAAAATTGGGGATTTTTAATTTTTGACAAAAACCCGAAATTTTATCCAAGGGTCCCCCCTTCTTACTTTTTAACAAAAATTGCACTAAAAATGATTTCCTGAAGAAACCACTGGTTGGATCCGAAGTTTCTTGACGTCACTCGAAAGATCGCTTCAAGACGCTTCAGAAAATGTTTTTTCGCAGGAACAAATGTCAATTTTAAGGCCGTGACACGTCAGCAAAAAAACTCGAAAATGGAAAAAATCGAAAAAATCAACTTTCTTAATAATCATCGTAGACGCTTGTGTTTTACCTTTTTTTTCATCAGAAGAACGAGATAAAACGATTGCCGTTAAAAAATTTCATTCAGAGAAAATTGCAAAAAAGTTAGCCAGTCACCATGAATTTTTTTGAAAAAAGTCGATTTTTTCACACTTTGAACGGCTGTAGCGGCCGAACGAAGAATCCAATTTGAACGCGGATTGAAGATCTGTGTTCCTCGTGTGTCAATTAGTCGGATTTGATTAAAATTGGGGATTTTTAATTTTTGACAAAAACCCGAAATTTTATCCAAGGGTCCCCCCTTCTTACTTTTTAACAAAAATTGCACTAAAAATGATTTCCTGAAGAAACCACTGGTTGGATCCGGAGTTTCTTGACGTCACTCGAAAGATCGCTTCAAGACGCTTCAGAAAATGTTTTTTCGCAGGAACAAATGTCAATTTTAAGGCCGTGACACGTCAGCAAAAAAACTCGAAAATGGAAAAAATCGAAAAAATCAACTTTCTTAATAATCATCGTAGACCATTGAAGTATACCTTTTTTTTCATCAGAAGAACGAGATAAAACGATTGCCGTTAAAAAATTTCATCCGGAGAAAATTGCAAAAAAGTTAGCCAGTCACCATGAAATTTTTGGAAAAAAGTCGATTTTTTCACACTTTGAACGGCTGTAGCGGCCGAACGAAGAATCCAATTTGAACGCGGATTGAAGATTTGTGTACCTCGTGTGTCAATTAGTCAGATTTGATTAAAATTGGGGATTTTTAATTTTTGACAAAAACCCGAAATTTTATCCAAGGGTCCCCCCTTCTTACTTTTTAACAAAAATTGCACTAAAAATGATTTCCTGAAGAAACCACTGGTTGGATCCGAAGTTTCTTGACGTCACTCGAAAGATCGCTTCAAGACGCTTCAGAAAATGTTTTTTCGCAGGAACAAATGTCAATTTTAAGGCCGTGACGCGTCAGCAAAAAAACTCGAAAATGGAAAAAATCGAAAAAATCAACTTTCTTAATAATCATCGTAGACGCTTGTGTTTTACCTTTTTTTTCATCAGAAGAACGAGATAAAACGATTGCCGTTAAAAAATTTCATCCAGAGAAAATTGCAAAAAAGTTAGCCAGTCACCATGAATTTTTTTGAAAAAAGTCGATTTTTTCACACTTTGAACGGCTGTAGCGGCCGAACGAAGAATCCAATTTGAACGCGGATTGAAGATCTGTGTTCCTCGTGTGTCAATTAGTCGGATTTGATTAAAATTGGGGATTTTTAATTTTTGACAAAAACCCGAAATTTTATCCAAGGGTCCCCCCTTCTTACTTTTTAACAAAAATTGCACTAAAAATGATTTCCTGAAGAAACCACTGGTTGGATCCGGAGTTTCTTGACGTCACTCGAAAGATCGCTTCAAGACGCTTCAGAAAATGTTTTTTCGCAGGAACAAATGTCAATTTTAAGGCCGTGACACGTCAGCAAAAAAACTCGAAAATGGAAAAAATCGAAAAAATCAACTTTCTTAATAATCATCGTAGACCATTGAAGTATACCTTTTTTTTCATCAGAAGAACGAGATAAAACGATTGCAGTTAAAAAATTTCATCCAGAGAAAATTGCAAAAAAGTTAGCCAGTCACCATGAAATTTTTGGAAAAAAGTCGATTTTTTCACACTTTGAACGGCTGTAGCGGCCGAACGAAGAATCCAATTTGAACGCGGATTGAAGATCTGTGTTCCTCGTGTGTCAATTAGTCGGATTTGATTAAAATTGGGGATTTTTAATTTTTGACAAAAACCCGAAATTTTATCCAAGGGTCCCCCCTTCTTACTTTTTAACAAAAATTGCACTAAAAATGATTTCCTGAAGAAACCACTGGTTGGATCCGAAGTTTCTTGACGTCACTCGAAAGATCGCTTCAAGACGCTTCAGAAAATGTTTTTTCGCAGGAACAAATGTCAATTTTAAGGCCGTGACACGTCAGCAAAAAAACTCGAAAATGAAAAAAATCGAAAAAATCAACTTTCTTAATAATCATCGTAGACCATTGAAGTATACCTTTTTTTTCATCAGAAGAACGAGATAAAACGATTGCAGTTAAAAAATTTCATCCAGAGAAAATTGCAAAAAAGTTAGCCAGTCACCATGAAATTTTTGGAAAAAAGTCGATTTTTTCACACTTTGAACGGCTGTAGCGGCCGAACGAAGAATCCAATTTGAACGCGGATTGAAGATCTGTGTTCCTCGTGTGTCAATTAGTCAGATTTGATTAAAATTGGGGATTTTTAATTTTTGACAAAAACCCGAAATTTTATCCAAGGGTCCCCCCTTCTTACTTTTTAACAAAAATTGCACTAAAAATGATTTCCTGAAGAAACCACTGGTTGGATCCGAAGTTTCTTGACGTCACTCGAAAGATCGCTTCAAGACGCTTCAGAAAATGTTTTTTCGCAGGAACAAATGTCAATTTTAAGGCCGTGACACGTCAGCAAAAAAACTCGAAAATGGAAAAAATCGAAAAAATCAACTTTCTTAATAATCATCGTAGACCATTGAAGTATACCTTTTTTTTCATCAGATAAAACGATTGCAGTTAAAAAATTTCATCCAGAGAAAATTGCAAAAAAGTTAGCCAGTCACCATGAAATTTTTGGAAAAAAGTCGATTTTTTCACACTTTGAACGGCTGTAGCGGCCGAACGAAGAATCCAATTTGAACGCGGATTGAAGATCTGTGTTCCTCGTGTGTCAATTAGTCGGATTTCATTAAAATTGGGGATTTTTAATTTTTGACAAAAACCCGAAATTTTTTCCAAGGGTCCCCCCCCTTCTTACTTTTTAACAAAAATTGCACTAAAAATGATTTCCTGAAGAAACCACTGGTTGGATCCGGAGTTTCTTGACGTCACTCGAAAGATCGCTTCAAGACGCTTCAGAAAATGTTTTTTCGCAGGAACAAATGTCAATTTTAAGGCCGTGACACGTCAGCAAAAAAACTCGAAAATGGAAAAAATCGAAAAAATCAACTTTCTTAATAATCATCGTAGACCATTGAAGTATACCTTTTTTTTCATCAGAAGAACGAGATAAAACGATTGCCGTTAAAAAATTTCATCCAGAGAAAATTGCAAAAAAGTTAGCCAGTCACCATGAAATTTTTTGAAAAAAGTCGATTTTTTCACACTTTGAACGGCTGTAGCGGCCGAACGAAGAATCCAATTTGAACGCGGATTGAAGATCTGTGTTCCTCGTGTGTCAATTAGTCGGATTTCATTAAAATTGGGGATTTTTAATTTTTGACAAAAACCCGAAATTTTTTCCAAGGGTCCCCCCCCTTCTTACTTTTTAACAAAAATTGCACTAAAAATGATTTCCTGAAGAAACCACTGGTTGGATCCGAAGTTTCTTGACGTCACTCGAAAGATCGCTTCAAGACGCTTCAGAAAATGTTTTTTCGCAGGAACAAATGTCAATTTTAAGGCCGTGACACGTCAGCAAAAAAACTCGAAAATGGAAAAAATCGAAAAAATCAACTTTCTTAATAATCATCGTAGACCATTGAAGTATACCTTTTTTTTCATCAGAAGAACGAGATAAAACGATTGCCGTTAAAAAATTTCATCCAGAGAAAATTGCAAAAAAGTTAGCCAGTCACCATGAAATTTTTTGAAAAAAGTCGATTTTTTCACACTTTGAACGGCTGTAGCGGCCGAACGAAGAATCCAATTTGAACGCGGATTGAAGATCTGTGTTCCTCGTGTGTCAATTAGTCGGATTTCATTAAAATTGGGGATTTTTAATTTTTGACAAAAACCCGAAATTTTTTCCAAGGGTCCCCCCTTCTTACTTTTTAACAAAAATTGCACTAAAAATGATTTCCTGAAGAAACCACTGGTTGGATCCGGAGTTTCTTGACGTCACTCGAAAGATCGCTTCAAGACGCTTCAGAAAATGTTTTTTCGCAGGAACAAATGTCAATTTTAAGGCCGTGACACGTCAGCAAAAAAACTCGAAAATGGAAAAAATCGAAAAAATCAACTTTCTTAATAATCATCGTAGACCATTGAAGTATACCTTTTTTTTCATCAGAAGAACGAGATAAAACGATTGCAGTTAAAAAATTTCATCCAGAGAAAATTGCAAAAAAGTTAGCCAGTCACCATGAAATTTTTGGAAAAAAGTCGATTTTTTCACACTTTGAACGGCTGTAGCGGCCGAACGAAGAATCCAATTTGAACGCGGATTGAAGATCTGTGTTCCTCGTGTGTCAATTAGTCAGATTTGATTAAAATTGGGGATTTTTAATTTTTGACAAAAACCCGAAATTTTATCCGAGGGTCCCCCCTTCTTACTTTTTAACAAAAATTGCACTAAAAATGATTTCCTGAAGAAACCACTGGTTGGATCCGAAGTTTCTTGACGTCACTCGAAAGATCGCTTCAAGACGCTTCAGAAAATGTTTTTTCGCAGGAACAAATGTCAATTTTAAGGCCGTGACGCGTCAGCAAAAAAACTCGAAAATGGAAAAAATCGAAAAAATCAACTTTCCTAATAATCATCGTAGACGCTTGTGTTTTACCTTTTTTTTCATCAGAAGAACGAGATAAAACGATTGCCGTTAAAAAATTTCATCCAGAGAAAATTGCAAAAAAGTTAGCCAGTCACCATGAAATTTTTTGAAAAAAGTCGATTTTTTCACACTTTGAACGGCTGTAGCGGCCGAACGAAGAATCCAATTTGAACGCGGATTGAAGATCTGTGTTCGTCGTGTGTCAATTAGTCGGATTTGATTAAAATTGGGGATTTTTAATTTTTGACAAAAACCCGAAATTTTATCCAAGGGTCCCCCCTTCTTACTTTTTAACAAAAATTGCACTAAAAATGATTTCCTGAAGAAACCACTGGTTGGATCCGAAGTTTCTTGACGTCACTCGAAAGATCGCTTCAAGACGCTTCAGAAAATGTTTTTTCGCAGGAACAAATGTCAATTTTAAGGCCGTGACGCGTCAGCAAAAAAACTCGAAAATGGAAAAAATCGAAAAAATCAACTTTCCTAATAATCATCGTAGACGCTTGTGTTTTACCTTTTTTTTCATCAGAAGAACGAGATAAAACGATTGCCGTTAAAAAATTTCATCCAGAGAAAATTGCAAAAAAGTTAGCCAGTCACCATGAAATTTTTTGAAAAAAGTCGATTTTTTCACACTTTGAACGGCTGTAGCGGCCGAACGAAGAATCCAATTTGAACGCGGATTGAAGATCTGTGTTCCTCGTGTGTCAATTAGTTGGATTTGATTAAAATTGGAGATTTTTAATTTTTGACAAAAACCCGAAATTTTATCCAAGGGTCCCCCCTTCTTACTTTTTAACAAAAATTGCACTAAAAATGATTTCCTGAAGAAACCACAGGTTGGATCCGGAGTTTCTTGACGTCACTCGAAAGATCGCTTCAAGACGCTGCAGAAAATGTTTTTTCGCAGGAACAAATGTCAATTTTAAGGCCGTGACACGTCAGCAAAAAAACTCGAAAATGGAAAAAATCGAAAAAATCAACTTTCTTAATAATCATCGTAGACCATTGAAGTATACCTTTTTTTCATCAGAAGAACGAGATAAAACGATTGCAGTTAAAAAATTTCATCCAGAGAAAATTGCAAAAAAGTTAGCCAGTCACCATGAAATTTTTGGAAAAAAGTCGATTTTTTCACACTTTGAACGGCTGTAGCGGCCGAACGAAGAATCCAATTTGAACGCGGATTGAAGATCTGTGTTCCTCGTGTGTCAATTAGTCAGATTTGATTAAAATTGGGGATTTTTAATTTTTGACAAAAACCCGAAATTTTATCCAAGGGTCCCCCCTTCTTACTTTTTAACAAAAATTGCACTAAAAATGATTTCCTGAAGAAACCACTGGTTGGATCCGAAGTTTCTTGACGTCACTCGAAAGATCGCTTCAAGACGCTTCAGAAAATGTTTTTTCGCAGGAACAAATGTCAATTTTAAGGCCGTGACGCGTCAGCAAAAAAACTCGAAAATGGAAAAAATCGAAAAAATCAACTTTCCTAATAATCATCGTAGACGCTTGTGTTTTACCTTTTTTTTCATCAGAAGAACGAGATAAAACGATTGCCGTTAAAAAATTTCATCCAGAGAAAATTGCAAAAAAGTTAGCCAGTCACCATGAAATTTTTTGAAAAAAGTCGATTTTTTCACACTTTGAACGGCTGTAGCGGCCGAACGAAGAATCCAATTTGAACGCGGATTGAAGATCTGTGTTCGTCGTGTGTCAATTAGTCGGATTTGATTAAAATTGGGGATTTTTAATTTTTGACAAAAACCCGAAATTTTATCCAAGGGTCCCCCCTTCTTACTTTTTAACAAAAATTGCACTATTGACGTCACTCGAAAGATCGCTTCAAGACGCTTCAGAAAATGTTTTTTCGCAGGAACAAATGTCAATTTTAAGGCCGTGACGCGTCAGCAAAAAAACTCGAAAATGGAAAAAATCGAAAAAATCAACTTTCCTAATAATCATCGTAGACGCTTGTGTTTTACCTTTTTTTTCATCAGAAGAACGAGATAAAACGATTGCCGTTAAAAAATTTCATCCAGAGAAAATTGCAAAAAAGTTAGCCAGTCACCATGAAATTTTTTGAAAAAAGTCGATTTTTTCACACTTTGAACGGCTGTAGCGGCCGAACGAAGAATCCAATTTGAACGCGGATTGAAGATCTGTGTTCGTCGTGTGTCAATTAGTCGGATTTGATTAAAATTGGGGATTTTTAATTTTTGACAAAAACCCGAAATTTTATCCAAGGGTCCCCCCTTCTTACTTTTTAACAAAAATTGCACTAAAAATGATTTCCTGAAGAAACCACTGGTTGGATCCGGAGTTTCTTGACGTCACTCGAAAGATCGCTTCAAGACGCTTCAGAAAATGTTTTTTCGCAGGAACAAATGTCAATTTTAAGGCCGTGACGCGTCAGCAAAAAAACTCGAAAATGGAAAAAATCGAAAAAATCAACTTTCTTAATAATCATCGTAGACCATTGAAGTATACCTTTTTTTTCATCAGAAGAACGAGATAAAACGATTGCAGTTAAAAAATTTCATCCAGAGAAAATTGCAAAAAAGTTAGCCAGTCACCATGAAATTTTTTGAAAAAAGTCGATTTTTTCACACTTTGAACGGCTGTAGCGGCCGAACGAAGAATCCAATTTGAACGCGGATTGAAGATCTGTGTTCCTCATGTGTCAATTAGTCGGATTTGATTAAAATTGGGGATTTTTAATTTTTGACAAAAACCCGAAATTTTATCCAAGGGTCCCCCCTTCTTACTTTTTAACAAAAATTGCACTAAAAATGATTTCCTGAAGAAACCACTGGTTGGATCCGAAGTTTCTTGACGTCACTCGAAAGATCGCTTCAAGACGCTTCAGAAAATGTTTTTTCGCAGGAACAAATGTCAATTTTAAGGCCGTGACGCGTCAGCAAAAAAACTCGAAAATGGAAAAAATCGAAAAAATTAACTTTCTTAATAATCATCGTAGACCATTGAAGTATACCTTTTTTTTCATCAGAAGAACGAGATAAAACGATTGCAGTTAAAAAATTTCATCCAGAGAAAATTGCAAAAAAGTTAGCCAGTCACCATGAAATTTTTTGAAAAAAGTCGATTTTTTCACACTTTGAACGGCTGTAGCGGCCGAACGAAGAATCCAATTTGAACGCGGATTGAAGATCTGTGTTCCTCGTGTGTCAATTAGTCGGATTTGATTAAAATTGGGGATTTTTAATTTTTGACAAAAACCCGAAATTTTATCCAAGGGTCCCCCCTTCTTACTTTTTAACAAAAATTGCACTAAAAATGATTTCCTGAAGAAACCACTGGTTGGATCCGAAGTTTCTTGACGTCACTCGAAAGATCGCTTCAAGACGCTTCAGAAAATGTTTATTCGCAGGAACAAATGTCAATTTTAAGGCCGTGACACGTCAGCAAAAAAACTCGAAAATGGAAAAAATCGAAAAAATCAACTTTCTTAATAATCATCGTAGACGCCTGTGTTTTACCTTTTTTTTCATCAGAAGAACGAGATAAAACGATTGCCGTTAAAAAATTTCATCCGGAGAAAATTGCAAAAAAGTTAGCCAGTCACCATGAAATTTTTTGAAAAAAGTCGATTTTTTCACACTTTGAACGGCTGTAGCGGCCGAACGAAGAATCCAATTTGAACGCGGATTGAAGATCTGTGTTCCTCGTGTGTCAATTAGTCAGATTTGATTAAAATTGGGGATTTTTAATTTTTGACAAAAACCCGAAATTTTATCCAAGGGTCCCCCCTTCTTACTTTTTAACAAAAATTGCACTAAAAATGATTTCCTGAAGAAACCACTGGTTGGATCCGAAGTTTCTTGACGTCACTCGAAAGATCGCTTCAAGACGCTTCAGAAAATGTTTTTTCGCAGGAACAAATGTCAATTTTAAGGCCGTGACGCGTCAGCAAAAAAACTCGAAAATGGAAAAAATCGAAAAAATCAACTTTCTTAATAATCATCGTAGACGCTTGTGTTTTACCTTTTTTTTCATCAGAAGAACGAGATAAAACGATTGCCGTTAAAAAATTTCATTCAGAGAAAATTGCAAAAAAGTTAGCCAGTCACCATGAATTTTTTTGAAAAAAGTCGATTTTTTCACACTTTGAACGGCTGTAGCGGCCGAACGAAGAATCCAATTTGAACGCGGATTGAAGATCTGTGTTCCTCGTGTGTCAATTAGTCGGATTTGATTAAAATTGGGGATTTTTAATTTTTGACAAAAACCCGAAATTTTATCCAAGGGTCCCCCCTTCTTACTTTTTAACAAAAATTGCACTAAAAATGATTTCCTGAAGAAACCACTGGTTGGATCCGAAGTTTCTTGACGTCACTCGAAAGATCGCTTCAAGACGCTTCAGAAAATGTTTTTTCGCAGGAACAAATGTCAATTTTAAGGCCGTGACGCGTCAGCAAAAAAACTCGAAAATGGAAAAAATCGAAAAAATCAACTTTCTTAATAATCATCGTAGACCATTGAAGTATACCTTTTTTTTCATCAGAAGAACGAGATAAAACGATTGCCGTTAAAAAATTTCATCCGGAGAAAATTGCAAAAAAGTTAGCCAGTCACCATGAAATTTTTGGAAAAAAGTCGATTTTTTCACACTTTGAACGGCTGTAGCGGCCGAACGAAGAATCCAATTTGAACGCGGATTGAAGATTTGTGTACCTCGTGTGTCAATTAGTCAGATTTGATTAAAATTGGGGATTTTTAATTTTTGACAAAAACCCGAAATTTTATCCAAGGGTCCCCCCTTCTTACTTTTTAACAAAAATTGCACTAAAAATGATTTCCTGAAGAAACCACTGGTTGGATCCGAAGTTTCTTGACGTCACTCGAAAGATCGCTTCAAGACGCTTCAGAAAATGTTTTTTCGCAGGAACAAATGTCAATTTTAAGGCCGTGACGCGTCAGCAAAAAAACTCGAAAATGGAAAAAATCGAAAAAATCAACTTTCTTAATAATCATCGTAGACGCTTGTGTTTTACCTTTTTTTTCATCAGAAGAACGAGATAAAACGATTGCAGTTAAAAAATTTCATCCAGAGAAAATTGCAAAAAAGTTAGCCAGTCACCATGAATTTTTTTGAAAAAAGTCGATTTTTTCACACTTTGAACGGCTGTAGCGGCCGAACGAAGAATCCAATTTGAACGCGGATTGAAGATCTGTGTTCCTCGTGTGTCAATTAGTCGGATTTCATTAAAATTGGGGATTTTTAATTTTTGACAAAAACCCGAAATTTTTTCCAAGGGTCCCCCCTTCTTACTTTTTAACAAAAATTGCACTAAAAATGATTTCCTGAAGAAACCACTGGTTGGATCCGGAGTTTCTTGACGTCACTCGAAAGATCGCTTCAAGACGCTTCAGAAAATGTTTTTTCGCAGGAACAAATGTCAATTTTAAGGCCGTGACACGTCAGCAAAAAAACTCGAAAATGGAAAAAATCGAAAAAATCAACTTTCTTAATAATCATCGTAGACCATTGAAGTATACCTTTTTTTTCATCAGAAGAACGAGATAAAACGATTGCCGTTAAAAAATTTCATCCAGAGAAAATTGCAAAAAAGTTAGCCAGTCACCATGAAATTTTTTGAAAAAAGTCGATTTTTTCACACTTTGAACGGCTGTAGCGGCCGAACGAAGAATCCAATTTGAACGCGGATTGAAGATCTGTGTTCCTCGTGAGTCAATTAGTCGGATTTCATTAAAATTGGGGATTTTTAATTTTTGACAAAAACCCGAAATTTTTTCCAAGGGTCCCCCCTTCTTACTTTTTAACAAAAATTGCACTAAAAATGATTTCCTGAAGAAACCACTGGTTGGATCCGAAGTTTCTTGACGTCACTCGAAAGATCGCTTCAAGACGCTTCAGAAAATGTTTTTTCGCAGGAACAAATGTCAATTTTAAGGCCGTGACGCGTCAGCAAAAAAACTCGAAAATGGAAAAAATCGAAAAAATCAACTTTCCTAATAATCATCGTAGACGCTTGTGTTTTACCTTTTTTTTCATCAGAAGAACGAGATAAAACGATTGCCGTTAAAAAATTTCATCCAGAGAAAATTGCAAAAAAGTTAGCCAGTCACCATGAAATTTTTTGAAAAAAGTCGATTTTTTCACACTTTGAACGGCTGTAGCGGCCGAACGAAGAATCCAATTTGAACGCGGATTGAAGATCTGTGTTCCTCGTGTGTCAATTAGTTGGATTTGATTAAAATTGGAGATTTTTAATTTTTGACAAAAACCCGAAATTTTATCCAAGGGTCCCCCCTTCTTACTTTTTAACAAAAATTGCACTAAAAATGATTTCCTGAAGAAACCACAGGTTGGATCCGGAGTTTCTTGACGTCACTCGAAAGATCGCTTCAAGACGCTGCAGAAAATGTTTTTTCGCAGGAACAAATGTCAATTTTAAGGCCGTGACACGTCAGCAAAAAAACTCGAAAATGGAAAAAATCGAAAAAATCAACTTTCTTAATAATCATCGTAGACCATTGAAGTATACCTTTTTTTCATCAGAAGAACGAGATAAAACGATTGCAGTTAAAAAATTTCATCCAGAGAAAATTGCAAAAAAGTTAGCCAGTCACCATGAAATTTTTGGAAAAAAGTCGATTTTTTCACACTTTGAACGGCTGTAGCGGCCGAACGAAGAATCCAATTTGAACGCGGATTGAAGATCTGTGTTCCTCGTGTGTCAATTAGTCAGATTTGATTAAAATTGGGGATTTTTAATTTTTGACAAAAACCCGAAATTTTATCCGAGGGTCCCCCCTTCTTACTTTTTAACAAAAATTGCACTAAAAATGATTTCCTGAAGAAACCACTGGTTGGATCCGAAGTTTCTTGACGTCACTCGAAAGATCGCTTCAAGACGCTTCAGAAAATGTTTTTTCGCAGGAACAAATGTCAATTTTAAGGCCGTGACGCGTCAGCAAAAAAACTCGAAAATGGAAAAAATCGAAAAAATCAACTTTCCTAATAATCATCGTAGACGCTTGTGTTTTACCTTTTTTTTCATCAGAAGAACGAGATAAAACGATTGCCGTTAAAAAATTTCATCCAGAGAAAATTGCAAAAAAGTTAGCCAGTCACCATGAAATTTTTTGAAAAAAGTCGATTTTTTCACACTTTGAACGGCTGTAGCGGCCGAACGAAGAATCCAATTTGAACGCGGATTGAAGATCTGTGTTCGTCGTGTGTCAATTAGTCGGATTTGATTAAAATTGGGGATTTTTAATTTTTGACAAAAACCCGAAATTTTATCCAAGGGTCCCCCCTTCTTACTTTTTAACAAAAATTGCACTAAAAATGATTTCCTGAAGAAACCACTGGTTGGATCCGAAGTTTCTTGACGTCACTCGAAAGATCGCTTCAAGACGCTTCAGAAAATGTTTTTTCGCAGGAACAAATGTCAATTTTAAGGCCGTGACGCGTCAGCAAAAAAACTCGAAAATGGAAAAAATCGAAAAAATCAACTTTCCTAATAATCATCGTAGACGCTTGTGTTTTACCTTTTTTTTCATCAGAAGAACGAGATAAAACGATTGCCGTTAAAAAATTTCATCCAGAGAAAATTGCAAAAAAGTTAGCCAGTCACCATGAAATTTTTTGAAAAAAGTCGATTTTTTCACACTTTGAACGGCTGTAGCGGCCGAACAAAGAATCCAATTTGAACGCGGATTGAAGATCTGTGTTCCTCGTGTGTCAATTAGTTGGATTTGATTAAAATTGGAGATTTTTAATTTTTGACAAAAACCCGAAATTTTATCCAAGGGTCCCCCCTTCTTACTTTTTAACAAAAATTGCACTAAAAATGATTTCCTGAAGAAACCACAGGTTGGATCCGGAGTTTCTTGACGTCACTCGAAAGATCGCTTCAAGACGCTGCAGAAAATGTTTTTTCGCAGGAACAAATGTCAATTTTAAGGCCGTGACACGTCAGCAAAAAAACTCGAAAATGGAAAAAATCGAAAAAATCAACTTTCTTAATAATCATCGTAGACCATTGAAGTATACCTTTTTTTCATCAGAAGAACGAGATAAAACGATTGCAGTTAAAAAATTTCATCCAGAGAAAATTGCAAAAAAGTTAGCCAGTCACCATGAAATTTTTGGAAAAAAGTCGATTTTTTCACACTTTGAACGGCTGTAGCGGCCGAACGAAGAATCCAATTTGAACGCGGATTGAAGATCTGTGTTCCTCGTGTGTCAATTAGTCAGATTTGATTAAAATTGGGGATTTTTAATTTTTGACAAAAACCCGAAATTTTATCCGAGGGTCCCCCCTTCTTACTTTTTAACAAAAATTGCACTAAAAATGATTTCCTGAAGAAACCACTGGTTGGATCCGAAGTTTCTTGACGTCACTCGAAAGATCGCTTCAAGACGCTTCAGAAAATGTTTTTTCGCAGGAACAAATGTCAATTTTAAGGCCGTGACGCGTCAGCAAAAAAACTCGAAAATGGAAAAAATCGAAAAAATCAACTTTCCTAATAATCATCGTAGACGCTTGTGTTTTACCTTTTTTTTCATCAGAAGAACGAGATAAAACGATTGCCGTTAAAAAATTTCATCCAGAGAAAATTGCAAAAAAGTTAGCCAGTCACCATGAAATTTTTTGAAAAAAGTCGATTTTTTCACACTTTGAACGGCTGTAGCGGCCGAACAAAGAATCCAATTTGAACGCGGATTGAAGATCTGTGTTCCTCGTGTGTCAATTAGTTGGATTTGATTAAAATTGGAGATTTTTAATTTTTGACAAAAACCCGAAATTTTATCCAAGGGTCCCCCCTTCTTACTTTTTAACAAAAATTGCACTAAAAATGATTTCCTGAAGAAACCACAGGTTGGATCCGGAGTTTCTTGACGTCACTCGAAAGATCGCTTCAAGACGCTGCAGAAAATGTTTTTTCGCAGGAACAAATGTCAATTTTAAGGCCGTGACACGTCAGCAAAAAAACTCGAAAATGGAAAAAATCGAAAAAATCAACTTTCTTAATAATCATCGTAGACCATTGAAGTATACCTTTTTTTCATCAGAAGAACGAGATAAAACGATTGCAGTTAAAAAATTTCATCCAGAGAAAATTGCAAAAAAGTTAGCCAGTCACCATGAAATTTTTGGAAAAAAGTCGATTTTTTCACACTTTGAACGGCTGTAGCGGCCGAACGAAGAATCCAATTTGAACGCGGATTGAAGATCTGTGTTCCTCGTGTGTCAATTAGTCAGATTTGATTAAAATTGGGGATTTTTAATTTTTGACAAAAACCCGAAATTTTATCCGAGGGTCCCCCCTTCTTACTTTTTAACAAAAATTGCACTAAAAATGATTTCCTGAAGAAACCACTGGTTGGATCCGAAGTTTCTTGACGTCACTCGAAAGATCGCTTCAAGACGCTTCAGAAAATGTTTTTTCGCAGGAACAAATGTCAATTTTAAGGCCGTGACGCGTCAGCAAAAAAACTCGAAAATGGAAAAAATCGAAAAAATCAACTTTCCTAATAATCATCGTAGACGCTTGTGTTTTACCTTTTTTTTCATCAGAAGAACGAGATAAAACGATTGCCGTTAAAAAATTTCATCCAGAGAAAATTGCAAAAAAGTTAGCCAGTCACCATGAAATTTTTTGAAAAAAGTCGATTTTTTCACACTTTGAACGGCTGTAGCGGCCGAACGAAGAATCCAATTTGAACGCGGATTGAAGATCTGTGTTCGTCGTGTGTCAATTAGTCGGATTTGATTAAAATTGGGGATTTTTAATTTTTGACAAAAACCCGAAATTTTATCCAAGGGTCCCCCCTTCTTACTTTTTAACAAAAATTGCACTAAAAATGATTTCCTGAAGAAACCACTGGTTGGATCCGAAGTTTCTTGACGTCACTCGAAAGATCGCTTCAAGACGCTTCAGAAAATGTTTTTTCGCAGGAACAAATGTCAATTTTAAGGCCGTGACGCGTCAGCAAAAAAACTCGAAAATGGAAAAAATCGAAAAAATCAACTTTCCTAATAATCATCGTAGACGCTTGTGTTTTACCTTTTTTTTCATCAGAAGAACGAGATAAAACGATTGCCGTTAAAAAATTTCATCCAGAGAAAATTGCAAAAAAGTTAGCCAGTCACCATGAAATTTTTTGAAAAAAGTCGATTTTTTCACACTTTGAACGGCTGTAGCGGCCGAACGAAGAATCCAATTTGAACGCGGATTGAAGATCTGTGTTCCTCGTGTGTCAATTAGTTGGATTTGATATTAAAATTGGAGATTTTTAATTTTTGACAAAAACCCGAAATTTTATCCAAGGGTCCCCCCTTCTTACTTTTTAACAAAAATTGCACTAAAAATGATTTCCTGAAGAAACCACAGGTTGGATCCGGAGTTTCTTGACGTCACTCGAAAGATCGCTTCAAGACGCTGCAGAAAATGTTTTTTCGCAGGAACAAATGTCAATTTTAAGGCCGTGACACGTCAGCAAAAAAACTCGAAAATGGAAAAAATCGAAAAAATCAACTTTCTTAATAATCATCGTAGACCATTGAAGTATACCTTTTTTTCATCAGAAGAACGAGATAAAACGATTGCAGTTAAAAAATTTCATCCTGAGAAAATTGCAAAAAAGTTAGCCAGTCACCATGAAATTTTTGGAAAAAAGTCGATTTTTTCACACTTTGAACGGCTGTAGCGGCCGAACGAAGAATCCAATTTGAACGCGGATTGAAGATCTGTGTTCCTCGTGTGTCAATTAGTCAGATTTGATTAAAATTGGGGATTTTTAATTTTTGACAAAAACCCGAAATTTTATCCAAGGGTCCCCCCTTCTTACTTTTTAACAAAAATTGCACTAAAAATGATTTCCTGAAGAAACCACTGGTTGGATCCGAAGTTTCTTGACGTCACTCGAAAGATCGCTTCAAGACGCTTCAGAAAATGTTTTTTCGCAGGAACAAATGTCAATTTTAAGGCCGTGACACGTCAGCAAAAAAACTCGAAAATGGAAAAAATCGAAAAAATCAACTTTCTTAATAATCATCGTAGACGCTTGTGTTTTACCTTTTTTTTCATCAGAAGAACGAGATAAAACGATTGCCGTTAAAAAATTTCATCCAGAGAAAATTGCAAAAAAGTTAGCCAGTCACCATGAAATTTTTGGAAAAAAGTCGATTTTTTCACACTTTGAACGGCTGTAGCGGCCGAACGAAGAATCCAATTTGAACGCGGATTGAAGATCTGTGTTCCTCGTGTGTCAATTAGTCGGATTTGATTAAAATTGGAGATTTTTAATTTTTGACAAAAACCCGAAATTTTATCCAAGGGTCCCCCCTTCTTACTTTTTAACAAAAATTGCACTAAAAATGATTTCCTGAAGAAACCACAGGTTGGATCCGGAGTTTCTTGACGTCACTCGAAAGATCGCTTCAAGACGCTTCAGAAAATGTTTTTTCGCAGGAACAAATGTCAATTTTAAGGCCGTGACGCGTCAGCAAAAAAACTCGAAAATGAAAAAAATCGAAAAAATCAACTTTCTTAATAATCATCGTAGACGCTTGTGTTTTACCTTTTTTTTCATCAGAAGAACGAGATAAAACGATTGCCGTTAAAAAATTTCATCCAGAGAAAATTGCAAAAAAGTTAGCCAGTCACCATGAAATTTTTTGAAAAAAGTCGATTTTTTCACACTTTGAACGGCTGTAGCGGCCGAACGAAGAATCCAATTTGAACGCGGATTGAAGATCTGTGTTCCTCGTGTGTCAATTAGTCAGATTTGATTAAAATTGGAGATTTTTAAATTTTGACAAAAACCCGAAATTTTATCCAAGGGTCCCCCCTTCTTACTTTTTAACAAAAATTGCACTAAAAATGATTTCCTGAAGAAACCACAGGTTGGATCCGGAGTTTCTTGACGTCACTCGAAAGATCGCTTTAAGACGCTTCAGAAAATGTTTTTTCGCAGGAACAAATGTCAATTTTAAGGCCGTGACGCGTCAGCAAAAAAACTCGAAAATGGAAAAAATCGAAAAAATCAACTTTCTTAATAATCATCGTAGACGCTTGGGTTTTACCTTTTTTTTCATCAGAAGAACGAGATAAAACGATTGCCGTTAAAAAATTTCATCCAGAGAAAATTGCAAAAAAGTTAGCCAGTCACCATGAAATTTTTTGAAAAAAGTCGATTTTTTCACACTTTGAACGGCTGTAGCGGCCGAACGAAGAATCCAATTTGAACGCGGATTGAAGATCTGTGTTCCTCGTGTGTCAATTAGTCGGATTTCATTAAAATTGGGGATTTTTAATTTTTGACAAAAACCCGAAATTTTATCCAAGGGTCCCCCCTTCTTACTTTTTAACAAAAATTGCACTAAAAATGATTTCCTGAAGAAACCACTGGTTGGATCCGAAGTTTCTTGACGTCACTCGAAAGATCGCTTCAAGACGCTTCAGAAAATGTTTTTTCGCAGGAACAAATGTCAATTTTAAGGCCGTGACACGTCAGCAAAAAAACTCGAAAATGGAAAAAATCGAAAAAATCAACTTTCTTAATAATCATCGTAGACGCCTGTGTTTTACCTTTTTTTTCATCAGAAGAACGAGATAAAACGATTGCCGTTAAAAAATTTCATCCAGAGAAAATTGCAAAAAAGTTAGCCAGTCACCATGAAATTTTTTGAAAAAAGTCGATTTTTTCACACTTTGAACGGCTGTAGCGGCCGAACGAAGAATCCAATTTGAACGCGGATTGAAGATCTGTGTTCCTCGTGTGTCAATTAGTCGGATTTCATTAAAATTGGGGATTTTTAGATTTTGACAAAAACCCGAAATTTTTTCCAAGGGTCCCCCCTTCTTACTTTTTAACAAAAATTGCACTAAAAATGATTTCCTGAAGAAACCACTGGTTGGATCCGTAGTTTCTTGACGTCACTCGAAAGATCGCTTTAAGACGCTTCAGAAAATGTTTTTTCGCAGGAACAAATGTCAATTTTAAGGCCGTGACGCGTCAGCAAAAAAACTCGAAAATGGAAAAAATCGAAAAAATCAACTTTCTTAATAATCATCGTAGACGCTTGTGTTTTACCTTTTTTTTCATCAGAAGAACGAGATAAAACGATTGCCGTTAAAAAATTTCATCCAGAGAAAATTGCAAAAAAGTTAGCCAGTCACCATGAAATTTTTTGAAAAAAGTCGATTTTTTCACACTTTGAACGGCTGTAGCGGCCGAACGAAGAATCCAATTTGAACGCGGATTGAAGATCTGTGTTCCTCGTGTGTCAATTAGTCAGATTTGATTAAAATTGGAGATTTTTAAATTTTGACAAAAACCCGAAATTTTATCCAAGGGTCCCCCCTTCTTACTTTTTAACAAAAATTGCACTAAAAATGATTTCCTGAAGAAACCACAGGTTGGATCCGGAGTTTCTTGACGTCACTCGAAAGATCGCTTTAAGACGCTTCAGAAAATGTTTTTTCGCAGGAACAAATGTCAATTTTAAGGCCGTGACGCGTCAGCAAAAAAACTCGAAAATGGAAAAAATCGAAAAAATCAACTTTCTTAATAATCATCGTAGACGCTTGGGTTTTACCTTTTTTTTCATCAGAGGAACGAGATAAAACGATTGCCGTTAAAAAATTTCATCCAGAGAAAATTGCAAAAAAGTTAGCCAGTCACCATGAAATTTTTTGAAAAAAGTCGATTTTTTCACACTTTGAACGGCTGTAGCGGCCGAACGAAGAATCCAATTTGAACGCGGATTGAAGATCTGTGTTCCTCGTGTGTCAATTAGTCGGATTTCATTAAAATTGGGGATTTTTAATTTTTGACAAAAACCCGAAATTTTATCCAAGGGTCCCCCCTTCTTACTTTTTAACAAAAATTGCACTAAAAATGATTTCCTGAAGAAACCACTGGTTGGATCCGAAGTTTCTTGACGTCACTCGAAAGATCGCTTCAAGACGCTTCAGAAAATGTTTTTTCGCAGGAACAAATGTCAATTTTAAGGCCGTGACACGTCAGCAAAAAAACTCGAAAATGGAAAAAATCGAAAAAATCAACTTTCTTAATAATCATCGTAGACGCCTGTGTTTTACCTTTTTTTTCATCAGAAGAACGAGATAAAACGATTGCCGTTAAAAAATTTCATCCAGAGAAAATTGCAAAAAAGTTAGCCAGTCACCATGAAATTTTTTGAAAAAAGTCGATTTTTTCACACTTTGAACGGCTGTAGCGGCCGAACGAAGAATCCAATTTGAACGCGGATTGAAGATCTGTGTTCCTCGTGTGTCAATTAGTCGGATTTCATTAAAATTGGGGATTTTTAATTTTTGACAAAAACCCGAAATTTTTTCCAAGGGTCCCCCCTTCTTACTTTTTAACAAAAATTGCACTAAAAATGATTTCCTGAAGAAACCACTGGTTGGATCCGTAGTTTCTTGACGTCACTCGAAAGATCGCTTTAAGACGCTTCAGAAAATGTTTTTTCGCAGGAACAAATGTCAATTTTAAGGCCGTGACGCGTCAGCAAAAAAACTCGAAAATGGAAAAAATCGAAAAAATCAACTTTCTTAATAATCATCGTAGACGCTTGGGTTTTACCTTTTTTTTCATCAGAAGAACGAGATAAAACGATTGCCGTTAAAAAATTTCATCCAGAGAAAATTGCAAAAAAGTTAGCCAGTCACCATGAAATTTTTTGAAAAAAGTCGATTTTTTCACACTTTGAACGGCTGTAGCGGCCGAACGAAGAATCCAATTTGAACGCGGATTGAAGATCTGTGTTCCTCGTGTGTCAATTAGTCGGATTTCATTAAAATTGGGGATTTTTAATTTTTGACAAAAACCCGAAATTTTTTCCAAGGGTCCCCCCTTCTTACTTTTTAACAAAAATTGCACTAAAAATGATTTCCTGAAGAAACCACTGGTTGGATCCGTAGTTTCTTGACGTCACTCGAAAGATCGCTTTAAGACGCTTCAGAAAATGTTTTTTCGCAGGAACAAATGTCAATTTTAAGGCCGTGACACGTCAGCAAAAAAACTCGAAAATGGAAAAAATCGAAAAAATCAACTTTCTTAATAATCATCGTAGACGCCTGTGTTTTACCTTTTTTTTCATCAGAAGAACGAGATAAAACGATTGCCGTTAAAAAATTTCATCCAGAGAAAATTGCAAAAAAGTTAGCCAGTCACCATGAAATTTTTGGAAAAAAGTCGATTTTTTCACACTTTGAACGGCTGTAGCGGCCGAACGAAGAATCCAATTTGAACGCGGATTGAAGATCTGTGTTCCTCGTGTGTCAATTAGTCGGATTTCATTAAAATTGGGGATTTTTAGATTTTGACAAAAACCCGAAATTTTTTCCAAGGGTCCCCCCTTCTTACTTTTTAACAAAAATTGCACTAAAAATGATTTCCTGAAGAAACCACTGGTTGGATCCGTAGTTTCTTGACGTCACTCGAAAGATCGCTTCAAGACGCTTCAGAAAATGTTTTTTCGCAGGAACAAATGTCAATTTTAAGGCCGTGACGCGTCAGCAAAAAAACTCGAAAATGGAAAAAATCGAAAAAATCAACTTTCTTAATAATCATCGTAGACGCTTGTGTTTTACCTTTTTTTTCATCAGAAGAACGAGATAAAACGATTGCCGTTAAAAAATTTCATCCAGAGAAAATTGCAAAAAAGTTAGCCAGTCACCACGAAATTTTTTGAAAAAAGTCGATTTTTTCACACTTTGAACGGCTGTAGCGGCCGAACGAAGAATCCAATTTGAACGCGGATTGAAGATCTGTGTTCCTCGTGTGTCAATTAGTCGGATTTCATTAAAATTGGGGATTTTTAATTTTTGACAAAAACCCGAAATTTTTTCCAAGGGTCCCCCCTTCTTACTTTTTAACAAAAATTGCACTAAAAATGATTTCCTGAAGAAACCACTGGTTGGATCCGTAGTTTCTTGACGTCACTCGAAAGATCGCTTTAAGACGCTTCAGAAAATGTTTTTTCGCAGGAACAAATGTCAATTTTAAGGCCGTGACGCGTCAGCAAAAAAACTCGAAAATGGAAAAAATCGAAAAAATCAACTTTCTTAATAATCATCGTAGACGCTTGGGTTTTACCTTTTTTTTCATCAGAAGAACGAGATAAAACGATTGCCGTTAAAAAATTTCATCCAGAGAAAATTGCAAAAAAGTTAGCCAGTCACCATGAAATTTTTTGAAAAAAGTCGATTTTTTCACACTTTGAACGGCTGTAGCGGCCGAACGAAGAATCCAATTTGAACGCGGATTGAAGATCTGTGTTCCTCGTGTGTCAATTAGTCGGATTTCATTAAAATTGGGGATTTTTAATTTTTGACAAAAACCCGAAATTTTATCCAAGGGTCCCCCCTTCTTACTTTTTAACAAAAATTGCACTAAAAATGATTTCCTGAAGAAACCACTGGTTGGATCCGAAGTTTCTTGACGTCACTCGAAAGATCGCTTCAAGACGCTTCAGAAAATGTTTTTTCGCAGGAACAAATGTCAATTTTAAGGCCGTGACACGTCAGCAAAAAAACTCGAAAATGGAAAAAATCGAAAAAATCAACTTTCTTAATAATCATCGTAGACGCCTGTGTTTTACCTTTTTTTTCATCAGAAGAACGAGATAAAACGATTGCCGTTAAAAAATTTCATCCAGAGAAAATTGCAAAAAAGTTAGCCAGTCACCATGAAATTTTTGGAAAAAAGTCGATTTTTTCACACTTTGAACGGCTGTAGCGGCCGAACGAAGAATCCAATTTGAACGCGGATTGAAGATCTGTGTTCCTCGTGTGTCAATTAGTCGGATTTGATTAAAATTGGAGATTTTTAATTTTTGACAAAAACCCGAAATTTTATCCAAGGGTCCCCCCTTCTTACTTTTTAACAAAAATTGCACTAAAAATGATTTCCTGAAGAAACCACAGGTTGGATCCGGAGTTTCTTGACGTCACTCGAAAGATCGCTTCAAGACGCTTCAGAAAATGTTTTTTCGCAGGAACAAATGTCAATTTTAAGGCCGTGACGCGTCAGCAAAAAAACTCGAAAATGGAAAAAATCGAAAAAATCAACTTTCTTAATAATCATCGTAGACGCTTGTGTTTTACCTTTTTTTTCATCAGAAGAACGAGATAAAACGATTGCCGTTAAAAAATTTCATCCAGAGAAAATTGCAAAAAAGTTAGCCAGTCACCATGAAATTTTTTGAAAAAAGTCGATTTTTTCACACTTTGAACGGCTGTAGCGGCCGAACGAAGAATCCAATTTGAACGCGGATTGAAGATCTGTGTTCCTCGTGTGTCAATTAGTCAGATTTGATTAAAATTGGGGATTTTTAAATTTTGACAAAAACCCGAAATTTTATCCAAGGGTCCCCCCTTCTTACTTTTTAACAAAAATTGCACTAAAAATGATTTCCTGAAGAAACCACTGGTTGGATCCGAAGTTTCTTGACGTCACTCGAAAGATCGCTTCAAGACGCTTCAGAAAATGTTTTTTCGCAGGAACAAATGTCAATTTTAAGGCCGTGACACGTCAGCAAAAAAACTCGAAAATGGAAAAAATCGAAAAAATCAACTTTCTTAATAATCATCGTAGACGCCTGTGTTTTACCTTTTTTTTCATCAGAAGAACGAGATAAAACGATTGCCGTTAAAAAATTTCATCCAGAGAAAATTGCAAAAAAGTTAGCCAGTCACCATGAAATTTTTGGAAAAAAGTCGATTTTTTCACACTTTGAACGGCTGTAGCGGCCGAACGAAGAATCCAATTTGAACGCGGATTGAAGATCTGTGTTCCTCGTGTGTCAATTAGTCAGATTTGATTAAAATTGGAGATTTTTAAATTTTGACAAAAACCCGAAATTTTATCCAAGGGTCCCCCCTTCTTACTTTTTAACAAAAATTGCACTAAAAATGATTTCCTGAAGAAACCACTGGTTGGATCCGAAGTTTCTTGACGTCACTCGAAAGATCGCTTCAAGACGCTTCAGAAAATGTTTTTTCGCAGGAACAAATGTCAATTTTAAGGCCGTGACACGTCAGCAAAAAAACTCGAAAATGGAAAAAATCGAAAAAATCAACTTTCTTAATAATCATCGTAGACGCCTGTGTTTTACCTTTTTTTTCATCAGAAGAACGAGATAAAACGATTGCCGTTAAAAAATTTCATCCAGAGAAAATTGCAAAAAAGTTAGCCAGTCACCATGAAATTTTTTGAAAAAAGTCGATTTTTTCACACTTTTAACGGCTGTAGCGGCCGAACGAAGAATCCAATTTGAACGCGGATTGAAGATCTGTGTTCCTCGTGTGTCAATTAGTCGGATTTCATTAAAATTGGGGATTTTTAGATTTTGACAAAAACCCGAAATTTTTTCCAAGGGTCCCCCCTTCTTACTTTTTAACAAAAATTGCACTAAAAATGATTTCCTGAAGAAACCACTGGTTGGATCCGTAGTTTCTTGACGTCACTCGAAAGATCGCTTTAAGACGCTTCAGAAAATGTTTTTTCGCAGGAACAAATGTCAATTTTAAGGCCGTGACGCGTCAGCAAAAAAACTCGAAAATGGAAAAAATCGAAAAAATCAACTTTCTTAATAATCATCGTAGACGCTTGTGTTTTACCTTTTTTTTCATCAGAAGAACGAGATAAAACGATTGCCGTTAAAAAATTTCATCCAGAGAAAATTGCAAAAAAGTTAGCCAGTCACCATGAAATTTTTTGAAAAAAGTCGATTTTTTCACACTTTGAACGGCTGTAGCGGCCGAACGAAGAATCCAATTTGAACGCGGATTGAAGATCTGTGTTCCTCGTGTGTCAATTAGTCGGATTTCATTAAAATTGGGGATTTTTAATTTTTGACAAAAACCCGAAATTTTTTCCCTTCTTACTTTTTAACAAAAATTGCACTAAAAATGATTTCCTGAAGAAACCACTGGTTGGATCCGTAGTTTCTTGACGTCACTCGAAAGATCGCTTTAAGACGCTTCAGAAAATGTTTTTTCGCAGGAACAAATGTCAATTTTAAGGCCGTGACACGTCAGCAAAAAAACTCGAAAATGGAAAAAATCGAAAAAATCAACTTTCTTAATAATCATCGTAGACGCCTGTGTTTTACCTTTTTTTTCATCAGAAGAACGAGATAAAACGATTGCCGTTAAAAAATTTCATCCAGAGAAAATTGCAAAAAAGTTAGCCAGTCACCATGAAATTTTTGGAAAAAAGTCGATTTTTTCACACTTTGAATGGCTGTAGCGGCCGAACGAAGAATTCAATTTGAACGCGGATTGAAGATCTGTGTTCCTCGTGTGTCAATTAGTCGGATTTGATTAAAATTGGGGATTTTTAATTTTTGACAAAAACCCGAAATTTTATCCAAGGGTCCCCCCTTCTTACTTTTTAACAAAAATTGCACTAAAAATGATTTCCTGAAGAAACCACTGGTTGGATCCGTAGTTTCTTGACGTCACTCGAAAGATCGCTTCAAGACGCTTCAAAAAATGTTTTTTCGCAGGAACAAATGTCAATTTTAAGGCCGTGACACGTCAGCAAAAAAACTCGAAAATGGAAAAAATCGAAAAAATCAACTTTCTTAATAATCATCGTAGACCATTGAAGTATACCTTTTTTTTCATCAGAAGAACGAGATAAAACGATTGCAGTTAAAAAATTTCATCCAGAGAAAATTGCAAAAAAGTTAGCCAGTCACCATGAATTTTTTTGAAAAAAGTCGATTTTTTCACACTTTGAACGGCTATAGCGGCCGAACGAAGAATCCAATTTGAACGCGGATTGAAGATCTGTGTTGCTCGTGTGTCAATTAGTCGGATTTGATTAAAATTGGGGATTTTTAATTTTTGACAAAAACCCGAAATTTTATCCAAGGGTCCCCCCTTCTTACTTTTTAACAAAAATTGCACTAAAAATGATTTCCTGAAGAAACCACTGGTTGGATCCGGAGTTTCTTGACGTCACTCGAAAGATCGCTTCAAGACGCTTCAGAAAATGTTTTTTCGCAGGAACAAATGTCAATTTTAAGGCCGTGACGCGTCAGCAAAAAAACTCGAAAATGGAAAAAATCGAAAAAATCAACTTTCTTAATAATCATCGTAGACCATTGAAGTATACCTTTTTTTTCATCAGAAGAACGAGATAAAACGATTGCAGTTAAAAAATTTCATCCAAAACCGCACGGATCAAAACCGCTCGCTCCAAAACCGCACGGATCAAAACCGCTCGCTCCAAAACCGCACTGATCAAAACCGCTCATTCCAAAACCGCACGGATCAAAACCGCTCGCTCCAAAACCGCACGGATCAAAACCGCTCGCTCCAAAACCGCACTGATCAAAACCGCTCACTCCAAAACCGCACGGATCAAAACCGCTCGCTCCAAAACCGCACGGATCAAAACCGCTCGCTCCAAAGCCGCACGGATCAAAACCGCTCGCTCCAAAACCGCACGGATCAAAACCGCTCACTCCAAAATAGCACGGATCAAAACCGCTCAGTCCAAAACCGCACGGATCAAAACCGCTCGCTCCAAAACAGCACGGATCAAAACCGCTCGCTCCAAAACAGCACGGATCAAAACCGCTCGCTCCAAAACCGCACGGATCAAAACCGCTCGCTCCAAAGCCGCACGGATCAAAACCGCTCGCTCCAAAGCCGCACGGATCAAAACCGCTCGCTCCAAAACCGCACTGATCAAAACCGCTCACTCCAAAACCGCACGGATCAAAACCGCACGCTCCAAAACCGCACGGATCAAAACCGCTCGCTCCAAAACCGCACGGATCAAAACCGCTCGCTCCAAAACCGCACTGATCAAAACCGCTCACTCCAAAACCGCACGGATCAAAACCGCTCGCTCCAAAACCGCACGGATCAAAACCGCTCGCTCCAAAGCCGCACGGATCAAAACCGCTCGCTCCAAAACCGCACGGATCAAAACCGCTCGCTCCAAAACCGCACGGATCAAAACCGCTCGCTCCAAAACCGCACGGATCAAAACCGCTCGCTCCAAAACCGCACGGATCAAAACCGCTCGCTCCAAAACCGCACGGATCAAAACCGCTCGCTCCAAAACCGCACGGATCAAAACCGCTCGCTCCAAAGCCGCACGGATCAAAACCGCTCGCTCCAAAACCGCACGGATCAAAACCGCTCGCTCCAAAACCGCACGGATCAAAACCGCTCGCTCCAAAACCGCACGGATCAAAACCGCTCGCTCCAAAACCGCACTGATCAAAACCGCTCACTCCAAAACCGCACGGATCAAAACCGCACGCTCCAAAACCGCACGGATCAAAACCGCTCGCTCCAAAACCGCACGGATCAAAACCGCTCACTCCAAAACCGCACTGATCAAAACCGCTCGCTCCAAAACCGCACGGATCAAAACCGCTCGCTCCAAAACCGCACTGATCAAAACCGCTCGCTCCAAAACCGCACGGATCAAAACCGCTCGCTCCAAAACCGCACGGATCAAAACCGCTCGCTCCAAAACCGCACTGATCAAAACCGCTCACTCCAAAACCGCACTGATCAAAACCGCTCACTCCAAAACCGCACGGATCAAAACCGCTCGCTCCAAAACCGCACGGATCAAAACCGCTCGCTCCAAAACCGCACGGATCAAAACCGCTCGCTCCAAAACCGCACGGATCAAAACCGCTCGCTCCAAAACCGCACGGATCAAAACCGCTCGCTCCAAAACCGCACGGATCAAAACCGCACGCTCCAAAACCGCACTGATCAAAACCGCTCGCTCCAAAACCGCACGGATCAAAACCGCTCGCTCCAAAACCGCACGGATCAAAACCGCTCGCTCCAAAACCGCACGGATCAAAACCGCTCGCTCCAAAACCGCACGGATCAAAACCGCTCGCTCCAAAACCGCACGGATCAAAACCGCTCGCTCCAAAACCGCACGGATCAAAACCGCTCGCTCCAAAACCGCACGGATCAAAACCGCTCGCTCCAAAACCGCACGGATCAAAACCGCTCGCTCCAAAACCGCACGGATCAAAACCGCTCGCTCCAAAACCGCACGGATCAAAACCGCACGCTCCAAAACCGCACTGATCAAAACCGCTCGCTCCAAAACCGCACGGATCAAAACCGCTCGCTCCAAAACCGCACGGATCAAAACCGCTCGCTCCAAAACCGCACTGATCAAAACCGCTCACTCCAAAACCGCACGGATCAAAACCGCTCGCTCCAAAACCGCACGGATCAAAACCGCTCGCTCCAAAACCGCACGGATCAAAACCGCTCGCTCCAAAACCGCACGGATCAAAACCGCTCGCTCCAAAACCGCACGGATCAAAACCGCTCGCTCCAAAATAGCACGGATCAAAACCGCTCAGTCCAAAACCGCACGGATCAAAACCGCTCGCTCCAAAACCGCACTGATCAAAACCGCTCACTCCAAAACCGCACGGATCAAAACCGCACGCTCCAAAACCGCACGGATCAAAACCGCTCGCTCCAAAACCGCACGGATCAAAACCGCTCACTCCAAAATAGCACGGATCAAAACCGCTCAGTCCAAAACCGCACGGATCAAAACCGCTCGCTCCAAAATAGCACGGATCAAAACCGCTCGCTCCAAAACCGCACGGATCAAAACCGCTCGCTCCAAAGCCGCACGGATCAAAACCGCTCGCTCCAAAACCGCACGGATCAAAACCGCTCGCTCCAAAACCGCACGGATCAAAACCGCTCGCTCCAAAACCGCACGGATCAAAACCGCTCGCTCCAAAACCGCACTGATCAAAACCGCTCACTCCAAAACCGCACGGATCAAAACCGCACGCTCCAAAACCGCACGGATCAAAACCGCTCGCTCCAAAACCGCACGGATCAAAACCGCTCACTCCAAAATAGCACGGATCAAAACCGCTCAGTCCAAAACCGCACGGATCAAAACCGCTCGCTCCAAAACAGCACGGATCAAAACCGCTCGCTCCAAAACAGCACGGATCAAAACCGCTCACTCCAAAATAGCACGGATCAAAACCGCTCAGTCCAAAACCGCACGGATCAAAACCGCTCGCTCCAAAACCGCACAGATCAAAACCGCTCGCTCCAAAACAGCACGGATCAAAACCGCTCGCTCCAAAATAGCACGGATCAAAACCGCTCAGTCCAAAACTGCACTGATCAAAACCGCTCGCTCCAAATCCGCACTGATCAAAACCGCTCACTCCAAAATAGCACGGATCAAAACCGCTCAGTCCAAAACCGCACGGATCAAAACCGCTCGCTCCAAAACCGCACAGATCAAAACCGCTCGCTCCAAAACAGCACGGATCAAAACCGCTCGCTCCAAAATAGCACGGATCAAAACCGCTCAGTCCAAAACCGCACGGATCAAAACCGCTCGCTCCAAAACCGCACAGTTCAAAACCGCTCGCTCCAAAACAGCACGGATCAAAACCGCTCGCTCCAAAATAGCACGGATCAAAACCGCTCAGTCCAAAACTGCACAGATCAAAACCGCTCGCTCCAAAACAGCACGGATCAAAACCGCTCGCTCCAAAATAGCACGGATCAAAACCGCTCAGTCCAAAACTGCACAGATCAAAACCGCTCGCTCCAAAACAGCACGGATCAAAACCGCTCGCTCCAAAATAGCACGGATCAAAACCGCTCAGTCCAAAACCGCACGGATCAAAACCGCTCGCTCCAAAACCGCACAGATCAAAACCGCTCGCTCCAAAACAGCACGGATCAAAACCGCTCGCTCCAAAATAGCACGGATCAAAACCGCTCAGTCCAAAACTGCACTGATCAAAACCGCTCGCTCCAAAACCGCACGGATCAAAACCGCTCAGTCCAAAACCGCACGGATCAAAACTGCTCGCTCCAAAACCGCACTGATCAAAACCGCTCGCTCCAAAATAGCACGGATCAAAACCGCTCGCTCCAAAATAGCACGGATCAAAACCGCTCAGTCCAAAACCGCACTGATCAAAACCGCTCGCTCCAAAACCGCACTGATCAAAACCGCTCAGTCCAAAACCGCACAGATCAAAACCGCTCGCTCCAAAACAGCACGGATCAAAACCGCTCGCTCCAAAACAGCACGGATCAAAACCGCTCGCTCCAAAATAGCACGGATCAAAACCGCTCAGTCCAAAACTGCACTGATCAAAACCGCTCGCTCCAAAACAGCACGGATCAAAACCGCTCGCTCCAAAATAGCACGGATCAAAACCGCTCAGTCCAAAACTGCACTGATCAAAACCGCTCGCTCCAAAACAGCACGGATCAAAACCGCTCGCTCCAAAACCGCACTGATCAAAACCGCTCAGTCCAAAACTGCACTGATCAAAACCGCTCGCTCCAAAACAGCACGGATCAAAACCGCTCGCTCCAAAATAGCTCGGATCAAAACCGCTCAGTCCAAAACTGCACTGATCAAAACCGCTCGCTCCAAAACCGCACGGATCAAAACCGCTCAGTCCAAAACCGCACGGATCAAAACCGCTCGCTCCAAAACCGCACTGATCAAAACCGCTCAGTCCAAAACTGCACTGATCAAAACCGCTCGCTCCAAAACAGCACGGATCAAAACCGCTCGCTCCAAAATAGCACGGATCAAAACCGCTCAGTCCAAAACTGCACTGATCAAAACCGCTCAGTCCAAAACTGCACTGATCAAAACCGCTCGCTCCAAATCCGCACTGATCAAAACCGCTCACTCCAAAATAGCACGGATCAAAACCGCTCAGTCCAAAACCGCACGGATCAAAACCGCTCGCTCCAAAACAGCACAGATCAAAACCGCTCGCTCCAAAACAGCACGGATCAAAACCGCTCGCTCCAAAATAGCACGGATCAAAACCGCTCAGTCCAAAACCGCACGGATCAAAACCGCTCGCTCCAAAACCGCACAGATCAAAACCGCTCGCTCCAAAACAGCACGGATCAAAACCGCTCGCTCCAAAATAGCACGGATCAAAACCGCTCAGTCCAAAACTGCACTGATCAAAACCGCTCGCTCCAAAACCGCACGGATCAAAACCGCTCAGTCCAAAACCGCACGGATCAAAACTGCTCGCTCCAAAACCGCACTGATCAAAACCGCTCGCTCCAAAATAGCACGGATCAAAACCGCTCGCTCCAAAATAGCACGGATCAAAACCGCTCAGTCCAAAACTGCACTGATCAAAACCGCTCGCTCCAAAACCGCACTGATCAAAACCGCTCAGTCCAAAACCGCACAGATCAAAACCGCTCGCTCCAAAACAGCACGGATCAAAACCGCTCGCTCCAAAACAGCACGGATCAAAACCGCTCGCTCCAAAATAGCACGGATCAAAACCGCTCAGTCCAAAACTGCACTGATCAAAACCGCTCGCTCCAAAACAGCACGGATCAAAACCGCTCGCTCCAAAATAGCACGGATCAAAACCGCTCAGTCCAAAACAGCACTGATCAAAACCGCTCGCTCCAAAACAGCACGGATCAAAACCGCTCGCTCCAAAACCGCACTGATCAAAACCGCTCAGTCCAAAACTGCACTGATCAAAACCGCTCGCTCCAAAACAGCACGGATCAAAACCGCTCGCTCCAAAATAGCTCGGATCAAAACCGCTCAGTCCAAAACTGCACTGATCAAAACCGCTCGCTCCAAAACCGCACGGATCAAAACCGCTCAGTCCAAAACCGCACGGATCAAAACTGCTCGCTCCAAAACCGCACTGATCAAAACCGCTCAGTCCAAAACTGCACTGATCAAAACCGCTCGCTCCAAAACAGCACGGATCAAAACCGCTCGCTCCAAAATAGCACGGATCAAAACCGCTCAGTCCAAAACCGCACTGATCAAAACCGCTCAGTCCAAAACTGCACTGATCAAAACCGCTCGCTCCAAATCCGCACTGATCAAAACCGCTCACTCCAAAATAGCACGGATCAAAACCGCTCAGTCCAAAACCGCACGGATCAAAACCGCTCGCTCCAAAACCGCACAGATCAAAACCGCTCGCTCCAAAACAGCACGGATCAAAACCGCTCGCTCCAAAATAGCACGGATCAAAACCGCTCAGTCCAAAACTGCACTGATCAAAACCGCTCGCTCCAAAACCGCACTGATCAAAACCGCTCAGTCCAAAACCGCACGGATCAAAACTGCTCGCTCCAAAACCGCACTGATCAAAACCGCTCAGTCCAAAACTGCACTGATCAAAACCGCTCGCTCCAAAACAGCACGGATCAAAACTGCTCGCTCCAAAACCGCACTGATCAAAACCGCTCAGTCCAAAACTGCACTGATCAAAACCGCTCGCTCCAAAACAGCACGGATCAAAACCGCTCGCTCCAAAATAGCACGGATCAAAACCGCTCAGTCCAAAACTGCACTGATCAAAACCGCTCGCTCCAAAACAGCACGGATCAAAACCGCTCGCTCCAAAATAGCTCGGATCAAAACCGCTCAGTCCAAAACTGCACTGATCAAAACCGCTCGCTCCAAAACCGCACGGATCAAAACCGCTCAGTCCAAAACCGCACGGATCAAAACTGCTCGCTCCAAAACCGCACTGATCAAAACCGCTCACTCCAAAATAGCACGGATCAAAACCGCTCAGTCCAAAACCGCGCGGATCAAAACCGCTCGCTCCAAAACCGCACGGATCAAAACCGCTCGCTCCAAAACCGCACTGATCAAAACCGCTCGCTCCAAAACAGCACGGATCAAAACCGCTCGCTCCAAAACCGCACGGATCAAAACCGCTCAGTCCAAAACCGCACGGATCAAAACCGCTCGCTCCAAAACCGCACTGATCAAAACCGCTCAGTCCAAAACTGCACTGATCAAAACCGCTCGCTCCAAAACAGCACGGATCAAAACCGCTCGCTCCAAAACAGCACGGATCAAAACCGCTCGCTCCAAAACCGCACGGATCAAAACCGCTCGCTCCAAAACCGCACTGATCAAAACCGCTCGCTCCAAAACCGCACTGATCAAAACCGCTCAGTCTAAAACTGCACTGATCAAAACCGCTCGCTCCAAAACCGCACGGATCAAAACCGCTCAGTCCAAAACCGCACGGATCAAAACCGCTCGCTCCAAAACCGCACGGATCAAAACCGCTCGCTCCAAAACGGCACGGATCAAAACTGCTCGCTCCAAAACCGCACGGATCAAAACCGCTCGCTCCAAAACGGCACGGATCAAAACTGCTCGCTCCAAAACCGCACGGATCAAAAACTCAGTTTTGTAAATCTCAGTTTTGTAAATCTCAAATTTGAAAATTACAGTTTTGTAAATCTGTTTTGAAAATCTCAGTTTTGTAAATCTCAGTTTTGAAAATCTCAGTTTGGTTAATCTGTTTTGAAAATCTCAGTTTTGTAAATCTCAGTTTTGTAAATCTCAGTTTTGTAAATCTCAGTTTTGAAAATCTCAGTTTTGTAAGTCTCAGATTAGGAAATCTCAGTTTTGTAAATCTCAGTTTTGTAAATCTCAGTTTTGTAAATCTCAGTTTTGTAAATCTCAGTTTTGTAAATCTCAGTTTTGTAAATGTCAGTTTTGTAAATCTCAGTTTTGTAAGTCTTGGTTTTGTAAATCTCAGTTTTGTAAATCTCAGTTTTGTGAATCTCAGTTTTGAAATTCTCAGTTTTGTAAATCTCAGTTTTGTAAATCTCAGTTTTGAAATTCTCAGTTTTGTAAATCTCAGTTTTGTAAATGTCAGTTTTGTAAATGTCAGTTTTGTAAATCTCAGTTTTGTAAATCTCAGTTTTGTAAATGTCAGTTTTGTAAATATCAGTTTTGTAAATGTCAGTTTTGAAAATCTCAGTTTTGTAAATCTCAGTTTTGTAAATCTCAGTTTTGTAAATCTCAGTTTTGTAAATCTCAGTTTTGTAAATGTCAGTTTTGTAAATCTCAGTTTTGTAAATATCAGTTTTGTAAATCTCAGTTTTGTAAATCTCAGTTTTGTAAATCTCAGTTTTGTAAATCTCAGTTTTGTAAGTCTCAGATTTGAAAATCTCAGTTTTGTAAATCTCAGTTTTGTAAATCTCAGTTTTGAAAATCTCAGTTTTGTAAGTCTCAGATTAGGAAATCTCAGTTTTGTAAATCTCAGTTTTGTAAATCTCAGTTTTGTAAATCTCAGTTTTGAAAATCTCAGTTTTGAAAATGTCAGTTTTGTAAATCTCAGTTTTGTAAATCTTGGTTTTAAACATCTCAGTTTTGTAAATTTTTGTTTTGTAAATCTCAGTTTTGTAAATCCTAGTTTTGTAAATCTCAGTTTTGTAAATCTCAGTTTTGTAAATCTCAGTTTTGAAATTCTCAGTTTTGTAAATCTCAGTTTTGTAAATCTCAGTTTTGAAATTCTCAGTTTTGTAAATCTCAGTTTTGTAAATGTCAGTTTTGTAAATGTGAGTTTTGTAAATCTCAGTTTTGTAAATCTCAGTTTTGTAAATGTCAGTTTTGTAAATATCAGTTTTGTAAATGTCAGTTTTGAAAATCTCAGTTTTGTAAATCTCAGTTTTGTAAATCTCAGTTTTGTAAATCTCAGTTTTGTAAATCTCAGTTTTGTAAATGTCAGTTTTGTAAATCTCAGTTTTGAAAATCTCAGTTTTGTAAATGTCAGTTTTGTAAATCTCAGTTTTGTAAATCTCAGTTTTGAAATTCTCAGTTTTGTAAATCTCAGTTTTGTAAATGTCAGTTTTGTAAATCTCAGTTTTGTAAATCTCGCTTTTGTAAATCTCAGTTTTGTAAGTCTCAGTTTTGAAAATCTCAGTTTTGTAAATCTCAGTTTTGTAAATCTCAGTTTTGAAATTCTCAGTTTTGTAAATCTCAGTTTTGTAAATCTCAGTTTTGTAAATCTCAAATTTGAAAATTACAGTTTTGTAAATCTGTTTTGAAAATATCAGTTTTGAAAATCTCAGTTTTGAAAATCTCAGTTTTGTAAATGTCAGTTTTGTAAATCTCAGTTTTGTAAATGTCAGTTTTGAAAATCTCAGTTTTGTAAATCTTAGTTTTGAAAATCTCAGTTTTGAAAATCTCAGTTTTGTAAATGTCAGTTTTGAAAATCTCAGTTTTGTAATTGTCAGTTTTGTAAATCTCAGTTTTGTAAATATCAGTTTTTTAAATCTCAGTTTTGTAAATATCAGTTTTGTAAATCTCAGTTTTGAAAATCTCAGTTTTGTAAATGTCAGTTTTGTAAATGTCAGTTTTGTAAATCTCAGTTTTGAAAATCTCAGTTTTGTAAATCTCAGTTTTGAAAATCTCAGTTTTGTAAATGTCAGTTTTGTAAATCTCAGTTTTGTAAATGTCAGTTTTGTAAATGTCAGTTTTGAAAATCTCAGTTATGAAAATCTCAGTTTTGTAAATGTCAGTTTTGTAAATCTCAGTTTTGAAAATCTCAGTTTTGTAAATCTCAGTTTTGAAAATCTCAGTTTTGTAAATGTCAGTTTTGTAAATCTCAGTTTTGTAAATCTCAGTTTTGAAAATCTCAGTTTTGAAAATCTCAGTTTCGTAAATGTCAGTTTTGTAAATCTCTGTTTTGAAAATCTCAGTTTTGAAAATCTCAGTTTTGTAAATCTCAGTTTTGAAAATCTCAGTTTTGTAAATGTCAGTTTTGTAAATCTCAGTTTTGAAAATCTCAGTTTTGTAAATGTCAGTTTTGTAAATCTCAGTTTTGAAAATCTCAGTTTTGAAAATCTCAGTTTTGTAAATGTCAGTTTTGTAAATCTCAGTTTTGTAAATGTCAGTTTTGAAAATCTCAGTTTTGTAAATCTTAGTTTTGAAAATCTCAGTTTTGTAAATCTCAGTTTTGTAAATGTCAGTTTTGTAAATCTCAGTTTTGTAAATGTCAGTTTTGTAAATCTCAGTTTTGTAAATGTCAGTTGTGTAAATCTCAGTTTTGAAAATCTCAGTTTTGAAAATCTCAGTTTTGAAAATCTCAGTTTTGTAAATCTCAGTTTTGAAAATCTCAGTTTTGAAAATCTCAGTTTTGAAAATCTCAGTTTTGAAAATCTCAGTTTTGAAAATCTCAGTTTTGAAAATCTCAGTTTTGTAAATGTCAGTTTTGTAAATCTCAGTTTTGTAAATGTCAGTTTTGTAAATCTCAGTTTTGTAAATCTCAGTTTTGAAAATCTCAGTTTTGTAAATGTCAGTTTTGTAAATCTCAGTTTTGTAAATGTCAGTTTTGAAAATCTCAGTTTTGTAAATCTTAGTTTTGAAAATCTCAGTTTTGTAAATCTCAGTTTTGTAAATCTCAGTTTTGTAAATGTCAGTTTTGTAAATCTCAGTTTTGTAAATGTCAGTTTTGTAAATCTCAGTTTTGAAAATCTCAGTTTTGAAAATCTCAGTTTCGTAAATGTCAGTTTTGTAAATCTCAGTTTTGAAAATCTCAGTTTTGAAAATCTCAGTTTTGAAAATCTCAGTTTTGTAAATCTCAGTTTTGTAAATGTCAGTTTTGTAAATCTCAGTTTTGTAAATGTCAGTTTTGTAAATCTCAGTTTTGTAAATGTCAGTTTTGTAAATCTCAGTTTTGAAAATCTCAGTTTTGTAAATGTCAGTTTTGAAAATCTCAGTTTTGTAAATCTCAGTTTTAAAAATCTCAGTTTTGTAAATGTCAGTTTTGTAAATCTCAGTTTTGAAAATCTCAGTTTTGTAAATGTCAGTTTTGTAAATCTCAGTTTTGAAAATCTCAGTTTTGAAAATCTCAGTTTTGTAAATCTCAGTTTTGAAAATCTCAGTTTTAAAAATCTCAGTTTTGTAATTGTCAGTTTTGTAAATCTCAGTTTTGTAAATGTCAGTTTTGTAAATGTCAGTTTTGAAAATCTCAGTTATGAAAATCTCAGTTTTGTAAATGTCAGTTTTGTAAATCTCAGTTTTGAAAATCTCAGTTTTGTAAATCTCAGTTTTGAAAATCTCAGTTTTGTAAATGTCAGTTTTGTAAATCTCAGTTTTGTAAATCTTAGTTTTGAAAATCTCAGTTTTGAAAATCCCAGTTTTGTAAATGTCAGTTTTGTAAATCTCAGTTTTGTAAATGACAGTTTTGTAAATCTCAGTTTTGAAAATCTCAGTTTTGAAAATCTCAGTTTCGTAAATGTCAGTTTTGTAAATCTCAGTTTTGAAAATCTCAGTTTTGAAAATCTCAGTTTTGTAAATCTGTTTTGAAAATCTCAGTTTTGTAAATGTCAGTTTTGTAAATCTCAGTTTTGAAAATCTCAGTTTTGAAAATCTCAGTTTTGTAAATGTCAGTTTTGTAAATCTCAGTTTTGTAAATGTCAGTTTTGTAAATCTCAGTTTTGTAAATCTCAGTTTTGAAAATCTCAGTTTTGTAAATGTCAATTTTGTAAATCTCAGTTTTGTAAATGTCAGTTTTGAAAATCTCAGTTTTGTAAATCTTAGTTTTGAAAATCTCAGTTTTGAAAATCTCAGTTTCGTAAATGTCAGTTTTGTAAATCTCAGTTTTGAAAATCTCAGTTTTTAAAATCTCAGTTTTGAAAATCTCAGTTTTGTAAATTTCAGTTTTGTAAATGTCAGTTTTGTAAATCTCAGTTTTGTAAATGTCAGTTTTGTAAGTCTCAGTTTTGAAAATCTCAGTTTTGTAAATCTCAGTTTTGTAAATCTCAGTTTTGTAAATTTCAGTTTTGTAAATGTCAGTTTTGTAAATCTCAGTTTTGTAAATGTCAGTTTTGTAAGTCTCAGTTTTGAAAATCTCAGTTTTGTAAATCTCAGTTTTGTAAATCTCAGTTTTGAAATTCTCAGTTTTGTAAATCTCAGTTTTGTAAATCTCAAATTTGAAAATTACAGTTTTGTAAATCTGTTTTGAAAATATCAGTTTTGAAAATCTCAGTTTTGAAAATCTCAGTTTTGTAAATGTCAGTTTTGTAAATCTCAGTTTTGTAAATGTCAGTTTTGAAAATCTCAGTTTTGTAAATCTTAGTTTTGAAAATCTCAGTTTTGAAAATCTCAGTTTTGTAAATGTCAGTTTTGAAAATCTCAGTTTTGTAATTGTCAGTTTTGTAAATCTCAGTTTTGTAAATGTCAGTTTTTTAAATCTCAGTTTTGTAAATATCAGTTTTGTAAATCTCAGTTTTGAAAATCTCAGTTTTGTAAATGTCAGTTTTGTAAATGTCAGTTTTGTAAATCTCAGTTTTGAAAATCTCAGTTTTGTAAATCTCAGTTTTGAAAATCTCAGTTTTGTAAATGTCAGTTTTGTAAATCTCAGTTTTGTAAATGTCAGTTTTGTAAATGTCAGTTTTGAAAATCTCAGTTATGAAACTCTCAGTTTTGTAAATGTCAGTTTTGTAAATCTCAGTTTTGAAAATCTCAGTTTTGTAAATCTCAGTTTTGAAAATCTCAGTTTTGTAAATGTCAGTTTTGTAAATCTCAGTTTTGTAAATCTTAGTTTTGAAAATCTCGGTTTTGAAAATCCCAGTTTTGTAAATGTCAGTTTTGTAAATCTCAGTTTTGTAAATGTCAGTTTTGTAAATCTCAGTTTTGAAAATCTCAGTTTTGAAAATCTCAGTTTCGTAAATGTCAGTTTTGTAAATCTCAGTTTTGAAAATCTCAGTTTTGAAAATCTCAGTTTTGTAAATCTCAGTTTTGAAAATCTCAGTTTTGTAAATCTCAGTTTTGTAAATCTCAGTTTTGAAAATCTCAGTTTTGTAAATGTCAGTTTTGTAAATCTCAGTTTTGAAAATCTCAGTTTTGAAAATCTCAGTTTTGTAAATGTCAGTTTTGTAAATCTCAGTTTTGAAAATCTCAGTTTTGTAAATGTCAGTTTTGAAAATCTCAGTTTTGTAAATCTTAGTTTTGAAAATCTCAGTTTTGTAAATCTCAGTTTTGTAAATGTCAGTTTTGTAAATCTCAGTTTTGTAAATGTCAGTTTTGTAAATCTCAGTTTTGTAAATGTCAGTTTTGTAAATCTCAGTTTTGAAAATCTCAGTTTTGAAAATCTCAGTTTTAAAAATCTCAGTTTTGTAAATCTCAGTTTTGAAAATCTCAGTTTTGAAAATCTCAGTTTTGAAAATCTCAGTTTTGAAAATCTCAGTTTTGAAAATCTCAGTTTTGAAAATCTCAGTTTCGTAAATGTCAGTTTTGTAAATCTCAGTTTTGAAAATCTCAGTTTTGAAAATCTCAGTTTTGAAAATCTCAGTTTTGTAAATCTCAGTTTTGTAAATGTCAGTTTTGTAAATCTCAGTTTTGTAAATGTCAGTTTTGTAAATCTCAGTTTTGAAAATCTCAGTTTTGTAAATGTCAGTTTTGTAAATCTCAGTTTTGTAAATGTCAGTTTTGTAAATCTCAGTTTTGTAAATGTCAGTTTTGTAAATCTCAGTTTTGAAAATCTCAGTTTTGTAAATGTCAGTTTTGAAAATCTCAGTTTTGTAAATCTCAGTTTTAAAAATCTCAGTTTTGTAAATGTCAGTTTTGTAAATCTCAGTTTTGAAAATCTCAGTTTTGTAAATGTCAGTTTTGTAAATCTCAGTTTTGAAAATCTCAGTTTTGAAAATCTCAGTTTTGTAAATCTCAGTTTTGAAAATCTCAGTTTTAAAAATCTCAGTTTTGTAATTGTCAGTTTTGTAAATCTCAGTTTTGTAAATGTCAGTTTTGTAAATGTCAGTTTTGAAAATCTCAGTTATGAAAATCTCAGTTTTGTAAATGTCAGTTTTGTAAATCTCAGTTTTGAAAATCTCAGTTTTGTAAATCTCAGTTTTGAAAATCTCAGTTTTGTAAATGTCAGTTTTGTAAATCTCAGTTTTGTAAATCTTAGTTTTGAAAATCTCAGTTTTGAAAATCCCAGTTTTGTAAATGTCAGTTTTGTAAATCTCAGTTTTGTAAATGACAGTTTTGTAAATCTCAGTTTTGAAAATCTCAGTTTTGAAAATCTCAGTTTCGTAAATGTCAGTTTTGTAAATCTCAGTTTTGAAAATCTCAGTTTTGAAAATCTCAGTTTTGTAAATCTGTTTTGAAAATCTCAGTTTTGTAAATGTCAGTTTTGTAAATCTCAGTTTTGAAAATCTCAGTTTTGAAAATCTCAGTTTTGTAAATGTCAGTTTTGTAAATCTCAGTTTTGTAAATGTCAGTTTTGTAAATCTCAGTTTTGTAAATCTCAGTTTTGAAAATCTCAGTTTTGTAAATGTCAATTTTGTAAATCTCAGTTTTGTAAATGTCAGTTTTGAAAATCTCAGTTTTGTAAATCTTAGTTTTGAAAATCTCAGTTTCGTAAATGTCAGTTTTGTAAATCTCAGTTTTGAAAATCTCAGTTTTTAAAATCTCAGTTTTGAAAATCTCAGTTTTGTAAATTTCAGTTTTGTAAATGTCAGTTTTGTAAATCTCAGTTTTGTAAATGTCAGTTTTGTAAGTCTCAGTTTTGAAAATCTCAGTTTTGTAAATCTCAGTTTTGTAAATCTCAGTTTTGAAATTCTCAGTTTTGTAAATCTCAGTTTTGTAAATCTCAAATTTGAAAATTACAGTTTTGTAAATCTGTTTTGAAAATATCAGTTTTGAAAATCTCAGTTTTGAAAATCTCAGTTTTGTAAATGTCAGTTTTGTAAATCTCAGTTTTGTAAATGTCAGTTTTGAAAATCTCAGTTTTGTAAATCTTAGTTTTGAAAATCTCAGTTTTGAAAATCTCAGTTTTGTAAATGTCAGTTTTGAAAATCTCAGTTTTGTAATTGTCAGTTTTGTAAATCTCAGTTTTGTAAATGTCAGTTTTTTAAATCTCAGTTTTGTAAATATCAGTTTTGTAAATCTCAGTTTTGAAAATCTCAGTTTTGTAAATGTCAGTTTTGTAAATGTCAGTTTTGTAAATCTCAGTTTTGAAAATCTCAGTTTTGTAAATCTCAGTTTTGAAAATCTCAGTTTTGTAAATGTCAGTTTTGTAAATCTCAGTTTTGTAAATGTCAGTTTTGTAAATGTCAGTTTTGAAAATCTCAGTTATGAAAATCTCAGTTTTGTAAATGTCAGTTTTGTAAATCTCAGTTTTGAAAATCTCAGTTTTGTAAATCTCAGTTTTGAAAATCTCAGTTTTGTAAATGTCAGTTTTGTAAATCTTAGTTTTGAAAATCTTAGTTTTGAAAATCTCGGTTTTGAAAATCCCAGTTTTGTAAATGTCAGTTTTGTAAATCTCAGTTTTGTAAATGTCAGTTTTGTAAATCTCAGTTTTGAAAATCTCAGTTTTGAAAATCTCAGTTTCGTAAATGTCAGTTTTGTAAATCTCAGTTTTGAAAATCTCAGTTTTGAAAATCTCAGTTTTGTAAATCTCAGTTTTGAAAATCTCAGTTTTGTAAATGTCAGTTTTGTAAATCTCAGTTTTGAAAATCTCAGTTTTGTAAATGTCAGTTTTGTAAATCTCAGTTTTGAAAATCTCAGTTTTGAAAATCTCAGTTTTGTAAATGTCAGTTTTGTAAATCTCAGTTTTGTAAATCTCAGTTTTGTAAATGTCAGTTTTGTAAATCTCAGTTTTGTAAATCTTAGTTTTGAAAATCTCAGTTTTGTAAATCTCAGTTTTGTAAATGTCAGTTTTGTAAATCTCAGTTTTGTAAATGTCAGTTTTGTAAATCTCAGTTTTGTAAATGTCGGTTTTGTAAATCTCAGTTTTGAAAATCTCAGTTTTGAAAATCTCAGTTTTAAAAATCTCAGTTTTGTAAATCTCAGTTTTGAAAATCTCAGTTTTGAAAATCTCAGTTTTGAAAATCTCAGTTTTGAAAATCTCAGTTTTGAAAATCTCAGTTTTGAAAATCTCAGTTTTGAAAATCTCAGTTTTGTAAATGTCAGTTTTGTAAATCTCAGTTTTGTAAATGTCAGTTTTGTAAATCTCAGTTTTGTAAATCTCAGTTTTGTAAATCTCAGTTTTGTAAATGTCAGTTTTGTAAATCTCAGTTTTGTAAATGTCAGTTTTGAAAATCTCAGTTTTGTAAATCTTAGTTTTGAAAATCTCAGTTTTGTAAATGTCAGTTTTGTAAATCTCAGTTTTGTAAATCTCAGTTTTGTAAATCTCAGTTTTGTAAATGTCAGTTTTGTAAATCTCAGTTTTGAAAATCTCAGTTTTGAAAATCTCAGTTTTGTAAATCTCAGTTTTGTAAATGTCAGTTTTGTAAATCTCAGTTTTGTAAATGTCAGTTTTGTAAATCTCAGTTTTGAAAATCTCAGTTTTGTAAATGTCAGTTTTGTAAATCTCAGTTTTGTAAATGTCAGTTTTGTAAATCTCAGTTTTGTAAATGTCAGTTTTGTAAATCTCAGTTTTGAAAATCTCAGTTTTGTAAATGTCAGTTTTGAAAATCTCAGTTTTGTAAATCTCAGTTTTAAAAATCTCAGTTTTGTAAATGTCAGTTTTGTAAATCTCAGTTTTGAAAATCTCAGTTTTGTAAATGTCAGTTTTGTAAATCTCAGTTTTGAAAATCTCAGTTTTGAAAATCTCAGTTTTGTAAATGTCAGTTTTGTAAATCTCAGTTTTGTAAATGTCAGTTTTGAAAATCTCAGTTTTGTAAATCTTAGTTTTGAAAATCTCAGTTTTGTAAATCTCAGTTTTGTAAATGTCAGTTTTGAAAATCTCAGTTTTGAAAATCTCAGTTTTGTAAATCTCAGTTTTGTAAATGTCAGGTTTGTAAATCTCAGTTTTGAAAATCTCAGTTTTGTAAATGTCAGTTTTGTAAATCTCAGTTTTGTAAATCTCAGTTTTGAAAATCTCAGTTTTGAAAATCTCAGTTTTGTAAATGCCAGTTTTGTAAATCTCAGTTTTATAAATCTCAGTTTTGTAAATCTCAGTTTTGAAAATCTCAGTTTTGTAAATGTCAGTTTTGTAAATCTCAGTTTTGTAAATCTCAGTTTTGAAAATCTCAGTTTTGTAAATGTCAGTTTTGTAAATCTCAGTTTGGTAAATGTCAGTTTTGTAAATCTCAGTTTTGTAAATCTCAGTTTTGTAAATGTCAGTTTTGTAAATCTCAGTTTTGAAAATCTCAGTTTTGTAAATCTCAGTTTTGAAAATCTCAGTTTTGTAATTGTCAGTTTTGTAAATGTCAGTTTTGTAAATGTCAGTTTTGTAAATGTCAGTTTTGAAAATCTCAGTTATGAAAATCTCAGTTTTGTAAATGTCAGTTTTGTAAATCTCAGTTTTGAAAATCTCAGTTTTGTAAATCTCAGTTTTGAAAATCTCAGTTTTGTAAATGTCAGTTTTGTAAATCTCAGTTTTGTAAATCTTAGTTTTGAAAATCTCAGTTTTGAAAATCCCAGTTTTGTAAATGTCAGTTTTGTAAATCTCAGTTTTGTAAATGACAGTTTTGTAAATCTCAGTTTTGAAAATCTCATTTTTGAAAATCTCAGTTTCGTAAATGTCAGTTTTGTAAATCTCAGTTTTGAAAATCTCAGTTTTGAAAATCTCAGTTTTGTAAATCTCAGTTTTGAAAATCTCAGTTTTGTAAATGTCAGTTTTGTAAATCTCAGTTTTGAAAATCTCAGTTTTGAAAATCTCAGTTTTGTAAATGTCAGTTTTGTAAATCTCAGTTTTGTAAATGTCAGTTTTGTAAATCTCAGTTTTGTAAATCTCAGTTTTGAAAATCTCAGTTTTGTAAATGTCAATTTTGTAAATCTCAGTTTTGTAAATGTCAGTTTTGAAAATCTCAGTTTTGTAAATCTTAGTTTTGAAAATCTCAGTTTTGAAAATCTCAGTTTCGTAAATGTCAGTTTTGTAAATCTCAGTTTTGAAAATCTCAGTTTTGAAAATCTCAGTTTTGAAAATCTCAGTTTTGTAAATCTCAGTTTTGTAAATGTCAGTTTTGTAAATCTCAGTTTTGTAAATGTCAGTTTTGTAAATCTCAGTTTTGAAAATCTCAGTTTTGTAAATGTCAGTTTTGTAAATCTCAGTTTTGTAAATGTTAGTTTTGTAAATCTCAGTTTTGTAAATGTCAGTTTTGTAAATCTCAGTTTTGAAAATCTCAGTTTTGTAAATGTCAGTTTTGAAAATCTCAGTTTTGAAAATCCCAGTTTTGTAAATGTCAGTTTTGTAAATCTCAGTTTTGTAAATGACAGTTTTGTAAATCTCAGTTTTGAAAATCTCAGTTTTGAAAATCTCAGTTTCGTAAATGTCAGTTTTGTAAATCTCAGTTTTGAAAATCTCAGTTTTGAAAATCTCAGTTTTGTAAATCTCAGTTTTGAAAATCTCAGTTTTGTAAATCTCAGTTTTGTAAATCTCAGTTTTGAAAATCTCAGTTTTGAAAATCTCAGTTTTGTAAATGTCAGTTTTGTAAATCTCAGTTTTGTAAATGTCAGTTTTGTAAATCTCAGTTTTGTAAATCTCAGTTTTGAAAATCTCAGTTTTGTAAATGTCAATTTTGTAAATCTCAGTTTTGTAAATGTCAGTTTTGAAAATCTCAGTTTTGTAAATCTTAGTTTTGAAAATCTCAGTTTTGAAAATCTCGGTTTCGTAAATGTCAGTTTTGTAAATCTCAGTTTTGAAAATCTCAGTTTTGAAAATCTCAGTTTTGAAAATCTCAGTTTTGTAAATCTCAGTTTTGTAAATGTCAGTTTTGTAAATCTCAGTTTTGTAAATGTCAGTTTTGTAAATCTCAGTTTTGAAAATCTCAGTTTTGTAAATGTCAGTTTTGTAAATGTCAGTTTTGTAAATCTCAGTTTTGTAAATGTCAGTTTTGTAAATCTCAGTTTTGAAAATCTCAGTTTTGTAAATGTCAGTTTTGAAAATCTCAGTTTTGTAAATCTCAGTTTTAAAAATCTCAGTTTTGTAAATGTCAGTTTTGTAAATCTCAGTTTTGAAAATCTCAGTTTTGTAAATGTCAGTTTTGTAAATCTCAGTTTTGAAAATCTCAGTTTTGAAAATCTCAGTTTTGTAAATGTCAGTTTTGTAAATCTCAGTTTTGTAAATGTCAGTTTTGAAAATCTCAGTTTTGTAAATCTTAGTTTTGAAAATCTCAGTTTTGTAAATCTCAGTTTTGTCAATGTCAGTTTTGAAAATCTCAGTTTTGAAAATCTCAGTTTTGTAAATCTCAGTTTTGTAAATGTCAGTTTTGTAAATCTCAGTTTTGAAAATCTCAGTTTTGTAAATCTTAGTTTTGAAAATCTCAGTTTTGAAAATCTCAGTTTTGTAAATGTCAGTTTTGAAAATCTCAGTTTTGTAATTGTCAGTTTTGTAAATCTCAGTTTTGTAAATGTCAGTTTTTTAAATCTCAGTTTTGTAAATATCAGTTTTGTAAATCTCAGTTTTGAAAATCTCAGTTTTGTAAATGTCAGTTTTGTAAATGTCAGTTTTGTAAATCTCAGTTTTGAAAATCTCAGTTTTGTAAATCTCAGTTTTGAAAATCTCAGTTTTGTAAATGTCAGTTTTGTAAATCTCAGTTTTGTAAATGTCAGTTTTGTAAATGTCAGTTTTGAAAATCTCAGTTATGAAAATCTCAGTTTTGTAAATGTCAGTTTTGTAAATCTCAGTTTTGAAAATCTCAGTTTTGTAAATCTCAGTTTTGAAAATCTCAGTTTTGTAAATGTCAGTTTTGTAAATCTTAGTTTTGAAAATCTTAGTTTTGAAAATCTCGGTTTTGAAAATCCCAGTTTTGTAAATGTCAGTTTTGTAAATCTCAGTTTTGTAAATGTCAGTTTTGTAAATCTCAGTTTTGAAAATCTCAGTTTTGAAAATCTCAGTTTCGTAAATGTCAGTTTTGTAAATCTCAGTTTTGAAAATCTCAGTTTTGAAAATCTCAGTTTTGTAAATGTCAGTTTTGTAAATCTCAGTTTTGAAAATCTCAGTTTTGTAAATGTCAGTTTTGTAAATCTCAGTTTTGAAAATCTCAGTTTTGAAAATCTCAGTTTTGTAAATGTCAGTTTTGTAAATCTCAGTTTTGTAAATCTCAGTTTTGTAAATGTCAGTTTTGAAAATCTCAGTTTTGTAAATCTTAGTTTTGAAAATCTCAGTTTTGTAAATCTCAGTTTTGTAAATGTCAGTTTTGTAAATCTCAGTTTTGTAAATGTCAGTTTTGTAAATCTCAGTTTTGTAAATGTCGGTTTTGTAAATCTCAGTTTTGAAAATCTCAGTTTTGAAAATCTCAGTTTTAAAAATCTCAGTTTTGTAAATCTCAGTTTTGAAAATCTCAGTTTTGAAAATCTCAGTTTTGAAAATCTCAGTTTTGAAAATCTCAGTTTTGAAAATCTCAGTTTTGAAAATCTCAGTTTTGAAAATCTCAGTTTTGTAAATGTCAGTTTTGTAAATCTCAGTTTTGTAAATGTCAGTTTTGTAAATCTCAGTTTTGTAAATCTCAGTTTTGAAAATCTCAGTTTTGTAAATGTCAGTTTTGTAAATCTCAGTTTTGTAAATGTCAGTTTTGAAAATTTTAGTTTTGTAAATCTTAGTTTTGAAAATCTCAGTTTTGTAAATCTCAGTTTTGTAAATCTCAGTTTTGTAAATGTCAGTTTTGTAAATCTCAGTTTTGTAAATGTCAGTTTTGTAAATCTCAGTTTTGAAAATCTCAGTTTTGAAAATCTCAGTTTTGTAAATCTCAGTTTTGTAAATGTCAGTTTTGTAAATCTCAGTTTTGTAAATGTCAGTTTTGTAAATCTCAGTTTTGAAAATCTCAGTTTTGTAAATGTCAGTTTTGTAAATCTCAGTTTTGTAAATGTCAGTTTTGTAAATCTCAGTTTTGTAAATGTCAGTTTTGTAAATCTCAGTTTTGAAAATCTCAGTTTTGTAAATGTCAGTTTTGAAAATCTCAGTTTTGTAAATCTCAGTTTTAAAAATCTCAGTTTTGTAAATGTCAGTTTTGTAAATCTCAGTTTTGAAAATCTCAGTTTTGTAAATGTCAGTTTTGTAAATCTCAGTTTTGAAAATCTCAGTTTTGAAAATCTCAGTTTTGTAAATGTCAGTTTTGTAAATCTCAGTTTTGTAAATGTCAGTTTTGAAAATCTCAGTTTTGTAAATCTTAGTTTTGAAAATCTCAGTTTTGTAAATCTCAGTTTTGTAAATGTCAGTTTTGAAAATCTCAGTTTTGAAAATCTCAGTTTTGTAAATCTCAGTTTTGTAAATGTCAGGTTTGTAAATCTCAGTTTTGAAAATCTCAGTTTTGTAAATGTCAGTTTTGTAAATCTCAGTTTTGTAAATCTCAGTTTTGAAAATCTCAGTTTTGAAAATCTCAGTTTTGTAAATGCCAGTTTTGTAAATCTCAGTTTTATAAATCTCAGTTTTGTAAATCTCAGTTTTGAAAATCTCAGTTTTGTAAATGTCAGTTTTGTAAATCTCAGTTTTGTAAATCTCAGTTTTGAAAATCTCAGTTTTGTAAATGTCAGTTTTGTAAATCTCAGTTTGGTAAATGTCAGTTTTGTAAATCTCAGTTTTGTAAATCTCAGTTTTGTAAATGTCAGTTTTGTAAATCTCAGTTTTGAAAATCTCAGTTTTGTAAATCTCAGTTTTGAAAATCTCAGTTTTGTAATTGTCAGTTTTGTAAATCTCAGTTTTGTAAATGTCAGTTTTGTAAATGTCAGTTTTGAAAATCTCAGTTATGAAAATCTCAGTTTTGTAAATGTCAGTTTTGTAAATCTCAGTTTTGAAAATCTCAGTTTTGTAAATCTCAGTTTTGAAAATCTCAGTTTTGTAAATGTCAGTTTTGTAAATCTCAGTTTTGTAAATCTTAGTTTTGAAAATCTCAGTTTTGAAAATCCCAGTTTTGTAAATGTCAGTTTTGTAAATCTCAGTTTTGTAAATGACAGTTTTGTAAATCTCAGTTTTGAAAATCTCATTTTTGAAAATCTCAGTTTCGTAAATGTCAGTTTTGTAAATCTCAGTTTTGAAAATCTCAGTTTTGAAAATCTCAGTTTTGTAAATCTCAGTTTTGAAAATCTCAGTTTTGTAAATGTCAGTTTTGTAAATCTCAGTTTTGAAAATCTCAGTTTTGAAAATCTCAGTTTTGTAAATGTCAGTTTTGTAAATCTCAGTTTTGTAAATGTCAGTTTTGTAAATCTCAGTTTTGTAAATCTCAGTTTTGAAAATCTCAGTTTTGTAAATGTCAATTTTGTAAATCTCAGTTTTGTAAATGTCAGTTTTGAAAATCTCAGTTTTGTAAATCTTAGTTTTGAAAATCTCAGTTTTGAAAATCTCAGTTTCGTAAATGTCAGTTTTGTAAATCTCAGTTTTGAAAATCTCAGTTTTGAAAATCTCAGTTTTGAAAATCTCAGTTTTGTAAATCTCAGTTTTGTAAATGTCAGTTTTGTAAATCTCAGTTTTGTAAATGTCAGTTTTGTAAATCTCAGTTTTGAAAATCTCAGTTTTGTAAATGTCAGTTTTGTAAATCTCAGTTTTGTAAATGTTAGTTTTGTAAATCTCAGTTTTGTAAATGTCAGTTTTGTAAATCTCAGTTTTGAAAATCTCAGTTTTGTAAATGTCAGTTTTGAAAATCTCAGTTTTGAAAATCCCAGTTTTGTAAATGTCAGTTTTGTAAATCTCAGTTTTGTAAATGACAGTTTTGTAAATCTCAGTTTTGAAAATCTCAGTTTTGAAAATCTCAGTTTCGTAAATGTCAGTTTTGTAAATCTCAGTTTTGAAAATCTCAGTTTTGAAAATCTCAGTTTTGTAAATCTCAGTTTTGAAAATCTCAGTTTTGTAAATCTCAGTTTTGTAAATCTCAGTTTTGAAAATCTCAGTTTTGAAAATCTCAGTTTTGTAAATGTCAGTTTTGTAAATCTCAGTTTTGTAAATGTCAGTTTTGTAAATCTCAGTTTTGTAAATCTCAGTTTTGAAAATCTCAGTTTTGTAAATGTCAATTTTGTAAATCTCAGTTTTGTAAATGTCAGTTTTGAAAATCTCAGTTTTGTAAATCTTAGTTTTGAAAATCTCAGTTTTGAAAATCTCGGTTTCGTAAATGTCAGTTTTGTAAATCTCAGTTTTGAAAATCTCAGTTTTGAAAATCTCAGTTTTGAAAATCTCAGTTTTGTAAATCTCAGTTTTGTAAATGTCAGTTTTGTAAATCTCAGTTTTGTAAATGTCAGTTTTGTAAATGTCAGTTTTGAAAATCTCAGTTTTGTAAATGTCAGTTTTGTAAATGTCAGTTTTGTAAATCTCAGTTTTGTAAATGTCAGTTTTGTAAATCTCAGTTTTGTAAATCTCAGTTTTGTAAATGTCAGTTTTGAAAATCTCAGTTTTGTAAATCTCAGTTTTAAAAATCTCAGTTTTGTAAATGTCAGTTTTGTAAATCTCAGTTTTGAAAATCTCAGTTTTGTAAATGTCAGTTTTGTAAATCTCAGTTTTGAAAATCTCAGTTTTGAAAATCTCAGTTTTGTAAATGTCAGTTTTGTAAATCTCAGTTTTGTAAATGTCAGTTTTGAAAATCTCAGTTTTGTAAATCTTAGTTTTGAAAATCTCAGTTTTGTAAATCTCAGTTTTGTCAATGTCAGTTTTGAAAATCTCAGTTTTGAAAATCTCAGTTTTGTAAATCTCAGTTTTGTAAATGTCAGTTTTGTAAATCTCAGTTTTGAAAATCTCAGTTTTGTAAATGTCAGTTTTGTAAATCTCAGTTTTGTAAATCTCAGTTTTGAAAATCTCGGTTTTGAAAATCTCAGTTTTGTAAATGTCAGTTTTGTAAATCTCAGTTTTGTAAATCTCAGTTTTGAAAATCTCAGTTTTGTAAATGTCAGTTTTGTAAATCTCAGTTTTGTAAATCTTAGTTTTGAAAATCTCAGTTTTGTAAATGTCAGTTTTGTAAATCTCAGTTTTGTAAATGTCAGTTTTGTAAATCTCAGTTTTGTAAATCTCAGTTTTGTAAATCTCAGTTTTGTAAATCTCAGTTTTGAAAATCTCAGTTTTGTAATTGTCAGTTTTGTAAATCTCAGTTTTGTAAATGTCAGTTTTGTAAATCTCAGTTTTGTAAATCTCAGTTTTGTAAATCTCAGTTTTGTAAATCTCAGTTTTGAAAATCTCAGTTTTGTAATTGTCAGTTTTGTAAATCTCAGTTTTGTAAATGTCAGTTTTGTAAATCTCAGTTTTGAAAATCTCAGTTTTGTAAATGTCAGTTTTGTAAATCTCAGTTTTGAAAATCTCAGTTTTGTAAATCTCAGTTTTGAAATTCTCATTTTGTAATTGTCAGTTTTGTAAATCTCAGTTTTGTAAATGTCAGTTTTGTAAATCTCAGTTTTGAAAATCTCAGTTTTGTAAATGTCAGTTTTGTAAATCTCAGTTTTGAAAATCTCAGTTTTGTATATCTCAGTTTTGAAAATCTCAGTTTTGTAAATGTCAGTTTTGTAAATCTCAGTTTTGTAAATGTCAGTTTTGTAAATCTCAGTTTTGAAAATCTCAGTTATGAAAATCTCAGTTTTGTAAATGTCAGTTTTGTAAATCTCAGTTTTGTAAATGTCAGTTTTGTAAATGTCAGTTTTGTAAATCTCAGTTTTGAAAATCTCAGTTTTGTAAATGTCAGTTTTGAAAATCTCAGTTTTGTAAATGTCAGTTTTGTAAATCTCAGTTTTGTAAATGTCAGTTTTGTAAATCTCAGTCTTGTAAATCTCAGTTTTGAAAATCTCAGTTTTGTAAATGTCAGTTTTGAAAATCTCAGTTTTGAAAATCTCAGTTTTGTAAATGTCAGTTTTGAAAATCTCAGTTTTGAAAATCTCAGTTTTGTAAATGTCAGTTTTGTAAATCTCAGTTTTGTAAATGTCAGTTTTGTAAATCTCAGTTTTGAAAATCTCAGTTTTGAAAATCTCAGTTTTGTAAATATCAGTTTTGTAAATCTCAGTTTTGTAAATTTCAGTTTTGTAAATCTCAGTTTTGTAAATCTCAGTTTTGTAAATCTCAGTTTTGAAAATCTCAGTTTTGTAAATGTCAGTTTTGTAAATCTCAGTTTTGTAAATCTCAGTTTTGTAAATCTCAGTTTTGTAAATCTCAGTTTTGAAAATCTCAGTTTTGTAATTGTCAGTTTTGTAAATCTCAGTTTTGTAAATGTCAGTTTTGTAAATCTCAGTTTTGAAAATCTCAGTTTTGTAAATGTCAGTTTTGTAAATCTCAGTTTTGAAAATCTCAGTTTTGTAAATCTCAGTTTTGAAAATCTCATTTTGTAATTGTCAGTTTTGTAAATCTCAGTTTTGTAAATGTCAGTTTTGTAAATCTCAGTTTTGAAAATCTCAGTTTTGTAAATGTCAGTTTTGTAAATCTCAGTTTTGAAAATCTCAGTTTTGTATATCTCAGTTTTGAAAATCTCAGTTTTGTAAATGTCAGTTTTGTAAATCTCAGTTTTGTAAATGTCAGTTTTGTAAATCTCAGTTTTGAAAATCTCAGTTATGAAAATCTCAGTTTTGTAAATGTCAGTTTTGTAAATCTCAGTTTTGTAAATGTCAGTTTTGTAAATCTCAGTTTTGTAAATCTCAGTTTTGAAAATCTCAGTTTTGTAAATGTCAGTTTTGAAAATCTCAGTTTTGTAAATGTCAGTTTTGTAAATCTCAGTTTTGTAAATGTCAGTTTTGTAAATCTCAGTTTTGTAAATCTCAGTTTTGAAAATCTCAGTTTTGTAAATGTCAGTTTTGAAAATCTCAGTTTTGAAAATCTCAGTTTTGTAAATGTCAGTTTTGAAAATCTCAGTTTTGAAAATCTCAGTTTTGTAAATGTCAGTTTTGTAAATCTCAGTTTTGTAAATGTCAGTTTTGAAAATCTCAGTTTTGAAAATCTCAGTTTTGTAAATGTCAGTTTTGTAAATCTCAGTTTTGTAAATTTCAGTTTTGTAAATCTCAGTTTTGTAAATCTCAGTTTTGTAAATCTCAGTTTTGAAAATCTCAGTTTTGTAAATGTCAGTTTTGTAAATCTCAGTTTTGTAAGTGTCAGTTTTGTAAATCTCAGTTTTGAAAATCTCAGTTTTGAAAATCTCAGTTTTGTAAATCTCAGTTTTGTAAATGTCAGTTTTGTAAATCTCAGTTTTGAAAATCTCAGTTTTGTAAATCTCATTATTGAAATTCTCATTTTGTAATTGTCAGTTTTGTAAATCTCAGTTTTGTAAATGTCAGTTTTGTAAATCTCAGTTTTGAAAATCTCAGTTTTGTAAATGTCAGTTTTGTAAATCTCAGTTTTGAAAATCTCAGTTTTGTATATCTCAGTTTTGAAAATCTCAGTTTTGTAAATGTCAGTTTTGTAAATCTCAGTTTTGTAAATGTCAGTTTTGTAAATCTCAGTTTTGAAAATCTCAGTTATGAAAATCTCAGTTTTGTAAATCTCAGTTTTGTAAATGTCAGTTTTGTAAATCTCAGTTTTGAAAATCTGTTTCGTAAATGTCAGTTTTGTAAATTTTAGTTTTGAAAATCTCAGTTTTGAAAATCTCAGTTTTGTAAATCTCAGTTTTGAAAATCTCAGTTTTGTAAATGTCAGTTTTGTAAATCTCAGTTTTGTAAATGTCAGTTTTGTAAATCTCAGTTTTGTAAGTGTCAGTTTTGTAAATCTCAGTTTTGAAAATCTCAGTTTTGAAAATCTCAGTTTTGTAAATCTGTTTTGTAAATGTCAGTTTTGAAAATATCAGTTTTTTAAATCTTAGTTTTATAAATCTCAGTTTTGTAAATGTCAGTTTTGTATATGTCAGTTTTGTAAATCTCAGTTTTGAAAATCTCAGTTTCGTAAATGTCAGTTTTGTAAATTTTAGTTTTGAAAATCTCAGTTTTGAAAATCTCAGTTTTGTAAATCTCAGTTTTGAAAATCTCAGTTTTGTAAATGTCAGTTTTGTAAATCTCAGTTTTGTAAATGTCAGTTTTGTAAATCTCAGTTTTGTAAATGTCAGTTTTGTAAATGTCAGTTTTGTAAATCTCAGTTTTGAAAATCTCAGTTTTGTAAATGTCAGTTTTGTAAATCTCAGTTTTGAAAATCTCAGTTTTGTAAATCTCAGTTTTGAAAATCTCAGTTTTGTAAATCTCAGTTTTGAAAATCTCAGTTTTGTAAATGTCAGTTTTGTAAATCTCAGTTTTGAAAATCGCAGTTTTGTAAATCTCAGTTTTGAAAATCTCAGTTTTGTAAATGTCAGTTTTGTAAATCTCAGTTTTGAAAATCTCAGTTTTGTAAATGTCAGTTTTGTAAATCTCAGTTTTGTAAATGTCAGTTTTGTAAATCTCAGTTTTGTAAATCTCAGTTTTGTAAATGTCAGTTTTGTAAATCTCAGTTTTGAAAATCTCAGTTTTGTAAATGTCAGTTTTGTAAATCTCAGTTTTGAAAATCTCAGTTTTGTAAATCTCAGTTTTGAAAATCTCAGTTTTGTAAATCTCAGTTTTGAAAATCTCAGTTTTGTAAATGTCAGTTTTGTAAATCTCAGTTTTGTAAATCTCAGTTTTGAAAATCTCAGTTTTGTAAATGTCAGTTTTGTAAATCTCAGTTTTGAAAATCTCAGTTTTGTAAATGTCAGTTTTGTAAATCTCAGTTATGTAAATGTCAGTTTTGAAAATCTCAGTTTTGTAAATCTCAGTTTTGTAAATGTCAGTTTTGTAAATCTCAGTTTTGAAAATCTCAGTTTTGTAAATCTCAGTTTTGTAATTGTCAGTTTTGTAAATCTCAGTTTTGTAAATGTCAGTTTTGTAAATCTCAGTTTTGAAAATTTCAGTTTTGTAAATGTCAGTTTTGTAAATCTCAGTTTTGAAAATCTCAGTTTCGTAAATCTCAGTTTTGAAAATCTCAGTTTTGTAAATGTCAGTTTTGAAAATCTCAGTTTTGTAAATGTCAGTTTTGTAAATCTCAGTTTTGTAAATGTCAGTTTTGTAAATCTCAGTTTTGAAAATCTCAGTTTTGAAAATCTTAGTTTTGTAAATGTCAGTTTTGTAAATCTCAGTTTTGAAAATCTCAGTTTTGTAAATCTCAGTTTTGTAAATCTCAGTTTTTGTAAATCTCAGTTTTGAAAATCTCAGTTTTGTAAATGTCAGTTTTGTAATTGTCAGTTTTGTAAATCTCAGTTTTGTAAATCTCAGTTTTGAAAATCTCAGTTTTGTAAATGTCAGTTTTGTAAATCTCAGTTTTGTAAATGTCAGTGTTGAAAATCTCAGTCTTGTAAATCTCAGTTTTGAAAATCTCAGTTTTGTAAATGTCAGTTTTGAAAATCTCAGTTTTGAAAATCTCAGTTTTGTAAATGTCAGTTTTGTAAATCTCAGTTTTGTAAATGTCAGTTTTGTAAATCTCAGTTTTGAAAATCTCAGTTTTGAAAATCTCAGTTTCGTAAATGTCAGTTTTGTAAATTTTAGTTTTGAAAATCTCAGTTTTGAAAATCTCAGTTTTGTAAATCTCAGTTTTGAAAATCTCAGTTTTGTAAATGTCAGTTTTGTAAATCTCAGTTTTGTAAATGTCAGTTTTGTAAATCTCAGTTTTGAAAATCTCAGTTTTGTAAATCTCAGTTTTGTAAATGTCAGTTTTGTAAATCTCAGTTTTGTAAATGTCTGTTTTGTAAATCTCAGTTTTGATAATCTCAGTTTTGTAAATGTCAGTTTTGAAAATCTCAGTTTTGTAAATCTCAGTTTTGAAAATCTCAGTTTTGTAAATGTCAGTTTTGTAAATCTCTGTTTTGAAAATCTCAGTTTTGTAAATGTCAGTTTTGTAAATCTCAGTTTTGTAAATCTCAGTTTTGAAAATCTCAGTTTTGAAAATCTCAGTTTTGTAAATGTCAGTTTTGTAAATGTCAGTTTTGTAAATCTCAGTTTTGTAAATCTCAGTTTTGTAAATGTCAGTTTGGAAAATCTCAGTTTTGAAAATCTCAGTTTTGTAAATGTCAGTGTTGTAAATCTCAGTTTTGAAAATCTCAGTTTTGTAAATGTCAGTTTTGTAAATCTCAGTTTTGTAAATGTCAGTTTTGTAAATCTCAGTTTTGTAAATGTCAGTTTTGTAAATCTCAGTTTTGTAAATGTCAGTTTTGTAAATCTCAGTTTTGAAAATCTCAGTTTTGTAAATGTCAGTTTTGTAAATCTCAGTTTTGAAAATCTCAGTTTTGTAAATCTCAGTTTTGAAAATCTCAGTTTTGTAAATCTCAGGTTTGAAAATCTCAGTTTTGTAAATGTCAGTTTCGTAAATCTCAGTTTTGAAAATCTCAGTTTTGTAAATGTCAGTTTTGAAAATCTCAGTTTTGAAAATCTCAGTTTTGTAAATGTAAGTTTTGTAAATCTCAGTTTTGAAAATCTCAGTTTTGTAAATGTCAGTTTTGTAAATCTCAGTTTTGTAAATGTCAGTTTTGTAAATCTCAGTTTTGTAAATGTCAGTTTTTTAAATGTCAGTTTTGTAAATCTCAGTTTTGAAAATCTCAGTTTTGTAAATCTCAGGTTTGAAAATCTCAGTTTTGTAAATGTCAGTTTTGTAAATCTCAGTTTTGAAAATCTCAGTTTTGTAAATGTCAGTTTTGAAAATCTCAGTTTTGAAAATCTCAGTTTTGTAAATGTCAGTTTTGTAAATCTCAGTTTTGAAAATCTCAGTTTTGTAAATCTCAGTTTTGAAAATCTCAGTTTTGTAAATCTCAGTTTTGTAAATCTCAGTTTTGTAAATGTCAGTTTTGTAAATCTCAGTTTTGTAAATCTCAGTTTTGAAAATCTCAGTTTTGTAAATGTCAGTTTTGAAAATCTCAGTTTTGTAAATCTCAGTTTTGAAAATCTCAGTTTTGTAAATGTCAGTTTTGTAAATCTCAGTTTTGAAAATTTCAGTTTTGTAAATCTCAGTTTTGAAAATCTCAGTTTTGTAAATCTCAGTTTTGAAAATCTCAGTTTTGAAAATCTCAGTTTTGTAAATGTCAGTTTTGTAAATCTCAGTTTTGTAAATTTCAGTTTTGAAAATCTCAGTTTTGAAAATCTCAGTTTTGTAAATGTCAGTTTTGTAAATGTCAGTTTTGTAAATCTCAGTTTTGAAAATCTCAGTTTTGTAAATGTCAGTTTTGAAAATCTCAGTTTTGTAAATGTCAGTTTTGTAAATCTCAGTTATGTAAATGTCAGTTTTGAAAATCTCAGTTTTGTAAATCTCAGTTTTGTAAATCTCAGTTTTGAAAATCTCAGTTTTGTAATTGTCACTTTTGTAAATCTCAGTTTTGTAAATGTCAGTTTTGTAAATCTCAGTTTTGTAAATGTCAGTTTTGTAAATCTCAGTTTTGAAAATCTCAGTTTTGAAAATCTCAGTTTCGTAAATGTCAGTTTTGTAAATTTTAGTTTTGAAAATCTCAGTTTTGAAAATCTCAGTTTTGTAAATCTCAGTTTTGAAAATCTCAGTTTTGTAAATGTCAGTTTTGTAAATCTCAGTTTTGTAAATGTCAGTTTTGTAAATCTCAGTTTTGAAAATCTCAGTTTTGTAAATCTCAGTTTTGTAAATGTCAGTTTTGTAAATCTCAGTTTTGTAAATGTCTGTTTTGTAAATCTCAGTTTTGATAATCTCAGTTTTGTAAATGTCAGTTTTGAAAATCTCAGTTTTGTAAATCTCAGTTTTGAAAATCTCAGTTTTGTAAATGTCAGTTTTGTAAATCTCTGTTTTGAAAATCTCAGTTTTGTAAATGTCAGTTTTGTAAATGTCAGTTTTGTAAATCTCAGTTTTGTAAATCTCAGTTTTGAAAATCTCAGTTTTGAAAATCTCAGTTTTGTAAATGTCAGTTTTGTAAATCTCAGTTTTGAAAATCTCAGTTTTGTAAATGTCAGTTTGGAAAATCTCAGTTTTGAAAATCTCAGTTTTGTAAATGTCAGTGTTGTAAATCTCAGTTTTGAAAATCTCAGTTTTGTAAATGTCAGTTTTGTAAATCTCAGTTTTGCAAATGTCAGTTTTGTAAATCTCAGTTTTGTAAATGTCAGTTTTGTAAATCTCAGTTTTGTAAATGTCAGTTTTGTAAATCTCAGTTTTGAAAATCTCAGTTTTGTAAATGTCAGTTTTGTAAATCTCAGTTTTGAAAATCTCAGTTTTGTAAATCTCAGTTTTGAAAATCTCAGTTTTGTAAATCTCAGGTTTGAAAATCTCAGTTTTGTAAATGTCAGTTTCGTAAATCTCAGTTTTGAAAATCTCAGTTTTGTAAATGTCAGTTTTGAAAATCTCAGTTTTGAAAATCTCAGTTTTGTAAATGTCAGTTTGGAAAATCTCAGTTTTGAAAATCTCAGTTTTGTAAATGTCAGTGTTGTAAATCTCAGTTTTGAAAATCTCAGTTTTGTAAATGTCAGTTTTGTAAATCTCAGTTTTGTAAATGTCAGTTTTGTAAATCTCAGTTTTGTAAATGTCAGTTTTGTAAATCTCAGTTTTGTAAATGTCAGTTTTGTAAATCTCAGTTTTGAAAATCTCAGTTTTGTAAATGTCAGTTTTGTAAATCTCAGTTTTGAAAATCTCAGTTTTGTAAATGTCAGTTTGGAAAATCTCAGTTTTGAAAATCTCAGTTTTGTAAATGTCAGTGTTGTAAATCTCAGTTTTGAAAATCTCAGTTTTGTAAATGTCAGTTTTGTAAATCTCAGTTTTGTAAATGTCAGTTTTGTAAATCTCAGTTTTGTAAATGTCAGTTTTGTAAATCTCAGTTTTGTAAATGTCAGTTTTGTAAATCTCAGTTTTGAAAATCTCAGTTTTGTAAATGTCAGTTTTGTAAATCTCAGTTTTGAAAATCTCAGTTTTGTAAATCTCAGTTTTGAAAATCTCAGTTTTGTAAATCTCAGGTTTGAAAATCTCAGTTTTGTAAATGTCAGTTTCGTAAATCTCAGTTTTGAAAATCTCAGTTTTGTAAATGTCAGTTTTGAAAATCTCAGTTTTGAAAATCTCAGTTTTGTAAATGTAAGTTTTGTAAATCTCAGTTTTGAAAATCTCAGTTTTGTAAATGTCAGTTTTGTAAATCTCAGTTTTGTAAATGTCAGTTTTGTAAATCTCAGTTTTGTAAATGTCAGTTTTTTAAATGTCAGTTTTGTAAATCTCAGTTTTGAAAATCTCAGTTTTGTAAATCTCAGGTTTGAAAATCTCAGTTTTGTAAATGTCAGTTTTGTAAATCTCAGTTTTGAAAATCTCAGTTTTGTAAATGTCAGTTTTGAAAATCTCAGTTTTGAAAATCTCAGTTTTGTAAATGTCAGTTTTGTAAATCTCAGTTTTGAAAATCTCAGTTTTGTAAATCTCAGTTTTGAAAATCTCAGTTTTGTAAATCTCAGTTTTGTAAATCTCAGTTTTGTAAATGTCAGTTTTGTAAATCTCAGTTTTGTAAATCTCAGTTTTGAAAATCTCAGTTTTGTAAATGTCAGTTTTGAAAATCTCAGTTTTGTAAATCTCAGTTTTGAAAATCTCAGTTTTGTAAATGTCAGTTTTGTAAATCTCAGTTTTGAAAATTTCAGTTTTGTAAATCTCAGTTTTGAAAATCTCAGTTTTGTAAATCTCAGTTTTGAAAATCTCAGTTTTGAAAATCTCAGTTTTGTAAATGTCAGTTTTGTAAATCTCAGTTTTGTAAATTTCAGTTTTGAAAATCTCAGTTTTGAAAATCTCAGTTTTGTAAATGTCAGTTTTGTAAATGTCAGTTTTGTAAATCTCAGTTTTGAAAATCTCAGTTTTGTAAATGTCAGTTTTGAAAATCTCAGTTTTGTAAATGTCAGTTTTGTAAATCTCAGTTATGTAAATGTCAGTTTTGAAAATCTCAGTTTTGTAAATCTCAGTTTTGTAAATCTCAGTTTTGAAAATCTCAGTTTTGTAATTGTCACTTTTGTAAATCTCAGTTTTGTAAATGTCAGTTTTGTAAATCTCAGTTTTGTAAATGTCAGTTTTGTAAATCTCAGTTTTGAAAATCTCAGTTTTGAAAATCTCAGTTTCGTAAATGTCAGTTTTGTAAATTTTAGTTTTGAAAATCTCAGTTTTGAAAATCTCAGTTTTGTAAATCTCAGTTTTGAAAATCTCAGTTTTGTAAATGTCAGTTTTGTAAATCTCAGTTTTGTAAATGTCAGTTTTGTAAATCTCAGTTTTGAAAATCTCAGTTTTGTAAATCTCAGTTTTGTAAATGTCAGTTTTGTAAATCTCAGTTTTGTAAATGTCTGTTTTGTAAATCTCAGTTTTGATAATCTCAGTTTTGTAAATGTCAGTTTTGAAAATCTCAGTTTTGTAAATCTCAGTTTTGAAAATCTCAGTTTTGTAAATGTCAGTTTTGTAAATCTCTGTTTTGAAAATCTCAGTTTTGTAAATGTCAGTTTTGTAAATGTCAGTTTTGTAAATCTCAGTTTTGTAAATCTCAGTTTTGAAAATCTCAGTTTTGAAAATCTCAGTTTTGTAAATGTCAGTTTTGTAAATCTCAGTTTTGAAAATCTCAGTTTTGTAAATGTCAGTTTGGAAAATCTCAGTTTTGAAAATCTCAGTTTTGTAAATGTCAGTGTTGTAAATCTCAGTTTTGAAAATCTCAGTTTTGTAAATGTCAGTTTTGTAAATCTCAGTTTTGCAAATGTCAGTTTTGTAAATCTCAGTTTTGTAAATGTCAGTTTTGTAAATCTCAGTTTTGTAAATGTCAGTTTTGTAAATCTCAGTTTTGAAAATCTCAGTTTTGTAAATGTCAGTTTTGTAAATCTCAGTTTTGAAAATCTCAGTTTTGTAAATCTCAGTTTTGAAAATCTCAGTTTTGTAAATCTCAGGTTTGAAAATCTCAGTTTTGTAAATGTCAGTTTCGTAAATCTCAGTTTTGAAAATCTCAGTTTTGTAAATGTCAGTTTTGAAAATCTCAGTTTTGAAAATCTCAGTTTTGCAAATGTCAGTTTTGTAAATCTCAGTTTTGTAAATGTTAGTTTTGTAAATCTCAGTTTTGTAAATGTCAGTTTTGTAAATCTCAGTTTTGAAAATCTCAGTTTTGTAAATGTCAGTTTTGAAAATCTCAGTTTTGAAAATCCCAGTTTTGTAAATGTCAGTTTTGTAAATCTCAGTTTTGTAAATGACAGTTTTGTAAATCTCAGTTTTGAAAATCTCAGTTTTGAAAATCTCAGTTTCGTAAATGTCAGTTTTGTAAATCTCAGTTTTGAAAATCTCAGTTTTGAAAATCTCAGTTTTGTAAATCTCAGTTTTGAAAATCTCAGTTTTGTAAATCTCAGTTTTGTAAATCTCAGTTTTGAAAATCTCAGTTTTGAAAATCTCAGTTTTGTAAATGTCAGTTTTGTAAATCTCAGTTTTGTAAATGTCAGTTTTGTAAATCTCAGTTTTGTAAATCTCAGTTTTGAAAATCTCAGTTTTGTAAATGTCAATTTTGTAAATCTCAGTTTTGTAAATGTCAGTTTTGAAAATCTCAGTTTTGTAAATCTTAGTTTTGAAAATCTCAGTTTTGAAAATCTCGGTTTCGTAAATGTCAGTTTTGTAAATCTCAGTTTTGAAAATCTCAGTTTTGAAAATCTCAGTTTTGAAAATCTCAGTTTTGTAAATCTCAGTTTTGTAAATGTCAGTTTTGTAAATCTCAGTTTTGTAAATGTCAGTTTTGTAAATCTCAGTTTTGAAAATCTCAGTTTTGTAAATGTCAGTTTTGTAAATGTCAGTTTTGTAAATCTCAGTTTTGTAAATGTCAGTTTTGTAAATCTCAGTTTTGAAAATCTCAGTTTTGTAAATGTCAGTTTTGTAAATCTCAGTTTTGTAAATCTCAGTTTTAAAAATCTCAGTTTTGTAAATGTCAGTTTTGTAAATCTCAGTTTTGTAAATCTCAGTTTTGTAAATGTCAGTTTTGTAAATCTCAGTTTTGAAAATCTCAGTTTTGAAAATCTCAGTTTTGTAAATGTCAGTTTTGTAAATCTCAGTTTTGTAAATGTCAGTTTTGTAAATCTCAGTTTTGTAAATCTTAGTTTTGAAAATCTCAGTTTTGTAAATCTCAGTTTTGTCAATGTCAGTTTTGAAAATCTCAGTTTTGAAAATCTCAGTTTTGTAAATCTCAGTTTTGTAAATGTCAGTTTTGTAAATCTCAGTTTTGAAAATCTCAGTTTTGTAAATCTTAGTTTTGAAAATCTCAGTTTTGAAAATCTCAGTTTTGTAAATGTCAGTTTTGAAAATCTCAGTTTTGTAATTGTCAGTTTTGTAAATCTCAGTTTTGTAAATGTCAGTTTTTTAAATCTCAGTTTTGTAAATATCAGTTTTGTAAATCTCAGTTTTGAAAATCTCAGTTTTGTAAATGTCAGTTTTGTAAATGTCAGTTTTGTAAATCTCAGTTTTGAAAATCTCAGTTTTGTAAATCTCAGTTTTGAAAATCTCAGTTTTGTAAATGTCAGTTTTGTAAATCTCAGTTTTGTAAATGTCAGTTTTGTAAATGTCAGTTTTGAAAATCTCAGTTATGAAAATCTCAGTTTTGTAAATGTCAGTTTTGTAAATCTCAGTTTTGAAAATCTCAGTTTTGTAAATCTCAGTTTTGAAAATCTCAGTTTTGTAAATGTCAGTTTTGTAAATCTTAGTTTTGAAAATCTTAGTTTTGAAAATCTCGGTTTTGAAAATCCCAGTTTTGTAAATGTCAGTTTTGTAAATCTCAGTTTTGTAAATGTCAGTTTTGTAAATCTCAGTTTTGAAAATCTCAGTTTTGAAAATCTCAGTTTCGTAAATGTCAGTTTTGTAAATCTCAGTTTTGAAAATCTCAGTTTTGAAAATCTCAGTTTTGTAAATGTCAGTTTTGTAAATCTCAGTTTTGAAAATCTCAGTTTTGTAAATGTCAGTTTTGTAAATCTCAGTTTTGAAAATCTCAGTTTTGAAAATCTCAGTTTTGTAAATGTCAGTTTTGTAAATCTCAGTTTTGTAAATCTCAGTTTTGTAAATGTCAGTTTTGAAAATCTCAGTTTTGTAAATCTTAGTTTTGAAAATCTCAGTTTTGTAAATCTCAGTTTTGTAAATGTCAGTTTTGTAAATCTCAGTTTTGTAAATGTCAGTTTTGTAAATCTCAGTTTTGTAAATGTCGGTTTTGTAAATCTCAGTTTTGAAAATCTCAGTTTTGAAAATCTCAGTTTTAAAAATCTCAGTTTTGTAAATCTCAGTTTTGAAAATCTCAGTTTTGAAAATCTCAGTTTTGAAAATCTCAGTTTTGAAAATCTCAGTTTTGAAAATCTCAGTTTTGAAAATCTCAGTTTTGAAAATCTCAGTTTTGTAAATGTCAGTTTTGTAAATCTCAGTTTTGTAAATGTCAGTTTTGTAAATCTCAGTTTTGTAAATCTCAGTTTTGAAAATCTCAGTTTTGTAAATGTCAGTTTTGTAAATCTCAGTTTTGTAAATGTCAGTTTTGAAAATCTCAGTTTTGTAAATCTTAGTTTTGAAAATCTCAGTTTTGTAAATCTCAGTTTTGTAAATCTCAGTTTTGTAAATGTCAGTTTTGTAAATCTCAGTTTTGTAAATGTCAGTTTTGTAAATCTCAGTTTTGAAAATCTCAGTTTTGAAAATCTCAGTTTTGTAAATCTCAGTTTTGTAAATGTCAGTTTTGTAAATCTCAGTTTTGTAAATGTCAGTTTTGTAAATCTCAGTTTTGAAAATCTCAGTTTTGTAAATGTCAGTTTTGTAAATCTCAGTTTTGTAAATGTCAGTTTTGTAAATCTCAGTTTTGTAAATGTCAGTTTTGTAAATCTCAGTTTTGAAAATCTCAGTTTTGTAAATGTCAGTTTTGAAAATCTCAGTTTTGTAAATCTCAGTTTTAAAAATCTCAGTTTTGTAAATGTCAGTTTTGTAAATCTCAGTTTTGAAAATGTCAGTTTTGTAAATGTCAGTTTTGTAAATCTCAGTTTTGAAAATCTCAGTTTTGAAAATCTCAGTTTTGTAAATGTCAGTTTTGTAAATCTCAGTTTTGTAAATGTCAGTTTTGAAAATCTCAGTTTTGTAAATCTTAGTTTTGAAAATCTCAGTTTTGTAAATCTCAGTTTTGTAAATGTCAGTTTTGAAAATCTCAGTTTTGAAAATCTCAGTTTTGTAAATCTCAGTTTTGTAAATGTCAGGTTTGTAAATCTCAGTTTTGAAAATCTCAGTTTTGTAAATGTCAGTTTTGTAAATCTCAGTTTTGTAAATCTCAGTTTTGAAAATCTCAGTTTTGAAAATCTCAGTTTTGTAAATGCCAGTTTTGTAAATCTCAGTTTTATAAATCTCAGTTTTGTAAATCTCAGTTTTGAAAATCTCAGTTTTGTAAATGTCAGTTTTGTAAATCTCAGTTTTGTAAATCTCAGTTTTGAAAATCTCAGTTTTGTAAATGTCAGTTTTGTAAATCTCAGTTTTGTAAATGTCAGTTTTGTAAATCTCAGTTTTGTAAATCTCAGTTTTGTAAATGTCAGTTTTGTAAATCTCAGTTTTGAAAATCTCAGTTTTGTAAATCTCAGTTTTGAAAATCTCAGTTTTGTAATTGTCAGTTTTGTAAATCTCAGTTTTGTAAATGTCAGTTTTGTAAATGTCAGTTTTGTAAATCTCAGTTTTGAAAATCTCAGTTTTGTAAATGTCAGTTTTGTAAATCTCAGTTTTGAAAATCTCAGTTTTGTAAATCTCAGTTTTGAAAATCTCAGTTTTGTAAATGTCAGTTTTGTAAATCTCAGTTTTGTAAATCTTAGTTTTGAAAATCTCAGTTTTGAAAATCCCAGTTTTGTAAATGTCAGTTTTGTAAATCTCAGTTTTGTAATTGTCAGTTTTGTAAATCTCAGTTTTGAAAATCTCATTTTTGAAAATCTCAGTTTCGTAAATGTCAGTTTTGTAAATCTCAGTTTTGAAAATCTCAGTTTTGAAAATCTCAGTTTTGTAAATCTCAGTTTTGAAAATCTCAGTTTTGTAAATGTCAGTTTTGTAAATCTCAGTTTTGAAAATCTCAGTTTTGAAAATCTCAGTTTTGTAAATGTCAGTTTTGTAAATCTCAGTTTTGTAAATGTCAGTTTTGTAAATCTCAGTTTTGTAAATCTCAGTTTTGAAAATCTCAGTTTTGTAAATGTCAATTTTGTAAATCTCAGTTTTGTAAATGTCAGTTTTGAAAATCTCAGTTTTGTAAATCTTAGTTTTGAAAATCTCAGTTTTGAAAATCTCAGTTTCGTAAATGTCAGTTTTGTAAATCTCAGTTTTGAAAATCTCAGTTTTGAAAATCTCAGTTTTGTAAATCTCAGTTTTGTAAATGTCAGTTTTGTAAATGTCAGTTTTGTAAATCTCAGTTTTGTAAATGTCAGTTTTGTAAATCTCAGTTTTGAAAATCTCAGTTTTGTAAATGTCAGTTTTGTAAATCTCAGTTTTGTAAATGTCAGTTTTGTAAATCTCAGTTTTGTAAATGTCAGTTTTGTAAATCTCAGTTTTGAAAATCTCAGTTTTGTAAATGTCAGTTTTGAAAATCTCAGTTTTGAAAATCTCAGTTTTGTAAATGTCAGTTTTGTAAATCTCAGTTTTGTAAATGACAGTTTTGTAAATCTCAGTTTTGAAAATCTCAGTTTTGAAAATCTCAGTTTCGTAAATGTCAGTTTTGTAAATCTCAGTTTTGAAAATCTCAGTTTTGAAAATCTCAGTTTTGTAAATCTCAGTTTTGAAAATCTCAGTTTTGTAAATCTCAGTTTTGTAAATCTCAGTTTTGAAAATCTCAGTTTTGAAAATCTCAGTTTTGTAAATGTCAGTTTTGTAAATCTCAGTTTTGTAAATGTCAGTTTTGTAAATCTCAGTTTTGTAAATCTCAGTTTTGAAAATCTCAGTTTTGTAAATGTCAATTTTGTAAATCTCAGTTTTGTAAATGTCAGTTTTGAAAATCTCAGTTTTGTAAATCTTAGTTTTGAAAATCTCAGTTTTGAAAATCTCGGTTTCGTAAATGTCAGTTTTGTAAATCTCAGTTTTGAAAATCTCAGTTTTGAAAATCTCAGTTTTGAAAATCTCAGTTTTGTAAATCTCAGTTTTGTAAATGTCAGTTTTGTAAATCTCAGTTTTGTAAATGTCAGTTTTGTAAATCTCAGTTTTGAAAATCTCAGTTTTGTAAATGTCAGTTTTGTAAATGTCAGTTTTGTAAATCTCAGTTTTGTAAATGTCAGTTTTGTAAATCTCAGTTTTGAAAATCTCAGTTTTGTAAATGTCAGTTTTGAAAATCTCAGTTTTGTAAATCTCAGTTTTGAAAATCTCAGTTTTGTAAATGTCAGTTTTGTAAATCTCAGTTTTGAAAATCTCAGTTTTGTAAATGTCAGTTTTGTAAATCTCAGTTTTGAAAATCTCAGTTTTGAAAATCTCAGTTTTGTAAATGTCAGTTTTGTAAATCTCAGTTTTGTAAATGTCAGTTTTGAAAATCTCAGTTTTGTAAATCTTAGTTTTGAAAATCTCAGTTTTGTAAATCTCAGTTTTGTCAATGTCAGTTTTGAAAATCTCAGTTTTGAAAATCTCAGTTTTGTAAATCTCAGTTTTGTAAATGTCAGTTTTGTAAATCTCAGTTTTGAAAATCTCAGTTTTGTAAATGTCAGTTTTGTAAATCTCAGTTTTGTAAATCTCAGTTTTGAAAATCTCGGTTTTGAAAATCTCAGTTTTGTAAATGTCAGTTTTGTAAATCTCAGTTTTGTAAATCTCAGTTTTGAAAATCTCAGTTTTGTAAATGTCAGTTTTGTAAATCTCAGTTTTGTAAATCTTAGTTTTGAAAATCTCAGTTTTGTAAATGTCAGTTTTGTAAATCTCAGTTTTGTAAATGTCAGTTTTGTAAATCTCAGTTTTGTAAATCTCAGTTTTGTAAATCTCAGTTTTGTAAATCTCAGTTTTGAAAATCTCAGTTTTGTAATTGTCAGTTTTGTAAATCTCAGTTTTGTAAATGTCAGTTTTGTAAATCTCAGTTTTGTAAATCTCAGTTTTGTAAATCTCAGTTTTGTAAATCTCAGTTTTGAAAATCTCAGTTTTGTAATTGTCAGTTTTGTAAATCTCAGTTTTGTAAATGTCAGTTTTGTAAATCTCAGTTTTGAAAATCTCAGTTTTGTAAATGTCAGTTTTGTAAATCTCAGTTTTGAAAATCTCAGTTTTGTAAATCTCAGTTTTGAAATTCTCATTTTGTAATTGTCAGTTTTGTAAATCTCAGTTTTGTAAATGTCAGTTTTGTAAATCTCAGTTTTGAAAATCTCAGTTTTGTAAATGTCAGTTTTGTAAATCTCAGTTTTGAAAATCTCAGTTTTGTATATCTCAGTTTTGAAAATCTCAGTTTTGTAAATGTCAGTTTTGTAAATCTCAGTTTTGTAAATGTCAGTTTTGTAAATCTCAGTTTTGAAAATCTCAGTTATGAAAATCTCAGTTTTGTAAATGTCAGTTTTGTAAATCTCAGTTTTGTAAATGTCAGTTTTGTAAATGTCAGTTTTGTAAATCTCAGTTTTGAAAATCTCAGTTTTGTAAATGTCAGTTTTGAAAATCTCAGTTTTGTAAATGTCAGTTTTGTAAATCTCAGTTTTGTAAATGTCAGTTTTGTAAATCTCAGTCTTGTAAATCTCAGTTTTGAAAATCTCAGTTTTGTAAATGTCAGTTTTGAAAATCTCAGTTTTGAAAATCTCAGTTTTGTAAATGTCAGTTTTGAAAATCTCAGTTTTGAAAATCTCAGTTTTGTAAATGTCAGTTTTGTAAATCTCAGTTTTGTAAATGTCAGTTTTGTAAATCTCAGTTTTGAAAATCTCAGTTTTGAAAATCTCAGTTTTGTAAATATCAGTTTTGTAAATCTCAGTTTTGTAAATTTCAGTTTTGTAAATCTCAGTTTTGTAAATCTCAGTTTTGTAAATCTCAGTTTTGAAAATCTCAGTTTTGTAAATGTCAGTTTTGTAAATCTCAGTTTTGTAAATGTCAGTTTTGTAAATCTCAGTTTTGTAAATCTCAGTTTTGAAAATCTCAGTTTTGTAATTGTCAGTTTTGTAAATCTCAGTTTTGTAAATGTCAGTTTTGTAAATCTCAGTTTTGAAAATCTCAGTTTTGTAAATGTCAGTTTTGTAAATCTCAGTTTTGAAAATCTCAGTTTTGTAAATCTCAGTTTTGAAAATCTCATTTTGTAATTGTCAGTTTTGTAAATCTCAGTTTTGTAAATGTCAGTTTTGTAAATCTCAGTTTTGAAAATCTCAGTTTTGTAAATGTCAGTTTTGTAAATCTCAGTTTTGAAAATCTCAGTTTTGTATATCTCAGTTTTGAAAATCTCAGTTTTGTAAATGTCAGTTTTGTAAATCTCAGTTTTGTAAATGTCAGTTTTGTAAATCTCAGTTTTGAAAATCTCAGTTATGAAAATCTCAGTTTTGTAAATGTCAGTTTTGTAAATCTCAGTTTTGTAAATGTCAGTTTTGTAAATCTCAGTTTTGTAAATCTCAGTTTTGAAAATCTCAGTTTTGTAAATGTCAGTTTTGAAAATCTCAGTTTTGTAAATGTCAGTTTTGTAAATCTCAGTTTTGTAAATGTCAGTTTTGTAAATCTCAGTCTTGTAAATCTCAGTTTTGAAAATCTCAGTTTTGTAAATGTCAGTTTTGAAAATCTCAGTTTTGAAAATCTCAGTTTTGTAAATGTCAGTTTTGAAAATCTCAGTTTTGAAAATCTCAGTTTTGTAAATGTCAGTTTTGTAAATCTCAGTTTTGTAAATGTCAGTTTTGAAAATCTCAGTTTTGAAAATCTCAGTTTTGTAAATGTCAGTTTTGTAAATCTCAGTTTTGTAAATTTCAGTTTTGTAAATCTCAGTTTTGTAAATCTCAGTTTTGTAAATCTCAGTTTTGAAAATCTCAGTTTTGTAAATGTCAGTTTTGTAAATCTCAGTTTTGTAAGTGTCAGTTTTGTAAATCTCAGTTTTGAAAATTTCAGTTTTGAAAATCTCAGTTTTGTAAATCTCAGTTTTGTAAATGTCAGTTTTGTAAATCTCAGTTTTGAAAATCTCAGTTTTGTAAATCTCATTATTGAAATTCTCATTTTGTAATTGTCAGTTTTGTAAATCTCAGTTTTGTAAATGTCAGTTTTGTAAATCTCAGTTTTGAAAATCTCAGTTTTGTAAATGTCAGTTTTGTAAATCTCAGTTTTGAAAATCTCAGTTTTGTATATCTCAGTTTTGAAAATCTCAGTTTTGTAAATGTCAGTTTTGTAAATCTCAGTTTTGTAAATGTCAGTTTTGTAAATCTCAGTTTTGAAAATCTCAGTTATGAAAATCTCAGTTTTGTAAATCTCAGTTTTGTAAATGTCAGTTTTGTAAATCTCAGTTTTGAAAATCTGTTTCGTAAATGTCAGTTTTGTAAATTTTAGTTTTGAAAATCTCAGTTTTGAAAATCTCAGTTTTGTAAATCTCAGTTTTGAAAATCTCAGTTTTGTAAATGTCAGTTTTGTAAATCTCAGTTTTGTAAATGTCAGTTTTGTAAATCTCAGTTTTGTAAGTGTCAGTTTTGTAAATCTCAGTTTTGAAAATCTCAGTTTTGAAAATCTCAGTTTTGTAAATCTGTTTTGTAAATGTCAGTTTTGAAAATATCAGTTTTTTAAATCTTAGTTTTATAAATCTCAGTTTTGTAAATGTCAGTTTTGTATATGTCAGTTTTGTAAATCTCAGTTTTGAAAATCTCAGTTTCGTAAATGTCAGTTTTGTAAATTTTAGTTTTGAAAATCTCAGTTTTGAAAATCTCAGTTTTGTAAATCTCAGTTTTGAAAATCTCAGTTTTGTAAATGTCAGTTTTGTAAATCTCAGTTTTGTAAATGTCAGTTTTGTAAATCTCAGTTTTGAAAATCTCAGTTTTGTAAATGTCAGTTTTGTAAATCTCAGTTTTGTAAATGTCAGTTTTGTAAATCTCAGTTTTGTAAATGTCAGTTTTGTAAATGTCAGTTTTGTAAATCTCAGTTTTGAAAATCTCAGTTTTGTAAATGTCAGTTTTGTAAATCTCAGTTTTGAAAATCTCAGTTTTGTAAATCTCAGTTTTGAAAATCTCAGTTTTGTAAATCTCAGTTTTGAAAATCTCAGTTTTGTAAATGTCAGTTTTGTAAATCTCAGTTTTGAAAATCGCAGTTTTGTAAATCTCAGTTTTGAAAATCTCAGTTTTGTAAATGTCAGTTTTGTAAATCTCAGTTTTGAAAATCTCAGTTTTGTAAATGTCAGTTTTGTAAATCTCAGTTTTGTAAATGTCAGTTTTGTAAATCTCAGTTTTGTAAATGTCAGTTTTGTAAATGTCAGTTTTGTAAATCTCAGTTTTGAAAATCTCAGTTTTGTAAATGTCAGTTTTGTAAATCTCAGTTTTGAAAATCTCAGTTTTGTAAATCTCAGTTTTGAAAATCTCAGTTTTGTAAATCTCAGTTTTGAAAATCTCAGTTTTGTAAATGTCAGTTTTGTAAATCTCAGTTTTGTAAATCTCAGTTTTGAAAATCTCAGTTTTGTAAATGTCAGTTTTGTAAATCTCAGTTTTGAAAATCTCAGTTTTGTAAATGTCAGTTTTGTAAATCTCAGTTATGTAAATGTCAGTTTTGAAAATCTCAGTTTTGTAAATCTCAGTTTTGTAAATGTCAGTTTTGTAAATCTCAGTTTTGTAAATCTCAGTTTTGAAAATCTCAGTTTTGTAATTGTCAGTTTTGTAAATCTCAGTTTTGTAAATGTCAGTTTTGTAAATCTCAGTTTTGAAAATTTCAGTTTTGTAAATGTCAGTTTTGTAAATCTCAGTTTTGAAAATCTCAGTTTCGTAAATCTCAGTTTTGAAAATCTCAGTTTTGTAAATCTCAGTTTTGAAAATCTCAGTTTTGTAAATGTCAGTTTTGTAAATCTCAGTTTTGTAAATGTCAGTTTTGTAAATCTCAGTTTTGAAAATCTCAGTTTTGAAAATCTTAGTTTTGTAAATGTCAGTTTTGTAAATCTCAGTTTTGAAAATCTCAGTTTTGTAAATCTCAGTTTTGTAAATCTCAGTTTTTGTAAATCTCAGTTTTGAAAATCTCAGTTTTGTAAATGTCAGTTTTGTAATTGTCAGTTTTGTAAATCTCAGTTTTGTAAATCTCAGTTTTGAAAATCTCAGTTTTGTAAATGTCAGTTTTGTAAATCTCAGTTTTGTAAATGTCAGTGTTGAAAATCTCAGTCTTGTAAATCTCAGTTTTGAAAATCTCAGTTTTGTAAATGTCAGTTTTGAAAATCTCAGTTTTGAAAATCTCAGTTTTGTAAATGTCAGTTTTGTAAATCTCAGTTTTGTAAATGTCAGTTTTGTAAATCTCAGTTTTGAAAATCTCAGTTTTGAAAATCTCAGTTTCGTAAATGTCAGTTTTGTAAATTTTAGTTTTGAAAATCTCAGTTTTGAAAATCTCAGTTTTGTAATTGTCAGTTTTGTAAATCTCAGTTTTGTAAATGTCAGTTTTGTAAATCTCAGTTTTGAAAATCTCAGTTTTGTAAATGTCAGTTTTGTAAATCTCAGTTTTGAAAATCTCAGTTTTGTAAATCTCAGTTTTGAAAATCTCATTTTGTAATTGTCAGTTTTGTAAATCTCAGTTTTGTAAATGTCAGTTTTGTAAATCTCAGTTTTGAAAATCTCAGTTTTGTAAATGTCAGTTTTGTAAATCTCAGTTTTGAAAATCTCAGTTTTGTATATCTCAGTTTTGAAAATCTCAGTTTTGTAAATGTCAGTTTTGTAAATCTCAGTTTTGTAAATGTCAGTTTTGTAAATCTCAGTTTTGAAAATCTCAGTTATGAAAATCTCAGTTTTGTAAATGTCAGTTTTGTAAATCTCAGTTTTGTAAATGTCAGTTTTGTAAATCTCAGTTTTGTAAATCTCAGTTTTGAAAATCTCAGTTTTGTAAATGTCAGTTTTGAAAATCTCAGTTTTGTAAATGTCAGTTTTGTAAATCTCAGTTTTGTAAATGTCAGTTTTGTAAATCTCAGTTTTGTAAATCTCAGTTTTGAAAATCTCAGTTTTGTAAATGTCAGTTTTGAAAATCTCAGTTTTGAAAATCTCAGTTTTGTAAATGTCAGTTTTGAAAATCTCAGTTTTGAAAATCTCAGTTTTGTAAATGTCAGTTTTGTAAATCTCAGTTTTGTAAATGTCAGTTTTGAAAATCTCAGTTTTGAAAATCTCAGTTTTGTAAATGTCAGTTTTGTAAATCTCAGTTTTGTAAATCTCAGTTTTGTAAATCTCAGTTTTGTAAATCTCAGTTTTGTAAATCTCAGTTTTGAAAATCTCAGTTTTGTAAATGTCAGTTTTGTAAATCTCAGTTTTGTAAGTGTCAGTTTTGTAAATCTCAGTTTTGAAAATCTCAGTTTTGAAAATCTCAGTTTTGTAAATCTCAGTTTTGTAAATGTCAGTTTTGTAAATCTCAGTTTTGAAAATCTCAGTTTTGTAAATCTCATTATTGAAATTCTCATTTTGTAATTGTCAGTTTTGTAAATCTCAGTTTTGTAAATGTCAGTTTTGTAAATCTCAGTTTTGAAAATCTCAGTTTTGTAAATGTCAGTTTTGTAAATCTCAGTTTTGAAAATCTCAGTTTTGTAAATCTCAGTTTTGAAAATCTCAGTTTTGTAAATGTCAGTTTTGTAAATCTCAGTTTTGTAAATGTCAGTTTTGTAAATCTCAGTTTTGTAAATCTCAGTTTTGAAAATCTCAGTTTTGTAAATGTCAGTTTTGTAAATGTCAGTTTTGTAAATCTCAGTTTTGAAAATCTGTTTCGTAAATGTCAGTTTTGTAAATTTTAGTTTTGAAAATCTCAGTTTTGAAAATCTCAGTTTTGTAAATCTCAGTTTTGAAAATCTCAGTTTTGTAAATGTCAGTTTTGTAAATCTCAGTTTTGTAAATGTCAGTTTTGTAAATCTCAGTTTTGTAAGTGTCAGTTTTGTAAATCTCAGTTTTGAAAATCTCAGTTTTGAAAATCTCAGTTTTGTAAATCTGTTTTGTAAATGTCAGTTTTGAAAATATCAGTTTTTTAAATCTTAGTTTTATAAATCTCAGTTTTGTAAATGTCAGTTTTGTATATGTCAGTTTTGTAAATCTCAGTTTTGAAAATCTCAGTTTCGTAAATGTCAGTTTTGTAAATTTTAGTTTTGAAAATCTCAGTTTTGAAAATCTCAGTTTTGTAAATCTCAGTTTTGAAAATCTCAGTTTTGTAAATGTCAGTTTTGTAAATCTCAGTTTTGTAAATGTCAGTTTTGTAAATCTCAGTTTTGAAAATCTTAGTTTTGTAAATGTCAGTTTTGTAAATCTCAGTTTTGTAAATGTCAGTTTTGTAAATCTCAGTTTTGTAAATGTCAGTTTTGTAAATGTCAGTTTTGTAAATCTCAGTTTTGAAAATCTCAGTTTTGTAAATGTCAGTTTTGTAAATCTCAGTTTTGAAAATCTCAGTTTTGTAAATCTCAGTTTTGAAAATCTCAGTTTTGTAAATCTCAGTTTTGAAAATCTCAGTTTTGTAAATGTCAGTTTTGTAAATCTCAGTTTTGAAAATCGCAGTTTTGTAAATCTCAGTTTTGAAAATCTCAGTTTTGTAAATGTCAGTTTTGTAAATCTCAGTTTTGAAAATCTCAGTTTTGTAAATCTCAGTTTTGTAAATCTCAGTTTTGTAAATGTCAGTTTTGTAAATCTCAGTTTTGTAAATGTCAGTTTTGTAAATGTCAGTTTTGTAAATCTCAGTTTTGAAAATCTCAGTTTTGTAAATGTCAGTTTTGTAAATCTCAGTTTTGAAAATCTCAGTTTTGTAAATCTCAGTTTTGAAAATCTCAGTTTTGTAAATCTCAGTTTTGAAAATCTCAGTTTTGTAAATGTCAGTTTTGTAAATCTCAGTTTTGTAAATCTCAGTTTTGAAAATCTCAGTTTTGTAAATGTCAGTTTTGTAAATCTCAGTTTTGAAAATCTCAGTTTTGTAAATGTCAGTTTTGTAAATCTCAGTTATGTAAATGTCAGTTTTGAAAATCTCAGTTTTGTAAATCTCAGTTTTGTAAATGTCAGTTTTGTAAATCTCAGTTTTGAAAATCTCAGTTTTGAAAATTTCAGTTTTGTAAATGTCAGTTTTGTAAATCTCAGTTTTGAAAATCTCAGTTTCGTAAATCTCAGTTTTGAAAATCTCAGTTTTGTAAATCTCAGTTTTGAAAATCTCAGTTTTGTAAATGTCAGTTTTGTAAATCTCAGTTTTGTAAATGTCAGTTTTGTAAATCTCAGTTTTGAAAATCTCAGTTTTGAAAATCTTAGTTTTGTAAATGTCAGTTTTGTAAATCTCAGTTTTGAAAATCTCAGTTTTGTAAATCTCAGTTTTGTAAATCTCAGTTTTTGTAAATCTCAGTTTTGAAAATCTCAGTTTTGTAAATGTCAGTTTTGTAATTGTCAGTTTTGTAAATCTCAGTTTTGTAAATCTCAGTTTTGAAAATCTCAGTTTTGTAAATGTCAGTTTTGTAAATCTCAGTTTTGTAAATGTCAGTGTTGAAAATCTCAGTCTTGTAAATCTCAGTTTTGAAAATCTCAGTTTTGTAAATGTCAGTTTTGAAAATCTCAGTTTTGAAAATCTCAGTTTTGTAAATGTCAGTTTTGTAAATCTCAGTTTTGTAAATGTCAGTTTTGTAAATCTCAGTTTTGAAAATCTCAGTTTTGAAAATCTCAGTTTCGTAAATGTCAGTTTTGTAAATTTTAGTTTTGAAAATCTCAGTTTTGAAAATCTCAGTTTTGTAAATCTCAGTTTTGAAAATCTCAGTTTTGTAAATGTCAGTTTTGTAAATCTCAGTTTTGTAAATGTCAGTTTTGTAAATCTCAGTTTTGAAAATCTCAGTTTTGTAAATCTCAGTTTTGTAAATGTCAGTTTTGTAAATCTCAGTTTTGTAAATGTCTGTTTTGTAAATCTCAGTTTTGATAATCTCAGTTTTGTAAATGTCAGTTTTGAAAATCTCAGTTTTGTAAATCTCAGTTTTGAAAATCTCAGTTTTGTAAATGTCAGTTTTGTAAATCTCTGTTTTGAAAATCTCAGTTTTGTAAATGTCAGTTTTGTAAATCTCAGTTTTGTAAATCTCAGTTTTGAAAATCTCAGTTTTGAAAATCTCAGTTTTGTAAATGTCAGTTTTGTAAATGTCAGTTTTGTAAATCTCAGTTTTGTAAATCTCAGTTTTGTAAATGTCAGTTTGGAAAATCTCAGTTTTGAAAATCTCAGTTTTGTAAATGTCAGTGTTGTAAATCTCAGTTTTGAAAATCTCAGTTTTGTAAATGTCAGTTTTGTAAATCTCAGTTTTGTAAATGTCAGTTTTGTAAATCTCAGTTTTGTAAATGTCAGTTTTGTAAATCTCAGTTTTGTAAATGTCAGTTTTGTAAATCTCAGTTTTGAAAATCTCAGTTTTGTAAATGTCAGTTTTGTAAATCTCAGTTTTGAAAATCTCAGTTTTGTAAATCTCAGTTTTGTAAATCTCAGTTTTGTAAATCTCAGGTTTGAAAATCTCAGTTTTGTAAATGTCAGTTTCGTAAATCTCAGTTTTGAAAATCTCAGTTTTGTAAATGTCAGTTTTGAAAATCTCAGTTTTGAAAATCTCAGTTTTGTAAATGTAAGTTTTGTAAATCTCAGTTTTGAAAATCTCAGTTTTGTAAATGTCAGTTTTGTAAATCTCAGTTTTGTAAATGTCAGTTTTGTAAATCTCAGTTTTGTAAATGTCAGTTTTTTAAATGTCAGTTTTGTAAATCTCAGTTTTGTAAATCTCAGTTTTGTAAATCTCAGGTTTGAAAATCTCAGTTTTGTAAATGTCAGTTTTGTAAATCTCAGTTTTGAAAATCTCAGTTTTGTAAATGTCAGTTTTGAAAATCTCAGTTTTGAAAATCTCAGTTTTGTAAATGTCAGTTTTGTAAATCTCAGTTTTGAAAATCTCAGTTTTGTAAATCTCAGTTTTGAAAATCTCAGTTTTGTAAATCTCAGTTTTGTAAATCTCAGTTTTGTAAATGTCAGTTTTGTAAATCTCAGTTTTGTAAATCTCAGTTTTGAAAATCTCAGTTTTGTAAATGTCAGTTTTGAAAATCTCAGTTTTGTAAATCTCAGTTTTGAAAATCTCAGTTTTGTAAATGTCAGTTTTGTAAATCTCAGTTTTGAAAATTTCAGTTTTGTAAATCTCAGTTTTGAAAATCTCAGTTTTGTAAATCTCAGTTTTGAAAATCTCAGTTTTGAAAATCTCAGTTTTGTAAATGTCAGTTTTGTAAATCTCAGTTTTGTAAATTTCAGTTTTGAAAATCTCAGTTTTGAAAATCTCAGTTTTGTAAATGTCAGTTTTGTAAATGTCAGTTTTGTAAATCTCAGTTTTGAAAATCTCAGTTTTGTAAATGTCAGTTTTGAAAATCTCAGTTTTGTAAATGTCAGTTTTGTAAATCTCAGTTATGTAAATGTCAGTTTTGAAAATCTCAGTTTTGTAAATCTCAGTTTTGTAAATCTCAGTTTTGAAAATCTCAGTTTTGTAATTGTCACTTTTGTAAATCTCAGTTTTGTAAATGTCAGTTTTGTAAATCTCAGTTTTGTAAATGTCAGTTTTGTAAATCTCAGTTTTGAAAATCTCAGTTTTGAAAATCTCAGTTTCGTAAATGTCAGTTTTGTAAATTTTAGTTTTGAAAATCTCAGTTTTGAAAATCTCAGTTTTGTAAATCTCAGTTTTGAAAATCTCAGTTTTGTAAATGTCAGTTTTGTAAATCTCAGTTTTGTAAATGTCAGTTTTGTAAATCTCAGTTTTGAAAATCTCAGTTTTGTAAATCTCAGTTTTGTAAATGTCAGTTTTGTAAATCTCAGTTTTGTAAATGTCTGTTTTGTAAATCTCAGTTTTGATAATCTCAGTTTTGTAAATGTCAGTTTTGAAAATCTCAGTTTTGTAAATCTCAGTTTTGAAAATCTCAGTTTTGTAAATGTCAGTTTTGTAAATCTCTGTTTTGAAAATCTCAGTTTTGTAAATGTCAGTTTTGTAAATGTCAGTTTTGTAAATCTCAGTTTTGTAAATCTCAGTTTTGAAAATCTCAGTTTTGTAAATCTCAGTTTTGTAAATGTCAGTTTTGTAAATCTCAGTTTTGAAAATCTCAGTTTTGTAAATGTCAGTTTGGAAAATCTCAGTTTTGAAAATCTCAGTTTTGTAAATGTCAGTGTTGTAAATCTCAGTTTTGAAAATCTCAGTTTTGTAAATGTCAGTTTTGTAAATCTCAGTTTTGCAAATGTCAGTTTTGTAAATCTCAGTTTTGTAAATGTCAGTTTTGTAAATCTCAGTTTTGTAAATGTCAGTTTTGTAAATCTCAGTTTTGAAAATCTCAGTTTTGTAAATGTCAGTTTTGTAAATGTCAGTTTTGTAAATCTCAGTTTTGTAAATCTCAGTTTTGAAAATCTCAGTTTTGTAAATCTCAGTTTTGAAAATCTCAGTTTTGTAAATGTCAGTTTCGTAAATCTCAGTTTTGAAAATCTCAGTTTTGTAAATGTCAGTTTTGAAAATCTCAGTTTTGAAAATCTCAGTTTTGTAAATGTCAGTTTGGAAAATCTCAGTTTTGAAAATCTCAGTTTTGTAAATGTCAGTGTTGTAAATCTCAGTTTTGAAAATCTCAGTTTTGTAAATGTCAGTTTTGTAAATCTCAGTTTTGTAAATGTCAGTTTTGTAAATCTCAGTTTTGTAAATGTCAGTTTTGTAAATGTCAGTTTTGTAAATGTCAGTTTTGTAAATCTCAGTTTTGTAAATCTCAGTTTTGTAAATGTCAGTTTTGTAAATCTCAGTTTTGAAAATCTCAGTTTTGTAAATGTCAGTTTGGAAAATCTCAGTTTTGAAAATCTCAGTTTTGTAAATGTCAGTGTTGTAAATCTCAGTTTTGAAAATCTCAGTTTTGTAAATGTCAGTTTTGTAAATCTCAGTTTTGTAAATCTCAGTTTTGTAAATCTCAGTTTTGTAAATCTCAGTTTTGTAAATCTCAGTTTTGTAAATGTCAGTTTTGTAAATCTCAGTTTTGTAAATCTCAGTTTTGTAAATGTCAGTTTTGTAAATCTCAGTTTTGAAAATCTCAGTTTTGTAAATCTCAGTTTTGAAAATCTCAGTTTTGTAAATCTCAGGTTTGAAAATCTCAGTTTTGTAAATGTCAGTTTCGTAAATCTCAGTTTTGAAAATCTCAGTTTTGTAAATGTCAGTTTTGAAAATCTCAGTTTTGAAAATCTCAGTTTTGTAAATGTAAGTTTTGTAAATCTCAGTTTTGAAAATCTCAGTTTTGTAAATGTCAGTTTTGTAAATCTCAGTTTTGTAAATGTCAGTTTTGTAAATCTCAGTTTTGTAAATGTCAGTTTTTTAAATGTCAGTTTTGTAAATCTCAGTTTTGAAAATCTCAGTTTTGTAAATCTCAGGTTTGAAAATCTCAGTTTTGTAAATGTCAGTTTTGTAAATCTCAGTTTTGAAAATCTCAGTTTTGTAAATGTCAGTTTTGAAAATCTCAGTTTTGAAAATCTCAGTTTTGTAAATGTCAGTTTTGTAAATCTCAGTTTTGAAAATCTCAGTTTTGTAAATCTCAGTTTTGAAAATCTCAGTTTTGTAAATCTCAGTTTTGTAAATCTCAGTTTTGTAAATGTCAGTTTTGTAAATCTCAGTTTTGTAAATCTCAGTTTTGAAAATCTCAGTTTTGTAAATGTCAGTTTTGAAAATCTCAGTTTTGTAAATCTCAGTTTTGAAAATCTCAGTTTTGTAAATGTCAGTTTTGTAAATCTCAGTTTTGAAAATTTCAGTTTTGTAAATCTCAGTTTTGAAAATCTCAGTTTTGTAAATCTCAGTTTTGAAAATCTCAGTTTTGAAAATCTCAGTTTTGTAAATGTCAGTTTTGTAAATCTCAGTTTTGTAAATTTCAGTTTTGAAAATCTCAGTTTTGAAAATCTCAGTTTTGTAAATGTCAGTTTTGTAAATGTCAGTTTTGTAAATCTCAGTTTTGAAAATCTCAGTTTTGTAAATGTCAGTTTTGAAAATCTCAGTTTTGTAAATGTCAGTTTTGTAAATCTCAGTTATGTAAATGTCAGTTTTGAAAATCTCAGTTTTGTAAATCTCAGTTTTGTAAATCTCAGTTTTGAAAATCTCAGTTTTGTAATTGTCACTTTTGTAAATATCAGTTTTGTAAATGTCAGTTTTGTAAATCTCAGTTTTGTAAATGTCAGTTTTGTAAATCTCAGTTTTGAAAATCTCAGTTTTGAAAATCTCAGTTTCGTAAATGTCAGTTTTGTAAATTTTAGTTTTGAAAATCTCAGTTTTGAAAATCTCAGTTTTGTAAATCTCAGTTTTGAAAATCTCAGTTTTGTAAATGTCAGTTTTGTAAATCTCAGTTTTGTAAATGTCAGTTTTGTAAATCTCAGTTTTGTAAATCTCAGTTTTGTAAATCTCAGTTTTGTAAATGTCAGTTTTGTAAATCTCAGTTTTGTAAATGTCTGTTTTGTAAATCTCAGTTTTGATAATCTCAGTTTTGTAAATGTCAGTTTTGTAAATCTCAGTTTTGTAAATCTCAGTTTTGAAAATCTCAGTTTTGTAAATGTCAGTTTTGTAAATCTCTGTTTTGAAAATCTCAGTTTTGTAAATGTCAGTTTTGTAAATGTCAGTTTTGTAAATCTCAGTTTTGTAAATCTCAGTTTTGAAAATCTCAGTTTTGAAAATCTCAGTTTTGTAAATGTCAGTTTTGTAAATCTCAGTTTTGAAAATCTCAGTTTTGTAAATGTCAGTTTGGAAAATCTCAGTTTTGAAAATCTCAGTTTTGTAAATGTCAGTGTTGTAAATCTCAGTTTTGAAAATCTCAGTTTTGTAAATGTCAGTTTTGTAAATCTCAGTTTTGCAAATGTCAGTTTTGTAAATCTCAGTTTTGTAAATGTCAGTTTTGTAAATCTCAGTTTTGTAAATGTCAGTTTTGTAAATCTCAGTTTTGAAAATCTCAGTTTTGTAAATGTCAGTTTTGTAAATCTCAGTTTTGAAAATCTCAGTTTTGTAAATCTCAGTTTTGAAAATCTCAGTTTTGTAAATCTCAGGTTTGAAAATCTCAGTTTTGTAAATGTCAGTTTCGTAAATCTCAGTTTTGAAAATCTCAGTTTTGTAAATGTCAGTTTTGAAAATCTCAGTTTTGAAAATCTCAGTTTTGTAAATGTCAGTTTTGTAAATCTCAGTTTTGAAAATCTCAGTTTAGTAAATGTCAGTTTTGTAAATCTCAGTTTTGTAAATGTCAGTTTTGTAAATCTCAGTTTTGTAAATGTCAGTTTTTTAAATGTCAGTTTTGTAAATCTCAGTTTTGAAAATCTCAGTTTTGTAAATCTCAGTTTTGAAAATCTCAGTTTTGTAAATGTCAGTTTTGTAAATCTCAGTTTTGAAAATCTCAGTTTTGTAAATGTCAGTTTTGAAAATCTCAGTTTTGAAAATCTCAGTTTTGTAAATGTCAGTTTTGTAAATCTCAGTTTTGAAAATCTCAGTTTTGTAAATCTCAGTTTTGAAAATCTCAGTTTTGTAAATCTCAGTTTTGTAAATCTCAGTTTTGTAAATGTCAGTTTTGTAAATCTCAGTTTTGTAAATCTCAGTTTTGAAAATCTCAGTTTTGTAAATGTCAGTTTTGAAAATCTCAGTTTTGTAAATCTCAGTTTTGAAAATCTCAGTTTTGTAAATGTCAGTTTTGTAAATCTCAGTTTTGAAAATTTCAGTTTTGTAAATCTCAGTTTTGAAAATCTCAGTTTTGTAAATCTCAGTTTTGAAAATCTCAGTTTTGAAAATCTCAGTTTTGTAAATGTCAGTTTTGTAAATCTCAGTTTTGTAAATTTCAGTTTTGAAAATCTCAGTTTTGAAAATCTCAGTTTTGTAAATGTCAGTTTTGTAAATGTCAGTTTTGTAAATCTCAGTTATGTAAATGTCAGTTTTGAAAATCTCAGTTTTGTAAATCTCAGTTTTGTAAATCTCAGTTTTGAAAATCTCAGTTTTGTAATTGTCACTTTTGTAAATCTCAGTTTTGTAAATGTCAGTTTTGTAAATCTCAGTTTTGTAAATGTCAGTTTTGTAAATCTCAGTTTTGTAAATCTCAGTTTTGAAAATCTCAGTTTTGAAAATCTCAGTTTCGTAAATGTCAGTTTTGTAAATTTTAGTTTTGAAAATCTCAGTTTTGAAAATCTCAGTTTTGTAAATCTCAGTTTTGAAAATCTCAGTTTTGTAAATGTCAGTTTTGTAAATCTCAGTTTTGTAAATGTCAGTTTTGTAAATCTCAGTTTTGAAAATCTCAGTTTTGTAAATCTCAGTTTTGTAAATGTCAGTTTTGTAAATCTCAGTTTTGTAAATGTCTGTTTTGTAAATCTCAGTTTTGAAAATCTCAGTTTTGTAAATGTCAGTTTTGAAAATCTCAGTTTTGTAAATCTCAGTTTTGAAAATCTCAGTTTTGTAAATGTCAGTTTTGTAAATCTCAGTTTTGAAAATCTCAGTTTTGTAAATGTCAGTTTTGTAAATCTCAGTTTTGTAAGTCTCAGTTTTGAAAATCTCAGTTTTGAAAATCTCAGTTTTGTAAATGTCAGTTTTGTAAATGTCAGTTTTGTAAATCTCAGTTTTGAAAATCTCAGTTTTGTAAATGTCAGTTTGGAAAATCTCAGTTTTGAAAATCTCAGTTTTGTAAATGTCAGTTTTGTAAATCTCAGTTTTGAAAATCTCAGTTTTGTAAATGTCAGTTTTGTAAATCTCAGTTTTGTAAATGTCAGTTTTGTAAATCTCAGTTTTGTAAATGTCAGTTTTGTAAATCTCAGTTTTGTAAATGTCAGTTTTGTAAATCTCAGTTTTGAAAATCTCAGTTTTGTAAATGTCAGTTTTGTAAATCTCAGTTTTGAAAATCTCAGTTTTGTAAATCTCAGTTTTGAAAATCTCAGTTTTGTAAATCTCAGGTTTAAAAATCTCAGTTTTGTAAATGTCAGTTTTGTAAATCTCAGTTTTGAAAATCTCAGTTTTGTAAATGTCAGTTTTGAAAATCTCAGTTTTGAAAATCTCAGTTTTGTAAATGTCAGTTTTGTAAATCTCAGTTTTGAAAATCTCAGTTTTGTAAATGTCAGTTTTGTAAATCTCAGTTTTGTAAATGTCAGTTTTGTAAATCTCAGTTTTGTAAATGTCAGTTTTGTAAATCTCAGTTTTGAAAATCTCAGTTTTGTAAATCTCAGTTTTGTAAATGTCAGTTTTGTAAATCTCAGTTTTGAAAATCTCAGTTTTGAAAATCTCAGTTTTGTAATTGTCAGTTTTGTAAATCTCAGTTTTGTAAATGTCAGTTTTGCAAATCTCAGTTTTGTAAATGTCAGTTTTGTAAATCTCAGTTTTGAAAATCTCAGTTTTGTAAATGTCAGATTTGTAAATCTCAGTTTTGAAAATCTCAGTTTTGTAAATCTCAGTTTTGAAAATCTCAGTTTTGGAAATCTCAGTTTTATAAATCTCAGTTTTGTAAATGTTAGTTTTGTAAATCTCAGTTTTGTATATGTCAGTTTTGTAAATCTCAGTTTTGTAAATGTCAGTTTTGTAAATCTCAGTTTTGAAAATCTTAGTTTTGTAAATGTCAGTTTTGTAAATCTCAGTTTTGTAAATGTCAGTTTTGTAAATCTCAGTTTTGTAAATGTCAGTTTTGTAAATGTCAGTTTTGTAAATCTCAGTTTTGAAAATCTCAGTTTTGTAAATGTCAGTTTTGTAAATCTCAGTTTTGAAAATCTCAGTTTTGTAAATCTCAGTTTTGAAAATCTCAGTTTTGTAAATCTCAGTTTTGAAAATCTCAGTTTTGTAAATGTCGGTTTTGTAAATCTCAGTTTTGAAAATCGCAGTTTTGTAAATCTCAGTTTTGAAAATCTCAGTTTAGTAAATGTCAGTTTTGTAAATCTCAGTTTTGAAAATCTCAGTTTTGTAAATGTCAGTTTTGTAAATCTCAGTTTTGTAAATGTCAGTTTTGTAAATCTCAGTTTTGTAAATGTCAGTTTTGTAAATGTCAGTTTTGTAAATCTCAGTTTTGAAAATCTCAGTTTTGTAAATGTCAGTTTTGTAAATCTCAGTTTTGAAAATCTCAGTTTTGTAAATCTCAGTTTTGAAAATCTCAGTTTTGTAAATCTCAGTTTTGAAAATCTCAGCTTTGTAAATGTCAGTTTTGTAAATCTCAGTTTTGTAAATCTCAGTTTTGAAAATCTCAGTTTTGTAAATGTCAGTTTTGAAAATCTCAGTTTTGTAAATCTTAGTTTTAAAAATCTCAGTTTTGTAAATCTCAGTTATGTAAATGTCAGTTTTGAAAATCTCAGTTTTGTAAATCTCAGTTTTGTAAATGTCAGTTTTGTAAATCTCAGTTTTGAAAATCTCAGTTTTGAAAATCTCAGTTTTGTAATTGTCAGTTTTGTAAATCTCAGTTTTGTAAATGTCAGTTTTGTAAATCTCAGTTTTGAAAATTTCAGTTTTGTAAATGTCAGTTTTGTAAATCTCAGTTTTGAAAATCTCAGTTTTGTAAATCTCAGTTTTGAAAATCTCAGTTTTGTAAATCTCAGTTTTGAAAATCTCAGTTTTGTAAATGTCAGTTTTGTAAATCTCAGTTTTGAAAATCTCAGTTTTGTAAATGTCAGTTTTGAAAATCTCAGTTTTGAAAATCTTAGTTTTGTAAATGTCAGTTTTGTAAATCTCAGTTTTGAAAATCTCAGTTTTGTAAATCTCAGTTTTGTAAATGTCAGTTTTGTAAATCTCAGTTTTGAAAATCTCAGTTTTGTAATTGTCAGTTTTGTAAATCTCAGTTTTGTAAATGTCAGTTTTGCAAATCTCAGTTTTGTAAATGTCAGTTTTGTAAATCTCAGTTTTGTAAATGTCAGTTTTGTAAATCTCAGTTTTGAAAATCTCAGTTTTGAAAATCTCAGTTTCGTAAATGTCAGTTTTGTAAATCTCAGTTTTGAAAATCTCAGTTTTGAAAATCTCAGTTTTGAAAATCTCAGTTTTGTAAATCTCAGTTTTGTAAATGTCAGTTTTGTAAATCTCAGTTTTGTAAATGTCAGTTTTGTAAATCTCAGTTTTGAAAATCTCAGTTTTGTAAATGTCAGTTTTGTAAATCTCAGTTTTGTAAATGTCAGTTTTGTAAATCTCAGTTTTGTAAATGTCAGTTTTGTAAATCTCAGTTTTGAAAATCTCAGTTTTGTAAATGTCAGTTTTGAAAATCTCAGTTTTGTAAATCTCAGTTTTAAAAATCTCAGTTTTGTAAATGTCAGTTTTGTAAATCTCAGTTTTGAAAATCTCAGTTTTGTAAATGTCAGTTTTGTAAATCTCAGTTTTGAAAATCTCAGTTTTGAAAATCTCAATTTTGTAAATGTCAGTTTTGTAAATCTCAGTTTTGTATATCTCAGTTTTAAAAATCTCAGTTTTGTAAATGTCAGTTTTGTAAATCTCAGTTTTGTAAATGTCAGTTTTGTAAATCTCAGTTTTGAAAATCTCAGTTATGAAAATCTCAGTTTTGTAAATGTCAGTTTTGTAAATCTCAGTTTTGTAAATGTCAGTTTTGTAAATGTCGGTTTTGTAAATCTCAGTTTTGAAAATCTCAGTTTTGTAAATGTCAGTTTTGAAAATCTCAGTTTTGTAAATGTCAGTTTTGTAAATCTCAGTTTTGTAAATGTCAGTTTTGTAAATCTCAGTCTTGTAAATCTCAGTTTTGAAAATCTCAGTTTTGTAAATGTCAGTTTTGAAAATCTCAGTTTTGAAAATCTCAGTTTTGTAAATGTCAGTTTTGAAAATCTCAGTTTTGAAAATCTCAGTTTTGTAAATGTCAGTTTTGTAAATCTCAGTTTTGTAAATGTCAGTTTTGTAAATCTCAGTTTTGAAAATCTCAGTTTTGTAAATGTCAGTTTTGTAAATCTCAGTTTTGTAAATGTCAGTTTTGTAAATCTCAGTTTTGTAAATGTCAGTTTTGTAAATCTCAGTTTTGAAAATCTCAGTTTTGAAAATCTGTTTCGTAAATGTCAGTTTTGTAAATTTTAGTTTTGAAAATCTCAGTTTTGTAAATCTCAGTTTTGAAAATCTCAGTTTTGTAAATGTCAGTTTTGTAAATCTCAGTTTTGTAAGTGTCAGTTTTGTAAATCTCAGTTTTGAAAATCTCAGTTTTGTAAATGTCAGTTTTGTAAATCTTAGTTTTGTAAATGTCAGTTTTGTAAATGTCAGTTTTGAAAATCTCAGTTTTGTAAATGTCAGTTTTGTAAATCTCAGTTTTGTAAATGTCAGTTTTGTAAATCTCAGTCTTGTAAATCTCAGTTTTGAAAATCTCAGTTTTGTAAATGTCAGTTTTGAAAATCTCAGTTTTGAAAATCTCAGTTTTGTAAATGTCAGTTTTGAAAATCTCAGTTTTGAAAATCTCAGTTTTGTAAATGTCAGTTTTGTAAATCTCAGTTTTGTAAATGTCAGTTTTGTAAATCTCAGTTTTGAAAATCTCAGTTTTGTAAATGTCAGTTTTGTAAATCTCAGTTTTGTAAATGTCAGTTTTGTAAATCTCAGTTTTGTAAGTGTCAGTTTTGTAAATCTCAGTTTTGAAAATCTCAGTTTTGTAAATGTCAGTTTTGTAAATCTCAGTTTTGTAAATTTCAGTTTTGTAAATCTCAGTTTTGTAAATCTCAGTTTTTGTAAATCTCAGTTTTGAAAATCTCAGTTTTGTAAATGTCAGTTTTGTAAATCTCAGTTTTGTAAGTGTCAGTTTTGTAAATCTCAGTTTTGAAAATCTCAGTTTTGAAAATCACAGTTTTGTAAATCTCAGTTTTGTAAATGTCAGTTTTGAAAATCTCAGTTTTTTAAATCTTAGTTTTGAAAATCTCAGTTTTGAAAATCTCAGTTTTGTAAATGTCAGTTTTGTAAATCTCAGTTTTGTAAATGTCAGTTTTGTAAATCTCAGTTTTGTAAATGTCAGTTTTGTAAATCTCAGTTTTGAAAATCTCAGTTTTGAAAATCTGTTTCGTAAATGTCAGTTTTGTAAATTTTAGTTTTGAAAATCTCAGTTTTGTAAATCTCAGTTTTGAAAATCTCAGTTTTGTAAATGTCAGTTTTGTAAATCTCAGTTTTGTAAGTGTCAGTTTTGTAAATCTCAGTTTTGAAAATCTCAGTTTTGAAAATCACAGTTTTGTAAATCTCAGTTTTGTAAATGTCAGTTTTGAAAATCTCAGTTTTTTAAATCTTAGTTTTGAAAATCTCAGTTTTGAAAATCTCAGTTTTGTAAATGTCAGTTTTGTAAATCTCAGTTTTGTAAATGTCAGTTTTGTAAATCTCAGTTTTGTAAATGTCTGTTTTGTAAATCTCAGTTTTGATAATCTCAGTTTTGTAAATGTCAGTTTTGAAAATCTCAGTTTTGTAAATCTCAGTTTTGAAAATCTCAGTTTTGTAAATGTCAGTTTCGTAAATCTCAGTTTTGAAAATCTCAGTTTTGTAAATGTCAGTTTTGTAAATCTCAGTTTTGTAAATGTCAGTTTTGTAAATCTCAGTTATGTAAATGTCAGTTTTGAAAATCTCAGGTTTGAAAATCTCAGTTTTGTAAATGTCAGTTTCGTAAATCTCAGTTTTGAAAATCTCAGTTTTGTAAATGTCAGTTTTGAAAATCTCAGTTTTGAAAATCTCAGTTTTGTAAATGTCAGTTTTGTAAATCTCAGTTTTGAAAATCTCAGTTTTGTAAATGTCAGTTTTGTAAATCTCAGTTTTGTAAGTGTCAGTTTTGTAAATCTCAGTTTTGAAAATCTCAGTTTTGAAAATCACAGTTTTGTAAATCTCAGTTTTGTAAATGTCAGTTTTGAAAATCTCAGTTTTTTAAATCTTAGTTTTGAAAATCTCAGTTTTGAAAATCTCAGTTTTGTAAATGTCAGTTTTGTAAATCTCAGTTTTGTAAATGTCAGTTTTGTAAATCTCAGTTTTGTAAATGTCTGTTTTGTAAATCTCAGTTTTGATAATCTCAGTTTTGTAAATGTCAGTTTTGAAAATCTCAGTTTTGTAAATCTCAGTTTTGAAAATCTCAGTTTTGTAAATGTCAGTTTCGTAAATCTCAGTTTTGAAAATCTCAGTTTTGTAAATGTCAGTTTTGTAAATCTCAGTTTTGTAAATGTCAGTTTTGTAAATCTCAGTTTTGTAAATGTCAGTTTTTTAAATGTCAGTTTTGTAAATCTCAGTTTTGAAAATCTCAGTTTTGTAAATCTCAGGTTTGAAAATCTCAGTTTTGTAAATGTCAGTTTTGTAAATCTCAGTTTTGAAAATCTCAGTTTTGTAAATGTCAGTTTTGAAAATCTCAGTTTTGAAAATCTCAGTTTTGTAAATGTCAGTTTTGTAAATCTCAGTTTTGTAAATCTCAGTTTTGAAAATCTCAGTTTTGTAAATCTCAGTTTTGTAAATCTCAGTTTTGTAAATGTCAGTTTTGTAAATCTCAGTTTTGTAAATCTCAGTTTTGAAAATCTCAGTTTTGTAAATGTCAGTTTTGAAAATCTCAGTTTTGTAAATCTCAGTTTTGAAAATCTCAGTTTTGTAAATGTCAGTTTTGTAAATCTCAGTTTTGAAAATTTCAGTTTTGTAAATCTCAGTTTTGAAAATCTCAGTTTTGTAAATCTCAGTTTTGAAAATCTCAGTTTTGAAAATCTCAGTTTTGTAAATGTCAGTTTTGTAAATCTCAGTTTTGTAAATTTCAGTTTTGAAAATCTCAGTTTTGAAAATCTCAGTTTTGTAAATGTCAGTTTTGTAAATGTCAGTTTTGTAAATCTCAGTTTTGAAAATCTCAGTTTTGTAAATGTCAGTTTTGAAAATCTCAGTTTTGTAAATGTCAGTTTTGTAAATCTCAGTTATGTAAATGTCAGTTTTGAAAATCTCAGTTTTGTAAATCTCAGTTTTGTAAATCTCAGTTTTGAAAATCTCAGTTTTGTAATTGTCACTTTTGTAAATCTCAGTTTTGTAAATGTCAGTTTTGTAAATCTCAGTTTTGTAAATGTCAGTTTTGTAAATCTCAGTTTTGAAAATCTCAGTTTCGTAAATGTCAGTTTTGTAAATTTTAGTTTTGAAAATCTCAGTTTTGAAAATCTCAGTTTTGTAAATCTCAGTTTTGAAAATCTCAGTTTTGTAAATGTCAGTTTTGTAAATCTCAGTTTTGTAAATGTCAGTTTTGTAAATCTCAGTTTTGAAAATCTCAGTTTTGTAAATCTCAGTTTTGTAAATGTCAGTTTTGTAAATCTCAGTTTTGTAAATGTCAGTTTTGTAAATCTCAGTTTTGAAAATCTCAGTTTTGTAAATGTCAGTTTTGAAAATCTCAGTTTTGTAAATCTCAGTTTTGAAAATCTCAGTTTTGTAAATGTCAGTTTTGTAAATCTCAGTTTAGAAAATCTCACTTTTGTAAATGTCAGTTTTGTAAATCTCAGTTTTGTAAATCTCAGTTTTGAAAATCTCAGTTTTGAAAATCTCAGTTTTGTAAATGTCAGTTTTGTAAATGTCAGTTTTGTAAATCTCAGTTTTGAAAATCTCAGTTTTGTAAATGTCAGTTTGGAAAATCTCAGTTTTGAAAATCTCAGTTTTGTAAATGTCAGTTTTGTAAATCTCAGTTTTGAAAATCTCAGTTTTGTAAATGTCAGTTTTGTAAATCTCAGTTTTGTAAATGTCAGTTTTGTAAATCTCAGTTTTGTAAATGTTAGTTTTGTAAATCTCAGTTTTGTAAATGTCAGTTTTGTAAATCTCAGTTTTGAAAATCTCAGTTTTGTAAATGTCAGTTTTGTAAATCTCAGTTTTGAAAATCTCAGTTTTGTAAATCTCAGTTTTGAAAATGTCAGTTTTGTAAATCTCAGGTTTAAAAATCTCAGTTTTGTAAATGTCAGTTTTGTAAATCTCAGTTTTGAAAATCTCAGTTTTGTAATTGTCAGTTTTGTAAATGTCAGTTTTGTAAATCTCGGTTTTGTAAATGTCAGTTTTGTAAATCTCAGTTTTGAAAATCTCAGTTTTGTAAATGTCAGTTTTGTAAATCTCAGTTTTGAAAATCTCAGTTTTGTAAATCTCAGTTTTGAAAATCACAGTTTTGTAAATGTCAGTTTTGTAAATCTCAGTTTTGTAAATGTCAGTTTTGTAAATCTCAGTTTTGAAAATCTCAGTTATGAAAATCTCAGTTTTGTAAATGTCAGTTTTGTAAATCTCAGTTTTTTAAATGTCAGTTTTGTAAATGTCAGTTTTGTAAATCTCAGTTTTGAAAATCTCAGTTTTGTAAATGTCAGTTTTGTAAATCTCAGTTTTGTAAATGTCAGTTTTGTAAATCTCAGTTTTGAAAATCTCAGTTTTGTAAATGTCAGTTTTGTAAATCTCAGTTTTGAAAATCTCAGTTTTGTAAATCTCAGTTTTGAAAATCACAGTTTTGTAAATGTCAGTTTTGTAAATCTTAGTTTTGTAAATGTCAGTTTTGTAAATCTTAGTTTTGAAAATCTCAGTTTTGAAAATCTCAGTTTTGTAAATGTCAGTTTTGTAAATCTCAGTTTTGTAAATGTCAGTTTTGTAAATCTCAGTTTTGAAAATCTCAGTTTTGTAAATCTCAGTTTTGAAAATCACAGTTTTGTAAATGTCAGTTTTGTAAATCTCAGTTTTGTAAATGTCAGTTTTGTAAATCTCAGTTTTGAAAATCTCAGTTATGAAAATCTCAGTTTTGTAAATGTCAGTTTTGTAAATCTCAGTTTTGTAAATGTCAGTTTTGTAAATCTCAGTTTTGTAAATCTCAGTTTTGAAAATCTCAGTTTTGTAATTGTCACTTTTGTAAATCTCAGTTTTGTAAATGTCAGTTTTGTAAATCTCAGTTTTGTAAATGTCAGTTTTGTAAATCTCAGTTTTGAAAATCTCAGTTTCGTAAATGTCAGTTTTGTAAATTTTAGTTTTGAAAATCTCAGTTTTGAAAATCTCAGTTTTGTAAATCTCAGTTTTGAAAATCTCAGTTTTGTAAATGTCAGTTTTGTAAATCTCAGTTTTGTAAATGTCAGTTTTGTAAATCTCAGTTTTGAAAATCTCAGTTTTGTAAATCTCAGTTTTGTAAATGTCAGTTTTGTAAATCTCAGTTTTGTAAATGTCTGTTTTGTAAATCTCAGTTTTGAAAATCTCAGTTTTGTAAATGTCAGTTTTGAAAATCTCAGTTTTGTAAATCTCAGTTTTGAAAATCTCAGTTTTGTAAATGTCAGTTTTGTAAATCTCAGTTTTGAAAATCTCACTTTTGTAAATGTCAGTTTTGTAAATCTCAGTTTTGTAAATCTCAGTTTTGAAAATCTCAGTTTTGAAAATCTCAGTTTTGTAAATGTCAGTTTTGTAAATGTCAGTTTTGTAAATCTCAGTTTTGAAAATCTCAGTTTTGTAAATGTCAGTTTTGAAAATCTCAGTTTTGAAAATCTCAGTTTTGTAAATGTCAGTTTTGTAAATCTCAGTTTTGAAAATCTCAGTTTTGTAAATGTCAGTTTTGTAAATCTCAGTTTTGTAAATGTCAGTTTTGTAAATCTCAGTTTTGTAAATGTTAGTTTTGTAAATCTCAGTTTTGTAAATGTCAGTTTTGTAAATCTCAGTTTTGAAAATCTCAGTTTTGTAAATGTCAGTTTTGTAAATCTCAGTTTTGAAAATCTCAGTTTTGTAAATCTCAGTTTTGAAAATCTCAGTTTTGTAAATCTCAGGTTTAAAAATCTCAGTTTTGTAAATGTCAGTTTTGTAAATCTCAGTTTTGAAAATCTCAGTTTTGTAATTGTCAGTTTTGTAAATGTCAGTTTTGTAAATCTCGGTTTTGTAAATGTCAGTTTTGTAAATCTCAGTTTTGAAAATCTCAGTTTTGTAAATGTCAGTTTTGTAAATCTCAGTTTTGAAAATCTCAGTTTTGTAAATCTCAGTTTTGAAAATCACAGTTTTGTAAATGTCAGTTTTGTAAATCTCAGTTTTGTAAATGTCAGTTTTGTAAATCTCAGTTTTGAAAATCTCAGTTATGAAAATCTCAGTTTTGTAAATGTCAGTTTTGTAAATCTCAGTTTTGTAAATGTCAGTTTTGTAAATGTCAGTTTTGTAAATCTCAGTTTTGAAAATCTCAGTTTTGTAAATGTCAGTTTTGTAAATCTCAGTTTTGTAAATGTCAGTTTTGTAAATCTCAGTTTTGAAAATCTCAGTTTTGTAAATGTCAGTTTTGTAAATCTCAGTTTTGAAAATCTCAGTTTTGTAAATCTCAGTTTTGAAAATCACAGTTTTGTAAATGTCAGTTTTGTAAATCTTAGTTTTGTAAATGTCAGTTTTGTAAATCTTAGTTTTGAAAATCTCAGTTTTGAAAATCTCAGTTTTGTAAATGTCAGTTTTGTAAATCTCAGTTTTGTAAATGTCAGTTTTGTAAATCTCAGTTTTGAAAATCTCAGTTTTGTAAATCTCAGTTTTGAAAATCACAGTTTTGTAAATGTCAGTTTTGTAAATCTCAGTTTTGTAAATGTCAGTTTTGTAAATCTCAGTTTTGAAAATCTCAGTTATGAAAATCTCAGTTTTGTAAATGTCAGTTTTGTAAATCTCAGTTTTGTAAATGTCAGTTTTGTAAATGTCAGTTTTGTAAATCTCAGTTTTGAAAATCTCAGTTTTGTAAATGTCAGTTTTGTAAATCTCAGTTTTGTAAATGTCAGTTTTGTAAATCTCAGTTTTGAAAATCTCAGTTTTGTAAATGTCAGTTTTGTAAATCACAGTTTTGTAAATGTCAGTTTTGTAAATCTCAGTTTTGAAAATCTCAGTTTTGTAAATGTCAGTTTTGTAAATGTCAGTTTTGTAAATCTCAGTTTTGTAAATATCAGTTTTGTAAATCTCAGTTTTGTAAATGTCAGTTTTGAAAATCTCAGTTTTGTAATTGTCAGTTTTGTAAATCTCAGTTTTGTAAATGTCAGTTTTGTAAATCTCGGTTTTGTAAATGTCAGTTTTGTAAATCTCAGTTTTGAAAATCTCAGTTTTGTAAATGTCAGTTTTGTAAATCTCAGTTTTGAAAATCTCAGTTTTGTAAATCTCAGTTTTGAAAATCACAGTTTTGTAAATATCAGTTTTGTAAATCTCAGTTTTGTAAATGTCAGTTTTGTAAATCTCAGTTTTGAAAATCTCAGTTATGAAAATCTCGGTTTTGTAAATGTCAGTTTTGTAAATCTCAGTTTTGTAAATGTCAGTTTTGTAAATGTCAGTTTTGTAAATCTCAGTTTTGAAAATCTCAGTTTTGTAAATGTCAGTTTTGTAAATCTCAGTTTTGTAAATGTCAGTTTTGTAAATCTCAGTTTTGAAAATCTCAGTTTTGTAAATGTCAGTTTTGTAAATCTCAGTTTTGAAAATCTCAGTTTTGTAAATCTCAGTTTTGAAAATCACAGTTTTGTAAATGTCAGTTTTGTAAATCTTTGTTTTGTAAATGTCAGTTTTGTAAATCTTAGTTTTGAAAATCTCAGTTTTGAAAATCTCAGTTTTGTAAATGTCAGTTTTGTAAATCTCAGTTTTGTAAATGTCAGTTTTGTAAATCTCAGTTTTGTAAATGTCAGTTTTGTAAATCTCAGTTTTGAAAATCTCAGTTTTGAAAATCTCAGTTTCGTAAATGTCAGTTTTGTAAATCTCAGTTTTGAAAATCTCAGTTTTGTAAATGTCAGTTTTGTAAATCTCAGTTTTGAAAATCTCAGTTTTGAAAATCTCAGTTTTGTAAATGTCAGTTTTGTAAATCTTAGTTTTGTAAATGTCAGTTTTGAAAATCTCAGTTTTGTAAATCTTAGTTTTGAAAATCTCAGTTTTGAAAATCGCAGTTTTGTAAATGTCAGTTTTGTAAATCTTAGTTTTGTAAATGTCAGTTTTGTAAATCTCAGTTTTGTAAATGTCAGTTTTGTAAATCTCAGTTTTGAAAATCTCAGTTTTGTAAATCTCAGTTTTGGAAATCTCAGTTTTGTAAATGTCAGTTTTGAAAATCTCAGTTTTGTAAATCTCAGTTTTGAAAATCTCAGTTTTGTATATGTCAGTTTTGTAAATCTCAGTTATGTAAATGTCAGTTTTGAAAATCTCAGTTTTGTAAATCTCAGTTTTGTAAATGTCAGTTTTGTCAATCTCAGTTTTGAAAATTTCAGTTTTGAAAATCTCAGTTTTGTAATTGTCAGTTTTGTAAATCTCAGTTTTGTAAATGTCAGTTTTGTAAATCTCAGTTTTGTAAATGTCAGTTTTGTAAATCTCAGTTTTGAAAATCTCAGTTTTGTAAATGTCAGTTTTGTAAATCTCAGTTTTAAAAATCTCAGTTTTGTAAATCTCAGTTTTGAAAATCTCAGTTTTGTAAATGTCAGTTTTGTAAATCTCAGTTTTGTAAATGTCAGTTTTGTAAATCTCAGTTTTGAAAATCTCGGTTATGAAAATCTCAGTTTTGTAAATGTCAGTTTTGTAAATCTCAGTTTTGTAAATGTCAGTTTTGTAAATGTCAGTTTTGTAAATCACAGTTTTGAAAATCTCAGTTTTGTAAATGTCAGTTTTGTAAATCTCAGTTTTGAAAATCTCAGTTTTGTAAATCTCAATTTTGAAAATCTCAGTTTTGTAAATGTCAGTTTTATAAATCTCAGTTTTGTAAATCTTAGATTTGAAAATCTCAGTTTTAAAAATCTCAGTTTTGTAAATGTCAGTTTTGTAAATCTCAGTTTTGTAAATGTCAGTTTTGTAAATGTCAGTTTTGTAAATCACAGTTTTGAAAATCTCAGTTTTGTAAATGTCAGTTTTGTAAATCTCAGTTTTGAAAATCTCAGTTTTGTAAATCTCAATTTTGAAAATCTCAGTTTTGTAAATGTCAGTTTTATAAATCTCAGTTTTGTAAATCTTAGTTTTGTAAATCTTAGTTTTGAAAATCTCAGTTTTGAAAATCTCAGTTTTGTAAAGGTCAGTTTTGTAAATCTCAGTTTTGTAAATGTCAGTTTTGTAAATCTCAGTTTTGTAAATGTCAGTTTTGTAAATCTCAGTTTTGAAAATCTCAGTTTTGTAAATCTCAGTTTTGGAAATCTCAGTTTTGTAAATGTCAGTTTTGAAAATCTCAGTTTTGTAAATCTCAGTTTTGAAAATCTCAGTTTTGTAAATGTCAGTTTTGTAAATCTCAGTTATGTAAATGTCAGTTTTGAAAATCTCAGTTTTGTAAATCTCAGTTTTGTAAATGTCAGTTTTGTCAATCTCAGTTTTGAAAATTTCAGTTTTGAAAATCTCAGTTTTGTAATTGTCAGTTTTGTAAATCTCAGTTTTGTAAATGTCAGTTTTGTAAATCTCAGTTTTGTAAATGTCAGTTTTGTAAATCTCAGTTTTGAAAATCTCAGTTTTGTAAATGTCAGTTTTGTAAATCTCAGTTTTGAAAATCTCAGTTTTGTAAATCTCAGTTTTGAAAATCTCAGTTTTGTAAATCTCAGTTTTGAAAATCTCAGTTTTGTAAATGTCAGTTTTGTAAATCTCAGTTTTGTAAATGTCAGTTTTGTAAATCTCAGTCTTGTAAATCTCAGTTTTGAAAATCTCAGTTTTGTAAATGTCAGTTTTGAAAATCTCAGTTTTGAAAATCTCAGTTTTGTAAATGTCAGTTTTGAAAATCTCAGTTTTGTAAATCTCAGTTTTGTAAATGTCAGTTTTGTAAATCTCAGTTTTGTAAATGTCAGTTTTTTAAATGTCAGTTTTGTAAATCTCAGTTTTGAAAATCTCAGTTTTGTAAATCTCAGGTTTGAAAATCTCAGTTTTGTAAATGTCAGTTTTGTAAATCTCAGTTTTGAAAATCTCAGTTTTGTAAATGTCAGTTTTGAAAATCTCAGTTTTGAAAATCTCAGTTTTGTAAATGTCAGTTTTGTAAATCTCAGTTTTGAAAATCTCAGTTTTGTAAATCTCAGTTTTGAAAATCTCAGTTTTGTAAATCTCAGTTTTGTAAATCTCAGTTTTGTAAATGTCAGTTTTGTAAATCTCAGTTTTGTAAATCTCAGTTTTGAAAATCTCAGTTTTGTAAATGTCAGTTTTGAAAATCTCAGTTTTGTAAATCTCAGTTTTGAAAATCTCAGTTTTGTAAATGTCAGTTTTGTAAATCTCAGTTTTGAAAATTTCAGTTTTGTAAATCTCAGTTTTGAAAATCTCAGTTTTGTAAATCTCAGTTTTGAAAATCTCAGTTTTGAAAATCTCAGTTTTGTAAATGTCAGTTTTGTAAATCTCAGTTTTGTAAATTTCAGTTTTGAAAATCTCAGTTTTGAAAATCTCAGTTTCGTAAATGTCAGTTTTGTAAATTTTAGTTTTGAAAATCTCAGTTTTGAAAATCTCAGTTTTGTAAATCTCAGTTTTGAAAATCTCAGTTTTGTAAATGTCAGTTTTGTAAATCTCAGTTTTGTAAATGTCAGTTTTGTAAATCTCAGTTTTGAAAATCTCAGTTTTGTAATTGTCACTTTTGTAAATCTCAGTTTTGTAAATGTCAGTTTTGTAAATCTCAGTTTTGTAAATGTCAGTTTTGTAAATCTCAGTTTTGAAAATCTCAGTTTCGTAAATGTCAGTTTTGTAAATTTTAGTTTTGAAAATCTCAGTTTTGAAAATCTCAGTTTTGTAAATCTCAGTTTTGAAAATCTCAGTTTTGTAAATGTCAGTTTTGTAAATCTCAGTTTTGTAAATGTCAGTTTTGTAAATCTCAGTTTTGAAAATCTCAGTTTTGTAAATCTCAGTTTTGTAAATGTCAGTTTTGTAAATCTCAGTTTTGTAAATGTCTGTTTTGTAAATCTCAGTTTTGAAAATCTTAGTTTTGTAAATGTCAGTTTTGAAAATCTCAGTTTTGTAAATCTCAGTTTTGAAAATCTCAGTTTTGTAAATGTCAGTTTTGTAAATCTCAGTTTTGAAAATCTCAGTTTTGTAAATGTCAGTTTTGTAAATCTCAGTTTTGTAAATCTCAGTTTTGAAAATCTCAGTTTTGAAAATCTCAGTTTTGTAAATGTCAGTTTTGTAAATGTCAGTTTTGTAAATCTCAGTTTTGAAAATCTCAGTTTTGTAAATGTCAGTTTGGAAAATCTCAGTTTTGAAAATCTCAGTTTTGTAAATGTCAGTTTTGTAAATCTCAGTTTTGAAAATCTCAGTTTTGTAAATGTCAGTTTTGTAAATCTCAGTTTTGTAAATGTCAGTTTTGTAAATCTCAGTTTTGAAAATCTCAGTTTTGTAAATGTCAGTTTTGTAAATCTCAGTTTTGAAAATCTCAGTTTTTTAAATCTCAGTTTTGAAAATCTCAGTTTTGTAAATTTCAGGTTTAAAAATCTCAGTTTTGTAAATGTCAGTTTTGTAAATCTCAGTTTTGAAAATCTCAGTTTTGTAATTGTCAGTTTTGTAAATGTCAGTTTTGTAAATCTCGGTTTTGTAAATGTCAGTTTTGTAAATCTCAGTTTTGAAAATCTCAGTTTTGTAAATGTCAGTTTTGTAAATCTCAGTTTTGAAAATCTCAGTTTTGTAAATCTCAGTTTTGAAAATCACAGTTTTGTAAATGTCAGTTTTGTAAATCTCAGTTTTGTAAATGTCAGTTTTGTAAATCTCAGTTTTGAAAATCTCAGTTATGAAAATCTCAGTTTTGTAAATGTCAGTTTTGTAAATCTCAGTTTTGTAAATGTCAGTTTTGTAAATGTCAGTTTTGTAAATCTCAGTTTTGAAAATCTCAGTTTTGTAAATGTCAGTTTTGTAAATCTCAGTTTTGTAAATGTCAGTTTTGTAAATCTCAGTTTTGAAAATCTCAGTTTTGTAAATGTCAGTTTTGAAAATCTCAGTTTTGAAAATCTCAGTTTTGTAAATCTCAGTTTTGAAAATCACAGTTTTGTAATTGTCAGTTTTGTAAATCTTAGTTTTGTAAATGTCAGTTTTGTAAATCTTAGTTTTGAAAATCTCAGTTTTGAAAATCTCAGTTTTGTAAATGTCAGTTTTGTAAATCTCAGTTTTGTAAATGTCAGTTTTGTAAATCTCAGTTTTGAAAATCTCAGTTTTGTAAATCTCAGTTTTGAAAATCTCAGTTTTGTAAATGTCAGTTTTGTAAATCTCAGTTTTGTAAATGTCAGTTTTGTAAATCTCAGTTTTGAAAATCTCAGTTATGAAAATCTCAGTTTTGTAAATGTCAGTTTTGTAAATCTCAGTTTTGTAAATGTCAGTTTTGTAAATGTCAGTTTTGTAAATCTCAGTTTTGAAAATCTCAGTTTTGTAAATGTCAGTTTTGTAAATCTCAGTTTTGTAAATGTCAGTTTTGTAAATCTCAGTTTTGAAAATCTCAGTTTTGTAAATGTCAGTTTTGTAAATCACAGTTTTGTAAATGTCAGTTTTGTAAATCTCAGTTTTGAAAATCTCAGTTTTGTAAATGTCAGTTTTGTAAATGTCAGTTTTGTAAATCTCAGTTTTGTAAATATCAGTTTTGTAAATCTCAGTTTTGTAAATGTCAGTTTTGAAAATCTCAGTTTTGTAATTGTCAGTTTTGTAAATCTTAGTTTTGTAAATGTCAGTTTTGTAAATCTCGGTTTTGTAAATGTCAGTTTTGTAAATCTCAGTTTTGAAAATCTCAGTTTTGTAAATGTCAGTTTTGTAAATCTCAGTTTTGAAAATCTCAGTTTTGTAAATCTCAGTTTTGAAAATCACAGTTTTGTAAATGTCAGTTTTGTAAATCTCAGTTTTGTAAATGTCAGTTTTGTAAATCTCAGTTTTGAAAATCTCAGTTATGAAAATCTCGGTTTTGTAAATGTCAGTTTTGTAAATCTCAGTTTTGTAAATGTCAGTTTTGTAAATGTCAGTTTTGTAAATCTCAGTTTTGAAAATCTCAGTTTTGTAAATGTCAGTTTTGTAAATCTCAGTTTTGTAAATGTCAGTTTTGTAAATCTCAGTTTTGAAAATCTCAGTTTTGTAAATGTCAGTTTTGTAAATCTCAGTTTTGAAAATCTCAGTTTTGTAAATCTCAGTTTTGAAAATCACAGTTTTGTAAATGTCAGTTTTGTAAATCTTTGTTTTGAAAATCTCAGTTTTGAAAATCTCAGTTTCGTAAATGTCAGTTTTGTAAATCTCAGTTTTGAAAATCTCAGTTTTGTAAATGTCAGTTTTGTAAATCTCAGTTTTGTAAATGTCAGTTTTGTAAATCTCAGTTTTGTAAATGTCAGATTTGTAAATCTCAGTTTTGAAAATCTCAGTTTTGAAAATCTCAGTTTTGTAAATGTCAGTTTAGAAAATCTCAGTTTTGAAAATCTCAGGTTTGTAAATGTCGGTTTTGTAAATCTCAGTTTTGAAAATCTCAGTTTTGTAAATGTCAGTTTTGTAAATCTCAGTTTTGAAAATCTCAGTTTAGTAAATGTCAGTTTTGTAAATCTCAGTTTTGTAAATGTCAGTTTTGTAAATCTCAGTTTTGAAAATCTCAGTTTTGAAAATCTCAGTTTTGTAAATCTCAGTTTTGAAAATCTCAGTTTTGTAAATGTCAGTTTTGTAAATCTCAGTTTTGTAAATGTCAGTTTTGTAAATCTCAGTTTTGAAAATCTCAGTTTTGTTAATGTCAGTTTTGTAAATCTCAGTTTTGTAAATGTCAGTTTTGTAAATCTCAGTTTTGTAAAAGTCAGTTTTGTAAATCTCAGTTTTAAAAATCTCAGTTTTGTAAATGTCAGTTTTGTAAATCTCAGTTTTGTAAATGTCAGTTTTGAAAATCTCAGTTTAGAAAATCTCAGTTTTGTAAATCTCAGTTTTGTAAATGTCAGTTTTGTAAATCTCAGTTTTGAAAATCTCAGTTTTGTAAATGTCAGTTTTGTCAATCTCAGTTTTGTAAATCTCAGTTTTGAAAATCTCAGATTTGAAAATCTCAGTTTTGTAAATGTCAGTTTTGTAAATCTCAGTTTTGTAAATCTCAGTTTTGTAAATCTCAGTTTTGAAAATCTCAGTTTTGTAAATCTCAGTTTTGTAAATCTCAGTTTTGAAAATCTCAGTTTTGTAAATCTCAGTTTTGAAAATCTGAGTCTTGTAAATCTCAGTTTTGAAAATCTCAGTTTTGTAAATCTCGGTTTTGTTAATCTCAGTTTTGAAAATCTCAGTTTTGTAAATCTCAGTTTTGAAAATCTCAGTTTTGTAAATCTCAGTTTTGAAAATCTCAGTTTTGTAAATCTCAATTTTGTAAATCTCAGTTTTGTAAATTTCAGTTTTGTAAATTTCAGTTTTGAAAATCTCAGTTTTGAAAATCTCAGTTTTGTAAATCTCAGTTTTGTAAATCTCAGTTTTGTAAATCTCAGTTTTGAAAAAATCAGTTTTGTAAATCTCAGTTTTGTAAATCTCAGTTTTGAAAATCTCAGTTTTGTAAGTCCCAGTTTTGAAAATCTCAGTTTTGTAAATCTCAGTTTTGAAAATCTCAGTTTTGTAAATCTCAGTTTTGAAAATCTCAGTTTTGTAAATCTCAGTTTTGTAAATCTCAGTTTTGAAAATGTCAGTTTTGTAAATCTCAGTTTTGAAAATCTCAGTTTTGTAAATCTCAGTTTCGTAGATCTCAATTTTGTAAATCTCAGTTTTGTAAATCTCAGTTTTGTAAATCTCAGTTTTTTAAATCTCAGTTTTGTAAATTTCAGTTTTGAAAATCTCAGTTGTGAAAATCTCAGTTTTGTAAATCTCAGTTTTGCAAATCTCAGTTTTGAAAATCTCAGTCTTGTAAATCTCAGTTTTGAAAGTCTCAGTTTTGTAAATCTCAGTTTTGTTAATCTCAGTTTTGAAAATCTCAGTTTTGTAAATCTCAGTTTTAAAAATCTCAGCTTTGTAAATCTCAGCTTTGTAAATCTCAGTTTTGTAAATGTCAGTTTTGAAAATCTCAATTTTGTAAATCTCAGTTTTGTAAATCTCAGTTTTGTAAATCTCAGTTTTGAAAATCTCAGTTTTGTAAATGTCAGTTTTGTAAATCTCAGTTTTGAAAATCTCAGTTTTGTAAATCTCAGTTTTGGAAATCTCAGTTTTGTAAATGTCAGTTTTGAAAATCTCAGTTTTGTAAATCTCAGTTTTGAAAATCTCAGTTTTGTAAATGTCAGTTTTGTAAATCTCAGTTATGTAAATGTCAGTTTTGAAAATCTCAGTTTTGTAAATCTCAGTTTTGTAAATGTCAGTTTTGTCAATCTCAGTTTTAAAAATTTCAGTTTTGAAAATCTCAGTTTTGTAATTGTCAGTTTTGTAAATCTCAGTTTTGTAAATGTCAGTTTTGTAAATCTCAGTTTTGTAAATGTCAGTTTTGTAAATCTCAGTTTTGAAAATCTCAGTTTTGTAAATGTCAGTTTTGTAAATCTCAGTTTTAAAAATCTCAGTTTTGTAAATCTCAGTTTTGAAAATCTCAGTTTTGTAAATGTCAGTTTTGTAAATGTCAGTTTTGTAAATCTCAGTTTTGAAAATCACGGTTATGAAAATCTCAGTTTTGTAAATGTCAGTTTTGTAAATCTCAGTTTTGTAAATGTCAGTTTTGTAAATGTCAGTTTTGTAAATCACAGTTTTGAAAATCTCAGTTTTGTAAATGTCAGTTTTGTAAATCTCAGTTTTAAAAATCTCAGTTTTGTAAATCTCAATTTTGAAAATCTCAGTTTTGTAAATGTCAGTTTTATAAATCTCAGTTTTGTAAATCTTAGTTTTGAAAATCTCAGTTTTGAAAATCTCAGTTTTGTAAATGTCAGTTTTGTAAATCTCAGTTTTGTAAATGTCAGTTTTGTAAATGTCAGTTTTGTAAATCACAGTTTTGAAAATCTCAGTTTTGTAAATGTCAGTTTTGTAAATCTCAGTTTTGAAAATCTCAGTTTTGTAAATCTCAATTTTGAAAATCTCAGTTTTGTAAATGTCAGTTTTATAAATCTCAGTTTTGTAAATCTTAGTTTTGTAAATCTTAGTTTTGAAAATCTCAGTTTTGAAAATCTCAGTTTTGTAAATGTCAGTTTTGTAAATCTCAGTTTTGTAAATGTCAGTTTTGTAAATCTCAGTTTTGTAAATGTCAGTTTTGTAAATCTCAGTTTTGAAAATCTCAGTTTTGTAAATCTCAGTTTTGGAAATCTCAGTTTTGTAAATGTCAGTTTTGAAAATCTCAGTTTTGTAAATCTCAGTTTTGAAAATCTCAGTTTTGTAAATGTCAGTTTTGTAAATCTCAGTTTTGAAAATCTCAGTTTTGTAAATCTCAGTTTTGAAAATCTCAGTTTTGTAAATGTCAGTTTTGTAAATCTCAGTTTTGTAAATGTCAGTTTTGTAAATCTCAGTTTTGAAAATCTCGGTTATGAAAATCTCAGTTTTGTAAATGTCAGTTTTGTAAATGTCAGTTTTGTAAATGTCAGTTTTGTAAATCTCAGTTTTGTAAATGTCAGTTTTGTAAATGTCAGTTTTGTAAATCACAGTTTTGAAAATCTCAGTTTTGTAAATGTCAGTTTTGTAAATCTCAGTTTTGAAAATCTCAGTTTTGTAAATCTCAATTTTGAAAATCTCAGTTTTGTAAATGTCAGTTTTATAAATCTCAGTTTTGTAAATCTTTGTTTTGAAAATCTCAGTTTTGAAAATCTCAGTTTTGTAAATGTCAGTTTTGTAAATCTCAGTTTTGAAAATCTCAGTTTTGAAAATCTCAGTTTCGTAAATGTCAGTTTTGTAAATCTCAGTTTTGAAAATCTCAGTTTTGTAAATGTCAGTTTTGTAAATCTCAGTTTTGTAAATGTCAGTTTTGAAAATCTCAGTTTTGTAAATCTTAGTTTTGAAAATCTCAGTTTTGAAAATCTCAGTTTTGTAAATGTCAGTTTTGTAAATCTCAGTTTTGTAAATGTCAGTTTTGTAAATCTCAGTTTTGTAAATGTCAGATTTGTAAATCTCAGTTTTGAAAATCTCAGTTTTGAAAATCTCAGTTTTGTAAATGTCAGTTTAGAAAATCTCAGTTTTGTAAATCTCAGTTTTGAAAATCTCAGGTTTGTAAATGTCAGTTTTGTAAATCTCAGTTTTGAAAATCTCAGTTTTGTAAATGTCAGTTTTGTAAATCTCAGTTTTCAAAATCTCAGTTTAGTAAATGTCAGTTTTGTAAATCTCAGTTTTGTAAATGTCAGTTTTGTAAATCTCAGTTTTGAAAATCTCAGTTTTGAAAATCTCAGTTTTGTAAATCTCAGTTTTGAAAATCTCAGTTTTGTAAATGTCAGTTTTGTAAATCTCAGTTTTGTAAATGTCAGTTTTGTAAATCTCAGTTTTGAAAATCTCAGTTTTGTAAATGTCAGTTTTGTAAATCTCAGTTTTGTAAATGTCAGTTTTGTAAATCTCAGTTTTGTAAATGTCGGTTTTGTAAATCTCAGTTTTGAAAATCTCAGTTTTGTAAATGTCAGTTTTGTAAATCTCAGTTTTGTAAATGTCAGTTTTGAAAATCTCAGTTTTGAAAATCTCAGTTTTGTAAATCTCAGTTTTATAAATGTCAGTTTTGTAAATCTCAGTTTTGAAAATCTCAGTTTTGTAAATGTCAGTTTTGTAAATCTCAGTTTTGTAAATCTCAGTTTTGAAAATCTCAGATTTGAAAATCTCAGTTTTGTAAATGTCAGTTTTGTAAATCTCAGTTTTGTAAATCTCAGTTTTGTAAATCTCAGTTTTGAAAATCTCAGTTTTGTAAATCTCAGTTTTGTAAATCTCAGTTTTGAAAATCTCAGTTTTGTAAATCTCAGTTTTGAAAATCTGAGTCTTGTAAATCTCAGTTTTGAAAATCTCAGTTTTGTAAATCTCGGTTTTGTTAATCTCAGTTTTGAAAATCTCAGTTTTGTAAATCTCAGTTTTGAAAATCTCAGTTTTGTAAATCTCAGTTTTGAAAATCTCAGTTTTGTAAATCTCAATTTTGTAAATCTCAGTTTTGTAAATTTCAGTTTTGTAAATTTCAGTTTTGAAAATCTCAGTTTTGAAAATCTCAGTTTTGTAAATCTCAGTTTTGTAAATCTCAGTTTTGTAAATCTCAGTTTTGAAAAAATTAGTTTTGTAAATCTCAGTTTTGTAAATCTCAGTTTTGTAAATCTCAGTTTTGTAAATCTCAGTTTTGAAAATCTCAGTTTTGTAAATCTCAGTTTTGAAAATCTCAGTTTTGTAAATCTCAGTTTTGAAAATCTCAGTTTTGTAAATCTCAGTTTTGAAAATCTCAGTTTTGTAAATCTCAATTTTGTAAATCTCAGTTTTGTAAATTTCAGTTTTGTAAATTTCAGTTTTGAAAATCTCAGTTTTGAAAATCTCAGTTTTGTAAATCTCAGTTTTGTAAATCTCAGTTTTGTAAATCTCAGTTTTGAAAAAATTAGTTTTGTAAATCTCAGTTTTGTAAATCTCAGTTTTGTAAATCTCAGTTTTGAAAATCTCAGTTTTGTAAATCTCAATTTTGTAAATCTCAGTTTTGTAAATTTCAGTTTTGTAAATCTCAGTTTTGAAATTCTCAGTTTTGTAAATCTCAGTTTTGTAAATGTCAGTTTTGTAAATCTCAGTTTTGTAAATCTCAGTTTTGAAAAAATTAGTTTTGTAAATCTCAGTTTTGTAAATCTCAGTTTTGTAAATCTCAGTTTTGAAAATCTCAGTTTTGTAAATCTCAGTTTTGAAAATCTCAGTTTTGTAAATCTCAATTTTGAAAATCTCAGTTTTGTAAATGTCAGTTTTATAAATCTCAGTTTTGTAAATCTTTGTTTTGAAAATCTCAGTTTTGAAAATCTCAGTTTTGTAAATCTCAGTTTTGTAAATGTCAGTTTTGAAAATCTCAGTTTTGAAAATCTCAGTTTCGTAAATGTCAGTTTTGTAAATCTCAGTTTTGAAAATCTCAGTTTTGTAAATGTCAGTTTTGTAAATCTCAGTTTTGTAAATGTCAGTTTTGAAAATCTCAGTTTTGTAAATCTTAGTTTTGAAAATCTCAGTTTTGAAAATCTCAGTTTTGTAAATGTCAGTTTTGTAAATCTCAGTTTTGTAAATGTCAGTTTTGTAAATCTCAGTTTTGTAAATGTCAGATTTGTAAATCTCAGTTTTGAAAATCTCAGTTTTGAAAATCTCAGTTTTGTAAATGTCAGTTTAGAAAATCTCAGTTTTGTAAATCTCAGTTTTGAAAATCTCAGGTTTGTAAATGTCAGTTTTGTAAATCTCAGTTTTGAAAATCTCAGTTTTGTAAATGTCAGTTTTGTAAATCTCAGTTTTCAAAATCTCAGTTTAGTAAATGTCAGTTTTGTAAATCTCAGTTTTGTAAATGTCAGTTTTGTAAATCTCAGTTTTGAAAATCTCAGTTTTGAAAATCTCAGTTTTGTAAATCTCAGTTTTGAAAATCTCAGTTTTGTAAATGTCAGTTTTGTAAATCTCAGTTTTGTAAATGTCAGTTTTGTAAATCTCAGTTTTGAAAATCTCAGTTTTGTAAATGTCAGTTTTGTAAATCTCAGTTTTGTAAATGTCAGTTTTGTAAATCTCAGTTTTGTAAATGTCAGTTTTGTAAATCTCAGTTTTGAAAATCTCAGTTTTGTAAATGTCAGTTTTGTAAATCTCAGTTTTGTAAATGTCAGTTTTGAAAATCTCAGTTTTGAAAATCTCAGTTTTGTAAATCTCAGTTTTATAAATGTCAGTTTTGTAAATCTCAGTTTTGAAAATCTCAGTTTTGTAAATCTCAGTTTTGTAAATCTCAGTTTTGAAAATGTCAGTTTTGTAAATCTCAGTTTTGAAAATCTCAGTTTTGTAAATCTCAGTTTTGTAGATCTCAATTTCGTAAATCTCAGTTTTGTAAATCTCAGTTTTGTAAATCTCAGTTTTTTAAATCTCAGTTTTGTAAATTTCAGTTTTGAAAATCTCAGTTGTGAAAATCTCAGTTTTGTAAATCTCAGTTTTGCAAATCTCAGTTTTGAAAATCTCAGTCTTGTAAATCTCAGTTTTGAAAGTCTCAGTTTTGTAAATCTCAGTTTTGTTAATCTCAGTTTTGAAAATCTCAGTTTTGTAAATCTCAGTTTTGAAAATCTCAGCTTTGTAAATCTCAGCTTTGTAAATCTCAGTTTTGAAAATCTCAGTTTTGTAAATCTCAATTTTGTAAATCTCAGTTTTGTAAATTTCAGTTTTGAAAATCTGTTTTGTAAATCTCAGTTTTGAAAATCTCAGTTTTGTAAATCTCAGTTTTGTAAATCTCAGTTTTGTAAATCTCAGTTTTGAAAATCTCAGTTTTGTAAATGTCAGTTTTGTAAATCTCAGTTTTATAAATCTCAGTTTTGTAAATCCTAGTTTTGAAATTCTCAGTTTTGTAAATCTCAGTTTTGAAATTCTCAGTTTTGTAAATCTCAGTTTTGAAAATCTCAGTTTTGTAAATGTCAGTTTTGTAAATCTCAGTTTTGTAAATGTCAGTTTTGTAAATCTCAGTTTTGAAAATCTCAGTTTTGTAAATGTCAGTGTTGTAAATCTCAGTTTTGTAAATCTCAGTTTTGTAAATGTCAGTTTTGTAAATCTCAGTTTTGTAAATGTCAGTTTTGTAAATGCCAGTTTTGAAAATCTCAGTTTTGTAAATCTCAGTTTTGTATATGTCAGTTTTGTAAATCTCAGTTTTGAAAATCTCAGTTTTGTAAATCTCAGTTTTGTAAATCTCAGTTTTGTAAATGTCAGTTTTGTAAATCTCAGTTTTGAAAATGTCAGTTTTGTAAATCTCAGTTTTGTAAATCTCAGTTTTGTAAATGTCAGTTTTGTAAATCTCAGTTTTGTAAATCTCAGTTTTGTAAATGTCAGTTTTGTAAATCTCAGTTTTGTAAATGTCAGTTTTGAAAATCTCAGTTTTGAAAATATCAGTTTTGTAAATCTCAGTTTTGAAAATCTCAGATTTGTAAATCTCAGTTTTGTAAATCTCAGTTTTGTAAATATCAGTTTTGAAAATGTCAGTTTTGTAAATCTCAGTTTTGACAATCTCAGTTTTGTAAATGTCAGTTTTGTAAATCTCAGTTTTGTAAATGTCAGTTTTGTAAATCTCAGTTTTGTAAATGTCAGTTTTAAAAATCTCAGTTTTGAAAATATCAGATTTGTAAATCTCAGTTTTGAAAATCTCAGTTTTGTAAATCTCAGTTTTGTAAATCTCAGTTTTGTAAATGTCAGTTTTGTAAATCTCAGTTTTGTAATTCTCAGTTTTGACAATCTCAGTTTTGTAAATGTCAGTTTTGTAAATCTCAGTTTTGTAAATGTCAGTTTTGAAAATCTCAGTTTTGTAAATCTCAGTTTTGTATATGTCAGTTTTGTAAATCTCAGTTTTGAAAATCTCAGTTTTGTAAATCTCAGTTTTGAAAATCTCAGTTTTGTAAATGTCAGTTTTGTAAATCTCAGTTTTGAAAATCTCAGTTTTGTAAATCTCAGTTTTGTAAATGTCAGTTTTGTAAATCTCAGTTTTGAAAATCTCAGTTTTGTAAATCTCAGTTTTGTAAATCTCAGTTTTGTAAATGTCAGTTTTGTAAATCTCAGTTTTGTAAATCTCAGTTTTGTAAATCTCAGTTTTGTAAATCTCAGTTTTGAAATTCTCAGTTTTGTAAATCTCAGTTTTGTAAATGTCAGTTTTGTAAATGTCAGTTTTGTAAATGTCAGTTTTGTAAATCTCAGTTTTGTAAATGTCAGTTTTGTAAATCTCAGTTTTGTAAATCTCAGTTTTGTAAATCTCAGTTTTGTAAATGTCAGTTTTGCAAATCTCAGTTTTGAAATTCTCAGTTTTGTAAATCTCAGTTTTGTAAATGTCAGTTTTGTAAATCTCAGTTTTGTAAATGTCAGTTTTGTAAATCTCAGTTTTGTAAATCTCAGTTTTGTAAATCTCAGTTTTGTAAATCTCAGTTTTGTAAATCTCAGTTTTGTAAATCTCAGTTTTGTAAATCTCAGTTTTGTAAATGTCAGTTTTGTAAATCTCAGTTTTGTAAATCTCAGTTTTGAAAATCTCAGTTTTGTAAATCTCAGTTTTAAAAATCTCAGTTTTGTAAATGTCAGTTTTGTAAATCTCAGTTCTGTAAATCTCAGTTTTGAAAATCTCAGTTTTGTAAATCTCACTTTTGAAAATCTCAGTTTTGTAAATGTCAGTTTTGTAAATCTCAGTTTTGAAATTCTCAGTTTTGTAAATCTCAGTTTTGTAAATGTCAGTTTTGTAAATGTCAGTTTTGTAAATCTCAGTTTTGTAAATCTCAGTTTTGTAAATGTCAGTTTTGTAAATGTCAGTTTTGTAAATCTCAGTTTTGAAAATCTCAGTTTTGTAAATCTCAGTTTTGTAAATCTCAGTTTTGTAAATCTCAGTTTTGTAAATGTCAGTTTTGTAAATCTCAGTTTTGAAAATCTCAGTTTTAAAAATCTCAGTTTTGAAAATCTCAGTTTTAAAAATCTCAGTTTTGTAAATGTCAGTTTTGTAAATCTCAGTTTTGTAAATGTCAGTTTTGTAAATCTCAGTTTTGTAAATCTCAGTTTTGTAAATCTTAGTTTGGTAAATCTCAGTTTTGTAAATCTCAGTTTTGTAAATCTCAGTTTTGTAAATCTCAGTTTTGAAATTCTCAGTTTTGTAAATCTCAGTTTTGTAAATGTCAGTTTTGTAAATGTCAGTTTTGTAAATGTCAGTTTTGTAAATCTCAGTTTTGAAAAAATCAGTTTTCTAAATCTCAGTTTTGAAAATCTCAGTTTTGTAAATCTCAGTTTTGAAAATCTCAGTTTTGTAAATCTCAGTTTTGAAAATCTCAGTTTTGTAAATCTCAGTTTTGTTAATCTCAGTTTTGAAAATCTCAGTTTTGTAAATCTCAGTTTTGTAAATCTCAGTTTTGAAAATCTCAGTTTTGTAAATGTCAGTTTTGTAAATCTCAGTTTTGTAAATGTCAGTTTTGAAAATCTCAGTTTTGTAAATCTTAGTTTTGAAAATCTCAGTTTTGAAAATCTCAGTTTTGTAAATGTCAGTTTTGTAAATCTCAGTTTTGTAAATGTCAGTTTTGTAAATCTCAGTTTTGTAAATGTCAGTTTTGTAAATCTCAGTTTTGAAAATCTCAGTTTTGAAAATCTCAGTTTTGTAAATGTCAGTTTAGAAAATCTCAGTTTTGTAAATCTCAGTTTTGAAAATCTCAGGTTTGTAAATGTCAGTTTTGTAAATCTCAGTTTTGAAAATCTCAGTTTTGTAAATGTCAGTTTTGTAAATCTCAGTTTTCAAAATCTCAGTTTAGTAAATGTCAGTTTTGTAAATCTCAGTTTTGTAAATGTCAGTTTTGTAAATCTCAGTTTTGAAAATCTCAGTTTTGAAAATCTCAGTTTTGTAAATCTCAGTTTTGAAAATCTCAGTTTTGTAAATGTCAGTTTTGTAAATCTCAGTTTTGTAAATGTCAGTTTTGTAAATCTCAGTTTTGAAAATCTCAGTTTTGTAAATGTCAGTTTTGTAAATCTCAGTTTTGTAAATGTCAGTTTTGTAAATCTCAGTTTTGTAAATGTCAGTTTTGTAAATCTCAGTTTTGAAAATCTCAGTTTTGTAAATGTCAGTTTTGTAAATCTCAGTTTTGTAAATCTCAGTTTTGTAAATGTCAGTTTTGAAAATCTCAGTTTTGAAAATCTCAGTTTTGTAAATCTCAGTTTTATAAATGTCAGTTTTGTAAATCTCAGTTTTGAAAATCTCAGTTTTGTAAATCTCAGTTTTGTAAATCTCAGTTTTGAAAATGTCAGTTTTGTAAATCTCAGTTTTGAAACTCTCAGTTTTGTAAATCTCAGTTTTGTAGATCTCAATTTCGTAAATCTCAGTTTTGTAAATCTCAGTTTTGTAAATCTCAGTTTTTTAAATCTCAGTTTTGTAAATTTCAGTTTTGAAAATCTCAGTTGTGAAAATCTCAGTTTTGTAAATCTCAGTTTTGCAAATCTCAGTTTTGAAAATCTCAGTCTTGTAAATCTCAGTTTTGAAAGTCTCAGTTTTGTAAATCTCAGTTTTGTTAATCTCAGTTTTGAAAATCTCAGTTTTGTAAATCTCAGTTTTGAAAATCTCAGCTTTGTAAATCTCAGCTTTGTAAATCTCAGTTTTGAAGATCTCAGTTTTGTAAATCTCAATTTTGTAAATCTCAGTTTTGTAAATTTCAGTTTTGAAAATCTGTTTTGTAAATCTCAGTTTTGAAAATCTCAGTTTTGTAAATCTCAGTTTTGTAAATCTCAGTTTTGTAAATCTCAGTTTTGAAAATCTCAGTTTTGTAAATGTCAGTTTTGTAAATCTCAGTTTTATAAATCTCAGTTTTGTAAATCCTAGTTTTGAAATTCTCAGTTTTGTAAATCTCAGTTTTGAAATTCTCAGTTTTGTAAATCTCAGTTTTGAAAATCTCAGTTTTGTAAATGTCAGTTTTGTAAATCTCAGTTTTGTAAATGTCAGTTTTGTAAATCTCAGTTTTGAAAATCTCAGTTTTGTAAATGTCAGTTTTGTAAATCTCAGTTTTGTAAATCTCAGTTTTGTAAATGTCAGTTTTGTAAATCTCAGTTTTGTAAATGTCAGTTTTGTAAATGCCAGTTTTGAAAATCTCAGTTTTGTAAATCTCAGTTTTGTATATGTCAGTTTTGTAAATCTCAGTTTTGAAAATCTCAGTTTTGTAAATCTCAGTTTTGAAAATCTCAGTTTTGTAAATGTCAGTTTTGTAAATCTCAGTTTTGTAAATGTCAGTTTTGTAAATCTCAGTTTTGTAAATCTCAGTTTTGTAAATGTCAGTTTTGTAAATCTCAGTTTTGTAAATCTCAGTTTTGTAAATGTCAGTTTTGTAAATCTCAGTTTTGTAAATGTCAGTTTTGAAAATCTCAGTTTTGAAAATCTCAGTTTTGTAAATCTCAGTTTTGAAAATCTCAGTTTTGTAAATCTCAGTTTTGTAAATCTCAGTTTTGTAAATATCAGTTTTGAAAATGTCAGTTTTGTAAATCTCAGTTTTGACAATCTCAGTTTTGTAAATGTCAGTTTTGTAAATCTCAGTTTTGTAAATGTCAGTTTTGTAAATCTCAGTTTTGTAAATGTCAGTTTTAAAAATCTCAGTTTTGAAAATATCAGATTTGTAAATCTCAGTTTTGAAAATCTCAGTTTTGTAAATCTCAGTTTTGTAAATCTCAGTTTTGTAAATGTCAGTTTTGTAAATCTCAGTTTTGTAATTCTCAGTTTTGACAATCTCAGTTTTGTAAATGTCAGTTTTGTAAATCTCAGTTTTGTAAATGTCAGTTTTGAAAATCTCAGTTTTGTAAATCTCAGTTTTGTATATGTCAGTTTTGTAAATCTCAGTTTTGAAAATCTCAGTTTTGTAAATCTCAGTTTTGAAAATCTCAGTTTTGTAAATGTCAGTTTTGTAAATCTCAGTTTTGAAAATCTCAGTTTTGTAAATCTCAGTTTTGTAAATGTCAGTTTTGTAAATCTCAGTTTTGAAAATCTCAGTTTTGTAAATCTCAGTTTTGTAAATCTCAGTTTTGTAAATGTCAGTTTTGTAAATCTCAGTTTTGTAAATCTCAGTTTTGAAAATCTCAGTTTTGTAAATCTCAGTTTTGAAATTCTCAGTTTTGTAAATCTCAGTTTTGTAAATGTCAGTTTTGTAAATGTCAGTTTTGTAAATGTCAGTTTTGTAAATCTCAGTTTTGTAAATGTCAGTTTTGTAAATCTCAGTTTTGTAAATCTCAGTTTTGTAAATCTCAGTTTTGTAAATGTCAGTTTTGCAAATCTCAGTTTTGAAATTCTCAATTTTGTAAATCTCAGTTTTGTAAATGTCAGTTTTGTAAATCTCTGTTTTGTAAATGTCAGTTTTGTAAATCTCAGTTTTGTAAATCTCAGTTTTGTAAATCTCAGTTTTGTAAATCTCAGTTTTGTAAATCTCAGTTTTGTAAATCTCAGTTTTGTAAATCTCAGTTTTGTAAATGTCAGTTTTGTAAATCTCAGTTTTGTAAATCTCAGTTTTGAAAATCTCAGTTTTGTAAATCTCAGTTTTAAAAATCTCAGTTTTGTAAATGTCAGTTTTGTAAATCTCAGTTCTGTAAATCTCAGTTTTGAAAATCTCAGTTTTGTAAATCTCACTTTTGAAAATCTCAGTTTTGTAAATGTCAGTTTTGTAAATCTCAGTTTTGAAATTCTCAGTTTTGTAAATCTCAGTTTTGTAAATGTCAGTTTTGTAAATGTCAGTTTTGTAAATCTCAGTTTTGTAAATCTCAGTTTTGTAAATGTCAGTTTTGTAAATATCAGTTTTGTAAATCTCAGTTTTGAAAATCTCAGTTTTGTAAATCTCAGTTTTGAAAATCTCAGTTTTGTAAATCTCAGTTTTGTAAATGTCAGTTTTGTAAATCTCAGTTTTGAAAATCTCAGTTTTAAAAATCTCAGTTTTGAAAATCTCAGTTTTAAAAATCTCAGTTTTGTAAATGTCAGTTTTGTAAATCTCAGTTTTGTAAATGTCAGTTTTGTAAATCTCAGTTTTGTAAATCTCAGTTTTGTAAATCTTAGTTTGGTAAATCTCAGTTTTGTAAATCTCAGTTTTGTAAATCTCAGTTTTGTAAATCTCAGTTTAGAAATTCTCAGTTTTGTAAATCTCAGTTTTGTAAATGTCAGTTTTGTAAATGTCAGTTTTGTAAATGTCAGTTTTGTAAATCTCAGTTTTGAAAAAATCAGTTTTCTAAATCTCAGTTTTGAAAATCTCAGTTTTGTAAATCTCAGTTTTGAAAATCTCAGTTTTGTAAATCTCAGTTTTGAAAATCTCAGTTTTGTAAATCTCAGTTTTGTTAATCTCAGTTTTGAAAATCTCAGTTTTGTAAATCTCAGTTTTGTAAATCTTAGTTTTGAAAATGTCAGTTTTGTAAATCTCAGTTTTGAAAATTTTAGTTTTGTAAATCACAGTTTTGTAGATCTCAATTTTGTAAATCTCAGTTTTGAAAATCTCAGTTTTGAAAATCTCAGTTTTGTAAATCTCGGTTTTGTAAATCTCAGTACAAAACTCAGTACAAAACTGAGATTTACAAAACTGAGATTATCAAAAGTGAGATTTACCAAACTGAGATTTACAAAACTGAGATTTACAAAACAGATTTACAAAACTGAGATTTACAAAACTGAGATTTACAAAACTGAGATTTTCAAAACTGAGATTTACAAAATTGAGATCTACAAAACTGTGATTTACAAAACTGAGATTTTCAAAACTGAGATTTACAAAACTGACATTTTCAAAACTAAGATTTACAAAACTGAGATTTACAAAACTGAGATTTTCAAAACTGAGATTAACAAAACTGAGATTTACAAAACTGAGATTTTCAAAACTGAGATTTACAAAACTGAGATTTTCAAAACTGAGATTTACAAAACTGAGATTTTCAAAACTGAGATTTAGAAAACTGATTTTTTCAAAACTGAGATTTACAAAATTGAGATTTACAAAACTGAGATTTACGAAATTGAGATCTACAAAACTGAGATTTACAAAACTGAGATTTTCAAAACTGAGATTTACAAAACTGACATTTTCAAAACTGAGATTTACAAAACTGAGATTTACAAAACTGAGATTTTCAAAACTGAGATTTACAAAACTGAGATTTTCAAAACTGAGATTAACAAAACTGAGATTTACAAAACTGAGATTTTCAAAACTGAGATTTTCAAAACTGAGATTTACAAGACTGAGATTTTCCAAACTGAGATTAACAAAACTGAGATTTACAAAACTGAGATTTTCAAAACTGAGATTTAGAAAACTGATTTTTTCAAAACTGAGATTTACAAAATTGAGATTTACAAAACTGAGATTTACGAAATTGAGATCTACAAAACTGAGATTTACAAAACTGAGATTTTCAAAACTGAGATTTACAAAACTGACATTTTCAAAACTGAGATTTACAAAACTGAGATTTACAAAACTGAGATTTTCAAAACTGAGATTTACAAAACTGAGATTTTCAAAACTGAGATTAACAAAACTGAGATTTACAAAACTGAGATTTTCAAAACTGAGATTTTCAAAACTGAGATTTACAAGACTGAGATTTTCCAAACTGAGATTAACAAAACTGAGATTTACAAAACTGAGATTTTCAAAACTGAGTTTTACAAAACCGAGATTTTCAAAACTGAGATTTACAAAACTGAGATTTTCAAAACTGAGATTAACAAAACTGAGATTTACAAAACTGAGATTTACAAGACTGAGATTTTCAAAACTGAGATTTGCAAAACCGAGATTTACAAAACTGAGATTTTCACAACTGAGATTTTCAAAACTGAAATTTACAAAACTGAGATTTAAAAAACTGAGATTTACAAAACTGAGATTTACAAAACTGAGATTTACGAAATTGAGATCTACAAAACTGAGATTTACAAAACTGAGATTTTCAAAACTGAGATTTACAAAACTGACATTTTCAAAACTGAGATTTACAAAACTGAGATTTACAAAACTGAGATTTTCAAAACTGAGATTTACAAAACTGAGATTTTCAAAACTGAGATTAACAAAACTGAGATTTACAAAACTGAGATTTTCAAAACTGAGATTTACAACACTGAGATTTTCAAAACTGAGACTTACAAAACTGAGATTTTCAAAACTGAGATTTACAAAACTAAGATTTACAAAACTGAGATTTACAAAACTGAGATTTACAAAACTGAGATTTACAAAACTGAGATTTTCAAAACTGACATTTACAAAACAGATTTTCAAAACTGAAATTTACAAAACTGAGATTTACAAAATTGAGATTTACAAAACTGAGATTTTCAAAACTGAGATTTACAAAACTGAGATTTTCAAAACTGAGATTTTCAAAACTGAGATTTACAAAACTGAGATTTTCAAAACTGAGATTAACAAAACTGAGATTTACAAAACTGAGATTTACAAAACTGACATTTACAAGACTGAGATTTACAAAACTGAGAATTTCAAAACTGAGATTTACAAAACTGACATTTACAAAACTGAGATTTTCAAAACTGAGATTTACAAAACTGAGATTTTCAAAACTGAGATTTACAAAACTGACATATACAAAACTGAGATTTACAAAACTGAGATTTTCAAAACTGACATTTACAAAACTGAGATTTACAAAACTGACATTTACAAAACTGAGATTGTCAAAACTGAGAATTACAAAACTGAGATTTACGAAATTGAGATCTACAAAACTGAGATTTACAAAACTGAGATTTTCAAAACTGAGATTTACAAAACTGACATTTTCAAAACTGAGATTTACAAAACTGAGATTTACAAAACTGAGATTTTCAAAACTGAGATTTACAAAACTGAGATTTTCAAAACTGAGATTAACAAAACTGAGATTTACAAAACTGAGATTTTCAAAACTGAGATTTTCAAAACTGAGATTTACAAGACTGAGATTTTCCAAACTGAGATTAACAAAACTGAGATTTACAAAACTGAGATTTTCAAAACTGCGTTTTACAAAACCGAGATTTTCAAAACTGAGATTTACAAAACTGAGATTTTCAAAACTGAGATTAACAAAACTGAGATTTACAAAACTGAGATTTACAAGACTGAGATTTTCAAAACTGAGATTTGCAAAACCGAGATTTACAAAACTGAGATTTTCACAACTGAGATTTTCAAAACTGAAATTTACAAAACTGAGATTTAAAAAACTGAGATTTACAAAACTGAGATTTACAAAACTGAGATTTACGAAATTGAGATCTACAAAACTGAGATTTACAAGACTGAGATTTTCAAAACTGAGATTTACAAAACTGACATTTTCAAAACTGAGATTTACAAAACTGAGATTTACAAAACTGAGATTTTCAAAACTGAGATTTACAAAACTGAGATTTTCAAAACTGAGATTAACAAAACTGAGATTTACAAAACTGAGATTTTCAAAACTGAGATTTACAACACTGAGATTTTCAAAACTGAGACTTACAAAACTGAGATTTTCAAAACTGAGATTTACAAAACTAAGATTTACAAAACTGAGATTTACAAAACTGAGATTTACAAAACTGAGATTTACAAAACTGAGATTTTCAAAACTGACATTTACAAAACAGATTTTCAAAACTGAAATTTACAAAACTGAGATTTACAAAATTGAGATTTACAAAACTGAGATTTTCAAAACTGAGATTTACAAAACTGAGATTTTCAAAACTGAGATTTTCAAAACTGAGATTTACAAAACTGAGATTTTCAAAACTGAGATTAACAAAACTGAGATTTACAAAACTGAGATTTTCAAAACTGAGATTTACAAGACTCAGATTTTCAAAACTGAGATTTACAAAACTGAGATTTTCAAAACTGAGATTTACAAAACTGAGATTTACAAAACTGAGATTTTCAAAACTGAGATTTACAAAACTGAGATTTACAAAACGGAGATTTACAAAACTGAGATTTACAAAACTGAGATTTACAAAACTGAGATTTACAAAACTGAGATTTTGAAAACTGAGATTTACAAAACTGACATTTACAAAACTGAGATTTTCAAAACTGAGATTTACAAAACTGACATTTACAAAACTGAGATTTTCAAAACTGAGATTTACAAAACTGACATTTACAAAACTGAGATTTACAAAACGGAGATTTACAGAACTGACATTTATAAAACTGAGATTTTCAAAACTGAGATTTACAAAACTGACATTTACAAAACTGAGATTTTCAAAACTGAGATTTACAAAACTGACATTTACAAAACTGAGATTTTCAAAACTGAGATTTACAAAACTGAGATTTTCAAAACTGAGATTTTTAAAACTGAGATTTACAAAACTGACATTTACGAAACTGAGATTTACAAAACTGACATTTACAAAACTGAGATTTTCAAAACTGAGATTTTCAAAACTGAGATTTACAAAACTGACATTTACGAAACTGAGATTTACAAAACTGACATTTACAAAACAGATTTGCAAAACTGAGATTTACTAAACTGACATTTACAAAACTGAGATTTTTAAAACTGAGATTTTCAAATCTGAGATTTTCGAAACTGAGCGGTTTTGGAGCAAGTGGTTTTTGAGCGAGCGGATTCAGAATAAGCGGTTTCGGAGCAAGAAATGTCAGAGGGAGCGGATTCGGAGCGGTAGGTTTAGGAGCGAGCAGATTAGGAGGAAGAGGTTATGGAGCGACCGCTCTTGGCGCGGGTGGTTTAGGAGCAAGCAGTTTCGGAGCGAGCGGAGTAAGAGCAAGCGGTTTCGGAGCGAGCAGTTCTGGAGCGAGAGGTTAAGGAGAAACCAATTTAGGAGCCAGCGGTTTTGGAGCAAGCGGTCCAGGAGCGATCGTTTTCGTAGTGGGTGGCTTTGGAGCGAGCGGTTTTGGAGTGGGCGGTTCAGGAATAGGTAGTTTTGGAGTGAGCGGTTTTTGAGCAGGCGGTTTCGGAGCGAGCTGATTTGGAACAAGCGGTTTTGGAGACAAAAGTCAGTGAGTGAGCGGTCTTGGAA